>LR999893.1:13635000-18635000 GCA_905220335.1 Noctua pronuba
AAGTCATTACGCACATGGTTCGTAAAGACAGACCAAGAATAATATTTTATAGATACTAAACCTCCATGCCTTTAGGTGTCATATTCTTTTTTGCGTCATTTTAGAAGACCATTATATTCAATTATAATTGATCGCATGTATTATTATCTTGTCAAGATCTCTTCTCTTCTTATCTTTCAGAATAATTCTAAGAGGTAATGTTTAATTTTGCACATTTATTTGAGATTCGATTAAAATATCCGACTTGAAACAGATTTTTCACCATCTAAACAGCTAAAATATAGAAAAAAAAAAAAATTTTTTTTCTTATCCGCTATTGTCCCACTGCTGGGCAAAGGCCACCCCCATAGCCTTCCATTCTTCTCTCCGTGCGGTTTTTTCTGGCCAATCTCTCAAATACGCGTCTAGGTCGTCACGCTAGCGTTTTTTAGGCCTCGACGACGCACGCTGAGTATTTAATTAACTTTTTTATTCGATCGTGGTTTTACCTCGTAGTCTCGATTTTTAGTAATACTGTTTAGCAGAGGGTTTAAGATGTTTATCTCTATCGTTTTGTTTTGTTACAGAACACGCAAGGATGTATAAAATTATACAATGTCTTGACAATTGTGTTTACTGAATTTGAATTGATATATCATTACGCTTGGGCTGAAAATGTAGGCCAGGTAAGTAATATATCTTAATCTTTCGTAAACTTTTTTTGTTGAATATCATCACGTCTACAATAGTTCTTTAACCCCTTTTCCTTGTCTCTAAAGTTGGTTAAGTGATTAGTGTGAAGCCTACAGGATTGTAGCTGTATATTGCATTAAAAATATTGCCCGTATAGAAGCACCTTAACTCAACTTCATAGGTAATACGATCTTAAAAATTATTTAAATTTTACTTTGCAAAGGGAAATATTAAAAAAACCTGCAGTGCGACTCGGACTTGCGTGTAGTGTTCCGTAGGATCTTGGATGCAAAAATATCCAAGATCCTACGGAACACTACACGCAAGTCCGAGTCGCACTGCAGGTTTTTTTAAAGTAACTCAAATTAGTAATAACTTTATTTTAGGTGCGATTGGGTCTTATCGCTCCCCTATTAATTCGTCATCCACAAACAAATATGTACATTATAAACTTCAGTATTTACATCCCAGAATGCATCAGAGAAGTCGAGTACATGTGGCAGTTGGGACTACGTAAGAGCGACTACCTGATTTTTCTATTATATACATGTTTTTTGACGTACTTAGTATACACCCCTATTAATAATATTTTTTTCAATACACTTCCTCGAAAACTGGCTCTTATCGCACTACGGTCAGGTTCAACATGCAATGTATTTCACACACGTGGATTTTTTCATTTATCACGTGAGCGAAGATAATAATTTCCACAGATAACTATTACTACTTCTACAAAGTCCAAATTGGGTTAATTCCTATAGTCGGTGGTGACTGTTTTTGTTTAATCTCGGCAAAGAGATATGCGTCTTTACGGCTTAAGTATTTTTACCCGCGGCCTACGTCCGTGTGAAATTATTATATAAATATTACTTTCCAATTTAAATCGGACCTCATCTTAAAATAAAAGTAGCCTAAGATCCTCCTTATAACATCAGCTATCTGCCAGTAAATTTCCCGTCACTAGCCGGGATAAACAGACAGACAGACTGACGAAAATAAAGTTTTTTTTTATTAGTACTGTATATTATACTTTCGTATGCATTCAGTAAAAAGCTGTTTTTTTGAAATTACAAACAGACACTGCAATTTAATTTATTTGTATTAATTTTCAAAGCCTACGCAGGTGAAGCCACTCGCAAAAAGTTAGTTACGCTAGAACCCCCAAGTAGATGTTTTTATTGTACCTAATCATGAACCTTTAAAAAATGTAGGTGTGCCAGACGGAGCGCAAATCGTAGCATTTTGTAAGGATAAAATCCTTGGAAACTATGAAAGAATCAAATATTTGGTTGACAGAAACAATCAAATTCGAAGGTAAGTACCTACTTAAAAACAAACATTTATCCATTTCGCGGTGTAAGGCATACCTTTCGTAAATGTACTTTCGTTGCGTAAACGAAAGTTATTAAAAAAAAACATTTTTATACTGCCAAAAATAGTAAATGATCACCAAAATTAAAACCCCATTTTAATAAATAAGCGTTAAAAAATCTTTTTTTAACGCTTGTTTATTAAAATGGGGTTCGAACTCGAAATTATAAAAAAAAAAAAAAATAATTTACTAATCAAAAGACACAACTTGTATTTTTTATTGAACACTTCCTATTTCATGCACAACTAATTTCTTTTTTTAATAAAATATAATATTTGCAATCACAAAACTGGAATGATTTTTTTTCTGTAATAGGAGTATGCCGAAACTGTACCTACCACTGCTACGTGCACAACTAATCAAAATGGAGAATGCGTTTCAGCCTGGTTTTTCTACTATAACGTGGACTTCTCTAGAAATTCCCTCATATTGCGAAGAAATTGATAAAGTCCTGAATGAGGTTGACTTGTTTGTCAAGGAGGTAAGAATTTGGGATCAATTCACCACTTTTGATCGATTCAAAACTATGTCTCCTTACAAAACACAATTTCAGGCATTTCACAAGTTGACTTTGAAAACAGCACCGTATTCTTAGGGTATAAAACTTATACAACACAGTTTCCGTTTTAGTCCAGGCACTGAAAACACATTTCACATGGAGCTGAACATTTCTTTATTACAGGTGGTAGACATGAAAGAAGCTCGCATAGATGCAATTCTGAACTCAATCGCTAAAACATTGCTCGTTTATTTACCTGAAAAAGCAGTGGAACCGCACTTTTTCTACGATCAGAATCTTGCACGGCGTGATGAAATAGGTAAGTATCTGTATAGTTACGATAAATATAGTACAAGGTGTAAACGAAGGGTCCGTTTACACTCTGTGTCAGAAGCCGTCAATCAAGCATTTCTTACATCAAACTACGTAAAAATGTTTGCTGGGAATCGACTTATCAATCTGTCTGTCTGAGTCTGATTTTCAAAATGTAGTTGAATGATAGATTTTTAACCGACATCCAAAAGGAGGAGGTTATCAATTCGTCTGTTTTTGTTTTGTTTGTATGTTCAGCGATTTCTTCACCAATTGTAAATCGACTTTGATGATTCTTCTTTTGTTTGGACGAATATTATTCCGTGGTGGTCCCGTTAATTTGATGAAGATCTGATGCTGATCTTCGGAGATATCAATGGAACTCTTCAATAATAGACAGCAAATCTGTCGTGATTGCTGCAATAGCTTGGATGTATATTGTTTACAGTAAACCATAAGATAAAACCACGCCTGTATGCTCTGAGGGGGTACGCAGATGTGTACAGTGCACTATCATTTTGACAGTTAGGTATGTTAAGTTCCATTTTATTGGGGACGACCCGCCCCGGCTTTGCACGGGTGCAATGCTGATACTAAATATACTACAGAATGTTTTTATATACAACGTTCACAGCTTTTTTGTCATTAGACAATACAAACATGTTTCCTTTAGAGGTTACTCTTGAAAGAGCGACATATAATAATGGCCATGTGAAAAACACTCAACGCTCAAATCTAAGCCTGCAACGTTGAAAGTTTGACCCTGCATTTAAATTACATGCTGTAAAGGGCCATATTGCTTTATATTACATGCACAATGCATTTAAGGTACTTAATTGGATAAGGATTAATGCTGAATTGCTTAAAATCGCTTTTTCGTAAATAAGCCATTATTTTCTCATAATAAGTAAAGGATAAAAAATGGTTATTGTGGGTTATCCCTAAGAGATAGACATATACCATCGCGGACTTTTTTGTAGACCTTTTTAAGGTGTACAATACTGTAGTACATTATTTTGATCTATCTCGTGGGGTTCAGCCAGCGTTTGCAATGTAAGCGCAAAAAAATGTGTTTATTTACGACCTTACATTAAAAACCTCTAAAATTACCAGTGTTTCTCTACTATATTATGCATGTATTATACATATAAACCTTTCTCTTGAATCACTCTATCTATTAAAAAAAACCGCACCAAAATCCGTTGCGTAGTTTTAAAGATCTAAGCATACATAGGGACAGACAGACAGACAGTGGGAAGCGACTTTGCTTTATACTATGTAGTGATAAGCTTATTACCATGATATTTTGTTAACGGTTCACTAATGTTTCACCAAAACTCCTTTGACAATTTTTAAGCGACTTCAAAAAAAGAAGGAGGTTGTATGTATTTTTTCATGTATGTACATATGTTCATCGATTTCTCCGCCAATAATTGTCGACCGATTTTTTCTTTTTTTTCGAAAGCCTCCTCTTGATGTGGTCCCATTGCCACCAAGTCAGAATCTGATGATGGGATCCTAGGAAAATCGAGGGCCACCCTCAAACGACATGGCCGGTTCCTGCCTTCAAAATCAATTCAGAATTCGTAATGTACATCAATTATTATTACTTATATGAAAATTACTTCTAAAATAAATAAAAATAAATCGCAACAATTACATTTCTCTAGAACAGGCGACAAAAAATCCCATAAAAAATGTGTGTTAATTGTTTTTGTGTGGTTTTGTTTCATTGAATGCAAGACAAATTGCATCTACGTTTGGATACACGCATAAGAAAAACACTGTACCTATCTGTAGTTCGCCTGAAGGTCAGACTAAAATATAAAACACCAGTGTCTGCGAGAATTGTATTGCTAAGGTACCTTAAAAATTTAACGGTTTCACAATTATCGCAGACACCGCTTTTTCGAGCTGCCGCGCGTCTTGATGCCACTCACGTTACACATTATGAATCGACAATATATTCAAGAGCGTGTATCCAAACGTCCAAGAGTTATTTTGACGTTTCTACGCTCGCTAAACTAAACTTCTAAACTCTGTGCAGCAAGGAACTTATATACTATCTGGATTGATGACGTGCAAATCAAACCGTTCCGAACGAGAGAATTTCTAGAATGGATTTGTACTTACATTTGGGACAGTTATTATTGTGTTATAACTTCCTGTGTTATAAAGTGCTATAAAGTGGAAACTACCTACTTAATTTTAATGTATAATAGTATTAAAAAGCCTCCTTTGACTGCTGCCGACAATGTGCGCGGCGGTAACGTATCTCCATAATATAAATACCTGGGAACCTTCTAGTTCCGGAGATATTGGGAGTCAAACTTCCAACTTTTTCACATGTTTTTTTTTAATACAAGTTTTTAATGTTATAACTTTACTTTAAAAGCCTACACCACCCCCGTTATATACAATGCATCCATCAGCACAATGTTTTAAGTGCGTTACATTGAGTCCTTTCGTAAAACGTGATTCTTTACCCCAAAAAAAAGTCATTTCCAAGCAATATTTTTGCGTAGGGTTTGATGTACAGAATGCTTGGTTGACGGCTTCGTTAAGGGTCCGTTTACACCCTGTATAATAATAAAAGGAGTTGACCTGCCGATGCACATAACGTCTAGACTCGGTCCGATTTTGTACCTACTTTGACTTGTACCTATACTGGGATCAGCCTATCAAAAAAATATGTTAAAAATGTGTTATAAAAATAACTGAAGGATCAATAATAATAATAATGTCTTTTTATTTTTATGCAACAGCTGCGGACATTCAACAAAAATCTTGGAATGCAGAAGTTGCTGTAATAGAACTCATACACAAATTCTTAGACAGTGTGCCATCAAAACAAATCAGAGATTTAAAAAATAAATGGTGAGAGCCCTGTTCTATACAACGTAATACCATTACGATGCCTTTATTTCTCCGAAGGTGTGCCATAGTTTACCCACATTTCGCCAGTTAAAATAAAATCTTTCTGAAACTGACTTACTGATTCCATTCCCCATTTTTAATGCTGCTATTGCACGTAGGTTGGACATCGAAAGAGCTTTAAAACAAGTGACTTCAGCCACAAGAGTGATTCCTGAAGACACAGGTAAGAATTATTCTGTCATAATTTCGTAGCCTGTCACTCAAAAAACTTAACCAATGCGACTTCACTGAGTTTAAAAATATTCAAGCACTTGGGTAGTACGGTAGTACCTACTTACGTGTGTCTCTCATTTTTGAGGTACTCTCAAAAGTCAATGACCAAAATGTATGGAGCAATGCTGATTTTTTGTATTCTGCGGTCACTAACGAAAACACATAATCTCATTACAATAATATCGTCAAATGTCTCGGTTTATGCTTTCAAAAAAAGACGTAGTTTTTGCCAATAGATTTGTTCGATTTTATCGAAGGGCCACTATTGAATGACACGACAAAATAAAAAAAATACAGTTAAAATGAAATTAAAAATGTAGTGATACTACTTGAGAAAGTAACACTGAAAAGACTAAAACTACTTTACTTAGGGCTGATTTTCAATAGTCAGATAACTTTTATCTGAGGAATAGAAATGGCGGTTTGACAGCTTATCTATAGGAAATAGTTCAAACCGCTATTATTATGTATTCCTCAGATAAAAGTTATCTGACTATTGAAAAATCAGCCCTTAGTAAAGTAGTTGATTTTTACTTATTGCCTGTCTGTCATTTGTTAGTCGATGACCAGACTTGTCTACTGTTAAATAATAAGTAATAGTCACTCGACTTCCATACACGTTCTTAGATTTTACCGATGTATTCATTCTCGATAATTAAATACGGAGTGGAATATACCGACGCGAAAACGGTTACTATGTATTCAGTACATCATTCTGAACGCCCATACAGAAATTTTTCAACGGCACTGTTACTGTTTTCACTTGTTTACTGCACAATATCTGTTTTTTTTTTAAATAAATTCTATGTGGGGCTCAGAATGATGTACTGAATAAGTGGTAACCGTTTTCGAGTCCGTGTCCCTTCCACCTGTATTTAATCGATTATTTTGTTTAATACTTTAATGGTTCCTAAATTCTAAAATGCTGCTTGTGATTTAATCGGGGAAAAGTAACAGTTTTTTTTATAAATATTTTCAACTACATAGTTTAACAGCTGGGTCCAGAAAGGCTATCTTTTATACTTGCAAATAAATATAAAATTTGAAAAAAATATTTAATGATACCGAGAATTTTGCGTCCATTATGTTAATCCGAAATATCATTTTTTTTACATAATTTGATTTATGTGCTTTAAGTTGTTAACTTTGTGTGTTTTAGTGTTTTTGGAGATTATGAACCCAGACCGTTTTGACGTAGGGCATACTATCAACGAGTGTAATGAACTCTTCGCATATTTTGCGACAAAGTGTCTGGAAGCTCTTATTAAATGTACACGATTTAGTCTCGATATGCTGAGACGGCGGGCGTCTGTATCAAGGTAGAAGAGATTTTCAATAAACTCATTAGGAATTTCCGATTTCACTAACTCTGAGCGACGTCTAAATAAATACCTAAATATGATTGCACTGAATTTCAACTTACGGGGCAAAGTCATTAAAAGTTAAGCCGTGCGCTTTTATTAGGCCCATTATCGTAACGATCTTTACCTAAATAATTACCTAATTGTGCCAAGCTTCAAGATTCTAAAACGCAGGAATAAGAGATTTAAGGGATTCACATAAACTGTTATTCCCCTTTTCACCTCGACAGTGGCTGAATTAAAAGATATCATTTACAATACTTTTAAAACGTTTCAGTTTTCTTACAATGACAACTGACCCTGAAGAGCAAAAAAAACTGAGTCCACTCATGTTGACTAACATGTTCTTGCTAATTCCACAAATATCCATAAAGCCTTCGTTGGAACTGATACAAAATGCGTTCTCCCAGGTGATTATTTAAAAAAAAAAATATTTAGTTGTTTAGTTGTAGTTTGTTTTGTTTGTTTATAAAAACAAACAAAACAAGGAAACCTTATTATTTTTACGAATCATTATCCACCACAGGCCCGTTGCGCTTTGGTAGATGACACTTGTTTTTTTTTAGTTCTTGGACATGCAGATTTCCGCACGTTGATTTCCCTTACGGTTTTGAGAGCAGTTGTCATGAAATAAATTACACAAAGTAACCTTGCTGCCTGAATCCGAAGTCACAACCTACAGCAGACTCGCAAATTGGGGCCTCCACTCACTGCTCATCTACATTGTTTTATAATTGATGAAAGATTTGTATTTTTGTGTGTGAGTGTGTGTGTGTGTGTATGTTTGTAATGAATAAACTCAAAAACTACTGTGCCGATTTCAATTTTTTTTTACCATTAGCAAGCTACATTATCTCTGAGTAACATAGGCTATATTTATTACAAGAAAAAATAGGGGGGGGAGAAATTAGAGGAAAATAAATGAGCTCCCGTGCGAAGCCGGGACGGGCCGCTAGTAATTAATATATGTAGATTGTTTTTCATAAATCGTCTGGTTCTAGGTGGTATTGAATTGTATAATTGACATCCATCGCTATGTGTTAACGTGGGGGCAACAGGAAGCAATAAAGAATGAGCGATTAGATACGGCGTCGTCAATGTTGGCCGCCGTACGCAGTACAGCCAATACCGGTATGTCATCATGACTTAGTAGTTTACTTTGCCTCAAAATAAACCAATTTATGAGCAAGACAAGAAATCTGTTTTATTTAGATTTTTGTTTAAATTCTCTATTTTTAACTTAGATAAATAGTTATTTATTTTAGTACATGGAGGACTTACAGTAACTAACTTTAAGTTTTTTTTAACTTTTATAATACAATATTTAAAAAAAAACCCTGTCCGATCCGTCAGGATATTATTAGGTATCGATATTAGATTCTATTTATGTAATCCCTTTTGGATAACTAGTAAAAAAAATCGCCCCGACAAAAATTAATAAAGGGTTTTGAATTTAATGGCCCGCCTAACTTCCGCCACTTTATTTTTTTCAAAGTTGTGGCCACACTTAAAACCCATATTAATAGGTAGCTGAAATCAATCCAAACCAGTTTTGAATGAGTGAAAATGTTCTAAAGTGTCACGTTTCCGAGATATGAGCTATTATTAATTATAATGTATGTTATGAGCAACAAAATTAATATATAATGTAATATTTTTATTCTATTTAACTAATTGCGTTTATTTCTGTAATTAAACAATGTAAATTATTAATAGGATCCCGGTCGGCGGGCAATATAAGCATAAGAAGCTACTTCCGAATGGTGTCAGAACATAAAGACATCGTTCGATCGGTGATGGCACTACAGGGAATGATGTACATGTACAAACCTGATATAGAGAAACTTTTGAAGGTATAAGTGTATTAAGTAACTACATTATACTAGTAGATCTCTTTCGTAAATTCGAATTTGATTTTTTTTTTCATTTGAAATTTTCGTCACTATTTGGATCTTTCCTGAACAAATACACTCGCGAGCAACCTAATCGACTCACGCCAACCACGCAAACATACGTGATTTTTCAAGTAATACGTACCTGATTTATATAAACCGTATGTCCATTCAAACTTGATAAATAGCTAGTAATAAGAGGGAAAACAGAGCTCGTTTTCGTGCCCCCTCCGGGAACGTAAGGAATGGGGCAATGGATCAGATGTCATGATCGGTACATTACCGACATTCTCCAAGACCACAATGTTCCTTTCGCTTGATTTCCAGCGATAACTTCTTGTTAAAGCACGATAAATCCCGTTATCACACTTGGCGTCACTCAGCAATACCAGGACGATGTGAACATACGGACGTTGGACTGGCGGTATAAAGTTTAGACTTGAAGAATCGATAAGGGATGAGCTGAAAGAAAGGGATCGAGCCAAAAATCAAGTTCCTTCGACCATTGAGGATTTGAAGGCTGCGTTATTAGCCGAGTGGAAAGATATTCTTCAAGAAACCATTAAGAGATTTATTAGAAAAATGGAGAACCGACTACATTACTTTGTTTTATTACAGTTTTTGTTTAATTTTTTAAAAACCTAGTCACAACACAAATTGCAAAATTCCCATTTTCAAGTAGCATTCTTTTGAAAGTGTTGGAATAAATGTTAATGATTATGGTACCTATTTAAAACTAAGGTCTTAAGTTTTTAAACCGTTTGGTTTTTTATAAATATACTGTATTTTTTCTTCAACATACATGAATACGTGCTATTACCCTGAGTCGATTTGGTTGCTCGCGAGTGTAGTTTGATGTAGATCGTGTCACAGCCATGTAGCTATAACATTTAAGTGGTCAAACCAAAGTTACTTTATTATCTTGTGAACATTTGGGTTATTCCATTTACCAGTTCGACAGTGATATTTTCCCACTATAAGTTTGACGATGAACCATTATACATGGTATCTGTTAATTTATTTTAGAGCTACGGAAAATTTTCACATTTATGGGCAGAAGACAGAGTGCAACAAGTCCAAGATTTTGTCGATTCTAATCCTATGAATGTAATAGTGAAGGACATGCTTAACAAATACGAGGCACATACCGAAGAAGTACTAGCTCTACCCATTCGACACATCATCGGTTCTATCCAAATTGATATGGGTAGGTACTTTTTTAATATTTGTCTAACATTTTAACTACCTTTCAGTATTTCATTTAGACTGCCAATGATAACAAATTACTTAATACCCAATTACTTACGTAGACTTAAAGATTTCAATATCATTTTACTAAACCTACGCCTTCGCTATTCAATATTGGAAATCGCGTTAATCACTCAAATTAAGTTGGTCAGGACTTCCTATCTGGTGGGGGAGCCCAAATAGTTTATTAGCCACAACTTATGTTATTAGTATGAACTTTTGGGTTAAAAAACGGTTCAAACACAAAACCTTACAATTTCTACTCTAAAAGACGAAGAAATGGTTGGTTGATAGCTTTTAACTCAATTAATTATTATAATATTTACAGAAAATATCAAGTTGGCCCTGCATTTGGAGTCGGTTGAATGGAAGAGAACCTTGGGTAAACTGCTTTGTCAAGCTTATAAAGAACGCGTGATGAAGTTGATGCAGTTCATTAACGACCGAATGAAAACTTTGTCCAAAAGGATTAAAGATTTGGATGATGTTAGAGTAGCCATGTTATGCCTGGAACTTATTAGAGAAGAATTCATCGGGTGAAGACCATTTTTTATACTAATAATAAATGTAGGTGGAAAGTAAAATCGGACCCGAAGGACTAATATAAATTGGTAACATCAATACTAGGTGTTTGGATAAACGAGGGACGGAGTGTCAGGAGTACACATACAAATTAGCGACTATTACTGTGGGATTAATTCTGCAATCGCAAAAAAGATACTAAGATTTTTCAAATTATCCTGCGACATTAGATTCTATTTTATAACTTACTAGTGAACCTGCCTGCTTCATATGGCACCATCTATCGGATCCGAAACTATCCTATCTTTTATTCTGGAACCAACCATGTAGAGCAAGATCCCGTGGACGGCAGACCTGCGTGATTTCATAAAACTGTTTTTTTTCTGCGGAAGTACGTTAGGGGCCATTCATAAATTACGTCACACGTTAACACGTTAAACGCCGTGGGGGACAACATATGGGCCTCACTTATTTAGTCAAAGGAGCCAGGTTAAAAATGCCCGATTGTTAAATTTTACGTATCAGTTTTTATTGCTTTAGGGGCTAGAAAATGTGCCAAATCACATGAAATAAATCGAAGAAAAGTAATTTGTGACTTTATTTCACCAAAATACTACTGTCACTCAACAGTTGCCCCCCATGGCCCAAGCGGAAATAAATCGCGTTTTTCGTTGGTGGGGGCCGCGGGGGTCGGGGTGTCGGTCATCGGAAAATGAAACACATCTAGGGGGTACTAGTAGAAAAAATAGAAGGAATATACCAAAAGAGGTTGCTAATGATAAACTGAAGACAGGTGAATATATAGCTAGAGAGAGCGAAGATGGAATTACTATCATGAAGTGGAAAGATAAAAGAGACGTACTTGTTCTTTCGACCATACATTCCGACCGTTTCCAGACAATTATAAAGCGAGGAAAAACGGTATCGAAGCCGAAAATCGTGCTAGACTGTAATAGGGCAAAAGGAGCTGTCGATTTGTCACACGTTTGATGTAGTTTCATTTATCAAACTATCCCCGAAAAATTAAATCCTAACAGCTATGTAGTACAATTTTAACCAGATGTTAACTACTTAAGTAACAGTATAGTGTTTTACAACACATTATAAATAGTAATTTTATGGAAAAATATAAAATAACACATTATCATACACACTTTTTCCTTTAGAACTTACAAACAAGTCATGTCCCGAAATTATTTGTCATATTTTTCAAAGTCATAGTTTTTACTAAAAACCAAATACAATCTATTTGTCTGCAGGGCCGTGGGGGTCACGTCAAATACATATTAGCTTCATATCTGTGCCCGCCGGCCCAATAGAGACGCCTAAAATCGCCTCTGGCTCGCGGTCATATGTTGTCCCCCGCGGCCCCAACGGAACAGTTAACTGTCGACCAAATGGTGCCCCCCATGGCCCAAATGGAAAAACGAAGAAAAAGCACTGGCGTTCAACGTGTTAAGGAGGGAGGGGGTCGACGAAGTGTGACATTGTGTGACAAGGGCTGAGAGCACATTTAAACAGGTGTTTTGACAAACTACGCTATGAGGTAATATGCAAGTACTAGTGCGGTTTTTAAACTCTAAAAGATACGTCATTTAACAATTAATTTGATAAAATGGAATTAGGAAAAATATAACTATACGTCAAAGTTATAAACAGAACACAATGTGAGAAAAAAAAACGGAAATTTCATAGTTAAGGACCTATTATGATATAACTTAGCAGGTCCAGCACACCATACCTGCCAAAGCTACCACGACCGACTTTTCATACTAGCCAATCGCTCTTATTTGTAGTAAGGTACTTCCGTAGAAAAAGTTTGGACTTATAAAAGTGACGTTGACAGTCGGTAGGGCTACCGTTCACAGGATCTTGGACTAACTAACACATACTCACAAAATATCCTTGAAACCGGTTGGGTGGTATCGGAAATTAGCGTGTACTTACGTAGTGAGACGTGTTTCTTATACATATATCAAGATGATGTTATTCCGATGCATAAGCTATCATGCTGAAAGTTTCATCCAAAGCTGTCCAGCCGTTTCAGCGTGAAGGGCACACACTCATACAAACTTTTGCATTAGTTTGATAATTATTAGTTTCAAGCGGGAATTAACAACATGTATGATAAAAAATGAACATTTCAAATCACCTTTTTAAGTACAGCTCACAATTTAATAATTTTAGCATGGACATGGAACTAGATCTAATAGAAGAAAGTTACGGGACGTTTCATCAGTTTGGTATCGATGTCCCCAAAGAAGATGCCGACATGGTGTTCGGCTTACGTTATGCTTTTCAAAATATGTTATTAACAGTATGTACTTCTTACTTATTGTGTATAAATAATTATAAATATACCTGTTTTCGCTGTAGAATGGTGCGGGTAACACTAGATGAACCGTTCCTTTTCAATCTTGACGTTACCGCGATTTACAATCATGACTGAATATTTTATTTAGCTGCACCCTAATAACCATAGTCATAAATACGGAATCAGTAATCACTGTAGTAAATTATTATAAAAAATAATAAATCCAAGTCCATAACATCTTGGCAACCCTGCCAAGATGTTATGGACTACAAATGAAATCAAATAAAAAAAAAAATGAAACAAAGTGTTTGTGTGTGCGTTTAAAAAACAACATATAAAAAATATTGACTATCCTTCATAGCAATACATCCACCACTAATCATGACGTCTAATGTCACCCGCACGTTGGTAAAGCGAAAACAGTGTAGTAACTAAACGAAAAGTCACGTTTCATTTTTTGATATGGACCGACCCGAAGATCCACTTTGTTTTTGATACATAGATCATAGATAAATCACATTGCTGGTTTAAACCGACCCAAGAAAAAATGTTTAAAATTATGTCATACTTGTATGCAAGACTTTTTTTGCAAAATTACAACAGACTTCCATTAAAACTCTTAGGGCCTTATCATACTAGCGGATTGCGAGCGTCCTCAAAGCGGAGCGGGAGCGCAACGAACACGCCGCGCATGCGCAGCGAATTCGTTGCAGTCGCGCAACAAGATCGCCGCGAATAGCAGCGTGGACGCCATTTGTACTGTCTCGTACAAACGTCAGCCAACAGCTGTGTTTCCTCGTCGGAATCCATTTTGTTACTGAGTGTATTGTACGTCGTTAACTCGCTACAAACACGGGACGAAAACGTTACGTTACGTTACGTTATATATGCCACGCATCCGCGACGTCCTCGCTGTGCAGCCGCGGCATGTTCGCGACGCATTTGCTGCGCGCCCGCCCCGCCCCGCAGCCGTTCGCAAATCGCTTGTATGATAAGGCCCTTAAAATGAAAATTAACCTTACCGTTTCCTTTCAGTCTCAGCAAGTTCAACAAAGAATAGTTGACATGCAAGGTCCGCTGCAATCGGAGTTAACTGAAGGTGTTGCCACGTTTAATGGAGACGTCCTCAAGTTCGATGCCGACTTTGACGCGTTTGGTCCCATGACTCCTGGCCTTACAGCTCGGGAAGCTAGTGACAGGTACATTCAATCATTTAGCGATCATTAGAAAAAACTTTTCTGCATAAACATTCAACCGATTTCCATAAAGAAAAAAAAAAGAGAAAACTATCTTTAATGTTTAGTGAAGCTTAATGCATAGTGAATTTGAGGACTTACTTTTTTTAAATATGCACGTTGTGCCTGCGCACTATATTTTTATTTATACAAGAAAAGTAACAAAATTATATAGTAATCGATTAACATATATATAGGGTAATAATGTTTCAATCACGATTTGATGAGCTGTGGCGAAGATTCGAAATGTATTCCAGTGGTGAAAAGCTATTTGGTATGGAAGTAAAAGACTATCCAATTTTGCATCAAAAGAAGAAGGAGTTCAACTTATTGAGCAAATTGTAAGTGCAATGATTTTTCGCCGTGGTCTATATCATTACTGTTATATATTTTACCTACTGAGAATTTGTGTTTCCCCTGAAACTGTGATTTATGTCTTACCACTGTATTATTATTTACATTTTTAAATATTCGTATACAAAATAATATTTAAAAAAAAACATTTAAAAATATAAAAAATAGTGGTCCGCTGGTGTCGGGAGCAGGGTCCAAGCTACCGGTGGTTAGGGCTCCAGAGACAGGAACCTCCTCACAATGCGAGCAATATCGAGGAGTACTGCCTTCTGAATCAGGCCCTTGATCCAACCGCCTAATGAGAGCGTCGAAAGATGGACGTCGAGGCTCTTGGCCATAAGGCCATTGGCCGTCACGACAATCGGCACAATGATAGCCGAGTTTACATTCCACATGTCGACAACCTCGTGTATTGTATTAACCATTGTATTTATTGTTAGGTATATGTATTTAAAGTAACTTGTTTTATCTGTAACAGGTACAGCCTGTACTTGGCAGTGATGAACTCAATCGATGGTTATTTCGAAACACCGTGGGTAGAAATACAAATTGAGGCAATAGTTGCGCAGTTGGCAGAATTCGATGTCAGGTAAAGTAAAACTACCCTTCTAACTAATAAAATAATGCGGTGGGCGTGTCGACATCCCGAACCCGATTTTGTGAACTTGTGCAGTCAAGGCGGCGAACTTTTTCAAAATCTTAATTCCCAAATGTAATGAATTTATGTTCGATTATATATTTTCCTTAATTTCTAAGGACTTAATTAATTGTTTTATTAAAAGGTGTCGAAAGTTACCACGAGCAATGAAGGATTGGCCCGCTTTTATTGAATTGAAGAATAAGATTGATGATTTCAATCAAACTTGTCCGTTATTGGAATTAATGGCTGACAAAGCCATGAAGGAAAGGCATTGGAGGAGATTGGAAAATCTGATGAGTTAATGAAACTTAATAACAGAAAAGTATTATTTTATTTTGTCAACGTTAAATAAGTAATTACTTAATACATTTGGGATCAATTCCAGATTGTGTGTTGGATGTTGAATCAGAAGCGTTTACGTTGGCAAATATCATGGAGGCACCGCTATTGAAAAACAAGGAGGATGTTGAAGTTTGTGGCATTTTTATATTGTGTTAAATTAATTAAATCAAATCACTGGAAGCAAAATCTTCTATTGTTAGACGTTATGGTTAACTTTATTAAACGTGCAAGAGCATTGCAGACAATTGATTACATTTATCATCGCAATTGGCGTAATGCATGTCAGCTGGATTTCGTTTATCGATCGACCAGTTGGGCCTAAGCTAATAGGCTTCCGTCAATTGAGCGCAATCTAGTTGCACAGTTATTTTTTAGGACATTTGTATTAGTGCGGTTAAAGAAAAGGACATCGAAGCGAAATTAAAGCAAATTCAGGCGGACTGGGCGCTTGTCGATCTACAGTTTGCCAATTTCAAGAACAGAGGCGAACTTTTGATCAGGCCTCAAGATACGCTTGACACCATCACTCTACTCGAGGACTCTTTAATGATCCTCAATTCTTTGGCTTCGAACAGGTATGTCTAGCTTGCCAGTTCTGTGTAGTAAATTTTCCTTTCCTTTCCTTACCTACCTTATACATGACGGATATGTAAAAAGTTCCCATCTTTATAATTCAAGGGGTCAGTTTTACTATACAACTACTTAAAATGTCCAGTGCAAAACCCCGCTGGTTTCTAGATAAAGAAGTTTTCTTGAAAATTTTCTGCGGATCATTTTAGGTATAACGCGCCGTTTAAGAAAGACATTTTGCTGTGGATAAACAAACTCGTGACCACCACCGAGATCTTAGAGAAATGGCTAATAGTTCAGAATTTATGGATGTATCTGGAGGCAGTGTTTGTTGGCGGTGACATCGCCAAACAACTGCCGGCCGAGGCTAAGCGTTTCGGGGTATGCTATTTGTATGACATATATTAATTTAATCGAAGCCATATTGATTTCTTAAAAATAATAAATTATATAATAAATGTGCCGTTTTTGTGAGTCTTAAATATTTTCCATTTTGGTGTCATTCAGTACAAAAACCCAAGTAACTGTGGACATCTTGTCGGACATGTTAAAAAGGGCTTTGAATTATTTGGTCTGCCTCACCGACGCTTTTTTATTTTATTTTTAAAATAACGGCCACGCATTAAACCCGTATTAATTAATAGCTGGTATCAAGATAAACCAGTTTTTGTATGAGACCAAATCTTTTAAAGCGTCACGTTTCAGAGACTTCAAAATTACAATCTTTGTCATCAGCACAAGTCTGATAGCTTATATTTCGAAAATCTTGTATTATAGACCAGGGTAGAAGCCTTTAAAAATAATAAAAAGTGAAAAAAAATAATAGTAGGATGAAACCCATTAGAAAAGGAGGGGAATATTATAAAAATGAAAGGAAAAATAATTTACGGGCGATCTGAGGTCGGGAAGGGGATGGGGGTGAGCTTTTAAGGGTAAAAAACGGTATTTCTCGACTTCCGTCAAAACTAAAAGTCCTATCGAAAAAAGTCAAATGGCAAAGTTGTAGGTAATAAAAAGATCTACAACTTTTGTATTTACACTTTTTTCACATAACCTCAAAATTTATATGAAAAATTCAAAAAAACAAGTTTTTGGTTTTGTATTTTTATCTTTTACAAAACTTTTTTTTTTAAACAAAATTTGGTGAAAACTTACCTTTCTATGTCCCAAATACGCTGTAATTTATTTGATTAAAAATATTTATTTTTTCACCTTATTTTGAATTAATATCCAAAAAGCACCCTAATTTTCAATCGAAAATTCACCCGTCAAAATATCAGCTTTTTTCAAAAAGTTGGTATGTTTTCTGTTCGTTGAAATCTTTACTTTCTGATGGTGAAAAAAAAATATGTTACCATAGTAAGTCTTCTCAGAAAATGCCATAATTGAAACATACATAACTGAAACATAATAACATAATTGAAACCGCGATAAAAGTTGCAATGAGCACTAATAAAACTGTCATTGTTGTGGGCCAAGATCTTGATCTTTTGGTCCTTTTAAATCAGTTAAATTCATATAATCATGACATTTATTTTCTCAAACCAGGTTCTGGAAATGTAAAAGACCTATTTTTCACGTCAAATAGTTTCAAACATGAATCCTTAAAAGACATTGTTGCATTTCTGCATTGTTTTTCTGGTTGCGATACAACATCTGGATTTGCCGGAAAAGGAAAGAAAAATGCACAAAGGAGAAAGGGCGGAATTGCCCTGGCGTCCAATAGCGTAAAGATATATACCAATGGATAGATCTCTTTAAGAAGAACATTTCTTATTATGGCGACTTCTCTCGATTCAGAGTCAGAGCGGAGCTACAGAGGTCTAATGTTGAGAAATTAAGTTAGATTAAATACTGTTATTTCGTCATTTTTTTAACTTTCATTAATACTGTACGTTTCAAACATCATATTATAAGCCTATAAACGTCATTTTCAAAACATTCACATCTTAAAATACCATTTTAGGAGCAAATCCTTACAGTAACATTATCTTAGACAGATCGTTAATAGTACCCCAACGCTCAATAGCGTTAAGATATGTATTAATGGATTGATCTCAACAAGAAGAATATTTTAGCATTAAATAAATCAACTTTTTAATTGAAACAAATTGCAGCAAACAAATTCGAGTTTTTTTAGATTTTTTGCCTTTTGTGAGAAGATTTACTATGGTAACATATTTTTTTTTCACCATCAGAAAGTAGAGATTTCAACGAACAGAAAACATTAAAAGCTGATATTTTAACGGGTGAATTTTCGATTGAAAATTAGGGTGCTTTTTGGATATTAATTCAAAATAAGGTGAAAAAATAAATATTTTTAATCAAATAAATTACAGCTTATTTGGGACATAGAAAGGTAAGTTTTCACCAAATTTCGTTAAAAAAAAAAAAGATTTGTAAAAGATAAAAATAAAAAACCAAAAACTTGGTTTTTTGAATTTTTCACATAAATTTTGAGGTTATGTGAAAAAAGTGTAAATACAAAAGTTGTAGATCTCTTTATTACCTACAACTTTGCCATTTGGCTTTTTTCGATAGGACTTTTAGTTTTGACGGAAGTCGAGAAAAACCGTTTTTTACCCTTAAAAGCTCACCCCCATCCCCTTCCCGACCTCAGATCGCCCGTAAATTATTTTTCCTTTCATTTTTATAATATTCCCCTCCTTTTCTAATGGGTTTCATCCTACTATTATTTTTTTTGGTTTTAAAAATTTTCGACCCTGGTCTATTATATTGGTGCCAGCTTTTGATTGATGCAGGGTTATAAAATCAACGTTTTACTGATTGTGCCATCAGTGAATTGATTCTAACTTTGATAGCTAATACATAGGAAACGTGACGTTTTAGAAAATTTTGTCTCATACAAAACTTGTTTGTGTTGATACCAGCTATCGTGGCCGCTATTTTGAAAATAAAATAAAATGTCAGAAGTTAGGTAGGCCTCGCTTCAAACAAAAAAATCCAACCCTATTTAGAGGCTCATTTATGTAAAAAGCGTACGTCGCTAGAGGGCTAATAGAGGGCCAGAGGAGCAATTAAATAAACATATTATCTGTAGTTTTGTATTTATTTCACAAAATACGTTTTTTTAAGTTGTGAGGAAATAATAAACAAAACGTTTGCAGGGTATCGACAAAACTTATGTGAAAATAATGTTCCGTGCGCGTGATATCGTTAACTGTGTGGAGACATGCACTTCAGACGACACCCTGAAGCAGCTCCTGCCTCACCTGTACGAGCAGCTGGAGGCTTGCCAGAAGTCACTCACCGGTTACTTGGAGACCAAGCGACTCATCTTCCCCCGGTTCTTCTTTGTCTCAGATCCAGTCTTACTGGAGATCCTCGGTCAGGCCTCTGATCCCCATTCAATACAGGTTCTGGCGCATTTGTTGTACTATACGTATATTTCCCACAAGCTTATCTGACCCAGTGTGTGCAAGTGGAACTAACAAAGCCTCTGTGCAAATTGCATTAACGACAAAATTGTGTGTGTGTCTATTAATTGCTCCCAATATACAAGGTGGCGAAGACAATACGACCGTATGTCATTAATACTTCCCAGAATTTGATCCTTATTAGCGACACTATCAAATGGTGACATAATACAGTGTTTTTTTCCAAAATCAATGGGTTCGATTCCTGACTAGGAATATTGATTTTTCAAAAATCCAATGATGCAGTTTTAGATTTCGTCAAAATCGGGCTCGAGACTCGTTAGAGCAGTTTTCGCTAATCCTTATAATTTTGGATTTGGCCATCGCGCATCACGCCCACTCGGAAAATTCAGCCTGAATACATTTATTAAATTAAATTTTTACTATATTTACAACGGCGGCGGCAAGGCATGAAATGACAGATCATTTTATTTTCACCACAGCAATGCCAGCGCCACCGTTTTCAGCTAGCCATGATTGGGAGAGAGTCATATAATGTGTAAATGTTTTTAGGGTCACTTGCCGAGTATTTTCGACGCGGTATATACGGTCGATTTCGACGATAAGGAAAGAATTATTAAAATGAACTCGAGTAATGGAGAGTGTATACCTCTAGAAGTACCAGTGATGTGCGTAGGAGGCGTTGAGGTGATGTATTTATGATGACGTTGACATACCTGCTTACGTTACTGTAACTGAGATTTTATTTTTATTTTTTTATTAGCCTGTACTGTCCCACTGCTGGGCAAAGGCCTCCCCCAATTCCTTCCATGTGCTCTTTTCTTGTGCCACCTCGAACCAGAATTTATTAATCATATAAAATGCACACACAAAATATCGCGCCAGTTTCCCCGGAGGGTTAGGCTCTTACGCAGAGGAGAAATATTATACACACATCAAAAGTGTCTAGGGATATTTTACATTTATTAGTATAACTTTAAAACTACTGGACATTTCAAAAAGATTTAAACACGAATTTGTTCCTAGCACATTTATCTTCTGTATTAAAAAACTTGATTAAAATACATATAATATATATTATAAATGTAGCAAAATCCGGTAAACTTCATAACAAACATAATTTTCTTACCTACGTGTGTTAAAGATTTTACTGTTTTTAATAAAAACAAAGAAATTTTTTTCGAACGTTTTTTAAATAAGTCAATACTGAGCTGAGTTTATTCAAACCATGGAATGTCGTCATTTAACTAGAAAAGAGATGTTGAGAGAAATAGGCATGCTGGAAGCAGGGCGCGCCAGAGCGTTATTGCTAATGCCATTGGCACCAGTCAAAAGGTTATATCCAAATTGTGGTCTCGCTGCCGAGATAGTGGTGAGGTGGCTGAGTGGCACACTGGTAATATTTGGGTAGCGACTACCAGAAGACCGATTTTTACAAATTACGGCGAGAAGACAACGAAACGCTACGACTTGGCAGTTGGTTTTAAAGTTACAGTCAGAGCACCTGTTATTCGTTAGCGACCAAACTGGAAGAATTCGCGCTTCCAGCACTACGACGAGGCAATCGCAGGCAAAGATTAGAATCGGCAAACGAAAATTTGCATTGGAATGATCGCCAATGGTCTAGGATGTTACTCTTAGATGAATCCCGGTTCGGATTATTTCCAGATACACGAAGAATACGTATTTGGCGAACACCTGGACGTGGGACCCGCCTATATCCCTAGGAAGTCCAGCCATATCAAAGTAAAACAATCATGGTATGGGCGAGACTACTTCTGGGCGGGAGAACTGACCGCGTTTAGATAAAAAGCAATTTAATGGCTGCAAAATTCCTTGATGAGGGAGGTGTTGGCACTTATATTCCAACCACACCGGTTACAAATGGGTCAAGCTTTTATGCGTATGCACGGTGATGCCCGCCCAACTACGACTCGAGTGGTAACCCAGCGGCTACAACAACATAAAGCGATCCTGGACTGGCTTGAGAATCTGCTACCGAACAGTCAGCTTGACATGCATTTTCGTCGGACCTGGTACCTTATATCACAAGGCGAACTTGATAACCTCGTTTTGACCATGAATAATCTTTGTAGATGTGTTAGGCGCGAATTACACAGAAACGGCGTAAGGCATAAGGCGCAGCGCGGGCATGGAATTTATAAGGAAATTAAAGAACGGCGTGCCTGTCTCTCGCCGCTTGAGTGTAATTCAGGACACGTCGCCTAAACTCGCCTACGTACATTTTGTATGAAATTCGCGCCTTATAAACATCCGAGGTGCTTTTACAGTTTATTAATTTTCATTTTATACAAAAAAATTGTTTTCATTTAGTTTTTTTTCCTGTTTTAATCACCAAAAACGTAAGTTTAATTTTAGCAAAATTTTAACTTGTTTATTTTTATCAAAAGAAACCCTCATAATATAAAAAGTTCAGTGTTTTTTATTAAATTTTCCGTAAGATTAAAAAATTCTGCGCACTTTGATATAGGGATGCTTTAAGAAATTGTTTATAGTTTTGTTAAAATACGTGAATAACTAAATATCCCTAGACACTTTTGATGTGTGGAGTTAACCTAAATAGAAAAATGTTGGTCATGACTTGAGATGATTTGGTTGCTTGCGATTGTATATTTACGTAGTTTTATCATATTTTAGGCTCGAAAGCGAATGTCACGTAATTAATGGGTTTAATAGATTTTTCTCAAAAATATTAATTAATCTAAAATTATTTACATATGTAATGAAGTATTTTTTTAAATATTTTTAGTTCAGAATTATAGTAATTACAATACAAAATTCATAATGCTTCTTACTATCAACTAGCCTACTTCACTCCACGAAAAAACAAGTATTCTGTTGTATAAGGCCTAAGGCATAATACGGCATATCATACCTACCAAATGGCTAAGCTACAAAGATTAAAAGTTGATATATACTTTAACAGATCTGGTTGAATACTCTTTTGGATGCGATGAAAACTACCGTCAGAAATATAATAGCTAACATTGCGCAAACAATGGCTGGAGACCCGGACTTTGAATTTTTGGTTGGATTTTGGAATTTTCCTGGTCAGGTAAACGTGTTAATTATATAAAGGTATTTTGTAGGACAGCAGTCAATAATATTCAAGGACTGATATCATCTCATATTCAACACTTGGGGCAGATGCCCATACTTCGAGAGTCATTCTCCTTTCCCCTCACGGGAAGTCTTCTTTTTAAATGTTTTTACATGTTTTTTTTTTAAGGAATATTTAAAAATGTTAATATCACCTTCCTGCAACCATAAGTCAGGAGAGGTATTCTCACCATACACCATACCCTCAAGCATCCGAATATAAGGAATCACATTACGATACAACTCATTTCAAACAGTAGTAGCGCTACTATCATGAAGTTGTAGCGCTTCAGTCGCCATTCTGTATTCCTCAATACAGAAATGAAATCGTAATGAAATAAGGTGTACAGCTAACGAGAGCATCGCGGCCGTTTTGAGTTTGCATCGCTGCCAAAAAATCTCCGAAATTCGCGGTGGTCGAGGGCTATCACTGATAAAAACATAAGACTACCCATTGTGTCACTTATTTATCTTAATGGTTCACAGAGGATCTGACCATTACCATTGAAACAAACTCCCTTCGAGTTACATGGTCTCTATTCAAGTTGAAACATTGCGGTGTTTAAACTTGAAAATAGACCTTGACGTCTTTTTCTTTATTGTTTCTTCTTAGTATTGTAATTTTTAAAGAAACTTGCATGCTTCAATATAATTCATGTTTTTCTAGGCTGGTTTATTGGGAATGCAAATTTTATGGACAAGCGAAGCAGAGTATGCCCTAAAGAAAGCTAAGGCGGATAAATACATTATGAGACTTACAAATCAGAAAAACCTTGATTTATTGAACGGTCTCATCGATCAGACGGTCAGGGATCTGGTACCTCTTGACAGAACGCAAATTGAGACTATGATCACTATCCATGTGCATCAAAGGCTAGTTAGTCACTATAGAAACTTATTCAAATATTTCTTTAAAAGATAATATTTTGCAAAGGGATCACGATTACATACCGGGAGGATTTTTGAGATAGGGCAGTAAGGGCAGGCACCTTCACAGTAGTACCTACAATTCTTTATCTTTGAGCAGTTATGGTTTGCATTCACAGATTAGAAGTGTACAGTCATCAAGAAAATGGGCAATCTCACTAAGCCTTTTTTTGTGCCAAGCGATTCCGTTTCATACAAAGAACAAAATATGAAACCAGCTGAGCTTTGAGTATAAGTCAGAAATAGCTAAAAAGTTTTCCTAAACGTTTCTTAGATCACGAACTTACTTTTTTATGATCCTTCTTCCCGCGACTTCGCCCTCGTGAAAAACACACCTTCTATGGCACTCGGCAATAGTGCAGATTTACATAAGTGAAAGATTTTTTTAAATTGAATCATTAGTTTCTGAGATACCTGTTACATAAAAATCTTACCTCTTTTTACTTACTAACATCTATGAAAGTAGATAGAAATTTCTCAAAAAATTCTCAGAAGCTCCTAAAACCGTTTTCCTGTATTTAAGGGTTAAGCTACCCTGTCCCGTCTCAGAAATCCATCCTGTATTGCTTTTATTTTTAATTAAAAAAAAACAAATCTAGCAAATCTATTTTCAAAATCATTCTCATTGTATTTCAGAGATATTTTTGATGATCTTGTGAAGATGAGAATTAAAACGCCTGGAGACTTCGAATGGCAAAAACAAGCTCGTTTTTATTATTTGGAGGATACGGATGACTGTTTGGTGTCTATAACAGATGTCGACTTTACATATCAGGTGCATAACAGAAGTTTTAAAAAAGGAACATGTTTAGCGGTTAGCCTTGGGTCAGATTTCATAATAATCAATCATTTGAATTAAATAAAAACCTGCCAAGTCAAGACACAGTTAAGGGTTCCGTAGTCGGGTTGAATAATAAAATATTTTATCCCAAGAACAAACTTATATTTACAGTTGAAAAACATGTTGTCACATTAATTCCGTTTGGGAGAACATTTTATTAGTTTAATATTTTTTTGAACGACCTGTACAGTAACAATACCCCACAACATGGGAGAAGAGAGTATTTTTTTTCAAGATTTTATTTTACTACTTTGTCAGCGTGGAATTACAGCTTAGCCCCGGACAGACAGATGGACATGTCAAAATTATAAGGGTTATTTGTTGACGCGGGAACCCTAAAACCCGTAATATTGTTGATAGACAAATAATCATTCGCTTATTAGAATCCCGCTGCAGGCCAAATGCCTCTTTTCTTATAGAGAAGTGATAAGCATTGATCACCACGCTTGCTAACGCATGTTTAAAAATCTTGGCACAGAATGAATATCTAGGAATAACAGAGCGACTTGTGATCACACCTCTGACGGATCGGTGCTACATCACGCTATCGCAGGCCATCGGGATGAGCCAGGGGGGTGCACCGGCCGGGCCCGCTGGAACCGGCAAGACTGAAACCACCAAAGATATGGGCCGCACCCTCGGCAAGCTCGTCATCGTCTTCAACTGTTCTGACCAGATGGATTTCAGAGGTACAGTTCACTGCGCTAGATCATAGGCCGGCCATATAACACCATTTTGTACGTGAGGTGCTTCATCAATATAGTATTCGTCAGGTTTGGGTCGCATCTACAAGGGCTTGGCTCAATCCGGCACGTGGGGCTGCTTCGACGAGTTCAACCGCATCGAACTGCCCGTGCTGTCCGTGGCCGCGCAGCAGATCTACATCTGTCTCACCGCCAGGAAGGAAAAGAAAGAATTCTTTATATTCAGGTAAAGCACGGGTAAACAGCAGCGATGGGTTGCCATAAGTAGAAATCATTAGAAAACTTGGGACATTTTTTAATAGTGTTTTCTTATTAAAACGCGAAATATTAAACCTGGGTTCTGTTTCTTTGGTAGCGACGGCGACACAGTAAGTCTGAATCCGGAGTTTGCCTTCATCATCACTATGAACCCTGGTTATGCTGGACGTCAAGAACTACCTGAAAATTTGAAGATTCAATTCCGTTGGGTCGCGATGATGGTCCCGGACAGACAGATTATAATCCGCGTCAAGTTGGCAAGCTGTGGCTTTAAAGATAACATCGTGTTAGGTATATCTGTTATACTGGTATTTATAAGTCTCAGATAAGTTCTATTCTATTTCTCTTCTTCTGTTCATCTTATTAATAACATACATACATCCCGACCAGTTCTTCCCACTCAGACTTACCAGAGTAGTAGGTACTTGTACTTCTACATCGGAAGCAGCTGTAGGTTCAAACGATCGATAACATTGCAGCTCGTAAGTTCTTTACGTTGTACAAACTGTGCGAGGAGCAGTTGTCGAAGCAGGTGCACTATGACTTCGGCTTGCGGAACATTTTGTCCGTGTTGCGAACTATGGGCGCGCAGAAACGGGCGAACCCAGATAGTACTGAGGAGAACATTATGATGAGAGTATTGAAGTGAGTGATCATTACAACACCTATTTAAACGACTAATGAAACTGTATGGTATTCTGCAATAATGCTATTATTTTGTAGGGAAATGAACGTGTCTAAATTAGTAGACGAAGACGAGCCTTTGTTTATTTCATTGATTGAAGATTTGTTCCCTGGTATGAAACTGACACAAACTATTCAAAGGTACTTTGTCATGCTATTGGTCATGGCCATCATAATATTCCTGCCCACATTTTTCACTTAACACCGCGTAAGTCAAAAATAGCAACTTTACTGTATAGGTCAAAAACTTACAATTAGATAGAGACGTGCTTCTTTCTGATTAGTTGAAACAACGTGCCTTTCGAGTATTCAGCAAACGGCATCAAAATCTCAAAACCGCCAAAAATTTACTTACCAACTGGGTGGTGTTAGGATTTCACTTGGGGTCGGCGCAGCACGTTTTCTCTACCCACAACCAAGGGTATTCAGTTTTATTTCATTTCAACCGACGGGTCGGTTATCATTAGTGGTATACTTCTTCTTCTTAAGTCACCTTCAAATTATGAAACAATACCTAATATTTTAATAATAATATTTGTTTCTTTTTTTTTAATTTATATATTTTTAATAATAATATTTTTGTCATAGTTGGGTAACCCGGTTTTTTATACATTTAGGGATATGCAACGGGCTATTTTAATAGTGACAGAACGCAAGCGCCTTGTCAATCATCCGGATTGGAACTTGAAGATCATCCAGTTATATGAAACATCGCTGGTGAGGCACGGCTTGATGACGATGGGCCCGACCGGCGCTGGCAAGACGACCTGCATACATTCGCTAATGGCGGCGCTCACTGAACTCGGGAAACCGCACAGGGAAGCGAGAATGAATCCTAAGGTATAATCATCGTTAAAATCGTACGGTCTAATTGGCTTGGTCAGTGCACGTTTACTGCGTTACTGACTCAGGATGAACTGTGCCATCAAAAATGCTTCAAATATGTAACTAAATCGCCAATATATGCAACTAAAAAAATATGCTCTTAGACCCGGACTCCACCAAAGCGGAGACGAACGGAGATGTGCGAAGCGGAACAGAGAAGTGATGCGTAAGAGAGTAGGGTGTATCCACCGAAGCTGTGGAGAAGGGCAAAGTGGAGAGGAGAGTAGATACACCACTCAACGCACGCCGCTCACAGCACACCGCTCACCGCACGCCGCTCACAGCACACCACTCACCGCACGCCGCTCACAGCACACCGCTCGCCGCACGCCGCTCACGTCTCTTCTCATCTCCGCTGTGCGCTTGGTCGCTGAGTGTGGAGGCTTGCCTAAACAATTAAAAGACATCTCCTCTCCTCTCTGCTCAATCGTTTTCACTAAAGCTAATCGGAGACGAGAAGTGTAATTAACGAAATTCTATTGGTCCTTTTCAACACATCTCCTCTCCCCTCGTCTTGTCTCCACTTCGGTTGAGTCCGGCCCTTAAGCTCGACTGAAGTCTAAACACCCGACTTCAAATGATAAGAATTTTAGCCTAAACTGCGTTATGCTGGTAACATCAACATGATTGCGTTCTAATTCATTGGTGAAATCATCCTTCAGTATCCTAATCCGCCATAACAAAAAAATGTTTACCGACAACGCGCCGCTATCCATGTCATTCAAGCACCTAAAGATCCTTATAGCACATCGGACAATTTGTCTAAAGAGACCGCTCCTCTTATGATTATATCAATGCCCTTTATAAAAAAAATGGATAGTACAACATACGACTTTTATAAAAACTTTCGTAATCCATTTTAATCAAAGTTATTACCATTTTCGAAATGGTTAGGAGTGTTAACCATCTTTAACTAACTGTAATATTTATTAGGCAATCACTGCGCCCCAAATGTTTGGACGTTTAGACGTAGCAACAAATGACTGGACTGATGGTATATTCTCTACTCTGTGGAGAAGAGCTCTGAAGGTTAAGAAATCTGATACAACTTGGATCGTCCTAGGTGAATATGGAACTTATGAGACTGTGTTTTGAATTGAAACCTAGGAGTCATATGCATGAAATATTGCTCTGCATTTTGTATCACCAGACGGTCCGGTGGACGCCGTGTGGATTGAGAACTTAAACTCAGTGCTTGACGACAACAAGACGCTGACGCTGGCCAACGGAGACCGCATCTCGATGGCACAGAACAGTAAGCTGGTGTTCGAGCCGGACAACGTGGACAACGCCTCGCCCGCCACTGTCAGTCGGATGGGCATGGTGTTTCTATCTTCATCCGTGCTCAAATGGCAACCTATTCTTGAGGTAAACAGTCCGTTCCGGATTCTTAAACGTTTAAAAGTTTCTACTCTACCTCTTAGGTACTCTTTAGTACCTACATTTTTTTTTAAGATAGTTAATTACAACGTAACTAATCCTTGTCAAAGCTGCCACGTTTCGACATACATACAAAAACCGGCACCTTATAATATTCAATATGTTTATTATAACCAATGATTAATTATCCTATTGATTTATTATTCTCATTAGTAAGTACATCTGCCTTTGGAAAATAAGCGCCACAAAGGTCAAGTTCTGAAAATTTCTTGAAACTTCCCTTGTTTTTCGAGGCAGGTTTCTCAAAATAAATGTATCACACTTGTCGTGCAAATTAACAGGAAAAGTCAACTTTTAATGCATTTTCGTCGGACCTAGTTCCTAAATATAATAATTTCTCAAATTGTGCAAAAACACAAAAAGTGGAATAGACAAGTTTTGAAAAGAACCTTCTCAATAGGTCCCTTTTTATTTTTCGGCAGATTAAGAAAACGTCATTTTTATTTCGATTTGTGATTTACCTTTCTAATGGGGCGAGAGGAATATTAATTTTGTCTAATAATTGATACTTATGTAAAAATTATTGACGGAAAATTCAGTTCTTTCACATTATTTTTGCATCGTCCACGATATCTTTATGTATGCATAATTCAAATTTATTCAGGGCTGGCTGAGGAAGCTCCCTCAAAAGGAGGCGGATACCTTCCGTAACATTTTCAACAAAGTTTATGATGAGGTGCATTCATACGTACAAATTAGACTTGTGGCTAAAATGAAAATTCTTGAAGCTATCTACATCAGGTAATGAATTACTGCATGTTTTAAATTAGATTATTTATTTATTATGTTTTAATTTGCTGAAGATTGGAAACCTGCGTTTCAGACAATGTATAGACGTGCTTACTGGATTACTGGAAATTGAAGTACCCGCTGGCAGTAAGCAAATAATTCATTAAACCTACTAACCTACCCCTGTGATTTATTTAAATATGACCGTAGTGACTTATTTGTGGAGTACACGTGGGTGTTAAAACATGAAAACCTCGAACTTAAGCTGCAGTGAATGAAATTTATAAATTCAACATGGAATATTTTGCTACTGATATACACAGGGTGGAAGGGACAGTCGTTGCAATCATTTTTTTGTTCTAGACCATACCTGAGAACCTTCTACTTACGGAGATATTGCGGGTCAAAGTTCCAACTTTTTCACAAGTTTTTTTTTTTAAATACATATTTTTAATGTAAGAAACATCTCCACGACCCGCGTACTATTCAATCCATCCATCAGCACAATGTTTTGAATGCGTTACACTGAGTTCTAATGTAAAACGTGATTTTTTACCCCAAAAAAAAACTCGTTTTCCAGCAATAATTTTTGCGTGAAGTTACTTAGTTTGATTACACCCTGTATAAAATCATATTGTATTTAACTTTTGAGGTCGCCTATTAATCACGTGATGTTTTTAGCAACTTCTGAACCCCCTTTCCCCAATGGTGATACGTGGTGAGGTTATAGATTACCCCTCCAATCTACCCAAAATCACGTGTATTTTTTTGGTACAAAGTATCTTAAATAAATTCAGAATATTATCTTTAAATGCAGGTTAACAGGTAAAATGTAATTTAATTCTGGAAAATTAAGCACCGTGATAAAAATGCCAAGGTCCGCTTTTTGGTTTAAAAATCGCGCGTTCAAAGAAAAAAATTAATACGTGATATCTCACTACACCCCCCCCCCCCCTCCCTAGTGATATTTCGTGATTTTTAGAACTTCACGTGTTTAATGGACACGACCCCTTTTGTGATTCTGAATAAAGTTTTTTTTACTAAGTTCTTACGCATAACCTGATTACACACTATGTTTTACTTATAAACTTTTGATACTTGCAGAGGTTCACACAGACCGTCATTTAGAGCGGCTCTTCATTTTGGCAATGATGTGGTCGCTGGGTGCGGTGCTTGAGTTAGACATGCGCACACGCATGTCTGAGTTTATGACCAAGCTTCCCGTAAAAATGGACTGGCCCGGTGCTAAATCCAAGGAATGGATCATGCCCTTCGAGTATACCGTCACCCCTGCCGGTGTCTGGGAGCACTGGTCAGTGGCATTTTTCCATAAGTTTAATATTGCACTAGTATTAAAAGTAAAAAAAAAAAACTTAAAGTAATTCTTTAATTTTGAGCGTTTGTTGTTTATCTCCGTCGGGTTACCGAATCTGATCGGCTACTTTCTGTCTCGTCACTTTCGGCGAAGCCCCAAAGGAGATTTATTTTAATAACTTGTTTTTTTCCCCGCTTTTTTGTTTAGTAATGTGAAAGATTTCGCAGACGATGTAACTTTTTATCACCTTTTAAAACCCTTCACTTTGATACCCCACACGATGGGTATAAGAAAAAAAAATTGAAACTCCACAATATGGCCCCTAAAATCAACAATAATTTTAATGTAGCCAGTGACAGTCGTGCCACCAAGACGGTCGGCTTTCGGTATGACACTAGAAACAAGTACGAGGGCAGTCCCAGAAATACACCTAAAAAAGAAAATCCAAAAAAAAAAAAACTATACTTAGTCCCCTAGGTGTACCTACTTGATGTACAGTCACGGACTTTAATGGTTGAGCCACTTGCAAACTTTTCAATTTTGCAGTTTTATAAATTCACGAGATTACACGATTAAACACGAACTCAAACCGCTCGGAAACAAGATGACAAATTACTAATAATCGGAAATAGTCTTATCCATAGAGGTTGCATTATGACTAATAAGTTGTCAATGATAAATCCATACAATTTTGCATACGACCTGACCTCCTTTGAATTAGAGCTCATTAAATACTCGTTATTTCTGAAAACCTATCCGAAGACAGTGACAGTTGAAATGTCGATGTCAATGACGATAATTTTCGAATTTTGGTGAATCGTAGCCGTAGTTATTTACGCGATGCCGGTTGCTGTTTCTGAAGAAATTTTCCACAGAATTGTAACAATGCATCTGCAGGGTCTGAGCATTCGTGCGCGTGTGCGGGGATGAGCTCCGAAGGTGTAGGAGAACTGGTTCAACTACCGCCTCTTACAAATGCCGTGAACTATATCAGCATTTTGAAAGATAATACGCTTCCCTGTGTAAGGATTGCGTATCCACAGCACGAAATGGCAAATATTAATTTTATTCTCTATAATTGTGTCATACATTGAACAAGGATTGTGTTGATATACATCCAGACATAATGATAATTCCATGGCCAGCTAAATCCCCGGACCTGAATCCCACAGAAAACCGCTAGGGTTTAATGGTGCATCACCGTAATGAACGAAGAAAAGAAGATCTGGCTCAATATTGCCTAAAAGTATGGGAAAACATGCGAGGGACATGCAATTACGATTGCTAGATGCAATAGACCGCCAAGGAGCACATATTATACTCGATACGTCAGTCCAACAATATTGATTGATAAACGAAATAAAACTATTTTTCAAAGGTTGACTATTTTTTTAGCTTAGCACATTTTATTTACTCTTCGGGGATTACAAGCACGATATTATGTTATTTTATGTTACAAACAAGTTATCTATTTTATATGCTAAATTTTACTTTATTATTTAGATACCTTGTTGGCAACATACCATATTAATTCAACGTTAAAATCCCTATTAATGTTTTGTCAAACGTGCGTTTCTATTCACCCCGTCTTACGGCTATATTATACATATATGTATGCAACAGTAATCATAATTGTAATGAACATCATCTTGGTCGCTACGAATAAAATCATGGGTTCAAGTTTTTCCGATGTCGAAATTATCAATCATAATTTCTCCGTACGTCAACGTAACTATGGCTACGCTAAAACAATTGTCGCTAGGTTACGGTTGCTACACCTGTAATTGGTGGACTTTGAGTAGTCACTATGTACTATGTACGAATATAACCGACTAAACCCGATTTGCATTACACGGCTAAAATACGAATACTGGCAAGTGGCTTAACAATTAAAGTCCGTGACTGTACATTTTCAAAAATCCGCTTGCAATGTACAGCACTTTCTGAATTTCCTACATTTTTTTTTTATTATTTTCGCCATTTCTGGGGTAGTCACCTCAATATGGTCGACCACTGTAATGTTCATCGTAGCAGGTCATACGGCCTAGTTTAATCTCGGCCATCCAATATTTTACTGTTGTAAATGCAGGGGCAGACGTTCAGAGGAGAATCTCATTCAGGTTTAATATCTACTGGTTGGACAGATTTTTTTTCAAAATTTAAATTTTGTATCATACAACTGTGACCAATTTTGTCCTTTTTTAAAAATTCAGTCACAGCGTTCACTATTTGATGGGCACGAAACAATGAATAAATAATATAGCGGCCTGTAAGTCTAGACATTGTTTTAAAAGGTTGGGACTCTCTATCACAGACATTATTTTCAAACAACCTCCATCTGTACGTCTGGTCTTTTGGGCCCGACCTAGTATAAAGGGTGTAAAAAGACCCTTAACGAAGCCGAAAGGCACTTGTTCTACCCGTCATTGCGATATTTTTTTTGTTGTAGACCATACCTGGGAACCTTCTAGTTACGGAGATATTGGGGGTCAAAGTTCCAACTTTTTCACAAGTTTTTTTTTTAATACATGATTTTAATGTTAGATTTTTACTTTTAACACCTCCACGACCCCCTTCCTATTCAATCCATCCATCAGCACAAGTTTTGAGTGCCTTACTTTGAGTCCTACCGTAAAACGTGATTTTTCACCCCAAAAAAAATGTCGTTTCCCAGCAAAAATTTTTGCGTAAAGTTACTTAGTTTCATGTACAGAATACTTGGTTGACGGCTTCGTGAAGGGTCTGTTTACACCCTGTATTATTTAATAATGTAATAAAATTATAGAAGTGCATTTTTTTTTGTGTTAACTTTGCCAGGTCTGAGAGTGTCGAGGACTACATTTACCCGCCTGACAGCATTCCCGAGTACTCGTCAATTCTGGTGCCGAATATCGATAACGTGTGCATTACATTTTTGATCGAAACCATCGCTAAACAGAACAAGGCGGTCCTTCTGATCGGCGAACAAGGCACTGCCAAGACTGTCATGTTAAAAAGTTATATGATGAAATACGATAACGAAGTGAGATTGTTCAAAATAATTAACTTCTCATCAGCTACGACGCCTAATTTGTTCCAAGTAAGTTGGATAAATCTATTTACTCGTTAACTATACCAACAATCGAAGAGTACGGTGGAAATATGTTTTTTTTTTTTATATTGCAGAGAATAATCGAATCATATGTGGAAAAGCGTGTCGGTATGACGTATGGGCCTCCAGGTGGCCGAGCGATGACAGTGTTCGTAGACGACATCAACATGCCAGTGGTGAATGAGTGGGGCGACCAGGTAAAGACGAAACGATAAACACTGGCGAGCAACCAAATCGACTCAACCTATACCAGAACCACCTAGACCAGAATTACCGACTGCAAAATAGGCGCTCATTCGTTATGAATCTTTGTTTTACCTTTTAGGTGACAAATGAAATTGTTAGACAAATGATGGAAGGGGGTGGGTTCTTCTCTCTGGACAAGCCTGGCGATTTCATTACCGTTGCCGACATTCAGATGTTCGGTGCAATGATACATCCAGGTATATCTAAATCTATCAGAAAATCTGTAATTCATGGTAACTACCCACCGCGTGCAATTATGTCGCGTTTTCTTCGCGCGTTCGTGCTTGGCTTTCTGGAAGCTTTTCCGCGACAAATCTACACATATTACATCTACATATACTATATCTATCTATACCTATTCAATTTTTGTAGGTGGTGGACGCAACGATATTCCTCCGCGGTTGAAGAGACAGTTTAATGTATTTAACTGTACTCTACCGAGCATTATTTCGATGGACAAAATATTTGGTAAAATGTTAATCTATTTCTATTTGACAAAAACTATTTTCAAGCTGTTTTGTGAATGGATTACGTATTTGTCAGCAACCTATATAGGAAATAACTACCATATAAGTTGTAGAAAATAATAATACACTATTCCGACACTATTCTAACACTATACATCATATTCTAAACCTATATTACCTAAAAAAACCTGGATCATGGTGGACCTGGTAGGGGTTTTTGTATTACTATACAACAACTAGCCATACTAGCCAACTCGCTATTTTGCATTACTATACAACTAGCCATACTAGCCAACTAGCTATTTTGCATTACTATACAACTAGCCATACTAGCCAACTAGCTATTTTGCATAACTATAATACAACTAGCCATACTAGCCAACTAGCTATTTTGCATTACTATACAACTAGCCATACTAGCCAACTAGCTATTTTGCATAACTATAATACAACTAGCCATATTAGCCAACTAGTTATTTTGCATAACTATACAACAACTAGCCATACTAGCCAACTAGCTATTTTGTATTACTATACAACAACCCCTACCAGGTTTTTGGTCCAGATTTTTATGTCATCAGGTCATTATTCTTTAATTTCAGATACTATAAGCACTGGACATTTCTGTAAATCCCGCTACGACAAGAAGATAGTAGATTTTATGCCAAAGCTCGTGCCGGTCACTCGTATCATGTGGCAGCAAACCAAAGTTTGTAATACCTACCTTACAGTGAAATCTGTGTTACTTTTAGCGTTCCAAAAAACCGGTCATGTCCGTCCGGCCGGATTGCTCAAAACCATTTTAATCGGAGACTATTGACACTATATCGATAAAAATTGGTACGAATAAATAGTGACGGGAAAACAGTGAGGTCCGATGGATGAAAAAAAAAAACAATGCACATAGCCGTGTGGGGTATCGTTGGATTATTTACTTCACCTTATTAAAAAGAAGTGCCTAAGTAACTTTTTTAATACTTATTTTTCATATGTTTTTTTTGCGAAAAATACTATGAAATACAAACTTATTTTTGAGGTTAATAAAAATCTACGCATACGTAAATATTTATCCCGACAACCGAACCTTTCACAGTAGGGGTCCGAAACGCATTTGCCCGGGTTTTTTTTATAATTAATAATTTTAATTATATTAGTTATTTGAATCGCTTCAATTTACAGATAAAAATGTTGCCAACACCAGCAAAGTTCCATTACGTGTTCAACCTTAGGGATCTGTCTCGTATATGGGAAGGGATTCTATTTATAAACAGAGAGGAGCTTCAAACGATTTCGACGTGTATCAAACTCTGGTTTCATGAGTGTTTAAGAGTAATATCGGACAGGTAATAAAATAATACATGTAGTGTCCGACCGAAGGTAGCTTTCTAGCTAAAGCTGAAGACGAAGCCGAAGGTTTAATGACCCGAAGAAGGTCAGTTCAAGATTGGCTCAAAGTGAATAATTGTGAGGAAGAAAAAGAGAATTGGTTAGTAACTTAATAGACAATACGACAATAAATGAAAAACGGAGTGGCGGGGTGCTCTGGTTTGCCCCTCCTTAGATCTGGGGTGTGTAGAAGCAGTTAGGAAATAACTAAGCGAGAAAATGAATTATTGATATTTAGTGTGTGTTTCACTGTTATTGCGAAGGCCCCTGCCCTCGGTGCGTCGCCTCTTCAAACGCGTTCTCGTGCATTCGTAACACTTCGTAAAATTTCGGCGCTTGCTGGAAACCTTCGGCTCATCTCCGCCAAAGCTTCGCTCGGATACTACTAACATGTAATAATTACGTAAACTCCGTCATGTTTGATTACGAGGATAGCGAAGATGCTGTATGGTTTTCACATTACTTCAGATTTACCTGTTTTGGAGATAAAGAATGGTTCGTAGAAAATTTCTGGAAAACAGCCAGACAAGAGTTACCCGACTACGTGAGTGAGTTCCCAGAAGAAGAAACATTCTTCGTTAACTTCCTGCGTGAGCCGATCGAACCAACCGGCGACGAAGATGAAGACTTCACTACCGATGCGCCCAAAGTATATGAGGAACTACCTTCGTTAGTATCTTACCGCCATCAACTGCCCAGAACTACATGACCTTTTCTGCCTACATGCATTTTGTGCCCAAGAAGTACATCGGACACCGTCAGAGCCGCCGGCACAATCTGTTCGCGCCACCGTCATCTAAAACTGTCGCCAGAGCCAAGGCCCCTGTTTGTCGTACTCTTAAAACGCTTATCGCAACGCCTTTCTACTGCCAACCCTGAATGTGATGTGTTTGCAGGTGAATGGAGTAAAATTATACGTATAGTGTTCTGTGAGAAAAAGTATGCAAGGGTATCCACTGTTTATAAAAATAATTAAAATGTTTATAATATTAATCAAGTAACTTAAAATTAATATTACGGGTTTTTCCACCTTTGGCCCTGAATCAAGTTACTTAAAATTAATATTACGGGTATTTCCACCTCTGGCCCTGATGACATGCGATCAAGCATGGTGTGGATTATGTCTTTAATGTCCACATAGACATTCTGTGGGATTCATGTCTGGGCTTCGTGCTGGCCACTCCAATTTTGTAATTCAGACCTCTGACAGGTAATAAACCACGCAACGTGCTGTGTGAGGTCAGGCTTTATCTTGCATTATATGTAATCTTCGTTATGGATGAATCCTATGAGTGGCAGAACGTGTGCTTGGAGAATCGCACTGCCGTTAGACGACCCGCAACTACTACTAATTTTAACTCAGCCGTGTTTTGTGCGTTCCAGTAGCGAATTAACGTTAAGTGTCACAGAAATTAAACAAATGAATTTGTATTTGTGGTTACTCGCTTAAATTAACAAAAATAAATGTGCTGACCGTCTGCCATTCGAAATCCTTATACGCTATACCAAAATCGCCTGTTATCGGTTTGTTTATGTTTGGGTCACATTCCGTGCTGCAGAGTGTTTATTTTATGGACAATTGCTGTAACATTTGTTTGGAAAACGCTATTAAGAGTTTGATTATACTGGCATGAGGCTAAAAGTCCCATATCAAAAATTCCCAACTTTCTTTATCCCGTTTAAAGACAGACTTTGAACCCAAGTCGGCCGGGGCAAAGACAATCTCTGCAGATGGGGGTTCATGGACGGCTCAGACCACGCGTATGCGGCATCTCCCTACTGACAATGGCCCACCTTCCCCACCTTCCATCTTGCACCGCATGTCTCACCTGCGCACCTGATGATCTGCTTACTGCATCGGCGAGCGGGGTTTACGTGGCTGAGTTTTGGGCTAAACATAACATTTGAACTTTTTACCATCGATACGCTAAGAAGAAGAAAGATGGGACTTTATTTAAAATAACAAAATTAAAATGACAGCTGATACATGGGGTACCTTATTACGTTATTTTTATCGTCACAGATGGGACTTTCTTCTGATGAAACTCCAAGGGTTCCAGGAACTGTTTAATGAACAAGTTAGGGGAGCTCATCTAGACCTGGTATTCTTCCACGACGCGATGGTGCATTTATTCATCATATCCCGGATCATAAACACACCACGGTAAGCTGGTAGCCTAACAGTACCTTCCCAGTTGATTTGAATAACTGTTTTTAAAACTTCTAAATGTTTAATGTTCACAGTGGTAATGCTCTACTTGTGGGCGTCGGCGGTTCTGGAAAACAGAGCTTAACAAAATTGGCATCATTTATAGCTAACTATACTTTCTATCAAATAACTTTAACAAGGTATACATATACACAAGAAATACATTACGTTTTTAAAATAAAATTGTATTATTATTATATGAGGTTTTCTAAAATGTCCTCAGGTCCTACAACGTGAACAACTTTATGGATGACATAAAAGTGTTGTACCGCGTTGCCGGCCTGCAGGGGCAGGGCATCTCTTTCATATTTACTGACAACGATATTAAAGATGAACAGTTTTTGGAGTTCCTCAACAATATTCTTAGCTCTGGAGAAATTGCCAATCTGTTTCCCAAAGAAGAAATGGGTTCGTTCAATAGACCAGTAGCTACTTAGAAAAAAAAGGTATGTTACTTTCTCTTTCCTGGTTTGTTCATCATTCTATTTTCTGTTTGCTCTGCAGACGAGATTCTTAATATGTTGACACCTATAATGAAGAAGTTTGCACCTAAACGGATTCCAGTTCCAGATGTGTTGTATGAATACTTCATCATTCGATCCAGAGCTAACTTACACGTTGTTTTATGTTTTTCACCTGTAAGTCAACGCAGATTTATTTAAATCGTAGAAAACACTCTATGAGAGCCTACGCACACGGTGCGTTCCACCGCCGTAGCACGCCGCGACGCCGGGTTCTGAATACGATCATTATGTTTAATAAAATGGATTGGAAAAAACACGTGTTGTTGGTCCTACCTATCACTACGCCATCGCCGAAATCGTTGCCATCGCTGAATTTTATATGCAGGACGCCGCGGCCACACCACTCCGACGCCGTGCCGCCGCCGCATCGCACCGTGTGCATAGGCCCTTCTATGTTGTTCTATGTTAAGGGTTTTGGTTTCCGCACTTATTCCTTAAAGAGTATCATTGTGCGTGAGCCGTGGTGGCCGTTACTCCAACCAGCCCACCTACCTCCAGAAGCAAATCAAACTTCCCGGTCTTCTCAGGACATCCGCAAGGGATCTTGGTATTCCTAGAGTCTCCTCGCGGACCTTAGTGATGCTGGTGTACTCGAGGAATACGTGCGCCTCCGTTTCCTCTGCTATGTTCAATCGGTGCAGGGAGAAAAAAGTTATACGCCATAATGCACAATTACTAACGACAATCTTCTTATTCAAAAGATACAGGAGGCGTTGGTGTTTGATCCATATATCACTTAAAAGCTTGTTAGAAGGGGGGTTCCTTCTAACAAGCTTTGTATATGAATTCCATACTCTCTGAAGTTTTAATAGTTGTTAAATAAGTAGCTCTTCTTCTCACAAACCTCATAACTTGATAGGTAGGTGAGAAGTTCAGAAGCCGAGCTCTGAAGTTTCCCGGCCTCATATCTGGATCTACTATGGACTGGTTCCAAAAGTGGCCCAAACAAGCACTTATTGAAGTCGCGCACCACTTTTTATGGGATTTTGCAGTTAGTAAAATTTACTGTTGCCTAAAATTTGTTTTAAAAGCTTTGTATAAGTGGACCATTTTGCTTTATCACTTTGATATTTTGATCCTAGTTGGTAAAAATTTCACTTAGGTTGAAACTAGTTGATTTTAGATTCATCATCATTTTTTATTTCCCAGCCCTTATCCTCATTTGTAACAGACTCACCGTACCTCTAGCCACACCCCTGGTAGTACGGTGGGCAGGCCTACTATAATCCTGGCTCTTTGGTGGTACGTTGAGCACCTGGTCGTGGTATTTGTTTTTCAAACTGTGCCTCTTACTAAATCGTTTTGTCGGTACCTACGTTTGATAAAAAGTAGGTACATACTTAAAAAAGATGGGGCAGAATAGGCTCAGCAATGTAGCACTTCCTAACCTACATCAAAAATGAAGACCTGATCAATCTTAACATTTTATTCTATTAAAGCATGATGCTAATTAATCAAATATGAAAGTTACGGTAGTACAAACATTCAAACTATTATTAGTACCTAATTGTGTTAATTTCATTGCGGACGCACCATACCTCTGGCCATACCTCTAGTGATATAGTGGGTCTAAAACTATACCACTGAGAAAATAGTGTTGTGGTAAACTTACAACGTACAAGGCATGGCCTACTGATATTTCTCTGTTTCTTAACTGCATTTGTGATGGCGTTCACCAAACACGCTGAATATTTTAGGTGAATGAATTTGGAACCAAAACGTTTCGATATAACTTATAAACTTTTCCATTTGCTTCAATTGTTCACTTTCTGCTTTTATATATTCAAATCCTTGTAATACCTCATCATCAGGAAGAAGCGGTAAGGCTGCAGTTAGGGCCACTATTCTTCTTTCAATCATTTGATATCATCTTCTAGGTGGTGTGTTCAGAGGAGACTAAGCAGCAATTGATTGGGATAATGGGCATGGTGCAGGATGACGTAGCAGATAAGTGCGTAGAATACTACGAACGATTTAGAAGACAAGCGCACGTCACGCCCAAGTCCTATCTATCTTTCCTAGAAGGCTACAAAGTGCTTTATAAAGAAAAACATGTAAATATAGCCGAAATGGCTAGAAGGTACGATAATTAAATAATAGTACATTATGATATAAGTGCGGTAAGTTGAAAATTACAGCCGAGGCGATTTTGCTAGCACGAGCCGTAGGCGAGGGCTACAAGAAAGCAGAGGCTGTAATTATCAAAGCGCACGTATGTCATACGACGTTTTATAACATATTTGCGAGGAGATAAAATAAAACTCGGACTTTCTTAAACTAATAAATCTTTAATCACTTGTCAAAGAAAAAGCGCGCGGAATAATTTTAACTTGTTCACAAATTAGCGATACGCGCGCATCACCGCTTTTTTTAAAGGCAAAGGCACAAAAAACAGCCAGTATTACTTATAAAGTAAATTAATATTTTTGTGTTTTTGATACAGATTGGTTGTAATTATTGGCAAAATTAATTAAATTAAAGAATTAAATGTTTATTTATTATATTTTGTCTCCCAAAGTTAATTTTATTAATAAAATGTTGACCACTTTTCTGACATAAAAACTCTTTGCAAAGATTTAAAAAAGTACCGTTCGTTTTAGACGGAGCATCTTGATAAACCGTGCGTTTTACATTACAATAACGCACAAGTACGTAATGAGATACATTACAGTATTGAAATTGGTGAAATAAGAGACCCCTTACGAGCAAATGTGTTATAAATACATATGTTACGGGTAATGGGGTTCGTGAAGGTTCGTAACGTATAAACGGATTCATTCGGGTTAACTTAGTATTACCCAAGATCTATATATATATTCTAAGTGCTACAAAAGACTTTCTTGCAAAATTAAATAATAATTATTGCTATTAGGATTTGGGTAGTATTTAAATGAGCGAAAATAAATTCAAATTAAACGTGTCAAAAATACTGAATATGGGCTACTGAAATACTTAGTGGGCGACAAACCGTGGACGAATGGCTTCTATGTTATTACTTTTACTGTCGAGCGTAGTGAATTATTAATAACATCTGCTAAAAGTGATAAATTTCAATTTTATACTCACATTTACCAAATCAAGAGGTAGTAATGATGGATAATTTTATCAATAATTTTCAATTAATCATACTTACCGTAACATATATATCTTTTTGGGATTGACTGTACCAAGCCATTTTTACCCCGGACCAAAAAAGAGAGGAGTGTTTGATCTATCAGACCAACATAATTACATAGTACGGAACATTTTGAGTTAGTGTGAAAATCAACAAAATGCGCATATTATTGCTAATTTCAGGATGTGTTGATGGCGCCTTTATTTTCCGTACAATTATGATTAACTATGAAGTAGAGTAGAGTTCCATTAATTTTTACATATAAAACAATTTTTAGAATGACTACTGGGCTGAGCAAATTGGTTGAAGCTGCAGCTAGTGTTGATATATTAAAGAAAGAGTTAGAAATTAAAGAACAGGAAATCAAGGAAGCCACAGCAAATGCGGAAGAGGTTTGTATCGTATTTGAGTAAATATTATACAGGGTGTAAATAGTGATTTTTTAAACAGTATGAGAACATCCGAAAGTACTCGTATAAGAAATACTGGGCAACTTTCTTAGGAAGTATCTTTCTTCTTTCGTGGAACTATTGGCTCGTTTTCATGAAAACCATTTGAAATGACAAAGATCATAATTCTTTTCATTCATTTATGTACCTCTCTCACCGTATCCACTAGAGCTGAACTGATCGAGGCTAGGTAAATGAAGTGATTCTACTGGTTCTTAACAAACACATTCCCCGCTTCGCATCCTCGCACATCTCTGGTGGATAAGCAGCCTAAATCTGTATTTTATGTTTTTTATGCTAGTTGATAGCAGTTCTCAGTTTGTATAACGGTGAATGTCCTGCAGGTGCTGGCGGCTGTGGCAGACTCGCAGGCAGCAGCCGAGGTTATTAAAACGGAGGTGCTGCAGGTGAAGGACCGCGCCGTAAAGCTCGTGAACGTGATCGCCGCCGAGACCGCCATTGCAGAGGAGAAGCTTGCTGATGCTAAGCCCGCACTAGATGCCGCCGAGGCGGCACTACAGGTGCATCCACCTCTCTAGTTTATCGACTTGTCTAATGCCACTTTGCTGATCTCACTGTGCACTGCTCTGTTGCAGACTATCAACGCTGCCGATATCGCCACCGTCAGGAAACTTGGCAAACCACCTCATCTCATCACGCTCATTATGGATGCTGTCGTTCTGCTTTTTAGGAAGCGAATAGACCCCATTAGACCTGATCCAGAAAAAAATTGTCTAACCGCTTCTTGGGGAGAGTCTTTGAAGGTATGTGTGTTAACAATTAAATATTTACTTAAGGAAAAATGGGCAGTATTCATTTGGCGTGTATAAGAAAGCTGTAATCATATTTAAGGGTATGATAGAGAGAGCATCAAACTGAACAATCAACTATCACGTACAAAACTTCAATACCTACTCGACTCAAATGTATGGGGCAGCAGATTTTTTTATCTTCCCACACAGCAAGAGCAAAAAAAACTGATTTTCAAAAAAAGTGTTTTTTGGTAACTAAACATTTTTTTTTGCAAAAAGTTTTTTAACATAACAAGACATTTACGTCCGATCGCTTTTGTGCGAGGGGGTTAATAAATAATGAGCCTGTCTCTTTCTGACGGGGGCGAAGAGCTGTCCACGCGTCGGTGCGCCGTCGACGACGATAGTATTCTTAGAAGTGTCGTAAACTTTAGTAACTGTTGTTTAGGCACAAGTTTGAATACCATTAGTTTTATAATTTCTGGAATATTTTAGCGACACGTCTACTTTGTAAAACGTCTGAACGGGAAGGGACAATTTTTGTTTTAACCAACATAATTATCTGTCTTCAGGTTATGGCGGATGCAAGATTCTTGAGTAACTTAAAGAACTATCCAAAAGATGAAATAAATGCTGAAATGGTTGATTTGCTGGTACCTTACTTCCAATATCCGTATGTTTGCTTTAATATGTTTTTGTTTTTTTTTATTTCTTAGGTACACTTGAATTGTCTCCAATAGTTTTTTTGTGTAGTGTTTTAGAAACATACCCAGTACTGAAGTCAATAAAGTAACATAAAAGACGGAGCGGAGCCCTTGTGACAATATTATACTCAAGCTAAGTTATAAGCGCATTATACAATGGTGCAACTGATTTTATATTGGAAATCCTGAAGCCCTTCGAAGAACGAAACCCAGACTTCTTCATGATTTCTCACAACACTAATGGAGCAATCTGGAGCACAACAATAAAATGCGGCAATTGTTTTGGTCCATATATTTCACATTTCTCAATGTCGCCAATAGAATTTCTTTCGGTGAATAATAGACAAGTGGCAACCCTGATAGTCTAAAGTTCAGCAGACCCTCATTACTGCCCTGGCTGATTCTTGATCACATATAATAAGGTTCAGGTTCACAACCAGCACATTCTACGAACTGCCATCGATCCCTCATGTAGTTAGCGAAGAGCTGAAGCAATTTAGGAGTACATCCGGTTGCTGCCAGCTTCTCCAACAATGCGTCATTATCAACCTAATCGAAAGCTTTTTTAAAGTCAAAGCTAAGTAGGCAGTGTCGACTTGTACTCCAGCATCAACATTTGGAACCACGTGCATCAACATTGGCGTGTTCGTTCTATTGTAAAATACCCGTATAAAATAATATTTTAAATAAAATGTGCCAAACCGCACTAAAGAGTACATCATAAGCTTTCATATGAGATGGGTATTATCACTGTTGAGGGTTGGTGCTAAATTTATGCGTATTTGGTCGAGTTTATTGTAGAAAGTGCTTTTTAAATTTAAAATTAAGTATAAGAATTCGGCGAGACCGCGGCGATACACAAGCAGGTCGAGCATTTAGTAATTAAAAAGCATACACTCATCGCTCGAGCAGTCATTATCAAAAGCTTGTGCAAATATTGTAAACTATTCAAACAGCCGCTAGCCGTTTCAAACCGCTGGAGTTGTTGATAATAAGAATGGTTGTGAGCAAATATAAGAAGTCTGCTTATTTTTGTAAATGATCTAATTTTGCAAAAATAAAGCCATTGGTCACGAGAAATTGGGGTCGCGACAAGTCAGCCTTCCAGACGTTTTCCTATATTCAGCGGCCATCAAGTCATAATAGAGAGCGTATGGTTCCCGGGGCTAGTTCTAGATTTTTCCTATCAAAACACATTAGAAATTGAATGTATTCTGCGTGATTTCATGCATAAAAGCTAATGATGTCGACCTCTAGCCAGCGAAGTTTTTGTATAGGTAGGTGGAGTCTCACATTTAGTTCTACTTCTGTGCGTCTCTTGTGTAAATCTATTTTCTGTTAATTTAATGATCGTTTTCAAAACAGGAATACTTTATGTATACCCTAACTCGTTCATATTTTACATTTGTGCAACATGCATACAAAGACAGCTAGCCTATACCCAGCAATGGGTGAAGTCGGGCTATGGATGATGATGATGATGCATGTTGCATCGATATTTTTTCTTGTTTTACTAGATTAACAAGATTCTTATGTTATAGTCTGTACACGTTTGAGGCGGCGAAAATAGCTTGCGGTAACGTGGCTGGACTGATATCGTGGACCATCGCCATGGCGCAGTTCTATTCGGTGAATAAAGACGTGCTGCCGCTAAAGGCGAACTTGGCGGTGATGCAGGGCAAGTACCAAGCGGCCAAGAAGGAGCTGGAGACTGCTGAGGCACAGCTCGAAGCCAAAGAGGTGCGCACCTAGCTCTGGATACATAGGATATACCAGTGACGTCACAAGAGCGCTGATAGTAATAAGTGCGGTTTTTCCGGCAGCGTGAGTTGGCGCACGTGCAGAAACAGTTCGACGAGGCGATGACGCTGAAGCAGGCGGTGCTGGACGATGCGGCCAAGTGCCAGCAGAAGATGGACGCCGCCACCGCGCTCATCAACGGGCTGAGCGGAGAGCGCGTGCGCTGGACTGAGCAATCTGCGCTCTTCAAGTCTGAGATCGAGCGTCTGGTCGGCGATATCCTAATGCTTACCGGGTGCGCACATAAGTCATGGATCGAGCTGGTTTGAAGCTTGCTCGATTCATATAGTTTTACTTTATGCTAAACAGTATTAAAAACCTAGCAGTATTTTTTATGTTTTAGATTTTTGTCATATTCTGGACCTTTTAATCAAGAATTTCGGTCATTGCTGATCAACAGCTGGCTTACTGAATTGTTGCAAAGGAAAATTCCCGTGTCAATGAATTTAAATATAACAGATCAACTCACTGACACCGCCACGGTATGTATATTTAAAAATCTAACCTAATTCCATGCTCGAGATAGCAATTTCCAAGTTAGTGTTTCTCGACTATGGCGGAGGGTTATGATTTCAGGAGCGGCTGCCTATCTGACATCCACAAACCAGTTAGTACTGGGTAATACGATACCCCTTGGTAAGACTGGTTGTCAGACTTTTGGGCCACTGACCACCTAACGACTAAAAAAATATCAAAACGTAACTTATTTATTATGATTTCAAGATTCCGCTTAGATTTCTATGTAATCTTTCGTTTATTGCTATAATAAATTGTTTTTTTAGTAATATGAATATTATACGTAACATATCCAGTGCGCCGAAAAAAAAAAATTCCTTTCAACTATGTGGTCCTGCAGTCTCGGAGTAAAATGGCTGTGATTAAGGACGGACGGACAAATAGACGGACAGGACGAATCTTTATGATTTTGATTACGTTGGTATTGCTCTTGTAGGAATAACACCTCACATTTTTCTTCATAGATATTTCATTGTATAATTAAGTGTGTTGTAAAGATTGTGAGTGTTTTCCATAATTATGTAGATTGGCGAATGGAACTTATGCGGGTTGCCAACAGACGAATTGTCCATACAGAACGGTATAATTGTCACTAAAGCTGCTCGATTCCCGTTACTCATCGACCCGCAGACACAGGGGAAGATCTGGATCAAAAATACAGAGAAAATGAACGACTTGATCGTTACCACCTTGAACCACAAGTATTTCAGGTGAGCTATGCATGCCAGAGTTCTGTATATTACGAGTAACTAAATAGATTTTCCGGATCGAGAAAATCGGCTGGAGGCGGACAGCCCAGGGGGATTCGTTGAGGGAAGGAGGAGGTCTGCGCCCAGCGGAGGATTAGTCGATGAAACGTAATTTAAACGACTACTGTCAAAAAGGCTCGATCGACATGCGATTCTGATGTCATCATCTTCCTGCACTTGTCCCATTCTGGTCGGCGCAACACGTTTTCTTCTTCCATCCTCCCCTGACAGACGTCACGGCATCATTTACTCCTTTCTCTTTCATCTATATATATAAAAGGAGAACTGACTGACTGACTTATCAACGTACAGCCGAAACTACTGGGGCTAGGAATGTGAAATTTTATACACGGCTTCCTATTATAATGTAGGGGAGCACTAAGAAGGGGTTTTTGGAAATTTAACCTTTAAGGGGGTGAAAAGGGGGAATTTTGTTTGTATGGAAAATGTACGTAACCCACGCGGACGAAGTCGCGGGCAAAGTGCTAGTATTATATATTTTCTCTTCATGCAATTCATCCGTCTTTTCTTCGGTCTTCCTTTTCCTCTCTATCCATCAAAATGCATATCCATCTCTATTTTAGCTACATGCGTTTCATCCCTCCTCAAAACATGTCCATAACAAGACAAACGACTGCCTTTCAATTCTGATAATGTTGCCATATTTTTACTTCAGAAATGTCTATTTCAGGAATCATATAGAAGACTGCGTGTCTTTAGGAAGACCTATGTTAATAGAAGACGTTGCTGAAGAGTTAGATCCCGTACTCGATAATATTTTAGAGAAAAATTACATTAAAATTGGCTCTACATACAAGGTAAACTTCACTTATACATACGTGTTTGTGCATTATTCTTTTTTCATTTAAATCATTAAAATATCGTATTAAAATTATCATTAACACTAGAAACGGGATATTTACCATTTTTACTGTGTGTTTTGAGTTCCCGTTATTTCGGCGTCGTTGCAAGCACCATGATCACGGATAAACTGAATCCCTATCGCACAAGAATATTAAGAACTTTTGTACCCATATAACAAAATTTTATGTAAATGTACTTATAACTAAGCTAACGTCACAAAATCTACGTTTTGAGATTACTTACGTTAATTGATTTCAGGTAAAATTAGGAGACAAGGAAATAGACGTGACTTATGGTCACAGAATATATATAACGACAAAACTACCTAACCCTGCTTACACGCCTGAGATTTCGGCTAGAACTTCAATTATAGACTTTACTGTGACAATGCAAGGTACCATTGCTGATTAATGAAATGCATATATTAGGGGTTAAAGTATGAAATTGCCGATTTGTATGGACGATTTCGTGAAAATTTTTATTTCCATTACATTCCATACTAAAATTTTTTTTTGGAAACGTCTGAACCGATTATGATGCAATTGCAAACTACAGTTAGAGTGAAAAAAGTTGCGCAGTACTGCGTATCTTAAATTCTCAAAACACAGTGTATGACACTTGAAGTAGTGAAACCGACGGCACATTGAAACAGGTGTTTTGACACACTACCCTTTGAGACAATAAGCAACTACTAGTACGGTTTTTAAACTTTAAAAGGTACGTAATTTAACAATTAATCCAAAAAAATGGAATAAAGAAAAAATATAGCTATACGTCAAAGTTACAAACAGAACAAAATGTGAGAAAAAAAACGGCAATTTCATAGTTAAGACCCGTTATTATATTATTATTTTTTAAAGATTTCTTGTATGACAGATACAGTCAGAGAAAGTTTTGTTTTTATGCATATCTAACTGCTACAAGGTTTGACTCTTTTGAAAGCTATATTATTTGTTTCAATTATTTCCTTAGGCCTAGAAGACCAACTACTTGGCCGCGTGATATTAACAGAGAAGGCAGAGATGGAAGCGGAACGTACGCAACTAATCATGGACGTGACCGCCAACCGCCGTAAGATGCAGGAGTTGGAAGCCAATCTGCTGCACAAGTTAACTACGATACAGGGCTCGCTTGTCGAAGATGTGTCGCTTATTCAAGTGCTTAACGTCACCAAAGCTACGGCTACCGATGTAATTATTGACATATTTATTAATCCCGTTTTGAAGAATCAGCTTCCACCAAAAACATAAACTTCATGTTAATAACCGCACTGCTTTTCTGAACTATACTCGCTTGTGACAGGTAAAAGAGAAACTAGATGTGGCCAAGGAAACTGAAATGAAGATAAACACGGCTCGTGAGGAGTACCGGCCAGTGGCGACGCGCGGCTCAGTGCTGTACTTCCTGGTGTGCAACATGTCACTCGTGTGCAACATGTACCAGACGTCGCTGGCGCAGTTCCTCGAGCGCTTTGATATCTCACTGGAGCGGTCGCCCGCGAGCCCTATCACATTCAGACGGATTGGCTTCATTATTGAATACTTAGTAAGCCAAGCGTTCCTTAACGACTTTCACCTTTCACCCTTCTTAGATCGATGTAGATATAACTGGCACAATTTGTCTAACTTCCACATTTAGCAATCGTTTTTTTTTCAAGTGCGTGTCGGGCCTAGCACAATGTAGGTTTCCTTAGTCTTACAAAGTTAATTTAATCCACTTCCTACGTACGGTCCGATTTGCCTCCGAACGATGATTTTTATTGTAATAATAATAAACAAACTTACATTTGCAGTTGCATAACCTGTGCTCCCATACATTATATTGGAAAATGTGTTTTCCAAGTACATTTTATAATTTGATTGTCTATAACCCGTAAACTTGTAAAGCCTACTTAGCTGTGATAGTTTTCTTTTGTGTCAAACGTGCCAAACATAGAAGCGCCGGAGCTTCGAAGTTTGACTATAATATAAAGATATAACATCTACTAGAAGAAATTAATTTTATTCGGTATGAAATGCATCCCATACAACTGAGTAGTTCCTCCAGTACTATTATTAGTCTTTGGAAAGCTAAGTTTTCATGTTTCTTTTTCAGACTTTTGACGTGTTCAAGTTCATCAGTCGTGGTTTTTATGAAAAACACAAATACTTGTTTACTGTGCTACTTACATTGAAAATAGATTTGCAGAAAGACTACATTTCATTCGAAGAATTTCAGACGTTTATTAAAGGTGTCACGTATAATATTTATTTATTTTTTCTTTGCATGTCTGCTTGTCGACTGCAAGACAAGCAGTCATTGATCATAGTACTCAGGGAACCACTTAGCCCTCGCTTCGAGTGCAATCACAATCTTCACACTCTTGCAATACACTATATTAATATAATTTGTACAAGGTACAAACCTCGTTCGTTACTACGGCATTTACGAGATTTGTTCGTTAGGGGCTTTGCCTACCGTCGCCGACGTATATTTAATATGGCCGCGTGTCTAGCAGAAGTTCCTCACTCAAGCGTCATCATCAGTGATCGGAGTAGGTAGATTGAACTGGGGTCATTGATCCGAAACGTATATATTACTATGGACATTCCTCCGCAATTGGTGGATTATTGGTGTGATTGTTTTTATTATTCAACAGATAAATAATGAATTAATTTAGTTTTGATACCTTACTTTAAATTTTGAATTGAGTAGTAATAATATCACTACCAACATTAACAATATTTAATTGAATCCGGAAATACCGGAATTACTTTCCGGAAAAATGGCTTATCCATGTTATTCTTTCTGCGTGCATTTATGATACAAGTACCAAAAATCAATCTACCTACTCCGATCACTGGTCATCATCCAGCCGGGCTCGGCCCGAGATAGTAACGGACCATTATCATCTTGTCCACACTTGTTTTGTCTATCATAACCGCTGAGTTCAGTCCGGTGGATACACGATCGCCGTGCCGAGCATGACCGTGCCCGCTGTAGCCGTGGCTAACCCCGCACGGTCAAGTATGTCAATCTATGAGCGCTAGTTCACGTGGCCGAAAACCTCTTCTCTTTCTAGCTAGAATCCGGGTACGTGTACAGTCACGAGCACCAATATTTTAACATGAAGATAGGATCTTTTTCATAAAAATGTGAGTTCCAGAATACTATGTTCGTATCAACATGACATTTTAATCTGAATAGTACTTAGGAGAAAAACACTTTTAAAAGTTGTTAAGTGTTTACATATTGGTGCTCATAACTGTACAAGGTTAAACCGGGTAAAACCCCGGTTCCGATTTTCATTTGCGTCTGGAACCTTAATAAATCAATAACATTGCTCTCTTTGAAGGTGGCGCAGCGTTGGATCTTAATGCCTGTCCTCCCAAACCTTACAAGTGGGTCACAGACATGTCGTGGCTGAACTTAGTCCAACTGTCTGCTTTACGTCAGTTCACGAATATATTGACCCAAGTTTCCAATAACGAGAAAGGGTGGAAGGCTTGGTGAGTTTCATAATTAAATAAATCTGGAGGCACGGCAAGGCGGCACAAAAATTGCCGTGCAATCCTATAATGGTCTTATTGAAATTAATGCTTTGAGTTTGAGTTAAGCCTTTGAATAAGCGCATTCTAGACAAGAACCGATTATACTTCTTACAAAGTCGCGCATTTTCAGAAATCTCTGGACTATGGAAAGCGACATTATAATGTCGCTTTGATACGGTCCAAAGTTTTGTCAAGTGCAAAGTGGCCTATATCGTCGAGATTTTATTTTACAATCTGCCATCCCACCCGTTTTGGCACAACCCACCTATCGCCGTCACTAGTTACGCTATAGAACCTATCATTCTTCAACTTTTAATTCTATTTTATGTCAATTACGTCATCAAACAGAGGGTTAATTAACTGGTCTGCTTGGAAGGTTTGACAAGGAAGCGCCTGAAGAAGAGCCGTTACCTGACGGCTACCACACCCTCGACGTGTTCAGGAAGCTGCTGGTGGTGCGCGCCTGGTGTCCCGACAGGACTCTGGCGCAGAGCTTGTGAGTGCGCCTGATGGTATCTGTGTGGCCCTTACCATTCACAGCTGACAAGCACTGACAGTTTACCTTGTTGTAGGAAGTACGTTGTGAACTCTATGGGCGCTCGATACTCCGAGGCCGTCATAGTTAATTACGAGGTAAGAATGTGGCTGTAGTGGCTAAAAGTAGCGTAACAAGTACATAATTAATTCATACAAAGTTCTCATTTATTCCAGCAAATGGTCATAGAATCTCGTCCATTGGTTCCACTGATTGGCTTCTTGGCGATGGGCTCTGATCCAACGCCGTCTATCGAGATGACTGCCAAGCGATTGGAGAATATTTGCCAGTCAATATCTATGGGGCAAGGTCAAGAGATCCACGCAAGGAAGCTCATAGATCGTGCTCTGAAAGAGGTGATAAGTCGTCTAATGCGTAGAACATTTAGCTTAGAATTTTAATTCATGCAAAATGTTGATAATGTTTAGGGTTTGTGGGTGCTGCTGCAAAACTGTCATTTAGGATTGGAATATATGGTGGAAATAATGGAGCAATTCGGAGAACTAGAGAAGTATCCGGAGATGGTGCACGAATTATTTAGGTAATATTAAATGCAAGTATGTGTCTTCTGTTAAATCATTATTAAATTGCAAAGCTATTTACAAGTTCGTAATGTTTTAGGCTCTGGATTACTACAGAAGTTCATCCAAAGTTTCCAATTACACTTCTGCAAATGTCTATAAAGTATACTTGCGAGCCACCTTCCGGTAAGTTAGTTGTACATCTAGCTATTATAACAGGTATTTGTCTTATTGATTAGGAAAAAATGTGATGCTTTTTCTTATTTAAATGTTTTAGGTATCAAAGCCGGTCTCATGAGAACCTACGACGCGATGAATCAAGACTTCCTTGACTACAGTGACAGTCCGTTTTATCTGCCGTTGATTTACACAATCTCTTTCCTGCACACCATAGTACAAGAGAGACGGAAATTTGGTCCCCTCGGTTGGAATATTCCTTACGAATTTAATTCTGCTGACTGGTTGGCGTCGTGCATGTTTGTACAGAACCATTTGGATGCTTTGGAACCAGGACAATCAGTTAGTTGGACAACCGTGCGGTAAGTTTTTCTGGCAGGTAGTACTAATGTGGGAACGCACATCATTCACTGCCCTCGTAATGCGAAGCTGGTTTAACTTGACGTTGCAGTTACATGGTGTCAGCGGTACAGTATGGCGGGCGAGTGACTGACGACTTCGACACGCGGCTGTTAACTACTTTCTGCAGGGTGTGGTTGTCAGAACAAATCTATATCGAAGACTTCCAGTTTTACAAGGGATATGGCATCCTTAAGTTCAAGAATATTCCGGAGTACCTCGAAGAAATCGAAACAATGAAAACCGTCGATCCACCTCAAGCTTATGGCTTGCATACCAATGCTGATATCACGTTAGTAATTGTTTCCTAGATCTTCATAATCCTTATACTAAGCGATCCTTCTATAGTTCATAAATAATTGACTTTTAGTTACCAGCGCAACACCACTCAGGAACTGTTGGATACAATATTGTCCATTCAGCCGAAGGAGTCAGGCGGCGGGGGTGGGGAGACACGCGAGGCGTCCGTCTACAGGCAGACTAAAGAAATGCTCGGAAAAGTGCCTGCTAACTTTGATCCGCATGAAGTGTTGGTTAGGTAAATGGCGTTTATTTGCGGTGACCGAATAAAAGGCCTACTTTAAATAGCTAGCGAAACTTCGCGAACTTTGGGTATAGAAATCTAAACACGATAAAAAAAAACTTATACTTCAGATAACTAAATTCGATCATTTTATTCGGTACTGTATAATAACATAATATTAAAACACTAATTAGCGTCCATTTTTTTACATCTAGTGTCTTCCATTGAGATTTTCTCATGTCCGTTGTTTCTACAATGGAAAACCATTGCAAACATTCACATTACTGGACAAAACAAATGAACCATGTATCGTTTTTCATTAGAAAAAATGTTGAAGATCACGATAGATGACGATTCAAGTCATGAACAGGCTTATTTATGGATTTCAAAGTTGAGAACTTTAATAAATGTAGGTGGGTCAATGACCGCCATTGCGATCTTAACTGGCAGCAATTATACCTAATTCAATGTTAACCTTTCAGAAAAACATAGTGAATGTAGGTACTTGGAACTACTCTGTAGGTATAGAAAACAGAGGTTATTCCCAATGATGAGATCTTGTACTTGGTCAGCTTTTTGGGTCTCGGGTTTACGATTTTCACTAACTATGCACTTAATACACTTCCTGTCACTCGACATTTTGTTATTTTGGTAAAATGTAACGTAAACATAGTTTTATATTAATAATTTCACGAGAAATAACTTTTTGCTTGCGGTGTCGTTAACGCGCTAAAAAGAAAAGTGACGTTTCTTCCATGTGTCAAAAAGGGGAAAGAATGGAAATTCTAAAATGCGGTATTAATGTAAATACGTAAGGAAAATACTGGTGTGAATATACGTACATAAGGGAAATACCACACTGTTATAATAATATTTTTTCAGATCACCACTCATAAAATTAGAATCAAGACTTCGCTTAACGGGAAAGCTCGTTTGATTCCCAATTTTATACCAAACGCTTCCGGTGAAAAAAAAATACCCTACTAAATAAAGAATATGAAGGGTCTAAAGATATCTAACGACTTAGACTAAACATAATTTGATTAAATAATTAAAAAATACAATTTCAGATGAATTCTATGTAAAATACGAAGTTACGACCTCAAATTTCGAGCCGACTTAATTCAATTTGTGGCTGACGTAATAGTAAGATCAATTCTGACTTAAAATACTTCCCGATTCGCACCACCGGCGTGGTGCGGCTCCGTATAATATCACTCGAACCACACGCTCGGTAGATTGGTGAGATGCGGCTCCGTATAATATCAGTCGAACCCCACGCACGGCAGCTCGCAGTTCAATTACGGCTCTGTCTTCGGGTTTTAAACCTATGACAAATGGAAAAAAATCGGTTATGAACCAGCTTCGAGGATAATCTTATGTTAAGGGGCAACACGACAAAAACAGCATTGAAGTATGGATAAAAAAAATCATAATTCATCAATACGTACTAAGAAAATGTAAAAATACTTCAGGAAAACAAACCGTTGCCGACTTGCTTAACTAGTCCTCAGCAACTTATTAATACTGACAGCATGCACTGATTAAATACTTAATCTCAATCCACTGCTCTGCACGTCAAATAATCTCTGTAAAATGTTCAATCATTTTCTCCAGAAGAATTACAACTTCTCCGATCAAGATCATCTTCACGGATGACAAATTGCGTCAATCTTTGTCGTGTATGTGTTTTAATTACTCTCCAAATTTCAAATTTGTCGGTTAAAAAAAACAAATAAGACTTTAAGGCGCGAATTATACAGAAACGGCGTAAAATGAAGGCGCGGCGCATTCGCAGCGCAGGCGTTGAATTTATAAGGAAACGAAAGAACGGCGTGCCTGCGCCGTGCCGCTTGAGTGTAGTTCACGATACGTCACCTACGTAGGTACTTTTTGTATGAAAACGTTTTGAAGCGGCATCACGCCTGCGCTGCGTCTGCGCCACGCCTTCACCTTAATCGCAGCTAAGGTTCCTAGCATACAGGCTTAAATGCAGGGAAACACTGCACTACCTACTAATAAAAGTTTGTTTTTAGGTTGCGAATATATGGTATACTGCATTCAATGGTGATTTTCTTAAGACAAGAAATCGACCGAATGCAGAAAGTTATTACACTTGTCAGAACTACATTAAAGGATTTACTGCTGGCTATTGACGGAACTATTATTATGAATGAGGTCCGTAACGATAAATCTCTTCTTCCATTTCATAGTATATTCTACTCTACAGCCAGACTTACACATACTTATCACACTGAGCAATTTTGCTTTGGTGATTGCAGTATGATAAATATGTTAATACGGACAAGCCACCCAAAAATTTAAAGCTTTTCAAATTATCAAGGCTTTGAATATTATTTTCGTCATCAAAGTAGGCAGAACATCTTTCTTTTTTTTCTTTTCTTTTTTGTGTACCTATCTCCAATGTTTGTATCCCCGTAGTGTTATAACTACTACTATATTATTATTATAATACATATACTATGATAGTAGAGTAGTGTAGTAGTGTAGTACTTTATTATTAGATACGAGCTACTAAGCAATGAGGATCTTTGTCCTCTTTTCATGGCCACCTGTAAGGGATTTTTCAAAAATGATTTTTGGAGAAGATGTTAAGATCGAATGATATAGGTTCCAAAAATCAATCTGCCTACTCCGATCACTGATCACTACTTAGTAATAAACATCTAATGTTAATAATGAAAATTTTAAGTTTGTTAATCTTAATTTTGTTCTTTTCTTTTGCAAAAATATCAGCATCTCAGTATGCTGATATTTTTTATATTTATACTAAAAAGAAACTTGTTATAATTTCACAATGCCTGCCTCCTGTCTCGCGTGTTCTGCCTACCGTGCCGTCCCGGAACGTGAACGCTAACACAAGAGGTTATTTAGGTTATTTGCACAGAGAGTAATGGAACGTTTCGAGTTTTCGTATCTACAGCTGAAAAATAGAGTTCCAGGCGTCGAGACTGGCATTCAAGGACTGAAACGGGCGGGATGGTTGGACAAAATCGTTGCGATCGCTCGTGTAGGACATGAGAGTGGTACGACAACGAGAGGCCTATGCTCGGCAGTGGATGAAGTCGGGATGTGGATTATGATTCTTGTGGACCTTTATTATAATGAGTAGCTGATTTCTGAAATGTTGACTTAATTTTTAATTAATGTACCTATTGTTTTGTTTGTAAATTACTTTTGTAGGCTCTTCGAGATTCGTTGGATAATATATATGACGCAAAAGTGCCAAGTATCTGGCTTCGGATGTCCTGGACATCGTCAACATTAGGCTTCTGGTTCACTGAGTTTCTGGAGAGAACTATTCAGTTTTCGACGTGGTGCTTCCAAGGCAGGCCCAACTCTTTCTGGATGACCGGATTTTTTAATCCACAAGGTACGTACCAGCAGAGATACGTAGACATAATAGCGGGGTTCACTATGCTCTTGTCGTGGCAGATGCTGCAAAACCACAAAACCGATGCAGTTGTTCTGGTTTGCTTTCTCATCATGTGCCCTTACCCTAAAACAACCTATTACGACCGGTGCCACTTACAGACGTCATTCTGATTGGCTAAGGATTTTCGAGTAAACTATTCGCTTTTGTCGCACTATGAAAATGTTCATGCAATGGTCCAACACGTGTTCTTATAGGCCGACAACACAACGCAGTCATTTCAATAATGGCTGCTTACAGAGATGCACAGTTTTGCTGTCGGGCAATATTGCTTTGAATATTGCAAATGGCGTTGAAAAAAGAAGACTTAGTAGAACACATGTCATCATATACTTTGTTTATTACCCTCGCGTTGTTGTACTCGCGCGATGACGCATGACCAATTAGGACACTCGAAAGAGATGATGGATGGTGATGGTACACTGGTACAGGCTTGGGACACGTTCACACTTTACCGCGTCTTAAACAAGATTCAGTTGCAGCCAGTGAACCTTAACACACGTTCAGAAATTTCAGAAATTGGCGCAGCGGCGCCGTAAACGTGCGTCATGTGCGCGTACAAAATAAAGGCGCAAACCCACCGAGGTGCACGCTGTGCACGGGCACGCGGCGCATTTTAACTACGTGGATCCATTTGTTTATTAATGGACTGCATTACATCTCGCCGCTTCGGTGTAACACTGCCCGTGTGTCCGCCAATGCGGCGAAATCTTTGCGGTGCGGCTTCGTGTGAACCGGCTCTTAGGTTTATTTTGTATGGATTCTGAATGGTCTCCTTCAACTCTGAAAACGAACAAAAATCGAACGGTACGGAACCCTATGTGCGCTTTATGCGGTAAATTCTAAAAGCGCCGAATGCAAAATGTACTTTTTGTCACAATCCACTTTCCTTGTTTTTTTATTTCTGCGGTAGTAGCCGTGGGCACAGCAGTTACTATCATTCATGCTTGGTTAATTTTCTTTGTTGAAGGTTTCTTAACAGCTATGCGACAGGAAGTGACTCGTGCACACAAGGGCTGGGCGCTAGACATGGTGGCGTTACATAACGATGTTACTAAATTTACTCTCGAGGAAATAAAGGCTCCGCCGCCGGTAAGATGGTCTTTTAATTGCTTATGCAGTAGAGAACTATGAAGCATTAACGCCATAGTAAGACGGTACTTTTCTTCTTCTTTCCGCGAAGCTACATCTCTGTCTCAAACCAAAGCATCACACAACACGTCCGCGTCGTGGTCCGGCTACTTGTAATCTTATAACATTGACGTTTATTATTTGCTAATTCAGGAAGGCGTGTTCGTCCACGGTGTGTTCCTGGACGGTGCGGGCTGGGACCGGCGTAACCTGCGCCTGTGTGAGTCTGTTATCAAAATGGTGTACACGGTGTTGCCGGTGATACACGTGTACGCGATAAACTCCACTGCACCCAAGGACCCCAAACTCTACTTGGTACGCAACTGTAGATGCATTGGTAGCCATTAGTTAGTCCATCCGTGTAACAGTTTCTGCTAGTGATTATCGTTTCCCAGTGTCCAGTGTACAAGAAGCCGGTGCGTACGGATCTTACGTTCATCACTCCGCTCTGGCTGCCAACTATCAAGAACCCTGACCATTGGATTCTTAGAGGAGTCGCCATCTTGTGCGACATTAAGTAACAAAAATTATATAGGCGTCATGTATTTACAAGGGAGCTTTTTTAAAGTCTGTAAAAAGTCGCTCGTTTTTGCATCACCGCTGTTTGTTACGTCATTTACTAACTTTATTTAATTTGTTTTCCAGCAGTTAGTTGTATTCTTACTTCATTTAATTTTGTGACTTTGTTTTATTATAGTATGATTATTTGATTATATCTTATATATAAAAATCTCGTGTCACGGTGTTTGTGGTCGTACTCCTCCTCCCTGTTTATATATGGTAGGTATGAGAATATGTCGTAAAGTATATTTCACACAGCGTAGGTTGTAAAATTCAAAATCAACGCGAGCGATGCCGCGGGCAAAAGCTAGTCGTATAGCGACGAAGGTCGCGTGCAACAACTAAATAAATAAAAAAATATTATGATATTTGTTTATAATTTGAAAAGCATTAAAGTATTGCAATTTATTTACATTAAATGTAACGAACAATACTGTGGATGGATGAATTACATAAAGATGTTGCTCGAACTCTAGGCTATATTTATACTTATGTTTTTAAACTTTTAGTACCTAACGGTGCCCATGAACAAAGTTGTCTGCTGAAACTAAAACTTGATGTTATAATTTTTTAATTAATGCAGAAACTATGGGGCGTAATATCAATATTAATGGACGGAGTAAATTCGCTGAATATTTTACACAGTGCAACACAAGAAGTATATGGCCTGGCTACGTGTACATTATAATGAGCTTGTAAAACAATTTTAAGTTCATCCTTTAAGTTGATTTCATCGTCCAAAAGGTTTTTATCATATTGTTTTTTTTTTAGATTATGTTCGATGTTTTTCTCGCTAAGTCTAAAGCTTTGGCAGTTATGTAGGTACTTGAATCACTATTTAAATATATCAGTCTGATTGCCTTTCTAATTGTCATGTGGTTGTTGCTAAGGTAAGTCCTTATCTTCATTGATAGAATATAACATTGTAACAAAAATGTTCTATGACTACTAGTATATACAAGTTACAGTAAATAACGAGATCTAGCATTCCTAACATACTTTAGCAATAGCTATCATATAACAGACTACAACGAAATATAAAATAAGCTACCGCTATACATACAGTCTTATATAACACAAGCTAAGAAAATTTTGTGGATACATTAGACATGATAACATTAAAACGAGTTAAATGGGGCTTAAATGAGGCGCCGGGTAACGTGTTAAAAAAAAAAAAACTAAATTCTAATTTCTTTCATTATGAAATCATTGTTTGGATGCTCAATCAACGAAGAAACACAATAGCACAGATAAATCGTGATTAACACAGCACAATATTTTATTTTTCCGTCCTTCATTTGAAATTGTTACAGAGAATAGCGAATCGGAATATTATGTCAAGTAACGTAACCTAGCGCCTCACTGACAATCTATGTACAAGGTTATCCCATCGAACCAGTTCATAAATAATTATTTACATTACATGTTTATACTAATTCTGCCTAAACAAGACAATGCACAAAATTACAAAATTGTTTTTATTAGGTACTGCTTTCAGTACTCACATTTGGTTAGCAGAAACAAAGCAATTGCTATTTCAAAATTAAAACGTCGATTACTTGAAAACATGGTAACGTAAATTGGTACATCATAGCAAAACTACGTCCATTTAGGGGCGTCATCGACAATAATATCATCAGCTGACCTTACCTACTTGGTGCGAAATTCTTAATTTTATTTAACAATTTGTTCATTTCTGCGAAGTTTTGATACAAGATCGAAAAAGGGTCAATTGAACTCATCGTTTTAAAAAACTATGAAACCAACCTCCTTCTGCTACCTTGAGTAAAAGTGATTTTACAATTATGAAGAATATACCTTGTTTCACTTCCCAGTTGTGAGTATCAATTCAATAACCACGTAGTTTTCAAGAAGCCCGATTTTAACACATTACGTTTCAATAGCGTGAGAATAAAGAGGTGACTTTTATTCTTATGGTGATATCAAACCCAGTATCAGCCTCCTCAATCAATATTCATAATATTGTTAACATTTTACAAACAATAATTAATTAGTTCCAGGGATACTTAATAATATTAAAGATAGCTGAAGTGTATCTGTAAAACATGTGCCTTACAATTGCCTTTGGCTATAATGGATAAAGAGTTTCTTATTGCACTTGAAAACACCACTGTTTCTTTGGGGTTAAAATAATAATATTATTCCCGTTTCACGTCTCCGCCGCGAAAATTGCCGAGAGGTTCCACAGATCTCGACCTTGGTGCTCTGAAATTGAAAGCAAAACAAAATTAGTTACGAGTATGTTACAGTCTAGCTAGTATGACACCAAATGAAATTTATTAGAAGTAAACCCAAAAATAATCCTATAAAGTTTCAACGAGGTATGAAAGTAAGTACATGTTTAATTTATAAGTACTGTAAAGTTACAGTACTTGTAAATTCTGAATAAAGTTATTCAGATGTCTACAGTGCAAGGGTTTAATTAATATTTGACATGATTTGAGCCGGTTTAAAAACACTCGTTTAGATGAATCCTTCCTGCCGTAGTATTAGCAGTGGGTGGAAAAAGCTACCAATGAGGATAATAAGGGATTGGAATCCCTTAATTAAATGATGATGAAGGAAGAATTTATAAAAATACATCCCACGTCAGATTTGATTACTCGACGTAGACAAATAGTGTTATGGCGTAATTATTTACCTTCGTCTTGAAAGCGTCAGTTCTATTTTTCCTTCTTTAACTTGTTTGAAAAGAGATATTGCTCCAGCATGGCTCAGTCCACGTGTCAGCACTTTATTTACTGACAAGATCTCATCACCTGAAATGGAAACGTTTACTTTTGTTAGAAATATGATAATATAACCTAACATCATGCCTTGTAATCCCCGAAGGGTTAAGCAGAGGTGTACCTAACAAGTACACCCACATTTCGCCATTATGTGCGGCGAGCCTATTGCCATCAACCAGGCACAAATCCAGACTAGAGACGTAGTTGCTACTGATAAATTCCTGATGGAAAAACTCAATGACACTTTGCCCGACCCGGAAATCGAACCCAGGACCTAAAGTTCAGCAGTCGCGCTTGCGACCACTAGACCAACGAGGAAGAAAATGCCAAAAATTAAAAAATATATACGGAAAAATGCTATTTAAATAAAATAAAAAAGTATATTTCAATAAATAGGTACCTTCAAAAATAGTGCCCTTGTCAGCTGCTTGGCCATTTGGAAATACTGTTTTAACAAATATTCCCATTTGACCTTTTGGAGAATCGGTTCCTCCCACAATGCTAAAACCAAGACTTTTGTGTCCTTGGCCTTTCCAAAATTCAACTTTGTGTAAAGAACTGTGCGCATAATGTCCTCCATGTTGATGGTCCTGATGTAACGCCGCAGTGTGTTCTTGAAGCCTTGAAACATGGGGACCAGGGCTTGGAGAGCATCGCTGAGATCCAACTCTGCTGAAAAATCTACTTCGACTACTATTTCTTAGTTGTTCTGGGATACTTTCGAATGATCTGTTTTGATAAAGTCTTGGTACGTGTTTTATATAGTGTGAAAAATTTTCTTTGATTTCGTTAGTTGTGTTATCGTTATAAATGGAGTAAGATGGAGTAGTTGCTGGTAGCCTAGAAGTATGAAAAGATATTGGTCTATAGTTATTACCCTGGTTCGGCCTCGGTGTTGGCGACGACCTTAGTGATATTTCAATATTTGTGATGTTTTGCAAAGAAGCAGATTGGGAATAACAATGCCTCTCTAGCAGCTTTTCATCGTCACTCTTCTGGTTTGAATGTATCGGGCCGTTATTGTCTTGTATACCAACTTCACATTTTCTATGATGATCTGTTCTTGAATTGGGATCGTAATGAATCTGTTCTGTTGAAGGTTCTTTGGTTCTATTGCAAACATTGTTGTAATAAAATTGGTTTTCAGCGGGAAAATGCGTTTCAATTGTTATTTGATTGGAAGGCAACGGTTTATGCACAGTTTGTGATATGATATCTGGAGGGACGTTTGTCGCCGGCAGTGTGACAGTGTTCTGTTCTAAAGTCTGATTGTTTATTATTCTACTTAATGTTACTGGGGTAATTTCGTCGTGGGCCATCACGAGGTCAACTTGGTATCTTTGAAACAATGCCCCGTCTTCGATTGTGGCCTCCGTCGAACAAGAATTCACTATGTGTTGCACTTCTTTTAAAGATGACAATCCTCGTAAAACTCTTCCATTTACGTTGACTATTTCATCACCAATTCGTAGTCTTCCATCTCTATGGGCTATTCCGTCAAAGTCTAATTTGACTACAATGTAGCGTATTTCATAATTCGAACCGCTGTTATCGAAATCTACTCTATGCTGTGCCAAGTAAACACCAAGACTCTCATCTAGCCTTGATTTTAATAATCTTATTTTTCTAAATCGTTTAGTACAAGGTCCTCTGCCCAAAATGTCCGTTTCGGGAACGTGTTGTGTTTGTGACTGAGAATCCACAATATCCTGATTTGAGGTTTGTTCGATAGGAAGCAATTGAGAATGCAAAAATTTAATTTTTCTTGTCTGCACTCTCTCGTCTAATGTTATTGTTTTGTAGATATATGGTTGTTTTTTATTAATAGTTTTCTTTGGAAGTGGCGGTGGTTTTGACTCTATATGGTCAAACATCGCATGTTTCATGCTATCACTGGGAAATTTATGAATATTATCCCTATTTACACTTCCGTATTCGTAAGAAATACTTTTGTCCTCTGGAAATAATGCACAAGGAGTAGAACTTCGTCGAACTGGAACCTGTACTCGGCCAAAATTAATTTTGTGATTTAGACTATACTGTCTTGAAAAATTTCCATGGCTCCCTTCACAGCCCATATCCATTGTTTCTTTTCTGTTAGATGCATTATTGAAATGAGAAGAATATCCCGGTGGTGAATGGCTGCTATGGTCATCGGTGGGTCGACCATCACTATCATATCCAGACTCATTGGAACTTACATAATTACTAAGGCGATGGGTTTGCACTTCAACATTTTCTGGTCCGTGATGAATGCTTTGCGTGGAGGAAGTGATCTCGGTTTTTATATCTCGCATTGAACCTAGAACAGAACTATATTCATATACAGGTAAACTGTTTCTATTCCGTGGGATTAGCATAGGATCATAATCTAGAGGTGCTCTGTGAGAAATCATTGACGATCTACGAGGTACATCATCAATGCGACCCATTGGATAACAACTACCATCTATTTCATTGATACTTCTCATTGAACTTCGTGAGACATCATAATCTTTTCTTAAAGCACTATTCAATAGAAGATTTTCGTCGTGAATAGATATGCTATCACTACTCTGATATCGTTCTTCGGATCGTGAATTCGTAAAGCAAATTCTATCTTTTCGAAATTTCGGTGATTTTCTATCAATTCTTTCTGACAAACTCTGTCTGATTGAGCTGGTTCTTTGCTGGGAAGCCATGCTATTCTCTTCAGGCAGAACTGATAACTTGGATCTTAAGAACGCATAAGGAAAATTTGGCTTTTTTGAAGCACCGTTATTGGTTTGTCCATCGTTTAGATTTGTTATATTGTCACAACTAACAGCTTTAGCTGATGATGTCACCAAAGTGTCTTCAGACAGAACATTATGTTTTTTTGGCGAAGTTTTACTGCCACTGTCAGCATTTTGCAAATCGATGTCGTCTGATGGATCATCAGCTTTTACATAAGTAGAAAGATGGGAAGTAGAACAACTTCTGTATAAAGATGGGCCATTTGCAACAGGATAATTTTCAGGAGTCTTGTGCATGTTAAGAGATTGAGATTTAGCTGAATTTAACATTCCCGTGGATCCCATCCTATGAAAAAATGATTTAAAAGGGCTCGGAGATCTGTCCCTGGAACCACTTCTGATGGAATCAGTATCGTTATCCCTTTTTAATGACGTAGAATCTGAACTACTTCGCCCCATTTTCCAGTGTTGTTTTTTTTTATACTGCCCAGTGATAACAGTTTCTGATTGTTCCTTAAGATCTTCATTGGATTTGGTTTCTGCTGATATTTCTTTCGTATCTGCTTTCTTTAACATTTCAAGTTTCTTCCCCATTCGGCGACCCCACGTAGCAAACACTAGAAAGCAATAAATAAAAATTACACAGTTTTAAACGTGGAGGTACATAATGTATTTAATTATGACGTAGTTTTTCTACCACGTACTTATGTAGGTAATCTTATAAAAAAAGACTTATTTGAATTTACTATTTTATCAAAGACTTTTTCATAGATATTTTATGTGAATATAAAGGGTTAGATCATAACAAAGTGATGTGGTATGATATCAAGTATGTACACAGAATTACCGGTACGCTAAGGCGCTACACCGATTCTTACCTTTTTTCATCTCCTTGACATCATCCTCCATAACCATGGCTGGCAGTGCGGTTACAAGCGTGAAGTCGTGAGGAGCGTGCGGCGCGGTGTCGGCGATGTCTGCGGCGGCGACGTCTCGGCGCGGAGACGGCGTCGCGACGGCTCGCGGCCCGGTCACTTCCCTGCGCTTCGGCCCGCGGAAGAGGCGCATGATGACCGATCACGCAACCATCGCGCCACTCCACACGCGCCCTCTATTCTGAAATGGTTATTTCATATTCATTACTTATTTAATCTACATATTTTTATCTTATTACGTGTTTAATACATTCTAAGGGTTTCTTTATCGTGTCGATGATTCCCATAGTTATTAAATTAGCATCGAACAGAATTCAGCCACATCGACAGCGTTGATAGTGCCTTCGGACAGGTCCCTTAAAGTGCAGGGGGAGTTGCACAAAGACCAGCAGCAGCAGGAGGTGAGCCATGGTTTGGAATGAGGCCCCTACGTTGCACCCTGCTTTATCTGAATACTCCCACCAAACCAAGTTGTACCTGCAGCGGCCCACTTGGCTTCGCAGTCGGTTTAGATTCTTCCAGGCGGGCCATGGCAGTTGGTGTCCTGCTGGGAGCTTTTCTGCAGGCTCCTCATAGTGAGTCAGAGGCGGATGTCTGAGGAGCCACAACTTTTGTCGAGCTTCACCAAACTTATGGTTGTCGATTAGTTGATTAGTCGATTTATTATTATGGAAGCTTGCCTCATGGCGACTGCACAATGTAAGAGGGTGACGTTTGTCTGTCTTGTTTTATTTATTACGATTGTTACTCGTCTGTTTTTCATTACACCTAAGTCAACTTTTAAGGTCTACTAAAAAAAACAGAGCGTTCAGGATGTAAACCGTTCTCAGCAGTCATTAGATCAACCTGATTGATGCACGCTCAATAATTATACGAGTAGGGTAAGTCCGGGGGAGATGGCCCTACTAACTTAAAGACTCTATTGTGAAAGAATTATGATGAATAAAACATTGAATTAGTAAAGAACTTAAACTTTATTTATTAATCTTCTAAAACATAAATGATAAATGACTTTAAAGAACGTAAACAATTTAAATTTAAACTCAAAAAAATAACTAGGACTGGCCATCTCTCCCAGAGTGTCCGGGGGTGATGGCCATAGTGGTCGGGGAGAGATAGCCAGTACTCTTTTTGCCTTTTCCTTTCCCCTTGAGATCTTTTCCTTTCTTTTCTTTCTCCTTTTTTTCCTTATTGCCGCAGGAGGAGCACATGTCCTCAAATTCGGTGCAATTTTCGTGCGCCCAGAACAAGCAAATACGGCACTGGATCCAGTCTTCGACTAGTTGTGTCCTGAAATAATTATCACCACAACCTCTGCAGTTGAATTGAATTGAATTGAATTCAATTCAATTGAATTCCTTTTCAAAAACATTTGCACCCAATCATAGCCCGCCTTCTCAGATTTCACATTGAATCTATGTTTAATTCCTAATTGCTCGGCATACTTAAATGAAATTCTTCTTAAATCATCGATAGTCAATGGAAAGCCTCTCGACTGCATATCTTTTATATGCTTGCTCAGTCTTTTTTCGTTGTCTGCACCAAAGGTTGATGATGGTCCCATAGGTCCCTTTATGTAATTGTTTTGTTTTAACCTTCTTTCTAGGGTTTTTCTTGGAATATGATAAATTAAAGAGGCCTTATATACGGTCATCCCTCCACTTTGCACTTCTGCCATAGCATTTTTCAAGTCTTCTTCGGTCCAGGCACCTCGTCCAGCATCCACTTTCCGTAAATATTGATTAGGCATCTGTAGAAAATATTTAATTTTAAAAATAAATTTAAATTAGCACATTAAATGTTATGGCTATCTCCCCCGTAAATTCTATGGCCATCTCTCCTGATTGTCCGGGTGAGATGGCCACATTACTTAATAAAAGCAACTTCTCAATTTTGTAGTTGATTTTGAGGTTAGAACACAAGAAAGTATCTTACTTTCCAAAAAAAGTTCGAAAACGGACAAAACTCTCAAAACTTTATTGTGACCATCTAATATGTCAACCCCTTAGTTTAAATCAAACGCGTCATTAAAAAACAAAGTCAAATTACTCACCTTTTCATGATTTATTCGCAAAAAAAATCACTCACACTTGTTGCGCGTGCCGAAACAAATCCGAACTAAATGAAAATAGAGCCATCTATGAATTATTACTTGAACTTTTTTCAATTGGCCATCTCTCCCGTACGGCCATCTCCCCCGGAATTACCCTATGGTAACCTATGATGGTAACTAATAACATAGTATAAGCAACAAACAAGTAAAAACGTTTATATTGCGTGCCCGAGTGAATCATAAACGAGTCGCCAGTCTTACAGGATGGCCGGAAATCCAAGCTTCGAGACGTTAGTCTTATCTAATGACTGTCATCCCGATCCAATCTAGTTGTTTGCAGTACCAAGAACTTCTTACTTATGTGGACTACTTGTAGGACTGCACTTGGTTTTACTCCCGAGAAACGGTCATGCAATACAATTAATATCCAAGCAGTCATTCCGTTACAGGAAATGTTAATAGATAGGTAACTAAACGGTGAAGAGATCCCGCACTTCGGTAGTGTACTTATAGTGGAGGGAAAAACGTTACTTTAATATAGTTAGTCCAGATATGATGATAATTGTTACAGCGCTGTGCTGTGTGTTGTTTACACGCGAAAGATTTCAGGATCGCCACGGTAATGCGGTAAACCAGGGTTTCCCAAACTTTTTCAGTTCGCGGCGCACATACAGATTTAGTATTTTGTCTCAGTGCCTTAGCTAGTCGAATTGATATATCCAAAGCTCCACCAAATCGGAACACGTGAATCTTTTTTTAAGGCTGCTGTCGCAAGAGAGTTCAAGGAGACTCTCTTCTTCTTAGGTAGTGAATTCTGGTAGATCTTGTGCATGGAAATTTTTCGACATCGTTTTCGGCAAAGTATTTCAAAAATCATTAAGTGAGCTTCGTAAGGTGTTCCGTGAAAAGGGACATTAAGTCTTGTGAGACAACAAGCTCATGAGATTTTTATCGAATACCTCAGTATAGTTTCCGGAGAATAGTAAACAGGAGCGCCTCACGGCGCCCCTCTTTATTCTCTACGTCGCACCAGGGCGCCGCGGCACTTTGGGAGCCCCTGCGGCGGAACCCATGATGGATTAATGAAGCACCTACACACCGGATGCGAGCCGTAACCGCGCACCACGGTTATCGGTCACACACCGATATAGAGCGACTTCTTAATCTGACTACAGGCTGTAGATATAACTTTATTACTATTATGTGATTGTTATTCTCCAAGGCTTATCCGGTCCCAAAGACTTGCATATTTCGCATGGTAAGGCTCCTCAACAAGTCAAAAATAACGTCGTAAGGCACTGTTTTGGGGCGGGCGGTTTAAGTCAAAGTTGAAGTGGATATTTGTCGAGTAACTTTTTAAAAAGTTCTTTGAAAAAGTTACCATTAGTTATAGGAAAGTAATAAATATATAATAATGCAGTCCTTCCGTGATTGCTAAATGACATTTTTAAAAGAAAGTGTAATTGGAGTTACTTACGCCACTGATTAAATGCATAGGCGCTACTCAAATCACCAATATATGTATAAACACTTAACAACTTAAGTGTTTTTCTCTTACTGTTCTAATTAAAATTTTATGTTGTTACGAATATAGCATTCTGGAAATTGTAATGAAAAAGATCAAGTTACAAGCGTTATTTTTCGCGAAAATTGCTTTCAAATTTAGGAAAGTGACGAAGTGAAGTGTTTTATTGAGCGAGTGTTTAGTGTGGTGCTCGTGACTGTACAGTTACTTTGTATGTCCTACGCAGTAATTGCGTAATGTGAGTGTTGTTGCAAGCATGCAGGACTGGCGACACTTTTGTAAAAGTATCAGTAGATTACTCTCCTCTTAACATTCCTAGCGGATACAGCCGCGCGCCGCCGGTCGCCGCCAGTCGGCACTTCACTACTCTTGGAGTTGATTTGTATATGTACGTTCTTCCTTAGTAATTACGTTTTTCTTACTGGCGCCAGCACTAATGCGGACACGTACCGTAATCTACATTTAAATGCAAACCCTTACCTATCTACCAATACGTTAGTTTGTATTACTTTTTTCCGCAACGGGAAACAATATCTTGTAGGTCAAATCGATAAACTTAATTGCTACCATTGATTTTTTTTCGGATATTTGTTGCGATCACGGCATCTACTATTCAACCAAACACTGATATTAACTGACATACACCGCACACGTGTCTAAATCACTGGGTTTAAAATCATAAAAGCAAAGGAGTTTGAATATTATTGTACGAAACCAGGCCTGCCTAACTTCCGCGATTTTATATTATTTTTCAAATAGCAGCATATATACGGTTACCATCACCTAAACTGACGATGCCGAACAAAAACTTAAAAGAGGGCTTGTTCCCGGACAGCCCAGAAAAAAAATAGATAACATCGCGAAATGAATCCAAAGAAATTGTCGCTGCGGGAGGCGTTCGGTCATCAGCAATTTTACAGAGAGTTGGCCTTTCGTAGGCCTTTCGTTATTTATTAACTTACAGAATTACGAAAGTTTCTCAAGAATTACTTAAGAGATCTAGGATGCAAGCGAGAGTGAAACGCGTTCGTAAATATTAAAAATTTCGAAAACTGGGTTCGGGTGGTGTCGTCATGAAACTATCACAAAAAAGTGCGGCATGAAAGATGAAGACACAAAACTTTAACCAGACAATTTTTAAAACCCTGGCCGGACGAAGACGCCCGGACGACCCCCGGACGCCTTCCAAACTAGGACAAATCCGGAGAAACCCGGACGGATGGCAACCCTCATGCTTATAACCTGCATTCATCAATAGCTGTTATCGATACAAACAACTATTGTATGGGATAATCTAAAGTGACACGTCTTAGAGATACTATCAAATCCGAAAGAAAAAGTAAGAAATGCAACCGAACAAAGTAGCAGGGGAACAGTAGTCGCAAAATAATTCTTTCACTAATGCTGATATAAAAAAAACACTTGAGAACTGAACAAACCGGCGGGAATCCCAATTGTGCGGCTAAATCTTGTTCATTCAATCCAATTTCACAAATGTTTACCAACAGCCCTCCCGACATTGTCATCCAAGCGCCAGCAGAAGTACGCTGCTATATACAGTGTGTAAGCGCCAGTAGAAGCACGCTGCAATATACCGTGTGTAAGCATCTAAGCAAAATGTAAAATGTGCTCTGCGGTTACTTTGTGTGTTATTGTACTAATGTACCTAGTAAAGTAAGTAGAGGCTCGGGGCTCGCGTTTGACGGACATTGACATCGAGTCGCGAGTCGCGGGGCAGGTGCGCCTGCGCGGCGCGCGGGCTGCGCGGGCTCACACTCAGCGTGCGCACGATACTATACCATGTAGCACGGGCGCATGGCTCACTTTGTCGACTACGTGTTAGGTGCCTTCATTTTGGTGGAAAATTAAGCACTTCCTGTTACAATAGCTAAGATATTAAGCAACAAATATTTTATCTACTTGCTGAATATTCCTAAGAGCATACGAACTAAGCGACTGAAGTTTAATGGTGTGCGGTGACTCACCTCATACCAGTGCACATGGGGGAGACCGCGACAGGCGGCGCGGGGGCAAGCGACGCGACGCTCCACTGAAACAATATATGACTTTATAAAAATGTTAATTCAATTAAGTAACTAAACTATCAATTAAACTACTTTCCAAACACAACCGCGGGATGCATATCAGACATAACGTGTCGCATGCTAGCATAGATCTGTATCAATCTAGATTAAAAGTAAGTGCTTCGAATATTTTAGATCCTGGATATGGTAATGCAAGATTTTGTATCGGTAAATAGGTAGGTATCGTAAACAATTTTTAATTCAAAAAGCTAACATTGTCCAGGGATCGGAAACATAAAAATTCCGTCACGTAGAGAGTGTTTTATCGCCATCTATTGCAGGACAATAGGGCGGCGCGGCGCTATAAGAGTGCTTACTGGCGAATGTTTATAAGTTAGAGTCGTACCGCGCACCAGAGTGAGGCACGAAAAATTATTATAAAAAATAGAATACGTTTAATTCAGACTTCTCTACATTTTGTTAGTAAAAATATATGTCTATAGACTATAGTAGCCATTCCATTGGCGATCAATGTACCTAAACAAACCACAATGAAGTAAACTACATAAATTATTGGAGATACCTACCTACCCTACTAAATAAACAAAGATTGTTGTCTAAAATAACAGCTACTTCACTCGGTTATTTAAATACTTGTTGGAAGGCTCTGACTTAACTAAATAGGAAGTTTTGGCACTGAATACTTTATCGCAACCTGGAAAATTAGAAACGACCGCCATTAAAATGGTTGAGACCAGAATCCATTGTTTTCAAACTTACATAATTTCTTTGTGAACGCTTTTAAAATATAACAATGTGTGCGATTGTATACGTTTTAAACTGACAAATGTAGGACCATTCTACATTGAGACCCACTTCTTGATTTTTACACTGGGGCCTACTTGAATTTAAGTTAAGCGTTAGTCCTGATAATAATCGGCTATCATGACAGTTCTGCAGCTTATCCGGGCCAAGATCGTCAGTATAAAGTTTCACTCAGTTTAAAGTAACGTTTATAATGTGCACAGCAGATTGTAATTCCGCAAATCGTTATGTGCGTTTCTTACTTTGTAATAAATTTTCTAGCGTTAACTGTTTTTATCTTAGTATATTACATCGGAAATGTACGTAAGAGATAATATTACTGTCATTTTAATGAATGTGGATGGAATGTACCGCCGATTTTTTAATCAAACCTTAGATGAGGTGCACTGGCATAATTATATATATTATAAAAAGAGTCAATACGCTAAAAAATTGCCACCAATACCATTCATACTTTTTGGATACTTATGAGTGTTTCATATACGTACGTAGGTACTCTACACATATGAATTGACTATTAATGACTGAAAATTAAACTTCGGCAGGCATGACAAAATACAATCGCTAAAATAACATTCATGGGACTATGTAAACGAGTAACTTTAAATAGCAAAGTGCAAACATTGTCAGCAAACTTAATGTTGAAGCAGTGCTTGTGCGACTGATCGTTTGTTATTTGCTCATCATTAGCGCTGCGCCGTTAATCTGAAGAGCCGCTATCGCTGTCATGCGCAGGTACGCCGGCAGGCAGGTGTACGCCGGGCTAGGCAGGTAGGCAGGAATTGAATTAGTTGTCATTGAAATACGTATTTGTATTACAATCTCTACCTAAGAATGTAATTTGTTAAAAAAAAATCGAATACCTGACGCTGAAGGTTGTAATAAAATGAGTAATTCAAATACTTAGTGTCTTGAAAACACTATTTCCATTGAAAAATGGTAAATTTTATCTAATTGTACGCTTGGGTCCTACCTGCGGCCTACAGTACCTAGTATTTGTACTGTTAGCCAAAACATACATACGAACAAAAAATATTGAGTATGGATACTTGCATGCGTGCAGTTCCTTAGATTAGAGCACTAACTTATTACTATGTATTAAAGATTAGAGTAGAAGTCACTCCACTATGACCAACTCTTTGAGGATTAATTAAAGCTATGCTAGTGATTCTGACTTACATCGTATAGTCGTACGTTTAAATATGATTCCCATCATATTAAGATTAAAGGATCGCTATTATGTCTGCTGCTCGGGCAATTTGTCGCGGGTACAGTTAGTGAACAATTTACAAGCGCGTGGGCGGGCGGACCGGCGCACGCGCACCGTGGGCGGACGGAACCATTCAAGAGAAATGCTCTTCGAAACTATCTCCTCCTACAACCAAATGCACTTTTACGACCAACAACAAAACAAGGCTTAATAAAACACCTTTACAACGCCACGTTGGGCAGAGCAAACAATAGCAGGAATGTAGACGACCGTAAACAACGCCGACTGGTTTAAGAAAGCAATTACTTTTGTTTTACTAATACCTTTTATACCATTGTTTATTTTGCCGCTTTTCGGCTAATAGAGTACCCGTGTCTTGTTTAATTGCTAAGCTAGGGGTTTGTTCAAAAATATGTTTGACAGATGAGCTCCGGTCCAAGCTTCGCGGATGTACCTACTTAATTGATTAGATAGTGAAGCCTCAAGCAACGGTATCGGAAGTTAAGTGGCTCCACCTTGCGTAAGCCGAGCGGAGGTAAATCAAGCACGTCCAGCTATGAGACATTAATAGTAAGCAATAAAACAAACTCGACTGTTTCCTGTCACTGAATTGGATCCCAGCCACTTCTCGTTTCACATATGTACGATTACGTATTAGCATATTATCGTAATTTTTCCTTTAAAAGGAAATGTTGTATGCATGTCACGTAGACTGTTAATTTATATTAGTATGTATTTGCAACCTTTCGTTGGAAAAGTATAACAGCTTAACATTAAGTTACTTAAGAAATCTCCTCATTCCTCCTCCTCGTTGCAAAAATGCCATGTATAAGTAGTCAATCAATATAGTTATTTATATCTGTTGTAATACATAACCATGTTTACAACGAACTAAGTAAAATTTCCCACTACTCCTTTGTAAAATAACACGTTTAACGTCGGTACTTTCGCGTTTCTCACAATAGCCTTTTATAACAATACCTCTGATAATTCACCGTCACTTCTAATGCTAATGATCACACGTTTGACTTCTGATATCAACTAGATCGGATCACCACAATAATAATTATATATCATAGGTACCTGACTTTATTATCCGGAACTCGCGATTTCGATTAGTTCTACGTGTGATCAACAGAATTCATCAATTATCTTGAGCAATTATCTATAGTTGTTGGTTATGCTTCACGGTCACGGAATGGCTCTTTCGACTGAATCTATCCGAAATAGAAAAGTATGAAATCTTGAAACATCATCCTGCTTCGTTGCAAACTTGTGAGGCATGAATCTTTTAATGTGGAAAGTAATCATTTCACGGGTTATGGGATACGAGATAACTACGCTAGACTATCGCTATTATGGGAGTCATTATTTGTGAATAAAATAAATACTGTTACCTGGCAGCATTGCCATTCAACGTGGTAGATTCAGTGATCATTTTTATGTAAACCTCATCTTTTGAATTTATTGATTCTACTCTAGTCATTTGACGAGAGGTACATTTATTTTATTTACCCTTGTTTTGCTATGGTTCTGGCCTGGTTTAGACTCTTTCCTGTTGATAGCGATGTGGAAGAATTTTTTGACGCCCTGTAACCGTTTTGATACTTGTACATTTTTATTTTTTCTTACTATTGTAGATTTGTAGTTTGTATATAATGTAAGTATTCACTTGTTGTCATTAAATATTCCTCGCAGGAGATTGCGGGATGACGACAGAACCAACGACCACCAACGGATTTGGAAGTCATGGGGAGGAACTTTTGCCCAGCAGTGGGATGACACAGGCTAACAGTAACATAATAACATAACATTACGCCTGTAATTCCCGAAGGGTTAGGTTAGGCTAAAACCTAACCTAACCCTTTCAAGTTAGTTATAGTAACTAAGTAGGTGTAACGTCGTAGCTTTTTTTATAATTAAATGATTTCATAACCTCGAATGGCTTGGACAGCAGCTATTGAAATTCGAAACCCAATTTTGTAATCCAAGTAGGTAGGTTGCCTATACTATTTTGTTATACCCTTCAGAATGTTTTAGAACATATCATACACAACAATTACCTATGTGAACTGTATGGTAGCGCCGTAACCGTGGCTTATGTATAAACGTAACGTGTAACGTGGTCAAATGCACGACAAACAATTTAGTTACCTAAAAACGGTTGCGTGATGGTTCGATTGTAACGAATAACTTGATCCAGTGAAAGCCGTCTTACTTAATACTCGTAATGTGTTCAGAATAACCGATTCCCGGCAGCAAACCATTCACAAGCATCTTTGATTAGTAAAAATTAAAATTCCAATTAATACGTACTTATGTCGGCGCCGTGGAACCTGTTCGCTTCCGGCGTTACGCCAAACCAGTTCTCTGCCCAATTTGTTCTTTTAAAAATCACTTTTTAAAACGTCTGAATTGCTCGTCTGCGCTGTTATTAAGTAACTACTCGATTAGGTAATTGAATGGGTGTTAACGAGTGAATTATTTTTGTTCTTACTTGTTATTACAATTTATGGAAACTTAATAAGCTGACTGAGGATAAGGCTATCATTAAGCTGACACAAATGTAATGTGGAAACATTTAGCAACAAAGTTTTCGAAATGAACTAATAAAACCGAGCTTCTGATCACCGCGTACTAATCTCAGGAAACACTTTATTTTCTATACATTAATGACTATTATATATTTATATTTTATATCATATTCTATGCATCAAGAGTAACAAATAGCCGTGTAAAAATAAAGATAGATTTTTTTTTAAACGCCTTCCATACAATTTTGAAGAAGCTTTAACTGAAAAACTATCAAAAATCGCGGAACATGGGCATTCCTTCATTTCCTGGGCATGTGGAATCTATTTTTTTTTATGACAGCACTATTTCGACCACCCAGTACAATACGAGAATTGGATTGTTTTTTATTATTGTCTGAAGTATGTGAGTGTTTCAAATGTACCTTCAATACCGTTCTCACACAAGAATTTGTCAACAGCTCAGTAGGTATTTCATAATATTCTTCTACTATACTTAGCCAGCCCAACTTAGTATTTAAAATAAGTTATATCATAACTACCTATTTAGGATATATGTTGAATTTATAGGACAGTTTTAATATCTAAATGTATGGTTCTTCCTTATCTATCTATCCCTGATTGTATGTCACAAAATCAGAATGTTCATCTTAGAAAACTGCACCAATCTGAGATCATTGCTACTAAAGATATTGTGTTCTAGCGTGGCGATAGCAGTCATTGACCCGTCTATATTTATTGATTTTCTTCTTTGAAGAAGCCGAAATAAAGTCTTCTAGCGTCCTAAATCAACATCGATTGTGATAAGTACTCAGATTTTTTACTTGTGAACAACGATACATTATTAATTGTGTTGGTTCATGAAAAGAGATAATAGGGTTTAAGGATTTGACCACTATTGCCATGCTAAAAGCTTGCGCAGACGAGGGATTATTTGTCTGCGAACAATTTGCAAATACCAATGGACATCAACCAATAGATGAAAAAACACAACAACCAATGAACAGGAACAGTCATTTCTATCCGGCAGACAAAAGTCCGTCGTCCGCGCAGGGCCTAAAACGCAACATCTCCACCAACCATCAGGTACCAACCTACATCTTCATGTGCTTGAGACTACTTAATCAAATCTTCTTTGTACATTGTAACTGACCCAACAAAATTAAATCCACCACCTCACCCGTTACGCTTACGTTTTTTTGGGGTCCTCAATAAAACAAAGAACCCTTATAGTTTCACCAAGTCCATCTGTCCGTCCGTTTGGTGGTCTAACCCATTGTGTGGGCTGTCAAAAATATTCAATTTTTACACTTTATTGATTCCGGAGATCCGCAGCCTACTAGTATAACTTGACGCCTGTCATGCCCGAAGGGTTAGGCAGGGATGTACCTATAGTATAACCCAGATTTCGCTAATTATGTTTAAGTCCCATAAACCTTATAGGGGTAGTCTGGATTGGTGCCCGGTTGACGACAATAAACGAGAGAGAGAACTTCCCGATGCAAACCCAATAACACTGCCCCATCTGGGAATCTAACCCAGAACCTCATATCCATCAGCCGCACTTGCGACCACTAGATCAACGAGGCAGTCAAAGCCGAGGAGCAAACTTAAATACATACGGGGTGTAAACAGACCCTTCACCAAGCCGTCAACCAAGCATTCTGTACATCAAACTAAGTAACTTCACGCAAAAATTTTTGCTGGGAAACGACTTTTTTTTTTGGGGTTAAAAATCACGTTTGACGGTAAGACTCAATATAACGCACACAGAACATTGTGCTGATGGATGGATTGAATAGTATGGGGGTCGTGGAGTTGTTTAAAGTGAAAATCTTACATTAAAAACATGTATTTAAAAAAAAACTTGTGAAAAAGTTGGAACTTTGACCCCCAATATCTCGGTAACTAGAAGGTTCCCAGGTATGGTGTAGAACAAAAAAATGATCGCAATAACGGGGAGAACAAGTACCTTTCGGCTTCGTTAAGGGCCTTTTTACACCCTTTATTTTATGATGAAAACTACGTTCCTGCTACCTACTATTGATATTTTCGGTTACAGCACTTACATCCTCAGAAATAACATTGTGTTTTCGAGAAGTAATATCACTGTGCGTGGTCCGATACGCAATTAGCCGGTTTTTTATCATTTAAAATTTCCGTATTTTATTTTTAAATAAAAAGCAAACGAGTTGGTGACATTTGTAATAAAAAATGTTTAAATTAAGTGCAAGCGACGTAGGAACATGTTTACGATTGTGTGAGAATGTGAAACGGCTACCGAATCTAATTCTGCAAGTTAATAAACAATTCATCGATAAGTAATCGAACTATGAATAATTCGCATTTCATTAAATTATATTGAAATTTTAAGTGGTGAGATATTTACATATGATGTTCTGCTGAACTTACGTTTGTATGAGGTGTGAACTGCTTTAAATAAAGCACATAAAAATAAGTGGATTACTTCACAGACTTACAGATTAGTCAATATTATGCAGTGAAGAGTGTCTTATAGAACAGTAGATGCACCAATATCTGAAAACTTTTATGGACAACATGGAATAAGTAATAGCCTGACAGTATTATTTACATTAATTTCATGTTATTCTCGCGAAGTTGTCGCACTGGGCACGCACTAAACATCCGCATTCTGCAATCAAAAGTGATGCGCGAGACCGTGACTTCCAACGTAGTGGAAACAAATTCTGCTAAAATGTGCTCCGCGCAACATTATGTTTAATTACCGAGGGCGATGTTGATGAATTGTCCAGATATTAATGCGCGAGACGCTCCGCTGGCATCCAGGCCGCATGTGCGTGTGCGCACCACGGCCCATTGCGGCCGGACTCAATGAGCTCTGTTTTATCTCAAGTAAAAACTTTAATGTTTGCAGATTAGCCCGCTCGAGATGTGCGCTCATACTGTACGTAAGTGTAACACGCTGTATAAAGCATGTTCTGAGCAATTACAACTGGAAGCCGCGGATGATAAAAGTGTTTTGTACGTTTAATATTTACGCAAACGCGTGCTTACAACGGCGTGTATAATCATAAATGTATGGTCATGATGATTATTTCGCATGATTTTCTAACCTTGATAATGTGCGACATCCTCATGCTTTTAAAATAATATTGTTGTAGGTTATAGCCGCGCCACCATAACACTTTGCCGTTGTGAACTTGTGAGCACAAACGTAAGTGTGGACATAGACGTAAAGTGTAAGCAGTATGTAAATACCTAGAGCTTATGTCAATGCACCTGCGGGTACATTGATGTTTTTATTTATTATGTGTATGTGAGTGTATTTGTTTTTTTTTTCAACCAAGTTTATCTACACCCTGTATAAATCAACGTATCATGTCAAATCATACGCAGTGCTCAAGTACACACATCACACATTACGATAATTATACTGTATCAAGGTTAAACGAAATATAAAAATACGCCACTATACAGGATGGTTTCAAAGTTATGTGTGTTATTGCACACATTTTGATGCACCATAACGGATATGGCTAAGTACTTTACAACATATTTTAAGTATAAGCTATATGTATAGTACGTATAAAGGCTATTTTACCGCAACAGTAACCTTGAGCTCGTAAATGTCGCAGCGTATCAAGCAACGATTAGCAGCGTAATTAATAAGACAAGCTGATTTTATTCTTATTACAAGTATTACAACTTTCAAGAATAAGATATTGTTATTTTAAATCAAGTATGAAGTAAGTGAATTTTGAAACTGTGATGTAAGCCCAACTGCTTGTTATTGCATCCTTTCATTTTATACAATTGATTTTTCAGATGAGACATCATGAGTTATTTGACCAATAAACTAAATAGATCCTATAAAACCATTTTCTGAATCTTACAGACTCCGCCTGAAACTCATAAAGTACCTACCTAGTACCTACCCATCCGTGGATAACTTGAAAAATCGGCAATTAATTTAAAAAGGCAATTAATACGGTCTAGGTCGTTATAATTAATTGAATGTCTTTTTAAAAAACAAAAGTGAGAGCTTATATTAGAGATCTCAAATAAAAGAAAAACGAAGCAAACACAAACAAGAATTTGTATCTAAAAGACGTTTGTTATTTTGCTCTAACCCTGTTTGTCTCAGAAACTCGAAAATAACCGTTCCAGTTTTCGCCAAGGTGATTGTCACCCAGTTCGACTACTGCTACTACTTCGAGGTGGTTACGATCGCAATGACATTTTACAAAGTTGTTCTTTAAGCGGAGCACAATCACCCTCTGCCTCACGTTCACTGAGAGCTGTGCTCACAGTAATCACGGCCATCTCGGAGTGTTTATTACGAAGTGTAATAGCGCAGGAGTCGTTAGGCATCTAATGCGAATGTGGCTCAGTGCCACAGAGCCTCAGTGCCACTTGCCAGTTACCGCAGCAGCGGATCTGAAATCTTGATGGCTCATCCCGACACGTGCGCTTTGTCCGCTGATCCCCTCAAAGACTCAAACACGTTGGTTTGCATCCGTTTGCAGTCTGATGTTGTTTAATAGATTTTTTCTCAGAAGTTAAAATATATCACATTTATGTGTTAATCTTCTCGAACGATTGATTATAAGCAGCATCTGCATACACCATGTTCCTATAGAAGGGGAAAGTCAGACCTGGGATAAAGATTTTCAACATCTTCATTTCACACCAATTCATAATTCTTTAGTACAGCAGTAAAATCTAAGAGCTGGCTGATGAGTGTAGAACCTCTCTGTGTCTCTACGACACTAAATAACTTGAGCCCCACGTTCATTTTCTGAAATTTTAATTTCAACGTATCTACTCATCGCATTTACGAGGATTCAATCATACAAGCAACGCAGCCTATCTGTCGAAGTCCACACCTTGACATATGATAGGCTTTTTCCAGGTTGTGCCACAACTCCCTGGCCTCTGCCTCCGCATCCAGTCTAACCTTTTAAGATCGTCGGTGCACCTAGCTGGGGGCCCGTCAGCTACGCTTGCCGATTCCCGGCCGATTATGTTTTGGCAAGATTTTATTGGCTTGTGTCATACAGCCCTGAAAAGTCGAGAATTATAAACTCATTTAGTTACAATGATTTTACAGGTTGAGATAATAAGATAAAGTGTATCGAAAACGATAAAATAGGGGTGAAACGGGTGACACTAATTCAAACACTTTTTTGATATCTCTGAAATACTGATTGGTTTAATCTCAAACCAAATAATTAATTTATTAAAATGAACTATGTATTTAAATCAATGAAACCAGTATCGTGTATTTACTACAAATTTCAGCCTTGAAAGTGCTACTTATGCATTTAAAATTAAAACTACTTTCTGTTCAGTATCGTATGGTTAAGAAATTATGGAAGAGGCACACAGTTTTACGGTCATGCAGTTTATTTCAAGAGCAGCTGTTCCACTGAACAACTGAATGAAACGAACTCGTTTCTCTCTTTAATGTTCGGTTCCTTGGGTAAAAATATCCGTGTGATGATGACTGATGGTTGTTTAACATCCTGACTTCTAAAGCTATTCAAACTGTTTCGGGATCCTAACGATCTGTATCGTTTGCTTTCAGGAACTGTGAATGATTCCGATTTATTTTATGGGATGCTGGCGAAGTTTTAAATACTAGTGTGATTTATTTGTATGGGTTTTCGTTGAGGTTATTTGGTCACAATTTGTCTCTCGAATAGCAAGAAAAGCACTCAGTAATATACCAAAAAAAGTAGAGCGCTGGATCGCCTGGATCTTTACTTTTTGGGTATTCCTAAAAAGCCTTTGGGGTCAGAGTGTCACCTTAAAGTGCTTTGAAAACTAATTTCTACAAGCAATTAGGATGCATAAAGAACATTTTACAGTCACATTAATTCTATAATTTGCGATAAACGCCTTGTAATTCAAGACATTGAAGTTAAAATTTTACCAAAGCGTATCTTTTGACCCCGTTATTTACTGAGCAGTGTAATTTTTTTACTTTATTTACCGATCTATTAGCGGTGGCTGTCTGGTTAGCCACTCTCCAAAACTGTGGAATTAAACGTGAAAGTGCATTTGGGATTTTGGAGATTATTTGCTAATTACTTACTTTTTTATTTACCAAGTTCAATAAAACATTTACTTACCTAAACTTTACTGAGGTTCCGTTAATATTTTATATAGGGATTTTCCGAAGTTTTTTCTTACTTTTGTTTATGGTCAACAAGAAAACACTTTTTTTGTTTGTTATGGTTTGTTGAGGTAATTACTCCCAACATATAAAAATAATTTTAGAAAATGTTTGCAAACAAGAAACTTGAAAACAAAATTAATTGAAGTACTCACATTGATCCTTGAATATAAAACTTGAAACTCAATTAATATCCTGAACTGTATAATTAAAAAATCAGAAGGTAAAATCACATGTCAAACACAAGCACGTTAGTATTTGGGAGTGAATCCAGTAGCACTCGGAGCACAGTGTCACGCCGACGTGAGGAGCCGTTATCAGTGCGAGGCGCGTGAAGACATGCGGATCGATCCCAATGCGGGAATGTTTTGATAAGGGCGGCGCGGTGGGTTCGGCGCGGCCGGGCGTGGGACCTGGTGCGCGCGGCGCGAGAGACTGCCGCCGCCGCCGCGCCGTCCCCAGCGCACCGTGATAACGTCGCCGCCGCCGCCGCCCGCGCGCTCCGTGCACGCGACAAGTGCATCCATTCATTCCACGCGGTTACACTCCCCCGATTTAACGATTCAAACAATGGATTTATGAATAAAGCCAATGATAACGACCTAGGCCTATTGTTTTCGGCGCGCGTTGTTTTCATAAACAACACCCGTTCCTACCAAAATATAAAACCTATAACAATGATTGACAGCTAATTTATTAATAAGGTATTCATATTTATAGAGAGATAGGTAAATAAAATATGAATCGTGAATCAAAGAGGCGTGTTTACATTCTACATATTTTCCTCTCTCGTAAATGATGATAACATAAGCACACGTACATACACTCACGTATTCCATTGAGTTTGAGGTTTACATAAAGTAGGTCTGATTACTTAAACATTATGAACGAGGTAAACCTTGAAATTATTGTAATGTTTACCAAAGATCGGAACGGGACTTGATAACCCTTGTCAAAATCTTCTCGTCTTATAAATCAATACAAGCGTATAATTTAGCGCATGCTTACACCCTAATGTTTATTTTTTACTAGAATATAATATTGATTGACTAGGTATGTTAAGTCGTAGACAGGCAACATAAATAGTAATGCTCTCTTTCAGTGCAAAACTTGTCTACCCGTCGCATCTCCTGAAATATTTACTGCCGTATCTATTCTACGCTGGTTTTTCAGTGAATTCTGGAGTAGGTTACTATTGGATTTAGAGAACACATGTTCAAGGAAACAAAAATGTTTTTGATCACAGATTTAAATTCCTGAATTTGTTTTTTTTTACGTTAGTTAGAAAAACCAGGAAGTAGGCTGCAAAAGCGAGCGAAGCCTGCCTTGGACAGGTTAGAATTGTTTCGCCCATTCATACAGGAGTTACTTGGTCGAGTTTTACACAAATTTAAGAGAAATTAGTGAAGAGCGAGCGAAGCGAGCTCGAAAATTTTAACACTTTACCTACCTTGGACAGGTTAAAATTATTACGACCTACTGGAGTTATCTGAGCGACGTAGATGAAGGTAAGATTCAAGAAAAATTAGGTTGTAAGAGCGCGCGAAGCGAGCTCGAAAATTTTTACATCATTTCCTCGAATTAATTCAGTTAATTATGTAATTTGAGTCAAAATATCCACATGCTCCATTCTTTGTAACCTGTATGTTTGCTATAATTGCCTATTAAGGCCTCGGGTGAAGGGGCTCCTAATTTATATATATTGCCTATAGCGGTAGATCATGCAAAAATCCAAAAGGAGTGCCAATCCAGAGGCAGAAAAAAAGGAGCCTTTGAGATAAAAGTTTTTTCGCAAGGTTCAAAGTGCGAACTACGCGCGTTGGTGTAAAGGAAAAATGTATAAGTTTGTAGCGGCAGTACTCGGGTCTCAGAGGCTCATTTTTAGTTCGAGTGATTCGCGAGTACGCTACTATTTATTACGTACAATACGCCTGTGTTCCTAGGCATCACCACTATACATACTTGGTTTTCAGTGCTACATGATATTCACCGGAATGTCGCTTTTTACTACCTATTGATAGAAAGTATTCCTTTCCTACGTCAAAATAATTTTCTTATTTATTGCGCCCAATATTAATAATGAACACAATGGAGAACAACTTGGAGAAAATTAAAATTTTATGCATTTTTCACACTCGCATAGTCATGATTAATGGGAGAACGTAAGTTACGTTTATAATTAAAACAACCATTTTGTATCATTGAGGCTGTAACAATGATGTGTTTATGTGCCGCTGTTTTATAACCGCGAGCAACAAATTATTTTTAGGCATAATTTACTTATCTGCTACATCATTCTAAGTAATTTACCATTTCTGTAGTCTAGTGTTCTACATTTTCAAGTCGATACCCAAGGAGGTCCTCCATACCATATAGATAATTCTTAATGAATTATGTAGGTATTCAGGAGTCGCCTATATTTAACCGAATTAAAATAATATGAATTTGCCAGCTTGAAAAACTTGGCTTGCTTTCTAAAACTTGTAAACTTTTCGTGACAATTTTGGAAGCGTTTCCAGTATCTGAAATTTTTATTTAAATGTTTTAACATTGGTTGGACAAATCTTGAGTCATCGTTTGGAGAAGAAAAAGAAGCAAGATTGTTTAAACCTAAAGCTTTTATCATTAACACTAGAAACGGAGTATTTACCATGTTTACTGTTTGTTTTGAGTTCCTGATATTTCGGCGCTGCCGCGCTGTTGCAAGCACTTTTTTTGATCACGGATTAAAAAAAGTTTGGTAAAAAAAGGTTGAGTCTAAAGGTTTTGTCGGGAATATGGTACTTTTCTAATGAGATACAACCATAACTACCTATGTATATTTTCTTGTTAATTGTTGGGCAGGCTGAGCTTGATCAATGAATGACAATAGGCTCTCACTTAAAGAGCAATTAGCGCCATCCAAATGATAGATTTTCGAATACAGGCGCGTAGAGGTACAATTTCAACTCTCTGAAGATACCTACAACTCTGTTTCATACATCATATTATATGTACAGACGACATGCTCCAGAGAGCCATCTAACCGTTATTTGTTAATTACTCGCACACTCATGTACGAATTAAATTGTGAAATGAATAATTAATTTTTATATAATTTGGAATTCTTACCACGTACGGCGATGATAACGGTGGCTTCGCAAATTAAATCGCGGTTTAAGAAGATGTTGAAAAACAAACATCATTTTAAACTTCTTATTTTATCTTTTTTCGCATAGTAAAAAACGCGAAAACTAGGACGATGTGCGAACAGTTAGTTTTAGTAAGAAAACACGCAGTAAATACTGTAAGTGTGGAACTAAATAGTCATCAGGGACCTACTTAATAAAGTTATTAAGTTAAAACTTAACGGTGAGCGGACATTTTTTAAATACATAAATAATAAAAGTAGATTCTGCACTGTATTGTAGAAAGTACCTCCCTAGGTATTCCGAGAGAATTCTACGATGGTAGAATGCTTCTAAAAATCCTATGAGTTATATTAAACTTGAATGGTCATGCCATTTCCCTTGCAGAAGAGATCGATCGAGTGTCACTATGATTAATGTTGGAAATGGACAATCGTGATGGCGGTTGCTCTTCTGAGATAGGTACTGAATTTATTCAATTCATCTTTAGGTGAGTATTTAAAATAATACACATTTATTTACGATGTGAATTAAATTTTTTACCTGCATATTAAAGCGTAGGTAAGGTTTAGGTTGTATCATTTTAAAACAAAGATAGCATGCATAATATGTATAATATAGCATTCGGTAGATGATGTCTAGATAAAACCTTTGTACACGCAGCTACACATCAAGCTATACATTTCCATTATAACATGGCCTCGCTTTGTATAGATTTCCCGTACAATGAGAGATACGCATTAACTGGTTTTGTATAGCTTGGTTGGTCGTCAATCGTAGATGCCAATTAAGGTCTATTAGGAAATATTGCCTCCTCTCCTAGATCAATAAATATCTCTATTTGGGTAGGTATTTTTTTTAATTAGCCTATATTGTCCCACTGCTGGGCAAAGGCTTCCCCCATAGCCTTCCACTCGAGAAGAGTGCGGATTTCTCAGGCCAATCTCTCACAAACGCCTCTAAGTCGTCACGCCAGCGTTCTCTAGGCCTCCCTCGGCGACAATGTCGGTCTTCTGGCACCCACTGCGTGACGCCTCTGGCCCATCGGTCCTGATGCATTCTACAGACATAGCCCGCCCAATCGAACTTCACCCAGCAGTCTTAGTGCTCACAGGGTAGGTATAGTACTAGTGAAACATACGATACCATACAACACATGTCTACAAACAATACAAGACAATATGCAGCTATAAGGGCCTCGCCAGCTTTTTCCATTAAAACTTGTAGTTTAACCTTAAAAAATATTTTAGTTTGAGTGACTTGAGTATTCTACGCTACAATTTATTAAGTAGGTTTTGTGGCATCAGGCAGGAAAACTTTTAAAAATCCTGAGCGTCTAGGGGGGCAGCGGGGCGGCTGCCCCCTCCTTGGTGACGTCCATGCAGCATGCATTAAACTAATAGGCCCATGCTAGATACTATAACTTAATTGTATGTTGAGTGCGTCTTGCGGTGGCCACTGGCCAGTGCAGCCGCGGATCAAAGTTGCGTCGCTCAGCCCCAGTAATTAGTTGTTGGCCCTCAACTGAGCTTGTGCTTGACACGGATATCACTAATGTCATTTTATGTAATAGATTATCACGATTTACGATACCACCCTTGATCCAATATTCTTCTACTGTTGTGGTGATAATACTGTCACGTGGTCCTTTATTTCCACCGCAAAATTCGCTTTCATTTTTTCCTCAGAAAAGTGATTGCCTTGAACATTTTCCGGATATGTACCTCCTTACCAGTATCATAATAACAATCACGAAAATGAAGAATAATGTGCGATTACATTCAAAATAATTGCACATTAGATGTGAAGTTTAAATGTATAAATGAAGTACGGAACAGCGTGACCGGTGAGCATGTTCAATTTGTACAATAAAACGCGCCACGTTTCCGAACAAGACACGTCTGCGGTGCGCCGCGGTCACAGGAACATACCATGTCCCGCTAATTGCTTAGCACAGCATAACTACACCAATTTGTCCAGCATTTATCTCGCATCGTTGTCACAAGACAGTCGCCGTGATGCACCCATTTGCTAATAACATGTCACGGGAATGTTTCGGTTATCATCTGCTGGTAGTCTCGTACACGTGACGATATTTACCCAGTTGGCACTCCACCATGGAGGGTCGTTGTGCCAGGCCGTCGCGCGTCGCGTCTGGCGGCCTAAAAAACCAACCATTTTCATTCGCTTATATTTACTTTTTCTTTGTAAAGAAATTCCTGAAATTTGTCACATAAAAACTACAATTTACGCAATGCACCGTGAAACGTTTTGGTCACACGCGGCCGATAACAGCCCAGTGCAAATGGGTTTGGCATTGCGATTTGAATTTTGTGCAACGTATCCAAATAATCGTAAATATCCTAAGTAATGCCCGCGTTTTGGGAAACAGAGTGTGTGTTGTTGAGGACGTTACAATATTAAACTGAAAAACGCAGTTACGCATAATTAAATTTATATCTGTGTATAAATCACTATAGCACTGTGTTGCTAAACGTTAGCGTAGATCTATGTGCGGGCGCATAGGGGGCTTCCTATGAAAGTTTTGCAACAGCGGACGCGGACTTACATTGCCTGCAATATATTATTTATGAATATCCTCTGCCGTCTACACGTCAATTTATCTAGTCAATTCATATTGTTTGATTTAGGTTAACGTTTCAAAAGTCAAAGTTTCAAAGTTTATTGCCCATTGTCCTTTAGGAAAACAACTAAAATCTAAAGAGGGTTGAAATTCCAGTTACTGTTGATAACAATAGATTCTTCTCTAACTCACGTTTTTTACTTGAAACCGCATGGTATTTTCTAGTGTAAACGTATTTTAGCGGGCACATCTATTACTACATCACAATGAGCACTAATAAAGCACCAAACATCTGGCTGTATATAGGCGTAATCCCTTGCGCCGCGAACGAAATAGAGCGTGAAGAAAAAATGGAGGCCTCCTGGTTTATTAGCATACCTGAATATTTATTTGTGTCAACATGGGAACCGTCCTCGCTCCACGACTAATATTATATGCCATGATAATCCTACGTATTTTACTAAGTGCCTACTTGCCTGAAGTGAGTAACCAGTATTGGCAAACATGAGCATTTCAATTTAAATGCTTGTGTCTGCCACTTCGCACTGAACCACTATTTGGGTCATCATTGCATAGGATAAGTGAAGCATTAAATCCTGATTTATGTCCGTTCTGCACGCACCGAGTAGAACTGTACAATCCAATTGACTTGGACAGGCGTTATTATACTAATATGAACTAAGCCTTCGCTAAGCCTCTTACGGGTGCAAGTATAGTGTCCTGAGGTTACTGCGCGTTGCATAACGTGCCTAGCCTATGTGAGTTATTTTTCGCTCATTAACTGTTACACAACAGTGCGGCGCTCGAATGTAAACAACATTAACTGACCCAATTATTTCAATTGTATCATGTAGTTGTAGCAGATCAGGAATCTCGCACACACGAGAAATTGTTGCACGATACGCACCACAGTGCGAATTGCATCTTCGAGTGATTTGCTCACGACTCACAGTCAGAGCACCAGGGGAATGTGCTGGTATCAAGTTACGTTATTTGATGCATTTACAATAATTAATATAACACGTGCGCAAGTTACAATGCGCATGAGATGGCTTACTAAGATTGTCGGAACACAGTAATTAAACATCTGTGTAACATAACATGTCTGCATATAATTCGCTGCGCGTAGAATTTTGCGATTCAGCGTGTGATTGTACATATTTCAACTAAGTACGCAGGCAGCAGGTACTCGTCATGGCGGCTGGTCAAGCCATATTTTGCTACTTACTGCTAGAAATTGCTGTCGAATCGAGGTTACGTTCGTAAAAATCAATGACGAAAGATTGATGTTTATTTGATAGACGTGGAATGTGTTTCAAATAATACCTAATTTATAGACGATGTTCAAATCGCAGTCCTGTATTTTTTATCCGTCCGTTTTATTGCGCCAGTGTATTGTTGCACGCATAATGTTCTAAGTGTTCTAACTTCTAGGTTTAGGTTTTTGCAAAGAGATTTAAAAGACTAATAGAGCGGACGTTTGGCATATTTTCACACGAAAATTTTGATCCCTAACATTTTAGATTTGACACACGAATGCTACCGGACCAGCGGGCGTATGACACTAGACAGAACGATTTGTTACTAAGTAGTAACAAGTATTGGATTACGATTTTCTTCGTCTTGTCCCGTCTATCGCTCGTAAATATTTGAATGTCTTTGGGTTTTTGTATACTGAACTAATAATTAAGAAATAAAAATAAGGCAAGTTGAAGAGATGATTGTAATGGTGCGACAGGTGTGCGAATGTCAACAGGATTCCTCCAGCGGTCCATCAAACCACTAGGGTGTATTTGCGAGATCGACAGTCTCTACAATTAACCGGCTGAAAAATGTCACTCGACATCCTCAGAAAATAAAACATATCTGGACACCTGTCCCGCTCCTATGCGACTAATAACGAGTATTTCAGCTCTGTACCAACTATTTAAAAATTCTTGCTACAGATTTTTTTGGATTACTGTGAGAACTAGTTTTATGAGTTCTTCTCTCTTCAGTTAATGAATTCATGACCGTATCTATCAGGCGTCACTTGAATTCTGATTAATTATTTACATTAAAACCAGGCATTTTTAATGTAACATGTAAGATGTCTTTCTTGGACTAACTGTCAAGATGTGCATCCACCTCATTATTCATTATTACTGACAAGCGTCGAAACACAGAATCAAATCTCGTATAATCCTTTTTCTCGTCGAGTTCATCTATTTTGTGATGTTTTCTTTGCTTATTATTTGTAGTTGACAGCCGATCCGATGTCCCGCGACGTTGACAAATCGAGAGCCGACCACATCGCGACGTTATAGTCCTTTGACGTGCCTTTACTATATACAGATACCAACATAACAACACTATGTACAATATGAATGCTAGGTACAGAAAAAGTTGAATTCCTAACAGCAATTACTAAGATGATATGCCTGTTAATTGCATGTATCAAGAATAATGAACGTTTCCATATTATTCATAATATTCATTACAATAAAAACATTAGTATCTTAGCTAAGTTATTGATTAATTAGCTGGTTGAGTTGTTTATGCAATTACATGTAGATGAACGTGCTGTAGGTATCAACGAATTAGGCATAGATTTCAACCTTTTGTTTTTTTTGGGCCACTAAATGGTCAGACACCGGTCATTGCTCGTGTTTTCCTTCCGTATCGTAACAACAAACTGTGAGTACTGTGACACTCATTGACTGGAATGTTTTGTTTACAATGGCGTGCAGCACTATAAACAACAATACTGTTGTTTGTAAAATGAAATTAAATAAACGATGAATATAGGCAGTTGGCACCTACTCTATTAATTAATGAGTGCAATAATTGGAATAGACACGTCATGTCTCAAGTTATGCATGCTACCGGTGTGAATGTGGAATTATTTTATGCGCAATCTTCTCAGTACCTGCACATTTTACATCCTAGTTATGTCTTATAATACTAGCTGCGCATTAGGCTAGAACAATAAAGGATTCATAGCGAGGATCCTGTCAGTTCGTTTGGGTGGTTCGTTAGCAGCCAACCAAGGCTCGTCAGACAATGCGGCGTGGCATTGGAGTGCAGCTCGCGTCCCACCGCGCACCGCTCAGCGCTCACGTAACGTTTCCCCAAAAGGCGCGCGCGCAGGAAGGGCCACTGACTCAGCGACCTTATGTGCGGAGTGAGCGCACCCCACGCGCCTTTCACGATGCTCAATACACCTTTAGATACAAACATGACGCAATAAAACTTATTGATTTGCATCTATCCACAGCCTGCTTTGGGCATGACAGGTGTCGGCAGGTGGAATAATAAGCGATTCCACCTGTCATACTCATCATCAAAGTCATTGAAAGCGATTACTTACATAATCTGAATTCGCGGTAACCGGAATTAGATCTGACATTTATTTCTGATATATCATTCTACATCAGCAACTGTTCAAGTGTTCATTACGTTAGAATCTTTAGTGCCGTAAGATTTAACATTCAGATTCAATAAGGTCACCATCAAGCGATATTGGCACTTAACGAAGCCGAAAGGCACTTGTTCTCCCCGTCATTGCGATATTTTTTTTGTTCTGAACCATACCTGGGAACCTTCTAGTTCCGGAGATATTGGAGGTCAAAGTTCCAATTTTTTCACAAGTTTTTTTTTTACGAATAACGGTGCACTTTTAAAGGTTTTAACTTTACTTTAATTAACTCCATGACCCGTTTCCTATTCAACGCATTGAGGTTTACAGTAAAACGTGATTTTTCACCTCAAAAAAAAAAGTCGTTGCCCAGCAATAATTTTTGCATAGAGTTTCTTAGTTTCATGTACAGAATGCTTGGTTGACGACTTCGTGAAGGGTCTGTTTACACCTTGTATGCAAGCGCGCACATGCGCTTCAAGTAAAACATACAATTTAATTTAGATTACACTATGGTGTCATGTAAACGTGTCGCACATATCGGACATGTTAGTGTTTTAGTAATTGAGTTAGTGTGATGCGAAGTTCGAGTCATTACAGTGTACAAATTAATGGTGACGTGAACGACCGTCCGCCGTAGTTTGTTGCACTCGCGGCCGTGCGCGTTGACACTTCGGCACTCTGTCGCGTCACCGTGTGACGTGCCGCGTCCCGGCGACCGGCGAATGGGCGGCGCGGGCGACCGGCAGCGCAGGCGACGCTCGGTGCGCCCGCGCAGCACCGCCGCCGTCAAACTTTCTACAGCGATGATTCTCTCCAATTAACAGAATGATTGGCGGGCGTAGAGCATCTTTGTCTGCGCACGCGACACACTTTACTCTTGTTACGAGTCATGCAATTCTTATAAGAATGGTATTTATTGGATGATGTATTAGCATTTCCGATGATGTCTTCGGTGACTGGCGTTTTCTCTATGCGGATGAATTGCGTATAACTTTTACCGTTATTTGTAGAATGATATTTAGCCTTAGACATACGGTACGCAACAACATTCATTAGGTACCTTATTTACGATAACGATTTTTTCCAAAATATTCGGATTATAATATGATTGCAGATGTATCAAACAATGTTGGGTGACTAATCTGTCACTCTCCGTCAAAAGTAAGCCTTCGTATCCCGCGTTTCTTCAAGAATTTAAAGGTTTTCCTTTTCCCAACTATGTCGCGGTCGGCTTCTAGTCTAACCGAATGCAGTTGACTACCAGAAAGGTAAATAAACAGTATAGGAATCTCAGTGCCATGTCCTCGCTAATCAATACTCACTAATCGTGAGTACCGACTCAAGATTATAATTATAACGTTACAGTGGCGCTATTAGCTACCACTTCGAGTATAATTTGAGAAAATGTATTCAAGTTGCGTATCGTTGCGGCATTTGGTCATATCGAAGTGTGCGCACTTTCACTTAATATGATGATTATACGCGCAAGTGTCTACAATTACATTATGTACAATACCTAGCAACAGTCAATTACATTAGCTCTTTTGTTTCACTTGAAAACTTATGTTCTTTATGTAGGTCTGTAAACTACTTAATAAAAAAAAAGACGTATACAATCCAAACATTAACTTAATCGTTTTTAGACTAATTAATAAGAACGGGTTTCTGTTTTGAAAATTTGCACTGCTAAAGAAGACTGACTTAACAGACTTAGATAATAAATAACAATTATTATAATCGTCTAAGACTCTAAGGTTTTTTGGCTGCGAATGGGCCCTGGCCTGGTCGCGTACATTTCTTCATGTAGGTAATAACAACCTATTTATGTTTTATTCCCATATAAAAGAAAATCTAAAAGTTTTCCTAAGTCATAATATTCCGGCATAAAACCCTACATTTCAGGATATAAAATGGCAGTACAGTGAAGAACGGCCTATTTGGCAAAACGTCCGACCTACATATTTTATGTAACGTTGTCATCACATTACCCAAACGTTGAGAGAAATATTCGGAATGCGTCCCTCGTGCCATAGTAATGCCGTACGAGATTTTTATTGCGTATTAGTATTTGTTTGTTTTTATGTTGCTTCTGAATATGACACAACATTTTCGGACATCTGTACTGTAGTAGCAAATACTAGGTACCTACCTACATCACATTTTCTTAACAAGGAAGTAAAGTTATGAGAATGTTATGTACATATGAGCTTAAGTGTCCATTGGAACTTAAATGGTTAGCTCTCTTATGGTAAATTCTTTTCAAATTAGATAGAAGAAAGTTGAAACCTGTAACTGTAATCTGTGGAGAATTCTTCCGAGAATTATAAGGCAATTATTACTTGTCCGCAAATAGTAATGGCTCGGCAAGACATTTGATTGAGGAGTTAAAGCCCGGCCGCGTGTAGCCGTTCATCCTGGTGAGCCGGTGACTCAGCCGCGCCGAGGAATGCCATAGTTTCCTGAATCGACCGGTGATTGGCTTTATTTAGTAAGCGATATTTGTTATTGCTCGAATCAATCATTGGAAATTATAGGATGTGATTAAAATAGATACGGAGATATCTACGTTTTCTGTTTAGATCTTTTCATATGATCTACCTAGGTACGTAGATTGTTTGGAAATTAAAACTAGACCGGATTTAATAATTTAATAAATGTTATCCTTTTCTGGATTCCTAAGTAAATAAGAAAAGAGAATATGTACTTAACGTGTAAGCAAATTATGGCCCAGACAAGTATCATGAAAACAAATATAAATTCTTACCCCATTTGCAAATTACTTATAATTTCCACGTATTTGCAAAATGTGATCCCATGTAGCAAAAACATTTAGATGTTAGCAATTCTGCGTAACAACTCTTTAATTAGCTGTGGCGGGCGGTCAAGCGAGTTATGCGGATATAGCGCAACCGCGGCGAGTACAATGCGCCCGCGCCGCCTGCGCCCGCGCACCGCGCCGCGTCCTTCGAGGTCGTTCTAGTTCCACGCCACGCACTCCACTCGCACTCCGTAATGGGAACGAGCCACCCAGGGAAATTTCACACTTCTTAGTAATTCAGGCAATATCCTACCGCCATTATTGCAGAACGCGCAAAATTATTTGGTTCCTCGTTAAATCCCTAAATTATCATCTGCAAATAGATACATCATTTCAAAAAATTCATGCCAACGTTAATCATTCATGAAATACCAACCAACTTGTTCTTGATTGATTACTAATTAAATTTCATAGAATGGAGGCGCCATTAAATCACTCATTGTAATGGATGTGTTCGTGGCTTTACCGGGAATTCTAAGCGAGATGACATTAGTTACCACCGGAGCCGCTCCGCCGGGCCACAGGGCCACAGCCTCACTCGATTTACAACTGTGTACAAAGTTGAAAATCATTACTCGTGTTAATTCTAAATAGCAGTAAATCATTCATTAATAAGTAATAACAAAACATCAATCAAGAAAATAAACTTCAAACTATGAGTCAAGAGTCTATCATGAATCAGAAACTTATTCGCGGAAACAAAATGAATGAAAATAGCCAACTTTGGATAATTTGAAATCAATAAAGTACAGTAGGAGTCGATCAGGGAGCTAGGGGACAATCTGTCCGGTATAAAAGGGTTGCAAGTGTCAACAGATTGCTTTTATTACGTGAATTACTCTAGGCTGATGAGGCAGCCAGCAGCCGGAGCCACGTGAAGGTAATGGCGCCTTTAGATTACATTTCGAGTGGAATCGCCGACGCACATCCGCCCTCAGATGTAATTGGTCATTCACTTCGCTGGATGCTGAGCGATCTCACGATGTATGGGAACGTCAACTTGATTCACTCGAACGTTTCCGATTCGTCTAGGAATTCGTTGCGTAACCGATACACATAATTATCATTGTGTTGAAAAAAAACCAGTATGGTGTATGCTCACAGTGGCAAAAATATCCGAATAAAAACCGAGTTTCCATCCACGACTTCTACTGATCAATAAGGCACGAAGAACGAGCAATTACAGATAAAACCGGAGTGCACATATAAAAAGCCTTTCTGCATTTAGTCAGTCTAAAAAACTGGTGCAGGACTGGATGCAGTTTTGTGCGCACTGCTCTATCGTAAAAAGCAATACCTCTATATTCCGTGAAGGCTTAAAAACATCCATGTTATTCACAGCAAGTACACTTAGATACGAAACAATGCGTAACTTACGTTCGAGAACACGTAATTAAACCGTAGAACCGGATCCTTCATGATCGGATGGCTATTCATCGTAAATGAGGTCCTTGCGGAGACGTGTGCTATTTCACTACCTAATGGAAACGTTATCGGGATGCCAGCCTATAAAAAATATTTATACACTGTAGACTGCAGACTTAGGTCCCCAGTTGTGCTGATAAGTCGGTGGGGGGACCTCGGCTTAGTGGCGGGATATTAACAGGTAGTAAGTACTACAAACTTACGCGATTAGATTACACTTCTGGAATAACCATTAAGTAGCTGTTGCAGCTCCTGTTAAACATACATTCCGGAGGCGATCATCGAATTGTTGGCCGCCATTTTATTTCACTATTTATGTTCCGAAGTCGTCCTATTAGAGAGATTCTCGATTAATTAAAAGATGTTTTTTTTTATTCAAAGCCACTCTTACTTATAATCTCAAATGATGTTTAAATTACATTCTTGTGCTCCAATCCTTTTCTTTTTACTTGAAAGTATAATAAAATATTAAATATCAGTGGTATCCACTCAAGTTGGTTAACTTAAACTCTTTATTTTTTAATTTTCTGCAGAAAAAATGATTATCGTATTTCTGATCATAGTGATAGTTCTGACCTAGCAATCTGTCACGACACTTTTGAAAAATTATATTATGAACCGTAAAAATTGGATCAGTAAGGATACTGTCTTAGCGTGAAATATCTATAAAGTTAAGTTAAGAAATAATGAGCTAGGAAATTTTCCAGCAGTGAAGGGTAATCGTTTGTTTGTGGCAACACTCGCGTGGAGCCTGATCCAGGGCGCATTCCCGATTCGTTCCCTGTTGTTTTTGCGGCTAGGCACTCACTAATGGGTACTGGTTTAGCCTCTCCGAGCCTCCTGACTTGTCTACTCATGTCCTATGGCGAGCCTTCCACTTTGGTGTTTAAAACGACATAGCTTGATCGAAGCGGACCATAAATATTTTCATAAAAGTACTTGAACTTACTACGACGTAACTGTTTTTATAATAGAGAATGGTTAAATTGTAACAAAATATTATTGGCGCAAGAACACGCAGGACATACCTAAAGTTCTGAATACAGCTAGAAACATCTCTCTGCTTAAAATCTCTGGACTTTCCCTGTAATATTGTTTCTCGCTCTATTTCCTCTGTCATTTAATTTTCTTCCACTTTAAGATGAGGGGGACACGTCTAACGAATTTCGGTTTTTGATTTGCAAACAAAGCGTGAAATAGAAAAAAGAATCTATCATAAAGTGTCGCACCGAAAAAAAAGACATTGATTCGTAATTATATTGAGAATATAAATCAATAAAATAAATCTAGTTTAAATATAAATTGTATATTCATAGAGTATTTTGTTGCGTTGCGTAATTAATAAATCATCTTGTCTCGAAGAAGGAACTCCATAAATCTCAGTATTCCACAAATAGAGAGGTATCGAGCTCACTGCTATTTATAAAGTTACTTCACAGAAAGTGATTGCGTTCCTCACAAATCACAGTAATACCTGTTACAAAATAAAATCTTGATAGAAAAAAACACTACACTTGATCGTGTAACTAAAACCCCAAATATTATAGCACACCCAAAAGAAATCGCACAACAACACAATGTGTCCGATATTTTGATACGATTTTTTTATATTAAATGGACCTGCTTTTGACCTCAATGTTGTACTTTAGACAAAGATAAGGTCGGCGATGGAACGAGCTAACCCAAAAGAAGACCAAGGATGAGAACATTCGTAATAGAGTGACAGCCACGTCGTCATAAAAATACCCTTCAAGGAATATCTGTTATCGAAGACAAAGCACAAATTCTGTTAACATCATAATATTCCAATTAAGTACCCAAGTGTGGGCTAGACCAGTTGCCATCTACGGCGATATTCTAAAGGATAATTTAAATCGCATACAGCTGCTAACTAGTGCTTTATCGCTACCGGTTAATTATTGCCTCGTTCGTGAAGTGGTCGCAAACTTTGCTCCTATGCAAGGCGTCCTGGGTTCGATGCCAAAGTCGGGCAATGTGTTATTAGGTTTTTCCATCAGAAATATCTCAGTAGCAGCCATGGAGTCTGGATTTTTGTCCTGTTGATGGTAATAGCATCGCTCATTATTATATAGGATTTAAACATAACTGGGGGAAAGGGGGTGTACTATTAGGTACCTTCTGTTCTGCTTAACCCTTCGGGGATTACAAGGATTGATGTTATGGAAATTATACCATCATCATCTGCCTAGCCTTTTCACAACTATATTGGGGTCGGCTCCCAGTCTAACCGGATGCAGCTGAATACCAGTGTTTTACATGGAGCGACTGCCTACTCGTATAAGACTGGTTGTCAGACTTTTTGGGCCAGTGACTACCTAACGACTGTCAAAGATATTCAAATGACACCCGGGACCAACGGCTTAACGTGCTTTCCGAGGCACGGAGGAAACTCGGTATGTAATGAGTGGTCACCCATCCACAGACCAACCTAGGCAAGCACAGCTTAACCTAAAGATCATCCCGAGCGGCTGTTATTATTTAGCCGCGAGCCCCTCGTGTTACTTGTACCTAGAGCTAAGTAATATTGTTGACATAGATCTATGTACTCACAGTACGTATCTACTGCAGCTAGTCCCAAGGCCGTCGACACTTCTTATTCCCATGGCATTTAGAGACAGAGTGTAAACAACTGGAGCGACTTGCATTGTGGTTCGAGAGCTAAGCTTGGAATTTAGCTTATTTAATTTACACTCACCAACATACTTACCGAAACAACAACAATAAGAACAACCAGAAAAGTGAAAGGAATGGGGGGAGGCCTTTGCCCAGGAGTGGGACAATAGAGGCTGACAAAAAAAAAACATACTTACCTCCCTATAAGGTATCTAAGAGGACTCATCAAGCCGTCAATCATCATCAGTGTTGTGGAAACAAAAGCTCATCATAAAATTATATTGTCGTAGACATCATTGACGTACCGATAGCATTGAATTGACTTTCGGAATCTGGATGCTTTATTGATTTCAAATATTAAGAGACTGTTTTTTCCTAAGAAGACCCCTCGATAGATGATTTTATACTAAAAACGCTGCGATATTATATAATACGACAGTTGCCTTATTATATTTTGAATTTCAAAATAACGTCTATTGTCGATATTAATCAAGACGGGATGACGATCGCTTTTTGTGATGGACGTCTGACGTTGACACGCGAGAAAAGCGCCCACAATCTATAAAGTGAAAAAAAATCGAATTACTATCAGTGATGAATACGCGACATTACAAGTTGTTTTGACAACTTTATTCTAGAACTAGCTGTTGCCCGCGACCTTCGCGTGAAATTATTATAAAAATATTACTTTTCTTGGTAAACTCATGAAAAGAGAGAAGAAAGAAGAAGAAAGAAGAAGAAGAGAAGTAATATTTTTATAATAATTTCTTTTTTTTTGCACAAATCCCTTTTTTTCCACAAATAAAAGTAGCCTAAGTTACTCCTCCTTATAACACCTTTCTGGTGTTTTTTTTTGACTGACAAAAAAAACCGTTACATAAAATAACAGCTTTTTACTGAGTGCATATGAAAGTATATACCGTACTTGTATATAGGGTCTAACTTTTTAAACACGAAATGTAACTTCTACAAGTCGTAAAGTCGCCATAGCAAAGAAAAAAAAAATTTTTTCTGAATGTTTTTATTTTTACGAAATTATTATAGTTCTAAATATTCTTGCGACATTTTGCATAAAACCTTTACAAACTTTAAACTTACTTACTTACTTTTACTTTTATAAACTTTTTTTTTACTTTTAAACCTTTAGACAGTATTTATTTTGTGGATCAAGTAATTTTTTTTTTTTTATATAAATACACTTAGATAAAAAAAAAATTTCGTTGCTATGGTGACTTTACGACCTATAGAAGTTACTCTTGAAATATTTCGTGTTTAAAAAGTTAGACCTTATATACTTTCATGCATTCAGTAAAAAGCTGTTATTTTGAAATTCCGAACATACACTTCAATATTATTTATTTATGTACATACCTATACATTTCAACAACATTAATTTATTGTCGATGGCGTTGCCTAAAGAGATTGATCGATCCTACACTATGCAGAGATGATGGTCTCGATAATAACTCTTTACCAGTAACAGAACATTATTATATTTTAAGTACTTATCATGTAAACGCAATACGTGCACAAAGGATCGGTTTGTGTAATTTCCAATTCGCGGTACACATTTCAAAATTTATTTAGCCATTAACTTTGGGGCTTTAACAAATACAACATAAATATAAAATCAGGCAATAAACAGTCGTGAAACACATTTATGATGGCAATATTGACAATTTATGGACAGTGTTAAAAGTTGTTTTGTAATGGCTTTTACGAATTTTCCACATTACTTTAATTAAACTCATTTCTGCCTAAATGTGCCAATCCACTAAATTGCAAATATATATAAACTGATAGAACAATGACGTGTTATCTTGCAAAACCCACCCACTCATTGAATAACTATTCAATTCTTATAGAAATAAAAAGACTTAAAAATAATGTACTTACCTATCAACTTTAACTGAAAAATATTTCCAAAACCTTAGAGAAAAATAAGTAAAGAATCTTCGGTGGCAAACTCTAAAGCAATGTTTATTAACTTGTATTGACAACGAAAACCAAAATTGCATACATACTGACAACGAAATCAACATGTGATGTGTGTTGGTACATTATGATGTCAGAATTATGACCATTATTATCAATACTTTTTTTTTTGTTAACTTATCGTTATAATTTTGAATTTATTTTCCTTTAAGACAATCCTTATCCGAAGCATTGCATTCTGAAATAAAATGACTCAAATGTTCAACATTTCGCAGGTATCGTATTTTCCTCACGAAGGCGCCGCAGACTCGCGCCTGTGCGTGCGACTGCGACTCCCCGCTGACTTTGAACTGTGAGATTCAGCAAATGAGACGATTACCGTAGTTTCCAATAATTTTACGCGTTAAAATCATTTATAATGAAGCGAATAAAAGACTTCTGAAAAATAAAAGACTGAAACAACAAAGTAGAAGAATTGATAGCAATATTGAAGTTAATCGTATCCGAGTTATGCGCATTACTTGCGTATTTTACAAGGCACTTCGTTAGGACTTGAATAAACTGAGTAATGTTAATGAATATTGTGTACTTAGAATCAATTTACCACCACTTATATAAATTTTAATTTTCCTTTTACTACACTGTTATCCCTTTGCAATGCAGATTGTTATGGATTTACTTAGTAACTTGAATATAAAAGTATGTTAAACAGTTGTTTTGTACAAAAAACAACACACAGATATTACAACTGGTTCACTCGAAGTCAAGGCAAAAAAAAATAGTCTTACTGTTGCTTGTCTTTAGTAAAACGAGCCATGAAAAAGAATGAGCGGTTAATGAATCTGTCGTTTTTTCCACGATAACGACTGACGATAATCATGCGCACTTTCTTCTAAGCAGCTTAACTTTCATTTTCATGTGTGGCAGGGTTCACGACGAGGGGGTTATTAAGTCGCGAGGAGCAACGAACTTCGGGCCGTGACTTCCTTTTTAACGTCACTGCAGTGTGCAGTGGGAAAGTGTCGAGGAATTAACAGGAGCGTGGCGAGACTCTTTGTTCTTCGTCTGTAACGAAACAGCCAGCCCGACTTAAATGACGAGTCATTACCGAACCCATTATCCCGCTTGAATATATTTGTTTATTTATTAGTCTTGTACTCTTCTTCAAAAGTTAAAATAAGCTCATTTGAAAATAAATGTGACGTTTTCAAGATTGAATGAGCTCGCACGTGGCCCTTACAAGTGAGTGCAACAATGACGGTCACCATTATGTATTTCGGTAATGCCTCGTTCCATACCGTATTAAGGTTGGTTATGATGCAGTTTCGGTGGGGTCGCCGTTCGTTGGTTGGTTGTAAAACGATGGTGTTTCGGAGCCAGTAAACTGGCAAGTCATCTGCGCTAATAGCCCGGGGCTCCTGTTACATCGCGATACTCGACCCATTGTGCTGTTAAAGAAACACGACCTTAATCTGCGTATTGTGATGTAAACTAAAATTAAAAGTTAATTATGATCTAAAGCTCTGTATTTATCTGCAGGACTTCATAATTCAGCGATAAACCCAAACTCAAACTTAATTAACGATGAAACTACATACCAGAAGTAGATGCAATTGATTGACTATGAACAACATCGCATCTGAAGTCACTAAAAGAAAACCTATATGAAGGTTGTTTAGTACCTATATGTATATGTAATCAAAATGGAACCGGGGCCTTGACTTAGCAGGATTAACATTACAGTAAGGCGAGAACATTACCGAGAGGCGCTCGCTCATTTGCACTAATCGAACGCAGCATAAGCTCGGGTTTCAATTATGCTTTCATCGTCTTTTGATCAAGTATTATGTTCAACATGTATGATGTTATCACGCTCATATGAATGCAGATTGAATGACCGCCATGATTCGGCGTCAAACGTCACAACAACTAATCTACTTTATTGGACGATTCCGTACGAAATATGTTGTTACGATCAATACGTACAAATAAAGCCAACTAAATGTCTTGTAATCCTGTCCTAATTGAGACTCTGCACGATAATAACTAAAACAATAATGAAAGTTCGAATTTGTTGGCAACGAGAGCGACCCCGGCGTAGTGTGCCTAGTTATTCCACGTCCCTGCCCGGTGGGGTGGGATGTTAGTGTAAATTGTTAAAATTATAGAAGAGTCTGTGGCGAGTTGCGCTTGGCGCGGTGCCAGCGCTCGTGCGACGACCTCGATGTGCCGCCTGCCGTGCGCCGCTGCCGCCTCCAGCACACAGCACTTCCTAATTGGTACCGATTCTTCAACGCGAGGTACGAGTGGGCCATCTCCGCGTCAGCGATGCGCACATTACCGCGTGCTCACTGCCGAGTGCCGAGTGCCGACACTGCAGTGCGCTCGTGACTCACTGCCTCCCACTGAGATGTCGATATTTGTATATTCACATGAACATGAATTAAGCCGTAACTGTTCATAATTTTATACGACTCTAATCGATGTAACCAATGAGATAATTGATCGGAACACAAGGTCTTTAACGTTACTGCCACAGCATGAGAGGTTTATTTTTAAGTTACGACACTCGAGACCCTGCTCGGCACCAGATGTCCTCCGCTCAGTTTATCAGTGAACGAGATAAAATGGTTCAGGTCGCTTGTAGCATGCTTGTGTTCCGATAACCAGTTCGTTGAGTGCAGCAGCGCGTCGTTGTGTATTATGTAGAGATACTGCCTCGTTTCATAATTTTCTGTATGACATAATGTTAGCATGTGGCTTCGTGTTAGATATTTATCAAGAGTATGTACATTAAGGTAATGCTGAACTACACCTCGAGATTTACGGCTCATGGATAATTAGAAGCAACGGGTAAACATGCGTGCACGCAGCTAGCGCGCCGTGTGACGGTGTGACACAACTGCATGCGCGCACCATTCGGGAACTGTTTCCTTTTATAACCGCGTCGTCTCAACTATTCTTAGTGACGGTCAGATATTTTTTGTGCTTATTGTATTAGTCCGCATCGCGGTCTGTGTTTTTAGGTCACGGTGTGGTTTTCCTCGGTATGAAACTGTTAACCTTTATTTATTTACAATCAAAAATAGTTGAATGGTAGTATGGTAGCTCAATCTAATTCGAAATAACATTCACTAGCATGAGAAAAAATATACCAATATCGGAACGAATTTTTTATCACTACATCATTTATTGCTGTTGTTGCAAGTGATACTGCAAAAAAAAACTGAAATTGGAAAAATCATCAGAACGGTAGTACCGTAGTACTTAACAGTGGTAGAAGTAACGTCAAGGAATGCGAAGGCAATGGAAACGCACTATAAAGTGTAATTTTGAGCCTCCACGTGCACGTATGTTATAAATTAGGTTGGGGTACGAGTTGTTTGAACAACAGCCGGGCTGCGTCCACACATAATATTGACTCAGCGGTGACACTGCACACACACGCCATATTTGAACTAGTTTTTAATTACAGAGCGTCTTAGAAATATATTTAGAAATGCGGAGCAAACACAGGGTGCTGTGGAATACCTACTTCCTTACATATATACTGGTCATGATCTTGATTCATGTGGTTTATTTTAATGATAGATTCGAACTTATGAACAACAGTATTATAGTAAACAATTAAAATTTCTCGTAGTTATCTCTAAGCTTTCAACAAACAGCAGCAAAACTAAATATAAAACACTACTGATGCCCTACCGAGCGTAACTTCCACAGTTTCATCAGGTGATCAGCCCCCAGCAATTGAACGCAGAAAGTTGATATATGAAAGGGTGTCGTGCTAGTTGGGGTGTAGCTGTGACAGGGAAGGCAGGGTGTTCGGAACTGGGCCGACCAAATCTGGGCCGGAAAGAATCGCAGACGACATAAATTTTTCGTGCACCATTTATTTCACCAAACGATTGCGAGCCCTGACACAGAATGGGGGCGCGCGGGAACGCGACTGCGATTTTCATTATTGTTTCTATTGTTTTTGTTTTGATGAATACGTTTGCCTTTTATGGCGCCAAATTACCTCCGCTCGCCATTATCCTTTTATTCGTGGTCTAATATATTAGCTGAATGCTTTGACTTTATGTTCATTTTAATTTGCTTCTATTTGCGTCCTTCTTAAACGGTCCTACATAAATAAAGTTATTTATTTCTCAATACGCAGTTATATCAAGATCACCATCGAATTTGCATCATCTCTCGCCTAAAATAATTTTTATGGAGGTGTAAAGACTGAGGTGAGCTCTGCCTACATGGAAAGCTTTAATAAATTAATCATCAATATAATGCCGACTTTGAAATAGAACTTTCGCTAAATTAAACGTCTGATACTTTATTATTTTTATGTCAGTTTCATCCAGTCTAAACCGCTGAAAGGTTAGCTTTTAAAATCGTTTCCAAATGTATTTTATAATCAATTTGAATTCATATAGATATGCTAAACAATCATGTAACAGTTCCTTGCCACGGTAGTTAATATAAATTACTTCATCGTGCAAGTTTCACAGATGAATATTACAGTCGCCTGACTAATTACTTATACAGTGTCCATACTGCGCACGTTTAATTTAACCAGTAACTGTATGTGAACATCATTGTAAAACAAACTCGTGTGCGCCGCGGGAGCGTGACTCCACTATTAAAACTATGGACTTTAATGGTTAACGCTGAGGTACTGCAGACCCTACACAAATACCTTCACACAATATAAGTACTTGTTTCTTGACACTTCTCATTTGTCCTTAGTTTTTGTTCAGACATCGATTTCGAGCAGCACTTCTGAATAAAGCAAAATAGTTCCGTCTCCAGATAAACTATCTACATACCTATATCAATGACAATTAATTATCATCTCATAATATTTATCTAAGAATGCTGCCGCCAATTCCACTTACCTACCTATAATGTCTGTTACGCAATTTATGTTTATAGATAATTAGCTAAACAAACCGCTTGTCTAATTTATTAAGAAACCTCTCTATCAAACAAAGCTACCATTTACGCGCTGTTAATCGTGCGATCGAATTCTAAAACAATTAATTTTACTGTAAACAAGATAATAATTTATCTGATACAATAAGATATTGTGGATTGTGTTGAAGTGAACATGATCAATGACGTGAATGTTATAAGAAGCTAGCCTTTGTCCGCGGCATCATTCGCGTTATCATCCCACTGAAACTTTTTAAATGTAGCCTATGTCATTTGGGGATAATATAGCTTCCAATTATTACAACAATTTTCAGGATCGGAACAGTAGTGCCAAAGATTACCTCCTATATCCAAGCTTACAAACTTTACCTCTTTAAAATATTAAGTAAGTATAGATAATGTGTGGTGAGCGCTGGCGGAAGGACGAGTTACGTTATGTGTTTGATATTCCGCAGAAGACGTAGAAGCGCTCATGTTCCGGGAACCTCCGCCATACTTGGCAGTCGCCGGACTAGCGCTGACATACTAAGTGTTACTTTGGGCTTGTTTATTGTGATGTTGGCCGTAGTGCACGGTCGCGTGCTGCGTGGTGCGAACTGCTCGGCTTTATTACATTCATAAGTATTGAATATTGGCCTGAGTATATATACATATATGAGTAAAGGAAGATCAAATAAACAATGGAGGGACTGTGTGAAGGATTATATGGCTTGAAAGGAGGTGACTGCTGAGATGACGAGTACCTAATAGTTAAGTATGGAACAAGAAGACGTGCTGCGCTGACCCCAAATAAATTGGAGCAAGGGAGAATGAGGATGACTCTGTTAAGTATTGAAAATTCGGGGTTTTGTTTAATTGATTGCTTGAGATAGAGGCTTTGAATGTCTTGACACTGAACTACCTATATGCAGTTGAAATTCATATTTATCTTCCGGATATACCCGCCGTTCCTAAAAATATGTATCTTAAAATATAAATAGACAAACTTTCTTGGTATGATTTTTAGGTTAAAATAAATCTAGTTCATGACGAAACGACTTACAATCTTGAGATGGGTAAGGTAAGGTACCTATTTCTTCTAAAGTGAAAACCATTTAATGTGCCGTCCGGGCGTGCCTCGGGTTCGCACTTAACCAGGATTTACTTCAACATAAATATCACCCGATATGACCTATGGGGACATATTCGTAATTTTCAGGGGGTTCGTGAAGGCTCTATCAGTGCTTGTGTACTACTTATTATAAGTCGTTTGTTGTGTCCGTCTGTGTGACCCCGTTGTTCTTGTTTTGCTTCGTTTGATTTTGATGTGATTTCCATTGTAATAAAAAGAATTTTAATCTTATAAAGAAATCTTAATGCTTTATCAAGTCGTGAAAACTTTCCGAAGCTGCAGCAGGTCGCTAGTGGGTCGCTAGCAGGTCGCTACCTAAATATACCTGAGTAGACGAGTAACTCGAAACAGCTCATTCTGCTGATACCAATATAGAGGAAATACTAAATGACGTAGTATCCAATGAATATTATGAATTTATAACAGTCAGCCTATAAGAGAGGACGTCTGTCTTCCAGCAGTGGGCATTCCCACTGCTGGGACAGAAGCCTTCTCTCTGTTCGAGGGAAATACTAACAGGCAAATCTAGAATACTATGAATCAACTCAAATATACTTTAAAGATCGCTACTAACTGACGGCCATTATTATATGACGTAAGTATTAGTTACCGAGTACTTACGATAGTTCTTATGTATTCTAAAAGGATCTCCTATCTATTTATTTCCCAGGGATGTCCTTATGTGGGTAGACCACGCCGGGCCGGTAGTGTTTTTTAGTGTTTTTGTAATCGCGCTGTGCACTGCGAGTGGGGACTCGCAGTGCACAGCGCGATTACAAAAACACTTGATAAGATACGCTCGCAGGATGTGATTCGACACTTTAATGAATTGTATGTTTATTAACATAACTACTTGTGTTTATTCTATTAACGATAGTTGCTGTTGACCGTTTTATGAACGATATTGAGAACAAACTATAATGTTAACACTTGACAGTTATCAATTTATTACTGGTCTCGAGTTTCGATTTTATATGTCTGTTAAAATGAACAGAAGTTTATTTAAATTCGGTCTCCCTCCATTTATTTATAACAAATGGAATATTAAACTTATACTGTCACTTACGGGATATCTTCCGTGATTGTTCATTATTTTGAGCTCCCGATATTTCGACGCTGTTGCAAGCGCCATTATCGCGGGTTGACTGGAGAATGCGGGTGGAGGGGAAGTTTATTTGTAAACCGTGAAAGCTTAAAACAGGGAAATGGAATATTCGATGATCGAAAAAACAAAACAAATCTTGTATGAATTCTTCAAGATCTTACAAGTACCTACAACACAGAAATCAAGCAGTTTGTCGTCGACATTCACATTATATATCAAGGCGAACAAATCGTTTCAGTTATAAGAGCCATTAATTATAATAACCCAAGTTTGTTCTCACAAAGCTCTTAAAAAGTAAACGAATGTAAAACCGTTTATGTGGCAATAAATGATTGACTTATGTTTACGGTGCGATATATATCACTTATTATTATGTTACTGTGTGAGTTACATTGACGGTAAATCCAAAGATTTTCTAGTTGATCTTTTTAGACGGTAAACAAGCCGTGCGTGTGAAATGGGATTTTGTATTGGCAAAAATGACGAATTTCCGTTCAAAATCCCTGCTTTCACTAGTGAAAGGAACCCTATTATTGCCGAATGTCTTCTTTTTCTGCTCCTAGACCCTGTGGTTTAGGCCGTGCGTCATCTGTCAGTAAATTTTATATTTTATCATTCAGCTACATCAGGTGTGACTTGAAACCAACCCCAGCCTAGTTGGAAAACGGTTAAGCAGATCATTATCATCATCACACTCCTGCCCTTCTCTCAATTTATTTGGGATCGGCGCAGCATTTCTTCTTCTTCCATACTTCTCGTTAAACAGATAACATTAAGTATCATATTATGGGAAGCTTCCTAGTAACATTACGATATAAGCATAATTTATAAGCTCTGCTGTAAAATATGATAAATTAAAGAAAAAACATCTAATTAGCACTATTGCAACATGCCTTTTTTTTTCGGAAGGGATTTCATCAAATGACCACCGCTCTGGGCGGAGTGGAAGGGGGTGTCAGGCTTTTACTGACTAAAACCCATGTTCCTTCTTTGCCCTTTGTGTTCCAGGGCCGCGGTATCTCTTTCGAACAGTCCCGCAGCCCCGTTGCAACATGCCTCAAGAAAACTTTAATTTAGTAAAATCTTGTAATTTATAAAAAGCTCCACGAATTTGGCTCTGCTCAAGCTTTTACTGTAACAGACGGGTACACATATTATAAATTTAAAACCAATACATTTGTAAAGTAACGACGCATCGCTTCGCCGAATTGACGATATCAACTTTATTGGCGAAACGAACATCAAGCTTTTTATGATAGAGTACGACATAAGGATATGAGACCAATAAGAGTATTAAAAATTACATACTTACACAAGTATGTAAAAGCGCTTAATATGGTACAGTTATAACACATTTATGGTTGTGATAAATTATCAACTTTCCGTCGTAATTACGATTAACTTTAATTAATTTCGCGCATGGATGTGTTGACCTAATTTATATAAAATTATATGTTTAAATGTAACACGAACGCTCGGGCAATCTGAAGTGCTCAATATCAATTGACACTGCGCAACTAACATGTCCAATTAACGAGTGGATCGTGACACAGAAGGGAATAAGTGTTAACTGATATTTAGCACCCATTACCCATTACCCTTTTAACCTACTTTCATCTGCCGATATGTTTATAGTACCAACGGTGTTGTGATCTATAGTACAACCTATGTCTACGTAAGATCTTTTTAATAGACTGGTTGACCACAAACTCATCATCATCTGCCTAGCCGGATGCAGCTGAATACCAGTATTTTACATGGAGCGGCTGCCTATCTGACGTTCACAGCCCAGTTAGTACTGGGTAATACGATACCCCTTGCTAAGACTGTTGTCAGACTTTCGGGCCACTGACTACTTGTAGCGACTGTCACATCAGATCTACAAATGACAACCTGGACCAACGGCTTAACGTGCTTTATCAGGCACGGAAGAGACTCGGTATGTCCATTATATACCGAGTTTCCTCCGTGCCTCGTAAAGCACGCAGCTAACTCGGTATGTGATCGGGTGGTCACCCATAAACGGACTAACCTAGGCAAGAAGGGAATATATACCTGAATATCGATCCAAGCGGCTGTTATTAATGTTATTATTTAAACACAAACTATTGTAAAATTATAAATAACTTTAACGTTAACTCAAATTTTCTCTTACATCGTTAGTGCGGAAGAAGTTTTTCGTCCAATCTTGTTATTGAACAGATAACGAATACATCTGACTTCTCAAAAACTGTTTGTTTGTTTCGTACACAGAACAATAGAGACGGCAGTATCTACCAATAAAACAAATTGCCGTAGAAAGCGCGTTGAGCGCACAACGGATGTCACGGACGCTCAACGTCATTTGTGTCATACTGAAAAATGGTGCACGGTTGGTTTGTAATGTTTATGGAAAGTGTTGTAATACTGCCTAGCAGTGGCTGTCAAGGAGTCTCCATGCCGAGAGGTTTCATTCGATCTCCTATATCCAATAGAAGTTATTAAATTGATCGGATGTGTCCAACTGTAACAAGTATGTCGGTCAACAATGGAATGGGTTTCGCTCGCGTACGGTGGATCGATGCCTGGATCGTCGTGATAAATGAATGCCTGCTCCAGCCCTCTGTCGGCGCCAGGCAGTCTCATTCCAATACGAACTACTGATATACGATACTGAAATTCCACCACGACGAATGTTATTGCTATCTGATTTAGTCTTCCTTCAAAGCAATGTGCGCCTACAACTAATACTGCATTAGTCACTTCGAGGTCGACAGACACTATTGAGGCCAATAAGTTACGAGGAGATTGAGCATTATTAAGTCAGAGTTAAGCCAAGAATACTCAATCCACAGATCGTGAGTTTGGACCTCATTAAAACTTCAATCGCTACATTAAACCTAATGTAGTGAATCGAATCTTGGAATCAGCATGCGGTTGCTCTGTTGCTTGCTAACCTTGAATCAGAGCAGAATCATCATTTGGTCACAGTCACACCTGCGGATTACCTAAATACCCAACACATAATAATGTTTTACCTGTTCTATTACTAGAATCAAAATGATATATACCAATTACTTATGCCCTTTCTTCTGAAACAAAGTTCATTAAGTTCCACAGCCTGGGAACGTGCGCTTGCACATAAAATGTTTATTAAGTTATGTAAATTCAGTGAATTAAATTGTAAACATAATTCTGTATTTACATAAGAAGATAAATATTTATCTATTAACAACTCTGCTCTTCCATGTATTTATTAACAAGTTCCTAAACTGGTAAGAACAAGTAGGAAACACCTACCCACCTCAGGTTGAATACCTTGTTGCTAGTCAAATATTATGCCAATATCAATAAATACACCCAAGTTAAAGCTAACAAACAAAAGGCAACAAGCTTCTCGAATATCAGCGGTGCGCTTGCGCAAAACTTTGAGAAAATGTTGCTGACACCGCATTACTCTGTCGAAACTCGAAAGCAATCTCTTCGAGATGTATCGACGTAAAGTATTCTTTCTTATTAGATTGGCGAGGCTCTTAATAAAAGTACCTTCACTTTCAACTCACGTTCGCTGGATCTACTTAGGCGTATTAAATAAGGTTAGAAGGTCCACCGGGAAAAGGCATAAAACTAATTTCAACGTCAGAGACATAAAAACACTGTTAAAAACTTTTGGGTACACATAAATCTTGTGGACGTGTAACTTTTGGGTTGTGGACCCCTGGCTTAGCGAGTCAAAAGTCTTAGCAAAGAGGATGGAACTTGTATGTTAATACTGCTCATAACCAAGTGAAGGTTTCAAGTGGTCACTTTTAATAAAAATACAAAGAAATACGTTTTAAATTATCAAGCCATTTAAAACCCCCTTCATATTGGACATCAAAGAGATATAACAGGGACTTATTTCTGTGTACATTGTCAATAGTGAGTGGAACACGAAGTAGCGAGCTCGTATCACAAATGATTGATGCGCAAGTACGTTAGAAGCCGCAAGAAGAACTTCCGATAGATTCGCCCGGTCGTGCGGCTCGCGGCCCCCGGCCCCGGATGTCACGTATGTCATACTTCCCGTTGGGCCGACTTAGCTTTTTGCGTACCAATAACGTCCATACTGTGATATTGGATTGTACTCAATGTAACGCTGTTACGCTGGCCACGTGTGTGCCGTTGTCAGAGTTTCCGATTCGACCCGTGTGTTATATTGTTGGAATTGCACGTGTCGTTGCTATTGTCGTGAACGACATCCGCAAGAAACCTACACACGAATAGTACGTATTTGTAGTTTCGTTTAGGCATTTTTATTTTTTTAAAGTTGGGTTGTGTATAAACCGACCACTTTAATGAGTCCTCGCGAAGGTATCAATTTAAATGGAATATTCTGAAGGTTGACCACGTATTGATTCAATTAGTATCGTAATACCTACGTGGATTATGGTTATTTTAAAGCAAATAATCTGTGGGATATTGTTAGGACTTTGTGCACGCTTAATGTGCCTTTGATGGGGCAAGGCGAAGGACTCATTAAAGCGGTCGGTCTATACTTGCTGTTATTCCTCACGGGTGACAGGGCCGACAAACCTTTATATAAAAAAGTAAGCTACTGTTATTTGGTAAGTATACGAAGAGCTTTTACAAAAAAAACTCCATTTTATTAACATTACAGAGCCTCATCTGCGACCAAAACAGTGAAGCCTTCAAGCGATGCGATAAAAGGGCCATCATGTGAACATTTCATCGGTGTAAACACCTTCATTAGCAGTAAGTCGTCCCAGGGGAGGAGACGCGTATTGGCATTGGCGTCTAGCCGTCCGTAGTTGGGGGCACGCAAATAAAGATCAACGACCGGCTTTAAGCCCAGCTGCTGCACCTGAGCACGGTTTAGCGAGCACTTTTATGTCTGCGATATCGTCTGCTTAGATATTAACGAGTTGGACGGAATAAGACGACGCGGCGACCTCACAGGAATAAGGAAAAGTCGTGTTTATTCACGAGAGTAGAGGAAGCCGTGCGAAAAGACGTTTTCTGTATTCATCCTGTTGCGGAAAATGTGCCCATCATCATCTTCCTACCTTTGTCCGATGTTATTTGGGGTCGGCGTACCATGTTTTCTTCTTCCATTCTCCCCTGTCAGCCGTCACGCTGTCATTTACAACTTTTCTGCCCAAACAACACAAAACGTGCTTTGGAGGACCGCCCTCGCTGCAAGCCAGAACATTTTCAGTTAGAAAGTGTTTTAAATCAAAACACAAAATTGCACTCCCTGCGTTTCTTTTGTTGACTGCATAATTTTAACCAAAAATGTTTCCTACAAAGTACAATTAAAAGAAAATACAGGCTGTTTTACATACAAAATTAAAAGCTCTTTTAAAAACGTCATGAAAAAAAAACTTAATGGCATCTCGGACTTTTTAGACCAAAAACGCCAGTACATCTATTTGAATTCATACTGAGCCCAAAAGAGGTAGTATTACAACGTTTTTACGTCTCTGCACGATAACATTCTGAAATATGAAAATCTCGAAGGCTCTAATGTGATGTGAATTAAGTAAATAAAAAAAAACCTCATAAAATTGAGGAATTTTCCTCAACTTACAGCATTTAAATTCATAATGAGAAATATGTTGCCACAGCTATTTTCATATTTGGAACATTAAGTTTGTGGTACATAAATGTCTTCTGATTAATCGGACATATAAAAAAAAATTATACAGGAGTTATAAGGATGACGTCAAGTCTTAATTATCCGCCCCTACCGGTGCCTGTATGGAGCCAGCGGAGGTTCGTGTGATCGTGTTCTACCCATTTTATTTTATCTATACGGTTAAGCAAAGAGTTTACTATGAAAAAACGAAATGCAGACAGTTTGATAAAAAAAAAAAAAAAACTAAAACTGAAAGCCCTTTAAAGGTAAACGCACTCTTGCCCGCGCCAAAAGAATCGACCGCGCGCAACAAAAGTTCTATCAGACGTATGACGTAATCTATTCGTCCGACTCGGTTCTAATAAGTGTGCATTTACTTTAAAAAAAAGTCTGAAAAAAAAAGTTAATGGCATCTCAGATTTTTTTGACCAAAAACGTCCAGTGTAATCTTTGCATGAATTCTTACTGAGTCCGAAAGAGGTTGTATTAAAATGCTTATTAATAAATAAATTATGTTTTTTTATTCTGTCTGCAAGTTAGTGTCTTTTTTTGAACTGCAAATAAAATTACTGAATATTCTGATGATTCCAAGCCTGCTTTATTGCGCCCTGCTAATTTAAATAATAATATTGGCAACTATCACGTAAGTAAAATGATCGCAATTTTAAGAAATAAAGTTAAAGAAGACCGAAATGCAATTTCTATTACTACGAAATATGTATAAAGTTTGAATTAAATTATATTAAATAAATACTATACCCGTGACTGGATCTAATAACATCAAGAAAAGACCGGAGAAATAAATATATATAATTAAATACTTCATTCTGCAAACCGTGAATACCTGTAATAAATATGAAATATTGTCAACTCGAACTTTCTGTGATAAACCGATTTCCATTAGATAGCTAAGAAGTTATTGTAGTTCAATATAATGGCTGCTCATTGTACACAGTAATAGAAATTCAAGTTCAAATAAATTAATTGAAAACCTCAAACTGTTCGAGGTTTTCCTTCAAGCTGGTTTCCTAACTTCCATTTACCACGCGCTTGTGTTTATGTAACAGAATTAACAACTTTTACTTCTAAGGACTCTTGAGTCCTAAAAATAGGATGCGACTAAAAAGTAAGCCTTCGCTTCGTGTAAGTCCGGCCTTCCCGTTTCTACTGCGACACATGGAGCTTTTCATAAAGGACAAATGCTCGTCGTTGTAGATATCTAATTATTTTCATATTTTAGCTGCTTTGAAAGACGCAAACTTAATTTGTTTATGTAGAGGATAGCTGCACAGGGATAGAACAGCTGCAAAGCAAAGTTACATAAAAAAATCGAAGCATTCTTACAACTTTTCTCATCAAAAGTAATAGTAGTGACATATTATATGTACCTAGTAGTTTGGCAAATATTCGGTGTCTGTGTTTGAAATTCAGCCGTACGACTTTCCAATAAGTTAGACGATTCATATCAAGGGATGAAGTACAAAAGCAAGCAGACAGATATTCGGCTCTCAGGGTTGTCACTTACTAATGCTGTAATAAAATGTTTTTCAAAGTTTTCTCTTTTATTTATTTAACAGTTTATGTACACACTAAACAAAGAAGAAAGGAACAGAAAAATAGAGACAAACTGTACAAAGGTGATGCTTATTTCTAAAGAAATCTCTTCCAGCGTACCTGCGAAAGGAGAGAAGATAAAAAGAGATGTAGACACAGTGTGTTACCTAGTGTGTGTGTGCGAAGACTGTGTATGTGTTTACCTTGCAAGCTAATTTCACCGGGAAATCAAACAACCTCGAAACACAACATGTCAATTTTATATTTTGCAAGCAGGTATTAAATCAGATACATTGAGTAGCTTCGTGTGCTTATAAGTAAACTAAGATAATTATAAGCACGGTTGTAAGACTAGATTTTTTTTCTGTTGTTAGATTACGAGTAATCACTTTCATTAATTTATTTTCTAGCCTAAGAGCCTAGCAGCAATCATCCAATGTGGCAATGCTGCAGCCTTCTGGGCAGTTTTCCCGTTGACCGCGATGCAAACGAATTCCAAGACTTGACGCCCTATAATTCTTTTCCCCTTTTGATTCATGTTACTTATATATTTTTATTATTATTTTAAGCCTGCAATTATTAGTTTGTAAGTTATGTATTCTTTATCTTAATAAAATAGCTGAATTCGCTTTCATTCTTTCACTAAGCAATTTACATTGATTTTTTTGGAGAAGATCTTATCAAGACATCGCTGAGTGCGTTACTTGATAAACTATTCCTAACTAGAGTCCCCTGTGTATCAGCGGAACTTATCTGGCTGATGACGATGAAGATTCGTAATTTTGTTGTGTACAGTGAGTGGCTAATAGAGGTGCCTAATAAAACCCAATTTGAAATAGTACCAACTTGTGAAATAAAACGAGCAACAACCCTGTGCGGTGCGGGCGGTGACTGGCGCGCAGCATCGATCCGTCGCGACGTGCCCGACGCAGCCCGACGCAGCACGACGCGACGCCCGCGCCGTCTGTGTATTTATTTACTTTTCATTCATACATTTTTATATTATAAACCCGCTTTGAACTTTTGAACTGAGCTGATACAAGGGTCACCTTAGATAGTCTGGATCCTGGACGCTATTTTTGCTTTATTTTTATCGATTCTACTACGCAGTACTGCTCGTACACATCGCAGATAATTATTTGAGTAGTTAACAGTACTCCTTACAACTCCTTACAAGATGTTATGTAAATCCATTATGTAGCGTTACTTTAAGTAGTCAGTTAACTACGTAATATTGCGCAACAAACATTTTCCTTGCGAGCGTTGGTAATTACAAATGGGTCCGTATGCGTTTTAAAGGCTTTGCAGCAGCGGCGCGCAGTTACTGTAATTTCATTAAACGTTGCGGTTAGGCAGCAATTAGAACCTTAATACTCGCGGCGGACTATCTCGTCTATCATCACAGCGTCGCGTAGTGCTGCACGCTGGTCTCATCTGACTGCACTATCCTGTCATCACTTAGCGAGCGGATTATTTATTTATTTGGTCTCGGATGTAATTACACCCTCTCCGCAGCCTCGGCGCGGACGGATCCCGTCCAACAGGTCTCGTTAATATTAATCTGATTAACTATAATGCCAATACCAAGTCTATAAAGCAAATATGTATGCTCACGGACTGTATCTCGCGAACGTTTCTTCTATTCCTGTTTTATATTTCACTTTGCATACTTACAATCATTAAGTCGCACTTGATTTATGGTAGAATTTATTTTATTGGAACACACCTACTCTTGAGTAATAAAATATCTATCTACAAACTTTTGATGTCCAAAAAACTCTAAAACATACTATTGTTCCGCAAATGGGCCGAAAATGTGGAGGCGAGTCGAATGGCGATAAAATTACTGTAACACTCGTAAAAAATAGCCATAATATTTTTACGTCCCAATTTAGGAAGTTTAGTGGACTGAGCCTGGACATAAATTGTGCGTATCCATGTATCTGTGTGTTGCTCTCTCCTCGGGTAAGTAGCTAGTAGATAGTTCGGACGGCGATGTTCGTGTAGGAAACGATAAGTTGTAAGTAGCACCTCCACCAATAAACAGTGCGTAAGTGAACGTGCGAGGCGCGTTGTTATTTAGCGACGGCCTATTAGATAGGTATTGCGTATCTTATTCATGGATATTCACTGCGACTGCGCACCACATAAACTTGAGGCCACCTGCCTCCCGATCCCGAGTATTTGTGAAGGTTAATGAAACACTTTTATTGCTGTGACATCGCACAGTAATTGTTCTACGAACGACCATAATGTGTATCCACGTAATTGTTATTATACATAGTTCCAGTAAGTAGAACTCGTAAGTCGGTACGCACTTGTCAGCTTCAATTCCAGATTAAAGTTGTCATTGTAGCATTAAGCCAGTTCTTCTCGTTTCAACAACTTTAGAAATATAATAAGTAAACTGTACAGATGTTTTACTCAACTGCAATTTATCCACTAAGTGAGCTATTGGTTTGAAAAAAACTGTAACCTTTCCTAGGTATTATTAATCAGACACTGTTCTTTCATGCCCGACAGGGAGACAGAGCACGCGCTCCGCTACACACTTATTGTTCCCGACTTTGGGCTTCGCAGACTTTAATAGTGAGTTAAATTTACTCATTTCCTGCGCACAGTGCGTAACGTCTGCAGCTTTATGTTGCTAAAGGAATTTGTAACACTGTGCACTGCTAAGAGTAATTGACTTAACACCGGTGCGCTATAAACATAGCTTGACGCGTAACTGCATGCGTCCGACGATACTGAAATAGACGCAGAATGCAAAACGCCGCTCAAAAGTTCATCATCCTCGCAGCTATTCCAAATATGCCTCATATGAAACACCTTAGCGGACGCAATGAACGTGGAGACATGAGTTGTTTATTGGACAGCCTCGAAGAGTAATTGCGGTCGCGTTATGTCTAGAATTACTTGCAAAAATGCGCCTTTGATACCGTGGACAATCTGAGGCCTGAGACTACCGCTCCGACAGGGGGGAGGGGGTTAGATAGCAACCAGACATATTATTTGAATGCCTATTCAAAACTACTGCTAAAACGGGTTGTTTGCAACAAAGTCAAAGATGACGATGCGCCCGCGCGTCTGTCGCGGGACATCAGGTAACAGTTAGACGACTGCGCAGAGCGCGCAGCACGCGTCAGAACGACAAACACTGCCTCTAATGTATAAAGTTACACACTCGTATGCAAATAGCCAGCCAACTATTATAACTCCAGTGATTTCCCCCGATACAGTCACATATAATATCGTAGATATTGTTTACGGACCAGCCCCGCTTGTGTTTACATCTGTAAGCAGGAGTCATAACTTTAAATTAAATGAGGAAGATTATGGCCATGTTTTGCAATGTTTTGACAGCGAAGGTTTACGAGTCTTGTAATACTGTCTACTCAATGTTTCCTGACTCCTCGGTAAAAGTAAAAGAGGGGTTCGCAGAGCAGCTTAATGGCAAAAGCCACCCAAACTTTGAAGGCGGAGCTTGTGACAGCTACAAATGTTAGACTTAAAGGTTTCCTAATATAAAGTAGGTACATACTATAAGCAAGAATGTAGGAACGTCAACAATTCTAAATTCCTGATATTTCGATTTTATAGCTGCCTGTTATTTTATTAGGCCTGTGATTTAAATTCTGAAGTTAACAATCTGCAAACATTACTTTAATCTTGTCTCCATACATTGTATGCAAAGTAATATAAATTACAAAAATATAAACATAAAGAATATTTTACATTATTCACGATATCCAATAAAACCTAATTATAAATGAACGCCCTGCCTACATAGCTACAGTAAAAACTGTAAGTATTCCAATGTAGTAAATAAGTGGTCGGGTCCGTTGTCGGGTGGCATTTCACGATCTAGGAAAACATTCCAATATGGACGGGACACGAACCAGGGTTGCAATAAAAAGCAAACACCCAATTATCTGGACTGCTCCACACGTTTGGTAATGTTACAAACACATATGGCCATCGAGACCTATCTATAGAATAATGGGAGCAATTGAACACGAGTAAAACAACTAATAGAAGTGATACAACGATCGATATCTAAGCTCATCAAATTATAAGAATTAGTATTGATTATACGGCTCCAAGATATCATCGACAAGTGATGTCCTTATTCGTGTCTCTGACTCCGGCAAGGACGACAGCACGGTTTCTTTTATGGCATCTGTTTACTTCCGCTTAATATACATTGTAAACGTAACCATTCATAATTAGGTAGCTATGGTACCTTATGTAATATTGAGGACATACTTCCTTGGGAAGTACACAATGAAACAATTGAATCATATACCTATACAGATGCAGAAAGTGAATTCAAATGTCGTGGTTTGGCAAAAACAACATTGTTGTTATGGTATTGCAAAATCCAAACACCGAACTTGGGGTGCAGAAAGATAAAATTTACATTCACCACTTGCCCACATTTCTACTTTGCATTTTTATATTCGCAAGGGAACCAACGTGCTTGGAAAGTTAACAAGATCAACACGAACAGGGCCAATTGTAGGGAACGAAGCTTACCGTTATATATTTTTTCTATTCTGAATTGCTTTATAGCGAAGCTACTTCGTCTGTGGGCAATAGGGGATGTAAAAGATTTTATTTTGAACACTTCTTTTCTCTTAGTGGAATAAAACAAATGTCAATATTTATTACATTGTTTACTGCAGTTTCCCTGCTCTTGTTTTCATTTGAGCTTTGATTTATTATTATTTCTACTGTTTGGCTCGCCGAGTAGAGTTACGGCTTCAATTTGATACTCCCTTACAAAGCTCTGTGCGGCACCTGTATCTATTGTTAACGTCAATTTCCTCTTTTGAATAGTTTCTGCCTTGGATAGTAACTTTTTTAATACACTATTTACTTTTTTTTAAATACAACTTTTGTCGCCGAGGCAGGCCTAGAAAACGATAGCGTGACGACTTAGAGGCATTTGTAGGAGATTGGCCGAAAAAACCGCACGGAAAGAAAAGTGGAAGGCTTTGGAAGAGGCCTTTGCCCAGCAGTGGGACAATATAGGCTAAACAAAAACATTCAACTTTAGATAAAATTCACAAGCAACAGAAACGTAAAGCATATCACATGAGTACTAACACTTTAAGCAGAACCATGAGAGGTAGGTATCACAGCAGTCGATATTCAATTACAGAGTTAAAAATAACCCACGATTTATTATGTGGTAAGGGAAAGTAAATGAAAACACATTTACGCTTTTTCTCTTGCTAGTGCATTTCAAAATATGTAATATTTAAAACACACAAATCAAAAAACTAAATATTATTTCTAATTTCATGTTTCCGCTTAAAATGGGTATAATAAACGATCTGTTAATGTTATTCTATTAATGATATCTTCCTGCGAGCTTGGTTGCGGTCGTTAAATGTGCTTTGGTAGTGAAGGGACATCCGAAAATAAACTACATGTGTTTAACGTATCACATCTCTACCTCTGTAGCGAGCTGTGGTCGCGGTGCATGCCCGCGTATCACGTAATGTCATGAAGTTGTCACCGATCACTGCACCACTTTTATGAAATGAGTCAATGAAATACGCAAATAATCGATCTCACCTCTCGAAATAATACCGTCGTTTTCTGCCGTTGATCTCAATTTTCGAAAGTGCTGATATAAAAATGTTTATTGCGACAGTTGCACATTGCGTAATTTAGACTGAATGACATTTCTGAAACAATAATGTCATTGTAACTTCACCAGCATTGCTGACCCCAAACTAAGTTTCATTGTTTGTGGACGGACATTTTGTTTTATTGTCAACAACACAAAGTGAGGAAGTGTCGCACACCCATGCACCATTGATTTGTACGCAATTTCCTTGACCTCCTTACACATAAACTTCGTTGAAATATCTCTGCATAATATCGGCTCTCAACTTCACAGCATGTAATCTTTTAGTTCATTGTCACAAGTCGCAAGGAAACAAAATATGTACATTATGGCTAGTTAGTTCACAATGGTGTTATTTATTATGATTAAGTTGTAAACTTGCTGTTTTGTCTTTGCATGGCGTTATTCGGATAAGTAACCTAAACTTATACATGGATGGGCTTTTAAATTGCATTTCTAATTTTCGAGTTTTTTTGCAGCTTGTAATAAATTACTAATAGTTTTAAAACATACAAAGCAAGACCACTTTATACGATAGGTTCTCTTCTGCATTTTGCACGGAATTGCCCGATCTTTGACCAAATAGTGTATGAAACTGCACTCAACAAGGCATTCCCCGATTATATAACAGTTTTATAAACCTCTAATTCGAAAATCGAATTGGTTTTTATTTTCCAGAATCCTTCATTACGTTCGAGATTCAATGAGCCGTGACATAAGAAACTGCTTCATCCTCTCGCTGGATAATCTGCTATTATCAATTCTAAAGCATCAACGGATGCGTTTAACTTATCCCTACTATCTCTATAACAGCCATTACCCTTAATGTCCTCAATTGACTCCTACGACACACGTAGGAAGATTTAGATGAACACTCTCGATTTCTCCAGGAAGACAAGCGAATACACTTTGTTCTGCAATTCTCACAACAGTTGGTAGGTAGTAGGTACAGAAAGCTGTGTATAATTACATTGTTGAACGCAGTCGGCGATGACATTTGGTCGGCGCGCGCGCAGTGAGAGGCGTCCGTTCCGTAACCGCGACCCTTTCGACCGATGCACTATCCGATGCATTCACCAGCACACCGCTGCACCGACCGACAGTACAATCGATACCAGATTGCTGTACAATTACTGGCGCAAAGTGAACTTAAGTACCAACGTCAGGTACCTTCACTTTTATTTGTCTGTAGGCTCTAAAGTGAAGGTAAAACTGCAAGCTGGCCATCTGCTGTTCAATAATATGTAATGCAGTCCAGAGTCCAGAATGTACTGCATTACACATATTATGCATTGCATTATTATGTGAGCAGGAATAAATGCAAAAAAATATTTTCATTAGGAGAAATTGAAGAGAACGGTTAGCATCAAAGAGATTTAAAAGATTCATAGAGCGGACATTGGAAATATTTTCACACAAAAATTATGATCCAACATTTTCGAGACACACGAATGCTACCTGACAAGCTGGCGTATGACACTAGACAGCACGATTTGTTACTAAGTAGTAACAAGTATAGGATTACAATTTTCTTCGTCTTGACCCGACTATCGCTCGTAAATATTTGAATGGCTTCGGTTAGCATATATAACCTAAGTCAAACAGGCTTCCAAATCAAACATAATTTGGCATAAAGTAACTTAGTTCATAGACAAACAGAGACTTTAGCCTTTATTATATAAGGTAAGTATTCAGTTTGTGCGTCGATTTCATCCTGGTCCCTGTATACTATTGGGATATAGAAGCATAATTATGTACCTCTAACGGGGTGAACCTCGATGCGCAAACCGATTTTTCGTCGGGTATTCTATTCCATACATTTTGACCGTGTAGGTAATAGTATTTTTGTATACAACAAAATATTTCTATGCTAAGGGATCTAGAATCAATGTGCTGAATTCGCGGTAACAATTTGCGTGTCGAAATTTATGCACCCGTGTGTGAATTGAATAAAATAATTTTCTTAAAAATAAATAGTCTTTAAATTTATTTTTTTAGGATACTTACCTAAACACCTACCTACCTATTGGAATAAGTGTCCGAGATAAAATATTAATAATGATAAAATAGCAGAATCATTAATTATTATCACACCGAGTCGAGCAGTCCAGTGAAGTCGTAAAATTTTATGGAATTAAAAAGAAATGATTATAGCTATCTAATATTTAATTAATTACGGCCCCTATTCCTAGGAAATACATACTAGCAGTTTTTGACTAGTTTATCCCCTCGACTTCGTCTGCGTGTAGTTCGGTAAAATTGTCAATAAAAAGTATGTTAAAATAAGGTAAAACTAACTGTGTGCCAAATATCCAAATGCTTGTGAAAGAGTAACAAACATCTATCAACCCATCTTCACAAACTTTCGCATTTATAATAGTAGTATAAGACAGATAATATACTTATCTGTACCTACCTAAACACTTGGCTCTGTAGAAAGTAAAGCCAATAACTGTAAATCTCTGAAAGTAAATAAATAAAGGGAATCTGAGAAGCTTCACTTGTCGACTGTAAGCGGTTTATCGATGATATTTTAGGTTTCCCTTCGTGACCGCTCGGCGCTCGAGCCGAAGGTTAGGTTGATTTTGAAACAAAATATCACTGCAGTCTGCATAGGCGTGGTCATTGTTTGGCAAGCGACCTCGGAATCAGTAATTACCTATTGTTTATGTTATTTTATTCGCGAGCATCATATTTCACGACATTACCAAACATAATTAATGATGTGTGATTCCGATTTTAGATATAAATCAGAATTGTAACAATTTGAACATTTCAAACAAAAAGTCTAATATTGTCAATAAACAGTCCGTGCATTTGCATAATTTTGGTTTTATTGACGTTAATTGATCCGGTTTCTGTGTTATCATTTTAAACATCAGGCCGGATAGGTAACTTGCGATCATAAAGCGTGGGTGGTCTCGGAAAGAATTCGGTGGTAGATAATGTATTTTGCTAAAATTCAGCTCAATAAAGTGGAGATACAAATACACGGTTGTATTTTGTTAGCACTAATGAGAAGTCGTTCGTTGCCATTTGTTTTTATTGTATTAGTAATTGTTTGTAATTTTTGCAACACACGTTTAATCTCGCCTGTAAATTATTGTTACAAACGTGGAGGGGTACGGGGAGGGGGAGAACACCGTTAATTAAGGGGAACAACGAAGGGGAGGGTGAAAATACAAATTAATTTAAAACAACCGGACATTCAGGCAGAATTAGAATGCCCAAACTTTTGATATTATGCGAAGCTTGTTTCAAGTTTAAAGTCAATTAAAGTTATTTCTTTGGTTCGCATTCAAATGGAAAATTCTGAAATTCCTTGTCTGTATGTAAGTATCAATTTATTGTGTGTTTTTGAGTTTGAGTAGAGTAGTTGCCATTTCTGATATTTTCAACAATTCCAGGCATGGAAATGACCAGTAAGACACAGATTTTCCAATGAATAACAAAACAGAATGACACTAGTACTTACTCAATACTAGTGTCATTCTATGAATGGTCAATAGTACTTACTCCAACAGTCACCACTTGTGACTGTTGGAGTAAGTACTATTGACCACACAATAATATAATTCTTAGGTTGGGTTTCCATGACATATACCTACATAATTTGATATTAGCGAGCAGGTTGTGAGAAAAATAGATTAATGGTTTGAACAAAAATTATAGAAAATCTAAGCTAAATCAAGTATACGAAACTGAAATTCCCTTTGAAACTAAGATCAAAATAAAATGACGATTTGTAAAAAATTTTTTAGCACAACGATTTGATGATTTCTGATTAGATCTCCTGTCAGGACCCAACCCTAGGCCATCAGTCAGGCTGTGGTGGACTTTAGAACGAAACATCATAATTGAACGCGTTTAGGTAATATCGTGTATGTGCTGTTGACCGTTGAGAAATTCTCTCACCTGGAGCCAATCCTGGATCTGGAGTCAGATGATCTGGATTCATAAAAATGTATTGTTATCAAAACTAGACCAACATGTAACATTTGAACTCCCTAGGATGAGAGAAGTTGTTCTAGTTCAGCTTGCAAGATTTGACCTCATCAGAAAACAAACACTGCAAGTTAAATAACAGCTTTTAATAAAAGAGATTGGCAAAGATTTCTTTAAGAGTTTTTACATAATAAGGATATTTATGCCATATATAATTTAACCATGTTTAAAGTCTTTTAAGCGTAAAATATTGGAATACCATTCCCTTTACTTTACATAATTTATACTAAATAAGAACCTTACACACGACCATTACTAATTGAATGTCTACAATACCAACATAATTTGCTACTGAAGTGTTTATATCCTTGTTTTTACATACAGCTGTAAACGTTTCACAAGCTCAGTGTATTGTAACAAATGGGCGCGAAATGCTGCGGTTTCAACACGTATAATGTAAAATAATTGAGTGTCCATGCGCATTGTCGATAGTCGCATTCCGTCGGCGTATTATGAGGCATTTCATCAGGGCTACTGGCTACTGGCGCAGCGGAAGCCATTGCCGTGGGCGTGCAGTGAATAGCCCAGCAATACGCACTAATTCATAATTTTGAATGATTTATGGACTGCATTTAGAATTAATGGTTGTATTATTTATTATACTTATCTTCTTACTATTACTAAGGAAGACTTTGATACTCTTCCTTGTTTTAAGCGAGATATAGGAAGACGCGCAGCTATGGAACTTTGAATGAAATGCTTTGTACGAAAAGTATATTTATTAAAAAACTTTTTTCCCCTTTTAATGCACATTTTGCGCAAGAAGAAAATGAAAAGGGTAAAAGGTCCAGAATAACCCCAAATTGTGAAATTCAAGTTTCACAATTTGGGGTTAGCTCTCGTCTTCACATTATATAAAAATCACAAAGTTATAAACTTTGTGATTAAAATATAGCAAAGTTGAGTTGAGGACTTGAGGACAGGAAGTTTAACATATTTCGAAAACATTTAAAATTTAGAAGAATTTGCCAAATTTGACCTCAAACCGAAATGGTGGCATAAAAGTTGTATTTCTTCATCCGATCTGACCACCCTGTATCACAATAGTCCCTTCTCCCTCCTTTTCCCGTCTCTATCGAACCTATTAATGAACAGATACACAAGGTACTTCAATGGATCTAAATAGAGTCCAATAACCCATTGTTATTCGAAGTCGATAGCTATCAAGTATCATGCATGACATTCCTGTAGGTCCTACACACAAAACTATTCTGGCCTTGACGTTGACAGCCACTTTCTTAAACAGAACTAATAAATATTAATGTTTATATAATAAGGTCTGTGCACTTTACTGTATTAACAACCTCTTTGATTTGAGCATATATTATTGTAGATGTCAAGGTTGGTACTGCTGGGTAAGAAAGAAAGTGTGGATATCTTAATTCGTTGGTTTTGTAGTCGCAAGCGTGATTGTCTAGCATGAGGTCCTATGTCCGATTCCCAGGTCGGGGAAAGTGTTAGTAGATTTTTTCACCAGGAATTTCTCGGTAGCAGCCGCGGAGTCTGGATTTGTGCCCTGTTTATGGCAATAGGCTCGCCCCCTATTAACCGGGACTTTAACATAACTGGCGAAATGCGGGTGTACCATTGGGTACACCTCTGCTAAACGCTGAGGGCATTACAGGCGTGTGTTATGTTACATGAAAGTTTGTAAACAAGTTTGATTAACATCCCACATCAATGGGAGATCATCATTTGGGTTACATAGACACACATCACCCTCGTCCTCTGCCGTCGGATTCTATCTCGATATTGGAGGCATTTGTTCAGATCTCTGATAATTAAAAAAAAGGAAGGCTCGAAAGCTTTTGTATGAACTCGGTGCTTGAATTAAGGGGCTCGAGGCTAAATATTAACAGCCAGACGTGTCTATCTTCGATCTTAAATCCGTGGATGGCTAACCAGGGTGAGGATTGCCAGAAGCCCGAAAGCCTGACAACCAGACTTAATAAGGGATATCAAATTTCCCAGTGACTGTTTTGTGGAGATCAGATAGTAGTCGCTCCATGAAAATTCAGGTTTCAGCTGCATCCGGTTAGACTCAGTGTTTGTACAAGTACGGTTTAGAAAAAGAACTGATATCCATATTGGAATCAAGATAGTTATGTATGTCATGTAGATTCAATACGGATTTATAAAAAAATCTTTGGTTTGTATTCAGCGCAATCGGATCTACTTTGACATGCTCTCATTGTTACGTCTTCAGCACGATTTATATTGATCGCGTGATTAGTCCCGTCTATAACCTCGTAAATCTTTCTACTACCGGATTTACTTTCGGGTTTCGTGATGACACATCATGATGATGTTCAGCTGCATATTTAGCTCCCCCTGTCGAATATAAAATCATCTTATTGTTTTGGAAATAATCACGCTTGACACTACTTTTTTGGGTCATCTCAGGAAACTTAGACTACTGTTACAATACAGTTTCTTCTACACCTTGTAACGTTTTTAACGTATGTCGTGAGCTGTGTGATACTTTCTTATTTCATCGTTTACAATGTTGCTTGCACCAATACTTGTTCTGTTAACCCCGTAAATGAAAAAAGCGTGACGCTCAGCCATTGGTATAATGATATATTTGGATGCACAAGGAACACGTGGGGCAGGCACGCGCGACGGCGCATTACGAGAACGTCACGGTACACACAGAAAACATCATGTTTAGTTATGCATTCGGTGTTGCAATTATATATAAGTACCGTATATTGATACGAGAACTTTGTTGAACACGAGCAGGTTCGTTGTAAGACTTGAACGATTTCTCCGTATGCTAGGAATAAGCAAAGCTGAATAAATGAAAACTTCTTTCCACTTATGTTCCTATTTGGGAGAAGGAGAGGGGCTAGTGGCTAAGTAATAACAGTCCCACGGGTCGATCTTGAAGATTGAGCAGTTCGTCCATGGATGTGTGACCATCAATCGCACACCGGTGTCACTGCGTGCCTCGGATAGCACGTTAAGGCGTTGGTCCCGGCGATCATTTGCAGATCTTAGACATTCGTTACGGATGGTTAGAAGCCCGAAACTCTCACAACTACTGTGTATCTAATTACCCAGTAACTGGTTTTTGCAGATCCATGTAGAAAACTGGTGTTCAGCTGTATCCAGTTAGATTAGAAACCGACCCCAACAAAGTTGGAAAAGGTTAGGCAGATGATGAGCAAGGAGCCTATCAAAATTGAATTACCTGTATACATGCGGATATGCTTGCCTGCTTGCTTCGCAGATTTAATATTAGTCAATGAGTTATTAGGAGTCGAAAGTCGAGGTCCGTTTATTTTGCCAAACAATGGGAGACGCATATATGTATTCAACTGTGGACATAACTGCCTATTAACAACGTCTTCCGTTTGTCCATTCAACAGAACCCATTCAAGCATGTACCAGTCTGGAAGGTTACTTACAAAAACATTGTATGGACGTTATTTTTAGATAGATTTTATATAACTCTACAATTTATCTTTGTAGGTTCTTAATTATGTCTATGCATACGAAATTAATCGGTGTACAAGAATGATGAGTCGCTACCACGCAGCCGCGGGCGTTATCAATTAGAAAAATAGAGCAAGAAGTTAATAGCGGTTAATTAATCCGTATGTCCATTCATCAATTAAGTAATGTCGAGTGGCAATTTATGAAGTGGTCTGAATTCTGTGCGATTCCATATTCACACTGTGTTAGTTGCTTGTTTTCACAACACTGTGCAAGCATGTGTGTTACTATTGTGGTGACCACGAGGTTCGGGTTTACTAGGAACTTTTTTTTTCGTCTGTTATTTTTAACCATCGTTTTCAATAGCACAAGCGATCAGTGTTTTTTTTCCTATCAATTGGAAACTTGCTGGGCTTAGACAGTTACTCATCATCTACCTCGCCTTCTCCCAACTATGTTGGGGCCGGCTTCCAATCTTACTGGACACAGCTGAATATCAATATTTTACATGAAACGCCTGCCTATCTGACCTCCACAACCCAGTAAGTACTGGATAATATGCGTAGACAGCGTTTTTTTTCGTTTTAAATGTCTCGCTTCAATTACCATTTATTTTAGAAGCATTTGGTGAATAATTTATATTCTGCTTAATAGCGTTTGGTTCATTTACCACTCTTATTTATAATTTCCTAGTATGGAAAGAGTCATTAGTCATTACTAAATTAGTCTGTAGTCATTATTTAATTAACTTTATTTTGCAATTTGTGTCAATGCCATGAAACCACAGGTTGTTTCGAGGACTTATAGAGAACTGTTTCACCATACCTAGGCATGCCACTTCTCAATCTATGGGTAAACTTAAAACTTCTATCAGGGACACCCAGGATCCCCATAAAACCAACGGGGAACTTTGCCAAGATTATCTGTGGTGTGAAGGCTGTGCTCTGACTTACCTGTCAGTCAGTTAGTCAACGGAACTCTTTTCGTGATTAAGAAGATGTAGGTAGAAGCCGTGTCTCACCACATTGCCGTCTCACGGCCCCCCTACCCACGTGCTTATGAACATCAACGGTCGCGGATGACTTGACTGATTGCCGCACGCGTTATTGGTATTCGTGGTGTAATTGGTACGTTCCTACGAAATACCTATCATCTAGTTATGACACATCGATCGTTGCGTGTCTGCCACTCTGCCGCGTTAGGTAAGCCTCAGCTAAATACTTACAAATTACTCTATCAAATCTGGATATTAGTTTTTCGTTGAATTGTTTATGAAGACGTGGTTTTACAATGTTGTGGTTATGACGAAGTCTTTCGCTTTTTTGCCGCATTTTTGAACTGGAAACATATATACCTAGTTTGGTTTTAGTTAATAGTTACAAGAAATAGTAGCCAACATAAGCTACTCAAAATATACGGGCTCTTATCAAAACTTTCTACATTGTTGTAGGTTTTTTACAAACATGTTGTGCAGGTACCTAGGTATTTATCCTGATTATCATAAAAGTGAAATCTAATATTGCGGTTAATGACGCTGTCCTGAAATCGATACCAAACAGATGGCAAAGAAGCTACCTAGCTCATACAAAGTAGCTACCGTTTCGTAAACAAATACATTATGCAAATTGTAGCTACTTTCCTACACAAAGGTATCGATACAACAAACAACTCGTAAACAAATTCGCTGGTAGAAGGTAATACAATTTTATTTGTATTTACGTGAACCCGTGCGTATATCAACGAGGAAATTTTCAAAATAAACATGGCAATCAGGTTAATGTTCTCATTCGATACGGGATTCGCAGTCATTCGCAAATGTAGTCTCCCCATTCAATCCACTTTTCGCGAAGTGATAAGAAACAAGTCCGAGTCTTCGAGAGTCAAGGCTCTCTAACTGATAGCACACAATTTATTTAACTGATAGCCAATAATAGAAATCTATCAGTAAATAGGCCAATTTAGGCGCGACTGATTGACAAGATTGCTAGACTAGACGTCCACGAGGAAAGTTCAATCAAGCTAACATATAGTTCCAAGGCTCCGGACTCATCAGTTGTAATTGATTCGTTCCGTCTCTCTTGCTACATAACGATATACGACGTTCAAACATCTTCGATTCTTCGATATTTCAATCGGCACCTCTTGCTAATGTGAAATAAAATATTCAGCATGGTCGAGGCGTTGTTTGTTTCTCTCCAGCTGTTTGCTGTAATACCTTACTTTTATTCAGCTCATTACACAGTCCACTAGAAACTAATGGAGCATGAAAAACTAAATAATGTATTCAGTACGTTTTATGTCGATAAAAAGATCATTCATTTCTGTATCTAAAGAGTCTTGGGACTAAGCTTTCGCAATGCAGCCTCAAACTAAGTTAAAAAGTAAAATAAGTTTTTTTAGAAAAAGAAGACATTTATGTATCTTAAATTTTACTATTTAAATTTAGAATTAAATTGGGTCACAATTTTCTGTCTGTCGATTAGATACCAGAGTACTTTACTTGGCCTACCCAAATGTATTGGTATTGTTCCTCGGGTCGTTCAGCTTCTTAAGTTTTAAATTGGACTGGTCCACTCAAATGTGTGGTTCCTTCTAAAAAGGACCATCACAGACATGAAACTGCATGGTGCTCAAGCTCAGCTACCAACCGACCGAGAAAACATCTGGACTTTAAGAAATACTGTGTCCTCTGAATTTGTTTTGGTTTTTCTTTTCCAACTACGACCTCATCTAATTTATTTAAAAGAATGAGATGTTTTGACAACCTACTTGCAAATAAATACAATTTTATATCTGTATTAAATAACAGTCAATAGAAGACATAATAACTAAACCAAAACTTTACATAACAGACTGGCAGAAATAGATAGTCATCTCCTTCGTTGAGTCATTCAACGTTTTTCCTGTAATTTTTTTGGCTATTCGTGGGTTTGTGCCGCCAAGGCCAGTGGGGCGATGATGGAGCAAAAAGGCCAACAGTGCGAACACAATTTGGTTCAATTTGTTGATCATAGCTCGCGAACAAAGTTGCATTAACGACAACAGCTTTGATATGGATCGCGACGGCTAATGGCTCCGGCCGGGAAGATATAAGTTAATTTCGCCATTTCATTCCCGGCCTTTGTCATAAACCTTTTTCTTCTTAGGTAGGTAATAGGTATAAGTACGTGCAGTGTTATTTCCATCTAAATGGCCACCGTGGCTGCAGTGTGGAAGTCATTATTTATGCGCAATTGATTGTAGTTTTGATAAATATTACGCCATTAAATAACTGTTAACCTTCAGATGCAATAAGGGCGAGGTGTCCCTTTCATAGCGGCTAATGTCCCTCTAATGCTATACAATTTCCGGCTGCCGCAGTCAACGACTTCCTCCGCTATCAGATGCATTAGCGTTCGCAAAAAATATGGCTGTGGATCTACTTCGCACTGATACTGAGAAATTATGCTCAAAGGCAATCTAAATGCTAAAGTAAGCCGAGGAAAACCATCTTGCGGGATTATTTATTGTAATAAGATAATGCAGTTTATATACCTCCGCTGTTTGTCTTATAATCCATTGTTTGCGAAACTTTGTCACTTATCAAGATTAAATTTTATGTAATGAAATATTAATTCCCGTGGGAACTTATTGTGCGATGTTGCAATACATTGTTTATCTGCAGGATTCAATTTCGTGCGTAAGCGATATTAGATTACCGGTGACTTTACAAGTTAAACATTACTTAGCTATAATTAGGTAGGTACCTCATATTGTTTTCAATAAGCTACTTATATTACCTCAATAAGTCGACTTATCAAGAGAACTCGTAAAATAGCTGACGATACTTTACATCCTGATGATACTCGTATTACTTAAGTGAATGGAAGATTAACTTGGGATTTATAGAAAACAATTAATGATCAGAGTGTGTATTAAAACCCTTATATCAAATGTTAAGAGGCCTATGAACATCAGATCACTTTAATCATTTGTCACTGCTGTCGTCCAAGTATAGTCTTGGAATTCACAGCAATGGGCGCGGTTGGCACAAGACCGTAAAACATGCCTAAAAAGGAAAATATACAAGCCTGAAGTAAAATGGTGTACACTTATATAGTCTACCTAAACAGCAATTAAACGATATACTCGCTTTACAGCTGAGTTTAATATTTTGTTTGAGGGGACTAAACCAAAGACATTGAAATACTTATGAATCCCTAGGGTTGAAAAGCTGTCTTCTAGTGACTGGTAATTAGGTAATTATTGAACCACTCACAATTAACTTAGAGGTAATCTTTGTGAACTTGGTCAATCGCGAGTTAATTTTTTTAAACGTTAGTGTGGTTTTCACTAGAAACACTAGTTAGGGTTTAGAATAAAACCACCAAATTATCAGGAAGTAGGTATAGTACTATTTTAAGGGTACGTGCACTCGCTGCCCCGGATAAGTGAGGACTAGTTGAGACGGAACGAGATGCAACTTTAAAGCTCACGCTACCTATGTTATTAGTATATCACATCTCTTCCTTTTTATATGAAAATATTTATTCCAATTAGGCCATTACAGGGCACTTTTTTTCTTTTCCCATTCGCTAAGGTAGTTTGTATCCAAAGTCTATGTTCTCTGATGTTCCAAAATCAAAATATTTAAGTACATGTAGACTTTCACGCAGAGTAGTCACGAAATGTGAAGTAAAAGCTTCCAAGCATGTCTCGTAGGCACATTAACGTGTTCCCGAAGCCACTCGACCCCGTTGCCTTTGTGGCCGCGACAATGCTGCGACAAATCGACCCTTTGTTGTCACTCGACTTGCGACACGCGACTCACGGCGACTATTCTTCAGTCCCTCTTAATGATCGAGTTGCATGCATGTGACGTAACACCAGGTATGGCGATAAACAACGCTGTCTCTCGAATGACTGAACCGCATGCTTTATTAAACAAGATTCTTAGTTTATGAGGGCTTTATGTAATTGTGTTCTTATGTTGTGCATATTTTTATTGATGTTTCTGTCTAGAAGATGTTTTGATAGGTTCCGTTGGGGTTATTTCAGACGTATCCGCTAAGGATTTCAACTAGGACCAAAGGACCGGCTATGCTTTGAACTGCAACGATTTTGAGCAAAATAAGGCTTTGCGTGATTCTTTTTTTGAAATCTTTTCGATAAGTTCTATTGTGTTTTTTTTTTAAGAATAAGACACATGCTTTACTTTGATGTCAATCTGCCTGAAATATATCTCATGATTTAAGAATAGTCCTTAACGATTTCGTTCATTGTTTGCTTGTGTTACATAACAGCCGCTTCCTCCTCACGCTAACGTTACGCCAAGATGTCGCGAACGTGTACCTTTTGTTATACGAAGACCATTGAATTATCTGTCATTTTGTCTGATTCACAGCACTCTCGTGATTTACACCCGAACAATAGTAATGTGTGTAATTTTAATGGAATTTGGCGGTAAGTGATGAGCTGGCCTTCAAAAGAAGATTATACCTAAATCACCGAATAATAAATTACATAATGTTGTGATGATGTAAGTCTTGTCGGATGTATGTATGGATAGGAACAAGAATAAAAGTTACGGATCTACTTGACTGTTTCTGAATTTACGAGATATTTTGTAGGTAATAGCATCTGGGAGGGATATACTTACGTTTTTAAACTGACATGGTCACTAACATTATCATTAACACTGAAAACATCTGGGAGGGATACTAAAAGAATACTTGATTGAAATTTAAAGGTAGTTAGCGGAGTTTGCCTAGCCTTTTCCCAAATATGTTAGGATCGGCTTCCAGTCTAACCGGATGCTCGCTCTAGCTGAATACTAGTATTTTACATGGAGTGACTACCTATCTGACCTCTACAGCCGAGACTTTCGGGCCACTGTCTGACTGTCAAAGATTTGTAAATGACAGCCAACGGCTTAACGTGCTTTCCCAGGCAAGGAGGAAACTGTGCGGGCCAACCTAGGCAAGCGCGGCTTAACTTGAAGATTGTCTCGAACGGCTGACAATTGTTTAGCCGCGAACTCCTCCAAAAAAATTTTTTTTCCATTATTTTTTCTTTCCTCACCGTTTTCATTAAACTAAAAGAAATGTTAGTCAAAAGGGGCATAAAAGGTAAGCTGGTGATGTTATTGTAATGTTGTAATTATCTTTCCTTTTCAGGGAAATCATGGAGAAGTGAATTGTGTTGTATTTCTGGTAGATGCCTGACTGGGTTGAAGTTGAGGACTACTTACCTATAAACCAAATTATTTATGAACTTAGGTACAACAAGGTGCCTCTACGAATGGTACAAATGAAAGCAGGCCAATATAAGTTTCCTGCATTTTCACTTACCAAAGTATAAACAAAAAATTCCAACTTGCTTTCAACCAAATAGGATACGAAGCGACGCAGAACATAATCGACGCAAAGTAAAACGAGAAAGGTGTTTTACATCATCATAAATTCAAGTTAAGACGTCATAAATGATATATTTACGATGAGCAGTAAAGTTAGCCAAGTTCTGAAGAGAAAGTGCTCTTATCTTTACATAATGTTTCCAGCTTCGGTGAACGCAGTGAAAAATTCACTAAGCGAGAGCTGTTTGCCATAAATCATAATAACATCGAAACGGTACCATTACCCATCTGAATCGGTTTATGTGAAAACTTTGTGGTGGAGAGAAAATGTGAAAAAAATGTTGAGAAATTTCGAAATCGTGGGGCTATTATTGAATAGAGTATTATTGTTATATTAATTTGATTTTATTTTATAGCTTGGATCCGCGATTTTCGCCCATTTCTACTTTTTAAAATATAATTAAAAATAAAATCAGTGCAAGGAGTTATAATACATTTTACGAGGCAGACATTTTGGCAGTCACTAGCCATTAGTGGTCAAAAAATTTGCGATGCCATTAAATTTATTTTTTCTTTACTTTTTTCGTCATTTGTAATGGCATTTAACAAAATATTTTTACCGACTTCAGCCCGTATTTTTTTTCACTTCTCGACTATTTGAAGGTTGTATTACTTTTTCTTAAGTATAGATACTCATTGCATAAACCGCACAAATCAACAATCTATTTACCTATAATACTTGAGTGTTATAGGTTGTATACAAAATGCAATAGTTTACCTAGCACCAATTATTATTATACCTTGTATGGAAGCCATTTATAATTTTGCATAAAGGACCCTCGTAAACATTTTCCTAAAAATAGTGTTCCCCAGTGGAACCCTTAACCCTGTACCAGCCTACATACCTAACTAACTTTATTGCCCTGAGCCAAAAATAAGTTCCAAAATGTTGTAGACTGTAGAGGAAGGATACTCTCAATATAATAAACAGGATGAAATTATTCCCCTGCATTGTGCCATTACTTTATACTAACACGGGAACCCTTTTAGTGGTGCTTCCCTTGCCATTATTGTATGGCTTATGATCATTGCTAACATGGGGCAAGTATATGATAATAAGTACTTATTTAAGTATAGCGTAATACACACTCTCTTCATATAAAATTCTAAGTATGATAATAATAGTCCTCCGGACCATTTTCGGTCACGGCGCCAAATCTCTGCGGAGATTAGCCATCGGCGTTGGAGATATTATAGAGCACCCTCTATTCCTTTATTTACTCTAATAGTCCGATGGGATGGCAATCCGACACGACGGAGAGAGATCAGGCGAAATCCATGGACAAACGGCTAAACGTGCTTTCCGAGGTACGAGGGAAGATATCATACCGCCAACTCCCAAACTCCGAGTAGTCCATTGAAAAGTTACATTTGGGGTTGCGTTTTTTAGAGGACGCAATTTTATTTTTTTGATGTGTAGGGGGGGTCAGTGTAAAGCTAAAATCAAGTTTGTGGGGTCGCCACCCTTGCCCCACGGCCGCCATCTTGAAAATAGGGGTTGAAATGGTTATTACGATTTATCTCTTAAACTATTTATCTGATAACAAAAATTTGTTAACATTTTTTGTTGCAAATTGAATTCTCTACAATTTGGTCCAGTATTTTTTTTCGTCGAATTATAAATAAAAAAGTTATAAGCGAAAATGTTCAGAAATTTGAGAAAAAAAATTGTATTTTTCGATATAACTTTTGTTTTTATCATTTTACGAAAAAATGATATCAGACCATTTTTGTAGATCGTTTTTTAAGGAATAACTTTTATACGCAACATTTTTTAATTAAGTCAATAGCTAAGGTTTTACAGCGCTCCGAAGTGAGTATTATTTTTCAGTACTCTTAACTATACATAATTATTATACGTGTGTACTAATAATGTGTCATCAGTTTTTTTTAATTTTGTTATTATAATTTTCTTAATTATTAATTTTGCAATATTATTAATAATTAATTATTGACTCTTTTGCTTTCGCGCGTTTTTTTTACGAGGTTTCCCCAATAGGCATAATCCACGGTGATTTTCTATATTTGAACTATTCCGTCCTTAGTCTTTTCGATGGCCCAGGCTGCGGCTCAGCATCTGATCGGCTTTCGGAATTAAATATCAGTGGGAGAACTGGAGAAGGAAGGGGTGTTAATGTCGACGGTTCATCATCAAAGTCATTTTCATTTATTAATTCTGTGAGCTCCATTACGTTGCTGCAAGTCTCTCCAGAACAATGGAAGCACACTGCAGAACATTTCAACCCTGCTTTTCGACATCCACACATCGCTCCACAGTTCCTTTGCATTTGCAAAAAATCAATTTTAGAAGCTCAGGGGGTGCTGGTGGTTTAGAGGTCTGCACTGGCATCAATAATTTTCCACATTTTTTCCAGCCCCAGTCTTCAGGATCATTATTATTACCAAGCCACGACTGGACCTGATGGTAGACTCGGAAAGTATGAAAGCGAGCTGTGTCTTGTGTTGGAGGAAGTGAAGATAAGTTAAATGTACTTTTTTTCACTGCCTTGGCGAATTGTTTGTATCTTAGGCTGTCAAGAGAATTATCATCTTTATTACCACCATATAAAGAGATAAAAAAACGTTCACCAATTACAGTGAGCAAAGCAGGGTCAACTCTCTTGTTGAGAAACAAAGCCGTTCCACTTGCGAACTCTATATGTTTTTCCAGGGTTTTCACAAATTTCATTTTACCGATATTGTAAGGAGCTGAAGTTGTGTCACATCCTGAAAAAGCATGAAGAAACAGTAAGTTATCCGCAATAACATCTCCGTATATAAAACCTGACGCACAATATAATTGTTCTGCTGTTCGTCCTTTTGATGGTTTCAAAAAAAATACATTTGCTTGTTCTCTACCAAGTGCTGTGAGCAATATCAGTATGTCAATATCTTCAGCTACAATAGTAACGGTATCGAATAATGGAGATGCAGCAAGAGCAGAGCGAACGATAAGAGTGTCTGCATCTGATTCTGCTTGGTCAACGGTAAAACCTATTTCTGAGAATACAGTTTTAAGAAGTTTAATAAAGTTAGATTTGTTCTTCTCATTACCAAGAAATTTCTCTTGTGATAACGTCGGTATGGTGTTCTTGTAATAACTGATGACACATTATTAGTACACACGTATAATATATGTATAGTTAAGAGTACTGAAAAATAATACTCACTTCGGAGCGCTGTAAAACCTTAGCTATTGACTTAATTAAAAAATGTTGCGTATAAAAGTTATTCCTTAAAAAACGATCTACAAAAATGGTCTGATATCATTTTTTCGTAAAATGATAAAAACAAAAGTTATATCGAAAAATACAATTTTTTTTCTCAAATTTCTGAACATTTTCGCTTATAACTTTTTTATTTATAATTCGACGAAAAAAAATACTGGACCAAATTGTAGAGAATTCAATTTGCAACAAAAAATGTTAACAAATTTTTGTTATCAGATAAATAGTTTAAGAGATAAATCGTAATAACCATTTCAACCCCTATTTTCAAGATGGCGGCCGTGGGGCAAGGGTGGCGACCCCACAAACTTGATTTTAGCTTTACACTGACCCCCCCTACACATCAAAAAAATAAAATTGCGTCCTCTAAAAAACGCAAGGTAAGGCCTAAAAAATGTAACATTTCAATGGACTAGAGCTACTATTGAGAAACGAATGGAAGAACTCAATGTCATATTTCACCTTTATATTCTGCTGTCTGTCCGAATTAAAACAATAGTTGCGCTATAATATTCTTCGTGCGTAGGTTGCAAGGTAATGAAATCTCCTTGGTTATAAAAATATTGTATTGGTTATTTGCTCCTACAAAATATTGGTCATTTACTCCTTCTTCTTTCTCCTACCACGTTTGTCTTAGTGAAGGTAAGTAGGTAGTTAAACCTAGTACCCTGAAATAGGACCTGATGCTCAGCAGATACGTTTGAGACCACTAGACCAACGAAGCAGTCACTATAAGTTGTCATCACATAGGTAATTCTATCGTCTATGATTGTTTAGGTTACGATGGCCCCATGCCCATCACACACCGGTCGAAGAATCCTGAGTCTTGTTCCTTAAACGATAAACCTGAAGTTGACGTAGCGTGATGTGACATGCGTGCACGCAACTCCGACGATTAGTCGTTCTTGTCTAATGACACGTAACAATCCGTGATGGTCCTGCGTGCCTCCAGGATATCAATCATGGTGGCTATGGAACAAAAACTCTGAGTAATCGACTCGTTATTGGAACCTTGACTAAGTTTTAAGGCGAAAAAGTTCTTTTTTATGTTTTTCGGAACAATTAACACGTTTTTTTGTTGTTTTGAGCCTATATCATAATTTTGCTACATTACGTGTGTTGTTGCGAGTATTTTTAGGTTTAATTGTAACTCTTTAGAATAGCACGATAGTTGTTGGTTTGGCTAGCTCTGTTCTAGCTCCTGCTTAATGTGGAGAGGCTTTAATAGGTTATGGGTTTATTCAAAACTTATTAAAAAAAAATAACGAAATTTTAAAGTCAGACCGAAAAGGAAAAAAAAATTAAAAGCCATATTTATCACAAAGAAAACATAAAAAAAACAATGTTTTAAGGCATCTCCTAATTTTTTTACAGAAAATGGCCAGTAACACATACTTACTTGACACTTGACGATAATGGACTACCTATGATGTCATCATGAATTGAATAAATCTCTTTTCTGTACATAAGGAAGGAAGCAAGCTTTGATTTCATTATTTTTTTGACAAGTAAGTATAGGATACGGATAGATAACCTTTCTTTAAACTTGATTGGCAAGAATTTATTTCCTTAATATCCATTCATCCATTATTTTGAAAAGCTAAAAAATGTCCAACTGTTAATAAGGTAATTTATTACCTTGGCTCCCTCATTAAACCCCCACAGTACGCAATCAATAATAGATAGTTTAGTACGTCTTGGAATCCCTTCTATTATTTTTGCGTTTCCACCTCAAAAATATCACTACCTATCCGGAAATAATTTGTGGGGCTGGTCACGAACGATAGGGGACAGTGATCCGTACGTAATCTTAATAAAGGGATAGGTCCCCTGTGCCCATACGAACTAAATAGCCCTTCTTGAGACCCGGGGAGAAAGGGCAGCGGTCCATAAGTTGCAGGAAACATTTGCGGTTGGATCGCTTTCGAAAAATACTGCCCGAATGTGACAGCTGCGGGAAATGGCTTTTTTCGCGAACAGTGTAACGGGCTGATTAATGTGACTTGCGAAACTTTGTATTGTTAGTGAAATATTCTAGAAGGTATAATAGCACTGGTAAATTAGAGTGATCTTAGATATTTCAGTTTAATAGGCTACTAGCAAGAGTTTGGCCAGCCTGCCAGACCAACCTGTTAGACTAAGTTGTTATAATGGAATTAAAGTCTGACTAAGAACTTACTTTCTTCAAAAGCAACATGAGTATGACAAACCTCATCTTAAAATGTCCCCCACATGTTAGGTACATCCTTTTTTGTTACAAGCAGGTAGTTTTCTACTACTATGTACCATAATAATGGCGGTTGACCACTTTTCAACATAATAACAGAGGGTATAAGGTTGAAAAGTGGCCAACCACTGTCGTCCGCCGTCGCACCTATGAAAAGCCAAGCCAAAAGCCTTTACACGTGTTTTCACTGAAACAAAAGAGAGTCGTTGACACTCATTCATTATCGTTATCACACAAACAAGCTGTTTGTCCTCGTAGATAAGCCATGTCCCTATGATGCTGTAACGTGAGAAGGCAGCTACTAAGAAGCAAGATAATGTGTCGACACGTGTGCCTGTGCAAACATCAACCTAACTGTAATTTAAAGCTGTGGCATCTGCGGCTAGGTAAACTTGTTACATAATATCTTGAAGCATTATTATGGCGATCAAGTGGATGGATACGTATTTATATTTTAAAGTAAGTAAATCGGTAGCTTTAATAGTCAAACTGAGACTACGTCATCAGATTTTTATTATTTATTTTCATTAAATGCTTTATTTTTAATTTATTTGTAAATAATTTAATTGTTTTATTTAATCTAATTTAATTTTAGTGTTTTATTATCTGGTTACGTTTATTGTTATTTTGATTAATGAATTCAACATTTCTTTTTTTTATTTAATTCTTATAATTGGGTTTCATTGTTAGTTTTTGGCTGAGTTATTATTTTTTACCAATTACTCATAAGGAATTATAATTAGAATATTTGTACGCCGTTGGCCCGTTGATGACCAGACATAGCGCTCATTTTATTAATATTGACATCTGTACTTTTGTTTACCTATGTTCTACAAATAAAAATATTTGAATTTGAATTTGAGATGATTACATACATAGTTGCATAACATTATAGGCTGACTTCCCCCTGCTGGAAGTCAGGCTTCCTATTACTGCGAGTCAGAGGGAGTGGGTCATTCATGGATATATCACGTGGCCCCAGTGCGGGCTAGAGGATGTGACATGACTGTCTTGTTTGTCTTTAACGTTTACTTATTTCTCATAAATAATCACTAAACATAATACAAGGTGTAAACGGACCCTTCATGAAGCCGTTAACCAAGTATAACATTACAACAAACTAAGTAACTCTACGCAAAAATTATTGCTAGGAAACGACTTTTTTTTGGGGTGAAAAATCACGTTTTACAGTAGGACACAATGTAACGCACTCAACACATTGTGCTGATGGATGCTTTGAATAGTACGGGGGTTGTGTCGTGGATGCATTTAAAGTAAAGTTACAACATTAAGAACTTTGAACTTTGGCCCCCACCCAATATCTATGTAACTAGAATCCCAGGTATGGTCTAGCTAGAACAAAAAAATGATCGCAATGACGGGGAAAACAAGTGCCTTTCGGCTTTGTTAAGAGCACTTTTACACCCATTATGTGTAGGTAGGCTATTCGTTTCAGGAGAGGCTTCTATAAATAATTTTTGCATCACTGTTGTTTGTACAACCTGAAATTTATGGCTTATTTAAAAAAAAAAAAACCAGTAGTATTTAACAATTTAGTGATAATATTAATAAATGACGTTTTACTCATGTATTCAGGGCAGTACCCACACTACCTACCTCAAACATCAAAAAGTACATGCAACAACGCCACCTATCGAAGTTAAGACGAACTAAAAAAAGCCTAAAATTGTGAACTAGAAAAACCCTTGACGTTCTAATCGAAAGTGTTCTAGTCTAGTAATATAGTTTTATCTGGTTTTGCCCTGGTCTACGAACAGAAAAATCATCAGCCAGGACGATAGGTCATTCAGGTACCTACGCCAATTACGAAGGTGTACATATGACTCGGTAATGCCGTCTAAAATCCCACCAAAGAATATAATTTGAGAATCCCACAAAGCCAAAATAAAATGAATAAAATATTTAATATAAAATCGTGTTAGATCTTGCTGCAAAAACGAATGATGCCAATATTCCTGCCAAGTGCAGGATGAGTACAGCAACGTAACGTCAAACCGTGCGCTGTCAGTGAGTGACTCACTTTAGCCAATGGTCGAGGTCATCGACTGCGCGTCAAACAGGTGGCGACCGACACTACGCGCGCTGATTGGCTCAGTCGGCAGCGGAACGTGAAAGCAAACTCTGAGCGGGGTTGCCAACTCATACGTAATTCCACATATTTTGGTAAAGATTTCAGACAAAATGCTATTTTGTGAAAATGGAGTAAGCGAAACAATATCAATTTAGTGTCACTTAATTATCAAATAAATATAATACAACTTATTACAAAGAAAATAGGATTTAAAACTCCTTGTTAACCTCTACCAACAATGTTATAATTTTCTTTACTCTTAAATAACTTTATGGGAGGCATTTCATTAATAGATAGCTATAGCAACAAAACCCTAGGCTGAAACGCATCTGCGTACCTGCCATAATAATTGACGCTGTTCCCAGTAGGTACGCTTACAAATTCACAAAGGAGCGTATCATACCCTTTCACTAACACAGATGGGACCAACATCGTAATCGCGTAGGTACTTTACTTTATTTTCGAAGCTTTTTGTGGGTACCTTTATAGACTGACAATGGCAGCTCCGATAAAATGAGCCCCTCTACCGCGCGCTGCGCTGTGAGCCGAACTCGGCAGTCTGTCTGCGCACATTGCGCACCGCTCACAACGCGTGGCGAGCTTACGTCGATTTCAACGCAATTTTCGCCATAAATATGACGTTTAAGTACAACACTAGGCAATTCATTAAGGAAATGCAATGCAGACCATGTTTGTGGAATGTTAACATTGCAGAATACAATGACAGAGGGGCCAGAGAAATGGCCTGGTTAGAAATAGCTCAGATTATGTATGACGACTGGGACGATTTGGATTTAGACGACAAAACTGAAAAGGGTAAGTTATTTCTCACTGTGTAGACTTTTTCTTGGTGCTTGATTTTAGTAGTGAACATTAGACAGAAATGTAGTAGGTACCTACTTATTTTACATACGTCAAGATCAATTGCCATGTTGATCGGCTAATCAGCTTGGCTCAGTGAGTCAGTGTATCCTTTGCGATCGGTACTTCGAACTATGCCGATTGTGCCGACGACGCGACTCACTCAGCGATACTCGCGGTACGCGCGAGAAAACGAACCATCTCTCTCCGTGCTCTAGCGAGAGCCGAATGAAATAGGCACTGAACAAAAATATATGAAGTACATATATGAGTCGCAACTTGCCCTAATATAAAACTGATGCTTGAGAGAAAATGCAAATTTACGTTGTAATGTAATGATCTATAAAGTTAGAGCTCTCTTTAAGTCAGGAATTCATTAATTTGTCTCTCCTTAAATCATATATTTACATAATGCAGTCTTTTCTTTTTAGTAAGCTCATTAACCAACCTCTTTTTTCCTTGACTTCCTTTATTGCAATCAGCAGAATCTTTCGCAAAATAAACACATTTTAAGTACCAACTTTATTACATTTTCAGTAAAAGATCTACAAAAGAAATGGAAAGGTCTCCGGGATTATCACACTCGAGTACAAAATAAGAAATACACCCCAAAAAATGCACCTGAATTACAATTACAAAGAGGTCGTAAGAGACCGTTTTTGGACATGTTAAACTTTTTAAATGCCAAGAAGAAAATGACCCAAGCTCCTCAGAATCAGCAACTTCCAGGATCTAACCCCGGCCCAGCAACAACTAAACCCAGCAACGCAACAGTCACATCATACAAACAAGCAAAACAAGGTCCGGCAGCTACGCGAACAGCTGCTCCCCAACCACCACCTCAAGAGACAACAGAAAGACCCACGAACGATCCAGATGCAAACTTCTTATTCAGTATTTTACCAGATATGAAATCGATGAATCCCACGCAAAATTTCGAATTTCGATTCCAAGTGATGAAATTGATCAAGGACTTGAAATATAATCAACACAATTCGGATTACTATGTATACTGTGATCCAGGCTCGTCAACGTTCACTACTCATGTACCAAAATACAAGAACACGGCAATTCCGGAACAAAACATAGAGACAGACCCTATTTCAAACGAATCTGCAGTTTCTTCTCCAGAAGATAGAAAAGTAATATTACATGACTCCGAATAGCAGGTTTCCTTTTTGTTTTTAAGGTCATAATAAATTAAGTTTATTTTAGTCTTCTTGGCCGGTTTTTAATTTTTTACTTGACAAAATCAGGATCCTGTTCCATGTTCCACCCGCGAGGGGTATGGCGGTAAGATGGCAGCTCCTTTTCCTATACTACACCTTGTTCGTGTGGACCAGTTTCCTAACAACCATATTTAGGCAACAACGTGGAACGAAGGAAGTATGAAAATAATGTGCGGAGTGACATGGTGACAGAGGCGCGACGATGCGCCGCAGTTCGTCACGCGACTCCTCTTCCGTCCCTTCGTATCTAATGCACGGCAACCATTGTTTGTGAAAACAACATGGGGAAAGTTTCGCACAGCAATTAGATTGATTAGATGGCGTTCAAGGAAACATTTTAATAGTAGAGGAAGCGCACGAGAAAACTTCTAACGTTCATCAAATATACATGAGGTGTTGCCTCTTTAAGAGTTAACTGGAAGGAATCTTATATAATATGTAGCTTTGCTAAATCTTTGAGGCTGTCATTTCGTTTGTATGGATAGGATTTTATTTTTGGAGTTTATCTGCCTTATTTTTTCCACCCTTCCAATTTTTTCTGACAGTCTGACATTTCCGAGTTTTAGGCGTGAATACTTCTAATTTACGCAATTCAAGTTCCGAATTAGCCAGTTCTAATAAATAAAGAATATTATCTTTAAATTCTTTTGGACTCAAAAGGCAGGATAAGAGGTGGAGCATAGTCTGCGGCACAGCTCCAGCTCAAGCAGTTAAATTATTAACCGCCATTTTATACCTTTCATTATTTCATGTGGGTGAAAACTAACGCTTCAATAAAATTTATTCTATTTATAAAACCGATTGATGCATAAAAACCCATCATTCCCTAAATTCTTCGTAGATCATCAAACCACAGTAGTTTATGTTTCGAGTATGTCGCGTAATGCAACCTCTAGCGCCATCTAGTGTATCATTATTTAACCACGTCAACTCTTAACACACTAGTTCCGTTTTGAAGACATTCCGTCCGCGCTCCCCATTGGATACTCGACGTTGTAATCGTTACGGTGATACTCGCTAGATGGCGCATAGCGTGCCTTTCCAGTTTCTACATACTTCAAAATGATAATATATACCAGAACGCATTTCAAGTCAATAGGAAAGTAAAAATCTTTATTCATGAGTAACAAATATTATTAGACAGGCTGACCTATTATAATTTGAGTTGTACGTTGTAACCTATATGTTAATAGGCTAGTGGTGATACAGTTATTTAAGTATTTAGAACGCATATTATAATGTCACAAGAAAGTGTACTTATATTAGTTTTGCTTTCATAACTAAGACGTAGGAACGTAAATGTTCCTACACCGTAATAATATACCTAACTCCAAATAACCTGGCTCGCGAGGTTGTCGACATGTAAAGTGTGAACTCAGCGATAATTATGCCGATAGTCGTTTCAGCCAATGGCTTAATTGCCAAGAGCCTCGACCTGTACCTGAGGAGGCTCTCGTTAAGCAGCTGGATCAAGGGCTTGATTCAAAAAGCAGTACTCCTGGACACGGCTCGTATTGCTAAGAGGTTCCTCTCTCTGGAACCCAGACCGCCGCCGGTGCTTGGACCCTGTTCCCTATACCGGTGGGCTACTATTTTTAAATGTTTTTTTTGTTGTAATATTGTTTTAGAAAGAAATGTGTATGGAAATAAATAAATAAAACAATACCTAATGGTATTCTTTATTATTGTAAACGATCACTTGTGTTCTATTAAATTGACTGGTAATTTGTAATTTTAAGGGTTTTTTTTTATGTTGGTCTTGCAGCATGAATAACTTTTCAAGGGTATTCCTTGTCATCAGCATCAAAGTGCACACCTAACTGCTTTCTGACCGTGTCTTCAAGTATGGCCAAGTTGATACTTTCCTGGTGGGTCATGCGGGGAGATTCGATCAGTCCTGAAAACAGATTATTTTTATTTATTCCAGGCATCTCCATTTTCAACACTGCTTTATCTAGAAAGGTTATTTTAGTATAGGGCTGCCATACGTCCCGGACCACTGGGACATGTCACGGTTTGGAACGTTATGTCCCAGTCCCTAAGCAATTGAAACATAGCTGTTCTGCTAGCTAATGAGCCCCAGGGTGACGCTGTTCAAAAAAACAAGGATTGAGAGAATTCACTTGTGTTTGCGCCAAAAAACTTTTCAAAAACGAACCCCTAATAAAAAATCTCTTCATAAATCCAGAAGCCCTCCAAAAAAATTGTATCTTGCCTTCATATCTATACTGTTGAATAAATTTCAATTTAGTACTTACAAGCTAGATCCGAAAAAGAATCGACGTGCTTAAATCTAAAATAACTATCTAAGATGTTTATAATGCACATTCCATTATTTCAGCTTACGTGCTCTCACATTGCAATTTATTCCCGGAAGAACTTCCCGCACAATTTTCTCCAACGTAGACGTACCTGACAGGGTGAATTAAAACTATTCGCGGTTACAGGCCACGGAAAAAGAGAAAAAATATTCGAGCCAATTGAAATTAGAATTTACAAGTGAATTGGCGCCAATAGTGATTTTGTTTGACATTTCATTGATTACCTATTACTAACTATTTGCAAACTGTCTCGTAATTTATCAAAAATGAGCTCTTAGTTTGCTGTATGTCATTACTTCCCAGAATTTGGTCATTATGAGCGACACTTTCGAATGGTGTAAGTTATAATAAAGAGTGTGTTATTTTTTTCCAAAATCAACGGGCTCGATTTCTGGCTAAGAATATAGATTTATCAAAAATCCAAGTATGCAGTTTTAGTTTTTATCAAAATCGGACCCGACAGTCTTTTGAGTATTTTTTGCTATTTATCATTGTTTCGAAATAGGCCATCCACGCCCAATTGAAAAATTTACCCTGTGGGTTAAGGTACATCAATATTGAAGGAATTTGGGTCTCCTTTCTATCAAGTGGTTAGTGTGTCGAATGCAAAACGATGGATATGATGGATGGTCAATGTGGTAGGTATCACGACACTTTGACAGAGCTCCTCAATGTCACTGCGATTATTTTAAATTGTAGGTCTGACAAACCAGTTTACTGATTGATGGCTTAAAAAGTGGGTTCATAATATGCAGATGAACCTGCATGAAACAGCGCTATCGGCATCCTACATGCCGACTAAGTGCGGTAATTGTGCCCTTATCGCCTTACGTGCAATTAGCCGTCGAAATATTTGTACGACGATTTAAGTTATTGTATGACGTTAACTTGTTGATAACAGGATAATACAGCAATAAATATTAATCTAAAGTTAAAGCTGTAATATAAATGAAATAAAGGTAGGTACTACCTGCGTAATAACAACAAGATTATAAGATTACCTGCTCTGATGCATCTTGCTACCTCGAGCGCTTGGTAGACCAATCCGGGGCTGTTTGTGAAATTGTATGGCAGCTCTGATGAATGTAGCTGATAGTTTCTTGTTTTGCCATCTACGCCAATCACTATGTGAGGGAAATGGAAGGGCTGCTCCAACTGCGAAGAGTTTTTACGAAGTTTTTAAGCAAAAACGTAGCACCTCGTGAAAAGGTTGCAATGAGAAGCTAGAGGCTGCTATCGCCATCTAAGTAACTTGGCATTAGTAACTTTTATTGCCGCTAAGCGGCATTGCTTGTTATGATCCTGTTCGTACATGAGTGCAAGTGAAGTTCTGCAATTTAACCAGTAAAAATGCCAATTTCCCTGTGCACAGGCCAATTTTAACTTTGTCTCCAATATCGACTAAGGAACGCTAGCATAACCTCGAGACCACACACGTGTGGTGTAATTAAAAGTGAGACATTTCAGCTTTCTATCTTGGAAAGCAACTCTTCTAAGATACCATCTGCAATGCAAAATATGTCCTAGATAGCAGTGACCAATTCAGATGGTAAACTAGCTAAATTACCACAAGATAACGAAAAAAAAAAGCGATTATCTGGCTTGATTTGCTACCTATCCTTACCGTGACTCGACCTTTAGTCCCGTAAATTGTCGCTTTGTTCCAGAACTCGAGCTGAGTGTGAATGTTGAGTACAGCCCGCTTGCCACCCTCATATTCTAAGATAATCGTTTCAGTTAGGTCAACTCCCGAGTCGTAAAGACTACCGACAGTTGTCACCTTCTTGGGCTCTTCTTTCCATATAAATTGTGGTAGTTGCAACACATACACGCCTACGTCCAGCATAGCACCTCCACCATATTCTTTTATACTGAAAACATTTTACATGGTGTTCGGTGACGACATTATATGCAGTGCTGACGCAAAGTCAAGCGTACCTAACAATAGGCACGTGTAAGTCTCAGTTAAATATTAAACATAACAATCGGATATTACCTTAACAATAGATAGATAACTAAAAATTCACACAAAAGAACCAAATAAGTCAAAGGAAGAGATGCCATGAACTACGTATGTAATCTAGATATAATAGGATGATGATCTACATGCTATCTAGATATACTCTAATAATGAATAATGGTATAAAAAATAGCATACCTACTGATCAAATAATGTCGTCGTATAGAAGGTTCCATAAAACGTTGGAAATGGTTTAAATGTAGGTAAGATTAAGCAGTTTCGGAATTTAACTACCTGAGTATGGATGCTTTGTTTCATATGAGCCAGAACGATCATTGATAATTCTTTCAATCAATCTTAATTATATCTTTTCATCTAGTTATCTAATTAACGATCTAGGTAATTAATTAGATTAGTAGGTGAAAAGATAGAATTAAGATTATAAGTTTTAAATTGTCATGGTCTCTAACATTATCATTAACTCTGGAAACGGGATATTTACCATGAGTTAATGAATTGATTGAAAGCTAACCTAAGAACTATAAATGGTCTATGACCTTTCAGGTGTAGGGGTTTCTACCAAATCCGTTAAGGGTCCAGCCGTAGATACAGCCAGATATGACAAATATGCATATAAATTGAAAGTGTCTCTTACTGGGTTGTTCTATCATTCGGACTAACAATGCCAAAGTCAGCTTCAATGAACTTTACGTCACCAAGTTTTCCGTTCTGAATATCCCTCTCCAAATCGGCATAAGCAGGGGAGAAGCGAGTCCACACAGCTTCCATTACAAATAGATTCTTCTCCTTCGCAAGGTTTATTACAGCACGGGTTTGTTTGGCATTCAGACAGAAGGGTTTCTCGCACAACACGTGTTTGTTGTTACGAAGGAAGAGCATTGACAGTTCATAGTGCTCGGAGTTCAGTGATCCAATGTAGACCACATCTGCAGAAGAAAAAGAACCTTTTGTAATGAGACTACCAACTAAAATTCAACAGCGTCTGGTCAGACTGACATGATCTATTTAGATTCTATTCACTGTATTATATATCATAAGACTGAGAATTATCGACCCTACATAACCAAAATTCAATCGGAAATAACAAATAGTACTTAATTATAAAAATAAATACAAACAATTCTTTGACTCTCTCTGAAAATGTATCATCCTGTTTAAATTTCATTCAATTAGTAACTAGCATCGACGCGATGTCGTTGTTTTTGTAATCTTTCTTAGTTATTACGAACTACCTCACAATTTGTTATTAACTATAAATTAACAATGATTATTTGCTACGTTAGTATTAAGATAGCTTAAAAGTGTTTCAACATTCGGACAAACCTATGGAGGTTTTTGTGATGTTTCTGTTTATACTTTGTTTTGGTCTTTAATTAATAAAAAATAAAAAAAACAATAGGCAAAAGGAGGTGCAAGGTACAGACGCCAGCACATCAAGTTACCCGAAACTGACAAATTTTCCCAATCAACCTTGAACCTAATGCTTTAGCGATAAAGTTGAAATCTATTAAAGAAATTTGACAGATTGTAGTAGCTTGATTTGCTAGCATCAGTACACCAAATGACATTAATTTATAACCCATAAGCTAATCTTTGTAGTAATGTCATGATCATGAAATGTGCACCTCACCGACTACGAACGTCACTACATTCGTCGTGCATGAATAAATGGCAAATTAAATGGGTAAGTACCTAAGTACGGTTAGGAATGTAAATTAAGTTGATTGTGAAGAATTGAAAACAAAATACGTCGTTAGCACCTACCGCAATTTCAGTGCAGTACATAGGTAGCTACATAAGTTACTTTCAATTATCACTGAAACGTTTATTAATACCTACATATTTGGTAGGTATGATACATTGATAACTCGCATTATGTAATTCATTTGCACACTTTACACAATCTTTTGTGTGAAGTGTGTAAATACCTACCTAATTGTAAACATAATTTAATTTTTCGCGGTAGAAAATTGGTTTCCTAGGCCAATGCCATAGGTAAATAAATAAATAAAACCGATTGAGAGTATTAGGTATTACCCTGAATATGTCGCATCGCATAGGTACTTCTATGATCAAATATTTAAACAAAATGTACCAATATCCTTGCTCTTTGCCAATGCCTCGTAAGAATCGAAAACTTTCGGAATACGATGTGTTTTTGCAAAATCCGCAGCTCTTTTCGTATTCCTAGCAGCAACTGCAACTATTTCCTGATCATCCTTGTCAGGATACGAGTTGAATGCGTTGACGAAGTCATGGCTAATCCGGCCAGCTGTCACGATGCCCCACCGGAGTGTCATCTGTAATAGAATTTACGATTTTCTGATAAATGTAGGTTGCTGAAGAGGGGTCTCTTCAGCAACCTACATTTATCGTAGTCGTAGGTATTGTGGTAGTAGCAGGTAGCAGGTGCTTCCGCTGAAGGTTGAAGTGGATTTTTGCCGGGCAGTAGGTAGGTACCTAAGAAGAATTGAGTTTTTCTGTTAGGATTTTCTCAGTAAGTATAAGTACCTACTATCGACCTCCTACACCAGTGAAGGGGAACCACGCCAGCTCCACCAGTGATGGGGTGGCACGCATGCGTTAGGTGGCACGTAGCAACAAAAAACTCTCCAAAGGTAGTTATACAATTTTCATCAATTCGTTTTAAAAAAACAGGGATCCATAGAGCATTGCATTATATCAGGAATTGTGTATCTTTCTTTCTGTTTATTATTTTAGGTAGGTACTTGGGCGATCGAGTTCTGCTCTGGTGAAAATAGGGAAAACGGTTTTTCGCCCCCGTAAACCCCTATTCCCACTTTCATCGAAGCCGTTTTCGAGAACGTGATTACAAATATTATATATCAATATGTGTGTTTACAAATACTGCTCATTTAATAGTACCTTTAGGATGTAGGTATACATGGTGACTCGTGTGGCAGGGTGGTAACAAGAATCAACGTCCAAAAGAAAATTTTAAACAAGGGTTTCCTGGAACACCGATAAGCGGGTAAGGAGTTAAAGGACACTGCTTACCGTGGGTAAGCACGTCTGGTTAATACATAAAAAGGTTTATAAATAAAAAAAATTGCTACAAAGTTGAAAAACACATAAAAACATTGAGAAAAACAAAGTTGCTCTTATCGCTACAAGCATGTTTTTTTACAAAGAACCTGCATTGAACTATGAATATACTGGAATCGCATAAGAAAAGATTACTTTACATCATTTAAACTGCAAAACACAAAGAATAATATTGAACTAACCTTAGCAGAGTCTCAAGAAATCAAGATACGCGTAGTCACTGCACAACAACTGATAACTATCTGAAAGTGAGAAATATTAATAATGTCGTAAGTTGGTTTATTATAGGGTTATAGGCCACGATAGTGGGTATCAATGCCGTATTTTGTTTAACTAACGATCAATGGGTACCGATGTATGCATAGATAATTATTACCAGGGGGTAGGTACCTACCTAAATAGGCTATGGCCTGACATGGTAATAATTATGATTAGTTAGGATCGGTGTGCCGCGTGTGAGGGTTTCCAAAAGTACCTACCCTATTTTGATTTTCCTTTATTCTTCTGAAGCACATTTACGGTGGGCAAAAGAATTTTTTTCTCATTGGACAATCCATCAGCATCGTCGTTTGCACTTATTACGGTCACTTAGACTTACATTACGGTCGACCACGAAGTAGATGGCGTGACGATTTCGTACCTATTTCCAGAGCATAATTGAACGGAAAGAGCTCAATTGGTTACTTACTTATATTAGCGTTGTAGAGTATAATATAGGTCCAAAAGATTGTGCAGCCAAGTTGGCTGCTGTAAGCGCAATCTGAAGAGTAAATATACCAAGTGTTAGATACACTCGCTAAATTGTGTGACTCTACGAGTAGAAATAGGAATTTTATAATTCAATGTATTTAATGATTATCCCCCGTGGTATAACGCGAATGGATAAAATTAGGAATGAGTACATAAGAGGAAGTCTGAAACTGGTACTGGTGACTGAAAAGCTGTGTGGTAATCGGTTACCGTGGTATGGGCATAATTATATGTTGCGGAGGAATGAGGAAAATGTAGTGAGGGAAATGTTGAGTATGAATGTAGATGGCTTCTATATCTGTGAGATGGCTATAAGAGTAGAGGAAGACCAAAGAAGCGATGGATGGACTGTGTGAAGGACGATATGGCTAGAAAAGAGGTGACTGCTGAGATAACGAGTAATAGAGAAGTATGGAAGAAGAAGACATGCTGCGCCGACCCCAAATAAATTGGGATAAGGTCAGGAGAATGATGATGAGTTCTCCACTTCCTGCATGTTGAATTTTCGCAGCTAAACAACCGAATATATCGATAAAATTTGGCAGAGACGTAGTTTGTTATCTGAAATGAATGACACAGCACATTTCACGGATCCAAATGAAGCCGGTTATATAAAATAAAAACTTGCCAATTTGCCCAACTTTAGGTACCTAGAGTTATAATCATATCAGTTTCTTTGGCCACTTATTCAATTGACCCTAAACAATATAAATGATAAATTGATTCTAGAATCAGTGGCCCCTACTGGTAATTTTGGGGTTCCGTACCCGAAGCGAGTCAATGGTAGTTAGGAGACCCTATTAACTAGGTACTTAGCCTTCGAAGAAGGTGTGTATACCTGGCGGTGTATTATCTGTCCTGTCGCAGGGCTACATCTTTTTAAACGTATATGGGTTTCCAGTTGTTATTTCACGGTACAAGGTACTCAGGGTAGGTGGATGTTTAAATTGATTCTATTAGTCCTGGTAAATCCGTATTTTTTTTAATCAGCTCGTTTTGAAAAAATGATAAGGAAACAGTTTGTCAGTTTCCTTCAGAGTTTTGCTTTTGCTACACTAACATAACGTAACATCATCACCCCTGTTATCTCTGAAGGCTTAGGCAGAGGTGTAACTAATAGTACAGTCACGAGCACCAATTGAAATGAATTTTAAAGCAATTTTCTCGAAAAATAACGATTATAACTTGGAGACAGGATCTTTTTCATAAAATTATGACTTCCAAAATACTATGTTCGTAACAACATGAAATTTTAATCAGAACAGTAGGAGAAAAACACTTTTTAAAGTTTTTAAGTGTTTACATATTGGTGCTCGTGACTGTACCTACACCTATATTTCGTCAGTTATGTTTAAATCCCATGTATAAAGGGGCGAGCCTATTGGCATATTTGGCATCAACCCTGCACAAATCCAGACTTCGTGGCTGCTACTGAGAAATTCCTGATGGAAAAACCCAATAACACTTTGCCTGACCTGGGCATTGAACCCGGGACCTCATGCTCAGCAGCCGCACTTCCGACTACTAGACCAAAGAGGCAGTCCTTGTGATAATTATTAAATAATACATAATATGGTATCTAGGGTGAAAATCCGACCAACACTTGATCACACATCTTAGTGAATAGGCACTTACTATTACTCCATGCGTCCAGAGCAAGGCCACTTTATCTTTTTCGATGTTGATAACTTCGTTCATTACCACGGCCATTAATATGATATCAATTTTTGATTACACAATTAAAACATTAATTTATGCTATCCGCTGTGGCCGTGGCCTTATCATTCTTAAAAAAATCAGGGACTGTACCGCCATCTCTTATAGCATTACATTTACTTCATCCTTACTTCACGGCTTCGGTGTGAAAACGGCATGGAGCTATAGAAGACGTTTAGCTGCATCTCTTTCCCACGCTAAAGCAAGATTCAAAAACCGAATACTGCTGTAAGAACTCGTGGTAGGCCCCCAAAGATTTTATCTACCGTTATTAAGGTGCAGGAGACCACAATGCAGAAATATGGCATCTTCTTTGAGAATTTCCGATATTAAAACACTATTAGGTATTTTGTAATATTTTATCATACATTGTGTGGAACACATCGATTAAATAACACAACTATTCAGTAAAACTACAAGGCACTGTTTTACAGTATCTAATTTAGTATCTAAATATAATTTAAATGAGCACCCTGGTAAATATATGGCGAATCAATAAATAGACTTTTATATAAGCCTCCCAAAAGAATTGAGCAATGTGTTTTTAAGGGAATTCCTGGTCATCTACATCATAGTGCACTCCCAATTGACTTCTTACGGTGTCCATCAGTTTGGCTAGAATAAGACTCTCCTTGTGCGACATACGGGGTGACTCGATCAGTCCTGCAGATAAAAGAGGTTTTAACAATTTCAGGTTCTTGGAATAAGTTAGGTTTTAATTTTAAAATTTTAGGTATAATAATTGACCCAATTTCAGCGTAGTACACTACGATGCATCGTGTCAACAAGTACCTAAGTAAAAGGAATAAAATATTTGGTACATACCAGCTCGGATACACCTTGCTACCTCAACAGCCTGGTAAGCGAGTCCCGCACTGTTGCCATAGTTGAAAGGAAGACTGGAGGTATGTAGCGGGAACGTCTTCACTGTGCCATCGACAGCCGTCACTTTATCAGGGAAGTGGAACGGATCCTCCAGCTGTAGAAGACAAAATTCAATTAATTGGTATCACGGGTTGTTAACTTACCTAATTTCTCATAGTAGCAGAACATTTGATAGTAAGACGTGGCTATTTTCGCATAAATGGACTTTTGCGTAAGCAGCAGATTCACTCAAGTATAGCGTCGTGCTAGTGCACTAGACCCATGTCTATTCCTCGATCCTTACCGTAATACGGCCTTTGGTTCCGTAGATCGTAGCCCTATTCTGGAGCACCAAACTGGACTGAGTGTTGAGTACAGCCCGCTTTCCATTCCCGTATTCCAGAATGATTGTCTCGGTTTCATCCACTCCCGAGTCGTTAATGTTGCCAACAGCAGTTACTTTCTTCGGTTCTTCTTTGAAAACATATTGGGACAGTTGCAACAGGTAGATGCCGATATCAAGCACGGCGCTACCTCCGAATTCTTTTTTCCTATAATAACAAAAATTAGGTTTAATACTCATACTTTGACCGATTTATTAAAATCTTTTTATTATTCACAAAATTTCTTTTCACATTTTTTTTCTATTCACAGTTCTTTGAAACTAAAAGCTTCCATCTCTCTCTAACTCTATCTCTGTTCTTTCAAGAAATGCAGAGTTCTTGAAAAAAAAAGAAAAACAAAACAAACATGAAACTTACAACGCCCTGTCGGCCTCACAAAAAATGCCGAAGTTAGCTTCAACAAATCTGATTTCACCTAGATTGCCAGCGTTGATCTCTTTCTCCAGATAAATGTAAGATTGAGAGAAGCGAGTCCACACAGCTTCCATGACGAACAACTTCTTCTTCTGGGCAAGGTTAATCAAACTCTGAGTCTGTTTCGCGTTCAGACAGAAAGGTTTCTCGCATAGTACGTGTTTTCCATTTTCAAGGAAGAGCTTGGTGAGCTCATAGTGGTCAGGATTCAAGGCTCCAATGTATGCGACATCTAAAATGCAAAACAGATTTTTTGTTCATGATCACTTAATCACGGTACGTGTACGTGCTAAAGTTTATCTTTCAATATAGTCATTGTTGTAGTAGTTGTTTAATTAGCGAAAATTGTAGATAAACAATGACGAACATTTTTATTAAAACACATAGTCATATCCTTACCAATATCGCTACTGATGGCTAATGCCTGATAAGTATCGAACACTTTCGCAATATTATGAATTTTCGCGAACTCAGCAGCCCTTTTTTTGTCTCTGGCTGCGATTGCGACTATTTCCTGGTCACCCTTTTCAGGGTAAGAGTTAAAAGCATTCACGAAGTCATTACTGATCTTGCCAGCTGTTACAATTCCCCAGCGTAGTGTCATCTGTAATTAATGAATGAGGTTTTTTTGTTTATTGGGAAACTGTGCACTGAAATCCAACCTAAGGAAATTCGTAAAGCAGACATTTTCAATAAGTTAAAAAAATAACGTAGGTAACTGTTGATCGACGATGCTGAGTTCCTGTGTCTCGGAAAGCACGTTATGCCGTCGGTCACAGCTCAGCTCGGCCTCATTTGTAGTCTACAAACGCTATCACAGGCTGTCAACGAACTACAATATTAGACCTTTAACAGCCTGTACAGTCTATAGGTAGGTGGTTAAAAGCCCTAAAGTCTCACATGACAGTCAGTCATACCAAGGGCTATCATATTACCCAGCAGGTAACTGGTTTGTACAGGTCAGATAGGCAGTCGCTCCATGTAAAATATTGGTATTCAGGTGCATTCGATTAGTAACTCAATACAAAGGGTGTAAGACCCTTAACAAAGCCGAAAGACACTTGTTCTCCCCGTCATTACGAGCATTTTTTGTTCAAGACCATACCTAAAGTTCCAACTTTTTCACAAGTTTTTTTTTAATAGGTATATGTTTTTAATGTATTTTTTTTACTTTAAACACCTCCACGAGCACGGTCCCGTACTATCAATCCATTCATCAGGACAATGTTTTGAATGCGTTACATTGAGTCCTACCGTAAAACGTGATTTTTCACCCAGAATGCTTGGTTGACGGCTTCGTGAAGGGTCTGTTTACACCCTTTATTGTACTTAGTTGCGAAAAGGTGCGGCAGCGGCAGATGATTGAATCGTTGTTTTGAGATACATATCTTATTAAATTCACCTTAATTTTCTGCCCATGCGTGCGTGTAGATGCACTTCCGAATATATGCGCAAAGTTATATCAATTGAATAATAATACGAATAGGTACAACTCACCTTTACTGAGTAGAAGCTCACGAATAACTGATATATTTTTCAAAAAAACCAGGTCATTAGATTATCCTTTGATAAGCTGAATATAAATATTTTTATGGTTATCTATTACGTGTCGATAAGGAGTCGAAGACAAATTCGAGTGGTACGATATGGGTTTCTTCACAGTAGGAAATCCGAATGATAGTACCAACTCAATTGCACTGGACAATTAAGCCCTGCCAAATTTTGCGTCATCGAACAAATAAACTTCCTGCGTCGCACACAGGTGAAATTCATCAAAGATTTGGCCAATATTAAATTAAGTGTGTTTACTACGCCTTTGCATTGCTTTAGTTTGACTAAAATAATAATTTAAATATGTATTATGAAAAATATTGCTAAAATATAGAAATTGATACTATATTTATACGAAAAAAAAATGTAATTGAATTTTAAATCATAAGTTCTGGTTCTTTTAAGAGACATAAGTTATAACATCGTTACGATAGTTCTTAACTTGTCTTTGTGTTAGTGTTGTGAGACTTGTAATGTGAGGATCTGATAATATTAAAAGTTGGTGAAACAAATCTTCCATAGATGGTTTTTTGGAAAATTCCCGGGAAATCCTCCACGATATTTCTTAATATCTTTGACTTGGTCTTGGTCAACCCGTGATCATGGCGCTTGCAACAGCGTCGAAATATCGGGAGCTCAAAATAATAAACAATCACGGAAGATATCTCGTAAGTGACAGTATAAAGTGTAATAAATTACTCCATATCACTGTTTAAATCAAACGTGTAGATAACTAAATAAAAAAGTGTCAAATGTTTTACAGATTACTAATAGGTGGCGTCGTAATTATGTCTTCTTCCTAATTTAGGTTACTACTTTTTAATCAGATTAACTTAATTTTTACAATATTGGCCATTAAATATGTGAATTTCACCACCTGCTGGGCACAACCGAGAAACTGATTGATCCTCATCTAGTCTGTGTAGAAACACCTTACCTTAGGTTTACCTCCAGCCTATATTATTTGACTTAAAGTAAAAAGAGTGTCATGCTCATGGGTTTTTTTTTTAAAACCCATGAGCATGACACTCTTTTTACTTTTTTTTTTTAAGTTAACACTAGGAATTTCTCCTGTATCGTGGGTGCGTTTAAAAGCATTTAAACTCACATACACAAACAGCCAGACTCGGAACCACTATTTGTATGCCATACAAATATGTTTTCCGTGCGGGAATCGAACCCGCTGTCGCGCAACGCAGCAGTCAATCGCTCAGCCGTTGCGCCAACCGTGCCGGCTTATTATTTCTTTACGAACTGATTGTTTTCAAGTGTCATTATTATAGGCATAGTTCAGATGAGTCTAAGTCTTGGTCCATTAAAAAACATAATAACATGGCGTCCAACAAAGTTGTCCATTTTTTGCTCTCTGTACCTATGATATCCCAAAATTACTACCAACCATGCATGAAGGTAGCTAGCTGGAATAGATTGTTCTGTGTTATAATTTAATGGATTGCAGCTACCTCTACAAATCTCCATTAAGTTATTCTTATATAAAATACTACAGTAAAAAATAAATAAATACAATGTCCCACCTAATTCAGTCAAGACACTACAAGATCTGAAGGAAGAAATATTTATAACTAAATTGTAAAATCTAGTGCGGGCTACACAGGCAAGGCATAGGCACTCCATAGCCATATTGCTTCGACTCTAAAAGACTTGTCACAGAAACTTGTAGAATGCATTGGCATCTCTAGTGTCAAGTTTTCCGATGAACTCAACCTAGACCCATTAGGGTGGATTTTACCAACTAATTATCAATGGTGAAACGATTCTGTTGAAATTTGGCACTATTATGAAGTTTTGAATCCCATAAGACGGAATAATAAAAGAAAACTGAAAAGCAAAAAATAAAAATGTTTTTATCATTTATCCCTAATATGCTCTTAAATTAATTGTAGGTACATAACAAATTTTGAGGTGGTGCCAAACTGGTAATTAAGGAAGATCAATCAAGCTTTCATTGGCTTGTTTATTAGGAGCCGTTTCGGTTTTCATTGATTTAATTATTTGTTAAAAAGTTTAACAGATCTTGCTGATGAGTAACTACGACTTTAACCTTTGGTATGCCCGGAATGTGGACCTAAGAAGTAAACTAAAGTTATACAATAAAATATGCATGATGTTGTTTTGTCGTGGATCTGCGTGCTGGCAGTATAACGGGATTGCATGGATCCACTTTGCGGCATACTAAAGGTTAAGAACAACATCAAGAAAATCTAACCAATCTGAGGTGCTGTCTTTTTGAGATTTTCTCTTTTGGATTCTTTGAAGAACTACAGTTGCATTCATAAATAGTAAACAAAACCCTTACAAATCTTTTTTTCTTTTTTCTCAACCAAATTAGATTTCTCGTTTTAAGAAAAAAAAACTATATTAATAAAAAGTCCCAGAATTAAATTAATTATACTGCACTATTCCAAGGAAAAAAAAATCCGGAATTTTCTCAGGACAACTTTTTTATAGATCTGGGAACCCAATCTTTAACTGGATGTGAACTGGATGATGCCTGTATCTTACTTATTCATTTAAACTACGCTATATCAAAACCTCTAAGTGTCTTTAACAACAATATTAAATGAAAGCCTTGTATATGATCATTACTGCATAGGTATAATTTATTCATAAAAAATTGAGTTCGTAGGTTTTACTCACTTTGGCAGGTACTTTCGCTTTCGGCTTGTACTTAAGTTCGGAGGCTCTCAGTTTGAGATTATGTAAATGTTCGAAAACAAGTGGAAAACTAGAAGAAAAAGTTTTTGTTTTGTTTAATATTATTACTTCTCTTGACAGCATCCGTCACTGTCAATGTCAAAGCACAGTCTCACAGACGTACCGGAAAACCACTTTTAAACTTTGCCGCCGGTATTAATCTATCAGAATAACTGGATAAATAACGGTTATTTTACAACACTGTTAAATGAAAAAAGTGAATTCAAATCAGATTTACTGGGCATGGTAACCCACAATAATTAAGGAAATACGCACCAATAGTAATTTCATTAAAAGTTACTGTAAGTATTGCACTGATTTTGTACGACCGAATTTGTAAGAGCTGTAACCTGTAAGTACCTTAAAACACGTTTTTTTTAAAGGCAGTTAATCAATCCCGGCTATTCTTAGCTGCATACTTATAGTTTGTACAAAAGGTGATAGGTAATTTTAAGAAAAACAAATGAAGCGTCAGAAATTAATATATTATTTAAAAAAATGCTGAAAAATAGCAACAAATTATTCTAAAACATACTTTTCGCTGATGTTGATACATTATACGAATAAAGCAACAATAAATAAAATGAAAATGAGATACCTATTTATAGATTAAACAATTTTTTGTGTTGCAAATTAGTGTGTCGGTATCATATTAGAAAAATATTTTAACATAAAATCACGACTGTAATCCCCGAAGGGTTAGGTTAAAAATATTTTAATAAAAATAAAATAGCACTTCATAAAAACTAACCACAATGAGGTAGGGAATAGTAGTTTAGTTAAATACTGTAACGAAAATATTTCCACAATAGTGTAAACAAATGCACACACTTAACCTTTCTATTGATATGGTAAGTTAAACCAGTATACCGTATTGTGTTTTCTTTTAAATAAGATTCATTCATAATGTAATAGTGAAGATTGAATGATTGAATAACATTATGATAATTAATGTAAGTCCTTAACAATTATTATCTAGGTACAACAATATTGTAAATTATTTCGAGATACACAAATATCAATTATTCGATTGTGCTAATAAATTATTGAAAATGCTGAACAAAAACTACTCCTTTTTGTAATGTATGACGAAAAACCAAAACAAAATTTGATTTTTTTTTTTTTTTGTTGCAAAATAAACCTCTGTAAGAACTAGTTAAGTTAGTCCAACTACGCCCAATATGTTATTGTAATACCTTTTCATATTTAAAAAATAGTTGTTTTTGGCGCAAGTAACTTACTTACATATACACTGCGCTTCAAAGATACCTACGTCACGTCTTAAAACTTAAGTAAGAAGAAAAATGTACCTACCTATAAAAAAAAGAGATTGGATTTAAATAAAAACTAACGTCTTCAAAATGCTTCTCTGAACGCTAAATCCAAGTCATCAATGAGATCCTTAACATCTTCTAATCCAACAGAAAGTCTTATGAGCGCATGTGTGATACCAAGTTCTTCTCGTTGTTTCTCGGGAACTGATGCATGCGTCATTACCGATCTGGAAATTGTTATATTGTATTAAATAGTAATCTATTAATAATATACCCTTAATTGATATTTACTGATCAAAATGGGTAACTTACGGTAACTCCGCCAAACTTTCATATCCTCCCAAACTCTCAGCTAATGTAAATACTTTCAAGGCACTCAAAAATGCTCTTGATTCTTTCAGATCGCCATTATGTTTGAAGCTGAAGACACCCGAATGACCAGTCATTTGCTTTTTGGCTACATCATGTTGCTTGTGAGACGTAAGTCCTTAAATAATTTAATAGATGGTTAATAGATTGTTTAAACCTCGTGAGTCTGAACGTAGTAAATAATAATATTAAAATATAATACCTGGATGCATAACTTCTACAACATTTGGATGCTTTTCTAACCAATGAGCAATAGTTAAAGCCGATTCTTTATGGCGTTCCATACGCAAAGCCAAAGTTTTCAAACTTCTGTTGACTAGGTAACAATCGAACGGTGATGGTACGATTCCCATAGCTGAAAAGAATAGATAAAATGTCAATAAAATATTAATCTAATTACAAAATCATATTTATATCTACAGAATGTAAGTATCGTCATACTTTCGGACTTTGCTCCCATTGAATGAAACATTGTTCACGGACTGAAGCTTGTATGAATGGGGTCTTGAATTATTCACAAGATCTGAGCGATTGATTGATTAACTCTTTATGTCTTGAAAGTTGAAACGTAGTTATGATAGCAACAAGATTATTACTTTGAATACCATACATAGTCATCAATCTATTTAAATAAATAAAAATCAAATGCCACATGTATGACGGAGCATCACTAGAGGACGGATCGACCGATTTGGCTGTTTTTTTTTCGTGTTTTTTTGTGTTCGTTATTGTCAGGCTGAGGTCTGTATGATTGAAAACTTTGACGTTTTCCTCATTAGTAAGTTGCGCCCGTGCGAAGCCGGGGCGGGTCGATAGTTGAAAATAAATTAAACATACCACTATTCAAATTAATGAGAGCAAAGTCGTGAAAAGATTTTCGTTATAGAACACACGGTTCAATGGTGTAGACGTTACTGTAATTTCATCACTCGTAAAATGAGTCATACGAGGCTATACCGGCGCGTAAACCGCAAGTCATTCTATACTGCTATAAACTCATTATGAAAATTTTCTCTACGTCATCGCCAACTACAACTATTTCCCCATGTCATGATTGATGATGTTTCCTCATTAATAAAATTTCGCAACAACGATTACTAAAACTATGTCACTTAGCGAGTTTTTTCAGTGTTTCGTGATGATAGATACTTAGTCGTCCTGCTTGGCCTGTGAGCTGATCACGTAGGTATGTTAACGGAAAAGTATGTAATCCGTCAGTGTATACAATTCCTAGGAAACGTACAATTGCTAAAATAGATAGGAAATCTGATATATTTTTAATATGCACTTTTCCTAGGAAATCTATACATTTTCTAAATAGCGATCGGAAATGTATTACAATATTGATGTTCTTAAGTACAAAGGGGATACCGGTGTAAGTGGCGACTACACATTCGAGAGCGTTTATCGTACTCCTATATTTTTATGTTACCCTAATATTCTACACACCAACATAATCAAGGCGAGGAAAACTTAGGATGCAAGAGCGAGCAAAGCGAGCTCGGGACTTGGGGCACCCCGAGTCCGACAGATCCCCTTCCTGTTAGGTTACTTTAAACCCTGCAGAAATAGGAGCCAACAACATTACAACATTTCGATATTTACCTTGATGTTGATTTTACTCGTTTTTTATTTATTTTATTTACAGCGAGCATTCTTTTATATATTTCCTAGTATCACCTCGGAACGGTTAGTATCCTATAAAAATATATAACTAAACTAAACATACAACTTACCATTTTGTAAAAATCTAAGCTTATCCGCTAAAGCTTGGTCGTTAACAACTGCAGCTCCCATCAGTACGTCGGAGTGACCATTCATATATTTTGTTAAAGAGTACAAAACTATATCCGTGCCGAAGTCTAGAGGCTTTTGTAAGTAACATGTGAGGAATGTGTTATCCACAACAACCAGAATATCTTTGTTGCGACTTTTTGCTACTTGGGATGCCTCAGCAATATCAATGACTTTCAAGTTCGGATTTGTAGGCGTCTCTATCCAGACCATCTAAAATAAAAAATAGGTAACTATAGTCTTAGGAAAAAAATACAGTTGTTTGTTAATAACGTACATCAATGCATACGTGAAACATCAATAATGCAGTATCGTAATTTATGGCGTTAATAATACCTAATCTATTCGAATTTATTTCGAAGTACTCTTTTACTTAAGTGATAAAGACTGTTGTGGTTAAATCGTAATACGCACATATTATAAATAAGAATGTAATAATATTATGATTTTCGTCAGTTGAAGTTTTTAAACATGCGCGTTCCTAGAGTGATAAAGTTAACGTAATTATGGAAACACGAAAAGTAAAACTATTAACACTTCACACAAACTATTTTAGTAACTTCTACGTTATTCTAATTAAAATCCTGGGCTATTAACCCATGGAAATTACATTTAGAATACTATTGTGACTGGTCTAATGGGTCAAGAAAGCGAGAGGAGGCCATTGTCGAACGATCTCGAAAATCAAAAATTAAAACATGTCTCCCTTATATCAAAAACCTGTTCAGAATGATTACACCTACTAAGTACATAAAAAGATTGAAAGTCGAATGATGATATACACTACCTACAATATTTAAGCATTAATGGTTTAACTTTCGCTGAATGCTGTTATGACAACCTGAAAGAGACTTACCTTGGTATTTTCTTGAATTGCGTTTTCTAAATTTCCAGGAACAGTAAAATCGACGAATGTTATATCGATCCCCATTCTTGATACAACTTGCCTGAAATTGAAATCGGTTAATTAATATCCAGCCACTGTCGTTTTTACTAACATTAACTCATTAATTCATGAATCGAAAATGATCTTTACCTCAAAAGACGGTTGGTACCACCGTAGAGATCATCAATTGACACAATATGGTCACCCTTGCTAAGTAATGCAGTCACGGTTGTTATTGCTCCAAGACCAGAAGCGAAAGTAAAGCCATGTTTGCCCCCCTCCAATGCTGCAAGACATTCTTCCAAAGTATTCCTTGTAGGGTTACCGGATCTCGAATATTCAAAACCCTACGAACAAATTGTGTTATAATTTTTAAGTTAGACGATACAGTAGGTATGATGACGCAAAAAAATAATTTGATTCCCAAGCATAAAATATAGCTTACTGTGTGTTCAGCAGGAGCCGGTTGTTTGAAAGTCGTTGATAACGTAATGGGTGGGACAACTGCAGCTGAGTTCCATTTTTCTGGCTCTTGACCAGCATGTATGGCCACAGTAGCAAAACCTGGTGTTTGTTCCAAAAATCCTTGATCTGCCATCTGGTATTTAAGAAACCGTAAACGATCAGTACCAAGTGAATAAGTAAATGGTTACAAGTAGGTTGATAAGAACAGCAGAACACATTTTTACCATTAAAAGGAAAAGCAAAAAAAATGTTTTTGAAATTGAATTAGGGATATGATTTTAAAATTAATAACAACAGTAGTTACATGAAGCAATATTATTTTAATAGATTTTAACAAAAATAATCAAAATCGTCGAGATTCCTTCATCCCTATTTATGCAAACACATTTAATTTAATAAAAAATAATCGTAAACGAATGGGATAAATGTAGCCAGAATAAACTTATTAACGATAAACTACTTTGAAAAAGAAACACGGGTTATCAAACACCACCAATAAAACAGTAATCTAAAAATAATACTCCTAAAAATTGCACGCTAAAATTCAAGGTTAATGGGTATGATAGAAAAATGTACCAATATTTCATCATTAAGGTAACACAAAACGCACATAATTATTTAATTTAGTTATTTAAAATTGCTTTCCATAATGAATTAAATCTTACCTTAATTTTCGATTTCACTTGCCGCTTTATTAATTCTTATCTAACCTATTCAACACACCGCCACCGGGACTTGAATTACAATTCCAAATGAACAGTTTGAGATGTCAAAACGTCTATATATTGTACTTATATACCAACCGGCACTGGCACATGAATACATGAATCACATTGGTCGATAGTCGAGACGAGACAACAATGACATTTTATATGAAGTCATAGTATGAAGTCTACATTGACAGCTACCATAGCTTGGAAACATTATCGTGCTGATAAAAAAAAATCACCACCATTCAATAGAACTATTAAGTAGCGTTTCCATTAAACACAAAAACTAGTTATCGTTAGGTACTTAAATCAATAACGAATATCTACTAAAATTTTAACGATTATGTTTTGTAACTGGTTATAACAGCTACTTTTCGAATACTGTGTGAAATAATGTTAATTTGATAATAATCCTAAGCCTATTCTATATGCTTTGAATTAGAATGTCGAAATGTTAAAATAATAATTATTGTTTTATCATTATCAATATCCAAAGTAGTCTAAATATATATCAAGTTTCGAAATATTTGCAGAATGAAGTTCACTGAGTTAACATACTGTTGCAGAATAGATTCCCGAATTCCCGCCATTTCCCGCCAATTTGCAAAATAAGCTGTCAAAATAAAAAGTTACTGGTTGTTGTTTTGATAATTCATAAAACTTATGTTGTTTAGTGGATTCTGGACGGTGTTCTTAGATAGCACGTGTGTTTAGAAATTTTGTCTTTTTTTAAGTGTTTTTCGATACTTTAGTGACTTGTCATTGAAGTGAGTTGTCCTTGTTTTCGTAACCAGGTTTGTATTGTCATTGTTTTGTTTTGAGTCTCGATTTATCCAAGATGGATAAAAATAAATCCCCTATAAGTACTATACCGGACCCACCCGATATTCCATATGCTTCTACTTTTCTTGTTTAGAATCCACGATCTCAATTCGCTGATGTTTGCAGTGATACAGAGATGGATGTATCGCAAATATCACAATCCCAACAAAACTCACGTAAACGTCCTATTGACGAAAAAATCTTGACTACCTCCCTCCCAAGTAATCAATAAAAAATCCAAATTGGACGAATTAAGTACTCCATAATGGATAAGGCTCCTTATAAGTATTGTGGCTATATTGGAAGCTTGTCTCTTTATAGAGTCACACCATAATATCCACAAAGCCGTAATCTTCACAGACAGCTGTCTGCAAGCCGTGGTACAAAATCCTTTTAATAGTAAATAGCACAGCTCCCTTGTTTTAAAAATTTAAAAGTCCTTGTTATCTTGTGCCAATTATCAAAAAGAGGTTCAGTCAGTTAGGATACCTAGTCATTGTGGCATTAAGGACAATGAGTGCGTTGATGCTTTGGCCAAAGACGCTTGCTCATCAAGCTGTATCATGTAGCTGATCTTTCCCACAATTCTCATCAGGAGTATGACTTATTGAACGTTCCACGAACTAAACTCCAATCTTCAGCAAACAATGGAATATCACTGGAAGAAAAAAAGACAGGTTTTATTATGCAGTACAACACCTTGGTTCTATGGCTACGAAAAAGTCTCCAAATCTTTTTTATCCATCCTTCGTCTCATTTGTCTATGTTTTTGTAGTACTCTCGTTTTCTTGCAAAACATCTGGCTTTGGGATTCCTCTCTTTGCGAGTGTGGGTTAGAAGAGGGCACTCTGGTTGGATCACATCTTTTTCGAATGCTCAAATAACATTCCTCCTCTAGATCTATATAGCCGTTTCCCTAAATTTAAAATCCCTCTACCAATTTCTCCTCCTTGCTAACATACTCCTCCCCTGAACTGCTTGTGGTGCTGATGACCTTCATCTGTCAGAATAAAATAAAATTATTAATCTGCCTGTGTGGGTGTGGTATACGTATATTCTATGTTTAAACAATTATAATATTTATTTATCTCTACTTTTTTTGTTTGTTTCAGTCCCGTACTAACCCGACAAGATCCACACTTGTGACATCAGTTGTAGTTTTTTCTTTACATTAAATTTTTTTTTGCATGCCCACTTTTTTCCCAACTCACTGGACACTGGCAGAATAGTCGACATCGGCTTTGCTTGCTATTAAATAAAAATAGAATAGACATACCAGAAAACCACTATGTTTTAAACTTTTCCGCCAAAATGAATTATCACAATAACTTGATAAATAACAGTTATTTTACAACACTAGTGCAGTGTGCCCAGTGTCTAAAATAGCTTTGATAGTGTTAAATAAGTGAATTCAAATCAAGAGTTACTCGGCATTTCAACCCACAAATTAAGGAAAAGGGCACCAATCTGGAGTAATTTCATTAAAAGTTACTGTAGGTGTTGCCCAGAATTTGTACGACCGAATTTGTAAGAGCTGTATAGTAGGTACAAACGCCAGCACATCAAGCTACCAGAAACTCAAATTTTCCCAATCAAACTTGAACCTAACGCTTTAGTGATAAAGTTGAATATTTATTAAAGAAATTTGACAGATTTTAGTAGCTTGATGTGCTGGCGTCTGTACCTTAAAACACTTGTTTTTTTATTAAGGTATCAAGTAAATTCTGGCTTATTCTTAACTTTTTATTTTAAGAAAAATAAATGAAGTTTCAGAAATTTATATACTTATTTTTTTAAATCAATGTTGAAAAATAGCAAAAAATTATTCTAAAACATACTTTTCGCTGTTGTTGATACAAATTATACGAATAAAGCAACAATAAATAAAATGATAATGTGATATTCATAGATAGAAAAATATTTTAACATAACAACATCAAGCCTGCAATCCCCAAAGGGTAAGGTTAAAAATATTTTAATAAAATAGCATTTCATAAAAACTAAGCACAATGAGGTAGGGAATAGTAGTTTAGTTAAATACTGTAACGGCAATATTTCCACAATAGTGTAAACAAATGCACACACTCTTAACCTTTCTATTGATATAGAAGGTTAAACCAGTACATCTTAGGGTGTTACCACACCATCGATCGTCGATCGATAGTCGATACCATCGTTCGTCGATCGATGGTAGAATGGATTAGTCGACGTCAGCCAAAGCTACCAAACCAATCTTTCAACGTCGACCGATGTCGATCGATCGATTGGTGTGGTAACACCCTTATTGTATAAGTTTCATTCATAATATAATAGTGAACATTGAATGGTTGAATAACATTATGATAATTAATATAAGTACTTAACAACTAGTTTCTAGGTATAACAATAGTGTAAATTATTTCAAGATACTTAAATATTTATAAACGAAATGCTAATAAATTATTAAAAACGCTAAACAAAAATTACTCTTTCTTGCAATGATTGACGAAAAATGTGACTGTTTTTTTTTTGTTGTAAAATAAACTTCTGACAGAAGTAATAACAAATAATAATAATAATAAATAATATTAATAAGTTACTCACACCCAACAACGCTCAATATGTTATTGTAATACCTTTTCCTATTTATGAATTCGTTGTTTTTGGCGGAAGTAACTTACTTACATATACACTGCGCTTCAAAGATATGTCGTGTATTAAAACATAAGTAAGAAGAAACATGTATTTACCTATTAACCCTAGATAACTAAACATTCGTCCGCGCGACGACGCAACTCCGCGCGAACATCAACTTACCCGTGCCACCCGACCTCCGCTCATTTTTTACCTTCCTAAATTGAAAAACGATACAAAGCGTGCTGCACTTGTCGTCATAAGTCAAGTAGGACGAGACCCTACAGCTCTCTCGTATTCCCTTCGACGAATGTTTAGATACAGTGTAACGTGTAAAAGAAGTTTAGTTATCTAGGGTTAAAAAAAAGAGATTGGATTCAAATAAAAACTAACGAAGCACAACACAACGCTTACAACAAAATGCTACACTGAATGCTAAATCCAAGTCATCAATGAGATCCTTAACATCTTCTAATCCAACCGAAAGTCTTATGAGCGCATCCGTGATACCAAGTTTAACTCGTTGTTCCTCGGGAACCGACGCATGCGTCATTATTATCGACCTGGAAATTGTTATGTTGTGTTAAATAGTAAACTATTAATAATATACCCTTACTTGATATTTACTTATCTAAATGGGTAACTTACGGTAAACCCGCCAAACTTTCATATCCTCCCAAACTCTCAGCTAATGTAAATACTTTCAAGGCACTCGAAAATGCTCTTGATTCTTTCAGATCGCCATTATGTCTGAAGCTGAAGACACCCGAATGACCAGTCATTTGCTTTTTGGCTACATCATGTTGCTTGTGAGACACAAGTCCTTAAATAATTAAATAGATAGTTAATAGATTGTGAGTCTGAACGTAGTAAATAATAATATTAAAATATAATACCTGGATGCATAACTTCTACAACATTTGGATGCTTTTCTAACCAATGAGCAATATTTAAGGCCGATTCTTTATGGCGTTCCATACGCAAAGCCAAAGTTTTCAAACTTCTGTTGACTAGGTAACAATCGAACGATGATGGTACGATTCCCATAGCTGAAAAGAACAGATAAAATGTTAATAAAATATTAATCTAATTACAAAATCACATTAATATCTACAGAATGTAAGTAGCGTCATACTTTCGGACACATGCATTTTTATCAATTTTTGTCTGCTTGTTCCGGGTAATCTCCGAAACGCCTGGACCGATTTTGACGGGACTATTACTGGAAGATAGTTTTTTTATTAGTAGATTCCATGTGAAAAAATTAAAACTCTTGAAATTGTAAACGAGATCCACTTCAAACGGCTAATCTCCGAAACGGCTGGACCGATTTTGACGAGCCGATAGCTGATGTTATAAGGAGTAACACTCCGTCAATTAACTAACAATCCGTCACATTATCTCCGGGTGTTCTCGTCTAGCTAACGGAGGGTACTTGCATAGGCACAACCTTGTAGCCAGGATAATCCACCAGCAACTTGCTCTAAAATACATCCTTGTGGAACCGAAAGTGCCGTACTAACTGTACTATAGGTATGCGCCCAATTCAGTTCTCGAAAATGCCATTGTACTGGGAATTGGGATCAATCCATCATCACTGACAGGACAATTGTAGCCAATAAGCCTGATATAGTGGTGGTGGATCAATCAGAGCGGCGCGCAATGATTGTTGACAACGGTCCCGCACGGCGACAACCTCTTGAAAGCCGAGAAAGATAAGCTTAGCTTAAGCCGGTAGCTTGGACCCTGTTCTTGATACCGGTTGGCTACTATTTTTTTTAATATTATTTTTTTCCTATGTTTGTTTTTATGAAATATTTAAAAATGAAAATGAATATGTACAGAAAGTAAATAAAGGAAAGTATGTAATGATTGTATTACCAATATCCAAAGTAGTCTAAATTATCAAGTTTCAAAATGCTTGCAGAATTATGCTCACTGAGTTGCAGAATGGATTCCCGCCAATTTGCAAAAGAAAGAAGCTGTCAAAATAAAAAGTTAAAAGTTACTTTCAGGTTGTTCAATTTTGTTTTGTTAATAATTTATTAAACTTATGTTGTTTAGGCTTCGTTAAGTTAAATATGAAAATAAATAGTAAACCATTACGGTATGCTCATGCCGAAGGCCACACTGATGTGTGCTACACAGAAGACGGACAGTAAGTACCTAAGTTATTCATCTTCAAATATATCTCTTATTTCTTTATAAGTTCTAGCTTATAATTAAATCATGTTATTTGTTTAGGCATATTATAACATGTGGAAACGACGGTGATGTGAGAATATGGGTGGGCATTGAAGATGATGATCCAAATTCCCATTGTGTTGGGGAAAGTGCTCTCGCTGTATGCTACAAAGACAAAAGACTCTATGTGGCCACTGATAATCATGCTGTTCAAGCATACACATATCCGGCCTTCGATAAAGATGGTATTGTCACTAGATTTACTGCACCAGTCACACAAATCAAGTCATCTAGTAAAATTGAGGTGATCCTTTGTTTTATACTGACCACTTATTCTAATATTGTTGTTAGTCCTCATTGTTGTTTGTATTCTTAGGATATATGTATATCGCTCCCTGGCAAAAAAAGTGTCATAAGATGTCTCAACATCAAAAACAAAGTCAGATGTACACAACTCTCTGTATTTGTACAGCCAGCCTTATGCTTCTGATCTAACACTATGTCAGGGAGCGTTATGTTAGTCTGTTAGGGATTTGTTAAGGGCCTAAAAAGGCCTATAAATAAATGAATGTTATGTTATAAGACTTTTCTTACCATTGTAGTGGTTTACAGGCTTTGGGATGTACTTCAGAGAATATGGAAGCTAAATTATGTAACTTGGAAGGAGGGGCACCATTATTTGTAATGAAGGAACACACAGGACCAGTTCTGAGTATTGCCATATGTCCACGTATGAAGTTTGCAAGCACTGCTTGTGGAGATGGAAAATTAAGAATATGGGATATTGACACCCAGAAAATAGTTAAAGAAGTATCATGTGTACCAAAGATAAATACATTTTATGCTGCAAAAGTTTTGTGTATGTTTTTATCAATATATTTCTGTAATTCACTAATAGTTTTAATATAATGGTCATAAATTATGTCCTGAACGGCTTCATAATTAAATGATAGTATTTTGCTGATGCATGGTATGGTATGGTATAGCGGGCTGGTTTCCGCAACTCCACGTCAAAGCGCGTATTTTGCGTGCGGGTGGGAGATCTATTCGATCCACCCCAACTCCCCGAGAAAGCCCAGCAGCGCCTTGGTGTTGCTGACGATCTCGCGGAGAGTACTTTGCTGATGCTTTTAGGCTTAGTAATATAAGGGAATTTTCTCTTAATACAAAGAGAAGCATGACATGACAGTCTTACACAACAATTCAATTAAAATAAGTAATATTAGTTTGAAAGTTTCATAAAAATGTTTGTATGGAAATTTTCAGGCCGAATGGACTTTGAGCCTAAGGAGGGAAAGTACCTGGCATACCCAAACAATAGAGAGATTATTTTGTTGGACTGTGAGTCTTGGGGTCAGAGGATGACGTTTACACATAGTTTGGTAAGTATTTACAAAACATGTCATATTTATTAATATTCTTTTTTCAGTTTTAGATAAACATGTTTCCAAATTGCCAAGAGATAAATTCACGAATACTCTGTTTGGTCTGAAACTAAGATTAAGTGCCTCAAAAATAATACTAAATACACAATTGGAAGGAACAAAAAAAAGTTTTCTTATTATTTATTTTGTAATGGTTAAGAAATATAAACTTTAAGTAAGAAAGATAATTAGTAGTATTTAATTTAACATAAATTAATTTTATATGCAGATAAAATGTGCAATGTCTCAATGTATGTTTTCACCATGCGGAGAATATCTAGCTGGAACCACAGTTGCTGGTCAAATTGCTGTTTGGGAAATAGGCTCTGGTGCGTGCATTGATATAATTGAGCATCCTACTTCACACAATGTGTCAGCCATGGCATGGAATCCAAAAGGTATGTGTCACAAAATATTCTAGGTACCAGTGGCGAAGGTTCCATACAGCTTGATTCCTATCGGATTAATATATACCTATCCTTTGAATAATGGCACAGTCAGTATTCTATAGATAAATAATCACATTAAAGAAATGTACTCCGGCTTATCTCTTACAAAAATTAACGCTTTGCTACTGCTAGGTACTATTCAATATTAAATTCTGTGTAAGTTACTTTATATGTTTGTACGGAGACCCTGATAATTCTGACTATCCATTTAATAGGCCGAAAACCGAATGTCCTTACGCCCTAACATCGGATTTTCCCCACTCTGCAATAGTAATGTTAGGTGGTTAACTACTGGTTTACAACGCTCCCTGGTTTTCGATAAAGCGCAATAATTTCTTCAATCAAAGAAGTTTTGTGATATTGCTAACAGGATAACTCTGAGATTAAAGTCTAATTACACTAGTCATAATGTAAATAACGCGAAGTCATAATGATTCCTATGGCAATGACCTGCTTACCTGCTCAGTTAAGTACTGTTTTTGCAAAAGTGGCATTGCAATTATAATACTGTGCATTATTGTACTTACAAATGAGTAAAGGTCACCATGACTATAAGGCCTCCTTCATACTGCTGATGGTGCTACGTCATCACTATCTGGCTAGCCTTTTGCCAACTTTCTTGTTATCAGCTTCCAGTCTGTATATTTTAATATCAATATTTGACCTCCACAACCCAGTTACCGGGTAAAAGAATACTATGTTACCAATTGCCAACCATCAACTGACCGACCTTGGCAAGCATTGCTAAGCACAAGCCACCATATGAAAATATATTAATATTTCAGGAAATGGTGTACTGGCATACTGTGATGTTGCTGGTCAACTAGGCATGCTAGTAAACTGCTATGGCAAAGACAGCACGGCTGCAGCCGAGAATGATGATGATGTGGAAATGATTGAGAGGGCAGATGGTAAGTCAGACGTTATATGATAAACTGTGCTATACATAGTACATACTGTAACTAAGAAATGTAAACAAAAACTGCATTTGTGTGTAATATAGGGTGACTGGTAATTAGTGACCAATACTTAAACACGTGATTGTACTCTTTTTTATATACTCATTCACTTTAAAACTTACGGAGCGGGCTTGCGAGCCGCGCGGGTGCTCTGCCTACCCACTGTTGCACGGTACGATAGTAATGAGACAGAACAGCGTCACGCGGCTAAAAGCTGATAGATCAAAGGCGCGCACGCGTGAGTTTCATACGGCTGTTGTGTTATTGTGATAAAAGTGAAAGAGTATAAAAAAATCTTTGGGAAAGTTGTTTGTTATCATTAGTACAATCACGTGTTTAAGTATCGGTCACTAATTACCAGTCACCCTGTACATAGATTTTTGAAATGTGGGTCAAAATAAGTGGATGGTGAGTAAACTAAGTAAGGCAGAGTAAGCCAAGTTAACAAAAAAAACGCTAATAACAGGAAGTTTCCTATACTCATTACAGAATATTTCCTAGCTAAGCAACATTCCTGAGAAATTAATGTTATAATTGCCCTTAGGAAAGTTGCCACAGGAATGTGACTCTACTTTCCTGGTCACGTCACACGATTGTCCATACACGTCATAATCTTTTCCCATAATACGGTAAATACCATCCGACCTGAATCATTAGTATGAAAGTTTTCCTTCAGACAATGACGACATCGTGGATGACTTGATCGAGAACTATGAGAGTGACGACGACAACGCTATATCGCTACAGAAGATAAAGAATGAGGCAATGGGGCTTGGTGTTGATCACGATGAGTCGAGGCCGGCTTCGCGGCGTAATGAAACACCTGTGCCTAGAACTGTACCTCCCCAAGCGCCATTTCAACCCTCCGCCACCCCGACGCATTTGGAGCATAGGTTTGTGAGATTCGGCAATGGTATTTAAGCAAATCTAGAATTTTTCTTATAATAAAAAACTTTTTGCGAAAAAAAACCGACTTCCAAAAAAACACTAAAAATGTCCAAAATTTGGATGTTATTTTTACTTTGTTTGTTTCATTGACTTTTTTGCCACCGAGTTCCGAAAGTAAAGTTATTTTATCATGTCAACATAGGCCAAGAAAAAAAAAACTACTGAACCGATTTTGATGAAATTTTCATGGGACCAATCGGAAAGTATATAGCTTTCACAAAAAAAAAAAATTCAAAGCGGTTCATAAATGACGGAGTTATGAGGGTAATAATGGAAAACCTCCTCCTTTTTTTGAAGTCTGTATAAAAATAGGTTGATTTTTCTTTTCTCTGAAACGAAGCTCATGAATTTTCTCTATTTATCATCGTTTCTGTTTTTGCTCTGAAAGATAAATAAACCTTACAAGCATGAAAAATAGTGCCATTTTTCGTATACACTATCAAGTGGCTAGGTGCCTACTGCAAATACAACGGAATCCTACTTAATTTCTAGATACATGTGTTGGAACGACATCGGCATAGTTCGCTGTCACACAGCCGAGAACGGAGAGTCCACCATAGATGTGGAGTTCCATGACACCAACCTGCACCACGGCATCCATTTGAACAACTATCTGAACCACACAATGGCTAGTTTGTCATCTACTGTGGTCGCTTTAGCTTGCGAAACGCCGAGGTGAGAACTGCAAAAATATTCTCAAAAAATTATTAAAAAATTATGTTGTTGAATGAATAGTAAACCTTATTAGCATCGTCGTCAAGAGTAAATGAGGAAATCCAAACTTCCTATGGAACTATTTAGTTTTAGCGAATAAACTGTATTTTAAAATGTCATCAGTAAAACCTTGGTATACTAGGGGCCAAAAGGCTGACGCACATTTGGATGCACCTCTTTACAACACAAATAATCGCTTTTATCACTTTCGCACACTTCGTAAAAACCTTTGTACATTACAAGCGGCCCACACCTCGCTAATTTGTATTGAGATGCAATGCGCTGTGCCTTAAGACTACGTCTCCATCGCCATATGTTCTCCAGCAAGTTGGTGTGCATCTCGCTGGTGGGCAGCAGCAAGGAGTGGAGCGCGTCCCTGCCCGACGCGGAGCAGGCGCTGTGCGTGTGCGCCGGCGCCGCCGTGGTCGCGTGCGCCACGGACGCGCGCCTGCTGCGCCTCTACACGCCCTTGGGCACGCAGCGACAGGTGACGGACCTACCTTTAATACTTCTACCATCTGATATTATTCTGAGTCAATGTGTTATGATTACTTTCATTGTTTATTAGCCCCTTATTATACAGCGTGTATAAGAAAAGTCATATTTAAGGGTGTGATTCAAACCAACAAACTGAAGTTCTTTCTCAAATCGCGGATAAATATTCAGTTGTTCCATACAAAAATCCAATACCTACTCGACCGAAATGTAGCACCCTTATTAATACGAGCACACCTTTCTAACACACATTGTATGTTATCCAATCTCCAGCGAATCAATAATTATATTTCCTAAATAGAACTAAAGTCATGAAACACGTATTTGTAGGTAATATCCCTGGCAGGGCCAGTGGTTACCCTGGGAGCCTTCAACACAGCAGTACTAGCAGTGTACCACAGCACAGACCCTGGTTATTCAGACCAGCACCTAGCCATGGACATCGTAGCGATGAACGGTTGGTTATAAAAATAAAATGTCTCATTTTCCTTCTCACTATTTTGAGTCACGGGAATATCTCACAGCCCGCCTACTTATGTCATGTCTTCTCATACATTAGGTATACAAATAGGTTTTTTTTTTTTGCTTTTACTGTTATGCTAGCAAAACGGAAAACCCGAACCATGTTTCCTCTTCAGCTTTACTATTCTCTATCTATAATATTCTTATTTTTATCCGGACATTGAAATTGTAGGTCGCCAAGTCCGAAGCAAAACAGTCCCTGTACCTTTAACGCCAAGTTCCAAACTCGCGTGGCTCGGCACCACAGACATGGGCTCTCCCTGCGCGTACGACAACGCGGGCGTCTTGCGGATGTATGACGTCGCAAGCGGAGTGTGGATGCCTCTCTGTGATACCAACACGCATTCTAAGGGAGCTTCCGACTCCTGGTTCATTGTTTCTGTAAGTACCTATACTTTTTAACAAGAATATTAAGCAAGCAATTGAACAAATTTTTTGCTACTAGTTTACAGTTTTCTGCACTAAATGCAGTCAACAGTCAAGTATGCGGAACTGTTGAGCATTTTTAGTAAAATTGACGTGCTTTTACTCAAAAAGTCTTCTGCAAACAGCCTCGCTTTAATCATAATGATAGTCAGGCGATGGTATGATTATTTTTGTTCGTTGCAGGTGAGTGAAGCAACACAAAAAGTTCGAGCGATTCTTTGTCGAGGGACATCATTCCCAGCTACTGCTCCAAAACCTATAGTTGCAGAATTAGGTGTACAGGTATGTGTCTCTTGCTGTAGAATTTGTGTACCATTAAGACCTTGAAAAAAAATCTTGGTTGTGTTGAAAAGATCGCTCTTAGCGATAAGACCGCCCATTGTGTCACCCTATAAAGGGTGTTAAAAGACCCTTAACGAAGCAGAAAGGCACTTGTTCTCCTTGTCATTGTGATATTTTTTTTGTTCTGGACCATACCTGGGAACCTTCTAGTTACGGAGATATTGGGGGTCAAAGTTCCAATTTTTTCACAAGTTTTTTTTTAAATACTACTTTTTAAGGTTCTAACTTTACTCCAATTACCTCCTTGGTCCGTTTCCTATTCAAAGCATCCATCAGCAATAAGTTTTGAGCGCATTATATTGAGTTTTACCGTAAAATGTGATTTTTGACCCCAAAAAAAAATTTCGTTTCCCAGCAAAAATTTTTGCATAAAGTTACTTAGTTTGATGTACAGAATGCTTAGTTGACGGCTTGGTGAAGGGTCTGTTTACACCCCGTATGCAATATTTTTCTTTTACGAATGTTACTTGTATGATGTACATAATAAAGATTATTCTGTTCTATTCTTGACTTTTAACTTAATTTTAGATACCCCTTTGCGAAATGGACACAGAAAAGAGTCAGTATGAAGAACAGCTAGTTCGATGGGCCCATACAACTGCTGACGTTGATGTGAAAACTGCACGAGAAACTGCACTTAAATTGTTTGCGGTAAGTGTAATTGATTAAAGTGCACAAACATGTGTCAGAAGATAAGGAATTAGTCATCATAACATTAAAATGTTCGTTATCTTGTTATTCTAAAAACATGTTTTCGTTACTTGCATAGTCAAAGATTTCTCCAGAATATTACAAAATTAAAATAAGCTGATGTCACGAATCAGTTTCAAAATATTTGCTTAAAACAGCATATTATGTCAGAACACGTAGAACTTATAATGTGCCTTTATTTCTCTTCGGAGAATTCAATCGTGATGTAATATTATAATTGCAGATAGCTTGCCGCAGCGAGATAGAACAAAGAGCGTTAGAACTAATGGAGTTATTGAAAGACGAGCGCCTATTGCCCCTAGCAGCAAAGTACGCGTCCCGACTCGGTCGCGTGCACCTGGCCGACAAACTGACGAACTTGGCCGAGTCCTGGAACAATGAGACAGATAAACTGAACGTCGCTCAGACCTCACACTTCCAAGAGCTGGACACACAGGAGACTTATGACGTCACTAACGGCGACACGGAGTTGAACGCTAGTCTTATAATACCACAAAAAGTTAAGGAGAAGAAGACTGATATTGATACGACGCTTAAACCAATAGTAAGTTATAATATCGAAAAGATTATTATAAGTATGCTCTGTCTTTGTTTTTTGAAAGTGCGAATCGAGTCTCCCCTTGTGTAAAAGAGCCTTATATGCTTAGCTTAAAAAAACTTTTGCAGCCTATAAAATCTTCGCCCGGAAGAGCGAGAAATATATTCAAGAAGCAAGCGACGAACTCGAAGAGCGCGCAAAGTCCGCTCAGTCTGACTGAAAGAACTCTGGTGGAAGTCCACAGACCTGCTGAGACATCTGAAAACGATGACGTAAGTGCTTTTATAACTTACTGAATTCTTTATAACAACCTTGATAATGCGATGTAAAACATATTTGTGTCACCTTTTCTCCTGCACAAATAACTACAAAAGGAATATACATTACTTCGAAAACATAGACTGATTATCTTATGACTCAATTATAATCCTAAATAAAAATAAAATCACACGGTGCCGGCTAAAAATGCTGCTATAATTTAAAAACGTCTATACCCCATGTTTGATGTAGACCCGTGGCTACTACAAACTACATGAGCACCCTTTGTTTTAACAGCCGTCAGCACCTCTGGAAGGCGAGACTTTCGTGGATTGGTTTACACGAAATAAGTCTGTTCTGGAAAAACAAAACCAAGATCTCGGTCCGTCGGAGTTAACTCGACACGGTATCAAACTGTTTAAGACGTTTCAAGGCAAACAAACCAGTAACACCGAAAATGGTCCTAAAAGAAAATTGGATGAAGATACCAACGGAACGGAAACTCATGTCACTAACGCTCCGAAACAATCCAAACTTAGTGCCTTTGCTTTTCATAAGAAAACATAATCATTGTTGGTACGCGAGTTACATCATGTAAGTTATAAAATATGTCTTATTATTTAAACAATAAAATATCGTTTTTAATTTTGATTGTTTGATTAGTTAAAGAGTTATTTACATTAAGTCATCTAGTTTCATCGTTAGACGCGATGATTCCATCCCATCCTAATGGTTTGTTGGATTTGGGTAGCTGAAACAAAAATATGTATAATTGTTTAGAAGTTGCAGAGTTCCATATTAATCTTAAGTAACTGCATAACAACTGATTGGGGTTTGTGTACTGATGCTCTTCAAAATGTCAATATTTTCGAGTCTTATCATAAAACAATAACAAAGATATTTTATTCGTTTGTTTATGCTAGATAGTAATGGGTCAATCAGTACGTATCATTACGCAAAGATTGCTAATTTTACCACAACGTTAAGTAACATAATAATTAATTAATTGCCTTCTGATTTGTGCCCTATGTTTGCATCAGCTCCCATTAAGATTAAGACCGCCGATTCGTTACTTCATGTAAGTGATCAGTAGATAGCGCTAAAAATAGCATTTATGCTTCGATTCTTTCTGAAAGGGGATTCTTGCAGTTGTAACCATAAAGGTAACTTTCCTTTGCATGTTTGAAAACTTCGTCAAGGCAAGCTGTCTCCCACATCAATTTCAACGATACCAGATTCACCATCCATTCTATTGCTTCGTTGACACTGAATTCTTGATTATCGTCTTCAAAATTATAAAAAACCTCTTTGGACTAACTCTTGAAGTTCCCTTAGATAGTTGGTAGTTTAACTAGCAAACAAAGTTTTGTCGATGCGGACTTCTGTACGAAGTAGAAACCCATATCCGGATTCCGGCTTTGTACGACTATTCCTGGTTTGACTCAGAATAGTTAAACAAAATTCCCATAAGCACATAAAGTGGAAAAAACACATAAATTAATAGGTCACGCTTGCATTGTTAGGCTAAAACCCCACGAATGTAATGATTTATAATAATCTCTATCTTCCTCCTAACACAACGGTAAACAATAGTCAATAGTAGTAATAATTTACTTTCCGTGTTTTCGTTTCCCTAAACAGCAATGATTCCTCGAAGTGTCCATGAGTTTGTTTTCGTCAACTGAATAACAACTGAATCAGCATTTTCATTTAAGGTATGTAATACCTAATAATGCAAGTCATACAGCATTTTCATATCATACCGGATTCATGACGCCACTATTAAGCAAATAGATGTATAAGCCTACGGTGGTAATGTTAACGTATGGAAAGCTAATGTTTTAAGGATTTCTATTGACTGGGCATCATCATTTATTTATTTATTTATTTTACTATTTATGTACACACAGTAGACAACACAGGAAAATAACATTATAATACATGAGTACATAGGTACTGCTTATTTCATACGAAATTTCTGCCAGCAGACCTGCAAAAGGAGAAATGAAAAAGAAATGCGCATCATCTGCGTAGCCTTTTCCCAACTATGTTGGGGTCGGCTTCCAGTATAACCGGATGTAGCTGAATACCAGTATTTTACATGGAGCGACTGCCTGTCGGACCTCCACAACCCAGTTAGTACTGGGTAATACGTACGATACCCCTTGGTAAGACAGGTGTCAGACTGTTTGGGCCACTGACTACCTGTAACGACTGTCAAAGATCTACAAATGACAGCTAGGACCAACGGCTTAACGTACTTTCCGAGGCACGGAGGTAACTCGGTATGTAATGGGTGGCCACCCATCCACAGACAAACACGGCTTAACCTAAAGATCGACCCGAGCGGCTGTTATTATTTAGTCACGAGCTCCTCCTCCTATTGACTGGGCATGATGCATTGAAATCTCCAGAAAAAAAAGGTTTCTTATACATATGTATTGTAAATTATGAATTAAAATTTGTTCTTGTGGGTTCAAATCCGGGCAAGCACCAATGTGCTTTTTCATTTCATATGTACTTTCTAAATTTATCTTGGACATCACTGACATCGGTAAAGGAAAAACATCGAGGAAACCTGGACTTATAATTAATTAATATAAGTAAGTCATGATGATGATATCCGTGGCTGGCGTGAACACATTGACATGTCGACTTCTATGTTTTTTTTTTTTATGGGCTTTTTACATCCTACGCATTAGGAATTTATATGAAAAAAATTGACAGTTCTATATACAATGTCGCCCATGCGCATGTGACCGCCCGTAATTTTCTGAATATTCATGAAGAAATGTCGAAAATAAACTTTAAAAGTATGTTGAGTTATGTAGTAGATTACAAATAATGATTAAAAAAGTCGTCCTATCGGGATAATTTATGGACTTGCACTAGTTTTTTCAAAATAAATACACAATTTTTCACCGAAAAAATGACTTCGATTCCGTTTTTTTTTTCGTCATGGATAATTTTTTGTAAAAATGTTAATTAACCTGTTAAAATAACTCATAAGCTTTTAGAAATAATAAACAAAATCCAAATCGACCCATAAACTTCGGAGATGTGTCAAAAAATAGAAAGCAAATCTACAAACTATACTTAAAAAATTAAAAATCGAATAACATGAAAAATATTGTAGATAGACCCCCCCTTTTAAATTTTATTTTCGACATTTCTTCATGAATATTCAGAAAATTACGGGCGGTCACATGCGCATGGGCGACATTGTATACATAAATTTTGGAGCAATCGACTTTGGTAATATGTTGACATCTCGCATTTTGACATGTCTAACTTAACAAAACCTCATGTCAAATTAACGATTCACATGTTTTTGTGACTGAACATTGATATTTTGATATATCAACCTATACTCAGTACTAAAATAATATTCGTTATTTGATATCTCAACTTATATATTTAAAAGTTTTCTTTAGGTACTAATTTTAAATTGACAAATTGAAGTGTCAAGCTATTGCCAGCTGAGGTCTTTTTGATTAAATCGTGACAAAATGAGATATCAAGTTATGGCCAACCGAAGTATTTCTGTTTAAATTGCGATATATTGAGATGTCCAGTTACGGCCAACGAAGTTCTGAACCCTAAATGTAATAAGTATAGGTATCACTACATGTCCATTACAAAAAAACTTTAAGGTTAAATGTATATGTTTAGTTGACAACTTATGTACCCAAAAAATAATCGAGTTATCAACAACGCGCCGTGTCCAGGAGTACCGCTTTCTGAATCAAGCCCTTGATCCAGCTACCAAGCGCTAGCCTCCTCAGGTGTTGGCCGAGGCTCTTGGCAATTAAGCCATTGGCGGACACGATTATCGGCACAATGACTGCCGTACTCTTGTCCCACATGTAGAAAACCTCGCGAGCCAGATATATACATTGTTTATCTTTCTCTGCTTTCATGAGGTTCTTGTCATGCGGGACCGTTATATCAACAATCATTCCGCGACGCTCCAATCGATCTATCACCACAATGTCAGGTTTATTGGCAACAATAGTCCTGTCAGTGATGATAGATCGATCCCAGTACAACGTGATATTACCATCATCGAGAACTGGGTCGGGCGCATACTTATAGTATGGCACTTCTGATCCCACAAGGATATACTTCAAAGCAAGTTGCTGGTGGACAATCCTGGCAACGAGGTTGTGTCTATGCAAGTACTCTCCGTTAGCCAGACGAGAACACCCAGAAATAATGTGTCGGCTCGATTCTCCCGGACGGTGGCATGCCCGACATAAGTCAACCGTGCCATCCTTCATAAGGTATTTCCGGTAGTTATTCGTCATCATAACTTCATCCATTATTGCACAGACAAAGCCTTCGGTTTCTCCAAATAGGTCACCGAAGCGCAGAAAAGATACGGACGCTAAGAAGTCTACATCGGGACCATGTAGGGCCCGGTAAAAGCGTCCGTGAAGCTCCTTGCTCTGCCATACCTCCTTGCGATCATTAGTGTCTAATACTCTAGGTTTACGCCAGTTCTCGTTAGCCAGGGAGAGCGGGGTGAGGCCCTTCCCTTGTCCACTGAGACCACATCTCGGTGCATCCCCACGTCGGCTTCTAGGAAGTATTCTCTGAGACTGCAAACCTCACGGTTGTGTAGGGTCTTAGCATTTAAGAAGCCACGACCCCCGCACTTCCGCGGGATATACAGTCTCATCACCGACGACCGTGGGTGATGCATTTGATTTGCGGTCAGCAGTGCACGGACCCTCCTATCCAGCCATTTCAGTATGCCGAAAGAATACATCAAATCCGGCATGACCCAACCGTTGAAGGTGCGCACTTTGTTTCCGCCTGATAAAAGACTACCTAGTACCTTATTCAGACGGCCAAAGAAGCGCTCCCTCAACGATTGTTTCATGTCGGCAGAATTGATACCTAATGCTTCCGACATACCCAAATATTTGTAGGTTTCTGTTGAGGAGAGGGATCAAAGGTGTATGGAATCCGAGAGTTGAGTTCCCACGGATTCCATAATCTCCCCTCGCTTCACATGCATGATTGCACATTTGTCCACACCAAATTCCATCCTGATGGCGCTACTGAAAGTTTCCGTTACCTTCAGTAGCTTCATCAGTTGCAAATTGTTGGGGGCAAAGAGTTTCAGATCATCCATGTAAAGAAGGTGAGATATGACCTGACCACCTCTCCTCAACCGATAGCCTAGATCTGAACCCTAAAGCAGTGTGCTGAGAGGATTCAAGGCTAGACAAAACCACAATTGACTCAGACTATCACCCTGGAATATACCGCGCTCGATCCTTATCGGTTCGCTGTTCCCGGTTGCTGGATCTATCGACATCCTGGATAGCGAAGGACCGTTCTCCAGCGCCCCATACATGACATCAGGAAGGTACGCAGAGTTGCATCAACTTTATACAACTCCAGTACCCTCATGAGTCATGTATGAGGCACAGAATCATAGGCTTTTTTATTATTATTTTTATTTTTTTTAGTTAAAGAGAACACAAATGAGAATCAATCATTTATATGATTGGGTGCAGCTGGTGAGGACTTGCAAAGTTCCGAAACCATTCAAGGTCGTGGTGATGACGGTAAATGATTTCTTGGATTTTGCCGAACTAAAATCCAAGAAAGGACCCTTTTTTGTCACAAAACTGGACGATTCTGGGGACAAATTTCTGTGGCAACCTATAAAATGGCTGCAATATAATAAAAACAGTGTAGGAAAAATAAATTTCAAGAAAAGCCTGGTTCGCGAACCCCCTTTCAAGTCAGTAAATTTTCGGAAAAGAGGAAAAACCACCTTAGATGTCTTTAAGTTGAGCCATATCTCCAAGGAAGCTTTGCCAATCAGTGCAGAAAAAAAAAGGATTTGATGGACATGATTGACCTGATTGACGATTCGTTCGAAGAATTTTACATTAATATAAAAACTGTCGGTGATGACTCTGCATCTACTGATCCAGATTTGGGCGAGGACAACCCAGATGAAGAGAATTCTGAGGTCCAATAAAATGTGAATGGTAATGTGGTATACATGGGAGTGATTAATGGGTTTTCGATGAGGTTGAGGAGTCAATGTTTCAGTTATTTGTGTTAGTAACATATTTGTATCGGTTTGATGACGTTGTTTGTGGTCCAATAAAACAATTTTCTATTTTTATGTTTTTTTTTAATTGTAAAAACACTAGGAAACTGATAAGTTCGTGGTGTTTCAATTAAATATTTGTTCAGTTAGAACAACATTGCTTGATTTGAGTGAGTAGTAGGTATTTCAGCAAATCAAATTTTTTTTTTATGTTTGTCATCTGTTTACTATCCAATTAAAATAATGTGTTTGTCATTAAAAAACATTGTTTTCCTAATAATACTCCCCACTCAGAAGGTGAATAAGTTGATAACTGTTGGTGAACAAGTTGACAACTCGGTGAATAAGTTGATAACTCTTTGGTGAACGACTTGACAAGTCTATTATTATGCAATCTATGGGGAATTTCGTTTATTTATTGTCATCATTTAAAAGATGGCATAAAATAACCTTTAAAACAACTAAAACATATATGTTAAACTAATTTACCGATTTACCAGAAGACGTCAAAACTTTAAAATGGCCGTCCTGACAAATTACAATTTTAGACATGTCAACATATTCACGCCAGCCACGGATATAGTCAACCCAGGACGGGTTGACTATATCAGACTTACACGTAAAAGCGTGGTGATCAATTCTTGTAACTTCTTTACATGAGAGAGGCCGTTGCTTTGCTTTGGTATTATTTATTTATAACAACAGTATTCTCTGTGTATTTGCAAATCGGTGGAATTCCCCGATGTTGCGGAGGTGGATGCGCCTCCACGCTGAATTTTAATTGTATATTTTCATCTGTGTCTATAACCTACTAACACTAGAAGTTAAGTAAAATTGTTACTAACCCTATGGACTCCGGTCTGAAAATGTATTATTTAAATTGAAACTACAAACTATTTTCTGTATTTTCATACTGCGCGTTATTGGTAACAGCTACTCTTACGCTACCAAAGTCAAGGTCAAACTGTTATTGTCATAAGGCTACCACTGATAACGTGTTAAATGTCTGAGCATGGTCCTGGACTCGGTTCCCGGGTCGGGCAAATTTTTATTGGGTTTTCCATCAGGAATTTCTCAGTAGCAGCCATGGAGTCTGGATTTGTGCCAGGTCGATTACAATAGGCTCGCCCCTTATCACATGGGACTTAAGCATAACTGGCGAAATGTGGGTGTACTATTAGGTACAGTCACGACTGCTCACGAGCATCATTATGTTTTGCAGTTAGTAAAATTCAAAAGCTATTGTCTCGTCGAATAACGGTTTCTACTTTGAGATAAGACCTATTTCGTAATAATATGGCTTCTAAAATCACTTTTAAAAGTTACTTCGAGTTTACATATTGGTGCTCGTTACTGTACACCTCTGCCTAACTCTTCGGGCGATTAAAGGCGTGATGTTATGTTATGTCTGAAATCTTCATAATCGTAGGATTTCTTCCAACACCAAACAGCTTCGGACTTCACTCACTTACTCCTGAGTGAAAGCTGCATTCAGAAAATAATTTACTGAACGGAGCAAATGTAATTTAAAGTATCCTAACTCTGATAAAATTGCAATACTATCATCACCTTAAGTTTCAGAACGTGTTCCGATTTTACTCCAGAAAATTAAGTACCATTAAATGTTAGTATTAAGTAGCCTTATCTGAGATATCCCTAGATATTCATTGTTCCAACAGTTATACAATTTTAGACTTATCAGTAATCACTGATATAATGAGTCATGTCAGGATATTATTACACTAGCGTGTGAACGTGCAAGTCATTCTGTACTTCGATAATTTTATTGATCATGCCAATTTTCTTTACGTCATCGCCTAGCACTACTATAACAGCTAGGAAATCATGACATAGGAAAATCGTGTTATTTATCCTGTCATGATTTTCTAGCTAGTTAAAATTTCACAACATTGAGAAACAAATGAAAAAGCTAACAATTGTTTACAGTCCTACTGGTAACGGTTTAAAAAACGTATTATACTAATTAAATACATCAAACGTGTCCTTATTAAAAAAGCATATTACAAAATCAAGGACTACGTTGAAAATAAAGAAGTTTAGCTTTAGTTCCTTCTGCGCATGCGGCTTCCCTGGTAGTTCATAAACGGCACAAATAAAGGGTGTAAATAGACCCTTAACGAAGCCGAAAGGCCCTTGTTCTCCCCGCTATTGCGACCATTTTTTTGTTCTAGTCCTTACCTGGGAACCTTTTAGTTCCGGGTTTATGGGGGTCAAAGTTCCAACTTTTTCACAAGTTTTTTTTAAGTACAATTTTTTAATGTTATAACTTTACTTTAAATACCTCCATGACCCGTTTACTATTCAATGCATCCATAAGCACAATGTTTTGAATGCGTTGCATTGAGTTTTACAGTAAAAGGTTATTTTTCACCCCAAAAAAAAAAGTCGTTTCCCAGCAATCATTTTTGTGTAGGGTTACTTAGTTTGATGTACAGAATGCTTGGTTAACGACTTCGTGAAGGGTCTGTTTGCACTCTGTATGTGAATTCTCAATCTCATTTTTTCTCTTCTTTTTAATCAGATTTTTTACAATAGTTTTCAAATCATTTATACATCTTTTGCTCAGAATAGTTACAGCACTGATGACAATATTTGTGTCACTTGTTTAATTTAGTATTTTACAATATTTTCTTACCTTTATATGGATTCTTTTTTACCGATTGTTTGTGAATGTGTGAACATTGTAGGCTTTGTAGATTCCCAGCTGCTTGTTGACTTTTTATCAACGCAACGACTAATTGTCGGGGCTACGATGCCCCCCCCATACTTAAGTACACCATGCTGTAACCATGATATTATTGATTTTGATTAATTCTCATATTATGAATGGATGTGGATTTTGACGGAAGGCGTTATTCATCATATTCATACATAAACTTTTAAATTTTATCTTGATTTTAATAATTGGATATATGATTTATTTATTATGATAATTGATTTATTTTTAATACTAATTTTAATTTCACTGTATGGATCATGTTATCTGAATTAAATGAATTTTATTTTATTTATAAACTCACGCCTATTTCCGATGGGCCGAAACTACTGAACGACACCATAATATACAGGCTGGAATTCTGAGATGAGGCATTATGGGCTAGGTAGGTACCTTAACCGTTGTAAATACCTGTAGAAAAACAGTCTTAGGATTCAGTCCGTTATTTCTTGAAAAATTTCTATGTGCATTTAAGATTTTGGAAAAAGTAAGGTCAGCAATAAAATGACTAATTTTCACAAAATAATTTTTTAATGCCAATCGATGTTTCACAAGAGGACCAAAAACTCTGCTAAAGTCAGAAATCGCGAACAAATCTCTAACTTTAAATTTAGATACAGATAGACCAGCCTGGTATTGTTTATAAAGTAGGGTGGGTACTAATCAAGTCTAAACGTTCTAAATTATTTGAGGTACTTTTTGTGTAAATGTTTTTCAAAATTTCTAAGTAACGGACTGTGACCTAAGACCTGTAGCTACAACAGTTACCTGCCCTTACTGCCCCATCTCAAAATTCAACCCTGCACAGACACGTATACAGGGTATACCTACTCGTATAAGGAAAGTCTCCAAAATTACTTTCTATGTCGTTAAAATAAAACCCGTCTCTGCTTGAAAACGTGTTTAATAATGAAACGTAATATTATCAAGATGATTGGTTGCTTAGACATTCACTAATTCAGCTTCATCAGGGGGCGGGAAGATTCCGTCCTTGATCATTTGCCGCCATTCACTGCCGTTGGGATACGCGAACTTGTCTAATATTCCTGGTAAGAACTCTGTGCTATATCCAGGTACCTGAAACAAACGAAAATAACTCTTAACAAGGTTATTTTACCATAAAAGTATGTAAGGCTTGTCACGACTCCCATCACTCAGATCCAGCCTGACCCTTTGCTGCCCTACTCAGCGACGCCCTAAGCTGAGGCTGGTATCCCACAGGTGTTGCGCTTAGAGCGCTATAGCTTTGTTTTATAAGTATTTTGCCCCTGGCTTACACTCAAGGTACCCACATGATAGTCCGGTTAAGCAGAAGCCAGCCTTATAGGTCGACGTGGGAGAGACCATCCAAAAAAAAAATCACGACTCCCAAGCCGTCGCTCGCACACAGCAGCTAAAAAGTAGGTACACTTGGCAGTCTACTTTTCAGCTTCTGTGTGCATTATCCATAGAGCGCCACAACATAATTTAAACTAGATACTTATCAACTTGGCGTTTGAAAATTGAAACGAGTCCTACTCATTGCTTCGAAACATCGAAACACACAATATCGAATATCGAAATAAAATTAAAAAGGCGAAAAAATTCGCCACGTAGTTTCGTACCTTAGGCGCGAGGTATTTGGCGTCCTCCACGACGCAGGGGTCCACAAAGTGCTCGTGCTGCTGGTCCACGTACTCCACGAGGCGGCCCTGCATGGTGCCCGACAGGCTGGCGAAGTCCCAGTACTGCAGGTGTTGCACCATCTCACACAGGCCCACGCCGCCCGCGTGAGGACATACCTTCACTGCAAACGATGTAAGCATGAAAGTATTACTTTTTTTTTTTTTTTACGGATGGGAAATCATCAAGTGACTTCTCCCGCTCTGGGTGGAGTGGGAGGGAGTGTCAGACTCTTACTGACTAAAACCCATCCATGTTCTTTCATTGCCCTTTGTGTTCCAGGGCCACGGTATCTCTTTCGAACAGTCCCGCAGCCCCGGCAGGCATCGGCCTTTGCGGGCCCCTTCCTGGTTGCTGACATCTCTTTGAGGCGCGAGTGGAACACGAACGCGCCGTCGACACGGCCTGTCGTCATAAGATGGACGGACGGTGAGCTAACCCATTACTCACCGTCCACAGGCCCGCGCCTACGGTGGCCGGGAGCCACCACGTGGCCCCCGACGCCCGGTACTTACGATTGGGTAATATGTGCAGTTACGATTGGGTAATACGTCTTTCTACATCTTTCTCACATATATGTATTATCTCAAAGTGAATGATGTAACCAAGATCTTGTAAAAATGTTTGATTGAAAAGAGGGTCCATGGAGTTTCTTGCCCATTCTTCTCCATAGAGATCTACGCTTTGGAATGGGCAACTACAGTACTTTCATAAGTTATTATGCCTTGTTTCTGGGACTGTAGCTTCGCCTTCTTTGTTTTTCTGACATTCAAAATTGCCTGTATAGGTCTACTTGAAAAAATTGCTTTGAGTTTGCTTTATAAAATTTAAATTTGTGTCTTCTTTTCTGTCAAATCAAATCTGTGTGAGCTTTCAGCTCGGGGAGGGGGAAGCGGCGTTAACACAATTCGTTCTGCGATTCAAAACGCCCGGCGCACTCTGGACAGCTAGCACTCGGTAACGCAGTCTAGCTGACCAATCCTTCACCACAACGGTACACTTAAACGGCTCTCTTCAGAGCAATGACCAGCGGCCCTTCTCAGGGCCAAATAACCACTACCAAAAAGACGCCGCGATTAACGTGACCACATACTGGGCCCAAGTTTAATGAAGTCGTACCATCGACACGAAAGAAGAACTCGACATCTATCTATCACTGTACTCTAGCCTGTGATTGATTTTGCTTACCGTAGTGTAAGCAAAGGATTTTATGAACCCATTTTCATTTTTAATTCCGCACGCATGATGCTGCTGAAGTGTTTACCTGCCTTTTGACCTCAACTCATCGGTTTTCTATTATTTTTACCAGTCAAGCTAAAATTTTTGACTGCAATGATTACTAGAAAATGATAGGGACATAGCACATACCTTTCAGTTTTTCAGCCATGAGATACACAGAAAGTATTTCATTAACTCCGCCGATACGAGCGGAATCTATCTGACAGTACTGCATACCCCCACTCTGGAGGAATTGTTTGAACATGACGCGATTGGCGCACATCTCGCCCGTTGCCACGCCGATGTTGTATGGCCTTTAATTAAAAAGCATAGTTAATTCCAACCTTAATTGTTAATAGAGAGAGGGAGAGTCAAGTTTCGAGAGAGGCCTAATTGAGTTAGGAACGGTGCACGTCTGGCGAAGCGTAGCGCAGAGCGTGAGGGCGAATTTTTTAATCGTACAGTAACGCGCTGTCGTGTACCTACTGCCTGCTAACTATCGGCAATATTTGCTTCAATGCTGTCAGGAACTAGTTCGTTTTGAATTTATTCAAAAGTTCAAAATTGTTAATTTTATATAAAGATGGATTGGAACCAGAAGTTTTATTCTCCGTAAAAACTACTCACGCCAAAGCTTTCGATATAGCAGCATGTCCGAGTACATCGTCCGGAGACGTGGGCTCCTCAATCCACATCGGTTTCAACGGCGCCAGTTTCTTCACCCATTCGATGGCTTCGTTCACGCTCCAAGCTTGATTGGCGTCGATCATCTTCAACATAATAAAAAATATCGTCTTAATATGCTCTCGATAAGTTTTTAATAATGCTATTTACTTAATTGCAATGGGTCCATTTGGCTCATGGTAACAATTTGATTTTAACAGTGCCTTAATTTTGTTGTAATAATGGTAGTTTTTGCAGTTTAAGTAACTTGAACACTGTTTATAGTTTAATAGAGAAAATGGGGGGAAAACATCCCTGAAGTTTTATATTGCCCCCGCATATCAGCTTGAGGTGTTTCATCCAGTTCATTTACCTACTGAAATTAAGTAGTCTTAGTTCGCTCTACAGATCTTAGGCTTAGTGTCACTCACCAAAACGTTATCAGCACCAATGTACTTTCGTACAGCGCTGCATCTTCTGTAATCATCGTCGAAGTTAACTCCGACTTTAACTTTGAAATGTTTGAAGCCCAGTTTCAGGTACTTGTCGCATAGTGACTGCACGAGCTCGTCGCTGTATCCCAGCCATCCTGAGATGTAAGAAAAGCAACATCGTTAAAATTGATCTAATTTCTAAAAACCGACTTTGCATCATCGTCACGGGTGGCGCCATTGAACCATTAATTTCTCAGCAGTTAAGGGTTGTCCCTGACTAACTTCAGTCTTGGCCATCATATGCGTAGCCTTTTCCCAACTATATTGGGGTCGGCTTCCAGCCTAACCGGATGCAGCTGAATACCAGTATTTTACATGGAGCGACTGCCTATCTGACCTCCACAACCCAGTTAGTACTGGGTAATACAATAATACCCCTTGTAAGACTGGTTGTCAGACTTTTTGGGCCACTGACTACCTAACGACTGTCAAAGATCTACAAATGACACCCGGGACCAACAGCTGAACGTTCTTTTCGAGGCACGGAGGAAACTCGGTATGTAATGGGTGGTCACTCATCCACAGACCAACCTAGGCAAGCACGGCTTAACCTAAAGATCGACCGGAGCGGCTGTTATTATTTAGCCACGAGCTCCTCTCGAGTCTTGGACTGACCACAAGAAGAAAATTGACTTAAGCTGGTGTCACCAGTTTTATAGCTGAAGCATATCTAATGAGCCTATAATCTCGATGAGAGAGAATGGGAACACAGTGCGGGTTGGTAGATGTCACATGCCTTCGAAATTTTTGTTCTAGGACATGCCGGTTTCCTCACGATATTTTTCCTTCACCGTTTTGAGAGCAGTGGTGATAAAATAAATTACATAAAGTAATACTGGGTTCGAACGACTTACTGTTCGTAAGTCGGGGCCGCCACCACTGGGTCACCGCTACGCGCCAGTTTTATGCATGGAGGTAATAAGTGTCTTACCAACTTGTGTGGTGTACGCAGGGTATCCGTTCTGCATCAAATAATCGACTCTCTCGTCTTTGCCGGCTCGCTTGTCCTTAAGGAGCTTTATGGCTTCTTCCTTCGTTATCACGTCTGTTATGTAGCGGAAGTCTATTGTCGATACCAATTCCTGTTGGTACATAATTTACATCATCACTAAACTATAATAATTATAATAGCGGAAGAAATCGAAAAATCGAATCGAAGACGAAATTTGTAGTGAATTATTTATTTATTTATAGATAGGAGAACCAACAGCTATGACAAATGAATAACAATTATATAGGCAACACAGAGCCAATTACAGGTTCTCACGAGTAAACACAGAAAAGATAGTAGAGATCTTAGGATCACTAGTTAACAAGCACGATACAAATAAAATAAGAGTAATTAGAATAAGATACAATAAGCACTATAAACACCGACACCAGGTTAAGCATTAATGACACGGGGAAAAAGAAAAAAAAAAACTATTCGCTTTAAAAAAAGTTAGCATTCAGCCGAGTGCGTGCTGCATAGGTTTTGGTGGTAAATGGGTCAAATGTGAACTCTTTACAAAGAATATTAAAGTCCTTACTCGCTCGCACTATGAATGAGTTTTGCCTGTAGTTAGATGAGGAAAAAGGAATGGAGATAGGTGGATTAAATCTAACTGATCTCTGGGGTACATTGAAATGCAATTTATGCAGGAGATGCGAACAGTCAATCTCGTTATTTAATTTTTTTTAAAGAAAAGTGCAATCTGCAATTCGACGAAGATCTATAAGTGTCTGTAAATGGAATTTTTTACAGAGATTTATGTAATTAACAGAATGATATGGTATACGCAGCCGAAAACAAAGAAAACGAATAAATATTTTTTGTATACTCTCAATACGATCTATGTATTTTCCATAACACGGGTTCCAAATTTGAGACGCATATTCAAGACTAGCTTCTGCCCGCGACTTCGTACGCGGATCCTGTTGCTTATGCCAGCGACAACGGGGTCGTCAAAATCGAAGATCTGAAACGTCTGATGTCGAATTCTAAGAGCCCGGGGGCGGGAAAACAACGGGATGCGCGAGACGATTCGAGACGTTCCATATCTTTCATTTTTGTAAGTCAGAAGTCGATGCCTAGATACGCTTGGAACTCAAGCGTAATTCTCTATCCGTGAACGTTTCCGACTCGCGAGACAAAGCGTGACGTTCACGATCAGCGGTCAGTCGCACATCACGTTCCCCACTTTTCTCTAGAGACCTAGAAGTCGATGCGTAGATACGCTTGGAACTCAAGCGTAATTCTCTATCCGTGAACATCTTCGATTCGCGAGACAATGCATGACTTGCACGATCAGCGGTCAGTCGCGCATCACATTCTGCACTTTTCTAGAGACCTCGAAGTCGATGTGTATACACGCTGAGAACTCAAGCGTAATTTTCTTTCCTTGAACGTCTCCGACTCGCGAGACAATGCATGACGTTCACGATCAGCGGTCAGTCGCGCATCATATTCTTCACAGTACCTTAGAGACCTGGATGTAGATGCGTAAATACGCTGAGAAAGCAGGCGTGCTTCGCGATCCGAAGAGGTTTCCACGGAGCGAGTTGCAGCCTGATGTTCTCGAACAGCATCAAGTCTTTCCTGACGTTCTTCGGTAGATTCTTGGGATCTTATGATCCTCAATCTTTTAGCTCCTTTGGAACATTGGGAAATATTTGACCTCTTTCTAGGCATGGTTATAGTTTTATTGTGAAGATACCTGATCAATTAAAATCTAAGTGACTGCTCCCCTGCGTTACCGGGTAGGCTACCGTGTCACGAAGATAAGTGGAAAAGGAAATTAAACACTCAAATAACATAAGCCCGAAGGCATTTTTATTCGATAAAATAAAAAAATAAATGGGAGTTTTGTCCAGTAGAGTCAAATTTTCAATGATATACCGTCGTCATCGAAAATCAGTCCTAAACTGTTACCGCCTTCACCGCGTGGAGGTACTCCCAGCTTATGTTATTTTATAATTATACAGTGAAATTAGTGATAGCTTTGATTTCCGCATCAGATGTTTCTGATCTTCGATTTTTATAAGTCAACAGGAAATGCTCATCAGACCGAACAACTTTTGCTAAGACGTCATTCCTATATGTGTTATGGTGTAGCTGGGCTCTTGGAGTTCCACAACAGGTGTTCCAGATCTTCGATTTTATAAGTCAACAGAGAGTGCTCATCAGATTGAACAATTTTTGCTAAGACGTCATTTCTATATGTGTAATGGTGTAGCTGGGCTCTTGGAGTTCCACAATAGGTGTTCCAGAACTTCGATTTTTATAAGTCAACAGAGAGTGCTCATCAGATTGAACATTTTTTGCTAAGATGTCATTTCTATATGTGTTATGGTGTAGCTGGGATCTTGGAGTTCCACAATAGGTGTTCCAGAACTTCGATTTTTATAAGTCAACAGAGAGTGCTCATCAGATTGAACAATTTTTGCTAAGACGTCATTCCTATATGTGTTATGGTGTAGCTGGGCTCTTGGAGTTCCACAACAGGTGTTCCAGATCTTCGATTTTATAAGTCAACAGAGAGTGCTCATCAGATTGAACAATTTTTGCTAAGACGTCATTTCTATATGTGTAATGGTGTAGCTGGGCTCTTGGAGTTCCACAACAGGTGTTCCAGATCTTCGATTTTTATAAATCAACAGAGAGTGCTCATCAGATTGAACAATTTTTGCTAAGACGTCATTCCTATTTGTGTTATGGTGTAGCTGGGCTCTTGGAGTTCCACAATAGGTGTTCCAGAACTTCGATTTTTATAAGTCAACAGAGAGTGCTCATCAGATTGAACAACTTTTGCTAAGACGTTATTCCTATATATGTTATAGTGTAGCTGGGCTCTTGGAGTTCCACATCAGGTGTTCCAGATCTTCAAATTTATTCTCTCAGCAGAAAATGCTCATCACGTGGAACAATTTTTGCTATGGTACCATTTTTGTATCTCTTATAGTTTAGCTGGTCTGTTGCGGCTCTGCATCAGGTGTTCCAGTTTCCAAGATAAATTATAGCCTATATGTTGCCCAGACTTAATACCTATACAACAAAAAAAAAATCTTTCAAATCCGTCCAGTAGTTCCGAAGATTAGCGTGTACAAACAAACAGACAAACAGACAGATTTTTTTTTTTGGATTCGTGCTCTATTACTGTTTCTAAACCCCCCTCAATTTTTTTTTTTTAAATATGTTCAATGTACAGACACAGTTTTTTTACTGTCTTATTATATGTATATGTTACGGGCAATTTGATAAGTCCGGGCACTATTCATAATGACCGGTCTGTATTCATAATGCCCGACTCAATTGGGCCATGTGATTAAAACAGCATGATTAATCACTTTTCCCGGCCATTATGAATAATGCCCACCCTATCTTGGGCAAAGTAATAAAATAGGTGATCTATTAGGATAAATCACGTTTCTACTAAATATAATTTATTTACAATACAGTCGACGAAGCCCCGCTGCGCGGGGCTCCTATTTCTGTCTGCAGGGTTTAAAGGAACCTAACTAACCGAACCTCGGGGTGCCCCTGACGTCGACCGTCTAGGGTTAGGGTTTCTGTCAGCATCTGTGTTTGTTTGGGGGGTTTATGCTTATAGAAAACAAAATTCATTTATTTTCTCTTTTTTTAGCAATTATGCTAAAAATTATGAATTGTTTGTCAAATAATACGTTATTAAATAAAAGTTTATCGGATAATTATTTTGCTAAGTGAAATATTTGGTAAACTTGTTGTTGTAGAATGATGAAATGACAAATAATGTTTTAGCCAATCGTTGCTTGTAAAGTAAAAAAAAATTGAATTAATGTTTGGTGAACTGACTGACCAGGGAATTATTCATACTGCCCGGTCCAAGTGATAAATTCAAGCTATCTCAAACACTGACTTATTACATGGACCACGGGCCGTCGGGTATTATTAATAATGGCCGGTCTATGTGATAAATTAATCACTTTGCCCGCCGTTCTTGGGCATTATTAATAATGGCCGGTCCTTATTAATAATGCCCAGTTAATCACGTTGCCCGTAACATATATATGACTTCTGACAAAAGAGCAATAGAGAATCTTAAGGGTTTTGGCCTTCTTGAAACACCCAGCGAGTCTCATGACAAAACCCAGGGACTTCGAAGCTTTTGCTACTATTTGTTCAATGTGCGCGTTGAATAAAAGTTTGGAATCATGAAAGACACCTAGGTCGCGTACACCGTCACATCTCTGTAATAGCTGCTCTTTAAGTATATACGTTGTAGGGAGAGGGACGCGTTTTCTGCTTAATGAGATTACTGAACATTTAGTAGGGTTCAAATCTAGTTTGTTAATTAGACAATAATCATCTAATCGCGCCAGGTCACATTGAAGAGCATCCACGTCGTCATCTGATGATATTGCAGAGAAAATCTTCATATCATCAGCGAAACATAGTAAATTTGAGTTGTGGAAACACGAGTCGATGTCGCTAACCAGGGCCGGATTTATGGGTGTGGGGGCCCTGGGGCAACCAAGAAGTGGAGGCACCGAAGCTTGTTTTGGGACAGACGAAAAAAAAAAAAAACAAGGTGTAACTTAATAACCCTAATAAAAGTAAATGTGTCAACTAATATTGAATTCAGTAATTATATGATGCGGATGTATAGATTGGTTGGTTTCCCTATAGATGTCTGGGATTTTAGGGGGTGTTTGAACACTCATTGATGGACTAATGGACACAACAGATGTAATTTTTTCTTGACCAAGGTGTGGAGGCCCCTTCCTTGTGGAGGCCCGGGGCAAGCGCCCCTGTTGCCCTGCCCTAAATCCGGCACTGTCGCTAACGTAAATAATAAAGAGTAACGGACCCATCAAGGAACCTTGAGGAAGACCACTGGGGCTGAAACCCAGCTCGACATGTAGTTACTGATAACGACAGCTTGAGATCTATTCTCAAGGTATGATGTAAACCAACGGAGTAGATCTCCTCTGATACCATTGTTGAAAAGCTTGGTTTTAAGAATGTTGTGGTCGATTCTATCGAAAGCCTTACTGTAATCAGTGTAAACAACGTCAACCTGAACCCCATTATCCATTCTGTCCGTTAAAAAGTCATTGAGCAAAGCCAGATTTGATACAGTTGAACGACCCTTAAGAAAACCGTGCTGAGAGGGGCTAAAAGACTGACTCAGTGCTGCGTAAACTTGGTCATAAATAACCCTCTCAAAAACTTTAGCCAATATGCACAGATTGGAAATAGGTATGTAATTAATTATTTCATTTTTGTGCCCCTTTTTATGTACCGGAGTTATAAAGGCAGACTTCCAGATTTGGGGAACAGAGCTTGAAGAGATTATAACTTAATCTCTTCTTTAAGAGGCAGCCTGTGTCCCAGCAGTGGCAACATTATAGGCTGATTATGCTAAGTTATAATATGTATCTCCTATGAAGAAAATATTGGTTTCCAGGTATCTCCAGTATTTGGTATGTAAAAAAAAAGAAATCATGGCAGTGATGATTCTTGGTGCGATTAATTAGTAACTCGCAATACCTATACAAATATAAGGAGGGTATTGTAGTATGTATCTATCAATAACTACTTACTGCCAGTACGTGTTATAATATTAATTGTATTATACATTCACGGACGATCAACATTTTATTCTAACCGCAGATTGTGGTCTCGTTTACATAAATGTAGACATTCGTAACTAAACCAACCTCAGGTTCCATGTCGACTAAAAGCCTCCATAACGGTTTGTTTTCTAGGCGAGCCCATAGATCCCACAGAGAGTTTAGTATGGCAGCCGCCGCCAAGTGAGCTACGCCCTTCTCAGGTCCGATCTGAAATTACACTCAAGAATGTTAAAGTCTGCCTCGTTGGTGGTTGCAAATGCTAAGCGTAGGGGCGTGTTGGGGTAGTCATTGGGTTTTCCGGAAGGAAATTCTTTGGAGCAGACCGTAGTCTGAATTTGTGCCCGGTTCACGGCAATAGGCTTGCCACCATTACATAATATGAGACTCAACAAGACGAATTGGTGGTAGTACGAAGTAGTAAAATAAACAGCGATTTCGCCATGCTCATGGTTAAAGGTTGAACAGATAAAAATTAGATTACCCATCTCATTTGAGAATCGTTGGTAATGCTTCGCCAAAAGCCAGAGAAGTCAGCAAAGATATCAGCAGCATTCTTCCCGATGAGGAACCTCTTCATAGACCTGATGGTGAGGACGATGATCTCGGTGCCCCGGCCGCAAGTGAAGGTCAGACCGAAGCCTTGCTTGCCATTCCCGGTGGTAGTCGTCACGTAGGCACACGAGTAGTTCGGATCAGTGTGCTGGAATCATACAATCATGGATGATATATAAACTTACTTATAATATAAATAACATCACGAAACTACGCAACTTCTACGGCGTCGTCGGTAACAGCGCAGAGCTCATCCGGTACCCCTTGGTAAGGCTGGTTATCAGATTTCCCGACTTTTGACTACCCGTAACGACCATCAAAGATCTTCTATAATATAACTAACGTATAACGAACTGGACAAGTTCCGTTCGAACTGGAAGGAGGACGCGCGGGTTCGTGAGAAGTGGAGGGAGGCCTTCGCCCCGAGCAGGCCAGAAAAAAAACGGTTGTTTGGGTTACACTAAATAAGTAAATTATGCAATAATTTGTGGCGTGCAGAGGGCCTAACAACAGGGCAAGCAGATTATTAGAAACCCTAACGTCGTGCAGAGTAGTAGGTTTTATAACCTTGCTCTTATGGGCAAGCCAAACTTTAAGGCTTGTATAAAAGTACCGCCACTATATGTAAGCAATCATTAACAAACTATTCATGCGGTTAGTACATAGACAAACTGATAAGGTACTGAATAACTAATACACTCCTTCCCTACTTTCATTAAAAACACCACGTGAATAAATTCATGGCCAAACTACACAATGTATTAGGCGGTTGTTGTATTATTTGTTACGGTTTTATTTGAGGAAAAAATACAGTTCTTTAGTTTAGGTATGTTCAACTTAATACTGACTAACAAAGTTGATTTACTGATACTTAATAATGATTAGTAATTACCTATTGTTCTAAGAAATACTAGTTTGAATGCATAGGTTTTAAATAATACTAATTTGTATCTAAACCAAATGCAACAAGGCCACATTTGCATGTAAGCAAATCGGTACAAATTCTAAACCTACTTCCTGTCGTTCTGGTGACCAAATAACAAGTTTATTGACTTACCAACGCATCAGAGCCGTGCGCGCCCAGTGATGTAGGGAACCTGACATCTTTGACGTCTATAGAGACGATCTCCAAGCCACTTCGATCAGGCACCGGCATTTTGTACACACGTAGCTACCGACGATAGTAGACTGCGCGCGGATAACCCCGACGTTATGTTTTGCTGTCTCGTTATCACTCATTTATGTTGTTTTCGTTGAGATAAATAATGGGGTAAATGTTTATTTTAAACTGTTCCTCAGTTTTAAACCGTAAGTGTAACCACAAAGGGTAGAAAATATATGCTCTTTCAAATTGATAATTATCCAATACTATAATGCTTGATTGCATAACATTATTACTATCTTCCGAAAGATACAGATTCACACATCTACCAGTTTGGGCTGTAAATATAATGCAAAACTGATAAAAAATGAAGTTTTATTCCTATGTTTGTAAAAGTAGAAAAACTTTCAGTGGGTCATATTAACATCTAGGTAATGTACACTTAATTTCTATTCTACAAAGCCATTTTTAATAAATACCTCTTTCGTTTAAAGTTACCAAAGATTTCGACTGCTGTAAGTTGCCGTTTTCGGAGTTTGATGATAGGGTGCATCTGAAAAGTAATATTCATCTAAAATTGCTGGTAGCTCTACAAATTATGAACTAATCAAAGACTAGCTGACCCAACAGATGTTGTCCTGCCCTTTATGGATGTCGAGAACAGCGCCATCTACCAGATCCACGAGTAAATCTAAAACATCCTGGGACCCGCTCAAACACAAAACATCAAACTCGGTCAAGTCGTTTAGGGAGAAATTCAGCGGCATACACACGTACGGAAGAATTATAAATAAAAAGATAAGTTAACCTAGCTCAATCCTCACCTACGTTTCACTAAAAGTTTTGCAAATTAGAGTGAGAGAGCGTAAATTAAACAAAGAACTAAAATATTATAAAAATATATTCAATCTTGTATTACAAATGTAAACACATACGTTTTTATAATTTATTTCATCCTTGTATTACAATTCTGTGACTAGATCAAAAATTATTTGTAAGGGCTGATTTTCCAAAGTTAGATTATCTGTGGTAAGAAATTCACGAAATACAGTTTTTGTATAGAAAAGTATCAAAATAAATAATCCAAGTTTAAAGATCTGCGTCCAGAAAATCAGCAGTCAATTTTGTGATTTTACGTAAATTACATTAAGAGGCACTTCTGTTAGGCATTTTTGTTATTTATCATTTAGATGCATTATATGCATTGAGCTTTAAATATATCACGCATTTACTAGGGCTAATATAATGTAAATTTTGATTCCTCTCCTAAAACTTATCCTAATTGGCAAAATTAAGATAACAAATGCTGCCATGTTTTGAATTCCAACCTAGCCATTATTTATGATCACAATGATCAGGTGGCGAGGTTGGGCAATAGGGAAGGCAACTGTAAATCTAATGGCGCTAGCATAGCTTGTACCATGCATCGTCATTAGTTGAAAATCTGTCAATGTCATTTTATACTTCAAAATAGCTTGACCTCATTGGTTAGATTGGGACTAAGCTACGGACGCGCCATCTACTATCAGCTTTGACCAGTCTTCCCCATTACTAAACATTCGCCTAAACCATAAATTACAGAGTAAAAATAACAATTTAGTAAAGCACCTTTTCCGGCGCCGCGCCGATGAGGAACTCACGATTTTCTCACTAAAGAAACTTACAAAAATTGTGGTTTCTGTATCTGCTGATTAGTATATTAATAGGTGCTTAACTGGCGGAACTTAACAAGACATGACGGGTATATCAATTTCAAAAGTTCCTTTTTCAAACTTATTATTTCCCTTAGTACTTGCGTCCCGCCGTCCTGCGGTGGATGATCCCAAGCAGCTATAGTTACTTAAAATTATGAGTTTTCTAGCACCCCACCCCTACTTCGCCCGTTTTTTATAACTTGATAAACGGCCATTTGTTTATTATTGTATACCCACAACGTCTGCAAAGTTTGACTAGTTAATTTAAGTGGACGCCGTATAGCTTAGTTAGCCTTTCAACTAACAACCTAGCTACACTTTTTACCTTACTATGAACGGCCTAAGCATTAGTCATTCAGGCTGCGGCCTATGGTTAAAAAGTGTCTTCCAGAAAACACTAGGCTGTTATTAGAAAGCCTACATTAAAAGATCAATTCCGAAGTCATTTTGTGCGAATTTCACTTGTCATCTTAATTTAACCCCATACATTGCACATTGTGATGTTTCTGTCCACTGATTTATGTGGACTTTCGTATTCACATCCCTTAAATTGTCTTACCATTATATTGAAGTTCATGAACATATAATTCTTACACAAGTAATAAACACATTTAAAAATTTCATCATTAGGGAATGTTCCAGGTTGAAATATTTCACTTTAACTTTTTACAGCATATTAATCTCACACAAGCAACACATACTCTTGTACTTACATTTTTTTAAAATCTCAAAAACAAGGAATGTTAAATGTTGAAAACATTCTTCAGTTCATTTTTACTTTCTTATACAATCTCATACCAAGCACCAAAGTTTCCAATCCTTATGCAAAGTTTAATTTCCCACGTCCAACAGTGGACTGCTGTAGGCTGATAATATTTAAATTACGAAAATGACCCTTGTTGCTACGAACTATAAGTGCACTGTCAAAGTTGAACTATTACCATTCACGCTCGGTTGACTGTACATAAGATTTTGGAATACTTTTTATACAGATATAATTAAAAAAAGATACTAACGATTGTATATCTACCAAGAGACATGAATAATTATGAAAAATACATTTATGACAATGCAAGTACTAATAAAATTAAAGCTAGCTAGGTATAATTCTATAAGTACCAGGGGGTCTAAAAAGGCCAAATGGAGCAATGGGGATTGTCCATTTTTCAAAAATGATTCTAAATTTTAAAACAATGTCTTTGTTTCTCCATTGCGTATATTGCGAGCAATAATTTACCTTAAATTTGCGTTTTATTTTTGTTTCATCAATTTTTTTCGCTTTCGCTTCTGATTTTGCTAATTTCGATGATTTCGCTTTTGATGTCAATATTTCTTCACAAAATCTACAAAGGAATTGAAAGATTTTGCCTTCGACTTCTTATGAATCTGTTGGTTGACACTGAAGCAATTGATAATTTGTGGACCATTATACGAATCACCATACAAAATTGTTAAACAGATGAATTGTACACAGCTAATTATTATGAATTGTCAATTTGTGACCATTTTACGATTTGTAACATGATTAATATTATTATCCTAATACGATTCTGCTAAAGCGGCCTTTTTAGGCCCCCAGATCTTTCTAGATTTCAATTCTTCTACCCAGTCCGCTGAAATGATCACTTTTTACTCTTCTTATACATAATAGAGAGGTCTTTGACAATACTTCTCTCTCCCTCCTCCCACAGCAAAGTGGAAAGCCGCCCGAGCGTTCCATCGTCGTCATTATTAACCCAGTCCAATAGTAGTTTGTAGCGGGCCTGTAAACAAATCAATAAGAAATAATTGATATATTATATTATTTACAACAAGTAGGTAAATGGAATACAAACTTCAGCAAGTTATATCTGATAAACATTTTCCCAGAAATGTTCATGTTCTATCAGACACTTAATTTTATCAATACACAAGCAACCGGCCCCTGCTTCGTACGATTTGTACGACAAGACATGGAAATTTATTTGTTAAGTTTTATATTAATCATCTCAATATACACAAGGTGTTTTTTTATATCGCATAACTCTAGGGTTATATTCTATAAGTAAAAATAATCCAAAAATAATGTTGCCATTGCACCCATGCGAAGCAGGGACTGATGGTTATTGTATTATAAACGGGATTTATTTTTAAATGCACATCTTTATAATTTTTCCGCACACTAGGTAACTCCACTAATTAACTGAATGCATACCAGAAAAATGAATGATGTGCAAAAAAACCAATTGATTAACTAAAAGTGTCCTACAAAAAAAAACTAAAAAATCACACAAAACGAGATGACCTTTTTTATCGAATTCACACCAAAAATACGAATTGTTTATCAAAAATACTAACTTGCACTCTAAATTGTACAATCTTACTACGGAATTTCTAAAACTGATATATAAAGGTACAATGTCACAATAAAGTAAGTTTCCATTATCAATAAAAACGCTTTTGAGTTAGTTTTACGTATTTATTTTGAAATTTCATGAAATTAAAATATTCTCCTAAAAAGTCAATATGTTGTGCTACAAAAGTTAGTGACAGAAACTAATCGCTGCAAAACCGACTCCACGTAGTCTTGTCTGCCCTACCCCTAGAGTGTAATTTAAGCCCGCGTAGGCGCGAAGGGGCGAGGCGGCCCGCGAGCTGAAGAGCAGGTGGTTTTAACGGTCTCAGCTTCGGCTTGCTGGCCGGCTTCAGCCGGCCAGCCTCAGCCGCGGTGGTGATCGTAAAACCCATCTGCGACGATAAGCTCACGTGGGACCGTCGGAGCCCCGCAGCACCGGAACCGTGACAGAAACCAAACGTGTTTTGTGTACAACTTTGTGTATAACTGATTAAATTGGGTTTTATTTAGAATAAACAATGTTCATAAAAGTAAGTTAGGTGATGGTTTTCCTTACAAAAGTTTTAATATGTTTGTTGAACTAAGGAATTGTTAGATATACTATCATGATAATAGTTATTCGTTCAGTAAAACAGTTCTGCAAATACCATTAAACAATATGTTTGATTTGATTTATTTAGTGTGCATAATTTGTGTGCAAGTCAGTATTTTTGGTTTAACTTTGAAATATTTTGTTCGAAAAAAGGAAATATTCAGATATCGATTTAAATACATGCCATTATAAACTACGAGCACTTCGCCCGCAACTTCTTCCGCAAAAATTGTGATAGATCGGCTAATTTGCATGATATAAATATAAATTTATAGCCTATGTTACTTCCTTATAATTTAGCTTTCTATTGGTGAAGAAATGGTTAAAATTGGCCCAGTGGTTTCGGAGCTTATTCGGTACAAACAAACAAAAAAATCTTTCCTTTTTATAATATTAGTATACATATTACACAAAAACATTTCGGGATAAATTCTCTAAATTATTATGAGAATCGCATCAAAATCCGTTGAAAGAACAACAAATGACTTTAATTTGTATTGTAGTCAGACATATAATTAGATATGACGTTTTTAAAATAGCATGCATATTATCAGACAATAAATATTGTTTTGCGCCTTAATTATTACGTCAATCAAGTCAAGATAGGATTATAAAAATCTTATCAGTGAGTACTACAATGTTTGAGGAAAACTTTTCAAAATAATTGACATGCTTAATGCACAGATTGTCTGATTCCTTTGTTCTACTTTAGTTAGACAAACCTAAATTACACCTGATAAAAAAGTAACAATAAATTGTTTGTTTACATATTTATTAAAATGGTTAAGTTGTGTTCATGTTTTCCATGATATTTGCAACCCTAAATTTATTTTATTCTTACATAACGAAGAACATTAAGAATACATAGAAGAATAAGATGTTATTTATAAATAATTTGTCACCTTTTTATCATTGAAGTGGTCATTATAGAAAGTACATACCTCTGAGATATCATAACCCGCTGCATTTATCTCAGCAGTTTCAATTCTGCCTTGCTTAAAGCCGAGTGCTCTAAAAATGGTGTGCCAGTTCTTTCCAAGGTTCTTTGATATGTAGTCCATGTAGTCGTGATCAGGCTATAAAACATAAATTAATAGTAAGCTGTTGTTGTGTCACTAATACCAGGTGGACTATCATGAACTCTTAAAGCAGTATTGCTACATGGGAAAGCGATGGAGGTAGACCTCCATTCAAGTATTAAAGATAGTGAGTGGTACAGGCCCTGAAGGCTACCCCCTAACTAAAATGTTCACAATCATGTTGCGATCTCATTTCAGCGACTCAACTTCAAAACGCTGTTAAAATTGTAGATAAATTACTGGTGCTTTTGACAAGTTGAGAATGTGATTAGAATTCAAACATTGTCAAAAATACGGAAATAGATGTCTGTTGTCTGTCTATACCTAAATATGCATAGCGTAATCAGCCTATAATGTTCCCACTGCTGGGACACAGGCTTCCTCTCTGTGAGAGGGATTGGGCTGTAATCCACCACACGGGCCCAGTGCAGGTTGGTAGATGTCACATGTCTTAAATTTTTTTGGTTCTAGGACATGTCGATTCCCTCACAATGTTTCCCTTCACCGTTTTGAGAGCATGGTAATGAAATAAATAACACTAAGTAATGCACCTGCCTGGGTTCGAACCCACAACTTACTAAACACCACTGGGCCACCGCTGCCACCTAAATATGTGTATTCTTCAGTTAGTTGCTATGTTTAACTGTCATGTTTTAAAATTATTTATTTTCTAGAATATTGTTCCTCTGATATCTTACTACTGGCATCTAAATTATATCTAAAGACAATCACCTTTATCCTAGCTTCCATGAGCAGCCGGATAAAATTATCTTTCTCTATAACTTCCTCTTCATATTTTTTGTCTTTGCCTCTTTTAATGTCTTCCGTCTTGGTGACTGGCCCAAAGTAGTAATCATTTCCCAGCCTGACGCCTTTAGCATTCAGTATGTTGTACACATTCCCAGTAGCTGAAATAAAAAAAGAGTGATATTACTGTGAAATCCAAAGAACCAGGAAGGGATCCAAACCATTGATCTCATGCACACATTGAAAAAAAAAATGTCACAGATGATAAATGGATGACCTCATACTGCAATAAATTAGACATTGTGTGATATTTTTAATTAAATGTAGAATAGTAATATCCTAGGTGTTTAATATTAGATGTTTTTTTAAGTGCCTGATCAAGTAACACATGTTTAAAAGTTTACCAAACAAAAATTGACAGTAATTAATTACAAATTGAAAAGATGTTAATTCTATTTTACACAATAGTTGTGGCAAGCATGCAAATATGATGCATCTCTGAACATACTCTGAAAGATTGCTCTGCTTATAATGGATCAATAATTACATGCTTAAGAAGTTTACAAGTTACTCCATAATATTGTGAATCATAAATCAATACCCTAATTAGTAAAATTGGACAAATAGGGATATTTGAATACCTCAAAATGTCGAAAGAAATTACCTTGAACATTTACTGAACTGGCACTATCGCGTTTTTCTTTTGAAAATACTTCCTCATCATCATCATCCCGTTTCTTAGATTTCTTTGTCTTTTTAGACTTCTTTTCAGATTTCTTTTCCTTTTTTATTTCGTCGTCGGATACTGATTCTATAATTATTTCTTCTTCTTGTTCATCAGGAAATTCAACATTCTCATTATGTGCTTCTGGTGTTGCAGACTCTTCAGTGGCCCTCGGAGCTCTAGGGACTGCATCCGATTTCAGCCCCAGCTTAAACATTTCCAAGACTTTGGAGAGTTTCAAGTTGATAGCAGACATTTTGTAAATATTTAGTGGTGTCAGTGTATTGGAAAATGGAAATTAATGTTTGTACGAAACACAAAGTCACAAAGAGGTTCCCATAGATAACAAACAATACGGATGTTTACAAACTATCCACCAGAATTGAGTTGTTCTATATCGCAGTAATATTTTATCACTTGTTTTCTTTTCTTTGCAAAACTGTAGGCACTTTTACTTTTGGTAATACTCGAACCGAACACGATCAGTGCACGGACAATGACATGAACGTCATGAACACATAAGGATAGATGACGAATAATGACAAATTGACAATATTTAGTGTTGCCAGGTCTAAATTTTACAAATAGCCAATAATAACAAGGCGAAATAATTTCCACTCGGTTGGTCAGAGTAGTTATAATATCGTCTTATTAATCTCTCTTGATTAAGAATATTAGCACTTCTAAAAAGGCATTAAACATCAATTGACAATTTGATGTTGCCTTATTTCGTTAAAGCAGTTACTGCCCAACCAAGGCGGAAAATTCCTTAGCTGCAATGTGCGTAAAAAAATGTGAAAATATTTGCGCGTTACCCCAAGATTTCAAAAGTAAATGGCTAATTTAGATTTTTTGTAAAGTCAAACTATCACACACATGGAAACGATGGATGGACTGTACTGTATGAGATAATGACTAGTAGAGAAGTACGGAAGAAGGCATGCTACACCAATAAATTGGAGTAAAGGCAGGAGACCGATGATAATAAAACTGAATGACAATAAATTAAGATAGATAACCATGTTTCCATGTTTGCAACTTCAACCAGCTATTGTGCCAAACATTGATAGCTATTAATGACACTCCAAAAACTACTTCTCGTTCAAAAATATACACTAACATCATTTTTTCAACACAATTTCCAGATTTTTGGTTTTATTATACGTTTAATTGTTTGTATGTACAGACGGCAGCACATCAAGCTACACGAAACGGTCAAATTTTTACAATCAACCTTGAATCGAATGCTTTAGACATAAAGTTGAAAATCTATTGAAGAAATTTGACAGACTGTAGTAGATTGATGTGCTGGCATCTGTACATATACAAAGTAAATGAGAAAAGAAATTCAATTATTTGATCCTAAAATATGGCTAAATGTAGAAGATCTTTAAATCTGGTACCACTCTATACGTCACTCATTGAGTCTCACTGGTTCAGTGTCAAAATATGACAGCTATATAATTGTCGTCTCTTTTTAAACCGTACAAAAGAAGATGACTCACCTCTGTTTTTCCCCTATTTTATTGCAAATTAAATATAGTATAAATCCCCGACAAGTTCGAATCTTACAAAGTAGATCGACAAATAGGTAGGTAGATATCTTGCGGCTGTCATGGTTCTTTTGGCGCGTGGGCATATTGGGAATTAACGCTGCCATTTTTTTTTCAATACAATTTTACATAATGTTTACCAATAGTGCCCTCCTGAAAATGACGTTCAAGCGCCAGAAGAACCATCACAATAATATTTTTTTAATTTTTAATATGAAGACAATTTACATAGGTAATTAATATCTATAAGTGTAGGCACGCATTTAAATAGCGGAGATGATATCATGAACGAAGCGGATATTTCATAAAAAGTCATAGGGATTAAATTAACTTAAAGGAGTTGTATTGATGTTGTAATGATTATAACTCTGTAAAGCCATATTTGTTATGATCGCGAATTATATTTTAATCAACATACAACCTAATACTGACCTGCAAATTGCAAAAAAACCTAAGAAAATATGAATTTCGCAGGCAACCCTGGCGCTTTCACCTTAATCACAGTATTTTAATATATTACTTATGTTAAAATCTTCACGGTAAGTTTAATAACTAAATAAAAGATTTATGTATCCAAAATCAGTCTTATACTTATACCTAACTCTGTCTAACTATTAGTGTCCGACCGAAGATCGATTTCTGGCCGAAGCGGAAGGAAGAAATTCAGTTCAAGATTGACTAAAAGTAAATAATATAAGGTTTTTTTTTACTTTTGAATGATTAATTTTATGTTGACCGAAAAATAATAACACTTCTAGTTACATGCTCGGAGGGACAGGGGGCCTCACGCGCGTTTCTTCTACCATAGCGGTAACGCATGCGTGACTGTTCATTCAATTTTGGCGCATGTTGGCTTTAGCTTCTGCCAAAACTTAGACCGAAACCGAAGGTGTTATTTGGGGGAAGCTGGGCGCTGGCCGAAGCCGGAGCTTCGATTGGACACTACTAACTACACAGTGATTCTTTTAAGAGAGACAACATGGGGAAATCTGAATCCTTATGAGATACCGTAAAACTTTCTAACTTTCTAGAAAACTGGTTCTTATCGCACTAGGATTAGGTTCAACGTGCAATGTATTTCACACGCGTGGACTTATTATATTTATCCGCACACAGATAATTTACACTAAACGCTTAGGTACTTACACTAAGTCCAAATGGGTTCAATCATTCAATGATTATTAGTCGGCGGTGTTTGGTTTTTTTTTCAAATCTCGGCATAGAGATATGCGTCTTTACTGCGTAAATATTGTTTGAGTATTTAAATTGTGTTTATAAATAGAATGTCAATCATATATTTACTTTTATGAACAAATTAAAATTTATTTGTATTCTAAATTAAAATTTATTTGTATTCTAAATTAAAATTTATTTGTATTCTAAATTAAAATTTATTTGTATTCTAAATTAAAATTTATTTGTATTCTAAATTCAAAAATATTTGAATTTTCTATTTTTCATATACTTAGGCTATTTAGCGACATCATACCTTTGCTTCTTATTCAACCTGGCGAAAGTAATGCCGGCCACACACGTTCCAGTATACTTGCGCAAGTCCAGACTTGCACAAATACACGTATTTCGAAGGTGACCACAGACGGCTCAAGCATGCTTGCACAAGTATCATTTCAATGATATTTGTACAAGTGTGCGTACATGCAGCGAGCTACTTATGCTATGGATATATGTATATTACATATTATATTTATAAATTACGTTTGGTTCGAATTTTCGGTATTGCTCAATTGTTTTATTATAAGCAGCATTTTTTTTTATCCCTGTGGTGATAGTCTTTACTTTTTATTTGCCAAAGACTTGGCTCATTTCTGTACATATTTATTTTTTATTTATTAATTCTTCTATAATATCGCGAACTCCTTGCCTCTCGGTAGTCTCGTTCATTTTGGCGCGAAAATGACGTGCGTACATGTAGGTGGCTAAAACAATACTGAAACTTGCGCGAAATGCTCCCACACACGTTCAAGTAAACTTGCACAAACGCAAGTTTGCACAAGTTGGGAATTGAAATTTTGAACTTTTTCAAGAACTTGTGCAAGTCGGAAATTTGCGCAATTATCTTCCAACACACGTTCCAGTATACTTGCGCAAGTCTGGACTTGCGCAAGTATACTGGAACGTGTGTGGCATAAAGCGCGGAAAAAAGCAAATTAAATCATAGTTTGACGATTAGGTTCAATATGCAATGTATTTCAGACGCGTGGATTTTTAAATTTTTTCCGCACACGTGCAGAAATAAAAAGTTATAGAAATAAAATTACAAAAAATACATTATATCTTTAAGTTTAAAAAAATTGTTTATTGAATGAAATTTACAAAATAAAGCTATGGTAATAGGGATTTTTAAGAAATAAAAACAGTTTTGTATTTCTTGCATATTCCCTATTACAATTAAAAGCGGGTATTTCCACCTCAGACCTCGATGACCGCCTGCATGTGATAAGGCTTGCTGTGGATTATATTTTTAATGTCCACATAATGTATTTCTTTCCAGGCGGCCACCGGAGTGGCTTTCAACTGACTGATAGTCTCTGGAGGGTTGGGACACCTAGAAATGTTCTATGGGATTCGTGCTGGCCACGCCAATTTTGTAATTCTCACCTCCAACAGGTAATGATTCACGCAACTTGCTGTGTTAGGTCGGGCATTATCTTGAACTAAGATGAAATCTTCGCTACCGATCAATCCCACGAATGGTAAAACGTGTTCTTCGAGGATCTCTTTAATGTATCACACTGCCGTTAGACGACCTGCAACTACTGCCAACTGTGTGCGTGCGTTTGAAAAGATCCGTCCCTATATCATAACTGATCCACGATGGAAACTAACGGTTTGCCAGTTAGTGATTGGCAGAAACCTCTCCGCATGCCTTCTTCACACACGTTTGCGGCCATCTGGATCTCAGTCAGTCAATCCACAGAACTATACACCACTTCTCGTGAGTCCAATTTGCGTGATCGCGAGCGAACCGAAGTCGAGCTAGGCGATGGTGCCGGAGCAGTTCTAGTCTTCGAGCACGTGGATCCCATTCCTGCATTCTCCTTCTTATTGCTCACTCACTTACGTCGACCCCTCTTGCCGTTTGTAGCCGCTATATTCGTAGTAAGGAACCAATTTCTCAAAATTGCGAGAGCAATAAATCGGTCAATTAGCGCTGATGTACACCTAATACCGCCACTTCTTGGTCTCCTTGTGTTAAGGCGTACCTGAGAGTTGTAGGCGGTACATTTAAAGTTTCAGCAATTTCTAGCTGCGTTCGCCCCTGACTCCGAAGCAACGCAGTTTGATATTAGAGGCATAGTGTTCCAATTCTCGAAGCATAAATGACTACAGATGAATTAATAAATAAAACAATAAAGATTAAATGCACTACCATTTTAATATCGAATTTTAACTCACCCGCGTTTTGTGCGTTCCAGTAACGAACTAACGTTAAGTGCTACAGAAATAAAATAAAAAGATTTTTTATATCTGCTTACACTGCGAAATTTTAACACGAAATTCTCATACGCGATACCAAAATCGCCTGTAATCGGTTTGTTTATGTTTGGTCCACATTCCGTGCCGCTGAGTGTACCTACAAGAGGTCAATCGTCGAATCCAACTCGGCTGGGCAGCGTTCGGGAAGATGCGTGGTATTTTCTCGTCTAACTTACCGCAGTGTCTCAAGACGTAATTCTATGACCAGTGTGTGTTGCCAGTGATTACATACGGGACCGAAACGTGCTCACAATGGGCCTCATCAGAAGGTTTGTCAATTTGGCGTGAATGATTTTGGGAGTCATGACCCCTGTGGCGCCCCCTAGGACTTCGCCTTTAAGTTTTTTACCCCATTACAGGGCATCAGAAAATTCGTCCACATCGCTGACAATGAGAAAAGTGCCCAGAAGGCTGGCAGCATTGCGACATTGGATGGCAACGCTGATTCCATGGCAAAAAAAAACGCCAGCGCTCTGGTCACGTGAAGAGTCGACTAACTGCTTGGCGATATGCTGAAATACTAGTACTTGGACCCCATGGCTCTAGTGTTACAACCCAAAGGGCTTAAACACATAACTACAAGTTTAGTTATTGTATTTGCGCCGTTTGAGTTTGAGTTTTCAGCACTTGCAGCAGCCAACCCAGCGCAGCCCACCATACTAGGAATGTGCTAGGTGCATCCCACACCAAAGGCCTACCCAACTTCCATGGCCTTATGGTCATACCATCAGGTCTCTTCGCATCGACGGGTGTCAAGCCATTGGGTTCTAACACAGCTAGCACACCGGCGGCGCTAGCAAGAGCGAGACGGATGAGATCATAAATGCTAGCGTGCCGCGCAATCCGACCTGCTTTCTGTAAAACTATATTTTTAGTTGCTTTGAAATCCATAAATTTATTGATAGAGTTGGTAATTAAGTTACGCTGACTTTATAAAAGCTTCCTTAAAAAAGTCTACGGGGTAATCGCGTTTTGATAGTTCACAAAAAGTTTGTCAATTGATTGGTGGTGTCAACTACCCTATTGGTATAAGAAGTGCATAATACGTTCCATTTTTGAAACCCTGTTAAATTTGACATTTCAAAGTCAGCTCTAACAAAATAATTATTTTAACCACTTTCATAGAATAAAACTCCAGTTTAGATATCATTTGTGAAATATGGACAAAAAGGAAAGTGATTTAAAGTTTTCCTTTCCACTATCGTTGTTTAATTTATTAAAATTGGAAATTTTTGAAGCCATTCATGCTAAAGGTCCCTGTGAAAGTAATTCTCCTCGGGAGCAATACCCACCACCAAATCCATGTCCCCCCAAAGAACCAAATACATGTCCCCCTAAGGAGGATGATAGATGCGCCGGCGGTGATGCGCCTGCAATTATGGTATGCAAATGCAAACCGCCTGATCCTTTCTCAGCCGGCGACCGAGGGAAAACTGGGGCTGGAGTAACAGGTTCCCGAGCGGGACGGGACGCCTCTGTAAAAGAAGAGAAACTGCCAGCAGGTTCAATCAATCCCGGGCTTCTGCGGCATATACATAATGCGGCAAGATATAGACTACCACAATGTTTTGAAGGAGGCTCTTTATCTGTAAAACAGGCTGCAAATGTCAATTGGACGCTTGGACATTCTCTATCGTTTAGTTCAGTGTCTCCTGGGGGTTATAAACTGTTACTGTCGTATTCGGATAAGAGTACGCCGACGGCGATGCCATACTTCGTAATGGAAGCGGCGCCGGGTGGTCAGGTCAGCTGTGAGATGCGCGTGGGCCCGACCAGTAACACGCGGGCGACGGTCGTCGCGCAGGTAGCCGACGCAGAGCTCTACAGTTTTGAAAGCATCATCGACGCATATTTCAACAGGTTTACAGCGTCCATTATTGCTGTGAATCGAGAGTTCATTGCACTTCATTTTCTTCAGGTATTATTTTTGGAAGACTTTTTCGTTGTAGCCTATTTTTATTTTTAATCATCAAGCATCAATGTCTTTGCCTGTTGCTTCCATTTCTTGTGAAGTGAATTTACATCTACTGATATTATGTACTTAATAACCCAACATAGCGTTACCAGAATTGACATTTTATTGTTTTTACCATACTTCGAAGTGCTTAGGTATATATGCACCTACCTATAATCATCCCTATAAGTATATAATTTTCTCAGTCATCTCTTTGGTTGATAGGCTGTGACGAAAAAAATATCATTGGGTGCGGAGATAGTGGCTCGAGGGCAATCCACGGAGGTGAGCTCAGCGTCGGGAGCCGGGCGATGGAGTAGCGGCGACCACTCCGTCAGCGCGACCCTGGGCAACAGGGGGCTAGACCTGTGCTACGCGAGGGACATCAAACCCTTCCTCACCGTGGCCGCCATGCTCGAGGTGACGATTAAACCACTATCTTTTTATCGGCATAGGCTCATCAAAAACTTGGGAATTTTCATCACTTGAGTTGTCAATTAAGGATTTATTAGGAAGACTAAAAAAACTCGGATTAAATGAGCAAGGAGGATCTACAACGGGAAACAGACTATACACGAATAAGTCACGTAAATTAAAATACACGCAAATATTTCGACAGTTCAAGACGCTAACGCTATGCATAAGCAGAGTATCATTTTTTGAACTTCAACACAAACTATAAGCGAAGATACCGCGGCCCTGGAACACAAAGGGCAAAGATGGAACATGGATGGGTTTTAGTCAGTAAAAGTCTGACACTCCCTCCCACTCCACCCAGCGCGGGAGGAGTTATTTGATGACTTCCCATCCCAAAAAAAAAAAAAAAAATGGTGACCTGGCTCTAGAGACTAAGACACAGAAAAAGTGACTATTATAGATTTTTGCTAAAACTGTAGAAATGTTTCACTCACAGGTGGGATTTAAAATTCGTCGCGCGGTAGCAACCCTGGCTTACGAGTGGCATACAAAGGATTGGACTGTGCGCGCTTCAGCAGACTCCGACGGCCTTGTGGGCGCCACGCTGCAGAGGTCCCTCGGAGGAAAGAAGGCAAAGCTGGCCTGTGCCATCTCCGCACTCCTCAACCACCCTAACGATAAGTTCAGGCTTGGCTTTGGTGTCACTGCCGCAATTATTTAAACCTTAGTAAATCTAGATTAATGAAAACTTGAACTTGAAGGCCGACTCGACCTTGCAGAACAACTCACTATGATAAATATAATTAGATGTAAATTATATAAGGGCTTCTTTGACAGAAACACATTATATTGATTACGTCTGAAGTTCACTGTTTAATTAGTACTAGAGTAGTCGTGCACGAGCCAGCGTGTGTCCCGGGTTTACGGACATGTTATAGATAGATAATATCTTCGATAGTTTTTATTTGTAACGATGTTATGGTAAGTAAGCCAAGAGAGAGAGATACAAGAGATACAAGACTTATGAATGTGAAAGGGTCTCTGTTTGTTATGTTAGATTATTTTCGGTATATTTCATAACCAATTTACCGATTCAACTTTTAAGAGGATGTTTTGTTTAGCTTGAATAAACCTTTAATATTTATTTAGCTGACGATATTGTCGTGCTTATTTTAAAATTAAGCTGTTTGGACTTTATTTAGGTGGAACTTTTTACGGCTTAAATATTTAGATGAATTTCGACCAAAAATAGATCAGTAAAAGAGAATGAACAACGTAACTGTTTTGATATGTTTTACTGATTCAGTCGACTTGAAATATAAATTCTCCATTAAATTTTAAGTCGATTTTATATATTTTGTATTCTAATGTTTATTGTTTCGTTAGTAAATAGGTGTTATTTATACAATTAATATCGTGTTTTAATTTAGATATAATATTGGTATGGTATCAGCAGTAAATACTAAACATTAATGGAAAAAAATATAAATAATATAAAATTGCTTGAATGTATGCGTATTATAAATGTGTCTATGCGCAAGTAAATATCATACGTTGGATTAAAAAAAAGGTAAATTTATTTTTGTTTCATTTATAATCTCCGTTAAAGAAAAATTCCCCTCACCTCGAAGCCGTCCGACAGCCGAGTGACATAGCCACTTACATCGTTTGAAAGTCACTGAACATTCACAGGTTGTCCTCACAGTTTAATAATGCACACAAGCACTAGAAAATACTATTAAAAATTCATTTTCAATGTAACGATAATGTAGGCGTGTATTATCCGCCGTCGGGTGCGTCAGTGCACCGCGGCGGCGGCACGCTGGGCGGGCGCCTGCGCGACTTCTGGGCGGAGTCTGAATCGCCGCCCTCGCTGGATACGCATACAATAATGGACTTTACATCGTAAAAATAAAGTGTTATTTGATGTAAATAAACGTTGAGTGTGGAAGTGTGGGCGTAAGGTGGTCGGTTGCTGCAGTGTGTATTCCGTGGAGCGTGTTGCGGCGACTCGGCGAGGCGAGCGCGCGGCGCCGCGGCGTGGCGGCAGTAATGGTGATGGAGCGTCTGGCGCACTTCGTGAGCAAGTCGCTGGAGGGAGGCGAGGCGCCGGCGCCGCCGCCCGAGCCCGGCGACGCGGACGACGCTGACGATGCGGACGTGGACGTGGACATCACGGAGCTGGAGCAGGCGCCGGCGCCCAAGCGCCCACGCAACTGGCTGCTGTCGCCCGAGCCCGCCTGCAAGCGGGAGGCTGCACACGATGACGATGATGATCACAGGCATGGTGAGTAAGTTATAGCTAACCTAAAAATGGATGTAGTAAACTCTTGATCTATAGTATGTTTTGTGCTAAGTATTTGACCCCATTTGATACACTATTTTAACACCCGCCAAACCACCATTTGACCATCTGACTTGATCAAATTAAACCCAGGTTCATAACAAAAGTGTTCTAGTGTCAGAACAGCTACGCTAGGTGTTCACACAAACTGTTCAACATGACACTGTTAGAAAGTTATTATCATATTTTTGCTCTACCTGCCGGTTGATGTCGGACACCTCAACGGGCAGGTGAAGCGTAGGCGCGGAGTCTCATGTCGTTCAGTTTGTGGTTCTACCTAGCGCAGCTGTTCTTTCCCCTAATAAAATGTTCTATTATCAACCAGGGTAAATATAAATAACTAGCATATGCCCGCGGCTTCGCCCGCGTAGAGTTCGGCAATTGTCCTACGGGATCGAACTACCGGGATAAAAAGTATCCTATATGTTAATCCAGGTAATAAACTATCTGTGTGCCAAATTTCATACAAATCCGCCAGTGGTTTTTGCGTGAAAGAGTAACACATATCTATCCATCCATACATCCTAACAAACTTGCGCATTTATAATATTAGTAGGATAGGATACCAGGCTTTTTAGCTGTATCTCGGGTCACCCATATCATGATCACACTTCCCTAGCGTGACTATACAATATTGTAATTGTAAGTTGAAATCTCTTTTCGTTTTTATGTGACCGCATCGTTCAACTAAACTGCGTAACGTACTTGAATGTGGTTTTCAACATCATGTAGGCAAGTAATTAATTGGTTTGTGTGTATTTGAAGGAAAGATGTAAATATTTATTAGTCGCAGGGACAAAGTGAGTTTTTTTTTTCCATGCCTGGCATGTGTCCCACTGCAGCACGCGTAGCATGACCACCGTAGAAATGGGTATCTTTGACGGAAGAATCGACAAAATGACAGATTGTGTCGACAAAACGACAGATTACTTTTCACAATCTGTAATTTTGTCGATTCTTCCGTCAAAGAAACCCGTTTCTACGGTGGTCTTCTACGCGTGCTGGGCAAAGGCATGGCGAGAATGCAAAATAAAATTATAAACAATAAACGTACAAAGCATAACAAATATTTATAAATACAACAGAACGAAAAAGTTGACAGCTTGCACGTCCTGACTGCAACAACAGGCTGCATGCTGCAACTCAGGATGATGCTGTGCCACCGCACAGCGCTTTTTATACTAATACTAGCTTATGCCCGCGGCTTCGCCCGCGTGGAATTCGGGAATTGCCCACGGGATCTTACTTCTGGGATAATAAGTAATCTATGTATGTATAGTAGATACATGGTTTTTATATACTTGCTTATAACTTGCAAATATTAGTTCATAGTAATATCAATTAGGTACTTTACATATTATTATGTGAAATATTGATAGGTACCTTGGTTTGAGATTGGACACCGGTGACGAAAATCAAATGATTAATTAGGAATCTATTTATAGACATAAAACTTTTACAAAATATTTAATATCAATGGCACGTATCACGAGCCAACACGAAAATCGGTGCAATAAACCATATTTACAGACGTCTACCTCAGAAAAATCCTACCTACTTATTTAATAGGTAAATACTCCCGCGCCCCGCACGCCCCGCGTAACACTGCGCGCCATGCGCCCGTCTACGTGAGCTTCGAAGCCCTATTGGACTCTGTTGGGGGATGATTTTGATTTTGGAAAAAACTGTGATACACGTTTCTCATAATTTTAATTGAAAAGTATGTATGCAAATTTTCAAGTCAATCGACTCAGAGAATAAAAAGTTTCACAGAATATTAAACACCCCATTTCACCCTCTTAGGGGTGGAATTAAAAAAAACTGTTTCGTAGCGGATACTTAATCTTCACAAAGAATGCACTCTCCAAACTTTATGTCTCTAGAACCAGCCGATTGGGTTGTGCGTTGATATATCAGTCAGCCAGTCAAGACATTGAATTTTTAAATTGGGGGATGATTTTGGAAAAACTGTGATACACGTATCTCATAATTTTATTTGAAGAGTATGTACACAAATTGTCAAGTCAATCGACTGCGAGAATAAAAAGTTTCATAGAAAATTCAACGCCCCATTTCACCCTCTTAGGGGTGGAATTACGAAAAACCCTTTCTTAGTGGATACTTACTCTTCACAAAGAATACACCCTCCAAATTTCATGTCTCTAGGACCAGCGGTTTGGGCTGTGCGTTGATATATCAGTCAGTCAGTCAGGACTTTGAATTTTATATATATAGATTGAACTTGTATAATATTAGTAGAGAAATCTCGATGTTATATCTTATTACATACCTAATCAACAAGTTAATTGTAAGCACTACCTTACTTATGAGGAAAGTGGCATACTCATTTTGACTCCCAAGTAACGCACGTACCTGGTACTATACTCGATACTGATACCCCTGTACCCCTGTATGTGAGTAGAATTTCAGTAGGTACCTACCTACCTACTGAAATTGTACTACAGAATAATCAACCAACACAACAGAGAACAGAGTGTCAAAATCATGTTAATTACTGCGATAGGCTAATTGTAATAACGAATCATTTCACATGAATTTGTCAGCTGGTTAGCTACCCTTTCTTTTAACTCTCTTTACAGCATCTTGCATTTATAGACTTTACATAGTTTAAGATAGAGATAAATGGGAAGAGGGAAGGGAGGCCTTTGCCCTCCATTGGGACACATCAGGCTCATAATAATAATAAATAGTTTAAGCACGTGTACCGATTATCAGTATGGCTGAGAATCATCCCATTAATATAGAAACTGGTAGATATTTACATAACAAATCTGTTAACTTCAACTTGTTGGCGAACCTATTTTTATTAAATAAATCTACCCTATAACAACTTCGAGGATTGTTAAAACGACGCTGTCGTTCGTGTGTTCAACTGAATTGTCGGCTTTGTTCAACCTATTTTTTTTCACAGATAGCTTTCTTTTCGAATCGACATACAGTACGTACCTAGGTCATCATCATAATATCAGCCCGGAATCACCCACTGCTGGGTATAGGCCTCCCTTTTTTTCTGCCACACTTCCCGGTTCTGTGCGTCCCGTAACCAGGTGTTTCCCACGACTTTGACGATATCGTCAACCCAACGAGCTTTTGGACGGTCCTGATTTCTTTGGCCAAACCTTGGTCGTACCTAGGTACCACTTATACGCCATATAATGACTAAATCTATTTATCTTAGATACTTTCAACCTTAGCACAATGAAACCAATTTGCTAATGGTTTGAATTGTTGCCAAAAGTGGTAAAGCAATTAAGATATCAGCAAAACAAGTTAAACGAATCTGTCAGTGTCTGATTCCGGTGTCCTCAGCTAGTCCCCAATCTGTCCGCAACGGTTTGCCCGAACATTTACTGTGGCGTCAGTGAGGTCCTCAGATCGTCAAAAGGGCAGATACAATGCATTTGGCACAAACACTGTAGCTTGTAGGTATGTAGGACATGGTCTGGTTAGGTTGTGGTCATTTTCGTTAAATCTACCTAAGAATAACGTGGAGCAAAAGAAATGTCATAATGTGAATTGCCTGCCGTTTTCTTGAAAAAGAAAAATAAAGGATTCTGTTGTCCGGAAAGTTTAAAGTTAGTTTAAGTTTCCATCCAAATTACTGTATCGGGACAACCTTCTGGAATCTGCTGTTGGCTGTCAGGAATATCCTGGCTTCCACACTGATTGATTTTGACGTGCCGTGCTTCTCCGAGGCTATCAATGCCTGGAAACTCGCTTGCCCGAATTCTGAAGAACCCGACCATCCATTTTCCCAGAGACGGTGGGACGAGCCGCTCTGCAGAATAGTTCAGAACAATTTACTGAACACGTCTGTCACTACTGCAGAGCGTGCGCGTCTGCTGGCTGTGGGTGAGTGGGAGTCGGGTCTTTGGCTTCAAGCACTACCGTCGTCGTGCATAGGCACATTACTCGACGACACTACTTTCCGCCTCGCTGCTTCTCTACGCCTAGGCGCTCCATGTTGTTCTCCTCATAGCTGTCACTGTGGTGAAGTTGTCAACAACCTTGGACACCACGGCCTGTCATGCAGTCGAAGTGCAGGCCGTTTTGCACGGCACGCGAACTTAAACGACATCATCCGACGAGCTCTTGTCACCGTCGGCGTTCCAGCTTTATTAGAACCCAATGGTTTGGTGCGCGACGATGGCAAGAGACCGGACGGCATGTCTTTGTTTCCATGGAAGATGGGTAAGCCCTTAGTGTGGGACGCAACATGTGTCGATACACTTGCGCCATCCCATCTTCCTAGCTCGTCGTGCTGTGCTGGGGCTGCCGCTGCGGCTGCAGAGAACCTCAAGCGGCGTAAATATAGTAACCTTATTGGTAACTATATTTTCGAGCCGTTTGGGGTTGAAACTCTAGGACCGTGGGGTCCGAGTGCTCACAGCCTTTTTAAGGAAATATCAAATCGCTTAGTTGACACTTCCCGTGACCCAAGGGCTGGCTTTTACTTTGGCCAAAGGCTTAGCGTTGCCATACAACGTGGCAACGCCGCCAGTCTCTTGGGTACATTACCAGTTGACAGCGTTGAGGAGGAGTTTTTTGACGCCATTTTTTAAGTTAGTTAGTTAGTTAGTTACTTTAGTTTATTTTAATTTATTAATGTATATATATATTCTCAAATAAAAAGTTTAAGTTTTAGTTAAAGGTTTATTCACGAACATGATCGATATCCATCAAATTACCATCTCCTGAGTTGATGGCCATTTGTGCTCGTTTTATGAAATTCTGAATTGTTGCTAAGCATATATCTGACCCCAAATTGGTGGTTTCTTCTTCAGTGTTGGGTTTCAAGACTTGCAAGTTTTATGGTTTGCTGTGATTATCCTGAGATTTCGAAAAGCCTAAAAGGAAGAAGTCTTCAGATTTGGCGATCTGGCTGGCCAGTTTAAATTCTCAACACCGGAGATCACATTCCGCATTCTTCAGGTGTGTAGCACTCCATTGTTTATTGTCTACTAATTCTCTGTCTACAACTTCGTCATCTGTTTTTCCCAGCTATATTGGGGTCGGCTTCCAGTCTAACCGGATTCAGCTGAATGTTTTAAATTACAACGACGTCATCATCATCTGCCTAGCCTTTTTACCAACTATGTTGGGGTCGGCTTCCAGTCTAACCGGATGCCGCTAAGTACCTGTACTTTACATGGAGACTACCTATCTGACCTCCACAACCTTGTTAGTACTGGGTAATACGATACCCCTTTGATAAACTGGTTGTCAGACTTTCGGGCCACTGACTAGGTACCTGTAACGACTGTAAAAATCTACAAATGACAGCTGGGACCAACGGACCAACCTGAAATTACAATGACATAAAGCGCCATTTGAAAAAAATATGACACATTCACATTATAACATTACTTTTACCCCACCCTGTATAAATCATGTTTGCTTCTTACTGAACCCAAAAGCTAATATAATAGTGTACTGAACACAATCACAACATCCAGTTGTAAGTGCAACACAATATCACGTTACACTACCAACGGAACCCGTCCAGGGGTAACCCCATAACCTCCTCCTGTTGCCAACGCATGGGTGTGAACGATTTGTCCCTGATGGAGCACGGGCCATGGACGGGACTCATCACATGTAAATCGGGGCCACCACTGCATATGAAGAATACGTTTGTGAAGAATCGTTTTCATTATCATTACGAAGAAATAGATTCAAGAATGCTGTCTAATTATAGATGACACTAGACACAATATGATGGGGCCCTTACGTACTGGGGTTGTTACGTATGGGGTTTTGGGCGGATATGCCTTAAAATAAAAATTAAAATATATAACTTATCAAAATACCAAAAAAAATGTAAGCGGGCAGTTTGGATTTTGATTATTAATATCACTGATATTTTATTTTATTTGTTTTACTAGTTAGATTATTTGGGTCTCATCAATCGTATGTCGGTGGCGTAGCTGTAGTGGGATTATGTCGAACTAAAAATAAAGATTACAACCAACTCATCACTCATCAGTATTAGGTATATTAACACATCGAACTCCACAGTCACATTTATTAATTAAACCCCTACAATGATCGTGCAATAAGCTTTTAAGGGCCTTGGGCACCTTTTGTAGCAATACAAACGGAAAACGGCCGCGATACAGAGACCCTATGCTGTCGCTGGCGCCCACGTAACCACCATTCTGTACCGCTACTACTGCGATGCCGTCCCGCTTCATACGTTATCAAACGCGATTGAGCTTCGATACTGAAATGCCTCCATCCTCCACTCTTCATTCCCCCGATGTCGATGGAAACAGTAACTCGTTTGCATCGATACAGTGGGTGGCGATGCTAACAGGCGTCTGCATCGCTTCTGTGCCACGGTAGTCGCATTAGCAAGAAGTGACTACTGGGCATCATTCAATTCCTTTGAGAAAATTACGCAGTCAGAAGGCCTAACACAGGAATTGCCATCAAAGAGAAAGAAAGTATCTCAAACTCTTATTTCACTTATCCGCTTTTGGGTGAATATCAACAACGTGCATTTTTATTCAATTTTGGTGGCGAAATTTTTTCTTCATTATTCGTGAAAAATAAGGGGCTGTCATAAGAAAAGAAACTCCAAGCTAGAAGGATCTTCAAGAGGGCTCAGAAAATCTCGATAACTTTTTGAGATATTTAAGTTCAAAGTCTAGTGTGGCCACCAAAATTGAAAATCGCCCACCAAAATCGAAAGTGCCCACCAAAATTGAAAATCAGTGGCACCAAAATTTAATTTCTCCGTCACAAACCTCAATCTCACTAATAAAGCTCAATGTAATCTAATCTAAATCATCTATCAATCGAAATCTAATCTCTAATCTCACAAATTCTCATTCTCATCAATAACTTCATCGGTTAATAAAACTCTCAGTTGTTAAAAAATATTTATTATTATTTATCATTATGAGTTTATGACACAAAAAAAAAACGAAAACAAAAAACATAAATATTTTTATTTTAAACAAAATTAATAATAAAGACCAAGTGGTAATAAATACCAAATCTAGTGGAGATAAGGTCGTTTCGAAGCCGGAGATTCTGTCAGAAGTCGAAAACTTCTACGGCAAGTTGTACGCATCGCATGAATCTCGACCTGATCCCGAAAATAAGGATTCCAAAGCCACCTTAACCCGCCATTCCACAAAAGACCTACCAGAATTCAGCCAAAACAAAATCGGGGCGTCACTTAGATAGCTTAAAAATGGAAAAGCGCCTGGTGACGATGGGATAACGACTGAGATCCTGAAAGCGGGAGGAAGTCCTGTATTAAGAAAGCTACGGGAGCTTTTCAACTCGGTCCTGTTCTCTGGGAGAACTCCAGAAGCGTGGCGAAGGAGCGTGGTCGTTCTTTTCTTTAAAAAGGGGTACAAGACCCTATTCAAGAATAACGGACCCATTTCGTTCCGTGTATTAGCTGTTTTCAAAAGTCATCACGAATCGTCTAGCGCGAAGACTCGACGACTTCCAGCCACCGGAGCAGGCCGGGTTTCGAGGAGGATTCAGCACCATAGACCACATCCACACAGTACGGCAGATCATCCAGAAGTTCGAAGAGTATATCGGTCTCTTTGTCTTACATTCGTGGACTACGAGAAGACTTTTGACTCTGTCGAGATCTGGTCAGTTCTGGAGTCTCTGCAGCGATGCCAAGTCGACTGGCGATATATCCAAGTGCTGAGAACTCTTTATGAAAACACCACAATAACCATTCAAACTCAGAACCAGCAAACAGAGCATATTCAATTGCGTCAGGGGCATATTCAATTGCCAAGGGGACGTAATTTAGCCAAAATGGTTCACCAACGCACCTTTTTTTTTGGATGGGAAATCATCAAATGACCAGCCCCCCCCTCTCTGGACGGATTGGAAGGGAGTGTCAGACTTGTGTCCATGTTCCTTACAGTCCCGCAGCCCCTCACCAACGCACCTGGCATTAACATCAACGGCGAGTACATCTTACACTTGAGATTTGCATTGCAGTTGAAATCGTCAAACTGGCTGAAGCGATGCTCGACTTTGCAGCACATGCTGGATGGCCTAATTGATTCATCAATACGCATTGATCTCAGGGTGAACTTGGACAAAACCCAGGTTATGTTCGACGAACACGTCACCCGGAACCAGGACCTATTGTCAATGGCGGTTCTCTCGAGGTTGTTCGAGAATATGTTTATCTCGGGCAAACTCTGCAGTTTGGTAAGAACAACATTAAGAGGGAGACTGACAGAAGAATTCAGCTGCGCTGGGCAACTTTTGGGAAACTTCGTCGGGTCTTCTCGTCGCGTATTGCACAGAGCCTAAAGACTAAGGTCTTCAACCAGTACGTCCTGCCTGTTATGACTTATAGGGCTGAAACGTGGACACTCTCGGTACGGCTGGTCCATAAATTCGAGGTCGCTCAGCGAGCTATGGAAAGGGCTATGCTTGGGCTCAATGCTTTATGATGTAATTTTTTGTTGTTTCAAACAAAATAAAAAATATTAAATGCAAGGAGAGACACAGTGAAACAGCAAACAGATCATTACCATTTCACCATCGCTCTAGTGACTTCGCTCTGCAGATTTCAGTTAAACTAAAAAACCTTAACTCAATATTTGGATGCTAATCACCAGACTAGATTAATGGCTTCTATAATCAGTCTTTAAATCTAAGAAAGGAATTTGTAGTTTTCAAATATAAATCTTCTCTCATCGTATGCCACCCTTATAATAATTGGTCTTACTTACTGCAAAGTACATAACATTTATTTGTTTTCTAATAAAACTGTCCTGCAACGTAAAAACTGGCTATATAGGTACAAACCATACATATACAGTACATACTTAAAATTTGGTGGCTCGTTTTCAATTTTGGTGGCGGGAAAACGCCACCAAAGCCACCAAAATTGAGCCACCAAAATTGGGACCAGGCATAAAAAAAATCTTTAAAAATAGGGGTTTTGAGTTCCGATTAAATTGATGTTACTGATTTATACGAAACCCTAATCACTAGCTATAACGTGAAGCTTACTATTAAAACCCTTTATAATCGACAGCAAATCGATCCACCAAAATTGAACAATTCTTGTCCCCCTTCCCACCCAAGGTGAGTACTTACGTTTTTGGGGGGTAATCACAGCACTAATCACATACTTGTTACGCGAAACTGCTGGTTCAAGACTTAGAGATGCGAAATAATAAAACACGATTGATCACACACGCCCGAAACTTCATGTTATAGTAAATTGAAAAAGTGCCACGAAAATTTTGGTTTTTGCTTGGACAAACTTTGATCGAGTGTCCTGTGCTTTTAAATTAGATTTCCTAATATAGTTTAATTGTTTTTAGATAGTGTGCCTTACGCATATACGAAGGAAATTGTTTATTTGCTATTTTACCCCAAATTGTTACTTTGGTGAATGCAATTATATCAAAAAATGGAACTGGGACAAGCCACCAAACTTGAATTTTAAGGTGTTTTTTTTTCCCGTGATTATTTATATATACTTATAAAAACAAAAAATGTGGCCCTAATTGAACCAAGTTACGTAGTTCACTATAAAAAAAAATAAGAAACATCCTATCATTTTACACCTCGATTCTCAACGTGGACACGTAAAATTTGCTGCTGTGATATTCACCCTTTTGTAATGTAATCAATTCACTATGAACGAACGTAAACTCGCCAGCATGATGACGACGGATCTTTGTTACCCATCCATTTCGCAAAGTCACCCTTTATCGAGAGTCTCTGAGAGCATGCTCACAAGTATTTTTCTCTAATCATCTCTGGACTTTACTTATGATTATGTAGTATGTATCTCTTTAAGTAAGATCTAAAGAGATACCAAATTAAATCAATTTCGCGTTTCAAGTAACCAAATGAAAAGGTATCATTCTTAAAACGATCATTAATTACATTAAAGCGAAGATTAGCGCCGAATGGTGAGAGAACGGAGCTCCTAACAGATCCGAGAAAGAGTTCTCAATCAAATAAATCAGAGACGCTCGGCGACTTTAACAGGGGTTATTCTTACGGAGCGTCGTACAATTAATCACTGTTCGCTGGTCGTTAGATGTCTGAGGAGTTCGGATGCCCCGGAGACGAAAGGGGAGAGCGGGTGTGGCCCACAGCGCCGCCCACAGCCGGATAATCCCTCCATTTACATAATTGCCGTATAAAAAGGAGAGCTTCCCAATTTGCTAAATTGCTTCAAACGACAATCTTAAACGTACAACCGGGTTGTTCCCGGGAGGCGAGCTCCCGTGCCGACACAGCCGCTCGATGCGATTAACGATGTATTAGCACTTTGATGATTTATTTCTTGATTAATTTAACCCTTTCCGAACTATTAATTACGTTTTGATACAACATTGTATATATACATTTTGCTCAACACGAGGTTTTTTTTAAAATGGATATTATATTTTTACAGGGTGTTAGGTTAACCGAGGGGCATTTATTTCAAAGCAGTGTTACATAGTACTCATGGAAATGATCAACTTTTACTGACAGTTCGTACAACCTTATGCCATGTTTGCATCAGTTGACAAAACGTAAGGAACATCTGTTATTTTTTTATATTTCAGAGTTGGTCGTTAATAAGTCGTTGATTTTCATGTAATACTACACTTTTCTATAGTATCTCCCTTGTTTAACCTTACACCTGTATACAGCGTGTGCCAGAATGGTGTGGTAATATTTCAGGGTGTGATTTAGAGAAAAAAATCAGCTATCATTCGGTTCGAGTAGGTACTGAAGTTTTGTACTGGACAGCTGATTTTTTTTCGCGATTTCGATGGTGGCCCCATGGAGAAAGTGGCTCAGCTTGATGGTCTGAATCACATCCTGAAATATGACCACATCTTTGCGGTACAAGCTGTATAGCAATATAAAATCTTCAAAAACTAATTGTAGAACATCGGTTCAACAGTTTTAATTCGGTTTATAAATTCGCATTCAAACTGGACTAAACAAATATTAATAAAAGAAATTGGTATTACGGGACATCTCAAACAGCAGTAAAACTAAGAGCTGTACTCGGAGTGAAACTGTTATTCCTTAACTTGATTACGAGCGAGCTACGACGCTACGAGAAATGCTACGAAAACACTCCGTAGTCAGATTCAAAGTTAGTATTACAGTTTAACATTTTCGTTTGAATAAAACATTGAAATTGCGTTTTCATCGTATTCAATTATCTACGTAGTGTTGCTAACTCCTTCGTCCACTAATCATCAAGAGTTGCCAAATGTTGTTATTTCCTTTGCCCTGTATCCATTTTATTTTGATAAGCTCAAATGATGACTAATTTTTTACCGGACTATTATAGAATACAGTGATTATAAAGACGCTCACCCACCGGGAGTCGCTGTAATGTAACAGTTCAGATTCGAGCACTATGTCAATGAGTGAGGAGAACCAAGCATTACGTGCGCACCTGTAACGTTACAATTGTAACAATCATTTCTTTCTGTACAAATTCGAATCTTGAATTGTTACATTACAAGTGAATGCTCCGGTGAGGTGTAAGTGAAGATTAGTAAATTGAATTAGATATTCAACAATTGCTTATCTTAACATTGTTTAGGTACTTACCATTTGCGTAATGGTGATTATACACACGATCAGTAGATAGTACACTTATTAAAGATGAAGGGTCCTTAAGTCGGTATAGCCGCTTTATTTTCCTTGTTAGTGTCTAATCTACAAAATATTTTCCTGTCCATCTTTCCACTAAACTCACAGCAGTCCCACTGCCTTACCAGTGTGCCCTGCTTGTATCGGGGAGTCCCTGGAGAGTAAGGATCCCTCCATCCCGTATGAAATGTTGATTTAAACGGCACTTTTATTTTGATTTGCTCTATTACTTCTTATTTTATGATATGAATTCTGTTTGTAATAATTTAGATGTACCAAACAAGTTAATCTTTCCGGTATTTAAGCAAGTAAGATATTTTGGGAATTGTATCTGAAACTATTAAGAATTATACTGCGGGCTTATTTTTCTTTATTATATTTCCCCAGCCCCTTTTGCTTACGGCAGTTAAGGAATCCAGCAAATTATAGTTCCATTTTGAAGAAAATCAAAACAAATTGTTGATGTTCCGGAAAACGCGTCATCATCATCGTGATCGACATGTATGTAAAGAAAATGTCTTGTTCATTGCTTAAATCACAGATTAACTATTTTCAATCAGTCAGTTGGTTGGAGAGGTTAGCCGTGGCGGTAATAATTTATTGATTAGAACATTTCACCAAATGCAAAGCAGAATTACTAAACTGAATCATTTGTTTAAACCTCTTCCTTACCAGATGCCACAGACAAATCCCCGAACGGCGGCAACAACAACGGCGGGGGCAAGCAGAGACGTTCTCGGACGAACTTCACGCTGGAACAGCTGGGTGAGCTGGAGCGGCTGTTCGACGAGACGCACTACCCTGACGCCTTCATGAGGGAGGAGCTTAGCCAGCGGCTAGGACTGAGTGAAGCTAGGGTTCAGGTAGGTAACTAGAAACAGTCACAATTACCGAAAGTGTTTTCAGTAGTGTTTATCAAACAATTCGCAAGGCTCTCAAATCCGTAATGGCTCTTCATCTACCAATCGTGGGGTCCTGTTACCACACACAAGGGACAACCCAATCGTGACCTGTGTGTGAATGGTTTTATATATGTTTATCAGATTTCTACATGGATACAGATATATTGCTTACATTTCATTAAATTATTGGATCGAAGAAGCATCACATCTGCTAGGTAGTATCTCATTTGGAGATAAGGTTGGTTTTATTTTTCGTTTCTCCATAATTTAAATCATGCGAAGAAACATAAAATACATGATATTGCTTTGTTTAGTCCTGATTCAGGTATTGTAATATGCCTCACTTAACACAACTTCCAATTTATGAGTTTGGTTTCCTTTTTTTACGCAACTATTTATTGGCTACAATGCAGCGTCTAGCGTGCACTAAATCACGGCTAATGCAATAAATAGCACATGCAAAAAGCTGCTCATTGGAAAATATGATATTCATTGCATTTGATCGCAAACGTATCACACAGTCGGTACCTGAACGAATACTCGACTAAACAAATGATCACCCAAAACGTACTTATACTGTATTTAATTACATTTTAGCACGTGTCCAAATAATATCTTCTTTGGAGATAATCAATTAGACAAAATGATTGCGTAATAGGTGTATGTAAGGTGCAGAGACAAGTATTCGTCACGTTTGCTCACAATTGTTTCATTTTCTTTTACAGAACTCATATGATATACTCATAAAGAATACATATCTACGACTAACTACATAATATAATATAAACATAACTGTTACTCTTACCTTCTGTAATGATCTAGTTCAATCGAGTTACTTAGGTAAAACTGCATTTAATCTGGGATGCCGCAAGGAATATTGATAAATTATTTACTCAAACAACACATTTATAACAAGGAGACACATTAATTACGATTGTATCCACCTGTCATCACAAATATCAATTAACACCAACTCGACATAACATACTCAATACTCACGAAATTATCACGCGCGATATTAATTAGAGCTTGGCAATATCTCGAACCCCTGCAATTCGGCGAGGTAAGGCTGCGTTTATAAGAGAGCGGAGCTTCTAGCGGGGCGTTTTGTGTAGAAAAGTAAGCGACCAAGGAACTAATATATAGTAACTGATGCTTTGCTGAAACTTCAAGGAAGAAAGTAGCATGTGGATAGTACCTCCCTCTAATTTAACAGCTTTTCGGAACTTAAAAATCGTTCCGAGACATTATATGAAAGTTTTATCCACATGTATACTACCTTGAAGTTTTTGGGGTTTCGTGCAAAAAATTCAACCCTTGAAATTGTTAACAAAATCCGAAGGAAAATATATTTTTATAATAATTTCACGCGGACGAAGGTCGGCAGACAGCCACCTCATATTCATTTATTTTGCATTTCATATTATAAAAAAGATGTTACAAAGGGCTTAAAGCTAGGTACATAAATATGGACCCTGTAACCTGTAAGGGCACAGCAAGGTAGGAGAGACCTCCGCTACTGACCTTGCTAAGTGGCGAATCTATTCCGAGTTCGATGTTTCTGCCGGTTTCTGAATTGAGTAGGTGATTGAAGTTTAGGATTTAAGTTTTAAATATTAAATTCAGAGTCCTACTTACATTAAAAGAATCTTCTTTGTACGTATAGACTTTGATTAGTTAACACTACGACCTTCGTGTAGCTTCTTCATTTAAAATGTAGTCCTCTTCAAGGAACTCGCTACGCGTACCGTTATCCAGTATGAACCTAGCCTTAATAGTGATGCGACCCTCACTCATTACTAATGCACGTAATTAGCTGTGAGCGGCCAACGAACGACACGTTTATCGGCAATATATCGCGATTACCGTCCGATTGCCGTTAAGTGCCGTGAGTAGGGATGTTACAATAAATAGATAAAAGCCTTGACCCCAGACAAAGCCGTGTGTCTTCCCTAGTGTCAAGCGAACTGCCTCTTTGTTGATCTTATTGATATTTATTTGCAGTGATTTCGTTTATTGTGTAGGTGCTGTATGGAAAGGCATTGGCATGAATCCGTTAAGTATATTGATTCATAATGAAATATGGACATTTTCTTCATTGATTTACGTCTTGATTCAGATTATTGGAAGAGGACCCTAGAGGGTTTTTCAGCATGTTTATGCAGCGCAAAACATGCGACTAAAAAGACTAGGTAGATAGGTGGGTCGGGCGCGATGAGAGAACGCCTAAACTATACAGGGTGTAAACCGACCCTTCACGAAGCTGTCAACCAAGCATTATGTACATCAAACTAAGTAACTTTACGCAAAAATTATTGCTGGGAAATGACTTTTTTTTAGGATGAAAAGTCACCTTTTACGGTGGGACTCAATGTAACGCACTCAAAACATTGTCCTGATGGATGGATTGAATAGTACGGGGGTGGTGGAGGTGTTTAAAGTAAAAATCTTACATTAAAAACATCTTGTGAAAAAGTTGGATCAATATATAAAAATATATCAATATTTATATTATTACTAGCTGGCCCGCGCAACTTCGTCTGCGTCACTTAGGGCTATGAAAAATAGATGTTGGCCGATTCTCATAGATACCGGATAAGCACAAAAAATTTCATCAAAATCGGTCAAGCCGTTTCGGAGGAGTATGGCAACGAAAACTGTGACACGAGAATTTTATATAGGTATTAGATTTATCCCCCAATATCTCCGTAAACCTTCAGTAGGTTTAGGTGTGGTCTAGAACAAAAAAAATGATCGCTATGGCGGGGAGAACAAGTGCTTTTCGGCTTCGTTAAGGGTCTTGTTATAACCTATATATTTGAAAAGCTTCTGATAGGAGTATTGAAGGCAGGGCTTTCAGAGTTCAAAAAAACCTCTCAACGAAGCTGATTTTAATCTCATCGTACTGAGCTTGCATCAAAAACTTTGACGAAGATATTGTGGGTTTTCACAGAATCTGAATAACATCCTAAATTGAATTTGATCATTTTTGGTACAATACATATCAACTAACAACAGCTTCACATACTGCATCTAAACAAACGTAAGCAAAACATTTGTTTAGCTTAGAACACAGCGTGTTCGTATGTTTGCTTGTTATTTAGTCGTATTGTCTTATGTAATCAGAGCTAATGAATGCGCCCCTAGTTAGCGTATCGGTCGCCACTCGGTAACAACATACGAACGAAGCATAGCGTATCGTAGCAGGGTATCATAACTTTTTCCCACATAAAGTTGATTCTAAATTGTAGTAAAGTAAAGGTACTTTTCTTTTGTTGCATCATTTGCTTTCTCTTCCTATATTAATTTGGATGTCAGTAAATAAATTATATGTGCAAGACTTTCCACCGATTAAAGTTTATTATTGTAGATCGTGTATGATGATACTGAAGCAACATTTCCTACTTACAGATATTTTGTGGAAGCTGAAACATATTTTTCACAATCTTCTTCTTACTTCTTTTTCGTGTGGTTAGTGCCTAACCTGGTCTCAGAGTTTTTATGCCGCCCATGGGCCTCTGACTTGGCTTAACATGCCGTCGAGAAATCTCACAGGCATGCTGCTCTCCTCACGATGTTTTCCTTCACCGAAGCAAGTGATAATAAATACGCACAATACGCACATGAATCCGAAAAATCAGAGGCGCGAGACCTATGACTTGGCAGTCCGACGGTCACACATCACACTACTATTTAAACTACTACGATTAAAATAATTTACCTACATTCATAGCATAAACACAAAAAAATAAATTTGTGCTAAACAGAGGTAATTGTGTAGAGGTAGAGGTGAGGTATAAGAGATGTATAATTGTACACAATCATATTCATCAGCATCGATTCGCATTTTATCTATTGAATTGAGCTATTTCATATGAAGTTGCGTACAGATGCAGAAATGAGAATTGACATGTGGTGATTCAGGCCGTGCGTTTAATTTTGTTTTAATTAACTTTTCTAAAGCACTAGTTTCAGAAGCTGCGCTTTCAATATGGTCAATACACAGATTAAAACGCTCTTTATTTATTAATCTATCTGTATCCATCGAATGAAAGCGTAATTACCTATTTAACAGATTAAATCCCTTCAAATTAATTTAGACGTAACCAATTACGGTACTTTTGTTAATGTAAATGACAATTGGTGCACGCCAACAGATTGTCTGCAACATGCAATCAACAACGTTCGTGCTGTCCTCACTAATGCGGTTACCCATGTTTGCTCGTATGCACGTACTGTAAGCTACACGAATAGCGGACTAACGTACGTACATACAGTACTACTACAGTCGTGTAATGCGATTTCTCGGAAACTCGCGACGAGATCGACCCTTGTTTGTTTCGTCAATTATGGAATTTGGATTAAATGCAAATATTTTGTGTTTATTTGTCATTTGTTTAGTTTATAGTCAGTTCAATGATTTTTTTTTTGTCTCTGTTACTTACGTACGTAAATCAAAATAATGTAGCTAAGTAGGTAGGTGTGTCTATCTGGTACCTAAAGGAAAATTATAGCCACCATGTCAAACTAACTAGGTATTTGTTTGTACCTTTGCATAGAAGGCGTATAGCTATTATTAAGTATAATTTAATGAATACGCGTATTTTATTGTTATACTTACAGGTGTGGTTTCAAAACCGAAGAGCAAAGTGTCGCAAACACGAGAGTCAGATGCACAAAGGTAAGCTATTACTAGATATAATAACATAGAAACAAATAAGGTTCTTAATCTTTGTTCTGTAATATCGAATCATACTTATAATCATACAATTTACAATTGAGTAAGCAGCTCACCACCAAAAGTCCCATGTTAATGTTTCATTTAAATTTTCTAAATACATCAACGTCATAATTTATATTCAGGACAGTTTCCCTGTTTAATGTAGTCGAAAACTACAAATCGCAAATGATCCTGGCAAACTAGTTGTCGGCGAGTTGGCACCGCTGTATAATCGCAATGAATTCACTCGTGCGTGGTGCACACTACATGAGTAGTTAGCGAGCCACCGCCACGGCATGCACAACTCGCTGGCAGTACAGAACTAGCACATTATGTATTCTCCATGACTCCGTCTAACTCGATTACAACTCCCGCCGGCGCCGGTCCGACTCTAACAGTTTTTTAATTCGACCATAACTCACGCGGATGAATAATTAAAATGGCGGGCCGAGGCGGGAATCCGCGCGAAAGCGGTAAAAAAAAGCCCGGGAAACGGTACACGCGAGGCGATAAATTCAGGGAATTGCACAACGCACTTAGCGATCGACTGACTGACCTCCCTCACACTGGTCAAGGAGGAAATAAATAATAATTACATGAGATTCCTTACACTTTGAACTTGTCTGTATATTATTGATACTTCACAAACTAGAAAAAATAAATACTACTTAGGTACTTACTTATCTACTTTAGGTTTAGTACCTACAAGACTTTTAGCAAGTACCTATTGTTCGACCTAGCAATGTGAAAGCGCTACTTTCATAGAAAAGAGCACAGACAGTTACATTAACACATTATGTCAAAACAATGTAACGTCAGAGCGCACAATTAATTACCCACATCTTGACGCGGAGGTTGTCCTACATCCCCAGTAACACATTGCACGGACGAAAATATCACATTGTCTCATATTGTTGTGTTCTGCGGCGAGCGCTGTCTCCGCTCATAACGTGACATAGACAAATGAGACGTGACTGCGCGACTTACCCGCGAAGATCTCCAAGAGATCGCACTATCGCGTGATTGTGAGAGCATTGAGGAACCGCTAAACGGAGCGTAAAGCGGAAAAAAGCCGCTCGCCGGAATCGAATAAAATGATTCCCCGCGGGAGCCATTCGGACGCAATCCCGCCGTCCCCTGCTAAATGTCTTATTAACTTATGTGCCGCCCCCGCGCCGCGCGCTCCACCCCCGCCGCCACCCCACCAACACGAGAATAATCATGTAAAGTGAAATGAAACGGTTATTTGTTATGTTATTCCCTTTAAACGGAGCGACGAGATTCTCAATGTTGTTATTGATTTACGCAATCGTTTGTGGCCTCATATCGATGATTTGAAGATGCGTTGTCACGTAATTCAATTAGGTTTAAGTGTTGGTTACTGTATAAAGCTTAGGTTTATTAAAAACATAAAGCATACCTACAAGTTATGCGTACGGAAGCATCTATTTAAGCAAATTAAATAAATATGATAGGAACACTTTTCGTAGCTCTTAGAAACGCATCTTTCGTAGAGCTACGCTACGGCTACGAGCCGTAGCACTGGGTAAAGGACCGAACCTTTACTCAGTGCTACGGCATTCGGTCAAACTGGTATGGACAATTTGCTGATACTGGATATTGAACGATACTTCAGTACATGATCTGTCAGTGTCCGTTGTCCGGAGCCGGGTCCGTATTTTTCCGTACGGGTTTCACTGAACCTTAAAACAAAAAAGGTAATTCCTGTAAACCCCGACTTGTGCTTGTAAAAAAATATGAAATAACAAAACTCAATTCAAATCAAAATTCAATCAATTCAGTAAAATTTTAAAACTACATGTATCCAAAATTACTTTTTTTAAATACTCCGTTCTCTTGCTATTAAAAAAAAAAAAAAATTGTACTCACAAAATCATGTGTCATCTTAGTAGTTCATTATTGGTATAACTTCTCAATATTTTCGATCTTAATATATTCATTAACACAAATTGCTTAGGTAAATAATTTGTTTTGTGTTAAGGGAGGAAGAGGCAAGTTAGGTGGAATTATTCAAAACAAAACAACACATTTTTAAAATTGTATCTATTTTCGTAAATAGCGATATTTTCTACATCACTTCCCTTTAAATCATAAGCAGTAGGCGCTGAATCTTCATAAAATTAAGAATTCATATTCAACGAAGACATGAATCTTGTCCGCTCGCAGCGCCCGCTATAAAAACAATCAGAGCAGCCGTGAAATTCAAGAATAAAAGAATACAGCGAAGCTTAATTGTTCCCCTGTTCATAAAATTGTAAAGTTATTCGCGCGTCGCGAGGGTGGCGATATTTTATTGCGCACAAACCGCTGTAAAGATGTTCGGAGCGCTTTAAAATAAGCGAGAGAGAGGAGCGCGCCCGGCTTACCTTCTAATTCGATTAAATTAAACAACTCAGAGTTAATCAAATAAATGCACGGCGGTCGTCGGGCGGAGGGCGCCGCGCCGCAGTGCCGACCCGCCGCGCGCCGCCGGACGCACGCCGCCGGTATTTATGTCGGCACTTCTCGAAAGTAATTCGGTGTCAAATATGGAAATAACTCATACGCGCGGAGAACATCCATTTTGATAATGCCGACGGCGACCGGAGAGGTTCTGATTTACAGCGAGCGTGCGCGCCCGCCCGCCTTCGCAGACTCTGACACGTATGCTATGCTCTCACTTCGATAACCTTGTACTTACCTACAATGCATTTATTTTTTTAATTTCACTATATGTATAATACTAAATCGTTTTGGTTTTACTTGCGAACAATTATTTCGACACAATTTAACAATAGTGTTTCAATTGAGATTTCATTATCATTTTTAATACAACAACAACCCTTTGTGCACATAATTAGAGTTTGATAAAATATAATCGTGTCTAATATAATCGAATGGCGAGGTATTCTATTAACAGTAATTAAATAAATGAATCTTTCCGACGAGACCCACGGAGCACCTTAAGTCGGGAAGATCCGCGTTAATTTATTAATTGCCCACTTGGCCCGACGGGCGGGCTATAAACAACGGATCTCACTTAATTTACGAGCAAATTATGCTTTACTTAAATATCAATTTAATTAAGTGGAGTTCGGGAACGGATCTCAGTGGATTTGTGTAGCACCGTGAGCTCGGCGAGCTCGTTTGTCTCTGCCAATCGAGGAGGATCGATCGCTGGAGCGAGTCGGCCGCGTCACCCGCCGGCAAATTAACTTGTTTCATTACGTATTTCTTTCTGAATCATTACAAAGTTGGAATAAAAACAATTTTAAATACCTACTTTAATGAATTACTTCTTTGTTTTGGGTTGAAAATTATAATTGTGTGATATCTCACGAATTTTTAAGGTGGTATGACTGGTATGCATGCATGGTCGTGTTCATCCTACATAGACAACGCCATGCATGTATGATGTAGGTAGGTAGAAGCATAATGGCTAGGCTAGCTAGTTTGGTTTCATAACCACATCAATAAATATTGGTGTAAAATGAATAGTGATGTCGAGAATGATCCTTATGTGTGCACTAGGTCTGCTGGTGAGCGGTGGCGGCACGCCACTGGAGCCGTGCCGCGTGGCGCCGTACGTGTCGGTGCCGCGCCTGTCCGCCGCGCCGCGCCCGCCGCCCGCGCCGCAGCTGCCCCCGCTCGGCCCGCATCCTCCACCCTCCACAGCATTCGCGCCCTTCGACTCCGCTCTCCTGTCTGCTGCTGCTCATCAGGTAAGCATCACTTATAGCACTACGCTGGGTGATTCATTGTAATGGGTCAGTATTTGGAAAATCTTAGCATTTAGTCTTTCAAAATACCGATGTGTTCCCAAAGATCATAGTTGCAGATTATCCAACATTTCCCAGACCGACAAAAGATGACCCATTTCAATTAATCACCCTGCATGCGGCGACAATGACGAATTTGGAAGGCGCATTTATCAAATTCGCCTTTGCGGTGGTGTTCGCAGTACGCCAGCGCGGCTGCGGCAGCGGCGGCGGCTGCGTTGTGTCCGCCGTACGCCGGGCTGGCGGCGCTGGCGGCGCGCTGCCGGTCGTCGTCCATTGCCGACCTGCGGCTGAAGGCGCGGCGCCACGCGGCGGCGATGGCGGCCGCTCGCGCTTCCCCGCCGCCCGCGCCCGCGCCGGCTTCCACGCCCGCAGACACATAGCCACACTACACGCCATTCAGGAGAGTTACCGTGCTCTCTCATCATCAGTAAAGCCTAAAGGCACACGTTGGAAATGTTTGTTCCTGCAACTGGTGAAAAAAAATTACTAAATTTCAGGTCGTGGTCAAAATTAAAACGGACTACGGCTCAGTGCAGTTCGTTGAGATTTATCGTGTTTAAACATAGATACCAGGTTTTCAAGGTATCTATCTATACTTTTGTCTGAACATACCTAGAACTGGGTCGACAAAAATTTAAGAAATGTTTAGTAGCTCTTCAATCTAGTCCCACATTGTGTGTAAATACTTATTGATCGATTTGTAAAATGAAATCATTTCGTCTATAAAATCGAAAATGAGAATGATTATAGGAGTTCTAGATAAATAAAACATAGACTGTTTGATATAGCGGAGTGTGGTTTAAAATCATTTACTAATAAAGTACCTACTTGGTAGAGATCTTGTCCATTTGGATTAGAAAACAAAATTCTTGTAAAAATAAGTTGCAAATAGTAAAAATCTACGATTGTGAAATAGCCTTTCAACGAACTAAAGTACTATAGTAGTCAGAGGAAATCTCATGACTACTTTCTATTAAACATAACTATTATAATGTCATTGCAATGGGCGTTTGTCTAGCGTAGGCTATGAAACCGCGTAGTCGTGGCGTAGCAGTGTTGAACAGGCGCGTAGCAGTGCGCAGCAGACGTGTAGCACTGCGTAGCAGACGTGTAGCACCGCGTAGCAGACGCGCAGCATTGATTTGGAAAGAATTTCATTGGGCATAAAATGAATCTCAAAAAATGCGCATTACCACCACGTACTTATTATTACTGTTCACTTAAATAGTTTTCGACAAGAAATGTGTGTTCACTCGAAACAATGTCTAGGCTTAGTTGCCAACATATAAAAAAATTAAAATATATCCAGTTTTAAACAAAAATGGCTATTTATTAATTTTTAAATATGATTACATATTTATAGTCGTGACGTGATGTTAATATATTAGAAGAAATCGCATCGTAACGGCTGCGCGCGGCATCTATTTAGAATGCCTCCACTGAACCGACGCCCATTGCTGAGGCACCTTGAAGGTACTTTGAGGACTCTTGGTTCCTAAACTTGTAAGCATAATAAAACTAAACAGTTGAACTTCGTTATGTGGGTGTTACCTATAGTTATAGATTTAAGATAATAGCATCCAGTACGCAGTGATCAAGCAACAGTTGTTGTTTGTACCTTTTGTACCAAGTTTATCTCAATACCAGACTTTTAGTAGGTATTCAAATTGTTTTTTTTTTTCGGTAAGTTTCGTGATTCTGACAATCTTTACTATTTTCCTAAAATTCACTTCGTGACGTTACCTAAAACCATAGATTTATAGAGATCGTTTTTTTTTATAATTTTGGCTACCAAACGAAAAATAAACTGAAGTTTGTTCATTGCGTACGGGAGCCGCCGTAACATTAATATAAGAACAGTGTTTGTGAAAATAGTCTCCGCTTGTATCAGGCATGTACAGAACAGTATATTAGCGATAAATGACCAAACGAGTAAATTGGACTGTGACTTATGTGTAAATTAATAAGCTGTGATAGGTGTACGAGTTGGAATGGGAAGACATGATCTCTTTAGTTAGTTTTTTTTTAAAGTTTAAATGATATTTTATCTATTTATGATTCAATTTTAAATTTTGGTAGAAATATCACTGTCAATCAGCCTATTGCTGTCTACTCCTATAAGTATTTTTTTAAACTCCTTAGGTATTTTCCTCCTTATCGCATCGACCGTATTACAGTAGGATGAATTTAGATTATTTTTCAGATTTTTTTCTCTCTCGTTTGCTAGTAGATGCAACGGCAAAAAGTGTGGTTTTTGGTCAATCAATATTTTCCATTCAATGTAAAATAATTAATTTATTGCAGTTTAGATCATGATTTATTTATGTAAAATTTAAAACATTATTCCTATTGGATCATGGCTGCAGATGTAATAAGATAAATTAACTCTTGATATTTAGTTAAGTTAATTAGTGTAAAACAATTCCGATCACAAATGTAAATATGATGTTTGAGTGTTCGGTATCAAGTAACAACGCTCTGTTTATAGTTACCTACAAATAAATATTAGTTGATGATCATATTGACTTTAAATTTTTTTCATCACCTAGTTTTTTTTTTGTAAAAGAATAAGAAAAAAAAAAGTATAATGTCAGAATGTGTTTGTTTGAGTCTATGGGCGTAGGTGGTCCCTGTTTATTCAGTATTGTCAGGAGCTTTATGAAGATAATGCTATATTTTCACTGGAAGTCAGCATGAGATACCTCTAGGTTTGAAAAACCTGAGACACCATCAGTTCGCTACAAGACCAATTGCATATTTTCTACGTTTGCCTTTAACCGTAACCCTTAAAATTGCAATATCTTTTCCATACAAATAAATAAGTATTCAAGTAACCTAGAAAAACATAATCAACATTTATGAAGTCGAAGTTAACGTATCCACTGGGATGCTGGTTTCCTCCGGGCGAAAGGAAATGGCGGGTCGTAATCGAACCCAGTGCGAATTTTATTCTATAATCTAGGATACTGAATCATGAAACTAATGAAACCCAAATAATAAAATACCATATTTCAATAGTCAATCAATCCAAGAAAAAACACTCATTCATTGTAACAAATGAAAATTTTCAATCGAAACATCAGTAAGCGACTACCACCGAACTATGATACAAATGACTTTGTTATTTGACATCCCTCATAAATCAGTTCTGGGGGTGTGTATCCCCATCGGCGAACGATATTGTTTCTACGTTTGTGGCTGATTGATGACAGCCCTGGCTGTATGCCCAGTGCCTGTGGCTCCTTAGAGATACTGTAGAGTAGGGTAGAGCTACAAGAAACCTGCATTTTTAATGTCGTGGTTGAATAATAAATTTGGAATCAGTTATGTATTTAACTCTAAAACATTATCTGCAATTTGCATAAAAGTTTCGTTCAAATTGATATCCTCCATTGGATTTGTAATACTAATGTTAATAAAGGATTTGTTTTTCGCATACCTTGATATTCCTAACTTAAAAGAAAAAAATAAATAAACAAATGCAAAGCAAATGTTAGTAGACGAATAACGTAATAAACTAATAACATGCACTCAGTTTTTCGTGTATTTGGACTGAGACAAGCAGCAGGGCTGTCGATGCGGCCCAGACTGGGGAGCGAGCGTGTTTGCACAAGCTGTTAAAAAAGCCCGCCCTCGCATCGGGTGCGCCCAATTAGGGCGGCGACGCTGCTGATTGGGCGTAATCGTGTTAGTATCGGCGACAAACAGCCCCCTGCACCCTGTCGCGACACACGAGCTCGGCGATTGTTTTAAACTGCTTTTACGTCAACTTAAGGGCTCATTCAAATGATTGTTACGTCGCCGCCGACTGTTATATCGCATGTTGTTCGTAGGGAAACTTAGTTTTACTGTGCAATGTCCCTTTTGTTTTGGTATTAGTCATAATTATGTAGTTATAGTTATTTGTTACCTAGTGTAACCATAACAAGTTGTATTTAATAATATAAATATAATTACCTGGTGTTTCGATTAACTGTTCAATAAAACTATTAGTTCACGTTTTTAGTGTATGTACAAATCAGAACGATACATGGAAGAAATTACCAACAAATTCCCTTTCTGTATTTGCTGCTTTTTACAAACTTCTAAGGTCTGGAAAAATATTATTATGGGGGATGAAAAGAGGACGTAGCTGCCTATGTGCTTCGTAAATTTAGGCTTCTGTGGAGTTCAAGAATCATATTTGACCAGATAACCGCTGAAACATCAGATATTCTAACTCCATATCCGTAACTCCATGATATGGCCACCCCAAATCCGCTATGTTTCTTTTTATTTTATTTTAATGTAACCAGTGACACTTGCGCTACCAAGACAAATTTAACGACGTATAATTTATCCAAATCCGTTCATCCGTTTAGAAGTTACGAGGGAACATAGAATCGGAAATATGTACAGTCACGGACTTTAATTGTTGAGCCACTTGCCATCATTCGTATTTTAGCCGTGTAATGCAAATCGGTTTTAGTCGGTTATATTCGTACATAGTACAGAGTGACTACTCAAAGTCCACCAATTACAGGTGTAGCAACCGTAACCTAGCGACAATTGTTTTAGCGTAGCCATAGTAACGTTGACGTACGGAGAAATTATGATTGATAATTTCGACATCGGAAAAACTTGAACCCATGATTTTATCCGTAGCGACCAAGATGACGTTCATTACAATTATGATTACTGTTGCATACATAAATGTATAAAATAGCCGTAAAACGGGGTGAATAGAAACGCACGTTTGACAAAACATTAATAGGGATTTTAACGTTGAATTAATATGGTATGTTGCCAACAAGGTATCTAAATAATAAAATTTAGCAAATAAAATAAATTACTTGTTTGTAACATAACATAACATAATATCATGCTTGTAATCCCCGAAGAGTAAATAAAATGTGCTAAGCTAAAAAAAATAGTCAACCTTTGAAAAATAGTTTTATTTATTTCGTTTATCAATCAATATTGTTGGACTGACGTATCGAGTATAATATGTGCTCCTTGGCTGTCTATTACATCTAGCAATCGTAATTGCATGTCCCTCGCATGTTTCCCCATACTTTTTGGCAATATTGAGCCAGATCTTCTTTTCTTCGTTCATTACGGTGATGCACCATTAAACCCTAGCGGTTTTCTGTGGGATTCAGGTCCGGGGATTTAGCTGGCCATGGAATTACCGTTATGTCTTGATGTATATCAACACAATCCTTGTTCAATGTATGGCACAATTTTAGAGAATAAAATTAATATTTGCCATTTCGTGCTGTGGATACGCAATCCTGTGGATACGCAATCCTTACACAGGGAAGCGTATTATCTTCCAAAATGCTGATATAGTTCACGGCATTTGTAAGAGGCGGTAGTTGAACCGGTTCTCCTACACCTTCGGAGCTCATCCCTGCACACGCGCACGAATGCTCATACCCTGCTGATGCATTGTTACAATTCTGTGGCAAATTTCTTCAGAAACTGCAGCCGGCATTATCGCGTAAATAACTACGGCTAAGATTCACCAAAATTCGAAAATTATCGTCACTGACATCGACATTTCAACTGTCACTGTCTTCGGATAGGTTTTCAGAAATAACGAGTATTTAATGAGCTCTAATTCAAAGGAGGTCAGGTCGTATGCAAAATTGTATGGATTTATCATTGACAACTTATTAGTCATAATGCAACCTCTATGGATAAGACTATTTCCGATTATTAGTAATTTGTCATCTTGTTTCCGAGTGATTTGAGTTCGTGTTTAATCGTGTAATCTCGTGAATTTATAAAACTGCAAAATTGAAAAGTTTTAAAGTGGCTCAACAATTAAAGTCCGTGACTGTACATCCATACTATATAGATATATTATATAGTCCCTTACCGATTTCGGTAACGGCGACCCTTTAATGCTATTTCCTTGCGTCTGCCCTTCTATGACTGGCCAGACCGAATTTGCTCTTAAATACCATGTCACAACTAAAGCAGTAGAGGAAACTTGACACATTTCACCTAAGGTGTCTGAGATCCATCCTCGGCATTAAGTGGCAGGACAGCGTTGCTAATATTGAGGTTCTGCGCCGTTCCGATATGTATGGCATAGAAGCTCTACTAATGTAGCGCCAACTCAGGTGGTGTGGGCACGTCCTTCGCATGAAGCATTAGCATTACCGTTTATCCAAAGTGGTCTTCTACTCTGAGATGACAGAGGGCAAACGGAAGCAAGGCGGTTAACATCACCGCTATAAGGACGTGCTCAAGAGGCATCTTAACGCTTGCACTATTGATCCGACCAGTTGAGAGATGCTCGCTTTGCATAGGTCGTCTTGGCGCTCTACTATCTACAAAAATGTAAAAACCTTCGAAAACCAGCGACTCGATACATTAAATGAAAAGCACCAAATACGGAAAGAGAGACCTAAGCCCTCCTACACCTATAACTCTACCGGTCAACTCTACTACATACATACATACAGGTCAAACACATAACCCTCCTTTTGGGCTTCGCCGTAGTCGGGTAAAAATTAAGTAAAGTGTCGCATCTCCAGCAGGATATAATGTTTAACATTTAAGTTTCAAAAACCACTACATTATCTGTTAACAGGGAATTGAAGAAATACCTAAAAAATATTCTTGCCTGTCCGACTACATGACAAGAAATTTTAATTTTTTCAGTCTTTGGTTCATGCCCCATTGGTGTCGGATGTTTCAGCGGTTACCTGATCAATTATTGGCTGATTAGTTGATTACTCACGCAGTTGTGGCGTAGAAATAGCTCATATAGGTGATGCATGTCGTCGCACACTGATTACACTTGGCTTCGTACTTCGCAGCTTATGCGCGCCTGGTACTATAATAATATATATAATTTTGACTATATAGCAGCCGTCTTAAGACACGTCTGTAAATAAAAATTATTTTAGAAATCTCGATATCATTCTTCAAAAGCTGTCAATAGACATGTATGAAGGGCCACCACTATTTTTATTATTTAACATCAATTTTATGTAGCGGTTCATAGAAGACACAGCTCTCCCAACTGTGTGGTCTCAAAAGTGTCGGAGTAAAATGACTGTGTCATATGGACAGACAGTCAGACAGACGGGCAGGAAGAATCTATAATAATTCCGTTTTTCCATTTGAGCCCTAAAAAGTAGCACTTTAGAAGTTCCATGCTGACTTTTTTTGTGGATCTGTGGTTGCCGAAGAGACAGTGACTAGCTAGACACGTGACAGCGTCACAGCGACAGCACAACTAAACCCCACCCGCTATTCGAATCTCGTTTATCCCTTGTTTACCATTCTTAATTTAAAAATCTAGTCAAAGAGAAACAGTAATTTAAAACAAAAACTGTATTTCATATTTTTATTTAAAAAATGTTAACCAGTGTTATAGCTTGTCATTGAAAAGTTTAGTTTAATTGCTATTCAAATAATTTGATCACATCAATATTAAGCCATGTGCCAAAAATCTATCTAAAAGGTTTATTTAACTGAGACAAGGGTAAGGAAACTGGTGTGAGCCAAAAATAATTAACCGTGCAGGTATATATATCATGAGTCTCTAAAACACTTGTGTTTGTCATTAGAAGACCTTTAAGAAATAAATGTAGACTAAAACTGAAATGAAGTATGTCGATGAATTGTATCTTTGGGTTCTCTCTATTTCTACTGTTACTAGTAGCTCTAAATATATATTTCTTCTATATACTGAGTACTGAGCACAAACCTGCTACTTTTAAGCTGCCTCTTGTGAAGTCTGACCCTATACCCCCTGTAATAAGGGAAATAAATGAATACCTCAACCGCTTGCCTAGTCAGTACCACACCAAAAATTCTAAATTCCTTCCTATTCAAGGAGATTTGATAAGCTCATTCAATTCTTCTGCAACTAGTTTAGACACTGTTTGGCACAATATTGAAAATGTAAGTATGGGCAAATTGTAGCCAGTTTGGCGGTAACAATACTTTTCAGATATAACTTTACTATATTGCTACTATTTTTTATTTCTGTGTAAAATTATGAAAGGAAGCAAAATATTTATTAAATGAAACATATAATAAAAAAATAAGTTGATTAATTTACCTATATAAATTCAACCTATCAGAGCTGAGCACATGTAGAAGTTTAAAAAACACTTTTAATTTCAGTGGGCTGATGAAGAGTCCTTGTTCCCATATAAGAATGGTGCAGCCGGTCAGACACTGCATGCTCTGCGCACCTCACAGATAGCACTTGCTGACAATGCCCCCAAGGGGACACAATTAAAGTTATTGTTCCTATTAAAGGTTTGTTTTATAAATGAATTTGTATTATGATAATCACATCTTGAGTATTCACAGTAATTAAGTAATTCCATTGTTTTTATAGGGAAAACAAAAGCTGTACTTCAAACCAAAGAGGTATAATATTAGTGAAGTAATTAGAGGCAATATTTACGCGGGCTATGACCGCTATAACTCAGAGGTATTCACCTACTACCTTGCCATGATATTAAACTATAAGTGGGTGGCCCCTTCTGTCATTAGGAAGATTCATTTTAACCAAGAGATTCTATCTCATGCTACAGCTGGGTTAAAAAGAACAATGGTTAAAAATGGTGAGTAATATATTGAAAACTTTCTTCAACATCATCATCATCATTTCAGCCGAAAGACGTCCTCTGCTGGACATAGGAGTCCCCTAAGTGCCGCCACATAAACCGGTCCCATGCGACTCGCATCCAGCAGATCCCCGCAACCTTCACCAGGTCATCTGTCCACCTAGTGGGAGGGCGTTACACGCAACGTCTCCCAGTTCGCGATCGCCAATCTAGAACTTTTCGGCCCGACCGGCCATCCGTTCTGCGAGCAATGTGCCCTGCCCACTGCCATTTAGGTTCTCAATTCTTCGGTCTACGTCGGTAATCTTGGTTCTCTTGTAGATGTCCTCATTTCTGATTTGATCACGCAATGAAACTCCGAGCATAGCCCTCTCCATTGCCCTTTGGATGACTCTAAGCCTTCTGATGAGGCCCATTGTGAGTGACCACTTTTCGGTCCCGTATGTAATCACTGGCAACACACACTGGTCATAGACTTTCGTCTTGAAACACTGCGGTAAGTAGTTCTTCAACATACTCATCATCTGCCTAGCCTTTTTCCAACTACATTGGGGTCGGCTTCCAGTCTAACCGGATGCAGCTGAATACCAGTATTTTACATAGAGCGACTGCCTATCTGACCTCCACAACCCAGTTAGTACTAGGTAATAAGATATCCCTTGGTTTGACGTGGAGTTGCGGAAACCAGCCCGTTATACCATACAATACAATATCCCTTGGTAAGACTGGTACCGACGAACCGACGACTGGAAAACTGGCCCTTCTTCAACATGCTCCACACACATATATTGTCCCACTGCTGGGCAAAGTCCTAACCCATTGCCTTCCACTCTTCTCTCTGTGCGGTTCTGTCCGGACAATTTCTCACAAATGCCTCTAAGGCCCGGCGCCCACTATAGGTGGGCATCGGTGCGGCGCGGTAGAGCTCGAGCGCTTTACGCCGGCTTCGGGCGGCTTTGGGCGCCTTAGAGCTGCGTCGGGCGACTTCGGGCGGCTTTGGGCGCCTGAGAGCTGCCTCGGCAGTCGTAAACACGCCTAAGGACGCCGTAGCTGATTTTGGGTAGCCTAAGAATAGTTCTGGCTGCAGAAACATCGCAGAGCAGTCACTCGTAACGTTCCGTGAAAACAGTTATGTGTGTGTATTTATAATGGTGGATTGGGACTTAGTTCTCATTGTTCATCTTGCTGAAGAAGAAGAGAAACGTGGAGCCTTAAGACAAAGAAGAAGATTTTGGGTGAAGAATGAAGATTTTGTTTTGTTTTTGTTTAGTTTTTTTTTAAGTTTTTTGTTTAAGTGTTTATTCATAAGTTATTTTTGTAGCTTTTAGTCTCAAATTGTTTTGATATTTATTTTATTTTTACTTGGTATTAGGACATTTTTATTAGTATTTTGGTTAAAAAAAAAATGCCAATAACAGTTTTCTTTACGAATGTACATGCGCAGAAGTTCGCAGAGCCTATGTTCAGGACTGCGCGTGCGGTGATCGAAATGACTGTTCTGCGACGTGTCTGATCCGAAAATGCCACCCGAGCTACCCGAAGACCGCCTCGGCATCCTTAGCCATACTTACGGCTGCCGAGGCCGCCCGAAGTCGCCCGACGGAGCTCTAAGGCGCCCTAAGCCGCTCGAAGCCGGCGTAAAGCGCTCGAGCTGTACCGAGCCGCACCGATGCCCACCGATAGTGGGCGCCGGGCCTAAGTCGTCACGCCAGCGTTCTCTTTCCCTCGGCGAAAATGCCCGTCTTCTGGCACCTATTGCTTGACGACCTTCGGTCCTGATACATTCTACAGACATGGCCCGCCAAATCCCACTTCAGTTGGGTTACAAAAGTTATAAAGATAATCATTTATTTGTTGTGAGGTAATATGCTGAGTTATAGATGTTTTGTCATACATAATCATAAATTCCCCATCTCTCCCCTGTTACAGATAAAGGAGTATGTGTTTATGGCAAGTGTTATTACTGTAAAGTAAATGAAACTGTATGTCCTGACAATAATGGTGACATTGAAGGAGCGGCTATATTGTACTTAGATAAACAATTCAAAGTTAACAAGTCCCCATGGAGGCGGTCCTATAACAGCTTAAAAATGGAATGGGAAAATGATAATGACTATTGTAAGTAAGTATTGTTTATTTATTTATTGGATTGAACAATATGGTAATCCCAGAGTTCGGCTTTAAGGAGGAAGCGCCAGAGTACCTAGCCCGCTAAATTAGCTGGTCAGTGGCAGGTTATATGTTGATTAAAATATGATTCGCGGCCATAACAAATATGGCTTTACAGACTTATAATCAGCGATCGGATAATCGGGCGCTTATATACCTAAACTTCTTCCCACGAAAGAATAATATGTTGTTTTTACAAAATTGTTCAATCCCGGGAACCCGGGATTGAACAATTTTGTAAAAACAACTATAACAAGTGTAATGAAATTGTAGCAGTGGTAATTTTGATTTAGTATCTTTATTTTATTCAAAACGAATGGAACATCAATAAAAAATGAAAATGTGCACAGTGTGGTCAAGTAGTGGAATTTGATTTATCTATCGAACAGATTAGTGATCGAATCGACTATTTTTTTTGTATTTTATATGAACAGAACACTAAAAAATATTACTCGGGAATTTCAAACGATTCCGGGATCCGGGATTCTGAAAGGCATGTCCGTATTATTCTTTCGTGGGAATAAAAGTAAAGTTTAGGTATATTAGCGCCCGGTTATCAGATCACTGCTTATAATCATTAAAATACCTATACCCTATAAGTTCATTTATTTCGGTTGTATTGATGATTTTAATTCTGTTAATACATGCGTGTAACAGCCGCGAATCATTATTATATATTATCAAGTATTTTGACCAGCAAATTGCAAAAAACGTAAGAAATTTTAAATTTCGCGGGCTACCCTGGCGCTTCCACTAAGCTCAAATAAATGTAATAGGCTCACGTCGCTGAGGGGGGGGCAGCTGCCTCCCCCCAAGAAGCCCAGGATTTTTATAGAAATAACTTCTTCTGTACGCAAAACACGCGCTTTAGTCGTGGAGTTGCGGACAACAGCTCATTATAAAAAATAAAACGAATAGTAATAACTTTTCAGTTTTCCTGCCTGATGCCATAGAATTAGTAAGTACGTAATAAATTACAACTGACAGTAGAATCACTCTCAAACTAAAATATTTTAAGGCTAAAAATGAGCCTCTGTGTACTCGCACCACCACTACAAACAAACATTTTCTTTGGACCCTCTCAGGCCACTGACTGGACTTATACATTTTATTTTACAGGAAAGTGTCATTACTGCTAAGTACAAAGCGAATACTCAATTTAATTGATATTGCTATCATTGATTTTCTAATACAAAATGGAGATCGCCATAGATATGAAGTGTACAAACATAGAATAATCCTGCTGGACAATGGGAAAGGGCTTGGTAATCCTATGCTAGATGAACTTGATATACTGGCCCCACTTTATCAGTGTTGCATGTGAGTAAAAATCACAATTTCAGAATACTATATATTTTTTTACCTACTACAACAGATCTGAATCGGCTCTAACTCGTCTGTTGAGACAAGAGGTCCTGAGTTCGATTCTTAGGTTGTTCAAAATATTTATTGGGTTTTTCCATCTGGAATTTCTCAGTAGCAACCACGGAGTCCGGATTTGCGCCTGGTTTATGTCAATGGGCTCATCCCCTATAACTACATATGACTTAACCATAACTGGCAAAACATACTATAAGTTACACCTCTGCCTAACCCTTTGGGGTTGCTGATGATCGGGAATGTAATGCTATATTATCTGAATAATATTCGAAAATAAAGCATGAAAACCAAACTGTTGTTAACTGTACATAATTTGTTTAATGGGACAATATACGAATCTAGAAGCTTCAGCTCTTTCTTTTTTCTTGGAAAAACATTGATGTGTACCATCACATTAAACAGAGCTGAACCGTAGTGCGGCAGTTCAATGTGATGGTACAAATGGAATCTGGAAATCTTAACCAAAATATTAAGTCATTTTGCCAAATAAAAACATGAAAATAAAAAAATTCTCCTTGAAAATTGAGATATAATGGATTGGGTTTTCCCTATACTGTCCCAACAAAAAAGTCTTATATTTATGTATATTACACCATTCATAAATATCAATTTAACATTTCAGATTATCCTCGAAGACCTGGCAAACTTTGGAGCTTGTGTCTGGTGGCAGTTTAACTGAGACAATCAAATTATTATCTTCATTCCAAGGGGAAAAGCTGACCACTGCCGACCATTACGCAGCAGTAGAACGAAGACTGTTGAAAGTCTATGCTACAGTAAAATATTGCATAGGAAAACACGGCAGTGCCAAGGTTTTAAGAAATATAGATGGAGTTTGATTTAGTGTTTGTTTTTGTTTAACACCTGATCCACCTTCCACCTTCCTTGAGGTTAAGGTGAAAGCCTAGATGATCTCACTGCCATTTTGTCGCTAGATGGCGACACATCCACAATTTCGAACATTTTCAATTTTTACACCTAACATAGACATTTTTAATAAACAACTTTATTGTTAGCGAAACCTAGGGCATTAACTTGATTTTTTTAGATCATCACTGTGCTTGTTAACTGGTATCATACAAAGATTAGAACATAATAATGATTTAGCCGCATGAATTTACTCTTTACACACACATGCAAAGTAAATAGTAGTAACTTCCGACTCCACTAGATGTCGTTTATTAAACATGGTTGCAAATTAAAATGTCCAGCAGGCCTAGCCAAGTTACAAACGCTTCGTATCGATTCTCTTTCTACAATTGTAAACGCTCCGGCGTAAGCGATTATAAACAACGCTATCTTGGTAGCCAACTTGACAGGACTGAGTCGATCGCTCGTTCTACAATGACCTTAGAAAAAACCTATACTTTAGTCTATGGTGAGCGTTCCAAGAAACGTCAAACTAATGTCAAAGTCACAGTTGTGTACTTTGTGCGCGTGCTGAAGTTTTGTTTTGGATTGTTAAGAAAGGAATAATGGTTTTAAAGGTTAAAAAAGTAAGCAAAATAAGGTACAAGTTGTTCTTAGAATTGGTTTATTATAATATGCCAGTGTGGGATGTAATTTTAAACATTACTGTCATTCGAAATAATATGATATCGTGCATTTAAATGAACGATACCTTAAATGAAGTGATAACTTTAATAGGATGGAATCTAGATCTCGAGCAAGCCCAGAACAGTTCGCAGCTTTATTAGAATTTATGGAAAGGTACGTAAATTATTAGTTATTTCGTAATCTTCCTTTGTTAAAATCTTTCATACTTGGGGCACTTGAAAGTTAGAAACATAAACAATGACGTGATACGCGACTTGAACTAATACTACTACTTACGAAACAAACAAAACAATTATGTTTGACCTTTTACTTAATCAATAGACCCTCTGTTTCTCTGAAATAGTTTTAACTTTTTTTCTAGCCATGGCGATATAACGAGGCCCCAGCAAGGGCCTCAAGGCCGAATAAAATCTGACCGGCTGTGGCAGGAACTGGGAGATTTATTAAACTCCATTGGTGGAGGAGTAATAAAGCCAATGGACAAATGGAAAAAAGTAAGATTCCACTTGTATTTGTCACATAAAAATATTATTTTATGGTGTTGGGTTTCCTATTATGAATGAAGTACATACAACAATCAGCTTACTTCATAGACCAGAAAATTACTGATGAAAACATGCATGACAACAATTAACAGACAAATATGTTCAGGTGTGGGCGGACTGTAAAACAAAAACAAAGAAAAAAGCCTTGGCAATACGGGTTGAGGCTTCTGGTACTGGTGGTGGTCCAAGCAGCAGAGTAACTCTAACTGCTTCAGAAGAGAGGGTGTTGGGCATAATGGGTTTGACGGCTGTCACCGGTCAAGCTGGAATTGAGGAGAGAGGCTTTGATGTTAGTTTTTTCTTTGCTTATCACTATATTTTCTTTTATGAACATGTTTAATTTTTCTAATTCATATTCTTCAAATTTTTCAGGCCCCACCATCAGAGAAACTCTCTACCAACACCAACCAGAGATTCTGCACATTCTGTCTGTCCGTCCCAAACTCCTGCCACAGATGATACTTTTCCTTCATATTATTATAGACAAGGTACCTTTTTTTAAAGATGCTATGTTTCGGCTAAATTATTAATTTAGGCACAATTTAATATAAATAATTATATATTCTCAGCAACAACAGCATCCACCGCCAGTCCTTCACTGCCACCTCCCGAATTTTAAAGCCATCCTCCACCATCAGTGCTAACGCCGCCGCCCGGCACTGCATCTGCGCCGATGCTGTCAGCGATGTCACCTACCGCGTCCACGTCACGGCCCGCGGCGTCGCATACCACATCCACGCCGCGACGCCGCGGGCTGCTTCGAGCGCGCACACGCCGCAATTTGATAGAGATTTTGCCACAGTTGAGACTATCATCACTACCTTCGACAGATATTATCCTTAAGATGTCTAATGTAGTGATAGTGGTCTCAGCTGTGAGCTATGAACATTTTAAATTTCCTACAATAAATATCAGAGTAACAACAATAACTTTTTATTTCAATTCTTTGCTATTCCAATCCAGTTTACTTTTTCCTTCTCTAAACTTTTATCTACAAATTGTATGTATTATTAGTTCAATTGTTTTTTTTATAGTATTAAACAAAATCTTTTTAATTTAGACTTGATTTGCAAGTTCTACAACCATTAATTATTTACAAACTGTAGGTAATAGATTTTTATGTAAAGTGTTTTCTAACAATAATACCTAAAATTTATGTAAGCTAAGTACCAAGTATTGGATACACGAAAAATCCTTCCTCCCTACCTACCATGCACGCCAACACCAAACTATGTATTATGAATGTCAGTGTTTTAGTAAAAATAATAATAAACTTGTTTGTAATATTAAAGCTGTTTATTAATAATTTAATATCTAAGTACATTATAATCAATTTAAAATTAACTAGATATTTTCAAAATACTATCAATAACTTATAATTTCTATTACATAAATTAAATATATGAAAGAGTACAAAAAGTTTAACTTATTATTAGGAAATATCAATAAAATCTTATTAAAGCTTAAAATAATCTTACTAATACTAACCTAACCTATCCAATAAACAACTCAACATGGCTCTTCGTTGGATTACTTCACTCTGGCTACCCACAGTAGCAGTGGGTGTGGGATCTGGCATGGTTATATCATCTCCATCGTCATGTGCAGCAGGAAGTGGCTGTGGTGGTGGCAAGCCAGCTTTCAAAGCTATGTTGTGTAATATACAATGGCATGTTGTGTAGTACACAACATGCCATTGTAATATTGCTTGCTACATGAGGATGATAGTGAAGAACCCTGTCCCTAAGCAAACATCTCCACCGTGCTTTGAGTAATCCAAAACAGCGCTCAATGCAGTTACGGGCTTGCACATGCTTTTGAGTATATCGTTCTTCCCTAGAACCTTCAACTGCATTGAGGATAGGTGTCATAAGCCAAGGGCGTCGTGGATATCCAGAGTCACCTGAAAAATTAGTTACTGTAGACCAAAGAGATTTAGACACATATAGAGCGGACATTGGGAATATTGTCATACAATAATTTTCATCCTGAATATTTTCGATTTTGACACACGATTGCTACCTGACAAGCGGCAAGCGTGTAACTAAGTAGTAACAAGTTTTGGATTACGATTTTCGTCGTCTTGTCCTGTCTATCGCTCGGAAATATTTGAATGTCTTTGCTGTAGACAAATCGGGAAAAATCCTATAGATTAGATATTTTAATGTTATAAATACATACCTAACAGCCATACTTGTTCATTATATTGATGAAGTTCACGCATAAATGGTTCAACTCTACTAGAAGACCAAATAATATATGTGAATCATGTGTAGCTCCACCAAACTTTGCATTGACATTTAAAATAAGTAGATTGACATCACAAATCTGAAAATAAAACTAAGATTAAGAAGTGATTTATCTAGCTTGCCATACAGTATTAATAATTATAATATCTACCATTTGAACATTTAATGAATGATACCCTTTTCTATTATAAAAAAGGTGCTCTTCATCATTGGGCTTTACCAAAGCTACATGGGTACAATCTATGCACCCAATTACTCCAGGCAGGCCAAATCTTCTTTGGAACCTGAAACAATAATTATTGTTAATTTGAATTGTATGTGTAGGTACATGCACTTCATAATTTAAAATTTTAGAATTTGCAAAACAACTGTCGGAACATGAGAACAGACCAAATAGAGATGTCAATCTGAGATCGATTGAGCAAAGAATCGATTTTTTGGAACAAATAAAAACGTTTTTTCAAATCGATATCTAGTACTGAATCGATACAGGGAATCGATATTTCACCCTAGAACATCAGTTTTTTGTTTGTTTGAATTGTTAAGAATTGTGGTGGCGGGAAAATTACGAAGCATATCCAGTGCAAATCCTTTTGCGTAAAAATACGGATTTTTTCCAGATATGAGACTAGTTAAATTCTTTTCGCTCATCGATCGTTTTTTCGCCCTCGTAAACGTGTACACACGGCGGCACATGGTGCTGTACATTTCCAGTATAAATTGGCCTCGCTTTGTATAGATTTCCTATAGAATGAGAGATCCGCATAAACTGGTTTTGTATAGCTTGATCGGCCGTCGTGCGTACGTTACCCTAGCAGGAATCGTTTTTTCGGTTTTTTTTTCAAAACGACAAGGGACACCAATTTTTTATGTACATTTACAGCAGATTAGGCACCAACTATACGTTCCACTCATATAACAGACTATAGGAGACACTTTCTTGCTAGGGTAAACCCCTACATTGCGAATTTCATCGAAAACGAATGATTGATTTTTGGAAAATCATTTCTTTATTTGTGAATCGATTTTTGACGTCCCTATTAGGGGGAAATATTTGAAATTTAGAGTAGGTAGGTATGTGATGTGATGACAATCAACGAGTGTTGCTAACGTTTGATTTTGTATTTCCTCTTCTAAATCTTACACTTTTTTAAGTTTTAAGGATAATTACTATTATAATATAACTCTGTATCACCTTCAAGCAGAAAAGCATCCTTTGTACATAAAAATAACACTTACCGTCAATAAAACACAAAAACACTTCACTTTTAAATAAAAACTCTTTCACGGATGGCACTCGTATGAATGGTTCTCAGTAGTAGCCCCAGTCACCAATTCTAAACCTGAATGGTGCTTACTACTTACTTCGCTGTTCAGACGGGCGAAATTGGAACTACAGCTACCATTTTGAGAACGTCATTTCGCTGACAGTTAAAAACCCCGAAACCATAAATGAATGATGTACCTATATCATTCATCGTTTTAAATATCAGAACATCCTACAACTTACTACTAAACTGCCCTATGTTTTATTTCCCCTTTTTCTTGGTAAACTTCTTAGATGGCAAGACCAATTTACCTCGACTCACTTTGACGTGTGCTAACTGCTAATAATACTAAAATGTGCAATTGTTATGAAAAATCAATGTGGTTTGTCTGTGTATTCACTTATCTTGATGGTTTCACATAAATTAAATATGATTCAATCAATAGATGTAAGTAGTACCTACGTGTCACCATTGCGTAGGTAGGTAATTAGAAAAAAAATAGGTAAATTTGCCTACGCTGATCGCCTGATTTAGGTTTACCCTAAGTTTACATGAACTTCTATTCTCTGATTTTATTCAACCCAAACCTATGAATTAGTACCTAACCGTGTCAGAAAATGTATTATCAGTACCTACTTACATACAGTAGAAAGATTTTTAAATCTTTAGGTACTTTATATTTAAAGTAGATATTACAATAATTACATTAGTATTGTATCTGTGTGAACCAAATGCAGATCGCAGATATTTTTTTTCACTTTCTAGCATTCTTTCTCATTCCCTAATAAAAAACATTTTATCAATCATAAAATGTAAAATCCGCGGGCAAACCCGCGCGCCTGCGCTAACTTTCTAGAAACACAATTTTGGAAACGATTCTCACAAGTTGTTGACGCATGGACTGACTGAGAAATTTGGCAACGCCGTGCTGGAATGGCAACGTGGCATTGCCGCGTCACTCGACGTAACCTTGGTGCTTGACTGCTTGTTCGAATTTTCGAACAGCGCCATCTATTATAAATGTTTACCGAACGTTAACTCGTAACACAACAGCTAATAAGTCTTTCTCGGTGGTTCTTTAAATTTCCGTTAGATGGCGCGATTCAGGTTACTCACACATGTGAAGATTTTTCGTTTTTTATTGGGTCTAATTCTCCTAGAAATACTGTTGTTTTTATAAAATTTTTGCGTTACGCGAACATAATACATTATAAAGTCTCATTATACTTGCTTTTATTCTGCAGAAACCGTTTATTTACGGAGATTACAACCCCTGAAAAATGTATGGCAACGATCGACTAGGGATCCACCTTAAGGGTAATTGATGTAAAGCTTGCGTTGGGCCGGGGGGACTGCTTAGAGCGTTGACAGCTTCGTACATATATTGTTTAACCTGAACGCATAACACCTTCAAAGGCACTTCCAATTTATCTCTAGAATCGTGACTTAAATTGCTATAAATAAATGTTATATCCTTGACCTTCCTACTTCAGACACCTTTCTCTATATAAGATTGTGCATATACCAGCGCCTGTAATTTCTGATGTTGAGATAAATAAAGATTTATGATTACTTCTGTGATTCGGCTGTACTCACAATCTATACTAGGCTGTTTGTGTATGTAAGTTTAAATGTTTGTAAAACGCACCCACGCGGCGTAATGATAGCTGATGTTACCATCCCGCATGACGAGAACCTCGTGAAAGCTGAGAAAGAGAAACAAATAAAATATCTCGACTTGGCACACGAGGTTGTCGACGTGTGGAATGTGAACTCTGCTATCATTGTGCCGATTGTCGTGACGGCCTATGGCCTTACGGCAAGATCCTCGACGACCATCTTTCGAGGTTCTCCTTAGGCGGTTGGATTAAGGGCCTGATTCCAGAAAGCAGTACTCCTCGATACGGCTCACATTGTGAGGAGGTTCTTGTCTCTGGAGCCCCAACCACCGGTAGCTTGGACCCTGCTCCCGACACCGGCGGACCACTATTTTTTGTATTTTTAAATGTTTTTTTTAGAAATATTTAAAAATGTAGAATAAATAATAAAGGAAATAAATAAAATCCCACTCAATACTTTAATCTTGTTTTCGACTGAACATTGGCCTTTAAAGATCATGTAATTAAGCTTTTTTATTCTGGTTTTTTACCGAACTACGTTAGAATACGTGTACTATTTTACTCTAGTATATTAAGTTGGCAACTCTGGGTCCCTCCTGACCTGACGCCCCTGACGTATTGACTGATAGCTGATGTTTGTCTGTCATCTGTCATGTATGTTTGTCACAACATCGAACAAGGTCATCAAGGTGCTGTAATTGTATTTTTTAGATAAAATGCTAAGCCAATAGCAAATATAAGATAAAGTTCTAGTTGCAATAGATTTCAGCATTTAATTACATTCCAAATTATTTAAAAGGTCTATTTGTTTCTAATATGTTCGAAATCATCGAAAATACGTTTTTTTACTTTGCTTACGGCAGTAATTTACTTAAAAAGAGAATTCACATTAACAATCCATCTGCAAAATTTTTAGGAATTGGCCGATTGGACGTAAGTTTTTCCGATTTGTTATCTTCTTTCTAGCTGGCTAAATGATGTAGTAGAAAATGTTTGTAAATTAATACAGCAAAGTTTCTTTAGGTGGGGCCGGGGGGTATTGAAACTAATTTAAAGGATCTCCCTCTGACTAATCTTTCCTTAATAAAAAGTAAATTGTCAAGGTATTACTTACATGAAAACAGAACTTTTCTGCTGACACTTGTCATATTACTATTTTAGGATCACCAGCTCGATTTCATTAAATATTCTGAACACTGGCGGGGTACTTCAGCTACTATAGTACCTACCCCTGGTCCACATGTATGGGGAGCAATATGGAGATTGCACAATAGTGATATGCCTGCTTTGGACAAGTAAGCATGCCTTGACTAGTTATGTATTACTTGCTTATACCTGCGGCTTTACCCGTGTGGAGTTCTGGAAATGCCCATGGCATCATACTTCCGAGATAAAATGTAGCCTGTGTGCTATACCAGACTAATCTATCTCTGTGCCAAATTTCATCCAGATCTATTCGGGCATGATTGAGTAACAAACATCCATCCATCCAAATTTTAGCATTTAAATAATATATAATATTATACATTATAGTAAGATGAACTTATTAAAGTTTAATTTTATTTAAGAGACCTAAATTTTTCTTTGTAGACAAGAAGGCGTTGATACAAATTGGTATTTTGCTAAAACTGTAAAAATTGTACTACCAGATGGTTCTAGTACAGATTGCCGAACATACCAACAAACAATCAACCCAGCAATCCGGAAAAAGGATGAAGAACTGCCTCTAGAAAGACGGCCTTGTATAACATATTTAAACTGTATTGTAACTGGTGCAACTGAATGCAAGCTTCCAGAAGATTATATTGAAGAGCTCAAGAAAATACCCCATAATGGCCAAGAAGCCTCTCCTAAATTGATTGAGAAGTTAAAAAGAAGTGTGTAGGTAATGATAATAATAAAAGAAACATATTATTTTTTATATTTTTAAATGTTTTTTATATTATTTTGTAAAGGAATATTTAAAAATGTAAATCTTATGTATAGAACGGAATAAAGAAAAAAATTAATAATTTTTTTTTTTATATCAAAATAACAAGGTTAACACGTAGAATTCCATGACAGACACCATGTGGTCGACAGCTTACTTTTCCCCGGGGGCGCATCAATAAATCGGGAATCGTGTAAAAATCGTTGAGGTTTTTTTTGCAAATAATGCCAGGAAATAAATCAAAAATAATGGGCGAATTATGGAAACAGCGATTTACATTGTCACGGCCTGCGAGGACGTCCAACAGTCTTGTCTTGCACGGCTTACGCGCGGGAACCGCGCGGCGGATTTCTTAAATTAAATTATTTTTTTATATCTGTTGTGATTATAAGTCTAAAGAATTTACAATGCCCTGAAACGGCTAAAAATGTCTACCCATAAAAATTCAAGTCAATTGAACGAAAGTCTTGCGCGGCTTACGCGCGGGAACCGCGCGGCGGATTTCTTAAATTAAATTATTTTTTTATATCTGTTGTGATTATAAGTCTAAAGACTTTACAATGCCCTAAAAAGGCTAAAAATTAATGTCTACCCATAAAAATTCAAGTCAATTGAACGAATAGCCTGTGATGTTTTTAGCGTCATAACCCCTGGACCAATAGAGATATATTGATGTTTATAATATACCAAAATGCACTACCTTTTTGCTACTATTTGATACCTAACTTAAAATATTTAGTTCCTCAATGGTCAAAACGCGTAAAAAAAAGTGGTCAGACATTCAGACATCAGGATGTCTGTTTTTTTGCAAAGTTCGAGAACACAACTAATTTATCTCTTTGTAAATATTTACTACTTTCTTAGTACCTCAACATACGTTTTGATCGGCGTACCTCCTTGAAAAATGTTACGCAAGGCAAACTTTGCTATGTATATTCTCCCTGTTAAATTAAAGAATAAGCAATAACGTTATTAATGAGCAAAAAAAACTTTTTAACAAAAAATAAAACCGACTTCAAAAACACAAAAAAAGTGAAAAATAACTTTAGCTTCAGAAGTAGGTGACTTTTGTTTGTTTGATTTAGTTTTTTGTAACCGACTTCTGAAGCTAAAGTTATTTTTCACTTTTTTTTGTGTTTTTGAAGTCGGTTTTATTTTTTGTTAACAAGTTTTTTATTTTTTCATTTTTAGTTGTAATATCCTATACAAATATTTGCTATGCATTTTTTTACATTACATTTCTTGGTAAAAGGCTTATCCCCAATAAAATGGAACTAAACATACCTAACTGTCAAAATGTGGGACCAATGTGGATGTACCCTGTTATACTGAATACTTCTGCGTTACCCTTTCGAGTGTACAGGCGTGATGTTATGTTTTGTGATTGCGTAAACAATGCATATTTATGCGACAGCAACAATCACGGTTGATTTGCTGTCAGTTTTTGAAGAGTTTTGTTGTCTGTCTCCGAAACTCATCATCAGATCTATAAGAAATTTAAACGGGACCATTTCGAAATAAACCCATTCCAACAAAAAAAGAATTTTGCAAATCTGTCTATTTATAACGGAGTTATGCCCGAACATACATAAAAAAAATAGAAACATCCGAATTGAGAACCTCCTCCTTTTTGAAGTCGGTTAAAAATACAAACTCATGATCATGATAGAACAGGTCCAACAAAAACCAATTTCCAAAAAAAAAGTCAAAATAACTTCACTTTCGGAAGTCGCAGACTTTGTTTCAAAAGTAAAGCTGTTTTCGAAAGTAAAGCTATTTTAGACTTGTTTTGGAAGTCGGTTTTTACTTTGCAAAAAAAAACCACAATGATAGAATTCTTGGCAGTTAATTTTTATTCTTCTCATCTTTGACAATTGAGCCGACTTTATTTATTTATCCATGGTCTGTCCTACTCCTGTCAAAATCTTCCAGTTTTTAAATGTGGTTTAAACTTATACTATAAAATTAAAACCAATTATAGATCCTACGATGATTTCACCTAGTACATACCTTCGCCAACCGTAGTTTTATTTCCTCGTAATACTCTTGCGGTTGCAAAATTATGGCAAATCAATAAGTCAATACTTATTTGTGAAAATTTGGTGAAAATGAAGAAATCTGATATTCATCGACCCAACACGTTTCTGTTCTTCGCATATGCTAGCAGCATGTTAAAGTTTCTTGTTAGAATAATCTGTCCAACTGCAAAATTTGTTTCTATAGCACGACTGGATGTATGTACTTTCTACCTTATCAATATTATGTAAATACTTGAGACGAATTTGGTAAACTTACCTTTGTTATTGTAGAATTTTAGACTTGACTTCATGACGTGCAGACATTTTTGGGAAGGTCCTGCCGCCACTGTCGTACCCACGGCCAACGCTCATGTATGGGGCGTCATATGGAGAGTTCATAATGATGATATGGCATCCCTCGATAAGTATGTCTTAAAGTATCCATGTAAATCAAAATATTTATACTTAATAATATTATCCTTGATATTCTTTTCTTTTATAGCCAAAGGGATATTGGTAAAAAAGAGTATTTTGTAAAATACATTGAAGTCCTTACTCCTCATATGGGTACAATCAGGTGTCGGAGTTTTATGCAGGAAGTGTATCCTTTACCGAGAGGAAACCGAGATCCAATACCCGTTGAGCAGTGGCCGTCATGGTCATATAAGGAAATCATTATAATGGGGGCTAAACAAAATCGACTTCCTTTGTGCTATATCCGTTTTTTGAGAAAGTTGAAAGATAACGGCAACGAAGGTTACATAAGAGCGGATTGTTTGATCAGGCGCTATGGATACAATGAGCCATGTGTCTGTAGGCTACCAACAAGAATAGATCGAGAACCACTTAAGTTGGATTTGAAGAAAATTAAAACGATGAAACGAAAAGTAAAGCTCGTTTGAATGATAAGGTAAAAAAAGGCGTCAGCAAATCTGTTTGTTTTTAGGTTTCTTCCATAGGTACAGTCGCCAGCGCATCAAACTACCACTAACTATCAAATTTTCTCACTCAATTTTGAACTTAACCGTAATCATTTTATGGTTTAAAATTATTTTGAGAAATTTGACAGATTGTGGTAACTTGATGTGCTAGCGACTGTACCTAAATGGTGAAAACACAGTACTACTTGGGCCAACGCCTAGTTGCACCTTAATTAACAATAATAAGTGGTAGACTTTTCTATATTTTCATTCTAAAAAAAAAATCATTTGGAAATTATTTTATCAGCCAATAATTTATGCATATCTATATATATATATATATATATATATAAAAGGAGAACTGACTGACTGACATATCAACGTACAGCCGAAACTACTGGGGCTAGGAATGTGAAATTTTATACACGGCTTCCTATTATAATGTAGGGGAGCACTAAGAAGGGGTTTTTGGAAATTTAACCTTTAAGGGGGTGAAAAGGGGGAATTTTGTTTGTATGGAAAATCTTATTACTTGTGTTAATAAACATGAAAGTTGGCACGAACATCTATCTAAGTAAATTATGAAGTTTGGCATTTTTTGTTTTTCCAAATTACCTCCTGAGAGGGTTTGAGGGGGTGTGAAAATTTGTATAGAAGAATTTAGATACATGCAACGACATCTAATGGGCCAGAATGGTACTAATGGTGGTAATGGTAGTACGTAACCCACGCGGACGAAGTCGCGGGCAAAGTGCTAGTCTAACATAATCACTAAAAATGAGCTGCCTTGAAAAGTGATAATCACAATGAAACAATTACTGATAAAAACAAGAGCGTAAGTAACAAAGGTCTATAGTAGGCATAGTCCGCAGGGAACGCTGTGCGAGACGACTGCCCATTTTTAAAAACAAAGGTGCTGGTGTGCAACAAATATAGAGGAATAATGCTAATGTAACATAGTATGACTGCACGGTTGGCGCAGTGGCTGAGCGATTGGCTGGTGCGCGTCGTGTCACGGGTTCGATTCCCGCACGGAACAAATATTTGTATGGCCTACAAGTAGTTGTTCCGGGTCTGGCTTTTGTGTTTGTGAGTTTAAATGTTTGTAAACGCACCCACGATACAGGAGAAATTCCTAGTGTGGGGCAATGTTTAAAAAAAAAAAAACTATGAAAGTTTGGGAGAAAGTTACTGAAATGCGACAGAGAATAGAGCGAAATTTCACAGAACCAATTCGGTTTTATGCCTGGTTGGGGACAAACGGATGCCATTTTTGCTATCCGCCAGCTATGCGAGAAAAATCAAGGTGCACATAAAAACTTGCACATGGTGTTCGTCGACCTCGAAAAGGCATATGACGGGGTTCCTCGTGAGGTTCTGTGGTGGGCTTTTAGGAGAAAGGTGTGCCTGGGAAGTATGTGCAGTTGATTCGTGCGATGTACAGTCGAGTAGTACCCAAGTCCGGTCTACAGCAGGCACTACCGGCAGCTTCAATGTGGCTGTCGGCTTGCATCAAGGGTCGGCTCTGAGCCCTTACCTTTTCCTGGTGATAATGGACGCTCTCACGTGGGACATCCCGGAAGAGGCGCCCTGGTGTATGCTGTTTGCCGATGACGTTGTGCTGGCTGCTGAGAGCGGCCAAGAGGTCCAGAGCAGATTGGAGGTGTGGTGGCAAAGCCTGGAGAATGTTGGCCTGAAATTGAGTAGAACCAAAACGAGATTTGGCGGTCTCTCTAGTCCCGTGCCTATAACTCTTGCTGAAACGCCCATTACGATCTGCTGTTTCCAGTACCTCGGATCGCTTGTCCAAGGGGATGGCGAAGTAGACCGGGACGTAACGCACCGAATCAACTCAGGATGGACGAAATGGCGACAGGTCACTGGAACAACTTGTGACCCACAGATGCCCCTGATGTTAAAGTGGAAAATATTCAAGTCCGTGATTACACCTGTCGATCAGAATGCTGGGCTGTGAAAAAGATGGATGAAAAACGATTGCATGTATCGGAGATGACAATGTTGAGATGGATGTGTGGAGTGACAAGAACTGAAAGTGGCGCCTGTTACAGAAAAATTGAAAAGAAGTCGTCTATCTTGGGCATGTTATGAGGAGGGACGAAACGCATGATACTAAAAAGTGATGGATATTAATGTTGATGGATGGATTATGTGAGGAATGATATGAAAGAGAAAGTAGTAAATGATGCCTTGATGTCTGACTGGGGATTATGGAAGAGGACGTGTTGCGCTGATCCCAAATAGAATGGAAGAGCAGGAAGAGATGATATTACAGGCAATAAAGAAAGAGCCGGAAAAAGAATCGTACCATACAAAAACCAGAAGACGAAGATATGTGCGTACCTACTTCAAGAAAGTCTACATGCATCATTAACACCAATACCAATTCCAATATACGACCAACCGACCTGTTCACGATATATTGATTTTAACGAGAATGAAAAGAAAAGGTTAAAAAAACGTCAGCAAATCTGTTTCTTTTAGGTTTCTTCCATAGGTACGGTCGGGGTTTGTTGTATCGAGAGATTTTAAAAAAGCTCCAATGGAAGAAGTCTGACGGCTTAAATCTGCGGTCTAGCCAGCCAGTTCAAATCGGGAGAGCACATGTAATATCAAATATGCAGTAACAATAATTCAACGTTTTTCATGTGTGTATCGCCCCATTGCTTATTGTAAACTAATATTTTTTGTCTATAACTTATATTCCAAATCACAATACCATAATGGTCCCATTTGCGTAAATTGTGGCATTTTCACATTATAACATTATTTTTGCCCCATCTTGTATCTGCCCCAGTCTTTCTCGCCCTAAATTATAGAGAAAGACAACTTTTCTCAGCGTAATTTTAGTGCTAAAGGATGTATTCAAACTAAATTTTACTATTTTTTATAACTTTTTTATTAATATAAATATTAAAATTATTAATAGGTACTCGGTTTTTATTAAATTAATTATATAAAATTGTACACTATCTCAATCGTTTGGTGAAATTGTATCTAAATTGAGCATATAGCACAACGCTACCCCGACACTTATACAAAACATACACAATTCACACAAGGAAATAAATCATTTGGAAATTATTTTATCAGTCAATAATTTATGCATATCTAACATAATCACTAAAAATGAGGTAATGTAACTGCCTTGTAAAGTGATAATCACAATGAAACAAATACTGATAAAAACAAGAGCGTAAGTAACAAAGGTCTATAGTAGGCATAGTCCGCAGGGAACGCTGTGTGAGGCAACGTTGTGCGAGACTTCGCCGCAGTCACTCCACGCGACACTCACTCCACGTGCCTGACATGGCAGGCTCGTTTCTCGAATCAAGTAAATGCTAATCGGAAACAGTAGTAAAGAAAAGAAAATGTTTTTTTTTTTACATTTGTAAAAACAAAGTTAATAGAATACCTGCTGAGTGAGAGAGGCGAGTGTACGGGTGGGTGCGAGCGAGTTGGCGTGGAGTGTCTCAGCTCGCTCGTTGTCACAGGAGTGCGCGCTGTTCGCGCCACACTAGACTCCACGTTATACATTAGACCGCGTAACATTCCAGTGCAGCAAGTTTGTTTGGTGGGGCTTTTTGTGTCTCACTCACTGGAATATTAGCGAATAACTTAAATGGAACTACATCATAGTTCTAATATATTTAAGTTACGCTTAACGATACCTATCTACGACATTCCTCATAATTGAGCAAAAGGCACTATGCAAATTTTACACATAAAACAATATTTGGATTTCTGTCTCCAACGAAGATCGTTTCGATTTAACTAAGATGGTTGAATAAGTGATGCAACGTGCCTTGTGCCCCCGACGACAACACAAACGTGTACATTCATATACTAGTCCCAGTCTGCCAGGTTTTCGCCCCCCCCCCCCACCCCTCGCTCCGACGTATTACTTACTTTTTATTTGATTTCTTACTAATTCACAATAAAAAGGTGGTTAACGACTTAAATAAAATACGATCGGTAAGCTATTCGTAATACATCGCCCATATCCATAGACAACCGAGCTGAATTGATTTACTGTGGCAGAGGTTTTTGATTGTGTTATAATGAAAACAACTTAAATGCCATCTAAAATATTGTTTATAGAAATTGTAGCGTTACTTGTGAAACAAACATGACGTTTATATTAGACAGCGGGTAGTACAGGCGCACGCGCGTTTCGCGACTGTATCGTGTCCACCTCACACAATCAACAACCCTGCGTGCATGAAGGCTGGATGTCTGAAGGCACTCGTTTAAACCCTTATACCACATTATCGTTATAGTTATTATTACTACAACGGACCCCAGCCGCGAGTGCTGGTTGACGCCTGGAGTCTAATGTCCCCGACTGATGTATATATTGGAGCCTAACTTTGGTTGAATGTTTATTATAATTATATTTTTTACAGTTAATTACTATTATGTAGCTAACACTTGATTATCGTATTTATATTTAACTAGAAACTTGCTGTCAATAATAGGTTTTTCTTTCGTTACAAATTCTAAAAAAAACATTGTAAATTTCATATTGAAACTATCATAAATTCACCCCCGACCATGTTTTGCGTTATGTCATTCATTAAATTAACAAAATCAATAATTATCTAGGTACATACTTGCTGCCAAAAATCACTGCACATTCAAATGTGAACAACATAAAAAGGAACTACATATTTATTATACACTTAATTATTACGTTGTGTTACTACAGATATATTTCAGTGAACTAAATTGTTAAAAGAACTGTAAGTATATGAATGGAAAATATGAACACAATAAAGTTAAAATACATTCGTATTGCATAAATTAACTATTTCAGTAACTTATTTCCTTAGTGAGATATATCCGTAACTTGTAGCTATAGATGTAATAATTCACTGATTAGTTTTGCACATTTCACTGATTAGTTTTGCACATTACGGGTCAGCACATACCGGCGGCGCTGTGACGCTCCTGGATGCCGGGAACTCTTGCGCCGACACAGTAGTAACAAATTTCGATCGTTCGCCGGTGTGCACTGATCTTTACATATACCTACTTTGGTTTTAAATTATATTTTATTTAAAATAATAAAAGTAAGTAAGTAATATCTACTTATTTAAAAATAGTGGCAGGTATTATCTATTGCATTTTAGTCGATGGGGAACATATTGTTTTCAGCGTAAATTCTTTTTGAGAATAACTGTAACACGTTTATGACATACATTTTTATAATCATTCATACACAATAATAATCGTTGCGGTATATGAAGTCATTTAAATTCAACGTTGCCACTTAACTGGTACTAGTAAGTACTCGTTTGTACAAACTACATGCGAATACACATCCTGCTTGTAGTTTGTGCAATATAAATATCGCTACTTATGGCCGGCAACACTAAGTAACACGTTCTTCACCTTTTCTCGTTTAAGTTACGCATTATGACTAAACTGTGGGTGTTGCTTCACGTTCCTACTAAAACCAGTTACAACTAATTTGAAACGACCCTGTATAATTACTCTAATACAATTATATACTTATCTTTGCAAACATTGATAACAAAGCTACAAGAAGTAACAGCATAAAAATAATTGCAAATTTAGACGTTTATTTTCCAAATCTTTGGTGGTTAATTTATTTTAAATTCAATATTTGAAATTATTCATGAAAGTAGCAAAAATAACTTTATATTTATAGCGGCATATCCAACAGTTGAGTATTATAAGCGGTTGCATTTCACATCGATTAGGACAAGTGTCAAATTCATTTGCAAGTACGTTTGCAATAAAAGTACACTGTACTGAACAACTTCAACGAATTTGACACCTGTGACAAAATTACTTTACCTTTGTAACAGTAGCAAGGTACCGAACTATATATACGTCAAGAAATCAATAAAAATAATTTGTACACGATCTCGCCTATATAAAACTATACACGCTTTACATCTTAAACGGTAAACTTAACATTAATAGGCTATGTCAAAAGTGACACCGATCTATAACTATATAATAACGTCGAGGTAAACTATATAGGATTCACGTCGAAACAAATCGACTCACTCAATATCGTCTCAGCAAAAATATTACTTTCCTGATATGAAAACGAATCGTCAGACGAAAAGAAACGCATCGCCGTCGCGGGTCGAGCTCTCACAAAACAACAAACCGACGCTCCGTCGGCCCCGGCACGCTAACGTAATAAATGCGGGGGGATCGAGGGGCTCCCCCTAATATAAATTTACACTACAGTCAGATACGATCCCCGCTCGTCGGACGATCATTACGATATTTACACTAGGCTACGGCTACGATTCGAAGAGTCGGCGGCGCGCCGGCCGACCTGAGGTAGATGTGGCGGGCGCGGTGCGGCGTGCGGCCGGACGGCTACCGGGCGGGCCGGGCGTGCCGGTCGGCATGCGGGCGGCACGCGCGCGGCTAGCAGTCTGCGCCGGGCCCGGCCGGCCGGCACGCGCGCGGCTAGCAGTCTGCGCCGGGCCGGGCCGGCCGGCACGCGCGCGGCTAGCAGCCGGCGGCGGCGGGCGGCGCGCCGTTGGGCGACTTGAGGCCGGGCGCCTGCAGCGGCTGCAGCGGCTCGGCGGCCGCGTCGTCCTCGCGGCTGCGCAGCGACGACAGCTCGCGCACCCAGGACGCCAGCCGCCCCGACACGCCGAACAGGTTGGAGCCCGAGCCCGTGGCCACGGCGCCCACGTTCACCTCCGCCGGCTCCTGCTCCTCCTCTGTGAAGCGACGAGTTAGAGGTAAGATTGCGTTGTACGTCACGATTGACGAAACGTTTCACTCGAATTAGGGTTCGGCTTAGTTAAAATTATAAGCGTTTATAACTAATAAGTCCAACTATTGTAGTGCGGCAGAGTTAATACCGACTAATGGAATGACAGTGGAATTCTAAAAATGAATAAACCAAAATGTCTACTAGTATCTGTTTTTAAAACTCTGGATCAACATAGTAAAGCACATAATAATAACAAAAAGACTTTCATGTTCGAAACATGCACGGTATCCCGTTACATATTCCATTAACTTTGGTCAACTTCCCCATAAATCTCAGTGTCGCAAATAAATCATATTGTCACTACGATGGGTCATGGTCTCAGAAAATGATAACAAAAGTGCCCGCACGCATCTCACGTTAAGTTAAACATGCAAACTTGTACCGCTACTTACATTTCAACGGCGTGCCGCCGTCTCGGCACACGTCTGTACGGGGCGCAACGGTTGGAACAAAAAAGCGGGCTCGTATTAAACACAGATTCGTACTAGCAACAAATGTTATCATTAGCTGCCGAAGACCAGGACACGGGAGGAAAGCACTTAAATTTCAACCTTATGCGTGGTAAACTTGCATCGAGGGTATTCGACAACAATCAAAGCTGCTTTTTGAACGTTATCCTGCATGCGACATCGGACGTTCCAGGCGGGGAATCAGGTTCGAGACTCTGCTCTAATTTGCGATCAGTAATCCGCGCGGTCATCTTTGCGCGACAGAGAAATATTTGAATTACCCGAGGCGACGCGCTGCAGCGCGTACATCTCCTGGCCCTGCGCCGAGTGGAAGAAGCTGCGCGTGCGGAAGTGCGGCATGGCGTTGGGCGCCAGGTCGGCCACCAGGTGCAGGAAGGTGGGGCGCGCCAGGCCGCGGTGCGCCCAGCAGACCCGCATGAGCTCGTAGAGCCGGTCGGGGCAGTGCTCGGGCCGCTCCATGACGCCGCCCTCCACCACGTAGCGCACCACCTGCTCGTTTGACAGCCCCTGCGAAGAACGACCATTTTTACAAGCTTTCATTTAACTTGCAATGTTTATATGTCTGCATGTTAAAGTCAAATCTTGCAACTGAATTTTAAAACAGTTATCCCCAACCTTTTGCGGGATTGGAGTCCCTGGTTATGGTATACCAGAAGCCGAGGCAGCCGGCATAACTTGACGTTTATAGAATTTTTTTAAAGTATTTTCCACTTTCCAATAACCTCTAGCTAAGATGGTATCAATTGGAAGATTTTCCCAATTTTTTGATATAACAGCAGACCGAAACCTCGACTTGCGCGATTCATATTTTCATCAACATACCACCTAACACTTACCTTCAAATTGCAAAAAAAAAACTAATAAAATTAGAATTTCCGGCGCTTCGCCCTTAAGCTTTATAATGATTTTTCAATGAAGCTCTTTCTGATAACCTCAACGTGTAAATACCTGGTAAGGCTGCATCGCGAGCGTCGCCATCTCCCACAGCACGACGCCGTAACTCCACACGTCACTACTGCTCGAGAACACCTGGAGCACACAACAAAGTTAATAATCCGGGCAACGATAACTAATACCAAGAAGTTATTATTTTGCATGTTTTGTTTGGGTGGATATTTTGTTGTTAATATTTTTTTCTATTACAAATTTTATCAGTTCACCTGTTTCAACATCAAAAAAAAAACTAAAAACACTTACTCCGTCCTTGAGGCTCTCAGGGCTCATCCAGCGCACCGGCAGCAAGCCCTTGGTGCCTTTCCTATAGTAGTCAGTCTCGTAGATGTCTCTGGTCATACCGAAGTCCCCGACCTTCACGGTCAGGTCTCCAGCGACCATACAATTACGCGCCGCGAGATCGCGGTGCACAAATTTTTTGGCCGATAGGTAAGCCATACCGTCGGCTATTTCAATAGCCATCTGAAAGAAACACGTATAATGTGATCATCATTTTTAATTACATATAAATTCTTCGATTGGTATTACTATTGAATAACCAATCGTATCTATTGTAATGATTGGCTGGATATGCATCGGGCGGGTGCTAGCTATGGCAGATCTGTAAGTGACGACATAAGTACCTGCATTATGTTCTGCAGCGTCGGCGGGTCGTTCCCGCCCTTGCGCGGCAGCGAGGCCTCTGCGTCGGGGCGGTGCGAGCGCAGGTAGGTCTTGAGGTCGCCGAACTCCATGAGCTCCATGATGACGAGCGTGGGCTGTCCGCGCGACACGACGCCCAGCAGTCGCACCACGTGGAATGTGTCGAACGCCTTCATCACGGACGCCTCGTTCAGGAACTCTTGCCGCTCCCTGTCACGAGCACAATGCGTTCAGTCAGTGCTAATGCTCATAAACTAATTATCGATGAGAATGTATTTTATTTTACTTACCGATCAGTAGCGTGCTCATTGACAGTTTTGACTGCACATCGCGTTTCGGGTTTTCCTTTTTCTATACCTTTCCCAAGACCTTCATACACCTAAAAATAAACCAAGTTTAATTGATGGATATAGACTATATGTATAGAAATGGTATAATTATGTTTTTCTTGAAATTATGATCAAAATAACAAAATGGTCAAAGAAGCTATGAACTTGATTTCGAAAAAGTACAAAAATTTGTGTGTATGCTCATAAAAAATCACTGTAAAAAATAGACTCCCCGACATAAATTTATGGTTTTTACATTATAGTTTGATACACTTACCATTCCGAAGGAGCCCTGCCCCAGCTCGCGCACGAAGTCGACGGACGAGCGCGGCACCTCCCACTCGTCCGGCACGTACATAGTGGACACGTACTCCGGGTTGACGCTCGCGAACAGCTTGTTGGCTTCTGCGGACGGCAGCAGGCCGCGCCGCGCGTACCACACGCCGCCGCCCAGCACCAGCAACATGATGACGCAGCCGCCCACTACGCCCCAGATCCATTCGTACGCGGCTTGAGCTTTTCTTTCCTGAAAACATTTTAAAATTGGAACTTCAAATTGGAATAACCTGCTTTTGTAGCACATATGTTGCGTTTTTTTTTTGGTATCACGTGTTAAATCAGTCGCTAGATACCTGTCTCGTTTTAAGAACTGCACGCGTAGCATGACCACCGTAGAAACGGGTTTCTTTGACGGAAGAATCGACAAAATGACAGATTGTGAAAATAAATCTGTCATTTTGTCGACACAATCTGTCATTTTGTCGATTCTTCCGTCAAAGAAACCGTTTCTACGGTGCGGTGGTTATACTACGCATGCTGCAATACTGTCTTATTTTAGGGCCCAGTCCAACTAAATTGACAACCGCGCACAAGTTTACAATAATTTACATGTTAAATATTTCCTAATAAAAACAGATGGCTTCCACGCTATTATGCGAAAGAAAGCGACCTCCTTACTACAGCGACTGCATGGTAATGACAAGTATGACACCAGCATTTTGAAGATGATTTCTGCCAGACCGGACTGCCCCTTCCAGAAACACTGGGTGGGCACGTTGGACAGATGAACACTAGTGTGTTTGTAAAGGACGAAGAGTTGAATCCTGAAGATAGCACGGTGTTTTTGGGCTTAACTTTAGACGTTAAGCTTCAGTGGGGACTGAAGCTTAACGTCTTTTATACTATTATAAACACAACCTATTATACTATTATTTTTTTGTTCACACTTGTGAACTTCAATGCTTCCTGCCTAGTTGACTACGTCTAGTCTACACATATTGGCCGCAATGACCAAAATAGAGATAAAAAGAATGATAAGTTACTTACCGGTATAAAGATGGGCGGGAAGATGGTGGAGGCGTTGCCCGCGCCGGCGGCGGTGATGGGCGTGACTTCGACGCTGTAGTTGCCGGGCGACAGGTTGCGCAGCGTGTAGCTGTGCCCGTTGCTCTCGTAGTCGTCCGCAGTGATGCAGCTTTGCAAGCCCACATCCTGGCCCTACGCAACAACACAGTTTATGCTGCAATTCAAGGAAGGTTCAAGGAAGCAATACCTCGTATTTCAAGAAATGTGAAAGAACCAATAGAAACCTGGTATTCTTTCACTTTGTTAGAAGTGAAAATAAGGTTGCAGGCAACCTGATTAAAGAAAAACATTCCACAAACAAAGATTTTACCAAATTAACTGAAACGCTTCAAGCTACTTCAAAAATGGAAAGGGTTTTTTTTCAGTAAAACTTATGGATATTGATATAAATTCGTACCGCCAAGTTATCTTCAACGCGGGAGTAGTGCACGGTGTACGCCACGACGAAACCGTTGGGATTCTTGGGCGGTTTCCACGTCACGTTTACTTCAGCTAACGTTTTGTTAGACACGATCACTTCCGCTCGCAAGTCTGTCACTTTGTCCGCGTTTACTGCAAACAATAAATAACGATATTATTATTTTGTATGCGATAGGCGGCGTCCCACGTGCAGGATTGTGGTTAATTGTACATAATAATTATACAGGGTGTAAACAGACCCTTCACGAAGCCGTCAACCAAGCATTCTGTACATCAAACTAAGTAACTTTACGCAAAAATTATTGCCGGGAAACGACTTTTTTTTTGGGGTGAAAAATCACGTTTTACGGTAAAACTCAATGTTACGCACTCAAAACATTGTGCTGATGGATGGATTGAATAGTATGGGGGTTGTGAAGGTGTTTAAAGTAAAAATCTTACATTAGAAACATGTATTTAAAAAAAAACTTGTGAAAAAGTTGGAACTTTGACCCCCAATATCTCCGTAACTAGAAGGTTCCCAGGTATGGTCTAGAACAAAAAAATGATCGCAATGACGGGGAGAACAAGTACCTTTCGGCTTCGTCAAGGGTCTTTTTACACCCTTTATAGTCATCATCTAACGCAAGAAAAAATGGTTGACTACAAATATCAAATTTACTGTGTTTTTAATAGGGTTAATTTCAGAATGATTAGTTTTATTCAACTTTTCATGAATCACATAAATTGAAAACTAACTAAATGATCTTTACAGTTTAGTTGGTTCCGAGAGCTTACCTAGTTCCAAAGTCCGGAAGGTATTGAAAGCCCGTTCTGAGCACCAAGTGTTGTTGTACACGTTGGGTTCCTCCATGTCGTGCTTGGCGCGGCAGGCGTAGATGCTGACCCTGTACCACGTGAAGTGCCGCATGTTGCTGACCGTCAGCGACCGAGTGTTGCCGTCCAGCTGGAAGTACAGGGACTCCACGCCACCTGCAGACAAATATCGATGTTACAACAGCCCTTTTGAGCGCCACAGTCGGATTTAGGCGACAAATGAAAATGTTCCTACAACGCCCAAAGTCGCCAAGAGTTTACAAAAATCGTCCTTTTTAAGTACAAAATGAATATAGTAAGTTTTATTTTCTGTTTCGTTTTCGTATTATTTATCTTTATAAATAATACGGAAAACGGGTTGGGGTCGAGTGGGAAAGAGGGGGGGCACTCTTAAGTTGTTTCTGAATGCAGCTGTGACCACGATACCACCTTGTACCGTACACTCTTAAGTTTTTATGACTATGCATAGTACAGTCTTTTTACTGGGACAGTATAAAGAAATCCGAATCTAGATACGATACGAGGCACCTGTGTAAGAAACCGTCTTAAGATCATTTTTGCTGAAATAGTACATTTTGACATAAGTGGGGAAACTTTGTTATTGCATTCGAGGCGGAATTTACACCCGAGCCGTAGGCGTCGTTGTTATGGAGCCGAGAAGTGCAGTAACAAATTGTCACATGTATCAAACGACGTTTTTCAATATACTTTCGAAGAAATAAAATAATAGAAACAAAAATTTTTTTTCATGAATAATTAGGAACCTATAATAAAAAAAATCCGCGCTTTGCCTTCGCCAGGTTGAAGGAGAAACAAAGGTATGAAGCTGCTAAACAGCCTAATATGAAAAATAGAAAACAAATATTTTTGAATTTAGAACGCAAATAAATGTTGATTTGTTCATAATAGTAAACATTTGTTTTGAATACTCATGTTTATCTATGATATTCTATTTATACACACAATTTAAATATTCAAAAAATATTTACGACGTAAAGACTCTTTGCCGAGATTAACAAAGAGATGTATCTCTAATTAAAGATTAAAAAAATAAAACAAACACCGCCGACTATTATCTGTGGAAATTTTTATTTCCGCACGCGTTGTGATAAACGAAAAAAAACTACGGTGTGATATACATTGCATGTTGAGCCTAATCGTAGTGCGACAAGAACCAGTTTTCGAGGAAGTATATTGAAAACAATTTTACCATACTTAATTTTATGGAATTTTATTTGTTTTTTTAATGCAGTTCAGTTCAACTGTGATTCGTGTAAAGATCACTTCATTGTTTCGGACAAATAAAATCTAAATTTCAATGGATTTGTATCCCTATTTCTTATGGTAAAAGTTCCTATTAGCATACAGTTCCTCCGTCCCTATCTCTGACTTATGTATTCGGATTTTCCCACAGATCCAACAAAAACATTCTGTTTATATAGTTTTTAAGAAGTACCTTAGTACTTACTTTATATGTGTAATTTGCATACGTACTTGTAAATTGTTTTGCTACGACTATACAATTACTGCATGCAATACATAATTATAAGTCAGTCTGGTGCCATTGTATTAACTATGAAACCTAGAATCATGCATATCAAATATAATAAATAATTATTTTCCAATTTTATAAATTATTTGTTAGTCGCCAATTATATGTACGAACAACCTTATTAGTTAAAGAGATGAAAAGTAAACCACTTGTGATAATGATAATGATAATGAAGTGATGATGGCAACATGCAGCAACCAAATCCCCGTGAAATATAAAACAAATATGTCTATGTGTATAACCTGTGGAATCCGTTACGACGCAAGCGTTAGACTCGTTGCGACTGCATTTGGCTGAAATGAGAATGGTTAGATGGTCGTGATGAGGGTGACAAGCGAGGCCATGAAGGACGAACAAAGAAAGAAGGCTATTGGTGTATGAAAATGTTAACAGAACAGTAAGTAGATGAATACGTTGTTAATTAGAAATCATTAAAAATTCTTGACCTACCTGCCTCGTCCGTGGTGTTGGTGTAGTTCTGCCCGACTTTGGGCACGACGCTCTCGGCCACTTTCACAAGCATGCTGTTCATGTAGTGATCCAGAGATCGCTTTAACCTACTTTTTGGATGCTTCTGTCTGTCAGTCTTTCTGTACACCTGTAATAATAAGCGCTTAATATTATCAGTATATAAGGATGAGCTTAGGAGCACGTAGGCCCGAGCCGAGTTGGGGATTCATACAGAATATGTGGTCTCGGTTCAACTAGGATGATTATTCATCCTACAATTAACTTTTGGCACAGCCTCCTTAGCGCAGACCTTTGAACAGTTTGTTCAGGGAGAAATGAGGAAATTCACAGATCCACTGTTGAAAAGAGCCCACCAATCGTAACTCCCGTCTTTCCGGGAGATCCTGCCTTCTCTATGGCAAAAATTCGCACCTCATTCCTCCTAAAAACTTGGTATTTTGTTGAGGTTTATAATGCCGTACCCTATTCTGCAGGTCGTTCTCAAAGGTGATGGTTTCTTCCCGCTCCCTCTCGGCGCGCGAGTTAAACCTCGTACCCGGCTTGTCTTCCTCCTTGCAGGCGCACGAGCCGTTGGTGACGTCACCGGTCGCCTCCTTCTCCTGACTGTCCGGAGACTCTTCTGCTCGACCGGTGATCACATTCGGTAGGGCACTCGCTGCAACAACAAATATAAAAGGATATTATGTCAAGACAAAGAGAGATCGCCAGTGTCATAAACTAATGGCAATATTTTGTGCCCGTAACAGATCACAAAATTCATCATGCACAAGGAAAAAAGTGTGAAGTAGGTATTATATGGCGAGCGAACGCGAGTGATCCTACGCTACGGAGTGTTCGGGTGCGGTGCGCGGGGTGGCGGCGGCAGGTGGGAATCGCGGCGCGCGTTTATACACACGTATTTATCACAAGAAACTACAAATACTTTCCGAACTTGAAAAAAAAAATTAACGGTTTATTAACTGTTTGAAAAAGCTGGCTCTTGCTATCTTAACAATATTTACATCTGCCTATGCCTGCGAGTCATTATTTTCAGAGATGAATAACATTAAAGACTTGGTAAGAAACTGTTTGACAGATGACTCAAGTTCAGTTCAGCATGCATTCTGCCAAAAGTAACATCTTACAACCCTAAATAAGTTACTTGTCATCTAATCTGGAACATCAGAAGTCACACTTATTTTAATTTGAGTTACGCGTAAAATTTAGACATTGCAATTTTTTTTTTGTTGTAAATAAATAGTTTTGAGTTTATAGTATTTACTTTATTTATTTCTCTACACATTTTTTACATTTTTAAATATTTCTTAAATAAAAAACCATATAAAATAACATTTAAAAATACAAAAAATAGTGGTCCGCCGGTGTCGGGAGCAGGGTCCAAGCTACCGGTGGTTAGGGCCTGGAGCCCACACACAGACAGGAACTAATAGTATTATTAGAACTTATAGTATTTATTATTATTATTTTCCCAGTAATCACAAAGTCAACATTATTTGAAGCAAAGACATTCAAATATAACTAGCTATAGACGGGACAAGACCAAGAAACTGACAATTCCAAAACCTGTTACACGTTAGTAACAAGTCGATCAGTCCAGTGCGATACGTCGCCTTGTCAGGTCGCATTCATATGACACGAAGCCATTTAAATATTTCCTAGCTATAGACGGGTCATGACGAAGAAAATCGTAATCCAAAACTTGTTACTACTTAGTAACAATTCGTTCTGTCTAGTGTCATCTGTGTCATACGCCCGCTTGTCAGGTAGCATTCGTGTGTCAAAATCGAAAATATTTAGGATGAAAATTATTGTATGACAATATTCCCAATGTCCTCTCTAAATGACTTTTAAATCTCTTTGATTTGAAGGCACGTCTATGACCCTATTAAACATTTCTTTAGAAAAAATGGCACGTTGATACATAAAGGTTCGCCTACCCTGAACTAGTGATACATATAATTTCCAACTCACGGTTAGCACAGTAGTTGGTGTGGCCCACTAAGAGCTGCGGCACGTTGTAGCTGCTGGCCTGCACCGCCACGTGGTACAGCACGATGGTGCCGTTGGGCATGGCGGGCGGCGACCAGCGCACGAACACGGAGTGCGGCGTCAGCGACTCCACCGACACAGCCTGCGGTGGACTCGGCTCTACAAGCATCGCGTATTAAGTTTCAAATGGCAATAGAACAAGACGAGTTTAAAAAATCTTAATTATATCAACATTTTCGGTTCGTTTCAGTAGCAATAGGCAGGCTATTTGACATTTCTCTATTTCTGTCTATTTTACTTAAAATATCAATCATTCTACAAAACAAATAAAAAAGCCGGGATATTTTTCTTTGGTACTTACTTCCAGGTAAGGTGGTGAAGTATATGATGGAACTTTGAGCACCCTTTTTCTCCTGCAGTGTCGTATACGTCTTCACATACGCCGCATATCGCGTGTAGGGTGTCAAATGTGACAGTAGATAGAATAAGGGCTGTTTCTTCGGGCATGGATTCAACAGGTCAGTTTGGTTGTTGGACGGGGGTTCTTCTTTTGAACCATTACGCGCTTCGTCTATCGTTATATCCAGAACATTCCATCTGTAAAACAAAACTTGATTATTCTTGCAAAGTGTCCTGGTGGGTTCTTCTGTTAAAGTATGTGCTTCGTCTATGGTTAAATCCAGAACATTCCATCTGTAAAAAGAAACTAATGGTTATCCTATTAATATAAGTGGATATAATCGCAAAAACAAAAAAAAAAAAACATTTAAATACACGCCGTCCGGATCCACTTCTTGTTTGAGTAGTAGTTATGATATGGTATGGTACTAACATGTCTGAGCACACGTCCCGCTGCTCGTACAAGGTGACGTTCTGGTTGGGCTTGGTGGCGATGTAGTACACGGAGTAGCCGAGCAGCTTGCGGATGTCTTCGGGACAGTACATGTTCCACGTGAGGATCACCGCGCGGTCGCACTGCTGGCTCACTTGCAGTTTCAACTCGTCGGGGGAACCTGCGGACATATCACTTTCAGAAATCGGAAACATTTGATATAACATCAAAGAAACATGTTTTTAAAATCAACTTCTAATAAGGTCTCCAACCTCAGCAATGAGGCAACGTGGGAAATGAGACTCGTTACGCTTTGAACTCATTTGTGGATAATAAATCTAAGCATGAAATATTGGGCGCTACATAACATCGTGAACTACTCACAGGAGGCCTGATTTCCGTTGTTATCTTCTGACACTTCAATTTCAGTGAAGTTGGACCTCGGATTTCTAGTCATGTTCTTAAGCGGCAGTATCTGGGTTCCGTAGCACAGCTTTGGGTTTAAATGTATGAAGAGGGAGCCCCCTGAGATCTCAATGTCGCCGTGAGTTGGCCAGTCCCATAACAACTCGAGATTCGGGTTGTTGAATATATGTAAAACTTGACCTCTGAAATGTTATCAGTTATAAGTAAATAAACTCTAACATAAGTATGTTAAAAGAGTAGATCTCGCAATCAAATTCCATACTACTCGTAAAATGATACCAATAATATTATCTTTGTTGTGTATCACTTGAGAACTAAATTGTATGGCATAAAATAAACCTTTGCGAAGTTATTAAAAGAAAAAAAATAAACCTTTATTTGTATTTACCCTAACTATATTATATAAACCTATAAAAAACCTACCGCAATAAACTGAATGTAGTGTTTCAATTGATTTGGACATGGCTCCAAACTCAATCGATAAATCTTTTACAAAGTAAAAAACTTGGCGGTTTCTATTATATCCATTTTAGAAAAACAGTTGTCGGAAAAATCGTGGTAATGATTGAGTGTTATTATAATTATGTATAAGTGTAAGTAGTATTTAATTTAAACGAGTCAAGAAAGTCTTAAATAAGAAAGAACAATATTTACCTATTATTTAAATTTATATGAACAAATAAGCAAACATACCAATCTAATCTACTCTATTGTGTTTTATAGTACTAGTATTGAACAGAATCTTCAGCCCCTTGCTCCGCGCCGCACCTCTATGCTGAAGGTCGTGACCTCTGTGGGGTAACATCTTAGCTCAAACGATGTTCCTCCATTAATAAAATTTAACATTCACAATTTCTTATAGAAACACAAAAGCAACCAAAAATGATAACTAAACAGTTTACTTTGGTATTATTTATATAAAACATTTAGGAAGGTACAGTTTGACTCACCTATTTTTCTTTTCATCTTCGCCCCAAGCTCCGGTGATTTTCTTCAAACTTTTTAGAAACATCAGCGACACTAGGGGGTAAGCCCGTATCACTTGCAGGGAGCCAGTTATCTCGCGAATTTCTCCCAATGACTCTTCTAACAGTGCCAACGTATTACCTGCAATTTGAATAAAAAAATAAAGATATCGCTTAAATAATTATTTAATTTTCATCGTACCTATGTATATCAGGCACATATTTGCTTGCAGGCGTTAGATCAAAGCAAGTTAATCATAATCCATTACTTTCGGAAAGTAAAATAAAACAATAATAATATTTACATCAAAACGTACAAGCATTCAGAATTGCGACAGGGGGAAATACTCTAGTCTCTAAAGAAAACAGGAGTATTGGGACTCGACCATTATTATGTGATGAAGCTCACCCCCAGACGCCCGCACGGTGATCTCGAGCTTGCCCTTGATGTGTGTGCAGCCGCGGAACTTCTCTGCTGCTTCCAAAGAGTCTATCTTGCCGCCCTTGCAATCTTTGTTGCAGCCGGATGGTGAACATTTCCGACATACTGAGTTCTCCGCATCGCCCTCCTAACAATCATAAAAAACGTACATTTGTTGACGTTCTTTTCGTGAATGATATCACAGGGTTTATTTAATATAATGCCTCGTGTATTGGTTACCGTACCTCCATAAAGCCGGTGTCACAGTCGTAGACGCAGCGGTTGCCGAAGATCTTGTACTTGCGGCCAGGGTCGGTGCCGGCGCCGGTGAGTGGCGCCGGCATATTGCGGCACTCCTGCTCCGTCACACAGCGACGAAACAGCTGCAGATTATAAACATAGGCTATTCAGCATTAAACAATTTATTATGTATGTGGGAAACACACGAAATCATTGAGGACGCATCTAAGTTTAGCTTAAAAGAAGATAACGCAAGTTCAGTTCTTGCAGGACCGCATCCTTTTCGTGATGCCTGTATATTCCACTCCTTGCCGAGTGCGGCAGTTTTCCTGAACTGGAGCGTACCTGTTAATGTTAACTTATAGTCTTTTAAAAACACCAGAATGTTCCGAAACCCAAAATAAATACGTACCTCTTCAGTATTCACAATTAAAAAAATACGGGATTACGCGGTAAAATAAATGAACGCTTTGAGTTGACATCAATGACAGAAGCGCTCCAGTTTTGGAAAACAGACAGGTAACACGTGGAGAAACAGGTAATGCCGGATACACATTGGTAACGTAACTAGTGCAACAGCAATCAGCATTATACTCACATCATCATGCGTTTGCAACTCTTATTCTAACAAGCATACTCAGTAGATGGAATTAGAATGATCTAATCACCTGATATGTGCCATTCGCAGGGCAGGAGTCTACACACTGGCGTTCGCTGCCATAACCGAAGGAGTAGTTGCGGCAGACGTGGCAGTCTTTCGGGGACGGACCGGAGCAGCCGCCCAGACAGGTAGGGTGGCAGCACGTGCCGTCGTCCAGGCAGCCGCGGTCGCCGCACCCAGCCGAGCATACTGCAAGAATAACATCACATGAGTGTGATCAACTGATCACGTTTAGATGCATATATTATAAACAACTTTTACGGTTTCTTTTTCAACGACGTTACCCCGTACCGTCTATCTCCACAATGATTATATTTCCTTCCAGAATAGGGTGCCCAGATCTATAAAAAGTTTCGGACATTTGAATATTCTTTTCCTTGAAATCATGCAGTACAGTTATCATTTTACACAGCGAATTATTTTTCAAAGAGAAAGATGTTTATTGCAAAACATTTGGTCGAAATATGAATATAAACGTTACTAACATTATCTACCTATGCAACTTAAGTTAAAGGTTCTATCAATGATATTATATATAAAATTAGGCAGATATGTCACCAGCGCGCGGACTCGAAGACGTGAATGTGAGGCCTCGAAGACGTCCCAATTGGGACGTCTTGTCTTTAGTCCGCGTCAAAAAAATCATAATCTATCCCTCTATAAAACATTTTTTTTGAACCAATAGCGTTTCGAAAGGAGCTTAATAATGTAACATTGGATGAACCTATACCAATGAGCATAGTTTCCAATGAACAATGGAATCAGCTTAAAGATCACATATGTAAGACTGTACCGGACCGTCACCAGACCACCCACCTGGCTATCCACTAATACCACCATAGGAGCATAATCAAAAAGCGGAAAGCTCTTAAAACACAAGGAGTAAGTAGTTCACCCAGAACATTGGGATAAATACTCGGAGTTGAGCACAATCCAACTGCACTTCCGCATGCCTTCGCAACAAAAACAGCTTTGACGACCATTTTTGCCAAGAAATTGAAATCATTTATTGAAATTGCAAAGTTCGGATCTCTTCAAAACAGAGAAGCTGCTCTGGAAACACTTTAAACCCAGAACTTGGATGGTTGAAGATGAGGTTAGTACACCACTTGAAGATCTCAACGCAATAGCTGAGAGATGGGAAAATATTGCGAGAGACTGTATAAGAACTCCCGCGACATAACATCGCGTGTATCAATGTAATGGGGAGAAACCAATTTAGAGCTTTCTATTCTCCTATCTGAAGTCACGGCTGCTATCGCTGCGCTTAAAGGCAAAAAAGCTCCCGGTCCTGATCAGCTTGACACAATGGGGACACAAGGAGGGCCCCACTGGACAAAATTTGCGACAACATTTGGCGCACTGGTGACAGGCCGGGAGAATGGGTAAGATCAACCATTCTACCATTGCACAAAAAAGGCTGCACTTCAAAATGTGGCAATTACAGAACTCTAGCCCTAATAACTTATGCTAGTAAAGTGATGCTACACATCATCAAGGGTAGGATTCATCACTTCTTAGACTGGCGAACTCCTCAAGACCAGGCAGGCTTCATCAAAGGCAAAGGGACTCGTAAACCACTCTGAAACATTCGCCAAGTCATCAAAAACTCTTACGAGTTCGATACACCCATCATCTTGTGTTTTATTGATTATAGCAAGGCTTTCGAATGTGTTATCTGTCCGGTCAGCCCTCTGGAAAGTGTTAGAAGAACTCGGAGCACCTAAACATCTTGTAGCTCTAATAAGACGTTTTATCTGAACAATCAGGGTGTCGTGAGGGTTGAGAGGACTTCATCTGGGACCTTTAACTTCTGTAAAGGCGTTAGACTAGGCTGTATTCTATCCCCCATTCTCTTTAACATGTGTGGAAAATGCATTATTAGACGAACCCTTGAAAACTGGGAGGGCGGTGTCACAATAGGTGGTACCAAAATTACAAACCTGCGATATGCAGACGACATAATACTCCTGGCTGCCAATGAAACATGAAACTGAAATGACTCATCTACCCAGCAGCATGGAAAGTTTCAGCATGGAACAAGGTCTCAAGATTAATCACGAACTAAGTTGATGGTGGTAGACCGCGCCAAACTGCAACTAACAAGGGCACTGTCACTCGAAATGGTGCTAAACATCAACAATACAGGTTCTTGCGAGAAAGAACTAAGAAGGCGACCATGAATTACCAAAAATCGAATGGCCCAACTGCAACGAATATGGAAAGACAACGACATCTCTAAAATCTAAAATAAAACTTGTCAAGTCCTTGGTGTTCTCCATATTTAGCTATGGATCGGAAATCTAGACTCTAAAGAAAGCCGATCGTGATCGCCATTGAGATGTAGTGCTGAACGAAAACGGTCCAAATACCTTGGACTGCATTCCGCACTAACGAGTCTTCTGCGTGACCTAAAAATAAAAACCAGACTTTCTACAACATGTCGAGTTTTGGAATTTTTCGATCACATTGCAAGAACCTAAAACAGCTGATGGTCACGTAGCCCACTTAGATGGACGGACCAAATTCGCTCATCGCTCCACGACTCGCTTCACAAGTCTAAGGATAGGCACAGGTGGCGAAACATCGCAAAGCTAAATATTGCTCCACGTCGGGGGAATCAGGACCCCCAGAAATGAGGAACACGACGCAAGGACAGCAGCTACACACCGAATGAGAGTCTTCTATTCGTGAAGAACAGGTCGTGTTCACCTTCTCATCACAACTGCAGTCGGCAAACCTCTATGAGAGTTTATGGTCAAGGAATGTAGAAGATCACTGAGAATTTTACAATAACAACTGAGAGTCGAATGACTAAAATGGAGCGTGTGTCATATCATATCATTGCATCATTCACGTAACTATGCTCAATGACCCATGCTCCCCAAGTCCATTGCTCCCTTTGTTTACAATGCGTCCATCAATTACTTAATAATAATCTATTAGTTTACATTAAAAGTGCGCGTGTACGCATAGCTCATCTCATAGGCCATTCTCATCATTATCATGGACTATTATAATTGAAGAATGATAATATTCAAAACTCACGCTTCTGGCAGTGCTTGTCATCCCAGCACAGCAACCGGCCATTTGCATCGGACGGGCACTGCAAATGCGATTGACGATGGTCCTCCACTCGACTCTGTGCATTGGGGCACAGCCCACACAGTCTCGTGTCGTAGTTCATCTACAAAATTACAAATGAAGAATACTTTAGATCAATATTAATGTTAATTGGGAGATGACGAGGTCATCTACATTATTTTAAGAGTTACTCATTTCAACATTATGCGCACGATCCATTTAATATCACAACACTAGTAGTAATGATATCATCTTGATGAAACATACCAAATGGATTGAAAAATTCTAAACAACTTTTTTAAATGATTTAAAAGGCACTAAGAAACACAAATACATAAAGTGAGCTTCACGTAAAACGTAACGTTGGTATAGTTTTGTTATTTAGGTCCAAAATAAACCAATTAATTTATGTTGCGTATGTGTATCAGTGTATCGTGGATAAACACGAGTCGTGGCGGAACTAATAACAAGATCCCACGGTCCATGACCAGAACAAGTTTGGTGAAGAACAATAATAATGAGAGGGCTCTACTCCACTGTTATTGGACATATGTCTGGATGGATGGACACGGATGTTACAGAAAAGGGTTACTTTACGACTATGCGGCCGCGTGGTGTGGATAGACAGGAAACTATTTTAGCTTTTAGTAAATTAAAATTCATATGGAAAACATTTCTATAGACTTATCATTCTTTTTTTCCTAGCCGGTTCTATTCATTCCCTCCACATCTCGCGAACCCGCGCGTCCTCCTTCCAGTTCTGGCGGGGAACCGATCCAATTTAACCCGCCATCTCCTTAGTGTCCTGACGTATAATTTATTCTACAACTTACAAATGAATATAACTTACTCTGATAACATTGTCGGCGTGATCCGAAGTGATCCGGGTCCAGTCAATAGTATTTGTATAACAAAGTCTGTCGTTCTGTTGTATTCGCACACCGCCCCTCTCGATCTTCATTAAAGAACGAAGACCCAAAGACTGCAGATAGAATAACATCACAAGCATTAATCATTACGTTAGTTTAGAGTAAAATCCTACATCTGCTGTATTGGAAACTTGTATTCGTTTTTCCATTCATTATTATTTATAAGGAAGTTCAGCAAGAATAAACAATTTAGTGATAAAATAATTTGCATTTCAATTAACCTTATAAAATTATAATCTACGCAAACTGGTTTCACTTTCATTATTGATACAAAGTGTGGTCGTCTCACACACTGAGTCAATAATTTCGTTCAAACATTTAAATATATATTTATTAATAGTTTCCACAAGGTAACGCTAATCTGTTACAAATAAAAAATGTAATACCAACTTACTTCCAGATGCTCATTATCAAATATAACGAGAGCGAAATCTTTGTAGAGCTGAATCCCGCGTATCACTGCCAGATTGGGAAATAGGTTTCCCAGGTTCTGAACGCCTTTCGTCCTGCAATACATTCAAACCTGTTATTGTATGACTTAGGTTGTACTCGTGTAGATACTTAAACGAAACCCGATTATCCATAGATGGTGGATAGAGAGTTAGAGACACATCCTTTTAAAAATGTTCTCCTTATGGACCACTGGTGGACAGCGACACGACGTTTTTAGGGTTCCGTACCAACGGGACCCTATTTAGTAAACCTAAGTATGTCAAAAAGTATTTTTTTAAATTGTGTCGCTGTCTACCACTGATGGGCAAGCCCCCCGACATCGGGCATCATCGCGATTATCTACTAACTCAAAAAACGAATCAGAGTTACTGGCAGTATTGTAATAACGGTCTTTACATCGGCACATCTGCACACTGCACACGGCAAGCAAAGCTCTCAATAAGTCACGCTAATTACAGTGACTTTCGTAATGTTGTGCGGAGTTTAGTTATTACTTTACTGGTTAGAGATTTCAGTTACTTGGTAATAATACGTCTGTGAGTAGCCAAGAGATGGTTCTTAGTTAAGTGTAGTTTACAGGTAATCTAAATATTTTTCTTTTGAATATTATTGAGAGTTATTTTATGTAATGCAAGAAATATTTAACATTTCGTTTATAAGGTTAATCGGTTTCACCTGTATATCAGAATATAATCGGTGACCTCTCTTAGTAGCGGGAAAGTCATGTTCTCGATGTCCTTAGGAGTGGTTGTCTCCATCAATACGATGCTCAGCTGACCTTCGATGACTCGGCAGTTTTTCAGCTGCTTGAGAAATGTGTGCTTGGTTCTTATGTCCATTGAAGGGCATACTGGAACAATGAAAAGTTTAAGTTAATAACAGGTTTTCTGTAATTATTTTGCTAAATAAAGTTTATTATCAAAACAAACCTATGCACTACGCAGTAAATACTTTGTTAGGTTAGAATGAAAACGAATATTATAATAATCTAATAATAGTATGTTAAGATTTTGTTGCGAACTTGCAAGTGTTTGCTCAATAGCACTTAGATCTGTAGTATAATTGTCAGGGACAATAAGAAATAAATCATCATTGTCTTCCTGCCTTTGTCCCATGTTACTTGGGTCGGCACAACAGGTTTTTTCTTCCATTCTCCCGTGTCAACCGTCACGCTATCATTTACTCCTTTTTCTTTAATATAATTCCTCATACAATCCATCTATCGTTTCCTTGGTCTGCCTCTCCCTCTCCATCCATCAACATTTATTCAATAATAATTAAAAAAACTTCTTTATTCCTTGTAAGAATACATAATTTTTAAATCTTACTAATATTATAAAGAGGAAAGATTTGTATTTTTGTGTGTGTGTATGTTTGTAATGAATAAACTCAAAAACTACTGTGCCGATTTCAAAAATTTTTTCACCATTAGAAAGCTACATTATCCCTGAGTAACATAGGCTATATTTTATCCCAAAGTGTTTAAAAAATAAATGTCCACCCGTGCAAAGCCGGGACGGGCTGCTAGTAAATTATAAACAAAGTTAAATAAATATAAAAGTTGCAAAAGTTAATGGAACCTTCTTTGGGTAAAGGCCTCCTCCATTTTCTTGCACTAGTGCCGGGTCTCGCGCTACTGTATGCCATTTTTGGCTCGTTTTTACAATTTCATCTGCCTATCTTTCTTGGGTATGTTTGTTTTTATTACGTCTTTGTCAATCCAAAACGTATTCCAGATTATAGCAATTTGCCTGCTGACTTCTTCTTGGTTTCTTGAACTTTTAAAAGATTTTCCCATGTAGATAAAATCATCGTCATATTCAAATTGCTTTCCATCAACCTCTATGGGGTGTTTGCTGCTGTCCGTTTTTGTGATACATACATAAACACACGATTTTTTTCCCATGAGATTTGGTAGAAATTACGAGCCTCGTACCAGTATGTAGTCGTCTAACACGAATTCGTATTATCTATTATGAAGAAACGGCATTTATTTGGCACGCTTAATAGACCTCGTCAGTTAAATTAAACAATATGTTATATTGCTATTTCCGTAAACAATTCAATTATTGGCACAAATTACCACCCACGAGCTAGCTAACATCATATTAACGAACACTGGGGAGGAATATTATTATACCTACATTTATCATACGGCCTGTTAGCACAACCCTTACTGAAGAAACTTGTTATTATCAACATGTAATTATCTCAACTGGCTGTGCAAATTGCCATAGGGCCATAGTGGAAATTATTTCTGAAAAATCATATTAGTATGCAAAATTTAAAAAAATACTTCTATTTTTCGTCTTAGGATCTGTATTTGCATTAATTCTATTGATTCTCCAGCAGATCTGGCCTGGACATAATGCAGCATCGTTGAGAAACAAAGTAGCAAGTTATTCATATTCATATTCATATTCATATCTTTATTTGCATTCCATAATGTTAATAATACAGATCTTAAAATAATAATGCTTATAGCTAGGTACAATTATGGACCCCGTGGGGCACAGCAAAAATGAAAACTTATAAAATAAAACATACAAACACAATTCCAAGTTATTCCAGTTAGTGCGAGGCATGCACAGGGGGAGCTTTAGACCTGCTGTAATTAAATGTCCTGTCGCAGTCATCTAGCAGAGCAGCCTACTAAAGGGTTCACCGTTCAACCAACTCAAATAATTCTTATTTTGGTGTCCTAAAATACTAAACTGCGACTAACTTGGATGAGGTGAAGTGCTCACCGAACGCTCTCACGGACGTAAAGATACTGGTTCCATGGAGGGACTTGGTGGATGTGTGGTGGCCAGGACTTAGATGTTCCATTTCATGAAATTGTGGTAGGTATTTGTATGTAGAACGTTGTAGAACGGTACCCGCTGCTCACATCATGATGTGGTCTGGCCAGATCGATGAATTGCTGTTCAAATAGTTCCACTTCATGATAGGATCGAACATTAAATATTAATAGTGATCATATCGTAGAATAGTAAAATTATCCACTTCTAGAAACGTTGATGTTGTTTTGTTTTTGCGATGCATCATATGGATTCATGGCGACATTGGCGACGCACAATTATTCTGCTATAAAAGCGTGTAATGTAGGCAATAATGCAAATTGAAGATAAAATTGCAGTAAAAAATTGAATAAATCTATACTAATAAATAAAATAACAGCTTTTTACTGAATGCATTTGAAAATATACACGGTACTTAAATAAAAAAACCTTTTAATTTTTTTTAAACTGAAACGGCTAGGCCTATTTTAACGGGACTTTTACTGGCAGATAGCTGATGTTATAAGGAGTAACTACTATAGGCTACTTTTATTTTAGAAAACGAATTAGGGTTCCGTGCAAAAAATAAAACCCTTGAAATTGTTAACAAAATCCGATTCAAATAGGGAAGTAATATTTTTATAATAATTTCACTGCGGACGAAGGTCACGGGCAACGGCTAGCAAATAATAAGATTTAAATAGTTAGATACTAAAAAGAACAACATCGCATCATGACGTTAAATACAGCATGTCTTAAGAGATGACGTTTATGCTGCAGATCAAAGATATCATCGAACAACGCATATTTTATATCAGAGAAGTGTCATTGGAGGAAATCGCTTATTTAGAGTATTGTGTTCAATTTCTAGAAAATAATTTTATGTTTCTATTTATGTTGCACAGAATAGTTACTAGGTGGTATGTTTATAGGCTGCTTATATGGAAGGAAATTAAAACTTCAAGGTTATATTAGTCAAACTTCAAGGTAATTTTTTACGGGGTAGAAGGCACACCGACGCGTTAACGGTTACCGTTAACAGTTCATCTCTGAGCCATTATTAAAAAAATATAATATAATATAAAAAAAATTATATACTTAATATAAAAAAATCACATAACCGATGAAAAATTTCTATGTAGGGGGGCTCAGAATGATGAACTGAATACGTGGTAACCGTTTTCGCGCCGGTGTTCCTTCCACCCTGTATACTTACTTACACGACAATATAAGAAAATTTCTCTTGAACTCGGGCTTAGAATCCCTAACTGTTATTGTAGGCTTACATAATCTGGTAAGTTCAGCATCGCAGTTAGCAGTTGGCAGTTGTTGTACGAGAAAGTTGACTAGTATACATTACACATAGTTATATTATCTAATATTACCACTTCAGGTTTTCAGCAAATATGTATGATATGTAAGTATCTATCTTTGACTTTGTTTACCTTTACGACCTGTTTAATTATGTAGGTACTTACCTTACAAATGGTGAGTATCATGGTAGAGGAATTAAAACTTGTATTGCATCAATATTATAAAAGATATAGCGCTGTATTACGCAGTTCAAATCTCATTCTATCTACGCAGTACCTGCAAGCTACTCTCACCAGGGCGAAGAAGTTAAGGTCAAAGGCTGAGTGCGCATGTGCAAAAATGCGCGGGAGGGAAACCAAGATGGCGGCGTAAACAATACGCGCCGTGGCCAATTGGCCATGATGCCAGTAGGTAAAAATGAAATGTGTGATGCTTCCCATAACCGAGTGATTCCCAAGTGATTTTTTAATCATTTTAATGTCAGATTCAAGAATCTCTTGTTCTTCAACCGTGTAATCTGGAATCTCTAAAAATATTCTAAACTAAACTAACAGAACTGGACAAACAAGTAGGTACCTATGTAATTAATCAAAAAATGTTCGAGTGAGACTTTGAGAGTGAATGGCAATCAGAACTCGATCAATAAACATTAAAAACTCGCAACTCATACTTCTGCCACGAAACAAGTTCAACTCGCATGCTGGAATAGGCTGAAATGGCGCAAGGGGAGAGAAGGGCGACACGATAGACGCCGTAGTGTGCAGTATGTACAGTGCGCAGAGGGAGGGCGGCGCGGGCGGGTGGCACAACACCATGCTAACCTGAAAACACGAAAGTCGACACAATGCAAATGAACTCGCGCATATTGCCGTCTCATGTCTCGTACACCTCGGTCACTCAGCTCGCCGAGTATTTATAGAGCCAGTAATATTATTTTAAACTCCACAGAATAGTGATGTACCTCAATAACAATGTCGATAGCCAGAGCGGAATTAGCCACGCACGCAGCAGGTGTAGCAGCTTTTCTCCATGAACTGCATGAATGGGTTAGCCTTACTATCAATTGGTAACTTACTCGCTATTATGTAAAACAAAACTAGTTTAAGCCAATAATGACATCTCAACTTGTGTATCACCTGTGTGTCTGTTACGTATTATCTGGTTAATAAACAATTGAAAGGCTAACCCTTTAAAACAGTTAACAGAGAAAGGTTGCAAAAGGTAAGAGAACTAAAAGAGGGGTTAGCAAACCCGTTGTTTTTGTATTATTGGGATGCAAGGTTGCTGAGGTAACCGGTTTATTTAAACCCTTACGAATATGATCTGCACATCGTAAGGGTTTTTTTGCAAAAACCAGCGAAAAAGCTTTGCATGCATTCAGGTACTTAACCGAACTGATCTCAGTACTTTAGAAAAGAGTGTCTGCAGTTCTCTTTTAATCTTCGGTAGAATACTAACCTATTTGCGCATTATTGATAACACTGGTTTAATTTATCAAGGTTAATAGTTATCCATTAAGTACCTACATAGGTTATTCATCGATAACAATTGTATCTCTTTAAAATAGTTGCACTGAATGTACTGACGGACTAATAATAGTAATAATGAACGCGACAAACTTCCCCGCTTCCCCCCAACCGTCCACGCTTACTACGTCTCCACAACAGCCTCCACTCCTCCCGCCCGTACCCTCGTGCCGTGGCGCCGCGCGAACACGTTAACACAACGTATACCCTTATGGAACATTACACCTTAATGACTACAGAATAAAGGCCATATACACATCGCTCCGAGTAAGAAATTTGACGTTTGGTTTTGCGTTGCATTTCGAGTAGCTTTTACGTTTTACGATAATTTTATAAAATTGCAGCCATTGAGCTCAGCGTCGACTTACGGATAAACAAGTCGACTCATGTGTTGACTATCAACATACATATTGTCAAGGCCTGGGAAGTAAGAAACGAGTAATGTAATGCAATGATGCATATCACGTCGGTGCATTCTTTACAATAGTACATTGCGTGGGTAATGGGTATGCCGGGCGCGTATCAACTGACTTGTAGTACTCAGCCAATCCGATGAATGAATATGGCTTACAGTTACAGTACCACTACACGGACAGAGTTTTTCAGCTAAATGGATTCACACACACACGTAGATAAATCCGCAGTGGGTAATTTTCTCCCCTGTTTCAAAACTCTGATAAAATAACGAGTATTTACGAACGTTGATTTTAGCGTACACTTTATAGCAAATGGGAAGCGAGGTTTTTTTGTCAGATTGAGGAAACCGTAATTGACACGTGACGTTTCAGTTATCAGCAACCGTTTTCCTGTTTATGACCTTGTGCGGTTATTCCATTGAAGGCCAGTTTTTCCCACCAGTGAAAGCGGATGTTGAAATGATTTACTATTTTCCAATAAAAGCTAAGTTTGTGGGACTTATTGAATTTTTGCCCGACTCTTTTAAGAGGGGTAGTAATAAAAGCTCCGAAAAAAAAAACATGAGCATACTCAAAATATGAAATTTACAGCTTTATATCTTAATTTTCCGACAAATGATAGGACAAAGAAACGACCGAATAAATAAACGAAAGAATAAAAAATGTTTTCGGAAACTTAGTATATTTTTCGAAAACCTAGTATTTTTTTCGGAAACTTAGTATTTTTTTCGGAGATTTCCGTCTTTTGAGAATAAATAATCCTAGGAAATATGAGGGAAATTTTCCATTGCTGCATAGTGCATTAAAGAAAAAAATTACACAAATTTATTAAAGTACCCAATTTAACAATTAACAGATCATACCTATTATGAAAATATTATATTACTTCACCAAATGAAAATAAATAAATAAACAATTTCTCACTTTAGAAATAATATCCCTATCGCGATTAAACGATATCTAATCAATGAATGATAAAAATACTATCGTTTTGCACGTCACATAAGATTTATCAGGTAATCTAAATAGTAAAATGGAATAATATGCTGTGGTTCGTGTATATTGCAGCTCTATATTCTGGACAATTTCTGCGTAAATGATGCGTTTAGAGGAATCCCTGTTATAATTCACAGTCTGACTTCACCCACTGTTGGGCAAAATAATATGTCGCTCTGCTTGCCAATCTCATTCCGGTAAGTGTGATTTTTTCCAGTTATATGTTGTACGTTATTATGTAGGAAGTAAATCACGCATTTATGTGACTTGTGATTGTGACCCTTGCCGAGGACGAGGTTGCGCGCTGCCCGCAGTCGCCGGCGCAGCAGAATCGGCGCGGGCGCACGCAGCTCTATTTTCGACGACGCGCATGACTCACTCACTGCACTTTCATTGCAAATAAATAGTTTCGCTTGTCTACTAATAAAATTATACCTTTTCATAGATTTAAATAACTTCAAGTGTTTTCAAAACTATTTTGAACATACTGATTTCGCAGACAATTTAATAAACGCAAGTACCAAGTATCAACGACATAAGCTGAATTATGTCGCGGTTTGATGAACAAAAATCATTATTAGCAAATGCATAACGTTCCAATTCCAAAACGTCAATGAAATAGTGTAAGCAGCTGAATCAGCGACAAATTGAAAAAGGAATCCTTGTGAAAAATAACATTGCACATAGAAACTCTGTAAAGTAATTGCAAAACAGAAAACATGGACGTTGGAGTCGTAAGCCGCGGCGACACGTGTCGCTCTACGTTGATTTATGTGTCCGCTCCCTGAATGAATGAATGAAGATACTAACGTTCGATCCGTAGACCGCGATCGCGTGGGGCGCATAATTAGTCGCGGCTGGTGAACGGTTCACGTTCACTCAGACCTAGCCTAAGCCCATTATGCAAGTTTCAGTAACTCCTATTATAATATTGGTCGGTGTACTTAAGTGAAAAACTGACAACCGATTACCTACTAAAATGACTGCACTCAATACCTTTAGTTAGATCAATCAACTTGTTTTAATAACAGCTTGTAATACAATGGCCCCTAGTGCCCGGCAGCCCGTCTACCCTCTACTACGGTAGCGTTCGAAGCAATGGCGTGGCAAAGGGTGCGAAGAATCTCCGGAAGGGATCCAGCTACCTATACCAACGAGAAGACAACGGAACTCGAAGAGGAATTGAGCAGGTTGCGATAAAGTATTGTGGGATTACCTAAAGTCCGAAAGGAGGGGGAGGACTCGTGATAATCCTGAATCCGGCAACCTGCTCTATTTCGAAGAGGGTGACCGGCGGTCCCAGGGTGGTGTTGGGTTTATCGTCCACAAGTCCCTTTGAATAAGTGGTGAAGATCGAGGATGTGTCGACCATTGTGGCGTATCTTATACTCAGAATCCTCAAGATATTCGCTGAAGGTCATACAGGTCTACGCCCCGACCTCGGCACACCCCGACGACGAAGTGGAGACCATGTATGAGGATATCTCTAAAGCCATGCATGGTTTCAAAACTCACTTCACCGTTGTCATGGGGGACTTCAACGCGAAACTGGGTAAACGAGACGCGAATGAGCTGCAGGTGGGGCAATTTGGGATTGGATGTCGGAACTATCGGGGTCACCATCTGGCAAGTTTAATGGAGAAGGAGGGCCTCGATATGATGAACTCCTTCAGAAAACGTGAGCACAGGAAGTGGACCTGGCAAAGCCCCGATGGTGAAACTAAAAATGAGATTGACTTCATTATGTCAACGAAGAACTCTCTTTCTGTGATCAATTCGGTGAAAACCGGGAGCTATCACCGCATGGTAAGAGGCACATTGAACATCAATATCAAGCTTGAAAGCCGAAGGCTTAAAGTCACCCAAAGGGCAATGGAGAGGGCTATGCTCGGAGTTTCCTGGCGTGATCGAATCAAAAATGAGGACATCCGCAAGAGAACCAAGATTACCGACGGAACCCGAAGTATTGCCAACCTTAAGTGGCAGTGGGCAGGGCACATTGCTCGCAGAACGGATGGCCGATGGGGCCGAAAAGTTCTGGATGGCGACCGCGAACCGGAAGACGTTAAGTTGGAAGGCCTCCCACTAGGTGGGCCGATGACCTGGTGAAGTAATGCACTGTACTGGTTGCAGGAATCCGCTGGAAGCGAGACGCACGGGAACGATCAATGTAGCGACACTAGGGGGAGGCATATGTCCAGCAGTGGACGTCTTTCGGCTAAAATGATGATGATGAAGATGACTAAAAGTATTCAAAGTCAGCGAAATAAGTATTTAAACACGTATATTATTAATAATTAAGTATTTAAACAAAGAAATTTAAATTAAAGCTTATATGGGGACTCGGTGAGCGAATATAGCGTACCGAAATACTAAGTTTGAAATATTTGCCTGCTGTGAATATTGTATCAATGGAAAATTTTATGAAAAAACAAAGCAAATCACAGATATTAGACTAGGCATTTATTTCAATTAGACTTGTCAGTTATTTATGGGTAAAGCTACTGTCCATTCGCAATACTAGTTTCTCATGAATGAGGATGGACAACTCCGTGGTAAAAACTTTTAAAGTACTTACATATTTTACGAATACATTTTTACATTAGCGTTATAATTATCATACCAATTTATCAATGGAGAATTTAACATTAAGCAATATAATATATTACGCCATTTTGTCACACATAATTACATATAGAAAAACAGAGTTATCAGTAATAATCATAGTACAATTTCAAAACATCAAAATCATTGCTTTTATAAACAAACATTAAATAATAAACATTTACTTGTGTTATAAATTCAAAAATATTTTCGATGTTTTCGGTGTCATTGAGCCAAAAACTCCTTCCTATTCTTGCTGTGTATTAGAGCCCTCAATAAACACATCATCGTTTGTGTGAATAACGTGGGTTTTGTTTCTATCTTCGAGTGCAGTGTGCGATAAATGAAATGAATAAAATCGAGCTTTTTTCTTTATTTCTATTGAAATGCGCCTCTCGCCTGTAGCCAGAAAAGGTCCGCCAGAAACAACTGGTACACAACATTCAAGGGCCATGAGCCGATGACTAACGATAAGTTAACAAAGCTAGGGAATGTATTTCGTAACACTCTGTCACGTGGAATATTCCGATGCTGAAGTATCATAATATAGTACATTTATAGCACAGTCAATATCATTACTCTGTTGTAGGTTAGACATTGTTATTATAAACTGATAGTATCAACATAAAGCTTTTTTATTGTTTTATATGCTTTAATTGCGCTTTTGATTTATTATTCAGAAATTATGTAGTTATTTACGTTTCCTTGGGTGCTTCTGGATTGTTCTAGGTACTTCAGACATAACCTTAGTGTTGTGTAACACGTCTCGGTGGCCAAGATACCTACTATACATAATATACAGTACAACGCCGCTTGATTTAAGTCATTCAAACGGTCAGCTGTTAATTTGATTACCCTTATAATTTTTTAAATTGCTTATTTCCATACTTAGATCCATAATCTAGTTAGTTAGTACACTTAGAAATAATGTTAGTAGGAAATCAAATAATCAGAGACAAATACACGTGTACATAATACTATTATAACTAAGTTGTACACAAAATAAAATTTAAATTAAATTTATACAATCTTTTTTTGTCACATAAAATGTTGAATGTCCGTAATCTAGTAAAATTTAAAAATTAATTTAAAATAAGTTAATTTGAATACATAATCAACCATTATCATAACATTTAAATACTTTAAATTCAATACATAATCAATATTAAAAATCAATATAAATAATAAACTATTTTAAATTCTGTGGTGATTATTTTACATTTATGAAGCACATTAATTCTTTCTACACCTAGAAGCGAAAATCTAATCATAACGATAATACTTTGACTGGGTTAACCAGGTTAGCCTTATTATCAAGGATAAGGTAACCAATTGAACGGCTCAGCCAGTTTTTTAAATCGATGGAATAAGGGTTACCCTCATACTATAATTGTTGTGTTTACTAGCCTGCATCGCAATTGCGTAACCACACCTATTAATTAATTCTTAAAGTATGTCTTTTTATGATTATATTATTATTCTTTTTATTTTCCCATGAATGCATACTTATTCTTATCCTTTATTGCACACAATACAACAAAAAAAACATACAAATTGCAATAATATAGCTTATTTACAAAGGCGAGCTTAACCCAGAATTGGGTTTTCTTACAGCAAACCAAATTTCGATTGCGAAATTTGCATAAGAGGATATACCTTACCTATGTGTATTAAAAGTACATTTTATAACTTAAATTAATTTATTTTATTAACTAAACTACATACATACAATATATATACAATACAATGACTATAGAATCCTATTTACCTACATATTGATAATTTCGACTTAAGGACTGATTCTGAAATAAATGAATTTATTATTTAATTTAATAACACTTTTCTATCACAATCCCAAAGGATTTGAAGCAAATTCGTAGTGCATTGCTTCATATGTTTGAAACATTTATCTACTCTACAAAGTAAAAACATTACATAACACAAAAGACATAGAATGTCGTGGAAATGTCAAAATGAATAGCATTGGAAGTGTGAGCGTGTTACGCATTACCCCGCAGTTCACTTCACAATGTACATGGTATAATTGGTTTGAAGCGGTGACCGGTTTATGTAAGACATTTTTAAAAACTTTAGGCCTATAGAAATCTTTATTACAGTTAATCGTTATGGTCCCTGGTCCAAAACCAGCAAAGAACATGCATTACAATCGCCACTTTTGCATCGGAATAAGGCTTTTGATACAGACGAATGACTTCCCGAACAAATCTCGGATAGATAATTCAATGATAAGTACCTAATTATAACTAAGGCTCAGATAGAAAGGATACAGCTAAACGTAGGCATAGGCAATGGTATTTGATAATAAGGAAAGGACACAATTCCGCACGAAATACGGGTCACGAATCACGAACTTAAAGCATGACTGGAAGTGTAGTATGGTTACGGTTTTATAATCAAAGAACCCAGGAACGGAGTTCTCAATTTTTACAAGATTATGAAGAAAACAAAAACTAAAAAACCCGACTGCAGTAAAAAAAAAATGGAAAAGCAAAAAACCAGCACATTTTAGATTTAATAAAGTTTGAAGCAGACGAGACCTATAGCTTTTTCAAAGAATTCGCAGACGATTTAACTTTTATTATACGATTTTTTCAGTTTTATACGAATATTGTCATTTCGAATTACTTCTAAACAAAAGTTAATGTTTTTGTGATCACCTTTTAAAACCTTTCATTTTGATACCCTACTCGATGAGATTGGAAGTAAAAAATTTTTCGAACCCTCAATATGGCGCTCAAAACCCGCCCTTTTTTTTTAAACGTTGCCCCACAAGGGAATATCTCCTCAATAACAAAAACAGCCAGACCCAGAACGACTACCTGCAGGCCGTACCACATGTATTTGTTTCGTACGGGAATCAATCCCGCGACACGCAGCTGACGCAGCGCAGCAGCCAATCGCTCAGCCCCTGTAACCAGTGACACTCGCGTCGCGCCACCAAGACGTTTAGGAGATAAAAATCGGTTAGAAATTACGAGGGAACAAAGAAACGGACATACATACAGGTCAATACAGACCTCCTTTTGGGCTTCGCCACAGTCGGGTGAAAAGAACGCAATAGATGTAAAAGATATTTACTTCTACTAATCTTAAAAATCATGCTCTTAATCACGCTACGCAGTCGAAAGTAAAGTACTATGTTTTTGGTCAGTCAGTTGGCGAATAGATAGCCTCCGACTGCATAGCATGATTTAAGAGCATCAGTTTTCATAACTAATTTATTAGAGAGAAAAAAATGCATGATCGGATATTAAATATTTTCCAGGTCGTGTAAGCAGTCCAAAAAAAACGCGCAGCCGGGTAAAATTCGTGATTCAAGCTAGCGAAATTCATAATACATAACCGTAAGAAAAATAATATAAATATAACATTAATTTGCTACACTACATAATTAATTAAGTATGCTTCTCGTTCGTCGCAGGATTAAATTAAGTTTAGCATACGAGCTGTGAAGGCGAAACAAGAAATTATCATACAAAAACATGACGAACGAAATACGGGAAACTGAATTCAGTACATTCAGCGCAGATATTTCTGTAAATAATTGTAGGCGCATGATCTACAAGACTGTTCGTAGGTCGTAAGCATTTATTCGGGGAATGTAATAAAAGTGGTGCGGCGGCAGGCCCCCACCCCACACGTGACCTGCCTTTGAACTCGACAACGTTTTGCACATAGACACTATTTATTTACGCATACCGCGCGCCGCGGTAATAGCAGCCTAATCCGATCTAAACCCCGCGTGACATTACTGCGACATCTACACGCAATAAATAATTAAACGTGCTATATAATTGACTCTATGTTGGTACTTGATACCTTGTTATGTGACCTGGACCGCGTCAAAATTTGAACAAAGTAGTATTTCCTGCCCATTAAGAGCTGAACTGAAGAATTTGAAAATAAATTCTGTTTCTTAGTTTAAGAATCGCGGAAATATTTAGAAGGCTTGTTTTCTTTTTAAAAATGTAATCTGGTGTTTAGAGATCGCTTGCGAACCTTTCTCAAGAGGGTGATAATGATAAATCATTTCCATACGATTAAATAAATAAAATCAACAATTCTATTGTTATTCTAACTCAACTCTTCTGTTGCAGGCTTTTACAAGAAATAGATTGTTGAGTATCCAGGTATGTGCAAACACAACCCTTGTTGTGCCGCAAAAACAAAAAAAGCATGTGTCGGGTGCGTCAAACAAAACAGTTGGCGGTACACCCATGTGAGGCGCGTTTATTTGCGCGGCGGCCTCGCGCGGAGGAGCTCCGGTTGTTTACGTCGCAGCCGCCGTCGGTTGGTGATGACTCATTAACGGTTGCTTCATCGAACACCATCGCGGGTGCGATCCGATCAAATTCTAGCCAATGTTCACCACGCCGATAAGTACTACGGTTTGTTATCGTACAGTTACTGTGAGATTTGAACGTAGAAAGGGCTCGGCCCGCCAAGGCTGCGGTCATCGACCTGGAAATGACGCAAGAGCCGATATTTTTTTCAAGTTTTGTTTTGCTTGGCAATTTTTTGTCTCTTTCTAGTAGAATAACCTTATCCACTAGTTCCTTAAATGCAACTAAGTTTTAATAATATGTAATTTTGGTTTAAAACATCACTGACAATGACACAACATCGAATCACTTTTATCCCCTATGATATTGCGTCTGATAGCCTCTTTAGATTATCTTACATACAGTCAGGGTAGTCCGAGAAATTCGAATCAGTAGCTGAATTTTTGTTTAAGATTGATTGATTGAATGACTATTTCATGAAATTATGACATTTTTTGTAATCACTAGTTGACAGAAATGTAGGTATTGAAGATTACAATTATGTAAATACTGCTGCGGTCTCAAATCAATCAACCTTGAAAACTTTTATGAAAAAAAAAACATCATCCCCCGTCTGGGTCAGTCGGGTAAAATTTAAACCAATACCTACCAAAACATCTGGGGGGCTGGGTGGTCGGAGTATTACAGAATAATAAAGTACGCGTGCCGAAGATTGAACGAAGAACTTGGCATCCAGTTATAGATCTCACTTCTTTTAATAGCTAAGCCGTTATCTGAGTATTTATCTTGCAAGTTTGTTTGTTACGAACTTGGCTTTCATTCATATTTATGCTCTTTATATAATTTGAAAGCCGTAAGATGGATTTGCAAGTAAGCGTCTTCGACGTGTCCACACGACACCACTCCGACGTCATAGATGACGTCTGCTTTCGTGCAATGAACCTTCATAACAACAACTTCGTAAACTACGTAGCTATACTTGCGCCAAAATTCGTAATGTAACCATGCCAAATAACTGTTGTTTACATCGAAAACTGTCTGGAGAAAAGGGCTGCTGAGCCACCGTTTCTGCCTACTTGTTATGTAGTGGAGTGTTAGATTCCATTTGTAATTAGACCCTGTTTTAAGTTATTACTTATTAGTTACGATGTTGTTTAGCTATCTTATCTTACCGGCCGTTTAGGTGAAAACATGTCGGGAAAATTAAATACGTAGGTATCAAAATTATACAATGCAGACTTACTAGAATAAGAAAAGATCTCCTAAAAGTTCTGAAACCCGTCCTTAAAAGTTTACATGCAAACTATCTAGGAAGATAATTCTTCGGATAGTTTCTAAAAGCAAGTTTTCAGAAGTGAAGCATTTTTTTATTCCGATTTATATTTTCTCAGCTACAAAATACGATTCATAGAAGTAAATAAAATTAAACCTGATCCCTCATGCGAAAGAAGGAACGAGAAAAACAGCATTCTATACGAAGACGTAGGTTCGTAAACAAGGTATCGACCATGCAGCCTTAATAGACTTGCCTAGACAGTGTTCTGCACTATTTGCAAGGCTATTTGTATGCAAAACGCACACGTTATATACAAGTCTGCAATGCGTTCTATTTCTGTTCCGAGTACTGTTTACTTTTCTAATTACAACCCGCGAAATAGACGCCCGTGCTGCTCGCAGTTAAATATATCCCGCCCTATTTTCTCTTACAATAATGGAAATGGGTCACGGGGTTGCTCATCGCTCCTGCTCGTAGGCAGTAGCCCTTAACCATGACTGTAATAAGGATGCAGGGGTTTGATAACATGCCTAACATCATAAACTATCTTTAGCTGATTCAATGCCTTCATGATAAAATCATCAGCTAATCACAATTACAATAATGTACTCTTGTTTACTTTTGTACAGGAATGTTAGAATAAGCTGTTGTTAGAAGATCATTCGACATCATCTTAGTATCATCTGTCAGCCGTCATAATCCCGTGATAATGATGAACAGGTGCCGCAGTGTCTAGAGAACTTAGGTACAGTAAATATAATCAACTAAAACTTACGCAAGTGCTATATATTTGCGTTGGAACGTATCGTATGTAATTTGGTCTGGTTTGTTTACCACACAGCGGACTACGTCTGCCAAAAAAGTCACGCATTTTGTTCTGTCGTAGGTGTAGTAATTTTGTTCGGTCCAGCTCAAACATGGTATCCAATATCGGATTTCCAATGCCGGAACTGACTTCTGTATCAGTGAACGTTAGCGCCGAATTTCCGGAATCACTTCCATAATTGGAAATTGAGCAAGACAGTTTCAGTGGACGTAATCCGTGTTTGTAAACACGTATATATTATGTTTCTCTACTTGTTCTACCAAGTAGAGGAACATAATAATATATATTCGTGTTAAGGTAAGGTAAACTACTTCATTATACAATAGGAATCCAAATTTTATAATTGTGGGATAGCTTACATATCTGCCATCGACACATAAACGGATATTGAGTAAATCATAACGTTCTATTTAAATATGATAACGTTATGAAATTATCCATAAGGTGTCGTTTTGAGCAGTCGAGCAGTATTATTTTTCCTGCGCCGCGGCAATCTGTTGGATACAACAATAAGCCACTGCTTTGTCTGAAACTTGTACCTGTTTAGGCTTTTTAGCTTGGTGAGACACTTCTCATTCCATCCTGAAGAATGTATCATTTAGGGTTGGGACGGACACTTATGTCTCAACAATCTTCTATGTTGAAAGCCTTGATTTCCACTGAGTGAGGGCAAGTTCTATTTTGTGATTTGAGAGTCTTTACTGGTAGTTGGTGCTATATTTCGCTATCTCCTGTTTGAGAGTTGGTACATTCAAGTTATTAATGCGTATTGAGGGATGTTAATTATGGTCCTCGGTGTTTTGGTTTGGAATCTTTCGAGCAGTCTTAACGCCTTGTAATAAAATTATTAATCCTAAACACATCCATGTGTTTAAAGTTATTTATTGTTATTATTATAAGCCTATATTGTCCCACAGGCAGGCAGGCATAAGGCTAGGCCTCCCTTCCCTCCTTCCACATTTCGCGATCTAGTGCGATTGTAGGCCAATCCTTTCCAAAAGAGTCCAGCTCATCCCGCCACATCCTGGGCCTGCCGCGTTGTCGTTTCCTGCTATTTGGTATCCACTGAGTGGTAATTTTTGCCCATTGCTCCTCCGACATGCGGCAGACGTGACCAGCCCAGTTCCATGTTACGTTGTTTAAAGTTACCTCATTGTTAATGCGTGTTTATCAACAAACTTGCTTTTGCCCGTGGCTTCGCACGGGACTATGCTACGGGGATATAAAGTAACCAATGTCCTAATTCACATCATGGTCTATCCGTGTGCCTTTACGTTAACAGATAGAATAGACAGATTTCCTTTCACGTTTGTTATGTCGGTAATGATAGTTGGTATGACAGGAAAAGTTTAGTTGTCAGCGCTTGGTGTGCCAGAGGAACTGCTGAGCGAAGCCAATGAACCACGACGATTTTTGATAAAGTTAGGTATTATATAATTCGAGCTTCCAGATGAATTTATTGGGCATAGATCAGGAAGTTGTTATGCTTAAATCTCGCCTAAATTAGTGCTGTACCTTACCTTAGAAACTATGCCTATTGGAATGTAAAAATTGTATGAACGAAAATTTATTTTTGTCAACGATCTTTTGGTTTCGCCATTTTTCCCCAGAACATAAAGATTTTGTGGGCCAGATATTCGTAAGCACGCCACGTATTATAAGCTCCCCATGGGAAAAGCAGTTTTTTTCCAAATGCAAATCTGCTACTTTACGTGTGCTTTGTTTCATTGCAATTTTTTCAGAGGGAACTGCACTCTATATTGGTACCGTAAATCTGGCGAAATTATCGGAATACGGAGAAAACTATTCCTGACAGAATGATTGCTTCTTCATTGTGTGTAACCGTGTGCCGTATTTCTCTCGCTTATGGAATGGTACTCCCGATAGCTCTAGACTTGAGAAACTCATCAGGGTTCCTACCCTGATGAGTTTTACCAGTTCAATATTGACTACCGAGAGACACTCCACCACGTCACCTGTCTTCCGTATGTAACATATTTTTTCATTGATCTCACAGTTTTATTAGTCTGTGTGTGTGTTAAAACTCCACACTAATAGTCAAATTGCCTTTCCCATATTAATTTGCAGATTGGGATAGACATGGTTTTGCAGATTTTCCGTGTTATGAATAATATCACTGAATTTGCTGTTTAAGCTGGATGTGACAGAGTAGCCCGTGGAATTCAATATATCTTGGTTTTAATAATTGGCAAGTCAGTATCAGATTGTATGTAGATGATTGATTGATTTACTACCATTAAAAAATAAATTCTATTTACAGAATTATAAAAAATATACCGTTACTGTACTGTCTCGTTGATAGTGCTGTCTAGTGGTAGTAAGCGCTACTGCTGAACATGTGGTCGTAGGTTCGATTCACGGGTCGGACCAATTGTTGTAGGGTTTTCACCATTACAAATATCGAAATCCGTTCAGCGGTTTGGTAACAACAGACAGGCAGACAGACCGAGCTACTTTCGGATTTATAATATTAGCATGGTGAAAATAAAATTGGTGACATATTTATGATGAACTTATTAAAATCTTTTAAATGCAACAACCAGTTACTTAACCTTTTGACCGCCTTTGTCACATATACGTGACCAGCAAGCGCGTGCAGGCGCCAAACGACACAAATATGTGACAAACTGGTAGGTGAAATTGTGGCTTGGCGTGGAGGGCACTCACGTGCGTTTATGCTCTGGCGTTCAAAAGGTTAAATAGTATTATTCAGTATTAATTTTCCCATGGAGCAAACACAAATGGAGTGCTAAAGTTCGGGTGGACTGCCCGTACAAGCGATTTCGGCGATCATTAATATTCTTATTTGCTGCAATTTACTGCAATCGATGCCAATAAAACGTCACTTTAAAAAAAAAAAAGTAAAAAATATTTTGACGACTAGTACTACTTTTTGTTTTATTCAAAGCATATATTTTAATTGGATTGGAACATTACAAGCCATTTCGTATAGTCTGAAACTTCCGAAAGTCACCGCAGTTATTAAAAAATAGAATTAATAGAACCACACATCGCTAAAGATCAACAACATACAGATAGCAAAATGCACATGTGTTTGGTTAAAGAAGCATCCGGACAGGTATTAATGAGAGTAACGGCGCGTGTCGGATACAGGATCAGTCATCGGGTGGGCCCCGCCGACCACTGCCTTCGACTGAAGCCATAGCCGAGCTGTGGGATTCCACTCTAGGTCGCCGCCATCGTCATCAGGCTAACAACCTTAGACGATATCCTCCACTCACGAAGGTAGCGCGGTCGACGACCGATGACAGTCGTCATCTTTGCTCGTTCCAATTAGTGCGGGTAAGTATTTGTAGCGGGCCCCCGATATGGGCCTCTCTTGCTCCATACACGCGCGGTTATTAGCAATGCGATTGCTAAAACTGCCCCACATCTGATTACCTGAGCGCATGCGCGGAGTTCGCTCCACTTTGTTTTTGCGTTCAATGTCAGTGTATCGGCTAATTTTATCACGCTTCGCACGCGCTACGTAACTATCTTGTTTGACGAGGCCAAGTGACGATTTGTTTTGATTTCTCTGCCCAAAACATGTGAACATTAAACAAGGCGATAAATGAATCTCTGAAATCTCGCTAATTAATGTGGCAAACGATATTAATATTTGAATTCTCTTTTTGGCTGATGGCAATTTTATGGAAACATTGATAAGAATGCTGCAAGGTAAAAAAATGAAAAATAAAATCGGAAATAACTTTGTTGTTGGCTGCTTATTTTGCGAAACCGCCAAAGGAACCTGTGAAATGGAAAAAATCTCAAGTATTTTCAGGTTGTATTTTAATGATTGATTGATTTGAGACTGTAACAAATATTGTTTTTACAGAATTAGTAAAATCATCAATACAATACCCGCAATCAACATTTCGCGGGCTACCCTATAGCATTCACCTTAACTTTTTTAAACAGTAATGTTAAATTGAATGAGTTACTTAATTTACATTAACGAGCTCACGTTTTATGTTTTTGAAACACAACATTGAATAGAAAATCGCTTCGAAATATTCACGAGGGAAATCATCGTCTCGATTTGTTTTAAGAATGGTCAAGATGCTTAGTGTTCGCATTCGCGCGGTAGTCCTATGTAGAGTATGTAGGACTGGTGAGGGTGACATGCAGCTAAGCAGCTGAGCCGCAGAGCGAGGTGAACGTGCCGTGCCGGTATCCGCGTCACGACACGACGAGCAAACGCTTTTCGTCGCTATTTCCGCAACAAGTGTTGTTTTGAAGATAGAGGCCCCAAGCGGGCGAGCGCGAGCGTCATGCCCGCGCCGCGCCGCGGCCCGTGATTTCATTTCCATAATTTATCAGCTGATCTTATAATACGAAATTATCATCACTTCACTACATCTTTTTTGGTGAATTTAGATCGGAAATAATCTATCTTCTTCAATTACTACTATTTCACTGAACCAAAATAATCAAACAAAAATAACCAAGTTGAAATACATATAACAATTTGCTGTTGACGCAATTTTTTTTGTAGTTTATAGTTTACTATCGACCCCCCGGCTTCGCACGGGTGCAATATACATATTTATTAACCTTCCTCTTGAATCACTCTATCAATTGCTGAAAACTGCATTCAAATCCGCCGCGTAGTTTAAAAGATATAAGCGTACAGACAGCGGGAGCGACTTTATTTTATACTTTATAATTAAAACAATATTATGAAGGGGTAAAGGTTCATAATATTATTTTAATTAGTAGTTTTTCTTCTTTAACATACAACCTACTGTACGCAATATCTTATTTTTGCTAAGTAAAAACGATGTTTTGATTTAAATTAAAGGAAATTTGTTGTTTTATCATTAGGCATACAAATTTCAGCACGTTGCCGACGTAACTGATTCCATCGATAAAATGATATTATTCATATCGGTGCATACCTTATCAGCAGCTATATTTGAAAAAAATAAGATCAACGTTTACCTTTCTCCGTTTACATAGAAAATATACGTGTGTTACTGTGTTGCAACTATAAATTAATGGGAACATTGCGTAGAGCAGACGTCATGCTATGCAAATAAACGTCGTCATCGTGGCGTTGCCATCATTGTTGTCTCTCGGTGATTGTACTCAATGTTTAGGTTAAAATATTTAGCTATGACGTGATACCTCCGTGAACCTTTCCCGCGTCATCATGATGGAAAATATTGGCAATCTAAAAAAGTTATCATTGCCTACCCTTTTTAGTGTTGCGATTGTGTTCCGTACGTCCAATTGAAAATTCGAATGAACATTGAACAATCACCACCAAGTAGAGTTCGACTAGTTCTCTATTCAACTACTCAAATCACTCCATTTACTCGATATTCCGTTGTACATAGGAAGTATACCTGCCTACTGCTTGTATGAATACAAGACTGTATGTAGAGAACGCTAATAACATAGAACTAAATAATTTTAATTAATTTATTACTTATTAGTACTTACAGTAATGGGATGGCATAATCTTGAGATTCTTGAGAATTCATAAATAGGGTACTATACTCTCGAATAAAAAGGACATTGTGTTCCCGCCTGTCTGTTTAATAATGAAAATGAAAATCCATTATTTATTCCCCAAGTATAAGTTTCAGAACTATTTTTATTCCGCTATTATAATTCATTTTAAGACTTTGTTTTCCAAGGACGCGAACGCGACTCATTCATTATTTATACTTCCACTGGCGTCTAGGTTTAAAGGTTCAGTCCCACAAAATCTAACTATGTTGTCATTTAAATGGTACTAGATATGGTAAAGCCGTAATACTTGTTCAAGAACCGGTTGACGGTTCGCAAGTGGCGAGGAGTCGAGGACAGTGCGCGGGGTAAGAGGCAGCCGGCTAGCAATCTGCACCGGTGTGCATTCCGAGCGCATTCCACGAGCCGACTGCCGACTGCCGACAGACGACCTAGCCACGGCATTTACCATCGTTGATTCGAATGCCATAAACTATATTATGAATAAACAAAACCATTTGTATGATTACCATGGAATCTACCTACACTCATTACGGATAACTAAGTGCTGGTCATAAAGATTTTATAGTCTTATTTACCAACCTATGGTTTAATTGCATTTCCTGACCTGACTAACTACGTCGTAGATAAATAAATGATATAAATATTAACTAAAGGCAGTTTTACAACCCATACAAAGTTGGTGTGCGCTTTTTTGAATAAATCAGTATCGCACGTTATACTCCAGACATTTTGGTGGATGAGAGCTAGGCCGAAATAAGTCTACGAGACTTCGATAGTCACGACACTTTTGTAATAGTATGTAACTTTGTGTGTTTCCAAGCAATCGATTAATTATAGTACATAATTATACTAAACTTCACGGTTAGAGTACACCAATACAGCAAATAATTAAGTACCTGCTTAAGTAATTGAATAGGTTGCACGTGCCGTGAACTCTTACTACTATAGAAAGGTGTTTTTGTGATTGGCTCATGATTATTTTGATTATCACATCATTTCCAATAATGCAGAAGGTAGCAAACATGTTTACATTGACATATTGATGACAGCAGGACTATTATAAAAGGTTCACAAAAATAAAAACATATTCTTTAAAAGTACCTACATTTTGTTTTCTTACTTCAGACAATATTACGTATTTCCGCGTTTTATATAAGCTTATGTTGAATGGAACATGCCAACTTTTATTAAAAGTAAATGTCAGTGCTCATAATCGCAGCTGGTAAAACTTAATTAGTATCCATTCTATTAGATAATGAATCAATGATTAACATTTCAAAGTCACGGTCTCTCGACAAGTATGACAAATTGACCCGTGCTTGCGAAATCGATGAAAAAGTCAATGTTTTTATTTTACATTTCATTCGAAGATCATCCTTCCTGGGTCATTTTGTTAGCAGTACTTTCACTTTCACTTACTAATATTATTTTTCAACACTAGCGATCCTCCTTTCTTGCACATTTACATTAATACATGCATACAATTTAATTCCTATGAAATGTATGAGAAAATCTGACTTATACGTATAGTACGCCAATCTCAGTTACTAGGATAGGATCAATTACTGTCAAAAAAAGTTTTTTGCTGACTGGCTGATTATTTCATTTTTCCAAAGTCTCCTAAGACATTACAGATAAACGGTCTTACTTAGGCAGAGACTATCCGCAACTTTTAGAGGGCAGGTTTACTGTCCCTTCTTTCAAATTCCACCCTGTACTATATTAAATACATTAAAAAAGACCAACGAACATCTCCTCTTTGAATTCGGTTAAAAACAGTACTAATGTAATAAAAACGAAGTGGCATTTTATTAATAATCTGACGAAAAAGTCTTGGAATCGACATAATGATGAAGCATTGATCGGGAACTGCGCCACTACGCTATCCGGGACGGCTCTCTTCATACTTATTACTAAGTGATAGGATTCAGAGAGTTGATGACAACTTTTCCGGCTCTGTATAATTCTTATGCAGGGGCTACACTAACGCTTAACGTCCTTTGTTAACGTGTTATTGGATACTAAATATCGATTTTGAGAGAGCTGTGGAATTTATAAAAATTCTTAGTGGCGATGGCGGTTTCATTATAAAAAAAAAACCTAATTTTAAAAAATGATGCTTGTTGCTACAGTAGTTTAGGCTCTGCGTTGGTAAATCGGTGTTCCTTAACACGTTATTTAACGGCATTAAGCCTTAGCGTAGCCCTACCTTTAGAATAGTAGTTTAGTGTAGTTCGTGTAATATGTTTATCACAACGGCTGTTGTGTCGCCTTCTGCTATGCGAACTTGGCTCAAACACTGCCGTGTGTCATTTTCCTTTCACCGTTTATATTAAACTGATGATTTTTTCTAGATGATTATGGAGCTAGCGTGACTGTGTGTATACTGTTTATTGTACCGCTTTCATAATTCTTCCATATCAGCATCAGCACGAGAACAGCCACGTTGCTCCATCGGCATGTGGTGCACACGGCGAGAGTATGCAACGGCACTATCGGTTATCAGAGCACAAACAATTTTATTTTAAAAATTATCATCTTTACGCACGATACTGTCAGGCAGGGGAAACCTTGAAACTGCATTTAAGGCGTTGCAGTTGTTGGAATAACAAAGATATTTAAATGAATCATAAATAATGAGACACACATTCACATTTTGTAGAGCGCCACCGGTCGGCGCTCGGCGCCGGCGTTCGCCTCTCCGCACTACACCGGGTAGCTGAGACACGATTTCAGCAGTTACGGAATTAAGCATGAATCAGACTATCTTTATTTCTCACCTGTTATATTTTCCAAAGTGTTGTAGTTTAATGTACCATCGTTAAAAATAAGGAACCTATCATCATCGTGTGTAGGGTCGACTCCTGTCAAAAAACCAGACATTTTGTTTTAAATCTGAAATCTTTTCAGTATTTATTTAACTTTCTTTCTCTTTCAAGAAAATCCCGTAAGTTCAAATATTTCAGGACAAATGACAAGGCCGGACGTAGTCCGAACAGGGGTAAAAAAGTCTGGGTTGCAAGTTTTACATGCATGTATCAACATCCTGCGTCTCAGATTCTGTCAATTTTTAAACGTAAGTACTTCTTTCTACAACAAAGAAGTCTTACAAATGGATTCATTGTTTTCCCCATAAAACAAGGTTGCAAAGGAACTGTGATTAATTCCGAGTGTGTTACGCAATGTAACTGCGCCAGTAATATCTTCCAGCTTTTTCTTCAACGATCTCAAACTATTATTTAATTTTTTAGTTTATTGAAAAAAAAAAATACAGGGTGTAATTTTGAGATGGGGCAGTAAGGGCGGGTACCTTAACTGTTGTAGCTACGGTTTTTAACCATTACTTAAAAAAAGGGTTGTCAGCAAGAAAATAGAATTCTATGACTTTGAGACTTATTAAAATTACGTTGGTAATGTAATCTTTAATTGGTATAAATTGTTGTATGTGTGTCTATGAGACATAAATGATAGCTTCTGTACTACCCAAGTTGGACTAAAGTTAGAGCCAAGGTAACCCGCGAAATTCAAATTTTCTTTATTTTTTGCAATTTTCAGCTCTGTATCTGATTATATGTACTCAAGAAAATATTTGTAAGAATATGTAATTACTGAATTATTAGAAATTATAATGATTTTGTATTGCTAATCGTAATTGTAAAAGCCCCTCTTATTTTATATTTTAAAAGAAAACGAATAATCTTAAGTAAATTTAAATCTATGTAATAATGTAATTTTTATTGTTGTTTTATAATTAAGGTTATTTTTAATTTTTTAATGTTATTTGATTGTGTGGAATCAACAAAGCGTTATAAAAATAAGTTAATAAAAATTTAATCTTAAGACACTAGAAATAAATAGTAACTTATCAGAAAGACATCATATTTTATTAATTGCCACTTATATAAACGTTAATTTCCAAAAATAAGTTAAGGACACAAACAGATGTTTTATTCGGAATGTATTTTCCGCATTTTGCTGTACCTGCCTACATACATAATTAATTACACTAAAAGTTGACGGCTCTTCGACGAAATGGATACTCAAAGGCAATTAATTACAATTTAACTTTTCCCACCTATAAATTAGTGTATTATGGTCACTGAACGACCTAAAAGTTAAGTCATACATAGATCATAGCTGTCACGCAGCGGCCTTCAACCGACAATGTTTGAGTTCCGAATGTTCACTTTGTACAAGTGGGGTCCACATGTTCACTCTCACCGAAGCACGTGCTGGGTACTAGTCGACGTACTCGGAGACTGAATGCGGTAGGTCACGCTCTATCAGATGGTCGGCGATCTGCGTACTAGCCGACGTTATCACCGTAAGCCATGTCCGACAGATAATATGCAACTACATATATGTAGTTACGTAATGTTGCTTTGCTTATATATAGAATGTTGTGAATGTATACAACGCAGTAACACCGATGTACACAATGAGATAACATATTGTTAGATAATTTACATTTATGTTTACCTAGGTCCTGGATTACTGGCTGGATAATTTAAAGGTGTTCTCCAAATGCCGAATTATTTTGGGTCCAATTACGCAGTGTTCATTCATACAATGAAAGCAAGAAGATAACGATTATAATGGACAACAAGTCGATAACAGGAAATCAGGTGTTGCACACTGATGTAAGTTAGCAAAAGTGGTAAATAACGAATAGCCACGTAGGTCTCACGTTACAAGTAATGAGTGAAATTCGCGCAGAGCTGGAGCTCAAGGCTCAAAGCTCACCTCGGCCTCGGCAGCCGAGGTCATCGCGGAGTCGCAGACGAGTAGCGGTAGCGTCGCACGATATCCTACCGAGTGCGGTAGGTCATGTACAGATACACTGCACTGAACTACAGCTTTACAATAGCTAATCTCAAGATAACATTATAAATGCGTAGGTATAAGATGGGAAGCACATATCATCCAAGTATGTTTTGAATTTTTGATTCGTTATATAAACTATCAAAAATAACCTTCTTCTTCGTATCGCTGGCACGACAAATTTTATATTTTGCTGGGCCAAAACTTCGCCACTTGCACCGCGTCGTTGATGGCAGCGCAAAGGTCACTTTGGCTGCATGTTTTTGGGCTAAGAGGGCAGGATAGGAGGTGGAGCATAGTTTGCGACACAGCTCTTCAACCACACCCCGACGCTGTTTCGTTCAAGAATAATGTAAATTAGTAAACAAATAAAGATTTCCGAAAATTAATGTTATTATAATATCCGAAACCTAGTCATTTTAAGCTTCATCGAATTTACAAACTTCTTGAAGTAGCTTGTTCTGGTAAATATTTATTTATTAAAACTTTATGCACATAATGTACAATGGCGGACTTAATATCAAGTTGCGAAAAACGAGTTCGGAACTGCATGATGATATTTTTATATGTATGCTGGTATTTTACATCAAGAAGTAGTAGTTCTCTAAACTCGTTTTCATCAGAATCCTTGATTATTTCCTCTAATAAAATTAATAATTAAGTTCTTAGAAGTAAATATCCTAATAATGGTTTACGTTAAGAAATTCTCAGAAGCATTTGTATGGAACTCTGGGCTTGTGCCTGGACAAAAGTGGCTACGCAACCAGACGCTACCGACAAAATCTATCAGCTCTGTGGAGGGTACCTCACCTGGTTCCGCAATGCGCAACCATCCTTATATTTTTCCGGCAGAGTGATCTGGTTGCGTCGCCATCGGCATAGTGTCATAGTGATATAATATGCTAGTGGGCCCGGCTTCAGTCGGCACATGAAAATATGGGTAGTAATTAGTATACACGTGCCTCTGACTTCTTTGGCGTGATAAATGCTGCTTGTGCAGATATGAACGCAGACGTTTCAATGCATATTTTTGCATTCTGTATATTACTAGGGATCTACGGATGTATCCAGTAGTAACATTATACCGTGCAATAATAATAAACATTGTGTTTGCCACAAAGTATCGATTCAACCAGACTGGGGACTCGTGTTGCGGCTACTCTTACGAAATAATGAGCAGCATTTCGTTAATTACGCCATGACATTGTGTCTAAGTACCCATTGATTTGTCAGCGGCGAGTGGCGCCGGCGCCGCCTGCACTGTGGTATGCTCTCACTTACTTGAAAATAGCGTCAGGGCCAATCAGATATATTTTGTGTTAATGAAAATACTTTCCTAGCCTAGTAAAGTAGCATGAAAATCTTACAGAATTTAATTTTATTCATAATGGTTAAGGCCTCGCCTCTCATGCATGAGGTTGTGGGTTCAAATCCGGGCAAGTACCAATGTGACTTTTTCAATTCATATGTACTTTTCTAAGTTTATCTTGGACATCACAGACATCGGTGAAGGAAAACATCGTGAGGAAACCTGGACTTATAATTAATATAAGTCTGAAATCGCCAACCCGTCTTGAGCAAGCGTGGTGATCAATGCTCGAGCCTTCTCTGTATGAGAAGAGGCCTTTGCCCAACAGTGGGACAGTAACAGGCTGGTATTATTATTATTTATCATAATGGTTATATTTTCCTAAACCAGATAACTCTATAGAAAAACAACATTCGATTTAAAATAATATAATCAAGTAGAAAATATGTTAATGGCACCGCCTATTAACAAATATTTGAGCATTATCATAAGTATTCATAACATCCGGTTAGTAGTGCCTATTACCGACTTATCTTAATAGTATCGTACTTGTTGCGTCCACTTTTAATTGACATTCACGCACATAATACAGCGGATTGATAATATCCCAGTAATGAGTACAAACATCAGTGGAAAGTCATTGACTTTGTTATCATAAGCGCATTCTAGCGGCAGGTTAGTAATTATACTATTTAATGCGATTTACTAACGTCTTGTGAGAGCATGACACATGCTCATGTTATCGCTTACAAATAGCTGCCCTAGTACAACATACCTACGCTCTCGTGGAATCTAATGCAATCACCACTCAGGCTATTTTTAGATCTACTTTCTAAAAATAGTTGATTAATTGATATTGTTATTACATTACACATCACCGATTACGGAATCGCCGCGTAAACAAAACATCGTGGGGCGCCATGCCTGTGCACTCGTAAATAAATTCATCCCTACTACGGAATCCTTTACTGTGCGTGGTCCGACGCGCGCTTGACCGTTTATGTTCATTCTCAGGCTCAGATCAGCATGAAAATAACAAACTAAATTACACAAATAAACAAACACTGATAAAGCTTATCAAGGCGCCAAAGATTTCACTTATCATAGATGTTTGTATGTGAGAACCTTACTTATCAATTTTCAGGATTCTGAGTCCACGCAACACAGTTCACACACAGGCAATTATGTTGATAAATAAATACCTACGTGTTTGTTTGAAATCATAGCAATTGAGTCAGTGGCTTTTTTCAGTGTTTCAGCTAGGTAGGTAATATACAAAAAATCTAGAAATTCTGTTTTGTTACGGCCTGGTTTCGATGTAACACCGATTTCATAACTTAGATAAAGTAAGGCGCCGCGCTGATTGGCGGTCTCGTTATAAATAATTACATACTTATAATTGTAAGTCGTAATCGTATTCCCGATTTCGTAACTTGACATTTAAGGAGGAATCAGTACTAGTTTCTGGTGAAGGTAGATAAACATTCAGTTAGAATGTACTTATACTTAATTACTTAAGCGTTATACAAGGTGTAACTTGTAATAGGAAAAATACAAACACTGAAAATACATAGTTTGATCAGGATCAGCTTATTAAAATGACACCTTATTAATTAAGTTCCTACTTTTTTCTAAAATTATGAATATCAATTCTTTCTATCAGGCTAATGTGGACCACCTGTTCGTCGCCACAGGTCTCTTTCTATCATTAACATTATGTATTTTACATGATTTTTATTTACTTTCATTGAATTCGCCTGCTATCCACTGACTTCGACTAAAATAAGGTCTGTGCTTCAATCCCATACTTAAAAAAAAAACGAGGCAGTCAAATGAAATGTCGCGCACGCAACAATTGAATGAAACAGCAACTGTACCGATGAGACATACGTTCAATGTCACCAATACCCGATAGCTAAGAAAAGATAAGCGAATAATTTAATTACTTTGTTAAGATAAAACAAAAGCATTGCGGAGCAGACCAGCTATTCCTCCCAACTGATAACGAACCTATCTCATGCAAATGTGATAAGTAGGTGAGTACGCCACATGCTAATTAATTTAACAAGAGTAATCTGCACGACTACACTTATGAATATTTCATAATGAACCGATAATTCTATTCTAATAACAGCGATAGTTGTATGCGTAATTGAGTTTAAGTTTATTAAAGCGTCATAAATTCTGAACTTATTTATGTAATAATATCTTAACAGAGATAATGGTAATAATGCCAAAATAATCAGTGTGTTTTCATATAACTGACTGGTTGTCGATCGACTCATCGCCGTGTCGTCTTGAGGTTGCTCTCAACTTTTTTCCTGTTGAAAAGAATCTTGAACACTATGTATGTAGCAGTTGCGAAGGGTCAATTTTTTTAACAGGTAAGCCGGAGTACATATCTTTAATCTGATTATTTTATTTACCTATAGAATACTGACTGTGCTATTTTTCAAAGGGGATCCGGTATTAATCGAGTTGTATTGAACCGCCACTGATGTGTAGTGTCTATTTCGGAGATAGAGCTGTTAATTAACTCTTTGCGAGTACATTTTACAGTGAAACATACTTATCTATGACAAATAGTGTGTTGCAACATTATGTTATTCAATGCCACTATAACAATATGCCTTAGTAGTTATTTGTAACAATTGTAACACAGCTTACTATAACTATACTTGGTCACATAATGAATGAATTAATCAAATACAATGAATTTACAAAACAAGTTGCATGCTTGTCAGTGGAAAAGTGGCTGAATTTATTATGTGTTTTAATATAAATTAACAAGTCTATGTGATTATTTAACTTAGCTTCAAAGAAGATATTAATGTTAAAAAAATCAATAAAGGTCCTAAACGGCATCATCACTGTGAAAGTGTAGTGATTTCAAATTCCCAAATAGAGGGTCAGAATGCGGTCTCCCTTCGAGGGCAATGAACCCGACAGCTGGAAAGTAAAGATAGGATAGGGATATCCATAAGCATCTGGCGTACAATCAAAAGATTAGTATGTGAAGGGCGACTTTTAGGGATCCGCTTACCCCGGGGACGGTACAAGTTTAGCTACAGCAAGTACATGCTGTGTAAAAATGTGTCATACGAATGATTTGTAAAACTAAGATGATTAATGCCCGATTTCTCAACGGTCATGGCTCCCTTTTTTTTGTTGCTTTGACTTATAAATATTCTACTCGTCAATATTCCACATCTGATTTCGAATATGAACAATTTGCTCATCATATTTTATGGGAGTTTATTCTTTGCTTCTTTGCCAAAATGAACGCAATATTATGTAATAATATTATTAGATAATGCAGACCGCAGAGCATGGAATAATAATGTTTAGATTGTCTAACAAACAAGAAGTAAGTAAATGGTCATTGACATTATCATTAAACTCTAGAAACGGGAACCCAAACCAAACAGTAAACATGGTGAATATCCCGTTTCTAGAGTTAATGATAAGAAGTAAATGCACTAGCCGGCCCGTATCTATTGCATTCAGTCTCAGTTACACTAAAAAAGAAAGCAATAAATTAAAGAGAAGTTCAAAATTGGCAAGTCCGGAATGTTCCAATATCACAGCGCATATTACACGGTCGAGTGAATTTCGGGCCGGTTCACAAGATAACGGGGGGCGCCTCCTAAACGAGGCCTCACTAGCTCGTCGGTCGTCGAACAGAGAATTACAAACAAACAACACATCGAGGCGAGTCGTTATCTCGTGGATTAAACGGCGGCAGACACGATAGTCGATACTCGCGCTCCGCTCGCGCCGCGGCGCCGCCGGCCGGGGCCGCGGGCGAGCGAGCTCGACGCAGATCGCGCTACACCGCCAAATGTGTGAACGGGGAAATAGTGCGCAAAAACATAGGGGTCCAATTATTGAACTCATTAACGGTATTCTAATGTTCATGCGCACCGGTTTGTTACGACGTGCCAAAGGCAATCAATCTACTGTGGCATTTAAAGTGCAGTTAAAGTGCTAATAATATTTTTGAACGCATGATGACTGTCTCAATTCAATTGAAGTTGGACCCAGGAAAGTAGAACTTATGATGAAACGTACTGCGTTATTTTTCACTACACACAATAAAATTGTGTTTGCTGGCAATTTTCTTTTTCTGTAAAGTAGGTACACGGTTCGTTCCAATGCTTCAATGTAATGTTCCAATATTTCCTACTTCAATATTGACCGCGTGCCACTGCCAATCATGTCTGAGTAACAACAACGTACTTGCAACAAAACTATTAAATAAAATTACGACCACATTGCTAGCTTTCAATCGTACCGTACGTATTTCATGAGGATTATTACTGGCGCATAGGTAGATCATCGTCCCTCACTACGAACGAAATGTGGTATGAGACGTGTTTATCAATTTAATTCCCCACATTTAGCAACTTGAATAACACACACTGCAACACTTACTTCCATTTTCGCCGATGGCGGGTTTCGGCGGGATTTCGGCGCACGCGCATGCCATAAGCAGCGCGTACGCCACCACCGGCCAGGCGAGGTTGTTGCGCGCACACCGCATCACGCCGTGCCGCGCCCCTGGCTCGCTGACCACATGACCCGAGCTGGAACAAGTAACAATCAATATTATACCAACTTCCTCTTCGTTACGCTTCTTTTGCTACTCGTAAAACATTGTGTGACTGGCCAAACATGAATGAACCAAACATACTATGAATACGAAGTATATTAATCGCGGACCATATTCCCTTATCATGGTATAAGGTTTACCCTATGCAATAACTGTTTGCTTTGAAAGGGTTTACTAATTCGTTTACAATGTATGATTTGAGTTCAAGGCATAACCGGTACAGTTAGATCTTAAATGCTAAAGTTTTTTTTTATCCCTGTGCAAACCTTATCGGTAACTGAAATGGTCCCTGAACTTCATGAGGATCGGTTATCCGTCAAACATTCGGCGCAAATATTTGTTGTTGTGATGATTTATTCAGTTATGAAGTGCACGCCACATCGGATAAATAATCGAGTTCCGCGCATTAAGCGTCAAACACGATAGTAAATCATTATCTCACACTGCCATACAATAGCGTCTCTGCAAATTGCCAACCTTATTGTACGTACAACAATAGTGGTTTCATTGATGAATATAAATTTCATTGATCAAAGTGTCGGCTCGCAGAGGCCAATGAGTGAATAAAGACCGCGGTAATTAGCGTGGGAGCCACCGATGTTCCCACGACACGCCCGTAACAGGAAAATATTAATTAAGAAACACGTTAAGTATTGAACAAAATAACCGCGATCATGTGAAACATTATATTTTATTAAGCGATTGTGTAAAAACCTAACTGAATGCGTTGTTTTTCCTGTAGTATGCCATGCATATAATAATAATGTATCGGTTATTTGCAAGAGTATGTTTTGTATATTTATTTACAGAGCGGCATATTTGTACAATTAATATAATCCAAAGCGCCCACGCTCTGAATATTGATAACACTGAATGGATAAGGACGTCCCTTTTGGATTTGACGGTGTTGTGTGGGTATTACGTACTCCATTATATGTATGGATAGCTAGATTTTAGAACTACAGTCATCAAACAGAACAATGTAGCCTATTGCCAATTACAGCTATACCTTTTAAAAGTAATCAGATACTGAAAATAAAATGTGCTCTATTGAGTTGGTCCCGGGTGCCATTTGTAGATCTTTGACAGTCGTTAGGTAGTCAGTGGCCCAAAAAGTTTGACTACCAGTCTTACCAAGGGGTATCGTATTACCCAGTACTTACTGGGTTGTGGAGGTTAGATAGGCAGTCGCTCAGTGTAAAATACTGGTATTCAGCTGCATCCGGTTAGACCGGATGCCGACCCCAATATAGTTGAGAAAAGGCTAGGCAGGTGATGATATTGAGCTGGTGGTAATTCATATTTTTAAACCTTCCAATATAATTGAAGTTAGGTATAAGTTGAGACATACAACCAAGATTAGAATCTCTTAGGGGTGAACACACTGTGTGCCACGCAAGGACCTTCAAGTATCGACTACTAAATAGCTGATGAACACGTAATTATTCACGCACGAGTACTTAAAGGACCATTTTAATTTCAAATTATACCTACTGATTGTACTTATAGTAAACGGGGACTCGTTCATGAGCCTATGCAAATTCACATAAGGTGGACGCGCACCTACATAAACGCGCCGCAGGAGCCGTACGCGCCGCAAGCACCGCATTTTTAGATGGTCCCGCGCACTTATCCACATCATTACGCGCCATATCGCATCCATTACTGCACTGACAGCACTCGCCGCACGCGGCTTTCGCAACCCAATTTCTTTCCTGCTCATCTTCTACAACCTGCACCTTCCATCATCCGATGACCTCAACCTGGCACGCTGGCGAAATTCGTATCTCAGCATTTTACTGAAATGCGGGTAGTTCGGCGCGGATAAGTGCGCGACGTTGCATACTATCCTACTAATATTATAAATGCGTTAAGCTGTCTACACACCGAAGCCCGCCGGCACGAACCCGGCGGGTTAGTGCCGGGTTTGTGAGGATGTATGAATGTCTGGATGTTTGTTACTCTTTCACGCAAAAGCTACTGACCGGATTTGGATGAGGCATACAAATAGTTTTTACCTGGATTAACAGATAGGATACTTTTTATCCCGGTTGTAAGATCCCGTGGGACAATTACCGAACTCCACGCGGGCGAAGCCGCGGGCATAAGCTAATTTCATATAAAGATTTATAAAACGCGATGACTGCGAGCGCATACCGTTTCTGAGGCGCGTCGAGGTGCGCGTCCACCTTTATGCACCGGATGGCAAGTTAACGAATACCAGTACGAGTACGCTACGTCGAGAACTCAAGACACGCGCAAGAGGCATGTTTTGCCTAAATAATAATTCACATCACACGTAATTTATTTTATTTTAAGTTCATAGTACATACTGGACGACCACAATAACTAACGGAGTTTTATACACTGCAAGGTTGTATTTATGTCATTGTTGCAAAGACTGGCGATGGCGCCCGACTGACGCATGACGGTAGGAAGCGGTGGCTGTCCTATCACACACATTGGTCCTAACTTCCTAAGCAGCAGCCCAATATTACAAGACAAAACTTTTTGGACAAATCACGGAGCGAAGTATACTGGGTGTCAAACTTACGGACCGCATCAGAAACTCCATACTTCGCTCCAAAACCTAAATAGCTGATACTGGCCTTACAGCTGCTAGGTTGAAATGGAACTGGGCTGGTCACGTCTTCCGCATGTCGGAGGAGCAATGGGCAAAAATTACCACTCAGTGGATACCAAATGGCAGGAAACGACAACGCGGCAGGCCCAGAAGGAGATGGCGAGATGACCTGGACTCTTTCGCAAAGGATTAGCGTACAAATTCGCTACCAACCTACCATATTTGTCAATTTGCCTGCAACGTAATAACTGCGGACTTTCCTTCTGAGAAGTCCAGTGAATACCAAACACCATGATTATTATGAAAAACAGCGCAACAATGGTATTATGACCTCTTCGTTTCGAAAATGACTACGTTTTTAAAGTAACGCTCGCGTAAACATGGTTAGAAAGGTTTGAGCTCAGTTAGAGCCACATGGCCACATGCAAAGTTTTTTGATCGTGAAATCTTACTATCTTACCCACAAACGCGATTACGAGACAATTTGTGAGGATGGATATTTGTAAGATACTCTTTCACGCAAACATTACTGAACGGATTTTGATAAAACTTTACAGTAATATAGCTTATAAATCAGAAAAACACATAGGCTTTCATTTATAAAGATAATGTGTAGGTATAAAAAAATACGCGGGCTCAGCCGGCTCGGGCGGAAGTTAGTAATACATACATGTGGCGAGGAATGTTATGGTGACTAGCACTTCCGGCAGTAAAAATTGCTGTAAACCGCAAACGCAAAAGTGTTATTCAGCGTGATTGAAAAGAGCCAAACAATTATCATGATCGCGCCAAGGTCCAACACACGGCACGCGGGTAAAACCTTGGCAGATAATAGGAGGGGACGAGTTTCCCGCGCTGCATTTGTTGTTTACGCGGCGTGTCGGACAGCGAGGTCGACGACCTCGTGCCGCACCACGCCGCCATATTTTTGGTAATAAATAATAGATAGAACAGCGCAGCGCAGCACGATCGATCAGACCGCGACCAGTGCGGCGGCGCGTGCTTGGCTCTGTACCCAAAACATTGCACCCCCACCCCCCGAAGAACACGAACGCACTTAGGAGGAAGCACACTACGTAAAATCTTATCTATGCGGACTGGCGATGGCGGAGCGGGGCAGACAGTTTTTTGTTGGCATGCTTTATTTAACGCAATAGGTAGGTTTCCGACAATTTTGTGAACAGTACGAGTAGGTAAAACGTCACCCAGCCATACATGACTTTAAATTTTAATGATTTAGATTGACGCAAACATGTTTTGTGGAATTTTATAAAAAAAATTGTGTGTGATACTGATAACGACACCATAACATGATAATTTAACTTATCTGTCATTTACTCATTACATTTCTATGAAAATGAATAGATAAAATAACAAAAATACCGACGAATTTTAGATTACATAGATTTAAGTACGTTGTGACCTGCTTAGGTATGGATTGAAATATCTAGGTTGCTTTCCGGTAAAACAAGACCTTATTTATTGTTTAAAATTACATAATTGTTGACGGCTAGAAAAGGTAAGTGTTTATGACAAGATTTAAATTTGTAAATTTTACAAGATAAAATACATAATTTTACATCAAACAACTTTTTGACAGCACGTTGGGGACTAACTCTGAAATTTTAATAAGAATTCAGGGCTAATACATAAGTAAGTACTTATCTTATTCTGAACAGAATCTCAATTTATACTTCATTCTTAAAAATGAATTTATTTATTTCTTATTCTTATGGTGTGTCTACAGATTAGCTCGATTTATGATTTTATGGCGATCGTTATTGTCTTGTCACTCGATAGCTAACTCGATTAATGTTGTGGCGATATGATGATCAATAATATCTGTCAAAGCATCATAAATACAATTCGTCTGTTGATGGTCTATTATTATTATTATTGCTCACACATTTACTCGTTTTTGTTTGATCATGGTCACACGGGCCGATCATCAAAAAAAAATTAAGTAAATCTGTGGCCACTTTTATTTTTAATATTTTTTAAATTATAAGTTGACAAACAAAAATAAAAGATGGGTAGGCTAGGTAGATACTGTTGTATTGTGCAATTTTATAAAAGACTACTAGAGTACTAACCATACCTATCACGCCATTATTATTCGAATTTGGAAATCAGGCAGACAATCACAGGAGTCCAGTAGAAAGTCTTCTCTCTCTCCTTACCTTTATTAATTGATATATTATAATAGGTTCAAAATATGTACTAACGACATGTATTTTCTATTCCATTTTGCTCTATGGCAATATCTGCCGATGTCGACAATTCTGTCAATGTCAGATCTTAACGTGTCTGATGGTGAGATGAGTCGGATTAATATAACAAAAAAGGTTCTTTATCATTGGTGATTCTGAAATGCCGCATTTTGTTATAAGGCCTAACTTTGATTGGAATAATATTAAAAATTAAGCCTTATAGAAAACGGCTCTTACGCGGTCTTGCACGCGCACCGACGTTATCGCGCTATAACTACGAGGTAGTACTACTTACCTACCTAATTCCTACATAGATTTGCGCGTCGATATTATGAAGAGGTGAATCGTATTTTCCAATATAGTAGTAATATGTATAATTTGGCCAAGTGCGCAGTTCTGAAATCTTTTTCTTAAAAGTCATAAAATACCACTAGCCATTTGAAAATGTTAGAGCACACTGAGCCAGTATAGAACAAAGAATGCAACAGATCGCATCAACAAGTTAATTCAAGGCCAAGCGAACTGTAAAAAAACGTTGTTTTCGGATTATTGTTTTGATAAGACTTCAAGGTGTATGTTTCTTGCGCACTCGCTTATCGGTAACAAATTCTTAATATTTCAATGTCTACTACAAAAACATTATGGTACAGTAGGTAGGCAGTCATTGCCTTATTATGACTGACGGGGAGGGACTCCTGAGCGAAACTAGAATCCTGAGTGCAGGTATTCAAGTTCACCCAAGACGAAGGTCCTTTATCCCCAAGGAGCATACTTTGTGATCTACTGCGAGGTTTGAATTAGTGGTTTATAAACCTGTAACATAACCGGGTATTACCTACCTAGATGTGCAGTTTCATATACTATTTTATCTAAAATAGGGCAATTTCACCAAAAAGACAATAAATAATATCGTAAATATGGCACCCATGACCTAATCGCGGGGGTAAGCGCCGCAGCACCTAATCCGATAAACGAGTATTGTAGTTGTAGTCCTACACAGATTTCAGGATTTGATGACAGAGTAGGAAGGTGGTCATAAAAACTCGATAGGCCCGTCGTTTTTGGGCTTGTTGGCCTGCCCTAATGAAATCGAGGGTCGATTTTGTTAGGGGCTTGTCATGAAAAATGCAACGATATCAAACACGACGAGCCTTTCATGTTTATTAGAGGGGCTCCCATAGGCGCGAATTATACAGATCGGTCGGCCGTGTCTGTATAGCTCTCGCCATACCTATGGCTGCATGACTGCAACCAGTTCCATGGTATCACAATATTGCATTAACACTAAAGTTACTCAAGTATGCCAAGCTAAGGTTTCGCGGAAGTTTTTAAAATTACGTTGGATACTCCCAATTTCCCAAGGTAATTTTGCCACCCTGTCATTTTTTTAGTGTGACATCTAGTACGAATTTTATGGAGAGAGATAAAGATGTCGTCGTCTTAGCGAGCTTGAAACCCTCGCTGCATTCAGGATTCTTGTCTTAACTTCTCGCTGTTCTCGGGAGCACCAGAATCCTTCGTTACGTTCGGGATTCAAAATAGCGCGTGAAAGCACCCGTAACATAAGACACTTCTATAATGCTATAAAGTATAACGCCTCGGTGAGTATGTTTTAATATTTTCTTTATATTATATTCTAGCTATCACGAGTAACATAATATTGTTAGCAAGGGTAATTTTTACTCCAAAATACATCTAAATTAAATGACGTAAAAAAAGACGCCATGATTATCAATATTTTTCTCCATATAGCGTGCCGTCTGAGTCTGACTGCAGTGGGTTTGTGTAAAAGTTATAATTATGCATACTAAGCGCCTACCTAAACCAAACTGACTAAACTCATTTTACCCCGAATCCTATAATATGTGGTTATTTTTCATTTTTAAATGGGTCCTGGTACTTTTTAAATAATTGTGAGTTATTTGTAATGAATCTACTAAAACTCGCTTATACGACTGTATTATATCGCCTACAAGCACGATAGTGGAAGAAGCCGTCGGACCGTTGTCACCGCTCCCCGCCATCGCGCACATTTCGCTCGCCGCCTCGCCTGCGCGCCGCACCGCCCGCCGCGACGCAGCCGCGCGCGTTTGTGGAGAAGGGCAGAGTTGTTTACACCACCGCTCACACCACGTGGTGTGCACTGAGTATTCACATGGTCACGTGGATCTGTTATTACAATTAACCTGTATTTCGAAGCTAAACCGGTGAAATACAAAATATTTTAGAACGCAAGTCTAGTTCTAGTCGTAATCAAATCGAAAACAAATACGAAACGCTACCTGAGCTCGGTGCCTGCCGTGCTTGTCTGCTCCTCGCGATCCACAGTTTATTAATATTCAGATCCTTCAGAACAATATTTCACTTTGTCACACAGCACTGAACACTTGAATTGTGTATTTTTTTATAATAATCACAACAATAACAACACTATTGTAAACATAATACGCGGCAAACAGCGGATAACGTGCGGACGAGTTATCACAAACGACGCGCGCGAACGACTGAGGGAGGGAAGCGGAGAGCGCGGGGCCTGCCGTGCCGTCGACCCAGTCGAGGAATGCGGCTCGGCTCGCCCGTTCTCGCGTGCTTATTTTTTTGCTCAGTCCGATGGGACGCTCAGGGGGCGTTCTTCCTATAGATTTCATTCGAACATAGAAAACTAATGGAATAGGAACCAACTTAATGATCGAAATTGCACTGTATGTAATGGATTAAATATAAATTATTAAACCTAGTGATAAATTAAAGCATAACATCTTCCATTTTATAATTTTTTCAATTAAAAATTGCGCCTGATTCACTTATCTTTCTTTCTGATCTTACATTGAGTTGGTTTCAACTTAAAACTTTATGAGTACCTAATTAAATAACCCACCTACTCAAAAAATACCCTTATTCTTGTGAACTACCTACTAAGGAATAGCGGGAGGGGGGGCGTCTTCCGGTTCTGTAAGAATTCGAGCTTGCATATTCTCTATGGGTCTATCCATGTAAATATACCAAGTTTCTCTTATTTCTGTATGAATGGTCAAGATAAAACCTAACCTTTTTAGCGTAGGGTGCAAAAATGTCCGCGTTCGGTTGGCTCGCTCTTGCATTGCATCCTCCATTCAGCTAGATACCTACTTCTATAACTTTTCTGCATATGGGGCCAATTGAGTTGTGCTTCCTCAGACAGGCTTAACCACTCATCATCATCTGTCTAGCCTTTCTCAACTACGTTGGGGTCGGCTTCCAATCTAACCGGATGCAGCTGAATACCAGTATTGTACATGGAGCGACTGCCTATCTGACCACCACAAACCAGTTAGTACTGGGTAATACGATACCCCTTGGTAAGACTAGTTGTCGTGCTTTCCGAGGCACGGAGGAAACTCGGTATGTAATGGGTGGTCACCCATCCACAGACCAACCTAGGCAAGCACGGCTTAAACTAAAGATCGACCCGAGCGGCTGTTATTATTTAGCCACGAGCTCCTCAACAGGCTTAGCCACTGTTTTGTTTAAAAAGTACCTATGAATAGTAAAACTAGGTACTTGGAAATTACTTGACTTCAACCTGTAGTCTTAAATCAAGATTGCGCGGGCTGCTTGCTGCTTCTGAAGAATGTCTGTTGGATGCACGCAATTACGCTCCGCTTGGAATAAAATCCAGGACCTCATGTTCAGCAGGAGCGCTTGCGAAGGTGACTAGACCATTGTCGGTATAAATCCGTACCTACTTATGGGTTAGGCAATGTCATCTTCCGGAAGTTGAAATTATCAGGAATGCCTATTTATTATACGTAAACCACATTACTAACCCCTACGCAACTATCCCGTACATTATGTCAAATCATAATTTTAGGAAGGCATCAGTACTACGTTTTTTTATTAAGAACCAATACTGAACCAATGGTGTATTACATTGTCATATATCTAGTATCAGTATAAAACCACTCTAACCTCTATAAAGTAGATAGAAAACATTGTAATCAGAAGCAGTATACAGGAAGTACTTTTTTTAACGATGTATAAATTAGTTGTTTTTAGGAGTAGCTTTTTCTTGAATAGTTATGTATCGAGGTACTTATTGTTCGAGTATTTTGTACTGGAAGCAAAAATTATTAAAAATTGCTTATTGTTCCGTGGAAGCAGTGAAACGGAAATCGGTGTCCTAAACAAGGCTAAATTTTATTTTATTCCTGTATAAGTACTTTAGCGAATGTCAATAACACGACTCTACAAAAAAATTTTCGTTCTTTGTCCTAAAGTTTATACTATTATTTTCCAGTTAGTTATGCACAAAAACGAAAAGAAAATACCTTTTTTCGGTATAAAGTTTGCTTTTGTGATAGTTATAATAATAATACTCATTTTTCAATTTTTTCATAAATTTTAATTGATTTTAATATATTTTAAAAAGACCGCGCGGTGAGAGTGGGGTATTAACGGTTACACTGTGCCGCTAGATGGCACCCGAGTGATAAACAACCATCAGGTGTTATTTACAAGCCCAGAATAACTTAAAATGTCGTCACGAAAGTGCAAATACGATGCTGATGCATTTTGTTTTATATGTGGTCAATTTATTAAAGTTCGAGACGTGAAATATGAACTAAAGACATCTCACGTTCTCTGTGAAGCCTATGAAGCATATTTTGACTGTCCTGTACGGAATCAAGATAAGCAATACAATGAAAACATGATGGGCGACTATATTTGGGGTTTATTGAGAGAAAGTGGCTATGAACATAAAAGAAAAAGTAAAAGTGTGCACTTTTAAGTTATTTTCCACTTTTCTGTAAGCTAATTTGATAAACATTTTTATTTCAATAGTTTTATTTTCAATCAAAAATTAAAATCCGAGATTTTTAAAAATTTCGTTCAATCAGTCTTCTAAGCACAAAAGCAAAGTTTTTCACGCCATATATTTTTTTTCCGTCTTATTACGACCTAAACTACCGAAATTTAATGCTTTGCAATCAAAGTCAAATTTCATGTTGACCCGTGTAATTTACTGCAATATTTGTGTTTATCAAACCAGGGTATTTATACGGGGTGTAAACAGACCCTTCACCAAGCCGTCAACCAAGCATTCTGTACATCAAACTAAGTAACTTTACGCAAACATTTTTGCTGGGAAACGAAATTTTTTTTTGGGGTGAAAAATCACGTTTTACGGTAAAACTCAATGTAACGCACTTAAAAATTAGTGCTGATGGATGTTTTGAATAGTATGGGGGTCGTGGAGGTGTTTAAAGTAAAAATCATGTATTTAAAAAAAAACTTCTGAAAAAGTTGGAACTTTGACACCCAATTTCTCCGTAACTAGAAGGTTCCCAGGTCTGTTCTAGAACAAAAAAGTGATCGCAATGATGGGGAGAACAAGTGCCTTTCGGCTTCGTTAAGAGTCTATTTACACCCTTTAAGTAACTGTTCTGTCTTTATGCCACTGGGTTATTCCATGGGAACGCAATATTCGGTTAGAATGTGCTACCATATTCCAACCCAGGTTATGGATCTATCCATGAGCCTAATTTCATTCAAATCAGTTAAACCGGCGTAAAAAGATACTAGACAAACAGACAGAGTCCCCTTCGCATTTATTGTAGGTAGATAGTAATTAGGTAGGTAGGTACTCGTAATATTGTAAGGTGTCTAACATTCGATTTGATAGGTACTTAAATCAACTCAAAACAAACACTTAAAGTTTCTTAATTCCTTTTTAATGAGGTTTTCCTAGCTTGCCTTCTCAAGACTTTAATCACAGACTTTCTTACGACTTAATCATATTTGTACAAGATCTTCTTTTTTAGGGTTGGGTGCCAACGTGACCCTATTATTAAGGCTCCACTGTCTTTCCGTGGCTCTGTTCCGTAACTCTCCTCACTCACGCATGTAATGCGACTCACACGCATGTAGTGGGACTGTTCGAAAGAGATACCGCGGCCCTGGAACACAAGTCTGACACTCCCTTCCACTCCGCCCAGAGCGGGGGGGGGGGGTCATTTGATGATTTCCCACCCGAAAAAAAAAATGCTCGAATCTGAACTGTTACATTACAGGCGAAAGCCCCGGTGAGGCGGTGAGGGACCACCGACCGATACGTAGACGCTTCTCAGCGTGTGTATTGTGTGGCGTGTGTGGTGGTGAAGTGGTGTGTGTAAGTGTAGAGTGTGTTTTGTATGGCCGCTATAACAATTAATTAAATAAAGGAAAAATTAAAGAAACGCCGAAAAAAAAATGGGGATACCATAAAATAAACTTTTTTTTTTCGGCGTTTCTTTGCTAAATTATTTTGAAAAGTGTTAAATATTGTACGAAACCCATCCTGTGCGTGTTTTTAAATGATGGGGCGGCAAACCTTATAGAGATCGGGCGCCAACTGCGTGGACGAGGCAAAAGGAGTACCTTAGGATCGTGTGGGTGCCTTCTGTAGTTTCTGCCTACCTATCCCCATGAAAAAGGCGTGAGATAATGTATGTTATGTATAGGTAACCTAGTTACCCGTAGCTATATATAGAAGGTAGGTATGGATACGGTTATGAATAAAAAACATCGCATACAATAATGAAAATGCGATTCTGGACTCAACTAGAGCTCAAAATCTAGGGGAAGAAGAAACTACTGACAAAGAACACTTCTGACACAAACTGACATTCCAATAATCACTTATTGTAGCTGCATTGTAACTAATTAGAGTACAAATTACACTAAATTATGTAGATTCATGTATACATAGTGTGCTATACAGTATGAACTTTATCGATTGTTGTCGTAATTGGCGAAAATAACCATCCTTATCAATCTGGCACGTACTTACGAACTCTACATACCAAAAATATATCGCTATAAACAAAACAATTCAATATCATGTAAACTAAATGTGATATTTGCGCGATCTGGACGTGACTTAGACTACAAACTCACTGGGGCGGCCACTTGGCTAGGTCGCAGCCGCCAGGTGGATCTTGGCGGCCAAAAAACCTCAGTTGAGTTTTACGGGATGCTTTTAAATGCCCGTCGAAGAGTTAGCAGTGCTTGTGTGTTAATTGACTGTGAAGTTAATTGACTGTGAATTGAAAAAACAAGATGGTGGCTTTCGTTGCGTCTGTGACTGTGGCCAAGAACCATGTAGCACTGTAGCTACAAGAAGTATGTAAACCTTAATGTGGTTTGTGGCTTAAAACTTGACAAAAGCACTTACCAACCCAACCAGCCAGTACCGTTTAATACCTTCTTAACAAAAGAATCTCAATGTATTTCACAAAGTTTAAGAGGTACAAATATATCAAGATTTTTGTTGACTAAAAATATTATCAACAAATTGCTGAACGGTCAAAGTTCAGTGGAAATCTGTTTGGCTTATTATCTTTAAAACACTTGAGCCGACCATGACGGTCACCGGCGTCGGTCACAACTTATGTTTCGTGAGAAGTTTTTAAGTACATAACAACCAAATGATCAACACAGTGACTGTGACAACTGAGTTTTTACGAAAACGAATTAAATTGTAGGTCATGGAATTTTAGCTTCAGGATCTGTGAATTTCCCAACCACGGCTGATTATGGTTTATAACCTAACCATTCTGTGTGATAGAACTGCACCTGATAATGCTACCTTCATTGTATTATTATTAGGTTGATGAGTAGATAAGTATCTATCATCCATCACCATCAGCCTACAACAGTTCACTGCTGGACATAGGCCTCTTCAATCGCACGCCACTTAACTGATTCTCGGCAACTCTCATCTAGTTGCTACCAGCGAAAATTGTGCCTCCACCAAGCCTGTAGGCGTCCAACCTTACTTGCCGATTCGTGGTCTCCGCTCAAGAATACATCTACCCCAAAAATCATCGGTTCTTCTGCTAATATGGCCAGCCCATTACGACTTCAGATCAAATATTCTGAGAGCTATGTCGACGACTCTGGTTCTCTGTCGGATAACCTCGTTCTGGATGCGATCCCTCAGAGATCCAAGCATAGCCCGTTTCATAGCTCGATAAGCGACATTGAATTTATGAACCACCCGCAAGTACTGTGAGGTGAGTGAGTGTCCACGTTTCGGCCCCGTAAGTCATAACAGGCAGGAGCACTGATTGAAGACCTAAGGTACCCTCCACTCCACCTGTAAGGTGATAATTAGTAACATAATACGGCGAACATCATAGCCCCTCTTTTATCTACAGCCTGGTTTTCTAAACGTTTTTCTCTGCACATTTTTTTATAGTGATCTAGGAAAGACCATAACATTCAGCTGAAGCCTGTGGGTGGTGCGTGTAATCATTTGGAATGTATAAGCGGAAAACCTGTTTATAATTTATTTCTCTGGGGTTTGATTACCGATACACGTGCAGCACTAGTGCAATCAACGCATTTTTATATTGATTACTAGATATTGCTCAATTCTGTGAAATACTTGTTTACTTCGGATACCAAATCGTATAATTAACTAAAGTAGGTAGATAAAACTTAAGTACCTACATAAGTACGTCAATGAGGGTTGCCTTTTGATTTGGATATTTCCCTATTCATTGAGTAATTCATAAAAAAGATATCATAACATTACGCCTGTAATCCCCAAAGGATTAGGCAGAGGTGAGACGTGTACGTTCCTACTACTACACGCACACTTGGCCAGGTAATAAACGGAACGGCGCGTGGCGCCGTGGTTCCTAATGAGTTCTCTCTGGTTATCTGGGAATCGTACACACGTAACAAGCACAGCAGTCGCGCTTGCGACCACTAGACCAACGTAGCAGGACCAACAGCAACGAGGAAAAAAGATGTCTTTTCTAACATACCAAAAACATATCCACATAACATAAACTTATAAAATAGATTAGGTACGCATCTCAAAGTAAGTACCTAGTTTATTCGTCCTGTAAACATCTGTTGTAGGGCAATATTTATCTGCAAGTGGCGCCACGGCGGTGACGCCTGCTTATCAACGCCGCCATTGAAAAACATCGTTTACGCAAGCAGTATTTTATCAATGAAAGCAAGTTTTTTCTTATCGTACACGGCTGTACTTGTACGAGGTGAGTACTTGAGAACTCAACGATTCGACTTACCTTCGTGTTATAAACAACTTTTCAAGTGGTTGGTACTATGCTTGAATTACCTAGTTACCCCGCAGATACTACATTTATTAATTGTATTGTAACTGGGTAAGGTACTGCAGAGGTTTAACCTCTACAGCCAGTCTTTAATTTGTACTGTGGTACTGGTGTAGTGGTAGTTATGGTTTTAAAGACTCACACTAATATATTATCGTATTTAGAATATATCGAAAAATCATTTCTGCTGGGATACAGCGGATATGGCTGACAGCGGGCGTCAAAAAATAAAATAAATAAGTAGGTACATAGTTTTTCTAGGAATAATAAATATCTTAAATTAATGACGAATACGCCTTTCATTTACCCCGGTTTTATATATGGGTGTTTCTCTACTAGTCTGAAACTGGCCCCTGGGTCTATACATTGGTGTCCGAAGCATAATGCAAGTTTACAAAAAGCTCACGCTTTATCCTTTTTATCCGACTGCGGCGAAGCCGAAAAGGAGGGTTATGTGTTTGACCTGTATGTAAGTGTGTACAGACGCCAGCACATTAAGCTGTCAAATTTTCCCAATCGACCTTGAACCTAATGATTTAGCGATAAAGTTGAAAATCTATTAAAGAAATTTGACAGATTGTAGAAGTTTGATGTGCTGGCGTCTGTACATAGAACTCAGTAATATTAATACTATTTTATAAAATTTGGATGGGACTAGGACTGTTCTGACTACACATTAACCCTGACAAATATTTACAAATGACAGACAGGAGCTCCGGCTTAACGTAAACGTGCTTAATATTCCATAAGAAATCAAAATGTTTGGCGGTTGTCTGTGTCGGTTCGGCAGCCAGGCAGCCCTTTCCATCAAATAGGGTAATTACACTTTGACCTGAAGTTTTTAAGTAGGTACTACAATCAGTGTAGTGGGTCTAATAAGTACATGAATTATAATGCTTCGTAAACTTGCCAAGCGGAGAACACAAAGTAATATAAAAATACTGAATGTATTCCGAGTTTGTTGATTCAGGTAGCGTGCCGCACGATTATATGCCCTACGTGTGCAAAAAACAGTTTTGGTCCATTCGATGTATAATTTTCTTGCATAAATAAATAACAAAATGGCTAGGTACGTTTATTTCAACAAGGCCTATATGTTAATTGAGCTCCTGTAACCTACTGAGATGAGAATTATTTCCAAGGTTTCAATACGTCTTGTCACATAATAAAACTAGCTGACCTGATAGACGACCTGAATGTCGACAACAGATGACCCCTAAGAACAAAATACTTGTTTTTCTTAACCTGCCGCCATTTTATTTCTCAGGTTATATCTCGGGAAGCGTGAAGCTTTAGAAGATTTTGTCTCATAAACAACTTGTTTGTTTTGATACCAGATATTTATAAATATAGGTTTCATGCGTGGCTGCTATTTTTTAAATAAATAAATTTGGCACTAGTTAGGCCAGGCTTAGTACAAAAATATTCCAACCCCTTTCATCAAACCGGTCACGCAGTTTAGGAGTAGAAGAATTACGAACACACGCACAATAGATTTTTATGAAAGATTGATTCAGTAGACAGAAATATTGTAATCAAATCAGTTCATTCGGGACAAGTACAAACAATTATTTAAGTACGATAAAAATAAATGAAGAAAACCTCACACGTGGGGCGTATACAATAATTTCTGAGTAGTGCGTTTTTATTGGACATAATTGGCAAATAAGTTTTCCAGACATGGCCGACGCATGATGTAATGCGTTGTTAGTAATGTGACTCGAGTGTTCGATGCGCAGTTGACCCCAATCGCCCCCAATCGAAGGACTAAATTGTTTGTCCAATCAAGTGATATTATTATCTTTATAAAAATAGTATACCATTGTTGTCATTTGAACGTTAGGTACTTCAGCTTCAGCGGCTTCAGCAGCTTTGCTATATTAATCTGGGTGAGAAAACAAACTAGGAACCAATTGACCTCTGCTCCATGATTCGCAACGAGGCCATAACAATTCTAACACGTCAGGAAACCCTGCAGTCAATGGCGCACTGGTTATGACTGGATATAAGACAGTCGAAGGACCGATAGCAGTTGGAGCAAACATAAGTCCTTGAATAGGTAGCCGAATGCAGACAGAATCTCCCTCTCCATCTCTATTGAACAGTTCCAAATGCTAGGCATCACATAAATTAATTATAATGGAAAAGTATCAAGAATGAAGACTTGCTACGCAGACCCCATATTAATTGGGATAAGGGTGTGATGATGTTGGTTTCTATCTAGTATTCTGAGCGGCTGCTGCATGATGTGACTCGATGGATGAATAAGCAATCATACAGTGGCCATCCTGACTAGACTACAGGTTTTCGAAGACCATAGCCTAGCCATTCTTCAGAAAAAACTGCTTGCTTTCGTATCTCTGAACGAAGACTTCTAGGTCTTTTACCCGGCAGCAGCGGCAGTCACCGGGTTTTGTTACGTGGCTGATTGTAATTAAACTTGCGCATTCTGGCTGCTTCATTTCAATACATTTCTTGGTTGTTTGACTGTTGCTGACAATTTAAAGAAGCAATCTTTCGCCTGCGATACAAACCCTGCTAAAAAAGGTGCTGTCGTTTTTCACAATTTATTACATGATGGATTAGGCAATAGCATCCAGCGGATTTATACTACCAAAAACTACAGAGAAGGATATTACGGATTCCTCAACCAGGTGTGATTTGACTGACCTATATACGAGAATGTAAAACATGTTTTCATTAACAAATCCTCGCCGATAAGTTGCTGCAAAGTATTTCCAAGGATGCTGCCACACGTAGCTAGGGCGACGATCCCCTTGTTATTGCTAATTGACCCGCTTGAGGTGACACCGGCCGCTTCGCCTTTAGCCAGCTGCTTATTGATGCACAAGCAATAATTATTGAGCAAAGGACAATGCCCACGGCGCTATGGACAAATGTACTCAATTCAACATTGTTGTGTCTTCATCAAATCATCTTTAAAATACTCGATGGCATGTCTAAATACTACCTTAAAAGATTTAACACAAACCACAATGGCATTTCCGAGATATTTACAAAAATGAAATCACTATTTTGAGGTTATGTTCGACCAAAAATTAGTTAGAAAAAGCTATTTGAAAGGATCTGAATTGGTTTACGGGTGAGCTTTGTGCCTTTGAAGCACATTTGTGTAAAATCTATAACGGTTTAGCTATGTCAGCAGCTCGTTACTGGTGACCTGTGACTACCTCATAGTTAATCGCTCAGTATTATAACTAGATCCTACTCAAATCATAGATTGTGTAATTCATTACATATTTAAATAATTATAATTCTGTGCAACTCTAGTCTTAAATGAAACAACATAAAATTAATATTACGAGGTATCTCAGAATACACTTAACTGATTGAAATCAACCATCCTAGTTTATAATTTGTTTATTACCAACACATAAGTAGGAGGCAAACAAGTAAGTAATTATGTTAAAATTCGGTAACCCAACTGATGCGGTGAGGAACTAACACACAGACGTGGATTTTACTTTTGTCCTCTAAGATTTGTTAATGGTACACAATCATAAAAGCGCAGCTGCTAAGTAAAAAAATCATACTACCTACGTTAAAAAGACAATGTTTATTCTTACTCGTAAAATGTTCATGATGTTATTGGGAATCTACGACAACATGAGTCTGCGCACAAGTGGCGTCTATCTCAAAGAGTTAAGTTAACAGTTGAGACATCGCACCACAGTCACACTCGCCATGATCACAACACAAAAAGTCCTGTCTTTAGTAATAAATAATACCACTTGGCGCCCATGCCGCCGTTGACAACCACTGGTATTAGAAATACCAGCAAGTACATGTGATTTAGAACTCTGTTATTACTTTACAATAATAGATTGAACAATCAATACAAAATCGTTATCATTTTATTGTATGTGGGTAGGTAGGCATTTTACCCGTTATAGAATAAATTGACATCCCTAGAATGACAGGTGATGGTAAAAAATGGCGTACTTTATAATCGGAAACTGGAAAGTACTAATTATTGTTCAAAAAACTATCCCATTATAAATAATCATTAAGTCTTATTTAAAAAATATATTTTTATTTTAGATATTTCATGCCGTTTAAGGTTTTAAGACACAAGTCATTTATCAAGAGTACTGTCCATGGGCAATCTCCTTTACTGCGCACAGCAAATAAGAGGGTGGTTACTCTAAAACCTAACATGGTGCTTCCGTGACCTAAGTAAGGTATATTTATGTTACGAATAGAGTCAATTGTTCTTGAGTTGCTGTAATGGTGAGTAATGTTTGTTAATATAGGAACCTCAACCTACCTAACTGTATTGTATAGCTTTGCTTTCACCTCCGCTACCGTTTTCTGCAGAATGAGCTCGGGTAAGCTTAGAGAAAATGAATCGGACTCGGAATAGAAGATTTTTGTCCTACACGTAATAGATTTTAGTACCTGTCTGTCTTATTTTCAAAGAATATGAAGTAGATTTTTTTATGGTTCCTGAGTTACCTTTTACACCCGCACTCCACTCTGATGAAGCCTCCTCTCTAGAATTTCAAGCAATGCAGTTTTGAGCCCAGCGAGACGTTGGTGTTGTTGGCCAGTTATCCAGCTATAAAACATTCACATAAAAATAAAGTGAGTTTTTTTATCCGCAGCGTAGCCCGCATAGTACTAAAACAGCGAAATAATAAGCTGTCATGTTTTTATATTTTCTACTTTGTGCATGAGACTGCAGAATTACAATAAACTTTTTCATGTTGGTGTCATAATATTGTTCCGAGGCAATATTTCGCTCCGGTAATTGTTGTGAAAACTGTTTCTACAACACATTACAAATGAGTTACGGCGATGCATTTGGCTTGAATGAGACTGCGTCTTCCTACGCGCAGACATAGGATTAACGAGTACCTACCTACTAGTTCAGTACAACGATTCAACGTGAAACTTTGGCACAAATGTGTTTACGGTTTTCACGATAATACAAGGAATGTTTGTTAATGGACACAGATACGATAAACGAAGCCTTGAAAGTATAGCCGATACTGGTGCCAAATAAGTATTTGTTCCTATGTATCAGATTCAGGCATCTATGTTGAAAGGGGTTTGAATAATTTTGTATGAAGTATGGCCTCCCTAACTTCCATTCCATTTTATTTTCAAAATAGCAGCTACGCATAAAACTTGTACTAATCAATACAAACAAATTGGGTAAAAAACTTCTAAAATGTTACGTTTCCGAGATTTGATAGTGTCAGTGTTTATTGCAACCAGGCAGGCTCCACACTAAAATATTCAAAATAATTGCTGAGTCTCAGCAGTCGCACTTGCTATCATGAAACTAACGAGGAACTATGGTAAAGGGTTAAGAAAATGACAACCCTTTGTTTTTGTAGGAACTGCTAATTTATTTATCAGACACAATCAATTACAAAAAGTTGCTAAAATACACCTAAATTATTCTGAGGTATTCGCGTTGAGGTAATACAAGGCTGGTTCATCTATGTCATATATTTCTTTCAAAGTCGTTAACACTAGAGACTGTATGTATTCAACCTGAAATACAAATAAAATCATTTTAGTACCCTTGTCTGTAAAATAACAGTCACAGTAAAGCACATTTCTTTATTTACCTGATGAGGAGGACAGTAGCCATCGTCCGTAGATCTTGCAACCGTGATCAATACAGGCGGCGGTATGTTCTTCAGCAGTGGCACCAGAGCTTTCTTAACCAAGTTTTGTATCTCTTGTTCGGAGCTGATGTGGTAAGGCAGTCCTCCTTGGTCTCGCGTGCAGCCTCCTGCAAACACTGCCCACCAGTCCGGCTTTTCGTTTAATCGTTCAGCCTCAGTCAATACTGCTGCTGCTAACTCGGCAACCTGGTTAACATAAATATAGTTTATCAATGGTTTTTTTACAAATTTCTGAAGTTCATGGACAGATTCTACTAACCATCTGATACAATTTCGATTTTTCTCCTTTATATTCATCCAAGTTATCGTATTGCTCTAAATGCTGGAACAAGTGTTCTAGTTCTTCAAGTTGTCGTTCCCGTGATGCAACAACTTTATCGATTGTTTCCGTATCGTTGTCGTCGGGAAGTTCAAATTCAAATATTGGTTGTAATCGATCGTAAACACTTATGTTTTCATAGAGACCGAGAAAAGGATTTCCTGTACTGAAGAAATCTAAATCAATGTCGAGTACATAAGGTTGTGAAATATTAAGATTCGTTATAAGTTTCTGGATATTGTTTTCGTCCCCAGCAAGTAAGGAATCTGAGAGTTCGGCTGATGTAAAAATAAACTTTCTCTTATTGACTAGTTGTGATGAATACAGTGCATCAGAGAGGTAATACGGTTCCTTGCAGTCGACTCGCAGCTCGCCCGATGTCGGGTGATCGCCGACGTGAATGGGTCGCGTGTCGTCTCGGAATTGACTAGCCCACGGAGGACGCAGCCACACTACTCGGCTGATGTGACCAGCTGCCGCTGCCGGTACAATCCAATTTTCTATTTGTAATAATGGCAAAACATGTCTCCCAGAACGTGCGTCCTCTCCTTTCAATTTACGATCAATGAGCATATCAGGATGCGCATCCAAATGTAGCAGAGTTGTTCCTTCTAATGGTAACTTCTTGCCCCCAATTGCTGAATATATAAATTGTAATGCATCATTATGTTCTTCGACTACATAAATAGGAATCTTTTTGAATCGCTTCTGAGGCGTTATTTCATCACAGATTTCTGCCATTGATTTGATTAATTTCTAGGAGCCTTAAAATCTTTTTTAATGGCTTAACATGTTTGTATTTTAGAACTGAAAAGAAAATATCTAAATTAGAATACATTATTTTGATTTTTTTATTTTATTATCTCTACTTTTATAATTCGGATGGGTAGATCAAAAACTGGTAAAACAAAGATAACTAATGGAACAAAGGGCAATCGAAAGAGTACGAGTAGTAGGCAGTTTGGTGTACGTTCGACCTACTACTTTTGCACCAGTCTTCAGCCACTAAATGTGCAAGACTAGGTTAAGATTACCAACCTAAAGTTTACATTGCCCAAAATTGTATGCGGTTACAGATACTACTCCTCAATATCGGTTATCTTGCCTATTCCCCAAACAATATAAACAGGGTCCGTAATATTAACTACACAGTATTAGGTACTTATGTAAACAACCCAGCCCTCCCTTGACGAGACAACAGACTTTCGCTCTCGAACTTATTTAGTCTATTCGAGGGTTTTTCTAATTTGGGTCAAGGGCAAACGACAGAAAAATTGGAGGGAAGGCCCACCCCGCCGATCATAGCTACTGCGCACTTGTTACGACCAATTTTGCTTAGCTGATCCACGGTTTTGAGTCCATGGAATCGTAACTTACAATTTAGTTTTGCGCTCAGCACGGTCATTTCTGCTGTAAGTTGCTTGCAGTATAATTACTTAACTTTCTGTAATAATTTTAGGTATTCCTAGCGATGCGTAACTTTATTGCTGCAGTACCGTAACACAAAAAGCGTGTCATAACGACCATTCATTTAGAATCGGACTAAATATTATGTGTGCCATGATTGTGACTTTTGTGACTGTTCAAGCTGGCGCAAATATCAGTAAACACATAGGAATTAATTTTATTTATAGTATGAAAACCGAACAAAAGCTCAACGATAATATCTTGAGAATAGCTCGACAGTATCAAGTAGGCCCTCTTTTGTGGGGCGTCATATTATTTGAATTCATCGGGGTATGGGTTGCGGCGGGCGAATCTCATCAAAGCGGGCCATGAGCGTTTTCCATTAGCGTCGGCAAACTTCCGGCTGGCGCGCTGCGTAGTTGCGCGGCGCGGTAGCTCCAGCGGAGGCCGCGGTGCGGGGTGGCGCGGGTGGCGGGTGCAGGGTGCCGCGGAGGAGGGGTGTTGTGACGGCACTCGCTGGGGTCGATAGCGCGCGTCACTGACGTCACTACGCTACTACGCCCGCCCAAACATACCCCCGCGCGCGTCTCTCCCTTCTGACCTATTGCGCCGTTACGCCCACCTGGGTCAAGGTGTGGAAGCCCGCTGGACCCGCCCGGATGTTAAAATACCTTCAGCCGACATTGTTACACTATATTACGTAGTTAAATACAAGTGAACAATCGTATTTTTCTCCATACCTACACAAACAGACGCCCACGTTTGAAAGGATATAAACATTCATTGATACTGCCTGAACACATTCATTAATGACGCGTAGGTACGTTACGTGGCCCTTGATAGAGCTACACTATTAAAGTTAATTGGTTAACTACGTTGTACACGAATTTTATGTGTTGCGTTTGTTTGGTGCTACTGTACTGAAAGTCTGAAACAGTGCGAGGTACCTAGTTGATGAAGTTCAAAGGTAAAAATAAAATAATATAATTCGACAGCATCTTTTCGAATAACACACCCAAGAGCTAAGATCCGAAAGTTTGTATAGCTAGCTAGATTATCAGTTTATACCCAAAACAAAACTAGACTAGATTATAAAACAATTAAATAATCTGGAAAAAAAACCTCCTTAGCAATGCGACGCAAAGGGGTCAAAAGACCGCAGGATTATACTTAGTGTCTTAAAAGTCTTAAAACAGTGTTTTGAGGCAGCAACTGACCTAACACACTTCCTATTCTTGGACATCCCAACGGAACGGATATAAACGCGTGGGATCGACTGGATCCGTGCCATCCGGCAGAGTGGCAAGAATCGGGAGCGCGCCCGTCAATACTGAAGCGGCAGCGCAAGAACCGGATGGCAGATCCGTACCTCGTGCTTATTTGCCGTATGCATTGTTATTGGAACCATTCTATTATAGGCTGCTATTATTTTGTGTCCCCCAAAGAGATTTCTTTTATATTCCCGTCATCTAATGAAGCAACTGGATTTTGACGCAAACGTATTCGCAAATTCTCAAACAGCACTTAATATTGTGAAGCTACCTCCCTTGAAACTTACGGACATGTGTCCTGTACAGTGATTAACGCGTTAATTGATGTATTTTTAGCTAAGCTTAGAATTCCCTTACTTTTTAGTCAAAACGACAAAAGTAAAATATCTGTTTCAGACTTTGCTTTGTCGATTTGTACTACCTACTCATAAAATACCACTGTAATAAAAAATGCTCTTCAAAATTGTGTAGGCAAATGTAAAAGGCCAAATGTTGATTGTGCAACTCAAAATGCCAAAATCAAGAGTCTTTTTTTTAAATATTATTGTCATTAAACTTATTGTTGTCATTATATTGAAACAATACAACTAAGAAAATATGTTTTTCTTAAACCTGAGTCTAATAAACTAATTCATTTCTATGTTTAATTTAGGACTGATCAAATCTCAATTTGGTCATATTGAATTTCAGCAGTTGATTGCCCAAGTTTTGGACCTTGTCCAGGACTTCTTGATAGACCTGAGGTTTGACCAGCCAAACCCAGAAGCCTCGGGGCTTTGAAGTTTAACTATAACAAATACGGGGTGGAAGGGACATCGACGCGAAAACGGTCACCACATATTCGGTACATCATTCTAAGCCCCACCACAAAAAATCTGGTGTTTCCTACAAAAATACAATTTTCTCAGAATGATGTACTGAATAATATGAATCTTCCACCATTTCACAAAAAAAACATATTTTATTTTGAATAATTATTCTAGTTTAGTATAGAACCAGCAGTATTTTAAATTTTAAACTAGCAGATTTTGTTTGAAACACCACACTGTGCTTCAAGATACAAATCATTGACATGGTTCAAAACACTCAACTAAAATGGGCCAGTGGTCTGTGCAGAATATGTCTGCTGCATGCCAAACAAGCTGTGGCCCCGTAAAACACGAGATTAGTGCCCTGAAAGGCGCGGCAGACCACGAAAGAGAAGGCGGGCGACCTGAATGTCTTCCTTGAAAATTGGAAAAAGGTAGTGAAAAATCGTGCCCTTTGGAAAGAATGGAGGGAGACCTTTGCCCTACAGTGTGACAGTACCAACTAATATAGATAAGGATCTTATGATGGACAAGGAGAATGAAGATGGCAGAATCTTGCATCAAACTCAATCAAATTGGAAAAGATTTTATTGGATTTCAAGGAGCATCATCATCATGATTTCAGCCGAAAGACTGCTGGACACAGGCCTCCCCCAAGTGTCGCCACATTGACTGGTCCCGTGCCTCTCACATCCAGCGGATCCACGCAACCTTCACCAGGTCATCGGTCTACCTAGTGGGAGGACCTTCCAAGCCAATGTCTTCCGGTTCGCGGCCGCCAGTCCAGAACTTTTCGGCCCCATCGGCCATCCGTTCTGCGAGCAAATGTGCCCTGCCCACTGAAGGGGCATACAGCAAATATATATAAACATTTCACTCTAACTGGTGGAGTACCGCACGGTCGTTTTCTAGACCCAGCATTGTACCCCTTGTACACTTAAATCTACCATGGGTGTAGATCAAAGAGATTTAAAAGACTAAGAGAGCGGACATTGGGAAATATTTTCATACAAAAATTTTGATCCCGAACATTTTGGATTTTGACATACGAATGCTACCTAATAAGCGGGCGTGTGACACTAGGCAGACCAATTTGTTACTAAGTAGTAACACGTATTGGATTACGATTTTCTTCGTCGTGTCCCTTCTATCGCTCGTAAATATTTGACTGTCTTTGGTGAAGATGTTTTTAATAAATAAATGAATATTTAAGACAAAGAAAAATCATTTATAGTGAAAATAACAAAACTAATTAACCTTGAACACTGACATGAATCACAGTATGCACTTATGCAACAATCAGAAGTATAACAAAGTAACTAATAAAAAGAATAAGATTTTTTATTTTGTGCAGAAAACTGAAATTATGCTGTGGAACGTCCACAGCCTGGGGTAAAAAGTTAATTTAATTTAACGTAACCACGGAGTAAATACGCAGACTATATTGTTGGTAGGATATACTTACAGACAACAGGCACAGCGGCTTTATAATATTTGGAAGTTTAGTTTATTTATTAACAATATTTTAGGTTAGAACATTTGTTATGACATCTTACGTGACAGTGACAGTTAAAGCATGGAACTATTATGTCCTAAGGTTTAGGTACTAGTGTTTTTTCCCAATGTTTATTTCACTTAAATCATCAATTCGTCACTATATACATTAAGAATAATAATATATAAAATACTACAATGAAAAATATAGCATCAAAAAACTCCTCAACGGAAAAGGTCCTTGCCACGTTGTCTGGCAATGCTTAGCCTCTGACCAAGGTAACATGGCATGGTAACAGGAACATACTAATAAAACGCAACGCGACGTGACGTGTCGACACCTGGTCCGAATCGTGCACACATACAACACGCCACGTGATGCTACAACATGCTGGGTGCAGTTTCACTAGTTCTATTAATTGTTCATCCGATATTTTAACCAAAAACTAACAAAAAATATCATTATGTCAGGAATGTTCTTGAGCGACTGACGCGTGGCGTCGGGTGTTAACTAGAAACACACTACGTGTGATGCGTCGGGTGCCGTGTGTGCCCCCACTCCCAGCAACACGCCGATCAAGATCGACTGGATGTTACTGCGTGAGAATGCGTTTGATCACGTTGCGTGTTTTCTATTTGTCTCTAGCCATAGTAAATGTATGGGATTGATTGGTACTGACGTGCATCGGATGGCGTGGTGTGGTGTCGCGTTTTAGTAGTATGTTTCCACCTTTAATATTTTCGATTTTGACACACGAATGCTACCTGACAAGCGGACGTATGACACAGATGACCAGGGCCTGATTAACCCTTAGGCTAATTAGGCTGCAGCCTAGGGCGCGAGGATCGGTGGGGCGCGCTGAAATCGTGTCTTCGCATGCACTAATTTAGTCCATCATTGCATCTACCCTATATATTTCAACTAGACCGAGACAAAACACAAACTAAATGAGCTTGAGAGTCCCTGATTTTAACAATAAATTTTGAAATTTTAGTTTGGTTTCTTATGGAAACTGCATGAACTAGATGACAGTGAATTTATTAGAAGCAAAGCAAAGGAGTTAAAACAACTATATGCCACTGATTTAGAAGAAACCTTTGCAGAAGAATGCGTCCACTTGGCGCAGTTTTTTAAATCTGACACCGAGGCCAAGCATTATATTTCTACCAGAACCCCAAAGGGTTTGCTGCAGTTAATAAAAAGTTTTAACACTTCATGCATGTTCCCGAATGTGGAGATAATATTAAGATTTTTTTTGACAATGAGTGTTACCAACTGCAGCGGCGAAAGGTCTTTTTCAGCACTTAAAAGAGTAAAAAATTACTTGCGCTCCACACTCCGCCAGCAAAAACTTGCAGCACGCTCGCTAATGTAGGTACATAGAAAGTTATTTTTTACAAACTATTAAATTTGAAAAAATTGTGGAAAGATTTGCAAACGCTAAAGCACAAAAAGGACTTTTGTATAATCTAATAATAATAACTTAATTACTATAATTTTCAAATAAATCATTAATTAGTTGCAAACATGTTTCACTTGTATGATGCCTGTCCTCTTTTTTTTAACAATAACAGAAGTGTAAATACGCATTTAAAAAATACTCAAGTCGAAGCAACTGCACAGACTAAGATGACCACGCTCATGGTCAATGGCAATGGCAACTAAGTTGTCTATAGAAACTAAGCCAATACAAGTCATCGTGCCAAACACGACATGAATTTGGTTTTCTACTTGGTAGCCTGCAGTCACTTGTCATGATTTTGGTCTTATAATGAGTGAGGTACTTTGCCTTTATGTACGGTTTTTTTTTGGGATGGTAAAATCATCAAATGAGTCCTCCCGCCCTGGGTGGGGCGGAAGGGACTGTCAGACTTTTACTGACTAAAATCCACCCGTGTTCCTTCGGATGCCCTTTACGTTCTGGGGCCACGGTATCCTGTTTAGACAATCCCGCAACCCCAGCAGGCTGCCTTTATGTACGGTCAGCATAAAAAAAAAATGGTTTGCCACCCTAAGGTTGAATGTCATGCAGATTAAAGGACAACTTTATTTCGCTTGCAAATCGATCTGAAAACTTTTGTAGGTATTATGAACCATGCTAAAATTTTCACACTACTACTCTTTAGGCCGTCCGTAATACACCTGGCGAGGGCGCGTCCTCATAATTAGCCTAGGGCGGTCAGAACTCCTGATCAGTCGCTGCAGATGACACTAGACACTTAGACAGAACGAATTGTTACTAAGTAGTAACAAGTTTTGGATTAGGATTTTCTTCGTCATGACCCGTCTACAGCTCGAAAATATTTAAATGTCTTTGTGTCATATGAATGCGACCTGACAAGGCGACGTATCGCACTGGACTGATCGACTTGTTACTAATTTGTAACAGGTTTTGGAATTGTCAGTTTCTTGGTCTTGTCCCGTCTATAGCTAGTTATATTTGAATGTCTTTGGTTCCAACGCTTCCAAGAGACTGGTGGCTATATCCGAAGACGTGGATCTGGAAGACAACGGTGCACATCCGAAAGAGACGATCGCTTCATTGTTTCGACGTCTTTGCGTAATCGGTTCTCAACAACTGCGATCAGCTCGCAGAACTTCTGTAAGCGTCTCCACGATTAGAAGAAGAATGCGGGAGAAGAAAATTGCAGCTCACAGGGCTGCTACAGGGCCAAAATTGACTGCACAGCATAGGAGAGACCGGTTGTAATTTGCCCGTGACCATGTGGATTGGACAATGGATCAGTGGAGGGCTGTGCTCTTCTCGGATGAGACGAGGGTGTGTCTTTTCTGCAACGACAGGCGTCGAAGAGTGTACAGGAGGCAAGGGGAACGATTCGCACAAGCCTGTATTCAAGAGACAGTGGAATACGGGGGTGGCTCGTGCATGTTCTGGGGCGGCATGTCAATCGACGGCAAAACGAACCTTGTGTGTTTCTCGGACTGGAAGTGCTGCACTGGAAGGGCAAGGGTCGCTGACTGCTCCTCGGTACATAACAGAGATCTTAGAGGAGCAGGTTGTCCCTTATGTGGGTTTTGTTGGCAGTGGGTTCACGTTAATGCACGAAAACGCCCCTGTCACACTGCTTTAATTGTAAGAGACTACCTGCGAGAAGTTAGAATCCCTGTTATGCGCTGGCCGGCGCGAAGTCCAGACCTGAACCCTATTGAGCACCTTTGGGATGAACTGAAACGGCGAGTATGGGCACGTGATCCTGCCCCTACCACTCTCCAAGACCTCCAAGATGCCGTCGTTGCAGAATGGGACAACATTCCTCAAGAGACTGTTGTCACATTAATTAGGTCCATGAGAGAACGCATGGAAGCAGTCATCAGGGCTAGGGGGGCTTTTTTTTTTTTTTTTTTTTACCGATTGGAAATCATCAAATGACTTCTCCCGCTCTGGGTGGAGTGGGAGGGAGTGTCAGACTCTTACTGACTAAAACCCATCCATGTTCCTTCATTGCCCTTTGTGTTCCAGGGCCACGGTATCTCTTTCGAACAGTCCCGCAGTCCCGGCAGGCATCGGCCCTTGCGGGCCCCTTCCTGGTTGCTGACATCTCTTTGAGGCGCGCGTGGAACACGAACGCGCCGTCGACACGGCCTGTCGTCATAAGACGGACGGACGGTGAGCTAACCCATTACTCACCGTCCACAGGCCCGCGCCTACGGTGGCCGGGAGCCACCACGTGGCCCCCGACGCCCGGTGCGTCGCCCGCGGCGGCTGGGACGAGAGATTCTCTCCCTCTCACGTCCCGCCACCTCCTTCGCTAGCATGACTGCTTCGCAGAAGGAGGTGACGGCTTCCCATTCCCTCTCGCTCCGGACCATGGCCTGAACCAGGGCCGGGCGCGAGAGGTCGCCGCCGCCTATCACCGTTACGAGGACACGGCGGAGCTCCGCCCAAGCGGGGCAGACCTCCACGGTGTGCGCCACCGTGTCCTCCGGACGATCCTCGCAATGATAGCACCCGGGCGTTTCCTCCCGCCCGATTCGGTGCAGGAACCTCCCGAAATAACCGTGTCCGGTGAGGACCTGCGTCAGGCGGAAGGTGAGGGCGCCGTGGCGCCTCTCTAGCCACTCCTCAAAGAGGGGACTTATCGCCACTATTGTGGCGTGCCCTGCACTGGGTTGCGACAGTCGCTGTCTCCATGTCGCCATGAGATCGCGTCGGAGGTCTGTCCGCTGAGCGGTGATTTGCCGAACTCTCGCCGAGTTCCACAACTCCCTCACGGAGCTGAGCGTCGTCATCGGAAGCCATTCCCTCCCCGTGCTTGTGCTCAGGGACTTCATGCCAAGAACTTGGCTTGGGGTTCTCGTTACACAGACGTGCGGGGAAGGATGGTGGAGAACTGGGCTCTGGAGACAGGCCTAGTCGTCGTAAATCGGGGTTCTGTCCCCACGTGTGTGCGGATGCGGGGCGACTCGGTGGTGGACATCTCGTTCGCCAGCCCCGCTCTGTCACCGCGTGTCGTTGACTGGCGCGTCATGGAGGGGGTGGAGACCTATTCCGACCACCGGTATATCCGGTTCGACGTCTCCGCCCAGACCCCAAGCGCGCCGGTCCTACAGGCCCCGAGTGGTCCGCGATGGGCGCTGAAGCAGCTGGACCGGGAGCTCCTCCTGGAAGCCGCGATCGTGCAGGCCTGGGTGACATCACCGGACAGGCCTGCCGACGTAAACAACGAGGCGGGTTGGTTCCAGGAGGCCATGTCCGACATATGCGACGTGGCAATGCCCCGAGTCCGGCCAGGAAGCGCCCGGCGTCAGGTGTACTGGTGGTCGCGAGAGCTTACGACTCTGCGCGAGGCGTGCGTCGCCGCGCGCCACCTGTACACCAGGCATCGCAGGCTCCGCATCCGCCCTCCGGATGCGGCAGCCATCGAGGCGGAGCTGTACGAGGGTTACAGAGCAGCGAAGATCGCCCTCCAAGAGGCTGTCCAGCGGGCCAAGGATCTGGCCCGCGAGGAGATGCTGGGGACTCTCGACGGAGATCCGTGGGGGCGCCCTTATAAGATGGTGCGGGACAAACTCCGCACCTGGGCCCCCCCGCTGACGCAGAGTCTCCGGCCTGAGCTCGTGGAGGACGTGGTGAGCGCTCTGTTCCCTTCGCGAGGGGAGCATACTCCCCCGCCTATGGCTCCGCCGCTTGCGGTGCCGGAAGCGGACCACAGCGACGACGATGACGACGTTCCGGAGGTGACTGGGGTAGACCTGAGAGTGGCGGTAGGCAGGCTTAAGGCCAAAACTGCCGCCCCGGGACCCGATGGCTTACCTGGCAAAGCCTGGGTCCTGGCCTCTGAGGCTCTCGGGTCCCGACTGGAAGGGCTCCTAAGCGCATGCTTGGAGAGAGGCCAGTTCCCGCTTCGTTGGAAGACGGGCAAGCTGGTCCTCATACGGAAGCCAGGGCGCCCTGCGGACTCTCCGTCCGCATACCGGCCCATTGTGTTGCTCGACGAGGTGGGCAAGCTCTTTGAAAGAGTCATTGCAAACCGCCTCGCCGGGCACCTTGCGGGAATGGGACCGGATCTTGCGGAACACCAGTTTGGTTTCCGCAAGGGGCGCTCGACGGTGGACGCCATCATGCGCGTGCGAGCCCTCACGACGGGGGACGCGGTGTCCCGGGGTGGGGTCGTCTTGGCGGTGTCGCTCGACATCGCCAACGCCTTCAACTCCATGCCCTGGAGCTGCATTAGGGAGGCACTCCGGTATCACCGGGTGCCCACCTACCTCCGTCGTGGACTACCTGTCTGACAGGTATGTCATCTACCCTGGTCCCAACGGAGAATGGAACCAGCGAGAGATGTCGTGCGGTGTTCCACAGGGGTCGGTTCTAGGGCCGCCCTTGTGGAACATCGGTTACGACTGGGTGCTGCGCGCCGACCTCCCTAGCGGCGTCAGCGTAGTCTGCTACGCTGACGACACGCTGGTACTGGCACAAGGGAGGTCGCACGAGGCGGCGGCTGAACTGATGACACGCGGGGTTGCGATAGTCGTTGAGAGGATCCGGCAATTGGGTCTCGAGGTGGCCTTGCACAAGTCCGAGGCCATGAGCTTTCATGGGCCTCGGAATGCGCCACCGTCGGGATCCACGCTGACGGTAGGAGGGGTTCCCATCGGCGTCGAGTCGACTTTGAAGGGCTAGGGGGGGCTAACACTAGGTTTTAAGTTGTTTTTAAGGACTTTGTTGTAATTTTTGCTGATAAAATAATTTTTTTAATCATTTGCATTAGCTTGCTTTTTTATTCTCTGGTAAGCAAAAAACCAAATCTATTGATTTATTCTGAAATTTAAATAAATTGCCTTTCCAATGATACCTTATAGTCATATGTCTACTATTGATTAATAAGGTTAAAATGACTTTGAAGGGAATTCTTAAAGAGGTGCGATTTTTGTGACGCCGAGTGTAGTAGTGGAAGCTACTAGGTTCATTTTTTTTCCATATATTTTCCATCAATTGGGTGGCATGGGCGTACCCACGGTGGGGCACTTGCCCCACCCTGCTCTCTGACCCGAAGCTATGATTTTTTAGGCAAAATTAAACATTAATTTCAGTACTTTAACATTTTTCACATTAAAATAAAAACTTGGTTAAGGTCAACAATAACAAAAAACCTTCTTTTCGGTCTCTGTATGATGAATGTGCATAGAAAGAGGGTTCTGGAAGCACAACATACATGTTGAAAACGAAATTTTAGCTAGATTTAGCCAGAAGCCTCGCAGGTTATTGTTGAAATAAGGTGGAGTGCAGTAAATAAACGTATCAGTCAGTAAATAAAAAGATTTTTAATTTCCTACTACTTATTTCATTTACTTCTGCCCCATCCCTTAAAAAATGTTGGGTACGCCCATGTTCGGTGGCATGAAAGGATTAAATAAAATATTCTGTAACCTTAAATATAATTTTATTTTAATATTATATGGTTTATTACATGGAAGATATAAACTGGGTCCAAACTAAAAAGGTCTCACGATTACTCATAAAACGAAAGTAGAATGACAATGAATCAGATTCCATCCTCAATGATTAAAACAATAATTAACACCACGTGAATTATTACGTAATCGTAGCAACTTATCTCTTTAATAAACAAACAATATGTTGTAAATGCTATTATTTTTCATCCTTTTTGCTGACATATGAGCCTTTTATTTGAGACTTGCACCTAACTTTTGAAATTAGCAATCAGGACTAATTAGGCGACTTTTGTTTCTGATGTCATAATTATCTTCCGATTACATGATTGAAAATGTTATTACAAATTTACTTAATTCTCTTTAGATCATCCAGAATTTTTGTTACAATAAGTTTGAATGACACAATACAGAAACATCTTAGTTTATAAAGCGCCTATAATTTGTTGAACTCCTAAAATACTATAGGTGCGAACTAACGCTTACTCTAAATCGCCATCTTTTGTGATAGTCGACAGAAACTTAGAACTAATACAGTGATTTATCTAGTACAAGGTCACTAAGAATAATGATATTAGTAGATTTAATCTACGAATTGAATGAACTGTTACTAGATGAATATTTTAAATTATTTTATGGATATAAAATTTCTTATAACTCAAAAAAGGGTGGGGTGAAAAAACTGTATTTCTATACTTACCCACTATGGATTGCAATCCCCCAAAGAAGTCTGTGAGTTATTTTATGCTGGCGATGGCGTTTTGGTTGGCGTGAGTCAAAATATTTGCTTTGTTCGTGTAATACATATATCATATTATAGTAATAAAAAGTTCACTTTACATTCCGAAACATTGCGGATATTTGCGTAAATGCGGCAATATGATTATTAAATTTTAATAATCGTTTGGATTGGTCTAACAATAAAGCAAACGAAAATGATGTTGTAAGCTGTATTCATGTTTTATCTTTGAAGGATTGCAATCATCTCACCAATAAGAGAACGAACTTTTTTGTACTTTGTTCACTGTCTATATATTATATTATAAAAGCCATTTGAGGCCGTGCTTTATACTTATATAATTTGACCAGACGAAAAAAAAGACAAACTGTCACAGAAAAGACGAACATAAAAGGCTTTTTCTTAGTTTTAAGTAATATCTAAGAGGCATATAGCTAGAGGAACTTAAAACTTCAAAAAACATTACACTGATAATACATTCTTTAAGCAGCACTATCCATTCTATTTGGGTATTTAGTCTAAAATCGGTTGCCTTCCATTTTTATTTTATAGTAATTTTTTTCGGGATGAGCAAACAAACATACAAACTTACTTTCGCATTTATAATAGGATTACTTAGGATTTCCTCGAAAATGCTATATGGCTGTTAGATAGTACTTATTTATACTTCACAATTTCACCGATATTTTTCAATCTATAATAGCTAATATTCTTTTGACATTAATTTTGTGTTTTGCTAATAAAGAACTTTATTAATAAACGTAATTTAATTCTTGTCTAATTATAGCTTCATTGTATTTAATCCGATGTAGAAATGAAGACAGTCATTAGTAAACAGTTTGAAAGCTGAGGGTGCCCATAGGGCAGTCCATAGCTCCGCGTGAAGCGTGAGGCACCGTGTGGCAATGCGGCGGGGCCACTCAGCTCCGCGCCGACACTTACATTATGCGACAGTTCTCTTCTCCCTCACGTAGTTCTGCTCCCAGCTGGAATACCAGTAAATACAATAAAGTATGAAACAAAATCTAGATCATAGATACTTAGTTTATACACATCTTTTTGTTAAACATACCTGTTCCCGACGAGGATATTTATGCGCAAGCTCGCGATGTCTCTGGGCACTGGTGCTTATCTGTCGCCGTTGTCTCTCTGACACCGCTACCTCCTGCGTTTTATATAATTCAAGATATTAGAAAACGGTATTACATTAAATTGAAAAAAACCTTTACTCCGGTTTAGCAGTCAGAAGATCAAAAGTCGAAATAGAATTACCTCCTGGTCGTTGTTTAGCAAGGTAGTGGTAAAGGAGTCCGCGACGAACCACTTCTGTCCCTTCATGACGATGTCGCGTGGTGGGTCGTGGTCCACACCGGCGTCGGCCGACCACACAGTGGCGATCGCGCCCGGCTCCAGCTTCACGGTGCGGTGGAACTTGAACACCGTCTCCTGCTCGCCTGCCTTGCGGAGGATCTGGTAGCCACCGAGGCTCAGTTCCTATGTAATACAATATTTGTATAAGACTAAAGATCAAGTTACACATATACATTTTTTGTTGCCAGTGATTAGTCTCCTAAGAAAATTGATCGCACCTCTGGTTTCATGAAACAAAACAGAAATGAGACAAAGAATTAAAATAACAGCATATCATTTTAAGATACCTAGTACATTTGACGCAAATGATCTCACCTTCTTGCCCTTGTTCCTGATCTTGACGAAGCTGCCATCGGGGCAGGCCTCGGCGACCTCGAGGTCTCCCTTGGCGCTGGCCGTGACGCTGAAGTCGTTCAGGCTGCGCGTCTCGGTCTCGTCCAGCAGCGTGCGCTTGCGGGCGGCGCGCAGCGGGGTGGCGCGGCGCGCGGGCGTGGCGCGACCCGTGCCTGACGCGGAGGCACTAGCAGATGCGCGGGACTCGCGTCCGGGGGACTGGGTAGTCAGGTTCAGCCTGTTTGATTCAAGGTGTTTAGTATAGTATGTTGCCTAGTTTGTGGAGTTTTTAAATTAGTATTGGTGAAAATACACTCTTGTAAATATTTCGAAGGGTTTAATTTACCTTATTTTATGCTCGACATGTTTTTTACCTTATTTGATGTTTTACATAGACTTTACCTTACTTTAACTATTCAATATCATGATTCCATATATTATTATGTTCTACACTTAACATAAAAAGTTGTAGAAGCATTTAAGCAAGTATTACCTGTCCTCTTCTCCCTCGAGCAGTGCGCGGTAGGTGGCGATCTCATAGTCGAGCGAGATTTTGATGTCCATGAGCGTGGCGTACTCGCGTAGCTGCGAGGCCATCTCGTCGCGCAGACGGGCCAGCTCCTGCTCCAGTGACGCCAGGTCCTCGGCGTGGCGCGCGCGCTCCGTCTCCAGCTGACGCTCCAACTCGCGGCAGCGGTTCTGTACAACCAGAATAATGTAGCAGTCTAAGACTTTATTTTTTTCAATTATACTTCTGGTATAAATACTTTTCCTTATGGATATTCCTCAATCTGATCAAATTATGTTTCTCTCAAATTAAAGTGTGAGGAAGGATGTTTCTCTGTCATGGTGACTTGATATAACTTGATGGATTGCTTGACAAGTAAAAAAAGATGACTAATTGTCAATAATGATAAGACTCTTTTTTAATGTAAGTAGTACTATTAATTTGTAGTTATCGCATCAATACCAAACAACTTATCGCACCAACCGCATAAAATACGAATTGTGTGAACCAGCAAGAGGAATATTGCTATTTATCTAGCGCATAAACACAGGTAATATTTTAATAGTAATATCAGCACTCACGCTAAGCGCCGCGTTCTTGTTCTCCAGATCGTTGAGGGTGGCGTTGAGGCTGTCGATGCGGGTACGCATGGTGCGCAGCTCCTCCACGGCGACGGTGGCGGCTGTACTGTTGCGGTTTGCAGCATTGTGCAGATTCTTCATCTAGATAAATCATTACAGAGTCATATTATAAAATTATACAGGAATGTTACGTATCTCACACAAGCAGGTACTGGGCACATCTATACTAATATTATAAAGCTGCAGGGTTTGTTTGTTTGTTTGTTTGAACGCGCTAATCTCTGGAACTACTGGTCCGATTTGAATGATTCTTTCAGTGTTGGGTAGTCCATTTATCGAGGAAGGCTATAGGCTATACAACATCACGCTACGACTAAAAGGAGCGGAGCAGCAATGAAAAATGTTGCAAAAACGGGACGGGATTTTACGCGGACGAAGGTCGCGGGGAACAGCTAGTGATAACATAAAGAGACTTTGTGGCTCCACCATTGTAATAAGGTACGTTTGGTTTAACTACCTTATTCTCATAGAGAGCTTCGATTTCATCACGGTTAGCCTTGATGTTGGCCTCTTGCTGTTCGCGCAGCTCTTGTAGACTCTGCTGCAACTTAGCTTCATACTGTTGGGCCAGGCGACCATCTATAACAAAAAAAAAATTATTCAAATGATTAAATCACTATTATAAGCAAACAATTGATTGCAACTTCCCTCAAATTCATTGTCAGACATTATTTGTACTAAATCAAACAAGAAAACTTCATATTTCTTCTTTTGTATGCAGCCTTGGGTTTTTGATTGCTTTTTATACATAAAAAGTGCAAAAAACGAACATAGGCGGATTTAATGAATGAGACATTAAAACCTACTGTACTAATTATATGAGTCCTAGACTTGATGGTAGTTACAAGAAATAGACTCACCAATCTCAGAGATCTCGACCTGGCGCCTGGTGCGCGTCTCCTGCAGCTCCTGCTGGAACACCTGGTCCTTGAAGGACAGGTCCTCGCGCAGGCTCTGCACGGTGTTCTCCATGTCGATGCGGCACAGCATCTCCTCTTCCAAGGTCTTGCGCGTATCAGCGTAGACCTTGCGCAACTTCTCCAGTTCCTTAGCCATCTCCTGCAAATAAATATTAGTTAGATGGTCATCGTTTCTAGGAAATAGCATACAAATAGCCTTGATTAATGCAAATAAGTTGTAGTTCTATAAGGAAATAGCAACAATAGTCAAGGGCTTTAGGTAAACGTGTTAAACTCTCGACAAGGAAAATAGTTTGACCTAGTGTCTAAAATTAATTTATTGTCATGAATTATTATAGATACTGTAGATAAGCTTTATACAGCGCATGTGCGGTATGATGTTAGAGTGAAATCCCACGCATTGTCAAAAGCTGGGATCAAAAGTATACGAACCCTGGCTTCATCTTGAGCCTTCTTCTTATCAGCGAGAGTTGTGTTGTACTTGTTGCTCTCTTCTGTATAGCGCGTCTCGTAGTGACGCGCCAAGTTCTCTGCTTGTTGACAATCCTTAGTCTTTTTCTCCAAGCTGAAAAGAAATGATATTTCGTTTTTTTATTTGTAAGGTGACGATGATGTAATTTTTTGGCCTTTATGAAATACCATGACAATAAAAACGTGTGTATTTTGTCAATGCCTTCGTATGTAAATAAGTAAACATTCCGTTCACATAATTAGAGGGACAAGTTATTGAAAACACGAAACCCTGACATCCAAACGAGGTAATCCTCAGAAATAAAGCTGCGTTGCCATGCGCCTTGTTGCGCAACAGCACGCGGAATGTTTTTGTAAACACGCCACTATCCGGTTCCCGCGTGTTCTTGTCGCTGCCAAGAAAAACCATTTGTGTGTACACGTCGGTTATTTGATTCTCGTGCTTCCCGCCCGTTATGATACAACGTCGTTTGACGTCGCGGGACCATGATAAACCTTGGCCAATTTAAAAGTTAAGCAAATGATGACTCATTGCGATAAGGAAGGATAATTTACTGTCTCAAACCAATTGTTAAAGTGGAACGGAAATGCAAGACAGATAACTTTAACATAAGAAATACGGCTATTAAGTTTTTTTGTGTATTATTGATACAACTTCAAGTTGAATTCTAATTAGGTAAGGCGGATTTTTTTAGAGATGACTACAATGTGACACACAGACATGGCGTCATTTTCGTCATTCGGTGTACCTACGTAATATTTACAGACGACCGAGGTCAATAACGAAAATAACGATTACGCGCTTATCCCCCCGTCCGTGCCCTGCCGAAGTTATAATGATCAAACGAATAAATTACGCCATGGTAACGCTTATTTTTTTCATTTATCTACATTTTTTCGTAGAAATTTGTATCACTGTATCAATATTCAGTTAATGAATTCCACGGCATGACACTACAACTATCTGGTGTTATAATTACATCCGAAATAGTCGGATGTCTACGTGGCGAGTACTACGTCGTCGGCGCCTAAACTTTAGGATCTATTTTGGTATACACCCAAATCTCTCTAAAAATATTGTTTAAGTGACCTAGTTTCAAAGCATTAGGAGACAATCTTAAAAATTATATTCCGAAGTTAAGAATTTAATCTATTACAAAGATGATAAATTGATAACACACGTGTGTAACGAACAATTCGCGATGCGGGAGGCCTATATGGAAATAGAGCCATTTTGATTCAAGAAAAGCTTGATATTCTTAACAGTTTGACTAACAGTAATATCGATGGACATATTTTCAAGAGGTCGTCATCGACATTATTAAGTCCAGTTTCGATTTGAAGAAGGCTGTCTGTATTGATGTCATAGCTCCACGCGTATTACGTCATTGGCAAAGCTTTGATCATATTATTAGACAGGAAACGCCAACTTGTGAGTTTAAACTTACCTAATGGTAAGCAATATTTACGAGATATATATATATATATTTGGTAATGATTATTATAATTATTAAATAATATTTGATAACTGGGTGCACCATGCATCGTATTTTACTTGATAACACGTCGGGAAAGTGCTTTAAGCTCACGCTGCGTGGGCAGTGCGTCGCGTCGCCGCGTCGTATGTGTGTGGCTGACGTAAGCTTGTCAGGGTCAACAGCCGTAGCCTTTAAAGTTAATCGGTTTGCCTAGGCGGAAACTTGATCGAACTCTAAATAGCTTGAGATTTGAACAAAACGAATCCACCAACATATGGCACACATGTCCTTTCTACACTTCCTACCTATAGCTGTGATTGTGTAGCAGTTATACCTTTCGTTTAACTTTGAAAATCTCATACTTACGACCAGAAAATAACTTGTCCATATTTTTGTTAAAAATAACTCAAGTGTATTGTGTTGGTTTGGGACCTAGATAATTTTCATTTGGTGTTTCTTTATCTTTAAACTGAGGAATTAAACGATTTTATAATATTTAACTGATAAGATAAAATTCTTTGAAAAGACGACAGAATGAAAGCAAGAGACATTTTTGTATTCACATTGAGGAGAACTCTTTGACCTAGTTACAAAATTTGCGTGCGCCAAGGTCGCGGCGTCGTACCCTTTGTGATCCTACAATGATATTTGGTGCTTTGTATAATACGATGTTTATAGGATCTTATCATTTTGTAATCATCATTAAATTGGTTATATTTTATAAATAAATGCATGGTAGGCCAACCCATGTCTGTTGTCTAGTTCGGTCATAGTTAGTCTTTAAATGCATTTATTTGAAATTAATACTGCTACACTATTTTCTTTAACATAGTAGGTAAGTACTAAGTTTATTTTTGAGTTATTATAAAGTACTAGCTTATGCCCGCGGCTTCGCCCGCGTGGAGTTCGGGAATTGCCCACGGGATCTTACTTCTGGGATAATAAGTAATCTATGTATGTATAGTAGATACATGGTTTTTAAATAGTTGCTTATAACTTGCAAATATTAGTTCATAGTAATATCAATTAGGTACTTTACATATTGTTATGTACAGCCGCTCGGGTCGATCTTTAGGTTAAGCCGTGCTTGCCTAGGTTGGTCCGTGGATGGGTGACCACCCATTTCATACCGAGTTTCCTCCGTGCCTCGGAAAGCACGTAAAGCCGTTGGTCTCGGCTGTCATTTGTAGATCTTTGACAGTCGTTAGGTAGTCAGTAGCCCAAAAAAAAGTCTGACAACCAGTCTTACCAAGGGGTATCGTATTACCCAGTACTAACTGGGTTGTGGAGGTCCGATAGGCAGTCGCTCCATGTAAAATACTGGTATTCAGCTGCATCCGGTTAGACTGGAAGCCGACCCCAACATAGCTGGGAAAAGGCTAGGCAGATGATGATGATGACATATTGTTATGTGAAATATTGATACCTTGGTTTGAGATTGGACACCGGTGACGAAAATCAAATGATTAATTAGGAATCTATTTATAGATATAAAACTTTTACATAATATTTAATATCAATGTCGCGTGTCACGAGCCAACGCGAAAATCGGTGGAATAAACCATATTTACAGACGTCTACCTCAGAAAAATCCTACCTACTTAATAGGTAAATACTCCCGCGCCCCGCACGCCCCGCGCAACACTGCACGCCATGCGCCGGTCTACGTGAGCTTTGAAGCCCTATTTGACTCGGTTGGGGGATGATTTTGATTTTGGAAAAAACTGTGATACACGTATCTCATAATTTTAATTGAAAAGTATGCATACAAATTTTTTATTCAATCGACTCAGAGAATAAAAAGTTTCACAGAATATTAAACACCCCATTTCACCCTCTTAGGGGTGGAATTTCGAAAAACCCTTTCTTAGTGAATACCTACTCTTTACAAAGAATACACGCTCCAAATTGTATGTCTCTAGAACCAGCGGATTGGGTTTTGCGTTGATATATCAGTCAGCCAATCAAGACATTGAATTTTGAAATTGGGGGATGATTTTGGAAAAACTGTGATACACGTATCTCATAATTTTATCTGAAGAGTATGTACACAAATTGTCAAGTCAATCGACTGCGAGAATAAAAAAATTCGTAGAAAATTCAACACCCCATTTCACCCTCTTAGGGGTGGAATTTCGAAAAACCCTTTCTTAGTGAATACCTACTCTTTACAAAGAATACACGCTCCAAATTGTATGTCTCTAGAACCAGCGGATTGGGTTTTGCGTTGATATATCAGTCAGCCAATCAAGACATTGAATTTTGAAATTGGGGGATGATTTTGGAAAAACTGTGATACACGTATCTCATAATTTTATCTGAAGAGTATGTACACAAATTGTCAAGTCAATCGACTGCGAGAATAACAAGTTTCATAGAAAATTCAACACCCCATTTCACCCTCTTAGGGGTAGAATTTCGAAAAACCCTTTCTTAGTGGATACCTACCCTTCACAAAGAATGCACCCTCCAAATTTCATGTCTCTAGGACCAGCGGTTTGGGCTGTGCGTTGATATCTCAGTCAGTCAGTCAGTCAGTCAGTCAGTCAGTCAGGACTTTGAATTTTATATGTATAGATTAGAATTAAGTTTCTTATGGTTCTTTAGTACAACATATTAGCATTCTAATAATTCTGAAACAAGCAATCCTATCAAGGAATGGTAAGCATTCTTCCACAACAGGTGCCAATTAAACTTGATGAACTGATCCAATTTGGTGTTCAAGGTTTTGAAAGTACATTGTTATCCCTATGTCTGTATGTGCACTAGACATTTGAAAGATCAAGTTATAACTTTACTCAAGGTCTACAAAAATGTATTCCGACACCTTTTAGCAGTATGTTTCTACAAAGCTATAATGTATGAGTGTGACCTCTAAACTTGATACTAACATTGAATGTCTACCGAAACTGGCAAACAGAGTCAAGGTGAACTTTAAAGTCATTTATTATCGCCATATGGATGCAGCCATGCACAATGCAATGCAAATTAGTGCTGCAATTTAGTGAAGCATTATCAAAAATGTATTACAGGAATTTTAGCTAAGTATTATGAACATGAAAATTGTTATCATATAATACTAGAAACTAACTGAGTAATCCACAATAATCTTTATATCAAACCTTTGACAAAGTCTGCAAAATTATCTTTAATATGAATGATTATAGGATAGTAAAGCATGTTGTGTAATTATGTTCTTACTAAACACATTTTTTATAAATAGTAGCAGCCTGGTACTTTAGTTTGTTTAGACGAATTTATAAAACTAAATGAATACAGCAAGCGTGATGTCTGTATTAAATCATTATAGCACAAAATTAAATTTAAAGATGAGACAATTTCACCTTGACACAAATTGATTGCTATCTGGGCCGTTTCCTAAGACTAAACATATTGTGGGTAACATTTATTATTTTGAGTTACTAGTATAGTAAAATCTGTATTTATATCTAAAATTTCCAAGGTGAAGTCTCTTTAGCGTGCAGATATTATTTGTTCTACAAAATCGAGAAATATAGAAAAGTATGGCTTCATAAAAATTGGTTGACATTGTATGAACTAGAAGATAAGATGGCTGGAGGGTGCCATTACTAGCTAGCAATCTGCAAAAACCACTTGATACAAGTTGTAACAGTCCGCTACATTGTAGTCGAGTTATTTTTAGCATTACTATACTGCTACAGTATTGAATCCAACAATTTGTTGTTGTTATGATTGTTTATAAACAAGTGGAGCCACACTTGTTTCAAGAACATAAGTTTTTTTTGGCTCCCATAGCAGTTGTTCCTGCAAATTAGTTTAACATGTAACATTTGTTGTGTAATACTTGAAATATCAATTCAGTGCACCTGGGAAATCTATCAAACCGGAAATTAGAAATACTGATATAATAAACTTTCATATCTTTTGAAAATCAATAAAATGTGTTGTTTATAAACAAATTAGTGTAAATTGCGACATCATTGCGAGTTAGAAACTATACTTGTATTGTTATACTTTGGAATGTGATTAGTTTGGTTAAATCGGGCTATGATGTCACTGTGTCGTAAAAGCGAGGTCGGGCGCGCTCGTCACACCGCACCCGCCGAGAAACTCCGCCGATGACGTAAACTTGCTATGCTAAGGTTAGCCGGAAGAGCTCGCTTCCACATGCACTACATTTCTTCATAATAATAGCGTAATCTACAATTTATGTATTCTAAAGGTTCACCACTTACCGCTTTTTCAAATCATCATTCTCCTCATATAACCTCTTCAGATCAATTTCTAATTTGGCTTTCTCACGCGATGTGTCGTCTAAAAGCTTTCGGGCATCTTGCAATTCATGCTCGTACATTCCCTTAATATTCGAAACCTCGCGGGTGACCACCTCCTGTGTAGTTTGAATTTCACGGCGCAATCCAGAATTCTCACTTTCCAACTGTCTGACTTTGTCGATGTAAGCCGCCAAACGGTCATTGAGATTCTGTAGGGCATCTTTCTCTTGAAGACGGGTGTGTCTTGTAGGGCTCAGCGGGCTGTTCGGCCGGCCGGCTGAACTTGAGGGACGGCTTCCCACAGGAGTGCTCGACTGCTGCGGGCTTTGCACCGATGACACCACACTTATATTAGAGGACGACGACGAAACGGTCTTTTTTGTTTTTGAAGACATTGTAATGTTCTTTTTCTGTCACAATAAATAGAATCAACACAAAATATTTAACTCCGCACGAGCGTACACTTCTTCAGCCAAGCGTAGAGCTCACGAAAAAGCAAGCAAACGCTCAACGCACCAATCAAAGCGCAATAAACCCAAGCTTGTATGGTCACGTGACCGTTGACTCATAACAAATGTTGCCAGGTTTTTAAAAATCAATAATACCGGTTTTTTGACATGTTAAGCGGATGCAAAGATCCTACTATGATATATATGGGACACAGACTATAGTCGATTGTGCAATTATTTTGAGAAATGCTCATAAATAATATGGCATAATTATTTCGATGGTATCAAGCTTTTGGTATAAGTATTATTACACTCTTTGGGATCAAGTTGTTTATTGATTGTGCTGGTTCTGATTGATTGAGTTGCGACCGCAATTATTAAAATTCTAAGTATGATGTATTATACTCATAGCTTGTACATACTTTGTACATTGAATAATTAGTAATAATTAATATTTAATTAATACTTTGTACGTACTGGTTCCAGTCAGAAAGACAGCTGAAATCTGATAATAGTCGAATAATGGACTCAAACTCAAACTCAAAGCATTTATTTCAAATAGACCCATGACAGGCACTTTTGCATAGTCAAAAATAAGCTACCTACAGTCCCGCCACAGGCATAATAACTGTGAATGGACTGTAGTTGCCCATTCGAAAATAGTAGATCTCATGGAGAAGAATGGGCAAGAAAGTCCATGTACACTCTTTTCAAATCAAGTTATATGTTACATAGTCCTGGGTACAATATTGTTGCTTCTATATGTGAGCACAGTGTAGAGATAGGAAAATAAAACAAAGCTACAGTTAAAACCATAAAGATTAGGATAAGCCCTACTAACCATAATAGCAAGTCTACAAGGTACTCACACTTACAAAAACTCAAATAATGCTTCTAATTTATATAAAACAATGGTTATCAAAGTAACTAAGTTTCCAAACGAGAAAAATAAAAATAAAAGAAATGATGAAAGAACTAAAGGGGACATCACTACCTACTGATTTTGAAGTTTAATAACAGAACATGTTACTAATGTCATAGGTCCAATGAAATTATGAGAAATTGAGGATATTTTTATTGGTAAACTGCGATAAGTAATTAGAAATGGCAGACGTAAATAGTTTATTCGATTGTTTTGATGAGGCGGCGCCAAATGAAGCGTCTGTCCAGTTCCCAAATATAAAAAAAGAAGATGAATCGTAAGTTAACCTCTAATGTTATTGTTCCATACTTTTTTGTTTCCATGTGTGACGATTCTATGTTTTTCTCAGAGAAGCAAGCATTGAAACAGAAGCTACCAGTCTAAAGCGGTTACATGAAGAAGTGGAAGCTATTGAACAAACCACCAAGAAACCCAAACAGGAGGATGATGATGCAGAGCTCACTAGTGACATAAAGTAAGATCCCCTAAATAGTTTACTATCTAGTCTGAATAAACAGATCTGAAATGGCATAATATTCCAGCTTATTAATGTTTGTTATCACAAAACCTGTAATCTACAATGTCTGTTTCAGTTTAGAACTCCTAAACGCCAGAATCGTGATACACACGCTAGAAACTCATGAGGGCTGTACACACGAGGTGGCAATACCACCCAACCATGAGTATGCACCACTTGTGCCCATCACAGGAGAGCCAGCCAAGCAGTACACTTTCATACTGGATCCGTTCCAGAAAGAGGCTATTTTGTGCATAGATAATTTGCAGTCAGTGTTGGTCTCTGCTCATACCTCCGCTGGTAAAACTGTTGTGGCCGAGTAAGTAACATTGTGAAGTGGATTTTGTGAAGTTTTATGACTTCTAATGCAACTAACCACATTTTTAGTATTCTTTTCTTTCTTTATCGTGTGGTTAGTTCGTAACCTGGTGTCAGAGTTTTTAGGCCGCCCATGGGCCTCTGACTTGGCTTTACATGCCGTCAAGAAATATCTCTCAGGCATGCTGGTTTCCTCACGATGTTTTCCTTCACCGAAAAGCAAGTGATAATTATACTATACGCACATGAATCCGAAAAATCAGAGGTGCGAGCCTTGGGTTCGAACTCGAGACCTATGACTTGGCAGTCCGACGGTCACACCACTAGGCTATCACTGCTTTTAATTATTTGAAACCTAAAACATAATTACTGCTGGAGAAAGCTATTCATTCCCTCAATTCTAATGCACATCAAAATAAAACAATATTTCAAAAACAATATCTGATGGGAGCCTTGATTACAATTTGTAGAATATAATGTCATGTAAATTATACAACAGATTCTATTCTCTGGCATTTACAAAATTAGTTGAGCGAGTTAAGTTTTGGTGTTATGAAAAATATATCAACATAAAATGTATTTTTTTTATAGGTATGCTATAGCATTATCATTAAAGAACAAACAGAGGGTCATATACACTACACCTATAAAGGCCCTATCCAATCAGAAATACAGAGAATTCTCTGAGGAGTTCCATGATGTAGGTCTTATAACCGGTGATGTGACCATCAATCCTTCGGCTTCTTGTCTTATAATGACTACTGAGGTAAGAACTAAATAATTTTTTTGTTATGGTAAAGTCATGATGATATAAATATGATGTAAGGAACATTGTAATACAAACTTTTACCATGGAATCAATACATGACTTTAGACCAGCATGCATAGCATGGCCACCGTAGAAATGGGTTTTGTCATCAGAAGAATCAACAAAATGACAGATCAACAAAAGAAATCTGTCAATTTATTGATTCTTCTGTTGACAAAACCCATTTCTACGGTGGTCATGCTACGCATGCAGCTAGCCAGGAAAGGTCATTATGTATGGAAAAGTTTTTTCCTTTCCCACCCACCACACACAAACCAACAAACCATGTAGGTATTGCCATGGATGTATTACACAAACTGGGCTGCGCACTCATACCAGAAAAACAAGCCAAGAGAGATATTTATAACCGAGGCTGTTTGTCTCTTTCTAACAGGGTGACCAACCATTTTTAAAAAACAGGAATTTTGGTTTTGAATGAGAAGATTTGTGTCCAGTTATTACGTCAACCCCAAATTAATGATTTCAAATGACAGTTTATTTTATACAGAAATCATGAAATTATTAGTGAAAAAGTAATCAATAAAAAAAAACATTGTAATACCTGTATATTATGTATTCTGTACAAAATAAGAGTTTTTCTCGAAAACCTTAACCATTTGAAACTAACATTGTTGTGTTCTCTCTCTAATCATGTACCTACCCGTTTTTTAAGAAATAAAGTTATGATAGTTTTGTTATGACTATAATATTGTGTTGAATCATCAGGTATGTATGGCTTATTATAAAGCAGACAAGGGTGCATAAAGAATTTCGTTGGGGACCATGACCTTTTCTTGCAGTTTTTTTGTTTGCTCTATAGAGTACGGTATTGGGTATTTAAATAGTGGGAAATAAAACTAAGAGTGTGTGAAAAACATTATAATTTAAAAATCTGCTGGCTTGAAATGAAGGCTGTACACAACAGATTTTTTGGTAATTGTTTGTAATACAGGAATTATATCCATCCATTTTTGCTTCATTACTTTTTGAAAAGTCTGCACTGATGGCGAGATTGTTACTTTGATTAAAAAACACGTTTTATGCATGGCTGCTATCCTGAAAACCAAATAAAATGGCGAAAAGTTAGAAAGGCCAAATATTTAAACCCTTTTCTGTATTTTGAAAGTTTTTAAATTGTTTCATAACTAGTGATCGGATATTCGGATGCATATTTACCTAAAGTACATTTCTTTCCAGCAAAGGGTACAAAAGTGTGGAAGCAGCTTCTTATAATATTTTTTTTCCCGATTTCGCGGGATTTCATAAAAAAATATGTAGTGTGTATAAAATGTATTGTAGTATAGAATAATTCATATATTCATATTCTGTTTGAAACTGGGCAAGAAATTTGTGGAAACACGTAAAAAATTGCTTCAACTTTAAAATTTTGTTGCTGTTTGTGAGAAAAAACTGAATTCAAATTTTGCTGTTGTATATTCAAATAGAATAAAATAGAAAATAGGACTGGACTTATAACAATGATTATTTTGATACTCTTACTCGCACTCCATACTAGTCAACACTCAACTTTAGGTAAATATGCATCCGAATATCCGATCTCTATTCATAACATAAACCTTTGTTCCTTATTTTACAGATTTTAAGAAATATGTTGTATAGAGGATCAGAAATTATGCGTGAAGTGGGTTGGGTCGTATTTGACGAAATTCATTACATGAGAGACAAAGAGAGAGGTGTTGTCTGGGAAGGTAGGTAAACTATGAAAAATATTATATGAAATTGGTATCTATATAAGATAATTATTCATTATTATATTCATATATCTTCATTTATTACATGTTTTTACTTAAACATCATAAACAACATTTAAAGGTTTTTTTCTGTTCTTGTTCTAACTTTTTTTTTTTTTTTAAAGAATGCTGTTACTCTCTATAAGCTTGACTTACAACTGCTAATATGTTATCATCTAATATACAGAAACCCTGATCCTGCTGCCCGACAATGTGCACTATGTGTTCCTCTCGGCTACTATCCCGAACGCGCGTCAGTTCGCCGAGTGGGTGTGCCGCCTGCACTCCCAACCTTGCCATGTGGTGTACACTGAGTACCGACCCACGCCACTGCAGCATTACATATTCCCAGCCGGAGGAGATGGGATACACCTGGTGGTGGATGAAAAGGTATGTTGAGATTTACGGGATAGGTGATGAGTATGACAGGTGGTTAATTTGGGATTTTAGTGGTTGGAGTTATTGGTAATGTTGCCATGTTGCTTACATTGCCACATCTTAAACTGTTAATTTTGTCACAATATTGACATGCCTTGAAAATCATAATTTTAGTTCAGCTCTGCAAACTTTCGATGTAAAAGATTCCCATAAATGTTAAAACTAAGGTCGAACATGTATTCTTTATCTTTTATCAGGGTATATTCAAAGAAGATAACTTCAACACGGCTATGGCAGTTCTAAGCAACGCCGGTGACGCAGCCAAGGGCGACCAGCGCGGCCGGCGTGGAGGCCCGCGCGGCGCCAATCAGACTAACATATTTAACATCGTCAAGATGATCATGGAAAGGAACTTCGCCCCCGTCATCATATTCAGTTTCAGTAAAAAGGATTGCGAGGCTTATGCTATGCAGATGGCTAAATTGGACTTTAATACAAGTGAGTGAAGTTGTATTTTTGTAAGTTTCGAGAATAATCCTCAAAAAGCATTAATTTTTACGACTTGAAATTCACGCTTTTGTTTTTGCCTGACTAGATTCTAATCCAAACGGAGCCCTAATGCGTGAGGTTTCTATTTTGTAGCAGGTTGCAAGACAAAATGACTACCTCTGAAAATATTGCATTTCGTTTTTCGTTTTGGGTGTACTTCATAAAACTGCATATTATATTTAACACGCGATAAATCACTTGCAGTTGAAGAAAAGAAGCTAGTAGACGAAGTATTCAACAACGCGATGGACGTGTTATCCGAGGAGGATCGCAAGCTGCCTCAGGTCGAGAACGTGATCCCTCTGCTGCGGCGCGGCATCGGCATACATCATGGTGGACTGCTGCCTATACTTAAGGAAACTATTGAGATTCTTTTCGGACTAGGACTTATAAAGGTATGGAATAGTTTTAAGTCTACATGAGCAGTCCAGCTTTGGATTCTCCATCTTAAAATCATCAAATCATGTTTATTATTTGTATTCTTACCAGGCACTGTTCGCGACTGAGACATTCGCCATGGGTCTCAACATGCCCGCCAGAACGGTCGTGTTCACAAACTGCCAGAAATTCGACGGAAAAGACTTTAGATTTGTAAGTAATGTCTGCTTACTATTTTTAATTACATTCGCTAATTTTTAAACTGCCTGCAACATGCGTGTTACTATTAAACTCTTATATACGTTTAAGATTTTTTAGAATTTGCAATTTATAATGAAAATGAAAAGTTTATGTATTTTGCATGAGAAGTACAATATATTGTATGTATATATGTATGTATATTATACAATGAGCCGGGACGTTCGACGTTCGACGATCAGGACAAATATTCCTTTCGTGAATATCACCAACTTCACAACTATCCTCATTTGTAGATAACGTCAGGCGAGTACATCCAGATGTCCGGTCGTGCCGGCCGAAGAGGTCTCGATGACAAGGGTATCGTGATCTTGATGATAGATGAGAAGGTAACACCAGCTGTCGTCAAGGGCATGGTACAGGGAAAGGCTGATCCTATCAACTCTGCTTTCCATCTCACTTATAATATGGTAAGTGACTTTATTACATGGGTGTTGCCATAATACATAGGAAGAGATATGACTTTAAAGAATAAGTGTTGCCAGTCTGATAACATACTTTTATGATTTTTAGGTCCTGAATTTGTTGCGAGTAGAAGAAATAAATCCGGAGTATATGTTAGAGAGGAGTTTCTTCCAATTCCAAAATCAGGCAGCTATACCTGACCTCATAGATAGTAAGTTTAATTTTATTTTTAAATCATCATCAACAGATGGGATAGTACACAAGTCCACAAAATCTAAGGGTATAATAATAAAAATAAACTCAAACCTTGTAAAATCGGTTAGGTTCTGACATACTCGAGCCGTGGGGGCTCATTGTAATACCGGTGCTCAAAAAGTTTCTCTTTCAGTTAAAAATTTGGTAATTGAGTTTCTTGGTCAAGTTGAAATTAGCGACCACTATTAAATGTGTCATTTCACATAATATCATATTTCCGTACCAACAGAAGTGAAATCGAAGCAGAAAGAGTACGATTCCCTGAGCATTGCGGAGGAGCACTCGATAGCCTCGTACAGTGCTATCAGGTCACAGCTCGACCTCCTGGGCGCGCAGTTCAGAGCCTTCATCACTAAGCCGGAGTATTTGAAGCCTTTCCTACAGCCAGGACGACTTGTTAAAGTAAGTTTTTCTAGGATATTGAAGTCGGAATTTTGCGATTTTCGTGTTTTGAAATAAAAAACTCAATTTCGCACTGACTCAATTCAAATTCTATTATAAGTACATATTTTTGAAGGATTTATTTAATTACAAATGTTCACTCAAACAAAAACTTTGAATTTATTCTAAAATAGAAAGAAGAGTAATTGGCACTGAATAAAAGAGATATTGAATTAAAGAGAGAATCAATTTATTAAATCATTTTTTTTAACCTAACTTAGAGCTATGATATAATCGTAACAAGTTAAATTTTAATATAGTAATTAGTAAACAGAAGTCCCCAAACTAGGCTACGCCAGTATCTTGGGGGCCAGAGTTGGAGTAGCATTTATATCGTCAAGATATGTTAACCAAGTTAGCTAAAGTGCTTATATATTACTAACTGCTAATATTGACACTACGACGATGGTTATATTACTGAAGGCCGTTTATAAAGTCGAGTAGTCGACCATGGCATTAATTAGCACCTTTTTGTTGTTGTTGGATGGAGCGTAAATTCCGAAAGTGGTTTTAAATTCAGGAGATTTTGGAGTCTCATGTGTTATTGTTACAATCAAGTCAAGGAATAGGCTTCCTTCCTTTCCTCAATGCTATTCTATCCACTAATGTTTGCCATAAAAAAGCGCCACCCCAGCTCAAGAATACGAGTCCCAACAGAAGGTCAGATTCTACAACATATATTTTTAGGTAAAAACAGAAAAGCACGAGTTCGACTGGGGCATCATAGTGAACTTCAGGCATAAGACTGGCAAAGGCAAGAAGGGTGAAGACAACCCGCTCACCGCGGAGACTGTCATCATCGTGGACATACTGCTGCATGTGAAGAAGGCGACCGGAGAGGACACGGACACCAAAGTGCCGTGCCCACCCGGCGAGGTAACCAACCTTTTAAGATTTTTATAAGTATTCTTATTTCATTCTAGAATCTCATATATATTTGTTATTTAATAACAAACACTTTCTACTATTAAAATGACATCAGTATACTAATTTTCCGTCCATATAAGATAGATAAGATAGATAAGATTCTTTATTTGCGTGAAATATGGTATGTACATGGTGGTCTTATGAATAAAAAGGTTTCACATATTTCGCTGACTTCTTTCAGCATGCAAACTTAAAATAAAATTAAAATACTTAACACAATGTACTCGCAGATACCTAGTTAAAAATTTAAAAAACATTTAAGAAACACAAAGACAATAATATTATTATTTTAGAATTAAAAGTAAGTACTCGTGTAGGATAATGTAATAAAATTAGAAAAAAAATAACAAAGACAGAAGACTAGATAACATCAATAAAATAGGAACATAAGCTACTTAACCATTAGAAATAGGTTTATGAGTCAAAAACTCATTAATTGTGTAGAACACGTTATTTAAGAGCCATTTCTTTAGTTTCTTTTTGAAATAATTAATTGGTAGCTCTCTGATTTGTTTCGGTATTTTATTGAAGATTTTGACCGACATGCTATAGCAATTGTTTTGGAAGAGGGTGCTTCTACATCTTGTTATGGCCAGTTTGGTGGGATCTCTAGAGAGAAACTTTTTATTTTCTGTTACTTTAGTGAACAGGTTTGAGTGTTTTTTAACAAACAACCCTACTTCTAAAATGTATAAGCTAGTAAGAGTAAGTAAGCCCAACTTTTTGAATAGAGGTCTACATGAATCAAGAGGTCCAACGCCGTAAATGGCTCTGACACATTTCTTTTGGGTTATAAACACTTTTTTTACGAAGGTAGAGTTACCCCATACAAGCAGACCGTATCTGAGTATTGAGCCAACGTAGCCATGATACGCAGCCATGGCAGTTTTTAAACTTGACAATTTTCTAAGCCTTCTTAGAGCAAAAACAAATTTGTTAATAATAAGTGAATGATGTCCATGCCTGTAAGTGACGTATCTATACAGGACCTACTTGCAAATGTTTAACTTATATTATTTCGTAAAAAAGTTGTTGGTATGTATAAATAAATCCTAAAAGGATGTTACCAGTTTTAGAAAACTTGTGAGAAGTCGAATGTAAGACAACCTTGTTTTATTCTTAGATTGATGTAAACTTTTGAAAGATCAGTCACCATTATGTACTAAAATAATTGCTACTTCAATATCATACTGCTGAAATACGTCAGAGAATTTTATACTGCATGATTCCTAAGCCCAACAAATATTCAATTATGTCATCTAATATCTTGATTTTTCTTTCACAGTCAGGGGACGTGGAAGTGGTCCCAGTAACCCACACATTAATCTATCAAATTAGCTCTCTACGAGTGTACTACCCCAAGGACCTCAGGCCCGCAGACAACCGCAAGTCTGTGCTGAAGACTATTGGCGAAGTCAAGAAACGCTTTCCCGAAGGACCGCCGTTATTGAACCCTATAAAAGACATGAAAATAAATGAATCAGTTTTCAAAGAATGCGTCGATAGAATTAAACTGTTAGAAGAAAGGTGAGATACATTGTGAAATTACAGAGTTAGTAATTTTAGTTGTCAAAAGTCCAAACCATACAAGGTCATGGTCTATCCGTATGCCAAAAATCTTAAGCTGTTTAGCCGTTACAGCGTAACAAACAAACAAAAAAGTCACTTTCTCATTAATTGTATTAATTAGGATGAATTTTGTAACCATACATTCGTTTACTAGGCAAAGATCTTTCCCAGTTCATTTTTATTTCGTGAGATTTATAGTTGTTCATCTATTTAATTCAGGGAGTTGTACCTAATTAATTTATTCCTCACAGACTTTACTCCCACGCCTTACACAACGACAAGAGTCGGGGCGCCCTTACCGCGGCATATGACAAGAAACAGGAACTGCACCAAGAGCTTAACGCAGCGAAGGCCGAGCTTAGGAAAGCAAAGAGTATCCTGCAGATGGACGAGCTGAAGAAGAGGAAACGAGTGCTGCGGAGGATGGGCTACTGCACCGCCGCTGACGTCATCGAGCTGAAGGGACGCATCGCCTGCGAGTTGAGCAGGTTAGATAATTCACTTTTACAGGGTTACGGCTCTCCATGGCGACATGATGGTTTGTCCTAGGTCAGAACTAAACATAAAAGGTACATATGGATTTTGTTTCAAATCCTAAGCCCCTTTACAAATCTTATCGGGGAAGTCTAATACAGTCCTATCATAGCTATTTTACCTTGGGAGTGCATAACTGTGATAACCACAGTGATCATTACTTATGTTGGAATAAGGTTGCTGTTGGGCCGTAGCTGTCAATGGTAAAATAATTGTGAAAGGACTGTACATGACCTGTATATAATTATTAATTTTTTTAAATTGTTCTCTGGGATATTTAAGCTCTATGTCTGATTCTATTTAAAGCTGTTTTGTAGTGTTATCGTGAAGCCTAACGATTTTATTACATACTAGCTTATACCCGCGGCGTCACCCGCGTGAACTTCGATAATTGTCCCGCGGGATCATACTAAAGGTATCAAAAATATTTTAGGTGTTAATCCTTTTTGTGTGCAAAATTTCATCCAAACCCGTTCAGTAGTTTTTGCTTGAAAGAGTAACAAACATCCATAGGATGGATGGATGTTTGTTACTCTTTCAAGCAAAAACTACTGAACGGGTTTGGATGAAATTCTCGAAGCCGTCAACCAAGCATTCTGTACATCAAACTAAGTAAGTTTACGCAAAAATTATTGCTGGGAAACGACTTTTTTTTCGGGGTGGAAAATTACGTTTTACGGTAAAACTCAATGTAACGCACTCAAAATATTGTGCTGATGGATGGATTGAATAGTACGGGGGTCGTGAAGGTGTTTAAAGTAAAAATCTTACATAAGAAACATGTATTTAAAAAAAAAATTGTGAAAATGTTGGAACTTTGACCCCCAATACCTCCGTAACTAGATGGTTCCCAGGTATGGTCTAGAACAAAAAAATCATCGCAACGACGGGGAAAACAAGTATCTTCCGGCTTCGTTAAGGGTCTTTTTACACCTTTTATTTATTAATGTTGACTGACCGCAGTGCCGACGAGCTGCTACTGACGGAATTGATATTCAACGGCGTGTTCAACGGCCTCAGCTCAGAGCAGAGCGCGTCGCTGATCAGCTGCTTCGTCTGCGACGAGAACTCTTCGCAGTCGTCTGCCACCGGCGAGGAACTACGCAGTGTGCTGAGACAGTTGCAGGTGACATATTTTGACGTATTTGTGTATTGGGCTTGTGTCAACTGTTTGCAGGGTAGTTTAGGCTTAAGCGCAGGGTAGGTCAAGGTAAAATAAAACTGCACTACCACTTCACATAAAAAAGTAGGGTATCACAACCCTACCTTTTAACCTAACCTAACTACCGCAAAGCCAAAAGGGTATATGGTTTTAGCTGTCTATGTATGTTTTTTGACAAATATTGGCCTGCAATAACTGAGTACTGTACAGCGTATTAAATTGTTCTCATGCAGCATGAGCCATTTCTCGGCAACAACCTACAGACGCGTCTCATCAAACTACATAGCAACCAGGCATGTCATCTTTCGAATTGGTCTGATATAATCAGAACCAGACTGATCAATTACCCGTGTGATCTACGAATATGACGGGTATCTGTGATGACATGTCCATACAAGTGTTTTCTAGTGGTCTCAAGTACTACTGCTAGGCTTGAGGTCCTGGGTTCGATTCCCACGTCGTCAGGCAGTTATATTAGGTTTCCACCATCAGTTATTTCTCTAAAATTTAAAAACGTGAGTTGCAAGATTCCACCCGAACGAACATACAGGGTGTAAACAGACCCTTCACTAAGCCGTCAACCAAACATTGTGCACATCAAACTAAGTAACTTAACGCAAAAATTATTGCTGGGAAACGACTTTTTTTTTGGGGCTGAAAAATTACGTTTTACGATAGGACTCAATGTAACGCACTCAAAACATTGTGCTGATGGGTGGATTGAATAGTTCGGGGGTCGTGGAGATGTTGAAAGTTAAAATTTTAAATTAAAAACATGTATTTAAAAAAAAACTTGTGAAAAAGTCGGAACTTTGACCCCCAATATCTCCGTAACTAGAAGGTTCCCAGGTATGGTCTAGAACAAAAAAAATATCGCAATGACGGGGAGAACAAGTGCCTTTCGGCTTCGTTAAGGGTCTATTTTCACCCTTTAGTTACATACATGTGGCGAAATTATCACATTAGGACTGTTAGGTACTCGCAACCTTCCGGCGATTGCAGCTGTGATGTTATGTCATTGCAGGAATACGCTCGGCGGATAGCGAAAGTGTCGCTGGACGCGAAGCTGGAGGTGGACGAGGACGAGTACGTGGGCAAGTTCAAGTGCACGCTCATGGACGTGGTGCACACCTGGGCCAAGGGCGCCTCCTTCCTGCAGATCTGTAAGATGACTGACGTGTTTGAAGGTAGCTATTTATTTATATATTTACTTGACATAAGGAGGAGCTCGTAGCTAAATAATAACAGCCGCTCAGGGTCAATCTTTAGGTTAAGCCGTGCTTGCCTAGGTTGGTCTGTGGGTGGGTGACTACCATTACATATCAAGTTTCTTCCATGCCTCGGAGAGCACGTAAACCCCGTCCCGGCTGTAATTTGTAGATCTTAGACAGTCGTTACAGGTAGTCAATGGCCATAAAGTCTGACAACCAGGCTTACCAAGGGGTAAAATACTGGTATTCAGCTGCATCCGGTTAGGCTGGAAGCCGACCCCAACATAGTTGGGAAAAGGCTAGGCAGATGATGGTGACTACTTAAAAATAACGCGGTCAAATACCAATTAAATTATTAGACAAAGACATTTGTCAGGAATTTCTCAGTAGCAACCACCAGTCTGGAATTGTGCCCGGTCGGCCCCATTACATGGGGCTTGAAACATAACTGGTTAAATGTAGGAATACTATTAGATACACCTCTACATACCCTTGTCTTATTGAAAAATACACAAAAAAAACAAAATAATAAAAAAAATCTCAAAAAAAAATGAAATGTCTTCAAAATAATATTTAATTTTAAAGCTTGCAATAACACAATTTTCATTCTCTCCAGGTTCCATAATCAGGTGCATGCGTCGCCTCGAAGAGGTACTACGTCAGCTGTGCCAGGCCGCCAAGAACATCGGCAACACGGACCTGGAGAACAAGTTCAGCGAAGCCATCAAACTGCTGAAGAGGGACATCGTGTTCGCGGCCAGTCTCTACATGTAAAGACTGCTATGTATGTAGCTAAGGACTCATAATATAAGCGTATTCCAATTTATTGCTGTATTTTATTTATTTCGTGTAGTCCTTTTTGGAAGTTAGTTGTAAAACTTGCTGAATTAATTTGATTACCTCGTCTAGTGGTCGGCGATGGTCACCCATCCACAGACCAACCTAGGTAAGCACGGCTTGACCTAAAGATCGACCCGACCGGCTGTTATTATTTAGCAACGAGATCCTCATAACTGGATACAAATAGGTTGGGGAAGTAAAGGAAATAACGCACATAGTCACAATGTTATAAGAGAACTTTATTGTTGTAATTACTGTATATCTATAGCATGAACTGGCAAGTAACAAAAAGAATAGTATTTTACTAGAATTACGCTAGAGAACCATGTTCACACAGATTGCCGTGCCGATTGCAACAACTTTTAACTAACACAAAGAAAATTATTACAAACAGTGACGTCAAAATTTGCTTTCCAATCCGAATAATTTTAAAATTTACCCACACGAATTTTGATTATAGTTCTAAAAAGCATTAGAACTGGTTTGACAGATCTATTACGTAAAAATCAAGAATTTTGGATTTATATAAAAATGTACGATATAGGGATACAGTGAACGTAGCAAAGTTTCGACGTGAGCGTCCACTCACACGTTCCGTCGGCGCCGCCTGCGCACTACGCAACTATTTTAACGAGGACCCTGTCAATGTGGGATCATTATCGCGACTCTACAAAACATTGATAAAGACCTTATTAAAATAATCGATATCAATATTGTAATACATGAAAAAATTTAAAAATTGCTTACGCTATAGTCTCTTTTGGTGCCTGAATTGATATGTCCAAGAACTAAACGCGAAATAAACGCTAACTCTGTCTAACTATAACATTTTGAGTAACTAAACGAGGTATTTGTTTTGTGTCTATAGTTACATAGAACTAAATCCCGCGAAGTGCAAGTAAAAATATCTGCACATGGTACTTGACGCGAGCTCGGCCTATGCTATGATAAGTATACGCTATTATTATCGTTTAATACTTAGACGTAACAGTAACACTCGCCCCGCGTTCGACTGCTATGGAAGACTCGACGCTTACTAGAAGCACTTTCAATACATTACCAGTCGTTCGCCACTCACCAGTTTAAACAATCTCTACGCCATTAAATCGACTCCTTACTGTATTATTTATACAAAATGTACAATTTCTCAAAAGCGCCCTCAACCAACGATATCTGTTGTATACTGTGAGTATGCCGTGTACGATATGACTATGCTTGCTTGTCGTGATACGCGCACACTGACCACAGTAACCTCGCTGCCACTCACTAGGGAATATACCGAGTTAACTTTATTATTGCTTTAAATTGCTAGTATTTCTCTATTGTATGTAAGAGAATTGTAATATCTAAAACTTTCTTGGGTAATGTATTCTAACTACTGTACCATATAAATGTTGGTAAAACTGCATACAATGCCTGATGTCAGGCGACTCTAAAAACTCTAAGCCCGCTCAGTTCTCTTTCCACTTAATATTATAATACGCGAAGTACGCAAGAGATTACTGTCGTCAATCTACGTTATAGAATGTCTAGCTTGCTATTGTCCTGCGTACCCCCTAGCCCCACTGGGCACGCGGTCGACACATAAACTCACTATCATCGGTTCCATACAATAAAACCCGTGTGATCTGTGACACATATTGTTATACAGTGGTTTGGCACTCAATCTCTGTCAGCTATGTTAATTAGGAATATCTGTATAGGCATGTATGGCTTTTGTACTATTTCAAAAGTTTGCAATAAAATGGACAATAGCAAGCCGTATACTCATGTACATTAATGACTATTCAATATATGATATATAAAACTCTATTTAATGTAAGTATGTGGATTTGATCATTACTCCCTATGTAACATTCACATTTAGGTTAGGTACAAACAAGTTAATAGGTAAATACGCTTATTCTCTTATACTCCGAAATTTGAAATTTACGTATGAAAGTATTATGTCAGTACTTATCCAATGTTCCGAGGCCTTGACTTCTCAACGTGAAACAATCTAAAGAGAACATTCTGATATGCAAACAATCATTATTGTAACAGATCGATATGACGAAGTTATTCTTTACGACAGCAGAAGTCGAATTTGAACGACCTATATATTAGCAACACACTTTCTTAAAATTGTAGTAGGCCATTTAAGTTAGTAAAATATTTACAATAAAAATACGAAACTGTTTACAGTTTCTTTACGACATTACTCGAAGATTAGGCGAGAAAATCACTAACGACTAGAATGGAAAGTCGTCAGAGACGCAGACGTCGCCGCACCCGGGGACACGCCTCGCGGGCGCGCGGCCCGGTGTGCCCGGCTGACCCACAGGCCCCCCGGTTGGGCCCCAGGCGCATCCGGCTGGCCCACCGGCCCACGCGCCGAGCCCTCACAACAACGCGCTATCAATAGTTTGTTCCCCTGTATGGCAGTGCGTGTTAGCGCTGCGACGCCTTCTCGACGACACAACGATTTTTACAGTACACAGGCACACATAAATTCAGCAAAGAAACCTCTCTACAAACAAATAGTCTTCTTATTTACATCAACCACTATGCAACTATTCAATAAGTTTGCGATAAATTTGAATGACAGATATAAAGAAATAAATCGAATTAGGTCTCAACATAGGTAAATTTTTCTAAAACAGTTAAACGATATTAATATTTTACATTAATTATCTTTCAATACCTATTAACATTAGCTATAATTTATAAGATCTCCAAGTTTGTGATAATCCTCGATTTAAATTTAACAAGATATTCGTTACCTACCTATTTACCGTATGCGTCTGCATCAGTTACAATATGAAAGTGACAACTTAACAGAGAGGAGAAAATATTTCAATAATCATCGTACCCTAACTCGACTATAATCCTGTCTCAAAACAAGATCAAAAGTTCACTTGGTCGGACCAAAACTTCAGTCGGTAAAATTGATCAAAACTGTGGCGAGCTTCCGCCCGCCACACACATACAGCCGCACTCCTCCACACATCACTCGCAAGAACACTCGAACGCCTTATTTGGTAGAAGCTTTCCCTGGAGATGTCGTGAAACTACGAGATAACAGTTAAAAAATCGACCGGTTGCTGAAACTGAGGGGGTACAGAAAGCTTCACGACTCGCCGGCGTCCCGGGCGTGGTTGGTACTGGTAGACTTTACGCTGCGCCGCGCAGTCACGTGCTGAGCACGAGCCTCAGCAGCAGCGGCGTCACCACGGCCCACAGCGCCGGCATCATGCGGCCCCCGCGACCGCACGACTGGATCTCAATTTCCTGCGGAAATATTAATTATGTTTCATTTTTAAACTTCAAATTGCTAGTCTACCAGTGGCCAGAAACGAAGTTGTTGGCGGGTTGATAACGTGCATGAAATTTTAGAGAGATTTTGCTGAGGATCCCGCCCGGAGCCGGTTACGCATCAGGCCAGGGGCGTACGCGACTTGCGTCATCACATCTTAACTGGAACACAGTTATCTGTGACATTGGCAGCTGGCATCACCTCGGGGTGGTAGGAGCCGCAGTGCGCGGGGCGGCGGCGGTGCAGCGCGGCGGCGCGGCGGCAGGCGGCGCGCGGCGCGTGCTCGCGCGGCCGCACGTCCAGGCGCTTGGCGCCGCACGGGCACAGGGTGTCCACCACCAGCAGGATCAGGTTGCTGTGCGGGATCTTCTGCACGCTGAACGGCCTGGTGCACGTGAAACAATTTATTATTTACCATATTCGCAAACATTGACTAAAAATCAATTTTTACTGGTTAAGACGTTTCTTTCACGTAGGAATAAACATGACATTTTAGAGCTCGATTTTGATTCGGGTGTTCTCGATACCTTTATAATGTCTGAAAATAAGTTTAGGCAAGGCTTTAGTTATGTTTTCGGTAAGTTAAGCTAGACCGTTACCTCTCGCAGCCAGAGTTGTGGCAATTGGTAAGTTTGCCCTTGAGCGGCTGCGCGGTGTTGAGCCGGGAGGACTGCAGCGTGAACAGTTCCGCGCTGGTGTCGCAGGGCCGCACGGCCGCCGAGCGCGCTGCCTCGCGGGGGGGCGCAGGCGCGGCTCCGGCGGGGGGCGCTGGGGGCGGGGCCGGCGCGTGGCCGCGTGAGCTCTCGCCCAGCCCGTCGATAATGATCTCGTAGGTGCCGCGGTCCCTGTCCAGATCGTCATCGTTCTCCATGTCTTCAGTTTCGTAGTCCTCGTAATCTGTTAACACAAATTCATCCGGTAACTTTGTGTAACCTATTGGTGACATCTTTGTAGTATCCGTTGATTAAGGGTATCGTCTGCTTACCGGCTTCCTCCTCGGCGTAAGGCCTGGCGTGTGCGCGCACAGGCTCCCAAAGAGGGAACCACATTGCAATTAGACTGGTGAGATATCCACCGAGCCAGGAGAGCGGTTTCAAGGGCTGCGGTGGAAAATGTTAACATAAGTAATGGCTTAGGTAAAAATAAAAACTAGACAGTCTCTATATCACATTTCTAAGATGTTTGTAATTTGAAACATACCGTAATTTTGTGTCCATCTCCGCTAAACGAGTTTCTGGAATCCGGACACCTGCCTTGATGATCATGAACGACAACCTTTTTGTATATTCGGTCCTGTACTAGAGAATCCATAATAGTGCCGTCAACCTGGCCAAAGAACCGGCCGGTTTGCGTGACGTCTTCGGACAGGATGATGAATCCATTGTCGTCTAAAATGTAGCAGTCTAACTCGTCGCCCGCGCAGGTTTTCTTACATGATGTGCCACCTGTGCACTGTAGAAGAAATGAGAAATGAGATTGGGTCACAAGAAGGGTCGTCGATTTGAGTATGACTTACTGCAGAAGTAACGTTGAGGAAGTGTTTTGCTAGCGAGTCTAGCTGGAAGTGTAGTCCGACGACGGCGGCGGGGGCTCGGTGCCCGCGGGATTCCACGAACACGGCGTGCGTGGCGAGTACGAGCGGCGGCCGTCCGCTCAGCTCCTCGGCCTCCGAGCCGTCGCGGAACGGCACCGAGAACACGAAGCTCTCGGGCTCGATGGCGTGGTGCTCCACGGCGCGGCGGTACCACTCCGAGTCGTAGGCTCGCGCGTAGCGTTCGCTGAAGTGGCTGCAAGATGACAATTTGGAAATTATTATGTGGAACAATAATATTGTGCATGCTCATTTGGTTTCTCGCGGTAGCAGTCGGAACCACGGTTTTTCGATGTTACTATGATATCGCTACTTACGGTTCGGCAGAGTCAGTATTCCTAGAGGTGTTGACATTCTCGGTCCAGCGCAGCAGACCAGAGCGCGTCGCGATGAACGACAGCGTCACCACGAACTTGTGGAACCGGCCTTGTCTGCAAAGACATTACGAGGTAAGCGTTTCATCTTGTTTATGACTTATAAAGTACCCAATGGTGGGTATGGTTCATATTAGTTTATTTATTCTAATGTGTTTCTAGTCCTCTTAATAAGAAGTAGAAAGCAGTAGAAAGGGTTTGAAAACTTGTTGATGGGGTCTAGTTTGGTTTTCAAAGGTAAAGTTATTCGACTTCCTCTTATTTGCTTTGTTCAAGTAAAATAACATGTTGCTTTTTCATCCTGGATTTCATTTAATTTTTTAGTTACACAAACGTATGCGTGCATATAAGTATATGCATAGAGCTTTAAAATTAATAGGATCGTTCATCGATCCATTATAATAGGATCGTTTTTCTAGATATTTTAATACAATCCTTTCACAGTTGTATTACCTCTGCCAGCAGCAACCTTATTGTAATGAAAACAAAGATTATTATGATTTTGACATATTATGTGTCACTGGCTCACTGGCTGCAACTCAATAGCAACCGTATGTTAACGAAAATAAAGATTAATCATTGTTATTTTGACAGTGATGCCAAATCAGAGGTAAAATTTCTACGAAAGGACTGTAAAGTAAAACTCCACGTAGAAAAATAAAATAAAATTTAAAAAATAAAAGAAAAGCATCCGTGCTGGCTAAAAATCCACACAAAATTGCTAAATGGTACCTAATTTTACCTGATCCTCGGTAGCTATACATGGTAGATTATAAATAAGTAACACACATGAAAATAAATGAATCGCGAAATGTATAAAATTACATTATTACAAATGCAGTTATGTGCCTGAATATGTGACCACTGGCATTTCTCCCAAATCAATAGACTACATTTGAAATTCGAACAATGTTCGCTGTAGAATTTTTTCAGCCGTATTGGGTAGGTCCTCTCTGCAGGTTGTCCCTACTACACCGGATGAGTCCATCCACATAGAGCTCTACTCTATACTACTTGTGGTTTTTGCAAAGTTACCCATAGCACGAATCAAAATTACTCCGTAAGTAATAAGGACCTTGCGTTCAAGAGCAATTTACATTTTTGCGTACAAATCTTCACCCAGTGTTTCCAATCCAATAGTCATTACATATACAAGTGAAGACGTCTGTCCTTAGCAGTTAAATATTACTAATAGTTCTAAGTACTTGTTCACCAATGTGAAGAGTTACGTTACCTTGTAAGGAGTGCCATTAAAGTCGCTATCGGGCTATTTGTGTGACAAACACAAACAAATTAGTCATCAAAATTATAGAAAAAGCTGAATTTTTATTGCTGGTGGTGGTGCTGAATTTTCGTGCAAAAAGGGTCTTATTTTAAAGGTGTCCTATTTTCAGTGGCGGTACGAGACAGTTGGACGTTTAGAGAAAGCCCTTTTATTGTCAACAGTACATAACACATATAAGCCTGTAAGCCCCGAAGGGCTAGCAAGAGGTGTGCGTAATAGTTCACACACATTTCTCCAGTTATTTTTAAGTTCCATGTTTTAGGGGGCGAGCCTATTGCCATTGATGGGCACAAATCAAGACTCCATGGCTGCTACTAAGAAAATCCTGATGGAAAAACCCAATAACACTCCGACCAGAGAATCGACCCCAGTACCTCATGCTCAGCACAGCAGTAACGCTACCACTAGACAAACGAGGCAGTCAGCCAACGAGGAAGTTTATAGAAGTAATCGCAAAAATAGAACCGACTTCTGGAAACAGGTCTCACAATGCCTCAGCGACTAGGTGTTGTGTTAAGAGCCCCTTTTTGCGATTAAAACAAAGACAAATTTAATGTCGATGTGGCTTACGCTGTTAATATGTATATATTATCTCGTACCACCACTAAGAACTGGGGATAGATTTCCCTCCGTTGCAAAACAAAAGGTGTTGCAGAGATTGAATATTGAATTATTTCGTGTGGTGCTATATCATGCTCAAATAGAAGGTGTACTTACTGGGAGTGATGACTCGCGTGTCCAGTGTGAGCGTCCAATTCTTTGATTACCATCGCATCCCTAATCAGTGATTGTACTAAAGTTTTGTCACCTGGAAACAAACATTTGGTTTAGTAACTTTAAGGCTGAGAAATCTCTGCGAAGCCAAAGGGGTTTTAAAGAGATATTGAAGAGCAGAGCCTCTTCAGCCTAAAAAAGAAGGACTATTCCCGGATACCAAAGATCTCAAATTTTATTATTATTTATTGTATGTTATTTTAATTAAATGAAGGTTCTCTGAAGCAAAATATGGTGTTCTTGTCTCCTGTCGCTTGTAGGAGTCAGCTTAAATGCATAATCAATTGGAAACTCGATCTACGGGCAAGCTGTCCAATATGCCCAGTGGCCCACATTGGCCATGGATCGAATGAATAAGAAAGAGCTTGAAGTCATGGAGAGAGGTCTTTTCCCAGTGTGCTGATGAAGGGTAACAGTAACAGTAATACGTACAGTAATAAGAGTCTCTGTCCTGCTTCTTATGCGCGTTGTGCAGCGTGAGAGCTCGCGGGCGCAGCGACATCCATTTCCAGCCGGGCCGGCCGGCGCGCGACAAGAAGTGCACCAGCTGCTCCTCCGGTGAGTTGAACGACTGGTCGGACGTGGACGCATATTCGCAGTACACCCTGTACATACAACTTGCTTAATTAAGGTAATCGGTGTCTTGATAGTTCTCGCAAAAAAATTAAGGTACCTAAGTTCTGTCGGTGATACCCATGGCTTCTGACTACCGTTATTGGTTGTCCCACTAAAAGTCCCCCAATTTCTATTTTAGAGCTGTCAAAGTGTCCACCCGAAATGCACTCATAGTGAAGCTTCTAACTGATATTTTCATGGAGGAAAAGTACATATTTTAGAAAAGAGGAAAGAAATCCTTACCAGTCTGGGTGAACCTTCCAGTTTTCGCCTTTGAAGTATTCTGTGACTGTAGAAATTACAAAAAAAAATATTAGTTCGTATTCAAACATCCATTTCAACCTCTCGTTCCCCTATCACCCTTACCATTAATAGGGCTATGCTTGACTTCCTGCTCGGCCTGCAACTCGTACATCCCGTACCCGTCAGGCAGCACCGCCGCCAGAGAGAAGGGCGTGCCATCCACTGGGCTGTAGAAGTACCGCTGGCGTCTGGTCGCCACGCGCCGCATGTTGTCGTATTGAACCTTTACCGCGATTTCTGTTTCACCTTCCCGTTGTTCTATCATATCGTGGCGGAGCTAGAAAATGAAAGTAGATTTTGAGAAATGTTTAGGTTAAACCCGCATAAGAAACTATTTAAAACATACAACTTTTGATAAACAGTTACCAAAAAATAAACATCAATCCTTCCTTCCGGTTACTAAAATGAGAGTTTCCGTTTTAGTAAACGAGCCTGAAATAAACAAAGCCCGAATATAGATCCTTGGGGCCCCATTAAGCATAATGAGCCTTAAATATCCGAGGATTCAAAAATAGATATTTAGGGTACGCTCATTTTTAGCATGACCTTGAAATAACCAAATATAGGTCCTTGGAGTACTCCCATTTTAGCAATCATTCCTGTAAGACTTAAAGACTTATACGTGATAACTTACGTCGAGCAGTAGCGAAGTGAGGTTGACCCTGGAGTTCTCATCAGAGTCCACGAGCAGTTCCACGTCCGTGAGGTCCACGCTCGAGTATAGAGGACGCAGCGTCTCAGTGTACTGTGGAGTATAGTAGCCATATTTAGTTTAACCGACTAAACTCAACTAACACTATTCAAATTCTCATATCCCTTCTTGATAGCGGATTAAAACTGTAAAATAATTCTTTATGATAACTTTTTTCAAGTACTTACTTCCTCGTTCGTATGCTGTAACAAGAGATATGGGATTAATAAGTTTTTTGACGAAAATCATTAGCAATTTGGCGTTATTTAGCTAAACTAAGTTTTTAAATGTACATACCAATGGTCTCAAATCTGGATGATATAATACATGCCCGTTGTTATCCACCATGAACGAATAACCGTTCACACCCAACTGAAAATACGTTTTAATATTAAATATTTTGATACTCTCAAAGAAAACCAGTTTGCAGGTAGGCTACTACCATATTTCAGCTGTGATAATCTACCTTATATGGTGGTACGAGCTTCTTCAATTGATCGATAGGCACATCGGTTCCCACTACGCCGAGCAAGTTAGCTTCTCTTTGCTGAAATAAAATGTTTTGTAATAAGTGAGGCAGTGATAATCGTAATTAAATACGAAACTCGTAGCTAGGAACGTAATTATGCTGAAATACGGTGTTGAGGTACATACCGTGTGGTTTCTCCTATCGAAGATGGGTACGGTGACGGAGGACATCAGTTGGCCCATGCCATCATCAGACAGGCTACTGCTCTGTAATGATAAAACACAAAATGTTGTTCGTGAATTATAGTTAGTTAACACTTTTTCTGAGTACTTCGCAAACCCGAAAAAAGAAGCTTTTGGAAGTGAAAATGGGATAATAATGGCTGTTGATTGAGTAGCTCACAACTACTCTAAGGCGTTCTAATCCTATCATCTGTCAGTTCACGGCGTCTGCGAAGTCTTGAATCGAGTCATTCAGTTCAAAAAAGTAAACCTCAGGCGACTATTAGTTAAGCGGAGGAATGAAATAATGTCGATGTTGCAAGCCAATGGAGAACAAGCTGACGACTCAATATTGAAGAAGGAACTTTTTCGTTTACAGGTAATTACACAGGCCCCGAACTCTAACTTATATCTTGGATGAGATGGCAAAAGAAAAGGGACATACCATCACCCGACTGCCGTCGTATCATTGCCAATATAACGCAATAGAATTGGTTGTAAGACCTTGCTATCCCGTACGATTTTTTTTTACTACAAGCCGGTATCTCTTTGCCTTTATCCCACAGAGAAACTGGTTATCTTATATCTAACTGCTGAAACACAACAATGCTGCTATTATTGTTGTTATGGCGACATACTTAGATAAGATGTTAATAGTTAGCCAGGCGGACTTAAAACAAACCCTACTGCCAATCAAACCGAGCAGAGAATCGAACCCGGGACCTGCAGGTCTGAGATACATCCGGGTCCGGATCTGATGATCTTACTACTAGACCATAGAGGCAATTAAAATGAGATGTGTATCATAATGTACAATGTATACGCACCCTCCCGCCGACGTACGCAGGGCTCCAATGCACGGGGTGCACGGTCTGGTACATGACGAGCGGCCTCGACAGCACCTCCACGAAGTGCAGTACCTTCGACTTGATCTCCGAGTGCTCGTTTATCGTCACGTAGAAACCTGTTTTATAATCATTTGGTTGATGTTAAGTTAGCAGAATACGACGAAGGGTCACAGGATCATAGGGGTTTAACGCAGAATGTGCACTTCGCAAAATGTGCACTTGATGCAAAATGTGCACTTCTCAAAATGAATGTGAAAAAAAGATTATACCTTTATTAGTGCACGCCATATCCTTCATATTATGTCCAGCGGTGGCGTCTCCGCCGACCCGGTAGGTGAAGATGCGCACGGGCATGTGCGGCCAGTTCCACGTGCGGAACACCCCCTTCACGCCCCCCGCACCACCGCCAGCGCCTATCACGGCGATAGCCTGGTTGCATTGACAACCAAGTCCCGTTCGGTTGTACTGCAGGGAAACAGAGAGAAAGATTATAAGCTTTTGAGTTTTTTTGTTTTCATTTTTTTCGCTATGTTGAAAGCCCTGCTACTTTCTTGCCCTTTTTCAAATCCTTCTTCAGTTTCTATAAAATCTCTAGAGTATGTATAATTAATTCTTACCCGATGTAAGATTTCGAAGCCAGTAGTGAGGGCGCCGGTCAAGTTGGCCACTCCTCCGGACAGTTCCGCGTTCCATATTGCCGTCTTCAGTTCTCTTATCGTTTCTGGAAGAGCCTGTAACAAAATGCTATCGTTAAGCATGCGTGTGAAATACCTACCTAGTTACGTGCCTAGATAAAGCCGTACTATTCATTTTCTAGGACATTTAGGATACTTCAATATTTTATTCAGAAAAAGTGTGTTATTCATGCAAGTTTCCTTCTGAAAGGCAACATTTCCGAGATGGCACTTATTCTGAAGTAACTCAATAAGTTCACTTTACTACATCCCTTTGTCCATAATTCGCACAAAGTGGCTCCAAGCGCTGTAGAGATATCCTGCAATTTTATTGGTTGACATCAAAAGGTAGTAAAACGTAAAGACATTTGAAAATATGAATATTCATTACATTCTCTTCATGAGACGATGCCATTGAGATTAGGAATGAGACTAATTTATTAATTGCTTATCCTCTCTTTTCGGCTTTTGTTGTTATTATGAGGAAGATAGAAAGAAGAGTTAAAGCATGAGCACAGAAACTTCGGTTTCATTGTAAAAGAGAGATACAAACTGGAGTCATTGTCTTAGAAAATGTGCCAGAAGGTACATGAGGCTTTATCTTTTGAAGAATCTGCAAGGCCTCACCTTGACTCGCTTTGTTTAATAAAACTAGGCAAGTTACGTGTTCAACTAGCGATGAGTTAAAGTAGTGTCTAACCACGGACGAAGGCTGCAGCCGGGTGCAGGCGAACAACCTTGAAAGTTGCTGCGAAGGCCCATTGTTATGAGTTTCAACTAGCACCAGCATGTTTAGCGTTTATTGCTTAGCTATCTTCAAGTTTCGTGCATAACAAGCAAGTAGGTACGACCAACTGCTGACGTTGAGTTGTTTATGTAATTACTCATGCAAGTTGTAACTTAATTACCTGTTGTTAAGGAAATGTAGCAAGTGTGAACAATTATACAACACGCACACGTTGCGGCTTTACTTATACGAAATTAAACTGGGTTATTTTTGGTCCGTCTCCAAGCCGTTTGAAAACTGATATCAATTCTATATTTAACTTGTCAATAACTTTACCGATATTGCTTACAAACAGCAAATATGTCAGCGTTTGCAGAGTCGTTAACGTGAACAAACAGACGAATATACTAATGAAACATGGTGCGTGTTACTCTTAAATATACAAAGTTTCATTTCGCCCGGGACGACATAAAGCCGGGAATGTTTGCCATGAAGGTAATTGTTGGATCGTATGTTAGCGAAGTTGCCGGCTCAAGAGCGAACCAGCCTTTTGGACGATTTCAAGTAGGTACGGCGCGGCGGCGTGACGTATCGACTTTATCTATTTGATGTGATGGAATCACTGCACAGTGGTTTAATTGTAGGGTTTAGAATATTTTTTCTCTATTATTTGAAACAACTTTGTTTCAGTAGCTATTGTTCCTTCCAAAATGACATCTCGAATAGAGCTGGCGTATTATCTAGTCATCGATCGGACTTGTGAGTTGGCTCGACCCGCTCGGAGAAAGTGTGCAAGTATTGCAGCAAAGTTGCAAGCTCGCGCGATAAGGGCGCGGCTCTCCTCCCAGAGTGCCACAGTGCCAGCACTCCCACCTGTCACGAGCTACGCGCCGCTCTCTTCTTTGTATCGCTGATTTTATCTCTAAACTTTGCCGAGACTTATGAACTGAATAAAGTGAGCAAGATGATATTCTCGTTGAAATATAGTTCTTTACAGACACCTCGGGAAATGTGGGGATGTCTTATCAACTAAGAGCTTATAGTTAAAGTCGAGGCCCACAACAGTCGGATTCGAATGTGTTGGTCGTTGAACTTTGGATTTTCTTCTATCTCATCTGGTTCTACAGAACATTATTAATCCAAGTCCTTCATATAATTTATCGTCACCACGAGTAAGCTCCATCAAACAGAGTAAAGCCGCTGAATTCAACATCAAATAATATTAACCTTAAAATCGAACCAGTTGAGTACAATCGGAAATGGGTTTTGAAAGCTCGGGGCATTAATATTTAAATGTTGTCTATCACTTAACGAATGTCGTGTTAACGTCGGGTGGACCCGAGGTGGGTACTGTGGTAGTGCGTGAGTCAACCCAGCGATTGATGAATGTGGCTGCTCGCGTGTCACCGCACTGATAATGAAGTGGTTTTGTACGAACCCCTAATGTTTTCCCTCGGGGTAGTTTGTAAAGATCACCAGCTTTATTTGTTTTAACACCGTAACGACCCACGCGTATAATTTCTTGTCACTTTAATATGTGGTTAAGCTCTATTTGTGGATAACTACGGTCGTTACCTCCACGTGTACTTAATACAAATGTAATTATTGTATAGCGTTTTCAACACTTTTTGTGGTTCCGCTTGTTAAATACAAATCTAGTGTTGGAATAGCTGGCACTGTTTGGTGATAATGTTTGGGTTACATCAGCACTACGAACAAAGGCAGATAAACTAAAATAAACCTCTGTATTAAATGGTTAGGAGTAAATGAAAAAAGTAGTAAAATGATCACGATCAAATCATTGACGTTAATTCAATAACTATTTCTATGAATGTGGGATTTGTGTGCAGTGAAATTAAAATGATCTGATACCCGGTATTAATGGCGTCGCATTAAAGGCGGCTCCATGGAATCCATTAAGGTGCGTACACACGATGACAGATGAGTATCGGCGCCGACCGCCGCGCGGCGCGTCGACACGCGATACTTGCATTTGTCGCCATCATTTACATCCTTGTGTACAGGCGGATTTTGTTGAGGTACAGTTATTGGGGTACCTACTTGTGATGTAGCGCAAAAAAACCAGTAATATCTACTTTGTCTCATGAGCCCTATGTTACCTAATCTAGACATTCGGCACTCAGGTTAAATATGTTTGAAAGGTAAAATATTTTTTTCCTTTTTGTGTAGTGAGATTCTTCATCTGCCTAGCCTTTGCCCAACTCTGGATCGACTTCCAGTCTCACCGGATGTAGCTGCCAGTATTTTACATGGAGCGACAACGTATCTGACCCCGAAAACCCAATGATTGGGTAACACGACACCTCTTGGTAAGACTGGTTGTTAGACTTTTGGACGTCTGACTACCCCCAAGCACTGTCAAAAAGATCTTTGAACGTGCTTTCAGACCCTTTAAAATGGTGGTGTAAATGGGTGGTTTTAGGGAGGGGTCAGGGTATATAAAGCATAGTCAAGTGTCCATCTCGGACCGACCTCGCCAAGCCATGCTTAACCCTCAAGATTAGCCCGTGCGACTGATACAATATGGTTACGAACCCCTGAATATGTGTATAAAGTATACGTCAATCAACACCCTGTATATTCAGTGATTAACAATATTTTATTCGTCTTTTCAGTAGGTCAAATAATGGTATTTTGATTCGAAAATATTAATGAAATTCGTTGTCGATATTGCCGCATTCCTTTGCAGTATAAATATAATTGAGTTTTCGGATTAATCCGCTTTTTATGAAGTTTCATGTATGTGCAGACGCCAGCACATCAAGCTACCCGAAACTGTCAAACTTTCCCAATCAACCTTGAACCTAATACTTTAGTGATAAAGTTAAAAATATTCCTATGAACTAGTATTACCAATGTTTTCATTTATTGTCATATTGTCGGCGCCATCCTGTATACATAATTATGTATTTTCATTACAATGATGATGGTTATAGAATTATTGGGTAGTAACAGGCTTAGGTATTGTTTTCACTTACTGGTCAGCCTAGTTATAATAATAATATTGTTTGCTCTGGATAGGAGGGTCCGCGCACTGCTGACCGCAAATCGGATGCATCACCCACGGCCGTCGGTGATGAGACTGTATACCACGGAATAGCAGGGGTCGTGGCTTCTTAAATGCTAAGACCCTGCACAACCGTGAGGTATGCAGTCTCAGAGAATACTTTCTAGAAGCCGACGTGGGGATGCACCGAGATCTTCTGATCTCCGAGTCTCAGTGGACAAGGGCCTCACCCCGCTCTCATTGGCTAACGAGAACTGGCGTAAACCTAGAGTATTAGACACTAATGATCGCAAGGAGGTATGGCAGGGCAAGGAGCTTCACGGACGCTATTACCGGGCCCTACATGGGCCTGATGTAGACTTCTTAGCGTCCGTATCCTGGTTGCGTTTCGGTGACCTCTTCGGGGAAACCGAAGGTTTTGTCTGTGCAATAATGGACGAAGTTATGATGACGAATAACTACCGGAAATACATTGTGAAGGATGGCACGGTTGACATATGTCGGGCATGCCACCGTCCGGGAGAATCGATCCGACACATTATTTCAGGGTGTTCTCGTCTGGCTAACGGAGAGTACTTGCATAGACACAACCTCGTTGCCAGGATTATCCACCAGCAACTTGCTTTGAAGTACAACCTTGTGGAATCAGAAGTGCCATACTATAAGTATGCGCCCGACCCAGTTCTCGATGATGGTAATATCACGTTGTATTGGGATCGATCTATCATCACTGACAGGACTATTGGTGCCAATAAACCTGACATTGTGGTGATAGATCGATTGGAGCGTCGTGCAATGATTGTTGATATAACGGTCCCGCATGACGAGGACCTCGTGAAAGCAGAGAAAGATAAACAATTCAAATATCTAGATCTGGCTCGCGAGGTTGTCGACATGTGGGACGTGAGTACAGCAGTCATTGTACCGATAGTCGTGTCCGCCAATGGCTTAATTGCCAAGAGCCTCGACCAACACCTGAGGAGGCTCGCGCTTGGCAGTTGGATCAAGCGCTTGATTCAGAAAGCAGTACTTCTGGACACGGCGCGTATTGTTAGGAGGTTCCTCTCTCAAGAGCCCTGACCACCGGTAGCTCGGACCCTGTTCCCGATGCTGGTGGGCTACTATTTTTTATATTTTTAAATGTTTTTTTTTATAGTATTTTGTATAGAATATTTAAAAATGTAAAAAATATGTATAAAGATAAATAAAGGAAATAACAACTGTTTGAACCCACGACTTACGATCAATAACAACCACGACTAAGGTATGGGTCGGGGTAACAACAATCGTCTTATGAGGATAAAAGTAAAAAATATTTTTTCTTGGTTGTTACTATGGCATAATAACTACACGATTTTGCCTGTTCCAGTATTCCCATTCGCAATATTAAGATAAGTTTTGAATTAAAAAAAAAAGCTCGCTCAGACTCAGCTCAGAATTCAATTGTATTCTACACCGAGCTTCAAAAGCCATTCCTGACCTGGCCACTTCAGATATTGTGCGGTCACGTATCTTAATTAAAACCTATTCCAAATAGGGCTTGGTATTTAATTATGTCCGCCTATAGGAAATACGGGTCTAGAATTCTACCGGACTAGCTTAGAGTTAGCCTTTAATTAACTAGGCCTTACTAGAATCTGGGATTCCTAACCGTCTAACGTCTTCATTGTGTAGAAGATTAAGCTGGAACGCCTTTTCAGCTTTAAAATGCCGATGTTTCTCTTCAGGGATTTATATTAAATCAAGTCCATAGAATCACAAAATAATCATTGTGGAATTGGTGCGGTGGCTTACCTAGCTAGTAAAGCAGCTTATTCTTCACGATTTCCAAGTTTAATCAGTTTTATTTTCCGAAATACGCAATAATTAATAACACACGAGCATTCAGCTTCAATTCCGTCACGCCCCGCGACCGCGGCCTTTTAATTTAATTTCGATTTCATGAACATTTCCATATTCGTCAGTATTTTTTTACATTTTTTTTTGTATAATCCTTAACGTGCTGTTCTTATACAATATCTTGATGTGACCCAAATCTGGCATTGTTAATTCAACATCGTGGACAATGTTCCCCTCCAGTAATTGACACGCATAAACCGATATTAAAAGCTTTTTACGTGGGTAGGTAGGTGATTCAGAAAGGAATTTACGTCATGTTAAATCAGTACTGACATGAAACAATTTGCCGCCCACCTGTACCTGCAACCCTTGCTTTAATTAAACTTATGTCGTCTAATTACTCTTGATTGTTGTTCGCGCGTAGATAATAACTTGTTGGAAACTATTTGTAACGTTTTAATATTTTATAAATAGTTTCCTTAGCGACACTTCCAATTACCGTGTTGTTTGTAAGAGTTACGCCCATTTGAGTAAAGGTAATGGATATGGCTGGATGCCAATTATAGTTTCAACTAGAATCAATCAATTTCAGTCATAAAATAATGCGTCGCATAGGTATTGCATTATCAATCATAAAAAATAACAAGATAGATATCTAAAATCTATTAAAACAAGCTGGTTTATGGTACCGATTCCTGTATCCGTACGTGTGCTAATATTTATGTAGTATTAGCGTTTTACTCCCATATACGAGTGCGTGAGATTTACACGCACAAAATATTAGCTCACGGGTAATCGAATGTCCTAATAGAGCGTAAACAAATAAATACTGGTGGATTATTCGAACGCCTACAGACATCCCGCCTTCTTGTTTTGTTAAATCTGACTCCTATTAACTATGCGATTACCTAAATTAAAATATTATTCGATTTCTTGTGAATGAATTTTTTGTGGCTCTTACATAATATGTAACATGTAAGAAGAATATTTTTCACAAAGTTATAAGCCACTATGATTCGATAACACGAAAACTAACGTTAATAAAAAGCCAATAGTCCATCGTCCAGGGCGTGAACTTTGGATCGAAAGGTCGCGGCTTCAGGCCCGACCGTGTTGAACTTTTGTTAAGCTTATAACGCGAGCGGTATTAATATAATATGTATCATCGTAATACTGTAACATGTTTTAACCATTACTTGTGTGTCAAGTCAAATAATACCATTTATTTGATATTTCCAAGTAGATGCGATCATTTATTACTATTTTACTCACGTTTCTTAGTAATTCAAATCGTTGGAACTTTTAAACCGATTTCAGTGAAGCTTGCCAACTTGAAGATGAATCGCAGCGCAGATCAAAAACTAGGATACTTTTAATATTAAAATAAGATTTGATTTTCGTGGAATATCCAGTGATAAATGTGTTTTCAATCTGAGCGTGAAGAGCGAGATCTTTTAAATGTTTCCAATCTAGAGGGCAAGGGAAAAATATATAAGAAAAATTAAGTAAAATGGTGCTTACCTGAGCTAGAACTTTCGTGTAACAGGAATGTAGCTCGGATATCGTGTCACTGTATCTATAGATATTGACGAAGTCATTGGGTCCGAGGGTATCCAGTAACGCAGACACGGTAGACTTGGCCAGCCGCCAGTAGGAGGAGCTCAGGTCATCGGAGTCGTCGAGCAGTATCACCAGGTCCTTGGGTGAAGTCGCCGCCTCCACGAACCAGTTCGAGGACCTGAAGTCGTAGAAGTCTCTCGCGTGGTGCGAGTAGCCGTCTTCTGGTGGCCAGGACATGGCTGCGATGAACAAATAATACGTTGAAAATGCAAGTACGAAAAAAAAATGTTTCCTATGTTCACATTTATTTATATGTGAAAATTTTTTTTATTTTATTTTACTGTCCCCAAAGAAATAAAATGTGTAAAATATAAATAAAACAAATACTTATGTATTTGCTACTATTTTAAAATCAATCAAATAGTTTGTAAGTTCAATATGAGACGAGATTAGGTAAATGTTTGTCTTTCATCTGCGGCGCTGTTGGGTAGATAAACATTATACGTAGCGAGTGTAGCACACGCAGCAAACATTAATTATTTTATTAGAGAGGCTAAAAGAAAAGCGTACTGCTTACAAATAAGGCAGGTAAACACACACACTACGCACACATACACTACACTTTATTGTTTAGTTTGTGGCAAACAAGTATTGTTTAGTTTGATTTAAATTATGAGGCTGTTTTGAGGTCGGTAATCAAAAAGTAGTCTTTTTTTTACAAAATAGTGATCTTAAGACGTTGTATGTGATGTAAAGAAGATACTCTTATAACTCATAATACAGCGTGTTACAGAAAGGAAGTAGTCATATTTAAGGATATGTTGCAGACCATCGAACTGAATAACTTTCTCCATGGAACCAACACCGTAATCGCGAAAAAATAATCAGCTGCCCCATTCAACATTTCAATACCTACTCGACCCAAATGTATGTAAATGTAAATATGACTACACCCTTTGTGTCACACGCTGTTTTTACTTGTTTTTTTTGTACATACCTGGGTACCGCCTCATGAAGCCAGAGGAGGACGCGTAGTACTGCCACGACAGCGTGGGGTCAATCTCGTAGTTGTTCACGAACAGGGGGTCCAAGTGCTCCGACCACGCGATCTGGTTCTGAACTTCGCCATCTGCGACAACAGGCCAAGTTTCAACTTGTCTCCAACTTAGACGATATATTACGGATACGTTTATTGCGAACAGTTCTTCCGGATATATTTCTGAGATAATTACGTAGATACCAAGAGATTTTCAAATGAGGAGAAAACATGATTTATAAGTAATAATATGACTACATTTAACTTTTCAGAGTTTAAAATAAACGTCCAGAAAAGGCAATTTATAAAACTAAATAAACATTTTTAATATATAACAAAACGGTAAAATAAAAATATCAAACAACTTGCTGAAAATTACGACTGACGGAAACAGTTTAATCCATCCTGTTTTAAAAATATAATTTAATTTGAATTGTAGTCGCCGACCATTTTTATAGACAACAATAAAACAGTTTGTGAACTGTCCACAAACACGAACAACTTTAAATTCAGCTTATTATATGCAAATTAGTTCACGTGCTGTTAAACTTATGAATTTATGTATGAATGCAGTAACGTTTCGTTACACAATAGAAGATAATCGCGACACTGTTGGCACTCTGTCCACCAATTAGGGAGATTTTCTTTACTACCCATTAAAAGAAGTGTAATTGGCAAACTTGGTTCATTGGGCAGCCGTGATTGCTTTCTCCTGGTCCGGCGGCCGGAAAAATTAATGGTTCGCCTGTGTACTATGGGTTTGTTAAATAAACGCACCAGGCCCTATGTAATTACGCCCTTTAAATTAAATACGGGCTGCCAAACGATATTGTGGGCTTTTTCGGAAGCGTGAAGGATTTTGTGGGAAGTGCGCTGGGTGTGGATTTTTTGCCGGTCCAGCTATATTTTTGATCCTATCTATGTAGCGATACCTACCGAGATTGTAATCCCAATTACACGAGATCCATTTCATGGAAAAGTATACTGACTTCTTGAAAAATCTTTGTTTCGAAAAATGTGGAAGTCATAATTTCGTCAACAATATTCATTGTAGATTTGAAATAACGTTTGTTCGAGTGAGCGCTACTAAATAGTGAGGAATACGTCAATCTGTCCATTAATCATCAGTGGCGGCCACCCTGAGACCCTGCCCCCCCTTCCTTCCAACCCCTCCCCCTCCATTGTCCCTGCCTCGTGTGTCAACAATATATTAGCTTCCATTATTTAGGGATGGAGAGGAGTTGTATTTTTCGCTTGCGTTTTATTATTCCGCGTAAATTATGAGGTTGACCACACTGTTGTCTGTCTGTCTTGTTATCTGCTCGATTCGAGGCTAACTAAACCATGTTTAATAGTTAATTTTATCTAACTTTGAAGTTTATTCGAATTACGCTGGCTATGTATTTTAATACTTGAATAAATAATGGTACGTAATAATTTCAAATAATGATTTCATTTTAAGTAAGTAATTAGAAAGTTAATTAGATTCCTAGCAGCAAGATTAAAAAAATGTCGAACTACAAAAAAGATTTACATAGAGAATGCTCTATGGACGATTGATTAAAAACTTAATAATGAATGTCAAAGCGCAAATTTTTTGCCTAACACTCACAATTTCAATTATACATAAATGCACATTCATCATAATTCTCCTACCCTTCCCCAATTTATTTGAGGTCGGCGCAGCATGTCTTCTTCTTCCATACTTCTCTATTACTCGTCATCTCAACAGCCACCTCCTTCCTGGCCATATCATCCATTACAAACATGCATATTAAAACAGTATTAGTTACAAACCTTCAGTATTGATATAAGGCGGCATAAGCACAGCACTGTAGCTGGTATTGACGGCGATGTGGTCGAAGTGCCTGCTGGGCGTCAGCGCCAGGCGCCGCGCCCGCGCCGCGAGCGTCCCGTCGTCGGCATGCACGTTCAGCCAACGAGCATCGTAGTATGAGCCGGGAGCACCGTCGCTCCCAGCATTGCCGGCTGATAGGGCTGCGGCCTCTGCGCTGTCCATTATGCGCTGTGTGACAATATTATCTAATTAGTATAATAAGGTAGCTTGGGTACAAGTTATTGTTAAGGCCAGGTTTTACTAGGCTAAGAATTGGTATTAGATTAGTAGACGGGTTAGGTTTTGCAGAAGAGCTTATGACGAAATCTTGCGTGATGACAACGAGAAACCGTTGTTTCCTCAGTCTAAAGTTCAAGGGATAAAACACGCCAAATAGTTAAATGTAAAAATCTCGATCCTTCATAATGGAATGTGAACAACAACAACTGATGAAAACAATAGTAAACAAAACCACAAATAAAATAACATGTCTAACGTAAGCCGACATCAGTCCCTAACGATGACAATTGCTAAGCCAGGCGTTTGTAAAAACTAGCGGCTGTACAAGTAAAAGTATTAAAAGCACGCCGGTTTAAAATAAAAGTTTGTATTGTGTCAACATTTCCCCTTTGGTATGATTTACAAGGGTTGAAACAGTCAAGTCATGGAGCGAGCCGCAGCCCGCGAGCACAAAGAGTGGCCGGATAAAAGCGGTAGACAATTGTCGGCAATTAGCCGGCATGGAATTGGGCTGATCGATAGCTGCCTTTGTCCCACAGCCAGGCATTAGCGAACGATCAAAAATAATCAGCACCGCTCCCCCCCCCTCCCCCCGCCACACCTTTCCCTTGCTTTATTGAAGACAGGACGTGTTTTCTCCACCGCAGGCTTTTATAACCTTTTCGCGTTTTAGCATCTTAGTAAAAACTTAATTTAATAAAAACATCACGATGTCTAAAATACCAACCCCCGCTAAGTTCATTTTCTGTTAATTTGATTTTATTAACCTTTTGTTTGGTAGAATATTACAAAATAGGATTAACAAGTTAAATAGAATTTGTATTAACGTGAACGTAAACGGGATAAGCTTGTATTTAGATTAAGGTCAAAATATCCAATTAAGCCGATTTACAAGTAAAATATAGTAGTCAGACAACATCTTAAAAGAATGATATCGTAGATAAGTGAGGTCGTTTCCAGGTCACCTCACGTGCAGACATTCGGCAATCCTTTGACCTCCGAGTGTTGGATAATAACGATAGGGGTTGCGTGATCTTAACGATCCAGAACCGATTGCCTATAGCTATATATTGCTTCACGTCATTGTATAAACTTCAATATCGTCTCATCTAGGCCATTAGGCCACACAATTAGATACTTAGTTTAAATATTTTCAAAACAAACCGCAGCTCGTTTTTAAAAAAATAACTTACGCTAATGCTTATACGATAGAAAGGTTACTCTCAATTAATTCGACAAGAGCAAAATTATACTAATTAGCTCTTGTTACGTATCAGAAGCCTTAAAAAAGATCTACAGGAAACACAGTTTGTAAATGAGAGTTTTCAGTTGTGAGACGAAATAGCCCCATCCTAGGAACAAGCTCGCGAAGTGGGGGCGAAGTAATTAAAACTTGCACTGAGCTGAGCCCGCCTCCTACACCACTACACCGCACTTGCAGCGTGCGACACCCTAGCTCCACGCAAAAGGATTTTTATTAAAATTAATCCTTTGATAATAAGGAGAAAATCTTTTAATCTTAGTGCGAGAGATACATTTTTCCAAATTGAAACATGCCTCTTTATTATAATGAAGCTTAAACTTGTTCTATACGACACTAGAGTATGTATAACAGATTGGAAACAAACGGACAGGCTGCTGAGAATAACAGCGATCCATGTCGCGCGGCTAATAGAGAAAAGCAGCAATTAAATAATTACAAGACACCTCAAATATTTTATCTCGGCCATTAGGAGCGGCTCTGAAAGTGGAGTATTCTTGGAACAATGCTTAGTGCCGGCCGTAAATACATTCCTTTATTTTGTTTCAGCTACAGTTTCATTAAGTGCGAAATGTTGGCGTCGTTTTTTCTCCGTGCGACGCCCGCAGCGAGCAATCCCCTCGATTTTTCAACTTTATTGTTGAGCTAAGTTCCGCCGCTTTCGGCCCACTATTGCCGTCCTATTCCCAACTTATTATGCGAACTATTCTGTTTGCGAGCTTCTTGTGCAGACAAATGGAGTCTTTGCAAATGTTGTGCTGTTATATTTTAATAATTGCAACGTTATTCACAATTGTTTGTTCAAGTTTGTTGTTTTAGTGGAGACAGAATTCATTAGCCGCTAGGAATGCAACGCGCGTGCTATATAATAACTTCAATTTAAGTAAGTACCTTCATAGTAGCGTCTAGGTTCTTACTACATGAGTGTGTCTCATTAAATACGTATTTGCAAGAAATATTCAAGAAAAGAACGTTTCACAAAAGTATGTACATACATACCTAAAAGAGAAATACAGAGCAGCGTCGATACGCCACTCTCATTTTGTAGCAACCGGTAAAGATGAGGGGTTGGGACGAATAAAGTGAAGATAAACGCCTCAGATAAACTCAACGTATTCACTATGATTCCGTCTCGTTGGCGCTCAATGTGTCGCTATACATGCCGCCTTTAAATAACTACTACATGACAAATATCAGGAACATTTTTTCTAGATATCAGCTTAGTCTGGCTGAGCAAATACTTTGCAAAGTTGAATGGAAACGTAAAGAACATTGTGATGTCAAAGTCGCTACAAAATATTCCGTAATAACTTTACAAAATAATGTGAAACAAGTTCAAACGCTGAAGTGCTGCCATTCTTTGTCAAGAGCGACATGTTTTGAGACGGGTTAGTGAACTTTGCTCATGTCACTTTATATCACGGGTATACTGTATACCTAGGTATGTATGTATGTCCTGCTTGCACTTGACTAACAGTACCTACTTAGTACTGATAACTCAAATATAGTTACACATGCAGTGCATATTCCTCAAACAAGATGTTTTAGTAGTACTCATGGGCTGTATACACTGCGTTAATTTACAATCACAACTTCAAGGGGAGACACGCGTCACTTCTGTTAATGGCGTGACTTAATTCATAGTCGAATAGTTCCACGTCATGAGTGTAGCATCTAATTTGGGCGCTTGTGGAGTGGTGTCGGCGTGTTTACGGAGGACGTGCCCCGCGGTGCGAAGCGGTGCCATAATGCAATAAGTCTGCAGCGATGAGCACGCTGCTGCGGTCGTCTGTCGGCCACACATGAATAATCCGATTACACACCACACACCGATACTGCATGTGTGTTCGCTTTCCGCCATAGATATTCTATGGTGTGTGCTGTTTGGATACTTAGGTACCAAAGACAACGAAATTAGAAGTCATTCTGGTTTCCTTCGTTTGTAATATAATAAGTATGTAACGTGTAGGTACTATAATAAAAAATCCTAGCTATTTTGTAAGTGAAACCGTCATCAGGTTCTAAATACCCATGTATAATCATATTAACATCCCATAAAACCGTTACTCATAAACTAAGCATAAAGTGATTGCAAATGCAATTTTCGATTTCCATGAATTTCCCATCGACTCAGCGCGCTGAAATGGTTAGCCGAGCAAAATGAGTTATAGTGACTGTAAGGTAAGGGCGGGTTAGCCTCATTGATATTAATGGATTACTGTAATCTTAACTCAGCATTTACTGTTTTCACACGTGGGGTTGAGTGGTGCTTTAACTCTTTAGCTTTTACTATGCCTAGAAATAAAAAAGCAATGACTCTGACTTATAAAAGGCTGAGTTTATGAGCTGTATGCAGGCTGTAACTTGATGAGAGTAGCCGAGGATAAAGTTGGATGGCGTGCAAGTGGACAGTTCTACGTCCTAGTGGATGCTATAGGCTGATGATTATGAGAAAGCAAACTATATTATCCCTCCACGGGTTGTGGAGGTCAAATAGACAGTCGCTCCATGTAAAAGACTGGTATTCAGCTGCATCCGGTTAGACTGGAAGCCGACCCCAACACAGTCGGGAAAAGGTTCAGCTGATAATGATTATCCCACGAGTCACCAGTGTGACTTTAAACATAAAACGTGCTAGAAGACACGGATCTCATGAGCCTGATGTAGGTAATAGTGACAAGTCTACCGGCGTGCTACTCGTACATCAAGTTCCCGGCGGTTCCGCAATAAGTAATACCTAACAGTTATTACGAGACACGTGCAAACACTTCCCACTTGCGCGCAAGATATAGGTTTCAAAGTTCCAAACTTGAAATTGTGCGGAGACGTAGTAGCATGTTGTCTTACAGTAGGTAGGAAACCGTGACAATATATTATGCGGCGCAAAATCACGATTGGAGAAACTGTTTGGTGTGCTAATGAGTGCAAAACCAATCGCGTTTGATAAAGCAGGCTAGACTCTTGTTACGCAAATACACAATTAAACGATAACGAATACTTGATGAACCAAGGTAGAGTATTTGTTGCAAAGGCAAAAGTATATTGGGTTGGACTGCAACTTTTTTTATGCAAGAACAGCTTAGGTTATCATTACACTCAGGAGGAAGAGCATAGCACCACGCCTTTTTATTGGGGATGGGATTTTCTGACGGATACAGGGTTAGATTTCGTCATGATGTTTTTTTCGCCATAAATCAGTGCTGTTTCAGAATTGAGTAAGGCCCTGAGAGTGACATTAAAATACATATTTTATCCTGGTGTTAGAGCATTTAGATGAGATCAAAAAAGTGTTTGAATATCAATTGTGAACAGCTTTGATATTGCTGAAGTCTTAGCTTTGGAATATGAACAAATGTAATCCGATGTGTCGACAGAGCTCAACTCGAGGAAATCGCTACAGCAAACTTAATCTATTTATGTTTCACGTGTCGCGAACTTTTGCTACGACATGTACTCGTAATATTAAAAACACTCATTACAGTCCATCGTAATCGTAAAGTTATTTGTATAGAGGTATGTAAGATTGACTTATGATTGAATTCATGTAATCAGAGCAATGTTGCAAAATTAGCTTCTCTAAATAATTCACTCTCAGCTACACGGGTTATATTTATTATCGAAAGAAAAGCAAAATCAAGAATTATTGAGCATAGTGTACCCACGTATGGTGAAATCTTAATTAAATAAACCTTTTCATGTAACGTACCAATTTATTAGCCTCACATAATATAACTGTACCCACTAATTTATTCGTAAAGTGAGCTATAAAAATTCATTGCTTTAGTCACCCTTTTTAGTAAATTCAGATGTAATCGTAAAACCGTCGACATACTTGTCACAGAACATTTATGTTATTTTCTCCAAGTAATTACAAATTGCTCGATTCGTGCGAGAACAGCTATGAAACCAAGGCACACGTTTAATAAAGCCACTGAACAATATTTTTCTGTAATGGCCTTTCACAATGTCAATCTTCTTTGCAATTTATTCAAGAAAAAATGATCGCATGTCGGATCTCAATGAAGAAACTACTTGGGTTTTGTTCCAAAGAAAAAGTCCGGGAGGCAGGTCTAACAATAACATGATTACTTTGTAACGTTTATTAGAAGGCAGTGGTCGCTAAATTGAGTTTTATATTGAAGGTAGCGGTGCAGGTCAACGACCGCCGCCCTCTGGCGCCGCCGGCTGGCCCTGCGCCCACGCGCCAACTATACCTTCATATCACTAACATTTCCAGCAAAATACTTAAGCTGCCTTAAAAGTAAAATCTTCTTTTCTAGATAGTTTAATCAAATGTTTAGTTACGTACTGACTTATAATTCTTTAAAGCTTCACCGCACTCGCACCGCATTGTGCGCTTTGTCATAATAGAAAAGGAACAAGAATGTAAAAGCCGCACTACTTCCATTAATCTTTGGAAGTATTTTATTTATTTTCTCAAGTCATAATATCTAAAAGCATTTCTGCTATACCGCTGATGTTATTATTGCGTTAGTGGTTGATGCTGTTCCATTTCCCCCCTTAACATTAGCAAGGAGGCAAGGACTATAAGTCGTGTTGTCATTTGATATGTATAAAACGTGGTATCGGAGTATCGGGAATGATGGCAGTAGTGCAGGCGTCGGAGCGCGCTTTAGAATATTGAGTAAGTAGCCTACAGGAATCACCGCCCTCTATCCTGGCGCGAGGCGGCGCGTGCGAGCGGGACGGGGCACCGTCTCAAGACTGCGAATCAATAAAGTCCACTCGTATAAGTCGGGCGGTGCAGCGACTGGATATGGGTCACGGTGCACTCAGCCCCCGAGATGGTATTTAATAACCCTCTACACGCTCTGACAGATATTACTCGATCCTCCTTCCGCCCGCGACGTGTTTAAATGTAAGCGATGGAGCGCCCGGCAAGATTTTTAAATGCGCTTTCAAATCGTTATGACATGATAAATACTGAGATCGCGTTTTTATCGTTCGCATTTTTAAGTTTAAATGGGCTGCAAAGAGGATGCTCGTGAGCGGAGTCGTCATGAATGTCGCATCGGAGATGATTGTCATAGCAATTTCCGGCACCGATTGCGGTCCAATGGCATGAATTATGTCAGAGATTTCTTGTCACAAACAGCTGGTGTTTCGCAATTTGCTGATGGCGGCATTAAGGTCGGGCAAGTGCAGCGGTCTACTTGGTGTGTCCTCCCCCCCCCGGGCCCCCACACGGTGGGAGACCCGCTCGCCCTGCGGCACGCCGCTGGAATTTGGCGGTGCGCCTTGCACTTAGGCTTGCTACGGAATTTAAGCATACACATGTATCGTATAGCGTGGGAAGCGTAACGTATTACCTTACAAGCCGAGCGGATATTGTACTCGCTTGTGTGGCTCCAACCCTTTAGCTCTCAAACGATTTAATACAAATAAAATACGTTGAACAGATTACTAGACTGAGCACGTGAATGAAAGTTATAACATAATAATACAAAGTTAGCTTGTATGTGCTTGGGTGTGCTAAGCTTTGTTCCTTAGCACACCCCACAATTCAATTTGCATTCATTATTTCCGATTCTGTGGTATTATATTATTCTATTTATTATTTATTTTATTTTCCATTTAGCTAGCCGCTGAAAGAAAGCTGATCCTTACTCACCATAAATGTTAGATTCCAGAAGAGTCAAGGTATCTCAAAGGAATAAAAATTAGCTTAAAAGCCGAAATGTCGATAATTGAATATGACGGCTTGAGTTCAATACTAAAAAAAATGGTAACACCATAGTTATTAAAAAAAAAATCGAGTTGATATTAAGAACTGTCACTACAAAGTGGTGAAATATGGCGAGAACATTACTATTCAGCATTTTATTAGATTCACAAACACAGTTTCTCACTACACTACTAAGCTTTTAGTGTTTAGTTTCAACTCTAGTCATTTCCTTTTAATGTGAACCACTGCCGAAAAGATTTATGAGTGGCCAGTAAGCTTGCTACGAACTGCTACGCTAACCGCTACGAATAAATCTCTGCTACGAATTCTCTTAGATGGTAGAAAATGAGGCAGAGTGACTCAGTTGGGAATTGTTGTGAATTCTAAATTGATTTGGCTAGGGTAGTCGAAGCAGGTATTCCAAGTGTTTGAAGGCAGCACCTGTGTTCGCATAGTTGTGTCGCGCGACGTCGCGCGGTGGGAACTTGCAGCAAGCGCGCGACAAGCCCGCGGCCGCGTGCGCTCACTAGCTTGACGAATTGTTGACGTTACATTATACGAATTATTGAGTTTATCATAGTTCGCGGAGGCATGCATCTATGAAGCTGCATCCCGTTATATTATCAAGACATTGTTGCTGAAATCTGTTGCTGCGGAATTTAATCTATGTATATGTTGAACAATATTATAAATTGTTTCTCACATCCTGATCTTTCGTGCATGCTTTGTTATCAGAAATTTATGAAACTAGGGTCCCCCCCTCCGTTTCCATCGGAGGAATTTCTCAGTAGCAGCCACGGAGACTGGATTTGTGCCCGGTTGATGGTAAGGCAATAGGCTCGCCCCCTATTACATAGGACTTAAACATAACTAGCGAAATGTGGGTGTACTATTAGGTCTACCCCTGCCTAACCCTTCGGGTATTACAGGCATGTTACGTTATGAAACTGAAACTCACCATAATTTATTTCTCATTGAATTATGAATGAATTCTGATGCAATCGATAGTGAACTAAAGTGCTCAATTGAAAATAAATGTGAAAGAGAGAAATATCGAGAGCCAAACGTGAATAAAATGAAATAATTCTATTTCACGTACGGAGCTGGCAGCGAGCTCGTGTCACTGTAACCGTGGTTCCGTCGAACTTATTTATACTAGCGATGCTTACCTACCGCAGGCAATATCATTAATCCTGGGAACCATCGAATTACTCCGCGTTTTATTAAATGGCAATCAATGCAATAGAACAGCTTCATTTACAAATAATAAAATACCGAATTTAGCATTGAATTTTGATTTAATGACTGCGTTTTAAACTGTACCTTTTATTCATGTGCCCGCGACTTCGTTCTCGAAAAATGTGATAGCTCGGCTAATATGAATGATATAAACATAATTTATAGCCTATAGCACTCACGAATAATGTAACTTTTTGTCAGTGAAACAATTTTTAGAATTTAATTATTAATTTCGAAGATTGCCCCTACATACAAACCAAAATTTCTTTATAATGTTGTTTAGATTAAACATCATTGTTTTTTGTTTGAACGTTACCCAACGTTCAGCAAATTAATTATCAAGTGCATGTTTTTATATAGCAACTTCCATTGATTGAGTGTTTCACACAAGGGAAAAAATATCACTGTGTGAGCTCACATTAAAACATTACACAATCAATGATGATCAGTCACGCTCTTTATTCACTGCCGAAGTAAATAACAAATAACATTTTGCTGTCCTTACAAGTACCAACAGTAATTAAATACTCGCGCAGAACAGAGGTAATTAGCGCATTTGAAACTAGGCCGTTAGTTGTATTGCGCCCAGCGCCGGTTCATTGCACCTCCTAAATTATGAAATACATGCGGACAAACTAACCCTTAATAATGAATACATGTTTTCATCTTATTTTAATAAATGTCATTTACATTTTTGTCGATTTCAAAGAATCGTAGCTTATACTCGTAGAGCGTCTACGGGCTACGTTATCTCGTAGACCCCTACGAAATTTTAAAATAATGAATTAAAAACATTTTTTTTACTGTACTAATTACAGTTAATTAGTACAGTAAAAAAAATGTTTAAAATTTCGTAGGGGTCGCGTCGTGAGTACTGACTCACGACGCGACAAAATGATATTTTCTATCCACGTAGAGTGTATGAAAATATTGTGCTAATATTTGCTATAGCTCCCGAATTTTCAATCTAACCTGTTCCATTGTAAATTTTTGTGTTTAAATAAAGCATGGTGGCAGGCGGGGCCGCGCGGCAGAGGTTAGAGGGCGGAGGGGGCATCACCCGCGGCCACTGTTTACATTATACCTATTATATTATTATGATTTATTGCTCAATCGATGCGCCACCCCGCCCCAGACACTCGGGTAATTTCACCGAAATGTTGCTAAACTTCATGTACATGGAGGAATTTCAACTATGTTACAACTTTAAAGGAATCAGATGCTTTGATACGGCGAAGGTAGGTACTGGTAAATAGTTTATGTAAAAATAAAGAGGAATTTATGTGAGGGTGAGAGCCTAAAATAATATGCTTTGTCTCTTGAGAACACACCGCCTACATCTCTCAGTCGTGTGTTGACTTTGTGTTTTTGAATAGGGAGTAAAATATGCTGAATTATGATTTATATTGTAAAGTGATCAAATATGAAAAGATATAACGGCGATTTAAAGGAATCGTACTCAAAACTCGATTAACAAGAAGTGATTGCAGTTCTGAAGCCCAATGTTAACACAACGTTCGAGTTCATCCAACAATGCGTCAAATTGGAAGTGCATAGTCAGAGCGCAAACACAGCGACAGAGGAACGAGTGCATTCAGCGAGATCTGCCAGAGCCGCGCCGTGCCGCGCCGCGCCGCGCCTAGTGCCACACAGCCCTTTGAATATCGCGCTCAAGCACCACCGTCTCTTATATACTATTCTGTGCCTATGTAGGTATTATTCAAGTTGCTAAGTATCAACTATTTAAAAATCACAAGAAAGAGACTTCGCATATATTTAACCATGATTTTTCCTCGTCTGATCTTTTCCATCGGAGTAAAAGGTGAATTGTAGCCTACGTAGCAGTTTCTTTCAGTTTTTGATCGATTTAATTTGCACGAAGGCTGCTGGTAGGCATTGAATTGACGCGCGTTGATAGAATTCCGTACCGGGTACAAATCACAAAACATTCCAATCCCTCCGGTTAATTGAATCCTGTAGGCCTTCATTAGAGATGGCGGGGGACGATTCGACAAAAACGAACTTTTACGGAAAGGAGAACGTCGGGGTACCGACAAAAACCACAAATGACATTCGGGAGGTGGCACGGATCGAATAATTACGTTGCCGCGGCTCATGCTCAACTTGGCTTTCACACTCCAAACATCGTCGCTCCTTCATAAAACTTTGCGTACAACTTCTCACTGCCAGAATTATTACATGTTTTACCAAAATGTAAGTGCTTAACAAACTTTGTCTAAGTGAAAAGATGACATGGGTACCTAAATACTTGTCGCGTGTCATTCTGTGTACGCAAACAAACACCAAAGAGACGACGCGGTTTTATGCAAAACTTTCCTCAAAGAGCCTTTCGTGTGAATAATATGTAATGCTGCGTATAGTGAACAGAAGGAGTTGCTGGAGAGATTTAAGTATTCCCTCGAAATTGTCAACTTAGCATTCGGCTGAAAGTTGGCCAGGCAACAGCAGACAGAGGACTAGTTGAGATTCAAAAGAATTCCAATATCAGTGGGAGCGGCAAATCGCGAAGACGAGAGTCCGCGGGCGCGAGTAGAGTGCGGCGCGGCGCGGCCCGGCTGCGGGCGGTGCGGCGCGGCGGCGGGCGGTGCGGCGGCGGTGGAGCCCGCACAACTTCGACATCGACCATTGCTGAATATGTTAATGTCGGAGACGCCACGCTTGCTGTCGCCGCAATATCGTTACTTTCAATTCGCAACTCGCCCGCCTCATCGTTAACACATTCCTATTGAGTTTTATACCGAAATGGAGCTCAGCGGTTTTATTGCTTTTGTTACGCAAATTGAAAAGTGCCTATTTGTGCTTAGATATGTATAATTAAAATACGCGACAATAGCACGGTTACAATTTAACGAAAGATTTAACTTCATTGTAATTAAGTCATGTTGTTAATTCTCTTGATTGTTATTAGTTTATTTTGCCATAAAATGCCAAGTCATTGTGTGTAGATTGTAAAGATATTATAAGCCAATACTTTCGGGAACAATCCGTTTACAGTCTGTACATAACGGGCAATGTATGCGTCGCTCGATCTCGACTCGCATGACAATTTACTTTGAAAGGATTTCTGTATGGTGCACTAGATTCACAAACACAGGCGCGGTACGCTGGCACACGACACACGACGCTCACAGCTTCCACTCGGCTCTTACTATGCAATTTAACTCGCTACTAATTAAATTCAATTACATTTTATTTACGTAGGTAGGCTTCCAGTTGCTAAGATAGATTACTCAGTAAATCATAGCATTAGATGCGTCGCTGTGTCCTACCTACAGAAACTAATAAAGGATTTCCAACTATAAGAACATGTGGGGAGATATCGTAGGAGTAGCGCGAGAAATTTTATGTTTTGTGACTGAATCTTGTAACTTTTACATCTAATATAACGCTTTTTTGTTCACACTCTTACACTTTTTCTCAGAATGTCTGCAACCACCAGTTAGGTGAACAGGTCAGAGTGGAAGATGTCTAAAACTTTGTATAAGAGAGATGTGTAGCCTTAACTCTTTGTACGGACTTTACCGCAGTTCAGTGCTGGACTTACAATGGTACTTGTACAGCTAACGGTAAATGCATTATTTTGTAAATACTAAATGCTCTAAAGATAGCGTCATTGCTTCACTCCCACAAAACTTTGAATGTTTAAATTAATTGAACGTAATCTAAGATCTGTTGAGCCAGAATGTCACAATGAGAAATTATTTTCGCTTTTTCTGACAAATAAAAAAGTGCTTTTGGGGAGTGTAAACAAAGGGACATGCCAAAATACAAATGAGAAGCTTATCTAAGCCCCGTCATTTGTAGGCGTACTTCATATTATATTATACTTTTAATAGAACTCGATTCATCCTCAATTGATGAGCTACGCAGATTGTACATGCAACTATAAATATGTAAATAATCTCCAAGCAGTGATATCCTAGTTGTGCGACCCTTGGACTGTGAAGTCATAGGTCTCAAGTTCAAACCCAAGACACTCCTCTGATTTTTCGGATTCATGTACGTATTGTATAATTAACGCTTGCATCTTTGAAGGAATAACATTATGAGGAAACCAGCATGCCTGTGAGATATTTCTCGACGGCTTGTGAAACCAAGTCTCTGACTTGGCTAGTCAGAGGTAAAGCCAAGTCAATATTATATAGTTCAGTGACATTCGTTCGATGATGCCTGTTGTGTCTGTCGGCAACCCCTTACTGTAACCGGGTAGTTCTTCGAAATTTGATTCTGCGACTGATTCATTTGGCCAAAATTTAAATAGGTAATAAATATAATAGGTAGAAAATAGGTATACCATATAACATATATGTTATATCGTATACCTATTTTCATATGAACATGTGTTACAGAGCTGAAAGTGAAATAAAATTTTGGCCATATGAATCAGACGAGGAATCGGGTTTCGAAGAACTACCCAACCACTACACAAAATGTAGGCACTACAAATAGTTAGTTTTTATAAATGCTGATTGTTATCTACTGAAAATTTACTTTCTGTCTTCATTAAATTGGAAGTTATTTTAAAATAGTTTTTTTTTTGTATTATAAGGTACTGCTTGATATTTTAATATGATTATTGTTAACACTAGCTGTTGCCCGCGACCTTCGTCAGCGTGAAATTTTATAAAAATACTATTTTCCCCGTTTTTGCAACGTTTTTCATTGATGCTGCGCTCCTATTGGTCAAAGCGTAATTTTATATAGCCTATAGCCTTCCTCGATAAATGGGCTATCCAACACTAAAAGATTTTTTCAATTCAAACCATTAGTTCCTGATATTAGCACGTTCAACCAAACAAACTCTTCAGTTTTATAATATTAGTTTAGATTTAAGCGTTTCGGTAAAAATCTGTAAGTTTGTAGTGTATTTCTGAATAAATAAATAACATTTAAGTGTTATAATTGATGGCTTACTGTTACAGTATAAATAAAATAAATTTGCATATTCAGCAATCAACCTCTGCCGCTCATACCCAAAACATACTTTATATGAATTATCGAGAAATATTTCCTAGAATTGTGATGTTAAAATGTTTGCAGCGCAAATTGTTTACCTTCGTTTTTAAGCGTTATTAAATATTTATTTAATAAATGGTGTAAATAAATACAAAATTAAACTGTTAGTCATTTTAAACATTTGAACACCTAAAATTATCGATTGGCATATACATGTGATGTACTAGCTTATGCCCATGGCTTCGCCTGCGTAAAGTTGTCTGCGTAAACTGTCCCACAGAATCAAAAGTTCCTATGTGTTAATCCAGGTTATAAACTATTTGTACGCCAAATTTCATCTAAATGCGTTCAGTAGTCTTTGCGTGAAAGAGTAATAAACATCCATCCAGCCATCCATTCTCACAAAATTTTGCATTTATAATATTGGTAAGATTTTCTTCAGTCCTTCTACAATATTCTAAATCGGTCTATTTAGAATATTGTAGAAGGTGTGAAGAAATAGATTATTCATGCATTAACAATAAATACATTCACCGAAAACATAAGTTATTAAACTTGAATTAATCAGACAACATAAAGTTACCGCGAAGTAACGCGACAAAAGCTACGACGTAGCAGTGCGTGCTACGCCGTAGCTTGTGGCGTAGCAAGCGTAGCGAACTTGTATCTGTTTTAATAATACGAGCTTTTTGTATAGATTTACTCATTTATTGATTGTGTTATTGTTTATAGCATCAAATTGCATGCTTAATTACCTTTCTAAATTTTTTAAAGTAAAGTGCCAGATACATTGTATACTGGGTGTAAAAGTACCCTTAACGAAGCCGAAAGGCACTTGTCCTCCCCGTCGTCATTGCGATCATTATTTTGTTCTACACCATACCTGGAAACCTTCTAGTTACGGAGATATTGGGTTCCAACTTTTTCACAAGTTTTTTTTTAAATACAAGTATTACAGTTACATTTTTACTTTAAATATCTTAATAGCCCCTATACTATTCAATGAATCCATCAGCACAATGTTTTGAGTGTCTTACAATAAGTTTTACCGTAAACCGTGTTTTTTCACCCAAAAAAAAAAGCCGTTTCCCAGCAATAATTTTCGAGTAGGGTGGTTACTTAGTTTGATGAACAGAATGCTTGGTTAACGTCTTCGTGAAGGATCCGTTTGCACCTTGTATTTGATGCTGACTAAACATCTTTCTATAAAACCTAGTAAAGTTGAAAGTGGCTCACCATGACGGCGTTGATCTTGAAGTCCATGTGGTTCTTGACCTCGGCAGCGAGCTCGCGCACCAGCAGCAGCCCATCTTTCCGGACCACGTCCACGTTGTACTCGTGGTATTTCTGTATAGACACAATATTTTTACAATTAATTTATATCAAGCATGCTGAAAACACCTTTTTTCGGTATTTATGCAATCAGAGGCTGCGTAAAGCGTCGTACTAATTAATTATCCGTAAAAGAAGTAGCTTGTTTACATAGAATACATGGCCAGAGGCAGCTAGCTTCTGCAGTAGTGATATCTGAAGTGAGCCAGTGACAGATGTTATCCCCATTGGTCACTGTTTCAGACTGCCGGTTTAGTTACTATGAGTTAGTTAAAATGAGATACTAATAGTTTAAACGAAAAAATGCCTTCGAGATAATGTTGTTTCATTCAAATAGGATGCAGATGTGTCTACCGCGATGGTCATTATGGCAACATTCCATAAATACCGTTGCTGGAAATCTGAACACAAAGTTTCCGAGTTTATGTAGACCGTAGTTTCACCAATTTGGTAGAGATATCATGAACTGCACCCGAATTATCTCTCATCAGCAAATACATATAAAGCATAACAATAGTTCACAGCAAATAGACTAGTGCAAGTAATATCTGCGTAGAGCACGCGTAATTTAATGCTTTCACGAGCACAGATAAACATTGGCAGGCATGTAGCGTTCGCATAATTTGTGAAAATGACAACAATCGTGTCGCATTCGCGCTACATTACGCGTTGAGTTATTGGTTCCCAACATGGCGACGCGGCGCGGCGCGACACCGCGCAGGGCGAACCGCGCGCGACTCGGCCGAGACCTGTCAAATTTAAAAATGGAACGAACACATCCGGAATTTGGCGGATGCTGGCTGCCAAATTATTGTTATTCGGCAGAGGCACCCGCTCCGTGCTGCCTTGTTATTGAATTTTGTATGTGCCCGATGTCGCCTTTGTTGTACTATCAAATCTAACGAGATGCGTCACTGTGCTTATAATATTTTTTTATTAACGTTTTCACCGACCGCTTTGACAAAACCGCTTATCTGCGGAAACGTGAGCCTGCAATAACAGAGTTAACTCCGAACATCTCTTAGATTAAGGATGAGCGAGGAAATAAAAAGGAATACAGCTTATAGATAGGCGGTAATACATTTTACGGGAAACCAGCTGCCGCTCAGTCAATAAAGTTCGTTTTAAGGGTACCATCGGCGGCGGATGGGGAATGGCGGCGCGCCATAGAGACGTCCGTCCGCCGGCCACGACACGACGACACCCCCCTTCATATTACATTGTCTTCAACGACACCCGGAGATCCCATTTAATCGATCGCCCACTTGAGCTTTAAAATGGGGGATATGGCTAAGTGAAATCCTTGCTTTAATATAACATTTTATGAGCTAAGACTGTGATTTAACGTTGGGGAAACATCACACAGATACATGTTTGTGTGATTACCTATTTATGAAAATTATAACCAATTAACCTTAAAAAGTACTTTTGAAAATGTTTTAATATTAGCTTTGATATTCTAGCTACCTGTTCAATCCCAGTTTATCAAGGCAAGCCATATTAATTGCGCAAATAGAGTGGCTCGCTGGTCGGAGCTGAGTGGCCGAGGAAGGGTCGCGGCCGACGGATATTTGGTTTGATCCCGCCCTATACGCGCACCCTATTTGTGGACCTCTAGGGCTGCCAGCACTAGGACTTTACTTAGGATTTTACGTTGGAAAAACTAAAAAGTAAATACGACTAAGGCCGCAATTTAGGTCATAGCTGAACGTCTTGTAGTTCTATCTAAGTATGGCCTAGGATGAAGTAAATGTAAGTGTCAAATAGTTAATTAGGAAATATCTACTTACAAGATTTTATAACATACTAGCTTATACCCGCCGCTTCACCTGCGTGGACTTCGGTAATTGTCCCACAGGATCGTACTACCGGGATTAAAAGCATCCTATGTGTTAATTCAGGTTATAAACTATCTATGTGCCAAATTTCTTCCAAATCCGTTCAGTAATTTTTGCGTGAAAGAGTAACAAGCATCCATCCTCACAAACTTTTGCATTTATAATATTAGTAGGATAGGAAGTAGGATAAAATAACTTCAAAGTGTTTTTACTGCATAAATAATTAAAATAAAAATCAGCTTTATCTTGAGGGAGATATTTATTAAAAATCAGATGCTTCTTTAAAAACTGGAAGTGTCGATAAACAAGAAAAAAAGGTTTACGTGAGTTTAGGGCGCCTCATGGGAGGTAGAATTTACTGACCCTTGGGTCCACCCCGCAGGGCTGCATTATGTACGGACGGGGCTGTTAATCGTCTCTGCCGTTTATTATTTTAATGGAACTCATTTAATAATATAGCAGACATAAAATTAATTACGTAAACAAAAACACTTGAAATTCCCGCCAATTTTGGGTTACTTGTCAAATAAATGCTTTACTTTTTACTTTCAATAACTTTAATGTTATGGTCTCTAGTGATTTTTTCACAAAATCTTTGTATTTTTCTTTTTCTTTCAGACAACTGTCTCCACTGACAGACATTACGGTTTTATAATATAGTTTAAAAGGAAGATTAGAGGTTATTTTTGAATTTTGGTTACATAATTGCATCCTACAGACAAGCAAAGTTGGATCCTTGTCATTATTTTAAAACAAATAAGACTTCACGTTCATCACAACCCTATGTAAGTGGAGGCCAAGACTCGTCGAACATCATCAAAATAGACAATTTATTAGGTAGTGTTGTATTTAATTCGTAATTTAATCGGTAGGTTGGCGGCGGGCACTCCGGCCGGCATCACTGCGGCGCGCGGTTGCATAACGCCCCCCGCTCCCCGCTCCCCGCCCGAGGGACCCCCGGACACATTGGCTAACAAGGAACCTAAATTCAATTAAGGCAGTTAATTTAATCCGCTTTGTGTGTCAACACCACCCTCGCGGACCTATGATTAATCCTATATATTCAACTATTTTAATTTATTTTGGTGTCAAATAAGAGGTGTTTTCAGTAATGTTACGGTTGGTAGGCACTGAAATATAACTGTCGCGATGGATTTCATTGAATTAAAAATTATTTGGTTGACTAAATATTTTGATCATATATCTAAACTAATTATAGTAAGTATTGTGTTTCCAACTTATGAACGAGCAAAATATACAATTATTTCTAGAGCAGTTACAAATAAATCATGACTAGAAGATCATACATAGCACTATTCACTACATGTGTACTCGTTAACTTCTGTACCTTCGTCCGCGTTAGGGTCCAAAATTATCCCATAGGATACATACGACATTGCAGTGATAGCCTAGTGGTGTGACCGTCGAACTGCCAAATCATAGGTCTCGAGTTCAAACAAAAGGCAAACCTCTGATTTTTCGGATTCATGTGCGTATTGCATAATTTTCACTTGCTTCGGTGAAGGAAAACATATTTGTGAGGAAAACAGCATGCCTGAGAGATATTTCTCGACGGCATGTTAAGCCAAGTCAGAAGCCCATGGGCGGCATAAAATTCTGACACCAGGTTAGGCACTAACCACACGATAAAGAAAATCACACCGGAACGTTTTAAATATAACCTATGACACTCGGGATAATCAAGCTTCCAATTAGTGAAAGGATTTTCGGAATCGAATCAATAATTCCGAAGATAACCCCCTACAACCAAACTTTACCTCTATAAAATATTAATATCGATTTACTCGCTACTTCTGTTAGTATGGTAGTGACGCTATGACCACTTTACAACAAAAAACCAACGCTTACAAACCTAGAATAGAATTAAAAAACGTCTTGTTTCCGAACTGAACCGATTTATGGTCAGCTGAATGAGTGGTACGCCGAGCATTGTCAGGGGTCATTGTCCACCGGTCGCGGTCTATACGAACTTGTACGTACTACAGGAATATAGGGGGCTGATCTGCTTCATCTGCGAATATGGCTTCTGAAGAGCCGTATTACGGAGTATTTTCTAGCTATATTAGAATCTTTATACACCCTTTGTGCACGGTATGCGATGTGCCATTCAAAAACGAATCTAGTTATTACAATTTGATATTTTTAATTAAATGTAATCGCTAAAAGAGCATGGTATCGCGCCGTTATAAGTATATTTTGAAAAATAAAATTTGAGTATGTACGCCATAACGGCGTACTCCTGTATATAACTGACAAATGCTTATTATAGGTTCATCCATCCCATGCTTATGTGGCTGTCCACTTACAAAACGATGATAAACCCATATCTGGGACAGTTGAATAATCAACTGCGTTAAATATCAGCAGTAAAAACGCGGCGTCACGATCGGTGGCCGGTTCGCGGGTCCAGCGTTTCTTGCTCGTACCGGACAGGATTTTCCACTCCGCCCGGCCGCATTTGTGCGTACTACGCACAAGGGAACTCCATTTGCGAACAAAAAATATGTAGTGAAAAGGGCAGGATCGCCTTGTGTGCTGTACAATTCTAAGCGAATTCCAAAACACGAGCCGATGGGAAATATATTAGGTGGGCGCGCCTCTCAACAGTTCCGAATACATAGGATGGAAATAAATAATGGCGGTGGTCGCGGACGAGCCCCGATCGAATCCGTTCACACCCTGTATGTCGACATGATGTATGGATGTGGATGGACTTGATCTTGAAATGAAATCTATTGTTGTTCAAGGGGAAATGTTTGTACAACCGAATTTTTAAACATTTTTTATTTATTTATTACCTATTCTTAAATCATCCTCGAAGGCAAAAAACGTTTTGGGTCGCCCCAAGTAACATGGGATAAGGGCAGGAAGATGAGGATATGTATGTTCCGTGATTCGTGTTAAATTGATTTTGAAACACAATGAAAGTAACTTCGTTTATTACTGAATATTGATTAACAAGTTTTCGCAGAAGACACTAACTCCAGCAATAGGCCGACCGCGGCTCTATTGTTTCTGTGTGATTGGTAAACCCTCGGGACAGAGGGGAGGTTCTATTATATTAGTTGGTTACATTTTAACGCTTTGAAATATGTTGAAAATGTTCCATCCTTTGCAGTTTATTTCCTCCTACTATGATTTTTAATACTTTTAGAAGCATCTGTGAAAAGAATTTCACGAGCTCGTGGAAATAGATTTTTTTTATAATTTAATTAATATGCTAAAAAAAATATAAAGTAGTTGCAAGATGCTTTTAATCATCAACAAGAAAAATTTCAGATATTTTCATGTAAAATGTATTTAATATTCATCAAGAAAATTTTACTTAAAAGGAACTATTTTGAAACTTAAAAAAGCAGTGAACTGAAAAATATTTTTAATTAAGAAGTACATACCCTATGAAAAAGAAAACTGTTTCCCTCAAAAAATATTAGAACGTAAAATACTAGTTTTAATTAAATATTTAGCAGCAATAAGGAGAAGGTACGTACCTATGGACCAAAAACCCATTACCTAACTACTAATAATGATTCAGACAAGCTACATACCAAAAAATCCTTAAAAATGTAAGGAATAATTGTACCTAGGCTGTTATCTATTGAATATCCAAGTTTATTTAAAAAACCCTAATCCGAGATCCTGTCCATTTAGGAAAAAGCTTGACACTCATCAAAATACTTCATTAAAAAAAAAACGAAAGCAAACAGTTTATAAAACAGGTTTCCCTAGCTCAGAGACAACAAGAAAAATTCGGTTTTTCCTCTTTACACGAAAAAATACGAGCAGGAAGGTGAGCGCCGATATGTAACGCAAGGACGGCGCTTTTCTCCTTTGGCAGAAGTTTTAAAAAGAATGAAAGGTGTTCGTTGCTATTATTGTGGACTACAATGGGCCGGGAAAACAAACGCTCCCCAGCTAGTACGCACTTTACTCTTGTATGACTTTGGATTCTACGTAACTGTAGATGATCTATATCTGTTATTTGCAGGTGTTTCTACTTAATATGCTAATGAACACTTAATATTTTGCGAAGTTTAAAGTACTTCGGTTATTTTGAAGTTGAATAATTTTGTGAAAAAATGTAGTAATTGCCTCTGTATACAATTTAAAAAGCGATGTTTTCGTGCACCTTATCACAGCCCTATTCAATGGAGCTTTCGTTAAAATGTATGACACAGGTAATTCACCTCTGGGGACAAAGTGTCGTCCTCACCAATTAAATTTTAATTGCGACGGCTTGCCAAAATGCCAAACTTTTAATACGTAGCAGCGATTAATTAAAAATGTATTACTAATGAAATTTAAGTTTTCGAAAGGCAAGAGCGAAGCGAGCCGACCATCTTGGAATTTCATATTCTCGTTAGAATGTCGAGATTGAGCGTGCTGAAGATTCATTTCACTGAAAAACTTCATTTTGAATCAGATTATTGCAGCAGTGAATGCGTTTTGAAATATTTTATCGCCATTTTAATATTGCGCTGAGAGTTGATCATCTGGAACTTCCGATGCATATTATGATGTTTTACATTTCGTCAACTATACTGGACGGTAGGTTATTAAAAACTTCTGCGTTTACACAGTGGGTAATAAACATGTTCTTATTATTTCAAAGCGCGGACGTCCACGAAGTGTTTGGTTGGTTGGTTGGTTGGTTGGTTCTCAATAATTAATTAGAACGAACAGCCAAAGGAAAACATGACAGACGTATGTCTGTCATGTTTTCGTGATGTGACATACCTACACACAGGTAAACCCATATCGTCTACAATGTACTCAAACATTGTCTTGCGTATCGGACATTAGTTCGACAACGCTACAATAAATTAAGATTACCCCTAATTAAACCCTAACAGTAATGACCTTAATAAAATTAAGAGACGAAGCTTAACAAACTCCGCTAATTTCAATTGTCCACTTGTAATGTTTTGAAGCGCGAGTGTCGCTGTGGGGGCCGGATCCGACGCGGGCCGCAACTGGCGCACTCTGGCGGCCGCGCACAGTTTAACCTAATTTGATTGTAGAGTGAATAGTGAAGGCCTGGACCATCACGGAGTAGTGGGTTTAGGTCACTCGTCTCCCTTTGTGAGATGTGGGACAAGGTAAACAACAGACACAAGGGAAAAAATTAATGTGCCGCGACTCTCGCGAGCTCCAGCCTGTTTCGTTCTCACCTACATATTATGTTCAAATTCTGTTCGTAGATTTTATTTGGGTCCACTTACTTATTTTGTAAAATAAACACAATTATGAGTCACTGCAATACCTAGGTTTTCTGATTTCCGTTAGGGTGGACCGCCACGGATATCCACCATGATGTTGGCAGTTCCAAGGAAAACTATATACTTTTCCTCAAATATTGTTATTTTCCGCCTAACAACAATTAATTTAATCAACAGAGTAACGACCCAAAAAGCTTTTATTATCAGTAAGTACAAGCTAACATTAATAACGAAACTACATTAGATAGAAGCGAAGGCACGTAGGAGTGAACAACAACAATAGAGAAGCTAATAAATAAATAGGAAAGTTAATAATATAAATGATTTATTGAAGTGATAGCGGGCAGGGTACCGGCAGGGCACAGGGTACAGGGTAGGGGGTCGATCAGGCCTTTAATATTGAATAAGTTGCGATGGCGAAGTTTCCCGCGAAACATCACATTATTACTCGGACGGCGCGATGTATAAGGAATTTTGATTATAACGGACGATACGTAACCGCGGTGTTACTTCTGTAAAACGTTTTCGATCTCACTTTTAAACTTACCCATCACGTAAACGTTACAAATTGGCATAAGTAGGTTAGGTACCCACTTATGCCAATTTTTTATGAATTTCTCAGTAAGCGGTTTTAGAGATCAATATTGATGAATTGATTGATTGATGCTTCGCAGTAAATAAATGGCGCACAAAATTTCATCACATTATGGTGGAAGTGCCAGGATGGCCCTCGAAATTCCCGGCATAATAACCAGCAAATTGCAAAAAACGTAAGAAAATTTGAATTTCGCGGGCGACCGTGTTCCACCTTAACAGGAAATAGGTATTCATAATCAAACAATTTTCAATGTAAAAGCAGTAAACAAGTACAAAATCAAACAAAGCTTAAATTGATAAGGTACCAAGGGACGCATTTGCATATTTTTGCCATATCAAAATAGATTGGTCATCATGAGTTTCAATTTTTAAAGTAAAAAGTTAATATTAATGTTATTGGACATAACTAAAGTTCACTATCGTTTAATACACAAAAGGAAATTGAATTTCCTTGAAAGTAGGTACTGTAACATGAGCGTAGTATCATGCGCATTATATCTAAATAGTCATATACATAGGTAGAGTAATAAAAGCCGTTCCACAACCGAATGTTGTCTAGACTAAATAAATAATTTTGCAGATAAGTAACGTATTTCAGTTTTTTTTCAAATTACCTTCTTACTAAAAGTTGTAGCGACTAGAAGCTTTCAGTGTATACTCGGATGAAAACGACACGATATTTGAAGTAGTTTACGATTATTTTCCATTTGCAAGTCATTATTTTTATAATTTAGCCCTGAAATTTGCACACTTGACCGATTTTCAGTACTAGAGATTAATAATCTTGCAAATGGTAAAGTAACGACCACCCAAAACAAAAAACAGTAGTAGTACTAATCACATAGTCGATTGTGTTTTGTCATTTTATTTTCAAGATCTGCGTTCTCGTTCCTGCAGGGGCAGCCCTAAGACGACAAAAACTAGTAAAAGCCCCCACATAATAAACATTACGAATAGCATCTAATTGAAACCATTAAGCGATCAAGATGCATCGATAAGTGACTAATACCGTGCTTTAGTAACAGTCGCTCGCTGTATCCCTATCTCTGGTCGGACACGTAACTGGGTCGCGGGTTGTGGGGCGCCAGGGGGTGTCGGGGGGTGTTTGGGGCGCTAGGGGGCGCCACGGGAGCGGACTCGTAGTTTTTGTACGTACGCGTCGGACCGGCGATCCGGCTTACTTGCTACACGCTCTCTCGCCGCCTTCAAGAGAGAAACATCACACATACCTCCACGCACGACTCTCAGGAAATGGAAACATTTTTTTTTTGTTTTTTAGTCCGAATTTCACGTGCGGCTTTTACTACGAATGCAGAACTTGACGTTTTTGCGTACCTTTATTCTTACGTAAAAAGGATCGATTATATAATTTTTGTGGGTTATACTTACGTTTTGAATTTGATTCATCTTCGTAAAATGCCTTCCAAACTCCCATAAGTCGACACCGAATTTTAGCGCCCAGTTTTTGACTCTGTAACAAAAATGACAATTTTAATTAATGGTTACAGACTTCAATCAGTATTTCAACAATGATAAAAGTAGAAAAAAAGTACAAAACGCAGGAAACAAATTCGCACGATTCTAAGAGAATTTAACATTTATCATAAGTCTGTGACGGAGAAGTAAATGTGATCTGGGAAACAGGTTAAGCATTTTTTTCCACTTCGTCAGGCACCCCTTATTCGGTAGGAGCTTACTCGTACAATTTATATTTGTCGTAACAGCGTACAAATGTAAAGCCGTTGTCACAGGATGAGACCAATTTAATGAATGTCTCGATACCTGGCGCCGGCGCTTTGTCGTGACTCTAAATGTTTTGATAGCTACCATTAATATGTATAAGGTTTTTTTTATTATTATATAACTAATACTTTTCTAATGAGGTTTTAATAAACTATTTTAGGAATGTTATGCTCGGCAGCGTTTGGAGAAGTTTTTTAGACCGTTTGTTCGCGTCTTAACCGATCGGTTGCACAATACTTGGTCATCGAGTTCACGTGTCTCGCATTTGTTCAGAAAACCGGGAGGCTATCTTCATTGGCGAATAAACGTCCGGGCTCGCTGAAAAAAATGAACGCGACGCGCAACGATTGCGTGTGCGTGTGACGGTCGCTTTGGTTAAGACGATTCCTTAGAAATTGTAGTATAAAAGAAACCTTAGTTCATATTCACATTGCTGCCTTTCCTCGCGCTCAAGTCAAACATAAACGGTACATACATAACAAACAAGTTTTAATGACAGGTTAATAATCACATAACCATTAGGTAACCGAGTGCAGTTTTATTTTCAGGAAATATGAATAGCCACTAACGATAAAAGTGCTAATATATGCATTCAAAGTAGGTTAACATTCGCTCGAAAATATAAAGTAAGGATTAAAACAGTTCGTGTGAGTCCATTCAGCTTCAGGAATAGCTTACGACATTGCTATTTTAAAATACTACTCGTGATAGTCTGGGTCTCTCTCATCGGAAGTAGACCACTGAAACATTTGCATATTCTTATTGTAGCTCAGTTTTATGTGAATCAGCTATCTTTTCTGCGCCATTTTTATTTTTCCGCTAACTTAGTTACTAATGGATTTACTAGTTGCCAAGAGTACTTTTAGATCAATCGGTGTGACCTAATTAAGTCCATCACAATTTAGAAACTTTATTTAGGCTTAGAAAGTATTCGGGCACTTTCACATTGTTGCGTGCAAGTATGAAATGAAATGGAGTACAAAGAATTTAGAGTAAATAAAGTTACGCGGGAACAGTTTTATTTATATACTAATTTATTGAAGTAATTGCGAGTATGTGACTTCAAACTATTCCGAATATAAATACGTAACCACAAATATATTTTAGGTGAGGCTAAAGCTCCTTAAATATTTTCGAATTAATATTTTAAGAGTCGACTTAAAAATTCCAATCTACGTGGAGAAAATTCCAATTTTTAAATACATATAATAAAACTGCTTTCCCGTCCTTTAGCATTTAGAAGAGCTTAAACCAGTCTATCTATGCGGGATTATCCCTGTCCTGAGCAGTCCTGTGATGAGAAATCGATGGAAACTGCGCTGCACCGAAATGAAGCACGAGGAGACGACGTCTAGACTTTATGTCATAAACGGTTAGCCACAAGCCTTCTTAAGATTAGAATAACTTTGAATCGTTTCATATTTTGCTTCAAAGTTACAATATGCAATGTCCCAACTTTGAGAGTTTATTTCAAATAAGATTGCTTTATCATCCTTTAAGGGTTTCTGAACCTCGAATATATTGCCAAGATCTTTTTATCACTGATATGGAATAAGTAACTGAGAAGAAAATAATAAGGGTTTGACTTCCCTGTAGATAGCTAATGGAGTGATTTTTTGTGTACTTTATCAAAATGTCTTCGGAGTCGTTTGCAATGTTTTCTGCCGCTTCGCGTTCTTTTATTCATTCCTTTTCTGACCGTATCACGTCCCTATCTATTTTTAAAAGATCTCGCTGATAACATAAGTAATAATAAAGGAAATGTAAAAGACGAGAACGGTTCAGCGAATTTTTGGGCAAAACTTCGTTCTTATTTCCTTATTCCGTTTCGTTTAATTCAAGTTGTTCCACAATGTCCTCATTAGCAATCAGGGAATGTTTCGCGGGCATTGTTCGCCCAAGTTCGGCCGTCACCGGCACCGGTTCGGAATTTAGAATTATTTAAAACGTTCGTTTTGGTGGCCGGCAGGTGCGCGCCACGCAGCCGGCGCCGTCTCCGGCCCGTTACGCGGGATACGGGAAGCTTCCAGCATCTTCAACAAATCTCTTTAAGACTGCTATAATTGTCGAGGGCCTTCTTTAAAAAATCTCGATGGTTTAATTGCTGACAAAACGATCCAGGGTTGTATTTGCACGTTTATTCAGTTAACTCACAAGAGGTGGTTTGTACGTATCTACTACTATGCGATTAGTGTGCAAAACGAAGGAAAGGGTCTCAACACTGCAGTGATCCGCTTAAAATATCTTGTTACTGTAATCGGTTTAACCCTGGCGCTGAGCATAGGGTTTCGTCGCCGGGGCGGGGGTAAACCGATTTACGTTTCACCTGAATTTAATATCATTCCTTTGCGTATGACAAATTTCTGTTTAAAATACTGGGACTTAGTGAAACGTGGGAAAATTGAACCGGTGCAATCGGCGACATCAAAGCGACCTTTTAAATTACTTATCTAATTTATGATTGCTGTTTAATTAGGGTTGATCGTACCGAGGACCTTTTAATTTAATATGATTAAACAAGAAACGATGGTGTTCCTAAAAGGACGAGTGTCGAGGAAAATTCCTTCCAATTCTCACTCTCCTTATTTCCAAGAAGTGTTGAAAAGGTACTGTTATGAACGCTTGAATATTAAAGCGATCGATACGAATTAGGAGCCGAGCTATTCAATTAAGTGTCAAAGTAAATTAATTAGAGATAGAAGCCGATGATGTCTCGGTTGCAGTGAGTCGATAACGGTTGTTTTATTAATCAGTGTCGGCGAGTGCTGGCAGACGGGGTGTCAGACGCGCTGCGCCCTTACGTAAGACAGCCTCCGAGTCCGTAGTACGAGCGGCGTCCCGCGCCCCGCGCCCCGCGCCCCGCCCGCGCCCCCGCCTGCCCCGCTCTAGATCAATACCGGAGCCGGCGCCTTTGACATGTGCCCCGCGCCGCGTGCCGCTCTGCAAATATTTACGTTGTGGAAACAGATCATAACTAGTTTCATTTGCCTGTTTGTTCGCCACCCGCGACACACCAGCCACAGTAAAAACCAATTTAATTGACAAACGTCTAATTTATGTCTCAATTAGTTTTAGTTGATTGCTTTTTTTTAGCTCGAATTTCTGATTTTGAACGTTCAATTGAATAGCTGAGGCTTATCTACAGATTTACTCATATCAGTAGGCGTTACGAGTCGAACAGTCGTCATTTTAATTCAAATTAAACGTTTTATGGTTCAGTCAGTTTTAACTAAAACGTTTACCGCATGTGGTGCCGGTCAATCATTGATAAGCCACAATCCACCAGATAAAATAAACCAAATTAGTTTGTACTCTGAATTAACTTCATTTACGTGAAACGTACAGCTTTAATTTAAATATTTAAGTGTTCCAAATGATAACATGACGTTCGCTTTTATATTAGTTTTAAACCTACCCCTAATGATAATCATAAAAATAAAGTCTACTGGAAATATGTTGTTTAAATCATTCTAGCTTGACGTAAAAATAATATTTTTAAATGCATCTAGTCTCTATTTAGAATAATTTAACTAATCTGAAGGGCTTAAACAAAACCATTTCTCTTAATTCATTATAATTAACAAGAACAGAAAAGTTAATTTTCTACCCGCATTGAATATCGCACTGGGTACACCATTGTATGTGAGATGCTACAACTGCAACGGCGCTACGACTGCTACGCTGCTACGACTGCTACGCTGCTACGATGCTACGAGCCTACGCCGCTTGTGCAAATTGTCTACGCTTCTACGAAACAGTTAATTGAGTTAGGATTGTAACTGGCACGGACTTTATACCGTCATTAAAGGCTGTTGTTAGTTATAGTGCTTTTATGTGAAAGCGATTCTATTGGTCGGAGTGTATTGTTACTATACGCTAGTCTATTAAATATTTTAATTGAAATAAAGCGGTATTTTGAAATTCTAGCGAGTTTTCTATACCTAACTGCCCAGGCAAATTGAATTTCCCGGACGTTTTGAATGGTTAAATTTATTCCCAAAAATAAAACCATTTTTCGTTTGATGTTAGTGACTTTTTAAAGCATGTATCGGAAAAAAAACTTGTGAAAATGCTCCATCAAAAAGGATTTGCATTTTTCACAAACATTCCACAGTAAAAATCAATGAAATCCTCGTCACCTAGTTAACTATAAATTTTCCAATAATCTTTTATATGTAGTTAAAAAAAAAATTAATCACCACGGTTACCAAATGAATCGGTGATTATTGTATGTGGCAGATACTGCTGCCTACTTGCTTTAGGTAATCATATCACGTTTTGCCTCCGCACCACCTATTAGAGGTGTTTTTTCCGAAAATGTGACATAACTACGATCTATATTAGTAAGTAGTATTTAAATAAGCTCTATTGCTGCTTACTCCAGTATTTAACCATTCCTTACGTTAAAACTGCACCCATAAGACCAAAGCACTTAGTAGGAGCGAACTCAAAACTACAACATTTGCGCGTTTTTCCTTAGCAATGTTTAAAACTACTGGACAAGTTTTAATGGAACTTTCATTTATATTATCCTTAAGAGCTCTGAACCAGGCTATATAATTACGATATGTCTAGACAAAGTTTTGTGATCAATCTCGGGAACTAGCCGAGGGGCGACACGGCTTTTATGAGCATTTTATAACTAGTAAGCAAAGATGGCCATGCTTATCTTGCAAAGTAGATTATGTTAAATGGAAAAACGATATGACAGGGATTCTTCTTCAGAGTGGTTAGTTTGTCCGAGTTTGTATTACGAGCATGCCAATACTCGTACTACAAACAACCAATACGGACCACGGATCTTAACTCTTTCGAATTAGTTTGTCGTGATGATGGTTTGACAATACATGGTGTAAGGGACAGCCCTCCACAAACGTACATATGGCATGAATTCAGTATATCATACTAAGATGACCGGTACAAGAAATTGTTACAGGAATGTTATGCAAAAAGCACGTAGCGAACGGCAAGCGCGACGACGAGTTCGATGAACTCTGTAGCTAGGCAGGAAGTGAACAGCTGATTTCACGCGTCATCCGTTAGAGTATTTTTTTTTGGTAGACATTTTTGATTTTAGCCGTATTATTTACATAAATGGAGTGTTGCGGGCAGGGAATGTAATTTTACATTGAAATAAAGGAATAGTTTTTGAAAAAAAAGTAAAAAAAAATCCGGTGGAATATGATTCAAAATAAGGAGCTGAATGCACCCTGACAGTTTGTGGAGGGCTGTCCCTTACACAGCAGAAGAAAAAAACAGCAGACCCATACATTTGCATCGAGTAGGTATTGTATTTTTTTAATCTGATAGTCTGTACCACACTTTTAAAATATTATCAAGCCTTTCTGATACATGATAATCAAAGTTTTCGTCGTTTGACCTAAGTTTACGTAGATAAATTAGCCTGATATGTTGAGATGAACGTTTGAAAACTATTATCTGATTACCCTGCAGCGTCAGTGTCAGTGGGCCCGGAAGTGAACTAACAGAAATATTTATATTTATGTGTGATATACAGGGACTTAAACATAACTGGCGAAATGCGAGTGTACTATTAGGTACACCTCTGCCTAACCCTTCGGGGATTAAAGGCGTGATGTTTATGTGTGATATATGAGTCCACACCATTTTATTTCTCAGTATTAACCAGGACCTATAGTGGATGGCTATGAAAGGAGGGGAAGACCAGGGAAGCAATGGATGTACTGTGTAAAAGATAGTATGGCTAGACCTACTCATGAGATGAAGTCCAATAAAGCAGTATGGAAGAAGAACGCATGCTGCGCTGATACCAAACAAATTGGGATAAGGTAAGGAGAATGACGGTGAACCACGACGGATAATGATAGGTCAACGTCGGACTCCATTTCGTTGATCAGATTGATTTTAGGGAACATACAAACTAATATTACAATTTGGTGAACCGTCGGCACTTTGCGTAACTGTCCGTGGGTTCAGATCGATAATATTTATCTTTGAAATAAATTTATGATGTTTTTGAAGGTGAACTCACTGTTGCGTGTTAACAGCTTAAGGTTACGGATTAACCCGAAGCGTTACTCATACTACAAACAATTTTCTGTCTGTGCCATGATTTTTAGGGTTCTGTATCGGAAGAGATACCCTTCAGATACAGAACCGGACCCTATTAATAAGCCTCCGCTGTCCTTTCGTCCGTCCGTCCGTCAGTCCGTCTGTCAGCGGACTGTATCTCGTGATCCGTAATTAAGTAGGCGATTGAAATTATCACAGAATGTGTAATATATGTGCCGCTATAACAACAAATAAAAATAAATTAAAGGGGGCTCCCCAATTACGATGGTACCTTCATGCGCGAGTCCGACTCGCACTTGGCCGGTTTTTTCATCATCATCATTCTCTTGCCCTTATCCCAATTTATTTGGGGTCGGCGTGACTCGTCATCTCAGCAGTCATCTCCTTTCTTTCTATGCGCTTGAATTGAAATCTATTAATTTGTTCCTTCGATTGTATTATATACTCAAAAACCACATATCACTTGACGTAGGCTTTATTATTCCCTTTCTGAATATTTATGAAACAAAATAATGTTCAATACTTGTGTGAGCCGTGTGTTACGTGGGTTGGGGTCATGTAGTGCGTCCCACGCATTGAACCTTGACACTACACGCTTATAAGCCCACAGATACAACCGCTGTGTAGTAAGTACTAAAGCTGCCTCGTTGATCTAGTCGTCGCAAACACGACTGCTGAGTATGAGATCCTAGGTTCGATTACCAGGTCGGGCAAAGTGTTTGTCAGGTTTTTCAGGATTTCGGCTTAGCCACCGAGTCTGGAATTGTGCCTGGTTGATGGGAATAGGTTCTCCCCCTATTACATGGAACTTAAACATTACTGGCGAAATGTGCGTGTGCTATTAGGTACACCTCTGCCTAGCCTTTCGGAGATACGACGAGAGATGTTCATCGCGATCCGCTGAACTATGATCGTACCTTATATGAAGCTATTGTTTACAGTGTGCTATCTCGGGTGCTCGGCGGGGAGCGGATATTGCAGCTAGCAGCTCACATGTTGCTTACAAACGACCAGTGTACTGGTCAAGACGAGGTGCTAAGTTAGACTGGATGAATGTGGTCTACTATTGTATGAGTGGTGGCTTAGTGTACAGTAACGCGACGAAGATCTCTTAGAAAAACCGGCGTTCATCAAACGTTAACGTAGGTGAACAATGCCAGGAATCCTTGAACAGTGACGTGAAAGTTTCTAGGGTGAATTTTATTTTATTATTAAATGGCACCTAAAGTGACTGGCGCCGAAGCATACATACTTGATTGTGATTTATGCTTACTTACAGGCTTACTGTACAGATACTATGTGTACGTATATTTTTTTGTACGTAACCGATTCTCTTAGTACCTTCCAGTAGCGAAGGGTTAATTTTTGTAAGAGGCAAGCCGGAGTACATATCTTTAATGTGATTATATTATTTGTCTGTAGAATACTGACTGTGCCATTTTTCAAAGGAAAACCGGTAGGAATCGAGTTCTATGGAACCTTCGCCACTGGTACCTTCTTGGCTAGTGATGCTTATAGGGAGTTACCTAGGGATAAGGACACCAGTTAATTTAATATTGATAGAAGCGTATCTACTGTTTAAAAAACTTTAAACCAACGAAAACAGGAACTGAAAACCGGGAAATAAAAAACTGAATTAAATCGGACCACTCTGTAAATGGTTATGTTTAGTCATATATTGTATCATCTCATCACATATTTAAAAAAATACACGTCGAATTGAGAGCGGCCCCCTTTTTTTCCGTCAGTTAAAATTAAAATAGTTCAAATAAAATAGATAGAAGTACATTCCAGTGCTTGATTAACAACCAACTACATCTTGGAAAAATGAAAGATAAAATAGTGTATCTGAAAAATCTCTAGAGATAAGGATACCAGTTAATTTAATATCGCCAGGGGCGTGTGTACAGTTTAAAGATTGTAATAACGTTGAAGCAGCCGGGCGGACCTACAAGTTCTAGTTCCAGAAATATTTAATATACGTACCTCTTGAATATTAAGGCTTGGTCTACATTGTAGTGTAGTTTTGGTTCTAATGCCCTCATTACCTACAGATTGATCGTATCTCTGATATGAGGAAAGTTTTAAGTATGAATAGCTATATGAGTACAGGAAGACCAAAGAAACAATGGGTGGTCTGTGTCAAAAATGCTAAGCTAGAAAAGAGGTGACTGCTGAGATAACGAGTAATAGAGAAGTATGGAAGAAGAACACATGCTGCGCCGACCTCAAATATATTGGAATCTGCTTCTTAGCGTGTCGATGGCAATCTAAATTATTTCAGCCCAGAATTGAGCTACTAATTTGGCGCTTTCGGTAGCGTCCATCAGATCCAGGACACGCAGGACACGATATTAAGTGCCCCATCGTTTGTAGAACAGCGCCACAGTTACACTCCAGGTAAGAGTCATTAATGAATCATTAATATATTGGAATAAAGGCTGGAGATGATGATCGCATCTTTGTTTCATGTATTTTTAGCAACACTAAAGTGTGTCGTTTATTTTTAGTTATTGTGAACGTCTACTAATAGGCACAAGTTCGTTAAGTGGATCCCAAGGTTAGATAAGTCAATAAAAGTATTCTCTTTTATAGTGTGAATCAATTAAGAATTGTACATCAAACCACCAGTATATTTACCTAATAGTATAGCTTCATTTGGCGAACTTTAGATTTAAAAAATAGAAAAATATGCTCTAAGGTCGGAGTCGTACTTTAAGATTTTTTGGCTACGTGGGTTTTCATCCTAATTGCTGTGGTTTTAGTTGAACCTTGTATTCATTTTGCATCCAACTCACAGTAAGTACTTGTATGAGCCCAGGCAGACATTTAATCGAATTTATGTAATTTATTTCTTCACCACTTCTCTCAAAATGGTGTGAGAAAAGCGACATGTTCTAGAACCTCCACTAGTGGATAACGGCCCTTTTATTTTACAGAGGAATGTCGTAGGCCGATTATGAATATGGTACGTACGAGCAAATATTATCTGCTAGCTAACCTACAATTAGTGCCTCTCCAGCTATCCATCGTGAATCACAAGAAGTGTAGATTAGTATTAGTGTATAAATAGCCGCCGGATAATCAATACATTATTACAAACACCTAGTTAACGTTCTCATCGGATATAAAAGAAACTACAAATGCAAAGCAAAGCAAAGATCTCCTCAGTCAATGTTTATTGTAAGCTGCTTGAAACCAATGTGTTTTGGTCTTTGGAAAGCAATCATTTACTGCTTTTTTCTTTTATTCCTACGCTTAAGTCCATTGTTATATTTTTCATTAGAACTGAAGCTGAATTTAATACAAATTAAAATGCAGATACCATACGGCACATAGCTAATAGACTTTGTGTGCGCTCGTGATCACGCCGCGCGCCGCGCGCCTGCCCCGGGCCTTAGCTTGCTATTTTTTTGATTTCGTTTAAGCTTTACATTTGCACTCTTGATAAAAAGATTTTCTCACCTCCGATGTGCGGGGAAATTGAATGAAATTCCCACGTTCGTCTATAACGAACCCACATTTGTATAATGATGAGTACAAATTGACTTCATTATTTGAAAGGAAAATATTTTGTAGTAATGAACATGTTAAATAAGCACTACCCAAAGAATTTGTTTGAAAAGCTGCAAATTCTCATTATAATTACAAATAAAAACAACAAATATCTTATCTATCACTGATATTGTGACTAGAAACCAAAGAATATATTCTGAAACACCAAATTTTCAACAAGAGACATCGGCTAAACTAGAAAAAGGGAAAAACATGACCTACGTATAACCTCATAAACCATTCACAAATACTTTCTAATTAATTATCTTTACTCTTACTTACTTAACTCAGAATCCATCCACAAACACTCATAGGAGCGCACATATCGTAACATGCATTAATAAAACAACCCAATACATTTAATCAGTGGCGCGGATTCGTAATTACTTTAACCGGAAATCCTCGTTAATAATTCAAAGTTTTTACAACCGCTTCATTGTATGATTGGCCAGAGGGTAGGCGAGCAGGCGGGCTGTGGCGCCATTTATCACGAATTGATCCATCTCGGAACTCTCAACTGTCACTTGTGAACTTTTTCGTTTAGCAAATCGCGGCGAAATGTCATTACAGTAATTCTTCTAGGTAGCGGAAGAGAGCGCGGGAGCGGGAGCGGGAGTGGAAGCGGACTGAATATCGTTCTGTAATTGGCTGTCAATAAGTTGCTTGGCGCTGCGGGGCACGTCCTGCCCTACATACCGCTGCATCGCAAGGCCGGGTGCAAGATACAGAAGATGGCCCCCCGGCAATATTCGTTTTATTGAAAATGTTTCCTTTGCTGGATACAGCTCCGAATTGGGGGTTAAAGAAAAAAGCTTAATGTTTTACTCATTGGACGGATGTGTATGTCTCTGGTGATCTCAACCCACAATGTATTGAGTTTGTTATAAATGCTTATGGTAAGGTTTAGGGAACTGGTCATAAATTGATGATGATATTTTAACAAGAGCGGAATTGTTTTATTACAATTTAAACCAAATTGTCTCCTCTGTCAAGCCTTCAGCAATATGGGTTCCAGGCAGCTTGACCAAATGCAGCTTCTCAGGATTTCAGATTTTTGCAGAATCGCGCAAAAACGACATGATTGAATTTATAAACCTGCAAAGGTTATTGCGGGGAAAAACGATACAAAAGACGTTGGAAACGCCGATCAGATTCTCGGATTCCAATGCTGAGAAACATCTGACGAATGTCTGCGGACAGTGCGATTGAAAACTAACGATAATATTGAACAAATTCCCTTGTAGGTTTTTCTCACCGCACAAGAGGTCATTAGCAAAACGCGGTTGGTAGTTGTAAAACTACGAACCGCGATTCGATCGAGAACGACACGAAGTTTGGTTGTGACCATGGATGACACTGTCATACGCGCGACATTTAATTGTGGAGAAGCTTGCATCTTTCTTTCCAAGCAGTAAAACCGACGTTCACTTGTTTGACGTGAGCTACAAAGGAATTCGACATCACCCTTGAAAGGCAAAGCCACCACGTATCGTCCGTCACTATCCCGAGTGGTAGTGCGGTTTTAAAACTCCTCACACAGTTTTCCAGGCTGAGTAGAGGGGGAACGTCCACTTCCTCCAATTCCCAGAATTTTTCAGATCGCGCGAGTCCAACGGATCCGCGGTACAACAATATGTAACGGTAGAGTTGCTGTCAACACGAACTGGGGTGTCACCTACAATAACATAGCCAAGGACAGTTTTGGTACTATAATCAATGAAATATAAATATCTTACTTACCTATTTAAAACAACGTTATAGCACTGTCACACTGTACTGCAGCGGCAGAAAAAATACAGGTCCTTTCGCAAAAGCTCTGTCGAGCCGACAGGCTTAACCGCCTGCGTGGGCGCGTTCACGTACAATTTTGTACTATCAAGTCGATACTTATTCAACTTTAATAATAATTTTGTGACTAATAATTTTACTTGTGAGATGGTAGTATATACTTGGACAGAAAGGATGAAATACTTTTGTGACTTTTGTAGAAATTTAACTGCTAAGCAAAGTTGCTGATAACCCGCAAATTGTTCTATAACAGTCAGGCTAAATTACTGAAGCGCTTTTCACTCGATAAAAATAATAAGGCATTTTTTTATACGCCATGCCTCATGAATTTAGTAAATCAAAATTACTTAAACCAAATTATTATTAAATTCCAAGAAGACCACAACTACTAATTCAACATTCTTGTCCGGACTACGGAAAGTAAAATTTACTTTGATTGAAATTTGTATATTTTTACAGTAAGTAAACATGACTTAAGTGACAAGAACGTTGCTTCCGTAATCGAAAAAAAACCCCGCTTTTTTACGGGTTACTGAAGCGCCACTAAAGTGCTTCGATTGTAATGCTACCTAAATAGATAGATGCAGAAAAAATCAGATTCCGAATTTGTATGTAACTCAATTTGGCAATTTTGCCTTTCCAGTGACGATGTAATGTTCATACATATAGCAGATATTGGTTATAATATATTGTGGTATTACATCCACCTAGCTACAGATAGCGTGCCCACCGCAATTATGTAATCTATATTGAATCCAAATTACACAAATGATAGAGATCGTTTTTACTTTTTAAAATGTTTTATCAATTTACGATTATACATGGCTGGTGTTCAATTAAAAAAAAAGTTATTTCGAATGTATGAATTTGAACGGTTTCTGATTCAGTGTCTATGCTTTATCTAGAGTTAATTAAGATTTGAATACCATCTAAGCTATTTTTTTTTTCTTATAAATGGTTGTCCTCCATGGAAAGTGCTTCAAATCTGGCTGATTATTTTATCGAACCCGGGACATTTGTGTCGATTGTTCTGCCATTGCCAAAATCATGCCATTATTTGGTAGATATAGATAAATTGGCAAAGTATCTAGTTGTACTTTCCTTAAAGCAAATTGGAGGTCACCCTGTATTCTTGTTAGGAATATAGTACTTGAATGAATGCTTCAAGATTTATGTATTTTTTATAAAAAAGAGACAATCTATTAAGAATTGATCACTAGCAAATCGAAGTCTGGAGTTGAGTCCTATCCATGCCAAAAAGATCGCCGCTTCGGAATAACATGTTGTCATCTCTGTTTCCCCTTCAGGAAATAAAGGCCTCATGTTATGTTAAACGTAACTGACTATCGAATCATAGCATAACTTCACGCGAACCTAATATACCACCCAGATCTCGTCAGTTATGTTTAAGTCCCATGTAATAGAGGGCGAGCCCATTGCCATCAACCGGACGAGACTCGGTGGCTGCTGCTGAGAAATTCCTAGTGGAAAAACCCAGTAACACTTTAAAATCAGTATCTAAAATGAAATGTATAACCCTTGTAATCTAATTCGAAAAAGGTTATCTAATTACAAATTATACGGAGCGTTTTGCGTAGTTGCCACCCGGAGTAGGTATATTAGATACTAACTACTAGTAGGTGGCTAAACCTCAGAACAATAAGTCAAAACTGTGCAGGGTTTCAGTCGTACCTACAAACGCCGAAGCAACCAATTTCTGTCACGAACTCCACAACTTATGAGGGATGCCATACTTCGTCCCCCATGACAATATCACCATAAGAATTACAGGAAAAAAATGGAGCGAATATAGTCGCAACAGGTGCAAATAATATGATTAATGTACAGGAAAGTAGGCAGTCGTGGGTTGCGTGTCAATTTTCAACATTTTCTGTCATCTCCGCGAATTATGCTGCGGTTTCGTTAACGATATAGGTATTAAACATAGCCATATGCCGAACAAATTCCAACAAATTAAGTGTAGTATCCGTCCAAAATGACTTTAAATAAAAATGTAATATCAAGTTATACATAGAACGTATCAAAGGATATTTTCGTGATAAAGACCTATTGAAGTGAATCTTGACGCTCGATTTGACAAACTCATCTAAGTTTTCAAATGTCGCGATGAAAGGTATCTATAAATATATACACGATGGAACAAACTCGTTACCCTTCTTCAAGGAGTCCTTGGATGATGTCGAGGTTGAGGATGAGTGGATGTCGTGCATACACTCGCAGTAAAATGTGATTAGTGTCTCGCTTCGTTTGATACTACTATGATACATGGAGGAAAGCGTTGGCGATGTTACGATTGAAGGCCTTATCAATACTACAGTGTTTTTATAATGCATTATTTATTGTGTTTCCATGTACTACACCTTCCTGAAATAATGTTAATTATTGTTTTAAAAGCTTTCCTCTACGGTAAATTGGAGGCTTCTAAGGTACTTTCGGTGCGTGCGCTTACGATTATTGAAAATACATTCTTTTAATTAATTGATATTTTAGGTAAGCAGCTTTAGTAAATTGTTTGTGGCAACTGTTTTGATTGTGTAACATTTTCCTTCTGGTAACTTTGTGAAAATTGGAGTGGAAAATTCTGTTAAAACATAACTGAAAAATGTAAATCCCAGCAAATACTTTTGTTTACTTATGTTCTCATGCTATAAATGTAGTTATTGAATGGCAATGCACTCCAATAATAGTCTTGTTGTCTACATTTCTTGGAATAAACCAATTAATGTGATAAGTCAATCTTAATACTTGGAATTTTACTATACACTCTACCAACGGTCATAAGTTCATCACGGTTACGTATATCTGTGTATCAGCGACGGGTGGTAGGTTATCTGAAGCTACTGGCACTTACTCATTGTGCGGGATGTCCTCGAGCTGGTTGGCGAGCGCGGCAGCCGCGAGCAGAGCGACGAGCAGGCCCAGCGGCCTCCGCGGACACATGCTGTCCATCAGCGCCATCGCACTCCCCACATGACAAGGGCACACGACAACCGACACAGCACTGACCGCTCCTACATGGAACAACACACGGCACTAAACTCTCCTGACGGTGTGACACAGGGCGTACGTTTGTGCATGAGTCATCGAGTGTAGTGTCAGTCAGGTTAGGGACCGGGGCCGGTGTCGAGCGGGCGGGCCGCAGGCGAGGACAAGCGAGTCGCGCGCCGAGCCGCGCCGAGCGCGCACCCGACCCCCTCCGCCCAGCCCGCGCCGCGCTCGCGCCCTACCCCGCGCCCGCACTGACGCTGCGCGCGAATCATACGCCCAATAACGCAGCGGCCTACTACTTATTACTGAGATTTATTTGCTCATACATAGGGTTGATGGTCAGCGACCAATGCGAACGTCTTCGAGCCACTCAACGACAACATCCGGCCTAGTATTTCGAGGAGCGCGGAGAAGCGGCGAACGGCTAGCTGGTATGATGACGGCGGCAGGGAGCTGATGACGAGGCTGCCGCAAGGCGCTCGCTGGCAGTCGCGTCGGCAGCGCTGGTGGTGCGAGGTTGTGCCGGCCGCGACACCGGCCGTCACGCACATGCGTGGGCAAGTCGCCAGGAAATCCTTTATTGATTCCCGCGCTCCCGCTTTCTAAGGAATGTCGCAGGCGTTGCTACCGCCAAAATTTCACCCTCCCACTATTATAATTTGAGCTAAGCGGATCACAGTACGCTTCGCAGATTGCATTCGTTACACCAAACGAAAGTTAGGGATTTGCTTCTGAGGAAGGTATGTAGGTACGTACAGAACAGGTAGGTAAGTATGTGTATAGGAAATGGGTATTTTTTTCAATTGTTTGTACTTGTTTCTCATTAAGATCTCGAACGATTCGCTTATATACCTGCCAATCAAATTGTTTAGCATCGCTATCCAAAATGTTAGTACGTATGTACCTACTAAATATTCTAAGATTAGGAAGAATGAAATGACAAATCGGTATGATTACGGCACGTCTGCGAGGCGCAGGTATCCTAGGGCACACATACGCGGCAGGTACTTACGCAACATACGCTTCGATAATACCGGCGGGGTTGGAATCTCATCTCTTACAATATGTAGAAACGTTCCTTTAGCCGTTTTATTGAAAATGTACACGGCAAAGTATGAACTTGTAAGTTATAAGTTCATAACGCTCAACTTCAAAGTTCTACAAACTTACCACTTACATGGGGCTGACGAGGTTATTGAGATCATAACTAGATGGCGTCCTATCGGCTACAGTTTGGAGTTTTATATAACTACCCTCTAAATATGGTTTGACACTGAATGCTCTTGTAACTCATGTTTTAAATTGTATAGCTTTTTTTTCTCTCCATCATAACATTACGCATTACGCCTTGAAGGGCTAGGCAGAGGAGATCCTAATACACTCACATTTCACCAATTATGTTTAAGCCCGTCTAATAGGGAAGGCCATCATTCGGGTATAAATCCAAACACCGTGGCTGCTACTGAGAAATGCTTGATGGAAGAATCCAATAACATATATTTTTTTAATATTCAATGTAAATGCATACATTTATATTGTTCATACTGTTGACGTATATATGTTACGGGCAACGTGATTAACTGGGCATTATTTATAAGAACCGGCCATTATTAATAATACCCGACCGACCGTGGTCCATGTAATAAGTCAGTATTTAAGATAGCTTGAATTTATCACTTGGACCGGGCAGTATGAATAATTCCCTACTTGTAGCCGGGCAATGTGATAAATTGGTTAGGTTAGATTAGGTAAACCTGGACGGTCGACGTCAGGGGCACCCCGAGGTTCGGTTAGTTAGGTTCCTTTAAACCTCCGTCGACTGTATTGTAATTAAATGATATTTAGTAGAAACGTGATTTATCCTAATGAATCTAAACGAGAAATGAAAAATGTATAGATGATTAAATATCATCTGATGCATTTGTAAAAAAGAATTGATTGCCAAATAAATGTATGTAAAACGAGTGTTCATAAAATAATACATTTGCGGAATAAGTTGTTTTCGAAATAAGTAGTATACGAAACGTTGGTTTTAAAGTTGGTGATTAATCATGCTGTTTTAATCACATTGCCCAATTGAGTCAGGTATTATGAATACAGATCGGCCATTATTAATAGTGCCCGGACTTATCAAATTGCCCGTAACATATACATATCTTTAAAAAATAACTTTTTGCAAAAAAACACTAAAATAGTCTAAATAACTTTACTTTCGGAAGTCGCTCTTCTTCTTTTTCGTATCGCTGGCACGACAAATGTTATATTTTGTTAGCCCAAAACATTGCCACTCCCACTTCCACTGATGTGCTTCAAAGTCGCTGAATTTGTTTGTTTCATTGACTTTTTTGCCATAACATGAGCCACACATTCAAATATACGCCAAGAAGAAAAAAAACCAACCTACTGAACCGATTTTGACGAAATTTCTATGGGAAAGCAGGTTCATAAATGACGGAGTTTTGAGGTAACAAACATAAAATATACTTCAGTTCTTTTTTTTGAAAGTCGGAAATAAACACTAAGCGTCATGGGAATCGAACTCCGTAGTCAGATATGGATTTTATGTTTATGTGCATCTTTCTGATGAATTTTTTTTTGTAGAGATTTTATTTTTAACGAGTTTAGGATATCAACGTCATGTTTAGTTTACCTCATGTCAAGGTTTGCAGATTAGATAAGGGGTTCAATTAAATAAGATGATTGTACAGTTTAAAAGTATTTTATTTTCTCAATACAGTCGACATTAACTTTTGTTTTAACAATAACATTTATGATCACAATTGTGTGGCAAAGTAAACTTTATGTTATTAACAGATTGGTTCTGAATTAATTATTTTACTAACGAAAATATTTTGTTCGTTTTAGATCTATTTTTAGCTTAGGAAGTAATTGTACTTGTGCGTTATGTTTTCCCAAGAGTAAATTATGCAAATAAGTGTATTTTAAAATTCCACATTAATCCAGCCTTCAATGATATAATTTAAATACTCGTTGTAAATAAATGCTACCTGATACACTCATTAATGAACATTTACAAAATAATTATATTTCCCGCACTTCATTTGTTAAATCTTTAAAAACCTACAAAAGTTAATCAACGCTTCCGCTTCTGTTACAACCTACAGTTTTTCGACAATATGTCAGTTAAAATTGTATAAAAATAAATGATACAAATGTACGCAGCCGCCGCACGGGGGCGCTGCCTACGAGCAGTTACAGATACTTGCTAGTGTTACAGCTATATTTACAGAATATCATTAAGTTATATAGGTACGTATAAATTAATATATGCTACTAAGTACTTTGCACAAAGCGTTACAATGTAACTCGTCGATCATAACGGGAGGCTGGTGACGGCCGGCGCGCTGTGCTGCGGGACCGGCGTGTCACCTCGCCTTATATTCACACAATACTGTGCTTTGATCTTTAAATGCAGTCTTCACAATTACTAAGTTTACCTAAAGATCACAACAATACAGTTAGGTATAAAACATAACTAAGTAATCTCATAAATAGCCGTCTAACCTAGTTATAACTACCTAAATAATTTGTACAATTAATCTGAGATTTTCCACAGATTTTCCTGGTGACAGAATAATTATAGACATACAAATAAATAATATTATAAATTAATAATATTTGACCACAGTCTTTAGAAGTATAAATGTAACAAAAAGTTTGGAGACAAATGGAAATGTCTTTAAAATAGGAACACACAAACAAATGTATAGATATGACGTCTACAAATGATATTTGGTTTTATACAGTAAAGAATTCACTAGCTTTGACACTGGGACACGTCTATACCGAACCACAATATAGAAGTACTAGCGCCTTTTATGGAATGATTTCAGTACCATCCTGTATGCACTACTAGTAGTTACAAATGTTGACATTAGATACTAGCACTTCCATCATGTACCGAATAACAATATAGCCTCCACTATATTCATATGAAGAGTAAACTTAAAATTACAATTCTCGTAATACTGTCTTAAGGTACTGATTATAAGCGGTGTTGCCAACCTTAAAACATGTTTACGTACGATTGCTCAGCTTATAAGAGATAAACTCCGTAACTTTAGGTAAAGATGTCAAATCGTTCAGATCATTACATACAGTATAATTAGTTGCATTCCTGCAAGTAAATCTAGTGTTCACAGCGTGTTGACACGGTGTGGCTCGTTGCTCAAGTGACACAGTATGTGACAGTCTCTGTGTCTTCAATGTCGTGAGGAGTCGCTTTCGTGGCCGGAGTCTCGGCCGTTTTCTCTAGGTGAGGCGCGGTGGTCCCTTTCGTCTCTAAACCGGTCCCTGCGATCTCGTTCCCGTGACCGGTCTCTATCCCGGTCCCGATCTCGCTCTCGATCCCTATCTCTGTCCCGGTCCCGGTCCCGGTCTCGGTCTCGGTCTCTCTCTCTGTCATCGTCACGATCCCTACGTCGGTCGTAGTAGTGATACGATCGTCTTGACTTTCTATCACTCGGTGTGACTACTTCAACTTTGATGTTCGCTGTCGCCGTTACCTGCAAAGATATGGATAGATTAGAACGCGAATAATTAAACAGTGATTTCTATTAAACTGAAGATTGTATCGACTACATGCGTACAGTTAAGTATTACTAATGCAAAACTAACCTTAGTAGTAATAGCACCCGGATGAGGTGTCTTTGAAGTAGGTGTCGATCGTCCTGAGGCCGAATCGCTGCCATTATAAGTGGTGGTTTCCACGACCACCTCGGGCTGCACCACGATGGACTGCATCGAGGACTGCACGGAGGGTCCGGAAGAGTGCCAGCTCGGCGGCTCTTCGGTGATGGTCGTGAGTGAGGGGGCGGAGGGCCGCGGCGCTGACTTCCCGCCGCGGCCCCCTTTGTCACCTCCTCCCGATGAACTTGACTTGCGAGGATGCACAGGAGAACTCTTTGGCGATGGCGTCGACAATCTTTCAGGGTGTTCTAGCGGTCGAACCTGAGTGAATAAGATCAATTGTAAGCATTTTTGTTCAAAATTGACATTGATGTGACAAAGAGCAGGCAACGAGCGATTCTTTATCATACTACTTCACATCATAGTTAGGTAGACAGTTTTTGTATTATTATTTTATTGTTATTTTAAACATATATTTGGTTAGTGAAATTCAGGAAATTTACCTCAGCGTTGGGTCCCAATATGGCGAGAACAATTGGGAAGAACAGCAGTCCATCTATCAAGCCGAGGAGTACTAGAGCCAGCAGCAGTCTTAGGAACAGTCTCGCCACGAATCCGAACTCGCTGGTAGCCAGCATTGATGCAGCTAGAGCGGCTGCCAGGGCACCATGTACCACCGGAGCTAGCACTGACTCGACGGCCAGAGACGCGCGTCGTCGCTTGCAGCCAATCGATGTTACGAAAGCCTGGTAGAGAAAAATACCGATTAGTTTTTATTTTAGAATGTAATATATAAAAAAAAAATAACCACATCATAATCGGTTCATCCGTTTGGGTTTAAGATGCCACGGACAGACACACAGTCGGGGGTTAAAAATTGTTTATTATGCGTATAACGTTTTTATTTTTAATAATTATTTCACTTTAAACTTGTTATATCAACTCGCACTTCAATTCGCATTATATAATAATGTAAAAAATAATTTTGCATGCCTTAAAAAGGCAAAATATGGTTTGTGCCAAACTACCAATTTTAACAACGGGTAACACCTGTATTTTAAGCAAATAAATTTTTCTTATCCTAAAGGAAGGGTTACTCACCAAACACAAATGTACAGTAAAATGGACGCCCCTGCCTATGGAAAGGACTAGAAGTACTGCTGGCACTGCAGACAGCTTGACTCCCAGCAGTGCCATCGCACCCAGCAGCTGCAGAACCAACGTTGCTAGTGCCAATGTTACTAGCACTGCTGCCCAGAAGTTTAGGAGGAGTACCATTACAGCCTGTAGAAGAGAAAGATGGTTATCTTACTAATATTATAAAGAGGAAAGATTTGTATTTTTGTGTGTGTGTGTGTATGTTTGTAATGAATAAACTCAAAAACTACTGTGCCGATTTCGAAAATATTTTCACCTTTAGAAAGCTACATTATCCCTGAGTAGCATAGGCTATATTTTATCCTAAAATGTTTAAAAAATTAATTTCCGTCCGTGCAAAGCCGGAACGGGCCGCTAGTAAATCAATATTTTGGATCAGGTGGTCAAGTAATCTCAAATGTTTACAAAAAATAATAAAATATCTGCCCTAAGGAATTAATGGGAAAACTTACCACAAAAACAGCAGCCAGAGCGCAGGCGAGGGCGAGAAGCAGCGATGTCCTTAAATACAAGTACTGCTCCCAAAACAGGAAAGGAATCCCAGACGGGAAGTTAGACAATCCCTTCGCTTCGAATTTCAAACACAGATCCCGCACAGACATTATCAGGTTCTTAATACTCTCCGTGTCACTTAACCCTGATAAGTAGAACGGCAGCTGCGTGTAAATCAGTGGTGAGGATTTCGGTATTTTTAACTCTACGTCTCCTGACGAATGCGTCCATCTCTTCGGCTGTGGCTTCAAGTTTCCTTGTGAAGCTCCGTACGCCAGAGCGTCATTCGTAGCCCAGGCTGATAGGTAATTATAGAACGCTTTCGGGTTTATGATACCGTCCTTATCCACCAATCTGTGACCGTTCTTCGTGTCGGTCGTAATGAGTGACTTGTCGATGGGATTGTCTACGTGTCCAGTCTGCACCATTAGTTTGTAAGCCAATATGCCCTCGTCACTTGCGTTCTTGCACCAGTACTCTTGCGTTATACACCCGCTCTCCACTTCCTTGTCGTAAGCTGCTTGTAAGTCCAATAACCAATCTCGGAAGAGGCTCAGCCAGAACTTCGTAAGTCCGCCATTATCGTTCTTTATGATATTCGGTATCCTAACAAACTGGTCGTGATATTCGTACAGTAGCTTCTGATTGGTGGGATATTCGAAGTCTCCTTGCGTGACGGCGTACATGCTGTAGAAGCCGAAGTACTTCTCCTGGCGGTATAGGAATTCGTGTTCGTCCGTGTTCTCTGGTACTATGTCTGTGAGATCTAGTCCGTCTTTGACTTTCGTAGCTCCCCAAACACTGGCCAGGATGACAGCGATCAACGCTAACATTGATGTAACCTGAAAAATTAAACATTCTTTATAGCTTCTGAATGTTATAGTTTAAGCTATTTTGTTAATTTCGACAAATTTATGGTATATCCTACCTTAACGGAGGGTCGCATGATGAACGGCGCGTAGTAGTTCCTCGCCCACCTGGTGAGCGAGAGACTGAGGCACGTTACCTTCGTCTGGTCTCCTAGATCTTCAGGATCCAATGGTTGTCTCGTCGTGTCTTTCCAATTAGTCTGCAAAATTACATTTAAGCTTTATCCCCACGTTTTTATTTATTGCAGTTATTGTTAAAGCAAATTTACACCATTACTATGGTCACTGTGAAAATGTTAAGGGTCCAAAGCAAAACAAACCTTATCAGTCTTTCCACCCCTCCCACGGGAGCGGTCTGCAATCTTCTTATTTCGCCTTGGCATGGGACTCTCCGGCGTCAGACAGCACAGCAGGTCGGACCTGGCTGCCGAGCGCCGCCGCAGGTCCAGCGAGATCATCGCGGGGAAAACTAGCAGCATCGAGCCGAGGTTGAACAGCAGGAGGATGGCCGCCTGGGGAATACATGGGTAGCTTATGAAATTCAATCGTAATGTTATAGTTTCCACGTTATGACAATCACTTGAAAAGTTAATGCCAACTAGTATTACGGCTGTATGTGGTACATTTCTCCAGAGATGATACGATATAATCTTAAAAATATTGGTGATCGTTATTAGAATCTCACCTGTAGGCAAAACACGCGCAGCGCGGGGATCGGCAGTAAAGCGGCTGCCAGGAAAGCCATGACGTTGCAGAGTGACGCCAACAGCACGCTGAGGCCACTCTTCTTGAGCACCAGGCCAGTCCGCTCCTCGCGAGGCACGTCTCCCGCTTGCTCCACGTACGTGTGAGTGAGAAGGAACATGTCCTGCACGCCCAACCCTAGTGCCAGGAATGGAACTATCTGCGTACTTGACGCGTTGAATGGTATACCTGAGGGTCGAACAAAAAAACTTTAGTAGTCACCCGGATCAAACAAAATGTTAAAAAATTAAAATGAATTCTATATTGTGGGTAAGCCGCTCGTCGAAAAAAAAAAACAAAATAAAATAATAATCACCTAACAAAGCACAAAAACCTAATCCGGCTGCGACACTGATCGAAAGCAGCAATACCCCAGCTATACCCACACCCGCTTGCGAGCGGACAGGGTCACGCCACTGCATTAGTGTCACGGCTACGTAAATTAACTGGAAGAAAAATAAAACAAAAATAAAATAACGCCAACAAAACAGGTGCAACAAAAACAAATACAAAAACGTTAAACTAGAAAATGAAGTGTCTGCGAAAAAATGCCTTACCATGAACATGTAGCCCAACATGATATTCTTTAACGATAGTTCGGAGAACTTGCCAAGAATGTCATTTAGTGTTGACGTGGAGAATGGGTAGAAAGTATAGGACGGCGACACCGACTCGGTCACTGTCATCTTGCGCACCTCCTGGAAATTAGCGCAATATTAATCTTAGATTTAATGGAAAGTCGTAACCTCTGAGAGCTGGTTTAGCAAATAGAAACCGTTTCTGGAGAGATTAGATACATAAGCAAGAATTTCATTACTCTCTATATTTTTTTTGCCTCTAAAGTCTGAAGCAGGGCCATAATATTTTAGGATGTAATCTTAAGGATTGATTAGAATTTCAAAAGGGAAACTTACAGCAGCAAACTTCCTCTGCCATGAATCTAAGACGGCAGCGGCTTTCTCTTGCGTCCAGCCGACGTGGTGCACCTTGTAGTGGTCTGCCCAGTACTCGTACATCTCGCGCTCGCCCATCAGTTGCACCACCGTCTGTAACGCCTTCGCGCTCCTCAGGGCCGAGGTGGAGTTCCTGGTCGCTCCACCTACTATTAGCTGTTCTGGCCACTGCATGTATGCTGCTGCGAAACCGTAGCAGCCGTGAGACAGTTCTGCCGCTACGTCTGGAATCTGCGCAACGAAAGATTTGTTGTAGACAAGTTAAGTACAGTACTTTCATAAGTTATTATGCCGTGTGACTGGGACTGTAGTTTTATACTTTTGTTTTGGCATTCAATGCCTTTATGGTCTAATCTATACATATAATAAGACAGTAAAAAAACTGTGTCTGTACATTGAACATATTTAAAAAAAAAAAATTGAGGGGGTTTAGAAACAGTAATAGACCACGAATCCAAAAAAAAAATTCTGTCTGTTTGTCTGTTTGTCTGTTTGTCTGTTTGTTTGTACACGCTAATCTTCGGAACTACTAGACGGATTTGAAAGATTTTTTTTTTGTTGTATAGGTATTAAGTCTAGGCAACATATAGGCTATAATTTATCTTGGAAACTTGAACACCTGATGCAGAACCGCAATAGAATAGCTAAACTATAAGAGATACAAAAATGGTACCATAGCAAAAATTGTTCCACGTGATGAGCATTTTCTGCTGAGAGAATAAATTTGAAGATCTGGAACATCTGATGTGGAACTCCAAGAGTCCAGCTACACTATAACATATATAGGAATGATGTCTTAGCAAAAATTGTTCAATCTGATGACCACTCTCTGTTGATTTATAAAAATCGAAGATCTGGGACACCTGTTGTGGAACTCCAAGAGCCCAGCTACACCGTAACACATATAGGAATGACGTCTTAGCAAACATTGTTCAATCTGATGAGCACTCTCTGTTGACTTATAAAATCGAAGATCTGGAACACCTATTGTGGAACTCCAAGAGCCCAGCTACACCATAACACATATAGGAATGAAGTCTTAGCGAAAATTGTTCAATCTGATGAGCACTCTGTTGACTTATAAAAATCGAAGATCTGGAACACCTGTTGTGGAACTCCAAGAGCCCAGCTACACCATAACACATATAGGAATGACGTCTTAGCAAAAGTTGTTCGGTCTGATGGGCATTTCCTGTTGACTGATAAAAATCGAAGATCTGAAACATGTGATGTGGAAATCAAAGCTATCACTAATTTCACTGTATAATTGTAAAATAACGTAAGCTGGGAGTACCTCCACGCGGTGAAGGCGGTAACAGTTAAGGACTGATATTCGATGACGACGGTATATCATTGAAAATTTGACTCTACTGGACAAAACTCCTATTTATTTTTTTATTTTATCGAATAAATATGCCTTCGGGCTTATGTTATTTGAGTGTTTTAGACTTTTTCCACTTATCTTCGTGACACGGTAGCCTACCTGGTAACGAAGGGGAGCAGTCACTTAGATTTTAATTGATCAGGTATCTTCACAATAAAACTGTAACCATGCCTAGAAAGAGGTCAAATCTTTCCCAATGTTCCAAAGAAGCTAAAAGATTGAGGATCATAAGATCCCAAGAATCTACGGAAGAACGTCAGGAGAGACTTGATGCTGTTCGAGAACATCAGGCTGCAACTCGCTCCGTGGAAACCTCTTCCTCTCTTCTCTTCTCTTCCTCTTGGATAACGAAGCACGCCTGCGTTCTCAGCGTATTTACGCATCTACATCCAGGTCTCTAGAGAACTGTGAAGAATATGATGTGCGACTGACCGCTGATCGTGAACTTCATGCGTTGTCTCGCGAATCGGAGACGTTCACGGATAGAGAATTACGCTTGAGTTCCAAGCGTATCTACGCATCGACTTCTAGGTCTCTAGAGACAAGTGGGGAACGTGATGCGCCAGTGACCGCTAACTGAAGAATCGAAACTTGAACTAAGTGAATCGTCTCGCGCATCCCGTTGTTTTCCCGTCTCCGGGCTCTTAGAATTCGACATCAGACGTTTTAGATCTTCGATTTTGACGACCCCGTTGTCGCTGGCATAAGCAACAGGATCCGCGTACGAAGTCGCGGGCAGAAGCTAGTTGAAATAAATGCTTTGAGTATGCGTTACGTGAGTGCGTGCCATTGACTATGGTTAAATGTAATAAATCAATGGTTATTTATTTTTTATTCATGTTTGAAACCACCAAACAGTCTATTGAAGAACCGATTGAATGTAGGTACAGTTAACAATTTAAACAAATTCCTGGAACGTCATTAATGATGACAATGATAATGAAACAAAGTTAACTTTAAAATTTATGAGGATTCCGTGGAAGTGCTCGCCTTCATCGGATGGTGAGCTTTATTGATATTATAGTGTCATTGTGACGGCGATAGCTGCGGCAAACGAAGCCCATTGAAGCGTGTACAATGTGCCCGCATAATGCGGCGGTCCGGCTGCGCGGGCGCACCGAACAATGCGCGCCCGATCTGCGCCCGACCCTTCGCCGAACGTGGGTGGCGACAGACACTCAGCAGCGGACTCACAAAAACCAAACCAATGCAATTGAGTACCCAACACGAATGTACTATTTGTTAAAGACAATTTGTTCACTTAAAGAATCGTTCACGATTGAAATATTTCTTCTGATTTATGTGTTTATTGAAAAAATAAAGTGTCAAAACAAAATTGATGAGTAGCGAGTAAAGGTTCAGTTGCGAAACCTATATTTGGTGATGATGTTATCACGTAGTTGGTAACATAACTTTCTCGCGGACGGAGCTCCGGCGGCAGGTAGTCGCACATCTGCCCGGCGGCGACCGCTTTCATCCCGCCTTATTACCGTTTCCAAAAATATTTTATTATTATGGAAAGTATTTAAACTTTATGCGTTCGTCTCGATAAAGATATTTTATTTGTCGTGATCCTACATGCTTTATTTATGTGCCAGTAAAACTGTCGTAAATTGAAGTCTTCATAAAAGGACCGGGAGTTGACGTAATGGTCCCTAATGTGTATTTCACGGAACCGTAACAAATGATTCATACACAACAACTGATTGTAAAAAGGAGATTAATACTACCTGAAGTTTTGGGGACTATAAAGAGGAGCATTAGCGAATACTTACATTGCCTGTTTTCTTGTTGGGTGCCGTGTCTGGACAGTGGGCGTCGGTGGGGTCGAGGCACGGCTTCTTCATGTAGGCGGAGGTGATGCCAGCTCTCTTCATGTACGCCTCCATCGTGCTGAACGGGAACTGGAACCTCAGCTTCCTTACTTCTTCTAGAACTTCTTGGGGGTGTAACTGAGTCCATTGTAGTTTGTGCTGAAGACCACTGTGAGGTAAAGATGGTAATTATTATCACGCTCAAAATCGGATCGGAATAAGCTTGAAGGCTCTTTTTAAAATTATGGTACTTACGGAACATAAATGGGATAATCAGGTCCTAATAACTTGGATCCTTCCCAGAAACAGTCGAGCGGCGTGATGATCGCGCATGGAATGATGTTGTCGATGATCTTCTCGATGTGGTAGGCTTCGAAGTCGGGTATGCTGGGGCTGTAGCACAGGTCCTTTAGCCGCCACTCGATGTCGTACATATGAACTGTGACGCGCGTTGCTGCGTGGACCACCTGGGGAAACACAATGGATTCTTAAAACCAACAAGCTAACTATCGATGAAGTCGCACTTGTGGCCTCTCATTTGCGGCAACCGCAGCAGTATCCACATCGTAATTTAGCCGTCTGCTCATCCGTTTTTATATCGTATCATATCGTTTGTGTCTTGTATGATGCCAACAGCCATTACATAAAGGTTATTAGCTAAAACGGTTAAAAGTAACTTCAGATTTATAAGGCTAATTAGTTACCTTTAGGTGTTCGAGCAGCGCCCCTGCGTGCAGTAGCGACACGTCAGGGTCCTTGGCAGTCTGTATGATGAGCTGGTGCGTTGAGGAGTCAGCTTCTCCTAGAGCTTTCGCGGTATACTTGAGTTCGGCTTCTAATCGACCGCCCTCTGTTGACAAATAAAATAAAAACTTAGATATGGAATCACTGATGAAGAGCTGACTACGGTACTGTTCTTTCACAGTTAGGTTACTTCTGATTGCCTTCCCTATCAAAATGACAATGATCTTTATCTTCGATACGATAAGGTTGCGGTTCCTTTGCTGCCATGAAAATCTGTCAAATAACAGTAATCTTTATTCTCATGAAAATAAGGTTGTTGTTGGGTTGCTGTTCTAAGACGTAAACTAATTGTGAAAGGCCTGTACTTTAAAGCGGAACGAGATCTTGGTAGCTTAGACTTGTCCAATAAGCAAAAGAATATCGAGGTATCTTTAAAAATATATGTGTAATGGCGATCCAATTAAAACTATAACATATCTTCAATAGCATTCGCTCTGGTGGGCGACACTGTATTAACATCAATGTCAAATTAGCGCGCAATTTGCGAGTCCAGCAAAAACTTTTATGAATCGATGGAAAAGCAATTAACTTTGCATTGAATTATATTTTTCTGTATCGCATGCCTCATGTTCATTTAAATAAATTTCTTGTTTTATGCGACACTGGTCATGAGCTGAGATCTTCCCTTTTATCCCAGTTGGCAACAAGCACAGATCATCTCGTACAAGGTCATTTATTTACATTCAACAAATATTGTTGTAATTTCTATTTTTAGCACGTAACTGATAAAATTGTTTTGATGTTTCTTAGTGTCAGACTTATTAAGATAAATAAGATAACACTCAACTTTAAAACGAATAGTAACTAATTAGTAATTACAAATCGTCATAAGATTTATCGTGTGTGGAAACAGTAGCATTTCTCCTCATTAAATAGTGAATAGGCAAAGTCAGACTGTAAAAACATCCAAATATAGCCGGAACGCCTGTCTACGCGGGTTTAGTGTGCAGTCGACACATTTGTAGCGCGGCGCGCGGGTGGAGCCGCGTGCTGTGCCGATGCCAGTGATTTACCGCGTTCCTATCCAACGCCCCTGTGTTACAACTGTCACCATCCTCGCTTGACACCCTTTAATTAGAAATAGTCAACATAGCTTTTAATTAAAACAGATGTTGAACGTTTCAACGCCCAATTATTGTGTTTTTGTCGTGTTGAAATCTTATTTATTTTGGGGGAATATAAATAAAGTTATAAGTAACTATGTATTTAAGTTCCTCATAGCTGTCCGATAATTTCAAAATAAAGCTCTATGGTGCTACGGTTTACTCATTTAAATTAAAATAGGTTCGTGTTTGTCGCACGTAAAGCCGGAGTGATTTCGCATGTTGTCAGCGAATCGGCGAGAGAATTCGTTCCAATTAACACCCGTCCCGCTAATTTATAAGCCGGTTCGTAACATTTTTTGTGCCGAATTAGGTGCACGACGTGTTAGAATAAAAAAAGGTTTGACAGGTTCGCTTAACCTTAAATTATCTTGTGAAGACACACTATATTATGTGGGTATAAATAAAGTGTGCTTCAGGGTACACATTCGGAAATCCATCAGAGAATAATAACGAAAACAGCAGGATACTTATGCATATTTGTGCACACGCACGTTCTGCATTGAGAGATTACACAACACAAGGCTTGGCTCGTATTATTGTTATGAAATCCAAAAATATAAATGCTGTGTTCAAAAATAGTATCATAGCAGCAGAAACACTTAAGAAAAGTGCTTCATAAGTTCTATAAAAGTTCAAGCACAATCACTAGAGACCTTTCCTTCAAAGTAGTTCCACCGCGACTTTAGACACTTGAAACCCGTCGGTCCCCGCCCTCCCCTTGGAACTATTTCTCACATGTGTTCCGTGGAACAGTGAAACAGTGGCAGTTAACGCCCTCGCTCCTCGCTCGGAATGCTATTTTATTTTCGTCGCTAATTTATAGCGCGACCGGTCAATGTAGTTTGTAGTGCATAGAAAGCGCGCGCAGCACAATGAGTAGTACCTTGCAAATAAACAACGATACTATTTGCATACTGGCAACACTAATGATTTATTTCTAGTGGTTACTCGTAGGGTCAGTGTACCAATTTCACGGTTGTTACCTTTAATGAGCAGAACACCGCACGATTAACACTTGCTAGATTGCTTAGCTTTGTATATACAGCTGCACTGCTGCAGTTGTAAATGCAGCAATAGTAATAAACTTTTCGCATAATATTTACTGACATTCTGGGAAATCTGTAGACAGCCACACACTACGACTTTCTTTCATTTCGAAATTGGCATTAAACTCAGTTAAGTTATAGAGACCTCACACGGGCATCATTAATGCAGACGTTCCTAAGGTAACTGTTTAGTGTCGGTATAATATTACTACTGCGTATTCTCCGTGGTGGTTACCCGACAAGTGGCGCAATGGCAATAATGTTAATGTTCCCAGTCTACAGACCACCTGACAGTCGCCAGTCATTTGTTCACAGCTACAGATATTGTACTAATGCTAATGCCATCAACATTTCGCAGAACACTTTGTATGTAAATGAGCTTAATAAGCATTAAAATTACAAAACGAGTATGAACAAAAAATCTGATGAAACGTGCCAGAACTTTTTGTGCACCTCGCACCGTTGTGTGTAACTGTGTATACGAGTATACTAATAAATATACCTTTATGATATTGAATTCGAATTCTATCTTATAGTACAGGTAACATGGGTAAGATAACAGTGAGAAGCAATCAACGGTATGAAAAGCTTTGATGTAGGGAACTGTTAAGTTTTGCAATTTAACGATTTACCTACATACACAAAAACCGACAAGGTTTTCAATGTGTAAAATGTTAACAAGATTATTAGCCCTTAGGCTAAAAAACCAAACCCAAACACACTTCAAAACTACCTACTATTTAACTAATAATACTTTCGGGTTGCAAGAGGGACGGTAAAGAATAAACTTTTTCTGCTCAAAAATAAACCGCGTGAAATGAAGTGTCCAGGTACAAGAATTTGAAAAATGTTTTTAGTTCGTGACACAACCCTAATGATGGCGTGTTAATGTATACAGTTTGTGTTAGATAATGTTTATTATTCGTTTTTATACAAATTCAACATAATCACTTAATTCTTCCGCTTGATCATATGCCTAAGACGTTAACACATTTGAGCGTATTGAGTAAGAAAATATAGATAAGTGGTTCCAAGCAAAAACAAGAACTATTATTTCACGCACAGCCATATTCTTTGATATTCCAAGACTTACGTCCGTTTTGCTTAGCCAACAAACCCACATAAAATGTAACCGTCAGTTAAAACTATCGACGTAGAAAAATCAACATTGGAAGTGTCGTACCAAGTGAAGGGCGCGGGCGTCTGTTTCGTAATCATTCAGGCTATACATAGCCCCACTCGTGCCGGATATTAGGGATTATCATAAAGCAAGTGGAATGGAATCGAGCGTGGTGGCGAGGTGGCGGGCCGCTGGGCCGCTGGGCCGCACAGGGCGCCTCTATTTTAACACATACCAAGCCGTGGGCGCAATTTACGACGCTGCATCGCTCCACGCTTGTGTTGGATCGCGTCAGAATGGATTAAGTATCGGTATCGATGCTCATAGCCAAGTGGAGCTCAGCTAACATATTATTATTGTGGCAAAATTGTTTGTTTTGTACAGTGTTGACTTTTACTCCAAAAGCTTGGTTTCCAACTTGGCAAGGGAACAAAAAAAACCCTCTCCTCATATGTTCCGTCCAGCACAAGTTTATGATTTGCTTTTGGAGACAGTAGATATACTAACTTGAACTCTATAGGGCGGGCGGTAAGGAGCGGCGCGGAAACCTCGCAAGGTCTCGCGGGGTTATCGCGACTGTCTGCCAGAGTACAGCTTTCACACTCACCGTACCGTATCGTGCAGCAGTGCCTTATCGCGCGCCGGCCGGCGGGGGCGGCGTCTTTATACAGTTTAGCTACACTTGCGGTTATCGGACAACGCACATAGTCGTTGCATAATTCAACATAACAATAAGCTCTTCTGACAACACAATGCGTAATGACCGCTTGAATGGTATCTAAATCTGTCAATGTACGCTGGAAATAATCAATGCGAATCTCAAACCTTTTATTGCATTCTCGATGCGTGTGCGTCGATAATGACAACATTTCTACTCGATGTGGTAGCGGACGATCAGCGCGGACAATCGCAATGAATGACGTCGCGGAGGATCCGAGGACGAGGGGAGTGCGACGGTACGTGCGCTCGCGCATGTGGTTGTGGCCACCCGCGCGCCGCCGCCGTGCCGAGCCCGTGTGGTCCGGCCCCCGCCCCCGCCCCCGCTCCGCGCTCCGCCAAGCTGGCCCTCTATGCAAATTAGCCAGAGCGTAGACAACAGATGGATGGCGGAATAAACAAACCGCGTCCTTTGCGGCCGGCGCGCGGCGCGAGCGCTCGGTGATCGCACAGCCATGACGCGACTTTGTTAGCGCACGCTCTCCGGACCTTTAATTGACACATCAAGTGCGACACAAAGTATTCCCTTAGTTGAGAACTGGTTCAAAAGCTTTCTACTAAAGCGAAAGTAGACGAAAAGTTACTTCTAGATTACATCAAACGCAAAGTTTGAATAAGAGAAATCTGTAACATTTCGGTCATGGTCGCTAAATCGATCCAGCTTGAGGCCGGTTTTTGGACAAAAACTAGTCACATTTAGAAGTCCATAGCGAGTAACGAGCGCGGTTTGAGATAGGAGGCGCGGGCGCGGTGGCCCACGCCGCCGTGTAATCAACCGGCATATTATACCGTGCTGTATTATGTATCAGTTACAAATAACACGTGTGTCACATCTCATTTGACATTCGAACGAGGCTGATTTAACTATGGATGCTTCTACGAGCCTCCAGCGAACGGATTTAAAGCCTACTTTAACAAAGGCTAAACATACAGTCGTCTGTCAGTTTATTGGCATGGACTTGAGAGTTTACTTAAGCCTTAGTAGGTCGAGTGTAGTGTATCACATGTAGCAAGACGCGTGGTCGTTGAATAACATTATTTGAATGTTGTACGACAATGTAACCTAGTAGAAGCTTTCTTCGCTCTCAGCGATATGGTAGGAATTCGAAGGCGAAGTTTCAAGAATTAATTATTTTCGTACTTGCTTTTATTCGTGTAATTATCGAACAGGTAAACTGATTCTCAATTGGCTAGCAGAAGATATAATGGATACCGTAAGTCCTTTCAAGTTCCGCAAATAATAGGTAGGTACTATAATGATTCTCTACGCTCACAAGTAAACACCAGTTTACATAGAACTCGACCACATCCCAGCGTCAATAGAAAAGCGGGAAAAGCTCAGGTTGGGAGGGGTCGCGGTATAATGGGCGAGCGTGGCGCGCAGCAAGGCGTCTTCACACAAAAGCGACCGGACAATCAGATCCCTCGTTTTTTGTGAGTCAATAGAAATGTTATACATTTTTTTAGTTTTATTGGTCGTAATTTTACGTAGGGATATTTACGGGCGGCCGCGGGCCACCTAATTAAGTTGTTAGGCGACTCGGGACCTTCGGCATTGTTTAACTGTGCCGGCTTTGTTCCGCGATAACGTCTGGGAGGCAGTTACCTTTCAATGTGTTTGTATTGTTTGGACAGTAGCCGACGACTTCATATAAATTGACATTTCAATCGATTTATTTAGAGAAAATTTATCGTGTAGACACGGCCCTTAAAACTTTGGAGCGTCGCGAATAAAGTTTCGTTATCTGTGTCGTAGTGTTGTGCCGGTGTTGAAGCAGGTGCTTCAATAAAATCGGTCCTTGCTTTTTGTTACGTCCGCCCTTTTGCGACTTTTTTTAGATGCCTTTCCTGCTAAAGTTTGTATAAGGACTTATAGAGCTTTTATAGTCATATTGTTTAGAAAAAACAGACCGTAAACAAAGAAATAAACAGTCAATAACGAAACGCAATGGCAAACTATAAATAAGTATTTTGAGCATTTTCCAATTTACAAAACTGAACTAAATTGTTAGGTCTTACAGAATAAAACTAAAATTCACAGTCACTAAAATTATTCGAAACTGTAGATACACAGTTTCAAATAATTCAGTTACTCTGAATTTCTGTTTACTAGCATTATCTCCGTGACCAAGTACACGGGATGCTGCAATCACGGAAGTTGCACTCATGCGCTTCCTTCCTTAACTCATGACGTCATCAACCAATTAAAAATAATCTGCGAAAAATTTAAAATACTACTAGTCGATTCATGTGTACCATTTCGGACATTCATAAGACTCAAGACCACCCAGTACTGTAAGGGTCGAAATAAGAAAAAAAAACAGTTATTCACTGCTTTTGTATCAGTTTTGGTTTCAAGGACGCTTCCTAGATCTGTGTTTGTTTTTAAAATGCTTTTCATGCAGCTTTTGAAGATAACACTTTTGTGATTTCGATGTCACAGTTATGAGTATTATCAATACGGCGCTTGCGCCCATTCGCACTCATAAACGTCAGCTGTTTATGCTTCTTAATAAAGAGGGAAACATTTTACGACTGTTATCTTAATTTCTTATTTTATTCGCGTTGTATTAATAATATTTTTCCGTAAGTCAATAAAATTGGCTCTGATTTAACTGCTTTTAGATATCATATTTAATTAAGTTGGTACTTTTAATGCGTTTGATTTCACGAGTAAATAAATCAAGTAAATCACATTACCATCCATAAAGAGTGGATTAAAACAACATCCTCGCGACACTGCGTCCATGTTGTCCTGTGCAATATCAATTAAAGGGATTAACGAGCTTTATGTTACATCAAAGAAGTTAAAAGCAAACGCTGGTGGATAATAAATAGTCAAGTTTAATGGTGGGATGTGTCCATAAGAGATACTTGGTGTGGCGGCGCGCATGCGCACAGCTCACGTCCGACGCGGTTCCGGGATCATAACTAAACATACGTGAATCTTTAAACATTGCATTTTTATGAGACGGCTTTTATCTTGCTTTGTATTTCTAAACAATAGGTTTGAAAAGCTCTTTATCATTTTATTTTAATAAATGTTGATAACAAAATTAATTTATGTTCTTTCGAAAGCAATCAATACGAGACAATTGATTAGCTCAATAATAAAAGAAAACTTCATAAAAGATAAACAGATTGAATAGCTTCGACATCAAAATGCTGACAAATAAAAACAACATCATCAGCGCGACGTGATATTTTACAGCAATGTGATAAAACTATAAAAAACACCAATTAATCGGTATTGATCCCCGTATATGACTCAATTCTGTTTATTTTATTGTATAATTAAATTGAACGCTTTGAAAAACTTTTTAACTGCTGATAAGGAACGAGGAGACAGACTTTTTTGTAAGAATTGCGAGCTTGATTTATTTTAAAACTCATTTAAAGGTGAATACATGGAAAGAAATATATTTTGATAATAAGATGGACAAGAGACAATGAACAAATTAAGCAAAATATCAATACGTTTTCCAGGCGAAATGATTAGGGAAACTTACGTACAATTTCCCTAAGCATTACGTCAGTCTGTTCATTGCAGCCATTGCGAGGTCTATGTAAAGCAGTGGGGACATACATTCTAACACACAAGTGCTAGAAAATTAGAACTTCAATACACGAAGGTAAATGCTGTGAGAAAATTCAATATTATTCTATTCTAAGTTACTAACTCAATTTAGTAATTTTTTAAGAGGTAAGCCGGAGTACATGTATTATTTAATGTTATTTTATTATTTGTCTGTGGAATATTGATTGTGCCAGTTTCCAAAGGGAAGCCGGTAGGAATCGAGTTGTGTGAAACCTTCGCCACTGCTACTTACTCTACCGCATTTACTGTTGCATTTTATACAATTTACATGATTTATACTTCTGCTACGTTCTAATTGTGAATTAAATATTACGGATCTCAAGTTCAAAATAAAAATAAATAGCTGTACAACCCGGAAAAGTGAATACACTATTACGCACGTTGTTGGCCACATCAATAAAAGATTGTGAAGTAAAATTAATAATTCACGTCAATGAATATAAATCAAGCGAGTACGTGCAACGACTGTACGTGGAGCGAGTACTAACGCGGCTACAAGGAGGATAGCATGTGCAATGGTCGTTATTAACCTCTTTCGTATCGGGAGATTCTTTTATTCTGTTCCTGTATCCAGGGTCGTATTTTAGGCCCTTGCATTTTAGGATATGCGAAATGAGCTCGAAAATGTTAGTACCTCGCCTGGTTTCTAGCTATCCCATGGATTGTGGGGCCCTGGGCATGTACCCAGAGTGGCCAGTGGAAAAGACGGCCCTGTTATATCAAAGAACTGATTGTTTTCATAATCAATGCATTTTGCCAAAATAATAACGATACTAAAACGAGGCGCTACGACTAAGGCTCAATATGAATAATAAATATGTAAAGTAGAAAGTTGAATTATCGGGTTCCTTTAACACCAATTGTTTGTATTTGCAAAAAAAAAAAACTTTTAACACGTAATCGCAAGGTAATGGACATGGGTCTACAACGTGCTACGCGACTACGCTTCAATATTGACTGTTATGTTATGCAGAATATCGAAGCAAGTAAGTGGTGCCTACATGGTTTTTACGTCGAAAAATTAGCCCAAAACTAAATAATTGCAGTTACTAATTTATTTGAAACAAATTAACTATTAACTACGGTAATTGTCAGGGTCTACGAACTGCTACGAAACTACACTTCCGTACACTATGAATATTTAAAATACACAAGTCATGCTTTGTACTTTAGTTTAGTTACTATATAAATGAAAACAGACGTTGGTGACATCGGCAATCATTTGATGAAAATTCGCGAAACCATAAAAAAAAACATTGCAAAAATGTTTGCTACGAGATTTTGCTACGAATCGATTCATTTTTTCGCATTTTGTAAAATTCGTAAGAAAGTTTTACAGTCCCTTGTTAATTGACGTTTAAAAAAGTTTTACAACATAGGAATAGAGAAAAAAAAGTTAGAAATGATACTTATTTCACACATTTGAAAAGGCTGTCCTAGCGCTGTAGAAGTCGTAGACCTCATAATACGAATTTTACTTATCCAATTCTAAATCTTTGTTAAACACTCTTGAAAATTGTAATAGTTTATGAAACTTATTAAATAATATATTAGTAGTTTAAATAGATATGGTTTTTAACATAAATTTCACTTTTATTTGGCTACGCTACGGCGTAGCAAGTCTGAAAACTTATGTTAACTTTATTTTTCTAAATAATCTTTAAACTTGTGTAGCGAATGTTTTACCTTAGCGGTGCATGTTTTTGCATATATGTAAAATAGTTATTGTGGCAAAGTCAATTGAACAATACGACATTTTAATGAGTTTGTTGGAAACGTTTACCATTCAAAAATATATGTAAATAGCTTTACATCTTAATACAATACACAGACATTGAAATACAATTAGACTAAATCGAGTGGCGCACCGGACGCTAATGCCCATTGAGATTGTTGATTGACGAATTTAAATTCAAGTTTACAGTGCTTATAAGGGCGCTTACACACCGCGGCGCGCTGTGTAGATGCGGCGCGCATGCCGTGCACGTACGCGAGACGGAAGCGGCTCCACAGACGCGCCTGTCACCCTGCATTGGTATTCCACAAGATGCACAATGTGCCACAATGTCTCTATCGTGATGTGCTTCACCCTTCCTACGTACACGACTAATAAAGATCAAAGATACACTGCACACTACAATTTAACGTACCTTGAACCCAGAGTTGGTCGACCCTTGAGTGTATCTGCGCGGATTTCAAGCCGACGCAGAACGTAGAGAGCACGAGAATCGCGACAAATAGGACTTTGCCCGCGTCGCCCTGTAGGAAGCAGCCTAATATGAACAGCTGCTCCTGCAGCCAGGCGCGGATCCACAGCGACGTGCGACCGCCTTCGATGTTGCCCTGCAAAATAACAAACAAACATTCATATGACATTCTGTTCTGATCTACTATTCATCATCGGTTTTTATGGTAAATAAAAATCGGAAGCAGAGTGGCAAGAATAGATTGAACGGTAGCCGTCATACATGCTGTGTCACCACAAACATGTCGGTTTATTAATCTTCGATCTTATATCAATAAACACACAGATTATGAGATTGCTTTGGCGGCAGATATAATAGCATCGAACTCTTTAAATCTCTAAATAATTTCTGAGTTGATTGTGATTAATGAGAGTGGGCTGGGGGCCCGCAGCGGTGGCGCCGCGCTCCGGCCGCTCGGACGCTCGCGCGCTCTCGGGCGCAGTCGGGCGCACTCGGGCCCACGAGACCAGCCGACACACTCCGAATCTCGTGAAGCGCTTACTAATTGCATAATAATAACTCAATCGACGTCTCGTGTTGAACGCAGCGATTAAGCGATCAAGGGTACGTTTGCCCTTTAGTAATGGCCATTTCGATAAGACGACGAACAGTAATGTGAAAATAATTAGCAGTTTCGGTTTTATTTTTACCTACTTTTTTAATATGTTACTAATTTCCTCCTTTATCCGGCAAAAACTTCAAGGAAGGCCCTACTTCCCCAAAAAAGTTGATTGGTTTATAATGAAATAAAACCATCAGTATTTTATTTTTATCAGACTGTGCATATCCACAAAAAGAAATAAACCATAACATTATGAAAAAAAAACACCTGACTAAATAATTTAGAAGCTAAAACACAACAACTCGCATAAAGAGACTCGAAACCGTAGCGAGATAAAATACGTAGCAATCAAAACATCATTAGTGATTTCAGCAAGTTCCAGGCGCTTATGGTCAATCATCCTGATTTACTGCAGTTGGTGTGGACGTGTGGTGGGTTCGCTGAACTGTCCGATATTTACCGCCGAATCGTGTTGTTTAGCTACCGAGCGTAAATAAATAAATCGTAGCAGCAATAATGGCAGATACAATGGAGAGTCGTAGAACGGTCCGGGCACGGCGCGGGCGAGCGGGCGAGGTGAATGTCGGGCGCGCTGGGTGGGCGTGACGTCACGGCCGGAATGCGCCCGCGCCGCCCGCGCCCTCGCCCCCTCGTCCCCGCCCGCGCCGCGACCCACGTGGAGCGTACGCAACACGCCACCGCGCCGCACCACCACCACCACCACCACACCTTCATTCATGCACCAAATTTGGCACACACATGCATAACGCGCAACGTGATAAGCTCCGAGTGCGGCTGCACCGGTGTCCTACAAACCAACAACAAGCACGCTGACGCAAGTGCTACGGGATTATTTACTATGCATAATCCGCGATGCGCCGGCGCCGGCGACCGCGCTTCCTGCAGATAAGAGATTGGCCCACTAGAAGCGCGTTCTCACGATGTGGCTGCCAAGCGCCGGCTGTGATCAACTTCTACGCGACAGTACACGCGGGTACTTTGTCACTACTACGTGCCTCTCCAATGATTTCTAAATAATTTACTAGCTATTAATAAACCATTACATAAACAACTCTTTATCATGTTACAGGAAACAGTTCTGAGATAATTTTAGTAATGAATAGCGAGTGATAGGCTAGTACGTTCTCGGCGGCTGACTTTGTTACTTATCTGAGGTCAAGCGAGGTGCAATTATTGTCTCAATTTAATTACCTACTCCGTAAAGTGTCTCCAAATAGGTAGTAATAAAAAAAAATCAAATTTATCGCATAGGCCACACACGAGTTGGTAAATAAATATCCACCTATGAATTACGTGCCACTTTCAGCGTAGCGCGTTACCTTCACTAACATGTCCCAATAAATATGATCTCCATTACCTAATCTTCATTTAACGAACTGAAAATACTAATGTCTACGCAGTGCTACGCTTGGTGAAAATATAAAATGTAATTATTTTAACGAAACTATCATACATACAATAATCAAGTTGCACATCTCACCACTAGGCTTGTACTTATTATTAAAAGTATGTAAGGAATGTGCGCCATATTCCTCTGTTAGCGAGAAGATGGGCGATGCATCATTCAAATCTGTCATGTCGGAGTTTATCAGTTGGACGTAGCAACAAGAGGAGTGAGTGGTGTGATTGGCGCGATCCCTGACATCCTGTGCGGCGCAGCATCCACAGGCCCCGGCCCGATCACTCGGCTCCCTATATCTGCATATAATGGGATGTGGGTGTCGCCCCAACATCATCCCATTACAATACATGAGTCTTGTGTTTCAAACTTTCCATCAACTTTCAAATGACTACGAATCTTAAAGTTTTAACAAATCTATAAAGAGATAGAAGTAAAGGAAAGGCAAGCTAGTACTTAATTAAACTTTCCTCAAGAAAGTTTGACTATTAAGAAACTGAGTGCCACAAACAAGAGCCTGTCTTACTTAACTACCTATTTTATGAGTGTTAATAAAAGTATCTGTAATTTAATAGTTACAGTCAGCTCAAGGTTTAGATTGTGGCTGATAAATGGCCAAACGCAATGGTCTCTTAATTCTTTGGGACCTTACCGCAAGATGTTGACAGAGGTGTACCTATGTGTGTAAAATTAAGTCGTTTATAGGACAAAAAGAAATGTAATGACATGTTTTATCGCTTCCAGCCTACTTTGTAGTATGCATGTATGATTAAAGATTCGAATGGCCCTCGTCAAGGACATCACGTTTGGCCAATTGGCCAGTCGGCCACCGGCGGCGGCGGCGCGCCATAAGCCAATGCTACTGAATGTCAATGACATTTTAAAATTCTTTACGTAATTCTACGCACACTTTTTATACTAGGACAACTTGATGAAGCGTTTTGCTAGACTACTAGGAAATAGATTTTATGTTTTCATATTCACGTAACTGAACATGAGTAAGTAGCAGGTACTAAAGTCGATGGATGAGAGATATTAAACGGATTAAAATGAGTCTGTTTAATTTTTTGGCAATCGCCAATAGCATTTTATTACCGTATTATCGGTACAAATGACCATCCGACTGATTCTAGACTCAAAAACATTCAAGGGTCAAATTAATAAAATTTATCATCTGCTCGTTAAAATCTCATGAGTTGCTCCAACCGCCGCGGTCGCCGGACGGCGGAAAAGTATTGAATAAATAATCTGAGCACCAGCTGTGAATGTGGCAATTCTCCCGAGACATCGTCGAATCTCATTTCCTGTTTCAAGACAACGATCACCTGTATGTGGGGGACCCACTGGGCAACAGAACTTGCAATAGCTGCTTTTTGATCCATAATATTATATATGTAAAATACATACGTTCGTCTTTAGAAATTACGCGAAGTCGCATATCTTTGTGCACTGAAAGGGTCCCTGATTAGTCTTAGCTCTAAGCCTTTTCTAACATCTTATACTTACAATTGATAAATAAATATCAATATGAATCTGGGGGGTTCAAAACAGATGAATTCGGAAACAGGGAAATTGACGACACAGAACAATATTATACAAGTTGCCCGAAAATGTTTTTTTGGCCCGGTCATCAACGATCCCTTGACAAGTCACCATAACTTTATCGCAAAACTATTCGCGAATCAATAGTGGAGAAATTTGTTCAATGTCAATCCGGGGCGGAAAGCATTCAATAACATCGAGAAAGTTGCCATGTTAGGTGGATAGCGTAACCGGTTCCAACGGCCATATGATAGCAATCATATCGATAAAGCACTAGGTTAATAGTCAAGATCCAGAGATTCACAACATCTGGCTGCATACGTCGAATTTCTGGGTTCATTCCAAAAATAACGAAAGGACAAAACCTAATTAACATGGTTTTAAAGTGAGACGAATTGATAATGGCACGCAAGAGGCAGATTTCAAAAGTTCATCAAAAGCTCATTGCACTTCGACTGCAGAAGAACCTCGGAAGAGTAGAGGTCTGTTCTAGAAGGACACTCAGGCAAAAATCTCGACTTCATTTTAGTAACTTACATGAAATCCGACAGTATCCTAATTGAATCGATATTCGTGCTTGGACTAGAGCATAGTTCTGTAATTGGGGCTAGTTCTTTGTTCAGAAACAGAATTTGGTAATCGCGTTATATCAAAGAAACCGACTGTTCCTATCTAAACCCTTCGAAGATTCCTGAGATTCCTCCACTGGAGATTGGATTTGGGCCCCGATAAGTACTTACACACAAACGACCGGATTTTTCTTCTTATATTGGAAGTTTATGGAAATACAAGTGTGAGGACTTGGTGGAAAGGTCATGAGTTTCGTAAATAGACGTTATCAAACAAATATTTGTGAATATGCAGGAACCAATGCAAAAGTTATGAATGCAATAGAGGCAGATGTCCAGGAATATGAAAAATGAGAAATTTTAGAAAGAACTCATTTTATTCTATTTAATATCAGTATTCGTCACAAATAATTTTTACTTCCACTCTTGATTTGTGGCTTTTGTGGAAGAGTCAACAAACAATTGACTATAATTTTGCCACAAATAGGCGTTATATGACTCGTAAGATTTAACGAAAAATTTGGATTTTCAAATCAAGTTGCTTTGCAGATTTTACTGACACGGAACTCAGAAAATTCCTTTTTACACTTGAGTGGTTACTAAAACATGGGGAAAAACAGCTGGTGTTGTGAAGCTACTGAGACGGAGGCAACGGTCAGTGATGGGGAAAATTGCTGAGAGTGCAGTGATGTGTGTAGGCCACGTGTTGCGGCGCCCCGCACAGTGCATACCGTAATCCGATACCAAAATTGCCGCCACCACATGCATTTCATAGTCTAGCAAACAATTTCTCTGATTTTATTAACTCGCCAGAGTCAATAGGCCCGATCTCCTCGTTTATAAGATCCGAAAGACCTTTGTACAAAAAGCAACATTGCCAAGATTTAAGACAACTTTAAAACCATGTTTCTTTCCAAAATATATAATGAGCAGTCCGTCCCAAAAGACGCACCTTTAAAAATTGTGGATGTACAATCATTTATAGGTCTCCAACGCAGCTGCCGACCGCCGGCAAACGCAATGTTTGGACGAAGACAGACGATATGTGGGAAAAACTAGTGGAAAAGAGATGGAATGTAAACCTTAAAGAAGAGGAAAGAAACTGCCCTTTTGCTACGAAAGAACGAGATGTAAGATCGGAAACCACAAGATGTCTCAATTCCACGAGGCGAGCTCTGTGCGGTCTTGTCAGACATAAAACTTCGTAGAATAGCATTCTTTTATTTTTATATTGAGGAAGCAGTTATGTAATTTAAATGTTTGTTCATAATTTGAGAGGAGTCTCAATATCTATTTAAAAAGTTAAATTAAGTTAAATTTTGAAAATGGCATTTGTATCGTTATTATGTTAACTATGTTGTATTTCCGTAGTTAATTAGTAACTATTACTACAATTGATAACTTTTCATTATTCTTCTCTTTCTGAATGAAAATAATTTGTACCAATTAATTACTAAAGTTACCGGTAATTAATTTAAATTAATTTCACAAAAACAAAAAAATATTGAATAATAAGGCTGTGTGTGTTTTGTTAGTGTGCGCGGGTCGTGGCGTGCGGGCCGCGTTGATGTCTCTATCGGCGCCGATGCGCTGCGCGTGCGCAGGCCCCCGCGCGCCTCGCTCCCACTGCGCCTTAATTGCTTCATCTTGCATACAACCGACCAAGTTCCTACATTATAAGTAACTACACATCCACTGGAGGTATGTTACATTAACCTTACCACAGATTACAGCTGTTTTTTATGAGTTCCATAAATGTTTCTTATGGATATAGCTACAAATAGGTGGTTGGGTGCCTTTTAATATTTTTATGACCTTCATATACCTATGTAGTTTTGCAAATGTATAAACTAAACAATATTTTGAAAATATACGGAGTCTTATAGTTTTGATCGCAACTCTGTGGAGGCTTTTTTGAGACACTTCGGAGAGGAAGTTTCGCGAATGGCGCTGGTAGGGGTGCGGACCACCGCAGGGCGTGCGTGCGGCCTTCTAGGAAAGCGCTACCTTCCCCGAACCCGTCTGCCACTGGGACCTATACATACATGACGTGCCTACTCGACTCGACAATTGCAAAGATTTCTATAAGAACTTAGCCGTTTTTCATAATGGCTTTCGTTTGAATACATTGTAAATCTTGGGTCTTACAATTTCTTTGGAATCATTATTGAATGGAAATAACTTAAACGGGTTACTTTCCTATTAAAAATACCATGGCAGAGTATTTTAAGTTATTTTAAGAGGAGAATTGGCCAAATCGGAACAGTAACTTAAATTAAACTAAATTATTCAGAAAAAATATATTTTTTTGTTGTGTCATCCACCACTACGAAGTGTGTAACTTCTTAAATGTCATCTTCATTAAGTACGTAGCCTAGATGTTTTTCATTACAAAATACGCGCGGCCTTGATAGTACGCACAGTTACCACTAGTGGGCGCCACCGCTTCGCGCTGCCGCGTTCCTCAACGCGATTGGCATTCGCAGAAAAACAATCACACGTGCAATATGACAATTGAAACTCAACACTGAACTGTTGTGTATCTAGTGAACACTGCACCTTTTCAAGTTCGGAGAGCGCGAGGGCTGCGTCCACCCAGCTGGTGCGAATGTACAGGTCGGCGCTGTGGCGCGCCTCAGCGGCGGAGGGGCTCTCGTGCGCGGCGGCCGCTATCCGAGGATTCGCAGGAGCCTCGGAATCGGGAGCCACCATGATCTCGGGGCCAGGCTTGTCACCAGTATCCTCATGAAGACGGCCGGGGTCCGTCTGGCGGCGCACGCTGTCATATCACTCGCCGCCACATAACCACACACTTGTACACCAGGATTCGTCACTTCTATCTCTCACTTTACCGTACGAAACACGGAACGATACCGAGTTTCATTACAAAAGTTACGTCGCGTTTGCGTGTCGACAGCGGCGCGACTCGGGCAATACTGATTCGAGCTTCGAGTGCGTACACTGGATGTTTGTTGAGCCGCCATCATGATTCGAACGATTATGTTGCCGTCTTGGGGCCGAGACCGACCGAAGCTCGACGGAAACGGCCGAGCCCCCTCGCCGGAGGACCACACACATGTTGTTGCTGTCTCGCTCACACAATTGAGAGGAAGAGGGAAGCTGAGCGGCAAAATAAAAGCATTGAATGAAGCTGCTACGAATGCCACCGGATCACAACGAATACACTATCATTACCGATATCGGCGGTATAATTTGATACCGTGGTGGAAATGAGGGCACGGAAAACCAAATAAAAACAACAAGCGGCTTTAGGGATTTGCAAAATACAAACAGTGAAGCTATGGAGAACTTTTTCATTGACAAACGTCGATGGTATCCACGAGCCCTCGAGGTCTCAAAAGTTTCAGAGACTGTTCAAAGCGTTGTTTACCCGCACTCACAGAGGTTATTACATCCCCACAATTACCACAAAGAGTGTACGATCGCTAGCCAAACATTCTCTCTGTATACAGATAATAAAGGCGGATCAAACATTCGGACGCACCATATCATTTTGTTTACAGAGTTTTCTGAGTAAAAAGTCGGACGAGCGCGCCCCCGGCAGGGCGGCGGCCTGGCCCTTTGATGTTGCCGACACAAAACGCCGCCGGCGGTGATTTAACTAATGAATTTATTTAGCGGCCGCACTGGCTGATTGCCGCCCTGTCCCCATGCACTCGACACTAGACACTGTTGTAATTGATCATTGATTATCAAGGAGTTGCACAATTTCTAACAAAAACACGACGAATTTGGGACAGTTGGAAAATTTTACAAAAGATAGAAGACCATACCTGTTCCTTATAGGCTGCGAAAACTAGTAGAGTCGCAAGTGTTTGACCCATATGTGGAGAATTGAACTTGATGGAAACTTAATAAGAAAACTAACCAATTGCATATCATCACGAAGGCTTACACTGCACATCAGACAAAAGCACAAAGCTTGGGCATCAGACATTCCTATTTGAAGCTAAGTCATCCATATCCGCAGTCATACAGTTCGACAAGATGATCCATAACTACCGATGTGACTGTCCAACTTCTACTCAAATGACAAATGTGATTAGGGAGTGGTGACGAACAGGGAAACAGGGCCTGAATCCTCAACTATCGTGAACGGTGTACCGTATCATGTTTTCGCGAAACGCGACATGAATATATTCCGGAATCAGGGGATTGCCAAATATAGCCGCCGTATCATTAGTATTCTAAGACATCGATGATTTGATGTGCTTGAAATCTTAAAGCAGTTGTTATACGTAAACGAGCCATAAGCCTCAAGCATTTCATTAGTGAGCACCTATACATTGTATGTAATACGTCTGTGGTACATCAATTTTGGACGTACTGCTGATAAATGTAAGAATAGTAGCAGAACTAGTTTGACATTTATGGAGTTAATTTAGGGTACTGAGTCTTCCTTTTATTAGTATTAAAACAGCCAACAAAAGCGTTCAGGTTACTGCATGTGACAGACTGTTGGATGTTTCATTAGTGACACTTGCACTTGCAGAAAATTCCCAAGATGGACTTAAAATATGTAATTCAAAATTAGAAGAGCGTCGTAAAAATTAACAACGCTAAGATTACTGGTGTCACTATCTCTATCCCCTAAAACCATATACACGTTACTTTCTTTGCATTTCATTTTCATAAACACTTTGAAAAAATACATGTCACCAGACTCTTCAGAGGAAAACCCCAAAATTAAACAAGACTTTTAGTTTGAGCGAAAGTTCAAATATTTTATCACGGGAATGAAACGTTTAAACGCTGCACGAAACTTAGTATTCACTATCAAAACATTTGATGCGTCAGTACTTCAAGCTGTGAATTTTCCCGATTCTCCCCTCCTACCTGAAATCACAATATTTTTATTTGACTTTTCAGAGACCAGATGGAATTATCATAAAGCCATGGAATTTGGTTAGGCCTTTAGTGTAATACCATACGCCTACGCCATCTAATACACTTACGCCATTCCATCTTCTTAGTACAAAAGCTCAAACAACACAAGCATTTATGAGTTTTATATATTTTGGAAAAGGCTAGGCTATTATGATGTTTAAGCCGTTTGGAGGTGCGTGGAAGTAATTGAATAAGTGACCATTTGAATGACGCCTCACAATAACAGTACATTTTGATACAAGTGGACAAACGTTGACATTGCAGGTGAGGCGGAACTCACAAATTGTAGACAAATGTCCACGTGTATCAAATGACATTTTTCAGTACACTTACGAAAAAATAAAATTCTTTCATTAAATATTAGGTAATTATGATTTAATTTTCTGTTTTTTTACTCGCTTTGTCTTCAAAGGTTCAACGAAAAGCAAAGGTATGAAGAACTGCAGTAATAAATGCCTACAACGTTTTTAATACACTTTCGAAAAACCAAAATAATAGAACGAAAAGTATTATTGTCATGAATTATTAGGAAACTGACTTAATCGACTTTATTTCCGCGATTTGCTTTCGCCAGGTTGAAGAGAAGCAAAAGTAAGAAGCCGCTAAATAACCTAATATGAAAAATAGAAAACACGAATATTTTTTTACATGTTAATTTATTGATAAAAGTAAATATTTGTTTTAAATAATCATGTTTATCTATGATATTCTATTTATAAAAACAATTTAAATATTCAAAAAATATTTGGCCGTAAAGAGGCATATCTCTTCGCCTAGATTTAAAAAAAAACAATCAGGCTAGGCAAGCAAGGCATTGAACCACTTTGGACTTAGTATAAGTATAGTTATCTGTAAAAACTTTTCTTTCCACACACGTAGTGATACATGAAAAAAAATCACGTATGGGAAATACATTGCGTATCGTAGTGCTATAAGAACCAGTTTTCGAGGAAGTGTGCTGAAAAATAATTGTTCGCAATAAACTTCAGCAAGCTACGCTTACGTTTATCAAAAGCTGAAAAAAGTAGAGCTGGAAAAAAATATTAAGTCGCTTAATATTTTTTCCAGCTCGAATTTTGACTTTTGTTGAAAGTTTATTGTGAAATGTTGTTCAACACACTTTCGAAGAAATAAAATAATAGAAGAAAAAGTATTTTTGTCATGAATTATTAGGAAGCTTCAATTTGATTAGAGAAGAATATTAAGCTTCAATTTGATTTTTATAAGCCTATAAAAACCACTGTTCTTAAAGATTATTTTCAACATCTCGAATTTACATAGATATTTTTAACGAGGCAGCGTAAAATATATCTTACTGATAAGATCCAATAACAACAATAAAAGTTTACTGCATTATAGAGATAATATGAAGTTGAACGGATTAACATCTCGAGCCACACCCGACGACAACTCGATTTCACGGGGTCCGGGGTCTGGGGTGCACAACCTTCCTAGAACCCGTGGAGGTGTAAACGTCCCTATTGAATTCATTCCACTCATCATGTGAATGCAACTGATCGATCTCGCGATATTAGGGACCGCAAATATACTACAACCATAATACATAGTGCCGATTATCACCTGACAATACATCGTACTTCATTAGATTTAAAGTCAAATATCCCAAAGCAGTTCGTTCAACAGTTGTTATATTGTTTGGTTCCACAGGGGTGGCTAAACTTGGACATTTTGACACTTCGGGCGAAGACGCCGCGGGGTGCCCCTCTATACATCTTCTTAGAATCTCGCGTGAGGTACGGGATTGAGACCATCCTGTGAAATGTTTCAATTATGAGATCAGACCTTGAGAAATAAGCGTGGGTATTGGCCTCCATATTTCAGTATTTAAAGCAAGTTTCCCTATCTAATTATTCTATAGATTAAAATCTTCACACCAAAGGATGTACTCCTTTAAAATGGCGTAAGCGATATGCATCTAACTCGCATTCGTGATTAGCTTTTGGCATTCCAGTCAGCGATCACGATGCTTAATAAAAATTAGTAGTAGTCGTGCTGTCGACAGGCGTGACATTGACAAATTTATGGCGCCGTGCTGCACCGTGCTTGCCTGAATTTTAGCCAATCGTTGCATACACAGAGTTAAACACCGCTGGAAAAGGCATCGGACATCCTTGGGGCCAATTAAATGTACATTACCATTATTTACTTGTAGAACCGAGTAAGGCACACTATGGTTAGATCGTTATCGACCATTGGGCACTTCCAGATACTTTTGAATGCGCCCAGAGTGGTAGTTCTGGCGGCAGTGGCGGCTCATTGACATGTGGTGACTGCGCGCGACTGACGCGCATGTCGCCATACCATTTTATTGTCCTCGTAAACTGAGAAACGTGTCACAAGATGAATTTAGATACAGAAATACGGTAATTCTGCACACATACTCTATTAGACAGATCAAGGACAGAATGACACTTTGACTAAGTTATTTGACAGCCGATGGATATTTAAATAGTCAATGTTTAAAGACGTTTTATTCACGCGAAGTTTCAGTCATAGAACCAACACCGCTAAGTACAAACTGACCCTTAGTGCATGCGGCAAAAAATCCTCCAGTATGTAAGTATTAGAAGTAAATAGTTTTTAACACTTGATCCTTATGATCATTTGGAAAAAGTGTAAGAATGTAAGGTACATTTATCAGATCGAGTATTTCGACCTACGTTCGACGAGTCGGTCAGAATTATCCCATGAACCTAGCACTTCTTCATATCATATTACATAGAATTTTAGAGGCTAGAATTTTATGAAATACTTGAAATTGCTCTTGCCAAACAACATACGCAAGGGGGGGAGGGTACAACAATGAATCAGTCAGTGATACATAGTCGTCGTTTCCAAAACCCACGTCCGGGTGAATCGTAAAATGTGCTTACACCATTATGAATGGGTGAACAATAAAACTTGTGCAGTTGATACATACATTAGTTGGCGGGAGGCGGGCAGGCGGCTCATGTATGCGCGTGCGCGTCGGGCGTAAATCAAGCACTTGGAGTATTTTAATTGCACGCTCTTCGGTTTCGCACCTCGCAGCTCTCAACGACATGCGACATCTTGATAAAAACATGTCACGTGGCCCCTCGTTAAATAATGTAGTAGTTACCACTATAAATTGTTTGATTTAGAACTCTCTGTCACTTCATTTACGTGCCTACTATAAGATTTTAGTTGCGACTGCTGTGGCGCCATACGGGATTATTTACTCTATTAACAGCAATATTAATGTTTATGGATTAAAGTATTTGATTCAATGCAACAAATTAATAAATGTTTGTGGGTATAATGTTACCTCATATATGTAATAAACACTTAAGTACAGTCGTTTTATTGCGAATATGATGGTTTATAAATTCATTAAATACTTCGGTCGTAAAATGCTTGCAGTTCCGGGGAATATTCTGCAACACCTATTAACATTTTTATGGCTTCATTATGGAATAAACATTTTCTATCGCTCCTTCATTTATGAACCGGCTACCCAAATACATTTATAAGACTCGGCTTTAAACCGATCGCAGCACTCCAAACCCATAAAACCGAACTTAGAATAAACCAAACAAAACGATATCCTCTCACATTCATCCACTAGCTTCCTAACCTCAGCAATCAGTGAAGACCGAGAGCCAAAATAAACTTTACCAAATTATTTATAATTTATGTTTAATAGTGGAGCGCGGTGGGTGGTCCAGCGGACGCCTAATTGGATAAATTGCCGAGTTAGACGCACGATACACTGAATTAAACAATTTGTTATTTTACCTGCGCGTTGCCCGTTGAGTAACTATCGCTTGACGGTCGCGCTACGGCGCTACGGCGTAGCCTGCAATTACACAAACATGCAACTTTTCTAATGTTTTGCGTAGCCGCGTAGAACACGTTCGTAGACTAATGACTTGGTCTGCAATTTATGTTCGAAAAAGTTCGATAATAAGACTTACTTGGTGACAGGTGACAGGTGACAGCGCGGTAGGATTAAACAAGACAAGACTTAATTTTAAAACATTTGTATTGTTGTCGTGTATTTATGCTGTTTTAAGCTCGTAGTCTTAAACCCAGTATTTTCGAAAAAGTAATCCGGATTCTGGGACGATAAATACTTAAATTACCGACACATCAAAATTAAACGTTTAGTTAATTTATCAACAGTCGAGTCGTTTTGCGCGATTTTGTGGTTAAACAATAAATGATCACTAACTATAAGGAAAGGATAGAGTTAAACAATACATGGTACTTAATTGTTTATTGGGCATTAAAAACCACCTGCTTATCATGCCGTATAAGTCGCAAAGGTGGACAAAAGGAAAGGGAAGTAGTGTACAAGTAGATAGTGCCGTCAAGTGTCAGAAACGTGGAGTGATCGTATCAGCTCTTACCCATTACATAAAATTTACGCCACGTGTGATTCCAAGTATAACTGTTACCGTAACGGACTTGTTAGCTAAACGTGGTTTAAGTTAAAATCTGTTTTTAAAACATTTCTTCTTTCTTTCTTCTCCATTTTACGACTATCTTTTTATTTAAAAAAACCTGTAAGTTCACACAAATTAAGGTTTGCTAAATTTGTAGCCTAAAATTGAAATCTGACAAGTTTATTTTTAGCTCCTGTACTTTCCCGAAGGGTTTAGCACAGTTAAGTTTAAGTCCCATGTAATAAGGCGGCGAGCCTATTCCTATCAACCGCCACAAATTCAAAGACCGTGGCCGCTGCTGAGAAGTTCCTGATAGAAAAATCCAATAACACTTTAGCCGAACCTGTGAATCGAACCCAAAACCTCATGCTCAGTAGTCGCGCTTGCGAAAACTAGAGCAACACAGCTGTTGTAATTAGTCAACCGAAATATGAAACACTAATCATATTTTAATTTGACTTGAGAGTCGACTGGCCAGTTGTATACCTTGTAATAAATGACTAGCGCGATCGTAATTTGTTTTCAATTGACACAATAAAATAAGTCATTGCGATATCTCGCAGTGTTTGATTAATCACCTTCGCATTTATACTGTGCTCTTAGTCACTTTAGCTTTAAAGAAAGGTCAAGTTTGATATGAAATATATAAGTATTACTGAGGCGAGGTTTAACATCGACTTTTATATGTGCTCTTTCTTTAAACTACTTTTCTAAAGAAAGTATCAACGAAACACCGAAAGAGGCTGCGGGACTGTTCGAAAGAGATACCGCGGCCTTGGATACCAAAGGGCAAAGAAGGAACATGGATGGGTTTTAGTCAGTAAAAGTCTGACACTCCCTCCCACTCCACCCAGAGCGGGGGGGGGAGGTTATTTGATGATTTACCATCCAAAAAAAGTACACCGAAAGACACTTAAAATAAAGATAAATTTCTGTGTAAAAAAAACACATATATTCACGTACATACCTCAAAACCATATCAGTTGTCCAATTTAAACAAATAATAATAACGTGTTTTAAGTGTTATTTTAATAATATCCGTTGTACGATAAGTCTTTTCCGAGTACGATGGGCTAGTAGCCAGGTGCGCGGTGGGTGGTCCCCTGACGTCTCTATGCTGGCCGCCTATGGACATGCATCTAAATGTCCTTATAATTCACTACATCTGCCACTTTGCTCCAATGTAGGAGCACCAAAATTCCACATGTATTCAGGACATGCAGACCGATTCTATTGTCACCTGAAACGTTAAATGAATCAGCTGATTTATATTCTGCGTAAGTAAAAGGAAAACGGGTTACTATAGTATCCGTAAGCATCGGTTTGGCAACCATTTGTTGCTTATCTTTTATTGCAATCTCATTGTAGCGTTTGTTGTAAATTTATAGCGGAGGATTGTCCTACGATGCTACTTTATTGTTAACTATATTTGGATGGTTATCTATTCATCTGTCACTCAACGACATTCATTTGAGTTATCGTATATTCATTCATGACCGATTTATTGTATTTGGTTAGCTCCACGACACGTTAATTAAGTACGATACTAAATTAAATTAACATTGTGATTTTTACCAATTTGATATTTTCCCTTTGTTAGTCTTACTGATAATCGGACGAAGTTTGAATAACAATGTCTGTTAAATATACTTAAACAATAATAAATTTATTTGTTTCACAAAAAGTACTTGAATCTAGTTTACTAATAAATGCTATGAACAGTATTATGTACATAAAAGTTGTAGCATCTGGAGCCGAACTAGGAGGAACCTATATTTCGGCTTACAGCGCCAAGTTGGAAGGACATAATATCCTAAAACAAATCCACAGTCGCATGGCTACCCTCGCAGGCGCATCCATAATGCAAGCCCGTCTGATATTTCCATTAATGATACAGAATCTATTTTTTGTTACCAACTTAATTAATACTTAATGCATGTTTATAATACCTTAACGTGTACTCTCTGATAGTTTAATTATTTTAATCAATGCCCGCACACTGCTCCCGGCGATATTATCCGCACTCAAAGTATAAAATAAATAATGCGTACTTTGTATTCGCTTCTAGTATGATTGTTTAAGAACTGGGTAATTAAGATGACAATTAAGAGGCTGTTAGTAACATTTAATCGTCCTATTAATGATTTTTGCGTTGGCATCTTAGACCAGTAAGTTTACGATGTTATAGCAGAAATCTAGAAGGGGCTCTGGGCTTTGGTTAATATTCTTAGACAGAGCGGTCTGTGAAATTGATTTAAAAATAATTTCACGGATTACATCGTATTTCTTTTTTCAATCATTTATAATGTTGCAACACAACATAAATGTAACGATTTTGCGGCTGTTTGCCAGGAAGGAGTTGATGGAATGAGCTGGACTCCCTTTAGATTTGTCTATGATTGGTCCGAGATAGATTTACATAGAGAGAGGTCGAAGGAGGGCCTTTGCCCAGCTGTGGGTTAATAAAGGCTAGTTTTTTTCTTCCTTTGTCATTTTTTTTTAAATTGTCGATTCCAGGCATTCTTAATTTAAAGAAAGCATTTTAAAAAAAGATTGTAAATGAAACCGTGTTAATTTGAAAATCTTGTAAGAAAGGAACCAGAAATATTTTAAGGGTCTGTTTTATCATAAAGTTCAGTGTCTCCAAAATATTTAAAAAAAAATGACTTCCAGTAAAACAAAAATCGTCTAAAATAACTTTACTTTCGGAAGTCGGTGAATTTGTTTGTTTCATTGACTTTTTTGCCACTGACCTGAAGTAATTTTATACCTACTTTTTTAGTGTTTTTTGGAAACCGGTTTTTTTTGCAAAAAGTTTTTTATTTTATCTTTTTTAGTTGTAGTATACTTACCACACAAATTCTTCTCATGAGTAAATTTTACATTGTTAGGTACTAGAAGTTATTAAGGAGCATCATGTCAACATAGGTCAAGAAGAAAAAAAACCAAACTACTGAACCGATTTTGATGTTTTTTCTTTAAATCGGAAAGTATATCTTTTTACATAAAAAAAAGAATTTTTCAAATCGGTTCATAAATGACAGAATTATGAGACAACAAACAAAAAAAATACAACCGAATTGAGAACCTCCTCTCTTTTTTGAAGTCGGTTAAAAAACGATGAAACTAAACCATATTATCAATTTCTCTTTACCATGTAATCTGCGAGTCCTGCGTGACACATCAAGGCGCAGTGCCGACAAGTAACAGTCATTCACAAGAACAATAACTTAGTGCGCAGGAAACAAGTTAGTATTCATAAACACGTGCTGAAGGGGCATCAAACTTAACTGCTCGATAAAGTTGGACGAATTCCAGATAGCTACCGATCATTCACCGGGGACTGACAAACTGACAACCAACGGTCTTGCTCTCATGGGCAGGTTGGGAATCACTCTAAACAAATTGAAGAGGTTCGAATGAAGAAGATGTGTTTTGGATTTCGTGTTTAGTGAAGTTTTTGGGAAATGTGCAGTGAAATGTTCGTTTGGCAAACGGAACTAAACACCAAATCTAGATAACTAGGATTTAGTAGTTAGTAGACTTGTCAAAATGAGCCAACCAAACAATCACTTATTAATTCAGTTACCTACATACCTTAAGCCTCAACCCTCTATGTTCATTTAATCCCATTGAAAAATATTATTTTATGAAAAAGCCATTCAATGGGATTAAACGAACTAAAAGGCTTGTACTGATGACTTTAAAAATTATAACTCAGTTGATGTATATGTATTACGATCGCAAATCATATTTTAATCAACGAACAACCTGACACTTACCTGCAAATTGCAATATACGTAAGAAATTTAAATTTCTCGGGCTACCACCTTAAACTAATCCGACATTCTGAATATGTAATAACTGTGTAACTGGATACCAGTTAAATCAGCCCCATATATGGCCAAAACATATGTGCTAAGAACAGATTAAAAAAAATCAGAAGTAATTAAGTAAAATTAGTATTAAATTCGGAAAAAAAGGAGAAATGTGGATTGGTACATTTTGGCAGAACTACACTTCCAGTTTCACATTCTCTTTAACATTGGTGTCTCCTAGCAGTCCTAGCTCATGAATTCCCGCACTTATTGTTTTTGCACTCATCAGTGAAATCGTGACCAGCATCTCTTAAGGTGTTACTTAAAGATACATTATTGGGTAACAATAAAACTATCTTGTTGTTTTGAAAAACCCTGAGGGTCTAGTCGTAATCGCTTTAAAATCGTTTCGACTCTATTTCTACAAGAACTTTCAATAGGATTAAGAAAACCTTTTCGATAGCCAAGTCAGTACCAAACATTTTTGCCTTTGCCTTCATCGTTATCCTTGTCACTTTGTCTACGCCTCTGGTTAATTAAGTTTTTACTCTGAATCATTTTTGTCTAAAACAACTAACAGTGGTACTGATAAAACCAATTTCACCATGAATTGTAAGTCGTTGGTAGTGGATACTTTCCGTTGAGCTGGTCTAGCGTAGTACATACAGAGTTAAAGAGTTCCAATAGAATAAGAGGTCAGCTGTTGTTATCACTAATTAGTAGCCTACTGATTAGAAGTCAGTCATACCTCGGTATCAATCAGCGTTAAGCTTACACTCTTATATGAACTTTAAAAGACCTGATCTCCGTGACTGTGATACTCGCTTCAAAAAATTATCCCTCCCAAATCAAGAAAAAATCTTGTATATTTTCATTGCAACGTAACTGCAATTTTTCCCAACATTTTTGATAGAAACTTACATGATACTCAAGTTTAAATAACAACTTGAATTCCAGCACAACTTACTATCCAGCATCATACGTAAATATACCTGGTCGCTATAACATCATCAGTGTTTCGTCACAGTTGTGTAAACTGTACCAGCTGAAGATTTATTACTCGCGTTATGAAGGGTCATGGTTACAACCAGAGCTACACCACGACTTTAAAACGCAATCACCCACGAAAGATTACTAACATCTCTTTCGGTTGTTAACAAAAACCCTTATAAATAAAAACATAAATAGCCATATGGAGCAATAAATTTGTTTATTGTACAATAAAATAATGTAGCGAGTTCGTGTTGGGTGGTCGTCGGCACAAAAAGCCGGGCAAGATGGCGGAACAAGCCGTTGCCATAGAGACGCGTCCCCGCCTGTAACGCCACACAGTGCTCCAACAACAACCTCATCTAAAACATACAATAATTAAAATTGTATCACTGTATTTTGCAGCAAATTACGAACGCAAAGCATTACAATTGCATTTAAAATATTGCAGTCAACTTCAAAATTTTTAAACGAAAACCAAAGTAATTAAAAAGCAATTAAAGGTTTGATTGTACCCTAAAACTGTCCGTAATACTATCATATTTAATAGGTAAATATAGGACAGGTATCTGTGGAACAACAAATAAATTTGGAAATATCTAACTACAATAATAATTATGTTTTACTTAATTTATTTCCAAATTATAGAAACATACAATTGGATCCATCGTCATTATTGTAATCGTTTGAGTTCATCCGTGTCTAATGTACAATTTGGTCCACAAGCGCGCCGGCTGGGCGCAGTGGGCGCAGTGGGCGCGCGGCGACGAGGCGCGCTGACAGAGCGCTCAGTGGAACAATCGAGCCATTGTTTTGTACCAACCACGCATTAATTAAATAATACTTGTCGTTCCGTATAATGACTTAATTTTGTACTTCGACGGAACAACAACTGAGTTTATTAACTCACTTTGTACTTTGAAATTTTAAATGCGCACGAGTGTCCGCTCTTAACGTTTTTAGCATTATGTCTTATAACTTTACAAGTAATATTTTGTTACAACAGCTATAAAAATACTGGAACTTGTACCTATGTCAAACCTTTATCTTTCAAAGCATAAATGCATAACTACATAAAAGTTTATTACTAGTAAAAGTTTCTATTGCCAATAATTATAGGCGTCGTAGGAGTCGTGCATTTTGTAATTAAGCTTTCCTTGCAGTGTGAATGTATAACACCAGGAATCGCTTTTAATGTCTCATTTGTTAAAAAGTAGGCATTGAGTTCCCTCATTAAAAAAGTTTACCTACAAGCTAGAATACTCCAGATTTATATTCCTAATTTCTTTCAATCAAAAAGCTAAGAGATTGAAAATGAGATAAAATGTATAGTGTAATGAAAGCGGGTGCCTACCCTATAAAACAATCAGTAAATGATATCTATAAAGAATTCGCAACATCCCTACAGGCTGGTAGCCACCGTTTATTTATGGGTAGAAAAATTTGTCCAAAATTATACAAAGAACAAATGCGGCGCGGCGGTGAAAAATGTAAAGGAAGATAGGTAAAAACGAGCGGAAACGGATTCCTGACTAATCGCACAACGAAAATGTCTGTCGAGCTAATGTCTCTATAGGGTGGCGCAGATTGATGGCTCGGCGATTGGGCACGCCCCGGCCCGCTCGGACGATGGCTTCTCGGTAGCTGGCGGCTACATTAAACGACACGCAGCCTTCGATATGTTACATAGATTCAGCTACAAACGCAACACAGATGTGAGCGCCAGTTTCCTGCTATAAACTTACATAATATGCTAATTTAATAGCATTTTGTGTAACAATCTGCTTGCTTCCCGCGTTTCGTTCACGTAAATACACTTACGCATATATTGGAAAAGCTCGAACTCTGAATCATCTGTTATGTCAGTATACTTAAGTCACAGCACACACTGGGATCAACTGACCAAAGAGATAGGTACGACTGATTAGCTTGATCTGGAGTACTTCTTAACATTACCATCTACTGTCAATCTCATTAGCTTCTTTGACTTTCTTGCGTTATCTTTTGTTTCTTCCAATCTGAAACTGAAATCGATGAAAGTCAAAAGTCACAAGGTTTAATCAGATGTCTCTTCTACTTCTATATTATGTTCTATGATATGAGTGTCCGCAGCAACAAAATACTCTTTATCTACGGACACGGCGATTACGTGGCGACAGGCCTTATTGCCGGCCGTGTAGCCGATCTACCTGAACTGATGAGCTTACTAAAATATTGCCTAATAACAATGTTATTATCGCCGCGCCAACCTGTCATTAAGGAAGAGACATCATCATCAGCAATCATCACTTCCTAGAATGGTTAAGGATGTTTGTCTTCGCAATGTTTGGCCACTTACTAATGCGGATGAGAACCTTCTGAGAATAAGTGGAAAACGCAGGCGGTTGATAGAAGTTTCGGAGAAGTCTTTCAGTATGAAAAATGATTCCTTTTAGAGCCGTAGAAAAGGGGCTATAATAAATGAAGATGATAATGCAATGCCGGAAAGACATTAATAAGATTCCCAAATCTTTGTGCTGCTTAGAGAATTGGACATGGATAATGACTGCGTTTTAACCCAAAATGGTGTCTGTCAAACATATTTCTCAGTAATGTAGCCATGAAATACGACATTTATACTTATGAATGTAGACCTCTAATACAACATCATCACTATCAGCATAATGTATGTCGATGTCAGTCTCAAGGTTCAGCTTCCAACATCAATTACCGTTTAAAGGAATGGTGCTATGCGGCCACAACCACAAGGCACAAACGTACGTTCAAATCAAAGAAATTAAAGGTTAAGGTTACTAATAAATATTGTCTGCGAGAGTACGGCACGATGGTGGTCTCTTACCGAAAGTTTTCAATATATTAAGACTTCAGGGGTTAATGAGCAAGTTCTAGGAAGGTGTGAAGCAGCGATCGGCGCCGGCGCTGGTAATGATCACAATAAATATTGTCTGCTTGACTGCGTGCCGCCAAAGAATCTCGCGTTTAGGGACGATCCTTGCGATTTGTCAAGTTGTAATTGGCCTTTTGTGTAAAATTTAGTTTGAGGAAATTCTTGACGGTTTCTTCATGGTGATTGGTGAAGTGTTGTTGATGATACTCATCTATAATAAAAAGGTAGATACAGAATGATTAAAGCCTTATTATTTTCAGCTTATATCTAGATGAGTTCCAATAAACATGAAACGTGATATTTATTAAGAGAATAGTGTCTTAATTTACTCTATTTGGTGTACGGTTTGGTACCTGCCAATCCGTTTATGGAGTTCAGAGTAAAAATTCCCTGGATTTTTTCTTGTAGACACCTTTTACGATCCCAGCAAGAAGAAGTGGTCTGCTTTCAGATTACCGGGAAATTGACTCACGGTGGTTTACAATTTTTAAAGCAAGACCTTGGTTGACAATAAACTGCAGTAAGGGTTCGTATATTAATCATTCATTTGAACTAATATATTTTTTTGTAATTTTTCTGAGCGATGAGATTTGAGTCGTTCTGAGACTTTTTTTATTTAGTAGCAAAAAATAAATTACAGCTTTGCACCTAATACATTTTAATAGCGTAAAAAGAAACACGCAACAGTCGAAAAAATCTCATAAAACTACATTACAAATTATTCACAGTAATTTGGCCGAAACGTTAGGCGCGAACAATATTGCTCGCTAAATTATATAAACATTAGTGTTTTATAGACCATATCTAACGTGATGTGTAGTGAAGTGCCAGGGATTAGCGAATGAGAGATAGAAGGTGAGCTCGCGAAATTCGGCAGCGCCTGCGCACGCGCGCTCTCATAGCGAGGCAGGTGTTACACATCCGCGGTCGCATTCATAACTGCAAACACACTTTTATTTTCTGCACTGTCTTTTTCATATGATACCAAAAATATAAAACAATTCATTTTCGTAGCTCCATTTTATGCTATCAATACTGTATTCTTAAAAGCGCATGTATCGAAATCCATTAATATTTGACATGATTAATAAACATGAACGTTCATGTTTAGTACATGACGTAAAACATCTCTTGACTTTTAGATTTGTTTTGACCTTTCTAATGTTGGTTTATACATTATTTAACAGGTGTCAGGTACATTAAAGGAACTTTAACTGAAATGATGACTCGTGAGTAAAAATGATAGATGTATTCTAAGAAATAAGGGTGATAAATCATTCATGCTGAGAAGTAGCATGTTTCCTCATGCGAAGCGTAACAGTAGCTCCCACCAATCAAATTTCAATTAGGACGGTTGTATCGGAGACAGTCACATGTCAATCAAAGCCCCATATCGATGGTCGTGGTTCGGTAGCTAGCGCGCCGTAAGGGGAGAATGTTGGTGGATGGCACAGAGCGGGGCGCGGGCCGCAAGTGCGGCGCCCCTGCCACGTGGGTGGGCGCGCTGTGTGGCCGCGCGCTGGGTGGGCCACTACCGCGCGCACGCATCACACACACGCGCGCCGCACCAACACACGCTCCCGACGCGCAAATAAACACAATAATCAACTAGCGATACTTTACTCCGTCACCGGATAGAGCAATCGCTCAGGGAGATTATTGCAGGAATCGCGGCGAGTGACACGCGCCCGCGCAGCCCGGTCGCGGCCGTGCGCCCCGCCCGCGTACGAGGACGCAAACTACCCACTTTACGACGCTCCGAGCTGATCCAAGCACGCTAATTTTCTAATCCGCTTACATTCTACGAATAAATTTCCCATTCAAAGACATAGAAGTGTCTGAAGTCGCGTTTAAGGATCGTAAACCTCCACCAAATGACAAAGTAAACATTCAAGTTTTGTATCAAATTTCAAATTGACGATTTGTCTCATTTGTTGTGTAAACTAACAATAAAATCCAGTAGGTAGACCACCAACCACCGACATCAACTGGATTACCAGTATCGATATGAACGTAACTAAACAGAACAAAACGTCCGTAATTTGTAAGAAGATACTAATATACTTACGACGACGTGTCTAGAGCTCTATTTGTACTGACTTGTTCTTATTAATTGCGGTAAATAAAGCAATCATAAAATAAATTTTGTTAAAAGCATATAGCTGAGAGAATACAAAAACAACGTGGTGCCTGTTCGTCTTTCCGCAATATGTAAAGTTAATAGGCGCAAAAACTTGACGCCTGTTGGCGCATGCGGCTGCCTTGATTTATAACTTAATATTCAATCGTATCTAAACGTAATCGAGCTCTAGAATATGCAGTAAAACCAGCCGATGGCGGCGACTGCGTAAATTGTAACTACCAGTGCCTAGTTGTAACTAGAACGCGTTTACCCTAATGATACCTGTGCCCGTAAAAGGGCGCAATTTAAAGTTAACTGTTATATCGGCCAATCAGTAAAATGTATCGGAGACCAGCTGTTGTGAGCAATATAACTTATTGTCACAAGATATCTTTACTAGGTACAGCCGCTAAATGTTCATTGCTGTTCCATATCTAAACATTTTACCAAAAAAGACTTGCGAACTCCTGACGAATTGTCAAATATGTTTACCCTGATTGATCAGCTTATAACTTAAGTAGAACCGCACAAAACGAAAGGATCCATCCCTTCGTTTAATAATCTAATTTTAGTTGCAGGTAATCCATTGCGTTTCATCTAAATTAGATGTTAGTTCTCTGTATTCCCAAAGGTAACAACAGCTCCTTTTCTGTCTTGATTTTTGTATCCATGCGGTTTCCAATCCAGACTGTGTTCGCCAAAGTTAGAAATCGCACAAGTCTGAAAAGATCGGCAGGAAAAGGATTCTTCCGAGCTGAGGAGAAAAACTTGGTTCAACGGTAGGAGCAACCAGTTTTCTGAAGTTCTACTTAAATCACTGATAAATATGAACACAAGTTTTACAGCCCGACACTGAACGCGTAAAAGTCGTCGTCTACGAATCACTTCGTCATACTCGTACGTCATTTGTTCAGTACTCCCAATTTTTATGTGGCTATTGTTCGCAACGGTCTGTTTTATTGGCCAGTAGCCTCCCAGGACGACAGCGGAACAAAGGAAATACCGCTACGTGTGAGTTTTAAACTCGTACCAAATCGCACGCTAAATGTCGCACGGCCGGTGTTTGAGTTTCGTGCCTCCACTCATATTGGTTCTTTCGTCAAGCTTCATTAAAGGTAATAAGCGGCGCACTGTATGCATACGTGTTGTAGGTATGCTCCTGCACTATACTTAACTCAATTTAATGCAGTACATTTGAACTTCAACATTAAATAATGTTGTCACTGAACTTTCACTCTCGGCGGGGTTCGTAGTCTTCGTAGCACGATGGAGACTGTTTACTTATGTGTAGCTATATGTAGTATGTATAAACTAGGTCGATTTTACATGTTTTAAAAATACTAGAAAATTCTTAGTCTATGGCTACGATCATAAATAAGTATAAAGGAGCTTTCTGCAAAATTAATTATCTTTATTTATCATCTGAACACTAATAAATAATCAACATTATTACTGAACATAGGCATGCTCCCGATACAGATCTAGCTTATGCGAGGAACTCCCATGAATACAGAGGATACATTCCGATCAAAATATACAACTAGGTATACAGAAACGTAGCGAACATTATAGTACGCGAGACTTGAATAAATTAACAGTAAACTATAAACATATCATAAAATATCTATATTTATTCAGTGTCAACACGCTTTCCATAAAAACAGACATTGAAATCGTTTCCAAACAATTAATTAGCGATTAGACAATTAAAATGCCGTAGACGAACCGTGCCACGCTAATGACAGACCACCAACGTCCGATTACAAAACTAATAATACAGAGTTAAAAAACAGGCACACATAAAAACAATTATGTTTGACCGCATTGCCATAAAAGAGAGTAACATGACCAATCTGAGAGCAATTAAGGAGTCTAATAGCAGGAAAGGATAGGAAGGTACGTGAGCGTCCGCGCCCACCGCTGCTTAACCTCCATGTTTATTCTATGATCCTAGAGATCATAAATATTTACATAAGCTTTCCATTTTTGAATTTAGGTTTCAATTTGATAGAGCCATTAGGTTTCCTTTAGGGACGCAAACTGCTGTCAGGTCATACGACCTAGTCTAGATATTATTTAGGTCCAATAAAGCAAAAATGACAGTGCATAGATTGATCCTTAAAATGGTTCCTACCCCAAAAAATTGTGTTGCTGTTAGTTTTGTCTGTTTCGCCAGTTGAAGAACCATGTTCCGCATGGAGTGGACTATAAGGTACTACATGCTAAGAAATCCCGTAGCATGAAACTGGTAGCAAGTACTGTGGTGTTTAAAGAAGAAAAAAAAGATTACAAAACTACTCTCCACAAGATTTTATAAAATTATGTATTCGATGGGTGGAGTTGATTTTCCGCTCTTCACTACTTCTTTCTCATTATTCATTTCTGATAAAGAGTCACATTAAAGTCACATAGATTGCCAGTCGATTGCGCACACGAGGATCTCGTAGTGTCTCTGGTGACTCTAATCCAACCAGTATTCAAGCTTTTCGACTTAAATCTAAGGAAGAGCAGAACATCCCAGCCTACGTGCTCATACTTAATAAGATTATAAGCGGAATTATCTTTCAAATGTTCAATGCATGACATTTGAATGGTCGCAAATTGCTGCTAGCTGTGTGTTCACAATGGCTGCAGTCGGTCGCAGTCGCAGCTCACAATGCAGTTGCATCAGCGTCGTGGGTGGTCGGCTGTCACTCAGCGCGCTGTAATCAATTTGTTCGGCGTTCGGCGCGGGCGCACACACCGGTACTCCCCGACACTCGCGACCGACACCGTACATGCGCTTTTCGTCACGGATCCTGTACGCATTTGTCTATTAATATGTTTCTAAGACGAGCCGTGAGAGAATGGCACTACAAAAAGCTGCCACATAATTAAGCTTCGCAAGCCCCTATTGAGCCCGACTTTACATAATAGATGCTGAAGAGTTTTTAGTCTATAATTATTTGTGTTTCTTAAGTCTAGTTTTAAATTCAGACAATAACAAAGACCGCTGATTGACCGTGATGTTGATTATAATTACTGAAATATCATTTTAGATTTGTTATGGTCTGTCATACGAAACTGCTCGGAGCTCCTAATTTATATTAAAATTTAATGTTCCATTTACTGTAAGTAAATGCAGAATATAATCATAAAATAGGAGCAACGTCCGGATCACATTTACAGCAGACCACCCACGTGGAATAGTTTGCGGCTAACTTATGGTCAAGTTTTGCAAACAATGCCATTCCTAGTGTAGAATGACTCAATTAGCAGAACGCACGAGATAAGGCCGCACACACAATAGGCTGTAAATTGCCGTGGGTAGAGCTTGGGGAACCACTCGATTATGATCCTAAAAGGGAAAAAATGTTTAAATAGTGACAAAAAGTGGAAACTTTGTACAAACTATCTCACGATAAACCAAACAGTGACATTACAAAAATGGAAAGTAAACAGTATAATCAATCATTAACGGATAATTGTGGCGGCGCAGGTCAGCTCTGAGAAAAACTGAAAGTTAATGAAAGGGCAGGATGTCGTCCGTTCCCAGATGATTTTTTTATATTTTTTCTGTTCTTTAGTCAAGGTGGCATTCGGCGGCTGAACAAACTTAGCTTGGAGCGCAACATCAATAATTCACTCTTCAATCTACGCTACATCTCATCGACTGTTTCCACTGTCGCAAGTTCTGGGGGTTCATTCTTAAAATGGTCGCAGACGCAGTTAATATATTGAATTGTCACTTTGTGGGATTTTTACGAATTGTAACGTACCTAATTCATGTTATTATCCTATTATAATTCTGCTAAAGTGGCCATTTTAGACCCCCTAATCTTGTTTTACAATACGGGTATACCAATTAAACTTTAAAAAAGAGAGCTGATCAAATAAATTGTGCAGGAATGCAGCTATTTAACTTTTTTCAGGCCTGGAGAACGGCAAGATTGTGAAGTAAGTACCTAAGTTTAGTTCGTTACTAACGTAACCTAATGATGGGCAGTTTGGATTGATTGATGATGATGATGCATTAAGAAGGTCTGATAGTGATTTTCCCTATCATCTGCCTATCCGGATTCTAACCGAAGTCTAACCGGATGCAAATGAATACCAGTATGTTACAAGGAGCGACTGCCTATCTAGCCTCCTAAACCCAATTACTGTGTAATATGATTTTGCCTATCTAAAGCGAAAAACGTTGTTCGAATGGAAACCTACATTTTGTGACGGCAAGCCTCGAGGATAAGCGTACTTCCTGCGTAAGGCCAGTCAGCGACGCGGCGACCGATCACAGCGCGATTATTTACATTAATCCGTCGCGCTGTCATCGCGTGAGACAGTTGATGATCAGCGGAGCTCGCTACTGAATCCTGGTTTTCATTTATATTTATGTCAAGTCTGACGGTGGATCAAATGAGAAGGACTAAAAACTTACTACCGTCGCTACATGGAGTGCGTCCCATCCTGAATTTAAAAATGACTCCCTATGTACCTATGTCGCTTTCTTTATTTTTTGTACTAAACATTTTTAAATAACACTTTACGAAATAGTTTTCACCTGAATAGCCATTCGACTAGCAAGTCTACCAGCAACACATCCCTTTACACGACAAAATCTATATAATTTCGGGGCGACATAAACATTTCGCATCACTTTTTGTGTCGCGTATCTCGGTGAGTCGTAATCGTTAGTTGTGAGAAATCTGCTCCTGTATCAACAGTCTGTCTGAAGAACTATTAGCACAGAGCCGTCGGGCGTCGGGCAGAGTGACCGGCGGTGTTTGCCGACCCGGTTAGCGTCTGCTTGTTACCTCGTGAGCCACCGGATAAACAATAACAGGCGACGGTGTCGGACCAATTGCCCGACACTTTCGCATTGTTACGTGATGTTGTGTCCATAGACAACGACCACAATAGGACATACTTGGGCTTGAGTGCACTTGAGTATTAATGAAAAAATCTGCTTATAGTAGCGCCATTGTTACGATTTCTTGTGAAAGATAATCGGATATTACGTCTGGATCACTAAATTCTGTTTAAATCAATTGTCGTTGAAGTCTTTTATTTGTTTAGTTAACTGCCTAAACATTATTGCCACTAAAGTTAACAGTTATCTCATTATCATGTATGTCGCATGTTATTGCCTCGCTAACATCGCTTATTAAATAAACAATCTGTTTAATTACGAACATGTTACGAACAATATCATTAAGTAAACATAACAAGTTAAACAAACCGTAACATACCTACATCTGCATAATAATCGGTATGAGTGCGACACGCAACTCACATGCTAAGGGTGGGTGAGCAGTGAGCGCGTCTAGTTTTTTCCCTCGTCTCGTTGTGAAGCTACCCCGCGTGTATTGTGTGAGTAAGCTGTGTACTCAGGACGGAGCACAGTAGCTGTTTGTGCTACCTGTGCTACGCTCTACCTGCGCCACACTACACAACGCACACAATCCTTATCATTCTATAAAATACTACAAAATCCAACAGCAAATACTCTAAGAAGGATTTTGAAATCAAACAAACCGAATGCAATAAAAACACCATCTTGAAGATCACGGAGCGAGCGAGTGGGTAGACTTAGTTCCATTCTATTTTAAATTAATCCTTCTAAAGTTTTACGTTTACTTGACCACAAGTTTATGTCGGAGAGGAACCAAAACATAAATCTTACCAAGAGACGTGTTTAAAGCGAAAAAAGTAACACATGTCCAAACCATGTTTTAGAGGGACTAATTTCCTTTGGGGATTTAATTTTTTTCTTTTGTTTTTGTGAGGAAATAAGAGCGGGATACCACCCACGACGATTTACGAAGGCTTCGCATGAATGTGAGTGATATAGTCAAATAAAAGCATTACTGTTAACGCTGTTGTTTCGGAGCGACGCGTACGCTGAGTAAGACGGATATTACGAGCTGCGTCAAGTAACCACTCGCGGTACAGACAGGTGCGCAAGTGAACACGGAATTGGAGTAAACTTGTTACCAACATGGTTTCACTGAATTTTAATTCAAGTCTATTCAGTTTATTTCGAAATTTCGGATACAGAAGCTGACAGCAGGACCATATAAATCACCAAGAGAAGGATGTAGGTACTTAAGTGTCTCTTCTTGCTAAACTGTTTCTACCCGTAGCAGTTTAAAACGTGGGTTTGGGTACAGATAAAAGTACTGTCAGAAAATTGATAAATCAAAAACTCTCAACACTCTTTGAAAATTCAAGACTTTTCAAAGAGTGTTAAAGGCTATAGACGACCGTCTTCCACCGGGACAGTTTGTGCCGACACTGGAGAAAAGGCGATGTAAAAAAAACTACTCGTTGCAACAATTTTCACGTCGAGTGTCGCACCAAGTGACACGCGACTTTGCGGTCGCGATAAGGCAAGTGAGGCGAGACCTTTACGACGACATATGGAAAATATGCTGAAATCAATAATAATAATGCAATCAGAGTAGTCTAAATATAACAATGTCCTTGCCTACGAAACTACGTAGCAAACAATGGTCACATGGTCTTTAGAACAATAATTCAAGAGCCTCGCTAAGTTATCAACGACGTTAACAAATAAATAAAATATTTTATCGTTTAACATTTTATTTAAGGTATGACTCGGCTATGCTCTCAATCAAACATTCCAGAGGTTTGACCGTATAACACGATCCCCTTTGACCAGACATCGTGAAATATGACGGTCGCCACACCACTTCGCGAAAAATAAAACAGTTTATAATAACCACATTACAAAACGTCGCTGTATCTATATTATATAACCTATAGGTACTTTTTACCTACCTACCGCAAAAGCTCAACTTAAGGAACATGCCTCATTTTATTATTTGGGTAAATTATGTTCTTACGACCAATAATGAATCGTCTTTAGATTTATACAGCTCTTATTTACGATGACACGTTATTTTTATTGATCCCAGAAGTGGATATTATGATGTGATTATCAAGTTTTATAATCATTGATACGTCACAATGAACATGCAAAGAAAATAAAAGATCCGAATATTATTTCGGACGCTTCTCGCTCTCTGAAAATACGAATGTAAGTATAAGGCTATAATAAAAGGAATGAGCTGACATTCATCTCGGATTTCGTTATTCTTGTATCTGTTGGTATCGTTTAGTATAAACAGATAGATAGACGGACGCTATGTTTAGGAGTGGTTGTGAATCGCGTTGGGTGGTCCGCGCCGGCGCGGGCGCGGCGGTCGCGAGCGCTGGCAGGCGGACAGAATAAGGCCGAGATTTGTACGATATCGCGCGCTCCAATGAAATTGAAATAGATAGCGAGTTGGGATTTATCTCGCGTCACATCGAATCTAGTGCACCGGTGCGCCTAGATAATATGTCACCTCGGAACATTTACCAGCCATATCTCCGCCGCCATTACGGACCGGTGCGAACAACCAACAAGCCGTGACGAAATCGTATAAGATTACAATTTAGATTTAATTTTATGTCCAACAGCTACTTTATAGTCGGCAGAATTGCCATTAAAATAAATTTAATGTTTGTCAAGCGTTAGGCAATTTCCCAATAAACAGTATTTAGTCCTACCTACTTGAAACTGTATTGCAAAAGGTAAAAGATATGGAATCGACTCACTATTCACTGCTTTTCATTTTATGATCGTTACTCCCACACAAAATTGCTTATTTATACCAAAATTAGTTGGTAGTAAACAAACGCCGCCGCCATTCAAGCTTTTAATTATTTACCATAAACAGAAACGCCCAGGTGATAATAAAATTAACATTTTGCTTTACGACATGTTACACATAGCTGGTGTAAATACCTGCATATTTACTTAAATTAGACGGATTTGTTTGATATCACTCAAATAGCTGCTTGTCAAAAAGGAATGCAATAAAATTCTTGAGTAGGCTTCTCACCTTTGATATATAATAATTAAACACCACTATACCCTGGCCAAGAACAATAACAATAGCCTCTCAATTAATTTTGTAGAGACATTCTGTGACGGAAACACCAAGAAGAGAACTACTTACTTAGCAGCTTTTCTCTTCTTCTTTTTTCTTTTTCTTTCTTTAAACAATGCTCATCAAAGTCAAAAAAATATTTCCTGCAGGTTCAAAACGATCATCGAAGACTTCCTCATATGCGGGCCAAAGAGTTCCGCATACGTAATTATAGGCTCCAGAGGTTTACGAGCTTCTAGTCCCAAAGCCTCGGAGGTGCTCGGAGGAGCTCGGGGGCTCTCGGCCTGCGCCTGACCTTCCCAGAACTATATCAGTTGGCACAGTATGGACCACCCGCGTCGTATTGTTGTGCTGTCATCTTTTGTACGACACTTGACGCTATTATTTCACAGAACAGCGTTCACACTACTATTAAGCCGTCTCATCTTTTTATTTGTTAAGAGATTTGCTTGTAACGGTTTATGGTAAGTAGATCGTTTTTTTTGTTTTTTTTTTCTAAATTCTCTTACTAAGTTACTTAAGTGGTTATAGTTAATTGCCTTTATTGCGTCCATATTGGTATTAACATAACCACTTATTTTAGGGAGCAATTGCACACTTGTCTTTCTGCTACACCCTTCAGCAGTTACAAGCGTAACTATATGCAAAGAGCACTGAGGGTACCTGTAGAAGTCGATAGAAATGCTCTACATATAAGGTATTGCTCAACATTCAGGCAGTTACAAGTTTACAATTCTTTATTTTACACATAAATATAAATACCGAGTTACAATATTATATACAGGTTATGTACAAAGGGGAGCTTACCCCAGAATTGGGTTTTGTAACAGCAAATCTTATTATGATAGTGAATGCAAAAGTCCACAAAAAGTTCATTTGTAAACTTTAAATATAAATGCGAAAGTTTGGATGGATGTTTGTTACTCAATCACGCCAGAAGGGCTGAACGAATCTGGATGAAATTAGAGACAGATTATAGTCTGGAATAGTGCAGCTTTTCTCTCATACGTACACATCAAAATTACTACGCGAACGAAGTCGCGGGAAACAGCAAGTATTACATAAATATAAAAAATCCTCCATGTATAAACAACAACAAAATATCGTAAAAAAAATATTAAGTAAGCCTAGCACACAAGACTTGTAACTTAGTTATCCAGTATGAATTAGCTAGGCAGTAAAGTATAGGGCCAAAGAACAGGCAGGACGCAGCCAGCTGTCACTAAAAACGTGTCCATTTGCAATTCAAAAATGTTTTGATTTCTTATTCACCTCCCGAATAACTTCGTAACTTTCCATGGTTGCAGTTTGGTGAACAATGTTGCAAATTAAATGGGTGTCCGTCGAATTCGCGCGACAATCGGCACGGACGACCACGCGTGACTTGCCTACCGAGTGCCGGTGTTGCTCAGCCTTTATGACGGCTATCCATCTTTGAAAGTCGTTGAGGTTAATCCCGAGTGCATCGAACACTAACAATGTAATGCCTTGTTATAACCACAACACCAGTTTTGAGAACACATTGTATTTCAAAGAGTTATTGACAGGGAGTTACTCATACAAATTAGACGTTTTCATTTATGGTACGAGTATTAGCACGCAGCTCCTGCACTCGTACAGGAATGTATTAAACTTGAGTCATTAGTAAGGTACGCATGGTATGGACCTACCTAAAATAATTAAGAGATATGATCATTACAATATTGCATAAGTGGTTGCACAAAGTATTCAGACTATTGAGTAATATATGGAGCGGTAATTTAATTCACATTAGGTACGAGTCGGTTGACGGACAGTCGTTTAATCTTTTCATTGGCAGAGAGTGAACCGCGCGCGGTGGCCCGAGGTGACTCACGGCACCGGCTGTCAGCTCAATCCTTCATCTTCAACAACTGTACGACAAAGACTGATGCAGACATAGACACATTAGGGCTGCTACGAAATGTAAATCACAGTATCATACCAACCAATGCTATTTTTATGAAAGGGACTTACTAATTACCAATTTTTAAGGCAATTCGTCTTAATTTATTTAGAAAATACTAATATGATAATTATAGAAGCAATTGGTAAAAGTTGAAGTTCGTCATTATTAATTGTGGACCACCCATAACACAATCATTCTTAAAGTAAGTAGCAATCCTATTATTTCTTTTCACAACCTACGCTTTCCGATCAAGATTCTTAACGCTTATAAGGTAGAGACGCTTAGGACTTATACGGCCAAATAGCATGTCTAAATACAGTTTCGAAATCAAAACATGAATGTAGTTTATAGTTTTTGTGTGTAGCTACCGCACACGCGCACGGCTCCGGCTCGCGAACCTCATTCATCAGCTCTGATTGATTGCAACTGTCAAAACCGTAATGGCGGCGAGTACGGCCATATTGGTCCCGATGAATGCACCTAAGCCAATATTAATGCTCGTTATTGATGGGCCCCGCCAAGTTCACGGTTACTTATTAGATGTGTAATTTATTAAACATTCTGTATACGTGTTTAGAAAGAGGGAAATGAGCTGACTGTAAAAGCTTGTTAACGAGGGTAGACGATTTCTGAGATACGTTTCACCATTTATAATCTAGAATCTAACAGCTTAGGTCACTGTTTCTTGTGTTCAACGTAAGTGCCTACTACTTTCCTAGTATTAGGCTCACTCTGTTTTCTGAGTACTTTCTTATTACTTGGTAGATTACTTACTTTAATTTAGTAGGTACTTGGTAGTATTTGATTACAACCCAGAAATAAGCATCCAACACTTTTTTCTTTCTACCACGAAGCCTGATCCTCATGCAGCGTTTCTTCGATGTTTGTGCAGCATAGTAATTGACGATCCATCGTCCTGTGGTGACGCCGTCAGGCATTCGCTACGTGAAGATTTTACCCAACTTTCCGGATGCACTCTACAAACATGGACCGCCCACTTCCAAAAAAAGTCAACTGCATTTGTCATACAATTCAATTGAAATTGTTTTCTAATATTTGCAACCTAAATACTAATTCAAAGAAGGTATGGCTTGCCTATCTGACTAGGTACTATGAACAGGATTCCGTACAACAGTATTTGGGTCTCGACTGCACTTAAAGAGATGCGATGTTGGCAGTCACGTAAAACTGATTGTGGCAATCAATCTTTAATTGAATTCGTATCGCCCGTTCGATCTCCGAGAAACCTTATGTGTTCCCTGTACATTCATCGGTACAACATGACGAATTGGAATTACTTCAATAAATATTTTGTATACAGCGGGCATCAATCTTGCAGGTTTAAAAAGGTGGCATTCAATGTTCCGGTGATATAAATTACGACGATCAATAAAGTGGCGTGCGTCAATCAAGGCATTGTGCGCGCCATAGGTAGTCAAGAGTTGTAAAATTGATATTAGGGGTCCGTGGTCGTGTGGCGACCGGTGACGCGCGCGTGGTCGGTGGTCCCCGGCACGTCGCGCGCTACAGTTATCAAGATTATCTTTCTCTAGCTCTGCGCTATGTCTATCACACTGACGGTAGTGTTGTGCGTGCTCTCTGGTCTGATACTCATCTACTTTTCGTTTGTACTATTAGCCATGCCATGTAATAGAGGTGTAATGGAGATAGTTATTGTGATAATAGACTGATGTATGTTCGGAATAGTTAGATCAGGGCTCATTCTTGGAAAAAAAACTGCGAATCAGGATTCAGATAACTTTATTCAATAGGTACTAAAATATAAAGTCCCAAATTTGACACGACTGAATAGTTTTGTACAAGACCGGGCACACCGCTATACAGCAGATAGAAACATTGTTCTGTCCACCCCATCTCTACGGACATATATAAAATTCAATAAAATAAAATATTATTACCCTTTTACACAATCCCACGTACCTAATCTAGAACAGCTATAGTGTATAAATTCGACACAATATGTTTTTCAATTTATTTTATTTACATGTAACAACATTGCACTAACAGTTTATCTATTGAACCTCAACACTCCATCCATATACTCCATAAATTAAAACATAATACCAATTTAGAAGAAATGAGTCATTGATATAAATAAATAATTTAATGTGAATAAAAGATGAGTACAATATATGAGAATACATAAGATATGTTCCTTAAACTCAGTAGAACTCGAGAAAATAACTAACGGTAACATTTATTTACAGAAACACAACCACTTCGCGCAGTCCCAAATACATTAAGTATTTTCAGATATTCTATTATCACAAGAAATGCGATTTATAAGTGGTAAATGAACTACTACAGTGGGAAAATAAACTAACATCATACCTCCAAATATTTAGTAGACAACTACGTAAATATGTGGTCTTTGTGATTGTACCTGAAAAAATAAAACGTGTTAGTTTAATCAATATTTGGTAGGAGCTCGTGGCTAAATAATAACAGGCGCTTGGGTCGATCTTTAGGTTAAACCGTGCTTGCTTAGGTTGGTCTGTGAATGGGTGACCGCCTATTACATACCGAGTTTCCTCCGTGCCTCGGAAAGCACGTTAAGCCGTTGGACCCGGCTGTCATTTGTAGATCTTTGACAGTCGTTATAGGCAGTCAGTGGCCCAAAAAGTCTGACAACCAGTCTTACCAAGGGGTATCGTATTACCCAGTACTAACTGGGTTAGGCAGGTCAGATAGGCAGTCGCTATATGTAAAATACTGGTATTCAGCTGCATCCGGTAAGGCTGGAAGCCGACCCCAACATAGTTGGGAAAAGGCTACGCAGATGATGAGTTTAATCAATATTTGAGTAGCAGGCTTCATGATCATTCTGCCGAAAGATATCAAGAGCTGCTGAATAGAGGTCAACTCAAGTGTCGCCAAAAGGACCAGCTCTGAAATTCCATGCAATAGTAGCTCACGTAATTCCTCATAAATGAATAGTCTTTTAGCCCATTTTGAGGGTCAAATATTTGGACTGTGAAGTAATCAGTCATCTCCAAACAAAATATCAGGTAGTAATACGGAGTTTATTCTTCGCTTTACACATTCAGACCACAGTCGTTCACATAATAGTTTATGTGCAGAGTAAGCCAAGCTGACGGTTACGGAGCGATTTTGAACCATGTGCAGGCATGGTTCAAAATCGCTTGAAACCTTGCTTAATCAACAGATTGATTGTCTACTCACTCTAGCTAAGTTCGAAGCCGGCGCCCGCCTGTATGGCGTACAGGAGCTTCTCACTGAGCTGCTCGTCCGTGTGGAACTCCGGCAGCTTCAGCAGGTTCATGCATGTCGACGATGACGGCAGCCGGTCGGATGCGCCCGCGGATTGGATGCAGAAGGGTGGTTGTAAGTCCTGGGGGGAAATAATTACTTATATTACGCAAAAACCGGAACATAAAAAAAAATATGTAAAAAACTGAATAAATTGCTGTGATATGTCCAAATGCAACAAAGCAGTCAATTCTTTATCATCGCCTTCCTGAACTTATCCCATGTTTTTTTTTTTTCTCTTTATTTAAAGGGGCTTGTTCAATTTTCAAGATGTCGCCCTTATCCCATGTTACTAAGAGTCAGTACAAGACGTTTTTATCTTCGACTCTTCCCTGTCAACCGTAATGACTCAAGCTATATTTAGTACAACATCATAATATACGGCTTGCTGAGCGACTTCCACTTAGAATTGCTCTCTTTTAATATTTTATTAATAATATGTAGACGATAGCCACACTATCGAATTAGGTTTAAGACCTGTAATGATAGTTGTAAGTCGAAAAAAAAACGGTTTATATAAACTGCTTAATTTCGAAAGCATTACACTTTCATAGCATACCTTAAACCCAAGTAGTGGCGGCCTGGAGCAGCTGGTGACGAACTTGAGCAGCTGCCGGCGCTGGTCGTCCGTGAAGTTCGCCAGCACGCGCCAGAAACATAGCACCGTTGCGTGCTGCGCTGAGAACCCACCTGTGTGGACACCACAATATGAGTAACGGTCTGATAATTAGCTATCTGAGAAATGACCAAGAATTTGATTTTTTATTGAAAATAAAAATGAGCTAGCTTGTCACAAAGCTTCCACGGGCTTCATTTGTCCATCAACTCGGTAAAGCTGCCCGACTTGGGAATTGAACCTGTCACTTCACGCTGAGCAGTCGCGGTTGCGATCGACAAGTATAAAGTATAAAGAGTATTCTTGAATCGTGTGAAATGTCACACGATTCAAGAATACTCTTTATTGGGTCATCATTTTTTTTTTGGGCCGACGCAGCATGTATTCTTCCCCCATACTTCTCTATTAAACATCATTTCATTTTATTTCACGCAGTCCATCCGTAACCACCACCATACAAATCAAAAGTATAAAAAGTAGAGTATGCCTGTGGCAGCACTGACCAGCATACTGCGTGTGCCGCCGCAGGTCGTCGATGTCGACGGGCACCTCCGCGCCCGACACCAGCAGCTGCAGCTCGCGGCACGAGAACATGCGCAGCCACGCCGCGCTCACCACGGAAACCAGTCCGCGCTTGAACGCGTTGCATTGAGACCTTATTTGTCTGGGGAAAAAAAACACGGTATCTAGATATTTTATGTAATTATATTTAGCATGTTACCTTAACTTTAGCATAAAACCAGTGTGGACAATTGTTAGTCCACAAATGAAATAAAATTTCATTTCAGTTGTGCCTTTGTTCGACATCTATTATCGCGCGTCGGGTCTATCACCACCATTCGAGTTAAGCCGAGCGGCCATTTCCGAATTTTATCGATATGTTATAGTCAAAGATCGATATGTAACCTATTCGCGGAATTACTGGTTTATCCTAGTTTTGACGAACGCCTTTTGGCAAACCCAAAAATAAAATAGATTCTAATTTCTGCCTTTGACCACTGATGTATTTTTTGGCAAACCTAGAAGTACCTTACTTTTTACAAAGTAGCTGCGCCGTTTGTTGAAACTGCTGCCAACGCTGATTTTAGCATAAAACGGTGTTAACAATTTGGAATACGGAGTAGATAATTATAATTAAACAAAACAATAAAAACTTAGGATGCAAGAGCCAACAAAGCGAGCTCAGGACTTGGTCACTCCGATTCGGACAGCTAACCTGTCCGAGTTCGTAGAGGATGGCGGGGCCTAGTGAGTGAGGGTACTAAAACCCCGCCAACCCCTTCGTGTTAGGTTACTTTAAACCCTGCAAACTAAAATACCTGCCCTGCTTCGCGACCACGCTTTAATGCAAAATATTTATATTTATCTTGAACTTTAGGTCAAATTAACTTACTGGCCAAACGCCGTATTGAGTTTCGGCGTTGGACTGTCCAAGTTGGTATCTCCTAGGATTAGACATAAATTCGTTAGTCAAAGGCCGAAACACGCTATTGGATTAGACTTTGACTAAGACTTCTTGTTAAACCTGAGTTTTGGCTAGCCAAACCTAGTATCGCCGGAGTTTCGAAATTTGACTGTAACAGACTAGCGGACCCGGTAGACAGACGTCTTTTTTGATCTCGAGAACGACGCCACCTACCGGGTCTTGCTAAATTTACGAACCCTCCAGGTGACCCCATAAGTACAAAAACAAAAATTCATCTAAATCGGTCATGCCGTTTAGAAGGAGAAGATTTACGAACATATTCACACCGGAATTGTATATTCAAAGACTTCAAATTTTGCCACCCGGCTGTACCGTGTCAAGCCGACCCAAACATATGTATGGCATCCCTTTGTATGATAAAAGTTTACTTACTTATTTAACTTATAATCAGCGACTAGATGAATGTATTCTATTCTATTTTCTGCAGTCACAGGAATGTTTGCACCACCCGGTTTTAATTCCTCTATCTGTGAAGATAATATAAAGATTATGTCAATTCAATGAATAGACGCGTAAAAAAGGAATCTTTGTGTAAATTATTTCAATATATAGGATGACTGGTAATAAGTGACCGATACTTAAACACGTGATTGTACTCATGATAACAAACAACTTCCCCAAAGAAACATTTTTTTTAAACGGCTAACAGCTGATAGGTCCCAGGCGCGCGCGTGCGAATTTCATACGGCTGTTGTCTTATCGTGATAAAAGTTTGTGTATAAAAAAATTTTCTTTGGGAAAGTTACCAGTCAACACTTTTTTTTTTTTTTTTTTTTTTTAGTTAGCCTGTGTTGTCCCACTCCTGAGCAAAGGCCTCCCCCCATTCCTTCCACTTCTCACGATGGTGTGCCTCTTCTCGCCAACTCGCGAGGAAGCCATCCAAGACGTCCCGCCATCTTCTCTTCGGTCTACCGCGACCCCGTCTAGCTGTTTCAGGGCTCCAATCTTGCGATATTCGGGCCCACAGCTGTTCGGGCATCCGGCAGACATGGCCTGCCCAGTCCCACTTTAGCCTGGCAGCTTTATAAGCTACGTCAGCAATTTGCGTTCTGGAGCGCAGTGTGGTGTTTCTTATCCGGTCAGTTATTTTTACATTGAGTATGCTGCGCTCCATCGCTCGTTGGCAAACCTTGAGTTTGGACTTCTGGACGTTAGTCAAAGACCAAGTCTGCGCACCATATGTCAGGATGGGGAGAATACACATGTCCATTAGCTTGCGTTTTAAGGGGATAGGTAAATCGCCCTTGAATAGCTCTTTCATGGACCAGTAGCTCTTCCAGGCGTTTTCCGTGCGTCTTGCCACTTCTTTATCTTGTCTCGCCTGGAAGGAGACTACTTGGCCCAGGTAGATGTATTCTTGGACATAGTGTATTTTCTCCCCGTTTAAGTGCACGTTGATAGGTGAACTGTTGGTCATGACCTTAGTCTTTGACATGTTCATCTTCAGTCCAACCTCAAGGCTTGCTTTGCTGAGTTCTTGAAGCATATTTTCCAGTTCCGCAGCTGATGAAGAGAAAAGTACAATGTCATCAGCGAAGCGTAGATTTGTCAACCTCGCCTCACCGAGACAGATACCTCTCTCTTCCCAGGCGGTCGCCAACGTTCTAAAGACTTCTTCTAGGGTACTGGTGAATAGCTTTGGAGATAGCGGGTCGCCCTGTTTGACTCCCTTTAAGATTCTGAATTGCGGACCTACGCGTTCTAATTTTATAGCGGCTGTACTGCTGGTATAGATATTTTGTAAAAGACGTATATAGGTAGATTCTACATTTTGATTGCTCAGAGCGTTAAAGATGGCAGGGTGCGTTAAACTATCGAATGCTTTCGAGTAGTCCACAAATGCAAGGTAAAGTGGGATATTAAATTCTAGAGATTTTTCTATTATCTGATTGATGGTATGCAAGTGGTCCGTGGTAGAAAGTCCGGGACGGAAGCCTGCTTGTTCAGGAGGTTGTTGTTTATCTAGATCACTAGCTATGCGATTTTCTATAACTTTTATAAATATTTTATAGACATGGGAGATCAGACTGATGGGTCTATAATTATTTATGTCCGACTTGTCTCCCTTCTTATGCAGCAATATAATATTTGAATGGCAAAAGTTTGTGGGGAAAACACCCGAACGAAGAATGTCATTGAACAGATTTGTGATGTGGGGAAGAAGTATTGGTTCGCCGATTTTCAGAGCTTCAGTGCTAACGCCATCTTCGCCGCATGATCGGTTGTTCTTCATTTTACTTAGTGCAAAGTGGACTTCGCCGCCAGAAATGGATGGAATGGTATCTGGGCAGAAGTAGCTAGATGTGTCTGGTATTGGAGGTCTATCGGAATATAGGGATTGATAAAATGTTGTGCATATGTCTATAATTTTGTCTCTGTTGACTTGTTTATTGCCGTTACTATCTTTTAGATTTGTAATCCACGATTTACTATTTTGTATTCCTTGCTTGGCTATTTTAAGGGAACGGTTCTTTTGTAATGCATTTTGTACTATTGTATTGTTATAATTTCTAATGTCTTTTCTGATGCTACGTTTAACTTCCTTATCCTTCCAGTCAACACTATTAACTAAAATTTAAAATAAAAAAAAATTTAAACCAGTCAGATGGGACGACGATAACGGGAAAGAGATGTAAGTATTAAACACATTGCCTAATCGTTTCACTATGCGATTCAACATACCCTCTGGTTTCCCGACTCACTGAACCATGCCCCTTCTCACATGCGCTCCATTGTGTCCCGAGGTTTAATGCTGTTAAGAACTCACGCGCCGGGTGTAAAGTTGCGAGCGCTTGCACGACCACCTCACTTGCCCCGCCACAGTACGTACCCTCTGCTCGCCCAGCTCGTCAGTGAGCACGGTGAAGTCCAGCCCCAGGTCGGGCACGTCCCGCCGCGCGTGCGCGCGCAGCAGCAGCAGGCCGCGGTGCAGCGCGGGGTCCAGCGACGCCAGCGCGTGCACGTCCGCCTCGCCGCAGCCGCACAGCTTGCCCAGGAAGAACTCTGCTAGAGGTAGCTCTACCAGCAGGTTCTCGTACAACGCCTGTGGAAAGATTGGCCTCTATACTAAAAAAAATATACTTCTAGTACGAGTATTTAGCTTAGATGGACAGGTGAAGAGAAAACTAGCATGTATCTTAGTATGTATAACGAAAAATGGATAGATGAATCATGACTTTCGTCTAATATATGGCAACACTTTAATATTAGCGACGGCCGGACCAAGGACAATCTCTGCAGATGGGGGTTCATGGACAGCTCAGACCTCAAGTGCGTATGCGGCGTCTCCCCACAGACAATGGCCCACCTTCCATCTTGCACCGCATGCCCTATCACCTGCGCACTCGAAGATCTGCTTACTGCATCAGTAAGTGGGGTCCGCGTGGCTGAGTTTTGGGCTAAACATAACATCTGAACTTTTTGCCATCGACACGCTAAGAAGAATATTAGCGACGGATCTAGAATCAATCGATAATCATAAGAAATCAAAAACTGTTTGTACGTTGGTGTATTATAATAATCATGCTACATGTATTCGTCGTTCGTATGTTGCATGCTTGTTTTTCGCACTTCCTTCATGTGCATATTATTGCGGGATTGTGATGCTGCATCCTGCATCTAAGCCTGAATCTATTAGCAGAATAAAAACGAATTTTTTCACAGCCACGGAGTGTGGATTTCTGACCGGCTCGGCTGGCCCTAAGACCTAAACATAATTAGCGAATGTGGGTGCACTAATTGGTTCAAATCTGCCTATCCCTTCGGGGCGAGATGTTATGTTATGTTACCTTTCCCAGCATCCTGCCGACGAAGTAGTAGTGCATGGGGAAGTCATCATACAGCAAGTGGACAGCAGGGTTGGGGTATAGCATGTTGTCTATCGTCAGGCGGAACAACCCTCTGTTCGGGTCGAACGCGGATCTGGAAAAAAAACTTTCTCAATCATCGCCATTTTGATGGCAGTGCTGGTCGAGGCTAAAACCATAAAAATTGTGGTTTTCGGACATCCGAGCTGCACTATAGGGATAATGATTTACTCGTCATTTAGTTATGTAACGAATTTAACCACTGTTCAACTTATTATCTTATTATCATGGGTAAACAACAAACACCTTTGGCTAATATCGCGCCGATTTTTTTTAAATAAAATAAAAAATTCGCTCAGTATCCAATTTATATTACTTTTAATTTATACAAGCTTAACCCAGAATTAGGGTTACAAAAACGCAAAATAAATATCAAAACAGATATCTTACTTGAGAAGTTCAGAGATAAACTCTCTAAATAGACCACCACCGTCAACGCCAGCTTCTTCGGCGCCAGCCTGGTTGATCAGTTGAACTCGAAGTTTTAGTTTTAAGTCAGGCTCTAGAAGAAAACACCGCCGTTTAGGCTAATGATGGTACATAAAAATTGAAGACGAGACGAAAAAGCGATGCCAATCGAATATAAATCTTATTTACTACAGAATAAGCTATTGTTTCAAGTCCTCTATTTGTTGCTGCTGCTAAAGATAAATATTATTAACATATATTACCGTTATCTGGGCTAAGTTTGTCAAATGCGTCTTCATATAAATGCGTCCGTCGAACGCTGATGTTTATTGAAGGTCCCTCGTTGAAGTTCGTCATTTCGTACCAATGATCGTGTTTCTCTCTAAAATAAAGATATTATTTTAGTAACTAGCATTAAATAATATAAATAATTAGATATGGCGGTACCTTATATAGTACATTACCTTGCTAATAATCCTTGGAATATAAGCACACGCGTAGAAAAAGGCACGACGAAAGGAATTTCTCTGAGAATAGTAATTGTCCTCAACTCTTTGACTGTTAACGGTGGTCCCTCATCTAAAACATGAAACAAGACAATATTGCATCAGTGCCTATGTCCCTTATTTTCTATGTTGCTCATGTTTTTCGGCTATGTAGGAAGGCTCACCGGACCGAGTCCTCGATTCGATATTTTCCCGAGTCTACATGAGGTTGTGGGACCGCGAACCGCGGTGGTGAAAATGTGGAAACGTAATTAAAGTAATATAAAATCATGGGTTAAGATCTGTAATTGTTTCTAAGCGCGTGCTTTAGCAGCGTGTGCTTAGATATGTCGCAGTCAGAAAGTAAGTGACCGAACTCAGAATTACGGAAAATTGAGTTAAATACCTAAAACTACTCCTAATAACATGGGCTATCGTCTAGCGAATGAAAAACTGACGATATCGTGCTAGAAAAAGACAAACAAAAACATTTCGTCTCTTTCATTTCCGCGCGTCTCAGCCCGCCCCCCGCATTTCTGGAAAGTTTTTATAAACGACTATTTGACAAAGGAAAAATAGTAGATTATACAAGTGAAAAAAAAAGGGAATCTAATTCCAGGGACTAGGTTGAATCCCGAGCGTAGCAAGGGATCCTAGAGTAGAATCTTGAGCGGAGCGAGGGCACAATACACATAAGAACCGAGATGATTTTTTTTTCACGAGTTGCCTACTCTACTTTTTACCATTGACTAGTATATTATTTATATTTCTCCTGGGTTAATAATAACAGCCACTCGGGTCGATCTTCAAGCTTAAGCCGGGCTTACGGCGGCCACGGCAGCCGCACCCTCGGGTACGCAGCCCGGCACCCGGGCCCTAGGGCACGCAGCCCGGCGCCGGCCACACCGCCGCGCCCACGAACTGCAGCAGCGTGTCCCGCGCGTACAGCCCACGCAGCAACGTGTGCATACCTGCGTGTGTACCCTGTGGTACAGAGCGCCGCGCGCGCTCGCCCGCCACCAGCAGCACGGCGGCCGCGTGTCCCGCGCGTACAGCCCGCGCAGCAACGTGTGCATACCTGCGTGTGTACCCTGTGGTACAGAGCGCCGCGCGCGCTCGCCCGCCACCAGCAGCACGGCGGCCGCGTGTCCCGCGCGTACAGCCCGCGCAGCAACGTGTGCATACCTGCGTGTGTACCCTGTGGTACAGAGCGCCGCGCGCGCTCGCCCGCCACCAGCAGCACGGCGGCCGCGTGTCCCGCGCGTACAGCCCGCGCAGCAACGTGTGCATACCTGCGTGTGTACCCTGTGGTACAGAGCGCCGCGCGCGCTCGCCCGCCACCAGCAGCACGGCGGCCGCGTGTCCCGCGCGTACAGCCCGCGCAGCAACGTGTGCATACCTGCGTGTGTACCCTGTGGTACTGAGCGCCGCGCTCGCTCGCCCGCCACCAGCAGCACGGCGGCCGCGCCCTCGGGCACGCAGCCCGGCGCCGGCCACGCCGCCGCGCCCACGAACTGCAGGCGCCCGTCCCGCGCATATAGCCCGCGCAGCAGCGATGTGCATACCTGGGTGCCAATACAAACGAACTTTATCACGACTGAGCTTTAAAAACAGTCATTTCGTCACCATATTTAAAGTCAAAAGAAACATGGTACAGCAAAACCGCGTTTTGCTGAAACATTATATGTGCCTCCATAAACAGAAATTATACAGGGTGTAAAGGAGAGCCCTTCGCAGACTGACGGGGTGAATTCAGTATATCACACTAAGATCCAATAAATTTGATATATTTTATTTATGTAATGTATCGTTACCGTGGCAAAACGCAAGCGTAGCAAACGGCAAGCGCGGCGACGAGTTATATGAAGTCAGTAGTTAGTACTAAAAACGTAACTAAAAACCCAAAAAAAAATGTTGATGTGCAACTTTTGTTTCCCATGATTCGAAGGTCAGAGGCAGATCGGTGTGATAATACTTTACCTTGAACAGATGCGACCAAGCCGGCGTTTGGTTCTTCCCCGAGATCTGTATGTGGTCGGCGTGCACGGCGCCGCGGTAGGGGCCGGCGATGGCTGGCCGCGACTCGGGACACGCCAGCTCCACCAGCCCCAGGCACACCGAGCGCAGCGTGCGGCACAGCGCGCCCAGCTCGCTGAAAGCGAACGCGTGCACGCCAGGACCCGCTGACCACACCACACAATTATTATCACTCACCGATTTTCATTTTCAAAAACTATCGTTTAGTACACAGCTGTATAGTAATACTATTATGTGAACATTTCAACCGGCTGTCTATTTATTTAACAAGGTGACAGACGAATTTCAAAAATACTGAGAGACTACGACACGCACTCAGTATTTTTTTTGTATTTGGATTTACACAAAAAAACAATGTATGAACAGATCGAAAATAATAAATACTGACTTCGCAGAAACATGAAATGGAACTCACAACCAATCTTCTCATCTTCAGGATCCCTGCAGAATTCTGTATCATGCAGGGTCCCGATGAGAAGAGAGAACAAAGCGCAGAAGACCGCGAGCGGCGCCAGGAGGCGCTGCACGTTGAGCGCGTGCAGGCCGCGCGCCAGCGCCGCCAGGAGCGGCGTGGTGGGCGCGCCGAACGTCGACACGTGCGACATGGACGACACCCACGCCCACACGCCGCGCACGAACATCGGCTTGAACGCTAACGTGTATAGCAGTCTGCGGGGAACATTATAAAGACGATATAGAATCATTTTCTCTCAAGGGATTTAAGAAAAAAAAATACAAGCTATGGTATAAACGTTAGTCTGCAAGGTTGTCTAGCCAAGCACAGAAGAACTCGTAAAGAATGCGGAATTTAAAAGAGACTGTGCCCTCTGACTTTGTTTCGCTGTTTCTTATCGAAGGATTTCGATAAAAAAACTTCTAGTTTAAAAACATATTTCATTTTTGACCAATTTACACAAACAAGTATAATTTACGGGAAAAGTAAAACAGTTTTCAAATCTACCAACCTATACTTATGTAACGCCATCCTGTGGCTCAGCAACAAATTGTGACATATCTCAGACACACAGTCAAGGAAGTCTTCACTCAGATCAGCCTCCTTTATTTGCGAGCACGTGGTCATCACGCAGCGGTCCGGTTCGTTCAACAACTCTATGCACCGCGTCAGTAACGTTTGCTCCCGCACCGAGGTCGGATTGGGCTCCTGTTCACTATCACTGTCGTCGTCCTTATTGGCCACCGTGTCCTGACTATACAACGAGTCTTCATACTCGTATGTTATTTGCTTATTACAAACATTAACAGTTAACTTAGCAATAATTTTAAAGTATTCTAAAATTATAGGATTGTTCGGCAGTCTTGTGTTGTCTATGCTTCGTACGATGTCCACTGTAACAAATAAGCAAGGATTACATATTTATTCTCGTTCTTATGATTGTAGTAACTATCATAGCTGCGTTAAGGTGCAACCAGATTGCGGTCGATCCATATTGACCAGTCAATATTGAATTATTGATAGCCTGATAGAGTGCATGAAGAACAAGGTGTAAACCTCTTCATCCCCCATAGAAAAGGGAGGGTCCTCCGACCAGACGGGTGTTGTGTCTGGTGGGCTACTGACCGACAGTTGTTGCCGGGTTCTTCTATAAAGGGTGTAAAAAGACCCTTAACGAAGCCGAAAGGCACTTGTTCTCCTCGTCATTGTGATCATTTTTTTGTTCTGGACCATACCTGGGAACCTTCTAGTTACGGAGATATTGGGGGTCAAAGTTCCAATTTTTTCAAAAGTTTTTTTTTAAATACTACTTTTTAAGGTTCTAACTTTACTCCAATTACCTCCATGGTCCGTTTACTATTCAAAGCATCCATCAGCAATAAGTTTTGAGCGCATTATATTGAGTTGTACCGTAAAATGTGATTTTGGACCCCAAAAAAAAATTTCGTTTCCCAGCAAAAATTTTTGCGTAAAGTTACTTAGTTTGATGTACAGAATGCTTGGTTGACGGCTTGGTGAAGGGTCTGTTTACACCCCGTATAGTCTTAAGTCGCGGTTAACTTTTACTGCGCGATTTAGAATTTTGATGTTAATTCTTCATTTGTGTCATAGATGGTGCTGTAGTACATTTTGTACTATGTTGCTGTAGGTCCGCTGCAGGTGAACCTAATCTAGATGCCTTGTACCACAGAAGATAGATCTTGACGGACGATCTCATCGATCGACTGCAATCTAAGTGCACCTTTACGTAATTGTTGTACACAACGCCAATCAACACTCGCAATAATAACCAATCAAAAATTTAAATACTTTGATCCAAAATCTCACCAAGATCCGGTGGTTCCAAAGACAGCACTGAGTGTAATAACCACGAGTCATTGGTCAGCACGTGTGTGGTGAACTTGGAGTCGTCTCGGAGGGCGTGTATGAGCGCGAGGAACGGGAACTTCCTGTTGGGGTCGTGGGACAGCGCCGGGATGATGTACATCTCCACCGGCTCGGGGTACGGGTTGCAGAGGAAGGCGGACGCGAACTCTGTCATTATGTGGTTGCTGGAACACAGATAAGATATACTTTAATAAAACTACGCTTGCAACAGTGCCGAAATACCGGAAACTCAAAACAAATATGTATAATAAACACGGTAAATATCCCGTTTTAAAAGCTAATGATAGTTTAATAAAACTGCTGTCTGAAATAGTAAATAGCACTGGCGATTGCGGGACGAACAGAATAGATTAGTGGGTCGTGACGGGACAGAATTAATTAAGACTACGCAGATCAAGATTTGCCACTAAAAAACTCAGTGCTAACTAAATACTTTAAAATAAACAATTTATTGTATTTGTGTGTTATTACTTAGTTTAAATTTACTGATTCGTCAAAAACGTTTTATAATTATCATAATTTAAATTAGTACAACTTACTCATAATGTGGAATATTGACCCGCGATGTGAGAGTGAGAGGTCGTTGTATGAGATCTAATAGGGCTCCACTGAGCGGTGTCGGAGGGTTGGGCGAAGGCCCGTAAAGGGGTGGCGTCTTCTGACACATTAACTTACAAAGATCTTGAAAATAACCTGGAAGAAATAAAAAAAAGATAATTTTCTCCACAATTTTGGACCAATGTTTTCAGGGTAACTCGTGTAAATTTTAAATAACATATTTAATTAAAAATATATCTTACCTCTTTTGACAAGATATAAAAATGTGTTCCCAACAATACTGAGAGCTTCATCACAGTTTATTGAAGTCTCAGCTGAGTTAGTGGATGTAAACACCTCAAACATTCTGAGTGGTACAGCCACGGGTACCTGTGGGACAGGACAATGAAAATTAAAACTATATTTACTAAGCGGGTAACATGACATAAAATGACGCTTGTTATCCTCGTAGGGTTAAGCAGATTCGTACCTAATAGTTCACCCACATTTTGCAACTTATGTTTAAGACACATGTAATAGGGGGTGAGCTGATTGCCATCAACTCTAGGGCTGCTACAGAAAAATTCCTGATTGAAATACCCAATAACACTTTGCACGACCTGAGATCGAACCCAGGACCACATTGCTCAACAGTCACACTTGCGCTCACTAGACCAACAAGGAATGTACCAGTATGAAGAACTGGGTGTAAAGTTGCTCTTCCCCCAAAGAAAATGGAGGATCCTCCAACCAGACAGTCTGGTGGGCTGCTGCATGACAGTTATTGATGGGTTTCCTATATATATAGTCATAAGTGCGGATAGATTCATAATTTTGATGTTAGTGTTTCCTTTGTGGCAGAGATTGCGCTGTACTTTTTGCACTATTGTGGACAAGATAATTACTTAAGTATAGTAGAGTAGAGGATCTTTCTAATCCTTACCCAATAGTGAGAAGTTTATAGGAGATAGACATCACTTACCTCCTTGTTATCTCTCAACAAACGTAGGTGTAATGCTAGCAACCTCCTGATCTGTACACAAGCCCCACAGATTTGATATACTTTCTTCCATTGTTTAAGGAGCAATTGTGATATTGCAACCTAAAAACAAATATTCAAATTTGATGAGACAGTTATTAATGAGGATATAAACATTAACATACTAACAACTAACAACCAATTGCCAGAAAATTTGAGGAAAAACGTACATAAAAATGAGAGCGGAAAAATCATGATAACAGTAAGTAACAGAGGAACCGATACTCAACATTTGTTTGTTAATTTATACAATTACTTTGCTAACTGCCAAATTATTCATTCCATTCATTATTTCAAGTTTTCAGTGACTAACTCATCATCATTTGCCTAGCCTTTTCCCAAACTATGTTGGGGTCGGCTTTCAGTTCGATGCCCCCAAACAAGAACTCGGTAATGTACTATTACGGGGTTTATGCTGTTATGTCAAATTCGGCATCTATGGACTGGAATACACCTTCTCAATTTTTTTCAGATTTTTCCTATTGATATTTACAAAGAAATCATGACACACGTGTTTATTGTTGGGAATTTAGACACAATAATATTTCGGCAAAAAACCTGTTATAGGTCTGTACGAAAAAAATATTTATTTTTTTATTTTGGTAAGTTGCGATTACCGGGTTATTGGCGTAAATCATTTTCATGAAATTTTTGGTAAACGTGTTTATAGGGGTTTTTGTTGAAATAATTTTAAAATACGTGTCCCGTAATATTCACTAACAATGTTATTTATTAATACCTTTTTTTAAATTACTTGACATTACCACAATAACTCCGTACAAACAAGTTATCTATCAGCCATAAAATAAAAAATAACGCCGTAGAAGCCCATAATGTAATGTTATGAAATATTTTATTTCATAAATTTACTGCAATAATCCCGTAAGTAGTATTACTGTAATATTGTATGTATAAAATTTCAGGTATTATTTATTTTCATAAATAACTAGGTTTTGAATAAAAGGATTTTCATATCTATGGCACAGGTAGACTTCGCAAAAAAATAACTTTCATTTAATACATCAATGACTTCAATAGTCCCACTCGTTGAAAAGATATTTGACAAAATCAGTAAATCTTTTCTCCTGTAAAATTTTGATTTTTCGATTACCGGGTTATTGCTTGGAGGCGTCGAGTTATACTAACTACAAAACATACTTGAAAAATCCAAATTCAATAAAAAAAACAGTCAGTGTGATTGTTTATATTAACAGTATGTTTGGTTTCACTGATAAAAAATCCCCAATGATACATTCATACAGCCAAAACTGATAACATTCACTAAAAACAGGAAAACAATGTGTGCTCAATAAAAAAACCTTATTCTTGGTTTTTTTAATATTAAATCAATTTAGTACCAACTATAAATATATTGTATTGCTCCTATCTTTATAATGAAATCAATGCATTTATTTCAAATACACCAGTTATGGGCACTTTTTAATAGGCAAAAACAAAAAGAAAGAAGCTGAACCAAGTCACAAGGCATAATAACAGTGAAAAGACTGAATTTGCCCATTCCAAAGTGTATAAAGAAGAACAGGCTGGAAACGTCATTGATACTCTTTGAAATAAGAATTTGTTACAAAACTTTCTGATTCAAGAGTGTATGTGTGAATTTAGTAAGAATCAAATAACAATCTGTATTTTGGATGACTAAGGTGGATATGGAGGAATTACTCAATATTTTTCTGTTAGATTTTAAATTTTAGTTAATATAGTATTGTCATACCAGTCTAGAATAATCCTGGTGGTCATCATAAAAGAACAGTATTTTGGCAACGAGTGCACACATCATCTGCTGATCGTCAGGGTTAACTCTTGGGAATGTGCTGTCAAACTGTTCCCTCTCATATTGCTTATAATGTTTTCTAGTCAGATAACTCCTCACATAAGCTTGGATTTTTATTGTACTATTTAAACGTTTTCTGTGTTCCTGAAAAGAAATTGTAGAAGATTTCTATTATTCTGTATACAAAATTGCGAGTTACCATGTTCCTCAAAAAGTAAATAATATAATTTGAATAATTTGATGAGATCTTTTTAAAAAACACCAGCACTAAAACTAATATTACTACTCATGGTGAAATATAACTATTTGAAAACTGCAAAGTCATTGTATTGATTAGTGGATGATTTGTAACATTTTCAATGTTTTTACAAAGTTTTATTTCTAGAATAATTGTTAAAATACTCCATATAACCATAAATATCAAGATAAAGTTACGAATAGTGTGGATAATCTTATTTTATCCAACTATGGGTTACTAGGGGCTCATTGACTTTTTAGGTGATGTTTACAAAGAGTTAGATGTTAGTTTTCTACATGCATCAGTTTTAATTATCTTGTAATTGCACTGTTTAAAGTCAAAGAGCAATTGAAGTGAAAGTCAAAGAATAAATAGCACAAGTTAACCTCTCTTTTCTGTCTTTGTTGTTGTGACTGCAGTATCAAAGCGTCTCGGTCTGTCTTGTGCTGAGCGCTCGCGCCGGCTAAGTTCTGCTGGGGCTTACGCCTGAAGTCCCCCTCGAACGAATACATAGCTTAAACAGATCACACGACCTTTAAACAAACCAACTAAAAACATTTTGTAAACAATAATCAGCTGAACTTTTCCTTTTGAATAATAATTGACATTCATGCTTACCGTAGATAAATTCAATATTCTTTTAATATTTCATGAATAAACAAGATCATAATACGATTCTACGAATTTAACACAATCTACACGAAACTACACCAAATTGACGAAATACAAGTTTTTATTGGTTTTCTTCATACGCAATGAGTAAAGAGTATTATTTCAGCTCTGACAGCAAACAATTCGAGTGTTGCCAGCCTATAAGAATTAAAATGGCTATTTACCCGACTGCGCGACGCAAAAGAGGGTGTAGTTCTGTTCAATCATCGCATCGACTCGGAATCGGAAGTTAGCTGCGAGGGATGGTCTACGCAGGAATAATGGTTCAAACTTTATGTCGGCTCAGAACACCTAAAGTAAAGCTACTCAGAACACAATTTTAGGTATCAGCTGGGCGCGTGGCGCAGACCAGTCCATAGAGTCGTGAGATAAGTTTTTTGCAATTTATGACTTTTTTAGTAGGTACTACAACGATGGTTGGTCCAATAGAAGTTTTTTTATCAGTATAGGAAACAGGATCGATTGACATCAAAAGAAAAATTGTGTAAAATGGTCATTTTCTTGCTTTCTGTACATTTTTTTGAAAATCTGCGTATTGGGATCAAAATTTCACAAAAAATATGGTTAGTCACCAGTTTCGTGTAGCTGCAGCGGTTAAGGCAGTTCCCGCTACTGCCCCGCTGATAGTTTCCACCCTGTCTATGTATGTTATATTCCTTTGTGGCGCTGTAGAGACCAAACGCGTGGGCCGATTTTAATGATCCTTACGTAAATCGATTTGTCTTAATCATGAAGACATGACAGTTAAACAAAATTCAATATGGCGACCACGACACGCCATGCGCCATATTGCATGTTAGAGAAAGAGAGAGAGAAAGGGGAGAGAGAAGAGAGAGAGAGAGAGAAAGGGGAGAGAGAAGAGAGAGAGAGAGATAGAAAGATGTAATCAATTAACACCAACACTAACTACGCAAACGCCCACGCCTCGCCAACGCCAACAACACCGCACCGCACCGATCCGCTGCCTACGTTAATTACTGTGGGTAATAAGAATAACTATTTCATAAAAAAAGTCATTCAATGGGCTTAAATGAACTTAGTGGGTCGTATTGATGATTGTAATGATTATAATTATGTAACTACATACGTGTTACTTGCGCGACTCATATTTCATCTATATACAACCTGACATGACACCTCCCTTATTATTATTATACTCTTTGCATGACACTGACCTGCAAATTGCAAAAACGTTGGTTTGAATTTCGCGGCCTGGCATTTAGTTCCCTGGCAACCCATTATTTAATTTCGACATAAATAAATTAAATCGCGTAATAGGCACAAGACATACCATTGGCACAATGATGGATGACGTCGAACACACAAGCCTTTTCGTGTACCCAGTATTTAACAGTAATAGTTTCCAAAGGCCTTTTACCTAAATTGTGGAACGTAAAATAAAATGAATATGATTAAGGAAAACGAATGAAAATGTGTAACGGAACGCTGTAACTTGCTTGTCAGTGACATTGTCAAAATTCCAATTTGACAGGTCTGGGAACCAAAACATTGAACAATACTTAACAATAGTGTGAAATTAATTTGGCAAAAAAATTAAACTCTACAAAAAGTCAATAAACTTCTTCGCAGAATTTTATTAATTGAAATGTCTGATAATTTATTAGATGACACAGATACTGGTGACAGTGCTGTTCGGGTGGGCACCACTTGTTTTCGCTATTTATTTTTCATTAGCGTCCTGTAATTTTTGCTGCCGCATGACTTATATGAATATACCTCATTCTTCACTTTTTAGAATATGAGACCTTCACTGGCTCAAGTTAGAGCAGTGATAGCATTTATGGAAAAACATCCAGACTTGGCACACAGGAAGCTTCGATTTGGTATGGGCCATGCTAAGTTTAAGAAGTTGTGGGTAGAACTGTCTAACATTGCCAACTCTATTGAAGGAGCTATAAAATCCACAAAAGGATGGATCAAGGTAACCATGAATATTTTGTAATTTCATAAACTTCATCAAATCTACATGTTTTACAGTTTCTAATTTTTGTTTCAAGTACATGATATAGGTTTTAGTTAGCAAAGAATAGTTAGTTCCATACCTGTAATGTAGCCTGCTAATTGATAAGACCAATAAGTATTTATTTTCTCTTTGGGTGTTGGCAATAGTGATATTAATACTTTTGTATACTATGTTGCAAATTTTCAGTTTTGGTCGGACAAAAGACGAAGTATAGTAATCAAACAAAAGCAGATTGATCAAGGAAAACTTCAAGGCAGGTTGACACCACTAGAAATAAAGATTTTAGAACTTTGTGATGATAAATCCTCCACGCCTAGTAAGTAGCCTTACTTAATAATGTAGAATAGACACTCTTAAATACCATCTTGCTGTCTAATCTTTATTGACAAAATGATGATTCTGTTCTGTGTAACTGCAAGACACAACAGAATCATCATTTTGTCAATCAAGAATCTTTCATACATATCAGACTAATATTATAAAGGCGAAAGTGTGTATGTTTATTATTCTTTCACTCAAAAACTACTGACCGAATTTGGATGAAATTTGGCACACAGATAGTTTATAACCTGTGTTATTAACACATAGGATACTTTTTATCCTGGTTGTACGATCCTGTGGGACAATTGCCGAACGCCATGCGGGTGAAGCTGCAGGCATAAACTAGTCTACTATAATTTTTTGTGTTGTGTGACCATGTTTTGTGTCTAAGATATACAATGATGTTTGATGCGATTTTCACCATCATGTAGAGTAGAATTATGAATACTTTAATATTAAACTTACATATCATACAACATACTGACTCTGTATATCCACTAAATTACAATTAAATTGTTATTTTTAAACATCAAAGTATTATTAGCACATAAATTATAACATGTATGGGTGGATGGAAAGTTAAGCTAAACTTGCCGAGGTTGGGTTGTGAATTGGTGACCATCCATTACATGCAAAGACTCCTTGGTACCTCAGAAAGTATTTTAAGCCATTGGTCCTAATGGTTATTTTAATAGTATGTTGGAGCTCAATAGTCTGACAATCATTCCTATCAAAGGGTGTTGTATTATCCAGTCACAGGGTCGTGGAGGTCAGATGATTCACTCCATGTAATATACTGGTATTCAGCTGCATCCGGTATAAACTGGAAGCCGATCCCAACAGTTGGCAAATGGCTAGGTTTAGGCAGATAATGATCAAAGCAATATTTAACTAGCTATTCAATATAATCAAGATATAAATATTATTATCTAGGAAAAAAGAGAGCTGTGAAGCAAGAACCGTGTAATGGTGATGATGAGGATTCATTTGATGACACATACTCAAAGGATGAAGACTACAGCACTGCAGACAATACTCAGTACCCAACAGAATCCGATGAACGTCAATTGAATATGATAGACAAGTTGGTAGGTACTTTTTGTCCATTATGCTTATCAAGATTTACTTTAAGTTTCTGTTGTTCTTAAGCATAATCAGCTTATAAAGTTCCCACTGTTGGGACACATGTTTCGCAATGAGTGGGGATGGGCTGTAGCACCGCGCGGGCCCTTTGCGGGTCAGTTTCCTCACGATGTTTTCCTTTTACGACATTACACAAACAAATGAGCCGGCCTGGATTCGCCTTAAAGTTGACGTTCCGGCGCGACTCCAGCATCTGCACTCTCGCCACTTACTTAGACTTTTGGCGTACGTACTCTACGATGCCCTCCGCTATAGTGGTGTAGTGTAGGCGGGAGATATACACCGGAGTGTTCGGCTTCGATCATCGAATAGTCACGTTGGGCTTCGATGGAGCCGCAGCGGTTCTTGTTGGTACGTTTACCGCGCTTCCTCAACACTGTCACAAAACCACGGGCTTCCCAGCAGCCTGGCCCGCGACTACAATAGTTAAATCCCCAAGAGCATATTAACATTTTTAATCCACACCTTGTATTAAAAACTCGAAGAGAAGCTCGTGGCTAAATAATAACAGCTGCTCGGGTCGATCGTTAGGTTTAGCCGTGTTTGTCTAGGTTGGTCTGTGGATGGGTGACCACCCATTTCATACCGAGTTTCCTCCGTGCCTCAGAAAGCACGTTAAGCCGTTGGTCGCTCCGGTGTTACCATTGCGAGGATCGTCCGGAGGACACGGTGGAGCACACCCTGGAGGTCTCCGCCGTGTCCTCGTAGCGGCGATTGGCGGCGGCGACTCGCGCCCGGCTCTGGTTCAGGCCATGGTCCGGAGCGAGAGGGAATGGGAAGCCGTCATCTCCTTCTGCGAAGCAGTCATGCTAGCGAAGGAGGTGGCGGAACGTGAGAGGGGGAGCACCCCACGTCCCAGCCACTGCGGGGGACGTCCCGGGCGTCGGGGGCCACGTGGTGGCTCCCGGCCACCGTAGGCGCAGGCCTGTGGACGGTGAGTAATGGGTTAGCTCACCGTCTGTCCGTCTTAGGACGACAAGCCGTGTCGACGGCGCGTTGGTGTTCTCGCGCGCCTCAAAGAGACGTCAGCAAAAGAAAGGGGCCCGCGGACTGTTCGAAAGAGATACCGCGGCCCTGGAACACAAAGGGCAAAGAAGGAACATGGATGGGTTTTAGTCAGTAAAAGTCTGACACTCCCACGCCGCCCAGAGCGAGGGGGTTATTTGATGACTTCCCATCCAAAAAAAAAAAACCTTAGGTCCCGGGTGTCATTTGTAGATCTTTGACTGTCGTTAGGTAGTCAGTGGCCCAAAAGTGGCCTGACAACCCAGTCTTACCAAGGGGTATCGTATTACCCAGTACTAACTGGGTTGTGGAGGTCATATAAGCAGTCCCTCCATGTAAAATAAGTACATGTATTCAGCTACATCCGGTTAGACTGGAAGCCGACCCCAATATAGTTGGGAAAAAGGCTAGGCAGATGATTGTATTAAAAACTCGATGGTTATTAAACTGGCCCATTCATCACACATAACTTGTTTTATTATTGATATTTTTGATTCCAAGGTGGAAGTAATGGATCAGCAAGCAGCAGCTATGACACAGATGGCGCAGGCATCTCTTAATAACGCAAAGGCCTTAGAACGAGTAGCAGATGCCTCACATGTACAAGTAAGTTATTTATAAAACATTACTCTGTCTGAAATAAATGATTTATATACTATTAATTATGTAGCTCTCATACTTTCATCAGTAAGATTTAATGTAGCTTTATCTTTTTAGTTGTTTAGAGATCCTTGCGCAGCAAATCCACTTGCACAAATCCTAGCTAATATTTGCGCTAAATAAGCATAAACGACTGTTGCATTCATGGTATTCTCTCTTATATGTGTATTCGATGATGCTTTAATACCTCATCATCAGCATTTCAGCCCAGAATCATCCACTGCTGGGTATAGATAGGCCTCCTTTTTCTTCTACCACACTTTCCGGTTCTGTAAATCCCTCATCCAGGTGTTTATCGCGATATCGTCAACTCAACGAACTTGGTTTCTTTGGCCTAACCTTGGTCACCACTCGGTCAATGTTTTGCTCCGTACCTGACTTTCGCCAATGAAAAACAAGAGAAAGTTATTTTCGCCAACCCCGAGGCCACCTGGGTAAAGTTTATCAGATCAGCGTATTTATAGCCATAAAATACCTACATAGAAAATGTTTTCCACAGGCACTAGCAGTAGACAGGCTAGCCGGGACATTTGAGACCATCAACGCGTCAGTTCATGACATCAGAAACGCTATCTTAGGAATCGATTACACCATGAAACGGTGCTACCCCGCAACAGCTACGCAGCAACGGCAAAACTCAAACATATTCAGCTAAAATATTATTATTGATCTCTTAAATTATAATTTATCGATAGTAATAAGTGCATTTTAATATATTTACATGCCATTATGAACCTTAAGTTGTAGGCATTAAGTATTATTATCGTACTGACTGAACTTCTGTAATCTGACCTGTATATAGCGTATTGTATGTAACCTTTTATGCATATTAATGACAGCTGTAAGTATTTTATGAATAAGATTATTACTTTTAGTGATTTTGGCTTTTTATTTTCCTCGTATAAACTGCATTCATCCTGTTATATTTATAAGAACAGCAGTGTTTATGTAGTGAACGATTATATCCACGTACCTAGTTATCTTATCTTCACTGATAGTGATTGTTTTATCAAGTCGTGTATCATTGCTCCATTTTCATGTGAATTCGAACTATACTGTCCGTGGTATATCGTTTTATTTGTTATTAAAACATACAATAATGCGAAAACGTTCACACATTGGATTAAAAGATTTTTTTAAAGATGGAATGGCAGTGTTTTTTAATGTTAGTGTTATTTAGTGCGGGCGTGTGGAGTGACAAGTGCCCTAAGCAATGTGATTGTGATATGGACAATGGGTTGAATAGAGCCGTGTGTGTGGATCAAAACATTATCAACATAGAAGTAGGAGTGCCCAAAGCGGTGCAAGTGTATAGTCTGAGTCATAATGCTATTAGCGAACTGGACAACTTTTGTTTTAAGGTACGTATTATTCTTTGTTATTGTATTGCATTTTTATGAGTAGATAAACTTAGTCAGGGGGTATTTATACAATCAGTGTCACATTGAACACAATTCTGGTGTAGGTAAATAATTTCTCAAGTACCTAAATTGTTGCCATAAATGATGTAAAAGGAAAATATATAAAAAAACAACATCTATTTGTAATTCCAAGAATAAAGTTTGTCATACTCTCCCTGATTGTTTGTTTGCTGAGTCAGCTGAACTGATTATGGCGGACCGTTTGACCAACTTTAAAAATGAGGTTTATAGATCTTTACTTATCTTAGTTACCTATCAGGATAGGACCAGATTTCGTAATTACAAAAGCTTTAATTGGTATATATGAGTATTATCATGTAAACAGTAAAACACGGTGTGATTAGTAAGATTTTATCAAAAACCAATTCAATGTAGCATACTGAAATTTCTATGATCGGTACTGTTTGCACAATAAAAATTAAACTCTGATATAATTATTTGTGAGCATATATTTTTTTGGTATTCGAGAGATATCCTACTTATATTAAAGGGGGGTACAGGAACTTATCATTGGTTTATCGTTTCGAAACCAATGCCTGATATGTAAAATGAAAAGGGATATTACTCATAAGCAAATATTTCCAATACCTACTGATTACGTAGTTATAAATATTTAATGTCATATTTGAAATAGTTACTTTAAATATACATGGTGAGTGGGACACCGACGCGAAAACGGTTACCACGTATTCAGTACATCATTCTGAGCCCTCCTACATAGATATATTTCATCGGATATTAAAAAAAAAAACAGCTGTTCTATCCATTATGTTTACTATCTTTTTATTTTTAGGAAACTGGCTACACGTCATTGGAAATACTGGATCTGTCATACAATCTGATATTTTGGATCGGCCTACACGCTTTCTCGGGATTGGACAAACTAGTCCACTTGGATTTAAACAGCAATCGACTGAGATTCATCGCCTCAGATCTCTTCTGGGATACACCAGAACTCGACACTTTGGACTTGTCATCCAACGTTTTTGAAAGCTTAAAGAATGAGCCCTTTCTGATGCATTCCAAACTAAAGGTAAGAAAATACTAATTCCATAAATACTGAACTGACTTCTCTACGTCACGGACATTTTTTTCACGAAAGCATTTTATTTCTAAGGACCGTTTTCCATTTTCCAGGTATTAAACTTAAACAACTGCCGAATCAAAGCCTTACCAACTCGTATGTTCAACCGTCTGCCGAATTTAAGAAAACTCGATTTAAGCGAAAACTACGTTGTAACTTTAAAAACTGAACTATTACTGCCTCTGCGTAAGCTGGAAAGAATAGAGCTACGAAATGATTACTGGCAATGCAATACAGACTTCATGGCGGCTGAGAATTGGATAACATCTCGAGGTATCACCTATGATAAGCAATGCAAGAAAAGAGTACCGCAGATGTCCGAGAAGATTATATCCATAGTTCCGGTTGTGGAGAGAAAGGAAGTCGACTTGAGCGAAATTTGGAATATAACTACAGATCAAAACGATTCTGTGGCCCAACAGCCCTCTACACCACTCACACCGTATGAAAAGTTTGACCAAGAATTTTCGTCAGTGAAAGCGTTCGTAATTGGTGTTGAGATAGGATTAGCAATTGGAATAGTGGGAACTTATATTTGGTTGAACAAGTTTTGTAAATGTGGTGCACTAAACTGCGGACGGCCACAGACGAGAAGACAAAGAAGACGGATGCTAAGGTTTGATGGGGACATGAGGACGAATTTACTGTGGAGCACTATAGTGAACCCAGACTTGGAGACTCCCCCCTCGTTCCGCAGACAGCTCTCCCTGCCCGACAGAAGTGCGCCGTTCCCGACGTACGGTCTGCCGGGCTTCACCGAAGCTCCCCTACAGATAGACGCGATACGCTTGCCAGACCGTGCGGAGACGCCGCCGCCGCCCTATAACGACTGCCGCATCAATATATGACATGAGTGACGGAGTGTGCTGTGTTCTAGTGTTTATTATCTCTTGTGATATTTCGAATTATGTCGTCCCAAGTGGAAACCTCTGATTTCCTTTATTATATGACGTTTATGATAAGATAAATATGCTTAGGTAATTTTATAACTTCTTCCACTGACCTGAGTTTAAATATGAGGTGATGAATGTTTAGACTGTAACATGGGATCGACGGAATGAAAGAATAAATTAGTGTGTAAAAAAAAAGTAAGACTTTTTTATAAAATCGTTATTTATTTTATAAATATCATTATCACATTTGATTCATTAACATAATTATATGATCTGTCATAATATAAAAGTTAATATAATATGCTAAGTCAGACTCATAGAATTTAATATAAATTCTCTAAAATTAAATAGATATAATTTGGGTAACTCTATAGAATTTTGTACATTACATAACACAACCTTGTGGCAATTTCATATTCGTAAACTATGGCATTCCCATGGCATATTATAGATTCCAAACTCTGGTAAAATTATTATATTGAACTATTACAGGCGCCCAAATTGTCAGTGAACATAACATTAGGAGGAAATCGAATTCAGATTCAAGTAAATCAGATAAGCAAGCGTCACATAGTCAACATTAGTATTCAATCTATTGGTTTATAAATAACTAGGTATAGTTGTAAGAAAATGGAATGTACAGTTCATTTAAATAGCGTTAAAGACATAAAAAAATAATATCGTTACAAATTTATATACATCCATTTTGGCTATAAAAGGAACATGAACTGGAAATGCATGATTATTCAAGTAAATTAAAACAATACTAAAAATGTGAATACAATTTAACCTAAACAAATGCTATTCCAATAAACTACCAGTAAACTTTGCGATTAAACGACATACATACTACCCTATTTACATACTTTACTCCTATTTATAATATAATACGTAATCAGGCACATCATGGCATGTCATTTCTGATTATCACGCGAATATTTCCACTACCCGAATTGAAACTAATGATATTTCGTTGTACACAAATATTTGTGCATGCCTATAAATAAGGAGCAGGCAGATATACTAGTAGAGAGGTATAAACATACTGTCGGAGGCACTTCGACGATCCGAACATGACTCTGATGTCAGCATTTAATAAGATGACAATAAAAATACTAATCTTTATTCTTCTTCTATTGAAAACGTTATGACAATCATTTACGGCTTAACTAAATTGAGAAACCACGTGCAGTTACCAGGATTTTCGTCCGACACGTCGAGGCATTGTTCATAACTACAAATACATTGAACCTACATTATAAATACAATTTGTTCCTTATCTCTTACACGTTAGGGTCTTCGTTCTCCAGCGCCAGTTGGCTGATGTTCACGTAGTCTGGGTGCTGGGAGAACACGTCTACTAGTTGGCTGAAGGTCGGTCTCGCGTCGGGGTTGTACGCCCAGCAGTCCAGCATCACTTGATAGATCTCATCGGGACAATTCTCTGGTCTCTCTAGGCGATTGCCGCTTTCTACTATTTGTATTGCCTGCAAATAAGATTTATTTGTTTTGTAAACCGACTTTTAATTTCATAAAGTGCCTTTAGATGAACTTGTGATTTTAAAATTATTCTGAACTTGAGAGGACAGAAAACGGAAACTGTCTGTACTAATTATTGCTTACTTGCTTAATTAGCCTTAACTGCTTAACAGCCTAATCAAACACTCCCTATAATACCTACCTAAAATGGACTTTGTCAACTGAACGTGTTCGTAGGTCGAGTCCATAAGACTGATCCGTCTTACATCAACTACAGAATATAATGTACGCACCTCAATCCCCCTCATATCTCCATAGGGTTGCTGTCCGTAGGAGAACATCTCCCACAGAGTGATGCCGTAGCTCCACACGTCGCTAGCGTGGCTGAACGTGCCGTAGTTGTACGACTCGGGCGCGTACCACTTGATGGGCCATTTGCCGCCGCGGCTGGCCTTGTAGTAAGAACTGTCCGTTGACAGAGCTCGGGAGAGACCGAAGTCACTTATTTTTGCTTGATGTCTGCAAATAATATTTTTATTTTGATAAATGTTGGTTTGTAGTGGCTAGAAATGGAGTTGAAAAACATTGTTTTGCAAGTTATTCTCAATTTGATTAGCTGCCATAATATCGATATTTATTGAAAGAACAAAGCAGTCATAACTAGACGTTTCTCGCTAATTTGATAGAGAGTGATAATCACCCTTACATTAATAAAGATAAAAGTTATTACAAAGGTACCGGTTCAATAGCCTGTTAATTACCTGCTAGCCAGCAGAATATTCCTCGCAGCTAAATCACGATGCACGAAGCGACGCCGTTCCAAATACCGCATACCAGCCGCCACTTGGCAGGCCCACAATCTCAGCTCGTACCCAGGTGACGCCTTGTCGGGGTGACGCACTAAGAACTCTAGTAGTGATCCTAAAGGCACTAGCTCTTGAATCATTGCTAGTGGCGGGCCCTGAACAAAAAATAATAAGCAATTTTTGATACACTAATTATAATTGTTCAAATAACATCATGTTTCAGCCCTTAACCTATTTAGTTAAGTTCGGCGCAGCTTTTCTTCTTGTACACCTAAATCTCTATCATCAGTCATCATTGTTTCTATCTTTGTATCTATTGTTTCTTTGGTCTTCCATTGTATCTTCTCCAGTCATGATCAAAGCGATATCGCCATTGTTTGTACAGGATGACGTGCACAAAAATATGTAGGTTGAACGGTAGTTGACACAAATATAAACTATTTTATCTGACACATGCATGTTAGTATTACAGGTCAATCACTGATATGATAACGATAAAGGAACATATATTTTTTTTGTTATTGGGTTGGCCGCGCCCACTGGATGTCAACACCGACTTCGGACATCTGCACCACCAGTGGTATCGCAAGTATTTTGCCAAGGCCAACGCCAAAGGTAATGCAATTCGGTCACGAGATCTCGAATACCACGAGTTTTAAAAATCGTGGAAGAAAATTTCGTTCCTTAAATTCATTAGCTTCGAGATTTTGATTAGTTTGTCGAGATTTCTGACGACAATTCGTCAGTGAGTCCGCGCGACTTTACACACTATGCTTCCTCAGAAGCCGAAGCCATTTATATAGCTAGTTACAGTAGGCGTGAATCGTGTGTGCTGATTTATTACGTTATGTATGCGTTTTGCAGATAAAGTAAGTGTAGTTTTCATTTTCATTCTTGTACGAGCATTTTTTACAAATAAAAGTATTAAGTACTTTAAAAAGTAGACGATATCTCGATTTCGAAATCTCGAATGGCTTGTATGTCAATATTAACTCGAGATTGTATTATCTAGACAGAAACGTAGATAAATGTTATAAGTGCAGGTACACTCAACTTACCAAAGACACACCGATAATTCGGACGATGCATCGGTGTCGGACGGACATCATGACCTTAGCTTCGGACAGGAACTCCTTCTTGTTGGTGTCGGTGTGCTGCATGTGCAGCGTCTTGACGGCGACCTGCTGCGCCGCCTGCTCGGGCGGGTTGTACGTCGCGCGGAGCACGGACCCGAACTCGCCTTCACCAAGCACAGCGCCTAGCGTTAGCTCCGTCATTGGGATGAATTCTGTGAAATGAGGTTGCAAGTTAATTAATTTAATTACTGTTATTGCTGGCTAAAGGTAGAATTTTTTTAAGCATTTGCAGTTATATGTATATTAGAAACTTTTACTACAACAACATAATATGTAGTAGAGGAAGTTATCCATAAAATCAGAAGGAAGCGATCGGCGGGAATCGTTAAACGAATCCACAGAGTTACAATAAAGCCTAAATAATTCATCCTGTGTAATTTATCTCGAGAACGAGAACTTACCCTGCAGTGTGGATAGCTGGCCATCAGAATCAATAGATATTTCATTATAATTCTCTGCTAACGTTACCACCGCACTATTATTCCCAGGCACTTTATACGTTTCATTATCGTCCGCTGGTTCTTCGTTGTTATTAATACTATCGTTGTTGAAGTCTGACGAGAATGATAGATTCCTTGTGAGCAACTCGAACATATTGTTGTTGCATTGTATGGAGGTGGGTGGTGAGGTTTGTGCAGACATTTGCTTGTCGCTCAGTATGTCATGTTTTACTAGAGAGAGCGACTGGTTCATGGCGGCACGACTCGATGCTAGCTTTTTGGTTCTTGGCATTGTGGAGAACTGAAACAAGGAAGAACAGAATTAAGAAATACGTTATGTAAGTGATGGTGTAAAACTAGCACCTAATACAGTTTAAAAAAATCAGTTATTTGAAACCTACGTACAGGATGTAACAAGATCCTTAACGAAGCCGTCAAGCAAGCATTAACCCTTAAACGGGCAGAACGATCCGGGAATCGCAAAATAATGCCAAATTGGCACAAGTATTATTGGTAGAAAATATTTATTTTAATTTTTTTTAATGTTTTTTGAATATTTAATGAGTGATTGATAAGTCTTTGAATAACCTTTGTACAACAATAGAATACCTACCAGTAACACTTTATTTAATTAATGAGCCGATAAATATGGTGGGAAAACTATTCCCTTTGCCTTATTAAGGGTTAAGTACATCGGACTAAGTAACTTTGCTGGGAAAAGTGTTTTTTTTGGGTGAAAATCACGTTTTACGGTAGGACTCAATGTAACGCACTCAAAACTTTGTGCTGATGGATGGATTGAATAGTACGGGGATCGTGGAAGAGTTGACAGTAAAAATCTTACGTTAAAAAATGTATTTAAAAAAAAACTTCTGATAAAGTTGGAACTTTGACCCCCCAATATCACGGTAATTAGAAGGTTCCAGGAAGGAAGGTATGGTCTAGAACAAAAAAATGATCGCAAAGACGGGGAGAACAAGTACGTTTTAGCTTCGTTAAGGGTCTTGTTACACTTATGAAACATCAGAAAAAAGGTGCACAGTATTAATTTGTCGTTATTTTATGAGGAAAAAACACAATAATGAGTAGTTACAACCATCCCCAACAGTCCCAATAATCAGGGATCAATTAAGGATGGGCTAGGCAAGATAAAAGTAATTGTTTAAGCCTAAAAGTAAGTTTGTGTGCTTACTTCAGGTAGAGGTGGCTTAGGTTTCGGCGGCACAGCGGTTGTAAGGCGGGTAGGCAGACCGTCAGGCACTGTACTGTAGTGCTCGATCAGCCTCTCCAGAGATTCTAAATAGGGTCCGTCGTCTATAAACAGCCAGTTTGTCTGAAATTTAAATAAAAAGTTATAACTAAGGAAACAATAGGGAACAGCAAAGCCTAAACTTCCCATGAACTTCTAATATTTTAACATAATGAGACGCCTGTATTCCTCTAAAGAATAGGCAGAAGCATATAGTACTCCAAAAAAATTAAAGTCATCTTCATCATCATTCTCCTGCCCTTATCCCAATTTATTTTGCGGTCGGCGCAGCATGCCTTCTTCTTCCATACTTCTCTAATTACTCGTCACCTTATCAGACATTTCCTCTGAGCCACATCATCCATTACTAAGTCTATTCATCGCTTCTTTTGTCTTCCTCTACTCTTATAGCCATCAACATTCATACTCAAAACTTTTTTGACGATATTTTCCTCACAAAGTATTTAAAAATATAATTTAATAATTACCTCTTTCCTAATAATAAAGTTATAAGGCGTGTTTTCGCTGAGCATAGTAAGCACGTAGGCGCCGGTATGCCTCTCGCTGTAGCGCACCAGGTACACGCCGTCAGACGCCTTGCCTTCCACCTTGTGGTGCTTGCAGTACTCCTCCAACGTCTTGACGGCTTCCTCGCGGTTCAATGTACCGTGGTACCAATACTTTTTAGACGTTTTTGGGACATCTGGCTGGTGGTTTTCTGTAAAGAAAGGTGGGATTATGGTCATGGAAGTAAAATTTGTTGTAATTTCTACTAGAATGGGCGTGGTTTAGTTATCTTCGCCTTTATTTCAACATAAGCAATGATGTTACTTAGTTGGCGGTGGAAACTACGACAAGTCTGCATCGTCCATTGCACTATCAACACTTTAATAAAAAACCGTAATGAATGTTTGATTCTCACACTGCAGAAAATAGATTAAAAAAACTTAAGTAACTTACTCAGCAACTGGTAGCACTCTGTGTGTCCGTAATGTTTTGCCAGGTCAGCAGGAGTGTCGTGTGCCAGTGTCCTCGGCTGGGCTGGAGCTTTCAGCTTTAGTAGAACCTAAAAATAAAAATCTGGAATGAACATAATGTTCATAGCACTCATGTGCTTGGAAAATAATTCAAGGAAAATTGTAAGGAAAGTTAAATATATTCTGCACGACAAAACTAAGCAGATAGGTAATCCATTATGCACGCAGTACTTTGACCGTGGCGTTTTGTGCGTGCTGCACGCGCGGCTTCCGTGTCCGCGCTCTTCTTTTATGTCCATGCGCACGGATTTGGCTTCCCACCGAGAAGAAATCCTCAGAATAGTAATGTCGCCTCGAGAAGCTCTCGGGAGGCCCCAGCTTCTATGCTTCTGGGCAGAGCTAGACTCATAGGTGATAGGCTGCCTATGTAATCCAGGCACCACCGCGAACAACGGACCGAATAAAAGTCGAAGAGCAGACAATGGAATTCACATACTTACTACATACCTCAAAAATTTTACTTCTACTGTCTGGGTGATGGGTGTAAGCTGTGTTCTGTCTGTTAGTTCCAGAACCTCCTACTCTCTCTCCGTACTTCAAATTCAGATAACATACCTTGATGCAGTCAATGTGTCCCCTCTGCGCGGCGTCGTGTAGCGGCACCTTGCCCGTGGGCGCGTGTCTCATCTGGTAGTTCGCATTGCCTTTCGTTATCAGCAGCTCCGTCGTACTCGGCAAGTTGTTCTGGCATGTGTACTGCGCCGAAAAACAAAGCATTTTATCAACAGATTCCAGATTTGTATCCCACATAGACATGTAGTTTTTAAGAATGGTTCATGTTCACGAAAACGTTTAACAAGTATTTAGTACATCATTCTGAGCCCCCTACATAGAAAATTTACATCGGTTATTAAATAAAAATTCAGCTGTTTCCTAAAAGTGCAACACTTATTCGTTCAAAATGTATGGAACAGCAGATTTTTCATTCTTTGCGCATGTTGATGATCTAATTATAATTTCTAGTTACAATATAAAAATTTTGCATGGCAAGAATTTGTGTCAAATATAACAACAATAAAAAGGGTAAAAAAGGCAGTGAAACAAAGTCCACCGACTTTTGAAAGTAAAAATATTTTTGACTTATTGTGACTGCATGCTAACGCGACTCTTCCCCTATTCATGCCGTCATAGTTTGAATAACTCAACGCTCATTTTACTATTCTACAAAAGATAATACACAACTCACATGTAAAGGCGTATATCCAAACGAGTCTCTAACATTGACAGTGGCTCCGCTTTCTATCAGCTTGGCAAGTATATTGTCTCTCCCGGCCCTCGCGGCGATGTGCACGGCAGTCTGGCCATCCTGGTTCTTAGCGTCACGACTTCGGTAGCCGCATGCTAGCATCTGAGACACTATGTTGTAGTCGCCGGCTTCTGTCGCCCTGGAAGTGGGATGAAAACTTATTTATTTTGAAGCAAAAGACACACTAAGGCGAACGTGGGTCAACTATAGGTACACCTCTGCCTAACCCTTCGGGGAAGCACGTGTCGTGGTATGCTATGACGATATGCAAAGTGCAAAACACACCACTAAATTGAGGGGGCCTAATCAACGGTATATGAAGTCTAGTCAAAATGATATAGGGGAACGAGGTAGACCTTCGTGAATGTTTGCCTGTAGCAAACTTTAAATTACCTAGGTAACTAGAAATTACTGAAACCTGAAATACATTTACAAGTATTTTTTAAAACATCAGTCAGTCATCAGCCTCCTAATTCAAACACATTACCATAGCTAATTACAACATAATTAAGACAATGAAACTGATAATAGCTTACAAGAAATATTTAAATAATATCAATTAGGAACAATGTGTGCTCCAATTAATCATTAGCATAAACAATGATTCACCTTTGCCAAACACAGATGTCTCTTTAAGAGAATAGTTGTCATCATATCAGACACCATCTAACATTCCCAGGGTATGACTCATGTCAGCTTCTAGAGCTCACTTGAACTAATATTGATCTTGATACAACTTATCATTACTATAGTTTTTTGGAACATTCTTTATTAATTAGATTTTTGCCAAAATGAGTAATTTACTGTGTCACCACTATTTACATATTATTTTCTTAAGATTTGGGTCCATAACATACCACTAAAAATAGTATTTAATAAGTATTATAATCTTAATTATGTTAATAAGAATAAATCATTTTAGGAAATGATTATGCTTCATCAAATAACAATTCGTCATATAAAAGTCAATTAAGTTTAGTCATAAGATCAATAAGTATTCCTAGCAAAATAGTTTACACAAGATTCAAGAATGTGATTACAAAACTAGGTATGGCATGAGACTTCTGACTCAATTATTTCGGACCACATTTGGTATTCCAATCAGAGTACATTGCAAACACATCTTGTCATAAAACATGCAAAGAATTTTGATGTTGTACACACATAGCGTCATGTCACATGTAGACATTATCATGCTGCCAGTATATGGCCACAACTACTGGCCTTCTCTTGATATTTATTGGATAAACATATTGAGCAATGCGCTCAACAGGAAATTGTCAATAAGCTTGTCAGCACTTGTATTAAATTACAAGCCCTATAAAGTGCAGTGCATGTTAAAATCAGTGCAATAACCCCTTTTGTGGTTGATCTTACTTACGATTAAAGTTACAAAAGTAAGTTTTGAACGAGCCAGGTCATTAAAAGTTGACAAGAAATCAATTTTACTCATGGTCGTAGTACTTTTAATTGACTCGAGTCTCGAATTTTTTTATAGGATGAAGACAAGAGTTCAAACTTTGTGTCCTAGGTTTATACATATAAGGATGCCATAGTGGAATAAGGTTTTAGTAGCACCTTAGGTTTGGAAAACAGACAAGTGCGAGAGATTTATTTGCAGAATACATTTTCAGAATCTGCATATTATGGATTTGCAGACTCCACAGAAGTAAATGATGAAGACAATAGCAATTTGTAATAATTACAGCAGCTCTGGAATTTATTTTCATAATAAACATTCCACTACACTATGTTTCAGTACAATAGCGCTGAATAGAAAAATAATCCATTGATGGTAAAAGAATGCTACTACACTCCATTCAGCTTGATAATAAAACAAGAGGGATAAATTAAGGGCAATATAAGTGGCTCTTATCTTAATGATACTTCCTACTTCAACTATGTACATGTTCTATCTCTAATTGACATTGCATGCTTCTATCAATTATTTTGTTTATGACCAATTTAGGTACTTTTTACTAGTGTGGGAATATGGCATTGTATTGAATGTTTGTTTAAAAGTTTCAGGGTCTATTTCACGATGTCCGAATACTTACTGAATAAATTAAAAAATGGAACAGAATTTGTATGAAATTATCTGCCAAGTAAGTTAACGGGAACTTAATTGTAGATGGTGAAACAGGCGTTCAAGTTATTAAAATTCTTGACAGACGAAAATTAACTTTCCTTTTAAAATGACATCTTTATCATTGTCTTTGTGTTTTTTATTGGCTATCTCCCAATTTTTTTTTTAATAGCACAGACGTAATAGACACATTTTATTGAACCGTTATTGTTTATGTAGAACCCCAATAATGATGGTGTCACTTCTTTAATATTTAATTGATTTTATGTTAGTGGCAAACTAATATCATTCAATTAAACCAATTTATTATTAGTCTTATTACATCGGAATTGTCCCACTTCAGTCCAAAGCATTATCAATATTATGACACCATACCTGGTAGTATGGAAATAGAATATCTAAGTAATTGACATAAGAGTGTTAGTTAAATCCTCAATTGAAAATTTTTCCATGTTAAATTATTTGTTTATTACATGGTTTTAAGAACAATGGTATGAATAAACCTGGTGTCAGAAATAAACAAACAATATGTAGAATTTCCTTATTCAAATGGTCAAGATATATTGAGTTTAAAATTATTATTGCATAGAGCCACGCACTAAGATGTATACATAATATGACAACTTTTAAAAGTGATTTTATCTATACTCTATTTTTAAGTTGATTGTAATTTTATGCTTTTAAGAACACATTATTTTGGGACTCATTCTATTATGAAAAAGGTGTTAACTCAAATCGCTATTTCACAACATATGCAAAAAAGCATAACATAACATTATGCCTGTAATCCCCGAAGGGTAAGGCAGAAGTGTACCCAATTATAGTACACTCGCATTTCGCCAGTTATGTCGCCATTTAATAGGGGGCGAGCCTATTGCCATGAACCAGGCACAAATCCAGACTCCGTGGTGTTGAGAAAATTCCTGATGGAAAAACCCAATAACACTGCGGGACCCAGAAATCGAACCCAGGTCCTCATGGCCAGCAGTCGTGCTTGGGACTACTCAACTAATGAGGCAGTATTATATAAAAGATTATACAATATCAATGATGATAATTATATGTATAGGAAGACAACAAAGATCAAGGATGATAATAATTAGCAAATCTTTACCGATGCAAAAGGTTTGTAGTGCCTTGAGTGCGGGATTCATGAGGTGGGGGCTGTCCCTTGCACACAACTGACAGCCTGGTGACGAGGCCATTGGAGTCTCCTCGGTAATGTTGTATGAGTGTGTCGAGTCCATGCACAGTAGTGTGCTCTTCAATTGAGAAGAATGCATCTTCACCATGTCTCCGTATCTGATAGTGCACTACTTCTCCCTGTAGAAAAGATATTAAATGACTATAGAACAATACTTGTTTGAGAATGGCTTACAATGGGCAGGTACAAAGTAGTTCAATGTACAGGCACACAAGCAATTTTTATTTCTTTAAATCTTATCAATTATCAATTTAAAATGTTAGTTTGAATGGCTTCTATTTGGTGTACAGATAAACACGACTGATAACAATGATAGTTTTAAATATAGGAAAACAAAGTTCTGTTTTTAGGTTAGTAAAACTTTTAAAACTGACCTGGTGTAAAACTGAGAGCACATAATCTCCAGGGGAAGTGTTACTCTCACGTACTAAAAACACACCATCCTCTCCTTCTACAATTTTCAACAAAATTCCAGTTTATCAATAACACAAAACATTGGTACAACAATAACAACATACAATAATAATCACAACCGACCTTCCTTCAACAGCTTCTCAGCCGTGTCTCGAGATATTTTCCCATGAAACCAGTTGACATTATCTTCTCTGTTCATTCTCAACAAAAAAGAGTTTGTCTGAAAAGTTAATTTAAAACTTGTTCAACAAGTATTTTCACAGACACAAAACTTTTCTTGAACATTTCTTGTGCAAGTCAATATTTTGCTTACACGGTATCTTTATTTAATTAAATCACAAAAAAATATCATAATTAATATAGAGAATAGTTGTTTTATATCTTTATTTATTTAAATTAATTCACGAGACTTCTTTATGTATGTTCCAACATAAACTTTTAGAAACTGTTCGCCATGTTTCTCCCTATTTCTTTCCCACACAGTACAAGTCACATTAAAACAAGCAAACAATTTAAAATGCCCGTATATGAAACATCATTCTCTTTCTAAAACGCTGTTATTTCAGTATGTGTAACAGAGATCGCTATAAAAACTACTCATATTTTCAATTTATCCGTATAATATTGTAAACGTCAGACAAACTACAATGGTCAAATAAGAAACTGATAAGACTTTTTAGGATGATTCATCCACATAATAAATCTTATTTAATTCTATAGAATTTATCATTAATTCATTTATATTTATTAGTAACTTTTAAATAAAACTTACCTTCAACAGTATGAATGACGTCATGGTTGTTATCATGATATCCAACTTTGGAAACACAAAAATATTTACAAAATATAAGAAAGAAGAATTTTTAATTAAATCTTCTTCGTTTCTTGTAACCACACATATTTATCACCAAAACAACTAATTATTGTGTTAGCACAAGGTATTCCGTAAAAAGCGCAGCACGGTGAGCGCGGAGTGCGTCTAGCAAGCAGCCGGCAGACAGGCGCGGTATCCCCGACTCTGCCTTCCAACGAATGACTCATAGCAAGGTCAATTCCGAGAAATGAATCACCAACGTACTCAGTTCTACAATGCTTTATGTAGTACGCATTCCCCCACAACACAACACTGCTTCATTATTGTAATTTGTAAATAAAGACATAAAATTACCTTTAGATATGTATGTAGTTGAAGTAGTACCTATTTAGAGGTTTTTAGATGTAAGTTACGATCTCTTATTTTTTATTTTTTGAATAGGATTTTTCTTTGGTAACGAACCTACATAGACAAAACCTAAAATAGGTCCACCAACTTACGGTGCCTAGGTACCTAAGTAGGTAGGATTTTGAGATCATGGTAGAGTCGATGGCATATTGTGTAAAAGTTGCTAATTTTCGTTTCTAATATGGAAATTGGAAATAGTGAAATGAAATTTAGAATCTGAAAGATGTAGTTGTTGGGGATCCTCCCACATAATATGAGACATTTCTTTAATTCCTTACAACTTCACAAGTTTTTGGGTTATAGTTGAGTCCCTAACAAGAGAGTCCTGTGATTAGTCACAATATCCAGAATCTTTCAAAGTTGTAGATAAAATAAAAGCAGAAGTCGAGTTATTATAATAGGAATTTAGTAGTGTAGCTGAAAAATTCCAACAATATGTTCCTAGCGATAACACGGCTATGAAAAACAATCGTTACGTAGGTACCTATTTCATTTTTATTGACTGATATTAAACTTGGTTGTTACGTCGTTTGTTTTAACAAGTGGCGGAGACAACCCTGTGCTAACTTCGCAATAAGCAATAAGACGGCGATGACTCACACTCACAAGATCTGCAAATATTGTCAGATACCCAAGTATCTGCAAAGTTAATCAATGCTACATTATTTTTCCAGAAGTGGCTATGACGCATTCCATTACGCTGGTATTTTCCGAGGGCTTAAGCAGAGCTGTACCTACATGAGTAGCTTCTCGCAATTCGCCAGTTATTGTAAGTAACAATAGGTCTAATTTTGTCCTCAACTTCAAGTCTTCAAAGATTATTTTTTGGCACGGAGCTGGATACATCATTGTTAATTCAGTACCTAACTGGGCGACCGAGCTCTGCTCGGGAGACAATAGAGAAAACGAATTTTCCCAGATATGAGACCTAGCTGCTAAGGGCTATTTTTCGCTCCCGTAAACCACTATATTGCAACTTTCTTCAAAATCGTTAGAGCCGTTTTCGAAAACGTGATTACAAATATACAAATATTGCTCATAGGATTATAGGATCGGATTAAAGTTTGTTTTACTCAGTTATACGATTTTACCACCAGTTCAAAATATTAAGGAAAAATAAACAGTCAAACGTCGATGCCTCTAGTCCTTGAGATTTTAATTAGCGTTCTCCTTTTTAAACTTTTGAGTGGGACCTTCTCAGTAACATAATATACAACACATCCCATCAAGCGTGTGTTTGTCTAGTTCTTTCTTATCGTTTCATATAATTGCTATCGTATTTTCTTGGCGTTTCTTCTGCGTGGTAAACAAATGTTGCTATTTATAAATGAATATTTAAGTAAAACCAAATTACTTAAGTAATCAAAGGAACATTTGCTCTGACTGGTAAATCGAAGAGAAAATTAAACAAACTTAAATGTTTTTATAACTTCATCTTTATATCTTTTGTTTTTTCTTTATATAAAGATGATATTAGATACCTAACCTAGGTGTTGGTTCAGTTATGTCCGTGTTTAAGGCGAGGTTACCCTGATAAACGGCCTTTTATATTGTGTTTTATTCGTAAATAGCACGGATTTAAATTCTGAAAAAAACATATTACATATTTCACACTTCGATCTAGATGTCACGGTGGTTCGATACACGATTACTTGCACTTTACTGCATCCAATTAAATCGCAAAGACAAGTCTAAATTAAGATCTAATTTATTATTTCATTTGAGTTATATTAGATGTTGAACAATAAAACTTATACCATAATAAAGGTTGTAAAAAATGTGACATGCAGCGGTCACCATCATTTGAAATATGAAAATACGTATACCATCAATTCCAACCCCAACTGTTTTCATCATTTCATTCGCTCGCAACGCGTCCTTTAGTCCCGAGCGGAACGCGTTGGAGGAAGGACGTGTGTCAATTTTGCGAACCCGCCACCGGCACCGCCCCGCTAAGTTCTGTTACGAGTTGAGCCAAAAATACTTTGTAAAAAATAACCTTTATTTTTAGTTTTCATATAGTTATAGTTAGTTTTTTTAGGTACTTAGTTATAATTTTGTCGAAAAAATGGGCAAAACTAGAAAAAATAAAAACTTGTCATCGCTGGCTCTACGAAGGCTGAATAAACAAAAAAGGATGCTTTGATAATATTATTATTATTTACCTACATTATATTATATTATATAAAGCCATAATATAATCTCAATATGTATAGCAGCATTTTTATACCTAAGCTTATAATATTTGTTATTTACTACTGATATGTCCGTTTTCACTTATCTCATTCCTAAATAAATGCCCAAATAAAAGCGAGAATTTTCTACGTGGGAGTTGAATTTCAATAGGCAATATTTAGGCATTCATTTAGAAGTAAGACAAGTATCATTACGCATTAGGTACCTACGTACAGCTACCACAACACAATAAATAATATTATCATGGTGTATGCAACGATTGTGTAGGTCTCGTCTTTACCATGTAATACGGGCAGCACACTCGTGCCATAGCAGGTCAGACGAACTCCGCAGTTTAGGTATGAAGATACAAGTACTACTGCGGGTCCGTCCGGACGGACTTATTCAGTAGGGCCGCGCGGTCAGCCTCGCGTTGTTTGTCAAGTCATTCCAGATTTGATACGCATTTACCTACCTACCTATCCACCTAAAAGAGATATTTCATTTCATACAAAATGTAGGTGCACAATAACGTATGCCGTATGCCTATCTTCTTAGGTTCAAGTATCTAACCCGTAAAGACATTGTAAAATGAAATAGTTGTCTGATCTACATACTACATACTAAAGTAAGCACCGAGCCTAGGTTTATTTGAAACGTTATTTGTCCACAAAAGTACAGTACCTAATAGGCAACGTAGTCAGAAGGTACATAAGATAAGAGTTACGCGATAGAAAGAGAGGCAGCTTGTAGGTGAATATAATTATAGGTAACTAGCGCTGTACGGCCTGAATTGCATTTTATTGTGTCACGACAAAAGTCCAATTTATGATTTTGCGGAGTGAATCTTCTGTACTTATACTATTATTTATTCTGCGGCCATAGTGTAGAAATGTGACAGTATGCCCATTTCGTACAAATATTATTTATAATTTTCGTTAACGTTTAGGTTCAAGCTCGTTTTTGCAAACACCACTGACAAAATGTGAGAAATATTTTTTTTTTATATAATTTTTTTTACTGTTGGTGCAGTACTTGTGTACAGTTTTCTTTTACAAATTGTGCCAAAATTTGATGCCGTTATTATATTTTTCCTCAATTCTATCCAATCACTGCAATCCCTTTGTAGGACAGTGCTTCTTTCAATATTTTGCCTATCATTTGTCAAGACTTTTAAATTGTTGAGGAATTCTTCCTTGGCTTTTTCTAATTGATCTGGACTCATATCGGGAGCTGAACTTGTAGGCCCATAGTTGTGCTGTGCAGAAGTACCTTCAAATCTTCTTATTTTTTTTGTGGGATGATCCCTGTTCAATTTTCTTTTAGTGACTTCTTCTTCTCAATTTCTTTCACCTTTCCTCTAGGACTGCTTTCAAGAATTTTTCTTTAGACAGATGAAACCGCAGATTCACTGTTAACACGTTCAACGCCACGGAATAAAATACGGAAAACGGAACGTACTGGTGTCGCCCAACATTGTCCGACATGGCGTTGAACGTGTTAAAAGAAACCACAGCGGCTGAACATCGTCCTTGATAGCCCCGTCTCAGTGAAAAATGTATTCTTTTTCCTCCTACAAATTTGGCAATAACGCTATTAAACCGTTCTACTACATTTGTGTCTACATCTTCAATGAGACTTCGTGCTTTACCTGCTTTAGTAGCGATGATAGCATTGATCCGAAAGAAGAAAGTAGAGTTTTGAATTTCTCTCATTGTACTGTCATTAAGATTTTTTTCTTTTGAGCAGTTATAATCATAACAAAGTCGATGATCACCGTAAGCATGCGCCGCCGAATTAGTGATATTTTATGCAGCAAATGTATAGCAACGTTTTTTGAATTTCCTGCATTTTTGTGAAATTTTATTGATTTTACAATAACTTTTCACATTTGTAAGTGTTTTTCTATCTTTTACTGGATATTTTGTCTCTTTTACAATAGCTCGCAATTTATTACAGAAGTTTCGTAGGATGTGATTTCTGCATTCAATTTTTTCTACCGTCGAGTTTAGGTGGTCATAGGGTTTTGCTTCCAACACTTTATTATAAGTAGCTGAGTCTCCATCTCCAATCATTCTTGCATATATTAATCCATACATTTCAACTGATTATTTAAAGCCTTCAGTAATTATGTCAGCTTCCATGGCACTAGAGGATCCGTTATAATTTTTATAACATGCGTGATCTTTAGGCGCGAGTCTTTTGGGCTCTGGCACAAACCAGACAGTATTTGTTTTTCACTCCCATATAAAGCACTTCTCCGAATTGTTTTCCTATGATTACTGCTGTCCCTGACATTGATCTATAATTATTACCATAGGATCTTAATCCCCAAGCTCCATCAACATACACGTCTATGAGAGCCAATCCCTTTTTCATTCGACCGTCAGCAATGGCCGCTTCTTTCTCACGTTTGGCAGCCTTTTCCATGGATTCTGCTGCAGTTTTCTCCCAATTTTCATATACAAAATCTTGTAGATGTGTATAAAATTTTTGTGAAAAAACCGGCACGTCCACAGCAGAAAGTATCTCCTCAAATTGTGGAAATCCAACACCAGCAGCTATAATGCCAGTGGTTGCAGCAACATTTATATTGACATTTTCTGCACTGTCACACTTCTCTGATTCGATCACAATAATTACTTTCCTACAGACGTTATATTCAGACTTCTGGACAGTTTTTTTTTACAAATTATGCCTAAATTTGATGCCGATGTTATATTTTGTCTTAGTTCTATTTATAAATGCTTAATAAAAAAAACTAGTAACTAGAATTCGTAGATAAAACGGTTCCGGTTCGGTTAACAACTCTTGCGGGGCGGCTAAATTCAGCAGCATATGCGTTCTCACATAGTGTACCATCTCAACAGGAATGGTGTTATCAAGGTTGACAATTCAAAAGTGCCTGAAATAGGCCCACTTGAAATAAATGTTGTGATTGATTTTGAAAAGTGTTTACTTTTATTAGCAAATCCATTTGATTTAAAAACAAACAAAAAATCCCGTCATGTAAAAAAAAAAACAATCAGACGAATTGATAACCTCCTCCTTTTGGAAGTCGGTTAAAAAGAACGCTGACCGCCCAAATAATCTTTTTAATTTTTTGTTATTCCAGCCTTTTCCAAAGTACTAAGTAGCTAGTAAAGTACCTATTACTATTCTACAATGAAACAGTTATACTTATATTATAAAACAGTAGCTTAGTACTTAAGGCCGCGGCTGTATAACGTGCACAAACATATCCCCTCCACTGTCGCTTAGCGTTCTATTTACGTGACGGGACTTATACCTACCTCTAACCCTTCTTGAATTACAATATTGATATTATTTCTATAATTAATTAAAGAATTGTAACACAATATTCTCCTAACTAATGTTAGTGTGCAGGCCTACCTACTGCTTGATGTTTTATACCAGGACACGAAGATTTCGCACCCTTATGGAAAACCGAATGGCGCGCGGCGTGTTGTTTTGAACCCGTATTCATGATCTTAGTGTCAGTCAGATTTTAAAGGACATGGCCAATTTCTCTATGGGCGTTTGCATAGTTATCAAATTTAGTGTACAACGATAATTTTTGGTGTTTCGTATTCGTGAATATTGCCATATTAAATAGCAAAAAACAAAAAGCTCAAAGAACTCGACATTACAAAAAACTAGACGTAAACAGTTTCATGTTACCTTCTATCAGATTGCTGGCAATATGTGTTAATAATTATTTTGCTATTAAAAACCTCAAGGCGTTTTAAAATAGCGTGTGAATTATTAGTTATATTAGTTAATTTAATATTAGTTATATTATTAGGCATTTCAACAAGATCCAAAATCCTTATTTCAGGTGGTCATTCTACCTGAACTAAGGATTTTTAACCATATATTGATTAACATTTACTGAACTGAGAAAGTCTGACAGAAAACTGAGACAAAGTATATGTTATTATTGTCACATTTATTGAGACTCCGAAAGTGACGTTTTTCTTCAACAGTTTAACTACTAATTGGCAAGGGAAACACGAAATAAAACAAAAGATTATAAACAATTACTCAATTATTGGTAAAAATAAGTAAAAATATTTTGTTAGGTTTATACATCTCTTAAAAGCTTGCCTAGATACTCGACACACTTTTAAAACAAGTACACAGCACAACACAAGTGGATTGATTGTCTAATATTACTTTACAATTGTGTTAGGTTTTCAAGAAGGCCTTTTGTTAGATTATTTTAATATTCTTGAATACTTAATAATATGTTGTCTAAAAATCCTGCTGGAGCTTGTAAATTGTTTTGGTGTCTTGCCCAACTAAGGTACCAGATTAATGTCATAACGTGACAACAACAACCAACAGTCCTGTTCCCTACGAGGCAATTACAGTAGTAACCTAAAATAGCTTCCAAGACAGAATCACTATTATGTTCAGTGTCAAATAAAATATATGCAAAGTAAATTCTCTGGGAGACATGACGAGTACGAATACGTCCTCTTAATAAATAAGGATTATTCCCACCAACCCGAATAATCATTTCTTGGGAGTATTCCAGTTCCGGACACACTTCAACAACATATATGCCATTGTCCCTAATATGTTCACTATAGTACGAACATGCTTGTCTGACCTGATAAGGACCTTATGCAAACAATATTAGATCATTGAGGGTGAAAACTGGGAAATTATTTAGTTGAGGCATGTTACCATTAATACGAGTAAACATAACTCGTCTTCTGTTTATATTAAAATCATTAATAAATTGTCCGAGATGATTTGGTTCATCCATATAACGCAATGCTCTTTGTATGATATTTTCAGCATTAGGAGTTAGGACTATCCCTTAATACAGGATGATCACTGTACAAATATACTTCACACACTCTACAGCTACGAGGAACATAGAAACTTGCAATAATATTCTTTTGAGGAAATGTGGGACCAAATGTAATGTTCTATTTCTGCATTGTTGAAATATACAGTGCATAGATGTAATTGAAGCTCGCTTATAATTAGGCAATAATATATTACTATTTTCCCTTCGAAGTGGTCCACTTTGAACTGGCGGTAAAGGAGGTGGCTCTGGTGGGCTAACCACTTGAATATTCGGGATTGCTGCATTGTTGTCCAAAGGTCGTGATGAGTCGTGCGATGCCTGTCTATCTGCTCGCATCCAACACACATGACAGACATAGTTGTTTCTTGAGGGCTGAAAACAAAGTACAGTTATATAATATTCCGAAACAAGGGTATTTTTTAAACATATTTTAATCTTTTAATTGTTTTCGAGTATGTTATGAAGCTGTGCCCCCGCTCAGCTCCTAAAAGTCATAGCTTGATGTTATTTATAGCCGCAATCGGATTTCGAATTGAACATTAATTGAAAACATTTGACCTAACTAATTCTTCAGCTTTATGATATTAAGTATAGATGGGAAGTATACTGCCATAATGAACATCACGCTTGTAGCATAAAGACACACAGGTATAACCTTCCCAAAATGAAAATGACAGTTTTTTTTTATAATTTATAAAAACTATGTATTTAAAATAATTAATAACAAAATGCTTACCACATAATTAGTATTTTCCGATAATAGGATAGACAGCAATGGAGACTCCATACTGACTTCATGGTGTCTTATTTTCCTCACAGATTTTCCACAACCAAGGCAAACCATGATATGCTCCAGTTGTCTATCATGTTCACCAGCTCCGGTATTTAATAATAGGAAGCATGGATGACAAATAAATGTATCCAGAGGCAACTGAAAATAAGATGCACTGTAAGTTAATATCGTAAACCATAAAACATACCGTTCAAAAAAATAAATCTGATGATGTTTTTCTACTCCAACATCATACCTGGGTTTGAGCAAGGGTTATCCAACGCGAAAGTCTTGTTTGATAGTGTGCAGAAAGCGAAGATATAGTATGCCTCTGCAACCTTTGCAAGGCTATTCCACAGTTGATGCACCTCATATTGATTCACAAAACAAATTCCGAAACGCAATGAAAATCCGAGTCCAGTGTTAATAGCCAGGTATCAGGTAGTAGAAGGTATCAGTCCGTAGAGATAAGCAGGAGTCAAAAATATTAGAAGATAATCGCAAAAACACAAACAGTTCGTACGCAACGGAGGATCTGTCAAGTGTCAAGTGTCAAGCGCAGTAGGTACGTACCGCCAATTTGACATAGACAATGAGACATTGTAAAACGCGTTCCGTTTTAAGTTACGGTTACGTTATTACTATTGTGTGAAATAAATATATCTAACGTATCAACACTTCAAAATATAATTTAATCACATTTTATTTAAACAAAACTGTTTTCATTGGTATTTCAATGAAAACAGTTTTGTTTAAATAAAATGTTCCAGGTAAGAGCAGTTGTCGTTCATTTCACATTCAAATCTACAAGTAGTATGCGTGGTGTAGAACGTCTATTATTTTATTTATTTTCTCTATGGTCCAAAATGGCTAAAGTTGACAAATGAGACTTTGAATTCAACTTGCATTACTTATTATATTGTAATCAATACTTACGAGTTCAGAGAGGTTAAAAACTACGCAACAATTCACATCTCTATTTTTCTTAATATAATATATTGACTATGTAAGTGTATATTGAATGTACTTTTTTGTCCATGTCCTTTACGTTACTCACAAATATAAATAAGTACTTATACCTACTTATTTTTAGTTATTAGTAATTAGGTTCAAGTTTATACAATACGTAGGTACCTAATCTATCTATAACCAAAAGGTACTTTCTAGAAAAATAAAACAAAATAAACGTATACTTATCAATTCAAGTTGATTTACTGCATTGCTCTACTCTGTAACGCAACTTAGTACCTACGCGGGCTTCTCGAGTTCGTGAACTCATGCGCGCGCGATTCCCGCGTCGCGTAATTTGTTACGTATCGCCTCTCCGTCCGGGGGCTGGGGTATGCGATTAATGCATACGGCGCTCGGGTTAACCTCGCCTTAATAAGAATAACACTAGGTGAAAATTAAAAGTATAGCACTAAAACAAGGATTTTCAACGCTCGGGTAAACTTTTAGTTGTGAATACCCAACTTGCAATTTACTTTTCCGCTATGGAAAGTTTTTTTTAAGTGAAGTTACATGACTTTTAGGATGGACGCTACGTAAAAGTCAACCAAAATACAAAAATGGCTGCCATTCAGAGGGGGATGGGTTTAGACCCCACATGTAGAATTATTTTAGTGCTAAAATAGAGCAAACTATGACCCCCTAAAATTTGTAAAGTCCGAACCCGACATTTTGTATTTAAGCATTGCTTTAAGTGTCACTTAGTGTAAGTAAAAAGGTAGTATAAAAGGCACGTATCGCGGTAGTTAACTGAGCCAGTTGATTGTACAAGGGTCCAAGTACGAATCTTAGATTAAGAAACACTTGTCTAGTCGCCTGGGCCTTTCGCATACCGATACATTGCCACACTTTTACGGCTTTGGCGCTGTGATGGCCCAAAAAGCAAAGAAATGTAGACCTTAGTGCGTTCAAACTCGTTCTTTATATTAGTAGCGATTTGAGTGGCGCTAAGATATTATTCCGTGGGGTGAAGTTCCTTTCAAAGTTTCATGATTGACATTACATCGTCATGATTTAATCATACTTCAAACGTAGGTAATTCCTGGCCATACCTACACTGCTAAGCCCAATAAGGAACTTTAATTAGTATAAAACAACGTCGCTCCCGCTGTTTGTACGCTTAGATCTTTTAAACTACGCAACGGATTTTAATGCAGTTTTCAGCAATAGATAGACTGGTTCAAGAGGAATATATGAATGTTGCACCCGTGTGAAGCCGGGGCGGGTCGTTAGTAATATTATAAACAGGAAAGATTTGTATGTTTGTAACGAATAAACTCAAAAACTACTGGACCGGTTTCAAAAATTCTTTCACAATTAGAACGCTACATTATCCCTGAGTAACAAAGGCTATATTTATTACTAGAAAAAAATAGGGGAGGAGGAATTAGGGGAAAATAAATGTCCACCAGTTCGAAGCCGGGACGGGCCGCTAGTTATTTATATAATTATTTCAACGTCGATTAGGTTAGGTTAGTAAGTAATGATAACTAGAAGTAATTGTTAGGTTGTATATTAAGTACTTCGGTAACTATTTCACTCACTGGAAAGTAGCTAACTCAAATCCTATTAGTTACTAGTTAGCTTGGTCTCCTAGAATTTTTCAACACAGGCATTTCTGTGATTATTATTGTTCAGTCATACTATTATTGCACTCTATGGTTCATAAGTCCCGCTATCCCGATGTTGCCATTGTAAAATATTGTTCAATAGAAAATGAGAGAATGGAGACCTTTGTACACAAATTCCCATTTCATTCAAAGCTATTTATAAACCTCCCGAGATAAACAAAAGGGCTAAACAATATTTCAGCCTGATGACGATTTATTTGTGCACTCACACTGATTAGATAAACGCTCGACCTAACTATTTAGAAAGCATTCGCTATACCTAGTGCACCGAGTGGACAAACCAGTCTCAAAGTTTGTTTACCTCACGAATGCAATGTTTATTTACTTTCATTCGTCTCCCGGCAACCTGTCTACATTCTGCATAGAATGCTCAGCCAACCATTGTATTCGAGGGAATGTATTTCTTTGTATCTTTCCTGACTGAGCCATAAGAAAACTATCCCATTCAGGTTGTGTTAATGTTCGTTTGCTTGAAATTCTCGTCTTGCAACATTATACTTTGTAATGCCGTTTGGTTTTTTAGTTTTATATCTTTTAACGACAAAAGCGTCTTTGGCTGTTTATAAAATTCGACCTTATTTGTTATCTAAATATCGATTAAAAATAAAGATTAGGTACAATCATGCGCCTCTATTAGAATAGGCACCCCATTGTTAGATTTTTATATTGTAGTTTCAATAAAGTATTCAACCTTCGTAATCAGGCAAACATCTTCAATACTGGACTTAAAATACCATTACTTTTGACAATAGTAAAAAAAGGCTTTAATGGCATGGAAACAAACTTTAATGGCTTTCGTAAAGTTTTTGTAGTGTGTGTGCCAGTACCTACCTATATGCGTTCCAGGACATATTTGTTTACAACCTTCTTTTTTTAAAGTAAATAGCTCGCTTGATAGCCTTTGTTCAGCTGTTATAAAAGAATAAATATCGTAATCCATTCATGGAACCGTGCATATAAACTTCAAATTAAAAATTTGAAGCAAGTTCTAAAATATCTCTTTGCAATATAATTTAAAGGTCCTTGATACCTGTAGGTACCTACATACATCCGTTTCTTCAAGGCAGCCTGGAGTGGCAGTGGCTCCGCTGGGCACGGGTGACTCACTGCGCTTTCTACCAGCTTGCTTGGTGGGTAGCGGTCGATGACACCAGCCTGTTTATTCCCCATTCGTACTAGACCTATTGTGCTAAAACTGTAATGTCGTAAACAAGTGACTAAGGAATATTTTACATTCTGTGGGTGGAACTTAGGGTTAAGATGTACTTTGTAGACGAAAAATAGGGAAATGGATTCTAAGTCCCTATCCTTTTTTCTTCCTTTCTAACTTAGGTGAACAAAATTAGTGGTAGTATTTATGTACCTACTACAATTTAAAATCAATCAATGAACTCTCTTTTGATTTGGTTGAATTGTATAAAATTAATTATTTCATCATTAATCACTGAGGTATTAAATGCTGCTAAAAATAAATATCATGAAATATTTTCCTGATCGATAACATGCAGTTTAGTTGACGGCAACCCTACAATGGATAAGGAAACGCCACGAAGCCGGCCGACCTCAAAAACAAGTGCGAAATGACTAAAGCAAAACGAATACGAGAACCGAAACCGAACGGTAGCGCCGATGAGGTAATCACACTATGAATGAAAAAACATATAAAAAATCTAAAATAAGCTAACTGTAAGGTCGACGAGAAACCACTCAAAAGTCAATCTTAAACTCGCACAGATAGAGATGGTTTCCAATTATGAAGCAGCGTATGGATATTTTGAGACACCGCGCCATTGAATAGATGTAGCAGATACAGAATATGACTCATCTGTGACTAGGAGATCACTGAGCGTGAACTTTAGGTATTCAAGTTGTGTTTAAGTTCTCGGTATACGATTTCAGGCTATATTTAGAATGTTCACGAACTAAAAGTCTATCAGGACCTAAGTCTATAATATAATCTAGGGTTTCACGAACTTAAAGTGTAGGTTGATCGGTTAATTATCTAAAATGATAGATGGATACTTGGACAGTCGTTGTAGGTATGGTGCGGGGTCCAGCTAGATTTAGAGACTGACCCTTATACATAAACTAAATACACATTATCAATTAATATGAAACCCAAAATAACAAAAAATCTTTATCCCTAATGTACGCTAGTCTCAAGGTTCTCGGGTCCTCCACCTGGGAACCTGCATCAACTCAGGGCTGGGATGACACGGCTGAGATAACTCAGTACCTATTGCACCTAAGTATGAATATGTTTTGTTTCTTATTAGACACTATGTGGGTATGATCACGAGAAATAGTACAGCGTACGTTTCCGTTCCCTTAGTGTCGCTACTCGGCGTAGCACTAGTACTCGTTGTAGGACTGGTATTCGGCGTAGGACCGCTACGCGGCTTACAGCTGCTACGCGGCGTAGTACAGCTTCGCGGCGTAGTACAGCTACGCGGCGTAGTACAGCTACGCTGGGTAATACTGCTACGTGGTGTCGGACAGGTACGTGGCTTAGAACTGCTACGCGGCGTAGGGCAGCTACGCTTGGTAGTATTGCTACGTGGTGTAGGACTGCTACGCAGCGGAGGTCCGCTACGCGTCGTAGGTCCGCTACGCGGCGTATGACTGGTACGCGTCGTAGGACAGCTACGCTGGGTAGTACTGCTACGTGGTGTTGGAAAGCTACGTGGCGTAGGACAGCTACGCGTAGGATCTGCGTAGACGCCACACACTTTTCGTTTAAAGCCCGTCCACCCGCGTTCTGATTTTTGCCCCCTTGATCGCGAATTAAAATATCAAACTGAGCACCATAATCTCTGGGAAATATTTTCCTCTATTCAACTTTTGCGTAACTTAATATCATAGTACCTAACACTTACCTACGAGCTATGTTGTTATGTTGTACTATGAAGTCGAGTTTACGCAATGTTAGTTTTTATGTTCAACTGTAATTACCAGACATAATGAGTGCTTGTGATCTAAGGCGCAGACAGCCTGGCTATTAACTAAGAATAGACTAGCCCTTACAACAAGTTACACCTTTTTATCTAGATTGGCTAACCCAGTAACATTTCATACCGGTTACACGGATTGCATGCCGCGGTGTATGGGAGAATAAAACAAACATTTTTAACATGGCATAGTATTTATTATCATAAAAATGATAACTTACATCATTATAATTTTAAACAATAGATAACTTAAATACGTGTCAATCCTTATTCCTTAGAACATAAGAATACATTAAAATATCGAATAGAATGAAGAAAAACCGAATCTGCGTCTGAGTTGTTTCGGCAATATAGATTTATTATGACATTACTTTGGACAATATGAAGCAATAAACTAGATTAATCTACGTTATAATTAATGGATGGATTACTTAGCATTAATATATTACTTGCATTTTGCTTTATACCTGATATCGTAAGTTTTGTGTTATTTGCACACTTTTTCAGTTGGCAAAAGATTTTCCACCAGAATCGAATACTATCAATGAAGCTGATGATTTTATTCAGATTAAAACAGTTGTTCATACAGTTTTAAAGTTTTTATGTTTACTGCGTAGCTGAAACTTTATGTAGGTATTACTTCGATTTATAACTTACTTTTCGACTAAACCTACATTCAATTTTTAATATTAATTCATCATAAATTTCAGTCACTTAAGTTTAAGGTTTAAGAAATTATTAAACAGTTTTCTGGTTCTCGTTACAGTTACAATCTTAAAAAAACCTAAGGCTAAAATATGTAGGGATAACCCAAAAAATATTTAATAAATTCGTCATTGAGGTTTTCTATATTAACAAAAGCTACACAGAGTTGGCGAGTGGATATAGAAAATCTACAATTAATTTCCAATTCTTTTTTCAGTGTTGGCACTGGCCAAACGTAGATAATTTAACTGCAAAGACAAGTAAGTCCAAAACCTTATACCAAGCTACATTAAAAAAACAATGCATTAACTTTTACTAAAATTCTAATCAATACACTTACCTTCATATAAATACTTATCGATATAAATAATTCATCGCTAGCCCTATTTACAAATGCGCAGCTCTAATCGTTACCTACATGACATAAGTAAATAAATGTTGATGAACATAATTAAAAATACTTGTTATGTTTATTTTTAAAGATTAGTTGACATTTAAAAATTATTTGTAAAACAACCAACCATAGTTATCTAGGTGAGAAATATTTACAATAAAGTAATGATGATGGCCTCATATCGAATGCCAAAACAGCAAGAAATATTAATCAACCCAATTATTTATTCGATACTTAATTTATCACTAAGGTAGAAAAAAATTGTGGACACAGTCTCTAAGTAAGGACAAACTATTTGTCTTTCAATCATCTTAATTTTAAATACAGTTGTAAAATATTACATCATTTTTTCAATACATAGGTACAAAAAATCTAATTCTAAAACGTAACGTTTTGCTCCAGAGCAGGTACTTAATAAGATCTACATATTATTATTATAATGGACGGCAATACGAGTGAAACTATACCTAGGCTGGGGAATGCTATTCCACCATATTCGTGCATTGCTTTATCACAGCGTATACTATTGTAAAACATAACTTAAGGACATCGTTTCGCGAGGGTCATGTATTTTTCCAGTGCTGTCCTTTTGTTTCAGTGAATAGATGACCTCTGTCAAATTAAAGCACTGTGCAGACAACTCCGTATAGTCACCTATAGTGCTACACATTGTTAGACGCGGTAGTGAGTGATGGATTTGCAGTTGTTGTGACGCATTCTTTTTGCACCAAAAAACATTGCTGATTCATAACTTTATATTAGGTAGGTAACTAGGTACCCAAACATTCGTTGTCTGGGTACCTAGTTAAGTCTGACTTTTTTAGGAAAACCAGAAAGATTTAAGTAAAACAAAGGGAAATCGACTTTAAAAATTTGATGAACTCTCACGGTTAGCATTTTAAATTCATGAACTTACTAGTATATCAAAGCACACTCGAATAGCACATCATTGTAAAATGTTAAAAGTTTAAAACTTTTGTACCGTAGCTAGTCATCGAACACTAGTCGGTCACTGGAATAAAAACGACGTCCCTCGGGTGAGGTGCACTCACTGCCTCTTACCGCTAGTGTGTGGCAGTGAGATCACGTGTAGCAGTTGTCCTCGTCGGCGTGGTCGCTGCAGTCGATGGTGCCGTCGCAGAGCTGCGCCAGCGTGATGCAGCGCCCGTCCACGCAGCGCAGCTCTCCGCTGGGGCACGGCGACGCGTGCGCGCGGGACCAGCCCCGTCCTTTAGCAGTCGTCCCCGGTCTCCCAAAGCTGGAAGTGGGCGGGGGCCCGGACGGGGCCCCGGGTCCGGTCATGGGTTGGGTGCCTTGGTCAGATTTAGTTATAGCCACTATGGGTCTTTCGTTTTCGTCCTGTGTTTGGGCTGTGGGAGTCGGGTCGGGTGTATCATCCGCGTACATCAGGGTATCGTTCAACGCTTGGTCTTCAGCAACTTCTGCTGCGTGCTCCGCCGCTGCTTTCTGAAAATACCGATTATGTGATTTTTGGCTTGATTTTAAAGGAATATTAAATGATTTAACCATAAATCAGATGGATATTTATAAAGACTTTGGTTACGGATATCTATACATATAATAAGAATGTAAAAACACTGTGTCTGTACATTGAATATATTAAAAAAAAAAAAAATTGAGGGGGGTTTAGAAACAGTAATAGAGCACGAATCCAAAAAAAAAATTCTGTCTGTTTGTCTGTTTGTCTGTTTGTCTGTTTGTCTGTTTGTCTGTTTGTTTGTACACGCTAATCTTCGGAACTACTGGACAGATTTGAAAGATTTTTTTTTTGTTGTATAGGTATTAAGTCTGGGCAACATATAGGCTATAATTTATCTTGGAAACTTGAACACCTGATGCAGAACCGCAATAGACCAGCTAAACTATAAGAGATACAAAAATGGTACCATAGCAAAAATTGTTCCACGTGATGAGCATTTTCTGTTGAGAGAATAAATTTGAAGATCTAGAACACCTGATGTGGAACTCCAACAGCCCAGCTACACTATAACATATATAGGAATGACGTTTTAGCAAAAGTTGTTCAATCTGATGAGCACTCTCTGTTGACTTATAAAAATCGAAGATCTGGAACACCTGATGTGGAACTCCAAGAGCCCAGCTACAATATAACATATATAGGAATGACGTTTTAGCAAAAATTGTTCAATCTGATGAGCACTCTCTGTTGATTTATAAAAATCGAAGATCTGGAACACCTGTTGTGGAACTCCAAGAGCCCAGCTACACCATAACACATATAGGAATGAAGTCTTAGCAAAAGTTGTTCGGTCTGCTGGGCATTTCCTGTTGACTTATAAAAATCGAAGATCAGAAACATCTGATGTGGAAATCAAAGTTAGCACTAATTTCACTGTATAATTATAAAATAATATAAGCTGGGAGTACCTCCACGCGGTGAAGGCGGTAACAGTTTAGGACTGATTTTCGATGACGAAAGGTATAACATTGAAAATTTGACTCTACTGGACAAAACTACCAATTATTTTTTTATTTTATCGAATAAATATGCCTTCGGGCGTATGTTATTTGAGTGTTTAATTTCACTTATCTTCGTGACACGGTAGCCAACCCGGTAACGCAGGGGAGCAGTCACTTAGATTTTAATTGATCAGGTATCTTCACAATAAAACTATAACCATGCCTAGAAAGAGGTCAAATCTTTCCCAATGTTCCAAAGAAGCTAAAAGATTGAGGATCATAAGATCCCAAGAATCTACCGAAGAACGTCAGGAGAGACTTGATGCTGTTCGAGAACATCAGGCTGCAACTCGCTCCGTGGAAACATCTTCGGATCGCGAAGCACGCCTGCGTTCTCAGCGTATTTACGCATCGACATCCAGGTCTCTAGAGAACTGTGAAGAATATGAAGCGCGACTGACTGCTGATCGTGAACGTCATGCATTGTCTCGCGAGTCGGAGACGTTCATGGAAAGAAAATTACGCTTGTGTTTTCAGCGTGTATACTCATCGACTTCGAGGTCTCTAGAGACAAGTGGGGAACGTGATGCGCGACTGACCGCTGATCGTGAACGTCACGCATTGTCTCGCGAGTCGGAGACGTTCACGGATAGAGAATTGCGCTTGAGTTCCAAGCGTATCTACGCATCGACTTCTGACTTACAAAAATGAAAGATATGGAACGTCTCGAATCGTCTCGCGCATCCCGTTTTCCCGTCCCCGGGCTCTTAGAATTCGACATCAGACGTTTCAGGTCTTCGATTTTGACGACCCCGTTGTCGCTGGCATTAGCAACAGGATCCGCGTACGAAGTCGCGGGCAGAAGCTAGTTTATAATAAGGGTGATGCTTTTTTGCGGCTTCTTGTATGGGTATACCTACAGATGGCATAGGCTTAGTAATAGGGTCCGCTACTGGTGTAATAGGGTCGGACGTGTCACTTGAATGCAAAAAGATTGGCAAAGGTTCTGGTCGCCTTATAGACGGCATCGCCTTCGAGGTTGAAAGCGGAGAAATTGCCCTAAAAACCGAGACAATTTGCCTTACCTATCTAATATGACTAGATAGATAACACAAAAAAAGATGACCTTAAATAAGCCAAAAAATAAAAAGCTAGTTTTACCCTCAGCAGGGCGGCACCGTCGATGACTCTGTCAAAGTTGTTGGTAGTTTTATTAAACCGAGTGGGTTTAGTCACTACAGCTGGTCGTTGGGGTTGTTTATTGGGCTTAGGCACTCCGAACTTCAAGGTCTTTGGTGGCTTTTCATTAGGTTCTGCTGCTTCTTTTCCGTCTTTGTAAAACTCATCAAAAAATCCAAGATCTCCCATGTTCACATCTTCGACAGATTCCTTTTCTGCATTCGGTTTTTGAGGAGCTTGAGCAACTTTTTCTTCCTCGGGTACTTTTGGACTAGCTTTCACTACGGGCTCATTGATGGCAGGTGTCACGACTTCCTTGGTTAGTTTGGTTGGTTGGGGGCGATAGTAATGCGACAATCGGGCTGGCAAGGGACGGCGCGTGTAGTTTCTTTTCAGAGAATTATTACTGTCACTAGTAACGAGAAGCTCCTTGCTACTTTCGTTTTCGCCTAAAACAAATATAAAATGTCATTAAAATAGAAAAAGTTTAGTACAAAGCGATAAAAGAGATAAAAAGACATCGCTATCGACAGGAGCGTGCAAAAAAAAGAAATGTAAGGACATCTTATTGTGTTGTGTTTGTGTAGTCAGCAACACGTTGCGGTGATTAACATACCAGCACGTTGATGGGTAGCCTTGCGTCCAGTAGAAACCCTGTTAGGCCTTCTGATGGCGGGTGCGGGCGCGGAGCCGGCGGACTCCTCTCCGGGCTCGTGCGTGTCGGCGGCGGCGTGCACGGCGCCGGCCGCGTGCTTCGAGCGCACGCCGCACGTCTCCACGTGCTCGTCCTCGCCGTCCGGACAGTCCGAGTAACCGTCGCAGAGCCACCTCTTCAGAATACACCCACCAGAACTACAGCTGTAGGAGAAATTATTACTATTTGAAATTTAACATCGGTAAAGGAAAGATAATATTAGATAATAGACAACAGTAAGGCAAAGAAATATATTGAAACAATTTGAATATGAAACATTACCGGTATTCAGATTCATCGCACTTGATGCACGTAGCTGCCTCGTCCTCCCCGGCGGGGCAGTCCTTGGTGCCATCGCACACCCAGTCCCGGGGCACGCACGAGCCGTCGTTGCAGGAGAACTCACGCGGGTAGCACGGGGTCTTCGCTCCTTCGCAGTTACTGTGCGGGTAGGTCTTGCACTTAAACGCCGGAATTAGGTCAGCAGGGATCTGACCGTCACACGCGTCTACGATCGCTGAAATTAACATATTTGAGGGATTCATATGGTGATGTGATGTGAGTGTGAAAGCGGCATGAATTGATAATAAAATCAAATGTTTAGATATTGTATTTACCTTTACATAGACCATAGCATGGCATCTTCGTAGGGAAGGGTGGCGGGTTACACTCAGGCTCCAGCAAAGCACACATGAAATGCTTGACACGGTCGCTGCAGTTAGTGGCCACTAAGTAGTCGATCTGGGGCAACAGAGATGTCGACTCTACATCTCCAATTTTTGCTGGTGCTCCGGCTAAGTCGTATGGTAGGATCCCTCGGCACAGAGCCATGCGGGTCGAACGACATTGAACTGAAAGAATTTACAACTAACTTGGTACTATGCTCAAAAAATATATAATTTGGGCTAATTAAACATTTAGTTATTTAAACTCTTATACGTTAGTCCCATCATCGTCTGTCTTTTCCTAATTATGTTGAGGTTGGATTAAAATCCAACCATTCAAATTTACCCAGTATAAGCACTCTTATACGTTATTGTGAAAATCGTAATCCCGAATAATGTCTCCCGAAAGAACACAATCCCGGATCACTTTATCACAAAATAACGGGGTCTCGTTATTCAGAATAATAATATAAATAGTGATCATTCAGTGAGTCAGAGTCAGTTAGTTACACCCACCCAGTCCAATGAAATTGTTATCAGCGTATGAAGGATATACAAATTACAACATGAAAGTGAATATTGAAAAATGTTGTGAGATAATAATAATGTTGATCTGTACCTTTTTCCTTGAACGTTAGCGATGGAACCGCATACCCCCGATACAAAAGTTAAAGCCTTACTTACCCTCTGAATAGATATTGGATGGATACTTTTTGGTGGTGGTGTCATCTCCGTCACGCCACGTCGGTAGCGTGGGGGATACTCTTGTGTTATACAGAGAGCTTTGAGTAGTTGATTTAATTTTGTCTGCATCCTCTATAGAAATACCAAAGAGCTTTGAATGACCTGAGGTAAAGCTGATATCTGGACTGGGACGGCGATTGTAAAATTCTTGTACTTCAAGCGGCACATGTCTATCTGCTTCGTCGTAGCGCGGTCCGGGGTATACTGTGGGGCCATAACTCTTATCCTTCTGTGTGTTTTCCACGTTTTTCTTTGTTATTTGTTTATGATCATAGTTAGTAAAGTCATTAATTGTTTCTGCTCTCGTTATGACCTCCGTGGTCGCTGCAGTGCCATTTTTGAAGTAAATCGCTAGTGGCTTCTCAGGCTTCTGAGTAATATGCGGTTTCAACGTCGAGTCGTCGGTGTTGGCGTCGTCCAACACTTTGGCTGTTCTCAAATTGTCGGTGTCAGCTTTTTCATTGCCGTATTGGACTTCGGGTGTAAGATGGGTTGGGAAGACTGGAGGTATGGGCAGTTTTCTTTTGGGAGCTTCATTTGCCATCGCATCGACAGCAGATTGAAAATCGGGGTTTTTATCGATTTCAGCACCGTAGAAATCTATTTCCGATGTTTTCGTACCTGCAATTATGTGTGAGCAACAATATTCGTCGGAACAGTGATTTATTTGGTTAATACATTTACACATGCAAGGTTATTTTTCCCAAATGTTGAGCACACAATGATGTTGTGTGGTATATTGTGGTAACATTAAACATTTAAGTGTGATATAACACTCTTATTCCCAAGTTGTGCTCCTCTTACCTACGAACAGTGTGGTTGGTGATATTTTCTACGTGAAACTACAGCTGGACTAATTTCACAATGCTTACTATTTCAATCTATTTACCGAAATATTTTCTGCATTAAGTGCACAAGACAAACATTCAACACTTAGGCGTTAACATCAGTTGAGACATACACACATGAACACATTGATTTGTTCATCACATCGAAATATTCTGTTAGTTGTACAAGGATATTTTGACGCGTGATTAAAACCGCTACATTACAGTACGTAAGTATTGAACCTAGCTAAATGTTCCATTGATGCAGAGGGAACCGCCACGCACGGTGTAATGAGAAGAAAAAGAACATTTTAAGACATCGAAAAAAACCTGCGTAAGTAAATTAAGAAAGTAATTCGTTAATTCTTTCTCATGTGTTGTCCATCAAAATTGGGCTCTGATAGGAGTTTACCATGGGACCTCTGACAAGTGATTTAAGTACTGTAATGACACTTAGATTCTTTTCTACATGAATATAGTTAGCGAACCCATCTAGAGCAGAGATAGCTAAGCTAAACTTAACTCCAAAAAGACGAACAAAGAAGAATGATTTTGGATGGTCATGGTGTGACTTTAATAAAGTCCTGACTTCCTGAGCCACCACCATCACCTCTTATAGCAGTGTTACTTTAATGTCACTTCAGTGTAGGCACACCGCACACTAGCGGGCTGTGGTTGTGGAGCTGTGTGACAAACTATGCTCCTTCTACTCTCCTGCCCGCTTAGCCCAAAAACATGCCGCCGAAGTGACCTCTGCATTGCCACCGGCCGCGGTGGAAGTGGCGAAGTTCTGGGCTAACAAAATATAAAAATTGTCGTGCCAACGACACGGAAGAAGAAGAAGTGTGGACAAGAGATGGAGCTAGATGTCCTGTAGCTACGTCTCCTTCCTACACTGAAGAAAGATCGAAACAAAACTGCTTAAGAGGTCTTGGTAGGCCTCCTGATCGCAAGTGCTCATAACATGAGAATTAGTTTTAGAACCCATACCATGATCGTCCTTCACCGATTTCTTGCCATGTTGCTGTTCCCGTTTCCGGTCTTGTAGCGGACGCTGTCCAGCAGCAACAGGCTCCCAGTAGGTGCCGTTGTCGCCCGTCCGAGACTCCAAGTTATCTGGAATTGCAAGATTAACGATCGCATAAGTACGGTTTGTTGCTATATTTAGTTGCGTAGGCAAGTTCGGGGAACGATTTTCTATCTTATTTTTTAATATTAAGGTGCTTTTTGTTCTCGCCAGCAGGAAAGGTGAAATAAATACTAAAGTAACAGGTGCTTGTTTTTGTTTTAAGACAGTTGAGAGTAACGAACTCGCGTCAAATGTATGTATTGCTTGCGTCTAGTGACAGGCGCTCAATGGCTCAAGTAGAGCAGTAATATTTTTAATGATTAAATAACTAGTAATCTAGTATCGTAGTAACAAAACGTATGCAAACGACCCAGCCTTAATAAATCTCATAACTATAGCTATAAATGTAAATAAATCTGCAATATTACGTCTGTCACTTATGTCCAAATTTAAATTGAATTCCGGATCATAAACAAAATCAAATGTTATAAAAATGATGAATAATTATGTGCAATTTCACTACAATTCGGATCAGTCTGGTGATTGGGCAATTAAGGAGACCATGCTAATCGCCTTTACCCAGTCGTTAGCAAACGATATTCAGGACACATAGTTATAAATCAATAACTTTATCTTCCACTGATTAAATGCACGGATAAATTCTGACGCGTGCCAAAAACCTACAAATGTGAACGTGAATGTTTGAAATGTAATTTATACTGTAGATATTTAATTAACCCACGAAACTACTCTAAAGTTTCATATAACTAGACTTTAATTAAATGGGTTTCGTGTAAATTATGATGTTGTTAAATTAAATAACAGTTTAATTTAAATCGGTAACATACTTACATTTCAAAGTAATAATGCTGTAAAAACTATTAATTAAATTAACATTGATTTTATTATTTATAAAGGGTGTAAATAGACCCTTAACGAAGCTGAAAGGCACTTGTTCTCCCCGTCATTGCGATCATTTTTTTGTTCTAGACCATACCTGAGATATTGGGGGTCAAAGTTCCAACATTTTCACAAGTTTTTTTTTTTAATACAGGGTTTTAATGTTGAAACTTTACTTTAAATAGCTCCACGACCCCCGTACTATTCAATGCATCCACCTGCGCAATGTTTTGGGTACTTTGAGGTTTACCGTAAAACGTGATTTTTCACCCCAAAAAAAAAAAGTTGTTTCCCAGCAATAATTTTTGCGTAGGGTTACTTAGTTTGATGTGCACAATGCTTGGTTGACGGCTTCCTGAAGGGTCCGTTTACACCCTGTATGATGACCGTTTAAAACAAGCGTACCTAATCTTCTATTAAAATTGTTTACCTATTAGATAATCTCCTATTTCAATACCTTGCAAACCAAATAACTCCTACAAATACTCCGATTACTGGAAAGGTAACGTCACTATCAGTATCACGTATGGTGTTTTTTAACAGACAGCTAAAACCTAAAGAAGATTAGTCTGCAACATTTCGTCGCCCGGCGAGCCGTTCACACCGGTAAACGTACTAGGAAGCCAGAGTATCTGTTGAGAGCGAATACGCGGGCCGGTGAAAGCTTGGTTCAAGATGTCACGGCACTCCTCCGGCCGTGTCAGCCTAGTATCGCCATTAATCCTTATCGCGGTTGCACAACATACATACATAAGTAATGTGAAGATAGTAGGTAAACACGCTCCCGTTCCGACGTGTCAACTGTCAGTGTCATAGGTGAGCGCGGGAACTTCCTATGTCGACTCATTTTGTTATGCATGCAGTTTGTTGCATGTGATTACCGTTTTGGTTATGCAGGTTATGCTAGTTAATTTGGTCTGTTGTTACCTTGTTTCTATCCGCTTTATTTTTTATAGCATCTTAAAAGTTACACCTGTAAGTGAACGTTTAATCTGTTTGAGGATCATCAGATGCTCCAAAGTTTTCGTAAGCAACAGGAATTCAGTTGGCTCGCGTTGCGCTTCGTTTCTCCACTCCACTGCGCACACCGAACAGTTTCGCAGAAATGTGACCTAACCGATGTACGGGATGTAGTTTAGCTCCCTGTAACACGTATCCTAGTTTGTAAGTAATTAAAATGATTATATGTTACATAAGGCTGTAAGGCGTGCGGCAAATGAAATGCAATTTGTGAACTATTGCTGTAGTCGCTGCGGGAGGCTATTAGCGTAGGTACCTAGCTTGTGTGCTGAGGAGTCATTAGGTAATTTAGTAGATAACCACAGTGCACATGAGATAAGCGTTCAAGCGACACCAGCCTACAGGCCCAGGCGGCCACACCTCACCGAAACATATAAACTGTCGTTGTAAGTCCTACTAGTTATAAACGTCCTTAATTACATCCATTTATTATTAATTTTACCCATATAAATTGTTTTGCAAATCGTATGTTACATGCTTAAATACCTTATTTAGTATAATTTGGTTCTTATAAATAATAATGAAAAAGGAATGATGTCCTTGGGCCTATCAAGAATCATTAAAAAAATAAAATAAGATAAAGACGAATCGTAGTATGGTGATGATTAATTTTGATATACATAAGGGACTTTTAATTATGAAATTAGATGATAATTAGAAAACATATAGTAGGTAGGAACTAAAAATGTACCTAGTGGTTTCATTTAGTTTTTTCATTATTTTCACTCAAACCAATATTTTAACAGTTTGCAATGTGATAAATTCGAAGTGCAGCCAAGCAGTCATTAGCATCAACAGATAGCAACAACAACCTTCAATTTATTTCGTAATTGATTTCACGTGTACTCATACGGTTATTTACATCTTCACGTTTTGCATACTGTAATTAACTGACTGTACGGCGCGGGCGTACCTACCAATGCAGCAATGGTATTATATTGGCACAATAAACACTTCGTTGACTGTAATTGTAGTTTCAATTTCAAAAAGAAAGTGACGTCGGGTTGAGCTCATAACTACTTATGTTTTCTCTTCTATATTTTTATTAGCACCTATTGTCATCGATTAGGCATAAATAATAACGTATATGTATTACAATAGATACAATCATCAACAATGACAAACGAAATACGAAGCAAGACTGTTAATAAAAGTTTATTTGTTTGGCAGCTTAAGTGATCTTATTTATGTGATGACTTTTAAAATTCCATTGTGTTGCAAAATTATGCACGTTACATAAAAAACCGCGGCAGAACGATAAACATTAATCTTTTCTATCTAAAAAGAAAAAGAAATGCGAAAAAGCGGAGCATGTATAAAATAAAGACATCCTATATGGATGCACAAAAGTATTCGCGAGGTCAACTTTCGTTTTTACGGATCCTTCGCAAATAAAAACACTATATAGAGAGCAACAAAGGAGACTGGAGCGCATCCGGTCACATGCGGCGCGGCGGCATGCGGCAGCAGCGCGCGGCGCGGGGCGGTGGAACCCCACGCTATCAAATTATTGCTCACCACGATTTTACTTTACCATTTAAAATCTGTTATTAAAAAATCCCTTCGCGTGTGAGATGTGAAAGTGGCTGAATATTTATGAAGAGATCAAAAGTTTCGAGTCTTATCAAAGTACAATTTGCACATGAAAAGGACTATAATGGCTTTGAAAGTTATTTTACGACGTATTTCAGCTTCCGCTTCGAGGGCAATTACTGATTTTAATGCAAAAATTAACATTACAGACTTTCTATATGCAAATTCTCTTTTATTTTAGATCAGGTCACATCGATAAAGGATTCAAAAATAGAGATTGAATAAAGTTATGATAGATTTGTCAATAAAACGTCTAGTCAACTAGAATCCAATTACGTTTATGAGGTGCTAAGAGTAATAAAAATCTATTACATGTCGGTAAATAAGAGTCGGATTCTCGATAAAATATTGAGTGTCTGTATAGCTTATGTCGAACAAGTCGTTGATATAACAAAGCTATTTATTACAGTATTTGGTGTCGTTGGAGCTTTCTTATGCGAGTGTTTGTTACGTGTAGATTTAACCTCTGACATTGCTCGTGCGCTCGTGCCGTCCGTCCGGCGCGGGCGCATCTCCGCCCGAACGTCAACAGACTCTATCACATTATAATAACGACTTTCGATCAAGAATGTTGAATAGCGTCTGATATAATCGACATTATGTCAAAAATCAACTTAAGAGATGTTAGTTATGTTTACTCGATCTATGAAATAAGGTTATTTCTTATTTTCACCGGCTCTGTCAATATCGTAGTTAAATCGAACGCGGTTTAAGTTAATTGAGAACATTATCTTAATTAATACAGAAAGCGTTTAATTAGGAGCTGATAATTATGCACCGTGTTAACATTCTTATGTGGGTTCACACGCGCTTCCCAATACAACTAATATTCATACTGTTTTAATGTTCCGTGTGGAGATAAACACGAGTGATAAAAACACACAACTTTCGGTCTCTCAGCGGAAATCATAACAATCATTGTCACAATAAAACTGTTGTAAAATATAAATTGGTTTAGAATGGTCCGCATGCCATTCGGAACTGTCCCTCGTCCATAAACATTACTGATTTAGCTGTGAGAACTTGTCGCATCCAGTTGTTACTGACTGCCATAACCAACAATGGTGTCAATACCAGCTTTCGTGCGATACCCACGATACAAATACGCCCGGTATGATGCAAAGCTACAGATATTGGGGCATTATGTTTGGGAAATTGAAAGTTCCGACGTGACCAATCCAACAAAGCCTTGTGCAAACCATATACGTACATACTCACAGAATAACTGCGGCTAATCGGAATTCTGCTCCTTGTATAGCCGTGAACAATTTGATAACTATAGATTATGATTGTCTAAAAACTGTTGAATTAAAAATGTTTTGTCATTAGCACTATTGATTGGTTTTAACCTTTTGAGTAGCCGTGTAAACTTGAGCTTTAATCGTGTCGTGCAAAATAAAGCCGTAGAGCGAATGAATCACACAGATTGTATCAAACAAGAAAGGTAAAAGGAGAATTGCACGAGATTGTAAATAGGTAAACGGGTGAAAGGTATAGAAAGGCGGTAATTTACAAAATGGTACATTTAATTTTGTAACAAAAAGATAGATCTTTGTGATAACAGTTCTAAGAGTCGTAAATAAAAATGTCAACGCTATAATGTAATGTAGTTCAAGATAAGTTGTGCTTACTTTATTTTTATAACTTTCCCTTAAATAGTACTGCAGTACTAACGTCCATAGCTATACGCTTTAGGTGCTGTTCCTCGTCTGAGCAACTCGCTTAAACAGCTGTTCGTGGTCTCAGCACCTCGTTTAAGCTGTTGTTCCTCGTCTCAGCACCTCGCTTAAGGTGCTTTTCCGAAGACATACTAACTTTTCTACCTACAGGTGCTCTTCAATTTTATTTCATTGCAAAATCTGGTTTTTTACTAAACGTCAAAGTCTACGTCGTACCTAAGTGACTGAGTGTATTACTCTCTGCTCTCAATCGTATTAGGAGCTTCTACTTAGAAACGCGGCTATTATCTATTACGACCATCTTAATGACTCACAAAATCATTACGATATCATAGATCATTTCGTCTGCCTCGTTGGTCGAAAGGTGGCAAGCGCGACTGCTGAACATGGATCCTGGGTTCAATTCCCGGGTCGGGCAAAGTGATATTGGTTTTTTCCAGTAGGAATTTCTCAGTAGCAGCTACGGTGTCAGGATTTGTGCCCGGTTGATGGCAATAGACTCGTCCACTATTAATTGTCCTCGTGACCATTTTCAGTCACGGCAAGTACAAGTGTAGGGCATGCACCCGGTTCTACCGAACCTGATATACCCGGTTTTTATAACGTATTTGCATAACCGGGTGCATGTCCTATACAAGCGTGTGCGCAGACACAGGTGCACTCTGTCTCCCTTTACTGTCATAGTCCGATGGGAGGGCAATAAGACACGACGGGGGCGAGCGCTAGAGACACGGAACTTAAACATAACTGGCAAAAAGTGAGTGTCTTGTAGATACACCAAGATTACATAGATTCGGGGATTACAGGCGTGATGTAATATTAGTACTTACCAGGCATAAGGAAGTAGACGAAGACAGCGAGGGCGACGCACACGAGGATGAGCGCGACCGGCCACCGGAGCATGCGCAGCGCCCTAGTCATCTTGCCTGCGCCCGCGCCGCTGTCCGCTGACACGCGGTACAGACTGTCCGGGTGGGAGCCCTGCGGACAAACACAAACAATCAATACATTTACCATGTTCAAGGAGAAATAAGACTTCTTGATGAAGAAAAAAGAAGACAAAGAACACAAAAAAAAACATTAATCTTAACAAATCAGCTAGACCAAGAAGGCCCAGTTAAGTAAAATGCCAGATGACGCTGAAAGGTTGATGCAGTCGTTGGTCAATGTCTTTCTTTTTTACTCTTGTGTACAATAATGTGTTTCATAATGCGAGTCGAGATTTTTATCAATCTTATCTGGAAGTATGCTTGACTTATGAAGCTTCAGAACCACTTTAGGTTACGGCATAATCTATCTCATCATCTAGCCATTAACCACTGGGCTTTTTATCTCTATATGTATAAGAACGTATAAAAAGTTCATTTAAGAAATAGCTTACATTTCAAAGCTTCTGAAGTTCTTTCGACACACCACATAATGTATACTAGTAAGCTCTGATTTGTCGAAAGCTTTTATATCAAGAAACAGTGGATAATACTGGGTGAACGAGGGTGATACTTTATGTGTTACTTTTAGGGGCGTGTAGTAGTCAAGAAAATGAACAACTTTAAGTGTGGGATCAACCATTTAATTGCGAAAAAATATCAGTTTCTCCATATATTAATTATGGTCGAAAAAAAGATAGGGAACAGCTGTTTTTTTGCACAATAATTTCAGTGTGAGTTCTATAGTAAAAGTTGCCCATGTTTATGAGTAATTCACTCACTTAAAATATTGCCAACGTTTCCAATCACCCTGTATAAGAAAAGTTTATCTAAAAGTAATACTAACAGAGAACTAGCAAAATTAAAATGAAACAAGTTATTTTAGAAATTCCTAAAATACATTTTGTCACTCTGCTCATATTTGTGCCGTGCAAAAGAATTCGTAAAATCGTTATATTATATATGCGCACTGCTATTAATATTAATGGCTTAATATCCGTGCCGAATTCCAAGAAAACGATTATTAATAAAATTGAACAGTTTTATGTATAAACTTATAAGTCGATACACCTACGCTTCGGCCAGATTAACTATATTTATTCAAGACAAAACACATATTGTGTTCATCTCAGTAACGTTACGTGATGGTCCAATAAAACTTTTATTATGTCATTTATTTTGAAGAAAGTTGCCGCCCGAGAGCCGCATATAACATAACTTTTGTTAAGTACTGTATAAACCTTAGCGTTATTTATCCAAGGGAGCGATAAGGCTGTGATACAGTCACGAGCACCAATATGTATACACTTTCCTAAATTTAAAAGCAATTTTCGCGAGAAATAACGATTGTAAGTTGGAAATTAGACTATAATTTATTAATAACAAGTGAATATTTACATTATATACGAACTACAAATCTATAATAGTAAGAAAAAATAAAAATGTACAAGTATCAAAACGATTACAGGGCGTCAAAAAATTCGTCCACATCACTATCAACAGGAAAAGAGCCCAGAAGGCTGGCAGCATTGCCACGTTGGATGGCAATTCTGATTCTTTGGCCAAAAAATAGCCCCGCCCTCTGGTCACTTGGAAATAGAATCTTTTCTATAAAAATATGAGTTCCAGAATACTATGTTCGTAACAACATCAAATTTTATTCAGAACAGTAGGAGAAAAACACTTTTAAAAGTTGTTAAGTGTTTTCATATAGGTGCTGGTGACTGTACATCTCATGATACAAGTAACATCATCGATTAATGTATGTTACGTATGATCAAAGTTAAATTCATTTAACAGAATTTCATATTCAAGTACATAACGTCACATCACGCCCGTAATCTTTGAAAAGTTAGGCAGAGATGTAGCTGCACTAACCCCCACATTTATCCACTTATGTTTTAGTCCCATTAACATGCGAATACCGAGTAATAGGGGCGAGCCTATTGCACAAATTCAGACTCCATAGATGCTAATGAGAAATTCCCGACCAACCTGAAATTCATACTCAATAAACACTTTGCGTGACCAGGGAAGCGAACCCAGGACCTTATGTTCAGTAGTAACGCTTGTGACCACTAGGCAGTGAACAAATTCAAGTAATTTATTATTAAAATAGTTATATTACAACATAATATTTTAAGTAGGTAAGTAACGTAATCCACATATACATATACAAATACAAATAGGTGGGCTATTTGTATATTTATACATATTTGGAAAATGGAAAACTATCGGAAGTGTCAGTAAATATTGCCCTTAGGTACCCACACTCATTAATAAAGCTATAGTACGTACCACATTACCATTATAAAGAACTCGCATCGAATGTGGGCGGTATTTAAATTTCACTAATCGATTGTAATTCGATAGTGATTTATCGAAACTGTTAAAATATTTTATTTATGACAATAAATTGTAACAGATGGCATTTTTGAAACTGGACTTTTTTGCTAATAGAAGAAAGTTGCATTCCTATTGAATTATGCACTAAATCTGTATAAGTTTCAATAATAGAAATGCAAAATGTGTTAGGAAATAACATCCCAAATACAGAATAAATTCGAATGGGCTATAAATAACATTAATATTGGTAACCATTATAATCTTGAGTAGAATCTTCGTGTAATATCAGGGCTCCCGCGGTGCCGCCTCGACTTAATCCATACAAATTACATATTAAGTGTCCGAAGCACGAACATTTTCATTATTGGTATTCCATCACAATGTTCACTCAAAATGTATACGAAACTGCTACCGGGCTTCGTTTAAAATGAATTAAACCAAATTAATGCCATAAAAATTTATATATAAAATAGAATTTTGTGAGCAATTAAGCGTTTAATTTTACGGCTCGACAAATATGTTATTTGCATATTAATAATGTGTAATGGTTATTCATTAGCGATCACAAACATGCCTATTAGGATTTGAGCCAAAGGAAAAGGAAATGTTGACTAATTTTCTTGAGATAGTTAAACTTATTCCACTTAATACTTTTTCACGTTATTAAATTCTGTGTGTTAAAAGAGATAATAATAATAATAATCGCGCTTCAATCGTGAGTGCTGTGTCTCCGGTCGCTGCAGTTGCGTCGAGCTCGAGCGACGAGTTTTTCTCCCCGCCGTCGACTCCGCCACCACCACGACGACGAGGAACAGGACGGCCACCAGCGGGCTTGGGACCTCGAGGCCAACAGGCCCCGAACAGGGTCCCCGCTGTCGATGGAAATGTGTCGCGCATGCGATGGACTCAGTCCATTAATGAGAATGTCATGCGCGCATATTATGGGGCTACTGAGGGGGGAAGCAACTTGACTGCGTACTCTCTCTGTTTCAGGTGCTTGAGCCAGGTGTCAGCGTGTCGGCGCAACGACTGTCGGATCAGGTGCGGGTCATCCAGCGTAACCATATGTTGGATGACACTGTACTTGATCGACTACGCTTCGATTCACGGAGTAACCTAGTTACGGCTGCGCCGCCAATGATCGCGGTGCAGCTGCAAAATGTATCCAGTGCTCCACCGCGATCCGACCATGATGGTGAAGATGGTAATGACGAAGTTATATCCGTGAGTACCCAGTGCAACGCACAATTGAGGAGTGCTTGGAGGGTGCGTTCCGGGAGTACCGTTCCACACCGCCTGAACTTAGACCACGTCTACCTCGTTTGCCTATGCACAAGAAAAACAAGGCGCTAGTGTGTGCTCTAGATTCGCAGCTGTCAACTTGCTTTGACAGCAGCAAAGACCTCGCCGATATACCCACTCAATATTGTACTGCGGAGCTGTAGAGGCATGTTGTGTCGCTCACGTCAAATTTCCCAACAACGACAGAGCTACACGACCAAAATTAGCTGTTCCAGCTTGGCAGAGCAGGATTGAGCGGCGTATCGGTGAGGCTAGAGCACTCATTGGCAAGTTAATCTGCTTCAGGGAGGGCAATACTCGTCCTAGAGTGATGCGCTTTGTGAGGCGGGCGTTCTCGGGAACTGGTATTAGTTTTCGAGATTACTTGGCCCGCGTCACAGAGCGTATCGACTTCGTGAAGCAGAAGATCTGTGCATGGGCAAACCGTATCCGTAGGTACAGGTGCAGTTCGCTTCGGATACGACGGGTTCTCCAACTTTTACATTAGCTAGCAAACTATTGACATATACAATTACTCCGTCATTCTGATTAAAGATTTTTGAGGACTTATGAGAAGTATATCCCTCTAGAATCGGAATGACGGGGTTGCGGGAGAGCCAACATTCTGATAGAATAATAACTTTACTAGGTACCACAATTCTTTGTAATAGAGTTAAAAGCCCCGCATAATTAGCATTTACACTGCGAATGTTTTGGGATAAAATAGTCAAACATGTGTTAGAGGGCACCAGCCTGGAACAATCATCTGGGTCACATGTTATCGCGTTTGAAAAAGTAACGTTATCCAGATTTTCTAACACATCATTTACATTATTTGAATTATCGAATGGTACGGTTTAAAGCAAAGAGGACAAAGTACAGAATTCTTAATATTATTATTTTTACAGTAACATGAGAGTCACGCAAGTATTCCAAGAAAATGCGAGAACCTCCTCTAAGGACCGGTCTTGATCGCGAATTTGTAAGTCTTGTAAATATTTTGTGTGCGTACGGTGTAGGATGGTGTTTATTTTTGTGCCAGTGTGATTGTTTGAAAGTGTGTGCGTGAATAAGTGTTCTATAAAAACCAAAAAAAAATAACATTTGGTAACAAAAATCAATGAAATAGTTCAAACTAGTCATGCCGTATAGTTTTGTAGCTATAAATGAATAGTAACCATAATTAAAAGTGGACATGCAAGTCTTTGTAATAATGACATAATGACTACATAGTCAGGTTTGAGTTAACTTGGCTAAGTCTAGAGTTTACTACGACACGCTGCCCTCCGTCTTCTTTGCGAAAGTAGACTTTACCATATGCTGACCAGCAGTGTTTATATTTATTCTGAGCGGCGAAATCTCTTGCTAAAAAGTATATCCTACAAGTTTTTGAAGGTAGGTTGTCAGATATATAAATAGGTACCTTGGGGCCGTCAACTCGTAGGTGCGTTGTGTTTAATTTGTTGGTAATGTTGTTTTTGTTGAAAGTCCTGACCGAATTAAGCAATCTTGATTTCAGCATAACGGTAGTAAAATCCACTATGATGGTGTTATTCATGGAGCTTTTGGAGTTTATTCTATAAACATCTTTAATATCGGACAGAACTATGGTGGTATCAAGGACGTTGCCGATATTTCTCACTGCGTTAGCCAGATCAAGTTTCGATTCGTCGGCAATTTTTGGGACATTTTTAATTTCAAGACTAGTTAGTTTTGATTGTTTTTCCAGGTGGTCGATTCTTTCTTCAAGTCTACATATGTAATCCCGATTTTCCTTTCTCTCCACTTCATATTTCTGCATTTTTGCCAGCATCTCATCATATTTGGCAACAGAAAAATCAACGTAATCCTGAAGTTTACTGCATTGGTTTTTAATTTCTATCAGCGTCGTTGCAATGTCTGAGCGAAACAATGTTTGCTCTTTCTTTAGCTCTTTAAGTGTGTTAGATATTTCGTTTTTGAACTCGCTCATGTTGACAAAAAGTTCGTGATCGTGCCGTTTCCTTTTATTGCGACTGGTTATATTTGAATCCATGCAAGGTTCACTCAATTCCGATAGCACACTAATGTTGGGCTCAGATTGATGAAGAGCAGGTGCCCACTCATTGCGGCCGGTGATGCTGGTGGAGTGCGTCGTAGCGGCATCATTTGTATTTGTAAAACTGTGCTGCGTTTTTCTAGCGATTTAAAAAATCTGTACTAATTAAGTAAATCAATCTTAATTAGGTCTAATACCATGTATAATTATTTTCGAAAAAAAATAAAAAAGGCAAGAAGGTCTTGGATTTGAACCCGAGACATTGTGTTTACTGGTAGGCGGTCTACGCCGCAGTGCTACGATAACGTTATTAGGTCGTAAATGACAATCTGTAGCGAAGAGTGAGTACATGCGTGGTGGCTAGTATTCGTATCCTTTGTGTACGTTAATGGGTTCGAAGTCCAAATCTTGCACAGTTTTTAAATTTTATTGTCTGTTATAAATAAAGTTTCTGTTTGTATTTTGGAGGTGATATAATTGTTATTTCACTATAATTTTCACACAGTTTGTCACTTGTTCACTTGGGTTTATAATATGTGATTTTCTCAAGAGTGTAGTCACTTTTTCCACTGATTTACAATTTCAAATACAGCGAGAACAAAAAGCACGTCCGATCACTGTGACACCACGGGAGGGGGAGGATAATAGAATATTATTAATCTTTTGTTAACTTGTATGTACGTCTATAATAATAAAGGCCTTTGATAATCAATCCGTTCCTAACTTCAATTCAATCCTTTACAATAAATCCTTTATATTATCAATTACGTAATCTACGTATATTATCATTTTCCTTGACAATAAATGAATACCTTATAGTGGTAATGCTTAACGTATAATCTTCGTCGCTACGTTTTTATGACATCGTTAAACTGCTTTAATTGCTTATTGTTGCGATACTTTATTCGGAGAAGTTATTTACAAATCGGCAACTTTTTAAGCTGGTAAATAACAAAGATATTACAGCGATGAATCATTTGATTCGCTTTTAGTTATATGATTTTTATCGCTATTTAATTGGTAGGTAATGTGGTTGCATTTACTCGTAAACTTTGGAGCTTGAGAGGGGGGTACACATTTCACAGAGAAAAGGGCCTTATTATTTCCTTGTTTTACAAAACTCCACTTAAAGCATGGGGCGATAAGTATTTGGATGTTTCTGAAACATAAGAGTATCATCATCATCTTCGCTTGTCCCATGTTACTAAGGGTCGCCGCAACATGTTCTTTTCTTCCATTATTTCTGTCAACCGTTTTATAGCCTATTATTTACTCCTTTTTCTTTCATATCATTCCTCACACAATCCATCCATCGTTTCCTTGGTCTTCCATACATTCCAGTTCATTGAAACATACGAGTATGCGAAGCTAATAAATCCAATAAATATTTGCAGAGCTATCGTATTACAAACATATCGTATTATAAAAATAGCTTCGTTTTCACATCAATATCATAAATCAAAATCTCGACTTGTAGCAGAAGCAGTGTTTATTGCAGCGAGAGGAGTAGGTACTTAGGTAGTTACCGTCCCAACGCGGAAGGCATTTAGTCCTAACGTTACGTTGTCACCTGTCAACCCACCTACCACACATGTTCCAATTTCAGCCAGACTAGATACTGCTATCATAATTAGTTTATTGCCAAGCCTCTTATAAAACGTCCTATTTGGTACTTAACCGTCATTAAAACCCAGTATATGAGATAGTTTAATTAACCAGCAAAGCTCTTACTACATCGTAAGTATACGTTTTTGCATGTATAGTAGTTATTGCGGATGTGAAAAACTCGCCTGTGAATATTTTGTTTCTAATCAAGATTAACGCATGATATGCAATTTCGAACACTGTTTTAGTCTTTTTTCTGTTTAAAAGTAGAAAAACAAAAGAAAATCTGTTGTTTCCAAAATATGAGACATTTTCTGAGTATCTCATCATCACAAAGGCGTGAGTTTAATCTGTGGCCTATACAACGATTTTTACATAACCACGGTTATCCAATTAAAAAGATGGAATTCAAGATAAAGTCATAAATCTGTATTAAGAATTTTACCTAAAATATTCTTTTTTAGAGATAATCTCAATAGATTATTAAATCATCCAAGAATCAGCCGGTGCTAGAGACCCACGTCTCATTATTTATTTTTAACACGGTAATGAATTTAATTTTACATCTATTTATAAAGTCATGTATAGAATGTAATACGTGAATATAAATATTAATGTCACTAGAGATTTATATCGATTCTTTTAGTATAGGTTCGTGATCAGCACAAGACACGATCTGAAAATTTCAAGTTGTTACCTATAATAATCGAGGTAGAACACATTTACGTAATGATTCTATGTGTTAGATAATCATGCATTCTTAACCGTTAACAAAAAAAAAAATATTTGCATGAATATAAATGGAATGAATTTCACAGTACATAAATTAGCCTTTACATAAATAATACTTATTGGTTTCTTTCGCGTGATATATTATTTCTTTAAATGAGCAAGACTTTAATAAATGAGACTCACTATAAAGTTAAATTAAAATTGAGAAACTTTCTTGTGTAATATTAATAGTTATTTTAAAACAACACTTTTATAAAACTTACGTTGTACCCTACCTTGGCAGAGAATGCCTTCACATCTCTCGGTTTGGCGAAGTATTTGTCCAGCTTGGTGTCATAGCCGGGGATGAGATCGTTGACGGTCGGGTTGGGCATGGCTGGCATGGTGGGCATGGTGCGCACCCGGTACGTGCCGTACTGCTCGCCGTGCTCCGAGATGGTGGGCAGGTTGCCGTTCGGCGAGCTGCAGCTGCTGCTACTGCGCGAGTAAGCGTAGTTGACAGATCCGTCCGCGGGGTTCTTCGGCTTCTTTGTGAACGCGTACCGCCTCGGTCGCTCTTCCGTCGGTTTCAGATCGTAAGTTTCAAATTTTTCAGTAACAAAGTTTTCTTTCACTTCTGAAGTCGGCACGTAGCGCAGCAACCTTGGCTCTTTTATTTTCTTTTCGTATTTAACTGAATCGGTTTCGTTGTCCAGTTGAGCCAAGTTCAATGAATGTTGCAGTTCGTTTGCTGTCCTGTTTGTTTTGCGTTTGTTCTTACGATCTTGCGATCGCATATGAACATGGTCGTCGACTATCTCTGACTCAGAGGAGGGCCGGTCTCCGTACAGCACGTAGTTCCCGTTTACCATTTTTAACAACAGTTACTAATCTAATCACTCTTTGTCGGAACTTATTTTGAGCATTTCTCACTTTGTACAATCATTGTCTAATTCTACACTTAACTTAAAAATCTTTATGTAAATTGTTTTTTTGTAATTTCCTACATCACTACTTGATACTGACTACTGCAGCTGGAATGTTCGCAACAAAGTGATGTTAAACTGACAACGACACATAAATCACTGAGCTTGAATGAAGGCGCGTGTTACTAATGCTGATTGTTTGTTTGTTGTGTTTCGCGAAACAGTGGAATTCTTTAGCTGTAAAATATGCATCAATTAAACAGTATTCCAAATACTGACCGGACGAAGAGTATTCTGTTACTTAGTTGTTTGTCAACTCAAACAAGTGAATCAATAGCAGATTTGAGACAAACAACTTTGAGATATTTGTTGTAAATTGAAAACGTTTTTCAAAACGCTCCGATACTAAGATTCCGCCGGAGTTAACGGTGGAACACTTTATTTGCCTACTGATTGAAAGTACCTAGCACCAAATCCATTTCGACGACTGTATTTTATAAACTGTTCCATTTAGCGGACACGTTAAGTTGGTATGTAATGAGCTAATGCATTGAAACAGGCAATGAGAACATTCGCTATGTTGTAAACGGCAAGTAAGTACATACCAACAGATAACATTCGTAGCGTTATGTCGGCCATTATTGTTTGGGCGCAGTTCCCGCGCTTTTTGCCCCCTTTACGCGGGAACGTTCTCAGTAAAGCGCGTGCGCGACAATGGCGGCCGCGGCACACGCAACGAGAGTGAATTGCTGCGATTGTGCAACGCACGCCAGCACTTTATGCAACTGATGTGCCGTTAATGGTACAGATGCACCGATAACTCGGTTCATCTATTACAAGACTTGTATTTCCTGATGCATACCAGCGGAATAGTTTCTTCTCTTCATTAGAAAACGTTATGTAAAGTGAAATTAAGGTGAACTGCATTTGTGATCTTGTGAGACAAATTGCTACAAGCTACTGCGCAACCTATCTTCTTCAGGTTGAACTGACCAACTGAGATATCAAAGCAAGATTCCGACCCCTGGGTTTTTTTTCTGAAGTCTTTTATTATGGACTGTAGGAGCCGTCATAAGCCAAATAAAGAAACTAAATCGATGTAAAATGATTGCGAGATTTGCTTAAGTCACATTTAACTTCAATTGACTGTACTAAGTATTTCCAAAGCAAGTAAGTATACGAAAAAATTCCAACACACTATGATACAGCTCCCACACTCGAGTTACCAATTGCAATGGCGCAAAAAGATTAATTATACGCGAAAATATTTCTAGCGTTTAATGTACTTGTTACTTGTTTTAACGACTTGCAAAGGAAACGAACGACAGACTAAAAGATTACTAAACTAGACAAACGATCCTTCGAAGCACATCGAACAAGGCATTAATGTCAGTGCGCATTGTAATTCACGTTTCAAGTCGTAAGTTACGACACGCCGATAAGTACCGGCTGCAAATTGATTAAAGATGAAGTCTAGATTGATATCCCAGTTAAAATATCCATCAGCAGTGAGTACGTGTGTGTCTGCGCAATGATCAAGCAAATAAATATTTATCGAAATGCAAATTCCATTACCACTTATATAATTATGGAAGACAAGACCCTACAATTCATATAATCGTTCGCATTGTACCATCAGTAATGACGAACCTAGTCCTTGATCTATGTGTAGGCAGGCAAATGCAGTTTCGTAAGCTATTATTACTATAATACGAGCCCAACTTGAAGTTCGTCGGATCGTCTCATGATATTTTATCATAGTATCTGTGACCTAACCCTACACACCATTGAGAATTCCAATATCATAAAGTTCATTCCTTTGTTCGTATTTGAATGTTACTTTGAACCGTAATTTGGTAACACGAGTTTGGGAAAAAACTATGATTGGAATTTTGATGGAGTACGAATTTCCTAAATGTCGAGGTGAAGATCGATTTATCTGATGACCTGTGAGGAATGGTGGATGGAAAAAGAATAATTTGGACCGTTTTGTTACTTGCAATCATAATATTTCATGCCCGTGACAGTAAAGATAAAAAAAACAAAACAATAGAATATCATTGAGTCTCAATGCCGCAGTGGTTTGTATTGTAAACGCACGGTTAGTATTAGTTACTCATCGCGGTGGCTGCGTTCACTCAGACGGAGACTGACAATTGACAATTCAAGTCATAATAAAGAAAAACAATGCGCCTATAGTTTTTTTTTAATATATAAATTAGCACAGTAAACATCTATTTATTAGTATTGAGTTTAAAGTACAGTATCAGATCGTGTAAGAAACACTATCATGCGCTCCATTACTCAAGTTGCAGATGTTGGAGAAAAAACAGCCCAGATGAAGTGGGAGTGGGCTGGCCACGTAGCACGAATCTCACAGGACAGAGAGGTTTGGAAAGTTACAGGGGAGGCCTTTACCCATCAGTGGGACACTCAAACAAAAAAAAAGTACGGTATGTGTAAGAGTAGGTAAGAAAAAAAGACTCAAAGACTAGGTTAGGAAATCTAACCACCTGAAAAAGTAGTGAATAGTAGTAGTAGTGTAATTAAATACATGAATTAATAAGTAACAAGGGAGCATCTTAACTCTTAAGGCATATTTTCAGTTTGGGAGAGTTCTGCGTGTGGCCAGACCAGTGGGATGTGTATCATTTGGAAGTCCGCATGGTATGCCAGTAATTGAAGCGTCTACATAGATTTAATTGTTTTTCCAATTTTTGAGTAGAGGTTCAGTCTTACCGGTTCGGACAATATTCAGCGAACACCGGACTCTGACCGATATTTCATTAATAGTGCATGTGCTCTTTTACAAACTGGTGCGAGACCATTCATGGAATAGATACTTTATTCTAGATTTAAACGAATCAGTTTGATTATGGCGGTCGACCACAGCAGCAGCAATATGAGAACGCATTGAGCTAGCCTTATTCCGGGATGTATTTTCCGAGTTTTCGTAGAAAAAAATGGCAATAATTTTGAAGTTCATGTTTTTGTTTTACTGTTAGTATTTTATGCATTGGTTTATATACCTTTAAAGCAAATTTTAAAGCCAAGTTTAAGTTGAGTAGTAAAAGCTCAGGTAATTATATGAGGTAGCGCAATCCTTCAAACGTGTTTATTTCGTACCTTACCGCACAGTAAACCTTTGCAATCTAAGTAATCTGTGAATCGTAAAACTTTGCGTACCTAAGTTGTAGGTACCACAGATACTGTACATTATCAGTCAGAGTTCGGATCGCGTTCACAATTTATCCTTACCGGTAACGTTTGGCCTGTGTACTGAAACGTAGGAGAAAATACTGAACAAACAAAAAGGAAAAAAAAGTAAAATACTGTTCTGTATTTTTTTTTCTGTGTTCTGTATTTTTGTGTGTACTGTATCACGAAGTACACCATAAGTCACATACTTCAAAGCTTATTGCAAAAAGAATATTAAATGGCTTATAGCACTAGTAATCATAGGTTTATTGTCTTTAACGGGTTGATTCAAAGAGTACGCTAGGCGTTAACTAGACTGGCCCATAACGCGTAGCGGTATTCGTACTGTAAAGTCGTCACGTGCGAGTGCGCACCGCGGTCGTGTGTGCTACGCCTAACAATACATTATCACTGTGAACACTACGCCTAATTAGAAATTGAACAAGTGTGTTTTTTCCGGAATCGATAGACATGTTAATGACTTGGATTAATTTATTAACAGCGAATTTTTAAATTGCATATTGTGCACGTGGATTTGTAAATGAAAAATAGCTGCATCAATGTTAATAAATATTTATTAGAAATATTGTTACATTTGCAGTTATGTTTACAAAATGTTTAATCGCTCTTCTTCGCCCCAGTTAACATGAAAATGTTACGGTACATTTCAGGCCTACAAGGGCATCAAAACAAAGACCATTTTTTACGTAAATCGTAAACACAAGTGAGCACTAATAAATATTTCCAATGTCAATATGACCATTAAGAAATAAAAATTAAGTTTTCAATTGATGCACGTTTTTTGCATGGCATTCTAAGCTTTGTTCGGCTGGGTTCTTTTTAGGCGAAAAATAAGCAGCTGACTGACGCTGAGTGGCGATCTGCAGCAAATTAGCTACGAAGTGCTGGCGAATTCTTGGCAATGAAGGCCGGTCGCCGGCGTAGCGAGCGTACTTTGCCGCCGACTGGAGCATATTATACGAGCCGCTCACTGAATGAGTCAGCAAGCGAAACGCCGCAAACTGCGTAGAGTACGCGCTGAATGGACACTCGATTTAAAATATATAGGAAGTCGAACTGGAAGAAAACAGTAAGCCGCTCACTGTGCGCCTTGTGAGGACACAGGCTTACGTACGTTACGCTATGTTGGCGTCAACGTTTGTCACACAAGGGGTTGGTGTATCATTAGCGATCACTGATCGGTATTCACAGAGTTATTAGAGCATTGAACTGTGACATGCTCAATTAGCATGCCGCTTGACCGTTAGCGGTAATACCTAAGTACTACTCGTAGGCGGTTGTAGTAGTGTTTCAGGAGAAATCGATGCCCGGTCAACGACTCTACGCAAATATGTATGTATTACTAATTCGACGTAAACTGGGGAAATCCAATACGGCTATTATGAAATTGTTATTGTTTATAAACATAATCAATAAAGAGGTGTTTAATTATAAACAAATTCGATTACTAAACCAGCTCATTGTCTTCCTCTGTATGACAAATGCCATCAATATCCGTTCAGCCGTTTACGCGCGAAAATGTGACAGACAGTTACTTTAAGATTTATAGTAAGAGTATCAAAGATTTATATCGGATTAGTATGGATATTCTGGTATTCAACTGGATCAGGTACGACAGCATACCAGTAGCGAAGGGTCAATTTTTGTAAGAGGTAAGCCGGAGTACATATTTTTAATGTGATTATATTATTTGTCCATATAATACTGACTGTGCCATTTTTCAAAGGGAATCCGGTAGGAATGGAGTTGTATGGAACCTTCGCCATTGCAGCATACACAACATAGTTGGGAAAAGGCAGATGATGATGTTGAGTATGGATATTCCCTTATTGTTATGGTTTATATGCATTTTAATTGTAGTGTCAGGGTCAATATGACCTACCGAAGACATAAGCTAGATAAACGTTATCTAATAATAAGGATGCAAAATAACTTTCCATGAATAAATATGACGTAATTGTCACAATGCGCTCGTTTTAAACGCCCGCCCTAAATGCGGCCGCCCATCGTAGTCGCGAGAAGACTGTCATATAAAGCTATCAAACAGGTATGTGTCCCACAACAACCACATAACTTGATTTAAATACAAATTAACCAAGTCGAACATTACTCCGCGGTTTCCGTCGATCAACATTCAAGCACATAAGAATGTACAAACAAACAACCAGCATTCTATAATCTGGTTAGCCAACACTCTGCGATAACAGCACAACACTTGGAAAACAAAACAACATACACTTTTTTTGTTTGTTATGAAACGCGCGGTAAGTACACTAGGTAGAGGTACTACTGTTCAACCGTTTGCCCGATGTAAGTAAAGCGTGAAGTATTGGCATGTGCAGTTGACAGTGCAAGGCTGCGCGTGCGACTGAGCCGCTCCACCAGATGAGGCTCACCACCGTTGCACCACCTCGCAAGCATCGCATTGTCAACACAACCGTGGAAACCCGCTAACTACACTTTACGCAATCTATTATACACAGAGGAGACTAGATAATTTTGATGATTATTATTGCTCAGTGCACGAATTAAATGGTAACACAACAATAGTTTTAATCTGAATGCTTAAGTATGAAGAAAATAAGGTGGGAACTGGAGGTTGAAGTAGGTGTGTTCAAGTGTCTGTGAGCACTATGAGTACACAGAGTACACTAACTGAGAACTTGTGTTTAATACTTTAAGTTGCTGCAAATGATGTTAAGACATTTAAGGAGATTAACAAGTAATAAGCACCCCCTAATAGAGAAATGTGGACAGTTCAGTCAAGAGGCAAGCCAAATCTTCAGATTCTAAAATTTGATCAAGCCTGTGATTAGTTATTAACATGTAAAAAAATCACAAGTCAACTGTTGTGCTGATACAACAACACACTCATAAGATTAAGCTTTCAGGGTCAGTAAAACAATCCCACAATGTGACGATCAGTTAATTATGCACACTAATTTATGTTTTCAGAAATACAGAACATAACACTACATTATGTTACAACAATAATTACAAGCAAAAACTGTTCTAAACAATTCAAAAGACGCCAATTCTCAGAAGATATGTGCCAGTTCCCATGGGGAGCTAGCGAGTGTCCATTGCACACCGGCTTCCGCCCGAACAATTCATGAAAGAGCATTTCATTCCGCAAAAACATGGCGTTTATTCACAAAGGAGAATTTAATACAACACCGCTTTACATATGACTGTCACTTTTTGTTTTTGTGATAAAATTCTTGAATAGCAATCAGCTCCGTTACACAGTTCCCGCGGACGTTCTCAAATTGGCAAACAATAACAAAAACAAATGACACATTCGTCAAAGTGCAAGTTGAGTGGTGAACGTGAATGGTGAACGTGAATGGTAAATTGTGAGCGTTACGACAATCTGCATTCGTAGTGGTGAATTACGATTTCATTTCGAAGCTAATGTGTATGATTGGAATGCGATGTGTTCACGATAACGCAATTACTTTTATTGCATCGTTTTTGGAGCATTATTATTGGAAATTATTTTGAACATTGTGGTTGATATGATAATAATTATGTAAACATATCAATTCCTTATACAGCTGATCGAAACAGTCTTGATCTACAAAAAACGGAGTATGTAAGGATCGTAGGAGACGGCGTGGTGGAGGTGGCGTTTTGCAGTTTCTGCTTACTCCTATGAGAAAAAGGCGTGAATTTATGAGTAAACGGAAGAATTCCTACTAAAATAGGGATTGAAGGTCAATAGGCAAGCATTTTTCAATTAAAACACTGATACTGTATGAATATTAATTAGTGAGTGATGTGAGTATAGTGTAACTCATAAGGTGTAATGTGAAGTGGAAACGCGTTTAAGTGAGTGAACAGTCGCACGCGCAGACGCGGCGCGCGCTCGTAATGTAACAGATGAATAAAACAACACTTGTGCAACCAAACACACAGACAAAAAACTTGATGAGCTGTGCCAATTGTATTTCTAATTTAACATGGTCAAAGAAGAATATATATTTTTGTTGCTCATTCAGAGATCCAAAAAATTGAGGAAAAAATAAATGATAGATATAGGGCAATAGTTTAATGCAGCACTTTAATGTCACTCGCTGTATCACTAAAATAACATGAAAATTAAATTACTTAATAAAAACAATTTCGGAAGTTAAATAGTCACTACATACGTAATACGTTAGTAAACTTACGTTTGGAATTGTTGTATTTAAATAGAAACAAAACACAATGCTTAATTAACACACCAACTCAATGGTGTAACATTTAACAGCTAAAAACTATTCAGAAAACGTAAGGCGCAGCACAAGTTTGCATAATTCCTTGCAAATGGCACATAATTTACAAAACGTACGGACAAACATCAATCAGTGAAGCACACACTACAATACTATGTTATTTGAGGCGTGCTTTCAACAAGCATTTAAGATTTTCGCTGGTCAGTGAGTGTGCTTTAAAAGTTGCTGCACTTTATCATGCGGCCGAACAAAAGACATCAACGCGTTGAGGATTGCGTTAGCCTTTGGCTACGGATGCTACTACGAGTATTTTGAGTTCTTCGTTCGTAAACCTATTTTTTCTTATTCAGTTATGAATAGTGTTATGTTTTGTAGAGGTTTATGTTTACTAATTTAATAAATAATGCAACAAGCAATAGGCTGCCCGACAATGGAAGTTTAATGACTCATCTACGGAAATAACAAGACGAGTGACGGAAAGTTAAGCTATTCCAGTAAAACTTTTTAAATATGATTTGATACAGGCCAATATTACATTGATTTGCCAAAGAAAAAAGATCGATCGTGAAAGAAGAAGGAAGAAGTATATCCACCGTGTAAGTAATATCGGTTGGTCTTTCATTACAATGAGATCCCAGCATCGACTCCAAAGTAATGAAAAATGATTCTGTTACGAAAATTTCTGTAGCAAAGGGGATTGTGAACAATCCCCTTTGCAAAAATTAGGCTATTTAAAAAACTATTTCGAGGAATAAGATCCCTAATTATTTATTTCTCGTTAAAATGAAAAAATACTCCCTATACATTTATATTTTAAATGAAATGTGTTTAACCTTTATTTGACCTTCAATGACGCCATCACAAGAAGGAATATCGTGAATTACGCTTTTTGCGATTCCAAACCGCACGATTTGCAAACGCACGGTTCTCGCGTGTCTGAAGGAGCCCTTAGCTTCATGTGAATGCCATTAAAAAACAAACTGTCATTATAGTGTCATTCACATGTTAAATCGTTGAATGAGCAAAGGAATATTTTCCAGTGATGACGTCATCAGCCTTAAACCTTTAAAATGTAATATTAATTAAACTAGCCATTGAATTTTTTAACTAAAAAAAATATATATATATATAAACCATTCTATATTTGTAACTGCGCCTAATATTTGGAAATAAACAAGGCTTACCATTTTTACATGAGACAGAAAACCGTAGACAGTAAACCTTTGTCCAGTTAAACCTAAGTCTATAGTTTATGAAATACAATACGACCTGCCTCTACCACATGCCTAAGTTTATGATCCTTACTCAACGTAACGCAATCAAGTCGAAAGAAACTATACTTATTGCTACTAGAACTATTGTCTATATGTCTCACATAAAATCGTGAATAATGCTATCTGATCTGAAGCAATTAATTGCTATTTTAATTATGTTTTACACCTTCGTAACCTAGGTATTTCTAGGTGTGTAACTAAGGTACAATTTTTTATTATTGTATTTTGTTTTATATAAATTATTTAAAGTTATAAGTACGGTTTATTTGTAGAACTAACCAAAGACGAAACGTAAAATAAAACTGCAAGTAATACAATTACAAATAACTTTATTGTGTCAGAGGTACACTACATCAAAAATAGGTCTCTGGTCTCCACACTAGGGTTCCCTGTGTCGTGCAGGCCAGTCTCTTTCGTTGCAGAATAAAGATATTTTGCAAATTTGAATAAAAGAATTTAACAAAAACAGAAATATTATAGAAATAAAAAAATTACATTTTAATGAGTGTAGTGTCTATCTGTGTGTATATGTCTGTATGTGTGTGAGAAACTGTGTGTGGGGGTGTGTGTGTTATCTATTGTTACAAATTTCACTCTTCCTTTTTATTATAATTCACTTAGTGATACTTATAAATAACTATAAATTATGCTGTAATCATGTTATTTAATCAAACTCTAATAATTTATTCATGAAATAAAAATAATTTAATATCCGCGTCAACATAAGCGGTCTGACGCCGCTTTTCTACCGCTTCCTACAGAAAAAGCAACTTCGATACATTAAAGTGTAAGTTGGTGTACTACAAGGAAACTGAACACCACCATCAATTGCTAATGTGATGCATTATGCCATTTATTATTAACTAGCACTACTAGCAGTAGCCTGCGACTTCCTATTTCGTATCCAATGCCTCTAGAACTGTAACGGGTTTAACCTGCATAATCAGCCTATAATGTTCCCACTGCTGAAAAACACGGCCTCCTCTCCATGAGAGGGAATGGGCTATAATCCACCACGCGGGTCCAGTGCGGGTAGGTTTCCTCACGATGTTTTCTTTCACCGTTTTTGAGAGCAGTGGTGATGAAATAAATTACACAAAGTAATGCGCCTGCCTGGGTTCGAACCCACGTCTTACTGTTCGTAAGTCGGGACCACCACCATTGGGCCACCGCTGCTCTCCTGACCTGGTTTGGGGTGAATTTAATGAACAAACCTTTCTCAGTCCACCTCTTCCAAATTCTTCAGTGGTTTACAGGCTGTGCCTAATCAATTAAATATGCCCAGATTTTTCAGTGTGCGGCCAAAAATGGATTTTCTTATTACCGACTTTGTTCTGGTCTACGTGATGCGAGCCGAAATATCCTTCTAGCACTGTCCATATTAACACAAACTTCAAAAATTTCTTTATGCCTTTCTAGGCATGAATTCGAGTGATTGAGTTTCGAAAAATCGACATAATCTGTGTTTTGTTAGTTCGATCAATTTACACTTTCATAATATAAATAGAAGGAGCTCGTGGCTAAATAATAACAGCAGCTCGGGGTCGATCTTTAGGTTAAGCCGTGCTTGCCAAGGTTGGTCTGTGGATGGGTGACCACCCATTACATACCGAGTATCCTCCGTGCCTCGGAAAGCACGTTAAGCCGTTGGTCCCGGGTATCATTTGCAGATCTTTGACAGTCGTTAGGTAGTCAGTGGCCCAAAAAGTCTGACAACCAGTCTTACCAAGGGATATCGTATTACCCAGTACTAACTGGGTTGTGGAGGTCAGATAGGCATGCGGTTAGACTGGAAGCCGACCCCAATATAGTTGGGAAAAGGCTAGGCAAATGATGATAATATAAATAGAAGAAGATAGATTGAATAATCCGTTAATCGCATAAACCAATATTATGACATCACGCCACCAAATCACAAAATAATTTGTTTTCCTATTTAATTATAATGAAAACATATAAACAAGCGGAACAGTCGGCGGTCGTTACGTAAACAAAAATAATTGATTGGGAGATTCTAATGATGAGGTATAAATGTGTGAATTAACTTAGTATTACGTTCGGGGACTATTAATCTTGTCTCGTCCATATATCACTGGTCTCGAGACACGAGACAGGAGACCGGTTACACCCGCGCGTTGCTTAAGATAAAAGCTCGTTCACATGATAATAACTTGTCTTGATTCTCTGATTGGTAGCTTGATTTGACTGCCCAGTGATTAATGAAGCTCGACAAAACTGGAAAAGAAGAGCGAAATGGCAACTGAACTAGTTTGATTTGTTTTTTTTTTAAATAACCCTCTTCATGTGCTAGGTGAATGCTTGGAACAAGGGACAGTAAAAAACAACTGTCTTTTAATTTAAGGTAAGGATAGACTGTAGCCGATCTCATTAATTAATGTACAACATCTTATCCCTATACCTACATTCAAAGCAAATAATGTTCTGATTCTGATTCTGATTTAATTCTAATTCGTTCAGTTTTAAAAGAAAAATCAAAGTTCTACTTACTATCCTTATCATCAGTGTGATGCTTACATAAAATAAATAATGTTATTCAAAGCTTATCAGTGTGATACTTACTTGAAATCAATAATGCTATTCAATGCTTATTTAATTAATGTGCTATTAAGCCAAATCAAAAGAATATTGTATATATTTATAAATTAAAATAAGCTAAACTTATTCAATTAATATTTATACAAACTAAACATAATTATTTATATTATAAATATTGAGGAAAAAAATTGTAACAGAAAAGGAAGGAAGGAAGGAGGTAAAAAGACTTGAGGAAAATTACAATCTCTGTATGGGTTGGCCTTTATCTCGAAATTGGCGCCAACTTTCGGTCGGTCATTATGATCCACTCCTACTTAGCGCTATCTCACACGCGATCATATCTTTTAAAACAGAACGTTTATAAAAATAAACTGTCCTCCGTAAACGCTCTGTTCACACTTCGAAGTGTAATTTCATGATTATTGATCTTTAATGGCTTCGGCAGAAGTATCGAACCGGGGCACTTAAAATAATGATGTGATTTTAATTGTTATGATATTTAAAGCAGCTTTTACTTCGAATTTTGTTTTCATGACAAATAAATGTGGCACTTTTGTAGAAAGGAAATATTTGGGATTATTAACTTAAGACAGAATACTCATAAGTTCATAACTTAAATGTGACTTCGATGATAAATGTTTACCAAGAGAATAAAATTAATGATCGAGCTAGATAATACCTATCATCATCTCGGTAAATTGAAATGCAAATATGGTATTTCAAGCATTAAAGTTCAAATTATTGTCTACTTAAATCTTCAGTTCATATGTCATTATGTCGCAAGATTTTATGTATCGCAATCAAACGATGACACGGAATAGAAAATCTAGAGAGCATAAAATAGGCGACAATGTCAAAAGTCAAATATTCATTACCGTACCGGACTAGAATGTTGCTGTTACGAAATTTATGTAATCGGAAGCTGCGCGGGAGTTCGCCGGAGGTTTTCACTACAAACACGCGATTATTAAATTACTGCGACTCAGAATGTCATGCTAATCATATTGTAATTTTTTTGTCATCACCTGTGATTGTGATTGCGTGTTTTTATGCTTATTTATAAGCTCAGCAAGCGGAAGAATCATTGTTTTGTTTATTAAATTATGTCAAACTATTTACTTAACCTTTTAACTATAATTTGCCTTTGACTAGAAGCAAGTGTAGGCGTTGTCTGTCATTTCTGCAGCTTGCAACTACCTTATTGCGACGCTAAATGCTTTAGACATTTGTCATATAGTGCGAACTATTGTTCCTGTTTATAAACAAGTTGATATCGTGGCATACATTTTCTAGTATATTGTTAGAGACATTCCTTGACGCGAAAAACTATGATCGTCTGGTAGGTGTTCATTATTGCCACGTCATACGATGCATGTTTAATAAATATAATGTTTTCTAAAAATCTTCAGAAAACAGTTATTATTAAAATGCTTATGTGTGTATGTGTAATAATAGCCGAATCATAAAGAATTATTTACTTCATATCGCTGTTGTTGATAATTTTATTAAATAAAATGAAGGTAACAATATATTTTCAGTTTAGTTTATTTTATTTATATTTAGCTTTTTTTATTTATTTTTCTGTTTTGTGTAAACAAAACTAACTGCTATCGTGATTGATCCACGTAATAAGAAAAACAACGCACTCAATAAGTAAACAAAACACTTTTGTACTTTGAACAATCCGTTATCAGAGCAACCGATTATCACACGTCATAGGAAAATCACCTCACTATGCGCAAATAAATAACGAAATAACACCTAAGGTCATACACTACATACTGAGGACGACGCAACTATAAAATTTTGATAAATGACTTACAACTTTTACATCATGACTTTGACTTTGAAACCTAATTTATTTAAACTGCGCCCGCTCCGAACCGCTTTAGAGACATCAATTATTATTATCGATAGCTGAATAAATGGGGGTTTAATCGCTCAATCTCGATTGTTCGTCGACAAGTCACGAGTTCTAACCTGTATCATGGTACCTAGGTACACCACGACAATAGCACCCGCTCCTCCTGCGACCTTTGTCTGGCATTTGTGCTACACACGAATACTTTAGTTAAGCTTGAACTTTGTGTACCTGACGAAAATACGAACGTTGTCCGCATTGTTGAGGAGTCGATTCATGACATACGGTACCGATGAATATCTAAATTATCGGGTTTATATTACCTACCTACGCTAATGGCACTAAATAAATCAGTTCTCAATCTTTGCAACAATTGAGTTCAAAAATCGGTTAAAACGAGCTGGTTCGTGAAGTACTACAACAAAGTATTTTCGCAATTAAAACTGTTACCATAATAACTTCCTGTAAGCTGAAAGTGAAATCGAAATTAAAGTAATTTCAAGTTTCATCGGCAGAAACTATTTGATTCGACCACGACTTACCGCAGTAACGAAGTTAAGTAATTATTACAAAGTGCATATTTCAGAACGTCAAAGTATTTTTATATTTGCTACGGAAAAGAATGCACTGACACAAAACGATTATTGTTTTTTGTGTCCCTTTTGTGTGACTTCTTGCGCGTATTGATTGACATGGCCTGATTGATTGTTACAATTTCAGGCAACAAGAGCGTGGGTAACTGTATCATAGGATAAATGTTCTAACTGCTATTTTATCCCAATTATTACTCATACTACATCAGTGTTATGAGGAGCTCGTGGCTAAATAATAACAGCCGCTCGGGTCGATCTTTAGGTTAAGCCGTGCTTGCCTAGGTTGGTCTGTAGATGGGTGACCACCCATTACATACCGAGTTTCCTCCGTGCCTCGGAAAGCACGATAAGCCATTGGTCCCGGTTGTCATTTGTAGATCAGATCTGTGTCAGTCGTTAGGTAGTCAGTGGCCCAAAAAGTCTGACAACCAGTCTCACCAAGGGTATCGTATTACCCAGTAATAACTGGGTTGTGGAGGTCTGATAGGCAGTCGCTCCATGTAAAATACTGGTATTCAGCTGCATCCGGTTAGACTGGAAGCCGACCCCAATAAAAATTGGGAAAAGGCTAGGCAGATGATGACTACATCAGTGTTATCCGTTTTACCATCCCGATGGAAGGCGGTTAAAGTCAATTACAAAACCCTCCATTGACATTAAATTAAGTATCGCATTGATTCAAATGTGAAGCGAACAAAAAGATGACACGAAATCGAATCTCGAAGACGTGTAACCCATTTCGAAATGCATCAAAGCATTTGTGTTCTTTTTTAATTCTAGAGTTGAGATTAGCGTCTGATTTCTTCATAGTTACGTTACGGTTGATGCACTAACTAAACGTATTTCTTGGTCAATTTATCAGGCAGGAACGAGAATTGATCTCTGTTTAATCAGACAAATAAAAAGTTGTTGACAAAATGTATTATGTAAATTTCAGTGAATTCAATCTTTATACATTTACTTTACAGGGTTTTAGGATTTAAATTAAATCCGATGTACCCAAGTTTTATAAATCGATCGTGAAATTGGCATTTTGCCAGGATTCTTTTTCGTAAGTCTTTTGTTCACCTTACCTAGTTTATGAAAAATCACTTAGCACTTAGTCATTTTAAATCCACGGCAGCTGACTAATTACGGGTGCCTGTACCGACCACTCTGTTTTTTATCTTCGGTCACGACAAACAGATCCCATTTGCATGAATGGAATGGACAAAGAGTCGTGATTAACAATATAAACGAGAGCTATACCATCATGGCAGGAGGTCAACATGTTATTTAAACATCCGGCTAGCACCGACACGGGCAATATTACGCATATATATCAGGCATTTATGAACCCTATATTAACAGTCACTATTAATTCTGATAACTGCCAGGATTACGTCACCGTCATAAAAAATTATTAAAAATCGAAGGAGAATTATTTGACCTACGGAGAAGGCTAAACTGCATTATTTCGCGAAAGCATTGATTTTATTATCTACAATAAATAAAAGCATTTAATGTATGAACTCATGTGACCTTAAGTAAATTCCTCGATGAGGTAATTGTTCTTAATACAATTTACATACAACATAGAAATCCTTTACCCACTTACAATCAACTTTAATTGCTGACAATAGACGTAAAGTTATATAACTTATTCGTAATAATATGCAATGGCAGTATCCTTCAAGTATCACAACTCTTTCATAGTCCCACATTATATATACAATTATTTCAAGGTGCATTGATTGTGGGATGCACAAAAAGAGACGACACGGATCATAACATTATCTCATACAATTTTTGCAACAACTTGGCACTTCGCGCATTATTCTCGCTGGCATTCGAGGCTACAATCAGGGGATTAACCTTCACGTGCCCATAACTGCCAATATTTTAGACGACAGTATAATCACTGGCAATGGCTGCCATATGCATGATGCCACGCGACAGCAATTGTTGCCATTTCAATAATACATAAATATTACAAAGCATTATTCTTAGACACATGGAATTGTCTTGAAATAAAATAAAGACTAATCGTAGGGAGGACCTTCGATATTTTGAAGTTAAGTGTTTTAATGTACGGAATTATATAGAATTGCAAAATTTAACAAAAATAATCATCGTCAAAACGAATGAGTAATTACGCTGTGTGTAGTCTTGCTATTAAATAATTATAGGCCAGTACTTGCAAAATGACAGCGATTGGCAGAGACTTATATATTTAGTACTAGCGGCCCGTCCCGGCTTCGCATGGGTGCACATTCATTTTCCCCTAATTCCCCCCCCCCATTTGTTTTTCTAGTAATAAATATAGCCTATGTTACTCAGGGTGAATGTAGCTTACTAACGGTGAAAAAAATTTTGAAATCGGCACAGTAGTTTTTGAGTTTATTCATTACAAACATACACACACACACACACACAAAAATACAAATCTTTCCTCTTTATAATATTAGTGTAGATGAATGGCCTGCCGTGAATCGCAGTCTGTTGTGTGCAGCTACAATAAATCTCTTACATCAATCAGTCAAGTAAGTCTATCCACTGCAGGACATATCCTCTCCCAAGTAACGCCACAACATCCTGTCCTCTGCCTCCCGAACCTAGTCTGGTCCAGCCTCTTTTTTAATGGTATCAGTCCATTTAGCTGGTGGATCGTCCCATGCTTGTCGATACACGGTGTCCCCTCCAGGATTCGTCTGCTAGACCGGCCATCGGTCTTACATGCTAACACACATCGTTAACATGACCTACATAAACTCGATATAATTATATAATTAACACGTGTCTTTTCGTATATGACGACCTCTGGTAAATCTGCTCAAGTACCCAAGAACATTGGCTAAATGCCACACCGTTAGAAGTGGTGTACGGTTTCTTCCGTATATTAAGATAAAAATACCGTGTAATACTGTAAACTTCAAATTGAAATTGACGCCATAAAATATAATATACCCACTCAAAACTCGCATCGAAGCAAATAAACTCGTAATAATATGCGTGAAGCATAAACAGTAGTAAGAAACGTACTTTATCAGGAACATGAGATCAAACTGAACAACTTAAGTTAAACGTTTATACGTGTATTTTATTCCCTTACACCGTGTTACACAATCAATTAAAATAACATCGTTGACGTTTTTACGTTCCTGCAATGTTTGCGGCCTTTTTGAAGTTGCGCAAATGTTCGGGCCATGACATGACACGGCACACAGGTGATCCACCATACGGCGATATGAACTACCAAAAAAGATGTTGCTTAAACATGGCGTCTGTTACTGCGACTGTTAATAAGCCACATAAACAACAACATAAAAGCTTCTGGACATAACTTATTTAACTTAATATTCATGACATTGGTTTTAATTGTTGACAGCCGCGCCCGTATCGAAATTTCGATAGCCTTCACTAAAATAAACCAATAAGTTCCTACATTTCATGCGACTGAAGGTAGTTCGACAACCTCACTGCCAGTTGCATACCTGAACCCTGTAGTTCCTACAGAGGTTGTTCAATTTCACTGCATCTACAAATAAAACTTTATACCTACGCAATTTCGTTAACATGTAAAACGAATTCTTCGTACTTATCACAGTGTGTTATTTCTTCAGACCTTGTGAAACCACAACAAAACGCATTCAAATGCAAATTGCCTGTAACGCATTCGTGAGTTATGTGCGCTGTGACACCTCCAGAATGCCTGCAGTCGGCAACATACTAGAAATTCTGCATCATTAATAACTAACTATGAGACACAAGACATCTCGTACACGATCACATTAATAAGAACGCGTGGCCGTGCATGAGTACCGCCGTTATTAATTTATCGCATATGCATATTCCCTTCAGTACAGTGAATTCAACGAACATTGAACAATTATCGTCCGCAGCACAGAGCCGACGTGACCCGCAGGTCAGAGGGTGCACCTTATTAGAATCCCTATTCAATGCCCATCGAAACTTGAGTTCAATTGTATGAATGTTAAAGTTTAATTTCATTTGTGTTGATTCTTTTGTCTGCTATTATACAACCCAAACAAGGCGAAATCCTTGAGTATATGCTATATCACCGGCTTGTTACGAGTAGCTTTGTGTTCTGTCTGAAGTTGCGTGTACTGAAGGCAGTTAGATGTTTGGATAGCTCTTTACGAACGCTGCCAAACCACTTGGCCCAGATGAACGTACTATTTGAATAATATATCAGCGAGCTTAACAAAAATACTTAGGAACTAGGTGTCTGCATCCTAATTGTGGTATTGCATGTGGTCATGCAATAGCGCTATTTGGCTACCTGGAGTTCAACACGACTCTATTAACGATACCTAGTTACTAAACATAATCAAGACTGTAATACTCGTTACATAAGGCGTCAAACAACGCATCTTTGTACATCAAAGTACTTTCGCTGCAACGGATGAAACAAGTAGATCAAAAGGAACAGTGTAGGTCAATATTGACCTACATTAAAATAAAACGAACAGAACTGCCAGACTCAATTATTCTGCACATGATAAATGTATGTAATATCACGCATGCTAAAATTTACGACTGAGATTTGGGTTATTAGATTAGATTAAGGTAAATTATGTGGTCAGTTTATATGCCAACTTAGGTACGAAAACGGAAAACGTTAATTTCCATAACAACTCCTAGAGCTTGTCTATTCTGTGTGAAACGAAACTTGTTTTATCTTTTTGGTATCAAATATTTCAGTTGTGAGTAAATTGACGGCTTAATTTTAATAACGCACTGCTACAATTACCAAACTGCAGTACAGCAGAGCCCTGGGGTTATGAATTATTGTGTAGCTCTATGGACGAGCTTTGCATAATTTTACACTTTGAGATTACTCAAAGTTGCTTGCTTTGGCGAATTAGACACTACACCCAGAAATTCGCAAACATTTGAACTGAAATACGTCTCATGTATTTATACAGGGTGTAAACAGACCCTTCACGAAGCCCTCAACCAAGCATTCTGTACATTAAACTAAGTAACTTTACGCAAAAATTATTGCTGCGAAACGACTTTTTTTTGGGGTAAAAAATCACGTTTTACGGTAGGACTCAATGTAAAGTACTCAAAACATTGTGCTGGTGGATGGATTGAAAAGTACGGGGGTCGTGGAGGTGTAAAAATCTTACATTAAAATCATTTATTTAAAAAAAAACTTGATCGCAATGACGGGGAGACCAAGTGCCTTTCGGCTTCGTTAAGGGTCTTTTTACACCCTTTATGTCTGCGTATATCCTGGAGATACCTTCTTATACATATTCCATTTTACACATCTCAAAGTTAGGAAAACAAATCTTTGCATATTTTCTCGCATACTAGGTATCCATAACTGTTAGTAATAATTTGAATGAACACCTGGTGATTGTGTAGTTATCCGTGCATGGTACAGGACTGCAGGTATACGAGTACTCATAATAGAACTTAGATATTCTTAACCACCGGCCCATCGTCGTGTAATTGCATATGCGTGCGATCTTCGATTCAACACGTTTACGAACGTGTCGTTGTAAACTTTTTGCCAATTTGCTTCGCTAACTTGAGTTCACAGTTCAATAGTTCACTGACAGATGTGGTAATTGCATCGCTCGTTATAAATGTGTGAAGGTCTAAGAGACACTCCCATCCATACTTTCGTACACGTTGACACGTTCACTGTCCACGAAATACCCATACGTGGTTCATTGGACAGGAAGAGGGTTAATATACATAACATCACGCCTAATCTCCGAAGGTTTAGACAGAGGTGTAGGTACCTAATAGTACACCCATATTTCGCCAGTTATGTTTAAGTAACATGTAATAAGAGGCGAGCCTATTGCCACTGAGCTGCTAATGAGAAATTACTGATGGAAAAACACAATAATAATTTGCCCGACCTGGGAATCGAACCCAGGCCGTCATGCTCAGCAGTCTCGATTGCGACACATCAAAAATATAAAAGCAACTATTTCTATCTGGTACCTTTTTTACGCCTTATTTGCTAAATGAATTTCCTTGTTTAGCACCATGACTTGGGTTAGGGCAGGGGATATTTTTTATCCCGTAAAAGATTCGCAGTATCCTTGGAGTGAAACTTACTGATCGTATAAGAAACTCGATGCTGCTTTCCAGAACTCTTTCCGATGTAGATCACACGGTTGCCAAGCTTAAATGGAACTGGCTGGCCACATCTGTCGCATGCCGGACGAACTACTAGATGGCGAGACGAACTTGGTTATTTTCACGAGGATTGGCGTATAACTGCAGTGGAAGAAGGGCACGCAGGCCGTTGCCCTGCAGTGGGACACAAATGGCTGATAATAATCCATACTAATATTATAAATACGGAAATAGCTCTGTTTGTTCGTTTGCTACCTTTTTACGACTAAACAGCTGATCGGATCGTAATGAAATTTGGCGAGCAGACAGATTTTATCCTGGGGAAGGACAAAGACTATCTTTATTTTGCCTCACTCAACTCATCAAAATTACCACGCGAACGAAGTCGCGGGCAATAGCTAGTAATAAATAAAACATTCTCGTAAGAAAATTTCCGACCAGCGTTCGGGCTGGTTACCTTGTTTTAATAATCTAAGATCAGGCGATGAGTGAACTTAGTACATCAGACATTTGCATAGACAGATATAGAAGAACTGGTCTTGCTCTTGATTATATATGTAGTTGACCGGTTATGCAAAGCTGGGTAGGCAGACAACTTCAGGGTAAATAAGGAAGATTAATAGAATCGACGTATAATTACAGAGAATGAGTTATTTAATCACCGGTGACAGGGAAACTATGGAATATAATGAAGGTGTAATGAAAAGTGTTCTGTAAAGGATACCATTTAAATATGTAAATTACTTTACAAAGGGTCAGCCGCTATGTACAGGGAGTCGGGGACACGCAGGCCGGCGCGGGTGTAAATTGTTTATAAAATTATAAAGAAAGGTCGAATTAATATTAAAGTTTTACGAAATGTTAAAAATTTACATATTTATCAACAACTCAAACTAAAATGTTTTTGTAAATAAAGCGATGGAAAAGCCAACAAGCAAAACCAACAAACTGTTTACCCAAAGCTCTAAGAGCCACGACCACAGTTATCTTACAACTGAGTTTCAAATGGGAGACTGGGTTACGAAGTATTGTACTACTTAATTCATATTAAAAATACTTGTTGTCATCTTTAACATCATTTGATAACTTAAAGCAGTTTCAAGTAGCAAGTGCCGACTTAAGTATTGTTATCTTACAGCAGATGAAAAAGCAAATAACTATCACTTGACATCACCGTTTGCCTAATAGCCTTTATCCAACTATGTTGGGGTCAGCTTCCTATCTAACCGGATGCAGCTGATTACCAGAATTTTCATTATGTTCCTATCACTTAAAACTACCAACTGTCTAGAAGTCTTATCACGTGCATTTAGGCAGTTTTAACCGATAATATATTAACATGTTGAATCTAGAATAAGATATAAAAATAGTTATCATCATTTTCAGAATTGAGTGGTGTGACATCTCAGCGGCATCTAAGCGCTGCATGCTCCGAGGTCGATAGATTTTCAAACATCGTGATAAGTGATACACCAGTGGGACCCCCGTCACCACCGCGCCGCCAACATGCCGCGTGCGCGGGGTCGCTCGACCCCAGATAACTTTACACGAAATATAAACATTCCAATGTCCCCTTGAATGTACGCAGATGGCTTAGAATTGAGTATAGTTGCGTTAGATCGGGAGACAGATGATTAAATCTTACAGTAGTTCTCCATACCATGTAGATCTTCGCATCCAATCTCAGCAAAGACCATAGCCATCGATACAGGAAATATTGTATAGTATAGTGCACAAGTGTGTGGGTACTCTCTCTTATTTATTCTCGTTGTCCGATGGAATGGCAATCTGACAAGTCAGAGGAGAGATCCGGTGCAGGCCAATAGCTTAAGGTAGTTTCAAAGGCATGACTGGAGGAGAGAATATATGCTTATGTTGGTAGTAATAGGTAGAGATGTATTGTTCTACACCTACATTTTATTTAAAGTCTTGAGTTCCGTGTGGGCCAGCCGATTGTCATCCGTCATGAATAAGGGCAACACCAAAACGGATTGCAACTGACAATGTTCTGACCGCAAAATCATCAAGTAGATGTAGGGCTAGGCGCTATGCGGCTACGCACGAAATTCGTAGCAAAAATGTTGCAGACAAACATTTACAGAAATTAATGCGTTCACCGAAATTCTTTACATTGTTGTTGATTTGTAGGAATAAAAAAAACCCGTGACACCTGGTAACTTCAATCGACATTAATTGAAAATGTCGTTAAAATCCGACATCTCACAGCGAGTAAAACACAAGGTGCATAGTGTGTCGTAACCTCCATAAACAAGTGTTACGAGCTTCGAACAAAAAATCTAAAGAACATTGTCTGTACATGTTGTTGTTCGGTATTTCATAAATGTGTCTGTTTATGTGTGTACTTAATCCTATCCATTTTGGGGATAATATTCTTAAAATAGCACCACACACCATATGTTATGTTTGTGAACATTTTCGGCATAAAGTTTCGCCATTGCTGCATATGTGGTGAAGTTAATCCTGTAGGTGGATACGGATAATGAAGTACACCTGCCAAAATGAACAGACAATAGGTGTTATTGTGGAGCCCACGTCGTGGGATGAGTCAGTGTGTCGGCGCAGGCGCAGCGCGGTGGCATCGCGGCCGAGCGAGATGAATGCTCTCACCTTGGCACAGTCCCCTAGTCGCGACCAGCTAATTACCGATACAAAATAAACAATCATTATTATTAGTGGTATTAGTGCGATGCGCCTTGTCCATGTGTGAATGAATATATTAACGTCTCATTAATTAATTTCTTTCAATTGTTCGTAGGTTGTTTTTAAAAGCGATTGATTAAGTTCAAAGTTCAGGGTTGTGATATATTTTTAATACACCGTAGGTAACAAGTTTTAAATAAAAATGCTGAACAAAAGATTTTTTTAAAGTCTTTACGACACTTTTTAACCGACTTCCAAAAAGGAGGAGGTTCTAAGTTCGACTGTAATTTTTTTTTTATGTTTGTTAAACGATATCTCAGTCAATTGTAGACCGATGTTCAAAATTCTTTTTTTATTCGAAAGAGTATACTCCCGAGGTGGTCGCATTGTCACTATGTCAGGATCTGATGATGGAATCCCAGGGAAATCGTACTTTAGCTTCAGAAGTCGGAGGCAAAAAAACTCAATCAAACATCAAAAGTCACCGACTTCTGAAGCTAAAGATATTTTTCCACTATTTTGTGTTTTTGAAGTCGTTTTATTTTCGGTTTTATTTTTCCATTTTTAGTTGTAATATCCTATCATTTGCAAAAAGTTTTTTGTTAAAAGAAAAGTAACCTACCCTTTAAGGCAACAGAAAAAGGTGTGTAATCGAGGCGTAACGTACTAATGGAATCCAGTTTGAATGTCAGCCGTGCCTCGTAAACATTTAGCATTAATGTTTCTATTAGGCAACGACCAAGACAGCTATAAACGTATTCAAGTAGTAAAAATAGACGCATCAGCAAAGGCAATGTTCCGGTTTATCTTTATTCGTAAAACATCATTCTCGAAATTAATAAAAGATTAATTGCAGTGATCACTGCAATCACTACCACATCGTATCTCCGAACATTAATCTAGAAGTTTCGAAACCATACTAATAACAATACCTAATTACTCACAAGATAAGTAATTGTTGAATGAAATTACACGAGTATAGGTATAGCTATATCGCAACAAGATAAACACATTGCGGAAAATTTTAAATACAGGCTGCAGTCCAGTAACATTGTCGGACTCGCGTTGGGCGCGAGAGACCTCTTTTCAACGCCAGATTTACGCCACAAGAGCGAGTTTTATGAACTTTAAAAAAATACGTAGTTATTAAGCATGTAACCAATATTATGGTGCACTAAAAATAATTGCAATTCCTTTATAACTTTAGTCAAAAAAACATTGTAAACCTGCGCGATTATTTCGACGGGCTGTCAATGTTACTGGACTGAAGCCTTAAGTGCATGTATTTAAGTGTGTCATGAAAAATTCTCACTAGCAGCCACGGAGCCCTGTTTGTAAAACTACAACGTAATTCTTAAATTCGTAGTTTTAAAACTATTCACAATTATTTTCATTGTTTCACACATTGTTTTCTAATGACTATGAAACTCTGAGATATTCTTAAAGTAAATATAATTAAGAATATAATTATCGTGGTGCTAATTCCGGTTCCGATAAAATTTTGTTTCATATAACCCAAACATTGTTGCTAAGAATAAAAAACGTCTCAACCTCTGACATCCAATTTATCAGATTTCGTTTCATTCTGGGACAAATATGTTACGTACAAGAACGACTCGGAACTTCGTCGCGTGTTGAGTTAGTGAATATGGGATTCTGTTGACTCGGAAACTAATCGGACAATCCCAAAGCAAATCGTAAGTAAATAACGTCACGTCTGCAATCCCGAAAGGGTTAAGCAGAGGTGTACCTAATAGAACACGCACATTTCGCCAGTTATGTTTAAGCCCCATGTAAAACGGGGCGAGCCTATTTCCAAAAACCGCGCACACATCCAGTCTCCATGGCTGCTACTGAGAAATTCCTAATATAATGTTGGTGCGTGACGCCATATTTCGAATATCAAATTGGTTTTTATTTCCTCGCAATAAATGTGAAAAGTTGAGTATGCAGCTCCTCGCGGATTAAAGTGTCTTCGTCTTGGGCGAGCTTAAATTCCTCACTGCTCTCAGACGCTGCTTTCGGGATTCAATATAGCGCCCGTGACGTAGGTCACTGCTTTATTTTGATTTTTATCCCTTCAGTACATAATCTACTATTGTTTTCATCAAACGAATATATTTTTGTAATCGAACATACTGCTATTGTTTGCTTATTAACTAAATTAGTAACAATAATTATAATTAACGTCAAAGTTTAAGAGTGTTGGAAAATTCCAAGTGTTGATAAGAAATGTTGAAGTAAACAGTAAGAGGTGGGTCAATTCAATGATAACTGAGTGCTCGAAATACCTAAATATTTTAAATTTATCTTAAATCAAGTATGTAAATGAAAATCTCAGAGGATTCAGAGTATTTGATTAAATTCCCAGGTCGGGCAGAGCGAATTTTTCCATCAGAAATTGCTCAGCAGAAGCTAGAAGATTGATGACAATAGGCTCACTCGCATGGGATGGGCCCACCATAACTGACAGAACAACACAGACAACAGAACTGACAGACAGGTGCCGCGGGTTCGATTCCCGCACGGAACTAATATTTGTATGGCCTACAAATTGTTGTTCCGGGTCTCGCTGTTTGTGTATGTGAGTTTAAATGTTTGTTAAATGCACCCTCGATACAGGAGAGTTCCTAGTGTGTGGCAACGTTTTAACAAAATGATAAATACAAAATAATAGAACTGGCAATACTTATGTGGGTGTTCTATAGGTACCCCTGTGCCTAACCTTTGGGGGAAAATATGCGTGATATTTACGTTATTTCAGAGGAAATTATGTTCTTTTAAATTGAATGTGAGTAGTGAGAAATTCGAAAAAGAAATATTTTGCAGAGAATTATTTAGCGTTATTATGCAGATGACCAAAACAAAAAAAGCTATAGAACAGATCTTGAATTTTCAGCAATGGAGAGACGATCTCATGTTTTCTGCAGGTTTATTTTACCACATATCTGTAGTTAGTCAATTTTGATACAGAATCAAACATTTGCTTTACAAAAAAAAAAACTATAATTTTATCGCCATGTACTACGAAACTGTTATCTGAAAAAAGACCCCCAGTCAAAGAATATCGAGTCAACAACAAACTTTATCTTAAAACAATAAAAATATGTACCAATACCTAACTTATTCGTCCACGGAACCTATATCAGTGGCCATATTTATTGAACCACTCAAAGATGAGAGTATTTGTGTTATCATGTTGTAACTTATATTATGTGTTTTCTATTTTTATTCGGCACTGATACGAAGCCAGTGTAGAATCACACAATATTAAAGTGTTACTTACACGCCGTGTAGGGCTGAACTTTAAATTATATTCGTTGTCAAGTCGCATTGACTCATTCTCTGACTTCAGCTTATCTTTTCGGGTGATTGCAGATTCCTCCATGACGCGATACATCGAGAATTATGTAGAATACTTTGATTTATGTAATAAAGCTTTTCATCATTAGTGTGCATAAAAGAATTTCAGGGCACACGTCTGGGAGGGCTTGCAAGATACAAAATAGCTTTGAGTTGTGATGACTCGACAAGTATTGTATTTTTGTGTGCACAAATATCTTCTGAACAAAGCTTTGGAAGTGAAACAATAGATAATTTTAGGTAAATATCGTTTTATACGGAAAATAGAGAAGAATTTTCTATGCAATCCTCATCTAAACAAGCAAGCAACACTATTCCCAACCACTGCAACTCCTGAAAGCTAGAATCAACAGTGCGACCACCAGAAAAGCGCCGAGACAATGAAGCTCGACGATGTCCCAGAGAAACAATTTAACTGTCTTGAATCCCGCAACAAAATTAATCAAAAAAGAGTGGCGGAAGAGTAGGAAAAACAAAATGCAGTTAGTAGTTCAGTTTGATGGTCTACCACATCCTTAAATGTGATCACACCTTTTTGATACGTGTTGTATACTCTAATGTGCACACGGCGGCACATGAAGCTGTACATTTCCAGTATAACTTGGCCCCGGTTTCTATAGATTTCCTATACAATAAGAGATCCGCTAACTGGTTTGATATAGCTTGATTATCCGTCGTGCGTACTGTAACGCCACATGTCTAAATCCAAACTGCTCACGTAACAAGTGTATTTTCGCTTTTACGTCATTGCAGCATGCTTTTTCATCAAATCTTCATCTGTGCCCATAAAATCCTCGTTCGTCACACTGTCGTGCATCCACATACACCGTGACGGGTATATTATCATCTAAGTACCATTTTATTCGGTTTTTATCGTAACATCATCAACAAGAAATGAAACAGCCATAAATATAAACTGTAATCATTCCGTTACGTATGTTCAGCAATCTTTGAACTGGTCCACTTGATAACCTAGCTATTTTAGTGAATGCTGATATGTAATTTATTCTAGAATTATCCTAGCACTTAGTTTAAGACACCAAAGTATCTACTTTGGCCCTAATATTATAATACATATTCTCACAAGCATTTAAATACGCATTGAACAAGAGTGACCTAAAACAACTTCATTTTGCGGTTTACAACCATATCTTACGTTCGCATTTGGCATAAAATTTATCGAAACGAATCTACAAAACTACAGAATGACTCAGATGCTGAGAATGCATGATCGTGTTCCAGTTCAGTATGCTCTATGATCACATACTTTTGAAGACTAGTACACACATAGGTAAGTGACAATAACATAATTCATCGTTGAATGATGGACACGTCAAGGCTCCCGTGTCCATATTTCAAATAGTCAGATAGTGGTTGAGGGGCGGGGCAGTGCTGACGTATGCCAGGTGGCGCCTGAGCACAATAGATCATTTCGCAACGACATACACCCTGCGCCCGCGCCGCCCGACATCGACATCAAAGAACATATCATGCTTAATAGATATTCAAATGGCAAATGTTTTAACACGTATTGTAGACTCAAGTATGTACATAATACCTGCTGCTTGTGAATGGTAACAAATGTCATGCTTTGTTTTATGTTAATGCTGTTCAAAGTAATCAGATTAAGGTAGGTCGTCTGTAGTGTTCCAGATAGATAGGATCGAGAAAAATGTATCGATTTGCATTATCTGAGATTGGATTCAGAAACGGCATCCACGTGTAGGTTTATAAACTAGGTGCAAAGGTCTAAAATCTACTTAATGTAGGTACTTATGTGGGATATCATTATCAGAATTAAAAACAACGTTATCAGCATACCAATGTTTGTGCTAAATATTATCCGGGGGGTTATCTCTCGTAATTCTGGATTTACGGATAGCCGGATGTGAAAATTCTAGAAGGCCAAAGAACAAAATAAATAAAAGTTCTTTGCAAAGCAAATACGTAACATAATTGCAATTTCTTTTCAGCAATTGTCATCCGTGTAGTCTTATCCCAAGTACGTATACATGTCGGCTTCCAGTCTAACCGGATACAGCTGAAAACTAGTACAAGTCGTTAGTTATTACAAATTGCAACTGCCTATCTGAACTCCACATACCAGCCCCGGATAATACAATAATAGACCCCTTAAAAAGAATGGTTGTCAGAATTTTGGGCTTTTTAATACCGACACCAACCGGTTAACGTGCTTTCCGAGGCACTGTAGGGTCTCAGTACATTTGTGATGGTCACCCATCCACTGGCCGACCTCGGGAACACGATATAACCCGATATACCCAGGACTATGTAATATATAACTTGATTTGAAAAGAGTGTCCATGGAGTTTCTTGCCCATTCTTCTCCATGAGATCTACTATTTTCGAATGGGCAACTACAGTCCATTCACAGTTATTATGCCTGTGGCGGGACTGTAGGTAGCTTATTTTTGACTATGCAAAAGTGCCTATCATGGGTCTATTTGAAATAAATGCTTTGAGTTTGAGTTTGAGTTTACCATTACAATAAATAATGCTAACGTTATCAATTCACTTACACACTGTGTGATCGCTTTTTTATCACTGGGAAACACGATGGAACATAATTATCAGCTCTAGATGATCGTAAACTGTTTTCTAGAAGTATTTTCGAGGTCACGAAGACGATCGATAGGCAGAGATTGTAAACCGCTGACAATCACGCACTCATGTAATGAATAAGTCCGAAATTAATCGGTACTTCACAATTTATATCTAGATCGAGAAGTTCAACGGTCTCTGGGTCCGGGTGTGACGGATACCGGCAGTCCGGCAGTGACAGCGAGCAGCCGCCATGTCTTCTGATAAAGGCAACGTGCGCCGTCTACCGACCCTGAGCCCTCAGATCATTGACAGATAACAGACACGTCATAAGTCAACTGCATCGGTACCTACGTCAGCAACCCTAGACGATGCGATAACGATTAATTCAAGTTGATACTTACAGGATTTAAGTGTCGAATAATCTGTGGGCTTTTAACACAGATTCAAATTAAGTCATAGTGCACTGCACCAACGCTTTAATTCATAAACAGGTCAGCGTACCACTAAAAACTTGAATGACAACTCTATAAAGGGCTTAATTAAGACGTTCCGAATTTAACGCGAAAATATCACTGTAGCATAAACTGTGTAATTGATGGTGCCTTGACAACATCATTAAGCACGTAACTACACCATTTAATTACTAAAGCTTCACACAGTGCGCACACGCAGGTGTGAAATAAAGCGGGTCGCATCTCCGGCAAGTAACGCGGTCGTCCTTAACATGTACCTCGACATAGGCTCTTCTTAGATAATATTATGTTTATTAAATAAATTAATAACCTTGACATACCACCTACATGCTCCGTGCACACACCTAATTGATTATCTGCTTAATTATTAGAGTTATAAATGGAAAACATTAGTCAACCTCCCTACCTAACATTCCGTGAATATTTACATTATTTACATCCAAAGTCATACATTGTATGAGAACAACAATTGATGTTTAAACCTTCTAAAAGTTTGTTGTTTTGTTGTGTCATAAATAAATCGACATTGAAAGTAATAAATCGTTTCATAAAGTCGAACAAAGAGTTACATCAACAAACATGGTCTTCACGACTGTAAAGTTTCGTCTTCCGTGTTATTAATGTACGATTATTTTACAACGTTATGACAAGGTTACGACCAAAACTGCAAAGTTCATTCGATACGGTCATAATCTGCGCAATTTTAGTTCTTTGGTAACTAATATTTAACAACAGATAGAATCTTCGAAAGTATTAAAACCGGAGCAATGGTGCTCGTGATTGGAGATTTGGAGATAGATAGCCGTGTTTGGGGCTGTAAAGTCAAGTGTAATGCTTAATGATGAACACTATTCGGCTGCATCGTGGGAACTTTAGGACCTTTACCTGTCTGCTGGTAGCCGTAGCCGATAACCAGCGTGATGCAATGGTCGCGGTCACGGGCAACTGCTGGCGCGTAATGCGTTGTTTTAGACGCAACATGCCATAAGGCAATGATCGTTAGCACAATCACCGGATTTGTTAAACAGATGGGGAAGCTGTGGTAAACTTGCGCTTTAATGATTTGATTAGGTTGTGTTTTTAAGACTTAATTCAATGACAGCCGCTGTTTTTTTTTTCTGCAGCTATAATTTGGTTCTCACGCTTCTAACTGTCTCGTTAGCTACGCCAGATTGACCTGGATAAAGTGCTGTCGTCTGTGAAGTCACCAGAAATTCTTGGCTATACTGGTTATCAGACTTTACTAAGCACCTAATGATCCATACAGTCATATACAGTTTCTATCATACATACCCGTAAAACTATAATTAAAAAACTTCGTTCCGGTACCATTATTTAATAGTTACAATACATTAACCATAAAGTTCGGTACGTACCCCTTCGGGGGTCTGACACATAAACCTCCGCTGGCTTGGTAGATACCCCCGAAGGGGTCTGCGTTTAAGTCATCCGTCATCCTCATTATTTATGTAAATATTTAATATTCTGATTATCAAATACTATGAGTGTGCGTTAATTAAGAGAGTTGGATAAAAAGTTCATATGACATCGCCAATAAAACTTCAGTATTTAGCGCGCAAGTTTCTTAATTTATCCTTATAAAATCCAAGTGCGTAAATACGGTCATCGCCATTTTGACGGCAGTGCCGGCCGAGGCTAAAAATCATAAAAATTGTGGTTTTCGGACATCAAAGCTCCACTATGTTGAGAATGATTAACTTGTCAATAAATTATGTGCCGAATTAATCCATAGTTCAATTTAAATAAGCAATGGTAACGATAAATTTTGGTATCTAAAGTCGAAGTTTCGCGCCAATCGTGCGTGTTTACATTTTTCTTTTTCACATTACATCACACAGACGCGAACAGATTCGATAACAAATATGACAAATATCATTCCAAATATTATAAACAACATGAAAATGCCCAGATCTTAGCGTAATTTACTAATACGGGACCAATAACTCGTAATATTCATTACCACTCCTCAATTTGTAATCGAAATAGACGGCAATTTTTTTTTTTAATTGCTGCGTTTTATGGATGCGATTATTTCAATCGATTCGTTTTTTGTAAATTTCGATCAAATCGAGAAATTAAATTAAGGAATTTAAGAAATCGATAGATGGAAATCAAAATAATTTTGTTTTAAGCTTAAAATACAATAAATAAATACAATAATATTTTTTAAGCTTTATAATGGTGATTTTAATAGTTTTTCGTACATTATAGGTACTAAAACCGAATCAACAAACAGCACAGACTGATCTATGGCTAAATTCACGCCATTTTTTTTTCAAATAAAAATTTAAGTTATGAACGCATTCGCTGTTCAAATTACATTGTATTTTCCTAGATAATTTATAGTATTTTTTTATATTACATAAATATGCTTTTATTTAACTTCCCGTGTTAGTAAGTATTGGTCAAATCTTGCAACTGAATTTCAAACCAGTTCCCCTATACTGATTGAGCTGAAATTTTGCACATGCCTTTGGTTCTGGTGACAATACATTTTTATGACAGACATTACTATTAGTCTTGCAGACAGGATCGTCTCCTCGCGACAGAAGTCCTCAACGGTTAATAGCGCGGACACGAAACTTTGTATACGCTTTTAATTTTGATAGATATAGATGATTTCTTTCATGACTTCATCCTGCAACCAGGATCGTCTTCTCATGAGGGAACTGCTTAACAGTTAATAGCACGGATACGGAAATTTGTATGCGCGTTCATATTTGACGAATATTCATGATTTCTATAATGACCTCATCCTGCAGCCAAAATCGCCTTCTCACGAGGGAACTCCTCAATGGTTAATAGCCCAGACACGAGACTTTGTATAGATACGCGTTCAATTTTGATGAATAAACCTAATTTGTATCGCATTTGACCTACAGCTAGGATTGTCTTTTCATGAAGACACTCCTCAACGGTGAATAGCATAATATAGTGATGCGGTATCAGAAATGTACAGAATACGACAAAATTAAAAATTCCGAAATAAGTTTTTTTTTAATGCCTTCTTAATTTTATTTTTTATTGTTGTTGGTCGGTTGGATATAGAATGCCCAGGATCTTATATATCTTAGGCACAGTAAAAATTTATTTGGTTCCCAAGATGAATTTTATTTAGTCTACAAAATTGGGTTTAGTTTGGTTGAGTAATTGTGTTAGGTTGGATTGGTTATTGTGGGATTCACCACTTACAAATACTTCTCATGGCATTCCAATTTTCTTTATCTTTTGCCTTCTCCGACTAATACTTTTAATGGTGAATATTTATACTTAATGAGCTTGGTTTAGTTGCAACCTAAAAAACTAGATATGAAATTATATTTCTAAGAAAACTACAAATGCGAGTAGGGCTCTTGCCATGAGGGTTCTGTCGCATAGCTGTTCACGGCTTCACTCAAGTGACACGGCCCACGGCCTATGATGGATAACCTGAACTTTGCAGTTGTAAAAGACGTTTTTAGAGTGGATAGTGAACCGCTTTCAAAGAATAAACTAACGTTTCTTTAGGATACGGTTATGAATTGCCGATTGCGAAATAAAAGACAATAAGTTTGTCGGTCATCGTTACCGAGGCAGGCCCCAGAAACGCTGGCGTGTCGATTTAGACTCGTTCTTGGCTGATTGGCCAGAGAAGGCAAATCACCGACAGAGTAGGACAGGAATGGAAGAGGCTTTTGCTCAACAGTGGTAAAGAATAGGCTAAACAAGAAAAAAAGTTTGTCCTAATAACCCAACCGACAATACGCTACCAACAATTTATATATCTTTTGCGGATCAAACAATTTTTTTTTACCAAGATTCTATATCAAACCTTCAGATATTTCAAAAAAAATTCGCAATAAATGATAATAGTAAATTATTACACTTTATAAAGTAAGAATAAATGTGAAATGCGAGCGCATTCCTAATTTAAATTTTGAAACAAAAAAAAAACGCAATCGTGCGTATTTATGTACAATTGAAAATCAATCCATTTCCAGATTTTTTATTTGCTTGAACTGTTAGACTTTATTTCTTGCCAAATCCATGCAATTTTTTTTGTGATTACACATTTCTGTGTTTCTTATCATTTATAAGTCTCCTTCTCTTGAAGTCAACCAAAAACATCGAATAATTACTAAATGAAATTATGTAAACAGAATAATGATGGCTTGAAAAAGTTAATTTAAAATTTAAATAATTTTTTGAAATTATACCAATGAGTTTTTATTCCGTTTCAACTTTTTTTTTCAAACTTGATTTCAATTCGAGTATCGATTAGGCTGAATCGAATGATGAACCTTGGGTTTACGATCAGCACTAAGACTTTTTAGTTATATTTGTCAAGACTTTGATCTTGTTTTTTTATGAAATTATGTATGAATAATGGTAAAAATAAGAACGCAGATAGTTTGTTACTGTCTTTATTTTGCCCTTTTGAGTTTTTTTAGCAAAAGAGAACTTTTCTATGTACATTATTTCCAGCGCAACTAAGTTACCTATTTTTTGGAAGGGTGTAGCGGCACGTAATTTACACATATTTGGAAATAGACTGACGCCGTTTTACTGATATCAACACGTTATTGGAGATATTAACCATTAACTTATAGTATGAAACAGCTTCCGCGACATATTTTTCATTAAAAAATCGAATGCTGAAAGTTCACGAAAATTCTTGAATTTCATGACAATTCACATCTCCCCGCCGATTCAGCTGGTGTGTCATGTGTCAAAATCTTTTCGAGCATAGTGGTTAAACAACGGCAACATCATTACATAACTCACACAAATTTCATACATCATCCTCTGAGATGATCACTCACTGACGGCACTAGTGTGGTAAACAATGTTTATTACCACCATAAACAGTACTAATAACAAGGTTTGTAGCGAATCAAATTCAATAGAAGAACATTCGAATAATGTTATGTTGTCTGTGGCACGCCGCGGCACACTAATGTTGTAACAAATTACATAACAGTAATTCAAATGATCCATATCAACATAATGCATGTCATAGCATCTTCATCTCTTACAACAATTCCTACATGCATCATAACCCCACGCATGGGGTTAATAGATACTATGATTTCTGTTAGCCTGAATTCAACCGTATGTCTGAAACAATTGAGTTTGAAATACTTTACAAGTTTTTTTTGCATACATTTGCAAGCTCAAGTAAAGCTGAAGCACTCTTGAACCTTGCAACACGGTTGCATCATTGTATGCTGAGTCAAAACTTAGGTCGTATGGCAAATTTTGATTGGTTGATGTTAGGAAATACCTACATTTACGTGTATTCCAAAAACATACGCATTGTATTTTATTTTATTTCTTCTTTTAAAAAAACTTTATTGCATCGGAACGTCTGCATGAAATCGAATGCTTTCATGAAATAATTGAATTGTTTCCTGTCGTCTGCAAATTGAGTTATTGTTCAAATTGTATTGGAATTAAAAATAATTGTTAGATTTACGACTCGTGGCTGTCGCAAGTCGCAAGCGCAGCTGAGAGCAAGACATTTTTCAGCTAAAGCTTCAGCTCAAGAATCTACAGATTAAGGGTCTAATAATTTGCTTTTCTCCCAAATCAAAATCAGAGCATTTATTTCAAGTTGGCCAGTTACAGGCACTTTAGAATTGCCGAAACAAAGACAACAATGAAATATAGCTACAGTCCCAGTCACAAGGCATACAAACTGTGAAAGACTGTAGTTGCCTATTCCAAAGCGTACCTATATCTCTATAGAGAAGAGCGGGCAAAAACCTCCATGGACACACTTCACTCTCATCCAATAATAATATAACTTTCTATGATCAGTAGAAAAAGACTATCTAAGATTACAACTCGTAGACAGTATGGTTAAATGGTCAATGACTCGCTGCCCTCAGGTATGAACTTAATCGTAATTAGTCTTGTATTGATACAATAATAACAAAGAAGGGAAGTTCATAACTTTTAGGTTATTCCACTCATTTAAAAAAATACTGTCAATTAATGCTATAATTTAAAGCACTTTAAAATAATGTTTAAAATATATTGTCCGGAACTTGTATGAAGTTATTAAAGTGCACCATAATTTTTTTATGCTCCTATATCCAGCGGTTAAGTTAAGGCCAACCAGGAATAGGTTTACTGATAGAATCATTTTCAAGAATAAAGTACACTTTTTATACATGAAATTTAAAATAACTGTAACTGGAATGACAATAACATACCAACAGAACCATAGATATGTCATACCAACGTGACAGAAGCCACGGGATGACGCAAATATGCAATATACTCGTAGTTCTCAATACAACAAGTACGTACACAGCAACGCACTAAACCAGCGCACACGCATCCGCCGCGTGCGCCCTATGATTAATACAAATTAAGATAAGACTATAATTATTATTTATCACTATCTATATCTCTGTAGCTTTCCATTCTTAACCCCCTTTGACTAATAATATAAACAAACGTCAATTAACACATTGTGCAGACGTGTTCCGATGTTTTGATAAGAATCAATATTTACGTGGAGTGGTGTGACTGTAGACTGTGATGCTATACAAAGGCTTATCTATTGGATACAAGCTTCTCTAATTCAATGGTTATCTGTAATCCGATCGCTAGTACATTCCTGACATTTCACGTAATAGCACATACTACTATAATGATAGTTATGTGGTACAAGCGCAGCCATAGGAATTACCGTTCGTAATGCCTAATACATGCCTACAAAATTCAGGTACATGAGGACTCTGTACGCTAATCAATATAATAATGAGCTGATTAAGTTATTTATTATTGTATTAAAGCCGCCATGTTGCTTTTTCTATACAGTTTCCTCAGACATTTTTTAACAAATATTCACCAACAGCACCCTTCTGACAAAGAACTATAGCGCTATAATAGACACATGTACATTATTCTTCGTATGATTCCCGACAATGCTCTCCGAAGGAGGTTGGAATCTCGCGCAGGCGCGGGTTGGGCCACGTTCTTCTATGAACACAAATGTCATGGCATTCATGACACAAGGGCGAGACCGCTTGATTTATCCTTACATTTGTAATTGTTACTAAACGTAGAGGATAATGTGGAGTTTCTGTTTATTTACAGCAGAATACCGAAACAATACAGAATACTGACTGATGAAGTTCCCAAAACACACCTTTTCACGGCTGTCCCTAAGAAAATTGATGATTAAACCGTAGCATGACATTAACGGATAATTGCAGTCTATCAAGGTATGCTAATAGAGCTGAACAATCGAAGTGCCTTGAACAAAACCAGCCGAACACAATCAATTGGAGACGCTCCCGCGAACGAAATGATTAATTGCGTACTTGAGTAATAATTCTATCGTAAATGCGTTCTGGTATCTGATTATTGCACCTGTGCATAGGCGCGGCGGGCCAGCTACAGCTGGAAACACAAATGTCCTAATAGATAATGTAGTAACTAATTTTATGCTACATAGGCCTAAGAAAAACTCCATCGCCTGAGAAAAATTAACTTACTTACACAAGATTCTTGTGAAAATGTTGTTGGAAATTGACAACATGATTAATAGAAAACTTAGAGAAAATATGCACCGCAATTAAAAAGTGCTTATTCGAGCCGATGCTTATGCAATATAAAGTAGAAGGTTTCACAATTATTTGCGTACCATACTGGTGTAAATCGATGCCTACAATCCATCATAGTGATCTATATCATCCATATTCGTTTAGACAGATGGGCGACGATTAATTTCTCGACCTGTGCTTGATTCCATTGTTCTGCGTTCACTTTCACATGTGCTACAGATATTTGCTAAGATAGCCAGTGGCCCGGAACCTCTGAGAACAATGACATTTCCATTGGAATACTTGTAGTAATTCACGTCCAAGCAGAAGATCGATCTAGTTATGTAAGACTAAGAAGCCAAGTAAAGATGGCCCCGTTTCTTCTACTATTTGAACTGTAATGTCGGCCTACTGTGTACTTTATAGATGACTAGCGACCCGCCCCGGCTTCGCACGGGTGGACATTTATTTTTTAAGCTCTCTGAAAAAAAAAATTGTTTTGTATGTATGTTTTTATAGGTTTTTTATTTGTGTTACATTTCTTTGTTTCGTACCTGCTTAACTCTTTTATTTTTGTTTTTAATTTTTAATTTATTTTTTTATTTTTGTTTTTTGCCGTGCGTGCGAGTCGTGCGACACCATCATTCATTTTAATACCAATTACAATTTTAAATTCGTAATATCTTTTGAATGGATTGTCCGATTGGAACAAAATAAAAAGTAATTTATAGCTATTGAAACAATCTTGCTCAATAAATAGTTTATTTGGATAAGGATTAGTATTTGACGATAATATGATCAATAAACATAGGCTAATAATTTTAATTACTTTTATTCTACGGAAAAGTGGTTATAATGGCTAAAATATAAATGTTTGGTTTATACTATCGCGGACTTTTTTGTAGGCATTATTAAGTTCTACAACTTTTCTATAGAAGTCAACCATACATCTCTAACCATTTAGGCAGCGTTCGCGAGAATCGTTAACGTACGGCAGTTTTTTCGACGCCTTACTCCACAATTTTCACTACCACGAAAATTCCTATCAATTTTCCGGGATAAAATATAGCCTATACGGATTCGGAAGAATTCCTCTAAGTAATGGTAAAAGAAATTTTGAAATCGGTCCAGTAGTTTTTGAGCCTATTCGATACAAACATACAAAAATACAAAGGTTTCCTCTTTATAATATTAGTATAGAAGTATAGATTAAATTCTTACATATATGTTTTAAGTGCCAACATAGGTGTATTTGGGTATTAGCAATTTCATATGGCTTCAAAAGGGCACGTGTGAATGGGACTTTTTTATATGCCTTACCTATATCAGTAGCCAATTTAGGTAAGGAGCATAAATATTATATTTGTACATACCAACATCTTATAAATAAACATTTATTCTAAACGAGATAACCTTAATAATACCTAATCATTATCATCATCATTAATTTGATAGAAACCGGATCAGTAAAATGTCTACGGTCTCGCGGTCAACATTAGGTTTGCTGCAAGAAACGCCCTTCTGGGTTAAGCTCGCCATTGTACATAAGCTATATTATTGCAATTTGTATGTATATTTTTTTTATTTTGTGTGCCATAAACTATAAGATGTAAGATGACTACGTACTATGGATGAAAAATAAACGTTCAGTTGACGTAAGTAAAGTTACAATAGGTTCTGGTCCAACAGGCCGTAGTAACAACGCAACTCTGCGTTTCCTAGCGAAGACATGTGAGTGGAAAATTCTAAAGGTCAATAATTTTCCCGATAGCCCTAACAATGAACCATGAAGACAAATGACGGGCGTCCTTATCTATATTAGGTGACGTCACCAAACCATCATGGCGGCTCGCTGAAATGTCAAACATCATGACAAACTGGCTATTTCTGAGAAGACTGAAGAGTGACTGTCTCCACGTAGACGAATACCGACTTTCTAAATTGATTTAGACCCAAGTTCAGTTTATAATGTACCTGTAAATCTATCTATAATGTACCTATAAATTGTCAAATTAAGAACTGCACATATTTCACAAAATCATTCTAATTTACCTTAGATTATTATCTATGTGAGCAAAATGATTAAGTTCTCACGATATTATATCAGTATGTAGATTTTACGTTTACGCAATTTGAAGACTGGGATGGAGTGGGTATTTTACAAGTTTAAAAAAATGTATGCAGCATACAGTTTCGATACTGGTTTTTGGTTGGCTACTTATCATTTATCATCTGACGTGTTATTTAAGATGCTATCTTCAAGGATCCATATCACGCGATTACCGTGCGTTATAGTTATGTGTTCAACGAGAGGATGTGATTTATGTGGGCTTACTTTTAGCCTTATAACTTATTGAATAGCTTTCAACCATTGGGTAATCGTAATTATAACACTAGACGATATTTATGTAAACATAATTGATGTGTACTGACCAGAAGCGTAGCGTACCTTGGCGGGGCCCCGTATAAAAATTTGTTTGGGGGCCCTTAGGAAGAGTAAAGATTTCTCACAAAAGAAATAAAAATGCATAAAATTAAAAGAAATAAAGGGTGTAAAAAGACCCTTAACGAAGCCGAAAGATATTTATTCTCCCCGTCATTGCGATATTTTTTTTGTTCTAGACAATACCTGGGAACCTTCTAGTTACGGAGATATTGGGGGTAGAAGTTCCAACTTTTTCACAAGTTTTTTTTTAAATTCATGTTTCTAATGTAACATTTTTACTTTAAACACCTAAACGACCCCCGTACTATTCAACCCATCCATCAGCACAATGTTTTGAGTGCGTTACATTGAGTTTTACCGAAAAACGTGATTTTTCACCCTCAAAAAAAAAGTCGTTTCCCAGCAATAATTTTTGCGTAAAGTTACTTAGTTGGATGTACAGAATGCTTGGTTGACGGCTTCGTGAAGGGTCTATTTACACCCTGTATTTATTCATCATAATTATCTATCTGTCACTTTTTCCAAAAAAATTACAAACAATTCAAATTAAATATACACTCTGCTTGCCTTTTTTTCGGAAAACTGATTTATTAAATCATTTATAGCTGATGATGACTTTAGTTTTTCTAAGTTGGGGGCCCCCGTGGCCCGGGGGCCCCGTATAATTGATACGGCAGATACGGTGGTAGCTACGCCCCTGGTACTGACTACTTCCTAATGGCGAGCGTGCGTTACGGGGTCTGATATAATGACGGTAATACCAACTTTTTACCAGTAAAACATTGAGTACAAATGAGTCTATATAACATTAGCTACCTATTCATTATTTTAAATACGTAGTGAACTTGCCTTATCCTATGAAAAAATCCATCGAACGAACCATATGACAAAGTGGCAACTATTACAAAACAGAACTCATTTCGTCGACGCTACCGGTCAACATGTGAGGACACAAACGCCATTCTATTGACATTTAAATTCGGAAAACAATCATTTATAATTGTTCAGTAGTTATCAACCAGTAATTAAAGCTAGGCAACATTTGGCAGTTTCGCAAACGGTGCGCGGTGGCAAGCTGACATATGACACTGGTGTTTAATCCCCGTGGCCAATCGCGGCATCAGCCGTTACAAAGGGGCTGTGCTGGGCTGTGGGTCACGCTTGTGGCGCAACACGACCTCATTAATAACTATAAAAACAACTTACCATTATACATCGTAAAATTCAGTATATGCAAATCAGAAATGGTATCGAAAGAAGCTCCCTGAAGGTCTCGCGACGCGCTAGATGCGTATCATGTCAAGGTCCTGAGACCTTGTCATCACTAACACGAGTTCACCTCTAGGTGGTATTTATGTGAATATTTTCTATTGCATCTGCATTTAGAATCATAAACTAGTCTAAAACAAACAAAACTCAGTTACATTAACAAACGGTAAATCTAAGTAACTAGATTAACACGGTATTTTAGAATAAAATGAACCCTGGTATTCTATTAAATCACTTCTCGCCACGATTACTCTAATTACAACTACCTACTCTTAGATTGTACTCCAATTACAAAAGCCTCGTACACATAATTGTATATCGCCTGCAGTAAATAAGCTAATTGAGTGTTTCAAAGATATAGCCGAAGAGCAACTAGTAACTAGAGGTCAGGTAAAGTTCAGTGCGCCCGCGCAGCTTCGCGCGCCGGCCCCGCCCAGCTCACAGATCTCCTGCGTCTTACAACACGCACCAAGAATGTCGCAAATATTAAAGAATTATTAAACAAACAAGACTCTAATGCACGTTTGTTGAAGCAATTTCCAAAAAGTAAGCGGCAATTAATTCCTTTGAAGTGTGAAATCCGTTTCAAGGATCACTATATTGCGATGGTGTCTCTTGGTATCAGCAGTTCCATAGCACCTGCATATATGCTCTACAATGCACGATAAAACTTTTTTTTTGTTTCTGGACATTTCATTTTTACCATAATAAACTGAATGTCAGCAAAACAAACAGTTGACATGCTTAAAATACTGCGTACTATTATTTATTCTGACCAACTTTGACCCTTACACCCCATATTATATCAAAATGAGTGATATTTTTATCTCACAGCTCTATTAAACCATCACGTGACTGCAAAAGTAGATATTTAAACAAAAACACAACTGTTTTTGATTACCGCATAGTAACTACTGATAACATAAAATTGATACAAAAGGATTTATTTTTACGAATCGTAGAATTGTCTCGAAGGTCATCATTTCCTGTTAATTCTGGTTTTTTATCGATATTGCCTACATTTTTATAGATAGCCATCCTAATGCTTAATCATGTAAGCAATCATTTGGTCTGTTTGGAGGTTCTTTTCCATGTAATTTATACGTGATATGAAGTTTATAGGTACCTTTTGAAATCAGCTGCAAGAGTTTACTCACCCTGCTGATTATGTTAGAGCTACGTGTAAGTCCGGGCGTAACCAATTAGGACAAACGAGTCAATGCCTTTTTCTCACAATTTTGTCATATTAATTTGAATACGGCCCTGGATAAACATTACGGACTAAATAAACTAGTGCTGACTGATAAATAACTTATTCATACTGAAACAGTATAATTTTAACAGTGTGATGGATTGGTGGCTCTTTATTATAAAAGTCAGACAAAAATAGAAAAAGTCTTTTTGTCTTTTGTTTCAAAAATACAATCAAATAAAGCAGCAAAATCCAAGGATCTGTGAACTAATTATTTGTTATCTGCCATCTACGTTCGATATTCGCTAAGTACAGTCCGTCTGTAGATAAAGAATCGACAAAATATATGGTTTTTGCTTTGTCAATACAAATGTGCACGCGACGAGATAGTGAGAGATTATCAACTAAGGTAGGTCGATTGTACTTATCTCGTTGCGATTCCGTCTGGAAACTCTGATTGTTTAGCCTTTTGTAATTAGCATTTATTGTAAATTTTTTCATTACTTTTTGATTTTCGTAGTCGTAAGATTCAATACAATAATATACCATACCACACGGTAAAGCAGTTGAAGGAGAAGTGCCAAGAATATAACCGACCTATATGCAATTTATGCATGGCTTCCGTCGATTACGAGAAGGCTTTCGACAGTGTCGAGCATAGGGCCGTGTTCCATGCTCTCCATCGCTGCTATATCGACTCCCGTTGCGTGGATGTGTTGCGGGAACTATACACATCGGCCACTCTGCATGTTCATACCCTACCCTAAACCCGTAAACATCAAGCGGGGAGTGCGACAGGGTGACACTATTTCACCAAAACTTTTCACAGCAGTTCTCGAAGACTTAATCTGTTGCGGTTTTTACATCAATAGTCCTTACCTGTCGCATTTAACATTTGCAGACGACCTTGTCCTCTTTGCTGAAAACTTTGGAGATCTTCAAAAAATGCTTCAAGGCATGTACGATGCTTCTTTTAAAGTAGGTCTTAGAATGAATATGGCCAAGATGAAGATTATGGCAAACAGCAACAACTCCATGCTCGGCATAAAGCTGGTAGATCGAGTTCCTAACGTCGGAATCCGAAGATGTACAAAGGTTTTCGATATTAGAAATCGCGGTACGGAACTCAAATGGAGTTGGGCAGGACACCTAGCAAGGCGCAGTGAGCTCCCTAGCATGACCTAGCATGGTGATTACAATGACTATTGTAACATTAGAGTGGAATTTGCCAGAAGTTGTTCTGACATAAGAATTTAAAAAGCATTAGAAAAGTTTGGTATACAGCAATCACCCTAGATTAAAAACATTATGGATCCATAGGAAAGCCTCACCAGCTTTCAACACAATATCCTTCTTTTTTTTTCGGATGGGAAATCATCAAATGACTTCTCCCGCTCTGGGTGGAGTGGGAGGGAGTGTCAGACTTTTAGTGACTAAAACCCATCGATGTTCCTTCTTTGTCCTTAGTACTTCAGCGCCGCGGTATCTTTTTGGAACAGTACCGCATCCCCGGCAGGCATCGGCCCTTGCAGACCCCTTCTATTTTGGTGACATCTCTTTGAGGCGCGAGTGGAACACGAAGGCGCCGTCGACACAGCCTGTCGTCATAAGACGGACGGACGGTGAGCTAACACATTACTGACCGTCCACAGGCCCTCAACACAATATCCTTCTAGAAGAAATTCATATACCGCTAACCCAGTAATGCAATGCAAAAACTAATTCTGAGCAGATCACCTTTAGGATAAGGAGAGAGATAGGTGCTTTTGTCTAGTAAAGAACGTCATGACATTTCGCGTGTGGGTTCAGTGATCACCGGTCAATGCATGCGATGGTAACCACTTCGTTGTGCAAGTCGCTCGTTTGGCAAGAGAACGTTACGTGACCCGGGCACCCGGCACCCGGCCCATTGCTCATCAATTACCTACTTTTTGCTTCTCAAATCATTTGCGCCAATTGAATCATTGTTAATAACAAATCTAATTATACGTTGAAGTCGTTAAGACTAATAAGACTCCGTCACTCCGGTTTCAAAATCATTACGATTAATTGCATCAGTTTTATCATTGGTTAGTTGCAGGCGTGTTATGTAAGTATGGATTTCTGACGGAAAGAAAAAAAATCCCAAAAATTAATCCGGTAGGAACCACGCCGCCTCCGTATCAGACCCCTACAGAACATTGGTAATTAATCAATTGCCTTATACTAATCGCTAATTAATTCCCCTACTCTTTTAGAAATGACTTCGAGAACGAAATCACTTATTATTATAGATTGTGGTATCTTGCAACAGTACACAATGATTTGGACGCTGTTGACATGTAAATTTTGTGAGTGATGACCCGTTCTTATTGCCTAATGAAGATTATATGGCTTTACAACGTTGCCCCGGGCTCTGTCTCAACCCGACGTGAATCTCACTGGTGATTTATAAGCCCCAATTATCAATTATAACAAGACGAGCATTTCGACGCAACCTTTATAGAAAAAAAACAATAAAGTGTGTCGTCTCACGGATAGCTAGACATTGCTTCAGGTGTTACATAAATGTTAGTGTTATCTGTACCTCCGATTATCCGATAACATTAGACATGTCGGTACTGCGTGACCACGTGACTAGTGTCACGCAACTCTGAGGTAAAAGGTTGGAAGAGGAAATGTTTCCACCTCTCGGGTTAGTCATGGGAACACGGTAGGTGTGCCGTGAAATCTGAGATTGCTTGACAAAAAAGTGAATTGGGGAAACGTGTCAGTACTTTGTTCAATGAATACTCGTAATAAGTTTGTCAATACGCGATAGCTTTGCCACCTACAAACATTTAATATCAGTACTAATTTTACATTGCTAAATAATAACAGCTCTCGGATCGATCTTTAGGTTAAGCCGTGCTTGCCTAGGTTGGTCTGTGGATGGGTGACCGCTCATTACATAGCGAGTTTCTTCCGTGCCTCGGAAAGCACGATAAGCCGTTGGTATCTTTGACAGTCGTTAGGTGGTCAGTGGCCCAAAAAGTCAGACAACCAGACTTACCAAGGGGTATCGTATTACCCAGTACTAACTGGGTTGTGGATTGTGGAGGTCAGATAGGCAGTCGTTCCAAGTAGAATATTGGTATTCAGCTGCATCCGGTTAGACTGGAAGCCGACCCCAAATAGTTGGGAAAAGGCTAGGCAGGTGACTAATTTTACATTCATGGAACGTTAAAAAATCTTTAAAAATATCTATCGAACTTTCCACACTTGTAAACAACAAGAACTTTTGACCAAGATGCTGAATTGAGACAGCGATTTATTCTTAAAATAAGTGTAGGTATCACAATAGTATCTCATATTATAATAAGGTGCCTCCATCATAATGTAGGACGGGTGTCGCGACCACTGATTGGCGTACATCGGGGGCACTTTTATCAGGCCTGATAACCCTGCTCGGGAGGCCGGGTCTTGACTTATATATCGTTAATACGATACGGATATATATAACTGTTAGAAAAAGTATTACACGCTTTATCCGTTTCCAAGGCATACTATGATAATATATAATTTACTGTTTAGTTGAACTATTCTCTACAATAAGTTCTGACGTCGTTCAGTTAATTAGACTTATCTTAATTGGTGTATAGTTTTCCACAACTATGTTGTACAACTGCGGTCAGAAGTCCAGTAGCAATCTCACAAAACCAAATATGTAGCATCACTACCAACCGCACTTATGACAGCCTTCCATAAAACATTTCAGGGATACCACAGACAGCCCTATATCGCACTACCACACATACTTTGACCAACCTTAGGCTCGCAAATATTGTTTTTCAACGGATTTTCTGGCAAATACAGGCTACAGCGTAAGATAAAAAGCGGTATTACCGAAATTAGAATCTAGGAAGAGACAGACATTTTTACATAAAGAATCTCGAATATTGCCCGTTTGCCACCAATTTCCGGTTTCTTGAATCAAGTTTTGACGAAACGAAGTAGAACTTTGTATTTATTGCCTTGCATATCTTGCATTTTTTGTATTGTCATCAACTACAGAATTGGAGCTTAAATCGCAGGCCGCATACTGCATGATGATCACAGTGTTTAAACTGCTAAATAGTCAATGTTGGTTGTTACAGTACAATATCTTTGTGCTGTATCTACAATCTACATCGCAATCTTATGTTCTTTATCGCACGTTCAATATCTATTAAATGTTTCTACTGTCTGTTATCGTCACGTAGTCGTTAGTATATAAGATGCACCTTTGGATAATTATAACCAGACTATACTACATCTTTTGTCTCATTTATACCTAATCATATACTGCCAAGAAGTTTGGCAAATTGGTGACCCCGACGAACGATTACGCAGCAAGAAACATGGCACAATCACCGTGCAAGGCGAACATAAATCAGCAAGGAACACTTGAAGTAGCTGCTGGCACCTCGGTTTTATCCCGCATTCCGGAATTTTGGAAAGACCAACCAAGATTATGGTTCACGCAACTAGAAGCCATATTAGCACAACAGTACCGGACAAATACCCACTACCAAGATTAACTGACTTTACATACATATTAGAAAATAAGAAGATACTAAGCAAGATAGATATACGCAAAGCATACCACTGTATTCCTGTTAAAGATATAGAGAAAACAGCCATCATCACACCTTTCGGACTTTTTGAGTACTTAAGAATGCCTTTCGGATTACGCAATGCGGCACAAACGTTTCAACGATTCATGGATTCCTTATTTAGAGATTTAAATTTCGTATTTATATATGTAGACGACTGTCTCATCGCATCGGACAACGAAGATTTGCATTATCAGCATTTAGAAACGGTTTTCAAACGTTTACACGAGAATGGAATAACCATTAATCTCGAAAAATGCGAATTTCTCAGAAGGGAAATAGATTTCTTAGGTTATCATATAACGAGCCAAGGAATACAACCTACCGAAGAAAATTACAAAGCAATCATGGAATTTCCCAAACCGAAAACAATTCAAGAATTAAGAAGATTTTTGGGCATGGTCAATTTCTACAGAAGTAATATTCCACGCGCAGCGGAAAATCAAAGAATTTTAAACGAATATCTACATGGTTCAAAAAAGAACGATAATTCACCTGTTCCTTGGACAACGGAAGCAGACAAAGCTTACGAAAAATGCAAGGAAAGCATGAAAAACGCAGTATTAACAGCGCATCCTTCCCGCAACGCATCACTAGCGCTCATGACCGACGCTAGTGCTACTTGCGTTGGTGGAGTTTTACAACAAAAATCCGGACGCAATTGGGAACCATTAGGTTTTTTTTCACAAAAATTGAGCGAAACTCAACAAAAATATTCTACGTTTGACAGAGAGCTGTTAGGAATATACATGGCCGTCAAACATTTTCACAGATTAATCGAGGGAAGAGAATTTACAATATTTACGGATCACCGACCTTTGACATACGCATTCTCCCAAAAACCATCATCAAACGATACACCGCGACGGGTCCGGCAGTTAGATTTCATTTCACAATACAGTACCAACATCCAACACATAAACGGACGTGACAATATTACCGCCGATGCCTTATCTCGAATAGAGGAAATATACGTGCCATCACCTATCGATTACGCTGAATTGGAAAAATGTCAATCAACAGATAATGAACTAAGTAAATTACATGACAATAAAAGATTAAAATTCAAAAACATTACGCTTCCGGGTTCCACAATAAACATCACCTGCGACACGTCTACTGGAAAAAGCCGCCCCTACTTACCAAAGCATTTTCGCAAACAAATTTTCGATACCATTCATGGTATGAGCCATCCAGGAAAAAGAACTACGAGAAAAATGATAACCCAAAGGTATTTATGGCCGTATATGAACAAAGATATCAATAATTGGTGTAGATCATGTATAGCCTGCCAAAAATCAAAAATACAACGACATACGATATCACCTCCTGGTACATTTATGACAGCGCAACGTTTTGAACATTTACATATTGACATCGTCGGACCACTTCCGATTTCACAAGGGAAGAGATATTTAATCACAATCATAGATCGTTGTACGTCATGGCCCGAAATATTTCCGGTAGAAGATATAACTTCAGAAACAGTAGCCAAGACACTTTTCGAAGGATGGATTACTCGTTTTGGATGTCCATTGCGCATTACTACGGATCAAGGCCGACAGTTTGAATCAAGAATATTTGAGTCACTCTCACAATTTTTGGGAATACATAAAATTAGGACAACACCTTATCATCCGCAATCCAATGGAATGATAGAGAGATTTCATAGAACTTTAAAGGTAGCGTTAATGACAAGAGAATCCAACGAAAATTGGTTAAAAGAAATCCCAACAGTTTTACTCGGGTTGCGGAGTAGCTTGCGAGAAGACACAGGTTATAGTTCAGCAGAGATGACATATGGAACGCCAATACGACTCCCTGGAGGATTTTTTGAGTCATCAGCAGCACAGTTATCAACGTACGAAGAATTTGTAAAACAAATTCAAAAGGACATCACACAAATGACATCAATTCCGAAAAGAAAAAACCATAACCAAGCTATATTTGTGCATCCCGAACTCAAAGAATGCTCACACGTATTTGTTCGGTGTGATAGAATGAAGAAAGCCCTGACACCGCCGTATGAGGGACCCTACCCAGTAATTAGTAAAACAGATAAAACATTTTGCATTAGAATTAGGGATAAAGAGACAGTGATATCAATTGATAGATTGAAACCAGCATTCATGATCAATGACGAATCAAACTACGTGCCAGATTCAAAGGATTACGACAGACATTCACACACGTACACTACACGATCGGGACGTAAAGTAAAGCCAGTAGTACGTCTATAAAAAATAATAAACACTCGTGCAACAGCTAAGTCAAAATTACAGACGTCAGCAAATAACACCACAACAGGCGTCATCAAATTCCACCGCGTACAATAGCATTATTATTTATATACATCAGCAAATAACTAGTAAGGTCTAGATCAAAGGATCATGACCACGACAATATGGACCACGGTACAGAGTTGCGTCAATTCCAAAGTTGTTTTAGATGGTTTATAAATTAACCAAATAACCATCTACAATTGCCATTTTGGAATCAAAACCCGCATTTCCAAGTTTTTTTAGAAAACGTAACTTAACCTCAAAATAGAAATATCCGTCGTGTATAGAGAGGTAAGTAAGGTCGTAGTTTGGAGAGCAGATTAATTAGCATATCTGATGGGATAGAGACTTAAATAAATCAGTACCTTGCCTTTATATTTCCTGTTAAAACAGTTACAAATACAAAAAAAAGAGAGCTGTAAAAAAAAAACAATAGAATTCAAAGAGATCTTTAATTTGATCCAGTGACACTGGTAGCACTTTAAACATGTAGTTAGGTATATAATCAATCATAGTATATCTAACCCTTACAGTAAGTAGGTAGGTACCTATTCATATAGGAACAGCGAATGACTTCATTCATCATTTTCATTAAAAAAATCATCTAAATAAGATGCTGGAGCAGTGATATCATTGTATCGAGCCCAACTCAAAAACCACACCACTGTCATTATGTGAGCAGAGCAGCCAACAGTTCGCTTACCAACAAGGCAGTTGCAACAATAACCTACTATGGCTTGCAATGTATTTGCTACAGCATCGTCTCTGCTTATTAATAAATACGTGTAATATGTACGACTGTTCACATGCCTGGATTTAATCCTACCTCTTAACAAATAATTATTTAGGCCTAAAATCAGAGGAATATCCTCATCAATTTCAGTATTCACTTCCACTGAATATATTCCAGACTGACGAACATGTTCCCCGAAGTAAGATCTGGCCTGTTTTAATTGATATATACCTAGAGCAAACCGCTTAAGGTCAGTAATTGTGTGTAAAATAATAGACTAACCTACTTAAATATGCTATCAACACATGGACTTTTACCATCTCACAACCTTCCCACGAGGGGGGATGGGTGCCTAGATCACGTCTTCCTGAGTCTTGATAAACAAAAAAACACAGCTTTTACAGCGGTTTTAAATACAACCGTAACAGACCACTGCCTGATTTTGTTGTCTCTCGAGACTAAACATTGCCATAATATTCCTATTAAGCACAAAACATTAGTCAACTACGATAATGCTTATAATAGTCTAATAAATATTGATACCTCCTTTTTTAACATCTTCAAAGACCCTGATACTTACGCCTTTGCGCTTATACACATGGTCAAGACAGCTATACTTTCGAATTCTAAAACTGTAACTATCACGAATAGCAAAAGATCTATTAAACCCTGGATTACAGCAGGTGCCCTACGGTGTATTAGACTAAGGAATTCAATTTATCTTAAACTTAAATCGAACCCACATAATCAGATTCTAAAGATAACATACAGACGATATCGGACCTTCTGTGGAAACCTTACAAAGAAACTAAAAAATAAATATAACAGAGATAAAATCAAAGCATCTGCAAAAAACCCTCGGGCATTGTGGTCAACCATAAATGACATCACAAATTATAAACCACCCAGGAGTTCCAATGGCGACCTACTTAAGATAAAATCAAGCCCCCAAGACTCAGTCAACTATGTTAATAATTATTTTATTAACATAGGACAAACGCTAGCGCAGAACATCCTAAATAGTTACGTACCCCAAACATCTTATAACACAGACCACCCTTATTTGTCCTCTTTTGTTCTCCTAGACACTACCCAGGAGGAAGTTGAAAGTATCCTGATGTCCCTAGACTCTGGGAGTGCACCAGGTTGGGATGGAATTCCTACCCTTTTCCTAAAACAGGCCAAGGAGATCCTAGTCCCGCTGATCTGCGACCTGGCCAACCTATGTTTTAACACTGGCATCTTTCCCTACCTTCTTAAGCGGTCCGTTGTTACCCCTGTGTACAAGAGTGGAGATAGAGACGACGTTAACAACTATCGGCCAATTTCCGTGTTGACTTCCATTTCTAAAATCATTGAGAAGCTCTTGAACTCTAGAATAGTTAGCTACCTGACTAAGTATAACATCCTATCTTCCTCTCAATATGGTTTTAGGAGGGGAATGTCGACCCAGGATGCTACTGAGGAACTTGCAAAGGTAATAACTAAGGAAGTTGATAAGGGGAACAAATGCCTAGTGGTCTTTCTTGACCTCAAGAAAGCCTTTGATACCGTCTCTATTTCTAAGCTTGTACGCAGGCTGGAGAACTTAGGATTTCGAGGTTCTGCTCTCTCCCTTCTCAGCAGTTACCTTCGAAATAGAAAACAGGGGGTAAAAATTGAAAACCAGGTTAGTGACGAAGAGAACGTGACGTATGGAGTCCCGCAGGGCAGTGTCCTCGGCCCGACGCTCTTTTTGATTTATATTAATGAGCTCTGCAACCTTATTATCGACGGTGCGAGGATACTGTCCTACGCGGATGATACCGCTATTATCTTCTCCGCCAAGACATGGGACAAAGTTAGGCTTGAGACTGAGAGGGGATTAGCTAGAGTTAGCAGTTGGCTAAATGGAAATCTGCTTACACTTAATACCCAAAAAACTAACTACGTCTGCTTCACTAAATACCTAAACTCTCAGCCGGCGCCTGACTTTAATATTAGAATACATTCTTGTCCTACCCCAACACAATCTACCTGTAGTTGCCCTGTTATTCAGAAGGTAAACTCCGTCAAGTACCTAGGTATTGTAGTAGACCAAAGGTTAAGTTGGTACCCACACCTTGAACTAACTATAGGGAGGGTAAGAAAACTCATATGGGTTTTTAAATCTCTGAGACATGTTATGAGTACAGAATTACAGAATAAAATTTATATCGCACTGGCCCAGTCTGTAATCATTTATTGTGTCTCGGTATGGGGTGGAGCAGCTAAGACGTATTTTCTAGATCTAGAGAGGGCACAGAGATCCTTGATTAAAGTCATGTACTGTAAGCCCTACAGGTTCCCTACTGAATCTCTATACTTAAGCTCTAAGCTGCTCTCCGTCAGGAAACTCTATATCCTCCACCTTGTACTCAGATACCATAAAATTCTAAACTTTAGCCAGGCCAAACTTAAAAAAAGACGCTATGATATAGTAGCCCCTACATACTCAGCACGTTCAATTTTTGCTAGTCGCCAAAATGTAGCTCAAGCCCCACGCGTTTATAATAAAGTAAATCGCATACTTAACATTTACCCTATGCAGCTCTACGAGTGTAAGAGGATATTGAAGGAATGGCTCCTCACACTTAATTATGATGCCGTGGAAGACATTTTGGTTGCACAGGGTTGAACGTCATGTATACACACACACTCACACACACACACCATATCACTCACTCACACACATTCACATACACTCTAACTCACCCACACACCCACTCACACATACACACAAAATACACTTTCACACGCACATAACACACATTTACACCTTTCTACCATACGCACGATTTTCATTTTTGTTTTGTTTTTCTTTTTTTTCTTATTGGTTTTATTTTTATTGGTTTTGTTTTTATTGGTTTTATAAAAAAAAAAATGTGTAACTTATACCTAATTGGCACAACGAAACAAGTGAACTAATCGAGGAAGAGCGAGGCTTATCCCATCACAAGTATCTTCGGATTACTTTCTGGGAAGCCCCGGCAACTTAATTGTATCTAGATTTAAGATAATAAACACATTTTTTTTTTTTTTTTTTTTTTTTTTTTAATTGTGAGTCGTGGGAATCTATCCAAATGAGGATGATTGCCATCAATTGTTTGGAAGCTAGCTCTCCTTCTGTTAAGATTTTCTTGCTCTACATATGTTGCTGATCTCCAACATGCAGCACATACACGTTCCATTCTGGAAACCTAAAAAAAATAAGGTGCTTAAATATTTTTTTCTGTTAGCCCAAGTAGACAGATTCTGTATTAGACACTCCATATTTTCAATAAGATACTAATAAATATTTACCAAGTGCAGTGGAACCAGTCTCATTAAAATGTTTCTTTCTTGTCGATCATGTCGCACAGGGTATGTTCTTGGTGCTCGTAAGATAGAATTTCCACAAGGAAAGCAGATTCTTCTATGTCCAAGAGCAGGCAAAGGCATAGCACTTCCTTCGCTCATTGTGTTAACTCGATTTTGAAGCAGTCCAAAACACTCGGAACAAATTATACTTCCTGGAGACAGCTGCAATCAAAAAAATATATTTGAAATGAAATATAAAAAAAAGGTCATTAGAATATAGCATAATAGAATGAGCAAAGGAATGTCACAATCACCGCCTTCAAGTCTAACTGAATGGGCCGCACATCATAATTATATTTTGTGCTTACAGCATGGAGTGCTTCCAATTTCAGAATTGTGACATTGATTTTATGCTATCATTTGTCTATAGTTTTTAATATGTGATTTATAAAAAGCAAAAATTAAAATATAAAAACGAGAGAATGACTGGGTAGGTTTAAACTGTCTGAGAAATCAAGAAATAGACTGATAGGTATGAAAACGTTAATAGAATGTGCTTACCTGAGTAGGAGTTATCCATGACTAACACATTGATCATCTGAGTAGTAGCTTGTTCCAAAGAATACCTGCGTTGGTTTCTTAGGATTGCAAAAAAACAGTTGATACACCGGTTTCGCCGGTCGATTGTTCTTGTTGTCGGTACCTCACGCGAAGTGGTCGACATTTTCAGTAGTCGCTAAGTAGTACAGTACAGTACAACAAAATACGAATCACACACAAACTTCAAACAAAGTGAAAACTTCACGGCGTAAAAACGTCCTGGCGTAAGATTCACAATTTCACATTAAAGTTAGCGATAGTGATTGAAAACAAGAAATAAACAAATAGTTACAATGAATATCACAATTACTGTGGAGAGTAGGACTCGAGCAACACAAAAAAACTGTAATACTTAAATCGCAATGAACAAGCTTAGCATGCAGTATGCACCACGCGCAATTGACATTGGACTTTTTGACAATGACAATTCAATTTGAGACACCAACACCAATGTTGCCACTTTAGATTTTAAATGAAAATCGATTACTCGAATAAATACACTCGACACATAATTATTTCAAATGACTGATTTAGTTCTATATCATTAATTTATTAAAAAGGTTCGATTTATATCAAACCGAAGCAAGATAGTTAAAAAAAATCTATGCAATCATTCATATATTATGTATCGTTAGCCAACAAAGTGAAATTGCTTTAAAAAGTTTTGAAAGCAAAATAATAAGACTACTGCGTGTGTGAAATACTAATTATTTCACACCACAGTAGTATCATCTCGCTTTATTATTTATAAAAACCCCGCGATTTACCTTTCCAATGACTTTACATTTATATTAATTTGTAATCGTATGCAAAAAAAATCGATTAGAGTTGTCAATATATTTACTTATTTTGATTATGGCAACACTTTAACGTAAGAATAGCCGGCAGTAGGTAATTCATTGTATCAAAACAATTTCATAACTTATTAAGTTTACAAAATAAACCCCTATACAAAATTGGCATTCTAATTGCAGAATGACTTCAAAAATAAAGAAAATAATTGTAATATAATTTTTATCTTGATGCATGAGAAAAACCAGTACCGTTGATGGTCAAGATCCTTTATATTGTAAACACTATTACCATAATATTTATTTATTTTTTCTTTTAAAGGGGGGTGTACTGTTACAGTACAATATCTTTGTGCTGTATCTACAATCTACATCGCAATCTTATGTTCTTTATCGCACGTTCAATATCTATTAAATGTTTCTACTGTCTGTTATCGTCACGTAGTCGTTAGTATATAAGATGCACCTTTGGATAATTATAACCAGACTATACTACATCTTTTGTCTCATTTATACCTAATCATATACTGCCAAGAAGTTTGGCACCAAATCGTATCATAAAGGTAATATATAAATCGTATATGTAACAACTCTATACAGTAGCTCGTGTAATTAACATAGATAAGAAGTTAAATAAATATATAATGCGCAAAAGCAAGATGATAAAATCAGCATACTCACAAAATTGTTATTATGTACTCGTAGGTATATAATAATAAAAACAAAACTGTGAGACTTGTTTGGTTTTAATTTCGCTGATTAAGTTGATGTTGTATGTATGCTACAAAATAATAACCACTCAATATTATGAAGTGTAAGTATGTGATTTTGAAATTTTTTCTACTATTTCGCTATAAACCTATTAAATTCGAAAAAGTTTCATATTTTTTGACAACATATACATATACTTATAAAAAGGGTAATTCAATCATCGTTTTCACAGAAAACCTTTGCTCTTTAATCAATAGTAATAAGGTTCCATGTAAAATACTGGTATTCAGCTGCATCCTGTTCTACTGGAAGCCGACCCCAATATAGTTGGGAAAAGGCCAGGCAGATGATGAATAAAGTTCAATAAAAAGCCTGTTAAATAATAAGTTATAACTTGGCTTTACCGACCGCAGTCCAGAACTAAGTGTTTAAAAACGAAACATGCCAATAACATTCGATACAATATTTAATGTAAGAAATTCTAGAAACATCACAAAAGTATTGTAAGTTTTTTTCCTTTTTGAGTCTCAACGACAACCGCAAAGGAACTTGTATTGACCAAATTAGTTCATGTGAATAGTTGTTCAGTATCGAGTAATTTTGATAGATATGATTAGTGGTTACCGATGACAGGTGTAATAGAGACATTATTAAGTTCCTATAAACATGTTGTGATGCAGGAAAAGTGGCCGGACAGCCGACTAGCCACTGACCAGTAGTCAGTGGCCACTGGTCAGTAGACTTGTCAATCAAGCGTGTGGTAAGATCTTGAAGAAAGTTTTACTAGAATCACAGACGAGTTCTGTGGCTTATCATATGTCAGGCGCCTGGAAAAAGTTAGGTAACCCATAGGTGAGTCTGAATCATGTGATTAACGGAACAAGGAATGCAGTTTCTTCAACACAAACTACAATTAGAGAGTAGCCATGAAAAGCTTTCTTGCAATAGTGAACATCAAACGAGTATCCGTGGCTCTACTTATGTGTTTTGTCTGTCATTCAGCCACAGAACGGTTATATTTATTTATTTAAACTTTATATACAAGAGTGGTACATAAACATAGGCGAATTTAATGCCACACGGCATTCTCTACCAGTCAACCTTTGGGCCAAATAGGACAGCATTGCAATAGAGTACATTAAAATAAATTAGAAAAAAACATTTTGTTAACATAAATAGGTTATACAGGCTGGCGATTCAGTCACCGGCAATCGTCAAAGGAGTGATTCTACCTGTAATTACGAATAATAGAATTTCATAAAGAAGAATCAAAAGAAGAAGTGAGGGCAGTTTGCTTTTGATTAACTTGCGTTTTCCCTCTGCGTTAATTGTATGGGTGTGCTGTATTTGAAAGTGCAATGAACGCCCTTCGTAAATATGAACTGCACATGATTAAACTCCCATTAAACGAAGGACGGCCATTAAATCAAATGTTATTGGGTTAAATACGTTGTCAACAGGTTAATAAGAGTGATATGTCACAGTACTAATGGGCAGTTAACAAACAGGAACATTTCGCAATCTGTCCATTGTACAATATTGTCCAACATTGTCCCTGAGAGCTCCACTACAATATAAATCGTAGCGAGACATGGCCAGGTGGCTGACTCACACATGTGAATTCAACACAGTGTTTAATGACGAAATTCGAACCGCAAAAGAACATTAAAGACGGAAAATTGGAAGAATGCCTTGTAACAATAGAACCAGAAGTAATATTTTACTTTTTTAATGTAATGCAAAAGACGAGGCGTCATTTTATGATGCTCATAAATTTTACAAAGTAACAAGATTCAATCAATTTAGTATTTTAGAGTGTGAAAGTTTTCTTGTTGTCTGTTTACCTAAAGATTTTAACTTAATTTAAATCGTAACAAAAATAAAACTTTTCAACAATAGACAGGTTATAATAAGTATTATTTAACGAAAAATATGTGGAAAATAAAATGAAACTAATATTATCAGACTGATATATAATTTCATAATCTCATTCTGCCACACCGAATCTAAAATCAACGGCGATAAAGCATTTAGGTTAATTAAAAGAATCAATATATATATATACATAAATATATGTATAAATAATCGGTTTATATAAAGTTATATTTGTAGAAGCCGTTGATATGTCGGCACGGTCTACAAATCGGTACCTACTTATAAACAGTTCGTATCAGATAAGTCCGTCTCCTGCAAGTAGGCCGGACTGATACCGGACATATTGTGATAAAAATGACCAGACGGAGAAATGAACTAGTTAGAGATATTTCGCCCTAAGACTTTCCGTTCATATTTTATTGTGACGGCTCTTATCTTCGAAGACTGTTGGAACTGTTGTTTGTAGTTAGATGAATAACCAAGTGGTTTGTTGTTCATGTTGCAACAGACACGTCTGGTTAGTGCTTACGCACTTATTGCAGTACGTGAATTTGTTAGTGTGGGAGACAGTTTCATAAAAGTTTGATTGATTTTTCTAGATATTGGCCTTCTTGAACATTAAAAAGAATACCTAGTTAGTGTTTCTTGGTACATAAAATGTCATAATACTTAATCTTTTTAATACCGTACTAATTTAAACCTTACAAAAATCTTAACCGTGAGTTTACTTGGGACAATAATTATAGTTTTGGAGCAGTGTTATTTTCCACAAAATATACAGAAGTAGACTTTAGAATCGAACGTGTTATTAAAATACAATAACAATTTTTTGCTCTATATCAACTAACAATTAAAATAAAAAATAGAAACAAAGATAAAGGCGAGATGATTTGCAAATACCAAACAATTATGTACCTATCGACATATTGCTTGGAGATTAGTTCCTGATTCAAGTCACAAATAAAGATGTATGGGCGTGTTCTATGTATAATGTATGAAGGTTATATACCCTGAACAAGTAGGAAATCGTCAGCAGTGAATGCACTATCTATTACACCAGCTAATTAAATACGTAGTTCATAAGTATTTGCAACAAAGGAACGGAAAATACCGATCTCTCAGGAGATATTCTTATCACTGGGATTTTATGAAGATGTAATTAATGAAAGCAATCATCTTATTTTACGGACTTTGTGCCAAAAGGAAATGTTATTGCGGAATAATGACAGGAAATTAAATAACGTAACGTTTGGGTAAACAGTTTTTTTTCAAGCTACAGTGGTACAACTGTACTAGAAAATTTTTGACGCTCGTATTATTTTGAAATAGGTACGCAGTTTGTAAATGTTTCAATTTTAGCCATGCACCAAAATAAAGGGTGTAAAAAGACCCTTAACGAAGCCGAAAGACACTTGTTCTCCTCGTCATTGCGATCATTTTTTTGTTCTAGACCATACCTGGGAATCTTCTAGTTACGGAGATATTGGGGGTCAAAGTTCCAACTTTCTCACAAGTTTTTTTTTAAATACATGTTTTAAAAGTATTTTTTTTACTTTAAACACCTCCACGACTACCCACTATTCAATCCATCCATCAGCACAATGTTCTGAGTGCGTTACATTGAGCCCTACCGTAAAAAGTGATTTTTCGCCCCAAAAAAAAAGTCGTTTCCCAGCAATTTTTTTTGCCTAAAGTTACTTAATTTGACGGCTTCGTGAAGGGTCCGTTTACACCCTGTATATAAATATCCTTGATATCTCGTAAAACTGCAACATCAACCTGTAAACTGTAGACGGGATTCCTACAATTACAATTACATCATACATCTCTCTAAAAAGGGCAATCAATTCTCAGTGATCACTGAACCGAAAAAATACCTAAACGCCACTGAAATGTCAGGGTCACGCATAAAGATTCCATTGTGGAGTCGCAAGGAATCCGTTATTAAATAATATGAACCGAATTTACTGATCCATTATGTTCTTAGGTACTGACATTGAAAAACATAATAGTAAAACCGTGACTTGTCCCGAATCGTAAACAGATTTGACAGACATTCGGTTAAATCAAATCTTCAATGGTCCATAAATGGAAACAATATTTTATTAATCAACAATGTTAGTCGTGAGTATCTCGAAAATTCTATAAACAATGTTGGATGATTAAATATACCTATTTATTTATCTATTGGCTCTTGTTGATCAAGTAAGGGAGACATGTATTTAAAGCTGATTTCGATCGCGGTTAGGCCACTGAAAGTGAAAGGATTTTCTAGTATCGCGTATCATCAACTCAAGATATAAATGTCTCAAACTAACTCGAACGGGCAGGAAGAAAAACATCCGCTAATATTATCTATTTATTTACGTAACTCGACAACTGACTTCATAATACAGATATGTAGCTCTACTATCCTTATTAAGATACTAAAGTACGTAATAAATTAACAGTTTTGTAATTTGTCTAGGTAATAATTAGGTAAGTAACGTGATAGGTAATTCATTGGCGGAAGCAATTATTAGCAATATTAACACCTAATAAATTCTATGATTGAATAACATGAGTAGCTCATGTGTGATACATCCATCATTAGGTGTATGAATGGAATTAGTAGCTGATCTAAGTTTATCTTGCACTGTCACGGGGACACAGTCGTGACGAGATCAGCCTTCGTATCACGAACAGGCTAGATAAATTAGAATACAATAGACCTATACACCTTACAAGTAATTAATATGCGAATGTATTGGAACCTATACATGATTGTGCCGAAACCTGTCGAAGAGACTGGTACCGCAATTATATTTGACTAGTACGTTCTATTGTCACGCAGCATGCAGTGTTCTACCCCTTGAGTAGGTATGTCTGTAGGCAGGTGCTTGCATAGCCATAGAAATATAGTATCGTTTTAAAGATCACGTCAATCATAATGGCACGAAATTCTTGTAACGCCTGTACCCAGATTTAAAGCTCTTTGATCGATTGCATTCAAATATTACTCATCAATGAGGCAACGTTAAGTAACTACTAACCTAAGTAAAAATAACTTGACATGACACTAACAGCTCTTCAGAAGACCATAATATCAGCCTTGGTAGCTCCGATTACCATGTCATGTCATCTCCAGTGTGTCAAAGTGTTGTCAGTGCTGAGGGTCGGCGCCGCGCAGCCCCCGCTCCGACGCGGTTACGTCGAGCCACGAAACAGTCGTGATGGATACACTCGCCTGCCGGATGACGTGCTGCCGACGATCACGCTCCGCTTGCCCAACTCCTTATATTACCTTCCACGTTACAACTCACAAACACGAATAAAAAATCCTGTCGGAACTAAACGGTGCGGTTAATCAAACACTCTTGTATATTTTAACATTCCGCCAGTTTTTGCGCGCTCACTGATTTATCGTATCTGATTAAATTATTACATGCATTGCTAAATTATATTATCTGCTTAGACAATGTAGTTTGTCAAAAAAAAACTACCAGAAATGCCGACAGCTAACGACGAGAAATCATAGCCTAAAGTCAGACCTCATCCATATTAAAGACATGAGTGAATGACTAATTCATGTATTCGAAAGATCACAAAGCACAGTGAAGGTGTTGATCAAATCTTTGTTATAAAGTAAGAATAACAGCAATTTTCTCCATTGAACACGTGACCTTGTTTCCTCCAAACTCGTATTCGGGATCGGCGCCTGATTACAGACACCTTGACCCACGACGACAGCCGTGACATCGAACCTGTTTCGATCTCTCCACATGTCGAGCGGATCATCGAGGCGACGTCACTAGCAGCTGCGGCACAAGCTGCCGCACCACTGTGCACCGCCACGATCAGTTCGAACAAGCAAAAACTAATGGGGACAAATACCTTTCCCACAATCATCTCGGCGTATCTAGTTTATGAAACAACAAAAATGTGAGAAACAAATTAATTCTCTTGCCGCTCGACGACACGACACTTGTTTTGCTGATTGCACTCTAACTAACACAACAGATTACATAAGTAATGGCCGCCCGAACGTAGCCTGCTTTAATTCGTGAAGGTTAATATCATCATCTGCCTAGCCTTTTCCCGGATGCAGCTGAATACCAGTATTTTACATGGAGCGACTGCCTATCTGACCTCCACAACCCAGTTAGTACTGGGTAATACGATACCCCTTGGTAAGACTGGTTGTCAGACTTTTTGGGCCACTGACTCCTAACGACTGTCAAAGATCTACAAATGAGGCAAGCACGGCTTAACCTAAAGATCGACCCGAGCGGCTGTTATTATTGAGCCACGAGCTCCTGAGCGAAGGTTAATAACATTAGGGTAAATACGCATGAAGGCGAGCACAGGACCTGGTAGGACCCACGATAGTGAACGGGAAGCCTTGATGACGACTAATGAGTAGGTATGGCATGAGTGGAATGTCACAGGCGCACGACATGCCCTACTGTGACACACCACGGTGGGTTGAGGAATTCAATGGAGGCTGATGCTGGTGTGCAATAACTATTCTTTAGGAAGTAAAGGATCGGAATCTTAGGTTGGTTGAAAGTGTGAATCTATCTATAGAAACTGTCGAAAGATTTTCATCATTGGTCCGCTAATAGAATCGGCCTCCGCAACCCGTCGCGTCGGTCACACGCAGGCATAGAGTACAGACGGTCTATTATTGCAACATAACCTGTGATTGCTGACCACCTGTGTACGTGAATTTACACAATTTCCATAAATAAACTTAACAGATAGGTATGAGATAAAAATTGCGATCACGACAACGCATGCCCACGCGTTGAATTGTCTTAGAAATAATGTACGCAATTTAATTTGCATACAAACTGCTCTATTGTCTATGAAGTTTATACAAGTGCCTTTTAAGTGGTTTTCATATGATAAATGACACTGCTATTAGTGTTGCTATTAATAACATTACATTAGCCCTTATTTATGGGACGCAGAATAAGGCAGAGCTTTTATAGAGATAAACTTGCAATGAAGGATTCTAAAGTGTGTAAAAAGACCCTTAACGAAGCCGAAAGGTACTTGTTCTCCCCGTAATTGCGATGTTTTTTTTTTCTAGACCATACCTGGGAACCTTCCAGTTACGGAGATATTGGGGGTCAAAGTTCCAACTTTTTCACAAGTTTTTAAAAAAATACATGTTTCTAATGTAAGATTTTTACTTTAAACACCTTCACGACCCCTGTACTATTCAATCCATCCACCAGCACAATGTTTAGTGTGCGTTACACTGAGTTTAACCGTAAAATGTGATTTTTCACCCCAAAAAAAAAAGTTGTTTCCCAGCAATAATTTTTGCGTAAAGTTACTTAGTTTGATGTACAGAATGCTTGGTTGACGGCTTCGTGAAGGGTCTGTTTACATCCTGAATATTAGTAGGTTCATTTTTTTCATATTCTCAATTACTCTTTCAATTTCGTACGATCGGTGGTCTATCCATAATGTTGACTAAAACTATACGGAAGTGAGGGACACGTTGGTCACCATTTAGTTTGTTTGTACAGATATTATATAGTTAGACCTAGGTATTGAATGTACTTACAAAAAACTTGCTGTAAAACATTGCAGTATCAAACCACGTATAAAAACGGTAGTGTGGTCAGCTCGTCCCAGTAAATAAATCCGGCTGGCTGGTTCAGTGCGACTCGACTAAAACGAAAAAAACTTCCCGACACGGATGTTTACCGGTTTCGCGCGTTTTCTTGACAACGATGGCACAAGATAAAAACAAAGTGCAATAGCTTCGTGAAATTAGAGCAAAAAACATAACAAGTTGTTTAAAATGACTAAATCTAGACTTACCTTAAATACGATTTTGTCCTTCTCCATTTCCATCTCGTTTTGTTAGGCTAGATTCTGCAGTTCTGTAACAGAATAAAAAACAAATATTTACAGTTTGTTCGATATTTAAATATAATTATTTTGCCTAGCGGTCAACTAATTCAGAAATAATAATTTATTCGTACCAATGTGACAATGTTTCTTAAACGTGATGAATTAATTCATTTTTCTAATGCGTATAGCATTATAGCCACAATGTCACCTAAGTGTTTTAATTATTATATTTGTCACGACAATCAACAAAAAATTGCATAACTGCTCGATAAAAACCAAAAGATAAACATCAACTGATGCATAATTTAATTGGGTTAGATATCTAAAATCTTGACTAGACAAATAATAACGAATCAATCATTTATGTGGACAGCTGACTGTCCAATTATAATAATTTTGTTAATTATAGCAACATTGTATAATTAATAATCACGAATATCCTGTTGGTACCTAAGCCAAATATACACAGAGCATAGCTAATATACGAATACACGAATTGCCGACATGCACGATCAGTTGGAATGAGGACCTCCCAAAAAATAAATATCCAAACAATCCACACTCCAAGTCCAGTCCAAGTCCAACACTGTGTCATTCCTCTGATTATTCTAAACGACCGTGAATGTGCTAATTTATCGTTCGGTAAACCATACAATGATAAAAAGTTCGTCAACAAAACTTGAATAAGGTGCAGCCTGCACCTTATTCAAGTTTTGGCTATGTTAACGGTCATTTCATCATCTACTGAGGCCTATTATGAAATTTTAATGGAAGCATGTAGAATATTACTAAGTTCGTAATTTATCTATTTGACATGACGAGATTACACAGATCTAGTCATCTTTCCTAATCTGATTGATTTGCGAAGCCTTTTTAACTATTGCTAAACAGATATTTCCAGCAATTTTTAATATATCCTGAACTGTCCCACTCCTGGGCAAAGGCCTCCCCCATTCCTTCCACTATTCCAGCAATTACTAGTATACTAAGTACGTACTAAGTAGTAGCAAACTGAATTGTCTGAGTCACAAACAATAATAGAGCCAAATAAGTGGGCTAATCACTAATTGTAATCTCATAACCGAGAGCTATTTCATATCCTAGAGCTCCATTAAAAGCTTTTCACTCATACAAATTAAAACCATAAGCGCACGAAATAGGTAATCACATAATAACGTTTCACGGCTTTTAATAGCCATTAATATACCTCCATAAAAATGTATATGATTGCGCATGGCTTGATGGCCATAGTTACTTACGGATGGCCGTAACGTCACGACTGGATTAACAAGACCCGTTTAACTCTTACAGATTGATTCGAATGTAAGTAACATTGAACTTTGACCGGAGCTTCGTTAAAAATCTAACATTTTATTATACTGGATGGTGGATGCTATTTAAATATTAAATGCATTGCCTATGTTAACGAATAGTTGTTAGTAGAAAATAAATATTGTCAACTTTATTATTTTTGATTTTGACACAACTGCATTATAATTTTATGTGAATTTCAACACGACATACCTGTCTATTGCGGCACATAACACCAGTTCATAAAACATAAAATCGTATACGTCGCTGACATGTCTGTTAGGCTATGACGATTCGTGGATCTATATCTTGCAGACGTCTCGTAGCGCCTCGCAGACGTATCGTAGAAGTCTCGTAGCGTCATGTAGAACTCTCGTAGACGTGTCTTTAGCGTACTATCTCGTAGGATTCACGTAAACGTCTCTTAGACGTCGGCGTCGTATGCATGAATGCTTGCACGGCATCTGTGCCTCGCAGATGTTCGCTGAACACTTATTCTGTACTATTGCCTAATACAAAGGCACACTGAGTGCTTACAAGTTACTAATATACTACACTTTAAACTAAGATTTAGACAGTTTCAGGATCAAGAAATCGTTTCCCACGGTATAACATTCAGCACTATAGAAAGTAATTAATCCGAGCATAGCTTATATAAAACGGTAACGATGCAACTGATATTTACGGCGCGATTTCTTTACTACTAATTAATATCTTAATATCTCATAATTATGCGCACAGACGTAGCCTATACGCGTGACTGGACCTTAATCATTGCGCTCTTACATCAGTAATGGTGGCTGTACACTCTCGACCGAAAGCTTCGACCAAAAAACCTACACAGGACGGAGAGCAAGTGAAAAACACCTAGGTTAGACAAGAGATACTCATGCTACTATACACTCACGCACTCGCCCTCCATAACGATTGAAGGGATCAGGTATCTATTGTATGTTGATCACAAAAACTTAGTCGGAAAATAAGTTATGATATCGCTGCGCTGGCGACATTAGGCAAGTGGTGGTCAACTAAAATAATCTATAGTAAGGCGTAAAGGTACAATTAAAACTTACGAATACCTACCTGCATAGCTATTCACAAACGCTTCGATTCGATTTCGATTCGGAAAGTCGTATGTCTATCTCGCTCGCTTTCGTAATTCCAAAAAAAGATAGACATACGACTTGTCGAATCAAGATCGAATCGAAGCGTTGTGAATAGCTCTGCCGGTCTATGAGAACTTTAGTTTTGATTGCAGAAACACATCAAAGATGAATACCTACAGAATATGTAGCTTACATAATAAGTTAAAAGGAAAATGGATATTGTAACGAGATGCTTAAATGCGGAATGGAGATGTTGCACGGTGAAAGTCGATTGTGCAGGCTGCACGTTCTTCCTGCAAGTTTCTAACGACTTCAATTACTGTCCGATGTGCTCTTACCTTCTATAGAATTTATCTAGGTACCTTAAACTTTGACAGGGTGTAAAAGAAGGCTGACTTTTCCCTTATTCAATCGGTGGTGAAAAGAGTGCTTAGAAGGAAAGAAGGAGCTCGAATCCAACTCAAAACTTCTCGTCCGGATCATACCCTACAGTCGTTGAACTATTGTTCCTTGTGTATTCTTTTTGTAACACATACCTACATACAATCTTTACTTTCTTAGTAATCCTAAATTGTTTATCTTCGCTCTGAAATTTGGGGCTTAATGAGGCAGTAAGACATATATGTACCTTAAACGTTGTACAAGCAAGCGGTCTTAAGAGACTAACTATAACTATTTAAGAAAATTCGATCAAAATTCGCAGATTTTGAAAAAGTGTACAGTCGGCAAGAATAAGTATATCCATTACATTTTTTTTTCTCTAGCCCATGCTTTCCCACTGCCGAGCAAAGGTTTAAGGCTTAGAAGTCTTTCCATGAACTCTTGTCCCGCGCCACCTCGAACCAACCCTCGCGGATACGTCCAGGTCGTCACGTGCTCTTTCATTGTTTATACACCGTGACTTTTTAGTCGTCTTACAACAACAGCCCACTTCACGTATCCAATGACTACTACACATTCATAAAAAAATATTGGTATTTATGAGATTTTAATAATTTAAAAATAAAAATATTATTCAGTATTATGACGCATGACGTAGTTAAAAACCCTTTTGCGAGCGATGATCTACTCTACTCGAGCGCTAGGTAGCTATGTTCTCCCGTTTGACACGTAAACATGTTTCATTATTTTTCTTTGTACCTGTTATGGTAGGGAACAAAAAAAATCGCGCCTAGAGCTATTTCAAGTCGGGTACATTGAGTGGACCACCTTTGTAAGACGACTAAAAAGTCACGGTGTGTAAACCTAAATCACTTTAGTAAATGAGATAGTTTCTATTGTTTCCAAAATTTCCACAGTAGCCATTACCTAAGTACTTAGGACACATCTGCAGCCATTCGCTCGAAGAATTCGCCATGTCCAGCCTTACGTAATGCGATGTTACCGACAATAATTGTGCAACGAATACCGATGTACCCGATGTTTGTTGCTAACTGTCAGCTAATCCTACGACCTGTACAAATATGTAATGCTCGAATACGTACTTGACGATGTAACTAATACCCCTACGTTTAGTAGAACACACTTGTATTACGCATTAAATGCTTTTCTGCTTATTGTTTTTTTTTGTCGAAGTTTTCAATAACTCTTATAGAGATGTAGGTATGTTCATCCATTGGTGTGCACGAGCACATGGGCCAAAACTTACTTAAAGTGAATGCCTTTGGTCTCGAATGAAAAACACTTAATCCGTGACCATAGCTGTTCTAGGTACATACTAGGCCCATTATTATTTTTCTGATCTGAATAAAGACTAACTAAACTACCCTATCATTATGTGGCTAAACACTCATCTAATATTTTACCTAATCTCGTTTCAGAATTTCAGAGGTTCCGGTCGTGTGAAAAACTCCTTAATGTTACCTACCGGAAAATGTTAATTCTTCAGTTGATACCTACGATGCATGACTATTCAGTGGGAAACTAGTACCTAAACAGTAAACATGTGTAATTGCAATTTAATTAACGAGTTTCAATTGTTTTAACTGTTTAACACTAATATGAAATTAATAGCGATGCGCTGTATGTTGCAATCCCTATGAAATCGTTTCTTTAGTCTGCGTGATAACGATTTGCCGGAATGAGAAGGATGCCCGTTTTCTAAGCGGGAAGCTAGCTAATTCATCATAATCAAGGACAGTAAACATAACGGCACTAGCTTAATCATAATGTAGGTACTATAATCAAATGTTTCTGCGGATAGTTATATGTGAAAGGAACTCTGGGAACGCTATTAAACCATAAGCTTTGGATTAAATGGCTCATTAGGTTTCTTTGTGGAAAATGATATTCATTATTTTAACAGACAGTTTTCCATGACACTAATGAGTGTAAAAGTACCCTTAAGAAGCCGAAAGGCACTTGTTCTCCCCGTCATTGCGATCATTTTTTTGTTCTAGACCATACCTGGGAACCTTCGAGTTCCGGAGATATTGGGGGTCAAAATTCCAACTTTTTCACAAGTTTTTTAATTTATATACGACTTTTATAACTTTACTTTAAATACCTCCACGACTCCCGTATTCAATGCATCTATCAGCACAATGTTTTGAGTGCGTTACATAGAGTTCTACCTTAAAACGTGAATTTTTTACCCCAAAAAAAGTCGTTTCTCAGCAATAATTTTTGCGTAGAGTTACTTAATTAGATGTACAGAATACTTGGTTGACTTCTTCGTGAAGGGTCTGTTTACACCCTGTATATCATTTACACCCTGTATATCATTTTCGAATGCTTTGCAATCCTTATGTTAAATTTAGAGTTGCCCATGGGAAATCACTTATCCAAAACAGTCATTTATTTCAGAAATCATCCTTTTGCTCCAATACTTTCCAAGATATTTGATTAAGTCATCGCGTGTGCGGTAGTTGTGCATGGAAGTTTGGGTTCGATGTCCGGTTAAAAACTTCTTGATATACCTAGTCACTAAAATCATAGTGGGTGTACTACGAACATATATATAATTTACCTGGCGTCAGGGATTTACACAGGCGTTAAGACATTTTTGGATTACATTATTTTAAGATAACTAAGTCTAATTATTGTATCTCACTTACTAAGATCATTAGTTTTAATGATATTAGCAAAATAAAGGAACAATAAACGTGGCCAAGGTTTCCTTACTTAATCTGCCAAAACCTAGAGAAAAGATAATAAGATGGAAACACGAATTTACCTAAACTTTCAACCTTCACCTCAAATTAAGTAAGTAAATAGATAATGAGATATAAACCAACACGGTGTGAGTTTTACTAAGCATGTGAATATCTATACAAAAAAAAACAGCTTTTCCATACATTTTGACCGTGTAGGTATTATTGCACTTTTGTCGGAAACAGCTGGTTTTTTTTTTAATAACCGATGAAAAATTTGTATGAGCTCAGAATGATGTACTGAATTATTCGCGTCGGTGTTCCTTCCACCCTGTATATTATAATTTATTAGGTATGTAAGTATTAACATTTATTACCAAACATTTACCTAGGTAGGTAGGTACTCATTCTTAAAGTTTATAATTTATAAACTTTAGGAATAAGTAGGTTTATGTTTTCGAGATTATTAAATATCTATATGTACATAAATTGATAAGGCTTCTTGCTATTTGTGACGTTTTTGGATATCAAAAAAGGTGTTGCCTGGTCTTTGGTTCCGGGACATCTCGGAAAAAAACAAAATTTTCTGTGGGTTATCTTACCAAGCAATAGAACTTCATTTACCTAAAGAGTCCAAGTTTAAATAATTTTCAAAAAGTACCTAGGTAACTTCCCAATAATTTTCAGTTTCTTAAAAATAAAGTAATAGGTACCTATTACTTTTTGCAAGTTTCCTAATAACACCTTACCTTCCTGTAAAATGCTAACAAGTAGGGTCTTAAACAGAAATTAAAGACTTTAATACTTACTTTTATTCGTAAAAAACTACAGGTAAACCCTGTTATCATTGAGTAACTGACTCACAACACTTTCAGTCTGATAGTGCAACCGATAAGCAAACTAAACTTTACCGGTAAAGTTCAATCAAACTTAGTACGAGTTAGTGTTTACGCGGTCGTCATGGTAACGAATGTAAATACAATATGGCGGCGAATGCGCGCGCGCCTCTGTGAACGAACGCAGACTGGCTGGGCCTGCGCGTACGCCGACCACCACCGCGGTTCTTCAGAAAGCGAGAGGAAGAGCCCAGGCTCCAAGCGAGTTTTAGTTGTGCGAGGACAAGTGCACGTTTCCAGTGCATAGTGCGTGGTATAGCATTGATTTATACGCGTAGTGCGCGATGCGCCTACACCGGAGATCTTCTATACCTTGTTAGCGCGACGTCTCTCATTTATCTCAAGCTAGTTAGAATAACTTAAATAATTGATATATGGTGGTGATAATACATAATGCTGATTCAAGTTGATGACATTTTTTTGTTATGCAACTTCCGCTACAAGGTTTGGTCCAATCTGAGATTGCAGCAAGATTTCTTCGATGGTATCTGAATGGCCTTGGTGTATGTATTTGTGTATATTTTAGTCCTGAGACGTCCATACAGGTTAATATTGTGTAACACCTGACTTAATTTTACACTGAGTTCGAAAGCAAGTGTATTTCATAAAGAATGTTATTTAAAAAAAAAACTATAGTTTGCATTATACTTTTTATTTCAACTTTCAAATCCAATCTCCCATCAATAATAATAATAACAAAAACCTGCCTAATTTCTAAAATAATTATTTTATAACTAAATAATTCTGAAGAGTCACTAAACTCATAATTTGGCGTTCTAGGTATGTTGTTATTATTACAAAGCACAATCTTGGACATCACTAAACAAAACTTATAAAATAAATCTATCAAAACTAAATTATATTAAATTACTCTAAGTCCATTTCATACAAAAAAGTCCCCGTTTCGGAGTGGTGTTACAAAAACAAGGTTGCGTGGTTTATGAAATGGGTAAATTAGTCAAAAGAAGTCTACACAATGATTACAATACAATAGGTAATACATGCTACACAAAATGTTTGATAAGTAACATTACGTGGGTACGTTAATTCTGTAACAAAATTATAATTTAATTAATTAAAACAAATGATATGATGCATTCTTGTAGCGTTCGGCACTGGGGTGCGACTCGCGTGAACAAACTCTAGACGGGAAGCGTAATATTGTGGTCGACATAAGTAGGCCTTCATATAACTGTGGTAGGAGATTCACAATCCTTCAAAATGCACCCGCAATATTACGCTGACAGTCTAGATATTTATAAATACAATACTAAACTAAAAGAAACACGTAAGCAATGTAATAAGCAGACGGGAAGTTAAAAACGAAAAAAAATATCATGTTAACAAGCATTGAGGAGTTATTAGAAGAGACAGGAAGCCGACAAGTATATCGTTAGTCAGGTTAACACATTCAATTGTATAAAAAATATCATTACAATGTACAGACTATTTACATTATTACAATTATTTCATGTTGACAATTTAAGGTGACTATACATTATAATCAACACGAAAATATTAAATAATGTCTACTTAATAGACACCACAACATTTTCTATAATGATACTTAATCTAACATATAGTACTCATAGCACCTACAACGTTAAGTGTACATAATCTGAGACAGTGACATTTACACTGTGTTGACCACTTGGTCGAAGCACTTCGCGACAAACTGTTCCTTTTCGTCCAACTTTCTGACGTCAGAGCTCAAGTGACGCGTCAACATAGCGTCCTGCAACGCGGAGAGAGCCTCAGAGGTGAACCTCTTTCCTTTAAGCTGAGTGATGACGGACGCTTCTCCGTGGAACCCAGACTCAACGAGTCCTGGTGGGATGTTGAGGGTGACGTCATCGATAAGACCTTTCTCTACCGACATGGTGATGACGAGCTCCTGTGTCGCAGAGTAAACCTTGGACGGAGCGAGCAGCTCCGCCGGGACGGGGAAGGAGCGACTCACTGTGAACATGGGTGTTTTGCCGTAGCACCAGTCCCAAGACTGAAGCTCGTTTCTTAAGTCTGCTAGACCTGGGGAATTCGTTATTATTAATTAATTGCACAAATTACAAGGTGTAAACGGACCCTTGACGAAGCCTATCAAGTATTCTGTACATTAAACTAAGTAACTCTATGCAAAAATTGCTGGGAAATGACTTTTTTTGGGGTGAAAAATCACAGAAAGCACGCAAACAATTAACATAATTATACATTTCCAGTTTATAGGGATCTCTCATTGTACGGGAAATCTATAATAAGCGAGGCCATGTTGTGTGTCGCTGCGTGTATAGGGTCATGAAGTTATTTAAAACAAAATTATAACATTAAAATCTTGTATTTAAAAAAAACTTGTGATAATGTAAAAAGTTTGACCTCCAATATCTCCGTAACTAGAAGGTTCCCTGGCATGCTCCAGAACAAAAAAAATAGCAATGACGGGGAGCACAAGTGCCTTTCGGCTTCGTTGAGGGTCGTTTTACACTCATTATACCAAATTATGATTATGAAAATTGGGCGACTTTTATGTAAAGAAAAATATAATCTTTATAAATCATGGGAACTATTTTTTAGCTCATTCAATTTACCTGGGAACCAGTCATCAGTAGGATTGATGAATTGGAAGCCTCGTTGCTTTGAGATCTGATTGGTGCCGCCGTCTTGCAGGCTCAGGGCTGCCGTGCGCAGGAACTCGTAGCCGACGGCGGTCTGCAGGCTGTCCACAGTGACGCGGTTGTCCACCTCCGACAGATTGGCCACCTCAGAGCGCGTTGACGCGGTCGCCAGGGTCTGTATGCCATGCTAAATAGAATTAAAAGGTCCTTAACTTATGAACTGGGAGGGGACTGTCAAGTCAAGGTCAGTTACAAATAGTTAGTGGAAAACAAGCAACTAAGAGGTTAATAAAACAATGAGTTTTATGACCACAATTGTTTTGGTGAACATTGTGTAATCTAGAATATTGCTGGTCGTGTGCAAATCAGTAGACGCTTTTGTTCCCCAACATAAAGTGATGAATCACACGTAACGTAAACAATGAAATGCAACATGTACGACCTGTGACATTACTGAATATTCAAAAAAGCATACTGGGCCTCTGTTTGGTACCAGCATACTGAATACATAGCTATTATTTGACTATGATTGTGGTTTAAATTAAATTATATCGAATATTAATTAAAAAGCTCAGTTATGGTGTGGGAAGTCTTAGGGGCCAATTCGAATTGTTCATATAAAGTTAGGCAGAGGTAACTACTTTATAGAATGCCTAATGATAAATTATTACGATTGTATTTGTCAGAGACTTAAATAAAAGTTTAGATAGCAAGTAGGTAATTTAGGCAGAGTTAACTGCTTTATAGAATCCCTAATGATAAATTATTATGATTGTATTGTTTGAGACACTAAAAGTATAGATAGCAAAAATAGGTCAACAACCAAACAGTGTTAATACAACTACACAAGCAACAAAGGTTATTTTGAAGATAGTTAAAAGAAGTAATAGTGCAATAGACAGTGACACCATCTGGGGAGTTGGAACTTTATTATGTTATGCACATATTTTATCAAGAATCAAATAAGATAATGGCAGTATGAAAATTAAAACTGCCAACTAGGTCTAATCAATAAAGTTTCATCACCCAGAAAGAGTCACGTAACAAATTCAAATAAAGAAAGGTTCCGATCTAGTTCGGTCTTAATTTTACTCACCTCACGCTTAGCGAGGGCTCTGCTGAGATCTGCCTTATTGGCATTGACTAGAAGTGTGCAGTGGTGGTATGCTGTCAGACGGCCTAGCTTAGCAGCTGTTCCAGATACCTGATAGAATAATTGCTAAGGAAACTAGTTTGTTACACATCATTGGAACCAAAAGTTCAGAAAACTTCTTAAAATTATTTCGAAATATTAAATTGTATGCAAAACCCACACTGGTTCATTGTTTTAAATTTCAAATTTCAACCATTGGTAAAGCAATCTTTGCTCTGAGGCAAGTACTAAAACTTTAAATCCTACAACAACTCTCAAACCCTCGTAGAATTTAATAATGCAATGAAATCTAAAAACAATTACTATAAAATTTTGTTTCAATCATTCGGTAAACAGTGATTTCCATTTAAAAAGGATACTTTATATTTATCTCGAACAATCATATCTTGGCGTTCATTGATGACGGACTTGACTCCAAATCCTCTGAAGAGTGCCCTCTTAATCAGTTCCAAGTTGTACTTTCTGTCGTATCTCTCACGAGGAGTGAAGAATGAGATGTTGAGATTTCCTCGGTCATGGTAAACGGTACCACCACCACTGTTGCGTCTTGCTAGAGCAATCTCCCTCTCACTCAAGAGTGGCAGATTAGCTTCCAACCATGGATTCTGGTGTCGTCCAATCACTACACATGGCTCATTGCGCCAAACCATCATCACATGGTGATTAGTGAAATCCATGTTACGGTACATCCAGTCTTCCAGAGCCAGGTTAGTGTAGATGTCAGTTGATTGGGACATGAAGACAGACTTGGTGATCTCCCTCTCAGACGGCAAGTCGCGTTCTTTCTTAGCATTCAAGTTCTGGCTTGCAGTGACCAAGCTGCGAGAGCTGGTTCTTCTTGTTAAACCCACCACAAGGCAGGCACTGCTTGCGACTATCTTCTTCATCATTGTCTGAGCCATCTTTAAATTTTATATTATCAAAATTAATTGTCAAACGGATACTTTTCTGTATGAACTTTATAACCACAGTTTATTAAACGTTAATTATTTAATTGTTATTGTTACCTAAATAAATTGACTAATAACAGTTCAAATAGTCTCTAGAATATTATAACCTAGTGCTTAGAACAGCTGCAGGCGTCAGTATCAGCCGACGAGAGGGAGATCAGATATTCGTGAAGGGCGATTGTTTGATGCAGCCACTTCCACGTTTGGTGCAGGGTATTAATTCGATAACGAATTCCCAAACAGTCTCGACAGTCACTTGGCATTCCTCTTCTTGAATGCAGGATTAACAAAAAAACCACTACACTATTACACACGAAAACGAAACCCGAAAGGATTCAATATTATAGCAGAGTTATACGCGTACTACACAACCACAATGTATTACAAAGACGATTGTCGAGTAAGAACCGAGAACAGTATGTGATCGCACCACGGTATCTGATGAATTAAATGAAATACTTACCGCCGTCTCAATTTATTCGTACTGATAATGATAAGCGGACTGGGAACTAGGAGGTCGAGCGAGGTCATTCGAAGTTCAGTCCAAGACAAGAAAACAAACAACTTGATAAGAAGCACGAAGTAGCCACGCGCACGCAACCTTATCACACTTGTCTTGGACATTTAATAATACAACAGATAAGTCGTGTGTAACTTCTAACCATAATTGTAAAGGATTTTACGTACATACCATTTCATTTTACAATTATTAAATATTCATATTCTTCTGTTTTCTCCAATTAAATTGACGAGGATTGAGTGCCCAACTATTTCAGTACGGTGATTTTTCAAGCCATTCTACTCCTCAAAAGTTATGTTTGAAAAATTACTTAAAAATAAATACATTGTTTGGTTAATTTTCACCCTTTTCACCACAAAAGCCAGAATTCCACGAAATTAAAAATCATTGACATTTGACAAGACAAAGACCATTTGACATTTCAAAAAAACAGCTGTGAAATATATACACAGAGTGGAAGATTTTGAAATGAGGCAGTAAGGGTAGCTATACCATAATAGGCTGATTTGTTAAAGTCTTTTAAATATCCATAAAATTGGTTTCTTTGACTGATAATTTTATATAATTTATGTTTGGACAATGAATTTGGACATTTGGCCACAGCGGCTGGCGTTATAGTCATATTCGTTCTTGCTATAGGAAAACAGTCTGCCGAAACAGGCTGAATGCCGAGAGAAATTTATCAAAAAGTTATGGATAGACGATCCATACCTTTTTGATAAATTTCTCTCGCCATTCACAGATTTTGGAAAAAATGTCGTCAGCATGAAAATGGCAAAAAACTTTTTTTCGTGCCAATCTATCCTGAAGGAGATATTTTTTCGATTTTTCTACATTACGCTAAGATTAGTAAAGGTCGGTTTTCCCTAAGGCCCAAGCCTCACAAAACTCGTGGGACCAACTGAGGTTTCAATACTAGAATTATTCAAATAAAATTCCCATACATTTCGTATCATATCAACTTCAGCCGTCTTCGTACTCACAAGCGCTCGGCTCTATTTAGATATTGACAGCGAGCGTGAAGAATAAAATACAAAATTATAAGTACTTTACAAAATATGTAGTAGACCCGCAGTAATCCGGCAAATGTTTTGCAAGGCAGTGTCGGATGAGCGAATTTGTCAGACTACAAAGTACTTTTACCGATTCCTTGTATCCAATTCCCTTGTTGTTGTTCCCTTGATTCGATCCCTTGTAGTCCGGAACATTAGTGTTCTGTTTTTTTGGTGTACAATAAAGTATAAGAGAATTACCTACCTACCTTGTAATCCAACAAATTACTTAGGTACTATACATACAAATCTATAATAATGTACTCCATACATAATATATGTGTTAATCTAGCCATCTAGGTCATTAACTATATGTGTGACAAATCCGTTTAGTAGTTTTTGTGTGAAAGAGTAACGAACATTCATCCTTCCATTTTTGAGGAGAGAAGAAGTAAAATTAAGAAGAGAGAAGAGGTAAAATAACTCTAAGAGGATTGCACTCAGATGGATGCCAATTAATGTCAACCACTTTATAACTGTACAAGGATCTATTAGCGCGATCGATAGGAACTATTTGGCCCACATAAAAAAATAGATCCTCATGCCCAGGAGTATTCGAAAATACCCCATGTATGTTCCGCTTATTCCGGAGTTATAATTTTAATTTCTTCTAAATTTTTTGGGAACTGCTTTAAAAAATCTATCTTTATTATGACGCAGCTTTTTCAGAAAGAGGCTTTTTCACATAGGTACTTTGTTTATGACGTCAGTATTTGGACCAACCCTTATAATGAACTAACTTTTGCCCGCGGCTCCGCTCGCATTAATTCAGAATTTGACAATCAATTCGGGGTGTACTCTGCTTGTAATAATATAATTAAATTATGATTCGAAATACACGTGGCGCCATCTATTATTATCATAAGGACATTATTGTCATTTTCCGCGGGAACTGTACGTTTTCGGGATGAAAGGTACTTTATGTCCGTTTCTGTACACCCGACAACGTTAAGCAAACAGGATGATCGGTTCAAATCAGTGGTTTAGGTTTGAAAAAGTAACAAATTTACAAACAAACAAACTTCTTTCGCATTTATAATATTAGTAAGGATTCATCTTTTCATCATAAAACAATATTTAATACAATGATACAAGGGTTTTTTAGTATTTGGTTGAGAGAGGCGCGCTGTTGGTGAATATCATGGCTGCTTCTTTTTTTAGTAGAATTGGTTTTATTTTCACATGGCAAGTAAATTGCCTATTGGGCTAGCCATGTGTCAATGTCATCTATCCCTTATGTCATGTCATTTTATTTGACAGAATTTGCACGCAAAAGGCGAAGTCGTTCTTCGATCGAATTGTGATAATTTCAACAACTGAGATTTCACTGCATCCAAAAAAATGGCTTTTAGGACAACCGCCGTTACCTTTAGTGAGTATTACGCATAAATTGACAAGAATGTGTTGACCAACATTACCTACAAACTACTACCATTTCAGTTCTTACAATATTGTTATGTAACTTGTATATTTTCAGACAACATGAAAAGATGGGCCTACAAAATGTCTGGATTTAACAGATACGGTACGTTTACTCCTTCAATAAACTTTCCCATGTGTGCACTTTATAAGCTGGCTTATCTCTTTAGACTTTACTGGTTAACAATGTGTCATTATAATGTATCATTATTTAGTTATTTCCTAGACTACACAATAATAATACAAAAAAATAAATGTAAACTACACAGTACAGTTACAGTATTACAGAACTTTATGTTCACTCAACTTAGATTAATGGTTAACTGTCTGAAGTAACTAATGATTTCCTTAAGTAATAGAAGTAGTAAAGACAGTCTTAAAAGCATTTGAGGGTACATAACGAAGAACAACCTGTATGTAGATTAAACTTGAACCACTATGTATTGCTATTTGGATAGTGCTAGACTGCAACAGACAGTAACAGAATATAACAAAATTTATTTGAAAAAAAAACAGCTAATGGGCTTAGACTTCCAGAGATCTACAATTTGCACTTAATCTCCAAGAAAACTAAACATAATTAAAGACCCAACGCCATTTTTGTGTTTCTTGCAGTCTGCTTTTATTCTAAACTCCTACGAAAATGAAACTTAGAGTATAGTAAAACATACACTGACACATTGTAAGCTTTGACCATTTTGGTTGGTGATAGTCTTTTTAATTGGGTTTTTCGAAGCAGCTAAACAAAAATCATATATAATTTTAGCCATTTCAAATGGGTTTCACTTTCAAATCTCTTAAAATCTGTATGGTGCATGCCCTACCACCTGTAACCCGAACAAAACCCTTGTACTATATTACAGGTATCATAATGAATTTTCATTGAATTTTATGTATAGAACCCATTCAAGAGGTTCATGATTAAGGTAACCTCATAACCAGTGATTGGATAATCTGGTGCTTATATACCTAAACTTCTTCCCACGAAAGAATAATGTGGACATTCCTGTCTGAATAAATAAGTATTCCTGGGTTCCCGGGATTTAAAAATTTTGTAAAAACAACTATAACAAAGTTAATTAAATAATAGCAGTGGATGATATTTCGATTTAGTATGTTTATTTTATTCAAAACAAATGGAATATCAATAAAAAATGATAATGTGCACATGTGGTCAGATCTATCTATCTAACAGATTAGTGATCAATCAACTAATTTATTGTATTTTGTATGAACAGAAGACTAAAAAATATTACTCAGGAATTTCTAACGATTCTGGAATCCGGGATTTAGAAAGGCATGCCCATATTATTCTTTCATGGGAATAAAAGTGAAGTTTAGATATATTAGCGCCCGATTATCCACTCATAACGGTTCACCCCATAGAAAAACTGAACTCTTAACTGGGGTTTTACAGGCACTTATTGTAACATTAAACAATACCTAACTGTACCAAAGGCATACTAATAAAAACTTCTACATATTGATGTTATTCTTAACACACTTTAATAACATTTACAGGTCTCCTTCGGGATGACTGCCTCCATGAAACCGAAGATGTTACGGAAGCTCTTCGCCGCATCCCCCAACACGTAGTTGATGAGCGCAACTTCCGCATAGTGCGCGCCATGCAGCTGTCACTTACCAAGACCATCCTTCCCGAGAATGAGTGGACCAAGTATGAAGAAGACAAGCTCTACCTCTCACCGGTTGTAGACCAAGTCAAGAAGGAGAGAGAAGAACGTGAGGAATGGGAGAAAAACTACTGAAAAGTTACCGTTATGTAATGTCTGGTGTATTATTATTTAAATAAACTTAGCAATGTTCAAATTGTAAATAATGTTTCTCTTGTATTTTTTGTTTTTATTTAAATTCCTTAAGTTATTATTTTATTAAAGATAAATGCTTTTACTTGACAATAATAATTCAATTTCGATATTATCGCAGTTTTAGAACTACGATAAATTAGGGCCGGCAAACTATCTTCTTCAAAGCTTTAAAGAAGTAATGAAACAAAGGGTAATTAATATGGGGTTGAAGTCACCAATCGCTCGACAGTCTGCGCCTCATTTCTTGAGCTTATGTCGCTCTTGTATTTGGCGAGTCGCTATTATTCACAGCACTATACTTGTGACCCTCATTCATCTACACTAATATTATAAAGAGGGAAGATTTGTATTTTTGTGTGTATGTTTGTAATGAATAAACTCAAAAACTACTGTGCCGATTTCAAAAAAAATTTCACCATTAGAAAGCTACATTCATCCTGAGTAGCATAGGCTATGTTTATTACTAGAAATACAAATGGGGAGGGGGGGGGGAATTAGGGGAAAATAAATGTGCACCCGTGCGAAGCCGGGACGGGCCGCTAGTTAGTTATAATTGACCATTTCAAAATAGTTGCCTGTAAACTAAAAGCAATGAAACACTTGAATTTATAAACAATTTTATTAAATTTACAAATAATAAAATACAGAATTCGAAGAATGTAAGATAATAGGAGAATCATAAAAACAAAGTATGGCAACAAAATATATTATGGCCACTAAGAAGATTATTTTTCAAATTACAATTATATTACATAAATATGTGGTCCCTTTAAAAATAACACGAATTTTATAACAACAATTAAACTCCACCTTTTCAAGTCAACAATTGGCATTTTATGGTATGGTAAATAATTTTAGGGAGGTAATGATAAAATTTTGATTATTCTAAGTAATCTTCCTGTCTTTCTACCCTTGAGCAAAATACGTAAAGATAAATTCGCCCACATAATAATTGTTAGTAAATAAAATAAGAGATACGGAAACAGTACTTAGTTGTTGCCCAGAATGAGATTTAATTCCAGTGCCTTGTTGAAGACGAATGTGTTATTATTTCAATAAAAAGCTAGTTTTGATGAATAAAGGCATCGTTTTAAAATAGTATTATCAAACAACTTATCACAATTCCTTTGGAGATATGTATCCAAAATATAATTTCAAAATTGGTTTACTCATCCATAATTTATAACTAAAAGTAACGTTTTAACAAAAAACAAGATGCATCAAGTAGTACTTATTCGAGAGACTAAACTATAAATAAAAGTGTAGATTAATGAACATCGACGGGATATTATAAAAAAATGTCTGAAAATAAATATGCAGCAGCCAATAATTTGTCTTGAGCTTTAGGCAGGACTGAGACTGACGTAGTTTATCAAAAATGTAAAGCTGAAGGCTCTATCCACGTTTAAAAAAAATAATATCAGGGTCTCCCGCTCTCCGCCCGTCCCTCCGGTGTTCGTGTACCTACCTTAGAATAGCTCTGGAGTACTAAGTGCACAGGCCGGGACCCACATGTCATGTATTTATTTTAAAGAGAGCTCACAGACTAATAACAAAAGGGGTTTGAATATTTTTGTATCAAGCCTGGCCCTGCCTAGTTTCCGCCATTTTGTTTTTTCAAATTTGCGGCCACGGATATAACCTGTTTATATAGCTGTAGCTGGCAGTATGAAATGAGACAAAGTCTTTGAAAGCGACATGTTTCCGAGATATGGATATACACACCTAAATATCCGACATTTCAACGAAGAGTAAACGCAATATAGAAAGGAATGTTACAGCATTACTTCGAACACCGCGTCGAGCATTCGCTACATTGCATGGACGCTGTAAGACCCGGAAGGCCCTGTTCCTAGTGTGTGGATAGACCCTTACATAATATGTATATTTCACGGAAGACTTACTTCTGTACATAAAAATGGTCTACTAACTTACTAACATGAACTTTACTTAGAGGAAAAGTATTAAAACTACCTACAAGCAAATGTGCCTGACAACGAGTAAAGTTACGCCGGCGTCCAGTGATTATCTGCTGTCAAAGTTTTAGGAATCGACATTTTCAGACTCTCTCGTGTAGGTATAGTTCAATTTTTATTTTTTAACACTTGTCCTCACTAGACGTAAGTACCGATATTTTTTAGTAGGTACTTACTCTCAAACACTATTTGCTCGCATTAGTTGTAAGGAAGATTATTATGTGAGTAATTATTACATTTGATAACTTCGTTACTTATGTATGTAGTTACCAATATAACTCCTATCTTAGAACTACATTATATGATATAATTATTGTGGAAAATTGGTTCAGATCTGTTCAAAAGTAAAATATAAATAATAATACAAAATTAGGTGAGATCTACATACGACGTATGGTCAACCTCGTAACTGTTTCACCACTTACGGTGGAACCCAATTACGCGCTTCACTATACGTAGGTATATGTATCCGTAGTAAACTACGCGTTCACGATAACAGTTAACTTTGACAGCGCCTTTATTGCGAGGCACTAGGGGTCACTTTCGTTACGATTTACTGCTATTGTGTGCTGGAAAACACAATTACCTATAATATTACTCAGGATACTACCAGCGAGTAAATATTTAAATTTATTTTTCCGGCAAGTAAATTAATAAATAATTTTTAAACAAAACATGATTATAAAAACAGTATTTGTAAGTGTGTAATAAAAGTAATGTCTAACTTTTTCGAACCATAGGTAAAATAACATGGAGCAGTTACTACAGAACTTCATGTAAATCGCCAAAGAAGTGATCATTCAATAACGAAGGACTAAGAAATAGTATTATTTTAATATTATTGATTTAAATTTTGTGTGATTATCTTTTATGCTTTCATACTTTCTGTGAGTCACCTGGGACGGACTTCCATTTTTCCGGTCGGTTTCAATTTCACTATTTATCATAACTTCGGTATCTGCCAAAACATACTCTAATAGTCCATTATACATCCCAAAACCGTTATTATCAATTTAACACTGACGAATTAATGATCTTCACTTAATTATAAGAAAATAATACCCACACTGATTATTATCAAAATAATTCATGAGCTAGTTTACAATAAGAAAATCGTTACTTAGTAACTAGAACATGCACTTACATAATATGGCAAGTAGACTGTTCAATAATAATGATATGACGTACAATTTGATATAAACAGTATTCATAGCCAAGTACTTATAATAGTAGGTAAAATGTATAATCTATCTATAAAGACAATTAGATAAAAAAATATTCTGTACAAATACGAAAAATGCAAATATGTATACAATTTTTTACACGATTTTTTTTACATTATTGGCAACTTGGTTTCCGAGTGTTTATTTTTCTTTGGAAAACATTATTGTAGTTAAATTCGAGTGAAGAGGAAGCCCTTATAGTTCTTCGTCCCCTATAGCTTCGAACGCGTTGTTCTCCACGCACTCTCTGCCGGGCTTGAAGGAGACTGTCGCGAACTTTTCTGTCAACTTCTGAACAGAAAATATTTCTCTCGAACTACCGGAGTTATATGAATCTCCGTTCTGAAATGACCGTAAGATTTGTTTAACAACGGGAATAAACTAAAAATAGAACGCGGAAAAGCGGACTCAACCGGAAATAATATCTAGCGTACACTGCATTTGAATTCCCTATCTATGGCGTCACTTGTATGGCGAAGTCTTATCCACCTCAGTTAAGTTATAAAATAACTGTAATAATATGTTAAGATGCTCTCCTGTCTTTCTTCACACAAGTGGTTTCTGCATAATTCTGGATCTATGAATAGCTTCCATGGATGGCAACATTGCTGCTTGTCACAGTTTCCAGCGGTGAAGTATGAGGTCCTGGGTTACATTCCAAGGTAGGACAAAGTGTTATTGGGTTTTCTATCAGGATTTTATCAGTGGCAGTCAAGGAGCCTGGATATCTTGTTACATGGAACTTACCATAAGGTACACCTCTGCCTAACCCTTCAGGGATCACAAGGCGTGTTGTTATCTTATAAAGATTTTGATACTCACAGTTGAGCTAAGTGTATCGCTGGAGGAAGACGGTGTGATGACCTGGCTGGAGCCGTCGCGCCGCAGGTACGTGAGACTGCCGCGCTTACTGCACCGCGGCGAAATGGGGCCCGCGCCCGCTTTCTGCCGCATCAACTCATCCACTATCGACTGCAATACCAATTCACTAAATTAGTAGGTACCTACTGAGTTAATTATAATATCATTCTAACTCACAGATCGTGGTTGAATGTAAAAAGGTACAAAATCAGTGATCGGATCAAAAAATTGGCCATAGCGACCCACAGATAAAAAAATAAAGTACCAAAAATCTTGACCTTTATCAGTTTATTTAAATAATACCTAAGTGTGAAACTGTAACTTTGATCAATTAATATTACCTGCAAACAAACACTGATGAATGTCGCATGCTCGGTCCTCAAGGTTATCCATTTCAAGTTATCTTTACTGATGAGATATTCAAACGACAACTCGAAATTTCTGTTAGAATCTTCTAGAAGGGAACCATGACCATTAAGAGGTTGTGTCTTTTCAATCTGCAACAGTATAAAGTCCTGTTAGTAACAGAAATAAGTAATATCTTCAACAAAAAATATAAATGCATTGTTACTTCGAAAATAAACTAAAACATGTTGAACTTTCAGACAAGTGAAGGGCATACGGACCTAAGTCAATTTTAAATGTAGTTTTTGTTCCGAGATATTAAAGCCACAGACAATAGCAATTGAGTTGAGTCTTATTTTGGTTAATGTAAACAGAATGAGGAAAAAATGCATCTTTTTATGGTTTGTAGATGCACACGTAGGTATCTTATTAACACACATTTTCGTAAGTGATCGGCATAACATGGGAACAATATGTATGAAAGTTCTACTATATGTCAATGGGGCGAGTCTGCTGGGTACAAGTCCAGACCATATGCTGCTTCTGAGAATCGTCAAATGAAAAAACAGAAACAGAACACACATGACTCAGGAAAACCTGACGCGGCGACACTCATTCAAACCATAAATTTTCAGAGAATTTTTGCAACCGGTTATCACCGCTAAAAGTTGCCGTGAATCATGCATATAATAAGCTGAACTTATGCCCATAGCTTCGCCTGCGTGGAGTTCGGTAATTGTTCCACGGGATCATACTGTCTACTGTAAGATAGTAGGCAGGATAGGGGCTAGTCTATCTGCAAACCTTATTTAATTGAAATACGTTGAGCCGGTAGCGCGTGAAAAAGTAACAGACGGACAGAGTTACTTCCCATAAGTAAAATATTAGTAGGAAATTAGGAATTATTCACCAGGCGGCACTTCTTGTTAATGATAATTAAAAGGTTCCCTCTTGCGAACACTTAAGCTGCATCTCCGCTATTTATTCATTATTTATTTATTTATTAAGAAAAAATCTTCAGTAATAATTAATTACTAAAGATTTTGATGTGATGTCATACATACTTTATTTTTTTCCTGTAAGTAATTAGTTCCTGAAAACAAAGGCGTGTCATTCTAGACAATACTTACAGTGTGCAAGGTGGTGATTCTCCAGCAGCGCATCCTGGTGACTTTGTACCGCTGCTCTCGCGCCGGGGGCGTCAAACTCAGCAGTGTGAGTTCCTTGGACGCAAGCGACACACGCACGCGACACGTGCCCTCGGGCGCGCCGTCCGTCACGTTGCTCGTCTCCGTCACCGCCTCCCCTGCCGGGATCCTTCCGTAATACCGCAACGATTTCGCTACTTCTATGTACTGGAAGATTTTATTTTGTTCAGTAATGTCCGTCTGAGGACTTGTGTGAGAATATTATAGTTATGCTTGTCAAATCATAAGTTGATATGAGAACACCAGGGGGTTTATGGCCACCATTCTCGCCCACATTGTAAGTAGGGTTCGATTCGCCTCTTCCGAAAACCAGGAAAATGGGGGTCAGGATAATTTGAATTACATTGGAACGGACACGACTGACGTGATCATAAGTACTCATACCTCACCATAGCACATGTTAGATTTTATTTTCCTTAACAATGATAAAAGATTTTTATATGAACAATAATAATGTAATCTGTAGTAAGTAATAGTTATTCACTGAATGATTTGAAAATGCATTCCTGTTAAAGGATAACAAAAACAAACCACCCATGAATGGTTGAATTTTTGGAACAGATGACTGTAAAAGTAGTGTTTGTTGATTCTCTGTAAAACTTGGTGATATAATATTGATGATCTATGATTCATCCATTTTGTATGATGTCAGTTATTGATGACATAATCTTCACTATTATAATCTGCAGCTTGCATGAATGCAATAAAATATTATGTGGTGCAGAGTATTATAATTATAATGTATGCTAGGGATATACAAGTTCCAATTAATTTTATCTCAAATTCATTCTAGAGAATAATGAACTGGAATAATTCATTGAATTGGTTTTTCATGGCTATTATAATATTAATTGATCTGCTCTGTATCAAAATAAATATAATAAGCTAAGTTGAGTAAGTATAATCCCAGAAACTGACACTTTGTTCATTATTTGATAAACTTATTTGCTTGTGTGATTGTAAAACCAAATGCTCTCAATTGACCCAACATTCTTTGCAGATAAAGATGTTTATAGTAGCTTCACATTGTAGCATGACTGTGACAGTGTGGACACAGACCATAATCTTTCAAGTACTTATTGCTTACTGATAAACTTGAAGTGTGAAGTGAATTAATGCACAGCATTGTAGACGAACGTAAAAAAAAAACTTATATTTCCTTATGTATTTGAAAATACATTAAACATTGACTGGTTTACCCTACTGATATACACATAAAACAAAGAATATGACAATAAAGTATAGGGTAAACAAGAACAAATGGTCAATGGAATATCACTATGCCATCACACAAAGGGCCATAGCCATCATCTGATTATGGCTATAAAGCTAGATACAATAAGAAAAAAAAGGTAAAGAATATGCAGCTCACCTACCTCTTTCTTTTGTTTCTTGGCAGCATGTGTGGAAAGCATTTCTTTAGTCTCTGGATCAGCTGTTAGCCACCCTAAATCCAAGTCTTCTATTGTTTGCAGATATAAAAGGTCTAAAGACACCCTGTCTGCCAGTAAATTAACATCATAACATGGGTCCCAGTAGCTGTAACAAATAATGTAAAATATAAAATGTACATATAAACATAAACATATTTTATAAAGGCATTACAATTATTACCTCTTCCTCAATACAATTTTATCCTCAGGTCTAACATACTTTTGCGATATATAAGGAGATTCATATTCTTCCAACTTTTTCAGTGCAGGCTGTCCATCTTTTGCACAGCTCCAATTGAAAAGATATAAGGAAAAATACTTAACCAACTCCTTTGGCAGGTTAATATAGGTGCAGGCAATATCTAGTATTGTGTTTGATGAATCAGTTGATGATACTGACAATGGTATTCTGTAACCATTCATGAGGGATATTTCTATTTCCACTTCATGCATTTTAACACAATGCGTTTCTTGTTGAGCCGAAAACAGGAATGTTATCAGTAAGTCGGACGTAGTAAACAAGGGGTTCTGGCCAACTGAAAAAGAGGTTACATGTTTTAATGTGCAATATTTCCTTAATATATCTCCAGCATTATCTAAATGTTCCCTATATTGTTGAATTATGTTATTGGAAATATTGTGCAATTTCTTAACAAAGCTTTTTTAAAAGATATGCACTTTTGCTAAAAGCAAATACTTAGTTCTGGCTCTAGGATTTTTTACATTAATAGATAATTAATTGTGTCATGTAACTTTATAATATTTAAAAAATAAATATTTACCTAGTTGCATGTATTTTTCCAACAAGATTCTCCTTTCTTCCAGTTGAGAGCTTGTGAGGAACAACTTTTTTGGTGGGAACTGTGGTAGTTTAACATAGGGATTTTGTGCCTGCAGCTGCTCATGGAGACTAAGCAGTTGTTTGTACCGAGCCGTGCAGTGGAAGACACCGTCAATGTGGATGTTGTAGCCCTAAAAACAACAATAGTCGAGCATAGTTGAAAAATTAATTACACTTTGTACACAAACAAAACAAAAACATAACCATTACCAATAAGCAGCAAAGAAAATATTGATACACAATCATATTACAAATAGAAAACAAATATTTTTATTGTTGTCTAAAAATCTTTTATGCATTTTATTAGAAGGTGCTTTTAGTTCAACTAAAAATTATTAAAACTTTGGACGAAATTTTGGTCAGTGGGTCGTCTTAGGGGTGGTTTTCACAAATTAGATACCGACACTATAGATTATATAACTCGTTCAATACAAACAATATTATTTAAAATAAAATTACCGTGTAAGAGATCCCATTGTCATCATGAAATTGTTGCGAATCAGGAATAGAAAAATGCATTTTTGTTATTGCAAAGAATGCATAATATTTCTAAACAATTGGCCGATGATAAAATAATGGAAATTATTCAATCATTTCTTCCAAATAATGTACAAACTTATTGAAATCGCCCACTTTTTAATTTGTTTCTTTTATCCAAAACACAGACTTTCCCATTCCACATCAATTTGAGACTGGCAATTTCTAAAATAATTTGACAACAGCTATCGATACTATTTTATTCGATTCTCGATTCTTCGACTTTGGGAAAATAAAGGACACCGCTGACACTAATTTTCCGAGAATTATTTTAAAAATAAAACGATTTATCAATTTGTTTATTTTAGCAAAAGGAAACTGAATGTACTCAATTATGGCCTGTAACCACTTTCTTGATTTCAAGGTCGTCGAAGTAGAGCAATGGCCGTTAATAAACCATTATACAGCATAGTATTATCATTATTCCAATTTGCAGTTCAAGTATTTTTTATCTTTCAATTTTACTTTTCTCTTTAAGTGTTTCCAAATGTTTACTTTCAAAACAAATAAACTGTCCACATTACAAAGCACTCGCACTGTGATAAACGCTCTAGCTTGCTGATTTCAATGAGGGCTATCGTTTTTGAGCTCACCAGATGGCGCCTTTGACGAGTAAGGTCCTGTCATTAATTCTATTTAATACTTTAAAGTACCAATAACTTCATAAAAAGTTTATTTTATTACGTATAACAACATCGTGTAAACTTCAGAGACATATTTACAATATTGTCTCTAAAATTAGAAAGCAGGAAACATTTAAGTACTAACAAATTAGATTCTAACTTGCTACTTAAAATATTCCAGACATAATTAATCAGGAATGGCCCAATCTTGACCACAATCGTAAACATTAGTATAAATACGTGATAAAATAGCGCGAACATTCTGTGAGATCAGACATTTCTGAAGACCTTACTCTACCGGAACGCCTCTGATGGCGAGCTCATTATTTAAAGCTCTTGGCAACACCACTTGTCAATTGGCACCACAGAGCATCCTAAATTGTCCGACTATTTATAGTTATCTGTGTCCTATCCAAAAATACTGATTGTCATCTCATCTCGGTCAGCTGTAGGTTTATTTTGATTTGTAATTTTAGCGAATCAATATTTTAGGAATCCAGAATATATCATTTTAATGAGTGTAATATTCAGATATCTTGTGCTGCAAGACAACTTTTCTATTGGTGGAACACAGAGCAAAAATTCGTCGTCACCGACGTAGCGTTAGTAGTGTATCACAACAAATAAAATGTCGAATCTTTTGCCGGTTATTACAATCCAATGTGATTGGAACGATGTTATAAGGTAAATTTATCGCAAATAATATATAAATCAAATAAGGAACCTTTTTTAAATAATCGTTTCTAGAAGACTGCTTCAAAATAGGCAGGAGTCAGGACCAAAAAATAAGCAGAATGTCATTAAGTATTACAATAAGTGCTAAGTACATAACTTTCTTACAATTTTCATTGAATTATTTTGTTTTCAGACCTTCATAGTATAATGATTTTTGCATTGCTGGAGTTTACTTCTTAAGAATAATTTAATAGCAGCACAGGGTATGAAAAATAGATGGGTAGTAAAATCAAGCATTAACAAAAAGTGAAGCTGCTACCTTCCTCTGTGCAACATACACGCGCATCTCATAGTTCTCCCCGCTGCTTAGTGCCATGTACACATTTACCCTCTCAATTTTGTAACTCTCTCTCCCTCTCTAAATATGTGGAAAGTGTGGAGAGCCTATAGCATAGCAGCATGGCTCTAGCATAACACCGTGGCCAGTTTTATATAATTTGACCATAATACTCAGTATATAATAATAACTACCATGTTAAATATCAAATGTAAATTTGTGCATTTTTAACGATGTAAAGTTTTATTTAGGAGTAAACTCCAGTCATGCATCGGACCTGACAAGCACAATTTTTTACAGATTGCCCAAAGGTACTGCTTGGATATCCTCGAAAAAACTAAATGAAACAAGTGTCCATGATAAGCTTATAACAAATTTAAGTGATGGAAGAGTGAAAATTAATTTCTCTGATAATTATCAGTACATTTCTCATGGGCCATTGAGCTTGGTAGTGAAGCATGTACCCTCTGGCCTGAAAGTTGCATTTGTAGCTCCCACAAAATCTCACAAACTTCACAGTAAAGGAGTTTTGTCTGTAGCTGTCGCAGAAAATGCGTTGGCGGTATCATCTTGTGAAGAAGATAAACTGTTGGTTTGGGACAGCAGGACAAGTAAGTAGCAGATTGTTTACTTTATACCTTACTTTACCTTACCTTGCCAGCTAAATGAGCTTATTCATGGACACCAATATGTTATTTATTTTAAGTCACAAGAATTTGTATACTGCAACTTAAAAACCCAACTACTGAAAAGTCACACTCTAATTAAAATCAGGGTTTACAAGGTAAAAACAACTGCTCCTATTGTTGAAGATGGTTAAAATGTAGCCTATGTTATCTGGGCTATAAAAACGAATTGATTGAAACCTTATTCATCAAAATAGGATGAATAGTTTAGGTGCTACGGAGGAACATACGTAAATACATACATACACTGCTAAAATCAGAACCCTTGATTTTGGCTTCGCCGTAGTTGTGTAAAAAGTAAGCTATAATTTGAAATATCTGAATCAATTGTTTTTTTCAATATCCATGAATGCTACTCAGATTTTCAGTTTCTATTCTGTATTCCCGTCTCTCTGTTAAATGTCCTTCAAACTCTCCACAAACTTTGGCTGAGTTTTCCATGGAATGTATAAGATTTTGGAAATTGCTTTAAAAAAATGTTTCATTATTTTTCAGGTGAAGTTAGCCTGGAACTGAAAGGCCATGGTGGTCCAGTATACAGGTGCAGATTCTTTCCATCAGGCATTGTGGTCTTGTCTGCTGGAGCTGACGGTTCCTGTAGAATATGGTCTGCCGAGTCTGGAATAAATCCTGTCATTCTTAAGGGGCACACTATGGCCGTATGTGATATATCTATTATTGAAAAAGGAAGAAATGTTGTTTCTGTTAGCAAGTAAGGCATAGTTTGTCATTTTGTAATGCTTCAGTGTTGATAAAATGTAGATTTATTTCATCATCATCCTCCTTTGCCTATTCAAAATTGTCTGGTGTTAGCGGAGTGTCTTTCTCTATAAATTTCTCTAAGTCTTCATCTCGGTGTTCATCCCTTTTTCTAGCTATATCATTTTTCAAATATGACAATTTGCATTGTATTTAATTAACTAGTTCTTGGTTCACAGGGATGGCTCAGCAAAACTATGGGATGTTGGTGAATCAAGGTGTCTCGACAACATTATTGAAGGGCATGGGCAGATCAACTGCTGTGCTATCGCAACAACTAGCGAGGAAGTCGAAGTTGAAAATGAGAGAGAGGTGATCATATATTTATTGGAATGCAGAAAATAATTTTTTGAATTTTTCAGTCAGTAGTATTGGCAGTTAACCTCTATCCCGATCTTGCTAATTGTCTAATATGTTTATCAGGAAATAAGTTATTCTGCATATTATGATGGAAGTTAATCACAGTAGTTGTTTTTACGATAGCACTTAATGTAACACTTTGCTCAATTTACGAGGGAGGCTTAGAGGACTTGCTCACATCTTTCCCTATCCTTCGGTCCCTTCATAGGGTCAGATGGGAAAAGTAGTGTAATCATCCCCTTAACAACTGGCGTCGGCGTTTGTAGGGGAGGATGGCACACACCTAGTTTCATCAACTCCCGATTTGTATCTATTTTGGTTTAATTTATTTAGTTAAAGAATGAATTAACAAGACATCTTTCATACAAAATGGTCTTTATTACAGTAAATTGTGATATAAAATTTCAGGTTGGCACTCATAACAAGCTGATAGTAGTTGGATGTGAGAGTGGGCTGGTAGTCTGTGCTCACGTGGCCAAGAGAGCACAACTATACACCAAGCAGCTGGACTCTGCATGTAACGCCATCATCGTTTTGGACCAGGCAGTCATTGTAGGCTGCAGCAATGGAAAGGTTAAATATTTTGCCTATTGGTAACACTATGACTTGACATTTACCTATGTATGTAACTCACAAAACTCACAAATCTCTTAACGTCAAGCGATGCGCCTTATCGTTATAACGTTATTATTTAAAACACAACCAAAGTCAATCCGAATAATTTAGCTATTTTAGCGTAATCGCCATATGAAAATAATTTCCCAGGCAAGATATATATAGATAGTCTTTTGCTTCCCGTTGTGTGTTATATTAGAATGTTCAAAAACGATTTTTTTTTACAGGTCACAAAATTAGATCTCCAGAATGGCTCGGTACTAAAAGAATGGCATGAATCAGCTAACCCTGTACTCAGTATGGCAGCTTTGACGAATCACATGTTCCTTGTCGGCCGGCAAGACGGCACTTGTACAGTTCTGTCGCTGGATGAAGCGGGCTCTAAGCTTCGAGTACAGTTAACAGGGTCAGATTGCGACGGCATCAGAGACCTGTCGTTTAATGGCAAGTGGGTATTCGCTGGCTGTCGAGATTCTAACGTGCGTAAATATGATTTTAATCAAATTAATGTCCACTTTAAGTGAACGCAACATGGAACCGTTTGTAATAAGAATATTTAGGTTTAAGATTTAATATACCTGTCTCTTTGGCACTTATTGTGTTAGTTTTAATCATATCCGTTATGCTAGTTTACTATATTACGCATAATATTACTTATTTAAGGAATGTAAGTATAATCATATCCGTCATGCTAGTTTACTATATTACGCGTAGTATTAACTATTTAAGGAATGTAAGTATAATCATATCCCTTATGATAGTTTACTATATTACGCATAGTATTAACAATTTAAGGAATGTAAGTATATTCAAAAAATGATGTCTACTTAGTACCGCAACCTGGGTGTTCCTTATTCAATGTTTAGTGTTAACGCAAATGCACATTGCACGGCATTCAGCTGCCACTATCTGAAAAAAGAGATAATGAATAATATTATAATGATTATGTTCTAGTAGACCTTAAAAATACGGTATACAAGTAATAACTTCTGCCATATCTACCATTTTATGTAACTTCACACAAAAATCCTCAAAGTCGAGCATCTTTTCACAAATGGTTCTATTTAAAACCGACATCGCTTTTGTGGAAGAAAACTAAAAAAAAAAAAAATGTGTACAAAAGAAGAAGAAGAAGGTGGAAGGGATACCGACACAAACGGATACCATGCATTCAGTGCATCATGCTGAACCGGCCGCATATAAATATTTTATCTATAGGTACTAATATTATAAAAAGGAATTTGTAATTTTGTTTGTATCTTCGGAACTGATGATCCAATTTTAAAAAGTCTTTCATTGTCAGAAAGCTACATTATTCGTGTCATCGTGTGTGCTATATCTATATCTCCGGAATGAATGATCCAATTCTAATAATTCTTCTCAAAGTTGAGCATCTTCTCAAAAATAGTTCTATTTAAAATCGAAATCGGTTTTGTGGACGATAACTAAAAAAAAATGGATACTGGGTGGAAGGGACACCGACACAAACGAATAGGGATCCCTTCTATTTGCATAATATTCTTTTTCCTAATATACTTTGGCATAACAATTTTGGCATACTTTGTTTTGCCATAATAATACTTTGCCATATATTTTTTTGGCATACAGTTTATGTTGGCATAATTATCTTAGAGACTAATTTGTTTTGGCATAATAATACTTTGCCATATTTTTTTTTGGCATACAGTTTATATTGGCATAATTATCTTGTAGACTAATTTGTGTTAGAAAAAATTGAATTCGCAATATGTTACTAGGCATACTAACTATTAGCGTAATTAAAATTAAAATATTGTCTTAAAAATTCAATATGTCGTGCTACAAAAGTGAGTGCAGAATCGAATCGCTGCAAAACCGACTCCACGTAGTCTTGTCTGCCCTACCCCTAGAGTGTAATTTAAGCCCGCGTAGGCGCGGAGGGGCGAGGGGGCCCGCGAGCTGAGGAGCAGGTGGTTTTAACGCTCGCTGCCGCGGCTGAGGCTGGCCGGCTTGGCCGGCCAGCAAGCCGAAGCTGCGGTGGTGAGCGTAAAACACATCTGCGACGATAAGCTCGCGTGGGACCGCCGGAGCCCCGCAGCGCCGGAGCTGTGACAGAAACCATGCCTGCTGCATGTTGCATGCTGCATACTTGCTTGCATGCTGCATGCTTGCTTGCATGCTGCATGCTTGCTTGCATGCTGCATGCTTGCTTGCATGCTGCATGCTTGCTTGCATGCTGCATGCTTGCTTGCATGCTGCATGCTCGCTTGCATGCTTCTTACAGGGAAATAAAAATCACATAAAATGTTCACAATCAACTGTTTTATAATGATCAATGTTTTGATTGATTGATTTTCTGCCGTTTAATGACTATCGATACGAAATGTATGCCAAAAGACGACTCTGACTGTTAACTTTCTGCGATAAGATGGTTCTGCTTTTTAAAAATAAGTATTAGTGTCTAACATTTTAGGAGTTAGTTATTATTTTGCGTACTTGTTATGCCTATAAAAATAATTATGTTTTAATATCATTATGCGTAAATAAATGTATGCTTTAAAATGTTATGCTTAATCATTATTAGGAGTAGAGAAATTATGCTTAAAAAAATTATGCATAAGCTGTTATGCGTAAGTAATGTTATGCGAAAATATAATTAGGTTAAACAAGAGTATGCCAAGTCATATTAGGTCTTAAAATTTTATGCAAATGGATAGGGAACCAAACGAATACCGTGTGTTCAGTGCATCATGCTGAACCGGCCCTATAGAAATATGTTATCTATAGGTACTAATATCATAAAGAGGAATTTGTTTGTAAGTTTGTTTCTCCGGAACTAATGATCCAATTCTAAAAATTCTTTCATTGGCAGAAAGCTACACTATTCGTGTGTGCTATAGGTTATAAATTATACATATTCATACAATGCATATTAGCCGAGCTATCACAATTTATTTTGACGAAGTCGCGGGCGAAGTGCGAAGTCGAAATACCTATAAATGGTCAAAATGGTGTATGAAACAGCAGATTTTTTAAATTACCTATGAAAAATGACTGTGGGGGGTTCAGAATGACCCACCCTGCAGACTACCTTTTTTATTGCAATCGTATTGTGCAACTCACCTCAACGTTATCATATTTCATTTTCAAATTTTGAAAATTTGTATTCGTACGTTGGTACAATTTGGTCCAAAGAAGCGCATCTTTACGGACATTTCTCTTGAACCTACTCCAATTAATTGCCGCTCGTTGAACCAAACCCGGACAGGCCGATTCTGGAATTATTATTTATGTATGATTCGCTGCCGCTGGTACTAATAGTTGCTAATGCATCGTTACTAATAGCATCCAAGTGAATATTACCTTTTTGTTTCAATAAAAAAATAGTTTCTTTGCAAGTGGCACTTATCCAACCACGCCACATTTCTAAATTAATAAAAGCATCTTGTAAGCTCTTGCACCATTTGCGTAGTTCGCTTTCTTTCACCAGAGTGGGCTTTACTGAAATCAAACTCAAACCATTGCTATGCTACGCTTAATGTGCCCGCATTCATGTAGAACACAAAAAAAATATATTGCGGTTGCACGAACAAGTTTTACAGAACACATATCTTCTCACTTATTGAAAGTTGAATCGTAGAAGACGCGCTTAGTATTGGTACTGAAACTGTATAAATCTTATTTCTTCTTCGCGTCAACTTCTATTTGTTATTATTTTTAGGAGGTCAGATAATGATGTCTCCAGTCTTAAAATATTTTATTTGGAAAAGCGCTAAGAACATAAAATACCATACGAAGTACATACTTTGAATTGGTATAGAATCTTCACTGGGTTCACCGCGGCCCTGGCCCCACATACTCGCAGTGACCCACGAAGGTGCTGTCTTGGGGTGGACTTCTATTAAATATTATACATATTATATTAGTTATAGAAATTGAAAAGTTTTGATATACAATACAAGCAAAAAAGGTGGTCTCTGTAATCTTCGTGTTTCCGAATTAGTGATTACTTTGTTGTAACAGCTGATATTAGATCTCATCATCGAGCTCGTAGAATTTGTATTTACGAAGATAGAAGCTTTATTTCCCCCATTCCCATTCTATCATCGGACGAGCAGAGATACGGCTCTTCGAAGTAAGAGTGAATCGGATCGGCCGCATCGTCGCTTCACATGAGGCGACTTGCGTTCAAACCAGGGTTGTTGCGAACATCAGCATCAGCATCAGCATCCGCATTGATCGATGCTGATTATTAATGCTGAAGTTCGAGTCGTGACATGACCGCAGAGTGGTTTACCTATATCACGTGTAGTTTTTGCCTGCGACTTTGACCAATTAAAAGATCGTCTGCGGGGATTGTGATTGCAAACAAACACAAACTTGTCTCATTACGTTAATTCGTCATTACGCGTGAAAGTTTTTGTTTTTTTTCCCGTAAACTGTCGAGTGTTATCCGTTGAAAAGTGGAATATGGAAGTATTATATTATTAAATTAAGGAGTCAAGAAACTGCAAACTGCAACTTATGTAACAAGGATTATTCACGCAAAGAGCGTACTAATACGGACTGATTTTACTTTTTCCCTGTCTTTTTAAGAAAATAATTAAAATCAGCATCCGCTGATGTCAATGATAAAAGATCAGCATCAGCATCAGCATCCGCTGATGTGAAAAAAATATGCATCAGCAACAACCCTGGTTCAAACGCAAGCCCATTTAGTGTAAAAAAGGACGATTTCATCAACACTAAGCGACACCTAACTCTATGCCTAATGCCCGTTTTCACCAACACTAAGGGTCATCTAGCGCAATGCCTAGTGCTCATTTTCACCAACACTAAGGTTCATCTAACGGAATGCCTAATTCCGGTTTTCATCAACACTAAGTGACACCTAACTCTATGCCTAATGCCCATTTTCACCAACACTAAGTGACACCTAACTTAATGCCTCATTCCTGTTTCCACCAACTCTAAGTGACAACTAACTCAATGCCTAATATCCGTTTTTCACCAACACTAAGTGACACCACGATCGAGATTCGTAGAATATCTACTTCCCCGCTGCTATGGAAATAATTCATATGTCTTTGTCTTCGACCGCAGACTCGACTTTCTACGAGTTTGCCCTTCTACAATTTTGTACCAACTTAAGTAGGACTAGTGGGAAAATTATTCCCATTAGTTCTACCGTAGAACTTCTAAACAGTAACGTTCAACTAAACAGTAGAACTAGTGGGAACGAACCGTAAGCTAATCTATAGCTATACATATAAAATTTAAAGTCCTGACTTACTGATTAATATATAAACGCACAGCCCAAACCGCTGGTCCTAGAGACATGCAATTTGGACGGTGTATTCTTTGTGAAAAGTAGATATGCACTAAGAAAGTGTTTTTCGAAATTCCACTTCGAGGTGAATTTTCTGTGAAACTTTTTATTCGATTGACTTGTGTACATACTCTTCAGTGTGGCGAAGGGCGTGCGGTGCGTGGGAGTATTTACGTTGGATGGATGTTTCACGCAAAAAATACTGAACGGATTTGGATGGAATTTAGCAAACAGATACTGTATAACCTGGATTAATACATAGGATACTTTTTATCCCGGTAGTATGATCCCGTGGGACAGTTACCGAAATTCACTCGGGCGAAGCTGCGGACTTAAGCTAATTTAAAAAATATTATCCTTATACCTTTTATTACAAAAGGAGCGAAATGAAATACTCACTCCAGCCATAATCCAGTGACAGTGGTGGACTTTTTTGTCTAGGTATTTTATCATCTTCGGTCCAATCAGTTGAACTCTCTGTTCGTTTGAACTCACTTTCTCCGCTGTCGGTTTGAGGTTCTGGATACTTAGTAGTTTTTGGATCGGTTATAGATTTATCGTTTACTTTTTTAATTTTTGAGACGGACTTTGTAAAACTTGGTTCCGAGCTACTAGTTTCTATGGATACTTTTATCATTGGTTCATTTGATTGGCTTACTTTACCATATTTTTCAGTAGGAAGCTTGTTGTCTCTTTTTTTCATAATATAATTTGCTTGTAATATCGCATCACCCGTACCTATCTCAGTCTTACTATCTTTTTCTTGTGACGTCATTCCTTTTTCATGATGTTCAGTGATGTTTCCAAGGCTTGCTGTTCTATGTTTTTCAGTAGGAAGCTTATTGTCTCTTTTTTTCATAATATCATTTGCTTGTAATATCGCATCATCTGTACCTATCTCAGTCTTACTATCTTTTTCTTGTGACGTCATTCGTTTCTCATGATGTTCAGTGATGTTTCCAAGGCTTGCTGTTCTATGTTTTTCAGTAGGAAGCTTATTGTCTCTTTTTTTCATAATATCATTTGCTTGTAATATCGCATCATCTGTACCTATCTCAGTCTTACTATCTTTTTCTTGTGACGTCATTCGTTTCTCATGATGTTCAGTGCTGTTTCCAAGGCTTGCTGTTCTATGTTTTTCAGTAGGAAGCTTATTGTCTATTTTTTTCATTATATCATTTGCTTGTAATATCGTATCATCAGTAGCTTTGTTAGTCATACTATCTTCTTCTTCTTGTTGTGACGTCATTCGTTTCTCATGATGTTCAGTGATGTTTCCAAGGCTTGCTGTTCTATGTTTTTCAGTAGGAAGCTTACTGTCAATTTTTTTCATAATATCATTTGCTTGTAATATCGTATCATCAGTAGCTTTGTTAGTCATACTATCTTCTTCTTCTTGTTGTGACGTCATTCGTTTTTCATGGTGTTCAGTGATGTATCCAAGGCTTGCTGTTCTATGTTTTTCAGTAGGAAGCTTACTGTCTATTTTTTTCATAATATCATTTGCTTGTAATATCGTATCATCAGTAGCTTTGTTAGTCATACTATCTTCTTCTTGTTGTGACGTCATTGGTTTCTCATCATATTCAGTGATGTTTCCAAGAGATAAAACTGATTTGCTTGCAGTTTCGCTGACTTTGACTGCTAGTTTGTAACTTAAATCATCAGGCCAGGACTCGTCTGCATCACCTGTGTTTATAGTCAGATCAGAATAAAACTAACGAGAAAACACATAGGTGATCGAAAGGCTAACCATTAAAAATAAATAATTATAATATATAATATATTAATATATTATTAACTTACTACTAGATTTAGTTTTTTTTTGTTTTTGTATGAGCGCCATGAACTGGATTCGGAGCAAGTCAAGTCAAGTCGCGTTTAGGCAAGGCCTCGTTATATTTTCATTAGGAAGTAAATACTTACGCTAATAACAAGAAAAGTTTTTCTTTCTGTCTATTTGTTCCGGCTAATCTCCGAAACGGTTGGACCGATTTTGACGGGACTTTACTCGCAGATAGCTGATGTTATAAAGAGGGCTACTTTTGTTTTAGAAAAAGGATGAGGGATCAGATCCGATCCGAAGTATATTAAGTAACATTTTTATAATAATTCACTCGGACGAAGGTCGCTGGCAACACATAGTATTTTAGTTCTAGTTCATAATATTTTTGTTTACTTACTAAGTAAGTCTTGATTGGGTTCAGAAAAAATGATATTTGGCTTATTCGTTTGGGAATTCCATCGAGGATGTTTATATTCATCGGATGTCGGTGCCGGTTTCTCTGCAGTGCTTAAATAAAAGAGTCGGGATTTAATTCAATTTGTCCAGCTGTGAGTATGTATGCCGATCCAAGAAAAAAAAAACAATACTTAGTTTGATTATTTAAACCGCATTTTTTTAACCTTAATACAAAAAATTAAAATTGGCTAGTTTACCTGGTGTTAATTTGGTCGGCAGGGTTATCTGGGTTCACTGAAATGTAATTAAACATTTATTGTTTTATTTCTCAATTGACAAATCTACGAACGAATTCTTCTAAAGTGTCATGATAACAGATTCCTGTAGCTTAATTTCCATATGCAAAAACCAAAGGACATTAAAATAACAAAATAAAATTATAGAAATAAAAAATAATTTACCCAAGTCTGTATTAGGAAACATTACTTTTTTGTTGTTCTTGTCATCGTCAATATCATCGGTAAATATTTCTAAACGTTCACTCACGTTTGAACGAGTTTCTTCGAGGTTATCGTTAGCATCGTCATTTTCTTTTAAATTTTGCGAATCGTCATCTATTTGATCAATGTTCTCGTCATTTAAATTATGTTCCACTTCTGTTTTTGCTGAAACTTCCTCAATATTCCCGTCATTTAAATCATGTTCCATGTCTGCGTTAGGTGAAACTTCCTCACTATTCCCGTCATTTATATCGTGTTCCATGTCTGCGTTAGGCGAAACTTCCTCATTATTCCCGTCATTTATATCGTGTTCCATGTCTGCGTTAGGCGAAACTTCCTCATTATTCCCGTCATTTATATCGTATTCCATGTCTGCGTTAGGTGAAACTTCCTCACTATTCCCGTCATTTATATCGTGCTCCATGTCTGAGTTAGGCGAAACTTCCTCATTATTCCCGTCATTTATATCGTGTTCCATGTCTGCGTTAGATAATACTTCCTCATTATTCCCGTCATTTATATCGTGTTCCATGTCTGCGATAGGTGAAATTTCCTCATTATTCCCGTCATTTATAGTGTGTTCCATGTCTGCGTCAGATGATATTTCCTCATTATTCCCGTCATTTATATCGTGTTCCATGTCTGCGATAGGTGAAATTTCCTCATTATTCCCGTCATTTATAGTGTGTTCCATGTCTGCGTCAGATGATATTTCCTCATTATTCCCGTCATTTATATCTTGTTCCATGTCTGCGATAGGTGAAATTTCCTTATTATTCCCGTCATTTATAGTGTGTTCCATGTCTGCGTCAGATGATATTTCCTCATTATTCCCGTCATTTATATCGTGTTCCATGTCTGCGATAGATGAAATTTCCTCATTATTCCCGTCATTTATATCGTTTTCCATCTCTGCGTTAGGTGAAACTTCCTCATAATTACTAATATTTATATCGTGATCCCTATCTGACTTAAATAATATTCCCTCATTTTCCATATTAACTTCCGAATCATTACTTCTACCATCCTCCGATTCTTTGGTAATATTATCTATTATATAAATAATTTCGTTTCGGAAATGTTCTGAATCCGTAAAAAAATTGTGATTGTCTGTAACAGCTTCTTCATTTTCTCCGAAACTTGGTACGAATTCTGCTGAATTGAATATTTCTTTTTTATCCAAAGCCTCGAGCAGTTTTTCTGATTCTTCTTCGAGTAGATCGTGACAAGAGCAAGAACTACTAGAGTCGGAGTCATCGTGCAGTTGTGGCGGTTGTGGCGGGTCGCAGATATTCTGTAGGTAATATCAAATTCATATAAAATAGGTAGCTATTTATCTTTATTATTATTTTTATCTACAACTGGCAGCTGGCAGTGTGGCCTACGCTTTAGATGTATTCTTCCGCTCTCCTTCGCTATCGAAAAACCGTTACATCGTTTTTCTGCGATGTACGGATTCTTCAATAAAACCCGCCAAGTGTGTGTTGGGCCACGCACTATGTAGGGTTCCATAGTTGCCAATCAAAATATGCGGACACTTCTTACGGTCCGATTTGCCTCCGAACGATTATTTTTATTGTAATAATAAAAACAAACTTACATTTGCAGTTGCAAAACCTATGCTCCCATACATTTGTTTTTGGAAAATCTGTTGTCCAAGTACATTTCGTAAGTTGGTCGATTATTACTCGTAAATTGTAAAGCCTACTTAGCTGTGATAGTTTTTTTTTTAACTTCGTTATACATACTAACAACGTGCATTTTTTCACACACCCAAACACAACCGTTTAGCTGGTAGAGTGGGAGGACACTTGATTTTAACAAAAATTAGCACTTTAAATCTTAATATTTCACAAACGATTCCCTTAATCTAAAAATTATATGATCAAATTCGCAATATTTTTTAAAGACCTATCCAACGACATCCCACACTATGGGGTACGCGAGAAAAAAAAACCCCACTTTACGTGTTCAAGAGATACTAGGGTATCTCTTGAACACGTAAAGTGGGGGTTTTTTCCCTATATAAAACTTTTCGAGATTTTATTTTACCTTTGTCGGCGAAACAAATCTCTATATTCATGCCAAATTACAGCTTTCGAGTACTAAGAGTCTTTGAGCTAAGCTGCGGACAGACGGAAGGACATAGAAAAACTCTAAGGGTTCCTTGTTGACTACAGAACCCAAAAAAAAGTCAATGTTCTTATGTTTTCACTTACCAAAACATTATGTACTACGTCATCAATAAAGTCCAATACCGGCCCTTCTTCCTCTTCCAAATCTGTTGAGATTTAGAAGGATGGTTCAATTTTATAGTTACAGATCTTATTTCACTCAACAATAAAAAAGCAAATAAACAAAATTTTAAAATAAATAAAATTAATAATTTATCAAAAAGTAAAAATACTTGAGTAAGTAAAAATTTAAAAAAAAACCTTTCGATTGCTTATTTTCTTGCTCTTTGATTGTGTCAATAATAGCAGTGAAACGCTCATCAAATTCTAGCATCGTTTCTATTTGAGCTTTTTGTTGAGCTTCAATATCGTTTTTAACTAAAAATAAAGAAAAAAAAGTTACCTATAAGTAATAAAAAAAACTGAAAAATATTATTATTTGCTACACTAGGCGTCGGGGAATCACGACCATTAGAAATGAGGAGCACCACGCGAGGAGGAGCCAAGGAGGCATACTCTGTTTCCAAGAGTTCGTATAGGTGTATAATGTTAAGATATTATAATTATAAGTATCTATTATTATTTCACAAAGTACTTTAGAAGTACAGAGGTACATGTACGGCTTCAGGAGTTCAGGACATGTACCTACACGCGTGTCGTGAGTTTGTGACCCTCTGAGTGGTACCTACCTTTCAGGGATGCGTGAGCGGATATCCTCATCGCGCACTGGTTACTAAATTCATTGAATAGATATGAAATAATTACCTCTCAATTCTTCTTCAAGTAGCCTGTCAGATAAATCTCCGAGAATACCTGTTATCCAAACGGTAATCTGCGAATTGAGTTCGTTAATTTAAAATAAATCTTAATACCTATTATATTTCAAAATCTTTGATACGACTGCAATGTAGTACTTACTAATAACCGTTTAGGCAACATAATGTTTATAGATGCATAATATGAGTTTTTCTATTTACCCAATTAGTATCACACATTTTATTTTTTTGTTAGCCTGAATTGTCCCCCCACTCCTGGGCAAAGGCCTCCCGATTTCTTCCACTTTTCCAGATGTTGCGCCTCTTCTCGCCAATTAACGAGACCTTCTTACATTTTTTAAATGCCTCGTTAGGTAAGTACTCATCGAAATATTCTATTCATCATCTGCCTATCCTTTTTACAACTACTTCTTGGAGACTTTCCATTCTCACCAGTTGCAGGTGATGCATACCCGTATTTTACATTGGACCACGAATGACATCTATGACCAACGGCTTAACGTGCTTTCCAAGACACGGAGGGGTCTCAGTATTAAGATGACCCATACATGAGATGGATTATCCACGGCCCAACCTCGGTAAGAGTAGCTTAACCTGATTGATCGACCCGAGCCACTAACCTATCCCAACATATTATATTAAAAAGGTGTCTTTCAGAGTACGTTTAGATGCAGAAGGCGGAGGAGCTGTTGTGGCGGAGCTTGGCACAGGCATACATGCCTCATGTCCAGGGGTGGACTGCGAAATGCCGAGATCTAATTGATCTAAAAGTATACTCACTGTATTCGATACGTCTGTATGAATCGCTTTATATTCTTGATCTTTACCAAAGAGGCACTGGGATTTATACATTATTTTCGCAATGTCACTGGATACTATATTCGATAAGTTTTGCAAACTAAAAGGGACGAAGGTTGTAAAAGTATTATGTAAATTAAATATGTACTTATTTTATTATCTCTTGCAAATGTACCTATTTACTTATTACTAGAGACCGCATTGTATGCAACTTATAGTCGTTGAAATATGCATAAAAATGTTCGAAATATGCAACGAAAGTGCCAAAATACAGATACCGGTCCGATCAATCTTGAGCGCTCGGCGACGGAATAGGGATCGCTTTGCGTATCGTACACGTATGGCAAAACACCAAACATACCCAACAATTCACTTCTATACGCAGGTGAAGGTCAGCACTCAAAACCGTGCCGATTATGGTAGGTATTCTAGCTAACCTAAATACCTACCTCCCCTGTTCCCGAAGGACTATGGGATTAAGCTTTCAGTACTTACTTCGAATTTAAAGCTAAGTTTAACCTTATGGATAATCTCTTAGCAACTCTATGCGCGAATACTATACATAAAATTCTTGTATCCTCCTTGCGGCTTGGCCTCTGGAAGTCATTGCTTTTATGCATACTTGGAAGCCATCTGAAAGAGCATCTGCAAACAGAGATTAGTGACAAGGCATAAAAATGTGTACCGACACTACCAGTACCTAGCTACGTATGGTGGTATAGTGTAGGTTAAACGTTAAACTAAGATGATATGCTCACGCCCGTCCCTATGCTAATGTAGGTACCTAAAATATAACCTCCCCTATTCACGCACCACAAGCGGCACCAACGAACGACGACGGAAAGATCGCGTGAAATAGTAGTGCCTTCATATACAACAAGCGGTCTGTATTTTGGTCTGTAATAAAATATGCATATGAATACGAAATAATCAGCTGCAAACGACCGTGGGGAGATTAGATGCCTTAGTACCTACACTACAGGATTCATAATAAATAATGCATAAAAATAATGTTGATGTTAGATCGTTAGTTAGATAAAAATAAGCTAGCAAGTGTGGGAGTGCCATAGTAGGTACAGTGTTACAAGGATCTTTTGGCGCACGATAGACGTCGATAAAGTGCTGTTAATAAATTAAAAGTTTTAGGTACTTTTTTGGTGACACACGTCTTCCACTTTGAAAACAATATATTGCATCTGGTATACCAGCGATTGGTGTCTGATCCATAACGCGCTGTTTCAATCTATCAATCTGGAACATTAGGATAAGGTTGATGTGCTTAATTGGCCTCTAAAATATCCTGCCTCGTATAAGTCCCGTCATGTAAAAAGAACGCTGAGCGACAGTGGGACAGGGGATGTGTTTGCGCTCGTTATACAGTCGCGTCCTAAAGGACTAAGCTATTGTTTTATAATATAAGTATAATTGTTTCATTGTAGAATTCTAATAGGTACTTTACTACCTGCTTAGTACTTTGAAAAAGGCTAGAATAACAAAAATTGAGAAAGTTTATTTGAGCGGTCAGCGTTCTTTTTACGTGACGCGAACTGTAGCGTGCGTGCGCTGTGCACACTTTAAAAAACAACGCACAGCACTGACCACTTTTCCACTAAATCAAAAACGCAGCCTTCCTTAAAATAATTACTTATACGTACCATATTTACTGGTAATATATCAGATTTATTCCTCCATGTATCAATACATTGTCGTTTTGTCGGTACAGCCAGTTCGGCTATCCTCAATGGACATCTTTTACCTTTCTTGGTTTTTGTTTTAGGTACTATTTTTATAATATTCATTCTTGAACCACTGTTGATCGTCAAATAAGTACTTGCAGCAGGGGTTGGTCGTATACAAGCACATCTCGATCTAGGAGTACTAATTGGCCTTGTATTTTTTCTTGATGGTCCTAAGTGGCCTCTCCTGCGATGGAAAATTAATATCTAGTGATATAATAGGCTAACCTAGAATAAATGCAAACAGCAACAGCATATTAAGCAAGTCCCTACTAGGTAGACTTAGGTATTTTATGTTCAGTTATACACCGTGACTTTTTAGTCGTCTTACAGAGGTGGTCCACTCAATGTGCTCGACATAAAATAGTTCTAGTCGCGATTTTTTTTTTACCCTCCGTAATAGGTACAAAAAATAAATAAACATTAGAAAAAATTATGAAACATCCTGTTAATGATGTCTACGTGTCAAACGGGAGAATATACCTACCCAGCGCTCGAATCCAGTAGATCATCGCTCACAACAGGGTGTTTTAACTACGTCATGCGTCATAATATGGAATAATATTTTTATTTTTAAATTATTAAAATCTCATAAATACCTATTTTTTTTATGAATGCTTAATAGTCATTGGATACATGAAGTGGGCTGCCGTTGTAAGACGACTAAAAAGTCACGGCGTATGTAGGTATAATCAGTTCCTATAAAACCATTATCATTACATTACTTTATGAAATAATTCAAATATGCCAGTTAATGACCAAAATTTTACCGTAGAGACTACGCATAGTGAATATTGTATATTTTCTGATAACAACAGCGAATCTCTCAAGTTTATTTTAAGGTGCGTTAAACTTAGGTACACTAAGACCTAGATCCTAGAATGAGCATTTGCTTGTTTGGTTTGATACCTAAACTACATTTTAAAAGGGTTTATCTAAAATACTAAATGGTAAAACGAGGCGGTCACAGCACCTTTCACGAGGTTGTTTTACAAAAGATCCCATAAAATCGACATCGGGGACAAAGCATTCATGTTTCGTTTTATCTGGTTTTGGTTTTATTTCACGGACTTTAGTACCACGCCAGACTACATCAGGAATGGTCACCTCTGCTTTAGCCCAATCCTTAACAAAATCGAGTTTTTTACTATACTTCGGATCATCTTCCAGTATCGTATTTTCTAGACAAACTTCGCTATCTGGAATATACAATAAGGTGGCAGTTGGCACAATTATTGTTATAAATGAAATATCCGCAGCCGGTCGCAATGTGTCCGTGTCTGTACCAGTTGCAGGGCTTACCTACACCTAAACTCCTAGTTTTCCAACAATAGGAGTAATCATATTTTGTTATACCTAAATACCATGGTGTTATTTAGGTACTTGGCTTATACCCAATTTTATCGTTCGAAATCGAAAGTCCGCGTACTATCTTCAGGTACACTGCTGGAGCAAATTAAACGGAGCTCCTAATTTATTTCAGCCTCTGTCTATATCAGTCGATCATGGGAAAATGCAATAGGAGTGCCAATCCAGAGGCAGAAAAAAGAAGCCTCTGTTATAAAAGTTTTTTCGCAGGGTTAAAGTACGGATCACACGCGCTAATTCAAAGAAAATGTGTCAGTTTGTAGAGGTGCCCCACCCCTGGCGACGCCATGGGTCGGTGCCACACGTTTTCTTCTTCCATTCTCCCATGTCAGACGTCACGGTATCATTTACTCCTTTCTCTTTCATATCATTCCTCGCACAATCCGTCCATCTTTTCTTTGGTGTTTCTCTCCCTCTCCATCTATCAACTTATATTCATCAGTCTTTTAGTCACATGAGTTTCATCCGCCCTCATCTCATGTCCATACCAAGACCAATAACTAGGTACTACTTAATAAATATTATTTCTGCTGCTTACCTGCATTCTGAAGAGAACCGTGGAAAGCCATTGGAATTGGTTGTGGAGATTTACCTAGGTCCTGTTTGGAACTGGTACTGTTTCTCTGATTTAGCCGGAAACACCGCATAAAATATACAAAAGCAAGTTCATGTTGTAATCTTATCGTAACATATAAATATTCACTGACAGACAATTTTGTATGGAACTATTGACATCATAATTAATGTCACCGTTCTAAAGTGTTTCATAAATGAAGATCTATACAGCCACGAGATTGGTCTATTACCGCAGGTAGTTAGGAAGGTAGGTAACTGAGATAGAGATTTATGAACATTTGTAAAAGCCAACTGCATAGTTATTAGTTCAGTCCCTAATAGAGTGTACCGCCATCATCTGGCAACATAATAAAATAAAAGATCATACAAAGTTCGCTTATAAATGGCAAATGTCACCGCTAACTCTACATTATTAACCTCCCTAAAATTCGATTACATTGTAAACTTTCTGAATCATCATCTGCCTAGCCTTTTCCCAACTATGTTGGGATTGGCTATTGGCGGTGGCACAATTTTTATGGCTTTAGAAGGGAATACCAACGTAGCCCGAAGAATTGCCAAACTTAAGTCGCAGTGGGTAGGGCACATTGCTCGCAGAACGGGTGGTAGATGGGGCCGAAAAGTTCCTGGAGTGGCAACCGCGAACGGCGAACCGGAAGATGTTGCGTTGGAAGGCCTCCCACTAGGTGGACCGATGATCTGGTGAAGGTTGCGGGGATCCGCTGCATGCTAGTCGTACGGTACCGGTAAATGTGGCGGCACTTGAGGGAGGCGTATGTTCAGCATTGGTCATCTTTCGGCTGAAATGATGATGATGATGAGAAGGGAATATCTCATATCTCATGACCATTGACTTAAGAAAACAGGTGTTTTAGGAACTTCGATTTCGACTCCGATTCGACTCGCATTTGACCGGTTTAATAGCTTACTCGTTTTTATTTTTCATAATTTTACTTTTGTGTGGCGGTTCATAGAAGACACCTACTATCAACATTATAAATAAGTGGTGCAAGCAGTCTCAGAGTAAAATGCTTGTGACATATGTATGGACTGACAGATAGACGAACAGGACATTCTATAGCGGTTCCGTTTTTAGCCATTTGGCTACGGACTCCAAAAAAAAGCTACTTTAGGCGGCTTGGAGCGCGCCAATTTTGGCAACACCAGTCAGTAGTGTCAAATGTCAGTCACTTGACACTACTGACTACAAAAATAAAATGGAAAAAACTTAGTAATTGTGGAAATGTGTGTTAGGTAAGTGGCTCCCTAATCCAACCTCCGTATTGTTAAGGGTTTACCATAAATAACTTAACCTATGAACAATTTTAGGATGCTCTACTTTTTTTAATTTTCTGTTCTGAATGGTTCCGATTGCATTTTGTTGTCAGCAACACGTTGTAACAAAGTTGGCAACACCGATCACTACAGTGCTGTGTCTGACTGTCTGCCTGTCAGTGTCAAGTCAACATTGATTTTGGAACGGACGTACGTTTCGTTGTGCGTAAACAAAAATAACGTAATATCCAGATTTTATTTACATACACTCGAAAATTTAATTGAAAATGCAAACGTAAATGTATTTACATGAATTAACTTCCGTTATACAATATTCTTATACCATCTAATAGCAATATTTCACTTTTATTTGTGCGTCTGAAAAAGATTGTAAACAGAGAATCTAAATATCAAAAACAATGTGGTCGCATTTACAACGTGGAAGTTCACCGGTAGACTGGTGTGAATCTAACTATTCTATTTCACCGGTAATAGCTGAATTTGTGAACACAGTAAGTATTTTTCGTATTTTCTATTTTTAGTTTCTGAGCTAAGACAAAGGATTTTCTTTCTGGTCGCATTTATTATTTTGTACATTTACATTTGACAATTTTGAGTTAGCCTTGAAATATTAATGAGGAGTAAAATGAAAGATTTAAGTGTTTATTAGAAGCTGCAAAAAACTCTGGTACTTAGTCATGCATGCTTGCCCAAAATGGTCAATGAACCTGGCCCTCTAATTTATTCAACCTACCAAAGCATAAGCCATGTCATATGTATAAGTTATTTTTCTTTTTAGATTAGCAATGTGCTGTTCTTCCTGTTGCCACCGGTGTTGATGCATCTTTTCCAAGAGTATTCCAAGTTATTCAACCCTGCAATTAATGTCCTCTGGGTCCTATTGATGGTGGTTGGTATAAGCTCTGCCTATTTCCATGCCACCTTGAGTTTAGTAGGTAAGATCATAAGCTCTTTACTTTTTTTTTTTTTTGTCTAGCCTTAAAAATCCAATAGGATTTATACTAGAATATAAATATTCTCTTTTCTATGAACTGAATTGTGACAAGTGAGTTTTTATTAATAAAAACTTGTTTATTATCTTATAAAAAGTTTTCAATATTTTTGTATGTATGTACCATGTAATAGGGAGCGAGCCTATTGCCATCAACCAGGCACCAATCCAGATTATGTGTATCATCTATACATATAAAATTCAAAGTCCTGACTGACTGACTGACTGAGATATCAACGCACAGCCCAAACCGCTGGTCCTAGAGACATGAAATTTGGAGGGTGTATTTTTTGTGAAGGGTAGGTATCCACTAAGAAAGGGTTTTTCGAAATTCCACCCCTAAGAGGGTGAAATGGGGTGTTGAATTTTCTATGAAACTTTTTATTCTCGCAGTCGATTGACTTGACAATTTGTGTACATACTATTCAAATAAAATTATGAGATACGTGTATCACAGTTTTTCCAAAATCATCCCCCAATTTAAAAATTCAATGTCGTGATTGGCTGACTGATATATCAACGCACAGCCCAAACCGCTGGTCCTAGAGACATGAAATTTGAAGCGTGTATTCTTTGTAAAGAGTAGATATTCACTAAGAAAGGGTTTTTCGAAATTCCACCCCTAAAAGGGTGAAATGGGGTGTTGAATTTTCTATGAAATTTTTTATTCTCGCAGTCGATAGACTTGACAATTTGTGTACATACTATTCAAATAAAATTATGAGATACGTGTATCACAGTTTTTCCAAAATCATCCCCCAATTTAAAAATTCAATGTCGTGATTGGCTGACTGATATATCAACGCACAGCCCAAACCGCTGGTCCTAGAGACATGAAATTTGGAGCGTGTATTCTTTGTAAAGAGTAGATATTCACTAAGAAAGGGTTTTTCGAAATTCCACCCCTAAGAGGTTGAAATGGGGTGTTGTATTTTCTATCAAACTTTTTATTCTCGCAGTCGATTTACTTGAAAATTAGTGTACATACTTTTCAGATAAAATTATGAGATACGTGTATCACAGTTTTTCCAAAATCATCCCCCAATTTAAAAAAATTAATGTCTTGATTGGCTGACTGATATATCAACGCACAGCCCAAACCGCTGGTCCTAGGGACATGAAATTTGGAGGGTGTATTCTTTGTAAAGGGTAGGTATCCACTAAGAAAGGGTTTTTCGAAATTCCACCCCTAAGAGGGTGAAATGGGGTGTTGAATTTTCTATGAAACTTTTTATTCTCGCAGTCGATTGACTTGACAATTTGTGTACATACTATTCAGATAAAATTATGAGATACGTGTATCACAGTTTTTCCAAAATCATCCCCCAATTTAAAAATGTAATGTCTTGATTGGCTGACTGATATATCAACGCACAGCCCAATCCGCTGGTTCTAGAGACATGAAATTTGGAGCGTGTATTCTTTGTAAAGAGTAGATATTCACTAAGAAAGGGTTTTTCGAAATTCCACCCCTAAAAGGGTGAAATGGGGTGTTGAATTTTCTATGAAATTTTTTATTCTCGCAGTCGATAGACTTGACAATTTGTGTACATACTCTTGAGATAAAATTATGAGATACGTGTATCACAGTTTTTCCAAAATCATCCCCCAATTTAAGAATTCACTGTCGACTGGCTGACTGATACATCAACGCACAGCCCAATCGGCTGGTTCTAGAGACATAAAATTTGGAGGGTGCGTTCTTTGTGAAGAGTAAGTATCCGCTAAGAAACAGTTTTTTTTAATTCCACCCCTAAGAGGGTGAAATGGGGTGTTTAATATTCTGTGAAACTTTTTATTCTCTGAGTCGATTGACTTGAAAATTTGTACTTCATACTTTTCAATTAAAATTATGAGATACGTGTATCACAGTTTTTTCAAAAATCAAAATCATCCCCCAACAGAGTCAAATAGGGCTTCGAAGCTCACGTAGACCGGCGCATGGCGCGCAGTGTTGCGCGGGGCGTGCGGGGCGCGGGAGTATTTACCTATTAAGTAAGTAGGTAGGATTTTTCTGAGGTAGACGTCTGTAAATATGGTTTATTCCACCGATTTTCGCGTTGGCTCGTGATACGCGACATTGATATTAAATATATTAAATAAAACTTTTACATAAAAAGTTTTATGTCTATAAATAGATTCCTAATTAATCATTTGATTTTCGTCACCGGTGTTCAATCTCAAACCAAGGTATCAATATTCACATAACAATATGTAAAGTACCTAATTGATATTACTATGAACTAATATTGGCAAGTTATAAGCAACTATATAAAAACCATGTATCTACTATACATAACATAGATTACTTATTATCCCAGAAGTAAGATCCCGTGGGCAATTCCCGAACTCCACGCGGGCGAAGCCGCGGGCATAAGCTAGTGTAATATATTTTAAATATTTATGTAGTTTTCCATAATATATTATTATGTACATATTTTGCAACAACAAAATACTATGTTAATTTTTTTTTATAAATAAATTTGTCTGTATGTCAAACCTATATTGTCCCTATGTGTAAGACATAACACTGTGTGAATTAAATACAATATTTCTTTCACAAAATATTAGTAACTGTCAAGTTTGTTTCCCATTTCAAACAATTAGTTAAAACAGATGATGTTTTATGTGACTCATACCTACCATGCTTATCTGAGACAAAAGGAGGTGAATGTGGCTCATTACATTACATTACAAAGGGATTTTTATTAGCCTAGATTTTGCCCGCGGCTTCGCTCGCGTTAATTTAGAATTTGACAATCAATTCTGGTTGTACTCTGCTTGTAATAACATAATTCGATCATGATTCGAAAGACACGTGGCGCCATCTTTTATCGTTAGAACTTATTGTTGTTTTTCTCGGGAATAGTACTTTTTATCGGGATGAAAGATACCCTATGTCCATTTCTGTACACCTGACAACGTATATGCAAAATTTCAGGATGATCGGTTCAGTGGTTTAGGCGCGAAAAACAAACAAACTTACTTACGCATTTATAATATTAGTAAGGTTATGGAAGTAAGGATTATTTCAATACACACCTTTAAGTACACCTCTGTCTAACCTTCAGGGATTACAGGCGTGGTGTTATGTTATGTTCAAAGCTATTTATATTTTCAGGACAGCTAATGGATGAGTTGGCCATACTATGGGTGTGTATGGCAGCATTCGCAATGTTCTTGCCAAAAAGACATTTTCCAACATTCTTAGATGGAAACAGGTGAGTTGAGTTAATAATAGCCCTCCTGACCCTTTCGGCCATGACGGCCAATCTCAGCGGAGATATTGTAGTGGGTGCACTCTCTCTTCTCTCACTCTCATAGTTCGGTGAGATGGCAATCCGACACGACCTTAGAGAGATCAGGGCGTAGGACCAACGGCTTAGCGAAATTATGTATGACATTTATTTTATTGTTTTAAATACATACTACATAGCTTATGCCCGCGATTTCACCCGTGTGTAGTTCGGTAACTGTGCCACGGGATCGTAATTCATACTACCGGCGTAAAAAGTATCCAATATGTAAATCCAGGTTATTAACTATTTGTGTATCAAATTTCATCCACATACGGTTAGTAATTTTTGCGTGATAGAGAATCAAACATCCATCCATCCATCCTCACGGACTTTCGCATTTAAAATAGTAGTAAGATGTACCTACCTACTTAAGTGCATTTCCTACAGTCCCATAGCCATATGAAATACTAGCACTTCGCCCGCGACTTCGTCCGCAAACTATGTGATAGCTCGGCTAATATGAACGATATAAATATAATTTATAGCCTATAGCACTCACGAATGATGTAGCTTTTTGCCAGTGAAAGATTTTTTAGAATTGGATAATTAGTTCCGGAGATTATCTCTACATACCTACAAAGTTACAAACAAAGTTTACTTCTTTATAATATTAGTAGAGTAATCTAGATGAATTAAAAGGCCTCACTTGTTGTTGTTTACACCCACCTAGTGTTACTTCCTCGTTCTTTAAAAACGCAAGTACTTACCCATTCTTAGCATAAATTAACGCAAATTCACACATTTTGTTATAAAGAGAATGCGAATATGGTAATTAGAGCTATAAAACATACACCACTAATATGCTCTACTTCAAGTTTATTGCGTCATATTTACGCCACGTAAAGTAAATTTGAAAACCTTGCGTTTTTGTAAATATTACCAAATAAAGATAATATTTATAGGTAGGTATAATTGGTAATTTCTCATAGAACGAATAAATTATAACATTTCACGTTGTGATGAAATCAAAAAATCGGTAAGAGCATAGAATAAAAAGTATCAGCTTTGTACTATCGCGTGATAAAAACCTATAATAGGTAGCAAAACAAAACCCATTGTTATATTAAGTTTCCGCTGTCACTGAAGGAAGGTATGCACGACGACCAATCAAGCTATACAAAACCTCTTGGCAAGAGGCTCTTGCGACATAATATAGTACTTAAATATAAAAAAGAAAAGGCAGGCTTGAAGTTTAATCTATGATTAAAATGTGGCATACAAATTGATTAATGTCCAGATTATAAGTTGTATTTTAATGTAAAAACGGAAAAGTATTTGTATTATTATACCCACTGATTTATACATGTAGGGGTCACTTATCACCTCCTATACAGCTATGTTAGGGTGGATCGAATAGATCTCCCACCCGCACGCCAAATACGCGCTTTGACGTGGAGCTGCGGAAACCAGCCCGTTATACAATACAATACAGCTATGTTACTCATTTTAGCGAATTGAAAAAGAGTGCGCCTAATCGCCTATTGATTCAACTCATTCAAGCCTCAGATAAACCTTGACTTTCAACTTCGTCATTGCACGAGTCACGACCCCTACGGTTGCAACTGTATTGTTTTTGTCACTCGTTTTAAATACATAATTTTTATGAATATTTTGTTGCATCATCAGTGGAAATAAGGCTGAGGCTAACAAAGGAAAATACATAAAGGGTGTAAATAGACCCTTAACAAGCGGGGAGAACAAGCCGAAAGGCACTTGTTCTCCCCGCTTTTGCGATAATTTTTTTGTTCTAGATCATACCTGGCAACCTTCTAGGTACGGAGTTATTGGGGTTCAAAGTTCCAACTTATTCACAAGTTTTTTTTAAATTCTAATTTTTAAGGTTATAACTTTACTTTAAATACTTCCATGACCCGTTTACTATACAATCTATACTAATATTATAAAGCTGCAGTGTTTGTTTGTTTGTTTGTTTGTTTGTTTGTTTGTTTGAACGCGCTAATCTCTGGAACTACTGGTCCGATTTGAATGATTCTTTCAGTGTTGGGTAGTCCATTTATCGAGGAAGGCTATAGGCTATATAACATCACGCTACAACCAATAGGAGCGGAGCAGTAAAGAAAAATGTTGCAAAAACGGGGAAAATTGTACCTATTTTTAATAATTCTACGCGGACGAAAGTCGCGGGGAACAGCTAGTGCATCCATAAAAGCATAATTTTTTGAATGTGTTAAATTGAGTTTTACCGTAAAAGGTTATTTTTCACCCCAAAAAAAAATTCATTTCCCAGCAGTAATTTTTGTGTAGTGTTATTTCGTTTGCTTCGTGAAGGGTCTGTTTACACCCTGTATGTACCTAAGTAATAGGGGCTTTCTCTGATTAGAAAAATCATCCAGATAGTAACAGTCAGACCTCATTTGTGGGCCATTGATTAAGCTACTTATTTAGTTTTTCATATTTTTTATATAAATATTCTCCAGGATGAAAATGGCTTCCAGGAGCTTTTTGTGCTTAAGGTAATCCTCACTTCAGCACTTACTGCGGCCTCCTTTTTGGCCTGTGTCTGTTATGCGACAGAATCACCGAAATTGTCACCAGCCGCGCCTCCCGGCCTACTCCGCTTTTTATCTTGATTTACTCGTTCAATTTCAAAGCAATGACGTAGTAACTTAGCACTAGTAGCCCTCACTTTGCGCGATTTGCCTTGCCCTTATTCATGATACCCGGGCATTCTATAATAATACCCGCACCTAATCAATTGGTATATAATGCCCGCATTAAGCACTTCATCCATTGGTCCTTGACATAAATACTTACACAAACAAATTCGCAACTAATCGTTAAGACCTTGAAATACATAATTATTTGTATAATATCAAGTATGTGGTTCATAAATAAGTTTACAATTAACAAGCTTTTAGGTACCTAATTTGTTAGTTCAATTTGATCATAAACACCGTTGCTATTACTTTGCGTGACCCATTAAAAAAAAATTCCATACCTAGCCATGCTGTTGTGAGTTTTACAGGTATTTTAATAGCTTCGAGCTGTTATATTGCTTACATAACTAAAGTGTAAATAAAGGTGCAGCATTAAGTAAATTGAATGAGTAGGTCAGGTGTACGGTGTACTTATCTATGTAGTTTAAAATAATTTTCCGCGTACCCAGGTACTAATAATTGTATCTCCAGCTGCCGTGCAGTCTACTGTTATTAAATAAAACCCATTTCTATCTGAACTTATAACTGTGTTCTGGTTGGCACGGAGAGATATGTACCTAGTGCATGATTCATGCGTTCTGATTGCGCGAAAAGTTACTCGGGTAATCGTTATTGAATAGCATTGTTATAAAATAATCCTTTGTTCGTTTTCAGACGACGCCTGGCTATCTACTCGGTGATCGCGTCGGTGCTGTCGACTGGCTTCCTAGTGATGCACCCGGCAGCTAATGCATTTGCACTGATGACTATCGCTCTGCCAGCTCTTGGATTTTTATATGGAGGTCTGACCAGGTACTATATACTTAAGAACTTCCAATATCACACAATCACGCCAGTAGGTAGGGTACGCCGCACGCACATGTATATCGATCTTAGGTGCATATAGCCGATTACAATGTTTAAATCCCAAGGAGTAGGGGGTAACACAATTTGCTATTTATTAACCGAACACAAATTGTGACTCCAGGCTCCAAATCCAATTAAACAGCTCCAATTAGGAATCGAAAGACTGCCCAACAGTTGCGCTTGCGACGACTTAACTTAGTGTAGAAATCGCAAGCGCAAAAAAAATGCCTTTAACCTACCAGGCACCTTTGTTGTATATGATTCTAGGTAATATAAATGGCTAATTTGTCTTTATTACAGAGTGAAGTGCTCGCGCGTGTATCGCCTTGGTCTACGCTGCGTCGCCGTCAGCCTCCTAGCGATATTCTGCTGGATCTTGGACCGCATGTTCTGCGACGCGTGGCTGTCCATCGACTTCCCATACATGCATGGCGTGTGGCACGTACTCATCTTCATCGCCGGTTACACTGCTCTCGTACTCTTCGCCTACTTCAACGTTTTAGAAGAGAGCCCCGAACAGAAACCACAACTCAAGTACTGGCCAGTAAACGAATTCGAATTGGGTATTCCATACATAACTATGAAACATCCCTACAAAACAGACAAAAATCAAGCCATCTAGTCATTTTTATTTTGCAGTTCTCAGAAGGCTGATTAACTTGTCTGCTATCATTTGACCTTATTATTAACGATAGCTTTTAATAAACATATCTATTTAGCAGCAGGAGCAGTTGAAGAGATTGGCGTAATGGGAACACGAAAGACATGTACATAGAACGCTTTAAATGTTCATTTTAATTACGCCAAAATATATATTTTTAAAGGTTTTATGACATTTAGCAAGTATTGTACAAGTGAACTAGATTAGTTCATTCTCATTAATATTTTAGTCATTTTTAAAAGTCTGTCTTTGTAGGAATCTTAGAGCAGATTGACCTACTACAGCTGTTGACTGTGATTGTATTGTATTGTTTTATAAAATGTTTCTTTTTTAAATGAGACTTACTAATTTGATATTTTAATAATTTTTTTCTTTAGTCATTGTTATTAATACACTATAGTATTTTAATAATAGTTTGTATTTTCATATATTTTATTTTATTTATAAATAAATGACGCAAAAAAACTATAAACATTTTCATGGAAGTCGCTCAAAGGGAGCCTGCCATTTTGCCGAAAAGATTTTGACCAAATTTCATTACCCAAACAAATTTTACCAACTTTTTTTTATACCATTGCAATATTTCGAATGATTTTAGTACGCATATTTTTATTTGGTCAAATTTTTACTTGGCAAAATATTACCAAGTATAATGTCATTATGGCATTTGGTCTTTACTCAAATGATTTATTACAGCAAACAATCTTCAGACAATAAACGTTTAGTGAAATGATTTGTTAAGACAAAAAATATTAAGGCAAAAATAGGGTAGGTTAGGTTAGGTTAAAACTGTGACCCCCTACGCACGAGCCGAGCGAGCGTAGCGAGCGGTGCCGCGGGAGCGGCCGGCGAGTGCCAGAAACGACTTGCATTAATAGAAAAAAGAGATTGTTTTTAGTAGGTTACCCGGAACTGAACTATTTAGTTTAGGATAATTACTTACTTATTTAAAAAAAAAATAGTTAGGTTAGGTTAAAACTGTGACCTCCAGGAACGACTACATTATATAGAAAAAAAAATATGGAAAAAAACGCTACTAACTAAAAAAAAGAATAGTTAATATTCATATTATTATAACCTGTTTAGAATTTGTCTTATTTGATTTTGCGTAAAAACTGTTATTCCAACTGAAATATTTGACTAAATAAAAAATGTTAAAAGTACTTGTTAGTAAACAAGTTATAGTTTAAACGTTCACTTCCCAAACATTAGGTTTGCGTTACAATTTTTTGTGAATAGATTTTTTGCTAAGTAATAATTTGGCAAATGAAATTATGCGAAAAATTTTTTGGGAAGTGAAAATTTGTCAAATGCCTTTCGGTCAAACAAGGGAGACCCCGCTCAAAATATCAGTGCCAGTTTAGTAAAGCTAAATAAACCAGAAAATGTTTAGAATGAGACAGCTTTCAAAGCTGTGTATGATGTATAAAATATTTACATAAAACATGTGATGTCAAATATATCTGAGATATTAATGTAGGATAGTTTTAAGTGTCAAAATACTTATTTTGTAAACTTCTAGATTGTAAATTTGAAACAGTGTGTAGTACAAAATAACAGTGATATTGATGTTATGTATCAAGTAAATTTTGTTTGAAGCACTGTAATGACATGAAAATTCAACTATTCATTAAAAACAAAATGAGACAGTTAAACATAATGTTCCCACCAGCCAGCAGGATTTAGAAATAGGTTTACAGAGTCAGTGCCCCCAACCTGCCATACTTACTAAAATGAGTTATAAAATGTATGGCTGTTAGGTTCAAAATGAATTGATTAAACACAAATATTCTAAATAAGCAAACTCCTTGAGATTTTTTTAATTTCATCTTGCGATCAATCTTTCAGACTAAGAGCAGCTATGAGATGTTTCGAATGGCATACAAGGTGGAGACGACAATACGACAATAAATGAAAATACTGATAATGCTAGTTCCTAAGAATATTTTTAAACTATCAAATAAATCCTAACATCTAAATAAATAAAAAAAATATTTATTCTTTGCCGATGAGTTGTCCTATATGCCTACGCGCTACAATTCAAATTTAAGTAGAACAGCATCAAACTGTTGACGAAATAGAACACCATTTATAAATATTTGTCCACTAACTTAGGTATAATTTGCTCCAATTCGCATAAGGAAATACAATTTAAGGAACTAATTTTGCAAACGTTTTTGAAGTAGCGAGCTGGCAATATGTGTTTACTATTTAAGGTGAACGCAGACTTGGCCGCAGCGCACGCGCCGCAGTCATCGCTTTTGCTAAAGGTACTGCGGTGACTGCGGCGCGGGTGGGTGTGCGCGGTTGCATAGAATTTCATATAAAGAATTCGAATGCGGCGCGTGCGGTGCGGCCAGGTCTGCGTTCACCTTTATACGGATGCAGGGGTCGTTAACCTGTTGCTGCTAGCGTATTAATCATCTTGAAAATGCTAAAAATAATGTCCTGTAACTGAACTACTGGATATAATTGGATTGAATTTTTGTATGCGGACTGGGAGCGTCATGAGGAATGCGCAGTTTAATTTATATCGTCGTATCCACCTTGTATATGGTTCTCGAAAATTAGTAATGCTATTTTGTAGATGTTATGCCAGTATATGTTTAAAAAATTGTCAAGTGAATAGGCAACTTGCGTCAGGGGATAGATTATAGTGTCAAAATATATGGTTCATATTTGGTTTCTAATCTTATAATAACCTTATTTTTTGGCGCATCTTGCTTTTATCAAAATTAATATTCGGACTGCCAACATTTTAAAGGTGTTTGGTTATTATTTACTAAGTATGAAGGCGAAAACGTTTATTACATTATTAGTGTATGATTTGACTATGAATCTCATTTTTTTTCTATTACTTAATGATTGGCCTGGGGACCTAAAATGGCCTCTTTAGCAGTATTCAATTCAATTCAAATATTTTATTTCAGACTTACATCCATATATTGTTAGTAGTACAACTTAGCCAAATATTAGTATTGCTTTAAAATTACCTATAATAAACAACTAGTGTGCCATTGAACTGTTCGTTCAATGGCACACCAGTCTATTTGGATAGTATTATAATATGAATTACATTACAATTCGTAAAATGGTCACAAAATGACAATTCATAATAACAGGTCTTTAACTATGAAATATCCGTTTTTTCTCACATTTTGTTCTGTTTGAACTTTGACGTATAGTTATATTTTTTCTTAATTTGATTTTTATTCGGTTAATTGTTAAATAACGTACCTTTTAGAGTTCAAAAACCGTACTAGTAGTTGCATATTACCTCATAGGGTAGTGTGTCCTGTTTCAATGTGCTGTCAATTTAATTAATTAAAGTAGGTAGGTATATTTTTGTCATAGACTGTGTTTGAGAATTTAAGATTCGCAGTGCAGCGAAGCTTTTTTCACTCTAACTATAGTTTGCAATTGCATCATAATCGGTTCAGAGGTGTCCAAGAAAAAAAATGTTAGTTTGAAAATATCACTTTTCACGAAATCGTTTATACAAATCGGCAATGTCTTAATAATAAAATGTACAAACTGCGTCTGTGGCCATTTTAGAAATTTGAACGTGTTTCATATTATTATCCTATTATGATTCTGCCAATGCGGCCATTTTAGGCCCCCAGGAAGATGAGTTGTGACCTCAAGTCTCCTGAGTGTGACTCCAGCTTCAGCTCATGTGCAGTGTGTTTCATGTAGTAAAAGCAAATTCAATAGTAGATCTTTTTTAGGTTCGATTGTCGTATTTTTTTGATGTTTTTAGTTTTGTCTAAATTTTGAAGATTAAATATGTACCTATCTACTTAATAAACATTTTGGGGAATTCAATACACTTTTTTTAGTTATTCCTTTACCCAATATAAAATAATAGGCGAGAAAATAAAGGCTGGAATGTTTAATTTCGGCATTATAGTATAATCAGATCCATAAATATTTGAATAACATTTGTTCATAATTATATAAAATATATTTTGTCATTTGAACTTTTGAATACTAATCAGAGTCAGAGGATACATTATGATGTTGGTTGGGGTGTAAGCTAGCCGAGTCAAACTTCTTCCTAGGGTAAGTGCTACCACCTCGGTACACCACATGGTTCTTCTCAGTTTCTAATATCTTCACTTCATGGAGCAACTGTGGCTTCTCCATCACATTCTGGAGTTGTTCCCAAATGTATATTGCCACATTCTCTGTTGTGCTTACCTAAAAAAGAAAAAAGGTTATTCATTTATCCATGGAAACAGGAAATCAATCTCAATCAATTGTAAAAAGTTCAAAGGTTATAATCTATAAAAGTATACAACTGTTTAGAGACTCGAGATAATTATTTAGATAAGTATTGACTTCATTGCCCTTATAGTATTACACAACTTTAGGCAATAGTTATAATTAAAAATACATTAAATTGTTGCTGTGATTAGTAATATTTAGTTGCACAATTTTATGTTTTTTTTTATAAATACCTGAGCTTTGAAGTAAGGTACATCATGGTCCAAGTTTTTATGGTCAAGAGGGTCCATGATTGCAACCTGCATGTACTGTTTGAGCTCATGCACATTCATCACCATGCCTGTGGTAGGGTCTACTGGGCCCTTAACTGTCACCAACACTGTAAAATAAAAAGAGTGCTATTAAATAACTTAGTAGGTCAGGACAAGGCTGTGGTAGTTATGGGAGTTCATTTTGAAGAGTCAGTGGGAAGATGACCAGTCTGGGCGAGCCTTACAGAGTGCGGGTGGTGGGGTGGTGGGGCTTGCAGCCGTTTCCCTGGACATTCTAGAAGATTTTTTTATAAAAACCAATTCAATTATTTTACCCATTTATCCTTATTTTTGTGCTTGAATCCAGTTACATAAAAATTGCAAATGAACTTACCAACATAATTGTGTCCATGTCCATTTGGGTTGTTGCACTTTCCATATAATTTTTTGTTTTCTTCATCAGACAAAAATGGACTGAAACAAAATCAGAAAATAGATTTTATTAATCTCTTTCAGAAAAGTTTTAAATAAAATGGTATTAAATTCCAGGATTGATAGAGATACCGTGGCCCTGGAACACAAAGGGCAATGAAGGAACATGGATGGGTTTTAGTCAGTAAGAGTCTGACACTCCCTCCCACTCCACCCAGAGCGGGAGAAGTCATTTGATGATTTCCCATCCGTAAAAAAAAAAAAAAAAAAAAAAAGGGATCACTGACCGGGAGTTCTCGGTATTATAATATTCTATGAGTCGCCACATGGAAGAATCTATGCCGAACTTGTTGCGTGTGAAACCATCTCAAATTACATTGAACAAATACCTGTATCAATCTACTGCTACTGCAAGTTGCATGCTTTATTGAACTATGCTTACCTGTGCAGTCTATGGCAGGAACTAAATGTTTCACGCCTAGTTATTGAAACTATCGGTAGCGGTGTTGGAGTCATTATTTGCTAATAAAATTATTTAATTTAAATAGAAGTAAAGTTGACAACTACTTCAAGTAACAGCTAATGGAATACTGGCAAAGTGGCAGTGGGTCAAATGACAACGGTGCAGTTTACTTGGTACAATTTTGATGAACAATAATTAACGAAAGAAATCACGAGCACAACAACAAGTGTTTTAAAAAGTTTACATTTGAGTTGTCAGTTTTAAAGTTTCAGGGTTGCTATACTTGACAAACATTTTACTTTCAATATTTTTTTATCTTCATTCCAGCTGGGACACTCAACAATTAAAATCTGAAAACGTTGTGTATTTGTGAGTGCAATGGATTTTTTTCGTTTATTCCCAATTTCACGGGCTTGTAAGTTAGACAACAAAGAGTCATAAAGAATATAGAGTAATAAGGAGTAAGGACGACTGACTTTTGTAGCAATGTCAACGTCAAAAAAAGAAAGCGTTCCCCTTAATTTGTCTCTTTCTCAACTAAGAATTTCAAAGGTTTTAGAAAGAGATAGCTATTTACTTGTCACTTGTGCTACTAATGTCAATGTCAAACGCGTCGACAAGTGGAATATCTACGAAATTTCCAACTCTACTCTATGTATAGAAGTAAAGTACAGTGCATTGGACTTTGTAACCTTTTTGAAAAATAATATTGTAAATAGTGTTTATTTAAGTTAGTGTACATATTATAAATTTATAATATCTAATATCAAACAATATGTTCTCCCCGTGCAGCAGACGTTTGCTCTATTCAACGCAGGTTAGTTAATTGATATACTTGAACCTTCATGTCTGTCTTCCCAGCTACCAAATTATTTTCCTCTGATTCCCGTGTTTGTACACAGGTTACTTAATAATCTTCATATTTTTAGTAAAAAATGCATGTAAAATAGGTTTACAAAGTTTACATTGATGACCTTGTGGACATGCCAGGAACCGAATGTTATAAAACAGTACCTATAAAGTATGGTTGTTATCAAGTCATCTAATTGATTTATCTTTCCTCGTGTACAGACAACTGAAGCTGCTTTAGTATTTCAAGGTAGTCAAATACATTGTTGTTATGATCCCATTACATCTGTGGCCAGCATTTTCTTTGTCATTCTGTATGGTGGCCTATACTTAAAAAAAATAACAGAAGTTCAAAAAAGAACATTAGACCTTGTTATCTATTAAGGCAGAAACAATAACTTTAACAGGATCCACCGAAACATTCCTCAACCAGTATCTAAAGTTGCTTAAAATACTGTTGTTTTCAGCTGAGGCGATTGCAGAGCACCCTGGTGATAGCAGAGCACAACAATGAAGTACTCACGCCGGCCACACAGAACACCTTGAGTGCTGCCAAGAAGATCGGAGGAGATGTTGCCGTACTGGTGGTTGGCACCAAGTGTGGTCCTGTAAGTTGCTCTTGTTTAACTGAACATTGAAGATTTTTAATATAAACTTAAATATTGTATGGAGTTGAGAGAGAGATATTGGTATACAGAAAGATATTACCTAAGAAGAGTCCAATATTTGAATGTAATTAATTAATTAATTTTATTTTATGGATTTTTTTTTAATTCCGCATGCAAAATATGCGCTTTGACGTGGAGTTGTGGAAACCAGCCCGTTATACAATACAATGTGTAGAAAATCATTAAACTGATCAAGGTGCTTTTACAAATCTGTATGTTTCTTTTCCAGGCTGCTCAGGCTGTAGCCAAAGCAAGTGGTATTTCTAAAGTCTTGGTGGCTGAAGGTGATGCCTTCAAGGGTTTTACAGCAGAGTCCCTAGCACCCCTCATCATCGCCTCTCAGAAGCAGTTCAAGTTCACCCACATCCTGGCACCAGCCACTGCTTTTGGCAAGGCTGTCCTGCCCAGAGTTGCCGCCAAGCTTGATGTCTCACCAATCACTGATATTATTGGTGTTAAGGATGCCAATACCTTCATAAGAACTATTTATGCAGGTATACTAAATTTCGTTTTTATTGATGTAAATCTAGCAATACAATGTTATTCTTATGTAACGCTCATGTTATTCCAAATGTAAGAATTTAAATGAATACTATTGAAAGTGAATTGTAGAATACTGATGTCTCTTTTTTTTCTATTGTGTTTGTCATAATTTTTTACAATACTTATGTAGAAGAGTTAAAAAAAATCTCAAGGTATCTGTTTCTCACAGCATATGCTCAATTACTATTATCTTTTTTCAGGTAATGCAGTCCTCACTTTGGAGGCCAAGGATGCTATCAAGGTGATCACAGTCCGAAGCACGGCATTCCCCCCTGACTCTCTGGAGGGTGGCTCGGCAGCCGTGGACAAGGCGCCGGAGGGCGACTACAAGTCTGACCTCACTCAGTTCGTGTCCCAGGAGCTTGCCAAGTCTGACCGGCCTGAGCTTACTAGTGCTAAGAATATTGTTGCTGGTGGTAAGGACGCTCATTCAAGTTGATGATGTTTCTTAAAACTTTGGCTTCTTATTAGTTATTAATTAAGATAGGAAGGTGATCTTATAAGAGCCCAATGCCAATACTTCTAACAGGTTTTATTAGTAGCCAAAAGAATTCCAAACAGAATCTATTTGATTTATGAACTGTTACCAATATGATTTAAAAAAAAAAAGTTGCTGGCTTACAAGTTACCCTAATTTTGAACCAGTTGACTGTGTAATTGGTGGTTTTCTTTCAAATATTGATTCTAGTTAAAATCTCCTTACCAACAAGAATTTTCGCCAACAGGTCGCGGTCTGAAGTCAGGCGAGAACTTCAAGCTGCTGTACGACCTAGCGGACAAGTTGAACGCCGCGGTGGGCGCCTCTAGAGCGGCAGTTGACGCCGGCTTCGTCGCTAACGACCTGCAGATCGGACAGACCGGCAAGATTGTAGCCCCTGTAAGTTACATACTTGTTGAATCCACTCAGCAGATAACACCCAGTGTTAATATATTGGCTTTAGAGAAAAGAGAAGGGAACACTTACTTGCAATTTGCAAAAGGGCAAAGTATTCTTGGCGTGTCAGTACCTAACACTTAGAGAGGTTTATTTAACTATGGATGCAGGAAGTAATCTCTGAAACTTCTCATTCGATTTCAAAAATTATTTCACAGATGGAAAGCTACACTATTCACAGGTAGAATCTATTACAAAATTAAGGCGTTGTCTGAACTACACTTTATATTTCGCAGAATAGCTAAGATTCTAGGTTTATGTTAATGTAATGTTTCTGAATTGGAAAGAAGTAGCACAGAAGCGTGACCTTTGGAGGGAGTGGAGGGAGGGAGGCCTTTGCCCAGCAATGGGACAATATGGGCTAGAGCTATAATAATGTTTCTTTACAGGATCTATACATCGCAGTAGGCATCAGTGGTGCTATCCAGCATCTGGCCGGTATGAAGGACTCCAAGACCATTGTCGCCATTAACAAGGACCCGGAAGCACCTATCTTCCAGGTAACAGATTATTGTCAGATTATTTGTAAACAATCTATGTAATGTATTTGTAAAAGTAAGTTGCCATAGAACTGAGAAAGTACCATGTGGACAAAGCTTCTTTTTTTACATTTACACTATATTAGAGATTATTCAGTCAAACAAATAACATTAAGCCTGCTTGCGCATTCTGTATTTATCTAAAATTAAATATTCGTTAAGTACATGTAGTCAATATCTGGCGTTAGTTATCCATATGTCAACAAGTCAAGGATGAATATTTTTATCAGCGCCTTATCTTTGCGACTACTTACTACACAAACGAGCACTGATTGATATAGATTAAAGTTACCAAATTAAGTATTATTCGATCAGTTGCGTAACGTAGAGTAATATTTCATGCCATAACAATTAAACTCAAATCACAACAATAGCCAACAATTTTTTTGTTTTTTCTAGGTGAGTGACCACGGCCTGGTCGCTGACTTGTTCAAGGCGGTCCCTGAGCTCACATCGAAGTTGTGAACATTTACAAAGTGAAGAGAGACAAAGAGAGAATGAAGTACATAGTCTAACCTTTTTAGATGAAACTTTTTATTCTTATATACGACTTTTATACCCTTTCCCTCGAGATTTGTGAACTTTTATTGTTGATCAGCGTAATTTATCATGTGTAAGCGAATTGTGTATGTAAAATAAAGATTGTTACAATATTTGTTTGTTTTAACAGTACTCTATCTCATCACTTTTTATGATAGACAAAAAATATTTACATATTTGGTCAGATAGTACCATGTAAAATACTAGTATTCAGCTGCATCCGGTTAGACTGAAAGCAGACCCCAACATAGTTGGGAAAAGGCTAGGCAGATGACGAGATAATGACGTTATAAAAAATATTTACCTATTGTATTTCCTATCATTACCAATAGAGGAAATTGATACCCGTCTGCTTAAGTCGAAGCTATTTTTGCGACATTACGAAAAGTAGTCAATTTTATTGTAGCTGAGGAAATACAGCAAGAATTGCAATACGATTTAATTATCTAAATGCAATACAAAAATTACCTTGAAAAGAAAAGTTATGATTTCGTTAGCAATTCAAACGCGGCGCGACGTTCGTTTTGAAATTCTTTCAAAACCACAAACTACGTAGACTATGTTTCTGATATATATTTACAATCAAATAGAAATATAGCTGCTGTTCATTGTAACATCTGTTCCAGTTTTTTTTTTAAATTACAAATTCAGTATTTTGATTAGTTTGTTTTGCTACTCGATAACAGATGGCGCTGTCATATCATTTTGCATCTCTTGAGTACTTTTTTAGAATTCTACAAAGAAAGCCAAATATTTTATTGTATCTAATAAATTAGTGTCTAGTAACTTATATTATTTTATTATAATAGACCAGTATTCTAAAAGTTTCGTAGTTTCATAGATACCTTCAAATGTAGAAGATAACTAATCTCGTAGCCAAAGCGATAAGTAAAAACATATGGATATTTAATTACCTACCTATTTAGATGGGTAACGAGGTAATAACTATGTAATAGGTACCTGCTTATACTCAATTTAAATAAGTAGACTAGATGCTTATTTTACCTACAAGTAAGCTGAAACCTCCGCGTAGAAAATATCTATTTAGCGTTATGCAGGTTTAAACCAACAGGAGGTAAGTGCACAGTCAATCATGTCAGTAATGATAGTCCCAGGGGGAGATGTGGTTTGCTCGGCGAGTGGCATTCTCGTTATCATATCTGACGGCGAGAGCGGGCGGCGGGCGGAGCCTTGCGCGCCCCGCCCACCGCGCCACGCCCGGCCCACACCGCCCCGACACATATCATTAGCATTTAGCACTATCGAACATGCCGCGGCCCTCGCGTGAATCTTACGGCGACCAGAAGCCCCCGTACTCGTACATCTCCCTGACGGCGATGGCGATCTGGAGCTCCCCGGAGCGCATGCTGCCGCTGTCGGAGATCTACCGGTTCATCACGGACCGCTTCCCGTACTACCGGCGCAACACGCAGCGCTGGCAGAACTCGCTGCGGCACAACCTCTCCTTCAACGACTGCTTCGTGAAGGTGCCGCGCCGCCCGGACCGGCCCGGCAAGGGTGCCTACTGGACGCTGCACCCGCAGGCCTTCGACATGTTCGAGAACGGCTCGCTGCTGCGGAGGCGCAAGAGGTTCAAGCTGCACACGGATCAGAAGGACAGCTTCAAGTCCGAGCTGACTGCGCTGGCAAACTTTAATCAGCAGTTCCTCGCTGGCCAGTTGAACATGAGGGTTCCTCCTCTGCAGCAAGTGTTTGAAGCACCAGTGATTCCTAATACTTATACAGTGACCGATACAAAGGACAGTTGGAGGAAGTCGTTTTCCATAGACAGTTTATTGAGTAGTGGAGTGGACAAGTCTAGTGATGTGCCCGTGAGTGATGCGCGTGCGCCGCTGGTTACGTACCGGCCAGACTTGGCGGCGCTGGGCGCGGCCATGTGGCCCTCATTCATACCGCCATCGCCACTCGAACACCTTCAGTTAAGAATTAACTTTCAAAACATTGTCGATAATCTACATTTTTATCTTCAGCAACCTATGCATTTATTATAAGTAATATTGAGTTTGTAGATAATTATGTAGGTAAGGTAGATGACCTTATGGAAATTGTATAAAACTTTAAATTATGTAAGTACTTATTTTTTACACAATTTTCGTATACATGTAACGTAGGTAAGTCGTACTTATGTAGTAAACGTAAACGTGTCGTTTTAAAGCAATGATAGGTAGGTACCTAAAGTTACAGTTCGTGTTTTTACAAAAGTTTCAGTTAGTTAAATATTAGTTACAAACAATGTAGTGAGTGTCCTAATTACATATCTATAGAACATTAATGAATAGATAGTGTAGTCACTTTTTGTTCTTAAGGTGCATTACCTCGGAATTACACGATTCTGATTTGTTTAAAAGCTATAACTAAAGTTCATCATTTATTTTATATCCCATTTTTTTAGATTTTGCAACCAGCCTACCTAAATTTACAAGATAAAAGTTAAAGTGACTGGAATAAATTAAAGCTCCATTATTTTCAACCGTGTTTCTTTCTAAAATAAGTGCCTATTTTACTTACTTAAGTATTTTAGTAGGAAAAATGCATCAAGAATATTTTAATTTCATCAGCGTACATAGTATGTTTATTTATAGATATTTGAATATCCGAGGCTCAAGATTCTAGATCTAGATTAAAACAGAGAAAACAAAGGTGCAATGAGTTATGACCAGGTGCCTCGAAGTCAAGGTGTTCTATCTGGTTGTACCTAAATATTTAAAGAAGGGTGAGTAGGCAAGGGTCCCGCTTCCGTTATTATATCTAGTTATTTTTGATAAGTATAAGTAGAGAATAAACTAAGTACGTAATAGTATAATAAATATAATTAATTTAAGAGCCTCAACCCATACCTGAGGAGGCTCTCGTTAGGCAGCTGGATCAAGGGCTTGATTCAGAAAGCGGTACTCCTGGACACGGCTCGTATTGTTAGGAGGTTCCTCTCTCTGGAGCCCTGACCGCCGGCAGCTGGGACCCTGTTCCCGACACCGGTGGGCTACAATTATTTATATTTTTAAATGTTTTTATATTGTTTTTATTTTAAGGAATATTTAGAAATGTATAAGATTTGTATATAAATAAATAAAGGAAATAATAATTAATATAAATAAGTAATAGGTAGTCCTACTTATAATAAGATAGGTAGGTAATATAATAATCTATATTATGAATATTATCATATGCATGTAAATAATTATTCAATGTCTATTGTATGTTAAAAATACCTAGGTATAAACTTATTGTTTAATTAATTGTTTTCAAAATGTTGTACTTAATTTCATGCTTTCTTGTCAGCTTTATTGCGTTATCATAATGTTTTGTTAACAGTGTCAAATGATTACCTAAATAAAATAAATCTATGTTTCAACTTGAATTGCTGCAATTATTTTATCCTTTGACCAATCATTCCTAAACCAATAAAAAAAAAATGTTACAAGAATATGTGTGGTTTAATATAACTAAAAAACCCGACTAAGTACTGAATAAAATGTAGCCTATGTTACCTGGGCCATAATAACGAATCGATTGACACCTTATTCATCAAAATCGGATGAATAGTTTAGGCGCTACGAAGGAACATACCAAACATACACACATAGACTGCTAAAATCATAACTCTTCCTTTTGACTTCGCCGTAGTCGGGAAAAAAGAGACTCCAACACTCATGAAAAGAAACGCGTCACAAGTTCTAGGGTCCTTACATCTATAAAGATGTAACTAACTATGCATATATGAATGAGCTACCTTCATATAAGGCTACATGCTTATTTATTCACATGCTCTGTTTGCATGGAGGCAACATCAAGAAAAAACAAAGACCAGATCCAAAAGACAGGTGTTGTCTATGAACCACTTTTATGGATTTTATACAATTTATACGCGAGGTTAATTTTTAAACATGTGATAAATCGCCTCCCTTAAACTCGTTTAAGCTTGAGAAGGGGGATGCTAATGTAATCGGTGGAGTCGGCCGGCGTGACGTACACGTCATTTTTTGTTATTTATGCTCGGCGCAACGGCCGGGGGCTGTTTTGGTAATTAATATAGAGAAATGGTTAAATTGAGTGCCGTTTACCCCCGGGCGTTCCCGCTGCCCGCCACCGAACACCTTTTGTGTGGAGTGAACGAGGAATTAACATCGATGTCACCGTTACACGGCCCTGAGTTTTGGCGGCTCTGTTTAACAAGGTGTAAACAGACCCTTCACGAAGCCGTCAACCAAGCATTCTGAACATCAAACTAAGTAACGCGAAAATTCTTGCTGGGAAAGCACTTTTTTTTTGGGGTGAAAAATCACGTTTCACGGTAAAACTCAAAGTAACGCACTCAAAACATTTTGTTGGTGGATGCATTGAATAGTACGGGGGTCGTGGAGATATTTAAAGTAAAGTTACAACATTAAAACCTTGTATTTAAAAAATAAAACTTGTGAAAAAGCCGGAACTTTGACCCCCAATATCTCCGTAACTAGAAGTTAGAAGTCCCAGGTATTGTCTAGAACAAAAAAATGATCACAATGACGGGGAGAACGAGTGCCTTTCGGCTTCGTTAAGGGTCTAGTTACACCCTTTATACACACCGATTGTTTGCCACGTTCTTTACTGTTTTTAACTTTAGGTTTATCAGGTATTACTATCTTCTGACGGCGACCTCTTCCGTGTCCAGGAAACATAGATTATTTATCCTATAGATCTCGGTACCTAATCGTGGATAATGTGCTTTCAAATAGTGAAATATTTTTTGAAATTTAATGAGTACAAGTATTGTATTTATTTATATATGTTATTTGTATTTATACACACAAGTATACCTCCTGGTATCCTGTAACCAGAGGTAAATTTTGGATGTAGGAACTTTCAAAATTTACCTCTGTACAATACCTATTAGCATAGATTTAGTACCAATAATGAGGTTTGTGAAATATGTTATATTATTCCATATATAATTGGGAATACAATATTCGCCCTCAGCACAGCTTTTATAGCTCATATTTTAAAAATGTGATGCTGTAGAAGATTTTGTCTCAGAATACTTGTTTGTATAGATGCCAGCTATTTATAGATTTTATGCGTGGCCGCTATATTTTGAATAAAACATATTTTATTTTCTGTTTCCTTTTGATTAAAAATTATAAAAATCCTATATGGTACAAGTCGGTAACAACTTGTTTGCAGGTACCTACCAATTATTTGAATGGGGAAACTTACAAATTTTCCTTGAAATAATTTGATTGTTGATAATTTAATTAAACCACCGTTATCTGAGTGGGACTGTGAAAATCCGTTGTGACGTCACATTTATTATCTAATCAATCATTAATATTTCCGTCACTTTGGGGTAAATTATTTTATAATCATGATATTCGCAACCGCAACATCCGCAAGTTAAAACTTATATTTTCTGAAACACTCGGCTGTTCAGAAATTTCTCGAAAAATTCCTTTAATTATTAAGTTTGTCATAATAATTTCTTGATATTATCAGTAAGTATTTACCGTGTCTTTGTGAAGGCAGACAGGCAGAGAGACAGCAGCAGCTTCTCTAATTCCTCTCCTGTGTTCCTTCGCGACAGCCACTTTTCTTCATATAGTTTAGTCAGTCATAATCAGAGTAATAAAAGTCAGTAATAAGCTTTGCGTCACATTTGCGGGTCGTGGTCTGGTGGACTTGCGGATGTAATGAGCTATAAGGTAACCTCACACGCTCGCTCGGCAGATCGTTGCCTAACTCACATATGAGAGCAGCTGTTAAGTAACCCATGTAACATACAGCAGGTTCAAAAGTTGATCTTATCACGTAAAAAATCTTGTCTTGAAAAATACACGTAACTGGCGAAATAAAAGGTGACTTTGATACACCTCTGCCTTACCCTTTGGGGTTTATAGTTTCGACGTGATGTTATCTTTAAATACTTTCAATCAAACACTAATCAAACGCTGCGCTGAGGCGGCTGCTGCACAGGTGCTGAAAACCTCAAACGGCTCAAACACAATAATTTCATTGGTAGTTATGTGTTTGAGCCCTTTGGGGTTGAAACACCAGTTGCCCACCTAGTTTTTGGCCAAAGAATCAGGATTGCCATCCAACGTGGCAATGCTGCCGGCTTTCTAGGCACTTTTCCTGTTGACAGCGATGTGGACGAATTTTTTGACGCCCTGTAACCGTTTTGATAGTTGTACAAATTTTTTACTATTATAGATTTGTAGTTTGTAAATAATGTAAATATCAAATTGTAGTATATTAAGTTGGAATATGGTTAAGTTGTAATTCTGAGAATAAACATTTATCAAACACTATTTGAATGAATTCAATCTAAAATTTAGTAAACTACGAGTATCTAAGTAGGTAGTAACCAGGATTGAATTTTTTAACACAAAAATGGACAGAAATTACACTCTGAGTATTATCTTATTTGTGGATAGGAAACACACGAACAGCAACTTACCAGTAAGTAAAGTACATCATGATTTTAACTTTTAAGCTCAATTTCACTACCAACCAAGCATGTTTTTTTCTTTATTTTCCTGAGACACCTAACATCACAGTTTCTTGTTGTTTGACCCCAAAAGCTGTCTTCTAGACTCATTCTAATAATATCGGTTCACCTATACCTATTCAAAGTCCATTTGTAGCATATTCCTCGACTCAGGTCGTCTTGACAACGGTCTTAGAAATGCCCTCCAAATTGTATTCTTGTAGTGAATGACTTCAAAATCCAAACGGTATTTAGATTTAAATCTGGTGATTGACTGTATGATCAAGTGAGTCCTCTCGATAAATCAGTTTGTCCTCTACTGCACAGCAACCCACATTCCGACAATGTCCTATTGACGTAGCCAATACACATAGGTATTTCGATTATGTAATGACGTCGGTACCTAATCGGGAGTCTTATTACGCCAAGCCTTTACCTTTATTAAAATAACTAATTCAATATAATTAAAAGTTCGATATCCTTTGAGGAAGTTGGTGTAACTTATTTTAATTATTTGGAGTTGAAACATTTAATATAATGCGGTATTTTTGATGGCACGTATTTTAAACTACATTTGATGAAAGACTTCCCTAAAGTTGTACTTTCGAAAGATATTTGTATCAATATCTCTTTGTTTACGTTCACGTTTTCATGTACTTACGTAGGCTCCTAACAACTTAAACTACAGTTACCTTTTAGTAGCACCGCGGCACCGTAGCCGCGTAGGTCCCACTAACATTATAATTGAGAAAGTTTGTATGTTTGAAACTTTTTATTTCTGTAAATGAATTGGCGCAGACGAAGTCTCAGGCAGAAACGGGTAAATAATACTACGATTGAAAATAATTGATGTACTAATATGATGTATCCATATATCTATATGAAAAAACGAGAGCAATGTCAAATAATTAGAAAACTATTATACCTACATATACTTGGGACAAAATATATTATATGTTTTACCACTAGGACTAAAACAAACGAAGGATAACCATTACATGGAACAAGATTGGTCACTTAAAAACATGTTTTAAGGCAATTTTTCAAACGACATCAAAAATAAACTATTTGACTCAAATATATTAACAACTCTTTTATACGGATGTCAAACTTTGACTACAACAGATGCCATGAAAATAAAAGAAAATTAAGGTCATTTCAAAGAGCTGTAGAAAAAATCATGCTTGGTCAAAAAATAAGCGACCGCATAAATAGCAGCGACATTAGAGCAAAGACCAAAGTCACTGTTGCTTTGTTTATGGCCGAGAAACTTAAGTGGTACTGGGCAGGCTACATCGCGAGGACCACAGACGACAGGTGGAGCGAGAGAGTCTTGCACTGGTACCTACGAAACGGAAACAGATCATTGCAACGATGGCGAGATGACATCATCGCACTGGCAGGGATAGAGTGAGATAGAGGGGACCTTCATTCAGAAATTGATGATCATCTGCCTAGCCTTTTCCCAACTAAGTTAGGGTCGGCTTCCAGTCTAACCGGATGCAGCTGAATACCAGTTTTTACATGGAGCGACTGCCTTTCTGACCCCCACAACCCAGTTAGTACTAGGTAATGCGATACCCCTTGGTAAGACTGGTAGTCAGACTTTTTGGGCCACTGACTACCTGTTACGACTGTCAAAGATCTACAAATGACAGCCGGGACCAACGGCTTAACGTACTTTCCGAAGCACGGAGGAAACTCTGTATGTAACGGGTGGTCACTCATCGACAGACCAACCTAGGCAAGCACGGCTTAACCTAAAGATCGATTCGAGCGGCTGTTATTATTTAGCCACGAGCTCCTCTCTTCATCCAGAAATGGATGACCCCTTAATAAAAATATAGAATTGTACATTTTTGGGGAATAAATGCTATTATTATTTATTTTATGTTTTATAATTTATTCATTAGTTAAGTACGCGAAAGTCTAGTACAATCCACCCTGTAGATAAAAATCAGGGGCTGAAGTATAACGAGTAGGTGCTCAGCTGCTCAGTCCTCGGTACAGATTGCTACACAATGGGCACTTGCGGCCGCACCGCTTATAACAAATATTGGACGACAGGCAGCTGATTGAACTCCTTTACAACGCGCACTTTACTGCCTGCTTTAGTGGCCCGCGGGTATTGAGACCACTTTTAAATTAGTATTTAGCACTTGTGAGCTATGAGAGAGACTTTAAAGTAAGTATGGTATGGAAACGTTGCGATTGTCACTAGATAATGTGTGATGTTTTTTTGGTTTGTATTTGTTTGTCTTGCTCGTGCATAGTAAATGTTTTACTGACGTACCTTGTAGTACTCTTAGTAAAATCCTTATCCTTACTAATATTATAAATGCGAAAGTAAGTTTGTTTGTTTGTTACGTTTTCACGCCTAAACCACTGAACCGATCATTCTGAAATTTTGCATATTATGCGTTGTCAGGTGTACAGAAACGGAAATAGGGTACCGTTCATCCCGAAAAAAAGTGCTGTTCTCGAGGTAAACAACGATAACGTTCTTATGATAATAGTACAATCGGAATTGATTGTCAAATTCTAAATTAACGCGAGCGAAGCCGCGGGCAAAAGCTAGTGTGTAAATAAGAAAATAAAAAACTGTCGTAACATAACATAACCAATTGTATAATTAGCCAATGAACGGTAAACAACATTGATCATACGACAAGGCAAACAGAACGCTACGAATTAATAACGTAACAACACTTTGATTTCCATCTACACAGCATTTTTAAAGATCGTTGTTTTTTGTACTTACAATTATTGTTACCTACAATGGCTCGTTCGGCTACTGACAGCCGCCAAACGCAATATCAACAGCCTGTCACAACAACATGGTCTAAGTTAACAAAACCACGCCGATACTCAGAACTGCAAACGTATTTTCACGGTTGGTTTGACCTACGTGATTTAGACAAGCTTTTATTTGGTATTGGTACTTTCTTCGTGGGTTCTTTTACAGTGGCGGGTCGGGCGAAGCTGTACCGTTACTTTGGTGCTGAAAACAGCGGTGGAAATCGGTTCTCACGCGCACGCACGGTGTCGCCGATGTAAAAAACCTTCCGTAGAAGACGGTAGCGGCGCGTATTAATCAGCTGCGACCACCGGACTGGAGGCTCTGTCGCGCGCGTACCTATGTACAGTCGCCGATACAAGACTCCAAAAAAGACGCCAAAAAAGGCTGCCTTTAATTTAGATATGACAAGAAAAAAGTATTTATGTGGGACCGCAGTAGAAGCATTGCTTTTCAATAACGAAGCTTAGGAACTTATGTGCATAAGTCGCAGTCTGTATGGATATCAATATGTTGGTACATTTAAGATTATTGGTCGAGAATGTTGAATATTTCAGTAGGAATTATTGCTGTCGATAGAGCAGCAACAAGCTCAACATTGTACAATAATTATTAACTATAATTTATTATGTTTTTTTTGAAACCCAAAAATTAAGTAATTACACATTTTACCTTAACTATAATTGCCATGACATGAAAAACGAAAAATACACAAATTTTAATTTCTTCGATGGATGTGCTCGTCTGTACGCTGCGCTGTGGAGGCGGAGGCGGCGCGGGCGGCGCGGGCGCAGTGTCCGTGCGTGACCGATCCACTCAGCGTCAAATTCACGCCAAGTCAAATGTTTAATTTGCTCTATAAATCACGCTATTAAAAACATTTCAAGGGTGTCATCGCGGCACCGATCTCATTGGAAACGTGACGACGAGCTGTGTGGTCGCACTGCTGGTCGCTGGCCGTACTGCTCGATCCTCGCCCCGGTAGCCGCTGTTGGTATTCGGCCTCTTATTGTTGGTATACTCATTGTACGAACAAGAATGTACGCTCACACCGTAGAACAAATTCAATTGGTTGAGATGAAATTGAATTAGCTATTGATGTGTGTCTTATTATTGTTGGGGTACTGTTAACTTATAATGAAGCGCAAAATGATGGTATACGCAGTGTAGTAGAGCGCTCTAATTCGTTTTGAGAGTAATTTATTTGTAACATCTACCTATCTAAGTAGCGGCAAAATGTATTGATACATGTGGGAACGTGGTGTGGTGATTGTGCTACTGTTTAAAAAGTTTTTTGTCTGTGTTGCTCATGATCTCATCAAACGTGACTTGCTTCATGTCCTTATAGTAGTAGCCAGTAAACGTTCGATATTTGCTGATCGGAATTAGAGATATAAGTTATATAATAGTGGTATTTTATCTGTATCTTGTTCGCGTTTAATTATTTGGATATTTGGTGCTGCGTACGAAGGCCTACGGGCCTTTGCGAATTAGGAATTTTAATAAGTTTTCGATGTTCTAGGCGTTAAATAAAGAATTCCATTCTCACTTTTTACTATTATTAACTAGCCTTGGACGGAACTTTCGTATGCTTTAGAGGTTTTTACTAGATTGTAAAGACGTGATCTGGCTCAAGCCTTTGTTTAGTTAGGTAAATACATTCTATTTTAAGCGATTGTTATTCTGTAGTAACTGTATCTTGAAATCTAGCAAGATATACTGTAGGTTTGAGTTTAACAATGCATGTTAGCAAAATTAATTTGCCATAAAAATTAATTAAATGTGGTGCTTCGAGATGCTACGCTAGATCGGTGTGTATGCTACGGATTCTGTTGAAAGAGAGAAACAATGCTACGATACTGTATAAAATAATCAGCTAGATATCTAGATCCGTTATTAATTTATACTTATATTATGAAAAGTATGGATGTAGGGGTTAATCTACGGAACTTCTGATCTGATTCCAAAAATTCTTTCACAAATTTGTAGCTACTACTACCCCGAGTGTTATAGGCTATACTTATAACATTCCCGTGGGATAATTTCCTAACATAACGCGAGCGAAGAAGCAGGCAACAACTAGTAAGATATACTTAGACATCTCATTGAATTAAATAATCGTTAGGACATCAACAGTAGCATATTGTAGTATGGCATAATCAATGTACTACAATGTCTGTAGCCTGAAACCGATCGCTTGAAAAAGCTAGTAGAGGTTGGATGACTGTACGAAAACCGACGGGTTCGTCCGTCCGGAGGAAGCCTGGCTCAAATTAAATTAGATTAAATTGATTTATTGGTGGAGGAGCGTGAGCCGAGTCCTCCTCTCCGCTTCGTTCCGCCGCACTCCCGCGCAGCGTTAATTAATGCTATTCGATTCGGAAACACACCGGAAAAATTAACTGATGGACGCTGCGACCGACGGATGAGATGCTCCGTGATCTGATCAAAGAGCAATGAAGCAATGGTTCTTTATAATCATCGACGTAGCTTGTGGACGTTGAAGACCTTTTTTTACGTTATGGATCTTTGCCTATAGATCTGGCTTGTGTTGTACGATGTTTTAGGCTGTTTTGAAGACTTAGAAGATTTACGAAATATAATTTTGTTAGCATTGTTCTCGTCACTTCCAATCCGTTGTTTCAACTCATACAGAAGTTGACGTTTACCTCAAAGTTCCCAGTAACCCACCCACAGCTATAGTTTGTATTCTTAGCCGTTAATATATTTATGGGTTTTGAGTAGATTTTCCGCTTGCTTACATATTTATTAAATATCGTATGACCTAACACCTGCATGTAGGTGCTGTTGCAAGTTTTCTCATCCCGCATTATACAAAAGCTGAACGATTTAAGAACAATGTTGGGATTAAAATGATAAATTAAAATTTTGATGACTATTGTTTACTGAGAACAGTTAATTATGTATTGTTTGAAGTAATAGGCTCATAAAGTTAATTAGTTATAAGTTCCAATGGCTCTAATTAATTGCCATGTTATTATACGATAGTATTGTGATGCAATTTGGGAACTGTGGTTTCTATTTAGGTACCTAGCTACTCATGCTTATTTTTACGTAAGCTTTGACTTAAAAAGTAAGTACAATTAGAAAAAGATTTACATTAAAATACGAACTAATTCATGGTGTCATTTTAAGCAATTTTATATTTTATCAATACTATCTAAGGTTTGGTTAACTTCTTAGATACCTAAGCTTAAGTAATTCACTTTTATTAGGCAATAAGTTAATTTTAGCCATGCCATTTACTTAGATACTTACTATATCTTAATTATATAATTAATATTAATTAAATACTGAGAACGGTTAATGAACCGCTACGCCGATACCCTAAATATGATAACGAAACCGCGAATCAAACATTAACAAGGAAGTGTAGCGTCATATAAAAGCGATTTATACGCGATAATTCCAATACATAAAACATTTCATTATAGGCAGCGAGGCCCCCATTATTCAAAGATATTTATTCATGTCGAATGATTGCCTTTCTTTTGTGTATCGACAATGGCGTCGCCGGGCGTATTCCATTTGCGCGGCATCGGTCCTGTTCACTCGTTCATTGTGCACGCGAGCAGTTTTGTTTCGACGCTGGAGCTTTTCACGGCGCGGCTCACACTCACACACACACTCGTGTTCTAGTCCAACATTAAATGGAGCCAAGATTGATGAGTTTAGACACGACCTGTGACACGAACTACCGAATGTACCATGTAGCCGTTTGTTTGGAATGCGCTTTATTTCACCCTTTATAATAAACGGTAATTATTGGTAGCGGCCCATATGTATTTATGTAGCCGATGCTGCCGATGTCGGCTTTTTGTCTAATGTTTGGAGGAACTCGGACGGCTAATAGGATTTTTTGTATGAATACAGCGCCTGTATGCCAGTAGGTATTAAAATGACGTTAATTTATCTTTTAGTTTAGACCGCTTCGTGAACATTAATCATGGGTATCGGTGTACGAACTAAATTAATGTAAATTAAACTTAAATGGAATGAGATATGTTATGTTGAGATCCACGTGTGTATCTCAGGTCTGAAACATCTTTTCATACAATTACTAAGTTTTTTTTTGTGAAACAGTCGAGTTAGGATTACAAATCAATGGTTCTTGACACCAATAACAACATTTCTTGTAACGATATCACATTAGTGGTGCAAGTGAAAGTCGTCGGCACAGAAAGGGGTCTAACTCTAAACTACTGGGTGCATGGGAGTCATTACAGCTAATTCGATTGTTTGGGCAGCGTAGATTCGGGTCAGGCGCACCGCTGCCCCTGTAATTTGGACACCGCGCCGCGCCACAGACCGGCCTTCTTAGAAACTACTCAGAACTATGATACGCTTCACGATACCAACTACTTATTAGCTTTGATACGTAAACAAAACCTGAATTAATTTGATTGTTTGACAACAAACTATAGTTACTGGTTCGTTTTTAGAATGTATTAGTAGAATATTTATTTATTGTTGTTGTAGGTAACTTATAAAAGTGGTCAATATAAAAGCATCTCTACGATGTACCCTTAGGGTGTATAATTATAAGAAGAAAATAAACAAAAAGAGTAATTCCAGCAAGAACTTAACTAAATATCTACAACTATTTTACTTAGAAAAAAATAACATCCAGAGATGGATTACAACCTTTTTTTTTTTCAAATATTTTGGATACTGCATTTTGTTATGTGAATGAGCACATCAAAATTTCCACGCGAACGAAGTCTCGGGCAACAGCTACTAGCTAGTATAATATAATTATAATATCATATTTTAATATTAGTAGGTAGTCACCACGCGACATTATTTATGTTCTTTCCTATTTGAGGTATTAATTTTATAAGTAAGCGATTTAAAGCAAAACGTATGTCTCTAAGTAAAGGAACAAATTGATCAAATTGAAGACGACATTGATTCGTAGGAACAGCATAATTATACTTACTTATTCAACGACCTACGCTACCTATTACTTAGGCTGAAACTGAATACATGACTTCACATGACGTCACCAATTTCACAGTTTGTCAACTCTCTACTTAAAGTTTGCTGAAACCGCTTTACGGTGGGTTTATCAGCTGATGCATACCGACTAATAAAAATATTTTGACGTCACACTGGCTTTTCCCTATAAATAGGTCATTATTTTATAATTAAGTGATTATTCATTAGTAAAATTATTATTCAGTATTTTCCGCAATTATATTAACTAAGTATTTGTACATTCGTACAATGACTCTTTCCTTGTACGAATTTACACGACTTTTACGTTATACATACATCTTCTTAATTAAAACTAGCGGTCCGTCACGGCTTTGCACGGGTGGACATTTATTTTTGAAACATTTTGGGATAAAATATAGCCTATGTTACTCAGGGATATTGTAGCTTTCTAATGGTGAAAATTTTTTTGAAATCGGCACAGTAGTTTTTGAGTTTATTCGTTACAAACATACACACACACACACACACAAAAATACAAATCTTTCCTCTTTATAAAGAGGAAAGATTAGTAAGACTATAATCATTTCCGTTCGAATTATTGCTATAATTGACAAATTTAATTAATTAATGAATTCTACGAAGTCGATGAATTGGGAATTATATTATTTCTTTTCCATTTGCCCATTTGTGACGTCACACGGCTGCTACGTCAGTGGTGTTTGATAAGGCTTGGCTTACGTGTACTACAGGTTTGCCCAGTTACACAGATAACAACTGTAACTTAGTTGCAGGCACCTACGTACCTACCTATACTAACCACATTAGCTTATAGGATAAGCAAAAGCATAGAGTAACAGCCTACCAGCACTAAACTAAAATCTTTGATTGGTATCACTATCTCTGCGAGCCAGGTCATCCTCGTCATTTCTACCCTACCTGACAACTCGATCCTCGGAAAATTCGACCCCAGGACAAGTCGACCATGATAAGTCACCCGGACAACTTGACTACTACAAGACCCGGCGTGATCGTGAGTGGCCAGGGTTGAATTGTCCTGGGGTTGACGGACCCTTCACGAAGCCGAACACGAAGCTAGAACAGAAAAATGATCGCAATGAAGAACTAGAAGAACGAGTGCCTTTCGGCTTCGTTAGGTTAGGTCTTGTCATACCCTTTATGTAGTTGTCAGGGTCGAGATGTCCTGGGATTGAATTGTCACGGGGTCGAGTTGGCGTATAATGCCTTTAGGAAAAAAAAATCGGGTTTCTTGCCTGGTATTGTCGTAGTTAGCGTCAGCCTTGCTGTTTACAAACTCTTCGATTCGATTGTTTTTCCTTGCTTTGCCTTTGCCCGTTGATCCCAGAGCCATTTCCTCTCAGTCACACGATGACGTCATAACTTCCATTTGAAAAACATACAATTACTAAAAGATACTTAAATGCCATAATCAATAATCAAGCCAAATAAAATTATACATGCTATTGAAATGATAGATTCTTAAAATCGTTTACACAATGGTCGTAACAATGAAGCAAAAAAAGAGCTTTCTAGTACCTAAAAGTTTCCCAAGTGGCGAGTGTGGCGGGTGTGGCGGGTGCATAAACATAAGTAATGGTAACACAATAATATCGCATGTATCTGTGTAAAACAAAACGTTTGCTTGATCATAACAAAATAAATGTTTATGTTGTTTGTACGAAAGGCCGCAATTACCGAGGGCGGCGGCAGGAACGGAGCGGCCGCGCGGCACACACTAGCCCGCTACGATTTTTATCTCAAACGGTGAGCCGACGTTTCCATCCGCGTAATTACAGAGTTTAGGCCATAGAGTGAATTATTAGACGCGGCGCGGTGCGGTAATCAACACAATAATTGTTATTCACGGCGCTAGTGTTTGGCGTTGCGGTGCGGCTGCGGTGCTGCGGCGTGCGGAGCGGCGCGGCGCGGCGGTGCTACACAAATTGAATTTCGTACAATTGCCGTGTAACGGTCCGCTTTGTTACCTTTTTATACACCCATCACGTGAGTCAGTTTTTGTTTAGCTTAATAAAGAGCAACTTAATACGTTTTTTAACGCGCAAATTAAATTTATAACGTTATAAAAAGACAAAGTCTTAATCCACAATAACATAAATCAGATATCTGTTACAGAAAAATATAAAATACATTGCAGATTTATTTCAGTTAACGGTTATGAGCTTCATTCAGAGGTTATTACATTTTTGATTAAGATTGTTGCAGTTTTGATTGCACAATGCGATAAGAAAACTATGTTTTTAGGCGAAACTCAATTTTTCATCGGATTAACTGTAAAACATTCAATTTCAAATAATAATGAGGTAACGATAGCAATCTGAGGTACACAATACGCTTTAGAGAGCACACACTAGACCGTTATTCACTCAAGTCAGCTGGAGGTTTAAAAACAAAACAAGGAAACTATGCGGCAATTTACTTTTGTAGGGCGGCGCCCGCCCGCGCAAATTCATTACCAGCACAACCTGGCGCTTCCGTTTCCGCTCCCCTGTAACACTAATTTGGGGGGTTAGGCAACGATAGTGTATAATTTGATGTACGTTGCTGCTTTACTTGGAAGCATGGCCTTCGTGACTTGTGCTAGCAGCGCAATGTAATGTATATAAGTGAATACTATTATGCAAGTTAGTATTTTCTTGGCCGTATATGGTAGTGTGTATCGTGATAACATCGACTTGACGTGACTGCGACTTCGTTTGCTCAGCCGCTGCTTTGAGCAAAACTAACATTAAATTCTACTGTTTTGTTTTTATTATGTTTTTTAGTGTTATACCTAGTTACCTATACATAACAGGTGCCTACTGGAGGCTTTTTATGTTTCCATTAGTTAATGGTTTAATAAGGCTTTTGGATGCGTAAGTGGAAGATGTTTTACTTTAACTAATGTTTTAAGCTTTCACGGTTTACAACTAAACTTATAGTGTCACTTACGGGACGCCCGGGAACCCGCGATCATGGCGCTTGCAACAGCGTCGAAATATCGGGAGCTCAAAATAATGAATAATCACAGAAGATATCCCGTAAATGACAGTATGATTTACTTTGTTATAACGAGATTTCTTATCATTAGCCGTCTTTAATCGTACTTTTTGCAAGAGTTTTCAAGACAGTAGTTTTTTTTTTTATTCGACTCTGCGTTCGTTAGAAGCTGTTATTATTTGGCAGTTCAGTCATCATCTGCCTAGCCTTTTCCCAACTATGTTGGAGTCGGCTTCCAGTCTAACCGGATGCAGCAAAATACCAGAATTTTACATGGATTGATTGTGTATCTGACCTCCACAACCCAGTTACTGGGTAATACGATACCTGTCAGGATGTCGAGTCTGACATGATCAGCAGTTCTAATAATTGATAAATAAACACAACACTGTACTGACAAACACACACAGAGAACTGAATGGCCAATTGGGCCATGAAGTTATGGATTTATTTCTTAGGTCTGGGGCAAATTAGATTAATAAAATATACCAAAAAAAAACCGAATACTTTATCAATCATCATCTGCCTAGCCTTTTCCCAACTATATTGGGGTCGGCTTCCAGTCTAACCGGATGCAGCAGAATACCAGTATTTTACATGAAGCGACTGCCTATTTGACCTCCACAACCCAGTTAGTACTGGGTAATACGATACCCCTTTTTAAGACTGGTTGTCAGACTTTTTGGGCCACTGACTACGTAACGACTGTCAAAGATCTACAAATGACACCCGGGACCAACGGCTTGACATGCTTCCCGAGGCACGGAGGAAACTCGGTATGTAATGGGTGGTCACCCATCCACAGACTAACCTAGGCAAGCACGGCTTAACCTAAAGATTGACCTGAGCGGCTGTTATTGTTTAGTCACGAGCTCCTCGAATACTTTATCAATATCAATCCTAGCATGTTTTTCCTCATTTCAGGTAGCACAGTTCCAATAAAAGCCTTTCTTTATTTATGTCTTTCTTATTCTGGACACCTGGACTGAAACAGGTGCGCACATAACATCTACTTTTAGAACATAGTTCCTGATGTGTTACATATTTATTGACAACAGATATCATACGAGGGGCTCTGAAAGGTCGTTATACATAAATAACGTCCGTCTGTCGGGGCACTAACGTTGCAGGTAGACTGACACGAGGCTCGTCTACCCACGCTCTAACGTCACAGTGGAGGGACAAGCAGTGGTTCAATGAAATATCTCCTATTAATATTGTACAGTAATTACAGTACAGTTGTTACAGTTATTGTTGATATTTCTCGACGGCATGTAAAGCCAAGTCAGAGGCCCATGGGCGGCATAAATACTCTGACACCAGGTTAGGCACTGACCACACGAAAAATAAATAAATTATTGTACAGTTTTACTTAAATAGAGACTTCTCAAAAAGAAACTATTGTATGCACTATATAGGACAGAAGTCTGGCATCACTGATATTAAGGATCTGTAGATCAAACCTATTTGTTTCATGCGATTGTTGTTTCTTAAAAACCAAGACAATAGTTTGTCTCATGAAAAAATTACAGCTCTACGTGTTTAATTTATTTCTATTGTTAGTTTAATACAACATTAACTTTTTATTATTCGTACATACTAAATAATAATTGAAGTCAATAAGCACAAACCTTTCGCAACGTGTGTATATAATTTAAATTAGTTTAGATAAGTGCACAATTTCGCTAATTTGTAAAGTAAATTCTAAATTCCTTGAGGTACTTACAAATTGTCTAAACAGATAATGGGCATCATTAGGTTCCATTACAAAATTACATATCCCACGCTCGCGAGGCGTTGCACGAAGCTCGTGCAATGCGCTAAACAGGCCGGCCGGAGCGAGCGATGAATTAGCAATCCGCTACTGCTTACGCAACTTTGGTATTATTTAAATGGTACCTTTTAGCACTACGTAGTGCAGGCAAAGCAATGTTTTAAATGTCGCGGGTTCGATTACCGCACGGAACAAATATTTGTATGGCCTACAGGTAGCTGTTCCGGGTCTGGCTGTTTGTGTATGTGAGTTTAAATGTTTGTAAACGCTCCCACGATACAGGAGAAATTCCTAGTGTGGGGCAAAGTTTATAAAAAAAAACTATACTCTTCTTTGCGGTCGGGTGAAAAATATGTATATAAATAATGCGTGATAAACATATGCTGAAAGCTGACGAAACTAGCGAAGTAAAAGTACCAGACTATTAATTCGTCAGTTTCGCATTCATTTGGTTCACGTTTAAAGAGGAAAGACTTAGGAAATAAAGTTTCTACCTAATTTAGATTCTTATCGGGATACCTAATATAGAATGTTTTAGGTTACTGTGTCCAAATAAAGCATATTGATTTGAAGGCAGTTACCACCTTCAAATTAACTATGAACCATTTAACGAAGTTGCCAAATAGGGCCACAAACACAATTCATTTTAATAATACGTTTAGAAACACAATTGGACAGCAAGCGACAATAAATCATTTAACTAATTTGATAACCCATTAATTACTCGTAGAGTTGTGTAATTGAACTTTTTTATACTGTGTCCCGGTACACGCAATCTCTTGATATGTAATTCAATAACAATAATCGGATTCTCTTTAACGCCGACATGTGGCCTATGCCTTACAGTGAGAATTCATATTTCACTTTTGAAACATTCGATTTCCACTTTCATTGATAGAGACGTAAGAGTCAGTTTTTCTTGAAAACTTCTTGGTGGTTGTGGTTTAACTGATGAGTGATCTATTCGGTTATAGGATGGTTTGGTTGAGCTTACGAATAACGAGTCGTTTCGTGAGGTGCTCTATACTTTGTGATCTCGATTCCATTGTCAGACTGTACTTTATCTATATGCAATTCTAGACAGCTAGCGTTGAAATTGAGTGTCGATGTGTCTTTGTAACTGTTTACTTATTTCACCCGAATCTAAAAATAGATAGGTCGTGAGGCCAATGACTTGAAAAATATACCTTCCTGAATTGAACAATGCTGGTTAACAGCAATCAATTGAATATAAACGACTACATACGTAGGTATTTACGAACATTAAATAACGTATTACCACCGATCGGATAAATTGACTCAATGTTTAATTTTATACTACAATAGGTTTGTGAAAATGACTCACAATTTGTTATAGTGTGTAGGTATATATGTTGCTCAATATAAAACCGCAAGTGGTGCCCAGGGGGAGTATCCTCGGCTCATGTTCCGCAGAGCGCGATGGAGGCGGACCCCATTCATACCTGTACCACGTTATACATACAAATTGTGATCTCGTCGACTCGCAGATGCAAGATAAGAAGCAATTAAGACTCCATGAATATACGACCCCGCATCGCATCCCCAACATACATTACCACTTTTCCGAGACCTGTTAATAAATAAAACCTCATATTTGCGCTCGCTCTCCCAATGATATATAACGTTTGTTAATTAGGTTATCTCCCGGTCGGCATCTACAAAGAGCTCAGGCTTAAAAGGCTCGTTGATATTAAAAGTGCCGCTTATAACTTTTATCATAAATCACCCTGTGGCCAAATCGCGAGGGCGCGAAAAAATTCGATCTACTTGGAACAAAAAATATGCAAGTAATGACGAAAGCACCCTGAGAGCTTTTCTGAGTAGCTGCGGACTTGCTTAGAATTAATTGTGTTGAGTCCGCTGAATAGCCGCCATCACTAAAATATTTGTCGTGAAGTGCCAACACTTGTTCGCAGGTTTTTTTATCCAAAAATAATAATTTAACGTGTAATTATGGCGCATTATGGGACTACTTGATATGTTTCGAGTAAAACAGAAGGAAAATCAATTAATTGCACCCGATAGTAATTGTTCTGTTTTCCTTGAGGCAACTTAAATTTTGTGGTTTAACGTTGCCAAATTAATAATTATTATAAATGACAGGTTTGAGGATATCCTGCTTTAGTTACCGACCTAACCAGAGGACTTAGCCAGGGACTTATTTTTAACACTTGATTCATTTGTTCGCTCAGGGGATTAAATCGGCTCGATTAAATACCAATATTTTTAATGGAATGACTACTGGGCAATGTCTATCGAGATTCTTTAATAATTTGTAGACCTTCATTTTCAGACTTTTAAGTTTCGACTTTACCTTCATTTTCAGACATCCTTATGGCAACTAGGACTAGGTTATAGCGTGCACTCGGAAGCGCGATGTGTCCGCGAAAAATGCAACGTTGCTTCCTGCAACATTTTCGTGCTATTTCTTAGCCACAAGCCTTTCAGCCGACAAAAGTATAACTTATAAGGTTTAATCGTCATTCGATACCAACGAATTCGGAGAACATTAACGTAACTAAACCTATATTTCGAGAACGTTTCTGTTGTAAAAGCGCCGGCGAACAGTTTAATGAGTCCCACTCGGTCTCGTCGAAAGCAGAGCGTGGGCCCGTGATTACCACGGGCCCAGGGGCCCCTGTAATAATAAAACATCGACAGGCCGCCTTTATCGACTGCCTCCTCGATAAGCATCCGTGACGAATTCGCACCATTCGAGCGACGAGCCCTCGGACCTACGATACTCGCATGGCCGCGTAAACACCTTATTAAAACGACTAATAATACACCATCAACAACCAAAAATATATCTTAAATTTCACGTCACAAGATTTATTTTTGAGGTCAGCTTGTCATTCTTAAGTCAGCTAATTCCCTTATAAGGGAAAATGTCCAAGATATTCGTATCGATACAAATTTATTTCCAATTATAATATTACCTCAACGGCTTATCATGTATTGAGAAACCGTATTTTGAGGAAGTTTTGTATTTCGTAGTTTATCCTATAATAATGTAACGTCACGGTTTTTACATTTTACAGTTGGAGGATTTCAAATAATTGCAGTTTCGATGACAACAAAGAAAAATTATGATTTTATAAAATCGATTTGAATTCATATAAAAGGAATTAGAGCATAGGAAGACCGTAACTAATCTTATACGATTATACACGATTTCAGTTCAAATTTCTCAGAAGGTGAAATTTCTACGATTATAAGGTCTATGAGTATGCCAGTCATAATATTTCAGTGAATGAGGAAATTCTTACCAGGAAGACCACAGCTATTTAAACAGATTTGCAATCATAAATGACGGAACCGAGCATTATTTTTATTTTTTTTATTTTTGGTGACCCGGATTACAGTATCATTTAACGACACATTTAAATCCAAGATTTAAAACCGTAGTAAAAGTTTCGAAGATACATGCACCAATAGGGAAAATTAATAAGTTGATCTCACTCACCTAACATGCATCTCCAGAATAAGAGCACAGATTGGTACTATTTAGATCTTAGCCATCATAAAAAAAAACTTGTCGAAGTTGCGCTTGCGCGGGCAGACGGATGTCACCGCCATGTTTTTGTAGCAGATCGTTCACCTCCCAATCATTCACGAATTTAGGAAACGGTATAACAATAAAAAATAATATAAAAACACGATACTTCGTGATCGATGCGTCTATTAACGTTTTTGCTTTCTAAAAGTCAATACTGCATCCAATCGTTGGATTGGACAATTTAGGTTAGATTAGCATGCCAACTAGCACCAACCACGCAACCAATTAGAATATCTATTCGATTAGCATTTAGTGGCTGCTTAGCTTCTTAACGTAAGTGCGATTATGGTAATTTTTAATGATTGAGAAAAGAAAACTGTATCGTCTCTAAAAACTACGGGATTATACCAATATTTGGAGATTAAGAATTACGATATTTAACATCAAGCTAATCTTTCATTTAGTTCCTGACCTCAACTTTTCTAAACACTCTTCCGATATTTATAAAATATTATTATGTTCATAGCTCCATCTAATGTAGGTATCATTTAAATAGTCTGATTTCTGAACAAAAGCTCAGAGATTTACGGTACCTAAGATGTTGCAATAGGTGTCGATTGCGACTAGTGCCCATCACGCACTAGGGCAGCAGCATATGGTGGCCCAAGAAAGGAAATCCAAAGTTTAGAAGCCTCTCTGCAAGGGTTTTTAGAAGCCCTTGTATAACAGAAACATGCGGGTCACCTAGGCTTGTATAGTGGAAAGATGTAAAGTATCATTATTAAAAAAAAAACACATTTATCCTTTTGACCGCTATAGTCACGTATATACGTGACAAGCAAGCGCGTGACCTGCACGCCAAACGACACAAATATGTGACAAAATGGTAGGTGAAATTGAGGCTTGGCGTGGAGGGCACGGTGTATGCTCTGGCGGTGAAAAGGTTAAACAAGACTGGAAACCACTGGCGTATTATATCAATCTTAAATGGTAAAGTAGCTCGCACATAAGATAACACATAAGATATAAGCACTCCTGTAAATCTCTGAAGTTCGTTCGTTGGTCTAGTGGTCGCAAGCGCGACTGCTGAGCGTGAGGTCCTGTGTTTCCCAGGTCGGGCATGGTGTTGCTGCCATCCGGAGTTTCTCAATATTCACCCCCCGTTACATGGAACTTAGACATAAATGGCGCCATGTGGTTGTACTATTTGGTACACCTCTGTCTAATAAGCTAACACACATATGAATCTCCGCTTATACTTTACAAGCTTTTTAACCAAGAAGTTCCGTTGTTTTAAACAAGCCATCGTTATGGTAATCACTGTGTTATGTTTAATTTTTTTGTGCAGAAATATAGCAAAGGTTGGAAACCTAGTTTTACGAATCTCAAGGTAAGAATTTGTTGTTAATATACATCATAATTTAGGCTAGTTGGTGCTGTTAAGCTATTTGGTATTAGGGGATACTAAAACTAGGCTGTAAATGTAACAGTGGGGCTATAACAATATTGTTATTTTATTGTTCTCGTGATTCGGGGACCGTGCCACGATGCCGTCCTTGGCCTCTTATGTTATTAGGGGATATCGATTTGACAACACACGCTCTTGGTTTCCTCCATCTTGATTATAGGTCACCATAAGTCAGCTGACGTCATAATATAATGTTAGCTCGATGGTATCCGTCGCTTTTCAGTAGTTAAAATTATAATTGACGCGTCTTCTTCATTTTGCTCTAATGAGATACATTTAAAACCTTTATTTTTATTATAATGACGCGTAAGAGGCTTCTTGTGTAGATTTAATAAGTGTTTACGTACTATGAGCATAAATATGTTATTTACTTACGTCGTAAACCTACTACACGCTGACATAGTAGATCTGAACATGGATACACTAATAGACAAAAGGCCACTCATATCATCTTATTACTATCCTTTTAAATATCGTTTAAAAAATTACAATGCTAAAGATTTTAATAATACCCGTTCATTATTAAATCTGTGTATAATTCAAATCTCTTTTTCTGTATCATCGTAATTTACATATGCTAAATAAAAAGCGGTGTCATCACAAAAGATTTTGGAGGCAATATAAACATAATATCAATTTAAATTCCTTGTTAGTGGAGCGAAAGCCGACATCATACCTGAAAGTGGCGGGGCCCGATTGGATGACGTGCGCGCCAATCGTGTGCGCGCCTCGCCGCCGCCGCGGCTGGCAGCGGGCGGGCCGAGCGACGCGCCTGCCGCGCCTCAGTTCCTCTCCACACCTTGCGCCGGACAGACGTGCTCGTACATCCGTGTGTTGTTGCTTCTGACTTTAATAACATTGACTTGTCCTCCCGGGACTTTGGGGGAAGTGATCATGCCGCGGCCCTCGCGTGAATCTTACGGCGACCAGAAGCCCCCGTACTCGTACATCTCCCTGACGGCGATGGCGATCTGGAGCTCCCCGGAGCGCATGCTGCCGCTGTCGGAGATCTACCGGTTCATCACGGACCGCTTCCCGTACTACCGGCGCAACACGCAGCGCTGGCAGAACTCGCTGCGGCACAACCTCTCCTTCAACGACTGCTTCGTGAAGGTGCCGCGCCGCCCGGACCGGCCCGGCAAGGGCGCCTACTGGACGCTGCACCCGCAGGCCTTCGACATGTTCGAGAACGGCTCGCTGCTGCGGAGGCGCAAGAGGTTCAAGCTACTGAAAGACGACAAAGAGAGCCTGCACGCAGAGTTGGCGGCGCTGGCAAGTTTTAATAGAGCATTTTTAGCGAGACAAGCAAGTGCGCCACCGCCTCCTCCGACCATGCCAAGTGTTAGTCTATACAGTCCACCGCTGGGTCCACAACTAAGCCCTGAGCCGGCGGAGCTGCCCGAGACGGCCACTATGACCATGATACCGCGTGAGAGACCGCGCAGAGCGTTCACGATCGAGGCGCTGCTGCAGCCAGACTTACCACGCGCGTCGCCGTCCCCACCGCAGCCGGTGCTGATGCCGGTGCCGGCTTACGTGGCGCGTTACCACGCCGGCCTGCTGGCGGCGGCGCACGCGCTGCGCCCCTGCTACCTGCCACCGCCGCTGCTGCCCGTCGCGTGACATCCACAGCGCGCGCACACTAGCTGCGACAATGTTTCGTGCAATGTTAGATTGTAAGTACACCAATAGTATTCATCATTTTGTATAGTGTTTAAATTTTTATGTGGAACATTCGTTTTGTAGTATTTAATTGTTAAAGTTATAAATTCACCACTTTGTAAACACGATTGTTAATACCAGCTCGTGGTTCCTAACCTTGAGCGAGTGTTCTGATGAATAAATACATCATGAGCTAGGCAATAGTGATGATATACCTATATCGCATTTAGTATTGTAACTATTTATTATCATAAGGAGAGTAACATCGGGCCTAAGTGTGATTGGCCTACTGTTGAACATTCCGCAGATGATTCTCCTCGCGTAGAGCCCGTCATCCTCGTGTTTCAAGTGATCTCACTTTAAGGTTCATGTAACTATCGATGGTTAGATAAATGAAAGCTGTGAAAACTGTTTAATACAATTGTGTCGTTGTGAAAAAACCTTGTAAATATAAAATAACGCATTTAGAGAGCAAGTAAATGACTATGACGGCCGACAATGTTACAGATTATTTGGTAAAGTGCAAACTATGTCGCATTCTATAATACTAGAAACAGATTCACTCTTTCTTTCTAATAGGAATAAATTATATTATTAGCAGAAGTTAATGTATAAAGTTTATTGTTTTATGAGACCTAGCGTAGAATAAGATTGTTATTTATTTAGTGATGAGAACTGAATATTTTTTTCCGTTCGTAGTGTAGATCAAATTATTTGTGTAAATATTGGTTAAATTGTTATAAGTATTGAGTAGGAATATTAAATGAAATTCATTATATTTCCTGGTTTTATTTAGAACACTTTTCTTGTTTCCAAATTTTTAAATTTTAACATAGCAATTCCCCATTTTAGGTCACATACTTAACATACCATGCATGTGCTCTTGCTCGACAGTTTTCATTTGAAATACACAGTTTAACTTAGAAATATACACACAATTTGATAGGTTACAAATTCTTCGTGTGGGGTACAGGAAAAAAGTGGTAGAAAATTGTAAAAAAGGGGTATTCTTGGTGGTCTGTTTCACGGTGTAACGCGGCGCGTCGGGCCCCGCTTGTGGGCTGATAGTTCCTGATATTGGCCTGATGTGCTGACTCACCCGGCGGCTCGTTACACACCATAATGCGCATTATAGGCTTGTTCAACATTTTGACCCTCTTTCACAGTGAAAAACCTTTAATCTAATGATGGAAGGCACAATAGAGCGGTTCCATTCTTCTGTGCCTTTTTGTGGGATCAATTTATGAAATTAGGATTGGAAAAACAGGGCTATAAAAACTCCTTTTGAATATCTTATTGGTTTGAGTTAAATAAAATACTTGTACTAATCGTTTGGAGCGAATTGAAATAAAGGATCTTGTTTGGTTTCTGTAGCAGAGCTAAAAATGTGGATTTAATAACCAATTTTGTCTAAGAGTTTTTGTATCCTGCTTATACTTGTCTTCTTCTTAAACGTATCGATCATTTTAAATTATACTAGTTGAAATGGACAGATTTGTCACACGTCAACAGCGTTAGCAATGGCATCGCATTAGGACTTCATAGTGCATGTGATATTATCAACCCAAGGTGGACTGGTAGAAAAGCCTAAGTCCTTTGTACATTATGTGCATAAAGTTTTAATAAATAAATATTACACAGAAGTGGAGTTACAGAGAGGAAAAGGTGAGGCATCTTTGAGGTGTAGCTCTGCAACCGCTACTTGCTACAAAGAAACAATATGAAATGAAATTTATTTATTTTCCAGAATATAGGTACATAATAACATAGTAAAATAATTAATAATAAAAAATAAAACAGTTAATGATCCAAACAAAATACTTTTTCAACCTTTAACTAAGTATATCAGTTACACCACTGTTTGTATCTACATCACACGGTTGAGTAGCAGAAAATGCCTAAGGCATGAAGACTGCCTCTGCACATCTGTACATGCTCGAAATATGAAAAGTTTTCCATGTAACATTACACCTTAGAACAAGTTATAATACAGGTTTGGAAAGATAGAACTTTGATAAATAAGCTAGTATATTAGAGAATTGCTCTAATGATACATTTAACTCCGAATCAATTAGGTTTATTTTGTTATTCACACTGCAGGAGCGCATAATTGCTAGTTCAAAATATTTCTGCTATAACACAACTTTAATAACTACGAATTAGTCAATGAGTCATTAAATATGGACATTGTCTCTGCTAGTCTCTGGAGATTTGTATCTTCTTATCATACCTGCTTTTGTTCGAATTACTGCCTGACCAGCTACGGACACAGGACACTGATATTATATTGATATGTCCGTGTCAGGACAGCGTCCGCAATTGGTCCGTGACGGTCTGACCGAACTAAGGTGTTGGCCATTTTTCCATAAATAAAATATAACATTTATGAAATATAAATGGTGCCGATGACGTATATGGCTTAGTGTAAAGCAACATAGGTACGTCATGTACTTTGGCAAATGAGGAAGGACGTCCTCATTTGCCGAATATTATCATTTAACCTTCGTTATTTAGAAAAAAAATGTTTATTTCCTTTTTATCCTGAAGTGTAAGAAGAATATTTATTTCCTTCTATCCTGAAGTATAAACCAGGTAAACCATTAGGGCTACTATACATTAAAAAGAAAAAAAAATAACAATAGAGCCTCGACCAACACCTTAGGAGGCTCTCATTGCGCCGCTGGGTCAAGGGCTTGATTCAGAAAGCAGTACTCCTGGACACGGCACGCATAGTGAGGCGATTCCTCTCTCTGGAGCCCTGACCACCGGCAGCCTGGACCTTGTTCCTGTTGCCGTTGGGCCATCAATTTTTATATTTTTAAATGTTTTGTTTACTTTGTTTTTTTATATTTAAAAAAGTAATAAATAAGAGAATTGATGAATTAAAAACAATAAAATAACCTAATCTTACAAACAAAAAAAAAACAATTCAAATCAGTTTCAAAATCTTATACACAAATAAATAAAATTGAAGTGTCTGTTTGTAATTTCAAGATAACAACTTTTTACTGATTGCCTATAAACATATACGATACTTATAACAAAGAAACAGTTTTGTCTGTCTGTTTGTTCCGGCTTATCTTTAAAACGGCTTGACCTAATTTCACGCAAATTTTACTGGCACATAGCTGATGTTTTAGGGAGTTACTTACTTATATTTTTAGAAAATATATTAAGGTTCCGTTCAAAAAAATATAACCAACGAAATTCTGGGTCTGGGTTTTTTGGTAAACTGTTCGTATAATGGGTCAACAGGAAAATAACAAGTCAATAGACAATATTACCTACCTACCTGTACCGACTGAAGAAAATAGCGAATGTAGAGGCTGAAAGAATTACTGATAAAACTTGGCTTGCACATTTTAAAATATATTTAAAGTACAATTTTATTTAAATTATGTGTTGTGTCAGTTATTTTTAACAAAGATGTAGCGGCTATGTGTAATTGTGTATGCTATGTTTGGTTTATCTTCATAGAAAAATGTCTTTCGAAAGCAGATGAAAAATTTTAACGTACTTCCTACCGACTTCGTTGGTAACTGAACGTAACAAATGGACAAAAATTAACTACTTAAACATATTACGTTTAATTATCAAGTGTTTTATAGAAAAAGTGTGTTTATATTGAAATAAAAAGCAAGGAAATTCATGTAAAAAATACGTGCGCAATGTTTGCTCCATTCAGTACATGTGTACTTGTATTATTATGCAGATATGTAGACACGTGTACACATAAGTGGTGGTCATGTGTGTATGACCAGATGTATGAAAGTGGACGAGGCAAAAGGAGTATGTAGGGAACGTAGCAGGTGGCGTTCTGTAGTTTCTGCCCACCCTCATGGGAAAAAGGCGTGAGTCTATGTCTTATAAGTACTTATGCGGTGGTGTCTAGCTCGCACACACAAACCATTTTCATAGGTAACTGTACGCCTTACCTACAATCTCCATAATTATGTCATGTTTCAATTCATTCAAGTATTTGTCAGGTAATGTAGGTTGTTTTTGGCAATTTAGCTTTAACAAATATTAAAGTAATGTAAATAACATCATTAACAACAACAAAATCCATTAATTTTCAAGCTACTTTGGCCCATAGAAATATACCTTACAGACTTACATACATTATGATAACATATAAATTGTGTTAGAAAATAAAGAACCTTAAAACTATGTTAGTAACACTCACTCACTCATCATTAAACGAGTGCCTAAGTGATGTGTACTTTTATTTCATCTCAATTTATAATTTTTTGTTGTATATGGGTATTTTGCCTGAATTAAAACCCAATTTATTAATTTTATTTTCTTTATTTATTTTCACACATATTTTTTACATTTTTAAATATTCTATACAAAATACTATAAAAAAAAAACATTTAAAAATATAAAAAATAGTAGCCCACCAGCACTGGGAACAGGGTCCGAGCTGCCGGTGGTCAGGGCTCTTGAGAGAGGAACCTCCTAACAATATGCGCCGTGTCCAGGAGTACCGCTTTCTGAATCAAGCCCTTGATCCAGCTGCCAAGCGCGAGCCTCCTCAGGTGTTGGTCGAGGCTCTTGGCAATTAAGCCATTGGCGGACACGACTATCGGCACAATGACTGCTGTATTCACTGTATTTTATTTTTATTATTACAAGTCGGTATTTAGGATGTTGCCTGTGTTTATGGCTCACTAATATTATGTCAAGTAATGTTACTTTTGTTTGATACACTTAAAAAAGCTTAAGACTATGATGACGTCGTTTTGTTTTAACTTATTTACCTTAAGGTAAGTTAATAAGAATTGCTCCTGCCGAAAGGTGGGCGTAGAGGGTACAGGTCTCTCTCCCTTTGGGTAGTACAGGCGTGATGTGAGTGTAAAAATACCCTTAACGAAACCGAAAGGCACTTATTCTAGCCGTCATTGCGATATTTTTTTGTTTTGTTCCATACCTTTGGAAACTATCTAATTAGGGAGATATTGGGGGACAAAGTTCCAACTTTTTCATAAGTTTTAAATAAAAGTTTTAAATGTTATAACTGTACTTTTACTACCTCCATGAGCCCCTTACTATTAAATGCAACCATCAGCGCAATGTTTTGAGTGTGTTACTTTGAGTCCTACCGTAAAACGTGATTTTTCACCCCATAAAAAGTCATTTCCCATCAATTATTTTTGCTTAGAGTTACTTAATTTGATGTAGTACAGAATACTAGGCTTAGGGGTTTGTGAAGGGTCCGTTTACACCTTATAAAGGCTGAATAACTATCAAACAAATCCAATTTTCTCAACGCGGCTACACGTAACCTATTAATAGGAAATAATATTAAAATGCCAATCTATTCTGAACATTATTTGTACGTCTTGCAAGGTAGCACATAACTTTTTTATAACACCATGTACTTACTCTTACCTATGTGTCACAAAAAAACATTTGAATTTGAATTCTTATAACTAAGCCAATATGGGATGGCAAAGTTTGAAAATCTTTCCTTAACTTATAATCTTCATCAATATAATCTATGTTACAAATATAATCTTGCGATCCATATAGGCTTCATGGATGAACTCTAAAAAAGTCTAGATGGGTGAAGTGGGCTGTGGATGATGATGACAATTAAAGCCAAAAACTTCGGGTATAACAGGCGTTAGTCGTTATATTATGAAGTGGAATTATAACACATAAACGGGCGAGAACTGGCGGTATGACTTTTTAGGTAAATTATATTATATAATATCTACTGAAAAATAAATCAGGGCCTTATTTGACATCAAATTACCTATTAGCTGTTGCCTGTTTTCTTAGCATTCTAGGGAAAATCACGGAGTATGCAGTTACTTCATGGTTGTATGAATTGAACGTTATCTACCTACAAAGTATGAAGCTAATTGGATGTGTTGTACCTAAATGATACTCGCCCTACCTATGTGAAATTCGTAGAAATTGTATTTATACCTGTATAGCGAGACTGAGTAACAAATCTCCAAACTTTACCTAATACAATATATCTGAAGTAGGATGATTAATATTATATTGCAGGAGCAATAAAACTAAACCGCATCATTACCGAAAATTATGCCATTATTAAAATATTACCCAAAAAAGTGGAAACTACGTATGTCATGACATAAGCACCTAAAATGGAACTAGAATTCAGACCTGCCTGGCTTGTGTTGGCGGTAAAACGTCCAAATTCGTACGTTTACTTACATCCGGTAAAAAGTCTGGTTTAGCAACGAAGAGCTTAGGGCACAAAGAAGAAATAAATAGAAATTAACACATAACATAATATCACGCCTGTAATCCCCGAAGAGGTAGGCAGAGGTGTACCTAATAGTACACCTACATTTCGCCAGTCATATTGAAGTACCATCAGCCTGGCACAAATCTAGACTCCAGGGCTGCTACTGAGAGATTCCTGATCGAAAAACTCTAGAACACTATGCTCGACCTGGGAATCGAACTCAGGATCTCATGCTCAGCAGTCGGGCTTGCAATCACCAGACCAAAGAGGCAGTAATAGAAATAAAATCATAGTTAAAAAAGATTTTCATGTGATGATAACGAAGTAAGAAATGATATCAGACGCAAAACAAAATAGGTCAGTAGGTATTTGCTAAATAGTGTAAGTCAGACTAGTTTACCTTTTTTTCCTTGTCCGAGTACGAGGTGTTTACTTACAAAGTTTTTACAAACAATCTAAATCACATATCAAACAATAAATATTTGTAGAGGCAGCTGTTCGGGACGGATTATTACACGAACCTAAAATAATAATCGTCCTCTCTTAGCACTTCTGTTGATGTTTTTGCTCCGAACACCTTTGCATGCAACGCTAGCCTATAATTTCGAAATTAATATCTAACACATTGTGCCTATCCGTCCGTCCCTCGATTTGCCGTTTTTATAGCTTTCCCGACACCGTAACTGCTAATTATATCAGCCGCGGCATCGCCTCGAGCCTTTCCCGAATTTATCAGCGAATCAATCTGAACTTTAATTCTTTGATGTAGGGTTCAAGTTCAGCCCCCAAAAAGGTTTTAATCAGCAATCTGGGTTAAATGTGAATTCGCTACGGAATTTTTGGTCCTGTACCTAACGATATCCGCTTCGAATTCATGCAATAAGCACGTTGACTGAATTCTAAGCAGGAGCAGATTGTTTGTCCAATTACTTGTGTACTTTATAAACTGTCAGTGAAGTCGTGTCCTGTTACGTGATCACTGCATTTATATTTAATAGCGGCCCGTCCCGGCTTTGCACGGGTGGACATTTATTTTAAAAAAAAATTGGGATAAAATATAGCCTATGTAACTCAGGGATAATGTAGCTTTCTAATGGTGAAAAAATTTTTGAAATCGGCACAGTAGTTTTTGAGTTTATTCATTACAAACATACACACATACAAAAATACAAATCTTTCCTCTTTAATTAGTAAGATTACAAACTTTTTTTTAATCAAATCTTCATGTTATCTATTTCTTTTATATAATTGCTAATTTACTTTATTTAATCATATAATCTATTCGTTTAAATATTTTAATATACATCCGGATCTTCGTATAGCCTATTTTAATTTATGATTTGGCTTTAATCACTACTTTAATAATCAACACTTTTGAATAAAATGCATATCTTAGTAATATTTGTTTGAGAGTATTGTAAGGAACAAAATGATGTGATTGATGAAAAAGGTTTAATATGCTAAACATTTTCCATGAGTTTCATTAAAGGTGTCTTTGAAAACTCTCAAAAGGCGTCTTCGGAGTACTTTATTTCAAAGGCGTGTTTTGAATATTAGAAAATATAGAGATAGCATGTGAATAGAAGAAACACTTAATTTAATTAATATTTTCAATTCAACCACTGAGACAAACTCAAGACATCGCATAAATTGAAACGGAAACACAATCAGATCCCTTTGTTCATGTTTATCCGCCTATCAATATAATATCAACAAATATATGTCACAAATCTCCGTATCAATCGTCCAATAGAGAAAGAACAATGTCGTCATGGTGATCAAGGTGTCGGCGTATTGTCACCGGTGTCGGTGTGTGTCGGTGAATGGGCGAGTATCGGCGAATGTCGGTGAATGTCGGCGTCATGGCGCGCGCGGCGGTGTCCCGCCGAGTGGTTCCGGCGATTGTATCGAAGGCACGCCCCCAACCCTACGATTCTTGGCCGAAACCTGACTTATACGCACCTATTTATAATTTGTCCCTCTTTTGATTATGTGTATGTGTTGTCTTAGTGTGAGGCTTTTGCTTATCTCTTTTTTCCACCTGTATCCGTAGCCATCACATAGAATTTGAAGGTTTTAGTTTAATTCTTGCTGATGACTACGAATCTATTTCTGGATTTAAGGATGAACCTATGGTTTTAACGGTTTCCATTCGTTTGTGAGCTTAAAGCATTAAAATGTCTGATCATTGGTGCGAAATCTGTTAGTGCCTCCTCTAATCATTTATCTTACCATATTAAGTATCTACTTACTTCCTATTAACATGATCTGCTAGACCATTTTTCTTAAAATCATTTTTAACTCATCATATTTTTTTATTTACCTAGATCCCTACCAATAAATATTTGTGATTTATCCCTTGAATATAGAGGAGAAGAAAGATATCTCAGATTCTCAGCGCGATAAGCGAATAAACGATTATTTTCAGTTGTAAAATAAGTCGTGAAAGGGGCATAGAGTACCTATGGAAGTAGGCACTGGAATAAACGCGTGTGGTTTGTAAGGTAAGCATAAAATAAGTCGCTTAGTGATAGGATAGACCGGACTTTATAACACCTTTTTTATTCTTCGGTGACAGGCCAACGAGGCAAAGTTGATAGTGACGCAAATTTTGTAAACATATTATGTAAAAATCCTGAACATTGAAATAAGCAAACAATTTGTAAAACCAAAAATAGACGATAACAAATGCGCAATTTCAACAGGCAAATAAACTAGAGAAGTATCTGGAAACAAAAAGAAAGACATGACCAAACTATTGGCACACAAATAAATATAATTGCAAACCTTGTTAAGCAGCATTTAAGGTTTCTAATTAATTAATTACAATAAACATTTAAGTTGGTGAAATTCGGTAAGCTCGTCTTGTTAAATGGTCGGTTGTGACGAAACCACAATGGCTTCGTTCAGTCATGCGTTATTCCTCAGCGCTCGTTTCCGTCAACACTGTTATGGCGTCTCACGCTTGACGCTGCATTCAACTTTACGGTACATAATACATTATTTTATTACCTAATTATCTCTCAGTTGGTGCTTTGTAATAACTTCCTACGAAAAATCAATTCTTTTTGGAAGCCCTTCAAACGCGTCCGGCGTTCGTGTCCATTACAAGAGTACTTAGGCTTGCTTTATTAAGTATATAATTAGGTAGTTCCTGTACCTATATTTTGTAAACTGCAAGTATTTTTGGACCCATAATCCAAGACTATTTATTGGCTTCAATTAGCAATTAAGCTGCATGCGCGGCATTTTCTTTTCTGGAAAATCACCCGTATCTAAACAACTTTATTTTCGCTTTGTACTTACTTAGCAGCATTTTTCTGTACTGCTATGTAAGGGGTCAAATGTACATTCATAACAAACTATATTTCGTCCGGAATCCTGGCTGAAATACAACCGATGAAACCACTGAGTAATCTTCGTTCTAGATAAAATGTCCTTAAACCATTAACTGCTAATTGTTTCCTAAAACACTTTTTGCACAAATCTGGCATTGTGTCTGCTCCACTATCTGAAAAACTATAAACACGACATAACTGTAAGTTATGGGGGTGGGCACTTGCGTCTCTATGTCGCTGAGGATAGAGTGTATATTGATGTGCGTGTTGTGCTACGTTTGCGTGGTTTACCGTGGTCAGGTTGTCATTAGGTCACGTATGGCAGGGTAGAAGATGGCTTGCCGGCGGCCGGCTGATGGTGTGAAATGAGTGGTCGCCGGAGCTTTTGAACTCGCCGCCCGATACCGTTTTGTACGTCGTAGTTTTTGTGGCGTGCGTTTAGGATGCGACCTCTTTTTTGTAGCATGTTTGTAATGCCGAGTGTGTGGGAGTTGACACGTAGGTAACTATTGTTAATTCATTCCTGTTTGTTAGAGCGCCTTCACATTACGTCGCAAGTAGTGCGGCAGCAGCGCGACTATAGCAGCGCGACAGACGCGCTGTTCACAGGCGGCTAATTCCATACTAAAAAGAGCAGCGCGACAGCCGCGCGACACGTGATTGTCCATACTGGACGGCAGCGCGGCAGCCGCGTGCTGTCAGTCGACTTCGAGCCAGTGTTGCAATCATACGAACTGGCCACCCTTAGTCGCGTGGCTGTATTTGTAATGAGAAGGCATCCGCCGCTATCGCGCGGCTGCCGCGCTGCTGCCGCACTGCTTGCGACGTAATGTGAAGGCGCCTTTATTCTTGTATTCCTACCTTGTAATAAGCCATTTTGTGACGAAAAGACGTCGTGCCGCCCGTGTAGTATCATCTTATTTGGTTTACTTTGAATGGGTAATATAAGCTTTCGTTTTTTGTACCTATCTAGTTTTTATTATATCACGAGAAACACTTCTGTAAAATGTGTGTTTAATATTTTAATTACTTGGTGTAGCGTGTAGGTAGATATGTAACTATGCACAATATTGTAAAGTTTCACTTGTTGTGATAGTTTTTGTTCCGACATTGTTTCTTCAACGATTGTATATAATTGTTTCGTGATTAAAGTTCCCAGAGCGGTAATGGCGGCACGTAAGGAAGCGGGTATCGATATCCATTAGACAAATGGTTGGTAACTTTATGTTAGTCACTGGTCAGCGATTTATTTAATGTTTGCACGCGAACTAATAAATGGTGTCTATCAATTAGTTGAAAGAAACATTTACATAAATTTAAGTGCTTATCATTACTAAATTGCGTGTAATTGTGTAAGTTATTTTTCGTTTCTACAACAGTGATAAAGTGTAGATTTTATTAGTTTTTATTGCAATTAATTAGTGGATCTATAAACGTTCAATAACTAAATATGTTAACTACCGTTTCTGCTTTTTATAATTAGCGAACTCGGAGATGTTGATTGCTTTTTTATTTTGATAACTACTGGATTAATAGAAGGATCGATTAGTCCAACATCACTATTGGTATCATTAAGGTGATTTTCGTACATAGGTACATAGAACTGTTTTTTTTCTTGTTATAAAAACAGAGTTATTAGCTGTTATTTTCTCGCGTAAGCTGCAATCTGGTGATAGAGTCGGCTTGCTTAGATGTGCTCGCGGCTGATGCCATAATGACGTGTTTCCAAACTGACACTAGTTTTGCATTACGAGTTTTGATAATTTAGTGTGAAAATAACTACGTAGGTACCGCTTAGCTCCGATACAACAAAAAAGGCGGTAAAAAAGCGAAAGGATGCGGTCCTAAACATATGAGCTCGTCTACTTATGGCACTTTGATTATACGTCTGTGGACAGCAGATGACGATTTGTTTAAAGTAGAATATAATGCAACGGTTATCTCATCCTGATGACCCGATTAAGGATAGAGTTAAATGACAAAAAGCATCGCTGTATACATGGTGGACCAAAAATGTGTCATCTTTTGGGAAAAATCTCGTTTATGTCTTTTGTACTAAATGTTTTTATTTTAGTTGGCGTGCCTCTTTTTGTGGTGCTTCTGCATGTTTAATTACTACGTTCTTTTGAATAAAGCATGAGGTAATGTAGTAAGTACATTAACATTTATCATCTAGTCAGGAAGTGTTATTATTGTTTTTTCAATAAAACATCATTGATCAAACTCTAGTGCAAAACTTCCTTTTAACGATGCATAGCTCGCAAGATAAGCAGCTATAACCGTAAGAATTAAGTGAGGCAATCAATACTCTAAAGTAGTCCGTACTTACTGCTAGAAGTACCTATCGTTAAACTAATATCCTCAGTTAAACTGCTACATGCATGGTTTTAGAACTTTGATAGGATAGATGTTATATCGTGCAGATATGAGTTCCTTTTACTTTCTTTGTAACTTTTTCCCAAGAGAAGAAAAAACTGTTGGCATAGGTTACAAATATTCATACGAGCACTGAACATAGTTCTGATTTTATTACGACTAACAAGTAAAAGTAAAGTCATAGTATGGGATAAGTAAAAGGCAAACAAACTCAAGAAGCAAATAATCGAGTAAAGCTAACAAACTGCCTACATATTGACACAAAACATAATCCCCCTGTATACACAGGTTATGAGGGTACCTCTAACAAATATTGACAAACGGACTAGAAACAGGTTGACAAACGGCGCGCGTCGGCGCCGGCGCGCACCCTGTCTTTATTTGCACATTACGCCTTCAGCGGCGCCCGCGCACTTGCGCCGCCTTCACAAATTAGTTTCTAAGTAATCACTGATGATTGCGAGCATTACCGCAGGAACCAGCCACACATTTAAACTTTCTATTACCGTGTACTTTTAATTTTATGGTAATTTTACGGACTCGCGTATGGTGTTTATTTTCAGCCAAGGGGCAAATGTGACATATAATTATGAGATAAGCTCGCTCCTCAGTTGCCTGGTTAATCCTGTAGTTTGAATTAACCAGATCCAGACCAGATATTAACTAGGAATATTCTAGGCTGGTTATGTTTGTTCTGTGTATGTATAACACCTAAACCTACAGGTGGATATCTTTGACCTTTCATTAATTCATTTGGATTAATCAATTTAGTATTTCAATTAGCCAGCTGTTATTATATATTCAAATGTAAGGAGATGGCTTTATTTGTTTTTACGCAATTTAACTGACCTTCTTTCATCGTATATTTATGAAATTATCAATGACTTCTTTCCTTCAAAGCAGAATTAAGCACCAAGCCTACTCTTCGAAAGAAGATGAAGAGGTGACCTGAGAGGTTGTCACCTGACAATAAGTTGAATTCCATATAGTAACTGATGTAGTATTCTAAGTTGAAGAATTCGTCAAGAAGACTCCGTTAATAAATCAAGTAGACGTACCTATTCATAATAGTGTCTAATTTGATATATTACAGTAAACATGACTCCATAACAATTATCTGAGCTCTCGGCATTATTTGCGTCTTGTATAGTGATTACTTGTATTACTTATCGTTGAGTTAATACATTTTAATGAGAGATGACTCCGATCATTGATCATGTTATTATTGAGATTGTCCTCTTGGTATCGGCCGAGACCATGGGAACATTATAAATTATTACTATGCAGAATAATTAGTGTGAACAAGCCAAAGCACCGAGTATCAACCTGTACATAAAAGACGACGGTATACTATGTAATTTCGAGCGTTTAATAGTACCTAATCAACCGCATTATGCATGTTTAACTTAAGTTAAATTGTATAGAGCACCGTAAAAGTTTTATTCAATAAGTAACTCCGTGGGTAAAAAAACGAATAAACAACATTAGCGGCAGCTTCTTTCTTTGTCATTCAGTGGAACCGATTTTGCATCATTACAAGCGACGTAAGATTGATTCCCACACAAAGGCGCTGTCAAGCTCGGCGGATGAATAAAACGCAAAACGCGGGCTTTCATTGTTGTTATAACAAAATGAAGTCGTAATGAGTAGGAGTGCGACCGCGGAGCCGCCTCAATGTGAACAGAATGTCGCACGATTGAATTAAAATCGCTTCAATATTGTGGCTTTAAAATGTTGACATTTGACAAGCGTTGCTGACGCCTGTCGCCGGTGACGAGCGCGCAGCGACGCGGGCGCAGCGGCCTCAGGCCCTGACGACGCACCTCAATGCATAATGATTGTTGATCTAAATTAGAATGTGCATAAATTACGTGCATTATAATTAGAATGAGATTTATTATTGTTCTAAATAATAGTTTTGAATTTATTCAACAAAACTGTCGTAGAGCTCTCACATTTGTCTTCAAGTTTTTTTAATAAATTTTATAAGAAACATAATCACTAAATTTTTAAATATTTATTTGTTTATCCTCGTTTCTTGCTTACATTAGGTAAGTATTCTGTGTAAATTGTCCGTTGTGTCGATGTCAGAGTACTTATTTATTACACCTATTTATAATAATATAGCTCTTGATTTATTCTGTTTCACATAAATTGTGTCCGACATTAAACAAAATTAAATTAAGAGATCGCGCTTGCGACAGGAGAACAACATCTAATTGCATAAATTCGCGGTAAATTTTGCACAACTAAAACTGGTATTCAAATTACAAGAGATTATGTTTAGTTAGATTAAAAGACGGGTATTATTATGGGCGAGAATCAAGTTTTTGTCTGTTCTATGTAAATTTGTGGTAGCTCCGGTAGCTCAGAGTAACAGAGTAGGTATTAGTTTAGTCTCCTCGGAAAGAAAACAAACGTTATATATGTATACTTCGAACACATATAATTTGTCTGTTTGTTTATTAGTTGCAAACTATACACAATGGTTTGTTTTTATAAGTACAATATTGCGATATTAGTCACGTACTTCGACACATGCATTGCTAACAATATGATCACACCTAGGTCATACATTATTGTCTATTTGTTTATGGGTCATTCTATAAGTATTCCTAACGCAATTGACCGTGTCCATGTAGTTTTTGCAATACCTACAAATGTCGACCCAAATTAGCATACCCATAAACTTGTACTGTCACTTACGGGATATCTTCCGTGATTGTTCATAAGTTTATTTGTAAACAGTGAAAGCTTAAAACAGTGTGTACCATACCCATAGTTTTGAAATAATTGCAGATTTTGATCCAAACTAGTGTAACGATAAAATGGTGTTACATTAAAAGTTTGAAAACTTTCAGAAACAATTCAGTACTTCACGTGCTGAAGATTTTGTGAACATTTTGTTTCAAAATGGACCTTTATTAAATGTTATTCGCTGAGGAGTGTGTGAAAGTGTACCTATATGCTGCATGTTACTGACGGGCATTATAAATATTATAAACATGGTTATCGAACAACGTAGATCGACAATCGGTGCACGATTCTGACATATGATATAGGTTACCTCTGCAACGACGCGAACCGATAAGTTCAAGAATCATTTCATCAGAATATCGAATCAAATGTCAATCTATTTATGTGTAGCTCGATTTAAAATTAATATGATTTTTAATTTAGAGGCGGCAATAAATATTAATTTGGGGGTTATGTAAATAGGTAGCTGATATACATAATTATACAGACCGCGGTGAAGGCTTGTGTAATAAAACAAATATACCTTTAATTCTGACAGGTTGTTTGTGAAGGGCATCAGGTTTAGTGATATCATGACCAGACATGTTCAAGTTACCTCTACGAGGCGTCTACGATATGTATACCTACGATTAGAGGTGTTGTACATCCTTACGTCATACAATTTTATTATACCTTAGATCTTTATAAAGAGCCGTAGCCCTAGGCCGTGCCCCACCACAGCACTTCTTAAAATTACGTTTGTCGGCACATGAAACAACCTCATTACCTATAACCTCTTTCATATTTTACCAGCACGATGAGCGCTACACATTCCACATTATCTCCCACACCCACAACAAATATGCGACTTCCATACAAAAGTAACAAAAGACCAAGTCTACAAAGGCATAAACAAGTTCGATAGGCAGCTTGAAACTGTTTAAGCAATCTTCGTGCCTGGTCATAAGGGACAAGACAAGGCACATCATATTTCCCTGCGTTATCGAGCCGCGTCGGTAAAAACGCGCGATGTGGAGAAACGTGTGCAGTTGGCGGCGCGCGGCGGACTTTTGTCTTGTTTGTTATTAACAACAATGAGCTGGACGGACGTGCATGGCTGTGAGAAAGTGCGGATGAAGTTTTTTTTTGTAAATTAGGAGTGTGTACAGGATTTAGAGCGGGTGTTGACGGTGGGTCACTACTTGACTCTAAAGGTTAAATAATAGAAATAGAAACATAACATTTATGTTTTAGAATTACTTCTAGATTTTCACTTACAACAATCGACAGCAGCGATCCTAGCGACAAATTTGGAAAATGTGTTTTCTTCAGTTTTTTCAGGACTTTTGAAAACATACCAAGGATGGACATGCTTTGGTAAATTTCTGTCAGCCGTGCTAGGTCTCGTATCGTCCGGGCCGTGTTGCTGTAGTGATTAGCTGCGCACAGCCCTGTAATCACGCCTCTGCTGCCCGTGCGTCTGCGCCGACCCGGGCCGCCCGCCCCGCCACCCGCGCACACCCCCGCGCGCCCTACTCGCACCCCGCACCGCCCGGGGCGAATATCTCCAGAGCAAACAGAAAAAAACAGAAACACAAGGTTTGGTTCGGCGTGCGTACACTGTTAACGACCCGACCTGTTTTCGATGCCGTGTGGGAAGATTTAGCGAATTTGAATTTCGATTGCCCGAGTCGGGTCCAATGGTCCATCCATCACGAGAATTGATGGATTCGGGGCCAAAAAGACGCGAAAAACTTTATGAGATGAAAGCGGGCTATTTCGTGATCGATATTTGTAAGCGAAGCTATTACGATCAGCTATTGCTTTTCCTTCGGCTTGTTTATTTTGTTTCGTCAAGTTAATGAGAACAGAACAGTAAGGTGTTAAGTGAGTTTTCTAATTTGTTCACACCGGGCTTTGTTTATGTTTGCAGGACCGTAGCTGCTTGAATGCTCGCGTGTGACTGTTGAGTTGCTACATGGTTAACCTATTATGACAGGAGAGGGACACCATATTATCACTAGAGGTAAAAGAAGAGTTTCTTATTTGAGCATTGAATAGAGAACGGTGAGTGTAATTTAACACTTAACATTTCAAAACATATGTTATATATACCTATAAAATAAAAAATCAATGTTTATGTGAAAAGGATTGATTTAAAATAAAAGCAACAGCGAATCGGAAAGAGATATTGGTGACAATACAAAGTAGACTTCTCACTTTTCCTACGACAGCAAAAGTGCTTAAATAGGAGGTCCCTAATTAAATAATTAATTTATTCGAGCTGATGTAACACAAAGAGAGAGGTTCCCATACTTTTATCAATGTTCCAGAGTGACACAGCTGAGTCGCCTGCCCGTCTGGTCTCCTCCGCCGCGTTGTCTGCCGACCCCGCATACTTTTTATTACCTCTCGCTGCGCAGGCGCAGATATCAAAATAATTTGCCATGAAGCTACACAACGAAGCCGGCTGTAGTATTTTATTGAAAGCTCATGCAATGCCAGCAACCACCATCTGTCTGCTGAATTGAAAGTATTTTATAATAATGTCTGATAGTTTTCTTTGACTTGAGGAATCCGTTTATCTTTAAGTTAATAGTAAACTATTAAAACAAAACTTAGTAAACTTAATAGATACTTTACAAATGTCTGTAAACAGCAATTTGTTCTCTGTCTATTTGTTCAATGTCTGTAAACGCTCTTAATGTGCACATCTTTCTACATCGTTCTCACATATAATATGTATTATCTCAACATGAATGATGTAACCAAGATCTTGTAAAAATATGTTGATTGAAAAGAGTGTCCATGGAGTTTCTTGCCTATTCTGCTCCATAGAGATCTACGCTTTGGAATGGGCAACTACAGTACTTTCACAAGTTATTATGTCTTGTGTCTGGAACTGTAGCTTCGCCTTCTTTGCTTTTCTGACATTCAAAAGTGTCTGTTATGGTCTAATTGAAATAAATGCTTTGTTTGTGAGTTTTCTCATAAATGAAAAACTAACCTTTAGTAGACAAAATCAAATTAAATAATAAATTTATTTATTTGAAATTTAAAATTAATAAAATAATTCAGGAAAGATAATTACTTGTAGTTATTAGGATATATGTGAGTAGGTAATGAAATATCCTCCCTTACTAATATTATAAATGCGAAAGCGATTACCTTTTCACGCCTAAAACACTGAACTGATCATCCTGAAATTTTGCGTGCGTATACGTAGTCAGGTGTACAGAAACGGACATAGAGTACCTTTCATTTCGGAGAAAAAGTACTGTTCCCGAAGAAAACAACAATAACGTTCTTAAGCTAAAATAGATAAGAATAGATAGCGCCACGTGTCTTTCGAATTACGATTGAATTATATTATTACACACAAGAAGAGCACAACCCGAATTGATTGTCAAATTCTAAATTAATGCGAGCGAAGCCGCGGGCAAAAGCTAGTACTTAATAAATTAACAATACCTACCAAATCATTCAATTTTCTTCTCCCATTCATTCTATTCATGTTTGCCGCTGAAATGATGACGTAACAGTCTTCGCAAGGTTGGGGGTGGCGTCAAAATGGCCGAACAAGGGATCACACGTCATATTGGTTATCTGGGTTGGTTGCCATTGATAATCTTAAGGGATTGTGCTAATGAACATTTAGATGTTTATCAGATTTTGATGTTTAAAAAGTGCTTTACTGATACCGGGGTTCAATGTTCATCCGTCATCCATGCCTCGAATATTTTGAAATCAAACAAACATTTAAATGTGCCTTCACATCAAAAATAAAAGTCATCACTGTAGGCGTAGTTAAAACTCAGCGTCGTGTTTATACCATCACGTCTACATAGCGATTACGCCGCGTATGTCGCGTCTACGCTACATCTACGCGAAGCTAACGTCTACCTTAGACATTATAAGAGCGATAACGGACAAAATGTTAATCATATTAATGTACATCATTATTAAACTGTTCACCAGTTTTAATTATGACCCATTTTTGTCCTGGGATTTCCCGAAATATATTTTAGTCTTTGTAAAATAATTAAAATATATTTTTGCTTCCGTTATGAACAGTCTTGTCCCAGCAAGGAATTATGACGTCCGAGTTATCAGGTATGAGTTTATGTATACTTTACTAATGATTCATGATTCTTCAATAATGTAGGTAATATTATTTAACACATTTTATTTATGAAAACACCTTACGTAAATACATATTATGTAGACACATTAAGTAAACACATTTCTACTTCTGAAATAACTATTCTGTAGAAAACAAAACAAAGAAAAATATTATGTTTTCTATCATCTGTGAGTGACAGTCAGGTTCTTAAACGTTTTTTACACATAAACAATATTTTCTTACCTCTTCGAGTTAGGTAGATACGCGTAAGATATCAATGAATATTAGTTTATTGTCAATAACATAGAACTCATTCTTGTCATTCTCAATAGGTAGCCATTTTATTAGTATTGTATGACATTTATTTTATTCAAGAGACCTTGTACATCAGTGGTCTAATATCCACTTAATTAAGCAATTCCATAGAAACGTCCGTTTATTTAAATATTCATAGTTTAGGAGACTCTTCTTATAAAATACTGCTCAGTAAGTCAAATGTGGGTTATGTTGCAGACTGTTTCCATAATCTGCCAAACTTGGATATGTTTGTGATCATAATAATTACGAAGATGAGAATGAAATACAGACGGACAGATTCATAAACGTATAAAAGTTTTGATTATATATTTAAGTAGTGTGGATGTCATTTTTCTGTCGTATTTAATGATCTTGAAGCTATAAACGATAATAACGACTAATGAAAAATAATAAAAGATTGTCGTGTTGAGAGCCGCAGCTACTAAACTATACCGGACTCGTCTCAGACAGATTTTTACTAATGACTGCGACTGCGCTTCGTCAACAACATAAATCATATTATAAGTCGAAGTATTTTTATTACTTCTTAGGTGTTATCAAATCTAATATATTAACGTGGAGGTGATATAACGGACCTTAATATCGCGTTGCGCAATTTTGTTGTGGACTCGTATTTACTGGTAATTTTAATTAATATCCGGGTGATAAAACCGATGCAAATGAAGGGTAGATATATTAGAATTTGAATATATAAAAGCTACCGTATTTATGTTTATTAAATTATAAGACTCTATCTGCTATAAGCTTCCGTCGTGTTTACGTTTCATATTTTCACAGCAGGCGGTCCTGGTAAAGGCTCGAACTACAGTATGAGTGGTATGAGTAATACGAGTGTAGTAGAGCTACGTGTGACGACCGCATGACCGTTTTATGACAACACATCTGCCACATTTCACGCTCACCTTTCCAATTTTCCATCGGCTCTTTCTTATGCCGCTATAAAACTTTATGTTTTCGAAAAGAGCGCTATTCACCACTGAATCCATATACTCTGACATTGGTCATGCCGTCTGTCCATGTTTACGTATCTGCACGTGCAAAACTGGATACAAAATCGGTACTTAGGCGTGTGTGTTTTGGGGCGACAACTGCTTGTGGAGCAGCCAACGCGCGACGGTGTAGTGAGGGTACGCAGGTGGCGTACGCGCCGGTACGCGACAGGCGACGGCTCTGTGTGTCACGCATGTACTCGTAACTAAGCGTTCAACAATTCTTTAGAGCTGGTTATTAAAATATTTGTTGTTCCGATGTTATTTATTTGTATATGTGGAGAGGCTTTGTGGCTCGCCGACAGACGTTCTCTGTGATGTAGGTGGTTTGCCGGAGCCCTGTATGGCTGCCATTGTTGGCGACTGTGACCAATTCTTGTGTGTGAGATAATAACATCGCAAAATTCTCTTTATTTTTTATTTGAAGAAAGCAAAAGGTTTTAGCATCTACTTTAGACTTATAAATAAGACAATTTAACCTGACGTTGACGTCGCAGTCTACTGACACTTCGCTGTGCAGCTAGATGTCAGGAGAGGTGTTTATAATTTAAATCTAATACCTGATTGATCAATCGAGTGATGTATTAACCTTCGTACAAAGCGCGTTAATAGTAATGGAGATTGGTTCTCATTTATAGACACTTGAATACGTATGTACATGTTTCTACCAGATGTGAGAGTCGAAACAATCAATTAAAAGGAATCGATTACGTGGGCCTGAAGCAGACGCGTCGGCTTCTGCGCGGCTAACTCCTCGCCGCATAGAACGAATCGACTCAATTATTACTAACCCGAGGATGAAAATTAAATTGGACCTCGGCTTGATGCGCTCAAACGATGAGACTGTTAAAACATTATGAGCCATACAATTTTTATCTCCCTCTTGGATCTTTAAACAGAGAGGTGCGCGGAGCCCGCAGACGCGCCGGCGCAGCGCAAGCGGGACACGGCGCCAGGTGCGAGGGGGACGCCGCACCGACCGGCCGGCAGAGGTCGAATATAAATGTGGAATGTTTATGGTTCTACCGTTTTATTTTATTCTTGGGCCGGCAAAGCATTAAATATTGTTTCAATTGAAAGCGGGCAGATCAGACGGTAGTGTCTAATGAAGAATAGATTAATAAAACCCGACAGTTGATTGAGTTCGATTCGCAATCGCGCCGATGCTGCATCAACAGATCGTATCTCGAGCGCCTATATACTACTTGTGTTACGAGTGTTGATACAAATCTAACTAATTGATGCGACGCAGGCCGCCTAGCTGCGTATGGTCAGCACCAGCTCATGGGGTCAGCACTACTCGCTAGAGTGCGAGTGGTGGAGGTAGCGTGAGGTGGTGCGACCGCCCGCGCACAAAGGCTTTGTCGCCACCGCTGGTCTTTGATCGCTCAGTGCGGCATGCGGCATACCGCATAGCGGGCCAGCGCGCGTATTGTCGCGCGATTAGTCGCGGCGCCGCGGTCGCCACATTTGTGTGTCGCGAGTGTTGTGACACTGGCACAGAGCATCACAAGCGCCGACACAGACGCCGACTGTTTGCATTGTACTACGTGCCGTGACATATCGTTTGTCGGACGGCCGCCGACGATGCCGAGCCATGACTTACGATGTTTTATGGAGCTGAGCTTTGTTGCCATTGAATGAGTTGGATGTTAAGGAGGGTCGCGTTAACAATTACACAACACCTAGGCATTACCTACGACTATTGTTCGTGCGGTTTATGTAAGGATGGGCCGAAATGACACTTCTAAGTAGACGCGTGATGTTGCAATACTTACGGAAAGCTAAACTCATTAAGTTGCAACTTTAAAAATGTTTTAATGGTTCCTGTGAGCTAAGCCTTATCAGAACTTTTAACACAAGTTTCAATTACTGAACAGCTTGCTCACGAAAAATGTCGTTTTATTAAGACATGTCGTTTTATTAAGATCTAGGACTTAGGTATTTCATCATCATTTATGTCATATCTTTTGTACATTAGGTCATCATGTGCCTAGCCTTTTCCCAACTATATTGGTGTCGGCTTCCAGTCTAACCAGATGCAGCTGAATACCAGTATTTTACATGGAGCGACTGCCTTTCTGACCTCCACAACCCAGTTAGTACTGGGTAATACGATACCCCTTGGTAAGACTGGTTGTCAGACTCTTTTGGCCACTGACTACCTAACGACTGTCAAAGATCTACAAATGACACCCGGGACCAACGGCTTAACGTGCTTTCCGAGGCACGGAGGAAACTCGGTATGTAATGGGTGGTCATCTTTAGGTTAAGCACGGCTTAACGTAAAGACGACCCGACCGGCTGTTATTATTTAGCCACGAGCTCCTTTTGCACATTAGATACGTAAACAAAATATACCTTGTAGTTTCAGAGGATAGTATATTATTATGTTTAACACTTCCAAACAAATTATGTACTAAAAGAAAAAACCAATACGCATCCTATTGTAAAGTTTAACTACAGTACCCTGCGTAGTGCTACGCCGCTCGTAGACAATGGCTACGAACGCGTCATTGCCTACGACTTTTTATTTTTACTGCTACGAGCTCTAATGGCATCATGCGTAGTTTGCTACGTAACTTTTTATTTTATTGCAGTGAATTTTAAACAAGTGATATTCATTTCCTGCTGCTATGAGTTGGGTCGGTAATTGTATTAAGTTAGTAGGGTGGCTGGGTAATGCTTAATATTTCAAGATTATATAAGTTTGATTCCCAAAATAAATACAGGTAGGTACTGATGAAAAGCCTATGTCTATTTTTTGGTGACTATGCTGCTTCATGTACAGGTTCAATATAACTAGTTGATTTATATCCTGGGTGCCTTAACTGAAACTTACAAATGTTTCAATGGTTACTAACTGCTCAGCTCTGCTCTTTACTCACTCTTCAGCACTGAGCGTTACTTGTGCACGATGTCCAACAAGTCTAAGTATTACTTGGTGTGTGAAGCAGGAATCGCTAGAATTATTATATATTTTCGACGTCATGCTAAGCCTAAGTGCTCGAAAATGGAGGATGGATGGAGGGGGATCCGCCGAGGTCGGCTCCGAAAGAGGTGGCACAGTGACCGAAGACAACATATAGAATAAAAGAAACCTAAAAGAACTTAGACAATGTTTTTCACGGTCCTAAAACAGTTAAAGCTTAATACAATCAAATATAGTTTTTTTTTATATAGAAAAGATTATAACTTCATCCCGGAAGTGGCCCATACAAAGTGATCATCAACTATCAGCCGATTATGAATACTACACCGGATATGTTCCACAACACTTTCCCACACGAATTAATTTACGTTGCTCAGCTCGGATATTAATATAATTAATTATATTCAAGTGGGTTAATTTGAGTGCTTCATTAGATTAATTAACACTAGATGCCTCATAGCTGTCGATAGCTGCAAGTGTGATTGCAGGGTGAGAGGTTGTGGGAGGGATTACTAGGATATAGGAGGGATACGTTAGTAGAAAATTCAAAAATGTATTTATGTTATTTACCTTTATTTATACCTTAATAATAATAAAAATATGTACAGGTATCAAAAGCAGAAAACAATTTAGGGGCGTCAAAAAGTTCGTCCGCATCGCTGTCAGCGGGGAAAGTATCTAAATGTAGGTATTAGAATGAAGTTAGCTGCCGGAGACCTTACAGGCCCGTCACCGTACATACAAAAATCGCGTGAAGCCGCAAAAAATTGGACTGTATGGTTTTTTTGGAATGTTGTATAACCCTATTATTAGTATAGTAAAACCAAGTCTGAAGCTTCGAACGAACTGTGCTGCATGGTGCTCAGAAAAGCTCCTATCCGGACGTTTTTCACGTTTTTACATTAAAACTTTTTCCCTTTTTGTAATAATAATTCATTTATTCAGGTAATTTACACCCATTGCCATTTTTCTCAATACAATCACACTACAAACACAAAAAACAAAAAAAATAGCAAAAAAACAAAATTACAATACAAATAGAATTGATTTATACAGGGTGTAAACGGACCCTTCACGAAGCCGTCAACCAAGCATTCTGTACATCAAACTAAGTAACTCTACGCAAAAATTATTGCTGGGAAACGACTTTTTTTTTTGGGGTGAAAAATCACGTTTTACGTTAAAACTCAATGTTACGCACTCAAAACTTAGTGCTGATGGATGTTTTGAAAAGTAAACGGGTCATGGAGTTAATTAAAGTAAAGTTAAAACCTTAAAAAATGGTTTAAAAAAAAAAACTTGTGAAAAAATTGGAACTTTGACCTTCAATATCTCCAGAACCTGTGGTTTCCCAGGTATTGTCTAGAAGAAAAAAATGGTCCCAATGATGGGCAGAATATGTGGTTTTCGTTTTCGTTAAGGGTCTTTTTACACCCTTTATACAATTAAAATTCAACTCAGCTTAATTAAAATTCAATTAAAACCAATGAATACCATCACTTCAGCCTGGATAGCCGTGATTTTGCTGAACCAAGTCCTCCCACGAAAATATGAAGCACGTTAAGCCGTTGGTCCCGTCTGTCATTTGCCCCACCTTGTATAAACTCACGTTTTTTCCCGCGTGGTCGGCTGAAACTACAAAATGACACCTGCTACTGTCTTTAAATGCTCCATTTGCTACATCTACGTTCATATCTACGCGAATACTATGCACCTTACCTTTCTGCGGAACATCACCTTTATTTTCAACCGACTTAGAAAAGGAGGAGGTTATTGTTTATGTAGTTAGTCGCCTTTCACCCATCCAACCAATCTCAACATGGTCTGAAAGTAAGGAGTAGAAGTACCTGTATTAATTATTTCTTCTTATCATTTCATGTAATTCGAGTATTAATTTATATTTGTTACCGTTGGACAACCATTATGGGTACTGGGAATGACTAAGGAAAACGAAAGGTGAGGTTATTTTAGTGAGATGCTTAGGGAATGTTGAGGAAATTATTTATTTTTTATTAATATGTTTATCTTGTTATTAACACAGGTTACGTCCATAACGGTATTTAGGCTACCTAAATATATAAGGATATATAAATGTTGCAGTCCATAACAGTACGTATTCAAAGAATGTTTTTTACTCTAAGTAAAACCGCAGAGTACTTTATCGATCGTTATTATGTCATCGTTGTTTTTTCAGTTTATCAGTGATCATGGTGCTTGCAACAGCGCCATTAATATATTACTCGTATGTTAATATTTCAACTCAAACCTTACCTCAGTAGTAGGTATCATTCTTTTGTAGTAGCCCGGAGTTCGGACGCTAGTATACTCCCGCCTTGGTCCTATAATTGTGTGGAGGATTTCGGGATGAGAGACGGCTTCATTGGTCTTGTGATCGCAAGCGCGACAGATAAGCATGACGTCCCGCGTTGGATTCCCAGGTCTGGCAAAGTATTATTAGGCTTTCCCATCAGGATTTTTTTTGGTAGTAGCGGCCCAGTCTGGAATTGTGCCTGGTGGCATTGGGATGGCAACCATCGGGGATTAAAGGTGTGATGTTATTCCAACGAGAGAGTGCATTTGCGTTTGCGCACAAACTTGTGCACTGTAATATTTGCTGTTTACATAGCTGGTCTTTACTGAGATTTGCCGCCATCAGCGAAAACGGTCAGGAAGACTATTAATATTATGTAGCGCTGGAGCTCCTTGTGAAGTAGCTATTCCGAGGAAGTACTAACACTACCATCGTAGCTATTTTTACCACCTATCAGCAAAAAATACAGTGTGGTGTTCTAGTTTGCAGGATATGAGTGACATACACATGAGATATTTTCCATTTTGGTTTTTTATCCTTAGACAGCAGTGACGACTTACCATCAGTTAAATCATCCGCTTGATTACCATCGAAAGAAATAGAAAAAACAATTTCAAGTTCTTCTTCTTTACGTCTCGATTACACTCAAATTCTGTAAGACTTATAGATATGTAGCTACCTGGACACGGACAGCTCCAACATTGATAAATCCTGAAAAATGCAGGTCGTTGGGCAGGATGGGCAGGCAAGGCGACGACTAGTTAAATTTCAAATAACAAACGTTTCTTGTAAACCATGCTAGCTAAAATATTCATTTTTTTTCATTTCATAATACCTATCAGATTGTCGTATTTATTAATGCCCATGCCATGTTATTTATTAATTTAAAAAGCGGAAAAGTTAATTTTACCACATCTGCTCATTTTGGTAACAAACATGTTTATTTATGATTCAACCAACATTTTTTGTTATTTTACCTTCAGGAATGTGGTGACGCTTGGCTACCTACCTATATTGTGGGGAGTTCCCAAGTAGTATTGACAATAGGCTACTGAATACAGTAGCACTATAACTGCATGGTTGATTATTTATTTCCTTCAAGTAAATGGTAGTAGAGCCCAGAGGGAGGAGGGGGGGGGGGTTTCAGCAAGCATCTTCAGCGGGAAAACTTGGTAGCTTAGTAGGTAGGGCGTGATCATCAGCATCACGCTGCTTTGCAAGAGAACGCTTAAATTATACTACGAAAAATTTTGGTCAGGAGCACCACAGAAGGCCACATGTTGGAGAAGTTTTGCCTGTGTAAGTCGTTTAGGATCAGGCTCCGTACAATAAGATGAGAATTAACGTTGCTGAACAGCCCGTAGTTAGTTTTTGGTCATTTTTGAATGCTGAAACTGGACACCTTCCCGACGGGCTTCTGTCTGAAAATTTTCGTAATCTCATTTAAGCGTTCTCTCATCACGCTCTACCTACTCAGCTCCCAAGTTTACATGTTGAATATGCTTGCAATAAAACCTTCTGGGCTCCCTACATATAAGTAGTATAATTTAGTTAAAATAATGTTTTACGGATAGGGCGAATGGGGTGTACGCCAGTCAGCTACAAATACAGACGGCATCCATGACGTTTTTCCACCGAAATGATTATAAAGACAAGGTTTTAAATATACGGAAAAGCATTGCCTAAAAATGATGAGCGAAGACAAATTATTTAACTAAAAGCCAGTTATTTATAAAACTCATGCAAAACCATGAGCTTACAGGTTTACGTAAACTTTTAGTTCACTTGTTAATTTAATAACGTCGATTAATTAAGCAACCTCTTTATCGCTGTTTTAATTAATCTATAAATCAAAATTAATCGATTTTATTACCACACTCTGTTTTTTAGGGTTCTTTTGTGAAATGGCAATCACGGAACCCTTATAGATTCGTCCTGTCCGCCTGTCTTTCCATCCGTATGGCACAGCCATTTTACTCCGAGACCGTTGGCATCACACGGTTGAAATACGGAGATTAGCTGCCGGTACATAAATATGATGTGAAATTATGAAAAAAAATAAAAATAAGGGTGGCCCTGAATGCATGTAATCAGTTACATGCATTCAGGGAGAAAAAGGATATAACTGTTTGGGTTGTCTATATATCTATGACAAATCGAGGTTCCTTAAATATTTGTAAACTTAAGGCAATGGTTGATGAGATATTTGCTTCTAAAGTCGTAAGTATTGTGTCCCTCCCCTGTAATTTTTAAAGAAAGTAAATGAAAATTCTGAAAAAAATGGTTTTCTAGAATAGAAAAAGAACTTTCATCAAAAATTGGTTTGATAAGATTTGATATTAAATTTTTGAGATATGGGACATTTTCGTAAAACTGCATCAGTAAAGTTGTTTTTTATTAACATACTATGAAAAACAAATTGTCATGAATGAGCGTTAAACATATATTCTTTAGTGCTACGGAACCCTTTGTGGTCGAATGCAACTCGCACTTGGCCGATTTTTTTATCTGTATCCGCATTCAGGATTAAAAGAGTCTCCTCGTTTCATAGTTACTACTTTGAGTACCTAACTATTACAGGTATGTGTGGTAATTTAGGTTTTACATAATGTATTAATTTAGTGATTCTGATATTGTGATACTGTTAGCCTGCGTGATCCCACAGCTGGGCAAAGGCCTTTCCATGACTTTCAGTTTTTTCGACCCAGGGCTAATGTGGACCTCTGGACGTTGGTTTCACCAGTCGTCTTCTACGAGGTCGGCCGCGAGGCTGTGTTAGGGCTCCAGAAAGTGGCTATTTAGGGCCACAGGTCACAGGGTATATACATAATATAATAATTCTTACAGCAATTTTATATTTTGCGTCTGGTTCATCGTTAGTTGGTGCGTCGGTCAATAGATCTGCTCTTCACAAACCTTCTTTCCAGGCATCGCGTCGATGTCGTGCTGAAGAAAACATGAAAATCTCCGACCGAGTCAGGATGGTATCAGGGCTGCTCAGCGTGCACCGAATGTAGTTACTTATCAAATATGACTGTTCAATGCAAGAATTTTACAATACTACGACTCGTCCATACAGTGTTAAACTTGTTAAATGACTGTCCTATACGGATTTGTTTTTATTTTTAACCGACTGCCAAAGGAGGAGGTTATCAAGTCGGTTTTTTTTTTTTGGTTGTTTTTTCAGCGATATCTTCGCTAATCGTGATTACTACAATCGCTCGGGTGTTTATTGTTTACACAATATCATAACATAACATAACGCCTGTACGCTCTGAGGGTGTACGTAGATTTCTACAGTACCTCCAGATTTCGACAGTTAGGTATGTTAGCATCCATTTTATTGGAGATAAGCCTATTACCATGAAATGTATTGTTAACAATGTAAAATAAATTCATAGCATTTATTTGTATAGCAAATCTATATCTATACATATAATAAGACAGTAAAAAAACTGTGTCTGTACATTGAATAAATTAAAAAAAAAAAAATTGATGGGGGTTTAGAAACAGTAATAGAGCACGAATCCAAAAAAAAATTCTGTCTGTTTGTCTGTTTATCTGTTTGTCTGTTTGTCTGTTTGTGTGTTTGTCTGTTTGTCTGTTTGTCTGTTTGTTTGTACACGCTAATCTTCGGAACTACTAGACGGATTTGAAAGATTTTTTTTTGTTGTATAGGTATTAAGTCTGGGCAACATATAGGCTATAATTTATCTTGGAAACTTGAACACCTGATGCAGAACCGCAATAGAATAGCTAAACTATAAGAGATACAAAAATGGTACCATAGCAAAAATTGTTCCACGTGATGAGCATTTTCTGATGAGAGAATAAATTTGAAGATCTGGAACACCTGTTGTGGAACTCCAAGAGCCCAGCTACACCATAACACATATAAAGGGTGTAAAAAGACCCTTAACGAAGCCGAAAGGCACTTGTTCTCCTCGTCATTGTGATCATTTTTTTGTTCTGGACCATACCTGGGAACCTTCTAGTTGCGGAGATATTGGGGATCAAAGTTCCAATTTTTTCACATGTTTTTTTTTTAAATACTACTTTTTAAGGTTCTAACTTTACTCCAATTACCTCCATGGTCCGTTTACTATTCAAAGCATCCATCAGCAATAAGTTTTGAGCGCATTATATTGAGTTTTACCGTAAAATGTGATATTGGACCCCAAAAAAAAATTCGTTTCCCAGCAAAATTTTTTGCGTAAAGTTACTTAGTTTGATGTACTGAATGCTTGGTTGACGGCTTGGTGAAGGGTCTGTTTACACCCCGTAGGAATGACGTCTTAGCAAACATTGTTCAATCTGATGAGCATTCTCTGTTGATTTATAAAAATCGAAGTTCTGGAACACCTATTGTGGAACTCCAAGAGCCCAGCTACACCATAACACATATAGGAATGAAGTCTTAGCAAAAATTGTTCAATCTGATGAGCACTCTCTGTTGACTTATAAAAATCGAAGATCTGGAACACCTGTTGTGGAACTCCAAGAGCCCAGCTACACCATAACACATATAATAATGACGTCTTAGCAAAAATTGTTCGGTCTGATGGGCATTTCCTGTTGACTTATAAAAATCGAAGATCAGAAACATCTGATGTGGAAATCAAAGCTATCACTAATTTCACATATAATTTGTATAATTATAAAATAACATAAGCTGGGAGTACCTCCACGCGGTGACGGCGGTAACAGTTTAGGACTGATATTCGATGACGACGGTATATCATTGAAAATTTGACTCTACTGGACAAAACTCCTATTTATTTTTTTATTTTATCGAATAAATATGCCTTCGGGCTTATGTTATTTGAGTGTTTTAGACTTTTTCCACTTATCTTCGTGACACGGTAGCCTACCCGGTAACGCAGGGGAGCAGTCACTTAGATTTTAATTGATCAGGTATCTTCACAATAAAACTATAACCATGCCTAGAAAGAGGTCAAATCTTTCCCAATGTTCCAATGGAGCTAAAAGATTGAGGATCATAAGATCCCAAGAATCTACCGAAGAACGTCAGGAGAGACTTGATGCTGTTCGTGAACATCAGGCTGCAACTCGCTCCGTGGAAACCTCTTCCTCTCTTCTCTTCTCTTCCTCTTGGATAACGAAGCACGCCTGCGTTCTCAGCGTATTTACGCATCTACATCCAGGTCTCTAGAGAACTGTGAAGAATAAGATGCGCGACTGACCGCTGATCGTGAACGTCATGCATTGTCTCGCGAATCGGAGACGTTCACGGATAGAGAATTACGCTTGAGTTCCAAGCGTATCTACACATCGACTTCTAGGTCTGTAGAGACAAGTGGGGAACGTGATGCGTGACTGACCGCTGATCGTGAACGTCACGCATTGTCTCGCGAGTCGGAGACGTTCACGGATAGAGAATTACGCTTGAGTTCCAAGCGTATCTACGCATCGACTTCTGACTTACAAAAATGAAAGATATGGAACGTCTCGAATCGTCTCGCGCATCCCGTTGTTTTCCCGTCCCCGGGCTCTTAGAATTCGACATCAGACGTTTCAGATCTTCGATTTTGACGACCCCGTTGTCGCTGGCATAAGCAACAGGATCCGCGAACGAAGTCGCGGGCAGAAGCTAGTTACAACTAAAAATCGAAAAATAAAAAATCTTTTTTACAAAAAATAAAACTGATTTCAAAAACACAAAAAAGTGAAAAATAACTTTAGATTCGGTTTTCTTTTATGCTAAAAAGAATTTTTATTACTTAATATTTTATCTATATCTTGGGTGTATTTACAAAGTTTTTCGAATACAGTCACTTCGTTGTACAATACAACATGTGTAAAAGCCATTTACCTGACGCAGTACCTTATCGATGACGTCCCCACGAACTGATCTGGTAGTATTTTGACATTGAATTGCTCTCAAAATGGTGAATGAAAACATCATGAGGAATCGATTTCCTCGCGGTGTTTATCTATGACAAAAAATTCGAAGACAGGTGACATCTACCAACACGCACTGGGCCCGCGAGGTGGAATACAGCTCACTCATTTGCATAGAGGAGGCCTTTGTCCCAGCACTGGGAACATTATAGTCTGGTTATGCACACATTGACGCATAGGTACGTGCGTCTCATTACCCTGAACTAATATTGTTATTTTTCTCGATGTGAAGTGATGAATTGAAATGTGTTATTCCCCTTTATATATTTGATGTATTTATTTGTGCCGTATTGGAGTCCAACTTAAATTCACAGCGGTCAAAGTCCAAACGTCCGGCGTCCCAATAGTAATCCAATTCGTCATACCTACTTCGGTTTACGTAGTGTTGAGTGTTTGTTTGTAAACAAGTTGGTTATTAAAACTTTGTTCTGGGAATATGTTCAACACATGTTTTTTCCAGTCATTGGACAATAACAATAACATGAGGTGTGTTTACTGAAACGTTTTATAATGAGGTAATGGTTGTAGCGTAAACATGTTGATACTTGCGTTTTTAGTGATCAGTGCGAATATTTGTGAAACTGCATACGTACTACCTATTGATCGGAAAGTAAAGTGTGGAACACGTTCGAATAAGTCTTTGAATCATTTAACTAATATAGTTAAAAGACAAACAGCCTTCCCTTTACCTAACCATATTGGGGTTGGCTTCCAGTCTTACCGGATGCAGTTGATTACCAGTAGTTTACAAGGAGCGACTGCCTATCTGACCTCTACCACCCCTTTTAGTACTGAACAATACGATTCACAGACAGACTGTAATGGCTCCATAATAGAAGTAGGTTTCAAATTGTCTCAGGAAGTTTTTCACAGTTCTCAATTATGATAAAAAAAACAAATGTTTTTACATTTGTTACAAATGAAAGCTTACTGAAGCATTTTTCAATACAAAAGTGAGACACGTTTGAAGAATCCAAGTCGTTCTTCAATCTTTTGTATGCAATTTTGAACATTTTTCCTGAAGCACGTGAAAATAGCTGCCAAGACCAAAAAAGAACGAAAGCATGAAGTTGAGAAATAGGTAACTAAAAAAAGATCTAAGATTATCACGATACAATTTCGCAGTGATCAATAAATTCAAAACGTTTGGTTGTTTTGTCTGATTTATCATTGGAAATATGTACAGAAGCCAGCACATCAAGCTACTCCCATCTGTCATATAATAAATTTCTTTAATAGATTTTCAACTTAATCGCTAAAGCATTAGGTTCAAGGTTGATTGGGAAAATTTGACAGTTTCGGGTAACTTGATATGCTGGCGTCTGTACCTACCAAATAACTTAATTTAGAATAATAAAATACACTACAGGATAGTAATGCGCAAACGAGACTCGCACTTGGCCAGTTAATAATAAAAACAGTGACGTCATTTCCTTTCGATAATTTTTACACCGGGGCTTTACTGAAACCTATGTACTAATTAACCTTTCCTCAAAACACCTTATCTATAGCCTGACAATATCCTTAGAATATATTTTTTTTCACTAATACTACCCAAGTATAGCCATGTAATGTGACGATAAAAATATTTGTTCGATATTAACAGGAAAAGTGTAATTTAGGTACAAAAAATGTACTGAATTCAACTCTTTGTAGTTTAACTTAAGTTCAGGTACTGGAAATAGACTTGTCCCAGTTCAACGATTAGGCATAGAACTTATAGATTCGACTTTTCCCGGCGAAATATGCTGGTGGTACTTTTATTTTATACTCGAAATATTATAAACATTAATAAATTAAAATAACCTAAAGTAGTTAACATAAAAATAAACTTTAAAAATGGAGTCAAAAAACTCACAAACCTCAACGCTGTCAACTGGTAATGTATCCAAGAGACTGGCGGCGTTGCCACGTTGTATTGTATGGCAACGCTAAGCCTTTGGCCAAGGTAAAAGCCAGCCCTTGGGTCACGGGAAGTGTCAACTAAGCGTTTTGAAATGTCCTTGAAAAGGCTGCGAGCACTCGGGCGTCCACGGTCCTAGAATTTCAACCCCAAACGGCTCGAAAATATAGTTACCAATATAGCTACTATATTTACGCTGCTTGAGTTTCTCTGCAGCCGCAGCGGCAGCCCCAGCACAGCACGACGAGCTAGGAAGATGGGGTGGGATGGTAAGAGTATCGACACTAAAATTCAGTTTACCCACAGTGTAACGTTTCAGTTTCCTACGATTGCTTAACTTTATATTTAACTTTGTCTATAAATCTGGGGAGCCACCTGTTTGCACCCTCGATGTTGGGAAGCAATTAGAAAATTGATAGGTACTGGCAATTAGATGATATATTTTGGAAAACAATCCATTTTACCTATTAATTACAAAACAAAATTAAGGTTTGGTATCTCCAAAACCACAATTATTCCTTCCATGCCTCGAATTAATATTTCTCTTACGACAAAGCTTCGTCTGGTATAAATCTCGCTTGGGTGTAACTAATTTGGTAAATGTCTGCGTACCCATAATTCACATAATCGTTAAAGCAATTAAAATCGCATTATCCATTGAGTCCATTGAAGCTCTGTGGCCCGGCGGAGGTACGAACAGGCTGGAAATCTATTTTTTGTTTCACAAAAGAGCATATTATAATACATAGCCCTATCCATTCAAAGCAATTAGCATGAACGGCCGTTTAAGTGAAAGTTCTATTTCCTTGTAACTGGTTAAAATGGTTTTATTTATTTTTCCAAATGTGGAAAACCGAAGGATTACAAAAATGGCGATATGGGTGAAAATAATATGACTAATAACTAAAAACGGGAAAACTAATTAGGTAGTATTTGTTTGCTATACTATTAATGTGAAAAAGTTTTTTTTATTTTTATTTGTTTACTAGAGACTCGCCCTTACTTCGCACAGTAAGGAAGCCGATTATCAACAACCGGGCACGAATTCAACCTCCGAGGTTGCTACACAGAAATTGCTGAAGGAAAAACCCAATAAGACTTAGCCCGACCTGGGAATCGAATGCTCAGTAGTTGCGTTTACGATCACCAGACCAACGAGGCAAAAAAAAGTGAAAATAAGTCCATCTAATTTAATTAAAATGCTTAAGGAAAAACCACAACCACAATTATTTAATGTGGTTAAATTAATAGTAATACCACACACCACAACTTTGTCTTTGTGCCTAATACTACTTGCAATATTCTCATATATAGGGTGATTGGTAATTAGTGACCGATATTTAAACACGTGATTGTACTCATGATATCAAACATCTTTCCCAAAGAACGGCGTCACGCGGCTAACAGCTGATAGGTCTCAGGCATGCGAGCGCGAATTTCGCTGTTGTGTTATTGGGATAAAAGTGAACGAGTAGGTATAAAAAAATGTTTCTTTGGGAAAGTTGTTTGTTATCATGAGTATAATCACGTGTTTAAATATCGGTCACTAATTACCAGTCACCCTATATATCAATTTTAATTGGCACCGAAACACACTGTTTTTGCATTTTGTGGTTTAGTAACAGTTGAAATCCAGCACTAATCAGTTTAGTTATAAAGCTTGTAAATAACTCGAATGCCTAAAACGGTAAAACCTCATTAGGTATCATCATGTTAACGAAAACATGTGACGTCACAAATACGGTAAAAAAAAAAACAATTCAACCTGGCCATAATCCTGTCCTTTGGAGTAATGTTGGCTCTTATACTAGGTACTGGGTGTATTACATATGTACCGTTCTTTTGCGCTCCGCCGGAATCGGATGAAAGGAGCTGACCACACGAACTGAGGCTCAATAACGGAGTTATTAGACAGTCCCAATTGTATGTCAAACTTATCTGTTTTGTCAGACTTTTATTGTTTCACGAGAATTCAGAATGTTGAAAACTGGAAATCATCTATAAAAATTACAGGAATGATGATGACTTTATTTCGGAAAGGGAAAGCTCTTCCACTAAGTTTATAAAGAGGTAATTTTTTTAAGGTTGGACGTAGGGGTAATCTTCGGAACGACTGATCAGATTACAAAAAAATTTACTAATGGGAAGCTACATCGTCCCCGGATAAATTCCGACCGGAAGGTGAGCAAAGCCGCGGGCGAAAGTTCGCTAGTTATAATTACATTTTGCCAGATTAGCTTTTGTAAGAGCTAATAAGCAAAAGCCATTGAAGAGCTTTTAATTTAATAGAAGCTACTTTAGTTTAATTTCATGAACACTTCAAGTAAGGGTTATTAAAATAAAACACTAAAGAACAGTCAACACAGTTTTTTCTATATTTTCTTTCACTAATATCTAAGAGCAATAAATTATAGTTGTTAATTTCATATAATACCGTTTAAATCTGTACATATTTACAAACAGTTCATACCTAACCTATATCACAGTTTACACAGTTATAATATCTACGTAGCAAATGTAGGGAGCCGTTCTGATTGACTTCGAAATGAACTTCTTTGTTCTTACGTGGCAATACCTGAAATAAAAAGAAAATCTTATCTAATTCATGTTTAAGTAGCAGGTACAATAATTTACACAAACAGCAGTATAATATAATTATACAGTAATACACGGCTGATTTTAGAAACTGTCTTAATACTAGTTTTTAGTAATTGTATTTGTAGATAAATTGCAAAATTATACGCTTGGGGGTAAGACTGTTAGCATTAATTAGAGCAATAAAATGTAATAATGCTCTAGTTGCTGTTAACGTTCGGTTACTTCACCTTGTTTCAAGTACTTATTTACATTGGACAATTGTACTACTTTTACCTTTTGTGGTTAGGCACTAACCACACGAAAAAGAAGAAAGAATAAGACTGCTTTCGGACATTCCCGACTTTCCCTGTTTCTCTTTTTCCTACAGGTAGATGATTGCTTTTATTTGAGCAAAATATCAAGAGGGTAGGAAAAGTCAGAATGCTCTTTATGACATAAAGAGCAGCAGCAGAGGAAGGATTAATTATATTTTTTAATTTATTCGTTCGTTACACACGTTTTATCGCAACTATCTCTGCGCTTATTGAGCATGACATTTTTGTTTGGATGGTTCGGAGACGTTATTATGACTTTACGCCACATTAATCAATCAGCATAGCCTTTTTCCGAACTATGTTGGGGTCGGCGTCCAGTCCAACCGGATGCAGCCGAATACCAGTATTTTATATGGAGCGACTGCCTATCTGACCTCCACCACCCAGTAGCCGAGTAATATTAATATTGGTTAAAAACTTACAAAATTGTCACGTTATACATTTTTGTAAAACTTTTAAATTTCTCCTGTAGCGTGGGTGCGTTTACAAACATTTAAACTCACATGCACAAACGGCCAGACCCAGAACAACTATCTGTAGGCCATTCAAATATTTGTTCCGTTCGGGGATCGAACCCGCGACATGCAGCGTAGCAGTCAAGTGCTCAGCAGCAGAAAGTTATGAAAAATAATTGCGGAATTGTCGCAGTGTCAGTTATCTCCTGACGGTTTTATAAATGGGCGCATCATTTGAACTGGTGACTTTATGATATTAGAGATTCGAACAATAGAATAGAATATTAATTTATTGTGTGTGTAATCAGGTATTTAAAAACCATCTCCACTACATACTCTTAGGGTGTGTTTAACAACAAAACAGTTAACAATTTTGCTATAACGTTATGTTTCATACGCGGCAGTAAGTGCATCCAAGACCGAGTCGAAATATAGGTTCGGAACAGGCCTTGGAGAGTTATTTTCGTAACTATTGCAAGACAGGTTTATATTTAAAATATATACGTTCTATAAACTTCATATTCTTGCTCATGTTTCTCTAAAACCATATTTTGAATGAGTTTCACCCACATTTAACAACAAAACATTGACTACGGCTCTCATGTCTCATTGGATAAAAAAAATGAAGGAATCCCAGTCTGTGATATTCTAACATTTTGAATATAAGTGGTTCCCTTATTTATCTACATTTACTACTACATTTCGATAAATACATTTAAGTGCATTTACTTAAATGTATCTATTTATCGAAATCTCTCTCGGCTTTCATCTTCGGTTTAGTTTCAAGTTTTACGTTCAAGAAAGCGCCCGTAAAGCAGTGGATGTGGAATTTAACAGTGACATAGGTACGTTTATGGTCAATGCTTCAAGTCGTAATGTCGTATAGAGCGTCATAAATTGAAATAGGTATATTATACTGTGAGAGCAGCGGTGGCCAAGTGGTGGCGGCCCCGACTTACGAACAGTAAGTCGCGGGCTCGAACCCAGGAAGGTGCATTACTTTGTGTAATTTATTTCATCGCCACTCTCAAAACGGTGAAGGAAAACATCGTGAGGAAATCGGCATGTCCTAGAACCGAAAATTCGAAGACATGTGACATCTACCAACCCGCACTGAGCCCGCGTGGTGGGTTATAGCCCATTGCCTCTCATAGAGAGGAGGACGTAAGTCCCAGCAGTGGGTACATTACAGGCTGATTATGTTCTGCTTATGTTATACTATACTATGTTACTCACCATAATATCTTCATACATTTGTGAGCCGTCACTTGATATCGAGCTTGCACGAATAATCCCAGGTCACTAATCATCTAACTAACTTACTTGCATACATGAACTGTCTCTAGACATTTTCTTACAACTAGAGCTACCTCTGAGATCTGTCTATACACATCTGCGACATCTGCGGACAAAGGAAACGTACATTAATCTTTAAATCTTTCTTTTGCTATATGAATAAAAATCAGTTGACACTTGTATGAGTTTGAGAACACTTGAGAAAGGCTCGACCAAATTGTTTCAGTTTTTTTTTGTTATGGTCGTAATTGTTAAGACATAACTTATACTGTCACTTACGGGATATCTTCCGTGATTGTTCATTATTTTGAGCTAACGATAGATGGATATCCCGTAAGTGACAGTATAAGTTTAGTTATAAACCGTGAAAGCTTAAAACAGTGTTTGTTAAGACATGGTTTGTAAGATAGAAAATTTAAAAAAAAATCTTTAGTATATTGCATCGGGGTGGGTCGCTAGTTGGAATATAAAGAAAAGAACCTTTTCTGTTTAAAACACATTTTTTGTTTAGAAGACATTGTCTTTTATTAATTATGCTTCTCTAACAATAAGATTTAAACCTGCACCTTCCTTATAAGTATTTATTCTATCACAGGAAGAAATCTACGAAGGAATCAATTTATTGTCTAATAAAAATTTATTAATTTAATGAATTATAGTGTTAAGTATAATCTATTAAATTACTACTTTATTATAATAATCCAATGAATTAATACAAAGAAAGTGCTTAGAAGAAATGTTTTTTATCCATAATCGAGATTTGTAGTTGTGTTGAGAGAGCATTGTAAGGCATTTAGCATGATAAAAGGCCCGTGCGCTTTGTGCGCGAGCTTTGACGGCGCGGCCGGTTCATTTGTACTTTATAGTTTTCTTACTATTCAGAAACACACAAAGTCATCAAACGTTGGTGGTCAGTGTCTGCCCAGTCATTATTTAATGATACCAACATTTTCTGTTTCTGAATTACAATTAACTATGAAGTACAAACATTATTCAACGTTTGACTAGTGACCTAGGGGTCGAAGTTCGACCGATTTTGGTTTCATTTTTTTTGACATACATATATTTTAAATTTCTGCACTAATTCTCAATATATGAACTTTAACTATGCCAAATCTCGCATTCCGGGCGCACAATTACTTAAAAATATCATTAAATGATAGTTACCATATCATTAAATGTTGTAAGTGTGTGACACAGTTGCATATGATACTATTGGAATTTCTGGGGTGAATTATCGTAATTCCAATTATCTCCAAAATATCACTACAATTTGGTTATAAAGAGAAATAAAAAATGTATAATAGTTTAACATAAAACTGACAATACTTCTGTTAATAGACAATTTTGATGATCGTAATCAAAACACATTGATGATATTTCGCAAATATGAAGTGTTTTATTGCAAATAATAATTTAATGAAACGTATTGGTAATAGAACGCCAAGGTTTATGAGTTATTGAAAATAGATTCCAATCCACACTATTAGTCTAAATTTTATGATTTTACTCTTGACCAAGTTGTGTGTAATGCATTTTCACCAGCATTTTTGCATCTTCTGACTTGCAAGATAGCAGTATGGCAACAGGGGTGCAGGCCTGCAGCATATGCTCCACGATTATCACCCCTACTATTAAAGGCTCATTCATTGCATCAATGAAATTATATGTATGTACAATGGAAATTGAAACATGTCCGCATATTGACATACATGTGTCTTAAAGAAAACATAATCTTAAGGTTAGCAGTTACTTATAGGGATGCATTAACACTTAAAAATGTCAGCTGGCGAGCTGGAATGCAAACAATTTCAGCTATTACAAGCTGAGATTGTATGGCTAACAACTACAGCTATTTTAGGTAAATAAGAAAGACATTCTAATTTTGTAGATTAACAAAGCATTGGTACACTATAAAAACTTTTTTTGTCAACTCAACTTTGTGTACGACATAAATGATACGTAACCACTTGTCACGATGCGGTACCCCGATTTACTAATGTGTAACTTGAATCATGCTTCGAATTCGGACCAGCGAAAAAGTAGAAATACTGCAATACTTATATACATATATATGTTTACCACGACATTGGAAAGCCCCTTTCTATCGCAGGTAAATAAGAAATGGAAGCTAATTAACAATCCCCTTCGGGCTTTATTATAGTATAATATGACCTGCTCCTTGCCACGGGAAGAAATGAGGAAGACCAGTTTGTTGCTGGGAGGATGATCTGAGAGATGAACAGCAAGTGCGTCATGGAGAAGGAAAGCTGCGTAAGGAAAACTGAGCAACTGCCTGGAGGAGGCTTATCCTGGAAACCAAGACGAACTCAATACTGATGTGTAATATACATAAAATATACAAACTATTTATGGTATAACGTTGTTAACATCATCATTCTCCTGCCCTTATCCCAACTTATTTGGTGTCGGCGCAACATGTCTTCTTCTTCCATACTTCTCTATTACTCGTCATCTCAGCAGTCACCTTTTTAGCCATATCATCCTTCACACAGTCCATCAACCTTCCTCTACTCTTATATTCATACTCAACATTTTCCTCACTACATTTTCCTCATTCCTCCGCATTTAATGTCCATACCACGATAACCGATTAGCACTCAACTTTTCAGTCACCGGCGCCACTTTCAAACTTCCTCTTATGTACTCATTCCTTATTTTATCCATTCGCGTAACACCACACATCCCCTTAGCATTCTCATTTCAGCCACATGCAAATGCCTTTCATTCATCCCTTTTGTGGCCCAACATTCTGATCCATACAAGACAGCAGGTCTAACCATGGTTTAATAAAAATCTTCCCGTTGTTAACAAAGATGGATTAAAATGAACTCAGGCCTTTGCCCGCGGGTACGAACTCCAGAACAACACCTGTCCCGATCCTTACGTATTCCATTCGCCTCGTCCACATTCAAGGAAATAGTTGAATTCAATTAAATGGAATTCAACCATTTCCTTGTTATGTAGAGCACAGGCTAGTTTGCTTACCTATCACGTAAACCCGCATTATACTTAACATTTAGGTGTTATAATTAGTAACAGTATATCGGATGATTTTTAATTATTCATATTACTCATTCCAGAAGGTTTTAAGTAAGGCAAAATTAAGGAAAAACCCGCTTCAGGGAAAATATTTCAGTATTTAATTAGAGGTGAATATTTATTTAGTATGTAGTATTTAGTATAAAAGGGCATATGGGATTGATAAAATAATATAATATTTATTATTTGAACAACTTTAAATATAAATATTTTAAGTTGTTGTGTGATATTATTGGCATAATGACATGAAATATGCATTTTCCTGAGTCAAACTCTTTACAAAATCTACCTATTATTATGTTGAAATGCAGTAAAGTAAATACTAATATAATGATCAAATGTAATGTAACTAATATGCCTAAGCTATGATATTAATTAATTAAGGACCAGATAGTTCACAAAATAATCGTACCGTTTAGTTAAAATTATTCAAAGGTTATAAGGTAAATCATTTTATTTTTATCATTTTATTTTCCCAGAACCTGTTTTTGCCAATATTACATCCACATTTAGCTTTATAATCTACTATATATCCTGACATGAACAGAATAAGTTATCGTGAAAATAGTAATAAAGTAATATGAATCTTGGATTTTCTTCCCGGGTTTTTTTTTGCGTTATTGTGTTTTATCATCAGGTTTTTATTAGAAGTAGCCTGGAGTCTGGATTTGTGCCTGTATGATGGCATTAGGCGGCAACCCCTATAATATGAATCTTAATCATAACTGACAAAAAGTGAATGTACTATAAATACAGCTCTGCCTTAACATTCGGAGGTTACAGTCGTGGCGTAATGTACAGTAAAATTAATTTACACAAACTTTAAAACTATTTTGACTGATTTCTATGTAAAAATAACCAGAGCGACATTAATTTTAATAACTTCATGCCGCGGAAAATATTTTTAATACACTATTAAGTTACAGTATTCCTGGAGTCGATTCCAGGGGCGGGCAAAGTGATAATGGGTTTTTCTATAAATAATTTCTTATTTACTAGTGTCTTGAAAAGGGTTTATGAAAAAAGGTTGCGAATTTCAGCTTTCGGGTTTTGTTTTTTTTTACCAATTATTTTAAATAAAGTTCCTTAGTATTTTAATTTGGGTAGGTAGATATGCCATTTTTGTTATTATCCACCTCTTGTCAATTATTTATACAAGGTGTAAACGAACCCTTCACGAAGCCGTCAACCAAGCATTCTGTATATCAAACTAAGTAACCCTACCCAAAAATTATTGCTGGGAAACGACTTTGTTTGGGGTGAAAAATAACGTTGTACGATACGGTAAAACTCAATGTAACACACTCAAAACATTGTTGTGATGGATGCATTGAATAGTAAACGGGTCATGGAGGTATTTATAGTAAAGTTAAAACCTTCAAAACTAGTTTTCTTTTTTTCAAAACTTGTGAATAAGTTGTAACTTTGGCCTCCAGTACCTAGACTAACTAACTAGAAGGTTCCCAGGTATGATCAAGAAGATGATCGCAATGATGCGGAGAACAAGTGCCTTTCGGTTTCGTTAAGGGTCTATTTACACCCATTATACTATTATCGCCTAGTCTTATTAACCTATGACTACCAATATTTGACTAATATGACAACCAATTAGCTATGTTGGATTCGCCACCTAGTCAAACCAAATGCAGCTGAATACCAGTGCTTTACATGACGTGATTGCCTATCTGACCTCTACAATCCAATAACTAGGTAACAGCATACTCCTTGGTAAGACTGGTTGTCTGACTTACCGACTTCTGACCGTCGAATGTAATAGCTCAGATCGTAGTGATAGGATTTAAATAGTTTACGATGTTTAGAACTACATTGGAAGTTGGAACAATATTTTCTACTTATTGAAGGCTGTTTTCAGACACCTCAATCAACTTTTTTTTGGAGTTTACCGTAATAGTACGCCGTCTGTCTATGTCACAGGGCCTTTATTTTACCCGTAATAGGTAGGCAGTTGACATTTTATAACATTAATAATTGCTCACACGTGTTTGCTTGTATTCACTATTTTTCTAAAGGTCTTTCGTTAAAATATAATTTATTGACATTTTTCCTGTACCCTTTTTTAAAACAATATTACTTTTGTTATACAAAGAAAAAGTATAGAAAAAAAGTATAGAATGCACACCGCATTAATGTATCTAGTTTACTTCCTTCCTCGATAGATGGCGGTGCGCCCTTTTCAGAAACACGCTGTCTTTCGGCATTGCGTCTGGTTTTCGTTCACAAATACACAAAACTACATAAATCTACATCGTAACTCTTCATAAATTTTTGAGAAGTTGGAATCTCTGGAAGAAGAGATTTTCTTAGATTACGAGTTCTAATAAAACCGATGTTTGATAAAGCTTTTTATTCAAAACTCTTCAAGCTTCTTTTTTTTTTTCGGATGGGAAATCGTCAAATGACCCCCCCAGCTCTGGGCGGAGGGAAGGGAGTGTCTGACTTTTACTGACATCCACGTTCCTTCTTTGCCCTTTATGTTCCAGGGCCGCGGTATCTCTTTCGAACAGTCCCGCAGCCCTCTTCATGTTGCTTTACGAAATCATTTGAGTGTGAGTCAAAGAGACGTTTTGAAATACTGCTACGAGTAAGTACGAATACGAAGTAATAAAACCATGTTTCATATTCTCTTAGATATTACCTACTTCCTCGAAAGAACAAACGCGAAATTGAGGTAACTAGTCGTTAGGCAATTTATTACCGTTTCATTTTTGCTCATTAAAATAATATTAAGTATGTGCTTTAAAACAAAGTATTTTCGCTTTAAAGGCTTTCTTACGGAACGTTTTAGTAAGTTTAGTAACAGTAGTTTTTTTATTAGGTTTAGCTGTTTTACCAATCATCACATCTGCCCAGCCCGGTAGATGAGGGCTATGAAGGAACGAGCGTGCCCAGAAGATGCCTTTTCCCAACTATGTTGGGGTCGGCTTCCAGTCTAACCGGATGCAGCTGAATACCAGTATTTTACATGGAGCGACTGCCTATCTGACCTCCACAACCCAGTTTGTACTGGATAATACGATACCCCTTGGTAAGACTGGTTGGCAGACTTTCAGGCCAATGACTACCTGTAACGACTGTCAAAGATCTACAATGACAGCCAGGACCAACGGTTTAATGTGCTTTCCGATGCACGGAGAAAACTCGGTATGTAATGGGTGGTCACCCATCCACGGACCAAGCTAGGCAAGTGCGGCTTAACCTTACGATCGACCCGAGCGGCTGTTATTATTTAGCCACGAGCTCCTGACCTATAAAGAACTATAAAGAACAGGACTATACAGGACTATAAAGAAGGAAATAATGTCTTCACTATTTCATGAATGTTTTCTCCTATACATTCGAAGGTTAGTTTTTTTTTTCGACACTAAGCGCCCAAGTGTTTGTCAACAGTGGATTATAATTATGATTAACTGTGTCTCAATGTATGACTCTTGATAATAAATGATCAACCTGCCAGTTCCTTATGAAATACCCTACTACTGGGTGCCTAGTGCGCTTTTCTCACACAGAAAAGGCATGAGCAGTGATCACGCATACAGCCGTATCTATAATCAAGTTTAAGTAATTACTTGAGCTTAAGCAATTATTTTGCAAAAAAAAATTATGCCATAGGCAAGAATTTAAACAAAATAAGAACCGTCAAAGAAAGAAAATCTAAGAATTCTAACTTTTGGCAGATCTGATTTCAAGCAGTTACCGAACTACTTACAGAATAAAAATGGCATCTTAAGTTATGACTTTTACTTGAGTAGGTACTTTGATGTGTTTGAAGATACGGGTGATAATCAGTGCGTGTTGACCATTTCCGACGATATGATAACTACTAAAGTTCAGAGTGCTTCTTCAATCACTTTAAAAGGGTTTTGGTTCCCACAAAGACCTATAACAGGATTGAAGCTTTTCGCAACGAAGGATGAGGATCTTTGCACCCCGTCCTCATAGCTCTTTAGTATATTTACAACGTACTTTAGTATAGTTAAACGTTCTTAGCATAGTGTAGTTTCATACAATGTATCTGAAATCAATGAAAATCTTCAATTCCGACCGTTGTTTTTTTTTCCTGTAAAGGGTACCTTAAAAAGTGACCTAGGGGTTTTTGCAATGGGATGGGCCTTCATATAACGGCTGCTTAAGATAGCTCAATGTACTATGATAGGTACTAATCTGTTTATAAAGCTCGACAATTATGATATTATTTGACCACTGATTTCAGCTACAGTTAGACAACCATATACGGCTGTGTAAGTATTTTCCCAAAACAAATAGAACTTACCATTCATGAATTAAGCGTATAATGTGAGAATTGACTTGTATCTCGCCACGTCCATAAAGGAGGCAAGCAGGACTGTTGCAGGCCGGCGAGTAGCTCGGCGTGGTACCTCTGCGCAGCCAGCAGGTAGGGCGGCGGGAGCGGCAGCGGGCAGTGCGGTGGCAGCGGTGGCGGCGGCTCCGGGGGTGACGGGGATGAGCGGCGCGGCTCCGGCTCCAGCAGCGCGTCGATCGTGAAAGCTCTGCGCGGTCGCGGGCCCAGCGGCAGCAGGGCTGTCGTGTCCACTGCCTCTGTCGGCTCTGGACTGGGCCTCGAGATGTAAGTCGACGCTGGACTGTACATGCTAGTATTCGGCATCGTCGCCGGGGGTGGAGGTGCACCCGCCTGTCGAGCTAGGAACGCTCTATTAAAGCTGGCCAAAGCCGCTAATTCTGCATTCAAACTATCTTTCTCTCCTTTGTGCAGCTTGAACCTCTTGCGCCTGCGGAGCAGCGAGCCGTTTTCGAACATGTCGAAGGCCTGCGGGTGCAGCGTCCAGTAGGCGCCCTTGCCGGGCCGGTCCGGGCGGCGAGGAACCTTCACGAAGCAGTCGTTGAAGGAGAGGTTGTGCCGCAGCGAGTTCTGCCAGCGCTGCGTGTTGCGCCGGTAGTACGGGAAGCGGTCCGTGATGAACCGGTAGATCTCCGACAGCGGCAGCATGCGCTCCGGGGAGCTCCAGATCGCCATCGCCGTCAGGGCTATGTAGGAAAAGGGTGGTTTTTGATCACCGTAGGACTCACGTGTCGGTCGAGGCATCTTTCCGCACAATACTGTTCTGTAATGTCAAGTTTGTCACCTCCGAGGGAAAAACTTGGACGACACGTCTCTCACAGCGGAGTGGAAGATAAGGACTGGGTGAGTGAGCGAGACTGCGCGCGCGAGGCGGGAGTGGCCGCGCGCGAGGCGCCGCCCTGCCGCGCCGCCGCCAATCGCGAGCCTCTAAGTTTGTTTGTTGTTTTTGTCGGCTCCGGACCCGTTACAGAGGAATTTAAATTGTTATCACGTTTACATTATACAAAATTTATTCGACACCGACAACAGCTTGAGCTTGTTTCGAAATTGCAATGATTAAAGTAGGAGATACTTATTGATGGTGCGGGAAAGAAAGAGAAAGAAATGAAGTCTAGCGCTGATACCTACCTACTCGTATGTTCGTTCTGTTATATAGACAGAGGCCTCATAATATTAAAGACTTATGTTATGATTGACTAAATTGGTGGATTATAATGAGGGCGTATGACTGATTTAATGTAATGTATCATGTCAATGATACATAATTAGATCACTTATTTATTTTCGATTACTTTGTGTAAGAAGTTACCTATAAGTACTCATAGCCCAAATTGTAACGGATGTTGTTTAAAATTATAATGAGTAGCAATGTACAATAAATATATTAAAATAATTTGTGTCGATTAGTCAGTTTGTATGTGTAAGTCCGCTTACAGTACTTACGGTGATCTGTGCGCAACTCCAGTTTGCAGTCGTTATCAAGCTAAATGCGCGGGCGCAGAGTTTTGCACACTGTGCTTCCATCTTAGGTCACCATGCACATCAAGTTTATACTGAGGTGGTTGAAAAGAAGTGCTTCATGCATGAGACTGAAATTGTAAAAATTAATTATAGAAATTTTTATTCTTTTAATCATTACTCTAACTAACATATTATATACATTTTTAAATAGTTCTATACAATTTAAAGTAATATAAAAAAACATTTAAAAATATAAAAATAGTAGCCCACCGGCATATATTTTTTATTATTATCTCTACAAGAAGAAGTAGAATAGCTTATGCTGAAACACATAGTTACGCCATTTTAGCACATTGGTTCACTATATTTTTGGCTATAATGGATGCCTCTTTAACAGAATGGGTACCAAGAGACAGGAAAAGGAAAAAACGGAGACCAAGTAAAAGGTTGAGAGACATCTTCAACCAGAGAGGTGGTGGACCCTTATAGAAGCGCGGGGCGCGGGAAAATGATGTGTGAAAAGGTTTAGGAGAGGCTTACGCCGCTGCGGGACTGTTCGAAAGAGATACCGCGGCCCTGGAACACAAAGGGCAAAGAAGGAACATGGATGGGTTTTAGTCAGTAAGAGTTTGACACTCCCTCCCACTCCATCCAGAGCGGTAGAAGTCATTTGATAATTTCCCATGCGTAAAAAAAAAAGGCCTACGCCGCAGACGCGACTACTACTAATATAAATTAACTTAGTTATTGATACACAATTATACTTGTATCCAAAAATACCTGTAAGCACAATTACAAAGTAAATTAATCTTATGTTAATTTTTGAAAGGCAGTAACAAATAAAGGCATTTTTTTTTTATAATGGATGCCATTTTCATGCCTGTTGGAGTGTATAGTGAAATATTCTTATAAGAAAAATCAAGTGACCAGTTACTTTAAGTGGATGCAGGGCTAGTTAGTCCCGCATCGCTAAGATCTCCGCCATGGCTTGGAGCGGCTAAAATACCGGTGTTCCGTAATACAGGCGTTGCTACGGGGTACGAACGAAGCGTCCAGGTGTAAATGATGATGCGTTGCTTGCATATAAATTAACCAAAGAGCTTTTACTTAGGTGCCGTGACATCAAACGTAATCAGTCTACTTCGTTTGTGTGTCGATTTTAATCTTAGAAATGCTAATCTCGGAATTTTGATTTTTCTGTGGAGAACAGAAAATCAAAGTTAATATCAATGTATGTTCGAGTACAATATCACATTCAGATTGTAAGATCACATCAGATTAATAGAGCGACTTGAGATCACTTCCTTTAAAATTCAACTGTCTCCCCTAATATGGGTATCGTCTAATTAAAATTTGCTGCCAACAATGAAGCGCCAATATTTTGATGGTAGGTATCTGATTATTACTAAAAATATTTAACTGTTACATATTACACGATTGCTTGCAAGAATATTTACTTACTAATTAATCGTTTATTCAGGCATGTTTTAGGTAAATTAGTATGAAATAATTGACGATCATCATTCTTTAAAATTATCATCCATCATCCATCCGTTAAGACGTAAATTACTAGACTAATTAAAATTAAATTAAATGTAAATTACTAGATAAAAAAAACCATTAGACCTAAGCACCTGACGTAACCACTTCTGCTGAATGCCCGATGAGCTGTGGACCAAAAAATCCACTGTGGAGCCCTGTCATGGCTAGAAGGCGGCGCGGCCTTTTAGGAGAAGTCGGGAAGAACTGGACAAAACCAGCGACTCATGATCCACATTAGCCCTGGATCGATAGAATTGAACCTTAGCTCAAGAGTGGCATGGCAACGAGGTTTTGCAATAATGAGAGTGCTTAAAAAAGCCAACAGGCATTTGAAATTAAATAGCTAGACTCAACAGGGCTAGGTTCATATTTCAGATGATAAAAGTGCTGTACCTACACGAAAATAAGTTAATAAATCAATGATGTTAAAGACAGGCCTGATTGAATCATCTAGATGGTAGGATGGGATTAAACCTGACTAAAAGCTTTGATTTACGATAAATAGCTCGGTTGAGTGTTTGTTTGACATCGCTAATACAAAGACCGCGCACCTTGCGGTACACTCTAGTAGCTTGAAACTATCCGCGGGGTAATGTACCTTTCATGGCTGCAGTGACTGAGATACCACCAGACAAACTGTTTCAGGGTCTAGTTGTACTTGATGCGGTTTGGATGTCAAGGGTATTATTTCATGGGCTGCGGGACTGTTCGAAATAGATACCGCGGCCCTGGAACATAAAGGGCAAAGAAGGAATATGGATCGGTTTTAGTCAGTAAAAGTCTGACTCTCCCTTCCACTCCGCCTAGAGCGGGGCGGAGAGATCAGTTGATGATTTCCCACGGAAAAAAAAGTGTATTATTTCATTTACTTAAGCTAAAGGTCATATTTGAAACCCTGTATGCCTACATGTGTTGGGGTTGCAGGTTGAAAAAAGTGCCAGTGTTTTTAGCGATGGACACTGTTCATTGGCACAGGAACGTGGGGATTGGCACAGAGAGAGGCGAATTCACCCACTGCTGGGCATAGACCAGTGGGTGAATTCGGGCTGACAATAATACTTGATTAATTTCATTAGTGAATGTTATACGGAATTTTCATCTCAGTTATTTTTAGTCTCTTGTGCCGTTTGGATGGAATATCAACTATGTTGTCCGAATATCTAATAATACGAGCAGTTTAAACGAAATCGTCTTTATGTTAATTGCAGAACTTAATGCACGCCTTTTACGACTGTTTGCGATACTCCGATTCCATGCTTAATCAGAGGTTTAATGAAATATCAAACGCAGGCTTTATAGGTTATGAAAATGAAATGATGATTGCTTCATTATGCTTTTTCATTTTTTTCTTGGCTGTAAAATATTGAAAAGCCCGTTACCTTTGTTTCAATCTTTCTTTTAAACATGTAAGTAACTTTTTACTACATGTTTTTAAACAAATACTTAAACAACTTGATTAAAAAAGCGTAATATCTTTTGCGAAAGATACGTAGGTATGTATGTGGTAAACTAGATCCACTCACGTGCTGTTTTTTCATTTTGCTGTAATCTGGTGTCGGGAATCACGTCATTTGTAAGTAAGGCGCTGCCTTTCATCTCGCCGCCGATAGACGTAATAGAGGCGTACATCGCTCCATCGATCTGCAGGCTAACCACGTCTCGCCAAATTGTCGGCGTCTTCGCAAATAGCTCCATTAAATTCAATCGGTCGCAGCAACAAGACAGAAGCGTCACTTACGCGTCTCCTATATAATTTAGAGGTATTAACGTAACACATAAGGTACAGGACCGCAAGGTGAATCCTGGTGCTTTGTATTCCAAATATGTCTCGTCTGCTATGGGAAGGATCGCGTCGTGCTCAAGCAGAAACATTAAGCAGTCATAAAATCTAAAATGGCCTCTTTGGTTACAATAAGCCAAGCGCGAAACGAATTCGGTTTATTAATGTAAGCTTGCGTGTGATTATAGCACGAACGTCTTTAGGCATACATAAACATTATAATGGTTTAATCGCCACAGTATTTTGCGGAATTACCATTTACAACACTGATATTTATTATGGTCGCACCGATACGAACGTTTGCTTGTCTACCCTAGAAATGCGACTTGCCAATCGAGGATACTTTCTGATTCTTGAAAGAAATAAATAATAGACACAAATTGTTAATTGTTTTTAAGTGATATTTCCTTATTTACTTAACAACTGTTGTATTTTTAATTTCAAGCCTTAGGAACCTACCTCATGTTTATGATAATTAAAATTTTATGACACATACCCTGACAAATAACACAGAAATATTGCGCGTTATATTTCACACAGAAATCACAATTAAATGACATGTTCGGTTATAAATCATTCAGTAAAAAGTTTATAAAAGTTGCGTCGCAAGCAGTGCGCACTCGCAGGGGTAACATACAATTACAATAGCATTGTACTGTCTTTTAGTCACGGCGACGCGATTTTACAGACATGACACGACAAATTGTACGATTAAATAGTTATTTTAAAATTATTCTACACAATGAAATAATTAATAACTGTATCATTGTGGTTTAAATTCTATTACAATCCTTTTATGTCAGCCTGACCCTATTTTTAAGCAGGAAGCGAGATTCTTCCTCGTTCTCTCTTCATGTAGAGAAAATAAGCTGATCGCCGCTACTGTGATTTTTTCGATATGGGTTTTCATAAGACGTTTTCTTGATTCGATGGCTTAAGAAACTTAAACATTTGGATGCCAAAAAATGAGATTATAACTACCTAACAAACATTTGTCTACTTGATAAGAAATACGTAGATATTGTTTAATACAATTAGTGATTTCTGTGGGAAGTATAGCTATGCTAAATTAACGTTACACAATGTTCTATTGAATGCTATCACTGGGCAACAATGTGAAGTAAAATCGATATTGGCATATGTTGGTCTACATGACTCACGCAAATTCCACTTATCGGTACTAATATTATAGCGAGACGAAACATGGTGATTCCGTTCCCAGGCTCTAAGTAAAACAACTAAGAATATCCATTTAAATTCGTTCAGCAGTTTTGAGTGATGTGCGAACAAACAAAGGAATTGTCGAAAACAAAACGAATCGATATCGATTTTAGTTCCTTACCTAACTATATATTTAATCGGTTATTCTGTGTATAGACATTTACTACTGAAGGCTAACAGATTTTCGTAACAGAATAATTGAGAACTTCGAAGAAAAACAAAGAAAATGAACGGTTGCGTTCATTTCTGTTGTGTGTAGAGTTTCATTGGCTCATAGTAATTTCTTATTGAATATTAGACGGGCTTAAGTGATATCAAAATCACTGTTTCCAGTCAAAGAAAGTGAGATTTTTTTCACTTAATTTCATGATAAATTGTACAGAAAACGAAATGGTAGTGGAGCCCAAAGAGTAGGAGTAGATAGTACGATGGGAGAACGTCAAAACATCAAAGTGTCAAAGAGTAACAATGAGCTGTTCAACAACGTGAATTTTCATCTCATCGTACGGGGCCTGAACCTTTTAACAGAAATTTTCAAAGATATTGTGAAAGGCCACATTTTTTTCTAGAATTTTTGAATTATTAGTTTAAGTATATAATTATTTTGGTTCAGGCCCCGTACGATGTTGCTTAAAAACCTTTTGTTAGATTTTGGCCCCTTTAGATAACTGAAAGTGGCCCCAGCCTGAAGGGCTCCAGTCTGAAACTTTTCATCGTATAGTTTTAGCGTTCTCTCATCACGCCCTACCTACTAAGCTATCAAATTTTCATGCTGAATATCCTCTGCGCTAAAAATAGAAGGCATTTCGTGTTGAACGCTATATGAGTAGTAGTAGTAGCTTCAGATTAGATATTTCTGCGAAGATGATGATGATCTGTTTTAACATTTGAAACATTTACACAAAAAAGTATAAACGATATGGTTATTATCTCAGCGATCGCTGTCACCTGTTGCAATATCCCATGGAGTCAATCATAGCACCTCGCTCACTAGGATCCCCTAATGATGATCCTTTGTGGTGCCGCCGCTTGGACACACGGCGAAAAAAATTAAACACCTCTACCTTGTTATTAAGTGTGAATTCTACAAATTGTTCACAAATATTTGCGTCTACCTGTGCTTTTTACCAACATTTGTTACATTTGCCGTGACCGAATCAAGGACGTCATAAAAGCTCCATATGATTAAGCACGGTGAATTAAGGATGGTGCTTTAATACGTGGCGGATCTAACACGGATTTTTTAAATTGTTGTCTTTGTGAGATTCAGAAAAATCCGTTTTCTGAAGAATGTGGGCACGACGTTAAATGTTGAAAAAAAACACCAATCTTAGTTTAAATTGCATACTTACACGGATCGAATTGTTAAACATATAGTTTAAGTATTGTATCTTCTGGACTTTAGAAAATACATTACGTCGAGTAAGTTACATATACAAATATACAAATGTATATTGAACTTGAATACGAATGCCTTTATCTATAGTAGTAGTGTCTCAGTAATTTCTTATCTCGTAAACAGCCGTCCTGCCTCGAACGCTCATCTGACTGTTTAGCAGGTTATTTTCTAATACTCGTATAACGTCCTTTTTATTGAGTGTAAATAATTGAGTTTGTATCAACGCCGCGCCGCCGCGCCGCCATCTGCTCGCTGGAGTTTTAACACTCCTTTTCGGATTTCCCACTTAACTTTAATGTACCCATAAAATTTTACGTTTTTCGAATTCACAAACAAAACTGCTTCTTATTGTGTTTGATCAAAATCGAGAATCGCTCGAGACTCCAAATTGTATATCACTTCGTCGGGATTTAAAGAAACTTTATTCTGGCTAGTATTTAGTGTAGCGCGACATTAGTCCTTAAACGCCCCGCAGCTTGGACACAATTTTATTTGGTTTGCGTCGGGCAGTATCATTTCATGTGGTGCCTCGTGAGTTCGGTTATTACAATATTTGTTGTTGAAGGTTATTTATTTGACTAGTTGTCAGGGCTTATGTCGTCGGCTTCGACTGTTGTCCAGACGGTGGCATTGATCTCTTTGCCATGCTATTGAGATTATAAATCTCATGCGTACGATTCAGTTAGCGTCTCGGTGGGATTACGTGCTCCTAAATAAGAATTTTGTTTGTCTGTTTGTCTTGTCAGATTTGATTGCGTTTGTTGATGACGCGAATGATCGCAACTCCGCACAAAGCTTTGAATATATTTGTGTCTCCGAGCAAGTTGTCCGAGACAGTAATCCAATATTCATTACCCGCGCACTATATTATACAGATATCCAATATTCAAGGTAATTTATTCTTCGTTCACATTTGTGTATTTTAAGGCTTTACGCATTTTATACCAACAAGCGATACGTTTTATCACTCGCTTGTATTGGCACGGGGAATAATGGAATCCTTTTGAGTCCATATTTACGATTCAATGCAAGTTCATTTTGCATTAAAATATTTTGAGATCCTTATGATTTATAAAGGTTTGATATTTATTGCGTTTCCAATAAATCATCGGTTGTAGAAGTTTTGCGTATTCAGTAGCCCTCGGTCGTTCCATTTGTGACTACGTATAATATCTGTTTGGAGTTGAGTACTGTTTTTTTGTAGTCACTATATACACTATTAACAGTAACATAATGGACGCAATCTTATCGTTGATTATTAAACGGAGGGACACAATTGCCTGATAATGGGTCCAATCGGCCCCAGGGCGATTACCATTATTATTTGATATCGCTGTAGGTACGTTTTACAATTCAGTCCTACCAGCAGACCAGCGCCACATGGTGCTGTCGCTTGAGGCCACGCTACTTTTATACCCACCGCAAAATTAATTTAATTTTCTATCACTAAAATGATGCCACCATGGCGGATGTTAATATGTAGTTTCAGGATGTTTATGTTACAACAGAAGTAGGTTTTGTTGTACAACAAAAGGGATACATAGACACCTTATAGTGAAGGAGCACGGAATTATTATTTTGAAATTGTTAACCGCGATTTAACAAGTCATTATACTAACATTGATATGTATTTTATTGGGTGTTGTTTTGAAATATGAAAACAAATGTGTACCGTAAGAGTGAAGCCGGATACCACGCGGTCACAACAAGGGCGCTGGGTGAGCCATATCTAGATCTAAAGATTGTTACATTACGCTACACAAAAGTGCGATAATCTCTTAAAAGGTGTTCGTAGTGTTGTAGATAATTAATATTTAGAGTCGGGCGGCGCCCCGCGGCGCGCGCGCACCTCGCCGCTTTGTGCCGCACCGCCGACACCCGCATTTGTCATGTTAGCGCGCTCCAAGGTGTGAATGACTTTTTTCTAACCATTATTAATGACAATGATAGAAAATATTGTTTTTTGTTGCAACAGTGTTGATTGTTGTCAATTAGTTTTTTGTTGCATCACGGACTTTTGATTATGAGCGTGGCCGATCGATTCAATAGGATTTGAATTGAATGTTTGGATTAAAATATGGCGAGCTTCATTAAAGCTTTTGATATGATTGAATACCGACGCTTTTGTATCGAAACAATTAAACAATGGGTTAAACATATCGAAAACCTTTCGAGTGGTGAGAAATTGAGAATCGATCTACCTTCTTTAATCGAGTTTGGTGATATTACAGAATTATTCTTGGTGGCTAATAGACTTGCATAAACCAATGTCACTTTTTCCATTCTTTTTTCCACAAAGCACATTATTTCCAACAGGGTCGGTTACTTGTTTTGTTACTTAAAAAATGAGCTAAATCACGGAGCCAAGAAAAGCTCTCAGCCCTCGCGCGCCTCCCCTCGCACTCTGAACAATGAATAATAAGCAGCAACATCATCTATCCATTTTCCTTTCCACCCTAACAATAACAGGGACGCTAAAAGAATGGAAACAATCGAAATTTAAAATTTCAAGAAAAATACGTTTCTTTGAGAGAAAATATTGGTCGAAGTGAGTTGTATGAGGGGCGCGATGCTGCCAGAGTTTTGGCATGCCATCCGCTCGTTTGAGATCGCTCTGAGCTCCTTTGCATTATGCATTCAGCTTATATACTTTTATATTTACTTGTATGATTATACGTTTAGTTAGTATTATGAAGGAGGCCGGTTATTAAGGCGTATAAACTACTTTATGACTTCATTGTCAACGTTATAGGGTAGCCTTACTACTGAGCAGATAGCTGGTTACAGCACTAGTGCGCCTCCTTTACAATACCCTGAGGGCACACTCACTGCTCGCTACACAATATGTCATCAATTTAAGGAAGAGTCAAATGAAGAATCATTTTTCATCTAGACGATGTGTCTTAAACGAGAAGTTGAACCAGCAAGTTTTCCAAAGAGTTTTGACATCAAACATTACGTCAGCTGCAGTATAGATTCCATAATAAATCAACATGTCGTGATTATATTCTGGAGCACTTTAGAACAATAGCTATTATATTCAAAACAAATGGATTCTTTTGTGCCATAACAGTAAAGCATTGCTTCCGGCTAGTAGAGGCGATTTGATATAATTCTGACACGTTAACCCAATTTAGAAACGATAATAAATAATAATAGGTGGTGTTTTTATAATTAAATACTCGGTGTTCATGTTTTTGAATTGAATTTATCGCCTGTGTGTTTATAGAATGTGTTGCTGTACTTAGTTGCTATCTATTTTATGTTGATTATGAAATAAAACAGATGTAACTTAAATGTACATACATAAATGCCAGCAGAAACAGTTGGCGAAATTATGACATTGTAAGATAATTGGCGTGTAAGGAAATTATTATAATAAAAACATTGCAAGCTTTGCATTTAGAGTTGAGAAAAAGAGTCAATAGAAGGTAGATACTGTAATGGGCACCGGAACTACTTGCAACGTTACAATTGTCGCACAGCCGCAGTGTTGATTCTTAATCTATTTATTTTCGAGACACAGTTTACTTTTGCACATCAAAACCAAATCTCAATCATAACAAATAAACACACATTCTATGCATTGAAATACGTATTTAAAATAGCTTGAGAGATCAAAATATTATAGTAATTATTCGTCGTTCTTATTGTTTTATTTCTGACAAGAACAATACTAAACACAATAGAGATAGCACTTCAAAACAAAAACGCATCGGTTGTAGTGACTGCATGATCGGCGTGGTCCATGAGTAAGCGTGGCTCGCAGCGTCCAGAGGCGTTGGTACTATTAACGTGTGGTTTAGAGATAACATCGACCGACAAACTCGATTAGCGGCTCCACTGACTCTCATAGGCCGTGGAGCAAGTCACAGGCGATTGTACAGATCGGCAATTCCACGAGTTTTTGCAGCGTCAGTCAATCTGTTAAAAGGGCTTTTAAGTTACTTACATATTGACGAGTTTTTGACATTGATAACCTCAATTTATTTTGTATTTTGAACTTACTTGCGTTTGGCCACAACTCACCTGATGTGGAAGTGATGATGAGGCCTAGGGTGGAGCACGCTTTTAACTGCCAGCATTTACCTTCTGATCTTACAACTTAAATGATATAACAATGTATCCACCTACTTCTTATATGCTACACCTTATATTTAAAATGCCACCGAACTTCCACCTCAGTTTAATCTGTATCGCTAAACATGAACAAATTTAAAATAAAGTGATAGTTAGCCACACTCGATTAATACATTATATGCTATTTAATTCTATTCAAAGGTTTAACTATTCACATAGCCACCTACGATCTGTTTTTGTAGTTAACTTAAAATATTATTTAGACCACACGATATATCATACATGACTTATCTGTCCGTATCAACTTTTCATAATGAGTATTGAACATCAACCGGTTCATATATACGATTGACAGATAACATATACCAGTGCCAAATCAATAAAACTGTTATCTTTCATTTATGTTTGCATTTGCTACGGCGTAGCACTCTGCTACGCGCTACGACGATTTGAAATTTGGAGAACTTGAAGATAATTTCAAAGTCATAATGTTAACTAAGTCGAAGTTAATTACTTTGGTTCTCTCAAACAAGGCTTTGGCGGTAACGCGGCCGGCTCATAATTCATCGTGGCTCGCATCCTCCTCGGTAATATGGTACGCGTAGACGCGCCGGCGCAACCCGAGCGGGACGCCGCTACGTGCGAGCGGGAGAGGGAAGCACCCGGCTCACATAATACCCAATGTTTATAGCCTGAGAACTTCCTTTTAATTTTTTTGGGAGCACTATTTCAAATATTGTTTTAATTGATTGCTGGCAGACCATTTGGCGGCGCGGCGGCGCGGGATGAGCGCTAATTACAGGGGTTAACTCGGTTTTATATTAACTTCGATTTAAAAAGACAGTTTAGGTGCGGTACTTTACTGACAACTGTAATTTACTCAAACTTATCATGTTGATTCTTGTCGGACCGTTTGTTCTACTCGCGTGTTTATAAAAATAATTAGAAGTATGGTCGACTATCAGAGGTACGAGGTATAATAGGTATTCGTCGAGTACCATACCTTTTATTCGTTTGGCTTGAATGATTTAAATAGTTATTTGACAATTACTGAGGGTCTGGTGACACAAAACAATAGGCCAGACAATGTTTACTAAATAAGCGGTTCGCGATGTAAAAATAGCGATAAACAGTAATTGGCGGCAGTAAAGCCGCAAGAAGCGGCACCCGCATTGTGCGCGCGCGCCGGCCCGCCCGCCATTGTCAGCCACAAGCCCGCCACTATAAATTTTCCTTCAACTCCACATTTGCATATCAACAATAATTTTATCAGTTTTCGTGGTCACGTCGTGTCCGTTACTTCATTAATTGTTCATTGTCTCTTTGAGCTTCAACAATAGACATCAGTTTTAAAATGGATACTTATGAAAGCTGTAAGAATCGTCATTGTAATAATATCCTTTATACAAAAGCTAAGGAAGTTAATGTTTCCAGGAAATAGTCATGGCGTTAATTTTTAATGTTTCTTTGAACTAACGCATGGGTCACGGTCGCCCGCTGAGATTTCCTCACATTTTAATAACGGTAAGTACTCATTTACTAGAAAAGGTTTTGGTATCAATATTTTCAGAGTACTTATTGAAATATTGGTTAATGATGTATTTTCTTACAGTAAGGCCTAAATAGATCTAGAGAAAAAGTGACAAAGAGCTGCTATAATCGAATAATTGAATACATACGAGTGTGTTCAATTATTCGGAGTTAGAGCCTGAAATCAACCAGTTGATTACATTTGTATCGTGATATCCTCCAGGTGCGGCTATTTTTTACACAATTTTGGATTCTGTTTGCTGTAACAATGACTAACGATATTTAAAGATTCAATGTTTGACTACAGAAGTGATTGAGGATTGAGACATCTCCAGTTTCGTTTGACTGGCATGAACCAGCTCTTCCGGCAACCCCGTCAAGCTATTTCCCACAATCCGCCTTCTCCTCGTAAGAACTCCACGATTTTAACGATTATATTTATTGTAGTTCCGAGTATATTTTTCTTATGTGCTTTTGTCGGTGCACACATTGTTCGGGTTTTCCTCAGGATTTGTGGAGTGATAGCCACAAGACACGCTTGCGTTGTAGTGAGCATTTAAAATGTTGTCGCTAATTCTAATTAACTGAAAACAATGAAATTCCCAAAGGCTATTTCAGCTAGTCAGCCTCTCTGCTCACATCACATAGAGCAATAAAACATAAGAGTGGAGTCAAAGCGTGCGCGGTGAAAGTTTATTGAAAACAAACGAGCGCCGCTCACGAGGTGGTCCATCGTTAATCTTTTATCTAACGTGGTGTGTGCTCTTTGCGGCGATGTCACGGACGTCGGCCGTGCCGAATCAAAAGTGTTTTCATCGACACACCTCCAACCATTCTACCCAATAGGTATACTGCGACACAATTTAAATGTTCCATGAATGTAAGTACTATCTCAGTCCAAATTGTGTGGAAATGTAATTTTTGATTGTATGTTGGTTTTGATTGTTTTAATAAGCCCCGCCTCTTAATTTTCTCACCAATAAGAAAGATTGACAATTAAATCCCTTTTAAAACGCCCTGCTGTTTAAGTGTCATTTAAAATTTCTGAAAATGTCTTTTTAAATATTTGTACGCTATCACAATGTTGTCTTATTTAGCTCAAAGTTTGACTGGTAGATAATGTCTTGTGGCATTAAGTCCTCTTATGTACCATTCAATTCTATTTTGAACTTATAACCTTACCATTATCAAATGACCAAAAGGCTTATTCTCGTTCAACAAGTACTTTTTTCAAAGGTTCTTGGTTCAATAAGTCCCTACTAAACTGAATAATTCGTTTTAACTGAATTCAAGTAGTCATCGTTTTCCTTCCCTTATCCCAATTTATTTGGGTTCGCAGCATGTCTTCTTCTTCCATTTATCTCTATTACTCGTCATGTACCGAGATGAGCTAACTACTGAGTCAGCTCACTTCAAGCCATATCATCTCTCACGTATTCTATCCATCGTTTCTTTGGTCTTTCTTTCTTTACTCTTATAACCATCCACATTCATACTCAAAACTTTCCTCTCTCTCACTACATTTTCCTCAAAATTTGAAAGTAATCGTGTTTGCCTAATTTTACCGTTGGAACCTTTAAATTGTGTCGTGCTATAACCATACGCCACACAAGGTTGTATACTCTGATATTGAAGAAATTAACTTTCGTACTAGCTAATGTGTAGCGCCATTAAGTTAATCGAATATTCGGTCTAACTTTTTGAATTCAAGTTGGCTTTTTGACTTGCACACATTATGGTGACATCGATTGTAAAAACGCCTAAACGATGTGAAAGTAAGCACATGGTATTGTTATCATAAAAATAACCGTTTGAAGCACTTACCCAACAGTTTTCACTACCACTGTAACACACAGACTCAAATCACATGGAAGAGCAGTAAAAAGTCTTGGTTTAATTATTGATATAATAGATCACAGCTTTTGTCCAAATCAAATTCAGAAATATTCGAATCTATGATTCAACTTTTTAAATTCACTATAGAAAAAGTCATATGGCACGCAATAGGTTTCAATGTAATCTTTGTATTAAGAGCTTCTGAGATTGCCTTTTTGGCGCTTTAATACTGGCCTTAAAAAAAAAAAACTTTTTTCAGTAACTTTGTGGCATCTTTATATTTTTTTTAGGACCTTCAGCCAGCTGTTGCAGAGTTTTCATCAAGGAAGAAATTGTTATTTTTTCTCATAAAGTATGTGAAGTGTAGCGAAGTATGCTCAAGATAAGGAAAATAGATAAAATACCTCACCCAAGAAACAAGAGCTATTACAAAATGTAAAAATGCCTTGACCTATGCACAAAAGCTAAAGTGGTCACGGGCAGACCTCCTTGCGAGGCTTTCAGACCAATGACGGACCCTAAGAGCAACCTCATGGAAGGGCTCGCAAGGGAAAAGAAGCAGAGGTAGACCACTAACACGGTGGGAGGACGAGATTATAAGAACAGCCGGCTCAAATCGGAGCTTTGGACTATTCCTTACCCAAACTGGGGTCCTTGCAAAAGAAGATAACTAAAAACTAACAACTACATTTCAGACATGTCCTATTTTTTGCAATGGTGATATGGTCCTATTTCCAATGTAGCCAGTAAATTGCTCGCTCATATTTCCGTTCTGTCTGAATTGACCCTTTACCGTATAAATGTAGTGCTGCATGGGTTTTTGGCTAGTGGTCATAGTTGGAACTAACCCCGTCATCTCATTTTTTTGATGTCATTTACGCGGCAAAAGAACCACGATGCACTCTAGTTACGAACGTAGAGAAGTATGGAAGAAGAAGACATGCTGCACTGACCCCAGATATATTGGCATACGGGCTGTATATCGATAAAGTATGATGATGATTTATAACGTGTACTTGTGTTGTAGTCGTGCAGAATTAACAGATTCTCTTGCTTTATCTTCTTCATTTATGAAGGAATTTCAGTTTTGCAGTGTCTAGAGAGGAATAATAAGCTTGTAAGACAGACTGACGGAAGTATTTGACACTTAAGAATACTGTTTTTTGTTTAACCAAAATTGGAGGTAACTAAAGTAAAGACGATACCTAGTTAATATGATGACAAAGGGATCCCTTCTATTTGCATAATATTCTTTTTCCTAATATACTTCGGCATAACAATTTTGGCATACTTTGTTTTGCCATAATAATACTTTGCCATATATTTTTTTGGCATACAGTTTATGTTGGCATAATTATCTTGGAGACTAATTTGTTTTGGCATAATAATACTTTGCCATATTTTTTTTGGCATACAGTTTATGTTGGCATAATTATCTTGTAGACTAATTTGTGTTGGCAAAAATTGAATTCGCAAAATGTTACTAGGCATACTAACTATTAGCGTAATTAAAATTAAAATATTGTCTTAAAAATTCTATATGTTGTGCTACAAAAGTGAGTGCAGAATGGAATCGCTGCAAAACCGACTCCACGTAGTCTTGTCTGCCCTACCCCTAGAGTGTAATTTAAGCCCGCGTAGGCGCGGAGGGGCGAGGGGGCCCGCGAGCTGAGGAGCAGGTGGTTTTAACGCTCGCTGCCGCGGCTGAGGCTGGCCGGCTTAGCCGGCCAGCAAGCCGAAGCTGCGGTGGTGAGCGTAAAACACATCTGCGACGATAAGCTCGCGTGGGACCTCCGGAGCCCCGCAGCGCCGGAGCTGTGACAGAAACCATGCCTGCTGCATGTTGCATGCTGCATACTTGCTTGCATGCTGCATGCTTGCTTGCATGCTGCATGCTTGCTTGCATGCTGCATGCTTGCTTGCATGCTGCATGCTTGCTTGCATGCTGCATGCTTGCTTACATGCTGCATGCTCGCTTGCATGCTTCTTACAGGGAAATAAAAATCACATAAAATGTTCACAATCAACTGTTTTATAATGATGAATGTTTTGATTGATTGATTTTCTGCCGTTTAATGACTATCGATACGAAATGTATGCCAAAAGACGACTCTGACTGTGAACTTTCTGCGATAAGATGGTTCTGCTTTTTAAAAATAAGTATTAGTCTCTAACATTTTAGGAGTTAGTTATTATTTTGCGTACTTGTTATGCCTATAAAAATAATTATGTTTTAATATCATTATGCGTAAATAAATGTATGCTTTAAAATGTTATGCTTAATCATTATTAGGAGTAGAAAAATTATGCTTAAAAAAATTATGCGTAAGCTGTTATGCGTAAGTAATGTTATGCGAAAATATAATTAGGTTAAACAAAAGTATGCCAAGTCATATTAGGTCTTAAAATTTTATGCAAATGGATAGGGAACCGATGACAAAACATTAAGGCTATTTTTGTAACTGTTGATTCCTATCTTTTATTTTGCCACGTAGATATTTGTAGGTATACGTTTACGATGATAATATGCCACATAGTCTACAAAAGTGTACGAGACACACGGGCTTTCTCATCGGCTGTTGTAATAGCTGTTATAAACTTGCATATGCGTATTCAGTAACAAGGTTTAAGTAGTAAAACCGGCTAAAATCGGAAAAAGAAGAAAGAGACATGTGTGACTTTAGAGTCGTGTAACAACTCAGCAAATAACACGAGATATGGGCGTTTGTGCACTACAAGGAATTTTACTGTCCGGCAGTACGATTTTTTAGGGTCCGATGTGGCATGAAAAAAAACGGATTATTGGCTTGTGCACTTGTCCGTCTTTACTCGGGTCGGTGCGGCGCAGTTTAGGGTAGCTCTTTTTGAAACTACACGCCACGCACGCGTAATTACTCTAGGAATGATGATATTCTTGGTACGTTGCTTGCTTTATTGCTCAACGTGCGAAGACGTAGAGGATAAAAAGAATTTGGGTTCATCCCCTTATAAGTGAAAGGGCCATTTTACATAAACCACAATAAATTGAGGCAGGACGAAAGAATTCATTTTAACTACTGTCGGATGTCTACAGTTACTTATGTTTTTTTTTAAACGGCCCGGGGTGAAGGAAAGTAAAATGTCGGACGGTAAAATTACGTACTAATAGTGCACAAACTAGTATATACATTTATGGCGTGCCATATCGGACCGGTCGGTATCAAATATCTCAAAACTTCAAAAATTGGAAGAATAATTTTCTAATTTAGGATCTCCAACCTCCGTCTATTATTCGTATACAAATTGAAAAGGCAACTAGCGGAGTGCCGCTGAGCCGCTGAGCCGACCCCGGCGCGATACTTTTGAACCACTATTTGCTTACCACGATTCATTCGATTAAAACTCTGAATAAACTCATTATAGCTGAATGCGACTACCCGCCGAAAGGTTCCTTTCAAACGATATTAAACCGCATTATCCGCGTTTATTCCCGGCCTTGATTAGTACCGTATCATTTAGTCCTGTGTTGTAATTATTTATATACAACCGGGAATAAGCCTTATGCGCGTCGTATTAGAATTTAAATTTATTTATAGTCTGTCGCTGGCGGCGCCTTTGACCGTTGGAGATGAAAAGCGCCGCGCGCGACCATTTATCATTGACAAACACAATTGTATTGGGTCCCATCTCGAGAAATTGGTGGATAAACAATCTTAGAACTGAGGCTTACGTGACGTCACAGGTTGGAATCTGCTGATTATAGGGAGACGAACAGACCCTGCTGCGACGTGGAGCTGAGATGATGCGGCTAATAATGTAAAAATATGCATTGTGAGTTCATTTAGGTATCTGCCTATGTTTATGACGTGGAATTTTCTCATTTTCTTTTCTGTTACGCATACTAGCTTTAGTTGTAACAGACCTTTTGGTTTTTAAGCTGTCACTTTTAAGCTATGAAATCCAAGGGAGAAAGCTCCAGTGCCAAATAGCAACTGACTCTACCCAGGTTGACGAACGGAAAAACGTAGTTAAGTTCGTAACCTTGTTTCATTACGTAAATGGTTTTCAAATTATCAACCAGCTTGAAATTCTACTGAATTTCGTTTAGTGGAATAGGTTACTGTAAAACTCCAAACTTCGTTTATTTATGATTTTTCAAGAAAACTATTAAAGAGTTAGCATAATCACACCAATTCCACCACGCGGGCCCAGTGCTGTTTGGTGAAAATGTTTTTTTACCGTTTTTGAGAGGATTGCCGATGGAATACCTACCACTTAAATATACAACGTATCGTGCCTGCCTAGATTGGAACGAACCCTTGACTAACCACGCGTAAGTTAGGGCTACCAGTGGGTCACCATGACTGCTTCTCCAACCATAGATTTATATAATATCTCAATGGTTATATTCCGAACTGTTTTCATAAACTTTATTTTTTGTTTATTGAACTGTAACAATCTCAAAACATTTATTTCAATTCAGGCACTTTTGAATTTTCATGAAAATCAAAAATCATTTATTCACATTAGATTGAAAATGAGCACTTTTTGAACATCAACAATTACAGGAGACAGTCGTCAGTCGGAAGGAACTCTGTCAGTGAGAAAGGTAGGAGAAGGTTTTGGTCGAGAAGAACGGGCAAGCAACACTAAGAAAATCATGCACGTCAAAAGTCTCCAGCATTTAAGGGCAAAAAAAAAACTAATCAAAATATTTATAACCTAAATGTGAACCCCAAAACAAATATAGCTGACGTGGCTCAAAAGGCTGCCCAACTCAAATGGGACTGGGCAGGACATGTCTGCCGCATGCCGGACAAACTGTGGGCCAAAATAGCGGGAAACTGGTGCCCTGACACAGTGAGGCGGGGTCGCGGCAGGCCACGAAGGAGATGGCGGGACGAACTGGACAAGTTCCGTCCGAACTGGAAGGAGGACGCGAGGGTTCGCGAGAAGTGGAAGGAGTGGAGGGAGGCCTTTGCCCAGGAGTGGGACAGAGCAGGCTAAGAAAAAAAAAAAAAAAAAAAAATGTGAACCAAATTACGAAATGTAAGGGAATTGCTTTCTTGCGATTTGTATCTTTCCTAGTAAGTAGGTACTCTTACCTCTATTTGACAAATCTCTGGAAAATCTGAATTTCGTATAACTAGGACGGTTAAGGTTATTTATCCTTAACGTGAATTTTAAGACAAGACGTCTTAAAATTCACCCTGTCTTGGGATCTCTAATGCGCAATTTTTCGCAACAGTTCGTGGTCCATGAATTAAATATTTCAAACTAGCTGTTCCCCGCGACCTTCGTCCGCGTCAAGTTATTAAAAATACAATTTTCCCCGTTTTTGCAACATTTTTCATTGCTGCTACGCTCCTATTGGTCGTAGCGTTATGATATATAGCCTATAGCCTTCCTCGATAAATGGACTACCCAACACTGAAAGAATCATTCAAATCGGACCAGTAGTTCCAGAGATTAGCGCGTTCAAACAAACAAACAAACAAACAAACAAACAAACAAACCCTGCAGCTTTATAATATTAAGTATAGATGATAAATCACCAATGAATAATTAACTGAGCCAAAGTAAGAAGTATCAAGTGTGCGAGAAGCAAAGTATTTAGGTTTATTTTACAATTTTTTTGTTGATTTGTTTACGAGTCAAGAGCTGTAGAAAAGATACCTTATCTGCACGTCTATTGATTCTCAAATATCATAATATCTGTACATATAAAATTCAAAGTCCTGACTGACTGATATATCAACGTACAGCCCAAACCGCTGGTCCTAGAGACATGAAATTTGGAGGGTGTATTTTTTGTGAAAAGAAAATATCCATTAAGAAAGGGTTTTTGGAAATTCCACCCCTAAGAGAATGATATGGGGGGTTGAATTTTCCCAGAGATTAGTTTAGTTTTTCGGAGAATTTCGTCCTTATTAGAATAGAATAGAAAATTTTTATTTCAGACCGGAGTGCATAGGGTTAGTAACAATTTCACTTAACTTCTAGTGTTAGTAGGTTTCAGACACATGAAAATATACAATTAAAATTCGGCGTGGTGCTTTGCTTGGGATATTTTCAATCCGTATATTCAATGCGAAGGAGTGAGAGTATTTATAATATTTGTTTTTGAAAAAATCAACTGTCCACTTCTGTGGCTGGACTGTAGGTAGTTTATTTTTGACTATGCAAAAGTGCCTTTGAGTTTGAGTTTGAAAACCTTTTATTTACAAAAGCAGGTTGGTAAATCCAAAGATATATCAGTAAAGCTTTCCCAATATTCGAGCTTTTACAGCAACATACGAAGGCACCAAAGACAAGAAAAGCCATGAGAATATATTATTCTGCATGTTTTAAAACGTTACTTCGTTTCGAAAACCTTACTAATGATTTTTAACGGAAGACTTGTCTTAAGGTTATGAATCTAACTCGTCAAAAAATTAAACAGGTTTCAAGTCCTTGTGAGAAATCCGTGTTAAAAATAATATCTCTTTGGTCAACTAAAAAAATGCTCAATGAAATTTATGCTGGCCTTTCGTTTTATTTCTATTTTGAGGCCATTTTTTTTTTTTTTTTTTTTTTACCGATGGGAAATCATCAAATGACTTCTCCCGCTCTGGGTGGAGTGGGAGGGAGTGTCAGACTCTTACTGACTAAAACCCATCCATGTTCCTTCATTGCCCTTTGTGTTCCAGGGCCACGGTATCTCAATTTTGAGGCCATTAGATAATAAAAAATGAAAACAGAAATGAAAGTTAATGGCATCCTCTTATTTTTTGCCAAATTCAGCCAGCGGTATTTGATTACAATTTTATTGATTATAAAGAGGTTTAATTTAATGAAATAATCCTTATTTGAACATTCAAATAGTTTGTAGAAAAAAATGGTACCTCATTTATAAAAAGTATATAAATAGGAAATTAGAATAAAATTTTATTGAGTCGTGACTCAAAATTAAGTGTCTAAAATTATATATACCTACTGTAAATAAATTAGTCTTTAGAAAAAAAAGCTTGTTTAAAAATGAAAGTCCAAGTGGCTTCTACGATGTAGGTTTTTCTTAACACGATAAAAAAACAAATGCAAGAGATCGGAGAGACAATACGATGGAAATGTCTACATAAAAACCACTAGGTTTCAACCTTAATCCAAGAAAAAGCCCCATTTCCACAAAACATTCCAACTTCCCAAGTTAATCTGAAACCAAACTATAGAAACTTTGAAGTTAAAGCACATTCGTTCACTACAAACAAGGATGGATTCACGAGCGCCATTACCAGCATTAGCGTGTCGGATGCTGCAGCTCGCATATTTCATCACATCTTAGGAGATAATGCTCCCTTTAACAAAACATTAATCTAGGAGTAGTCGGAGGCGTGGGGCGGAGCGCTCGGGCGCCAATGGCGGCGCTCCTCACGCGGCGCCCCGCGCTCCTGTCCTGCCATCGATTGTCTTACAAGCTCTTAGGAATTGGGGACCATCTCCATATTGTATCGGAATGTAGCGTCTTCTTGTCTGTAGTTGATCTGCGTTTTTATGCTGTCTTATGTTAACTTTGTATAATTACTTGATATTTGGTATTTAGTTGTTGTAGCTTTATGTTTCTTGGTATTTTTAAGGGATTCTTACGCTGGCATATTTTATTTCCTATGGATGGTAAATTGTTATTTATAGGCACTTACTACTCAACTTTACCAAGTAGTCTGGCAAATAGCACTTTACACTGTACATTTTTAAAACCCTTAATGATTAACTGTGCCAACATTGTTGATGTATTTTACTGCTAATTGTTATCATTAAATTGTTTATTCCTTGTCGTACGAACATATCATTTTTATCGTATGATGAGTTATTTGGAGCAACATTAATTGGTTGATAAAAATTGGATTCCATCGAAATTGGCGTTTGATCTTTTTTAATAATAAATATTTATACAGGTAGCAGCTGCACTAAAATCTTCGCTCTGATACCCAAATAATAATTAGCCTGCCCTTAGCACCTCAGTCGGCGTCCGAGAAAAAAGAGCCGGCCGAGTCTCGCTCGCGAACCAACATAACCTGTAATTTGGAAATTATTATCTAACACATTGTGCCTTTCTGGTTATCCCGCCGGTCAATTTGCCGTTTTTATGGCTCCCACAGAGCCGCGGCCTCTAATTATCTCCGCCACGATCTCGGCCCGAGGCGCGAGAGAACCGCCGCACGCGCACCTCCGATCTGCACCCTCACACCCACCGCACAAGACACAAAGTCCATCGCTCACAGAACGACACCGCGTTAGCTTAGAAACATGGGAAAATAAATAGATACCTATGTTTTGAAAGGGTAACACGTCTGCGCGAATACTATTTGTTTTACTGCGAATTCCTCTAATAGTTTCAAATTATTTTACCACTAATGTGTGTAGCTGTAAGTATGAGTGTTACGCGTACGGATAGAAGTGACGTAGATTCATATGATAGCTGTAATAAATTAGTGCTTTGACTCCGAGGCGAGCAATCAAATTATGTTAATATTAATGAATCTAAAGTGATGTTGGGTAAGTAGCAGTTTGATAAAATAATTTTAATGAAATGAAATTATAGTTAAAGTCATTAAGGTGTGTTCAGACATGTTCCTTGTTAGTGATGCCCCACTATAACGCGTCACAATTTCCTTTTTATATGCCTTTATATTATGCATAATGTCATAAATTTAAATTATAATCGGTGAGTTTTAACGCCCAATTTTTAAATTAAAGAAACGTAACGAACCGGGAAAACACGGTATCGTCAGAGTCGTTTGGGAGCGACGCGGCCCCTGATGCTCGTATTCTATTAGGAAGGACTACTAATAAAATTAATTTATTTCTCGATTACAACAGTAACGCGAGTTCAAAAACGCGCCGCGGCCTCGCCTCATTAATCATATTAATTAAGACGAGGCGTAAGCGCTTTTGTTCGTGGCTCTCTCGATAAACGAGCGCCTTCTTTACGCTCATACAAATGACGGCAAAGTCGTGCGAGGCGGCAATAACGCGCGGCGAATGTGCGCAGTGACACGCTCGGCCGGTGCGTGACGCCGCCGCTACGCCGGGCTCACCACGCGCCGATTGGTCAGAGACAATATTGTTAAATGGTCCTGTTTCAGACACCACCTTGTTATTAGAGTGTTATGTGTGTAATCGGATAATCGCACTGTACTCAACTTTTTATTGGCGGCACGCGGTCACGATTTGTTGCGCTAGTGTAATTATTTAATTCCATTGTTTTGATGAGATTGATGAATTGAAAGTGCGTTTTGAACACTTTGTTATTAACAAAGCCGTCTGACTGGCGATCAATAAAGCAGCGGTCGTTAGTCATCACAGTCACTCGCACACAACACATTCATTTAATTGAATTCAGTCTTCGAGAACACAAAACTGAGTTGATAGTTTAATTGATTACAGACCTGACAACTGCTCATCATGGCTCTGAAGCCATCTCATTATTAATGGTATGATTACGTGCGATACCAATCAAGTGAAAACGTTTTACAGCCAGCCATTCTAAGCATACCCCTTGCACTTACACTTGAGCAACTTTTGACACAGTGAGTACATTTATACAACTTGAGGGTTGAATGAAAGGCATGTGGCTGAAATGAGAACTACAGGGGATGTGTGGTGTAACCCGAGTGGATAGAATAAGAAATGAGTACAGGCATATAAAAGAAAGTCAGAAATAGTGCTGGGACTGAAAAGTTGTGTGGTAATCAGATGTCATGGTATGGGAATGTGGTTAGGAGGAAAGAGGAAAATGTCATGAGGAAAGTTTTGAGTATGATTACGGATGACTATAGGAGTAGTGGAAGACTAAAAAGGATGATGGATTGATTGTGTGCAGGATGATATGGCTAGAAAGAAGGTGACTGCTGAGATGATGTAGAATTACGAGAACATGTTTTATACTACTAGATACACCAGCATCCTTTTACTGTAGACAGGCCGTAGTTGTGATAAGCCCTCTTGTAGAAGTGAAAACTCGAAAACTGTTTAGATGGTTTGCATCTTCTGCGTTACAAGATTATTTTTTTCAAAATGTTTTTAATCGAAGAAGAAGAACAGAAGAGTGAGGATGTTAGAGGTTCGCCCTGTTAATGTGACTACTGAAAATGATTATCGAAGAGGCGGTCTTCTGTTACAGGTATCTCCATACTTGAAAGAAGGCCCAATACAACTTATTTGTTAATAAAAATCAGTAGATTACGCAATAAACTTATTTTTATCTTTCATTTTGTTAATGGTCACTAGATACCATAGAGTAGACAAGCCATCATTGTACAGGGTTGTTAGAAAGTCCATGTTTACTAGTATGTTTGAGTTAGTCATGGTTTACCAAATAAGTATTATCTATAACTCTGTATTCGTCAAACGTTTCACAAGGTTTACAGTAAAGTTAGTTTCCTTATTTACAAAATTGTCTAACAAAACAGCGATGATTTATTTAAATTTAATGAATACATTTATTATTGCAGATAACACGTAAATATTAATAAGTTTACCCTGTTTTTGTAACTATTTTTACATAAACAGAAATAAGCATTGTTTTAGCATTACTCATTCATTAAACCATTCATTAAGTAATTTATTATTCGAATAAATGTATAAATCAATAAACATGTTTATCACAGACGTGCGTAAATCGCCCATACTTGGTCTTGTTTTACAATATCGAATTAATTGATTTATTTTGGACTTTCCTATTTAATTAAGTGTCCATGTTTTTGCGACATTTGTGGTTTTCTATATAGAAACGAAAAAAACGAAAACATGCGAATTAAACTCGGACAAAACATTAATGACGAAATTTAACTTTTAAATAACATAAAAATTAATAACGCATCGCAATTAAATGTCAATCTTTCAATATCGACACGTTGAAGGATTAAGATATAATTTTATAATCAAATTAAATTATCAATCAATATGTTTTTACGGCTTTTGCTGTGTTAACTTCGCAAGTTCAATTAGTACGAGCCACGTCATTAAAACAATTAAAGTAATGAATAAAACATGTTACTTCGGTGTGATTACGAAATTATGTTTATTTTTGATTAGCTGTGTGTTGCCCGCCAATAAAATTTGATTAGATTTTGTACCATCCAATTAAAGTTTTTGATACCTGCGCGCGTCGACAATTTTTGTTTATACCGCGCTTTATAAGGTCGTTACCACGTAAATATCAGGCGTTAGAGGTTTATGTCTTTTTAAGAACGCATTTTATCATACGTTATGTGATTGATGTTAAAAACACTGATTATTTCTAGCGACTACTGTTTTGCTACTACCCAATTTGTCATACATTTTTATTGCTATTAAAATACTCACCTCAAATGCTACCATCTTCTTCTGTCTTTATCGTGTGGTTAGTGCCTAATCTGGTGTCAGATTTTTTATGCCGCCCATGGGCCTCTGACTTGGCTTTACATGCCGTCGAGAAATATCTTTCAGGCAACTTGATTTCCTTCACCGTAGCAAATATAAATCATACAATACGCACATGAATCCGAAAAATCAGAGGTGCGTGTCTTGGGTTAGAACTCGAGACCAGTCTAGTCAGTATGAGTTGGCAGTCCGACGGTAACACTAATAGACCATACCTGCTGCAAAGAAAGAAGACTGTTAGCCTCACTGCAGGGCAAAGGCCTCCATGACTTCCAGCTTCTTCGATTCTGAGTTCTTACACTTAATCACATGTTATAGCTGAAGCTGATACTCATTTGAGTCTCATGTTGCTATCTTGATCTTGCCTACCATTACCCGAGCACAAAACTGCTGATGGCGACTTGTCCTACCGAAAAGTTGAACACAGGATCTATGCGTAGCCAAACTGCTCGACATGCGCCCACAACCCAGGCGATGAATCTACTTAACGCCCTGATTGCTCAGGCGCAATATGTTTACAAGTAGCAGTAAAATTATGCTTAAGTATTGCATACAATTGTTTAGTAGTAGTAGTTAAGTTTAGTTAGTAAGTATTTTGTGCTGTTGGCTTGCTGCACGCTTTGGTGTAAACTGTAAGTGCGGCAAGTATCTATCTAAATAAATAAATGAATAGCGGAATGCAAAGCAGCAGCGCTTAAAATAAAGTTATCAGCACCCAAAATAGTCTAGGTAAGAAATAAGCTTCAATTACACGCGTATACCTTCTCTTTTTGACTGTATACAATAGCTAGTGCTTATTAGGGCAAGTGCCACATACGCACAGTACGCACAGTGATATAGTGCACTAGTGAAGTATTACTTACATGGTTTAAAGGGTCTATTTACTAACATAATTTGTATTTTATCATGTGTATATCTAAGGGCCATAGTTGCCTGAAAATAAATGGATGTTATGTTATATTGTTATGTTATTATTAACCTAAAGACAAGAAGAAAATTGTTTCGCAGCTTCTACGGTTACCTACATCCTATAAATTGTACAGCTCAGTCGGTACGAATCTAATTAGATATTCATAGATAACTCGAGAGAAAATTACACGTTCACATGGATTGCTTGTTTAGAGGCCAGTTCGTCATGCATGTGCTTGCATTTAAGTGGCAGTTTTCGCTAAAACAGCATGTAAGCATGCTGTCGACGGAATACTGTAAATACTAGTTGGTGTCCGTAGTTTCATTCACATCGTTGAGCGTTGACCTACACATACACTATGATTGACAAATGCGTGCACTGACTGGGTAGGTCCTTGATGATGATGATTGAAAGAAAGAAGAAAGAAAAAATATTTATTTGTCGCAGGGACATGACGTGCATCATACAAAATGACTAAAAATACAATAAACATACAACGCATAACAAATATTAATAATTTCAAAAGGAGGGGACAAAAAAAGAAAAAAATACGTTAACATCTTGCACGTCGTGACTGCGACAAGCAGGTTACCATTCAACATGATGCTGTGCTATTGGGAGCCCAAAGCACAGCGCTGGTTTTCAGTGGTCACCCGTGAAAAAAACGTACGGACAGCATAAATATTTTTACATGAATATGGAAATAAAACAAACAGTACTCGGTTATAATATAAAACAACTACCTATAAGAAATATAATTAAACACTACAAAAAATCTCTCGCTCCCTTTGCTCGATTGATGTTTTTACTCAGAGTATACGGATAGGACACCTCATCTTTTGTTAAAACAATTTATTTTTGATGTGTTAAAGAAGGATAGAAGATAGATGTAGAAATAAATGTTGGATAGTAAAGATATGTTATTTATTGTGCACAAGTGCTTTTAGTGAAATTAAGATATAACCTAAGTACACGCTATTACAATTTTTAGTTGCGTTATTATATTAATTTTATAGCTGGCGACACGCTATGACTTTAATTTGCTAAATACAGTACATACAAATTTTATAATTGCGTTGAATGGTATTTAGTTAGTTATTGCTGTTGTTAAAATGGTAAATTATGATGTTTTAAAATGGCATGCAAACAACGTTTGGATATTATTTTGCAAACTTACAGCAACATATTGTAGGCTACAAGTAACCACATAACTATTTACCAAGTTATAAAAAATATGGTAATAATTAATTGAAGACGATTTTCTTGGCTACTTTTTGTTACAGTAAAGATAGCTGAGTGAAATTATACTAAAAACTAGACTTCATAATTATTCACAGTTTTTTTGGGGACTCGAAACTTTTGGCATGGCCAGCATGCTGTGTAATATATTACTGGTATTATTCATAGAGCAGGTCATAAATCCTTGTCCACTCAGAACCTCACAAACGGTTTACAGAACGCAAACATAAGATCACGCCTGTAATCCCCAAAGGGTTAGGCAGAGGTGTACCTAATAGAACATCCACACTTCGCTAGTTATGTTTAGGTAAGTCACGTTGGTGACTAGCCTATTGCCATCAACCGGGTTCAAATCCAGTCTTCGTAGTTGCTGACAAATTCCTGATAAGAAATCCAATAACTCTTGGCCTGACTGGGAATCGAACCCAGGACCTCACGATCAGCAGTCGCGCTTGCGACCACTAAACCAACGAGGCATACACACAAACGGAGGGTGAACCACTTGGTAGATGATTTGCTACGCCTAATATAAACGCTACCCCAGAATAGGTTGTTAGTGAGGTTTAATGCGAATGCATCTGATTTAAATAAAAACCACGCAACTTTATAGTAGAAGTCTCAAGATACACTGGTAATTAATATCCATTCAATTAAAATGTCGTATTTTTATTAGAACCTACGTATACATGGCTCGACAGGGAGGGAAACATGGACGATGACTAAAATAGAATTATGCAGGAGGGAGGCAGCGCCGACCTCAAGTAAATTGCGACAAGGGTAGAAGAATGATGATGAGTCAAAATATAAAGGAAATGTTAATAACTACAGAATTATGCATAGAATATGAATGTGAAGTATTTTATTTCAAAGTTATAAGATACATATGTATATAAAGGCTACCAGTACCGAAGGATCAATTTTTGTGAGAGGTAAGATGGAGTACATATCTTTAATGTGATTATATTATTTGTCTATAGAATATTGACTGTGCCATTTTTCAAAGGGAAGCCGGTAGGAATCGAGTACAGATAGAACTTTCGCCACTGATGGCTACAGCCACTTATGGCTGAACTGTCGGAATGAAAGGCATTGTCATTGTGCGCTTTGTGTATGGATAAAGTTGAATAAAGTGTATGAGTATGAGTACCTATTTATGTATATCAATTTATGTTAATGAAATGGTATTTTTCTTATTTATTTTTTGTACTCTATCACAATGCTGTCCTGTTTGACCCAAAGGTTGACTGGTGGAGAATGCCTTGTGGCATTAAGTCCTCCTATGTACCATTCTTGTACATGAAGTTTAAATAAATATGTAATAAGATACCCTGGTAATAATTCGAGTTTTTTAGGGAGATTAAAATATTATCGCAAAGCCTTTATTAACCCAAAAAACATTTAACGAGACTAACTTCAAGTCAAAGCAAAGTTAAACTTAAACTCAACTTGCAATAAAAATGCTAAAATTATTGCCATAAATTGCAATTTTTGTAGCGCTGTTAAAACAAATTTATATAAAAACGCAAATGTTTATTATAATAAATATGAAAACTTATCTTTTGCAACAACCTGAATTCTTATATTTGTTCATTGGGTTGATATCTGTTACATAAACGTGTATGTAGTTAGCAATTACTATTGTAATGTAGTATCGAGTATGTGCCCATATACAAGCACACAACACACAAACACAAGCACATAACACACACATACAAACACATACATACACACACAAACTATAATTATGCAAATCTTGTCTACTTTCATAGTTAAACATGTTATTAATATTTGTCTTTCTTTTGTTATGGAAGAGCGGAGTCTTCTAATACAGGCAACGTTTGCTTAAAAGAAGGCTCCAATCACAAACTAATTGTTGTAATCTTGTTAAGAAATAAACAAATTTGAATTTGAATATATGGTGAAGAACTGTTTCACGCAGAATGGCTCGTATTTGATTAATTTTCAACTGAAACCTATGTTTATTGCGTAGAGTATGCACGACACTTGCCATTCAGTAGATACTTCTCAGAGTTCGAATTATGTGCAACCGTCTGGGTCTCTGGTATAGATGCCACGGTGTCGTCTCATCTGCTCATTAGGATCTATCATTTACCTAACCGATGTCGGTGATACGGATGACGGTGTACCACTACACTCCATGTTACACCGTCATCCCTTTTCAGAATTCAGAAGCCCGCAGTGTTTTTGGCTTTAACGTAATCCAAGAACTCCCTAGTGAGTAAACTGAGACTATAGGGGGTGCTTCAACGCTGGCACTTGTAATTACAAAAAAACATGGGAACATCAGGGATAAGTAAATACCAAGAGCAAATAAAATATGTAAAAATGTACGGACCCTTCATATAGTATAAATAAGAACATGTCTCCTATCCCTTGCGCTCAACGCTCTCTTATTGTAAACTGTGTTCGTGCACGAATGGAAGACGATCATGTCGGTATGTCTGGAGTTCTGCTAGAAGAGTGCATTTGTTCTGCTACAAATTTGATTGACGAAAAACAGTTTTTTATTACAGTAAAATAAAAGTAAAAGTAAAATGAAGCTTGGTCTGTATTTGATACTTATCAAGCAAGCGCAAGCAAGCGTCGATATCTTAGGGGCCGTCCTTTAAACACGCTAGGTTTTTTGGGCTACTTTTATACCCCCCCTCCCTCCCCCTTTGTGTTACGTCGCCGTCGTGAGGTTTTAGTCTACCTATCTCGCAGCATCACGTGTATTATTTATAATTGAAAAGAACATATGCGCACTCTTAATTATTTTAGTTACTTTATTTCTTTTTAGGTTTTATGCGATTTATATTCCCATTTTTCTTATAAGACTGCATTTAGGTGCGGGTATCGAAAGTATGGTATAAAAGAGACTGTTTCAATATTGCTAAGCTTCAATCCTGTACCATATTATTAAATAGGAAAGTACTTATAGTTATATGCACTTAGGTACTATTCGTATAATCATCCAAAAACTGTTGTGTAGGTTAAAGTTTGAATAAACGTTAGCGCCGTAAGGAATATGCTTAATACATTATTCTGTAAAAGATTCAGTTCTCAACACAGTTTATATACAGGATGCCTTCGTATTCAGCATTGGTCAAGCGTAGACATAGATGCGTGAATGAAACAACGTCTACGTGGTGCATAAGTAGAGTCTACGCGGTGCCTACGTAGTGTCTACGCGGTGACTACGCAGTGTCGACGCGGTGACTATGCAAGGTACCAAGGTAACCACTATCTAGCTCAGTGTGATTACTGATTATTAAACAATATTGGAACTATTAATAGACACAAAACTTCTCCTTTTATAAAACGTAGTAAAACCATCACAAGCTCAATTAAAATCGATCCCCGATATCAATGGCATCGTAATTACAAGTTTACGACTACACTAGAGCACGTCCACTCGTCCAGTGTAAACAAGTTCTGTGCTGATCCCCTGATGGATGAGCCGCCATTCCCGCTCGCTTATTTTCGCCAACTAATTAAAATTTCGACGTCGCCGGTAAAGCGGCAATTACCGGCGAGATTGCGCGATACATTGCAAAAGGGCCCGCTTAATAACTAATGCAGGTAACTTGAGAACATCCAGGGCTGGTAGACACTCGTGTTGTGGAGTTTTATGAAAATCGACGCGGTTTGTGTGCTACTCCGACGCCGACTTTAGGATTCGTCCTTGAGGCAACTTTGTGTGCAATTAAGATGGAAAGTTAGGTATTCGTAAGAAAACCTTACTAAACTTACGTGTAAATTGTGTTAATCGTTACACAAATCGGCGCTTTGGCAACGGAAAAAAAGTGTAAAAATCTATATATTTTTTAAAGATTTGTGTTGACAGGGGTAAAAAGGTACGGAAAAAAAATGGAAAAAAAAAATTGTTATGTTTATTTTTTTAAAGCATTTCCGGTGTGATGGACAACGCCAAAAACATGGAAAATGATAAAATCAACATTTTTTACTTTTTTTTCAAAAAAGCTTAACACCTTCAACTTACGAACCACAAACACAACTCAGGAAAGAATTAAGGAATCTCGACAATTTCCATGAAAATGTGGGATATGGGTGTAGTGGGATAGTTTTTAGGGCAAATTCAAATTAAGGGTTAAAGTCTCTTTGCCGTTAAAATATTTACCCAACCGTAGACACAAGAAATTTTAGTTATATAAACTTTTCATGATAATGTACCAAGAAAAGCAAGCCATTCTACAAATCACCGTGACAAGTGGCTAAATAGGCTGTTTATCGTTACTTATTTTCTTGGTGTACACTTGGAAGGTAAGATGGAGTATATATCTGCTTATTATCCCCTGTGAGCGGCAATTAAGAGTCAACCGAGGAAACGAGTTGTTATAATGCTTGCGGCCGGCTATAACCAACCTGTCATTACTTATGCACGATGAGATGCGATTTTTAAACATTATAAATGGTTACTTTGACTGAGCATAGATAGGCATCGTAAACATGAGTCTAGTACTTTGCTGCAGGGGGAAAAGTTGGATAAAACATTAAGCTTTTATTTTAAGTTTTATTTATTTACTAGCGACCCGCCCTTTTTTTTTTTTTTTTTTTTACCGATGGGAAATCATCAAATGACTTCTCCCGCTCTGGGTGGAGTGAAAAATAAAAATTAAAAATAAATTTATATCTAAATAATCAACATTAAATACTGCTACCGACATCTGTTGTCACTAGTGTGAAACTAACCTGTAATAGTATATTGTATCTGTGGCATATTAGTTTTGAATAAAGTTATACGTTCTGTTCTCTCTTGAATCTCAACGAGCTTGTTTCATTAGAGGTTATGGGCCCAGAATTGTGTTTTTTCTCTTGTTCTCGTTAAGAACTTGCAAGTTAGTGCTGTATAAGTTTGTGTGGACTGAGAATACACTGTGCCGGTGAAAATGAGTTCGAATTACGTAGTGAGCGTGCCAAAATTAAAAGGTCGCGAGAACTACCAGGAGTGGGCTTTCGCCGCGGAGAATTTTCTAATACTGGAAGGTACTTCGGACTGTATCAAAGTCACGAATCCAAATGAAGCCGCAGCCGATGCGAAAACCAAGGCAAAATTGATTCTTACGATTGACTCGTCGCTATATGTTCATATCAAGGATGTCGAAAATACGAAGAAACTATGGGAAAAATTAAAGCATTTATTCGATGATTCCGGATTTACTAGAAGGATCAGCTTATTGAGAACTTTAATATCAATTCGTCTTGAAAATTGTACATCTATGACGTCCTATGTTACTCAGATCATAGAAACGAGCCAAAAGTTGAGTGGATCGGGCTTTCATATTAATGATGAGTGGGTAGGATCATTGCTTTTAGCTGGATTATCTGAAAAATATTCGCCAATGATAATGGCGATAGAACATTCGGGCATTAATATAACGGCCGACGCCATTAAAACAAAATTGATGGACTTGGAGGAAGACAGTGGCGACGTTAGCGGAGCATTTGCGAGTTATCAAAAAAGGTATGGCGCCAATACCGGAAGAATTCAGTCGTCAACGTCAAGGTCAAAACAGAAAGTAATCACATGTTACAAATGCAAACAAACGGGACACTATCGTAATCAATGTCCTAAGGATGTAAAAGATTCATCAAATAACAAATTCAGTGAACGTAAACAAACAAATGCGTTCAGTGTCGTGTTCCTAAATGGTTGTTTCTCGAAGAATGATTGGTACATTGATTCAGGTGCTAGTGGCCATTTGACAGCGAATGAACATTGGATTACAAATGTGTCTAACAATCATACAGTCCAAGAAATTATTGTTGCGAATAAGGAAAAAGTGTCTGTCAAGTGCTCTGGTGATGTGAGATTAACAACATTGACAGATAACTGTGAGTATGATGTGGTTGTTGAAGAAGTATTATGTGTACCTAGTTTGACCACGAATCTCTTATCTGTAAGTCAATTGATCGCAAAAGGCAACACGGTCCTGTTTAAAGATGATGGCTGTCAAATAATGAATAAGTGTAATGAACTAGTTGCTACAGCTCACTTATTAAATGGAGTTTATAAGTTGAGAATGCCTGAAAGGCTGGCTGCAGTGGTGACCTCGAGTGAAATTTGGCATCGCCGGCTTGGTCATGTCAACAGTAACTATTTAAGTAAAATGCAGGAAGCTGTGGAAGGTCTTACACTTGATAGAAAGGCAAAAATATCGAAGTCGTCATGTATAGTATGTTGCGAAGGGAAACAAAATCGTTTACCCTTTCCACATAATGGAAATAGAAGTGATGATCTCCTGCAGATAATACATACAGATGTATGTGGGCCATTCAAGAATGTGTCACTTGGTGGTTCCAGATATTTTATTTTATTCATTGATGACTATAGTCGCTACATCTATATTTATTTTTTGAAAAACAAAAATGAAGCTTTTGAATGTTTCGTGCGGTGTTCCACAGGGGTCGGTTCTAGGGCCGCCCTTGTGGAACATCGGTTACGACTGGGTGCTGCGCGCCGACCTCCCTAGCGGCGTCAGCGTAGTCTGCTACGCTGACGACACGCTGGTACTGGCACAAGGGAGGTCGCACGAGGCGGCGGCCGAACTGATGACACGCGGGGTTGCGATAGTCGTTGAGAGGATCCGGCAATTGGGTCTCGAGGTGGCCTTGCACAAGTCCGAGGCCATGAGCTTTCATGGGCCTCGGAATGCGCCACCGTCGGGATCCACGCTGACGGTAGGAGGGGTTCCCATCGGCGTCGAGTCGACTTTGAAGTACCTAGGACTCGTCCTCGACAGCCGGTGGAACTTCGTTGAGCATTTCCGACGTTTGGCTCCCAAACTGGAACGGGCCGGGGCTGCCTTCAAGCGGCTCTTGCCCAACCTGAGGGGTCCAAACGCCTCCTGCCGTAGGCTCTACGCGGGGGTCGTGCGGTCCATGGCCCTTTACGGGGCCCCGGTGTGGGCGCGTTCAATTAAGCGGCGTGCCGCGCACTACCTGAACGCGCCCCAAAAGGTCGTAGCCGTAAGGCTGATCCGGGGGTACCGCACGATCTCCCGCGAGGCGGCGAGCCTCCTAGCCGGATTGCCGCCATGGGATCTGGAGGCGATAGTCCTCGCGCGCCTGCATGAATGGCGCGCGGGGGCACTACGTCGGGGGGAAACTCTGCTGCCGCGGCAAATCACCGCTCAGCGGACAGACCTCCGACGCGATCTCATGGCGACATGGAGACAGCGACTGTCGCAACCCAGTGCAGGGCACGCCACAATAGTGGCGATAAGTCCCCTCTTTGAGGAGTGGCTAGAGAGGCGCCACGGCGCCCTCACCTTCCGCCTAACGCAGGTCCTCACCGGACACGGTTGTTTCGGGAGGTTCCTGCACCTAATCGGGCGGGAGGAAACGCCCGGGTGCTATCATTGCGAGGATCGTCCGGAGGACACGGTGGCGCACACCGTGGAGGTCTGCCCCGCTTGGGCGGAGCTCCGCCGTGTCCTCGTAACGGCGATAGGCGGCGGCGACCTCTCGCGCCCGGCCCTGGTTCAGGCCATGGTCCGGAGCGAGAGGGAATGGGAAGCCGTCACCTCCTTCTGCGAAGCAGTCATGCTAGCGAAGGAGGTGGCGGGACGTGAGAGGGAGAGAATCTCTCGTCCCAGCCGCCGCGGGCGACGCACCGGGCGTCGGGGGCCACGTGGTGGCTCCCGGCCACCGTAGGCGCGGGCCTGTGGACGGTGAGTAATGGGTTAGCTCACCGTCCGTCCGTCTTATGACGACAGGCCGTGTCGACGGCGCATTCGTGTTCCACGCGCGCCTCAAAGAGATGTCAGCAACCAGGAAGGGGCCCGCAAGGGCCGATGCCTGCCGGGGCTGCGGGACTGTTCGAAAGAGATACCGTGGCCCTGGAACACAAAGGGCAATGAAGGAACATGGATGGGTTTTAGTCAGTAAGAGTCTGACACTCCCTCCCACTCCACCCAGAGCGGGAGAAGTCATTTGATGATTTCCCATCGGTAAAAAAAAAAAAAAAAAAAAAAAAAAAAAAAAAAAAAAAAAAAAAAAAAAAAAAAAAGCTTTTGAATGTTTTCAAAGATACAAAGCTGAGGTGGAGAATAAATTAAACAGAAAAATTAAGATTCTTAGAAGCGACAATGGGAAAGAATTTGTGAATAAAGAGTTTGATAATTATTTAAGTAAAGCAGGAATAGTTCATCAGAAAAGTAATCCATACACACCAGAACAGAACGGCCTGGCAGAGAGATTTAATCGCACTGTGGTGGAAAAGGCAAGGTGTCTGCTCTTTGATGCTAAAATGGATGAAAGCTTTTGGGCTGAAGCAGCCAATACTGCTGTATACTTACAAAATAGGATAGTGGCGGCAAATTTCAATGGCACGCCTTTTGAGATGTGGAATGGAGTAAAGCCAGATATTAGCCACTTAAGGGTATTTGGAAGTATAGTGATGATGCACATTCCAAAAGAGAAGCGCCTCAAATGGAATAAAAAGGCTGTAAAAGGGATTCTAGTTGGTTTCTCAGAGGATGTAAAAGGTTATCGAGTCTACAATCCAAGCACTCAGGATATCACAACAAGCCGTGATGTGATCATAATGGAAAATGCCGAACAAACAGAAAGTGTAGTCCAGATTGAGGAAACTGAACAATCACAATCCATTGAGGATTCAGTGGGAGACACATTTTATGAATCAGGAAGTGAAATTTTTCATGATGATAATGATGAGACTTATGTACCAGATGATTCTTCTGATGACAGTGTGGAAAGTGTTGTGAGTGTTAAAAGAAGTGTTTCCTCTAGGCAAAGAAAGAAGCCGGACAGGTATGGTCATTCTAATATGTGTTTGGAAAGTAGTGTTACTAAAAATGCTTGTGAACTTTCACTGGATGAGGCTCTAAAAGGACCAGATAGGGAGCAGTGGTTAGAGGCAATAAGGGACGAATTACAGTGTTTTGATGATAATGATGCTTGGGAACTTACTGATGCACCTAAAGACAGTACTATAGTTAAATGTAGATGGGTTTTGTGTAAGAAATATGATAGTGAAAGTAAGGTTAGGTTCCGTGCCAGACTTGTAGCTAAAGGTTTTTCCCAGAAACAAGGAGTAGATTATACAGAAACCTTCTCGCCTGTTGTTAGACATACAACATTACGACTTTTGTTTTCACTATCAGTCCAATTGGATCTTGATGTTACACATTTAGACGTAAAAACTGCTTTTTTAAATGGTAACCTAGAAGAGACTATATACATGCAAAAACCTGAATGTTTTAATTCCCAAGATAACTCTAAGAAAGTGTTAAAACTTAATAAAGCCATCTATGGCTTAAAACAGGCGTCCAGGGCCTGGAACAAAAAGGTAGATAGTTGTTTAATTGAAAATGGTTATAAGAAATCTAAATTAGAACATTGTATGTATACAAAGAAAAATGAAAATATGTTAACCATAGTGGCCCTTTATGTAGATGATTTTTTTATTTTCTCCAATAATAAAAAGGAAACTAATAGCCTGAAGGAAATATTGTCAAATAAATTTAAAATTAAGGATTTAGGGCAAGTAAAACAGTGTCTTGGTATGAATGTTAAATTTGATAAAAAGGAAGGGTCTGTTACTTTAAATCAAGAAAGTTATATTGAGAGTTTATTAGAAAATTTTCAAATGGCAGACTGTAAGACTGTTGAAACTCCAATGGAGACTAAGTTAAATGTAAACACTGGTCAAAATGTAACTAAACAAGTGCCCTATCAGCAGCTTATAGGTAGTCTAATGTACCTGTCAGTTTTAACCAGACCAGACATAACTTACTCTGTAAACTATTTAAGCCAGTTTAATATTAATCATACTGATGAGCATTGGCATTATGCCAAGAGGATTTTAAAATATTTAAAAAAAACTAAATCATTTGGTATTAAATATTGTAAGAATGGAAACAAAGAAATTAAAGGTTTTGCTGATGCTGATTGGGCAAACAATACATATGATAGACGGTCATATACTGGTTATTGTTTTCTGTTATCCAATGGAGTAATATCCTGGGAGTGTAAGAAACAAAAAACAATAGCTCTTTCAAGCTGTGAAGCTGAATACATGAGTATTTCAGAAGCATGTAAAGAAGCCATATATTTAAGAACTTTGCAGTTTGAAATCACAAATAAAATGTATACTTTAAGTTTGTTTAATGACAGTCAGAGTGCACAGAAGTTGTCGATGAATCCAGTATTTCACAAAAAATCTAAGCATATAGATGTGAAATATCATTTTGCCCGAGAGTGTGTTTCAAATAATATAGTAAAATTATCCTATTTATCGACTGCTGACATGCCAGCTGACTTGTTTACTAAAAGTTTGTGTGCTAAGAAACATTATGCCTTTATGGAGTTGTTAGGATTGGTAATTGTGTAAAATGTTACCTAATATTTTTTATGCTTATGGTTATGATTATTAGATATAGTGGGAGTGTTGAAATTTATATCTAAATAATCAACATTAAATACTGCTACCGACATCTGTTGTCACTAGTGTGAAACTAACCTGTAATAGTATATTGTATCTGTGGCATATTAGTTTTGAATAAAGTTATACGTTCTGTTCTCTCTTGAATCTCAACGAGCTTGTTTCATTAGAGGAGGGAGTGTCAGACTCTTACTGACTAAAACCCATCCATGTTCCTTCATTGCCCTTTGTGTTCCAGGGCCACGGTATCTCTTTCGAACAGTCCCGCAGCCCCGGCAGGCATCGGCCCTTGCGGGCCCCTTCCTGGTGGCTGACATCTCTTTGAGGCGCGCGTGGAACACGAACGCGCCGTCGACACGGCCTGTCGTCATAAGACGGACGGACGGTGAGCTAACCCATTACTCACCGTCCACAGGCCCGCGCCTACGGTGGCCGGGAGCCACCACGTGGCCCCCGACGCCCGGTGCGTCGCCCGCGGCGGCTGGGACGAGAGATTCTCTCCCTCTCACGTCCCGCCACCTCCTTCGCTAGCATGACTGCTTCGCAGAAGGAGGTGACGGCTTCCCATTCCCTCTCGCTCCGGACCATGGCCTGAACCAGGGCCGGGCGCGAGAGGTCGCCGCCGCCTATCGCCGTAGCGACCCGCCCTTGCTTCGCACTGCGCTACCTATCGGGTCTAAAACTATATCTAATCTAGCCTATATTTTAAGTGAAGCATCTAGTTAATAGAGCGGTGAAAACTGCGTTCAATTTCATGCAGTTTTTGCGTGATGCGCGTACACACATACAGACAGACAAAAATTCTAAAAACTGTTGTTTTGGCTTCTGTTGCTCTAATAAAGACCCCCCATACAATTTTTTTTTCAATATCTTTAGTGTACAGACGTCGACCTGTTACAATTTATTTATTTTCTTGCAAAGTACCTACGTCATGTGCAATTTTCTCGCAAGTGTTGTTTTTCATGTAACTCATAACTGTTAAAAACTACTCGAATACTACGGAAAGCAGTTGCATAAACAGTTTTTTTTTGTATTATGATCATAAATTTACAAAGAATTAGAGCATCTTATTTTCCATGAATACCTTAATAGCACGAACCGGAGGCGACGATTGTATGTAATTTATCATTGATATATACGACATTTTAATTAACTATTACTGATAGAATAAAATATTGTGATTGACATTGATATTCACATCTCATCACTAGTCAATATATCAATCGGTGATACAGATGAGAGGCCCTATCGCACGTTATTATACTTTCTCTTCATTACATATTCAGATCAGTAGCTGTCGTGTGAGAATATCTAAGTAGAACGTAGTGGAAAACGAATTTTCAAACTACATATTTACTTAATTACAAATGTTTCGGCCAGCCTGAAATCGATTATGTTAGGTTGGGTTAGCATGCATGTTCTAAGTAGTCATATTTATTCGCAAGTGGAGTGCAGCAAGGTCCATATATCTTAAATGTTTGAAAACACCGTGATACGTGTCACAAGTTTAATTGCGAACAGCAGTAATTTATGTGCCGAAGGAACAGAAATACGTCGACGTAAATATGTAGATATTAGCTGTTAGCTGTTGCTGCTAAGCACACAACGTTCGCAAACAAAGGGGAACGGCTGAATTTAATTTGCTCAAACCCATCAATTGAGGCTACCTTATACACTCACTACGGAGAATTTTTGAACCCATTTAAAAACTATCCGGTGAGTTCTATTTCATCTATTATCGTGGAAGGTGTGAGCGATAAATAATAAATGTAATAACCTGCCAGTAAACGCCGATAGTAATTAAGAAACAATCTAGTAGGCTAGCTTGCCTTTTATTAAGTTCTTATGAAAGGAAACTCAACGCACATCGTATACGTGCTACCAAGTAATTTAATGATACAATGTGTATTCAATTAGTGGAGTCACATCGCATGCAAGCAATTGTGAATGCTCGGAGCTATCAAACCGCGCCACTTACGTACTGCGCTGAGTGATTGCCGAGCGCGCACCGACGCGACGCCGCGCCGCACACCGTACCTACCGCTGCACGACAAACCGAGGCATCACGCACGACGCCCTCATTAATTCAACGAAGAATTATATCTTCATCGACTACTGTGAACCAGCGAGCTTCCTCTCTGTAATTATCTCGTATTAGGGACTATTATCGTATACGATGCACTATCAATTTAATGCGTCGCCATTTAAATAATCGGCCTTAGACAATAGCCACCGGATTGCACACACATTATAGTACAATGTGAATTTTGCAAATATCCGCGGCATGCATGATGCATGAGCTCCGATACCTTACGCGGAGTCCTTGTGTAATAACTGGAAATGCTATGAATTTATCATGATATGACAGCCGTTTCCACGTCGGACGCTTGTGCGACGACGGGCCGCGTGGTGCCATTTAAATAATTCACAAATTAATGAAACGCTTCTGTGAAGAAAAATACATTTAATTTATTTGCAATGCTTCAGTGGCCTTTTCAATTCAGGTAGACGCGGCCCGCCCTCGAGCCACTCGAAAGCTATTTGCGATTATTTCCGAATTTCATTATTGCGTTATCATTTCGTTAATCACTGTAGTTGGCTGGCGGGTTTGCTGCCTTATATCAGATTGTTAGGGTCGATATTTAAGCGTGGCGATATTGAAAAAGTAAGGAGATGAAAGATGCCGCCACCATTTGTCACTACTTTCGGAACGAGGTGGCGCACTAAAGTACCGGCCCGCCCTGTTTGCACCTCGGGCCGCGGCGTTTTCTTTTTCTCCGCGAACGTCCGCCGGAATGCGAACTTAATGGTTTCGGCTTTGAGACCATAACCAATCACTCCGTCATCAAAATTATGGAAACATTACGCGTGACCTGTTTGACGAAAATCACGGGGACCGATGTGGAAAAAGTGGATTAATGTAAAAACTCATTGCCGTAATTTTTTGAAAATGGTGTCCGTATAAAGAGCTCGCCGTCGAAATGTTTACAAAATCAAGATGATCATTATCTTTTAATTAAAACCATTCTGTAACACTCTAGGTGTAGTAATAACACATTGCAATTAGGTACATAATTGCCTGATGTTGAACTTGCAATTTATTTAACAAATAATTTTCGAAGGCTCATTCACACAATCGACAATGGAAAATATTTCATTGTGTCTAAAGTTTTACAAGACTTATGTTTCCTGGCTAATATTTTCTAGTTCCTATTACCTTTGTTGATTCGTCTAGTCATGCTTGGGTGCATGCATTCAAGTTCGCGTGTAAACAGAGCGACGTTATAAATAGCAATTAAATAATTTGTGGCACTAATATGTAGATTCGGGTGCGTGGAGCTGGCCGTCGGTCAGCCGACCATTAGACGCAAAACGCCAAATCATTTACAAGAAAGCGAGAACCCGCCTCATGCTATTTACATAATTTATTCATTGCGATGCCCAAGCGTTGTAACTTGAAAACTAAACAATCTATTTTAATAGCTCCGTCGTCTAACTTTTCATTTTTCATATAATTGACGTGAAGCCTCAAAAGTTTTCCTTTGACAATAGAAAGTTACTCAAGGGGAGATTGGCAATATTAGGTACTTAGAATATTGTTTAAAATAGACACCTGTCTCCTTTAGCTCTGCCCATTTAACATTAAGAATGCATAGAAGTAACGTGTTACTGAATGGGACCCAGGAAAGCAAATGTATTTCTTGGCAAACTATTTAAATTAAGTAGGTTCATGAGGTTCGCGTCTAGTTCCTCGGATTTTCAAAAGGTACCCAACAAAACAAGTTACAACGCTGCTCTAGTGCGGCCGTGATACAATCTTCCAAATATTAAACTAATATTTAGGCAACGCTTTGGCCGCCGCCGCCTCATTTGCATAAGGTGCGGTCTTGCTCCACAATACTACAAGTTTTCAGTGAAACTACTTGTCCCACGGTGAGCTTATTGTTTTAGTTGTTTACACAATGTGAACTGTATTATATTCTATTGTTTATTATATTAGTTAAATGTGGAACCATTGAAAACAGTATTTAATTTTATCAAAGTATAAGTACAGAACTACAAAAACAGACAGTATTTTTTTACCATTGCCACTAGAAAAAGGGCATTTGATTTATCGATCACAATGAATAAAAACATTTTTAATTTAGAACAAGCACGAATTATTAAAACAAATATAAAAATATAAAAAATAGTATAACGTTCAGACAAGAATATAACACTGAATTTCGAAAATATCTAATGTCACAATACATTTTTAATATTTATATTTAATCCTTCGTTCTCTTATTACCGATCATATAAATGTGATAAAAATAAATACTATACTACTATTTATTTTCTCGCGGTCAATGGTAAAAAGTAGAGTACACAACTCGTGAAATAAAATCATCTCTGTCCTCGAATCCCTCGCTCCACTCAGGATTCTAATCTAGAATCCCTTGCTACGCTCGGGATTCTGCTCTTGAACGTTTCGCTGCTCTCGGGATCCAACTAAACCCTCGAATTAAATTCTCCTTTTTTCCACTTGTTGTATAATCTACTATATAAGCATCGATTATAAAAGCCCATACAAAGTTTTCACAATAATCAAGTAACTCCTTCAATTATAGATCAGTTTCGAAGAACTTAAAATAATTAGAGAGCTACAGAACAAACGCTAATTTTACAGTCGCATAACGTGGATGAGCAAAGCATACATCGAGCATAAAGCCACCATCACCAAGACAAAAGCCTCACAACATTCAATATCACCCGCGCCGGCTCGCACGGCTAGCGAGGCTAGTAAAAAGTTTCTATTACCGCGCGTAAACGCTTAGTGGGACCGCGGCTTAAGCCGGCCGCATGTAGCTGTAAATATCATAATCTTATCCCATTAGTCTGTTAATGTTATGTCCCTGCCGGCGGGCTTTGACTTGTGTTTTATTACGCCGCTATTAATTGTGTACGATCCTCTGAAGAATTTCATAAATAAGCCTTTGTTTTCGCGGTACTTGATATAAAGAGGTTGTGTGTGAAACGACTTTTTTAGTTAAAACACTAAACTTGATTTGTATGTGAACTTTGTGTGAAGATTTATGTTTGTTTGAACTTATGGTGTTTTTTGTTCTTTATCTAATTGGAATCTTTGCAGATGAGAAAAATGCCAACAGAATTTCACGGAAACCAGATGGGCAGAGTAGATCATAATTCATCTAATACATCTAGTCTCTAAACCGAAGTAATTTATTAAAAATACAAAGAAATATTTAAAAAAAATTCAGTCGAATTAAGACCCTCAAACATTTTGAAGTCTGTTAAAATAAAATAGTGCGTTCATATCTTCTGGGCATTGTCGCTAGTTCTTACTGGTCTTCTGAGGGCCATTTAATGGGGCACCCTATGCATGTTGCATGTATTGTTGCCTCCTGGAGGTGGCGGAATTAAGTGTTATAAGTTAAGGTTTATCGTTGTTATTTATTGTGTGTTTTAGTGAATAACTTCATATAATAACTAATAACTGATACTAACGTAGGTTAAGGAATAATAACAAATTTATGGGTAATCTACCTGATTTAAAGGAAAATAAATAAATATCTTTTATTGGTAGAAAAAGTCAGAAGATGAACATATTCGTAGATATTTTCGTAATCTCGTAGCGGGTCGCGTTTTGTTATTTGTGCCTATCTGCTTGGGAATAAGGCGGTCATATTTACAGATTATATAAATGATGTTTACGAAAATAAAGACCCATTTTTATTTAGTGCACTAATCAAACTAACAAAAATAATACGTTAGCTAGTGTTGTACAAAATTAAATTTATCATGGTTTGGCTTAGGTACTTAGGTGGTCACATAAAACAAAACCATGAACAAGTGTAAGTTAAGATAAGGTTAGCAAAGATACATTTGCTGTGTATTGACATTTCAATTAAACAAATACGCATTTATATATATTTTTTGGTTAAATACATAATTCTTTATCAACTTATAAATTCTATACTCAAACAATTGCCGACATAAAACTGTCTTCCTGCACGCGTAGCATGACTCCCGTAGAAACGGCTTTTGTCTACGGAAGAATCGACAAAATGACAGATCAACAAAACTAATCTGTCATTTTGTCGATTCTTCTGTCGACAAACCCCGTTTCTACAGTGTTTATGCTACGCGCGCAGGTCAAAATTTATACTTGATGGTAATGAAGCAATTAGTTTTTTCACCATTTACAAACAGACACAAAAGATTAAGACATCAAAACGTCTGAAGGCCATAGATATAAAACAATAGTGATAGGAACACAGCAAAAAAGCCAGCCATGACTCATTACTAACTTTAATAAGCCGCTGAGCTCTAATCCGAACAATAAACTTTATTTAACTAACAAATAAACTTAATCGTGCACTGCTAATGAAAGTAACGTATTCATTAAAGGTTTCCGTTAATACTCAATTTACTTAATTAACAATTTGCAGTTAAGTTTCGTTTTAGTACGGTTCAGGGTTTCGACAAATTAACTTAATTCGATGCCCTATGTTTACAGTGACGACAGTCAGTTAATTAGATCATAAAATGAGTCGGAATGTAGTTTAATTACGATTAGCAACTAATTAGGATAAGTAGGGCGAAGCGACAGACGACGACGGAACGAGAACATTGTTGGTTACAGAAGGTTCAAACTAAGGTAAACTACTAAGGTATAGGTAAACCCTGTAATTATTGAAAGTAAGTCCGCTTCCGGTGGTTTTGTAGGTAATCTGAAAAGTTCAACTTTACCCATTTTTAAAACTAGCAGACAGACAGACAGGCGATTGCAGACTTAAGGGTTTCAATAAACTTAATTTGCGAAATTGTAAATATCTTCTTATAACTTTGTGTCTACCTTTCTACTTTTCACAGTACGAGATGCACATTTGGGTCTTCTGCCGCTAGCGATGCAGTGTTAGAATGTTAGAGAGTGTCTACGAGGCGGTCGCGAGCGCGCGGAGGGCCGCCCCTTTCTCCTCCGCCAATGGGACGCGCCCGTCGTGTCTCCGCAAGATCTGCGAGGCGCCTGCCCGCTCAGGAAACCTGCGCATGACACGAGCGGAGAGCGACAACGCTAAATGTATGGGAAGTAGATCGAGGGTTTAGATTTATCATATTTATGGGAATTAACAGTTAGTGGCGATAAATAAGTCAATAGTTAGTTATAATGAAGTGGTTCACCAGTTGTATGGGTTACAAAAAGCTTCTTCAAAAGACAAAGAATTATATTTCTTTCATGAACGATCTCTGAATATTATTTTGATCACCATAAAGTTCTTAACGTCGACTTTCACCGCTTGATCGCTTGTCGCTCGTTCTCTAGGCCCACAGCGACAACGCACACCGCTTTCATAATCCAATTAAGAATAATTGTCGATAAACTGACAGGCGAGATAGCGATTTATGTGGTGATATTTCAGCATCGTTAATAAATTTATGCTTGTTCTTGCCGTTTGATTGCGCGCCGTATTTCCATTAAGTTTATTCGATTCGCGGTACGAATGCCTCTCAGTATTGACAGCTTGTAATCTAACTGAAATTTACACTGGCTCATGTCAAAATATCCCCGTACTTAGTGATGTTTAATAATTGCTCTATAGATAAAGACTACTGTTTATTAAGTACTGCAAGCTTGGCTTTTATGTCAGATAAAATATATTTATTGAAGCAGCCATATAAAGCGTGTAGCGGAAACAATCTGAGCTCCTGTTCGCTTTAAATTCAGTTCGATTACATAGACTTGACAGCTCCATAAAAGACTTGAATGTGGCTACAAATAATACAGGGTGGCAGTTTTTCCGCGGGTCGTATTGTCAGCTCTATTGATTTCGCGGCACATTGCGCGCCTGAGTTACGGCGCTGCGGTGAACCCTGACTTACGGCCGCGTCCTCCCGATTTATTAGATCGTTATACCGCATCGGGGCAAAATAAATTCAATTCCGTTCCGTTTTGTGCTCCGTATTTCACAGCGTGACAAATTTCTCGACGCGAGAACCGCCATGCGGGTAACGTCTTGCGGTTTTGTTGTGTTTGGTTTTGATATTTGTACTTTAGTTATTTTGTGCAATACTGATATACTAAGGTATTTTACTAGACTGAAAGTACCTAAACATATTTATTAATTTGACAACTCAATTTCGTAATCTGAGCCAAAACGGAAGCAAAACCGTAGCGGGTCTACGAATTACGTAGCCGCGTAGCAATCCTAAAATTTCAGTAGCTGATGTTCCCTATTAGCTAGTATTTGTTGCTATTTTATCACGTTGTTAAAAAACACATACGTGCATCCTCGAAACCCGTTTAATTTTAGTACATCCTGATATTAACATGAGAATTTTATATTCAAATAATGACGATAGAATACAGGCATAAACACATGAGATATAACTTCGGCTACAGGACAAGTCGACACAGACGCCGCATGTATCTTCAAGGGTAATTTCTACTGTATGCACGGTCATTAAACTTATATTTACTACATTGTTATCTGAAATAAATGTGGCCGTTTTGTCATGCGGGAAGCGCTGTCACAACAAACATTATTTCATTTTACTTTATGATTTTGTAACGCGCCGTGAAGCAAGACTCGCATTTTGGAAAAAACCGATTTGAGCATAACAATAACAAAGTACGTTCAACGTTTGTCAGCAGTACTGCAAGGGTAGATTGTGTGCAATGTTTTGTTATTAATGTTTTCTGTTACACTTTTGAGTCACGGTAATAAAAGATAGAAAATAATAATAAAATCGTTTTCTTTGTATAGGTACACGAAAATAGACCATACGACGACCTAGCAGCTATCCAAAAATACAATGTTACACATTGTCGTTATTAGGCACGGGTTAGTATCATAGTATGTTGATAGGCAACTAAGAAAACCTCCATCATAATTGTAAAGTATAGTGTGAAATCCAGAGAACTCGGAAGACGTACCGTGAATCAATAAACACATTCGGCACTCCCGTCGCATGATAGAGCACAATAAAACCCGTCAATAAGCCGAGCCGAGGAATAACAACAGTATTCAAATTTCCGATTCGACTCGGATTTAAACAAAAACGTTCTATTTAATAGTGGAATGTGCACGGCACGGGTGTCGGTAATGGTGTGTGTAAGACTCTCGGTGTGTGCCTCTCGAATCGATTTGGTTGGTAATCGAGAACGCGTGCTTGATCGGAACTATCGGTGGATATCCACGGTGCTGTTCCGGTTGATTCTGGTCAATCGTCGGTAATCGAATTTCGATCGTTCGGTTCGCGTGCGCGCCACCCGCGACCCGCGTCCTCTGCAATCAACGATTCGATAGACCCAATGTATTGTTATAAATATTACATGCATGTTAAAATATCACGTTTTCAAAAATGCATATATATTTTTTGAATAAAAATCACCTCGTTGAAATAAAGTTAATTGATGTCAATTATTTCTGTTAACTTTCATGAATAACTTGAGTAAAAAATTGTTTAGATGATCTAACGTATAAAAAGTATAAACTCACATAACTAGTGAGTTAACATAAATACCATCAGAAAAGGTCACAATTATTTATTTTAACGAATATGATTGACACATGTATTTAAAATGAAACCTCAATTACAGTAACAGTTCCATGTGGGCTGCCCCTTATTCGCGTCGTTGTGCTCCCCCAAAATTGTACAAAACGCGACCGGATGTAGGGAACAGCCAAAACGATACAAAACGTATGGGCGGGCACACTGCAAGCCACACTAATGATATTATTATGCCAATTGATATTTATAGATATAAGTTACATATGCGATAACCAACTATATATGATGTTGTTGTGGATAAATGTATGATATTAATAAAGCATGGTTTAGCCGAGTTACAAAATTACTTACGTGTTGTTTATGTACACTTTTAATATTTCCCTACAACAAACTTGGACAATAACCACAACTAACTCACAAACAACTGTTATATTCAAAGTACATAATTGATAAACTTTGTCGAGCGTTTCCCAACACCGAAAATAGTTTTCAAATTATCCACACAAATTCGTGGACGGTGTGTCCGCACAATAATAAATATTTAAAGAGGTTAGCAGGTGCAATACGCCTCAAATTGATGCCCAAATAACAGAGTACGGCCGAGCTCAAATAATAATAAAAAACAGGCTCGGCTTTGAGAGCGGCGAACCTGCAATTTGAGAATTAATTCTATCACATTTCGCCCGCATCTCGGCCAATTCGCCGCTTTATGGCTTTCCTGACACCGCAACAGCTGATTAAGTATAAAACAATCTCGCCGCCCGCAATCTCGCGATATTATCGGGTTAATCAACAACCTTCAGCTTTTTTATCATTATTTATATACACAGTGTTTGTTTCGTTTGTAATGTAAACGCTGCGGCCCTCGGGAGCGCAGCGCGGTGGTAAGTCGGGCGGCGCAGGCGCGGGCGGCGGACAGCGCTCGGTGATTGGCAACATGACAAATGGCCTCCGATTGTGCCATGATCTATAAGTTATATTAACAAATCAGAAAAGATTCACCTTGAGTCAAACACATCATATTTAAAGATCGTTATTCTATATTGGATTGTTTCGGATTAATCTGACGTAAACCGAGCAATAAAACCACATCGCTACAGACGGATGTATAAGGTGTTATAATTATTCAACAGTCTAATTTTTATTTCGATAGCGAGTCTACATCCGGGAGCACATTCACCATAGATTGATATCACATTAATTAATATTCTCAAGGTATCAGAATGTTACTTACTGTCCTACAACTGAGTTATTGGCCATTGATTTATAAAACTTGCAGCTATCAAGGTTAATAACCCGATAATTGATGGTAGATGAATGTTTGAGCCTAATTGGAGTAATAAGGCAAGTAGAACGAAGTAATGAGCGCTCATAATGAGCACTTGATATATGCATTCCTATATGATTACTGGTGGGTGAGTAGTTTTTTGCGAAATGCGTAATTAGTGCAATTTATTACTAAATAATAAGTTGCCTGGTATTTTTGTTTGTAATAAATATCAAGTACTACTACCACCACTACTCTAGTTACTAACTATTTCAAGCTGACAAGATTAAAAAAAAAAAAGTAAGCTTGAAATTCGATCGAGGGTCGACAGATTGTTTCAGAAATTGTATTTGACCAATGGGTTTCTGAAAATCTTTTTCGCTAATCACCAACTGACCCTGCCAATATTGTTTGTAAGGTACCGTTTTTAATTTGAATGACGCAAAATGCGAATTCACGAGAAAGTGAGAAACGGAAACGAATTTAAAAGAATTTAATTTGCTCAATTTTTGGAAACACAACTCACATTCTGGGGTGAACTGGTGCAGCCCCGAAACCCACTGGTCTATTCACTGCATTCCATTCGACGTGCTTTTCATTAGGTTTCCAATCAGTATACAGCGTGACTAACCGACGATTCGTCACGAAGGATTAAACTCCTCGACCCGCACAGCATCCCACACGAGGTCAAGGTCAGCATAAAACACTCCTCCGACATTGGACAGGCTCCGATACAAACACAAGTTGTAAATTACATCATTTGATTGGTTCCAATCAAGCATGGTCTCGATTAAAAAATATATTCGAGACTCTGGGCCGAATTAAAATCTTGCCATGCTCAATTTGAGTCGACACTTTATGATTTTTTTGTTCATTACTCCAAAATGGAAGTGTGTAATGTGTTGACATGCTGCGTTATTTAACATTTTGAAATAATTTCAATCCGCCATTGTTAATTGAATTAGTAAAGCGAAGTAGAACAAATGGGCAGACATGGATCGTAATGTAGATATAAATTCCTTACTGAGAAGGATACGATTTTTATGAGTGTGTGAACACTGCTTTTCTATGGTGTCTTGTAGTTGGAATAAAATGGAAAAACCTTTATTCGCTCGCGGTCGCGGAAATTACCCCCGAAAACGTTTTAAATATAGCCTTTGACAGTCACGGATAATTTAGCTTCCCATTAGTGAAGGATTTTCCGGAAATGGATCAGAAATTCGCAAAATTACCCCGTACATCTATACATGCAAACTTTTACTCTTTATGATATTAATAATTATGGATAACCACTAGCGCTAACAGTAGGCGATTAAAAAGTCATTATGACCTGACTCCCTCTGAAAAAGTGGGAAAAACTCAATTTCGCCTTAGTCGACGATTATGTCCAATTAGTATTAAAGTAAGTGCCAAGATGTATATTATGCATCTTGTGTTAAAATATTTTTTGTAATGAGTAAGGAGAATTTAGGAAAAAAAAATATGTTGCATTTCTTTCAATTACTTCTACATTTGTTTTACCGCCAAACCTGCAGTTGGCAATACTGTTGCAATGTTGTAATTGTTACTTTAGGCTTGCTCAAACATAAAAGCTTCTACTGACCGAGCAGTCGTTGTATTCATCCCATATGTGTTCTATTACACCCAATAATTATATATAACAATGAAGCACAGAAAACAACGGAAGCCATGGAAGTGCTAATTTGAAAAATACAAACCGCAGTGTACTATAATGAGCACAAAGACGTCCCTCGTAGTGAGCGATGAAATGACTACTAAGGGCCTACAATTAGTGAACGAAGCAAAATGGCTGACCAGTCAACCACTGTAGCGAGACCTCCCTCGTCTCTTCAGCAAGGGCCGATGGGACCCGACGGCGGGGGCAGAGTGATGATATTCGGAGGTCATGTTCACTTGGACGTTTGCCCTCCCCCGAGTTACACGATGTGCGTGTGTGTTAATTTAATTTTCTACTTGCAATAATTGCAGTTAGCCCCGGGACAGACAGGCGAGGGCTCGACACGACATACTAGAGTTGTCTTTACATACACCGAGCGGACAGTCGCGTGTGCCCCGGCCTACTAGCCCGCTCACCCGCTCGTCCTGCCCGGCCGGTCAAGCGCACGTACTGCCACTTATGCGATTAAAACTTGTTACAGTTATGCTATTTAGTGAAAAAGTTTTAAAAAGCTAAAATTATAGCTTTATAAAGGCAAAAGTATGGTCTATAATGAATTAAAAAACAAAAGTAATTCTGTCATTATAATATTGCTATCGAAGTAGCCAGATTGTGTTATCGTAGATGTGCTCAGCTGTTGTAAATTGTAGACCTACTCGGAATAGCTCTTTAAACGAAATAAACCAATTTATTTAATACTTAGGCTCAGCAGAGTAAAGTACACAGAATGCACAGTATAACAAAGTCCTAAGGGAGCAATGGTGAGGCTGTGCTGCGCCGATCTGTGTGGTAAGGTGTAAATGATAATGGTGCGCGTAGCGGGGCGCCCGCGCGGCTTTGTGCGCGCCGCTGCATTTGTCATGTTAACACTGAACGTGTGAAGAGCCCTTATTAATGACGAACAGATTACGCCGGCTCAAGCCGCGGCCGCATTGTTGCCATTGTCAGCGCTGCCTCGGTGTGGCCACATTGAAAAGAGCTTTTTCTTCTATTTGCTTTGGGTTCCATTCAAATAATAGGATTTTCGGTTTGTAAGCAGCAAAAAACCTTTTGAGTAAGGTAGGTAAACATAAGCCTGACAAAAAAGTCAAACGTGTATGTTTAATTCGGTTTGAGTCGACGCAACTAATTCGATACTAATCTGTGGCAACGTAATTCTAACGTGTTATGTTGTAATAGGGACACTCGAGATAATTGAACTATTTGTATCTCATAATATGCAACCAATGTTTTTGACTAATAAACCGACCGTTTATGAGGCTTTCATGGAGCAATTACCAGCGGGGGTCTATCCTAAGCCGAGAGGTGTAATGCAATAAACTCATAAACTGCCGGTCGATGCACAAGTGTGTGAAACCATTTATGATTCCCCGCTAACGGCGATTCTTTTTAGTGTTCGAGTGACCATCGCTTGCTGGCTTAGAGAACCGGTTCAGCCCGAGGTTAGGAAGAACGCAGTGCATGAGAACACGCTGACAGGCAATACACGGCAAGTTTCCAACTGGTCTTTTTTCTTCACACAGAAGTTTTGTGGTATCGTTTACAAATTTATTGTAGTTAATTCTGGGAACATTGTGTCGTGCGCGCTCATTGAGTTTTGTTGTAAAACGCACCAATTATATAATAAAACCTTTTGTGATTTAGGTTGAATGAACGCGTTTAGAGGAGGCCGAAATTAGACTACGGCTAATTTGTTTTTGTTGCTGCTTCTTACAGTCCTATGTTTTATGACGTATTATCATATCTCCCGGGTTTTATAATTATAATGAAGATTTATATCATTTCTTAAAAAATTTATGAAACTTGACTTTGAATAAATTGATGGCTGATCTTGCTAAAAAATAGTGATCAAGATCTGTCTGTATTGTCTTTAGACCAAGGGTGATAAAAGTATGATGATATAATTATTATGTTCAAAGAAATCCTAAATGCTTGTCACCGTGATTGGTGCGGCATTTAAGTATTTCCCAGTAAATTAATGAAGATAATAGTGGTGTAATGTTAAACAATAAAATTAGCATCGACAATGCGACACAGAGACGCCGCGAGCGCCGTTGTCCCATCGCCATCATGTGACATAATCGCGATTACTTAATTTTATCTATCTTTGGTTTAAGTACGTATATAATGTCTCAACTTAGATTAAACCCCAAATAGTAAATATGACCCAGCTTTCTAATACATGCTATAAATATATATTTATAATATTCTGTTATAATAATAGACACATTTCTGGATCAACGGCGAATAATTTTAAACTGTTGTGGTCTTGGTTTTCAAATCATGTATAAAAAAACATTGATAATTATAGTAACACCTCACTATATTCCTATTAGTGCAATGTTGTAACTATAATATAATTTGATGATAAAAGAATATGTACGGTTATGTACCCCTTTCGTTCCATTGTTATTTTAAGTTTAGTATACAAGAAATGCTGAATAAGAGGATCCTTATTGTTGTATTAATTATTGTAACATTTGTGTAGCATCTACCTAACCATGTAATGCAAATAAATGATTTGATTTGATTAAATTGGGTATAGGAAGAGGCCTCTACAGCTGTGTAACATATACATATATGTCTTGCTGCTCAGCAAGCTATGTAGAATGCCTTTCCGTGTTTCGCCATGGATATAACAATGTCTCCCAAGCCACGTAATGATTCTTTAGCAATGATACGGTGCTCTACGTATTACTAACTCAATTACCGATTGCCGGTAATACAAATAATTGTCAAACGGGACGTGCGACTGTATCTATCGCGGTAGAGATTATGGATGGAAGAACTGATTTTACTATAGCTTGAGCATTGCAGCTTTGTTTATGTCTAGACTACGGGTATTCTTCCTCTATACATACACGCCCGGTATCAAGAACTTTATCTGGCACAAATACCTTATGGTAACAGGTAACCAATTCTCACTGAAACAATGTCTAGTTTAGCACGAGCCAGCTCCAGCGAGGCCGAGCAGGCGCCTTAAAGGTCGTATGAAGATATATTAACACGGCGTGAAAATAAAGAGCAAGTAACAGACACAAATACGTATCATAACACAAACGGATCTAGTATTTCGTGATCGGGGCGTGTTCGTTGCGTATTAATGTACCCGCGGAACGATAACCATCGCCGACGCTTTGTGCTGCGCCGGCCCATTGTGCGCGCCGCCCGCGCCGCCAGAAAAGTAATTCTTAATAGACAATAAGCCGGCGTTTAGCGCTTTTATTTATGTAACACAATGCTACGGTTTGCGAGAGATATATGGATCGCTCGGATCCCAACCACTTAATATACGCGCGAAATGTTTAACCTTTTTCTTTTTGCAAGACTTTAATGATGCTTAATGTGAAGGGTATTTAATAAACATTCGGGTGTTTGAGGAAAAGGTTTACATGCAATTGCCCATCTTCGCTGAGTCATTTAAAGTAATCATGTCCAGAAATAATGCGAGAAGGTTTGCGGTGTTTAACAAGAAAAAATTATGGTATGAAATATTGATGCGCTAATCGAGTATGACTTTAAATTGGATAAGCGTCCCATAAATAACAGTGCACGGCTTCTTTTTCGATATCAAAGCAATTTTCGGGAATATTCCAAGACGAGATAAAAATACGGTTTAAGTGCTGGTAACAAGTGCTCAACTTAGGTCTTTTACCAATCAATAGGTTTTTCTTTTTCGCTGGACAGCAGCCGAATATTTTCTAAATACTCGTAAGTACATACATTTGTGCTCAAACACAGTGCAGGTTATTTCTTGCATAATTCAACTAAGTTCGACTTTAATAATAGCTCAATACTTCGTATTCAATTGAATCGACTGAATTTCATTCGTAAATAGAATATTTATTAGTACCAATAGTTACCTATTATACTCATCATAGATCAAAGCTTCCTTGCGTGTATGTCACATTACAAATTCACAATGCGCTGACCATTGTCTGGCAAAACTACTCGTTTGTCTATGCTCATAAATGTCAAATTGTCAACTGTCAAATGATCCCTGTGGGCTGTCAGCGCTTGATTGTAGAATGATATGGTGAATCAATTGATAGCCGAGGAAGAAGGTTAATTATATTCTACTTGTCGATGACCCGTCACTTGTTTATGGTAGCTTTGTTCATGCACGTTTTCCTTTATCGATGAGCAATCATATGGGCTATCGTTGAAACTGTGTATTAAGTTAATGCGTTGGCATGACTTGAGGGAAATTGTTATGTACCGTGTAGGTATTATCTATGTTTAGTGACGAAATCTTGTATTGCTATTCACTGCGTATTTGTGCAATACGTGGTAGATTGCATTTAAAACTTTTCAGATTAGTCACAAAAAATAGTGGTATTGTTTCGTGAATAACACCTTTGACTCGCAAGTTACAAGTAAGTTACTGTTTTATTAAAATAGATGCACACCACAAATTACAAAATCAGTCCTTGTTGGCCAAAGACATTCAAATGTAACTTTAAATCTCTTTGTTGTTGGCAAAAGTAAAAAGTCAATAAACAAAATAATAACATTGTCTTGGAGCAAAGGCTGTCAAAATTAAAGTGACCTTTATTCTTTTTTTAACTAAGGTCGTTTTTAGGCTGCAGCTCAGAAGTAAACTGAAAAGTACCCACTGTACTTTTCAATTTCCATCGTCAAAATAATAATATGTCAACTGTCTTGCTTTGAATACCCTGTGTTGTCACACTTGCTTTGCCCTGCGGCTATTTAATTCCGTACACCATCATTTTGTAAGTATAATTAATATGTGTGCATAACGTAATTTCGCGAGTAATCATGAACAATTTAAAATAATGAGACATTGGCGTAAATAAAACGATAAATATTATCGATGAAGAGTCTATAAATGTACAAAGATTCAGTCAGAGTAATGTTAGGTACTGTATTTAACTGTAAGGTAACTGCAAAATGCATCTGGAATGCATTGTTTGCGAATGAATAGTACAGTAACATGAGTCCCATTGTATCGCAATGCAACTTGTCCATGTTGAAATGAATAGTCATAACTAGAGGTCGAATTATATGCAACTTAAAATCATCGAAATATGCATGCAAATAATATGCATTATAAATACTCGAAATATGCAATAAAAGTGCCAAAATATGCAACATAAAATTGATTTAAGTACTACAAAATGTATACGTATAGATTTTTTCGAATTTGGGCTTCAAAGTATTCTTCCACATCGCTGTCATCCAGAAACGTGCTCAGAAGACTGGCAGCATTACCACGTTGAATGGCACTGCTATTTGTTTGGTCAAAGAAAGAGCCAGCCCTCTGGTCACGTGAAGTGTTGACCATTTAGCAAGAAATTTCCTTGAAAATACTAAATAAATACGTGTAAAATACAAATTCATACTGCTATGACAATTTCATTTACTCTAATTGTTCCCCATTCGTAGAAATCGTAGCAAAAAGCGTAGCAATGCGCCTACGCCACTCAATTCCCAACCAGCACCTTATCATCTACCGAGCCTTATCCCAACTGTTTTGGAGTCGGCTTCCGATCTGACCGGATGCAGCTAAATACATGGAACGACTGCCTATTGACTTGCACAACCGATTTACTGGGTAACGATACTCCTTAGTAAGACTAGTTGTCAGACTTCAACTCCCAACCAGCATCTGCATCTGCAATAAATTCTATTTGTATCCCGTAGTTATCTGCAACAAGAGTGCTAGTATGTCATCAAGTGCATCGCTTGTTATCCGTGAGGTATAAGTAGAGCTAGTGCTACGAATCAGTGGATAAATTAGCCGGTGAGCCGCCGCTAATTGCACCACAACACAAATATTTAATAACAATCCCAGATCCTCTGAGATGACCACTTATCTGTTCAATTGGAGTAGCAAGAGGAGTGGAGTCGCTGTTCAAACTAATGGGATTAAATTGTTGGACGGGAGAGGAGAGTGTTTGACCCACAGTGAGACTGATTGTTTAAAGTTTTTTAATAACTTGCTTCAAATTTTTCGGTTTTATATTTCTCACATCTTATCTTTTAGTTTTGATTACAATTCATTTTAATTTTACTTGAATTATCTTTCTTAACTCCTCAAACTACAGGAAGTATTTATTTATGATTTTTAGATAAAAAGTAGTATGCCAACTTTAATGGATCTACGACTACTTATATTAATACTTAAAATATTCATGGTTAATAGTCATTTTATACATTTTAAACAGTTGAATGCGACTCTACTGTCTCGGTTGTTCAAATTATCGCTGCACGATTGTTAAACATTATTACGTCGGGTGTTGTTTAATAGAAACAAAAATATCTGGCGGCGCGCCTCGTGTTTGATCTCGAGGTGTTCGCCCGTCGAGCGCGATTAGCCCTCTCTCAACGTATAATCAAATGTGCCTCGGGCCACCTCTACCGAGAACAAAGCCGGTTCAGAATCTGACGTCAACCATCCATTGCTTGTTTTTAACAAGATAACTTCGAACTGGCTCAACAAACGCTGTATTGGACGTGGTGCTCGACGATGGAGCAGTGGTTTCGTTTTTAAAAAGCGACCAGTCCTATTGAACAGCGGCCGGCATCGGCGGACGAAGCCTCTCATTTGGCCGCCATTTGTCGGCCATTTCGGTGCACCGATCATAAATGGAGCCCGCTCCGGGTCACGTTAGCATCTCGGGAGAAAACGTGAAAAATCACACTTCGACGCGTGAAATTACTATCGATATACGCGGCCCGGTTTATCTTTACGTATTATGTTTTAACGAGATTAAGAAGTGGACTAGGCTTTAACGATGATTTGGTTTTGATTTGATTCAATTGAGTTCTTGAAAGCTTTTCTGACGTGGACATGCATGTTCTTTACAAAAATATAATACTGTGGACATCAGTCCATTTATTAGTGCAGGGCTTGGCTGAAATGAGAAAAGCATTTAATTTCAAATAGACCTGACTGATTTAAAAACAAACCTACGTATTACCTGTTGTTAGAAAAACTAGCAAGCTATCCCTATGTTGTGCATTAACTTTAGGATCTATAAATACAGAACGGAGCAACATCAAGTCCCCCATAATAATAGCGGCTCGCATTGTCCTTCGGCGCATTCTTTGTTCTATAATTAATTACAGCGTCAGTACGCAGGCTCAGCGAGTACAAGAGTACCACTTAGTGCTCGTCCGGAGTCGCCGGCATTTAGCGGAGCCTCGTGAAGCCCTGGTTAGAGCGCGCTTCGGGCACATTATACATCAAGCGGACGGAACGAACCTCTCTCAAAAATTATATAGCGCCGTACCAAGGCAAAGTTCTCATAGTGTAGCGATTTATTTATTTCACTTAAAGTGCGTCGTAAACGTTCGCTTGAGCGCGCCGCCTCGCCTGAGACAGACGACGCCGCTAAATTCATTTATCGGGCATAAATGAATTTACTAAGAAATATAAATTGTACAATATTATTAGCTTGTTATTGAGCCTTACTGTTAATGCGGCTAAAAATGTATTTAGTGACCTATTCGCCGATAAAGGAACGATAATTTTCTTGCGTTAACCATTTGTATTGATCGGAAATCAGGAATTGCCTAATTACAACTATGCTATTATGGTAAGTGATTTTATGTCGGTAACTGTTCATGTTTCATTGAAAAACTTATTATTCCTTTTCAGTATTACAATAGTAAAGGTAAAATATCTGCAATAATATGTCAAATTAGCGAAATGTTCTCCACATTGATTGCTTTAAAGGAGTGCAGGAGAATAATTTTCGCTGTTGAGATGTGCCGACGAAATCGTCTTCGCAGACGATCCGGCGCAGAGGAAGGGAGACAAAACGTTTGCTCTAGACAGAGATGCAAGACCTTCGAAAGTACTAATAATTCTCTTTTTCCTTTTGGCAGATTTGTATAGTATAGACCATCTGGCCTTAAAAATACGAGCACAATTGTTATTATTCTTGATAAATATCTATTTGATTAGTTACAAATAAAATATAAATACTCATATTTGCATTTTGGCTACATGTTAGAGTTCTACAGTTCAGAAATAACCAATACGTAAACCTGTTACATTCACAGATGTAAAATATTAATATTTTATTAATATTTAGTTGCACCTGCAAAGTAACAGCCATGCCTAGATAATGTCACAACTGGAATAAGCAATAATTTTGTACGGCATGTCTTCAGTCAATGAAAGAAAAAGCATTAAACTTACCTATCAGCTGCTGACACTCAAACACAGATAATTTTAACTAGTATTATTTTGACCAAAGGAATTAATATTAACTGTGTACGTACCTAACCTAATGATAACTCTAGGTATTTATTAACTGAACATATTTTATGAACGTAGTTTCTTATTTGCCACAAAGCTTTCAAAACACTCAATGTATAAAAACTTAAACAATACTAGACAACTCCGTAGTAAGTGATACTTCAAATAGACTTAAACGACGAATAATTTCAAACTAAGCATTTTATAGAGAGGTTTAATAACCGGGTAATACATGTGTGAATTTAACACAGACGTACTTTATTTCAAAAGGTAAGTACTTTCTTCATATTTCTAAACAAGAAACAAATCACACTTTTGCCAAGAAACAATCATATTTAATTTTAAGCCATTCATTCGGCAATTCTTCGATTACTATCTTAGAAATTGACTGTTGTAAGGTCTTTCTGGCACTTTGTTGTATTTTATTTAAAAAGGGTATATTTATTTATTTAAAATTCATGTACAAAAGTGGTACCTACATAAGCTGACTTAATGCCACAAGGCATTCTCTACCAGTCAACCTTTGGGTCAAATAGGACAGCATTGTGATAGAGTACAAAAAAATAAATAAGGAAAATATCATTTTGTTAAAATAAATTGATATACATAAATAGGTACATACCATAGGTAATAGGTGGTGCTCTTCTTTATCGGCAAAAGTTGCACTTCATGCGTTTCAATATTAGCTACAATCGACAATGCTGAAACTGTAGCTTCAGACTCCTTGTTGCATAAGGGTATTGCTTTCTCAAAGTTAAACGAGCATGTAAAATGAAACAGATTGTTACAGTTAGCAAAGGTGCACCCACACTGATGCACACCTAGGGTTACCATCTGTCCGGATTTGTAGGGACGTATACGAATTTTTTGGTCCTCCGTGCGGATATTGCCAAGCCCTGTCGTTTTAAGGACTTTTCCACTTATGGGGTTTTTAAGAAATAAAAAAAAGGAAAAAAGAACAGATAAAATGTCCGGACTTTTTTGCAAGTGTTCGGCTGTTTGTTAGGGCGTTTCAAATTTCAGAATGGTAACCCTATGCGCAACTGCAGCGCCCGCGCATTAACCCGCTCGCCCGCTGCCCGCCCCGCATTTACAGCCGCAGTCTAATGAGCCCTGCGCTTGACATGATGGATGAGCGCCCAAATCTGTTTGATTAGCGTTGCTTTAGCCGACACACTCATTTGGGTTCGCCTTATTAGGAGAAGTGCGCACTGGTAGAATTTTAGGCTCACGTGATATACAAAATTTCCATAAAAAATGCAACAATTCTGATTATTAACAGCAAAATACAGCAATTAGGGCAATTACTGATTTCTTTCTGACAAGCAGATTACCTGCGAAAAAACTGTTAAACGTAATAAGCTTTAATATAACCTCTAATCCTAATTCTTTCTATGGGCAGATTTTCTTGGGGCTATATAGCTCTTAAATCACAGCTACTAACGAAAAAACCGCGTAGCAAATGTCCCAACTGCGTAATAGTTTCTATCGATCCCTCTTTCAGACATTTTTCTTTTCGTAAAGAGAACATCCCTGTTACGGAGACAATGCCAATAGAAAGAAGCAAAGAAGAAAAAAAGTTTTTTGTAAAAAATCAGACTTCCACTACACACAAAAAAAAATCTAAAATTACTTTCAGAAGTCGGTGGCAAAAAAGTCAATGAAAGAAACAAAGTGACCGACTTCCGAAAGTAAAGTTATGTTATGTTGTGTGGTGCATGGTATATACCACACAAATTCTTGTCATGAATTAATTTTACAATGTAACTAAAATTTATTAAGGGATCACCATGTCGTCAACATAGGCCAAGAAGAAAAAAACCAAACTACTGAACCGAATTCGATGAAATAACTATCGGACCAATCGGAAGTATATCCTTTCACATAAAAAAAACAATTTTACACCGACTTGAGAACCTCCTCCTTTTTTTGAAGTCGGTTAAAAATGTCAGCTTGCCAAAGCTGCTACGAGCAGCTACGAACTTTGCTACGAGCTACGAGAAAATAAGAACAATAAATTGTGGCAAAAACTTTTTTTTGTTAAATCTATACCTCTGTTTTGTTTAGATTAGAATCAAAATTACAAGCCAAATTGCCGGCCTGTCTGTGAGCGCCTTACCTGCACCTACCGTAATGATGATCTCATATTTGTTTTTATTATAACTCGTTATTAGATCGCCGGTGTTTGAACAACACACCTCACATAATTGGCTTTTTTCCTATCACATTCTAACGTGCTTTGTTTATTCGTTGTTTTTGCTTATTTTACAAGTAATTAGCCGACTCTACTTATATCGCTTTGTGTCAGAAATACTGTGATCTGTGAAGTCATCTTTAGTAGGTATGTACTTAATTGCTTGTTTAAATTAATCATCCGTAATTAAAATGTTTGTAGCTACCCGCATCCGTACGCAAATTATATTATTTAGGCCTGTGTAGGAATTACTGCAATCCCATAGCTTGTAGCTAACAGGACACAGGAATACCTGAAATATGGTAGTCACACAATAGTGTTCCTAAGGAAACTAGCGCCATCTGTTGTGAAGTAGTAGATTTGATTCGCTGTTTCTACACAAAACAAAACACGATATACTCATACAGCGAGAGAAATTATTTGTAGTCACGACATAAATAAAATTAAACGACCAAAACGTTTCGGTTAAATTAAATTCGATTCCATTTACAATGTTGTACGACAGCAAATCACAATCAATTTGCCACGTAGCGTGTATTCACCCCTTTAGCATTGTAGCTTCCCCCAACACAAGTGAGACAATATGGCAACGCTGAGTCTGCGTCACGCCGACTTCTCGCCTCCTCGCGACACTGTAATCGAGGGGGACGAACAACCTTTGTCATCCTACCCCGCAAAACTACCCGCAAACAATATAAAACTTTAACTCCTACGAGTAAGGATAAAATTCTCCTGCCAAAAAATCTGCAAGCATCATAAATTTTATGGCATTTTAATACAGCCATAACAACATAACAATAATAGGGTAAATGTTTTGGTAAGCCATAAATAAATTGAATAACGTCCCGCTGAGAGACGACAAATTCGGCGACACACAATTTAATGTCGTTAATAAAGCACATTGTGACAGTCTCCAGGAAGTGCGCGATTAATAAATGATTGTGTCCAGGTGATGTGGACATTGTTGCGAACCAGCGGACGATGGCCATTCTCTGGATTTAATAGCATTATTTATTGATATTCTTGATTGAAAATAAATTGAGTATATGCTTCATCATAAATGCGATGTCCATTGAGTTTATTTATAGAAACGAATTAATTCATTAATTGTTATTTCGATGTAATATGCTTCTTCCTTATTTAGTTTAAGTTATTTGAAATGCAGCTAAAACCGGGCATGCATACTGCACCTTAAAATGCTGCATGCGCATGAGACGAAATGGGTTGATGGCTTCCTGCTACCCTGGGGAGACCGCTTCAAGGGTCTTATGAATTACGTTAAGCTGAGGTTCACAATAGTTCTATTAAACAGCAGTAAAGATATGTTCAGCGTACGTACCTTAGACTGCGACCTAGCCTATATCTTAGACAGTAATCTACATGGTCCTCATGGAACTTGACCAAGATTTTGACTGGGTTTTTCTGAGTTTGTTTCGGCTGTTTCTTCTCTAGTTCTCTTCTCTTCTCATCTAGTTCAAAATTATTTATTTTGATAGTAAATTAACCAAGGTATAATTTATATATGTTTGGGTTGAATACCTAATAGTCGCCTTGAGGGCTGGCAACGCGTCACCTGGTCTTATTGATATTAGACGTTAAAGCCTAAGCAAAGCATCTTCGGCCGATAATGGTCCCACCGCTGGGACTCAGACATTATCTCTATAAGAGGAAGTGGACTTTAATTCACCATGAGGGCTCAGTACGAGTTGGTAGATGTCACAAGTGTCTTCGAATTCCCACTGTTCTATTGTATCTCATTTATTTTGAACTTCTTGAAAATATTCTTAAAACACAGAGACAGACTTGGCACCTCATCAACGACACACCTGCTAGGGCAGCGCATGTAGCCGGAGCTTTACCTTCTTCAAAAATAGTAAAAAAGGCTCCAGAAAATGTAAAATTCACGTGAAGCGGTACGTACAGCCTATGCCTACGTCACGTCAGACTGGCCGGCCGGCAAGGCACGACAGAAAACAATCGCTGTGTTTGCTCGCCTCGGCTAATAGCCCATTACTGGCCGACTGGCCCTACACGCGAGCTCAGCTTTACTTTACTTGACACTTAACTATATAGAATTTAAAGCAATTATTGTGTGCACCTCTGCTACTGAGTCTAATATAGGTTCTACTTATTAGAAGATTTTTTTTTTTGTGTTTTTGTTTACTTTTGGGATTATCAGTCTCAGTTGAGCAGGTCTATTTCTTCTTCTTAGCCTGTCGATGGCAATCTAGATAGATTCTTTCCGTCCTAAATTTTGTGACGAGTGTAGCAATTTCAGAAGCGTCCATCAGTTCCAGTAATGTGCAAACAACAAGATAGGCAGGACATTATAATACCGAAAACTTACTGCGACATTCTTTGCGTCCAAAGCGACCCATTGAGATGAACATACTTTCCACCAAATACTCAACAGGTCTGCACTTACTTACTAGCATTTCGTATTATGCATTTACCGGAAAAAAAAAATTGCGTCCTAAACAGCGAAAGATTCCAAAAGACTGTCATGCTTACAATTAATGTAGGTTAGTACTTTATTTTTTTTACATTTTTCTGGAAATTATCGTAAACTCACAGAACATCTTCTACTTTTCAACACCAGCACCACTATCCTACCTAGTTACTCTTAACATAACAAAACAAAAGCATATTTATTTTCACAAAGCAACCATTAAAGGAACTGTAAAAGTTTAAATATGTACTTGTAGGTGAAACAATAAATCGAGTGGATTTATGCGGGCGCAATAAATGTCTTCCCGAGTAAAAGTAAAGTGTGAAGTGTTGTTAGCGGTTATATTGCACAAACGTGGGATATTTATTTAAGAGGCAGCGAGTGCCGAGTGCGGAGTGCGGAGTGCGGACTACGCAAACTGAGCACTCCGGACGGAAATGGGCCACGACTAATGTGGACGATGTGGAGCGAGCACCCGCCGCCCAGCGTGAGGGATGAGGATACGGTTCTGGATGAGAAATTAGTAAAGGTCTTCATATTTTGGAATCGCTAACGGTACTAATTGTGAATCTGGATGAAAACTTCTAAAGAAAAGCTTAGATTTAACATTAATTTGAAAAAACTCAACTTGAGCTTCACCAATTTTAATCAGTTGCCAGTAGCAGGTACCCAAAATTCTCGATAACTCTTGCACTTGAGGAAAACGAACAATATAGCTCCGTTATGATGAGGTAATAAAAGCACTTTAAAATTCAAAAATTTTAAATTCATAGCTCCCATCCTCTAAAGCTAAACAGCTCATAACATCAAATGGAGCATTATCAAAATTGTGAAGGAAATTCGCGTAAATACGGACTGTGGATCGTTTCAACCGAGGTTTTACGAGCCTGTGCCCTTAGTGTGAATTTAGTGAACCAATATTGACTGGGTGCGGGAATGTTGCCACTTTTCCCTGCAAATGTACCGGAACCCTCCGGAAATAAAGCGTACGCCAATTTGCTCGATTACTTACTCTAGATGAAATATTTGCGAGTTGGTAACACTTGGACTTGGTGCTTTACGCGAAATTGATACGAATTGTTCGGGGGAAGTGTTTTGGGGAACATTCTTGAGATTCGAAAAGTAACTAAAACCAGTTAGGTAATTTCGAAAATGTTTTGATATTTTTTTCCAGTAGTAGTGGGATAGTTGAGATTTAGAGTTGACCTCAACCCTCAACAGTAAAATCTGCCTAGCCTTTTCCCAACCATATTGGGGTCGGCCTCCAGTCTAACCGGATGCAGCTGACTACCAGTATTTCACATGGAGCGACTGCCTATCTGACCTCCACAACCCAGTTAGGACCGGGTCATACGATACGCCTTGGTAAGACTGGTTGTCAGACTTTTTGGGCCGCTGACTACCTAACGACTGTCAAAGATCTACAAATGACAGCCGGGACCAACCGCTTAACGTGGTTTCCGAGGCACGGCGGGAACTCGGTATGTAATGGGCGGTCTACAGACCAACCTTGGCAAGCACGGCTTAACCTAAAGATCGACCCGAGCGGCTGTTATTATTTATCCACGAGCTCCTCAACCCTCAACAGTGGAGGACAAAATTGGTTGTCATATAACTATTTTCAGGTGGTATTTAAGTATTGCACGTGTCGCAAAATGTTTTTATGTTATCAAGGATATTCAGTAAGTTTTATAACTAAAACATTTAGCCAGCTTTCTGGATGTATAGACTCCAGCACATCAAGCTACCCGAAACTGTCAAATTTTCACAACCAACCTTGAACCTAATGGTTTAGTTTTAAAGTTGAAAATCTATCAAAGAAATTTGACAGATTGATAGTAGCTTGATGCGCTGGCGTCTGTACCTCGATCAGGTCATCGGGTGGTTGATCAATTGAAAGAACTAGCCGATAAGATTCGTCTGTTTGTTTGTTGAAGATGTAAACTGTGCACAATAAAATTGACGAATGAATTGTGTTTACCTAACTGTGCATAGAGTCTAGAAATACCACACTGTAACTAGACCAGGTACTACCAACATTTCACCATCGATCTGAAGCCACCTGGTCTAACGTATTAAGTATTTAGGTACTACTATCCCTTAACCACGTGAAGTTAATTAAGGTCGTAGTTACCTAACTCTGCCTTTCTTGTCTAAAACTTTACATGATAAAGCGTTGCTACAAAAAATACGAGACTGTATGTATGTTATACTTTCGTCATGGTTTTATTTATATGTATACTTTGTACAATGTATTACTATAATTTAAAATAATTAATAACACTGTGCGCTTTTCATTCTCAAACATAAGCTTTACCTACTGAAATACTTACGTAAAGGTAAAAAATATTATGCCCCATATACATCGCTGTTTAAGATTGCACTGCTACTTGCTAATGTTACAAGACAATGTAATGTATGTAGCTTGAAACGTGAATCGAAACGGATAGTGTAAAACCATCATACCCACACATGCACATTGCAATTTTAATTAACTTTGTATGAGTGTGTGTAATGTGTTTATTCATTAATATAATGAATGAGTTCTGCTGGTCGTAGGTACGGTAGCTCGTCTATAATAATGTTGCATTAACTAACATTATCGCTTACTGAGCGCTATCAATTTAATTCAATGCCGTTTGAGCAAACTGCAGTGGCAGCTACTACCGCGATATTTGCCGCATTACTGTTTATGTACCGGATAAACATGTTATGTAGCGATGTAACGCCGTATTTCATCGTCAATTTTTCCAGTTCTTTGTATCGTTGTGATATTATAGCTGTTGCATATTCTATTCTGAGTATTCTGACGACGATGCGATGAAAGCCGGTACGTTGTATCCCTTACAAAAAATATCTACTTACTGAATGCATTATTGTAATCTTGAAATATTTCTATTAGAACGTAAGCAGTAGCACCTAATTGATAGTATTCAAGTATGGGGGGGTAGGTACCTACCTAAGCGTTCCAAAGTTTTTCGCATTCAGGAAAAACTCATTAATTAAGTTATTGCAGTTAAATGAGCCACTTGCAAAAATTTCATCATCGTTATCATTCATCATCCTTCTGTCCTTATCCCAATTTATTTAGGGTCAGCGCAGCATGTCCTCATCTTCCATACTTCTCAATTACCTACTCGGCACCTCACTCCTCAGCAGTTACCTCCTTCCTAGATACATGGAAAAATGTAAAGCCTACATATCATAACAAAACTATTATTTGGCAAGCGTAAAACGCCTTCTGACAAAGTAGCAAGAATTCATCTTATGTAGCATAACTGTAGCTGAGCGCTGCATGCTCATAATTCCACCACAGCCGATGAAACAAAGGAAGCTCGGTGTGGTTGCGCCGTCCGTCTGTCCCTCGTCATTAGCACTAATAGCTGGAAGCACGTTACAGCCTGCAATAACGCAAAAGTGACGTCCTTGCGGTTTGGAGAGGAAACTCCCTTTGAGCGTCCTAATAATTCTATCAATAGGCGCATCGCTGCGGTCGATGTGGTAATCGCTCGCGTAGAATATGTTTGGAATGCAGCCATTGCAAGCGTCAGCTACAATTGACACAGGAAGCTTCAGCCGACAGACGAGCAATTCAATGCGGTCGGACGGTTGCAACATGTGTAATTTCCTTGTTGTTGTTTAGGTTCGGATCTTAATTGCATTTTTATACCCTAAGACTATTATTTTCTATTTTATTTAACTTATGTTATGTTATCTACATGTTATATTGTGTTTCGCTCGCCTAAGAGTGTCGGGTTATGTCACGCAATTAGATACAGCTACCTACCTACCTATTTATGATTACCAGTTTTCCCTGTCGGTAAGTGCCTAAGCATGCAGTGTCATGCCTAGGTAATTGGAAGCTTGTTGAAAAGCGAAAACCTTTATTATTTTCTACTCGGTAGCAGAGACTCGGTAGGTCGGTTTTCTATAGTGTCCAACTAAAGGTTCGGTTTCGGCCAGATTCGGCCAAAAAATCTAGTTTCGGCCACATTTTCTGTTTCAGCCAATTATTGATCGAACTTCGACCCCACCGAAAATATCTATATTCGTGAATTGTCGGTCTTTAGGCTAACTTCGGGTGACTTCATTGGTCGTGATCGCTAACTGAGTTCGCCGCCTTTCTTGCCTTTTTTATTAGTATGTTTCATTTTTATATACTTAATCGTTCTTAATTTATTTAACACATCTAAACTGTCATATACAAAATGTAAACGGACCCTTCACGGAACCGTCAAACATACATTCTGTACATTAAACTAAGTAACTCTACGCAAAACTTTTTGCTAGGAAACGACTTTTTTTTGGGGTGAAAAATCACGGTTTATTATAGGACTCGATGTAACACACTCAAAACATTGTGCTGTTGTGAATAGTACAGGACTCATGGAGGTATTTAAAGTTCAGTCAAAGCTTTTCTCAGCTGAAGTTTTTAAGTTTCAGTTTCGGCCGAAACTGGGACCAGGGCCGAAGGTTTTGGCTAAAAATCTTGTTTCGGTCGGACACTAGTTTTCTACCTGGCTTAGGTACCCTCCATACAAAAAATCTTGACACATAAACACTTTGTAAATAGGGTAAGTACCTACTTAAGTAAGATTATTTTTGCCTTCATTTGAAGATGAAAACTAACTCAAATTGTAGGTAAGTGTAAAATAATAGGTAAGATCTAGATCTAGATCTTTTTTACAGACACGAATCCTCACAATCTACTCTCGTTCTAGCAATTAAAGTTTTGAAAACACCCTTTAATTATTTCGGAAAATAATTAGCTGGGTTTGAGTTCCGCCCGCGTTTTTCATAATTAAGTATTTTAATAGGGTTACATATTCTTGCTTCTACTCTCTAAGTATTAATTTCCAAAATTCCAATTAGGCGATAATTAAGTGATTCTGTCTCAACGGATCCCCACACTACCCACATTGAGGTAGTCTAGGTACTTAGATATTATTATCTTTTTTACGTCATTATTAAGTTAATGGCACCTAGATCCTAATTCTTCACTTGGCTAGCGAGGTTGTACAACATGTTGCATGTGGACTCAGGTAAGGCATCATTGTGCCGATAGTCGTTTCAGCCAATGGCTTAATTGCCAAGAGTCTGAACCAACACCTGAGGAAATTCTCGATAGGCAGCTGCATCAGGTGCCTGATTCAGGAAGAGGTAGGTACTCCTTGTTCATTGCATTGTAAGAAGGTTTGTCGACGGAAGAATCGACAAAATTACACATCAACAAAAGAAATCTGTCATTTTGTCGATTCTTCCGTCGACAAAACCCGTTTGTATGGTGGTCATGCTACTTGTGTTGGAGACCATGGACCCATTAGGCTACGATTTCTTATATTTTTTAAATATAATTTTATAAAGAATGTACTTATTTAATAAATAATTTCAAAATTATTTTGAAACTATTGTTTCTCAACAGAATCGACTGCTTACGCCATCTATTATTGATCTGAAGAAACTAACTAACTTATTAATTATTCTACTCGACAATAGATGGCAGTATTTTCAATTTAGCTATTAAGCTTCCCTTATAAAATAATAAAAATAACGTTTATAAAGTTATAAAATAGTCGAAGATAGGTAATTTAACATATATTGAAATGACTGAGGACCTACTATGAAATGATTGTTAAAAAAAAAGATTATTGTCCCGTTATTGCTGAACGAAAAACCCAATACCACCAAAAAAAAAAAGTCAGCTGTCAATTGACTTAACCAGTTAACCTACAAAGTGAAACAAAATAAAAGAAAGACGAAGTTTATCTGTATTCGCCAATTATTGTAATTGCAAAAGTCTACTATCTGCAGTTTGGTTTGAATCAGTGTTTTCAGCTGTCTGTAATCAAGCAATACATAAGTGCACGCAATACTGACAATACGCAAATAATGTCTCTTTTGAGAATTTTATTCTCCCGGCGGATATTTACAGCTGAAAAGATCAATTTGTGTTATAGATGTAGCTCACAAAATGCATTTAATTTAACCGACGCAGCTGTTCAAGCATACCTCAGAAATGTAATGTTTGAGCACGAAAGTCTGAGCTTAAAACTGAAAAGAACATCGGAGGAATCAAAGCGCTTATATGAGTTAAAACCAATCGTCAATGTACTAGAGCAGAGAATCACCTTGTATGAAAACATTGAAAATCTCAAGGAACTCAATAAAAAGCATAGCAACGACAAAGATGATGAAATGAAGAGTATGATTAAAGAAGAAGCTGAGTTATATTTGAAGCGTATGACAGAAGTAGATAATGAGCTACAGTCGATCCTCCTGGAGCCTCAGCTGTCAGAAGGCGGCGTGCTGCTGGAGGTGACGGCCGGCGCCGGCGGTCAGGAGGCTATGCTATTCGCGCGTGAACTGTTTGAAATGTACGAATTATATGCAAAATACAAAGATTGGGAGGTTTGCATTGTCTCTCTCGAAAAAAGTGACATTGGAGGCATTAGAAAAGGTTCAATGTTTATTGATGGTGTTGGTGTGCCTGAACTGATGAAAATTGAAGCTGGAGTGCACCGTGTTCAGAGGATCCCTGCTACAGAGAAGGGTGGGCGCATTCACACAAGTACTGTATCAGTAGCTGTCCTACCTAAGCCCAGTGATATAGAAGCCAATATCCCTGATCGAGACCTTGCCATTGAAACCAAGCGTGCAAGTGGTGCAGGTGGCCAGCATGTGAACACTACAGACAGCGCAGTCCGTATCACGCACACTCCAACGGGTACGGTGGTTGAGTGCCAAGAAGGTAGATCCCAAATTAAGAATAAAGAGATCGCCATTCAAAAGCTGAGAACACTTTTGTTAGAGAAGCAACAACAAGAACAAACATCCAAAATAAATACTGAGAGGAAATCACAGGTTTGTGTTCAATCTTGTTAAATTCTAATTACTAAATTATTTACCAAGTCCCAGATAATGATGATAATGATGGCCCAGAGGTTAAGGCCTCGCCTCTCATGCATGAGGTTGTGGGTTCAAATCCGGGCAAGTACCAATGTGACTTTTTCAATTCATATGTATTTTCTAAGTTTATCTTGGACATCACAGACATCGGTGAAGGAAAACATTGTGAGGAAACCTGGACTTATAATTAATATAAGTCTGAAATCGCCAACCCGTCTTGAGCAAGCGTGGTGATCAATGCTCGTGCCTTCTCTGTATGAGAAGAGGCCTTTGCCCAGCAGTGGGACAGTAACAGGCTGGTATATATATTATTATATTACCAAGTCCAATTTTTTTGTGTTTTGGTATATTTGATTGATTAATATTGGAAAGGAAACTTCTTACATGACCTGAAAACCTGCAAGAGCAGGAATTGCTGAGCATAATATTTTTTTTAAATTACTGAGGCTTCATCGTACCTAATATTATCAAAAAGTAACTATTTTTTGCATTGTTTGCAGGTTGGTTCCAGTAATAGAAATGAGAAGATTCGCACATACAATTATCCACAAGACCGAGTGACGGAGCATCGTGAGGGTGGTGGAACTGTTCACAACCTACAGGGCTTCATGGGAGGTGAAGACCAACTTGAACAGATGCAGCATAATTTGCTGAGGGCACAAAAGCGTCAGGAATTCTTGGAGGAAATCAATAATGTTGCTAAGAAAATAAATTCAAAGTCAGCTGATAATAACTAACAAGTAAGATGCATCTGTAAATAGTCATAGGATAGCGATGTTTATTTAGTTATAAATAAATAGTTGAATAAATTATGTTATATTCAAGAATTTTTATAATTTACTAATGCAGACAATAGTTACACTCCTTTGCAAAAAAATCGGGCACCTAGGAAAATTTACATTTCCAATTTGAATTAATTCAATTGAATTTAATTATTTGACATAGCCTGTATACTCATTATCTTGTAAATTAATATGCATGATGAATTCAATAAAATCAATGTGCACATCCAAACAATAAGAAGTGGCCAGCAATAAATACAAGAATTTTTTTTTGGTTTTAAACAAGAAAAGTTAAAAATGTATATTCTTACAACGAGTGTGACTTCATCTTGTCAAAATTACAGCTTGCATCCTTCTGAGCATGCTTTCCATGATATTTTTAATAATGTCTAGTGGAACGTTCCCATTCTTCTATAACAACTCTGTTGAGCCCCCTGATGTTTTGTGAAGCAGGTTGCCCTGATCTTAGCTGTCTCTTTAGGACATCCCAAACATGCTCAATTGGATTGAGGTCGAGACTCCGAGCTGGCCAATTTAAACGACGGATCCCAACTTATTGCATAATACGCTTCCATGTCACCAGAACTGTGAGCGCGAGCATTGGCGTCCATAAACATGGAATCTTCTTCAAGAGCAGTTAATGCGGGTTGTGAATGTAGAATTAGGACTTCCGTTTTGTAACAGTGTGCATTTATCTGTATTTAACCAGTCAAAACAAAAGATAATTTGTAATCTTTGAAAGTTGTCTGTCAAAGATCTTCAAATTACCTTTTTATTATGGGGTCCAAAAATCACACACACACACTTGACACACTTTTGTACTACTACTTGTGTACTTGTGTTTCACACACTTGTCGCATGGAGGTATGGCAGAGCAAGGAGCTGCACGGGCGCTTTTACCGGGCCCGATGTTGACTTGTTAGCGTCCGTATCTTGGCTGCGTTTCGGTTACCTCTTCGGGGAAATCTAAGGTTTAGTCTGTGCAATAATGGACGAAGTTATGATGACGAATAACTTAAATACATTATGAAGGATGGCACGGTTGACATATGTCGGGCATGCCACCGTCCAGGACAATCGATTCGACACATTATTTCTGGGTGTTATCGTCTGGCTAACGGAGAGTACTTGCGTAGACACAACCTCATTGCCAGGATTATCCACCAGCAACGCTTCATCTCTCTGTAGCCCTGACCGCCGCTGCCGGTAGCTTGGACCCTGTTCCCGATTCCGGTGGGCTACTATTTTTTATTTTTTAATCGTTTTGTTTTATATTATTTTAGAAAGAAATATTTAAAAATGTAATAAATGAGTAAGTAATTAAATATAGGAAATAATAAATAACAAAAAGTTATCAGTAGATCCTCAACATGGACAAAGCAGAAAAACACCTATGTATTAAAGAATCTAACTCATAAAGAACTCAAGCAAAGTTAATAAAACGAATGTGAGACCACCGCGCGAGCTTTATCTTAGTACCAAATAAATGATGTAAATCGAAGAAAAGAATCACCAAAATTGACCCAATAATTACTGAGAAATCGGTGTACATAGTCATGGAAAAAAAAGATGCGCACCGAATACTTAACCTCTTCCTTTTTCAGAAGTCGGTTTAAAAGTTGGTTCCTAGGAAAGACTGAAATATTTGCGTTTTCATAAAATACAAGCAGTATTTTATGAAAACGCAAATATTTCTGTCTCTCTCCAAAAGTAGGGCCTGAACGTACGCCTCCTTGCTGTCTCAACATGACGTTGACCACTTATTAGAAATAGCCTTAGTTGTGATAGATAAAAAAACTCGAAATTGTAATTACAGTTTTTGAAGTTCACTTCAAAAATCTCCATTTTTTCTTCCGATTTTATTTTATAGTGCTATTTCTTTATTCGATCTTGATATTACTGCTGTAGGTAACCAAATAACAATAAATTAATCAATGTCCATTTCAAGAATTTTGCTTACGTCGCCTATATTCGCTGCTTTAAAACTACAATTACATCGTAGGTGCAGTTCACACGTTTTGAATATATCGGATTCATCCGTACAAGCTTATCTGAAAAGCTTGATGGTAGAACATGAAAATCTGTTTACTAAACCTAAGAGAACACCCGCTGAATCTAAACGCTTATTTGAAATAAAACCAATCATACATGTTCTAGAACAGCGAAAAAACTTGCACGACAACATTGAAGCTCTCAGTAAAAGGCAAAGTGATGATAAAGATATGATGGAAATGATAAAAAAGGAAGCTATGGCATACTTAAAACGTATGACGGATGTAGATCGTAATTTGCAATCAATCCTCTTGGAACCTAAACTAACGACAGGCGGGGTACTGCTGGAGGTGACGGCCGACACCGACGAGCAGGAAGCTATGCTCTTCGCGCGTGAACTGTTCGAAATGTACGAATCCTATGCCAAGTACAAAGACTGGGAATATTGCATTGTTTCTGTCGAAAAGTCGTCCATGGGAGGCATCAGCAAGGGCTCAATGTTTATCGAGGGTGAGGGTGTACCTGAACTAATGAGAATTGAGGCTGGAGTACACCGCGTACATAGAATCCCCGCCACTGAGATGCGTGGACGCATTCATACAAGTACTGCATCAGTAGCTGTTCTTTCGAAACCCACTGAAGTAGAAGCAGATATAGATGAGCGAGACCTTGTCATTGAAACCAAACGTGCAAGTGGTCTGGGTGACCACCATGGTAACACTACAGACATCGCAGTCCGAATCACTCATAGCCCAACTGGTACAGTGGTTGAGTGTCAAGAAGGGACGTCACAAGAAAATAACGAAGCGATTGCCTTGCAAAAGTTGAAAACAATTTTGTGGGGGAAGCAACAAGCAGTACAAACATCACATAGAGAAGGGGAACCACAGGTTTGTCGGTTTTAAGCAATATTAAATGCAAATATATGTAAACATTATAATATATTCATATATTTACCTGAAATCGCCAATAAGCCTTGAGCAAGTGTGGTAATCAATGCTCATGCATTCTTTGTAAAAGAAAAGGCCTTTACACTGCTGTGGGGCGATAAAAAGCTTTATTATTAATTCTTAATCATTAATAGAAGTTTTTATATTCTATGCTTCTTGCAGATTGATTCCAGTTTCATAAAGGATCTGGTTCGAACATATGACTACCCTGAGGACATAGTGATGGAACATCGCAAGGGTGGCGGAATTGCTCACAATCTACCGGAGTTTATGGAAGGGGACTACCTTCTGGAACAGATGCAAAACAATCTTCTGAGGATACGCTGGCGCCACGACTTTATGGAAGAAATCAGTCAGTTTGCTGAAAAATTTAATACGAAAACAGCTGATACGAATTAGTAGGTACCTACTCTCTTAATGCATGTAAGTAACATACATGCACCTATATTAATATTAGCATAGTGAAATCGCAACTGGATTTTAAAAATTAAACACATTTTAAATAATCCCCATAATTATTTATTTGTACAAACAAACAATCACATTTCGGTAATTACGTAAAATAGCTCACGTCTAAGATAAATACGTAAATGACAGACAGAGATTCGAAATACTAAATTCTAATAATATTATTAAAAACATGACCACTCGGTGGTGTAATACTGTATCAATAAAATTGAAGAATACAATAAAATTTCATTTGAAAAGTTTGTCGTAATTGTTTGTTGTTGTGGATGATGTAAAGATTCCATCCTTTTTCATTATTCACCCAGGACGGAGCAATAGAGAAAACTGACAAAGTATTAACAGGAAATATTAAATCATGCAAAAAGCCAATTCTTTACAAAAGCTATATATATATCTTAAATAAGTAAATTGTATCTTTACTTATTTCACAATTTTAATAAACACCCCACACGGTGATGCGGATCAATTTATTTGTTGATATGAATATTTTTATTATTGCTTCCTACAGTGGCACAAAGGGAGCATACTCTACCATTTAAAATTTGATATGTGGGAATGACATGTACTTTCTTTAATTACCTACCTATTCTAAAAGCAGAGATCAATATACTTCATAATATTAACACAAATATAAACTATTCAAAAGTTATTTTACTTGATAATTCTTTAAGTTTGCTACGAACAGAAATACTTGAATAAACTATGACAAATTTTAACAGAACTAGTTAATATCTAGGTACTATTGTATTTAAGAATTTGTAATATGCAGAACATACAATGCCTTTACCAACGTCATCTTAAGAGACAGAAATGAAATTCACAGATATTTCAATAATTAATCATTAATACCAGTAAGACGTATGCATGATGTTTTTTTTTTATAATCTTCCCATTGCCAACATTAGTGGAGCAGACATAGCATTAAGTAGCAAGAAACGTTGATCTATCCAATATACTTCGTAGGCAAAAAGGTATAAGTATGGAATCCACAGTAATGCTACTTAGTGCTTCACCTGCCGCCGCGCTATCTAAACATTCCCGTACGACTTTACCTAGGTCAGATATTTAACCACTAGAACGACGCTCAACGAAACCCATGTCTTGCTGTTGCCTGGTAAACTACCGCGGCCACACATATCGATGTTGCTTTCCTGAAAAAAAATAAAAATTAATTTTGTTTGATATATTTTGTACTGACAAAAATGAAGTGTGGTGACACAGTACCAATGTATAGGCGATTTTAGTAAATGGATAGTTGATTCCAACCTATGGTTATCTTATACCCCAATTAAAGACACTGTTTTTCTTGGCACTGGCAGTTTTTGTTATCACTTGCTTTTTTTTTCAACAGTCGGTCTCCCTTGGCCATGATACCATACTTGTTATTATGCTATTCGTAAAATTTGATTGACTTACTTCAGTATGATTATTAATACACGAATTAGGCTGCTTCCTATACAAGGGTTGCATGTGCTTCCAGCAGGGCAGCGACTCGTTGTAGTTGACCTCTGTCGCGTCCACGGACATGGCGGCTACCTCTTCCTTGGGACAGTTGGCGTCTACCACGATCATCAGCATGTTGGTGTAGTTGACATGCTGCGCGTAGAACGGACGGCCGCACTCCGTCACCGGCTTGTTCAACTTTTCGTCCAGGTTGTTGTAGTCTAGCTGGTATAGATACGTCTCTCTGTCGCAAGGAGTCGGCCGTGTTCGGTTGATCAGCACCAGTTTTTCGTAGTCTCGCTCCAGAACTCGCAAATTCGGAGGCTTCGACATGTACGGGTCATCCGTCTCTTCGTCGTTCTCGTAGCTCTGGTACGCAACTGTGCCGGGAAAATATCTGTTAGTCCCAGTACGAGATGTTTGTATCCCCATGCACGAGCAAAGAATCAATGAGAACTTATTATTAATGACAAAAAAAGAAGTTGGAAATATAAGAAACATGCAGAAGAGTAAAAAAGGTTTAAAGATAAGAATTGATTGTACAGCGGAGTGAAGTTAAATAAAAAAGTTATTAATAGCAGATTATAATTCAAGATAGAAATAGAAAAATATTTGATTGTTCCCCAGTTCAACGGAAAAAGAAAAGATGCGAAAATTATTCCAAGAAATAAATATATACATGACATAGAGATAAGATAAAGTATGTGATGATTTTATAGGTCGTTGAATAGATTGCCGTTGGTAACAGAATTGCCTGAAAACAAAAAAAACATGCAATATTTATATTCCTACATACACTAATCTTTGGATTAGCCGATAGTATAGCTCGTTTTTCGGTTGAGTAAGTTTATATTTACCGATAGAAGTTGAGAAAATGATCATAATATCTACGAACATGCACATTCTTGTCGTTTAGGAAGCTTACTCACGATCCACGAGCCATTCTAGACAAATTTTAAACAGATTTTTTTTCGTTTCTTCTTAACTTCGTCATAAACTTTTAATAAAAGTTTTATAAGTTATTAAAATTATTTGAAACCTTTTTTACTGAAAGAACTTTTAGATCAAGAGTAAACTTGCTTTCCATAAGAGCACGTAACTAGAATATCTATAAATACATATAAAACTATAAGATGTATCTATCTGTCGACACGTGCGTGTGCTCGCTCTACAAGTAACTCACCAGTGGGTGTAACATTCTCTGAAAAAAGATGGAGCCATTACTACTTTAGTAGAAATATCTAAGTCCAATTGTTGACTCCATGAATGAATTTTGCTTTCACTACAGATATTGTGAGAACCAGCTATAACAGTAATGTTGGGTGCAGTTGAACCGCGGTGCACACTCGCATGCACCCAAAATAACTTTCGTGTATACAAATTCAAAGTGAGCAAGTGTTCCAAGTTTTTGTAACACACTTGACTACCTATTAATACGTGTTGGTTCAATCTAAGGTCGACTAGAGGCAAGTTTTAAAATAATATATTTCCGTTTCATAAAGTCAAGATACTCCATGCACAGAAACTATAGGTAAGCACAAGTTTGCCCCTCGCGCACAGAAACGTTGGTTTCCATTTAGACAATGTATAACTTCTACAGACACAGTTTGCTTCGACCATAAGTGCTCGTTGTCATGCAGATTGACGAAACATGCCGACAACGCTCAAGAGCAACATCGAATGCGCAATATCCACAACATTTAGGCTATTGGCCTGTTTTTTCATGGTTACTGCGGAATATTCTGGAACTATCCTCACATGTTTGAAGGTGAATTCTTGAACAGCTCAATACAAGGGTTTACGTACCGTCATCCAAGGCGTAGCTGGACGCTTGTGCCAAACCTGTCGTTATGGAGTTGAAGAACCAGACCGTGGTGGCGAGGATCCATGCCATGACGAGGCGCATGTTTTCTAGCGGCTGGAAACGAAAAACAATTAAATATTTAATGAAAATTAAAACCCTTCACTCAAGTCCCAAACCAAGACTGTTATAGGTCCAAAGTATCTCAAGTATCAAGGAGTCATAGATATTATCTTGGTCAAATTTTAAGTAAATAAAAACTTTTTTGCAAAAAAATACTAAAATGTGGAAAATAACTACTAAGTGCTAAATAATAGCGGCTGGCAAAAAAGTCAATCAAACAAACAAAGTCACCGACTTCCGAAGTAAAGTTATTTTACACTTTTTAGTGTTTTTTTTTTAAATTGGTTTTTTTTTTACAAAGAAATTTTTATTTTAGTCGTGGTATCTCATCTCACACAAATCCTTAAAAATATAAGCATAATAGGCATATGTTACTGTAAAAAGCATGGTGGCTGGGTTTGAAGTTTTCTTCTCTCTGAAGCAAACCGCCTGATAGTCCACGACGTGCACTGCCCTGTACACCTCATCTTCGACTAATCTCGACATGATGTCCGGTCGTATCTGCGAATAATATTCTAACTGTTATAATAACTAGGTATTTGTTTGTTAAGAGCAGTTTCAGACTAGCGTGTTTTTCTGCACGTTTACATTATAAGCTCGTATCAAGCGCCACATTTTGCGTGTTCGCTCGAACCGGTGGGTTCAGTCAGTAGCAATAATTATTTTGTTTTTATTTTTATTTTGACGAGTTGCACTTGTGGCAAAAGGCGCGCACAGGCGTCTACACGCGCTTCCAAGAACGAGCTTACACGCGCCAAAAATACGCTAATCGGAAAATGCTATGGAGAATGGTTTTGTGTCCAGTCTATTAAAACGTTAAGTTCCAATTACTGTCTACAATGTCGTCCAACTGTTCGTTGCGGTTTATGCTTACCTTGCCGAAGAACTGGCCAGTCTGGGTCGCATCTTTGCTGACAATAATCCAGCCGTTGTTGTCCACCAGGTAGCAGTCCCAGTTATCTGATTGACAAGTTGTGCACTCCTTGTTGTGTTCGCACTGAAATCATAATGGTTGTTATACGATAAAATTAGCTGGTTTTTTTACCCGACTATACATGGAGGGTTATGATTTCAGTCCGTTCGTGTGTATGTTCATCTGTTCCAGCATAGCTTCTAAACTAGACTTATCATAATTGGACAAATTAAATATCGTTAGAAGCGTCTTGATCGTCCATTTTATAGTTATAGGCTATGTGAAGTCACACTAAATTCAATGTGGCGCCCTCAAGAGGACATCCATACATTAATAAATAAAAAAGTTTGAAAGTGGCCGTTTTGGGTATCAAATGAAAGGCACATTTCAATTATGTATTTTTACGAAATCGGGTTTCACTTGTTGCTTGATTATGTTTCATCAAAATTCAACTGAATTATTGCACTACTATGTCACTTCAGTAATGGACAATTATTATTTCAAAAAGCAAATATTAGATAGTTTATAAAGAAAGTCTAGCACTCACCGAAGACGTAATGTTATCAAACCATTCGCTGAGTCGTTCATGTTTGAACTGGAACCCAACGACAGCCGCTGGAGCCTTCCTGTGTCCGTCTCCGTGGAAGACGGCATGCGAGCCGGTGACCATGGCCAGGCTGACGTTCAGCGGGAACTTGGTGGTGCTTAGGTCGACGCTGTACACGTAGCTCAGTGGGTCCACGTAGTGCTGCTCGACGGCTCGGCGGTACCACACCTCCTCGATCGCTTTTGGCCATTGCTTGCCGAACTCAGGCCTAGAAAATTGTGTTATGGTTTTTTAGTTTGGAAAATTGTGTAAAGAATCGAATACTCTAAAAATTCAAACGAATTGATAACCTCCTCCTTTTAGAAGTCGGTTAAAAAGCGCTGATTTTCTTTGGCTTATCTACCAGACTTAGTCTACAGCTTAGAAGTTCACAAGACACGATGATATGGATAAAAGATAAGTTTTAGTGAAGTCCCACTTTTTTTCATCATCTAAAACTTCAAGATACTTCTGTTGGAAAGAAACTACGCAGTAGCTGTAGGTCTAACTTCATCATCAACATCATATCAGCCCGAAATCACCCACTGCTGGGTATAGGCCTCCCCTTTTTTCTGCCACTCTTACCGGTTCTGCGCGTCCTTTATCCCGGTGTTTCTTAGATCTAACTTACTTGTCATTGTCGTGTTCCTTGGGTGGGTGAGTCTGCCATCGCGTCAGTCCGCTGTGCGTCGACAGAAAAGCCACGATGTATCCAAACCGTTGTATGAACTCCACCCTGTATCAAACATAGCCCTATTGTATACCTTGTGTGTACTGCTTTTTCAATTTTTCAAGTTGATTTATGGAACGAGTTTCCTGAATTGGTTCAAGTTGCTATTTAACGTTACATACTTGCTAATAGATTCTTAGAAAAACTTTTCATTAATTCTTAAAGTGAATATTTTCTATTTGCTCTCATTTTACTAAACTTAAATCCAATCTGAAATCGCCTGGTCTGATGTAGCTGTCGTAAGACAGTACAAAATATACAACAATACAAACCCATCCAAAGCTGCATTTAAAGTATTCTGCAAAATTCACATATAAATAGGTAAACCGACATACTGTATCCCTACGTATATTTGTATGATGTGTTGGACCGATTATGGTCCCTTGTGGCATCCTTTATTGATTGTGGTGGAATCAGATCAGATCACATATTGTGAGAAAATCTAGTTGTTTTCGCCAAAATGAACGCAATATAATATTTTCTTAACGATACCTAAATAATAACAAGACATGCAAAACTGTGGTCCTCGTCAACAAGTTTACTTTACCTCGGCAACAATCCGATCACTTTTGTCAATGGGCTATCCGGGTGGAAGTAGTAAAAGTGCATTCCAAATAAATTAAATTGTATTTATAAATAACATATCAAGTTTAAATAAACCTAATATAAATACTCCCTGCGATGCGGCACAATATTCCATAATATCCTCGTCATCTTTATAAAATATTTAGAAAAAAAACAGCTTTATAAGATCTATAACTTAAAAAAAAAAAACTACTTACGCTTTCTCATCGGATGCAGAGTCAGAGATGCTCTTGTTGAACCAAGCAGTGTTTCTAGCGTCATACACCAAGGCTTGCATCAAGCCATGATCACCTGATGGTAAAAGGAAAATAAGATATCAGTATAAATACATGATTTACGAGTCAATAGCAAGAAGGCGACTGAAAAAGAGGTCTTCTCTTTTGTTGTTTATAGTGATGTGTGTTTTAATTTCTGGTAAATTGGAATAAACGGCATGAGGATGATGATTATTATACAATTGTGCGAACATCAATTAAAAGCAATACTTACAATAGTATTCGTTCTTCGGGGTACTGTTTGATACTTTGGTCCTATCTCTCGCTTCCGGTGTGCCTGGTAAATCAAACATCTAATTAATGAAAATAACATTTCAAACTCCATCCCGAGTATATCTCGCCTAGTTGATCGAAAAAAGTCATAAGATTTCGAGGAATTAACTACTTATTTAAAATTACCGTTATTGTGCCGCTCGTGTCCAGGTTTATTCTTGTGGTGTTCCGGAGGTCGAGGCTTGGCTGGCCAGCGCCAACCAGGCTTGGCCACTCGCTCCAAGAAATAAAGCAGCTCTTCCTCGGCAGTCGCAAATGTGCGTTCATAATGCCGACAATACATCCTAAACAGACGAAACAAGTTATTTTGTGTGTAATCCTTGTCCGTGCAGCAGGAGTCTTGTTACCTTTCACCTACTCACCAGTCAGGGTGAACGCTCCACTTATCCGATAGATACTGCCTCGCTGATATGTTCTTGGAGGTGAGCGAGAGCCTGTGTATGTCGTCAGTCGGTGGAGGCGTGATGCGGTGGCGGCCATAGTTCTCAGGTATCGCCACCACTAGCGTGAACGGGGAGTCGCTGATGCCCGTCCAGAAGTAATGTCGTTTTGCTCGGGATACTCTTTTCTGTGAGAAAAATACATATTTTTAGGTGTGGGAATTAAATTGGTCACTTGTCTTTCTCTGAAATACTGCCTATCAGTTATTGTGCGTGTTTCTGAAAATAATCCTGGCGACTTTCTTAACACAATTTTAGCGCTTTTAATTTAATATCCTATCTGTGTGCGAGCCGCACCTTATCTGTTATCATTTCTTATAACATCTCGTATTTGTCATTATATTGGTATTTTTACTAAACGTGACTTACCATATCATCCAGGTGGTATTTGACGCTCATCACCTTGTTGCCAGTCTTCTGATCTATTATTTCTTTGCGGAGCTGTAACATTTGTTCAAATTAAAACCTTCATTGCATACAGTTATAGAGTACAAATTCCAGTACCTAGGAGACACTTACTGCAGTTAGCTCTTTGCTAAAGTTCCTGGGGGTTCTGTCGTCGTCAAAAAGTTCAACTTCTATCATGTCTACACTATTGTAGCTTGGTTTCAAAATTTGTTGAAACTGGAAACAAATGAACAGTCATCAAATTGCCCATTAATCGGAATTATGGTTCCTTAAGGTTAAATATACACATAATGTTTTTTATAACTGACAATTATTTTGTTCTTTATCCAATCTAGTCAGTCTAGTACTCAAGTAGTATCTACCTATAGCTTAAAAATATTATCAGGCTGGTTTACGTACCACGGGTCTCAGATCAGGGTGTATTAGGATGTATCCATTATTGGTTACTATAAAGGCGTAACCATTCACACCGACCTGCAACATTAAAAATCATGTCAATGTGTTGTAATTTTAATTGTTTGGAGATTCAACTTTAATGTAACACATTTCGCTTGTTACAATTACCTTGTACGGTGACATAACTGCTTGTATCTCAGAGAGAGGCACGTCTGTGCCTGCGACTCCCAATAGTCTAGCTATACGCATCTGAAAATATTTAGAAGGCACTACATAACACTGACACTTGTATACATTACAAAACACATCACACTTGACAGTTATTGATATCTATTGATTCATCTTTTAGTCTCAGGCTTTCTGCAAATCAATATCGCTAATGTCTACGTTACCATTTTATAAATCTACATTCGAAATAGAAAAAAATATTATAAAAATATGCTGTATGTCATTTTTGTAAGTAAACAGTCAAAAATTATTCTAACTACAAGGTATTCCGCATTTGGCGATGTATTGGCCATCAGTCTACTGATATTATACAACATTATGGCAATCTTGTAAAACTAGCAATAAATTACTGATTCTTTAGCATCTAAGCCCCGTTAGGCGAAGTTCTATATGTTTATTTGTATAGAACTATGTTAAGGGATTCTAATTTTATATCCACAGTTACAGGTTCTAGCAAAACTACTCAAATATTAAATAATTTTATGTTATAAAATTAAAATACTACTCTTTATATTCTAAAAAAACCCACTACCATTATTTTGATTGTAAGTATACAAATACCCTTGGAATGTATCCTTGTCAAAATCTGTCGAAATTTTTAAATTAATCATATAGGTAGGTAGACAAAGACATTGCCCTTATACTAACTTTATGTTGCACTTCAGACTGTATCCCTTAGTATAAATATGTGCACAAACATTGAAAGCAGCATCATCTCTCAGACAGTGCAGCGTGTGCTGGTGTGGCGTGCTGGTATGGGCACTGCCAGGCGCACACCGGCACACGGGACACATGGTGCGCCGCACACCGCTCGTCCGTCGCCTTTCATGCATCGTCTGTCGCGTCTCACGGAGGCAGTATGGTCTATGAGCGTTGGCCTACCTCTTTCTGGCCGTTCTCCTCTACGGACTGCGATTGGTTGTGGACGTACGAATGCAATAAAATATAATAACATATAGATAAATGCGTTGTAACAACTTCCGCTAGAAATTAAAATGGCTCCTCTCGTGGAGAGACTAAATATTGCTAAAATTGTTAATATCAAAAATTGCCATTCTTAAGAAGAGAATAGTTAAACTCAATAGATACTCAAGTAACAAAGGCCCCATACTCGTCTTGTGTATGTCGGGCTGCACGATACTGTTATTCAAAAATATTTACATTTACTTGTCGTCATACAAGTCAATCTTTAAAAATTGTCTCTACGAAGACATCACTATATTCAGGCAAAAATACTTGATTTCATTAGATAGTGTGTGTAGTGTATATAGATCATAACTCTTGCATAGAAAATTAACTTGATGATTGATAGAAAAGTCGTTCATAACACCCTAGTGGTCTACGCCTACGATCTAGTAGAAACTACATCACTACAGTAAGCCAAAGGGTCGGACAACACATTGGTCAGGCGGAGCGGCGCCTGCGCGCGCGCCGCCCTCCGCGCACACATCTATCGAGGACAGATGCATCGCTAACGGGGCCAAATAACACTGTACCGTTACTGAAATCCAAAAAACTAAATCATAAAAACTCTCTTGTATCTTGCAAAAACTTTACAATTAAATCATCAAAACTTTCTAAGTGTAGTACCTCTTTCGTAACCGAAACCCAGTAAGCTTCATTTATCAGTACATTCTCTGTGATGTTCTGAGGGGAAACCATCAAACAAAACGGAGTTATTAATAGACATTGACATGTAAAAGAAGAAGACAATAAAGTAATTAGAAGAGATAGAGCTTACGTCCAATTAGTAGGAAATATAAAACCAATCTGTAAACATAATCTTTTGAAACAGATGACAGGTTTACTTGGGTCATGCTACATGGAAAATTAATTTAGAATTTGGAAAAGACGTAATGTACAGCTAAATAATAGAGATAAGAGAATAATTTGGCTAGAAGAGAGAAGAACACTTACACTGAAAAAGGACAGTTCAATTAATAAATAATAACGCAAATTAATAAAGATACGCAAATCATTCTCTTTCCCGAATATTTTGGTAATATTTTGAGACACATTTGGGGAGTTTCAAGTTCAGGGCTTAAGTTTAGAGCACGCGAGACAGCTCACCTCGTTGTGTCGCAGGTCGTAGACAGGCATGGACACGGATGTCATTAACTGATACTTGGAGTTTCCGAGCTCACTGTACTGGCCCTGTTTCATCTGCAACGAACGTAAGTCGACCTTCCATTAACGTAGGGCAGTATTGAGAGGTGCTTAAGACTAACATCAAGACGTGCAAAACATTGGGTGATGGCTTATTTTGATACCTGTGTAATTCTCCATCGCCTGTCCTGCTCTTTGTCCGAGTTGAAGAGATTCTTGTCGCGTCGCTGGCTCATGAAGCGCTCTTTCTGCTCAGCTCTCTCGCGTTGCTCCCAAAGATAATCTGCTACTTTCGGATCCTAAGCGTTATATACAGAATGAGTACAGTGAATTCAGGAGAATGATAAAGGATGCAGCTAGTTCCGATAAAAACCATGTAGACATTGGTATCGATCAATCAAAAATTGGAGAAGATTAAAGAACTTACAGTGACGTTAGCATAGACTGGGGTCCAAACGACTGGATGCCTCTCTCTTTGGAGCACGAGCGGGCGCGCGAGCACGTTCACGTGTTCGAGCACGCGCTCGCGCACCTCTGCTAGAGTGCTCAGGTGCACGTAGAAACCGCGGTTGGCGCACGCCATCCACTTCACCTCCCTTACGTCTGCCACCTAAACAACCCTTAACGTGTTAGCACACATCCTTCACATCTTGTGTCTCTCTAGTCGGCCTTGTGGGAGTGCTGCATTCATTGTCACCTAGCTAAGTGTCCTCTGCAGCATCGTGGTAAGGCTTCACAACATCAATTTTGGAACTATCTACAATCAAGATGCTTTCTTAATCTAAGTTTAATTGGATACTAAAAGTATTACAATGCATAGGAAAATAGTCTTAGTAGTTAGGACTCGAAAGCTACTCTAAATAGATACCTAAGAAGGTAAGAATAGTAGGTACCAATGAAAGAATATAGTGCATAACCCAAAAACCACTACGTAACAACCAGATCATCATGCATCACTAATGATACCACGCACTGCGGAAATGCCAGTTAGTCTCATAGGCCGGGCAACCATTTAGCGAAAAGCTGCCGGGATCACGTGACAATTTGTGTTCACACTCACTGCAGAATCCGGATTCAGTATCCTAGGAACACATTTGACATAGTTTCAAGTGAACCAATTTAATGAATGTCGAAGTAGGAATGAACACAAACATCCTATCAGCGTCGCGGTTGATTCTTTCGCTCAATGACCGTCGGTTTTGATCTTGAATCTAAAGTACGATTTAAACCTTTAGATTAAATTAATATTAAAAATATTTTTTTCCGGTACCATATAGCCCATATCAGAAAACATACAGATTTTTTAATTATAGGTACAATAAATGTGTAGGTCCAGCGCAACCTGTCAGATTCGTGCGCATTATTTTATGATTGTCCGCGCACGTGGATGCTCTCGCCTTGGAATACGTCACGTGTAAATCGTACAGAAGGTTGAATCCAGAAATGTGACTATGCCATATTCGGCATATAAACCGAGCAATGGAAGTTATAATGCGTCTTTTATACGACCTAGTTATCATCCCATTTGGACTTGTTAAAGTTCGTGAATTGTCATTATTATATTAACACATAAGTAGTCACATGTGTGGATCCACCAAAGAAGAGACAGCACAAACAAAAACACTACAAGCATAAGCACATTGAGATTGGAAAACTTCACAAATTACGATAACACCACCATGCAATGTACAGGTTCAATGTACAGTATGTTGAGTAGACAGACAACAGGTACCACGTTCTAGGCGTACTGGCAGGTTGGTACGAAGGAAGACATTATGCAGGTCGCACAATGACTACGACACACAGTAATACCTGAAGTGGTACTACCTTTACCTCGCGCCCTATCAGGTACGTAAACACTCTCACTGGGGCCTCATATTTCCAGTTGAACCTCTCGAATATTTCTTTGTAATTGTAGGGTACACCGTCGGTTACCAGCATTATTGCCTGGAAAAAAATAAAAGATGAAGAAAGTAAAAGAAGAAGTAAAACATTTTGTTCTTTATGTTTTACTTATTTGATTCTGATGTTTATTTTAATATAATCCACGCAAGTCTCAAAGTATAAGCAAATCTTTGCTTTGCTATAACAGCATACTGCATTTCGAACATTGGGGTGGTGGGGGATTTAGTTTTTTTTTATATTTTGATTTATTTGATAGTTTAAAAATATTCCTTTGAACTAGTATTACCAGTGTTTTCATTCTTTGTTGTGTGGTCGGCGCCACCCTGTATGAATTACGTTACAATTCGTAAAATGATAACAAAGTTACAATTCATAATATTAACTTCATCTGTGACCGTTTAAAGAATTTTAACGTGATTCATATTATTGTCCTGTTAAGATTCTGCTATAGCGGCCATTTTAGGCCCCCAGGACTAGTACATTTGCATGTGTTAGCTGTTATCAAGATATGGAATGGATGGTATTTTTATTTTGTTACCTGATTGCAGTTTGCTCCTCCACTGGTATTCCTGTAAATTTCCAGCAGCTCGAATGCTCTCGTCAACGCTGCCGAAAAGTTTGCTATTTCCTGCGTTTCGAAACTGTCCATCGCCAGTTTTAATTCCCGAAGATTTCCTAATGTGGCCTAATAATGACAGAAAATAAAATTAATGTTATATGACGATAAGACTGCCACTACATAGTTATTAGGATAGATAAGAAAGTTATTATCGTCTTTATCTTGATATATTGTTTGTGTACCACATGCATGTTCAAACAACACTTTGGTTTTGCTGCAAAAATGTACTAGTGTGTGTTTTTGCCTTTTTAGGGTCCCGTTACCAAATGGCAAAAAACGGAACCCTTATAGATTCGTGCTGTCCGTCTGTCTGTCTGTCTGTCTGTCCGTCCGAATGTTAAAGTCATTTTACTCCGAGACTATTGGCACCATAAAGATGAAATTTTGAGTCTTTTATAATTCGTTACACAAATATGATGTGGTATTATGAAAAAAAATAAAACGCCCTCATACAGACATGACATACATTTAACTGAGTGTTGAAAAAATTATATCTAAATATTATATAACTGTGTGGGGTGTCTATCGATAGGTCTTAACAAATTATAACGAACTTCTTAAAATATATTTTTTCTTAAGTCAATGGTTGATGAGATATTTGCTTCTAAATTCGTAAAAATTGTCCCTCCTCTAATTTCTAAAGAGGCGGAAAATTATGAAAAAAAAAAATGGTTTATAGAACGTAAAAAGAACTTTCAACGAAAATATGTGACTTTTTCGTGAAACTGCAGTAATAACTTTGTTTTTCATTAACATACAATGAAAAACAAATTTAGTTTTGCTGTTGAGTGCAAATTGACTATGAATGAGCGTTAAAATATTGTTATTATATTGCTTGGTGCGACGAGGCCAACTCGCGCTTTGTCGGTTATTTTATTGAGGCAGTAAACCCCGTGACGACATAGGTATTTAACAACATAATTTGACTTGCCTGCACAAGAGAATCCTCAAAACACGGTACGATTTCCTCCACAGTGTCTGCGAAAGTCAGTACGTTAACAAAGTCGTTGTTACCGAGGGTGTCAAGTATATTGGTGACGACGTGTTTGGCGATATCCCGCCTCTGCCCGGTCATCGACCCGCTGCGATCTACTAAAATGATCACATCCTTTGGACTCGCAGCCGCTTCCATGTACCACGCCCGAGTCCGACAATCATAAATATCCACAGGGTCAGCCCTCCATTTTAATGCTAAAACATAATTTAGATTAACATAACAATCTCAAATACCTACCAAATTATCATAAGTCAACATTCATTAATACGACATTAAATATGGATTTCGATTACCAGGGTAATGTCTCATGAACCCAGTTGAGCTGCCGAAGTACTGCCACGAGAGTGTTGGGTCGCTCTGATAGTTATTTATGAAGTGGGTGTCCAGTCCTTCTGACCAGTGGATCCCTTTGATAACTTCCGGTGCTGCAATTCAGAAACGGTTTCAAATCCGATCGCAAAATAGTTACGATTACCTACGCGTCTATGGTTTACTCACCCCAGGCATAAACATTTGTTGGTACGTGTACACTGCTAAAATTAGTGTTTACTGGAATGTTTGAAAAGTGTGGGTTTTGCGACGTGTGCGCGTTCTTCGAAGGCGGTCGTACTATCCAGCTCTCCTGACCAAAGTCCGTCTCAGGTGTGGTGGTGATGGATACCTCGTCCCACGGCTCTTCCATCTCTTTGCTGTTGTAGTACTGAAAGTCTTCAGGAACTGGTTCATTTTGTTTATCAAACGCCATGTTTTCTGCAGCCTCCACTATTCTCTTGACGGCGCTAATCTTCAGTTCCATCATGGCGCGAATATCGTCTGACATACTCTGGACTAGTTTTTCACCATCTCTCGATTCCACTTGGGCAGATTTGAAACTCTGAATTAAATAAATTGCAAACGTCACACACCACCTGCCTAGGATACAAACGAAATACTTACTAACAGAAAAGACTAGAGTTTACTTACATCTTGAACTTCTTTCTTCCTGGTGATAAACTCTCCGAAATGGTACAACTCAGTACCAAGTTTAACCGCCCATGCTTGGACCCTAAAATGGTAATTTCTCGATGTTACAATAAAACAAATCTATAAATCATACTCTGTCAGGAACATTTGTTCAGCATTTCCGAGTTACTCGTTCTTTATGGATTTTTTACGATGTTTGCATTTCGATATTAATAGATTCTTTGTAGTCCAAAATCAGTTGAAACTTATTTTTATTTATTGACGTGAACAAATTAGTATAATTCTACTGCTATGTTTTAAATTAGGTATTCTTGTTTGCCCACTAACTGAACGGAAGCCATTAGTGTCGGTACTAAGAAAATAATTGAATTATTAATCAGCAATATACAAAAATATCTTACGAGTTAAGCGATATTTTGCCAGTGGCATCATGTTGTGCACTTGCCGAGCAGTCCCTGGAGTCCAGGAACAAGACCAGCAGAAGTAACACGAAGGTGCCGACACACTTGCACATCAGAACCACTGCGATGATTAGTTCACTGGCTAGAATTGCAGGAGAGCATGTTCCGCACTAATCGAATTATGACATTGATGATGTTTAGGGTATCCTACGTGTTAGATGTATCGGGAGGTACTGGGAGACGAACATTGATAAGGTTGATAGGTGTGCGTCGCAGTGCGCAGGCGCGAGTGAGCGCGGGGCGGGCATGCGCGCTAGTTCCCCTGCGCGGCTCGACTGGCGACCTCCGAGCTCCGTTGTTTGTGTATTGTACATCGCATTAACGTAACTTGTGGATTCGCTCGCCACCTGACGCATCGATTGGCATCGCCCTCAGCACTAGGTCAGCGTGTCTATAGGACGCGCAGTACCTAGATGTTTTGAGCTTCCGTACAGAACATGCTTACCTACGTCCTAACTTTTGTATTATCTAGGTATTTGAATGTTTCATGTTATTGAGTGCTCATTACCTACTATCTCGTACGTACCTATATAAAATGATCCCTATTGTTTTAGTAGAAATATGCCAAATTACAGCCGATGGAGGCCAGGATTATTTTTGTAACAAAATCTAGCAGTTGTCCAATGAAATGCAATGCATGCAATGAATACAAAGAATTTGATTGATATACCTGCGACTAGAAAGTTGGACCTGATGTAGCAAGAAAAGGCCAACAGACTTTCAGATTACCATGCAAGAAAATTATTTGGTGATAGCAGATTTTCTCATTGCCTAGCAAATGATGAATAAGTACAACAATTCACAGGAGCAACAAGTTTTATTGCCAAAGTAACAAAGGTACAAATATATCGGGTGCGGCGCGTCACGTGCTGAACATGGCTGCCAGAGCCGCAAGCGCCGCTAACAACAGGACGGCGGCGTCTGCGCGGGCGAGGCTGCCGATACCACACGCTGTGATGTTCCGCTCCTGGTGGACAAACGGCAAACGTTAAACAGTGACCCACTTAAAATCGTCCCAGTTCATTTTGAAGAGAGGCAAATAGGCAAACGACACAAAAAACAGTTCCAATTTGAATTGGCGTTTCCTGCAATATTTGGTCATGGTCATTCCACAGGTGTGTTGTGGACTTGTTGGTAATGTCAAAAAGGGACTAGGGTCATATACACATATATTACTATTTTATTCAGTTAATAGCATCAACTGCATCAGCATCGATTTCCTATGGGAAAAAGCAATCCCAAGTAGTCAGCAGCAGGTATAATATAAGTATCATGGTAGCATACCCCATCGTGGTAAGTATAGCAGCCTTCAAGTCGTCGCCTGTGCAGAGCGCCTAAGTCGAGCTTGTGGCATGGCTCCCGGCTGGAGCACGACATGTCCGTGGGCTGCGGCTTGGTGGAACGCGGCACCGTGCAGTTTTCGGCGAAGTCGTCCTGCTTCTCCACCACCACCAGCACCAAGTTAGTCTTAGGGACGTAGGACGCCCAGTAGGCGGGCCAACACTCGCCCGCTACATCTTTTTGAACGGTGGGCGAAGCTCCCGACGCCTCCAAAAAATATTTTTGGTTCAGTATATATAGCGTGATACTGTGGTCGCAGGAGAACGGTTTCTCCTCATCTTTATTCTCTTTCAAAGGTTCTGTTCCGTTGTCCGGAGCGGGCGCTGCAGGCGTCGGAGGCGTCACTGTGATCGCTTTCTCGATTAGTTCGAAATAATCTGCGAGCGGGACGACCATGCGGTTACATTAAGCAGAAGAATTAGACGTGCTTATACAATAGTAAAGGCTGCCAGTTAACATGCAGCTAAAGTAGTACTACATATGCATGTATAAATAAATAGATATGCATTTTAATTAAGATTGTGCTAGCTAAAAGAATAGGTATGCATTTTAATTAAGATTGTGCTAAAAGCTTAAGAGTCAAGGTGGATCATCACCACCATGTCAAACTTTACCTTAACATTACTTTGGTATTCACCATTTATGTACCTTTCACCTCTGAAATGTAACATTCTCGTCAAGTCAAAAATCGGAAGAAATTTTGAATTTCGAGGACTACCTGATGATGATGCCACCCTTAAACTGTTAGTACTTATTATCAAGTTCGTATGCCTAATTTAAAACCTCAACCCCAGGCCCGCAACGCATTTGAAGTGGTCCGTCAACAACGGTCATTTGACGACAGTCTTGACAACAGATTGTAGAATTTCAAACACCAAATCCCCCAAATTCATGGATACAACTTTTCATTTTTCTTTTGAAAATATCTTTACTATCAATGACAGTGGCGTGTTACCCTCAGGCCAGGCCATGGGTCCGGGCCGCAAACTGAACGGGGCAGACGCCGACTCTTTTATTTTCTGGCCTGCCACCCCAGATTTAAATCAAACAAGCACTGTTTTAGCCTGTCGCCCTGTACAACTACAGGGAGTAATGGTCACAAAGAAAATCTATCGTTGTCTATACGTAGGTGGGGTGCGGAAGTTTTCGAGCTCGCTTCGTTCGCATACATCCTGAAGCTTCTTAGTTATTCTGGAACTTCAATTCGTCATGACAAATATTGATAAGGTGTTTTCACAAAAAACCTCTTCTTAGTTTTATTTACTAGATGGCCCGCTAGTTGACACGGAATCAAAATTTGGGTCACCTTCAAAATAAGTTGAGCAGCCTTGGTCTAAAAGATTATTTTAGTAAAAGTGGCTTTAGTCTATCGCCGTTTAGAAAAGGTCTTCCACTTACTACAGCAGTTAAATAATTTGTGAGCTAATAAATGACTAAAAGCAATTAGTTTGAGTTGCCTAGTAATACTTAACTACACCAATTTGAGATCATTCTTCTAAACAACAAAAGCGAGTGGTTACAGCCAATTTTGCATTTATGATGCTGGAATTTTTCCCCACTGCAGGACAAGGGCCGTTTCATACCTACCTAAGCAATGCATCAGTAATACAATTCACCGCCACAATATCGATAGTGGCTCGTCGTTTATGAAAGCATACATCTAAAGTGTGTCAAGTCTTAATCTACTCGAGAATATTAATTATTATTATGTTATGTTTATCCTCTATCTACATAAGAATAAAGAAGATCGCATTATGCTACTTAGCCTTAAATGACAGAACCGCTAATTCATTATAGGTAAATCTCACCAGGGTCATCATCAATGGCGACGCCGGCGTACGCGAGATCAATTGGGTTGTACATGTTCGTGACCAGCAGCAGCGCCTCAGTCACCAGCCATTGGAGCAAGTTCAGCGCTAAACTAAAAGGCTACAAAAAATCATGTTATTACAAGGCATGAGATCTATCCACTCAGTTTCGGGCCCTTTGGTGACAAGACATGCTCTGGAATGCTTAAAGCGTGCCGGCCCCGAACTTGATCCGTATGTGTAGACCCTTAGTTAAATACTTCATGGAACCTTCAATTAATCATTGCAAAAAAGAATCAATTATTTCTGTGACTTCTTGGTATTACTTGTGATCGAGAAGTAATTTTGAGAACTGTTATTGAAACATAGACATTAGACATGACAGTTCAAAAAAAATATGGGCAGTTATTTTATTTTTCGGCGGTTGGGAAATTAGTGGGACAGTAAAACATGAACGGTAATTAAAAAAACAATGGGCCGGTTATTTCATCCTACAATATCATTGGATCAATGGGCATTGAGATAAATATACGTAGTTAGGTGATACTAGAGCGAGTGAAGCGAGCGAACTACGTCGACTCGTGATATTACAAAATTTTGATATTCTATCAATCAAAGCGAATATACGAGGAATACATTTTACCCCCTCATTTTTATAGCACTTTTTAGAATTAGATTTTTTACCAACTAATTCCAAATGTTAACTGCACACATAACGCCCGTTTTGCTATTTTCATGCGCAATATTCATTTAATTAGGTATACCCATTTCATTACTTTTTGTGATATTTTTTTTTACTTTACTGTTAAGTTTTAACTGCCGAACTTGTTGATAAATATGGATTGTAATTTTTAACTTACCAAAACTACAATACACAAATAAATCAGTGCCCTAACGATCTATGTACAGTTATATATGCAAGTCCAATAACAAATCTAAGATAAAATACTTGTAAGAATCTATTCTTAGTTTTCAGTAAGCACCAACTGACCGTTCTCAAAGTCCAGGAACTGCTTTTCTTGGACAACGCGGAGGGTGGGCAGAGTGCCTGGTAGTTGAAGACCTCGACGTGGTCGTATATGCCCATTTCCAGGAAGGACTGCAGCACGTACTTCTGCACCGTGCCGAAGAACTGGCCCACCAGCTTCTTGTCATTGGCTAGAACGATGTACCCAGAGCTGTCTATGACGTAACAGTCGTATTTATCCGAATTTGGATCACATGTTGGGTCCTGAAAAAAAGGAATGATTCCATACTGGTTTAAGAATGCATCTTTAACTGTCAGGGATGAAACAGTTACATATTTTGACACTCATTCTTAGGTCAATTTAAACTCAACAGCAAAACCAAGTTTGTTTTTCATAGTATGTTAAAGAAAAACAAAGTTACTACTGCATTTTCACGAAACAGTTCTATATCTCAAAAGCTACATATCAAATCATATTCAAACTAATTTTCGTTGTAAGTTCCCTTTACGTTCTGCATGCCCAATTTTTTTCAGAATTTCCTTACTTTAAAAATTAGAGAGCTAAACCATTGACTTAAAAAAATGTATCATAGGACGCTTGGTATCATTTTTAAAAGCTGTCTACACAAAGACATATACATTTGTAAAAAAAAATACAACTTTCAGTAACATGTATGGAGGACCAAGCTTAGTTTTTTTATTCGTTATCTCACATCACTCTTATGTTCAAGACACCTGCTCTCCAAATTTCAACTGTATGGTGCTAATCATTCTCGGAGGAAAATGGCTGTGACATACGGGCGGACAGGACGAATCTATAAGGGTTCCGTTTTTTGCCATTTGGCAACAAAACCCTAAAAAGAACATGAAAAACAAAGAAATTGACAAAACGTACCTTAGCACCGTCCAAAGTAATATTAGTAATTTGTAAAAATCTTTCGTAGAATTTCAAGTACGAATATTGGAAGCCCACAACGGATGCAGGTGTTTCTGACTGGCCGTCTTTATAGAAAATAGCGTAGGTGGAAGTGAGAGTGATGTCTCCATCATCATTGATGACCTGCGGAGGATCCTTGATGATGTCATCCAAGACAGGAAGAGGCGTGGACACCACCAGGGACTCCTTGTTTATCATATGTTGTAAAACTGCTGCTTTGTACCAAGTCTCTTCAATTGTGTTGTGATAATGATCTCCGAAAACACTGTAATCATCAATCAAAACGAAATCGGCAATTTTAGTAAAATTGTTGCATTCCTATTTATTCTCACAGCATTATATTACATGGACCCAATCTTAGGACAGTATCCTCAATGACAAATAAATTAGATCTAATTCAAATTACCACAAATTTGAATGATGACAATTTACAATACGAAAAGCGGTACCGTTCCTCCCGTTTTAGAACTGTTTACTGTCATTGTACTTAAGGTTTTCTGTAGTGTCCGACCGAAACATGTTTTTTCGCCGAAACCGAAGGTTCGGTTTTAATTATAGTTTCGGCCGAAACTGAAACCGAACCTTTTATAAACGTGATTAAAATGTTGTATAAAATGTCAGTTTTTTTCTTTCCAGATATGCATAATGAACCATCTCGCTGGCCTAATATTAAAGGGTTCTATGTTTCACTTTTATCGAATTGAAATTTCAACATTGTCATAGTGACACTGGGTCCAAATTAAACTACCCTAAAAAGTGAAAATGTAACATTAACGATAATACTGAGGCAGCGATCTATTAATTGTAGATGGTATAAAATAAAACAAGTTTATTAATCACAATCAACCAGCCTCGAAAGGCTAATTCAAATTTACTTATTACTATTGGAATATTTTTGTTCTATATAACATTTTAAATGTCACTTGTACTTCTTTTAAAGAGATTTATAAACTATAATTAGTATAATTATGTTGTATATTACAATTTTTTACTTCTTTTATTTATTGAAAGTCATAACTTTACTTATACTTTAACTATAGTGTTGTAAAAGAAAGTACGACGTTGTAAGTTTCGGGGCAGCCGAAAGGTTCGGCTGTTTTTTGGCCGAAACCGGCCGAAACCGAAACTACGGTCGGACACTAGTTTTCTGTTATATACACACATCTACACGAATAATACATTTGCTATTTTAAAAAAATGGCTCAAAAAATCTTACTTTCCATCATATTCTTTCCTTCTATTGCCTTGATCATCGACCTCTTCGTTCTTATCCGTATCGAACACATAATGCCACCTCGTCAGGCCACTCGACGTAGCAATAAATCTTACGCTCACGTTATACTTCTTTGCCAAGTCTCGCTCGTCATCAGTAGCGATCCAGTCCTCGAAATATGGCGTCGATAATTTAGCATCAAATACTAATTGCTTTACTAAGTCTTCGTTACAATAGTAATCATCCTTGCCCAGTGGTGTCATGCCGCAGTGCGCTTGTGGAAACATAAGTTAGTTAGGAATATCCATTAGCTGTAGACCGTTATACACCGTGACTTTTTAGTCGTGTTACAACGGCAGCCCACTTCATGTATCCAATGAATACTAAATATTAATAAACAATAAATAGTTATTTATGAGATTTAAATAATATGAAAATAAAAATATCAGTATTATGACGCATGCATGACGTAGTTAAAACACCCTGTTGCGAGCGATAATCTACTGGACTCGACCGCTGGGTAAGTATGTTCTCCAGTTTGACCCGTAAACATCATTAACATGTTTCATATTTTTTTCTAATGTTTTATTTATTTTTCTTTGTACCTATTATGGTAGGTAAAAAAAAAATATCACGCCTAGAGCTATTTTATGCCGGGTACATTGAGTGGACCACCTTTGTAAGACGACTAAAAAGTCACGGTGTATATTTATTTGTTATTTAATTACAGGGAAATCAACAGCTATAACAGAAGAATAACGGTCGTGTAATCGTTTAAAATAACACAGAGCCAATTATTGGTTCCCATGGGTAAAAATGTTATGTTTTACTTAGGAAACACAAGGGTGACGTTTTGTTTGCTATCATAAAGCTGATGTGTCTTCATATTCTCCCGTTGACCGGGAAAAAACACATACCAAAGCAAATTAACGGATAAAATAACTACAATATTTTATGTTTTCTACTCACTTTTAATGCTGAACTTTTTGGTTGCATTCTCTTTTGTATATTGTTGCTTTGTTATATCAATTTCATTTTTAGATAAACCAACTAAGAACTTCCAAGCCTCCACTTCAGAATTAGGAGACTCGTGGCCTTCCAAATAATGGTATTTGCAATATACCCTGTGAACAGTCATGAGATTACATAATTATAATACCAGCCTATTACTGTCCCACTGCTGGGCAAATGCCTCTTCTCATATAGAGAAGGCACGAGCATTGATCACCACGCTTGCTCAAGACGGGTTGGCGATTTCAGACTTATATTAATTATAGGTCCAGGTTTCCTCACGATGTTTTCCTTCACCGATGTCTGTGATGTCCAAGATAAACATAGAAAGTACATATGAATTGAAAAAGTCACATTGATACTTGCCCGGATTTGAACCCACAACCTCATGCATGAGAGGCGAGGCCTTAACCTCTGGGCCCTCACAACACTTGAGATTACATATACATGAGATTACATATTACAAAAATATTTATAGAAGAATAACATTCACTGTATGAAATCTGAAACTTACCAGTCTGGATGAACCCTGAAGCTATACCTAAAGTAGTCTGTGACGTTGATACCGGTCAGGTCTTTTCCTTGCTTAGCTTCTAAAGGATTCTCTTTGAGCAGAAGTTCAGTATCTCCGTACACCTTCGGCAGTGAAATTCCCATAGAAAATGGTGTTCCTTTAAGTTGCTTGAAAAAGTAGTCATGGCTTACTCGAGAAATCCTCCTGAAAACATTGTAAAATATATGTATGTTGCATATATGTATGTTGTATGTTGTTGTTTTGTAATTTAAATATTGTGTTTAGTGTATTTAGGGAACTTAGTATAGAACTTAGGATTGTTAGATGTTATTTTAATTACTTACTACTAGTTTTTTTTTTTTTTTTTTGTTTTTATGTTTTGTATAGTTTAATTGTAAATAAGTTTAAATTTAAAGACCGCACTATCGCATTAGGAATACACCTGTAATGATAGTTGTAAGGGAGATTTCAATAAATAAATAAATAAATAAATAAATAATAAATAAAAGTGAAAGTAAGCAAAATGAATCGAATTTACCGTCTGTATCTCTGACCATTTGTGGCACATTTTAGTTACGCTACGTTACCGCGGTGTTACGGGTTCAAACCCATAAATTCACATGGTTTATTTTTATTGAAATGATAAATTTAATATTTAGTTTTTGGTAATGTACCGAATTTTAATTGTATAATTGATTTTATTTTGTTTTTGAACTGTAAGCCTTATAATCCGTGTTATGTTAGTTTTAATGAATTTTCGATACAATGTAAGAATTGTTTATGAAATAAATGAAATGAAATGAATTTAATTTTAACTGGACATCTGCTACAAAACTGCAGTTTGGGTATAGTTAACTTATCTGCTAGTAACACCATCCGCGTCACTCGGGTTGGTCCTATCAAAACGGCGTACAACTATGCCATGGCTACAAATTATGCGCATACGTGGTGGTAACCAACGCCAGATACCGAGGTAACCTTACATACATAGGGGTTGTTGTTTGAGGAAAGACTCAACAGAAAAGAATCATGGCTTACCCATGTTTGGGGTTGGTGCATGCTTTAACTACCGATCCTACTAGCAGTAGTAACACGGGTTATTCCATTGCCTTTTTTACTACCGCAGTAATAAGTGGTTGATGAGGAGAATTAAAAATTTACCGTGTGACTATTTTACTACTTTCGGTCGCAAATAAAATGAGAAAAAAAAACCAATTAGATGGATGTTATGTTACCTCATGTTGTCGTAATGGTAGAGCACGGGGACCTGCGTCATGTTCCCGTCATAGCCCTGCACCAGGCTGTGGCGCAACTGCTTGATCTGGTCACCGAGCTCGCGCGTGCCCTTGCCGTCGTCCACCTGCTCCACCTCCACGAAGTCCACGCTGTTGTAGTTAATTTGCAGGTCGCCGTTTATCTGAACACGTTGTGAGTGAAGGTTTAGTTTGAAACAAAAAAACTTTCAACGAAAATTGGTTTCAATAAGCTTTGATGTTCAGTTTTTGAGATAAGGGACTTTTTCATCAAACTGCAGCAGTAACTTTGTTTTTCATAAACATACTATGAAAAACAAATTTAGTTTTGCTGTTGAATGGAATACAATACAACATATGAATGAGCCTTCAAAATATTTTTATTATATTGTTTGGTGCTACGGAACCCCGTGTGCGTGTGAGTATGACTCGCACTTGGCCGGTTTTTGTATCATTTGATAATCTAGTCGCTCGATTATATAACTGTTCTGCGAGCTATTTAATATAAGGTACAGATGCGATGAATCCAACTATGTCAAGCATGAATTATCTTTTCCAAATTGCAATTTTATGTTTGAAAACGGACATAAAATTTTATGAACTCATCATCATTCTTCTGCCCTTATCCCAATTTATTTGGGGTCAGCGCAGCATGTCTTCTTCGTCCATACTTCTCTATTACTCGTCATCTCATCGGACACCTCCTTTCTTGACATATCATCACATATAAAGGGTGTAAAAAGACCCTTAACGAAGCCGAAAGGCACTTGTTCTCCCCGTCATTGCGATAATTTTTTTGATCTAGACCATACCTACCTTTCTAGTTATTGAGTTTCAAAGTTCCAACTTTTTCACAAGTTTTTTTTTTAAATACAAGGTTTTAATGTTGTAACTTTACTTGAAACACCTCCGAGACCCCGTACTATTCAATCCATCCATCAGCACAATGTTTTGAATGCGTTATGTTGAGTTTTACAGTAAAACGTGATTTTTCACCCCAAAAAAAAAATCGTTTCCCTGCAAAAATTTTTGCGTAAGATTACTTAGTTTGATGTAAAGAATGCTTGGTTGACGGCTTCGTGAAGGGTCTGTTTACACCTTGTATAACATTTAATTAACTCTTATGACCAAATGAAGTTGATCTACGCCCTACGGATTCTTTAAAAATCATCACCATTATTTCAACCGAAAGTTCACTGCGGGGCACATAGGCCATGGAGCGCATGATCGTAGGTTTTGTCTGATGGAAACACTCGTTTTAATTTGTGGTAATAGTTACTTACAGTCGTTGTCAACAAGGGGTGCAGCAACAAATAGCCATTGTTACTGACGATGAATGAGTAGCCGTTCACACCGAGCTGAAACATTTAAATGTGGTGATAAGCCCTTTTTATCATAATATTCAATATTTTAACACTATCAGACAAGAAAAATATAAAATACATCATAATCTTCAGACTACACGAAATAGATTGAAGATTATGACGAGAAAGAATCTACACAAATAAATAAAATTGAAGTGTCTGTTTGTAATTTCAAAATAAAAGCATTTTACTGAATGTTTGTACAGTCAGCCTCAAAAAGATGTAAACACGGACAAGGAGGCCATTACAATGTTAACAACCTTTGCTCCGTAACATTGAATCCAAGGTATAGGTACAAATCTAAGCATACAATGCATTTCACCAAAACAAAATAGTCAGGTGTACCAAAACCTTTTATAAACGCCATATCCATTATTATCGATACACCCTTTGACCAAAACAAGGTAAACATGCCAGATACATAATTCTCGGCGCATTTTCCACGGTAGATTGAAGTGTTACCTGATGTGGCTGCGCAAGCTTGGCGATGCTGTCGATGGGCACGTCGGTGCCAGCGACCCCCAACAGCAGCGCTTCGTTGTTTTCCTCATTGTACTTGTAGTCGAACGCCGGGATCGCCACCGACGTCACCAGCTTGTCCTCGTCCGGCTGGAAACAAACAGCACATACATTTTTTCTACAAAAAATGGTACAGTGAGGTGTCAAAAAAGCGCTTTGGCACTCATACTAGGATGGCTCTGTATCACAAAAGATGTCCTTTCTCCGGACCAGCTTGAATAATTCAGCAAGACACCTCTTTGGTTGAAATACCACAAGTTAATTCGGATACTGAAGGTTAGCTCATTACCAACTAAAACGATTACGTACCATATGATTACAAGAGATAACACGTGAAGGACCGCCAGGAGCAGAAAATATTTTCCACTCTTTGCTCTACTTTGGTCATTTGTCAGTTTGCTTTTTAGACCTCATAAAATGTGAGAGTGAGAACTTTGAAAGACCGGTCCCACAATCAATAACATTTGTGTTAATTCCTTTCAGTTCAACACAGAAGCCTTTTTCCAAGTTCTTTTGCAGACAATAAATAATTACAGAAACATCTTTTACTTAGTTCCTGCGTGATTTTTTTGCTAAGTATAAGATAAGATAAGATAATAATTTTGATATGAGATCACCCAAAAAATCGGTAATATCAGGATGATTATTCCTTTTATGCTCAGTTTTTTTTTATTGTTGAAAAGGGAAAAAGTATAAACAAGTTTTAATACCTTTAAGATGTCTCCACTCACACCCCATTTGGTGGTTCGCTGTAAAAAAATAGGGTAGCATATTATTTCCACGGAATCTGAAACAACGTCTTCCTTGAAGTAACATAATAATAATGAAAGCTTTTACAATCAAACAGTGATACTCGGAACCAACCTCTCTAGTGAAAAACACCTCTGAGTAGGTTACTGTATTCGAATATGTTAATTTTCCACAAAATAACCTATTGACATAAAACTCTCAATATCGATATTAGAGGTTTCCCTTTTTAACCGTCGACAGAAAAGAAGGTGTTGTAAGTTTATCGTGTGTTTCTGTGTGTCTGCCTGTGGCATCGTAGTTCCCAAACGAATGGTTCGATTTTGATAAAGTGTTTTCTGTTTGAAAGCTCGCCACAGAGCGGACTATGTAAGGTACTGACTGTTTTGTCAATGTTGGCGTGGGTCCAAGTCGGGGGCGGTTCCTTGTTCTCCAGGATCATGGGCCGAGCGATCACGTTGATGTACCGCAGCACTTGCTGTTGCACCTCCTCTACTGAATGGATGTGCACGAAGAAACCTGGGAGAAACGTTTAATTTGGATAATTATACTCGTGTACCTACTATTTGTATTATCTTTCATGTGCATATCTCTATTATGTATTAAAATTCCCTGCGACAGAGAGAGAGAAAACAGTGATGTAAATTACTACTCTATTAATTCTGTATAGTCACCTCTATTCAAGCACGCCATCCACTGAATCTCGCGTACATTAGTGACCTCCTTCCCGATGAGGTAGGTGAACACTCTAACAGGGATGTACGTCTTTCCGTCGACGACCTCGCGGTTGTACTCCTCGAACACCTCGGTCAGGTTGCCGGGCACGTAGTCCGTGATCACCATCACCAGCTGGTTGCAGCCCTGGGTGCTGCTCACGTTGCATAGTGCTCTTCTCTGAATAAAAAGTAATTAACAGTCATGACTTCTTGTGGTTTGTGCCCTTTGTGCCTCATGAGACCTTTGAAAGATTTTAATTGTTCACACGGAAAAATAAAATTGTCAAAATACATGCCAAACGATATAAATTAAAACGTGGTTGATCTGCTCGGACATGATGAACGTAACGTAACATGTCACTTACCTGCTTCAATGTAGTAAAAGCTTTGATATACGCCATTGTCAAGTTGGCGTTACCTTCAAGAGGCACTTTATGTTTCTTTCCATGATCTGTCGGCTCGAGGGTATCAGTAAGAGTCTTCAGGTTCTCAGGAGTGGCTTGAACTAGGTCTACAAAACATTCCACAACGAAGTGAGTCTCATTTTTGAAAGTATATACGTTGACGTAATCGTTGTTCGAAAGAGTATCCAAAATTGAGCGCAACGTTCTTCTAGCTACATAGTTCTTGAATCCAGTCATTGATCCGGAGACATCAAATAGGATAATCATGTCTTTGGAGCAGGTGGCAGCTTCTATGTACCAGGACATGACGCGACAGTCGTACGTGTCTACCTCGTTGGTGTTCCACCGCATGCCGGGGTAGAAGCGCAGGATGCCGTGCGCACTTCCGAAGTACTGCCACGATAATGACGGATCGGAATTATAGTTTTTTATAAAGATATCGTTCAAATCCTTTGACCACAAAATGGCATTGAGAGCACTCGTTTCTGTAAAAAAGGAACAAAGTTTTATATTATGTAGGCGAAATGTTGCCTCAAATCTTAAAGTTTCTCATATAATTATTAATACCCAGTGTATTAATAATTATAAAATGAAACTTGAAGATCCAATCAAACATAGTGGACTTCCTATTAGAGGATATATTAATTTGTAATTGTTCTGTTGACTACCTGATGGAAAACAAAATTCAAATAAAATTGAAGGACGCAAAAGGATATATTGTTATTATGCTGAAATTACACGTCATCCGTGGGTTATTTGAGGGCTTAACATACGCCGATGACTTTGAGTAGCACACTGACATGAGACTAACGCGTTCTCGTCACGGACGTTTGTTTGCAAATAGATTTCAAATAATACATCTTTTCTCGACGTTTTATGAGCCCATGTCTTTCACATAGGCCCTACACCTATGTGAATCAAACATTTTGTATTTTTTTATTGATACTAAATTTTAAAACAGACGTACGTTTTCAAGCGCCTATAGTCAGCCCCAAAAAGATGTAAACACAGAATAGGATCCATTTCATTGTCTACAACCATTGTGTCTACAATGTAAAGCTGCAAAACATATAACAATTCATGTCACCAAAACATGAACTACATACTAACAAACATACTAACAAAAATTAAATATTTATTTCTTACAGCCTTTTAGATTTGTTTACCTGTTTTGAACGATTGTTTTTTCCATATTTGTGAGATTTATGTAGATTACCCTGTTTAGGACACAGGGTGTTTGTATTATTATGTAGCCGGCCTATGTGGGAGGTTTTGGTGAAATGAATTGTTTACTATGTTTTGTAGCTTTACATTGCAGACACAATTATGGAATAATGGTTGTAGACAATGAAATGGTTCCTAGTCTGTGTTTACATCTTTTTGGGGATAACTGTACCTTGAAAAAGAAGTTAGCAAGGGAATTCTCGTATTTTTAAACTAACGCTTAACTAATAAGAACGCATTTCTTTTCATCGCGATATTGCGGACCAATAGACGTTTTAAAGAGTTTTTTTTTCACAATGTAAAGCAAATTGAATTAAATTCTGCTCAGGCCAAAATCATTAACATGAATTCTCCTGATATTTTTTCATTTTCGAAAATATTTCCAGGGTTTTCAATATTTTGAATTGATAAAACTGATTTGGTATTTGGTTACCCCCAGTTCAGCGGTAAAATTATGAATTGTATCAGTATCATTAATCAATCACATACTGGAAAGTTTTTCACCTTTTTAGCTGGTAAAGCTTTGACGGTAAAATTTGACTATTTTAACCATGCTTTGACTAGTATATAATATTATGTTATAATATGTTCAGTACTACCATATCTTCTTCGATAAATGGTTACGAAAATTGCCTTACAAAGAATTACTTACTTAAGGTGGAAGCGCCACAGTAGCCCGAGAAATTCAAATTTTCTTACGTTTTTCAATTTTCCGGTCAGCGGCAGGTTTTATGCTGAACAAAATGTGATTTGCGGCCGTAATACGCATGTATTTACAGAATTATAATGATTAAAATCATCAATACAATTCTCTGAAGTCATTTAATCCTATTGAATGACTTTTTCATGAAATAATCATTCAATGGGATTAAATGAACTTAAAGGGGTTGTATTATATGATTTTAATGGTTATAACTCTGTAAAGCCATATTTGTTACAGCCGCGAATCATATTTTAATCAACGTAGAACCTGACACTGACCGAAAAATTGCAAAAAACGTAACAAAATTGAATTTCGCGGGATACCCTGGCGCTTCCCCCTTAAGCTGCCATTTTCCTCCCGTAATTGTCTCTTATGAGAGATTGTTGGCACTGCCCCATGCCACCCACCGGTTACATGATTGGGGTGGGTAATTGATTATTGAGTTTCTGAATTATTGAAATAGCACGTACTTTCCCATTAATTAGTTTAATTTAGTTATCAATGATAGAGGTCCAATTAGACGTCAACGTGACCCATAGGCAATCCTTTCAGCGTTCCTAATAAAGCGATCGCTGGATTACGCACGGTGCGGATTAGCACGCCTGTTATGTAGGATTAAAACTACTGAAGCACTTTTAATGATTACGTACCTATATCAAATATATTGGTCGGAACGTGAACACAACTGATGTTGGTGTTTACATTGATGTTGTAGAAGTGGGAGTCCTTCTCCAGATCCACGTCCATGTATCGGGTACTGTTTCTAACATATCTGGGCAGGTCATCCTCATCGACGATGCCGGGGTTGTCAGCTTCAGATTCATAAGAAAAATTGGAATATTTCGCTGAACAGTACTCGAACGGATCAGATTTATTGTACGTGTAGTTAAACTTTCTTGCCAGCTTTTCTGCCGTCGCGTGAATACACTAAAAAATGTAACTAAGTAATCAAAGATGCTTAAACATATTGATAAAACAACAACACCCTACCTAAAGTTATCACTTGTTAGGCTTAATGGCATCGTATTCACAACTACCATAAGCAAGTTATAAGTTTTTAAACTCTCATGGTCACTAACATTAATCATTAACTTTAGAAACGGGGTATTTACCATGTTTACTTTTTGGTTCCTGATATTTCGGCGCTGTTGCAAGCACCATGATCACGGATAAACTGAAGTTATTGCGGGTGGGTGTTTATAAGCAGATAAATCGGGAACTCAAAACAAAAAGTAAACATGGTAAATATACCGTTTCTAAAGTTAATGATAACATACGCAAGTTGATTCGAAATAAGCGTAAGTGAGTAAGGCGCACCCTGCGCCCCTACACACCCAGCCCGTCTATTGACCTTGCTGACCACTCAATCTTTTCACTACCGGACATTGATGAAGAAACAATTTAGATTCACCACACTTGACAACTAGACTGCTGAATGTACTTCACGCACAGCTGAATGCTTATCCTTGCAACACATTTTGTTTTTTTTGTGGAATCGTAAATAGATAACATTTAATTGTCAACTACGTGATAAAACATAATATAAAATAAAAAGTAAGATTAAAAATTGTTTAGTATACAGGTTACATAAAGAAAAAATAGTTACTTGTATCAAAATTCAGTATTAGTAGTATATACATGGTATGCATGTGTAGTGTTGACCTGGTTGGAATTAATTGATTATGTTGAACCATAAATGAAAACAGCCTACATCATTATGCAAAGATATATCATGGATAATATTCGCCCACAACAGTTAAACTTTTGGTTGTTAATGCATTCACCGTTCTTACCACTTTAATTAGCTGAAAGCTTTTATATAATATCCAACAGAATGTCCACAGATCAGAAATTAATTTAACACGCTTTTATAGCTTCACTAAAACAAATAGTTGAAGTTAAATTTGACCCAATTTCCGATTTCCGATTGAGCTGAAATTTTGCATTGTTTTTTTTTGGATGACAATGCATGGTTAGCTAAGTGACGTCATTCTAAATCCAATATGGCGGACTCACTAAGATGGCGGACTAGTTATTTTTTATGCATTCCCATGATATGGGAATCAATGTAAGCAGCAAGGGTTTACTGAGAAGAATACAAGAAATAAAATGACATCACTCTAAAGCGTGTTTTTTAGTTTTTTCAAACTATGAATATATATTATTTATTTTTGTTTACGGGGCAAACATGGCCAGAGAACTCACAAGATAGAGAGGTTTGAAAGGAAAAAGGGAAGGCCTTTGCCCAGCAATGGGACACTTGAAACACCTAATGATTGTCTTCTTTAATGTACCCACTAAAAATCGCTCTACACTGGACAGTGCTTACGCATTCATTTCTTTAATAGATTAATCAATACATAGCTGGAATATGGAGTATGAGGAGTACGGGTCATTGTGTAACAGCACAACAACAAGTTACGACTATGGCTTACCTTGACGGCATTGATTTTGCGAGTGAGCATGGTGCTCACGGAGCGCAGTGAGGACTCTAATATTTGCTTTCCATCTTTTCTCTTCACACTCGCATTCATTTGTTTGTATTTCTGTGAAATTGGGAATGTGTAAATAATATCTCAAGCAATACCTAGAATCATTGAAAAGTGAAACATAACAGATGTTGTTGATCGTAATTTCAATCTTAAAATTCGTTACTGTAGAACGTATTTTTAAATAATTTTTTTTGGGTTTTGTTTCAAATTCATGTCTATTGATTCTGCATGTTCATAACAACATTTCCTATGAAAATGTTGATTTTACTCACAATTCTGATTTCATCTGATTTTGTCAGCGCTTCACTTAACTTCCATAGTTCGTCCCCAAGCGCTCTCGCCCACACTTTTACTCTACGGAAAAGAAAACTTTATGTTAAAAGTACCAAAAAGGATTTCATGACAAAATAAGGAACTTTTATTATAAAACAAAGCACAGTAATAACAAAATAAGACAAATTCGTCACAAAATAAGGCACATTAAATATTCCTTTCACCAGAATAATAAGCGGTCACGAAGAAAATTTCCAGAGCCCATTATATTTGCGCGCGACCGACGCGACGGGAAGTAATCCGCAGACCTATTACTCGTAAATAAAGGTCTGTTCACGAAAGTCCACAAAATAAATTAAGCTCCTTTACAAATTTTATTTTGGATCACAACTTCGACATTATGGTTTCAGTTGTTCGACGTGTATGATGTTATTGTATGTGCGTCACGTTGTCGTCCGGTCGCAGGTGTCCGACCTCGCGTCCGGAGTTGTACATAATGTACATAATGCTCTTAAGTAAACTTACTTTGAGATATATAGATACGTGACGCGAAAGTAAATGAAAACTTTTGTTGTTTGTGTTTTGTCTCTTTCTCTGTGCTTTGTTTATAAGGTTATTTAGAAGTTTGTTCAAAAAGAGTAAACAAGTATAATTTATAGATGAAAAGGAGACAAACACAATTCATAAAAGTTTTGCAGTTCGTCTCTGAGATACAGTTTAGTTTCAAACTACATACAATATTCAGAATGTTTCAGTCAGCTGAGTGCTCCGCAGGCTGGCATGTTTACAGACAAAGTAATAGATGTCACAAGTAATATGGTATCCTTACGTGTCAGCCTTCCAGGCGGGGACAGGCTCTGGTACAAACAGTAATGCACAAAGTATCACGAACTTGAAACTTTGCATGTCTGCGTCGGTGAGTCACCCGCTATCAACTAATATTTATTGCGTTCCACAAGTTATCGTCGTAAACTACGCGAATATTACAGGATAAAGGCACATCGTTACAGTGTTTTGTTATATAAATAAGCTTTCACGATACTTCACAAAAATATATCACTCTAACCTGCTAACACTTATCTACGACAGATAGAGAACAACCAAACTAAAAGGTTACAGAAAGCTTTCTAGTCGAGAGATAACGAGCAAGGCCACTACAATTTTGAAGCACAGTAAACATTTAGTCACTAAATACTTTCACGCTAACGAGGTTATTAATAGTTTTCGAAGAGTTTAGACTGGAGTTTTGTCGTCCATTCACGCGGAGGATCACAACACGAGTTACATGGTGGGTTTATAAGAGCGCGGTACGAGATAGTTTGCGTGCGGCGACGCTGCCGGTGCGCGCGGAGCGAGCGCGGCCGGAGCGAGCGCGGCGGGAGTGAGCGCGGCCGGGCGAGCGGGCGGGCCGGGAGCGAGCGTGTGTCGCGGCCGACGCACGTGCTGCGTCTATTCTGGGCGGGCGCCGGCGAGCGCTTCGGGCGGCATCGAGCGGACCCGATCTAGGTCGGCCCGTGTCTGTCCACACACTGCTACCGGCGCGCATCGCACCCGGTCGCCGCTACTACTTATAATTATAGACGTTACAACTTTTTGTCTGCGAGCTTACGGCACTTCGGTTAGGACGTGATTCACATTCTCATTGCTTCTTAGCTAATGAGAGTTTGGTGTTTCACGTCAAGGTCGGATTATGTGGGCGGTGATTACCATTAGAATTTATGAAATTGCTTGAAATCCCTTAATAAGTTTAAAACTACTAGATATATCTTGTACTTTGGGCCTACATAAAATATATCGAGTTTTATAGATCGAGAATTGCGATGGCAAATATTAAAATAAGACCTTGACCGATACGGCAAACGGAAAACTAAACATCGAAACAAGTCCAAATACCGAGAAACGGATATAATGCAATCTAGAAATCGATTTCAGAGTCTATTTTTGGTACATTTGTATGCAGCGAAACAAGTAAGCCCGTCATTTTGTTTCTGTGAAGCCAGTCGAGCTTTTACGAGCTGACTCATACAGCAATATTTATTGCATTGCCCTCCAGTCAACTTTTGAAAGTGAAACGTATGCATGAAAACGTTATGATTGTCATAAAAAACGTCACCTACGCCTCGCGTAGCAAGGTTCGTAGCAAATGTTTGAAAGAGACCCTTAATAAATTGTTGAAAAAGTTTATCTATCATTTTTCGATTTCGTTATGTCTAGTATTGAAAACAAAATAAATGACTGGCTACTTTAAAGTTTCAATCGTATATATTATGAGTTTCACAGGGTCTACGCCGCGCGTAGCAGCCGTAGCGCTCGTAGAAATTCGACCCTATATAATGATTGAATATCTCTGAACTCAAAGAGCTTCTTTGAGAACTATGTTTAGCCTCGGCCAAGAGGCGAGACTGGAGACTAATTAACCAATCACGGCTACCTTCTTGGTACAAATTATATATTGTTTATTTTGTAGAAATATAGATTAAAGAAAGTACTACTAAGGTGCTACGAAATATACAAGACAACTCAAAAATCAATCAAACTTTAATCATTTACATATTTTGACTTAAATCTAAAATACATAAACTTATACTGTCACTTACGGGATATCTTCCTTGATTGTATTGTATTGTGTTGTGTATTGTTCAATCACGTAAGATATCCCGTAAGTGACAGTATAAGTTTAGTCGTAAACCGTGAAAGCTTAAAACAGTGTCTAAAATACCATTAATCTATATCTATATACATATAATAAGACAGTAAAAAAACTGTGTCTGTACATTGAATATATTTAAAAAAAAAAATTGAGGGATGTTTAGAACCAGTAATAGAGCACGAATCCAAAAAAAAAATTCTGTCTGTTTATCTGTTTGTCTGTTTGTCTGTTTGTTTGTACACGCTAATCTTCGGAACTACTAAACGGATTTGAAAGATTTTTTTTTTGTTGTATAGGTATTAAGTCTGGGCAACATATAGGCTATAATTTATCTTGGAAACTTGAACACCTGATGCAGAACCGCAATAGAATAGCTAAACTATAAGAGATACAAAAATGGTACCATAGCAAAAATTGTTCCACGTGATGAGCATTTTCTGCTGAGAGAATAAATTTGAAGATCTGGAACACCTGGTGTGGAACTCCAAGAGTCCAGCTACACTATAAGATATATAGGAATGACGTCTTAGCAAACATTGTTCAATCTGATGAGCACTCTCTGTTGACTTATAAAATCGAAGATCTGGAACACCTGTTGTGGAACTCCAAGAGCCCAGCTACACCATAACACATATAGGAATGACGTCTTAGCAAAAATTGTTCAATCTGATGAGCACTCTCTGTTGATTTATAAAAATCGAAGATCTCGAACACCTGTTGTGGAACTCCAAGAGCCCAGCTACACCATAACACATATAGGAATGACGTCTTAGCAAACATTGTTCAATCTGATGAGCACTCTCTGTTGATTTATTAAAATCGAAGTTCTGGAACACCTATTGTGGAAATCCAAGAGCCCAGCTACACCATAACACATATAGGAATGACGTTTTAGCAAAAATTGTTCAATCTGATGAGCACTCTCTGTTGACTTATAAAAATCGAAGATCTGGAACACCTGTTGTGGAACTCCAAGAGCCCAGCTATACCATAACACATATAGGAATGACGTCTTAGCAAAAGTTGTTCGGTCTGATGGGCATTTCCTCTTGACTTATAAAAATCGAAGATCAGAAACATCTGATGTGGAAATCAAAGCTATCACTAATTTCAATGTATAATTATAAAATAACATAAGCTGGGAGTACCTCCACGCGGTGAAGGCGGTAACAGTTTAGGACTGATATTCGATGACGACGGTATATCATTGAAAATTTGACTCTACTGGAGAAAACTCCTATTTTTTTTTTTTTTTTTATCGAGTAAATATGCCTTCAGGCTTATGTTATTTGAGTGTTTTAGACTTTTTCCACTTATCTTCGTGACACGGTAGCCTACCCTGTAACGCAGGGGAGCAGTCACTTAGATTTTAATTGATCAGGTATCTTCACAATAAAACTATAACCATGCCTAGAAAGAGGTCAAAGCTTTCCCAATGTTCCAAAGGCGCTAAAAGATTGAGGATCATAAGATCCCAAGAATCTACCGAAGAACGTCAGGAGAGACTTGATGCTGTTCGAGAACATCAGGCTGCAACTCGCTCCGTGGAAACCTCTTCCTCTCTTCTCTTCTCTTCCTCTTGGATAACGAAGCACGCCTGCGTTCTCAGCGTATTTACGCATCTACATCCAGGTCTCTAGCGAACTGTGAAGAATTTGCTGCGCGACTGACCACTGATCGTGAACGTCACGCATTGTCTCGCGAGTCGGAGACGTTCACGGATAGAGAATTACGCTTGAGTTCCAAGCGTATCTACGTATCGACTTCTGACTTACAAAAATGAAAGATATGGAGCGTCTCGAATCGTCTCGCGCATCCCGTTGTTTTCCCGTCTCCGGGCTCTTAGAATTCGACATCAGACGTTTCAGATCTTCGATTTTGACGACCCCGTTGTCGCTGGCATAAGCAACAGGATCCGCGTACGAAGTCGCGGGCAGAAGCTAGTATTAAATACAAAGCAAATAATACACCCACTCTCTCTTAAAGCACGTGGTTCAAAAGGTGACCAGGGGGTTACCTGCGTCACGAGAACAGTGCAAATGAACGTCCGAACATGCTAGCCGAAATGAGCAGCAACGTAACGTTAGGGCTTCATTACGCCTCGTGAAATAAACCGATTTAATATGCAAAAGGCGGCGAACGAGGCGTGTAAACATTACTTATAAACATTCAAGTACACAAGCCGCGCGTACCATAACAACCTGCCTTCATTATTTACACTTGAAAGTCTCTCTTTTAAGTGGATCGTTATCTTTACGACCTTTTAGGGGCTCGGGGGCAAACACGCGCTTTATTGATCTGCGGTACTGAACTAGGTTTGATGTGGTTAATTTGTAGATTGTCGAGCGTGACACTGACCACCGCCTGGCATTATTAAGGAATGGTCTACACTAATTGGGTTAAATCCAGCTGCAGATGACATCTAGATCCTTCTATAACAACATAATACATAGTTAGACCAATATTATCATACACGGCGGTAGTTACGGGTTGTCAGAATTTCAGTTCTGGGCTAACGAAATATAAAAATTGTCGTGCTAGCGACACAGAAGAAATAAAAGAATATCAGTCTGGCTTAACTGAATTGTATGGATATTCATCTACAAGGAAACCAATGTAACTAATGAAAGCTGTCCACGATTTCATTATTATTTAGAAAATATATCTTATACTTGAACTCATGTTAAACGGTAGTCTGTGCAACTTTAAATTACAATTTTACATTACCTTTAACTACTCGTACATAAATAAAAAACGACGATACTACAAAATTGCTTCCATTGCGTTACATCGCACATCTTGTTATAATATCATACAGTACTTTCCGCTTAATTAAAGAAACAAGAGAAAAGAGCAATTTCCCGGAAAAATGAAGACATAATGATCATGGATTTTCCGAGAATTTATTACGCTCGCTCTTTGTGAAGAGGAATTTCTTCCTTTCTATGTGTGGAGCAATAACGAGCGCGTTTTGTCTGCACAAGAAGTAGGAGCCATTATTATTCCGTTCCTGTGCCTAATTGAGACTCGTAAACTACGCTAACAACGTAAAGATCTTCGCTACGAAGATTTGTTTTCCTTTAACAGTTGTTCTTTTCTAAACTTTGAAACTTGGAGCTCTTGATGTCAGATGGAATTAAGAAGACAATTAAAAAGTAAAAGTATTTTTAAGTTGGAATTAGGTATAAACCTGCTTTCACGAAAGTGGGTGGACATGATTTACATAGAGATAGAATATGAAAATTATTACACGAGGAAAATGCACGGATAAAGACCACGGGAGTGGGACGGAAACGAAAGCCAACAATGTTATTAGTATTACGCAATAGTCAGCCTCTGTGTTACTGTAAAATATTAAAGTGGTGCTTAGTTATAGGTAATGCTTAGCATGAATGTATATAAGTAATCTATGTATCTTTTTATTGATGAAAAAGTACAAGTAGTTACATAAATATAAAATTGTACATGGGAGCTACATACATCTGCCAACAAACTGCTTTACAGTTTCGCAGAAATAGTACTTTTTTGTAAAATGATGTCACCACTTCACCACTAATAAACGCTTTTTAATTACAATTTTTTAAATATTGTTGTTGCAATTCGTTTGTTTCTTTAAATTATTCAGGCGTGAATCATTAGTATTTAATAATAAATGTGTTATTAGTATTTATTTCTCCTATAATTTAAGAGGTTTTTTTTTTAAATATATGGACAATGTTACATACGAATCGACTAGTGTAACATTATACTTTCTCAAAATACCGAGGTTTTCCGAGTGCATGAGTCATTTGAATGCAGCGCGGTGACTCAGAAGTGGGCGGGTGTTGGGGTGCGGAATGCATTAATGTAATAGCCGCCCCAGCACTCCACTCATTTCTTGATGACGTCATAAATACTAACAAGGACCTTGATGCTATGAAACTGTAGTAGAATATTTGGCTATGGCTACGGTTTTATTGTATTTTCGTATGTCGAGGCTGGGTGAGTAGGTGCCTAGCGCTATCGATCTGAGCATGGGGATTAACAAACGCTGATTGTTGCGGTATAGTGGATACCACAACACGTGCGATCACATGTGTTATCAGTTTTAATTGCTTGTAGTACACGTAATGGAGCTTACCCACCGGCGTACATCCGCATGTCAACTGAGCGAACGAACGAATGAAAAGTTGCTGACGTGCTTGACACCTTTGGTGTGTATATAGGCTTCACAATAAAACAGCCTATGCGATGCGAGCCGTTTGGTGGTATCATCGCATCGGATCGGAAAGGATACAAACGGATACGGAGACAGTCGATCGCGTCCGGCAGGATGTCGCTACATACGATCGGTACCGTATCGTGGCTTGCGAACGTATCCGTTTCTGCGCCTTGTCAAATAGTTTCATTTCTACTGTGTCGACAGCTGAAAGGATCCGATCGGATACGACGACAGGCAAACGGAGCCGATCGTGTCGCAGCATACTTTCGGCTACGATCGCGTGTCGTGGAAGTCGCCTGCGGTCAAGCTGCTGAGCGCGGCTTGGTAATATAGACTTTAAATACTGTGTACACGATTTGATATCATTTAAAGATTGTAAAATCCGTTCCGTTCTGATCCGATGCGATGCGAGCCGTTTGGTGGAAATCACCCTTAAGTCGGAAACCCGAAAATATTTAGGGGTACACGTGCATAAAGTCACCCACATATCAGCATTAAAACTTAAGTAGGTAATGTAGCGATCGCTCATTATTTCCATGGTAACCTGGGTAGAAAAGTGCCTTCTTATCTTACACAATGGCCCAGCTCTTGGAAGACTACGATTTGCGCTACCTCCCTCTATTCAAGAGGTCAACAAGTACCAACGACAAGAGGTCACCCTCTATGTAAGAACCTTAGAACCGTAAGAGCATAGATGTAATTGCATGTAGATACATGATGTGCTGCGGGACTGTTCGAAAGAGATACCGCGGCCCTGAAACGCATAGGGCAAAGAAGGAACATGGATGAGTTTTAGTCAGTAAAAGTCTGACACTCCCTCCCACTCCACCCAGAGTGGGGGGGGAGCTATTTGATGATTTCTAATCCAAAAAAAAAAAAATATCTGGATTTTATTGAGCTGCTATCTGCTTGTATGTTATTTGCTACCACATTTGTATCAGGCGTTTACAAATAATAGGAAAAATATTTAGTTACTTGTGGGCTCGGTATCCGAATCGGGCAAAATCGAATTTTAAGGTTTCTTCATCTGGAATTTCTCAAGAGCTGGATTTGTGCGCAGTTGATGGCAATAGGTTCGCCCCCCTATTCCAAGGGACTAAAAAATTACTCGCGAAATATGGGTGTACAGTCTGTGGCCAACATTATCTGACCCTCCGTTATGTGTGACGGTTGGGTCAAATTACAAGTCTTCGTGCATTTAAATAAATCATTTAGTTTAGCTATTTTAATCATTATCGTGTTGTCGTTAAGGTTGAAAGGCCTTTTAACGAGTATTATGTTATAACAACTTATCTTGTAAAAAGGTGGGTAAATAAAAAATCTTTACCTCCACAAAATTTATAATTATCGTGGATGAGTAGATTACAAAGTAAAATATATTTACTTCGTGGGGTAGATGGATACTACATTGTTTTAAGTGACAAAAGGCAGTCTACGCCTAATAGCAGAGACTGCGCACAAACATTTGTAAAACGTTTGACATAAATCTGAAAAGTAATTAAGTAACATTTGTTGAATTTGTTGTAATCAAAGCGTCATGTCTCAACTTAGTGATTATTCCATACATAAAATAATATTTTTACATGAGCAGAATGTTGGAATCAAAGAGATTGGTCGTAGACTTAATGTAGCGGTAAGTGTTTTAATATTTTATTTTACTCTTTAGATGAAACAGATGTTTTGTAGACGTGTGACAAGTATTTCTTACAATCTAGTGATCTTGTATTTGGACAAGTAACTTACACGTTTCCAAAAATGTTAATAAGTTTTTTTTTGTTTTAGTGAACGGTCAGGCTATGGCTAAGACGTGGTGACGCTGACAGAGGACACTGGAAGTATTCAGCGAAATCGTTTCGCGCAAGTGTGTTGGCGCAAGTGTCCTTCGCGCAAATGTATTTCGCGCAAATGTCCCAGATCGGTTTTGAACCCAGTTAACGATGAATACCGATCTGCCATAGTGACCAAAAAATTTGAACCATGTTGTATGTTCCATTAAATTCATTATCGCACAATCACAGTCTTACTGAAGGGCGTTTTTTTTTTTGTTAATCCACCCTCGCCTTGGTTATTTTTAGTTATCGTGTTGCTTATTAATACTCACGACAGCAAAATAATTATTTAAATCACTTATCAACGTGATTTATCGAATGCTCGAAGGAGTATTCTAAAGTGATAAGGTTCAAATTCGCTATTACTCAAGGGGGTCAGATAACGTCCGCATACCGGCCCATCGTGTTGCTCGACGAGGTGGGCAAGCTCCTTGAAAGAGGTATTGACAACCGCCTCGCCGGGCACCTTGCGGGGATGGGGCCGGATCTTGCGGAACACCAGTTTGGTTTCCGCATGGGGCGCTCGACGGTGGACGCCATCATGCGCGTGAGAGCCCGCACGACGGGGCATGCGGTGTCCCGGGGTGGGGTCATCTTGGCGGCGTCTCTTGACATCGCCAACGCCTTCAACACCATGCCCTGGAGCTGCATTAGGGAGGCACTCCAGTATCACCTAGTGCCGACTTACCTTCGCCGTGTGGTCGGAGACTACCTGACGGGTAGGGCCGTCATCTATCCCGGTCGCAGCGGAAAATGGAACCGGCGAGAGATGTCATAATGGGCTAGCTCGTCTTATGACGACAGGCTATGTCGACGGCGCGTTCGTGGTCCACGCACGTCTCAAAGAGACTTCAGCAACCAGGGAGGGGCCCGCAAGGGCTGAGGCCTGACGGGGCTGCGGGACTGTTCGAAAGAGATACCGCGACCCTGGAACACAAAGGGCAAAGAAGGAACATGGATGGGTTTTAGTCAATACAAGTCTGACACTCCCTTCCGCTCCGCCCAGAGCGGCCGGGGCCATTTGATGATAAGTATCCCATCCTTAAAAAAAAAGGGTCAGGTAATGTTGGGCAGAGACTGTACTACAGGCAAACCTCTGCCTAACCTTTCGGGGATTTTCAGTCGTGATGTTATGTTATGTTATAGAATTAGTTTGTACATTGGCAATGTTATAAAGTTTTTACTACCACTAAACTCAATTATAGTGGAAACTTTTGGAGTCTCGTTAATTAATGGGAGGTTATGCCCAAGAGGGATAATCTCCTTATATATTTACTGCTTAATGAAGGTCGGTGCTATCTAGCTAATTAAGAATTAGTAACTACATTGTTAGAGCTCACCCTAAATAAGTCAGAAGTCCTTTCCATCAAAAACTTTTTGTGTAGGTAAACACTGTAACTTTTTGCAGCGGCAGCGTAGACATTCAGGCCATCCTAAAAAGTTCCTATAGGTAAGAAATATTATATAAATGCGTTACTATGGATATTGTAAGCATTCTTATACGTATAATTGCAGCTAAGAAGAATATAGATATTGACACAAATATTAGGAATATTTTAATCAAATATGCACTATTTATGATGATGTACATCATCATAAATAGTCATCATTATATCATCAATAGTCAATATTCAATAGTCAATAGTCATCAATAGTCAATCATTATATCATCATGTCAATACCTACGTTCCTCTTATTTATTGAATGAAATAAATAGTAAAACATTTCAGCGATAAAAATATTTCCAGTAAAACAAATCCATAATTTTAGTACGGTAGGTATTGTGTAATATTAATTCTACCTATGAAGACCACCACACCACCGGAAGCTAACACCATTAACACCAGAAGCCACGTTGGGGAAAATTATATTAGTCACGCCCAACGTGGAGAATTTGCAAATTCATCATCTGCCTAGCCTTTTCCCAACTATATTGGGGTCGGCTTCCAGTCTAACCGGATGCAGTTGCATACCAGTATTTTTACATGGAGCGACTGCCTATCTGACCTCCACAACCAAGTTAGTACTGGGTAATACGATACCCCTTGGTAAGACTGGTTGTCAGATTTTTGGACCACTGACTACCTAACGACTGTCAAAGATCTACAAATGACACCCGGGACCAACAGCTTAATTAATTACTAGAAATAACTCGATTTCTATTCAAACAATGCGGATGAAAATATCCAATAGAACCAATTACCCTGATTGCAATCAAATTCTCGGAATAAGTCCCTCATAAAGCAAAGCTCCAGTCTTTCACAAAGAGAAACTGAATTCGAAATAAAATCATAGTCAACGTTCTCAAATAACAAACACATTTCCAATCCTTTGAGAGTACAAAACAAACAATTCTTTCAGTTTCGCGAAGCTTTCTCCTCGATAAAACTGTTGTGTATTGTATACCTAACATTCTGTTCCATTACATTCAAACTACGAGTATATATACGATGACACGCTCCTTCAGGGACAGAAAGAGAGCAAAATATGTGCGTTATATACGTCTAAATCTTGAGAATAAAATATTATTCGGTGCCAACTCACGCTTCGTTTCATTCAGGACATGAAAAGGCTGAGCTCCTACGGTATTTGTGGTATAGCTGCCTCGTCTTTTTGCAACAAATATTTCATATTTTTTACACTTTGAATTCCTGTTTAAGTACAGCTCTGATATTATATTCTAAGTTAATTTGAGTTAATAATAAAATAAAATATTAATGATGATGTCGGTGTTGATGTTTAGCTCACTTTTGCTAGGAATTCGGCATTATTTAAAGTGATTGGAATATTCTCCAAATACATTTTCTTTTTTTACCTTTCTTAATAATTTTGGTCAGTGGATCGTCTTATATCATAGAATTTAAGCACATGGAATCTAGATAAATAAAAATCAATTGTCGCATATCTACGAGTATATGCTCATCACTAAAGAACTGCTCCAACGATTTGGCTGTTTTTTTTTTTGCCAAGCACATTTGTTTCATTAGTAACTTGTACACGGGTTGCTAGTGAAAAATAATTTTATATATATTTTTTTTTTAGACAAATATGTTTTTACCATTTTTACTAATAACCACAGAGAACATTGTTTAATACTGAAACTAATGACATACAAAAAGGTTGTAAGAGGAAGCAACAAATATGGCCAGTTTTAATGAAAAAAAAACATTTGGTAGCCATTACCTTCAATAAAAATAAAGAAATATTCTTTTAAGGCATCCTGATCATTTTCTTTAGGTAAATGGCCAATATTTACATTTATTTTACTACTAAAAAGTTAGCATTGTAGGTATATTTTTAATATTCCTGACCTACATGAACACAAAAACAACAAAAAATGCTATTATAGTATAAGCGAATATTTAAACGATAAAGTATAAAGAATCCTATGTAGGTATAAAGAATCCGTAATATGGTATTATTGGATATAAGTTTGGCTATTTAAAGCTTCCTCTCTGCTACTATACTTTACTTTGGCTGTGCCCGACAGGGTCCATAAAGTTATTTTTTTAAGTTACCACCTTAGTACTCATTTTGGAATGCAAATAAATTATTGAGTACATAAAATAAAGTGTTATGAAGACTCTGTCTGTCTATTAGTGTGCTTATAAGCAGATACCTTCGTGTACCTTTTTATAACACCTACCTACTGTTGATATTATTTGCAATATGAAAACGGACTTCAATAGATTTGGGGAATAAGACCGATCACTTACAAAAAATTATATTGTTCCTTTCTTTAAAAAAAACTCTGAAAAATGTTATTACAAGACATTCTCAACAACGAAAGTTTCAGGTTAACTTAAACGAGACTTATACGATCCATGTGTACCTACCTGGTGATATTTGGGTCTTTCACCGTAACCGATAAACTAAAGCCTTACAGGACGTGCCAGCTTTTTAGTTAACCGGTGAGCATACCAGACCAATAAGTGCTAAATTATTATATTTATTTTGAAAATCACTTTTACACGTCAAAAATAAATGATTAACTATAATTTACCTCCCAAAACTTTCCTACACATAAAAATAAAACCGTTTTCAGCGATATAATACCTACTTCATAGTTATCCATTTCAGTTGAAGTATATGAGTATAGCCTGGCGAGTCTGCAAGGGCAAGACTCTGGCGTCGGGTGGGCGGCCAACTCCGGCACCGCGGCGCCTCGGCGTCGAGACGCCCCGCCAAGCCTACAACTATGTATTAAGATAACTAAATTGATTATGTGCCTACCCTTTTCATAAGCTTAAAATCAGACTTGAAGAAAATTGATAGCTGTACATCGTAAGTTTGATGTAAGATCATGTTTGACTAAAATTGTTTTTTTTTGTTGGCAAACATTAATTTTATATTAGGTTGTAGCTGAAAATAAAACTGAGTAGGTGTGGGATAAGTTGTTGGTGTTATTTTTTGATTTAACGAACCAACACCAAGTAAGTGAGATACAGGGGGAGGATACAGATGTATAAGAATCTTTTAGCAAAATTGTAACAAACTTCGCCATCTAGGTTTTTTTCAATGGTACATTTCACAAAACAATTTCACAAATATTTACCAATAACGTGTACTGTGCAGTACTGTAAATAGGACAAGTTCAGAGAACAAAGAAAATGTATTTAGTTTTGCAAAAAGTATTTTCTATATTATTTTAATAAAACAAAAAAAGGTTGCAGCAAATAGCCAACAAGCCTGGCCGGTATTGCAGGAAAAATAATTCCAAAGCCGTTTGTATGAACAAAGAAAAATAAATATGAGAAAAACTTAATGGCATCCTGTTTACTTTCAACGATAATGGCCAATATGTTCGTTCATAATTTCCGAACTAAAGAGTTGGCATAGGTCATTGTTTTTTGCAAATATTACTTCACATTAATAACCGTAAAAAGCACAAAAAAAACCCTTCGGCCGTCAAGGAAACCGGGGTTTCGTAACTGGTGTCCATGAAGGCGTTCTTTATACGTCTACGTAACTGATTTCCATGAAGGCTTTATTTATCTTCTACGAAACTGTTACATAAACTCTTCCGTATGTCTAGCCACTTAACATTTAGAAAGACGTCATGTATGAATGAATGAATGTAAGCTTACTCTGACTATTGTGTATTGTACTGAAAACGGATTTAAGTGATATTGTATTATTCTCAACGAGAAGAGGAGGCGTTACTGCCCTACATGGAGGACACAAATAACATCGAAAATAATAGTATACTCACTATCTAATGATTCGTGGATTGTCACCCCACCCACGAACCGACCTTGGTAAGCGCGGCTTAACCTGAAAATCTACGCGTGCGGCTGTTATTATTTAGCCTCGAGCTCCTCATACTTCTTTCCAACCATTTGGAAAAAAAATTAAGCGCATGGAGAAAGTCGGTACTAAAGCCGCCACACAGTTAACTGGTTCTTCCTTACATTTCAAAACACAATTTTACAAATGTAAAGTATAGGTTTTGAAGAACAGGTAATAAAGTATTTCATCCCCCATAGAAAAGAGACGATCCTCCGATCAGACGGGTGTTGTCTGGTGGGCTACTGCCCGACAGATCCTGAGTGATCCTGTCTTAAGTCGGATAACTTTAATGGCGCGATTCAGATTTTTGATGTTCTAATTCTTCCTTTGTGACGCCGCCGTGTCAACGCCTTTCGAGCGTCTAAAGATCTTATAAATAGGACAAGCCCTGAGAACATAAAAAAAATCAATCAGATTTCTGCTATTTTTTTTTTCTTTTAAACTTACGAACACATGAAAAAGGCTGTAGCAAATAGTGGCAATAACCCTGTCTGTTTTTGTAGAAAAATAATTTTGAAAGCCGTTTGCCTCAACAAAGAAAAATATATATGAAAAAAAACTAAATGGCATCCTGATTAATTTCAACGGTAATGGCCAATCTATACATATAAAATTCTGACTGAACTTATATGTCAATGCACAGCCCAAACCGCTCTGGTACTAGAGACCTGAAAGGAGAATGGGCAGAATTGCCCTGGCGTCCAATAGCGTTAAGATATATACCAATGGATAGATCTCTTTAAGAAGAACATTTCTTATTATGGCGACTTCTCTCGATTCAGAGTCAGAGAGGAGCTACAGAGGTCTAATGTTGAGAAATTAAGTTAGATTAAATACAGTTATTTCGTCAATTTTTTAACTTTCATTGATACTGTACGTTTCAAACATCATATTATAAGCCTATAAACATCATTTTCAAAATATTGACATCTTAAAATGCTATTTTAGGAGCAAATCCTTACTGTAACAGTAACTTGGATAGATCGTTAACACAACCCCAACGCCCAATAGCGTCAAGATATGTATCAATGGATTGATCTCAACAAGAAGAATATTTCTTGCTTTGACAACTTTTCTCGATTCAGAGTCAGAGAGGAGCTACACTTCGGTGCCTAATCAACTACCTAGTTAGATCAATAAAACCGAACAGACTACGAATTAGCAAAAGTTGTATAGTAGCAAATATTCTAATTGAAAGCTCTTTCGAATGGTGTACGTCTTATAGCTATTGGTTACCCAGAAAATTTTAACTTCGGTGCTCAATTAGACACACATTTAGGTCAATAATTCCGAATAGACTACGAATTAGGAAAAGTGGTGCTGGTAGCAAAAGTTCTCTTTGAAAAGCTCTATCCAATAGTGTATATCTTATGACTATTAGTTGCCCGTAAACTCTTAATTGGTTGTAAATAAAATATTAACTTCGGTGTCCAACTAGTACCTATTTAGGTCAATAACTCCGAACACACTGCGAATTAGCAAAAGTTATGTTAGTAGCAAAAGTTCTCAAAGAAGAGCTCTCTCCAATGGTGTATATTTTATTGCTATTGGTTTCCCAGAAAACGTTAACTTCGCTGCTCAAATAGTCACCTATTTATGTCAATAACTCCGAACGGAATAGGAATTAGCTAAAGTGATGCTAGTAGCAAAAGTTCTCTCTAAAACGCTCTATGCAATGCATCATATGTTATTCCTATTGGTAACCCAGATAACCTTAATTGGTTGCCAAGAAAATTTTAACTTCGGTGTCCAACTAGTCAGCTATTTTTGTCAATAATTCCAAACGGAATACGAATTGGTGAAAGTCGTTAAATGGCAAAGGTTTTCCTTGAAAAGCTCTATACAATGATGTATATCTTATTGCTATTGGTTACCCAGAAAATCTTTACTTCGGTGCTCAAATAGTCACCTATTTAGGTCAATAACTCCGACTGGAATACGAGTTGGGAAAAGTCGTGTAACTGGCAAAGGTTCTAGTCAAAAAGCTCTATCTAATGATGTATATCTTATGGCTATTGGTTGCTAAGAGAATCTTAACTTCGGTGTCCAACTAGTCAGCTATTTAGTTCAATAACTCTGAACGGACTGCGAATTAGCAAAAGTTATTTTAGTACCAAAAGTTGTCATTGAAAAGCTCTCTGCAATGGTATATATGTTATTGCTATTGATCACCCAGAAAATCTTAACTTCGGTGCTCAAATAGTCACCTATTTAGGTCAATAACTCCGAACGGACAACGAATTGGCGAAAGTCGTGTTTCTGGCAAAGGTTCTCCTTGAAAAGCTCTATGAAATGGATTATATGTTTTTACTATTGGTTACCCAGAAAACCTTAATTGATGCCAAGAATATCTTAACTTCGTTGTCCAACTAGTTACATATTTAGTTCAATAACTCCGAACGTACTACGAATTGCCAAAAGTCGTGTTAGTAGCAAAGTTTCTCCGTAAAAAGCTCTTTTCAATTATGTGTATCTTATGGCTATTGGACCTTGGGGCATATGCCTATACATCGATGCCCATTGTCCTTTGGAGGATGTTTTCTTTGTGAAGAGTAGGTATCCACTAAGAAATGGTTTTTCGAAATTCCACCCCTAAGAGGATGAAATGGGGTGTTGATTTGAAAAAATAGAGGTAAGTATTATGGCATCGTTTTCTCTAAGTAAATGAAACTCGAAGATTATAAAGTCATAAGTAATAAGATAAATTAAAGCTGTATAAGTATAAGACACGTGGCCTCATTCAAAACAAACGATGCCATTTAGTTTCTTTAATGCTATTCTCAAAACCAGTTCAATTTTTAGTTTATCAATACGCGCCCTTCTGTCAACATCATTCAACCTCCAAAATTTCTATAATTCACCCAGAATGTAGAATTGTATGACCTCGTTTATCCTACATTTTTAAATTTATCGTCGTAATAATCGTTAACGAGCAATGATGTAAAACTATTCATATTACGAAAAGAGCAGTTTTGACAGATGTTGGATACTGTACAGATTCTGTGGTATGGAATGACTTGTACGTGGACCTACGTCTACGTACAAGTCATTCCATTGATATGATAAGTTTCGATATTTTTATTCCTTTTTAGGGTTCCGTACCCGAAGGGTAACCAACGGACGTCCGTCTGTCTGTCAGCGGGCTGTACCTAGCTCAAGATAATAGTAGACAAGTAATAGGTAGACAGTTGAAATTTTCACAGAATGTGTATTTCTGTTGCCGCTATAACTACAAATTAATGAAAATAAATTTAAAGGGTGCTCCCCTACTGCGATGGTACGGATCCCTTCAAGCGCGAGTCGGACTCGCACTTGGCTGGTTTTTATTTCGTCCGCCTGACGGTAGCGTTCCGTCGACACACATTAAAACGAGGTATTGTACAAGTTTTGCGAGCCGGAAAATCGGGTCGAAGGTTATGAGAAATCCGGTCCTTTGGGAGCCTTACTTGGGGCTAAATCTTCCACACAAGAGGCCTTTCCTTTGGAGATTTTAATCTAAAATTGGACGACATACCAAATGGAGACCGTATATGGCGGCCCCTCAAGGATGGAAAAGGGATCAGTCTCGAACTTCTCAAAGCGGGACAATGGTTGTGTTCTGTAATATTATGGGATGTTGATGATGTTGTTTTTGGGTCTGCTTCAGTAATTAAAAAAAACCGGCCAAGTGCGTGTCGGGCCACGCACAATGTGAGTTCCGTAGTTGCCCATCAAAATATGCGAATTTGCCCCCGAACGATGATTTTTATTGTAATAATAAAAAAAACAAACTTCATTTGCAGTTAAAAAACCTGTGCTAAAAAACCCCATACATTATGTTTCGGAAAATATGTTATCCAAATACATTTTATAACTTGGTGGACTATTACTCGTAAACTTGTAAAGCCTACTTAGCTGTGATAGTTTTCCTTTTAATTTCGTTATTTATACCACCACCATGAATTTTTTCACACACCCAAACACAACCGTTTATCTGGTAGGGGGGCACTGGAGTCTAACAAAAATTAGCACTTTAAAGCTTATTATTTCACAAATGAATCCCTTAATCGAAAAATTATTTGTTATATTTATAAAAGACAATAAAATATTTTTAAAGAACTATCCAACTACATACCACACTATGGGGTACGCGAGAAAGAAAATCCCCACTTAAGGTGTAGGTACATTAGATGCCGTAAAAAAAATACTTTACTAGATTTTATTTTACCACTTTGTCGGCGTAACTAATCTTCATGCTAAATTATAGCTTTCTAGTACTAAGACTCTTTGCGCTAAGCTGTGGACCGACAGACGGACATTGCTAAACTATAAGGATTCCTTTCCTTGTTGACTACGGAACCCTAAAAAGAAAGAAAATAGATTGCATGGCACAAGTTCACACAACATAAAACAAAAATAAAAAATAATGAGTATCGCTCATAGTTCTAGCAGGAGATTTTTGCCCGCTGCTGTGTGGGTAACGAGTAAGATTCCTGTCAAGCCGGTCGGAATGTAGTACATTATCTGTCAGAGTCCAGTGTCCGTAGTGTATCCTTACACGTGTGGCTGAAGTTTTGGGACGATTACGATTTATAATAATCTTCTCCCCCTCCCTCGTCAAGATGAAGACAGAGGTTCAAATACAGCCTCCACGAGAGGCGAAACTTTGTGGTATGTCCATGTGCCGTGGATCCCGAGTAGTAAGCCCGGCTCCCTTAGATACACATCGCAGACTGGCTCATATAAAGGGTGTAAAAAGACCCTTAACGAAGCCGAAAGGCACTTGTTTTCCCCGTCATTGCGATCATTATTTTGTTCTGGACCATACCTGGAACCCTATTAGTTACGGAGATATTGGAGGGCAAAGTTACAATTTTTTCACATGTTTTTTTTTTTAAATACTTCTTTTTAAGATTTTAACTTTACTTTAATTACCTCCAAGCCCCGTTTACTGTTCAAAGCATACATCAGCACCAAATTTTGAGTGCGTTACATTGAGTTTTACCGTAAAACGTGATTTTTGACCCCAAAAAAAAAGTCGTTTCCCAGCAATATTTTTTGCGTAGGGTGACTTAGTCTGATGTACACAATGCTTGGTTGACGGCTTCGTGAAGGGTCTGTTTACACTCTGTAATCCCTGAAGGATTAGGCAGTAGTGTACCTAATAAAACACCCACATTTCGCCAGTTACGTTAAAGTCCCATGTAACGTCTTGCGGCTGCTACCGAGATCTCTCCAAAAAAACCCAATCACACTTATCGCGACCAGTGGAAAATAATTTATTTGAGTAACATAGTTAGATGATGTAACTAATGTTTAATTAATTTGTTATAGTTCCTTATCGTGTGGTAATGAATGGATGAATGTACTTTACAATATAGGAATAGGGAAACCATGGCGGGGAAAACGCATAAGTATATATAACATTTATTATGTATTAACTCCATTTAAGTAATTTATTTGCTGTCATAGTCACTAACATTACCATTACCTATAGAAACGGGATATTTACCATGTTTACTGTTAAATAAAAAATAATGGTAAATAATAATGGTTCAATGGTAAATAGTTAATGATAATTTATTTCCTGTTTAATCTTTAGTTACGTTATTTCCATTATTTAAAGTCCTCTATGGGATAATCCCACGTCTCCTATGGGAAAATGATAATTTTATGTGTTGATATTTTATAACCAAGAATTTTCCTGTATTTGTACTGACAATTAGTTCACCTTCTATTTATCGTCTGATATTTTTAATCGGTTATAAAAGTAAATAAAAGTAATTGCTCTCAGTTATAGGTATACAATTTTCACAAAACACAAAACAAACAACCTTTTCATAATTAACCGACTTCTAAAACGAGGAGGTTATCAATTCGTCTGTTTTTTTTTGTATGTATGTTCAGCGATTTCTTCCTCAATTGTGAACTGATTTTGATGATTCTTATTTTGTTTGGACGAATATTATTCCGCAGTGGTACCGTTTAAATTTTGCGAGGATCTGATGCTGATCTTCGGAGATACCAATAGAACTCTTCAATAATAGACAGCAAATCTGTCGTGATTGCTGCAATCGCTTGGATGTTTATTGTTTACACAACACCATAACATAACATAACATTTTTTTTTTAACATCACGCCTATATGCTCTGAGGGTGTAAACAGATGCGTACATTGCACCCACATTTTGAAAGTTAGAATGTTAAGTTCCATTTTATTGGGGATAAGCCTATTACCATGACATGCATTGTTAACGGTTCACTAATGTTTCACCAAAAGTCCTTTAACACTTTTAACCGACTTCAAAAAAAGGAGGAGCTTCTATGTTCGACTGTGTGTATTTTTTAATGTACATAATTATGTTCACCGATTTCTCCGCCAGTTGTCAACCGATTTTCAAAATTATTTTTTATTCGAAAGCCACCCTCAAATTTTATAGGTACATACAATGTTTTAGATTTAAGTACTTTCTAGCGCAATTCAGATATTTGTGCCTGGTAATCATCATCTTTTCTTGTTCAGCTGATAATGGAAGGTATAATTCAGGATCTGATGATGGGATCCCAGGAAAATTAAGGTCAACCCTCAAATTTTATGGGCATTGTATTTTATGAGTGTGTATTTGTTAAAAAGAATCCTCAACTGTTTCCGAAGTATTCTGATGATTCCGAAAGAAGTCAACGTGATAATCGGAGACTTCGTTTACATGGTTCTAAAACAGCTCTCATGGATTATATTCTGCATGGTCCCAAAACTACTCAACAAAGTACCAAAGGCTTATATAGATTTTAATGTTAATCGTTTTAATAGAAGCATAATAAAGAAATAATTTTGCCGACTATTTAAATGATGTAGTTTAGACATTTTTCGCAATTTGACGTAACTTTATGATTTTTGTACTTTGAATTATAAAAGGTGTAAAAAGACCCTTAACGAAGCCGAAAGGTACTTGTTCTCCCCGTCATTGCGATCATTTTTTTGTTCTAGACCATACCTGGGAATCTTCTAGTTACGGAGATATGGGGGTCAAAGTTCCAACTTTTTCACAAGTTTTTTTTTTAAATACATGTTTATATTGTAAGATTTTTACTTTAAACACCTTCACGGCCCCGTACTATTCAATCCATCCGTCAGCACAATGTTTTGAGTGCATTACATTGAGTTTTACCGTAAAACGTAATTTATCACCCAAAAAAAAAGTCGTTTCCCAGCAATAATTTTTGCGTAAAGTCACTTAGTTTGATGTACAGAATGCTTGGTTGACGGCTTCTAGAAGGGTCTGTTTACACCCTGTATTATTATTGTATTTGTACGCCTTTCTAGGCAAAACATGTTGAATTTTTTTTTGTAGTCGTACCAACTGATTGTAAACATACACGTGTTTTTGACAAATAAATTTATCTTATCTTATTGTTTGAAACAGTACACTTCCCATGTGGTCCCATGGACATCAGGTCAGGATCAGATGTTGGGATCCTGGAGAAATCAAGGGAATTCTCCAAATTTTACAGGCACATTATACTCCTAGGCATCATTGTGTGAACGTTCAGCGATATATTCGCTAATTGACAACCGATTTCAATGATTCTTTTTTTATTTTGAAGAATATTATTCGGCGGCGCTGGTCCCGTTTAAATTTGGTGAAGATCTGGTGCTGATCTTCGGAGATATACAATGGAACTCTACAATAATAGAGAGCAAATCTGCCGTGATTGCTACAATCGCTTAGATTTTTTTTGTTTACACAATATCGTAACATAACATAACGCCTGTATGCTCTGAGGATGTACGCAGATGTGTACAGTACAACCAGATTTGTTTGTTTTTGTTGACAATGTAAAATAAATGCATAGCAAATATAATTGTATAGGATATTATAACTAAAAATAAAACCGACTTCAAAACACAAAAAAGTGAAAAACAATTTTAGCTTTAGAAGTCGGTGACAAAAAAACTGAATCAAACACAAAAAAAAAGTCAGTGACTTCAGAAGCTAAAATAGTTTTTCACTTTTTTGTGTTTAAGTTGAGGAGCTCGTGGCTTAATAATAACAGCCACTCGAGTCGATCTTTAGGTTAAGCCGTGCTTGCCTAGGTTGGTCTGTGGATGGGTGACCACCCATTACATACCGAGTTTCCTCCGGAAAGCACGTTAAGCCGTTGGTCCCGGGTGTCATTTATAGATCAGTCAGTGGCCCAAAAAGTCTGAAAACCAGTCTTACCAAGGGGTATCGTATTACCCAGTACTAACTGGGTTTTGGAGGTCAGGTAGGCAGTCGCTCCATGTAAAATACTGGTATTCAGCTGCATCCGGTTAGACTGGAAGCCGACCCCAATATAGTTGGGAAAAGGCTAGGCCGATGATGTGTTTTAGAAGTCGGTTTTATTTTTTGTAAAAAAGGTTTTTTTAAACTTTGATCGCTAATATTACTTTAGAGGCGAATGCTCCCGGTGTGGGACCGCCTTTATATATTATAAAACGTTAAACGATACTCTCATCAGTAAAAGCAACTTTTTCAACTTTATATTTTGTCATACCTTGTATACCTACACTGCAAATCTCAGATTATCAGGAAGAACGTGTAGTCGGCCTTTCCTGTAAAAGGTGCAACAGGAAATTCTGAGTCACAGTACTGAAGACAGGGACTTTAGTTTGATTCTAGAAAAAGCGATAGGCTCGCCCGAATAATAATGAACAATATGGCGTGACCAGAATTCGCCGAAAGGCTTGAGGCATACGTAACTCACGTATACAGAATTTAACGTCGAGTATTCATTGTTATGCAAAATCCTGTATGTGGGCTCCAGACGACACATTTGTTTGACTTTTTATTTTTTTATTTACAAATAGGAGAACCAACAGCTATAACAAATGAATAACAATTGTATATGCAACACAGCCAATTACAGGTTCTCACGATGGTTTCTTTTCAAGCCAACTGAAAACTAGGAAGCTATCTCACCTTGAAAGTCCCGAAGCGACTTCTACCTTCACCGTATAATCTGACCCAATTCCTACAAATTGATTTCCTTGAGCCAAATTATTTTCCATGCACTGAGATATTCAGCAATATCTATTTCAATTATGTTACTCTGGAAAATGATTGAATCTTGATCTGCGAGTTATCACCTTTACGTATTATCATGTCCAATAAATATTCAATCTGTGTTGCTTTGCTTTGAATAACATTATCAGTGCTGATAGATACGCGGATCCAGAGTAATATGACTACGTAAACAGACGTCACGTAATAAAATGAATGGAAATCGCCATAACAAACGTATTGAAGAATGCACAAATGTTATAATGCGCCTAGTCCAGTTAATAATAGATTTACTGTATCTGCGTAATTGTGACGTTAGTTAGTTTATCAACACAAATCTTGCAAACGTAGGTGCTTCCCGGCTTGCCCAGAACAAATATCAGTAAGCTATACAAATATTTACTTAGTAAGGGAACCGCGGCACCCGCAGACGGGCAAGTAGTTCCCCGCTCAGCTCAGAATTCATCTATATATATAAAATTCAAAGTCCTGACTGACTGACTGATATATCAACGCACAGCCCAAACCGCTGGTCCTAGAGACATGAAATTTGGAGGGTGTATTCTTTGTGAAGGGTAGGTATCCACTAAGAAAGGGTTTTTCGAAATTCCACCCCTAAGAGGGTGAAATGGGGTGTTGAATTTTCTATGAAACTTTTTATTCTCGCAGTCGATTGACTTGAAAATTAGTGTACATACTTTTCAGATAAAATTATGTGATACGTGTATCACAGTTTTTCCAAAATCATCCCCCAATTTAAAAATTTAATGTCTTGATTGGCTGACTGATATATCAATGCACAGCCCAAACCGCTGGTCCTAGAGACATGAAATTTGGTGGGTGTTTTCTTTGTGAAGGGTAGGTATCCACTAAGAAAGGATTTTTCGAAATTCCACCCCTAAGAGGGTGAAATTGGGTGTTGAATTTTCTATGAAACTTTTTATTCTCGCAGTCGATTGACTTGACAATTTGTGTACATACTTTTCAGATAAAATTATGTGATACGTGTATCACAGTTTTTCCAAAATCATCCCCCAATTTAAAAATTTAATGTCTTGATTGGCTGACTGATATATCAATGCACAGCCCAAACCGCTGGTCCTAGAGACATGAAATTTGGTGGGTGTTTTCTTTGTGAAGGGTAGGTATCCACTAAGAAAGGATTTTTCGAAATTCCACCCCTAAGAGGGTGAAATTGGGTGTTGAATTTTCTATGAAACTTTTTATTCTCGCAGTCGATTGACTTGACAATTTGTGTACATACTATTCAGATAAAATTATGAGATACGTGTATCACAGTTTTTCCAAAATCATCCCCCAATTTAAAAATTCAATGTCGTGATTGGCTGACTGATATATCAACGCAAAGCCCAATCCGCTGGTTCTAGAGACATGAAATTTGGAGCGTGTATTCTTTGTAAAGAGTAGGTATTCATTAAGAAAGGGTTTTTGGAAATTCCACCTCTAAGAGGGTGAAATGGGGTGTTGAATTTTCTATGAAACTTTTTATTCTCGCAGTCGATTGACTTGAAAATTAGTGTACATACTTTTCAGATAAAATTATGAGATACGGGTATCACAGTTTTTCCAAAAACATCCCCCAATTTAAAAATTTAATGTCTTGATTGGCTGACTGATATATCAACGCACAGCCCAATCCGCTGGTTCTAGAGTCATAAAATTTGGAGGGTGCGGTCTTTGTGAAGAGTAAGTATCCGCTAAGAAACAGTTTTTTTTAATTCCACCCCTAAGAGGGTGAAATGGGGTGTTTAATATTCTTTGAAACTTTTTATTCTCTGAGTCGATTGACTTGAAAATTTGTATACATTACTTTTCAGTTAAAATTATGAGATACTGTATCACAGTTTTTTTCAAAAATCAAAATCATCCCCCAACAGAGTCAAATATGGCTTCGAAGCTCATGCACTGTTGCGCGGGGCATGCGGGGCGCGGGAGTATTTACCTATTAAGTAAGTAGGTAGGATTTTTCTGAGGTAGACGTCTGTAAATATGGTTTACTCCACCGATTTTCGCGTTGGCTCGTGATACGCGACATTGATATTAAATATTATGTAAAAGTTTTATGTATAGATTCCTAATTAATCATTTGATTTTCGTCACCCGTGTCCAATCTCAAACCAAGGTATCAATATTTCACATAACAATATGTAAAGTACCTAATTGATATTACTATGAACTAATATTTGCAAGTTATAAGCAACTATATAAAAACCATGTATCTACTATACATACATAGATTACTTATTATCCCAGAAGTAAGATCCCGTGGGCGATTCCCGAACTCCACGCGGGCGAAGCCGCGGGCATAAGCTAGTTGGGATATATTGGATATCTTGCAGAGAGAATAATCATCATCATCTTCCTGCCCGTGTCCCATTCTATTTGGCAACACGTTTTCTTCTTCCATCCTCCCCTGTCAGACGTCACGGCATCATTTACTCCTTTCTTTTTCATATTCCTCACACAACCCATAATAAGTTCAATTAAAGATAATAGAAGTCAAACGCAACCAAATCAAACATTTCCTAAACCAGCCGTTTCCGAAGCTTTTCATCTTACCATACAAATTCTTACATTTATGATTCTCATTAACATCACCCTCTACACAAAAACCACACATCATTAAATTTTATTATGAAGAGATTGATAATGCCCGCCTACCTTTTATTTTAAAAATAAGTGATTCGGGTCTCCTCTTTCAAGAGCAGCCTTTGACTAGAGAGCACTTCGCGAGGCGAAAAGTGTCTGTAATTTAATTCCTCTTCCCCTTAAGAGGGGACTCTCACCTCTGAGGAGCTGAGTTTTTAAGGTTTCCTAGCAACTAAGCGAAACCGTAATTTACGGATATTTACTGAGGGAGTGTTAATAATCACATGTGTAACAAACTTTTACTAACGATTTCGATAACATGTAGTCATTTTAATAACGGATCCGTTGTTTAATTTAACAAACAATATTGAAAACAATCTGTTACTTCTGTGTTATTTTATAAATAAAGCTATATTATTTGCTAAATAGACCTTCCAACATATTGATTAATATGATCTCAGGGTGCCTGCTAATCGTATTTCGCAGCATAAATTGGTTTGCGACACCAGCCAGCTACGGAATTCAGCAATAATAAATTTTTGTACCGGAATCTTATACCTCCCATTGCCAAATACTCAGAATAAATATCGGAAAATGTCCTTGGAATAAAGCCAGGACAGCTCCAGCCAAAGACTTTATTAGTTTTGGCTTTTGTATTTTCTTTTTAAAGTAAGAGGTGCCTCAATATTTACCGATAATTTTTTGCCTTTTAGACATCATTTCGCCTGAATTAAAGCTCTCTGGAGCTTTCAGGCAGGCAAATTGTCTCGCCCTACATTTTATAATAAGAATAAATACCTTCGATGTTTGCTCAGCATAACGTTATGCATCGTTTGAACTAATCACTTACCTAATAATATATCCTTATTCCTTACGGGTAATACAGATAGTTTAGCAAACATAGGTAGTTATATGTACACTTGCTACGGCCTACGGCGCGGCGTAACAAAGTACCCTTTACAAAGTCCTGCTTGAGAGAACCTCGAGTTCATCTAATGCATAATTATGCACAATTTGTTAAATGGTCCATTGAGTAATTAGAACACAATTATTTGAACGTTGTAGACCAACTTTGTAGAGATTCTTAACATCGAAGATAAAATTGCTAATTTCATTTGCAATTAGGACCGTCATTAAAATACATATCGAAATTCAAAACCATGACAAAAAATTCCACACCCATACTTAGACTTACATTTATATACAAATGATACTCGTACAATAACGAGAACGCAAACATAAAATTTTGCGACAAATCGCATTCAGACGACTCCGATTACATCAAAAAGAAACATAACTGATATCCCAAGTTTATATTTGTAAAAACAACATGAATCATTGTAAACATTGTATCTGGTGATGAATATGGTATTCCGCTGTATCCGATTAGACTGGAAGCCGACCCCAACATACTTTTTTTTTTTTTACGGATAGGAAATCATCAAATAACTCCTCCCGCTCTGGGTGGAGTGGGAGGGATTGTCAGACATTTACTGACTAAAACCCATCCATGTTCCTTCTTTGCCTTTGTGTTCTAGGGCCACGGTACCTCTTTCGAACAGTCCCGCAGCCCCGGCAGGCATCGGCCCTTGCGGGCCCCTTCCTGGTTGTTGACATATCTTTGAGGCGCGCGTGGAACACGAACGCGCCGTCGACACGGCCTGTCGTCATAAGACGGACGGACGGTGAATACTTGGGAAAAGGATATATAGATGATGAATCTTATTAACCGCCAACCGCTAACTCCTGCTTTCAAATTCACCAGTAGGCGTTTAGTTTTTTTACTTTTTTACTCTCTACGGGAAGAATGGTAATGAACCATTCACCAGATTCAAATATCACATGAAAAATAACAACAATAAGTCTGATGATAACATTAGTAATGCTCCCTTATTATAAAATGCACAATTAACAATTACACGTTAATTAAACGTTATACGCTATTGTTTGCTTTAATAAGTAATTTGAAGATTTAATGGTTCAGTATTAAAAGTACATTAGGCCGCAGTTCAATGGCAACAAAATAAGTCTGAACTGGTTTCTTTCTATTGAAAGTTTCCGTATTTGCTAGACCAGATCAAGATACACCCCAGCAGACTAACCACCGACGACGTTGTCGTCTGCTTAACCGGACTATCCTGTGGGTGCCTTGAGTGTAAGGCATCCAGCCAGGGCAGCTGTAAGGGAAGAGCGGTGGTGACTATTTATACATAAAATCTCTAAGGGATAGTATTTAGTATGTACAAAATTGAAATTCAGTTCCGGAGGGTCGGCTGCGGGGCCGCGGTAGAGACGCAGCTGGTAGCTAGGTACCTGCTCCCCGCAGCTGCGACTCTACCTGGCCCCGCAGCCGACCCTCCGCAAATGTATTTCAATTTTGTTAATAATAATTTGGCGCCCTTTACGAATCATAAGATGACGGCTATTTGCGTGATGACTGCTGCGAATTTCTCAGTGGAATGTTATCGTAGAACCTTTTTGTTCGCCCCGGAGTGTCCGGACTGTCCGGGACGCTCACACATACAGGCCTTCTTAGACAGACGTAAAGACAGTGATTGACGTCGCTATGCTAATATAATTCTTGGTAGCGCGATTCTTGGAACAACTGTTTCTTAATATATGGTAAATATTTAGACTTTTTTCTGATGTTATATGTATTTTTTTTTATATTTATTTATGTCTCAGTATATGGTACACTGAGATCTTACATTAAACTTTGTTTTACACATACTACCATTGCTGGTGTAGAAATATTAAACAATAAGCTAGGTACATGCAAATCAAATATAACACATTACGGTACATTTAAACGTGTAAGAATTGACGGCCTTAGCGAAACTATATTGTGACAACATATTTGTATTTTGTTTGTTTACCGAAATGAGAATTTGTTTATGAGAGCACGGCTACCGGTGGCGCGTGGCGCGCGGCTGTAGGCGAGGCCGCGAACCGCGAGCCGGGCGGAGAAGCGCGCGCCGCCGCGCATGCCCGGCCGCCACCGCCGCCGCCGGCCGCCACATGCACGCTGCAGTCGCGGCCACGCGCGCCGCACAACACACGCACCTATGCATAATACACCACACTAAATAAACATTACTCTCATCTATATAATAAAATTACGACACCTAGCTAAAATCATCAAATAAAATAAATAAATTTTAAAACAAAATAAATCCTGTATATTTTAAAAATTAATTTACTAAAGTGCATAATAAGATTAGCTGTAAAAATGTGCAAAAATGTTGCCATGGTGCCCCTGAAGAAGAGCGTGGACTCAGGTGAGTTTGATAAGAGTTTTCACACTGTTATCGTTTGCTATGGTACTCATTAAGTGTATGGGATTGATATCGTTTTATCCTTTAGTGATATCAGGAGCATGTAACAGTTTATTGTTTTAGTTATTACCCAGTTAATATCGTGTGTAGCTTCATTTATTTTCCGGGTATTTTCTGCTGAGTAGTTTGTCGTTTGTTTTGCTTGAGGTAGTGCAGGTAGTGAGATTAGCAAGCGAGCCTATAGGTTTTGTGACGATGGCAACAGTTTGGAATGTATTGTTCCGTGTGACAGTTTTAACGAGCGTAAAATGTAAGTGTTATATATTTTTATTTATCTTTAGGGTGATATCGCATAACAAGACTGTCCTTCGTGTTTATTCGTACGCGGTAATGATACATTTGAAATTTCATCATATTAGGTCAACGGATAGTTTCGCGGGCTGACCAATTGTCTTAAATTAGGAACCCATTTGTTCGTATTAAGTGTCATGTGCGACTATTAATCGTCACGTCGATAGTTGAGAGGGTATGGCATTGATCCGGCGTGATTGTCGATGGAGAAGAGCGGCACAGAACAAGCACTTATCGGTCGAATTCATTCCAATGGAGATCGTGTGAGGACGGTGTTATTACTAATATCTCGGCAGCGGTCGCCACCGGCTCGCGCTAGCGCTTCGCTCCGCAGTGCTCGCTGCCACTGCTCAGTGCTAGCTCGTACATGCGCACAGCCGCACATATCAATGCACTGTCTCCTTTCAAAAACATCGCGATATACGAATCGTACACATTCTTCAACGTTCAAAAACAACGTAATGCGAACTTCTTGTAATCGTTTTATATAGTGTGGTATTTTGATACGCCGGCGTCGTTGTAAGTTGTAACTGACCACTGGGCGTTGAATCCCGATCATTTGCAGAAAGATGAAGCTGCCGAAATTGGATCTGTGTAAGTCTGAATTACGACTTGTATTGCGCTAGAATACTATAATTATGTGTACTGCAGGTATGTCAATATATTTTATAATTCACGCACGTGTAATGTAATTTACACTTTTACTTATTCAAATGAACAAGAATAATAAAACATTTCATGAACGCACATAAGTACCTTCATGTCACTAGTACTCGTTTGTGATTTGATTTTTATTTCCTCCAGCTGTTTTACGGCTATCTTTGATTTCCTGTAAGCGTTAGGAAAAACTGAACCGTTTATTACAAGTTTGTTATCGTTTTGTCGTAAACTGCAACATTGTGGTTAAAATGTGCGATAGTAGTTAGTACCTAACCTAACAGGTGCTGTGATGTAAGGTTACCTAGCTAGCTATAAGGCTAGCCGACACAAACAACAATGTCTAAAATCTTTGCGGACATGCGTACAATGTGCCACCACACTTGACATTGTATCTCAGAAGTTCTTTGTTGAACGTCGTACGTTTCTGAGATCTTTGTAAAACAACTCACGCTCGAATAAAATGGAAAAATTACTGGACATTCAGCAGGTAGATCAGTTTAGTGGATTTTCTCCTTGATAACATCGCACAGCAATGAGATAAACAGCAATAAGTTCGTTAACAGATATTTAGACATCATAGAACCGTACCGTAATAAATATTATTTCTTCTTTGTCGAAGCTTCTGCGACAAAAATTCGTGGTCATGGCCGCGTAATGCGCGAGATCCTTTAAACTCTTAATTAACTTACCTTCAATGTAACTTAGCAATCAATATTGAAAAACTTAAGCAGGGTTTGACAAGTTTTGAACTCTATTCGGAAACCGGCAATTACTTAACTACGAGAGTTGAAAACCGAAAAATCATAATAATACTCATCACATTTGAGATCCTTTTAAAGTCAGTATATGCGCAAGTCACAACCCCTGTCACCCCGGGGTTACATTGTGATTAAATTAAAGTATCGTATGACAACCCCGGACTATGAGCGTCAGCCCAACTTTAGGTAGAACTTTGTTCAGTAGTAGGTAAATTATTTAAATATAATATTCGTGTGTTTGTTTACTGAATTATACAATGTGTATATATCTGAGTATTGCTCTTTATTATGTAGGTAAATCAGGAGTTCGGTTTAATGATGTTGATTTAATTCAGGTTCATTCCTTTTCTTTGGTTTCCAAAAGGATACTCGACATGTGTATGTTCAACAAAAATTCTTTACCACGGCTCGTCCAATTTCGATGATTCTTTTTTGATTTCTGATGAACAGTTTTGATTCTTGATGATTCTTTTTTGATTTTTGATGAACAGTTTTTGAGTCAATTTAATTATGCGTATTTAGTCTACTTCGTTTATATCGATGTTAAATGTAAAAAAATCGATGTATTTCAAAAATGCCGTTGTGATCAAAAGCACGATAAATAATGACCCATTCAATCTCAGTAAAGGCAAGTTGGAGCTGTTTGAACTGTGTAAAGTTGGGGACTTGGGGTACTCGGCAGCTCACGCTAACCCAATATCCGAGAGATTGCGCGAACGCGAACCTTTCAAACAAACTTCGTTTTCGTGTCAAATCGTTCCGGCGGGCGCCGGGCGGCGCGGGCGGCGGGGGCGGGAGCTTCCTGATGAGATTCCGTCCTCTCCTGAAATTTGAAATGAAATAAAGTTAAATTTAAAGATTTTCCCAAGTTTGTTTACTGTAAACGTGAAATAGACTAATTGTACGACCTGTCCCAAAAGAATCTCATGAAAAGATAAACAAATGGATCAAAAAACGTATGAACTCCATGTAAAAAAAAAATACATGAGCTCAGACGAGATTCTGATTATTTTTAAGACCCAGCACAGCCTCATTAATAAGTGATTTAACAACTGTCCCATGGAACTCATCCGTGACTTTTATATAACATTTGTAAGGAAAAGACTTTAGTTTTTAACATACAGCTAAAAAAAAATTAATTTTAATTCTATTCCTGTGTCGGAATGGAAGGTAATCAATGTCAGTTCAAATACTCTATGACTAGGGCACGAAGATTTACCTTAGCGCGTGGTTAATTGTCAAAGAAAATTATTGCGTCATTTGCCTCTTACTTCTGATATGAAAAGGTACGATACAACGATAAAATTATTTTTTGTTATAAAAGTTTTCATAGCAAGTTAAGCGAGTGAAAAATTACTCGTGTTCTGATCAAGTTTACCTCTAAAGCATCATTTAATCAAATTGTTGATTAGTAATCAGTCATAACTCTACTTAATATTAATAATAAAAATAAACCTTTTTTTGGTCTTTTTTTTTTAAATAACTACTCAAAACAAAAGAATATTTAAAGACATCTCAATCCCGCAAATCCCGTGGGAGCTGGGGGATTGATGATTTCAATCCCGCATGCCTGCGGGATCGCGGTTTTGATGCGGGATTGGATTCCCTACTTCCCACCAACCTTCCCCCAACTACCACTTAAGTTTAGCAATTCTTTGGGCTATGTCGGTAACTCTGGTGGTTTAGCGGATGCCCTTTTTTTTTTTTTTTTTTTTTTTTTTTTTTTACGTATGGGAAATCATCAAATGACTTCTCCCGCTCTGGGTGGAGTGGGAGGGAGTGTCAGACTCTTACTGACTAAAACCCATCCATGTTCCTTCATTGCCCTTTGTGTTCCAGGGCCACGGTATCTCTTTCGAACAGTCCCGCAGCCCCGGCAGGCATCGGCCCTTGCGGGCCCCTTCTTGGTTGCTGACATCTCTTTGAGGCGCGCGTGGAACACGAACGCGCCGTCGACACGGCCTGTCGTCATAAGACGGACGGACGGTGAGCTAACCCATTACTCACCGTCCACAGGCCCGCGCCTACGGTGGCCGGGAGCCACCACGTGGCCCCCGACGCCCGGTGCTTCGCCCGCGGCGGCTGGGACGTGAGATTCTCTCCCTCTCACGTCCCGCCACCTCCTTCGCTAGCATGTAGCATGACTGCTTCGCAGAAGGAGGTGACGGCTTCCCATTCCCTCTCGCTCCGGACCATGGCCTGAACCAGGGCCGGGAGCGAGAGGTCGCCGCCGCCGCTACGAGGACACGGCGGAGCTCCGCCCAAGCGGGGCAGACCTCCACGGTGTGCGCCACCGTGTCCTCCGGACGATCCTCACAATGATAACACCCGGGCGTTTCCTCCCGCCCGATTCGGTGCAGGAACCTCCCGAAACAACCGTGTCCGGTGAGGACCTGCGTCAGGCGGAAGGTGAGGGCGCCGTGGCGCCTCACTAGCCACTCCTCAAAGAGGGGACTTATCGCCACTATTGTGGCGTGCCCTGCACTGGGTTGCGACAGTCGCTGTCTCCATGTCGCCATGAGATCGCGTCGGAGGTCTGTCCGCTGAGCGGTGATTTGCCGCGGCAGCGGAGTTTCCCCCCGACGTAGTGCCCCCGCGCGCCATTCATGCAGGCGCGCGAGGACTATCGCCTCCAGATCCCATGGCGGCAATCCGGCTAGGAGGCTCGCCGCCTCGCGGGAGATCGTGCGGTACCCCCGGATCAGCCTTACGGCTACGACCTTTTGGGGCGCGTTCAGGTAGTGCGCGGCACGCCGCTTAATTGAACGCGCCCACACCGGGGCCCCGTAAAGGGCCATGGACCGCACGACCCCCGCGTAGAGCCTACGGCAGGAGGCGTTTGGACCCCTCAGGTTGGGCAAGAGCCGCTTGAAGGCAGCCCCGGCCCGTTCCAGTTTGGGAGCCAAACGTCGGAAGTGCTCAACGAAGTTCCACCGGCTGTCGAGGACGAGTCCTAGGTACTTCAAAGTCGACTCGACGCCGATGGGAACCCCTCCTACCGTCAGCGTGGATCCCGACGGTGGCGCATTCCGAGGCCTATGAAAGCTCATGGCCTCGGACTTGTGCAAGGCCACCTCGAGACCCAATTGCCGGATCCTCTCAACGACTATCGCAACCCCGCGTGTCATCAGTTCGGCCGCCGCCTCGTGCGACCTCCCTTGTGCCAGTACCAGCGTGTCGTCAGCGTAACAGACTACGCTGACGCCGCTAGGGAGGTCGGCGCGCAGCACCCAGTCGTAACCGATGTTCCACAAGGGCGGCCCTAGAACCGACCCCTGTGGATGCCCTCAGTTTCGAATCGATCTCGCAGAGAGACTCCGATTAATTTTTATTCGTCAACGATTACAAACAAATTAAATCATCATTCAAAAAAGGTTTTTTTTAAATGATCGTGTTACCTTATATTTCCTTTTATAATAATTCCTGTCAATTTAACCTGAACTGGATTTGTGTACACTCTGCACCGACCCCAGATAAATTGGTATAAGGGAATCATGGGGATGATATATAACTATGTAGCCGAATGAATAATCTTATCCTAAGGATTCCTAGAAACCAACACAAACTGTTTTTTTTTCTGTCATAGATCAATTTTGCAAGTAATAACTATAGTTCAAATTCAAATTCTTTAATTTGAACTATTAATATTATTTAATTTGATTTAACTTTTCCAGGCACTAAATTCAATAAGGAATATTTTATTAAACAATAAAATGAATAATTATTATTAATTATTTACTGTCGAACAGACCACTTAGGAACAGCGGATCACAATGTAGGTACCTATCATGTTTACACTTTACAGTGTAAGTAGTAAGAGTGTCGTACATTTACGACATCGTAAAAGGAATAGTACGTAAACGTAAAGGCCTTCCGATAGGTAGTAGTTCCATGCTATGTATGTACATAGTTACAATACAATACACAGTATTACATAAAACCACATACCTATTTCCCCAAGTCGATAGTTAGAAACCACTGACATTATGTACCTAAAATATTTCTCTTACATGTAATGTAAGTCATACTAGGGACTAAAACCTGTATATTTTATGATATATCTTTTGAGAGGGATAGCATCGTAGGGGTATTCCTCAATACGCAACTAAATTATTCCTCAAAGCGCAACCATGATGAAAAATATCGTTAATGAATCCATCATACCCATCTCTATTTTTCATCATGGTTGCGCTTCGAGGAATAATTTATTTGTGCTTAGTTGGTTGCGCTTAAAAACAGTTGCGCTTTGAGGAATACCCCGCATCGTAAAATAATTAAAAGGAAAAACTATGCTTCATGAAAGATTACCATGTAATTTTATCCCTATAAGGATGCTGCTGATCAAATGCCCGTCCCGAGGGCACCAATTTAAAACAAAGAGTGGCGTAAATCATTCATTATGTGAAACTGTAGAAACTGAAGCAAAACATCCGTTCGATTGTTACGTGGTTGTCTCCGTGGCGATGGTTCTTCGACAGACATTTACGATATCGAACGATTCGTCCAATTGTTATAATGGCCAATCGATAAATCAGCAATGACTGCTAACTCCTTTTCAATCGAAATCTTGACCCTAGCAACAAGCGCTTCAATTAGGATGAATTGAATAAAGATTGCCAATTTTTTCAGGCTTCAGTCTTTATTCACTCATCATTTTGCTATCATTGTGTTTACTCGGTGAGGAGCTCGTGGCTAAATAATAACAGCCGCTCGGATCGATCTTTAGGTTAAGCCGTGCTTGCCTAGGTTGGTCTGTGGATGGGTGACCACCCATTACATACCGAGTTTCCTACGTGCCTCGGAAAGCACGTTAAGCCGTTGGTCCCGGGTGTCATTTGTAGATCTTTGACAGTCGTTAGGTAGTCAGTGGCCCAAAAAAGTCTGGCAACCAGTCTTACCAAGGGGTATCGTATTACCCAGTACTAACTGGGTTGTGGAGGTCTGATAGGCAGTCGCTCCATGTAAAATACTGGTATTCAGCTGCATCCGGTTAAGACTGGAAGCCAACCCCAATATAGTTGTGAAAAGGCTAGGCAGGTGATGTGTTTACTCGGTTACGTTCACGATAACGTAACTCGCCAGTGTAATATTTAAACGACATACTACTGATACTGTTAGCCAGTGTCATCCTACTGCTGGGCAAAGGCCTCTCTCCATGACTTCCAAATTCTTCGATCCAGTGCCAATGTGGACCACTGGTCGTTAGTTTTGTCCAGCTCGTCCCGCCATCTCTTGCGAGGTCTACCGCGTCAGGGCTCCACATCGTGGTTATTTTGGCCCACAGCTCGTCGGGCATGCGGCAGACATGGCCAGCCCAGTCCTACTAAACGACAAACGACATACTTTTATTAAATAATAATGAAGTCTCTGCACCTGAAAACTTATCGTTACTTATTTACTGAAGAATAGTAATTTGTTTAAAAAAACAGTTATACCGTGTATAACTGTTTTTCGTGTGATAGTCGTGCTAAATTCCATTCTCATTGTTTCTTCAAATAATATCTACATACCTATTTATATTTTATATGCTTACGAACACAGCTGCAATTCTCAGGCAACATTAATTTTTGAATGAGTGCAGGTCATTTCTTTACAAATAGACAGCCCTATAAACTGGCAACTCGATATGAATCGACATACAAAAGTTCGGTGCCAGTCGCTAAGTAAACTTAGAACAGCGAAAGTTGACCCGAAACCTGAGAAAATGCTTGGCAGATGTTTAATGTGAGGAGAAGACATATAAGGGTAGTTGCGTGATGCATGCCATCACCTTATGCCACTCGTATCTGATGCTACTAAAGTTTCTGACCGTAACATGGCACCAAGTTGAATGACCTGCTGCCAAGTTTAGTGGGAAGCGAATCTATACTCTATATTATATTAATTGATATTATAAAGCTGAATAGTTTTTTTGGTTGAACGCGCTAATCTCAGAAACTACTGGTTCGAATTGAAAAAATCTTGAAGTGTAGGATAGCCCATTTATCGAGGAAGGCTATAGGCTATATAACATCACGCTTCTACCAGAAGAAGCGAGGCATCAATAAAAAATGTTGCAAAAAAGTAAATATTTTAAATAAAAAGTAAAAGTAAATAGTTGGAAAATAGTAAATATTTTTATAATAATCTCACGCGGACGAAAGTCGCGGGCAACAGCTAGTCAATAATATTTGACTCCCTTCCATATTAAATTCCACACACACAGATTTTTCCTCGAACTAAAAAGACTATTTTCCTGTTTCTTCAATTCGTTTCCCTGAAAGGTCCTTGTACTAATCAGAAAGTATTGACCCGAATTATCCTAATTTCTTTCCTCCAGAGTCAGTCGGCCAGATTCCAACGGTCGTTGCCAGCGGCTATTTTTCGGGGTAATTGAACTAGTTGGAAATTCTCGACCCACTTCATTTTGACCGCATTATCGATTTTTCTTAGACATGTAAAGTGTGCATTGACCTTACGTGGAAGCTATTAATAGTTAGATGTTAACGCCATTTAATTCTGTAGTGTCAAGGGGGGAGTCTATCGATTTGTGCCGATATTAATGATAACAGCTTAGAAATGAATAATTGTCCGTTCGACAGCACGCCTGTATTACCCCGAAGGGTACACACACAGGCACAGGTGTACAGGTGTAATGCACCTATATTCACAGTTGTGTTCAAAATCCCATGAAATAGGGAGTGAGCCTATTATCATCAACCAGGTGCAAATCCAAACTTCGGGATGCTACTGAAATTCCCAATGAAAAAAACCCAATAACACTGTGCCCGACCTGGGAATCGAACCCAGGACCTCGTGTTCAGCAGTAGTGTTTTTAACCACTAGACCAATGAGACAGTGTTTCACTTGTGTTTATATAGACTAGTTCGTTGTAAAAACCAAAAGTCTTATCGAACCGACGCTTAGTAGCCGGTTCTCAAATGACGTAGCAAACGAACCCATTATGACGTTTTAACCGATATGGATTACCAACAATTTCCCGTTATCAAGTTCTATCGAAATTGAATAACATTAAACTACGAATATGACGTGTTATAAATTATTAGTTGTGCCCGTGGGACCAACCATCACAAGTACACGTGTGCGCTTCTGTGTGCGTGCTCGCAATTGTTCGTGTCGTCTTCATGAACACTCACATTACCTTGATGATGATTTGATGAACACTCATCAGCATATCTATTATAATAATCAGAAAATGATGATTGTTTCCAAGGATTTCATTCCATACTTTTAATATCCAGGACACTTACAACAGCATCCGCAAGGTAACTCTTTCGCCATCTTATAGTTAAAATTTCCAATAATAGTGACCTCCATAAATTAATGTTATGTAAATAATTTCTGGCCTCAGCTGGATTTTGCCATGTGTAATGATCCTCGTCAATCACCTTGACCACCGAATTTCACTTTCATTAATTGCGGCGTCGATCGTACGAGCATCCTATACGTATCTTGCCTAAATAGATAGATGCTCTTCATCCTCTACAAGTCTACGGGAACCTTCTTCTTCGCATCATTCTTCAAACCGTTATGAGTGATGACTCACTATAGAATCTTCTCCTATTTTGTTTCAAGCGTAACACCTTCATTCACACTTAATGATTGAGCGAATGGATTAAGTCTTTATCCATTCAATTTGGTTCTTCTTAAACCCTAGAATAGTTCATTGGTAGTTCTTGTTTCGCTCTCCTCTTTGTAGTCAGTTAGCGTTATCTTTTTTCTTCTTTCTTTTCCCTGTTTCCTTTTTTCTATTTCGCGAAGATCAAATCGCGAAACGATCTTTAACGACTCAACACGCACAAATTGCAGTGTGCAATATACTGACATTATCATTGAAGCTAAGTCCTTTGACGTGTGTTTACTAACAGCAGATTAAGCAGGTCAGTTCAGCTGTGGCCTCTGCCGGTGACCGCTACAGCGCTAACTTATCTAATTAAGACGGTCGCCTGCTACCGGTCCGATGTAAATCAGTCGTAAACTGGTAACACCATCACTTTTTGAATTAGGAACGACTTGTTTACATTTTGACGAGTTATGCTAAAACAAATGGGCAACAGATTATTTTTTTTCCGATTTCAAGGTAGGTCTAAGTCAATTTTTTTTATAATGATGAGCTCAATGACCCCCTTAAGAGATTTAGGGTAAACAAAAACTAAGCTTGTTTAAGGTTATAAGCATGTATTATTCTTTGTAGCGATGCCTTTGTTCAGCACTTGACGACTGGTTGGCCCTTCAGTTTACAGGTACAAACTCATTACTCAAACATGTCATATTTTTTGTATATGACAAAAAGTACATTATGTTCGTCACGTCATAACGTATGGTTAATTACCATGGTCACCGATAACATTTACTCATTTATAGACAAATGTTGATAACCTACCTTCTTTCTACATGGATACATCCAGACACCTGAATATACACACACATAGGCAAAATACCTATATTTTATACAAAATGCGCGATTTGGGTGATTTAACATTGTGTTATGAAGGCTGTAATAAACAATTATTAAACAACAAAGATTTCCTGTAAACACATTTGTATACAAACATTTATACAACTTTGAGTCTTTCTTGTAATTTGTACAATGTAGGTGTATGAACAACATTATGTAACAAATATCCATAACAAACCTAAACGAGCTAGCAATAACAATATTAATTAGCTTCTACATCGGTCCCGCAGCTGTGAGATCAAAACATAGATAGTTCCAAATACATAATGTATTAAATAATCTAGATTCAAACCACTGCTCAAATCTATAGGCTAACCTCGGCTTAAACGTCTTAGGATGCCCGAATAAGTTGCTACTTAGTCGTATCAGGACATGATAGGATATAGGAAATAGCACGGAGTGCATTACAATAGCCAGCTGTGAGTACAAGGTCGTCCCAGAAGGCTGGCGCGATGGCGTCTGCCCGCTGTCTAGATAAACAGTTGTAACATTGTTGCATCGATAAATATTCATTTTCGTCTAGTACACTTAGTCGTGAATGGCACATGCCAGATGCCATCTATACACGTAATCCGTGACGGATGCTTGTACTTTGCAGTTTGCATATTAGCTACATGCATAAAATCACGCTTATTATCCCCGACAGGCTTAACAACGTTTCTGTTAGTGCTTAATATTTGTTAAAACGATGAGTTTGTGAGATAACGTGGACCAAACAGCCGCGTAGTGACTGTCTTCTTGGTCTAGTGGTCGCAAGTGCTACTGCTGAGTATGAGGTCTTGGGTTCGTGATTTGACAGCGTCATCAGGAGTTTCTGTAGTACGGATTGGTCATTTGGATACTGGAACATTAACTTAACTGGTGAAATGCAAGCTCACGTTATGCTCGACACTTTTTACAGTGCTTATTGATTCAATTTTAGCCTTTGTTGGTTGTTATTGTAATTACCTCCCGTTGATATTGAGAACTGAGAATAACCAGAGATGAGAATGATGCGGCCTATGAAGTTTAATTCTTATAGGTTTTACTCAAGGACCTTACTTTTTAAACTCAGGACGCCACTGTCTGAAACTGTCAGAGTGACACTTTAAAATGGCGTTGGGTAGCGTTTAACTGGATGTGTAAGTGTGATATGAATATTTTGATATTCTCGAGGACACAATATTGTTTGAATTGAATAGTTCTATGTCCAACACATGTGTGAAGGCACAATGCGGCTGTACCGACCGGTTAGTTACACACGTGTGAGCTACAGTGTGTTCCTCAGGTGAGCATCGATCGGCGCGAGTGGGACGTACCTCAACTTGAATTAGAACAACGGTGATGGCATGCCAGCTATATTGATGTCCTGCATGATGCCAGATCGCTATCACAAATGACAACGGCACTGTGGCAGCCAGCCAACCACGACGGAATCTCACCGACTGTTTTATTATAACGAGTCTGAAAAGGTTCCATTGATAAACACCATGAATACGCATTCATAACAAAATTAATTCATACGAATTAAATGGCGACCATTCAGTGCAGAATAATAGCTTCATGTATTTGTTCCAAGCTGCCACAGTCATAAAAATTAACGCATGTCACGCTCCTCGTAGCCGATTTAAAAACACAAATATGATCATAATATCTGTGCGGCAGATTGAATGTTTCATGATTTCTGTTGTGACTAGTAATCAAAATTATTCTTAATGTCATCTTTTCAACGTAAGAAGGTCGAAAAGATAAAAATCATGAAAGCACGATGTTAGCGGAAGCAAGAGAAAGATGTAACAGGAGCCGCCAATGCAATTGTATGGCTCAAGTATGGAGGGCCTCGGCGAGCCACCGTACGGTCCCTCGCGGCCTTGTGTACTAATTAGTGATTATTCTGCGAACAGTTGGTGCGCCCACTCGCTGCTCCGGCCAATCGACGCAGGTGGCTCACAATTTGTTGTGCATTGACCTCGCTCACTAGACCCATCATAGATATCTACATCAATTAATGTTGAACTGTTAATCTCCTCTCCTGTAATTCATGAAACTGATACATGAGTAGACAACACTGTATTCATTGACTCGTTGCACTTACCTACGTCAACATTAATGCACTTATTTATGCACTTATCTTGTTTGCCGATGTACGAGTATATAAATCTAGAATAACGTTCATGTTACTTTCATTTTCTTATCTATTCAACTGATTATACTGTCCAGTCATGAGGAAGACATTTGATCTGATTTAAACATTACTGTATTGAAAGGATCGTTGTTGATTATAGTGAAGTGTTCCCCTCCGTCGTTATCTCAGCATCGGACCACATAACGTATTCTTAATTAATGCCTTTATTGATCGCGTGCAAAATATTGCTAGCGTCGCAGGGTCACGTGACTACGTGCGGCCAGCTTCACCATACAGCAGCTTTTAAAATAAACACGCGTTTAAAGTAACGGCAGTTTGAAACATTTGTCTCGTGGAAACTTTTCAAACGGCGTCAATTTAAAGATATGTACTTATAGCGTGCCTACCCCCGTGTCAAGGTGAGGTCCCCTTGAGCTTGTGAACGAAACACATGGTCGCCTATTAAATATATGAGAAACGAACGGTAATATTATAGACGATAGGTGCCTATTTCATAAAATCGATCGTCCACCACTCAGGCAGTTTCATTGAACGGAGGTACAATTAGAATTTATGTTACGATTCATGTATCAGTCGTCTGTTGTCAACGTATAAAAACTGGCAGAGTTTAAAGTGGTGCTAATTTATAAAATTGTTTTTCGGATATAAAACTACTGCTAGTCTGTAGTGCCTACACTAGTAATGCTCCTTGCTGAAGATTCAGGTATTGTCTTGCTGAAGACTCAGTATGATTGGCAGGCGGTTTTAGTTCACACATTAAACTAACTTGAAATACTAAGTGACAACTGATTGTTAAGTATCTATCTTGAATCTACCTTCACGACGTAGTAGCACCTCCTCGGTTCGTTTCACCTCCTCGGTTAGTTTCATTCACCGTTACCTCGTCGCGTCGCTTCTTTACGATGTTGGTTTCGCCTTTCAGTATTCGACGACGCGTCTATGTTTCATCATTATTCACGACGAGAACGGACTATTGTTATCCATTGAGTAGCACTTATTGATATCTTCTCTATTTTCAGCCATCCAGAAGTCATGCAAGCCAGCGATGCTGGGTCGCATGTGGCAGGCGAGCCGGCGCGCGCTCAACCTGGAGCATGCGCCTGCATACCAGTTCGCGTGCAGCCAGTGGCAATCCAGTCCACACCCCTCCACAGCATATCTAATATACAGGTTAGCTTCGCCAAACCATATTTTAAGCAGACTTACTATGTTGTCAAGGCTTTCCCCAAGGTCCCATCCCTGTACGTAACTAGACAATCATCTCTTTTGTGAGAAAAAGCACACAGTTAGATCTATTCGGGAAGGAAACGAGCAATGACGAGCAACGAGCGTATGACGGCAAGGAAAGGAGCCCTGGATGAGTCGAGGCTCAAACAATGATCTATCCAATTTATAGGGTATGGCAACACAGTGTCGGCTGCTGGTTTAGTTCCATACAAAACGAATAATTGGAACCACGTAAGGTTTAGGGAAAGAATTTGAATTAAAAATAAGTACGATAAAACACGCGAAAATCATTCTAACCATACAATTTGTAAAACTTATCGGCGTGTGCACTTTTACGTCATACTAAAAATATGCGTGTCGGTCTTGATATTTATTTACTTTGGTACAGATGGCTGTTATTCCTCTCGGTGTTGTCAATTGGCGTGGCGAGCTTCGCGTGCCAGCGCCTGCCGCGCCTGTACGAAGGCCCGAAGGTCGAGCTCAACTACATGAAGTGGTTCATCTACTTCACCAACTGGGGCTACTTGCTGATCGCGCTGCAGTCTGGACTGGCCCTAGCGGTCGTGCATCGGTACAGAGCACAAAAGTTTGATTCCCGTAAGTTTCTGTTTGCCTGGTATTGTAATAATTTGATGTAAAATAGCTTTATTCTATCATATTTTCTTAATAGTAGGGGTAAAATTGACGCCAAAGTATTTCAAGTCCAAGGGTATTTTAAAATTATGCGACAAGTTCGAACTATAAAACTGCATTCTTATGTACAAGAACATGCAGTTTGCTACAATGTAAGACGGTTTGCCAAGTTCAATGACTTATGCTAGACTTTGGAGCCACTGAGCTTACTAACGCACCGCACAAGATGATGCCAATCTTTTTAGTCTTTTTTTTTAGAGTTCCGTACCTCAATCGGCAAAAGAACCCATTATAGAATCACTTTGTTGCCCGTCTGTCAAGACCCTTTTTCTCAGGAACGCGTGGAGGTTTCAAGCTGAAAGATAATACTCAGAATAATATCAAATACTCCTTGGAGCAGTGAAAAAATCAAACTTGTGAGTTTATGTAGCATATTTCGCCATTTCACAAGGAAATCAAATTCTATAGGGTACTTCACGTTGACCTAGCATCATGAAATTTGGCAAGAAGCAATGTCTGACAGCACATTAAATGACAAAATCTGAAAACTGTAAATATGCAGTTTCATAACAAAATACCTACAATACAAGTTTATACGGAACCCTCGATGCGCGAGTCGAACTCACACTTAGCCGGTTATTTTTTAAGAATATAGTGTGGTGCTAACCCATTCAGAACAAGTACAATGGCCTAACACTCTCGAATTAACATAACCTCATTCAGATGAAGCTAAAATATGGCGCAATCAAATTAAATAATCTATGTTTAGCAAAACACATATACTACAGACTATCAACGAACTAATAAAAATATAAGTACTAGATGTTGATAAAAACAAGTCATGCTGTGTTGATTGGGACAGAATTTCAGTTAATTACTCTAATACTGAGAATGAAACCTAAAGTCATTCATAGATACTCTTTACTACTAATGTTATATATCTCGCAACGGAAGTTCATATGATCACTTGATCAGCAAGTGTGTTCACTAAACATGGCAATTACCACGTCCATACGTTGCACGGTTTTTGGTTCTTCATTTAGTCAATAGATGTAAGCGAGATTTCAGGGCTAAAGAAACATCTGCAAGCATGGTCGCTGGTATATGCTTTTAAGTAGTTAAATAACTTATATTTAACAATTCGGCCGTAGCATAGAAAATCTCGTCAGATCAATCCTTCATCGACAACTCAGATCTCAAATGTCTCCACAAACAATGGCCCACTTTCCATCTAGCGCAGTTTGCCCTAATACCTGCGCAATTGACGATCTAATGATTGCATCAGCGGGCGGAGCTCTCATAGCTAAATTTTGGGCCAAATATATTTAATGAAAATTTGCCATCGACACGCTAAGAAGAAGAAGTGGTTAAATAAACCAAATCATCCAGTGCTAGGTCATTCACATAATATTTTCATAAAAATCGAACCCATGTTTCCCGATAACCGAAATTGTCGTATGACGATGAATCAAATTTGAACATATAAAAGATGCAAACAGATTACAGCTTTTCTGTCACTCCGCTTATTTTGGACACTTTGTAGAAAACTTCCAAGCCAAGATATTTCTTTGAAAATTAAGTGCGTAGCGGGAAATCTGAACTTTATTCACGGTGCTTTTCTAAACAGAAGTAAAGAATTTAGGACTCGGAGTATGAACTAGATGGACTAAATAAAGTCATTACCCTGGTTTGCCTAATGAAAAGTCCGATAGCCTAGATCCCGTTTGGAGCTCATTGTCATAGCTGCCATAGAAAGTGTTGAGCACATTCCTGGCAGGTCAACTGTCGAGCTCGTCAATGTCAAGTGCCTTGCGTGGGTGCGTTTATTACAAAAAACGGTTTCCTTCGACTCCGTAACTCCTCACGCGAATCAATTAATCCGAATCATTGAGTTGCATGTGGTCGTACACATCAAAATGCTGGCTGGGGATCGATTGAACACGTGTTTTATTTTTTTTCGTCCAATATAAACGCTATACGTTAAGATGTCTAGACTGTTCATCAATTTAGATGAAATCTCCTAATAGCAGCATTATTGGTTTGCTCACGTAATGTCCTGTCGTATTTGTTCGCGTCGATGCTAGTCAAGGGCATTTATATTCAAATAAAGACATTTGGACAATATTTGAATGCGCGCTATCGACAGAGGTCACGAACGCTTGATTGGTAACAATTTCGCGTCAATTAAGATCACAGTGGAGCGGGTCCGCTGTCCATTGTGCTTCAAATTATCCTTATTGGTTCCTCATTCCAACCGAACCGAGCCCAAATGGAGTGGGTATTATGCCGCAGCTATTGTAGAAAATTGGAGACGTCCACTTCAATAGTAAGTGGAGCACAATTGAGTGTCATAAAAAGGATTCACATAACGCCTACTCTTTCGTCCGGAGACTTAGCCTGGGATAGAAGACATGAATGAATGCATTCACACATTGAGCATGATATATGATATACCACCTCCCCTACACCCCGTATGCTTACGATGCTCAACACGCTCGTCGAGACCAACCCTGGATCGGACTTGTTTGTATGTTTGTTTAGGCACAGATTACATAATAGTACAAGGTTTCGGTGAGATCTTGCAACTGAATTTGCAATTCCTGTAAGTTTCCTGAATAAAAGTTTTTCCTCCTTTCCTAAATGATTACCAACACACGATAAACCTCATTGACAGGCACATTTTACACACTTATCTAAATAAATAAATAAATTTATTTCAGCATTTCAGGGCCTGTGTGATAATTGTGTGTCTTATGTTCATACAGTCAACCTACGTTTTGCAGCATGTGAAGAGGATGAGATCCCGATCCCACTGGGCCGGCGCACGCGCACGCCCCTGATGTGCCGCGGGTACTGGCTCGCGCACAACATTGCCACCGACCTCGCCTTCGTCATCTCGCTCGTGTACTGGGCGCTAGTACATGATCCTAGTAAGTGATGAACAGTTTCTTTATTCGAAGAAAACCCATGCAGAATCATAATTATACATAGGCTTAGATAACATGTTTGACAAAATCTACTCATCAAATGACCATGTCTCAGCAAATGTTTCGTGGGGCGGCCAATATTTTTATCAGAGTTTTCATAATTATTATGCATTAGAAACAATAGTCATTGTTTTAAACCCTTCAGTCACGTGAACCACTTATTAATATGCTGATCGTTAAAATATTTTGTTTGCTTTGCGGACAGTGAACCTGTTCATTTTCAAGCAATACGTTTTTAGCGCCTAATGAAAAAAAATAGCATCTCGGTTCCAAGATACATGACTAGATATTTCTTAAAAGGAGCATTTGTTTTAACCACGTTATTTATATCTCATAGCATCGTGCTATCTTGCGGCCGTTAGATACTTACATCCGCTGCATTCAAAAATCTATGATAAATACATATTTTATTTGATTAATAACGTTGTCGATCCACAGAGATCCACGAGATCAACGCGCTGAACGTGCTAGTGCACGGCGGCAACTCGCTGGTGATGCTGGTGGAGCTGGCGGTGACGTCACACCCGGTGCGTGCCGCGCATGCGCTCTACAGTGCCGGCGCCGGCCTTGCCTACGGCGTCTTCAGCGCTTTCTACTGGGCCGTCGGAGGAACTGACAGGACTGGTCTACCAGCTATATACCCAGCGCTGGATTGGAACAAACCTGGTAAATGATTGTGCCAATCACCGTCATCTGCCTAGCCTTCTCCAAACTATGTTGGAATCGGCTTCCAGTCTAAACGGAAGCAATTCTCCCTCAATTCTCAATTTTTTATTGCGTACCATAATGTATGTAGTTGGTATGGAAACAAAATATATTAGTCACAATTATGGACCCTGTCGGGCACAGCATAGAAAGCAGATGAATGAAAGTATGGAGCGACTGCATTCTGACCTTCGCAACCCCGACTATGAAATGACTCCGCCAATATTTAGGTGTAAAGCAGTAGCTGTCTGGTAGCAGCTGGATGAGAAAATTCGAGGATCGAGTTAGATTGCGTTTGATTGGCGAGGTCTTACTGTTTGCCACAGCGGTTTTAGAAAACTTGTATTGTTACTTCACATAATATAATAAAGGGTGATGATAATCTCTTCTACAATCATCAATTTATAATCGGAAAAAATATAAACTGCCTAACTAATAACGGCCTTGCTACAACTTTACAAGAACTGACGGACGCTTGTATCCAAAATTCTCATTAAACTACTGCATGACAGACTTAAGAAAGAATCAGTCGCGGCTGTCAAACTGTCGCACTGAAGACTGACAGTTTGTCTTTGGGGGCTTTGCGAAGGGCAGCCATAGAATATATAATCTTCTTTTCTATACTAAAGACAAATAGTAAATAAACTATTTATTATAGCCTAGTGGTGTGACTGCCAAGTCATAGGTCTCGAGTTCGAACCCAAGGCACGCACCTCTGATTTTTCGGATTCATGTGCGTATTGTATAATTATCACTTGCTTCGGTGAAGGAAAACATTGTGAGGAAACCAGCATGGCTGAGAGATATTTCTCGACGGCATGTAAAGCCAAGTCAGAGGCCCATGGGTGGCATAAAAACTCTGACACCAGGTTAGGCACTGACCACACGATAAAGAAGAAAGAACTATTTATCAAAATGCCTGCAGGAAGTTTTTAAGTACTTAGTGTCTACGATTAGCTTTTACCCTATGAGTAACATGGTGATTTGTGGCTCCTCCGGGTTTATGTTGGGGCAACGCAAATCGTTCTTACATAGATTTGCGCCTTTAAACTCAACCTCGATTTAGGAGAAGTCCTAGAGCAATACAGTGTTTCTTTTCCAACAAATAATGAAGTATATTTTCACCAGGCTCGGCGTTCGGGTTCGTGTCTCTGTGCGCGGTGGTGATGGTGTTCGCGCACGCGTTGGCGACGTGCGTGGCGGCAGCGCGCGCGCGGCTGGCACTGCGCCTGCGCCCGCGCGCGCACGCCGACCGCCTGGCGCTGCCCACGCACTGATCGCACGGCAAGCTGCACTAGCATCCACTCACACGCATGCCGCGCCTCAACTACACAAGTGTTAAAACAATCGGACGCAAACAAAAGAAACGCTTGCGCCGGTCGCTTGTACCGGATGCAGTGTACGCTCATTCCCAGTGACCTACCTATAAGTACTGTAGATTTTTTCGATAGTGTTGCCGGTCGATACAGCCGATCATCAATTTTACTGAATATTTTATATTAGTGTCTACTCACTGAACCTTTTGTTTATTGACAAATCAATTAAATTGGTGTGTGTACAGACAGTAAAAAAGCTAGCAAATTGTATGTCGTTGGTACCGTATTCTCCACCAAGTTGAGCGGTAAATGCGTATTTGAGCGTCTTGTTACCAGGAGGTAACAGGAACTCAATTATGGGTAAAGTTAGAGTTTCAAAATGTATAACTGTTGGTAGATCGTGTTTTGGTAAATTGTTTTTCGATTTACTAGTTTATAGATTCAAGAACGTCTTGATCTATGATGTGTTTACTCCACATTTGTGTAATTTTTCTTCTACTTTGATAGTAGTTAAACTTATAGACGTGTTTTTTATATAAAAATTGCGAGCATAATATTAATAATATCACCATTCTCAAAAGAATAGCATTAAGCTTAGTTATAAAAACTTACGGCTGTAAAAAGAAGCTTTGTCTCAAAGAGTGCAACTGACTTTTATCGCTTAAATGCTCATTCCAAACATTCCTCACGTCAAAAAAGATATATCATTCAGCTGAATAAGTGTATTTAAGACATGAACGTGTGTTTATTTAATTTGTATTATGTTCCATCCGATGTGTGCATGCGTCGATACTCAGGAGTCTCAAAACACCGGCTGCCGAAGTACAAAACAAAACTGTAGCGCTGCAGAATGCACCACCTCGCACAATCTCATTTAGTATACCTGCTAGAGTAAGGTTTTGCTGTGTGCATAATTTTACTGTGCAAAAAAACTGTGCACTTCTTTAATTATGATTGTGTACTTTGCTGTCTTCGTACATAGAGAGTAAGGCTCGACAGTGATCGTTGTAACTATAGGGACTGCATGCAAGCAATAATATTGCAATTATTATAATAATTATGATAAGTGTTTGTGAGTCGGTTTTAGATATAATGTCCAGCGAGCAGTTATTACTGTCACTACATTTAATTTAAACAGTCGACTTACAAGACATTCCTATTTTTCCAAAGAAACGTAGCAATAAGTCATTGGTATGTGTAATAGGTATGTGTAGTATCTTTAGTTTAGCACTTAAAGTATCATAGTGCCTAGGAAAATACATTTCATGAGCATTTTGTCGTCATGTGATTCACCGTGATTTTCACAACACTCTGAAATATGTCAATTATTTTTTTTATAAGTACCTATATATTTCTTATTGTTATGTGAAATACCCATTCCTATATAAGTTGAAAAGAAGGTTGTATAGTTAGGCTTTGATCGTGTTCCGGCGACAAATAGTAGGCTTTTTGTAACACGCCCCATAAAATCTGAGCTATAAAATCACGGTGCCTAGTATTGTGTAATTGTAAGGGGTTAAAGGTGCTAACCTCATTTTTGTAGTAATTTAGGTGCATAATGGATTTTACGTACCCACAACAGAATAGCATGACTTTTCTCTACTTACACTTTAATACTGAAGCTGTGAAACTTCATGCAGTTTGAAATTGAATTCATAAGCATGAAAGTGAAAGTACTCATGAAAATGATGAACTTTTATTAAAGACTAACTTTAGTTGGTTTTTAATTCAAAAACAAAGGTGTGAAACCACTTTTTTCCTTGTTTCAGAGTTGGTTCCACATTAAAAGTACCTAGTATCAATTTTGTAGTTCAAAGCCAGCTTGCTTACAAATTATAAATGTGCCATAAACACCAAAACCAAACTAACATAAGATAAGAACATTAAGGGCGTGTCTATTCTGTTCTATAAGGACCCTTGCCCACTGCGACGTTTTGTAGCGATATAAACGCAATACGGGTGCGATACAGAAGCGATGCTACCACTGTCTGTGTACACCTTCGCCCTCAAAGCCATGGTTCTGTGACTCCACTCTACTGAGATTCCGTGGTGCTCCAGTTGCGTTGCATCCCACCTTCGTTTTTCCGATGTCGTCAGAAACAGGCGCGCGTTTACATGTCGCATGTTGCAAACACGACTATCGCGTGATAGCAGCGATGCTGTCGCGCGTTTCCTAAACGCATCGCTACAAGAGGTCGCCGTGGGCGAAGGCCCTAAGATGTAGGTCCATTATGCACTCTCCGGGTGGCGGCTGGCTTATAACTTAACATTCATGTCGTAAATAATTCAGTCACAGATTGTCCCCGGAAAGACTGATTGTCTTTGTCCTTTTTTATTTAACTATCAGATTAACATATAATAATTAACTTGAAGACAGTATTATTACTGTACAGAGGTTTGCCTATAGGGCGTAGAGGTGTACATTTAACTGTCAAAATAGATCCTACCTCTATCACCATGGCCCGTCAGTATTGATGAATGTAATTATTTATTTTTATTTTATAAATGCATTGATTGGTATTTTATTATGTGTCCTTGTCCGCCATACTCGTGTTGTTGCATTTAGAAACGGGAAAATAACCTGACTGTTATGTTCAATTAAGAGCAGCCGCGGGAAACAAAAATGAATTTCTGCATTTCTATATAAATAGTAAATTACCGTACAGTTGTTGTAAATACTTGAGTGTACAATTTATTGAACACCTACATTCCTGCCTTGCTCCAAACTTAAGTAGCTCAGCATTTATACTATAAGCAAATATCTACGTAGAGAATATTGTAGGACTTATTATAGTGATATGAATCGTTCCTAGCCCTAATTTAAAATCGGACAAAATGCTGTGATGCGATGTTTCTTTAAATTAATTAAATTAAGAAGCAATAATGTAATCTCGATGACATTGTAAGCAATATAATAATAACTTTTAAAATGTAATGGACTGTAATCTCACTTGAAATAAATATTGTATCTTCTAAGTATTAAAATGTGAGATCCTCAGAATGCCAGTATTCTGGTCTACTCGTATTTCGTAAATCGGCCGTGAATTTTATTTATTTGTAATGTAGTTTCAATTTTAAATCCCAATTTCAAGAACGTTGTAGAAAATATATCCTGAGGGATCTGGTCATATCGTATTATAATCAGTGTAATTAATCGTGATAATAAATAAATAAAATATTAATTTTCCCAGGTAATTTATGTTTTTTCTTATTCATTCTCCATTCTATCTACTTACCATTTCATTTTAAAATAAAATCAAGGTTAAATCCAAAATATTACATAGAATGTGTGATGAGAATAATTTATGATACATGAAGGATGATTTTTGAACAGTAAAGTTGAGCGCGATCTGCGTGCGGCCTCAGGTGCGTGCGCGCAGCATCCCGCGCGCTGCACTGAGGTCGGCACACCAGTCGCGCGGCACTCGCGCGCTACTACACGCGCACCGCGTGCTCACCAACATTTCTCACAATAGAACCGCGCAAACTTATGAATTATCGTAAAAGCGCGTCGTTCATTGAAAATATATTTTGTTTTGATTTTCCACAATAAGTGTGTCGTGTGTGTACAAAATAAAATACAAGAGGTATGTATACCAAATCACAACAAATTATGTTTTGAAATACGCACCCGATCTATTTTCATTTTCAAAGGAAAACTTATAGTCATACAATTACTTCCTAAACCTACATATCTTCATAACAATAAATATTTTAAATCATCTTATATGATTCATCATTTTACAACCATTAACTTTCCTTGCTGAAAATGAGCTTTTCATTTACCGCTACAGTGTAAAGTTAAAAAGGGATAATTTTATTAAGGTGCTACGCAGGGCTACGACTCTACGAGGGGTCGTAGCCATTCGTAGCACCGTACTAAAAACATCCCTTGAGTTTTTTCTACATTCATTTACGTATATTTCCATTATTTACCATCATACGTCATTCATTATAATCATCTCCATCTGAGTAATCAAATACCTGACGTGCTTCGTTAAGAAATAGCGATAAAAAAAAATGCGATACTAGTATTGACGTTACTTCCACGCAGACGGAAATACCTTTTTACATACTAGGCACACAGTGTACATACTTCATCTATATACGTACACAGTACAGACAGTGGCTTAATAACTAGTTTTCTTCGAAAAAACCCTGAAATATTTGCTTAGTAACGTGGTAAATTAATTCAGTTTATGCAAAAATAATTATGTTAGCGTGCCATAGTGTTACTGTTGGTAATTACTCGATTAGATATTCTCGGTCGCGTAAAAAGTAGCGATAGGTTGACTGGCACCAAAGAAGAAATCCTCGACCTAATCTATGCATAGGTTGATCACAGGTACTCGCCCTTATAAGGAAGTGACCCGAAAGGATATAAAACCTTGTAGACACTATTTCGTTGAATCCATCGCCAATATTAGCCATATTAGTATTATTTTGATAATTCTGCTCTTACGATTAGAGTAGAGGGGAGGTGCATCGTGTAGGTCAGGAGTGTCAAATATGATAGAGATAGGTCAGGAGCACATTACACTGTCCAACTAGTTTTGGCCAAGTGCACCTAACGACATCTCATAATAAACAATATAAATATCTTACAAACAGCACGTAATAAATAACTGAAACTATATTTGGAACTTATGTGCTACACATCTATTAGGTCCACTAGGATCTTGGCGCGTCTCCCAACGACGCGCCTAGATATTGGCTGACCGCCCCATACGTTCCAACTCTGTCAGTGCACTCCTAACTCGTAATATAGAACAATAATTTTAACAGTCCAGCTAATAATAAATAGTCGTAAAGAAGCATTTCTAAAAGTGCACTGGCAACATGTTTCTAAGAACCTGTTTTCGCGGGAGATTGAGAAGGTTAGCCAGTAATTCTTCATAATCACAGGAACTCTCTTAATTAAGAATAAAGGAACTGGTTAAGTGTTTCTGATCACGATCACGCGAGATCCTTCACGTAATGGCAACCCTGGCAACTTCAGTTTCTAACCTCGTTTACCCATCGTGGTACAACGAGTAAAACCCTCTTTCTTAATCTCAGTGATTAGCCGTCACGGTATGCCTCCATGGGTGTTACACGCTGTAGATTGATATAATCAGTTACAAATATTATAACAAAAGCAGTTCTGGAGTGAATCGGATGTTTAGAAACACGCGAACACCGGTAGATGGCCGACTGGCCGGGTTAGTACCGTATCCTTAATGTTATTACAAATCGTTCAAGTATCGTGAGCGACGCGCATCCTTAAGGTTAGGATAATGAGCGAGCGTTTTCCTCGGTTTCTAATGCCCCTGAAATGATTTTCCACGTAGTGAGCAGTGAGCTCCTCGGCTGCCTTATAGGATGTTGTAGGTCGGCGCGGACGTAAATAACAAACAATCGGCTCAACACAAATACATTTTATGACGTTCGGACAAGGCGACTTAACAAATTAAGCAAACCTAGTGTTGACCCATAGTGCGGCGTGATTGTGGAAACATTTGCAAAATACTAAGAGTTCAGTTACATGGTATTGTTCACCGATAGGTTTCACGTCGTACTTTTAATTGACAAAAACTAAACAATACTGTGTTGGACTGTTGTTGCGACGCGACGGACGTCAAAACAAAACGTGAACGACTCAATTAATTTTATTACCAAGTGGAACGATTAAATATTTTACATATCCTTCTGACTCTTGAAGAAGAAACAGTGTTAAATCGTGCTTTTTAATAAGTGTTGTTCGTTGTTTTGGCTGGCAGATAGTTAGTGGATATTCTCTCAGTATATTTGTCGGATTCAGGTAGATAGTTTCATGTATTAACTTTGCGCTTTAGGAATAAATGGAGTTTGTGAATTAGTACGTTAATTTCATCCATCATGTATATACCTAATATTGGGTCAAAGTTATAAAAGTGGGATTAAGGGTAGATTTCATGCTTCATCTTTGTATTTGTCATGACAATCTTCGTCTTTTTTTTGTTTATCTATTTAAACTTCTTGCTTGTGTCTGTTTATGTGTATTTTAATTCTGAGCTTTACACCCCCTGTAACGGCAGATACCTTGATTTATATTTGACGTTCAGACTAGATGTAAGACTTTCTATCGACGAATTTTGATTAAAATTCTATAGATATATTCTGGCAGTCAGGGTCGACAGTTTGGCGTGCTCTCCATTCAGAAGGAACGGTTCTCGATGTGTAAATACTAACCAGTTACTAAATTTACTCTTGACCGTGGTCACCGCTGCTCAGCCTTGGAAATTGATCGATACTAGATATTTTAACAGCCTTTCGAACACGTGCCTCCATATATTTACTTATTAAGTGATGAAGTTGCTTGCAAATGTTATATTATATTTTACTAAACAATCAAATAAAAATGTTTGCTATACCGATTGTAAAAAAAATTGCAGAATATAACTTTTGGTAATTTGATTGTCAATCTATACTATATAATATTATAAAGCTGCAGGGTTTGTTTGTTTTGTTTGTTTGTTTGTTTGTTTGAACGCGCTAATCTCTGGAACTACTGGTCCGATTTGAATGATTCTTTCAGTGTTGGGTAGTCCATTTATCGAGGAAGGCTATAGGCTATATATCATCACGCTACGACCAATAGGAGCGTAGCAGCAATGAAAAATGTTGCAAAAACGGGGAAAATTGTATTTTTAATAACTTGACGCGGACGAAGGTCGCGGGGAACAACTAGTCGCAAATATGAAGACTAACAAGCGGTTGACCAGTCCATTTAACGAATAGTCTCCTTGTGATATTTGCTCATACATTAAAGCAGCACGTTACTGTCAGGAAGTTCGTCCATCATCCGCGTATTCTCAGTAATGTTTTAACTTACAAACAAACTTAACATTGCTTTAGTTAGCACCAGCCAATGACAAGCGCGGTGTTTATTTCACAGTCCGTAGCCCGCGACTTAGGTACATTAGACCTTCATCAAATATTATCATTGAATTGTAAAATATCTAAAATTATTCGCACATTCGTTATGTTTTAAAAATGTGTTTAGTTACGAAGTAGTCATTTGTCGGGTAATAAAATCGTAATAGTGACGTAGAAAAACGTAGGTACATAATCCCATATATTATATCAAGTAAAATGTAATGCTATATTGCATTTGCCTAACATGCGTTAACAGTTGTTCGTAAACATTTCATAGTTGAGTCGATTCGTTCTACGTAATATATAATGTAGGTCATCAGGCACCAGCGCCTGCGCAACCTGCTATCAACGATCTGTTGAACTTGAACTTGTAGCGTTTGCTTGTTTGTACCAAAACTCGTAAACCTCTTTAGGTAATAATATTGACTGTGCTCCTAACATATGTATATTTATGATGAATGCCACGGCATTGTAGCGCTATGTAAATTCGGTAATCGCGGTAACGTTAGTTTGTCATTAAAATGCGTTTAAGTCTTTTTAATGACAGCAAACAAATGAGGTAATGTTTGGCTTCCACGCATGTCCGAGAGATATTTTATTATGCTTCTCGTTTTAGCCAGATTTGCCGTTTTGCAAATGGTAGCATTATGGAGATTGAAAATATATTACAGGGACAGTTTAAGCATGATAAGTATAAAGGGTGTAAAAAGACCCTTAACGAAGCCAAGAGGCACTTATTTTCCCCGTCATTGCGATAATTTTTTGTTCTAGACCATACCTGGGAACCTTCTAGTTACGGAGATATTGGTGGTCAAAGTTCCAACTTTTTCACAAGTTTTTTTTTTTAAATACCACTTTTAAAGGTTTTAAATTTACTTTAAACACCTCCACGACCCCCGTGCTATTCAATCCATCCATCAGCACAATGTTTTCAGTGCGTTACATTGGGTCCTTCCGTAAAACGTGATTTTTCACTCAAAAAAAAAAATCGTTTCCCAGATGTACAGAATGCTTGGTTGACGGCTTCGTGAAGGGTCTGTACAGAGCCAAGATTGTTACCAATACAGATGTTTATATCCATGTGATTTTTCCACAAAAGTTATACTGAAACTAGTTTCGTTGCCGAGTGCTATAATTGGAGGCTAGCCTTTCATTTACATATTTGTCACATCACATTGCACTCGCGTTATTTATTTTTCCCGAACCTTCGAAGCCAGAATTTCCAGTCAACCTATAAACAACTTGAAGCTTTACGCTTTTTATTTTAGAGGACAACTCCAATAAATAGTCAATTTTTATTGCAAGATAGATAAAAACATAATAAATATAAACCATTAATATTGAACTTATAGAAGCTTCACCTTGACTTTTCTTTTGTACAATGTTAGTTGTATACAAAGCGCAACATATCGTTTATTTTATAAAGAATTTAATTACTTTTAAAAATAAAATAACTCTTTAAAGGCTATAACAATTATTTCAATTTTACGCATTTAACGTTTGATAAGATCCATCATTATTTTCTCTCATTCGATCATATGATCTCGTAACCCTTTATCAGCTGTTTGAAGGTAGCTCCCATCGAGGTAAAAGTTTAGCCATCAGGGACCGAATGACAAATGCTCTTAACAGGCAAGTTACCCAGACAGTCAGCCTCAATGGCTTACCACGCCGTAAAATACCACTTCCACGGGTGTATACGTAAAAGATTTGCTATGAGACCGCCAATTGTAACACTCTGTGCAAGTTAATCATAAGTTAGTGAACAAAGAGTACCTGTAAATCTCCCGTGCAAACAGATACAAGCTGCCTGCTGTAGGAATTCCTTTCGAGAATGAACTAGAATTTTTCGGAAGTCACACGACACGGTTTTTGAGTCGTACATAGTTTATACGTTACTCAAATGACGTAAAGTTAATTGTGATTCGCTTAAGGGAAAGGAGCCTAAGAATATACAATAAGCTATGTTCATTCAAGGAAACCGTACGAGCACGTGTACACATGATTCTTGGTCTCACGTGTATTCTGTGATGGTTAGACAACACCGAGGCAGAACGAAGTGTTGGCCATGGCGACTCTAACTCACTCAGTCCTCCGACCACAACAACCGAATTATGAATTTATTCACCTTTATGTTAATCACATAAATTCACCTTGTTAAGTCATGTCATTTTAGCATAATAACACTTTATAACGTACTCACTTAATATTCCTATTTTCTGTCCTTGTTCACAGCTACATAAACATATTGGAGGCTCACTCGAGATGTTAAAATAAGCAGCACTAACAAACTACTAAGTATTAATTATTGAAGGACAGATCAACAGTTAAACAGACACAATGGTGCAGTGGTCCTGGAGGCAAGCCTTTTATTGCATCACAGGAATCCTTGGGAAAGAGGAAATAGAGTCGAGCGAGCCATTCACAAGATCATGTTGCGGCAGGATCTCCCCGCTGTACTGGAGAGTGCCCATCCTGGTGTGGGCGCTGTTCGTCATGTTCTGGTCCATCTCGTTCTTCTGGGGCCCGACAGAGAAGTTCTTCCTGTACATGACACACTGGGGCCTGGCATTTATAATACTGGAGTCGTCCTTCGGAATATTCGTGGCCATAGGACGTAGAGGTTTTACAGGTAGGCATTTTGTTGCATTTTAATTACTGCATCTGCTAATCAAGTAGTAATGGTCGTCTTCCGAGCCGGTCAGTGGTGCGTCACAAATGGCGGCGGTTGCTCCACCTCGTGTTTCACATAGCATCCTGGCCGGCAGGCGGCGCAGGCGGCTGGTGCGAGTCCAGCAGGTACCTGCACCTGTTAGCCTGACAACTACTACATTCTTGTATCGTATAAGTAGTAGATTCGCGCCACCGTGCACCGGCTTAGTCACGCGTGCATGAATCTTTCGCAAAAGAAAACTACTAAACTGGAAACTTTATCTTTATTACTATGATCAAATATCGATTAAATAGTTTAATCAAAATATTGGGTTATACACGCCGTACTTTTTCACTGTAAATTGATTCATTTTTTTTTATGGGAAAATACTAACTGAACGATGGAAAATACTTTCTGGTTTATCTAGTTCTTTATCAAGTTAGATGTTTTTTAAACTGCCGTAATACATAAATATGTTTTAGAATCACCCATTCAATTATTTTCTTGAGTAAGTTCATTATTATTGTCATAATTAAAACAAAACAATCAAGATTGTTATTGAATCGTGGGAAGGTTAGATCCTAATCAAAAGAAAGATAAGAACAATCCCCAAAGTATTTTCCACAATTGACTCAACTAGACACAAACACGAGCAGTTTTGTCATAAACACAACTCTTTATCATCATGTGACACTTAATTCGTAATTATGGTTTTGACTAATATGTAATTAAACCAAACTAATCTTTAATTTTTGTATGCAAAGTAGGTATAATAGTTTATAGCGGTATAAAGTGTTGCGTACCAAGGATTCGCTAGCTACCTAAGTACATAATTTAAGCATTTGCTAACAAGAAGCACACACGATACAGAAAAAAATCGAGAGTGGTGGGGGAAATGTGCAAAAAAGTATATCCTCATTCGTGATTAATGAATCCATAACGAATCATTGTTTTAAAGAACGGCTCAGCTAGTTAATATTTTTAGGACTCGATTATACTGAAAAGAAGTTATCTGGATGCAAAAAATCGGTATTGCAAGAACCGATTAAAAATCTATGTCGCAAGACCTTGACGATACAATAAAGAACAAGTTCATTACAGACAGTGTTGTTACAAGATCAGGCCGTCCTCACGCTTCACTGCCTATAGCACATTTTCACTGCTTAGTTTATCACTAACTATGTACACGATCGGTCCTACTTCACGCTAATACTTAACCGATAATATAAAGGCTATCAGTGCAATTTATAACATTGAAGGATGAATGCGAACACGCGCTGAACAAAGACCGTCTGGAAATGCGGTTAGGAAGTGATTGTGTACAGTGTTCATTGTTAGTGTTGGTGAGGTGCGAAGTGTTGGTTGCGTGTGCGCCATGCTGTGCAAGTGCGCGCGCGAGCAGTGCGGCTGGCGCATGTGCCGGCTGGAGCACCCGTCGCCCAGCAACTTCTACGTGAGCTGCTGGCAAGGCAACCGCTCGGCCGCGCCGCTGCTGCTGCTAAGGGGCTTCCTGTTCCTGTTCTCGACGTGCGTGCTGCTCGCGTCTGTCGCCGTGCCCTTGACATTGGACATACATTTCGGCTACTGGTTCATATACCTAACTCATTGGGGTTTCCTACTAATTGTTCTCACTGAGGGCTTCGCTACTGCTGTATCTGCATACGCTTACTTTAAGAGACCTATTTGTACGCTGTTTACTATTCTTTTCTATGTTTATCTAGGCACTTGTGTGATATGCTCTGATAAAACCGCACCTAGGTTTGTTATCAAACACGAGCACACTTGAAAACAATCTGTGTTGGCTCTACGTTTGATTTTAAACCTTGACTGACACAGTTTTTAAGGAGATGTTTTATTGTATTAAAGGATGTATGTATGGGGGCCGGTTGGTGTCACGTCAAAGAATAATATGTGGCACGTGGCTGCGGAGAGGATCACGTAGTAACGCGGTCGCCCGTCACGTCGCCCGACCTCGCGCCGGACGCGTGAGGTCTCATAATAAACTGCCTCCACATTATCTCATCTATCACTCACTAACTCTACATATACTCTACGCACTATCTTTACTCTTATTTGAATAACCAGTTCATGTGTTCATACGTGTAAACTAATACATTTGTAATAACGTTAAGCATTTTTATGGAGGTCATGACTACCATTGTACGAGTACCTATAGTAGAGCGGATGAATTAGTTATGTTCCGCTGCCACCGCGCGCGGTGCGACCAATGTTAGCGGAAGATGTAAACATTACATTCACCAAATTATACATTCGTAGTTCGTAAACCTCATTGATGACCGGAAAGTTAAAGTCGTTTCTGGTACATGAGAAGTTCGGTATTGGCCAATAGATGCAGTTACCAGCAATGTAGTAAACGTCAGTAGTGTAGTTTTTTATGGGATATCCACTATCCATAAACGTCGCTGTTTAATAGTTTGAGTTCACCTCGTCCCAATATTAGAAATATTTTCTTTAATACCAAACCAAGACGCTTGCCTACACTTTAACATTGAAACAACTATCGACATTTGAGTACCTATCTCTTATAATCTGTGCTGAAGGTTACCAATTCGATTGCTATGATTTATGATCTACAGATGCAACGTTCGGCCTGCCATGGTACGTGAAGACTTACTGGATTCTCTACAACATCACTATTCCCGTCGCTTTCCTCATCACAGTGTTCTACTGGGGAATCCTGAGGACTTGTGAGTTATAAAACGTATTTTCTCTTTTTCTAGATTATTTGAGTTGCCGACTCAAATAATGTGTCTGCTACTGTCAGGAGAAACTCTTCTGATTAATTTTAGCCATTGTCTTATACTCTACAAATTAGAATTGAACTTTCTGTGTCTCACTCCTCAATGACGTTAGCCACCAGGCTCAAAATCCACTATCAGCCTTGTAGCTGTCTCGTTTAACATTTATAATTTTGAAAATGTACAGCGATTGCATTGCATCGAAACAAGCGTTGATAATATTTGATTGACAGTTACGAAATAGTGTTCATTTAAAGTTTAGTAAATGTTTGCAATGATTGTTTTAATTACCGTTACCGATTTCAAACTTGTCCATCTTTTTTAACTTTTTCGTCTCTCGATCAATAGTCTGCTACATAAATAGCACGTAGCAGTGGCGAAGTTTCTATACAACTCGATTCCTACCGGCTTCCCTTCGAAAAATGGTACAGTCAGTATTCTGTAGACTAATAATATAATCATATTAAAGATAATATGCACTCCGGCTTACCTCTTACAATAATTGACCCCTTACCTCTTACAAAAATTAACCCTTCGCTACTGGCACGTAGGGTACATAAATGTCGTGGAAGTAAAATTCGTAGTTAGTAAATCTAGATAGCTCTCAAGCTTTACTTGACCTAGATATTGGTTCAAAACTAGTTTAATTTCAGTTCATAAGTACTTTGAAAAAGAGGGTCAATACCTTCGATATCGGCATTTCAGGTTCTGTTATCTTCTTTAAGTCTAGCAATAATATTTTCAACGGTTAACCTGGCCATTGACATAACAAAAAGGGTTTTTTAATAAACATTTATGTTCCTTAATTTTGAATGTCCCACTTCTGGGCATAAGCCATATATCTCCAAGCACTCTTTTGTTCTGCCACATCAACCAGCCTTTGGTACACGTCCATAACACATAATAAAGGGTGTAAAAAGACCCTTAACGAAGCCGAAAGGCACTTGTTCTCCCCGTCAATGCGATCTTTTTTTTTTCTAGACCATACCTGGGAACCTTCTAGTTACGTAGATATTGGGGGTCAAAGTTCCAACTTTTTCACAAGTTTTTTTTTTATACATGTTTTAAAAGTAAGATTTTTACTTTAAACACCTCCACGACCCCCGTACTATTCAATCCATCAATCAGCACAATGTTCTGAGTGCGTTACATTGAGTTTTGCCGTAAAACGTGATTTTTCACCCCAAAAAATAAAGTCGTTTCCCAGCAAAAATTTTTGCGTAAAGTTACTTAGTTTGATGTCCAGAATGCTTGGTTGACGGCTTCGTGAAGGGTCTGTTTACACCCTGTATATTCTCTTATTCGATGGTAATTGTTTCCAGCGCCAAACACGGTGAAGTTCGCGCCGAACCCGGTGCTGGACGTGATGCTGCACGGCGTGAACTCGGCGGTGATGCTTGTGGAGCTGGTCTGCTCCGCGCACCCCAGCCGCCTCATGCACGTCATGCAGCCGCTGTACTTCGCCGGCGCCTACATGCTCTTCAGTGTCATCTACTACTTTGCTGGCGGATTAGACCCGTGAGTCACTCGCAATAATAACTTCTCTATCATCCGATTAATCTTGCCAGTCTACCGCTCTTGTTCTATTTACAACCTGGAACTTACAATGAAGCCCTTGGTAACGGAGCAATTAAATATTAAAAATCAGAACGCTTGAACGTCCGGAAATAATCCAACATTGGAATATAAGTCTAAAGTCACCCCCATGTAGGGTTACCGACATGTCCAGCTTTTTTTTTTCTTTTTAGATTATGGGTTAAAGTTTTATGAAATCTGAAAAATCTGAAAAAGAAAGAAAAATTGTAAGGCTTTTGTCAAAAAAATAACAGGATTCGAAATGGTAATCCCATAACAAGGACAGGGGTTTGATGAATCGTGCCTATTCGGTAACGCTAAAAGTAGGGAATGTAATGGCCTAACCATTACCGATATAGGTACATTTTCTGCCTATAACTTTGCCAATGCTGGGACCCAGGCCTCTACTCTGAATAACTGGCTGCAATTCACCAGCCGGGACCTGTACGGGTTGGAAGATGTCACATGATTTCCTTCACTGCTACTAACATCTATGTCCTATGGCTTCAATGCTTACTATCACCTAACGTCTTGATGTCTCAAAAATGTCTCATCCGGTCATAGAAACTACTACTTGTACTAACAATGAGTTAGTACTCGTACATAGTAACGTTGGCCGTGTTTTCAATTTTACACGTGTGAAGGGTACCTTAACACCAATTAATATATCAATGCTACCTTCAAAAGACCTTAACAGTTTTTAGATAAATATGTCGAAATCGCAACACGCGATCAACATAAAAACTCAATTTGATCTTAAAGGTAACACGTGTACCCCACTCGTGTATTCACGTGTGTGTGTGACCTTAAATACTGGTATCATCAGTAGACACTTTGGTTATGAGCTTGTGCATCAAATATTTACTCAAATGTTAGAGTTGCAATAAATTTTATGCAAATATTAGCTGTAATATTATATCATTAGTATCATAACAGATAAGATATGGCACTCAAATCAGACATTTCGTAACCATGTTACTACGCTTGCCTCACCGTAAAAGTTCAAGATCAAAATATAATGTTCTAATTGATTGTTCCGCGGTTCGGATGGAGATTGTTTATGTAATGTCGTAACGTTGGAGCCTCGACATCTAACTGACACATGACCAACTTACCCACTGCGGCGAGAGGTCGATGGTCACTCAGTCGGGCATACCTGATATTCAAGTTCATTATTGCACATGTGACACTGATGTTATGGCAGAAATCATTTTATGCCACAGATTCGTCGCCAAATATACCGCCATGACACTCGAGGCCGATGGCAGATGTGACGCATCTGTGCGAATTTATGTCACCTTAGAAGCTTTACCTTGTTTCCGATTTCGGGGACAATAATACAAGGAAACAAACAATTCCAAAAAACCTTAGATTAGTATGCAGAACTTGTACATTCGCATTATTTCGCATGACATGACATACCACAACGCATTTGTTTTATGTTTTTAATTTGAGGACATTCACGGCGATGTTACCGAATACCTATAAATTGTTGCCAGTTGGGTTCAGATAAACTATGTACTAGGTATCTTACTACATCTACATCACATAAATTCTACTAAATTTATTCTTAAACGATAATAGACTTACGTTTTGTTTATGTCTCTATTTCTCAATAGTCCAGAGAATAGGAAACCATTTAATTTTTATATTTCCACTACATAAAAGCTTCATTGACTTGCCTAACTCGTAAATAAGTATAAAAAAAAGGAATCGCAGTAAATCGTATGGGAACATAAAACGAACTTTATTGTGATCTATTCTCGTCTTGTAAATTTAGTGACAAGAAGCCGCGCTTGCGCCACGTGGGAAATACACACGATTTTCGGGCGTGAGATATAAATGATATGATACAAGTAAATACAATGATCTCTCGTTAAGTATCCGGTCGGTACTCATTTATCGTCTATTTCCCAACTGAACTGTGAATAGGAGAATAACAATGAATTGTGATGTTTTATATCCCACGCACACAATAAAACACAGTTGGGTGTGAAACTGTGAATTTGATAATAAGATGAGGTATTGCAGGCTTAGGAAAACACACTCTGCCTAGATTGTAGTCTCAGCCAAGGCTAGTTACCAATTAATGAGTGATTTTGTTTTATTAATACTGTGGAAAATCGATTTTTAGGTCTCTTATTTCTGATACAAGTAAAAGAAAACTTTTATTTTGCTCCAATGAAATGAAAAGGAATTTTATTTGAAGTACTGCAATATTACATACATTCAAAGAAGAAATAAAGTAATGATGTTTATTTCTGTAAATAGATGTTCAAAGCCACTTTATTTGTAATATGATACAAAACTGTAGTAAAATAAATAAAAGACACTGTTTCTTACGGTAATTTTAATACTTATTCATACAAACATTATGTACGCTTGGTACTCAGCTAAATGTGAACGACCGCACTTATGCGCCTGCGCCGAACACCAAAGATACGCATGTGAAGCCTTGGCTATATTTATCGAAACCGCAAACATTTACTCCAAGTATGTACCCTAGAGTGTTTGCTAAACACTAACAAAGCCCTTTGCAAACAGAGACAATGGACTCAATGACATCGAGGAACAAGTGAAACACATAAAAGTAATCAATAATATCAAAATTGAACATTTTGCTGAACTCTGCAGACGTCTGTGTAGCTAACAGCTGTATACGCAAAGACAGTATTTTGGCCATCAAACTCAACTTAATGAAGCTTCATCAAATATCTACTATGTATTAATTGTCCTTGTTATTTATTGAAACGGCAGCTCTACATTAAAACCCTAGTCCTATCTTATTTTTCCCCTATAGTTTTTTTTCTCCATAGTATCAATTAATTCTGAGTTATCCATAACTTTGTCCTAACTTTACAACAAACACGATACGAGATTTGGTCGTGTTTGTCGTAAAGTTTTACAAACATTTTTTTTTTTCAATAATTGTGCTCAATATAATTGACTCTATCTTGTATACTTTTGGGACAGAGCAAAATTTGTTACAGAACCACTACTTCAATAAAAGATAAATAAAAGAGATACTATAAATCTCCCGCTTTGGTCATAGGTTTGATTCCCAGGTCAGGCAAACGTTGGGTTTTTCCATCAGGATTTTTTCTATAGCAGCCAAGGACTCATGATTTGTGCCCGGTTGAGCTTTCTCCTTTTTACATAAATGGGGAAATGTGGTTTTAATATGAAGTACACCTGTGCCCAACCCTTCGGGGATTACTGGCGCAATGTTATGTTATGTGTACATACAAAATCTCGCACCGTGGCGTGGGAGCGACCTTGCTCAGTGTTCGGGCTGAGATAGCCATCTGTGCTGAGATCCTTATCACTGAACACGTCTTACTAACACACACTTAAACACCAGTTACTGTTATCGTGCTGCATTTACATTAGTAGATAATAAAGCATTATGAATGGACACGATATAAAGGTGTCCAAAATTTTGTTTGTAGAATTAAATTAACATGGATGACAAAAGATTTGCATGGAAATATATTATGTATTAATAATATCTAAGTCGAAATAAATTGATATGAGGTCATTTTGTGTGCTATTTATTATCATTTAAATGTGGATACCTTGAGTATCGTTTTTGATGTGTTGTGCAATAAAAGTCTCGGTTTTGATTTAGTTTTTTAAATCTTTTTTAACCTTGATTGTTTAAAAAAAACGGAAAATCTTGTCAATTTTAATTACATTGAAAAAAGATCTTGTTTAAAAACTCAAGTGTTTTGATTTTCTACTATTTCCATTTTTAAATCAAATGCACAAATGTCTAAATATACAGGTGTGCTATTTGTGGCAAATAAACACATATTATAGATCTATTTGTCCCGGAAACGAAACTATACACAAGCTTATCTATAGATTAATAAATCCATCCATTATCAGCTGCTTATCAAATTATCCAAATAAAACTGACCCAAAATATCCACAGATAAGTCGTATTGATTTGGAGTCGCATTCTGTACTCAAAACCGTTAATCAAATCATGGTGTATTCCAGATGGGGTAACCCGTTCATCTACCCCGTGGTGGACTGGTCCAAGCCACAGCAGACGATGGTGGTGATCACGCTGACAGCGCTGTTCCTGACCCTGATGCACCTGCTGACTGTGGGCATCGCCGCGGCACGGGACGCCGTCGTCAAGAGACGCCAGGCACTACCCGCGGGGGTCTACAACGATGCCTTCACACCTTAACAAAACACACACTGACCTAGTAATATCTGCTAGATACGATCCCCCTAGCAACACCGGCCATGACACCTCCCAAGGATAGGCTGTATGACAACTTCCCTCTTTAAGGGTGTAATCAAGTGAGAAAGTGTGAATGTAAATAAACTTTGGGTGTGTAGTGTATTAAAATGTGATATAATTTAACGAAATAATTTAGGTAGTTTCAAATTTTTAAGGGAAATGTGTAGGTTTATTATATTATGTCATTAATTAGCGCTAAACAGTTTAACATTTTGTAAATCGTCTGAATGATTTATGTAACTAAAATGTAAGAATAATGTTTGATTTTATGATCTTCATTTTTTAATTTGTTAAGGTAAACATATTTTTTCTTTAATAATAATCAAAGCGCACTGTGATTTTAGTTATTTAAGATTTGTAAATAGGCTATTTGCCTTTTTTAGGAATGGTTTGTAAGTAAATCTAAATGACGTTATAAAACATTTTAATTAAATCCTTTAATGTGTTAAAGTATATTATTTACCCCCAGGTAAGATTACCTTTGTTTCATTGACTGATACTTACGAAAGATAAAATTTGATTTGAGATTGTATAGTCAGTACATCAATGTGTGGCCATTCGTAACAAAATCTCTCCAATATCGTGCGGTTGTATTTCGTCCCGCGCGCGAAGGCCATGTTCTGGCCAAGTGTCTGATGATGCACCTCCCTGAGAACTTACCTACCTTTATGCAAAAGGTTGTTCTATTGTTGCCTTCCTTTTTTAAACTTTTTCCTTTTTCATAAAGATTTTAATGTAATCAAGACGTCATTGTTCCATTGTTATCTACAGAAATGTATCATCGACGGCACCCAATCACTACGTAATCAGAGATAACAGCGCCAGCTCACAGTCCGCGTTTGAAACGCTCGCTCGATATCGTCTCGATAAATTAAACTAAATATTATTTGCGAAAAATGGCTGAAAAAGTGAAAAGTTATTTCAGAAAGGAGTTTCGATTACAACAGTTTGGGTTAGAACATGAAGACTTGTCAGACTTTTACCTGAGTTGTTGGCAAAGGAATCGTTCTTGTTGGCCTTTATTGTGTGTAAGAACTTTAATATTTATAGGATGTTTAGCTACTTTAGTGACCTCGATGGTCCTCATGACTCAAGGAGCAATGAGTTTTGGGCACTGGTTTATTTACATGACACATTGGGGGTTAGTTTTTAACACCATTTCTGCAGCATTGGCGTGGACTGTTTCCCTTTGGGAGTTGTTCAACGGACCAGGTAAGTTCATTTTTATAAACGATAATTATTTCGTAAAGGAAAACGTATTGTGAGAGTGAGATGCTATTTGTATCAAATTTTCCTGTTAACTTTTCTATAAAGGGTGTAAAAAGACCCTTAACGAAGCCGAAAGGCGCTTGTTTTCCTCGTCATTGTGATCATTTTTGTTCTGGACCATACCTGGGAACCTTCTAGTTACGGAGATTTTGGGGGTCAAAGTTCCAATTTTTTCACAAGTTTTTTTTAAAATACTACTTTTTAAGGTTCTAACTTTACTTCAATTACCTCCATGGCCCGTTTACTATTCAAATCATCCATCAGCAATAAGTTTTGAGCTTATTATTATTGAGTTTTACCGTAAAATGTGATTTTTGACCCCAAAAAAAAAATTCGTTTCCCAGCAATAATTTTTGCGTAGAGTTGCTTAGTTGGACGTACAGAGTGCTTGGTTGACGGCTTTGTGAAGGGTCCGGTCAAATCTTTAAGCTACCTGTATGTGTTTATGAAATGATTGTAAGGGCTTCCTAATTTTCGCGGATGCTTTGCATTTCGATGTTAAGTCTCTTAGATTTATGACCGGATGTTCGTACCTACCCAAACTACTCTACACAGTATGTCTTATAAAGATATGTGCTCATGTTAAGGGATTGGTACAGTAGACACAAACCATCAAACTGGACAACTTGATCTATGGGACCAACATCGTAATCGCGAAAACATAATCAGCTGCCCATACATTTGGATCGTGTACGTTTTAAAGTTTTGTATGGAACAGCTGATTTATTTTTTCGATGCACGCTGTAAAATATTATCGTCTTTGGTCATCGTATTTAATCGTCACGTCCGTTGTTACTAAGTGGAAAATCCTTAATTACATATTTTGGAATTTACTCTTAAAAATGAATCATAGTGATAATGTTCACTATTTCTAGACATGAAAGATAATGCGGATTACATTCATTAAGTCGATAAAATCGAATTAAACACAATGACTTGCCAAATATATATTATATATTAATTATCTTTAATTATATAAGTTTAATTCAATTTGATCAATTCCAAAAAAATCCCAACCGAAACATGATAATATTAACATATTCTCGGCAAAACAATAAAGTTCAAGCAAAGCATTATTCTCCAATTCCAAGTCTTGCCCCAGGAAACGGCAAAGCACTTATCGAAAATACCGAGAAAGATGTTCACAAACACGAATCACACAGACTCCTAACAGCGAATATTTGAATCATCTAGCACGGAAATAGGCAAGATTATGCAGAATAATAAATAACGTTATCGCACAGCATTATCACCGAAAGGACCGTATAGAAATCGATAAAGTCCAATAGGTTCAACAATACTTCTATTTAGTAAAATGCTAATTCTTGTTATCTGAGAAGTAGCACTATTTTTTATTATTAACTAGCTGTTCCCGGCATGCGTTGCAATGCACCTTTTTCCTATCCAACCTACCTATCCTACCTACCCTACCTACCTACTTACCTACCCTTCTCTACCTACCTACCTACCTACTTACCTACCCTACCTACCCTACCTACCCTACCTACCCTACCTACCCTACCTACCCTACCTACCCTACCCTACCTACCCTACCTACCCTACCTACCCTACCTACCCTACCTACCCTACCTACCCTACCTACCCTACCTACCCTACCTACCCTACCTACCCTACCTACCCTACCTACCCTACCTACCCTACCTACCCTACCTACCCTACCTACCCTACCTACCCTACCTACCCTACCTACCCTACCTACCCTACCTACCTACCTACCCTACCTACCTACCCTACCTACCTACCCTACCTACCTACCCTACCTACCTACCCTACCTACCTACCCTACCTACCTACCCTACCTACCTACCCTACCTACCTACCCTACCTACCTACCCTACCTACCTACCCTACCTACCTACCCTACCTACCTACCCTACCTACCTACCCTACCTACCTACCCTACCTACCTACCCTACCTACCTACCCTACCTACCTACCCTACCTACCTACCCTACCTACCTACCCTACCTACCTACCCTACCTATCCTACCTACCCTATCTACCCTACCTTGGCTGTACCTTGGTTGGCTGTTTTAAGGGTTTTTCCGGCAATTATTCGATTTTTTCTCGCCGTAAAAACCATCCTTGAACTCCAACGAACATTTAAAAAAAAAATTGGCCAAATTGGTCCAGGCGTTGTTGAGTTATGCGCTTACCAACACATTTTGCGATTCATTTTTATATTATAGATTTATTATGAGTAAATACAGGTGCAAAGAGTGCACATACAAGTTCGAGCAATAATACGTACCTAGCAATACGAGCAATTTATAGAAGGGTTGCTCTCCTGTATTGATTTTAATTTTATGCGGTTTCGGATTTAGTATTTTTGAACTCATACTACGTTATCTCAAAGTTTAAAATGTTTCTCACAAGATTCGCTTTTGATTTTTTGCAAGTGCTCGTGGCTGTAAAACTTACCATACACAATTGATAAGAGATCAAACAATATAAAAAATAATGAAGGTTATAATTGTTTGCAATTTACATCGGCGGTAAATATCAAAAAGTTCCTCTGAGCCCTAAATTACTATATGAAATATGCTGAAATCCAGCCGTGACCTTATGTGTTAGGTATCAACCGTCAATCAGCCCGCTGCGGAATGTAGACTAGTGTCGTCCAATATTGTGTACCTACGAAGTCATAGAAACAAAATACACAATTGCGATGCATGTCTCTAGCCTCGATGTCAAAAAATAAAGTCCTTGATTTCAGATTCGAGTCCGACCACGCTGGTGAAGGCGTACTGGACAGTCTTCAACGCCACCATCTCGATAGCGTTCTTCATCACAGCCTTCTACTGGACCATGCTCACTGACCTCCCGGGTGAGTACTTCCATTCAACCCAAAGAGTAGGAGGTACAAATAGCTGTAGGCATTAGGCCAACCTAATTCTATACCGACAGATTCCTTGTAAAATGTTGCTGTTGTGTAACTTCCACGGCAAAAGTACCGCTGTAAGTTGTGTTATATTAATTAACGAAAACGAATTTACACATGTGTTTTGACGTGTAAATTATAACGTGTATGTAATACACTGGTACATACAGAGGAGTGAGTTGGTAAAAAGGCCTTGAACACACTCTTAACGATGACCAATCTAGTTAGTTATACTTACTTACAAACAATGTTCAATAAACATATCTTTTTCTTAATGCATTTTTACAAATAAAGATAATATCTAACTGTAGTAGCTAAGCCTTGATAAAAAGTTAGGCAAAAGAGTCCGATAGTGTAGTTAAAATACGTCTGAAAGTAATCATAATGTGTGACTGTAGACGTCTCAGATCAGAGGTCTATCTACTTGTGAATTCTGTAGCTAAACAAGGAATGTCTCAATATTCGATATTATGATTTATGATCATCTTTTCCTCTCCCTTGTGTCAGTGGAGACCGGCACCGACTACGCCCTGGACCCCGTGCTGGACGTGTTCGTGCACGGCATCAACTCCGTCATGATGTTCTGCCTGCTGGCCACCGCGCGCCACCCCACCAGGATACTGCACTTCTACATCCCCCTCATCCTTGGAATCATATATATGCTCTTCAGCATCATTTACTACTTTGCCGGTGGGCTTAGTCCGTAAGTACCGTAAACTACATTATTTATAAGTACTCATCATCTGCCTAGCCTTTTCCCAACTATATTAGGGTCGGCTTCCAGTCTAACCGGATGCAGCTGAATACCAGTATTTTACATGGAGCGACTGCCTATGCTATAATTAGGATGGATAAACACTGAGATATCTGATTTAATGTAAGGAATAATAAAAAAGACAATTCAAAAATAAAATAAATATCATCAAATGTGTTGTATGTGGTTAAACACTACCCAGTGTTTAATCACACACAACATAGGTATTTAATGTATTTTTTTACAATATATACTTATTTATGGGTAACAAAAGCAGAGGATGGACTGTGTGAAGGATGATTTGACAAGAAAGGAAGGGTGGATGACGAGTAATGGAGAAATATGGAAGAAGAAGACAGGCTGCGCCTACCTCTAATGAATTGAGATAAGGCCAAGAGAAGGATGATATATTTATTTAACCAATCTTTATGCACGTGCAAAAAAAAAGCACCCTACAAAGGCCATGCCTTAGGCATTTTTAGTTTCCTTTAAAAAATACTAATAGCACTCGAAAAAAATCAAACTCGGCATATATTTCGTCAAGCATTGAATGTCTATATACTTAACTTAGTAACGTAAGATACAAAAATGTAAATATGTCTTTATAATATAATAATTATAGATTCCCCAATATGCTCAATACTTGCTGCCTAGACACAAACCACACCTGCGTAAGAGTACAGCACGTAACTACATAACACAAAGGTGTGATCATATCTAATGGTGTGGAACAGACCATCAAACTGAACAAGTTTCTCCATGAGACCAATATCTTAATGGCGAATAAATAATAATCAGCCGTCCCGTACAAAATTTCAATATTTATTCTGCTCAAATATAATGGGGCCGCTGATTATGAAAAAAATGGATTTGATTTTTTGTATTATCTTTTTGAGAAAGTTATTCAGTTTTATGGTTTCTATAATACCCTTAAATATGACCAGAATTTTCTGATACATGCAGTATGACTACGTGAACGTATGTAGGTGTGTTACTATAACTTTCTATAGTTGCAATCAATATACCATTATAATCACAGATTTTCCTGCCATCGGCTTTAACTCTACAATTTTCTTTGTTTAGTTTCAATACGACCTGGATTTACCCAATGCTGGACTGGGCTGAACCTGGCATGACAGTACTATTGGCACTAGGATCAGCGTTACTCATCGTTGTGATCCATTTCATCGTCGTCGGGATGAGCCTCACCAGGGATGCTCTCACCAAACGATTCAGGACACCCAGAGTCCTCTCCATTTCCGGCGAAAACAGTGGGATGTCTAGCAACTACTACAGATAAACAAATTGACTGAACGTAACATCAAACACTCGTCGCTAGTTACTTCTAACGATGCTGTATGTTTCATTCTAATACCTAGCTTTAAGACTTATATGGTAGTATTAGCGCTACTTACTTGTACATTATAGAAATAAATTATTTCTACTGGAAACTGGGTTATTTTATTATTTTTCATTGTAGTGGCTCGGCACATGACGTCATCGGAAGAAAGGGTATCGAGTACGATATCCAGCGCGATCATTTAACATCATTTTCCTTCTTAGACCCTCTAAGATGAAAGGTCCTTCCAGATACATTAAGACTAAGGCGTAGCTGCACACATCGGGTTGTCGGGATCTCGACACCATAAGAACGGGGTCGATGATTTGCAAACAAAAACCGAATATTTCTTTTGTTGATTTTCACATACAGGGAAAGTATTAAAACTAAGCAATACTTGATCTAAACGTGCTCGGACTATGGTGTATTTCTAAGGGTGAATCTTTTCACACTGATGATGATTTTGCGACCGATTAAGGGTCTCGTTCTCGTGGCGTGACAACAATCAAAGTGTTCTCGATGGCAATAGACTCATCCCCTATTATATGGGTCTTCAACATAAATGGCAAAATGTGTGTGTAGGTACGATTAGGTCCACCTCTGCCAACACTTCAGGGATTAAAGGCGTGATGTTATGTTATGTGTGAGAACTGACTGCCAGACCAAAATGTGATCATGTATTGATGACTACAAAAGTTGTCCTTTTGGGTACTGTAATTCTGGTCCGGAACAAAATTAAGTGACGTTGAGGCGACGATATGGCTTTAAAAACTGGTACTCGTACTATTTTGGCGCTATACGAGGACCTATATAATAGCCCCAATACATATAACCAAAAGCGTAAAATAAAATGGTATTTACCAGAGCCACTAAAAATGAAGAAGTGTCTTTAAACTCCTAGGTGCTGATTCATAAAGAATATCAGTGTTAAAACTGTATCTACACATATCGAACCTTTTCTTAAAACCTTTTTATTTATGTAATATTAAACCTCTTCTATTTTTTTTGCTGTCATTGTCACTTTGTCACTCAAGTGCCTTCCGCGAAAAAATATATTTTGTTGAATTTTCTAAAGTGTCTTTTTTAATCATGTTGACTCGGACGAAAGTAACCATAAAATTGTTCAAGGTCAGAACCTGGGAAGAAAATTGTAAATATCGTCTGGGTACAAAATTTTCACCGACAAACGTGACGTAAGTAATTACATGGTTCTTGTGGCTTGTGGCCATTATCATACCTAACGCCGCCAACTGGTTTTTTTTTCAATCAAAGATATAATTTCTTCAGATTTTTTTATAAAATTTACCCACAGCGCCCTCCTGCTATCGCACTCAAGCACTAAAATAACTATAGTATATTTATTTTTGATCGAAAGTAATGTAAGCTCTGGGACTTCTGAACTAGAAAACTCTGAACGAATTCGTGCAAGACCTTCTGTACATACCTACTGTTTTTTTCTCAGACATTTTTTCAGTGGATCGGACAATGGTCATGAGGAAGGCACCAGATTAAAATAAGAAAATGGTAGCATCGAATATCGAATTAAAAGGCTCGAATTTATATAGTAAATAGTGGCACTTTTTCGAGGCTATCTTCAAGAACACCATTTAAAAAAAAATACAAGACAACTTAATAAAATATGATGCAAATGCAAAACGAAGAAAAACAATAAGTTTGCAGATGTTTCATAAGCAAGTTGCAACTGATGGTTATCAAACATCAGTTAAAAGATTACTAGTAGATATCAAGTCAAGAATACACGCCACACACGTCTCTAAGATATTAATATAATGGTTATCAACTACCTATCACTCATTAAAAAAAGTGTGTTTTGGGTATGGATCTATTGACCTCCCACTTGTAGCCTGACCCAATGTACTACCGCGCTCACGACGGGCGACCACTTCTCAACCTTATTACTCACGGCATAAGGGTACATCAGGCACGCAATTGCAAATCGCGGTGATTAGAGGGTTGGAACCCGGTTATTTTTTATAATCCCGGTATTTCGGGTTAAACAATTAATCCCGGGATCCCGGGATCAAATCCTCTACTTATGATATGCTCTAAATAACTTCTTTTATTTTCTTTTTCCGAAGGCGCTGTCGCAAGCGATACGCTGTCGCTTGGGTTGGGCTCGAAGCTCGTGCCTAAAGGTATGAACTGTTGTGGTGGTTACGCGGCCCGACAGTTGTAAACGCTTTGCCACGACGAACTTGGCTACATGGTTGTGTGGCTCCAATTTTCCCTAACAGCGATGGAGTAATAACGCTGGTGGATGTAGCCACTCAAACTGGTTTGCTGAATTGTCCAGCCAAGAAGGTTCCTAAGCTCCTAGATTGGCCGGTGGAATACGACTTTCTACCCAACAAAAATCATAGTTAGGGTGGAATGTATCGATTTTAACGTTATTCTTTTTTTTAATTTCGAAGTTGTCAAAAATACAGTTTATTGTTTTCTTTTTTCGTTTTAATTATTTTTCCTTTTTCGAACATTAACATCTGAGCGTTAGTTTACTCACATTTTTTAACATCGCATTTACTGACATCACAGTTAACAGTTTGTTATAAGCCGGAAACTTCTAAGTTTTGACATAATCTCTGCTTGCTGCCTTGCTACTTTACACATACGAGTGCACTTGCAAACGAGTCGTAGGCCTTTGCAGTGCCTTGCCTCTATCTTTTTTCATTTATTAAGGAAAACAAACAATTACACATTATAAATGGTTAACGATTGCTGCGAGAGATGATTACGGGTGGTTGGAATTGTTGTTTTCCCTAATAAATAAAAAAAGGCAAGGCACTACAAAGGCCTACGACTCGTTTTTCAATTATTTGTTTTAGCCCCAGAGATTTTGTCTTCCTCCATAGACCGTTAGTCATGTGATAATTATATTATTTAAAGGGAAATTAAGTAGAGCTACATTCACTGCATGTATCTGCATTCAGTGGTACGACGAGGAATGACAATTCCTTCTCGTGCCACTGGTGGAACTAGTTGGTGGCACGACGAGGAAGACGGGGGTTTTTTTAACATAATGCATGTTTTGGTCTCCGTCAGGATGAACGGTCACTTGGCGTATTTAACTTTGAATTTATGCCTAACAATTACTTCCCTATTGCTTCTATTTGCTTCCTATTCTCAAACAATTGCTTCCATCGTATTCTAGAAGAAAAAAAACATTTTAAGAGTGACCGTTCATTCTGATGTCAGGACGGCCGGTCACCGAGTCGTAGTGTCCTTGTAAGTAGAATTATTGAAATTCATGGTGGCCATTAATTACTTCCCGTTTGCTCATCTCAATGTTTTACAACGATAATACTGTAACTGTCACGGCAATAAAGATATCGACAAAAGTGTCGTATAACAATATTTTTAGTGCCTGACAAAAAATAAAGGCAAAACTCGAGAAAAAAAATCCCATTAGTTCTACTGTAGAACTGTTCAGTAGAATTAAAAAGAAGTCCTATCGCATTTAGTGACAAAAATTTTTTAAATGTTCTTGTTTTTTTTGGCGTTTTTCGAGGTGGGACGCGAAGTGATAAGAACAACGGTGAAGAAGCGTATAAAATTAGATCATCTATTGCTAAAACATATTACAAAAACGTTCAAAGAGGAGATGCCACTGAAGTAGATTGTGAATGCAATGTTCTATATATTTTTGATAAAATTCTGATTGACTGCTGTCTTTACAGTGCGGATGAAAAAATGTCATGCACTAACTTGAACTTTTCTATAAATAAAGTAACCAGGAAAGTGTCAGTCTTACGTTTGCACGATAAAAGTGTAGCTGATATTCAAGAAGCTGCAAGTTCACTGATCGACAATATGGATATGACTCGTTGCCGTCGACTTTCATGTGATGGTATATTGTTGTTTGATTTGAAGTTAAGGAATCTTATAAGTTTTGAAGTACTGGATGAACTGATGTTTGTTCATGAAGCGCCTCCAAGGTTGCTTTTACAAAATACCGAATATGAACTTCTTTCAATCATTGAATTTGTTCCGCCTGCTATTGGTACGATGGGTCACTATAAAGCACATTGTAGGCGTGAAAATGTATGGGAATGTTATGATGATTTAAGTAAGAGAGTTGTAAGGAGTAATAAAAAGGTGGTACATATACGGGGTGTAAACAGACCCTTCACGAAGCCGTCAACCAAGCATTCTGTACATCAAACTAAGTAACTTTACGCAAAAATTATTGCTGGGAAACGACTTTTTTTTTTGGGGTGAAAAATTACGTTTTACGGTAAAACTCAATGTAACGGACTCAAAACATTGTGCTGATGGATGGATTGAATAATACTCCAAATACTACTAATAGGTCGTGAAGGTGTTTAAAGTAAAAAAATTACATTAAAAACATGTATTTTAAAAAAAACTTGCGAAAAAGTTGGAACTTTGTCCCCCAATATCTCCGTAACTAGAAGGTTCCCAGGTATGGTCTAGAACAAAAAAAATATCGCAATAACGGGGAGAACAAGTACCCTTCGGCTTCGTTAAAGGTCTTTTTACACCCTTTATAAACGGATTTGCAAAATTCTTTTTTTGTTCGAAAGGGGTTTATTCCGAAACGGTCCCATTTAAATTTAATGCAGATCTGATGGTGAGTTTCGGAGGCAGGCACCGGAACTCTTTAAAAATGACAGCAAATCAACAGCGATTGCTGCTATCGCATAAATATGCATTGTTTACGGAATCACACAACATAACATCACGCCTGTACACTCGAAAGGGTTACGCAGATGTGTACAGTGTACCCACATTTCGACGGTTAGGCATGTTAAGTTCCATTTTATTGGGGATAAGCCTGTTACCATGAAATGTATTGTTAACAATGTAAAATAAATGCACAGCAAATATTTGTGTAGGATATTACAACTAAAAATAGAAAAACAAAAAAACTTTTTTGCGAAAAATAAAACCTTAGACTTCAAACTGATAAAAAAATTAAATCAAACAAACAAAAGTCACCGACTTCTGAAGCTAAAGTTATTTTTCAGTTTTTTGTGTTTTTGAAGTCGGTTTTATTTTTTGCAAAAAAGTTTTTTTATTAATAACATAATACTTAGCTGTAGGCCACCGGTACAATACCATAGATTTGTCGCCTAATCAAGCGTAACTGAAATGTTGAATAACGTTTGTTCCTACTAGTTCTACTGAACAGTTCTACAGTAGAACTAATGGGATTTTTTTCGCGAGTTTTGCCTTTATTTTTTGTCAGGCACTAAAAATATTGTTATACAACACTTTTGTCGATATCTTTATTGCCGTGACAGTTACAGTATTATCGTTGTAAAACATTGAGATGAGCAAACGGGAAGTAATTAATGGCCACCATGAATTTCAATAATTCTACTTACAAGGACACTACGACTCGGTGACCGGCCGTCCTGACATCAGAATGAACGGTCACTCTTAAAATGTTTTTTTTCTTCTAGAATACGATGGAAGCAATTGTTTGAGAATAGGAAGCAAATAGAAGCAATAGGGAAGCAATTGTTAGGCATAAATTCAAAGTTAAATTCGCCAAGTGACCGTTCATCCTGACGGAGACCATGTTTTGTCACTGCGTTAAGATACGTTTGAAGTGAGTCTTCGAAAACCGCCTGCACGGTACCGGCATTGATTCCGTGTTATCGATAGTGTTGCGTGAACTGTGTTTCTGTTACTACAACAATACCTAGGATGCACTGTGTTTCTGTTGCTACAACAATACCAATATGAGTGCTATAAAGACTTATTTTGTACAAGAAGTGAATAAGAGTATGCTCACTTTGGAGCATCACAATCCGACTGACTTCTATCTCAGTAGTTGGCAGACGACGCGGTCGGTCGTGCCGCTTCTAATTTTACGGGCGCTGCTGTTCCTCTCGACAGTAGCGATAGTGCTTACCTCTGCGATAATATACATATCAAGTGGAACGTTCGCATACTGGTTCATTTACCTAACTCACTGGGGCTTGACGAGCATCATCCTTACCACTGGATTCGCTACTTTTATTTCAGCGCGCTGTTACCTATACGGACCAATTAGTAAGTAACTAAAGATTTAGTTTTTTGCTTGAAAGTCTTTTATTTTAAACCTAGCTATGGTTGAAACTTCATACTCATAATATATGCGAGTTATATTGCGTGTAATGTTACATAAGTAATCTGTTTTCCTGAAAGTTTATGTTATCAACAAACTTTTATTATTCAAATGCTATCATACCCGACCTTGTATTTTTAGGGCTATGCGTACACCAACAAGATTCTGGAACATTTTTGTATACACTTCTACGATATTCGCTTCCTCAACGGTTCACCGACAGAACGATTCACTTTCGACAATTTCGTCGATAAAAATTTTCTCGTCGAGTGAATCGTTTTGTCGGCGAACCAATCTGCGTAGATGCGAATATCATAGACCTGTTTTAGAATGCAACATGAACGCCTGATAAAATAATCTTCCCTAAGTAATATGTTGCGTATGAAATCCGTCAGGCACCGAGTTCAAGCTGCCATGGTACGTGAAGGTCTACTGGACGCTGTTCAACATTGCCGTACCCTTTGCCTTCATGATCACAATATTCTACTGGACTGTACTATACTCAGGTTAATATTTTGGTACAATTTTAAATACCTACTTGGTTTGCAGTAATTTAAGTAATTCATCTCATTTTAAAGGTGCATGATAACTTTTAGCAAAACGCTTTTGCACGCAAACGTGTTTCGCTTTACTTTTCTTTTAGGTACAGATGTATCTTTTGTCCTTCCTTTTTTTTTATTTGTTACGGAACAATTAACTATACTAATTTATCAATTAGCTCAGACAAGATTTAGACAGTTAACACATACTAAGGATTGCACGTTATCTAGAAATTGAACGTGCTGACAGTATTCTCGCTCTGTTTCTCGCTCTTGCTAATGAAGGTTCTGAACAGAAAAGGATGGGGCGCAACCCTAACAGTGCTCAACGTTTTGTTATTACTTATTAGGGCTAGAGCCGTTACTCCAGTCTCTAACTGCCCAGGTAGAGTCTCGGCTCTAGCCCAAATAACTCAGTAGATGTCATCATAGTCATTCACAAACACTTTCAGTAGACTGTTGAGTAAAGGCATCCTCTTCTTTATGCCAAACTTCCGTATTCCATATAATGATTCCGTATATATTGATCAACATTCTGTTCGTTGACAGCTGGTATCGATGAGGAGCAGAATCTCGTCCTGGGAGTGTTGGTGCACGTGCTCAACTCGCTGCTGATGCTGCTGGTCCTGTTCAGCGGCGCGCACCCCGTGCGATTGCTGCACATCTACCAGCCGCTGGTCTTCGGCATCCTCTACTTGATTTTCAGCATCATCTACCACTTCGCCGGCGGGACAGACACGTAAGATTGTTTTAAATACTAAAGTACTTAGATCTCGATTACACCTTTCGTACAAGGCTCAGAAATCAAGCTCATGGCTTTTTAGGGTTCTCAAAATAAATACCACCTATGGTATCAAAATAAAAGAAATCGCCAACCACGGTGAGTTAGGTGAGTAGTGATTATGGGGTTTTAATTGTAGGCATCGGTCATGCCTTTCTGGTTATGAATTTTCCTTTTAACCGATTTCTAAAAAAGGAGGAGGTTATGTATTCCATTAGCATTTTTTTTTCAAGTATTTTAATCGATATCTCCGTGGTTACTGGTTCGATTTCAATGATTCTTTTTTCATTTGGTAGAGGAAGCTTGCGCGGTGGTGGTCCCACATAGTGGTTACCGTTTTAGCGTCGGTTTCCATTCCACCCTGTAGAGTTTCGGTGGGGCAATAAATCGCCGAAACCGAAACTGGCCTGTGGCCCACTACATTTAATATTATACCGAACCTTGGGTCGGACACTAATTAAAACAGATCACTACTAAATTCCGTCAATTACCTCAAGCACAAACAATTCACCTTGTTTCAGAAAAGGAAACACCTACATTTATCCAGTGGTGAACTGGTCTGATCCGGGTACGACGATCCTAGTGGTGCTGCTCACCACGCTGCTGCTGGTGGTCCTGTTCCTGGTGACCCTGGGCCTGACGCTGGTGCGGGACGCGTGCGCTAGGCGCTGCGTGTGGGGCCCGGCCACCGGGCGCCCCGACGAAGTATTGCCTCTACGACAATCTAGGACTGCCGCATAGGATGAACGCGTAAACCAATTTAAGGCTGCGTTAACGGGAGAGCAGCGCATATAGTTAGTAGATGCCTACTAATATATGTTGCTTTACACAAATTCTCGTGTGACTTTCGTAGCACTTACACAAAAAACAGTAATTGAGGGTAATCATACCCACCTCGCCGGGCACCTTGCGGGGATAGGGCCGGATCTTGCGGAACACCAGTTTGGTTTCCGCAAGAGGCGCTCGACGGTGGACGCCATAATGCGCGTGAGAGCCTTACGACGGATGACGCGGTGTCACGGGGTGGGGTCGTCTTGGCGGTGTCTCTCGACATCGCCAACGCCTTCAACTCCATGCCCTGGAGCTGCATTAGGGAGGCACTCCGGTATCACCGAGTGCCGACCTACCTCCGTCGTGTGGTCGGGGATTACCTGTCGGATAGGTACGTCATCTACCCTGGTCACAACGGAGAGTGGAACCGGCGAGAGATGTCGTGCGGTGTTCCGCAGGGGTCGGTTCAAGGGCCGCCCTTGTGGAATATCGGTTACGACTGGGTGCTGCGCGCCGACCTCCCTAGCGGCGTCAGCGTGGTCTGTTACGCTCGTATATACGTAATATGAATTTTGTACTTCCCCAGATAATCTTGCTCATAAAACTAGTTGACTTAGTGCCTCTGCATTCCCAAACATGCACCTACTTGCCATTTGTGTTGTGAAATATGAAGAGCTTTGAAGTTGTCTTACTTCAAAGCTTAATTAAATAAAATAAAAACTCTGAATTAATTCGTATAAAACCTTCTGTAGAACCTTCTGTTGTTTTCCAGTTAAATGAATAATGTTATTATTGGAAGCTTTTTTTTCTCAGACATTTTTTTAATGGATCGGACAAAAATGGTAGCATCGAATTAAAAGGCTCGAATTTTTCTATTGTAAATGGTGGCACTTTTTCGACGATATCTTCAAGAAAACCATTTTTTTTTAATTTATTACAAATCAACTTAATAAAATATGATGCAAATGCAAAACGAAGAAAAACAATAAGTTCCCAGATATATCATAAGTAATAGATGGTTTTCAGACATCTGCTAAAACATTATTAGCAGATATCAAGTCGAGAATACACTCCAGAGTGTCTTTAAGATATTAATATAACGGATATGAACTATCACTACGAGTGAAAAAAACCGGCCAATACGAGTTGTACTCACGAAAATAATAATGACTTTAGAAACCTCAGTGTCATTTTGAAAGACCTATCTATAGACACCAAACACGTATAGGTTTCATGATTTTTTCAGTTACATGTATGGGGAGCCCCCCCCCCCCCCTTAATCTTTTATTTTATTTATTTTGTATAAAAATCCTGAGAAAACCGACATGTCCTAGAACGAAAAATTCGAAGGTGTGATATCTACCAACCCGCACTGGGCCAGCGTTGTGGATTGTAGCCCATTCCCTCCCATAGAGAGGAAGTCGTGTGTCCCAGTAATGTGAACAATTTAAGCTGATTATGTTTATCCTTATGCTATTATATATAAAAATCCCAAAGCTGTTACAGAATACATCTTACCTACCAAGTTTCAACTGTATAGACTTAATAGTTTCGGAATAAAGTGGCTTTGACATACGGACGGACAGAAAGACAGACACGATGAATCTAGAAAGGTTCCGTTTTTTGCCATTCGGCTACGAAACCCTAACAAGAGAGTTTTGGATAGAATTATTGACTTATAGCCTGACCCAATGTACTAATACTGCGCTCACTGAGGGTCGACCACTTTTCAACCTTATTACTCAAGGCATAAGGGTGAAAAGTGATCAACTGTCACTAGTGAACTCGGTGGTGCGTCACTCACGCAGTTGCAAATCGCGGGGACTTGTGATTAGAGGGTTCGATCCCGGTATCCCGGGATCCCGGGATCGAATCCTCACCTCTAAACTCTAAACAACTTGTTTTATTTTCTTTTTCCGAAGTCGCTGTCGCCAGCAGCGTGTCGCTTGGGCTCGAACCTCGTGCCTAGAAGTATGACGTGTTGGGGTTACGCGGCCCGACAGTTGTAAACGGTTTGCTACGACGGACTTGACTACATGATTGTGTGGCTCCAAATTTCCTTAGCAACGATGAAGTAATAAGGCTGGTGGATTTAAAGAAAAGAAAAGAAAGAATAAAGTCATAAACTTTTATGTAGCCACTCAAAGTGACTTGCTGACGAATACGATACTATTATAATACGATTTTCCCTGACCGCCGATAGCTTGGACCCTGCTCCCTATACTGGTGGGCTACTATTTTTTAATATTTTTAAATGTTTTTTTTTAATATTTCTAAATTAATATAAATAATGTAATTAATGTGTACAAGAATAAATAAACGAAATAATAGACGACTTTCTAGTTTTCTACCTAACAAAAAACGTAGATTGGGTGGAATGTTGCGATTTAATATAAGTTTTTCTCGTGTTTTAATTTCGAAGTTTTCAAAAATAAGTTTATTGATTTATTTTTTTCGTTTTAATTACTTTGCCCATTTCGAACATTAACATCTGAGCGTTAGTTTACTCAATTGCGTGAAATAAACAAATTTTCAATCTGTCCATTACCATCGCATATACATCACAGTTAACAGTTTGTTATCAGCAGGAAACTCCTAAGTTTTGACATAATCTCTGCTAGCTGCCTTTTGGCCACACGTGTGCAGTCCGTGTGAGGTTCACACCCAGGTACACACATCTATCAGTGATGTAACATACACGATAACATACATTTTGGCACCGGGTTTAGATACGTTTGAAGTGAGTCATCGATAACTGTCTGCACGATATCGATATCGGTTCTGTGTTATCGATAGTGTTGCGTGAACTGTGTTTCTGTTGCTACAACAATACCAATATGAGTGCTATAAAGACTTATTTTGTACAAGAAGTGAATAAGAGTATGCTCACGTTGGAGCATCACAATCCGACTGACTTCTATCTCAGTAGTTGGCAGACGACGCGGTCGGTCGTGCCGCTTCTAATTTTACGGGCGCTGCTGTTCCTCTCGACAGTAGCAATAGTGCTAACCTCTGCGATAATATACATATCAAGTGGAACGTTCGCATACTGGTTCATTTACCTAACTCACTGGGGCTTGACGAGCATCATCCTTACCACTGGATTCGCTACTTTTATTTCAGCGCGCTGTTACCTATACGGACCAATTAGTAAGTAACTAAAGTTTTAGTTTTTTGCTTGAAATTCTTTTGTTTTAAACCTAGATATGGTTGAAACTTCATACTCATATTCGAGTTATATTACGTGTAATGTTACATAAGTAATCTGTTTTCCTGAAAGTTTATGTTATCAACAAACTTTTATTATTCAAATGCTATCATACCCGACCTTGTATTTTTAGGGCTATGCGTACACCAACAAGATTCTGAAACAGTTTTGTCTACACTTCTACGATATTCGCTTCCCCAACGGTTCACCGACAGAATTCACTTTCGACAATTTCGTCGATAAAACTTTTGGCGAACCAATTTGCGTAGATGCGAATATCATAGACCTGTTTTAGAATGCAACATTAACGCCTGATAAAATAATATTCCATAAGTAATATGTTGCGTATGAAATCCGTCAGGCACCGAGTTCAAGCTGCCATGGTACGTGAAGGTCTACTGGACGCTGTTCAACATTGCCGTACCCTTTGCCTTCATGATCACAATATTCTACTGGACTGTACTATACTCAGGTTAGTATTTTTTATACAATTTTGTTCTTTTAAATACCTACTTGGTTTGCAGTAATTTAAGTAATTCATCTCATTTTAAAAGTGCATGGTAACGTTTAGCAAAACGCTTATGACAGTGTTTTGCTTTACTTTTCTTTTAGGTACAGATGTATTTTGTCCTTCCTTTTTTATTTGTTTCGGAAAAACTAACTACACTAATTTACCAATTAGCTCAGACAAGATTTAGACAGTTAACACATACTAGGGGTTGAAGTTATCTAGAAACAGAGCTGTCGAACACGTTGTCGACGCTGCCGCGAGCGACAGTATTCTCGCCCTGTTTCTCGCTCTTGCTTATGACGGTTCTGAACAGAAAAGGATAAGGCATGGAAAAGTGCGATTCCGTGTTGCTAGATGGGGCACAACCCTAACAGTGCTCAACGTTTTACTATTATTACTTATTAGGGCTAGAGCCGTTACTCCAGTCTCTACCTGCCCAGGTAAAGCCTGGGCTCTAGCCCAAATAACTCAGTAGAAGTCATCATAGTCATCCACAACCACTTTCAGCACACTTTGTTGAGTAAAGGCATCCTCTACTTTATGCCAAACTTCCCTATTCTGTGCGAGTATCATCCGTAAATGATCAACATTCTGTTCGTTGACAGCTGGTATCGAAGAGGAACAGAACCATGTCCTGGACGTGTTGGTGCACGCGCTCAACTCGCTGCTGATGCTGCTGGTCCTGTTCAGCAGCGCACACCCCGTGCGACTGCTGCACATCTACCAGCCGCTGGTCTTCGGCATCCTCTACGTGACGTTCAGTCTCATCTACCACTTCGCCGGTGGCACAGACCAGTAAGATAGCTTTAAATACTAAAGTACTTAGGTCTCGATTACCCCTTTCGTAGAAGGCTCAGAAAACAAGTTCATAGCTTTAGAAGTTATCAAAATAAATACCACCTATCTATGTTATACCTAATAATAAAACAAATCGCCAACTACGTTGAGTTAGTAATGCCGGTGTTTTAATTTTAGGCATCGTTCATGTCTTTCTGGTTAACAATTCTCTTTTACATAGGTGGCGGTCACAAAGATATAAACTCTCTCAACGACATCCGGTATGAGAACCGTTAAGATTGTAGGTACTTTGAAAGAGTCGTAGAAAACCAAAACATTATTCTCTGACGCAATTCCTTACACGTGTAGCTACCCATTGTACTAGCTTGGGAAGGGAGGGATTACTCAACGTAGTATTGAGAGATTTATTAAACTGATTTGGTAACCAGTTTAAAAATCTCTGTCACATGCAAGATGCAAAGTTCATAAGTTCATCCATAGGCACGCACACAATTGTGAACATACAAGGTGTAAACAGACCCTTCACGAAGCCGTCAACCAAGCATTCTGTACATCAAACTAAGTAACTCTGCGCAAAAAATATTGCTGGGAAACGACTTTTTTTTTGGGGTGAAAAATCACGTTTTACGGTAGGACTCAATGTGACGCACTCAAAACTTAGTGCTGATGGATGCTTTGAATAGTAAACGGGTCATGGAGTTAATTAAAGTTAAAATCTTTAAAAGTGGTATTTAACATTTTTTTAATTTAACTTGTGAAAAAATTGGAACTTTGACCTCAAATATCTTCGTAACTAGAAGGTTCCCAGGTATGGTTTAGAACAAAAAAATGGTCGCAATGACGGGTAGAACAAGTGCCTTTCGGCTTCGTTAAGGGTCTATTTACACCCTTTATAGTCGAGCCTTTTTGGACATCGACTGGTTGGTCACAACCGCTTGTTTAGCACCATTCACTTTATTTCCTAAATGGACTCTCCTGTTACAGCTGACTTAATCTTTTCATCTCTTGTTATCAAACTCCCCAAATAACGAAATGATTTACTTTCCTTACTCCACATTTCCATCATTAATTTACACATCTCAAACACCATAAGCTTCGTCGTCTTCGTCACATTTACATTGATCCCGTTTCGCATTAATGCTTCATTCATTACAGTTACCATGATTTGCTACTCAGATGCTCAAATTTGGTCCTTAACATCACGTGACGAGGAACTCAGGTTGAACATTGCTCGAACTGCAAAATAACAATAAAAGAAAACTTTTATTGTTATTTTGCATTTTTTATTCAAAGTATAAGTTTTCGTTTGTTTGCTTTTTTTGTCATAAAACAAAAATGTATAATTTTATTAGGGGAGGACACTGGCTCTGCACGCGAACAAAATTTTAACATTGTGGAACGCAATAAAACAGTTTCGATTATCGCAGGAGTCTGAGAATCCAATATACCGTGTTTATATATGTTTTTATGTCAATAAATATATTTGGTTTTTAGAGCTTTATAAAGTAACAATAGCTAAATCATGTAGTTGGTTAAAATTTCATAAAAATGCTGTTTGGTTGATGAGATGTTTTTTCACATTGAATTTGGTTTGGTACTGAGTTGGGCAACCTACTTTTCAGAAATAAGAAATTTTTCAAAACAATCTAAATTTTGAGTGAAAATTGGTAATATGAATATTTAGGATCCTATGCCCTTCAGCGTTCAGCCCTGCGCTACCTAACTCAGTACATGTATATAATATGGAGCAGTAGGTACTTGCACCTTCGCACTTAGGTATATTAAACCACTGAACATAAGTTACACTGCACTTCTTAATGTCAGGTTATAGTAAAACTAGAAATAAAAACCGGCCATCGTAGTAGGGGAGCCCCCTTTAATTTTTAATTTATTTTTATTATTTGTTGTTATAGCGTCAACAGAAATACACATTCTGTAAAAATTTCAACTGTCAACTATTACGGATTGTGAGATACAGCCCGCTGACAGACAGATGGGCAGACGGACGCACATCAGAGGCTTAGTAATAGGGTCCCGTTGGTTACCCTTCGGGTACGGAACTCTAAACAGGAAAAAAAAAAAAACGATTGCTCATAATTGTTTTACTTCTTAGGAATGCTAATTGTATATTATTATTAGAGACACGGGCCTCTGAGGTTTTCCCACACACCGACTCATCCAATAGATATGAAATTAAATCACATAACAACTATTCACGGCGACAGAACAATGTTCAAACATGGTTTTTTTTTTCCTTTTTTTCAAAATATTTTCTTGACATACTGATTCTTACATTGCATAATAGTAAGAGTCATGTTTCTGAGAATGATAACACACGACTTACAGCGTGTTTATCTTCCAGTAACATGTGCCATATGCAATATGCATGTTACTTTGATATTTTCAATGGTGTAAGTTTTATTAATTTACTAAATTGTTTCATTAATTTACACGCGTGTTTTTACGAAAAGCAAACAAGTCTGAGTCTCTTGATTTTTCATCATACAGCCAATGGTGCAATTAATAACTATAGCGCCCTAATGCTATTCATTGTACCGTCTCTAGACGGTACGTACTGCTGCTTACTGTATGGCTGATATTGGCTACGTAATAAACTATTTCTTACAATGTGTGTCAGATTTTTTTTCATCATCCTGTTTATAAACTTTCCTAGGGCTTCATAATTTCGTTCATAGTGAAGATTAACTGCAACCGTAAGTCGTAGAGTTGTGCGAGAACACTGACTAGTGAATGATAGAAATCGTCATGAAAAGATTAAGTAAATAACGGTCACCAGAAACCATTTGAAGCTCAGAAACCATCGAATATCTTACTAGGGAACAGGGCCTGCGACTCCAGCGAGGTAGGTATTTGAAGAACCTATTGGCGTCGCTCTGCGTCAGGCTGCCCCCAAAAAGTGTGATTGGGACAGCCGCAGCTCAGACCGATTATATCACAATGACGAGATCGACGTTTCGTATTCCCTTTTTTTCTCCTCCAAAACTTAGCCGAATCAATTATTTTTGGAATCATTTTTTAAAAAAGGAGTACGACTAGGTTTCCAACAATTTCTTTTATGTGAAAAACTTTTCAAATTTGTCTGGCATTTTTTGTCATTTTTGGAGAACCATAATTATTTTCATTACTTGTTAATTGCTGAACAAAAGGAAATGACAGGGACGTGTCTACAGTAGACCTAGATTTTATGAAGAAAAAAAATGATTGCTCTAGAAGCTTTATTCAGGAAGAAAAAAGTGGAATACATTTGAATGGAGAATCGCAGTCCCTGTTCCCTCTAAAAATACTGCGCTTCGGATATTCACGGTGACACAGCATGCATTACTAAGGTGCATAATCTAAAGCCCGCGATGTTATAAAATCCTTCACATTTTACTCTTAACTCCTGTATTTTCAGCAAATGATGAAATGCTTCATGAATGAAGACGGATGACGGACGTTCAGTCCTACTTATTTTATGTTATGATTAGTTGTAAAAAACATCAGTTACATCCTTCAGATCCTTCCATCAGTTGTTTTTGTTCAGTTAAGGTTTCCTAGTTTATACGGAGCATGCAAGCAGACGTGTACATAATTGATTTGACTTTGTTTGCTTGATATTACCTACATAGAGGTAGCTACGTGTATATAAGTATGTAGGTAGTGATGCCAAGGGCGTTTGTTAACATTGCAGACGTTTTTATGATTACTTACTCGTGATAGGAAACGACTTTTATATAAACATGAATCGCAGGTAAATATATGATTAGTGGTTTGTAACATCCAGCTAAATAATTTTCAAATAGTTCTGCATGTAAACAACATAATTATACTCTGTCAAGAAAGTACCGGGAAACGATCGATAATACACAAAATGTCAGTTATTCATCCAAAGTTATTTTATCGTCTTCAAAGTATGCTCCTTCAGAAACGATACAGTTACGCCAACGAATTATTAAATCATCAGAAATCAGAAAATCCAGGACTTTTGGGACTAGTCGAGCGGCAACAAGTTTCATACCCAACTGATTATAAAGTTCAGCGGCTATCTCTCTCAAATTTGAATGAGGATTTTCAGTCATTATTTCCTTCACTTTTGCGATGTTAACTTCAGTTGAAGTCGTTGATAGCCTACCAGAGCGAGGCCAATCTTCCATCACATCTCGACCGCTTTTGAACGCTTTGCACCACTCATAAGCACGTGTTTTTGATAAAGTCGATTCACCGTAAGCCTTCTGTAACATTTTCAGGGACTCCGAACACGAAATTCCATTGGCGATGCAAAATTTAAGGCAAACTCTTTGTTCGATGTTTTTGTCCATTATGAAATTCGCAATACACACACTAGATTGATCTAACTAAACACAGCACTGTATTTAATCTAAATAACAGATGCAACTCAAACTCCGCGCCAAAATGGAAAACAGTTGTGCCAATCTAACAACAAAAAATTGAATTTGGAACCATAAACAAATAATCCATTCCGGATGCTTTTTTGACTGAATTTATATATTTCCCTGGTCAGATAGAAGCATTACGGACTACGACCTACAGTCCGCTGATATTGGACATGCGTTTACATGATAGTTATCATCACAATTTCATTACGAAATCGAGGTAGGTACATACGTATTATACTTTTACGCCTAACCTAGAAGAGCGCTTGCTTTGTCTAATTTATTTATTTCATCACCATTACTTTCAAAACGGTGTAGGAAAACATCGTGAGGAATCTTACATGTACTAGAACCAAAAATTCGAAGTCGTGACCTACTACCCCGCTCGCGTGGGCTCGCTTGACTCCACAGTAATAGAGGGCCTATGTCCCAGCAGTGGGAACATCGAGGGCGCCGCCGAGGCTGTCCCAGAAAGAGGTGGCGAGACGATCATGACGCGTACCGCGAGGGCTGGTTCGAGGAGGCACGAGAAAAGAGCACATGGAAGGAATTGGGGGAGGCCTTTTCCCAGCAGTGGTACAGTGCAGCCTATTAAAAAAAGCTGCGCCTTAAACTGAAACCATGGAAATATTTCGAGAGAAATGTCGTTTCCCGCTCCTTTGTATCCTAAAACAAACCACTACTGAATTACGTCAATCGATTTCAGTAATACAGACTCAGCTGCCTCAGCTCTACTTTAGCCTCTTCTTTCTCCCTGTTCTGCCTAATGACATCGGAAGCTCTTGCTTACAGGTGTAATGGATTCACTTTTATTCTGTAAGCTGGTTAACATAGACAATTCACCTTGTTTCAGAAAAGGAAACACCTACATTTATCCAGTGGTGAACTGGTCTGATCCGGGTACGACGATCCTAGTGGTGCTGGTCACCACGCTGCTGCTAGCGGTCCTTTACCTGGTGACCCTGGGCCTGATGCAGGCGCGGGACGCGTGCGCTAGGCGCTGCGTGCGGGGCCCGGCCACCGGGCGCCCCGACGAAGGCTTGCCTCTACGACAACCTAGGACTGTCGCATAGGATGAACGCATAAACCAATTTAAGGCTGCGTTAACGGGACAGCAGCGCCTATAGGTAGTAGATACCTACTATATGTTGATTTATATGGAGAAGGATCGAGTTCAGTTGCATAACAACTTCACGCGAGGCTTTGGTAGCACCTACACAACATACAGTACTTAATTGAGGTAAATCGGGATTTTTTCCTCATCACCATTTTTTACTATTATATGTAACATATGAATTTTGTACTTCCCCACATAATCTCGCCCATAAAGCGAGGTGACATAGCGCGGCTGCAATCCCAAATATGCAGACCTACTTGCCATTTGTATTGTAAAAATATGAAGAACAAGACAACAGTGCTCTATGCTTCTTTTTGTTATATGCTTCGAGAAGCGATGTGGCTGATAAAGATCAGTTTCATTGTTGCAGTAGTCACATAAGTTATTTTTTTTTAATTTATTTATCCTGATGGGGACTACCTAATACTTCTGTGAAGTTGTGGGTATATCCAAACACTATAGAAATGAAATCCCCATGGGTTTTTTTTACATTATTCTTTATGTTGATTTATGTAGTTTTACGGGCCTTCTAGAGAAACAAACTGTTGACAATAAAATATTTTAAAACTGTATTTTTGTATTTATTTGTATAAATAGACGGTTACCGCGAAGTACGCAGTTAAGTTAAGCAGTCTAATTAATTAATCCAATCGGTGACTGGCCTTCTTGGTTGGCATGCTGCTCATTAAAGGTCAGCTTGTACATACAGAGATCCGACGAGGCGCGCACTTTTTTAGGAAAGCGATACAATATAGAACTTTATTTCGAACTTTATTTGCCTCATTGGTCTAGTAGTCAGCACTACTGCTGAGCATGAGGTCCCTAAATCTTTATTCAGTAACAGTTTCTCTAAGGTCCTCAGTTATGGAGACTCAGGTTGGCCGAACGTTCTGATATCAGATCGTTTGGCCATAAATAAATGCTTCTAACTTTCGAACTGTTCTGTCACAAACTCTTTGGCTGGCATCTTTATGCGTCACATAATCGTCACTAAAAACTGGAGTAGCAGCCAGCTCCCTATGTCGACTGGCCGAACGTTCTGATATACATCCTGGGTTCGATTCTCAGGTCAGCCAATGTGTTATTGGGGTTTGCTATCAAGATTTTTTAAAGTAGCAGCCCAGTAGTCTGAATTTGTACCTGGTTAATAGCAAAAAGTTTGCCCCCTATTACATAGATCTTAAACATAACTGGCGCAATAATGTGGGTGTACTATCAGGTACACCTCTGCCTCACCATTTAAGGCTTACATGCGTATTAAGTAAGCAGCACTATTTCGCGGCGCAATACAACTCGCCTTCGCCACTACCCTTCGCGCATCGAAGCGGTGCGTAGCGCCTTAGTGTGAACTGACCCTAAGCTAGCGTGCGACTACCCTACAAAGAGTTTTTATGGTAAACTCACGTCATTGCCCACGTCAACTTGACGGTTCATATTTTTCACAAAAGTAAATAATAATCGAGTTCAACGTGTATGAGGAATAAAATCGGTTATGCGGTTTATATTTGTATCAATAATGAGTTATGAACTAATTGATCATGTACTTACGTAAGTACCCACAAGAACCCATTACATTTTTAGTTTCGTTAACAGGGAAATATAATAATAATGAAATTGTTACGGTAGATAAATTATATCATAAATATGTACATTTTTAAAGCGGATACCTACTTATTTATTTAACAAACCGCAATACATCATATTTATGCTTATCAGGCTTATGATTTCCTCAAAATAACTATGATTGTATTTCTTCAGGATCACTTTTAAATAATGAAGTCTATTTAGTCGGATTAGAATACAGGGTGGAAGGGACACCGACGACGCAAACAAATGGTTACCACATAATGTATTCAGTACATCACTCTGCCCCCCCCCCCCCCCTACCATCGAAATATTTTCCCGGCAATTTTAAAAAAATCAGCTGTTTGTAGCACGTATTTAGATCTTTAGGAAAACGTTCTTAGGAGGCTAACTTTAATTTTAGTAGTTCGTAATCGCTAACAGCAACCTCTGTGGATTCATAGTCTCGTCAACATTTAAAGCCCGGTAGAAATAAAATACTCACGCTTTATTTTTATGATTCCAAGTAATGCTGTTCTTTATAGTATTAAAAGGCTCTTGTGGGCCAACAGTAGACTCTCAATTTTAACTATACTCCCAGTGACTTAGGAATGACACAAATCGCAAAAAAAGTTAAATGAAATTAAAAAAGCAGTTTGAATAATTAACAGTTTTCATACTTATTTAAGTTTCAAGGACATATTGACTCTCCGCTATGAACACTTAAAATGCCTGTGCAGTTCAAACTCACCTCGAAGCGTCAGTGCCATAATATGTGCTTAATCATTTAGCAAATTTACATGACGTGCGGTTTTATACAGCATAAGTAGGTAGGTAGTACCTACTACGCAGCAGTTAACAGCTGAAGTCAAATCTATACAATTCAGTAGTACCAGCAACAACACATACTTAATTAATTCAAATTCAAAATCAAGAAAATATAACATCACGCCTGTAATTCCTGAAGGGTTAGTCAGAGGTGAACCTAATAGTACACCCTCATTTCGCCAGTTACGTTTGTTTCATGAAATAGGGGTTAGCCAATAGCTAAAAACCGAGCACAAATCCAGACTCTGGGCTGTTATGAGAAACTCGTGATGGAAAAAGCCAATCACACCTTGCTCAACCTGGAATCGATACCGGGACCTCAAGCTCAGGAGTAGCGCTTGCGACCACTCGACCAACGAGGCTACATAATCAAGAAATTTCGTAAACAACCCACCTATACCTACCTACCTATATTTTTTTAAGAAGTTTCCTGTATCGTAATTATGATAATGACTTGGTATTTCCAATCTTAAATGTCACTTTATGCCATATACGGACTTCGACTAGCGTAAATTCTTATGTAGTCGCATGAGTCATTCTGATATTCTCAGTACTGCAAAAGAAACCAAAAATCATTCAATGAAGAACTCACCTTGACTTAGTTCCAAACAGATTATTATGAATACTGATTCCGGTATTAGGCAAACTAACAAAATGTTTTGTCTTTAGTCCGTAGGTTTTACGCTGCGCATTGCGTAAAAGCATGGCGGAACATTCCATCTCAAAGCAGCAAAATAATGATGTTCTCGAAAATGCCCTTTTGAGACATTTTTAACCACGTTGTTTGACTAGTATAGTTCAGTTAGTTACCTCAATCTTAACACCTCAAAACATTGGACTTCTAGAAGTGTCTCCAAAAATGTACCTGATATAGCTGGTATAGCTTCCTACAATTCAACAATAAAAAATCGAATTACGCACCAACTTATGTAAAATCTGTGTCACAACAAAATACGCAAAAAATACAGCTCTTGTTTGATTGACATTTCTTGTTTTCTACACTAATATCATTAAGAGGAAAGACTTGTATTTTTGTATGTTTGTAACAAATAAACTCAAAAACTACTGGACCGATTTCAAAAATTCTTTCACCAATAGAATTAACATAGACTATAAGTCGTATTTATATCATGCAAATTAGCCGAGCTATCACGATTTTTGCGGGCGAAGTCGCGGGCGTAGTGCTAGTGTTTGTATGTTTAACTTTATGTTAAGTTAACAATACAGGTAGAGGTAAAGGTACCTGCTAATAATAAACTGAACTGCAAAAAGTACTACCCAAACTAACTTCCTAACCTAGTTACACAAATCTGTAACCATATACCAATTAATATGTAGGTACTGATTGATTCGCGAACAAAATACTGAATTATTTAGAAGTAAAACGTTGACTCAATACGACTAAGTTCGGGTTTAGGTAACAAGTAAAATTGTATTACATAAGTGAGGTTATAGTTTACGCAAGTACAGCGCGATGTTGTAGGTGAGCCGCGCTCCACCGCCTGCTGCGCTGGTCGCCCGCGCCGCCAGTCTACATCTGCGTCTCTGCGCGCCTGCGCTGCGCTCGCGCAACCGCACCGATATCACGCGCGAACTTTTCTATTAATTACGCTCGTATTAAAATCTCATTCTAATTTGTATTATGAAAGAGCTCACTGAAAATTATCCTTCTGCTTTATTAAATTTCTTCACCAAACCAATTGTACTTAGGTTTGCCTAGATTCAAAATATAGTTAATTGCACTATAAGAGCTAATTGTAAGACACACAAAGGATTAGATTAGTCTTAAGATAACGGCCCATCGTCAACTCTGCTCACTCGCTCAAGACGGCGACGTACGGTTTCCAGCTGTGGTGCGCGTAACAAAATAGATTATTATCTGAAGTGATTGAACTTATCTTATTCTCCTGCGTATTTGCCGCATAACACTGCTGAATGCAGAGATATGTGTAACCTTTTCTAAAAGTGTAAGTGTTTAATATTTAAGTGATCAAAATGGTGAAAATTTCTAGGAAAAGTGTGTCTCTATCGGCCCTATGGGTGTCAACGAACGAAAAGCTGAGCGATTTTTACGCGTCGTCATGGCAACGAGGAGAGTCGCCGATACCAATGCTGGTGTTCAGGATGCTGCTGACAGGAGTGGCGCTGGCCATCCTCACCTGGTCTCTGGTGGAAGCCCCCAACCCTTACTGGCTGATATACCTCACGAACTGGGGCTTGTTACTGGTCGTGGGTATGCTAATATGTGGAATCACGGTGTCCTTCGAAGCTCTTCACAACAAGTCATACGGTAAGTTATTCGATATCTATAACTTATATGTTTTGAACTGTAGTCTCAGTCAACCTTTCGCTTCATTTTACAAGGGCATAGTTTGAAGCCAGCATTAAAAATCAATTAAGTAATGACATTGAAAATCATCATGACGCGACATGATTAACATAGTGACCTATAAATCTCCTACTCCAAATCATTGTCTTATCGGAAGACGGTAGAATAAAAAGTCAAAATTAACTTAGGTTTAGCTATCAAAGTTACTGACAATTAAGAAAAGACAAGGCTGAGAAAATCGGGAATACATATATCTCCTTCGATCTTGATCTTCAAGAGAACCTAGTAGAACGCTTTTCCACAATCTATACATATAAAATTCAAAGTCCTGACTGACTGACTGACTGACTGAGATATCAACGCACAGCCCAAACCGCTGGTCCTAAAGACATGAAATTTGGAGGGTGTATTCTTTGTGAAAGGTAGGTATCTACTAAGAAAGGGTTTTTCGAAATTCCACCCCTAAGAGGGTGAAATGGGGTGTTGAATTTTCTATGAAACTTTTTATTCTCGCAGTCGATTGACTTGAAAATTTGTGTACATACTTTTCAGATAAAATTATGAGATACGTATATCACATTTTTTCCAAAATCATCCCCCAATTTAAAAATTTAATGTCTTGATTGGCTGACTGATATATCAACGCACAGCCCAATCCGCTGGTTCTAGAGACATGAAATTTGGAGCGTGTATTCTTTGTAAAGAGTAGGTATTTACTAAGAAAGGGTTTTTCGAAATTCCACCCCTAAGAGGGTGAAATGGGGTGTTGAATATTCTATGAAACTTTTTATTCTCGCAGTCGATTGACTCGATAATTTGTGTACATACTATTCAAATAAAATTATGAGATACGTGTATCACAGTTTTTCCAAAATCATCCCCCAATTTAAAAATTCAATGTCGTGATTGGCTGATTGATATATCAACGCAAAGCCCAATCCGCTGGTTCTAGAGACATGAAATTTGGAGGGTGAATTCTTTGTGAAGAGTAAGTATCCACTAAGAAAGGGTTTTTCGAAATTTCACCCCTAAGAGGGTGAAATGGGGTGTTGAATTTTCTATGAAACTTTTTATTCTCGCAGTCGATTGACTTGAAAATTTGTGTACATACTTTTCAGATAAAATTATGAGATACGTATATCACATTTTTTCCAAAATCATCCCCCAATTTAAAAATTTAATGTCTTGATTGGCTGACTGATACATCAACGCACAGCCCAATCCGCTGGTTCTAGAGACATGAAATTTGGAGCGTGTATTCTTTGTAAAGAACCTCCTTCGCTAGCATGACTGCTTCGCAGAAGGAGGTGACGGCTTCCCATTCCCTCTCGCTCCGGACCATGGCCTGAACCAGGGCCGGGAGCGAGAGGTCGCCGCCGCCGATCGCCGCTACGAGGACATGGCGGAGCTCCGCCCAAGCGGGGCAGACCTCCACGGTGTGCGCCACCGTGTCCTCCGGACGATCCTCACAATGATAACACCCGGGCGTTTCCTCCCGCCCGATTCGGTGCAGGAACCTCCCGAAACAACCGTGTCCGGTGAGGACCTGCGTCAGGCGGAAGGTGAGGGCGCCGTGGCGCCTCTCTAGCCACTCCTCAAAGAGGGGACTTATCGCCACAAAATTCCACCCCTAAGAGGGTGAAATGGGGTGTTGAATTTTCTATGAAACTTTATATTCTCTTAGTCGATCGACTTGACAATTTGTGTACATACTCTTTAAATAAAATTATGAGATACGTGTATAACAGTTTTTCCAAAATCATCCCCCAATTTAAAAATTCAATATCTTGACTGGCTGACTGATATATCAACGCACAGCCCAATCGTCTGGTTCTAGAAACATGAAATTTGGAGGGTGCATTCTTTATGAAGAGTAAGTATCCACTAAGAAACAGTTTTTTTTTAAATTCCACCCCTAAGAGGGTGAAATGGGGTGTTGAATACTCTGTGAAACTTTTTATTCTCTGAGTCGACTGACTTGAAAATTTGTATACATACTTTTCAAATTAAAATTATAAGATACCTGTATCACAGTTTTTACCAAAACCAAAATCAACCAACAGAGTCAAATAGGGCTTCGAAGCTCACGTAGACGGTCGCATGGCGCGTAGTGTTGCGCGGGGCGTAAACTATTAAGTAAGCAGGTAGGATTTTTCTGAGGTAGACGTCTGTAAATATGGTTTATTCCACAGATGGCTCGTGATACGCGACATTGATATTAAATATTATAAAAGTTTAATGTCTATAAATAACTTCCTAATTAATCATTTGATTGTTGTCACCGGTGTCCAATCTCAAACCAAGGTATCATATTCAAGTTCAAATGTAATTTAATTGATATTACTGTGAACGAATGTTTGCAAGTTATAAGCAAGTACATGTAAATCTATGTATGTACTATACATACATAGATTACTTATTATCCCAGATTAAGATCCCGTGGGCAATTCCCGAACTCCACGCGGGCGAAGCCGCGGGCATAAGCTAGTAAAGCATAAATATCGGCAACATGAGATGTGAGGAATACTTATTTCAATGACTACATACCTACTGTACTTTTAAAAACAATGAGTCTTGTTCAACCCTTCAATAAGCAATAGGTACAGTACTAAACCAATAAAATAATAACATTTATCAGCAATAAACAACAAGACATTCCTTGCGATGTCAATAAATTCATCTTTATTTTTAAAACTAGCAGTGCCTCGGGATTTCATCCTCCCCGTTTCTGATTTTTTTTTTTTACTCGGCCCCCAACATTTGTAGCGTAACCTGCCTCAAGAATTGGGCTATCAAATCGTTAGTTATTTGATTTTTTCAAATTTTGCTCAATCAAAACCTAGAGGTTTATATAACAAATAAACTCTTCAGCTTTATTGTATTAGTATAGATTCCGGTGCGCGTGTGTTTGCAATTCTTCGCGTCCTAAACAAGCTTGACCGATTTTGATGCATATTTTTTACTTGGATTCACCTGGATGGCTCTTTGCTATAGTTAGACCCAGTAGGGGGCACTGTTGTCGACATCCAGAAAATAATAAGACAGGACAACTACGTCTGTTGAGCCAGCTATTGTCATACACAAAAGTACTTAAATATTTTAACTCTTCGCTCGTATAGACAACGGAGTACTTTATCAATTAAAGTAAATTCATGAATGTCCAAGTACACTTCCCACTGGCCCTCAACTCGACGATAGTGAAACACGTTTAAAAATAATAATTAACTACTTAATCCTTTTTTACCGCTTGCTCAAGGCGATGCATGTTTTAACGGCCACCAGCTACAATCACAAATATACGATAGATAACATCCGCAAACTATTTAATCATTCAACAGTAAGTTGATTTGCCTTTTGTAAAACAAAGCCACGATTGTTCGAATGTTCGTGTTACACACAAATCCGTCCATTGTCACCAACTTCTAAATCAACATTCAATAAAGTTAATTTATATTAACGCTGTCCTATTGTCTCACGAGGATTATGGTGGAATTATAAATATTGACATACGTTCCCTGTGAGTGAATAAGTTTAAAAAGAGCTTGTTTATATTCAGTTATTCCTGCCGCTGTTATTATATTTCATTTTACCTAGAATTGGTCTTGATGTGGTATTAGGGTTACCATATCTCAGGATTTGTCCTGAGATTTCAGGATTTCTGGACTCTTCTCAGGATTGCGGCTGGATTTTGCCAATCTCATGAAATCTCAGGATTTTTTAAATTTTCAATAAAATACAGCTTATATTTTAAAGATCTCTTTAATAAAAAGTTAAACAAACTAAAAATAATCTTCCTTTGGTAATAATTGCACAATTAGGTAAAATCATTAAGTACTTATTTATCCAAGTAGGTACTTAATCAGTTTTATGATATATGTGAAGATACATTTTGAAGTAAGGTTTTTTTGTTTAATTATGGATTTATAAAATGCCCCACATGTTAAGCTCTTCAAATTATATTGAATTAAAAGTATAATCGGTTTCGGTACCGCTGCCCCCGCGTTTCGAGTGCGATGAGCAACGCGTGAGCGAGGTCCGCAGTGTGTATAAACGATAATATTATGACTTTTTTAAATTGTTAAGTATGTTTGAGAGGAAATTCTCAAACTGTAAAAATCTCAGGATTTTTCAATGGAAATCAGGCCTTTTCTCCGGACTTTTGATTTTTTCATCTGGTAACCCTATGTGGTATGATATCATGGAAATGAGTAGATATAGATAGTAGAGCGCTCTGGTCCTATCTCGGAAGCGGTTTGGCTTTTTGACGAAGAAAGTGAATTCTTCCAATTGTGAATCATGTGGAACGGTTGAAGATGTTCAGCATCTACTTGTAGAGTGTGCTAAGAGCAAGAAAGAAAGAGAAACTGTTGAGTACGTTAAAATTAAATGAATACGATACCGGTCCATATGTTAAAATTTTAGCGCAACCTTCACCGAAGATAGTAATTCTCCTTGCCGATTTGCTTAGAGAATATTATTTTATATTGTATGTTTATTTTTGTTTTGTATTGTTGTTTAGCATAGGTTAAGTTATGAGGAGGCTGACTTACCTTTGAGGATAAACGCCTCCGATAAGATAATATGTTACTAATATTATGATGCGAAAGTTTGTGAGGATGGATGGATGTTTGTTACTCTTTCACGCGAAAACTGCTGAACGGATTTGGATGAAATTTGGCACATAGATAGTTTATAACCTGGATTAACATATAGGATTTTATCCCGTTAGTATGATCCCGTAGGATAGTTACCGAACTTCATGTAGGCGAAGCCGCGGGCATAAGCTAGCATAAGAATAAAAACTAGTTGTGACGTCACGGTAACCGGTTGGCCCAGGCTGTTAACATAACTAAAGTTTGTTGGCGTCGTCGTTACGACGACTGTTTATTTATGTCACACTAACCTTTCCTCGGAGCCGGCTCCACGCGCGCGTAGTTAGATAAAAAGTAAATACATAGAGTGTAGCAACACTCACGTTACATAATATGCATTGGAGATTAGGAGTACGCACAGTCTACAGAGTCTTTCCTAAATGGCCTAGATTGTTCTACTTAACCCTTACCATATTAAAAAATATATATGTAACATTAATTTCTTCTGTATTTCTATTATATGCAGGATTAGGTTCTATAATTACACCCGCCTATCCCGAATCCTGAAATATGTGGAAATAAATCACTCTTCGTGTGCGTGTCCGACTCGCAGTCGGCCAGATTTTCAATACTGCTATGCTGTCTAGATCTAGATATCTACTATACAGATACTTTTCCATTTCAAATAGTCATCCTCGTATATTTATCTTATTTGGATGGAATCTATTATATTACGAACAAAGGGCACTGTTCTCTAAGGTTTAATAATAACGTATCAATAAACATAATATTATATTCTATATTATACCTTTACCTCACATTAATGTGAGTAAGGTATAATATAGAATAATATTATCTCATGATCTCACATTAATATCAAAATATATAATCTAGTCTAAATATATAAAAGCGAAAGGTCACTCACTCACTCATCACAAAATATCGAAAACCGCTTGACGTATAAGTAAAGATGAAATTTGGCAGGGAGGAAGTTATCGCAGACGAAGTCGCGAGCAACAGCTAGTATACAGTAATCGTATAAACCGTACATTCCCGGTTACCGATAATGTAAAAAAGAATCTATGCAAAGGTAAGAAAATACTATAAAAAGACTAAATTAAAGATGTGACACAAATATTGTCAGCAGTGCTGCTATTGTGAACAAAAATGATTTGAAAACTAGCATAAGAAATCTGATTAAAATGAAAAGAAAAATGAGATTGAGAATAGTTAGAGACATATTGTGCAGTTTATGAGTTACGAGGGAAGCCGCATGCGCAGAAGGAACTAAAGCCAAACTTCTTTATCTTCAACGTAGTCCTTGATTTTGTAAATTATGCCGTTTTAATAAGGACACGTTAGATTTAGTGTTTGAACTTTACATCGGTCAGTTCTATAACTGACTTTGGTAACTTGTTATAAAAGCGTATACTGTTTATAAGAAAATACTTGCTAGTTTTTGTTATTTTAAATTTGGGTATATCGTTGGGTAATTTCGTGTTCAAAATAAATCAATAACTTTACATAAAATAAGCTTTTGTCAGAATTCGTTTTGAATAAGATAGAAACTGTCTGGTAAAAACTCATTTGTACGCATAACAACATCATAACATCACGCCTTGTAAGCACCGAAGTCAGAGGTGATCAAAAATGTGCGTATTTATAAACATAACCCACAGGAAAATGAACAATTGTTTGCTCGTAAAGAAGTTCCTTGATTATTTATATTGAGTAAGTAGTTAATCCGTATAAATATAATCCTATTTTTTTATTTTCTGCAATAAGCATCCAACAACAAAACTCGACAGACGACAGAAACGCATTAATGTCGTAATTTCCACGATGTCGACGTCTGGTGGAGTGGTGGGACGACCCCATACGCAACATAACATTATGTCTGACGCAACTAGCTATCACCAGCCATTAACAGTCACCACCAACTACATAATGTCCCCTTAGATTACCATTCGTACTTGACCTTGTTCGTTTTAGAAACTTGACACAGTTATTTGTTCCAAATCCAATATTAAGACCCAATTTCAACAAACTTGACTTACAACTACTTACTTACTACTTACTTTGACTTTAAATATTCTGACGGAATGTGTTGCATAGCGAAAGTTGGCCTAAATGTCCCATCACCGAATCCCTTCCTTTTCATAAATCAGCTCACTAAGGTAGGCACCGTCTATTATACTAAGAAAATAAAGGAACAGTTCCGGCCGCACCGCAAAGAAACAAAAAGGCAACTGGACTGCAGCTCACTCGTCAAGACAGATCTCAGCGACACGACTGATTTTGATTTATGTGCAACTATGAAAGCGCTCCCGTACATGACGACATTGCTGCCTGACGCTGCAGTCGAGCGGCCGCGGCGACCGCAGACCCCAACAAACCAGTAGCCCAGTCACTGGCTGTAACTAACAAAGCGAGACGACGAGGGTGGTATTTTTTTGTTTCACAAAATATGACTATTGCGAAACTGAAGAACTGAAGCTCATCGAAATGATGAGGCCGCGTTCAGAATCAAAACCGCAGCAGCGGTGTCGCTTGAGGTTTTTGAGTAGTACTGTGGTCTGTGAGTTATATGCACCGCAACGCCACAGACGCGTGCGGTCTGCAGTCGCCTTCGGTAGTGTACTTTAATTCCCGTCACCACGTCCGCAAAGTAAACCAAATGACGATAGAAATATGTCGTCAGTATTGCATATCGGACTGCTGTGGCAATCGTACATTATTTTGTACCGCTCTAACTCCCTTCCTATGAAATTACGTAAACAACCACTTAATTGGCAGCAATTAGTACCTTTTCTTGTGTAGCAGTTTAAAACCGCGTGCTAACTTTCTCATCTCTCGTTAATCTAACAAATTAACAAAAAAACTAGTACCTAACGCTAATTTCCCGCGTCATTGTCAAATTACACTATATTATATACTTGCAGTAGTGTCGTGGTACGAGTATTTACAGTATCAGCAGTAGTAGTTTGATTCGGAATTTCAAACGGAGCAACAGTAAATGGTTGCAAAGTCGTTGTACGTCACAATCACAATGTTTTATTATCGCCAGTAGGAACACTTATAATAAAATTTGAGCCCAGTGGAACAGCTATTACACATCAGCAATAATGGCATAATTTCCTTATAAACTTTAACCCCCTATTTAACCCCTTAGGGGATGAATTTTATAAATATCCATCGGTAGAGCTCACTACCGAGAACTTCTAACTTCTTGAACGTCAAAAATTACATAAGGGAGTGCCCCAAAACGCCAAAACGAACTCTTGAAGCCAAGTTTCATATCAATGAAAATTTTATTAAGTAGATGTAATTGCGAACTGTGACAACGACAGTGTTTTTTTTTTCTCTTAAACATGACTGTCAAGTTTGACCTCAACGAATCACATTGCGATTGAAAGTTCTGAATCTTCGGGTTGGTTGGTTGCTTTCGGACTCTCATTTTCTTTGTGTTTTTGGTTTTGTACTATATCGATTTTATTGTTAATGTACTGCTTCAGCCTGATGCCCAATAATTATATATTTCTGGTGTATTTGCAGAGCTAAAGACGCTACCATGGTACGCAAGCTTGTACTGGGCGGTGTTCAACATTGCCATCACCATCTCCATCATGATCACCTCGCTGTACTGGCTGCTATTGTATGACCCTGGTAAGTCTACTACCTCGCTAGCTATACCTACCTGCCTCCGTACCGTGTTACTAAAACAGAAAGAACTTTAGCTTGGTAACGTGTGTCTGTAGTGAACTGAATGTGGTCTCTTCGGCCACCTAGTAGAGAAGGTAAAAATTAAAAAGGGCTCTCTCTGATCATCATCTCAGAAGGACACTGGCGGGGCAGGACTGGAGTGGGTTTTAGCCGGGTACTACCTCGACTGTCTCACAGCTAGTGAGGCAGTCGAGGCGTGTACCTAAGCGTATTTAATTTGATTTGAATACTTTCGGGGTTTATTTTTAACCGTTTGCATAAATAAAGTGGGTGTCTAGCATTTAGCAGCAATTTTAAAAATACCTACAAGCTTCAAAATGTCCCACAGCATGACAAAAATCTCCACTCACACTGACAAGAGAGATGTAGGCATTATTCATTGCTCCCATTTAAATAATTTTCGACAATTTTGGGTTCAAAATCCAATGGCTTTCTTAGGCAAAATCTGTAAAGGTCATAATTTACTATAAATTAAATAACCCTGCTTTTGGGCTTCGCCGCTGTCGGTCAAAAGACACGTTATTTCTTGCTAAATTGGGAATTTGGGACCCATGAATATTTGAGTAGCTGATACTTAAACTGGGACTTTATTCCATGGTTAATGGTTACAGAGTTGCGAGAAGAGATGGGTGCTCGCGCGTTCTGGCTGGACGTGTCGACGCACGGCATCACGTCGTGCGTGTGCATGGTGGAGCTGCTTCTGTCGCGCACGCCCGTGCGTTTCCTGCACGTTTACCAGCCGCTTGGCTTGGGTCTGTGGTACGCCGGCTTCTCTGCCATCTTCTACGCGGCCGGTGGCACGGATATGTGAGTAGTGGTAGAGTGACGTAGAAATCACCGTAGTAAAGCGAAAAAAAAAAAAAGCAAAGATAAGCATAGAGATCAGCGTAGCGTTCGGTTTAACATCATCCATTGCTTTTGCGTAGCATAGCGTTCGTAGTAGCGCTTTGTGTAGCTTTCGGCGTAGCATTCGGCGTAGCATTCGGCGTAGCTTTCGACGTAGCGCACAGCGTAGCGTTCAGGGATTCGACGATTGACCGTTTTCTCGCAGTTGGATCCAACTAGGTAATGGGCAAACACAAATCCTTTGGGTATAATGGATGTAAAAAAAACCCTTAACGAAACCGAAAGGCACTTGTCCTCCCGGTCTTTGTGATCATTTTGTTGTTCCGGACCATGTCTGTGTAGGTCAAATTACCAATTTTTGACAAGGTTTTTTTAAGTACAATTTTTTAATGTGAGTCCATCAGTATAAGGTTTTGAGTGTGTTACATTAATTTCTACTGTAAACCGTGATTTTTACCCCAGAAAAAAGTCTCCCAGCAATAATTTTTACGAACAGTTACTTAGTTTGATATACATCTTAATGCGAATAGTCATGGGCATTTGACATAACTTTAGCAGTAGCTATTTCACTATCTTATTGACACTGAGTAAGTACATATTATATCGTTTCAGAAACGGGAACCGTTTTATTTACGACGTGTTGGATTGGTCACATGGTAGACGCACCAGCATCGTGGTGGCAGCATCCATGGCAGGCCTCATCATCGTGTATGGGTTCGTTTGGGGAATCGCATTTTGTAGAGACAAACTGTCGATGACCCTGATACGTACAACCAGCCATAACCTGCCCGCCGCGCCGCCTGACAGACAAATTACGAGAATCGTATGAATCTACTAATATATAAGGATTTAAGGAATCAAGATCCAAACCTCATTGAGTGCAGAAACGAACAACGTCGCGATGAAGCCGCGATCCATGACTTGTTTTTCGCTCAGTAAGCTTTTCCCAATATAAATATGTATAATGTATATTTTATTAGAATAATGACATGAATGTTATTTTATTTAAGAATTGGCAGAAGCTCAACTAGTAGTTCGTAAGTAGGTTATTACAATGAAGCTACAAAATGTAGTACAAAATTAAATTTATTGGTTTCGGACAAGTTATTGCGTTTGATCGGATAGTTCTGATTTACGCAATTTCATGATTACAAAAAGTCCGTCCTTAGATTTTGTAAAAAAAATATATAATGCCTTTGTTTTAACTCAGTACGTCTATTTAATTAACACTTTCGCTGCCCAGAACCCAGCATATGAGTCCAAAGTCCATACTACGCGGGGTGTTGGGCAGCGAAAGTGTTAAATGTAAATATGGGTTATAAGTTACACATAATAAACCTGTTTGTGTGAAATGTGTGTCTTATTCCAGCGCGTACATCATGAGTGTGTAGTACACTCAAAAGGCTACGGCTCGTTTTTCATTGACCTACATTCACTGCATGTATCTGCATTCAGTGGTACGATGAGGAATGACAATTCCTTCTCGTGTCACTGGTGGAACAAGTTGGTGGCACGACGAGGATTAACCCGAAATTTTCATGTACTATTAGGTAAGTACATATCTGTCAAACACTTCCAGAATTACATAATTATATAAGATGACAGTTATAGAAAGATAAGGAGGGCGAGAATTCAGTTCACTCTTACACTCTATCTCAGCCATATCATCATCTACCTGGCCTTGTCCCATTCTAATTGGGGTCGGCGCAACACGTTATCTTCTTCCATTTTCCCCTGTCAGACGTCACGGCATCATTTACTCCTTTCTCTCTCTATCTCAGCATTCTCAGCCATAATTGTATTGAATTACTCATATGCAAATATTTTTGAGCCAACTATTCTTTTATTTAAAATGGTAGGTACTGATGATGGTACTCGTGATTTGACTGCCGCTTCTTGAACACCTTTATACGACTCGCAAATTTCGGATCATTTCACGAACGCGCCGTAAATGCCCAAACAGTAAGTTGTTGCATTTATATCGATTCAAATGCGCGTACGTAGTGATACAATCCTGCGCGAGAAGCACGTTTGATGCTGGTATCGTTGTGTACAGTCAAGGAAACTTGAATCTGACCACAGTAAGGACTATATTCCTGTTTGCAGCGCCGGGCCTCTATGAACACTTAAAACTTTCTCTTCTTTGGTCCTTTTTTTTGTTTCATTCTTATTGGTCGAGAATGCCTTGTGGCATTAAATCCGCCTATGTACCACTATTGTACATGTAGTATAAATAAATAAATATTACAAAAGGTTTGAAACCTTATAAAATCACTTCCCATCCATTTCAAAGAAAACACGTAGATTAAGCACTCAAAAACCGCTTAAAACAACGTATCCTGCAGTTCACTTCCTTGGTTTGATGTCAACTGAACTCGAAGTATAAATCAATGAAAAAACCAAAGAAAGTATATTTTTGGATACACACGCAATAGGCGTGCCTTCAGCTTCCATGGCGTGAGGCACGCCAGTCGTGTCATGAAATAATGGTTCACCGCCACAGCAAAAAGTTTTCAAATCTGGTTGCCGCAATGAATCGGTTAATATACCTAATAAAAAAGCGAGCATATTTTTCGGTCTACTACTATTGGTCCGAACGTGCGTTTGAATCGATTCAAGCGTTGCGCAAGCATCAATTGCAATGTCAGGGAATGGGCCGGGGTAGGAGGGCGCGATCTCGCCACCTCGTCCCTCGGACGCATTGTAGGTAATATTGTTGAAGTTATTCTCTGCTGTTTATACATGCGAGCGACTACAGCGCGTATGCATGGCCGTATTTCCGTGTACTTAGAGCGTATTATTTTATACGCGCAGACGACACTCGTTTACACCACTGAATTTCTGAACATGAGGTTTACTAGGTACTCCGTTAAACGCGCGTCATCTGCACCGAAAAAATACGCAGTGTGAATACAGACACATTTGAATTGTCAAAGTAGGTACCAACAACAAAAAACTATGAAACTACATCAAGCCTCATCCTTAGCAGGTATAATAACTGTGAAAGGAAGTCGCCCATTCCAGAAAACTGAACTCTTCAAACGTCAACGTCTTGTACCGCATCTCCGTGTGAGACCTTAGCGAAAAAATCCAAAAAGATAAAGTAATAGAAAATTATTAAAACACTTTACGGGGTTTGAAACAAAGATATAAATGTATTACAAAAAAAAACATTTATTAGGTACTAATATATAGCAAAATCTACAAATAAACACGAAGCAACCAATTAAAACTATGATTAAAATAACAAACTAAATAATTGATATGTGATTAATTTAAATTTGACTTAGTACATCTATACTGTGCGGACTGTAGTAGCAAATATTACACTTATTCTTGACATATTAATTAATTAAACAGAACAAATATTAACAACCAAAATAAAACTCGTTTATAAAAATAATTTTGAATTACATCTACATCCAAGAATACAATTTCAACAAAAGATTATCATGATCATAATTTGGACAACAGTCTCAAAAAATAAGCAATCTGGTATATCCAAAAAATATAACTTCTTATATACAATCATACATACGTTGTATCACTATATCTGAGCGTATGCATGAGCGAGGGCAGTCCCAGACGACCGGGAACAGACGTACAGCTTAATATTTATTATTGTTGGTCGTCTGATGGCCGCCGGCGCGCGCGTCACACTGCGGTGCACTCTCAACTAGTCTGCATACACGACTATATCATTCGCTGTAACGCGTTATATTCATTCAAAAAGTACTTTAGAAGGTAATTTTTTTACATAACAATAGTAAGAAGTTTTAACTGTGTAAGTAACATGCTCCGGTTAATAAGACCGTGAGTACTAATATCTAGCGATTAATCATATCCAACATTAAACTGTCTCTATGTACAGTAATCAATGGTTCCTTTATAAACACTCAATATCACAAACAATTAGTATTGTACTTATATTCTACTCAATTCTTAAATCTAAAAGGCATTTCCAGAGATCATAACTTACTTTAGAAAATTTCGAGTGAGCAAAGTTTACCCAATTAGTAGATTAAAAATACAGTATCGAAAGAACTAATATTTAAGTGAAGACATTACATCAATATTTAACAATTATGAAAGGGGATCGTAACTGCAGGGTTTATTATTGTTATTAAACATTATCATAATTACTTTATGTATGGATAAACACTGCGGAACTTTACTAGATTTGGTTTTATTCGCTACCCTGCTTGTAGCATATTTCCCATCCATACATTTAGCAAATATCTACTTATAAATAAATACGACAATAGTATTGTACACGTTGATCCTCGTATTACTTAACTATATTATAAAATGTTTTTTATCCGGAAGCCAATTCAAATGACAAAAAACATCAAGCGCATAATTAGTTGCTCAAGTCCAACAAAGACTTAAAAGTATTAGTAGATATAAAATATTAGATAGTATTGCACCCTAAGACTAAAAAAATCATGTCTTTCGTAAAAGCTAGTATACACCGTCAACAATTGGCATACTTTAACTTATTTGAGATCATCGAGTAGTTGACAAATACATTCAGACTTTGTATCACAATATTGGAAGAAACATTTGCATCTCATATAATTATTAGGTACTTTACGTTTTATGCAAATGTTATATTGTACTAGTTGTAAGTTTTATAGGTGATAACAAAGAACTGATTCAGTATAATAACTCCGATGAAACACTTACTGAACTGTATCTGACAACAGTATCACTCACAGTGACATATTAGACTAACATAGTACATAAAATAACAATGACTTGCTTGTAGCAGCACAACTCACACAACGTATAGATCACTTAGGTGAGCTCTTCGCCGTTCATGAGGAACACCCTGAATGAGGTCTCGTCCGCAGCGTCTTCGTACATCAGCTCCTCCTGAGCAATAAGGACATACATTAAATAACGGACTAACTTTACTTTTACTTTTTTTTCTTATAGAAGAGAAACTATCAAATCATAAAATAACGTAAGTTCAATTACAATTTAACATACTTTAAAGTGTCTGGCGCGGGGTTTCCACCACACAAAGTGTCTGGCAGTGGAGGTGATGAATCATCATACTATCCCTTATGTAATATAAAAAATCACGCTTTATAATATGACGTAACTAAGCAGCTACTCAGCACATCTTTGTTACCCCGATACCCGCCAAAACCACCACGACCAACTTTTTATAATTATTCTTATAGATGCGTGCGTTTATATCTTTCTATGACTTTGCATAAATGATCTGTAATGGTATTTTTATCAGATGTCACTACAATTGGTGGTAAACAATTAAATAAATAATTCGATATATCCTCGGCAATTAATATACATGAATGTCCTTGGTTATTTTAAACAACGAACCGTAATCATTAGTGTCTAGCTGAATAGTCGATTGCTTTGTGTAGAATAGTTATATGAAATGGATTCTGTGTCGTCATACCTGCATGAGATCAATGGTAGGGTGCGCGTCGATGAGGCACAGGTCTGCGTCCATGGAACCCGCCTCGCCACTCAGCGCCGCGCTCACGATCTGCCTGCACACAACATTTAGAACGTTTAGGCGGGTTGCAGACCGAAAACTAAGTGAAAGTTGGTGACCATTTTGAGTTCCACTATCCACTTTTCTGCTCTCTAACTCCCTGGTTATAATTTTAATATAAAAAACTACAAATTAACAATTTTCTGATTTACCTGTTGTACTTGTGAGACTTTGTTACTTGCCAAATTGCATGCTGCTTGGACATTATAGGGTACAAGTTCGAACCACTGTTTAAGTCAGACTAAATAGCTCTCAATTAAAAGTCGAGTCAGAGTAATTATTATTAGGCTTCTCGTCTTTTATTTTGGTATCTGTTAAAATATTTATTAGTTTATTTTATTTGTATATGATAAGTATATATATTTTTGAAAAGAAGAAATATATATTTTTTAGATATTATTTTGAACCCTATCACAATGTTGTCCTATTTAACCAAAAGGTTGACTGGTAGAGAATGCCGTGTGGCATTAAGCCTATGTACCAATATTGTACATGAAGTTTAAATAAATACAAGTAGCTGAGCGTCATCGCCAAGGAAGATCTAGAAAACGCTGGCGTCATGACTAAGAGACATTTGTGGAAGATTGGCCGGAGATTGCCACAGATAGAAGGAGAAAGCTACGTGGGAGACTTATGCAGCAGTGGGAAAATACAGGTTATAAAAACCACCACCACACCAAACACCTGCTCAAGTCCTAGTGTTAGGTATGTATACTCACTGGCTATCGTCATCGATGGGCACGTTCCCGTGAAGGAACAGGTCGCTGCGCACCGTGTACACGTCGCTGACGGAACCCTCTGCTCGTTCCACCTGGAATTGGAGTATTAAATTTAGCACATTGATAACTAGAGACCGGATTATATGCAACTTAAAATTGTCGAAATATGCATCTTAAATGCTCGAAATATGCGTCAAAAGAGCCAAAATACGCAACAAAATTAAAATGTGATACAAAATGTTTTCTTTTTTTAATTTCTACCTTTTCTGAGAGATATCTTTTTTCTGGAATACCCATTTTTATTCAAAATTTTACTTAATTTTTTAGATTTTCTACATAAATATTTATTTAAATGGGTACTATTTGAATTTAGGTGCTTTTTTGCGGGTATCTCTGTATGTGTGTGTGTGTCTGGCACATTTTTGATTTTTTCTACTTAGATATAGTTTAAATTAAAGGAAACATGCCAAAAATAGGCACGATATGCCGATTTCAGCTAATATATGCATTAGCTTCAATAATCCGGCCTCTATTGACAACATATTTAATTATATTTATTTTATGCTACATAAAAAGGTACAAAAGTGGAGAACTGGAGTTTTTCAACAGTAGTCGAGTGGTTTGTTAATGCTAGCATAATTTCATAAGGCCCAGACTCCACCAAAGCGAAATCGAGACGAGAGGAGAGGAGATGAGCAGTGTTGTAAATCACCAATAGTTTGGTGGTTCCAGGCCTAAGGGTCAATACCGCGAGTGGAGTATGAAGTGTTAAAAGCCTGGTCACGTACTTGCACGTCGTCATCCAGCACGTAGTGCGCGTGCGCGGCGCGCGGCAGCGGCCACGTGCAGTGCGTGCGCGCCGCGTGCCACTCCGTGCCCCCCGCCCCCGCCTCGCCCTCCGCGCCCCCCGCGCCCTCCGCACCCTCCGCGCCCCCTGATCCCTGCGAGTGCTCCCCCTCGAGCTCTGGGATCAGTAGTGACACAGCCTTAGACTCCTCCTCTTTTACCACGACGTCCGGTACACTGACCTGTAATTTTGAAATGAAAATTTTAAAAAATGGAAAATCCTAGATGACTGTCTACTGATTTCCGTGCACAAAAGTTTCCTTTTCTCGTCAATGTAAATGTGGGAGAGCTAAGAATAATTGAAAATTAGGTCCGTATGACTAGAAAGGGACAGTTTTAATTTTTTAAACACGAGTTAAATCAAATAATTTGGGTTACCTCATTCACTTGCAAGTGAATGAGGTTGATGGGACCTTCAAGGTCCCAAAAGTCCCAATACTCGATGATCACTCACCAAATATACGTAATCTCCGTCTTCACTAACGGTCGGCGGCGGATTTTCGGCGACAGCTGCGACGGGTGCTTCTTTACCTTTCCTGTGAACCTTCTTCATGTGCATGTACACGGTGCTCATGTTCGTAAAGGATTGCTCGCAACCTGACGAACAAATGACATAGAAAAGAAATGTATTGATACCCTATAAACAGTAAGACTATAGGACTACCGCTTAACTGAGACGGTGCCTGAGGTGTGCGTTGCGGAAGACGTGTGGAGTCGGCCGCCGAAATAATGTAGACTTATAATGTTTATAAAATAAACTTCCATGGTCAGTGATTCCCTTATAGAGATAAGGGAAATCTTGAATGATTCAGCCTGACGTGTTTATATGAATTATGCGAACGTAAGTGCATAAACTGTTCACTCACGCTCACTGGATGCGGCTAGAATTTCAGATGATTCGACTTCCTATCTGACCTCCACAACCCAGTCACTGGGTAACGATACCCCTGAGGAAAACTGGTTGCCTTCGGATTTCTGAATATCCGTAAAGACAGCCAGAAGAGCTATGAAATTTAGATGACTATTTCATAAAAACATGACGTCTATGATTCTAACTCGAGCACAAAAGTACAAAAAAAACATGTTCAATATTAAAATGCCTCAATATATTATTGCTAGGCCTACAGGTTAGGGGCAGGCAGGTGAGGCAGGGCGCTTACCTGGGTGCGTGCAGCGATGCGCCGGACGCTTGTGCGGCGCGTGCTGGCGCGCGGCGTGGTCGCGCAGGTGCTCGCGCCGCAGGAAAGCGCGGCCGCACGTGGCGCACGCGTGGCGCCGCTCGCCCGTGTGGCGCCGCGCATGCCGCACCAGCTTGCTGGCCGACCGGAACGCCCAGCCGCAGTCCTGCACGATAGTTGGACATTCAATAAAAGGCATTTTTTTCTCGTCACAAACAGACCAATCATTATCTTCCTGCCTTTGTCCTATTTAACTTGGGGTCGCCGCAACACTCCTTTTTTTCATATCATTCAGCCCTGTTTAGGCTTTGAGTAGTCTATCAGTGAATGAATTTAAGATATTTTTCATTTTTAATTATCAACTGACCGTCATTCAGTGACTGCTGACTACTGGGTAGAAGGGACATTGACGCACAAACAAATACGTATTCAGTACAGTCACAAGCTCCAATTTGTATGCACTTTAGAGCAACTTTTAATAGTAGATTATACAACAAGTGAAAAAAATGGGAATTTAATTCGAGGGACTAAGTTGGATCCCGAGAGCAGCGAAGGATTCTAGAGTAGAATCCCGAGCGTAGCAAGGGATTCTAGAGTAGAATCCTGAGCGGAGCGAGGGATACAAGAACCGAGATGAATTTTTTTTTCACGAGTAGTGTACTCTACTTTTTACCATTGACTGCGAGAAAATAAATAGAAGCATGGTATTTAAATTTCCCGTGGGTTAATAATAACAGCCACTCGGGTCGATATTCAAGGTTAAGTCACGCTTGTGGTGGTCAAGGTCAAGGTGCCAAGGTCAGTTTGTGGATGGGTGACCAATAATTCATACTGAGCTTCCCCTGTGCCTCGGAAAGTACGTAAGGCCGCTTGTTGGTCCCGGCTGGCATTTGTAGTTCTTTGACAGTCGTTACAGGAAGTCAGTGTCCTGAAAGTCTGACAACCAGTCTTACGAAGGGGTACCGTATAACCCACACAGTATTAACTGGGTTGTGAAGATCAGATAGGCAGTCGCTCCATGTAAAATACTGATATTCAGCTCCATCCGATTAGACTGGAAGCCGACCCCAATAAAGTTGGGATAAGTCTAGGCAGATGAGTATTTATCAGGTTTTTTATTTTTTAATCGGTAATAAGAGAACAAAGAATTAAATTAAAAACATTACAATAGTAAAATTAGAACAATTTTCGAAATTCAGTGTTACATTCTTGTCGGCACGTTTTATTTATGTTTTGTTCATGATTCGTGCTTGTTCCAAATTCAAAAAGTCTTTATTCACTCAGTGAGTAAAAGAGCGTTTTATTCACTGTTATCGATGAATAAAATGCCCTTTTTCGAGTGGCAATGGTAAAAAAGTAATTTTCTCCAACAGTATCGATGGCAATTTCATGTTGTTACGAACACAGATATTTTACTCATTTTATTATAAAAAAGGTCTTACCCATAGTTGCAGTCGTTATTCCACGAAAAAATCTCTTTTAAAATTAAGATCGTGTCTACATATTAGTGCTTGCGACTGTACATCATTGTGAACCCCCCCACCCCATACAAATTTTTCATCGGTAATTAAATGTTCAAAATGATAATGTACTGAATACGTGCTATTCGTTTGTACGTGGATGTCCTTCCACACCGTATAGTGCGCAAAGCAAAAAAAAACAGAACTTTAGGTGAAGAACATAATTATTTATAGTGTGATCACTTACGGGGTATCGACACAGGTAAGGGCGGTCGCCGGTGTGCGCGCGCGCGTGCTCGCGCAGACGGCAGGGCAGGCGGAACACGCGGTCGCAGCCCGGCCACGCGCACGCCAGCCCGCCGCGCGCGCACAGCGACGTGCCGTGCGCGCGCAGGCCCATCGCCCAGAAGAAGCGCCGCCCGCATACCTCGCACCTGCACACCAAATTACACCAACTGGATAACACACCCTCCCTATTATGGTATTAAAAAAGTTTTTTTTTTTCAATTACAACAAGGATATTGTTGTGTTGTATACCAGTAATCGTTGTGTAACACTTTGTTGTAATTGATCAATGACTATTGGTCTAAGATCCCAGGACCGCCAGACGTTACTTATTTTCTGATTAACAAAATGTGTAGCATAGAGTAGTGTTAGTATGTACTGTGAACGTGTGCATACCTGCTAACTTGTGCTTAGCGCATGAATTCGCCGCTAGAGGCGTACGTGTAGAGTAAGGTCTTCCGAAATGTCAGATGCCATAGATTGTTCGCGCGTTGCGTGCTTTTTTATCACGTCTTTTTATTAATATTCACGATTGTTGCCTAGACTGAGCAAAAATGATGAATTATGACTTGAAGATTTTAAGTAGCAACTTAGGATCTTATTTGTTAGTACTTGGAAGTGGAATGATTTTAAATGTTTTATGGTTGTTAATGTTAGGGAGAATATTTGTAAATATATATTTGAAGTTTACACTATGTTGTTATACGAAATAAAATCAACTTTTTATGAAGTTATTGGTACTTTTAAGAATAAAATAGAATGACACGAAAATTAATGACAGGACCTTACTCAACAGTGGCGCCATCTGGTGAACTCAAAAACGATAGCCCTCATTGTTAGATATCAGGTGCTAATTTGCATAAAAATAATACTATTTTTTCAACAATTTGTATCATTTTTACGTAAATGTAGGAACTGATAAAAAAAAATTGGCCATTGGCACAAGTTAGCAGGTATGCATAGGTTCCCAGTACATACCAACAGTCCAACACTACTTAATGCCACACATTTTGTTAATCAGAAAATAAGTAATGTCTGGCGGCCCTGTGATATGCCTCCATCTGGCGGCCCCTATATGGGGTCAAAAATAATCTATATTGCATTGTGTACCTGTGCGCAGCTTCCTCCAGCGTATGGTCGTCGTCCAGATGTTTTAGCAGATCGCCCCTCACTACAAAAGTGCGGGGACACTTCTCTTCGGATCCATCTGCGGCCTTTTTTTTCACAGGACATTCATAAGTTATTTGTGTTGGAGTTCGATATGCCTGCTGTTTGTGCGAATTTTTGTGCTTCTTCAGTTTCTCTTCACTCCAAAAGCCCTTATTGCAATTAGGTTGATCACACTGCAAAAAAATAAGTTTCTTTACTTTATTTTTTGTTACTGGTAGCAAATAAATGTTCAGAATTGTATGTAGCATGATGCATACCTTATACTTAACTGCTCTATTGGAGTAGTTAACCGGTATACTTTGTGTTGGACTTATTGCCGCTGCCTGGTTAGGTTGTTCTGGCTGTTGCCCTGACACAGGCTCTACAATAACTGAATCTATTACTTCTTCAAAATCCCCCAACTGTTGATCCTTATCTGGAAAATTGTTCACTTTAATTGCCATCTTGGTCCTCACACTAGGATTCTGTGTCCTAGATGGGTGCCACATGAACACACAACACTCAAATCCGCGAATGTACAAAAAAAGCAAAATTTAAGTAACAAAACATAGGATCTTGGTGACACTTCTACAATTTAAATAAACTAATTAACCAACCAAATTATTTCTAATTACAAGCAATATTTAATTGTTAACTTACTATTATTTATCATAATGTCCATATAATTGTTAGTAAAGCACCACTTTGGTTTAGCTTCAATAGATGTCTTTTCTGTGGATATAGTGGCATCGTAACACATAGGCAGCTCCTGTCAAAGGAAATGAGAGTAGAAGAAATTTGGCACAGATCAGTTGAATAAATGAGAGAGAAAGAGAAATGAAGAATGTACCTGCTCAACACTGCCTATACTATTTATGAAGGATTCAATATTGAGCTGATTTTGTTCCAAGCTTTTACCTTCATCTGAAAACAGTATACATGTATATTTATTAATGATATTAAAGGTGGGGCAAAATTTTCAATCCATAGAGGAAGAGGAAGAAGAGGTTTTTGTGATAACTATTTATCAATATTTGTCATGACTTTTGCATTAAAAGTTCCAGAAAGGCTAAGAGACAGTAGAATTCATAAGCAATGAAGAGAAGTCAAATATTTTGAGCAACCAGCCTCGAAAATGTTAGATTTTTTTTTTGATCATTAATTAAGCCAGATATTTTGTAAAGACAAGTCAGAGGCCCATGGGCGGCATAAAAACTCTGACACCAGGTTAGGCACTAACCACATGATAAAGAAAGAAGATTAAGCCACAGGGCGGCAGGCTAAAAAAAGTACTTGTATCAAGTAATTAAGTAAATATGGGGTGGCAGGCTAGAAAATAAAAAAGGTAATATCTGCCACTCTGTTTGCAGCCCGGGACCATAGCCTGGCCTAAGGATAAAAAACACTGTAACTTTGACTATGTAGATATTTTCAGAAAAGATTTTATCCATGAAGTATGCTTTTTGTATTTCAGTAACTTCTACCTGGATATTATCTTAGGCCTTAGTAATAGGGTCCCATTGGTTACCCTTCGGGTAAATCTGTAAGTACTTTCTAAGCTTATGGTTCAAAACTTCAAACAATAATGACTATTTATAAGTACTTACTTTTGATTTCTGTAACTATAGGTGCATTACTATTTATATTGGCATGTATATCAGTCTCCAGAGATTGTAATATATTACTTTGCTTATCTTCACAATCTTCTAATGTCAGTCCCCATACTACATTTGTTAACTTATTGCTTCCTCCCAGTTTTGTGATGCTGTCTAATTGATCAGATATGTTTGTTGTTTCCATGTGAGAAATACTGACTAGAGATATTGCTTCAGGAGATTCATTCACATTGGTTATGCTTGCTTTAGGAATAGAAGTTTTACCTTTCTTTCTGAGAATATTAGGTTTCTGAAAAGATTTTTTACCAACATTTTTTTCATTTGATGCAAACATAGTTTTTAGGGTTTCTTCATTGGAAGGTAAACCTGAAAATTATCAAAGTGTCTATCAATGCGACTGAAGAAGTGATCTGAACTTATATCAAATTAAACTATCGGATGTATATATGGTATCACATAAGCTCTATGCATCAGAATATTTTGTTAAATCTCATTACTCAGTCAGAATTTCTTCAATCAGATTTTTAAATACCATAACTCGGTCAGATGGGAACCATTCCTACGCTATGTAAAGAAATAAAACACAAAAACTTACAATTGTGGCAGAATTCTCTAAAAGATGCGTCAATAAACGTAAAAATAACTATTCCATTTACTCCACAACATCGTCAGCCTCCAACTTTAACTTAAAATTGCTGTAGTTTGGAACTTGGATATTCACTGTTCTACCTTTTGAATTCAGTAGGGAACATTATTATACACGATCAAAAGGCTGAAGGTAAGTTTGTCTGACTATTCTGCGATCTATTGTGAATCTCGTTGTACAAACTCGTGCTCTCCGATTTCCAATCTGATTCTGTAAGTTCATCACAACATCTGCAATGAAACCAAACAGTTTTTCTTGACCAGGAACTGTCTTATTATCAGTGTGGTGCTAGTCTCCTGGGGTCAAAAGATAGCTTTGCTTTGAATAATTCCAGTTCAATACATTACATGGCGGCGTTGCTTGCTTGCTAAAAGTCAAGCAAATGAAATGTCATTTAAAACAAAAATTGACAACCATCAACCAGCCTGTCAAATTCGCAAAACCTGTATAATATGTTGCATTCTGCATCCTATGGAAGTAGCAAGTATGATCACAGACCAAAAAGTAGTGCGTTCAAATAACAGATTTGTACGCATAAGGCAAAGGAAATCCCATTAATTGGTCAGCAGATAAGGGTGACACACAAAACAGAAAAATCCGCGAGCTAGTTACTGGCTAAATTGAAAATAGAACTGTATTTCCACTAGTTAAAGAGAAAATTTTATTAATATTGATGCATAGACTACTATAATACATTGATTGACGCGAACGTCAAACGTAGCTGTACTGACCCTAAATGACAATTGCAGTCTTTTCTATAATTATATAGGTTAATAAATGAAAACAAGTCATCAGAGTGATTTATGTAAATGCCTTTTTCTACTAATTCTACTTTTTATTTGTTACTCTTATATACTGACTTATTCTTCTTAGCGTGTTGATGGCAATCTAAATTGTGACCCAGCCACACTGAAACGGCTGGACGGATTGGATGAAAATTAGTACAAAGTCCCAAAATTTTGCAGTTTATCCGAGGTGCACAGCGAGCACAAGTTTTTCAAAGTTGCAGGATTCATATCACCCTAACTAACTGATCTATACAATGTATCAAAAATGCAGAACTACATCATGCTTTGCGATTTTAGCCTTCTTTAGCGTCGATTTACTGGGCTAGATAGGCTATGATAATCGGGTATGAAACAATATTGAAATTGATTCGTTAACCTATTTGTTTCATAGCTCTCATGCTTTTAAATGTCGAAAAGTGAAGGGTGGAAGCGTCAAAAACCCGCTAAAATCAAATAAACTTACTTGAGACATGCATGCATGACAGCATGACCATGACGGCTGGCATGTTCTGTCAAACCAATATAATTTAGAAAACCTTGTTGTGGTAAAATTATAACCTCTAAACTAAAATTATAGGAGGCTTTTTAAAGGATTTTTGCCTTGGTCAAGGGCACAAAGCATCATATATATACTGGGTTAGGGGTAACCTAGTGCGACAGTTTACCAAGATATCTGAGGATCACCCGTCATGAAAATGCAAACGGAGATTGAAACAAAACATGAAGAATCGCCGATCAAGAGAAAGAGGATGGAGGAGGACTCCGACGATACTAAAATGGAATCAAGTGTTGGTGCAGAGGAGTTACCAGTGATGAAGATGGAAAGGCACATGGAATTTGCTGATATATTGCGGGATATGGATGATTTGAATGAACCCGCTTGTATGGATAGAATACTCATGTACTTAGAAGAGATTAAAGACGAAGATTATTTGTTCATGGAGGTAACTCAAGCTTTAAATTGAATTTAACAACTAAACTCGGTTAAAATTTTAAGGAGTCCACTAAAAACAACCTTTTAATCCACATACCTACATCGAGTTTTTTTTTGTAATAGAAAATAATCTTTACTATCTTTTGTGTAATGTTAAGCCACACAAAACTTTTGGCTGCACCATAAAAGTTGGCTCAATCAAAATAAAGTGAGCAAGGCATGAAAATGTAATATTTTACCAGTTCTTATGACCAGACCTTCGGGTACTCTTAATGTTTATAATCGAATAGAGGCTATATTTAAAACTGAAACTGATACTTTTTAGTATCCAGTAAAGATTTGAGTTTGAAGACATCATTTAACTTAATTAATGTATTCCTTTTATTTCAGTTATTAGTAGACAAATTAAGAGATGAGATAATAACATGGGATCAACCTTGGTATCAACAATCAAATTCTCTTTCAAGGCCACTTAAAAGTTCTGAAAATGAAAATCATCCTGAAGCTTATCGAACAGACACCATTTGCAAAGCTGAATGTGATAAAATACAAGAGAACTGGCAAGAGTTTATGAAGGTATAGTAGGTGCCCTGTCAGCCCATGGGCTCTCAAGTAGTAAATATTTTAAAGAGATAAATTTTGCATGTGTTGTGTATTTGTATGGGGTATAATCTAAAACTGAAAATTCTTTCATGAGTGAGAATCCTTATCTATACATATTATAAAATTGTAACATGCAACAGGCCGATGTCTGTACATTGAAGATGTTGAAAAAAAAATTATAGGGGGGATGCTTATTAGAGCAACAGAAACCAAAACAAGTTTTTAGAATTTTTGTCTGTCTGTATGTTTGTACGCGCATCATGCAAAAACTATTGCATGGATTTGAACAAAGTTTTCACCGCTCTACTGCTAGATGCTTCACTTAAAATATAGCCTACTTTGTTGTTCTATGTTAAGGGTTTTAGTGAAATATGGGCTACATAAGATATAGTTTTGGACCCGACAGGTGGGGAGGGAAGGGCGGGTCACTAGTTAAGAAAAAAAGTAGAATTTAATTATGTTAAAACAAGGTGAGGTGAAAAATTATTATGCTGATCATGAGGTCCTGGGTTCGATTCCCAGGTTGGGCAGTGGTATTCGGATTTCCCATCAGGAATCTATCAGTACCAGCCATGGAATCTGGATTTATGCTCGGTTGATCACAATACACTTACCCCTCCAATTAATGTGAGTGTACTACTAGGTACACCTCTGCCTAACCCTTCAGGGATTACAGGCTTCATATTATGTTATGTTCATACGCTTTCATTTGAGGCGCCAATGGCTAAATAATAACAATCCCATGGGTGGATTAAAGGTTAAGGTATGCAACCGATGTGTGTGACCATTCATTAGTTATTGAAAAGCCTTTGACCTTAAAAAAGCTTGTTAAGCCAAAATGATGAATGAAAGGATTAACATGCTTTCTGAAGCACAAAGGCGGATAGCCTGGACCAGCTGGGACTTGGCTGGGTTATGGTCAAGCAGTTGCTCTATATAAAATAAATTCAGTTTCACGCTTTTTGCTGCAGTTATGCTTGCAGCCGACCCCAATAGTTGGGAAAAGGCAGGTGATGATGATTATAACTTCATTTGAACAATCTAGCATGCAATATAAGAAATATTTTTAAAAAGTCATTTTTTGCCAGCTTTATGATGTTCCTGATAAATTAAAATGTTTGGCTCGGTGGAGAAATAAAGAGAAGAGTAGACTACCGAATACACCTGAAGAATGCGCAAGACGTTTTGTAGTCGCTTTTCTGGCTCGTGGACTACATAGAACAATGTTTCAAGTATTCAGGCATATTATGACCTATTATGGAGGCTCAAACAAAGGCCCCTACTCGACAGCTGAAGAAAAAATCATGAAAGTGTGTTTCATGCACCATCCCAACCATTGTGTTACAATATTATCTATGGTTCTAGGCAGAGAACCTAGAGGAATATACAAAAGATTACAACAGCTGTTTAATGGTATGTGCAATAAAACATTGTTAATATTGTAATTGCAAAAAAACTTTTTAAAGCAGCTTTAAATGCATATTTTTTTCATTTTTAGGAAAACCAGAAAAGAAGAGATTAAAATGGACTTTAGAACTTGCAACTAGATTTTTAATGCTACTCCTGAAGTATACAAAATTACCATTGGAAGAATTAAAGTACAGAAAAATAGATAAATCTGTTTGGTTGAAGCTGGAAAATAAATTTGATCAACATTATGTTTACTTGCAATGCTTTTGGTATGACAGTCTCCATGTTCAAGTTTTTGTAAAAGAAAATATAAAAATAAACAAACTGAGAAAAAGAGTATTCAAAAGGTTGGTATTTATCTGACTGCCCTAGCTAGATGGAGGGTAATGTTTTTTTCAATGCACACAAGCTGAATGTTGAGTTATGTTTCATGAACATTCCTGCACTTTATTTACAATTTTTTTTAATCTTTTTTGGCCTTCAGTGGGCCACAACAGACATAAATATAGGAATTTAGTGAGTTTCATAAAATTTACTTTAATTTCTTACAAGTCTCAAGCATTTATTTTACACGCTGACCACACCTGCTCCCACCTTGGCCGGCCACTTAATGTCTGTTTTTTAATCCCTAAATTGACAAGTGAAAATGTCAAAACTGACATAAATCCTATTGAAATCTATGTCAGTTTGCCAATTTTACGTGTCAATTTAGTCTCAGGGATTAAAAAACAGACTATAGTTACACCTGTGTCTAATCCTTCAGGGATTCCAGGCGTGATGTCAATTGAAGCTCTTATTTTCAGCCTTAAATCTTCATCATATCAAGTCTGGACTGACATTCGATGGAAAGATTTAGTGAAGCAGTTTCCTGATGGATTAACACACAAATTTTTATACAAAGTATCTCGAAGTGTTGCCTGCAGATTCCCACAGTACTTAAAAAAACCTTTATCGGAAATTGCAGATCAGGCATTGGTTAAACTGAAGAAACACCAATATCGTAAACGTCGTTTGAAAACCTTACAATTAAATGAGAATGGAGAGTTAGAAGCAGTTAGACATGATTCATAAAAGAGACAAATTCATGTTTAATTACTTCAGCTGCATTGATTGATTGAACTGCTAAAATAAATATTTGATTGTTAGTATGTTTATTTTATTCCACAAGCCGTCCTCTTATCTTTCTGAATATGGAGGTATATCCGCTTCTAAAAACCAAAACTAAACAGAAAGCATTGGTTTTCATAAATGTGTTAAGGTTAGGTCGTCATCGATCGTTATTGGGTGTTCTTTTACAATAGAAACCGTGGAGGCGTCTCCGGCGTTGTGAAAGATTATTCATAGAGTAGGTTTATATCATTGATCATTTATGAATTAAAGGCATCGCCCCGTTCAAGGAGGAAATACTCGCCATACAGGTACCGCACATGTTTTAATCCGTTTGATGACTTTATTGAATAAAGCAAAATAAAGAGTGTACAAAATACACTTAACGAAGCCGAAACGGACGTTCTTATCATCATTGCAATTTTTGGATTAGTAAGTGGACCAAACTAGTTTTTTTTTTAATACAAGTTTTAAATGTAGATCTACTTCACATACCTTCATGGCCCTTGAGTATTATATAGTAGTCTATGGCCCTTGCTATTCAATGCATCCATAATCGCAAAGTTTTCAGTACGTTACATTGAACGATACCTTAAAACGTGATCAATAAGCGAGCAATAATTTTGACTGAATTTTAGATATAGGTACTGAATGATTGGTTTACGGTTTCATGAAGGGCCCGCTTAGAAACATCCTGTATTAGGGATACAGGATACATCGATATTCATCGATGGTAGATAAACAGCGATGTTTAGCTGGAAAACAAGTTAAATCCTCGTCGACATCGATATTCTCTAATAGGGTCATCTAGCTTGAATTGAGGTTAGAAGTTATCGCCGATAAAATATTGTTAGCATTCGTTGAAGGAAGTAGCCCCGTTATAGGTTCTGTGGAAGTAGCCGATAAAACGGCTTCGGAAAGACTTTTTTCAAAAGCTAGTCAACCTCTGTAGCAACAAAGGAACAGATTAAAAGGATAACTTCTAACAAAGTTATTTACTTTTTTTTTGCAGTGTGTTTCCAATAAAAATGTTATTTTTTTGCCTAGTTGGCGTAGTAAGTATATAACCTACCTAGTTTACCTACCAAGTTTATACCTACTTTAATAAATAAGATAACCGATGTTTTTATTTACACATTTTTTTATTTTTACGTATTCAGACATCGATTATTTTCCTTTCGTTTATCATGAATGATGCTTTCGAATCGATGTTTCTCTAATATCGATCATCGCTACCTTGTGTTTTATTATGTAAAACCCCAAATAATAGAAATCAGGAGTTGCCAACTTTTTCACGTCTTATTATTCTCCCTTTGTACCTAACGCGGGCTACGAGAAAAAAAAATGCACTTTATTGGTACTAGTAGGGACATTCTCCAATGTTGAGGATAAAACGATTCCGGCCCTAGTATTCTGACTAATAAAACTACAATTGGAGAAAACCGAATGATTTCCGATACTTTTACTACTAGTGCAACTATCCATTGACAAAAAACAAATTAAAATAGTAGATTATACAACAAGTGAAAAAAATGGGAATTTAATTCGAGGGACTAAGTTGGGTCCCGAGAGCAGCGAAGGATTCTAGAGTAGAATCCCGAGCGTAGCAAGGGATTCTAGAGTAGAATCCTGAGCGGAGCGAGGGATACAAGAACCGAGATGAATTATTTTTTCACGAGTAGTGTACTCTACTTTTTACCATTGACTGCGAGAAAATAAATAGAAGTATGGTATTTAAATTTCCCGTGGGTTAACAATAACAGCCACTCGGGTCGATATTCAAGGTTAAGTCACGCTTGTGGTGGTCAAGGTCAAGGTGCCAAGGTCAGTTTGTGGATGGGTGACCAATAATTCATACCGAGCTTCCCCCGTGCCTCGGAAAGTACGTAAGGCCGCTTGTTGGTCCCGGCTGGCATTTGTAGTTCTTTGACAGTCGTTACAGGAAGTCAGTGTCCTGAAAGTCTGACAACCAGTCTTACGAAGGGGTACCGTATAACCCACACAGTATTAACTGGGTTGTGAAGGTCAGATAGGCAGTCGCTCCATGTAAAATACTGGTATTCAGCTCCATCCGATTAGACTGGAAGCCGACCCCAATAAAGTTGGGATAAGTCTAGGCAGATGAGTATTTATCAGATTTTTTATTTTTTAATCGGTAATAAGAGAACAAAGAATTAAATTAAAAACATTACAATAGTGAAATTAGATCAATTTTCGAAATTCAGTGTTACATTCTTGTCGGCACGTTTTATTTATGTTTTGTTCATGATTCGTGCTTGTTCCAAATTCAAAAAGTCTTTATTCACTCAGTGAGTAAAAGAGCGTTTTATTCACTGTTATCGATGAATAAAATGCCCTTTTTCGAGTGGCAATGGTAAAAAAATATTTTAAGTACATTTATAAGCAAAAATTTACTCGAATCGTCATTAACTCGTGTGTCCCACACGCCTGTTTCCGGCTATTTGGTCACATAAAATATTCAAATATAAATAAAAATATTTGTTTTAAATGCGAAGTTGACTTCAAAGATCTAATTTCTTCAATCCTAATAATTTTAAACTTTTCACTTAATAAACAAATAAAAAAATCAGCCTGTTAAAAATTGTTACAAAAAAATCGTCATTATTAAAACAAAATTTGTTTGCAATTTATCTACGTCCTGAAAACTCAAACTAAGTCAGTTCAGTGCCTACGGGCTTCCCCTCGGCGCCCCTCAGTTGAGCCACACACTTTGAATGGACTGCATTGTCGGATTTCTCTGAAAGGGTAGTTTGAATTTGATTCTCCAAATTGTGTTTTTTTAAAGTCATTATCCTTTTTTAGCATATCGTAGGCAATTAACTATTGTGCTTATCATAATTTCTGCTTTCATTATATATCGTTAAAGGGTTTAAATCCCTCTTGAGGTGTTTTAAGCAAGATCGTTTCATTTTCTTTAAGTTATGACATGTTTTCTTGTGATCGTCATTAGTGATAACATCATTATCCTGAAAACGCATGTAAAGTATAATGACGGATGGGTTAGATTAATGACGTCCGTGTTTTTAACAATGACAACTTATTAGGTTAATGATGGGTATTGATATTGTTGTAAACATCATACTTATTTAAGTATTAACACTTCTTTACCTAAAAAAGGTCAAAAGACAAGTTGGCAGTGTATAATTATTGGGTAGGTACTACTCTCTCGTACGTAAATATAGACGCTTCCCAAACGCTGCCCAGCCCAGCTGGATTCTTCTGTTAGCCTCCCTCTCAAAGTTGTTCTTACCAAGCTGCAGAGTTTGCCCGAGGTAAACATATTCTCGAACAACTTCGAGAGGACCGCCATTGACAACAACAGGTCGTGGGGTGACGTGTTCGTTGAACATAACCTGGGTTTTGTCCAAGTTCACCCTGAGACCAATGCGTATTGAAGAATCAACTAGGCCATCCAGCATCTGCTGCAAGTCGTGCAGCGATTCAGCCAGTATGACGATGTCGTCTGCAAATCTCAAGTGTGAGATGTACTCGCCGTTGATGTTAATCCCACGTCCCTCCCATTTTAGCGTCTTAAACACATCCTCCAGTGCGTTGGTGAACAATTTCGGGGAAATTACATCCCCTTGCCTCACCCCCCGACGCAATGGAATATGTTCTGTATGCTGGTTCTGAGTTCGGACGGTCATTGTGGCGTTTTCATAGAGATTTCTCAGCACTTCGCACAGCGCTGCAGAGACTCTAGAACTGACCAGGTCTTGACAGAGTCAAAAGCCTTCTCATAGTCCACAAATGCAAGACACAGCGGCCGATTATACTCTTCGGACTTCTGTATAATCTGCCACACTGTGTGGATGTGATCTATGGTGCTAGATCCTCCTCGAAACTCAGCCTGCTCCGGTGGCTGAAAGTCATCCAGTCTTCGCGCTAGACGATTTGTGACGACTCTTGAAAACAGCTTATACACGTGGCTAAGGAGCGAAATGGGTCTGTAGTTCTTTAATAGGGTTTTGTTCCCCTTTTTAAAGAAAAGAACTACCACGCTCCTTTTCCACGCTTCTGGAGTTCTCCCAGAGAACAGGACCGAGTTGAAAATCTCCCAAAGCTCTCTTAATACAGGGCTTCCTCCCGCTTTCAGGAGCTCAGTCGTTATCCCATCCTCACCAGGGGCTTTTCCATTTTTAAGCTGTCTAAGAGCCGCCTCGATTTCGTCTTGGCTGACTTCTGGCAGGTCTTCTGTGAAATGGCGGGTTAAGGTGGCTCTGGAACCCTCATTTTCGGGATCAGGTCGAGACGCGTGCGATGCGTACAACTGGCCGTAGAAGTTTTCGATTTCTGAAAGAATATCCGGCTTCGAAACGACGCTATCCCCACTAGATTTGGTCAACTTCGTCAGATGGCTCCTCCCAAGTGATTGGACGAACACTTTCGACCCCCGGTTTTGCTCAATCGCTTTTTGTATTGAGCGTGTGCTGGAGGATCGAAGGTCGCGTCTTACCAATTTTCTAATCCTTTTATTGAGTGCCTGTAGTCCTGCCGAAGTGATGGTTGGGCTTTCACGTCGTTCCATCATAAGCTCCAGAGTCTCCTCCGAAAGTTTGGACTTCCTGCCCGTACGCCGCATTTTACAAAAACGCGTCCCTTCCTCCCTCAGAATTTCCACCATTTGTTCGAGCGCCTGGTCAACGTCATTTGTGGTTTCCACGGCCGCGAATCGGTTCTCCAGATCTGACTGGAACGCTTCAGACCCTAGCATAGTTTGGAGCATATTAGGACGGAGCCTAGACTTCATCAAACGGGTTCGCTCCAGCTTGAAATTGATATTCAGAGTGCTACGAACAAGTCTGTGATCACTACCGGTATTGAACCTGTTGATCACCGAGACATATCTGAATATACGCTTTTTATCCGCTATGATGAAGTCTATCTCATTTTTCGTCATAGTGTCGGGGCTTCGCCACGTCCACTTCCTTTGGGGCTGTTTCTTAAAGAAGGAATTCATCACAAAGAGCCCCTCCTTCTCAAGGAAGTTGACAAGCATTTGCCCCCTATGATTTCTGCTGCCAAACCCGTAGGATCCTACTACCGATTCACTGGGATTTTGTACTCCCACTTTAGCGTTAAAATCCCCCATGAGAAAGTTGTAGTGGGCTTTAGTAGTGGAGTGCAAGGCCTTTGAGATGTCCTCAAACATTTCCTCCACCACGTCGTCCGAGTGTGCCGAGGTCGGTGCGTAGACCTGAACAACCTTGAGGCTATACCTCTCGGTTAGCTTCACTATGAGGTATGCTACCCTGTTCGATACACTAGATACTTCCACCACGTTGTCACAAAGGGATTTATGTACCAGGAACCCGACTCCGCCTTGAGATAGCTGGTCTCCCTCTCGAAAATACATCAGGTGGCCCGATTCAAGGGTAATTGTGTCCTCCCCCTCTCTTCGGACTTCACTCAGCCCAAGAATGTGCCACCTTACTTTTTCGAGTTCTTCCTCAAGCTGCACCAGATGTTCATCGAGCCGTAACGTGCGTCCATTGTACGTCGCCAAGGTCAGTTGGGTTTGGCGGCCATCCGTAACCCGGGGATTCTTAGCACCCCCTACCTTTACCGTGACCGCCGCCAAAATCAGGAATAGGAAGGCCGCCGGGAACTGGGGGCCGTGGTTGATTGTGGCTTGTCATTGAGGGGGTTTGCCCATAATCGCCACGCTGGGCATGCGGGTTGGCGATCGCAGATCACAACTTCTCGCACTAGTGACGCTGCTGCCCGTCGCTAGTCTGTGCTATTTAGTTGTGAACTTTTCGAAATTTTTATACCGCCATTTATCGGTCGTCAGAGCCTCGTTTGTTGTTTAGCAGGATGTACCACGAGCAGGTGAGGTTGACTTGGGCTACTGAGATGGTAGGTGTGCCCCCTTAAAATTATGTTGATTGTTAATTTTGTTTTGTTTGATTTATTTATTTGGACGTTTTTTACCCCCGCAATTAATATTAGAAGTCATTGTTCATAACATTAGTCATTTATCCTCATTGTATTGTCATTTTCATCAACACATGGTCATTATTCTCAACAGGCATTTTTGAAAAACCTTGATTTATTCCCAAAATAATAGCAGTATAATGGTGCCTCTTACATAGATTTCCTTATTATGAATCAAGTAATGATGTTAGCACAAAATAACTGCTTTGCCAAAAGGTTTAATAGCTTTCGTCAAAAACCGGCCAAAATATATTCCGATCAAAGAATGTCCCACTAACATATTTAAAGGGAGTTTTGTTTTGAAAAATTACAAAGTGAATATTTTAAATATTATTTTACTAATTGACGCAGGATTTTGAGGTTTGATGAGGGTGTATTGTATCTATATTTCTCTAATGGCAACTTAAAGCGTCTACGGCGTTTGTCAAATAAATAAATATCATCCATTACTAATTTTGTTTGTTATTAATGTGTGTAGTGTACGTATTGATGCGCAAGAGCAGTTTTCAAGTTTGTTTATGTCGATAAATAAGTATTCAGATCATTGACAAATACTTAATCATTTACAAGACAAGTGCTAAATTTAGTATTATTTATTATGAGGAAGAAATCACCAAAAAAAAAGGAGAGCAATTTACAAGACATACTCGATAGTGATGACGAATTACCAAGTAAGCAAATCAAGTATTTGAAATACATTAAACTACAATTATACTAAACTCATCATTAGGAACATAATATCGAGCCTTTACCGCCGTTTTAGCGCAACCGACAAAAAACAAATTTTACAGGGGAAGGTTTTTTTTTAATATTTTTAAAAAGAAATGTGCTAGTAAATTGAAATTTTACATACATTAATGATTTTCAGACATTTACATATATAATGGAAAAAATACAAAAAATATTTAGTATTTAAGCTATTTATGTCGTTTAATTTATTTTTGCTGTCATAATCTAAGGTTGTTTTGGCATTTACGATAAACATATCCATTAATATTACTAATACAATAAACTATATTTTGATAAATAAATAGATATTTTAAAAGGCGTTTAAATGAAATACTCGTAGTTATAAAATATTGAAAATGAAAATTTATTTCTATTAAACAATTGGAGTACCTAATGAGATCAATCAGCATAATTATAAACTTAACTAGTTATTTAAAATGAAATAAAGTATTTCTTCTCGTACGAATGATCTTAGCCCGTTTTCACTGAACACCAGGGTTTATCATGGTTTTTACACAAAACATTAATTAAATAATTATAGCAATCATTTGGATTAGTGAGATCAATATTATATTACTATAAAATTAAATTAAATATTTTTAATTCTCTTCATCCTCATCTGTTTCAGCTAAAGCATCACGTACGTTTCCATCATACTTCATACTTAAATATTCTTGATGGTATCTGTTTGGAATAACGTTTTTGTTACACAGATCCTGTAAATCTTTGTATTTAGCTGATGAAAGTTTGAGCTCTTCGACGTATAAAGATGTAGGTCCCTTTTCCACAACAGCTTTGTTTGCTCTCGATCTGATGATGAAATCCATGTTTATTTCGTAATTGTCACTATCTTCGAAAAAACCGTACTTATTGAAATTTAACAATAGGATTATTTTTATGAAATTGCACCACCCTTAATGAATTAAAATTAATCTTAAATTTTGCCGGTAATAAAGCTTGTGAAAAATTCGTCCAATCCATGAAGTCTCCATAGTTTAAAACATTTATATTGTAGTTTCTAGGCTTATTTCTAGCATTAGTAATCATAGTTGGCCACTCAGAAGGAGCCCATACTGTTTTATTACGCACAAAACTTTCAATAGTGCTATGAATAGAGTCAACAGGCATCATGGTGTGTCCCGGTAAAAGATAAGTTACCTTTATTTGTGTAATAGTAATTGCGGTATTCAAGAAATGAATTAACATGGATATCATTGCTCGATTCCTATTTTGCCCGGCACAGCTGTCGGAGTATAAATTTATCTCTGTATGGGTACCTCTTTGGTCTACCATAACCAAGTATTTAAAAAGGATTGTAACAATTTCATTACAGGGACTTTTTCCGTCGCATTCACCCCACAGGTAACAGTAACCTTCCCTTGTACCACTTTCGTATATACTTTCATTATAGTATGCATACTTCCTGGAATAGTATAGGGTAACACTTTTACCGTGTGGAGTATTCAGGACTTTTTCTAAATCAAAGCTTACGCATAAGGAGTTAGAATCAGTTAATTTGCTAATTTTTTGGTCTTCTAAAAACAGTTGCTTACATTTTTCTTTATCTAGAATGTGATTTTTATATTCAGGGGTTTGCTCAAAAATAATTTTGTTCTCAGGTGATATATTTTTGCACTTCTCACAAAAAGCACATTTATCTTTTTTAGGCAGATGGAATCCGATATTAAAATCCCTTTTGAAAATGTTACGAAATACTCTTTTTGATAATACTGATGATTCTGGATTATTTTCTTTCACGTGATTAACATACTGTAAATACAAAAACGATATATTTTGAAATTCTTGAGGTAAATATACTTTAGTGCTTTTATTGCGACAATAATGGGATGGAACAGCAGGCAACATCTCAATAAATGATTTTAACTGTGCGACTTCTACCTCATCAGATTTATTATGAGGACGACTAGTTCTTCTGCCATCTCGAGTGGTATTCAGAGCTTTATTAGCATTTTCGATCGTGTATCTCATAGACATTTGGGATATCTTTAGGGTCTTAAGCAAAAATTGTTGACATACTTTAATATTCTGTCCATTGTAGCTGATAAAATAATCGTATGATACTTTGCGAACATTACTACTGGATCTTTTTCTTCCAATCGGTTTTTCTTTAGCACAAGACAGCAGGAAATCTTTTTGTCTTTTATCACAACCTAATCCCCAATAGTTTTCAAAAATATTATTGCGATCGTCTTCCGTAAATTTATTTGCACATGAGTTACCACATTTTTTATTCATACAAGGGTTTGGTTGTACAGATTTCCCTACAGCCTATCTATCACCTATGTCGGTTGCGATAACAAGTAGTGCCACTTGCGCTACAAAAAATTGATCGCAAGGCGCTTACGCTAAAAATGCTTGTTGTCGCTTACGTTATGGCTTTAAAAATATATGTATTTACGATAATTTTAGCACTTGCTACAACTTTATAACGGTTAAATTTTGGCGGGAAATGTCAACAGGAATAGATCCGTTATGGTTTAAAATACCACTTACGATAAAAAAAGCATTTTGGACAAAAGTGTCGCTTACGATAATTTGGCGGTAACGGCTCGATATACATTAATCAAGAAGTTTTGTTCTACATAGATGTCTTACTGCTTTCAGCTGAATACATCGACCTACCCTTTGTTCCTGCCTATCAAGTCGATAATCGATTTGAATGTACTGATGAGAAGGAAGACAAAGTACACAATCAGGGTAAAGAATCAGAGCATCAACTTAGGGACGGGTTAAGTAATGGTGCAACTGAGATAGCCCGAGGATATTTAAACAAGAAAGACACGTTCTGTTTCCTATGTCTTGAACCTAATACTGATAAACATACCCAACTATGGTTTTTCAATTTTCTCATGTTAAAGGATCTTCAAGCAAATTACACATTCCTCACCACCTGTTTAGTGCCTAGCTGGGGTATTGATAACTAGTACAAATAGAAAATCTTTCAAGGAATGTAATGAGAAAACTTCGATATATAAAATGGTAGCCAGTAAATAAAAATTAACTACTTAATAAAAATGGTGTTTTTTCATAACTGAATTTTATTGCTAAAATAAATACATAATGTATTATATTCCAATTGCTGCTTATTAGTAACAAATTACTAAAAATAATGTAGAAAAAAGAAGTAACAACTTATTACCCAGAACAACAAATCACCCTGATTGAACATAATTCCTGTTTGACAAAAACATCATAATTCATTTGTAAAAGCTAATATTATGATTTGGCAATTCACATCACTTCTGCAAGCTTTCCAAAAATCCTTTAGAGCACCTCAGTGACTGCTGGTAACACTTCTCAAATCCTATTGAGTCGCTATCCTGAAATCACAATTATATATTATAATCTCTTACTCTGTAATCAACATTATCCAAAATTGGTATGTAAGTAAAACATACATAATAAGGGTCTCTTATAATTCGATCGCCTTTAGGATCAAAGTCTCCAAAAAGAAGGAGTTTTGCTTTACTTCCTTTTGGAGCTCTTTTACTAAGATCCCTCATGTTTGCTTCATCCATTCCAAATATATAATCATAATGATTAAAGTCCTCGGAAACAATCTGAAAAGTCAAATAATAGGTTATTTTTTAAGGCTAATATTAACTGTAAATCAAAAAATCTTCCTTTTTTAAATTAAAAAATCCCAATCCTAATCAAAAATACTGATAGCACAGCAAAATAGGTTACCTCAAAATATTGTTATGTTAGCAACAATTTAACTAACTAACCACACGAAAAAGAAGGAAAGAAGAATAAATAAACAGGTAATATAATTACATTGAAGTTTGTTTTCCAGCCTTCTATGTGAACAACATGTAGTGGTACTGAATAGAAAAACTATGCAAAAGCAAAAACTGATTTCATATTTATCTTGCATTTTTCCAAAAAGTTGAACCAATCGTAACATTTGCAGTGTGCAGTAAATTGAAAGTCAACAGCCAAAACAGATCATACCTGTCTTGCATGGTTGGTATATGGCACATCATGCTTCTTCATAGTGTCCAAAGCTCTCCAGTCTGGTGGATTACCCACATGCCAGCCTCCTATAGCTGCACTGTCGATTTCCCATTGTTCTCCCAAATTCATATCATTCACAGTTTTTTGAAACACACCCTCTGCTATTGGTGATCGACAAATATTACCTGAAAGATAAACACAATATCACTTCAGATTAATAATAATATGGTATTCAGCTAGTTACCTATCTGTTTGTTAATATGTCGAGATTATTTAGGTTTAGTCAGTGGCAGTACCCTATGGCCAAGAAAGGCATGGCCTAGGGCAACAGTTAGCCTGTCTTCGTGGCAAAGATAATTCCCTAGTTCTTTTTCTTGTATTTTGGGGCGGCAAAGCATATTGGCCCAGGGCACCACATCTTAAAATGCGCCACTAGGATTAGTAATAATTATTCAGCATTACAGAACAGATGTCGACACGGTGAGGCAACCTTATGGATAAATCTTTTGCCGGGTCTGAATGAAGTTACGATATACTTATATTAGCTAGCGTAGCAGTCAGCAGGTAAAGGATTTCACTGACAAATAGCACTTGATTAATTTAGGCCCTAGCTCATGTTCGTATAAAATTGTTATTAAATATTATTGTCATACCGAGGCATATAAATAGTGCTTTTTTCTTTTCTCCTGACATTGTATGATCACAACACAAAACAAAAATAAGTCCACTAGTATAAGGTCAAGAAAGAAGACAATAAAGTCAATAAATTATAATAATCTTAACTTCCCAAATTATGCCTGTCAAACCAATTTTTAAATTTTTTATGAGAGCAGTGCACAGTGGTGAGCTTTTCAAGCAAGTGATCACACGATAAATCACGGTATCATCAATGAACATGAACCGGAACTCGCTAAAGTATTAATATTCAGTGGTATGGTGACCAATGACGTTCCAGTTCCAGTAGTCAGCAGCTGTCAGTCACGCCCGCAGGGTTGCTATATCAAATTTCTGAATTTTCCCCAAACTCAATTTTTCAAACAAAAAACAAAATGAGTTGGTTGGGTTACACACACACTTGTAGAGAACACTCGATTTGATTCCTAGCCACTAGGAATCGAATTTTGTGTCTTCGTCAATCGAATCTAGTAATTAATAGATCCGCATATGTCCTTGATGTTTTTCTCTCAATAATAGGGATAGGGATGCTCGATTTTAGAAAAACATCAATGTTTAAATCGATTCAAAAGAAAAGCATCGATGTATCATCGAAAAGAAAATATCTGTTTTAGGCCAAATAAAAAAAACAATATTATTTCATTTATAAAATGTATTTATTACGCCAACCAGAAAAAGAAAATAGCACCTGTATTTTTTGGGCACACTGCAAAAAAAAATTGTTAGAAATTTTCCTTTGGTTGCCTTTGTTGACCAGCTACTGAAAAGTCAGCGCCATTGATAACATCGTCGGAAACGACGCTGTCAGTGTCACTGTGCAGCACACATTTTTAGTGGTTACATCCTTCAAGTGATGTGTGTGTGAACCTCATCAGAAACAGAGCGTGCTGCCGACGATGCTGCTTCGTGCGATAGCATTCCCACTTTAGCAAATGATGGTTTCGAGCGAAAGGAAAGATAGGAGCATGGAAAAGTGCGATTCTGGGCTGCTAGATGAAGCGCAACCTTATTGCTTACAACATTTGTCACCGAAATCTCCTACACCCAGTTCACGCTAGATTGCCTCCAGCATGTCGATGTTCCAATGTTATTCATCGATGTTTTCGCGGAAACATCGATGTTCATCTGAAATCGATGAAAATCGATCATCCTGCATCCCTACTCAACAATAATAACAGACATTTCACTTCAGTGATGCCAGATCGGGGGGAATCCCCCCAAATCTGGGGGTTTTTTTAAGTTATGGGGGGACAATTAGGGGGAAAGGATTTTTGGGGGGATTCGTGGAGGGAAAAAACTTGGTTTGGAGGGAATTGGGGGATTAAATTGATGTTTTTGTGAGCAAATTGGCATTAGGAATATTGTCTTTGAATTTTTCTTACGCAGTTGTGCAAAGAGCCCTCTCCCAAGTAGCGATTATTAAAGACAAGGTTCGATACAGATTATAATTTATATTATATTTATAGCCATTCACACTACCAAATTCATCTTGGGAATAAGAAATTCAATGCCAGAAAGATGTGTTCATTTTAAACCCAGTTCAATTGTGCTAAAGAGATTTAACTCCGAAAAAATGCATGGAACTGCAGACGAAGTGACGCGCGACATGAATGAAGATGCGGATTCTGTAATGGAAGCTATTGCTGAAATATAATAATTTATTGGAAAGAAAAAACGCAGTTTACAAAAAATTCTGTGTTCGATAACAACCGCATTAGTATAAAACTGTGTCGCAGGTATTATCAAAATAGTATAAAATTATAAATTTCATTAATAAAAAAAAAAATTGCCATATGTGGGGGGTTTTTTCTTCAAAACCTCAATTTTGGGGGGATTTCGGGGAAGGTTTGGGGGGAACGCGAGACGGTCATCTGGCAACACTGTTTCACTTCAATGTCAAGTATTCTACTGTTTGCGTTTGGTCTAGTATTATATCAATTAGTCTATGGTTTGGTCAGTGATTTGACGGCGATTTGATCACTTTTTTTGAATTGAAACAGATACAAAAATACAATCCATGTTGTAAAACGCGAATTTGCTAGTACTACAACAAATAAGCACGGCTGTATTCGATCACATAATATAAGATATCGTTTCAGCAAAGTTGTCGGATTTTGATCCTTCAACAGATAACGGAAGTAGGTCCAAGGTAATCTACTTGTAAGAGAAACTACCGTGTGGAAGTGGAGAACTTGAAATACCTGCGCTAAATATGAAGCATGAATTTGTTAGATTAAACCATGTACAAACACATTTAATAACTTATGGGGACCCTTTTCAATGTGATGGAAAAGATGTTATTGTTTGCATTACTGGAAACCCGGGTATACCGGATTTCTACATTGAATTTGCTGCAGAATTACATAAATCGACTGGATTGCCTTTGGTTGTCATAGGTAAGTCAAACCTACAAATTGATAAACCAAACAAGTACCTGGTCTATCTAATTCAAACAAAAATCTCACTTAAACCAATCTTTTAATGTTGCTATGCAAGTCTAATTTGTGGACAATAAATTATGAAATAAGTAAAAGAACAATTTAATGTGCAGGGTTGACTTCCAGGGTAATATTTTGCTAGATGGTTGACTTTTCTGTTACTTAGTGCAGTAATGAGTCTTATATCAGATTATCAGTGGAATTTAACTATTTGAATTAGTATTATTAGGAAGAATGTTCTCCCAGCAGAAAGTATCAACTAAACTAAAACCAATTATTATTAATTCAACTATATTCTGCTGGAACTACACAATTAATGAGCAACATTTGTATTAAAGACATTGCATATTCCCTATACTAGGGGTTCCCAAACTTTTTCAGTTCGCGACGCACTTACAGGTTTAATATTTTGCCTCGGTGCCCTAGCTAGTAGAAAAAACAGAGTTTTTATAATAGTGTTGACCCACAAGAATGCATTTGAAAACTCCACCAAATCGGAACACGTGAACCATGTTTTAAGGCTGCTGTCATAAGAATTCAATGAGACTTTCTTCTTCGAACGAAGTGAATTCGAATACTTAAGATTACTATTCGTAAACAGAAGCGCCTCTCAGCGACGGCCCTCTTTACTCTCTACCAGGGCGTCGCGACGCACAGTTTGGGAAGCACTGCCCTATACTATTAAATGAATAAGTGCTAGTTTTTTCACATTCATAACAGAATGTAATATACAATTTAAAAAAACCTGTCTGATCCATGAGGGTATTATAAATTATCGAAATTAGATTCTATTTATGCAATGCTTTTTGGATAACAAGTAAAAAAAAAAATACTCTGATTAAATGAAATAAAATGTACTACAATGAGGAAACTTACATGGGGGCGCGAGCGGCGGCACTATGGTCGCTTCAAGGGTAGTGACGTCATGAAAAAATAATAGATTGAACATACGAGTACTAGTGCCGAAGATGTGTTGTCACGTTTTAAAAGTTTTAATCAGTTAGATTCTAGTTGAATGGTGGTAATTTGGGCACAAAAATCATAATTTTTAAAATTTATTAATATGCTTACTTTCATGAATATTTTATGTTTCTTATTTAATTTGGTTACGTTCATTGGTATACTTATATGCTTACTTTCTGATTGGACAGGGCAATAGCCCTAATTTTAAAATATTAAAATTTGTGTAATTATCTAAACCAGCCCCTCAATTGAGTTACGCAATTACAATCTATACAGGGTGGAAGGGACACCAACGCTAAAAAGGCCATTTATTCAGTAAATCATTCTGAACCCCCACATCTATTTTTTTTATTAGTTATTAAAAAAATTAGCTGTTTCCTACAAAACTGCAATACCTACACGGTGAAAATGTATGGCAAAACTGTTTTTTTTTAATTACTGTTGGAAATTTTCTGTTTTATTTTTTAATAATGAGCGTATTAAAGACGCAATTAAGCGGAAAAATGCTCCAAGGTATTTTTAAGAGATCTGGCTAATGGGCAGAGCCAGCTCACGAAGATGGCAAGATCGTATCTGCCAAATCGGACCTTCTGAGAGCGATCGAGAGATTCTATGGGTAGTTGTACACGTCAACCAGTAAACCCGTTGTAGATCTAGCTAACGATCCAACAGCTAGACTGACCCGACACTATACCGAAGACATCCCGGATGTCAGCCTGTACGAGATTAGGATGGCTCTGAAACAACAAGGCACCGGGTGATGACGGAATTACTGCCAATCTCCTTGAGGCGGTTGGAAAACAGGTACTTAAGGCCCTTCAGAAGCTGTTTTTTAAGGTTGCTCGAAGGGAAAAAGCCCCAGGCATGGTGCAGGGGTATGATGATACTCTTCTTCAAGAAGAGCGACAATGCCCGTCTGAAGAGAATTATAGACCCATCTCACTTCTAAGCTATGTCTACAAGTTGTCTTCAAGAGTGATTACGAATCGTCTGGCGCGCAGGTTTGAAGATTTTCAGCCTCCCGAACAAGCCGGATGTAAGGCTTTAGCACCGTAGACCACATACATACACTGCGACAGGTTATACAGAAGACCGAAGGGTATAACCTGCCTCTCTGTTTAGCGTTTGTGGACTACGAGAAAGCCTTCGATTCGATATTGCAGTCTCCTCAACGGTGCCAAATCGACTATCGAATATCGAGGTGTTGAAGTGTTTGTAAAAAAACGCCACTATGTCAGTCCCGATTTCAGGACAAGACCTCGGAACCTTTCCTTCTGCAACGAGGTGTGAAACAGGGAGATGTCCTATCTCCGAAACTGTTCACCGCTACACTGGAGGATGTCTTCAAGGTTCTGAACTGGGGCTAGGCATCAACGTCAATGGTGAGTACATCACTCACTTTCGGTTTGTCGATGATATAGTGGTCATGGCTGAGACGATGGAGGACCTCAGTACAATGCTCGATGACCTCAGTAGAGCTTCTGAAAGAGTGTGTCTTAAAATGAACACGGACAAAACCAAGGTCATGCTGTATGCCCATGTAACACCCACTCCAATCAAGATCGGAGACTACACTCGAAGTTGTGTTCTAGTTAGGTAGGTCTAACTTCGAGAAAGAGGTCAATCGTCGAATCCGACTCGGCTGGGCAGCGTTTGGTAAGTTGGGCGGTATCTTCTCGTCCAAGTTACCGCAGTGTCTCAAGTCGAAAATCTGTGTGTGTGTTGCCAGTATATACGGGACCGAAACGTGGTCGCTCACATTGGGCCTCGTCAGAAGACTTAAAGTCCTCCAAAGGGCAATGGAGAGGGCTTTTCTCGGAGTTTTCTTGCGTGATTGAATCAGAAATGAAGACATCCGCCAAGGTTACCGACGTAGCCCGAAGAATTGCCAAACTTAAGTGGCAGTGGGCAGGGCACATTGCTCGCAGAACGGATGGCTGATGGGGTCAAAAAGTTCTGGAGTGGCGACCGTGAACCGGAAGACGTTGCGTTGGAAGGCCTCCCACACTAGGTGGACCGATGACCTGGTGAAGGTTGCAGGGATACGCTGGATGCGAGACGCACGGGACTGGTCAATGTTGTGACACTTGGGGGAGGCCTATGTCCAGTAGTGGACGTCTTTCAGCTGAAATGATGATGATAATAGGGGGTTCAGAATGATGTACTGAATACGCGAAAACGGTTACCACATATTACCAAATGAATGTTGTGATACAATTTGGATTAGTGAAGCAGTGTTAATTCTCTCCATAAATTGAATAAACTGCTGCATTGCATGAGCAGTACTGTTTTAAACTAATATCTAAAGAAGTCAGCCATCTAGTTACAATTTATTTTCCTTTCACACTAATTTACATTTTTCAGTGCTTTAAAAAAAAGTTTATTAGTTAGTTGTAATTAAGTAGGAAATAAACATCCTTACGTGTGCAATGATGTTTATTTCTAATTTAATTTTTACATCACATTTTCATTTGTTTTCAGGACATGCTGGTCACGATGTAGTTCCCGATAAACAGTCCAATGTTCTGAAAGGTCAAGAGCATCTGTTTCATCTTGACGGTCAACTTAAACACAAGCTTGAACTTATCAATAATTATGTAGATAAGCAAAGCAAACTGCATTTAATTGGCCACTCCATCGGATGTTGGCTAATTTTAGAACTACTGCGGGACAATGAGAATTTAACAATGAGACTTAAATCAGTTAATCTTTTATTCCCAACATTACAAAAAATGGCAGAAACCCGTAATGGTCTTTTTTTAAATAACATTCTCAGAAAGTTCCATAGGTTTATCCTATTTCTATACCTTGTTGTAAGTCTATTACCAACTGTAATAGTCAATTTCTTAGTGATGATTTATTTAAAATTATACTCATTGCCTACACAATATTTAAAATTCATTCTGAAGTTTTTAAATCCAAAGGTTGGAGAAAAGATATTATTTCTAGCTTATAATGAAATGGATACTGTTAAATGTTTGAATAATGAAGCTTTAAACAAAATTAAGCATTTAACTAATATTATTTATAGCAGTAGTGATAACTGGGCTCCAGTTTCGTATATGGAAGATGTGCATAAACACCATCCAGAAATCCCAATGACAGAAGTAAATATTGACCATGCATTTGTTTTAAAATCATCAGAACGAGTAGCAGAAATGCTGACTCCGTTTATAAAAATGAAAATATAATAATGTTATTGTAAGGTTAGTACTTATATAAAATTTATTGACACAAGACTCTTAGAATATTAAAGGAATTAGAAACGAAACGACATAAAAACGGCCAAGTGCGAGTCGGACTCGCACACAAAGGGTTCTGTAGCACCACATTATACAGGATGAATTTTCCAAGTGGTTGTGGATGGCTAAATCCGAAACTATGATAAAAAAAAAAACTACGGATCGAATTCTGGGATTCTACGGATCGAAGTAGTGACATACGGCAAACTAAAGGAAACAGTTCATTTTTGATAAAAATACGTAACAATATGCAAATAGTTATTAGTAATCAACGAAACGTCGAACAAAATCACTATTGGCGCCAACTCACTTAAAGTTCTAATTTCAATTGTTTATTTTTTTTCTTTAACTTTCGCCTTTAACCGTAGAAGAGTTCGTAAAAATTTGAAATTAGAACAATGTCTTGAACAACAACGCGCTGCGGGTGTCATCAATCAAGAACATTTATTAAAAACATAAAATTTTACCCTTTCCTTTTTGCCGCATGCCATTACTTCCCAGAATTTGATCCTTAACAGCGAAGCTATCAAATGGTGTAATAATACAGTAAGTGTTTTATTTTTCAAAAACAACGGGTTCCATTCCTGGCTAGGAATATTGATTTTCCAAAAATCTAATGATTCAGTTGTAGTTTTTATTAAAATTGGGGCTCTCCTTTGAGTAGTTTTCGTTATTTCTCATAATTTGGGGTTTGGCCATCCACGCCAACTTGAAAAATTCACCCTGTATAATAATATTTTTAACGCTGATTCATAGCGCGATTAACGCGAAAGCAAAACTAAATTTGTTTTATCATACTTTGAAGTATGTTAATGTGAAACAAAGTAACTGCTGCAGGTTCACGAAAAAATTCCATGTCTCAAAATCTAAATATCAAATCTTATTCAAACCAATTTTCGTTGAAATTTCTTTTTACTTTCTACAAACTTATGTTTTTTCTTCTTACTTTAAAAATTATAGGTAATTGTGTCCACCCGACACAGTTTTTACTGCTTTAGAAGCAAATATCTCATCAATCAATAAACAAAAAAAGAAGCGCTTCCAAGAGCTGTCGATAGATACGATACCCTACACAATAAATGTGTAATTATACGTATTGTTTAGTACCTACGACATGTACTTGGCGGTTTTTTTTAATTATTCAATCAAAACTATCTAAACTTTTTCACATGATTGTTAATTGTAGGAACTACATTTATTATCCAATTAAGTTTAATGGGTAAATGGTCCCGTTTCATCCATGTTCCGTAACTAATGATTGTATAAAGCGTTAAAATTATTAATACCAAACAATAAGCTTATAGTCTACATAGAACAAATAATTGTGTCATCTAATTTAATTGTCGTGTGAATCTAATGTGAACAAATGATTTGTCGCCATTAGATTATATAATTTACGTAGGTAGGTGGGTAGTTAATTTTACTTGAATGGCTACTGTGATAGTGCATTATGTCGATGATGATTAGAAAGGTCAAGGGAAACACTGTCGTCATGAAGGGTAATAGGTCTTGTCTGTATTTATAATTAGGTTGGTATTATAAACGTTCTGTGATGGTGATGTGTGGTGTCCGGGAAAGAGATTAAATAAAACACTTATCTAAACATTCCTTGTTTGAATAGGTGCCTATCCACGTAGTTATTAGGAAAATAAAAGTTACTGTGATTTTGATATACTTGTCAGTGGCACCGACTCAACCACAGGCATAGATCTATATCTGTAAACTCAACAGATTTACAAACAACAATGTTGTCCAATCCTGCTTAGATTTGGTTTAGTGTATTTTTACTGCAATTGGTCACCTAAGAAATTGCGGCTCTTGTTTAAAACTATCCATTTACAGAAATAAAATCATAATTTTATGGAAAACTCACACATTTCAGACACCCACATTAAACAAGGCATAGTTTTTTTTTTACAAAGAATGGGTCACGAGCACTAATATGTATACACTCAGCAAAATTCCTCTTGAAATATTGATTGCAACTTTGGGATAAGACTTATTTCATAATAGGAGTTCAAAATACTATCCAAAATAAAATTGCAGTCAATACAACATGAGAAAACCACTTTTAAAAGTTGCTATGTGTACCTACTGTATAGTTTTTTTTTTTTTTTTTTTTTTTTTTTTTTTTTTACGGATGGGAAATCATCAAATGACTTCTCCCGCTCTGGGTGGAGTGGGAGGGAGTGTCAGACTCTTACTGACTAAAACCCATCCATGTTCCTTCATTGCCCTTTGTGTTCCAGGGCCACGGTATCTCTTTCGAACAGTCCCGCAGCCCCGGCAGGCATCGGCCCTTGCGGGCCCCTTCTTGGTTGCTGACATCTCTTTGAGGCGCGCGTGGAACACGAACGCGCCGTCGACACGGCCTGTCGTCATAAGACGGACGGACGGTGAGCTAACCCATTACTCACCGTCCACAGGCCCGCGCCTACGGTGGCCGGGAGCCACCACGTGGCCCCCGACGCCCGGTGCTTCGCCCGCGGCGGCTGGGACGTGAGATTCTCTCCCTCTCACGTCCCGCCACCTCCTTCGTTAGCATGACTGCTTCGCAGAAGGAGGTGACGGCTTCCCATTCCCTCTCGCTCCGGACCATGGCCTGAACCAGGGCCGGGAGCGAGAGGTCGCCGCCGATCGCCGCTACGAGGACACGGCGGAGCTCCGCCCAAGCGGGGCAGACCTCCACGGTGTGCGCCACCGTGTCCTCACCTACTGTATAGGTACAGTCGCCATCAGATATATCGTAGCGGGCGAGGTACTCAAATATTTCGGAGCAGCATTACTTTTCAATAAATTCGGAACACATAACGAGCTAAAAATATCAGAAAGCATAGAACTACAAAGATCTCGACGCAGTCAGGATGATCATAAAGATCGGAACATTTATGGAAAATATACCTTAAGTCTGTATTACACAGTTTAAATTCGTTGCTATATTGACTTTGAAGTTGTCAAAAATAGTAAGTATTGAAAAGTCGCTGCTCTTATATTTATGACATATTGCATGTTCTGATGTTATTGGCCATATCTAGTGTAACGAATTTATTGAAAAGTAATGCTGCTCCGAAATATTTGAGTACCTCGCCCGCTACGATATATCTGATGGCGACTGTACCTACATCAGTGATGCACGCGAACACGCAGCAATATTTTGGGCGCTCCACCGATCTTCACTATATTTTTATCTTCCTGGCCTGCGAGTCATTATTTTCAAAAATGATTAACATTATAGACTCGCTTAGACACCGTTTGGCAGATGACTCCAGTTCATCATACATTCTACTAAAAGTAAACTCTTGCAACCCTAATTGAGTTATTTATCATCTAATCTGCAATACAGAAGTCACACTGTTGTTGTTTTAATTTGAGTTACACGTATAACTGAAACATGTATGCCCAGTTGATGGCAATAGGCTCGCCCCTATTACATGGGACTTAAACATAACTGGCGAAATGTAAGAGTACTATTAGGTACACCTCTGCCTAACCATTCGGGGATTATAGGCGTTGTTATGTTATTATATGTATAACCGAAACATTTATTACTATACAGTGCAAAATGTATTTACTGGTAGTAAATACAGAGTTTTATTTCTTTATTTTCCGAATAAGCACGTCAAGCCGTTGGTCCCGAGTGTCATTTGTAGATCTTTTTCAGTCGTTAGGTAATCAGTGGCCCAAAAACCAACCAGTCTTACCAAAGAGTATCGTATTCGCGGGCCTGTGGACGGTGAGTAATGGGCTAGCTCGCCGTCCGTCCGTCTTATGACGACAGGCCGTGTCGAAGTCGCGTTCCACGAGCGCCTCACAGAGATGCCAGAAAAAGGAAGGGGGCCCGCAAGGGCCGATGCCTGCCGGGGCTGCGGGACTGTTCGAGAGAGATACCGCGGGTCTGGAACACAAAGGGCAAAGAAGGAACATGGATGGGTTTTAGTCAGTACGAGTCTGACACTTCCTTTCCAGGAGGGAAAAAAAGAGGTATCGTATTACCCAGTACTAAGTAGGTTGTGGAGGTCAGATAGGCAGTCGCTCCATGTAAAAATACTGGTATTCAGCTGCATCCGGTTAGGCTGGAAGCCGACCCCTATATAGTTGGAAAAGGCTAGGCAGATGATGATTTTCCGAATAATCACTAAGTCAAAATTATTAGAAGGCAGCTATGGCCTCATCAAACATTTGTTTTTGAAAAAAAGCCACGTCGATCCATAAAGGTTCGCCACCCCTGGTATACATATAAGTGCTAGTGCTAGTGACTGTACCTACCTATAATGTTATAATTTAAAATGTCCTAAATAATAGACAAAATATTTTAGATATGTGCAATTTAATTAGTTTATTAAAAAGTAATTTACCTCTTATTTTACAATTTAGAGATAACATTTATATATATAATCATAAAATACGAGTAGCTGTCGAGGCCAACTAAACAACTCATTTCCTGTACATTATTAAATCAAGTAGGTACCTACATATTTCTTATTAATTGGATGCGTACAAAACGAATAAATCATCAATACACACGCTAGCTCAAGATAGGACTGCCATTACATAATGACTACATATTTATTCATTTACTTACTGAATGAAAAAAGAATACTACTAGGTAGATAAGTTAGCTTCTAGGGTTCTTGACAACCGGCAGAACACATCTTATATACGGGGTGTAAACAGACCCTTCACGAAGCCGTCAACCAAGCATTCTGGACATCATACTAAGTAACTTTACGCAAAAATTTTTGCTGGGTAACGATTTTTTTTTAGGGTGAAAAATCACGTTTTACGGTAGAACTCAATTTAACGCATTCAGAACATTGTGCTGATGGATGGATTGAATAATACGGGGGTCGTGGAGGTGTTTAAAGTAAAAATCTTACTTTAAAAACATGTATTTTAAAAAAAAACTTGTGAATAAGTTGGAACTTTGACCCCCAATATCTCCGTAACTAGAAGGTTCCCAGGTATGGTCTAGAACAAAAAAAATGATCGCATTGACGGGGAGAACAAGTGCCTTTCGGCTTCGTTAAGGGTCTTTTTACACCCTTTATAAGAATCTCGTGTCACGGTGATTGAGGTCGCACTCCTCCGAAACGGCTCGACCGGTATTAATTTATGAAATTTGTTATGTATATTTGGTAGGTATGAGAATAGGTCGTAAAGTATATTTCACACAGCCAATTTCACGCGGATGAAGGTCGCGGGGCACAGCCAGTTTTCATATATATTTTAGATGTCATATTTTGTGTAAATAATTCATGTAAATTATTTCTTGGTGATATGTACCTGCGCCATCCAAAGAGACCATGTAATCATTACAAGTTGGCAGATCTATCTTGATCAGGGATGTGTTCAGACACAATATAAATTAAATTCATTTAGTAGATAATGGCACTAAAATGTGAATTTAGTTTTGGGCCCTAGGTAGGTGTAGAAATATTTAACGTCATTGTAACTACTTATTTCATTCTGAGGAACTTATCTTTAGAATAGTACAAGTTCCTTAGTACCTATGTACATTTATATAATCACAAAGTCAAATTTAATAATAAGTAAGAGAAACTCCACAGACGTGATGGGTACCCCTCGATAGCTAAAAATGATAGATATCCTGCTAATCTGTTTTTAGGGTTCCTTACGTCCGAATGAAAATAGAGAATACTTATATTAATCACTCGTGTGTCAGTCCATCCGTCACAGCCTATTCGCTCCGAATATACTGGACCAATTAATTAAAACTATATAAAAATCTATTGCCAGATGTATGGCGAAACGTCTTGAGGACGGCTCGACCTATTTGGCTGTTATTTTATCGTGTTCGTAATTGTCAGGACAAGATTTGTATGAAAGGTATTTTTGTCTTTTCACATTTAGATATCGATACCCATTACATCGGCAGTTTCGCTAGCTAAGTTCATTTGACCATGTATTTATAAATCATACGCATGTACTTAGATCATATGATACTATAACTTTACTGTTCGAACCAGTTTTCGAGCTGTTTCAAATTGGTATGATCCTTGTAAATACATTCTAAGTACAATATCTATTTCTATAACCAGGATTATTTTATACGGTGACTGGTAAGTGACCAATACTCATACGATTGTACTCATGATAGCAAACAATTTTCCAAAAATATTTTTTTTTTTAATTCATTTAATGTTATAACACAACTGCCGGGTGAATTGCACACGCGCGCGCGCGCCTGTGACCTATCAGCTGTTAGCCGCGTGATTTCCTACCCACTTGCACGGTACGATAGTAATGAGACAGAACAGAGTCACGCAGCTAACAGCTGATAGGTCTAAAACGCGCGCGCGCGAATTTCATACGGCTTTTGTGTTATTGTGATAAAAGTGAATGATTATAAAAAATGTTTCTTTGGGAAAGTTGCTTGTTATCAGGAGTACAATCACGTGTGTAAGTATCGGTCACTAATTACCAGTCACCCTATATTTTGCAATGCGTTTCGCTAAAACAACTATCGATTGTTTATAGTTATACCAACATTTTATATGTAAGTAAAGATTTTATGATAGGTAATCAGATTTCTATAACATTTGGCATTGTAACATTAAAAACAAAATACAAAAACTATATACTTATATCAGATCACAATAATTTTCTTGGTCAAAAATTGCCCATTTGAAGAATGCCCCTTAACTCAGTTGTAAGTGGCATTGGAAGAGGGCGGCTTGAATTGAGTTTTATAAAACATCGAATCCTAACAAATTGTTTTTGCCTTGATCTATGTTATAGAATTATGCAGACATTTACATCCCAGCTCAAAATACATTAAACACATTAAGTACTGGTTTTCGACATTTTTAAAAATAATTACAATAATAATGGATACAAATTAATTTAAGTAAACAATTAAACATATTTATTTAAGACGACATAAAAAGAAAGACTGCAAAATGTTGGCAGGTACCATGTTGTCGACTACGTGTTTTCACCGATTTTGCATAAAACTAATGTCACGTAATCACAAAGGTAGTGTTAATAATAACATGCTATTACAATTTGAAATTTTCAGTTATGTTAACTAACAGCCAAGGTAATGTATAAAACGGTTCGTAAACTATTTCAGATTACCTACTATCCTTGATATTTCCATTCATGAGGTCGTAGGGTATGCACAGGCCATGGGACTATTAGCAGTGTAATTGAAATAACAAATTAGTTACGATTTAAACATGTCTACAGAGACCTATCTTGCATAATTATGAGGCAAAATCATTACAATGAAGTTAAAATCTAACTGCCAGTAAGTAGTTAGTAGTTTTCTAAGATTTTTTGCCTTTGTGTTCCAGTCTAGTTTTAACGTTGTTTCCGAATTAGCCGCATACTTCGATGGTCATTACTTTCCTCCTGCTTAACCAATAGTAGGTAGGTACGAATTTCTATGAAAAATGCACATACTTGCGTGTTTATTATATTCATTATAGCTTAAAATTATGATTATTATTTTTGAGATATTTGGTTCAATTTATTCGATAATTTAATCATTTCTGTTGACATTCGACATAATGTGTTAAACAATTTTCCCCAGATCTAATGGGCCATAGGTACTCATTCTTTATCGTGAAAAGGTTATCTAACACCTTTTCACACCATATAATTAAATCAAGCCATACAAAAAACATATGAACGGATTCCAAAGCCGACTTAAATGAATACGCTGAATCAAATCAATCAAAAACCATTTTTTTATAAACATGCCTTATCAAAGTATATTTTAATGTTTCATAATATCGATGTTTTACGTTTTAACTGCAATTGTAATTTTTACAGTCATAAATATAATTAAAGGTATTCACTAGGCTTTAATAACATTATAATTAGCCGGTTTTCATGAATAAATCTCATCTGAATCTTTGGATTGTTCATTGAGTTAACTTACCGATAACATAGCCATGTATTGCTTTATGATTTTCTGTGTTATGATTCCTTTTTAATCGAACAATTCATGATAGAGCATAAAGGCGAACTGCAATAAAAATATGAAGCACATAGTGCGTATTCAAACGGAACCCTAAACACGGGAATAACTCAGGCTTGTATTCACTTTAATTTATAGACATAATTATTGAAATAGAACTGTAAGATATACTTACCTCACACTTATCATAAAGTTCTAGAGTAAAACCATACTTAAATCTTGTGTTTTCGCAAAAATGTTACTAGTTGTTGTTTGAAAACCAAATAACTACATGTACCTAGGTATATACAGGGTGGAATTTTTCGACCTCACCTGGTAAGTAAAGTACTCTTAATACTGGAGATAGCAAAATTTACTCGAAGGAAACATTCCTTTATATAAAAAAAAAAAAAATATCTGCATTCAAAGATTTTTCGAAAATTGAAATAAGATAAAGCACTTTTACTCAAAAGTCCACCTGATTACTTATGTTAGTACCTAATTAAAAATTATCTTTGACGTCATTTATTTATTAAAATGACGAAGAACTATTTAGATAAGGAGACTGACTTCTTTCTTTAATTGTTAATTAGGTACTAACATAAGTAATGAGATGGACCTTTGAGTCCTGAGACCATCTTATCCCATTGAATGAAATGAAATTGTATAAATTTTATGATTTCATGGTTTTCTTTTCATTTAATTTATCTTGTTTGTTAGAGATTTGATCCATATGATTGACCCTATCGATTCATGTGATAAAAGTACAGAATTATATTTTTTCGAATTTTAGTCTGTTCGATTCTCGAGTGTGGCAAGCAAATTTTCGAAAATCTCTGAACGCAGGTTTGTTTCTTTTAAAAAATAAAGGAATATTTCCTTTGTGTAAAATTTGCGATCTCCAGTATTTAGAGTAATTTCCCTCCAGGTGAGGTTGAAAAATTCCACTCTGTATATAAAACGTTGTATGTGTTTTATGTATTGTTGAAGCATTACTGAAAAATCAGCTAATTTGTTTAGGTATTATAATTAGTTACTTGTTTGTGGAATGTATAGATAGTAACTGATCATGCAAATTAAGGGGAAAATGCTAAGGTGGGCCCGCTAGATTCAAATTTTCTAAGATTTTTTGCAAATTGCAGATCAGTATAAGGTTGTATGAACAGAATATTATAATCATTTAAATCAAGAATACAATTCTTTAAGCTTGTGATGGCTTAAAATGTAACGACTTCATGGGACTTTTATTAACGATCCTACTAATAATTCTGTAAACACATACTTATTTGTTATGGCTGCATATCAATCAATCACCAATATACTTACACCTGAATTTCGCGGGCTACCCTGACGTTTTCAACTTAAATTGATAATGATTAAATTTTCCAATATTGTATAGTAGGTATTCAATTCTTACAATCAGATTTTGATTTAACAACTATAAATATGTTCACTTCATATCTAAAAATATTTACATTTAATGGAAGATGCATGTATAGGTGAAAATAATGATATAAGAGAACTACCATGGTATTGTGCGTTAAGTTTTTGGTGTAAAATAATATTATAGGAACAGGATGAACAATTTTTTTTCGGATGCTACGTTAACTATTACTTTTAAAATACCTTCAAATGATGCAGAATTTCTAATTACGCACAACCTCCCGAAGTAAAAGATAATTATACAATATTCATGAAAAACATTCATATTTATCATATCATAACACGAGCATACCTTTTATATTTATCAAATATTATGATACAGTACAATAATAAATTTTGAAATCTTAATCACTAAAGGGATACAAAATTCGCACTAATAATACTCATACATCAAAAGGGACAACACACCGTACTCAAACCGAATCTTGCCATACCTACCACAATAAGCGACGCGGTGGCGCGGGCCGGATGTTCGAGTCGCACTACCTTCGTCTGTCACCTTAGCAAGTTGTCTCCAAAAGAGGATCTGCGAGCTTTTTCACTCTGTCTCCATCAATCGAGGTGCATATAATCTTCTGCGATGCAGACTTATAGAGTCGTCGTGGACGATCTTCGTCGTCAGAAAGAGCTCGCGGAGGGGCGCGCGGGCGCAGGCGAGCGGGTGACGGACGCGGCGAGCGCACCACCTCGCACGTGCACTGCGCGCCTAGGGATCGCGCCGCGCGCGCCTGCCGCGCCCATCCAGTACGCCAACACTCGCAACTTTCGTTACCGCACGTCTCGCATACTACTGGCGATCTGCGCTCAAGCTTACCTCGTTTGAAAGGCACCTCTCGTTTTTGTTCAGAGTCAGACGCCGCCCGACCTACGTCTTCTCGGGATGAAGGTAGGTCGCTTTTTTTCTCGGAACGCTGAGTAGGGTTCCTAACCCAGGGGTCAAGTGCTCCGCGACCAGTAGTTCGACCGCGACTACCAGCTGCGTTCAAATCGACTTCGCTCATTTTGCGCCATGGATTTCCCAGGACAGAAACGGCGTCGCTGCCAGAGCGATCGCGGCTCCGTAAACGAGGTTCGGCGCCATCGTTAAGTGCCAGTGACGACGCATCAGGCGATGAGCGCTCACTGCGCACGATGCGCGGCCGCAACACATACGGCGTGGGCGATGGCGGTTCCGCGGGCGACGGTGAGACTGGGGGTGACGGCGGCGCCACGCGCGTCGGCGACAGCACTCGTGGCCGCTCCGAGTGAGAACGAGCTCGTGGAGTAAGGACTCGACAAGCCGGAGTTACATCGCTATAAGATCGTAAATGTATCCGCCTTCGCACGCCTACCGGTGAGCTTGTGTCGGTCACGTTTATGCTGATCTTTATACGCGCGGCGGAAGGTTTTGGGTCGGCAGAGGATATTTCGTTATTGTCTGTTTTATTGTTTTCCTTGTAGTTGTGTGGACTCACAGAGCCGTTAGCGTTCGCTGAGTTTTTGTTGGGGCCGGTCCGGCTGGGCCCGGCCCCCGCTAGCTAGAGGAGCCTCTCTGTTGCTGAACTAGAGGTGCCGGAGCTCAATGTCGATGCGGGATTTTGGTCGTCACCTAGAATACATAAATTTTATTATTTAAATGTTTTACAGGTTCGCAGTTACTTTGTGTTAGGTTTAAAAAACCGTATACCTTGAGTTGTCTGGCCTGGGGCCGGCAGTCTTTGTCAGTTGAGCAATTCCACTGAAACGAAACGCTTCAGTCTCTCTAAATATTGGTTGAAAAGTTCAACATCATTATGCCCAGCTCCCTGAAATTAGAAAGACTACGTAATTCTAGTTGCAAATAGACTCTTATAGAAAATGTTTACGTTTTGTTTTTTTGTTACCTCCACCCATAATGGTTCGACAGCACGGGGACAGCGTTCATATATTGCTAATCCATGTGAAAAATCTATCACCTCATCTTCAGTTCCATGTATAACAAGAACCGGAGAGGTCACCTTGGGAATTTTGTCGATACTGTAACAAAAATAATATACTCTAATTTAACAATGAGCATTTCCAAAAATTTAGGGATTTGATAATTCAATAATAGCTTTACAAGTTAAAATTTTCTATAGAAATAGGTTGCAATTTAACACTAATTGGTGTGTAAGCCAGCTATTTAAATTGTTCTCGGATTATTCTTTTAATGTATTTGTTGCCTGCATACGTTAGCACAATTTCAGATTATAGATATGTTGATAGACATTTTAACATACAATTCAGAATTGACGTTCAATAAAAAAAACATTCACAAATTGTTCAAAGCAGCTGCTTTTTTGTTTAATGTTTCTTTGAATAAGTACATTAATTCGTAGCACATGATAAAACCAAGTTACTGATGTAACAACTGCAAACATACATACATAACGTGGTATAAATTATCTAGCAATTCAACGCTTAATGGTTATCGAGGGCTGACAGCTGAATATGTAAGCATTACAGTGAAAGCATAAATAAGTGAGCAATTTTAACAACAATGAACACATCATTTCTTTTGCATTTAGAATACGTACTGAATTTGTTCAGTTGAAAATAATTAACAACAATTTATAAGACAGTAAATTAGTAAGCCACGGATCTCACCACATTTGCCCGTACTCGGCAATATTCATTAAAAATATTTGTGGTATAGTTAGTTTTTTTGAAGCATTTTGTGTTAATGTGGTCCGGAACGCACACAACATGTACGACATGTACGTTAGTGATGAAGGAGGATTAGGTAGGACATTTTGTATGAACTATAGAATCGCATAATACAGCGAGCGGGCCGCATTGTTCTTTTAGTGTGGAAATACGATCGGTTGCAGTACGACGCGGCTGCAATGTGGACTTTGCATTGTGCTTTAAAGTACAAAGTTCTCAACTTTCATATCAGCTTATCAAAAAATCCACGACATTTTATTGCGATTTATGGCAAAATCGGTGGAGACATGAAAAAGATGCAACCAAAAAGTTGACAAAGTCGCAAATAGCTGTCAACCAATATTTGACAATTAAATTGTCAATGTCAGTGAATTACATTAAAAAATATCGCTCTACAGGGTGATTGGTAATTGGGTGCATTCCTTGAAATGGGTGATACTAGACCTAATTTGCAACAATTTTGACCCCGATAACTTGGGGTCTAAACTGGTTTGTTTTTAAGACGTCGAACTTTAAAGTTGATGAACTGCTGATTGTGAGAAATCTACCCTGTTCAGGATGTTAAACTGATTTGTCTCATTAGCTTTCTGAAATGGTGCCACAGTATCAAAGCAAAAAGATACTCAGTCACCCTGCCGGCCCTGGTCCCGCTTAAACGACGTTCTAAGAAGAAAAGGACTGCTTTGACTGTCTCATAGGATAAGTTAAAATACACCAGATAGACACCGATCTTACCTGATCTGATCGACCAGGACCCGGCGCATTAATTCAAACAGCTAACATCACATAGTGGTAACAAAAAAATCTGCAGCAAGGAATACTTGCATCGAAACACTGTACGACCCACTACCCAGTTATACGTATTAAAATACTACCTTCTTAGAACAACCGTTGTTTTCTGGTTATTCACTTACGAAAAGAGGGTACTGTGGAAAGCTAATAAGACGAGGAAGTCGGTCCTGTAATTTGCACGACAGTAGTCAACAGTTTGAGAAACCTGCCTCGATAAACAAGGGAAGTTTCAAGAAAATTTCTGAATATAACCTTTATGGCGCTTAATTTCCAAAGGTGATGAGATGTAGATTTTTGACAAACTGGTTTTTGAAGAATTCATTCGTTCACGAGCTATCGGAAAAGTATCAGTTTGACATCCTGAACAGGCTAGATTTGTCACAATCAGCAGTTTATCGCGGAGAGGTGGAAAATTTCAAAAAAACTTTATTCGATTTCTCAAAAACAAACCATTTTGGACCCCAAGTTAAGGAGTTCAAAATTGTTGCAAATAAGGTCTAATATCACACGTTTCAAGGAATGCACCCAATTACCAAGCACCCCGTATAAGGGCTACATTTCCAAAAGCGATAGTGCGGTGTAAATAACAGATTCATACTAATATTAAAACTATTTACTATTTAATTCTAAATCAATATTATTAAGAAATCTTTACAAATAAATACAATTGAAGTGTCTGTTTGTAATTTCAAAATAACAGCTTTTTACTTTATGCATATGAAAGTATATAAATGGTACCTATAAGAAAAAATCATTTTCAAACGCCTGGACTGATTTTGACGATGAGTCCCGGTGTGCAACACCGGCTTGTCCATCAGTGGTGGACAGCGAAACAATTGCTATAAATAATTCTCGGTGTCCACCCCATGGTGGACAGCGAGAATTATTTTAACAAAATAATTTATTTATTTTTTCCTTTATCTATTTCTATACAAATTAAAAATCTAATACATTTTTAATTATTCCTTAACATGAAAACTATGTAAATAACATTAAAGAATTGTAGCCTACCGGTATCGGGAGCAGGGTCCAAACTACCGGCGCGGCGGTCAGGGAATCCAGAGAAAGGAACCTCCTAACAATACGAGCCGTGTCCAGGAGTACCGCTTTCTGAATCAACCCCTTGATCCAGCCAAATGAGAGCCTCCTCAGGTTTTGGTCGAGACTCTTGGCAATAAAGTTTTTTTTTTATACTCTTTTGTATATATGGGCCTTAGTTGCCTGATAATAAAATGATTATTATTCCTTTATTCGTTTTCCTTACACATTATTTACATTTTTAAATCGGTTGATCGACGATCCAATGTCACAAAATACCGACATTCGTTAAAACTTTTTGCGCCGGTTCTCACAATTCGTTCGTTATGTGTTTTAAAACGAACCTTTGTGTTAGCTGTGGTATCAGAATTAGAGATCATATTAGTTAGGTAGCATGTAATATCATCATTACCTCGTGATACCACTGTTCTTTTATAGGAATGGCTAATTTTTGAAGTATAAGTTCTAGCTTCGTTTTTTTTTTTTTTTGGAATGTCCTCTCGCAGTGCAACAGCTCTACAAGGTTGTTACTGCTTAACCGGTCTATCCTGTGGTGGCCAAAAATTACTTTAAGGCCCCCCCAGCCAGGGCTTATACACTAAGGATTTATATTAAATGAACAGTCACTAAGGGCACCCCCTGTGGGGTTCGGGCCTCGGCTTAGTGTAGTGTGTCATCACGTCGAGCAAGGGTCGTGCGGTGGTATTACGGGGAGGTCGCGGAGGGCCCCGTCGGCGGGGCCGAAGTCGCGGTCGGTACTTGTTTTTGTGTTTTCCCATCGTGCTGCTTTCCCAACAGCTCTCTTGAAGGAGGGTCGTCGGGTTCTAAAAGAGTGAGCCTTGGACGGCGTATCTTGCGAGATTTTTGAGGGTACGTATCGGGCGGCCGATGAAATTAAGGGGTTTCGTGAAGTCCCTACAACATTTATAGACAATAATATTTACCTAATATTGTCACAGTGTGGTCATGAAATCTCAGACTAATATATGTATACTCAATGCGTGGGACTGATACATCCATACATTAATCTACATAAAAATACTTTAGCCGTAGCGAAGTGACAAAAACAACTTCTGCAAACTTTTTGTCCATTGCTGCTCAGCAATATGCACCTTTATTTTGTGTATAGAAGATCTTAACTATTCAATGACATAGATTTTATATAATGTAATGTACATTGTATAAAATCTGGGGTACAGGCTCATACAATTTTTGGCCACCTCCTTTATTAATGTGTTCCTTTATTACCTACCTAATTCAATAACCTCTTCACTTACAAGTGCATCTTACTTGGATAATTTCCACCCAATACTAGTTAAATATTACCACGAAAAAAAGCAACTTTCAGGACTGAAAAATAAAACTTACTATCCGATTCTTCTTTATCTGATTATCAATTAGTGGCATAAGTGCAAATTATAAATATGGGTGTTAAAAAAAGTTCCAGGCGATTGGTTTATAGGAAGTTTCAGATGAAACAGCAACCAAAATTTTGTTTTGGTTGTAAAACTTAGTTGTGGTCAGACACCACTAATTACTGCGCTAATGTGTTATCTCTGATGTGTAGATAACAACTAGGTATTATAAATAATGTTATCAAGCAAGAATCATGACCAACTTCCAACATCACTGATAAATGAAATAATTTCAGGTGAATCACAACATTTTTGTATAATTTAATTAGAGTTACATATTAATGTTTTTTAATTCATGAGAAGAACACAAATATCACATCTATACTCAGAGTGGAAAACTCCAGGAATCCATAGAGACATATTATATTTTTATGAAGTGGTTATTCCTAGGACTTGCATGAGCCCAATTGACTTGCATAACAAGCATAAAGTAGTTTTGTTCTTATAAAAAACCTTCATGGCAGTCAGGGGAAGCCAATTTTAAGTAATATTAACACAATTAGAAAAAAACAAAACTCTAAGTGTAAAAATACATTTTGGAGGTTGGTGGCTTCTGTTTGTTCAGTTTTTGTCACTGAATTCTGAAACATATTTACACTTTGTGCAAAGAAAATTTTCATTTTACCATTTTTATGGTACCATTTGTCGGAATTAAACAAATGGAATACTTGTGGGATTACTTATCTGTCTGTCCAACACCACAGACATGTTTTGATCAATATCGAAATATGATAAACAGTTCCTCTTGAAAAGCACACCCAGGTTAATATTCTGATCATGTTATGATGCATCACCATCTCAGGCCTGTGCCAATCCAGGAGACAGACTCCCTAAGTCTGTTACCCCCACGCTACAAAGTGACATAATGCAGTGACAAAAGTTGAAAGAAAAAACAAATTAAAACAATATTATTGATTAATGATAATGAGTCATAACAAGGGCAAAATAACTGATCCATTTCAGACATCAACAAGATATGGTTATAAGTATGACATTATGTAACCTGTTGACTTTATTAAAGCAAACAGGTAAAATATGAATCAAAATTCAATAATTCAATTTGCTATTGAATTCTTCCTGTAAAGAGTAGTCCTGTAGATTTTAGTGGAAATCAATTCATCATCATTTTGTCATTGTATTGTTATTATTGATTCATTATTATTGCATACCTTTGTTAATAAAGAACAAAAAGGGTTTTCTATGTTGCAAACCCAAATAATATACAACTGAATAACAATAATATTTGTATTGAAAAAACAATAAATGCTAAAATGTAATGTACATTTGTTATGTTAATTTGTTTAATTAAATAATAATGACTTTTAGATATTTACAAGTTCGAGTCAATTATAAACATATACAATGGCCACCTACACATCATACTCATAGATGAGTCACCAACACATCTATGTACCTACATGGACAAAATAATGTGAACAAAATAATGATAAAACAACAACACTTACCTCGGGAAAGCATCAAAGAACCATGTTCTTTTGGTGTTGGGAAAAGCAACTCGCATACCAGACATGAGAGGTGAGTGTAACACAACAGCTCCCACTTCATAGCGAGCAGCCAAGTCCACTGTTGGTACTGTTCCAATGCTTTGTCCATACAATATAATGTTTTCTGGGCTGATGCCATAGCGAGTTCGCAGCGCCTGCCACGCAGCATCAATGTCTGCATACAAATTCTTCTCTGATGGTTTTCCGCCACTCACACCATAACCAGAATAATCGTAGCTGAATATATTACAGTTTATTCTAGTGCCTAATCCTAAGTAAAAACTGCTCATCTGACCGAGATCTACGGCGTTTCCATGTGAGAATAATATAGTAAAACGAGCATTAGGACTACATCGAACAAAGAGGCAAGCTATTCTGTTGCCTCTCGTCGTTCTCGAGTAGAAGCCTTCGATGTTCTCTTTTTCTCGTTCTGAATATTGCCATTCTGCTCGTTCAGTCAGCGTCAATGAGAATTTTGATCCTGTTTCGTCAGGTGTGAATGCATACGTAGGTTCTGGAGGCAGAAACGCGAGCTTAGCCGCAATTTTCCCCGGGCATGGTGGACAACAAAACAGGCAACAGAGTTCACTGAAACTTAACCCGTTCATGATGAATTTTTGCTAATACTCATGAGAAAATTATTAAACACTATCCATTACAAAACCACAACTCACAAATTCCTATTCCTGATCATGGCGAAAATAAAAGATTTCACAAAATTGACAGATAGTCAACAGTTTCGTTCAGCCATGACGGCAATGTTGCCAACGTCACTGATTTACCTACACAACGCAAAAAGAAAGTAAGTTATTCTATGACGACTAAGACCACAATAAAATTAGTGACGAGTCGATAATGAGCTGAAACTGTGATCGATGTTGTGATTCTGTGATCCGAAGGTAATTTTTCGTTCCATGTTGTTAATAATCATAGAATCTATCAGGATACAGTGCTACAAGGATCTTTAGGCGTTTTACTGACATTGACAGAGGATGTCGCGTTGTAAAAATATTTTGTGAAAATGTGTCACGAATATTGTATTGATAAAACGATCTTGGTTCCGATTTTTGCCAAGAGCCAAAAGATCCTTGTACAGACGCCAACACATCAAGCTACTACAATCTGTCAAACTGTTATAGATTTTCAACTTTATAGTTTGAAAGTTTCTGGGTAAAACGGGGGTGATTAGATCACCCCGTTTTACCGTAGCTTGATGTGCTGGCGTCTAGGTACAACTAGATCTACCTTCAGTGTTGCAAGTTTTGTATATCCGAAAGACGAGGTTACGAAAGTACACAACACAGGGCCTGTCTCACAAAATTCGATTGACATTTCAGCAGATAGCGCTCCGCACTAGATATTGATGGGTACATTGATTGATATTTACTTAAATTACTGTACTCTGTGGTATTTACCGATAGATATGAAGATCGTAAACATATTAGAGATGATAAGTTATTTCCTGTGCGCAAAATTAAGTGGTACAGTACCAGTGCCACTATACAGATACAGTCTATTGTAAACAAGTACCACTTCATAGTGGTATTGTTCTTCCTTATTCAATTTCTACTCCAAAAGCTTGATTTAGTCATCGTCTGTGGATAAGAATATAGGTGAAACTAGGGACTTCGCTTGTACAGACGCCAGCACAAGCACAACACACACGAAACTGTCAAATTTTCCCCGTCAACCCTGAATCTAATGTTATAGTGATAAAGTTGAAAATCTATTAAAGAAATAATTTGACAGATTGTAGTAGCTTTATGTACTGGCGTCTGTACAAGGATCTTTTGGCGCTAGACAAAAATCGGAACTAAGATCGTTTTCTCAATACAATATTCGTGACACATTTTCACAAAATGTTTAATAACGTCCTCTGTCAATGTCAGTAAAACGCCGAAAGATCCTTGTAGCACTGCGCCCAGCTTGATGTGCTGACGTCTGTACGTTAGGTTTGAAAGACGTAGGTAAAAGAGTATCAATCATGAAATTTGAAGCCAATACTTATCGTGCAACCAGCTGCCTGCATTCTAGGGTTTCACATCTTAACCCAAAACTTGAAGCCATCAGAGGGCTCGGGAAATATATTATTTCCTGGAGGCCTTGATAGAACAGTCGACATCAGAGCAGGATGTTGACCTAGGGCAGCGGCGGAGGAACATCTTGCATGTCAACGGCGGTGCCTATGGACCCAGTCAGGTGGTCTACTGCTCATCCATCAAGCCTCATTGGACAAGCGTGGTGGGTTGAATTGTCTATACCCCTTCCTAATATGAGAGGGAAGGGAGGGCAGTGGGACACATCAGGCTCATAATAAATAATAATAATAAATACTTATCGTGTGCATAGGTGATTTTAATATTTATAATTCTAAATATTTTGTTTAACATACTTTCAACTTCTCACAACAACTTGATACTGACCTTTTTTAATTTTGCGGCCGATCTTAGCGTAGCCCCCTTCAGTATGTGTCGGGCTTAGATAAAGAAAAGCAGTGTCGGGCCTAGCGCGTCTGCAGTCTATGCATCTTTCTTACTTCAACTCATGAAAAATGATCCTGCCTAATGCTATGAATTCGAGCTTGCTGCACTCATCCTTGTAGGTCCTATTGATTCTTACATTTTACGTACAGTCACGAGCACCAATATGTATACACGTTCCTAGATGAAAGCTATTTTCTCGAGAAATGACGATTGCAACTTGGAGATAGGATGTTTATCATAAAATATGAGTTCCAGAATACTATGTTTGTAACAACATGAAATTTTAATCAGAACGGTAGGAGAAAAACACTTAAAACTTGTTAAGTGTTTACATATTGGTGCTCGTGAAGCCGTGACTGTACCTAACTCAGGCTAACTCCTTTTCTAGGCTATCCAAGGCGCTATTAGCTTGCGGCCTACTTTGTCTTAGTTCTAAAAACTTTTCTGCGTAAAATGAGGCACGTAATTCGTGAATGGGGCGTGTGAGCTTAACAAGGTGAACTTATGCTCTAGTATCTTGGCAATTTAGCAATGTCTTTTCTTTTTTTTGATGCACTGTCCTGATAGGAGGTACTTAGCAGATCCTGAAGCCTACCAGTTCAGGATCTGCTAAGTACCTCGGGACTAACCGTTGAACACGGTGCGTGTTAAGTAGCATTTCAACCGCTCGCTTTGTCCCCCGGATCCAAGGAGCATTGCACATATATAGTTCCGTAGGAAGTTGCTCAATATCGGAGGACCGCAAGATTATGCCGCAGTTCCGCCTCTAAATAGGAAGTGTACCGTGCGATCCATCAATTGCCTTACCTACACGGGCCGCCTCTGTGGTCACAATAACCAGGGCTGCGGAGTCAAGGAAAGGTGACTTGAAAGTAAAAGCGCCCATGTGTTAAAATATTTATTTATAAAGGAGTTAGAAGGTCATAATTTTAGGTAGGTACGGTAAGTACCAATATAAGGGCGGACTCGCCATGAATAAGGGTGGAAACTTTTAGCCGTTGTAGCTACACGGAAATGACTTTAAGATCTATAATCTTTCGTGAAATTTTGATCCCCATTCACAGATTTTCAAAAATTCCGTTTTACACAAAAAAAAATTGATGCCAATCGATCCTGTTTCTAATACTGGTCAAAAACTTCTATGGGACCAACCATTGTTGGAGTACTAAAAGTCAGAAATTGCAAAAAAAAATTACGTGTAGACGAAAAGTATCATGTCTCTCTCATCTGCGCGGTCGTTGCGCGAAAATAGGGGAGAAATGGAGTCGGGAGTGTTGATAGGGTAGCCCCGTCTGCAGTTTCCGCTCCTTATTTTTATTTAATTTAAAATCTAGTATCTAAATAAGAAGAGCTTATTTTGTGGACGCAGGTGCGGCGCGTCTGCAGTCGCCGCCGTGTTGTCTCGGACTGTGCGCGTCTCTGTCTGCGATACTGTAACAACGTGGTCTCTCTAGGCACTTGCAATTCTTTCTTACTCGCACGAAGGAATTGTTTGTCATCAAATAGAAATAAATGCAACCGAAATACCCCACAATCTCTGTGGCGCGCGAAATTCAAAGGGTTGAATTAAATGGCCGGCCTAACTTCCGCCATTTTTTTTTCCCAAAAGTAGCGGCCAGGCATACTAGCTATATTAATCGATAGCTGGTATCAATACAAACAAGTTTTGTATGAGACAAAATGTTCTAAAGTGTCACGTTTCCGAAATATAAGCTATCAAAGTTAAACCAATTCACTGATGGCATCTTCAGAACAACTTTGATTTATGATACCGATACAGCCGCATCATAACGCGACCAACACGCCACCAGCGACGCCGCCGCGGCACTGCATTTTGAAATATTTTAGAAATAAACACGCGTGGCCTGTTTGGTTGGCGTCTTTTTAGAAAGAATTTCTAAAACACTCGAGGCGTGTCAGCGGCACTGACAGTAGGGCGTCTCGCTCGATAAACATCTCTTTATTTCTGGCTAAGGAGCCTGTTGATATGGGGTTCATCGATCACAAAACATATATTGAATAGGTACCTCCAAAAGTAAACGATCATTGTATGGTTAAAACAGGGTTTATTAATTCATTTAAAAATTATTGAATTACTTTCCGTTGCGTTTTAAATACCTATCAAAATAGTATAATAAAGGAAAACTTTTTGTAAGATAGGGGGCTGATTATACGAGTCCGCGTATTACTGGTCAGTTTATTTAATTCGCCAATTTCGTGGATTAGTCTGTTTCTTGGAGTCAGCTGATTGGAGTGCAGTTTCGTTCCCACTGTACTTTGACTGACGAATAGAATAAAACTGCCAAATTGAGGAAACTGGCAAACACTGAAAACTGTCCAGTTGATACACACTTAACTGCCCAATCAGCAAAACTGGTGAATTACATAAACTGACCAGTGAGGGAACCGTGATACGCGGAATCAATAATATACGTTGGTACAGAATCTAGCGCCTCATCAATATTACAAAATATTAGTGTACTTCTGGTTATGACTTTTTCGTAAATGACCATTACGATGGCGCCATCTCTATATTGTTTAATTTATTATTGTTACACTCGAAACAATAATGTGCGAATAAGCCACCTTAGCGCTAATAGTTACACAATAAATAAATAATTAATTAATTCTAAATACGGTATTATGCATTACTCATAAGTTCAAATTAATTTAATTTAATATTATAATGCCAGTTCCAAAATGTAATCTGCTTGTTCAAAACATGATGTTGTTTTATCAACATTTTTAACATCATTGCCTTTGCGCTTTCAGTTTAGTAGCAGACATACTTTATTGAAATAAAAAAGCAATTTCATGTAAAATAAAATGCAATAAATAATTATTGAGACATTATATCACAGTAAGGATTATAAACTGAAACTAGAATAGATCATAGCGCAAGCTCGAAACGTTGTACCTATACCTATTAACAATACAATAGGTTAGACATTTAATTGTTTTAGAATTAATACTATTTGACACGTTAATCATGTTACAAATTGTAATAAACATGGAAAATTAAACAAATGGTGTTGTCAATTCATTATCAGACTCCACATTAAACAATGGTGAATATCTCAACATTGAAAGCTACCTTTCAGCAGAACAATTTAAGATCAATGTTGGTACCTCTCTTTTGGTACCCAGAATTCCAAGGCGGAATCACATGTACCAACCACTAAAACGCCGTTCAAGTATCGTAGCTGGAAAAGAAAAAAAAAAAAAAATTAAAACGTGATTGCCAAAATCTTGCATAGATCCTTACTTCTAACTCATCACACGCGCCACGAATCTTTGTTTCTGTGAAGTTCACTTTGAGTCTAAAAATCTAGGTGAAGCCGGTGTCCGGTTTTATGTTGGAGGACCTATGACATAAAGCCGGACACGGGTTATAATATAGGCATTGGTGTCCCTCCAGAACAACTACGAAAGGTGACGCCTGTGCATTCAATTGCGCGCCCGTTTCCTCAGTCTCAGCATGCATGCTCTGGACAGAGGACTGTCCACTGTCCAGTGTCCGTTATGCCTATTTTGTGTCAGAATTTGTTTGGCGAGCAGTGTCTTTGCTTGTCCCCGCCACCAGGCGCAGGCTGTCCCTGTCCAGGCGCAGAAAGCCCCTGGTCGGCCTGCTTTCCAAAGATAGCACAGCTTTCTTGGTCTACTGCAGCTGGATGCCGAGGTTCATCAACTCTCTTAAAGCAGTTTACCCACAAACTGTGTGTTTTAAGGATTTTTTGCGCTGTGCTCAGGTCTGTCTTGGGCCACCAAACTAATGCTACGGGAGGTAAGTACTCCTCGATTTTTTGCGCACCCAAGGGGGACCCAAAGCTATGGAATGCTAAAGTTGTTAATAAAATAACTTCATACTGCGCCAAAACCATATGGGTATTGGGCCGGTTTTTGGGATCACATTCAACTCATAAAAGTAGTCGCGAAAATGAACATAATTTTTTGCCACATTCAAAACTATTATAGGTACTCGGCCAAAGCGATCAAAGAAACCGTGATCTAGATTTTGACGAAAAATAAAACGACATTGTTTTTTTTTCGGCTCGTGGCTAAATAATAACAGCCGCTCAGATCGATCTTTAGGTTAAGCCGTGTTTGCCTAGGTTGGCTTCTGTCTTATCGTTCTTCTGTATCCGTGATAAATAAATGTTGATGAATGGAGAGCCCTTCAACATCCATACTAATATTACAAATGCGAAAGTAACTCTTGTTTGTTTGTTTGCTACCTTTTCACGACTAAACAGATGATCGGATCGAAATGAAATTTGGCGAGCAGATAGATTATATCCTGGACATAGGCTATCTTTTTTTTCCTTACTCATATTCATCAAAATTACCACGCGAACGAAGTCGCGCGCAACAGCTAGTTTTTCATATTTTAGTATTATGATTGATAATTGCTTAAAGATATATCAAAAGCAGTATTTACCTGGGTTACATCAAATGTACTACTCTTTACATTTGTATATTCTTGTGGAGGATTGCAGTTGTACATGAATTTGATTTCACCCCTGTCTGAACAGACAATCATGTTCCCTGGACTTTGATGACATCCTGTTATCTTGCTGGATGGTTTTATTAAAGGTGGCTCAGGCCATATTTCATGTGTCCGCACATACGTGTGGTCTTCAGGGTTAAACAGGTGCAAGCAACCTTTCGAGTCCCCGATATACAAGGCAGATGGACTCCAACTAATGCTCACTGGGTAAGCTTTATCAGTTGGTATTTTTATTTCACTCAATAAAAGTTTTCCAGCTACTCTGTCCCACACAGCCATAGTTTTATCCTCACTTAGAGAGGCAACCATATTTTTATATGATTGAAGTGCTAAGACAGGTCCTTTGTGAGGTTTGTAGGAGTAAGTCGGGCTAGGTCCAGCACGCAAATCAAACGACAGAATCTTTTTTGAGTATAATCCAGCAATAACTTCATTACCAATAGTAACAACAGACAACGCTGACATGCCACATCTGAAAAATAGGTATGTTTTTCATAATATATCAAATCAAAGTCAAAGGAACAGGACAAAGAAGGACAATAAGTATATGTTTGTGTTAACGGTGCTAAAACTAACCGAAATGTTTGTTTAGGTTCAAATCCAGCCTCCAGATCCCATGCTTTCACAGTATTATCCCATGAGGCGGAGTATATAGTGGTAGCAGAATCTATACTGTCTGCAGCCAGGTCCCACACCCAGCCGGCATGGGCGTCGTACCTGATTTTCTTTGGCTTGGCATCAGTGAATGTAGTGATATTGTCACTTTCGTCGTGAGGACTAATATTTAGGACATTCCATAAAGCCAAGCCGCGGTCCCTACCACCCGATATACATAATTCACCATTCTGGAAAAAACGTAGAGCTTGAAATAATAATTTGATCACCCAGCAAAATAAAATAAAAAAGAAATGTTTTTGTATTACAATGTTGGAAAAATAGTGATGACTTACATTAACTAATAGGACGGTATCGACAGATGCAATATGCACATCTTTAACAACAATATGTCTTGATGTGTCCTTAACATTGGTCCACTTCTTCATCTCTACATTCATTTCTACACAAACAGCTTCCCAGTCCATTTGTGTTTCTTCCCATATTTTCAGGCGAGGCAAGGTAGGGAAATTTCCGTTAATTTTACTATGCACCCAATACTTCCATAGGTGATCATCTGCTAATATGTCGTCGAATCGCTGACATACTTTGCTCAATGTGTATTTTAAAAAATGTGCGTCCAAACATGAGCATATTTTTAAAAGTATCTGCAAATAATTTTCCATGTTTAACTTGATATAGTTTAATATTCATGGCAATTATGATTAGTAATAAAAACTATTTTAAGAATTGTGGACATTGTGCATACCATAGGCAAATTTTTGCGTTACGTTTTAAAGGTATAATAGCCAAAAGAACCTATCAAATTCGAGGTGCGTGCCAAAGCTCTCTAGGTCTACGCTTGCTCTTGAATCCTTAGTTTTCCCAATTTAATATATAAGTTTGTTGAATAATAACTGAGTTTTTCAGCTCTTCCTAATTGCCTTTAATTCTTGTTTAGTGCTTACCTTATTTTTTGACCCCCCCCCCCCCACTTTCAGCCCTCAATCTGCCATTTTAGAATGAGATTTTTTTACTATAGTGTGTTCAGTGTCGTAGCCTGTACCTAAAGGCTATATTTAGTGAAGTGCTATGAAAAGATGACTTACCTCGACAGGCATATCCAGCAACGAGGGTTTACTGCCGTCATACATATCACAAATCTCTGTATTTGTTTCAAGCTCATTTTCAATCTCTGTCAACTCGTCTTTGACTGATTGAAGTTTTTCACACATTTCAGCTATACCTCCACACCTGGCTATGCCTGCACGCCTGACTGTGGAGGTGTTCAATATAAAAAAAAACCTTACCCTTTTTTTATATTACTTTTGTTACTAGCTTATCTGTTTAAAATATCAAAATAAAAATATAAGTACAGAATGTTTTTTTTACCGGGAAAGTTTGTGGAAATCTGAATCTTGAATCAAATTCAAGATATTAATTAAATTGCGTGCCATAGCTAGGGATAGGGGTGTGGGTTCAGTAGGGTCATTTTGCCTGAAACGGAAGGTGGTTTTTTTTGCCGAAGGTGGCTAAAGCGGAAGGTTCACACTACTAACTAATAATACTCAACCAGCATAAATTTTGTTTATTAAACCATCATAAATAACGTGTTTGTGTGTTGTGAATTTGATGAACATTGTTTTCCTTCATTTATCCTGAATCCGCCCCTGACCAAAGGCACAATGCGATTTCATACTTTTTTAGAACTCTAAACGTCAGCTGGACCCATAGAGTAAGAAACAGTATGGATTAGAATCAAAAAGTTTTGTGCAAAATACCCATTTTCTTGCTGACACACGTTTTTTCTAAATAATATGTGAATGCAGATTGAAATTTCTCAAATAGTATTGGGATATTTTACTACCGTTTCCCTGTTGCTATTATGTGCTAAGGTACCGGCCTTATCTAAAATCTCCACTCTGTATATTATTTAGGTCTGCCGTTAAATCATTAAAAGTATTCTAGATAGACCTAATGAAATAGAACTCCACTGCAAGAGAGCAACTAAATTCGGTCTGCACGGCACGCTTGGGATTGATTTCAAAGGGTTGCGAAAATTGATAAAGAGAATTAGCTTTTCATTTAAGAACTTCTGTAATAATTCATAATGGTGTGGTATTGAAGTATTTTGGATATTATTGATAAAAAGAATGTAGTTTAGTGTATACTAAAATTATTCACACAACTCATTAAAAAACCAGACTTGAATATGCCAATTGGGTTAGATGACCTTTCCTGTATAATTGGTGCAGAACCTCTAAGAGGTAGTTCATTAGAAAAAAAAATATATTAATCATAAACAAGACTGTTAAAAAAAGAAAATATAAAAGAAAGGATTTATAAAGGATATTTTTTACCTTAATCTTCTCAGATTATGGTAATAAAATAATGATTTCTTAATAATCAAGTCTATTTTTAACTCAATGCCCCCAGTGTCTTGGGCACATTATCAGCTGACAGTGTTGAGGAGTTTTTAACCAACTTAAAAAAGGAAAAGGTTATCAATTCATCTGCTTTTTTTTGGGTGTGTGTTGAGCGATATCTTAGCTAATTGTGAACCAATTTGGATGATTCTTTGTTTGTTTTGAAGAGTATATTTCATGGTGGTTCCGTTTAAATTTGATGAAGATCTGATCCTGCTCTTCGGAGATATACAATGAACTGTTCAATAATAGACAGCAAGTATGTTGTAATCGCTGTAATTGCTTGGATATGTATTTTTTACATAATTCCTTAACATAACATTATGCCTGTATACTTTGAAGGGGTATAATACCCCCAAATTTCACCAATTATGTTTAAGTTCCATTTTATTGGGTATAAGCCTATTACTACAATATATATTGATAAAAATGTAAAATTAATGCACAGGAAAAAATTGTATAGGATATTACAACTAAAAGTGGACGAATAAAAAAGTTATTTTGATGCCCTTTTATAGTTTGTTGTTTGTTTATTTATTTTAGTTTATTTAATAGTTTTTAATTGTTATAATGTTCATACATGGTAAGTTTTTTGAAATAAAGTTTTTTTTTTAACTACTTTTTTTGTATGATGACTATATGGATGCTCCAAGCTGGATGCCCTGTTTTAAACAAACTTTTGAACTACCAAAAATACAATAAAAATTTGGTAGAACTATAATACTTTTCTGTATCTAACCAGATAGTACCTATTCTACCAATAATAGAATCTTATAGAATAGATAGGAAATATGTTAAGAAAATTTTAAAACAACAAAGACCTTTCATTTATGTAAAACGTTGTTGCCTTTGCCTATATTTGGCATCATGTATGATTCATATACATAAAGGTACTTTAACCCAAGGGTGTTAGATTAACAAAAACCTATTCGCAACGCGTAACAACAAAAACCATATGTTTATCTAACGTAAATTTACTAAATCAAGAAACAAAGGTATATTCAAATGAACTACGTTCCATAAAACTACTTTAAATAAAATAAAAGGTATTTTATGATTACCGTTTTGAACTCAAATACAGATTGTTATGATATTAAGCTTTGAACTTTTACATTGAGCACTGCGTACTATTTTGGTAAAATTTAAAATAAAACAGAAAATACAAGTCACACAATAAGCAGAAGTGTCAAACTGTTTTGTTTTATCATCAAACCAATGTTTTGGTCTCGTGGTATGAGGCTTTTTATCATTTTAAAAGACAATTATAATCATAATATTTTGAAAACTGTTATGCAAATATACTAGTTAAGTTCATGGTATAATTATTAGTTAAGATGCAAAATTACTTAAAAAAGACACAACTTTTTAAGATTGAATCAAATTCAACTAATGATAATGCCGCCAGCCTGCTGATGCGGACGAATTTTTTTATTCCCTTTTTCTTTTCTGCTTTCATATACTTTTCTATACCATGTACATTTTCTTTTTGTTTGTAAATTGCGTACATACATGCATACATAGTTCAACTAAATGGTTTTTGCACTGTAAGATCGTTGTTCACTATCAATGCAGTAACCGTATTGGTAATAATATTTTACTTTGAACCACAAACCTTTAGACAGTAAAAGGTCTAAGCATCAACGGAAAATCTTTTTATTGATTGGGCTAATTATTTTTTTTAAATCAAATCTATTTTGCAGTGCCACATGATTATTTTGGCGCGTAGCCATAATCGGAACTAACGCTGTCATCTTGTTATGTTCAGGTTCAGTATGGGTTCAGTATAATTTCCACAGACAATTTCTCAAACGTTTTCCAACAACGCTCTCCTGACAATGCCAGTCAGGAGTTGTTGAGACACGAGCCAATTCATGTGCTACTAGTACTAGTAGGTAGATACTATAAAGTCGATATTACTCAAATTGTAATGTGCATAACAACTTCGACCAACTTATCTGTACATAGACGGGAAAACACATAACTAAAATAAATGTGGCAACTTTGACATATCGATGCATTTTTTCTTGACAAGCAGCGACACCTTAAACTGTACATTTAAAGTGGTCGTATTATTCTTACGAGTAAAGACTCAATTTTATTCTCTCTCTTCTCTCTAACATCATTCTAATACTCAAATCTTTTCCTACATATCGTCCAAAATATTCAAACAAAACCTTGGATCCGGCTAGCTGGCTAGTGGCCCAGTCCCGGTAGCCAATTAGCTATTTATCGTGTTGGCGGATATTATGGGTCCCTCCCTACTTGAAATCCGAATAACGTGAGAAGGAATAACACACCTCCTCGACTGACAATCTAATCGATAATATAGGGTGTAAGGGACAGCCCACGGACTTAGAATATCCGCCTATAACCCCTGTCTACCTGTCTAACCTGCCTAATGTCAAAATGACAATAATTTATCATGAGTTCATGACATAAAATCAAAAACGCACTTTGTTTTTCTCCCCTCCCCGTTGGTGCCCTGCTGCACTCTTCGCAAAAGAAACTTCATAATACAAATAAAGCAATTGTGATTCGAGGTATTATCACAATATATATCTTATCGCAAATCGTTGTGGCAAGTTTTGTCCCAAAAGTTGTGTTGGGGTATGAAGCATTGATCAAAATACAAGAACCGCATGTGAATATTAGAAATTAAACAATAACACTATTTGCAATCAAGTAAGTAAATATTCAAGAAGTTTTATTTTGAAATTCATAGCCTTCGAATAGTTTATCGTACTGAGGGTTCCGCCGACTGAGAAGGGTAAACAAACTTCAACATGGATTTAGAAAAAGATTTGACCAGTAAGTTTTTAAGCGGTGAAATGTCATTTGCTGAATATTCCAATGAATGGTATAATTTCGATGATGAAGAGGATATAGATGAGGCAAGCAAAAGAAATGAGGATGAGCCATTTATGTTAACTGATAAAGCATTGCACAGACGCCGCAAGTATGCACGGTTGCCACCAGGCCTCCTGGGTTTGATGGGTGAAGCTAATTTGCGCTTTGCCAGAGGAGATAGAGACACAGCTGAAAAGATGTGTCATGAAATTATTAAGCAATTCCCAACTGCTCCAGAGCCATACCAAACTCTGGCACAAATATATGAACATGATACTGAGAAGTCACTACAGTTCGCCTTGCTGGGGGCCCACTTGAGCCCTCCAGATGCTGAAGAATGGCTGAGACTAGCTGCTATATCTAAACAAAGAGATGATTATAGACAAGAGATGATTTGTTACACACAAGCCATAGTGGATGATCCACACAATTTTGACAGTCATTTGAAAAGAATGGAGCTTCTTGATAAATTAGAAAACATGAAATATCCAATTCAGACTTTGCATATCACCAAACTTAAATGTTACCACAAAATAGTAACCTCCATGCCTCCATCTGAAGGAGAAACCATTATGAAATATGCTAAATTGGCTGTAACACAGTACCATAATAATAATGAAATGGAGCGAGCACTGACGGTGATGACTTCAGCTTATAAGAAATGTCCATCACTTTTCAATTTAGAAGACCTTAATATATTTTTGGAGTTGCTAATTGGTCAGAAACAATTTCATACATGTATTGAAATATTTGTTGCTAATGCTGGAGTTGAAATTGAAGCTGAAATACAAACTGTAAAAAATGCTGAGGGAGGTATAGAGGAGCAAACTAATTACTTGAATTGTTCTCTTCCTAATTCCTTGCCCATAGATCTAAAGAGCAAGTTGTTGGTATGTTTCATACATCTTGGGGCTATTAACTTAGTTCAAACATTGTTGAATGATTTTTTGGGTAATGATGTGGAAAAGGCTGGAGACTTGTATATGGATATAGAAGAAGCACTTTCTTCAACTGGACATCATGAGTTGGCAATACAGCTTTTAGAGCCTTTAGTGAAAAATAATAGCTTTGACCTTGGAGCAGTATGGCTCAAACATGCAGAATGCTTGTACATGTTAGGGAGGGAAACTGATGCTATAAACTCTTTTTATAAAGTGTTGAAACATGTCCCACAACATCCTGATGCTAGGAGAAAGTTGTACTCCATCCTTGAGAAAAAAGGCCGTATTGATGAAGCCTTGCAGATGTTAGAACAAGATTTTAAATATGTAGTTAATGCTAATCTGCTTTATGAACAATGTTTAGCTTTGAAAAAGTACAATAAGTGGACTAAATATTTAGAAGTAGGTGAAGCTCTGCTCTCTAAAACATTTGTTAGGTTTAGACACCAAGAAGAATTAAATATGGCTTGTAAAGCAAGGTGTGGAATTGATCTTATACATAATTTCCGCACAATGCGAGGTGAGAGCCAATATCATGAAAATGACATTCACTTTGATGAGGATGAAACATTTAAATTCAGTCCACAGGAAGAATGGGATTTTTTTCTTGAAATGCTTGATACTGCACGTAAATATAAAAAGTATTTTGCAATGCAAAGATTGACCTTTGGTGCAATGATGTCTAAGAGCTTGTCGCCACATCGAATGGACATTGAATTTTATTGTTTACAAGCCTGCCTTTTAAATAATGATAACCATAATGCATTTCGGTTCATAAGAGAGTTTGCTCAGAAACACCCTAGTGCTCGCTCTTGGAACTTGCTAAACCTTGTCATTAACTACATTGATAGAAATACACATTCAAAATTCTTGTTACGATTGTTTCAAAGAGATAGCGGTAATGTTGTGAAGAACCTATTTCTGGGAAACAACTTTCTAATATCAGGGAGATACTTGGTGGCATTGAAATACTATTTAGAATATCATGAAAAATGTAGGGATCCTTTGTCTGCATTTTTAATAGCCATAACTATTTTGGTCATGGCAGCACAAAGAACTGTGGACAAACATCACAATCTAATTCTGCAAGGAATGGCTTACATGCAAACTTATCGCAATTTAAGAAAATGTGATCAAGAAGTTAACTATAATACTGGAAGGGTTTATCAAATGTTAAATATTAATAATCTTGCTATTGAGTACTACGAAAGAGCACTTGCGTGTGAGTACATTACAAAATGTGACCAGCATGGAGTCATTGATCTGACAAAAGAAACTGCTTACAATTTATATTTGCTTTATAAAGACCATTCACCAGTGATGGCCAGGAAATATTTGTTAAACTACCTTGTGATATAATAAATAAATGTTATTAAAATATACTAACTGTTTCAATACAATACCTACCATAGCATTAAACAAATAGAGCTGACTTTTAAAAATAGAAAAAAGAGCATCTTTTTTTAATTAACTGTGTTTCCAAAAAAATATTAATAATTTAGTGATTATGCAGAATCGATAATAGGTGGCCGTATTTTAGGATATTTTAATAATGTTTTAATTTGTTTTCAACAACACATTCATACGTAACTAGTACTGATGCCAGCACATCAAGCTACTACAATCTGTGAAATTTCTTTAATAGAATTTCAACTTTATCACTGAAGCATTATGTTCAAGGTTGATTGGGAAAATGTGACAGTTTCGGGTAGCTTGATGTGCTGGCGTCTGTACATTGATGTACAGTTGAACTCATAATTGGTTTACCAACCTCACATTGAATGTCAATTGCATGTTTTAAAACGTAAAGTCTAGTTTGCTTTCAAAACCAATGTCGCAGTTAGTTAACCTTAGTGAAGCGTCAGTATAGCGGGAATTGTTTTCAAACATGGTAATGCAATTACGAGGTTGACTAATTTGACTATACCTACATCTCAACTTTTGCAGATAAATTAAAATACAAATCATCATCATCTGCAAGTTCTGTATTATTATTGTTTTGTTTTAGGAGATCAATAATTTTGTTTACTCTATTATCATGGCTAATGAAGTAACGCCAGCAAATGAAATTAAGTTTGAAAAGCTGTGCACTCTCTTTGAACAATTGCACAAGAAGAAAAAGCAAAAACAAGAACAAGACAAAATATTGGGAACTTTTATTAATGATTTTAAACTGAATGCTTCGCAAATAGTAGGCCAAAAGGTAATAACTATTTTATAACAGACTACAATACCTTTACCTACCTACATGGAAACTGCCGCAAGTTTACTCCTGCACCTCTTAATTCATAAGTAACTTGACTGTGGGTGGTAGCTACATTATTACGAATAAGTTGACGGTCTGCTTCTTTAGTGGGTAGCCGATAACAAGTGAGCGTGTGGCTGGGTTCAATTCCCGGGTCGTTTTTTGTTTTGCTATTTGTAAATTAACAGTAAAAACACGGAGTCTGGCAGTAGGCTCCCTCCTCCCCTAGGTATTTATAAAATAACCTTTACTAATACGGGTTGCAGATCGAAAACTAAACTAACTTAGTTCAGCTTAGCTCGCATAGCTGACGCAGTTTTTCGTACTGCGCTATGTGAGCTAGCTAAAATATGCGATGCTAAGTTAGTTGGGTGTGGCGATGAACAGCTACACGAGCTAAGCTAAGGCCCTCCCGCCTACCCTGGCATCCCTTCGCACTCCTTCGCCAGTGCTGTCCCGTGTCCGGAATGATAATATATGACGGTAATAAGTATTTATCTTCTTTTCTCTCATCGGAACTTTCTTCATTGATTACATTAATGGCAAGCGATACGTCCGTCACATTGAACTTCACAATACTGACTGAGCTTTCGGTTAGTTCTTGGTGTGCACGGGACATATTTCTAGTTTAGCTTCGATATAGCTTAGTTTTCGGTCTGCAACACTTTCGAGAAAAACACGCGTCATGTTACCTACTTATAATATTGTGTGTGTTCTACATTTCCAGAATCCCAGTATTTTTCCTATCCTAAGGCTGCTGTTACCCAAACTAGATAGAGAAAGGAATGCATACAACTTAAAAGAAAACAAATTGGGCTTTTTACTAGTAAAAGTTTTATCGCTTTGCAAGCAGTCACGTGACGCCCAGAAGTTGCTGAACTATAGATCGGTCAGTAACTCACAGGACAGCGATTTTGCTGGCGTAGCATATTTTGTCTTTAAAAGTCGACTTAGCCCAAAATCAGATGAATTTACTGTTGGTGATATTAATGACATCCTTGATAAAATCTCTTCTGCTGAGGTTGGAAAGAAAGCATGTAAGTAATTGAGTTATTTAATAACTAGCTATTCCCCGCGACCTTCGTCCGCGTCAAGTTATTAAAAATACAATTTTCCCCGTTTTTGCAACATTTTTCATTGCTGCTACGCTCCTATTGGTCGTAGCGTGATGATATATAGCCTATAGCCTTCCTCGATAAATGGACTACCCAACACTGAAAGAATCATTCAAATCGGACCAGTAGTTCCAGAGATTAGCGCGTTCAAACAAACAAACAAACAAACAAACAAACCCTGCAGCTTTATAATATTAGTATAGATTATGAGTCATTTTGAGCATTGAGCGTGAAATCCTACTAGCTAACCTCAGTGATCAAGATTTCTCTGTAAGTATATGTTCCGCTAAGCTAGAGTGAGTCGTCCGCTAGGGCAATGCATAGCTCTAGGGGAAATGATTTCGCCCTTCCTGTTTGACTAGTTAAGTTGTTGGTTTTCGCGAGTAAGCGACTTTCACTGTAATTGAAACTTTGTCTATCTATTCATAAAAGTCATAAAAAGCATGGTCGTGTTAAGTTAAAATTATTTCTAATCAATATGAAAATAGCAGTGACAGCATAGTGGTGTGACCGTCGGACTGACAAGTCATAGGTCTTGAATTCGAACCCAAGACATGCACCTCAGATTTTTCGGATTCATGTGTGTATTGTATAATTATCACTTGCTTCGGTGAAGGAAAACATCGTGAGGAAACCAGCATGTCTGAGAGATATTTCTAAACGGCATGTAAAGTGAAGTCAGAGAGTCAGAAGCCCATGGGCGGTATAAAAACTCTGACATCAGATTCGGCACTAACCACACGATAAAGAAATAATGTTTATGTCCATTTTCACTAACATTGTATGAGACCATCATTAAATGGCTCCGCTCTGATAGTGGAAATACAAAAACAGTACAAATCTGTGCAAACATATTCAGGCATTCATTTAGGTGTCGCTTAGTGATACTAAATCGGGTATCAAACTATAATAATTACTGACATAATTATACCTATGCGTATGCCGTCTAATGAGACATCCTATGGGATGCCTGATCTCGCTTATCTTGCTTATGTATCTGTGTGTAGTCCTTCAAGCATAACGAGCGCGAAGGAAGATAATTAAAATAATTATTAATCTTTTAATCATTTCAGCGGTACTCGACGACATGTTTAGTCACGTTATAAACAAAGTGACCGCAGAGCAACTGAAGTGGTTTCTGAGATTGATCCTGAAAGACCTCAAACTGGAAATGGGAAGCACTCGCATATTGGGACTGTTTCATCCTGATGGTCCTGAGTATTATGAAACGTGTGGTCTACTATCCAAGGTGAGCGTAACTACTCTGCGTTTTTCGGTTTTGGGTGGGAAGTTTCACCCTGTTCTTGCGTCTCCTAAAACTGCAATGGGTTAGCCCAGTGCTTCCCTAACTGTGTGCCGCGGCGCCCTGGTGCGCCGTAGAGAGTAAAGAGGGGTGTCGCCGAGAGGCACTTCTGTTTACGAATAGTAATCTTAAGTATTCGAATTCACTTCGTTAGAAGAAGAAAGTCTCATTGAATTCTTACGACAGCAGCCTTAAAAAAAGGTTTACGTGTTCCGATTTGGTGGAGTTTTCAAATGCATTCTTGTGGGTCAACAGTATTATAAAAACTCTTTTTTTTTCGACTAGCTAGGGCGCCAAGACAAAATATTAAACCTGTAAGTGCGTCGCGAACTGAAAAAGTTTGGGAACTGGGTTAGCCAAAGAAAGATTTAATGAAGGCATTAAATAAAATACTTTGTAGTGAATGCTATAAAGTGCAAAACAAACCACATGGACACGCGATGTCTGCGTTTTCATACAACTTTGAGTTTTTTTTTCACTTATGTTATCAGAAATTTCTCTCATTTTATAACTAAAGTAACCAAGCAAGTTCTTTTACTCAGGTATGTGAAGAGTTAGGCGACGGCGACGCTCGTCCCTTGGAGCTAGGAATACAGATGTTCCTTGCTATAAGCCCGATGCTTTCCGAACGACTCGACGTCAAACATATAGTCCGGCAACTTTCCATCGACAAGACTTATCAGATAGAGAACAAGTTTGATGGTGAAAGATTCCAAGTAAGTTTAAATTTTTATTCGATTACCTGCCAACAAAATTGAAATTATAGTGCACTTTAATCTTGAACACATTACATTACACTTATTCACAAGGTCGTCCCCAGCTTTTGAGCTAGGGGGGGGGGGGGGGAGAAGGGTGCGATTATAATTTCAGAGAGTAAGTTTATTTACCACTTCAAAAATGTTAGCACCTCGGAATGGTTACAATTTCCATACTTGTTTATTGTAGAAGTTATTAATTTGGAAGAGTCATTTGAAAAGTCTAGGAACTAAAAGAAAATTTACGCTCTCCACTCCGGACAAAGAGCGAGCGAAGCGAGACCGAAAATTTTAACAACATACCTTGAAGCGGTTAGAATTTCGACCTTCATAAAGGAGGTTAATTGGTCGACTTACAGATAAAGTGAAGATCCAAGAGGAAGTAGGCTGCAAGGGCGAGCGAAGCGAAATCAAAAAAAATTGACACCTTTACCTGGGCATGTTAGAATTGTATCGAATTTTTTAAATCTTGCCTCGAATAAATACAGATAATAATATGTAATTTGAGCAATAGAAAAGAATAGTAGCATGGAAAAATGTGATTCCGAACAGATGTGGTTCAACCCTTATGTTTTCAAGTTTGTTTAATTCATGAGTTGGATCTCTCGAGTACCTGTACGAATTCTGTGAGTCCGCAACTGATCGGGCAATCCCGAAACACGCATTTGATCAAGACAGTAAACATCATAATTATTATTGTATTTTTATGTAGAACCCTTAACCTTTTTCTAAACTAAAAGTAGCCTGAGTTATTTCGTTTAACATTAGCTATCAGCCAGTAAAAGTCCCTTCAAAATCGGTCCAGCCGTTTCGGAGATTAGCCGGAACAAACAGACAGACAAAAATTAGAAAAAATGATAAGTACCACTTATTATACTTTCATATGCATTCAGTAAAAAGCTGTTATTTTGAAATTACAAATAGACACTTCAATTTTATTTATTTGTATGTATGTATAGATGAACCCGCCTCTACTCTACCTATTTATATACAAATACTAATTATATATTTTTCTGTACCTATTGTAAAATTAATAGGTATGTCAGTAACTATTGCCTGGTACATACCTAAGTAGAAGTGCATATTCAATCGCTAGCTGGTTTATTAGGCACGCATTTTTATTGACATAATTGAGGAAGCTGAAAAGTTCATACCAGTTGACTTTTACCATTATTCGATCCATGTGCTATCATAATTATGCATCATTTCTCTGTTTTGTTATTAGCTAACATGTGCTAGAGACTCAAGGAAAATGGAATGATATTGTACGTTATTGTGCTGTGAATACTACTGCTAAGTATAGAGAGGTGTCGAGCGTTCTATCCCCGGGCCGGGTAAAGAGTAATAATTTTTATATTTGCAATGGCAGCCCCGAGTTTGATTATGTGCCCGGTTGGCTCTGCTTTTCCCCTTCGGGGAATATTACTGTACAGGTTGATGTTATGTTAAAATTTATATGCGTATATTTTCGAGATCATAGACTGGTATTGAAGTCATTGTTTGTTTTATTAAAACAAGTATTGAACCCTGAAATATTTGACATTAAAACAGATGCACATGGAAAATGGAAAATTTGAATATTTTTCAAGAAGAGGCTTTTTATTTAGTAAGAATTATGGCAGTAATTATGATTCTGGATTGTTGACGCCTCACTTGAAGAATTGCTTCTCATCGGATGTCAAGAGCTTCATTCTAGACGGGGAGATGATGGGCTGGCATAAACAATACCAGTGTTTTGGTTCCAAAGGTAAGCTTGCTGCCGCAGCACTGCCTGTATGAAAAATATACATATTTATGAAACTATAGAAAAGCTATCAAAAGAAATTTCAACGAAAATATGTGAATCCATGTCACCGTGAATCGTTACAGCAAAATTACATCTTTAATTGCTGAATTTGACAAGTTAAGCTTGTTCCGATCGCAACCTTTCTTGCAAGTAGATTACGATTTTGTTCGCGATGTCTCGTCTATCGTTCGTATATTTAAAAATCTTTGCTGTGTACCGCATAGCTTGTTCGACTGTACAGGGGGGTTTTGAACAGGGATGGTAAAGAGAGGGATTTGTTAGATTAAAGCATACCTAGTTAAACATCGTACATGGAGTTCGATTATATCATTCTACATGTATGATTACAGGAATGGCATTCGATGTTAAAAAGATAACTGAGAATTCAAAGTTTCGCCCTTGTTTCTGCGCATTCGACATTCTCTACTTCAACGGTAGAACTCTCGTAGGTCCTCCAGAGAAGGGAGGGCTGGCCCTCAGCGAAAGACTTCGTATCTTAGATAAAGTATTCAAGAATACGCCCGGAGTTATACAGCATAGCCAACGACAGATAGTGGCACAGAGGTAAGTAAATAACTACATTATAATTGATTTAACTCAATTGATAGATTTCTTACTTATCTTCATCATGTTATCCCTAAGACGTCCACTGCAGGAGATATAGGTCTCCCCCAATCGTAACCCCGTTGACCTATCCTGGGCTTGTTGCATCCAGCAGATTCACGTAACCTACACTAGGGCATCGGTTCCCCTTGTGGAAGGCCTACCAATTTCATAAAGAAGTGGAGGAGTGTGCCGTTGCCACTGCCGCTTAAGTTTGGCTATTGTTCGGGCTTGGTTTTCCTGCGGGTTTCATTATTTCTAATTTGATCGCGAAGGGAAACAGCGCGTTTTGCGCTTTCAGGTGCTCCCTAAATTATTAATCATAGCTATTCGTTAGATATTTAAACCGAAACAAGTGATAGATACTTTTTTACAGTAACTTTAATTTATATTACTTTGACGGTTTCACAAAGGTCGATTTATCCAGAAATACTCGAGGCGTTAAACAAGGCCATCGAAGACCAAGACGAAGGCATAGTGGTCAAAGATGTGGAGTCCTACTACATTCCCAACCGACGCAACGCTGGATGGTACAAAATTAAGCCAGAGGTAAGATTTTAATTTGTCTGTTAAATAACGTCATTAATCGTACGTATGAAGAGCTTTAATTGAGAATTTCTGTTGGAAAGCAATTATGCAATGATTATTTTTAAACTTTTGTGTGGAACAAAAAAGTAAGTTGCTACCAATACTAATTCTGTATCATTTTAGTATACAGAAGGTACTATGAGCGACCTGGACCTGGTCATCATCGGGGCTGACGAGGCCGAGAACAAGAGGCAAGGACGCGCCAAGAGCTTCCTAGTAGCGTGTGCAGACGGCGTGATTCCAGGTGAGTTAGGACCTCATTAACCACCATCCAAATAAAGCCGAATGAAAAAGTTGTCAGGTGCATCATAACATCCACCGCGATCCTCGTACTATGTAATGTATCCATCAGCACAATGTTTTGAGAGCACTACTTTGAGACCTACCGTCAATGCATTGAATAGTAAAAGGGCCCTGGAGTTATTTAAAGTTATAACCTTGAAAAGCACTATTTCTTTTTTAATTTGTGAACAGCTGGAAATTTGAACTTTGACCTCCAATATCTCCGTAACTAGAAGGTTTCCAGGTATGGTCCAGAACAAAAAATGATCGCAATGACGGGGAGAACAAGCGCCTTTCGGCGTCGTTAAGAGTATTTACACCCTTTATGTGGGCTGATTATACTTATGCTTTGTGACAGGTAAAATGCCCGAGCGCTGGGTGTCAGTGGGGCGCGTGTCGACGGGGCTCACGTTCGACGAGCGCGAGAGCTTGTGCGCCGCGCTCGAGCAGCACTGGGCTCCCTATAAACAAACACCCGCGCCGCCAAATTTGTGTTTTAACAAGGAGAAACCAGACTTCTGGATCCCGCCTGAACATTCCGTCGTATTAACGGTAAGGATCTATTTTATACAGTCAGATCAACTTTGCAGTCGAGGTCTCTGTCATTCATAGATGTATCATAAGATCCTTTTCAGAGCGCATATTGTTCGATACATTTAAAATAGTTGTTCAAAAACGTTCCTACCTATACCTCCTCACTCACTTAATATTAACACTCTTGGATAATATTCTGAAACAGGTAGTGTCATATTTACGGGTGTCTTAGCAATGATTGTAAGGACATCGTATTGACATCTGTACCTGGTGCATAGGTTCGTGCGTCCGAGTTGATCCGCAGCTCAGCCTTCGGCGCGGGCTATACGCTGCGGTTTCCGCGCGTCACGAAGGTGCGAGACGATAAACCGGTTCAGGACATCATGACCCTGCAAGAGTTTGAAAACCTTTGCGCCGTAAGTAGTTAGATAAAGGTCCAAGTTTTAAATGTGTCTTCTTGATTCTTGTTGTTTTTTGCACCAAATAAATTTTTATCTATCTATATTTTAAAACATTGTGGTTTTGTCCAGAAAAAAGGCCCAGTTGTGAAACTGAGTACCAATCAAATAAACGGCGATCAAATAGTCGAAGTGAAACCTCGGGCGAAGCGGAAGACGCAAGCGCCACAGGTCGCGGAACAGTTCCAGATCACCTCGAGTGGAGACGTTGAGGCGACCTCGAAGGCTCTACTCGGAAGGAAACTTTACATACTGTCCGAGGATGACGACTGTAAAAGACCGGAACTCGCCAAGATAATTGAGTCACATGGAGGGAAGGTAGTCGCTAATATTGGTAAGAATAGTTTTATGTATAAGTAATTTCAAAAATATAGGAATTCGGTAGACGAATCTAATATAGTTGTTTGTACTAGAGTCTAGTACAAACAACTTGTTTTTTTGCAAGTTACCGATGTAATTGATGTGCAATGTTGGGAAAATTTCAATAAATTAATGAACTGGCTAGGAGTTTTAATAACCTACTTCAAAATAACGTTACTACGTTACTCTTACTTGGACTGAGGTCGCTGCAAATTTAAGCTATAGCTATATATATAAGCTATTTGACGTCCTGACCGCATAGGTGGATTTATTAAAGCCTCTGAGCTTGTTTATAGGCTTTCTCATTCAGTCTGATGAGCTACTTAACCTAAGGTTGTGAGGAAGTACCTAAAGTGTTCACGTAATTGATCCCGCCTAAAGGTTCAGACACATGGTGCAGCGTGGCCGGGAAGCTCACAAGCCGCGTGCGCGCGGTGCAGGCGGCTGGCAGCGCTGACGTCATCAGCACAGCGTGGCTGCGCGCCCTGCCGCCCGCGCCCTCGCCCGTGCCCCTCACGCCGCTGCACATGCTGGCGATCACGCCCGCCACGCGCCTCGCGCTGGCCAGGCACTACGATGCCTATGGAGACAGCTACACTGAGCCGATTGATGAAGACACCTTGAGAAAGTGTTTCGAAAAAATGGACGGTGATGTAAGTGTTTTTAAAATTGTCTGATACTTCCAAACGAGAATGTTATAGAAGTACCTAAGAGGTCCTGCCGGGGCTGCGGGACTGTTCGAAAGAGATACCGCGGCCCTGGAACAAAAAGGGCAAAGAAGGAACATGGATGGGTTTTAGTCAGTAAAAGTCTGACACTCCCTCCCACTCCACCCAGAGCGGGGTGATTTCCCATCCAAACAAAAAAAGAAAAAAAAGTACCTTAGAGGTCGACGACTCTAGGGCTACGAAACGTAGATCAATCGCTTGGATCTTCGTTGAAATATGCACACAGAATAATCTCCGTATTCCTAAATAAAACAAAAACCGCCATTCGCATTGAACTTCTTTATCAAGCTCACATACAAATATTAACAGAACATGTCATCCTCAGCAGGTGCAAGTCTTCCTCACAAACCAGGAGATGCTGGATTTGGACAAAGAGATCTTTGGCGAACACAACCCGCACTCGTTCCTGCGTCCGTGCTGCATTCACATGCCAAACCAGGAGAGTATAGTCGCTATCGTAGCGCGGATGTACGGCGCCACTGTACTCGACAGTACCACTGACTGCACTCACATAGTTATGCCCAACACTACTGAAAAGACTGAACTTGATAATATTAGGGAGTCATCCACGGCTTTGATAGTTAGTGAAGATTGGCTAAACGCCTGCTTTTCTAAAAATAAATTAGTTCCAGAAACTGATTTTATTATGTGACACCTTGATTGACACCTGGGATTGATACCTTTGTAATAGGTAGCGTATAAACAGCATTCCGGCGATCGGATCAATGCTGCAAAAACTTAACTTAATACTTACTAAAAATGTGCCTTCCAAGTCCAACTAAAGTGTACTTACTTACGTGATAAAATACTACATAAATATTTAATAATAAATATAAAAGCAATATAATTTCTATAATATTTTTGTTAAGAGGGTGTTCACATGGCGGCACATGAAGCTGTCCATTTCCAGTATAACTTGGCCTCGCTTTGTATAGATTGCCTATGCAATGAGAGATAAACTGGTTTTGTATAGCTTGATTGGCCGTCGTCGTGCGTATCGTACCTACTGGGAAAGTTGGCGTCATCGCAAATGAAGAAAATTATGAAATACCTAAAAATATTTAATATTTTAGTGCACTACAGATCGATATTTATTTAATCATTGAATTCCATTATATTGGTAGATAAATTAACTTGACTGCTATGTCACTATGTGCGACGTTGCCAACTTTAAAAAAAACTCATAAATGCGTTATTTTATATTATACGGCGTTATTATTTAAAATAATTATTTATACCCTACTTGTTGTGTATTGTGTTATTTTTGTTTTTATTTTTCATATAATCATAACTGTTTAAGTTTATAACTACTACGAATTAACAATAATAATCCGTGTACTTATTTTTTATTAAGAAATAATAATAAAGTCATATTTTCTATTTCAAAATGGTTTTAACTTTTTTCCTGCATCGAATCGAATCCTTTAGTCGAATCGATAATCATACCAACTAGAAGCGATATCTTTACCTGAATCCGATTCCGTCCAATCTCCATAGGGATATAGGATTAGGGAGTCTCACTATTTATTTCCACAGTCACAATATTTCAGTACTCACTGAAAGTCCAAAATCTATTATTAAAAATGCGAAAATACTACGGATTTGGATCAAAATTAGGCACATGCACGGGTAGACCGACAATTTCCGACGTCCACGTGGACGTAGCCTCAGGCTCCGTTAAGAACTCATCAAATGATGTTAAAGTCTGCACGCGCCTTTACCCATCTAAATTATAATTACAATAAAAAGATGCAGGGGTTTGTTAACACTGTTTATTGTACAATCAAAGCCAGCGGGCCGCATAATGAAGCGAATGCACGCGTGTCGGGAGCTGGTACAGCCGAGTACAACGACACAGATGCGCGTTTGTGCTGCACCGCTACCAATGGCCGCCTTATGCTCCGAAGTAACCCACGTTTACGGCTAACAAAGATACTTTGTGTGCCACTATTATTAACTTAATACTTCATTAGTGTAAGTGTCTTCTTCTAAGAGTAAATGTTTGTAAGATTAGGTAGGTACTTGATATTAATGTTTATATAAACCTTTGGATATGAACTTAGGCCAGCGCTCCTCAATTCTATTAAGTTTATTAACCATCCAAAATCGCTCTGCTTTATAAACGACACCGATTAGCAACAATAGGGTAGTTGACACACCAATCAATTGACATACTTTTTATACGCTGTCAAAAGGCGATTCCCCCTTATATTTTGTATGGTAATAGCACGCTGTGACGTCACTATTTAGTCAACTCAATAACTCAACTATTTATTGATTTCAAAGCAAATAAAAATCCAATTTTGAAATTAATTGAAATTTAATCGGGTTATCAGGTCTAAAATAAAGAGTTTTTTAGAGAAGTTGTGTCTTGGAATTATTATTGAATGGTGTCAACTACCCTATTGAATGGGTACCTATTTAGATTTTGGCTACGGTAATTAGCTTGGCTCACAAGCACTTGCAATGGATACCATTGTTAGCTTTCGTGTTGTTTTGATAAATCAACATCATCATCTGCTTAGCCTTTTCCAAATATGTTGGGGTCGGCTTCCAGATTAACTGGGTGCAGCTGAATACCAGTTTTTTAACGGAGCGACCAACGGCATAACATGCTTTCCGAAGCACAGAGGAAACTCAGTATGTACCTAATGTACCTTAATCTTGAAGATTGACCTATGCGGCTATTAATATTAAGCCCGGGTCCCCAAAATCAATCAAATGTAAATCAATGTACCTATTAATAAGTTAAAGGCACCTTGTCTACCTAATAATAAATTATTTGACCAAATCAATAACCATGAAGGTAGAGTCAAAGTAACCGAAGCCGGAGCGTGGACACGGACAATTGAAATATGAGAGCTAATTGGCAATCGCCGCCCGAGATTGAATATCATTTTCACGTTACTATTGTCGATTAAATTGTTACGTGTTTCAGATCTTTTGTTTATCTACTTATTTCTGATGTGCTTTGGTAGAATGATTCAAGTGTTTTTATACAGGGTGGCGATTTAGTCACCTACATGACGTACATCCGAATAAAGATCCTATACAGATAGGCAGTGGCTCCATGTAAAATACTGGTATTCAGCTGCATCCGGTTAGACTGGAAGCCGACCCCAATAAAGTTGGGAAAAGTCTAGGCAGATGATGATGATGACGTACATCCATCAAGGAAGTGAATCTATTCGTCATATTAAACAAGTTTCACATAGAAACGCATAGGTATCCGTCGCATACCTGTGGTAAGCAGGAAATTTTTCGTGGAAAAAAAATCCTGCTTACAACTGCCCACAAACTGTTTCGATTCACTCGACTCACCTCATTGCAGGACTAAATTGCCACTCAGTATAATACCCAGGTATTGCCAAAAGTTCAACTTTTAACTACCTAGGTTTTTCTAATACCTACGATATAAGCTTGCATTCTTGCAAGAAATTCAAACAAAGTTTATCGCTTTTTCACAGTTCTCTTTATGAGTAATGTGTCTTTGAAAACATTAAAAATACGAACTACAAACGCTTAAGTATGACCCAACAAGCGATTAATGTATCATTTTGTTACGAAAAATAAAACTATTTTACAATATAAAAACGTTTGGTGTCGCGCCGCCCGCCCACATCGCATTCTCGGCCAATAGAGAAGCGCACTGGGCGGAGCGATGGCTGCCACTGAACTTTTAAAACTTGAAGCCCACTTTACAGCCGTCAATCTCTGAAACGATATTTCAGCGTCAACATGACTCGCTGTCGCACCTCATTAATAATTTAGTAACCCGTGGGATCGGTTCGCGTAACATGAATTAGTTGATAGTTGATATTGTGATTCACTTTCAAATTATTTGGGGTAAACACAAGATGCAAAGCGAGGGTGTGGGTGAGAGTGAGGGCACGGGCAGCAGTCGGAAGGCCCTGCGGACTCCGAAGTGCGCGCGGTGCCGCAACCACGGGGTCATCTCGTGCCTGAAGGGGCACAAGAGACTGTGTCGCTGGCGGGACTGCCGCTGCCCTGGCTGTCTGCTGGTGCTGGAGCGTCAACGTGTCATGGCTGCACAGGTAAACCGTAATACCTTTTACTTGTTCTCTGTTTATTTCTTAACTTGTTGATTGTCATTGATCAGAGATAGAATGGAAACTGATTAAGTATTAAATAACGTCTCGAATATTCAACTTATTCTTTTGCTGGTAGTTCTAACTAGGAATAGTTACCTAATGTAGATAGCAGCTAATGTACCAGAGATTCGTTTATTTGCTATGAATTAACTACCATAGCATAGGGCTAGCAAGGGTCATGTTAGTGTGAATATCAGGAGATAAGTATTCAATGGTGCGTTTTAAATCTCTAAACATTTTTGTAATATTTGATCTGTTCTGTTTTTCTTTTTTTTTTTAACTTGAAGCCTTAACAAAATCTTTGTCTTTAGTTAATTTTGCTATGACAGAAAATAGGTAGGTACGATTATGTGTCGTGCACTGCCTCGTTGGTATACAGGGTGTAAACGGACCCTTCACGAAGCCGTCAACCAAGCATTATATACATCAAACTAAGTCACCCTACGCAAAAATTATTGCTGGGAAGCGACTTTTTTTTTGCGGTGATAAATCATGTTTTACGGTAAAACTCAATGTAACGCACTCAAAACTTGGTGCTGATGGATGCTTTGAATAGTAAAAGGGTCATGGAGATAATTAAAGTAAAGCTAAAACCTTAAAAAGTAGTATTTAAAAATAAACTTGTGAAAAAATTGGAACTTTGACCTCCAATATCTCCATAATTAGAAGGTTCCCAGGTATGGTCCAGAACAAAAAAATGATCGCAATGACGGGGAGAACAAGTGCCTTTCGGCTTCGTTAAGGGTCTTTTTACACCCTTTATAATACTAAGTACTCCAGCACGACTGCCGAGTGTGGCTCCCCAGGCCAGGTTAAGAGTTCATTATTAATTTTACCTTCGTAAAAAAATCTAGGTAAGAAGCAGCCTTGAGCAAGTCTCACTTAGTGGTTTGTGCCCCTTGTCCGTTTGATTGCAATTGGCCTGCTATTCATAATCGTGCGTGAAATATAGGTGTAACGCAGAGTACTTACCTACTTATATTTACCTCGTCCCGCTAGCGGTTAGCCCATCGGGTCAATAGGCGAGATGTTTTGTTAGTCTTATATCTTATCCACGTTGTCCGTGTTCTCAAGGTGGCACTACGCAGGCAGCAGGGTGCAGGCGGCGCAACCGCACGCGACGGCGAAGCGGCGGCGCTGGCAGCCCGCAAGCGCGCGTACCGGGCACGCCTGCGATGCATGCAGATGTCGCGGACGTTCCCGGTGCAACCGTCCATTTATGGTGAGTCATCATAGCCCTAGTCAGTTCTAGGCAGAAATACGATAGGCTCACAGGTGCTCGACAGGTTACCCATTACTAACTGGGTTGTGGAGGTCAGAAAAGCAGTCGCTCCATGTAAAATACTGGTATTCAGCTGCATCCGGTTAGACTGGAAGCCGTCCCCAACGTATTTGGGAAAAGGCTAGGCAGATGATGAGTCATTCATTATTCATACAGGATAGATGGATATCTATCAGTTATCCACCATAGAATATCAGTTCTTCTTCTTCGTAGTGTCGATGGTTGCCATAATTATCTAATTAGGTAGTTCAGTTTATTAAATTAGTTTCGACCAGAACTCTGCCACATCGACGGCGTTGGAAGCAGCTTCGGACAGGTCCCTTAAAATGCAGATGGAGCTGCACAAAGAGTAGGACTGGGGGTAGGCATGGTTTGGGATGATGTTTTACCATACATGTTGAACAACGGCTGATCGGAAAAAGTTTCATGGTCCAAGACACCACACGCTGGCCTTTCGATTTTTATGGTACTACAAGGCTACACCTTTTTTTTTAAGGATTAGAAATCATCCCGCTCTGGGTGGAGTGGGAGGGAGTGTCAGACTTTTACTGACTAAAACCCATCCATGTTCCTTCTTTGCCCTTTGTGTTCCAGGGCCGCGGTATCTCTTTCGAACAGTCCCGCAGCCCCGACAAAGCTACACCTTTACACTTTGTATAGGCCTCCCTATAGTTTACACTGATTGAGCAGGGAGTAGGTACCAAACCGAATCTATTACCAATCCTTTGAGAAGCTTTCAGGCGTAGACCATACCTCCAACCTAACTTATAACGAAATTGTTCCAAGAAAATAATATTTTGGTTACCAGGAAATCGAACTTGGAAACCACCTACTTTTGTAACATTAACATTTACGTATTTAGGTATTAGTCGGTTTTGTTAACTGAAATACTTCCAACAGGTTCGGAAGGAGGTTAAAGTAATGTTGTGTGAATGGCAAAATGTTAACATAATTTTGACTTCTTATACTTATGACATCACTACAGGACCTACAATTTATCCACGGCATTCTACAGGGTAGACAAAAGACAGGGGTGGAGTAAGTAGGCCAACCAAACTTTCGACCTCATACATAATTATCTACATAAACTCACGCCTTTTTCCCATAGGGGTAGGCCAGAAGCTACAGAACGCCACCTGCTACGATCCTTACTCCTTACGCCTCGTTCACGTTCATATAATTAACTGATCACATACGCATGGCGGTTGCAAGTACCTGCTACTACGCACCCGTCCTTTCTGAAGAACTTCACATTCATTTCGACTTGTTTTTAGATTTTCTCATAATACCTATCTACATAAGTAGGTACCTATAACCTAATCCTATTTTTTTTTTTTAAAAAACGTTGCCCCACACTAGGAATTTCTCCTGTATCGTGGGTGCGTTTAAAAACATTTAAACTCACATACACAAACAGCCAGACCCGGAACAACTATCTGTAGGCCATACAAATATTTGCTCCGTGCGGGAATCGAACCCGCGACACGCAGCGCAGCAGTCAATCGCTCAGCCACTGCGCCAACCGTGCCGCATGCATATGTCTAAATGGTTATTTTAAAATGTAATGTATACGGTGACAGCGAGCAGGCGAGCAGGGTGCGATCGAGTCCGCACCACTTCGCTGCATGTTGTTGTAGTAACCGAGCCGACACTGTCGAGTGTTTCCTTTCTCTCCGTGAAATGCTAAATGCGAATTAGCTGGATAAATATTTATTTTGGAACAGCGGGATAGAGTTAAATTTGAATACTTTGTTCTGCTTCATTTATCGGCAGATAGATTGTTTATTTTATTTATTAAATACTTTCATAATTATATTATAGCCCTTACCCCAATTTATATGGGCTCGGTACAGCATGTCTTCCTCTTCTATACTTCTCAATTAGTCATTTCATTAGTCACCACGCCCCTTTCCATTTATTAAGACTTTTTATTGTAACCTATGTATGTTTTATACGGACTGCCACAAGGCAGTCCGTATAAAACTATGGTATGGTGGTCTAGTGTGAACATGAAGTCCTGGGTTCGATTCCCGGAATTTCTCAGTAGAGCCATCCAGTCTGGATTTATGCCCGGTTTATGGCAATGGGTTCGCCTAAACACTAAATACTAGAAACGTCGTTTTGTTTATCAAACGTTTGAAGATGACAGAGACAAATGATGTAAATTCGTTTAGCGTAAAATTTGTGGTACATGTGGGCCTAATTAAGTTTGAACAATGACACTAGAAAGTCTTCAACTCTTTCCACCCTACTAGGTACCTACTTCATCATTTGGTTTATCCCTACCTGCAATCATTTATTGATTATATCGATAGTTATATCTCAGCTAAACGGAACCTAAATAAGATCACTTTCTTGTTTGTTTGGTAACAGCAGGTTATTTAGTTTGAACTAATTGCGTTGTAGTCAACATGCGTCATGCGTCGTTCTATGTTGCACAAAACATCTTAAAGGTACGAAAATAGAGCATCACAGTCGTAATAAAAAATTTGAACGACTCTTGAAAATGTCCCCGCTTCATTACAGAACAAAAGCCGTCACCCAACACTCGGCAACATTTCACTGTCTATTAACACAAAAAACTACAATTTCTTTCAACTATTTTTATGGGCTCTAAAAAAGTGTGAAGATTGTTTTACAAGAGAAGGCGGAGGCGGCTCTTTGTCGGGGTGTCGGGTTACAGCAATACTGTTGACTGTAAACATGTCTTTCCGTTCCGTTGAATGATAGCTCGGCGGGTGCCAAAACGATCCTCACTCATATGACATCTTGATAATAACATTTTAGTGTGTATCTTTATGAGCTGCTTGATAAAAGTAACAGGTTGTACCGAATTTATCACCACCTTCAATGAGGCAGTCAAATTATTGGTTTCTTTTCTCACCAATTTCTGATTCAAACAAATCACTGTGGAACACCAATGATAAGGGACACCCTACATATTCATATTAATACCGGGATAAGTAATTTGATGGACTCGCATCCAAGAATTGGACTGCCGTGGGTGTTACTTTACCTCGGAAATCAATCAATGTCGTTCAATAAATCAAATGATTCTGTTTTTCGACTGTCTTGCGGGCAAAAGTTACATCTAAAATCAACCATATTTCTTCAAAATGAACTATGAAAATAACGCTAAAAGCTTACGTTCAACATTGGTGCCATTTTTTCGTGTGTTTCGTAATTTTTGCCGATGCGATTCTCAGTGCATGTTTCTAGATCTAGACCGAGTCTTAGGGAGTCCTATTGAGTGACTATGGAGCTATTTTGTAGTTCAAGAAGTGCTTAACAGTAACTTGATCTACAAGGTTAGAAAGAAAAGGCAATATGCGTTGGAATGCACCTTTTCCTACGCTACCTAGTGAGCCTACTCTACCTGCGAGCGAGACATGACATTTCAATTGCGGGAGATGCCAAACCTAATTTATTTAAAAACTCTTTTTTTTCGCGAACTTTCAGATATTTTCTTAGTTATTCTGCGTTCATTAAAATCGGTCGAGCCGTTCTTGAGTTATAAATGGTATTACTAACCCGACTTTGTTTTAAATACATCTTTGTTGATTTTTTCAACGCCACCTGGAGCGAAAGTACTCTAAATACTGGAGATACAAAATTTTACTCAAAGGAAACATTCCTTTATTTTAAAAAGAAATAAATCTGCATTTAAAGATTTTCGAAAATTCGCTTGCCACATTCGGGAATCGAACCGGCAAAATTCCAAAGTAATAACACCCTGTACTTTTATGGCATAAATCAATAGGGTCAATCATAAGCATCAAATCTCTCTAACAAACTCGATAAATGAAATGAAAGGATCGAAAACCATTAAATCTTAACTTATAAATTCATTGGGGTAAGATAAAGCACTTTAACTCAAAGGTCCATCCGATTACTTATGTAAGTGTACCTAATTAACAATTATCTTTGACGTCCTTTATTTATTAAAATGACGAATGGTGCTTTCTACCTTGTATATAGATATTATTACTATACTGGCTGTACCCAGCATGCATTAGCATTGCAATGCATTTTTTCCTACCTAGTACTAACTCCTTGTATTTTTTATTACTCGGCCCACCTACATACCCTTCAGAAACCTTCCCTGGCGTCTGTAGAACAACTGCAAAATGTCATCAAAATCGGTCAAGCCGTTTCCAAGTTTTAGCGAGATTAACGAACAACAATTCATTTTTATATACAGGGCGGAAGGGACAGTGACGCGAAAACGGTTATCACGTACCTATTCAGTATATCACTCTAAGCTGAAAATGTATGGAACGACAGATTTTTTTTTTAATATCCGATTAACAATGTCTATGTCCCCTACATAGAAATTTTTAATCGGTTATTTAAAAAAAAAACCGCTGTTCCATAAATTTTGACCGCGAAGGTCTTGAACATTTGTAGGAAACAGCTGATTTTCTTTTTAATAACCGATGAATAATTTCTATGTGGGGGCTCAGAATGATGTACTGAATGTCTCATATTCTGCTAATTACTTAATTACAGTAATGTTATTTTAAAAACTTTAACTATGACAAACTAGATAAAATGGTCTAAAAATCAATAAATAGTCTTTATAAGTTGAATAATTCTTATTCTTACACAAATAAAATAAGTTTTGGATGAATAATTTAAGGTGGTTGTATTTCTTCTTTCAATTAATTAAAGGTTTTTATTCAATAGATAGGTGAAATACACAAACCCAGATTGCATACAAAACATAACGCAATCTGTTATTTGCGCACAGGTAACGATCGGGTATTTTCGAGCGATCCAGCATGGAACGAGCGCGTGCGCCGGCGCCGAGCCTTCGCGGATGTTGAGCTGGAGCGCGGGGCGGCGCCGATGCCTCCTCCACCGACCGCGCTGCTCTGCAGAAACCTACTAGCCGCACTGCTCACTACTTACGCACCGATACCACCACACACTCAGCCACAACGAAAAAAACTGTCTTTCTCCATCGAATCCATTATAGGCGTTCAGTAGTTCCCTCAGGACTCGAAAATTTGCTTAAACGAAAATAGATTTAAATCATAGATTCGCCAACGGTTTTTCGAGCGACCTAGCAGTGAGGGCAGGGGCACATCTTTGTTTCAAATCCACATCTGTATCAGCAGCTGTTTGGCTGTTGCGATTATCCGAAAGCAGTTAGGGATATTATTGGTAGTTTAAAATAACAGAGATAAACATCGTCTTCGAACAATAAGTGCTTTATTAACGAAATGTATGGTAAAAGAATGTCTATTGTGAGGTCATCTTATTACAACCAGAACTTAGATTTAAATTGATTAGTATCTGGATATATTAACTTTTACAGTTGAATTGGTATAATTTTCAAAGATCGTTATATAAAATGAGTACAGAATGTTTATTTCAAAAGTGAGTTATACAAATATATTTTTCCAAAATTATACTTTTATATTGTTAATTTTGAACAAGACGCCTAGGGTTAGGCCTTAAAATAGAGGTAGGTAGTGTCTATTACAAAATGCATTCATCTGTACTCACTTTATGTAAATAAACAACACAATCGTTATGTATGGTGTGTAATTTTTGTACCGGTCGACTTATAGCTGAAATTATGTATTACAATACAAACATTACAGTTGCAACAATTTCACGTTATTTTTTATGTAATTAACTTACACATTTGCCTACAAGTGACAAGAATTTACATTTAAGTAGTTAAAAATATATTCATTTTCATACACGATACAGTTTGCACGGATAGATTTCCTATCGCCATTTGCAAGAGGACTAACTAATGGTAGTGATTTGTAAATAAAACTAGTGAAATAATATATGTAATAAAAATATTAGTACATATTTAATATAGATTTATGTAATATATTTTAAAATAATAATCAAATATATAATTATATCGAAAAATGGCAAAACCAAGAATGTGTTTAATTTTTGCGAAATAATAAATAGATGAAATGTGAAGAAAATATCACATTGTCTGCATTGTTCAGATTTCACAGTTGATTGATGTAGATTTCGGTAAGCGGAATAGGAATGACTAATTAGAAACATCAAAGCGTTAATTTATACCCTCAGTATCTTTGAGTTAACATAGCATTCACGAAGTTCATATAGGCATAATTTTAACTAAAGAAAAAACCATTAAGATTTTTTATTAAAATCATATTATTGCCGCAACGCAAGTTTGATACACGTTGAGCGCTCAGCGATAGAATTGTGTCTATTATGACAAAATAAGTAGGACTGTTAACCCATCTGGAGTATGACAAGAAACGGGGTACTTAACGGTCAACGCGCTCTGGGCCAAAAAACAAAGCGTATATTTCCTGACTTCAAAAATAGAGATCAATTTGACCCTTTTTTTGGAAACTGTACCCAAAGGGTGGGAAATTTTATTTTTACCGTTGTAGATAGCCAGTTGTAATATTCACAAAATTTGTGTAATATTGGTATCTATGGCGGCAAATAAGAAAGAAGGTAAATTAAAATAGTTTTAGTCAAAAGAAATTCCGTAGTACGCGAGTCCAAATAGTACTTGAACGGGTTTTATTATTTATTTTTATGGGTGTATCTTTTTTAAATAAACTGAAATCTGTTGCACTTAAATGTGGACAATGTGATTGATTTAGATTATGTTCACATGCATATATAAATATATAATGTATTATGTATTACAAGTACAAAATATGTACGTTTTGACAATTATGCACAACACAATAAGACAATTTACGCGACACAAACAACCTACATTTATATCGACAATGCATCACAATTAATGTTCGTCCAAACACAATACAACTATAATATTTTTCATAAAATACTAACTATGCCTCAAGGAAGGGAGTGCCTTACGAATGCCGCCTCACTCACACATACACGCATGCGATCACTTATCCAACTATTATCACGGTTTTTTTTAGGAAAAACAAATAACTACATTAAAAAAAAATCATGACAATAAAATCTACTAACCTTAAAAATAAATTACGAGGTCACCCGTAACATCGATTTAAAATGAAACTACTTAAAAAATAAACAATGTGTCTCAAATTTATCCGAACGTAGCTACAGTAATTTAATGTTCCTACGGGTACCGAGACGTGAAACAGCTACCGTATCGACACGACGCTCGGCGCGGGCGTCGCCTGCGAGTCGTCCGGGCTTCGTTGGCACATGACACGGGATGGGACTAGACAGGACTCGGGATAGGAACTCACTGGGTCTCAGGGATCGGGGACTTTGCCTACTCAAATAAATCACAATGTATATGTATCTAAACAGTACAAATTCAGCGAGACGCAACAAAATAAAATATATATAGTAACACTCGAGAGTGACATTTAAGTTGTGACTGAGCCAAAAGACAGAATTTAGATTACGGAATGTTTCAAATTTCTTTATATCCCCGAAATACCGTATTATTTAGACTGTACCCTATGCTACGATTGCAATTTGTAAAATATGCTACATGTTCTTTTGAACTACACAATTTCAGATCCCCGTATCTGAAAAAACTAAATGATATAACAAGTGTTTAAAGTCAGACTTTTAGCTTTTATAAAACAAAAAATAACAATTTTACTTGAATATAATAATAATATACATCGCAATATGTATTTACATATACATAATATTACTTTTATTAAATATACACGTAAATAGTACTTTATATCAATCATACGAGTTGACCGGGCGCATGGACTATCGCGCTCCCGACGCACACTAGTACAAAATGTGTAAATATAGCTTTGTAAGATGTTGCACGAACCGCGGTACGCGTCGGCGCGCAAGCGTTCACGCACGCGCCCAACTCACACATACAATTCCATTAAACAATACACAACGTAAAAATACTATTTGGTATATTATATAGCAGAAATCTAGCCGTCATAAAATCTATCAAAGCAGTATATTATATCTACACTGACACAGACATAATCATCATACACATATATTAGTCAAAAAAAACCAGTCACAAATCACAGTTGACATAAATTCTCGATTTTACTAAGTCTTTGTAATTTATATAAAATAATAGTAAACACATCAATTTTAAACATCTACTAAAATATATTTGCAAAGCTCTAGTGGGTGTAGATAAATGCTTTTGGATTAAATCAATTACCAAATTACTTACTTGAAATCCTCTCAACGCAACGACGCTGTTTTGATGTTAGCGAATTACAAAATTAACACGTGCTGTATCTGTGTTGAGCAGTGAATGGCATCAGTCAACCTAAGCTAATCTGTTACGAGCAAAAGGCGAACGATGTGACTGGCGATCAAGTGCCCGCGGTCAACCTATCGCCTGCTGCTGCTGCGAACTGCACTCAGCTCGCGACATGAACATTGTTTCATTATATTGTTGCCAGTATCAGCTTCGACGTTATGTCTTAAAGATACAAATTTGACAAGAATCAGTAGTTTACTTTTCTAACGTTTCTTTAGGTAATTTTATGATGAGACTCTGATGATTCGATGTGTTGTTAAAATCTTATTATTAAAGATTGAAACTAAATAACACAAATCTTGCTTAGACAAAAACAAGGTTCAATCATAATTTTTGAATAATTACATATCAATTTAAAATGACATATCAAACAGAACAAAAATTCGTCTCATCTTTTAAGTTATAAACTAGAAACTATCTCTAAATTTCATGCAATTACAGTAGATATTCCACATCTAACGCGGTAATAAGCACCGCGTTACAAAATTTAGTGAGTAAAACTACAACTAGAAAGGGCCAATGAATGTACACTCGTTACGATGGTTATATAAATGCGCACGTAAGCATGCAACGTGCAACATGTACGTAACAAGATATGAGTAGAAAGCCTAGCACCCCACGTATACGTGTGTACCGGCCCCGCCCTGTGCGTTGTGCGTCTGATCGTGTTAGCCGAGCGGAGCGGTTCATAACCTGCGCGGCCCCAGCCAAGCTACATACTATACACTCGGTGCACAATGCACTCATTACGATTAAGTGATTACGCCGCTTCTAAATGTACGTGTCGTCGAACGAAAAAAAGATATAATTTTCAGGTACAAACAGAAGAATGAAGTGTAACAATTTACAATCTAGGTTATATTCTCTGTCGATAGGTACAAATGTGTAAATATCCTCGCTAGTGTAGTGAGGTCAGTGTGTTGGCACATAACGCTGCGGCCGCCCGTGCAGTGTTCCCTACGCGCGGTGCCGCGACGGCTCGAAGCGGCGCGAGCGACACCCTCAATGTCTTCCCGACCCGTGCTGACATTGGTTCCCCTGCGGACACAAACACGCTACACGTTAGTACTGGCCGAGCTGGCGAGGTGGCGAGCCCACACATTGGGGGACGTTAGACGGCGGTGACGTACCATGACGCAGTGAAGACGTCTATATCCCGCACATGGCGGATAGGCGCACACTGAGCTGCACTGGGAACTGGTCGGTGAAGTGGCGCCAGTTCTCCTCGCCGACCTGATTCTTGAAGCCGTGCAGGATCTTGGTGAACATCTCTTTTAGGTCGTCTTTGGGGTGCGACCACGACGCCACCGCGTCGCAGAAAAACATGAAATCCTGCACCACGCCGGCCGGATTCACCTGGATCATTTGACAGATGCCGCGGAACGCAGAGTCCTTCTCGTCGTTGTCGCGTATATTCCTCAGCGATGTACACCTGATACCAAATGACGCATTGTCAGAGAGTTTTCAATCGATTAGAACACCATGATCGTTATTTAGATGATTTTTCAAATATCACTCGCACTTGTAAATAAAACAGCTCACTAAAAAAATTGTGTCATTATCATTATAGAGCAAGAAGTAGCTTTATTGTCAAGTTGAAATATCATCTAAAATTACTGTTCTAAAATAATTTGATGAAAATTAATCAAGCGTAAATAAACTGTATACTGTTCAAGGAAAAATTGTGGAAAACAAAGGAAAGGTTATTAATGTGAATAGCAAATATTGAAACTGGCACACGAAAATATTTGTATGGATATTGGAACTCAGGTAATTCCAAACTGTAAGCAAATTAGATTAAATAAAATATATAATATTAAATAATAAAATCATTCAGTTATACTAATAAATAAAATATTATTCAATAACATGAGCATACTATGTTTGTAAGTTAGTCAAAACAATTTGTCTTGCAGTTTGGTGTAAATAATAGTTTATATTGTTTAGAAAGCGGATGGTGTTCAACACATATAAGTACAGCACTGAAAATAATATGATCAAGTAGGTAGGTTTCACCCGAAAAATCAGTTTCCCTCAATGTGTGGCCGTACTAATTAAATACATAGAATTAATATTCTCATGCTTGGTTCAACTTAAATCAACAACATATCATATAAAACAATAATATTAACAAGCCATGGACAAACACCATCCACAATCGAAATAATACCGGTTAATAACTTATTCAATATTAAACGTAATAGTAACAATAATATAAAGTAATAATAAAAAAAATGACTACAGACCACTGGCGTACAAATTGATGTAAAACGGGTGCGACGTCGTGGGGGCACACATAACCTAGCCGACCGATAGTAATCGCTACACGCCACGACATACCGAGAACAAAACCAAGAAAACAAATCAACAAACCATTCAAAACATATTAAATTACATAATTCAACAGCAACAAATTAGTGTTACAAATGGATAAAACGTGAAACAATCGTATCTGCTAAGTAATCCATCAAATAATATAGGTATCGTATGTTTGACAAAAGATGGCCTAGAACTGTTCGCGTTAAACATTGAGTAGTGCTACGATGTAGATGAACAAGTACACATGAACTCATGCAAGCTGATGATACAGTACTGCGGGATCTACGCCATCTTTTAAATCGGGCACACACTTCACATTTCGGCTCAACTTTTATTTTTAATTGTATTTACATTATACCCCAGAAACCAAAAAAAATATTGATGTAAGGTAAATAAGCTATGACGTTGAGAGTTCTACTATTTGTGTTTATATAATGTGAAATATATTGGTATATGCAATAGAATACATGTTTCATAAATATTATGTTGTGTAGTAGAAGTGGGAAATGATATAACAAAGTGTTGTTTAGTACTGAGTTAGTACACATCAAATAGGTACTCTGATACATATTATATGAGTTCTGCCAGGTATAGATAGGCAGGGACTACTACAGCGAACATAAATGGGGTATACAGGTAAACATGAACATCACAACAACTCAATATAAAACATTGAATAGTAACATATACATAATAAGTATACATAACATGACTGCCACCAAGAAAAGTCACTCATTGGATATAGTTCTAGCAAATAATAAAACATTACTGATTAGTTATTCTCACGTTTTTCAATAAAATAATAGTGTTCAACATTAAAATTAATAAATACAATCACTTACCTGTATTTTCAAGGAGAGTCTTAGGAGTATTAGGCCTGTTGATAATTTCAACTAAATGATTCAACACTAGAGGGATATACTTTGATGTTTCTTGCCCTGAAATAATTATTTATTAAAACATGGTTGCAAAGCGAGTCTTCAATAATATTCTCACTTTTAGTTGGCACTTACCTAATTTGATGCTAATTTCGCCTATTGCCCAGGTGGCATTATTGCAAACAGATATAAGTTCGGGATTGAGGTTCATGCCAAGTATCGGCAGAAACTCGGGTATGTACGGCAGAACATGTTGAAAACACGCCTTAGTCAGGTCACCCAGCAACGCAAACGATGACTGACGCACCTGACGGTTATAAACGTAGCTTAAAATAATAATTCTATATTAAAGCCAAAGAATTCCATCGCCCAATACGTGTTAGTTACTGTTACATGGTTGTTACAAGATATACAATGAGTATTAATGGTTTTGTGGGTGAAATAAATACAATATCCTTCAACCTTAGACCAAGATGAGAAAATGCCAGACCAAGTTGCGCGATCCAAAGAACAGTACCTGACGACACAAGCAACAAGAAATAAGCTGTTAAAATAATAAATATGAGTTTGAACTGCCATTAATTATGTTTTAGTACAGTTTCCAGTAATTGTACAAAATCAAATTACGTTAGCTAGCGAAACTGCATCATGATGGATTTCGTTATTATCTAAACATATAATAACACAATTTTTTTTTTGTTTGTTTATTATTTGTTTGATTATAGTGTTAGGATATCGAGACCTCATCATGTCTGTGAATTTTACAGAAAAGAATGACTTAAAACAGATATTTATGGGAACTAAACTATCAGCGGTCATTGACGCAAAAAAAAAACGACACTCATCACATCATCGAAATTTCACTAGCCAATTTTATTTGATCATGTATTAAGTATTTGAGATCCAAGTATCTCGAATAGTAGTCTAGTAGTAGTTTAATTTTTGTATATGCATGGTGAATAGTGCCCATTGTGCCCATAGCATACAATACATCTATAAGTTTTATAGTGGTTAGTGTGGATGATGCAAACCACTGAACACTTGGTTATATTACTATTCTGTGGTTCGACTTGCTAAACAGCACTCATCATTTATCCCACATCCTATAACGGATGCCTTTTATGCTGGTACAAAAGCAAACAAACAAAAAAGTAACCTTTTGGACAACGCAACCAGTAAATATAATTCAACAATATTAAAAAGCTGAAATTAAATTAATAATTAAATACATTAAAACTCCATAATACCTTGACATTACAAAAACGCCCTATGCACCCTTGTCCCTGTGAGTAGATAAGCATGAGTCACATACAAGATATACCTCAGGCATCGGATCCTGCATGCATTGGTAGAGCAGCTGCATGAGGTTGGAGTTGAATACGAGGTGGTCTATGTGTCCGTCCAACCCCTCCGCGAGCCCGCTCAGTAGGTCTAGTGCCACGATCATGAAGTCTTTGTCGGGCGCTTCAAACTGCTCTGGACTTTGACTGTTTGCCTGGAAACATAGCAGTGATGGTATGATAACTCCAGAACTTCACTCTCGCTTGTGTGCTTAGGTTTAGATGCCAAACTATTCAACAATATAACCTATTAGCAACCGTGAACGTCGCTTACGGGAAAAGAAATAGGAGCATAATCTTAGCATAATCCTATTATCCTGAAATGGCTATGATTTCCGATATATAGGAACCTATTTTAAAATTATTTAGAGGTAAAATAAATATACTAGTCAGAACAAAATAAGGGTCACTTGGTTGTTTTTACACTACGGTGTCTTTTTTTATGAGCTTGATACCAATTAATACGTAGCTAAATATTGATGTTACAAACTCTTGATATGTAACCTCTTTGCTGTTGAGCTTGAGACAACAAATCGGTCATTATTAAAAAATAAAACTGTACTTTTAAAAGGATTTGAATATTGAAGTATTTGGCCTGGTATTTATTTAAAAAAACAACTCTGTATTAATCAATAGCTGGGCATACTAAATAAGTATTATAAGAGGCAAAATTTTCTAAATTATAATTTTTCCGAGATATAAGATATTAAAGCCGTACTTAATGGCGCCATGCCATCACCGCATAGATTTGACAAGAATAAATCCGATTGAGCGCAGGCTAGAGTGTGAGCAAGAGGCTCAGCTAGCAGTAACTGATTGACACTTTGAAATGTGCTTGGGAAGATTCCACCTGAAAACGTCAACATTACAGAAAAGCAAAAAGGAAAGTTATTTTTAAATTTTCCGTGACTTTCTATTGTTTGTTTTTTTTTATATCCAAAATCGTGAATTAACAAAACAAAAGAAAAAAAAGCATTGACAATAAATTAATTTCCTAGCAGGAGTCAAAGAATAATATTTTTATTTCAACACTAGCGGCCCGTAATGTAGCATTCTAATGGTGAAAGAATTTTTGAAATCGGTCCAGTAGTTTTTGAGTTTTATTCATTACAAACATACACACACAAAAATACAAATCTTTCCTCTTTATAATATTAGTGTAGATTAACTAAACAATGAACGAATTAATCTTATTATTTTCATGGCACGCACGACGAACAATTAAGCTATACAATACCAGTTTATGCAGATCTCTCATTGTATCGGAAATTTATGCAAATCGAGGCCATGTTATACTGGAAATGTATAGTTTGATGTGTTGCCGTGTGTAAACCAAAAATATCTAGTGACCTTTATTTTATTTTGAGTCGAATAATTCAAATATACGGATACGCCCATCATGGATGATTGATGGGTGATTAATTAGTTTACTCGTAATTTGTGTACAGTGGCGGTCTTTGTGGCTTAATAATCAGAAATGCTGATAAAAATATATTACAATATAAGGTACTTAACCTTTTGAGACAAAGTAAAGATTGTCTAGCTTCTCACTTCTCTTTATTAGTTTTCAGGCTTATTTTGGAAATTGCTGCATAACTTTTAACTAAATAAATACCTATGAGCTGAGATTATTGTTCAAGTTCCTTATTATTTTCCTGTTACCTACATTTTACCTCTTTCAAAAGTTTTATTTTTTTGTTTCCATAAATGGGAAAGTTTTTTTTAGTGAGTTGTGATTTTTTAGAGAAGAAAACGTTTGTTTCAACCTTCATGCAATTCTTTATGCTGGACTACCATGTTAAAAGATCTTACCTTGAAAGGCTAAAAATAATAATTAATAACTGTTTTGACTTACAATATTCTGATTCAATGTCTGTTCTATTAATGATACACATCTCCTGAATACGGGTTCGCAGTACGGTAAGAATCCAGATTGAAGAGCGGTTGCTACAGATGACAAGCACTGTAAAAAATACTTTTATTAGTGTCTCTGTCTCCTCAAGTTTGCTACATCATGAAGTATTGGTTATATGCATACCTCTAGGAGTGGGAAAAGATCTTTATCTTCATCCTTCAAAACATTCCACTTATTGATAAGTGGCGGCATTAACATATTGATGTATTCTGGTTTATTGAGGTGGTGTCCGACCGAATCTGCCAATGTACCAATGGCGTCATACAATATGAGCAGGTTCTTGTGTTGGTATTTACTGAAGGCGTACACGAGCGTCTGTAAGATGAAGCCGAGGTAGGGAACAAGCTCAGTGCACGCTTCCTCCTCGAGCGTGGCGAAGGCCGAACACGCCGCCTCTTGTACGCGCTTGTTGTTGTCTAGAACGCGCTTTAGTAGCTGAAATAAAAACATTCGTGAGACTTACTGTTCATAAATTATGAAAGGACAATATTCTAACACATTATTTTATTTATCTGGATCATACATACATAAAGAGGAGTATATTTATGGAAAAAAAAATAGCAATAAGTGAGTAACCTCAGTCATGACAGGCTTGAGGTAGAGGTCGTGCGACTGCGACACGATCCAGTGCGAGTAGCGGCTCAGCGTCCAGCATGTGATGGCGCGCACCAGCGCCTTGCGCTCGGCCAGGCAGCACACCAGGTATGGCACCAGGTCCGGCAGGTGCGGCACCATGCCACCCATGCAGCCGTCGGCCACCGCGCCCAGGGCTAGGATGCCGCTCTCCTGAGCAAAAGATATCGCAACATCATTAAATTTATTTAGTGTAAGGAAAAATTACATTACATATTTATACTTTCCTCAAGTGCTCCAATACTGCTGCCAAAGTTCGACCAAGAGTTAGGTAGTTGAATAGCTTATCTGTTTTACACAAAGCTATTTCTTTTGGAAGGGTTTCAGATGATGTGATGGATGACTATTGAACTAGTAACGCACCTTGATGACCCAATCCTCGTGGAACAGCGTCTCCTTGAGTATTGGGAACAGCACGGGCAGCAGGTCGGCTCCGAAAACGTTGGCGAGCACGTCGAGGGCGGCGGCGCTGCACTTGCGCAGGTTCCAGTCAGATAGAGAGCCGTCGTCCGCGTCCGCGCCGCCGTCGTCATCGTCGTCCGACTCACCGCCGCCCGACATGTTGCTGTCGCCTGCACCAGCTGTATGCCAAAATACGATTACAAGCAGCACAGATATTACGATAAAAACCTCAGGTCATATGAGGTTCAGCAAGATCTCACAGGGAATATCCCATCATGTTGCATGAATGAACTGCAATAAGTAGGTTAATAATGCTGACCTTTTAGTCATCTTGGCTAGCATGGCCTTATTTCAAGACATTTTATCTATTTTCAACATGTCACTACTGGTTTTTAACATTTACTAACTTCGTAATTTAGCTCCTTAAATATTTTTACCATTGTGTTTAACTGTGTGCGAGCGCGGCTTGTGGAACCGCGGTCGTATGTCAGACTCCCGGTCGGGCTCCGCGTCATCCGCGTCGTCGTCGCGGTCCCCGCGCAGCAGGATCACATCCATCTCTGAGTAGCGCATACCGCGGACCAGGATTGGCAGCAGGGCTGGCAGTCTGGGGCCTAGCACCTATGCAATAAAGAACAAAATTCAGAATATGATGATGACTTGAACATAAAAAGAGGGTGAGTAACAAGATAAAAGCTGCTGATGACATGCTCTATTATGCCTGAAATAAATGGGCAAATGAGCCTAAAAGCAGGATTATGATACCTACATTAAAAATTGTATCACCTTTATTTTTAGGTTATAAATTCCTAGCCCTGTAAGATAATTTAATAACATGCCTAATACAGGCACAATCTTGATTGCAAGTCATTAGTACTTTAATTGTACTTTATTAGTATAAGGATAAATTGTGAAACAAATAATCTTTCTTTTTTTCATCAAAAATCTTTTTGGTGTAGGTATTTGACAAAATAGTGTAGTCATGTTTTTATAGCTGAGTAACATGACACAAATAATGTAACTTACCTCACGGCAGACATTCTGTTCTGCAAGTGAGAGCCAGAACTCACAGGCTTCTAATGCTACACCCTCCTCAGGATCTTGTGTCCGCACCAGCATGTACTATGGAACAAAACAAAGTTGGTTATAAAACAAATACACAAATCGAAAAAGAAAAACTACACAAAATTGCAAGAGGTGTTGTACATTTTTCATAGAAAATAGTGCACTATCAAAATACAACCAAATTTAATTTCTACTGATACAAATCTGTTTAAAAAAAAAAATTACTATAGTTCCTCTGTGGAACCTTTCAGGCAAAACATGTGTAGTGATATGACTGTGTGTTATGTGTCAATTCTGCTTACCTCAATGATGTTAGGTAGATGAGGGATGAGCCTGTCCAGTCGCACCTCCAGTAGTAATACTAAAGCATGACAAACATTTTTCCTGACATCTGGGTCTTCATCTGCTGCTAAGTGGAACAAGTTCTGTCAACAACAAATTATTAATCAGTGTTTGTTAACAAGCATAAGTTTATGTTCTATTCTGCAAATGTTAGGTTTTTATATGGCCACATTGACAGTATTCTAAATGAATCTCTAAAATGAGGGCAAACTGTGTATAATAATCTTACCTCAATAAAAGCATCAATATGCAACATGAGAGCTTGAGTACGGCCCATGATGAAGTAGTTGACACAAGCAATAGCATGGCATCTGATTTTTGGTGATGAATGCCGGAAAAATTGTAGGAATTTAGGTATCAACACATTCAGAGGCCTATTCAGCGCATCACTGTCCAGGATCTCTGCTGTATCTTCACATATCTTCTGCAATGCTCCAAAGGCCCCCTGAAATTACAAAATTGTTAGTTCAACAGATAAACATCTTAACTGAAATAACTTTATGTTGTCAATTACTATTGTAGAACAACTTTCATAATATAAATCTGATGAAATGCTTTACTTTCAATTAATATTTAAGTATTCATTCCTTCCATCTTCTCAAAATTAAGCAAATAAACTTTCTCCCTGTGGATAACTATTTTAAATGATTTAATGCCCACAATTTGGAATGTACTTTATGCTAAGAATTAATAATGTTGAGTATGAGGTCATTTCAAAGTTATCAATTTTCCATACAAATATATCAGTTCATAGCTTTTCAACTCTTGCATAATTTAAGGTTTACATTTAATGAATAATAACAACTGAAATGCACAAATTTTATACATACCTCACAAACATTATAGTCTTGTGAATCAAGCATCTGACATAAGGCTGGCAGTAGCTCGGGCCATGATGTTAGTTCACCCTTGCTTGCTATAGTAGTGATGATGATACCCACTGTGGCCCGAATCAAGGGCGAAGGGTCTCCAACGGCAGATAGACATTCTCGTTTTATAAATTCAGCCACTTCAGGCAAAAAGCTATTGTAATGAGCTTTGACATTATTTTTCAAAATCAAACCACTCAAAGATCTTGTAGGTTCTTCTTCAGTGACAAGTTTAGTCAAAACAAAAATCAAATAATTGTTGAAGTCTGGATACTTGTTCAATTCTTCCAATTTCTGAGATTACATTGTTAGGAAAATAAAGGCTGTCAATGGCTGTCATGTCGGAAAAATCGATTTTATCGCAAGCGTCTAGATGAAACAAATACTTGTTAAAGAGGCATTAACACCTACTTTTATGTTGAATTGCATTGAAATATGAAAACATTGATGATGATTAGTAAGTAAATAAAAAATTAAGCGGTTATAGTTACAAAAAAATATCCACGCCGATAGCTGTAAAGATGTGAAAATTATGAAAAGGATACTTGTTGAACGGCCCTCTGAGTTGCTGTATCTGGTGATTGAGACTCTTTGAGAAGTGTAAGTATTTGTCTTAATCCTTCTTGTTCTGGTTTCCACTCCATTTTCATAATAATTCTACGAAACGGTTTTATTTCACTCGGTCCCGTAAAAATCAACCATGCCAAAATTTGAAGAGTTGCCAGATTAAATTACTAAAATGGAAAGTAAAATAAAGGCATATTAGTGAAATAACGAGAATGTCTGCAACTTTGAAGGGTGTTAGTCGATTCCTCGACGCGTTCGAAAAGCTTGATTTCGAAATTAAAATACAGACGGCAACAATATTTATTTCTTCTATGGCAGAAAAAAGCTAACTATGACAGTTAGAAGCGCGTGTTTTGGTGTTTTCATTTCATGAGATAAAAATTCTTCTCATATAATTAATTATAAGTAATTCTTGAAGAAACACTGTTAAAATGCCTAAAATTAAAGCTGAAAAAAAGTCACGTGTGCATAATGAAGTAGCCAAGCAAGGTAATTGATGACTAGGTTATAGTCTAATCTGATAAATGTAATATTTATGTGGAAAAAACATCGCACCAAAATTATTTATACATCAAAACTAAAGTCAGATTGTTTTTCCTGTTTTTCAGGTATCCAATTTAACAAGGATTTTGGACAACACATATTAAAAAACCCGCTCATAATAACTTCCATGCTAGATAAAGCCGGCCTAAGGCCTACAGATGTTGCTCTTGAAATTGGTCCTGGTACTGGTAACATGACAGTAAAGTTACTCGACAGAGTCAAGAAAGTTGTGGCCTGTGAAATTGATACAAGGTGTGTATGATAACCATCCAAATTAACTATTTATTATGAATTTACCGACTTAAGCATTCTAAATAACTTGTTTGTTATAGATTGGTTGCTGAACTTCAGAAGCGTGTTCAAGGAACTCCTTATCAAGCTAAACTTCAAATAATTGTAGGAGATGTTCTCAAAACAGAATTGCCTTTCTTCGACATTTGTGTTGCCAATGTCCCATACCAAATCAGTTCACCTCTAGTCTTCAAATTATTATTGCACAGGCCATACTTTAGATGTGCAGTTCTCATGTTTCAAAAGGAATTTGCACAGAGACTGGTAGCAAAGCCTGGTGACAAGATGTATTGTAGGCTCTCTATAAATACACAGTTGTTGGCTAGAGTTGATATGTTGATGAAGGTTGGTTCAGATTTAGGTTTATTATTTCTGTTAAAAATATGAATATATTATATTTTATTCAGTGAACAATGTTTTACATTATTTACAGGTTGGCAAAAACAACTTCAGACCACCTCCGAAAGTGGAATCAAGTGTAGTGAGGATAGAGCCGAGAAACCCGCCCCCACCTGTAAACTTTGTAGAATGGGATGGTTTGACTAGAATAGCATTTGTGAGGAAAAATAAAACATTGGCTGCTGTTTTCAAACATGCTACTACTATGGCTGTATTAGAGAAAAATTACAGAGTGCATTGTTCTCTTCATAATAAGGTAGGCTTGACAACACAACTGATGAGCTGAGGTGTCATCCTCAGGTCCCCTGGAGAACCTGGAACTGTTTTTGAGGACTTTCTATGATTAAATATTAATCTACTTTTTTTAGGAGATACCTGAAGACTTTGATATAAAAGAGAAGGTTCAAGAAATATTAACTAAATCAGAAACAGAACAGATGAGAGCTAGAATGATGGACATAGATGACTTCATGAAGTTATTACATGCTTTTAATTCTGAAGGAATACATTTTGCATAGTATTTTATAAATTAAAACAAAAACAATAACATTCAAATGACTTTACTTTTTTAATAACTATTTTAGTCCATATCGGTACAACTGATAAACAATGCAATTACAGAAAGTCTTGCATTTAAGAATTTATATTTTAGCATCTTTGAATCCTCTGCTGCCATAGTCATCAGCTTTCAACTTTGATTTGAAGGGGAACCCTGGTTGCCCTGGCAAAACCATTGGTTTAGAAACATGTACTCTCCAGCCTCCTTTCTTGGTCCAATCCTGAAACAGAAAAAAATAGGATGAAGCACCAGGTTAGCCTAAAAAATTCAATTGATTTAGCTGCTTCTTTACAGTTTCATCCTATCACAGTATTCCTTGATGGTGATCAAAATATGATTTTCAACCACATCTATACATACAAATAAATAAAATTGAAGTGTCTGTTTGCAATTTCAAAATATTAGCAATTTGTTTGGCTAATCTCCAAAACGGCTGTACCAATTTTTACGGTACTTTTACTGACAAATATCTGATGTTGTAAGGAAAAAGGATTAGGGAGCCATGCAAAAAAATAAAAATCCTTGAAATAGTTAACAAAATCCGATTCAAATAGGGAAGCAATATTTTTATAATAATTGCAGTCAGATGAAGGTTGCGGGGCACAGGTTTTAGGAATTTTCAAAATTACCAACTCTTATAGGTTAGATAGGCACTTAAAAAACCAACCCTGTCAGTTTCTATTGGCATCACATTATGATTTCAAAAAGTAATTTTTCAATAAGTTCTTAACATCATCATCATAAACACAATCACATATAAACATGTTGAAATCTCTGTCAACAATCTGCATTTGCACTGATAGTCACAGATTATTGGAGCAAAACTTTTATCACATTATAACTAAATGCTTCTATATGGATCTTGTAACATGTTGTCCATCACATTTTAGACAGTGTGAACACAGCTTTCAACAAGTTTTGAAATCGGACAAAAAAAATCTGTTGTATAGTGTGAATCAGGGTTGTTGCTGATGCATATTTTTTTCACATCAGCGGATGCTGATGCTGATGCTGATCTTTTATCATTGACATCAGCGGATGCTGATGCTGATGCTGATTTTAATTATTTTCTTAAAAAAACAGGGAATAAGTAAAATCAGTCCGTATTATTACGCTCTTTACGTGAATAATCCTTGTTACATAAGTAGCAGTTTGCAGTTTCTTGACTCCTTAATTTAAAATACGTCCATATTCCACTTTTCAACGGATAACACTCGACAGTTTACGGAAAAAAAAACAAAAACTTTCACGCGTAATGACGAATTAACGTAATGAGACAAGTTTGTGTTTGTTTGCAATCACAATCCCCGCAGACGACCTTTTAATTGGTCAAAGTCGCAGGTAAAAACTACACGTGATATAATCCTCTCTGCGGTCATGTCGCGACTTGAACTTCAGCATTAATAATCAGCATTAATAATCAGCATCGATCAATGCGGATGCTGATGCTGATGTTGAAAATGATGCTGAAGATCAGCGGATGCTGATGCTGATGCTGATGTTCGCAACAACCCTGGTGTGAATATGTTATTGATCAGTTTGCTTACAATAAAACTTTGGGTCATCTCAGTTTTCTTTGACTTGACCTTGTTAGCTACTAACTCTTCACCCAAAACTAGTGTATTTGAATTTGTACTTACATTTGTATTATATTTAAAGTAGTAGTGACCACAAAGAATCCCAAAACCAATCAATGCAAATTTTCCAGCTAAGTATCTATAATCGGCAGCTCGTGACGCGCCCTATAACAAAATTAAAGTTTTTATTATTCTAAAAGTATTGACCATTTAGGTTAGGTTACTGTTATGTAAGCTCACCAGCATTGGCGTAAGAGCAGAAAACAAGTTGTCCAGAGGAGCGCGGTAGATGCGGCGGATTATATTAGTGCGTTCTTTCCAATATTCTGGTACATATACTGGTTCATTTGGAGCCAAGACTTGGTCTTTCAACCACTGCTTGCGCCAAGATCTCTCGATATCGGTCATGCCCAGACATCTTTCACGTTCAATCGCCACACGCCCAGCAATGGACATGGGCTTCACGCCCGCTGTTTGAGCCATGTTTGCCCTTGTTTTCTTATAACTAATGTATCAGCTGTTCGTTCTATCTTTTCTTTTCTACAGAAAACCAACTACAATAAAGCCAAATAATTGTGAACAGTCGTTGACAGCTGACAAGAGTAACAATTAAATGACAGTGACAAGTGACAATAATTGAAATTGACAGATTCTAACAAAATAGGCATAAACACTTCAACTGTGACTTCAACCAACATAATACATATACTAAAATAAATGTACATACCGCAGGTAAATACAATAAATGATTACGATTAAATTAACTAACTTCAAGCTAAAAAAAGGGCATAAAAATCCTCAACACTATCAGCTGGTAATGTGCCCAAGAGACTAGCGGCGTTGCCACGTTGTATGGTAACGCATAGTATCTGGCCAAGATAAAAAACCAGACTTTGGGTCATGGGAAGCGTCAAATAGCCATTGAGAAAGGAGAATGGGCAAAAATGTATGGGAGTTGGTCTACCTACTCAACACTAACGCCATCTATGGGTATTAGTAGTTAATAAGTAGTTGATCAAATTACGGATAGCTTTTATCCCGAAATCTATGGGAGATTTACAAAAATAACTAACAAAGATATTTATACAAAACCTATTTATTTATTATTATTTACATTTATAGAAGACTGTCGTCTAGTATGACATGACTGAGATGAGCCTTTTTTTTGTTTTTTTTTTACGGATGGGAAATCATCAAATGACTTCTCCCGCTCTGGGTGGAGTGGGAGGGAGTGTCAGATTCTTACTGACTAAAACCCATCCATGTTCCTTCATTGCCCTTTGTGTTCCAGGGCCACGGTATCTCTTTCGAACAGTCCCGCAGCCCCGGCAGGCATCGGCCCTTGCGGGCCCCTTCTTGGTTGCTGACATCTCTTTGAGGCGCGCGTGGAACACGAACGCGCCGTCGACACGGCCTGTCGTCATAAGACGGACGGACGGTGAGCTAACCCATTACTCACCGTCCACAGGCCCGCGCCTACGGTGGCCGGGAGCCACCACGTGGCCCCCGACGCCCGGTGCTTCGCCCGCGGCGGCTGGGACGTGAGATTCTCTCCCTCTCACGTCCCGCCACCTCCTTCGCTAGCATGACTGCTTCGCAGAAGGAGGTGACGGCTTCCCATTCCCTCTCGCTCCGGACCATGGCCTGAACCAGGGCCGGGAGCGAGAGGTCGCCGCCGCCGATCGCCGCTACGAGGACACGGCGGAGCTCCGCCCAAGCGGGGCAGACCTCCACGGTGTGCGCCACCGTAAGACTGAGATGAGCCTAAGGCGGTGTAAAGCCATCTTGATGCCGAGCCCAACACAAATACCATAAAATCGATATCACATGTGCACATGTACCGATTGTGCAACGTCCCGTCAAACACGTGCAATAATAATATTTAAACGCTTCTCGTCCTTTTGCATCTCTATTCATTCATATATACGCGTAGTATCTACTACTTAGCTTTGCTATAACGCGACTGGATCCGTGCCCTCAGTAAAGACATATACCAGTTTCTGCTTCTATTTCGAATTCATTCAAATCCTGGAGGTTATAGTCCCTGTAAACTTCTATTGTGTAAATACTATCACCATTTAAATGTTCAGCACAGTATGATCTGGCTATTTAAATATGGTGTGTGCCCAATGCAATGAGAATAAGATGTTAGTCTTCCAACTGAGGTAAATCTTCAAATTCAGGTATGTTTGCTGCCATAGGGACAAATGCGACCCTCTGGTGATTTAATTTTTTTTGAATGACATACTTTGCCAAGTTGTTTTCCAATTCTATCCTTTCGTGAATTATATTTATAATCTGGTCGGCACAGGCATTATCATTTATTGGCAAGTGAAAGACAGTCGAACAAATGCGCTACTGGTTTATTGAAATTGTCAATGCGTAGGAATTTAGAATCCCGTTTGAACCTTCCGTTCAATACTTCCACTACCCAGCGAATGATAGTTATAATGCGCGATTTATTTGCTTAAGCAGTAGACAGTTGTGAACTGTTTCTTTCTTTGCTGGGTGGCTTATATGTGCTTCGTCGCCGCATGCTTCTATATCGGATAGGGCATCCCTGAAGCCATGATCCAGAACGAACACGTCATTCATTGAAAAAAAAAACGATTGAATGGACTTTCGTCTTTAACGAGACTACTCATAATGCTTGCGTCTGATTTAGTTGCTGCGTAAGGGCCGGTCACATCAATGATGTAGCCATTACTACACACAATAAGGAACGGTTTTAATAGATTACTATCCTTGTGCAAACTATAACTCTGCCGTTGAAAAAGGAAATTGCTATTTTTTTAATATATTTATATTATGTTCCATCACATACCGATATTAGTTTAGTTTGCAGGATCTTTAAAATGCATTTGGTATTAATGAGTTTTTAGTCAGAGCTTCTTTTCTAGTTATGTGATCGATCCCCAAGTGTAATGGCACAAAGTCTGCTAATAATTCTCTGTTACTAATTGGCGTTCGAATGTTCGTCGCGATATTTTCAATAATGACGCTAAACGTTCGTTCGCTTCGCCAGTACGAAGTTTCATTAGATAACCGCCTAAAACCATGTTAGGCTTATTCGACTGCTCTAGTAATGACGGTGTTTGCTCGAGCACTAATCGAAACTCAGAGGTCGTAAGTCCAGTCCAGTGACGCAAGTCATTGTCATCGATAATATCCAAATCAAAACTGAACACGGGTGAAGGGTTTTCCAGTGCCGTTTTATAAATTGATATTATATCAAGTATCATTAGTAAAATCTTGAGACACGTTGTTGTCATTTACTAACATGTCCCAGTCTTGATTCATCAAGTGTTCATTACAAACGCGAGCAATCTGCGGTATGTAAAAGATGAAATATGAAAGCATGTGAACTTTTCTGCTATTGGGAAAATAAATAAATAAATACAAAATGACGACGGAATACACAGTACTTAACAACAAGCGAATGTGATCTGCGCTCGCACTGCTGGCTCTTGCCAACAAAGCGCACGCGTCGAAATTCGTGGGGTAGCCCCCCCCTTCCCCCTACCCCACCCTCTTCGGAGTGTGCTCCGTCAGTTCGACACGGTTGCTGGTCACTTATGTAGCTATAGTTAATGAAGATTTGCATTATTGTTCTATTCGGCGTAATTATTTTGCTTTAACTGTTTTTGGGAAATATCTCTGGAACCCCACTGCCTACACCTTAACGGCCATATAACAAAATGAAGTACACACAATAACCTTTTCAACGACGTATGTTACATTACTGTTGAGTAGGTAGACCAGGATGCTCATTCTCCTTTGATTAAGAAGACTGAGCACATGGACCCCACGGCCCCAGAGTTTCAACTCCAAACGGTTTTAAAATAAAGTTTCCACTAAGGTATTTACACGACGTTTCAGGTTCTCCGCAACCACTGCGGTATGCGCCAGCATAGCACGATGAGCTTGGAAGGTGTGATGGCGCAAGACTGCGTCCCATATTAAAAGCCTACTCATCTTCCAAGGAAACAAAGGCATGCCGTCTGGTCTTTTGCCATCGTCACGTGCCAAGCCATTGGGTTCTAAAACAGCTACCACACCAACGGTGACAAGAGCTCGTCGGACGATGGCTTTTATGTTTGCGTGCCAGCGCCGCGTAAATCGGCCTGCTCTTCGGTAAAACTTCAAACAGTAATTAAAATAAAATTATACTGAATGGTTGCCAAAGAGTAATGGTTGCCCTTGGTACTAAAATGTTATCCGTCATTGTATTTAGTACTTATTAGTTCCATGGTCATTCATTCAAAAAATCATTCATTCGCATTCCAGTATTTCCATTCGGTCAGTCAATTAAAAAAAAATCGACGTCGGACATCTCCTGTCGCCTGTCGGTCGATGTCTAAAAGATAATTATTTCCATTTTATCTTTTTAACATTTGTGGCGGATAAAAATATCCTGAAGAAGATAACAAGATGCCTCGGTACCATAAAGTGGAAATTAATAAAACAGAATGGATTGTCCCCGAAAGATATCAAATGCTTACACCTGTGGGCTCAGGTGCCTACGGACAAGTCTGGTATGTGTTTATGAATATATTCGGCAATATGCCAGTATTTATGTGTAATGAAAGTGCTGCATTTATTTATATCAATTATTTCAATAGCGCAAAATCTATGCTGCGCAACCGAATATGAATTAAGTAGGTACATTGCCCTTACGTGGGCGGGCAGCTTAGGCTGTTTGTCTATTCTTGAAATGAACAACAATTTGTTTACAGTTCCGCTATCGACACTTTGCATAATATGAAGGTGGCAATTAAGAAATTGGCGCGACCATTCCAGTCTGCCGTGCACGCCAAGCGGACTTACCGCGAGCTGAGGATGTTGAAGCATATGAACCATGAGAATGTTATTGGTAAATATGCCAAATTATAAACTGCATACATGGTTTCTATCAATTCTGCAACCATCCCAGAAAATATCACTTATTCTAATATTATTCCTCATTGACTCTAATGATTAGTGTCATTAGCCTAATTTTACAGGTCTTTAGTATGTAATGTATGTTACAATCTCTCTATTTAATAACAGGTTTGCTGGATGTATTCAGTCCAGAAAAAACTCTGGAAGAGTTTCAGCAAGTATATTTAGTGACTCACTTGATGGGAGCAGACTTGAACAACATAGTTCGAACTCAGAAACTATCAGATGACCATGTCCAATTCCTGGTTTACCAAATTCTCCGTGGTCTTAAATATATTCACTCGGCAGGAATCATTCATAGGGTATGTAGATATGCCTGTACTGGTTTTCTATCGTTATTGACATTTAAAAACATAATAGATCAACAGAAATTGAGTCATTCACATGTTGTGTCCATTCATTACATCACAAGGAAAAATATAGATCAATGAACTAATTCCATTATAATAATCAGAAAACTATTTAGTAGTTGTAATTTGCATGGTTTAACTCCACATGCCATTTCTTTATGGTATTCATTTATTTAACACAAGTATTAATATTGTAGGACCTAAAACCTTCTAACATTGCTGTCAATGAGGACTGTGAGTTGAAAATCTTAGATTTTGGACTAGCCAGGCCAACTGAGACAGAGATGACTGGTTATGTAGCTACAAGGTATGAACATAAAAATTTGTTTAAATATATTCTACTACCATATTTACTTTTAAATTAGTACTATTTAACTTTATTCAGGGTCAAATACTACAGCCAACCTAATTGCTAAGTTAAGGTGTAGTAAATCTTGCTCTGCTTAAACAAAAGACAATGACACTAACAAAACAATATACATATATGACTAAATAACATAGCAAGCAGAATTTTGTATGGTGGTAAAACTCGGAACTCAGTCCAGACCAAGACTGTCATTTATAAAATTCAGTTAATCGAAAAAATACTGGCACTTCCTTTGATTTTACACATAATATTCCATTCCTTGTCAACCATTATGAAATCTCTATGTGTAAACTGATTTAACTCAGTCCAGACTGAGTCTCGACCTTTACCACTACAGACAGTTTTGTTTGTTATGTCATTTTCTTCTATATATTTGTATACAGGGTGTAAACGGACCCTTCACGAAGCCGTCAACCAAGCATTCTGTACATCAAACTAAGTAACTTTACGCAAAAATTATTGCTGGGAAACAACTTTTTTTTTTGGGTGAAAAATCACTTTTTTCGGTAGGACTCAATGTAACGTACTCAAAACATTGTGCTAATGGATGGATTGAATAGTACGGGGGTCGTGGAGGTGTTTCAAGTAAAAATCTTACATTAAAAACATGTATTTAAAAAAAAACTTGTGAAAAAGTTGGAACTTTGACCCCCAATATCTCCGTAACTAGAAGGTTCCCAGGTATGGTCTAGAACAAAAAAATGATCGCAATAACGGGTAGAACAAGTGCCTTTCGGCTTCGTTAAGGGTCTTTTTACACCCTTTATAGTTTCGTTATTGGTCATGAAAAAATAAAAATTCATTGGCTTTTCCTCAATGAATTACGAACTTATTTATTTTTGACCGAGTGTTTTAAGCCTTACTTCTTTGTATTGATCTATTAACAACTTTGCAGGTGGTATCGTGCCCCAGAGATCATGCTCAACTGGATGCACTACAACCAGACAGTTGACATCTGGTCTGTGGGCTGCATCATGGCTGAATTACTTACTGGCCGAACTTTATTCCCAGGTTCAGACCGTATCCTTTTAATTTCAAAAGTTTTTTATATCTCTGAATGTCTAGAATTTTATTATGCATGTAATTTACTTTCTGTCATAATATTATTATTTTTAGTAAGTATATTCAAAATAACCTGTTTCACCTTGGGATTATAAAAAGGTATGGTTTTCAAGTCAATGTTATAATAATTTTATGTTTTGCTGAAGAAGATTCTGTGTTCATGTACATAATACTGATGAGTAAGGTTTATGGAAATATGTACTCCTAAACCCGTTTAGCTAACTGGGGATTGTAAAGTGAACTAAACTAGTTACATAATCATACATTGTGTATTCTTAACTCTCCATCATCTGCATTTTATTCTAATTCCAAACCAATCGTTTTATTCCAATCAGTTAGTATTTGTTTAAAAATAAACCTATTTAATTTTTTATGATAATGAATTATGTTTCAACTGATGTACATTAGATTTCCAGCCTAGCTTGTAATTTTTTTTTTACCCTCAATGGCTTTCACCTTAATGGATGAGACAGATATCCATCAATTGAATTTGATCATGGAGGTACTTGGGACACCTGCTCAAGAGTTCATGTCGAAAATATCTTCAGAGTCTGTAAGTAGCTTCCATTCGATGTTCCAGCGGTGACATGGTGTAACAATAAGTGTACATATATTATTATTTTATTTAGCAAATATAGCTTCGCCATTAACTCGCTTAATTTGATGTTGTTATGTCGTGTCAATAAATGGCTTGTGTAAGTTTGGTGCTTGTGTAACCTTAACATGCGTGTACTCAGATATTGATCACCTCACAAGAATATTGTTTCTGTGTGGAAGACCTGATCAAGAGACTATTGACAAAATAATAAGTGAAGAGGTGAGTAAGGCAACTAATCATTAAATTTTTAATACACAGACCACGTCACAAAATAATGCTGCTTTCTGAAATGCGAAACAACACAATAATACTAAATTAAAAATAAACATTAACAAAAATCGTCAATTTCAGGTGTGCAATAATTATCTTACCAGCTTTAAAAAAAGTTTGTCTTGTTTGAATAGATGTAAGTAATGTTTGTTGTCATTATCATTGTGAACGTCTTATGAGCGTTATTTAGAAAAGAAAACATGGTGTGCGCTGTATGTAAAGTTCGTGACGTGCCAATTTCATGTTTTTGTTAACTTGTGCTTATGGCAATTACGTTTGTATGGAATGAGACGTATATCATCGTTGAAATTATTTTATTAAAAGAAATATAGTTATATTGGTCACGTTTTAGTCCTAGTGCATTAATCACTTTATTTAGAATAACGAGTGGCGCTATACATTATTATAAGCTCGTATAAGTGCTTACGTCATTGCCACACTGGCATTTATCACCAACTATCTCAGCCGAAAGACGTAGACCTCTTCAGTATCGGACTTTCAAAAGGTCGTCGGTATACCCAACGACCTACTGTGCCTTTCAGTACGCGCCTACCTATCCCATCGACCATCCGTTCGGCGCGTAATGTGCCTCGTCCGCAGCCACTTACCTAACTTTAGCTATTCTTGGGGCTTCGTCAAAATTCCGCCATTGTTCTTTCAGAACAAAAACATTTCCTCTTTGAGCAACGTGACGATTTTTTATGTAAATAAACGACTTTTCTTCCCAAGGTTTTCATTGAATAGATAGGTGTAAAATGTGCACCTGTTTTCACTAGTTTGCTCATTTTTCCAACGAGTAATAAAATCTTCTATTCTAGTATTAATATACTTTAAAAAGGTAACATTTATTTGTAGGTTTGTCTGTAGGGGGTAATCTTCGTAAATACTGATCCGATTCCGAAAATTCTTTCACAAACGGGAAGCTACATTATCCCCGAGTGTTATAGGCTACATTTAAAATGTTCACGTGGGTTTATTTCCGTACATAACGGGAGCGAAGCCACGAGCAAAAGATAGTCTTTTCATAAATGATAATAGAAAGCATTAGGTCCAGAAAGGCACTTAAAGTATTAGTACCTATGGATTCGGTAGAGTTGACGGCATGTCTTTATGTCATCATCATTCTACTGCCCTTATCCCAGCTTATTTGGGATCGGCGCAGCATTCTTCTTCTTCCATACTTCTCTATTACTCGTAATCTCAGCAGTCACCTACTTTCTAGCCATATAATCCTTCACACAGTTCATCCATCGTTTCTTTGGTCTTCCTCTACTCTTATAGCCATTTGTACTCGACATTTTCTTCACTACATTACGGCATGTCTTTATGTACGTACCTATTTGGTTTATTGATTGCCAATGACCTCAATTTTTTCACTGATGGCAATTCGCGCTCAATACAACTAGAAATGACACCTACAAAATGTTGCAAGTTTTAATAACACTAGTCAATTGGTCATCCAGCCCTATGAGAAAGAGTTAGTGTCAATTATTTTTACAATAGTAATGCGACGTCATGCTATTTCTTACGTTAAATAAATGAATCCGGCCTCGGACGAGGTGGTTCTTAAATTCTCTTTCGAGATAAGAATTCAGTTTATAGTTCAGATTCATTTTGCTAGGTACAGTCATATCTAAATCTGTACAGCCGTTCCGGAAATTCAGAGTCGCAATTTCATTAGGTAGCTTTGGTTGCCCCTTTTCTATGATACATTTATTAAATTCCCTTTGCTTAACTTGTCCGGGGTAACGCGTTCGCTTTTGAGGTTATATAATTAACGCGGAACGGCAAATGGTTAGTGTAATTTGGAGGTGGAAGACCCAAGACAGCAGAATGTGCCAAGCTCTAGGGAGGCCGCGGAAAAGCAAAAAAATCTTAATACCGGTGTCAAATAAATTATTTGTTAATAGATAAGTAAATAGGTCAAGAGCTTTATTCTATACATATATTTAAGGTTTAGTTTACTTGTATAACCATGTTTTGTAATGTCTGTCTGTACATTGAAGATATTGAAAAATGTATATGGCCTTTTTAGAGCAATAGAAGCCAAAACAACAGTTTTTAGAATTTTTGTCTGTCTGTATGTTTTTACCATCTCCCATCGGAGATGGAGATTAATGTTGATTTTATATAGGAATATTTGAAAAATGTAAAAAACAAGTTAGAAAATGAATAAACGGGATAATAATATAACGCGCGTCGGTGTTGCCATGTTCCAGGCTAGGAACTACATTCAGTCTCTACCGGCGCTGAAGAGGCGCGACTTCCGCGAGGTGTTCCGTGGCGCCAACCCGCTAGCCGTCAACCTGCTTGAGCTGATGTTGGAGTTGGACGCCGACAAGTAAGTGCTGAGTAAAAGTCTACTCCGTTTTGTGCCGTAGCTGCAGCCTAACCAGAAACCAAGCGAAACTACAAAGTAACCATAGAATGGAGATCAGAAATACTATTTCGTATGCAGCTGTATCGAAAGGAACCGATGTTTTATTAACAGTTTTCCTTTAAGACGAAAATGTGTCTGGGGTATCGTTGGGTTTGATGACTAAATTATGTAGGCAATACAAGTAAAACCTGTTCTCCATCCTTTTCCTTATAGAGTTTGAACAAAAATTAATATAATTTGTATAAGTATGCTGGTACATTTAAATTTAATAGTATGTACAAGACTACATTGTATATGAGTAAACAATTTAGGTATAATTCATTCGAGTGTATATTACGTACACAAGCACAAAGTTCATTGTTCCTTGTGTGTAACCAAAACTGATTAACTATTGTATGGACTATATTACATTAAGCATATTGGGTCTTCCTAAACCGCAGCATTATGCGTTTGTGTCTCGTACAAGTATTTGAATCCAGCTTCGCCCACTGACTGATTTTCATACTTGAAACTTTCAACCCCTATTTCAAATTGAAAGATTGAATTTTTGCAAAATTCTTTCTCAGCGTTTGCCTACGTCATAATAGCCATCTATTACTAGGCCAAAATGTAACCCGATCTATCCAGTGATTTGAGCTGTGCGTTGATAGTCGCGACAAATGATTTTATAAGTATAGAAAATTTCCCTTAAGTGTCCAAAATAGACATCTTCTTTTCTTTATAAATTTACACTTTGCTCACGAGTTCACGACCAAGTGACCTGTTCCAGGCGTATCACTGCGGAGCAGGCGCTTGCGCATGAGTACTTGGCGCAGTACGCCGACCCGGACGACGAGCCCGTGTCCGCGCAGTACGACCAGAGCTTCGAGGATATGGAGTTGCCTGTTGACAGGTGGAAAGGTAATTCTCACTAAGTGACCACTTAACATATTTATTCTTATCATCAATTATTACATCAGTAGTTTATTTAATTCATTTCCGATAAGCCATCGTCTCGCTAATAAGTCACTTGCCTGTTAGCCTCATCATCTCTTCTTTCAATCGGTAGCTGAGATTAACCCAAGTGCATTCGCAAAAGACTGGCGGCTTCACTATAATTATACAGTTTTGCTGATTTTCGTTTGCGACTTTAGTTCGGCAAGTCAAATTGTTAAAGAATTGTTAATTATTAAACTCGTTAATACTCGTTATCAGTATTTTGCTGATAAGGGATAGAGTGCATGTAAGCTTTCCCATGAAAAATCCACTCTTACGCGTTATCACTAGTCATACTAATATAATAACGAGGAATGTTCTGTTGTGGGCTGGGGTGCCTTATCAGATGGATATGATACGATAATTATAGCTCTATCGGATTACTAAGTAACCATGCTGATAATTGCGATTTAAGCAAAGGGTTTATTGGTTTTTCCTAAAGCTAGTGGCTTAACTTTTTGTAGAGTTAAAATTAATGATTCTGAGAAGTTGAATATCGAAATAGTAGCTGTTACTTATAAAATAACGGTGGTATTCACTAGAAACACTAGTTAGGGTTTAGAATACCAAATTATCAGTAAGTAGATGAACTACTTTAAGGGTACGTGCACTCGCTGACTAGTCGAGGCGGAACGATACGCAACCTTAAAACTCACAATAAATAACGTATTAGTTTATAAAATAACGTATTATTTTGAAAGTACTAAAATAAGATTCCATTCCGTATGATACTTTAAAACAGTGCTCTATTGAATCATTCAATATTTAACCACCACAACCAATAAATATTCAAAAATCGATTTTTTTTTACAGAGCAAGTATGGAAAGAAGTAGTGGAGTTCAAGCCTCATCCACAGCACATGAACACAGTGGTAGAAGTGCCGCCATCTTAAACTGTATTCACCAATACATTTCTTTTACAAGTATCATCGATTTACTTGAACACTGCTGAAACAACACCCGGCGCGGCGCTTTTAACTGTGGGTTAGTAAAATCCAGGGTAAATAATAATTAGAATTAAGCACACTAATCAATACTTTTATCCTGTTCGCAAGAAACACATCATAGTAGACAGATATAACTTAGGATGATTTAACATGGATAATTATAATGTAGTTTAAAACACTGTGTAGTCGAAGCCGGGTAAGTTAGCATTTCAAATGCTTGTTCTATAATAAAATAGCAGCACTGCAGTGAGTAGGCCAAGTCTACCACTGTCCATCCTTATTCTTAAGGACACAAGGGTGAAAATAGGTTGACCACCAACGTTCGCGCTTGTACAAATTTAGTTTTTTAGAAGCACTTATTGCTTATTTATCGGTCTACTGTGTTATGCTAGTTTCTGTTTACCCTTTTACGTAAATAATGTAAGGTAAGTATTTTATTTTACAAATGGATGAGAAAAACTAATTTTGATAAGATTTTGGAAAATACTTTATTATACCATTGCAGCCGTTGAATGGTATAAATATGTAAATGGTATGAAAATGGATTTTAACTTGAAATAAGAAATAATTAAGCACAAAATTGTATTTTTTTGAAAATATAATATATGAAATCGGTTTTAGGCACAATATTTAGAAATATACAGGGTGGGAGGTGCGTCGACGCACAAACGGTTACCACGTTTTCAGTGCATCATTCCGACCCCCCCCCCATATACAGGGTGGAAACTTTCAGCGGGGTAGTAAGGGAAACTACCGTAACCGTTACAGCTGCACGAAAATAGTCTTAGCAGACTATCCATAAATTTTCGTGGAATTTTGATCCCCATTTACAGATTTTCAAAAAAAAATACAGTTAGCAAGAAAATGGCAATTTTACACAAAACATTTTATTGATGCCAATCGATCCTGTTTCTAATACTGATCAAAAATTTCTGTGGGACCAACCCAGGTTGGAGTACTAAAAAAGTAAGAAATCGCAAAAATCGTTTCCAGCAAAACAAACAGGTATTTTTTAATTACCTATAAAAAAAATCTATGTGGGTTCGGAATGATGTACTGAATTCGTGGCAATCGTTTCTGCATCGATGCCCCTTCCACCCTGTTTGTATATACAGGGTGTAAACAGACCCTTCACGAAGCCGTCAACCAAGCATTCTGTACATCAAACTAAGTAACTCTGTGCAAAAATTATTGCTGGGAAACGACTTTTTTTTTTGGGGTGAAAAATCACGTTTTACGGTAAAACTCAATATAACGCACTCAAAACTTAGTGCTGATGGATGCTTTGAATAGTAAACGGGTCATGGAGTTAATTAAGATAAAGTTAAAACCTTTAAAAGTGGTATTTGAAAAAAAAAACTTGTGAAAAATCTTTTAAAGATATCGGAACAACTAAAAGGTTCCCAGGTATGGTCCAGAACAAAAAAGTGATCGCAATGACGGGGAAAACAAATGCCTTTCAGCTTCGTTAAGGGTCTATTTACACCCTTTATATGCGTTTATAGTGATTGAAGTCGAATTGTCGCAGAGACGAGGCTCTGTCAGGCATTTAGTGCTCCGCTGTGATGTAAGTTTTTGGAGGTGTTACCATCATTGTAACTTGTAGGGCTATTACCAATTGGGCGTATTTTCGGTGGGTATAAGCTTGTTTATACACGCTCCCGTGATAATGCTTGTCGAAGTAAACATTTTTGTAGTAATTGTGCATTTAAGCGCATACCAAAAAAGCATTCTCATTCTGAGAACACCAATGATATTATAAAGAAAGATACGCTACGTTCATTCTGAGCGGCGTTCAAATATCGTTGCGTTGTTACGACTGCGATAGATAATACGGAACGTATGATACAGAAAGAGATAGCTATTGCGCGCGCTAGTGCGATATCTACCGCTTTTTATTTATAATAGCATTGGAGAACACGCCCAATCTCATTAGTCCTTATCTATGAAAGTATGTCAAATATTTCTAATACTAAATCTAGTTTGTAATTATAAGGTACTTATTCAAATAACTTCAATCGAGCCTTTTATAAAATGTAAAAGTGATAGAAAGAGCAATATACTTCCGTCATATGTATAACAACATAAAGAAAATATAATATTATGTAAGCCTACCATTTGTAAGTAAATGCTTTCGTAATTGATGCCTTGCAAGCTGTAAAAAACATCGTGCGGGCACGCTGCGGTCGCCAGTAGTCAGTGCACTATGTTACCCATTACTAATTGGCTTTATAATGCTGGTGCTAACTAATTTGCTGCTAATAATGATTAGTTAGAAGTAAGATTGTATGTATAGCTGAACAAGAGACAGTCTGTGAATATAAATTTTTCAAATGCTTGCTAGTAAAATCATTATGTAGTTAAAATGGCTCTACTTATTACATAGACAGGTTTGGTGACGGATAAAATTGAACAGCCGTCCACTGAGATGAGACTTTTTTCTCAGTTTACGCTACATTTGTAGAAATTATTGATGACCTTCATAAAGTTAACATTGTGGGGAATGAAGGGGGTTTTAGGCAAGGACGTATCTTTAGATAATGATGTAATACCATATTATTTGCCATTTGTTATTATAGTGGCGCCCAATACGCAAAAATTGTTATAAAGGCCTACTGCACTACCGTTATTGAATTCGCAAAATTGTTGAAATTTCGTGGTGCCGTTAGTTATAGTCAAATCTGTTTAAGTCTATTAAATGGTCGGGCGGTGCGACCCTTTTTGTATTAAAGGCGCTATAAGTTATAGCGCCATTTATACAAAAAGCTCTCTCCCGTATTTAAAACTTAATCAGTTATTCAAATTAAAAAGCATGAACTATACTTTTTACGCGTATTGGGCGTAGCATAATGTTTATATAAATATAAATATTTTTAAGATATAATCTTATATTTTAATACAGGCTACGTCAACAATTTGTAAGTATTACACAACGTAGAATATGTGTTACTGTTGAATTGTAAGAGTAAAAATTTTAATAATTTAAAATTGTATTTTATTTTTAACATCTGCCCAACCAGCTTTTGTACAACTCCGATTTGGAGTTGACAAACCCATTCAATGCGGCGAGGGCCGATCAATGCTTTTTGATTTCTAATGTAGGATCGGAGGACGCTGGTCGGTCGGCCGGCCCTTTACTCTTCAACCGTGTGATTTTTGCGTTAAATGGCCAACTTAGGCTTCTAATTATGAGAAACTGAAAGACTTCGACAAATTTTGCTTTTTAGTGGCGGAGAATAGTTATTAGTATAAGGGTGTAAAAGTACCCTTAAGATGCTTCCTGGTCGAAAAGCTTGTTGTTTCATCCAGAGCCAGAGCGCGGATGGCTCCGCGCTCCGACGCAGATTTTATGATTGCAAAAAAAGTATCTGAATTTGTGTAGAAAACACGCCTAGGACAACACTGACAACGCGTCGGTGTAGTGTTAAAATCTGCGGCCCCGCGCTACTCGACGGAACGCAGTGCAGTGGTATCGCCTTAGTCGGAAGTCACTTTCGTCCGCAGATCGCCTTCCCTAAGGCTGCGTTTCCACCAGAGATGTGCAAGGATTCGTTGCGAGGGATGTGTTTGTTAACCCTTTAAGCGCCGACGCCGTAATATTACGGGCTCTGAAAACAGTGCCCGAATCGCCACACACGTATATTTACGTTATTTAATTGAAAAAGTTCTCATACTGCACAAACTCCATATAAAATATGTCAATTTTAAGATGTAGGGTATAATCTTTATTGTTATGGACATTTTTCAATGTTTTGAATGATAAATACCGTGAATTTTGAGGTTCAAATACTTTGTCATCCATCACTGTCTCCCTACCTGTATCGCCAATCACGTAATTTTACGAGTACTAGGGATGGGGCGAATTCGGAAAATACTTAATAGGTTGTCTAAGAATAAACAAGGCACTATATAAATTACTGTCACTATTTGCAATGAAAGTGGGTACTTTCATTACAAAATATCCATAGTATTACTCTGATACAAGTATCTGTACACAATAAAATGTATTTAAGTTTAAAAATTATTTAATTTTTACGACAAAAATAAAGAAATCTCACAACGCAGAACCCCTCACTAGTGCAGACAGTCGCCGGTCGCCGTCACCGTAATATTACGTGCTGCCAAGGAGATTCAAGGTTAAATCGCGCGGTATTGTCAGTTGCCTCAGCGCCGTCACCGTGAAATCACGGGAAAGCTTTATCGCTAAGTGCAACTAGTGTTGTAGGCCTTTTTGATCAGAGACCAAGTGATCCACGAAATGAATACTTCGCGTCTTTAATAGCTTTTGAGCTGGAAACTGTGCGGTCGAAAATCCAAGAAATCCAGAAGTTTACATGAAGACATTAAATTTAATAAGACATGCTCGTGGAGAATCCTCACAAACAGAAGAACGAACAACGTGCCCATCTCCCGAGTACTGATTTTGTAACTACAGAAGCACGTTTAATTTTATTTTTTTAATTGATTGAAAACTGAATAATGTTAGATTATTAAGTAAGTAAATAAAACATTGATTTAATTTCCGGCTTTTAGTTTTGTTAAAAAATAAAGAATTTATGAATCGATATTAAGTATTCCCAACACTATTCCAACTTATACCTAAAGTGACGTGGCGCTGGAGGTAAGTCAAAGGTATTAAATCTTGGCGGTTAAAGGGTTAAGAATCACTTCATTACCTAGCCTCGGTCAGAGCAGTTCTAGTGGAAACGGCTCAGCGGAGCGGTTTTTCTACATACACAAGGGAAAGATGTGTGCGAAGGATGTATGCGAGGTATGTGTGCTAGGGACGGACGCAAGCGAAAAAAATAGCAGTCACTAGACGGTGTGGTGCCCGGTCGCGTCTGAAACGAGCCCGCTACACATCTGCGCACCGCGTAGCGAGGGATGAGTGTGAAAGTAATCAAAAATATCGCCCCATTTTCACAGGTTGAGCTATACCAGCTATCTGATAGGTTAGTTCCACCACACACATCCCTCGCGAGAGAAGAGGTGCTTAGGAGCTATAGGGTTTATCTACAGAAGTTGTGCGGGAATGTGTGAACAGGCTACTCAGTACTCACGCTCAATTTAGGGAAGGCGATCTACGTGCGCCCTTCTGCGAAACTGGCATTGTCCGAAAGTGATAAAAAAAAAAAAAAAATATTACCTAGCGATCTACCTCATGACCATAATTACATCATCACGCTTGCATTCCTCAAAGAGCAAAATCGTTTAGCTGGACGCGTTGTAACTGTTCGCAATCTTTGGCAGGGATCAAATAAATAAAATAGGCAGCAAGAAGGTATAATTAAAGATCATTTATACATCACTGTGTTTCCTGACTTTACCAGTAACATATTGTATCATTGTAAAAACCTTAAAATGGCCACTTGTAACAGCAACCTTCACCACATTTTGACTCTTGCTTCATTCGAAAACATTTGTTTCCTTACCTTAAACCGTGTTATTATATCCTGTGGTATCTTATTGAATACTAAAGCAAAGCTACAATCAATGCACATTAAATATCCACTTGACATTCCATTAACTTGTTGCAACGATTCTCGAGTGACGGAAACTAAGATGCAATTTTTCTTTTCACTGACATTACCTATTATTTCACAACTTAAAGATTGATCATCGCTAAAAATTAAAATGAATCATCCATAATCTACTTATATACCCGTATTTTAAAATAAAAATAATGAAGTCATTAGTGAACATTTCTTTACTTTATTGGCCGACATTTATATCAATATTATTTTGGGCTAAATGTGAATTGCTGTCACTAATTAGTATGTATAAAATTGCGTGGTAATGAAATAGGGGAGAATTAATCAAATCAATAATTTAACTGAAAATTAATGCAAAAGTGCTTGTAGCAGCGCTATTACAAATTTTCCATGCAGCCTTCAAGTGTTTCACTCAAGGAACTTACAGTATTCTAAATGTGCCACTGATAATATAGGCAGTTTTTATTCTTCTAATGTTTTTCGGATAACCGCTACATACGTGCTAAATGTTTTGAACGAGGTTGGTTACAGCGCTTTACCGAGCGTATCTCTAGAACCGACGCACATACGGGTATTTGAATGATTTAGGCGGCCATAATTCAAATTTACAAAATGAAAAACAGAACGACTACCTGAGCTAGGGGGCAAGTTTGAGGACAATACCCAGCCTCTCCCACCTTTCCCCCGTGCATGCCGCGCTTGCACGTGCAGTCGGAATTCGATCGTCCCGTTTGGTGTATGTGTCTGTTCTCGGCGTTCGTTTGCTAACAAAGACTTTAACACTAAATATTTATTATTTTCCAGCAGGTAATTATCTATTATTGAAAAAAGAATTCGATATTTTTTACAATTAAAAAGATATAATTTGTGTTTAATAGAGAATTTGTTATACTTCCAAGTTAGATCCTGTAATCGTTCTTGATACAGTGGAAAGATTAAAGCTTTCAGTAGTAAATAAAACTAGTAAATAATTTAAAAATTTGCCGCGGAAAGTACCTAATTGATACTGTTTTTTTTTACGAAAACTTAAAGTCATTATTTATGTTAAGTTCATTTTTATAAATAGTCTGTTTGTATTTGTTAAAGGTTCACAAAATACCCCGCGAGCAAGAACTGTAAATACTTGTGTGCCTAATTATCTGAATAATTATCGTTTTTTTTTTTTTAATATTTCGGATAAATGACTCGATGTAATATTAAAACGTCTGTTTTATTTACTAACATGAACATCATATAGAACCAATATTGACCGAAAAATATTTTGGCCGCATTTATCATTGAAATACCCGTATGTGCGACGGTCGGTGAAGCACTGCTACCTGCCTGTACTCCAGAATACATGCAAACTTATTGTAAAAAGTTATATCTGTTACAGTCAAAACTGTTAATCGGTCAAAACCACTTTTGACTGGTGTCAGTCAAAATCCTTATTATGTTAAAATGCGTTTTCTAAAATATGTTGTTTCAGAACGTTGTAATTACCTAGTCCTAGATTTACCAGAACATGTTTTCCAAAGGGTCCCAAAAAAAAAACCTAACAACCTACTAAGTTTCTAAGTAAATGTTAGTTATTGTTAAAATAGTTTTCACCGGTCAAAAGTAGTTTTGACTGATTAACAGTTTTGACTGTGACATATCTATGATTTACAGTCACAACTGCTTTGGTTTTCTATTTCCCAGTGACACTAATATTTCCCAGTAAGTTGAAAGTAAAATGCGACTGAATCAATACTATACTTAAGTGTAACACTACTTAATGGTTTCATTTTAATAATTTATCACAATAATTATAATTTTTACACGACATTTCATGAAGAAGACAACGAATTTAACTTCTGTAACGTCAGATTCAGCGGTAAGTTGTCTTCGGAATCGGATGACGTGTCCGGGAATCGTCGCCTGGTCGCCGCTAGATCGCTGTGACCGGTAGGCGACTCCTCGTTACCGATCTGAGAATCACTGGCAGCTAGTGTCGATTCAACGTCAGACCTGTTTTTAGTAGCAGTCACATTTGACAAGTTACTGTTATTTGCACTCGAATTTGATTCATCAGTATTTTTATGACTATTATACATAACATTAACAACACTTCTCAGTCTTCTGTTCTCGCGGCTGTCGCGCCGCTGTCGTTTCCACTCCTTCATCGACTTGCGTTTCTCTCTATCCTTCTTCGACGTGCCGCTAGTGCTAGGCTGATCTAAGGCAGGTAAAGCATGTTCAGTGGGTACCGAGAACTCGTTATTACTCGTTTTATTGGACGACTTAACACCTTTTCCCGAGTGTGACTTTCGCTTGCTTCGCTTATCCTTTTCTGAAGACTGGACATTTTTCTTTTCTTTGTGACGCGAATGTGATGACCGTTTCCTGTTCCTCCTCCGATCTCTACTAGACGTGACAGTCTCTTTGCTCGACTTCTTCTTTGCCTTCCTCATCAGTACATATGTGGATTCGTCGGGGTCGTAGTCCCAGTCGGTGGGCCCGGTGGAGACGCTGGGCGGGTCGGCGGAGGAGTCGCTCTCGGAGCGCGGCGGCGTGGAGCGCGACGTGTCGGACGTGGGCGCGGAGTGGCGGCGCGAGCGGCGCCGGCGCGGTGCGGGCGGCCGGTACGAGCTGTCGTCGCTGTCCGACTCGCTGCGCATGTCGGCGCCGCTGTCGTGCGCGCGCAGCCGCTTCAGCGTCAGCTTCACGGTCGACGTGGGCCTGTGTTCTCGGATCACCGTCGGGTTGGGTTGACTCGGCTCCGGCTGAGGATTGTCCTGCAGGATGACGTCGCTGTCGGATCCCAGCAAGTCGACGATCTCGGGAGTCCTCTCCTGAGGAGGTTTGATGTATCCCACAACCATCACTTCGGAGGAGTCGTCGTCGGTGTCCGATTGAGATATAGTTTCGATAGGAATGACACTATTAGAAGTGGGCTGCGATATATAACTTCGTGGGTAAGCAGGCACCGGGAACCTCGAGGGCCCCGGAGGTGGCTCGGCTGGCTCCGAACTGGAGACCATGACGATATCAGAATCTACACTTACTTCAGAGTCAGAACTCGATATCACCTCATTCACCATTGTAGATATTCTAATGTCTGTGGTATATTGCACGTTGCGATCGTAGCCAGTCATGTCGTACGGGGTAGAGGCGAAGCAATAAAGCTCATGAAGGAAGTGCTCGGTTCTGTCACCGAAATATCGATGCAACATTTCTCTGAATTCAGATGAATTGATATGGTGTAGTGGTAGCAATTCTACAATCCGGGTCATGACGAAAGATATGTGGCCGACGTTCTCATTTAGTAAATAATGTAGTTCTCTGTTGAGCCATGGAACCAACCGGTGCATTTGTGTGTCGTTGTACCTTCAAACACCAAATTGTATTATATGAATGCCACTACAAATTCAAAGTAATTAATATATCTCACCAGATTAAACATGTTCATGTAAGTACCTGTAGAATTCTGGCGTGCAAGTCCGGAACCTGCCGGTGAAGTCGGGCAGCGGGCGCGCCCAGAGGTTGTGTCGGTACACGGTGCGGCGGAAGGACGCGGGCGAGCGGCGGCGACGCGCCGGGCACGCGCGGCTCGGCGGCGGGAACGGGTTGCCCACCGTCAGCGTAGTCGGGTAGTGCGTGATCAGGTGCTGGATGGCGAGCGTCTCGTTCCTTGGGATAGTCAGCGTGGTCCTGAGTAACACAATATACTACATCTTCACGCCTAAACTTATGGTACCTTTCAAAGAAACATTTGTACATCTTTTTTAATGTGTTTTTGATAGATGTACAAAAGACATACTATTCTGGCGAAAACAATATGAATCTGTTAGAAAATCTGTTGAAGTCTAGATGAATTGCTTACATTAGATCATAATATTTCTAAGGCATGGCATAGCAGCCACAAATCCAGGGTTATCTAGACTTTACATAAATGACTAGGCGTTTACATAAACCACAGCCACCTCCTGAATAAGGTTAATTCACTTATCATTTGTAATCAGTTCTGTATTCTTAAGTGCCAATTATTAAAAGCCTGTGTACATACACTCTTACTGCCCTGGTATTCTGATTAGATGTGAAGTGGTGTTTATTTCGTAGTTTGATTTGATCAGTGGTGGAATTAGTAAAGTACAGTGAGAAAAGGCATGTTATAACAATAATATTGCATACATCCACAATTTTGAAATAATATTTTTATTTTAAACTTATGATCCTATAAAATATTTCAAAATCAAATTGCATCTAACCCTAAAATGAGGGTTATCAATCAAGCTGCGGAACTGTTCGAGCGGGAGTGGTCATTTGGGGATTTCCCACACGAAAAAAAAAAGGCTGATCAATAAAAAGTACTACTATTACTACATATTTAATGGAAGTCTTTCTAGAAGATACTAGAAGTAATTTGAGACCTACCTATTGCACAATCCGAAAAATTATTGTGTAATTTCTTTATCTGCTCAAATTATGTCTGACTATTCATCTATCATCATCCACAATTATGAATCTTTCAGTTATTATTTTATGATAACTGGGAATGACAAGCAAATTGGGTCCTGGAGTATGTTTGTTGTGATGGTTATCTTTGATTTTATGTAATGCACTATAACATTTCTAATACATGGCAATCCAGGCCCACTACTGTACCTGTATCGGAACCTGTGTGTTGCTGCGGTCACTCTGTCAATATCAATCCGGCTAAATTCTGGGATGGACTCGATGGACTCATTTTGCCGCTGAACCACCAAGTACTCCTCATATTGGTGGTTGGAGCGCACATTGTGAATGATTGATCTGAATGTTTGCTTGCAGAGAGGGCACTCTGCTTTAACCTGAAAACATTTATGTATATGATTAAAAAAGACTATCAAAGCTGTATTATAAAGTTTATATATTGAATACCAAAGAAAATTTTGTTTTGGCCATAACAAAAGTTTTGGATCTCAAAATACTATTTTCACAAAGAGCTCAACCCTTTACAATCTCCTAATTGTTCTTCTCTTCACAGTTTTTAATTAATATGCAGACAGTTGCTCTACTGCAATTGCATTTGAAATGAAAATGAGCTTGTCATGTCATGTCTCATTTAAACATGTGTTGTTATTTCAGACTGTAAGTCTAATTATAGAAATGGTTGTTATCAATTTGTTACAAATTGGCCAGCAGTTGGCAGACATATATTGTTTCCAGTTCCTAATAATCAAACACTAGAAACAGATTTTTCCTTTAAATGCAATGTAATCTGTTTAAAAAAGCTCACCTTACTCCAAGTTAGAAGACATGAAAAGCAAAACGAGTGTAAACAAGAATCAGTAAATGACTTGTTCTTGCAAGTGCCAAGGCATATGGCGCAGTTTGGTGGAGGAGAGCCTGTGCGACTGTTAGGCCGCTGAGGGCTGCTGTCATCACTCTTGACACTGCTGGGGTTGTCATCTTGAACAGCAGATAGTGCCTCCATGGCTAGTAGTAGTAGTTATCTGTGGGTATTGTATTAATTTACATTAGTACTCTATTAAACATGTTGATCTCAGACATTATGGAAGAAAAATTGTGACTTTAAGGCTATTGTTATCAATAAACATTTTGTAAATATCAGTGTTCACTGACACTACAGTGGGTGGAATAAGCAGAGCTAATAGAAAGGAATTGATTTTACAGTTAACTTCCCCCTAAACATGCAATAATATTCTTTATAAATTCATGATGATGTGTTCAGACAATTATGAGAAAATAGCATTATCTTTTGTTGTTGTGTAGGTTTAAAAAAATGAGAATGAGTGACAATTAAAGTAGGTACCTACTTCAAAATGGTTGGGAATGAAATCTGGATTTCAAGTAGGTAACAGGCAATTTATTCATTGTGAATTTGTCAAAGATGCTGATGATATTAGAATAAAGGATGCAAATAAGAATGATAAAGTATGTTTGGTCACAGGTGTGTTTTACTTACTATTATAATCGTTTGAAACTACAATAATGTCAGCTGTAATGATTGCGGTGCCTAACATATTTTCCTTATAAAATGGAAGTTCATGAAATGATAATACTCACGTACTGACAATGTGTGTGATCTTGACAGATTTCTGGTAAATTGTGACGTGACGATGGACGAAGTACCCGAGTTCGATCACTGAGATTCGATTACAACTAAATAATGTTCAAGTCTGCAGTGAAATGAAGTCATAACACAAGAACTTATCCGTCAGATCATGATTAAAACAATTAGATATATTGCTCCTGACTTATGCTATTTCCAAAAGCAGGTATAAGAACACAAATCAACTCCGAGTCTGCAATAGCGCATTATAGTAAACACGTTCGTCGCACACATGGAAACTAGAATGGAAATATCTACTTCTAAAGTATTGAGTATTTCATGTACATACCTAGATACATACATGAACAGAGCAGTACGTATACATTCGTATTACGACGAATGTATTATTCGTACTACTGTAGTATAATGTACTCTGTGCTACTGTAGGAAGGGAATCACATAGTAGTCTATGGGTCTATGGAATCACTAAACGGCTTTAGTAAAGCAGAAAAAAAAACGTAACTTTTGTTTTTCTCTCATGGCAACAATTTAATGGGTGCGATAAAGTCAAAGTGGACGTGTCCGCACTTATACCTCTATATGTCTATGCTACCAAACCTAGGGTCCGCCTCTATCTGCAATCGTAGGTTTACTCATCCCAGTGCAGCAGGGGGCATGGCCCCGGAAGACGGGTTTCAGGAGGCGGCAAGTGGGACCAGGCGGTAGCACCAGGGTCATAGATCAGAAGATTTTATACTAGACTTATTGTAAAAACCGGGACAATCTAGGACTGACGTACTATACACCACTGGGTGAATGAAACAAGCACTACGGGGTGGAAGGGACACCGACGCGAAAACGATTACCACGTATTCAGTCCATCATTCTGAGACTTCTCTCTTTCTCTTCTTACTTCTTGTCAGCTGACTAATGATGAAAATATAGGGGCGGTGAATGTCCGGTCTGCCCCGGGCGGCAAAAACCTACGCTACGACACCGATTATGAAAATAAAAGAAATGTTTTGTTTGCTAGAATTGTTACATTATGTACAAAACTCAACCATCTAGGTTGAGTTTTTTACAGTTGCTCAAACAATTCTATTAAAAATTTAATGAATATTTATGAAAAAGTCATTCAATCGTACGTCGTAACGTAAGTCGATTATTACGATTAGTATTGATTATTTACGACCACAAATCATATTTTGTTCAGCATACAGCCTGAACGTAAGAAAATTTGAATTTCACTCTTTCATCAAATAGTCCTCCAATGGCATTAAAATGAACTCAAGAGGGTTGTATTTATGATTATAATTCTGTAAATACATACGTATTACAGCCTCTAATCATATTTTGTTCAACATACTGCTTGACACTGACTGACCGGCAAATTGCAAAAAACGTAAGAAAATTTGAATTTCTGGGCTACCCTGGTTTAGGAAAATTTTAACAGTCTGGGGCATAGGGTAATTTAACAACTGTCACATGCTGGTTAACAATGGCAATGGGCTTGTTTGGCCCCCGTTATAAGACTATGCATAGTTTACATGAAACGCGACATGAACAGTACAGCAGTGACATGAACAGTACAGCGCGGCCATGTACTCATATAGCCACGCCTGCCACTTCTTTAGTCTGAATGGGGCTCAAACCACTGCTTGTACTATGCAATATTATACTGTCTCCCATCATCATGCCTTGCCCTGATCCCTATTAGGAGTCCGCGCAGCCTGTCTTCTGATTCCAACATTGTGCTTTCACTGTAAAACAAAAATTTGCCTGTAATATCTAATTCCATGCTCTGCACATCTGCAGCCTGTCACTTACCCTGTCTGTTGCAGGGCTGCCAGATTGTATAATTGGATACAAAAACTGTATAATTTGGTATCTGATTGTATCCTCTTTGTATCCCGGACCCTCATGTATAATTGGATACGGCGTTAAGCCTGTGAGTACTATAATAAAATTTAAAAAATAACGTAGGTAAATTCACGATCAGTCATTACTGCGTATGTTTAAAAAAAATTTAGCACTGTTTGTATCCTGACACTGAATTTTGTATAATTTCAGAAATATTGCCGAATAATTTATAATTGTCTACTGGCAGCCCTGGTCTGTTGTTCGTTTGTCACTGTCAAACGAAATCTTACTTAGCTTCAGAGAATTGCAGGTTGTTGTGATTATCTAATCGCTAAAATGGGAGTACTTAAAAAGGTAAAGATGTATTTTGATTTCAAGTATGAAAAATAAATATATTCTCAATGCATAAAAATCTCTTCGTTTAAAGTTTTGAAAATAAAGAACCTAGTCGATTCGTGAAATCGTGATACAGTGTGTCATCTGGATGTTATTAATTGACCACAAAATGATTTATAAAATTTTAGAGTACTGGCCTTGTTGGCATGGCTGTAGCTCCAAATGCCCATCACACCCTTGGTTCTCTGTATGGAAAAATTTTGCGAGTCCTGCAAAAGATGCCTGAAAGTGCTGGTTACCGGAAATATACTGAACCTGTTATTCGTGAAAGGGCTGCCGTTCTCACACAGGTAAAACATTAAAGTACTTATATTTGATTCTATTGAAACAAGATATATTATTTGCAGTTAACTTACAATTTTTTGCAGACTAAAGATGTGTATGAGATTGAATCAAAAATTAGCTGCGGACAAGCTGAGGAACTAATTATACAGGCCGAAAATGAACTGAACCTGGCTAGAAAAATGCTGAATTGGAAAGCATGGGAGCCACTTGTTTCTAAGCCACCCAAGGGCCAGTGGGATTGGCCTCCCACAAAGGCTTAATTTTGAAAGTTGTTAGTACCAAACTTAGTGAATATAAGTAAAGATGTAAAAAAACATGTTTTTTAATTCCTCAAAACATATTTTACTTAAATAACAGCTATAGTTAGGTTTATTTAGGTAAGATAACAAAACTGTTGAACATAATTATTAAAGAATGAAACACAGTGTTATTTTTTCATTTTATTATAACTAACATGATTCAGTTCAATTAAATATAAAAAAAATTGATGGAGCAGTGTTATTTGGCACAGTGCATAAACCATTACATATTATTACAAATAATGTTTGTAACATTTCATTTATATCTATATTTATTTATTTTTCATGTATATGAATTTACTGAGCCATAACAAGGTAAGGTTTAATGTACTGACTGCTTTACTCTTACAAACTTCTGTATATAGATGAAAGTGACTTACAAGTGTAGAACAGGTACACATAAATACACTTCTGGTAAGTATTTGTGAGTAAAGTAGAAAGCAGGATTACAACCAATTCATAAATTTTATAAATTCAAATGTAACCACTAATAAATACTTAACTAAGTAATTTTTATCCATGACCATTACATGATTTCATTTAATTTTGTAAAAAATAATAACTGCTGGTGTAAATGCAATTGTTTTGTATAAAAATATGGCATTGGTAACTCATTAATATAAATACTTTATATGCCTCTTAGTAATTCGCTGTACTTTGTAGGACAGTTTACAAAAATGCACAATTAAACAGTAATACAAAATACTCTACAAACTAAAACTTACGTATAAAAAAATAAATAACATTATTATAATCACTTGTCATAATATAATACTAATTCAGTGCTCCATGTTCTTATCACCTTAACTCAAAATCTCAAACAATATCCCAATTTACTTATAAACTTTATGATTACTTGAGGCTCTTTTTTTGTTAAATAAATTGGAATATTTATATTTACAACGACACATTATTAATAATGTGTATTACTGTTATTAGTATATGTTTTTTTTCTGGTATTAAAACATACATAACTTCACTTAGTTTAGATATAGATACAGTTTCATTAGACTCTGCTTCCAGATATTCACAATTGCAATATCTGGTAATCTGGTCTCAATGAAAATAATTATTTTAGAAAACAAATGTCTTGTGACATAATACACCAAGTCATAATTTATCATTGTAAGTTGAAAACAACTGTCTTAGATATATTGTGGACAAAATAAGCGAAGGTAAGATGCCTGGAAAAAATCTCATAACATGCCAAATGTATTGTTAGTTAATTTTATTATAGTTACAACTAATTATTTGAGACATCAATTGTTTTTCTATTGTGAATAATTCATTATTATACTTAGTTTAAAATTGTCACTCATTAGTCATGGCATGTCGTGAGTTCTTTGACCTGGACCTGACGAAGGTCCTGTGGTGCTGACAAAGTCTCTGAATGTGTAACTACAATGTACCTTCATTGTTGCTGGGTGATATTTATTTAATGAAACAAAAGATATTTATAATACTTACAGCAGGGTCCAGAGACTGGTAGTCTTAAAATTATTATTTACATTTAACACACCATCATTATAAAAATGAACAGGTATGCCTGTTTTAATACTAGGTAACACTTAAATAAATGACTAAGCAGCTAGCGCACTGTTGGGTTTTCAAAGCCAGCCGAGTGCCGACTGTTGATTTTCCAACAGTGCAATAATATTTAGGCATTATTTCTGTGTTAATGAAGATGGACATTAATATAATAAATTATATCATCTCAGCCTAGTAAAGGAAATATATAGTAGTAAGAATAACTTTTCCTACCATACTTGTTTTCAATAGATTATTAGTCATTTCAACTTATCTTTAAAGATAGCATTAAGCTCTTTTTATCTATTCAATAAAGGTAATAAATAGACAGATAAAACCTCAAAGTTATTACAAAACTAAATAATGTTTATAAGTAAGATGGTTTGTAACAAAATGTTTTATGTAGATGTGACGCCTTTCCTTGCTACTAACAAGTTCAAGATGGGATGTTTCTTTATATAGCTTACTGCTTTTTTATGGGTTACCATTGTGAAGTCATAGCCATTGCACTGTAAGATTTTGTCATGCATCCTTAATCCAGATTTAGCTGCAGGACTTCCTTCATGCACTTCTGTCACATATATGCCCTGAAAGAGCAATAGATATGAAATGAGCTGTAGAACTGATAGAAAAATAAGTCATTTTGTTTTTATTTTATAAATGAATAAAACCTCACATTATCAGTGTATCCTTGAGGACTTTTGCGAAAATCCTGATCAATTCCGCCGCCAATTTTAAAACCACATTTCATAACTTCTCTTCCTTCTGAATCAACACCAGCTTCTTTCTGAAGCGTTATTGGTATCTGTGAAAGATTATTAATAATTGCATATACGAAAAAAGATCGAATAAAACAAACAAAACTGGGAGTGGTCTTCTGACTTACACTGAGGCACTCCATAGCTGTTCCAGCTTGATGTTGAAATGCCATTTTCGCCATGGTGGCTGGTTGATTATTATGTCCTTCGGGTGAAATTAAATCTTCAATAGAAGTCTAAAGACTAAAATCACGTATATTTATCTGGTAAACACAATTTACACAATAATATTGTGTCTTTTTATGTTGCCTACGAAATTTCTATTTCACTCACGTCACTCAAAAGTAGACAGATTTCACAGATTGTCATTGTCATCACAAATCGGAATGACCATCGACATCGACTATCATGTTGTTTTTTTTCATAGAGTAAGCAAGCAAAGGCACGCTTCCGTGCTCAAGGAGAACTCCATCACAGAGTATACCACGCCCTACCATAGAATACAACATTAGTACCACAGATTTAAATTATCTCACATACATAATAATATTATTATATTATAAAGGCGAAAGTTTGTAGGTATGTGTGTATGTTTGTTCCTCCTTCAATTTGGTATCAAGATAGCTTATATTCTGGATTAACACATTGGCTTAATTTTGATCCCAGAAAAATGCGGTGTTCCCGTGGGATGATCAAATAACTCTATTATGCTTTTCCCGAATTTTGACTAAAATCGTCTCTGGCTACAAAAAGGACTAGGCTAGCATAAATTCAAGTTGTTGTTTATTCAAACGAGGTAGGTAGGTAGGCAGGTTAGGTAGGTAGGTAACTAGGTAGGTGGGGTAGGGTAGGTAGGTAGGGTAGGTAGCAGGGGCGTAGCTACTGCCGTATCAGCCGTATTAATTATACGGGGCCCCCGAGTAACAAGGGCCCCCGACGAGGAAACAAAAAAAAATCTTCTCTCAACCTCAAATATTCTTCTTGATAAAAGATAAATTGCAAATATAACTTAACACGGTCCAAAAAGCTCCAATTTTTCGAGCTCGCTTCGCTCGCTCTTTGATGAAGGCTTCACCAATCGCTGTTCAAAAACACCAATTTTTCGAGCTCGCTTTCAGGATGCTGTAATTTTCTAGCTCTTCATTGAAGTCTTAACCTTCATGATCCAGTCAGTCATGATCGCAGTTACAAGTTTTTTTGTCTCACTTTGCTCGCTCACACATTCTCTTAGTAAAATGAATGACAGCTAAAGCGATGCAAGTCAGGATGCTATTTTCTTAGTTTTGCAAAAATAATTTGTTGATTTTCTCTTCTTTTTGGGTTTAGCCGCACTCGGGGTTCAAAGGGCCCCCAAAAAAATTTGATACGGGGCCCTACTAGGACTAGCTACGCCACTGGTAGGTAGGAAGTTAGGTAGGTAGGGTAGAGTAGTAAAAAGTATAAGGAGGTAGCACAGCTTCCTTTTACCAGCTTTTAGCATCAAATTATCAAGACCATGATAAAAATGTTCTTGAAAATTTGAAGTCATTCTTTTTCCCAAGCTTCAGTGTACGTGTGGTAATTTTTGCACCACGCGTGACACCGCGGGCGCATCTGATATTTAATATAGTTATTTACTGGCAATCGTGTCCAGTCACGTCCATTGCCAACTGTCAAAATCAACGTCATGTCATGTTATCTGTCATTGAATTTGTACATTTTGCACGCTGGACGCTGGTCAGCTGTTTCTAAAAAACAGAAGGGAATTATTATAACAAATTAATAAAAGCTACGAAATAATTCACATTTTGAAGGTAATTTTTTTCCCTTCGTATTACACGATATCCGGAATGATGTAAACATAAAGTTCAAGTATCAATGATAATTACCTATATAAAGCCGCGACAGTTGTAAATATTTGCATTAATTTGGCAAATACCCAACTGAGTTACTAGCTTAAAGTGTAATTCTCATAAAGATATTATGAATATTGCAAAGATTTCAATCATTTCATGTTTTCAGATGTCTGGTCCAACTAGAAATGTATGGTGGATTGTTGTCAGAAATTTTATTGATTCTTTGAGACCCCGGCCGATAAAAGGAAATAATATGGGTAAATTAAATAATATTATGCTTGTTCGTGACATGAACCTCTGCAAACTTAACCAACATTCTTGTTTATTTAACAGCTTTTCACTCCAAGTAACAATTAATTTGCAAAAGGCAATTTAGGTTGTTTACCACCAGAGCTATTTTACTATTTATTTTAAATAGGTATAACAGTAATATACCTTGTGCATTTAATAATAAAAGATTTACACAACAAAGCAACCTATAGAAAATTAAACTATGCAAGAATACCTACTTCACTTCTATTCCAAAGTAGAATTGGTCTTTTGGAGGTGGTACACTGGGCTGTAGTTGAAATCTTAGTATTAATTAGGTAAACTCAGATTCATGTCCAGTAGCCATCCAAAGCTAATATTTATTGATACACATTTGTCAATTGTAGGTAAAGACTACTTGGGAAATGCCTACTTCGAAATTCCAGCTGATCCTAGTGTTGGTAAAAGGAAGCCTACTAGATGGTATGATCCACCAAAAGAGCAAGACTTCGAAGATCCCATTCCTGCAGAATGGGAGGCATGGCTGCGAATGAGGAGGTATGAGAAAAATATGGTTCCCTATCCATTTGCATAAAATTGTAAGACCTAATATAACTTGGCATACTTTTGTTTAACCTAATTATATTTTCGCATAACATTATTTACGCATAACAGCTTACGCATAATTTTTTTAAGCATAATTGCTCTAATCATAATAATGATTAAGCATAACATTCTGAAGCATACATTTATTTACGCATAATGATATTAAAACATATTTCTACAGGCATAACAAAACGCAAAATAACAATAAACTCCTAAAATGTTAGACACTAATTCACATTTTTTTAAAGTAGAACCATTGTATCGAAGTAAGTTCACAGTCAGAGTCGTCTTTAGGCGTACATTTCATACCGATAGTCATTAAACGGCAGAAAATCAAAACATTAATCATTATAAAACAGTTGATTTTATGTTTTTTTTTGTGTTTTTTATTTCCCTGTAAGAAGCATGCAAACAAGCATACACCATGCACAGCATGCAAGCGAGCATGCAGCATGCAAGCAAGCATACAGTATGCAAGCAAGCATGCAGCATGCAAGCAAGTATGCAGCATGCATGCGAGCAGGCAACATGCAGCAGGCATGGTTTCTGTCACGGCTCCGGCGCTGCGGGGCTCCAGCGGTCCCACGCGAGCTGATCGTCGCAGATATGTTTTACGCTCACCACCGCAGCTTCGGCTTGCTGGCCGGCTAAGCCGGCCAGCCTAAGCCGCGGCGGCGAGCGTTAAAACCACCTGCTCCTCAGCTCGCGGGCCCCCTCGCCCCTTCGCGCCTACGCGGGCTTAAATTACACTCTCGGGGTAGGGCAGACAAGACCACGTGGAGTCGGTTTGGCAGCGATTCGATTCTGTCACTAAATGTAGCACTACATATTGAATTTTAAGGCAATATTTTAATTTTAATTACGCTAATAGTCAGTATGTCTAGTAACATTTTGCGAATTCAATTTTTGCCAATACAAATTATTCTACAAGATAATTATGCCAACATAAACTGTATGCCAAAAAAAAAAATTATTATGGCAAACAAAATTATACCAAAATTGTTATGCCAAAGTATATTAGGAAAAAACACGTTATGCAAAAAGAAGGGATCCCGAAAAATATCTGCTTCATTCTGTATCATTTATTTCGTTTATTCATTTATAGTACTTATTTCTTACATTTTTAAATATCACTTAAAAAATCAATAAAAAAAAAACATTTAAAAGTATTAAAAATTGTAGCCCACCAGTATCATTATTTTTATAATTAATGTTATATATAACCACCCTTAATCATAATCAGGGATATTGAGGGTAGTGAGTGATGATGACGAAATGTAAAATATTAGTACAAAAATATAATTACTTTTACAGACCAGAGCCACCAACAGCAGAGGAAATTGAAAAAAACCTTGCTATCTCCCAAATGAAGAAGATAAATGCAGCTAAACTTGAAGCTAAAAGGTTAGCAGAAGGAGGTGCCGTGCCTGCAATACCAGAACGGGGACCCCAGTCATTTCCTGTATACCCTGATTTCCATGCAGGAGACCCCGAAAACAAGCCGAAGAATAAATATTAACAGATGAGCATGGGGCAAGCACAGGTTGTCTTGCTTTTAGAATACATATAGGCATCATGTACATAAATAATTATTGATTATAAAACAGTTCTTGAAAAGTGTAGGATACATACATTATGTGCTCTATAATCTATTTACAATTTAAGTTATAGAGCATTTATTAGATTGCCTATACAAATATACTTTGTTTTCAACAATGAACTTAATTTATATGATCAAAAAAGAATGTTTTATTATTATTTCTATTAAATTTCAAATATGTAGCTTAACCTTTTGACCTCCATAGTCACATAAAGGGTGTAAACAGACCCTTAACGAAGCCGAAAGGTACTTGTTCTCCCCGTCATTGCGATCATTTTTTTGTTCTAGACCATACCTGGGAACCTTCTAGTTACGGAGATATTGGGGGTCAAAGTTCCAAATTTTTCACAAGTTTTTTTTGAAGTACTGGTTTCTTATGTAAGACTTTTACTTTAAACACCTTCACGATCCCCGTACTATTCAATCCATCCATCAGCACAATGTTTTGAGTGCGTTACATTGAGTTTTACCGTAAAACGTAATTTTTCACCCCAAAAAAAAAAGTCGTTTCCCAGCAATAATTTTTGCGTAAAGTTACTTAGTTTGATGTACAGAATGCTTGGTTGACGGCTTCGTGAAGGGTCTGTTTACACCCCGTATACGTGACAAGCAAGCACGTGCCCTGTTACGCCAAACGACACAAATATGTGACAAAATTATAGGTGAAATTGTGGCTTTTGGTGTGAAGGGCACGCGCGTGCGTTTATGCTAGTGCGGTCAAAAGGTTAAGCTATGAATTTAGTTTCGTTTCTTACAACCTACTCAATAACTTAGTATGTCTGTCCAGTGATTTTTTTTTGTTATAAAATAACATGTTAATTGCCTCAAAATATTTTTGTAAACATAGAAATATTTTTGTTACTTTTCTTGTGTGAGTGACCAGAAGTTGAAAAATTAATTAATAAATTCTGAAAATTACTTTCTTTTGTAGTGTCTCATATATCTTAGATATAGTTACGAGCTGTGATCCTTAGCGGGTAGTAAATTATGTTATTAAAAATTGGTTTTTATTTACCTACTTATGTAATCATAATCATAATGAGCCCACTGCACTGCTGGAAAACAGGCCCCCTCTCGTGGCTTGTCATCCACCACGCGGGCCCAGTGCAGGTTGCTATAACTTCGGAATTATGATGAGACTATTTTTTTAAACTTGGTGAACTAGTATTTCTGGACTATTTTTTGCGTACTCAAAATTGATTTTCATGAAGTTTTCAAAGGTGAGGATTGTGTGGTGAAGGACACTAGATAAGTACATGATATCTATACTAATATTATAAAGAGGTAAAGATTGTATGTAGTTGTAATCTCCAGAACTAATGATGCTATAGGCTATAAATTATAATTTATATCAAGCATATTAGCCGAGCTATCACAATTTTTGCGGACGAAATACTAGTAATACGTGGCGAGCCTTTTAAGTTTTGTCGTTTGAACAAAAAAAAAACAACTAGAAACTTGAAAGTACTTTTTATTGTTCAAAGTTTTCACCACAAAGTTTAGTACACTTTTCCATTCGCTCGAACCAGTTATTAAAACATATATTCCACTCCAAAGTAGGGGTGACATGACTGTTTTGAAAGCGTCGACTGCTTCTTCGCCGAACTGGAACCTTTGACTACGAAGTTTTCTTAATTTTAGGAAATGTAAAGAAATCGTTAGGGCTTAGGTCAGGACTGTTTGGAGGATGGTTAAAAATTTCTAAGTTTTCCTGCTTCAAATACTCAATCGTTTGTCGAGCGCTGTGTGAGCTTACGTTGTCATGGTGTAGACTGTAGGATGATGCGTCGCTTTGGGTTAGATTTCCGAAGTTCGGCGATGACTTGTGGTAAACAAACAGTGTGGTTTACCACTCTGCATTAACCGTTCTACGATCTTCAAGTACAATCGTCGCAACATGACCGATTTTCACCATGAACGTAGCCACCATCTTCTTTGCAGCGTTTCGAGAGCGAACAACTTTAGTCGGCTTTTGCTCGACTTGGAAGACCCAGATTGTGGGTTGTTGTTTGGAATCAGGATCGTAGGCATAGATCCAAGATTCGTCACCACTGATGATGTCGTAGACGTGATTTCACTCTCCTCGGTTGAACCATTGAAGAGTTTCTGAAACCAACTGACGCGGAGCGCCTTACGATCGTCAGAAAGCAAATGCGGGATCCAACGGGGAAACTAGCTTTCTCACGCCAAGCGCCTCATGCAAAATCTTCTGAATGGTTGTCCCTGAGATGCCTATAACGCCTCTATCTCCCAATATGTCACATGACGATCTTCGAGGATAAGTTGTGTCACAGCAACGATGTTATTTTAAGTGAAGGCGGATTTTGGACGTCCTTCACGAGATTTGTCACTGAGACTGGTATGTCCACGCTGGAATTCTAAATACCAGCGTTCGACAGTCCGCAGACATGGGGCTTCATCATGGAAAACATGTTAGCTCTTCGAAACACTGAAGCCGTGTTAGGCCTCTTCGGAAGTTATAGAAAATTATTGCACGGACATTTTCTTTAGAGAGATTCATTTTCGTATTTCGTGACTTGACAGATTCAAAACAACGCTGTGACTTAACAATTACATTAATCCTAATTCCTTCAATTGTTTTGATATTCTATATTCCCACAAATTTGAATATGGAACAGTTCTGAATTCAAAATTGGCGGCAAATATGTTAACGACAGAACTTAAAAGGCATGCCTGGTACATTAGTTAAAAACTTAAAATCATCAGTCAATATTGCGCTTGCGAGCTTTTGTATTTCTACTTTTCTCAGCCTCAACTATCGAATGGAGGAACTAGAAATGAAATTGTTTAGCAAACCTTATTTTTTGAACTTAAATCAAATCAAATGATTAATTATTTATTTCGAACAACAAGGTCCATGTGGGTTAGTGAATAAGTACTTAAGCACATGTTAGTGGTCAGAATTTGGTAATTAAGTTACATTAATTAAAATTGATTCCTCAAATAATAACAATCAATTAATTAAGAATTCCGTCATGCCATCAATATTATGTAACTAGTTTTAGTCAGCACGACTAACGTGATGAGTTGATGACTCAGAATAGGGCAGTCAAATTTGTCCGCATTAACCGCCAGAATGCCATTGCTGCTAGCACGAACTCTGCACAATAAGGAGGCGACTTTTTTGCGTAGAATAGCTGCGAATCCGTCCGTACGAGCCTCTATGAACATGGCAGATGCGCTGCAGAAACGTGGGAGCCGCAATAGCATTCTGAAGGCATTGGCATTAAAGATCAAGATCTGACCAATGTGCTTGATGCTGCCCTAGAAGCTAGAAGAGAGGAACTGCTTGATGTATATCTGATATATGGACAATATTGCACTTTATGTTACTCAGATTAAGGAGTTGGTACAATTCAATGGCATAAAAATGTCGGCTCTATGGTGCTCAGGACTGGTTTAGGAGGCAATGGAAATCGATGAGAGCAAAAGCTTTATTTTATCCTTTGGGATAAAATAAGGGATTTTTCTGAAATTGTGACTGTTACGAGGTTCTAGGTGCTCTTGCCTTTCCGAGCACCCGATTTGGCAGGAAATGGTACCCATCTCCTATCGACGCGAAGTATGAGAATGTTCAAGTCATGGTGAAAATACTTGTTAGCAAGGTGTCGGTGCAGTTTGCCCAAGGTGGCTCGCCGTCCTTATGGATTTACATTTTGTATCAGCACTCCTGGAGGCTACAACCATACACCTGGAAATATCGAAGTGCCTTCATACCTACGTAGAGCTTAGGTAGAATTATGTGTGAGTGCCATTACCTGCACGTGCTCAAATAATTTCCTTACATACATAACAGGTAAATAGGTACTCCAATAGGTGTTACCGGCCATTGCAGACTTCAATGAAGTACCAACTTAGTTGCAGGCGGGCACTTCACTGTTTCAGTTTTGTGAACGCTGCTAGTTTGAGTGGAAACTAATTCGAAATTGTTACTTTTAAATAGGTAATGAGTGATGACTTGATATCCGGTTGCTCACGAACCATTTGACATGTTTCAAGTCCCGCAGAAAAGCTGAACATAACAATAAAGTAAGTAGATACTTATTAACTAATTAAAATAAACGCTGTTCCCTGACCTATGAAGGTTTATGTCAATTTGCCGAGGTAATAAGTGAACTTAAAATAAAGTAAGGAGCAGGTTATAAAAAGTTTTTCATAATGACTGATGGTCCACAACATTTTATAGGAACCTCTCGCAGTCTCACGAAGGGACTCAAGGGGCTCAAGCACCCATGAGAGTTAAATAGTCCATAAAAATATGATAAATAATGATACCTACAGAGACAGGTCTAGTAGCAAAACAACAAAGAGCCAAGCCACACCGCCTGTTAGCTAGCGAGCGAGAGAGCCTCTTTTCATACTTCGGTTCATACCGCGAGCTACCGAAAGTGCGTAACCGAAGTACGAAAAGAGGAGAAACGATGCTCGCCAGGCTCGCTAGCTGGCGGTGTGGCCTGCGCTCAAGAATAAAAAGCGAGGGTCGAACAGATAAATTACTTTTTACCTAATCTGACTATAACCGAGGTGGATGCTAAAATTATAGGGTCCGTTTCGCTCGCTCTTGTAGAGATTCTCTAGATTGTAAAAGCCATCAACAATACTTTTATTTTTGTAGTGGTAAAAAAATGCCTAATTTATCGAAAGCGCAAAAATTTCTAAGCTCGTGAAGTAAGCTTGAAAATCGATGTAGTATACTGGATTATTTTTAAAATTATCACTTTATTATAAACTACACTACATAAAGGGCTCTAGAAGCACACCGAACCACCCACCGACTTGTTTCGGTGTCTTTGTTGTCAGCGGGCTAGTTGGCGGCTTCAAATCTTTGCAAGTCGAGAAATTTTGTCGGCGGTACGAGATGTGTAACTTTTTTCACTAGTATGTGAGTATCGCCTTTAATTAAGGCAGTTGTGACAAGTCTAATGTTTTTTTTACAATCATAAAGACACTTCACACAGTGAAGGCTGTTCCGAGGTGAAGGTCTTTTCATTTTCGAGCCTATTAATATCCTCTGTATAATTTAATCCAAGTACAATTAACGGTTTATTTGTTTTTATGTGCATAGTCGAGATAAGTACGAGACATACGTATAAATAAAGAAACAACCAAAATCTGGCTCGGCTTTGTCAGGTCTAGTGAACGTGGAATAAACTACTTAATTATACATATTTAATCACGGTCTAATCTCATAATCTTTCCCCTGAAAGTAACACATTATAAAGTTAATGGCGATAAGAATTATGTATGTAGGGATAATAATGAGTTTTAATATTCGTCTGCAGGTCATAATTTAATATAATTTCTGAGTAGTTAGTGCAGAAAAGATAACAGTGATACCTACATAACAAGTAAGATTAATTGGATCCACGTGTGCAGTATGCGTTTATAATGTGTTTTGTTCTAAGAACTCACAGTTAGGTATTAGGAACGATGATTTGGTCTTTGAAAGTAATCTTTACAATACAGAGCAGCACTAGTGCAGAAATAGTGCTGCATTAACCTTTTTAGGTTCTATCGAGTTTGCGGCTGGTCAGGATTGGACACAGTATCTATCTGTGCGAGTGGTATTCAAAACAGATTTTGCACGTTTTGTTCATACATCATTTTCGTATAGGTAAACTACATTGTATAAATGTATAAACATTCATTCAGTCAAAAAAGTATCGGGAATGGATGATTTGTTTACGGTCCCAAATTCAATTTTTTTTTTTTTTGTTGTTAGATTGGCACAACTGTTTTCCATTTTGGCGTGGAGTTTGAGTTGCATCTATTATTTAGATTAAATACACGATGGATGGATTGACATCGTTTCTTTGATCTTCCTGTCCCTATCCATGTATTGCGAATTTCATAATGGACAAAAACATCGAACAAAGAGTTTGTCTTAAATTTTGCATTGCTAATGGAATTTCGTGTTCGAAGTCCTTGAAAATGTTACAGAACGCTTACGGTGTATCGAATTTATCAAAAACACGTGGTTATGAGTGGTACAAAGCGTTCGAGACGTGAAGGAAGAATTGACTCGCTCTGGTAGGTCATCAACGTCTTCAACTGAAGTAACTTCAGATCGCAGAAGTGAAGGAAATAGTGACTGAAAATCCTCATTCAAGTTTGAGAGAGATGGCCACTGAACTTTCTGTGTTTCACGAGTCAATCCGTACCATTTTAAATAATCACTTGGGTATGAAACATGTTGACGCTCGGCTAGTCCCAAAAGTCCTAAATTTTCTCCAAATCTCAATCGCATAAGAGACGCTGACGACATGCTAGAGCGGTCAATTCCGACCCAACATTCATGAAAAACATTGTTACTGGTGACGATACTTGGCTTTACGACTTTGACACGCAAACTAGTCAACAAGCTTCGGAGTGGCGCCTTCCAACTGAACGGAAACCGAAATACCACGCCAAAGTCGATCAAAAGTCAAAGTCATGTTGACCGTTTTCTTTGACTACCGCGGTGTTGTGCACTCGGAATTCTTACCGGAAGATCAATCAGTAAATAAAGATATTATTTGGGCGTTATGCGGCGTTTAAGAGAGCAAATTCGACAAAAAAGGCTAGACTTGTGGAAAGAAAATTCTTGGATTTTGCACAACGATAATGCTCCTTCGCACAAGGTCATCATAGTGTACGAATTTTTGACCAAAAATTCAACAAATCCCATCGAGCAACCACCTTATTAACCAGATATGGCTCCAGCCGACTTCTTTCTTTTTCCTAAACTCAAATTACCACTTCGTGGCACCCATTTTCATTCGGTAGAAGACATAAAGGACAATTCGCGACAAGAACTGAACTCAATTCCGGAAAAAGCGTTTAAAAATGTTTTGATGATGGGATTATTTTTTAGATCAAGTGTACCGTTTCTGAAGGAGCGTACTTTGAAGGCTATAAAATAACTTTGGATGAATAACTAAAGACTAACATTTTGTGTATTATTGATCGTCTCCCGGTACTTTCTTGACAGAGTAGTATATATTATTATTATAGATATGTTAGTGGACAGTATGTAATCCGTCATTGTATACAATTCCCAAAATAGACAGGAAATCTATGATATATTTTGTAATATGTACTTTTCCTAGGAAATCTATACATTTCCTAAATAGCAATCGGAAATGTATTACATTCTTGATGTTCTTAAGTACAACAATAAGAGCGAGGGGCGACTACACACAGTTTAGAGCTCTATCGTAATCTTTTTTTTTACGTTACCCTAAATTACTACACACCACACCAACATAAAGAAGGCATTGGGGCAAGGAAAACTTAGGATGCTAGAGCGAACGAAGTGAGCTCGGGATTTGGGCCGACTCCGGACACGAAGGTGATGGCGGGGTCCTAGTGCGAACCAAACCTGGTTTCAATTGAGACCTATCCCCTACGTGTTAGGTTACATTAAACCCTGCAGATAGAAATAGACGTAGACGTAGTCGACATAGACCCGCATAGCGGGGCTATGTCGACTACGTCTTATTATATTTACCTTGACGTTGATTTTATTCGTGTTTAGGTATTTTATTCACAGACAACATTCGTTTTATTTATTTCCTAGTATCATCTCAGAATTGCACACAATTCCTAGGAAATACATACATTTCACGGGAAATGTGTGTATTAAGAATCTTTAAAACATTATTTTACACATTTCCTAAGTAGGCTCGGAATTGTATATATTTCCTAGGAATTGTACACAATTCCTACATTACAACATAATATTTTATTTTATTATTACATTGCCGTTAACATATACAATTTTAAATGGAGAAGTGTGCCTGAAGTAGTCCGGGATTACAGATCACCGAGCTCGTCGGCTTAGATAAGTACTCATAGGTATGTTATAGTTTTAAAGGAATGATCGATGACAAACTCGTTTATCCGAGAAGCCCCTTTTTTGGCTATCAAGCAAGACTATCAACATACCTGCTAACACACTTTGACTCCCAGTGTCACATAAAAGAAGAAGAGGTCGATTATGCAATGCATCAGTACATGCGATTGTTACATTTCATTAGGTAGGTATTCAAAGAAATTGTATCATTATCAGAAAATGACAATAGAGTTTATAGCTAGGTATGCGGGTGCGGTATCACCTACTTATGATTGTCTTCAAGTTTGTGATGATAATAGGGTGACTATTGTTATGCAAGTCCTTAATACCATATCCACATCTAATCTAATATAGGTAATAGTAGACAACGACATGAACCTATGTTGAACAAACGGCATGTATGCCTTTAGGAAAGTTATTTCAAGATAAGAGAACTGTCAAATATCTCCAAATGATTTTAAACCATAACAGGTTGAAAGTTAAGTTCAAAATCGACTGATTTAGGCAGTTTGTAGTAACTTGATGAGCTGGCGACTGTACCTACCCAATAAGTGAGACTTACATGATTAGCACGATTGTTTTAAACCGACTTCAAATAGGAAGAGGTCCTATATTCGGCTGTATGTATTTTTTTTTGTATGTTCACCGATTTCTCGTTCACTTGTGTGTGGATCGATTTAGAAAATTGTTTTTTTGAAAGAGTACCTATACTCCCAAGTTGGTCCCATAGAAATATTGTCATGATTTGATCATGGACTTCAGAGATATGGAACGGAACTCTTCAGTAATAGACAACAAATCTGTCGTGATTGCTGCAATCGCTTGGATGTTTATTGTTTACACAACACCATAACAAAACATCACGCCTGTATGCTCTGAGGGGATAAGCAGATGTGTACAGTACACCCACATTTTGACAGTTAGGTACCTATGTTAAGTTCCATTTTATTGGGGATAAGCCTATTATCATGGCATGTATTGTTAACAATGTAAAATAAAGGCATAGGAAATATTTGTAGGCAAGTATAGGATATTACAACTCAGAAAGGAAATATAAAAAAGTGAAAAATAACGTCGGGGACAAGAAAACTGAAACAAACAAACAAAAGTCACCGACTTCCGAAGCTTAAATTATTTTTCACTTTTTTGTGTTGTTGAAGTCGGTTTTTTATTTTGCAAAAAAGTTTTGTTCAGTTTTCGTCATCGTTACCGCTTAATTAGATGTTTATGTATTTACCTAAAATACACACAGATTCATGAAACTATGCTCGAGTTCGTCGAGCAATCGTTTAGGATGTTAACTTGCGAGACATGAAACAATTATACGGGGTGGAAGTGACACCGACGCGAACACGGTTACCACGTATTAAGTACATCATTCTTAGCTGTTCAGTGTGTCAGCTGTTCCATACATTTTGACCGTGGAACTAATGCACTTTTGTAGGAAATATCTGTTTTTTTTTTAATAACCGATGATCTATGTGGGCTCAGATTGATGTACTGAATACGCGGTAACCGTTTTCGCCTCGGTGTCCCTTCCACCCCGGTTATATTCTGCGCGATCTTGCTGTTTTTAATGACAAGGAAAAGATTTCGTAGCACATTTTAATTTGTTTGTACCCCCCACCCATTTAATTTTACATCACACATACTTATATTTACGAAACACCTAAAGTAAAACAAATTTTGTGTTGACTGTACATATTGTAGGCCACTTGCATATAAAAAGGGTGTATTCCCGTTGACCCCACCGCCTTTGGTCCCACTGGTGGGGTCAGCGGGAATTGATTAAAACAATTGAAAATTGTTCCCGCTGACCCCACCAGTGGGGCTACGGCGGTGGGGTTAACGGGAATTGATAAAATAATTCAAAATTATTCCCGTTGACCCCACCAGTGGGGCGGGGCAGTGAAGCCAACGGGAATTGATTAAAACAATTAAAAATTGTTCGCGTTGGCCCCACCATATTTTTGAGTATTATAATATTACCTCAAAAACATTGTATGAAATCGAGTAGTGTTAGTACAGTTTTGCTAGTTACGGGCAGTAACCTTACGAACAGTACTAGGCTGGCATGAATCCAAGAGGGTATTTCTTACTCTAAGATTCTCTACCCAGAATTACTATAATCCACCACCACCTTAAGATCATGCCAGCCTGGTACTTTTTGGGGAACATAATATGTGTCGTATATTATATGCCTCACTGGCAACAAATTGGATTTTTTTTTATTACTCAAAAAGATTGTATGGAATCGAGTAGTGTTAGTATAGTTGTGCTAGTTACGGGCAGTAACCTTACCAACAGTACTAGGCTGGCATGAATCCAAGATGGTATTTATTACTAAAAGATCGTTCCTACCCAAAATTACTAAAATCCACCACCACACATGCCAGCCTGGCCAGCATCAGAGCTGTCGTACTGTATGGATCGGAATGTCTATTTTTGTTTCTGTAATAAAAAGGTGTGTGGTGTTGGGATTGCTGGACTGTGATGAAGATGAATGAAAAACTATTGCTTATAACGGAGATAAGAATCTTGAGATGGATGAGTGGAGGGGGATTGAATTTAGGAATTAATTAAGTTAGGAATGAGTATATTAGAGGACGTTGAAAGTGGTGACTATTACAGAAAAAATAAAAGAGGGAGCCGTCTATCTTATTATGGATATGTGATGAGGAAGGATGAAACAAATGAAACTAAAAGAGCGATGAATACGAATGTTGTTTCCCACTGACATCATTAAAGTTTGTTTCATTCCTTCATTTTTCTGATCTCCTAGTAGTTCCTGCCACCTCACGACTAAAATAGGAATTTCACAGAACTAAATCTATATTTCGGATACCTAACATGCAACAAGCAATAAAGATTATACTTCGTCATGATTTCGGCGCCTTGGTAGTTAGTCTGTGAGACTATTATCTTTGTTTCTCAACTCCCAGTTGTCCTTACCATTTTCCTTATAGTAATCTTCTTTTTCATTAAAGGCGTATGGTAGTGGGGACAGCGGGAATAAAATTTCAGACTTCCCGTTGACCCCACCAGTGGGACAAGGCAGTGGGGTCAGCGGGAACAAAAATGCAGACTTCCCGTTGACCCCACCAGTGGGGTAGGGTAGTGGGGCCAACGAAACGACGTTTTTGATTATTCCCGTTGACCCCACCAGTGGGGCTATCCAGTGGGGTCAACGGGAATACACCATAAAAAGTACTGACAATAACCGAAGTAGGCATGCTGCGATTACAATAATGTATTAATTTTTTTTTTGTCATTATGCGATTGTTGGCAACACACGATCAAATGTATGGTGGTTTCAAAATGTTGGCATTGTGCTACCCATTACTTGAACTTTCAAAAAAGTAGTCATAGTGCGAAAGTAGGCATCGTGCTACGAAATCAATGAAAATATTTTGATTAGCTAATATGTAGTTGGTACTTATTGGAGCCGAGGCGTGTAAAGATGGTAGCCCTGCCATATTTACACTCATCGGCTGCAATGACAAAGTGGTTACGTAAGGCCTAGGTAGGCAGTAGGCTAATAAAAGTAGTACCTTATTTAAACAGAAACAAAAGATTACCTTACCTACTCCCTAACCTTTTTCCAACTATGTTGGGATCGGCTTCCAGTCTAACCGGATGCAGCTGAATACGACTGCCTATCTGACCTCCACAACCCAGTGAGTACTGGGTAATACGATACCGTTGGTAAGACGTGTACTACTTGTCACTTTCGGGCCATTGACTACCTGTTACGACTGTCAAACATCTAGAAATGACCGCTGGGCTTCCGAGGCACGGAGGAAACTCGGTATGTAATGGGTGGTCACCCATCCACGGACCAACCTAGGCAAGCGCGACTTAATCTGAAGATCCACCCGGGCGGTTGACGGTTGTTATTATTTAGCCACGAGCTCCTCCAAAGTTTTCCATGGAAAGTTTTATAGATGAGGTACCTATTGCCAATTTCTGTCGACTACCTTTGATATGATGATGAACGTGTTAAACGGGTTAAATGGCGCGAGTGACGCTTGCCTGGCGATTGATTTTATCAGTCCGGGGGGCCGTATGACGTAACATAGAGACACAGTAAACAATCTTCTGTTGTACTTTTCCGACGGGGGCAATTTATCTTTATTCAGTCATTGGACAATTTCGGACGCAGACACACTTCTCTTGGGTCATCTCCAAACACCTCTACCCGAAGTTTAGCACTCAACGATATTTAAAATGAAAATAACAATCGGAAGGTAAATATTTCATCAGCATTTCTTTCAATTAATCATTAATTAAGTTCATCATACTTTGTTTACTTAACGGAATAATTTATTTATAACTAACTCATTCACAGACACATGAATGAAATATTAGTTATAATTAAATCTCATTGACTTTGAGTGAAAGATGAGTTTACCGACTCCTGTATAAATAGCTAATGTCTGTTTACTTGATACAGTTAACTGGTTTTGGTCTCATTTCTTTGACCTTTAATCAATTAAACAATAAGTCAATTATGAGTTTATCGCCGTGCACATATTTATGTAATTAATAATTATATCTATGTGGAGGCTGTAATCTAAGCACTTTATTGTATGATCTCAGGAGCGGTGGTATATAAAGTCACATGATAGTTCTTTTTTGCCATTACAGTTAAGATAGGCATCGAGGTAATAGCTAGTTACTGAATTTTCAGTCAAGTTACGAAATAAAGTACGTATTTACTGATTTATAATAAAGTGGAGTTTTTAGCTGTGGGGTTTATGAATTAAGAACTAGTTTTTGGGGTATTTTCTAGTAAAGTTTCTTCGACAGCTGACTTTAATTTGTTTTGTTGGTGCAGCATGGTTGGCAAGAACGAGCAGCAGTTGTCGTCGGAGGAGATCTTCGCTCTGGAAGACAAATACGGATGCCGCAACTATGCTCCCGTGCCCGTCGCCCTCAACCGTGGTGAAGGTAAGTTCAAGACCCTACTGGGACCCAAGTTTTTATTTATTAACTAAATAAGTACCTAAGTAAGTGCCTACTGAGAGCAGCCAAAAGATCATATACATTACCAAACCTAAGCGACATTTGTCTAAATTGGATGGCCATTAGTTTCCCCATTGGATTATTTCTTGCGTAATAAATTTTTATCTTTCGTAAAACTTTCAAATAGACTTTTCATCAGTTCATATTTAGGTAAGCGGTTGGTGTAAAGCTTAAAATTAAATGAAACGAAATATAGGGGCCTTAACGAGTAGGTAGGTGCGGTTGTTATGTTAGCCCAACGAGTTTTTCAGCCAGTAGGCATATTCAGCATGAGAACTTGATAGCTTTCTCAGCAAGGGGGGCGTGAAAACTATCAGAGCCTTTCGGGTAGGGGCCCACTTTCAGTTGTCAAAAAGGGCCAAAACAACGAGATCTTCATGAACGTTGCTTTTCATTTCATCGTGCGGGGCCTGAACCAAAAAGACTTAAACAGATAACACTTAACGAACGTATTATGGGATTTCACTTAATATGAAAAATCTGACTGTAAATTTAAACTCTTATAGCTATATCTCATACTAGCTATATAAACATCCTTTAATTTCGATGTTTTAAAGGTTTGAAAAAATCCAAATTATAATTTTGTTTAAATATCGTCGCAAGCGAGACGGCTGAGCATGAGGTCCTGGGTCCCGGGCAAAGTGTAAGTAGCAGCCATGGAATCTAGATTTGTGCCCGGTTGATGGCAATAGGCTCGCCCCCTAATACATATTATGGAACTTAAATATAACTAGCGGAATGTGGGTGTACCTACTAATTGGTACACCTCTGCCTAACCCTTCGGGGATGACAGGGGTGATGTAATGTTATGTAGTCAGCTTCGACAAATTGAGTGAACGGACTGAAAGGCCAATGTTACAAGCCTGTTAAAGTCGCTTTCGTTCAGTTGTAATCAACGTAGCTTAACAGGCCTTTGTTAATGTTTGGCCCTTTTTGATGAATAAAAGTGGGCCCGTACACGAACGGCTCCTATCTGCAACTTTTCAAATATAACACATCGACTGTCACCATCTTGACGAGTAACGTGTGCTGTTCAGCATTCATCACCTCCTACCTACTCAGCTGTCATTTGTCAACCCTCTGGGCACACCATAAACACTGTTTTTTTTTTTTTTTAAAGATTGATTAATCTATTTAAATAAATTTCCTAATAAAATAAATGGCGGTAAATAGTTGCCATTGTTGTTTAAATCGCATAACGTATCTAACTTAGTAGGTACCTACCTAGGTACGTCCTAGGATGTAAAGTTGAAATCTTCGACTTCGTGCCTAGATATTGTACCTATTATCAAATATGTAAATACAATAGTTAGGTATCTACTGGTATTGATTGCACCTTGAGAAGTTATCGCATAATGGCGGTTGTAAAGATTAGATCGATTTGATGTATAAGTAGCTAATTCAGCCTATCTAAAATTGCCAATGTTGCGAGCTGCATCTAGCATTACAGCTACGGTCGGCAAAGAAAGTCTATTGACACTTATACAGGGTGTAAACAGACCCTTCACGAAGCCGTCAACCAAGCATTCTGTACATCAAACTAAGTAACTTTTCGCAAAAATTGTTGCTGGGAAAAGACTTTTTTTTTGCGGTGAAAAATCACGTTTTACGGTAAAACTCAATGTAACGCACTCAAAACATTGTGCTGATGGATGGATTGAATAGTACGGGGGTCGTGAAGCTGTTTAAAGTAAAAATCTTACATTAAAAACATGTACCTATTTAAAAAACACTTGTGAAAAAGTTGGAACTTTGACCCCCAATATCTCCGTAACTAGAAGGTTCCCAGGTATGGTCTAGAACAAATAAATGATCGCAATGACGGGGAGAACTAGCTTTCGGCTTCGTTAAGAGTCTTTTTACACCCTTTATTTGAATTGATACAATATTATTTTATAGTTTGATACGCAATGCCTTTCGGCATTTCATACGGGATGGAAGGGACACCGACGCGAAAACGGTAACAATACATCATTCTGAGACCACATAGATTTTTTTCATCGGTTATTTAAAAAAAACAGCTGTTCCATACATTTTGACCGCGTAGGTATTGCATTTTTGTAGGAAACAGCTGTTTTTTTTAATACCCGATGAAAAATTTCTATGTATGTTTGTATGTATGTATTTCTAGGGGGGCTCAGAATAATGTACTGAATACGTGGTAACGTTTTCGGTGTCCCTTCCACCCCGTATACCTAGGTACATTATTTGAATTACTTTTTTTTTTTAATGGATACGATTTTTTGTGTTGCGCATTTTTTTTGTTGGCCTATTTTGTGTCCCTCTGCTGGGTAAAGAGTTCCCCTTCCACCAACATGATCAGATGACATACCACATTCAATGCGGTCGGCATGGACGGCGATGAAAGCTCAAGTGTTAATTGAATTTTCTTGCTGACCATATACGAGCCACGCCCACACTCTTGTTGGGTATTTTAGTAGGGATATTAATTGCAAATGGAAAAGATATGACAAAGCTGGTAAATAAGTACCTACTTACCTAAGTACCTTACCTTATTAATCTTACTAACAGTAGTTACCTTATTATCAGTCCTTACCTAAGTACTGTTAATAAGGTACATTGATTTAGCGTGATTGCTAGCCTATATAGGCGTTAAGTTAATTTTCCCTGGGAAATGAACACTCAATTCATGCATTCTAGTATTTAAGCAATGTTGATGATTTTGCGTAAATAAAGATTTATTTTATTTTTTATAAATTTTTAGAACATGTTTAATGAGTGCCCTATACCTACCTTTTTTTTTTCTTTGCATATTTACGGTAAAGTCCGAACTCATTATCTGTCAATTTCTAAATGTGGGATCATGGGATGGGTAAAAACTATCAATAACACTTAATTAATTTCTTATGAGTAGGAACACAGAGCTATTATTCGTTTAGATTTGGTAAACGCTCATGAAATCTCCCCGGATAGCCCAATGAAATTTTCTGAAAGGTTATTTTGTTTTAATTTTTCCACCAGCCTCCTAAACGTTTAGATATATATTCAGTAAGACTGCTGTAGGACGTGATATTATAATAAGCGACACTTCTTTCTGTGTGGCTTCAGCCTACGATACAATCGGGCGCATGTCAGGGGTATTTTACCAATGCAACAAGGCGTCTTAATCTATTAAAACTGGGATTTTTATTGAGGCCAGCGCAAGGTCAATTTGTTTCCATTGACGTGTTGTCAACTGTACTATAAGTATGATTATAAACGTAAAAAAAGATTATTTTAATGGTTATAAGATGCCATAAAAATTGTTAGACTTGACGGTAAATCTCGAAACTGGAACACAAAATAAATAAGTAACAAATTACATCTTCTAATCTTTAAATTGCTTAAGCTATGTTTATGGTTATTCTGAAATTCTATCTACATTAAAATTACAAAAAAAAAATATTTTAAATCTCTTGTAAGCTAATCGGTAAAGCAGTACCTAACTATCCCAGCTAACCAGCCGTCCTGATATTCTTACCTTATATCCCAAGTAGCACAAAACTGCATTATAAGATGTCACAAGAGGTAACATCGGTAACTTTAGCACTTATGAAGAGTTATTACAGTACACTCGACCTGCAATAAGTGAAAAGTGAGCTTTCACCTGAATAAGAACGTTATTATGCGTCACGGAGACCACACTGTAACGCTTGCAGCGTTAATATAGGTAACAAGTTCAGTATTATACAGCTTTAAGCAATTTAAAGGATTTTTGTGGACTTTAACTAAGCTATATTCTGAATTGAAGACCACAACTGTACCCTTAGACCACTTGCATTTTATGAAAGATCACGTGAGCTACTATAATGTAATCAGTTATTCTGTGGCTTCAAATAACAAAGATATAATGCCTTTTGCTGCACACAGTGGAAATTGTGTAATGTTAATCAGCTTGTTACACGCAATCGTATAATAGCTCTTATAAAGCCTACATGATTACTATGGGTGAACATTATATGTTGCTAAGTTAAAGCAAACTGCTCTATATTAGCTCACATGTTATCCATAATCTCAGTGAGAGCTGAATACTTGTACTATCGTTGACAATTAATCTACTAGTGCCGTTAAATAAGACCTTGAAGACTTCTTTATTCAGCGCTTCGTAGGTAAGTAGCTAATCGCGTCGTTTAAGATATTGTGATATGTGGAAATATAGAAAAAGGACTGGCGGAATTCGCCGAAAAATTCATGCAGAATATTTGAGAATTCTAAACAGAAATACAGATGATACAGTGAACATTGAACAGGCTACACGTTTTGTAAATAATGGTCCAAGTGTGAATGAAATTTTAGAACGGGAGGGTTCCGTATTCGAAAATGTTGGTGTAAAAACATGTGCAGATTTAGATTTAGATGGTATAATGTACGTAATTTATTTTTTACCTATCTACTGTGTATGGACTGTCCCTTCCCAACGCTCCATGCATAAAACTAAATAAGATGTACCAACTGTAATTAGTTTACGATTGAAATAATACGTCTGTGCACGAATGAAAGTAAAAATAAGTCCAATCCGCGATACACACCCGACTGCGGTCCGTCGCACGTCAACTGACAGAATAGCGAGGCGAGGTGTGTCAAAGGCGAGGAGGGGGGGTGCTCCCGCGCCTCACTTCACAGGCGAACATTACACGGTCATGCAAGCGTTAATCATTTCCATCAATCATGAATGATGGTTGAATGACGGAATTTTATCGCCTACAATTTTCGTCAATCATCGCATTAGAGATTAGACGGTAGGTTTTGTCTGTGGCAAAACTGACAGCAAAACTTATCGTGTAATGTTCGCCATAGACTCATACTCTGACTGCACTTAGATCGCGCGCATACTGTAGGTACTTAGGTACCCTACCTAAGTTTTTCATTTCACAATGAACACACTGTTTAAAAGCCTGAGCTTTTAAAAAGTTTTACCTAATTATGTCTACTTTGGTCGAGAAAACTTTGATACTTACTAGGTATATGATTAACATACACTAATCCAAAAAGTATAGGATGATGATGATGAGGCTTAATCCGCGGATCCCTAAAATTCCTGCAGAGTTTATCGGTTCACTGATGGTTACCTACAGTTATTTGCCTACATGTTACCCACTATCAAGCTTTACATGAATCTGTAGCTGACTTGTGTAACACAAGAACCACTCGTAACAGCTCGTTACGGATTCATGTACCACGAGTGGACACTTAAACAGCTCATGCCGTTTGATTGTGGTTAATACGGTACACATTGCTTGTCTGCCATTTTTAGATTCTAACCTATGTATACAATATAATAACAATTTGTTTTTGTTTAGTCAACGAAAATAACAACAGAATTTGAATAGAAAATGTAATGATTTTATACGTAAACAGCTTATTGTCAAATTACAAAGGAAAAATAAAAAGACTTAATTTTTTATAATAATATCATCAACCTATTTTATACTATAATTTTCAAGTAAACAGTGATATTTTGAGAGCGCGTTAAAATATTCGTCTATAATTATATAGTATTCTACAATAAACTCTCTTTCCCATTCGGATTTCATGCACATGGAGGAAAAACCGATAAACATTTGCCTATTTCCCACAAACACTTTACAAAATGGTTCACACAAAACATATCAAAATAATATTAAGTAGTAGGGTGAAAATTATTCACAATTTTGCCAATTGTGAATTGTCAGCTCCATAAAAGAGTTACTAATATATCCTGGAGTGTATTTTGTGCTGAAAAATGGGTAACAAGTACTCTATTATTCAGCCCTTGTGGTGTATAAAAGGTAACACATATCGTGATAATCAGTCATTATTCAGCTCTTGGGGCGACTGTTACCTTTAATAATGCTCAAATAACGCTGATATAGTGCAACCAGCTACATTATTCAGCTAACAGCTGATTAATTTGTGCCCAAATCAGAGTTATATCAGCTGAGTAGGCGCCTCTAACGCTTTTATTCAGCAGGTTTATTCAGCAGAAGATTTCATTGTGAACAGTGATTCAGCTACTATTCAGCGCTTCTGTGCTACTTGGGATAGAGCAGTGGTGATGGAAGGGTGGTCTATGGTAATGGCTACACTTAGGAGTTGTTGTTGTATTTTAAACCCAAGCAGACGTATTAAAATACCTTGCGTAATATATTTCATCACCATTGCTCCCCAAATGGTGACAGCAAACCATGTGCGTTAGAAAACCAAAAGTTCGAAGACATGTTAAATCTGCCAACCCGCACCAGCGTGGTGAATTATAGAGCCCACTCCTTGTCATAGAGAGGTGGCCTGTGTCCCAGAAATAGGAACATTAATGTATGGTTCTTATGCTTATCTTACTTTTTTCCAGGAGTCTTCGTTTGGGATGTAGAAGGAAAGAAATACTACGATTTCCTAAGTGCGTACTCCGCGGTGAACCAGGGTCACTGCCACCCAAGGATCATAGCAGCTCTCAAGGAACAAGCCGATAAACTTACTCTTGTATCCAGGTAAGCAAAACACTGAACTTTTTTTTTCTTCTCTTTACTCGAAGAATCCTGCAGGCTGCTGTAATCGGGCCTGATAAAAATCTACTGAAACGTTCACACCAAACTTAAATTAAAGACAATCACCATTTTTCATTCCCAGTTCGGGCTCAGTTTATTAGTGTATTTCTCAGTAGCAGCCACGGAGTCTGGATTTACGCCCGGTTGATGAAAATAGGCTCGCCCCCTATTGTAAGGGACTTTACATAACTGGCGAAATGTGGGTGTACTATTTCGTATACCTCCGCCTAACTTTTTGTGGATTTCGTGGAGCGTGATGTTATATTTTGCTATTTTAAATATCTATTCATTTCATTAGTTTACTTTTAAAAAGAAACGGTTAAAGTGAATTAATCAGCTAAACAACGTCTTTCAGAGCCTTCTACTCGGACCAGCTGGGTAACTACGAGAAGTTCATGACGGATCTCCTCGGCTTCGACCGTCTACTGCCCATGAACACTGGCGTAGAGGGCGGAGAGAGCGCCTGTAAGATTGCCAGGAAGTGGGGCTATGAAGTCAAGAAAATACCCGATGGACAGGCTAAGGTAAGCACTTTCATGAGGTATTCTACTTGTAGGACCGTAATCGGGGTGGTTTTAGTGAGGTAAATAATCCACACTCCCCGGTCTTATCCCCCAAACACTGGTCGCCTTTTGAAAGTTTCATCGAAAAAAGGTACCGTCCTTTACTTATTATTGCATAAGAAAATGGAGTACATTTCAATGAAGTTTAAAAACTTCATTGAAATGTACTCTTTATAGGTGCAATGGCAATCGAATTTTGTCGCTGATCATCGCTACGTGAGTAGGTGTTAAAAGAGTTTCGTTGCTGACTGTACATTTACAAACCTGCCAACTACATGGCATTAGGGACAATATAAAAAAAATCTCGTATATATATTTTTTTAACTGATAAAATAAATATCTGATAATAAAATTTATCAAACCACTTATAGCATCAAACAAAAATAAAATCTAATAAGTCATATCAGCTGCGTGCATATAAATGCAAAATAATCTCGGACCACTTAAATCTTATCATATTAATCATAATGTAAATGTGATGTAAACTTTGACCTCTATGCGCTGAAACGTGTGGTTTCAAATCTTACTAATGACTACATCGTTTATCAAGTAGTTATTTTTATCACGGGTTATCAAATTCCGTGGTGACTAGAAGAATCCGGTCCTTTCGAGATTTGGAATCCGGCGGACATAATATATTGGCCAGCAAGGCTTTTCATTATTTATTTATTTTTCTTTAGAGTCCCGAGGGAAAAGTGCATCCTTAGTGAAGGGTTTTTTTAAAGTATAGAATGTACGTGTGCCGTCTTTCAAACGTTTACGTACCAACGTTCCTAAGTCAGTTTTTTTTTTTTACTCTAGATAATCTTCGCCGAGGGCAACTTCTGGGGCCGCACATTGTCTGCAGTATCAGCTTCATCGGACCCCTCCTGTTACGAGGGCTTCGGACCATTCATGGCTGGCTTCCACTTGATTCCTTACAACGATACTGATGCTTTGGAGGTACGTACATGTCGTACATACTATAAAGGAGCTTTGTAATCTAGCATACGCGATACATGAGGTAATGATTTCATTTTCAATTCGTAGAAGGCAATCCAAGACCCCAACGTAGCTGCGTTCATGGTTGAACCCATCCAAGGAGAGGCAGGAACAGTGATCCCAGACGACGGCTATTTGAGGAAAGTGAGGGAACTGTGCACCAAGTACAACGTTCTATGGATCGCTGATGAAGTACAGACCGGTTTGGGTAAGTCTGGGGTACATAAAAAGGTCAAGACGAATGTTTATCGCACCCCGCGTGTCAACAATAGATAGATGAATGTGTTTACTGCGTTTAACAGTGATACGGAGGATATAAATAAAACATTTCCATTGTGATAGGCCCATTATAGACAGCAGTTAATAATATTTTGCTGTTTTTAGTAGCATTCGTTTTGTGACGTCAACAGTTTTTATCAGTGTTTTAAAAATGTAGTTGGCTTACGCAAAACACTACCCTACATTACATTGACCTTATTAAGGCATCGAATCTTTGCAATAATACTGTTTTGAGTCGTAACTTATCTACACGTCATTATTGTAGGTACTAACTATACATAATAATTTGTTTACATAGATAATCAGATTTTTGGGTTCACTGTTGTTGATACTATGTTAATATTTTATTGATTTTTTCCTTTAATTCCTACACTGTCTTGGCGGTTTAGTTTCGAGACATGTAGGTAAACAAATTATGTTTCGGAAAAAAAACATGAATTTAATTTTTACTAGTATAAGTTGATATCTATTTATTGAAAGTAACATCGATTAGAAACAAGGATTTAAGAAGACTACTTGTTTGAGGATTAACTTTTGTCCGTCGCAGGTCGTACCGGTAAGCTGTTGGCGGTGGATCATGAAGGCGTGAAGCCCGACATCCTCATCCTCGGCAAGGCGCTCAGTGGTGGGGTGCTGCCAGTTTCCGCGGTCTTGACTAACAGTAACGTCATGGATGTAAGTTTTTTAACGAATCGCATTGATTGGTTAACCCGCTTGTAATTATTTTATTATTTTCTGAAATATTTAATGCAGGCTGAGCCTGATCTTCCTAGCTGTTGTAGTATACAGGGTGATTGTTTAAATGTGGACAATTCTTTAGGGGAGTAAAGTTCCTACTCATAAATATGAGCAACTTTTACTATGGGACCAACTATGAAACATGATTAAAAAAATTGCTGTTGCCTAAATTTTTTCGAGTCACGCGGCTAATAATGTTTGGAGAAGCTAATATTTTTCGCGATTTCATGTAAGGTCCCATAGTAAAAGTTACTCATTTTCATGAGTACTACACTCACCTAAAGTATTACCCAAGTTCAACTCTACTTACTAAGTTTAGGGAAGCTTCTGTCAGTGCGAAACTTTAACGTACAATTGATTTATTTATTAATTTTGATGAGTTGCTACTTTTGTTGCTGACCGTTCTTCCGACATCCACCACTACAAGACTAAGCTTTAAATGATAATATTATCACGCTTATTTGTTTTAGGTGATCAAGCCTGGTACTCATGGATCTACATATGGTGGCAATCCTTTGGCTTGCGCTGTTGCCACTGAAGCCGTTAAGGTAAAATTTTTTTCTCACATCACTTCACGCCTGTGATCACCGTAAGCGTAGACAGAGTAGTACACTCACATTTCGCCAGTTCCTGTGATGTAGGGGTACAAATCCAGGGTCAGACGCTGCTACTGGGAAATCCCTAATGGAATAATCCAATCAAACTTTGCCCAACCTGGGAATCGAACCCAGGACCTCGTGCTCAGCAGTCGCGCTTGCGACCACTAGATCAACGAGGCAGTATTTTTTTCTTAAACCGGTAAACCTATGGAAGTCTTCGATGCTAGACCCATAATTTTAAACCATTTTCTTCTGCCATCAGGTGCTATTAGATGAGAAACTATGTGAAAATGCGGAGAGGCTTGGCAAGATACTGGTCGAGGAGCTGAACAAAATCCCCAAGAACAAGCTGACCACTGTGCGCGGCAGGGGACTCATGTGTGCCATCGTTGTTCACGACAGTACGTATTATATTTGTGTAGATTATTTTCAACACTTTATATTTTTTGGTTGACGACTCGCAAAACTGCATCCCTATCTATGCTGAGACTTCTCTAACATCAATTTGATTGATATGAGTCGTTGCTGCAGTTATCCAAAACATGATGTTGAGTTAAATTGGAAGCTCTGAAATTCCAGCTAGTTTTAACTAAACGAGTGTTTGCTTTGCAGGCATCTCAGCCTACGACGTGGTGCTACGGCTGCGCGACGCCGGTCTGCTGACCAAGACCACGCACGGCCAGTGCATCCGCCTGGCGCCCCCGCTCGTCATCAACGAGCAACAGATCCGCGACGGAGCCAACATCATCCGCAAAGTACTCGAGTCCTATGACAAATAAACTTCCCGCTAAATAACTCCGTCGCAACACGTCCGCAGCCTGAACAGGCTACGCTTAATACGACTTCTTTAGAATACGAAACTAATTTATTTTGTCATCTTTCATAAACAAGAGGGAATATTGTTTCACGAGACTATCATTATAAATTATAAAGGTATTAAAACTATACGAGATTATTTTGAAATAAAAAGAACTCACGTTTTGTGCGGTATAATATTTTTTTTTATATTAACATTTAACAACCATCTCACAACACGCTAATAATCACAGTTAGTTGAGGTAAATACTGTACTTGTAAGTAACTTTTATAAACATGTACGAGCCGAATTAAGGTAAAATATCACAACGCATAGCTCTTTTGTTCCTCTGGCACTTAGCATTACAATATAATTTAATTAAAGCAAATACTTTTTACGTATATTATGTAGATATATGTTTAAGTATTATGTAAACTTGGATTGGCTAGTTTTTCTTATTGTTGTAGTACTGGCATTTACATCTTGTTCCCTCAATTTAATCCGGCTTCTAAGGCACCCACTTGTGCTCTCATGGTGTCGGTTAGCTTCGAGAGTAGAACCGTCTCATCCAAACTCATTTTGGGGCTTTCCAGCAAGCCTGAAACGAAACAGCACAAACATTGTATATGGGGACGACAAAGTAAAACAAAGTAAACATTGAAAACACATTGTTCATGATCATAAAATTGATTGCACAAAGAAAACAAAGCATGAAATTAGCATTTTTCAGACGTGACGTGACGAAGTACGGTGACAAACAGTACTTATTTGCACATGTATATCGAGTTAATGACTACTTACAAACAAAACTGAGTCGTCGCGAAGATCGTGCCTTTTATGTTTGAAGAAGGTAAACACGGACTTGTTATTTAAAATTAAATAAAAAAGGTTTTATTGTAACACGAGATGTTTTGAAAATAAAGCAATATGTAAGAGAGTAGGTGTTTTGTTTCCCTGACTACGAAATTTAAGTAAGGGTTGCAATCATATTTTGTAACGTATTCCTAGACGTGTCTTACCTTTACTAATGCAGTCCCAACATTCTTGGATCTCGTAACTGAGCCCTGCACTGTTGTGGAAATGGAACTTGTATTTTCCTTTGGGTAAACTCCATTCTGTGTTGTTTGCCGCCGATATTTGCAGTACCGTGGGGCACCAGAAATAGTCCAGCTGCAAACGAGAATGAATAGTACAAACAATTACTATGATTTGCATTGGACTGCTAATTGCTTTCAAAGTAGATTGTCGGATTTGTTGTGTAAAAATGCAATGCACAATGGGGTGCAAAATAGCTTTTATGTGCGGCGAGATATCCCATCACGCTGATAGGCGAATATTTTTTACACGGCATGACTTCGTGATAAAACTCATATTGTCAGGTACTGCTAATGGATAAACTCCTCAATGATGAAACCACATAACAAGTTACGCACAAGTTATGTTTAAGCCTCATTTTATAAGTGGGAGCGAGCCTATTGACTAAGTTAAAGAAGCAAGATAACGTCTGAGTTGGGAATAGAACATAGCACAATATCCAGGCTGTCTGATAAAACAAGTTATAATGAAATTAGTTGCAACGTCAATAAGAAAAAGCAAGGATCTTTTGGCGCTCGAGTTCCATTAATAAATAAATATTAGTGGATTTTTCCGCAAAAATTGTATGGGAAAACCAAGATGGCAGTGTGGGTTTACCTACAAAAGGTAGTACAACTATAATAGCTGCTCACCGCAATAGCTCCCTTAGTGCCAACGATTTCAGCCCTGTTGGTCATATTGGCCCTCGTGTGCGCGGACATAGTGGCGGTCCGGCCATCCTTGTACTTAAGCGCGCACGATATGGACTCGTCCACGCCGCTCTTGCTCAAGTGCCCCGTGCACACGATGTCCGTCGGCGGCTCCTTGTATATGAACTGCACTAGTTGCAACATGTATATACCAAGGTCTAGCACGGCACCACCGCCCAAGTCTTTCATTCTGAAATCGACGACCGATATCAAAGGCGAAATGATCGAGTTGAACTCAGACAGAACTATTAATTAAGTAGTTTATGGTGGTGCTCAATTTAAAAGTTAATTAATAGATATTGCGTTTGTACAAGAAAGGGATGATGATGGGTAAAGCATTATTAATACATACGGTGGAAGGGATATCGAGACACACGCTGTTACCATGGATTCAGTGTACGATTCTAGTTATACGTAGTTTTTTTTAAGGTTCATTTTTACCCTGTAGTATTGCAGTTTTGTATTAAACATCTTTTTTTTAAATCGAACAAAAATTTCAACGCTTAGATGTGCCTAAAATTAAGTATGAATCCATGGTGAAAATGTATGTTACAATATCCCCTTTCAGCGGTAATGTATAAGCAGTGAATGACAATAAATATCTTACAAGTTCCTCTCAATGTCGTTAATTTCGACCCCAAACTGTATGCTGATGTGATAGATGTCCCCAAGCCCGCCCGAAGATATGTGCTGATCCAAAGCGTCGTAAGCAGGGAAGAACCTCGACCACATCCCTTCTAGGAGGAACACTTTCTGTTCGCGAGCCAGGTCCACCAGTGATTTAGTTTGTTTGTAAGTCATACCCATAGGCTTTTCGCATAGCACGTGTTTACCATTCTCTAACATTAATTTAGTTATTTCGTAATGCTGCAAATTGAGGACACTCACGAATACAATGTCTGGAAACAAGAAAAATATTTCCGATAAATCTGAAGGCTTGCGCCGACTTTATGAACATGTTGCATGTCGGGTCATATCGTGTTAGTGACAGTCGTACTGCCGTGCCTTGCCTTGGAGTACAACCTCGCATTAAAACATTAACCGACTCGAGAATTTCTACTGTTATATGCATATTCTAAGTTTGGAGGCAATCGGTTCAATGTCGAACGGAAATGAGATGCAAAGGCGTTGGTGCACTGCACCCAGTTCGACTTCTAGAAAATGTAACTCAGCGGGCAATCGCGGCCCAGCTATGTTTAAGACAAATTTACTTTACGCAAGCCTCTTTATTTACACTTTAATAAATAACATAAAACAACGACACGATACAGGACAACTACTATTATAGAAAATAATTATTAGGGAGTTATTTTGTTGGCAAATTGTCTGTTTTACTTTTTAATTTAGTTTTAGCTATGTTACTTTTCTGTATTTGCACATGCTGGTGCAGTTTTTTAAAGTTAACGCATCTGAAATGTTTGTATCTCTATCCTACATCTATAGTAAACGCGAAAGTTTATGCTGATGGATGAATGCGCTTACGTTTCTATACGCGGGTGTGAGTAAATAGTAGATACCACCACTTTACGCCTGGTGTCAGATGGAGAAAAGATTAGTAAGACAAAAACGGTGGGTTGGTATTATGTTGTGGAAGCGAGGAATTCACTAAATTCACGCATAGTGTACATTCTGGAAGCGACGATAGAATGTAATTTATAGATTCATTATAGCTTGAGCTGTCCCTGAAAGGTGCGTGGAAAGATCTTCAGTCTTTCTTGAAATCGCGACAAACGGGGAATTCCTGCACCTTTGTTCTGATGCCAACTGTAGTAAAATAATGGAAACTCATTCGTCACATTTGTGTAACTCTAGGCACGGTCTTTCTTTTCACGGTGATTGTCTTACGGACAACTATGTGCTTTGCTTTGGGATCATACGACGGCCACTGATTAATCGCAAGGTATGCCAGATTGCCGCAATTACGTTAAAGTTTGTAAATGTAAGGAAACTTTTAGAAGGCTACTTACTAAACTATTCTCTATGAAATGTAGGTACCTACTTACGGTGTAACCACAATTACCTATTTGAAAAAAGATAAGAATTTTCAAGTCAGGCCTCGTGAGGCATTAAGCAAATCAGGCGGGTTAGTAGATAGGCAGAAGGCAAGTTTTTCTCCATGACATAGTAATGTTAGGGAAGTGTCTAAAGTCATTCGAGTGTAATGATTCAGCTCGTTATCGTTTTGTTTGTGTACTGATGCTTGTGTAAACAATAGGACGTTTTGTTACCTATAGAGTCATCACGCGCGAGTGGCTCGTAGCCTTCGTAGGCAGTGTTGATTTTGTGGAGCGTGGCCAATCTGTGCACACGGTCGAGATCTTTGCCGGCCACGGCGACGACCTTGTGTTGATCAGCCGGTAACGTCCCCAGTGCCGTCAAGAAGTCGTGAGCTATCATACCAACACCGGCTACGCCCCATTTTAGTTTCAAACGCATCTGGAAAAATTCACAGATAAAGTAGTTTGTAAACAACGTTGACAGATACTGCGTCTGGTTAGAGCAGCTGTACCTACTCTGAAGTGGCGAAAATCAGCGACGGATTTTCTTAAGATAAGATTATCAGTGTTTCATTGTATTACGTAGACAAGAATTTATGATTATAGGTACATCGTTTTGGGCGATTTTGAAAGGATTTGTTGCGTAATTTATTAATCCCTGAGATACGAAAAAACTGTAAGAAATTCGACAAATCGATTTTAAAGACAAGTGTCAAAAGTTACCTACTTACCGAGCTTCGATGAGAATAAATGGTTCGTATAATGGAAAAAATTCCTCCGCTTTTTTCGTAATGCAGTAATTAGTTCACGGTCTCAGCCAATAAAAGTAAAACCTTGTATGAGTCTATTCCTCACTCATATCAAATACATTCGTAATTTAATATTAACGTACTTGAATGACAATAAGAAACACGACACTTTATAGAGACGTAACAAAAATGTGTTTTTCTAGAGGTGTACAAACATAACATTGCATTAGGTATTCCTTATCTTTTAAGATAATCACGTAAAAGGTACACAATGTTTTATCGCGACTTCACTGGGAGTGTATTGTGATTTGTCCTCACATGGAATATATGACAAGTTGCCTCTGCAGGCCTCTTAAATATGTGTTAATTGAACTCAGCGTATGACAGAGTTAGTAGAGCTATGTATAATGTGTGTCTATTGGCCAACTAGGTTGATTGGTAGTTTGTTAGTGTTATATGAGACAGGAGATCATAATAATGTTTATTTATGTTCATGATCACTGTAGTGACACACTAACAAGCACTCTAATAGATGCATGTTTGTCTCTCTTCAGAAGATACAAGTTTTTAAATAGCTGTAATGTAAATGGTAATTAACAACAGATGTAGTCATTATCGAAAACCACACAGCCATCACATTTTTGATGGCCATAGTAATCTGATTACATTATCTGACCGAGTTCTCTGTTATTTTTAAATTCCTGGAAGTAGTCTTTGTGTCCACCTACTAATGAGAAAAGAGGAGTTTCCTTTGGGCTTATGATAAATTGCAATAAAGCAACATCTTTACTATTATACTGGATTTTAGTGACCCTCAAACCATTTTGCTTGTTTTTAAATTTATAGACTGGAATACAAAGAAATAAGAGGAACAGCGGAATGCAATTGTATAAAGACATTTAGAATATAAATGATCATCTAACTGCATAGTGTAGACAATGCCTATGCATAGCTGTAGGTACAATTAATGTTAATCAACTAGTTGGATGGTTACATTATGATTATTGATTGTATCAATAGGTACTTACATTTCCTTCATCAGGCATATTGAGAATACTGTGGTACTTATATTTTAACTTGAATAATTATGTTTTAACTCATTAATAATATCGAACAACCAGTCCACCTGAAAAAAAAGATTCCTATAGTAAGAAAATCAATAGGTAATATTTTATATTATTAAAACACAATTAAGCAACGAGACAAACAAATTATGGCAATATATTTTTTGTACTTAAATGAAAAATAAACAGTGTAATATGATTTATTCAAACTACATACTTACAAGTTTTAATTTATTATTTTTTCAAATGAATGCAACATGTAACTGGTTTTGTTTTAACAACTTACCCGCACTGCTTCAATCGGACACCGCTAAGCTACAATACTATACGGTACTAAATAAATAATACGAAAACAACTTACTAAAAAGAAAATCAGCTGACTTGAGCCGATGAAAATATCGTCGCTGAATAGTAATATTCCGGTTTTATAACCTTACTTTGACATAAAATACAAATCAAGTTTAAAGTATAACGTTTACAATAACTTTTAAGTTATGTAATTATCGTCATATCTTATCAAAATTATACGAATAGACGAAAAAAGAAGAGCAGAAACACAGTAGGGTACAAGCGTCCAAAGATTAACGAATGAATGAATGAATAAGAGAACTGTCATTTATTATATGTCATGCGTGCGTGATCTAAGGTAATGAATGAAAAAAAAAATGAATGAATATTACGTCCTAATGTTGCTATTAAAACGGGAATCGGTGTCGCGCAGTGTCATGTGTCGGTTATAAATACAAAAACAAAACCAAGTGCAAAGTACATATTGCTTTGACCGACCATATCTTTGTCTTTGTTTTCCCCAAAAAAGTTCCCCATATAAGTTTCTGCTTCAAGAACGCCAAACATCTTGCAACACAGGACAGGTACACAAACGTCAATTTTTCAATGTCAAAGTTGTCAAACATGTGATCGCATTCACAAGTTCTGCTTTGTTTTCTTTTATTTGCGATTAATTTGTTTATGTTTTTGAAATGTCATTAGTTTTGAGAAGAACTTATTTAAAAGCCAAGAATAATATATTGTCTTCCAGTAATGGGAACATTTCGTTATCCGGTCCATTACTAACTTTTGCGCCTCGAACGTTCACTGACGACAAATCTGGCAATAATCCACAATTTAGCACGAGTACAATATTAATAGAAAATGGATTTAATGTTCAAGAACTTCCTGTTGCTATAAAGAAGTTGAAGGATCTCTCGGACATCGACGTGAAGCCAAACGAAGAACGAGCAACAAGTGCGCACGACTCTATCAGCTATCTGCTGATCCAAGAAGAGTTTAAACAATGCCTGGATCTGAGGGAAGTATTCTCCTTACTATCGAAATGTACAAAAATAACTCCAAACATTGCATTAGGTGCAATTGAACGAATATATGACATCGAAAAGAATCCAAACTCTTTAGCTTTAGATTCCAAAAGAATGCACATCAATTTAGCCAAGGGTGCCATTTTGGATAAACTTCTTAGGGTGGTCATGAAAACTGAAGATACACGCACAATATTGGATATATTGAACACAGTGTCACCATTTATGGAACCTTACAAACACAAATTTCATGATGAGCTTCTTCTGAGAGTTATTGACAACAAGTTACATATTGAACAACTATGTGAATTCATAACTTTTTTATTAAAAAATAAAAATGATGAAAAATATTCTGAAACCATTGACAAACTGTGGGTTGGGTTTGTGGCTAAAGAGAATGAAATAAATGAAACTAATATTGTGCAGGTGTTTGGTATCCTGCATGGCTTGAAAGTCAGCAAAAGAATCATTTTGACATTGCTGGAACAAAAGCTATGTGATTTGTGGTTTAAAATTAAGGCACCTATCATGCAAGACATATTGAGCTCTTTTGTACTGGAAAAATATTTATCAGTGCAATCATTTGGTGTTGTTGGGAGCTGGCTTTATGCCAATATTCATGCTTTAGATGAAGATTCATTGTTAGATGTAATTACTAAACTAACTAGGCTTAATTATACTGATGACCAAATTGAGAAGGCTGTGGAAAAATATATGAAATTGAAAGGTTCAAAAATAGAGAGCCATGTTCTTATAGTAGGAATTTTAAACTTTTGTATGCAATTTCAAATTTACAACGAACAGATATTAAATTCATGCAGCCAATACTTTCTGAGCAACTCGAATGTTGTCCCCCCTAGTTTTATCAAGTCTTTCATTTATCCTTATGGATATTTGCATTTTGATCCTGCAAACAGCACAGAATTTTGGAAACTTGTAGATAAAATTTTAAATGAAAAATTTGATAAAATTAGTAGCAGCGATCTCAGTTCAATATTATTGTCATTAATTTATTTAGGACAATACCCTTCCACCTTAGTCTGTAGAATGCTAAGCCCAGAGTACCTGACAAAAGTAAGAAACCCAGAATTGATGAAAAAATTCTATTTAATTGATACTGCAATGACATTAGAATATGATGAGTATTCTGGTCCCTTGTTGCCAAAAGACCAGTGGTCTAAACCTATCACTCAAGACTTTCGAGTTAAAAACATATTAGAAAAAATTATGGATACCTTGGTAGATGTAGCAGGGGGTCAAGACAAATTGTCCATGGCAGTGTCTATACCATACCTACCATCTGATGAAACATATCTGTTGGATGTTATGTTACACTCGGCTGGTCTCGGGAGCAAAACATTCAACTGGAAATCAAAAACTGTTCGCAATGAAAATATTGCCATCTTAATTCATTTGCCTGATCATTATTGTTCTAATAATGATCATTTGATTGGTCCACAAGTGATGAAAAAAACACATTTGAAAATTTTAGGAATGAAAGTTGTGAGCCTGAAATATTCTTTACTAAGTCAATTTTATACAACATACAATAAAGGTGGATTGAAAAAGTACCTCATTGAAAGTATAAATAATGCGGAACAATGTACACAGATAAATTAGTCTAGCATGTTTGTGTAGGTAGGTATAGTATGGAGTAAACTTTTCAGGGTTTATATAGATAAACAGATTTTGTATACTTACATATTATTATAAAATTATATTTACACAATTCATATACTTTTGGAAAATAGGGTTAAAACCAATGATTTTTTAGATTTCTAGTCTTAAGTTTATAGGCCACAATTTTGATGTTAGCATCTGTAATAAGACATACCATGCCATCAACATAACTAAGATATCTGTACAAAAAACATAAAAAAATATTATTTATTCAGGGACTAAACATGTTTTTGTAACTTATTTTTAGTGACTAAACATGTTTTTGTAACTTGTGAGGTGCTATGTCACCAGTTCAACACTGTGATTGTCAAGCAATAAAAATAAATAAAATATTTTTATTTACAAAGCCATTTGATTTCCTCAATTTGTTCCTATAGTCATGCTGTTACAAGTAGGTGTAACAAATGTGCTATTGTTATAATCGGCAAACATGTTGATAACTTGATATTCTTTATGGTTATTACTACCATAATATTTATGAATATACATTATTCATAAATAATATGGTAGTAGGGGATAGAGTGCCCCAGCATGATGTTAACATAACTAAAGTCTATTCATATCATAATACAATTGAAGTTATTTTCACTTAAATTTTTATCAACTTTTTGTCAATGTCAATGTAAGTAAAGTTGATTTCAGAATGAGTATTAAAAACGCATACCTAAATATTTTATGGCTCTTTAAATATTTAATATTTGGAGTTGTAGTGCAAACTGAACTTTTTGTATAGCTTTTGAAGATGAAGTCCCTCAAGAGTCAAGTTCTAGGTAGGTGTACCTATGTGCAGCATCGACATACTCTTGTCGACGGTGGAAATATGGGGACATTGGGTTTAAATGTCCCTATCAATAATATGAACAAGTAGTAATACTTAGTAATACTTATGCACTAGTCGTCGACCTAATGAATTTGGCACTTATACTCGATGTTCTATTTTTAATTTACATCTATAGGTAGGACAACACTGCAATAAAATGTCGTTGGCACATGAACATGATTGTTTGGAATTGAAATTATATACGGGGTGTAAACAGACCCTTCACGAAGCCCTCAACCAGTGGCGGCGTTAGGGTAGGGCGCGGTTGGGCGACCGCCCAGGGCGCCGTACATAACGGGGCGCCGCAGGCGCCCCTTTGTTTCCATGTGACTCAGGTTGGCTGGACAAATCTTAAACAAATCTTGACCTATCTGCGATCGACAATATAGCAATCCCGATTGACAAGCTTGGCAACTTTGTCAATCGAGAATGAAATTGCTGAAAACCTCGATTTTGATAAAATAATAAAAGAGTTCGCCGACAGAAAGGCTAGAAAAGTCAAATTTTATTAGTTTTTTTTTTTTAATAAATGGTTATTTCTTTTAATAAATGGTAATTTCCTTTTTTCATATGGGTTTGAATTGCAGTTAGGGGGCGCCGTATAAATCTCGCCCAGGGCGCTGGTAGTGCTAAAACCGGCACTGCCCTCAACCAAGCATTCTGTACATCAAACTAAGTAACTCTACGCAAAAATTATTGCTGGGAAACGACTTTTTTTTTGGGGTGAAAAATCACGTTTTACGGTAAAACTCAATGTAACGCACTCAAAACATTGTGCTGATGGATGGGTTGAATAGTGCGGGGGTCGTGGTATTTAAAGTAAAAATCTTACATTAGAAACATATATTTAAAAAAAAACTTGTGAAAAAGTTGGAACTTTGACCCCCAATATCTCCGTAACTAGAAGGTTCCCAGGTATGGTCTAGAACAAAAAATTATCGCAATGATGGGGAGAACAAGTATCTTTCGGCTTCGTTAAGGGTCTTTTTACACCCTTTATACCTCGTCATAGACATCTTCATTTCGAATCGATGGTAAAATATTATTTTATTAAATGAGTTGGGCCCAATCGCGGCATCAGTGGCGTTTTTGAGTTCCTCAGGTGTTTGGACATGGCGTAGGCGTTACTAAACCATATTATCAATATTAATTGGGCATTCGAGCTTGGCCTTTCCACTGGAGCATTTGTCATCTGCATCTGGATGGACCTAGAATTTGCTAGAATGTTTCCGGTAGGGATAGGTTTGGTTAGCATAATGAGGCACAATGAAATTTCATTTACCTTTTATATGTATAGAAAAACTCAGTTAATGGGGTAGGAAAAAAAACGAAGCTTGTATTTTTATTAGTTTATTTCATTATACTCGTAACATCTTTTTCTTATAATTACTCACTGACTAACTTTCTAGAATTATTATTTGAATATTTTAATAATTTCTTAAACAACTTTTACACTTCGAAATATTTTTCTATGAAAAACTCGTTCCAGATCAAAATACATAATATTTATAAGTTAAATAGCATACCGCCCAGCGATCACTATCTATATACTTTCGTTATTGCTCAATATCTTGAGATGTAGCATGATGTAGGCTATCTTTGTTCGCTTCATAGTTCCGACATCAAGAATAGTTTTGTTTCAATAATAGACAATCTAGTTACATTTCTGGCTGTTAGACGTAGGCTTTATAAAATACAATTTTCAAAATATCTTCAAAGTAGAGACAGCCTTGTTAGTTACATTTTCATGGTGTAGTTTGTAATTCGCAATAAGATAGTCACAGATTACATATTATGAGGCAAAAAGTTACGAGTCGTACTCAAGTCAGAAATGGGAATGAGATTTCAGGATTTTGTAGGGTTACGCGGATAAAGGTGCATCTACACATCAGTGAAATCACAGATAGAATATGGCGTTGAACGTATATCCACGTTATCTCCCATTGTAGTACATAGCCAGAAATGACTACACTATAATTTTATAGCCATAATGGTGTATCACAGCAACTCTAGCTTGAATATTAAATTGTAAAGAATGTGTTTACGCTGACTCACAGCCTAAGATCTAAAATAGGTAATTTAATAGTTTTACATCAATAATTACTTGATACTTGTCAGGTACAATCGCCAAGCATTCATGCATCCAACAGCGTATTCAATAATACCTGTGCCTTTGAATACGTTGGCGACTCTACATTTAATAATTTATAATGATTTTATATTAATAAAGCTAAAATGTAACGACTGAAATTACGAACACGATTTTTAATCTATTCCGAGTAGGGTACTATGTAATGTGCATGTTGTTGAATTACAACTATGTTAGTAAACGTGACATTTCTAACACATAATGTATCTCCGAAAGCTATGTTATTGTTCATATTACACACATTACTGACAGTTCACCGAGAGATGAGTTTGTAGTAGGTAACTCTAAAATGTGAGTAGGATGACCTACGCTATAGATTCGCCACCGTGTCAATTAGTTACTCACTGAAATAATGATGTTTGGCACATGTATGACATTATCGTGGGCATCAAACATTAACTAGTGTCCTACTTAATAATTTGAACTATCTACAATGTTGTTATCAAGTAAGATTTAAGTAGTCGTGAAGCGTCTTGTCACCGGCGTGGGCTCATACATGATACATCGGATGAGCACAACCCGGATGGTTCGGTCGTCGGTCGACGCGCTCCACTTCCGCGATGTTTATATCTATACCTATTATTATTTGGTATGGTTAATGAGCCGTTGAATATAATCGACAATTTTGTAAAACGAAATCCATTAAAAATAGAATTACACGTTCTTACAGAACACAAACTATTTAGCTACAAATGTCCAATTTCGACTTAGAGTAATAAATACCTAAAAGGTATATTATAACTTTAATTTAAATAATTTAGATATATAATTCAATAAATTTTATTTTAAATAAATTATCGTCCAATACCTATTAATAGGCATAAATAGCTTTATATGTAGATATATTTTTTCTATGTGAAAGGAAGATATGTGATCACTATTTCATTACGTCGGTGTTATCACTAGGTGACAGAGAACACATTCAGAAAATGAAAACGAGCGATATAAAATCACGACATAATTGTCAAATGTTGAGTTATAGATTAATATAATTTAGAATGATTTATACTTAATCTTATTAAGTGATTTAATTTTGTTAGTATCGCTATGCTTCAGTGTGGTAGACAGAGTGGTGCCGCGGGCTGGGTGTCTGGTTGCTAGGCGACCGAGTGCTCAGTTACTGCGCACTGGTATCTCATAGACGGGAAGTCGACAGTCGATTCATAGAATAACTAACATCTACGTACTTAATTTAATATTATGGCATCTACAACCATGACAAAAAGGAATTCTTAAATGCCTTCGAATTACTTCCTACTTTGTTCGTAACGCAGAGGAGCGCGAACAATAAATGACGTTACTTGTATTTGTGAGTACGAGTTATGAAAAGGTTAAACTATTTTTTATTTGAGGAAATCTTAAAAATATCAACTCTTGTACAAAATTCGAGTTGTCGCTATCGTAAAATCTTAGGGCATTAGGTAATTGATAATTTTTAAAATAACAGTTAAGTTCGTAATGAACCTGAAGGAAATGCTATCAATCCAATGATCAACTTCATATGTACTTAAATAGTATCGTGAAAGAAAGAAAATACAGTTATCTAACTATTTCATCTAGGAAGTGTCGTTAGCTATTTAATGTTGTTTATAACTGTAAAATGTTTCATCAATATTTTAATACGAAGTTATTATTATTGAGTAGATGGTAGCTCACTTATGGACTAGGATATTTTACAACACCGATTCCTATTTGGCAGTTATCTAACACTCTTTATACGAATAAGAAATAGTTCCTTAACTAGTGTGGTGTAACGGTAGGTAAATAAAAATTGACAAGTTTTCATCATACGTACATACGCGCAAGGTGCACCTGTGTCCATTGTTGTTGTACTGCTACAGATGTCTTTATTCAAAATTAACTAATTACATTTCTAGTTTTAATGCAATACCTACGAAAGCAAAAACATTTTCAAATTGATTTTCTGTTTGAAATGGTTGTTATTACTTTTTAGTTTTTGCTGGAAAGTTATACATGTCTAAAAGTAGCGCAAATATAGGTACTTTTCGTTCGACGACAAGAGAGTAGTTTGCGAAAATAATGCTTTAGACTTAGAGCTTCTACAGTCACGTGTTCTTTGGAAGATCGTGACGACTGTGTGCAATACCGTTGTTGTCAACTTTAAGTGTTTCCACAGTATTCACTTTACTTGCTTTATTGACGCACGTCATAAGGCAGACCAATCGACGCTGGAAACAATAGCGCGACCGAGTCAAGGCAATTACAGATGTAAAAAAACAAATGTAGATTTAGCTGAACGATGACTACTACTGAATAGTCCGGATATATTACCGCTACCACTTAAGTAAAACTAAAACAATAATCTTTATATAAACGATCACAGTAAGAAATCATCTACCTACGCGAATGTGCGCAATAAGTTTTCAAGTATTCTCTAAGTTAATTGCGACGGGGGATCGCGTTTAACTATTAAATCTTCTCGCTAATACTAAATACGAATAGTTAATAGTTACCTAGGTATCCCTCAGCGCGTTCTATTTGCTGTTCTATCTACTCACCATAAAAACTATAGGGTTCGTCTTGTTGTGTCAATTTAATGACTTGTTGTATTTTTGGTATAACGAATTGTGTATGTATTAGATATAACTAATATCAGAAGTGACTAGAAATGATTTGCAAAATGAACATTTCTCGGAGTCTATCCGGTTAGCGACAGTTAATTTTTTTTCACAACTTCCTGCGTCAGTCACACGATAAGTTTTAAGTTGAGCAGATGTAAAAATCTTAGAACAGAATAATATTTACAAAATACAATTTTTAAATAGTTAAAAAATCTTTATGGTTTTCAAGAAATGTATACTCTTATAAAGTATGTCTACGTCGTGTTAACAATCATAGAAAATAAAGTGATGTATAAAAATGATACAAATCAATCTCTACGTGCTAACGCCTTCACAGTCAAATAAAAAAATATATGGCATGTCGGTAAACAAGAGACCTCTCGGGTGCTTAAAGTAACGCTTAGCTAATCTATGTAATAACAAAACAACGAACTTAGAGCTAACGTCCGACAGATAAGGCTTCTCATTAGATACATACGTCATATCCATAAATATCTATACAACAGTGAATAAATTTCAAAACAACGTCACTCTAAACAGCAAATTCAACAAAACGTATCGTAGAATTAAGCTAACATTTACAAGTAAAACGAACGCCGAATACAATCATCGTAAGAAAATACATACAATATTTATGAACGAACCGGAACGCGACGGTCGTGTCGGCAGTCTTAGAGATGCGCGGGTTAAGTCTTTCGATCGACGAGACTCGAGCCCGACCGATCGGAACGTTCCAAACCATAGCACTAACAGTTAGGAGAGAAGCACCGCGCGCTCACGAGTAGATCGTGATCACCTCGCGCCCGCCGCCGCGCACCATCAGCACCTTCTCCAGCCCCTCCGTCAGCACCTCCAGGAACTCCATGTCTGCCGAACACGACACAACAAGTCAAACAACTGGAACTTTCCTAGAAGTTCGTAGCACTTGCTACGTTGGGCAAACCGTAGCAAGTGCTACGTCGAACTACACACCATATTGTATACAAATAATCAAACCTACAAGGCTGTGCAGTGCGTTATTTTTGTAGTAAGCGTCACAAGGTGTGATCTAAACGAGTAGACTGGACTCTGAACCTGACTGCGGACACCGGACTTTGACAGATTATGTACTGTTATGTCCGTCAGTCTGTTGTCCGCAGTCCGGTCCACTTGATTTTACCGCACCTTCTTTAGAACACACATAGCATGTGCTACGGTAGTCCACTCGTGGCACATGCTAAGCTTTATTTAGCGGCCAAAACCATAGGCTGTGCTACGCCGAAAATTCGTATCGAGAACACGCGTAGCAAGAGCTGCGGTAGTCCACTCGTAGCACTTGCTACGCTTTATTCAGTGACTGTTGCTACGCTGAACCCGTAGCCAATGTCATAATTATGTTGTGTGGCTAATGGTGTTTGAATTGGAGTACCTTACATAGCACATGATGACTTATTTGGCCGACAAGGATCAGAAATATAATGGAGATAACCAGTATCTTCGTACTTCACAAGAATAAGTTTTTTATGTTTGTTATAAAAGGCATTGCTCACAGTTGGACTCCCGGTCGATGTTGGTGTCGCGCGGCGGGCCGGGCAGGTTGAGGATGACGAGCTGCGCGTCGTGCGAGCGCGACACGATCACCTCGTTCAGCTTCACCGCCGTGTGCATGCGCCGCACCGTGCCCTCGTCACTGACACACATTCATTATGTACATGATTGACTTGACTAATTACCAATTATAAGATTAGTTTAATTAATTGAATGAAAGTTGACCTCCAATCTCAAGGAAGGTTGTATTGATATGTATGTTTTAGATGAATTACTGGTAGATTTAACAAGTGACGATCGAAAATAATATCTTGTTGCGTGCCGAGTGCTGCTAGCTAACTCGAGTCGATCTTTCTGTACACAGTAGTTTCTTATTAAAAAGACGTTGTGAACTGGAGATATGGGTAATGTTTCGTATGTTTCTGTTGTAATCAAAGAAATAGGTAGTGGTACTCACGGCGTGATGTCGGAGAGGTTGGGCTTGGGCTTGACGGCGTCTCCGTTGGCGCCTTGTTCCTTGTGCTTGTTGTCGTCGGGCGGCGGGCTGGCGTCCTCGCACTGCGACCGTTCATCGGGCGAGTCCCACATTGAATCGATTATGTGCAACAAACTACTTCGAAAGTCGTCCTATTCACCCCAATTCGTAGAATTTCCATTTGCAAATTGAATTTTGAAACGCGATTTGTTTTGTTTGTGTTGCACATGACGGATTCAAGGCGAATGAAACACGGGATGTCATATATTATTTTAATTGTTAAACGATAACTCACTACTGACATTCAAACATCAAACCTCTTATCTAATGTGGACAACGAAACAAACTAAAGTGAACAAATTAACGTGAATGAACTCATCGCAAACATATGACCACCGTGTGTAAATTCGCTAGGACTCGTTGGTGACAATGATGAGGGTGGGGTATGATCATGAGTAAATCAATCAAATATTAAATAAAAATGACAAAAAATGGTTTGCAGTGCATTGTTGTGTAACACCGACATGTAAGACTACCACACTATTGCGCTGATCGACGTCAGCAGCCTAATCTTGCGAACGATCGAGACACCAGGATAAGTCAGAATTTACCAATAAAAATCGGTTTCATTTTAGAATGTCTTGGTTCACAAATGAATTAAGGCATTCCCAAATGAAAAGTATTTCAATTATAATAGTAGCTAACAAGTTTAGGCTGCCGGGGAAACTCGCCCTGAATCTGTCAGTGAGGTTGTATAACAAGACGAGTTCAAAGAAATTGAAATGACTGTACATGTCTATAAATTCTTTATAGATATTGAATGAGGGTTTAATGGAAATGTCAATGTAAATGATTTTGTTTTAATCAAATTATAACAGATCATGAATAGTGTGCTAGCTGAGAAATAAGAAGCTTGTTCATGTTATTAATGCATCAGATACTTTTTCGGGTAGTGTTGGGATTACTACATGTTATTCTTTTCTGTTTTAATTGTTGATCTTATTACTTTAACATTTAAGTTCAATTTGATAGAATTTTATTTAGATCTAAATTGTCTTCTCAAATCTTTTCTATGGAGTATTACTTTCACATAAATGTCCATTTCATAAAACATTATCTTCACTTAATTTCTGTTCATATCTTTCTTTTAGGATTATGGGGTATCAGCTGTTATCTAAGTGCAGGTAAACAGGTCGTGTGTACACGTACAGGAGGTATATTCACCTTGTCATCCTTATCCTTGTCCTCGGGGTCGGCGAGCGGCGGCGAGGGCGCGTCGGTGGGCGCCTCGTCCCCGGGCTCCGTGAAGCGCACCTTGCTGGCGGTCTTCACGTCGGCGTGGTGATGGTCCACTATGGCTTGCACCTGTACACGAACGTACACATTTAAGGAGCTGTATGTTCAACATCTGTCTGCGATTGTTGTGACGTCACATTAGCTGATGATCATAATTGTTTTTGCTAAGATGTTTTTGTTTTTATGAGCTTCATCATTCTGCTGTGACGTAGCAGCAATCGTTTGATTTGAAGACTATGTATGATCACTCAATACAATGAAGGGTTTTCTAATAGAATATCTAGGTAGCTGTGTGGTAGCTTATAGAAACAATGACGACCATAGATAATCTCCAGTCGTATGACGTTATGACTTTTTTGAAAGGAATGGAATAAAGGGTTTCGGGGTATACTCAGCACGTTAACATTTCAGTCACTCCGAAAAGATTTAAAATAAAATCCACTCTGTTACCTAACAAATTATACTCTATGACACCGGAATAAAATAGACAATTAACTAACACCAATAAATTAAATAGGTGTATATAAATATTTGTTACTAGGTGCATGCTAGTTTAGTGAAGAAGAATTAATAACTTTAAAGACATCAAGAATGAAAATATAGGTCAGGTCAGAAGGATAATTTTAGGATAAATATAAAATATGTGCAAAAAGTGATTATAAAAGAGCATAGGAGTTTAGTGAAGAGTGAAAAATAGTGAATAAATAGAAATGAAGTCATGATCTAAACATCAAAAGCTTAGTAGGTAGTAGTTAGCCAAATTCACTTATTACTGAATTGGTGGAATGTGATGATGACAGAAATATATATTTTGATGAAGTAGTGAACGTGGAAGATTTTAGCCACAGAGAGGACAACACTTAATCTAATATACACCAAGAATTCATGAAAGCTAAAAAGAAAACTCATCTACACATTGCTTGGATCAAAATAACAGCAGAAATTAGTGTAGACTTCAAAATGCGGGAGATATTGGAAATCAACGAATAGCTAACAAAATGCTCTTAAAGAAAAAAAGTGGACTCGAATCAGGGTTAGGGTATCCACTTTACCAAAGGCAACTTCTCCTCAGCGTTTTCACGATAATCCACGAAATTTTGCATCTGTATATAGCGACAGACAAACATGTTAGTTCTAGGTCAGAGTAGAGTTATTAATATACAAAGCTTTGTACAGACATTTGAACATTGAAATTGTGAACATTTTAATAAATTTCATTGTTATGAAGAGTGTATGTAGTGAACTCACCATGCCCATGGTTTCCTTCTTGTTCAGTCGCAGTTCGCGCAGCATCTGGTTGCGTTGCTCCATCATCAGGGTTCGCTCGTAAGTGTAGGCAGATATGTCACTATCCGTCTGAAATATCGTTGATTTTTATGTCAATCTCAAATTCAGAAAAAAATTAAGTTTTTTTAAATTAACGATTGTAAGTGTTAATCTAAATATCGATTGTTGAATTTGAAATAGTTCCGAAACTAACCATTTCCACAACTTCGACCTCGGCCTCAAGTCGCAGCTGGTAGAGGAACATCTTGAGGTCTTTCTTCATCTGGATGGAGTTGTCTTCCATCTGCGCGACCGTGAAGATGCGCATCTTGCAGTTCTTCCAGGTGCGGTGCTGCTTCAGCAGGAACGGCAGCAGCATCAGCATGCCGCCGTCGTGCACGATCCACCAGATGTCGATGTTGCCGGATACCTGGAGTAGGAGTCATAAAGGTTACACAGTGTTGAAAATTCTGTGTAATGGATTTCTGTTTTCGATAATGTTAAAAAGAAAGACTAAAGGAAAAGTGAAATTACCGGTGCTCATGCTTTCAAGTCAAATAGTTTTATGAACTTGTGCGGTTGTGATTTATAACTTCCACATGGCAATCTTAGACACGGCGTTGATGTTTATGTAATATCTGGTTCATTTATTTGGGTAAAGAAGTAAGCCAGTGATACAAGGCGTAGGTGTGTGTTACCTTCTCGGTGGAGTCGGGGAAGAAGTTGATCCCCTTGGGCACGAGCATGGCCATGCGCGCGGCGGCCACGGCGCGCACCGTGTGCAGGAAGTGCTGCCAGCGGGGGCCCGGCCGCTCCGCCGCGCGCCAGCCGTACGGCCAGCCCACGATCACCGTGTTGGGCTTCAGCCCGCCCAGCCCGCACGTTTGGACTCTACCAATAAAAGAAACAGTAAGCATTGTCCACATTGAAAATATACTAAGAACTGGTGCATCGTGCAGTAAGGTGTCGTTTGTCTGACTTTCAACAACTGGCTGTAGAAAATTAAAAAGACAGCACTTGGGCGATTTTATCATCATCATTCACAGCCCTTCTTCACCCACTGATGGGCGGTGGTAAAGGCTCTCTCTGCTATTTTAAACTACATAAAAAATCAGACGATATTAAAAGTTTCGTACATCTGAACAAACTACTATCAGATCAGACAGTGCGCAGTGGGCTGCGGGACTGTTCGAAAGAGATACCTCGGCCCTGGAACACAAAGGGCAAAGAAGGAACTTGGATGGGTTTTAGTCAGTAAAAGTCTGACACTCCCTCCCACTCCACCCAGAGCGGAAGAAGTTATTTGATGATTTCCCATCCGTAAAAAGTATAATAAACCTATAATATTCCCACTGTTGGGACACATACCTTCTCTCTATGAGAAGGACTAGACTAATATACCACGCGGGCCCAATGCAGGTAGGTAGGTGCCGCATATCTTCGAATTTTTCACTCTAGGACATTCCATTTTTCTCACCATGTGTTTTTTCACGGTTTTGAGAGCAGTTGTGATGAAATAATTAACACAAAGTAATGCACAAAGTAGAATGAAGCATAACTTACAAATGGCTAAGTCCTTCAGCGATGTCAGGCGAGACGAGCACGTCGACGAAGCCCTTGACCTTCTCCTCGTCCATGATGCGGCGCAGGTTGTGGCGCGCGGACGTGGCGTCGCCGGCGCGCCGCGGGAACTCGCCCCCCAGCACCGACACGCACACCGTCAGACCCTTGCCTGCGGGGGACCAAACGGATGTTACACGAATTTACAGGTGGCGATGGGTGGCGATTTAGTCACCTGATGCAGGTGGTGAGTTTACCCGTCATATTGAACAAATTCCCCAAAAGGAACAGATACCCAAATGATGAAAAAAAAAAGTAGTTTGTCATACATCCATCGACAGTCAGTCACCGTAGTATAGGAGTTTCCTTTTTTTTCCACGAATCGTATAAGCTACTTTAGCAAAGTACTAGATTCTGGCGACTAAAAGAAAAGCCTGCTCTATTTCACGGATAATCACTGTCTATCAGAACTGTCAGTATCAGAAGTGAATACAGGTCTGCCAGATACATTAACAGAGATTTGTTCGGTGGTAGTGAAACAAGACATTTAAGACTCAAAGCATTTCATAGTGTTTTAGTCCTCCTCAATATTATTGGAATTTTACTTATCAAACGAGTTCATGTATTTTTGCTACATGATGGTATATGGTTTTAGTTATACCTAGCTAAATCCTGACGGCTTTAAGATACTCTATTAATGAAGTAACAAATATTTTGTACTCCAAAGATTCCTTTTCACTAATCTTAGAATTTTGGAACCCAAAAGACCCCATCCAGCATACTCCAAATGATTCTCACCAGCTTTCAGTTGGCTAGCAAAGGCGACCATCTTCCTATAGGTGGGCTGCAGTTCGTTGTTGAGCTTGGCGAGCACGAGCACCTGCGGGCGCCAGTTCTTGGTGTGCGGCGGTCCCTGCTCCAGGCGCAGCAGCGAGTAGCGCGCCGCCGACAGCGCCAGACCGCGCAGACCGTCTCCCCATTCCTTCTCGGCTCTGGAAGGTGCAATGTGAATTGAGATTTTGCATATCTTTTCAGCTCTAGCTGTTATCAGTTAATTTTGGATGGCTATATAAGGTCTAAAACTACTACTACTGTCGGGCAGTAGTCCATCAGACGCAATATCCGTCTGGACGTAGGATCGTCCCTTTTTTATGGGGGATGAAGACCATTAAAGGATGTAAATTTCTCTATCCCCTATAATTCCATTAAAAATAAAAACATTAAATCTTAAATTATTTATTTTATCTTGCTAAGAGGACCATATATTTTTATTTAAAAATATTATTGAAAAAAATACTCTATGACAAGGCTGACTGGAAAATGCTTTGTGACCATAAGTTCACTTATGTACCTTATGTACTCTAGTCCATGAAGTTTAAATAAATAAACGTTCACACGTGGAGTTTTGTTAGTTAATTTAATTCGACCGGTCTATGAAATGTTTTTAAATCTTTGCGATGTTTTTAAACTTACCCGCGATATTCAATGTACTTGTAGATGAGGCCGGCCATGCCCATCGCGATGAGGGCGTAGAACCATGACGTCATGAACATGATGGAGATGCACAGAGTCAGCCCGGCTAAGGACAGAGACCTGGAACCAAGCAAGATATAGAAGTTCACCTGTTTGACTGACCAGAGATTAACCCATTAGTAACCCGTCAAGCGTATAATGTGGAGCGCTTAAGAGCTCCGCATTGTTGTCGCGTACGTTTTTACCCGACTGCCAAGGAAGGGTTATGCTTTTCGCGCGTAGGTATCTTGTTTGTTTCTTTTTTTGTTTTTTGATTTTTTTTCTATAACCTTGTGTTTTCCAAATATGGCTGGGTGGATTTCGACGATTAAGGTATCATTAGATTCGTCTCAAAAACCCAAGTGTCCTTGGATAAGTGTTTAAAAAAACAAAATGGCAGATTTTTTCTCTCCGTATCAGAAGGACAATTTTGCGCTAAATTGTAAGTCGTTAAATTTTTTTTTCAACCAAACCTATCGAGTAGGGTATCAAAATGAAGGAAATTAAAAAGAAATAACAAATATATGTATATAGGTACGTAATACAATTTGTAGTCGGGTTTTTTGATACTTTTAATCAAATGTTACTTGTTCTCATGTACTATTAACATTTGTCGGGTTAAGTATGGAAGTTGGTCCTTACCAGTGGTAGTACTTGAACCGAGGACGCCAGTTAGGAGTCTTGAGGAGCGTCTGCAGTGCGCAGGCGAGGTTGACGAAGCCGTAGCACATCAGGAAGAACATGGACAGCAGTGGCGCCAGGATATCAACGTTGCCGAGTAGGATACCGCACTGGCAGATTACCATCGTCAGGAGCAGGGCCCTGGGCACAGAAGTCATGATCTTTAGGTTTTTATATTTATAAGGTCCCATTAAAATAGATGGACTTTTAACACATCGTTCAGTACGTCTAACCAAAGATATCCAAGCAAAAAACACTGATTAAAGTGATTTTATTTTTACCTAAAATAACAAATTGCCGGCACTGTAGTATAAACACATCTATTATGCAAGTAAGTACTTGTACTCTTCTTATTTTTGTTAAAGCTTAAAAAAGTTTTTGTTGAAACACAGGCTTTCCGAATTAAGATAGGCAAGGATAGACAAACGGTGATAGGGAAAGATCACTCAAATCGCCAGACTCTCTTGAATTAAATTGTTCTCTTGAAATAAATTGTGTGAATATTTGTATAAGTTTAGTAAGTCCTACCTTGTTGGTTCACCCCGGCTGGACGAGACGGCGAACGGAGCCAGGAACGGTATGATCTCATCTTTAGCGATGGCTTGCAGTAGTCGTGGGGCTCCGGTGAGAGATTGCAGACCAGCTCCCAGGGTCGACAGGAACGATCCGATCAGGATCACCCATTGGTTCGGCCACGCCATGTTCGCTACCACCAGCTTACCACCGATAGATTGACCAAACCTGAAAAGATTGGTATTGATTAGAATTGCAATTCAAATTTTGTTTGTATAGATTCTTTTTTGCCGATTGTTTGTGAATGTGTGAACATTGTAGGCTTTGTAGATTTCCAGCTGCTTGTTAACTTTTGATAGCTTTGTATCTTTTTTTACATCTTTTGTAGTAAACAACGACTTATTGTCGGGCCTACGCTGTCCCCCATACTTAAGTACAAATGCTGTCACCATGATAATATTGTAATACCAAATGATTTGAAAAGAGTAACCATGGAGTTGCTTAACGGTTCTTCTCCATAGGAAACGACCAACCCGAACCGTGCACCTTTTTGTCGACGTTTTATAAGTGCCCACCTAGGCCTATGTGAAATAAAATATTTTGATTTTGTTCAGGTGAGGTAGTTTCAATATTATTTTTGAGCTATTTTCAGCAGGTGTTTTCGCTGGTCCTAATCAAAACAGTATTTTGTAATGGTCCAGAATACTCCAGAACATTCTAAAATAGGTCCTTACTTGTCTCTTAGTAGCAGGTTGTCGACGGTGCCGGCGAACAGAAGCACGCAGGAGAGGTACACGGTGGAAGTGGTGAGGATGGCGCAGATCGTTCCGATGGGGATGCTCTTCTGAGCGTCAGCCAGGTCGCCCGAACGGTTGGAGCCGGCCATAATACCTGTAAGAAAAGTTATTTATAGGTAAGGCTTTATTTCAATCTCAAAAATGTTTCTATTAATACAGTTACAGTTGTACCCCGCAGTCTGGAATTGTGCCCAGTAGGTGACAATAGGCTCGATTACTAATAAGGATCTTTAAAAACTATTGGAGCGGTTACTATGCCTCTGCCAGTTGTACTTACATATTATTATAGACTACAAATATGGTATTATTTTATTAAAGTATTATATTTTCCACGTAGAAGACAGTCTAAAGGTAATACAATGTTTAGAATACCGTTAGTGAAGTTCTATTGTGACACCTAAAATAACATAACATAACATAAAATCACAACTGTGATCCCCATAGGGTTAGGCAGAGCTTGCCGGAAAAAACCAATAGCACTTTGCCAGTCTGTGCCTTTGACAGTCGTTAGGTAGTCAGTGGCCCGAAAAGTCTGACAACCAGTTTTACCAAGGGGTATCGTATTACCCAGTACTAACTGGGTTGTGGAGGTCAGATAGGCAGTCGCTCCATGTAAAATACAGGTATTCAGCTGCATCCGGTTAGACTGGAAGCCGACCCCAATATAGTTGGGAAAAGGCTAGGCAGATGATGACTTTGCCCAACCCAGGAATCGAACCCAGGACCTCATGCTCAGCAGTCGCATTTACGACCAATCGACCAACGAGGCAGTAACCTAAAATAAATTTGTAAATATGAGCTTACCAGTTACAGAAGGGAAGAATATTCCGATGAGAATGGTGAAGGTCGTGGAGAGGTCAGCATAGACTTGGTTGTAGGTGGGTCGCTCCATCTGCTCGATGTCATCGGGCTCCTTGCCGTACGAGATGTACTGGCCCAGTTGTAGGAACGAGTCTTGCAAGTTGTCGAAGAACACTCCGCTTTTCAGTCCCTGAATAATATAATTCATGAGTAGGTAATCATTTAAAAATAAGCACCTTACAGTTATTTTTACCCGTTTGCTAAGGTGGGTCATGATTTTATAAGATTTTTCGTCAGAAAGAAATATCTAGCTTGTACCAACCATAGAAGAAAGCGCATCGTTTTTACAAAATATCTTGGAGCCACTGATCTAAAAAATGCCTTCTGTCGTTGGGTACAGAGGTTATACTTTCAATTTCTGACCAGTAAAAAAGGCATTCACGATCAATATAAGTATTCTCCTTACCTTGATTCCTTGGACGATCGATACGTTGTGTGCGAGGTAGTATGGGTCGCAAGTGTTGTTGGGGCAGAACAGTTGATGCAGGGGCGCACCGATCTCCTTCGAGCAGTTGTTGATGTTGATGTCCTTCAACAGACGCTTGCCAAGGACGCACATCCTGAAAATGTTTACTCAGTATTTAAACAGATTGTATACTCATTAAAATAAGGGTTACTTCCAATATAAGTGTGAAAGGACCTTCCTACTTCAGACACCTTTCTCTATTTAAGATTGTGCATATACCAGCGCCTGTAATTTCTAATGTCGAGATAAATAAAGATTTAATAAAGGAAAATGGTGATTATTTGAAATATAGAAAACGCAATGTCGAATAAAAACATAATCTTAATAAAGAAGGAACAGCATCATTAATCTTGGACGATGTCGGGTCTAATCATACTTTAAACAACTTTTTTAGCAGCAAAGTGTTGTAAAAGTTGGGTGATGTTATCTCTGGAATTCAGTATCTCATGTGTGTCATTAACGCGGCTTAATGAGACATGAGACTATCTCAGTCACGGTCTGTCCCTACCCGTCGTGTTAATGTTCGGGGACTGATGTTTCTGTACTCAATTGCCAAATTTTGCTCGTTATGGCAAGCATAAATTTTGTTCCAGTGGTAGTTGTCATTGGATAGGATTTACATTTTTATTGCTCTTGCATTTAACGTCGAACATTGCAGTACATAATATGTTGCTTTTCATCAGTGCAACCAGATAGTGACATCAGTCGGTGTTTGTACTGCTTATACCTCAGGAATTTTTAGACCTTCCATATACCTAATATAACAGCAATGGAGGAAAAGACGACGACGTAAATAAATTATGACAGGACATCAATACTTACTGCAGCTTGTCATTTCCGTTGAAATTGACGAAGATTCCGACGTACACAGCGGTGATGGAGAGGAGGACACAGGCGAGGGCTACCGTGGCGAACTTGTTGACGAACTTGACGCCAAGGAACACCACCATGCCCATGATGATCAGCAACCCGGTGCCGTACACGCGGAAGTTGTTGTACATCGCCTCGGGGTCCTTCGTGAAGTCCCCGAAGATGGACATCCAGGGCGCCATGTATGTCTGTTGATTAGATGGAGATGCTTTTACTTTTCCGATTGATACTAGTTTAATACTTGCAGGAACTGCTAATGATTACAGATCATTCATCAATCATCAGTCATTAATAATATCATAATATTATAAATTGATATGTGTGTTGATGTCAGTATGGGGAATGCTGCGTATACCTACAATAGGCATACATACCAGGACTTCAATATTATTCCTATTATTTTCCAGATAAATAAATAAGTAATAATGCAGCGAGGGTTAATGCTAAGAATGCGCTGTAAACGCGACTTCGTTCTTCTAGTAGAATTCCTTTTAATATACACTCTTCTATATGTGCTAATTTTAAGCAAGACTTTTTGTCTGTTATAGTAACGATTCAATTGTGATTGACTATTGTCCTAGTAGTACACCCTAGCTATATAATGTCACGCTGCAAAACCATGATCTACATAATTTATGATTGCTGATCACTCGTGGCTTATGAGCGCGAGCTATGAACCGCAAGCTCAAAGCAATCCATGCCCGAGCTTAATCATTCAAAAGAGTAATTAGGCTTGATGAATATTAATGCCACCTTTATACCATTCAAAATCAGATTATCGTTTTTCGCCTACATAATCTGCATTCTGTGCGGTTATTAATGCATCTAAATCACCACCTAGATTGCGTAGTACTTTCAATCACAAATCCGGATTTTGAAAGTTTCTTATCTATTGTTTCATCGTCGGCTTCCAGTCTAGCCGGATGCAGCTGAATACCAGTATTTTACATGGAGCGACTGCCTATCTGACCTCCATAACCCAGTTAGTAATGGGTAATACGATACCCTTTGGTAAGACTGGTTGTCAACGACTGGTTGTAACGACTGTCAAAGATCTACAAATGACACCCGGGACCAACGGCTTAACGTGCTTTCCGAGGCACGGAGGAAACTCGGTATGTAATGGGTGGTCACCCATCCAAAGACCAACCTAGGCAAGCACGGCTTAATCTAAAGATCGACCCGAGCGGCTGCTATTATTTAGCCACGAGTTCCTCCTTATCCATTGTTTCATATGTGTCAATTCGTTTGCGTGACATTATAAAAAACGTAATAAATGCTGTTGAATTTTCAAAATTGAAAGGTATTGCCAGTAAAAGTGATTTACGCAATTACCTCACAGTTCTTGGTACTACAAAGTACGGCCGATTTTTTTTTTAAGCGTCTTGTCCGTCACTCAACTAATTTGTGTGTCATGCTCTTTCTAAAGCTCGTATTGTGTCTTACTAACGATCGGGTACTGTAGCTAAATGTTCCTTCCCGTTATTATTTGTGAGATTACTGTATTAACTACATCGCCGCTTTCATGAATACAAACATCGTCATAATTATCCTTTATATCAGGATGGTAATAAACGTGGAGGAAATAAACAGTAGTGCTGTGTTCCGCATACGAATTTGCTTTGTGGCCGCTTCGCAAAAGTCTGCTTTAATTAGCTAGTTAAAAATCTCTCCGGTTTGTGGTTAAGTTGGGAAATGTTTTATTATCTTTTTTAAATTTAAAACTCTACTATAAAAGGTAATTTTGGTTTTAAAACTCTTTTTGGGGATGAACTGCAGAGGTGTTCTAATCATTTCATGGAAATAATATTGCAGTGCCTTCTTTGCCAAAGCTACTAAAATACTAACTTATAGACTAGAATATTAACCCAGACAACGGCGTAATGACTAGCCACAAGGTTCTGATGTACCAAATTATGAATGCTGGCAGTATAAGGTCGGCGTTAAATGGCTGCCGACCACATCCCTGTGTCGCGCCCCTGAGACCGGCATGAAGTACGATCCGGCCGGTCCGCCTCTACGGTGTACGTTACACCAACACTGCTTAGGACTAGCACAAACGGGCATTTCTGGGTGCGATCGATTTTGTTGTAAGTGACCTAATATTAATGAATGATCAATTCTTTAAATTAATGATTTGTACAATAGGTATCTTGCGGACATCAATAGGCACAGTTTAGCCGTCAATTAGACACCTACTGCGCCAGTGCGCGCTTATCAATCAGAAAAGGCAAAAAAAAAAAACTGGTCTGACTTTAATGATTGAGGATTATTATGTTAATTTCTCAATCCGGACAGCAAACAGTAGATTTTAAAAATCCTTGATTAGACACAGTTTTAGGGGTAAGTCAAATCGTACCTTCAAAAGTATCGTGTGTGTACTAAGCCTAACAACGTACATATAGTCCGGTGAGCCTAGCACTGTTACGTGTATGTGGTCTATGCAATTGTGGCGAGGAGATATTCGGCCACGCGGCACGCCTTTGTACTCACTTGCAGTGGTTTTGTGATTGTAACTGAGGTTAGGACAGAATTATCTGACTTGTAGAGTCTAGAGACCGTGTTCGTAGTGTCGGATAGGCATATCAACTTGTTAATAGGTACACGTGGACCTTATAATTACTCAGATACTATAGTAATTGTCGAAACAATGCTTTGTTTCAAGCACGGCACTAATAACTACTAGTTGTTTACTTTTAAATATTTAGTTAGGCTGTTGCAGTTTTAGTGGTGACTAAGAGAAATCTGAAATTACTTTACTATTTAGGGTTTAAAGAATAAAGAAAGCAGAGTAGAACGATATTTACAACATTGTGTCACATTCCAATTCCATATCCCACCTGTCCCCAATAATTAGAAGTTTATCACTTACCAGAACTATTTCAACAGCTCCGACGATGTACATGGCGGCGGCGAGTGTGGTGCCCGTATAGAACAGCATGCCCACGGCCCCGCCGCACTCGGGCCCGAGCGCGCGCCCTATCATGAAGTACGACCCCCCTGCAGGCACCACGCCGTTCGTTGCGATTGCAGACATCGAGATAGCCGTCAGCATGGTCTGTGAAAACGTGAATGTACTTTAATAATGACCTTTCACTGATGACTTGTTACGTATGGCTTGAAATACCAAATTTTATCTCAAAAATGTGGCTACAAGAGACCTTAAATCGATTTTCTGTTCAAAGCCGCAAATTATAGGTGTAAAAACTTACCTTCTCTTAAATTCTATCAGAGAAACCTATTAAACCCTGTTTAACATTTCAGAAAGAAAATGTACCCTTGGCATATTATCTAATACATAGAATCAAGAGAAGAGGGTTGCCAAGGGACTGGACAACGACTCATAACATAAAAGTCACAATAAAGGTCAGACGCTCAATCCAATGGGCGATGTTAGTTTAGATTTTATCAAACTAGTTTGGTATTATCAACAAATAATAATCTAGTTAGACTGGGTAAATAATCCAGTTAGTGTCTAGAAGATTTAATAAACCGTCGGCAAGTTAAATTAGATAAGTTGAAGGATCGGGCATTATTAGACGCGGCATCAATGTAGCTTTAGAGACGAGCTCGGACAGACCCGGGGGAAATTCTGCGTAACAATAACGTAATCAGAAGGAAATATACACTGCGTAGGGAATACAATGTGGACGATGAGTTATTTTCATTCCTTTCGTTTTTTATTCAATGGCAGGTATAGCTATAAGTATGAACAACGAAATGTATTTCTTGTTTCCACTTTATTTTCACGCAGTAAATATATGCGAGTTGTTTTCGTGCGTCATCGCCCCCCGCTCAGAGCAAAATGAATGGCTACATGCGTAAGTAATTTTATTCAAAATAGCTTGTGGTTGGGGTGACGCTGATTATATTCATTACATTATTATTTACTTAAAATACGGGTACAAATAGATGTGTACATGTGAGTAGAATGAAATGAGATTCAAAACGAGATGCCGAACGCGAATCACGATCTTCAAATTAGATAATATATCAAAGAAAGGCGTGCATTACAACTGAGTCGGGTGGTTGTGTTCATACAAATGTACTGTACGAAATTGTGTGAATGAAATGAAATGCGGCCCACCAGAAACTGGGTTGATCACAATTTCATCTATGGTAGAAATTAATTCTTCGGAGGAACACTACCACAAACTCAGCGAGCCCTTGAAGTGACTAGCGGTAAACTACGAACCACTCAGAGCAAAGAAATCATTAAAGCAAAAGACATAGAGTATTTTTGGTTACTCACCGTACAGCAGCAAACAAGCACAATCAGGAATCCTTGAATAGCTCCAGCAGTTCCGACCACCCACGTGAGACGGATAAAGAGGATGACGCCGAAGATGTTCTGGATGCAGGGCAGGTAGACACCGATGAGCGTGCCCATGCGGGCCGGGGGCGCCGGTTTCACGTCAGGGTCCGCTGCCGATGCCGTGGGGATGGTATTGGAGTAGTTCGCCAGGGAGGTGAGGAAGGTGGCCGCTCGGGGCCTGTCCTCCAACTCTTCCTGTTGACAATAAAGAGGGTTTTATGTAGCTTCCATAAAAACTAAGTAAGCATACATTAAATTATTATTTTTTGCGGGTCAGGCCAGTATTTGTTAGTTAACACTCAGTGTTTCCTAAAACGAGAGGTATATAAAAGACAGATATGGCGGAGACACAGGAGAGGGACCAAAAAAGAGGTAGTCTAAAACTATTGCAGTAGAAACGGTTGCTACAATAATATTCTATTGCAATTTTAAGCGTAACTAACGTAAATTAACTAGAGGCTTAAACCTACATAACATACGACTGATGTTGCTTCACATATAATCTGTGTGATAGTGCCGTCTGAAATAGTGATATTGCTGTAGGACATATTACATACATCTGTGTTCTACAGCAACCAGCCTATAACATCAGGAATGTATATATGTGTTGTATGTATCTAATAACTATAACTTATACGCTTTGTAGCTTAATGGTTGTTCAAGCATAACATATGTAAAATACGAGTCCTCTGTCACGTTATCTTGTAATAATAGCGAGACATTCGATTTCGTACACTGTCTCTTTAATCTTTGAGTCTGTAGGCGGGCCACCTACCAAATATGTACCCCGTTCACGTCGCAGACTTGAAATATGTTTAACTTCATACGTAAAAATAAGGCCAGGTCCCAACGGGTACGTTTTCACGAAGTCAGACTAACTCAAGGTTATGTAATCATTGTCTGACACCCGCCTATTCTGCTATCGCAATCTTGAAAGCGGTTATGATAAAGTTAGAGAAAGTGACGTCTTCGTGATAACGCCCTTGTTGCTGAGATTGAGTTCTTTGTTATTTCCATCATGATTAAAATCTTCATTCTAATGTCTAAAGCGCTTGTTGTTGTTGTACCTTCAATTCAACGTTTTACAATGTTTTGTGTTAAGAGAGAAACTACGAAAAAAAAGGTATTTATTGCCTAAAGCTTTTACTTAATACAGTCAATGCGGAGTTCTGTACACAACAACATCCTAATAACTAAAAGAGAATTGTTTTTCTTTTAATTTTTGGTCTGAATTGCTTTTGTACTTATTTACAGCACAAGTGTAATGAAAGTGCGCAATGTACGTATGAAATGGGTTTCAAATTGTGAAATATAGCCGGCGTAGGAGTTTTTAATTTCACGTTTGTAATACGATATATGAGTGCTGGGAGCCGAGAGCCGAGAGCCGAGCGCCGAGTTGCTGAAACCCGAGCGAGCGTGTTCGTCTCCTAAAGCTCGTATTTTATTTACGCGCCATTTGCATCGCATCGACGCGCACCGCTCAGTAACGTCGTTTCGAACATACCTAGGGCGTTACCGTTACTTGCCGGAATGTGACGCTTTCAGCGTTTCCTCTAGAGAATGTAGGTACGAGTAAATCAGGATTTACATCGCACACCGTCGCAAAGGAACGCATTACGTTATTCAATTTAAAATGAATTTCGGATATGTTCAGACGTAGCTGGATTTTGGTACTTTACCTATTCATTTAAATTCACACCTAAAGCTTCGTGACTTTATGCAATGCAATTTCTCCTTATACCTCTGTTGATCGCGAAGTAATATCTTCGGGTATTCGTATTCCCATACGATTGCATTATACAATTGATTAATCGAATATATTCGCGGTGTATTATCAATTACGATCCGAAAGATCAATGTCAAAAGCAAGTCTTTTAAATAGCAATAATGGTCCTTAACGTCGTGTTGTAAATTATGTTAAGCAATAAAATAAAGGCACACAACACAAGCAATTTATCACGGGGGCTCTTTTCCTATTTGTTTTCATTTGTTCCGTCGCCATTATTCGGCACTTTATTTGGTATCCGGATGGCTCTCCGTCGGAATCGCAAGCGTAATGAAGTTCTTTGTTCATCCACAGTAGATTGTGAGGTTTTACGAAGCCAGCTCGAGAGCGCAGCCCTTGACATAATATTAACGTTCACCGACGATGGCGCTGTTTCAGCGATTGCTTTCATTCATTCAGGCTTTGTATATTTTTAATGTTGGAAAATTAAGCGACAATTTTTAGTGTTTTCAATGATTAAATTGAGTTAAAGTACTGTAAAGAAGGTACCTTTTTATGCAAAATGAAACCATTAACTTAGGCCGGCTTTAGTGAACTGCAAATGGGTGCCATCATGAGGTTCGGTAAGCTTTCGTGGTCCCCGGATGGTACCCTTAATAAACCCTTACCCTACAGGGAATATTAGCGTGACAAACATATTACCGAATATGTTACTGCCGCAACGTTCAGTAACTATGATAAGTTATTTTAGTCTACATTCATCGTGACCTTTGGAAGGAATGGAGGGAGACCTTTTCCCAGCAGTGGGACAATATGGGCTAGCTATAATATAATAATTCATCCATCAGTGGGAGAGGACTGTGCCCATCGGTGGTAACATTATAGGCCGATAACATTAAGAGAGATACTTATTCATCTCTTTGTAATGTTGTATGTAGGCTTATAACATTAGGTTCTTTTATCTTCGCAATAGTAGCTATGCACATAAACTGACTAGCAAATGACGCCAATTCAGGTAAGGTTCAGCTTGAAATGACAATATCAGATTTAACAACCGTTAAAGAGCGCTCAAGTTGTTATAGGTTTACAGTCCATTGCCTAGTACTTTATTAAGCCATTTGAGTCAAGATTTTATGCCTTGAACACTAGAGGGAATACCTGAAAACGATTGGTATATATTTTAATGGTAAGTTTGTCCGAGTTTCATTTTTCTTATTATACTGTCTCTTTTATTTTATAGTAATATCCTTCTGAGTCTGACTTATTAATACTACAACTAGCTATTGCTCGTGACTTCTTCGCGTTGAAATTTTGACGAGTACGTGTTAGAAACAAAAAAAGTAAAAACCTATAGCGGAACCCAGTGCTATTATAGACTAGAATCATGTGCCAAACACCCAAATTCATTCTGCCGTTCTGGAGTAATCCATACATTCGCATTTGTAATAGTAGTGAGATGTAACAGCAAAAGGATGATATAGTTATAAAAGGATCTTTTGATACGTGGCCAGAATCGGAACTAACGGCGCGCCGCCATCTTGATTTTCCAATACATTTCACAAATCAATTTCAAAAATGGTTACCAACAGAACCACTCGTCAAAAGACGCTTGTAGCACTCTAATTAAATTAAAGTACCTTTCTTTTCAAGTTCAAAGTACCATCGCGGCCGTCTTGATGATAACAAAAGATGAGAAAAATCAAACACAATTAAGTACGACGAGGCAGCTTGAGAAAGTGTGGCCTCTTAAGGGTCGTGGAGACGTTATTGAAGCTCTCACATTGATTTCGGTGGAGCATTCGGCTGCGGCCTTGTGCCGAGAGCGGCCCCGGCTGTAGGGTGCTTAGTGACGCTTAGACAACGAGGCCGAGCGCCGCTCACCGATATCCGACGGATATAGGTGCACACTGCTTACTAGCGACATTTCCGAATCAAAAACCCTCTTATCATTATAAAACATACATACGTAAACTCAAGCCTTTTTCTCATGGGGAAAGGCAGAAAATACATCATGAAACATGGTTTTAATATCATAATGAACGCCGTAATTTCAGGTGAAACCAGGTCAAAGTGTCAGTGGAACCTAATGTTATGACCGTTTATGAGGCAGTAAATGTAAAAGTAAATATAAAAAAAGAACTTGATCATGTTAGGTCATTTTTGACGTAACGATCATTTTCCTTACAGCAACCGGGGTAAATTAGTGCTAATTATATACTATAGTAATTAGTAGTAATTTGTATCAAAGATATTTTTAACCCCATGCATGTTTTAGTTGTACTAGAATAATAGTGAAGCCGCAGGAAAGAGCCAAAAACAAGTAAAACCATCGACACGAGAAGGAGACCATAATCTGGGATTAAAACTACGGTTTCAGGAAGTTTGATGAAAATAAACCTTCGAAGCGGTTAGTGCAACTTTGTATGGTTCTATTTTAACTAGACTTAAATTCGTTTTGTTAAAAGTTTAAAAAATTATGTAGTTGTGTTGTAGAGTTCTTAATCCATGTTTTGTAACAGGATGGAGAAATACAGCTTAACAATTTTCTTGGCTAAATTGATATCATAATTAATGAAGTTCAGATATGTACTGTTTTGTTCGTAAGTATTCAAATCTATACTTCTATACTAATATTATGAAGAGGTAAAACTTGTTTGTAACCACGATGTGGAGCCCTGACAGCCAGAAGGCGACGCGGTAGACCTCGCAAGAGATGGCGGGACGAGCTGGATAAAACTAACGACCAGTGGTCCACATTGGCTTTGGATCGAAGAATTTAGAAGTCATGGAGAGAGGCCTTTGCCCAGCCATGGGATGACACAGGCTAACAGTAACAGTAAGTTTATACAGGGTGTAAACGGACCATCCCGTCACCGAGCATTCTGTACATCAAACTAAGTAACTCTGCGCAAAAATGATATTGTTATATATATTGTTGGTAAACGATTTTTTTTTAAGATGAAAAAACACATTTAACGGCAGGACTAACATGTAACGCACTGAAAACATTGTGCTGATGGATGCATTGAATAGTACGGAAGGCATTTAAAGTAAAGTTATAAAAAGTTGGAACTTTAACCCACCATATCTCCGTAAAAGAAGGGAACCTTCTATTATTTTACTATCTCCACGACTTCCGTACTATAGGAGCACAAAAAAATGATCGCAATAATAGGGAGAACGCCTTTCCGCTTCGTTAAGGGTACACCCTTTATGTACGGGTAATCGGAATTCGGATTCGGAACTACTGATCCGATTCCGAAAATTCTTTCACTAACGGGAAGCTACATTATTCCCGAGTACAAAAATCGATCTTTATTTTTACAGGGCTTTTTGTTGTAATGAGATTAAAAAGTGCCTCTAGTTGACGCTAAAGAATGTGAAAAAGCCGTGTAAAAATAAACATAGAATTTATTTAAAGCGGTTCCCATGTAATTTTCAAGAACCTATGTCTCGAAAACTATCAAGAATCGCTGAACATACTCTTACATGGGGTATTTTCAGACACCCCTGGGCGTCATTTTTTTTTAAACGTTACTATTTGGACTACCCTGTATATTAGTGTATTCCTGTCAAAATATCTATGAACAAACAAAAAAAATACTATTTGAGTAGATACAAGTATAAACGTGTTCCTATTCATCCGAATATATTTGGGGGGATTTGCAAGCTAAAACTTTGTTCATAATGAACAGAGTTTTAACGAATGCTCGTTTAGTCCAAAGACTAATTCAATCGAAAATAACTTCTATTTTCTGGAAGCTCTATGGAACCTAATTGGAAAAAGGAAAGGGAGGCTTTTGCAGTGGGACAATGCAGGCTGGTAATAATAATAAACTTCTACGCGTAGAGAGAAGCGAAAGAAAAAAAAATGGTGGATTTCTTGGATATTCATCATCATCTTCCTGCCCTTGTCCGATTCTACTTGCGGTCGGCGCAAAACGTTTTCTTCTTCCATTCTCCCCTGTCAGACGTCACTGCATCATTTACTCCTTTCCCTCTCATATCATACCTCGCAAAATCCATCCATATTTTCTTTGGCTCTCTTAATGTTAAGTTTGGATTTAATATTGCACAAATGAAACTTCCATTAATTAAAGTCGTAGATACTAATAATAATAATCCATTGCGATAATTATGTTAATGATGATCTTTATCCTACAATGTAGATAACGCTAGAGGACAAATTAATTGTGCAGCAATTTCATGCATAATGATAATTAAAGTAATTATCATGCAGTTAATTGGAAACGTCATACGTTTATTGATTAATTACACAACAGTTGATGCAGGTACAAAATAGGTAATCGTAGATGAGTTTAATTTTATATTGTTAGTTTTGAGTATTGAATATAATTATATTCAAATGTTAGTGGCTTGAAACCAAAAATTCTGAATAAAGATGAGTAAAGTAAATATACGATAGTAGCTTATGCCGGCGACTTTGTCTGCGTAGACTTCAGAATTAGGGTAAAAATATGTGTCAATCCAGGTTATAAACTATCTGTGCCGAATTTCACCCAAATCCTTTCAGTCGTTTTTCCTTGATTGAGTAAGAAACATCTTAAGACACAAAGTTTCACACTTACAATATTAGTAGGACAACATTAATGTGAACAAAACTACATAGTCTAGAAGTTATAATAACTAAAGTCACCATAGAACTCATATATCTAAAAACTTGTTTGAAAGCATGAATAAAACACCTCTTCTATATTTCATGGCGCGCGAGTGCTGGCGTGTATGAAATATGACGAGCGAAGAATGCTTTATCAGAACGCTACGAGTCTCGCAAACGCGTTCGTTAGGCTGTATTATTTGTGTGACTTTTCATCATAATTTATACAGCTTGTACCAAAGACATTCATTAAAAAGTAAATAAATTTATAAAACATATAGTATTCCAATTGCCAGTTTGGAGTTGCCACTGTGTCCAGACATAGATATATTAACATCAAGATTAACACACTATAGAGGTACTTAGGTACATACTAAATTACCCAGGAGATCAAGGAACTATGCCGAACGGGCGTATAAAAATTCTATTGCCATCTTTCCCTTGCCATCACTACACGCAATAGGGGCAAAAGTCACGCGGCTCGCAAATGGTGCGTGAATTATATACGAGATTGCGCTCCTGGATTATTCCAGCCTACCAGCGTACCGCAGGTGTGGCTTCGCCTTTATATACTAAAGAGCTTTTTTTATTAAGGATTATTTTCATCACGTGAAGTTACCTGCGTTCGCGTTTTATGTAAATAACCATCTTTATTGTATTGCGGAATACAAATGTTTTTATTCCCGTTCCATTTTTCCGAGACGCGTATATTTTTTAAGGCCACCGCTGTGTAATAATATATTCTGACGCCAACACATATTATGAGAATTGCTGGATTAAAATGTTTTAAAGGCGAGGCTAATTTTAAAACATCGCTTTAATATGAATTTTCAGGCTAAACTGTGACTTTAAAGTTTATCCGCAAAATTCTGAAACTGCATCAAAAATCGCAACGAATGAACCGGGTAACTCAAGCCAATAGCGTAAGAGATTGAAGTGCTACGAGCGCCAAATAACGAGCTACGAACTAGCTACGAGCGCTACGAGGACGCTACGATCTATACGGGTCATCGCGAGCACACGTATATTCGCACACTCTCGTAGCAAAGGTAATACGTTCCTAACTCAATTTCAATAAAGCGCTCAATTTATTCCGTTTCCTCCTCGGGTACTGCATAAACCGGGCCTTAAATTAGTCCACGTAAATGTTATTTTAAATAATATATGCCTGGATATCGAGTATTAATATTCGAGAGGGGTTAATTTGATTACTATATTTAACGTGCAGAGAGTAAGTCAGGTCAAGGATAATTAGTGCTGAGAGAGCCACCGAAACGAAACAACACGTAACACAATATGATTTTTTAATCTCGAGATTCCCGCTGGGATGGCGGTGGGAGGATGAAGATTAGATGAATTAATTATTAGGTATTATCTTTGTGATGAAAACTCTGAGATAAAACGGGGTTGCGGTGAAGGAACAGGTAAGGTTCATTACGTGTTTATTACACAATGAAAACCATGGGTAAATGAAGGTAATTTGTATTTGTTGCCCTTTCAGTTTATTAAATTGTGTGTAATTTCATATTTAGCTAGATTTGGACAAATATATTTTATCATCGCTTTTAACCATCGGCATAAACTTAGAACAAGGGCGTTTCCCCAAAAGATAAGAGGTCGGAGAACTACTAAACTGTGGTGGGTACTGCGGGCGGGGGTAGGCCGAAACATTCAAATTCAGTAGAGTTCGTAGCACGGTTTGTAGTGTATAAAATAAATTCTCTCCTACAAACTGGAGCCATAACTTTCTCAAGACTTTTACGACAGTCTCGAAAGTGCTGTCTCACTAAACATTTAAATGAGAACACCTAAGTAAGAAAAACACGTTTTTACGTTGAAGGTACGCGCATATTTAATGACGTGAAACATCAGTATTTTACAACAGTTATTACACATCATATGTCTACAAACATTAATTAAATTTTTGAAATTAATGCATAGTTCATAAATTATTTTAATCAGCCTATTTTGTCCCACTGCTGGGCAAAGGCCTCCCTCATTCCTTTCCAACTCTCCCGGTGTTTTGCCTCCTCAGGCCAATCAGTCAGGAACTAGTCCAAATCGTCACGCCATCATACGCTGACGACGATAAATGATACCAAGTAAAAATCCAGCATACATAATAGTATATGTAGATAATGTCTTAGGCCGAGTCTGATGACAATAAAGGGCCAAAGATTATAACTGGGTAGGACCCACGAAGAACCAGTCATGAGAACCCATCATAACAAAACATTTACCTACGGAAACAGGATAATACGCCTACCCTAACAGATTTAGTCCGACTAAGGAAAGGAGCTGATCCTCCGGATTACAGTATAGACGCGAACGCCATTGTTACGCAACGTAACTGTCCAATTCATCTCCTGAATAATGAACAGTTGTTCCAACTCATCTTTGTGCTCAAAGTGCTGTAACTCCGAGGGTTTTAGGAGAAGACACGGCTAATCTACCTTATTTTGAGAAACTGAATGTACTTCTATATATTATGGGTATGTATGTACATTTTAGGATCCTCGCCAACCGTAAATTTTTGCAGCGATGCTGATGCGCGTCTGGCGTCTGTATCGCGTCTGTCGCTTGTTACAAATGCGACTTAAGGTAGCCATAGACGCTAGGGTGTATGGCATAGGGGTGTGATACGTTAACCTATACAGATGCGCTGCGTAGAGGACAAACCTGCACAGTTTTCTAACATACACGCTCCGGTTTACCTGTACAGGTCAACTGTTCAGGTAAACCTGTCAGGTATACCCTAGCGTGGCTACCTTAACCAGTGATAGCAGTGAAGGAGAAATAAGTTCACAAAACGCGGGTACCTTTCATTTCGAAAAAAAAGAGCTGTTCCCGGGGAAAACAACAATAACGTTCTTATGATAATAGATGGCGCCACGTGTCTTTCCAATCATGATTGAATTATATTCTTACAAGCAGAGTACTACTCGAGTTGTTTGTCAAATTCTAAATTAACGCAAGCGAAGCCGCGGGAAAAAGCTAGTATATTATAATTTTAGGTTAAAAGTGCTCCACTTCTCGACAGAACGAAACAAGTGACGGTATGCGACCGTGCGAAGAGTTCGGCTTTGTATCTGGACCTGGAGCCGCTCTGTGTGAATGTATCTACCCAAGCTCAGTGTGTCAGTAATAAATCGAGTTTGTATCCAGACAAAGGTCTGGGAGTGTAGGCGGACAGGGAGCCCACGGGGTGGGTTGTTTAAAGCGGCGTAAAACAGAAGAGTCTATAGTCTTTACTCAGCACTGAGTGGATACTGTGGCCGGTGGATACGGGCCAAATAAAGGTGTGGCGGAACATTTGGAATTGGAAACTATCGATTTGATTTCTCTGCAAAAGTTGAACGAATCAGCTTTTACAATATGTAGGAAAACAGACAATCTGAGATGTCGTTTATAACATAACGTTACGTATGCCACGTAATACTTGAAGGGTTAGGCAGAGGTGTACCTTATAGTGTACCAAAAAATTACCCAGTTATGTTTAAGTCCCATGTAATATTGGGCGAGTATATTGCCATCAACAGGGAGAGAGATATTTGTCATCTAGATTCCATGGCTGTTACCTAAAAATTCCTGACGGAAGAACAGATAACAATTGGCCTGACCTGGCAATTGAACTTTGGACCTCATGCTCAGCAGTAGTGCTTGGCGGTCACTGGACCAACGAGGCACTCACTGAGTCGAGCCTGTCGTTTATAAGCAGTCTGTTAAACGTTTACTTAAATGAGAATGCAAAAACAATTGCACTTAAAACCGTTAATGCAATGAAGACTCTAGTGTCTGAATAATAAAGGCCTTTCAATGTTTAATGTCCAGCGAAGTTGCGATAAGCCTCTCCAAGTTCTTACGGTACATTGTGTACCGTGACGTAGTCGTTAAAAAGGTTTTACATAACTTTACTTAAGTAAACAGGTGTTCAAAACAAACTTACATGGTATAGGTAGAGGTTGGTGTCGCACCCTTTGTCCTTTTCTGTGGGTAGGCCATGTTCGTCGGTTTCACCTGGAAATAAAACAGAGAACATAAATAATGTGGAAACATTTAATAAGGTACTACATACACCTACGAGTTGTGATGAAATGTCAGGGCGTTGGTAATCCCAGATGGGTTAAGCGGGACCTTACTACGGCGTATCTACAAAAAAATCCAACTTATTCTAACACGGAATTTTGCTAGCAGAAAATCCATTTATTTTCTATCGTAAAATGAACTCCCTAGCGCTTGGTAACAATATATTGAAGCTGTTATGTACATACTAGGTCAGTAAGATTAACTTTCGAACGATACCATAATGTATACCACGATCGAAATTGGTTTAAAGAAAATGAATTTATGATACCCGGTGGTTGTGACGTCACACAGTACACGGTAGTTATTAGGTTTCAATGATGTTCACGCTTCGCGCACTTAACAGCAACCGGGAAACGGAAGAAGACATAAAAAGGACGTATTAGCAAGAGGCAACTGTGGAGAGTAACAAAGACGTCGGTATAAACCGATAAAATAAATACCAACAAACAACAACGTTGTTGTAGACATTGTTATTGTACAATGTTAACCGATAGTTTGATGAATAATTAAGCGCTCCCATCAAAATGTCTAGTAAACACAAATATTTGGTACAAAATTCATAAAACTGGTAATATTATGAGCACACAAAGAAAACATCGTAACTTATACTGTTTAGTATGTAGGCACTTTAACGAGGCAAGTTACACGCACACGTTTTTGTGATAAACGAGAATTTTCTCCAAGACTTTGCAAGCAAGCTGTTCAAAATTTATGTAGATATTTGATTCTAAAAAGCGTTGAATTACCCGTCTTATAAAGCCGGCTCATATTTTTAGGCACCGCATAATTCCCATGTGTGTCGTAATGTATTTCCTTCAGTAAATATGTAGAAGGTGTGCAAACATATTGTTTGTACGGCCGGGTGCGGGAGCGTTTGTTGGCTAACATAACTATACACACGCTAAGCTTTGTAATTACGTTAGTAATTGTGAAATAATGAGGCATTAGAATCAGGGCGCTTTAATTATTTCAATTCAGTTCTCTAGAGGTAATGGATTACTTACCTTAGATTTAACGCTTTGCTGCGGGTGGCGAATGTATTTGTTATTTTATAACCTACCAAAAAATATGAAACATTTTTTTATTATCGTCAACGTAATTCGCGCTATTTTATGTTTTTTTTTTGAGGCTGATCGAACCAAAACTTTTTCTTTTTTCAAAAATACTGCCTGCCAGTATTTTTGAAAAATAAAAAGTTGAGATTCCATTTACCATCGCTGTTCTATGATGATAAGATGGATAGGCAGTAAAGTTTTTTTCCGTGTCCCATAGGTATTCTAATGCCGGCCACACACGTTCCAGTATACTTGCGCAAGTCCAGACTTGCGCAAGTATACTGGAACGTGTGTTGGAAGATAATTGCGCAAATTTCCGACTTGCACAAATTCTTGAAAAAGTTCAAAATTTCAATTCCCAACTTGTGCAAACTTGCGTTTGTGCAAGTTTCCTTGAACGTGTGTGGGAGCATTTCGCGCAAGTTTCAGTATTGTTTTAGCCACCTACATATACGCACGTCATTTTCGCGCCAAAATGAACGAGACTACCGAGAGGCAAAGAGTTCGCGATATTATAGAAGAATTAATAAAATATGTACAGAAATGAGCCAAGTCTTTGGCAAATAAAAAGTAAAGACTATCACCACAGGGACAAAAAAAAATGCTGCTTATAATAAAACAATTGAGCAATACCGAAAATTCGAACCAAACGTTATTTATAAATATAATATGTAATATATATCCATAGCATAAGTAGCTCGCTGCATGTACGCACACTTGTACAAATATCATTGAAATGATACTTGTGCAAGCATGCTTGAGCCGTCTGTGGTCACCATCGAAATACGTGTATATGTGCAAGTCTGGACTTGCGCAAGTATACTGGAACGTGTGTGGCCGGCATAATGTTCTCAACTCAAAAACTCCAAAGGCAGTCGGTGTCAACGTTGTTAAGGCTGACAGCGAATTATAAAGGAGTGAAGAGTGAACGAGCACGTTGTCGTCACGGTAAACAGTTTCGATATGGAGTGGTAATTAATTCACTTTCGATCCACTGTCGCGTGTAGGCTCTGACTATAAGGCGACAAATTTAATGTATTAGTACACACAGCCGTGTGCAACGCAGGTGCTTTCATTATCGCTGCAAATATTTTGATGGGTGTTATTGGGTTTTTCCATCAGCAATTTCTCAGTTACAGCCACGGAGTCTGGATCTGTGTCTGTGATTATTGACAATTCGCTCGGGCCGTATTACATGGGACTTAAACATAACTGGTGAAATGTGGGTTTACTATTAGGTACACCTCTGCCTATCCTTTGGGAATTACAGGCGTGATGTTATGATACGTTGCATACGGAACGGATTTGCCTTAATTTTATAAATAATTTTCTTTTACATTGCTTAGCATTTCGAAGCTTAGGTACTGATATGAAAAATTGTCTCGCTGCAAAAATGATGTTATCGCTATCCACACATACGCAGCCCATCCCTCCAGCAATCAAATAAAAATGATTCGTTTACAGGTTCCGATCAGCAAGAATATTCACACAAGGTTGTATACGAATCACAGGGCACGACCTTTATCACATTGTTGAATTCGATTTCATACGCCGCGGCGCCGTTCCATCCGTAGATACGAACCTCCGTCTCCGTCATAATATTTTCCTATTTGAAAGGATTTAAAGGTCACAAGTAACTTCAAAGGGCAAGAAAATCGTGTAAATCCGACTTCGGCACTTTGTGGTTCAGTAGTTCAACACTGACCGAATATTGTCTAAATATAAAGTTCGAAGTTGTTGGTATTAGCAGTTGTGTAAGTATCTGTTTACTTTACAGTTTGAAGGCTTCTTATGCCATTTAATCGGGGTTTTACTTCGGGATTTGCTCAGGATTAAGCTTCACCTCAGTTTTGTATTTAGGTAAGGTTAACCATGACTTTATAACTTCTCGAATCAACTGGAAAGCATTCTCTACCACAGGCTCCAAGTGTAATAGGTACCTAGGTAGACCAAGCCAGAATTGAAATAAATAAAAGAACTTAATACAATTTCCTCATACTTTTAATACAAATGGAACTCAAATTGGCAATCTAATTCGATTCCTTCATAATACAGTTACGTGGTTACCTAATACCTACATTATCGGGAACAAAGACAGGTAAAAGTATACTTTGTCGGGAGCCCGGCGGGGCATGGGCTGGGCGTATATTTGCGAACGCGGCTCGTATATAAACGACGCGTTCATTTGTGCCTACACTGCCTATGCGTGGGGGGCGCGCACGTTCCAATTCACACAGGATGACGGGACTGTACGTACGTGCCGCGCAATTATTGAAACTTTTTCAATTGCTACCCTTTATACTGCACAACAGAACTGTGCCTTAATTGCGAGCCTCTAATTGGTCTTAGGTACAGCGAAGGCTTTTGTTATATTCTACCTAGAATACATAACTTGAAATGTATTACGTTATTTTTTTTTTCATGAAAATGTTGGGGAAAAAATACTGCTGTGAAAACAATAACTGTTTGCATAACGCAAACAATTGTAAGTCAGAGCAGGCAACAGTGAACAGTTAGAAATTTTAATCCCGAAATTTAGGAGAAAAGTTATGTTCCTATAAATATAAAAGCCGATTAGCGAGTTCCGAGCTTTTAAAATTAGTGTACAATGTTTGTAAATCCGGAATTACTTTGAAATGAAAGGAATTCTTGATTCCGAATTGAGTTTCAATGTTTGTAGCAGTTCTTATTCTCGCTTTTATGAAAATTCCTATATTCCAGTTGTTTGTACGTATCTACGCTAAGTAGTTAGTTAACTTTTGAGCTCAGGACTCAGGCATCCATTCCTTCATTATTAAATTACGCTAAACTTTGTCTTACGGCACTTTTACTTAATTAAAAATCCGAGGTGAAAGCTACCGTCTGCTTTTATGAGAACATGATAAGTTTATTAGGTTTTAATATTTTCTTGTGGGATTCATGCTTCAACCAATTTAATAAAAGCGGCGTCCTTATAAAATGCTGTTTATATTTTCTGATATAAGATTAAAGCAGAGTACGTATATTTAATTTTCTTTTTACAACACACGCAATGAAATAGAAAAACCTTCAGAGAAATCACAGCTTCTTTTAATTCCCTTTAAATTAATTATCGCCGGAGGTAGTGGCAGATGTACTGTGTACTGTGTAGTCATACCGACCTATTAGTGGCACCTTGATGGATGCGACCCGAGATTTCATTAGATGTTACCTACTACCATTAAGACGGCTTTGTTTACGTAAACACCTTTAAGCACTATTGTTCTTCGTGCACATGTTTCTGAAACCTATTTCGTTGTTTGTCTGAAGACCGGTGATGGACGCATTTTCTTGTGCTTCGCTCGTGTCAGCATGATTGGGCGAGTGTGACTTGTGTGGTATGTTACACTTTTGCACTTTGATCTTGCGTCTTTTTACGAGTCATTCGTGGTCCGTTATAATGACAGAAATATATGAAAGTAGCAGTGGCGAAGGTTCCATACAACTCGATTCCTACCGGCTTCCCTTTGAAAAATGGCACAGTCAGTATTCTATAAACAAATAATATAATAAGACATTAAAGATATGTACTTCAGCTTACCTCTTACAAAAATTGACTCGCTACTGGAAAGTAGAATCATTATGATTACTTTGCTAATGCCATACAAGAGAAGTATAAGTCAATAATTCAAGTCATGACATTAAATATTGAAAAAAAAAAACTCTTATTGTTCATGCCTACATTTAAAAAGAGAATGGAATCCGATAGCCTCCTATCAAGGATGCACAGCATAAAGAAGATATAATATGTGTGTTACTAAGCCGACTGGCGATAATTACATTATTGGCTCCAAGCCAGGGTAATAGCGTGGAAGGAGAAAAAAAACAAACTTGGGTCGCCCTATATTTCATAGAAAATATTTTTTACTCCATTTATAACTCGGGGACTAGAGATTTTTTTTTTGCTCGTAAAATATGGCCCTGCAATGTAAAATTAAATAGGAAAGTAAAATTAAACATCATGTCATCATGACAACATGAGGCCGAAAACTGCAGTGTTAAATCCCCACGTGTATCAAACGACGTTTTTCAATACACCTGCGAAGAAATAAAATAATGAAACAAAAAGTATTTTAGTCATTAATTATTAGGGAACTATGACTTAATTTGCTTTTTTCCGCGCTTTGCCTTCACAGGTTAAGAAGAAGCAAACGTATGAAGCCGCAAAATAGCCAAATATTAAAAATATAAAATTTACATATTTTATTTTTGAATAGAGTGTTCTAAACACAAATAAATGATAATATGTTGATGAAAGCAAATCCTAAATATCTTAATTTAATATTATAAATGCGAAAGTATCTTTGTTTCTTACCTTTTCATGCCTAAACCACTGAACTGATCATCTAAAGCTAAGGAAAAATGTTTATTTAGGATATTCTGTTTAAAACATAATTTAAAAATTGATCTAAACTTTAGTTAATTAATATTAAAAATTTGAACCCGTCGTCTTACAGTCCAATATTACACCCACAACAAATTATATCAAAGATGACATATGTCATACAAAGTAAGAGACATCACTCATCCGTCGAATCCTACCCCGTTTGTCCGGACTAAGCTCGGACCAATTCAATTAATATTCTAACGCCACTGTGATCACTGTGTGGCATTCAATTAATTGAACAGAACGAACATCAGTGTCGGATTATTTTCGTTCATTCTCATTCATTCGTTCAGGGAGGTCCGATACTGTTCTAATTAATTTTTAATCAGGTAACTCAACACAAAAGCTTGTTTAATGAATGTGCGGTGGCTTCTATCAATACGAGCTTGTACGAGAAGATTTTCTTTTGTTTCCGCTGCATATTGTTCTAATGAGTACAATACACTTGACTGGTTCAATTGAATTAAGTTAGTATGTAGTATTATAATGAAGTCGGTCTGAAATCCTTTATATTCTGAAGCTCCATAGATCTTAAAACATTTTATAAATCTACATAAAAGGAACCTATCTACACAAACACCTACGTACTTGGTATAAACCAATTTATCTCAGCCTGAACCTATAAAATCCAGACTTTCTTTTATCTAGTTACGAAGTTTTTCTATCGTGCCAATTTTTATAAATGTGCCATCATTGGCTCGGGGAGCGTGAGATCAGAAAATATTCGGCCCCGGGCGGCAATACCGGCACGGGTCGTTCGGCCCCGGGCGGCAATACCGGCACGGGTCGACGATTCAGGCTAGTTCGGGTGCGGTTACCTTTATCGTGGCATTACACGGCCGTGAGAGACGCACGGATGGGCCTTTATACGCAATCAAATGTGATTATGTCTTACGTGCCTGCTTTGAGATCATTTTGTGATGTTTGCTTAGGTATGTACAGTCTCAAGCACCAATGTGTATACACTTTCCTAAATTTAAAAGCAATTTTCGCGAGAAATAACGATTGTAACTTGGGGTTAGGATCTTTTTTATAAAAATATGAGTTCCAGAAGACTATGTTCGTAACAACATGAAATATTAATCAGAACAGTAGGAGAAAAAGAGTTAAGTGTTTAAATATTAGTGCTGGTGACAACATACCTACTATATAATTTCTGTACTTAGACTTATCTAGTTACTGTATATTGTAAAATGTAATAGCAGCCATGTGTAATTGTGTCAACATGATAAAATGTGATACGCTCGACATTACAAGGTTCTAAGCTTTAAAATAAATATATGAAGCGCGTCCCTAAGTCGTCGTCAAATTTTAACGATGCCGTACCGACTTCCAGTGAGCAACATTAATTTTAGCCCATAGGTAGCACTGCGTCTCGCATAAAGCCGGTCATACCATAAATCGCGCGGCTGTGTAAAAAAATAATTCAATTTGCAATATTTTCTTTATAGGCGCCTACGTGGCAAGGAGCCTCGCTACACGAGATGTCGCGACCGGACTACCAACGATAAGCTTTATTGATGCCCGACCCACAAAATGAGGGGAGGCTGGGGACTTCTAAGTCTGCGAACAAATGGCTGAGTGGTGGCGCGCTAGATAGTCGCCGAAGTCGTTTAGACTTGTCCATCAGCTTGCTTTAAAATACTCAGATTTCTAGCACGACAGCCTGGGATTTTCTTTTGTATAGCTGTTCAGATATCCAATTTTTCATGTCTAGCATATCTGCTCGTATTTTCCACCCGCGTATTCGTTGAAAACGGTCGAAACGGAAAACGTGCAATGCAAAATGGATGTGTAAAATAAAATCGGACTAAAAAGTGGAACACAGTTTATTATAAATTCCTCTCCTTGATTGTGCCAACGTACAAGAGAAATAAATGATCAACTATTTACGGAAGTGTTTTATTCTTTTATGTGTTCGCAGTGTATAGATAGGTACGTAAATAGGTAGTGTTGTTCCGGAGGGAGCTCACGGCACCGCGCCCCGCTTCCTGCGCTACAGTACGTCATATAACTACTTTGTTCAATCAGTAGACAGCTCCCACGTCCTGAAAGGCAGTTGTGAAATATATGTATGTAATAAAAATACTTTGTGACCGAATTTGTCAGCGCCGAACAGAAGTTCGGAACACAGATGTGGGTTTTTTGGGGTATTCGGTCGCGGCGGGTAGTATGATAACTTTTATTGATGACAATTCGGCCGGGCTAACATTTTGGCGGCTCGCCAGAAGGGATAGTTTCCTCTCGCTAACGATACGGTTGTCGAGCGATTCATATTTTCACTGAGTTATGCTATAAATCAAATTTATGACGCTGACGTCAATATAAACAATATCTAATGTCACATTTGTATTAAGTTAATGTGTTTGTCAAATATTTGGTGGAACTCGGATGGTATTACTTATTACTGCTAGTGGTAGGTAAATAAATAAATATTCAAATTATACTATTATACATTAACGTCGTAGTAGTTCGTAGTATAAATAGAGTCGTTAAATAAAAATGTGTACCTAGGTGCAAATTAGATGCTATAGAGCAAACATATTGATTAACGTGCCTTGCAAACTAACGACAGTCAATTGATGAGTTGATGGAATAACCAGTGCGTTAACCTAGAGTCCTAGACTAATTAGCAAGGTGCTAAATAATTTGTTAGAGGTTGGTTAGTTATCATTGCCAGACCGCTAATATGTTGCTAAGTACCAGTAGCTGTTAAGCCACAAATCTGTTTATTTCATTTTATTATTACGTTGCGGCGCCGCGTAGTAAAGTAAGCAATAATTATTAGGTTACATAAACAAACACAATTCGAGGCTAAGAATTTATTGCCTAGACACTAGATAGCTCCCCAGAAACTTATTTATTAAATTATTTAAGTTCCACAACTTGTGAAGAAAACAACATTTATCATAACAATCCGAATTAAATTCGTAAAAGCTATCTGTAGAAACTAGTTTCGAAGCCCAGACGGCTTACTTCAAAAACGATTAATCAACAATGTTCCTCTGAGAGTATTGTAGTGAAACATTTAACTGTAGAATACGATTAAAGCCTTTTAAATGTCGTCTACTGTTTGTCTCGTTGCGGTTGAAATCCCGCATCGGGGAGACGGGGGCTCATTGAAGTGTGGCGCACGAAGTTGTTGGGCTGACGTCTGTCCACACCGTCCACACTCCGCACTCTTTAAATCCCGCACATTTGAAATTTTCATTCCGTCCGTGTAAGAACGGGGAACTTTCGGACGGCGGGCGTCGTGACAGCAAAAGCCATTGTGGCATGAGGGTAGCCGAATTTTAAGTAGGCATGTCTTTATTTACATAGGAAAGTTTTGGGTCGTGTGTCCTCTGTATAAAATTAATGTGTCGAATTGAAACGTTTGGCTTGAACTAAGTATTGGGGACTGTAAACACATCCAAGCACTTTAGGACCAGCCTACTGGGTAACAGACATTTTAATTTTGTTTTGGTTAACTGTTTCTAATGGATCAATCGCCTCTTCAAACATTACCTAATTCATAATTTCAGCCGAAAGACGTCCACTGCTGGACATAGCTGCCCTGCTAGAAAAATAGCGGAACACAGATACATAAACTCTGTCGATTATGAGGGCACCTAGTGCGTCATACAGCCTGATTTCTGTTGATCTTTCGCTGTCTAAGCAAATTGTCGCCAGCAACAAAAATGCCATGACGGTGCTTTTTAATGTTCACTGGTTTAATACTGCTGAAAATCATATTAGTATTAGCAAATAAGTGCTACAAATTGATTTCCTTGGATTTTATATATATGTGTGACCTTAATTATTTTTGTTTGTATCTTATTTTAGCATTTAAGTACATTAGGTATATCTTAATATATGTTAACCCATACTAACTTATTTCACTTTTTTAAATATTGTTAAGAAATCCATTGTCCAAATAGTATTTTATTAGAAACCTGCCGCCTGTGATACAGGTTTAACCTAGTACAGGCATCGAACTTTGTTATACCAACATTATTTCTAAGATTTAAATTGTATTTATTGTGAAAATTGTAATTTTGAATAAAGATATATTATTATTATATTATATTATATTATAGGCCTCCCCAAAGTGTTGTTGCCACATTGACCGTTCCCGTGCGACTCGCATCCAGCGGATCCCCGCAACCTTCACCATCGATCTTTCATCGGTCCACCTAGTGGGAGGCCTGCCAACGGTAAGTCTTCCGGTTCGCGGTCGCCACTCCAGAACTACCTAATTAGGTTATACATTTTTTATTAAACGTCCAACGACGTAATTACTGGCCCATTACTGAATAAATAAATAATTTCACGATAGATTTCCAGCGAGCACTTAAGCTCGTCGTAGTTCGAGAGCAAAAAACTTTCGCTCGACATTCGCTGGCTGCTTTAACTAGGCACAAGTTTTAATTAGATATGTCCTTGTTAGTTAGGGGGATAGACAGAAGGCGCGTGTTGTTAACAAATGACCACACGCCGACGTCTCGAGTAAACTGGCAAAGTTTGGGAACAGGACGACAGCTTGTCACCAACTATATATGTACGTACCTAACAAGTATACGTACATATGTGTCTTCCTTGTTTGAAATGTGCCGAAGCTCGTGTAATACGATCGTCTGAAGGAACTATACATTTTGAGCAGCAAGCAAAACCGGGAAATTGGGTGTTGTGGCGTAGCTTAGCTGCTGTACAGTTGACTGTGATAAGCTCCCGTGAGACCAGATTATAAAGTTTGAAAGGTATTAAATAACAAAAGTAGGTACCAAAAGGCCTACCGAATTTAAAGCCTTCAATCATTGTCCAAAGTTTGGTCTCTACAGTATATCTAGCCAGTTGAGGTCCTATTCTGAATATTAATGGGAAATTAAAATAAATTGTTATAATATGCGAGCGTATAGACTTAATTTCAATTTTCATCGTCAGGGAACCGCCGGGGGCTTCGAATGGATATGTTAATTTTGCGTATAAATGAAATAAAGTTTCAGTACTGAGATATGATTCGGAGATGTCATTTGAGATTACAGAGGAATGTAATAAAATATTCTTGTATTGGTTAGATATCTCTGCAAATAAACTAAACAAGGAGATTTTTGGAATAGAAAAGATTTTTGTCAATATAATGTTCATAATAAAGTTAGATAGACGCTGAGGCTATAATTTTAATAACATTTTACTATGGGACATTTTATTTTGGTTACGGAAAGAGGATTCATAATTTTAGAGCTGATATTACTGGCCTATTTACATACTAGGCGTCCAGTGCCGTCATTCGGGTGAAAGTTTTCAATCGGTTTACATTTCCATGGAGATTAAAAATCCCGTGTTGAGGTTGTTTGTTTGGATCACGACATGAATCAGTTATGCTAACACATTTTATGCTTTTCCAGTAAAAAAAATACTCATTAAAACTAATAGGGTTTAAGTACATATTTATAGGAGGTCCAACTTAGATAATTTTAAGATATACATCCTGATAAAAAGTGTATTAATTCACGTTTATGTGTAAAAATATGATTTATTATTGTAAATTAATAAATAATAAATACAAGGTAAAAACAACAAAAGCGTGTCACAAATAAAACGCGGCGTAAAAATCCGATATTCGCGTATGCAGCATACAGTAACGCCTTTTATAGATATTATGTTTGCCGAAGCGCTGAAGATCTTGTAGTATTTGCTCACGCGCCGCCTCCGCCTTATCCACCGAGGCAGCGAGGCAGATGCCATCCACATATATATTATTCGAGGCTGAGTTCGCGACATTTGCTTCTTTATTGCCATCTTATCCTTGTATCCTTGTTTAACATGCGGTGTGTCATGCCTACCTACTGCTTTCATCGTAAAAAACGTAGGCACCGGTGCCAATATGAATGGCAACGTTAAATAATATGTTTTTTTGGAAGGAATGAATGGTTTATTGCATGATTTTTTTGTGGAACATTTTACCTGACACTTTTATAGCTAAGAGTAAGATATATCTTTTAACACTACAAAATAAGCTTACCCGGTTGTTGGCAATAGGCTCGCCCCTTATTATATGGGACTTAAACATAACTGGCGAAATGTGGGTGTACTTCGGGGATTAAAATAAACTTCCTACACAGCATTTACCTACACTACCGAGTAAGCCACGGGTTCACTCATATTCTCCAGCAAACTCGACCTACATCACATCAATTACAAATTAGAACACAACCCAACATTTTAAATGAAAATTAATTGTAAAACTTGTGCGTAACGTACGGTGTTCTATAACAACTTAGTTATTATTCAAAAACAGGTCTCATCTACGTTACACAATACTTATGTATTCTAAGTCGCTAACTTGGAATGGAAGTGGGTAAACTTGGAGCAGCTAATTGCCTACGTACTTCTAACACAAATTCCTTCTACTAAGTCGGTTGTTGATTGTATTGTTCGAAACTAAGTTATCGTTCCAAGAATCTACTTGTATATATGAGGGATCTTTAAGTTTTAGTAAATTTTCGCACAGATTCAGGACAAGAAATAATTTTAAAGTTTTAAGCATCAATTTATTGGCTTTTCAAAAAGGACTATATTAATGAAAAGGCTGTTTTTCTTTCCAAAATGTCAACAGCATAAAACTAACGCCGCGATTTACATGGTCACATACTGGGCCCAAGAAATTTAAGAAATAAATAGATAATTATTTTTTCAGATAGGATACATTCTCAACAAAGCATTGGGCATAAAAAACTGGCAACCACGCACCACATAATGATGAATGGTACAAACATTGGAATAGAGGTATCATATTTCTGGATTTACAGTAGCAAAACAAACATACAAAACAAACATGGTCTCTAAATATAATGCGTACTAAAATAAGCTTTATTTTAATCACGAACGGGTAAGCAAATACTCCACGAACGAATTATGATAATAGTATATTTATCTAGCGTTACACGGAGGTAGTGTGTGGAGGTGATTACGGTGGCTATAAATTATATAAATTAATTAACGCCTCGCACTCGCGATGGATCTCCACGAGATAGACGAAATAAGCTTTTCCGTAACACTCATTTATGATAAGTGGATATCGTTTTATCTTACTCAGGCAAAATAATACATAAAGAGTTGGTAGTGAGTCAGTTACGCCCATGCTACGGGTTTTCTGCGCTCATCCTACGGGCATGCTACTCTCATGCTACGGGCATACTACGGGCCTGCTACAGGCATGCTACGGGCATAATACGGGCATGCTACGGGCATATTATGGGTATATTATGGGTATGCTACGGGCATGCTACGGGCATCCTACGCCCATGCTACGGGCATGCTACGCCGTAGCGCCTAGATGAATTTTGGTCTCACTGTCTCATTATAAGTTAGTAACGGATACACTTTACTAACATACAATGAGACAGTGAGTAAAAACAGTTAACAATTATGTGTTTATGTTAATCTGTATTCAACAGTATTTTGTGGATATGAGTACCAAACTCAATGTTTGCTTGGTTCAAACCATTTAAACGCAATAAATGTGGTTGAAACCAACGTACAACTACAAATATGATGAGACTGAAACCTTGAAATAATTACCAAAACACACGATACTTGAAATCAGTAATTTAACCACTAATCACTTGATCTAAACTCTGAAATAAAGCCACAACCCCTCACTAACTACATCATCAATATTAATATTATACTTGGAGTATGATCATTATCTAAGAGCCAACGACCCTATCACTGCATAACGACTATTAATTTATGCCAAAACCAACAACTACCAGGTAAACTTGTGATTTTCATGAATTAATAGTCTATACGAAGCACGAGCAAGTTTGCCTTCAGAGATTAAACCAAGAAGTGCTTAACGTTAGCGAAGTGAAAATAGCAAAGTTATTAATTTCTTTCCGACTCGCTATTACGGTTGAAAGCAAAAGTTTGTTAAGTTCGCTTCCGAAGAGGCTAATCAGGAGAGTGTATTGTTGAATATTACCGAACTTTATCACATGGTCTAAGTATGTATGATTAAAAATGTTATTGTTGATTTTATATTAGCGTACTTTTGAAATTTTCATTCAATTTCCATTGTTAATATATTAACCCATAATGCCATAATGAAATAACTTTAGATTGGAATCGATAAATGACGTTTATTTTGCAAATGTTTTTTTTAAAAACACTTTTACACATTGTCATTTTTTTAAGCTTGTTGAGGCCGGTGTTTCGTGCCTCAATACTCTGAGAAGAAACAGTCGAAACAAACTCCGTGTCATGTCTCTTTTAAGGTCCAAACATAATCGTGGTCAACTCACACAGTCAGTGTAAGCATTTGTCAGTTATTCTATCTTTAATGACTTTGAACTTTGTGGTACATGCCATTTTTCATGCTGCATAATCATTTGTCAGTTATTCTATCTTTAATGACTTTGAACTTTGTGGTACATGCCATTTTTCATGCTGCATAATCATTTGTCAGTTATTCTATCTTTAATGACTTTGAACTTTGTGGTACATGCCATTTTTCATGCTGCATAATCAGCCTTATAGTGTATTATTGGGCCATAGGGTTCCTCTCTGAGAGATGGAGTGAACCGTAATCCATCACGTAGGACCAGTGCGGTTTGGTAGATGTCACATGACTTCGATTTTTTTACAGAGACATGACGTTTTTCTTACGATGTTTTCCTTCACCGTTTTGAGAGCTGTGGTGATGAAATAATTTATACGAACTAAAATGTCTGGGTTGGTATCTCCGACTTAAAATTCGTTAGTCAAGCCCGATTTTTCATGAAACGAAATAATTTATTCTGGAAATAGGATATTGAATCACTTTTACACGTGAAATTTAAAAAAAAAATTAGATGGAGTTGTCTGTAAAGAAACCAGGAGAAATGGCGATACAAAATCAGGGGCCACCAATTTCGATTTATTAAGTAAATAATATTCCCAAGTATATTATAATTCCTCTGAAGGTCGAAACCAAAGCGTCATAACCATATTGTACATTCAGAGTTTAAATCGAAAAGAAATTAGAAAAGTTTCCGGAGTGAGACCCTGTGTCCCTTTTAAATTAAGTTTTACGATTAAGATGTCCCATCAGTATTGAAATCGTCTCAGATGATCCCGAATTAATTTTACGACTTCAATGACTTTTCTTATAAAATTGTTTGCAATTATAATGAATCCAATTCACATTATTTCTTCATCGAGTGGTTAGTACTTGACCTGGTGTCAGAGTTTTTATGACGCCCATGGGTCTCTGACTTGACTTTACATGCCGTCGAGAAATATCTCTCAGGCATGCTGGTTTCCTCATGATGTTTTCCTTTACCGAGTACCGCAAGTGATAATTATACAATACCCATATGAATCCGAAAAATCTGAGATGTGACTAGGGTTTGAGCTTTAGACCTATGACTTGGCAGTCTGACGGTCACACCAGTAAGCTATCACTGTTTATATCACACCATCTCAATCATCATCATCTTAATTTACATTAGGAGTATTTCACTTTTCTTTTAAAAAGTATCTCTTAACAAAATGTTAACTAACATTTTATTTTCCATCAATTTCTACTTTGCAGTTGGTTTCAGTGCCGGACTGTAACCGCAGCGTTAAACTTAGAAGACAGAAATTGTCACTGAAGTTAAGTAGAACGAGGCGACAAACTGGTCACGAAATTGAGAATACTAGTATATTGTACATGTCACATGTTATAATAACGGTTATATTTTCCCACTCATTCGTTTGTATTCCCATTTCTTTTCACTTTCGAACGGTTATCTTGGTTTTCAAGTATGTTGGGGTCACCTGGCAGTTTAACCGGATTCTGCTGGATGCCAGTATTGTCCATGGAACTATTGTCTGACTTCCAGAACCCAGTTAGGTACTGGGGTAACACCCTTGAACGATACCGTTTGCCATTGGCAAGACTGGATTTCAGACTTGCGGCTTCTGACTACACGTAAAGATCAATAACAACCAAAAATAAGCAACTAACTGCTTAACGTACTTCCCGAGGCACTGGGGAGTCTTTGTATGTAATGGATGGTCACACATCCACGGACTAAACTCTTCAAGCGTTGCTTCAGCTTAAAAATCGTCCCGTGCGGCTGTTATTATTAAGCCACGAGCCCCTCTCTCTCAATAAAATGAAAACATCTATTTTATTATACGAAGTTCGACCTCTCGTCGCCGAGTCCGTCCTTAACCGCAGTATTAAAGTTAGAAGATAGCAGTTGCCGTTGACGTTAAGTGGAGCGGCCTACAAACTTGCGAATATGTAGTACAGGGCAATGGCGGCTCTGAGGACCTGCCCGTAAACTTGCCTTTGTTGTCAGTAACGTAGATAGCTACGTACGGACCTATTACGGACATGGTATTCAAATAGAGGCGAGGAGAATAAAGATAATAGACACGCGTAAAGTTTTATTAAAATTAGGACAAATTGCTTAATTTGTGATTAAAATTCTAAGCACAGACAAACGGCAGTAACTCTATAGTTTCGTGTTTCAAAAAGGTACTTTAATAGCCCCCGAAGCATGGATAACCAGTAATTTACACAGTAAATAGGTCACAGCGGACTACTTTGCGCATCAAGTTTAGCTAAATGTCCTCTACAAGTACGTCGCAATATGGAATTCAGACAAAAGAACACGAACAAAGACTTTCCGTCCTATTTTTCTTTTGTTTCTTTTTACTTCAACTTTATTTAATAATGCAAATGTATGGGGCAGATGTAAATTGTTCGCCTACAATAATTGATAGATGTAGGCCTCTCCTCCCCTCACTGAGCTACTGTAGACCTTGGATTTGCATCGTAAGGTCCGTGCGAGGCTTACATTTGAAATTGTAATAGTGTATCTCTTTATTTTGCTTCACTCTACTATAAATTGTTTGTAAGTCGACTGAGGCCATTTAAATATTTATCTCATACTTATGTGCATGCATTTGCAACATTTTCATATAAGTAGTTGATAAAACGTTTACCAACTTAAAAGGAGGGCGTCGTTTTCATTTCAGCAGAGAAAAGCTCTTTAAAATGTAAAACAAACTGATAGTTCCACAAGTGCTGCTAAAGTTTTTTGAATAAAAACCTCATTTATCAGCGACCAGAGACAGCCAAGCAATTGTGATTCATACACTATCAATCATAAACCTACGTTCTGGCTGAATAAGCTCCATTCACATAGCTTTATTTTATAACTCAGAATAAATATAGAGCGACGGTTCCAATTCAATATTCTTCCAAAGACTTCTGTGGTTGGATCTGGGGCTCCATTTGAAATTATAATACGGGGAAACGCTTTTTTGCTTGAATAAGCTTCCAGCAGCTTGAAAGTCAACTGGCTCTGATAAATTGGACACGTTACGACAGACCGCAGTCCGGTGCTGCGACTGATTAGTTTAAACCCTATAAATCAGATTCGAGCAACGTTCGGCGAACTTTTTATTCGAGCGGATTAAGGTTTTGGTTTCCAGCGGATTTGTCCCCAAATCCGTTGTTGGGCGGTTGGCGCACATCCAAATGGCGTTCGACCATTAAGCGTGCCCTAATTTTCTTTTCGACTAAAATTATTTGGTCCATGATGGAAACGAAAAATTTTGCTAAACTCGTTTGTCTATGATCAGTCAGTGTGTTAATACCAGTGTCTGAATTTTTGAAAATTTTGTGGTTTTTATTTGAAACTGGAGTGTCGTGCCAAAAGTGCTAGGACGGTAATCTGGTACAGTCATCATCATCATCATCATCTGCCTAGCCTCTTCCTAACTTCGTTGTGGTCGGCTTCCCGTCTTACCGGATTCAGCTGAATACCAGTATTTTACATGGAGTGACTATGGTACAGTATGTGCAGATAAATTTCACCGGCGGAAGAAACGATAAATCGTTCAAATTGTATGGAAAACCGGTACATACTAAGGGGGAGGCAGCAGTTTGTGTATTTAGATAAGAATTTAACGCGCGCGCCGAAAGTTAAAGCTTAGTGAATATAATAAAGTTAACTAGGAACCTAAATAGGAATTTGAATTTCGAACTTTCCAAGGGATCTCTCTTAGGATCTATCGTAGGTACGATACACTTTGCTTTTAAAATGTGCAAATGGCATTACCAATATTTTTCCCAGATTTAATCAAAACAAACAATACACAATTTGAATCTGTTCCAATAAAATTCTGAATGTTTTAAAGAAACTTTTCGAAAGAGATCTACTTAATACGTTTGCAATTTTTATTTCTTTGACACTTTGCAGCTCTGTTCTTGATAAGTAAAACGACCAGACTTATATCGAGTAAAAGTAACTCGCTACTCGAGTTCTCGATTTGTTTCACGATTTCTCGAATGTTCTGTTTATTTACTCGTAAAGGCCACTGCTGAGCAAATCAACGTGCAATTAAGGGCGATAGGGGATATTGGCATAAGCCTAATGAGGCAGATGGATTGCTGATCGGTGTTTCTATAGCAAACAGGCCGACTTACACTGTCCCTCTTTTTGGGATTATCCCTTCTACTATTTACCAGAAAGGAAAAAACCCATTCAATGTTCTCTTTTTGAACTGAAACAGTTTTGTTTTCCAATGTCATCACTTTTACACATTTTAATTCATATAAATTAAGGTTATGAAAATGTCTATGACCCGTAGAGTGAACTAATAAGGCCGTGGTTAACATTGTAAGTTCCAATTAAACTCTAATATAGTCGTATTTAGTTCAACTGGGGACAATTATAGTCAACTAAATTGCTCTTAACTGCGTATGGAATTCCCAAGTTTCGCCATAACTTTGATTCAAAGTAAAATTAAGTCGGTTCAAGGTAGCGATACTATTAAATCATCAGGACAACGTTTTCTTAGAAAATAATTATTATCGAAGAAGCCTGGGCGACAGAACAAAGAACTTTTATAATATTAAATGTCGTTTGATAAAAGAACGTTACAAAAGCTAATTATCTTATTTGAAACAAAACTTGGAAGGGCTCCGAACAAAAATAGATTGTTTTGTGTTAAATTGGAATTCCCATTACATTTTTCTCTTTCCGTAAATAGAATAAAGATGAAAGGTACGGAATACTCCGAAACATGTTATTGAAGCGTCCGGTCGGCTAGGCAGCATTTGAAATTTTATTAGCAAAAACCCTATGAAAATAGGCAAAGAATTACAAAAATACTTGTTTATTAATTTGTGCTTTTACCGACAAAACTGAAGAACTTTTTAGAAGCTTAATGTTGTTTTACCTGAAACAAAAATACATTTAAATTAGATATGGTTCAAATGGCGTACCTTTTAAATATTAAAGGGGCATATACAAAACATGCCACGTTAAATTAATATTTGCAAATATTTTGACTGTGTAAACCCAATTGTTGCTGTATTACGTGAGCAGATTTCCTATGTAAAGCTGAATCAGTGATGAGAAGCCAAAAATGATTCTATTTCAAATAAAGAAGGCATTTAGAAACCGAACGGCTCGACAAAGTCCCAAAGACAAGCATAGACTTCGAAATAGGAACGACCTAAGAATACAAAGCGAAAAAACCAAATGGAATATTTCCAATAGCTGCAGAGATTGTGCGAGTTCATTTATTTTCGAAGCACAGATATTATCTAGATGGGCTGTATCGAGGCTAGGCCTGCTCCAAGCAGATCTGTATCTGCAGGAAAAATCAATAAGTAATGTCAAGAAACTAGCCAGAGGTTAAAGAAGGTATTACAGAGACTCAATTGAATGTATTTTTGTGATACTATTTTCTTTATAAATAATATCAATTACCATTCCTTACCAGGGAAATACACGTGTCGTGTACGACCTTATACTATGAGGAAAGTATCTTAAGGTTTCTAATCACCCATTTGGCTTGGCGGCCATCTACCCAAGATTGTGCGAAGAATTCTGGGGCAGAAGATCATTACTTACAACTATCTCCTAAGAAAATGGACAGTATACATAAAACACTTCAAAGAAAAATTACGCGGTAATTCATTTTTTGAGCTACTTTGCAACAATCTCGACTAAATATTCGGTCGTCAAAAGCTGAGTGCTTTCGTAACTGCTAAGTGTTTGTTATACTTAACTAAGTGGTGGATGTATTAAAGGACTTTACTTTGTGGTTGTTTGAAAGGAGAATTTTAAAACAGTCTAGTAAAACGGCCTAACATACTTTACCTTCCTTTTTTACCTTCTTTTCATTAGAATCTAGACACCGCTTTTTAGTATCGTAGGTATGATCACATAGTAATGTTGTCTGGATTTTTGTTCTGCCATTAAAATATCCGACACTATGGATGAATGTCAGCAAAAAAAGTGAACACGATCAGGACATTTAAAACGCGTTCAAAAGTTGTAAATGTTATTTTCTACGGAATCACGACTGCTCTTAAACACCGTTTAGATGTGCTAATCTGGTTCAGTCTCATTAGTGAAAGCCGCTCTGAATGGATGCTATCTATCTGTCCTATAGTTATTATTATCATAACCCACAGCCTGCCAAACTCAAAGGTCCAATCCCCCATACTCAACCGAAGCTTTTAGCAGTTTAAACTAAAATTAATTTAGAGGTTACCCTCAGAGGGCACACAAATCGTGGCGGTTAGATTTGCATAATTATGACCAAAACGGCACATGCAAGACTTCACGCTATATTGCCTTGAAAATTATGACCATTGCTTGGGTTATTACGGCAGTTACTTCAAGGTGTATTTGAGCAGTTCTTGAGTTTTTGGAGACACGTGTGGCGAAATAGGTACCTCCGGGAAAGTAATTTCAACAAGTTTTGTCACACTGACGTATTGATGCTTTTAGAATTCTGAAGCTAGTTCTTAGAGACGACATATTTGATTAGTGTTCACAGCAGTTACAGGGTACCATTTTATAAGACATTATTTTAAAATCATGATTACTTTGAATCAGAAATACTACTACTTCGAAACCATCAAGTAACATTTTCACTAGCTCGACAAACCTACGTGCCAAAGCATTCTATAAAAATTCTAAATACCTAAGCGAGCGAATCCCGCGTTCTGAAATGCACGTGAAATGCGAGGTTCAATTCCATATTTTTATCTGAATTTCCATATAAGATAGATGAATTCAAAATCAATTCGTCCGTCCAACCGAAAAGCTTTAGGATATACCTCGTGTTAGCGAGTAATCTTCTTTCATCGCTTCGGGCAGTTCTACTCACAAAACTCGATGAGGTTTCGCTTAAGTGCGCACTTCTGAATATAATGCTAGTTGGAATAACTCGACGAGATTGCGTAGTCAACTCATTTCGGTCAGCGCCAACTATGGGACAAAGTGAAATTAAGTTAAGTAGTTAGCGCTAGTGCTTTACTTAACTTTGTGGTATTATTATAGGAAGCACAGCCAAGAGTCTTGGCGATGACGATTGTTTTTTGTTGGTGCGGTTTTTGAAATATGTCGCATTTCGAGATAGAGGACAGGTGTGTGTTTGTATTGATAAACGCACGGTCGAACTAGCTCTGTGTGTACATAGAGAATATTGGAGTCGCGGTGACGTCATCACGTTCACGTGCCGGTCGCTACACGTGCCGTTCACGGATGTGGTTTTAGAACATGGTCAATATCAGAGCATGAGCAATTATGGCGACAACTACGTTTGTTTTGTTCCATTCTTTATTCTTGAAAAACCCAGTAGTACCAATTAATTACTGAGAACTGTCACTGATATCATCTTTTAGCGTGGTGGAAATGGTTGAATTCTCAACATTTCTTGCCTTGACATCAAAATCGTCGTCAACATCCTTTATAGCTTCTAAATTATCACAAACAAAATATGAAACTGAGTCAGCACCCAAAACTAAACTAATCTCATAAAAATGTGGAGTGTCAAACTCACTGCGGAGTCATAAAAGCGAGTTCAGCTGGTTACGCTCCAGGCGTCGGGATTAAATGCTCAGTGTGCGCTAATGCAGATCCGTGGAGAGCGGAGCTCGAGCACTTTTATAACGTAACGAGCACAGCCGGCTTGCTCACGTCTACTTAGCTATAAGAACAATGCTTTTCTAACTCTTTACCTGCGAGCCTGCGACTGCGAGCGAGCGCTTCACTTAGGCTTTGATCTCTTTTTTAATAAATTCTCAATGCGGAAGTGTTATGAAACTTTTTGTATGCCTGAAAACATTTGAGTGACCCTGTTGACCGTTTCGGAAGAGAATGAATGGGTTTCACTCTTGGGGGTTACACAGTTGTGTAACCCCCAAGAGCGAAACCCATTTGCTCAGAATTGGTCCGGCTGTATATTTGAGAACTTATACACACTTCAACAATACACGGAGTCGTAAAATTTTAATTGTTTCCTCTCTACCCCAATTCAAGTAGCAAATAACTCGAAAATAGATTTTGCCAAGTTTTAGTACATCGCATAATTTAACCCTTTAACTTTGGAATATTAGCAATAGGCAAAGGGCCAGACATTTATTATGTACACGAGTAACTAAGGACAGAGCCGAAGTTGGGCAGGCCGAGGATTCGGATCCAATTTAAAAAGTTTAGAACGAGAGTTGTAACTTCGGCGACCCATCCTAAATGTACGTTTGGAACTGCGACGGTCTAACAACAGCTAACATTAAGAAAGCAAGAAGTATCTGCCAAAGTGCCGTCTTTAAGCTGTTCCGATAGGTCTGAATTAGAAAGTTTTATCTTTGATGGGGACTCGCCGCCGAAACAAGGACGAGGTGCAAAATATATGAAGTTCCAGATCAAAAAGTTTCTTGGGTTCGTTTTAGGCGCTCTCAATATTAATGTGATTCGTTTGGAAAGCGAAGATAGTCGAAGAAATAATAGATAAGCGCACGAGTGGGATTCAGCGGGACTGACAAAATTATATAGGTTCCTTAGCTACAAGACCCTAAAAAGATACCCTTTTCTCCTTACTATATCGCCTGTCTTGGAGTTTTTTGGCACGTCCTATTATCTTGGAATGGGCCAGCTATCGCAGAGTAATCTAAAATGCGACGTAATCGAATTACTTCGGAAAAGCTGGTGTTGGCACGAACACGGAGCTAGCTGCAGATTTACACTTTATTTATTTACAGTTTCTTAACGCGTTTCTGATAGGTTAAGCAAGTTAATATGTGTTCATGGTTCTTGTCCTCGAAATTATTTCCTCTATTAAGATATCTTTATATTTTCGTGTAAATACGTCCAATTAGCGCCGGCTGGAGGATTTATATGAGCCTGTTTAACGATTTAAGGGGAAAACTTCGTAATTTATTGCTAAACGCTGATATTAAATACGGCCTATTGAAAGAAGTTCGCAACGAAAGGCCAATTAAGGTAAGTATGAATGAAACGTAACGAACGGCGGAGTCAACGTTGTTGGTAAAAGTAATTGCTGGATTTCAATGACAGAGTACGATTGTTTACTGTCACTGCTGTTAGAAAACTTGGGATAACAAAATATTAGTTGATAACTTGAGCTCGTGGCTAAATTATAACTGCCGCTCGGTTTGATTTTTAGGTTAAGCTGCGATTGCCAAGGTTGGTCCGTGGATGGGTGACACCCATTACATACCGAGTTCCTCCGTGCCTCGGAAAGCACGTTAAGCCTTTGGTCCCGGCTCTCATGCGTAGATCTTTGACAGTCGTTACAGGTAGTCAGTGACCCGAAAGTCTGTCAACCAGTCTTACCAAAGGGTATCGTATTACCCAGAACTAACTGGGTTGTGGAGGTCAGATAGGCAGTCGCTTCACGTAAAATATTGGTATTCAGCTGCATCCAGCTAGACTAGAAGCCGCCACTAAAATATTTGGGAACAGACTAAGCAGATGATGAGTTGATAACTTGAGTTGGTGTTTTTGGCACGAAAATATTGATCAGAAAATCATAAATTGAGCACTTGACAGGTGGACGCGTTATTGTGATAATGTTAGACTAAGCGTAAGGTTAAGTAATTCTGGCCTCGCCCTTTAAGAAAATTATTCGAGGCACGTGTACCTCTCGTAAGTACACGAACACCGGGCAGACAACCAGGTCCCACGCGCGGTGCCGCTTCATCAAAACTCGTAACTGTTGTTAGAAATAACAAGTGACCGTATATTGAACGGCCGTCCAATCCTGTCATTCATCCATTGCCGGCTTTGTGTTGGAACAAAGGAACTTTAGCGTTAGCCGGCCCGCCACCGATCCGCGACGGAACAATAAACGCGGGCTAGATAAAATAAACTTTGACAATTGCTCAACGACGTGAAAAATTAACAAGACCCTTACGTTAACGTTTGTAGCTAAGTACTGAAACAATTTATGTGGGGCCTACGTTATTGCGTCCTGTTGGTTATCATCGCACTGGGTAATAAAGACTCTACCGTATACCTGGTTATTTTTATTTTTGTAATGATTGTAACATGGATGCAGGTGAATACCAGTATTTTACAGGGAGCGACTGCCGATCTGACCTCTAAAACCCAGTTAATACTGGGTAATACGATACCCCTTGGTAAGACTGGTTATCAGACTTTTTGGGCCACTGATTACTTAACGACTGTCAAAGATCTACAAATGACACCCGGACTAACGACTTAACGTGCTTTCCGAGGCACGGAGGAAGCTCGGTATGTAATGGGTGGTCACACATCCACAGACCAACTTAGGCAAGCACGGCTTAATCTGATCAACCCGAGCGGCTGTTATTATTTAGCCACGAGCTCCTCCTTGTAATGACTAAAAATACATTAAGCCCTGCTGTCGGACTCGGTACTTATACTTCTCCCAGACCAGCTACAAGATTATCTACTTGAAATATAAGGGTTAGAAACAAAGTTGGTGATGTAACCTAGATTAGCAAGTTTAAGATGGAGGCTCTATCTTGATAATACAGACCTTGCAGCCAGGGAAGATAGTTAATATAGAACTCTCTGAAAAGGCTACGTTTTTTATAGATTAGGTCTAGATTAGAATAGAACCACGATAGTGGGCAGCTTAAATATTAATGCAATTTATTATAGCACTAGATATAATCCACCTTTACATTTTGAACGATAACCATGATTTTCCAGTTAAATTATAAATAATTAAGCTTACGAAACCAGACAAGAGAATATCTACTTGAGTATTCTCTCAATCTTCGCTTGAAAGCTTAATCTTAATTTTCAAGTCCTCAAGAATTTCAACAACCAATTTGACGTCACAGAAATCTAAGTTAAGCTTCACTAGACCAGGTTAGAAACGGGTCGATGGGCCTCATTATATTCAGTAATTGGATAGGTGATTATAAAAAGAGGCCCGGCTAGGATTTAGATTGCTCTCGGTTCAAGAGCCGTCGACGCGACGGCTAGTGGAGCCGACGGCGTTCAGTTTTGCCGAGAGCTCGAGATTTGATTATTTAATCTACGTATATTTTGTAAAATATAAATGTACTCATGTAGGTAAGATGTTCAAAGCTTTATAAAACAGGTTGTTTTATAGAATTAAATTTTAATATTGCGTTGAATATTTTAATTTTCGTGAAGATTTTCAGGTTATAAATACGAAGACTAGGTGAAGAATTAAGACCACTTTCGAAACCCACATAGTTGAACTCTTGGAAAGAAAGTCTGACTTAGATGTGGCAGAGGAAGTAGAGCCCATAGCAATATATTGACAAAAATTATAGGAACTTGGCAGAACATTTGAAAAACGCCGGAGAACTATACGCAAAAGCGTTCGAACTAGGCAATAAGTATAGTTAATATTGCCTATTTCGCGTGTCTGTCAATAACGATAAATATCTTCCTGATTCAATAACAGATGAACTGATTTTAACAGGTCTTTCCATGTCATTTAACATGTCATAATCTGCTCAAATCAGACTTATCCCAAGTAAATCACCCACATGCTCGTTATGATATCAAACGTCTACCTCTATATATGAGGTGATTAAGCATTATGATTGCGTCTATAAATAGTCAAGTTATCCAAGTTGCAATCATGTTGCCTTACCCCGCACTAAGCCGATCGGGCTTCGACACCAAGGCATGAAGCCGGCCAACTGCCACAACCCTCTACTTACGCGTATATTTCCGTAGTCTTCCCTCGCCTAGCATTGAGGGGTTAAGGTTACTTATGAATTATTGATTTCAAGGGCTCTTTGATATAAATAGATGCAGTTGAAGGTTGTGCTTGAAATAAGATAGAAAGCTAATTAAATTTGATGTATTCAGATTATTTTTTGATGCAAGATAATTTTGGGCTACTTAAATTTAAAGGTAAGTTTCTAGTTTGGTCGAGAACAGTAAAGTATTGGGTACACTGATTTGTTAGAACAAACTTTCAAATAGTATGATCCGTTTTAAACGAAAGTATTTCACTGAATTTCAGTTGCCGTCGGTAGATTCGGCGGGAAGATCAAGAGAGAAACTAGGGTCTATAAAATAAGGAATATCACTGCACAACTAGTTAAATCTATAATCTAAATGAAGTTAATGATATTAGTTAATTAATCTTGTCAAACATGAATGGTGTGATAATGGAAGAGTGATGGAATATTCACCTTTCTTCCCTGGGGAGGTGCAGTTGTTCTTGTTAGAGGGAGACTTGGTCTCGGCAGCCGCCATCTTCTCTTTTTCGGAAGCCATGCTAAGCGCAGTACACACTAGACGTCCGAATTTATAACACGGTCACTCCGCTGCTCATACCTGTCTTTACCGTAGAGTACGATTTAAGCCGGGCTGCGGACGACCGCACCCAAGGACCACACAAATGACTATTACCGATAATGAACGATGAGTGATTACCGATGACTAAAATTGGCAAACAGCCATCCAAATATTTACTTTAACGCATAAAAATTAAAAAAATCGACCGCAAGTCACCTACTATGATATTTACTTAAATTGATAGACCGAGTCGTGTCGTACTGGGTATTTTCCTAATATTTGTGGAGTGGTTGTCAAGTTTAACTTTTAAGTATTAATGTACGTGATGAGTTAATTGGTGGGAGATCACGCTGCGCCAGCGCCGTGACTCGCCTGCCCTGTTGATACTGAGCTTGCTACTGAAACTGCCGACGTTTGTCACAATACTAGATTAGTTAAACCGCGCTAATCGCACTTTCAATATGTTACTACTCATTAACAAGTCAGAAAAAGGTCAAAGTACTTACATACGAGTACTGACCGGGTACATATGTGTTGACTTAGGTACTTAAGATGTAGCTCAGTCGTGCTTTTAATTAAGTTCGTCAATAGATGACAACTAGATGTTGAAGGTTTGTCACCAATTTTTCCATAGTCATTTGCGGAACTTTTATGTGTTTGTTACAATTTGTAAAATAAGTAACAGGTCTTACAGGTACAATCGACTGTTTTATTGGATTAGATTGCTTTAATTTTACTGACTTACAAGCAACTTTTACAGTTTTCATTATTTCGTATTTGACAAAGGATTTTAAGTCTTTCCGACGGCTAATTTTATATCTAAAACTATCAAATGGATATAGTGTGTGCATAATATTAATAAGCACAAGTGTACTCAAAGCTTAGATAAAATACTGCATTTCTGTCGCATGAGTAATGTGTGTACTCGTGTTTTGAATAATTATTTAAAATGACCGAAAATGAGACCCTATTGAAAATGACAATAGAAAGGTGTTAATTGATGACAATTATCTACAGTCATTAAAACGACAGTACCTATTAGATGTTATTTGTTTCTAAAATGAGATTCGACCACACAATAAAGCCAGTTGTAGGGGCAGTACAAAGGAAATCTAAAACATTAATGATTTTTGCTGAGAACAATTTGGTAATGGGCGAAATGATGTCGAATGGAACCTCTCACTGTAAGTATGATTAATGAATATGCCGAAATGATTAATTTGTTTTAATGTAATTCTTTTTGTGGCGGTAAATTCCTTATATATTAGTACTAACGAAGGACGGAGCATTCAAAAGTTCTAATGTAACCACTTAATTCGTCTGTCAAGAGTGTTTTGTTTCATTCCTCTTTAGACTCTATCACTACAGACTTTAAGTCGGAATTTCTTTGAACAGGTATGGAAACCACGGCGCGACGAACAGCTCGTTCTCGTAGACTGCAGGCTATGTGTGTAGCAGCGCTCGTAAATAAAATATTCACTCGTATACAAGGAACGTCTTGAGATAATTTTCTCTTATATTTTATTTGTACGCAACCTTTACAAGTCAGCGACGTCGCAACACAATAAACCGCGGAACAGCGCTCCACCGTGACACATACATAACAAGTGGAAACCTTCGCGGATGTCACGACGGCTCTGACGAGGGGCACTGACACACATAACCTGTCAATACGCACGAAATCTCAAACGTTACGTAAGCCACGATTATAACCTGCAACACTGGCGATTACTGTTATTGTTGTGGGCGCGAGATGAGATGCAGGGGTATGTGGACCTTGGGCGTGCGGCTGGCGGCGCGGCGGGCGCGCGGCTTGCGGGCGTCGTGCGGAACGCGTGGAGGTCGCGTGCGGCGCGCGTTCGGGACGCGCGCGTCGGGTCCCGGCTCGCCGGAGGCTGCGGCCCGGGCGGGATCGATGCGGGCGGCGGGCGGCGGCGGAGTGCAGCAGCTGGGAGGCTGCGCCGCGCCCCGCCCCCCCGCAGCCCGCGCCCTCAGGCCGCCCCCGCGCCCCGAGCCCCCGGCGCCGCGCACGCGCCCCCCAGCTCGCGCCGCCGCCGACCCGCCGACCCGACGCCGCACACCACGTTTCAATTCCCTCTTCATCCCCGACTGATTTACGATACGTTCCATCTTATAATGATATTTTTTTATATCGGTCTGCCAATTGTAGCCTATGATGAATTTTAACGTTGGAAACGTTTATTAGGCTCTGGGGGATTCGGATGTACCTAATCAATGTAGTTGGGCACTTATATGAAGGCACTTCTAGCAGAGCTGCCAACTTTGGAGGCATGTGTAATAAAGACTTGAACGTAGGTATGTGCTGGATGTATCTTCAGTTTTTTTTCTTTATTTAAGAAATTCATAACTTCATAAGTAGGTATTAGAACACAAGTTCCAATTGGTGCTATTCAGATCTAGGGATCCATACATCCGCATCAGATGTCGGCTGTTCCAATTTTCGAAAAACTCCAAACTCCAAAGGAATACAATATACCTCAACAAATAGAAAATGCTGATCATTTAATAATATTTGTAAATAAAATATCAGTCTGGAAGCTTCAAGGTGTATTTTCGCTGTCAACAAGACGGCTATTTTTGTAAAATTCCGAGATCAGCCCCCGCGATTAAGTTCGGCGCGATGGCTTTCCGTCCGCCTACTGTCTTGTTTGTCAGCTTAGAAAAAAAACATTTTCATTACGAGCCGTAGTCTTGACGCCTCGACCCGTAGGTACTAGAGTGGACCAAGAAGACGCTGCTGACTTCTGATCTCGATAGCCGCGTGTCTTATCGCCTTTAATGGCGGGTCCCCACTTCACTCCCTCGGCGACGGCCGCCCCTAATGTCGCTCGGCAGCTTGTTTTGTTAAGGTAGGTTCAATTATACAACGTACATATCATACGTGTACGTCGAACCCTCTGTATGTTCTAGTGGAGTAATTATTTTAATGAAGGCTCTATAGCTACCTCCATGTCATGTCTGGCCGTATTACCCGTATAAATTACCCTCTCGACTACTGTAGCTCTATTTATTCTTCTTATAAAACCTTTATCGCTTAGACCCAGTTGACCTTTTAGGGTCAATGGGTTTTCATATAGGCAGTACCCCTGAAGATGGTCATCAGCAAAGGGTTAAGTGAGTAACTTATGGAGCTATTTATTTCAAGAGACATCTCTTTATTCTTGAACTGATAATTTCAGGAACATTTAAGGTATAGTTTGCAATGAACGTTATCAAACGAGTAAGGATGACATCTCAGCACGCGTAGCGTGACCATCGTAGAAAAGGGTTTTGTCGACGGAAGAATCGACAAAATGACAGATCAACAAAAGAAATCTGACATTTTGTCGATTCCTCCAACGACATAACCCGTTTCTACGGTGGTCATCCTACGCATGCAGGAAGATATTAGGCAAGCTTAATTCCTAGCTCAAGCCAATTTCCGTTTCGTTTCCATTAAACTCAAGTAAAATATAACGCAGTGATGGTACTGCAGTTTAAAAATAAACAGGACGTAATGACGTCGTTTTTCCGACGAGTTTTCGATAATGCGTTCGATCATTTGCAACATCCCTTTGTTCGTTCGACTGCGGACTTGAGATAGATTGTTTTATCTGCTGACAATGTTTTATATGAATGGTTGGCTTTAATCTATGTTTGTCATGAATTATAACTAGCAGTAGATTTTAGTATGTCTATCGTTCGTAGATACAGAGAGACAGGCAGACCTTACGGGTCTGAAGTCCTAATGTCATTTCAAGGGGTATTGTGTTGCTCAGTAAGGAACTGGGTTCTGGAGGTCAGATAGGTATCAGCTGTATCTGATTAAACTGGAAATCGACCTCAATATAATTGGGATAAGACAGGCAGATAAAAGGTGCGCACTGACCTAGACAAACAGACAGCCACTTCCATCACACAAAAGTCTCCACTTTTTTGGAAGGTTTAAAGTTGAAACTTCTTGTTGAAATCCAAAGTTCTGGTCGCTATGATAAAGTACGTCTCTCTTACAAATCTAATTGTAGTAAATCACGAGCGGATCTGTCGCTGAAAGTTCGTTGCACGTTTCAGTTCAACTTCCCGGTTTGATTTACAGAAACAGCTCATTTGGAACTAACGATACTTTCAAAGTCAGTGTACCGACGGAATTTTTGATACTGATTTAAGTATTTGTTTAATGAGGAGCTCGTGGCTAAATAATAACAGCCGGTCGGGTCGATCTTTAGGTTAAGCCGTGCTTGTCTAGGTTGGTCTGTGGATGGGTGACCACCCATTGCATACCGAGTTTCCTCCGTGCCTCGGAAAACACGTTAAGCCGTTGGTCCCGGGTGTCATTACTAGATATTTGACAGTCGTTAGGTAGTCAGTGGCCCAAAAAGTCTGACAACCAGTCTTACCAAGGGATATCGTATAACTCAGTACTAACTGGGTTGTGGAGGTCAGATAGGCAGTCGCTCCATGTAAAATACTGGTATTCAGCTGCATCCGGTTAGACTGGAAGCCGACCCCAATACAGTTGGGAAAAGGCTAGGCAGATGTTTAAAGTCTATCGTTTTCCCTGTCGCCCAATTTCAGACAATTTCTGCGTGATTGCGTAACAAATAAACATCTAAATTCCTAGATTATAATTTTAGCTTGAACAATTAGTATATTAGTGTTGTGACCTTTCCTAGAAATTAATGTAGGTAGGCAGTAGGATTTTATTGTTAGATTTTAATTAAAAGTAATTTTCAGCTTTACGGTGCTAATAGAATTTAATGAGAGATTTTCGGCAAAGTCTATAGACTTTTACTCAAAGCCTACTGTTAGTGGCTGTATTGTAGCTACTGAAGCGTTGATGCCGATGAAGGGAAGTATAATAAAAATGAAATGTTATGAGGGTAATGCCGCGGGCAGAATTAAGCGAAATTATAGTTAATAAAGCGTTATGCTGTTTACTCATTCGTAAAACGTTTATAAAACTTTTAAAATGAAAGATTGTTTGCTCATTAAATCTTTAGTATTAATTAGTAAATTGGTCTGGTCGGTAAAGAATTTGAGCCATTATTTCTTCTGTGAGAACTATTCCCTTGTCACCTCGCGCCGGCTTTAACATGAGATTTTAATCACATTTTCAAACGCCACGGTTTGGTTTCACCTCCTTCCATGATACGATAAGACGTGTTGTACCTCGTTCATTGTTTCTTGTGCCTTTTTAGGGTTCCGTATCCAAATGAAAAAAAAACGGAACCATTTTAGATTCGTTATGTCTGTCTGTCCATATGTCACAGCCACTTTATTTCGAAACTATTAGGACTACTCAGTTGAAACTTGGTAGGTAAATGTATTCTTGAACTACTTAAAGCTTTTTGTACACAAAAAAAAAGATTAACGGGCCTCCCGCTTCTGTAGATAGGTCTTTAAACCATCAGAGGCTTCTAAAACCATTTTTTCTCAAAGTCAACCGTTTGAAAGACAGACACTTCCAAAGTGCTCTAATTTAAAAAGGAAGAAAATGAGGAATATTCTGTAAAAATTCAGGATTGTAGAACGTAAAAAAACTTTCAACAGAATTTGGTTTGAATGAGTTTTGATGTTTTTGAGATATGGGTCTTTTTCATCAAACTGCAGCAGTAACTTTGTTTTTCATTAACATACTATGAAAAACAAATTTAGTTTTGCTGTTGAATGTAATACAATACAGCATATGAATGAGACTTCAAAACATTTTTATTACATTGCGTGTGAGTACGACTCGCACTTGGTCAGTTTTTTGTCAATACGGCACGAAATATCTTTTGGTTCGGGGATTAAAAATGTTTGTTTGTTATTTAGGAGTTTTTCTATCATTTCAGTAGATTTGTTTACCTGTCCCTGCCTAGCGAATGAAACAACATTTCACCAATTCTGGGCTTGCGCGAAAACCAATACCATGACCATTTTACAAAAAGAGAAACGTATCGCGACCCACGTTAGATTTATTTCCCAGGCATCATGTATCATTTCAGCAACGGAGCACAAAGCGAGAGAATATTTCGTCGCGACAAAAGCTGCATGTTTGTCCACTAAGAAGTATTCGGGACGGCGCAAATCACGAAAGCTTTGCGTCCCTCACGTCCGCGCCGTTGAATGTAAAGGCTCAACGTTTTAATTTTTTTGGCGTTCCTTAATGCGTAGTGTGAAAACACTTTTTTGTAAAAAGTTTTGTACATGAAAATTCGGCTTTTATTGTTACGAATAGTTTTGCCTGGGGTGTTAAATTCTGGCCGTATATCACTGTCATCATCATCATAATTTCAGCCAAAAAACGTCCACTGCTGGCCATATCAGTGTAGAGCAATTTGAATTTAGAATGCCGAATTTTGGCGTAGCTAAGGGTCAATAGGGTATTATGTGAGTATAACTGCCTACGTAACGCAAACACTGAAATAAAGCAATTTCTTTGGCCAGTATCAGTTTATATGTGGCAGTAAATATTTTCCGAAATGTGCCCTCGCCGGCTGAAAATATTAATAACAATAGAAGTCGCCATTCGTAGCTTTAAAGACAAAGTTTCAGCTTGACTCGTTTCATTCGGATAACCTCTTTTATTGGTTTTTAGATTTGACATCGAACTAAAAAGAAAAAGCGAAAAGACTTCAAAGAGGAATTACTCCGAAAGAGTTATGTAACATGCCTTCCGGGCAAGAAAATGTTGACTCGAATTTTTATCTCTCGGACTTTTAACTTATCTTAACTGAAGTTAAAGTTCTCATTCCTGTTTTAGTTTAAGTGTTCTTCTACTTAGTTTTTTTGCTTTAGCTAGTTACTTATTTATATAACTTTTTCATCTATGATATGGAACATAGTAAGTTTCTTAAGCTATTTCTGAAATAGAAGTGGACATAAATGTAATAATCGAAATTTGTTGTCGTAAGTCGTTTTGGATACGTAGATAAACGTGCAAAATGACATATAATACATTATAATGACAATATATTTGTTATTCAAATTAATTTGAATTAATATTAGGATATTGGACGTCACTACTAAATCGGTATGTTTTAATTTCTCGACGAATAGTCTATTTTCCATTACAAATCGACTATTTCAAAACTTCTAAACACCGAAACTGAATTCATACTACCCTACATGGTCAGAACCCGACCACTTTACACTCCATTCCGATTTTGAGGCATTCGCTTAACTGAAACCTTTTGACATGATGACTCGAGGCAGGGTTTTAGTCGATGCCTGGGGAATTATCGCGTACGGTACAACGGTGAAGGCGAGGGTCGAATCGAATCGGTTTCGTCACGTGACGTCACGCTACCGTGTTCCGTGTCGTGTCGGGAACAGGTATTGCCATTTTATTGGAGGCGATGAGTCGATAGCGCGGGTCGATTCCGATGTATCCTAAATTGGGGTTGGCGATTTGGGTACGGACGTTTTATGAGCATGTATCTAAAGTGTCTTTAATATTACTGGCTCGAATATTATGTTATTTTTTTTGAGAAATGGGTTCAGCGATCTTATTTCGTATTTTACGGTAGGATAAAGATAGAAACTTTGGTGTAACTAATAAATTCTTATCGAATAATTGTTCAGTGCAAAAACCAAAGCAGCTTTTTAGCTCAATCCAAAGCCCTTTTAGTAGGGTACTAAGCAATAGAGGGTGTAAGGGGCAGTCCTCCACAAACTGACAGGGTGCATTCAGCTCCTTATTTTGAATCATATTCTACTGGAATTTTTCTCCGGAAAATGTAATTTAAAAAAAATATCAGTTACTATTCCTTTATTTCAATGTAAAATTAAGTAATGGTACTTAGATTGAAAAACAAATCTGGAGATTCAAATTAAGATTTTTCCTGAGGTTATGACCGGAATTTTTAATAGCCGAAAGGAAGCCGATTTAATTTTTGATTAAAATTTCGAGTTCCTCGCTGAATTGATAATGTAAGAAAAACATTGGGACGCCAAATGTTTTTCGATTCGTCGAAATTCCGAGGCAACTGAAGGTCACGTTGATTCTGATAAACTTTATTAGAATGTTGATTATTGCTCTTTATCATGCCTGAACAACTGTTTGTCAAACGGTCGAAATGGTACTTAAATAGAAATCAATCCTCCAAAATCAAATAAAGCGAACATAATATTACGTTTACGGTAAATTGCTAACATAAACAGACAGCATCAAGTCATTTATCAAAATGGAATAGGATGGCGATAAAAAATACGGTTCCGGCGGGGTTAAGGCCTCTATAGAAAGTGCGCGGGCCCACAATGGCGGACGTCGTTTACTTAGGCACGGGGAGCTGCTATTCCTGAATTTTTAACAGCCTTTTTGTTCCAGATCATCGGGAAAGACAAAGAGAGAATAATAGAGAAATAAATGGCGGGAACACGAATCATAAATATTAATGTTTGCAGTTTACAATCGGATATAGACGGTGTTTCGTAATCTGTTTTATTTCAATTTAATAATACAGATAAAATATTGCGTTTTCTTTTGGCTGTGGTTTTCTTTCGTATTTCCTCTTTTGTTGCGAGTTCGCAGACTGTTAAATCTTATTACCTGGGAAACACCTAGCGTCATTACCGAGTTGATTTATTGTACACGTTGGCGCTAAGGAGATTCAGCGGTAGAGATATTATTTCATATTATTTAGTGTAATTAGTTCTGTTACATATTTAGTAGCGGTGGTGAGGAATTTGGCAACAAAGCGTAAAGGAAAATTCCAATACAACACAGCATTTTTTTTTCAGTATACCGAAATCAAATATGTATCGTATTTTCAAATAAATTCGTTTGCTTTACCCTACAAATCAGAATATCTACTTATGTACATAACAAGTACCGTTGGGTAATAAACCCCAATGTTATTTAAATAATAACAAAACTGAAATGATGTAGTTACGTATAGTTTTTCAAATAATATTGTCTGCAGAACTAGAATGGGGAAAACAAAAGCCCGAATGTGATTTGCAGTGACCCATTTCGCAGTATGGTCGGTCATAAAAGGAAATAGGATTAAAATTGGTTTACTTTTCATCGTCACTCCACTAACTCAAACTAAGTTAGAATAACGATGGTTGACTCGAGAGACCGTGATATGAAAATATGATATTTTTTGTGTTACTGTTTTTAGTTCTATTAGTTTTTTTTTTTTTTTACCTGCATGCTGTCCTCTCTTAAGAAAAGTATATTTACTTGTGTCCATAATATTGTTATAATCATTCATACCAACTAGTAATAGTAATAAAATTAAAGATTTCTTCGATTTTTATGAATGTCTGTGCACATCTAATGGATCATTTCCACTAAACGGCTCGCATCGCATCGGATCGGAACGGATTTTTCAATTTTTAAACGATATTAAATCGTATACACAGTATTTAAAGTCTATATTACCAAGCCACGCACAGGACCGCGGGCGTCTTCCGCGACATGCGATCGGAACCGAAAGTATGCTGCGACGAGCGATCGGCTCCGTTCGCCTGTCGTATCCGACACGGTGGGAACGAAAATAATTGACTAGGCGCAGAAACGGATACGTTCGCAAGCGATGGTACGGTGCCGTTCGTACGCGTCGACATTCTGCCGGCTGTCGCCCATCCGTTCGTATCCTTTCCGTTTGGTGGAAATCATCCTTAACTCTTGTATTTAAGTATAATTATTTCACTTAAATTGATGTCTAGTCACCGTTTCAAATTTAAAAAAATAAAAAAACAATTTTAGCAAAAATAAACGTGACAAAACAATTGTAATGTAACATAAATATAGTCAAAGCCGAATAACAGAAGAATAAAGAATTCAGAATTACGGATGTTATTGACTTTTATGATTTCCTCGAGAGGTACGTAAATAACGGATACAGATTACATTATCTGTGGCGAATTACAGAAATAATGTAACATTACGTAACCATTGATTGAGGAAAATTATTAGAAAATCTTCTGTTGAAAGAAATGATTGATTGAATTGATACAAGATTAGGTCTGTTTCCCTAGATATTTGCTGTATTAGTACTTAGTAAATCACATCTAGTATTCTGCTGAAGTTGTGGTATCACTGGAAAAATATCAGACTAAATCTAAAATAAGTAGGGATTTTGAGTGAAGTTTACAACGTGGTTGTATGTGAGTGACGAGGCATTTGGAAAACATTTACAGAATGCTGAATAATCCTACGTCGGCCCTGTGACTGTGTTTTTGTAAGGATTCAGGGAAAATATGCAATGGGCCCTCCCGGGGCGTTGCTATCTTAATTAAATGTGCCCACCGTTTAATTAAGTTTATGAATCAGATTGTGAGCCTACAGGTTAATAGTTAGAGTTCACGAATAAGCGTTATGGGGATAAGTAGGACTCAAGAAACAGACATATTGAGTTTGATTAAATTGCCGAATAAATTAAGACAAGAAACCTTATCTGCGTCGTTAGAGGGAACAAGAGATTATATCAACTGAGTGAATGAGCTCTGAATCTGTGAAATTTTGGTGGTTTACGTATGCTACGCTGAAAGCAGAATCGGGAGTGGAGTGGGCGTGGCTGGTGGAAAGTGGCGTTGATGTATGAGCTTGTAGGAAAAATGCTGACAGCTGTGGATTTCTGTGTAGGCAAAAACTACTCGTTTTTACGCAACTGTGCTTATGGAGCGATGTGAGTGACGACTGGTTCCAAGATAAACTGTTTTATGATTAGACATATTATTATTTTTATTTATTCTTTTAAATATCTACTTTGAAACCAAAATAATACAAAAAAAAACATTTATCTATGTACACATTGATGTACTGAGTATTAAAAAACCTAGATGCACAGCTCCTTGCAAATAACAAATCAGGAAGTGTCGTCGATAAAACAAAAGTAATAAAAATCACAAGTTCTGATTGACAAAACACAAATTCGAACTTTCACCGACCGCATAAAGTTATTTTTTTAAATAATAATAATAATGTCATGTTTGTAATTCAATTCCCAAAAAACAATTGCTGTCACATGCAGTGAAAAGTGACAATTCGAAGTTATGCGCACTTTTTCTGCGGACGTTTTCGAGATGCTGAGTATCTTAGTGTATCTTGGGGTTTTTAAATATCAATGTATGTACAAAAAATATTGCCTCTGCGGTATCAGAAACAGGTATTATTTACATATTAGTCAACTGGTTATTAAGTTGTTTTAATCAGCTCCTGTATTTGACAGTACGCCGACGCATATCAAATATCAATTGCAAATTGACGAGTTAAAAACTAGTTCAAGCTTGAATACACAGATGGCGCTACACACAATTAATCAATGCATCACTACAATCTTGAATAAGTTCCCGACAGTCAATGACTATTATTTCTTCAGCCAAGCGATGATATTCACGGACACTAAACAGATTATCGACGTAACTACGTAACCACCGCGTGCCGACCACGTGACTCTCAATAGAATTAACTTCGCAGTGACAGGTTAAGTCGCTTACCTTTACGCCCAATTTGCGTGTCCGCTTACGTTTGCTCATACTTGTTGTGGTGACGCAATTACACACGTGTACCTTAATGTTTTTCATTCATGTAGCCGGGTATATGATACTGATTACCTATGAGTACAATGGAAGTTAGAATCAATCGGTAACTATCTAACAATTTTTTTTTTTTTCAGAAATATTTGGGACTTAACTAAGTATCTAAAATACTTTGCGTAGTATGCCTGTAGCCCATGGATGGGCCTCCATGAGGTGTATCAAACGTTGGGTAGTTTGACTCTAGGTTCATTTTATTACAAGCGAATTGAACAAATATTTTCCTATGGCTTTTCGTAATTACAACTGTCTGTATATATCGTAATTAAATTGAAAATATTTTATTTCACATGAAACTACATGGGCACTTGTTAAACGTCAGTAGATAGGGGAATGGTTCGAATTTGTCGTTTCCTATAGAGAAGAAACTCCAATAATGCTGTGTGAAATAGTACCTAAGCACTTAGTTGATTGTACTGACTTCATAATAGCTATTATAACTAGCAACTGCCTTATTCATCATCTGCCTGGCCTTTTCCAAACCAACGTTGTGGGTCGGTGTCGAATCTAACCGGATGCAGCTGAAAACTAGTATTTTACATGGACTGACTGCCTATCTGATCTCAAAAACCCAGTTTCTGGGAAATACGATCCCCTTGGTCAGACTTTCGGGCTTCTGACTACTCATCACTACTGTCAAAGATCTACAAATGACATCCGGGACTAACAGAGGCACGGGGTATGCAATGATGGTCACCTATCCAAGGACCGACCGATTGGCAAGCACTGCTTAACTTTGGAGATTGACCCATAGCCACGAGCTTATTTAACTGCCTTATTACAAAACATTATTATGCCATTAAACAACATTCATACGTGACCTCCTAAACTTCATATAATTAACTAAACGAAGCTCGGCTCATTACACGAGTTCATAATAAACAAACACAGGTACATTTGGGGGAAATGGGAGTTTTTATCAAGCCGAAACTAATCTACTTTGCCGTTTGCCCCTCCGTGGGTAATCCGGCTGAGACTCTAAAAAGACCACTTAAGCTAATTTAAGACCCGCAAAAAACTTTTGCTTGGTACATAAGTATCTTGTGTATTGAATTATTTATTTTACCTCCTCTCAGAGAGCGGATCGATGGGAAATTACTTTTTGTATCGAGTTAGATAGTAATCGCTTCGTTGCTTTGTAGAGATAAATACGTGTGCCGACGCTCGATGCTGGATGGTATAAAAGAAAATGAGTAAGAGAGTACTTATACGTATTTGTTTCTGCGAAAAATATGATACCAACATCGACCAACAAAAAATACTTTCTGGTATAAAAATGACATGGAATAAGTTTGTCTCTGGCTGGAAGTGATAACATTCAAAAAGGTAATTAACCAACGTATGAAGAATTAATTACGCCCGCAACATGATAAATATTCTAACAACCCGCTGAATTTCACAAGCTCACCTATTCTGCATAAAAAGTTACGTTGTAACGTTGCATAATTAAATCGTTACTGAAAGTCAATTAAAACATGATATTTACTCGCGTGCTCCAATAGCCGGAAAGCGTAATTCGAAATATGCATAGGAACTTGTTATAACCACCGCGTTGTAAACGAATCAATACTGGCAGGGCGTGGATACACAGATAATATTAAAAGTTAACCAACCGATTCATCCCTAGGTAACACTTGCGTCGGGGATGAATAACATTTTGCGCTAGTAAAAACTTTTCCGATTTAAATTCTACGCACGATCCCTGGATGTACGCAGCGAGATTGGTGTGTTCGGAAAAGGATATGTAGAGCATAGATTAAATTCAAAATTTTAGTGCTAGTTGGAAAAGAAACGAAATCCTAATCATAACGTTGTTTAGAAAATAAACTAGCTAGGATATATATGTTCTTTTTGAATATACAGTGGGGTATGTTCTTTTAATATTATTTGCGCTTGCAAAGAAACTTCGTCAAAATAAATTGCAGCAGTTAATTAGTTGTATGTTTGTAACGACATTTTCATTTCGTTTTGATTATCAGATTATAAGTTTTCTACAATTCCATGTTATAATTACATTTAGTTTCTGCGTTTTGCTTGCCGCATTGGCAGAATTTTCTTTTGAAATCGATCATATTTGATGCTGTATACGGGTTGTTTATTTTTGCTTTAACTACCTTTTTTTGTCAGATTGTATTGACACCCAAAGAGTTTGTGTTTTCTTAGATCTGCAGTTAACTCTGCAAAATATGACTGGATTAGTTTTATAATCAACAGCACATTTGGTTCTTGGACTTCAATATAATATGAAGTGCACTTATATATCTGACCTGTTTTTATTGTTCCTATCAGTAGCGAAGGGTCAATTTTTGTAAGAGGTAGGTTTATCTATTGAATGCCGACTGTGCCGTTTTTCAAAGGGAATCCGGTAGGAATCGAGTTGTATGGAACCTTCGCCACTGGTTCCAATAATAGATCGAGAATAATGGATAAACTAACAATTTCTGTTTTTGTGCCCACTTGCTAACTATCTCACTTGCTTAACTGCCATTGCTACATGCCCACGGAAAAAAAATATAACGGAAAACTTCAAAAAACTATTCTTTGTCCAAAAGCTAACTAAAGCATACACAAATTTCATATAGCAGGTTTCCTTTTAGGCGGGAGTACACCGAGTACAAGATAATCGTGCGAGTCCGCGCTACAACATGGGGGAGATATTACACACATTAGTGTCGCGAGGAGATTTGTGGATACACGTGAAAGTACACTGCCGTGCTATAAAAGGTTTACACTGGCGGACATACACGCATTTTTTGTCAGAGTAAAACATTTTTTTGTTGCTCATAATATGTTGTTACTGGCACATGGGTAGATCAAGTAATTTCTGAGTACCTATTTATTTTAAATACACGATAGTCATTGTTAATCATTCTAAAACGATCTATAAACTTTGATTTTCTGAACACTAAGTTTAAACGGTGTGCGAAATGAAAATATTTTAAAATGCTTTTAAAAATGTGTGTTATTTTTGTGTTTTTATTTGAGTTTGTACATACTTGAACGTCATTCAAAAACTAAACGATGTTCCAAGATGTACATACAAATGCAAAGTTTTCTTTTGAATTCAAATCGAGTTTGCATTTTACTATACAAGTACGTTTTTCTGCACGCATCTGTACAATCACTGCAGCAGGCCGTAAATGGGATCCGGTAAAAATATAGTGTCCAATCTCTGTTGTTCGGCGAAGTGTTACGAAATCCGTGTTTATCGTAGGCGATTATTATTTTACTTTAGATAGACCTATTGAAATGTGGAGGAATTTGGGAAAAGCAGCATGTCGTGAAAAAGAGTGTGAACTTATATGGCTATAAGAGTAGGTCAAGACTAAAGACACGACATGATAGATGGACGGAGTGAGACTAATAGTGTTATAGTTACATAGTAGAATACTGAGAAGGAGGCTGATAATATAGACATATATGAAAGAACTGGGAGCCTGCCGTTTTGCCGAAAAGATTTTGACAAAATTTCATTACCCAAACAAGTTTTAGCAACCTTTTTTTATACCATTGCAATATTTCGAATGATTTTAGTACGCATATTTTTATTTGGTCAAATTTTTACTTGCCAAAATATTACCAAGTATAATGTCAGTATTGCATTTGGTCTTTACTCAAATGATTTATTACAGCAAACAATCTTCAGACAATAAACGTTTGGTGAAACGATTTGTTAAGACGAAAAATATTAAAGCAAAAATAAGATTTTTTGGAAATTATATAATTAAAAAATGCAAATTCATTTTAATATAATCATTTGTTTAATGCAAAATATGGTATACAAAATGAGTAGGTTAGGTTAGGTTAAAACTGTGACCTCCAGCCAGGAACGACTACATTATATGTATAGAAAAAAAAAAAATATGGAAAAAAACGCAACTAACTAAAAAAAAGAATTGTTAATATTCATATTATTATAACCTGTTTAGAATTTGTCTTATTTGATTTTGCGTAAAAACTGTTATTCCAATTGAAATATTTGACTAAATAAAAAATGTTAAAAGTACTAGTTGGTAAACAAGTTATAGTTTAAACGTTCACTTCCCAAACAATAGGTTTGCGTTACAATTTTTTGGGAATCGATTTTTTGCTAAGTAAATAATTTGGCAAATGAAATTATGCGAAAAATTTTTTGGGAAGTGAAAATTTGTCAAATGCCTTTCGGTCAAACAAGGGAGACCCGAAAGAACTACAAACAAGTTTAGGAGGATGAAAATGTAATCTATACTAATATTTTAAACAGGTAAAGTTCGTAAGTTTTGATTTAGGGTGTAATCTTCTGAAATTCTGATACGATTCCGAAAATTCTTTCATTAACCCTTTAATTCACAACGTCAGCTATACTTAACATTCACAATTCAAAAAATCCACTGAGAATATTATCGGTTTATTTAACGATTTTATACATTTAGTAAGTGAAGGATATCCCTATGCATCAATAGCAAAATATAAGATATCATTATAATGTCAATTTTGATAGTATTGTGCAAAATGGCTTTTCGACCACGAGCTGCTCCCGCGCAAAAGGTAAGAAATATTTACTTTTTTAATCAAGGTTCCTATTTCATGTAAAAATAACATATTATTTATGTTTTTATGATTGCATTCTATGACTTGTCAATAGCTTTGTTACAAATAATGCAAGTGAGTGTGCTCTATAACTTGTTGAAGTTGAATGTTAGCTATAGTTAACATTGCGAATATAACGGTGAGGTGAGAGTGTAAAAATATTATAAAAATAATAATATTATATATATATTATTAAATAAATTTAATAATATATATATAATATTATATTATTAAATATTATATTGATATTCAGAATTATGATTTACTCCGAACTGCTCTCGAAACAGCGAACGCCTAGTCGTACGACTACATCCTTAGAAAATGTTCAACAGGCTAAATTTGAAAAAATTCAAAAGCCCGATGGGCCAAGGCCTACTGACGCTATCCGCCGTGACAATATTGGTCATACATATGACTACACAATTGCTCCGGGTAGATGTAAGTCTTGTAAGAAAGGGATGACCAATGTAATTTGTGTAAAATGTAATTTAAGATTATACTAATGTTAATTGTAATTGTTTTAAACAATTCCATGAACAGTAAACCTTTTAATATTTTATCTGTAATTTCTTTAAACATTTGCTTGCATTTTAATAAATTTATATTATTATTAAACAGTATTAAGTTTTATTTTTAATTAACTGCACATTTCGCAATGTTAAAAATACATAACATGTATCTTTTAAACTTGAACATTGCCTATTTCGCAATGTTACGTATTTTTAACATACGATTCCTAAAAATCTGTTTATTACAGATTTTTCTTTCTATTTTTTTTAGGTATATAGTTTTATTATTAGACAGAATTACTAAAAAAAAAAAAAATTTTTGATCATAACTTTTTCTGCGAACTAAAGGGTTAAAGGGAAGGTACATTATCCCCAAGTGTCATAGGTTATATTTAAAACATTCCTGTGGGATAATTTCCCACCATAAGGCGAGCAATGCCGCGGAGAATAGCTAGTGCGTTATATTCCTGGCATTTTTGAAATCTTATTGTGTACCAACACAATATGATTTCCGTTCAAACCGTAAAACGTCACACCATTCTGCACCAATCTACCGCAAAATTGTTTAGGCAAGTGAGATAGCAACCGTCTCTATGGGGCGTCAAATACGTCGCGGCAAATTGGAATATCATCATCTATAGAGTGACGTCACCGGTCTGCCGTGTTGCCTCGAGAATTATGTCTGTAACAGGACCCGTCGACTCCGTGATAACAACACTGTCAGTCCGCGGTGAACAAACATGTACAATGAGATCTTTATTCATGAGGTGTTCCGATTTAATCTGAGCCAGATCGGCAGTGGCTTTTCTATGCGTGAGGAGATACTTAACAATTTTTGGTGACAGAGTTTGTTATATTAGTCGACAATTTGTTGCTCAGGTAATATTATGTGAACGTTTGTTCAGAAGCATTCATTATGTAAAACATTTCCGCACGGTTGCTCTCATTAATTTTATTGAAGTGTTTGTATGTACGTTTTTCGCAACTGAACCTACAGTAGTCAACAGTATTGTGGAAAATTAATAAAGTTTATGACAGTCAACGGGCGTTTTTATTGGAACATTAAATAAACAGTGGCTCGTCCTGCCGAATGAAATCAGTTCCTACTTTAATGTCCTATAAATGAATGAGCATTTCCTTTACTCTCAATAACGTAACTGTTACAGAATTACAACGGCTTGTTGAAATTGCGTAATAAGTTGATTAATACACAAATAGAATAATTATATTATCCGCCAAGTTCGGCAGTTTTGAAGTTAAAGTCAAATAATATTGAAAGTTGAAGGAAATTGTAGCTGTTCATTAAGTTTGAAGTAGAGAAGTAAACATTGTTTACTTACACGAATACAAGCGTTGGAGGCAACAAGGGCCGCGGGCTGTAATTTTCTTTGTAAGACAACGAGTGTAATACGCGGGAGATAAGTAAACTTTTGCGGCGAAAGCGCGGCAATGGCGACGTGTCTTGATATGCGTTAAATTGCTTCATTATTAAGAACATGTTTTAGTTCCTTCCTTTGACATTTAAGCAGTCTATGATTTCATTATTTTTATGACTAATGAGTTCTTAACCAAAAAAATAACATTTGCTATGTTGCACAATATTTGCTTTTGATTGAAAGCGTATACGAGTAAACAAGATTTCTATCCGACCTGTATGAATTTCATGAATTTTCACTGCAACGTTATACGATGTTCATATTTCCAAGAACCTGCTATTACCAACCAGCTTTGTTTATACATTGAGCGTATTCTGGATATCCAATAACAAGCAATCTCGTATCAGCTATAGCCTTCGATGCTGTGCGCCGATCGATCCGTTTGTGTGAACATAACTACTATTGAATTACGTTTGTTACACGTGAGCGAAGCCTCTAAGAACATCATCTGCCGTCATGAGCATTAATAATAATCCGAGCAACAACATGTTAACACCGTTTGACCTTTAAATAAATAGTATTCCCACAAGGTAACATCGTGGGCCCCGATCTATTTTCAAGAAGTCCCGAAATGTCAGGAGTAATCTTATAAAGATACAATTTACTTTCGATTAAATATCCATCTTATATTTAGATGAAAATTCCAAAAATATCTCCCCTGAACGCTAACCAATTAGAGATAATTTAGAGCATTCCGTGCTCGGTCATCATTTCAGGGATTTTGAGTTCAATTTTAAATTTGATGTGAGACATTCATAATCGTCTCCGATATCGATTTTACATCGCGATGCCAGTCTTCACTTGCGAGTGCTTCTCTTTAATTAAAGGGCACAGACGGAGGAGGCGGCCACTGTGGTGAAGTTTTTGTAGAACTCTTCAAAGAGTTCCCGTTAATTAGGGTCCCATCTAAACAAAGGACGATGTGGTGAAGTATATGGTACCGGCTTTGTGGCAATTTGTCTCAATGAACGAGCTGGGCGGTATAAATGTACAGCTCTGCTTAAGTACTACCATATATTCTTCTAAGCACCCGAGCGTTACTTCACTAAACTTACGTTGAAAGTGTCCGGAATTGCATTCGAGGCTAAGAGCTTAGGAGTCATTACTCGTAACGCTGTAGCTTACAATAGTACGGACCAAACAAAACTACCTGTTATGATTTAATAATGTATGTTTATCTGGCCTTATTTCGAATTCACATAAAACAGTGTTTCCATCAAATATTCTGTGTAAACGAAGCGTTCATAAAATATGTACAGAGCTTGAAGCCCGTACCACGTCTAGTTTTTGCATAAAATTTTATTCAGCGAGTGAGTACTGATAATGCGCTCAGATACCGTGAAACATGGAGCGAGCCAGCACTTTCCGAAGTTTTATGGTAGACGATGGAGGATAATATCTCATGCTGCGATTTACTTAATATTTACAGTGTTGTTTCTTACGGTGAAATAGTTCTTTAAGATGACGGAACACGGATTCTGCTGTTAATCTGATGATATTTATTATTAACTACAATTGTAAACATCGGTCTATCAAATTCATAAAATAATATTGTCACCTCTGGGCCAGTCGACATGACAGAAATAAAATCGACAGCCATTTAAACCATTTCATTCTGCGATCAGAGCCCTCTCAATATTTGGAGCTTCTTTAAAATTCGATAAAATATTATTGCTCTCGATATTGGCTTCCCGAACGCGCAGTCAGCATTTTGTTCGCCTCTTGATTTAAATTTGATTAGTACTCAAGATTTATTATGAAGTGATCGAGACCGACCAGAACTGGAACCGAAATTCGTGCTGGTTTTCGTTTTCGGTCGAGAAACTAAACCGAAGATTTTTTGTTATTATATGTAGCTTGTTGGGGTTCGTCGACACTGCATAACATAACACGTTGTAATAGGGAAATTGAGAACGTTACATTGTTATCATTAACTCTAGAAACGGGTATTACCCGGCACTAACTGGTTTGTGAAGGTCAGAGAGGCAGTCGCCTCATGTTAAATACTGGTGTTCAGCTGCATCCGGTTAGACTGGAAACCAACCCTCTCGTAGTTGCGAAAAGGCTAGGCAAAGATAATGCCATCCTTCCTTCCCTTCTACACTACTAAGCCGCACCACTGGTGGTGTCGTGGGGATTTTTTTTTCCCTTCTACACTACTGCTCCAGTGGTGTCGTAGGTATTTGTAAAATACATATATATGCGTTCCCTTCCACACTACTAAGCCGCACCACTGGTAACACCGGCAACTAGACACAGGTAATTAAAAAACACAATTCCTATTTATGAGTATATTGGATTATTTAAAACCAATACGACTTAAAAATATAAAAAAAAAAATTGGATCTATGCTAGATAAACTTATAGGAATTGTTTTTTTTTTTTACCTGTATCTAGTTGCGAAAATAAATTAGGTAGTGTAATAGGGAACGCAATTATATATGTATTTTACAAATACCTACGACACCACTGGAGCAGTAGTGTAGAAGGGAAAAAAAATTGCCCACGACACCACCAGTGGTGCGGCTTAGTAGTGTAGAAGGGAAGGAAGGGTATGCTTGACTACTTTAAAAACAGAAGAAAAAAAACTATTTTCAGAGAGAAACGGCCTATTTTGCAGGTGATGTCTTCATACTGTTTTCATTATTCACGTCTTCACTTTTTACTGAAGGCTGTTCTCGGCAGTGCCATCGGAAGATTTATAGGTACTTCCCGAGCTACAGTGCCACCTACATCAACAAAGTCGTACATGATTGAGCTAAGCTCGTACGTAGGAATCCGATATACTCTTTTGCGTTTCCTCCCTATTTTTGGTGTTAAAATTTTAATCTAGGGGGTTGTTGTCGTAGCAGTTTTTATAAAGAAATTATTTGACACGGTCTTATTTTTTGAAGGTACTGGTTATCTTATCTAATGATCTTTTGAAATTATTGTGAGAACCAACTTTATTGTAGTAATTAGTATAGCATGTTTCTTATCCGGTTAGACTAGAAGCCGATCCCAACATAGTTTGCAAAAGGTTATGCAGATGATGAGTATGTTTCTTAGATCAATGACCTTTTTTTCCTTTAATATGTAGACAAAAACCAAAACTAGAAAGTGACGTCACTATACCTCTCTCTCTCCCTCCTGAAATATATTGTTTTACCATCAAACCCCTTCTCGTGTTGACATCTTGTCGTAACTTCGAAATATCATGACAATGTTCGGATGACAACGTTTTCAATTATTTGGATGTCCTCCAAACTTAGCTTAAAGGCACATTATATATTATGTACACGCTAATTTACTATGGGCGTCTGTTGCGTAAAATGCCGTGCTATATAATTAGTTATGTATTATTTGCATTCCCCTATAGTGTCCGTTTGTCAAACATTAAACATGTATTAAGTTATGTTACATAGGTACTCCCGAGTGCACTGACGACCACTTATCAACCTTATTAGTTAGGGCATAAGGATGAAAAGTGGCAGACCATCAGTGCTCTCGGTAGTACCTATACAGCGTGTACCGAAAAGTGGTCCCATTTAAGGTTGTGGTACAGGGAAGTAATGTCGTTAATCGCGTAAAAAATCTGCTGACGAGTGGGTATTGAAATTTGGTATGGCACGGCTCCCATCCCATATAATTTTCAGTATTTAGGAGAAAATTTATCAGTATGATGATCATATCACATCCATAATATGACCACACTTATCATCTTTGTATTTTGTTTTGAATGGAATGCAAAAATCATGATTCGAGACAATGGCTGTGCGTTTTCTGTTAGTGAATGAAATTAAGATTTGTGGATTAAGAAAGACTGTCAATTTCTTTTCTTGCACTCTAGATAGATTAACGTTTGACCTCATCAGATTGCAGACCGTGTGCTTTCTTCTTTGTCCTCAATCGATAATGAGCAAATATGTGCACAACGTTACTACTCTGAGAAACAACATCTACCATTTACACTGAAATGATTAAAGTTACCTAAAATCAATAAAAACCCATTCGGTTTTACAAACAAAGTCATAAAGCGTGGCAACACTGTCTGCAAAGATTTATTAATCAAAACCTCAACTGGAACGGAACAGAACGCGCCGGCTCAAAGGATTCATATTTAAGTGGATTTCTAGTGGATACCTACCTACCTAGATGAAAGATGAAAATACTATATTGACTTTGTACGAGGTTTCATTAAAACAAAACTTTCAAAAATTTCTTTTTGCAGCTGATAGTTGATTGATATTATGATGATTGATATTATATAGTTGATTTTATGAAGTACTTTAAGGTTCTAGGGCCGCAACTTCGCGTTGAAGAAACATTTTCTATAGTACTCGGAATAGTGAAGCTGTCCATCAGGGACATATTCTCATTTTTGGAGTCGTATAATGGTTTCGCAGATTACCTCCTACGTCAAAATTTATAAACTTTGCTCCTTTATAATATGAGTCTAAGAGCCTATTTCACGATGTCCGAATAACCACTACTTACCGAATAAATTCAAAAATGGAACAGAATTTGTATAAAACTACCTACCAAATAAATTAACGGGCAGTTAATCGCAGGTGGTGAAACAGGCCCTTACTCAAGTGAAGTTGTACAGTCAAAATAAAAATTAACAAAAGATTGTAGATAATATGTGTTAGTGATATGCTAAACTCAGATTATTGTTCGATTTGTAAGTGGTAACTAATCAGTTTGATAAACTTCGAGTACCGGTTGCACGTGTCACTTATAGTGAAGCGTGCAACCATGACTCGAAGTTTTTTAAGTCTTAACAGACTTCGAAACCAAGTCGGGCGGAGCAAAGACAATCTCCATAGATAGAGGTTCTTGAACGACTCAGATCTTTAGTGCGTCGACTCTCCACAGACAATAGCCCACCTACCATCTTGTGCCACATGCCTGCGCACTTGATGATCTTATGATTGCATCATTGAGCGGAATTCTCGAAGCTGAATTTTGGGCTAAACGTAATTGTTTTTTTTTGCCATCGACACTCAAGAAGACAATAGCAACATAGGTTTAGCTGCAACAGTTTCAAAGCTGCTAGAACTCACAAGTTTAGCTCCATCACTTGGATATTTTGTCGCCATTAGAGCCACGTCCGATACTGCGGTCACGAAACCACGGGCCGTACTTACGTGCTCACTACGAATTCTGTGGTAGACACTAGTGCGATACCACTAACTTTTCAAGAGCCTTGGCCAGTAATTATTAACTAATGAGAGATATAAAATACACAGAATTATGTATCATAAAACTGGCCTCTTGTTTCCATATTCATACAACAAACTAGCGCTTGCAGGAGCAATATTCGTACAAACTAACTTATTAGCCCTCACCATATCTTGCGTTCCATCAACAAATGGGAGCGGTTCTCATATAATACGTATAAAGCGACCGCCGCTCGAAGATGTTATCCCAAAAGTTTGCTACCCCTGGAAATTTATTCTGAAACCCTTTACAAGGTTAGCGCAACCGAAGCTGGGCCACGGATGTGTATAACCACGTTAACTTACCGCTGGATGGGTTCCCCGGCTTGCAATATTCCGAATATTACATCCGAGATTACGAGAAATAATTCGGAAAAGTTTGCTTGAATTTGCTTGATAATGTAATCAGTTAACGGGTTTGTGTGACGTGCTAGTGATTCTGGTGATCTGCTATCCAGCCATTCTTAGTGCAGACCAGTCTCTCACAAACTTATGTCATGTATACATTTTTGGTTTGTGAAAAGAAATACATTTTTTTAATTTCAGTTATTAACAATGATTGTTAATTGCCTGACAGCACACTTTGAACTCTGTTTTTAATCTTTCCCCTTTCAAAAGAGTTAAGTATTTACGTGTTTCAAAGGATTGTCCTTCCAATAGCAAATAACCAGTTTCCGCTAGATAAGGTTTACAGCTTGCCATAAACAGTGTCGCGAGAGATGTTCTCCTCTCTTTCACTCCGGGATCAACATAGCCGTGTTACCCATAAAAGTTAAATGGTGTTAAAGTAGGAATAATGCTATCGCAGTGAATGGCTTAGAGCCGTCGTGAGGCGTTGCACGGTGCATTTACATAGACGACGCCCGTCCTCACTGTTTACATTTACGCGTTTATGCGATTGAAGCTGTGTGTATTTTCTATAATAGATGGTAAATATTAACAAAAATGATAATATTTTTGGGGAGTTGCAAATATGTATTTGCTAAAGGCACAAACTTATGATTTTTATACTTACGCTTAAGAAACTTTAGCTCTTTTAGCGTTAGCCAGAAAGTCCAGAACGTCACGTTCATTGATTCTTCATTTATGTCATCTATTTTCGCTTTTGGATAGCTCTAAAACTAGCAAATGACGCCCTTTATTCTAGGATATCATCTGCCTAGCCTTTTCTCAACTATGTTGGGGTCGGCTTCCAGTCTAACCGGATGCAGCTGAATACTAGTATTTTACATGGAGCGACTGCCTATCTGACCTCCACAACCCAGTTAGTACTGGGTAATACGATACCCCTTACTAAGACTGGTTGTAAGACTTTTTGGGCCACTGACTACCTAATGAGTGCCAAAGATCTACAAATGACAGCCGGGACCAACGGCTTAACGTACTTTCCGAGGTACGGAGGAAACTCAGTATGTAATGGGTGGTCACCCATCCACAGACCAACCTAGGCAAGCACGGCTTAACCTAAAGATCGACCCGAGCGGCTGTTATTATTTAGCCACGAGTCCCTCCTTTATTCTAGGATATAAGGCAATTATTTAAAAAAAAACCCCTCATATTATTAAAGCAAAATGGTACGACAACTAAATTAGGTTAAAATGAACACCAATTATTGATCTCATAACTCGTTCACCATTAATCAAATTCTCTGGCTGTCCCTGAACATTATGCCTGCAGGCGATTACCACACAATCATAGTAAATGATTGCGACACACAAATTAATCATTCAATTTACTGTTATCAGCTTCACGCTCTTAATCATACGTACAATTGAAACTAGCTGATGATAACGTGCCCAATACAATCGAGGTGACACCGAGGCTACATAAATAATGAGGTGTTAATGGCGACACTTACCTTCATCGTGTATGGGAATAAACAAGGTTTTTTCTTTTTGGTTTTAGTAACTAATTTGATTTTTTAGTAGCCAGTGGCATTAAAAATCTGGCAACCAGTCTTACCAAAAGGGTATCATATTATTCATCGTGGAGGTCAGAGAGGTAGTTGTACCAGGGGCGTGCCGTCCATAGAGGCAATTAGGCCGAGCCTGCCCTACGAAACTCCATTATTATTATCGCCAACTAACAACCGACACATCGTCAACTAATCGTCGTTATCGTTAACTATTTAATAAAATGATACAAAATATTTTAAAAGTTAAAACTCCTGTTATAACACTTATAGCAACTTGTCGCGCCCGTGTGACGTAACTCACGTGGTCGATTTTAAGGCAAAGACGTTTGTAAAGAACTCTGCATTCATAAATTTACGCACACTGGTGCATATTTTCGTGTGTATAAACGGCACACATGTATAGAATATGGGCGTGTCTCCCGCGAGTGTAGCCGGCCAGTGATTGGCTAGCTAGATTAAAATGAATGAAGTTAGTTGAATCAGAGTTGCCAAGCCAATTTAGGGAGAGAGGGCGCTACTGTGCGCACGTAAACATCAGCTCAGTAGACAATAAAACGTTAAAAATAGTTTAAGTGCTTAACTTGGGACAAAAAGTCAATAAAGTTCAAGTGAATAAAGACCTTCAGTGACTAGAAGTGTAGTACTAAGCTTAACATCATAAATACTTAAGAAAACTATACTTTTCCCAAATAACGACCAAATTTCAAACCTGTGGAAAAAACCGTGGGATTTTTGAAAAACACGTTATTTGAGGATCAGGTACTGAAGAAAACTTTGGGACAAGTACCAATCACCATGAAAAGGTACGCAGAATCCCTTTAAATTGTATATTAGTGAAATACTTATGAAAGGAAATTTTAAAGTGCAAATAAAGGCACAAACATTGTGTTAGCGCCATCTGTTGGCGAGTAGCAAGTCGCAAAAAGTTGGATCCAAATTAATTTCATAGAATATCCGCTAGAGGGCGTTGTTTTGCAAATATGGCTCTTATATGTGCTGGTTATAAACAAAATGTACCCAACTCCTTCCTATTGAAGCCATACTGTTTTATGTGACAAGTAAACTTATATGCGATTTTGAATGTTATCATATCTTACCAAGTTAAACCTTATCAGTTATTCGTCTTGAAACGTACATTAATGTAAATATTATTTGTTGTGTTTATTATTTGTTTATTTACTTAAAAATGGTGTTCTGTTGTGAAGTTTGCACAGATAATGTGTGTTTGTTAGAAGTTAAAAGCAGTAAGTTTTCGCAATTATCGTTTAATGATAAGATTCTTGTGGTGTCGAAAGGTAGATGTAAACCCGAATTACGAGAATTAATCCAAAAATATTTTTCAAAATAATTTTTTTTTTTTTTGGGTGTCAATGTGCGTGGGACTTAGCCTACCCTCCGTGGGGAACCACTGCACGCCACTGAGTTGTACCATGTATTATACTGGTATTCAGCAGCATCAGTTACTACATAGTTGGGAAAAGGCTAGCAGATAAATAGTCAATAGGGTAATTGTGCACGTCATACTTAAGAGCTTTAAAAAGGATCTTTTCATACATTCACTGAAAGTGACAATCTGGTGTTGCATAAGAATTTGATTTCTTTTTTCATGAATCGGATATGGGTTTCATAGGGAAAGTGAATTAAAACGATGGGTGGAATCACTGTCTTGTTGGATGCAGGTGACTAAATTACCACCCCGTATATCAATATACAAATAGAAATAAAAGTTCAGACTCGCTTATTGATGGACTCATCAACGCCCAGACCAAACCCTTGGATCTAGATTGCTAAAATTTCATACATATGAGCGTTCGGTTAAAATTTGGACAAAGCCAGATATTTGGCCTATTAATTAATGCCTGATTTTGTGGATAGGAAATATGGGACGAATGAACTCGCTGACAAATTGCTAGTTATCAGATAAACATACCATCTTCTCTCTTATAAGGTCAATTTATAAGCAGAACGCGTTCATGATGGTGTGGTTTCATAAATATTTCTGTTTCGCTCCAAGTGGAGCGTGCTCGTTAACTCAAAATTAATATGTCAGCTTGTTTCATCCGCGGGTAGGCTCCGCGGGACAGGAAGGTGATTACCTCGCTCCCTTTCACGCTAATTATACTAACTACATTAAAAACTGGGAAAAAGTAGTTGAAATAGCTACCGTAGAATTAGGTACTAGCGTTGGTGCTTGAATAATACGTTCTGCCATTCTTCATCGCAGAATGAGATTAGAGTAACTAGTTTCAAAGTTAATGCATATTAAAGCAGGCGATCGCTACGCGCGCTCTCTTCATTTATCTAATCAATAAGACTTTCTATGCTCTCAACATAAGTGAAGGCTCCAAATAAGCGTCTACGGCAGGAAACCCAATAAAAAAATATTACCATAAAAGTACGCCTGTATCAAAATAAAAATCGAGGCGGAATCCATAAAAACGTAAAACCAATTACAGAATAAAACGTTTACGTAGCGTATCAGAACAATAAAGACCGATGTAACACTACCGTTGGTGCTACCACCCTTTCAATTTGGTACAATTTTCGCTTTTGAAATATTCACAGGCTGCCTAATGACATTCTTTAACAATGGAAGGGTTAACTGACGAAAGAAGATTCCTTATTTTAGATAAATTTTCGTTAACGAAGCGTCGAGAGCGCCGCTGTGAGGCAATGGACGGTAACATTCAATTGTTTGGGGCTGGTTACGTAATCAATGTTTCGGAAACTAATACTGTATTCTAATGTTAAGTAAACGAGTTAAACCAAGGTTCAATGTCTGTTAATATTACATACTTTCTTCAATCATTCTTTCTTGACTAACTGCTAACAAAGACTTGATGAACTTAACATAACATCACGCCTGTAATCCCCGAAGAGTTATGCAGAGGTGTACCTAATAGTAGGTACAGGTACACTCACATTTAGCCAGTTATGTTTAAGTCCCATGTAATAGGGGTGAGCCTATTACCGTCAACCGGGCGCGAATCCAGACTCCGTGGCTGCTACTGAGAAATTTCTGATGGAAAAAGTGAATAACACTTTGCCCCACCCGGGAATCTAACCAAGGACCTGATGCTCAGCAGTCGTGCTTGCGACCACTAGACCAACGAGGTTAACGTTTTTAATAAAATCGGTAAGGAAATGTTACTCAACAGAATATTGTCAGTTCATCTCTCAGATTAAGAGCTCAGCTGAATCAATCATGTGCGCTCATACGAATACCCTTTATTCATCGATAAAATTGTCAACCAAAAGGCTTCGGCCAAAAGCCTGGGCTTACAGAAAATAAATCGTGTGTAAGCTGAGTTAAATAAATAACTACAAACTGTTAGTCTAGTTTGCGTTGTAAACTCCGCTAGTTTCGTCAAAGAACTATTCTGAAGCAAAATTGATGCAGTTAGTTCTACATACCAAGCAAGTCGTAAGTCCTCAATAACGTTTGAGCTAGAATTAGGACCGTAAAGTGGAATTCCCGAAGTCTAAGATCAGATGTAAAATCCTTCAACTGTAATTTCGTTCGTGCGAGGCTAGATATGAGATTTCATTTTTACAGCAAGATCTGTAGGATATAAAATCGAACCAGAAGAAAGTTTACTTACTCTTGTAGTTTGTTTGATACGATCAGTCTAAATACACGTACCTGGAAAAGAAAAGATAGTAGAATTAGATAACAGATATAAATAATATGAGTAGAAAAAACTGTGTAGGTTTTTGTGCGCACGGAGGAGTGTGAGATGTAGTAAAATAATAAAGTTCATATGGAGAAGTAGTGCAGAAAGATAAAGTGTTACAGATGAATTTTAACCACCATTTTTTAAATTTAAAAACGTTGCCCCACACTAGGAATTTCTCCTGTATCGTGGGTGCGTTTACAAAAATTTAAACTCACATACACTAACAGCCAGACCCGGAACAACTACCTATAGGCCATACAAATATTTGTTCCGTGCGGGAATCGAACCCGCGACACGCAGTGCAGCAGTCTATCGCTCAGCCACTGCGTCAACCGCGCCGTCATAACATAGTTTGAAGAAAAGCACAACGCCTGCTGCGTTGTGCTTTGGTCTTCTTTTTCTTTCGTGTCGATGGTACGACTTGTTTAAATATCTAGGGCCCAGTATGTGGCCACGTTAATCGCGGCGTCTGTAGCATCTTTTAGGTCCTCTAAAGTGCAGGTGTTGGGATACTTCCGACACTCCAGCAACTGGGACATCGTCTGGTCGGGAGCACCGCATTCACACTGCGTGTCGGAAAGATCTTTAATTCCCCATTTGGGCATTTGTGCTTTGGTGAATTTGGTAAAAGCATTAATGATTAGTATTCGCTCCAAGTGTTTGATTTCTATGAGGTTTTCTTACGTAAAAGACATTAAAAAAAATATACCGATTTAGGCACCCATTTAGATGTTGCTTAATATTAGTGAAATGAAAACAGACATCACATACAAATAACTTTGTGAGTCAGATACCGATGTCAGAATCAAAGAAACAAAACATATATGGATTTCCGGTTACGAATTAGGTACAAATCTACGTACTGAGAATACAATCTTTTTGGAAGATGATGTTTTTGTACAAAGGGGACTGACTTCCTTTCGTTACACTGATCTCATTGAGTCACCAATATCACGTTTCATAGCCAAATAAATATTAATGGATTTCTTTAAATTAGAATTTGGGAAAAACTATTAATTGAAGACAACCCTTCACTCGGTTTGATATCTTAGAATAATTATTCTAGGTCATTGAACTCGATTTAACCCTTAAAAAATAATAGCTATATAAATAAGTTCAAAAGGATCTTATTGATATTGGAATTTTTTTGTAACGTTATAATATTCGATGTATAATTTCCATTTTCGATGTACGTTAAGGTCGGTTGTTTTTATTGCGCATACGATGGACTCCCCGAGGAACTCTGTGAAGTAAAGGGTAACAAATATACAGCATAAACGTTTAGAGTGGCGTACTCAGCAGTAGTTTGTACGCCCGTAGCGATCCGACCCACTACGGGGGCCCGAGCGATCTGACCCACTACGGGGGCCCGAGCGATCCAATTGCGAACCACGTCGACCGGCCATTTTATTTTTCTTTAATTCCCGGAATCAACTTTTACTACTGATTTGCTAAACGATTCTTATTTTTATTCAATTTACTTTCGCGAAACGAGTTTCCTATAAGAAATCTATTTGAAAAAATACATAAAATAAATGATTAGTTTATAATACAAGCTAAATCGTTGAGTTCTTCATTTAATTTCATTAAGTATTTGTTGCTAGCAAAGGTTGCAAGTGAACAGAAAAATGCACTTTAATAGAAAGAAATTGAAATGTCAGCATCAGACACGCTCGTTCCCTTACGAAGTAAGAACGATTTGCAACAGTCCACATGACATAACATTCCGAATTGTTCGTATAAAGTAATTGGTTTCAACATTGCATTCAAGAGAAGTTGCTAGCTTTTAACCCAAGAACTCTATCTTGAACCAGCCAATTACTTTTCACGATGAAAGAGGAAAGTCTGAAACGAATTTTGTCATCCTAATAAAGTTATTGCCAGTAAAAAGGTAAAGTAATTCGTGTTACAGTCGGAGAAATACAACGTACGTCCCCGAAGCCGCTGGGACGACGTATTTATCGTCCGAAGGTCTTTGTGAGCGGGTGTTGTGTCGGCCATATTTTAATTGCGGTCGCGCCTATTCACTAGCTCTCAACGGGCCCCATGCGGGATGTTGGCCTGACAGAGGCCGATAAATTGCTCACTTCGGCAGCGACCTACTCCGTATTGTCCTGCTAGTAACAAAGACCATTATCCTTCGCCATAAACAGAGAAATTCTTGTCCAAACACGAAAAACGTACACACCGACAACGGTCGGGTGCGAAACACCAATTTAGCTTTTCCGAGTCCAGAAAAACTTATTTAGAGAGTCAACCGGGCCGCACCCAAGGCCGTACCTATCTAAAGTTTGGGAGGGATAACTACTTTCTTCTCAGGTAAGTCGATAATCTGTTAGGACTTTGGGAAAACTCTGTTATGGAAGGAAGATTACTCGAGAATCTACTTTGCTACCAATTACTCAATAAATGAGAAATTCAAATAAAATTATCCATCTGACTGCGTAGCTAAATCAGTTCACTAGTTAATTACAATACGTGGTGCATGATTGAAATTAAATTTAATTAACTCTGAGTTATTTAATTGGAGTTTTTAGTCGATTCTTTGGGTCATTTTTTTAAATCATTAAATGTACTTTCTTGAATTTGTTCATTAAGTTTTTGACCGATAAAAGGTCCTCATTTATGGTAATTTGACTGCCTCTGAGGTGGAGCATGACTATCATTGTACCCTTCCAAAATATCAAAGACACAATAGGATAGTAAATATTTACTTTGGTATCTTTGCTTCTTTGTTTCGTATGAATACTTTACTTTTTAAGGGCAGTCTTTATCTAATGGTATCACGTTAAAAGTGATCACGCAGTTACTGCTATAAAAGTTATGTTCACTATACGATGGTAGCGATAAGAGAATATACAAGAAGTGATGTTTAATCCCACATGAAAATTAGCTTTATAGAAAGGCGAGAATAACATAAAAAGATGAAATCAGTCGCGTGGCCTCGTTGCTTTATACGCGTGTCGTCACCCCCAACCCACATTAGAATTATGTACATGCGGAAGTTCCACTTAACACAACAACCATTATTTTTTCCGTAGGTTGATGTTTCTTAAGGAATAGGAGTAAACCAGGTTAGTCGATTCGGCGCGAGATGAACAGGCGACATATTTCGGGACCAAACAAGGCATATGTCCAATAGTGGATAAAGTTGGGCTTTGAATTATAATGACGAGCAAATTGAAATATTGGTCACTTGATGTTAAGCCAATATAGCGAATATTATTGTGTGACTCCTAAGGAGTTCTTCGGAGTAAATACTTTTAGTAATACCTAGTTAGGACAAAGCTAACAACATCATAATCTTCTAGCAACTAACTAATTGGTTGGTGTCGGTAAAGGTGTTCCTCACCTTCTCTATCCATCAACATTTATATCGAGAGGGAGAGGAAAACCAAAGACACTTGACAGGGGAGAATAGAAAAAAGATTTTGCGCCGACCCCAAGTAACATGGGACAAGGGCAGGAAGATGATGATGGTATCGGTAAAGGGTGTAAAGTATTTAACTTTTACATAAATCTTTACTTGGCAATTATTACTTTTATTTTAAGGCGTCACAGAGACATGGTATCACAGTTTTTCCATGACATTTCTTTTGATAACCTCTACCACTTTAAATCCCTTCGAAGTAGACTTTCTGTATTTATTTCGTGATTTGCCTGGGCAGCGAGCACGCATGGCTACGTCGAAGGGGTCGGAAGCAAAAGTGATCACACCCACCGAACATAAAGAATGCATGACTTTCATTTATATTCCACTCGCGGGGTTTGAAACCCATGATTTTAAAATCATGTTGTTATGAAAACGGTTATTTCCTTTAGATTTTTTAATGCAAATGCGAGTCAATTAGATTCCGGAGTTTGTGTAACAACTTAGCACAATAAATATGTGCAAAACCGCTTGCATAAAGGTTAGGTTTAAAATTAGGCATCAGGTTTTTACTAAGAGCTATTTCAGCTTCCTTATTGAATTTTTCCACAATATCCTACTATGATAATTGCATATTCATAAATTATTAGCAAAATGATTTTTCGTTTTCGTCCAATTTACGTCGACATTTTCATACATTTGTCAAGTTTACAAGCTACGTTGTACTGAGAATAAAAGTAAGAATGGCTCATGCTAACAAATAGCACACGAGCTTAACACAATAACTGTTACGAACAAGTTATGAATACTTAACTAGAAACGCAGAAACGCGCTAACTAAACCGTTGAATAATAAAGGGTGTTCTAAAATAGTGGAGCGTTTAACCTTGGTACGTTTTAGCGGGCACACCGCGCTGGATTGGACACTCCAGTCTCCCGGGACGTTCGACCAACATTCTATAGTACACTCGTAACATAACGTACTTGTAATACTGTAGCTTATTGCTGTACATCAAGTTAATGTTGGACGTGAGACCGAAACGGGCTCACCATTTGCTGTTTTTCGAGGAAAAACAAATTTGGGACAGGGCTGCTGTTTCTTAACACCAATGTGTAAAAAACGGTTATAAAAATGTTTAAAATATTAAGTGACAATCAATCGGAGGTTTAATAGCAATATTGCTCAGGTTTCATAATTATTGTGATCTGCGAAGTCATTGCTTAACACACTTACAATAGCAATGACATTATTTGTAACAATTCAACAACATTCACTACGTTATTTACGTTACCGAGCAGACGAATTTTTCCAACATATTTCAACAGGGACAGTATTTTAATTCAAAATCCTTTGGATTGTGATAAAAACCGTGTAACAAACACGAAAAGGTGTTATAGCTTCATTTCTCTATTGCTTTTTTGACTACACTGTGAAATGAAACCTTGAACACAATGTTAATATCTGTGAGGTAAACTGGCGTTCCGCCTGCAAATGACAGTTGCACCGTTGCATTAGCATATCCGAGCAGGCTGCTGCCAGCATCCGCCCCTTGGGATTTCATTTCCGTGTGTTAAATGTCTTGGAGGCATCTTGTCAAATGGCTTAGAATTGGGGACAGTATCATCTGGTAAACTGTACTGAGTTTAGGTAGTAAATTGAGGTCTAAGAGCTGGTGCCATTTAGGTCATGTATTCTGTAAATTAAGCTATATGTTAAGGTTCGGTCAAATGGTACGATACTTCAGTACGTTATCTGTCACAGTCCGGTGTCCGGAGCCGCGTCCGGAGTATGTCCGAACCGGTTTGACTGAAGCTTGATGTATCGGGAACAATAAAATTATTAAAACTTGTTCTGCTTGTGTGTACATTTTTTGTATACAAAATACATAAGCGTATCAAGAAATTCTGCTCACACTATAAATTGAAGACACAACACAATAACACACAATGTTTGTAACAACAGTAACTTACATTTAAGTATGTACGTTAAGAACAAAAGCTTGTAAAAAGTCGTAAAATATTTAATGGCAGCTGTATTTTTATAACCTTAGTTATAATACCAAATTCACTCAGAAATTGTTTATACTGGTGGAATGATCCAATAAGGCGAAAATAGGCCTGAAAAGACTCAAACCAATATCAGCAGACAGTTTTTTTAATAAGAGCTATTACCTGACTATAAATTAAAAACAAAATTCAAATAACAATCTTGTAGAGAGCTGCTCTACTTTAGCTTCAAAACTTCATGAATAAAGTTGGCGAAGTGGAAATTTAAAATGATTTTTTTTGGAGCGAGTGCGGATGAATTTTTAAAATCAGTTTATATTTCAGGGAAAACCGAAGCTGCATGCGTGGAAGCCTTTGTTTGTATATTGATAGCTTCAATAGGATTTTCGCTACGAGCTGTGAAATATGCAGGAATTTCTATTTTTAGATTTTTGGGTAGTTTTCATGAATATATCGTAATTTTGCGTCATCAGTGTAAAAAAAATGTGAATAGTATAATTTGAAGGCTGTATACCGTTTGCGAGCGACCTTATTACAAGCTCCCTAGCTGCTATAGGTGGCTCGGCTCGCCACTGTATCAGCATCAGAAGGTAGGTCGGTTCTTGGCCTATATTCTGTCTCGTTTGCTCTTGCGGGTAGTGGTACAGGTTGTCTTGTTTCCCCGTGACGTCACGACGCAACCCCTCCGCGTGAGGGTGTGCGCGTGTGTTGATTACACGCAGCCTGTGTATGTGTGGCGTGACGGTGATTATGATAGTTCAATTTATTTTAATTTTTTCATCTCGTTGATTATATTTGTGGAGGCATTTTAGTTGATCCACACATTATTGTAAAAATGATTTAAGAAGAGTCAAAGCAATCATTATAATGATTCGAAATCTTCATGACTTGGGAACTTACAAATCAGCATATACAGGTATTGAAATAATAATCGTTTTGCTGATTTGTAAGTTCCCTAAGAAATAATTGAAATGAAAACAATTTTATTGAACTAACAAGTCTTTGAAGATTGTCATAAAGACAGCTGCAATCGGCGAGGGAGTGGGGAGGGGGGGGGGATATAATTACTTAACAGGTGCTTTACCATTTGTATCAGATAAAGCGATGAGACTCGTCGAAGCGAACAGATTTTAAGGTCTTTGAATCTGATTCCAATTAATTTTAGATAGCTTTCTGCTTCCGAGAATTTTCTCTTGATTGAGTGTTATATCTCATTCAATTTAGAAGCTAAATTAAATAAGTTTTTGTGATATCAATTTTTTATTAATCAAACAAATGCTAAACTACCTATTTGTATATAATAATAAATAATACCAGCCTGTTACTGTCCCACTGCTGGGCAAAGGCCTCTTCTCATACAGAGAAGGCACGAGCATTAATCACCACGCTTGCTCAAGACGGGTTGGCGATTTCAGACTTATATTAATTATAAGTCCAGGTTTCCTCACGATGTTTTCCTTCACCGATGTCTGTGATGTCCAAGATAAATTTAGAAAGTACATATGAATTGAAAAAGTCACATTGGTACTTGCCCGGATTTGAACCAACAACCTCATGCATGAGAGGCGAGGCCTTAACCTCTGGGCCATCACGACATTGTATATATTTGCAAAAAATATTTAACGTCAACTCATCAATTAATTCAACAAAGGTAAATATTTCCACGTAATATTAACACAAAAACCCACCATACAGGATTATTACTCAGCCTCTTGATCACGATTCCGCATCGCCCATTGTTCAGAATTCGCATACGTCATACCGTATCCAATTTATAAATTCCGATCACATAGTTGTCCGATTTTGTGATCGCTTCATACGTTGCAGTTTTGATTAATTTCAGTCATTTGTACATTCGTCGATCGGTCGATAGCTCGATAGGTCGGCCAATTTGATTTGCCGATACAATGCTCTCGCTGAAGTATGTGCTCCGTGGTGACATGGCCTATTTTTTCATTTTCCGCTCTGTTACAATAAAAATATTGAATCAGAGAATTTGTTCAATCGTCTGTTTTGTTTTTGATTGTACCCTACATGTTAATGTAATAACGTAATGTATGTAACGAGCGCTCGCGAAGTACTGTCGCAAACAAAGTGTTTTCTTTCCATTGTGTTGTAACAGTAGTTACGCTAGCTTTAGCACTTTTCGAAGAATTTTCTTTAAAAGAAAATGTTGGACTAAATGTTGACAATTCTCGCAAAGAACCTGTATGGACTATATTTTTCTGCAATAATATCTTTATCGAAACACGTTTTAGGTAAATTACTGTGTGTTAAACAGAATGTTACTAATATTAAAATAGCTAGTGTTTAATCTGAAGATTATAATTATTGGTGTGAAAGAGACTATCAACAGGATATTAGTCGATTTAACGTAAAATTAGTGAGATGTAATCACATTATTGGTTTACCAATATCGGATTAGCTGAACTAAACTGTGAAATTAATGTGTAGTCATTTGCTGTGGAAACTATGAGGGATTCAATATAATGTGATAATGTTCAGGTGATTTTACATTAATTTAAGTTTCCAAAAAAAGTGTAGTTTTGTTACCATATCTATAATACTTAAAACAAAACCACACGACCCACCATTGGTCGGTTCTGTGTTTTTAATGATTTTTTAATAAAGTAAAAAAAAAACAAAAAAAAAAACATCGCAAAAGCAATCTTCAATTCTTCATACTAAAAAAATATCATTATTTCAGGTAATTAATAGTTATCTTCCAAAAGAATGAGAAGAGGCATTTGTATTATATTTTTATTTTTTTGTGCTTTAAAATATTTTTATTTGAACTCAGTATGTACATTATTTACACTGCAAAAAAGACAAAGAAAAATAATGCAAATATGTACAAGTATATTCATAACGATGGTAAGATATGTTAGCCATTAGTCTAAGAGTTCAGCAGTAAAACCTGAAATTGAAAACAAACGTAAAAACCGACAAAATTAAAATGACTTAGTTTATCTTGAAATCACTTAGGCCATCAAAACGTGCGCAAGCGGGGACACGTCATGGAGCCTATAAAGAGAAAAATATGAGTATGCATGTATGTGTGACACGAGATTAAGATTGGTTGAGTTAGGAAAATTTCAGTATTCAAAATAAATTCCTAAATGACTGTGCTTTCACTTTTGTATTACATCAATATAATAAAGAAGTTAAATTAAGTAGCAAACTTAGTTTGCTTTATTCTGCCCTAATATTCCTGATTAACTTTTAAGAAAATTAAGTAATTATCCCTGCTAGGCGAAAATTTATGATTTAAGCTATCACTATGTCAAAGTTAGATCATTAATCACTTCAGTGTCTGCGATTAAAATTTATCAAACAGTATTTATTGGGTCAGCTTCACTACTACCCTATTTAAATTCAATGACCCGAACACAAATCAGTCACATTTTAAAGATATCTTATCTAAGTCATTTTTAAAATAATATAAAAAGAAATATTTAAAGACGGTATTAAATCGATTTTATTACAAATTTGTTTAATTGAAGGGCAATAATGAAAGCTTTCCAAAACTTATTGAAGGCGCGCAGAACACGACGTGATAGCACTACGAGCTACGACGTAGCTTCGAACTACGGCGTAGCTCAAAGCGTAGCACAGCGCGTAGCGGTTGAGCTTCCAGGACTACGCGAGAAGGGCGTTTAGAATATTAAATGTAAATCAGTATGGCATACAAGCTAAGGCAATATCCGCATTTTAAAGCGTTTCTTCGCCGAAATATTATTATGTTTAGCGATATAACACACATACGAAAATAAATGTCACAGGCAAAACTAAATTTAAAAAAAAACAGCTAAAGCTGTATTGTCCGGTTAACAGTTTTACTTGAAACATATTCCACAACAGCACCAAAATAAGTCCATATAGCACCGATAAGTAACTCATAGCTTTAGTGGAACGCCTATTAGCTGTACATTACTTAATTAAGTTTTTTTAATTGCGCACGGTGTGAACACTTTAATTAGTGGCAACGCATCGCAGACGTTGCTGTTCGTGGAGGATAAAATGCTTGTTTGGCTTTTGTTAAGATGTTCGCGGTTTTATTTGTTTCGTCGTCGAGAGATTGTGGGTATCATACCATGATAGATGTTAGTGGTGTTGAGATTTTAATGGATGGAGAGGAAGAGGAAGGTCAAAGAAAAGATGGGTGGATAGGAAAGGGACAGAAAGATAATGAGATTCATTAGTAGGTACCACTATACTATCTACCAGTTGTATGTGGAAGGAACAAAGCAAAGACTTTTTTCAGATCATGAATAGGACCGACTTTCTCTTAACTAAGAATTACTTTAAGGGGAGGGGTGTAAGTGACTGCTTAGTCTTGTCACAAATGTTTTGTTTCAAAACTCTTAAGTGCGCTTTTACCTACGCATTCATTTAGGTTTCGCCTAGTATTGGTCCCATTCTCACTTTACGCTAATCCATTCTTACTCATATTATACTTACTTACTTACTAATATTATAAATGCGAAAGTAAGTTTGTTTGTTTGTTACCCTTTCACGCCTAAACCACTGAACCGATCATCCTGAAATTATGCATATACGTTGTCAGATTTACAGAAACGGACATAGGGTACCTTTCATCCCGAAAAAAAATACTGTTCCCGAGGAAAACAACAATAATAGGTATGGTATTAGATGGCGTCACGTGTCTTTAGAATCATGATTGAATTATTTTTTTACAAGCAGAGTACAACCCGAATTGATTGTCAAATTCTAAGTTAACGCAAGCGAAGCCGCGGGCAAAAGCTAGTAACCGATATATTTTAAATAACGTTTTTGAGCAGGCAAAATACTTTCGGATCTTATTGTTGCTCTTTCTGTTTTTACGCCGTAATCAGCCGCCATGTTTCAAAGTCTCCCCAACTACTTTTGGCAATAAAGCCCAACAAACAAACCTATTTTTAGCAAAAATAACAGCCAGAAAATTAAACGAATCGCGCGACACCACTAATTCTTAACTTTGCCGAACACAATATTGTTCCGGATTGAACGAAATGTACGGTTTTGCCGCAAAAAGGCGAATTTCGCGACAAAATAGAAAAACTTTTGCTACTACCCTCATAAATGTACCGAAAACGATTTTTTGTGTGTCATCAGTACCAATTTGAGATAGTGTTTTTTTTTCTTATTTTTAATAGTTTTTTTTTAAATAAGCTAAAAAAGGGAACTTGTTTTTAATAAAGTTAACCTGGACAAATAAATGAATTTTATGTACCTACTTAATTCCGTAAACATCTCTAAGAAACTATCAGGGATATTCTTTGCGCATATCAAACGACTTACACCAACGCTAGTACGTTTCTCAAAATTAAATACGAAAATTGATAAGTAAATCATTTGTTACTTCCTCTGTGTCATTTGATCTATCGTAGGTATTTGATCCAATATCCGGCGGCACCTGTCTTTCTTAACTAATCTCCTTGAAATCTACTTCGTGCAAAACAATTTTCTCGAATAACGCCATTAGAACAACCCAGTTCATTGAAAAGATCTACTTCACTCGGTTCAAGAATGTATATACACCGCAAGTCACAAGTACAACTTCTCAAGTACGTCTCTGCTTACTACCCGTCTTGAAAAACAAAATGGCCACCGACTCCGAGCAAATGCAGGGTTAATGATCAACTTAACCCTTCGCGCAGTAAATAAGCACGTCTGGCCTGCTGACAGCCGCGGTTGTGTAAGAAATAGCCCGACTTTACATGGGTTAACTAGATAACTTGCTACCAAGTAAACTTGCACAGTTTTTATGTTTATTTTTGAACGTTTCTTAGTCTCTGCAGTTTTCTTTCAATTTGCAAGTTGTTGTTGACTTTTTCCTTTTGAAAGTTCAGTTTTAAATATTTTATTTCGCTGTATCGATATTGTTAATTGGCTTCAGTAACGAACAAGCTTCGGACCGCTAACGATTCTGTGGTTCTGCATCCGTATTGTGAAATGGACAGAAGGGAATTGGATTTTTGTTGTTAATGAGAGTCGAAAATTCCATATTCCCTTTGCTCTCAAATATTGGGAATTCATATAAGTCAAGCAAATTTGCTTTATATTTTGAGTAATAATACGAAATGTTTCTCATATCAAAGCTACACCACAACATTTACTCTGTATCCCTATTCACAATGATTGAATATTACTAGTCCCGCGGTGGGCGCCATTAGGGCGGTCACTACACTACCCGCATTTTCTTATTTTCCGACTTCGTACACGAGGGAAATGTGTTAGCCATATTTTAGTTTCACAAACACTCACGACAAACAAAGTTATTATTACGCCAATAAATTGTGTTGGTAGGTAGGTATTGTATGGCGGTTTCTACACCTGTCGAGTTAGATAAATGTTGTAGATTTATGTATTTTTTTTACTTATGTTCACTTTAATGCATCCAGTTCAGTGAGGAGAACTGCGTCCCACCGCTGGGACACACGTCGCTTCACTGGAAAACGGTGTGGACCATAATAAACACGCAGGCCCGGTGCGGATTAGTAGATGCCACATATTATTTTCGAATTTTAGTTCTAGGACACGCTTGTTTCCTTAATATACCCCTTTAATTAATAACTCAATTACGTCCTCGTTTTTTCTAGTTTGTATCTATAACAACGATTACCTATTTAGATTAGAATAAGAATAACACAGTCAGATCGGTAGTTCTACCTGCCTTTTACGTCCTTGCAAAAATATTATCTATAAACACGGCCACCTGTGAATCAATTGCCCTACCTGCCAAAGCATCGTGCCTCCATGCTCAGGCGTCAAAGGTAATATGAGGCTCACCCGCAAAGAATAATAGCCCACATAGACAAATAGACGGATAGACAATAGACTACTTTGCACGTAGATTATGTTACCGCGGGGATGTGGCACGGGAGGGGGAATGGCTGGGGGGGGGAGGAAGGAAGGTGGAGGTGTGAGCGATCGCGATGGATATGAACAGTAGGATAATGTGTTAGGGAAATGACCCACATTTTTATTTTGTCTATTTTTGTGTAAGCGTCGGAAAGGTGGGTAAGGAAGTAGGTAGTTTCATGGATTTAATATAAAAGTATTTTTGCGAGAATTATCAAAATTGTACCTACTAAGATATAAAAATAGGGTTGATCCCTATAATGATAATAATTCATAAGTTACTAAGAACTCAAATAAGCTACTTTTCATCCAGAAAAGTATTAAAAATTATAAAGAAATAAAAAAACCTCTGATAAATTATAACACATGTCTTGGTCCACAAAAGTCAGTTAGTGGTTCTAAGGTAAAGATCAAATATTTTAATAACCTAATTCCATGAAACTACGGTATGCTTTTATTTCCAACATGAGTACAAGGGTACACTGTACAGTCTAAGAGCGGTTTCAGACTAGCGAATTTTGTAGCGCGTGTAAGTTCTTATTGACTCACGCTCTTACACACGCGCTACATTTTGCACTTCACGAATGCGCGTACACGCGCTTATTCCGGCGTGTTCGCGCGAAAAGTCCTCTATCGCGGCTTAAACGCATTAACGTTCGTAAGACACGCGCGTGTGGCAAAAGACGCGTGTACACGCACTTCCTTCACTTATATGCGCTGAAAATACGCTAGTCTGAAATCGCCTTAAGTTTGTTCCGCTGTTTATTTAACACTCGTCTCGGGAGTTGCGTGTAAAATAAACTGAGCCAGTAATCTTTTGTGAGAAATGTTATATTCGTCGTTGTGTGCGTCTGAATAGGACTTTTTGTTTAAAAAATTGAGAAATGTTTCAAAGGTATAGGAAGGTGAATAAAAGGAAAATACCTATCTTCTTGTGGTCAAAATACAACACTGCAAAAGGTAATGAAACAATATAAGCAGTAATAAAAACACAGTTTCCGATACCAATTTTCGACACAAAAAATAACATTTCATGAACAATGTTCCATTTACCCTAAGCTTATTGTAGCGGCACTTTAGTTAAACCGTTTAAAATAGCTTCACAAAACTTCCCTTTATTCCTTTCAGGTTTTACTATCGGCGGGATTAATACAATCACCGGTTTAGCTTCAAACGGAATAACAATTGAGTCAGAGGTGGGTCAGCTTAATTTGACAGGCGAGGGTCCTTTGTTGGTCGCTCATTAGGATACAGCCTCGCAGCGCTTTATACCAGCGATGAAGCGGCTGTTAGCGCGGCGACCACTACGCTGTGATAGATTTAGAAATAGTATAGCCACTGGTGTTGTGTGGAAATCGAATCAGCGAACGTTTAAATCAGAAAGTATTTAGAACTAAATAGACAAAGACAGAGAGATGAGAGAGGCCTTTGCCCAGGAGTGGGATGACGCAGGCTAACAGTATGAGTATCAGACAAAGAAAAATGATAAATAAAGGCACACCAGTTGCACAGTGATCATGGCCGGCAGAGGCATGAACGTGGATGAGACCAAAGGATTATGTAAGGATCGTGGCACTCGGCATTCTGTAGTCTCTGCCTACCCCCATGGGAGAAGCCGTAAGTATGTATGAATGTAAATAAAGACACAATTCCGAAGGCCAAGGCAGGCCGCAGATTGCAACAGCATTGCCTGCAATCATATACCGTAGCTAGGTTTCTATGTATTTCCATGCAAACGCTTCTGCAGATGTTGATTCCAACGGTGTTACCTTCTGCTACGGCATACCAGTAGTGCTGTTAGTGGTTGTCACTAACAGAGCGACGTGTGTTTATGTTTTGGTATATGCAAGAGCTTCGTGGACCTTTAAAAGCGAAGTGTCTCTGTCATCGGAAGAAGCAATTTCTCATTCGATATTTAAACTGCAGTGGTACTGTCGACTGCGTTAATTATCAACCGCAACGCTACTGCGGTCTGCAGTCCGCCGTCGCCTTCGGAATTGTACCTTAATTATTAAACTTGACGAATCGATGATCTTTGGTTAGGCTACTCCACTCATTCGCAATATGGTATTGAGATTTATGAAGGTTCTTAATTCAAAATCACCCCGACAAGTGTAAATTAAACATAAATAAACAAAGTACAAGCTGTTTATAAATAATGTGAAAACCGGAGCACGGTTTCGCGGACTTTGAAACAAGGAAAGTCCCTACAATAACTCAAAGTTGTATGTTAAGTAAATCTAAGCGTATTGTGTGGTACCTGATGCGATTGTAAAACTATGGCCAGTAAGTCTGTAACTTACAGAAACCAGAACAAAGGAACAAAAGGTAGAATTTACTGTTTTATATTTCAAACATTTTTCATTTTGAAATACTGACTTAAAAGCAAAGAGTGGTTCCACGAAAATTTTATGAGAAAATGTAAGAAATTGATTTTGCCTGGGACGACTGTTATTTCTGCTCTCTCTTTGGCCAAGCAGATTTTCGCATCAAGATATTATTAAGGAAAGATAAATACGCTAGCGATGTAGAAAATATACCTACATTAGGCAGGTTTCTTTTGTATATTTTACTGTTGTATAATAGAATAGTCTAGAAAAGGAGAATGGGCAAAAATGTATGGGAGCTGGTCTACCTACTCAACACTAACGCCATCTATGGGTATTAGTAGTTAATAAGTAGTTGATCAAATTACGGATAACTTTTATGCCGAAATCTATGGGAGATTTACAAAAATAAATAACAAAGATATTTATACAAAACCTATTTATTTACTATTCTTTACATTTATAGAAGACTGTCGTCTAGTATGACGTGAGTGAGATGGGCCGCAGGCGGTGTAAAACCATCTTGATGCCGGGCCCAACAAAAAAAAAAAAATCGCACTCAAAACGTGGTGCTGATGGATGCTTTGAATAGTAAACGGGTCATGGAGGTAATTAAAGGAAAGTTATAACCTTAAAAAGTAGTATTAAAAAAAAAACTTGTAAAAAAATTGGAACTTTGACCTCCAATATCTCCGTAACTAGAAGGTTCCCAGGTATGGTCCAGAACAAAAAAATTATCGCACTGACGGGGAGAACAAGTGCCTTTCGGCTTCGTTTAGGGTCTTTTTACACCCTTAATATATAGATTATTTAAATCTCATAAATACCTATTTTTTAAAATTAATGTTTAGTAGTCATTGTATACATGAAGTGGGCTGCCGTTGTAAGACAACTAAAAAATCACGGTGTATATTTTTTTTAAATTATTATAATAAAAAAATTGCACTAATTAATAATGCTCCGTCAGTTCGACACGGTCTCTGGTCACTTATGTAGCTATAGTTAATGAAGAATTGCATTATTGTTCTATTCGGCGTAATTATTTTGCTTTACCTTGTTTTTGGCAAATATCTCTGGAACCCCACTGCCTACACCTTAACGGCCATATAATAAAATGAAGTACACACAATAACCTCTTCAACGACGTATGTTACATTACTGTTGAGTAGGTAGACCAGGATGCTCATTCTCCTTTGAAACACGAAATTCTTCACCTCATGCTTGAAAATGAAATGTCTTCAGTACAAATACGCGAAGTAAATACCTTAAGTATCTGTTTAAGCGTTCGTAAATAGCATGGAACAAAAACCACGTTAAAGCAAACCTCATACCGGGTAGAATTACAAGGCATTAAATGTGGAATCCTCGCAAGTGGCGCCACTGACATGTGACGGCTGATTGTGGAACCACAACGTCGTTATGATGTAATTGAATTGGCTATGATTACAAGAAAACTGTGTAGGTACGTGTATAATTGGGTTTCGTACGCACACATGTGAACAATGAAAGTTATTACAGCAAGATGAGATTCGTAATGTTGTACCCTAATTTCTAATTAATAATCATGAGGGCTTTTATTTCATTTTGCTTTTAGAAGTTACACGATTGTTGTGGTATAATGAAATTCACTCGAATACATAAATAACTAAATTACCTACATACACATACATAAACTCACGCCCTTTTCACATGGGGGTTGGCAGAAACTATAGAACGATAACTGAGGGAATTATACAGGGTGAATTTTTAAGTAGGCGTGGATGGCCAAATCCGAAACTATGAGGAATAGCGAAAAATACTCAAAGGAGTCTCCAGCCCGATTTTGATGAAAACTAAAACTGCATCATTCGATTTTTGAAAAAACAAAATCCACCTTATTATATTATTGGAAAAAAACCACACCTTATTAGCGACACTATGGAATGGTGTAATAATACATTATGTGTTTTTTTTTCGAAATCAATGGGTTCGATTCCTGGATAGGAATATTGTTTTTTTAAATCTAATGATGCAGTTTTTTTTTCGTTTTCATCAAAATCGGGCTCGAGACTCCTCTGAGTATTTTTCGCTATTCCTCATAGTTTCGAATTTGGCCATCCACGCCCACTTGAAAAATTCACCCAGCATTAGGTATACTGGGTGAATTTTAAAAATTAATTTTAATTAAAAATATCCTCATCATTTACTTTTGATGTTCACTGGATATTTAAAACTAACAACGTCAATGAATAACGTACACATTATCTAAATAAATTACAGCAATTTTCCGCCAACTTATTTGTGTAGGTACTAAACATGTTTCATTATTACTCTTTAAACACATTTCAGTGATGGCGGCCTGTGACAGTTCCAACAACATTATGTTGAAAAATATCTCGCCCGTGGCCCTCGGCAGCATTCCAGACACTCTAGGTGTGCTTTTAATTATAAAACCGGGTATAGTCCTTTCTTAATTAAGGCGTGGACTTGGGTGGGTAGGTAGATAGGTACGTCATTAAAATTACCTACTTTCTTCTCTTCTCCGTGGTACACCCACTTGTTTACCTTTTAAAAGGGATAGGAGTAAAAATATCGAGACGGTAATGTTATCAGTCCCGGATGGGCAGCCATGTTGCATGCATCCTACGCAGTTTAAAAATAACTATTTTCCTGTTTTTTCCTAGAAGACCTTTATAATTGATACTATTTATACGAAGCTTGCCTAATGGTAGAACTTCGTAGTAGCGTGGGATGAGCATCTATATAATATTCAACGTTCAGTCATGATGAAAGAGTTATTTATACCTACCGTAAAATATTTATCTAATAGGTAAAAAAATCCTTTGGATTTTTAGTGGCCTTTGGCGAGGGAATCGGTGATCATCTTTTATCTGCCCGTAAAAGTTGACTTTATAGAAATGGGTCACGGATATAATACCGGAAAATGATTCAGTGATTGCAGAAGGTCGGCACTGCAACCCAGTCTTTTCGAAGTTTATGATGTCCACGGAGCATACCGCATCTTTAAACAGGACCTTATTAATATCTGAGTGGTTTTCAGAAAAAAATCGTATTTTATTTTCCTATTTCCAGAAATTTCTTCCGGAATCAACGTCACAAAAACGCCTAGTAATGTCGATCTCGATCATATTTTATATGACGTAACGAACTTCCTTAGAACCCCGGTCCCAGGGAAGGACCCTTTATAATTTTGTAATTTCCGTTCGTAGACCTTTCGTAATTTCTCCCATTTTTTACCGATTTGATGAAATTACTAGGAAGCGAGATGTTTTTCCAAGACAAAATAGACGTGAAAATAACTTGTTACAAATACAATGAAATGAAAAACAAAAGTTGAGTGATAAACACACAGAATTGCTGACTTTTATTAGTATTTTATGCGGTAAGTAGTTACGATGGTTGTAGGACTTGTAGGTACCTACTTTCGTGATCAATTCGTTTGTGAGAAGAGATATCGAGTTTCTTATAGTTGGACGTTGAAAACAAGGTGTGTGCAGTGCTTACAGCGAAAACTTTATCAACATGTCAAAAAATTTCTGTATTAGCGATTTATATTATTCAGGGTAGGAAAGAAAGGCATTTACGCCTAAAATGTTATCATCATGCCAAGCTATTTCCCTACTCCTAGGGACGGCTTTTACCATAACCAGATGTGACACAGAGTGATGTAGCACATTCTTATTACGAACGACGTTTCTGATCTATTGTTAGAGTGTGTGATTTTTCAATCGAAATACTATACAGTCTGGACACACTGAATTTTGGGCGACTTGCGTACTTTAGGTTTGATATTTTAGGTTACAGGGATCGTCTATTTACACAGATTATGTAATAAATTCACTTTTCGTGGCGACCTGTACGCCCGGATTATTCTCTTAAGCAACGAATTTTAATGATGAATTTTCACCACCATTTAGACAATTCATTCCGCGAAGTTTAGGTGTGTAACTCATTAATATTTAACATAGATATAATAAAAAAATCTACATATTTTGTTAAGTCATAAAAACCATACGAAACAGGGGCGGGTTGCAACAATATTTATTGTATTTTAAACGTATCACGGGTAAAATTTACCTACGTTAACGATGCGAACGTCATCAGCCTCAGTATTTTACACAAAGCGAGTGCCATCTGACCCCAACTCAATTACGGCTGATATGTGCCTATAATTAGTTCGACTGAAAGTGATGGCTCAGTTAGTTTTAAAAGCCATTTGCTAGTTAAACGTTGCATCTAATAACTGAATGCATTAGACCGCAATAATTGGACGAGCTCTAACGCAAAGTCTATTAGATTGTAATTAGTACACAGTAGTGCGTCATAGAACAGCAGGATGGGCTAGTGATGGTTTGTAAATTAATTGGAGAATATTCCGTTTTAATTGAATATGAATTGACTTACAAATGTGATGTCATTGGTTGTTCGCGGGTAGCATTTTCAAGAATGAAGTAGTACACTTAGACTAACAAAAATAAATTTTGTACAATCATTATCAGCCCGCCTGTATCTCACGTGTGCACTGATGCGACGATTTGTCAAAATATCGAGATTTCTGTATTTTAGCAGCAGCATATACATCCTATAATGTTGCCACTGCTGGTACTTAGGCTCCTCTCTGTGAGAGGGACTGGGCTATAATCCGCCTCGCTTGCTTAGTGCGGGTTGGTAGATGTCACAGGTCTTCGAATTTTTGGTTCTAGGATATGCCGGTTTCCTGACGATGTTTTCCTTCACCGTTTCCGACAGCAGTTCTGCGCTAGTTTAGAAGACCAGACAGGTCCTCATGCTAGCAGTACAGCTTGTGATCCCTATGACCAGCGAGGTTGTCAAACACAAATAAATACAATAACAGACTAAGTCTAGCAGCGAAATGACTTGGACAAACAAGTGCAAGCCATTACAGTGGATGTCGCAATCAGTCAGAAGCGTAATGAATGCAGTCGAGCATACAGTTATTAATCATAGGCGACACAGCTCGGCTGGCCTCGGTAATTAGTTTCAACGATGGCGCACCCATTTGTGTATAGTTTGATATGCATTTTTTTGCAAGGTAAGAGTTATTGGATTTTCTCTAGTCACGGAATCTATATTTGTAGTGAAAGGCAATTGGCTCGCCCCTTATTACATTGGACTTATAAACATAGCGAAATTTTGGTGTACTATTGAGTACTTCACGAAGCCGTCAACCAAGCATTCTGTAAATCAAACTAAGTAACACTGTGCAGATATTATTGATGGGAAACTTTTTTTTGTGTAAAAACAACTGTTTACGGTAGCACTCAAAACACTGTGCTGATGGATGCATTGAACAGTACAGGGGTCATGGAGTATTTGAAGTAAAGTTCAAAACTTGTATTAAAAAAAAACGTGTGAACTAGTTGGAGGTATGGTCTAGAACTAAAAAGAATATCGCATTGACGAAAAGTACAGGTATTTTTGAGCTTCGTTAAGGGTGTTTTTACACCCTTTATAACCTAAGGGCGACAACAAAGATAGCATAGACAAAAAAAAATGTATGGACAATTAAAGTACCGAAAAGTTAATTTCAACATCGTTGAAAGTCGTTGTTTATATTCAAAACACTGCAAAAACAATTGCCATACGTCTAGGCTCTTCATGGTAGCTAAGCCTTATGTACAAAGCCATTTTAATTTAGAGCGTAACATACATCACGAGTGATAGCATACAGCGTCAAATGTCACTTTAGCGTCCGACGTGATAGCTTGCAAGCCCAACATATTACAAACACAATAACGTAGAATTAGATGACGAGCCCATTTCCCAAATTTCACGTCAATTGTAACTTTGCAAATAAGCCTACTTCCTGATATGTTAGTGTGATATTCAATTTCTCAGTTTACACGGTATATGCCCTGTCTGTCTCGTTGGTCTAGTGATTGAAAGCTCCACTGCTGAGCACGAGGTCCTGGGTTCGATTCTCGGGTTGGCTAAAATGTTTTTGGGTTTTTCCATCACTGGATTCGTGCCTGGTTGCTAGATTTGTGGAGGCAATAGTCTCGTTCCCTTTACATGGAACTCAAAAATAAATGGCTAAATGTGAGTGTACTTAAGAGCGTTTACGACTTGCGACATTTCATACAAACTTTCAAGTCCTTTTTTTTCGAAACGACTGAACAGATTTTAATGAAACTTCATACGCATAAGCAAGATCCATATGTCTAAAAAGTTATCAGAGCACATTTTCGAAAAATTGTGTTACAGCTAAATTAGACCGATTTTACTTATAAAGAGAAATTTCCAATTACCTTTTTTTTGAAGACATTTCGAAAATGTTAAAAAAAAAGTCGTAAACGCTCTTAAAGGCCACCTCTGCTTAACCCTACGGGGATTACAGTCGTGATGTTATGTGAAGCTAACACCTACATTTCTTTGATGATAAACGATACCGAAAAAGGAGGTAGCGGCTTACTTTTATAAGTGTAGCATTACGCGAAAAATGTGTTATCTTAGTTATCGTACAAATTAATAATACGATTATATTGTCGGCGGCTTGTAATGAAGGATTAATTGTGCAATGTTTCGATAAGCGGTCTACATAGATAGGTATCTGAGATAAGGCTTACTTTAAATACATAGCTCTGAATAGATATTAACCTGGTTTTCGGAACGGTGGAACTTTTATATGTGATAGTGAAGCCATTGGGATTGGTAAACCAAGAGTTGAAGTACCCTGGGATGGAGAACAGGAAGTAAAGATGAAGAATGAAATATACGATTTCTATTATAATTCGATGGAAAGTGAAAGTGAAGTCAATGAATCAAAATAATATTATTTTTATCCATATTATTGTGCCATGATTAATGCTAATACTTTTTTTGTGTTTTACTGGTAACAGTGTGGAGCAATTGAATTAGATTGTATATTTGGGCAGTCTGTTTACAAGAGATGGAAAGATTGTCGCAGATATGGAAAGAAGAGTAAATGCAGGAAATAAAGTTAATGGTACTGCTACATGCGGTTGTGACCAACCTGTCCATGTCAAATAAGGCTCGTTTGGCTGTTCGCAATGGTGTGCTGGTGCTACACTTATGTATAGAAGTGAATGTTGGGTGTAACAAACGAGGCATGAAAGTGGAAATGCGTTCTTTGTGAAGCATGTGTGGTCTAGCTCTGAATGATAAATCGAGGAATGAGGTTATACGAGAACAATGCGGTTTAAAAGAAGATGTAGTGACAACAATTGAGAAGAGTATGCTAAGATGGTGTGGTCATGTGGAGAGGATGAGTGAAAGGCGACTAATAAAAGGTATCTACAAGGCAGATGTGAGTGGCAACGCTGGGTGGGGACCCTCTAGAAGGACATAAACTGACCTTATTGGGTTCTTCAGAAAGGTCAGGTGCGTAGTCTTCGCAACCGGCGTGCGTGTATGACCAGATGTATGAACGTGGGTGAGGCGAAAGGAGTATGTAAGGATCGTAGCAGGTGGCGTTCTGTGGTTCTGCCTACCCCCATGGGAAAAAGGCGAGAGGTTATGTATGTATGTGATTTACTGGTGTTACAACTGAAAACACACCCGTTTCAATTTATTGTCAAATATGGCAGTGTGGTAACCTCCAATTTTCATGTTAAATTATAAATTCATATTCACAAGTATTTGCTTCGCTAATTGATCGGTGGAATTGTTATAAACAAATACGTACTTATCTAACATAGTTTTTTTTGAGTTGACCTACGACTTAAGCAGATAATGGTAGAACTGTATACCTAATTACATCAATAATAAAGTCAAATCTACTTTAAATTCATAAAGAGAAAAGCAGCTTTACTCTCAAAATGTAAAGTTAAAATACTAAATGAACATTCCATTTTATTTGTGGCTCACATCTGTCAGGATTTGGATTAAGTTGACCGTTTACACGAACGAGCATTATACTTAGCTCAAACACTGTGCTAAGCTAATAAAGTATTACATATTAATGTTAAATATGTAAGCGATAGTATAGAGATCACTGTTTCTTTCTTTTTCGTGTGGTTAGTGCCTGTCAGTGTTTTTCGAAAAGCCTGACAACCAGTCTTACCAAGGGGTATTACCCAGTACTAACTGGGTTGTGGAGGTCAGATAGGCAGTCGCTCCATGAAAAATACTGGTATTCAGCTGCATCCGGTTACACTGGAAGCTGACCCCAATAAAGTTGGGAAAAGGCTAGGCAGATGATAATGAGTGCCTGTCAGAGTTTTTATGCCGCCCATGAGCCTGTGACTTGGCTTTACATGCAGTCGAGAAATATCTCCCAGGCATGCTGGTTTCCACACGATGTTTTCTTCCACCGGAGCAAGTGATAATTATACAATACACACATGAATCCAAAAAATTAGAGGTGTCTCGAGATCTATGACATTCACATTGGTTACATCACTACTCTATCACTGCTGCTAGAGATCACTGACCTCCTCTTAGAAGTCCTTGCTCAGCGGAGCTCGATGCCGCTCCTCCTTCCTTATCCTGTCCCGAAAGCAACTTCATTTCACAAAACACAACCAATACTCTCTCAATCGATTAATTTAATGCAAACAAAACAAAACTGTCGGTTCTCATGTAAAGAAATCTTATATATACAGGTTAAAGTAGGTTATCCTTTATCGTAATAGATGCTCATGTGACTGATAATGAATGAGTAAACAAAAGAGCAGTAAAAATGTAGTTAAACATGATTTGAAGTGTTTTGAACTCGGCGCAATTGATTGCACATGATACGTGAAGATGTCTCAGATAATTCCACGCATTTGTCATTGAATATTATGTGGTTTGATAATAAATGTGTTTTGACGGATTGCGGGTAGACAAAGGACAGACAGATAATGATAAAATTGACGCAGACTACATGAGAGTTAGAATAATCATTGTAGATATATTGGAGTTTAGTGAAAAATTGGATTTTTAATATTATTATAAATTAAATTCCCTAAAAAATGCCAAAAAGTTTTCTCATGTTTTTTTTGTCGTTTGGGTATCAAAGTATGTTTATCAATTGAATAATTTGTATTTAGAAATACGGTCTTTGACAGCAAAAACACGATTTATATGTATCTGTGTCACTAGTATTAATTTACGCGGTGTCGTCATCATTAATTTTGTGCTGAGGGGGATGGTGGCAATAATTTATCATAATAATTGACCTACTTAATATTTGGACCGCAATAATGCCAATACAAGCCTCGGTTATTAAATTTGAAAGCTTTGCGTATTGAATTATTACCAGAACGTGCGTTCGATAACAAATAATAAATCTTTACGAACTATAATATTATGTAGTAATTTTATCGTTATAGATGTTTTCACGTGGTTCTTAAGGTTAATAGCCGATCATCATTCTTCTGCCCTTTTTTTTCCTAGCCTGCTCTGACCCACTCCTGGGCGAAGGCCTCCCTCCACTCCTTCCACTTCTCACGAATCCGTGCGTCCTCCTTCCAGTTCTTCTGCCCTTATCTTAATTTATGTTGTGTCGGTGCAGAATGTCGTCTTTTTTCATTCTTCTCTATTACTCGTCATCTCTTCCTATAGCCATCCACATGCATACTCAAAAGTTTCCTAATGACGTTCTACTTTTAATTCACATCTCAATCCTCCGCAGCAAAAAGGCGACAGCCCAATATATGTAGTATTGACAGTGTTATAAACAGGTAACACCGAGAGTTTTCCAATACTTTGCCAATCAAAACAGAAAAAAAGTTGGTAATGTCACATTGATGAGACAGTGATTCTCCTTAAATTAAATGGTGTTTTAAAACCAGAATAATGAAATGCTTATTGATGTTGGATAAATTTCAATATTTTGACGATGTGTTTGTTTCTAGGTAATTACTTACCTAGTACTATGAATTGTGATCTAATTTTTTTAATTCATTCAAGAAAAAATCAAGGTTTTTGGCTAAGTAACTAAATATGACTAAATAACAATTTTAGTAAGTTCTATTTCAATCAAAAGTTAAGAACAAACCTTACCTTTGTACCTAAAAATTAGAGGTGAATACCCATCGCTTGTTTTTTCACAGCCATCATCCATTTGAATCAGCCGAATCCGTTTTACTTCGTGAAAATGCCAAGAACAATAAACAGTAGGCCAACACTGATTGAACACTCAAAATCGATAACAATCTGTTTATAATAACGATCTATACAAGTTTTACACACTTTGTCTGTACAACACGTTCACATATGATAAACTGCTTTCAAAATGAAGGATTTAATCGTTAGTTATTTCTGAGTTAATATTTACTTGGGAGTTGCATGATCTTTACTGTGGTCTTGATAAACCAGACTTAATGTAAATACTAAGCTGTTATTCACAGACAAATACCAATCTACGGCTTACAGTACAAACTGCGTGGGCAAAAATATTTATGAATGAATTAATATTATTTCAGAAAAAAAAGATCCGTAGAGTGTTTGTAACTTTATATTTAAATAACTTATTATCTAATGTTAGTACCAATTTATGTAATTTATGAAACTGATCAACTATCTCAGAACATGTAGTCGTGAAAAAAAAATCTGCGATCCCTTACATTTGAATATCTAATCGGCCTAAATGTATGTATGTAATATATGCGTTTTCGATTTTGGTCCCAAGGAGAAAGTGGTTCAGTTTGTTGCATAATGTACACATGCGAGCTGTTCGATTTTTTTTTGTCATGCATTGTCTGACTTAAAGTTGCTTCGAGGCGAGAAAAAGGTCTGAATAAAATGGGACTATGTGCGGTTTTGGTAATTACCGGTTCATTAAGGGCCCGTATCAGTTAAGCGCTTTTTTTTCTTACTAAGTGCTTTTTCTGATCATATCTCTAGGTTTTTCTTAGTAAGAGCGGTTTATGCGGGCTTAAGATAAAATAGATAGACTTCTTTCCGTTTTGCAGTAACACTAATCGACACCCACCCCACCAAGTTACCTAACCGTAACGTTAAGTACATAGTACACCCACATTTCGCCAGTTATGGGGACGAGCCTATTGCCATCAACCGGAACAGAGACGGAAACGCAGACTCCGTGGTTGCTACTGAAAAGTTGATCGCGCTTGCGACCAATCGAACAACGAGGCAGTCTAGACATACTGTCTATCCTTAAATTTAATTGTGTGATAATGGGTCATTATGACCTAGACAATAGCCGTTTATTTTCATCTCGTGTCATCTGACTATAACAAAAGACGGTAGTAAATAGGGTAACCAACGGCTGTTCACTCGGCACTGTCCTGTGCGATATTACGGTAAAAAGTTGGGATCACACGACAGTAAATGTTCATACGGTTAAAAATAAAATGCAGTATGAAATTTCCTCCTTCTCGGGCTAGGTGGAGCGGCGATTTCCGCTGGGTTGCAGCTGGATGAGAGTTTCCCAGAATTGAGTTAAATGGAGTGCAATTAGAGAGGGCTATTTCCAGCAGTGGACTGGTGTAGGCTGATGATGATGATGGAACTGCTATGTGATTCCTAAATTAACTGCAAATGAACGTTGATAAATGTCGTGTGATGAGTAACTAGTTTGTAAAAGCTTCACTTGAGTGAGCGGTCCACTCTAGTGACTGTTCTATTTTGTTTCGTCTCATGGTCACACGACTTATAAAATAGCATTAGAAAGGAAAGTTCGTCTTCGATTCGATTCAGATTTTCAATGTTGTAGGTATACTTGAAGTAAAAGACAAAAATGAACAAAAAGTAAAGCTTCTGAAACAGGCTTTAGCTGCGCAGACAATAATAATTAGGTTTACTGAAACCGGGTTTTGTATTTATAGGTGTGTCTCTGCTACATGGCCAGGCACTGAACGGGATTAAATGGCTTAATTAAATGAATGAATCGCTCATTGCACGGGTTCGATTCTTGCAAGATATTTGTTCTGGTTAAGTTAGGTCCAGATTCTGATCTCTCTCCGGTCGCGTGGGCTTGCCATCCCTTCGTCCGGCATCCCTTAATATGAACATACGTAAGCGCGAATGCTGAGCATGAGGTCCTGAGTCCGATTTCCAGGTCCTGCAAAGTGTTATTAGGTTTTTCCATCATGAATTTCTCAGCAGCTGCCCTGGTTTGGATTTGTGGTCAGTGATCAGTTGACGGCAATAGGCTCGCCCCCATATTACATGGGACTGAAACATAACTCGAAATGTGGGTATGCTATTAGGTACACCTCTACCTAACTCTTTGGGGATTGACGAACATTTATTATTTAAATGTATGAATTTTATTTTCATCGTAGTATGTTAAGTCATGTTGTGTTTTGACTTCAGGATTAGCCCTGAGCGGTGACTGCAGTTACTTTGCCCTCTAGAAAAGATAAGATAAAACGGTTTAAGTACGCTTTAACGTATTATCTGGGCAGACATTTATGTGTAGCCAGTATTTACTTTTGTCCTTTTCAACTAGAAGTTAATTCATTCAGGCTGTCGGCACCATGATTGATGGCAAATACATTTTATATTCGGTAGGATTGATAATGCTTATCCCTAGGTAGCTAAATAATTCGACTGCTAATTGCTTCACCCTAAATATTACATATCATAAGCATAGCATATCCAGCCCATAAACGATCCGCTATTGGAACATAGGCCTCCTCTTTTTATGAGAGGAATTGGGCCGACGGACGTTCACTAATTAAGCCCAGTGTGGTCTGACAGATATGTATATTTATTTATTTATTTAAATAACATGGGAGACTTACAGCTAAAACAAACACACAGTACAATAGTACAATAAGTAAGTAAGTACAATAGTTTGAAAGCCAATTACAGGTCTCCACTTATAAAATACAGAGAGAAAAAAAGTATCGGTAACACATGTCTTGGTTTTGTTAACACACCGCATCAACTCAGGTTGGATGAAATGGCGACAGGTCATTGGAACTTGCGACCCAGGGTTGCTCCTCCTCAAGTTAAAGGCGAAAATACACAAATCGTGTGTGTAGACCTGTCGTATTGTAATGCTTTGTTTTAATGATTAATGGATGTAATGGACAATGGAAGACAAAAACGCGTTACCGACCCCAAATAACATGGTACAAGGGCAAGATGATGATGAAATGAATTACACAAAATTAAGTGCTTGGGTTCGAACCCACAAGTTCCCTTTCAAATCATAAGTCAGGGACGTTACGCCAGCATGTTACATCATTCATCATGAACACTTGGTGTCTCCGTCGAAGATGCGCGACTCGACTCCCTCGATGTTTGTCACTTCCGTGCCATTTTGTGGGAATAAACTCATTATCTGCATAGCCTTTTCCCAACCATATTGGGGTCGGCTTCCAGTCTAACCGGATGCAGCTGAATACCAGTATTTTACATGGAGCGACTGCCTATCTGACCTCTACAACCCATTTAGTACTGGGTAATACGATACCCCTTGGTAAGACTGGTTGTTAGACTTTTTGGGCCACTGACTACCTAACGACTGTCAAAGATCAACAAATGACACCCGGGACCAACGGCTTAACGTGCTTTCCGAGGCGCGGAGGAAACTCGGTATGTAATATCGGTGGTCACCCATCCACAGAGCAACCTAGGTAAGCACGGCTTAACGTAAAGATCGACCCGAGCGGCTGTTATTATTTAGCCTTATTTATTTGTGGGAATAAACTACTATAAATAAAACTAACATACAGACAAACCTGCGTTTGCAACTGGTGATAAACAAAAGAGCATCGCGATAAGCTGCAGTCATGTGACTTGCAGTCATTGACCGAGTTTACCCACTGAGCGATGTACATAGATAGCTATCGTCGATAGATCGCTATCTAAATACGTGCTTATGACAAGTGGCCGGCTTTGTAGTTCAGGTTTATTGTAATGTGACATGAAAATGGACTGTGTTGTGACGATTTTTAGTTTTGAGTTAGTTTTTTTTTGTGAGGGCTGATAACATTATAACATCACACCTACGTTCTGTGAAGGGCTAGGCGTGTGGGTGGAAATGTCGGTGTACTCACGCCCACATTTTGCCAGTCATGCATAAGTCCCATGTAATAGGAGCGAGCCTATTTTTATCAACGGCCATTATTACCCAGAATGCATGATAATAATAACCGCTACTGCTGAGAATAAGTTCCTGGATTCAGTTCTTAAGTCGAGCAAAGTATTATTGGGTTTTTCCATCAGGAATTTCCCAGTAGCAGCCACGGATTCTAGATTTGTGGCCGGTTGATCGCTGTACGTAGGCTCGCTACCATGAAACTTAAACCAATAAAAGCATCAAGAGATTTTCCAATACGTTCAAAAAAACACTCTGTATGTTCTTAATTCAAAAAGCATGTTATTACTTCAATGAATAGTTAAAAGAAAAAAGAAAACTTTTGAACGTAAAAAAATATAAAAAAATAATCGGGAAATAAAAGTATTAAATACTTTACATACGATTGTTATTAGCCATACAACACAATACTTTCTTTGTATTATTATTTTTTGATTAATGTATATTTTTATTAAATAATTAATATAGGATATACATATATACAGACATCGGTGAAGGAAAACATCGTGAGGAAACCTGGCCTTATCTATATACATATAATAAGACAGTAAAAAAACTGTGTCTGTACATTGAATATATTTAAAAAAAAAAAATTGAGGGGGGTTTAGAAACAGTAATAGACCACGAATCCAAAAAAAAAATTCTGTCTGTTTGTCTGTTTGTTTGTACACGCTAATCTTCGGAACTACTAGACGGATTTGAAAGATTTTTTTTTTGTTGTATAGGTATTAAGTCTGGGCAACATATAGGCTATAATTTATCTTGGAAACTTGAACACCTGATGCAGAACCGCAATAGAATAGCTAAACTATAAGAGATACAAAAATGGTACTTTAGCAAAAATTGTTCCACGTGATGAGCATTTTCTGCTGAGAGAATAAATTTGAAGATCTGGAACACCTGATGTGGAACTCCAAGAGTCCAGCTACACTATAACATATACAGGAATGACGTCTTAGCAAAAATTGTTCAATCTGATGACCACTCTCTGTTGATTTATAAAAATCGAAGATCTGGAACACCTGTTGTGGAACTCCAAGAGCCCAGCTACACCATAACACATATAGGAATGACGTCTTAGCAAACATTGTTCAATCTGATGAGCACTCTCTGTTGACTTATAAAATCGAAGATCTGGAACACCCGTTGTGGAACTCCAAGAGCCCAGCTACACCATAACACGTATAGGAATGACGTCTTAGCAAAAATTGTTCAATCTGATGACCACTCTCTGTTGATTTATAAAAATCGAAGATCTGGAAAACCTGTTGTGGAACTCCAAGAGCCCAGCTACACCATAACACATATAGGAATGACGTCTTAGCAAACATTGTTCAATCTGATGAGCACTCTCTATTGATTTATAAAAATCGAAGTTCTAGAACACCTATTGTGGAACTCCAAGAGCCCAGCTACACCATAACACATATAGGAATGAAGTCTTAGCATAAATTGTTCAATCTGATGAGCACTCTCTGTTGACCTATAAAAATCGAAGATCTGGAACACCTGTTGTGGAACTCCAAGAGCCCAGCTACACCATAACACACATAGGAATGATGTCTTAGCAAAAGTTGTTCGGTCTGATAGGCATTTCCTGTTGACTTATAAAAATCGAAGATCAGAAACATCTGATGTGGAAATCAAAGCTATCACTAATTTCACTGTATAATTATATAATAACATAAGCTGGGAGTACCTCCACGCGGTGAAGGCGGTAACAGTTTAGGACTGATATTCGATGACGACGGTATATCATTGAAAATTTGACTCTACTGGACAAAACTCCTATTTATTTTTTTATTTTATCGAATAAATATGCCTGCGGGTTTATGTTATTTGAGTGTTTTAGACTTTTTCCACTTATCTTCGTGACACCGTAGCCTACCCGGTAACGCAGGGGAGCAGTCACTTAAATTTTAATTGATCAGGTATCTTCACAATAAAACTATAACCATGCCTAGAAAGAGGTCAAATCTTTCCCAATGTTCCAAAGGAGCTAAAAGATTGAGGATCATAAGATCCCAAGAATCTACCGAAGAACGTCAGGAGAGACTTGATGCTGTTCGAGAACATCAGGCTGCAACTCGCTCCGTGGAAACCTCTTCCTCTCTTCTCTTCTCTTCCTCTTGGATAACGAAGCACGCCTGCGTTCTCAGCGTATTTACGCATCTACATCCAGGTCTCTAGAGAACTGTGAAGAATATGATGCGCGACTGACCGCTGATCGTGAACGTCATGCATTGTCTCGCGAATCGGAGACGTTCACGGATAGAGAATTACGCTCGAGTTCCAAGCGTATCTACGCATCGACTTCTAGGTCTCTAGAGACAAGTGGGGAACGTGATGCGCGACTGACCGCTGATCGTGAACGTCACGCATTGTCTCGCGAGTCGGAGACGTTCATAGAGAATTACGCTTGAGTTCAAAGCGTATCTACGCATCGACTTCTGACTTACAAAAATGAAAGATATGGAACGTCTCGAATCGTCTCGCGCATCCCGTTGTTTTCCCGTCCCCGGGCTCTTAGAATTCGACATCAGACGTTTCAGATCTTCGATTTTGACGACCCCGTTGTCGCTGGCATAAGCAACAGGATCCGCGTACGAAGTCGCGGGCAGAAGCTAGTAATTAATATAAGTCTGAAATCGCCAACCCGTCTTGAGCAAGCGTGGTGATCAATGCTCGTGCCTTCTCTGTATGAGAAGAGGCCTTTGCCCAGCAGTGGGACAGTAACAGGCTGGTATTATTATTATTTATATATAAAATATACACTACTTAATCTGTGTAAACATTATTTGTACGCCTTTGAGAATTACAGGCGTGATTTTATGTTTAAACAATCCATGGCCATGCTCATCAAAAGGAATCAGCGTGCAATGAATATGACGAGACTGCTGCCAAGAGCTGAGCACATTAGGCACCCAGCCATCGCCATGTCTCTGATAATGACCCATCATTTTATTAGCAGCTTTCATTTAAACTTCACGCTTTTGTTTTTATGCTCTTTTATATGGGTGGGCAGTGAAGTTATGGTCTCTTTATGAGATTGTTTCAAACAGTTTTGTAGGTGTACAGTCACGAGCACCAATATGTATACACTTTCCTAAATTTAAAAGCAATTTTCGCGAGAAATAATGATTGTAACTTGGAGATAGGATGTTTTTCATAAAAATATGAGTTCCAGAATACTATGTTCGAAACAACATGAAATTTTAATGAGGATAGTAGGAGAAAAACACTTTTAAAAGTTGTTAAGTGTTTACATATTGGTGCTCGTGACAAAAGGGCCTGTACTTAACAATGGGTGGAGCAAGGCTGCCATCGATGATGCTGATGAGGTATACGTGTGTATAGTCACGAGTTATAATATTATTATGTAGAATTTACACACAATGTAGAGTTTGCAAGATTCAAAAGCGTATAATATGTTGAATTAATTAATTAATTTGTAAGGTTCAGATTGTATTATGCGAATCACTTCATAATAAGTAGGTACGATCTGAATATTACTATTGACGACTAGAACTCAGAGCAAAACACTGACCTCATTAAAAAAATACGTGTAAAAGTGTTTCTTTTAACCGCTCGGTCAGCATTAAAAAAATAAAATGCTACATTTAAACCTGTTCCAAAATTAAATTATTACAAACTAGCTTTTGCCAGCTTCGCTTCCGTTATGTTTGGAAATTATTTCATGGTAACATTTTGAATACAGCTAATGACTACCGAGAATAATGTAGCCTCTCATTAGTGAAAGAATTTCAAAATCAGATCAATAATTCCGAAGATAACCCCTACATCTAATTTTGCAAGTTTAACTTTACCTACCTCTTTATAATCTTCTTTTTATATATAAAATCTCGTGTCACGGTGTTCGTGGTCGCACTCCTCCGAAATATACAACAACACGATTTTCATGATTTTTTTATGTATATTTGGTAGGTATGAGAATAGGTCGTAAAATATATTTCATACCGCAAATTTTGCGCGGAGGAGGGTCGCGGGGCACAGCTAGTATTATTATAGATGCAGGATTCCTTAATTCAAAGTACACATAAAAATAGTGTAGTTTATTACATAGCTACATAAACTATACCTAGGGAGTCTGGGGACTATAGAAAGCTTACTTATTTCTTACTCTAAATCTCAAAAGGCTGAGTACAAATTAAATAAACCTCCGGATCAAAAGACGAACATAAACATACAAACAGTCTCTTTCTATATATGTATATATTTAAATCTGTTCCCTAAGGGGTCGTAAGTGACTCCGAGTTTGTATAAGGTGGGTTAGGCACCAGTCTATGATGTTTTTGTGATAAGATCGGTCTGAGAAACCTATTTGCCCTAGGGAGGCCTAGTAGGGATTGCGTATGCCAAATGGCAGTTGCTATTTACTTAACGAAGAATCTAGGACATAGGCTTACTAATGACCATAAACTCAGGCTATTCCAGTATATTTGCTACTGAAAATCAGGCTTAAAGCCGACACTCGCTCGTTAGGAATATTTCGTATTCCGTGTCCGAGTGAATATATTACTTGAAAATCTACAGTGCATTTGTTTCCATGTAGCAGATTCTTGAAATACACATTTGCATATATAAGCCGTAATAGTTGTGAAGCTTTTCAGGTTTCTGATTACCCGTAACGACGGTCAAAGAAAACAGCCGTCATAGTGTAACTAACTACCTTGATCGCAGAAATAGCTTGTTTTCCGCGACCCAGAAGGTTCTCCTAATGATGATATAAATCTATTCAGCGGCTGACCGAAGTGAATGCGGCCCAACCTCGCTTCTATTTAACCTTCACCGTGACTTTACAAAACAACATCAGTTAATATCATTATCAAGTAACCCGCGTTAATGCGCTTATAATTCCGCAGGACCAGCAAAAAGTCAAGGCCGATACCCAAACACGGGTCCAATAGCGTTAGTTAGGGGGCCACTATAATCCTGCCCAATAATAGGTAAGGTCAGTGAAATTTCTGATAAGAGTCGAGTTCAGCGCGCACTGAATACTAATGCTATCCTGCGCCAAATTGATTTATATCTGCACGAAGTCGCCCTGTGTATTTTCACAATATTCTGTTCGGATATGTGGCATGTGAGGGAAATAAAATGGGCTAGGCGTGGTGAAAAGGCAATGGCACAAATTGGAGGTACACTAAATAAAATATAGTCTACATTGGAAAGAAATGTGCCACGTGCATTTCTCTCTAAACTGAAATACCATTTGTAAAATCAAAACTCGAACTGTTACACAGCTGAACATTTTGCAGCGACTTGTACAAAGTGTACAAATAATTTTAAATGGAAAACAGATTGAAACACTAAGAGCTGAACAGAATGTTCGACGACATCTACAATTCCGATATTTATATATCAATTCTTATAGACTTTAATATCAAAGTGCCAGATTCGCAAAAGAAAGCTCAAGTGTTGGCGAATCAAATATATTGCAAAATTAAATCACGTAAAGCTAATATATCCGAGCGTGCGAGTTGTACGAACAATCGCACACACACTCGGCTTCTTATAGCGAACGTGTGTGTGTATAAGGTAAACATTATTTGTTCACTACCCTTTGTAAATGTGGGAGTGGGACAAAGGGTATATTGTATCTTGAAAATATGATTGGAATGTACTTTTTGTTTGAAAGTATCATCTCTTTTGTAATAGACATCAAATACCTAGCCTTGAGCTAGCAAATAATGTTGGATCTTTCTTTATTATAGTCAATAGCTAGTTCGGTACAAACGAGAAAATATTACAAGAAAAAGTAGACAAATATTTCTAACTTAGGGTTTTTTATTTGTGTTTACGTAATGGCATCCCCGACACAGATAATCCTACTGAGCAGCCTACATTAATTATTTCTCTGTGTTAATTACATTCCTCTCGGGGGGACTACGTTTTGGTCGTCATCCGGCTGATATGATATTTATGATACTCAGACACATTTGCGCAACGTATAAGATACCTACTTGGCTTAAATATAGTACTAGTACTATTTACTACTCGATCCACCCCTGCTTCGTACGGCTTTATAACGTCTTGACAAAACACCGAGATTTATTTTCTATTTGTAAGTTTAATATTAATGTATTATACGCAATTTGAATACATGTTTAGTTTAGATGACAATGCATGGTTAGCTAAATGACGTCATTTTAAATTCAATATGGCGGACTCCCAGAGATTTCGGACTAGTAATTTTTTATTATTGATGCGAGATTGGGAATCAAATGAAAGGGTTTGCTGAGAAGAATAGGTACCGTAAATAAAATGACTATTAATAGTAAAACTTCTATAGCAAGATTTTTTAAACTTTAATTTAATTTATTTTCCGTTCATAGATACAGGCATACTTGTAGGTCTAAACACTTGTTGTGCTTGGAAATAAGGCCATATGAAAATCATAACTTTGTTATTTAATCAGATAAATAAATGTCTGAAGAACAGTCGATAATATAATAGATTGACAGAAGCACCGTGTTTAAAATGATGATTAATTTCACTTATGTTTATCTTGAAATTCAAAATAATGAAAATTAGCACATGTGTATAACATAGGTACCTAATATGCACTGTACCCATAGATTTGAAAAAAAGAAGACAAATAGATTTTTAGTGTATTCGCTGAAATTCCAACTACTACTTAGTACATTTCCAGGGTTTCAGTGGTCAAGCAAAGTCTGCAGTTGGCATTCTATCGACGAACATTAAAGTGCGTCCGATCGGTCATAACGATACAGATGCCATTATGGAACTATAGAAAATACTCGGATCGCAAAGAAATGAAATACTTTAATCATCTGAAGTATTGTTGTCGGACCAAGTTCAGTTGCTGCATTTCTCTATACAATTCCTTTATTGTAACGTTCGAAAATAATTCCTGCTTCATAGCTTCATACGTTGTGAAGTATTTCAAATGTTTGCGATACTGATTGAGTCAAGCATAAATATTCAATCGTTTAGGTATTAGATCAAGTCAATTTATAAAACAAGACCATTTTAGCAGACAACGTCTTTGAGTATGTGGCATCACACATATAATTCTTGAGAGTAGTCCCTAAATGCCTTAAATAATAATATTTATTTAATTTCAGATCAAATTACAAGATCCATATGTTGTTAGTAAAAGTCTTAACCTAATGTTAGTAAAAAACACACTCTATATACGAAATTGTAACGACTGACACCTACGTGTGCAGCCGTATCCAGTGAGCCAGCATGGGACTGTCCCATCTATCACACAATACATTTAGAATGCTGTGGGAGCTAGCACGTACTCTAGAATAGCAGCCTTAAAGGTAGTAGATCCAGGTTTTTCTACAGCCAATTCTTCTACTATTTCTGGTCAAATATATTCACAATATTAATAGGTGCCTACCTTAATTCTCTGACGCGGGATTGTTTTGTATTTTTTTCCAGTAAAAAGCCACAGATAAAATAACGCATTAATTTATTATTTTGTATTAGTTGGTAAGGGTTTGAAGTTATTTGTCCTTTTGACTGATAATACGGTATCTTGACTGAATCAATAATTGGAAGGGTACCTCATATAAATAGGGCACTTCATAAAGACAATTAAGTTGTTGTTTGAAAGTGCATGATGAGAGTGATAGTCGTATTGTCGCTGTGCTTAGTTGCTGTTTCAGGTAATATTAAACATTTTAAATATTAATAGTACATTTCTTATTTCTTGGACAGGTTTTGGTCTTTCTATCTTTATTAAAAAACAAATTTACTTTCCGTGTCTGCCTGTGTGACTTAGGACCTTGAAAACTTATTTTGATACGGGTTTTCGGGTATCATTTAGAGCCTGTATTCCAAATAGTTTATGAGTTCTAAGATTTATATTCCTTTTAACCTAGATTTAGCAAAGAAATCTCGATTGTTGTTAAGGTATTGAGGACATTGTATCGCCATGAACCTTTTATTTTTCCTTATACGAAGTAAGATCTCACTTAAAAATAGTTTAGTATGGGCAAAACAAAAACCCCTTGTAAAAAAATTGACGGATAAGCCAATTTCTATAAGACCCACAAAAAAGGCAAGTTCCCTATTTTGAGTAAACAAAAACGAGCACCTCTTACATTTGGGGTATTTTCTCGCAAAATTCTAAAGAGGCGATAAAGGAAAATGGGTTAATGTGCCGTTTGTAGACGATGAACCACTAACCCCCTTTTCTTGTCCTTTCTTACAAAAAACATCATTTACATTCTTTTATAAGATCTATAGGTAAGATTTGCAAACCTTTGACTTTTTTTTCATTTATTAAGTCGAGGCTACAGGGATCTTTTGGTGTCCAATTATTGGCGTTTGACAGGGCGTCTTTAGTAAAGATATTGCGAAATTGTTTTGTAAAAAAAAAATCAGCAGTCCAGTACAAAACTTCAATACCTACTCGATCCAAATGTATGGACAGCTGATTTTTCTTCGCGATTTCGATGGTGGTCCCATAGAGAAAGTAGTTCAGTTTGAAGGTCTGAATCTCACCCTGAAATATGACCACACCTTTCTGCTACACGCTGTATAAAAAGCAAGATGGCGGCACTAGTTTCGATTTCAGTCACGCGCCAAAAGATCCTTGTTCAGCCGTACTCAAGGCTCCACTTTAGTTGTAATCTATGAATCATGACTGTTGTTATCGTTCACTCATAGAGTTGATTTTAAGTGAACTACTTTAGTTTATCTATTAATTTATAAATGAATATACTTATGCTGTGTCTTCAGTAGGGACTTTTTGGTCAAAATACAATACCTATTAATACGTCTACATAAAGATGATCCTCAAACTCAAACTCAAAGCATTTATTTCAAATAGAACCATGACAGGCACTTTTGCATAGTCAAAAATAAGCTACCTTCAGTCCCGCCACAGGCATAATAACTGTGAATGGACTGTAGTTGCCCATTCGATAAATCGTTGAAATCAAAAATAGTTGTGGAAATAGGAATTTGCTTCAAGTATATATTCTTATACTCAAATCACAGACAGGATAAAAGTTATCTTACTTTCAATACAAGAGACTAATTACACATGTACAGCAGTGGAGCGTCTTAGTCTTTCCATTTTTTTCAAGTTAGATGAACTTCGACCAGAGTTGAGAGACTACCTTGAGAGCGTTAGTAGTGACTTCATGCAGGTCCTTCAAGGTCCAGGTGGAGCTTCACACGTGCAAGTGAAGAGTCATAGTCTGATGAGGAAGCAGTAGGTTTACCTGTAACAAAAGAAAAGCAATTTTAAAGTATACGTATTAAGTCAGCTAATAAAACGAAAGCCATGAAAACTGGTGAAGCTTGAGATGTTTATAAAATGGATTTTATTAACCATTAACAATATTTTCATTACATTTTCTCTTTATTGTGAACGTAAAAGTTTATAATAGGAACGTGTTTTAATTAACACTTAAAGTAACATCTTTCAACAGAAGGGATGAGGGATGTGATTAGGGAATGCAGAGCCTTTATATGTAATTTGGTTAATACCTAATAAAGTGTCAGTTTTGGAATGGATATGTGGGATAAATATAATGTTAGGCCGTATAAAACAGTATGCACATATAATTTATTATTATTAATTAATAAGTATGAGTATTTTATAAATATAGAGAAAGGGTTTATTTTGTTATCCTTAAATTCTTCAGCATTGTCAACATGAGCTGTGCGAAATGTTCTAAATACGCCAAATGCAATGACTAAGTATGGTCATTCGAAAGACATAAAACAATAACAAGATAATATGGTATTCTCTATAGCAGGAGGTTAATTGTTCTTACTGCTGTTTTTTTAATTGTTCTTTCTCTATCATTTCAGCCGTCCCTCGTAATCCTCAAAGGATTGTGGGAGGTGCTTTAACTACCGTTAATCAGTACCCAACTATCGCGGCGCTCCTCTACTCCTACTCGGGCGTAAGGTTCTCTCAGGTCTGCGGAGGCACTATCATCACTCATCGGGCGATCCTCACCGCTGGGCATTGTCCTTTGTAAGTTACTTTTTGTTATTTATAGTATAACTAGCTATTGATGGGGGAACGGGAACTTCCTGTATACAGCCTTTGACACTAGGGGGTAATGTAGCTTCCTCTTTGTAAAAGAATTCAACCCCTACATAAAAACTTAAAAACATTACCTATTGATAATATTAGTATGTACTAGTGGTATAAATAAATATATTACATCGATTGTGAACCATCTCTTTCGTCATGTTTCAAGAGGTTGACTAAATGTCTTGATATTTTGAAGATAGCGACTTGTTTGATAGTATTTACATGTTATTATGATTCATATTTATCTTTGGAAAATAGCGCTGTCAAGATCAATATCAAATCAATTTTTACTAGTACAGGATAGCGGTTCGATGACCCTCAATAAGTATTTTCTCCTAAAATATTTTTAGTCAGTCTTTCTTTTGTTCCAGTGAAGATTCAATCATTAGATGGCGGGTCCGCGTCGGCTCCAGCTACGCCAACAGTGGCGGCATCGTACACACTGTCATCTCCATCGTCGTCCATCCTAAGTACAACTGGCGTACTATTGACAACGACGTTGCTATCTTACGGACCACCGGCACCATTGTATTTGGGCAAGTGGTGCAACCCGCTTCTATTGCTGGAGTTAATTACAATCTTCGCGATAATTCTACTGTGGTAGCAGCTGGATGGGGTACTACCTCTGTAAGTTTCTCGTGTTTTTTTTGGAAATCATCAAATGACCCCTCCCGCTCTGGGCGGAGTGGAAGGGAGCGTCAGACTCGTACTGACTAAAACCCATCCATGTTCCTTGTTTGATCTTTGTGTTCCAGGGCCGCGGTATCTCTTTCAAGCAGTCCAGAAGTTTCTCGCCTTACACAAAATTTTGATAAGGCATTGACACTAGTTTTTTTTTTTTTTTCTCTTTATTTAAGGGGCTTGTTCATTTTGAAGATGTCGCCCCTGTAATACAACACTTATTTCAAAACACTAAACTATTACAACAGCAAACATTATATTATTAACATTAAACTATTCTATTTTTAATGGCCATTTGAGCGACCCTTGACATTTGAGAAGTCTGGCCTCCTTAGACAAAGGGAAGCACAAAATGCTGTTACAAAAACCCACATCTGAGGGAGTCAAATTAATTTTACATTTTAAAAGAATTCTAAGGGCTTCGTTCCGGACACACTCCATCAATATGTGGTAAACATCTTCTACCACATCGCACTCACTGCAGTTCGATGAAACAACCTTGCCCATCATAAAAGCGAACTTATTTAATGGAATGTGTCCCGAGCGAAGTCTGATTGACACTAGTTCATCAACTTAATCAGTAACTCTTCTGTTCTTACGTCTCAATTATTATTCTAACCTATGTGTTTCTATCATTACAGTCCGGTGGTTCACCTTCCGAGCAACTTCGCCACGTCAAGCTGTGGACTGTGAACCAGGCTATCTGTAGATCCCGGTACGCAGTCCGCGGTAATAACGTTACTGCCAACATGTTGTGCTCTGGCTGGCTTGACGTCGGCGGTCGCGACCAGTGCCAGGGTGACTCCGGCGGTCCTCTCTACCACAACGGTGTCGTTGTCGGCATCTGCTCGTGGGGTGCTGGCTGTGCCCAGGCTGCGTTCCCTGGTGTTAACACTCGGGTATCCCGCTTCGCTAGCTGGATCCAATCGAATTCTTAAGTAAACTAAACAGATGGCTGAGTTAGCGCAATGGGTGTGCTAAGCTCTCGTGCTATGTCTGTCAGTTTGTTGCCAGTAGGAAAACTTATCTGTATACCCTTCATTTTGTAGTTGTTCGGTGTTCAGTGTGTGTGTGAAGTTTATGATTATTATTAAATGCATACAGAAGAAAGTCTTTAGACCAGTTTTTTTGTCAAAATAAAATTATATTTATTTATTTAACAATTTATGTACACACTAAATGTAGAAAAGAAGAAAGAGACAGAAAATAGTATAAAGGTGATGTTTATTTCCAAAGAAATCTCTTCCAGCATCTGCGAAAGGAAATATTAAAAAAGAGATGGAGATATAGTGTGTACAAGAAGAAGAAAAAATGGAATACACAAAACAAAAAGCTCCTTTAACTATTTTAAATATAATATACAATATAAGAATATACTTACATACTTATAAATATAAAGATGAAACATATAATTACCTATATATTTTTCCAAATAAAAGCAAAATAATATGTGTCAGTAAACATGTGATTCTTTTGCATTTTTATTAGTCGCTCATGAATCTACCCCAAATGCGTCCTGAAATAATCCGCATCGTTTTAATTTATTATATTCATCATATGCTTAAAGCCCTTGAAAAAACTTGAACGTATCATAATATACGTTCTGAAGATGCATAACTTCACGGAAAAACACGATCTTCCTGCTACGTAATGGGCTGAGTTTCTGAATTGTGCGATATCTTAAGTTCAAGGAGATGAATGTGGGCAACGAAAGGCAAAGGGCGTCCATTTTGGAGGTAGGTATACGGTAGGATAAGTTATTCGGCCCGTGCACCGTCTGATATATTCGAAAACGTTGCTTTTAATTTGTCAAAGGAAACTGTTACCCATTGTTGAAAAAACTGAAATATTAGCTTTTATTTTTGTGATTGAAGTGTTTCATCGGTGCTGAATAAGTTGTTTTCATATTTAATTTAAGCGCCTGATCAGTTTTTAAAATAAAATATTCCTGAAGTGAGTTTGCATGTTATCAAATCTAGTTATTAACTCAATCGGTTGTCGTTAATATATAATTGTTTTATTTCTATCAGGCGCAATGTACTTAAAACTGATAGCTATTTACCCAACTGATAGCTGTCTAACTCTTGTAGGCGGCAAAACAAGGTGTAAACGGTCAGTTTACACACGTTACACACTCCGTTTTAACATCGTGCTCATGGATGCATTGAATAGTACAGAGGTCATGGAGGTATTAACATTAAAAATATCTATTAAAAAAAACTTGTGCATAAATTGGAAGTTTGACCTCCAATATCTCCGTAACTATGTAGAAGGTTTCCAGGTATGGTCCAAAACAAAAAATATCACAATGACCGGAAACACAAGTGCCATTTGGCTTCGTTAAGGGTACTTTTACACCCGTTATAAGAATGAGATGAAATACGGAGCATTTTCCCAGGCATTCCTAGACATTAGTGCTTTGAATTTATAATTTGAAGTGACCTTATACTTTGTTGGAAAAACAAATACCTAAGTCGGAGGAAAAAATGATAAAATGAATAAACCTTACTTCCTTTTATGAATGCGAAAGTCAGTTTGTTTGTTACCGTTTTACGCCTAAACCACTGAACCGATCATCCTGAAATTTTGCATTTACGTTGTCAGGTGTACAGAAACGGACATAGGTTACCTTTCACCCCAAAAAAAAGTACTGTTCCCGAGGAAAACAACAATAACGTTCTCATGATAATAGATGGCGCCACGTGGCTTTAGAATCATGATTGAAATATATTATTACGAAGCAGAAAACAACCCGAATTGATTGTCAAATTCTAAATTAACGCGAGCAAAGCCGCGGGCAAAAGCTAGTGAAGTATAAAAACGAAATTGTTTGAACTGCCTCGTTGATCTAGTGATCACAAGCGCTACTATTGTGCTTGAGGTTTCGGCTTCGATTCCCAGGACCGGCTAATTATTGAGGTTTTTTCATAAGGATTTTCTCAGTTCAGTCTGGATTTATGCCTGGTTGATGGAAATTGGCTCGGCCCTAGAACTTCAACATAACTGGCGGAATTTAGGTGTACCTTTGTCTTTAGTTCTAATTTCAGACGCGTTATTATGTTAATTTGAATTAAATATGATAACTGGATAGATTTAGGTCACTCTAGGATATTATTTGATTACATTTTGAAGGTAAGACAGTACTTTATCAATTAAGACAGCTGCAAAGCCGGTACTAGTAGAATATTTTGTAACATCGGAAGAAGGTTAGATATGGGCTAATAATGAACTAATAGTCATAGTTATCTCTAGATTATCTATAGCATTGGTTAAATAAATCTACGCATTCGATTTTTTGTATAAATACGGATGGATTCTAGTTAACGTTAAAAATCGTACGACGGAGCCACGATGCGTGTGATTATCGTCTTATTGGCTTGCCTAGCCGCTGTTTCAGGTATGTCTAAAATACATAATACATAATCTTCTTATACACCGTGACTTTTTAGTCGTCTTACAACGGCAGCCCACTTCAAGTATCCAATGACTACTAAACATTAATAAAAAAAGGTATTTATGAGATTTTAATAATTAAAAAATAAAAATATTATTCAGTATTATGACGCATGTCGTAGTTAAAACACCCTGTTGTGAGCGATGGTCTACTGGACTCGAGCGCTGGGTAGGTATATTCTCCCGTTTGACCCGTAAACATCATTAACAGGATGTTTCATATTTTTTTCTAATGTTTATTTATTTTTATATGAACCTATTACGGTAGGTAAAAAAAAAAAACCGCCCCTAAAACTATTTTATGTCGGGCACATTGAGTGGACCACCTCTGTAAGATGACTAAAAACTCACGTGTATATAAAATCTCATGACACGGTGTCTGTGGTCGCACTCCTCCGAAACGGTTCGACCAATTTTAATGATTTTTAATGTATAGGTAGGTATGAGAAGTCGTAAAGTATATTTCACACCGCTAGGTAGTTAATTTTAATTAACGCGAGCGAAGCCGCGAGGAGAATCTAGTAATAATATAATACCAGCCTTTTGCTGTCCCATTGCAGGACATGACTTCTTCTTGTACACACAAGGCATAAGCATAGATCACCATGCTTGCGCAATGCCAGGCGATTTCAGACATATTTACAGATTTTATTTAAAGAGCAGTGGTAGCTCTGTAGAAATGGACGCAATTTACGACATTGCGAGTTGTAGATGGTAGGTTCCCACCCAGATTTTTCACCCCTTTTCTCAAAACGGCAAAGAAAAACATCGTGACAAAACGTCTTTTGCCATCCACCTACCGATATTAGGGTCTTTCAGTCCCTGTTGCAAAGAGGAGGCCTGCAGTGTCCCAGCACTGGTAAGCACATCTGATTACGCTAACGCTATTCTTGGGACTGATATTTTTATCAATCAGTGGCTTTGTGTAGAAAAAGCTCATCAGTGGGGAGATATCATTGATTTATGCTTTAGGTATTATTTTTCAGCATGAGTAATTGATTCGGGATTCTTATAGTGAGTTTCTTTAACGGTGTCCACTCTCATTACCAGTGATCGGAGTAGGTAGATTGAACTGGGGTCATTGATCCGAAACGTATATATTACTATGGACATTCCTCCGGAATTGGTGGATTATTGGTGTGATTGTTTTTATTATTCAACAGATAAATAATAATGAATTAATTTAGTTTTGATACCTTCCTTTAAATTTTGAATTGAGTAGTTATAATATCACTACCAACATTAACAATATTTAATTGAATCCGGAAATACCGGAATTACTTTCCGGAAAAATGGCTTATCCATGTTATTCTTTCTGTGTGCGTTTATGATACAAGTACCAAAAATCAATCTACCTACTCCGATCATTGCTCATTACTCATCGTATTCGTTCACCTAAATTGAACAAATATAGGAATAAGTACATTTCATAGCAATATACATAGGTACAAGGTGTAACATAATGAAAGCACAACCACTCGTGTGGTGTCTCGGATCATGAAACTGAACCACTTTTGTTCTGCGAGTTCTGGAAATTCGAAAAAAAAAAAATGGACTTTCTATAGGAATTGACGGGGCGAGGTATTTAGGTACGATTCCCGATTAGAGCAATATGATTTGGGATTTTTCTATACACATTTTTTTAAATTATCATACAAGTGTATACGGGGTGTAAACAGACCCTTCACCAAGCCGTGAACTAAGCATTCTGTACATCAAACTAAGTAACTTTACGCAAAAAATTTTGCTGGGAAACGACTTTTTTTTTGGAGTCAAAAATCACGTTTGACGGTAGAACTCAATATAAGGCACTCAGAACATTTTGCTGATGGATGGATTGTGAAAAAGTTGGAACTTTGACCCCCAATATCTCCGTAACTAGAAGGTTCCCAGGTATGGTCTAGAACAAAAAAATGATCGCATTGATGGGGAGAGCAAACAATGCCTTTCGACTTCGTTAAGGGTCTTTTTACACCCTTTATATAAACATAATGTGGTTATAGAAGGAGCATTGGTGTACAACACTGCAAACCTTTGCTTATCCCTTCGGTCAATACATATTCAAATAAGCTTTGAGTCGGTCGTATTCATGCCCATTCATCCACGAGAGCGAGAGCTTCTGGTTGTTATCATGTGGCTTTCTTTGAGGAATTTGGGTTTTCATACATCGCATCATTTTATGTTTACCTAAAATATATCGTCTACTGTGGAGAGTTTTGAAAGCATTCAAGATTGAGGTTGTACCTATTGTTTTATTTATTTAGTTTTTTTAATCTTTTTATTATGGTTTACCAACACTTTCTTCAGCTTCTCCTTTTTGTACAATCTTATTTATAAATAACTTTAAAAATCTGAATAAAACACAAAACAATAAAAAGGCAAATAATAGTTTCTAAGAGGGTTCCTAAATACATCGCAGAGTATTTTAGTTGTTTCTATAATTAACTTTTTACAAAGTGAAAAAATCGAGTTATTATAGTCATTTTATAAAGCATCATTTTGGAATACTGGCTTACCTATCATTACATGTACAGTCTACCAAAGCTGCGTCTGCTCATTTTTAAAACAAAACGTCTCGCTCTGTTAATGATCACTGATGTTTGTCCACCCTTTTTCGACCAATAGGAAAGACACAAAAAAAGGAAGAGAAAGTTTTAAGTGTTTATAGCGACTGGGCGCTGACAGCACAAATACTCCTTACGATGGGCAGACGCAAGTTTGGGTATCTGTGCAATGGTAGATAGTATAATTGAAAATTATTACTTATAAAACAATCAATCAAACAAAAATCCTATTTTATAGCACTCATTAGTTTAGGGTATCAAGGTAATAGGATAAGATTAACTCGGTAGCTAAGCCTCGATTAGATTAACAATCTTTATCTGTGTGCTGCATAAAACACTCATTGTCTATTCCTATAATTTACGGCAAGTTTTTGGCTGTTTTTGAAACTAGTGCCGCAATGCTATTCTTTTCTATTTTTTATATTGAAAATTTTAATGATAATTATTTAATATTTATTTTTATTTTTTATAAGAGTATTTTTTGTATATAAATTTGATTTTTAAGTATTTAACTACTAATTGTATGATTATTGCAAATTTTAATTTGTTGACTATTCTAATTTAATTTGTCAGTATTAATGAAAGTATGTGTTGTGTTTTGTCTTATTTTTCTAATGATTTTTTAATTAATGTACCTAATGCTATTATATGATCCAACTGGTGATTGAAATAAATGAATTGAATTGAATTAAATTGCAGACTCTTTCCGTAGTATAATGATTTACAGGCAAAATTGTGGCTTTCAATTACTTAACAAAAACCTATAATTAATATGTAGTTGCCACCGCAGTTTTACAAACTGACGATTTTTTTTTAAGTCACCGCAGCTTTTTTTAAAAAAAAACAATCGGTTTCTGTAGAAACCTCCTTTAGAACCAGTTTCCTGTAGAACTAGCAACTAAAAACGAGTAGTCTGTGTGACAGCATTTTCTTTGGGCGGTGTGTCAGTCAGCGATCAACGATTAACAAAGAGATTTAAAAGACTTATAGAGCGGACATTGAGAATATTTTCATACGAAAATTTTGATGTCGGACATTTTCGATTTTGACACACGAATGCTACTACAAGCGGGAGTCTGACACAAGACAGAACGATTTGTTACTAAGTAGTAACAAGTATTGGATTGCGATTTTCTTCGTCTTGCGTCGTCTATCGCTCGTAAATATTTGAATGTCTTTGACGATTAAATACAGCGTGTACATTTGGGCTGAGTAGGTATAGAAGTTTTGTATGGGGCAGCTGATTATTTGGTCGATGACGATGATGACGATGTTAATTCAATGGAGAAAGTGGTTTAGTATGATGGTCTAGCACACCCTTAAGTATGACTATACCCTTTCTGTTACACGCTTTTTATGTATCTCTTTTATTGACATGGGACTTATATTCTCTTATACGATTCTTGAGCGAAAAAAAAACAAAAGCTACTCGTTTTCTCGTTGTTGCGGTGGTGGCACAGTTGCCTGAATGCTTCTGAACTCCTTGTTTCATTTTCCACAGCTGTCCCTGCGTTCCCGCAGCGGATTGTGGGTGGTGCTGTCACCACTATCGACCACTACCCTACCATCGTGGCTCTGCTGTACTCATGGAATGCTAACTCTTTCTGGCATACTTGTGGAGGCACCATTCTGAATAACAGGGCTATCCTGACTGCAGCGCATTGTCCACAGTGAGTTGAACATACTTATTAGGGAGAGGCTACACACTTTTTTGGGTTTATTCTTCAGTATTTGTTAAACGACAAACATATTTCTGCATAATAAGTCGCCGCCCGGCTTCGGTTCATACCCACCAGTTGTACTAAACAGTTCTACGGTAGAACTAATGGGAATATTTGTTCCCACTAGTTCTACGATTTTGTATCACCTTGAATCGTAGTAGTGGGAAAAATTCTTATACCAAAAATTCCCATTTGTTCTATTACACAATTCTACCTTAAAACTAATGGGTTTTTTGTTCTCATTAGTACTACTTTTAGCGTAGTTTGTTTTGTACATTCAAAACAGGGTAAATTTGCATTGATGCGAGTAGTTTTAACATAGAACTGTTTAGTAGCTCGAACTACTGTGAACAAACCCCTTCTTGAGCCGTCTCATACCAACCCAAACATGTGGTTAACGCCCCTGATAAATGTTGAATAAACAAGTAAACAAAAGTATTAGGTACTAAATACTATTTCTTATTTTTCAGTGGCGACGCTCCATCCAGATGGCGTTTCCGTGTTGGTTCCACGTGGGCCAGCAGTGGCGGTGTCGTCTATGCCTGTGGCTCCATCAGCGTCCACCCCAGCTATAACACCCGCACCATGGACTCGGATGTCGCTATCATGCGTACCACCAGTACCATCTCTTTTAGCAATGTTATTCAGGCCGCTTCGGTCGCTGGTCCTAACTATAGCATTGGTGACAATCAGGTCGTCTGGGCTGCTGGCTGGGGTACAACTTCTGTATGTATCTTTATTTTATAAACATACCTCAATTGAGTTCTAAATGATCAATGATGAATGATGGTATTTTCATTACTTTTGAATGAGTACCTCGTCCGGTCCTGGGTTCGATTCCAAGGTCGGGCAAAGTGTTATTGAGTGTTTCCATGACTAATTTCTCAGTAGCTGTCAAGCAGTCGGGATTTGGGCTTGGTTGATGGCAATAGGGTCGCCCCCTATTACATGGGTCTATAACATAACTCGTGAAATGTGGTTGTACTCATGGAACAGAAACTCCTATTAGGTATGAGGAGTACCTAATCCTTAGGGGATTATGGTTGTGATGTTATGTTAGGTCTTAAATAACAAAGTTTTAATCATGGGAAATGTTTTTACAGTCAGGTGGTCCCGCCTCTGAGCAGCTTCGCCACGTTCAGATCTGGACTGTGAACCAAAATACTTGTCGCTCTCGCTATGCTGCTGGTGGTGGCACCATCACTGACAACATGTTGTGCTCCGGCGTGCTCGACGTCGGCGGTCGCGACCAGTGCCAGGGTGACTCCGGCGGTCCTCTCTACCACAACGGAGTCGTCGTCGGTGTGTGCTCATGGGGTTTTGGCTGTGCTCTTGCCCAATATCCTGGTGTTAACGCACGTGTTTCCCGCTTCGCCTCTTGGATCCAGACTAACGCTTAAAATGTGCATCTTTAGAACAATAAAAATTATGTTTTTTGTGCCGTAGTCTATTCTTTGAAAAATCTGCTAAGTATTGTTGACATATCTACATAGTTGGGAGCCAAGTTTTTTTTTGCTAGCCTATTTCATGTCCCACTGCTGTGCAAAGGCCTCCCCTTTCTCCCACCAAATTATCTTTGACCCGCAAACACGGCACCAGCTTCGCCGCGGTCGACCTTGACGGTGATGTCCACTCTCAGGCCTCCAGTGAGTGAGTGAGTGAGTGAGTGAGTGAGTGACGTTCCTTGTCCATCTCTTCGAGTGCATTCGTGCGGCGTCGTCAGCCCACTCAAGCCCAATGTCAAGAATAAAAAGTTAAATCTGGAGGTAATTATTATAACATAGGCGCTAAATGAGAACAAATTTAGTAATATGTATAGTTTTACAATACAATATGAAGTTAAAAGCAATCATTGTGGTCGATGAAGCTAGCGAAACCGACTTTCCAAAACCCATAATTTATTTATAACACGGAGGGCTTGATTTATTCCAAACCGAAGTGTTTAATTTACCTCACAAAGAGGTAATTTATAGCAAAAAGCTGTAGCTATTAATCCAAGCAAATTGTGTTGGTAACAATGTGAAGTTTAATTAGTAAATTAGCAAGGATTAGGTGTTAAGTGGGCATGTAAAGGGTTCCTTATTTCCCTTAATGTGTCCAGTTAACATCTTCATTAAGAGGTTGACTGTTCTTATGGGATTGATATAAAAAAAACAGTCAAGTGCCAGTCAGACTCGCACACCTCGCAGGGTTCCGTAGCACTAAAGAATATAATAACAATATTTTTAACGCTCATTCATAAGTAAATTTACACTCGGCAGCAAAACTAGACACATGTCAAATCTTATTCGAACCAATTATCGTTGAAAATTGTTTTTACGTTCTACGAACCCACATTTTTTCATACTTCTCCTTCTCTTACTTTAAAAATTAGAGATAGCGGGCATCATTTTTACTTGCTTTCCAATAAGAGGCTCTTAATTGATTCATTCTAATCTCATACTGCGTCACTCCTATAAGTATTCGTGATCACGAGTGTTGACACCTTCAGCATCGACGATATTTGGAAATGTTTCCTCACAAGTGGCTCAGAGACAGAAATACTTGAAGATAACTGACTAAACTGCGTACCTATGTTAACTTCGTCATCCTTGTTGACAATAAAACGACACAATTCTTCGTAATGTCAATATGAATAAATCAATCGATTGCCATTGGAAAATTCTAATACAACGTTTTTACAGTTTGTTTGTCATCTGTCAATACTTCTTAAGGTAATAGATGGAGTTTTGTGAATATTGGTGTGGGTGGGTTTGTAATTAGTAGAATATTCAAATTGGCACTGTTCAAATGCAAGCCATTTAAAAATGCATTCTTCCTTCTTTAGCCGTAATAAGTGAAACATTATTTTCTTCACAAGAAGAGTGAGACACACTGGGGACATAGCAAAAGACTGTAAAGTTGAAGGAATACCCAGAAGAAACAGATAACTAATTTCCTATTACTTATTATTTAAAAACATCGCTTGTATAAGGAAAACCCTTAACTAAAAGATAAGAAAGTTACCAGCAGAGTAACTAGAAAACAGTAGCTAACATGTGAGAACCCAGTACCTAATTGAAATTATCTATCATAGATAAATTGGAATCTATGAATCAGTGCACTTTATATAAATGATGTCGGCGAACTAGGAGTGTAAGTTGTTGCATCAGTCGATGCAAGTTGGTGCATCAGTGCTCATCATGCGTGCAGTTACTGTTTTACTAGCCATTGGCTTTGCTGCCGTTGTGGGTAAGTTCCTGCTTATAATTGTTATTGTATTAGGCTCGAAGACGACCCACTGAAACCTGGACTTATCTTAACTAATATTATAAATGCGAAAGTAAGTTTGATTGTTTGTTACCTTTGGACGCCTAAACCACTGAACCGATCATCCTGAAATTTTGCATATACGTTTTCAGGTGTACAGAAACGGACATAGAGTAACTTTCATCCCGAAAAAAAGTACTTTTCCCGGGGAAAAAACAATATAGTTCCTACGATAATAGATGGCGGCACGTGTCTTTCGAATCACGATTGAATTATATTATTACAATTAGAGTACAACCTGAATTGATTGTCAAATTCTAAATTAAGGCGAGCGAAGCCGCGGGCAAAAGCTAGTAATTCTCAACTCGCCAACCCATCTTACGGGGTGTCCTGCGTGAGCGACGAATACGACCCGATGCGACGCGACACCACACGATGCAATGCGACGCGATGCTACACGCGACAAATGTCCTACGTGAATTTGGTCATTACTTCTCGAATCATGGAGAAGTACAGTACAATTTTGCTTGAAAGTTTCTAAAATAATGAAAGAAACGATTCTAATATGGTTAAGTGTGTTTTGTCCCACAACAATCTATGCTCTCGCACTGTGGCGATCAACGCTTCTGAATCAACCATTTCGTAGTTCGTGGTGTCGCGTCTGGTCGCCCTCAAAACAAGTACGCGTTACGTCGCGTTGCGCCGCAGACTGCCATATAGGCCGCAAGTAGGGTATGCCGTTGAGTTGATCGCGTTCGTCGCGTTCGCAGCGTCGCGACGCGTCGTATTCGTCGCCCACGCAGGACACCCCGTTACGCAACTGTGGTGACAGATGCTCATGCCTTCTCTATTATAAGAATTTGCATTTGCCCTGCAGTGAGACTGTAACAAGCTGGTATGATTTCAAATTTAATAACTGTCTAGTTAGGCTGACTTGCTCAAGATTCCCGAGATAGTTAAAGTTTTGATTTTATTCAGAGCCAACTCATTTTGTGCCTAGCCTTTATCTGACCAAGTTGGGATCAGCTTCCAGTCAAACCGGATGCAACTGGACATCAGTGCTTTGAATGAGCGGCTGGCAGTCTGATCTCCACAACCAGTCAATAAGTAACACGATACCTCATGGAAATACTGGTTGTCTTTTCGATACGAATGAGCCAGGACGTGTTTTCCGGCACGTAAATTTCGGGATGTTAGAGACGCTCACCCATCCACGAACCGATCTCGAACTAAAAAATACTTATAAATCATGTAACTAGAATCAAATGAGTGATTCAGAATTAGTTGGTTGATTTGAAATGAGTCCACTGATCCAAATCTCAGCCATTTATATAATACTGTTATTGTAGGTACTGTAATATAAAATAACACAAATATTATTGTAAAAATCTATTCAAATCAGATAAGATTATTGGTTTCCAAGAAAACTGATGCTTTTAGCTTTTTATATTTCGGTTATTAATGCGGAAGCCTATCTAAATGAATGCGGCGTTAAAAATCGGATATCTGAGAATTTCGCACAAATCTACATGAACATGATTTTCCGTTTTTTCATTAATTTTGACCTTCATTCACATTTCTCCTTATCGGTATAAATTAACCATGTCAAAGTCGTTTATCATTAACATGTTTCAAATAATCAGGTATTAAGAACATCCTCAGCCCGACCAGATAATGTTGATAACTATGCTGCGAAAATTATTTTTGATTTTGCTCATTATCTAGAATGTTAATGAGAATTAGGTAAGCTTTATAGGCAAGCATGGTAAATAATAATTAATAATAATTCATTTATTTATTTAGACAACCAGGACCCATTGGGTTAGTAACAATATTCTTAACCTATGTTAGTACTTAACTAAAAACACAGACAGTGTACAGGTGACTAATGACCTCACCAGCGGGCTGTCATGCCTCCCGACTATGGCGCTCAGAATGCTGTTGGGGCTGCCACGGAGTCTGTTTAGCAGCGAGGCCGCTTTCTTACGCCGTACAGCATCGAAACCGTCGATACGAGCCTCAGCGAACATGGATGACGCGCTACAGAACCGAGGCAGACGCAACAGCACCCTAAACGCGTTGTTATAAAAGCATGCTAGCTTAAGCTAAAGCATAATCAGCTCTGTAACGTTCCCACTGCTGGGACATAAGCCTTCTCTCTGTGAGAGGGAGTGGACTGTAATCCACAACGAAGACTCTCTGCGGCTGAACAGTTTTGCTGTGTCCCAGTTTCAAGAATGGAAAAGTTGAACAAAATACTTGCAATGTGGGTGGAGTGTGAAACTTCTTCGTATGCTATATTAACATTTGTTTTTTTCTTTCAGCCGTCCCCACTAAGCAATCTGTGATTGTTGGAGGATCTGTGGCCGTCGTAAGCCAGTATCCCAGCGTCGTTGCTCTGTTGTACTCGACCAGTGGCAGCAACTTCAACCAGGCATGCGTAGGCTCCATCGTCACCACCAAAGCTATCCTCACTGCCGGTCATTGTGTGTTGTAAGTACCCGTACATACATATCACCTACTCTCAAATATCACGAGCCATAAAAGCCTAACGTGGGCCTACTGATGAACCTCAGAAGACCCCGCTTTGTAGTTAGGTTTGTTACATCAAATTAATGACCGGACAGAAGGACGTCGTTTATCAATGTTCATCCTCTTGTGATAATAACTAAGCTGTAAATTACGTCATCAATGGGGAAGACCGTTGAAAGCTGATTGTAGATGGCGCGACTACAGCCAGGTCTTAATCTGGCCAATGAGGTCAAGCTATTTTGAAATATAAAATGACATTACCAGTCTTTCCAGACCAATGACGATGCTTGGAATCAGCTATGCTAGCGCCATTAGTTCCACAGTTGACATCCCCATTGTTGACTTCTACGTGACAACCCAATCTACCACTAACTTGCTTCAATTTTGTTCATATAGCGGCGATGCAGCCTTCAAATGGCGAGCTCGAATTGGCTCCAGTTGGGCCAACAGTGGCGGTGCCGTTTACTCACTGGCTTCCATCACCGTCCACCCCAGTTTCAACATTCGCACCTTGGACTATGACATCGCTATCCTACGCACCGTTGCCTCCATCGGCTTCAGCAACAACGCTCAGCCTGTTTCTATTGCTGGCTCCAATTACAACCTACCCGACAATCAGGTCCTCTGGGCTGTTGGATGGGGTACCACAGCTGTAAGTATTTGCGTTTCATATTATATTACCAAGATTGGCAGAAGACGTTGTTGCCATCGGATGTGGAGATTGGCTTAAAAACAGAAGTCTTTCCCAGCAGTGGGTGAATTCAAGCTGTCTTTCATGATGACGATTTATTACCATTGTTTTTTCAACTTTCCTATTATAATCTGTTAATTTGCAGGCCGGTGCTGCGCCTACAGAGCAGCTTCGCCGCATCCAGGCTTGGAGTATCAATCAGTACACCTGTTCGTCCCGCTATGCTGCCTTTGGTGCCAACGTGACCGCAAATATGTTGTGTTTCGGTTGGCCCAACGTTGGCGGTCGAGACCAATGCCAGGGAGACTCCGGTGGTCCAGTCTACCATAATGGCGTCTTGGTTGGTATCGGCTCGTGGGGCCACGGCTGTGCTAATGCTGCGTATCCTGGTGTCAATGCTAGAGTTTCACGCCTGGCCTCATGGATTCAGTCTAATGCATAATTGCAGTGTCTGCTTAAAATGTTTGCGAGATCGATAAATAAAGTTGAAAATGATTTTTATTATTGAATTTATGTTTATTCCAAGTTTAGCATAACTTCAAAGATTTTAAGGCAAATAGGTACCTATTGATTACTATTTATGGATTTTCCAATTTTTAATTATCTAAGCTCTAATGTACTGCAATAATTATTTTTTGCTGATTATGTTCCAATTGGGTTTTCCATTGAGCTAACTTATTATCAAGGTATTATTTTTAATTGCAAGATAATGTTATCTACTTAGTAATTAAGGGTCAACACCCACCATATAACACGTCTCTGCCACATATCGCGTACCACATCTAGCAGTAGCAATATATTATGAAACTTTGTTTATGTAAACATCAAGTAGGTCTTCTTCTTTATCGTGTGGTTAGTACCTAACCAGATGTCAGAGTTTTTATGCCGTCCAAGGGCCTCTGACTTGGCTTTACATGCCGTCAAGAAATATCTCTCAGGCATGCTGGTTTCCTTACGATGTTTGCCTTCACCGAAGCAAGTGATAATTATACAATAGGTAATGTAGGTATAAAATTACGAAAATCTTATGCGCTTTTTTTGCAATTAGGCAATGCATTTTTATTGAATGATACCTACAAGAATGATGTCTGTGTTTTTCTGATACTTAGTTGCTTGGATTTTTGGTTGTGGAAGATTTTGGACAACGTTTCAATGGTTCAGGCTCATCGGGAATTAAACCTGTGAAAACTGTTGATGTTATTAACTTACTAACCCCTGCAACAATATGGCTTTACTAGCTTTTTCCCGCGCCTTGCTCGCGTTAATTTAGAATTTGATAATCAATTCGGGTTGTACTCTGCTTCTAATAATATAATTCAATCATGATTCGAAAGACACGTGGCGCCATCTATTATCATAAGGACGTTTTTGTTATTTTCCTCGGGAACAGTACTTTTTTTCGGGATGAAAGTTACCCTATGTCCGTTTCTGAACACCCGAAAACGTATATGCAAAATTTCAGGATGATCGGTTCAGTGGTTTAGGCTTGAAAAGGTAACAAACAAACAAACTTACTTTCGCGTTTATAATATTAGTAAGGAAAGGATGTTTACACAACAACTTCTTGTAAAGGTAGGTGTATTCTATTTAGATTTGTTTTCTTTTATCGGTGTCCTGCTACCCACTAGCCGAGTTGTGGGGGCCAGGGAGAAAGTCGCCCCATCTAAAATACTGGTATTCAGCTGCATCCAGTTAGACTGAAAGACGACCCCAAGAAAGTAGGGAAAAAGCTAGGAAAATCTTTGTTACTTCTGATAAAATATTGCATGTGCTCGTTTTATGTCAAGACACTCACTAAAGGTTGACTTGTAGAGAATGCCTTGTGGCATTAAGTCCGCCTATTTACCACTATTGTATATGAAGTTTAATAAATAAATAAATATTCAGGTGGCGAACCAAGACCCGTTAAGTATAGCAGTATTGCTTTAATTTTCAGTGTGGGAAATAGGTGGAGCTAGTCATCCTGTATATCACTATCTCTTTTTCACACTGAAAGAAAGAAAGAAAAAATATTTATTTGTCGCAGGGACATGACGTGCATCATACAAAATGACAAAAAAATACAATAAATATACAACGCATAACAAATATTTATAAATTCAACAGGACGGAACAAAAAAAGAAAAAAAAAAACGTTAACAGCTTGCACGTCGTGATGCGACAAGCAGGTTATCACTCAGCATGATGCTGTACTATGGGGGGCCAATAGCACAGCGCTGGTTTTCAGTGGTCACCCGTGAAAAAACGTACGGAAGCCAAGACAGCATAAATATCCACTGAAGTCAGTGAGTGACTACCCTAACACGCCCATTAGTGAGATTACGATAACATCCACTTACAAGATTATCTAAATCGATACCAAGTTGTGAATTATCTGTTTAATAATAATTCACACCCGTAAGTTATTTTTATCAGTAATAAAAAAAAACATACGATGAATGGTTTTTTAGTCCACTGTTAGTGAATTCCCCGAAATCACGAGATATGCATCGTATCTACCAACATCATAATTTCGTGAATCTATGATACTGATTCATGTATGTTGTTATTTTGATCATAGCTTTTCACTGATGAACAAGCAAAAAGTAAAAAAAAACTGTAACCCGACCACGACCACGGAAAAAATCAACTCCTGTCGTGGAAGTCGGCTAAAATGTAGCCTATATTACCCGGGACATAACGACGTATCGATTGACATTAAAATCGGATGAATAGTTTAGGCACTACGGGGGAACATACGCAAATACAAACATACATACATACATAGACTGCTAAAATTATAACCCTTCCTTTTGGCTTCGCCGTAGTCGGGTAAAAAGGTAACTCCTTGTCTATAAAAGACGTACCTATTATATTTTAGAAGGCTCGTAAGCCTAAATTGCAAATGAATTAATATAGTTCTCAAACCCATACTGATAATTTCAGTATTTTTGATTCCTGGTAATACTTTGTGTGTAAAATTTTTGTATGAAAATATTCCCAATGTCCGCTCTGTAAATCTTTTAAATCTCTGACATAACATCACACCATCTAATTAACGAATCTTAGAGATGTACCTAGTGCTCCCACATTTCAGCAGTTGTGTGTGCCCCTGTCAAAGTCCCTTTATTGTAATAGGGGGCGAGCCTCTTGCCATCAACCGGGAACAAATCCAGACTACGACTGCAACTTTAGAAATTCCTGATGGAAAAACACAAGAGGACTCTGCCCTATCTACGAATTGCACCCAGGACCTCATGTTTAGCAGTACTTGGGTCCACTAGACCAATAAATGTTCGTTAAAAACCTTTAAAAAAACACACACGTGAATCGTGACGTACTTTGTTGTCTTCAAGGGATTATAACGAAATTATCTTATTAATTGATATTGTATAATTCCGGTAGTCATTTGTTATCGGAGCGTATTTTCCCAGTCTTTATCGTTATCCATTTTAAGTCGTCTAGCTTAGTCCAATATCAACAGCTGAGTAAGTGTGTAATAAAACTTGCAAAAATATGATGATTTCCACTCTCCTTTTTTACTTATATTTTAGTCTTTTCTGATTATTTACCATTGCTGGAATATAACATAATATCCCGCCTATTTTCTCCGAAGGGTTAGGGGGCGAGCCTATTGTCATCAACTGGGCACAAAGCCAGACTCCTGGACTGCTACTGAGAACTCCGGAGAAATCCGGATTGAAAAACTCAATAACTCTTTGCCCGACCTGGACATCGAACCATTGTAACTGTTAGTGTAATTTACATTCCTTTGGCTGGCTTTCCGCTGCGCTGGGATAGTTTCTGCGCCTTTTCTGTACAGCATACCTACTAGAATGTCATGCTGTATGGACGATTTTCCAGACTGTTCGTTTGCCATAGTATACAAAACGTTCAACTGATGAATTCTGAATGTTTATATGAGTTTTGTTTCGGCACTTTTGCCAGTTCAAAGAATTCCTGTAAAAACCCTTCTTCGACACAGACGTTCAGGATGCGAGAAAATATGTATGGAATGGTATGTATGGAATCAAAACTTGTTGCTTTTAACTCAACAGACAGTGACGCGTGAAAGTCAAAATTTAAACAAGAGATTTCTTTGCTTTGGCTTAATAATAACAGCCGCTCGGTCGATTTTTAGATTAAGCCGTGCTTGCCTAGGTTGGTCTGTGGTTGGGTAAACACCCATTACATACCGAGTTTCCTCCGTACCTCGGAAAGCACGTTAAGCCGTTGGTCCCGGGTGTCATTTTTAGATCTTTGACAGTCGTTAGGTAGTCAGTGGCCCAAAAAGTCTTACAACCAGTCTTACCCAGTGTCGTATTACCCAGTACTAACTGGGTTGTGGAGGTCAGATAGGCAGACGCTTTGACGTGGAGTTGCGGAAACCAGCCCGTTATACAATACAATACTGGTATTCAGCTGCATCTGGTTAGACTGGAAACCGACTCCAATATAGTTGGGAAAAGGCTAGGCAAATGGTGATTTCTTTGCTTAGGATGAAATAAGGGAGTTTTTAAAAGCGTACTGGATCATCATTGCCTTAACACTAGTGGATCACCAATGTTTCTATGAAACTAAAACTCTATACTCTGTAAAAGGTATTTACAAGGCAGATGTGAGTGGCAACGCCGCGCCGGGAGGGGTCGCCCAAGGAGGACATGCACTGACCTTATTGGTGAGATTCTTCAGAAAGGTCAGGTGCGTAGTACAGATGTGTGAACGTGGACGAGGCAAAAGGAGAATATAAGGATCGTAGCTGGTGGCGGTCTGTGGTTTCTGCCTACCCTCATGGGAAAAAGGCGTGAGTTCATTTCCCCATAATGGTATCCCCTTTTTTTTCGGATGGGAAATCATCAAATGGCGCCTCCCGCTCTTGGTGGCGTGGAAGGGAGTTTCAGACTTTTACTGACTAAAACCCATCCATGTTCCTTCTTTGCCCTTTGTGTAACAGGGCGGGGAATCTGCTGGTTAAAATGAGGTACCGTGATCCGCTGAAGTGTTTATATGTTTTGGGCTTTTTAGGTGATTTTAAAAGTTTAGTTTTGCTCTTCAGTGAATTATATTATAGGTATCTATTGTAATTCTAATTATATAAGACTATACATTAAAATACTTTATTTTCTTATCTACTTGATTTCACCAACAGTAATTTATCTTCATACGATTGATATAACAGTCTTAGTATCTACTTAAAATAGATTAATTTGGCAAGATTGTCCGAAACTTGGAAAACCCGACAATCAAAGCCTAGTGATTAGGATTTTCCGGGTATTTTTTAGGTGTTTGGTAGTCAGTCACACCGTAACAGTCGCTTTGAATGCATGTATACAGTTTTTTTTAGGGCACTGATTCCATACAGGCGGGACCCGCGGGCCCACTCGACCTAATGCATGTTTGAATTGGTCAACTGGACCCGTTGACCAATTTTGTGATTTGTATAGTCATGTAGAAAAGTTTTCTTGATATTAATCTATATCTATTATTTGTAGCCAATTATATTAAGAGATATGTCCCGTAGACACTCGAAAGCCCATTGTGGGACCAGAGGTCACGAGCGCGCGGTCTAGACGTAAATACGTCGAAAAAAATTTCATCAGGGCCTTTGTAGGGACCCCAGTGGCAACGGCCCTGGTTCACAAGTGGTAGATCATGTGTCCAAACGAAGGCAGGAGCTTTTCTTCCTATTAGATATTAATTACATTACTACTGCTCTCAAAAAGTTGAAGGAGAACATCTCGAAAACGGCGTGTCACTTTTTGATCTACAAAAAATCAACAACATGTGGCGATCGAAACTATCAGCCGTATAGCAATTCGCTCTGTGCCCCCTAGGATATTTACAGCCCTCTCTCTCTCACCAAGAGGTCTGTGATCCAGCTGTGGGAACATTATAGCCTAATTGCACCAGTCTGAGATCTGACGTCCTTCCGGTAAAAAGGTGGCTTCTCCCATTTTAAGACCGGATGTGGTTGGTGAAGGATAAAGATCAGGATGTTGTCACACAGCTTGGCAGATTGGCTAAGTTGATAACTTCTTCCAAGTTCAATTATAGCTTTAGATGGATCTCTTTTTTTTAGGATAGATCTTTATCATCTCCGCAACCCAGTGACTGGGAAGCAGGATACCCCTCGGAAAGACTGGGATTATACGACAGCTGTGACCAATATCTACCTTTTCGAGGAACGGAGGGGACCCGGTATGATAGGAATGGTCACCCCTATCTGGGTAAGCGTTGCTGTTCCTCGAAGATCCACCCGTGCGGCTGCTAATGCTGTTATTACAGAAGATAGTTTATAGTCACAACTCCCTTATAATATAACAATTAAGAAAATGGATTTATATGATGTTGTTTCACAGATATTTCAAAATTAATTTTCATTTCACATACATCTAGAGGGGTACTTATCCTCTCGCCCGTCCGCGGGTAGTATACTCTTCTAATTTATTGGGGAGTATACTACCCGCGAAACGTCAAAAGATGTGCATACGCTTCAAACTCCAGAAGTAACTATGGTGTTTCGAAGTATTTCTTTTTTATTACAAGACAACTGAACGTTAAGGGCCTAGTAAGAACGGGTGGATAAAACGAAACGAAATTTTACTAACAATTTTATAAATAAAAATAATAATCAATACACTGTCCTAATATACGTTTGTCTCATAATATTTATTTCGTTTTAAGACTTTATTTGTATAAGTAAAGACACTACTGATGCTTGTCACATTTATTAAAAGAAAATTAAACGATTACAAAATCTAAATTCACGTTACTCTTATTCCGCGTGTTCGAGCAAGGGCTAGGCCTCTACTACTAACATCAGTTCGAACTTCGAACAGTGGTAGTCTAGAATACTCGATGACTTACTTAATTAAAAAAAAAAACCAGTCGAATAGCCAACCTCCTTCTTTTGGACGTGGATTAAAAACAAACGTGTGCGCTCACTAGATTGACGTTCGACATGAACATAATAGCACCTCTGACTAGGCATAAGTGTCTAAAATTCAAATGATTCGAATGATGTGTAATTCCGTGTGACAGTTATATTTATAAAATCAACCTCGACTGTCCGGCGCGTGAATGGTAGGTAATAAATACTGAAAGATTACAAATCAGTGTCCCTTAGATACGGATTATGAGATTAAAATATGATAACATTTGCCTTGCTGGTTTAGTGGTTGCAAGCGCGAGTGCTACAAGGACCTTGGTTCAATTCTTGGGTCGGATATAGGAGGATTTCCTTTTAGAATCTTTAGAACTTATCTTTAATAGCCTGGATGCTAGATTTTTGTACGGCTTGTGGTATATGCTCCTCGCCTTTTATTGGGCCCAAAAATGTTGGGGTCAGTTTCAAGTCTATTCGGATGTAGCTGAATACCAGCTCCTCCCCTTATAAATGGGACTTCAAAACAATTACTTTTAATAAACCAATTAAAAACACAGGCGTGAACTTAAAAGTAATTTTACAAAGAGACGCTTAACTCCCAAGATATTTTTTCCAAAATATACCGATAAAAGTACCTACCATGTTCTTTCTGGAACTATAGAAATTCCGTGTATATAACCATGCTGTTGATGCTAATCCACGCTTCCATATTATGTCCAACTTTTACCAGACTTAATGGTTAAAGCTGGACATGGAAATTGGTATTGCTTTCACTTTCCTTATCAAAAGAGAAAAGCAACAATAACTTAATTAACGGAGATAAGATAAAACAAATTTAATGAATGAACATTAATCGATAATACGATAAGAGTATATTGTTATTTCCTGTCCGTACTATGTGTCCGGAAAACCTACTCTAAATTATATAATTAAATGACTACGGAATAATCATGGACTCATTGTCTAACTCTTTTTTTCATCTGCCTAGGCTTTACCCAACTATGTTGGGGTCGGCCACCAGTCTAACCAGATGCAGCTGAATACCAGTATTTTACATGGAGCGACCGCTATCTGACCTCTACAACCCAGTTAGTAGTAAAACGATACCCCTTGGTAAGACTGGTTGTCAGACTTTCGGGCCACTGACTACCTGTAACAACCATCAAAGATCTACAAATGACAGCCGAGACCAACGGCTTAGCGTGCTTTCCTTTTTTCATATCATATATAAAATAAAGCTAATAATATAATAATAAAATCATAAATTTGATATAATTTACGCTAACATGGCAGAATAAAAGAAAACATCATTTTGCACTGATGATGATAACTCAATCAGCTGTCATCAGCTGTCAACTTTTTTGTTCTGTGCTGTTGTTTTTATAAATATTTACGTTAGAATGTTATGCTTAAAAAAAATATGCTTAAGCGGTTATGCGTAAATAATGTTATGCGAAAATATAATTAGGTTAAAAAAAAGTATGCCAAGTTATATTAGGTCTTAAAATGTTATGCAAATGGATAGGGAACCGGGCAGGATACACTAGCAGTGGACTACTACTACTGGACTATCCATTTCCGCCATCTTCTAACGTCGTACTTTTTTTTGCACCATATTAAACTTTTGGTTAAAAGTAACTGTCATGGGATCGGTATAAACTTGACCAACACTGGTCTTTAAACAGTGTTCTTCTGGCTCAACCCAATGTTAATAAATATGCTGTGATTACAATTTATTTTAATTAGACCGGTCCCCAGATTGCATGACCATTTGCCTTTGTTCGTCGTTTCCATAATTATACAATGGGGTTCATTATTACAATCAATCCGACAACTTCCTACATACAAACAGATTAAGATAAAGCGTTCAATTGGGCATTTTTTATAGATTATTTATAATGTATCGGGAAAAATATTTGGTACTTTTGCACGTTGATAACACTATAAAACGTATGAATGTATTTGTTACAGACAAAACTGTTAATCGGTTAAAACCACTTTTGGCTGGTGTCAGTCAAAATCCTTATTATGTTAAAATGCGTTTTCTCCATTTAAAGTATGTTGTTTCAGAACGTTAACCTTATACCTAATATAACCTTATTTAAGACCTGTGTTATGTACAAACCTATGACTCAAAATAAAGAAATTGAATTGAATTAATAAGTTTCTAAGTGAATGTTAGTTATTGTCAAAATAGTTTTCACCGGTCAAAAGTAGTTTTGACTGATTGACAGTTTTGACTGTGACACTTATCTCTCCAATAATATGTTGTCACACTCGGTCTTTCCCAACAATGTTAAGGGCAGTTAGGCAATGCTTGATTCAAATTTGTTTGAGTTTAACCGTAAAAAAAGCATGGTTACGGACCAAATATTACGTGTGTATGTTGAATTGCTAACTGGTCCTTAGGCCCTAGAGGAGTGACAACCGTTTTCAAATCATAATAACGCCGACATCACATTAGATCTGTAGAGAGGCGAAGACAAAACGAGAGCTCTTTTTTAAATTAATTACGGTAGTGTAAAATTAATGTTGTACAAACAAAGTAACATACCTACCTACATCTTGCAGACTGGCAGCCGAAACTGAACTGACGATGAATCTATGACCTATGTGCATTATATGCATATGCCTTTATTCACATAATTCAGCGCGTCAACGCAGATAATGGTTATGATTGATTTTTACACCTTTTTTACACCTACAACGGTTACAACATCAAATTCAGCGTTTTCATTGCAATTCATTACTAATATCCTAGTTTAAATATTTGAAAGCTATTTGCGATGTTTCCAAATTTTTGGATGAACTCTCTTAACATCTTTTCTTCTTATTATTGTTTCTTTTTACTGGAGGGCGGTTCTTCTTCTGAGCAACTACGTCACGTTCTCGTTCACGACTTCTTCTGCATCAACCAGGCTACTTGCTTAGCTCGTTACGCTGCCGCAGGTATACCCGTCACCGACAACATGATATGTTCAGGCTTGCCGAGGGTGATCGCGACCAGTGCTCATAGGACTCGGGCGGTCCCCTCTATCACAATGGTGTCGTTGTTGGTGTCTGTTCCTTCGGTATCGGATGCGCTAGGCCACAGTTCCCCGGCATCAACGCTCGTGTTTTCCGCTACGCCTCTTGGATCTCTTCCAATGCATAAGAAGGGATTTAGTTAAATAAATTATTACAAACTGTTTTTCTTAGTTTTATTGATTCTGAAGCGACATATTATGATTTCCCTAAATGGTACTAGGTAAATATTTTACTTTTCCCAGAATCCTACACATACTCTCATTTTTCGCGTCTTTCACAGTGTACCATGAAGTTTCGTTTGTCCCTTTTTATAATATAATAAAGGGTGTAAATAGACCCTTAACGAAGCCGAAAGGCACTTGTTGTCCCCGTCATTGTGATAATTTTTTTGTTCTAGACCATACTTCATCTTGTTTATCAAGACAATTTCACAAATGTTAATAAACAGCGCCTTCCTGTCATACAAGAGCCAAAAGAACCGCTGCACTATAATTTGGACCAATCCAATGTATAATTTTTTGATAAAGTATTGTATGGATTATTTTCAGCACAGGCAAAATATTTGGTAATTTATGGCCCTGTGATAACGTTGTTATGACTAAAATATTTACGTTATCTCATTCTGCATTTCCATAAGATTCAGTAGAAATAATTCTGTCCGTCTATCTATACCATCTCCTCTGCTTTTACGGCTTAGCGGGTTTCCATGAAATTAGGCAACTGGGTTATATTAAATAAGTATCTATAAATAAATAAATAAATGTTAGTTTACTTTATGTCACGGCCCCGCGGCATAATTTTCACAAGTAAAACCGCGGGTGAAAACTCGTTTTATTAATTCACCTTTATTAATACTTACCTACTTATTATATAATATGTAAATATGTATACGAATTATTTATCTCTTACTGCGACTATAATAAACAGGGATTGACTTATCCTTGTAATCTACAAAAGATTATTTTTATTCATTTTAGAAACATTATCATATGTCTTGGTATAAAAGCCAAAGCTACGAGCATATTGGTATTGACTTTTCTGTAGTCGGCAAAATGCGTGTGATTGCTCTGTTGGCTCTTTGCGTCGCGGCTGTGGCAGGTTCGTTGACTTTAGTAATCTGAATTCTGCGCCCAAGTCTTCAAGATTTACACACATCTCTAGCTTGTTTCTCCCTTTTTTTCCTTAATTTTTGTATTCATCAGTATTTTGGTTACACGTGTTTTATCCTTTTCATCTTAAGCCCATACAAAGCCAAACGGTTTCCTTTCAACTTTTCTCCGTCATCTGTTGAATTTCCTATAATTTTTTCATTTCCTACTTTCCCCATATTCTCGTCACTCCACACATCCATCTCAACATTCGTATTCTCGCGGCATGCAATCTTCTTTCATCCGTCTTCTTCATGGCCTTTTTTCGATTCATATGCATTACGACAATTTCTAAAATGGACAAGCAAATTTTGTTCTGTCACTTGAAGGGTATCCATTGGACCTCAAGTTGTTTCTGTAGCCTGTTGCTACAAGTAATCTGTTTTGGTTCTGCTTAATCTCGGACCAAAACTCTCCAGTTTTTATCACCATATCAATCTGCTCTGGACTTTTAGGCCACTCTTGGCCACCAGCAAAATGTCCTCGGCGAACAACATACACTAGAGGGCCTCTTCCTGGTTGTCTTACTTAAGAGCGGCCATTATTACCGACCCTTGGTGCTTCAGGTGCGTCAGTCATACTGAAGCTGCCAGCAGTACCGACTGAAAAACGGAACTTGTTTACTGCATCGACTGTATAATACTCGGATCAACTGCAATAACTTTTAATACTTCTTTTATTTATCGTAGTTTCTTAGGTACCGAAACTCAAGAAACAATTTGAAATATTGTGTTGGCGCCGACTTAATTATCCTATAGTTTAACAAGTACACGTACTTTTTTTTTTGTAGCGGTCCCAGCTGATCCCCAGAGGATAGTGGGTGGTTCGGTTACCACAATTGGACAGTACCCCACTATGGCCGCTTGCCTCTACTCGTTTGACCTGGTCAGCTATTGGCAGTCGTGTGGTGGAACCATCCTCAACAATAGATCCATACTGACGGCTGCTCATTGCACCATGTAAGTATATTTCTTTTTGTAAAGTATTTGTCCTGGTTATGCTGATAGTATGGTACTTACAACTGATAAAGCGACGGTCTGCTATCTTTTTTATCCGACTGCGGCAAAGCCCAAAAGGAGGGTTATGTTTTTGAACTGTATGTATGAGTTTATGTATGAATGTCCGTTTCTTTGTTCCCTCGTAACTCTTAAACGGATGAAAGGATTTGGATAAATTGGTGGCGCCAGTTTTACTGTCTATATAATACAAACAAACAAAAAAAAAATGGCGGATTTGGGTATCGTGGAGTTCGAATTTTTTTTTCATCTAGTACCATCGAGTGGGGTATGAAAATGAAGGGAAAGGTGATTACATAAAGACACAACTTATATGTTTAAAAAGTTGGAAATGACTAATCGTATAAGGGAACAAAATTTAAACAAAAAAAAAAATCGTCTGCGAAATCTTTCACGCTACTATATTAAAAAGCAGTTTTTTTTTAAACTTTTCTAGCTAGTGTCTCTGACAAAAAACAAAGTACCTAACTAAATATTTCTTTTTTTTTTCAAGTGATCATGCCGCTAATAGATGGCGCTTCCGTGTCGGCTCGACCTGGGCCAACAGCGGTGGAGTTGTTCACACCCTGCAATTTATTATCAACCATCCCAACTACAACCGCAACACATTTGACAATGACATCGCTATCATGCGATCAGCCTCTACCATCGGATTCAACAACAATGTCCGTGCCGTGTTCATCGCTGGTTCCAATTATCATTTGGCCGATAACCAGGTCGTGTGGGCTGCCGGATGGGGATTGACTTCTGTAAGTTTATTTATATTTCTTCTAGTTTTCAACAAAATGTCTTATGAATATTTTCTTGATATTAACTGTCTCTGTTTTACAGGAGGGTGGGCAATCTTCTGAGCAACTGCGCCACGTCCAGATCTATACAATCAACCAGGCCACTTGCAGAACTCGTTACTCTACCCTTACTGACAACATGCTGTGTTCCGGTGTCCTCAACGTTGGCGGTCGCGACCAGTGCTCACAGGACTCCGGCGGTCCTCTTTACCACAACGGTGTCCAAGTTGGTGTCTGCTCCTTCGGTACCGGATGTGCTAGGCCACAGTTCCCTGGTGTCAACGCTCGTGTTTCCCGCTACGCTTCTTGGATCTCATCTAACGCATAAGAGCTGATTTTCTGAAATAAATTACAATAAAATGCCTTTCATAGTTTTTTTTCTGAACATCTTTTGATGCTCGTCTATTCTGCGCTGTGGTACTAATGTACATAGTTTTCACTGAGTCTTTCACAAAATAATGATCATGTTATAAAACAGGTATCGTAAAACGCGACTTTTATAAAGAGTAGATAACCATGGAGTTTTGTTTTAAAATTGAAGTAGGTAATTCCCTTTTATTTACAAATGACTGTCAGAGTCGCGTCGATTACTGTTCCAGTTAATTTGGACCAATGTAATGAACAAATTGAAGATAAATTATCATAAAGTATCGTATGGATTATTGTAAGTACCGGAAAAATACAGGGTGTAAACCGACACTTTACGAAGCCGTTAACCAAGCATTCTGTACATCAAACTAAGTAACCCTACTCAAAAATAAATATGCTAGGAGACGACTTTTTTTTTGGGGTGAAAAATAACCTTTTACGGTAAAACTCAATGTAACGCATTCAAAACATTGTGCTTATGGATGCATTGAATAGTAAACGGGTAATGGAGGTATTTAAAGTAAAGTTATAACCTTACAAATTGGTATTTAAAAAAAAAACTTATGAAAAAGTTGGAACTTTGACCCCCTATAACTCCGTAATTAGAAGGTTCCCAGGTATGGTCTAGAATAAAAAAAATATCGGAATATCGGGGAGAACAAGTGCCTTTCGTCTTCATTAAGGGTCTATTTACATCCTTTATTTGGTACTAACTGTTGTTCGCGACTTTCCTCCGCGTGAAATTATTATAAAAATATTACTTCCTTGGTTGAATCGGATTTTGTTAACAATTCCAAGGGATTTTTTTTTTTGCATGGAACCCTAATTCTTTTTTTTTGTAATTAAAAACCTTTTTAATTTAAATTAGCCTAAGTTACTCCTTATAACAGGGGCTCCCAAACTTTTTCAGTTCGCGGCGCATTTACAGGTTTAGCCTACTCGAAAAGCAGAGTACCCTAACTTTTTTATCCATAATCTAAAGTGCCATATTTTTTTTTTGTTCTAATCATTTGTCCAAATGATAACTTACCCGAACGTAATATCACGTAAAATCACATGTCATAAAATTGAAATCCCTAAATACAATATGCCCTAAATCCGTTTGTCATAAATATGACTATGTGACGCTTGCTCGCTACGCTCGCATTTAACATTACACGACTACTTTCTGTCACAAATATCGTCGTCGCTCGCATACGGCCGACGCTCCTCACGCCAGCTAGCAAAACTTTTAGGATAATTTTTAGGAAAATTGCTGATTACCCATGCGTTGCGGAAGTAATACACATTATAGAACTGACATCGCTATCTTGCGATCTGCCTCTACCACTCTAATCTCTCTGTCCGTGCCGGGTCCATCGCTGGTGCCAATTATAATTTGGCCGATAACCTGGTCTTGTGGGCTACCGGGTGGGGATTGACTTCTGTAAGTTTATTTATAATTCTTGGGCGACCAGTGCTCACTGGATTCCGGCGGTCCTCTTTACCACAACGGTGTCCAAGTTGGTGTCTGCTCCTTCGGTACCGGATGCGCTAGGCCGCAGTTCCCCGGTGTCAACGCTCGTGTTTCTCGCTACACCTCTTGGATCCAATCCAATGTATAGGAAGAAGTTATTTTATGAAATAAACTCCTAGTAATATCATGTTTGAGTTTTGTACTAAACCTTTTATTTAGATTTTAACTATCTTAACGTCACGGGAGTGTAGTCGAAAGTTCTGTTTTAGTCACTCACTGCCAACCTTCGCCTTGTTTTTTTATGTCGTGTACAGAGCAAGCTTTTAAAGCTCAGAAAAGTGGTGTAAGATATAATGAAATTAATCAAACAGATAGTGTTTAAGTATTTTATATAACTTAAGGAGTTGACAATTTAATTTATTTACACTTTTGAAGTTATATATTTTGTAAGAGCACTTTTCTTAATAGATACATCATCATTCAAAAATAAGTTGAAAATACTATTCATAGAAAATGCCTGCTACAGTGTATCTGACTATTTGCAGGACAAACTTTGAAGATGTGCAATTAATGTGACAATTAATGTGTGTGTGGTTAAACTGTGATTATAAGGATCTCTAGTTTACCTTACTAAATAAGTTTATTATAGTGTTAAATATTTAAATTTTATTTTGTTTTCATAAGTACTTAACTTACTTAGGTACTTGGCTTTTGCCCAATAGTAGGACAACTTTCAAAAGAACAGTACGGAAGTACTATTTGAAATCAGACTAAATTGCTCATATGTTTGTCTTTAGTAGTCATAGTAATTATTATAATGTTTCTCGTATTTTGGACTATTTGTATGTATTATAATATATATTAGTTTATTTCATTTTATTTGTATATATGTATTAGTATGTGCCTATTTATGTATTTCAATTTATGTTAACAAAATGATATTTTTCTTATTTATTTTTTTGTACTCAATCACTATGCTGTCCTATTTGACCCCAAGGTTGACTGGTAGAGAATGCCTAGTGGCATTAAGTCCGCCTATGTACCACTTTTGTACATGAAGTTTAAATAAATAAATAAATAATAGGCTGGTATTATTTATTTATTTATAATATACTTTAAATAGTAATATGCAGTTTCTCACAGTGGCGTGCCTAGGGGCCAACAATACGACAAGCCCCTAGAACAAGCAGACTGTTCAGAAACCCTAAAGCTGCGTCTACGTTAGGCGAGCCGAACATAGTCGAAGCACGAATTCGCTTAGCGTAGACGGACTTAGAAGCCTCTACCGAGCACTCCCGCCAAGGGAATTTGTGCTCCGCTTGTGCTCTGCCCGTGTTCATAGACGCAGCTCAACACCATGAAGTATGATGAGTTTTTAAAATTGTAAGAGCGTTGAAGGGGTGGTTAAACTGAATACAGTTGAAATCCTGATTCGATTTTTTTTTTGTATGACAACAAATATCTATACAAGGTGGCGCTGACAATATGAAAATAAATGAAAACACTGGTAATGCTAGTTATAAAGGGTGTAAAAAGACCCTTAACGAAGCCGAAAGTCACTTATTCTCCCCGTCATGGCGATATTTTTTTTGTTCTAGATCATACCTGGGAACCTTCTAGTTACGGAGATATTAGGGGTCAAAGTTCCAAAATTTTCACAACTTTTTTTTAAAGGTTTTAATGTTGTAACTTTACTTTAAACACCTCCACGACCCCCGTACTATGCAATCCATCCATCAGCACAATGTTTTGAGTGCGTTATTTTGAGTTTTACCGTAAAAAGTGATTTTTCACCCCAAAAAAAAAAATCGTTTCCCAGCAAAAATTTTTGCGTAAAGTTACTTAGTTTGATGTACAGAATGCTTGGTTGACGGCTTCGTGAAGGGTCTGTTTACACCCCGTATATGGGGAATATTTTTAAACTATCAAATAACCCCATATATCGAAATAAAAAAAACATCAAACGAACTAAAAATAGCATAAAACTGTTAACGAAATAGAATACCATTTCCAAATATTGGTTTACTAACCTTAGGTATAATTTTCACTAATGCGCATTTGGAAATAAAATTTTAGGAACGAATTTGACAAGAACTTGGCTTGCTTGGACTAGATCTGAATAAAAAACTAATTTACACAAACATGAGTTGAGTACTGAAAAACAGTGTTCATAGGACTTACCTACCTATCATATTTTATCCGTTTTCACCAACAACAAGCAGCACCTAAATTAATGATCAAATATCATAGCACCATTGAAATTTCAAGTTTTTACTAATCGAAAGTTGAAAATCATACAGTGCGCTTTTATTGAGGAATTTATTAATGAGGTCTTAATTGCGATTAGTCACTATTAACAGACTTGCTTATGGAGTTAAGAACATAAAAGTATATACCGACATATATACATAAACGTGTGCCTTTTTCCCATGGGGGTAGGTAGAATCTTCAAAACGCTACGATCCATACATACACCTTTCGCCTGTCCACGTTAAAACATCTGATCATATTATACGCACGCCGGTTGCTTGGCTCAATGCTGGTCCTGCTCCGCTGCCACTTGGGCTCACATACTAAGATTTTAATGTTTGGAAGAGATGCTCCCCCTTTAGTTCTTTAGTTATTTCATCATTTCTTTTATTTTCGTTTGGAAACTTAGTTACTTTGATAACCATTGTTTTATATAAATTAGAAGCATTATTTGAGTTTTGTAAGTGTGAGTACGATGGAGACTTTCTATGATGGTTAGTAGGGCTTATACTAATCTTTATAGTTTTAACTGTGGTTTTGTTTTATTTTCCTATCTCTACATTGTGCTCACATATAGAAGCAACAATATTGTACCCAGGACTATGTAATATATATAACTTGATTTGAAAATAGTGTCCATGGAGTTTCTTGCCCATTCTTCTCCATGAGATCTACTATTTTCGAATGGGAAACTACAGTCCATTCACAGTTATTATGCCTGTGGCGGGACTGTAGGTAGCTTATTTTTGACTATGCAAAAGTGCCTGTCACGGGTCTATTTGAAATAAATGCTTTGAGTTTGAGTTTGAGTTGCGACTACTATTCACCTGACCCTAGTGATGAACTCCACCAGTATGGCCAATGCATGTCCTTCTAGGGCGTCCCCCTCTCAACGTCCAGTTTGGCCGCTGTAGAAATAATCTTGAAAAACGGGAATCTTCAATTCATTCCAAATACAATGCCAGTGTTGAGCCCCTCTCCTTAACTCCTTTCCCGCCCATCCTGCCTGGATTTAAATGAAGGCAACGATAGAGCTATGCAGGAGGCTTAAGCACAGGCCACACCGCCAGCTAGCGAGCGAGCGAGCGAGCTAGGCGAGCCTCTTTTCATACTTCGTGTCGGCTCTTTCGGTAGATCGCAGTGTGAACCAAGGTATGAAAAGAGGTGAAACGATGCCTCGCTTTATACTGGTCAGATAAAATTTGAGCCCATCGACACGCAAAGGAGGGGTGGAGAAGGAGTATATTTAATGGATTAAATAAATCAACGCAGTGTTCCTAAGCTACATCTTCCTTGAGGGATCTATCAGTGGACGTTCTTCAGAAAAAAAAATGATAAGATAATAATAATATACACATTAACATACTTCCCAAAGTGATAAGTAAACTGACTGAAGTAAAAATGTTCTAAGTTCCAAAATTTTTGTTAGTAACGATCTGCCCCTGGTTCGCATGGTTTTCGGACAAAACATCGAAATTTCTCCATTAAATGAGTAAGTACTTACATACTATGAAGAAATTTCGACTTTGTGTCCATGTTATACACATTAACCTAACAGTTTTTTTGCGAAAGCGCAAATTATTCTGCAAATGATCGTGAAGCAAGATTTAAAATCTTTTGCGCAGTAGTATCCGAACAACGCGGTTACACAGACAGACACAATTATTTTTTTTAAATATTGTAGCAGATATACATAGATTGAACGGGCAAGTCGTTATTCGTCTGTATTACCACTAGCTTTATGATGAACTAATGATTTTATGCGAAAACGTTATCGCATGGCTTTTGGGTTTTTTTCCGGGTTTTTTTGGTAAATACCCCTGGAACATCGGATAGGTAATTGTTTTCTTTATTGGATTGATGATAAAAAAGATTAAGGCAACATCTATTATCGTAATTGTAAGGAATTCTTCACACTGGTTGCATTATTTTAGAAACATCAAACGTGTGTTGTAGTGCGACCCCCGGGGGAGCAACTCGCATTTGGAGTTAAGATCTTTTTTGACCATACGACAATATACACAAAACCAATAAATTAACACTATAAATAAATAATAATTATTTATCACAGGAATGGATTGCTAATTCTTACTGTCATAAATGCGAAAGTTTGTGAGGTTTGCAAAAACGGATAAACGGATTTGTATGAAATTTGGCACACGCCTAGTTTATAACCTGGATTAACACATCGGAAACTTTGATCCCGGTAGTACGATCCCGTGGGACAATTACCCAACTCCACGCGGACGAAGTCGCGGGTATAAGCTACTGAGTAATTATTTTAAAGCAAATGTGGTCACCAATAACTGAAACTTTTTGTGGAAATCAGTTATGATGTAGGAAATGTGAGGAATGTTTTGAGTTTCATTCTTAATGGTTATGAGGCTTGGGGAAAATTAAAGAAGCGATGGAAGGACTGAGTCAAAGAGGATAATATGGCTACAAAGAGCGGAAATACTGCGATGACGACTCCAGAAATAGAAAACATGATGCGCCGAGCCTAAAATAAACTGAGAAAAGGAAAAGGCAATAATGATGTCAAAACAGCTTTTATTATTTTCTGAGTATGTCATCATTCCCCTGCCCATATCCCAAATTATTAGGGGACGGCGCAGCATGTCTTCTTCTTCCAATGTTTCATTAACATGTCGTCGTTATTATGTAAACATCTTTAGGTTTGGGAAATACAAAAAATTATCTATTAGCTTTGATAAATTGATAGTCAACCTAAGCTTATAGTATAAATACCGTTCATTCATAACGAGTAACCACACTTGTCAGCGAGTACCTAATTAACAATATGCGTATCCTTGCTTTGCTAGCCCTTTGCTTCGCGGCTGTCGCAGGTAACATTTACTCTTCTTCAACAACCTCCTTTGTTTTAATTGTATACCAATTATAAAAGAAAGTGAACCCTTTTTTAATATTTCATCATCCGGAATCACCCACTGCTGGGTATTTAGCCTCCCCTTTTTTCTGCCACACTTCCCGGTTCTGTGCGTCCCTCATCCAGGTGTTTCCCGCAACTTTGACGATATCGTCGACCCAACGAGCTTTAGGACGGCCCTGGTTTCTTTGGCCAAACCTTGGCCACCACTCGGTCAAAGCCTTAATATTTGCCGACCGTTAACGTTTTTTGTCATTTGCATTTTCTATCGAATTATTTTGATTGTGTTACAATCCAATGTGTGAGGTAATTTGAAGAGTAAGCTTGTAAAATCTTCTGTTTTTGTTTATTTCCAGCCGTCCCCTCCAATCCCCAGAGGATTGTTGGCGGTTCAGTCACCACCATCGACCGGTACCCGACCATCGCTTCTCTTCTGTACACATGGAACTGGAGTTCGTACTGGCAGCGTTGCGGTGGTACCATCATCAACAACAGGTCTATCCTGTCTGCTGCTCACTGCTTCGTGTAAGTATTTTTTTATGGCAAAAAGTGAACGGTCTTGATCAAAATGAGCGTAAGTCCAATATAATAGAAATATAAGTATGTCAAATATTAGATAAAAAAAAGCAATTCATATTATTACGGCAAGTATCAATGTCGCCGGCCACCAGAAGTAGAGCCAATCGAAAATGATGCAATTAGCTACCTGTATTTTGTCAAAGATTTGACTGCAACAGTCATTTGTTTTTAAAGCAGATCGTGTTGAAAACATTCTACTAAAGCTAAGCTCAGACAAATTAATCCTAGTTAGGCTGGCAAAGAATCGAAGGTCTTACAAAGGACTATCAAAGTTGTGGAACGGAATCCTCTTGTTCAACTGGGTTTATTATTAGTTTAAATAATTTGGTCAAATCTTTGGTAAAATACATAAAAAGGCAACATATTTCAGGTGTTTCTGTTTCTGTTCTCCGGTGACTCAGGTATTCGTTGTTGTATTTTGAAGCGTAGTCCAAATTATAAACTACTATTTGAGATATATATGTACGAGTATATATGTACATACATATATATGTGTATATCAGTTATGTTGACTTACGCCCAGATATAATAGAAAATTACCCATGGTCCTTTGCTTGAAGCGTATTGTGAAGACGAGATAATTAAGTAATAAATAACTTTTGCAGTGGGGATACAGCTGGCAGATGGCGTGTCCGTGTTGGTTCCACCTGGGCTAACAGCGGTGGTGCTGTCCACAACGTGAACCAGATCATCATTCACCCACAATACAACGCAAACACTGAAAACAATGACATTTGTATTTTGCGCTCCGCCTCCACTTTCTCATTCAACAACAATGTCCGCGCCGCTTCCATCGCTGGCGCCAACTACCACCTCGCTGACAACCAAGTCGTCTGGGCCGCAGGATGGGGTGACGTTTTCGTAAGTTTTAGTGCCGCTTACCTGAAAATTATTTTGTTTTCATTTGGACTGAACGGAAATTGATTCTTGAATAATTCCATTTGCAGCAAGGTTCAAATGCTGGCTCAGAACAGCTTCGTCAAGTCGAGCTTCGCTCTATCAACCAGGCCACTTGCAGAAACAACTACGCTGTCCGTGGTATCGCCATCACCGACAACATGTTGTGCTCCGGCTGGTCAGGCGGTGGTCGCGACCAGTGCCAGGGTGACTCCGGCGGTCCTCTCTACCACAACGGTGTCGTTGTTGGTGTCTGCTCTTTCGGTGTTGGCTGTGCTCAGGCTGCCTTCCCCGGTGTCAACGCCCGCGTGTCCCGCTACACCTCTTGGATCCAATCAAACTCATAAGAACTCGATAAATTATTGAAATAAACGTTTAATTTAAGCAAATGATGATTTAATTTCTGGTATTTTCTACTTAATAAAAACCCTAATTGAATTGATAAACAACTGACGGCTAAACTGCTAGGTTTAGACTCTAAATGCTTGAGAGTTCTAGCTCGTGGGTTCGAACCTAGGCAGGCGTTAGTTGGTGTCCATCACGACTACTCTCAAACATCAGTCGATTGCGATCCACCGTTACAATCAGACGCGCTTGCACTGTAAGCGAAAATTATTTGTCATCATACTATCGGAAGTACTGTTACAGCGAAATACTTTTAATTACCGCAGTATTTCTTTTTTTTCCTTGGTGCTAAAATGTTTGGGCTGTCCGTTGATATATCAGTCAGTCAGTCAAGGCTTTGAATTTTATATGTCAGGGCCAGTACAGCAAGGATACGCATTCAGTCAATACTTGTTGAGAATTGATAGGCCACGAGAATATCATCGCATATTGACTATCATTTTATCAAAAGAAAAGATTAATAATTTTGTTGTTAAATTGGACAATAGGAAATTAAAAAAATATATTGCAACATTTTCCTCTTAAGTCAAACCAAATAGGATGCTTCAATTACTTGCTGTCAAGTACAGTACAGTTTGTAATAAATCTTACTTCTTACTAATATTATAAATGCAGGAGTTTGTGAGGATGGATCGATGTATGGATGGATGTATGTTTGTTATTATATTACGCAAATATTAGGGAATCATCGTCTAACTTCGTCCTTCGTCCGTCTTTAGAGAACAGTGTATAATTTCTATTTTGCTGAGCTCTGAACTGCTGGCTGATCAGCTATTTTTATATTTTAAAATATAATTAGTATGTTTGTGAAAGTGAATAATTGAAAAAGTTCCACATTTTGAAGATGATTTATGTATATTGTTAATAGCTGTGCCCCGCGGTTTCACCTGCCGCTTCTGATTTGTTTTCTTTTTGCTCGGCTTCTATTGGTTGTAGCGTGATGTTGTACAGCTTATAGCCTTTCTCGATAAATGAACTATTCAAGACTAAAATAATTTTCCAATTCGAACCAGCAGTTCCTGAGATTAGCGCGTTCAACCAAACAAACAAACTCTTCAGCTTTATAATATTAGTATAGATTACCTGTGCCCCGCGGTTTCACCCGCCGCTTGTTTTATTTTTGCTCAGCTCTTATTGGTCATAGCGTGATGTTGTATAGCTTATAGCCTTTTTCGATAAATGGGCTATACAACACTAAAAAAATTTTTCAATTCGAAGCAGTATTTCCTGAGATAAGCCCATTCAACGAAACCAATAAACTCTTCAGCTTTATAATATTAGTATTGATAACTCGCAGTTTTTTTTTTAATTTATTGTTCAGAAACATATTTTTTTTTAAATCTACAATTTACTCGCCAAACTAATGAATTGATCGTTGCAGGTGAAAGATAAACAGCTACCTATACATATACAACGATGCAAAATTGCCAATGAAATTATCACACGAAGAGATAAAAATATAAATTTTAGCATTTTCCTCCAATCAAACTAAAGAAGCTTACAGACTAATTTAAAAAAAAATCGTGATCAACCATTTCACTGAAGCCGTTTAATGTTTTTTTTTTTGTCATAGAATCACTCAGTTCAAAGTCCAGCTACGACAGCGTCATGAAGACTTTATCAAGCCACGGGTCGAGTATATAGGGTGACTGGTAATTACTGACCGATACTTAAACACGTAATTGTAGTCATGATAACAAACAACTTTCCTAAAGCTCAACTTTTTATTTGTACTCATTCTCTTTTATCAGAATAACACAACAGCCGTATGAAATTCGCGCGCGCGCTCCTTTGATCTATCAGCTGTTAGCCGCGTGATGCCGTTCGACAGAACGGCGTCACGCGGCTCAAAATAACGCGGCAAAGAAACGTTACGGTACGATAGTAATGAGACATCATTACTATCGTACCGTAACGTTTCTTTGGGAACGTTGTTTGTTACCATGAGTACAATCACGTGTATAAATATCGGTCACTAATTACCAGTCACCCTATATAACGTCTAGACATATACCAAACTCCTGTTGTGCTCTTAAACAAATAGAATTCTTTACTTATCATCATTCTCTTGCCCTTATCCCAATTCATTTGGGGTCGGCGCAGCATGTCTTCTTCTCCCATACCTCTCTATTACTCGTCATCTCATCAGACACCTCCTTTCTTGCCATATCATCCTTTACACAGTCCATCCATCGTTTCTTTGGTCTTCCTCTACTCCTATACCCATCCACATTAATACTAAAAATTTCCTCTCGTCATTTTCCTCATTCCTCCGCATCACATGCCCAATTGTCCATACTACAACAACCAATTACCACACAACTTACTTTTGTTTTTAGCACGATGTGACACTACTTTTTCAACACGAAGTTGCACAATGATTTTCGACTGACTAGCTAATAATATCCTTACACTTTGTCTTATGAAAAAGTTACTTGTGCAGTTAAACTTGTTTTCTTATTGCAGTCCTTGTTATTGTTGTTATTAACCTTGGTAATTAATTGTTACAACTCATGAAACAGAAAACAAAAAAACGTTTCCGAGTTGCAGTTTTAAACATTAATGAATTTATTACAAGAGATAAAGACTACAATTTTATCATAAAGCTACATAATCTGTAAACGTCTTTAGACGTACTTTATAATACTACTGACTTTATAATAAGGAAAAGAAATTACAAAAAAAAACCTAATCTCATTGATAGATAATTTGATTGTCAATATCCATTGATATAAATAGCATCCTCTTCAAACGATGCGCACTTGTCCGGTTGTCCGCGAGTATCTCACAACATGCGCATCCTCGTTCTTCTGGCCCATTGCTTCGCGGCTGTCGCAGGTATGTTCTCACTGTATTCATTTAAATTTTCAACTATTTATGAATTGTTTTTTTTTGTGAACTGAAAAACCTTTTCTTATTTGTAAAAAAAATATCCATGATCCATAATTCAATTAGTTATCGTTGAATCTTCTATTTAGCCGTCCACAACCATGGCCAAAGGATTGTGGGAGGTACTGTCACCACAATTGGTGAGTATCCGACCATGGCTGCCCTCCTGTACTCTTGGGACTCTAACATTTACTGGCAGGATTGCGGTGGTACCATCCTCAACAGCAGATCCATCCTCACAGCTGCTCAATGTGGAGTGTAAGTGACTTTTATCTATACTATAATATTATAAAGCTGAAGAGTATGTTTGGTTAAACGCGCTAATCTCAGGAACTACTGGTTCGAATTGAAAAAATCTTTTAGAGTTGGATAGCCCATTTATCGAGGCAAGTTATAGGCTATATAACATCACGATACAATCAGTAGAAGCGGAGCATCAATAAAAAATGTTGCAAACACGGGGAAAATAACATTTTAATAATAATTTCACGCAGACGGAGGTCGTGGGCAACAGCTAGTCTAATATAATATTTGCCTAGTTTTAAATTACGTAAATATTGTATGTAAAAAAACGAAACATTATTATTCCTTTATAGTGGCGACACAACCAGCAGATGGCGTTTCCGTGTCGGCTCCTCTTGGGCTAACAGCGGCGGTATCGTTCACCAAGTGAACCAGATCATCGCCCATCCATCCTACAACCCAAGTACTATGGATAGTGACATCTCTATCATGCGCTCTGCCTCAGCCATCATCTATAACAGCAATGTCCAACCCGCTTCCATCGCTGGCCCCAACTACATCCTCGCTGACAACCAAACTGTCTGGGCTGCTGGGTGGGGTGACACTTACGTAAGTTTCCTGATGATCGTTTTAAAACATCAAGTATGTACTTACTACAACAGCGTTCGATTGAAAATCTTTTCATGTCAGTGTTTTTATTACTGATACTGATACTGCTAGCCTGCGTTATCTCACTGCTGGGCAAAGGCCTCTCCCCATGACTTCCAGTTGTTTTTATAACAAAAACTAAAAATATGTTTGAATGTTTCTGTTTCACAGGCTGGTTCACACGTTGGCTCTGAGCAGCTCCGTCACGTTCAGGTTCTGACTATCAACCAGAACATCTGCAGAAACAACTACGGTACCCATGATGTCCTCGTCACCAACAACATGTTGTGCTCCGGCTGGCCTACCGGTGGTCGCGACCATTGCTTGTTTGACGACGGAGGTCCTCTCTACCACAACGGTGTCGTTGTTGGTGTCAGATCTTTCGGTATTGGATGTGGTGAAGCTGAATTCCCCGGTATCAACACTCGCGTGTCCAACTTCACTTCTTGGATCTCAAATAACGCATAAGAAATTTATGTTAGCTGTTGGTTTGTTGTCTCGTGTGACCAATAAAGATGACCTTAATAAAGTAATTTCCAGCAGATACATGTATTTTAATTTAACTTGATTACCCACACCAAAGTAGCCGATTATACTATTGTTTGTCAAAGTTGACTCACATCCATAAGTGGAGATTAATATAAGTTAAAAAATGTTGGATTATGAATCCGACGACTTTCCGATAATACGTTCGTAACTAGGACAAGGGAATGTTTCGAGGTATGGTCCAGAACAAAAAATATATCACAATGGTGGGGAGAACAAGTGCCTTTCGACTTTATTAAAGGTCATTTACACCCTTTATATATCATTGACAAAGAATTAACTCGGCAAATGACGGACTTTGGAATCAACGAATTACTAGCGCGACTGATAATGCTAAAATCATAGTTCAAAGTCTAAATGACATGAATGAAAAATGAAGTGACAATATTGTGATATAATTTACTCCTTGGGCCCCTTGGGTAGTTTTAGATGAAATTATGCACCTGGGAACTATTATTTCCACAACTTTGCTACATCATTACTAATAGGTATTATAAACGCGAAAGTAAGTTTGTTTGTTACTTTTTCATGCCTAAACCACTGAACCGATTATCCTGAAATTTTGCATATACTTTGTCTGGTGTACAAAAACGGATATAGAGTAACTTTCATCCCGAAAAAAGTACTGTTCCCAAGGAAAACAAAACGTTCTTATGATAATAGATGGCTCCACATGTCTTTCGAAATTGATTATCAAATTATAAATTAACGCGAGCGAAGCCGCGGGCAAAAGCTAGTACATCATGTTAATCACAAAGTGAACGCTGCAGAATGCTGCAGTAACGTGTCGTCCCTTCTCTCAATGCACCAGAATCAACATTTTCAAAAAAAAAATGTGATGATAATTTCGTCCCTGAATAAGTCACTGAATGACAGCTAGAATATAAATGTCAAAAAGTGTACTTTAGACCCATAGAGAACCTGAAAAAACCTTCCGTTTACAGTATTACCATGTACATTAGTACCATGCACTTCAAGTTTGTTTGTGACCAGCTTAGTTCAGCGAAAGTTAGTGAAGTTGAAGCCTTCGTCCACAATAACCTAATAATAATAAAATAACCTAATAATAATAAAATAACCTAATATTTCGGTTAATCCGTACTTCAGTCAGGTAACAGAACATATTTCGTAAGACTTCAAATCTCGCGGTTTCAGCATTTATTAATAACTACCGACCCGCCCTTGCTTCGCACTGCGCCACTTATCAGATCCAAAACTATATCTAATGTAGCCTATGTTTTAAGTTAAGCATCTAGCAGTAGAGCGGTGAAAACTTCGTTCAAATTCATGCAGCAGTTTTTGGGAGATGCGCGTACAAACATACAGACAGAAAGACAAACGGGCCTGCTATTACGATAGTGTCAGAATGGTCTATCATTGATTTCATAATTGTTGATTTTGACAAGTTTGGTAATCTACTAATATATTGGCGTAAAAGAAATCATTTATTTACATAAGGCTTAACAAACATGATTTGAAGATCACCTTTTAAGCAAGGAGATGCTTGTGATAGGTGACTCTGCTCTTCCACTTATCATTCCTATGTATGCAATTGAGAACAAAATAAAAATAAAAGAAAATATAAAAAAAACAGAAATTGGTATATCATAGCAACAGTGCTTTTTAGGTTTTAGGGTAGCCTGTCTTGCATTGCCTTTGTTGAGTGTAAAAAGCACTTGTGACTTTTCAGTTTATCCGAGGTACACGCAGATATTCATAGAGAGGATTTCGATTTTCATTTTTTTTCCGATTTATTCCAGTGCGCATTTGACATTCCTTCGTACGGCATGGGCAGGTGGAGCGATATCTACTAGGGAGAGGGGGAGTAGACCTTACTGAGTGATTAGTGTAACGCAAGCTTCTATTATCCGACTAAAGATTGCAGTCCTTCCATCTCCCAAATCTGCTCCGTAATAAGTACTCCTATTTTAAACAAAGACGACATAGTCTACGTGAGGGATGTTAAATTGTAGTTAGACTTTTACTAAACCGAACCTACTTTTGCGACAATATTATTTGTCACAAATAAATCCGTTTTTATAAAACTTCACAAAAATCTTACATTCATTCATTTACTGACAGGCAAGGCATATAGGATAATATACCTAAGTAGCGGTTTCTTCACAATAATTCCTTTTATAACACAGATGAGCACAAAGGAAGGTTTTTTTATAATTCATCCCCCAATATGCGTGACATTTTATGTATGTAGTTTTTTTTTCATTTTACATGACTACTAAATAAATAAAAACAAAATCGTTGTGATATGTCAAAATTATTTAATGGGAGATAAAGGGTAACTTAATAGTCTTCTTTTTAGCGTGTTCTTAATAGTAATAATTATACTAACAGTTTATTTATATACTAAAATCACTTCTTATGCGTTAGTTGAGATCCAAGAGGTGTAGCTGGACACACGAGTGCTGACGCCGGGGAATTCAGGTTGACCGCATCCAATACCGAAAGATCTGACACCAACAACGTTACCGTTGTGGTAGAGAGGACCACCGGTGTCAAAGGTGCACTGGTCACGACCGCCGCTTGGCCAGCCGGAGCACAACATGTTGGCGGTGATAGTGATACCGCGGACAGCGTAGTTGTTTCTGCAAGTGTTCTGGTTGATAGTCACTACCTGGACTTGACGAAGCTGCTCAGAGCCATAGTTCGAGAGAGCCTGCGAAGCATTAACATGAAAATATTATTTTTATATCAAACAAAATAAAACAATTGAACTCGGGTACTATAATAACCATCAGTAAACTTACGAAAGTATCACCCCATCCAGCAGCCCAGACGGCTTGGTTGTCATTGAGTATGTAGTTGGCGCCAGCGATGGACGCGCGTTGCACATTGTTGTTAAAGATGAAATTGGTAGCAGAGCGCAAGATGGCGATGTCATTTGCATGAGTATTGGCGTTGTATGATGGATGGATGATCCTTTGGTTCACGTTGTGAACAACGCCACCGCTGTGAGCCCAAGTGGAGCCGACACGGATACGCCATTGGCTGACTGCGTTACCACTGTCAAAGGAATGCCATTGTCATTTAATTTGTAATTTAATTTATTTGAGTATTAGCACATTTAATAAGAAGATACTTACGCTCCGCATTGAGCGGCTGTGAGGATGGAGCGCTGGTTGATGATGGTACCGCCACAAGTCAGGTAGAACGAGATCCAGTTGTTAGGCGTGTATATGAGACCGGCCATGGTGGGGTATCGATCAATGGTGGTGACGGAACCTCCCACAATCCTCTGAGGATTAGCGACGACGGCTAAAAGAAGTCAATTATAAAGGATTTAACAACGAAGTTTTAAAATACTGGTTTCGTTTGGTGCAAATATAGTAACTATTAGTAACGTAATCAAAACATTTTTAATTAGAGAAAAGGTTATTTTGAGGTTATTTTGTACGTACCTGTAATAGCCGTGAAGCAAAAGGCCAAAACAGTTAGGAAACGCATTTTGTTAGTAATTCACAGACAAGTGTGATACCTTGTGGTGAGTGTATAGTATTTATATCAGATTTATATCAAATTATCACGCGAAGAGATAAAACATTTTCCTCTTCTATCAGTTGTCTTAATCATTTTCCTTGTATCTTTTTTTAAATTGTATCGACCTGAAACATATCTATGTAAGTGTGAATAAGCTCTTTTGTACCAATGATTACTAATAATTCAATTAGTCTCAAGTTATTGATATTAACACCTTTCCTGCCGACAATATATAAAGCTAGGAAAGTTTATAATGAATAAAAGAATAATAATTTAATACAAGTAAATTCTAAGGAGGTTATTAAATTATTTTAATTAAATAGCCTCATGATGTTAATTAAAATAAGTACATAAACTTAATACTAGTAATATTTTAGATAATAATTATATATGTTTAACAAACTTGCAATCCAGTATACCTACTCACTGGATGCTTGTTTTGTCCAATATTATGTTGCCGTGCCCTAACCGGGTTTCATGTTGGAACTTACTGAAATATATGTAACAACTAGATGTACACATGAATGCAATAAACACTTTGAGTTTGAGTTTGAGTTTGAGCTTTTTAAGTTCAGGAGGCCACGGCAGGGAGACTGTTAAACGTTTATTTTGAAGAAACCAGAAGCTATAGTTTTAATCTTAATAATGTATCGAAAAGTTACTTTAATTTAGAAAAAATAATGCGCTTTTGTATTTATTTGACTTGTAAACTTTCCTTGCAGCATTTGATCCTTATCAGTAACATTCACACACAAATAGTCACTTGGAACAAAAACACAGATTGATTAGTTTTTGTGATTAATGCGAAAAGAAATACTAAAAATATCAACCCTGAACCCCTGCGAAACGATAAGAAAATTCTCACGATCTAAAAATACACTGGGTTTTTTATGAATACAATTGCATGACAAAATTCCCTAGAAGCCAAAGATAATTATAATTCTTCTGTTTATTGGATCGTTGATAAAAAAAACGAAAACTAAAAATATCTATTTTGTTATCGTTTGTATAAAGGAGAGTATATATTGCCACTGGGTTACTGAATACGTAAATGAATTCGCGGTTAGTCTGTTACATGAATTGTAATTATGTGTAGATTGTTGTCCCAAGGAGCTTTGCCAAAGGCTTTCAAGGTGTTGGTGTGGTACCTGTTTCATTTTTTTCCGTTCGATTTGTCATGAACCACATCAGCCTTGATTTTACTAAAAAAACGCAAAGGGCCTTGGTCAAAATGGCCGTAAGTCCAACATAATGATCTGTCTCAAATCTTAATTCATAATAAGTTCTCTAATTAATACTATTGCGACAAGTACGCAAGTCACCGGAGATCAGAGCTACGGTCAATTAAAAAAGTTGTAATTTCCTGGAGTTCAACATGAATGATGTAACCAAGATATTGTAAAAATGTTTGATTGAAAAGAGTGTCCATGGAGTTTCTTGCCCATTCTTCTCCATAGAGATCTACGCCTTGGAATGGGCAACTACAGTACTTTCATAAGTTATTATGTCTTATGTCTGGGACTGTAGCTTCGCCTTCTTTGTTTTTCTGACATTCAAAAGTGCCTGTAATGGTCTAATTGAAATAAATGCTTTGAGTTTGAGTTTGAGTTTTGTCGAAGATTGAATTGCAACAGTCATCTGTTTATGAAGATCACCTGGAATCCACTGAAGACTGTTTTACGGAACCTCCTTTATAAACTATGTTTAATAGCAGTTGGAATAATGGGTCAATTCTTTGGCAAAATACAGAAAAAGGTAACATACATATTCAAGGGGATCTATTTCTGTTTTCTGGCGACATAGGTACCTGTTGTTTTGAATGAAGTCCTAGTTATAATATACTATTCGAAATATATTTCAATTCTTCTGTTGGTTTTACGCCCAGAGTTCAAGGAAAATAGCCCATGGTACTTTAGGAACTACGGTGTGAACGTGAATGAACAGACCTAATATGATATCTGCAAAACTTGCGACTGTACATAAAAATGTACTACTCAATCTGTAAGTGTCTTAAGATTTAGAATAGAGGAAAATTGAAAACTAAATATATTAATATCTTCGAGTGATAATTTGATAGTCGATCTGCTTTGATATAAATATCATTCACTTACAACGATGTTCTACACTTGTCCACGAGTTATTCACAACATGCGTATCCTCGCTGTACTGGCCCTTTGCTTCGCGGCTGTCGCAGGTACGTCCTCACTGAATTGATCCTTTTATTTTGATCCTTAACAATTTAGTTATAATGTTGAACTTTTGTTTTTGTTTCTTGATCAGATTTTAAAACTTGGTCTTCAAAATCTTCTATAAACATAATTTTTATATTTTTTTAGCCGTCCCCGCTAATCCCCAAAGGATTGTAGGGGGTTCCATCACCACTATTGACCGGTACCCTACTATGGCCGCTCTCTTATACACACCAAACTTTAGTACGTACTGGCATGATTGCGGCGGTGTCATCATCAACAATCGCGCCATCCTGACAGTGGCTCAATGTGGATTGTAAGTACTTCCTCATTGCATTTGAATTTTCTTAGATATTAAAAGAGTAAAAAATCTAGTTAAATAATGCTTACATTCCTTTGACAGTGGTGACGCAGTCGGCAGATGGCGAATGCGCGTCGGCTCCACTTGGGCTAACAGCGGCGGAGTCGTACACAACGTGAACCAGATCATCGTTCACCCGTCATACAACCCAAGTACTGGGGTAAACGACATCGCCATCTTGCGCTCTGCTACCAATTTCATCTTTAACAACAATGTGCAACGCGCTTCCATCGCTGGCGCCAACTACATACTGAATGACAACCAAGCCGTCTGGGCGGCTGGATGGGGTGACACTTTCGTAAGTTTACTGTTAAATAATTTAGTACTTGTGTTTAAATTCAAAACTTTTACTTGTGTTTCCTTAGTTTAGAAATGAAAATTTGGATATTGATGATTTACAGGCTGGTTCAGGCATTGGATCCGAGCAGCTTCGCCACGTCCAGCTTACGACCATAAACCAGAACACTTGTAGAAACAACTACGCTGTCCGTGGTGTTACTATCACCGCCAATATGGTGTGCGCCGGCTGGCCAAGCGGCGGTCGCGGCCAGTGCACGTTTGATGAAGGCGGTCCTCTCTACCACAACGGTAACGTTGTTGGTATCAGATCTTTCGGTATTGGATGCGGTCAACCCGAATTCCCCGGTGTCAACACTCGGGTGTCCAGTTACACATCTTGGATCTCAACTAACGCATAAGAAGTGATTGTAGTATTTAAATAAACTTTTTAATATAATTTTTACAAATTACTTACTTTTTTTCTCATTAAATACTTGCAATATTATTTTAACCATTCTGGTTTTATTTATTATGAAGCCGTGTAGTACTTCTGGACACGGCGCGTATCGTTAGGAGGTTCCTCTCTCAACAGCCCTGACCACCGATAGCTCGGACCCTGTTCCCGATGTTGGTGGGCTACTACTTTTTATATTTTTAAATGTTTTTTATTGGAACTGTTTTACATTAGAATATTTAAAAATGTATACAAATAAATAAAGGAAATTATGACCTCATAAAAATTTTGCCCGATTTTAATTTTAATTGCAGAACGAATTATAGAAACTAGGAGTACCTAGGTTGTTAGATTGAGGGCTGTGCAGTGGTTTTATCCAGTTTGAACAAAATTTCGAGTGCGCGTGTAAATTTACTTGGATCAACACCTACCTTTATTGAGGTTATATTTGTCTTACATATAAACCGGCCTCGGAGAGAGGACTCTATAAAAGGCCATGATTATAGGTCATAATTAAGCACGGGCTTAATCGATAGAACACTTACTGATTAGTTAAATTATAATGTATTTAAATCAAGTATCCAATTTCTATTCTGAAATTGAACGCTACGCTACTCGGCATTTAGGCACTTATTTATAAATTAAAATCGGAATTGTAAACTCTAATATTGTCAAAGTTAAAAAAAAGGTCAAATTACAATAAACATTAAACATAAATCATCATTGTGATCATTGTCTTTGAATAAAAACTAACGGAAATATATCTACACATTTATTTAATTGCTATATTTATTTCACACATAATATCCACTTACTTTAACAAAACTAATAAATATTATTTTAGAGTGTACAAAAATATAATCATCCATTTTAATGCACTGGTTGCTAGCTCGGGAGCCTTCGGGCAACCTCGACTATCGTCGGAGCATATGACTTGCTATAAAGCAATTTAGCATGTCATTGCGTGCCAGTACTCAAAGATTACTATTATATACAAAGTACTCGTTTCGGCTTCCTGACCAGTAGACGTTAATACTTATCCTAAAATCTAGACTTACGTAGGGACCTAGATCCCGCTAGTTGACACTCTGTCGTCTCCTTAGCCTATCGTCCGGGTAGACTAAATTATCCTTCGGCTCCCTAGTTTATTTGTAACCGTAAGCTAACTGTAAGTGTCGAGTAATTTATAATATAATAATATATTCACGGCCGCTGTTTCAAATACGTTACTCCATACACTTCAGAAAGAAAAGAATTAGTTTCGGAGACATATTTTCGAACATTAATTATATTATCATTAACCATCGCACATTACATCGTCGTCGACTTGTCTTTTTAGACTTATGGAATAAGAATGCAGTCAAAGTCAAATCGTTACCAAGGACGTGGACTCGGAATCGTTACAATGGACTATACAATTCTACATGCATTAGATTCGTAATTTCTTTTGCACGAAATATATATTTTCATCAGTTTGTCTTTTTTTTGCATCGACGATACCTACTTGTATGTTGTACGGTACGGACGGGTTCCGCTGGAGAGCATTCCTGTCATAATATTTTTCCAGTAAGACGAGTACGAATATTGTCGAATGTGCAATAGCAGTTGTGTGTTACAAAAATATATTGATAAGCTTTGCGACACGTTATTATTTCTTTAGAGCAAGGCGAGGTTCCCCGCTTATAGTTTTGTTACAACATGGAGTAACAAAAGCAGTCTGTAATTGAATGAAAAATAGACAAAATTAAATGTTGATTCTCGTAGGAGGCAAGGTCTTCTGTGGTTCATCTTCTGCCTAGTCTTTTCCTAACTATGTTTGGGTCAGCTAACAGCCTAACCGGATGCAGCTGAATACCAGTTTTTTTTCAAAGAGCCTGCCTGACTTCTTCAATTTTTTTTCTGTAAAATGTACATTTTTCAAGTACCATTTGTAGCGTAAATCTGACTAATCTGACCGAACCTTAGGAAGTCTAACAATAAATCCAATAGCAAACCTAGCCCGCCAGAGAGCGTTAATTTCATCATAACCGGTTAACTAAATCCTACTATATTATAATTATTATAAATGCTAAAGTTTGTGAGGATGGATGGATGTTTGCTACTATTTCACGCAAAAACTACTGAGCGGATTTAGATGAGAACACATATAGTTTATAACCTGGATTTACATAGAAAACTTTTTATCCCGGTTGTTCAATCCAGTGGGACAATTACCGAACTGCACTTGGGCGAAACCGCGGGCATAAGCTAGCATAATCTTGTAATTTCTGCTTCCATCAGCCTACAGTCGAATACTGCGAGAGGTCCTTATACGCTGATGACTTCGCACTGGCTACTCTACCAAATACATTCAAAGACGCTGAATAAATCCTGGAAACAGACTTAGAAGTTCTCGCAAGTTACTATAAAGACGACGTCCTCAAACCGAATCCCTCAAAAACACAGGCATGCGCTCAACTCCGGAATAGCTCAGCCAGGCGGACCCAACGGCAAGAAGATACCATCCAATATTGCAATAACCTGGGAGTCAGTAGGGTCTAACCTTTCGTGGTACACCTAGAAATCCTTGAACCGTCTTCGGAATCAAGTAGGAAGATGTAAATCCAACCTTGTTAAGTGGGGCTATCGCAATGAAACAGCAGCGGGATGTGGTTGTGGAGCTGTGTCACAAACTATGCTCCATCTCTTATCTTGCCCTCTTAGCCCAAAAACATATAGCCCACGAGATCTCTGCCCTGCTACCGACGACGCGGTGGAAGTGGCGAAGTTCTGGGCTAACAAAATTTAAAAACTGTCGTGCCAGCGACACGAAGAAGTTATTTTGCTCCTCCACGTTATTGATGATTTTTACAAGTGAAAAAATATTTTTATTTTATAAAAAACTATTAAGCTATTACAAGTCTTCAGAAGGAAAATATTCGATTGACTAATTTAAAAAAATAATTAATTGTTAAGTTAGATAACAGCTGTTGTTTTCAGTGGATTATTTCACATCATTATGATAAAACTGATAGCAAAAGTAACCTACCTATCGATAATCGTATGATGACTAAAGGAGCTAACACACTATACTGGTGGCGATTTAGTTACCTGCATTATTTAAGGAGGTGAGTCTAACCGTCATATTAAACAACTTTCCCAAAGAAACTTATACCAAATTCATGAAAAATAAAATAAGTTTTTATAAATATATGCATTGAAACAGTCTGGGTACTTTTGTATAGGAATTTGTTTTTTTTCTTGAATTTAATAAGTTTCTTTGAGAAAGTTGCTTAATATGACGGGAAGACTCACTACCTTGAAAGATCCAGAGGGCCTAGCACGAGCGCACGGTGTAAACGTAACGTAAATACGTCGATTTCAACATTAAAAATACTCGTTTGTGAGTCATTGGAGTTTTTATTCGCGGGGCACGCGACTCTCCCGTACGGATAATATGGGTATGTGCGGGAGAGGGATATAATCTAATCCAATAAATTTAGCCATAGAATCAGCGCAAACATCAATAAAATCTGTCATTTTGCGGAAGTGAGAAGTTTTTGAAACCAACACTACCAATGCCTATAGTAGATTAATGATTGTGATTATAGGGCTTTTTTGTTGGACATTAGTATTGTTTTCTTTCAGTTATATTAAAGTGTTTTTATTAATTTAAATTCTTATTCTTAATTGTACAAAAACAATGTTCCCATGTAGGTACGCAATTTTATTTCTTTCCTTCTTTTGAAATAAACGCTTTTGAACCAATAGCTTAACTATTTAGTAATACAGGATGGAAGGGACGCCGACGCGCAAACGATTACCACGTCCAAATAATGAAAACATCTGCCGTTTCTTACAAATTGCAATACCTACAAAAAACTCAAATTCAAACTCAAAGCATTTATTTCAATTAGACCATTACAGGCACTTTTGAAAGTCACAGAAAAAAACAAAGAGCGAAGCTACAGTCACAGACACAAGGCATAATAACTTGTGAAAGTACTGTAGTACACGGTTAAATATATGGATAAGATTTTTTTTTTAAATTACCGTTGAAAAATTTCTATGTGGGGTGGTCCAGACTGACATACCAAGTACGTGGTAACCATTTGTGCGTCGGTGTCTCTTCCTCCTGTATACAAATTACTCATGTTCATGGATCATATCTAAGTAGGTATTGCTTTTTATAGTTACCAAAAAAAAAGGTTTTTAATTATCCTATCTATAAGCACCTTAATTTTTTTGCACTGAGGATAATTATAACTAAAGCCGTATTATCTTGTTATGTGGTAATTTAATCAATGTGCTTTGGTATAAATACGATGCAATTATAAGAAATCAGTACTTACATAGTTTTGTCAGCCAGTACCAATATGCGTCTACTTGCTTTACTAGCTCTTTGCTTCGCGGCTGTTGCAGGTGAGTCGTCAATGAACATAATCTTTTTTTTTTTTTTTTTTTTTTTTTTTTTTTTTTTTTTTTTTTTTTTTTTTTGACAATTTTTTGGTATTTATTAATAACAAGTGAATATTTACATTATATACAAACTACAAATCTATAATAGTAAGAAGAAATAAAAATGTACAAGTATCAAAACGGTCACAGGGCGTCAAAAAATTCATCCACATCGCTATCAACAGGAAAAGTGCCCAGAAGGCTGGAAACTAATGTAATACTTTTTTTTGCTGGCTCCACATAATCTTTTGATTGTGGTGTAAAATATACCTATTATATAGAATTATTTAAAATATTAAAACTTTGCAAACACTTTTTAAAATGTAACTGTCTAAAAAACCATATGGTTGTGGTACGTCTCGTTAATATTTTCTATACTATTGTCAAAAATAAAGCAAAATCTTTTCTTTTACGGCAAAAAATGTCAGTATTATTAGTATAACGTTAAAAATATTTACTTATAACTTTTATTTCCAGCCGTCCCCTCTAATCCCCAGAGGATTGTTGGCGGTTCACTCACCACGATTGACCGGTACCCGACCATCGCTTCTCTCCTATACTCATGGAACTGGAGCACATACAGGCAGGCGTGCGGGGGTACCATCATCAACCCGAGGACCGCCCTCAGCGCTGCTCACTGCACCATGTAAGTTTTTTTGTTTGTGAATACAATATTACGCATAAGTCTTTATTCAAATAAGTAAAAAACACGAGTAGTTTGATGATGTCTTCCTTCTTCTATTGTATATTTTAGTGTTTGTCCTGTGTGAGTACAATAAATACTTAATCTTTCTTTCTTTACAGAGGTGACGCAGCCGGCAGATGGCGCATCCGTATCGGTTCCACCTGGGCTAACAGCGGTGGTGTTGTCCACAACGTGAACCAGATCATCAATCACCCACAATACAACGGCAATAATATGAACAATGACATTTGTCTTTTGCGCTCTGCCTCCACCTTCTCATTCAACAACAATGTCCGCGCCGCTTCCATCGCTGGCTCCAACTACCACCTCGGTGATAACCAAGCCGTCTGGGCTGCAGGATGGGGCACAACTTCCGTGAGTTCATTGATGTGTTCAAATTAAGTGTCAAAATGTTTGTTTGATCGGTAATTAATTTTTGTATATTTCCGTTTCGCAGGCTGGTGGTTCCTCCTCTGAGCAGCTTCGTCACGTCGAGCTTCGCGTTATCAACCAGGCCACTTGCAGAAACAACTACGCTGGCCGTGGTATCGCCATCACCGACAACATGTTGTGCTCCGGCTGGTCAGGCGGTGGTCGCGACCAGTGCCAGGGTGACTCCGGCGGTCCTCTCTACCACAACGGTGTCGTTGTTGGTGTCTGCTCTTTCGGTATTGGCTGCGCTCAGGCTTCTTTCCCCGGTGTCAACGCCCGCGTGTCCCGCTACACCTCTTGGATCCAATCCAACGCGTAAGAAGGGATTTGTTGTCAGTGTGATTAAGGTTGTGTTTTAAAAATAAACTTTTCACCCACGCAATGTTTTTGTTTTGGTTACTCATATAATATCATACTTTAAGACCCAGATTATTTCATCGAAACAAAACTAGATTCGACTATCATTCATTTAGAAATATCTGTGATTTTGGCCTGACAAAAAATGGTGATTTTCTGTCACTATTTTCTGCTATATCCTATATGTGTAATGGCGCGCGATGATTTAGATGGTTTATTGCAACACTTTTTATAATTTGTAATTGATTATCTGTGGTTTAAAATTTATTTTAGGGCGGTTAACACCGAATGGGGTTGTGGTTGTCATGGTGGCGGTGACAGTGCTTTAGATGAGACTGTCACCCGGTGGTCACGCACAAAACCATTGGCTCTAAACTCAAGTCTATAGTTAACATACTGTAATTTGGTTTTAATCAGTAACTGTCATTGTAATCTCTAATTATTATGATAAACTTCCTTTGAAATCTGTGTAATTATCATGAGAATTACTCTGCACGTATTATTTTCCAATCACCTACACGTACACGCCCAAAATGGTGGAACATCAACAAATGACGTATAAACTGCGACACTGCGACGTGGTGTGTCGTCCGCTCGAAAATCCGATAGGCATATTTCGAAAACATTTTTTATTATGTACTTATAGGTAATTTATCACCTTAATAACAAGCCGGTGATACCTCACGTAGTTTGGAGCTGCTGGCGTAATGACCGCGCGACCTACACAGACAAATTTGACCGAACCAGGTCTCAAGTTAGGGAGTTGGGCACAGCCATCCGGCCTTTGATTGCTAACTGGGCGAACTGTGGTCGATATCTGGCCATGTTTGTAACTGCGGGCCTAATACGAACGCACAGAGTAAACGCTACGTAAATATTTGAACGTTTTTCAAATTCAAATGACTCATTCCAACTTAGCCCAGCCTTTTCCCAACTAACTGGATGCAGTTAAATACCAGTATTTTACATAAAACGACTGCCTATCTGACCTCCACAACCCAGTCAGCAGTTATTAGTGGGTAAAACGATAGCCATTGGTAAGACTGGTTGGGCCACTGACTACCAGTAACGTATATCAAAGATCTACAACTAGTAGCCAAGACTAACAGCTCAACGGGCTTTCTGAGGTATGGCGGTGACAGATGGTCACCCATCCACGGACTAACCTTGGCCAGCGCTGTTTAACTTTGAAGATCGACCCGTGCGGCTGTTACTATCTTGCTACGAGCTCCTCAGGAAATTACTGTTTCCATACTCAATATTAACGTACATAACTTAATGTCACTTCTAGTTCTCGTCAATGGCAGAGTTGGCAAAATTAGGACTTTATTTAGTGTTCAGAAGTATTTTTGATTGAGTAGGGTTTTGTTTTAATTTACACTGTCAGTTATGGGATATCTTTCGTGATTTTCAATTATTCTGAGCTCCCTACATTTCGACGCTGTTGCAAGCTCCATGATTGCGGGATGACTGGAGAATGCGGGAGGATGGTAGTTAAATTGTTAGGTGCAGACAAATCTGTCTACCCCTTTCTTAGTCTTTTGCTACGCGCACTACGGGAACTCGATACAAGACACACAAAACTAGGACACGGAAGATATCCTGTAAGTGACAGTGTATGTTTAGATATAAACCGTGAAAGTTTAAAACGTTTTTTTTTGTTAGAATTACCTGAATATTGTATTAATAATCAGAGGTTAAGGTAAAGGTTACAATTGGGGGATTTTGTAGATTTGTGCAAAAGGTACATAATATAATAAATCACATTTATCATTGTGGAATTACATATTATTTAAAAAATAATCATCATATAAAACGGACTATATTTCATTTCGTTTCATTTTTTTTATACACTGTTTATTATAAACAGAAACAAGTATAAGTTTAATAACTAAAAACACAGACGGAAAAGACTAAAAGACTATCAACATAGCAATAAGTGACAAAATCGAAGTATGTTTAGCTATTATACATATTTTATTTTATTTATAAGGGAATTTGCTTTCCCTTATGAATAAAATAAACTTGCACACTATACATGATTAAGTAAGAATTGTATGAAACTAATTAAGTGTGCAACTAACTACGTTATGCATAGGGCGTGCAAAACCGGAAGGTCTTCAAAACCGGTTTTAAATTCCGGTTTTGAGGCCCCAAAACCGGAAACCGGTGTTAGCCCCGGTTTCGGCAACAATTTTATATTGTTTTTATAGTAGAATAGAAAACAAGAAAACAATATTCTTAGATACCCACAAACTCTACAAATAAAACAAAAATAAAAAATTATATAATAAACCATCACGCCTGTATTCCCCGAAGGGTTAGGCAGAGGTGTACCAAGGTACACCCACAATAAAACAAATTGTATGATATACCTCTTTTTAATCAACCATTTATGCCTACCAATACCAAGTAGATCACATTAATAGTTTGGATAACAGGAACTTAAAATAATATAAAGATTAACTGACTGAGATCAAATCAACAACAAGTAAGTTTGTGGTACCTTTAGTAGGTACCTAACAATTCTGTTAAGTATAAAATAATATTTTTTAAACATACAAAACACATTCATCATCTTAAGACACTAACCACAACCACAATTACTATACGTCTAAATTTCTTTAATCTTGAGCTCTTCAATTAATAACTACTAACAACATTATTAAAGGATTCATATTTGACTATAAAACGAGATCAAATCAACTGTGTACCGTATACTAATTAAAATAAACAATAATATTTTTTTCCAAGAGACCGCTGTTCTTGATAATGTGTTCTTAAGAATAGAAGTGCATCTAACATTTTATCAGATAGCATACTTCTTATTTTGTTGCAAAAGTACCCAGCACTCGAAAAGGCCCTCTCACTCTCAACACTTGTTGGTAGTACACACATCAAATAGTCGTAAGCTTCTGTGAGATACACACCCCGATGCCCTCCGCTTTCATACATGGCTTGCTCTACCTTGATAAACCCTGCAAGGTCGAAATCAGACCGATTCTTGTGGGTTTTCCTGCATTGTAACAGAAGATAGTAGGAGATCATCAACATAGACGAAGAAAAAATCGGACAAGTGCGAGTTCGACTTGCGTGGAGAGGGTTCCGTACATTCATAGATTTCTTATAGGTTTTCCTGTTATCTAAGAAATATTTATTGTATTTAAAAAAAAACAGCTCTGCAGTTTAGGAGTTAATGGTATGAATGGTAAATTTTCGCCTATTTTCTTAAATAACTTCAAAATGATTTATCTAAAAATTATAAAAAAAATAAGATAAACCTTCCGTTTGATATGTAACACGCAGTGGCGTAGCGTGGGATTTTGCCGCCCGGGGCCGAATGTAATTTTAGCCGCCCCCTCTAATTTCATAATTAGTCAAGAAACGTAGGAAAGAGTCAAAATACAAAGCATTTTTTTTAAATTATTAAAAAAAAATTCTATAAGTTTATTTTTCAAAGTAAAATCTTTTTAATACACAATTTAATTCAAGAAAGGAGGTTTCTGATGAGTTGACGGGTAATAAAGAGTTGGAGAGGTATGGAAGAGGAAGACATTCTGCGCTTATCCCTAATGAATTGGGATAAGAAGGGCAAGAGAATGATGATGATGATGATGATCATTTGTTCGTATGTATGTAGGTTTGTCATGTTCAATTGCTAATACAGCTAATACCTAGTGTATAAGGTTTACCGTTCGGGAAATTAACAAAAACAGCGAGCTCAAAAATTTTTAGCACATATGATAAATTACATTTTATTTTAACTATTCATATAGATAAATAAGCTTTTTTATGGAATTATGCATTAAAGCTTCAGATTTGAGAGTAAGTAGGATGCAAGAGCGAGCGAAGCGAGCTCGAAAATTTTAGCACCCCGCCTCGGATAGGTAACAGATTTTCTTTTCACGATTCAAACAAATGGAATTTAACATACTTTTTCTACGAATGTATTAAAGATATGGAACGATTAAGAAAACTTAGCTGTAAGAGCGAGCGAAGCGAGCTAGAAAATTTTAGCATCCCAGATAGGTTCGATTTTCTTTTTACCATAAATACAGATATAAAAAGGGAGGCGGCAGGCTAGCAGAATTAAGTACTTGTATCTAGAAAATACAAGGGCGGCAGACCGGATTAGACGTGAGGCTTGTATGAAAAGCCGCCCCGGGCCAGTGGCATATATTAAGGAAAATGCTCCACTTCTTGGTTGTCCTTGTTTTTGCAACGTAGTCCCGATGACTTTAGTAATTACCTGATCTGATAATTATGACCTGACGCTACCGCCTGGTTCCGCTTGCCGCGGCCTGGCTCTTGCTCTCTGCCGCCCCCTGAAATGAGCCGCCCGGGGCCCTGGCCCCCCCGGCACCCCCCACGCTACGCCACTGGTAACACGATATAGTTTGTAAAACTTTTTTGGGTCTCCCTTGTTTGACCGAAAGGAATTTGACAAATTTTCACATCCCAAAAAATTTTTCGCATAATTTCATTTGCCAAATTATTACTTAGCAAAAAATCTATTCACAAAAAATTGTAACGCAAACCTAATGTTTGGGAAGTGAACGTTTAAACTATAACTTGTTTACCAACAAGTACTTTTAACATTTTTTATTTAGTCAAATAATTATTTCAGTTGGAATAACAGTTTTTACGCAAAATCAAATAAGACAAATTCTAAACAGGTTATAATAATATGAATATTAACAATTCTTTTTTTTAGTTAGTCCTTCCTGGAGGTCACAGTTTTAACCTAACCTAACCATTTTTTTTTAATAAGTAATTATGCTAATCTAAATAGTTCAGTTCCGGGTAATCTACTAAAAACAATCTCTTTTTTCTATTAATGCTAGTCGTTTCTGCCACACAGTGGGGGTCACAGTTTTAACCTAACCTAACCTACCCTATTTTTGCCTTAATATTTTACGTTTATTGTCTGAAGATTGTTTGCTGTAATAAATCATTTGAGTAAAGACCAAATGCCATAATGACTTAATGACATTATACTTGGTAATATTTTGCCAAGTAAAAATTTGACCAAATAAAAATATGCGTACTAAAATCATTCGAAATATTGCAATGGTATAAAAAAAAGTTGCTAAAATTTGTTTGGGTAATGAAATTTGGTCAAAATCTTTTCGGCAAAACAGCAGGCTCCCTCCTCTATCAAATGAAAAAGAATCGCATAAGTCGGACCACTAATCACGGAGTAATCGGAGTACATAAATGAAGAAAAAATAGGCGAGATCATCATTCTCCTGCCCTTATCCCAATTTATTTGTGGTCGGCGCAGCATGTCTTCTTCTTCTATACTTCTCTATTACTCGTCATCTCAGCAGTCACCTCCTTTCTAGTCCCTCATACAATCCATCCACCGTTGCTTTGGTCTTCCTCTACTCTTATAGCCATCTACACTCATACTCCACATTTTCCTCGCTACATTTTCCTCATTCCTGCGCATCTCATGTCCATACCACGATAACCAATTACCACACAACTTTTCGGTCAGAAGAAAAAAAAAGTGAGATGCCGGTCGAATACAAAATGTCTATTCTATTGAAATAAAATCTTCCGTATTAAATTCATAAATTGCTGGTCGAAAACACAAAAAATCGTTGCGGAACTTTAAGGAACAACACGATCCAAAATTGATAAATAACCGAAGAGGACATTTATAACGAAGGGGATCAACCTTCGTTACAAATGTCCGAATACACTTTTCAACCTTTTAGACCAAGCAGTGCATTGTCTGCCAGTGAATTAATGAAATTTAAATGTTCGGTCCTTATTTTGACAAGCATGAATTGTTTTTATGAGATTGCACTGAGGTAAGTACCCATACCATCTTTCTAGAATATCTTATCTTATAACGAGTATCTTCTTCTGTAGTGCGAGAAACAATTGAAGAATAAACTTCCCAGCACGATAAAACACTGGAATAAGTGAGTGTTAATTTTCCTAAAAACCAAACTAAAGGTACGCGTCCTTAGCGATGTCGCGTGAAATGACTAATGACACAATATTTTGAAAACATTACCTGTTACATTAGATAACGATGATAAAATGGCACGCAATGTAAAGGAGTATACATACATACGAGAAGCCACGGAAGCATAATGTTGATTCACTATGTGGAAGTCTACTTATCAACTTTTCTATATAAACTCGGTGTTTGACCACTGTTTGTGTTTTTTTCATTCTTCAACATTAACACCCGCATCTATAGTCAAGTTAAAATAATTACTTAAGTTTACTATGTAATTATATTTATGTAAACATTTTTATGCAGAAGTCAAGAATTTAAACGAAGTAAGGACCGCCAAAGAAAGCAAAGCTAAGAATTCAAACTTTTGACAGTTCTCACTTGAAGCGTTTACTAAACTAGATAATAAAAATTGTATCTTAAGTAACGACTTTTACTCAAGTTAATACTTTGACTTGTTTATACAGGGTGTAAACAGACCCTTCACGAAGCACATCAAACTAAGTAACTCTATGCAAAAACTATTGCTGGGAAACGACTTTTTTTTAGGGTGAAAAATCACGTTTTAAGGTAAAACTCAATGTAACGCACTCAAAACTTAGTGCTGATGGATGCTTTGAATAGTAAACGGGTCATGGAGTTAATTAAAGTAAAATTAAAAACTTTAAAAGTGGTATTTAAGAAAAAACTAAAGAACAAGTGCCTTTCGGCTTCGTTAAGGCTCTTTTTTACACCCCTTAGATACGGGTGTAAATGTCGGGAAGTCAAAGACGAACTTTGGATCTCAAAATGGCAGGTAAATGTTACACAAGAATAAATAGTCAGTTCCCGGCGTTTGAATTAATAAGCCAAGAACCATAGTGTTATTATTACATTGTAATGTAATTAAAAGTGGCCAAAAGCGAATTAAAAACGTCAGCTGGATTTTTGACGTTTTTTTCTGAATTCATTTAATCTGTACACGTCTTGAAATTAAGGCACTGATTAAAATATGATAAGAAAAGAACATTAAAGCCATCTAATCTTTTCGCGTAGTAGTATAATCAGACAGCTTTGCTATAAATACCCTTCACTGTCCACGATTTATAATCACTCGTCGACGAGTAATAACAGTATGCGTATCCTTGCTCTGCTAGCCCTTTGCTTCGCGGCCGTCGCAGGTATGTTCTCAAGAAATTCGTTAGTGTTGTAAAGCATCAGACTCTTTGTATATTTAATTGAAATTGCACGTCTTTTTTTGTATGTTATTTTGTTTTGTGTGAAAAGATTCAATCATTGACAAACTGGTACTCGAGCAGTAGTTTATTTGAATCTTTTTGTTTCCAGCCGTTCCCTCCAATCCCCAGAGGATTGTTGGCGGTTCAGTCACCACCATTGACCGGTACCCCACCATCGCTTCTCTCCTATACTCATGGAACTTGAGCGCATACTGGCAGGCGTGCGGGGGTACCGTCCTCAACAACATATCCATCCTCACCGCTGCTCACTGCACCGTGTAAGTTTTTTTGTTTGTGAATACAATATTACGCATAAGTCTTTATTCAAATAAGTAAATTGCCAAACATCCAATCAAACACGAGTAGTTTAATGATGTCTTTCTTCTTCTGTTGTATATTTTAGTGTTTGTCCTGTGTGAGTCCAATCTCAAACTCAAACTCAAAGCATTTATTTCAAATAGACCCGAGACAGGCACTTTTGCATAGTCAAAAATAAGCTACCTACAGTCCCACCACAGGCATAATAACTGTGAATGGACTGTAGTCGCCCATTCGAAAATAGTAGATCTCATAGAGAAGAATGGGCAAGAAACTCCATGGACACTCAATAACTACTTAATCTTTCTTTCTTTCAATAAATACTTAATCTTTCTTTCTTTACAGAGGTGACGGAGCCAACAGATGGCGCATCCGTGTCGGTTCCACCTGGGCTAACAGCGGTGGTGTTGCCCACAACGTGAACGGGATCATCATTCACCCACAATACAACGGCAATACTTTGAACAATGACATTTGTGTTTTGCGCTCTGCCTCCACCTTCTCTTTCAACAACAATGTCCGCGCCGCTTCCATCGCTGGCTCCAACTACCACCTCGGTGATAACCAAGCCGTCTGGGCTGCAGGATGGGGCACAACTTCCGTGAGTTCATTGATGTGTTCAAATTAAGTGTCAAAATTTTTGTTTGATCGGTGATTAATTTTTGCATATTTCCGTTTCGCAGGCTGGTGGTTCCTCCTCTGAACAGCTCCGTCACGTCGAGCTTCGCGTTATCAACCAGGCTACTTGCAGAAACAACTACGCTGGCCGTGGTATCGCCATCACCGACAACATGTTGTGCTCCGGCTGGTCAGGCGGTGGTCGCGACCAGTGCCAGGGTGACTCCGGCGGTCCTCTCTACCACAACGGTGTCGTTGTTGGTGTCTGCTCTTTCGGTATTGGCTGCGCTCAGGCTTCTTTCCCCGGTGTCAACGCCCGCGTTTCCCGCTACACCTCTTGGATCCAATCCAACGCGTAAGAAGGGATTTGTTGTCAGTGTGATTAAGGTTATGTTTTAAAAATAAACTTTTCACCCACGCAATGTTTTTGTTTTGGTTACTCATATAATAACATACTTTAAGACCCAGATTATATCAACGAAACAAAACCAGATTCGACTATTATTCATTTAGAAATATCTGTGATTTTGGCCTGACAAAAAATTGTGATTTTCTGTCACTGTTTTCTGCTATATCCTATATGTGTAACGACGCGCGATGATTTAGATGGTTTATTGCAACACTTTTTATAAGTTGTAATTGATTATCTGTGGTTTAAAATTTATTTTAGGGCGGTTAACACCGAATGGGGTTGTGGTTGTCATGGCGGCGGTGACAGTGCTTTAGACGAGACTGTCACCCGGTGGTCACGCACAAAACCATTGGCTCTAAACTCAAGTCTATAGTTAACATACTGTCATTTGGTTTTAATCGGTAACTATCATTGTAATCTCAAATTATTTTGATAAACTTCCACTGAAATTTTTGCATTGAAATTACTCTGCACGTATTATGTACTTATAGGTAGTTTATCACCTTAATAACAAGCCGGTGATACCTCACGTAGTTTGGAGCTGCTGGCGTATTGACCACGCGACCTACACAGACAAATTTGACCGAACCAGGTCTCAAGTTAGGGGGTAGTTGGGCACAGTCATCCGGCCTTTGATTGCTAACTGGGCGAACTGAGGTCGATATCTGGCCAAGTTTGTAACTGCGGGCCTAATAGGAACGCACAGAGTAAACGCTACGTAAATATTTGAACGTTTTTCAAATTAAAATGACTCGTTTCATCTTAGCTTAGCCTTTTCCCAACTAAGTGGATGCAGCTGAACGCCAGTATTTTACATAAAACAACTGCCTGTCTGACCTCCGCAATCCAGTCGGCAGTTAATAATGGGTAAAACGATAGCCATTGGTAAGACTTTTTGGGCCATTGACTACCAGTAACGTCTGTCAAAGATGTACAACTGGTAGCCAACACTAACAGCTCAAAGTGCTTCCTGAGGTACAGCGGTGACTCAGTATGTGACAGATGGTACCCATCCACGGATTACACTGGCCAGCGCTGATTGACCTTGTAGATCGTCCCGTGCGGTGAGTAAGTACATGTTATAACATGTACTTACTCAAGCATTATAAAGGGTGTAAAAAGACCCTTAACGAAGCCGAAGGGTAGGTACTTGTTCTCCCCGTTATTGCGATCATTTTTTTGTTCTAGACCATACCTGGGAACCTTCTATTTACGGAGATATTGGGGGTCAAAGTTCCAACTTTTTCACAAGTTTTTTTTTAAATCCATGTTTCTGATGTAATTTTTTTACTTTAAACACCTTCAAGACCCCCGTAATATTCAATCCATACATCAGCACAATGTTTTGAGTCCGTTACGTTGAGTTTTACCGTAAAACGTAATTTTTCACCCCAAAAAATAAGTCGTTTCCCAGCAATCATTTTTGCGTAAAGTTACTTAGTTACAGAATGCTTGGTTGACGGCTTCGTGAAGGGTCTGTTTACACCCCGCATACTTTTGCGCACCCCATGTGTAGGGTGCGCAAAAGTAGGTATATAATGTCACCTCCTTCGAATTACACATAATAGCTATTTATTTTTAAGGCTTTATGAGTAACGCCTTAAAAATAAATAGCTCGTAGCGTTGTAGCACTTCGTTGCTACGAATTCCACTACTACGCGGTTTGATTCAAAATTCAAGGGATATAATTAATTCTTCTTCTTCTTCTTTGTGTGTCGATAGACTCAAATTAAACCCGACCATTATATTGCCACCTGCACACCTCTGTCGTTTGCTTCGTTTCGTTCGTTTAATTAATTTGTTTGGATAGATATCATCAATTGCAAACATTTCGAAAGAAATCCTACTAATCGTACTTAATATGGTTTATGTACGAATGGGAAAAAAAAGGTTCGTTCCTCCCCAGTGGTGACGATTGGAACTATTTATTTCCCACTCGTTCCACTATAGACCGAGAGTCAAAATACAGTAATGAACGATTTTTTTTATTAAAAATAATTTTAAAAGGCTATTTCAAGGTCATGCATACAATGCACCACGATAAGCCAGGGTGGTGAGGGTGCGTCATTGCGTATCTATTGTTTGTTACTAACATCAACATAACTACTTACAATTACCGAGTAGATGATGGTAAGTTGGTCTTAGAGAGCAGAACTGACTACCTAAATAGTGATTCAAATATTTTAATTAGTTGATTACCTGTTATTCAGTCTCGAATAATAAATTATAAACATTAAGCAGTGATAGCCTAGTGGTGTGACCATCGATCTGCCAAGTCATAGGTCTCAAGTTCGCACCCAAGACCTCTGAGTGTTCGGATTCATGTGCATATTGTATAATTATCACTTGCTTCGGTGAAGGAAAACATCGTGAGGAAACCAGCATGCCTGAGAGAAATTTCTCGACGGCATGAAAAGCCATAAAGCCATACGCATAAAAACTTTGACACCAGGTTAGGCACTAACCACACGATAAAGAAAGATCATAATTAATAAATTGTTTGTACGTATGCTCTTGCTAGAAATTCCATAAAAAATCGTTTGGTGTATAATTCAGCATTTATGCACTACAGTGCATACTGTGCATGTACAGTGCATGACTCGAACTGAAGTGACATACCTGAAACAATAAGAAAATATTATTTAGATATTTATTATAATTATTATAATTATGTCTAAACTCTGTTCAGAGTCAAGGCACTGACCCTGTTTACTGACTTAGAAAACGTGTAAATGGTCATGTTTTATGTAGAAAGTAAAATAGATTTAAATATTCTTAGGGTGTTGAAGACGAGTACTCCTAATTGTTACTTGCCTTATTTTCGACAGTAATTTTACATGTATAGGTAAATAAATACAGCAATTTACTATGGTATACTAGGTCACTCCTCATTGATAAGCCATTAAAGTATAATACAAAACAAAGAGTCCTAAGAACTTTGACAGATGAAATAAGTACCATTATCGCATAATTTTCCCTCCAAAGAGCGAGACTGAATCACTGCTTTGATGGTATAAGTGGTATTTACGCGATGAATTATTTAACTTGTTTCAGCCAACTTTCCATCTGTTGTGGTTTGCCTGACGAATGCCAATGTCAGCGGCGGAGACACCCGAACGGCGGCGGAAATAGACGAACACCTGGATCGATTTTTCTAGTTGAACTTACCGCGGTTCATGAATGCTGGCGTTCTATTTGTAGTACTAGTTTAAGGCTATTAAAAGGACAAGTTCTGACCTCTATTTGAATGTACAATGCCAGGGTCTGTAGTTGATGTTTGATTAAAAACATAACGTATGTTTAAAAACCGTTTTGTTTCTTCTCTAATCTAATCTGCAGAGAGAACTTTTCGGCGGTTTTGGTATCGCGAGCGATTATCTAAACATTGATAACACAATTAATGGACTGGTATTGTGGATACCGTAGCATTATGTTTATATAATAGATAGAAAGAGACTCTACAGATATAGATAAAGGTTTCAGCCTTATTAGCAGCAGAATTTTGTGCTGGAATTTTGGGAAAGTTATTTTATGTTTATATATCCTAGGTTGGATTTAACAGTTGTTATGCTGAGTGGAGCAAACCAAAGGCGTTCTTTTATTAAAACTTTAATTTAGGCTTCATTTGTTTGGTGGTCGTAATCGCGACTGCTGAACACGAGTTCCTGAGCCCACGTATACAGTAGCAGCCACGGAGCCTCGATGCGTTGATGGCAGCAGGCTGGCTTCCTCTTACCTGGGACTTAAACATAACTGGCGAAATGTGGGTGTACAGTCACGAGCACCAATATGTCTTCTACACTTTCCTAAATTTAATAACGATTATAACTTGGAGATAGGATTTTTTTCATAAAATATGAGTTCCATAATACTGTTTTCGTATCAACACGAAACTTTAATCAGAATAGTAGAAGAAAAACAATTTTTAAAGTTGTTAGGTGTTTACATATTGGCGCTCGTGACTGTACTGTGATGTTCACCTGTGCCTAACACCCCCCCCCCCCTTTCTGGCTTTCAGGAGTTACAATGGTTTGGGAATAGTGTGGCGGGCTTGTCCCAATAACCATTCGGGGATTACAGGCGTGATGTTATGTAACTATGTTTATTTTCGATGTCAAAATATCGGTAGTTTTAAAAGGATTAATAGCGTACGTCATAGAAACTATTGTTGACTCCTGGGCCTTTAATCAGGACAGTGGTCTACTGCACATCCTTACAAATTATTATAAATGCGAAAGTAAGTTTGTTTGTTACCTTTTCACGCCTAAACCACTGAACTGATCATCCTGAAATTTTGCTCATACGTTTTCAGGTGTACAGAAACGGGATATAGGGAACAATTCATCGCGGAAAAATTTACGGTTCCCGAGTAAAACAACAATAACGTTCTTATGAGAATAGATGGCGCCACGTGTCTTTCAAATCATGATTGAATTATATTATTACAAGCAGTGTAGAACCCGAATTGATTGTCAAATTCTGAATGAACGCGAACAAAGCCGCGGGCAAAAGCTAGTAATATAAAATTACGGTTTTTTAAATTACTTTATCCTGACGTGAATTATCGATTATCGCGTACGCAAGTAGCGATTAATAATGCTTCGGTATATCTCGTTAAATAAGTATTATAGTTTTCTTGTAGCTTGTACTTTATTTTGTCACAATAAGTCCACGTATGATCGATAACATCATAATTAATCTGTAAATGAATGATTTGCACGATAACATTAAGCCTAATTACGCATGCTATACGTATACAGGGTAGAATGCCATGGTTTATTCTAACTACTATGTTTTTAAATTGTTGATCTAATCTTTTACTCTGGACGCTCTTAATGTGCATATCTTTCTACATCGTTCTCACATATATGTATTATCTCAACATGAATGATGTAACCAAGATCTTGTTAAAATATTTTGATTGAAAAGAGTGTCCATGGAGTTTCTTGCCCATTCTTCTCCATAGAGATCTACGCTTTGGAATGGGCAACTACAGTACTTTCACAAGTTATTATGCCTTGTGTCTGGGACTGTAGCTTCGCCTTCTTTGTTTTTCTGAAATTCAAAAGTGCCTGTTATGGTCTAATTGAAATAAATGCTTTGAGTTTGAGTTTGAGTTTGAAATGAACATCAACGCACAAACGGATACCACTTGTTCAGTACATCATTCCGAACCCCCGAATTAGAAATTTTTCATCGGTTTTTTTTAAATCAGCTTTTTTAAGACACAGCAGATTTTTTTAAAATGAAAAATAAAGCAAGTCACTGAGTTTAGTTATTCTTTCTTTGTGAATGCAAGGATATCATAATTAAATTCATAGGCATAGTCCTTTCCCGTCAACTGATTATTTATTCTAGTATGGAGATGGTTTTGTTGAAAAACACAAAAAACGAGCATAAGTACGCCATTTGTCAAATTAAGTAGAAACGTTTAGTTTTTTTTTTAGGTTGAAGCAGAGACAAAAATATCTATCTAATTAATGTTTAGTTAGAGTTTTACCAATGATTAACTGAAAATTCTAAATTAAAAACCAAATGTTATTCGTAATTTGTTGCGTAAGTAAAAAACATACGAGTATAACTGTTTAAAAAAATATCCTTTAGATCGAAATACTGTAAGTTTTCTTCTTCGTGTCCCCATTGATGGCTTTTTAATATTATTGGCTCAATATCAAGCCACTTCAATGGCACAGTCGGGGAACTAAAGATTCGCAGGAGTCGCTTTGCTTGCAGCTTTGGAGCAGAGAGGGCAGGAAAAGACTTATTCACCTATTTAGTAGCCAGTTGCTGATTTCAAGTAAAAAGGTCTAAATTATTGGAGTTTTTTTTTTATTTTTTATTACAAAATGGGCCTTGCTCTTGACCTCGATCACGCCTGATGGAAAGCGGTAATGAGGTCTATGATGGAACAAGCATGCCCAGAAGATGCCTGTTCACTCTTGCTTTGAAGATGGGTTAAATGTGGGAGGGGACACAGATTTTCGACGAAACGTCTTGTTTTTGACGAGCATTATTTTCTCAATACTCTGCCCCCTGTCTTTTATTAGTTGTTTTCATAATCAATAAATTAATAAATTGTGTTCCGAATAACAAAATATAATATATATAACAAAATATTACCGAATGCGATTGGCATTATGAATCGCCAAGTAATTAGGACATTGCAAAATATTGTGAAATATTTTTATATATTTATTTAAGACATGTGAAGTACTTTAAAGAAATATATTATACTGTTTAAAATCCATACAAGATAAGTGATATATTTAAACAAAAACCATTTTTATCTTCGTAAATCTGGGATTAATGACTAAAAACAAAAAATTGTTGATAAGAACGATTAGGAAAAACCCGTAACACTTTATCTATTGATTTGATGTAAAAATATTGAATGTTAGTAACTGAGATTACCATTATATTTGTTGTTTTGTATGTACAAAAACCTCGCTCCGCTGAGCCGTTTCCACTAGAGCTGCGCTGAGCGAGGCTAGGTTAATGAAGTGATTATATTGGTTCTTAACAACATACCCTCGCAACGCATCCTCGCACATCTCTGGTGGGAACGCAGCCCCCCGCCCCGCTCTGTACGGAGTGGAAGCGGGTGTCAGACTTGTACTGACTAAAACCCATCCATGTTCCTTCTTTGCCCTTTGTGTTCCAGGGCCGCGGTATCTCTTTTGAACAGTCCCGCAGCCCCGGCAGGCATCGGCCCTTGCATCAACGGATTTCATACAATCCAATGCGAATCGCCTTTAAGTGACGACACGGCTGCAATGAACCAATAGCAATCTTTTTTAGAATTATAAAACTAGCAACCCGTCCCTGCGCCCATGGCATCATCTATCGGGTCTACCACTACCCTATTTTTGGTTGCCGAAATCAACCACATACATTCATACAATTTCAATTAAATCGGTGAGCTGGTTTCAGAGATTAGCGTGTATGAACATATAGACACATGATTTTTTAAATATTAAGTTGAGAAGATTTCCAAAAGCGTGCATTCGTAATTCTTCTCCTCCTAAACAATGATAATGATGGATGGCGCTGTTGTCGACATTCAGAAAAAGGGGAATACTGAAAGGTTGACCAGGAAAAAAGTATCATTGAGCCACGACAACGTCTGTCGGGGTAGCTGGTAGGAATGTATTATCAAATCTGTGTTACTATTGAAATAAATTACAAAGGCAACATTTCACTCTCTCTCTTTCAATAAAAAATAAACCCAATACTAACGATACTCAATAATTAACCCTCAACGCGATGGCAGCCTTGATATCAGAATAGACAATGTCATGTTCGTGTGACATTGATTTGTGGTATTATTATCGTAGCGCCCTTGATACCTCTACTTTAGGATTGTTTTATGTCAGCTGACAATATAAGCCGTGGCGTGGTAGTGCGTCAGGGATGTTTGCAGATAATAATATTAATGGTTTTGCCGCCATTATTAAGAATAGATGTGCATCTCTGGTGACTCGTGTTCGCGGCAGCACTAACAGCATGCAACCAGGAAGGGGCCCGCAAGGGCCGATGCCTGCCGGGGCTGCGGGACTGTTCGAAAGAGATACCGTGGCCCTGGAACACAAAGGGCAATGAAGGAACATGGATGGGTTTTAGTCAGTAAGAGTCTGACACTCCCTCCCACTCCACCCAGAGCGGGAGAAGTCATTTGATGATTTCCCATCGGTAAAAAAAAAAAAAAAGCACTAACAGCATTCTCAGTGTATTCGCAGATCGGTGGTATTCCTCGATGTTGCGGAGGTGGATGCGGCTCTACGCTGAATTTGATTGTATATGTTTATCTGTGTCTGTAACCTACTAACGTTAGAAGTTAAGTAAAATTGTTACTTTTTCAATGGACTCCGGTCTGACATAAAATCTTTATATTCTATAAGGGAGGTTGTCACACGGATACGCCTCTGTGTAGACTTTAGTCAAAGAGATTTCAAATAATATAGAGAGGACAACAGACAAAATATCATAGCAACATGTGATGCCGAATCGATTCACGCCTTAAATCCAAATAACATAAATTAATTTGAGAAAAAATATTGAATAAACGTTGGTACTTACATATTTCAATTCATATTAAGCTATGTAACATAGATTTCAGGGTGACTTTTTGAAATAACATTGTTACAATAGATATCCTAATTAATTAATTGTGTCTCATTGGTCAAGACTTGACAGGTTAGGCGGTTATTACACGACACCGCTCGTCTGCGCGGTCGGGCGATGGCGGCCAAGTATAGGTATTGCCGGTGCGCCGCCGCACCGTGCGGATCGGCAGTGAGCGCCGTTCGTCCGCGCGGTCCAGCAGTATCGTGTGTAAGCAACGCCATCAACGGATTTCATAAAAACCAATGCGACGTGAGATCCGCCTCACCGCCCGACCGCGCGGACTAGCGGTGTAGTGTGCGCCTTAATATTATAAGTGGGTTAATTAAGTAAGGTAACATTCTATTTCAAGAACACAATATTAACATTATCGACCTTCGACGCTCACACGAGCCTTGAATCGACGTTAAGACCTTGACACATTGCCACGGTCAATTTACATCGAAACACCGTCGATTAGTGAACATACGGTACGTACGAACATACTCGTATGCCCGCGATAAGAAGTTGTTCTGCCTACATTAATTTATACCAGCCAAGGACTGATTTAAAATGTATGAGATATAGTTTTTTTTTCTCGGCTTCGTAGTACCGGCAAGTATTTTATGTCCTAGGTAATGATCTGTCTTGAGTTTGAAAAAGTAACATATAGAGTCACTGTCGTATTTTTTACAAGGTGTAAACGGACCCTTTACGGAACTGTCAATCGAGCATTCTGTACAACAAAATGTTTGCTGGGAAACGACTAATTTTGGGGGTACGTACTGGACGCTGTGTTAAAATTTGTCCATCTATTTTAAATGGGGGGTTATATATGCAAGTCTAAACAAATCAAATTATTTCATCTTTTCATCATGAGATCAAAAGACTGTTAGGCTGCTGGAGTAGCAACCCACTCATGCACATAGGTACTTAGGCATCCCCAAAGTGAGGATACACGTGACCTCCCCAAAGTCCATCTCACTCCAGAAAAACAACTGAATAATGATGCAGTTTGAATTTCAATATTATCTACTTGTAGTTAAATCAAGACTTAGAATCGCGTTGTGATAAAAAAAAAAACAATAAATTTAAAGCAATCTAATCTAATCACAGTAAACATCCTGTCATGAACATCATTTGGAAAAAAGTAATCAACTAATCACCACCACCACCTATTTTTAGTTTATAACTAGTGCTCATTAGGATAATTTAATTGATGGATCAATTTCATCAAGATTATAAAAAACATTAGTAGAACCACCTGCTTTGATCAAGAGTCGAAGCGCGGGCGCATTTACGGCGTAAGCACCCCAAAAAAAGGAGCCCAGCGGTAGTTTTTGCGTAAAGCTACTTAGTTTGATATACAGAATGCTTGGTTGACGGCTTCGTGAAGGGTCTGTTTACACTTTCTATACTAGAGTCGTGGCAGGAGCTAGGTAGAGTCGAGATGCAAGTGCGGTGAACGGCGGTGACTCTGAAACTCTTTTTTTTTTCGTTATAGCTACGTATAAAAAAGGGATGGAAACATATTCGCCCACTCTTCGACTTTGGAATACGAGGGCACTGCCATTTATACCTTGAGAAAAGCAATAGAGACCACGACTCTACTGTGAGCGTAAGTGTGACTCGACTTACCAGTGAGCGACGCGCCTAAGAATCGCTTTTCGAAACGTATAGTAGTAAAATCTGCTGATTATTTATATCAAATCACTAGCGGCCCGTCAAGGCGTCGCACGGGTGGCCATTTAAAAAAAATAATACAAACAAAAAAAATAATAAACATATAGTCAGGGATAATGTAGCATTTTAATGGTCAAGGAATTTTTGAAATCGGTTTTTGAGTTTATTCGTTACAAACTTACAAATCTTTCCTCTTTATAATATGAGTGTATAGATTTATTATGCTTAAGTCAAGTTCATTAAGCTAGTCACTAGAATTTTCTCACTTGGATTTTGAAAATTACTCGGAAATTGATTCGGTTTAACAAAGTTTCATTGAGTTTAGCTGTCCGAAGTTTGGATTTGTATCCAAACTTTGTATCCGCTTTCTTTGTATCCAAAATTTGTATCCGCTTCCATTATTATATAGGACTTCAACGTAACTGGCTTAATTTGGGTCTCAGTATCTCTGCCCGTTCCTTTGGTTAAACCGGCGAGATATTAAGTAAACTTCTTGCTCAAACAAATTCACAACAAGAACGATCTAAAACAAATAGGAAACAATGGTATTATTTGAAACGGTAGGTCTGTACGTTGTGACTTTGTTCAACAATCGGGACCAAACTACGCTACTAGTTTGCAATTGCAATTACTTTGCTCTCGTAAGGCTATAGTTTCCTGGTGATGGAACGAGCCGTGTGTAAACGAGTTTCTGCTGAAGTAGAAGTGAAATTAAACTTGAAATAATGGAAGATATCAAAGTAATCACTTAAGTAGCCTTCCATAAGAACCCACTCTTTCGACCCATCTTTTGGATATCTCTAACCGGGACATGACTTGCCATGGAAACAGACTTGGAAGGACCTACTTTTTAATAATACTCCTGACTCAGGTTGTCCGTAGCAAATAAACATGCTCGTCATAGTATTATCGCCCGTATCTTGTCTGAACCTAAGTCATGGTCTTACCATCTGCCAAACATCGCATTAGGTCAGTTATTTCTAGTGTAAGATAGATTCCGAAGTTTCGGAAGGGTACAAACGCGGCGCGAAACCGCAAACGTTGTAACGGAATTTTTCTACGCTACTGAGAAAGTCAGACTGGAAGTCAGTTCTTGGCTGACAGGCTTATAATCAGCCAGTATTACTGTAGTACAGATATATTTCAGTATATTATCTGTAAAAGTCGACTGTCGGCAGTCGGGTCCGGAGTCCAGTCTGCTCGATTTGACCGTAAATAATATACTGAAATGTGTGTTCGAAATCCGGCCCACTCGTTTTCACTCAGTCACTGCTTGGACTCACACCACGTCTCTTAGAGATTGGTGAACGTCATTTGTTATCGAATTTGTGATTCTAGGTCACGCCCGGTTCTTCACGGTGACGTATTCTTCGCCATTTTTAAAGCCGTGATAATTATTTTTCGTGTAAACTGTTACAAAAATTATCACCTGACACCATATTATTATTACTTACATTTAGTTATCATGTTTTTTTTTCTGATTCTGACACCAAATTCTAAAAAAACAGGAAAATAATAAGTTTTCTTTTATCAATCGATTTACCTACAGGGTAATCACCACCTATGAAATCATCGTGGGTGTCAGTCAGGGATGTTTTTGTTATTAAAATATTAGGTTAGATAACTTACTCAAGATTAAGATAACGATAAAAATTTGATGATTGTTAGTCACTGGATTCGTAAAGTCCGCGCAAATTGTCAAATTTTCCCAGTCAACCTTGAACCTAATGCTTTAGCGATAAAGTTGATAATCTATTAAAGAATTTTGACGGATTGTAGTAGCTTGATGTGCTGGCGTCTGTACATTCGTATACTCGCCGCGTTATTATTAACTTAAATAAATACTTGTGTAAATTACTTTCGTCCGTAGAAAATAAAAAACAACATACTGCAATAAAAATTACATATTAATATGGTCAACACTTTTATCCAGTGATATCGGATACAGTTAAGGACGTCCAAGAATATAATTATATGAACAATAAATCAATCACGAACAGCCCTAAAAATAGATTAAATTACATATCGAACATGTCCATGTGACGCAAAAGGACCCACGCAAAGGATATACGTCCCCCCATAAAAGTAAACGCACACTTGTCCACGTTGGGAGAAACGACCGCGCCGAACGAAACGTTCTATCATACATATAAAGTTATCTAGTCGTGCGATTCAAGTGAGCAAAGGTTTCACAGGATTCCATACAAGTTATTATAGAATTCCCTTTTTTCGGCTCTTTCGCTTCTTTCGGCTCTGATAAGTGTGCGTTTACCTTAAAATGGCTGCAGCTTTTAAACAAAAAGTTGAAGATTTTTTCATTGAACCGTACATAACAAAACGATTCATACCACGACCTAACCTATGTGATCGTCGCGCGTACATGCGAACTAGTACGTGACGTCGCGACAAAATGTAGACTAAACGCGTTGAATAGAGAGCGAACCGAAATGCGGACAGCAGAGTTTGACATAATGTGATGTACTGAAATATTCCTCAAAGTCTGGGGTCCGGTCTGGCGCTGTTCGGTCGACTCAGTATGACCGCACTTTGACATAAAACGATCGCTTTAGTTAGGACGCGGGGTAATCGTTTTTATTGTGAGAGCGTGTAAAGTTTTTGCTTGAACAGCTATTAGTGGGTACATTCTACAATTTACTAAGGAATATTGTATAACCAACTAAGATCCTATGATGTAGAAGTAAGATAAGCAGTCGTTCCATCTAAAATACTGTATCCAGCTGCATCGGCTTATATTAGATGCCGATTCCAAATATAATTGGAAAAAGACCGCAAGGAAACATGGCCTGGAGGGCTTGCTGTTGCTTAGAAACTTGACAACATTTTATCTAGAGAGGCAATCATATGGATTATGTATGAAAACAATGTATAAGTACTGCCCCGTTGGTATAGTGGTTGCAAGTGCGACTGCGGAGCATGAGTTCGATTTCCAGGTCGGTCAAAGTGTTATTGGGTTTTTTTATCAGGAATTTTTCAGTAGTAGCCACGGAGTCTGGCTTTGTGCCCGGTTGATGACAATAGGCTCGCCCTCTATTACATGGGATTTAAACATAACTGGCGAAATGGGGGTATACATTAGGTAAACCTCTGCCTTTGCCTTCTGGGATTACAGGCTTGATGTTATGTTATGTTATAAGCACTTAGCAACAACATGGAAACCAAACAAAATTTTTTTTGTAGTGAATTCGGTTTTTTTTTTCAGTAGATACTGAATAATTTTATTCGTTCATGTAGGTAGGTACAGGGAAGTCCCAACGCTTAATGAGGAGACATTTTACTTAGAATTGTTCTTTGTTTTTCCTTATTTTAGTTCAAAGGAACTAATTGCTCTTATTGGTAATGAGCGGCTTCATTGAGGAAAAACATTTTATTTTTGGAAAAATAAATTCTTGTTCGTTAAGGAGGCCCATTTTCATTGTGATCTGCTGTCGTCTTCAAACAACTGTGGTAAGACTTTTTCGTTGGCAAACTATGTTTTTTCTTCTACTTGATCTTTATGGTTAAGCATCGCTAGCCGAGGTTGGACCGAGGACGGGTAACTATAAAACATTACCTAAAACGAGGTCCCTCCATGCCTCAGAAAGCTGGTCCCAGCTATCATTTTGTAGCTCTGTGACTGTCGTGACGGGTAGCTTGAAAGTCTGACAACCAATCTTACCAAGAGTGTGTTATGGTGTTGCCTTGTGACTGGAACCTACAGGGTAGATAAGCAATCGCTGCAGTTAAAATACAGCTCAAAGCCGACAAAAAAAGAGTTGGAAGAAGGCAAGGATGACGATTTGATGAAACAAATAAAAAAAAATAAAAAAATTGATGATTCGGTTCATTATTTGGCTCTAACAGGTCATCGTTCACATTATTAGTGCAACAAGTAGAGTATATATGACCTTTAATAGACAGTCCGATACCTTAAATATTTTCAACATGAATAAATCACATAATGGATAACATTTCAGCAACCCAGTCCTTAAAACTAGTCTTAAAAGTTTAAAACTCGAACTGCAGTTCAAAGCAATGATAGGTAAACCAAACAGGTCGAAATCACGTATCGTATCGTTGCAAACTTTGTACCAACCCCCCTCCCCCTTCTTCGTTTGCCAACGGCCAAGTTGCAGAACTTGCACAAGTACCTATTGAACTTAGTTCCAGAACTTTCCTCGCATTGCCCGGGATTATATCACATATTTATGTTCCCTTATTGGGTCACTCGGGCTGTTAAGTCTGGTGCATTGGCACGACTCAGTTACATCTTCAAGTTGGTCGAAAGTTTATTTGTTTGGTGCTAATGCAACTAATATCTAAAGGGTGTAAAAAGACCATTAACGAAGCCGAAAGGCACTTGTTGTCCCCGTCATTGCGATCATTTTTTAGTTCTGAACCATACCTGGGAATCTTCTAGTTACGGACGGTCACAAGTTTTTTTTCTAATACCACTTTTAAAGGTTTTAACTTTACTTTTATTAACTCACAAGAACGTGATTTTTCACCCAAAAAAAAAAGTCGTTTCCCAGCAATAATTTTTGCGTAGAGTTACTTAGTTTGATGTACAGAATGCTTGGTTGACGGCTTCGTGAAGGGTCTGTTTAACCTTGTATATTAAAAGTAGGCCTCGCCTCTCATGCATGAGGTTGTTGGTTCAAATCCGGGCAAGTACCAATGTGACTTTTTCAATTCATATGTACTTTTCTAAGTTTATCTTGCACATCACAGACATCGGTGAAGGAAAACATCGTGAGGAAACCTGGACTTATAATTAATATAAGTCTGAAACCGCCAACCCGTCTTGAGCAAGCGTGGTGATCAATGCTCGTGCCTTCTCTGTATGAGAAGAGGCCTTTGCCCAGCAGTGGGACAGTAACAGGCTGGTATTATTATTTATTATATTAAAAGTACACCTGTGATACACTGCAGGACAAAGGTTTCTTTCTTTCTATTGAAATCTTGTGTACTGCCGTTTGTGGCCAATCCATAAGCTAAGAGTAGCTAGTAGTAGTAGAGTAGTTCGTCCCACCAGCTCCTACCGGGCCTATCGCGTTGCAGTTTGTTGGTGTTCATAGCCACTGTGTGGGCACTTTAGGCCATGCCATGTAACAGATGTGGCCAGCCCAGCTCGATTTAAGGCTAAGCAGCTGATAATAATAGAACATTTTTCTAAGTAAACTACCAAAATCTCTATATTATTGTAATTTGTATGTATATTATATAAAGAATAACAAAATCTGTTGTGTACTTGTGTGCAAATCTCGCAATCGCAACGAATTTTGATATTAGAAAACCCAATCCTGGGTTATACTCGCCTTTGTACATAAGCTATAATATTGTATTTTTATAACACATCGACTTTTACATATTCAAATATTTCTAAATATTTTTAAAGCAGGGTCCTGGCTACGGGCTCCAGTGAGGGGAACCTCCTAACAATGCGGGCCGTATCAAGGAGTAGGTACTACCTTCTGAATCAGGCAATTCATAATTAATTCATTATTTATTCCATTTTTATTTTATTATTTTCGTGCGTACAAAAATTCTTAATTATTAGTACTAGCAACAATAGCTAGGTATTATCATAGCTTTACTAGATCCCATTACTCGGTGTCAGCATTTCGCACAGACTTAACCATCCATCTTTTTCATTTTAAGTCCTAATGAATAGCAAAGCGCTGTAAAACAGCGTCCAGAGCTTTGCCATTCATTAGGACTTGACTTGGAACTGAGAACTTGCGTTTTTTCAAAGCAAAAAACGTTTGGTATTTCTACTAATCTAGGTTGGCAAAAAACACAAGCGACTAATGGCGCCTATTTATTACACAGAATAAGAAAACACTTCTATTTCAAAAAATCCGTTTAAACAATGCTTCGAATTGATCTCCTATCTATTTGGTAATGGTTTATACTGAATATTCAAGTTTTAATGGTGAATACAATAAACCATATGTGATTCCAAGACGTCACATTTTTAGTTCAGTTATTTCAATGTACTGCGGCTGGACAGTGTCCTTTATTTTCTGAACACCGACGTATTAATTTATTTCTCAAAGCCCGAGGTCAGTCGCAGGTGTAATTACCTAGCAGTATGTCCTTCAATAGACCATGATTAAATGCCATGGTCCGAGACTTACCTTGACTAATACTGCTGTAGCCATCAGGGGTCATCAAAGGAGTACCTCCTCCGTCATACATGTTTCAAGATATATCCCGAACAGGTACGTAACAAAGGAATTCACATCACTACCTATTCACAGGCACACAATATTGTTAGCACTGTTATGTTACACCATTCACAAAATCATGCGTGGTATTCACGTAAGCTTAGATTTAATAATCGTTAATTTCAAAGACCTTCGCTGGATTACGTGTTAAAACATACACAATTCCAATGTTAAGTTTTAGTGTTAAAACTCATAAGCATAAGTAAACTAATTTTAAACGTTCTTGACTTTTAAAACAAGTAAAACATTAACTAGTCTTCCTTTGCGTAAGACAAAAGGAAACTTTGAAGAGCGTAACATCGTAGACATGACTGAAGTTTAACATTCAAGAACAAAATTAAAATGATAGCGCCTTCAAAGAATATTTGAGAAGTTAAACTAAGTTTATCTGCCGAGTCCGAGCTTCAAGTTTTTCCATAGAATTGCTGGTCCCTCTTTACAATTTCATAACTGCGGTGCGAAAGTTCATCATAACTCATGACGAAATGGAGCTTCCATCAAAGTTATTTACCGAGATGTTGGTTTAACAAGGAATTACTGTTTCAACTATGTATTAGCTTTAGGTTTCGATAGTGAAACTATTAATATTGTCATAACAAAGTATAATAATTTTGATTTAGGTTGATTGCTTGTGAAAGCTTTTGAGGAGCTCGTGGCTAAATAATAACAGCCGCTAGGGTCGATCTTTAGGTTAAGCCGTGCTTGCCTAGGTTGGTATGTGGATGGGTGACCACCCATTACATACCGAGTTTCCGCCATGCCTCGGAAAGCACGTTAAGCCGTTGGTCCCGGGTGTCATTTGTAGATCTTTGACAGTAATTAGGTAGTCAGTGGCCCAAAAAGTCTGACAACCAGTCTTACCAAGGGGTATCGTATTACTCAGTACTAACTGGGTTGTGGAGGTCAGATAGGCAGTCGCTCGATGTAAAATACTGGTATTTAGCTGCATCCGGTTAGACTGGCTAGGTAGATGATGATTGTGAAGGCTTTTCACATGTGTACCAGTCCACACTGAGGTTGCGTGGTGGATTACACCCACAGAGAGGAGACTTATGTTACAGGAAGGGAATATTACAGTCTGATTAAGGATTACATGCAGTGATCGGAAGTAGGTAGAGTTACTTTTTGTACTAGCGATACGTTGTTCTAATATGGTCACTCCCGGAATCCCGGGATTTGAAATTTATATATTTTTTATTTTTAGTTATATGATTCACCAACAATTGAACTGGTATAAGTAAATGAAACAGAATAAAAAAAATCAGAATAAAGTGTAACAATCACTTACAGGTAAACTCTGCATGCACACAAAACGTTGTCGTAACAAATTAATTAAACTAAATTAAAACAAGTTAAACTAAAAAAATAAAATCAAAAATTACTAAGAAAAAAGTTATTCACGTCTTAAGGAATTATGAACGAACACATTTCACCCTATACCCCTCCAACGGATAAGTATAAGACGGTCAGGTTAATTAAATTAAAACCTTTATTTTTTAAATAATCTATTTTTTAAATTTTCTTGACGATATTGTATAGACAAGACTCAATAGTCGTTACAGACTTATTCTAACGTTCTACAAGATCACGTTACCTCAAAAATATCCATATTAACATCAAGTTTTGCGGTCATTGAACCAACATAGCTCTACCTACTCCGATCACTGGTTATGTGTAAATAAAACCCTTAATCGTGGACCAAGGGAAATTCACTATTCAGTTGTGGCCGTAGCTCTAGAGCACCATGTGAAAAATGGTACATATTTATTAAGATAAACGCACGTTTGCCAAAAATACTTGTTGCGCCATCCTTCAGATGCATTTTGGGCATGAAAAAAAGAGGGTGAGTAGGGAAGGCACCAATATGCTTCAAATATTTTAATTGTTCGTATATTGTTACTATCATCTGCCTAGCCTTTTCCCAACTATGTTGGGGTCGGCTTCCAGTCTAACCGGATGCAGCTAAGTACCAGTATTTTACATGGAGCGACTGCCTATCTGACCTCCACGACCCAGTTAGTACTGGGTTATTCGATACTCCTTGGTAAGACTGGTTGTCAGACTGTTTGGGCCACTGACTACCTGTAACGACTGTCAAAGATCTACAAATGACAGCCGGGACCAACGGCTTTACGTGCTTTCCGAGGCAAGGAGGAAACTCGGTATGTAATGGGTGGTCACCCATCTACATTCCAACCTAGGCAAGCACGGCTTAACCCAAAGATCGAACGGCTGTTATTATTTAGCCACGAGTTCCTCCGTATATTGTTACTAATTCATAATAATCAATATTGATAACTACAAACAGTTGTGAGCAACATGGCTTTATTTCATCTGTTGAATTTGTAAACATTCATATTTTTTGGTTTGTCCTTCCCAAATAATGGTTGCCACAGTGAAATTGATATTTTCTACTGAATAATAAATGTCTTTAATATTCTCAATGTTAACCTCGACATCAGTAATGTAATAAATAATTGTATTACCGACGTTATTCTTTAATTTATCAAACACGAATTTGAAGATGAACTTGACAAATATAATTATTATATTATAGCTAGCCCATATTGTCCCACTGCTGGGCAAAGGCCTCCCTCCATTCGTTAAATATTATAATTTATGACAAATATGAAAAAAAGAAAAACCTTGATATTCTATTTTCAAACTTTGGTTTCGAGTATAATTTGTTATGTATGCACTGTAGCTATGTAATTAGGCGTTAGTTAATAAAAAAATATCATGTTGGTCAAATTGATGAGCTTCTAAGAAGTTTTTCACATTATATCAAAGTCCTATTTGCAATAAATCTTCTAACCCTTTTGAAGCAACGTTAGGCAGGCGCCTTACGTTTGTATTTGTTATATAATGGTGTAACAGCACTTGTAGCATTATTTGAAATATTACAACACTAAAAAAACTTGGTTTTTCTGTGATTAGTTTACGAATGCTTTCATTATCATTTGGTTGAAGCCACATTTATAGAAGCATTAATTTATCAAAACTAGAAATTAAAGCGCCACTTTTTTCGCAGTTTATTTTTACCATAGTATAACTAACTACGTTTTAAATTAAACCTTTATTTCAACGTTATTTCAATCACTTCAATTTTCAATCACTAATACAGAAAAATTTGACTTCGAATTTTTTCTACGGGTTTTTTACGTTGTTTTCGCGGCGACGTGGCACGTCGGTACGAGCCTCGTGGTGGGTCCCCACTACCACCCCATAGCACCACAAAACCCACCACGCAGAACGTAGAAATGAATGGAGTCGGCATTTCTTTATCGACGCAAATTATGTTCTTATTATATTCGTGGGTTCGACGGGCTTATGTGTTCATTTTAGCTGTTTATGGGGTTTTTAACCTAACTATAGATAAAAATTACAATCATAATAGAGTAGAACCAGTAGAGTGTGATACGAAAAGACTCGAAGCAACGAAATCTTCAGAACTTCAGACTAACGAAAGCTCTACAACCATCTTTGTGCATTTTACGGAATCCCAAAGCAAATTCAAAAATTGTGGATATCACAACATTTAAAAGAAATACGCCACACTGCTTTTAGTTTGACAAGATTATTTAAATAAACTCAGTGGCTGTACTTGTTATGCGGAACGCAGCACGGGGCGTATCGTCGATAGCACTTTGACAAATTAACGTTGTAGACTCTCGCCGGTCTCATTGCAGATTTTATTTGATTCATTTGAATTGAGTTGAAGTTAGCTAGGACTGTCATTAATCCGTTTTTTTCTTTGAAATCTAGTTTATCCTTTAAGCTAAGAATAATTCACATAAAGTTTAACTTTAACTAGACATATGAGATACTAAATCCTGTCTATTTTCGTAAAACAAGAGTTACCATCTGCCCATTAAAACTAAGAAACTTCAATAAAACACACTATGTCTACATCTCTTTTTTTATTATCTCCTTTCGCAGGTATGCTGGAAGAGATTTCTTTAGAAATAAGCATCATCTTTGTACTATTTTCTGTTCCTTTCTTCTTTTCTGTGTTTAGTGTGTACATAAATTGTTAAATAAATAAATAAAAATAAAATATTACTAGCTGAATGTCAGCCCTCCATGTAGACGTCGAGAAATAGCTCACTGAATTTTTAATAAGACATTGAGAACTTACTTTCATGGCTCCTAGTAATTTATGTAGTCGTAGTACACGGCCGTGACCGTGTCCATGGAACATTGCATGACAATCAGTATCGATTGCTTGCACATCACTCCCTTATTTTATGAGAGTTGCTTGTTAATTCTGCGTCCCTGGTACCTTGCCTTTTTAATTGACTAAGTGGGGAGATATTAGTAATGCAATGCTCGTTTGCGTGGTTGACACACCCTGTTTTCGCGTGTATGCAATTCTTTGTTTATTTTGTTCTATAAACACTTCGTGCCTTTGTTTGTGTCCATGGAAGAAACTGGGTGGACTTGGTGAGTCATGAAAGAGGTATACCTACAGTACCTACATTTGGAGTAATGATTAAGTTATGTAAATTGGGGCGAGCCCATTGCCATCAACCCTTCACGAATCCAAACTCCGTAGCTGCTACTGGGAAATTCCCGATGTAAAAGCCCAATACTTCTTTGCCCGACCTGGTAATCAAACCCAGAACCTCATAGACTGCTAGACCAATGAGGTATTCGCTCTTTCTCTTTTTGTGATCATGAAACACCAAACTAAACCACTTCGTACTAGACTTAGGTATACATTTTGCAAGTAGCAGTAAATTGCTATAGTAACCCATATTATGTAGTTTGCACGAACATGCAATGATCCCTATCATATTAGCTAACACATATATACTCAGTGTAGGTACATAATAATTACTAAATTGTGTATGAGCTTCGTGTACCTATGGGCAATTCCTGTTATTTACTGACCGTTAGATATCGCTTTACTATGAGTTCATGTTTGGACTACGGTTATACAAAATGGTTATTACATGCTATCAATTTAAATTATTTATAGGTACCTATTTAAGTGTACTACATTAATGTTCGTTGTAGGTACAAACTATATAATGCCACTTGCTATGGATCTTTACCTAGTTTTTCATAGTAAACTAGCTTTTGCCCGCCGCTTCGCTCGCGTTAATTCAGAATTTGACAATTCGGGTTGTAATCTGCTTGTAATAATATATTTCAATCATGATTCAAAAGACACGTGGCGCCATCTTTTATCAAAAGAATGTTATTGTTGTTTTCCTCGGGAACAGTACTTTTTTTCAGGATTAAAGGTACCCTATGTCCGTTTCTGTACACCTAACAACGTATAAGCAAAATTTCAGGATGATCGGTTCAGTGGTTTAGGCGGGAAAAGGTAACAAACAAACTAACTTTCTCATTTATAATATTAGTTAGGATAGACTTGCGTATGGCCGCAATTCGCCTGATGTGAAGCGATGATGCGGCCTAGGGTGTAGCACGCATGCCTAGAAGAAACCGATTCACCCGAATTTTGAATAGATCCAGATTTTAATGATCAGGGAACAGAAATCCGGCAGTGAAGTCTAGACTGGCGGTTTGCACAGTAAATATGGAAGCATAGCGCTTTGTTCGGGCTTTGCTCGTTTTGCTTTGCCCAAGTTCATGTATCTTGTCATATACGCATGACCGTTGCAAGTACTACGCACCTGAACTTTCTGAAGATTACCAATACGGTCAGTGTATTTCCTTCTAAGGCGTTTCGTTACACACATGATATACTGCAACAAGTAACATTTAATAAAAAAGTATCAAAAAACCCGACTTTAAATAGTATTATGTACCCATACAAGGTGTAAACGGACCCTTCACGAAGCCGTCAACCAAGCATTCTGTACATCAAACTAAGTAACTCTACGCAAAAATTATTGCTGGGAAACGATTTTTTTTTTGAGGTGAAAAATCACCTTTTACGGTATAATTCAATGTAACGCACTTAAAACTTAGCTCTGATGGATAATTTGAATAGTAAACGGGTCATGCAGTTCATTAAAGTAAAGTTAAAACCATTAAAAGTGGTATTTAAAAAAAAACTTGTGAAAAAGTTGGAACTTTGACCTCCAATATCTCCGTAACTAGAAGGTTCCCAGGTATGGTTCAGAACAAAAAAATATATCGCAATGACGGAGAGAACAAGTGTCTTTCGGCTTCGTTAAGGGTCTTTTTGCACCCTTTATATGTATTTGTAATCTCCTTTTAATTTCCTTCATTTTGATACCCTACTCGGTTGAAAAAAAATATTTTAGCGCCAACAACGCCATTTTTTTCAAACACCTGTCTAAGGACACTTGGGTTGTTAAGACGAATCTAATGATCATCAAAATCCGTCCAGCCATTTAGAACATACGAGGTCATAAAGAAACAAACAAAGAAACACAAGATACGCGCGAAAAACATCCCTTCCTTGGCAGTCGGGTAAAAAAACCACACAAAAATTACTATCCTCCAACTTCCTTGTCTCATCCTAGCTAAAAAGTATTTACACACCATTTACTCACCCCGAGAAAAGAAAAACACGTTGTAAGAACTCATTGTGTATAAATAATAATAGCATACTACAAGACCAATGACAAGCTCTATTGCTCCCGCGTAAGAGATCCATTTGCTCCGCTCAGTTGAGTCTTACAACACACGAAGATGTTGAGCAGCTGTTTCAGCTAACTAGTTAGGCCCCGTGGTTCTCACCCGCCGTTTGGCTCCTAAAGGTCGTAGCTTGATGTTAAATAGCCCATACCTATACCGTCCTCAAGAATTGGGCTATCAAATGTATGCAATCCAGAACCCCATGCTCAGCAGTTTTGCTTGTGACTTATTATAAAAATAAAATTGTTTATTTCAATTACAATGGGCATTTCGATACATATTATTGGAGGTCACCTTTGAAGCAAGGAATGGCTTGTATAAGGAGACCCCGCACTTCCACTTATCATTTTTTTATGCAATCGAAATGTAGACAATGTGAATGCAAGACTAAAAATAAAAGGGTTACTTAAAATTATTTATTATTATTGGTCACAAGGACGACTCGACCAACGAGGCAGTCACTACAAATTCAAGAACCATAATGAAGTAAAATTGCTAAAATAATCATTAAAATACCTGTACTAACTTGTTTAAAGGACTAAATGATCATATTTTATTATTTGTAAGTAGATACTAAAGATAACGATAATTCTCAATCTTTATTTCGTAGATTTCCTTATATTCAGCTACTGTTTTGATCAATAAGCCATTTACGATAAGCCATAACAATAGCTTGATTGTTAAAATGAGTGTAATGCAGTATATTATGTACTTATATAAGTAACGCTGGCACGTGTCTAATTTTTTATGATACTGACTGATATTATATTATTTATTACATCAAATTATGTTCTTCAGAAACGTCAAGTGCGTAGTACTGGAAATGTATGAATGTATGACCAGGGCCTGCAGTCTCGACATGCGTAACGACGCTGACGCAAACTAGCGATCGCTAAATATTAACGAAAAAAATCGGTTGCCAAAACGAGGCTTGCGAGAAACGCAAGTCTCTACATCCAAGATAACGAGCAAAGTCGTACATTTTCTTGACATAACAATGTCGGTACGCTAACGAAAAACGTATTCATAGTGCGGCTTTTTCAAAGACAATTTTTAACCTTTACAATATCTCCCTGAATATGGGGAAAAATGGAGAACATGGTTCAATGAAAATAATTGGTTTTCTTGTAACTTAAACTGAGACTATATAGAGGTTATTTTGAAGGCACTATTTTTCATGAAATCTCTTAAATAGAGCTAAAACCGTTCTTGAAAATTAAAATAAATTATTAAATATTTAAGGAAATTAGAAATTGCCTCCTTGCAACATTGACTTAGTGTCAAACTTGTCAAATGTCAAGTCAATTGGTCTTGTTTATTTGTTGTCATTGAAGGAAACCAATATTTGTTGTGTTTCTGTTTTCAATGGTATTTCTCAAGCATTTTTCATTGATAGCCAAGAGTACAGTACCTCTGCTAACCTCTTTCTGGCTAAACCTGCGACTCCACCGGATATAATTCTACATTCACGTGTATGTAGCTACGAAATGATACTGGAATTCGATAAAAAGCCCGTAAGGTCGTTGTATTTGAAGAGATGGCTGAAATTCATATAGGAGCTCCGTGAACAGTTCTCTTGTTATTCCGTCAGGATACGGAAATAAGCATATTCAAGGGATTTTTCATTTCTACGCTGATTTCGTGTGATGTGTCGCACCATACCAAAGCTATCGGAGGCAGCATGTATCGAGCTGTTCACACTACAGAAAACCTCCGAGGGGCTAGGGAGTACGATAAAGGAATGACGAAGAACAAGCAGAAAATCAAACTGAGTGAAATAGTGTAGTGTGTGTAATATTGATCAGATTTTTTCAATACCGTATGTGTGTATTTGCTGTGTTCCAATATTCGATATAACCATATCATAGTTGTAGGGAATACATAGCAGAGCTATCACGATTTTAAATGGCACAAAAGAAATGCTTGTGTACAAGATAATTCCAAAATATTCAATATACAACCGTTTGAATCTTGTCAACCTATCTTCAAATCACAGAACCATTTAACTAAAAGGAATTTCAATTCCTTTTAGTTTAAAGGAATTGAAGAGGCCTTCTACTAAATTTATGTATTATCAAAACCTGATTATGTGTTAAATGAAACATTTTCAAAATAAAAATAACTCAAACATGTGTGAAGCCACTCGTAGAATTACCCGTACACAGAATCTTAATATTTAGAACTAGTACCATTAATTATTTATAATGCTCTACCTAAGAAAGTAGTTGACCTATCCAATATTTTTTTATACCATGACAAGTTCCTGAAAAATACTCATCTCATTCTTCCCATTTTAAAAATGCATTGTGAAATTTAATTTAATTGTTGATGTTCATGTTGGTATTTCAAAATTTAATAATTTTGTTTTGTTTGAAGAAAGTATTTGTGTTTATTATTGTTTTTATTGATGCAGATGTTTGTATCTATACCGTGTTCAGTTGAATTAAATGTAAAATATTTTGGTGATTTTGATTGTATGTACCCGTATTAAGTCTTCAGTATTATTTTGTTTTAAAAAGTTGATGTGTATGTATCAGTTATTGTGTCTTGTTTAAAATGTTGACATAGGAAAGTATACCTATGATGTATACTTGATGTATTTGTAATTTTCATGCCATTGTATTATGAGTATGACGGAAAGTGTTTTGCACTGAAATAACTGTAGGTAATGTCCATTTTACTTCGCATTTTATGCAATTAAAGATAAATCGATTATAGTTGTGTTATTTTTATTTAAATGAATCCTCTTCCTACCAATGAAATGAATATCAGCGACGCCTGTTCACACATACGTCCAACACATATTTATAGGTTAGTTACGGCTTACGGGCACGGCATTATAAGGCCGTAATCATAGCATACTTCGCTGCAGACAATAGACCTTCGAGTAATAAGCCCGTCCGGCACAATTTTTGTCAATAATCCAGTAAAAACCATCAATAAATTAGCTTACGATGCTACCGAATCTCTTTGCGGGCTGTCAAAAATGGTCGCTAATTATATTCGTTATCTTTACGAAAATCGTTAAGTTTGCGTCTAAGATCGGTATTATATCAAGGACAATCGCAAACTTCAAGTGTAGAGACTACCAAATATTGTAAAATCCGGGTCGTTATGACTTAACGACAAAAATCGCTTGTTTTACGATCGCTATCTATGTCGAGACTGCAGGCCCAGATTTATGAGCTTGGACGCAGCGTAAGGAGTATGTATGGATCGCGGCATGTGGCGTTCTGAAGTTTCTGCATAGCCCCCTGGGTAAATGGCGTGAATTTATGTACGTATGTATATTTTCTTTTGCTACAGTAGCAGAACGTTTCGTCTTCATTTCTTATGTTCAATCACTGCCCCTTTTATCTCATCATCTGCCTAACCTTTTCCCAACTATATTAAGGTAGGCTTCCAGTCTATCTGGATGCAATATCTATTTAACATAGAGTGACTGCCTATCAGAATCTGATCTCCACACCCCAGAGATGGCGAGGTAGCTGGGCGGTGCGAGGAAGCGTGCGGCTGTTTTTATTTACCCACTTGCACTACCTTCTTGGCACTTCATTGTGAATGCCGATTCGTATGTAACCATTTACTGAAATCATTACATTTTGTACAACTGTGGTCAGCGTTGCCAATCCCCACGAATACACAGATGCCGTTTAATCCGAGCAAAAATACTAAAAAACCTTATTCACCTTATTGGCGCCAAGCCCCACTGTTTCGCAACAATATTATAGTAGCGAACTAACGAATGTAGGGCAAGCAGGGTTGGCCAAAGTAGGGTCGCACGCGATCATCTGATAAACAAGAATCTCCACGGAACCCGCGACCTGGGGGCCTCCCATGACCTCTGACAGTGACAAGAAAGGGACAGAGCTATACAGGACTATCTCCATTTCTCTCTCTCACACTGGAGTAAGAATAAAATAATCCTGTTAAGAGAGGTTGTGGTACGGGCCCTGTTTGCGACCCGTGGACGTTAAACTGGTAATTTTGCCCGCGATTATGGGAAAAGATGGCTATTAAATAATCTCTTTTGCATATCTTTATGTTTATGGTCGTTTTTCATTACGGAATTTGTAGGATGTTTTATGATAGGCGTTCAAGGTGAATGCGGCATAAGCTGTTGATGCGTTGCTATCAATATTATTGGTATTGGAGCCTTCAAACCTGCACTGAGTATCATGTCTTCAGAGATTAGTATGGGGTGCATGAAAGGAGTCTTCCCGACGTATCTTGTCAGCCACTATACGTCCGGCGGACCCTATGAAGTCAGCGAGACTCCACGCTGACTGGCTAATCCTTTCACTACGACGGCAATCTAAAGTCCAAGGGATTATTATTTCGAGTGATCATTTCATTATAATCTCAAAATCATGAAAAATTATACAGGGTGTAAACAGACCCTTCACGAAGCCGTACGAACCAAGCATTCTGTACATCAAACTAAGTAACTCTACGCAAAAATTATTACTGGGAAACGACTTTTTTTTTACGGTATAACTCAAAGTAACGCACTCAAAACATTGTGCTGGTGGATGGATTGAATAGTGCGAGGGTTGTGGAGGTGTCTAAAGAAAATCTTACATTAAAATCATGTATTTAAAAAAAAAAACTTGTGAAAAAGTTGGAACTTTGACCCCCAATAACTAAGTAACTAGAAGGTTCCCAGGTATGGTCTAGAACAAAAAAAATATCGCAATGACGGGGAGACGACCTGGGAAAAAGACCCTTTATGCTCCTTGGAACCATGGAATTTTGAAAAGTTATAAGCGCCACCAGTTAGTAAAAGGCCTCCTCCTTTTGCTAATTGGTGGCGCTCATAACTTTTGCTAAACTAATGTTATCAAAATTTTAACAAGGTTTTGACATTGACTGTCGCTGAGATGAGAACGCGACTAGTTTTTGAACGTATTTTTATGTGTCAAATAATAATACATCCTATGCCGATTTATTTTTATTTTCGAACTGTTTTTGACACTATAGTAATGTCATCAGGTAATACGTTTTAATAACTGGCAGATATAATCTTATCAAAGTGTTAGTCACACCAAACCCATACATTTTCATGAGTGTCCTTAAGATAGATAAACGATTTTATCAATTGACTCATTCTTGTGTATCCAAAATGCACCGGAAAAAAATATTTTTTGAATTTAATCTTAAATATGGAATGGAAAGAAACTGAAAAACTAGTTTTTTTTAAACTGGCTCTCATTCATTTCAGTTGATTAAAATCAATCTGGTACTCACTCTTTTCGCCTTTAAATCGGTAGAAAATTGGAACTTAACACCAGTCAGTGTCGTTTATGGCATTTAATTCACTAGGTTGCATCTGGCTAGGTTTTCAACGCGACAAAGAGTATTAGCGCTTCCCACTTCAACCACGTGATTGGATTTGCGACTCGCAATACGCTCTGAGCTTACGTATTCCAGACTTGTCCCAAATAAGTTGTGCACGGGTTAATGCAATGGATTTACTGAGGTCTGAGTTGCCCCAGCAGTTTTGTTACCTTTTCACGCCTAAACTACTGAACCGATCATTCAATTGAAATTTTGCTTAACGGGTGTAAAAAGACCCTTAACGAAGGCTCTTATTCTCCCAGTATTTACGATAATTTTTTTTAAACATCTGATGTGGAAATCAAAGCTATCACTAATTTCACTGTATAATTATAAAATAACATAAGCTGGGAGTATCTCCACGCGGTGAAGGCGGTAACAGTTTAGGACTGATATTCGATGACGACGGTATATCATTGAAAATTTGACTCTACTGGACAAAACACAACAAAAACAAAAACAAAATTTATTTTTTTATTTTATCGAATAAATATGCCTTCGGGCTTATGTTATTTGAGTGTTTTAGACTTTTTCCACTTATCTTCGTGACACGGTACCCTACCCGGTAACGCAGGGGAGCAGTCACTTAGATTTTAATTGATCAGGTATCTTCACAATAAAACTATAACCATGCCTAGAAAGAGGTCAAATCTTTCCCAATGTTCCAAAGGAGCTGAAAGATTGAGGATCATAAGATCCCAAGAATCTACCGAAGAACGTCAGGAGAGACTTGATAACGAAGCACGCCTGCGTTCTCAGCGTATTTACGCCTCTACATCCAGGTCTCTAGAGAACTGTGAAGAATATGATGCGTGACTGACCGCCGATCGTGAACGTCATGCATTGTCTCGCGAATCGGAGACGTTCACGGATAGAGAATTACGCTTGAGTTCCAAGCGTATCTACGCATCGACTTCTAGGTCTCTAGAGACAAGTGGGGAATGTGATGCGCGACTGACCACTGATCGTGAACGTCACGCATTGTCTCGCGAGTCGGAGACGTTCACGGATAGAGAATCTAAGAGCCCGGGGACGGGAAAACAACGGGATGCGCGAGACGATTCGAGACGTTCCATATCTTTCATTTCACTCAAGCGTACTTGAGTTCCAAGCGTATCTACGCATCGACTTGTGACTTACAAAAATGAAAGATATGGAACGTCTCGAATCGTCTCGCGCATCCCGTTGTTTTCCCGTCCCCGGGCTCTTAGAATTCGACATCAGACGTTTCAGATCTTCGATTTTGACGACCCCATTGTCGCTGGCATAAGCAACAGGATCCGCGTACGAAGTCGCGGGCAGAAGCTAGTGCGTAATAATTATAATTCAATCATGATTCGTGACACGTGGCGCCATCGATTATCATAAGAACGTTATTGTTGTTTTCCTCGGGAACAGTACTTTTTTTCGGTTGAAAGAAAACCTGTGTCCGTTTCTGTACACCTTGCAACGTATACAGGGTGTAAACGGACCCTTCACGAAGCCGTCAACCAAGCATTCTGTACATCAAACTAAGTAACTACGCAAAAATTATTGCTGGGAAACGACATTTTTTTTGGGGTGAAAAATCACGTTTTACGGTATTACACAATGTTACGCACTCAAAACTCAGTGCTGATGTATGCTTTGAATAGTATACGGGTCACGGAGAAAATTAAAGTAAAGTTAAAATCGTAAATAGTGGTTTTAAAAAAAAAGCTTGTGAACAAATTGGAACTTTGACCTCCAATATCTCCGTAACCAGAAGGTTCCCAGGTATAGTCCAGAACAAAAAAATGATGGCAATGACGGGGAGAACAAGTGCCTTTCGGCTTCGTTAAGGGTCTTTTTACACCCTACGTATATCATTTGTCTATAGAATACTGATTGTGTCATTTTTTAAAGAGAATCCGGTCGGAATCGATTTGTATAGAACCTTCGCGACTGCTGAGTAGATAACATTTTTCATCGCAGCACCTTGTTATTTCCTACACATTTATCGTTAAACTAGAAATATTACAAACGTTTAGCTATTCATTTTATCAACCTTTGCAAAATTTTAAAAATGTTTTATAACAGTTAAAATGGTATATATTATCGTGGTTTATACAAACATGGTTTTTACGCATTGTGTCTGCGACAACAATGTATTATTTACAAGTGCAAACTGTGATCCTATTATATGGAATAAGCTACATCCAAGGCTTCTTCCATATAACACATGAAGATTTTCTACTTGAAAACAAGCAATCTTTTAATTTCAATGAATCTATTCTTCGAAGTTCTTCTGATGATTGGTTTGAGCAACCAGTCGATCATTTCAACGTTAGTGATCTCCGTACCTGGAAACAGAAATATTACAAAAATATGATTAATTGGAAACCAGAAGGACCAATTTTGCTATATCTGAATGGTGAAGAACCTATGACACTACTCAAGCTAGCGAGGCTGTACTTAAAGGAGCAAGGCTGGGAGTTCCCGCTTATAGCTCAAATAACCGAAGAAACAGGCGCTGCTTATTTTATGCTGGAGCACAGATATTATGGGGCTAGCCAGCCATTAGATTCGTCTACCACTGAAAAACTAGCTTTTCTATCTTCGAGACAAGCACTGGCAGACGCAGCCCATTTATTGACAACATTGAAGGAATCTCCAAAATTCAAAAACTCCAAAGTAATGGTCGTCGGAGGTTCTTACGCAGGAAATTTAGCAGCTTGGATGAAAGTGCTGTATCCACAGTTGATCGATGCAGTACTAGCTAGCAGTGCCCCCGTACTAGCCAAAACAGATTACAGCGAATTTTTTGAAACTGTCACCGATACATTCAGAAAGTACGGGTCACAAGAATGTGTTAATAAAATAACTGATAGCTTTAGTACTATTCATGAATTACTACAAAGTTCTGAAGGAATTGAGAAACTGAAAACAGAAAATAATATTTGTCAAAATGTCGATATGAAGGTTCCTGAAAATCAGCAATACTTTTTCTCGGATAAAGTTACCCATTTCGCCAACATAGCTCAGTATGGTACTCCTAATTCCGTTATTTCATTTTGTCAGGATTTTAAAGTATTTAAACTAGAACACAGATTTTCTGGTTCCTGGAATGATAACTACTCTTGTTATGACTATGATTTTAATCATTGGATTAATAATTTTAATAGAACTTCTGATACTAGTAAGTGGTCCTGGTTTTATCAGAAGTGTACAGAATTTGGTTATTTCCAAACTTGTTATTCGAACAAACAAATGTTCGGAAATGCTATTCCTGTAGATTTCTATTACAAAACGTGCAAGATGCTCTATGGAGAAGAATACAATGAGGAGAGAGTGGCTCAGGGTGTCATGAACACTAACCGACTGTATGGAGGACTCACTCCAAATGTGACGAATGTGGTGTTTGTTAATGGAGACATGGATCCGTGGCACAGGCTCGGTATACTGCAAGATCTGTCAGCTGATGCTCCAGCTATATACATCGAGGGCTCTTCTCACTGCCATGATTTTTTACCAGATCCAAATGATACCGAAAACATAAAGGAAGCAAGGAAAAGGATTATAAGCTTACTGAAAAAATGGATAGGCCAAGCATGATAAAGTATTTATTTGTATTTTTATACCTTTTGGAACAACCCTGTTATTATTATTTTTTCGATCATGTTCGCAACGCTTACAAATCGCGGGTTTAAAAAATGTGCGCGACTACGATTTTATGGTTATGATTTGTTAATGGTTTCCAATAAATCAGATTCCTTGAATTACTAGTATCATTTACAATACAGTTCGAGATTTCGGCTGCTTAGAATCCACCATGAAGTTTTATGATTTTTAAACGTTTTATTTGCAAATCTGTTTTCATGATGAATCAATATTAACTTGTAGATTTCTAGCAATTCTGTTCTTCCGAGAAGTTTCAACTTCTCTCAAAGTTTTCCCGCAGAAAGCTTCAGTGACACAATTCAACTAGGTACTCTTAGTTTGCTACCGGTTCAAACGGCTGAATCTAACGTATCGCTTACTTGCAGTACCTTCTTCTTTGAAATTGGCTGCCCCTGCTCACGTAGATTCCTCTCTTGATATTTCGGTACAGTCGAACGAAAAGTGGTTTAGGTAGTTATGTACTGTCTTTTTTTTTGCACGTCATTGGAACACTTAATAATTGTGTTTGAAACAAAATAATTATTCAATCCAATAATCAGCAGTAAAAATCGTTAGTTGGTTATTTGACACGAATATCAATATTTTACCTGTTCGTTTTTGGTTTAACGTTTGGCAAATTATCTGAGCTTCCACGAAGATAGATAGCATAGCTAGACAGTCAGCTGATCAGCTCCAACTCCAATTTCAACGTTGATTGGCCCAGATTTTCTCCTCGCGGGCCTGTGGACGGTGAGTAATGGGCTAGCTCGCCGTCCGTCCGTCTTATGACGACAGGCCGTGCCGACGGCGCGTTCGTGTTCCACGCGCGCCTCAAAGAGATGTCAGCAAAAAGGAAGGGGTCCGCAAAGGCCGATGCCTGCCGGGGCTGCGGGACTGTTCGAAAGAGATACCGCGGCCCTGGAACACAAAGGGCAAGGAAGGAACATGGATGGGTTTTAGTCAGTAAAAGTCTCTCCCTTCCAGCTCCATTTGATGATTTCCCATCCGAAAAAAAAAAAGGTAATGTGATTTTGAAAGAAAAGTTGGTATTATGTTCGACTTTTTAAGTCCAATTACTGTACAAACTAAAACCAATATCAGACACTTAACTCCATTGAGCCATGTCGAAATAAAACTCGAAAGTAAAGCGTCTGATTTCGGCTTTAGGCAAAACTGAACTCTCAAGAATAATTGCTGTTCTATTATCAGTAGACACGTTCACATCGATTTGATTTGCGTGAAACAATTCGAAACAAAGGAATTATGAAACTTTTCAAATAAAGAACGAAAATGAAGACGGCAGGACGAGCATTAACAAATAAAATTGCTGAACTTCGGTCTTTAAAAACGCGATGCTTTACAAAAACATTGTAATCTTGCTACATTAGAAACCGCGGGCGTTAACCCTCCGAGTTCATTGTCCCCACAGCTACTAACTACGAACCTGAAGAAGTTCAGCACAAGACATAGGTAAGTACTTGTGAATGCAATGGTTTTCATGACACGATTACATGGTGTGCAACCCCTGGCTGTATCGATCCATGGCACTTTGAGTAATATAGCTCTTTTGTGATAGAAAGCTTTGGATTATCAACTTACTGTGAATCTATACGGAATTACGGAGGTGAGCTTAGTATGTTGTCTACTGTGTTACTTGTGCTTCTACCCAGATCCGTTACTTGGGACTGGACAATTAGCAATTTATAACTACTATTGTTACCTTGGGTCAGACCTGTTCAAACAAATGTAACTACCTATGAGTTAATGAAATAAATATATAAAACATGGTCATGAATATCCTTTTATTTTTAAACTAACATTTTGTGCAAAACAACGTGATTATACGTAAAAGCCAGCTAGTGCATTACTGTTTTTTGCTAAAAGTGCCCGTGATGGATGAACATGAACATAGAGTATTTTAAAGTGAGCTTGATGAATGAACGATCTGCCGCCGACATCCATCTGTCTCTGCTTCGACAGGCGGATGGGAAGCGATTTTAACAGTTTTAGTTTTATAGATTTTGATTTGTTTAAAAACAAAGAAAATTCTAAAAAATAACAGCCACACAGGTCGATCTGCAATTTGTAAATAGACAATAGAGATGGAGGACTAGCCGCACTTATCAATATTCAAAGTTAAGCGATGCTTGTTGAGGTCGGTCTTTCAATGGGTGTCCAGACATTATCTACATATTCGGCAAGAACGATGGCCTCGGCGGTCATTCGTAGTTCAAAACCCAAAAGTCTGACAGCCAGCCTAGTTTCAGTCAAACAGTCTTGTAGTTAAACAACATTGAGTCCATGTATGCCTATTCACTGGCACCAGACCAATGCTCAAACAAGCTTCAGACCAAACCTAGCGAGTATACGGCCAGCTCACACACTCGTAAACACTAAACACACCTATTTGCATTGGACGGTAAACCAGTCCAGTGCATCGGTAACCCTCGATCGCCGCTCCCTATATTGATCCACTCAGCTGCGCCTTTTAACCCTTTGCTCACCGTCCACAAAGTACACAATTCACAAAGTAATGTAGGGGTACGCCAAAGTTTAGGAAAGAATCGTAAATCGTGTGGAACTTTGTTTCGCTTTTACACTGCAGATGTTTAAAAGTGGGCGTAATTTTTGCTGATTTATGTGTGGGGGTTCGGATTTTTTTTATTATAATTAGGAATAGATATAGTGGAAAATGCGGATTTTTATTTATGGATTTTTTTGTTTATACACCGTGTCTTTTTAGTCGTCTTACAACGGCGGCCCACTTCATGTATCCAATGACTACAAAACATTCATAAAAAAAATTGGTATTTATGAGATTTTAATCATTTAAAAATAAAAATGTTATTCAGTATTATAACGCGTAACGTAGTTAAAACACCCTGTTGCGAGCGATGATCATTCTCGACTCGAGCGCTGGGTAGGTATGTATTCCCGTTGTATGTTTCATAATTTTATTCTAATGTATTATTTATTTTTCTTTGTACCTATTATGGTAGGTAAAAAAAAAACGCACCTAGAGCTACATATACCTATGTAAGACGACTAAAAGTCACGGTGTATATTTTTTTGGGTTTTACCTGCGTTAAATTACTAGACGATAACTGCTGTTCAGGTGTACGGTATGGCGGCCGGCGCGGACACAGATAAGGATTCATTGGATCCCGCTACGAAATTAATCCGGAAAAATAGCGGAGGAATAACAAAATATTACAACAAGAGCATCAACCCACAACAACAAAAAGCAACAAAATTTACAATTACATAATAATACACCTAATAAATAAGAACAGACAATCAAATACCAATATTACTAGTTCCGATTCTTCCTGAAATGTAAAAGTCAATCTGTCTGAGTGGAAATTGCAACGCACAGGGAGGCAGGGAGCTTCGACTGCCAATCAATGGCTGATGGAAGAAAAAATACGTCGACCGTGGAGACAGGGACGGATTCAACTTGTATTTTTATGAGATAGAACATTAATGCCAACCAAAATGGTTATTCAGCTCTTTTACAATAATTGGTGGGTATTGCTATTGATACTTTTATGGGTACAATGACGATCTTATTGCTGACAGCGATATCTGTCAGAAAACCTTTTATCTGAACTTGGAAAATTCTGTGAGAATGTCTGAGACAGACGACAGGAGATTTTTCATTGCCGAAATGTGGGTGTACAAGGTACACCTCTGCCTCTTGCCCTTCGGGAAACCAGGCGTGATGTCGTGTTCTTATAATCTTTCTTTCTTTTCTTTATCGTGTGGTTAGTTCGTAACCTGGTGTCAGAGTTTTTATGCCGCCCATGGGCCTCTGACTTGGCTTTACATGCCGTCAAGAAATATCTCTCAGGCATGCTGGTTTCCTCACGATGTTTTCCTTCACGAAAAGCAAGTGATAATTATACTAAACGCACATGAATCCAAAAAGTCAGAGGTGCGTGCCTTGGGTTCGAACTCGAGACCTATGACTTGGCAGTCCGACGGTCACACCACTAGGCTATCACTGCTGCTAATTTTTAAACTTCTTATAATAATAATATTGTTTTAAAGAACATTATCGTTTTCAAAGTGTATTGTTCAATATAGGTGCACTTTTTTATTGTTACAGAAAACAAAGAAATAAACGCTCGTTGATATTCACTAAAATTTAGTTCCAGTAAGTTTGTTACTAAGTGCAGCCCTGCACGTCATCATTCATGATAGGAACATTGATAGTAACACGATCCGTATAGAGTGTGAAGAATCTCACCGAACGACACTACCTTCCGAATTCCTGTGTCACCTTTTTGGATTTATTTTTGCCATGAAATGTAGGCCAGTGTAGCATGGTTCTTTTGTCATTCATTAGAGGGCGCTGTTGGGTACATATTTGTGAAATTGCCTGTAGAAATTGTTTTAAAAAAACAAAATGGCAGTCTTGGTTTCGACTATGACCACGCGCCAAAGAGTTAGCTGTTAGTAAAAAAATGTGAAATTACCTTTGTAAATTTGACGGCACAGTTGACGCAGGGCTCAGCGATTGGCTGCTGTGCTGCTTCTAGCGGGTTCGATTCCCGCACGGAACAAATATTTAACCTACTGTAAAATTTACGTGCTTTTATTGGCCTACAGGTTACAGTCAGTTTAAATGTTTGCAAACGCACCCACGAGACAGGAGAAATTCCAAAAACATTATTTGTATTTAAAAAAACATGATGGCAGTGTTTCGACTCGACGCGTCAAAAGAATTAGTACCTATACCTACTAACAAGACGTTGGTTTGCAAACTGTAGATTTTACTAAGTCGAAAAGCTCATGTTTTCAAGATCAATGTGCGGGTTTTTAATATTCCTAACTACAGTCGATCGCCTAATTCTTTTACTAGTTTTGACAATGATTCCTAGTAATTGAACGTTCGATATGGTTCCAAATATTTAACTGACATATTGGTCTTATAAAGAAAATAAACTGTTGTTTTATGACGTGTGAGTGATATTCAATTTTAGGGCGATAAAGCGTTGTCGACTATAGCTACGTCTTTGTCTATAACGATTCCCGTATTTCGGAGAAATAAAATGACAAAAATACTGACATTGACGAGTCAAGATCAAGTTCTAAGTGCTTCTGTATACCTGATCGTGTATAAGGCACTTTTCCTTGAGCACTTTAAAGATTAACCTTTATTTCAATTCAAAGTAAAAAGTAAAGCTTGTTAAGATGCTAATCCATTGCTTCTTTGTGAGGGCTAGCGAACAGCTGATTCCATTTTTCTTCCACACCAAGATTACCATAGTAATACCTCAATAAAGATATCAAATTTTCTTGCATAATTGGAGGCTTTACCAACATCTGGAGGGATCTAGTGAACGAAACATTCGTTATTTACGCGACCGAGACGTCTTGACAAAGTTTTTTCGTTCCATTATTTCATGCCAAAATAAGACATGACGATGCGAAAACATATACGGGTTCAAACGTAATTCGCTGGCAAAACTCCGCAGACGTGACAGGTACCGATATCTAAACATAATTTTGAAGCGTGTCAGTTCAATTTTTTTGTATATAAATATCCACACCAATGATATCTGTGAAACAAAAAAATCGGCCAAATGCGAGTCGGACTCGCGTATGAAGGGTTCCGTAGCATCGTAGTAGGGGAGCCCTCTTTAAATTTTATTATTTGTAGTTATAGCGGCAACAGAAATACACATTCAGTGAAAATGGCAACTGTCTACCTATTACGGATCATGAGATACATCCCGCTGACATTGAGACGGACGGACAGCGGAGGCTTAGTAATAGGATCCCGTTGCCAAATACTTAAGTCGTTTTTTTGTTTTATCAAGTTTAAACAGCGGTACCCATCACGTCTATGGAGTTTCGCTAGCTAGTTAAATTTCACCTCGTATACAGCGTGAATATTTTTTCGCATTTACGACGATGGTCCCATGTAGAAAGTTGTTTGATTTGGTGGCCTGACTGCCTTGTTGGTCTAGTGGTTGCAAGCGCGACTGCTGACCATGAGGTCCTGGGTTCGATTCCCAGGTCAGGCAAAGTGTTATTCGTGTTTTCCATGAGAAATTTCTCAGTAGCAGTCACTAAGTCTTCGTGCCTGATTGATGGCAATAGGTTCGTCGCCCCCTATTACATGAGACTTAAAGATAACTGGCGAAATGTGGGTGTACTATTAGGTACACCTCTGCACTAACTCTTCGGGGATAACAGGCGTGGTGTTATGTTACGTTTGATAGTCTTTGATGACCACACCTTTCCGATACATGCTGTAAATACAGTATCGATACGAGATAATAAGGCGACAAAATTTTGTCGCGCTGCGCATGTTACCCCGCAAGCCTGTATATTTACGGCCTAACTCGGGTAGATTACCTTCTGTCTCGGCTTGAGTTACGGCCGCCTTATCTCTGACTTTTATAGTGTCGTACGTAATCAGGTGGACGGCTCTCGCATGTATCTGTAAGATATATTGCGTGGATGGATAATGGATGAATTTTAATGTGTGGTGAGAATTTTAAATCAATGTCTTAAGTTTGATGTTTTGTTGCAAGAACAACGTTTCGCTTGGAAACAGGAGAGAGGAAAGAATATCCGTAATTCCATTGTCCGTTCAATTCCCAGTGTTATTGGGTTGTTCTATCTGAAATTTCTCAGAAGCAGCCAGAATACTGGGTTTGTGCCCGGTTGATGCCAATAGATTCAGCCCTTTTTATAAAATTTGCGTGCCTTTGTGTGGGGTTTGAAGAAGTTGGATGAAAAACGATTGTATGGATCTGAAGAAAAGATGGATGGATTGTGTGAGGAATGATATGAAAGAGAAAGGAGTAAATGATGTCTAAATAAAGGAGTAAATAAATAGAGGAGTAAATAAATAAATAAATAAATAAATAAAATAAATAAATGTCGCAACGTCGCGCGTCGGACAGGGGAGAATGGAAGAAGAAAACGTGATGATGATGGGGTACATCTTTGCCTAATCCTTTTGACTACAGACTAGATGCCATGTTATATTTCTAAACGCAATATCATTGATTGCAGGATAATCCTTTGGGTATATGATAAAAGACTGCAAAAAATGTACAAAGTTTCTCTGACAAATTCGAACTAAAAGCATGAATTTCAATTATTGTTTAGTCAAAAAGAAAAAGATGTAGACAGTCCAGCAGTGGCGAAGGTTCCACACAAATCGATTCCTACCGGATTCCCTTTGAAAAATGGCACAGTCAGTATTCTAAAGACAAATAATATAATCACATTAGAGATATGTACTCCGGCTTACCTCTTACAAAAATTGACCCTTCGCTACTGCAGTCCAGTCACAAGATATAATAACTGTGAGAGGACTCTAGTTGGGGTTGATAAGGTCGATAGGTAGGAGATTTCTCTTCAAAAAAATCCTTGAATTAAATCAACTACAATCATCTTAATCAAAATCTCGTTCTAACCTCAGCCTTCACATAGCAATATAATAATTATATTTACTCCTTGTAATCATCTTAGATCTTAAGTAGTAAAATTAATTACGAGGACTGTTGACAGGAGATAAAAGATATAATTGTTACCATTTATTGTTTTATTCATTATGACAATTCTGTTGCATGTTGTTATTCGTTTAAAATGAGTGCTAAAGACTGTTATAATGTGAAGAAAAAGTATGAATTAGTGGCTCCCGATGGCGGATGGGGTTATATGATAGCGGTAGCTGTGATTATTAATATTGTGAGTCTAAATTCATAGTCTTTTTTTGCATGTTTGCCCTTTGTTTAGGTTCTTCAGAAAGTTCAAGAGCATAGAACTTGCATTTGGCAGGCGTGCGTGTATGACCAGATGTATGAACGTGGACGAAGCAAAAGTTATGAGTAGCAGAGGCGAAGGTTCCATACAACTTGACTCCTACCGGCTTCCCTTTGAAAAATGGCACAGTCAGTATTCCATAGACAAATAATATAATCACATTGAAGATATGTTCTCCGGCTTACCTCTTACAAAATTGCCCCTTCGCTACTGATGCGTAGGCATTGTACCAGGTGGCGTTTTGTTGTTTCTGCCTACTTCCACGAAAAAAAGGCATGTGTGACATAAGTTGTCTTTTTACGCTACTAAGCGGTGCTGGTGTGCCAGATTGAACATCATTTGTGGAGGTCAGATAGCCGCTTCATGTCAAAAACAGGTATCCAGGTTTATCCCGTTAAACTGAAAGCCGACCACAGCATAGTTGGGAAAGGCCGTGCAGATTATTATTCTTTGTATATTGTACGCAAAATTACTGTGTTTTTTTTAACAATATTTCAGCTTATGTAAAAAGGCGTGTTCGACAAGTTGTGCCTACTTATGTGCTCCTTTCAGATCAATACAAAAACGTTTTGTTGCTTTTCCTCATTTTCACTAATAGTCTTGTCTTCAATTTGATTTCAGTCAACATCGACGGCATTCACAGCAAGCTATGGGCTGTTGTACAAAGAGTTTCTTCAGGAAATCGGGAAGAGCCCAACAAATGCCTCCTTAATGCGCGGTTTCAGCGCAATTTGTACAGCAATTGCAGGTAAATATTATTATAATCTCTTTTGAAAATGTTTTAGAAAGAATCGGCCAACCTGTATGATTTGTCTATAAAATTATTTATTTTATTGTTAAAGAGTCTCAACGTGAGTTCTATTGAGATTAGCCATGGCACTTGAACCTCTACACTATGTTCTTAGGCCTGTGCTAAGTAATTATATTAAACTAGGTGTTGCCCGTAACCTTCTTTCGCGTGAAATTATTATAAAAATATTACCTACTTCCCTTTTAGAATCGAATTTTGTGACCATTTTCAAGAGTTTAATTTTTTTTGCACGGAACCCTAGTTCTTATTCTAAAATAAAAGTAGTTTTAGTTACTCCTTATGACATCAGCTATCTGCCAGTAAAAGTCCCGTCAAAATCGATCCAGCCGTTTCGGAGATTCGCCGGAACAAATAGACAGACAGCTAGACAGACAAAAATTGAATAATTAGGATAAAGTTCTCAAATACTTTCTGTTTTAATTTTCAGGGTTTCTAACCAGACCACTGCTGTCGATTATGAGTGTTCGAATGCTGATGTTGGCAGCTACGCTGTTATTCAATACTGGTGTAATATGCATCATGTTTGTGAAGTCTGTCTTCACATTCCATCTATGCCATGGGATATTACAGGTAAACATGGTTATTTACGAAGTAAGGAGTTTTATATGGATAGTATTTCGACTGTATATAGGGTGACTGGTAATTAGTGACCGATACTTAAACACGTGATTGTACTTATGATAAAAAACAACTTTCCCAAAGAAACATTTTCTTTTTATACTCATTCACTTTTAGCCCAATAACACAACAGCCGTATGAAGTCACTACTATCGCACTGTGCAACTGTGGATAGGCATAGCTCCCGCTCGGCTCTCAATCTCGCAAACTACATAACTTAACATCACACCTGTAATCCCCGAAGGGTTAGGCAGAGGTGTACTTAACGTCTACGTTTCTTGTCAATCTCTGCTATCGCAGATCTGCTGCAAGAGAGTTCTTACTGAAATAAGCGGTACCTTTGTGCTCTTTTATCTGTAAGTTTGGTTTGTGTGTACATAAATAAACTATAATTAATTTATTTATTTATGTTATGACAGATAACTTCACAGCTGACAGTACATTAACATAAAATTATTATGTAAAACATTACGCCAATTTATTACGAAGTACACAAAAAAATGATTAGCCGATCGTGACTCGAATTAATTTGTTTGAATGTCTGTGTGTGCGGGTATCTGCACGACGTGGGTGTCTGTGTTCGGCCATTTGTTGCACTTAAAGCTTAACCAACAAACGCCAGAGTATGGAAACGTCGAAGCTTAGTTACTACGCTACGGTGGAGGCACGTAGTTTCGGTTCATCGGTTGATTTGCAGTCGATACGCTACCAATGAGTTGCCCGCTGGGTGCTATCGACAACCAACAGTTTGCTTCTACATGCATACTAATTTATGGACTAGAATGAGGATTAATACAATGAGCAGCAGTTCCTAATTATAGAACATGTTGCAATACAAGCTGCTGGACTATTCAGAAAGGTTTGCAGCACATGTTTCTTGAAACAACGTATTTTTTTTGTAGTTATTGAGAAAACAGGGTTTGTTTCATCAAAAAATCAGTCGGTTGAAATATATGGAAAAGGCTTTTTTATAATTGATGAAAAATTTCAAAGGGCTTAAAATCATGTGCTGAATTACAGTTTGCGTGTCATTGTCCTGAAAAGCCAAACAAAGCAGACCTTTAAAATCATTGTTCTGGTTTTAATAATTATCGTGATTATTAATAGAAGCTTTAATCGGACGCATCTTGGACAGTCAGCCCTGTTATCACTATTTTCTGACAGGATTATACTCGTACAAGGTGTAATCAGACTCTTCACGAAGCCGTCAACCAAGCATTCTGTACTAAGTAACCCATCGCAAAAATTATTGCTGGGTTAATGGTATAACTCAAAGTAACGCACTCAAAACATTGTGTTGGTGGATGCATTGAATAGTACAGGGTCGTGGAGGTATTTAAAGTAAAAAACCTTGTATTTAAAAAAAACCTTGTGAAAAAGTTGGAACTTTGACCCCCAATATCTCCGTAACTAGAAGGTTCCCAGGTATGGTCTGGAACAAAAAAATGATCGCAATGACGGGGAAAACAAGTGCCTTTCAGGTTCGTAAAGGGTCTAGTTACATCATTTATTTCCCGCGAATTATTCTCCTCTTGAACGTGTGATAAGCCTGAATTGTTTATGAGAGCATTTTCAGTAAAGCGGAGTTCATATCTGTTCCAGGGACTTGGATTCGGGTTCATATACAATTTGTCGTGCACTATACTGAACGATTATTTCGTGAAGAGGCGACTGATGGCGATAAGTTTGGTACAAAGTGCTGTTGGTAAGTTTATCATAATAATTACTGTTTATTTATTTGAAAATAGATTAAACGGCCATAAATGTTCAATCAGATGCGTTTTATTAAGTCTGTAAGTTTGGATGTTGGAGGTAATCTCCGAAACTACTCAACTCAGTGTCACAGTACATGTTTCTTCGACTCGAACCAAGTCACGATCAGAAACGAGTGACCAATTAAGTCGATGGATACTCCAAAGCCATCATTTTATTATTTTTGTAACTGTTGCTAGTAACTTAGGCATGCTATGTACTTGAACGGGTTCGGCACATACGATTCGGCAGTATTTAAAGCAATAAGTAAATTTTTAGCGTTCCGTAACCAACGGGACCCTGTGGTCTGTCCGTGTGTCTGTCAGCGGGATATATCTCATGCTCCGTAATAGGTAAACAATTGAAATTTTCGCGGATGTGTATTTCTGTAATAATAAAAATAAAATTAAAAGGTGCTCCCCTACTACGATGGTACGGAACCCTTCATGCGCGAGTCCAACTCGCAGACACGGCAACTCGGTGCTATAACATTATTTATCAATACATAACTAGGTACGGTACAGTATAGTATACTAAAAGTACCTATTCGCCTTCGCTCATGCGTACGGAAACTCCTCTCGCATCTACTTACTGAATCAAATTCAGGTCAGCTCAGCACAAATCGAGCTAAGAGAGCGCTACATACCGACCTGAACAGTCACCTTACATATTTAATCATCATCTGCCTAGCCTTTTCCCAACTATATTGGGGACGGCTTCCATTCTAACCGGATGAACCTGAATACCAGTATTTTACATGGAGCGACTGCTTATCTGACCTCCACAACCCAGTTAGTACCGGGTAATACGATACCCCTTGGTAAGACTGGTTGTCAGACTTTTTGGGCCACTGACTACCTAACGACTGTCAAAGATCTACAAATGACACCCGGGACCAACGGCTTAACGTGCTTTCCGAGGCACGGAGGAAACTCGGTATGTAATGGGTGGTCACCCATCGACAGACCAACCTAGGCAAGCACGGCTTTACCTAAAGATCGACCCGAGCGGCTGTTCTTACTTAGCCACGAGCTCCTTACATATTTCTAAAGTCGAATTTTCTAAAACTCATTCTATCTTCTAAAGGCCCTTTCATCAATATACTTGTACAATAAGCTATTGAAAATCTAAAAACTCCTCTGTTTGTGCTAGGGACAACAAAGCACTCTGTCAGCTCGACGTCATCGGCGGGTCCATCCAAATTGTTTGACGTGCCATTCATCAAAATCTGCGCAGTGTTCGCTTTATTTATTTTGTATGGGAATTTTTAAAGGTTGTTTTAAGCGTCGTGTTTATCATGCTGTTGTTGTTGATAAATGGTACTGTGTTGCTCTCTGTTCTGAAAACAATGTTGTTCTGTGTTTTTAGGTTTAGATAAGTTTTTGCTTCATAATTATTACTTATTTTACTCTTTGAATGTTTATTTGGGCTGCTTTCCGGTAGCAAACTTCTTATGATACTCACTATTACTACCAGAAAAATCATTAATTAGTTTTATTATAGAAATTACTTATTCTGTTGAATATGGTAACTCCATTGCTTCCGTCACTGTTTCTTTATTTCAAATGATTGAGTTTAGATGTTCAGATTTATTAAAATATTTGTTTCTTCTTTTTTTTACTTTGTGCAGCTTAATAAAATAAAGATATTACGTGGAAAGAAAAGCCCCGTAATTGCTTCATATACTGTACTTACATACTTTAATTGATGAATGTTTCTGAAATTAACAGAGTCCTAAACAGCCTATCTTCTTTAAACATTTAAATGTTCGTTTGTTAAATACATTAAACACTCTAATAATAAACAGTTAAAGTTTGTAAGTTTGGATGTGAAGATTATCTCCGAAACTACGTATCCGATTTAAAAAAAATCTGGAAAGCTATTGTGTAAACGTGGGGTAACCCCGGGTAAACACTGACACGGCGACGTTCAAATTGTCTTCAAGTGATAGTTCATGTCATACGTGACAGATGGCGCCACTTATGGCACAAGGAATCTTGCACTGCAGCGTATCAAGCACGTTCGGTTTCATGATGGACGTGCGTGTTTTCTTAGTATATTTTTCTTTAGAAGTGATTCGTAGGTTATCCTATAATTATTGAACGATAATGACTTAGTAAGACAAGAACTAAAAAGCGAGTAAAAGTTTAGTGAAAGAATAAACGCATTCATGTTGATGATTTTCAACATGTAAATCACAATCGACCAGAAATAAATCCACATTGGTTTACAAGTCATTCATTCAATTCATTTGTTTTACTTATGGTGTTAATAATGGGTGTAAAAGTATCCTTAACGAAGCCGAAAGGCATTTGTTCTCCTCGTCATTGCGATTATTGTTTTGTTCTGGACCATTTCTGTACCTGGGAACCTTCTAGTTACGGAGATATTGGGGGTCAAAGTTTCAACTTTTTCACGAGTTTTTTTTAATACAAGTTTTTAATGTTGTAACTTTACTTTAAATACGTCCACGATGCGCGTACTATACATACAATGCATCCATCAGCACAATGTTTTGAAATGTTTTTTTTTGTGGTGAAATTTTTCACCCCAAAAACACGTCTTTTCCCATCAATAATTTTTGCGTAGACTTATGTTCAGAAGGCTTGGTTGACGGCTTCGTGAAGGGTCCGTATACACGTTTTGCCAGTTATGTTTAACTTTCACGTTACAGAGGGCGAGCCTATTGCCAATCGTTATAAATCATCTCTCATTAACCCCGCGCATCGAACCAATAACAATGATCATAGGTACATCATAAAATGACAATATTTTCTTTCTACATACAATGTAATTTATTGCGAAGGGATGTGCACGGCATCCACTCAGCCGTGGTCTCTGTGTAGAAACGTTATGTTCGCTTTAGTGCATCATGTCTTGAATTGATCCTTTACATTTTATAAGATACCTATAGCTCTGGGCTGTTTTATTTAATGTTATATGGAAAAGGATTGTGTACATGTTGTGAAAAATATCTGTATAAAAATAGTCATAGCACCTAAAACATGTTCTGATGTCTACCAAATCGACTGATCCTAATATGGCCCACTTCCTCTCACTGTAAGAAAGTTTGTCACGACCTGACCAGTCGTGCCCATAGCATCATCATTAGTAACTGCAATGATTTCTTACGAAATGTATAGGAACAGTTTTTTGCAATTTCTGACTTTTTCAGTACTCCAACCTGGGTTGGTCCTGTTAAAGTTTTTGATCAGTATTAGAAACAGGAACGATTAGCATCAATAAAAAATATTGTGTAAAATGGCCATTTTCTTGCTAACCGTATTTTTTTTCTAAATCTGCGTATGGAGATCAAAATTTTACGAAAAATTATAGAGTAGAGAGTCTCCTCCACTTTCGTGTAGCTACAACGGTTAAGATACTTCCCCTTACTGCCCCGCTGAAAGTTTTCACTAATATAACTTGAGGTCAGCGCATCACGCGTTTTCCTTCCACTTTCCCCTGCCAGCCGTCACGTGATCATTTACTCCATTTGGGAAAATACACACCATTTTGTAATAAACATTTTTCCAAAAACGTCTTCGCTTGTCTCAACTCACATCCAATTACACAGCTCCTTTCACATTAGAAGGATTCATTTATCAAACCAGACTACACGGTCTACCGCAAATGTCTAGTAAACCCACAGAGCGCAGAATAGTCGCGCCGGTAGCGTATAGAGACGTCAGTATTCATTCTCCAACAGTGCGATGAGCATCTACTTTTATTTTATTTTGGGACATACCCACCACAATATTTCCTATTACTGCCACTACTAAAAGCCTGAATCAACAGTGCCAAGGCAATTAGTAGTCAAAGAATCCCAGATTATTTTTTCAATTGTTTTCGATCGAAGTGTGAAAATCTCTGCGATTTGGAAGATACCTACACTCAGTGTTGGGTGACCAAAGGTTGAAGAAGAAGAAGTCGCCCCATGCAAAATTATAGAGTTCAGCTGCATCCGGTTAGACTTAAAGTCGACCACAACAAAGTAGGGAAAAGGCTGCGGTTTTAATGATGATTTACGTCAACGGTGACACGTTTAGTTTGTACGGGAGGGGTTTACAGTACCGCCTCCGTGTTCTGTGACTACACCTTAACGATTTCAGTCGACATTACATCTGGACTCAAGATGAATGAAACAATACAATTTCGTATGTTCACATCGCAAGAAATGTTACTGAATAAACATTTTATACTTTATATTCATTTTCGTCTCATATTATCTACGTGACAGAGACGTGACGTTTGTAATTAATCACTGTGTTATAGGTCCAGTCACGTAAAAAGAACGCTGACCGCTCAAATAAACTTTATCCATTTTTTTTTATTCCAGCCTTTTCCAAAGTACTAAGTAGCTAGTAAAGTACCTATTACGTTCTACAGTGAAACAATTATACTTATATTATAAAACAATAGCTTAGTCCTTCAGGGCGCGACTGTATAACGTGCGCATACACATCCCCTCCACTGTCGCTCAGCGTGCTTTTTACGTGACGGGACTTATACCGCTCACAATTTATATTGACGTTCAAATAGGTGTTGGAAAGACAGATTTTAATATATTACTTCCGTGGAAGAAGTGCAACAATAGACTTACGATATAAAGAGTTTGATAAATTGTTTAGTCAAATACTAATACCATTTTATTCTTCGAAAGATTAAATATGATTTCCATACCATCCAGAGGAGCTCGTGGCACAATAACAGCCGCTCGAGCCGATCTTTAGGTTAAGCCGTGCTTGCCAAGGTTGGTCTGTGAATGGGTGACCACCCGTTACATACCGAGTTTCCTCCGTGCCTTGGAAAGCACGTTAAGTCGTTGGTCCCGGGTGTCATTTGTAGGTCTTTGACAGTCGTTAGGTAGTCAGTGGCCCAAAAAGTCTGAAAACCAGTCTTACCAAGGGGTATCGTATTACCCAGTACTAACTGGGTTGTGGAGGTCAGATGGGCAGTCGCTCCATGTAAAATACTGGTATTCAGCTGCATCCGGTTAGAATGGAAGCCGACCCCAATAAAGTTGGGAAAAGGCTAGGCAGATGATGATCCATACCATCCGTAGGGAGACCGACAGACTAACGCTCACATATAGGCACTGCACGGGGCATCGGATCAGCGAAGGTTCAACTTCAAAAGTTTTTTTTATGTATCACCTCAGATCAGATCATTTATTCTTCTGCTTAGTGTGTCGATGGCAAAAAAGTTAAATAATTCTTTGTAATCCTAATCAGACTTTAATCAAGCCGAGAGAAATAGTTCTTTCATTACGTATTTATCACCATTTCTTTTTCAGCGGTCATCTTAATGGTAGCACCCCTGTTCGTCAAGTGGTCTCTAATAGAATACGGGTTCCGTGATACAATTCTGCTAATGTCAGGGCTAACTGCGCACAATTTTATTGCAGTAGCTTTAATGCAACCAGTCAAATGGCATCGGAAACGGATTGAAGTTCCTGATGGCAGTAATGGTAAGTTTTTTTTTTCTCCCCACTACGTCTACCTATGAGGCTGGCTTCTGCTTAACCGGACTATCCTGAGGGTGCCTTGAGTGTAAGGCCTCCAGCCAGGCTCAGAAAACTTATAAAATAAGCGACAGCGCGCTAAGGACACCCCCTGTGGGGTACGAGCCTCGGCTTAGGGTGTTGCTGGACAGGGCAGTAAAGAGACTGAATCTGACCTTTGTTCCCACTAGTTCCACCGAACTGTACCACCGGTGGTACTAGTGTGAAATCTCGTTCTCAATAGTACCACCACCTACTTAGTGGTACTAATGGGACTGTTTGTACCCAATAGTACTACCTGTGCAAATTGTATAGGTAACCTTATTTTTTACCGACTGTAAACTTATGGGACGAAATACCTACCATATTATTTAGACGTAGAGTAGTCTAAAGGGTGTAACTACTCTCTTATACTAAAACCACTTCACAAAAATAAGTCATATCCTTATAGGGTTACGGATCCATTTTATATTAGACACTAACTTTGTTATCGAATTAAGCCATTTTCCATTCCATACTGCTATGAATCCGTTGTGACCAAGTCGCCCCCTTTAAGCAATACTAAAAAATAAAAACTTTCATACAGAAAAGTTGTTCCGCGACAAGAAACTGAACGAAGAAACTGGCGTTGTCGTGCCAATTATCAAACTGACAAACGCAGACGGCAATCTTTCCAATCCCAATGAAAAATTGTATTTCGTTTCGGAGGACGGAGAGTCCGGCGGAATCAAGTAAGTTAATTGCATTAAAATATTAAAACTTTTCGTAAATAACGTCAGTTTGGAAAGCCAAGGGGGAGGCCTTTGCCCAGCAGTGGGACAGAATAAGTTAATATTTATAAAAAAGTAAGTTACGTGTTTTTTACAATCTGACGACTCTGAAAAATTGAGTCTGGACAGTTTTTTAAAGCATAATATATTCTATAAGTACAGCATATAACTCGCAACTGGAAAAGGAACACTTTTAAAAAGAATAAACTTTATTTGTGCAGAATAATCTTGGAAAAAAAAGTTTGTTACAAATCAGATGTTTCAGATTTAGTGAAAAGCCACAATAATATCTTCGAGAAGTTTTGCCTGTTTTATGTCATTTTGGTTCAGGCTCCGGACGATGTGATGAAAATCAACGTTGCTGAACAGCTCGTTGTTAGTTTTTGCCCCTTTTTGAAAACTTCAACGGGCCCCTGCCCGAAGAATCTTCGTCTGAAACTTTTCACAATATAGTTTTAGCGTTCTCCCATCACGAGGGCGTGATGGGAGAATGCTAAAGAACTTGATAACCGAGTAGGTAGGGACCTACTCGGCTATCAAGTCGAGCATATTGCCATCAACCGGGTCCAAATCCAGACTCCGTTGCTGAGAAATTCCTAATGGAAAAATGATCCCAGGATCTAATGATGAACGATTATTACGAAGTTTCAGGAAAATCATCAATGCACTAGTAGACAAGTCGTTAAGTGAAGAGTTTTTAATGTCATGCGTGTGCGCTGGTCCCGCGCTCGCCATGTTCGCTGATACCACGTACTCGTCAATCCTACCACAAGCGTTGCACACTGCGGGATGGTTGCAAGTAAGTTAGAATTTGTCCCAGATACATGACGTGCATACAAAAATAAAACAAAATATAAAATGAAATCACACAAAGCAAAACAAATATTTATTGAAATTGTAGGGACGGAACAGAATAGTTTCTAGCTGCACGTCGACTCTGTGACAGTTACAATGCTTCTGTGTCAAACAAAACCTTTCATTGTAGTCTTTATGATTACTTTGGTCAAAGACATTCAAATATTTCCGAGCGATAGACGGGACAAGACGAAAAAAATCGTAATCCAAAACTTGTTACTACTTAGTAGTAACAAATCGGTCTGTCTAGTGTCACACGCCCGCTTGTCAGGTAGAATTCGTGTGTCAAAATCGAAAAGATTAGGATGAAAATTATTGTATGACAATTTTCCCAATGTCCGCTCTATATGTGTTTTAAATCTCTTTGACTTTGGTATTTCGTCCATGAGGCCCTGTGTTAAGTCATGTAATTTAAAATATGTGTTCTTCTAACGTTCGTTAACAGGTGTTGCAAACGTCATCACATCATGTCTTTGGATCGGCATCATTCGGCACAGCTTACTGGTTCGGGAAAAGCCGCAGATTTAGCGATGATAAAAACTAAATGTATCTTAAAATATTGCTTCCGGTCGGCCTTGTATACTAATAATACGGCTAAATCGAATGTGCAAACTCGAATGTATTATGAAAATCTCTAACCATCGACATTAGACACCTCTATTTTTTATTTTATTATAAGCCTGATGTGTCTGCAGGGCAAAGGCATCCGTCCCTCTTTCCATTTATTTCTGTCTTTGGCTATTTGGGCCCAATCCTTTTGACAAGAGTCCAGCTCGTCACGCCATCATCTTCTGGGCCTACCGCGTCGCCGGGTTCTGTTGTTCGGAACCCAATCTGTTGCCACTTTGGCCCAATTTTGGTGCGACACCTCTAACATATTCAAAATTCAAATCTACTCATATGAATCACACTATCTAGAAATCTAATATTATTGTAAAAATATGTAAACATGCTGTAATTTATGTATCTATACGGTCATTGGCCTATCCTTTCAACTGTGATACAAATCTTTTAATGCCATGTTCTACGCGCCATCTCCAAACTATTTAGCACTGTATAATAGAATATGGTTGTTGGATGTTAAGTTGGATATCAATAAATTATGCTCGTGCGCCATCCATACCCTCCATCTGCTTTGTCTTAGTGACTGATTATAAAAGAGAAACGCGACGCACTATTGGGTAGTCAGACACCATCGTCCTCTGCCTAGCCTTTTCCCAACTACGTTGAGGTCGGTTTCCAGTCTAACCGCATGCAGCTCATTACCAGTATTTAACATGGAGTGAATGCCTTTCTGATCTCCACAACACAGTTAGTACTGGATTTAAATACGATAACCTTTGGTGATACACCATTAACCAATAATAGGAATGTGGAGTTGTCGAGGACCTACAACATTTCTTGATGGAATTTGTCTAATATGAGTCCAGTAGAAATAATTTTAAAAGGTTCCTGAATTTGAACAGGACTGGTGTAGGCATGTTCCATACAATTTTATCCCAACCAAATGGCGGCCCATGTCTTGAAAGTACAATTATTTAGGGTACGATGGGACTAACATAAGCCATGTGTAAAATCCCCTATATACTATTAAGAAAAAAAAAACAATAATAAGACGTTATAAGACGCAAATTTATAAAAAACACTTTTAAGTCCGATTCAATTTTTATGTAAAATAATATTTTTAGTTGCTTTGAAATAAATAGATAGAGTCAGTGAGTTGGCAATTTGGTGACGTCACAGATTGTTATTGCCATAAAAAATCTATGGCAGAATCGCGTTTTGACAGCTCATAAAAAGTACCTATGTCAATTGATTGGTGTTGTCAACTACCCTACTGGTGCATACACGAAGTAGATAATTAGTATATAATTGTGTTCTAATAATTATAACTTCTCCTTCGTTCCCACGAAACAAGAGACTCAACTTTTAGCTTTATTTTGATTTCGAAGATAGTAGTTTTCCGCTTATTTTTTATGTAAATTGGAATAGTTTATCTATGCTATGTCGTTATCACCGGTAAATCAGGCATCTTATCTAGCCCAGACCGAGATCAATTTAATTCAATTATAAATATTTAATATCTCAAATTATGTAGATTGGTTAAGATTGTTATTACGAAAGTGATGTGATCTACAACGCGTTTTTCGGATTGTTTTTAAGCGCAGGAGATCGGAGTTCTTCTCTAAAAAGACTAGGAAAACATCGTGAGGAAACCGGCATGTCATAACCGTTTCCCTAGCCTTTTCCAGCTTCCAGTCTAATCGGATGCAGCTGAATTCCAGTACTATTTAACATGGGGCGAATGCATGTCTGACCTCCACATCCCAGTTAGTGCTGGGTTATACGGAAACCGAAATGTACTGGAATCAACATTTTTAAGACTTATGATATCTGACAAATGGGCCTACATGGTAAATTATAGTCCACTCTCTCACACTCTTGGAAGCCTGTTTCCCTGCAGAAGAGACATTATATTATTTATGCAAGGTGCAGTTTTGCATCCTGGTCAAATTCAAGAAGGTATTTATGCTAATAATTCTCGACCAGAATCAATAATAAAATGGATATGTATTTTTTATTTTATTTTTCTTATTTACGGAAATCGGTAAGTGGGGATAGCAGCGGCGGCGCGGCGCCTCGCACAGATCCTCGACACTCACGCACACAGCGACATATCTCACGATGGCTAATTCTGTTTGTTTTGTTGAAATGTAAACACGAAAGTATTCGTGTTATTCTGAAACACAGTCAAATAAAAAAATAGCAGCTTTCTTAATTATTGACCAGGTAATTTAAATTGATTATTTATTTATGTCTTTTGTGACAACCTCCTGAATTTTGACAGGTTGCAAAATTGCACCTTGTATAGCGTATCGCATCTTACCATACCATATTAGGACGACAAAGGTTATTTTGCAGGTACACACACATACCACAAAGTCTTCTTAAGTAAATAATAGGTACACTCATACCTACCTACACAATAGATACTCAATGTTTGAGTACAGTAGTATTATATTTAGAAGTATGTAAGTATCTTCAAAGTAATTATTTGCTTGCAGGATAACATCGCTTTGGCCCAGTCTCTGTATGGGTTTGGCGACTTGGCTATGCGGGTGCTGTTCGTGGTTCTAAGTAATTGGCTACACAAGCTGGGCAGCCAAGAGATTTACGTCCTCGGAGTTACACTCGGCTTAGTGTCAAGGCTTGGTAAGTCTTACATGTCATATGAGGCAATTCTTATAATACGCCTTGGTCTGTAACCACGTGGAGCTAAACCTAAGAGGCGATCGTAGCTAAATAATAACTGCAGCTCGGAGCCATCATCAGGTCAAGCTACGCTTGCCTAGGTTAGTCTTTGGATGGATAACCACCCATTACATACCAATCTCCAATTATGTTCTATTTTATCCATTATATTATAAAAGACGTTGCCACACTAGGAATTTCTCCTGCATCGTGGGTGCGTTTACAAACATATAAACTCACATACACAAACAGCCAGACCCAGAACAATTACCTGTAGGCGACACAAACATTGGTTCACACGCTTAGAATGTAAGCTGAACCCATTCAGCTTACAGTCTAATTGAATACAGCTTATCCTACATCAAACGTGGATTGATTGTTTAACTGACCTGCATAATCCAGTAACTGGGTAATACGAAACGCCTTGGTAAAGCTGATAGTCAGACTTTCTGGTTCCTGATTAGAACGGCTGTCCAAAATCTACAAATGACAGTCGGTACCAACGGCTTAACATGTTTGCAGGGAGGGTCGATATAAATGGATGATCACCATCTACGGACCAACTTCCGCAAGTCTTGCTTAACCTCCGATCGACCCGTGTGCCTGTTATTAACCCACGAGCCCCCAGAGTTTCCTCACATTATTAAACCTATTATGATTACCTATTTGAACGATAGAGCATAAACGCACGCGCGTGCCCTCCACGCCAAGCCTCAATTTCGCCTACCATTTTGTCACATATTTGTGTCGTTTGGCGTTTGAGCGTGCTTGTCACGTATATGTGACAATTACGTTCAAAAGGTTAAAGTGGGTGTGGCAAAGAATTAAGCCTTACAATATTCTGTTTTTCCCCAGGTATGTTATGGTCGAAGAGTTTCATAGCCATGATGGTCTACATTCCATTGGTGGGTGCCTCTCATTGTGCCGTCACTATCCTCATACCGCTGGTGGTAGCTGATGCTGTGGCTCCTCACAAGTTCACAGCAGCACTCGGCATGCTGATGATGCTCTCAGGGCTAGTCAATCTGGTGCTGGGACCTGCTATTGGTAAGTTTAATAGACTTATTTAACCCTGTTATAATACAGGGCAATGTTATGAACATAACATACATAACATCACGCTTGCAATCCCCGAACGGTTAGGCAGAGGTGTACCTAGAGTACACCCACATTTCCATGTAATAGGGCCACTGACTACCTGTAACGACTGTCAAAGATCTACAAATGACACCTGGGACCAACGGCTTAACGTGCTTTCCGAGGCACGGAGGAAACTCAGTATATAATGGTCCATCAGCGACCACTAGACACAATAAAAGTCGTAATGAAATTAGGCACTAATATACAGCACTTTTTGAACATCAAAATGGCATAAAGTTGGTCTCCCAAAACGGCCCCGCTGGACCACAGCTTAGTGCTTTACATAGGTAGAAAAAAATATGGGACCAACACCCGAGAAAAAAACGAATATTGATTGCAAATTGTAAATAAATATTGATTAGGTATAGTTTGGTCATATTTAATTATTCTATAGCTTTTTAATGGTAAAATATAAAGGGGACAATATTTTCTGTCACTTAAGTTTAGATCTGTCACTAATCTGCAATACCCTAATAATTGTCTTTGGTCCAATCATTGGGTTCATGGACGGCTCAGACCTCAAGTGCGTATGCGGCGTCTCCCCACATACAATGGCCCACCTTCCATCTTGCACCGCATGCCCTATCACCTGAGAACTTGATGCTCACTGCATCAGTGAGTGGGGTTCGCGTGGCTGAGTTTTGGGCTGAACATAACATTTGAACTTTTTGCCATCGACACGCTAATAAGAAGAATACCCTAATAATAATATCTATCCCCAAGAAATATATTAGACATCATATTCATTAAAACTGTCTCTAAGTATAAATCATCTGATTAAAAGTAAATGTTATTATGTATGTTTGATCACTTTTTTCTATAGCCTTCAAATATAAGACGCTTGTCTAGTTTCTGAAGGTTTTATTATATCAGTTAACAATATTCTTATATTTATATACAGGCTGTCCTTTTGCATCTCGTCAAATTCAAGGAGGTAACTACGCTAATGATTCTCGACCCGATTCAATATTAAAATTTTAAAAGTTTTTTTTTGTTTACACTAATCGGTAAGTTTGAACCACCAGTGTCTGATCCTCGCCCTATAACCACGCTTTCACACACATAAACAAACTCAAACGTTTATTCCATAATTTATTATTCCCTAAACCACTTTCCCCCGCCTATTTTGTTTTTTTTTCTTTTTTTAAGGAGATTATTCTGAAATATGACAGTATTTCAGAATAATCTCCATCCAATCTAAAGAACTAAAAAGAGTACCGTTTATTAATTAATTGACCGATTTGATTATTTTATGACAACCTCCTGAATTTTGACGAGGATGCAAAACTACACCTTGTAATATTAGATCATTAAAAAAAGTGTACTGTTTCACTGACTTGTTAAATCTTATTTGATCTCTAGACAACTTTATTACATAACAAAAAAACACGCGTAATGCAAATCTCATAACTTAATTACATTATTTTTATCTAAAAAAGTTAACTAAATCAAATGTGACAGACAGACTTGGTAAATAAGATACTTCTTATCTTTGAAATGTTGTATGATTTTTTGTAAGATAATTCTTTAAATGTTAGATCAGAGGTTACGTAGAAGCTAATCTCTGCCGGGCACCTGATAATTCAAACTAATGGGCACCCAGTTGTCAAAATATATCATTAAAATTGTACGATTTTTAATAGACGTATAAAAAATATGCATTTGATTATAAAACATCGGAAAAAAATATTCAAAAGGACTGTTCAGAAAATGTCTGATAGATGATCACAAAACGGGTAATTATTGTATAGATCAACAGTTGAAAACTGAGAAGAAAAAATAAGAAGTAAATTTGCGTTATTTCAAGGATTAACAGAAAAAAGAATGAACAATTAAAGCCGTTAGGGGTAATAATGTTGTATAGTCTGGCGGCAAAGAGCATGAGGTCCTAGGTTCGATCAGAGTTGGGTTTTCCCATCAGGAATTCCTCAGTAGTAGTAGTAGTAGTAGTAGTAGTAGTAGCAGTAGTAGTAGTCAGGAGCCACGGAGTGTGGATTTGTGCCCGCATGATGGCAATAGGCTCGTCCCCTATCACATGCGACTTAAAACATAACTGGTGAAATATCGGTGTACTAACCCTTCGGGGACTACAGGCGTGATGTTATGTATGTGTTATGTTTGTATTGCTTCGGGTTTCTACAAAAACTGCGTATTCAGACTGATGTGTGATCCTTTATATTTTTCAGGTGCAGTACGAGAGTTGTCAGAAAGCTACGGACCAGTGTTCTACCTCATCGCGTCCTGCTTCGCCATTATCGTTCTCTTCTGGTCGATAGAACTATGCTATAAGCGGAACAAACACAAGAGATTACAACGCAGGGAATATTTACGACAAAAGAAGTTAAATAAATGATATTAATGTTTACTTATGTTATTTTTCTTCTATGTTTCTTCTCTATAGTTCAGTCAACCCAGTACGGGCGGATTGTGGTCTGTTACGGAAACCGGACGTAGATAATAAATAGTACATTTTGATACAAGTGCGGAAATTTTGTCATTGCAGCCTAGGCAAAATTCACACCCGAGCCGTAGGCGTGCGGGTTATGGAGCCGAGAACTGCAGTGAAAAATGCTCAAGTGAATTAAACGAAGTTTTTCAATACACTTACGAAAAAAAAATAGACTAAAGATAGAACAGACTTAAAAAAAACACCAAACAGTGAAAAACAACTCTAGCTTCAGAACTCTCAAGTCGGTGACTTTACTTTGCTTGATTCAGTTTTTTTGCCTCCGACTTCTGAAGCTAGAGTCCTATTTTTATGTCCCCCACCCCAGTTCATCAGTTATTAAACAGAAAATAGCTTTATCCTACAAAAATGCAATACGTACTCGGTCAAAATGTATGGAACAGCTGACTTTTTTTTGGTTTGGAATGATGTACTGAATACATGGTACCGTTGCACCCAGTGCAAGTGGTGCGTCAATGTCCCTTCCACCCAGTAATACCGCAAAAAACAATAGGTATAGGTATATATAGACAATAGGTATTTGTACTTTAATGTTTCTTTCTGGCTTATAAAATGAATCTTTATAATAATTAAAATCCTTAGTTAAACACTGCAGTTTAAATTACAAAATGTTGTGTAATACCTAAGTAAGTTCATTAACGTATATTCATAGCTCACAATGATGATAGCTAGGATGTAAATACGATGACTTGAGATAAACATATCTGACGTTTTAATTTAGTATCATCTTCTTAGCCTTTACCCTCAACAGCCACCTATGTTGGAGTCGGCTTTCAGTCTAACCTGTGATAATGCAGCTTAATACCTGAATTTTACATTGACCTCCTCAACTCAGTTCTTGAGATACACGATAACCTTTGGTAAGAATAGTTTATCAGACCTGCCTTTTGACTACCCGTAACGACTGCCAAAGATGCCTTTAGCCGATATTACAATTTATACTATTCGGGTAACTTAGAGCTAATATAAACAATGTTCTTAAACAACACGAATTTTAAGGCCATTTACAAGTTTCCACACATAAACAGTTGAAACACTCGAAACAAAAACAACAAAAAAAAGGTAGGAACAAAATACTATAACAAAAATTAGAAAACAAAATATCGCGATCGATTAATACAAACTACAAACAAAAATTAAAAAACTAAAAGCTACATTCAGACACAAACAATTACTTTTCCGTAAAAAGCTTTTCACCAACAAATGCAATAAACATTGGTATTGAAAATGTCCAAATCCTTCGATTAGCTATAAATCACTAGTTTCACTTTTTAGCGTTCCGTAGCCAAATGGATAAAACGGAACCCTTAAAGAGTCGCCCAGTCCGACTGTCTATAATAAAGAAAATTGTTTGAATTAGATTTGGTATTAAGTTATTGAGATAAGAGACTTTTTGTAAAACTGCAGCAATAAGTTAGCTTTTATTAACATACTATGAAAAAATAATTTAGTTTTACTGTTGAGAGTAAATTTACATTTGAATGAGCGTTCAAAATACTGTTACTATATTGTTTGATGCTACGGAACCCTGTGTGTGCGAGTCCGACTCGCACTTGTCCGGTATATTTCTGCCTCTCATTTGGCTTCTTTCATTCTTAATTAAACGTATAACACAAAATGAATCAAAACTTTAAAAATAATTCATTAGTGTGAATTATCAAAAAAAGAAATGGAATATGAAATTAAAGACACAAACTGAATAGTCATTCGATTGAAACGTCTGATATCATCTTACAGGGTTTCGACGTCATAGTTTTTATCAAGAAAAAGAATTGACAGTGAAACTTTGATGACCTTGCAACCAGCACAGTTATAAGAGGTAGCGTACCTACTAGATAATTTACTGTTGTTGATTCTTTTTGAGTTCAGGATACGATATGCGTTCAAGGTTCTCAAGGTCGTCTGAAATAATAATATGATTGTTGTATGATTGTTATTATCTGGCGCAGTTACTAGTACCAAATATGGTATACATGGGGCGACTTGTCTCCTACTGTATTGATTGCGATTTTATGTTATAACTGGTAGTATAAATATAGGTTCAAAAATACCAATTTTTGAACGTATATTTAGCCTAACCTGTATTATTATTAAATAGCATCTAATCGCATTTAAATGTAGATAAGTGTTGGTTTAGTGATCGCAGGCGCCCTATATTACATGGGACTTAAACATAACTAGCCCCACAAACAGGCGGGGTAAAATGGTTAGGTTAGGTTAGGTTAGAACTGTTGTGACCAATCACGCGCGACCCGAATAAAAGCAAGTAGCAAGTACCAAGTAGCAAGTGGTACTGTGGCAGTAGTTATTGTCTTGTCACAGTAGGCTTGCCACAGACTACTTAATTAAGAAAAACAATCTTATTATAACGTAAATCTTAAAACCGTAGTTGTAAAAGAATGATTAATTAACGTATTCTGATAACATAAACTATACCTCATCATTACACGTCCTCTCTTCATTTGTCGGTACTAGTATACAGTATGTTACTTTTTTAACACAATACTGACTCTATTGGGTTCAGACTGTTTTCTTCTCGAAAACTATGCCGATTATTATTTTTGACGTTAAAATTTTAAGAAAGAGTGTAATATCTAGGTTCCAATCAATTTCTTCTATATTAAAAACTTTTCGAATTTATCTAGTAGTCCTCCCTAATGACGGCCGTATAAAATTGGGCATATTTTGTAATTTTTGGAAGGCCATATTTTCTAAAAAAAAAAGTTGCTGCAAAAAAAGGGAAATTACAGGGACGTGTCTATAGCAGACCTTGATTTTATGAAAAAAAAAAGATTGCTCTAGACCTAGAGGCTTTATTCAGGAAGAAAAATGGGGAATACATTTGCATGGAAAATTACACCCCTGTTCCCTCTAAAGTGACAATAAACTAATACTGCTTTATGATGGGGTGACAGGCCATTTCCCATAGCCCTCTAAATAAAAATACTGTTAAAATTATTAATACTTGAGTTAAAAAAAGTCACAACACGCTGTATCACCAATGACGACTGTAGGTGTGACTGGCACATCTATAGTAAAATTATCTCATCATAGAACAAAACCATTTATTACAAGTTCAAACACAATGTTTGCATTAGATAAAGTAAGTAAATATATGAATCTTAATAAAACCAGTGGCAGAGAGTGTGGGTAGTTTTGTTGTGTTACGTGATTGGTGTCAAAATGGTGGCCGATGAAAAGAAGGAGACTTCAAAGTTGATGGACAAGAAGTATGAGCTTGTGGCACCCGATGGAGGATGGGGCTATTTAGTAGCCATCTCGGCTATTATTAGTTTTGTGAGTAAAGTGTTGACATTTTTGTAAAGCTAAACTAAAGAAAGAGGGTTGCAGTTGTGTATGTGACAAAAATATACAAGGTGTAAACAGAACCTTCACGAAGCCAGCAACCAAGCATTCAGTGAATCAAACTTAACAGCCCTTTACAAACTGACAGGGTGCATTCAGCTCCTTATTTTGGATCATATTCCACCGGATTATTTCTCCGGATTTTTTTAATTTTGCAGTTACTATTCCTTTATTTCAATGTAAAATTACATTACCTGTACGCAGCAATCCATTTATGTAAATAATACGGCTAAAATCAAAAATTCATCAATGGATGTTAAATTATTCGAACGAATGACGAAGCTTGAAATCAGCTGTTCACTTCCTGCCTAGCTACAGAGTTCATCGAACTCGTCGTCGCGCTTGCCGTTCCCTACGTGCGTTTTGCCACGGTAACAATACATTGCTTATGAGGAAGTAGAACAAATCAAATTATTGGATTCCCATTACATTCATGAAGTAATTAATTTCTTGTTCCGGTCATCTTAGTGTCATATACTGAATTCACCCCATCAGTTTGTGGAGGGTAAATAATTTAAAAAATAAATGGTTTTACAATGTTACTAAATAAATAAATGTATAAAATTTATAAAACAATAATTATAAAAATTCAATCCTGTATTAACTTACTTAAGAAAGTGTATCACAATAAACAGCCAGTGTTCTTCCTCCTCTCTCCTACTTTATCTATGCTGTGCCCGACAGGGTCCATAATTGTGACTAATATATTTGTTCCCATACCAACTACTTACATTATGGTACGCAAATAAAGAATTGAGAATTGAGGGCTGTCCCTTACACCACGCATGAAAAGGGGTGAAAAAGGCGGTTTTCAATAGCATCTGATATTGACTTTAAAGTTATGCGTCGTTGTACTTGTAAGTTCTCACAAGTTTAAAATAGGCATTGTTAAAAAGTTATCCTGTAGTATGTTTGTTTTATCTAAACTAACATCTAAGTTTGAATAATCTTAGGAGCTACTGATTCGATTCAAAAGATTCTTTCACAACTGGTAAGCTACATTATCCCCGAGTGTCAAACGTTATATCAAAGATGTTCCCGTGGTATCATTTTCGACTTTAAGGCGAACAAAGCCGCGGGCAACAGCTTGTGATAAATAAATTAGTAAATAATTGAAACACGTGACGAAGGATGTAAAGTCTCATTCGCAGCTGGAGATGAACCAAATTTTATATGTGCCTTGGACCGCTACTCTACAAAAGGCTAAATGCAAAAAGAAACTTGTACTCCTTAAATCATAGTAACTGCTAGAAATTGGTTCGTGTTATTGTTATTTTTTAATTAGTTAGCTAAGTTAAGATACTGTAATGATTATATACCTTTTAACATAGACACCAAAAAATAATATGATAATGAATAAATATGATAATGTCATTATTTAATCAATTAATGTTACCTCCAATCGCCTGAAACACAGGATTACCTAGTTCAGGATAAACTGTTAACGTTGTATCTTATATTTTTGAATTAATATTATTTATTATTTAACTTCTTTGCCAAATCAAATCTTGTGTACTGCAGACATTCATTGACGCGCGCTACTAAGTAAAACAAATACCCAAACTTTTACACAACATAACGTAACAAGAGTATTTATGAGAGAAAGATAACAATAATAGGTAGTCAAATAAAGTGTTGAATGGTCATATTTTAACATTGTAAGTATTAGTTCTGACATTTTGTTATCATTTTACGCAAACTGTAGAACAATGGTTGCGGAAAAGTAACCCATATGTATATGTAGATACGGCATACTCCTTTGCTCTGTTTTCAATTTCTTTGCTACAAAGGTGAGCCTTACCGTTTACGCTAACATCGCAATTTCTTTTGTAAGGCGTGCACCTTTATATGCGTATAGCTAAATGCAATCAGCAACCTAAGTCATTCTAAGGTAAACTGAAAAATATACCAACATTTAACGGCTGCATTTCTTTTTTGTATATTCTAAATCCCAACACAGTCAGTGACCCAAAAAGTCTGACAACCAGTCTTACCGAGGGGTATCGTATTACTCAGTACTAACTGGGTTGTGGAGGTCAGATAGGCAGTCGCTCCATGTAAAATACGGCATGCACGCACGCGCGGTACGCATGTGGTATTCAGCTGCATCCGGTTACACTGGAGGCCGACCTCAACATAATTGGGAAAAGGCTAGGCAGATGATGACATTCTAAATCCCAAGTCGTTTAAAAAAAAACAAGTGGTTCAACAAGACATTTGTAGATAGATTAATAAGCAGGTATTTTATTTTGAACTGGTTTCTGCCTAGCTGCTGTTTAGAAATTATCCTATGTGATTAAACTACCGATGTCCAATGTTGTAACCCAGGTTAGTTACCATCTTCCTGGGTGTAAGTGTAATTCGACGAAATCCGTTCAGCGTGAAACGGTAACAGACAGACAGACGGACATAATTACTTTCGCATTTATAGTATTAATATGGATAACATTCTAGTATCCAAACTTGGCTAGGGTTTGAGTTAGTTTAGAATATATTTCATTGTAATACGTTAGACGTAATAAGTTTCCCGAAAGACAAAGCTAAACTATTTTTATACCTTTTCAGTCGACCACAACGGCGTTTGGTGGAACCTTCGGGATGATTTACGATGACTTTATAAACGAGGTATCTATGAGTTCTGCCGGCATCACGCTGCTGACTGGACTATTCTGCGTTTCTACTGCATTAGCCGGTAATTATTATGTAAATGGTACACCACAGACTACCTGCAGTATTGTCTCTTCATCTTCCTGTAATCCATCCAAAGGTAGTCTTGAAAAGATTGCTTTTAGCGATAAGACCGCCCATTGTGTCCCTATGTGAAATGTCTAAAATGATGATGATGTCTGTAATGTCTTTTATCGTACTTGTAAGTATGGTGTACATTATAAAGAGTAATCTATCTATCTATTTATCATTCACCAGACTATTAAAGCTCAAATTTAATGGTATTTTCGCAAGGTGGCTGACACATGAAAGTTGCTGATGCTCATGCAAAAAACGCTGCGATTCAAAATACCTATGACCAGCAGTGCATTGAATTAGGATAGAAGATACTTATCACATTAATTTATCACCCCCTCAGTAGACATAAGCACCGAATAAAACAATACAAATATCAATAACAATACAATACAATACAATCCTACAAGGTGTAAACAGACCCTTCACGAAGCCGTCAACCAAGCATTCTATACATCAAACTAAGTAACTACGCAAAAATTATTGCTGTGAAACGACTTTTTTTTGGGGTGAAAAATCACGTTTTACGGTAGAACTCAAAGTAACGCACTCAAAACATTATGCTGGTGGATGAATTGAATAGTACGGGGATCGTGGAGATATTTAAAGTAAAGTTACAATATTAAAACCTTGTATTTAAAAAAAAACTTGTGAAAAAGTTGGAACTTTGACCCCCAATATCTCCGTAACTAGAAGGTTCCCAGGTATGGTCTAGAACAAAAAGATGGTCGCAGTGACGGGGAGAACAAGTGCCTTTCGGCTTCGTTAAGGGTCTAGTTACACCCTTTATAATTTTCACTCTACTGGCACACGGGATAACTGTCTGGGAGCGGGTGAGGGGCCTTTTCGACCACACGGGGACAGTGCTCGATGATGGACATCCTATTCACCAAGACTTTCGTAATGATTCCAGGTTTCTTCACCTCTGCCTTGCTGACTGTACTGTCGATGCGATGGCTTGCTTTCGTCGCTTCCGTCATATTTGCCATGGGGACCCTCGGTACGGTCATCATGACGTCGACTCTTATGTTCTTCCTTACTGCCGGAATTTTCCAGGTAAATGGATAGATATAGTTTTAAATTATAAACACTCAAACACTGTTTTAAGCTTTCACGGTTTACAACTAAACTTATACTGTCACTTACGGGATATCCAGTCAACCCACGATCATGGCGCTTGCAACAGCGTCGAAATATCAGGAGCTAACGAATGAACAATCACGGAAGATATTCCGTAAGTGACACTATAAGTTTATAAACATTGTTTTAAGCTTTCACAGTTTACAACTAAACTAATTATACTTGCGGGATATCACGGAACAATCAAGGAAGATATCCCGTAAGTGACAGTATAAGTTTAGTCTTAATTATGTTACAAATAATTTGGTAAAAGACTGGGCAGTGAGAAGACTTAAATTCTTCCTACAGTTCAACCTGAAGTTTCAATAATTTCCCTGTTGACCATAGTTGTACATAAAACTCAGTTTAGCTTCCACTGTCTCGTTGGTCTTGTGGTCGCAAATGCGACTGCTGAGCATAAGGTCCTGGGTTCGATTCCCAGGTCAGGCAAACTATTATCAGGTTTTTCCATCAGGAATTACTTAGTAGCAGCCACGAAGATAGGATTTCTGCCCGATTGATGGCAATAGGCTCGCCCCCAAAGTAAGTAGTAATAGTAAGTAAGTAAGTAGTAGTAGTAGTTTTAAGTCCCATGTAACCATGGGACTTAAACATAACGGGCGTAATGTGGGTGTAATCTTACAAAGCTGCCGTTTTTAAATGGATTTTCGTTACGCTTTCTCCGCCAACATATACTTTTTTAAAGTCTGTCTGTAATTTCATCTGATATGAAAGACGTCAGTTTTAACAAAAAAAATCTATGACCGCCAATCCGCAAAGCTTAGTTAACAATACGGCCATTATAAACGACGAAGTTTTTAAAACAGACTGTGTTTATGTTTCAGGGCATTGGCTTGGGTATAATGTACAACTTGTCATGCACAATAATGAACGATTACTTCGTAGAGAAAAGAGTATTAGTCATGAGCTTCGTTCAGACCGCGACAGGTGAGTTTATGTATAAATACCGTTTTTAATACCAGGGGTTCACAGGTACGTTAAAAAAGGGAGGAGGCCTTTATTTGGGAGTGAATGAAACAAGGCAGTGAGTAGATAAAAACCTGCGCAGACGAGGGACTATTTGTCTGCGAGCAATTTGCAACAACCAATGGACGTCAACCAATAGAGGAAAAACAACACAACAACCAAGGAACAGGAACGGTCATTTCTATCCGGCGGACAAAAGTCCGTCGTCTGCGCAGGGCCTTAGTGAGCAAGAATAGGCAGATAACTCGGAGTCGCTGTGAACTTTACCATCGAATCAATCTGCCCATTTCCATCAGAAACTGCACAAATTCCCGTTTACACAAACACTGCTCGAAAACACGCTGTTTATCGCAATTTTCATCGCTCGATTCTGCACCAAAATCTGGTAATCCATAATCACGCTTTTGTTAGGCACCCATTTAAGTATCGCCTAGTCTAGTGTTATTAGTGGTGGGACATCATACACATCTCTGGTGGAAGAACAGCCTTATAGACTTTGCAACTGAAATAATTTGACAAAATTAATGGTTTTACAGGAGTCCTTGCAATGGTCGCTCCAATATTCGTCCAATGGTCTATAGAACAATATGGATCAAAAGGAACCCTACTGCTCATCGGAGGCATATCGCTGCACAACTTCGTTGCTGTATTGCTGATGCAACCAGTTCAATGGCATATGAAGAAAGTTGAGGTTCCTGTGACTACTGAACTTAGTAAGTCATCACCTGCCTAGTCTTTTCCCAACTATATTGGGGTCGGCTTCCAGTCTAACCGGATGCAGCTGAATACAAGTATTTTACATGGGGCGACTGGCTATCTGACCTCCACAACCCAGTTAGTACTGGGTAATACGATACCCCTTGGTAAGACTGGTTGTCAGACTTTTTGGGCCACTGACTATCTAACGACTGTCAAAGATCTACAAATGACACCCGGGATAACGAGCTTTCCGAGGCACGGAGGAAACTCGGTGTGTCATGGGTGGTCACCCATCCTACCAGACAGCAGACCAACCTAGGCATGCGCGGCTTAACCTAAGGATCGACCCGAGCGGCTGTTATCATTTAACCACGAGATTATTTAGCCACGATTACTGTTATTATTTACTGAACTTAGTAATTATAAGTACTTATATCATAAGCATCCTCATCTCAGTTAAAATAGCTGATTGCGTCAAGCACATGGACCGGTAAATATGACGACTCTTGGGGGCGGCCCATTTCTAGCTGTGGACGGCTTTCGGCTGAAATGGTGATGATCCTTCTCTCGGTTTTCTATCTATTATGCAGAGGTGTTTTGAAGACGACTGAAACGTAACGGGAAGAATGTAGGTGTCGGTAATACCCACACTTTGCACGTTACAATTATTATAATAATTGAGGGTCGGCCTTTTGCCGTTACATGGGTAAAAATTCAGACATCGAGCAGCTTTTGGAAAAATCTAGTAAACTTTATCTAATTTTGCCATCGAACCCCAGAATACCATTCTCGTCGTGTTAAGGGGTAGTTAGTCTGAACGGCCCACATCGAACGGACCACGGGCCGTTCAGCCGTAAGAAAAAAATGTATTCTGGGGTTTGTTTGAGCTGGACTTGTTTAAGAAAAAAATGCTCATGTTAAAATCGGAACCCATAAGATTAAGAATTTATGACTTTTGAGTTCATATTCCTTTTATAATTTTACAGAGCTTCTGCTAGAAGTAAACAATGATGCTAAGAAGTTGGACACACCAGTTATCAAACTAACAGATGTAGAAGGAAATCCTACGAAAGAAGAATTGGCAAAAGCCCTCGACTTCCCCGAAAATTATGAAAAGAGGAGCGGTATCAGGTACTTTCTTTTTTACTTTTCTTTTTTTTTTACATTCAGTGTTTTTGGAATTTCTTACCTGTTAAGAATTTTTTTTTTGCTTTTCTGGCTGGTTAGATTTTTTTTAAAACAAAACTAATCAAGAAAGGGTTATTTAAAAAAATATTACCTACATTTCTTTATGAGTTTTTATTTCTCCCTGTTTTGAAAACCAGCTCAAAGTAGACATAACTATGTAAAAAACACAGTTTTTTTTTATGGGCATTTGCTTAATAGAAGGATATTTTCATTAATTTACCATCACTGTATTCTTTCGCAGGAAAATCGTGGAATATTTCATAGACACGTCTCTGATCAAGACATTCCTGCTATCCTTTGCTGCCCTAGGACCTGCCATATGTGCCACTGTTGATGGTTTGTACGTGGTCATGGTACCACAGTCCTTATACTCTATGGGATGGAGTCAGGTTAGTTGTGTTCCATGCTAATTTATTTAATATCACGCTTGTAATCCCCGAAGACCAGTAAAAAAGTTATTTTTAGTATCACAAAGTTTTAACTTTTTTGGAAAAGGAGCCTTATTGCAGCCTGATATCACACAGTTACAAGAATGTCCTTTAGGTCCTCGTCCTACCCTAAACCAACAAAAAAATATTCAGAACAAATAAAATACAATTGTTAGAGAATCAATGACTTATTTTTCAGGAAAACGTAGCGATGGCTATAACTTTGTACGGTTTCGGGGACTTGTCCATGAGAGTCATATTCACTATCGTCTCCAAGTGGATGTTCAAACTGGGAGTGCAAAAAATCTACATCGCTGGAGTAGTTGTTGCAGTGGTCTCTAGACTAGGTAAGAATAATTTAAACGAGCTTTAGAAAGACTCATACTCGGGAGATCTGCCATTTGGACATCTTAGGTTTCATTCCCGCGTCGGCGTCGGGTAAAAAGAGCTATGGGCTTTTTCATTAGAAATTTCTCAGTAGTCCGGAGTTTGGTAGTTGGCGGTATAATACCCCCGTGATTCGGTAAGCACGTTAAGCCGTTGGTCCTGCGCCTGATCTCTCTCCGGTCGTGTCGGATTGCCATCCCATCGGACTATGAAATTAAAGGAACAGAGAGTGCACCTGTGCCTGTGCCCACACACACAAGTGCATATAATATCTTCCGCACCGATGGCTAGTCTCCGCTGAGATTGTCCGCCGTGAGCGAAAACGGTCAAAAAGACTATTAGAAATACTCATACAAGAGCTGTGTAAAAGTTGTACGCAGTTTTCCTTTCAGGCTAAAGCATAAAAAGCTGTTTTTGAAGCTCTCTCAACCCTTCACTATCCACTATTGTTATAAATGCCCAAGTAAGGCTATCTGCCTGTCTGCTACCATTGCACGCCTAAACTAAATTTGACAGACCGGTATGCCATGACTTTTTGGGTACTATTTTTACCACCGACTTCCACGGGGCGAAGCCGCAGGCAAAAGCTAGGCATCATCATGATTCTCCAGCCCTTATCCCAGCTTATTCGGGGTCGGCGCAACATGTCTTCTTCTTCCATTCTTCTCTATTACTCGGCACCTCATCGACCTCCTTTCTTGCCGGCAAAAACTATTTTTAACTATTTAATGATCTTAACAAATTACAGGAATGCTGTGGTCTAGTAGTGTTGTGGCCACGATGGTGTACTTCACATTGATGGGCGTGGCTCACTGCTCCATCGCGGTCCTCATTCCTCTGGTCATCTCGGATGCTGTAGCTCCTGAGAAGTTCACCTCGGCTATGGGCATCTGTCTCCTACTCACTGGGATGCTGAGCATTGCTATAGGACCTACTGTTGGTATGTGTTATGTCTTATATTTTTATTAATCTTAGTCGAATATCCTTACATTATTAAAAACATTAGTCGTTTATAGACCGACCGATTTAATAAGTCCTCGCTAAGGTATCAATTTAAATGGAATACTCTGAAGGTTGATCACGTATTGGTTCAATTAGTATCGTAATACCTACGTGGATTATGGTTATTTTAAAGCAAATAACCTATGGGATATTGTTAGGACTTTGATTTGTTGTGTGACTTGATGGAGCAAGGCGGAGGACTCAGCGGTCGGTCTATAGACGTAGTCGGATAAAATCATTTGTTGTAAATATTTTGTCGTAATTCATATTTTCCACATAATTGATTTTTCAAGATAATTTACTCTTTTAAACCTTCTGTAGTGTCTCTTTTAAGCCGTGAAAAGCTAGATACGCAGCATTTACGAACTGCTATTCTGAGGTCTTGCACGTCTTGCGGTCTTGCACGAACAGTATGGATGAGGGCAATACTGTTTTTTCAGTAAATCATTAAGGTTTTTGGGCGTTGAGAAACCATGATATCTTAAATTAGGAATTAATAGTTTCATTACTACAAGCCAAAGCTAACCAATAATTTATTAATATCTGATGTCTGTAACGCTAATATTATTGAAATAAATTCATAGCTCATAAATTCCAATAACGTAAATCTTGCTACCTTAAACGACAGTTATTAACATAAGTACCAAGTAAACTTCGTCTTTATCATTAAGATAAACGGAACCTATTAATATCATAAACATTGATTTGTTTTTATTAAATGTTAATTTATGCCCGACGAGCTGTGAGTCAAAATAACCACGATGTGGAGCCCTAACATAGCCGTAGGCGACGCGGTAGACCTCGCAAGAGATGGCGGGACAAGCCGGACAAAACTAACGACCAGTGGTCCATATTGGCTCTGGATCGAAGATTTTGGAAGTCATGGAGAGAGGCCTTTGCCCAGCAGTGGGATGAGACAGGCTAACAGTATCAGTATCAGTATAATTTATGCTTAATTTGGCGACGTGTGACTGATTGCTCTGATTTTTTTTACAGGCGCCATTCGAGATTTCACAAATAGCTACTCAAACGCGTTCTACTCTCTTATATCGTTCTACGCATTCGTAGCTGTACTATGGCCCATAGAACTAATTATAAAGAGCAACAAACGAAGAAGAAAAGCCGCAAACAGTTTAAAATTTAGTCAATTGAATAAAGAATCTAAGTGAATATTTCTAGCGTGTTCGTTTTATTTATTTCTTAAAAAAAATTTTTAGCAAAAAATAAAACCGACCGAAAAAAGTGAAAAATAACTTTAGCTTCAGAAGTCGGTGATTTTTGTTTGTTTGATTTAGTTTTGTTGTCACCACAATATCCTATACAAATATTTCCTATACATTTATTTTACATTGTTAATTAACAATACATTTCATGGTAATAGTCTTATCCCCAATCAAATGGAATTTAACATAACTACACATCTGCATATCGCCTCAGAGCATAAAGGCGTGATATTATGTTATGTGTGATGTGTAAACAATAAACATCCAAGAGATTGCAGCAGCCACGACAGATTTGCTATCTGTTATTGAAGAGTTCTGTCCGATATCTCCGAAGTCCATGATCAAATCATGACAATATTTATATGGGACCAACTTGGGAGTATATTCTTTCAAACAAAAAAAGAATTTTCCAAATCGGTTCAGGCGTCTTAGAGTAATCGGTGAACATACATAAAAAAAAAAGATTCCGACGAATTGATAACCTCTCATCCTTTTTTGAAGTCGGTTTAAAAAAAAAGGATGATTTCCATCAAACACATATTGTAAAACAAGAAAACAAATGAATGACTGTGAGCCGGTTGGTTCACCTTTCCTTTCATTGTAGTAAGACTTGTTTTTAATTTTGTTGTTGTTTATAGATACGAACAACAAGATGATTATATAATCAAACATATTGTAACTGTTGTGTGTAAACAAACGCAACAGGAACACAGCGAGATGTTTGTAACGTATAGTATAGTTACAAGGTGACAATCTTCACCCCATTCCGAATGCATACCAATTAAATGACTAGTCCCACTCCCACTTCAGCCTGGGATTTCCTCTCCAACATCCGGAGATATTTTGTAATTTGATTTAGTCGGTGAAGCGTGCAGTGTGGTGAACTCTAAATATTCTTTTTTTTTTTTTGCAAAAACATGTGTAGATAATATACATGGTAAATTATGCTTATTATAGGTGTTACAAGGTACTCTTTGGCTCAACATGTTTGACCATGGCTGGTGTACAAATAAGGTCGAAAGGCCATAAGATTTCAAAAAAATAAAAATACAAAGAATAATAATACAAATAAATCAACAATTAATATTAAATTTAAAAAAAAAATAGGTAGAATAGTCATGCGATTCAAAATAAATAGAATAGATTCAGTAAGTATATTTTTAGAGCGTTGTGTCATTTAAAAATTCATTGACATTATAATACGCTTTTTCTGTCAGTATTTTTTTTAATGTTTTCTTAAACTGGTCTATATTTAGTATTTTTACACATTTAGGGATATTATTATAAATTATCGGCGCACTGCATACAACGCTTTTATGCAGAAGCGCTGTCTTTGCTGGCTGAACACGAAGTTTACTATTATCTCGGCGATTTCGAATTATAATGTCCGATATTCGAGGAAACAGATGGGAGTTACTTCTAACAAATAAGGTGATTTCTAAAATATAAAGTGACGGCAGTGTGAGGATTTTATGCTTTGTAAAAAGTGGCTTACAGCTCTCAGTGCTTTGGATACCAAACAGAGCACGTATGCATCGCTTTTGCATTTTAAATGCCATATCTTTATTAGATGAGTTGCCCCATAAGATAATTCCATATCTGAGGACAGATTCAACAAGTCCATAATAAGCCGAGAGTAACACATCAGTGTTGATACATGAAGCAAGCTGATATAAAGCATATGCTCGACTACTGATTTTTTTACATAGTTTGTCAACGTGTTCTTTCCATCGATTTCTACTACTAAATCCTTAGAACTTCAAGATTTTTCATTACGTCCCTGTACCCACCAACCAATCAGCTCCGATCCTCATCTCACAAAGTTAGTACAGTCTAACAAACAACTGACACACAACATTTCTTTCATGTCCGAATGTGCAGCATTCATTTCGATTGCACAAAACGAGCCAACAAAGTTGTCGACCAAATAGCGCAAGAGCTAACAGTAAAATGTGGTGAACTGTGGAGTCAGTTTATTTATTCGATGTGGCGAGGGTATTTACTTTGCAGTCACAAAGTACTGAGCGTCTTCGCTTCTTTGGATAGACTCTACATTTTACCTATCGGTAAGGGAGAAATTCGGGTTTGAATTTACAGTACAGATAAAGATATATTTATAGCATAACTGTGTACATTAAGTTCTTATTATATTATAGTAGTCTACCCAAGTCGGATATGCAATAGTATTTTAAGAAATTAGGTTCTTATAAATATTATTTTTTATTAGAAAACTCATGCCGATTATAAATAAAATACATTTTCAATTAACATTTATTTATTTACAGTACGTACCCAGGCGTTTGTTTCCATGATCAATTGAGCTTTAGAATGTGATCTTATAATTTAAGTGACAGATGTGATGCTGAAGAGTTTGTTCCGCCACTTTGTCTTTCCAGCTCAAACACTAAGAAGTGGCGTTTTGTGCGACTGTCTCTTGTAAAGTTTGACGTCCAAAAAGTACTGATCATCGGTCTAATTTGAGTAAATGACTTTTGATTTTATCAAGTTCGAACCCAAGACTCACACCTCTGATTTTTCGGATTCATATGAGTTTTGTTTAATTATCACTTGCTTCGGTGAAGGTAGATACCGTGAGAAAACCAGGTATGCCTGAAAGATATTTCATGACGGCATGGAAAGCCAAGTCCCATGTGGCCCATGGGCGGCATAAAAACTCTTACACCAGATTAGGCCCTAACCACACGATAAAGAAGAAGAAGAAGAAGAAGAAGAAAGAAAAGAGGATTTTGATTTAATGTTGCTGTACAAAACTCTATTCTAATTCTGGTGGAGCAAGGTTACCAAAGAGTATGAAGAGGTTTTTTACGTTTAGGTACAAAAGTTTCCAAGTTGTATATGTATATACATTGTATATCTTTAATGGTCTTGCCTTGTCATGGAAATGACCATTGTTGAGATAGTTGTGCAATTATGTCTAATTTATGCATTATTTATGCGAATTCTGCATTTATATTATTGGCATATAGTTTTACTTAACCAGTTACAACCTGTTCAGACGAGAACTATTAATATCGACTACTAAGTGACTGGTAAAATTTTTTAGCTGGTGCCTGCATCGTCTATTTGTCACTTCGACTTTTAGGCATAAAGTTCTTATTTTGAACGTTAGTGGTGCTACACAAAATGGTGAGGAAATCGACATGTCCTAGAACCAAAAATGCGAATCTGACAATGATGTGATATCATTCTATCTACTCGCACTGGTTCCTCGTGGTGGATTACAGCCCATTCCCTCTCTTAGAGGGGAGGCCTGCGTCCCAGCAGTGGGAACATTAGCTAAAGGAGATAGATACGATTTCATTCATTCTTGGGCCTGAAGGTAAAAATATGAAAGTGGTGTCATTTATTAGCTTAAATATTATAAAACCATAAAAAATTAAACTTATTTTTAAGATTTCTCGTCTTCCAGGTTGTGAATTAGGCTAGTTATTTATATTCTGAAAACGAAAAATATAACGCTTTTTTTACAATCTGGCCCAGAAATCGCCGCCACCTTTGGGCTGATTATGCTGTTGCTAGATACTGGTACAGGTCCACGAATTCGAATCGGCAGTAATAGTTGACGGAATATGTATCGAGGTATGTACATCATAGTTTACCTCATCATCTGCCTAGCCTTTTCCTAACTATGTTGGGGTCGGCTTCCAGTCTAACCGGATGCAGCTGAATACCAGTATTTTACGTGGAGCGACTGCCTATCTGACCTCCACAACCAGTTAGTTCTGTGTAATACGATACCCCTTGGTGAGCCTGGTTGTCAGACTTTCGAGTCACTGACTACCTGTAACGACTATCAAAGATCTAGGAATGAAAGCCGGGAACAACGGCTTAACGTGCTTTCCAAGGCTCGGATGAAACTCACAAAACTGCGGGAGGACATACACAAAAGTTTACCTCTGCCTTGAGCACGCGCTCACAAGATATTAATTTATGCTGAGATGCTTTCTTGACACGTGAAAGATCTGCGCAAAACTTGAGGAAAAAAACCGGCCAAGTGTGTGTCGGGACGCACAATGTAGGGTTCCGTAGTCTTACAACGTCCGATTTGCCACCGAACGATGATTTTTATTGTAATAATAAAAAACAAACATACATTTGCAGTTGAAAACCTGTGCACCACCCACACATTATGTGTGCGCTCTCTTGTATTCTCCAGTGCGCGGTAAAAAGGGTCGCGATAAAAAACCGCCCGTGCAAACGCGTCTTTATAAGACGTGACTTGATCATCGTAAAGCCAAAAGGTGAATATGTACAGACGCGAGCACATCACATTACCCGAAACTGTCAAATTTTCCCCATCAACCTTGAACCTAATGCTTTAGTGATAAAGTTGAAAATCTATTAACGAAATTTGACATATTGTATTAGCTTGATGTGCTAGCGTCTGTACATCGTAAATACATTATGTACAATAAATCTGTCAGAGCATTTATTGTCTTTTATTGCGTTATAAATAACCTTTTTGTAATGATATCCAAATTAGTTGCGAATAGTAAATTAAGTGGATTATACCTGTTAACCACTGTTTTAACGACGAGTGTTTTTTTTTGCATAACGAGCTATTGAGATGTAGATTTTCTTTTATAAACGTAGGACTTTGATAAAAATAAATATTTATTTTGAAACTTTTATAGTATATCTTGGCAGCAAGATTTTAGATTTTAGTAATTTAGTTTTTCTATTTTAATTTTATTTTAATGAGTCTATCATTAAAAGCCCAATTAAAGCAGTCCAAAAATCTTTGCCGCACTAAAATCTATTTATAAAAGTCTAAAAGTCGTAAATACAAAGTAAGCTAACCTCTATTCAATTGAAACTCCGTAGGAACAGTCGCGAGCACGTCAAGTTACCACAAACTGATTTTAAACCATAAAATGTTGGTGGCTCACTTCAAAATCGAATGAGAAAATTTGACAGTTTTGGGTAACTTCATGCGGTGGCGACTGTACTAGGTTAGCTCAAGCTGAAAGTGTTACTTCCGGCGTACGGTCGAATGTACGCACAACGGCCGAACAAGCTATACAAAACCAGTTTATGCGGACCTGTCATTGTGTAGGAAATCTATACAAAGCGAGGCCAAGTTCTACTAGAAATGTACAGCTACATGTGCCGCCGTGCACTCGTGTACACTCGTGTACACTTTCCTTAATTTAAAAGCAATTTTCGCGAGAAATAAGGATTGTAACTTAGAGATAGGATCTTTTTAATAAAAAGATGAGTTCCAGAATACTATGTTCATAACAACATGAAATTTTAATCAGAATAGTAGGAGAAAAACACTTTAAAAAGTTGTTAAGTGTTTACATATTGGTGCTCGTGACTGTACTACCGAGTTCACTGACGGTCGACCACTTTTCACCCTTATGTCCTAAGTAATAAGGTTGAGAAGTGGTCGACCGTAAGTGAAGTCGGTATCGGTAGTACCTACTAGAGATGCTGAATTACAAACTGGATGCTGAATTACTAAGAACTTCCAACCGTTGATGGCTGATCACGCATAGGTATAGTGCCAAAGTTAATAATATTATTAATACACTGATTTCACAAAGAAACATTCCACAATAGGAAAATTTTATTAAACATAATAAATAATTTCGTTAGATGCACATCTAAATGATAAAAGATTTGGTTTCAACGTGTTATTTGGAATCAGGGTTATCATTTCGTAATTTTAAAAGTCCGGATATGAAGCTGATGCCTCGATGCTGTTGCGCATCATGGATGATCGCCAAGCCGTAAGTAGACTGTTTCTACACGACTATGTAAAACGATGCACATCCCTGCTTTGTAGGGTTTGGGCCAGCTGCAGTGACATTTTGAGGGTGTTCTTGTTCGCGCAGAGGTTTGATGCTGTACGGTTCAGTTACTGAGTAATCGAAATTTTTAATATTTTTGCTGTTTATATTTTGATATTTATATACCTTACATTGTTATCTTTTGTTGGTCGCAATAAATAAACATTTTCTATTAAAAAGCCAAATTTAAAAAAAGGCCTCACTTTATCTTATTTTTTTTTAGAACACGATTAGACTTTAAGATAGAAAGTCGGGGCAAATAACAAGGCCTGGCATGGGTGATCAAAACGCACATTTGACATAAGCAAAACATACAAGAACATGTCTAGAAAAATCCGGCGGGTGGTAACCCTACTCGCAATTTAATCAAGATCAAGATAACAATCTGATCAGACTCATACGTAAATGTTAAAAAATGTTTATTTTGAGTTTATTTTTTAAATAAACTATACTAATGTCAAGGCTAGGAAGCTGGATTGGAAAAAACCTAGATTTTTGAGATTAGAAATTAATGTTGAACATTTTGCATTGAAAGAGGACATGGCTAGAAAGGGGCTTCTCTATGATTCAGATTCTGATTCATTTATTTATTGTAAAACATAGGTATATTATAAGTTCTTATTTGGTAATACATTAAGGGTGCTATGTTTTGCCTCTACGGCGTACAATAGTAGTGATACATGCAATACAATTAAAATCAGAAATTAATATACGTATAGATATATGAACCACAAATAAACAAGTAAATAAATTAGATCATCTATCGCATTGAGAATTTTCAATCACACTGAATAATGTCGATTAGGTAATTAGATAAATTATGTGTAATGAGAAAAACTAAAATAGGTAATGAAAATAAAAAATGTCCGCAGTTATTGTAATAAAATGAAAATTGAGATAACAACTAATAGAGAAGTATGGAAGAAGAAGACATGTTGCGCCGACCCCAAATAAATTGGGATAAGGGTAAGAGAATGATTTTAAGGAACATATTGCATTGAAAGATAAGCCCTGGTTGAATTAACATTCATGGTGGAAGAAAAACCCTAACTACGAGGATCACCTTGTCAGTTCCTGTATGATATGTCATGGGACTGGAAGTACCATAGGGTGGCGATTTAGTCACATGTATTCGGTTTTTACACGACTGCCCAAAAAAAGAGTGTTATTTTAAGATCGGATGATGAGTTTCGTACCTTTTTTTTACTGTATGTTTGAGTTGAATAGTTCGAGTGGAATTACACCCTCGACAGTTGCAGGTGACTAGCTCACCATTCTGCATTCTAGTAGTAACGTTTGTGGTTGTCAAAAGTTTCGTAATTGTTAGGTCTGCCTTAGTATTTATTTATTATTTAATGCACAATGTACACAACCAATTTTACACGCTAGGCTTAAAACTAGTGAGTACATGACCCTGTTAGGGCGCAGCAAGATAACTTAAAGCTAAAATTATTATAGTGTCAATGTTGTTTATAATCTAATATAAAAAAAGTAAAACTACGTAACAATTTTAATAATTGAGTTGCGATACCTGTCAAAAATATCTATTTTTTGTCCTCGAATTAAGTCTCTAAAATAAACAAACAAAACAAAAATATCACATAAGCAAATTTTATCAAAACAAACTTTCAATTTGCATGAAGTTTCGCAACATGCGACCCCCTTTTGAATGTTTTGAATGCTAATCACCTGATATTTTAGATATATTTTTCTAATCCCCATCTAGAAGAATCAAGTGGAAACTACCGTTGTTTATTTGGTTCATGTCTGCTTATATTAAGTTTGAAATGGGGGACCTTCAAGAAGCATAACCACTGGTGTACCTTGAGCCTTTTACGAGCCTAAAAAATGTAAACGTTCCACGTTCTAATAAACGTGGTTTTAGTTGATGACGTCAAACTACCAACAACGGGTTAGGGTATGTTGTTAATTATGAGTTATTAATTGTTTTATTAATATAAGCATGACGTGGGAGCACGTGGCGTCGCTTAGTAACGTGGCGTTGATCGATCGATATCTATGCGAGGTGAGGACGCGGCGCCTGCGGCGGTTCTGAATCACGAATTGTTTGGGTGATTGTACCTTAGCCTAGTATCTACAGACCCGCACTGGGCCTTTGTGGTGAATTGGGATGGCCCACTCTCTCTCAGAGAGAATTGTATTATTCTATTATCGCCTGAAACCACACCGTGAGCAATATCTGTATCCAAGGTTCGATTCCAAGGTAAAGCAGTGCTTTTTTAGGTCGATCCGTGGATGGGAACTATTCATTAGGTACATACCTAGTTTTCTCCGTGCCTTGGAAAGCACGTTAAACCGTTGGTCTCGGCTATCATTTGTAGATCTTTGGCAGTCGTTACAGGTTGTCAGAGGCCCGAAATACTGACAAATAGTCTTACTAAGGGTTATCTTATTACCCAGTACTAACTGGGTTGTGGAGCTCACTTCGTGTAACATATTGGTATTTGGCTGCATCTGGTTAGACTGGAAGCTGACCCCAACTAAATTGGGAAAAGGCTAGGCAGATGATGAAGTAAAGTAAATTAAAAATGTAAACGCATTCAAACGTGAAAATGATTCATTGTTCTCAGGAAAATGATTATAAAGATAAATAATAAAAACTTTCCCTCCAGTGAGATAAAATATCACTCGGTGGTATGTATTTACATAGTTTTTTTTAAATTACCCCCTGTAAAACATGACAAGTTTGTTTGCGCCACCTTAAGTCAATGTTGATTCGCGGTTGCTAAAGATACTATATAATCTATTTTAATGTTTTGAAGTAGTATTGGGTTTCCTTAACGACATTGCTGTAGGACGAAAACAGCGGCAGATTTTTATCTTTGCGTAATCTTTAGGATTTAGCGCGTTTACCGCAAAAACATGTTCTTGGTGGGAAGTTTTCTTTATATCTAAGACTAGCTTTTGCCCGCGGCTTCGCTCGCGTTAATTTAGAATTTGACAATCAATTCAGGTTGTACTCTGCTTGCAATTCGACAGACACGTGGCGCCCACTATTATCATTAGAATGATATTGTTGTTTTCCTCGGGAACAGTACTTTGTTTCGGAATGAAAGGTACCCCATGTCCGTTTCTGTACACATAATAACGTATATGCAAAATTTCAAGATGATCGGTTCAGTGGTTTAGGCGTGAAAAGGTAACAAACTAACAAAAAAACTTACTTTCGCATTTACGTTTATGTAAGGATGATTAGCGAAGACCATATTATTTTTTGTTTTTTTAAACGGATACCGGAATCAGTCTTAGAAGTCCTGTTCTTTTTTACGAAAAAGGACTCCATCTGGAGGGATATTTTGAAAATCATCCTATGAAAAATGGCGAAATGAACGCATGGCTAAGCTTGTGTCTAGTGTGTTCGCAGTTTGCCTGTCAATTTAACTGTGAACATTATTATTTTTTACTACATTGACAAAAAGTTCCTTGCTAATTATAACCTACGCTCGCTAACAAAATCGCTCTACATGTTTTGTTACGTATTCTAACTGAAGGCTTTTAACACATAATTAGTCGCGTACCTAAAAAGTTACGTAAACGATCACGTGGGGTGCGTGACACCCCGATCATATAAATCAAATACGAAATACATGCTAAATCACGATTATGCTCGATACTTGATCATAAAAGACACGTGCTAACGGGAACTTCAGCGCCCAAAATTCTGAATTTAAAAAGTTCCAAACCTTTAAAGATGAGCCTGGGTGTGTAACACCCCACGCGACCAAAAAGGGTTGAGATGGTCCGTGATAGAAATTGAGCGCTCATCACACTTTGCGGACCACGTGATTTCGTGCTTTGCGTTATAGCGCCAGAAAAGTCAGCAATCTTTAACTTGCTTTATAATTATGAACATCATAACCGTACTGTTCTATCTGTTGTATTTACTATGTGTTTGTACACTATTTACAAACTAATATACACCGTGACTTTTTAGTCGTCTTACAAAGGTGGTCCACTCAATGTGCCCGACATAAAATAGTTCTAGGCGCGATTTTTTTTTTTACTAACCGTTTTAGGTATAAAGAAAAATAAATAAATATTAGAAAAAATTATGAAACATCCTGTTAATGATGTTTACGTATCAAACGGAAGAATATACCTACCCAGTGCTCGAGTCCAGTAGATCATCGCTCACAGCAGGGTGTTTTAACTACGTCATGCATCATAATATTGTATACTTAATATTTTTATTTTTAAATTATTAAAATCTCATAAATACCTTTTTTTTATGAATGCTTAGTAGTCATTGGATACTTGAAGTGGGCTGCCGTTGTAAGACGACTAAAAAGTCACGGTGTATAAATCTAATAGACTTAGGGCTGATTTTTCAATAGTCAGATAACTTTTATCTGAGGAATAATAATAGCGGTTTGGCATAATTTCCTATAGATAAGCTGTCAAACCTCCATTTTTATTCAGATAAAAGTTATCTGACTATTGAAAAATCAGCCCTTATAATAATATAAACAAGTATCTGTTCGAAATCGTGAAATAATTTACTTACCTAGAAACGTACGTATCACCAATATAGACCATGAAATGAGTACAGCAAACTTGACAGAAAATCTTGTTTTTTTACCTTAAATTCCATATAACACTGAAACATAATAATAGTTTCCCAGGGGGAAAAGCATACACAATGTTGTCAAACTAGAGATCGACGTAAAAATATTATGAAATATTCCGACGATCGTAAAATCCGTCTTATAACCTACATGCGACGGATTTTTCCACCAAAACAAAATAAGCAGTATCTGCTCTGATGAAAGTTGTTCAAGTTAACGACGTTACCGCGTGGGCTGTTAACTAGATCGGTGGTACGGTACAAACAGAATAAAAACACCGTATACAAGTGAAACTCATCAACCTTCCTTGGTAAGTACTACCGGTGTGCCACTTTTAACCCTGATGCCGTAAGTAATAAGGTAGAAAGTCGTCGACGTCGACAGTGAAATAGGAAGTACCTACATACACTTTTTTTTCGGATGGGAAATCATCAAATGACCCCTCCCGCTCTGGGCGGAGTGAAAGGGAGTGTCAGACTCGTACTGACTAAAACCCATCCATGTGGAACACGAACGCGCCGTCGACACGGCTTGTCATCATAAGACGGACGGCGAGCTAGCCCATTACTCACCGTCCACGCCTACAGTGGCCGGGAGCCATCACGTGGCCCCCGATGCCCGTGGCGTCTCCCGCGGCGGCTGGGACGTGAGATCCTTTCCCTCCGCCCCTACACCACCTCCTACGCTAGCATGATTGCTTCGCTGAAGGAAGTGACAGCTTCCCATTCCCTCTCGCTCCGGACCATGGCTTGAACTAGGGCCGGACGCGAGAGGTCGCCGCCGCACATAGCCGTTATGAACCTACATTCGCTGCCAAAACACAATCCTCAGTTGAGTCCCCATTTATCTTTACTCTGATTTTGAATCACTGTCAAATCAAAGAAACTTACATCGACGGAACTTTCAAGGACAGTCCCAGGAAGGGTGATCATCTATTAGTTATCGAGACTACTATGTCTAGGAAAGCTCGTTAAGCCGTTGGTTCGAGAGTGGGCCGAAAGACTGCCAACTAGTCTTACCAAGGGGTATCGTATTACCCAGTACTAACTGTGGAAGTCATGTCAGTCGCTTCATGTAATTACTGGTTACAGTTGCATTCGGTTAGGCTGTAAGCCGTCCCCAATATAATAGGGACAATGCTAGTCATTTCAAATGTTCGAATCGGCTGTTTGTGTATGTGAGTTTAAATGTTTGTAAACGCATCCACAATACAAAAGAAATTCCAAGAGTGGCAAAGTTAAAAAAAAAAAAATGAGTTTCGCATCTATACGTAGAGTTTTATTTCTTTATCTGTGGCGTAGTTAAATTGAACGGAAGCATGGGGAGGTTATATCGTGTTAACTTTTTTGTACTAGAGGTTTATTTTTATCCTTTAACAGGTTAGGCTCGTTGATAAACCGTTAAAAATATTCTAAAGTTATAATTAGTTAGTGGTTTTTAACTTGTTTAAGATATTGATCTTGAGATTATTTTGATAGGGCTATTCGTTGTGAGATTGTTATCGATGATATGTGCTGTTTAATATCCAGTAGATCCTCTTTAGATTTTTTATAATTTTATCGCTAATATTGTTGAGACGTTTGTAAAAATGTACCTACATATATTCTTTATCCAGCTGCTTGTTAACTTTGTACCTTTTAACACCTTTTGTAGTAAACAACAACTTATTGTCGGGCCTACGCTGTCCCCACATACTTAAGTATAAATGCTGTAACCATGATAATATTGTAATACCAAATGATTTGAAAAGAGTAACCATGGAGTTTCTTGTCGGTTCTTCTCCATAGGAAACTACCAACCCGAACCGTGCACCTTTTTGTCGACGTTTTATAAGTGCCTATCTGGGCCTAAGTGAAATAAAACATTTTGATTTTGATTTATTTGAAATTAAGTTACTCATTGTTTTTGAAATATGGTATTATGTTCAGTCGAAATAAAGAGTAGTCGAACTATTGTTTTTCGAAATTGGGACCGTATCGAAACAATTAACTGTCGAAATTCAGGATGACAGTCATTGGTGACTGTCATCCTGAATATGTGGATTTTTCTGAAATGTTGCACCTTGCAAGAAAATGGTTTGTTGAAAAATTTTAACACGTATTTGAAAATAATCCTGTCCGTAACGGCCATTATTTTGAAATTAAAAAAATCAAGTAAAGAAAAGAAAAAGTGTTCTATTGCTACACAAAAACAAATTGTGAAAGTACAGTTAGCAACCATATTAAATAATACTGCTTGGCAACAGATATAACAAACACCTTGTCTAGACTTAAACCTGACAGCTGCAATGCAAATAATATGCAATATCACAGTCGCTAGGAGAAGTACCAAACGTTATCTTATCTTATTTACTATACTATATATAAACGCGAAAGTTTGTGCGGGGATGTACGAATGGATCGATGTTTGTTCCTCTTTCACGCAAAAAAGTATTGCACGGATTTTTCTGGAACTTTACAGTTACATAACTTATACATTAGAATAAAATATAGGGTCTAATTTATAAACATATTGTGTAAAAAAATATTAATTTATGCGGGCGAAGCCGCGAGCGGGAGCTATTCATCCATTTATCATATTATTTACTTTAATTTATCTATTTACATTAACTCTTTTGAATTCTCAAGTTATTTTTAAGATTACACGTGTTTTTCTTATCTTGCCCCTGCTATCATTCATCTATCACGAATTTTATTTTTATAATTTCTTCGTTATGCAGATTCTTTTTGATAATACCGTAATTGACTTCTCTAATTTATCTTTAAGGCAAAGATTACCATCGCAATCAAGGAAAGATAAGCATCAAGTTTTAATTTCAATGGTTTTCGGCTCTATACAGCATGTACAGAAACGTGTGGTCATATATTTTTAAGGGTGTGGTTAATTGATCATCAAATTGAACTGCTTTCTTAACGGAACCAACATCACGTGTCATTCCAAACTTCAATACCCCCACTCGACTCAAATGTATGTGGCAGCTAATTATTTATTAGCGGTACAATTGTAAAAGTAGTTCACTTTGATGATCTGTATCCGCTTCAATGGACAGGCAGCCTAAGGGTGTGGCCCTGGCTGCGGGACTGTTCGAAAGAGATACCGCGGCCCTGGAACACAAAGGGCAAAGGAGGAACATGGATGGGTTTTAGTCAGTAAAAGTCTGACACTCCCTCTCACTCCACCCAGAGCTGGGGGGGGGGTTATTTGATGATTACCAATCCCAAAAAAAAGGGTTTGGCCCTTAGGCTGCCTGTCCATTGAAGCGTGTGAAATATTAACCAATAGGATTGCATACTGGAGCAAAGCGTTATATTTCTCCGATTTCCACTCCTCAGCTACGCTCCGCTTCATGGACAGGCAGTCTTAGATTTAACCACATCTTTCTGAAACACGCTGTATACTGGTTTGGTAAATAACTTAGAACTTTACGATTATTTTCTGCTAGTTTTGCAGATATCAAAGTATTATTAGCTGGCAATTCGTGGGTGCCATAAAAATTTATTAAAAGATAAGGTTTTATAAAAAGGTTATAAGATTGATTATACATGTTTAGTTAAATCTTTATTTATCCTTGGCTTCAAATCAGCCTATCATGTGCCCCCAGTTAGGACATAGACGTCACCTCTTTAAGATGGAGTGGGCCACAATCTACAACATGGATCCAGTAAGCGTTGGTGGGTGTTACATCACTCCGTTTTTTTGGTCAAGATATTGGAGGGAGGTACAAGGATTATCAAGATAATTTTCTTCTCTTTTGAGAGCAGCAATGAAGTGATTGATGAAATCTATACAATTTATCTACATAACAAAACAAATATAAAAAAGTGTCTGTTTGTAATACCAAAATAACAGCTTTTTACTGAATGCATATGAAAGTATATACGGTACTTATAACAAAAATACAATCATGTTTTTAATTTTTTGTCTGTCTGGCTGTCTGTTTGTTCCGAATAACTTTGCTGATGGTATAAGGTCTAACTTAAGCTATTTTATTTAGAAAATTATTAGGGTTCCATGCAAAAAATAAAACCTTGAAATTTTTAATAAAATTCGATTCAAACGGCTAACCTCCAAAACGGCTGGAACGATTCTGGCGAAACTTTTAGTGGCAGATAGCTCTATTAAAAAAGGAAAGTATTTTTTTTAATAATAATTTAGCTAATAATAAAAAAATAAGATAAAGCTTGCTAGCTGCTAGTAATTAATATAAAGTAAAGTTCCAGCTGGGTTCCAACCTACAATCGACAACTTACTTGTAAGTCGCAGCTCTTTCTACTGGGTCACTTCCTCAATCTGTGGTTTTTGTGGAGTAGTACATAACATGTATTTGATTGATTTCTGCCTACATCACAAACCGTACGTCTTTCCGATTGTAGAACGGTTAACAAACCGGTATAACTGACCATTTAATGTATTCACTATGACTCTTATTTACATGGCAACAGAACTATAAATTTTTAATATATAACTCAAAAAGCCAATTTTATATTAATATTTAACTATTTAATAACCCAAAGATATTAAACTATTAAGTCTATAAATAAAGTTGTTAGTATTTCATAAGAATAAATTATATATTATGTTGCCAAAGTACAGGAAATCGCTGTAGATTTTTGTATCGAGTAGCTCATTAATCTTTAGGGTCTATTAAACTAGTTTAGTCGTAAATTACAAGACAAGGAGGTACATTATATAAACAAGCCGTAATTTGTAAAATTCCATTGCTGTATGGGAAACTATCTTAGCTTAAGCATACGTATAACACCATCACACATTTCATACACACATTATAAGCTTGGCGAAAGAATCTTTCAGACGCTTATGTTTTATTTTATCAGGCTCTTGTTCAACGCTTTAGTTCGGTGCAAGCTCGAAACCAGCGCTTGTGTATGGAATCCTCACGAGGTTACCTATACACTCATGCTGGAAAAAGTACAAAAAGCCTTTCTTAGATACCTCTACAAACCTATGTTTGGTTATTATCCATATATGTATCCTACTAACTTTCTTTTAGGATGTATCAATTTTAATTCCCTTAAAGTTAGGCGTGCTATTGACCAAATAACAACAGCGTATAAAATTTTACATGGTTATACCGACGCCTCAGATTTACATGCGGAGCTGTGTCAATTATTTGTTCCAAATAATTATAATCGCTCTAGAAAGCATAAATTGTTTAATGTCCCATTTTGTCGCACAGTGGCTAGATCCACTATGCTTAGGATGTTCAACGCGCTCGTGGAGACCAACACTGGATTGGACTTGTTTGCTGATGAATGGAAGACGATAATGTTAGAATGTTTGTGGTTCTGTGAGAAAACCGAATAAAAGGATAACTTCATTTAGTATTAATGGCTTATGCTGTACTAAATATAATAAATAAATAAATAAATAAAATAAATAAATAAATAAAATAAATAAATAAATAAAATAAATAAAATAAATAAATCACGCCTGTATTCACCGAAGGGTTAGGAAGATCCAATTATAACACACCCACACATTTGACCAGTTATGCTAAGCCCCACGTAACAGCGGGCGAGCCTGTTGCCATCAACCGGGCACAAATCCGAACTCTGTGGCTGCTCCTAAGAAAATTCCTGATGCAAAAACCCAATGACACTTTGCCCGACTCGGGAATCGAACCCAGATCCTCATTTTCAGCAGTCGCGCTTGATCAACAAGGCAGTCATAAACAATAATTCAGCCTATAGCGGTCCCACTGCTGGGACACAGGCCCCCTCTCTACGTGAGGGTGCCTGAGGAGGGTGCGTGAGGATGAGGGTCCAGCGCGGATTGTTGGATGTTGCATGTCTCCGAATTTTTGGTTACAGGATGAAACGATTCGCACACGATGTTTGTCCTTCATTGTTTTGAGAGCAGTGAAAAGCATAAGCTGATGCAAAGTTTGCAGCGAGGCTCAAGAGCTCTGGTTGTCACACCTTATATAGCTGTAGCTAAGGTCAGATCACAGAACAAAATTGATTTCAGGTTTAACAAAATAAGCTTTAAATAATGACACACAGATGGCAGACAGGTCTGCTAGGCATCCTGACTATACCCTAATTGTATAACCTGTTATAGAAGGCAGTAAGTAAGCACGCGATAATCTCGTGCTTAGTGACCAACAGCTGCGTAGGTGCGTCTACAACTATTTGTAAAATAAAGGAACGTAAAATTATTTATGCAAAATATTTAGTGGTAATTCCGCAAATAGATCCTGGTTTGTGTACGTGTGTGCGCGAAAATTAGCATGCAACCTGCACCAGTTGCCCACGTGCAACCGCAAAACAATACTAATTTCGCCCCCAAAGGGAGCATCCTCAGGAGACGTTGACTCGACGACCGCTGGGCAGTCAGATGAGCGGTGCTGCGCCCTGCATTCAAGCTTTGATCTATTTGCGGAAATTAGCATATCATTAAATTTAATTTCGTGAATTTCCACAAACTAACGCCTGATTCCATAAAAGTATCGAAACTCCTCCGTATCTCCCTTGGAAAGACTTTATAAACAGCAGATTCCAGTTAAAAAAGCGTGGCAAGTATCTAAACAGTAAGGTTTAAAATATTATAAAAACGAAACCATCTTATTTAGTTATCACACAAAACTTCAATGGTCAAAGGTCAACGAAATTAAAGTACGATTAGAATTAGTTTATAAATCAAAACAAATTTCAAATCAACTCAGGTTTTGTGGTCACAAATTAATAGTTTCCCACAAAAGACAAACATAATATCATTACCTAAATCTTATAGTCTTTCATACAATAGTAAGACTGTTTTTCTGACATGAATTGGGACGTCAATTCCCTGTTTTGAGAGGAATCAACTTAAAATATTGAATGTACTGACAGACAATTATTTCTCTAAAATAGTTAAAAGGGACTGAAAGTTTTTTCGGAAGTCCGTCAATTTTGCCGATGAGAAATCTTACACCCGGGGACACAGCAAGCTATACATTTCCAGTATAACATGGCCTCACTTTATATAGTTTTCCCGTACAACGAGAGATCGGCGTAAACTGGTTTTGTATAGCTTGATTGGTTGTCGTGCGTACCTTGTGTATGGTGGGCAAAAAGGATGTTGTCTAAGTCAATCGCGCACATAACTCTGATATCGCGACGTGGGATTGGTCAGTGTAGTTTGTATTTAGCGGTATGGATTTCCTAATATCTTTAAGACACTATTTGGACACCACAAGTGCATCTGAACAACGTCTTTCATAATTATATTTCATCACACATCATGATTGTGTCTTTATTCCAATTAATTTGGTGTCGGCGCATCATGTCTTCCTGCATACTTCTCTATTACTCGTCATCTCAGCAGTCACCTCCTTTCTAGCCATATCTTCCTTCGCACGGTTCATTCATCGGTTTTTTTTTGGTCCCCTAATCTTGTAGCCGAAAGAAACAAACTGTTATATGAACGGCATGGGTGGCGCAGTGGCTGAGGAATTGACTGCTGCGCTTCGTGTGGCGGGTTCGATTCCCGCACGCAACAAATATTTGTATGGCCTACAGGTATTTGTTCCGGGTCTGGCTGTTTGTGTATGCAGAGTTTAAATGTTTGTAAATGCACCCACGATACAGGAGAAATTAAAATATATATGTATATGTATCAGCACTAAACAAACAAAAAGAGGGTCACAATAAAGTACGAGATTAATGTTGCCACAGAAATTCAAAGTTCCCATAAGTTTGTTGACACATACCGGTTCCTAATAGGCCCAAAATAACTCGTCTATTATGAATAGGACAACATTTTTATTTGGTTGAACTCCTAATTAAAACAGAGATAAGGTTGCGTAATATTTGGTAAACTAATGGTACTTAGACGAGTATTTTAAAGTGAAGCTCATTCAATTGCATAAACGGGCATTATCCTTTATTTGTTCAGAATGGCTCTTTGTTTTACGAATCATAAGGGATACACTTACATGATGAAAATCGTTTAGTAACGGTTTTAAACTTCAAAACGAAGGTTAAGTAAATATATATTACGCAATCAAAATGAACTAAATTGTGTTTTAATTTCTTAATCAATGATAACGCTAATTGGTTTTTAAAGGATTAAATAACTTTAGTTTTTTTAATGGCTTAATTTGTGGTCGAAAAGCCTAGGTCAGTGAACGATCTGACATCATTGGTGAAGCTGGCTTAATGATAAGATTGGTTTTCTGGTGGGACAAAAACCTGCCAAGGTGCTTTACAACTTTTGGTAGTAGTAGGTGCTTACATACTATCTATAAGAAGGCTATTCTTGAGATTCTAAGTCTAGCCATAAAATTTAATCGTTTTCGTCTGGTAAACAGTTAAAAGGTGAGCAGATTTACGTCATAGTCAATCTTTGGTTAATCTTTACGAGGCATTCCGTCTGTAGTTCCGTTGACCAAGATTAATCATTTTGGAATGTGTTAAATAGCAAAGAAAGGGCTTACCACTACCTCTTATAGAAGTTTTATTTTATTGTTACGTCGTAGGAAAGAGAAGAAGCTAGAAGAATTTAACAGTTCTGCAAGCCAGAAAGTTGCTGGGTGACATTCTTTATTTATCATTCTCCTCCCCTTTTCCCAATTTATCGACACCTCCATTCTTGCCATATCATCCATTACACCGTACCAGTAATACTGCTACAAGAGTTGGTGGTGCAGTCCCTGGCGTGAATGCATGTTAATCAAATAGTTTCACCGGTACCTATTATCACAACATTCCAAGATTGGAATCCTAATGTTGAGTGCTTCGGCCTCAGGGCCTGTCAAAGGGCGTTCTTTAATCGTTTGATTTGATTCCGGTATCATTAATTGTATGCTCGTAATATATTCTGATGTTATTATCTGTTCATTGGGGCAGGTGATGGTTACAATAAGTGGTTAAATAAATAAATGTTTGTCTATACTTTGCACCAAAGCATGTTCGATATACAATTTATTTGTAGGTAAATCGCTGAAAGTATTATATCCAGGTCGGATCTATTACTGTGAGTGTAATTAGGTACACCATTGCGTAGCCTTTCGGGGATTACATTTGATGTATATATTATGTTACCGGCCAAACCCGATCAGGCCAAACTAGTTTGTCCTAGGCCATATCGATTTACTGGTTTATCGTGTCTGAATACACTAACCCAAACAAAGCAATTGCACTGTACCCAACTTGGATGTAGATGTTAGCACTTAGTTACGGTTCTAACCTAACCTATTTAGACGAGATGCTCTATGATCGTCCTTTTGTGATGAGCCCTAGTTGGCCTAGGACAAACTAATTTGGCCTGAAATCGGGTTTGGCCGCTAACATATACACGGTGCAGTGTACATTGACGCGCAAAAAACAAAAAAATCAGGGTACTATAGAGATTCCAGCGTAAAAAAAATAAAAAATCTTAAACCATGTAGGTACTGAATTCATCGTAACAGTTTCCTCGTCTATCTCCCGTACACTCTATATTTTATTTATTTGTTATGTGTTACGCTGGAACTTCCTGATAAAACAATGCCGGGTTTTGGCATTACCCATTAGCATTAACACTAGGAAAGTAATACGATAAACCCCGGGCCCAGTATTCAAAGAAATAATATGTATGTTAACAAATTATAACAAAAATTGTAACAATGCAATCATCATGCGGGCTTGTCATGGGTGTCGTCTTAAAATAACTACAAAATTACAAAGCAAAAGAAGAATGGATGCATCTGTCTGTCAATCATAATGATACCCGCAGAGTTATTGAGGAAAAGGCTGACGTTTTAATCACTACGGAAAATACGAAAACACTGATATCAATTGGGAATTTCGTTGATTTACCTTCCTACAATACATGAGTAAGTGATATTTGTGGAAACACATTGAGGACTCTCACTTAACCTGAAACTGATAATCTCTATGAAATCAGAAATCTACTTGAGAAACTGAAAAGGAGATTGGGCGTAATTGCCCTGGCGTCCAATAGCTTTAAGATATACCAATGGATAGATCTCTTTAAGACGAACATTTCTTATTATAGCGACTTTTCTCGATTCAGAGTCAGAGAGGAGCTACAGAGCTCTAATGTTGAGAAATTAAGTTAAACTAAATACTGTTCTTTCGTCAATTTATTAATTTTCATTGATACTGTACGTTTTAAACATCATATTATAAGCCTATAAACGTCATTTTCAAAATATTGACATCTTAAAATGCTATTTTAGGAGCAAATATAACTACGAACGCAATACGAATTAGCTAAAGTGATGCTAGTAGCAAAAGTTCTCCTTGAAAAGTTCTATGCAATGGATTATATGTCATTACTATTGGTTACTCAGAAAACCTTAATTGGTTGCCAAGAAAATTTTAACTTCGGTGTCCAACTAGTTACCTATTTAGTTCAATAACTCCGAACGTACTGCGAATTGCCAAAAGTTGTGTTAGTAGCAAAGGTTCTCCTTAAAAAGTTCTTTCCAATTATGTATATCTTGTGGCTATTGGACCTTGGGGCAAATGCCTATACATCGGAGCCCATTCTCCTTTACAGAAGTAATACAGTCTCCTCAATTTTAAGTTGGATAAAAATACTTTGACCTAGTTTTGGGATATTTCTATCTAAATTTTAAACTAATCATATTCACATTAAGGCTCGCTAAAATGTTATGGAAATCTCTGGAAATAAAAGGAAATGTTGGTGTTTTATTTTTGTGAATAAATCATGATAATAAAATGCTTACTTGTAATAACTGTGAAATATAAACGTCATTGAAATTTTAGAATTTTACATAATACAAACACAATTTATTTGTGGTTAATTAACCAAATGCATATAAAAAAGAAGCGGGTTTGTAATGACTCTATTAAAATTCTAAACTTTTAGTAAAAACTACTGGAAAAATAACAAAATGTTAAAAAGTTTCTTTAGGAACGTATTTAACATGGAGTCTGGGTATTTTCCCAGTTGACAATGATTGGGTGAATTATTGACGACCTGTAATACCTTTCCGTCTTTGGTGCATCTATATACTTTAAATTATTGTTAGCCCTCTTGTCCCACAGCTGGGCAAAGACCTCTCTTTATTCCTTCCAACGGTCACGATTCCGCGATACTTTTTTGTCCCACCATCTCCTGCGTGGTCTGCCGCTTGTACTCGTACCTAAATATTTTTAACATTAAAATAATAGTATTTTGTAATTTTGCCATGCATTTTATGTAAAATTTGCCATTATGCGCAATGACAGATGTTCACGCGTTTCAAACGACAATTTTAAACACGAGGAGTTTTCCCTTGCAAGTGCAAAAAATGTACTATTCCGTTCATGTTTCGTATAGACATTTCCGTCAATGCTTACATATTTCCAGAATGGTATGTTGCTTTATGCAATGTAGTGGAGGCACCAATAATATACCTGTAACAAAGAAAAATAGATTGTTAGTAGTTATTATTGAAGCTATAATTTGTGAAGAAAGTGTCCTTTCCAGTTATTATTCTTTCTATATAGTTATAGGTGTACGTCGTTGTGAGTTCCTGCTTCCGAGTATAGAAAATAGCAAAATAAAAAAAATAAAAATAATGATGGATGGAAATATTTTTCGTTCTTTCAGGATCTTGAAATATTCCACATTGTACCTACGATTTTATTGGTATTTAAATTGAGATTGTAATGTATAGTACATAAGTTATATTTTTAAAGTAATTTTATGGCACTAGTTATTTTAAATTATATTTTATGCATAATGTAGCTCCCAACCAGTTAAGATAATATCAAAACGATGACGATTATATCGATGATCCATCTGAAGTCGATATCTTAATAGCTGCATAGTCCAGTGTTTCTGGCAGGTGGTAAAACACTTTTAACAAGAGGAAGGGTGCACGGGTGGCCCAGTGTAAGCGGATGATTCGAAAAAGGCATTTTACTTTGTGTCATATTCCGTTACATTCTTCCAAAACAGTGTAAACAAAACGTGAAGAAATCGGCAAATCCTAAAACCAAAAATTCGAAGACAACCCCATCAACTCCTCATGTTGAGCAAAAGCGGTAGCGACCACTAGATCACCGAGATAGTCGATGAAAACGAGGACCATTTTCCTCGTTTTCATCGACTATCTCGGCTGTCCCTGTCCTATGCTAAACGTCATAAAAGTGAGAGAAAGAGCTATAGTCACCCAATTTTTCTTTCTCTCACTTTTTTGTCGAAAAGAAGAAACAATTAAGAAAGCGTTTATAAACGTCAAGTTTTAATGAATTAACATTTACGGAAACATTACCCAAGTCCCGGCTAATTTGACTTTCTTTCTACAATAAAAACATATAAAAGGAAAATTCAATTAAAAATTGTTAACAAAACAATTGTTTTACAAAAATTTATTGTAGATTTCGGACCACCTTTTGTTGTGTTATACAAAGAGAGGCAGGCGAACTTTTGTTTTGTGAAACCGCAAAAAATTAAACGTTCAAAGGCTAGGTAGTGCGAGTTTGGGTTTAATTTATTTTTGGACAAGTAGTTAAAGAGCTATTTATATTGAACTAACGTCAATTTCAAAAGGTGATATTATCACTAGCTGAAAATCGAATTTAGACAAAGAAAAAGTAGAACTTTTTCCCGTAGTGGCACATCACTACTGAAAAATTGACGTCTCGTCTATTCCCTGAGTATCGTAGTCAAATCTACCTATTCTTTTCTCAACTATACATGTGTCGATTTGTGAATGTTATTTTTGTAACATTTTACGTTACTTTTGACCTTTTCATGTTACCTATATGTTTTATTTTGAAGTCAAGTCGTATAAAATATCTTACACATTTAAAGTGGGTAGGTACTAGGTACCTATATTATACATTTTATAAGTAGTTTTTGTAGCTGACTGTACATCTGACGTATTTATCGTCAAGGTTGCGAGTTGACGACAAAAAAATAGATAAAATCGGAAGGTGCCAAAACGCGCGCACGCGCGAGTTTCACACTCGCCAGTTGACGAATAAGTCGTTTTACATGGAGCTACTGCATAAATGGTCTCCGTAATCCGGAGTAACACGATGATCCTTGGTAAGACTGGTGGTCAGACTTTCTGGATTCTGGCTAATAAGATCTACAAATGGGTGTAACTTGTCACCCATCTACGGATTAACTTCGGCAAGCGTTGCTTAACCTTGAAGGACGACCCGTGCAGCTATTACTGTTTAGCTTCAAGGCCCTATGGCAGAACGATATACGTATAAAGTACGGTATCTTTTGAATATCTAGTCATACCATTGTGTACTTGCATCACCTCTATAAGTATCATTATGATCTTCCTGCCTTCATCGTGTTTTATTTGGGGGTGGCGCAGCATGTCTTCTTCTTCCATCATCATCTGCCTAGCCATTTCCCAACTATATTGGGGTCGGCTTCCAGACTAACCGGATGCAGCTGAATACCAGTATTTTACATGGAGCGACTGCCTATCTAAACTCCACAACTCAGTTAGTACTGGGTAATACTATATCCTATATATTGGTAAGACTGGTTATCAGACTTTGTGGGCCACTGACTACCAAACGATTGTCAAAGATGTACAAATGACATCTCTGACCAACGGCTTAACGTGCTTTCTGAGGCACGGAGGAAACTCGGTTTGTTATGGGTGGTCATCCATCCACAGACCAACCTAGGCAAGCATGGCTTAACTACGAGCGGCTGTTATTTTTTTGCCACGAGCTCCTCTTCTTCTTCCATACTTCTCTATTATTCGTAATCTCAGAAGTCACCTCATTTCTAGCCATGTCATCCTTCACCACACAGTCCATCATTTATTTGCAGCCTCCTCAACATGTATAATACAATAATACCCTAATCAGTCTACCGACACTGACGCTGTAAATTTTAACCTAGGGTATTCCCAACACCCGAGATAGGCGCAAACGCAAACAGTTTCTCAAGTAAATTACATTATTTTGTCAACATCTCTGTTATTATTTAATAGGATTTAGATAGCGGTGTTATTATAGTACTTAGTGTGAATAACTAGCAGTTAGCACGTAATATACAAAACAGTTTTCGAAGAGGGTTAACAGAGAAATGTATTTTTATTGTGTCATGGCCCACCTTTTCTTTTTATTCTGGTGGGAAATCGTAAAATAACCCCCCCCGCCCCCGCTCTGGGCGGAGTGTGAGTGTCGGACTTCTACTGACTAAAACCCATCCCTGTTCCTTCTTTGCCCTTTGTATTCCAGGGCTGCGGTATCTCTTTCGAACAGTCCCGCAGCCCCGGCAGGCATCGGCTCTTGCGGGCCCCTTCCTTTTTGTTGACATCTCTTTGAGGCGCGCGTGGAACACGAACGCGCAGTCGACACGGCCTGTCGTTATAAGACGGACGGACGGTGAACTAGCCCATTACTCACCGTCCACAGGCCCGTGGCCATGGCCCACCTGGAGATCTCTAAAGTGACTGCGAAGCCAGATGCACCGCTGAAGGTATATCTTGTTCCGGAGGGTATTCCTATGAAGCAGAGTGCGACTGCGGAGCCTCGTTACAAACCATGGCCTGTCCTGTCCTATCTGGCTGTTATACAACTTCACCTGCACTTAAAAGGACCCATCAGACCCATCTCCAAATGACTTCAAGTTCTTTCGATCAAAGGCTTATGTGGACATTATTAGGAATTTGAAGTCATGAGGAGAGAGGCCTTTGCCTAGCAGTGGGAAGACGCTGGCTAACAGTATCAGTACAGTACCTGTCTGGGTTTCATACCTAGATACTAAAACTGAGCTCAAATTTTCTATATACTATGAGACCTGTCGCTAGTCTGATGAGTTTCGTTTCCAAGTAGCTTTGTGAATTTTAGGTAGATTATTTAGGCACTCTCCTACTTGCTACTGAGAATTTTTCCTGCAATTATAATAAAAAGATTCGCAAACTCAAGCATGTTTGCTTTATTTTTATCGTTTTCCTCTTTATCGCAACGGAAATCCTTTATTACAACACCTCTATGGTCTTAATTTAGTTTCAAAACGTGTCGTATGTTTATTGTATAATATAATGGTTGTCAACCACGTGTGACGAAACTAGCTTTGCCCGCCTTTCCACTTGCGTTCACCACCTGGCCACCTCTCAAACGACACCTGTGTAGCTACAGCGGCTGTGGACGGAACACATGAATGACTCGGCTTGGAGCATGATGTTGCGACAGTACATAATATCGCTAAGAAAACAAATGACTAACGCGCGTGTCACTATGGACCCAAGTCGCGTCGCAGGTCGCAACGCCTGAAGTCGTAAACGGAGCGCCCCTTTTTGAAGAGTATCTCTTCAAGTTTCTTCAAGCTTCTTACTACTACATAATAATGTACAAGTTTGTGAGAAAGTTTGTTACTCTTTCAGGCAAAAACGACTGAATGGATTTGGATGAAAACGGCATGATGCAAGAAGCAGCAGATGAAATGTAACGCAGGGAGTTTAGAACCTGGATTAATACACAATATACTTTTTAATCTGGTAGTACGATCCCGTGGAACAATAACCGGACTCAGCGGGCGAAGCCACGGACATAAGCTAGTTAAAAATACCTAATCATAGTATGATCAGTAAAGCGGTAGAAAAGTCTTTGTCTGGAAAATTACGGTAATAAATCTAAAATTAGATTTTTTTATTTATTAACTATACTAATAATACCAAAACCGGTTATGTGTGATATAATATAACCTTACAAAGTTTATTAATATACTTCTGGAAACTTTAATTTTAGTTACAAATTGTTATTTTAACATTAACATTGCAAACGTGTTTAAGGTATTTGGATGATGACATTTTTACCATAATTATTTATGTTATTATTTATAGATATGACCTACTTCTTATTGTGATTTGGACGCGGTTTTGTCATAATGAACCAAACCACAATCGCTTTTTAATTTGATTAAAAACACCAAACTCATCATTTGCTTAGCCTTTTCCCATCTACGTGGGGGTCGGCTTCCAGTCTAATCGGATGCAGCTGAATACTAATATTTTTATAGAGTGCGTTCTAAGGCACAGAGGAAGCTCGGTATGTAATGAATGAGCACCCATCTACATACCAACCTCGGCTGGCGCTGCTTAACCTTTAAGATGACTCATGCGTCTGTTATTATTTAAGCCAAACTAATCCATTATTCTAAATTTTATACATTACTGTTCAGTAAAATCACTTCTATATAAGTACACCAAAAATGTTTAGAACAGGTTTAAAATTAATTAGCGATTACTAAACAAAATCATTATAATTAATTCGGAAAATAGGATAAATTTTGATATGGGTTGGTACATTTTGGTAGATCTAAGCTAATTTTAACAATTGAGTCGATATTTCTATGATGACTCACAATTGGCTTGGAAGTTTAATAGGCTTTCTTAATTATTTTTTTACAATCAATTAAAGGTACTTATTACTGTTAGTGATGGAAACTCATTGCCCAACATAATCCACACAATTAGATGTACATTATTATCATTATTTATTTAACAACTTAGTTCATTAAAAACCTATAACAATTAACGCATGTTTTTTTATGCAAGTTAAATTCCGTTGTTATGACAATCATTTTACAATTTAATTGATTTTTTATTCAGTTAAGAAAATTACCAAAAATACCATCACACATCTCGTTTATATCATTTTTATACCAGTTATTTTTAAGCTGGTATAATTGAGTCCGAGCTTATTGCTATCGACCGGGCCCAAATCCAGATACTAATAAATTCCTGGCGGAAAAACCTGACAACACTTCACCTGACACAGAAATCGAAACCAGGACCTCATGTTCAGAAGTTGAGCTTGTCACCATTTTACACGAGACAGTCTTAACTAAAATATTTAACGCAAACTTTTGAACCCTCTACAGCTGAGTCAAAATTAAGGAGTTGATACGTCAACAATTGGTACATTTGTACCCGAAGGAATTATCTCGAAATCACCAATTACTTATTCAAATGGATTCCACAAAGCAAGCCTGATTGACGAAAGCTTGTAATTTTCGTGAATGAACTTCATTAGAAGATATTTTGGTTTAGAATTTAAAGACCAAAGGACATTTTCGTAATTCTAATTTAGGATTTGAAATTGCAAAGTGAAATTATGTAAATATGCCACAATTTTCTTTACAAAATATTTTATACCATCTAGAATTTTGTTTTATATCAAAATCTATTTGTTACTCACCTAGTTGTTTTTTTTTACTTGTCTACGGAATCCTGTTCAGAATTATAGACGCACTATTTATTCTGACTTTTACAACCATTTTGGCTCTTTTCAAGGTGTTATAGCGTATAAATTCTCCGACCGGACACATTTAAACTTTTTTAGAAGCCAGTTTTTAAATGTCATCTTATCTTAACTGAAATAACTGTGTTATTGGGAAAATTTACAACCGGAATTCGTCCAGAATTTTGTATTCTTGCGAGTTTTTATACTCATGCAAACTTTAAATCCCGGTAAACCCGCTTTACCTCGGTTTCTAAGGCATTTTAAGCCAGTTTTTCTTTCCACTGAAAAGCGGCATAAAAGGGTTGGGTTTAAAACTTAATATTTGTAACATTAAGTTAATAACGTGTGCACTTGAAGGGTTAGAGCAGAAAGAGATAGGGATTAAAATTAATATAGGTATATTATATTTCATTCATCTTTAAGTTTTTTTTTATCTTCAGTAAAGGCTCACACTTCACGTAACATGACGATGTCTGTTATAGTAACTAACATATAGAAAATAAAGTCCATTATATTTTTTTTGCTTCGAATGCAAATAATTGACACGCACTACGTGCGTTTCGACGTCACGCATCAATAAACGCTGATATCAAATACAGCCTAGTTACTGTTTTGATTTCAAAACGCCCTATTAGCAGAATACTGATAAATAAAACGTAGGTATTCGAAACATTTTATGAAGATTCATGCACGTATATAACATGTGAGCTATCGTGAGCGTACATTGTTAACTGTAGTTTACTTACCCCTTTTTTACCATGAGAAAAAACTGTAAAAGTATTAAACAGAACAGGTTTTCATTATCACCAATTTGTAACACTCAAAATCATTCATAAATTCACCACGGTAACAACAAAAAAAAACCGGAAATCAGTCGCACATAGCAACCCAGACCTACACCATGCAGTCACTAACCATCATTGACATTAATGGATTCAACGAGACGCCCGACAAAAAATAAAAAACAATCAGTGTTTGTGTCTTTGGACTATTTAAATGGAATGTGTTGTAGTGTAAAGTTTGAATTTGTAAATCGAATGCTCATTGAGACCGCGGGCGCGGCACGTGGTGGCCAGCGTGTAAACGTAGACCAACCTCACCGACTAAGGAGGATAGCGTGGCTCATCTGCTACTGAACTGTTGGCCCATTACGTCGTCTCAAAAATTAAAAAAAAAGTTTTTTTCTAAAAAAAAACGGCATTCTCGGTCTTGGCGACGTGAAAAGTGACATTATAATATTATCTGGCTTGTTTGTCAATCGTGTTTGTGGGAAATCCGAACAATCTGTTTACATTCTGTACCCTCAATAAAGGTGTTACGTTTTAAGCCTCGAGTAAATAGCCTCCGTGCAATTGACGATAACATTAGATTTATAAAACCGCCGCTAAGGTGATATACGGGGAGAAAGAAAAGGTTTCTGTGACAATGAAAGTGAAGGAAAATAAAATTGAGTATGGCGATGTGGATAAATATGAATATGTGCCTCCTGAGGGAGGGTGGGGGTACATGGTGTGCGTCGGACTGTCTGTCATATTCGTAAGTAGTTTTATATTGTTTTTATTTATTTTTATTACTTTGGAGTCGTCGTTCGTGGTTATTTGCAGGGTTTGTGTTTTGAGCGTAGAGTCGCAGGTTTGATTCCCAGGTTAAAATGTTGTTAAGTTTTTATGTGTTAAAATGGTGGCTTGTTTATTTAAAATACAAAAACAAAGAACCTTAGAAAACTATAATTAAAAATAATTAAATAAAATAAATAATTAATTAAATCTACAGATTTAAGTTTTTTTTTTTTTATTTAATTTTTTATTTATCTAAAGCCATTTTAGATCAATTAATAATTTGAAGGCAGATCAGACGAATAAAGAACCATCGAGTTTTTTTTTTAAAAAAAACCTCTAGGTCCCAAAAAAATCCCAAACGGGATTGGAAAAAACCTGTTTACTCAAATGAAAGGTTGTCGACTGCTCAACCAGGCTTTCCTGTGATGCTTTAATAAATAATACCTCCAGCCAGGGTGTAAACTTAAGAAATTATCGTTCGACTTTTCTAAAGATTTTTTAATTTGCTTTAAGTTATTATTTTAATATCAAAACAACATGTCAATGTGTAGAAACAACAATTGCTCTAAAAACCAGATTTTTAAGAGAAACTTAACAATCTATTACATAAACTAAAATCAATCTGATCTATCCATAAAATCTTAAGAAATTCAATCTTGGATAATTCTTCAAAAAGATCAACCACTGTCCAAAACAAATTAATATAATAATCATGTCATCAAAAAATAAAAAAGTGTACAAACAAAAAAAAAATAGTATAAGTACGCGGTGTTTTAAATTACATGAAGACAAAAAACTACGGAAGTTATTTCTTTATTATGTGCACAATAAATTAATATAAAATCACATAATATGTAATCCCTGAAGGGTTAGGCAGAGGTGTGCCTAATAGTATACCCATATTTTACTAGTTTTAAGTTCCATATATATCCTATCTTAATTCCATCAACCGGGTACAAATCCAGACTCCGTGGCTGCTGTAAGTAGCTATCTTAGTCGTCTCTTAGCTTAAAATCAGCGATATCAAATATTTAAATTTAAAAAAAAATAAGTTAGAAATAAGCAGCTATGTAATAATAGCTATTCTATTAATATATTCTATATTCTATTAATAGAAAACAAGTTAATATAAATATAACAGTAAGATTCTAAAAACAAAACATACGAACTTCTTAGTCCTTTTTATTTAAACAAAAATTATCTAATGGGTTATCATCATCTGCCTGCCTTTCCCTAACTATGTTGGGGTCGGATTCCAGTCTAATCGAACGCAGCTTTTATTTTATTTAAAAAAAAAATAGGCATCACTAGAAAAAAACACGTTTGAAAATGGAACCTTTTAAAAAGACGCTGTGTCTGAACATCTACTCAATTTGAATTAGCCTTTTCGACAGGCTATACAGGAAGACTTTTTAGTCACCGTCCAAATTTTGATATATTAATATTTGATGAAAATCATTTAATACGTGTTTTTTCTTTAAGTATTACTCAATACAAAAATATTGAGATATCACATCATAGAATTATCTATAAAAAGTTGATGATTCTGGACACCGCCGCGCGGTGCTTACGCGCTACGTAACAGCGCGGGCCGGCCCGCCCCGCGCGCCGCCGAAGTTCATTGAATACACAATAATAAACAAAGTTGCAAATTTTCCCTTCATACTTTCACGGGCTTAGGACCGTCAATTAGCAAAAGGTTTGTGCTATATTCACTATTATTAGAATGTAATCCTTAATTAATCAATTACAAATAAATTAGATAAATAAGAACCAACTTTAGACCTTACGAAAACCGTGCCAGAACTTTTGCTATAAGGCGTATTTAAAAAATTTGAATCAACTTATGTACAAATAATTAAAAATCTAATCAAAATCAACTTAAAACAATCACATCAACAGTACTTTAATAATTGTTCAAAATGCATACCGTTTCTCTCTAAACAGAGTCTTGCACGTTTTTGCACATTATTTTTAATTTTGTTGAGCACTACAGTGTCACTTTTCACTTGGTCGAATGCACGCACAATTTGGTCTTTTAATTGGTCTAGGCTTTGGGCTTCCTCCACATACACTCGTCGTTTTATTTCGCCCCACAAAAAAAAGTCACATGGAGTAAGATCTGGCGACCGAGGTGGCCAGGCGACGGGCCCCCCACGACCGATCCAACGATCACCGTGTTCAGTATTTAAATAATCACGAACGGCGGCGGAGTAATGAGGTGGTGCACCGTCTTGTTGATAATAAAAATCTCGATGGGAGATTACCGGCACGTCATCCATGAAATCAGCAATTACTGTGCGTAACATATCTAAGTACGTGCCCCCGTTCAGTCGTCCCTCAATGAAATATGGCCCCAGTATTCTGTTACCGACAATTCCAGCCCATACATTAGCACTAAACCGCACTTGGTGATATGTTTCTCGTATCATGTGTGGGTTTCGAAATGACCACCAATGTTCATTATGTTGATTATACAGCCCCACTCGAGTAAACAGGGCCTCGTCAGTCCACAAAATGTTAGCTTCGGGGTGTGCGATCAGCCACTCGCAGAAGGCTCGACGGGGAACGGCGTCTGCCTCGTTCAAGGCCTGTACCTTTTGAAAATGGTACGGGTGCAACCCAGCAATATGGAGAAGTTTCCACACGGCATATTGGCTTACGCCGAAGCGCCGGGCTGCATCTCGCGTACTCGATCTAGGGCTCCGTTCAAAGAAATCGAAGATATCTTCTTCGACCTCTACTGCGAGTCTCGGCCTGCCGCGGCCTTGAGCGTGTGTAGGAACTGTAAATTGGCCATGGTCTAATAGCCTCTGATTAGCGGCTAAAATCGTTTGGCGATTTGGTACGGAAGGATTTATTATCCCTTGATTGCGAAGGCGAGGAATGCTTTCAGCTTCGTATAGTCTCTGGGCACCGTTCAAGCTTTCACCACTTAGAATGTAAGATCGCACCATTTCATAATACTCGCGGTAGGAATACATTGTAATCACGAAAGCGCGGGGCGCCGCCGGCGGGATGCGCGGGAACACGGAAGTAAGCGCTTGCGCCGCAAAAGGGTGCGCGGGGCCGACTAATGATAGATGTATGTACCGCGCAGGTGTAGCGGGCGGGGGTAGGCGGGGCGGGGGTAAGCGGGGTGCGTGCTGCCCTTTTCATTGATTGTTTGCGCGGCAAGTGTAGTATTATTAACGTTTAACTTAGTGACCACGCAGAGCGGATAATTCTTTCGAGAAAATGATTTAATATGAAAATTTTATGTATCGTTTTTTTTTCAAAAATGGAATTAGTGAATGATACCTAATGCCTAGAAAAAATTTGGACGGTGACTAAAAATTCTCCCTGTATATAGAAATAACACCTGCACAATATATTTGGCTGTAAAAGCTGGTGATATTTAACCAAGGAGAAAAGTTATCCAACCGTCCACTGAGCTTAGATGAGGAAAGCACTAAAACTTTGGACGTCAAGCCGCCATTTGTTGACCTATTGTGCCCGGTGCTTGCGTACTGGCCTGCACTAACATATTCAACATTGGTCGTTCTATTAAACAAGTAATATAAGTCCATGCAATTTCCAGCTATTTGGGGGTTGTAATTCTAGGACCGTGAGGTCCGAGTGCTCACAGCCTTTTCAAGGAAACTTCAAAACAGTTAGTTGACCCAATGGCTGGTTTTAACCTTGGCCAGAGGCTAAGTGTTGCCATACAACGTGGCCACGTCGCCAGTCTCTTGGGGAGCCAGTTGACAGCGTTGAGGAGCTTTTGACGCCGTTTTAAGTTTATTTTTAAGTTAGTAACTTTAGGTTATTTTAATTTTTAAATGCGTATATAATATTGTTTTAGTCAAATAAAGTTCGCTTACATCGGCATGAGCTGCTCAGATGGCAGCTGGTCCGATAAAAATTATAATGTCCATTCAACAAAAGCGAAAATGACGTCAATCGCTTCATTTCGGTTTGTACGACGCGACTCAATACCTCGCCGAATAATGTGACAAAATTGGTGATATGTGATGGATCAAGCTGATTACACGTCGCGTCGCTAACTGTAGTCTTTCTAATCATATGGGATCAGCTGAGACATACTCACGCCTTAAAAAATGTTGCCAAGGCTGTATCATTAGCTATACCTACTCTGTTTTTATTATTTATTCATAGTTTTAATTAAGATAAAATGACGTTTTGTATAACATTAAAATAATACTATTATAAATTACAACCTATAAAATACACTTTTTTTTTACTGTGACTTCAAATAGAACTGAATAGTACATTCTTTATATGTTTTTTAATAGTATTGAAAAGCTTAAATAACGACCAGCTTTAAATTATTTATTTGTAATTTTGCATACCAGCCTGTCACGGTTTTGACTTAAAAAATGCAAATAGACACGTCTGTTTTAAGCACGTCAATAAAATAATGTTCTAATTAAAAAGACACTGTTACGACAGTCTGACACGTAATTCAATATATTTACTAATTAGCGTATCTACTAGTAATTTAATATAATTATCTAGCTCCTAATTAGTGCAGCTCGTAGGCTTAGATTTCCTGAGGTATCAAGTTACTTACTAACCATTGAAGACTTGTTGCTACCGCATTATTAACTCCACAATAAATCCAACTTACCTCCAACATCTATTGTAGTCTGTTCAAGCGTTTTTATGCACAGATCCACTCAATTTTAATGAGACCTCCGCACGCAAGAAGATTCTTCAATACAATATGTCTGATATAGATTGGTATCGAGTAATAAATATATGCTTTTATAAGCAAATAAAAATGTAGCAGACAGGGAATCTGAATTTGTGCCTGGTTGATGGTAATAGGCAATTAGGCACGCTCTGTGTTACGTGGAATTTAAAATTGTAACTGGCGAAATGTGGATATAATATGAGGGATATGTCTGCCTTGCTCTGCGGAGATTACAAGCGTGATGTTATATGTGAGATGATATATTTAACCATATAAAATTGTTTCCACCATTTTTTTTCAACGGTCAATGCCATCAGACATAGTTATTTCAATTATTTACACCGTGTTGCACCATATTTTTCTATATTACGAACCTGTTATATTTCGAAGGTTACCATTGGCCCGTTGGGTCTTATTTCCGTCAGTCAGTAAGGTGTTGGGCCATTCATTGGGCACGTGGGATGTTGCTAGCTCTCTTTCTTTTAAACGTGACTGTAAATTAATGTTGTAGCCCAGTAGGTGTCAAATGGCAACGGCATTGACGTCATTGGTTGAAGTTTTGGGTTGGCCGTGTGGCAGACAAGAAAAAAGAGAAGTTGTACTTATGGCGATAGCTAATATCTCAGAAGATTTTGTCTCATAAAATACTTGTTTGTATTGATACCAGCTTTCGATTAATTTAGGTCTTATGCGTGGCCAGGCATTGGGGGCCCTGGGCACTTAAGAATAATAGGGCCCTTGCAGGATGTAAGAGCAAGCGAAGCGAGCTCGAATTTTTTTGGACCCCGCCTTGGATAGATTAGGTTTACTAGTGACAGTTCATTCAAAAATAATGGATGTTTTTTTTAGCGGCGGAGAACTTACTTATGCCAAAAAGCTAGATGCAAAAGCGAGCGGAGCGAGCTCGAAAATTTTAGTATCCTGCGGTCCTGCCTGGGATAAGTTAAGTTTCTTTTGACAGCCTCTAGCTTGGACAGTTACAGGAAGGGGCCCCCTTAGATCGTGGGGCCCTGGGCATGTGCCCAGACTGCTCAGTGGAATAGATGTCCCTGGCGTGGCGTGGTATTTTGAAAATAAAATAAAATGGCAGAAGTTAGGCAGGCCAGGCTTTAAACAACATTCAAGCTTCTTTCAGCTTCAGACACCGTTATTTTACTTTAAAATAAATTCTGGAGGTTATTTATGGCGTACGGAAGTGGTTTTTACAGTTCCTTGCCAGTCAGCAACTTTACTCAATTCAATGTTGCGTCCTTTGTGCTTTTGGTCCTAAAAAGGTGTGTAGCATAACATTGGTACATTATTTTGAACCAGAATCTAGTAGTTATTTAATAAATACAAACTGACAAAGTTTTTTGTGGGCATCTTCGTTAAAGATACAAGTTAGGGTCAAGACCCGAGGTCCAAGTGCGTGCGCGCGGAACGTAATTATTAAACGTCGATTTTTTAATCGAATATACAATTATCGTACAGTATTTTAGTTAAATTGTTTGCAACGCGCCCAATCAGTATTCATAGATATGAATAAATTGTTAAAATTATGAAAATATTGTATTAATTTTAAAATCGACGTATTCACATTACGTTTACATCGCGCGCTCGTGTTAGGGCCTCCGGTTCATTATTTCGGAGAAAACTAGTTTATTTTTTCTTTTTATAATAAGTATAATAACTGTCTGCATCTAATAAGTTATCAAGGCTAGAAAATAAAACAAAACGTATGACGTGAGTTTCTTGAATTCCAAATCATATAATTATTTATGTAATAGGATGATTTGGAATCGAGTTCGCATGATGACTGCTGTATTAAGTGACCATGACTAGTCCAACCGATTATTTTTTCTATAATAAAGTTATTAATTTATGTATCTATTTATATTTTAAAATAGAATACTAAAACGCAAATTTCAATATAAAATATACAGTTTCACAGCTTAAATGTTTTTATTTTTTAACAATAAGTGAATATGCATCATAATTTATTTATTTGTGAATAAATTAGCGTGTTTTATTTTAAACTTGATGGTGTTAAGTCATTAGTGGATTGATTTAATGCTTAGACGCTATTAAAATTGGATCGAATTTGTGGGGGAATCCGAGAAAAATATCCATACTATAATAAATTTATTTTATTATAGTATGGAAATGGATTAGTCTATAACCTATTCAAGCCCACTTCAATGTAATTTGGCACAAAGGTAGACCAAGACCTGGATTCGGACAATACATTTCCGTAGGATAATTTCTGACCTAAACGGAGGCAAGCCACGTGCAAAAGCTAGTAAGTACAAAACTGGTCTGTGAGGAAAGTGAAATTAATGATTGAATAAAAACAGCGATAGGAATGAACTGTAGCACTACCTACGTTTTGCTGAGTGAGAATTAAAGAAGGTCATTGACCGTCATTTATTGAAATCAGCGCTATTATTAGGTAGTATGTTTTATTGATAGTGTTTGGAATGTTATTTTTAGCAAACGGTTTATTACGGTGTCCAAATCAAAATAAAAAAATCTATATATTTTATTTCACATAGGCCTAGATGGGCACTTATAAAACGTCGACAAAAAGGTGCACGGTTCAGGTTGGTCGTTTACTATGGAGAAGAACCGGCAAGAAACTCCATGGTTACTCTTTTCAAATCATTTGGTATTACAATATTATAATGGTTACAGCATTTTTACTTAAGTATGGGGGCGACCACGAGGCTAATGTTCACAACTCTTCAAAAATGTTTTCATGAATCAAATTTTAACGTTGTCTATTTTGCAACCTGGCAACAAAATACATGACGCCATTTTGTTTTTTTCCAGATTGCCGGCACAGCACACCAGCCAGTATTCGGCTTCATATATAACGACTTTTTGGACGAACTGGGAGTAGGCACAGCGGCTGTCACACTCGTGTTTGGGGTGTTTCAAGTCACATTAGCTATTGCTGGTAAATATTGCAGTTAATTATTTTAATAAGCGATTCTCACACGGCGGTGAAGGTGATATCATGTTTCATTGGTTTGTATGAAATCCGTTGATGCCTAACACACGCATACCGCACGACCGCGCGGACGAGCGGTGCTCACCGTCTCCCCGCGCGGCAATACATTTTCTTCGATACTTCCGCCCGTCGCTTGTAGTTTGACAATCGACTTAATGGTCCTTCAGGCAGAATACATTATTATAGGGTACTTCCCGTTCACCTAGAATCATGAAATTTGGCAAGAAGCTATGTCATATAGCACATGTAAAGAAAAAAATCTGGAAACCGTTTACATGTAGTTTAATAACAAAATATCTACAAGTTCATACGGAACTCTCGGTGCGCGAGTCCAACGCGCACTTGGCCGGTTTTTAACTATATTACGGCTTAAGACAGGCGTGCAAATAAATTTAATAAGTCGGTCTCAATAATAGACTTGCTGACAGTCAATTTTTTTAGCAAGGCTTTTGAGTAGCACCTATGTCGAGCTTAAATTGAGTTTTTTATAGATTTTATTTTAGCCTTGTGGAACTTCATAGACACGTATATGGATTTAATTTACATCAGTTACAGTGCAGATTTTCTATAGATGTTCAAAGATAATTAGGTACTGCGTAATTACAATAGGAATTAATGTTATTACTTAATACTTAATGGACCTAATTTGTTGCAATTTGTGGCATAAATGGTTTGCTCTTTTATTTTATGCATTTTCCCTTATTAAGAGGGAAGCGCCAGAATAGCCCGCGAATTTCAAATTTGCTTTCGTTTTTTGCAATTTACAGGTCAGTGTCAGTTTGAGGAGCTCATGGCTAAATAATAACAGCCGCTCGGGTCAATCTTTAGGTTAAGGCGTGCTTGCCTAGGTTGGTCTGTGGACGGGTGACCACCCATTACATACCGAGTTTCCTCCGAGCCTCGGTAAGCACGTAAAGCCGTTGGTCCCGGCTGTCATTTGTAAATCTTTGACAGTCGTTACAGGTAGTCAGTGGCCCAAATAGTCTGACAACCAGTCTTACCAAGGGGTATCGTATTACCCAGTACTAACTGGGTTGTGGAGGTCAGGTAGGCAGTCGCTCCATGTAAAATTCTGGTATTCAGCTGCGTAGATGTGCAGTGCTGTAGATCGGAAAAGTCTAGGCAGATGATGAGGTTAGTATCAGGAAGAATATTGATTAAAATATGATTCACGGATGTAATACGCATAAAAAATAGACCGTGTGTCTTAAATTATGTCATGAATCCTTGGTAAAAGACTCGTCACTATTAGATATCCCTATCACCGTGTACAGTAATAAATGTGTAGAGTAACACTCCTTAACTTATCAAAGAAAAAAGTCTATGAAAACGAGAACGGGTGGTAGAAAATTCGAGAACATTACTGTTTAAGCCAAAGGGATACCAAAACACGTGTCGACACAGAATGCTTCAAATATGCTTCAAATATTTTGCTGAAGATTTTTTGCATTTCCGTGCCAAGCGAAAAATGGACAACAGAATAAAGCCAGTGTTTTCTCTATGATGCAATTTAAAAACTTCCACGCTATGTTCTAATTGTTACAGCTTTTTCTTTTTGTATTTATTTAGCAAATAAAAAAAGAAAAAATAATAATAGAAGTGAGAATATTTACTTATGTACCTACATATTTTTTTACAATAGACTTATTTTAGGAGTTTCATAAAAAAAACTCCACTTAGTAGTATTTTAAAGTAGTTTTGTCTATAAATGTCTTTCTGTCTGCCTGTCTATCTGCCTGCCTGTCTGCGGTCTGTCTGCCTGACCGTCTGCCCTACTGTTACTTTTTGCACCTAAACGGCTGAATGGATTACGATGTATTTGGTTACACAGGTAGACCATGATTTAATTAATGATACTTTTGATCCGTTTGCGGTACGTTCCCGTGAGATATCTCCCAACCTCCTCGCGGGCGAAGCCACGTGTTAAAGCTAGTTCAACTAGAACTGGATTCACGTCGTCAATGTAGCAAACGGTTGTCAAACCTCTAGCTTTCTATCCACGTTCTTAGATTAGTTATGATATATTACTGCTGTTAGATTTATTTATTGTATAAAATTCCACAACCGTGTTATTGGTTCGTTATGTACGATTAATTAATTGCTGGTTAGGTATGTAATTATTTATTTATTAATGAGATTATGAATATTTACCAACCAAACGCCAATTATGTTGATCTAATTTAATCATTAATATCAAATAAAAATATATCAAACTGGAAGAAACAACAAATTTTATCTACATACGAGACCAAGAAAACAAAACTTCTTTGATGACAAACTCTTGGCCTGTAGTATTTTTCTAAGAAAAAATTTCTAAGATGACACCAAAGATTAATCGATTAATTGGTGTCTGTACCTTTGAAATGTTTTCTGATATGATCAATTTCACGGAATCCATAAGGTTATGGTTTATATTATATCTATCTTACGTTAAGGTTCAGCATAGACGTTTGCTACTCGGCGTCTACGCGTTTGCTACGCGTCTACTCGGGTGTTATGTACTGTCTTTAGCTAGCGTTAACGTTGGGTCAATTACCCCAAAACATACGTCAGGACAGTTTTACTAGCCACAAATTTATATTTCAAGTTTTATAAAAGATACAAAACCAAATCAGCTTATTGCAAACATGGTGTAGGGGTTGGATTGTAAGGGCGCTGCAAAACAAATTAATTACATAATATAACAATACATTTTCATAACTATCATGTCACATTTTACAAAAATATTCTAATTATTGAAGAATTAGAATATTGTGTCAAATCAAAATAAAATAAATTAATGAAAATAAAATGAGAAAGGGAAGGCCTTTGCCCAGCAATGGGATACAAAATAGGCTGTCATAAAAAAACATTAAAATAAATTAAAGTATACTATTTTGTCATCGATATTTTCATTGTACCTAAATAAAATTCATCAACGTTACAACTGGTTACGGTCAAAATTTTATATTTACTCTTAGTTTCACAAACTTCATTGACTGTAACCTGCTTAGGATAGATCGCGTTTTTCAGCTATTTCTTATAACGTAAGCTAATTAAGTCTCCTGTCCAGCAGCCAAAAACATTTTTACGATTTAAGATTAACCGATAGATAAGCAAATTTAAAATCGACATTTGTCTTTAAGAGTGTAAATTAATTCTTAATAGACTATAATGGATGTTTTCTACTAAATGATGTAATAAATTGGTTCTGATAACCGTGTGATAACTCTATTATCTTTGTATATTTTCCTACCGTTTAACGAGGGCGATAAATTCTATCACATGTGTGATAGTGCCTTATATCTTTCGTCAGGCGTTACCATTCCTATGGTGGCTACCGGCCACCGTAGGCGCGGGCCTGTGGACGGTGAGTAATGGGTTAGCTCACCGTCCGTTCGTCTTACGACGACAGGCTGTGTCGACGGCGCGTTCGTGTACCACGCGCGCCTCAAAGAGATGTCAGCAACCAGGGCCGAGCAAGGGCCGATGCCTGCCGGGGCTGCGGGACTGTTCGAAAGAGATACCGCGGCACTGGAAAACAAAGGGCAAAGAAGGAACACGGATGGGTTTTAGTCAGTAAAAGTCTGACACTCCCTCCCACTCCACCCAGAGCGGGAGGAGTTATTTGATGATTTCCCATCCCAAAAAAAAAAGGCGTTACCATTCCTATTCCAATTATTAGGTCCATAAGTTTAATAATTTTACCGTTATGACAACAGACTAATATATTTCGGCTTCTATGCAACAGTCAGCGTATCGGCAAGTATTGTTTGTGACGCCCCCAGATTGATCGACGACCCTAAAACGGGGCTATATCAGACCTGCGATAGCTGCAGTCCATGGTGTTGTGTTTGGGAGAGGCCTATGTCCAGCAGTGGACTGCAATATACTGAGTTGATTCATTAAGTCACAGAAATCATATTCATATTCATTTATTTGCGTTCCACAAGGCTTAGATCTAAGAGCCGTTGTAGACCCCGTCGGGGCACAGCAAAATTTAGTTTAAGATACATAAAAAATCTAATTCGATAAAAATCTAAATTTCTAATTTAATAAAAATTAAAATAAAATATACATGAAAACGAAAGAATTAAATTCGCAAAAAAAAAACAGAAATCAATAAAAAATAGTCAATATATTAAAGTTAAAATGTCAGTCGTACAGAGCTAAAAATTAAAATAAAATTATACATGAAAAACGAAATAATTACATATATAATTCACAAACCCGAAGTATCAAAAAAGTCATTCAGTTTGTTGAATGTCACTGCCAAAATAATATTATTACTATAGTCGAGTAGTTTCTTTTGTGAATTTATTACAATTAAACTTCAAGTATTAACGCTTTACAACAGCTTGTTTTACAAAGCCTTATTATCTGTTCTTACTAAAAGAAACTGAGAACGGAAAAAAGCCTTTCAAATCCAGCGGATTACTTTACTCCGCGCGCTGCAGCAAAGTTTCTTGAAACTTACCTTAGCTTTGTCTAGAGAAATGGTGAACATTTTCATGATGTACACACACATATACATAGCGATTTATTGTAGGTGCTTGACAAATTAAAGCTTTGATGCAATTTAGTAGAAACCTATGAAGGTGTGACCTATACACCGTGCCTTTTTAGTCGTCATACAAAGGTGGTCCACTCAATGTGCCCGACATAAAATAGTTCTAGGCGTGATTTTTTTTTTTTACCTACCCTAATAGGTACAAAGAAAAATAAATAAACATTAGAAAAAAATATGAAACATCATGTTAATGACGTTTACGTGTCAAACGGGAGAATATATCTACCCAGCGCTCGATTCCAGTAGATTATCGCTCACAATATGGTGATTTAACCACGTCATGCGTCATAGTATTAAATAATATTTTTATGTTTAAATTATTAAAATCTCATAAATACCTATTTTTTTTAATGAATGCTTGGTAGTCATTGGATACATGAAGTGGGTTGCCATTGTAAGACGACTAAAAAGTCACGGTGTATAGATATCAAGTACTTACTGTCTCCATTATTCGTAAATTATAATACTTTTTCTCTTGTTCCAGGATTCTCAGCAAACATAGCATTAAAGAAACTATCGTTAAGACAAGTGGGTTTAATAGGAGCAGTTATATACACACTAGCGTCATTTCTAGCCATATTCGTGGTATCTACGACACAGCTGATCATAACGAATGGCTTCCTCCACGGTTTGGGAATGGGCCTACTCATACCTGTCTCCTACACCAGTTTCAACAGCTACTTCACGAAGAAAAAAGTGCTCTATCTAAGTCTGTGTAAGGCCTCAATTGGAATGATAACGATGTTTTACCCGTTGTTTATCAAGTTTACTATAACTGAATACGGGTTTAGGGGTACGCTCGCTATACTTTGTGCGATATCCTCGCATAGCATATTTGGGGCTTTGGTCATGCATCCCGTGAAATGGCATATGAAGAAGCAGCCGAAACCCTGCGAGAAAATTGTTTGTAAGTTTTTGCTATATACATAAAACGGGAGGTTTATAACGGTCACTGTTCTTTGTGCAAATTCATTTCGCTTTGTGATTCTGTTCGTACTGTATAAAGTTGAGCTTATATTTAATATTAAACCAGAGAAATGCAATTTGGCTTTGAGTTCTTTTTGTTTAGTCGGTATTTCAAATTAATATTTTATTAAAGGCTGACCTTATTTTACTACATTGCATTTAAAAGCACTTCGTATGTAAACCTCTACTTGAAAATTACCCACCCCCATAGAGCTGCCGTTTCGGTGTAATTTTCTCAATTTTCATGAGTTTAAAGATATTATTTCCTTTCCAGTAATACCACCAACACCAGCCAAAGAAGACAACAAGAATAAATTCGATTTCGCCAAAACCTTACCGAGTATCGATACATCAGAGAACGCGAGATCCGTCGAGAATTTGTATCGAATTAATCGATTGGAAAATTCCCAGAAAGGAGCCGAATTACTATTTGTATCCAAATTAAGCGATTCCAGACGATTAAGCATACCAGTTGTCTTGATCCCGGCAGACGGAAAGATAGATAGTAAATTCGACTCGAGTGATCATGTGTATCGAGAGAATTTGTACAAGGCTGCCTCTGTATCGAGTTTAGGGAACTTTGGGAACATTGCCGCGGAACCGATGCCGATTATAAAGAATAAGGAAGGGAAATGGTATGTATAATTTTTTTTTTTTTTGAAAAACTTTGCCCCACACTAGGAATTTCTCCTATATTGTGGGTGCGTTTACAAACATTTAAACTTACATACACAAACAGCCAGACCCGGAACAACTACCTGTGGGCCAATTGAGTATAATGTATGTTTATATAAAGGATGTAAAACCACCCTTAACGAAGCCGAAGGTCACTTGTTTTTACCCTCATTGCGAAAATTTTTTTTGTTACCATACCTGGAATCTTTCTAGTTACGGAGATATTGAAAGTCAAAGTTCCGACTTTTTTTTTCAAACAAGTTTTTAATGTTATAATTTGCTTTAAATACCTCGAAGACTTCTTTATTATTCAATGCATCTATCAGTACACTGTTTTGAATGCGATACATTGAGTTTTACCGTAAAACATGATTTTTAACTCAAAAAAGAAGTCATTTCCCAGCAATAATTTTTGCGTAGGGTTACTTAGTTTGATGTACGGAATGCTTGGTTGACGGCTGCGCGAAGGGTCCGTTTACACCTTGTATATTATGTAGTGAAAGAAAGATGCCATTGCCATTTGTAAATCTTTGTGTAAGTACGATCACATCGTTCCTCGTCATGGTCGTTATAATAAGACTGTCAGAATCGCGGTCTTCTGCACATAATTCTGAAAACCAGTCTTATCGAAGCGTAACATTTTCTTGATTATGGACGTCTGAAAAGCATCCACTCCATGTAAGATACTGGTATTCATATTGGTCTAGTTTGCACCGTATGTAGACATAACTTACCTAATTAAATTAATAAATTGGTGATTTCTATTCGCAAGCCATTAAATGAATTGGAATGCGTCTTGAAAAAAAAACGCATTTTTTTATGTAGGTATTTATTCAAAAATGTTGATCTTTGTCTGGCATGCGCTATAAACCATATAATGGCCGTTCCAAATAGCAAAAGAAGAATAGTTTGTCAACTTTTAAGTAATCATGGAATTAATTTAAAAGTTTAAATAATTTAGTCACTTAGCTACTTATAAATTGTCTTCAATCGTTAAATTTTCTTCATCGTAACATTTCAAGAACTGACAGTAAGTCTGAAGCAGTTAATACTTATCGATCTTAAATACATATTAATGTAAGCCATTTACTCCGAGAAAAAAAGTATACAACTAGCAGTAGCGAAGGTACCATAAAACTCGATTCCTACCGGCTTCTCTTTGAAAAATGGCACAGTCAGTATTCTGTAGACAAATAATAAAATCACATTAAAGATATGTACTTCGGCTTTCCTCTTACAAAAATTAACCCTTCGCTACTGACAACTAGGTAGGCTGACAAATAAGAGTAGGTAACTTGATATGCAATGCGTGCTAAAAAAAAACATAAGGCTTTTTTATTATTTCTTAATAATACTAAAGAGACAAAAACTTAGCTTGTATTCGCATAAGAAATTGGATACAACCATAATATCTGAGAACATTATAATAACTATAAAAATCTTGATGAAAGCGGTTTTTATTTTAGTACATAAAATATGAGATCTTAAATATCAGTGACAACCTTGTGGGCTAGGTGAATTGGAATTCCTGAATTATAATAATACTAATACTAATACTAATAATAGTATTATTATTTGACATTCTTGAACATGTTTGTTGTTTTTAATAGCTAAACCGGAACGTTGTTGAAAGACAACAACAAAAAAAAATTGTTGCGCTTCTCTCGGAATGCAAACAGATTAGTTTCCGTATATAATCTCGGAAAGTGACAGAGACTATCTTAACTTCTAATTCGTTGACTTGGCTGCTAAATTATATCACTAGAACTTTTTACTTTGTCATCTAAAGCCGACCCATTGAGGAGCTCGTGGCTAAATGATAACAGCCGCTCGGGTCGATCTTTAGGTTAAGCTATGCTTGCCTAGGTTGGTCTGTGGATGGGTGACCACCCATTACATACCGAGTTTCCTCCTTGCCTCGGAAAGCACGTTAAGCCGTTGGTCCCGGCTGTTATTTGTAGATCTTTGACAGTCGTTAGGTAGTCAATAACCCAAAAAGTCTGACTACCAGTCTTACCTAGGGGTATCGTATTACCCACTACTAACTGGGTTGTAGAGGGCAGATAGGCAGTCACTCCATGTAAAATACTGGTATTCAGCTGGACCCGGTTAGACTGGAAGCCGATCTCAATATAGTTGGGAAAAGGCTAGGCAGATGATGATCCAAATCCGACCCATTATCCATACATACCATTATATTTTTTCATACAACATCACACCAGTAATCCCTGAAGGATTAGGCAGAGGTGTACCTAATAGTACTCCCACATTTTACCAGTTATGTTTAAGTCCCATGTAATAGGGGGCGAGCCTATTGCCATCAATCGGGAATAAATCCAGACTCCGTAGCTGCTATTGAGAAATTCCTAATGGAAAAACCGAATAAGGCTAATGCTCAGTAGTCGCGACCACTAGATCAACGTCCATTGCATATTTCAAAAATATTTTGCGTGTAAATATAATAAAATATTGGCAACTTTTTGGTATTACATCTTGTCTTAAGCCGTGTATTTTTAGTTTCAGCTAATAATTCGCCATTCTTCTTTTTCACCTTTTATTACTTTATTTATATTTTTTTACTTTTTTTTTATTTGCTATTATCACAAAAAGCCAACTGGCACCCCAAATCTCTAAATGTTTTATCACTGAACCTGTTTAAAACATCTTTTTGTGTCTGTCAATCGTTTTATTAAAACATAGGCATAATGTTGATTAAATATGTATAGGTATGAGTAGCGCTGAACGCATTCTGATGAGTTGATTACTTTTTTTTAACTTCCCAATTGAATCTGAACTGATGTTATAACTGAAAAAAAAATGGAAGTTTTGGTTAATTATTCACATGGCATGGCTTACAAAGTTTCTGATCACACTAGTTAAAGATACCCTACTTAGTCATTCATGCAGCTCGTGGCTAAATAATAACAGCCGCTCGGGTCGATCTTTAGGTTAAACCGTGCTTGCCTAGGTTGGTCTGTGGATGGGTGACCACCCGTTACATACCGAGTTTCTTTCGTGCCTCGGAAAGCACGTTAAGCCGTTGGTCCCGGGTGTCATTTGTAGATCTTTGACAGTCGTTAGATAGTCAGTGGCCCAAAAAGTCTGACAACCAGTCTTACCAAGGGGTATCGTATTGGTCAGTACTAACTGGGTTGTGGAGGTCAGATAGGCAGTCGCTTAATGTAAAATACTGGTATTCAGTTGCATTCGATTAGACTAAAAGCCAACCCCAATATAGTTGAGAAAAGGCTAGGCAGATGATGACTTAATAATTCATAAGGTTCACTTTATTTCTATTTCTCTAAATTATTTTTTAACACAACCTTGTCATTTCTTTTTCAGGCAAACCGTTGCGGAATTCTTGGACTTATCCCTACTAAAGGACTTAGTATACGTTAATATTATATTTGGACTGGCATTAACTTTCTTTTCCGACCTTACATTTTTCACTCTGGAGCCATTATTTTTGGACAAAAAACATCTAAGCAAGGTAAGGTTCTTTAATATTTTTGCCCCAGAATGAATATTAAGCTGAAATATGGCTTTAATGTCTACTTAGATCGTTTTTATCTTGGCTAAGTACTTTATTTTTGGTTACAAAATTGTGTATTTCTGAGTCATAAATCTGGTTTTTGTGAACTAACGATCTTGAATTGCGGTAAAAAATTGGGATATTCCTCAAAGCGCAACTATTTTTAAGCGCAACCAACTAAGCGCAACTAAATTATATCTTAATTATATCGTTAATGAATCCATCATACCCATCTCTGTTTTTCATCATGGTTGCGCTTTGAGGAATAAACATATAATATTTTTAATATGAATTTGTGAGCGCAACTAATGGTTGCGCTTCGAGAAATAATTTAGTTGCGCTTAAAGATAGTTGCGCTTTGAGGAATACTACAAAAAATCTTAAAACTAACAAAGAATAATACAAACAAAATGGAGTCTCAATCATAAACATAGAAAAGCAAAGAGCTTAAAAAAGTCCTGGGAACTGTCCCAGATGTTCATTCACTGCATATGTAGTCTGTATGCATAATTCTGATCTTTAACCGCATTGCAATTCTATTTTCGAATTCAAACAGCTGTGTTGCCACTTCAATTAAAATGTAAGTTAAAATTCAACGTTTCTGGCTGGCAACACATGCGAGGAAGTGACAATAACAACTTTCATTGTTGCGTTGTTCCGGCTTCTGGTGATACAGCTTGTCATAATGGCTACATTTTTGCTGCTGTCATTGTTTTTTCCTGCTGTGAAAAATACATACATGATGACATTCTTTTATAACTGTTGTCTTTGAAGGAGTAAACAGATCCACAATTCTATATATGTACCTTTTATGTATCTGCAGTTTTCATGCACATTTTTCATACGAAACTAATTTAACTATTAAATACTCCACCTTATGTACAGACACAAAGCTACCCGAAACTGTCAAATTTTCCCAATCAACCTTGAACCTAATACTTTAGCGATAAAGTTGAGAATCTATTAAAGAAATTTGACAGATTGTAGTAAGGCAAAACCTCTAGGGGGCGCTACATTTACCATCTGCAAGTCAAACAGATCTGTAGTCATTTTATAAAATTCATCAAATCTTAAGATTTGATTAATTATACAGACGTATGACGTATTATAAAGACGGAAAGTTTGGAAGTAGGAGGTAATCCCCGAAACTACTACTACTCATTCGAAACATTATTTAACGGAAGTAAAAATACAATACTATTAAACCGAGTTCAATAGGATAATTATGCTAAAACCCTTGGTACCGCAAACATACTACAATATTACCAACCTAACAAGATGTTATTACTTTTCAGGCCGAGATAGCGAACATAATAGCAGTCGGAGGAGCCATGGACATGTCAGCCCGACTCTTCCTGGGCGTCGCCGGACAATTCTTCAGAATGAACAGTCGCTACATGTTCTTCTGCGGCGCCCTATTTACAGCAATATTTAGATTCGGTAAGGGAAAAGATTTGAATGTATTTCTGTACTTAGTATCTTTATTTGACACTAGGTTATGCCCGCGGCATTGCCCGAGCCGGGTTTGGTAATTATCCCACGGGGTCGTACTACCGGGATAAAAAGTATCCTATATATTAATCCAGGTTAAAAAGTATCGGTGTGCCAAATTTCACCCAAATCCGTTCAACTGTTTTTCCCTGAAGGAGGAACAAACATCCATACATCCTCACAAAATTTCGAATTTTAGTAAGATTAAGATTCGGGGAACTAGGGTAGATCGAATAATTTTCCACCCATACGCAAAATACGCGCTTTGGACGTGGAGTTGCGGACACCGGCCCGTTATACAATACAATACACCAGCCCGTTATACAATACAATACACCAGCTCGTTATACAATACAATGCACCAGCCCGTTATACAATACAATGCACCAGCCCGTTATACAATACACTACAAGATAATAAGATTTGAAGTTTTGCGCTGCGTGTGTTTAATGAAGGTATATAAACGTGATGATACAGAATTTAAGTTAGCACAAGTTATTTGCAATACAGACTTACAAGCAAAATAACAGAAAAATGAGGCAATCAAACCCAGAACTTTGATATTGTAGGCGTGCTAATAATAAATAAGAAAAATCATTAAAGCACAGTCATTTTCAATAAATTAATTAATTACCAAAGTATTGATTTCATGATAACGTAAGAGGAACAACCTTTTAATGATGTCAATTATATTTTAAAACTATAAGTGCACTATTTTATGACTCTAAAAATCAAAGGCTATTTATGTTACTAATTAGTACATTATGTATAAAAATAAATTAGTTGATTTTATATTTTATTCATTCGTTTTCGTCAATGTTTTTTTCAAAAACGACGAATAATTAATTATTCATTAATAGGTTTATTTTTGGAGTTGTTTGTGGTGCTCAGTTTACAATAAATAAAAAAGAATAAGGAATTTAAATTTTCTAATAGCTTCTATATGTGAATTTTAAGCAGTCCAACACAAAGGGGCTATTTTTAGAGGGTTTATATTATTTATTTAAAGGTCAAATACAATTAGCTCTCTAAGATAAATTTGAAATGATTTCTATGTTTTCTTAATGGCTGAAACATAAAACTACAATTTTGATAAGAAATGACATTTCATCTGATTTAATCCTAATATTATGAACTGTTGTTTGTGTATCACGCCTTCACACCTTAACCGCTGAATGGATTTTGATGAAATTGAGCAACAGCGTAGACCATATGTCTTGGGTTAAGACATAGGATATTTTTTATCCCGGAAGTACATTATTGTGGATAATTTCGATTATTAAAGCGACCAAAACCTAGAAATACATAAAATTAAAATATCATATTATACCTATAGATATTTTCTAGTAGCTTCTTTGTGAATTTTAAACAGTCCACGACAAAGGCGCTATTTTTAGAGGGTTTCTGCAAAGGTCAAACACAATTAGCTCTTTAAAATTTTTAAAATGATTTCGATGTTTTTCTAATCGCTGAAACATAAAACTACGATTTTCATTAGCAGTGATAATTGATCTGATTTAATAGGACATAAAATCATAAGAAACCTAATTATATTGATTTTATAAGTAGGTATTGTTTAAAAGTACAAAATATTTGTTGAAAAAAACAGACGCCATTTTGTCGATCACTTAATGGACTATGCTGCACCTACACACATTTATAGATAGCATTAATCGTATTATTTATTAATACTTATTTTGGACTACCTAATAATTTCACACACGTTTTGTCATTAGTACGAGGATGGGGTATTCCTCAAAGCGCAACTGTTTTTGAAAAATAGAGATGGGTATGATAGATTCATTAACGATATTTTTCATCATGGTTGCGCTTTGAGGAATAAACATATAATATTTTTAATTTGAATTTGTAAGCGCAACTAATGGTTGCGCTTCGAGGAATAATTTAGTTGCGCTTAATTGGTTGCGCTTAAAAATAGTTGCGCTTTGAGGAATACCCCTGAGGATTCTCAAACTCGCTCTCCCAGGTGATGGATTTCGACCATCTCCCTCTAGCATAGATGAGGCTTGTGTTGGGTCCCAGCAATGGCAACATTATAGGTCTTGCTGACTGTACCTGCATTATTATGTACATTTATTGTTATTATCCTATTAATTTCCCAATTTATTTGGGATAAGGGTAGGAGGTATACCGCGAAGGTGGTGTGAGGATCTGATCTTGTTTGCGGGTCGAACATACCTAGAAGGGGGAGGCATTTGCCCAGAAGTGGGACACTTGCGAGGATAGGAAAAAAAGGGGATAGGACTTCCGTCGTTTGCTTTTTAAACTTACTTGTTATCTATATTTTCCCACAATAATTATTATATTTTAAACACATATTTTAAAGATAACTAAACGGATGAGAGTATTTAACCTTATCACAGACATTAAGAGCCTTTTTATCAAATGTTTCAATTGCATTTCCTCTATTAAGCCCGAGCATTAAGAACAAGTTGAATAATTTACAATACCGACACCATTACTTTATGAATGTGTTTGTAGGGTTCCGTAGTAGAATGGTAAAAAACGGGACTCTTCCTTAAACCATTTTTTCTCAAAGTCAATATTGTTTGAAAAATAGACACTTCAAAAGTAGTAAAATGTGTCCCCCACCCCTCTAATTTCTAAAGCGGAAGAGGAAAATTCTGAAAAAATTGTAGAACTTAAAAAACTTTCAACGAAAATTGATTTGAATAAGTTTTGATGTTTAGTTTTTGAGATGTGGGACTTTTTCATCAAACTGCAGCAGTAACTTTGTTTTTCATTAACATACTATGAAAAATAAACTTAGTTTTGCTGTGAATGTAAGTAATACAATACATAATATGAATAAACCTTTTATTATATTGTTTGGTGCTACGGAACCCTGTGTGCGTGTGAGTACGACTCGCACTTGGCCGGCTTTTTGGCTTGACTCAGCTACTTGCTATTTCCACGGCGTGTATCAGAAATGTATATTAGTCATATTTAAAGGAGTGGTATACACATCAAAATGAATAATTTTTCCACGGGATCAAATTCGTGGTAGCGAAAAAAAATTAATTGTCCCATACAAAATTTCAATACCTACTCAATACAAATGTATGGAGCAGCTGATTACTTTAATGTCCTATGGTGAATGATGGTAGTTTGATGAACTGTACCACCCTCTTAAATATAACGACACCTTTCAGATACTTGCGGTCTAGATATGGAACCTTTCGTTAGTCACGAAAACATGAAATTAAACATAACCCTCATTTTGGGCTTCGCCGCAGTTAGGTAAAAAAGGTCAGGTTTGTCACAACTTGTAGGTATTTAGTACACGCAAAACATTTAGGAGCGTCACCTACTTCTTAAAAATAATTTATGGGCTGTTATGTCAAATTAGCTTTTATGCGGTTCTAACCAGTTGTGGTTATAACAACTCACAAGACTCGAGTAGTGTCAAATATTTTTATAACACTAAAAAAATAGTCAATACAATGGAAAGGTTTTATATATTTTTTTATATGTGTTCTTCACCTATTAAAAAATATTGGTATTTTGCTCAGATTGAGAGTGCCATTATTCTATTCCTAGCGACATTAAAATATGATATGTATGTAAATTAAAGGTGGTCTGGAAAAAAATAGTTAGAATTAGGTACTTCCATTTGATCTTATAAATAGAAAACTTGTATATCAAATAGAATACCATTTGAGTCCATTTTATAAGTGTCAAATCAAGTCTATAAACAACTATAGGTATAACGCCAAAATGGCGATTCTACCCACAAATTAATAGTGTATTTCACAAAATAGCTTTGTTTTGCGTCAGAAACCTGACCACTGAACTTAAAAAAAGAAAAAGCAACTCCTCTTTCGTGTTTATAAATTCACTTACGTTTGAAAAATCTTAACTCGAGGAGCTCGTGGCTAAATAATAACAGCCGCACGGGTTGATCTGTAGGCTAAGCCGTACTTGCCTAGGTTGGTCTGTGGATGGCTGACCACACATTACGTACCGAGTTTCCTCCGTGCCTCGGAAAGCACGCTAAGCCGTTGGTCCTGGCTGTCATTTGTAGATCTTTGACAGTCGATAGGATAGGATTAATATCTCTTTTTTTTTCTTGGCGTAGAATTTCTTTCTACATCTCCTTATGTATATTTTTCTCCCGACAATCTCCCACAAACGCCCGATCAGCTTATCTTAACCGCGTTTTAACAGCAATAGAATATTTTGCGTTCAGTTCTAGTGGTCTTCTTCTTCTAATTATATCGATGTTCCTTCCATAAATTACACGGTTTGGGCCCAGTAGGTGTCCACGTTTATTGCAGCGGCAGAAGCGCTATTCAGGTCGTCAAGAGTGCAGGTAAACGGACACTTGAGACACTCCAGCAGGTGGGGCATAGTTTGATCCGGAACGCCGTACTCGTACTCGGTGTTTGAGGAACCAATAATACCCCATTTTGCCAGATTATGTTTGCAGCGGCCTACTTGGGTACGCAATCGATTCGGAGCTTTCCAAATAGGCCACTGTAGTCCTCTGCCGGGAGCCAGGTGTTCTTGGAGCTTTAGGAAGTCGTGGGGCGGTGGATCTTGCCACAACCTGCCTCGCACCTTAGGTGTTCTAGTTCAGTTCCAGAGGTGAAATCTTCTCTTAGCCAAACTAACGTTTTCACGATGAACTCGTCTTCTGCCACCAACGCCACCCAATGTTTAACACTATACAATTTTATTTTACAGTATTTATCCAGTTCTCCACATACACGCCTCTACTCATCCTGACCGGTGTCCTGGGTTCCTTGAGATCGTTGGTCCATATAGCCCAACCAATAGTGGTAGCAGAACATGTACCTATAGAGAGGTACCCACCAGCTTATGGGCTCTACATGCTGTTGGCTGGAGGCATCAGTTTGAGCGTCGGGCCTATGATTGGTAAGTCCATCATCACTTAATTGAGACTGTGTTTGAGGTGGCTGTGGGGTGCGGGATGGATGTGAGGACCTGCCAGGAGACCTCAGTCATTCATACGCTGACAGATGTCAATCCCCGTCCCTCACCTCACATCTACCTCAGGCACCGTTAAACCGTAGGTCTGTAATTATAGTATCCGAGCCAACACCAATGTGTTTTTTTAGGGTTCCGTACCCGAAGCAGTGGCGTGCAGTGGTTCACCACGGAGGGTAGGCCACCGCCACGCACATATATCGCGGGTATCGGTAACCAAAAAAAAAAAAGAAAAAAAAAAATTGAAAATGAAAAAAAAAAAAAAAAAAAATTGAAAATCAGCCTGTAAAAACAAAAGTTATAAATACAAGAACTCACCACTTTATTCAAGGTTCAAATCACTATTTTCTGACGATGCAAACAGAAGAAAGATTCGGCCACCTCAAATATCTAATCCAAGTGGGTGGGTGATAGTTACAGAACACGTCACTTGCAAGATATCCGAAGCGGCCTGTTAAGGCCCTATTTCATGTGATTCGCATGTATAAATATATTTAATAAATTAATTACGGGTTTTAAATCAGTGAAAAATCAACTCATTTATAAGTTAAATCTGCGCGCCTACCGTTTTTTTTCAAATATGATTTTAAGACCTCGTCATAAAAATTAGTCTTGCGTCGTAGTTCGACCATTAATTCTTTCTCTATAGAAATTAAAGATAGATTTGTGAGTCGTTGCTGACTTTGTGTGTTTCTTAGATAGGTGTGGATTCGTTTTAAGGACGAAAATGAACGTTCTGCCGATGCGCTGCTTGCTGGGATAGTAACAATAAACTTCGCCAAACGTAAAACTTCTGAAAAAACTTTATCTAAATTACTTTTATACAAATTTTGAATGATACTGTATATGCTACAATTCGCAAATTCAGGCGATCTATAAATACAGCGCAATTCGTTTTTTAATCTATCAAAATTAAAATTTGCCTGATATGTATTAGTGAACTCTCTGATTTCCTTTTCAGGGAATTGTTCACTATATTTACTAAAATTCTCACAAGAAAGTAACTCAAAGAATTTCAAATTTTTAATATTCAGATAACGATTTCTTAATTCGCTGAGTACATTATCAATTATTTCGGTAAAAATTCGCCGATAGTGTATTTTTACATCATCGACATTGCGCTTTCTTTTGGGTGGTCCGGTTATGAGGGCAGTTGCATCATAATTGATCTCGAACCTGTCTCTGTAACGAGCTAAAAATGACTCGAATTGTTTTATCTTTTTAACACAATACGCGATGTCACAAGTTTTTTTCTGTATGATATCGTATAAAATATCGGTTTCAGCAAAAATATCCGCGAATGTTTTTAAAAAAAAATTAAATTCAAATTCTTTCATGTTAAATAAAAATGAAGTGACTTGTGACAATGTATCACCATCCCAGTTTTGTGTATTTTCATTCATTTCCTCAAACAACTGAAGGAGGTGTGTGGACTCGTTATTAATTATATTTAACGTGCGCGAGTGATATGTCCACCTTGTTTCGGCGACACGAGGCAGCTTTTTCATAACGGCAAAGTCGTTATAGTACGCCATTCGTTTCGTACTAGTGTGAAAAAAAACCGCAATGGATTTTATTATACTAAAGAAGCGTTTTGTTTCAGGAACCCGTTCAAAAGATTTCGATAAAACTAAATTTAATACATGTGCGGAACACCAAACATACATAGCTTGCGGACATTTTTGCCTCACCAAAGCCTGCACGCCGTTAATTTCAGATGATAATACTGCTGCCCCGTCATAAGTTTGTGCAATTAATTTAGAATGACAATCTAAATCTCCTAAAGTTTCCAAAATTAGAGAACTTAAAGCTACAGCGGTGCGATCCGCGCTGACATCTACGTATTTAATAAATCGATCCACTACTTCGGAATCACGAAAATATCTTAAAATCAGAACTAATTGTTCTCGGCCGCTTATGTCCGGTGTTTCATCCACCATGACAGCAACATAATCGGACTTTTTAATTTCGTCTCTAACGTAATCAGTCATCACAGATGCAACGCTCGAGATCAAATCATTTTGCGTTCTGTTCGACATGCCCGTGAATGCGGTACTTGCATTTTGTAAGTGGGTTTCTAAAGCTCCATCATACTTTGCTAATAAATCTACTGTTTCTAAATAATTACCTCTATTCAGTGATGATGGTGATTCATCGTGGCCGCGAAAAGCTAATTCTTGTTTTCCCAGAAAGCATACAACATCGATCAGTCTTTGAAAAATATTTCTATTCCTATCTACTTTAGAATTATGCTTTTCTATATCTAACCTTAACTGGCCGTTAATACTAGTTTCAATACGTGATTTACCAAATGTATTTAACTTTAAGCAAGCCTCTAGATGTTTTTCTGATAGGTCATGCTTTTTTGCCGAGGAATGAAAATTATGCAAATCAATGTACCCCTCACTCCACTTACTGGAAGTATTAAACAAAATGCACGGAAAACAAAATAATTTATTTGTGTGTATACAACCACATAGCCAGCTGAATGTTGCATAATTTTGAGGTTTGAAATGGCGGGTACGAGCTGAATTATCAGATTTTTGGATTAATTCTCGTAATTCGGGTGTACATCTACCTTTCGACACCACAAGAATCTTATCATTAAACGATAATTGCGAAAACTTACTGCTTTTAACTTCTAACAAACACACATTTTCTGCGCAAGTATCACAACAGAACACCATTTTTAAGTAAATAAACAAATACTAAACAACATATAATATTTACATTAATGTTCGTTTCAAAACGAATAACTGATAAGGTTTAACTTGGTAAGATATGATAACATTCAAAATCGCATTTAAATTTGCTTGTCACATGAAATAATAATGGCGTGACTAGGAAAAAATTAATTCGTAATTTGTTAAAAAAAACACTTCCAAATTAAATTGCATCATTGTCATACCTAAATCATATGTAAAATCTGTTAACAAAATTTTGCCGGATAATACTGAGTCTGACAGCACGTGCTTGTCATACTTATTTTAAAAACTCCCCGAAAATCAAAGCGAAAAATAAAATTCATATAGTTTTTAATTATTTTTATAGGCCTTTTGCTATTTTTTAGGTATAAATTCAAAAATACCACCCTATTTTTTTAACTGGTTATAGTAGTCATTAAGAAAACTATCGTGTTTGTGTGTAGTCTGTTTCTCGAATTCGCCGGAATTTCGGTTTAATTTCTACAAATGGCAACTCTGATCTTCATTCATGTTAATCTATTTAACCAATCACAGGCCGTCTCCTTTCCCGGGAGACACGCCTATTATCTAGACATGTGTGCCGTTTATACACACGAAAATATGCACCAGTGTGCGTAAATTTATGAATCAAAAATACTCTACAACCGATTTCGCCTTACAATTGACGACGCGAGGTTAGCTCACAGTATTGTGTTAGTGTTACGTCACACGGGCGCGACAAGTTGCTATAAGTGTTATAACAGGAGTTTTAACTTTTAAAATAATTTTTATTACAAAGGTATAATAATTGCACTTGAGTTGGCGTTTATGATAGGATTGATAAGGTAGGCTAGGCCTAATTGCCTCTATGGACGGCACGCCCCTGACCGAAGGGTAACCATCGGGACACTATTACTTAGCCTCCACTGTCCGTCCGTCCGTCCATCTATCAGCGGGCTGTATCTTATGATCCGTAATAGGTAGAAAGTTGAAATTTTCACAGAATGTGTATTTCGGTGGCTGCTGTAACAACAAATAATAATAAAAATAAATTAAAAATTAAAGGGGGCTCCCGCCTCTCCGCCTACTCCGATGGTACGGAACTAGCTGGTTTTTTTTTTCAAATTCACGCCAGTCCGTAATTTCCACGTAGTAACAGGTGCTTTAGAATTGAAATACAAAGATGCAGTAAGTTGCTCATTCTAAAGCGAAATTCGATATTTACGGAGATTTATTTATTAGAGGTGTTTTCAAAGTCACGTTTGAAAGAAACGAAAACAATAAAATGTCAGCGGATGATATTTCGAATCAATTAAACATAAAATACGTCCATTAAGATGATCTAAATGCGTCGTTAATAATTAATGCCACTGCTGTTGTCCAATTAATGTGTAGTAGTAATGAGTATTAATGTGTCCCAAAATATTTTGAAGGTTTTTTATCATTCATAAGGTCATAGACGCATTGCACGTGCATTTGGACCTCTTCGGTATAATGATTAAAGATATCAAATTAATATATCTGTTACTAATTAGTACCTAGATTGAATGAATGCTAAAAGTGGTGGGCTGCCACACAGTTTTTTTTTTTCGGATGGGTAATCATCAAATGACCCCTCCCGCTCTGGGCGGAGTGGAAGAAAGTGTCAGACTCGTACTGACTAAAACCCATCCGTGTTCCTTATTTGCCCTTTGTGTGACATAGCTCAGGAGAGGTTTATGTCCAACAGTGGACTGCAATAGAGTGAGTTGATTAACTGGATTGCTCATGATGATATTGGCTTACCATGATAAAAAAACCCTTAACTTGGTCAAAAAATGCACGAAAAGATTTTTTTTTAAAGGCAACGAATGCAATCTATTTAGCCCTTCAAATTAACCAATTTTCCCCTTTAAATATCTATTATGATGCACTGAAAGCCTCAATTCAAACCTTCAAATACCAACCAGTATGACATTAAACCCATTTGCTTACTACTCAACACGATCCCGCAATCCTGTTTAATCAATAACGTTAACATCCGCTGACGTGCGTGTTATTATGCTTGTCGGTTCAATTTGTGTCTATCCGACGTTTCAACCGAATATTCAATAGGTACTGGGAACGCGTTAATGTGACGTTGTAGATTGATAGAATACTCCTCATTATGTATGTTACTGGGAAAGCATATAATTCAGTCATTCTACAGCGAGTACCGGAAAGGTGTGGTCATATTTCAGGTTGTGATTCAGACCATTAAACTGAAAAACTTTCTCGATAGGACCACAATCGAAATCGCGAAAAAAAATGTTGTCCCGTAAAAAACTTCAAAACCTTCTCAACCCAAATGTATGGGACAACAGATTTTTTTTTTAAATGTCGCTCGTGAAAAAACAAATGAAAGAAATTGTTTCGAACATCTAGTCACCGCGACGCGATTTGTGGAATGACGGTACTCGCGGTATAAAAACGAGAGACGCGCGTGCGTTTCCCTTGACGGAATTCGTATCGTCCGAGGTTGTGAATTCGTGTCTATACAACGACATTTCAACTGAAAAGTCAATACTGGGGACACATTCATTTGACGTTATACCGTCATATATAAAATGAAAATCAGCATATTCTTGTCCTTCTTGATTGACGTGTAAATGAAGAGGCCTATGTCCAGCAGTAGACTGCTGTAGGCCAAACTCTTCTCATAAAGAGAAGGCATGACGAGCATTGATGATCACCACGTTAAAAGTGAATGCTTATGGCATTAAGTCCGCCTCTGTACTTTGTGCTTGAAGTGTGAAATAAATAAAGATGGAGTAGTCAAGGTTCCTTCACGATATTATCCATCACCGATGTTGGTTATATCCAAGACAAAGTTTGAAATTACTTATGAATTGAAAAAGTCACCATTGGTACTAACCCGGTTTTGGACCCACAATCTAGTGCATTAGAGGCGAGGTCTTAACCACTGGGCAATCTCGACCAAGTCATTATGATAGACGTTTCAATTTGTGTCTATCTGACATTTCAACCGAAATTTCAACACTGTACACTGTGAACAGCATAATTTTGAGCCATACCATTATTGCAGTATTACCTGGAACAATTCGGTTTGAAGCCTCGCTACAGTACAAAAGGTTCTTGGAACTATTTTGATGAATCCATCGAACAGGTTTTGATGTGAATTACTTGCTAGAATTGAATGATATAGTTGCTGGTTTTGTTTTGTGTTGGCTATAACGTATCCGTGATAATTATAAGTATTATTTATTTATAAACACACAAGTATGTTAATTTTATAGTAGTGTAGTGTGTGTGTGTAGTGTAGTGTAGTAGAATAGTGTATGTTATTCTATTTACGATTCCTCTTTTTTATTGTTCTTCAGTTAAATGTATAATTTACAAATAGGCTTTAAAACAAAAGGTTACACATAACATCACGCCTGTAATCTAAAGGTTACGCAGATGTGCACATAATAGCACACTCATATTTCGCCTATTGCTATCAACTAGGCATATTTATTAATGTGATTCGGTTTGCGATTCCGTTTTGATTATTTTTGGACAACGGTTACAAATAGGCTTTCTAACAAAAGGCTAAAGTAATGTTTTGGGTTTAATCTTTTTAGAAATCTGAACCGTAGTGCGAGCTGACACGCTTATATCGAAAGTGTTGACTATGTTCACAGCGGCTGCCGAGACCTATCCTTATCCTTGTAGGTTTTACAAAACGTGGGTAGCTTAAAATAAGTTCTCAATTCAATTGAAAACATAGAGTAAAGGTTTTATTTGAGAACCTACCAGCATACCCATGTTTTCCTGGGGATCACGCTCGACAAGGCTACAATGGGGTCCGCATATAACATCTCTGCAGGACGGCTGAGTTCAGCAGCATATGCTGTTAGAAAAATCCGTCAATTTACCGCGAGTCTGGTCTATTTTAGTTATTTTCATAGTATTATGTCATACGGCATTTTACTGTGGGGACGGGCTGCAGACATCGAGTCTATATTTATTCTGCAGAAAAAAGCCTATATGATCTTCGTAGGCACGATTCTCTAAGGGAACTGTTTAAGGAAATTAACCTAATAAGCCTGTGCAATACTTTTGTGTACTCAATAAATTAATATCATTTTCCCTTTTCCAGGTTTCATCCGAGACTGCACAGGCAGTTACGCCATTGCATTCAACATGATGACAGCATGCAACTTATTCTGCGTAGTACCCTGGGCAACTGAAGCCATAATCAAATACAGAAAGAACAAGAACTCTGCCAACGCCATTAAGTCATGAATCTTTAAGTATAAGTGCTAGTAATAACACGAGTTCGTTCTTTTTATAAAAGGATTTGAAACTCCCACCGTGATTTAGAGATGTTCATTTGACGGGATTCTTTAGTCGATTAGTAGATTCTTATTTCAAATTGATTGACTAGCCTTAGGTCCTGTGGAGCATCTCTAATGGGGGCTATCGCGCATGAATTTGCCGCTAGAGGCGTTCGTGTAGAGTAAGGTCTTCAGAAATGTCAGATGTCATAGTGTTCGCGCGTTGCACGCTTTTTATCACGAATCGGATCACGGTATCAGTGGATACAACTCGCAGTGATCCGTGGCTAATTCAATCTGATAACGTGATCGGTGGAGACAAACCCATTTATTATTGTAAATACGTATCTAAACTTAACACTATGTTGTTATCCATAATAATAATTATAAATTTTTGATGAAGTTATTTGTACTTTAATGTATAAAATAGAATTAATGACAGGACCTTACTCACGAGTGGCGCCATCCGGTGAGCTCTTACAGGAGACTTACAACAATGATAGCCCTCATTGAAGTATTGTATTATTGAGATTTTGAGTTTTTGAAAGTTACTATTTTGTAAGGTTAGTTTCTAGTTGATTGATCAAAGATTTGCTCATTTTGGTGTCGCTTAAAGTGATGCTGTTGTTATTTTGTAAATAATATTGTTTATTAAGAAAACTCGAATTTTAAGTATAATTTTTTTGTGCTAATTGTGTAATGATTTTGAAAATCAAATTGAGTATGGTGATACTCGTACCTATCGGAAGGTTATTGCATTTTAGTAACTTAGAATATAAGTATAGTTTATACAAAGCTGCCAAATTCTTGCCATATTATAGGACTTTGGGTAAAAGGCCACCACCTAGAGTGGTATATTTATACATAGTGTCTAAGCAATGCAATTAATAAAGTATATACACTGCCAATAAAGATTAGGGATATATTAAGTGTTCTAAGCATTCCTACATATGTATAAAACAGTTAATTATGTTGATAGTACAAGTTACTTAGTGTATAATGCATTTTTGAAATGGTATTTTAGTAAATAGACTTTATTATAGTTGTACAAGGTTTATTTTATAATAATAAGGGTGTACTATATGATAAATAAACCAATGAATGGAATGGAAGTTAGGATTTCCTGAATAAGTGTGATAAATAGTAAAACTGTTAGTTAAATGAAATAGATATTTTTTTACAATGCCACTCTGTTTTTTATTCATTATTTTTGTGATTTATATGTACATTAATAGTACCTATAGTATGACCACTATAAGTGTGCAGTTCAAGGTGACGTTTTGCTTTTTAAGAAATATTGCATCGGTATGTCAAACTAAGTACATTTATTTTAGTTCTGTGTTGTCCCGTCTGCACAAATAAATTAGTTGAGGTGTATGTATCCTGGCTGCGGGACTTTTCGCGGCCCTGGAACACAATGGGCAAATAAGAAACATGGATGGGTTTTAGTCAGTAGAAGTCTGACAGTCCCTTCCACACCGCTCAGAGCAGGAGAGGTCATTTGAAAATTTACAAACAGAAAAAAAAAGTTGATACGATACATAACCTTTTTTTCATTCTTTATTTTTTTTCTCCAAAGCCTCGGAAATTTTCATATGCCGTTGGTCCCGACTGTCATCTACATTATCTTTGACAGACGTTACGGGCAGTCAAAGCTTGAAAGTAAAGTAAGGAATACCTATCGTACTAATAGCACCCAGGTTATGGCTGTCGCGCAGCAATCTTGCCCTGTGAAATACTGGTATTCAGCTGCATACATAGTAGGGAAAAGGCTAGGTCGATGATGAGTACTATACCATGTAGAAGAGGACTTTTTTTTAAATTTGATGATTTTGGGGTCGGGTTGATACCGGATTCCAGACGATTACAGTATTATAATATCTTCTTAATAAAAAAAAATCCGTAACATATACACCGTGACTTTTTAGTCGTCTTACAACGGCAGCCCACTTCATGTATCCAATGACTACTAAGTATTCATAAAAAAATGGTATTTATGAGATTTTAATCATTTAAAAATAAAAATATTATTCAATATTATGACGCAGACGTAGTTAAAACAGCCTGTTGTGAGCGATGATCTGCTGGACTCGAGCGCTGGGTAGGTATATTCTCCCGTTTGACACGTAAACATAATTAACAGGATGTTTCATAATTTTTTCTAATGTTTTTTTTTTTTTTTACCTGTTACGGTACGTAAAAAAGAAAAAATCGCGGCTACAACTATTTTATGTCGGGTACATTGAGTGGACCACCTTTGTAAGACGACTAAAAAGTCACGGTGTATATGTTAATCCATCAGCAACAGCAATTTAATTACCTTAGGCAATAATATGAATAAGATTGCGTAACGATTAGTGATATCAATAAGCAGATACCACACCACGATTAGGTTAGGTTATCAGTCAAAGTCGTGAAGATTGCATGTTCGACAAAAGACATGCAGTCTTATTTCTTTAGAATTACTTATAAATACAATAAAGGATGTCTGTCAGTTAAGAATATAATAATAAACGTCACTATGGAAAATGCCTGTAAGCGGATCTGTTTATCTTCTAAATAATTACTTATAAAGCATGTGACTAAAAAGATAAATCTAATGATAATTAATTAATTGTGAGACAGCTAGTACGCATTTCATTTTATCAAATCGTAATAATGGGTAAGACTTTCAGTACAGAGTACTCTTAGCACTTGGCCACAAGCTATGCGTTCAAGCGACTCGCGTATGACCGCGGAGAACACAAATGAGAGAACAGAAGAATTTATCATATTGTATATATATTTTCTTATATTATTATACTTGTCATGCGGGGAACCTCCCTACCCCCGTGCCTTCTTTCGATTACTCTTTCATTTATTGTTTTGTTTCGTATTTGGCATTTTGTGCGTTCGCGCGTATTTATTAGACCTTATTTTATTAGACCTGCCATTAACACATCTTCTTTTGCCTCCGCCTCCGATTCCGGTTCCAACAAACCAAATATAAAAAATTCGTTTCCGAATTCGGTTCCACTATAACCACTTCCGTAATATCCCTAGTCTGGAGCATGGCCAATTATTTCCAGGTATATTTCTAAAGAAATCTCTTCTTTAAAAATAAGCATTACCTTTGTTCCTATTTTTCTATTGCTTTCTTTTTTTTTGTATTTAGTGTGTACATAAATTGTTAAATAACCAAAAAAAAGAAGTCGGTTAGAGCTCGCCACGACTCACAGTGACGCGACTTGTGGAGCGACGCTGACGGTACTCACGTGAAGCGCACAAGAGACTCGTACGCGTGACTTTTGACGGAAGTCGCTTCGTCACAGGTCGTAAATAGGGCTTTAAACACACTATATCAAAGAACAAATAAAAATAAAACAAGCTAGGCCTACTTACTGCGTAATTATAACCTACAATAAAAGTATGTATACCGAAATAAATATATGCACACCACCCGCTAAGCCCTTTATTTATAGAGTAATAAACGTTATCTTAACATGTGTATAACAATTTGTGTTGTGTGCAAGTGAATAAGGGAACAAAGAAATATTTATCAACGTAACGAACAAAGAGCGGTGTGCATGTGTTGTTGTAGGTACAGCACTCACTATGCGACTAGTCGGGCAAAGGTTGAGAAAAAAGTCGCAGTAATTATAATCCTGATGTTTGGTGGTTTTCGTGCGTGAAAAAGTCTTGGAAAAGGAAATAGATCCGATATTTACTTATATTTCAAGAAAAGTGACATTGCAATTTTAGCACATGCTGTAAGTAGTTTAAAAAAAAAATAAAAAAAAAGTTTTTATTGTTCCTCATATAATATATCCATAAGAAATTATGCATTCATAAGTACCTAGACTTGTTTAGAAAAATGATAACTAGAAGATCACAATAAGTAAACAAAAATATATCGTGAATCAAAATAAATTATAAACAATTTTATCAGAAATACATTTAATCTCGTCTCTCTAGGCTCTGAAACCTTTTAAAATAAATCCAAATCAAACCCAGATGTAATTATTTTTCAAATCTGAAACCATTCCGATAATCTCGAGATTTTTGCTTCATGAAAATTGGCTAAGCCGATAATTGATTATTAGAATATCAGAATAAAAATTCCCATTCAAAGTTTAAATATTTAAAAAAAATTGTTTGAGTTTCCTTACCATTTTTGAATCGAATTATTATGAAAAGGAGAAACCCGTAGTTCTTAAAAATTGCAGTTTCGTCTTGAAATGCCGGCTTAAATTTCAGAACTTATTCAAAATGGTCAACAAAATTAATCCATGGTAAAGGCACAACGCATAACCAAAAAGTCGTATCGCACAATATGCGCTCCACACTTTACTGCTGTCAAACGTCGCATAACAAAAAACAGCGCATGTGTTCGAGCCCTTATGTACTCCATGACAGCTGTTTATCAGTCGCGTCCGGCCCACACCCAGTACACTTGCGACGCTACTCAACGACACAGTGGAAAAGTGGTTCAGTGCAATGGATGAAACAAGAGAACTTAAGGAGCAGAATGAGCCAGAAAAAGTGAAGAAGGAAGAATCCTTGGACGCAATTAAGGAGAAGGTTGACAGAAATAGCTGGGGTTATGCTGTCGGATTCGGAACTATACTAACCTTTGTGAGTTTTGTTTTTTTATAAACGGGCGCGAGAATTATTGTTTTGTCTACATTGCCAGTTGTTTTGTTTTTGTCTAATTGTGTGTGATTATACGAAAGGTCGTCGCAAAATGACTCACGCTTTTGTTAAAAAGACGAAATTGGGTTGTTTTTGTTTATAAACAACTATATTACTCATATAAATTATTAGGTTATTGACGCCACGAAATAGCTACATTTATTCTATCTATTTATACATGTGGTTTCACATTTGGCCGGAGTACGTATTGTCTGTGGTCATGATTATGTTGAGCATGCAAAATCTACTTCATAAATTAAAGTCACCTAATTTTCTTGAGCTTCTAGATGTGTTCTATATTTCAAAATACGTGATGCTTTTTTGTTTAGCTGGTCTTGAATTCTTCATAAGTGGCTTATTCCTGTTTAGTTAGTTTTAACTTCGGTTAATTGGATGTATTCCTTGAAATAGGTTATACAAGAGCTACTAAGAATCAGTATTGACCCCGATAACATGGGGTCCAATATCCAGTATAGCTACTTAACCCCAGTCTATTCTGTCTTAGTAATTTCCATACCAATGCCACTTCGTGCATGATTGCAACTAACCTATGATTTCCCTAATGTCACTGGCCTATCTCTCAGTTGGATGTCCTCATGTTCAATCTAGAAATAATTGCATAATGATCGGTGGTCCCGAAAGAGCAGTCACATTGATCTAAGGAAGGGGTTTTATGTTTCTTTAGATTGACATTGTTTAGTAGCTGTAGGGGTCAAATCTATTGAATTTTCTGCTATTGTAGCTCTACGAAGTTACTGTTACTGCTAGCCTGCATCATCACTGCTCACGACGTCCACCTCTTTCGATCCAGCTAATGTGGAGGCGAACAAAAATATGACCACTTTTTCAAAAGTAGTTTTTTTTTCTGTTCATTATATGTCTTTTAAAATCTTGCTTTGTCTCATGTCTCATCGTTAGTGTTAGTTTCTTCTACCCAAAACTACATTAACAGATTATGGTATAACTATGTATTAATTTCCTTTTAAGACCCAACCTTTCTTTCGCCAAACAAGTTAAAACTCATGCTAATATTTCCTGCAATAACTTCAACTTGTTTAATATTTACATCGATAGCATGTAAACGTATCGTTGTTGGCCTTGGTTAAAGATTCAAGATACTTGCATTTGTTTACATGTACTCGTAAGTCTCGTATCGTATTCACTGCGATTTATCAAGCTATACATTACTAGTATAACATGGCCTAGGTTTGTATAGATTGGCCGTACAATGAGATATCCGCATAAACTGGTTTTGTATAACTTGTACTCTTATCATCATCTGCCTAGCCTTTTCCCAACTATGTTGGGGTCGGCTTCCAGTCTAACCGGATGCAGCTGAATACCAGTATTTTACATGGAGCGAATGCCTATCTGACCTCGACAACCCAGTCAGTACTGGGTAATACTATACCCCTTGGTAAGACTGGTTGTCAGACTTTCAGATTACTTATTTTCGGAACTACTGTCAACGGTCTACAATTGACAGTCGAGACCAACGGCTTAACGTGCTTTCCGAAGTACAGAGGAAACTCGGTATGCAATGGGTGGTCACCCATCCACAGACGGAGAGCGGCTGTTATTATTTAGCCACGAGCTCCTCCGGTACCGGATACCGGTACTCATGTATCGATCCAAAATATTTTAGTATCGCATCCAGTTATATATCGATATTGTGAGTTATATTGATATGTGTGTGCATTACTAGCCTTGCATTCATGTATCGGGTTCCAATATCAATTCTGGCTCATATAGCTACTTAGATACTAGGTAAGTCATCGCTTGAGCTGTGTCCAATTACACTACATTTGATATGGTAAACACTGATTGCAGTTTGATTGATTCTTAATTATGATATTAGTGTGATTGTGATCGATCGCATCTCGCAACTCGTGGTTCCTGACGACGTTTTACATTTAAAAAAAAAAAACAAAAAATTTTAACCTCATAACTCTGAGTCGATGTGTCGTAGGGCCATGCTTCTCAGACCCTAAATGATTTCTTTAGACAGGGTCAGAAACTGCAACAGAATTGGTACATTTTCATTAAAAAATAACGAAAAAAATTACTAAGTGCCTATAGGACCCCGTTGATCTTTCAGCAAGTTAAAAAAATATTTGAAGGTTTTTTTCTCGGAATCCATGTTTCTTAGAAGCTAAATGATTTCTATAGACAAGGCTAACCCGACAATGCCATAAAATTGATAAAGAAGGCCGTCCAAAATGGACTCAAAGCAAAAAGAAAAGCAACACGTATCGTCAAAACTAAAACTGCGAGGGAAATATAGTAGTTAATTCAAATCTTCCTTTATGATTCATCTTAAATACTATTATTTTTGATTCATCTGAAATAAGCAGACATTCCACGGTAGGACGCAATATAACGCACTCAGAACATTGTGCTAAAGGATGGATTGAATAGTACGGGGGTCGTGGAGGTATTTAAAGTAAAAATCTTACATTAAAAATTTGTATTTAAAAAAAAGTTGTGAAAAAGTTGGAACTTTGACCCCCAATATCTCCGTAACTAGAAGGTTCCCAGGCATGGTCTAGAACAAAAAAATTATCGCATTGACGGGGAGAGCAAATGCCTTTCGGCTTCGTTAAGGGTCTTTTTACACCTTTTATAGATGTAAGTATATCTCTGTTCTCCCAACTTTTTCGTCTTACTTTCCATTTACTATTCTGTTAGTCTTTAGTCGTTTTACAACTATTTATAAGTTGCCATAATGAATGCTACCTCTAAGAGTGGGTCCCAAAATACATGTAGTCTCGCCAGCCTTATTTCCGAAAAAAAAATGTATTTTTTTCTTAAGTCCCCGCTCCATAGCGCCGTTAAGGCTACTCTACAACCCATATTATGACCCGCTCAATGTGATACGTTTTGTACTTACTACCCTGGCATAATACAAACTGCGTCACAGTATAAATATTTGCTGAACAACTACCTGTATTTGCCACAAGTAAACTCCAAACACCGACCTCGCGATTTCATACATACAATCTAGCTTTTGCCCGCGGCTTCGCTCACGTTAATTTAGAATTTTACAACCAATTCGGGTTGTATTCTGCTTGTAGTAATATAATTCAATCATGATTCGAAAGTCACGTGGCGGCATCTATTATCATAAGAACGTTATTGTTATTTTTCTCGGGAATAGTAATTTTTCGGGATGAAAGGTACACTATGTCCGTTTCTGTAGACTTGACGACGTATATGCAAAATTTCAGGATGATCGATTCAGTGGTTTAGGCGACAAAAGGTAACAAACAAACTTACTTTCGCATTTATAATATTAGTAAGGAAGTAATACAAAGTCAAAGTCAAAGTTTTTATTTGTTAAACATAGGTGTAAAAGATGTAATTAATATAAAGAGAGAGGTTGTTCGCTATGTTTTGCCGTCAACGGCGTACAAATATTATTATTGTTTACAAAACAGTAAAGAAACGATATCATTATAATAACCGTTAAAAAGTCTTCAAAAACAAAATGGCGTCGTTCTCGCAATCTCAAAGTCAATTAAAGTATAAACTAATCTTTCCGCGCAATTTGTCCGAGTCACTCGAAGGAATGGCTCACAAATTCACAATGACTGCCGAGCAATAGGCCGGAAAATCACAACTTATAACTGAAATGGCTATAATTTATTTGTTCTTAATTAATCTCATGGAAATCGACTAATTAAGAAGCATTGAGGTGATTGGGAACAGTGTGAGACTATTTTTGATTACCTTAATAAGAGCATTAGATTAGTCTTCAACAATTTGCAAAAAAAAGAGATTTTGACTGTGAAAGTGAAGCTTTTCTATTTTAAGTTTAAAACAAATATGAAGAAGATATAACAAATAGACATAACTTAACATCACTGTTATCCCCGAAGGGTTGGCAGAGGTGTACCCATTAGTACACCCACATTTTGCCAGTTTGGTTTAAGACCCATGTAATAGAGGGTGAGCCTATTGCCATCAACCGGGCACAAAGACTCCGTGGCTGCTACTGAGAAATTCCTGATGGAAAACCCTATAACACTATGCCCGACTTGGGAGTCAAACCCAGGACCTCATGCTCAGCAGTCGGTCTTGCGACCACTAGACCAACGAGGCAGTCCACATAAATGTAGGTAATAACAAAATGATTATTTCCTATATACAGGAAATTGTAAATTCTACTAGTCAAAGGCCCACATAAAGGGTGTAAATAGACCCTTAATGAAGCCGAAAGGCGCTTGTTTTCCCCGCTATTGCGATCATTTTTTTGTTCTAGACCATACCTGGGAACCTTCTAGTTACGGAGTTATTGGGGGTCAAAGTTCCAACTTTTTCACAAGTTTTTTTAAAATACAAATTTTTAAGGTTATAACTTTACTTTAAATACCTCCATGACCCGTTTACTATTCAATGCACCTATAAGCACAATATTTTGACTGCGTTACATTGAGTTTTACCGTAAAAGGTTATTTTTCACACCAAAAAAAAAAGTCGTTTCCCAGCAATAACTTTTGTGTAGGGTTACTTAGTTTGATGTACAGAATGCTTGGTTAACGTCCTCTTGGAGGTCTGTTAACACCCTGTATACATAAGGTATACATAGTACTTCATCATAATAACATTCTACCAGCTCTCATTTGTACCGTTTATAATTACACAACATTGGTTCTGATGAAAATCCTTTGTGAGGATTTCGGTGCAACGAACGAACAAGGGTAGGAGTACCCTGTAATTTCATTGTCATATGAAACCAGCACGCTACAGTTTCAGAGGCAGACCAATTATGAAACAGTATTCCATTAATCGAATTTTGTTCTCTAAATAAAACAAAGGAAACGCTCGTTTCCCAATATTGTAATTAAATTGTGAAATTGAATCCAACAGTTCTATCTAAATAATTTTAATTGATGTTGACTCTGTTTAGTTATATTAATTAAATATTGGATAGCAGTAGCGAAGATGTGTTTTAACTCTGCTTACAAATCTTAGTGTAACTGGGATTTTCTGCAAAACAGTGATCTCAAAATTGGGTTAAACGATTTAAGTCGTCTTTCTTATCTTGATCGCACTTCGGTTGTGATTCATCCAGGTGTGAAATAACGGATTATGGGTTGGCAGAATGAGTAGCTAATTTATCTCTACCAGTCCGTATCGGATTTAGTCCATCTAAAGAAATTTCCAAAATTATGATAGATACTTAAAATAATAAAGCTGAAGAGTTGGTTTGTTTATTTGAAAGCGCTAATCTCTGGAACTACCACTCAGATTTGCATATAAATATTTTTGCATTTGATAGCACAATTCCTGAGAAAGGTTATAATTATATTATTTTACATTGTGGAGTTCACTAGAAACACTAGTTAGGGTTAAGAATAAAACCACCAAATTATCAGTAAGTAGATGAACTACTTTAAGGGTACGTGCACTCGCTGCCCGGGACAAGTGAGGACTAGTCGAGACGGAACGATACGCAACCTTAAAGCTCAAACTACATTTATTAGCATATCACATCTCTTCCTAACTCTTTCAACCCTTAGGAGTTGAGCAAAACGAAGAAACGAAACGACGCGATGAAACAGTGGAGCATAACTAGTTATTTTATAAAAATGTTTACAGATAGCTGGTATTGGACACGTCAACTCATTCGGACTAATCTACAATGATTTTATAAATGAAACTCAGTCTACTGCCAAATCGTTAACATCTGCACATGGGGTGTTTGCCATCATGTTGGCCATTGGAGGTAAGTTAAACAACAACTACACAAAACAATAGTAACATTTTTTAAACTTAATAAAATTGTTTCCCACTTTCGTTTGACTTGATGTTATCAAAAAATCATAGTACCTAGGGCTTACCTATGAAATGCTGTGCATGCAGCCTAGTGGTGTGAACGTCGGACTGCCAAGTCATCATAGGTCTCAAGTTCGAACCCAAGACACGGTCCTTTGATTTTTCGGATTCATGTGCGTATTGTAATTATCACTTGCTTCGGTGAAAGAAAACATCGTTAGGATACCAGCATGCCTGAGGGATATTTCTCGACGGCCATATAAAGCCAAGTTCGAAGCCCATGAGCAGCATAAAAACTCTGAAACCAGGTTAGGCACTAACCACACGATAAAGAAAGAAAGACCTACAAAATTGTTCATCAGTCATACCTGAACGAATCTAGTGACAGTTCGCTCTACCTGGGACCTACTCGCATTTTAAAAGATGCTACATTTAAAGCACCACTTTAATCAAGCAATAAATCAATTAAATCTGAACTTAATCAAAATGTTGATTGCCATAGTACCTTTTTTGTATCAAAATACGAAACACCTATGTATAGAAGATACTTTTAAACTTATTTTTTTTTACTTTTTTTTTTATTATAACTTTTGTTAATTTCCAGGTATAATACTCAACAGTATAACAAGAAGATATTCGTTAAGATTTGGAGGCATTATTGGAGCTGTTCTCCTATCAACCGGATCATTCAGTACCATATTCATCACAAACACCAACCAACTTCCTATCACTTTCGGAGTCTTCCAAGGAATTGGCTTCGGAATGGTGGTACCAGTGTGTTACTCGACTTTGAACCATTACTTTGTGAGGAAAAGAACTACGGTCATGAGCATTTGTAAGGCGGTCCAAGGAGTTGTTCTGATGTGGTATCCTCAACTGCTGAAGAAAATAATGACAGTTTATGGATTTAGAGGAACTCTGCTTATTCTTGCTGGAATGTCTTTACACACTTTTCCGGGCATGCTCGCGATGAAAATGGATACCACAGTACCAAGAAAAATTCGCACAGCAAGTATTTTTTCATTTGAACTCTAGTTTTCTTCTTAGAATGAATTGTTTATAAAATTGAATGTGGTTACGAATTCACAGATGATGTAGAAAATGGGAAGGGACACGGAAATGAAGATTTATTGCTTTCTAAAGATAGGAATGAAGATTCCCTGAAAACGAATCCGGCTGGAAGCATGAAAGTTTTTGAGAAAATCAGGTAATTTCAAATTTTCAATATATTTTTCATTTCATTGCAATTAAAGCCAAAATACATTGTTTTGGAAACTATCTTGACTTTCTAAATACATACTATGAACAAGTATTAAATTAGCCCAAAAAGCAGTGATAAGCCTAGTAGTGTAACCCTCAGACACGCACCTCTGATTTTTCGGATTCATGTGCGTATTGTATAATTATCACTTGCTTCGGTGAAGGAAAACATCGTGAGGAAACCAGCATACCTGAGAGAAATTTCTCGATGGCACGTAATGCCAAGTCAGAGGCCCATGGGCGGCATAAAAACTCTGACACCAGGTTAGATACTAATCACACGATGAAAAAGAAGAAACATTAGCTCGACCCCGAGCCGCTTATCACTTAACTAAATATAACCCATTTCCCCCATTTTATTGTATACTCGAATGTGCAAAGTTTGTTTTGATAAAAAAGAACCTTGTCTAAAATTAACATCATCATAATTTCAGCCCAGAGTCACTCTTTTGCCACTGTTCTCTGATCTGTGTGTCCCTTAACATTGATGCTTAAAATAGCGACCAAAATACGTACCATGATTCAGATTGGTTTCACGAAAATTAACGTGGACAAGCGACCATGGGGCCGGCCACATTAAAGCCTTGAATCGAGGAGTTAATAGTCATGGAGCCTTTGCCCAGCTATGGGATCAAGCCGGCTAACAATTAAAGTAACGCACTTTCATTTTGGTTATATCATTTTATAATTTTGTTTTCTTATTTTACAGACACAAAATTGTAGAAATATTCAACTTCAAGATCTTGAAAGATGCTGTGTATTGCAACATCTGCCTCGGACAGAGTTTTGTTAACTTTTCCGATCTCACTTTCTTCATCTTACAACCGATGCTGCTGTTTCAATATGGCTATGATACTGTAAGTTATACATTCTTCACCATTTCCATACTAAGCGCGAAGTAACTGTGTATGTCTTTCAGGCGCAAAACTGTTAGAAGCACAGTTCCTTACAAATGTCACATTTGAAAGTGTCGTCGATAACTCAAACTAAAAAATCCCACAGACACCGAACGGAATGCCCATTTCACCAACACACTAAGTGACACCTTACTGAATGCCTAAAGCACATTTTCATCAAACACAGCGACACCTAACTAAATGCCTCATGCATTTTAGTTTTTTTTAACTAAAAACCGCACGTATTTTATTATAATTTAACTACAGTATTCAGTATACCAATGACTGTTAATAACAAATTTTAATGTCAATTAAAGGAGTTTTAATGAGCTGAGGAAATCCAGCGCAATAGATGTTAGATATTGTTTTTTTCTTCTACCCAATTCCTTATCATCTTCCTGCACTTGTCCGATATTACCTTAGGGGTCACAGCAACACACTTTTTTCTTCAATTTTCACCTGTCAAATGTCACATTTTTCTACTTCTTTTTCTTTCTTGCCCAAAGCTACATAATTGCCAAGTGCGATATGTTTTTTGTCAAACAAGAAGCGTGCGAAGTGGCGCGCAAAACCAAATTAACAATAATTTCCTTACGTAAACCCAATAAATTGTTATATAGGAGTCGTAACATAACAATAATACCGCCGTAATTCACACAGGCCTATATTCTCATAAAGATAACACTAAAGTACACCGAGGTGACATTAACAACTTGCTTACTTACAGACACCAATAAATATAGATATTTTTCGCAAGGTTAGGTTTTTTTGTAGTCAACAATGAATCTTGCAGAGCGGGCCTTCCTCTCTTATATCGACTGAAATATGTATCTGAACTTCAAGCAAAAGTCGTATTTAAAATAAATACCAAGAAAGAACATTCTTCTACTGTACCATTGTACATAAAAATCGTATCATCATCATCATCTTCCTACCCTTGTCACATTCTACTTGGGGTCGGCGCAAAACGTTTTCTTCTTCCATTCTCTCCTGTCAGATGTTGCGACATCATCTACTACCTTCTCTCTTTCATATCATTCCTCACACAATCCAACCTTGTTTGGCCTTCCTCTAATTCTCCATCCATCGAATTCCTATTCATCACTCTTTTAGTCACATGCATTTCATCCCTCTTCATTACATGTCCGTACCGGGACAAACGACTTTCTTTCAATTTTCATTCATAAACATCGTATAATCAATGTAAATGCCTTCCTTCTGCCTTCTGGCCTTCTGTCTGTAAAGGAGGATGGGCTGGCTATTATAATCAACCACGCGGGCCCAATGGTACCCAGGGTTTGGTACTATGCACAAATCTTCGATTTATTTAGATTTCTTTCACCGTTGTGAAAACAAAAGTGATGAAATAAATTACAACAAAAATAACCTCCACCTTTTTGACAAGTCGGATAAAAAATGAATTTGACGTCACGACCTAAGTACTATAGTTACCGTTACCACTGGTCTCAATTAATTTAAAGGCTGGCGCCGGGAACCAACCATTCAGGGGTAGAAAGTAACCATGAATGAAAATCTTCAAAACAGTTCCAAAAACTTAATGCTCATTTTTTACCACCCCACATCGCACAATATTTTTCAAGAATGGTATCAAAATTGAACGTATTACTTTTTTCCTGTTTCAGACTGAAGTTGCCATGTGTATATCAATCTGCGCGGCCGCAGACGTCGGTGGAAGATTTGCTCTGGCTCTCATCAGCAGCATATTCCACATCAATACAAGAGTGTTATACTATGCAGCGACACTGCTTACCTTCCTTATCAGACTAGGTATGAATATATTTGTCAGTAATCATTTTGTTATCTTGTTTGTTGTTTTAATGATGGTATTGAGGTATCTTTGTTTACTTGAGGTTTAAAGCGTAGTTTTCTATTTGATGTCTACGTTTCACAGTCGATATTATTTTTGCAAATGAGCCAAGTTTTTTATAATATTCGTAATCAAAATAAGTATAACAACAAATATCGTAGGATATTTTGGCGTTTAAAGGACAGTCAGGGGCGCTGTTAGTAGTAAACATTTGTGGAAATATATTATAAAATGATGGTGACACCTAGTTTGGATTAGCTCCATAAGATCCTTGTACAACTATAAAAACAATTTCTGCCATTTTAAAACGACGCCCGACTGTCCCAAAAATAAGCTTGTTTAAAAAAAATGTATTTTCAGTCAATTCATTTTAATTTCTCAATTTATATCAACAGCTACACTACTTACTTTCAGTAATGCTACAAATCACCCAGTTCGTATGGATGGCGACTGTGACCGGTGCACTAGGAGTCCTGAGAGCTTGGCTCCATGTGGCCAGTCCATTGCTGATCTCCAACCACGTCTCTCAAAAGGACTTCCCTGGAGCGTATGCCCTCGCCATGCTGGCTACTGGCACTGTTAATGTGACATTTTCTCCACTTATAGGTAAGATGTATTCTATCTCTGACAAGAGCTAGTACCTCGATTATGTTACGAATAAAGAGTGTAAAAAGACCCTTAACGAAGCCGAAAGGCACTTGCTCTCTACGTCATTGGGATAATTTTTTTGTTCCAGACCATACCTGGGAACCTTCTAGTTACGGATATATTGGGGTTCAAAGTTTCAACTTTTTCAGAAGTTTTTTTTTTAAATACATGTTTTTAATGTAAGATTTTTACTTTAAACACCTCCACGACCCCCGTACTATTCAATCCATCCATCAGCACAATGTTTTGAGTGAATTACATTGAGTCCTACCGTAAAAAGTGATTTCCAACCCCAAAAAAAATAGTCGTTTCCCAGCAACAATTTTTGCGTTAAGTTACTTAGTTTGATGTATAGAATGCTTGGTTGACGGCTTCGTGAAGGGTCCGTTTACACCTTGTATATTATTTCTAACACAATCCGGATTTTGATCCGAACCTATTGCTTCGCATGTTTGAAAAAGTCGTCTGCTTAACGCATTATCGTAGGACTTGAGTGAGTGTGATAGGCAATTACAACGCAGTTTCCCTCTTCGACAATGCACTAGATAAATAAAGTTAGACTGCAGAAAAACGAACTAAAGTAAATGCAAATGAAGCAGGACGACTAAGTCTAGTAATTAAAAGGTACGAAAAAGCAGTTGTTTTGTTAAAACGATAAACTCTTTTAGTTGCTTAAATTCAGTTGTTGAAATTCAATTCACTTCCCATAAAGAATTTCAGAGTCAGTAATGGTTGTTTTTGCGGGGTATTCCTCAAAGCGCAACTATTTTTAAGCGCAACCAACTAAGCGCAATTCCTCGAAGCACAACTATGATGAAAAATAGAGACTATGACGAGTATGATGGATTCATTAACGATATTTTTCATCATGGTTGCGCTTTGAGGAATAATTTAGTTGCACTTAAAAATAGTTGCGCTTTGAGGAATACCCCGTTATTGCGCTGTGGTGGCCACCACGAACTATGCACACCCTTACGTCTCGCAAAATCCTACGTCAAACTAGGAGAGTTTTCCCCGAGATTAGAATACGTACAATAACCTGATAACCACAGACGGGCAGTAGCCCATCAGACACAACACCCATCCAGTCAGCGGATTCTGACATTTCAATTGGGGATGAGGAACTTTACACCCTTTTCCTCATAACTCTATAACAATAAAGGTCAATTTTATAGCAGTAACGCCAGTTCCAAACCACCATTACTCTTTCGTCCCACACCAATTAATTCGAGCGCAAAAATCTCGTTTTTAAAATGATATCGATACGGTTGAGTGCGAGCGAGGAATAATTACATGAACGACGCTCAAAGCAACGTTTCCCAGAATTCATCGGTCTAGGCAAAGGACCCAGGGTTTCGCCCTAATTACTCCCTGTTAGCTGCTACCGTGGTACGTGAGGTTTCCAGGTAGCATAAAACCTTCGTTTTTATGGGAAAATGTTGTTAAACGAAACGTTTTCAGGAAATGCAGTGCTGTTCTGTGAAAAAAAACACTGTGTTACATAGGTGAAGTGTTCGTGCAGACTGCTTTGTTCGTGTATATTTTCTTTTGCGTTTCGTCAACTCCTTTAATACGTACTTGAATGTGAAACTGAAGTAAGAGTGAAGCAGTCTAAACAGAAGACAATTCTACAACATACATTGCTTTTTATTGTTTATTTTTAAACAAAAATGAAAGAGCCTATGCGGAATTTCTTTTAGAATCCTTTGAATGTGGCAGAAAAGACAAGACAAGAGATCACAATGATTACATTTCTTTTGATAGTCTTTCCATCTATTTGGCTTACTTGCTGCTGTCATAGCACGATAATCTGCCTAAGATAGTCTTAACTGAGAAGAGTCTGCGCACAGCAAATAGTAATGTCATCGCGAATACAATACGTATGATTGTGTGATATGATATCTGATAAAATCGTTTGTCTATTTTAAATTTTCCATTACAGGAAATATACACAACTGATAATTAAATTACATCATGTTTGATACCTATCTTTTATCTCCTAATTGGCTTTTGATTGTCTGACAAACAGTCTTACCAAGGGGTATCATACGTATTGTAAGTATGATTGTGTGATTTGATAACTGATAAAATCGTTTGTCTATTTCAAATTTTCCATTACAAGAAATATAAATAACACAACTAATAATTTAAATAAATCATGTTTGATACCTAGCTTTATCTTCTAATTGAATTTTGATTGTCTTACAACCAGTCTTACCAAGGGATATCTTATTACCCAGTAACTGGGTTGTAGAGGTCAGATAGGCAGTCTCTCCATGTAAATTACTGGTATTCAGCTGAATTCGGTTAGACTGGAAGCCGACCTCAACATAAATGGAAAAAGGCTGAGCAGATGATGACGACGTCAATATCATTATTATTAAATTGTATCTAAAAAAAAACAATTGTATTAACCGAGCGTATTTATGTAGACTGGAAGCCGACCTCAGCATACATAGATGGGAAAAAGCTGAGCAGATAATGACGACGTCATCAACATTATAACAGACCTTAATTTAACAAACAATTTACTTAAAAAAGGCCGAAAATTAATGCAGAGTCCCCTAAAATCTCTCATCTTTATCACAAGTTTAAAACAGTTTGGAAAATTATAAACAATGAAACTAATAGAAACAAAAGACACAACACTGATTACACACTGGACTCTTCCCGAGGGCTCATTAGCGCAAATGTCGATGTTGCTCAGGAGTTCGCAACGTTCTTTACCAATATTCCAGTCAAAACCACAGAAACGCTAGATTCTTCGCCATCCCTTGCCATTAATTTATTAAAAGAGAATGTTTCAGCCTGTCCTGTTGAATTTAAATTTTCACATATAAACCCTATGGTCGTTATGAAGGCTTTTAAGCAAATTAAAATAAAAACTACTGAAGACCTTTGGGGTATGTCTACTAAAGTTTGTCAATCGATTGTTGAGACAGTAGCTCCCTATTTAGCTTTAATATTTAATTTATGTGTAGACCAAGGGGTATTTCCGGATTTGATGAAGTATAGTAAAGTTATACCACTTTTTAAATCTGGAGACAGCAAAGACACAAATAATTATAGACCCGTATCTATTTTGCCGGTTTTCAGCAAGGTGTTTGAAAAAGTGATGCTAAATCAAATGCTCAATCATTTTAATCGAAATGACATCTTACACGATCAACAATATGGTTTCACCAAAGGCCGTTGCACTACTGACGCCGGTGTCACCTTGCTAAAGCACATCTTTAATGCATGGGAAGAGGCAAAAGATGCAATAGGCATTTTTTGCGACCTATCCAAGGCATTTGATTGCGTGGATCACGACACACTGTTGCTGAAACTTGAGCATTACGGACTAGGAAAACAAGCACTTAGCTTAGTAAAATCATATTTAAATGATCGAATGCAGCAAGTACAAATAAATGGCGTAAATTCGTTAGGATTAAAAGTAAAAATGGGGGTACCGCAAGGCTCAATACTGGGCCCTTTCCTTTTCATAGTATATATTAATGATTTACCTCAGTTACTGAAAAGTCGACCTCAAATGGTGTTATTCGCTGATGACACATCACTGATTTTTAAAGTTAACAGACGTGCACAAGATTTTGACGACATAAATACCGCTATGCTTAAGATTCATAACTGGTTTACTGTAAACAATTTGGTGTTAAATGGGAAGAAAACTAAATGCATAAGATTCGCGTTACCGAATGTAAGAAGTAGTGAATGTAACGTTGTATTGAACAAGGAGATACTCGAATTCGTCGAAAATACAGTTTTCTTGGGGATTACGCTTGACTCGAAACTGCAATGGAGTCCTCACTTAACAGCACTTGCAGGGCGGCTAAGTTCAGCCGCTTATGCTGTCCGTAAAATCCGGCAATTAACAGACGTGGATACCGCGAGACTGGTCTATTTTAGTTACTTCCATAGCATCATGTCTTACGGTATTCTGCTGTGGGGTCGGGCTGCAGATATTGACTCCATATTTATTCTGCAAAAGAGGGCTGTAAGAGCCATCTATAACCTACGAAGACGCGAGTCTCTAAGAGAATTGTTTAAACAGATTAACATCATGACGGTACCTTGTCAATATATTTATGAAAACATTATGTTTGTTCGGAAAAACATTCATCTTTTTAGTAAAATAAGCGACAGGCATAATATTAATACTAGAAATAAGGACAAATTAGATCAACCACGTTTCAGATTGTCAAAAGTACGCACATCTTTTATGGGGTACTGTGTAAAATGTTACAATAAAATACCACTTGACATTTTACAACTTAATGAGAAGAAATTTAAAAAATGCATAAAACAAACACTATGTAAGCGAGCATATTATAAGTTAGAAGAGTATATCGTAGATAAAAATGCTTGGCTCAATGCTGGTCCTGCTCCACTGCCACTTGGGCTCACATACTAAGATTTTAATGTTTGGAAGAGATGCTCCCCCTTTAGTTCTTTCATTATTTCTTTTATTTTTTTTCTCGTTTGGAAACTTAGTTACTTTGATAACTATTGTTTTATATAAATTAGAAGCATTATTTGAGTTTTTTTAAGTGTGAGTACCATGTAGACTTTCTATTATGGTTAGTAGGGCTTATCCTAATCTTTATGGTTTTAACAGTAGCTTTGTTTTATTTTCCTATCTCTACACTGTGCTCACATATAGAAGCAACAATATTGTACCCAGGACTATGTAATATATAACTTGATTTGAAAAGAGTGTCCATGGAGTTTCTTGCCCATTCTTCTCCATGAGATCTACTATTTTCGAATGGGCAACTACAGTCCATTCACAGTTATTATGCCTGTGGCGGGACTGTAGGTAGCTTATTTTTGACTATGCAAAAGTGCCTGTCATGGGTCTATTTGAAATAAATGCTTTGAGTTTGAGTTTGAGTTTGGTGTGTAAATAAGTTTTAAACTGTAACAATAAGATATGAATGGATTAGGTAATCATTTTATAATCCATCAATAAATTATTATAGATAGGTCATTTATTCTACTTGATAAGACGTAGGAAAATTCTTTTCGTTGGATGACTAAACATAATACAGTCAGCAACACAGTCACTTTTCATTCTTATTATTAGACTAGCTGTGCCCCGCGACCTTCGTCCGCGTGAAATTATTACCTATATAAATATTACTTCCCTATTTGAATCGGATTTTGTTGACAATTACAAGGTTTTTTTACAAGGAACTCTAATCCTTTTTCTTAAATAAAAGCAGCCTAAGTTACTCCAGTCAAAGTCCCTTCAAAATCGGTCCAGCCGTTTAGGAGATTAGCTGGCACAAACAGACAGAAAGACAGAAAAATATGTAAAGAATTATTTTTTTGTTTATAAGTACCGTATATACTTCCATGTGCATTCAGTAAAAGGCTGTTATTTTGAAATTACAAACAGATACTTCAATGTTATTTATTTGCATAGATTCTACGAAACAAAACTCTTCTGAAGTTAAAACAAGATTTTTGAAGTTATTAAAACTGATTACTGCATTTCCTGCTAATTACATGAACGTTCTTCGACTGCGCTATCACCACACAGCCTCGGACGATGAGACTTTTACCAAACGACACGCGCGTGTTTAACGTCTTTACAGTCAATACCGTCGCGTCCCACTGACTCTTCACTTTTTTTCTCCGCAATTACGAAGATTAGAACATGACTCGCTTGATCGTGTATCTCGTGACCAAGAGGTTAAACCATAGCTAAGTTTATGACAAATACTAACTCTAACTTTTTTTTTTCAGGATTGCTGAAAGACGTGTACCAGGACTACGTGCCAGCGCTTTATGCTTTAACTTTATGCTGCATACCCTGTCTCCTATTTTGGCCAATAGAATACGTCATTAAAACGAAGTGAACCTACTCCTAACATTATATAGTTTTAGTAAAATCAACTTTATAGGTACAGCTTTATTATGTGTGTTGTGAAATATTGATTGCATGAATTGTTAAATGTTTAGTTATTTCCATTTGTACATTAATTGGACTTTGTCCAGCAATAAATGCGTAATTTTACCTTGAGTTGTTTACATGAAAAAGCATATCTAATGAGTAAGAACTCGTAACTAATAAGTAATGCGTGTCAAATCAATGCAAGGCATATACATACCTACAACTACATTTAGATCATTTTATCAGTACAACACTAAACTGTTCTAGTCCTTTAAGCACTTAAAAGCCTTTTTCTCTAAGGCGCGAATTACACAGAAACGGGGTAAGGTAACGGTGCGGCGCAGGCGTGGAATTTATAAGGAAACGAAAGAACGGCGTGCCTGCGCCGCGCCGCTTGAGTGTAATTCATGACACGTCGCCTACGTACATTTTGTATGCAAACGTTTTGAAGCGGCATTATGCCTGCGCCGCGCCTTCACCGTACGCCGTTTCTGTGTAATTCGCGCCTAAGAGAGGCGAGACAATACTGATTTCGTACTCTTCCAACAGTGCAATATACAATCATATATACAAGGTGGAAGGGACACTGACGCACAAAAGTTTTTACGTTTGTGCGTCGGTGTCCCTTCCTGCCTGTATAGGCATTAGTTTGAATTTATGTATTGCTTAATATTAGTGAAAATGAGCCTCTCAAATGACACAGTAAGTATGGAGGTGTCCGGGTCCATACCGGTCCGAATCTATGTATATGCATAAAGATTCGGGAATATATGACAACCACCACAGAATACCCAAACTTAGCTATCACGACCCACTCACTTCCTTGAAAACCTCGCTCAAAATAACTGTCCTACTCCCTCCATTATTTCATTTACGCAGATCTTACCAAAACAGTCTTCAGGTAAAATATGATCAGGTACTTTTTCAGTGTTACCTCAGTATTACGTGGGGCCTCCTCAAGAGCCGTCATTATTAACCCTTAACGTGCGGGGTGCTTTAGAAAAACCTTCGGCCAACCTTCGGGGAACCTTCGGCATCAATCTTTCTGACGCTTTTTTATTACCCTTTCTGTGGCTAATCGGTTCTAAACGTGTGAGGTTTTTAGAAATATGATGGGCGGATTTTTGGGTTATTCATGTCTGGTTATTTTTAGTAGCAAAGGATTTAAAGTGAGGAGGTGGGAGGTTGGGTATTGAAAGGTAAATCAACCGGTTCTAACCGCGAAAGTTTAGGGATTGTTTGATAATTTGTCCTATCTACCAGGCCCGAAGGCACTTAAGAAGCCGATTCCTGCCGGCTTCCCTTCGAGAACAAGGCACTCTACGTAGTGTCTCCAGTAATCAAATAGTTTATATATGTAGTTTATAGATGGGTATCGTATCACAGTATACATATATTCTATTTAAATCCCTTAAGTCGCTTTAGTTTCTTTTATTTTTTTCAGTCCAAAACTGACTTGGACATTCCGAATCTTGTGTCCGAGCTTCAAACCTAACTTTAAAGATATTATTATTCGCCTTTGAGAGGAATGGTCATGCCGTCTCATTGATTTTTCTGCTGCACTGCTTTGTAAAAAGATGTTCGCGAATAAATATCCTATTTCAAAACAATAAGGCACGTTTTGGGAGAAGTGTTTTTTGCTATTACACTACCCGGTTATATTGTAATCCAGTGGACATACCAGTGAACACACAGACATGCATTCTTGATGTCGTCGGCCTACTTATCGAAGTCAAAGCATGAACATACTCGTATGCTAATCAAAAGAAGCCGACTGCATCATTCATCTCCTGCATAAAACAACCCAACCCAGCCGCACATACTCACTAAGCGGATTATCGGCACATCTTGAAATGCATGGCGGAATCAGCAGAACCAAGAGAGAACCAGTAAAATTTATTCATAGGTTTCTGACAACTTAGTTCGCTCCCATCAGATTGCAGTCAGTATAAGTAGCTTTTATTCTATTGCCCCGTTTTTGTCGGGAAATTGTTGCATTGGAGTTTTTGCTCGTTTGGTCGGCGGAATAGAATATGCAAAATGATGCATATTAATTCGGGATGGCAGAGGGGTATTGAATGTTTCAGTTTGTGATTTCAATACATTGTTGATGGGTTATGTAGATTTTGTTGCGCATATTGGTAATGGCATAATTTATAAGTCCAGCCAAGTATTTTGTACCTACGATAGTTTTCAAATTCCTTCCTCTTTAGTGACTAGGAAGACCTACAAAGATGAGTTTTTTGTAAAATAAATTAATTTGCGTTGTGTTTCTTCGACCTGGCTTGGTAATTCCAGTACAGTTCTCAGACCTGGCTGTAAGAACGTGACAAACTACTCAAGTACTCCAGCATTCAGTCTGACAAAACACTAGGGTATCCCTTCGGCTACCACAGGGCGGTGACGACCATGAGGACTACCACAGACATAAAAAAAAAGTACAGTCCTCAGACAAAACTGACTCCAAAGTGCTTTGTTTCCTGAAGTCCTTCTTAATATCAAAATCTGTTTCACTTCTAAGCACATTAGGAGTGCATAAAGCTTATATTCGGGACTAGCTTCTGCTCGCGACTTCGTACGCGGATCCTGTTGCTTATGCCAGCGACAACGGGGTCATCAAAATCGAAGATCTGAAACGTCTGATGTCGAATTCTAAGAGCCCGGGGACGGGAAAACAACGGGATGCGCGAGACGATTCGAGACGTTCCATATCTTTCATTTTTGTAAGTCAGAAGTCGATGCGTAGATACGCTTGGAACTCAAGCGTAATTCTCTATCTGTGAACGTCTCCGACTCGCGAGACAATGCGTGACGTTCACGATCAGCGGTCAGTCGCGCTTCACGTTCCCCACTTGTCTCTAGAGACCTAGAAGTCGATGCGTAGATACGCTTGGAACTCGAGCGTAATTTTCTATCCGTGAACGTCTCCGATTCGCGAGACAATGCATGACGTTCACGATCAGCGGTCAGTCACGCATCATATTCTTCACAGTTTTCTAGAGACCTGGATGTAGATGCGTAAATACGCTGAGAACGCAGGCGTGCTTCGTTATCCAAGAGGAAGAGAAGAGAAGAGAGGAAGAGGTTTCCACGGAGCGAGTTGCAGCCTGATGTTCTCGAACAGCATCAAGTCTCTCCTGACGTTCTTCGGTATATTCTTGGGATCTTATGATCCTCAATCTTTTAGCTCCTTTGGAACATTGGGAAAGATTTGACCTCTTTCTAGGCATGGTTATAGTTTTATTGTGAAGATACCTGATCAATTAAAATTTAAGTGACTGCTCCCCTGCGTTACCGGGTAGGCTACGGTGTCACGAAGATAAGTGGAAAAAGTCTAAAACACTCAAATAACATAAGCCCGAAGGCATATTTATTCGATAAAATAAAAGAATAAATAGGAGTTTTGTCCAGTAGACTCAAATTTTCAATGATATACCGTCGTCATCGAATATCAGTCCTAAACTGTTACCGCCTTCACCGCGTGGAGGTACTCCCAGCTTATGTTATTATATAATTATACAGTGAAATTAGTGATAGCTTTGATTTCCACATCAGATGTTTCTGATCTTCGATTTTTATAAGTCAAGAGGAAATGCCCATCAGACCGAACAACTTTTGCTAAGACGTCATTCCTATATGTGTTATGGTGTAGCTGGGCTCTTGGAGTTCCACAACAGGTGTTCCAGATCTTCGATTTTTATAAGTCAACAGAGAGTGCTCATCAGATTGAACAATTTATGCTAAGACTTCATTCCTATATGTGTTATGGTGTAGCTGGGCTCTTGGAGTTCCACAACAGGTGTTCCAGATCTTCGATTTTTATAAATCAACAGAGAGTGGTCATCAGATTGAACAATTTTTGCTAAGACGTCATTCCTGTATATGTTATAGTGTAGCTGGACTCTTGGAGTTCCACATCAGGTGTTCCAGATCTTCAAATTTATTCTCTCAGCAGAAAATGCTCATCACGTGGAACAATTTTTGCTAAAGTACCATTTTTGTATCTCTTATAGTTTAGCTATTCTATTGCGGTTCTGCATCAGGTGTTCAAGTTTCCAAGATAAATTATAGCCTATATGTTGCCCAGACTTAATACCTATACAACAAAAAAAAAATCTTTCAAATCCGTCTAGTAGTTCCGAAGATTAGCGTGTACAAACAAACAGACAAACAGACAAACAGACAAACAGACAAACAGACAGAATTTTTTTTTTGGATTCGTGTTCTATTACTGTTTCTAAACACCCCTCAATTTTTTTTTTTTAAATATATTCAATGTACAGACACAGTTTTTTTACTGTCTTATTATATGTATAGATAATGTCAGCAGTGAGCCCTGACGATAGCTAACGCGATTACCGCTTAAGCTGGCTCCCCAACATTCAGGCACCGGAAACTTCCTAATTCCATGCCAAACGAGATTATGGATGTAGTTTGAGGACAGGTAACAGAGGAATGTTGGATAATTCGAGAAATGAACAGGATATAATGGTTTTGAACCGTGGCAACGAAATTGCAGTTAAACTTTTTATTGTGGTTTATCGAAGGAGAATTAAACGTTGGATCACCGTATTTGGTTCGAAAAACATATAGTCCACGTTTTGGAGAGTGAGCTGGCACATTCCACGGGGTACGATATGCTATACAGGGTGTAAACAGACCCTTCACGAAGCCGTCAACCAAGCATTCTGTACATCAAACTAAGTAACTCTACGCAAAAATTATTGCTGGGAAACAACTTGATCTTTAAGTTAAGCCGCGCTTGGCAGGGTTGGCCCGTGGAGTGGTGACCACCCATTTATACCGAGTTTTCTCGGAAAGAGTCCAGCTCCCGGCTGTTATTTGTAGTCGTTACAGGTAGTCAGTGGCCCGAACGTCCAGTCCAGTTCCAGTCTTACTAAGGAGTATCGTATTACACAATACTGACTGGAATGTGGAGGTCAGATAGGCAGTCGCTTCATATAAAATACTGGTATTCAGCTGCATGCGGTTGGACTGGAAGCCGACCCCAACATAGTTGGGAAAAGACTAGGTAGACGATGATAGGTATACTCGGTACATCTCAAGAGTTAAATCTGTCTAAAAATAATGTACCTATTACCGTGTAAAAACCTACATTTTTCTACCAATAAAAAGAGCTTAAATATAAAAATGGAACTTGGAATTCGCTAAGGAAATATTTCCGACATAATTTATTTACCGGAAAGAGACAGCCGGTACCTATTTTTGATTTCTGACAAATGAAAATTGATGTAGGTTAGGAAATATAAATATTACCTATTACATTTTGTGTGAACGGTGAAAAGGTTTCCGAAGTGAATGAGTGGAAGTTAAAGGTCAAGTGAAATTGTAGTTACCTATCTGACGGCTTGTTATTTCTGCTTGTTTGACTGCCCTTGCCAAACGCAGTGGATAGAACTGCCAGACGCTTCGGTTAGGTATAGTTAGGTACTAACAATACAATTTTTTTTTCATTTTGATTTTATATTTTGTGATCGTGTGTCTAATGTAACGTTTATGGAGTTTGGTCTGATACAAATAAAAAAACTAAAATAACTAGGTATACAGCACAAGACTAATTCAAAAGTCTCAAGAACGATTATACTTGTGCCTCTAAGCAGCTTGGGCGTTGTATTGTTTTCAGGAGTACTGCCTATAGGCGATAAGCTCAATGCAATTTCACGTAGGGTAGGTCAATAACGTGCAGGCGATTGTGAGCAAAGAGATAGAGAGACTAACAAAAGAAATGTTATGGATAAAGAAATTTACTCGTCGACTTGAGAACCTCCTCCTTTGTATTCGTCGGTTACGTAACGTGATCTCATGTCTCAGTGACACTTTAAAACTAGTTTGACACATCGCTCTTGTTCCGACAGGACCCAGTTGGCTCTTGTCTTGCCTATGATTTTGTTCACGTTGACCTGTCTATTGTGAGCATGTTACGGCTAAAAGCCGAAGTAAGGTTACACCTAATTCTAGCCGGCTTTACCTAGGCGCTAACGGTAGCTATCCTTTTATTGCTAGGACACACCGACGAAGTGGATTAGGTTAGAACTCTGACCAAATGCGCGCGAGCCGAGCGAGCGAACTAGGTGTAACCTTACCTCGGCTTTTAGCCGTAACAAGTATATTTAATAACAGTATTGAAAGGCAGATCACCACCTGCCTAGCTCTTTCCCTACTATGTTGGGGTTGGCTTCCAGTCAAACCGGATACAGCTGAATACCAGTATTTTACATGGAGCGACTGACTATCTGACTATCTGAGCTCCACAACCCAGTTAGTGCTGGTTAATACGATACCCTTTGGTAAGACTGTTTGTCATACGTTCGGGCCACTGGTTACTCGACTACTGCCAAATATCTACAATTGACAGCCGGGAACAACGTGTTTGCATATGTATGTAGTAAGTATATTTAATTACAGTATTGAAAGGCGAATCTTTTCAATTCAATTAACATCAAATGAGCATAAAACATAAGACTCTTGTTTTAGTTCTATTTTTAAAAATAAGAACAAGCATAGTAGGAAGTGAGTTAACAAAATTAATTCAATCTACGTAAACAGTTTCAAATAAATTATTTATACAACAATAAAAATATGACAAATATTGCCAGAATCAATAAAAAAATGCTAAAATTACCCGAGAGGACATCAATTCTTTGTTCAAACAAGTTTTTTAAATGTCTAGGTATAGTTTTAAGCTCCAGACAAAAGTAATAGATTTTAGGCAATAAAATGGTAAAATATTGGTCATTAAGATTACACAAGTTTTACTATTTCTTTAATGCCACTACCGGTACCCCGAAATATTCAAAACGAAAACTATTAAAATCCAGTATATAACCTGCCTAATAAAAAATACAAATTCCGGTACGCTTGCACGATGCCACATTCCTTCAAAAATAGTTCCAAAAGAGTTAATTAAAAACATCGATATCATTATCTTGTACTTATACGTCTATATTTATCAGAACCACAACACTTGGCGTATTTTAGTGTTCAATATTATCATGTCTCAACATGATACATATTTTCATACTTCTAGCGTTTTCCCAACCATGTTGGGGTCAGCTTCCAATCTTACCGGATGCAGTTGAATACCAGTATATTACATGGGATGACTGCCTATCTGACCTCTACAACCCAGTTAGTACGGGGTAATACGATACCCCTTGGTAAAACTGGTTGTCAGATTTTCGGGTCACTGACTACCTGATTCCCTACAACAATCGCTAGCTTGTTATTATTCAATTACTTATTTACACTCAAACATCACTCAAATCCGGATTAAAAAAACTAAATACATTTTCCTAAAATCATTTAAGACACCAACGTTTCACCCAACACCTTTTCCCAGAACCTACCTATTGTACCAAAAATAATCTAGACAAACCACTCTAGTACATGCAATCATAACTCGTGACAGGGTAAAGACCTACTTTATACCCAGGCGCTCTCCCGGGCTAGCTGTATCGACCCGCGCACATTCAGAGCTCCGACCAGCTACTGATATTGTCAGGTCAATTTGTCTTAGTACCGTGTGATGTCTAAATAGTGGCTCTGGTTTGTTGTACAGCTTTTAGGCTAGTATTCATAGGCGTACCCAGCATTTTCTAAGGGGTGGGACAGAAGTAAATAAACTAAGTAGTAGGAAATTAAAAATGCTTTTTATTTACTGACTGATACGTTTTATTGACTGCAGTACACCATTTCAATAATAGCCTGCGAGGGTTCTGGCTAAATCTAGCTAAAATTTTGTTTTCAAAGGTATGTTGTGCTTCCAGAACCCTCTTTCTATGCACACTCATCATACAGAGGCCGACAAGACCAAGTTTTTATTTTAATGTGAAAAATGTTAAAGAACCCTACTGAATTAATATAATTGTCATTATATTAATTTTGCCTAAAAATTCTTAGCTTCGGGTCAGAGAGCAGGGTGGGGCAAGTGCCCCACGTGCCCCACCGTGCGTACGCCCATGGTAATATTAGATAGATAAGATGAGATAGATAGATAAATCATTTATTTAGTGCACACAAAAGACAGCACAACACACAGAAGCACAATTAAATAATACAAATTACACGACTATATAACTATGCAAAAACAAAGCGCCAATATACAAAAAAATAAAATAAACATACTTACGAAAGAAGTATAGTAGTACGCCGAGGTGTACCTAATAGTAGCCCCGTGTTTCCCTGGTTACATTTAAGTCCCATGTAATAACGGGCGAGCCTGTTGCCATCAACCGGGCTCAAATCCAGACTCTGTGGCTGCTACTGATAAATTCCTGATAGAAAAACCCAATAACACTTTGCCCGACCCGGGAATCGAACCTAGAACCTCATGTTTAGCAGTCGTCAGCTTGGCCACTAGACCAATCCGCTATCTTAATTTATTTTACAATTGACATTGTATTTAAATATTAATGCGTATTGTGTTGAGACTTCCCAGCATGGCGCCCGATCAAGTAATAAAAGTTACAGCATCATAAATAATGTCGTAAAATCATATATAATTTATGTAGGCAATATTTGTCACCACGGGGTTCAAAATGTCGAAATAAATTTAAACTAAATCGCTAAAATTATTTTGTAAGCTAAAATGTTTTGTCACAGGAAATATTGAAAGGTTATATTTGAAAAATAAACAACCAAACTTTTATAATATACAATGCCAATTCATTGTTCTTCTCCTTCTTCATGTCGCTGACACGACAATTTTCATATTTTGTTAGCCCAGAACTTCGCCACTTCCACTACGTCGTCGGTGGCAGCACAGAGGTCACTTGGGCTACATGTTTCTGGGCTAAGAGGGCAGGATAGGATATGGAGCATAGTTTGTGACACCACAGCTCCACAACCACACTCCGCTGCTGTTTCATTGCGGTAGCCCCACTTGACGAGGTTGGAGTTACGTCTTCCTACTTGAGTCCGAAGACGGTTCAAGGACTTCCAGGTGGAATTGTTATGATATGCAAACTATTGGCAGCAAGCATTATTGAATACAATTCGTGAATATTGTCCGTTGTCAGTAGCACTAATAGCAATACCTAAATTAACACCTAATATTATATTATAGCACTGATAGAATGTCAATTCTCGGTGACTTATAGACCGACCGCTTTAATGAAACCTCCACCTTGCCCAATCAAACGCACATTAAGCGTCCACAAAGTCCTAACAATATCCCACAGGCTTGCTTTAAAATAAACATAATCCAAGTAGATATTACGATACTAATTGAACCAATACGTGATCAACCTTCAGAATATTCCATTTAAATTGATACCTTCGCGAGGACTCATTAAAGCGGTCGGTCTATAGCGTTGAAAATCCGACGGTGCGGTTTTATTTAGCTATCGAAATGTCTCTGAATAGTTTTCAGAAACTTTTTATGCTTTCTCCAGACAAACGCCGTCGTCGACCACATTAGACCAGACAGGGCGACAAAACTAAAAGTAAAATAAATTATGGATATGACCTGTGAACTTTCCGCAATAAACCTTACCTACGAGAAGCTGACGTGAAAAGAATTCCCAGGAATTGAGCCTGCTCTTACACAAAATACCGAGAATTCGACAGTAATTTTCTTTTTGACAAGAAGAGGTGCTCAATCGAGACGCACATTTATGTCAAGTACACACTCACATTGTTTGTTATAAAATACTCGCGAGAAAATGTTAAACGGTACAAAACACGTCGAATTTGATTCATATATTCTAAGTCAGAAAGCTATATGAACGCGATAATCGTCATCATTCTTTCATTTGGGGTCGACGCAGCTTGTCTTCTTCTTCCATACTTCTCTATTACTCGTCATCTGATGCATTTACTTACTTTCTAGCCATATTATGCTTCGCACGGCTCATAATTCATACGGCCATCATTTCTATGGTCTTCCTCTACTCTAAATGGCCATATTCATACTCCAAACTTTCCTCACGACATCTTCCTCACTCCTCTGCATCACATGCCCGTACCACACAACTTTTCAGGAACCGGCGCCACTTTCAGACTTCCTCTTATGTATATAAACGCGATAATATTGATACATTTTATTTGAACAGCTTCGTAGTACGTTTTACATATTGGAGGAAATATTTCACGTACAAAGATAAATGAATTGGGCTCTAGAGGTGTGGCTACAAAAACAGCGATGTGATGATAAATTCGATGTGACGGCGATATAACCTTAAGGTGTTCCGAACACTTCAGAATATTATTTACTTTTTTATCTGTTTGTAATGTGAAGGGACAAGGTCATACCTACCTACCTACTTGCCCGAATTTGCTCGTTTCCCAAGTGGGTAAGTGCCCGGTGGGCCGTTGGGGGTAAGATGGGGTAACTAAATTAAATTAGTGCTGAAACAGTCAGATTAAAATGTTTATGAAGGAATTCTGTTTCGAATGTTGTGGTTACAAAAGCACATTATGGTAAACAAAGTTATTATGGAATGACTGCCTGTTTTCACAAACACTGGACGATATCCAAATTTAATGCTTTCTGCATTATTGCATTCTGTGGATTATTGCTAAAGAAAACAGGAATAACTGGTAATATTATTTAGAATAGAATATCATTTATTATTATTTATTTTTTATAGATTTTTTTTTGTTTTTTTTTAATCATTTTATGGGGCATGCGGTGCTAGCCTATAAGAAATTGTTATACTAACCTTTGATATAAGAATCTTTATTTTAACAATTGTATTAACAATTGTTGGTTAGCCAGAAATAATAAAAAATAAAAAATAAATTAACGCCTAATCCACTCCCTTTTTTGATCGCAGTTTTAGTAGCCAACCCCTACATCATAAATTTTTTGTCAAGTAAAACTACTAAAGTACTATACTGTATACAGAATCCATATTGAGATGTTCCATGCTCCAGAACACGTGAACCGATGGTAATACAAGTTTGTTCCTCAACTTATAACCAAGTTTATAATAAAATTTCTGCTGCTTCAAGTTATAACGGAATTTATAACTGAATAGACCCTCGATAAGATGGGCTGTTGTTTCATGAGGCGATGACATTTTTGGATGTTTGTTTGTGAATTGTATTGGAAGAAGTGATAGACTTTGTGTTGGGGTATGTACCAAGCAAATCTGAATAAAAGATTAGAAGAAATTTCTAGAATAGTGTATGATGATGATGACAGATTTTACGTTTGGATCAATCAAAGCTGCCAGCTGCAAAGATGCCTTCTAAATATGTCACAAGGCTAGATTCCTGCAGGGTTAGTCAATTCAACAAATTTCGTTGCGTTAATTACGTTGCTGAGGAGATGAATTTCCCCAACATTTATGAAGTAATGGATTACGAGTTACCTCTTAACCAAATCTTCAAATAGAAAGCAGTGTTACACTATTGAGGTGCTGGTTAATCTCATGCACCTATGGGTATATTAGTAGCAAAGACCATTGGCCTAACTTTGCCTAATATTAATCCTAAGAAGTCTTACTACAAGTGATTATTCGGGTACCTATAAGTGGTTACAGTTCCATATCACATAACATAACGCCTGTAGCCCTCGAAAGGTTAGGCAGACGTATACCTAATAGTACACCCACATTTCGCCAGTTAGGTTTAAGTTCTATTTAATAGGGGGCGAGCCTAAAGATACCTAGCTAATCATCAGTGATCGGAGTAGGTAGATTGAACTGGGGTCATTGATCCTAAACGTATGGACATTCCTCCGGAATTGGTGGATTATTGGTGTGTTTGTTTTTATTATTCAACAGATAAATAATGAATTAATTTAGTTTTGATACCTTCCTTTAAATTTTGAATTGAGTAGTAATAATTATCACTACCAACATTAACAATATTTAATTGAATCCGGAAATACCGGAATTACTTTCCGGAAAAATGGCTTATCCATGTTATTCTTTCTGTGTGCATTTATGATACAAGTACCAAAAATCAATCTACCTACTCCGATCACTGCTAATCATACAAGTTGATTGAATATAATAGTTGCTAAGTTTCCCAAGTGACATTGAACCGGATCAATAACTATAGTCTAGCTATAAGTGACGCCCTAATCCAACATCCTAGTCAAAACAATAAAAAAGATTTATAAATATTATACTGACCCAATTCCTAAACAAAACCAGCTTACACACGAAAGAATATCCCTAATCGTATTCTCGTATAAATGTAGTTTTTCTCAGTCTTGTAGTCCTCGACAAAGATTCCTTTTGTTACTCGCATACGGTCCAGTGACCACATAGAAAGTGCGCGAGGTAAATGGCCATTTTCTGCCAAGTTGAACAAAGCCTCGGGTGCAAAATGCTTGTATTCTCGAAATGGTTCGCTCTATCGTGGATTATATCTTGTTTAGCTATGCCGTGTTTACTAGTAATGCTTTTTGAAATGTCGTCAATGTTGTTTAAGTTTTGTTTATATTCAGAAAAGGGTTAAAAAATTACATGTTTCTTAGAGTTCCATAAACCGAGTCAAAAGACGACTGTTTTTCTTATTACTTTATGATCGGTGTACTTATAATAGGCTTATAAGTACCTAAAAATGGTAAAACTGGACACAAAAAGCATTCAAAAAATATTCTTTCTTTGTCCAAATTCAGGGCACTCGAAAAAAAAGTAACAAAGAAAATCTGCTAATGCAAGCCATTCAAATACCAGGACAGCAGAAAATTAAACAGGTCTCAAGCCTCCTTGATATCACGTCAAAAAGTAAAGTGCTTCTCTCGTTTCGCGACAAATCGTTGAGTCGGCATAAATCATCGCTGCTATGTTATATTGCCCTAGTACTTTGTAAATCGAGTAGCTGGAACAATGATGGTACAGTTTGGATTGTCGCCAAATTCTGTTGTTCTATGTGTTGAATTTTGTTTCCAAAGGAATTGATTGTATCTTGGGGAGTTACAAACTTCCTGTTTATTGTTTTGTTCACACGATTCCGTTGTGAGGCGACTTAGTTACTTTTTTTGTTTGATCGGCGAAAGAAAGAAAAGTAAATAAAGAGAAACGGAATAACTTTGCTTCTAAGTAGGCTTAGGAGACTCACGAATTGGTAGGAATGTTCAGTAAGATGCTGCCTTATGTAAACATATGCCGTCATAAATATTATGTACCTTCATAACGTAAGAAATTTTCAGTCGAATTATCAAGTGTTTGATACCGTAGATAACTGGTTTCTTGACTCAGGGAAACAGCTCTAGCTGTAGGAAATTCGTTGGTCATGAAACAAAGTTTTCAGTAGGTTTTGTCATTCCAATCCATTTTCTCACTGATTCTTTGTCACTGATACAAATTGTATCATATAATATTTTTAAAAAAACTCGAGAGGTTTTCGTCTATATTCTGGAGTCTAACAAAATAGTGAGCGGATCAAAAGTCTTCTCAATTTTATTTATTGATCGACTGTTACTAATGGCACTGAGAAATCTACTATTTATGTTAGTTTACCAGCAAATAATAACTAGTAAAATAAATAATAGCCATTTACTGATATTACTGTAAGAAAAATTATTTCCTAGCAGCGCCACCTAACGCAATTTCCCGGAACTAAACGATAGCGCCATCTAGTAGTATAACTGTGTATTACAATGAAAGGAGGAAACTGAAAATTGAAGAGGGTCTGCGTGAGTTCATGTTACTGAACAAGAACATGTTATATTAGCAGTGACACGTCCTTCTCATAGATGGCGCTTTATAGAGTTTTAGTATTTAACTTAAATCACTAAGATGTAAATAATAAATATTTGGAACTATGTAGAGTTTCAGATGAACGAATAGGAAACTTCTATTGTATTTTTTCACCTGCAAAGCCGAGAAATGAAACCCTACCTTCTTCTTAGCTCTGTATGATATCCTTAGAATATAATGACTACACATTTCTGGCACACGATGTATATTTCCAGCCTGGTTGACAACTATTCGGGTTGTTGTCAATCAAAAGATTATTGGATGGTTTGAGCAGAGACTTACCTACATTTGCAGTTATGTTTGAGTCCCAGTTCCCATTTGAACTGTCCCAAAAATTTAATCCGAAGATTCTGGTTCCAAGAGATTTATACCTGTGCAATTAGCCCAAATCACCAAATTATTTTCACATACAAAGAAAAATTCTGGTGACTGTACACACGGCGGCACATGAAGCTGTAATTTCCAGTACAACTTGGCCTCGCTTTGTATAGATTCCCTATGCAATGAGAGATCCGGATAAACTGGTTTGTGCCTGATTGGCCGTCGTGCGTACAACTTACCCAGAAAACTCTTTCGCAAGCTCCAATACCTGTCAAAGAACTTTTTATCCTGATTACGTATGAGTACCACATAGTTAACCCGCAAAACTTGGTTCCCCAGCAACAGTTGTATCGACCATACGTTTAGAATTACAATTTACTTATCGATAAATCAATGTAGACGTCAAAAGTTTACCTAATTTATTAGTTGCTGGAATTATTGCTGTATCCGAGAATATCATAGAACAGACTGGTAATAGTTTCGAATGAATAGTGAAGTATGTTTTGGTTTCAGGGAAAACTGTGATCGATTGTTGGAAAATAGATTGTAGCCGGAAGGTTTTTGAACAACTCGTTCTTTATTTTGTTATCAACGTCGTGGCCAGATTCTTAGAATTGATCAAATGATCACTTCATAATATGTATGATGGGAGGAACTCGTGGCTAAATAATAACAGCCGTTTGGATCAATCTTCAGGTCAAACCGCGCTTGGCTAGATTGGTCTGTGGATGGGTGACCAGCCATTACATGCCGAGTTTGCCTCGGAAAGCATGTTTAGTCGTTGGACCCCGCTGTCATTTGTAGATCTTTGATAGTCGTTACACGTCAGTGGCCCGAAACTATTCTTACCAAGGGGTATTGTATTATCCACTAACTAACTGGGTTGTCCAGGTTAGATAGGCAGTAATTAGCTGCATGTGGTTACACTGGAAGCTGGCCCCAACATGGTTGGGGAAGGCTAGGCAGATGATGGTGGCGTTTCATGGGATGGAACAGTACTCGGCGCTGCCTATATCATGGTGTGGTCTGGCCAGATCAGTGAATAATCAGTGTTCATTTTTCAGATTGCAGTGAAGGGCTCATCTACTTCAACCACCTGTAGAAGAATTTTCTTAACTTTTTTGGCTTTAACTGCATTCGCAGCTTTTGGAAACATTTTACTGGTAAAATGGCTTTACTAACATAGATTAAGTCAAATTGTTACTAACACTAGGAGTTATGTTACTTGAATAAATAATTGAATTATTATAGCCTCTATTATTTTTTACACATTTTTAAATATTTCTTAAAAAAAACCATATTGAAAAAATAAAAAATAGCGGTCCGCCAGTTTCGGGAGCAGGGTCCAAGTTACCGGTGGTTAGGGCTCTAGAGACAGGATTATTATTATTATTTACTCTGGCATAATATATTCATAAATTGGTTTAAAAACTTTTAATCAAAAATAAAACATGAGTATAGTCAGTTTTCCAGCTTAGTTAGCAATTTTAACTCGGCATCTGTTTGCTCAATGACAGTGGGACAAGACAGACAATGGTCTACTAGGACTAGTTAATCACGTCCAAAGTGTTTCCTGTAACTAACAAGATTTGAAGAGGTATTTTGTTTTGAAGCTTTGCACTACACTTCAACCAACTTATTTGTGCAGGCGGGAAAACACAGAACTAAAAAATTTTACTAAGTTTGACATATCGATGCAAATTGTCTTGACAAGCAACGCCAGCTTGAACTGCACACTTAAAGTGGTTATACTATAGCTCTATTAACAGATGTTTGACTTTCTACTGTCAATGTCTCTTTATTTAAGGCTAGCTTTCGCTCGCGGCTTCGCTTGCGTTAATTTAGAATTTGACAATCGATTTGGGTTGTACTTTGCTTGTAACGACAGAATTCAATCATGATTCGAAAGACACGTGGTTTCTATTATCATAAGAACGTTATTGTTGTTTTCCTCGGGAACAGTATTTTTTTTCGGGATAGGAGGTATCCTATATCCTTTTCTGTACACCTGACAACGTGCATGCAAAATTTCGGGATGATCGGTTCAGTGGTTTATTCGTGAAAAGGTAACAAACAAACAAACTTACTTTCGCGTTTGTAATATTAAGTATGGATGTAGGTCTCATGGTCTGCCAGATTGTTTGCCCAGAAACAGATATGATGAGTAACTATCTCCAGTACTTTAGGGTTAAGTTCTTCACAACTACGAAGTTCAACCTTCTCTTCAATATTATTACAATCGAACTTGGAGCAAACGTTCTGCGGTTTCTGCTCATCTAAAAGTTTATGTAGACTCTCGATGTTTCTGCCAGGCGTATCGATAGTTCTGAGAATTATGTTAAACTCTGTTTTAATGGAGGTCTCGGCTATACCGGAGCTTGTATTGATTGATTTTGAAGAGGTGTTTGCTTATATTTTCAAGCTAGATTAATGATTTGTCGCTCGGTAGGTAGGTACTATAAGGATCGGCTGTGTGATGTAGTCATTTAGACAAAGACATTCAAATATTTACGAGCGATAGACGGGGCAAGACGAAAAAAATCCTAATCCCAATACTTGTTACTACTTAGTAACAAATCGTTCTGTCTTGTGTCATACGCCCGCTTGTCAGGTAACATTTGTATGTCAAAATCGAAAATGTCCGACATCAAAATTTTTGTATGAAAATATTCTCAATGTCTGCTCTATAAGTCTTTTAAATCTCTTTGGATTTAGAAGAGTACATGCGTTTAGAAGTTGAATCCAAATATTTATTGGAATAGAAATCATAAAATGACATGGTTCACTTTTGACGGACACCTAAGCTGTCTGAACTTTTCTTGTTCTAATATCTACCTTATTGTTTATTTCCTTTTTCGTTACAACGTGCCAGAGTTAACTCATAAATGACCATAATCATAATGGTTAAGGTCTCTATAGTACTTAACTTTAAGAACTTTGGGACTGTCATTTTATCTCTTTGTTTGCTTTATGGGTTTGTGAGTATCTTCATTAGTGACACAAGAAGACGATGCGGTGGTACCGCAGCTCTTGAAGTCATTGATCTGCCGATGCAATAAGATGAGCACTTGAAATTCTCGATACAACTACATAATAATGAGCCTGTTTACAAAGCTTCGAAGGTTTTTGTGGCATTTCTTTTACTACCACATACCATTCTAATTTAACTTTTCCTACTTATCATACGGTTTTATCAAACGAAAATACACAAAAACTCGACGGTATTTTAACAAAAAGACCCAGTTTGAAATTGAAATTTAGCCACAATTCGCCAATGCAAGTTTAATTCGACTCCACGAGGCAACGAAATCGAGTGCAACCGAAAATATCCGGCCTCCACACGGTCAGGGTGGCGGGGTGGTCAAGGTTCCCTGGTGGAAATAGACAGGCTAATGAAACAACCACTTCGGAAGCGACAATGGACTGGTTTCAAGGACTTGAATGTTTTAGTTTTGCTTTTGACGGCTTTATTAGGTGTACTTATGAATCAACCACATTTAAATTTAGGTGAGTTTTATTTTTTGTTTGTTTTGGACTTTGGAGATGGCTATGACAGAAGGTAAAAAAGATTATCTATTTTTTTTGGGTGACTCTTGAGCATTCGCTTCATCAATGCTGATGTTAACTAATCCTTATGAGAAGAAGATGTGAGGAAATAATTGATAAACACTAGGTTTAAAACAGTTGTTAGTTTGGGATAAAAACCAAAGGTTATATAAAAAACCAAAGGTATATAAAAAACTTTATGCAAAAAAATAACCGACATCCAAACAAGTGGAAAATAACTTTACTTCCGGAAGTCTGTGACTTTTGTTTGCTTCACTGTAAGTTAAGAAGCTTACTAAACGCACGTGGTGAGTTACAGCCTACTCCCTCTCACAGAGATTAGGCTAGTGTCCAGCATTGGGAACATTCAAAACGTTTGGGATAGAGTATGTCCCGTTCCAGTATTGAACTGCAGCCACAACAGACCCCTGTTCAATGTCGACGCCGGATATAGAACAGCCCAGACATTGGGAGCAGCGCATCGGGGTCACTCTGATCAGCACTGAAGGTCGGGCCAGCTAACCTTCTAGTTTCAACAAGGTATTGTTTGACTACTGAAGTAAGAGACAGCTTTGTTCACCGCTACACTTGTTTAGAGATGTAATTTTTTGATGGTGAGATGAAGACCGTTTATGAATCAATTGCAAAATGCATCGCAATTAATGCAAGGTACGCAAAAAATCCCTCCTGAAGAGTAACTGGTTACTGGCACAGTTCAAAAGCTTACTAAGCCAGCATGTTGGATGACAGCCCACTCCCTTTCACAAAGATTAGGCCAATGCCCAGCATTGGGAACATTTAAAACTTTTGGTAGAGAGTATGTACCGTTCCAGTATTGAACTGCAGCCACAACAGACCCCTGTTCAATGTCGACGCCGGATATAGAACAGCCCAGACATTGGGAGCAGCGCTCGGGGACACTCTGATCATCTCTGAAGGTTGAGCCAGCTAACCTTCTAGTTTCAACAAGGTATTGTTTGAATACTGAAGTAGGAGATGGCTTTTTTTTTCTTGCAAAACCTAATTACGTGCTGAATTTTAACCAATGTGACTAATTTTGGGATCGCATCTACAAGCGTGAATGAAATACAAGCAAATAAATTATTTTGTATCGTTCACAACTACAATTAGTGTAATTTTCAAGAACATTTTAAAAATTGTCACTGAAATCTTGTTCAAACGGTACTGAAAGATTATTATCGACCACTGCTTAGGGCTTTTAAATAAAAACTATCAAATAAAGACGATCTGCCTTAGCAAGAATATACGCGTAACTTTCCCTCACAACGATACTAAGAATAAAAGGGATGATAAAAATAGAAACGAAATCTTTTACTCGTGCCACAGAAGGAAACAATAAGCCAAAACTTCGAGAAAATGTCCAAGAAATCAGCCTATATATTTTCAAAAATAGTTGTATCTGTAGCGATACTAACAGCTGTAAGGCCCGGCCTCGAGGCGTGTGGAGTGGAGAATAGATGTGCAAGACTTGACCAATAATAGGAGAGATAAGAGACGCAATGTATGTAAATTTCAAGCAATGTGATTGGTCGGTTTCCGGATGCCTCCTCTCCGCTCCGCACGTCTCCTCTTTGGTGGAGTCCGGGCTTAATGTTGGGGTGTATAAAATGTGTCATCTGTGTCCTTCAAGCTTTCTTGAGTCGTGGCGATTTACTCGTCGCCACTGCGGATTCTGGCTTGTTTTTTTGAATGTGAAATCATCAAATGACCCCTTCTGCTCTAGGTGGAGTGGAAGGGAGTGTCAGAATTATTGTACTGACTAAAACTCATCCATGTTCCTTCTTTGCGCTTTGTGTTCCAGGGCCGCGGTATCTTGCGGATTCTGGCTTACGGGACTTTTTGAGGTAGTGCGACTGATTTGTCTTAGGTTGGTAAATTTGCCTGGCAATGAACATGTATTTGTAATGAGCATTCGGAATTTAATATCACATACAAAATACTTTGTTGTTCGGCACATGATCGTTGTTCAGTTACAGGAAAATGCTCAAGTTTATCAGTACCTTTAAACGCAATGCCTAACAAATTTTGCAACTAAGTACACCACACCATAAAATGGAACTAGTATCTAATAAAATTGATTATAAATATCTAAAATCCCTCAATAAACACAATCAAAATTACACAACACAAAACCAGCAATGTTTGTAAACATCATAGATGTAGGTGTAGAACATCAAACCCTCAAAGTATGTGCGGATACTAAACGGAGAACATAAAATCATTATTACTGCCTCATTGGTCTAGTAGTCGCAAGAGCTACTGCTGAGTATGAGGTCCTGGGTTCGATTCCCAGGTCGGGCTACGTGTTATTAGGTTTTCGTCTCAGGGATTTCTTATAGTAGCAACCACGAATTTGTGCAATGTTACTGGTTCGCTTCACCCCCTGTAACATGAGCCTTTTTTTTCGGATGGGTAATCATCAAATGAACCCCCCCGCTCTGGGCGGAGTGGAAGGGAGTGTCAGACTTTTACTGACTAAAACCCATCCATGTCCCTTCTTTGCCCTTTGTGTTCCAGGGCCGCGGTATCTCTTTCGAACAGTCCCGCAGAACATGAGCCTTATGAGCGATGTGTGGGTCTACTATTAGATACACCTCTGCCTAACCTACATTTATTACAGGCGTGATGTTATGTGTGATATCGAACGGAGACAGAGTTAAATTAATTCTCGCAGTCGTTATTACCGAGAGGAGCTGTGGCAACTGTGATGAATCGATTGTGGTAAGCGTTCATATGGAGTGGCTGTTCGATGTGGGTTTAAAACTTAACTTATATGCTCTGTAAATTAACGATAGTGAACTTTGTGGTACTGTGAGATCAAGTTACTAAATTATAATATATAGTATTCCGTCCTCAAATGTTGATCCTGAATTTTATTTAAACGAATAATTTTCTGACAAGCACGTTAAGCCGCTGGTCCCGGCTGTCATTTGTAGATCTTTGTCAGCCGTGGTAGTCAGTGGCCCAAAAGTCGGACAATCAGTCTTACCAAAGGATATCGTATTACGTATTACTAACTGGGTTGTGGTGGTCAGATAGGTAGTCGCTCCATGTAAAATACTGGTATACAGCTGCTTCCGGTTAGACTGGAAGCCGACCCCAACATAGTTGGGAAAAGATGATGATGAAGAGTCAACTTTGTGGTACAGCGAGATCAAGCTACTTAACTACATAGTAGTCCTGCATTAAAATGCTGATCCTGAATTTCATTTAAACGCGTAGTGCTCCGACTAAGAGTTTGGTTGTGGGTACCTTCGTATCGTACTGTGTAATTTATTCCATAACCAAAGATGGCGAAGGAACACGTCGCTGTCGTAAGGAAACCGGCATATCGTAGAACAGAGAAGAGTTCTATGTCTCAGCAGTACGTAACATTATAAGTCGCTTGTGCTATTCTGCTTCGTATGCTAAACTAAAAAAACCCACATTAGGAATTTCTCCTGCATCATCATCATCATCATCATCTGCCTAGCCTTTTCCCAACTATGTTGGGGTCGGCTTCCAGTCTAACCGAATGCAGCTGAATACCAGTATTTTTTTTTAATATTAAGTAGCCCATAATTTTTTGCATCGTTGTTGTTAATGTTAATTAATATCTTAATTTGTTATGTTATGTTATTTTTAAGACTTAGTCACCAATTTTAGGCTGATCCAATCTGAATTGTCATCAACACGCTAAGAACAAGACTAAGTGATATCTAAATGGCATGCTTGTATCATTGCACTATAGAATTTTCAACTCTAAGTGCTACGCCGAGTGTTTCAAAATTCAACAGTGTGCTTTTAATTAGGCATATGAAAATGGGCATAGACCTTTATAATTTGTAATTGTTTAGTATACACTTAGAATAATAATATAACGAGCTTAACTAAGAACCACTTAAACTTGAAGCTTTCTTCTGTCTCCAACCAAAAAGGCCTAAACTTTCGTTAGTAATATCTTTTCCTAGTCGGGTAAAAACAATTAACTTTTGTAGAGCGCCTAATCCCAAAAAAGGTAATATCTATTTCAATATTTTGGACCATTCCTGAAACTACCAAAGTAACTGACCTAACAAGAAAATATTATGTTTCCTTATTCCTGTTCCATTCAATATTTCTTTCGGGTATTAAACATACGGTTGTACGAAACCCTTTTACTTATGTATGGCCATGTTATTCTAGTTCGGCTATGTTTTCGTGAAGTTTCACACAAATCCCCAAATCCTCTCAGTAATTATTCTAGAACTCGGTATACTAGATATTAATTAAACTAGTAGTTTGCTAAATGCAAGAGAATGAGCGTCAAAGAGCATCTCATTAAAAATGTCTGCAAGAAAGCTTTTCTATACTAATATTATAAAAAGGTAAAAGTGGTTTGTATGTTTGTATGTAGGAGGTAATCTTCGGACCTACTGATCCATCATCTGCCTAGCCTTTTCCCAACTTTATTGGGGTCGGCCTCCAGTCTTACCGGATGCAGCTGATTACCACTATTTTACATGGAGCGACTGCCTATCTGACCTCCACAACCCAGTTAGTATTCGGTAATACGATACCCCTTGGTAAGACTGGTTGTCAGACTTTTTGAGCCACTGACTACCTGCAACGGCTGTCAAAGATCTACAAATAACAGCCGGATCCAACGGCTTAACGTCCTTTCTGAGGCAAGGAAGAAACTTGGTATGTAATGGGTGGTTACACATCCACACACCAACCTAGGCAAGCGCCGCTTAACCTAAAGATCAACCCGAGCTGCTGTTATTATTTAACCTCGAGTTCCTTCGGAACTACTGATCCAATTCCAAAAATTTGTTCACTAACAAGAAGCTACATTATCCCCAAGTATATATTAAAAACGTTTCTGTAGGTTAATTTGCGTACATAACGGGAGCGAAGCCGCGGGCAAAAGTCGGTAATAAAATAAATCTACCTCATTGGTGTCAAGAGCTACTGCTGGTCTTGAGTTCGATTTCAGAAACGGAACATAACTTTGGTTCCTTCCATGAGGAATTACTCAGTAGCAGCCGAAAGTTCGGATTTGAGCCAGGTTGGTAATAGGCTCACTTCCTATTACAACAAATGTAGAAATGTGGGTGCACTATAGATACCTCACTGCCTTGCCCTTCGGAGATCACAGGTTAAAATAAATTAATGAAAAAGTGACAATTTCAAAAGCTGAAAATCAGAAGCTTCTAAAGAAATCCTACAAAAATGAAATCTCACGTAGAAAAAAATATAGAGAGAGAGAGATTATTTCCTAATGACATTCTTCAGACTTTTCTTCACAAAATACTATAGAAAATAATTGAAGCACTGCCTCGGATAAAAGACAATGACATTTATTAGAATACAACAAAACGTTTTTCTTTGTTTTCTCGCTTTCAATAAAAGGAATGTCACCTTTTTGTGGGAGCAAGCGACGCGACGCGACGCTCGAAAACAATTTTATAAAACAATGGCCTGTGTTTTCTATGGAAGGAAAAAATAAAAAACGAATTTAAAAGTATTATGGCTATAACTCCTGGTAATATCATCTTTTGCATATTTGCGGACTCCGTAATGTGATTTTGTTGGCACGGTTAAGAATGAGTTACGATTTCATGACTCGATGAGTTTTATTTCATTGCAGTTTTATTTTTCTGGGTTTTTGAGCGGTTTGGTTTTTTTTAAATTAAATTCGATGTAATGACCCATTTCTAATATCTTGCGAAGTAATCTTTGCTTATCGTCGTTGAAGTTCTAAAACCACGTAAATCAATTCTTGGCGATTTTGACATTTTGATGCCGTTTGCTAGAGAATCGGAAAGCGCGTTGTTTGAGCCAACCAGAAACAAGCAACGTCTCATCTAATTTGAAGTGAACACAATTTAAAAAATGGTTTTGTTCTGTTACCTAGGCATAATTATGCAGTTCCTATAAAATTGGAATATTTGACTTACGTGGTGTTTAGACTTCAGCTACGTTATGTCACTTTGACCTTTGCCCTCCAGTCTATTTAGCCGGGTATTATAGTTTTTATTTTATGTTATTTTAAAATACATTGGCTTTTATTGTTGTCATCTTGAAGTTCTTCAAACCAACACCTAATCTATAATATTTAGATCTGAAGAAACAGAAACAAACTCAAACTATTAAGACATCATCGGCCTAACCTTTTCTCAACTATGTTGGGGTCGGCTTCCAGTCTAACCGCATGCAGCTGAATACCAGTATTTTATATGGAGCAACTGCCTATCTGACCTCCACAACCTAGTTAGTACTGAGTAATACGAGATACCCTTTGATAAGACTGGTTGTCAGAATTTTTCGGCCACTGACTACCTGTAACGACTGTCGAAGATCTACAAATGACAGCCGGGAGCAACAGCTTAACATGCTTTCTGAGGCACGGAGGAAATTCAGTAAATAATGGGTGGTCACCCATCCACACACCAACCTAAGCAAGCACGGCTTAACCTAAAGATCGACCCGAGCGGCTGTTATTATTTAGCCACGAGCTCCTCAAAACTCACCCTATTAAGTATCAAGTAAAACAATCCGATGAAACCAAATCATTGCTCAATTTTAATCACAATTCCATAAGACCACAAGATCTTTTCAACAGGACACTTTACTTTGAAACACGACTGTCGCGGTTTTGATAAAGACCATTTCCTTCGCCGTCTTTAGTGTCATAAATCATCTTCTGTCAAAGTCTGTCGATATCAAAAGATATATTAGGAAAGAAAGCTTCGCGAATGTACGGGATATCTTGAAAAGATATGCGCTGCTCTGGATTACCTGTAACAAAAGAAACCTTGGTTAAAATATTTAATATTACGTACCTACTGTGCCAAGGAGATTTAAAAGTCTCTTAGAGCGGACATTGGAAATATTTTCACACAAAAATTTGATGCCGAAAATTTTCGATTTTGACACACGAATGCTACCTGACAAGCGGGCGTATGACACTAGGCAGAACGATTTGCTACTAAGTAGTAACAAGTATTGGATTACGATTTTCTTCGTCTTGTCCCGTCTATCGCTCGTAAATATTTGAATGTCTTTGTACAGTGCATTTTATTTGAAGTAGGTTGTTTGGCCCATTTACACACTCTTCTTCTTTATCGTGTGGTTAGTGCCTAACCTGGTGTCAGAGTTTGTATGCCGCCCATGGGCCTCTGACTTGGCTTTACAAATGCTATTGAGAAATTTCTCTCAGGCATGCTGGTTTCCTCACGATGTTTTCCTTCACCCAAGTAAGTTATAATTATACAATGCACATGAATCCGAAAAATCAGAGGTGGGTGTCTTGGGTTCGAACTTGACACCTATGTCTTGGGAGTCCGACGGTCACACCACTAGGCTACCACTGGGATTAGGGACTTACCACACTTATTCAGCTCTGTTCAGTTTTTTTCCATAGAACACAACGGTTTTGCATGAAGATGCGTACGCGTACGAATAGACGCGGAAAGCTGAACGGATGCGTACGCATCTCCAATAAAAAAAGCTGAACAGAGCTGAATAAGTGTGGTTAGTCCCTTACACACCAAATACGTTTAACATTAAGCATGGTCAAAACGTCGTTCTGGTTCTGTCATCTTTTGAAGATTGATAAAACCAGGGCGATGTTATAAAGGCTTAAACGATGATGTGCTAAACGCATCTACTGTTTCCTGGTGAAAGCGGGCCTTAAGTTTGCCTTGATAATTAAAAATATATAAGTGAGTATTGGTACTGTTTATTAATTTATACTATTTAGTTTGTTCGGACATTGCCGCATAATATATAGGGTGACTGGTAATTTCTGAACGATACTTAAACACAATGTTGTGATGGCCCAGATGTTAAGGCCTCGCCTCTCATGCATGAGGTTGTGGGTTCAAATCCGGGCAAGTACCAATGTGAATTTTTCAATTCATATGTACTTTCTAAGTTTATCTTGGACATCACAGACATCGGTGAAGGAAAACATCGTGAGGAAACCTGGACTTATAATTAATATAAGTCTGAAATCGCCAACCCGTCTTGAGCAAGCGTGGTGATCAATGCTCGTGCCTTCTCTGTATGAGAAGAGGCCTTTGCCCAGCAGCGGGACAGTAACAGGCTGGTATTATTATTTTTATTACTTAAACACGTGATTGTAGTCATGATAACAAACAACTTTCCGAAAGAAACATTTTTTTTATACACAAACTTTTATAAAACATACAAATAAATAAACCACAATAACACAACAGCCGTATGAAACTCGCACACGCGCACCTGTGATCTATCAGCTGTTAGCCGTTTAAAAAAAAAAATCTATGGGAAAGTTGTTTGTTATCATGAGTACAATCATGTGTTAAAGTATCGGTCATTAATTACCAGACACCCTGTATACCCAAGTATAGTTTTATGGAAACCTCGAAAAAGTGCAACGGATGTAGAAAAAGAGATTTAAAAAATCCCTACCGAAGCTCATAATAATGATGACGCCCTAGTTCACATTAAGCTTAACGAACTCCTGAAATCTCGTTAAATAACTTGTCCAACGGAATCCTAATAAAATCCACCGTATTTTTAACTTGCTCGGGGATAGTAAAAGGGATAAAATAAGTAGTGCATACGTACGTCATTAAAATAGTACTGGAGAGAGAAATTCCTTGACTGCTGCAGCGTGGAGTGGTCTCTCGTCGTTCAAGTTAAGTTAACATTTACTAAGCATGATATTTTGTATAAATCGTTGCATTCAAAAATCTATACGTGAATAAACTAAATTCAAGTGTCTGTTTGCCATTTCAAAATAACAGCTGTTACTGAATGCATATCAAAGTATGACCATAAGGTACTGATACTGATACTGTTACTGTTAGCCTGCGTCATCCCACTGCTGGGCAAAGGCCTCTCCCCATAACTTCCAGTTGTTTCGATCCAGGGCTAATGTGGGCCACTGATCGTTGATTTTGTCCAGCTCGTCCCGCCATCTTCTACGAGGTCTGCCGCGACGCCTTCTGGCTGTGTCAAGGCTCCAGAAAGTGGTTATTTTGGCCCACAGCTCATTGGGCATGCGGCAGACGTAGCCAGTCCAGTCCCACTTCAGCTTAGCGGCTTTTTGAGCAACGTCAGTAATTTTTGTTTTGGAGCGCAGTGTGGTGTTGCGTACATGGTCGGTTAGTTTGACGCCTAGACTGCTGCACTCCATTGCATTATACATACGGTACGTATAAAAAATCTGCCTGTCTGTCTATATGTTCCGGCTAATCTCTTATAGGCTTTTACAGGCAGATAGCTGATGTGATAAGGAGTAAATAAGGCCACTTTTATTTTATAAAAAGGATTAGAGCAAACAAATTAAAACCCTGGAAATTGTTAACAAAATCCGATTCGAATTGGGAAGTAGATCGGGCAACAGCTACTAACTAATATAATGTCCTAACCTAAATGATCGATCGCCCGAATACGCGACTGTCGCGTTCATAAAGTTATTCATTTGTACCGAAAGGTTTGTTCAGACAACGATTGTTTTGTTTAGCGCGTGGACATCTAGTGCTATTCGCTCTTTTTGTATCTATAGCTCTGGTAATAAGCTTGCCCCCTATTACACGAGACTTAAACATATCTGGCGAAATATTGGTAGTGTAAAGTACACCTCTGCCTAACCCTTCGAGGGTTACAAGCGTGATGTTATGGTGTTACCCATCAAACAGACCACATATACCACTACCGTAGTAGAGTAGAGACCCCTGGTTAGTGGTTTGTGTGAAGCCTTTGAGTCATCTAGTTGGGTAGGATTTAAGTAAGTTGTGGGAGAGTTCCACTGTATACTTATAAACTGTCCAGTAAGCCTCAGTACTCAGTTTGTAACAGGTGTGTGTCTTTGAAAATACCACGTAAGTAGATACTGAAATCGTTTATCCGTAGAAAACTTTTGAACCAATATATCTAGATATGTATAAATCAATGTCTGCTCGTCTGTACGTCTGTTCGCCTGTTCGTACCCAATATACTCCTAAACTACTGAACCGATTTTGATAACATTTTGCACAGTTCTACATACGCCAAGGAAGGGCACAGCTAGTACCTAGATAAAAATGTAAGTTTTGGAGTTTTAACGTCTGTCACGACTGTTTAAGTTCCACCAGAATGTGTTCATAAGGGTTTTAGGAACACAATGTGCAGTGGACGATCAAAAACTGATAACAAAACGTATGATTCAACAAAATCTGTTATTGAGGCAAAAATAAGATAGAAACCCTTTTGTTATGTAAATTCCTTGTGCTTCATTTTACTGTATTCCCTTTCCATGCCACATCCAATTTAGCACAAATTACTCAAGTGGTTCGCGAAACAATTGAGTTTCAGTTACAATAGTCCAATTAAAATCATTTGCATCAGAGTATTCAGCAAGGTAAAGTGCATACACACTAGCTTATTGTAAGCAACGTTACACTGAGATAATTATAATGCAAGCAATCTTCGTACCTAGCAGGAATTAAGGCCCCTGCACACTAGTGTTTTCTTGACAACTTCCTGGCAAGTCGAGAGAAGTGGTGGGTCGTAGATTCGAAACTAAACAAGCACATTCATTTGTGATTATTATTTCTTAAAAAATGCTCTATTAACGGTGAAGGAAAACATGTTCTTGTACCAAAAAATTGAAGTCATAATATTGTGACTATCACCATCCAGCTCTGGGCATGTGTGTCAGAGATCGACCCGCTCCCTCTCGTAGAGAGGAGACCATCTATAAACAAGTCAAAGCGTTTACTTGAGATACGATTTCATTCAGCAGTTTAGTAATTGCTTGAAGTTAGAACTGTCAAAAGTTAGAATTTTTAGGTTTCCTTTCTTTGACGGTTCTTACTGCGTTCAAATTCATGTCTATTTCATAAAAGTGGTTTAAAATACTTTTACTCAAGTAATTACTTTATCTCAAGTGATTACTTTAACTCAAGTAATTACTTTATCTCAAGTAATTACTTTATCTCAAGTAACTACTTTAACTCAAGTAATTACTTTAACTCAAGTAATTACTTTAACTCAGGTAATTACTTTAAGTCAAGTAATTAATTTAACTCAAGTAATTACTTTAACTCAAGTAATTACTTAAACTCAAGTCTTTACTTTAACTCAAGTAATTATTTTAACTCAAGTCTTTACTTTAACTCAAGTAATTACTTTAACTGGACTATAGATATTAGGTTATGAATATTTGTGCTCATCGCGTTTGTTGAGCAGATGCAATAGTATGACTTTCAATACTTTAAAGTCTACCGCACGCTCATGGTTACATTAGAAACTTTAATTTCACAGTTTTAAGGGTGCTTTTCGAAGTTCAAGTGTTACTGGTGACTGTCTTGCAGTCGACCGCACGGAGGCTTGCGATAAAATTACCTAGAAACTCCCAAAGTGAACGGGCCCTTATATTCGGGTGGAGGATGGGGGAGGGTGGATGTCAAGAGGCTGCAATTTTGCCTCCAACTAGTAAGCAGTCAACAACTCCTTTGTCAATGCACAATCTCTGGTAATTAGGGCTTCAATTGTTCTTAGAGAGCTCTGTCGAGTTATTTTGCAGGTGGGTTTGAGTTATTGACCGGGTTTCATGTTATTTGCATTTATGTGACGTCATATTTGATTTCAAAATGGTCGTAAAGCAAAAGCTTTTGGGCTGAATGTAATTACCCAACTGCGGAAAAAAGGGGGGTGTTTTTTATTCTTGCTTATAGATTATGCTTTTAAAACTTGTTGATACAGGTTTGTGCTTATGACGTAACTTATATTATCTACACAAAGCTTTCCATGAAAATAAAATCAAATATCTATAAATAAAATCGCTTTTCGTTTTTGTTTGTATGGTCGATTAGTTCTAAACAAAAAGAGCTCGTGGTTAAATAATAACAGCGTCTCGAGTCGATCTTTAGGTTAAGCCGTGCTTGCCTAGGTTGGTCCGTGGATGGGTGACCACCCATTACATACCGAGTTTCCTCCATGCCTCTGAAAGCACGTAAAGCCGTTGGTCCCGGCTGAAATTTGAAGATCTTTGACAGTCGTTACAGGTAGTCAGTGGCCCAAAAATTCTGACAACCAGTATTACCAAGGGGTATCGTCTTACCCAGTAATAACTGGGTTGTGGAGATCAGATAGGCAGTCGCTCCATGTAAAATACTGGTATTCAGCTGCATCCGGTTAGACTCGAAGCCGCCCCCAACGTGGTTGGGAAAAGGCTAGGTAGATTATGGTCAAAACCCTCTTCATAGAACATTTTCATGGGTCATTTAAAAATATCCCATACTGCTGTTATTTTGACCGGTAACCGGCGTAACCGTTTTCGCGTCGGTCTCCCTTTCACCCTGTATAACGTGTATCACAGGCACAGGTATTCGTAATTTACATCTACTTTTCCATCTTCTTCTGTAGCCTGTCCAATTACTGAAGGCTGGCCATCAATCCCGAATATGTCTCCTTATCCTTTGCGAGGTGGAACAGCTCAGTGTCTCGTGACTCCGGTCCATACACGAATTTTACATACTGTTCTTGAAATTACTTGTAAACTTTAACATAAATATCGACGTCAAATCTACGATTATCTCTGAGAAACTTGGATACAAAATGAAGACAATCATAAACCAGTTTTTATACAAATCAGGTAAAATACATTTACGTGCCGAAGGTTCAAACTGCCCGAAGAATGACGGAGCGACGAGGCTACAGATTATTTCAAGGAAATTGGATTTTAGAATAGCCGGGTATTAATTTTCAATTATTTTAAGCAAGGTTTTCAAGGTGACAAATATAAATCGAAAGGCAGGCGACGAGACGGGCGCGCTTTTATGATTTCTTGACATTTGATTTGAAACCTAAGTAATGAAACAGTATTGTTATCCTAATTTACCAGTTGTCTGTTATAATTTAAAAATATCCTGTCTAGATACAGTGAGGGAAATTGACACTCCCTCCCACTCCACCCAGAGCGGGAGGAGTTATTTGATGATTTCCTATCCGTAAAAAAAAAGAGGGAAATTGATTGTTTATAAAATTAGAAAACAGAATCCTCTTAGTACATCCAATATTTTTTCAAAATGATGTTTATTTTCAGTTCATTACACGAGCGAAGCCGTGGGCAAAATCTAGTGATGTTGTAAAATAATTTTCAAGGGCCTTCAATTTACTTCAAGAGCAAAGGCTCTTGAAGTAAATTGAAGGCCCTTGAAAAGTAACTCCTCAGTAACTATAAATCCATTAAAATGATTAATCATAACAGAACCAATTTCCACTTGAGTCCTAAAATCAATTCCCAATTTCTACAACCCTACCGTATCTATTACTTGGTCTAATACCTTCTATACCTCTATACCTCTGGGGCCGAGAGTACCGAACTTGGTACTCATCAATCATAGCCGTCTAACTCCGGCAAGAGTTGATCCATCAGCTCTTAAGGGATCCTCTTTAGATGGCGTATATTGTCTTACAGGCTTTTAGTTGTATGTGTGGTAATGTTGGGATCTATCTATGATAGACTGGTTTCTACCCGCGGCCTTGCTCGCGTTATGGTCGGAAATTATTCTACGGGAATGTCCGGTTTTTTTTTAATAAAGTCTAGGACACTTGGGGATAATTGTGCTTCCCATTAGTGAAAGAATTTTCGGAATCGGATCAGTAGTTTCGAAGATTTACCCCCTACATCTAAACTTACAAACTTTATCAATATTGGTGCAGATGGCATCCTTGCGTTGATGCGTTTTAGTTTATGTGGCTGGAAATTTTGGGTTACTCGAACTGAACCTCAATTGCATAGCACACTTTTTTATCGCATTCCAGAGACTTTTGAAGAAATTTGTAATACATGACTTCGACTGTTCGACAACGTCTAATACGAAATGAATGATGCTGTGGAATGCGAGGGTGTTATGCGGTTGCCCCGTAGGCGTACCTAGGTCCGTTGTGGATGAGTTTGCAAACTATTTAGATTTGTAAACTCATCCACAACGTTGAAACCGAAAAGCACATATTTAATTGGATTTCTAAAAAGTTCGTCACGTTAACACTACAGACTTCTCCTCTCGCATCAGAACAGTTCATAGCTTCAAAGATTGGAAGCTCAGAATTTGGTAGCGTAGTCGACTATTCGGTAACTTGGAATCGTTGTCTACTTGTGTACAACGAAATAGGGTATTTGCCTGAAAAAATCTATTCAGTTCGTCAGTGAGCTTATCAAAAAATATTGGAAACGCATTTTTTATTTTGTTATGTAAACGAAAAATTACCATGTGACAAAAGGAAAAATACGTGTCCAACATTTTTTGGTGATCTAACTGGCGGGCATTTTTTTTTTTCGATGTTTTCTAAATAGCCTATTCTATAAATGGCATCTACAACTAAAAGCTCTTATTGAGACGATCCCTAAGGTTAGTGCGTGGTGGTGAGGGGAGGTGGGTATTGACGCCTGTCGGGGAAATGATGAGTCACCACACCCACCTGCACAGCTTCCTCAGGCATGTAGGCCTGTAAATATTCTAGTCCTGGAAGCTTCTGAACGAAGCTAACGCAATAAAACTATGCCCTAACTATACCTGGCCAGGAAATCCAATTTCCCTGACGACATCCATATTTAGTAACATTAAACGTTGGCGGGAACTTGATTAATAACTGGAAACAAGTTAGCACTTGTTTGTAACGGTACCCATATCATATAGTGCTGCCGGAAGTTTGATTACCGGTTGTAAACTTATAGTTATATGTTATACAGGGTGTAAACAGACCCTTCACGAAGCCGTCAACCAAGCATTCTGTACATCAAACTAAGTAGCTCTACGCAAAAATTATTGCTGGGAAACGACTTTTTTTTTGGGGTGAAAAATCACGTTTTACTGTAGGACTCAATGTAACGCACTCAGACCATTGAGCTGGTGGATGGATTGAATAGTACGGGGGAAGTTGAAGTGTTTAAAGTAAAAAAAATACTTTAAAAACATGTATTTAAAAAAAAACTTGTGAAAAAGTTGGAACTTTGAACCCCAATATCTCTTTGACCTTATCCTCAGCAGTCGCGGATGCGACCAAAAGAATAAAAACACTGTCAAAAAAATCGATATTTTCTGGTTTTTGTCGTTCATTATTCATTTTCCCAGGGGAAATACTACCAGAATAAAAGTATATTTTGTTCTGACCCAGGTCAGAGTTTACACTTGTCTTGTACGTCCCGTCACAAGACCGTGGAGCTTGGCACAAACAAAGAGAGGTCTATACCCAGCAGTGGGTGAAGTCGGGCTGTGGATGATGTGCGTCCCGCCATTAACCTCTCGTAAGCCAAGACGAGTAGGTACTAATAAAGGGTGTGAATAGACCCTGAACGAAGCCGAAACGCATTTGTTTTCCTCATCATTACGATTACTTTTTTGTTTAAGACCATACCTGGGAAACTTCTAGTTACGGAGATATTGAGGGTCAAAGTTCCAGCTTTTTCATAGGTTTTTTTTTTAAATTAAATTTTTACTGTTATAACTTTACTTTAAATACCACCACGAATCCCGTTCTATTCAATCAGCACAATTTTTTGAGTGCGTTACATTGAGCTTTACCGTAAAATTTGATTTTTCACCCCAACAAAAAAAAGTCGTTTCCCAGCAATCATTTTTGCGTAGAGTTACTTAGTTTGATGTACCGAATGCTTGGTTGACGGCTTCGTGAAGGGTCCGTTTACACCTTGTACATTAATCGCAGCTAAGAAGTGTTTAGAAGCTAAGTGGTTTTTTATGAGCAGAGCACAATCATGGCTCTAAATATGCGCTTTTTCTCAGGCACCAACAATGGTGAGCGCCTCGAGGAGTTCATAGCCGAAGTCAGGCTGATTTCCACCAGTAATAAATAAAAAGATACGATTAATGATTATGCGACGCATGACTTAGTAGATTGGATTTATTGTTCTAAGTATTTTCGCTCAAAGGAGACACCTCATCGTCATTTCAGACTGGAATCACCTACTGCTGGGTATAGGCCTCCCCTTTCTTCTGCCTTACTTTTGGGTTCTGTGCGTCCCTCATCCAAGAAGACAGATTTTAATGAAGAGCTTAGTGACAAAAAACTTTAACATCATTTCTAGTTACAATTCCATTAAACCATACCAAAATTATAAGTTTAGGGTCCCCGGTCCTCTAAAATGTCACGGTCCACTACAAGTTAAACTCCATTCAAATTGCCTGGTGTGTCAAAAGTTCCGCAAAATTGCACGTTTTTGATCCCTGAACCCTCGAACCGAAAATTGAATTTCTCGAGCATAACTTTATAATCCACAAGCCTCTTAACTTTGACCGCTACTCGACGCACCTTTTGGTCAAAAGTTAGGAGTACCAATTAAGTTATTTTCTTTTATACCTATATTTTTGGTTCAAAGGGTAAAGAAGAATTTTGTTGTTACATTCTTAGCTTCAGCTAATGCTACAAGTTTATGAACTACGTAAAGAATCAATAATTAGATCTATCCTCATCGTAATAAGGTCGCTCCTTCTTCTGCTTCGTGTTGCTGGCACGACATAACGTATACATAGGGTATATAGGGTGACTGGTAATTAGTTACCGATACTTAAACACGTGATTGTACTCATGATAACAAACAACTTTCCCAAAGAAACATTTTTTTAATATTCATTCACTTTTATCACAATAACACAACAGCGCCTTATGAAATTCGCGCGAGCGCGACTGTGACCTATCAGGTGTAAGCCGCATGACGCCGTTCTGTCTCATTACTATCGTATCGTGCAATAGTGGGTAGGCAGAGCACCCACGCGGCTCGCAAGCCCGCTCCGTAATATGAATGTAAAAGTGAATGAGTATTAAAAAAATGATTCTTTGGGAAGTACCGGTCACTAATTAACAGTCACCCTATACAGGGTGTAAACAGACCCTTCACGAAGCCGCCAACCAAGCATTCAGTACATCAAACTAAGTAACTTTAGGCAAAAATTATTGCTGGGAAACGACTTTTTTTTTTGGGGTGAAAAAGCACGTTTTACGGTAAATCTCAATGTAACGCACTCAAAACATTGTGCTGACGGATGGATTGAATAGTACGGGGGTCGTGAAGGTGATTAAACTAAAAATCTTACATTAGAAACATGTATTTAAAAAAAAACTTGTGAAAAGTTGGAACTTTGACCCCCAATATCTCCGAAACTAGAAGGTTCCCAGGTATGGTGTAGAACAAAAAAATGATCGCAATGACGGGGAGAACAAGTGCCTTTCGGCTTCGTTAAGGGTCTTTTTACACCCTTTTTTTTTACGGATGGGAAATCATCAAATGTCTTCTCCCGCTCTGGGTGGGGTGGGAGGGAATGTCAGACTCTTACTGACTAAAACCCATCCATGTTCCTTCATTGCCCTTTGTGTTCCAGGGCCACGGTATCTCTTTCGAACAGTCCCGCAGCAACCCTTTATAAGGCGGAAGGGACAATGGCGTTAAAAAAAAACAACTGTTTCCAACAAAACAGCTTTTTGATGAAAAATTTATATGTGGGGGGTTCAGAATGATGTACTGAATACGTGGTAACCATTTTAGTGTCGGTGTCACTTCCACCTCATATGTTGTCAGCCCAAAATTTCACCATTCCATGGCTTGTAATACTCAAGCATTATTTAAAAGTAGATTCAAGCTATTTGATTGGTTGAAACTAGTTTTATGTAATGCTTGAGTTTTGAGTGAAGTTCTGTTGTACGGGACCTAGAGAGGTCGCTCCAAGAAGGGTTTACACTGATAAAAGTGTGTTGATACTGAAAAAAGTGTGTTTACACTGATAAAAGTGTGTTAACACATTGTTTTAAAAGATAGGCATATCTACCGTTTAAAGCTATGTGCGATTTTCAATATGAGTGACCGCGAAAATATTATACAAATGTAATTTTAATCATGTTGTGACTCGGTAGGGCCTATCGACCGATTATAATATTTGGGATTAGGGTAGGACTAAGAAACTTCAAGTAAACAGTTGTGTTAGAAATTAGGAGAGTACCCATATCATGGACTTTTGTTGAACTTTGATTAACCCGTGTGAAATTATACTCAAGTTTCCCAATGCTAAACACTTGAAAGCTTTAGGACCTTGAAGTGCTAAGGGGTTGGGTTTAGAATCGCGTCCTCTGAATTCGAGGATTCTGTCACTGTGGGGGGGTCAAGGGGGTTTATCTGAAGCGCCCCCATGCGATTTTAGCTGCCGGAAATATTTAAAATTATTTTCTAAAAATATTGGTAAATCACTAACTAAACGTGAAACAGAATGAATATTTAACTAAAGTCTAACGTTTTTGACGTTACATCTGTCAAAATCATCTCAAAATGCGTAATAAATATTATTATGAATAAATATTATATGATTTTGAATGAAAAATATCGAAAAGACACTTTAAAATGGTGGAAGCTATAAATTATGTTTATAAATTAAAGTGTGTTTCGTGTTTGATTGAGTGCAAGAGCGAGCGAAGCGAGCTCGGGACCTGGGGCATCCCGACTCGGACAGGTTAGGTTAGAAGGGGATGGCGGGGTCGAGTGAGCGAGCGAAGCGAGCGATCAGACCCCGCCATCCCCTTCGTGGTTATTTTTTTTGTAAACCATTCAGAAGTAGGAGCCCCGCGAAGCGGGGCTCCGGCGACCGGGCTTCCCTCGACTTCGCCACGTTGACTGGCAACAACTAACTCAACTCTCTCCCCTGTAAATCAGGTTTATACTGACAAAAATTTAATTAAAAAATTAAGCAAACATAACACCAAATTGAGTTTTTAAAAATTCATAAAAAAAAAACTATTGGCCTCCGGCAGGGGGGGGAAGTGGGGGGTGACACTACAACTCCCCCCCCTCCCCCTCCCACCTCCCACACCTCCCAATTCGGAGGACGCGATTCTAAACCTTACCCGTGCTAAGTATTGGGCAACTATAGCATGAATTAGGAATTTGAAACATCAAGTGTTGATTAGGGTAGCGCCACATGAAGTGAACTAATTAGCAGCGTACGACAGGGCTTTGAAAAGGGAAATCAGTGACTTTAGCCAGCATTTTGAATAGAAATTATAGTTAATATTGGTTCTGAGATTAATTTGTATGTTGAGGCACGACGACTTAAAATTTCATCATCTGCCTTGCCTTTTCCCAACTATGTTGGGCCGGATACCAGTATTTTCCATGGAGCGACTGCCTATCTAACCTCCACAACCCAGCTAGTCCTGGGTAATACGATACCCTTTGGTAAGACTAGTTGTCAGATTTTGGGGCCACTGACGACCTGTAACGACTGTCAAAGATCTACAAGTGACAGCCGGGACCAACGGCTTAACGTGCTTTCCGAGGCACGGAGGAAACTCGGTATGTAATGGGTGGTCACCCATCCACAGACCAACCTAAGCAAGTACGGCTTAACCTAAAGATCGACCCGTCGGCTGTTATTATTAAGCCACGAGCTCCTCAAAAATTGTGATACATAAAACAAGGTAAATTAAAATAAACAACAAAATCATAGGAACTTGAGAGATGTAGGCCTCAACAATTCTGACACAAGAGTAACTAGATCCATCTAACAGAATGGCCTACCCAATCATCCAAATGGACTCATAACAAATCCTACTCCAATTTTAGATCTCCAAAATAATATAATAATACCAGCCTTTTACTGTCCCACTGCTGGGCAAAGGCCTCTTCTCATACAGAGAAGGCACGAGCATTGATCACCACGCTTGCTCAAGACGGGTTGGCGATTTCAGACTTATATTAATTATAAGTCCAGGTTTCCTCACGATGTTTTCCTTCACCGATGTCTGTGATGTCCAAGATAAACTTAGAAAGTACATATGAATTGAAAAAGTCACGTTGGTACCTGCCCGGATTTGAACCTACAACCTCATGCATGAGAGGTGAGGCCTTAACCTCTGGGCCATCACAAATCCTACTCCAATTTTAGATCTCCAAAATAATATCAACAGTAAATCAACTGATTATGACGAAGACGAAAGAAAATGGACCTCTCAACAAGTTTATGAAGAACGAGAAAAGTTAAAAGCATTCTTTCGCTAACGATAATCAGTTCGCGAAAGCGAAGTTCGTTAACCAACACTTTTATAACAACGAGTGAGTTAGTGTTTGGATAACTTTGAATAACCACAAGGGTTTCAGTCTTGGTGAACTTTGATTAACGTAGACGTCATAACATCTCAGTTTTTTCCTTTTGCAAGCAGAAATTCTAGAGATGGGTCTAAGTAAATATCTTTTGTTACTAGAAATAGCTAGAGCATTTTTTAACACATTTCCCAGTAAGCACGGTTACTAGTGAGTTGTCGGTTTACTCAGACACGTTTTATCAGCGATAATGATGACGAAAATGTCAAAAATATACAGGATGAAATAGACACAAACGTTTACCATGTATTCAGTACATCATTCCAAACCCCAACATATAATTTTGTCATGGGTGATTTAAAAAAAATAAAATTGGTGTTCCATACATTTTAATCATGTAGGTATTGCACTTTTGTAGGAAACGAAAATTTTTAAGATGCAGAATGATGAACTGAAAAATGTGGAGGTTAGATCCAAGATCAGTCCCTCCATGTAAAATGTGATAATCAGTTGCAGCCGGTTAGACTGGAAGCCGACCCCAACATGGCTAAGAGGCTAGGAAGATGATGATGAGCTCAGATTAATGCACATTCATATAAGCTTTTCATGCACAATTGCACATAAAGTTTGCAATTTTATACTCAAACATTTCGCTACAAGCTTAGTTAAGTATTCTCCGACGCTCGAAACTATAATGATACACCACATTACGTAAACATAGCAACAACAAAACTTGAGCACGGCGACACAGCGACGATGTCTAAACTTGGTTTAAAGCAATCCGCGAACTAAGAGATATGACGGGCGACGTACTGCCTCAGTACCTGTTGGTAAACTGGTGTAAAGTAATCTAGGTAAATCTTAAGTAGAAAACTTGTTTAAAGCCTACTAATTTTACCTTGTTGATTTATAATACACCTAGAGCCTCATTGCTAAACATAGTAAAATGAAAATCTTTAACTTATATTATCATACACTGTTCGAGGTTTAAGTTTGGTATAACTTGACTTTGTATGTACTTTAAACATTAAAATCATCAACTTTGTAGCGGCACTACATAAAGTACTACAGCAACATAGCACGAAAAGTACTACAGCGCCATCTATGACACAAATGAAGAACTAACAAAAAATTTATCACGCAATTAAAGTTACCTCCGACTTCAGAACATATAGAAATCCTGACGACAACTGTCGGGCAGTAGCCCACCCGATACAACACCCGTCTGGTCGGAGGATCCTCCCTTTTCTATATAGGGTCTAACTTTTTAAACACGAAATATTTCAAGAGTAACTTCTACAAGTCGTAAAGTCGCCATAGCAACGAAAAAATATTTTTTTTCTGAATGTTTTTATTTTTACGAAATTATTATAGTTCTAAATATTCTTGCGACATTTTGCATAAAACCTTTACAAATTTTAAACTTACTTACTTACTTTTACTTTTTTAAACTTTTTTTAGTTTTTAAACCTTTAGACAGTATTTATTTTGTGGGTCAAGTAATTTTTTTTTTTTTTTTGTAAAAATACACTTAGATAAAAAAAAATTTTTCGTTGCTATGGTGACTTTACGACCTATAGAAGTTACTCTTGAAATATTTCGTGTTTAAAAAGTTAGACCTTATATATAGGGGATGAAGAACTGTAAACCCTATTATATATACTCCTATAGCTTCATACTTCATATCTAATAATATTATCAGCTTCTTAGCGCACTGTATTCAATTTTAGGATTAGGAAACGCGAAAAACGCGAAGATTACTTTACTGGCTTTCCCAATTTTTTACCAACTTCAATTTGATACCGACACCTGGATTGGAAATGATAGCTATTGTACAGTGATATTGACAATTTCGTACCGCGATATTCTGATATTACATAATCGAATTAACGTCAAATCCAATACCAAAATTGGTAATAACCGAATCGGAGCAGATTTCAAAGGGTACAGTCAGCTTCCGGTACTTGGTATTAACTGGCCTTTCGGCTTTAACTAGTTCAATAATATTTTAGGATACGGAATATACCAATCAGGATTAGCATTATAATTGTCAATATCAATGAATATTCTAATTATCAATCCAAATTAAAATTCACTTTTTTTCTTGCGGAGTGACCGTGTTGCTCTTGTAAATTACGCAATGTATTTTGATGCAGTATAAACCAGTATTAATAAGAGAATTTAATGCAATTTATGTGTTCAATACAATATTCATATTTTCAACTATCCTAATGATGAAATCTCGATGCTCTGTCAAGTCGTAAAGACCGAAGACCGTGCGAAGCAGCGGCGGGTTGCTAGTTTTTAATCAATTTCAAAAAAGTTTTTAGTAGCACATTTTTTCAGCATGACGATAGTGCCAGTAAGTTATGAAACAGAGTAAGTAAGTTGATAAAAAACAATGCACCAAGCAATGTTTTTAGATTTCATCGTATCCGGTTCTCTGCGTTTAAAAACCGAATCCCAGCTTCCTATGTTAGTTGGAATGAAACAGTTATTCAAAACTAAATTTTGTCCACACATAAAACCTAGTTTGTTAGTATTACTGTACTAACAAAACTAGGTTTTTACAGGGTTTACGAAACACGATGTTTCAGCGGTCGTTAGCGCCAAAAAACTGTTAAAGAGGGCGATGATTTTTGCGTTTGACGCTAGACGGAGGATATCATATTTCGTTTCAAAGTCCGTTGCTCTTGCCCTGCACAAATACTGACCAAATGTATGCAATTTTGTCTTCTTTTTTGTGTTATTGGATGATAGCATAATATTATACATGCATTACCAAAGGTAAAGCTGAGTTAGTGAATGTTCCAGAAAGTCATCTTCTGCCTAGCCTTTTCCCAACTACATATCTTGGGGTCGGCTTCCAGACTAACCGGATGCAGCTGAATACCAGTATTTTACATGGAGCGACTGCCTATCTGACCTCCACAACCCAGTACTGGGAAATACGATAGCCCTTGGTAAGACTGGTTGTCAGACTTTTTTGGGCCACTGACTACCTAACGACTGTCAAAGATCTACAAATGACACCCGGGACCAACGGCTTAGCGTGCTTTCCGAGGCACGGAGGAAACTCGGTATGTAACGGGTGGTCACCTATCCACAGAACAACCTAGGCAAGCACGGCTTAACCTAAAGATCGCCCCGAGCGGCTGTTATTATTTCGTGGCTAAATAATAACAGCCGCTCGGGTCGATCTTTAGGTTAAGCCGTGCTCCTCCTCTAATGTTCCAGCAACTACTGGTACTTAATTATTGATTGATAGAATATCTTTTTTTATAGTCCTTATTTCTACAAAATATTCTGCTTGTTTAGGGCGATTGGAAACTCGATTGCTGTTTGGTTAATTTAAAAGTGAATTCATAGCATTTTTATTTTGCTCAGACAGAACAGCGTTTGAGTGAAACTTGTTAACCAATTAATATGTCCGTCGATGTATAACATAAATTACTGATCCTAGCTACTCATCGTCGAAGTTTAATCAAAATTTACCTATCATAAGCTGGTTTTTTGCACAAACCCTGTGGTTTACACCAAATATCATGCTACATATACAGTACACTGAAGTTATTTGCTTTTTGGGTACATACACATGGGTGGTCTGTATTAATTATATACTTTTTTTAGAAAAGGTACTATAAAGTTTACGGTAGTGACTGTACTTTTATAAATCAATTCTTGATCACGTTACCAGCGCGGTCGCGGTTAAAGACCAATAATACTAGTTTCATTTGTATTCATGTTCCATTTCAGTTTTATGTATTCCTGTATTTTGTTTATTTCACCAGATAACCATTATTCGGTTGTAAGCTGCGGCGTGTCAGTGGGCAAGCCTTTTTCATTTGCTGTATACATACAGGGATACAGGGTGTAAATGGACCCTTCACGAAGCCGTCAACCAAGCATTCTGTACATCAAACTAAGTAACTCTACAAAAATTGATTGCTGGGAAACGACTTTTTTTGGGGGTGAAAAATCACGTTTTACGGTAGGACTCAATGTAACGCACTTAAAACTTTGTGCTGATGGATTTATTGAATAATACAGGAGTCGTGAAGGTATTTAAGGTAAAGTTACCTATAACATTCAAAACATTTATTTAAAAAAAACCTTGTGGAAAAAGTCGGAACTTTTGAGGTATGGAATTGAACAAAAAAATGATCGCAATGACGGGGAGAACAAGTGCTTTTCGGCTTCGTTAAGGGTACTTTTACACCCTTTATAATGATGAACTTCAGGCGTCCACCATCTTCATTTGAAAAAATATTCCCATAAACGATGATCGATCAGATAAAAACAAAAGAAACTCAAATGATTCAATAACATTTTAAAGATTCAAATAAACAAATTAAAAACAAATCAATACAACAAATCAACTCTAATTGAGAAAGTATTAAATGTCACGAAGAAGAAAGCAATCGTAATTAAAAACAAGGTATCAAATCTCGAGGTTGAGACAAAAAACTCTCTATAACAAACAAAATTAATAACGCTTTTACCTTTCAAAAACCTATTTAATTACTTTCAAGACAAATTGTTAGTATAAAACGAAAACTTTAAAAAGTCTTATATATATTTTTTGATACTTAGGAGCTTATTAAATTAGGAGAAGAGAAAGCATCATCTGCCTGCCTTTTCCCAACTATATTGGGGTCGGCTTCCAGTCTAACCGGATGCAGCTGAATACCAGTATTTTACATGGAGAGACTGCCTATCTGAACTCCACAACCCAGTTAGTACTGGGTAATACGATGCCCCTTGTTTGTCAGACTTTTTGGGCCACTGACTACCTAACGACTGTCCAAGATCTACAAATGGCACCCGGGACCAACGGCTTCACGTGCTTTCCGAGGCACGGAGGAAACTCGGTATGTAATGTGTGGACACCCATGCACATACCAACCTAGGCAAACACGGCTTAACCTAAAGATCGACCCGAGCGGCTGTTGTTATTAAGCCACGAGCTCCTCCTGATAGTATAATTAAAACGAAAACTCAAAAAAAGTCTTAAATTTTTTTTTTGATACTTAGGGGCTTATTTATTAGGTGAAGAGAGAGCAGAAAATTAAAATTAATTTGATGAAAACCACTGGGGAAAATGTGCAAACTCACGCAGACCGCGAAACCAATTATTAGGGATCGTGTATGCTTGATGAAAAGGTCAGTATCAAAATGTAAAAGGGCATGACCTGATCAATGGAACGTGATGAAAAAATGTTCGATTGTGGAATATTGAGGTTATTGATTTTAGGGATATTGGAATGTTATTGATGTGAATGGAAGCTTGTGCCAAAGCTGCCAAAGTGGTGTTAACTGTCACGGGCCAGATGCAGCTGATTTTACTAGTATTTACATGGAAATGCGTTCCATCCTACTATCCTACGAATATTATAAATTAATGTGAGGATGCATGGATGCCTGGATGTTTGTTACTCTTTCACGCAAAAACTACTAAACGAATTTGAATGAAATTTGGCATATAGATAGTTTATAACCTGGATTAACACATGGAATACTTTTTATTTATGCAATACTTTTTTCCACTCAGTTTGATTATTTTAAATCTATTACCACAAGAGCAGTGTGTCTCAACAATTGCCTTTATATTTCAAACCTCTCTTTGACTATCAGATCCGAAACGTCGCACCTCCTTTTTTCAACAAAAAGTGAGGTAATAAATAACAAGGCAAGATTTCAAATGATGAACATGTCTCACACAGTTCCTGAGCTTAGTTTGATGTACAAATAGGTAAACATTTTGCTATGAAAAGCTTCCAAATAAAAACACATTTATGAAGCAGCAACATTATTTTCTTAACAAATAAAATTATTCTAACAAAGATCAGCTTTTACTATGTTGTACAAATTGTAGGGTCGGAAGGAAACTCCAGTTAATTCAAACGTAGGAGGTCTCTACCCTTTTTGTTGTCATTTTTATTTGATCATAGAGTTAGGACTTTCGTTGTATGTCACGAACTGATCTACAAAATTAAATACAAATAAAGACGATGAAGATATAATTCCATTTTATTTATAACGTTTTGCCCTATTCTGGTTCACTGAATCGGAAAAACAATACTATCTTGTTCTTCCATTTCTTACTACTTATTAGTTACTTACATTACCTACTCGAGTACTGAGTTTAATCTCATCATCATCTGCCTAGCCTTTTCCCAACTATGTTGGCGTCGGCTTCCAGTGTAACGGATGCAGCTGAATTCCTGTATTTTACATGGCGACCTCTCGCGCCCAGCCCTGGTTCAGACCATTGTCCGGAGCGAGAGGGAATGGGAAGCCGTCACCTACTTCTGCGAAGCAGTCATGCTAGCGAAGGAGGTGGCGGGACGTGAGAGGGAGAGAATCTCACGTCCCAGCCGCCGCGGGAGACGCACCGGGCGTCGGTGGCCACATGGTGGCTCCCGGCCACCGTAGGCGCGGGCCTGTGGACGGTGAGTAATGGGTTAGCTCACCGTCCGTCCGTTTTATGACGACAGGCCGTGTCGACGGCGCGTTCGTGTTCCACGCGTGCCTCAAAGAGATGTCAGCAACCAGGAAGGAGCCGCAAGGGCCGATGCATGCCGGGGCTGCGGGACTGTTACCGTGGCCCTGGAACACAAAGGGCAATGAAGGAACATAGATGGGTTTTAGTCAGTAAGTGTCTGACACTCCCTCCCACTCCACCCAGAGCGGGAGAAGTCATTTGATGATTTCCCATGCGTAAAAAAAAAATAGACTTGTAATTCCATTTTATTTATAACGTTTTGCCCTGGTTCACTGAATCGGGAAAACAACACTATCTTCTTCTTCCATTTCTTACTACTTATTAGTTACTTACATTACCTACTCGAATACTGAGTTAAATCTCATCATCAATCGCCTAGCCTTTTCCCAACTATGTTGGCGTCGGCTTCCAGTGTAACGGATGCAGCTGAATACCTGTATTTTACATGGAGCGACTGCCTATCTGACCTCCACAACGATAATACGATATCCTTGGTAAGGCTGGCTGAGTTTAATCTAATTTATTTTTCATCATCAGGCATAAGTTTCACCAATAAAATGTACACTGAACTTTCTAAATTTTCACTGGTTTTGTTACAAACTGCGAACCCAAGTGGAAAGATATAAGTGGGGATACCCTAATGAAGCAGCTTAAGAATGCGGATATTTAGATTAAGCACCTCCTTTCCTACCCTTTGTGCCTCAAACACCCTGATGTGACCGCTGCACTACCACAGACGACACCGTGGGCCAACCAAATTAAATTTAACCATCGACACGAAAAAGATGATTACAAAATCCACACTTGTTTTTTTTTGTAGCTGAAGTTAGTCCATGCTAACACTAATAACTCACAACATGGCATCCAACAGTTTGTATTAGATTATTTTAGACTTAATCGAGTCTAGATAAAGACATCAACCTCCGAAGATCCAACGCTGTGAGCGACATAATCACATTTATGGCCGCAGAGACGATAAAGGAAAGGCTATGAAACCAATATTGTTGCTTTATTATCAATCAACAATAACTTTATGAAAGCAAAGTTTCTCAACGTTTTTGAAACCTGTAAATATCCTAAGGGTCAATTCAGTCAGAATGGGAAAATCCTCGCGCAGGCTCGAGCATCCTGTGGTCGCAATTCACACTAAATAGCGCACTTCAAGTCGATGCGACATTAAGAGAAGGCTCGAGACTGCGCGAGGCCTCACGCGTCAAAGCGAGCTTTCGCGAAAAACTAGGATAAACAGGATGGGAGGGAAACCGATGCTAAAACGGATAACACGTATTCAGTACATCATTCTGAACTCCCCACAAAGTTATTTTTCGATGGTTATATAACATATATAACATCTGTTTCCAACAAAACTGCAATACCTACACGGTCAAAATGTATGGAACAACAGATTTTAAAACAATTACTAATACAATATTTCTATGTGGGAGTTCAAAATGATGTACTGAATATGAGCTAACCCTTTTAGCATCCGTGTCTCTTCCACCTTGTATGTATGAGTACGCCAGAACTTACTCGCGCGGTTTCGAGCATCCCCAAGGAATCGCGAGCATGCGCGAAGCAACGCTTGACTTCTGCGTCGACATTCATCCAATTTTTTACTTTAAAAAATTGTAATACGGTCCTATTTTCAATGCAGCCACAAAATTGCGCGTGGATTATTTTTTCCGTGCTATCCGAACTGACCCTAAGCGTACAAGACACCATCTTTTTCAACGTAATTCGTTTCATTTCTACGACTTTCATCAACACGATTTACCTAGGCTGATCGGTAGCATTTCTTCAACATCGTTATTGGCATGGAATTATTAAGTGCTATTGGGCATCGCAGGTGCAATGCTGCATTATCTATGCCTTAAGGTATTTTTGCTTATAGAATAGAATAGAATAGAATTATTTTTATTCAAGTAACAAAAGACTCAATGGTTAGTAAAATAGCAAATGGATAGATGGATGGTTAGTAAATGGTTATAAAATTCCTGTTAATTTTTTTTCTGCCATATTGCATTTATCTGGAGATGCTAAAACAAGCCACAATAGGCCAAAATGTCCCAAAAGTTCACAACATTTCAAAAGGAAACAAGATAAAGTTGTTTGATTTTCTTCACCTTAAAAGTAGTCTAAGTTTTATTTTGAAACAGCGCCAGGCTGTAGGCACACCCTTCCCCGTAATCGCTTTATCTTTTTGATGTTTTTTTATTTACCTCCGCCAATTCTTTTTGATTTACTTTTACTAGTTCTTTTTGGAGTATTTCTACATAGTTTATTCTAGATGTACATATGTTACCGGAAATGTATGAAACAATTCCGTTTCCTAAGTATGCTTACTTAGGAAACGTGTAAAATAGAGTTTCAAAGATTCTTTAAAACACACATTTCCTGTGAAATGTATGTATGTCCTAGTAATTGTATGCAATTCCGAGATGTTACTAAGAAATCTATAAAAACGAATTCTCTCTGTGAATAAAATAAATAAAACATGAATAAAATCAACGTCAAGTTAAATGTCAAAATGTTGTGATAAGGCGTAGTCGACGTAGCCCCGCTGCGGGCTCCTATTTGATGATGCCTTCGAACCTAACCTATTCCATTAACACATACATACTCACGGAGGTAGATATAAAATACCGAACGCTGCCTGCTAAGGAATATAATAATAATATTTATAATTTTATTTTATTTTTATTTATTACTTATTATCCGGCTTTTGCTTCATCCACGTTCATAGAATATCTGGTCACACACACACCCCGTCGTCCGCCGATTCTACTCACATCTGTCTGAAAAATACTTTTTGTTGGTTTTCTTTCATTTATCCTCTCAACATGGGATGGCGATCCGCTTCGAACCTAACCTGTCCCAGTCGAGCCCCAAGTACCGAGCCCGCTTCGCTCGCTCTTGAATCTTAAGTTTTTGTTGTTTCATTAAATAAAATTACCCCTTTGCCAACTTAATGATTATAAATATAAATAAATATTATACTATATCAATATATTATTGTTTGTATTTGCTGACGAATTCAGTTTAAACTACTTATTCGTGAATAATTTTGGATAGCAATTACGACGGTAAGTTTGAGGAACGCTGGGCTAGGAGTATCAGTTTATTGGTCATAAACCTTTAACAGATTTAATTTGGACACTCGTGTGTTGCTACCGAATTACATACGGTGCTCTTAATTAAGGTCCCTATATAATCTATTAGGCGTGATATTAGCACTAGCTATTCATATATGCTTCGCCCAATTTTTAAGACGTCACAAGACATCGTTTTTTTTTATATTTTACGGCTAAAAGCCGAAGTAAGGTTAAACCTAGTTCTAGCCGGCTAAACCTAGGTGCGGCCGGTAGAACTTTCCTTTTTATTGCTAGGACACACCGATCAAATGCTGAGCTACATCCGAATTGGTTGCATTATAACAAACTGTTACCGGCCGCACCTAGGTATAGCCGGCTAGAACCAGGTGTAACCTTACTTCGGCTTTTCGCCGTAACATAATATATAAATGTCACTTTAATATTCTGTTTAACATAAAAAACCGACATCATAAAATCTCACAAAAACAAAAACACACGAAGAGAGATGTTGTTCTATACTACATGTTTATAATAGCAAATTCGGGCACTTAACCCTTTAGGGTTACCCGAAGAAAACTTGTGAAGAAAACTTTGTAAGGTAAACCTTTCGAAGTTTTCCTAATATCATCCAAATGTATCTTTGCGAGACTAGTTTTTGGAGTTTGAGGTCGGTTAAAGTATTACTTGATTGGATGGAGGCAGAAGTCTGGATTTTTGCCCGGTTGATGGAAATAGGTTAACCCCCTATTCCATCGGGAACACATATCAAATTAAGAATAAGTGCACCTTTGCCTAACCATTCGGGGAAAAAAGCTCGTAATGTTATGAAATAATCGCTCGTAATGATATAAAATAAGGTCTTGTTTAAATAAAATTCAAGAAGCCACGACAAGTCGACATTTAATTTTACGAAAAATTCAAAAGTCCATTGAATGGACCACAGCGCGCAGGTAGTCGTAAAGAGCCAATTATTTCCAGCTCTTGGTGCGTTAGACCTGCCAATTATATGGCTTCGCCCAGGCGATGTACTTTGGTAGACGGTACTATACATATTGTGTGTAGTACATACGTAGGTGTTGATGTGTACGATACCTATCAAATTGCTGAAGATATACAGCTTATTGATTCTGGATGAAACGTTCATCGTAAATAAAATAGAGAAGAAATAAGGCTTGTTTTTGAGGTCTAGGTATGTTGTTTAAGTTTAAGGTAATATGAGTGTTTTATAAAAACAAGTTAACATAATTTAAAAAATCATAAGCCAGACTGCAAAAAAAGATAATTTAAAAGCAATGCACTAAAAAGACTGACATTTAAACATATAACATATATATTTTTGTAATCCTCTTTTAATTTACTTTATTTGATATCCTTCTTGATAGGTTTAATTTTTTTTTAATTAATGTATTACTATTTCGCGCCAAAAATCCGCCATTTTGTTTTTTTTTTCAAACACCTATCTAAGGACACTTGGGTTTTTATGATGAATATAACGATACCTTAACTGTCAAAATCCATCCAGCCGTTTGGAAGATACTAGGTAATAAAGAAATTACAAACAAACATACAAGATACGCGCGAAAAACATAACACTTCCTTTGCAGTCGGGTAATAAGTCATACCAATGTGATAACATTTTTGTAAGTATTTTCACTTACAAAAATATCTATATACTGTGACACAAGACACCTAAGCAATCGTTTTCTAATGAACACCAAAATTTCGCCAGTTATGTTTAAGTTCTAGGCGAACCTATTGCCATCAACCGGGCTCAAATCCAGACTCGGTGGAACTGAGAAATTATGGAAAATCCCAATAACACTTAACCCGACCTGGGAATCGAAACCAGTACCTCATGCTTAAGGTGAACGCAGACCTGGCCGCACCGCACGCGCCGCAGTCGCCGCATTCGAATTATTTATATGAAATTCCATGCAACCTGTGTACCTGTGGGCTTACCATGAGTTTGAAATGTATTATTCGTTATCGAATACTATAGCCCTGTCTCTTTCATATTCATCGACTGCTTTACGACACGAGAAGTATATCCGATAGTTTTCGATATCGAGGACAGTTTTTTACAAACTCATGGTAAGGGCACAGAAGCGGCCAAACTCCCCAAGCCGCAGCTGATGACGTCACCAACGCCGGCCCGCCCGCATCGGACGCTGCGCCCGGCGCGGCGCGGGCGCTGCGTCCGATGCGGGCGGCACGGATGTGCGTGCGCACTTGTTAACAAAAGCGATGACTGCGGCGACTGCGGCGACTGCGGCGACTGCGGCGCGGACAGATGTGCGAGGCCATTAACAAATGCGATGACTGCGGCGACTGCGGCGCGTGCGGTGCGGCCAGGTCTGCTTTCACCTTTAGCAGTCACACTTAACAGTTTCTGTATATGCACGAGGCTAAAATAAATTACACTCAAACATACAAAATATTAGATCTGTACATTATCTATGAAATAATAATTTTCAGTCAACTGAATGAGGTCACCCTATATTCAAACCTATATACGTCACACTAATGGGCATGACCAATTAACAGACCTATACCAGCATCGGCAAAACCACGTCTATAATGCATGTATACAGCGCCAATCACATGGTTCTGTTCACTATCACAAAGCATATACTTACGCCTGTATGCACAAAGAGTAAGTACGGCAGACTTGTTGTCCCATTTTTTTTTTGGTGATTGTCCTATTTGGTAATTGCCGTTGGACGCGGGCAAATGACGCAAACTTTACCGCACAAGAAAAATTCAGTGATTTATTTCCGTTGAACGAGATGTCAGGCAGAACACTATTTTAAATCATCATCTGCCTAGCCTCTTCCCATCTTTGTGGGGTCGGTTTCCAGTTTAACTGGATGCAGCGGTATTTTACATGGAGCGACTGCCTATCTGACCTCGACAACCCAGTTAGTACTGGGTAATACGATACCCTTTGGTAAGACTGGTTGTCAGACTTTCGAGCTACTGACTACCTGTAACGTCTGTCATAGATCTACAATTGACAGCCGGCACCAGCGGCTTAACGTGCTTTCCGAGGCGCGGACGGAGGAAACTCGGTATGTAATGGGTGATCAATATTAGGTAGTTCTTTTCACCACATTATATTTAAGTCCCACGAAATTAGGGGCGAGCCTATTTGTCGGATTGTCATGCAGGCTCATTTTAAGCTCAGTAGCAGGTGTTGTAGCGGAACTTAGGATAATCCGATTTATTCAGTACATTGAGTACAGCATAAGCAATTAATACTAAATTAAGTTAAGTAATCCTTTTCCTCGGTCCTCTCACAGAACCACAAACATTCTAACATTATCGTCTTCCATTCATCAGAAAACAAATCCAATCCAGGGTTGGTCTTCACCAGCGCGTTGAGCATCGTAAGCATACGCGGCACAGGGGAGGTGGATTGAGCTAAACTGCGACAAAATTGGACGTCATGCTTTCTTGAGCGATTATGATTATTTGGAACAAATACATAATTGACACAACTCCGCATGTAAATCCGAGGCGTTAGTATAACCATGTATAATTTTACACGCTGTTATTATTTGATAAACATGACTCCTAACTTTAAGGGTATTAAAATTCAAACATCCTAAAAGAAATTTAGAAGGACGACGAACAATCAAGCTACACGAAACCAGTATAAGCTGATCTCGCATTGTCCAGAAAGCTTGTACAAAGCGACGGCAGGTCATACTGGTTTTGGATAGCTTGGTATATCGCCGTGTGTACATAATATGTGGGTAATATCCAAACACATGTTTGTAGAGGCATCTGAGAAAAGCTTTTTGTACTTTTTCCAGCATGAGTGTACAGGTGCATAGCTATTGACGATATTAGACTTAGTTGATTAACACCTACTTAACTTTACTTAACAGTTAAGAGAACTCCCTTTAAAATATTTTAAATCCAAATAACATAAATGGCTTATTGACAATTGTTTTTATAGTGTAAAAGAATTTCTTGAAAAAAAAGTAACTGATAGATATGGCTACTGAGTTCTACAAAATATTTTAATTTGATATATCTTTTTTTAAATTTTTCTTTCATTATAAGAGTCTATTATTATTAATATTTCGAATAGATACGAATCCTGAATTGTAAGTGTTATTCTTATTACCTAGACATATAATAATGTTAACATTTACACTAATTGATGTTGTATTAAAATTTAACGTTTAAGATGTTCTAATATTTGTATGCTATTTTATGGCGAAACATGTAAGTTCACAACCCTATTTCTAAGATCTTATTGTACCATGTTTTTACACAAATAAAAATTATTCTATTCTATTCTATTCTTAAAAATCCAGGCTCCAGCTGCTACTGACGAAATTCATCGTACAAAAAAAAAAACACTGCTTGAACTCGAAAATCAAACCCAGAACCCGACTCTCAGCAGTCTCACCTACTGTCACTAGACCAAAGAAGCAGTCTATTCAATAAATATTTAGTTTGCGTCGATCTCGTAGCTCTATTCACTGAAATGTGTTCGGTTCTCAGTAATCTGCGGTAAAACGTTATCGCGGCTTCAGTTAGCGTCGGATTTAGTTGGCGGGTTCACTCAGCTGGATGGAATTGGATGATGCATAAATTGTGTTGAGGAGTTTATCAATGAATCAATAAATAGGGATGCTACAAACATACAGGGTGTAAACGGACCCTTCACGAAGCCGTCAACCATGCATTTTGTACATCAAACTAAGTAACTCTACGCAAAAATTATTGCTGGGAAACGACTTTTTTTTGGGGTGAAAAATCACATTTTACGGTAAAACTCAATGTTACGCACTCAAAACTTAGTGCTGATGGAAGCTTTGAATAGTAAACGGGACAATTAAAGTAAAGTTAAAACCTTAAAAAGTTGATTTAAAAAAAAAACTTGTGAAAAAGTTATAACTTTGACCTCCAATATCCCGGTAACTAGAAGGTTCCCAGATATGTTCCAGAACAAAAAAAAATATCGCAATGACGGGGAGAACAAGTGCCTTTCGGCTTCGTTAAGGGTCTTTTTACACCCTTTATAATGGGTGGCAAATTCGAAGTTATGTAACATTCACCCACCCGCATAGAGCTTTCGTGGTGAGAGGGATTATGGCCCATTCACTCTCACAGAGAGGAAGCTTAAGTTCCAGCTGTCGGCATGTTATAAGCAGATTAAGATCATCATCTGCCTAGCCTTTTCTCAACTATGTTCGGGTCGGCTTCCTGTCTAACCGGACGTAGCTAAATACCAGTATTTTACATGGAGCGACTGCCTATCTAACCTCCACAACCCAGTTAGTGCTGGGTAAAACCCCTTGGTAAGACTGGTTGTCTAGTGGTGTAACCGTCGGACTGCCAATTCATTGGTTTTGAGTTTGAACCCAAGCATGAGGTCCTGGATTCGATTCCCGAGTCGGGTAAAGTGTTACTGAGTTTTTCCATCAGCAATTTCTCAGTAGCAGCCACGGAGTCTGGATTTGTGCCCGGTTGATGGCAATAGGCCCGCTCTCTTTGACATGGGGCTTAAACATAACTGGTGAAATGTGGGTCGTCCCGTTGGGGAATATAAGCGGCAAGAAATGATGGTATACTTTACCCAGGGACAAAATAAAACAACAAGAGAATAATATATCGGCAGGTACACCAGATCAATACACTTATACAGCATGTTCCCAATGAATGGAAGTCCGAAGCTATACAGCAAAGATAACGAAGCGGCATCTGCGGAGTGATTGCTTTCATTGTTTTCTCTTCGGAGATAAATAAACTGCAATGTCATTGTGGTGTCCGTTGCAACTTGCACCCTTGTGTGTTTCAATAAAGATCAATATTGATGTACACTGAGAACAGAACTAACCGGGCTGTGAAGGTCAGATAGACCGCTCCATGTAGAATACTGGTATTTAGTTGCATCGGGTTAGACTGGAAGCCGACCCTAATATAGTTGGGAAAAGGCTAGGCAGATGATGATTGAGCTACACTGAGATTTTAATCACAATCTTTAAAATGTTTGAAATGATCTGTCCCTTTTTTATTTAGTTTGGAATTAAAGGATTTTTTTTAAATGTTCACCCGAGGACTGCAAAGAAAGTTTCTAATTTGTTTAAAACATAAAATGTCATTTGATGAAAATAGGAGAAACTACTTAGACCAAGGAAAGTTATTTTCGTACAGTATCACTAAATTAATGCCTAATGCCAATTAATTATGCCTTGTTTTTAAATATAGTCGTGAAATTAGTATTATTTAATTATGCTTCTGTGTTGTGTTAAGTCTTTTGTGTGCACTAAATAAATGATTTATCTATCTATCCAATTAAAATCACACATTAACTTTCAAAACTCCGGTTAGCGCCAACAGTTGAAGGTTTACTGAAAACCGACAATAATTTCTTTAACCGTGAAGAAGCAATGAAATGCTATACATACGAACAGAAGAAGAAACCAGATACTAAAACCCCTTGTTAAATCTCATCAAATATTAAACCTAGTTCACACGCCCGTCCAGTCTTTCACCACAATTGTCCTAACCCAGTGGGGTGTATAATTTGACATCCACCTTGGCGTGGTCACGACAGTTTGGCATTGTGCCACAGACCCCGTTGGGGTGGCCAGGCTGAGATGATAAATCGTATGTTTGGAGATATCTGGGGTCCTAGGCTGCCAAACTAAACGACCTTCTAATATGTGAGCTTGTTTTTTCAGGATGAAATTTGTCTCAACTTAAAATCTGAAATAAGTACTCGGTGATTTATTATCTGGCGCACATATCATAACGAACACTGTTTTAAGCTTTCACGGTTTACAACTAAACTTATACTGTCACTTACGGGATATATTCCGTGATTGTTTTATTATCGGGAGCCCAAAATAATGAACAATCACGGAAGATATCCCGTAAGTGACAGTATAAGTTTATATCATAACGAATGTAATCCCCGAAGGATTAGGTCGAGGTGTGCCTAATAGTACACCCGCATTTCGCCAGTTACCTGTCTAAGTCCATGTATAAGGGGGTGAGCCTATTGCCATCAACCGGGCACAAATTCAGTCTTCGTAACTGCTACTGAGAATACCAGACAATATCAGAAAAACACGATTTTTATTTCTATTGTCGGATACTTTTTTATCGTTTTTTCCCTATGATTGTAATGTTAGGCATATTCCATTCAATCTTGCCTGGTTATTCTATTATCCTGTACACTTACTGACTGCACGGTTGGCGCAGTGGTTGAGCGATTGGCTGTTGCGCTGCGTGTCGCGGGTTCGATTCCCGCACGAAACAAATATTTGTATGGCCTACAAGTAGTTGTTCCGGGCCTGGCTGTTTTTTTGTGTATGTGAGTTTAAATGTTTGTAAACGCACCCACGATACACGAGAAATTCCTAGTGTGGGGCAAAAAAAAAACTTTGTTTTTTTTCTAGCCGTAAGTTAACACAAAGCTTATTCTTATTCTTTATTGCACACAAAAAAAAATATATATACATACAACTTGCAATAATATAGCTTATGTACAATGGCAAACCCAGAAAAAAAGCAAGAAGCTTGCTATTTTTATTGTTTTGTTCCAAAGATCTTAAATAAATAAACAAGTATCTCTACTCGGTCAAGTGTACAATCCCATGTTTTCGTTTTAGGGCTTTTTTACGAAGCCACGAAGTTCCTGTACATAAACTTACCTATCCTAAAATGTAGTTAAAACATTTCATTAAGGTAAGTTTCTATTAAAGTTTAAAGTTTAGGGAGTCTCTGGACACAGCTTGTCTTGCCTTTCCAGTTTAAGTGGTCGTATTAACTTTAACTGTCTTAAGTTAACCGGTCACAACGGTTTAAGTACTTACGTATCATACATGCCTACCCTCTCAAGTAAAAGTTTAGCGGAATTCGAGCGTCTTCGGCTTGTTGGTGGAGTTGTAAGCGCTACTAGTGAAGTAGTGGGTTCGATTCCTAGGTCAGGTAAACTGATATTGAGTCTTAGCATTTGGGATTTCTAAGAAGCAAACTCGAGTCAGGATTTGTGCTCGGTTTCCTAAAATAAGCTCATTCCCTATTACATGGGACTTAAACATAACTGGCGTAACTTGGCGAAGATACCGTAAGAACTCGTCTGTCTAAACTTCGGTTATTACAGGCGTGATGTTTAAAATGTTATATGTTGCATAATATTTGAAAGAAATAGTATAATTTTTCTATATTTGCTTAGAAAAAAAAAAGGAGTCACCATGACAGAAGCTGCGGTTTAGTTACTTTCTAAATAAATTAAATAACAAGAGTAGATTATGATTACATTGGGAAAAAAAAACGACTTTCCTCCGTGCCTCGGAAAGCACGTTAAGCCGTTGGTCCCGGCTGTCAGTAGATCCTTGACAGTCGTTACAGGTACAGTCAGTGGCCCGAAAGTCTGACAACCAGTCTTACCAAGGGTTTTCGTATTAGACAGTACGAACTGGGTTGTGGAGGTCAGATAGGTAGTCACTCTATGTATAATACTGGAATGCAGCTGCTAGACCCGGTTAGACTGGAAGCCGACCCCAAAATAGTTGGGAAAAGGCTGGACAGATGATGATGGGAATCATAAACGCTGAGTACTATACACCAGAAATAAACACTAGAATAAATACAATGGTTACTTATAACTTTCAACGACAACAATAACGTAGTTTTAATACATCAGTCCGTGCATCAAATAAATGAGTTTGTTGACCCAATTTTCATGTGTATCTAATATGGAATTCATGAAATTTAGCATACAAATATACGGTATTGTATCAAGTTTCGCACAGTTTTTGATACCGGTAAATAAAATGTCCACTAGGGACATATAAGAACGTTTTTCATGCAGGAAGACGAAACAAATGCTGTTGTGTATTTTTTTTTCATGTTTTATTTTCTATTCCGTCCGACAGGTATTGATAAAACAAGTTTCATCCAAATACTAGGAATATTTGAACTGTATTTCAAAAATATTTTTCGTTTACAGTATGGAATATTCCAACGAGCTGCATTCAGATAAAACGGTTTCGCTAGGGTTTGCAATCACACATTCCACGTTTCCGCTTTTAAAACATGTGAAATCAAACAAAAAAATCACAAAATAATATTACAAGCCTATTACTGTCCCACTGTTGGGCAAAGGCCTCTTCTCACACAGAGAAGGCACGAGCATTAATCACCACGCTTGCTCAAGACGGGTTGGCGATTTCAGACTTACATTAATTACAAGTTCAGCACGCGTAGCATGTCCAACGTAGAAACGGGTTATTTGTCGACGGAAGAATCGACAAAATGACAGATTTATTTTGTTGATCTGTAATTTTATCGATTTTTTCGTCGACAAAACCCGTTTCTACGGTGGTCGTGCTACGCGTGCTGGTTTCCTCACGATGTTTTCCTTCACCGATGTCAGTAATGCCCAAGACAAACAAAATCACAGTAACTTATTAAGTGTTATTAACATAGTTTTAAGGTTCTAATTACTAACACAATTTGTTTTTATAAAGTTTGTTTTTTTTTGTCTGTAAGGCATATATCTATGGGCCAAAGCTGCCAGAAAATAAACGGTTGATATATTATGTTATTAACTAACGAAGGGAATTGAGATGAAAACAAAACCCAAAATGTATAAACTTTTTTTTCTATCTACCTATGTTTGAAACTTTATTATGAATATTTACATTATTTACAAACTACAAACCTATAATAGTAATAAAAATATGTACAAGTATCAAAACAGTTACAGGGCGTCAAAAAATTCGTCCACAACGCTGTCAACAGGAAAAGTGCCCAGAAGGCTGTCAGCATTGCCACATTGGATGGCAATGCTGATTCTTTGGCTAATTTTTTTTTTGTTTCAAAATTAATGACTTTTTCATGATCGTTACAGAAAATCACTGCTAAAACACTGTTATATCACTGCCTTTGATGTCCTATCAGCTGACGTCTTATCGGTTGATGAGTTCATCAGCTAACGTCAAAGTTGTTTTGAAACTTAGGTACTTTTCTCAGTAAATTATGGAGATTAGAAATACTTAGGTATTGTTATAAATGAATTGTGTCCAGCGACTTCTCTGGTGTTGTAATAAATAATTTGAATCTCAAAGGAGAAATAAAACTTTTTCTAACATAATTAATTTACACTGGACAAAGAAGCGGTAGATAAATAACCTCATTTGGTAAAAATATTTTTATTTAGGAGACAAAAGATTGCATGCTTTCCCTTCAGAATTTGCTAACCCATAATTTGAATAATTTGAAAAAATCATTAAATGTGAAAAAGTTAGGCTGGTTATGTGGTTTTAATTATTTGTGGTATTAACTGCCTAATTTCCGTCATTTTATTTTATTTTAAAAATAGCGGCCACGCAAAGAACATATACAATTCAATAGCTGGCGTCAATACAAACAAGTTTTGTATGAGGCAAAATCATCTGAAGCGTGACATTTGCGAAATATAAGCTATCGAAATTCTGATGGCGAAGATTGTAACTATGATTTTTTATAACTTAAAAACGTGACGAGACGTATGTAGATTTTGCTTCATACAAAACTTGTTTGAATTGACGCTAGCTATTGACTAGTTCGTATGCGTTGCCGCTTTTTTGAAAATAAACTAAAATGGCGGACGTAAGGCAGACCAGGTGGCCTACGATGACATCTTAAAGGGGGGTATTCCAGTGTGGGAAAGAGCTGGCGCTAGACAACCTGCATAGCTCTGTCTCTTTCCCACACTGGAATTACTCCTGCTTTAAGACGTCATAGTAACCCCCCTGGCTTCATACAATCTTCGCACCCCTTTGGCTAAAAACGATCGTCTTTGTTCGGCACCTATCATCGCTGCACCATGTTCAGGTCGGCTCGGTAAAATTCCAGCTAAGCCAAACGGCTTTTTCCCAAACGCATACCTTCATACATTTGATTTGGCCGTGCCGAATCATTCCAAGCCAAACATACCCATACCTCTAGTTTAAAATTCTTATGGCATAACTCAACCTGAGTTATGCCATAAGAATTTTCTGCCAGTCGTGTTTTGGGTGATGCAGAGAAATTGTGTACAACACTTTAGACTGTATATCACACCCTCGCCGAGGTACTCCGAGGCAGGGCGAATGCAAGAGTATCCAGCCGAGTGAGGAACATCGAGGATAGACGAGCGCCCCTATATACAAGGTGTAAACAGACCCTTCACGAAGCCGTCAACCAAGCATTCTCTACATCAAACTAAGTAACTCTACGCAAAAATTATTGCTGGGAAACGACTTTTTTTTGGGGTCAAAAATCCCGTTTTACGGTAAAACTCAATGTAACGCACTCACAACTTAGTGCTGATGGATGCTTTGAATAGTAAACGGGTCATGGAGTTAATTAAAGTAAAGTTAAAACCTTTAAAAGTGGTATTTAAAAAAAAACTTGTGATTCGTTAAGGGTCTATTTACACCCTTTATAGATCAGATCAGATTCGATCGATTCACTGTGATCAGAGTCATTTTACTCAATATGTACCTAACGTAAAGTAAAAGTATGAGTGAGGGGAAAAAAAGGTAGCCTATGTCCTTCCCTAGGATATAATCTATCTCCTCGCCAAATTTCATGACGATCCAATCAGCTGTTTAGTCGTGAAAAGGTAGCAAACAAACAAAAAAACAGAGTTACTTTCGCATTTATAATATTAGTATGGAAGTATGGATATTCAGGCAAATAAAAGCAGTTTATATCAGTTACACTGCCAAATTATTTGGTTAGTATAAGCCCAATTAAAACATTGTTAGTATTGGTTAGTTTATGTGGGCCAAACTCTTACCTTTTGGTGATACCGGTATGATTTCAACCCGTTCTGTAAATAAAAGGAATAAAATTATAAAAGAGTGTCAACATTCTGCCTCCTTTACTTCTTTTCACCTTCATGTTAATAAAATTTTATGAGGACTTTTGGTTCGATCCCAAATATAGTCGATACTTGATGTCAAATAAGTGTTTACAAAGGTGCTGACTATGCTCGCAACTTCAAGCACATAATAGTAAAAAACAAAATAGTAAAGATACTAAACCTAGTCAGAAAAATACTATGTACATGATTTAAAACCTGGCTAGTCTGATCACAACCTACGTTTTGATAAAATATTGCCTCTTAGCGACAACAAGGTTTTGCAAAAGAAGCTCAAACTTCCAACTCCTTAATCCTATTAACAGCGGTAATACCTACTATAAAGGGTGTAAAAAGACCCTTAACGAAGCCGAAAGGTACTTGTTTTCCCCGTCATTGCGATAATTTTTTTGTTCCAGACCATACCTGGGAATCTTCTAGTTACGGAGATATTGGGGGTCAAAGTTCGAACTTTTTCACAAGTTTTTTTTTTTAAATACATGTTTTTAATGTAATATTTTTACTTTAAACACCTTCACGACCCCCGTACTATTCAATCCATCCATCAGCACATAGGTTGAGTGCGTTACATTGAGTTTTACCGTAAAAAGTGATTTTTCACCCCATAAAAAAAGGGGTATCAAAATACCTCGCCACACACACCACATACTTATAACTCTTCACACTACACCCAAAACGCTCACTTAACTGCCCATCGTCCACAAAAACGTTTGCACGTAATTTAACACCATAACATGGGAAACTGCTGGGCTCCCGACTCATGAGGGTCCATCCATCTTGTTCCTGACACGTCTATGAGTTATGTGGCTTGTCCTGTACGCAGCAATAGATTCTTTTTTCTCTCTCTCTCTCTCTCTCATTATTTTACTTGACGTATGTTTGTGAGGCGGTTCAATTTACTGCCAAGGAAAGTTTTTAATAACAGCCGCTCGGACCAATCTTCAGGTTAAGCCGCGCGTGCCTAGGTTTGTCTGTAGATGGTTGACCAATAAAAAAAAATGGGCTGTATTTAATCAGTGGCTATAATGTTTCCGCTGCCGCTCGGGTCGATCTTTCGGTTAAGCCACGCGTGCCTAGGTCTTTGGATAGGTGACCACCCATTACATACAGAGTTTCCTCCGTGCCTCGGAAAGCACGTTAAGCTGTTGGTCCCGGCTGTCATTTATAGATCTTTGACAGTCGTTACAGGAAGTCAGCGGCCCGAAAATCTGACAGTCTTACCAAGGGGTATCGGTACTAACTGTGTTGTGGAGGTGAGATATGCAGTTGTTCCAAGTAAAATACTGGTATTCAGCTGCATCCGGTTAGACTGGAAGCTGACCAAAACATAGTTGGCAAAAGGCCAAACAAATGATGAATAAAACAAAGAACATAAAACTTGACAAAGTATCGGGAATTCTTTGATAATAATTGGTAATTTGATAAAATGCTACTCGTAAAGCTTTCGAAATAAATTCTCTAAATGATGTTGAAATACATTTAAAAATGCGTTGCGTTGTTTTGAAAAACATCGCAGTTTCGCAGACAGACCAACAAAAAAGCGACTCAAAATCGACAATAAATGAGGCTAATTTTGAACGGTTTCGACATAGCTGGTACCTATGTATTTTGGAAGGGTTTATATACGGGTACTGGGTGTAGCTATTTTTAGAACTGTTTGCCTAATTTTATTACTCGGTCGTTGCGTGTAATCTAGCAAAGGTATTTAATATTAGTAATTTATGGTACTATTAAATTGGTAAGACGTAGATTTTTCCTTTTAGCAAATCTGCTTTAAAGAAAAATCTACGTCTAAGTTTTTTCAGAAGGCTTTAGGCTTTTTTGTATGATTGGTTCTTCTGTGTGAGCCCTTAATTAAGCAAGTTTTGTCGTAAGAACTTAAATAAATATTGGTTTTATTGAACATAGTATTCTGGAACTTATTTTTTTATGAAATAGATCCTGTATCCAAGTTATAATCGATATATCTTGCGAAAATGGATTTTAAATTTAGGGAAGTGTATACATATTGGTGCTCGTGACTGTACACCTCTGCCTTACCCTTCGGGGACTACAGGCGTGATGTTATGATAAGTGTAACTTAAATAAATATACCTACAAGTTATACGGTGCTACGGTGGACATCGTGACACATCATGAAACTTTTACCCCGGATTTAGACCACATTTTGCATTTTTGTTATTTTCCTTGTCGATCTTTTGTCATAACAAACGTTAATTCCTTCTTTCACAATCATGACATCAAAACCAAACATTATAGGGTAAACAGTTCAATTTATATTAGTAACTCTATGTGAACCCGCATCCGGCCATGACGGGCAGACCGAAATTGAATGATTGATTACCCCAACTAGCCCGTACATTGTAACGTTTTTATTATTTTTAGAGGATTTTAGTTTATTCACGTCGATATAAAAATCTCCTTTGATGTAGCGTTTACGATACGATTTTCTATGTTGAGGGATATTTTGCGAGTTTGATTTAGTTTGGGTATATTGTGTTTTGGGTTTGTTTACCTTTTTTCCTGCGTGTTTTGTGAAGAGATATAACCATATGAAACAATGTAGGTAGGTACCGGTCCACAGTATCTACCTTACCTCTAAACTATATTGAATTGCCATAAGATATAGTTTATATCATAACACCACGCCTGTTATCCTCGAAGGGTTAGGCAGAGGTGTACCTAATAATACACAGGACCTATTTGCGCCAATTATGTTTAAGTCCCATGTAGTGGGGGCGAGCCTATTGCCATCAACCGGGCACAAATCCAGACTCCATGGCTGCTACTGAGGAATTCCTGATTGAAAAACGCAATAACACTTTGCGACCAGGGCAGGTTGGCGCAGTGGCTGAGAAATTGGCTGCTGATCTGCGCGTCGCGGTTTTGATTCCCACACGGAACAAATATTTGTATGGCCTACAGGTAGTTGTTCCAGTGGTTGTTTGTGTATGTAACTGTAAATGTTTGTAAACGCACCCACGATGTAGGAAAAAATCCAAATGTGGGGCAACGTTTTCAGAATAAAATACGAGCGGTTACTGTATCCGCTAGAGCAATGACTATTAAAAAAAGCGTTGTAGTAACTTTTAACTGTTTAATTTTAAAGATAACCCCGACTTAAAAGTAACGAATCATTCCTTTACATAATTTTAAAATTCTTATAGTTTGAATCCCCCGAATGTGGTCGGTATCATTTTTAACTAGACAGTATGATTTGAGGTTGCTAAGGAAATAGACAACCTTACAGTACCTACCTACATGCTCTTACTAACAAACTGAAATACACCAACAAAATGATCGGGCTTTCTAATGTCAACGTCCTGCTCTTTGTTTGCATGCAAAGCGTAGCACATTGCCGTCAGCATCGCAATAAGGCTCGCATCGATCATGTTGCCAGGGATTGTCAACTAGTGTGCAGTGCATCGGATGCATACACGTATTGTCGTTTGAATATTGTTGCAAAGTTGGGTTCAGCTAACAGTCCTGCTGGATATAGTACAAGTATTTTACATGGAACGGGTGCCTATCTGACCTCCACAACCCAGTTACGTAAGTAGTTAGTAAGACTGGTTGTGACGCTGTTGAGCCTCTGCTATGCGTATTAAAGTATTTACAATATAAAATATTTACATATGTGTCGGATCCGGTCATTAGTACGGATTTGGAATGAATCGCAAGTACACCAGTGGTGACATCACGCCCCCTTCTTCCCTTCTTACAAGTCTACCCACGCCACAGCGTGCTTCCGAGCCGAGATATTTTAAGCTCGTGGCGAGGACAACATTCAATGTCTGATTGCAGCGGAGTTGAGACGTCCCGGAACTGTACCCGATTCGTTGTGCCTCGTGTTATTGTGTTAAGTTGTAATTTCAAGTAATTTGTTAGTTTAATAGAAACAGTATATCGTACCCAGTGAGTTTTCATTGGATGAAACCCATCTTATGCCCACATGATGTACAAGCCTAACTGAATAAATCCTGACTACCCGACATATTATGTATGTATTGTTAATCAATTTAAATAATAAAGCCGCCCTAACAAAAACCTTTTAATCGTTCCGGTCGGCGAGTTAGCCAAAACGTTTCGAAGGAATTCTACGCTGAGCCCAATTCCGACCCATTCCCTTATCGCCCTTAATTTGGTTCCTAAAATAGTGTTGTGGGTAAAGTCAATGTAATTTCAATGAACGTAATATGTTTCGATTCGGTAACGATCAGGTTAACCTTTTTCGTAATAGATATTTATGCTGTGGTATGTCGCAAGCTCATTTTGATGTAGATTTTTCATAAAAGTACTTACTGGAATTTCCTCATTTTTAATAAGTTGCTGTGCTACTACAATTGATGTAGTAGCACATTAACTAATAAGTTATTGTAGTGAAGGCCATGTTTATACAATTTTCAAGAAGTATTCTTGAAAATGATATAAACGTGGACTTTGTCTAAGACTCAAGAGGAGCCCGTGGCTTAATAATAGCAGCCGCTCGGGTCGATCTTTAGGTTAGGCCGAGTTTGCCTAGGTTGGTCTGTGGATAGGTGACCACCCATTACATACCGAGTTTCCTCCGTGCCTCGGAAAGCACGTTAAGCCGTTGGTCCCGGCATGTGTACGGTGTCATTTGTAGATAGGCCCAAAAAGTCTGACAACGCCCTACCAAGGGTATCGTATTACCCAGTACTAACTTGGTTGTGGAGGTCAGATAGGCAGTCGCTCCATGTTAAATACTGGTATTCAGCTGCATCCGGTTAGACTAGAAGCCGACCCCAATATAGTTGGGGAAAGGCAAGATAGATAATTTGTCTAAGATTCTATGTACTGTGTGTACAATGTTTGAAAAAGTGACTACAGAAACATTAAGTATGTTTCTGTAGTCACTTTTTCAAACATTAGCTATATTATTAGATATATTAGTGTTTATAATAGTTTTCTTAACATAATTGTGCTAGGCAGATGTGAGTGACAACGCCTGGAAGGCCTTGTAAGGACTGTATACACTGAGTCCGGTGTTGCTACCAGCGTGCGTTTATGACCAGATGTATGAGAGTGTGGTATGTAATGATCTTGGCAGGTGGCGTTCTGTAGTTCCTGCCTACCCCCATAATAGGCGTGAGTTTAGTGAAAGTATCATTGAATAGTCCTCAGCGTTATCTTGTCATTAGTTTCAAAGTAGACTAGGCAGTTGTTATCAGTTTCATTTTCAATCAGGGCTATTACAAAGTTGGATGAGGGTTCTTATCATGTCGATATGATGAGATAGGCTTTCATTTCTTTTTAAACTTTTAAAAGAGTCATTTTTTTCATGTGGGAAGGTTATTGACACGTATATGTATATAAAACTAGCTATTACCCGCGATTTTCGTTCGCGTGAAATTATTAAAAGAAAAAAAAGCCCTTTTTGAACCAAATTTTGCTAACAATTTCAAGGGTTTTTCATTTTTTTGCACGGAATTCTTTTTTAAAGTAAAAGTAGCCTTAGTTAGACCTTATAACATCAGCTATCTACCAGTAACATTCTCGTCAAAATCGGTCCAGCCATTTCGAAGATTAGCCAGAACAAACAGACATACAGACATACAGACAAAAATAAACTATTTTTTGTTATAAATACCGCATGTACTTTCAATTATGCATTCAGTAAAAAGCTGTTATTTTGAAATTACAAACAGACACTTCAATTTTATTTATTGGTATAGATTCCTTTATCAGAGTATTTTTTGTTTGATAGTGAAGCGTTGCATCTACAATGGCACATACGAACTACACATCATACTTGACATCACGCAAAATGCTGGATCGCGGAAACGCGTTATCTGCGAGATTAAGATAGCACCCTGACAACAATCACACACTAGCCTGCTCTGATCCTCCCTTTTTAATTTAAGTGGTCGAGATCCTCTCCAATTATAAGCCGCTAAGCTCGATTTCCGGTAACTCTTATTCAGCTGCTACCCTCTGAAGACCGTCGCTGCACCGGACCTCCACAACCCAGGACTATTTGGCTTATGGAGGTCAGATAGGCAGTTGCTCCATGTAAAATACTGGTATTCAGGTGCATCCGGTTAAACTGGAAGCCGACTCCAACATATGTAGTTGGGAACAGACTAGGCAGACTGATGAAGTTACTTGTGGTATCTATCTTTAATCACGCATTATCCTTAAGCCACAAATACATTATTATTTTTATCTTAATTCCGCCATTTAATAAGGTTGAATGTGCAATTAAGTTCAGGATTTACGCTGAACCAACGCTAGCTTTAGAATTTCACCTGAAAAGCGCTTACAAATTCATACCCTAACATTTTGTCATCGAAATTTATAGAACTCGTATAGAATTTTGAGTTGAATATTGATTTTGCTATTTTAGCAGAATAGCTTTAGACCACGGCTGCGCCCGTGTGGTTGTCGGAAATTATACCACGAGATCGTATCATCAGGATAATAATTAAGCTTAATTCTGTTTGGAAATTTCCTATTGTTTTCATTCTGTTTTTTTTGTTTGTTTATTTAGCTGTTAGGCGCATAATAGAGTGCATGTAGTAATAGGGAACTTAGACTTAAGTTTCAAATATTTTCCTATTCGATATGAGAATCGAACTCGATCCATCAAGTTTCTTTCCCACCCAGTCACATTTACAACCACTGGACTGACAAACCTGTCTACCGAAGTTTCTTCGTATAATGTTAATTAAACTTAAAATGACCTATATCCCGGCAGGGGTTACAGGCAGGGTCACAACTTAGTAGTTTCCCCCCCAAACTTAGTGGGTAGTTAAGTTGAGGAGTTGGGATTTATTTAGAAGTTAAATTCAGATATCAAAAGAATTATACTTAAAGAATTTTACAAGTCAAATTGTATTGTTATTATTTTAGAGGCAATTTAAGAGGAATTTTACTTCTGGGGTAAATGGTTTTGGGAGTTGGTAACCCTAGTAACAGGCGTGATGTTATGTTTTGTCACTCTCCCATGTCATTTGAAATGAAAACGATTCAATCATGATGATCCTAATACGGATCATTATGATATATCATTTTCGAACGGCCAATATATTAGAATAAAAAGCTTATTTCAGATCAAATAATATACCTCTTTAAGCCTATTGAAACCCGATTATCTTCAAAGAGATTTAAGCTTCGACTTTACTTTGTTAAGTACCGAAAGGGTCAATGTGGTTACCAAGTCAAAGAGTTTCGTTTTCCGCAAGGACTAGCGGTGTATTCCTCAAAGTAAGCGCAACTAAATTATTCCTCAATGCGTAACCATGATGAAAAATAGAGATGGGTATGATGGATTCATTAACGATATTTTTCATCAAGGTTGCGCTTTGAGGAATAAACATTATAATATTTTTAATTTGAATTTGTGAGCGCAACTAATGGTGGCGCTTCGAGAAATAATTTAGTTGCGCTTAGTTGGTTGCGCTTAAAAATAGTTGCGCTTTGAGGAATACCCCGGCCTAGCGATGTTTCCAAGGCATTAACGACTTTCTCTATCTATACTTTAAACGAGAGCAATTTCAGGTGACTGCCTCGTGGATCTAGCGGTTGCTACCGATTCTGCTGGGCATTAGGTCCTGGGTTCGATTCCCAGGTCGGGTATTATTAGTTTCATCGAGAATTTCTCAGTCCCAGCCACGGAGTCTGGATTTGTGCTCGGTTGGTGGCAATAGGCTCGCCTCCTATTAAATGGCACATAAGCATAACTGGCAAAATGTGGGTGTGTCATTACTAAAACCATGGGTGCAATGTCACTTATTGATAGCGATATCTTCCAGCGTAAACGAACTAACTCTCCTTTTTGCTTCGCCGTAGTCGGGTAAAATGTAACTTAACTTAAAATGTAACTGTCAATACACAAGTCCCACCCACTCATCTGTTATCAATCCTTTCCACAGTTCGCCACACACGAAGCTTTTATCACAAACGTTTTCACTTTATTTGCTAGAGCTGCACCGATATCGATAGTGCGATAGTGCTCATTGTGAGTGCTAACGACACCTCTAGCCTTTGTAATAAAACGACTGTTAGGTACCGGTTCTATCGCTTCTTAGAACTTCTTTATTAACTGTACTGAGCTAGCTAGATAGAAGAACCCGTGAGTTACTGAAGATTTATGTAAGCGAGTATGGAATTTTTGAAAACCGAGCTCTCAAGGTCCTATGTTTTCGCGAAACGGTGCATTCGCGCAAAAGTCCATGTTGGCGAGAATATTTTATTTTATTTATTAGGGACAAAAAACAGTTACGTGTTAACGTTTAAAATTATGAGTCGTTACATAAATAAGTAAACATATAACCCACACTATTGTCCACGGGTTAACAAATGAACAAATAAAGAACGTAATGATAATTTTGTCAGAAAGTTTGAATAAAGTAATAAATTTTAGATTAAAATTGTGGTGAAGGAATATTTAAAGCCAGTGTTTTGTTACTAGAAGAGAGAAGATGTCTATATCTAGAATATGTCCCTCCCTCTTGTAGCTCCCAGGTTATGATGCAAGCTCATAAGTTCGTTATAACCAGCCATCTATGGCATTAGTTCACGGATTCGTCGGTATCTGGAGCACCTAATTCGTTATCTGATAGATTTTGCATCTGCTTTAATTAATGCCGAGGCAGATTTAGATTTCCGTGGGCTGATGTTAGGTTATTGCACGAGATGTGTGGGGTAATCGGTTTTCATGGTATGGGCATGTGATGCGAGGAAATGAGGAAATTGAGGAATGATGAATGATGTTGTGAGGAAAGTTAGTAGGTTATAAGAGTAAGTATTTGGAGCTATGCGGGGTCTGAGAACTGGAAGGAGGTGGACCCCTTCTGTGAGACAGTGAAGGGTCAGAAAGAGGCTGCCGAGCAAGATCGTGAGAGCGCCGATCCCGCTCGGAGAAGAAGGTTTCGGGGAGGCAACCGCCTCGATGCCTAACACGCCGAAACCCCCGCCTGCTTAAAGAAGATGGGAAATTGAGGTCGCGGGCGTTCAGAGTGTGGACTCTGTTCACCCAGCGAGTGACGGCGGCACAGTGGTCACGTGCTGCCGTGCTTACTTACACAGCGAGGCTTAGGGGAGACCTCTTTGCAATCTCTACAGGGATGTGCCTTAACAAGCGTTGCACAGAGGGGGCTCCGGACAGGTCCTTTAAGAAGAAACGGTGCCTCCTCCCATGAACGTATGGTGACCACCGGGGTGGTTTTACTGAGGTAGAAAACCCACACTCCCCGGTCTTATCTCCAAAGACCGATCGCCTTTTGAAGGTTTCCCCACGTGAAAAAAAAGGAAGGTTATAAGAGTAGGGAAAGACCAAAGAAAGAATAGATGGACTGTGTGAAGGATGACATGGCTAGAAAAGGAGGTGACCGCTGAGATGACGAGTAATAGAGAAGTATCGAAAAAGGAGACATGCTGCGCTGCCTCTAAATAAATTGGGAAATAGACAGGAGAATGGTGATGTAAGTATTACCAACTCAAGTTTATTTTGCTAGATTTTACCCGCAGCTTCACTCGCGTTAATTTAGAATTTGACAATTAAACTCTTAACACATTACCAAAGTTTCTATAATAAAAATGATTCAAAAGACACGTGGCGCCATCTACATATTACCATAAGAACGTTATTGTTGTTTTCCTCGGGAACAATACTTTTTTTCGGGATGAAATGTTATGTCCTATGTCCGTTTCTGTACACCTGATAACGAATATGCAAAATTTTAGAATGATCGGTTCAGTGGTTTAGGCGTGAAAAGGTAACAAACAAGTTTGCTTTCGCATTTATAATATTAGTTAGGATAATATATTCATCAGAGAGTGTAGTCAGGGTTTTCAAATAACACGAAGATAAATTAACACGTAAAAGTGAGCACATATAGCGACAGATCACTAGATGTTCAGACATCTTTATCATTGGAAGAAGTAAAATGGATGGTCATTCTATTAAGTGTAGGTAAAAGGTTTTTTGTCAAAAGGTGGCTTAAGCGGCAGATAAGTAAAAGTACCTTAAATTAGATGGAACTCTGTTGGGATCTTGATGAATGGACTGTATTGATTTGTAAGGGTTTGTTTTTTAGCGCTGCCAGTACGGTGTGGGGCGACTGAAATGCAAACTCTTGAATCTTCTAAAATAATATTTATTGAAAGGACCAACAACAAGGAATCAACTCGCGTGTGATAATCTTGAGAGCAAAATTTAATTTTGTTAGACTAACAAAATTATTTCTACATTTTAATGTACTCTGTTGGTGTTGACAACAAACTCCATCTACATAGATCCATACATATTTACTGCCACAATCGATCAAATAACTTCATTGCTTTTTTACTGAAAACTGAACTTTCAAGAACCCTTGACATAAAGCAATCGTAAAAACAGACTTCAAAAATGCACCGGCCATTTTCTCTTTTTAATTTTCTTTTAATCCACAATCTTCATCGAAGTAACAGTTCTTTTTTCAAATCGTCAATCATTCATTTCCATTCAACCGTCAAAAAAACGTTTCGACTTACAACGGCATTGTTCTGATACTTTTGAACCTAAGGCTGGGTGCAGACAGAGACAAGACTTTTTATAATATTTATTCACTTCATTTATTTGCATCAGACACAACGTTCCATAATTTTGTTAGTAGTACACTTAAAAATAATGTACGTATGTAATCAAATATATATCTCGGGCTTAGACAAAGTTTTTTTTTCTTCTTTGGCAATAGAGCCGACATTGTCTTTTCTGCCAGTGTCGTAAGTAGAGAAAAAAATGTGGGAAATATCAAAAATGGAAAGTCGTTTGAAAAAATAACAGCTTTAAGGTGATTGCTAACTTAGTTAGGCATTTAGGTCCAGAAATTGTTTTAGTCACGGGTATACCTATAAAACCGGCCAAGTTCGAATCGATTTCGCACGCAAAGGGTTCCTTACCACTATACAAAACGTAACACGAGACATTTATATAAAAACATCCGTTCCTTTAATTGTTTACACTACCTTTAGCATCTGTTTTTATAGCGGCCAAACTAATTATACAGTTTGTGAAAATTCTAAAACGGTTCAAAAGATACAGTCTGTGACAAACAGACGGACAGCGGAGCCTTAGTAAAGGGTCCCGTCTTAATAAAATTGCTATCTTTAACACAGGCAGGCAGATATATCTGCGCCGGAAAACCTGTCTATGAAATCCAGAGTATCAAAACGTTCGTGCTTAACTAATTTGAAACCAGATAAAAAACTATTTTGACTCTGGTGTACACGCTGTCTAACGAGCCACTACCACCAAGTATAAAGTATTTTGCTTGGCATATTGTTGGCAACGGCCCCACATATTTTTTACTGCCGAATTGCCTGTAAAGTTTGACATTACGTTGTGCTTTTTGTGGTGTGTTTTATATGCTTTGGAGAATGTAAATTGTACTGATATGTTTTGTTTACATGGTACCATTGAGTTCATCGCTCGTGTAATCTAACGTTTGAAAATCTTTCATTGTCATGACAGCTAAAAAGACGTCCAATGGAGTATAAAAGATGCGCCGTAGACTGAGATCGGTCTAAATGCTTCTTCTTTTTTCTGCTAGCTGTGCCTGCAGCCAGAACTAACTTACTGGCAAGGACTTCTCTCACTAGAGCCATTCGTGTGGTGAACGAAGTTCACGAGAGGGTTGATGTATTGTGGTGCAGCTTGGGTGAATTCGCAAAAGCTGCATTATATAATTACAATATGTTATTTAGATGTAGGTTAGGATTTAGAATAAGGTATGTAATTTTATAGGATTTAGATTAAGGATTTAGCATGTAAGGCCACTCTATCGCATTGGATCGCAGATCTGTAATGGTAGTTGTAGGTAAGATTTACGTAAATAAATAAATCTGTTACATGCGGACAGCGTAGTACTAGTCGTTCTTAAGTGTTTAAATTAAAGGTTTTGGAGTGGCATTACCAGTTAATCCTGGCATTTGTAGACCGTTGACAGTCGTTACCTGAAGTCAGTGGCCCGAGAGTGAGAAAAAATCTAACAAAACGTAACTTGATGAAATATATGTCGTTTAATTCGCCTATGTGTCAAATAAACTGATAATATCCAATAATTACATTCACAATGCACTACATTTGACAGTCTCACCTCGGTACCAAGTTCTGTTTTTTCCTAGTCCGTGGTGACCATTGTTCTTTTGGTTCTGGACACCACGATCCTTTAGCGTTTTAGAATAGAATAGAATTTTTTATTTCAAACCGGAGTACTAACTTAGTTGTACAAACTTTTTTTTGCGCGTTTTAGGAATAATGGCGATAAAATAAATTACCCAAAGTAAACCCCCTGCCTAGGTTCGAACCCACGCCTGGCAATTTACTAGTCGGCTAGTTTTTATGTATGTCTCTTGTGGCGATACTCATAAATTCATTGATATAAGGACTTTTAAACTGCTTCATCGTTTCCAGCACTCACTGTTTGAAACTAAACTTTTATCTTCGCCAAACAACTGCCCGATAAACTTTTTATACTACTGGCAATAAAACTGAAGCTCCTGTTGAATGATTTAATGTGAACTCTATGCTTCGGTTGCTAATTGATTGACTGTGCTGATGGGACTAACGGCTGGATAACAACTGTACACCTTTATGTTTAGCCACGAGCTCCTCCGGTTTTATCACCCATGAAACATTATAGCCACTGATTAAATACAACCCATCTTCGGTTACATAACTTATACTGTCACTTACGGGATATCTTCCGTGATTGTTCATTATTTGGAGCTCCCGATATTTCGACGCTGTTGCAAGCGCCATGGTCGCGGTTTGACTATCAGGAGCTCAAAATAATGAACAATCACGGAAGATATCCCGTAAGTGGCAATATAAGGTTAGTTGTAAACCGTGAAAGCTTAAAACAGTGTTCGTTTACTTAATCGAAAATATAGTTCTGATCAAGTGGTGAACAAAAAGACCTGTGAAGCTTTTGTTGACCCCAATGGCATACGACTCCAAGGTCCATAATCTCACGTGGAAAATGTGGTTTGTTAATCCACCTTTACTCACTATGGACGCATGGCACACACGTTCAGTTCGTGAACATGTTTAAGGAAAGCAAATAAACTAGCTCAAAGATGGCGTTTGACTATTTACGACAGCAATAAAACCAGACGAGCATTGCAGCCATCAACACCTTGAGTGAACCAGGAGAGCCAATAAAAGGTGAATGCGTTCCTATAAGTATAAACAGTGGAGGACGAATAAAATTGAAATTGGTCGGAATAAGATTGGAGTTAAACCTAGGATACACTGGTTTATCTAGCTTTGTTCTAAGAAAATAAGCATGCTTTGGATTTTGATCTGGGGACTTCCATTGTCAATATTGTGATGGTAGCCACAATGCGATGATGATTTAAACTTCTTCTTTCATATCGGCTTTTCTATCCTATAATAACCTTTTTCCCGGAAGAGTTAGGTAGAAGGGTATTTCTATATGGAGTACATCTTTTTTTAAGTTCAATGAAATACGGGGCAGCCTATTACCATTGTAGCGGCACTACAAAGACTAATACAGCAACATAGAAAAAAAAGTACTACAGCGCCATCTATGACACAGACGATGAACTAGGAATCGAAATATACCTAAATCCTACATCGCGCAAGTAAAGTTATCCGCGACTTAAGACTATAAAGGAGAAACCGATAACAACTGTCGGGCAGTAGCCCACCAGACTTAACACCCGTCTGGTCGGAGGATCCTCCCTTTTCTATGGGGGATGGAACTTTATACCCTGTTCTTTATACCCCAAGCCATTAACCAGGCACATATCCAGACTCCGGAATGTATCTAAAAAAAAACAGTTTAAAAACCTCTTTAAATCTCAGCACCAGTAGTTATGCTAGCAATAGGCCAAAGAGTTTATTTTGATAGCATTAATAATATCAAAAGCGGTAATAAGGCAAAATTGTAGAAGATTTTAAGCCAGCCTTTTCTTTTTCACTTGCGAAATAAATGATTGAATCTCACTCATACGTGTATAACCTACATATTTTTTGATTTGACTTATTTCTTTTTTAACTTGCTTTTAACCTGGATTACGAATCCATTAAACTATTAATATTAAACACACGTGAAAAGCACTTATCTCGAAAAGGTGGAATACTGGAACATTTACCCACATTACCTTGCGAAAAAAATGGTTGGGATCGAATAAATCTTTACTAATATTATAAAGAAGTAAAGCTAGCAGTGGCGAAGGTTCCTTACAACTCGATTCCTACTTGAAAAATGGCACAGTCAGTATTCTGTTGACAAATAATTGTCACATTAAAGATATCCCTCTTATAAAAATGGACTCTTCGCAACTGAAAGCTAGTAAGTTTGGATGAAGGATCCAATTTCTAAAATCTTTAACTGATGGAAGGTTCACTGTGACCAAGCGCTATAGGGTAATAATAATAATAATAAATCGTTTATTTGCTAAAAACATGGTATAAAAGGTTACTTCGACGTGGATGAAGTCGCACGCAGAAGCTTTTGAAGTAAATCACACTCTTAATCACTAATAATGGGTGTAAAAGAACCCTTAACGAAGCCGAAAGGCACTTGTTCTCCTCGTCTTTGCGAAAATGGTTTTTGTTCTAGACCTTACCTGAAAACCTTCTAGTAACGAAGATATTGACAACTTTTTCACAAGCTTTTTTTTGAGTACTTCCAAGTTTTTAATGTTATAACTTTACTTTAAATACCTCCACGACGCCCGTACTATTTAATGCATTCATCAACACAATGTTTTGAGTGCGTCACATTGAGTCCTACCGTAAAACGTGATTTATTACCCAAAAAAAAACTTCGTTTCCCAGCAATAATTTATTGTGTAAATAGATTTTTGCGTAGTTACTTAGTTTGATGTACAAAATGCTTGGTTGACAGTTTCGTAAACAGTCCTTTTATGTCATCCTTCACACAGTCCATTCATCGTTTCTTTGGTCTTCCTCTACTCTTATACCCATCCACATTCATACTCAAAACTTTCCTCATGACGTTTTCTTCATTTCTCTGCATCACATGCCCATACCAAAACAACAGATAATAACACAACTAAAGTGAGCAACTATTTTCTGGCTAGTTCCATGGGAGACCATAACTATTAATCATCGCTTTCTATTAGGCGAGACTGAGGGCAAGAGCAAGAAATCTCACAATGAAAACAAAACGAAAACAATTTTTAAACTTCCAAAATATTCAAAATGTTGCCACTTAACGAAATTCGCACAATATTAACAAAAAGTCGCATTTCTAACATTTTAAGAGAAAAAAGATAAAAAGTTCAAAGTCATTCCCGTAATACGGGTACCGGAATCATCCGAAAACGTTTTTGAGAGATTATAGTCTACACTAATATTATAAAGAGGAAAACTTTGTTTGTTTGTTTGTAATGAATAGGCTCAAAAACTACTGGACCGATTTTAAAAATTCTTTCACCATTCGAAAGCTACATTGTCCACGAGTAACATAGGCTAAATTTTATTTTGGAAAAAAATAGGGTTCCGTAAGATATTTGGGTTTTTCGGACACAAGGTGTAAAAAATCAACCAGAAAAGTTACTTATTTTGCGTACGCTGCCTAAACTATAAAAGATAGAACCATAAAATGTTCTAATTTATTGTAGATCTTATAAATATCTACAAAAAAGTCCGCGACACACTATACCTATCTATGTCGAGTGAGGCACAACAACCATTTTTTTATCTTGAATTTTTTTTTGACTACATTTAAACGCATTTATTTTACTCATGCTATAATTCTTATCAAAATAAATTATTTCATCACTAAGTACAGTTTATGTAGATAATATTTGGTTTTTGAATGATTAAAATTGGACGATTTTGAAGTTATAACGAAATTAAATTAAAATTAATATATAAAGGTGAAGAGTTTGTTTGTTTGGTTGAACGCGGTAAACTCGGGAACTACTGGTTCGAATAGAATAAATCTTTTAGTGTTGGATTGCCCATTTATCGAGGAAGGCTATAAGCTATATAACATCACGCTATGACCAATAGAAGCGGAGCAGCAATGAAAAATGTTGCAAAAACGGGGAAAATTGTATTTTTAATCATTTTACGCGGACGAAGGTCGCGGGGAACAGCTAGTAACAGATATAGAAAATGAGGGACCTTTTGTGCAAACCATTATTTCCTCCGACAAGTATATTATTCCTTTTTTATTCGGTTTCTACAGAAATCTCAAATACTTTTTGATTATTCCTGGAAATGAGTTCAAGCTTTAATGGATAGCTAAGGTTATTGTACTTTTTAAACTAACTATCATTATAACAATGAAAACGAATCAATAAACTTGATTAACTAAACTAACAACATATAAAAGGGCATAAAAGAAAGTCCTCAATGCTGTCAGCTGGTAATGTGCCCAGGAAACTGGCGGTGTTGCCACGTTGTATGGCAACCCTTTTTTTTTTTTTTTTTTTACCGATGGGAAATCATCAAATGACTTCTCCCGCTCTGGGTGGAGTGGGAGGGAGTGTCAGACTCTTACTGACTAAAACCCATCCATGTTCCTTCATTGCCCTTTGTGTTCCAGGGCCACGGTATCTCTTTCGAACAGTCCCGCAGCCCCGGCAGGCATCGGCCCTTGCGGGCCCCTTCCTGGTTGCTGACATCTCTTTGAGGCGCGCGTGGAACACGAACGCGCCGTCGACACGGCCTGTCGTCATAAGACGGACGGACGGTGAGCTAACCCATTACTCACCGTCCACAGGCCCGCACCTACGGTGGCCGGGAGCCACCACGTGGCCCCCGACGCCCGGTGCGTCGCCCGCGGCGGCTGGGACGAGAGATTCTCTCCCTCTCACGTCCCGCCACCTCCTTCGCTAGCATGACTGCTTCGCAGAAGGAGGTGACGGCTTCCCATTCCCTCTCGCTCCGGACCATGGCCTGAACCAGGGCCGGCCGCGAGAGGTCGCCGCCGCCTATCGCCGTTACGAGGACACGGCGGAGCTCCGCCCAAGCGGGGCAGACCTCCACGGTGTGCGCCAGCGTGTCCTCCGGACGATCCTCGCAATGATAGCACCCGGGCGTTTCCTCCCGCCCGATTAGGTGCAGGAACCTCCCGAAACAACCGTGTCCGGTGAGGACCTGCGTCAGGCGGAAGGTGAGGGCGCCGTGGCGCCTCTCTAGCCACTCCTCAAAGAGGGGACTTATCGCCACTATTGTGGCGTGCCCTGCACTGGGTTGCGACAGTCGCTGTCTCCATGTCGCCATGAGATCGCGTCGGAGGTCTGTCCGCTGAGCGGTGATTTGCCGCGGCAGCGGAGTTTCCCCCCGACGTAGTGCCCCCGCGCGCCATTCATGCAGGCGCGCGAGGACTATCGCCTCCAGATCCCATGGCGGCAATCCGGCTAGGAGGCTCGCCGCCTCGCGGGAGATCGTGCGGTACCCCCGGATCAGCCTTACGGCTACGACCTTTTGGGGCGCGTTCAGGTAGTGCGCGGCACGCCACTTAATTGAACGCGCCCACACCGGGGCCCCGTAAAGGGCCATGGACCGCACGACCCCCGCGTAGAGCCTACGGCAGGAGGCGTTTGGACCCCTCAGGTTGGGCAAGAGCCGCTTGAAGGCAGCCCCGGCCCGTTCCAGTTTGGGAGCCAAACGTCGGAAATGCTCAACGAAGTTCCACCGGCTGTCGAGGACGAGTCCTAGGTACTTCAAAGTCGACTCGACGCCGATGGGAACCCCTCCTACCGTCAGCGTGGATCCCGACGGTGGCGCATTCCGAGGCCCATGAAAGCTCATGGCCTCGGACTTGTGCAAGGCCACCTCGAGACCCAATTGCCGGATCCTCTCAACGACTATCGCAACCCCGCGTGTCATCAGTTCGGCCGCCGCCTCGTGCGACCTCCCTTGTGCCAGTACCAGCGTGTCGTCAGCGTAGCAGACTACGCTGACGCCGCTAGGGAGGTCGGCGCGCAGCACCCAGTCGTAACCGATGTTCCACAAGGGCGGCCCTAGAACCGACCCCTGTGGAACACCGCACGACATCTCTCGCCGGTTCCATTCTCCGTTGGGACCAGGGTAGATGACATACCTGTCAGACAGGTAGTCCCCGACTACACGACGGAGGTAGGTGGGCACCCGGTGATACCGGAGTGCCTCCCTAATGCAGCTCCAGGGCATGGAGTTGAAGGCGTTGGCGATGTCGAGCGACACCGCCAAGACGACCCCACCCCGGGACACCGCGTCCCCCGTCGTGAGCGCCCCTTGCGGAAACCAAACTGGTGTTCCGCAAGATCCGGCCCCATTCCCGCAAGGTGCCCGGCGAGGCGGTTTGCAATGACTCTTTCAAAGAGCTTGCCCACCTCGTCGAGCAACACAATGGGCCGGTATGCGGACGGAGAGTCCGCAGGGCGCCCTGGCTTCCGTATGAGGACCAGCTTGCCCGTCTTCCAACGAAGCGGGAACTGGCCTCTCTCCAAGCATGCGCTTAGGAGCCCTTCCAGTCGGATATGGCAACCCTTAGTTATTGTTTAGTCTTTCAGCCACTGGAAATTAAATGTTTACTGTCCTTTCACAATTATTTTATCTCTGACCGCAGCACCCGCATAGCAACCTTATCGGACCGAAAATAATAGCGACTTTTATTTAGTGAAATTAAAGGTCACTGTAATTTTGGCAGATAAACAAAATCAGATAAAGGTAAAATAACTTGGAAACAAGTAACATTTAATTAAAAGTATCAAAAAACCCGACTGCAAATTGTATTATGTACCGATATATTACTATATTTGTAATCTCCTTTTAATTTTCTTCTTGTTGATACCCTACTCGATAGGTTTGGTTGAAAAAAAAATTTTACGAATTGCAATTTCGAGCCAAAAATCCACCATTTTGTTTTTTTTTTCAAACATCTATCTAAGGACACTTGGATTTTTAAGACGTATATAACGATACCTAAATTGTCGAACACGATCCAGCCGTTTGGACGATTTGTGGTTATAAATAAATTTACAAACATACAAGATACGCGCGAAAAACATAACCTTCCCAGTCAGGTAACGACGGTACGCATATTTTTCAATTCAATTCAATTTATTTAATTCAGATAAAAAGATCCATAATTTTGTTAGTAAGTACACTTAAAAATAATGTTAGTAATTAAATAATCAAAAACAAATCACACCACACAATACTGCACAAAATAATCCATCCAATATATATCTCAATCTACAAACAAATTTTTGCAATCAATGATAAGGTTTAATGATAAGTTTCATCTAAAAAGTTTTTGTCTTTGTCTGGTGCCTCCTAATCTGGAGGGCACTGAAGGTCGAAGAAAGTCACTCATGCGATGGACCGACTACATTGAGTCTGCTTTTGGCGGTCTGTTGAACGAGTCAAGGCTGTCAAGGAGTACACCAGGAAGTTGGCCAGCGGGGAGTAGTAGCGAACAATAGAGAGGCGAATCATATCTGACCCTAAAAAAGTAGCTACAAGATGACCAAAACCGTTCTGCCAAGAATGTCACGAAGAAGATAGTGACCACTTAACGTGCGAAACAAACATATTTCATAGACAATACGCAATTCGTTTTGGACTTAAGCTCCCCTATTCATGACCAATAAACATCCACGTGAGACCGTAAATAAACTTAAACTCTATTCTATAGTGTGGCTCTTAGTAGTCATTCAGAATACTTTTTTGAGTGCTTAGACTGGTCCACTAGACATTCCTGCATAGCTTCCCTGCTAGCTTCACTTTCATAGCCGCCATCTTTAAAAGTACATTTTGCATCGAAACTTTTCTCAGTATTGATGCACTTTGCGTTAGTACTGCTTCGACAGTTCACTGAGAAAGAAGTGAAGTAAATAATATAAAGGAAGACAAAAGGGAAATGGGGTGTTTTTTTTGCAATCTGCAAAGATTTTAAAGTATTTTTGTATTCATAACTAAAAGTTCTGTTTAATTTTTATTCAGAAAGTTATAGTTAGAAAACATCTAAAGGGGAATGCCGATTTTAGGCCTAAGAATGCCCGAAAAAAATTTTCGTTTACACATATTTGTATTTTACTTATTTGTCGTTTTTGTTAAGAAATTCCAATGCGTTTTATGTATTAAATAAACATTTACAATCGAATTACAATACATAATAATATAATAAATTCAATGATCTACATAATGCGCTGATCGATAAAAAAAACATAAAAATTAAAAAAAAAACCTTTTAATTTGGAAACTCGGAGTTTTTTAGATGATTTTCTTTCAAATCACTATGGCAGCCTGGCATTCCCCTTTAAAATGTATTCAAATCCGATTTTACCAGTGTACGAATGCTGCAAAAGGTTAAAGAAAATTCATGTCGCTACGAATGGCTACGTGCTGCTACGCTTGTGCTACGAAATGCTACACACAATTCAAAAACTTTTACCGTAAAATATTTAACATTTTACAACAAAGATCGTTGAAGAATACCTTTTATTCGGAACCAACCAAAATAAAAATCAAAGCATTTATTTCAAGTATGTTAGTTACAGGTACTTTTAAATTCTCGAAACAAAGACAACAATAAAATGTACCTATAGTCCCAGTCCCAAGGCATAATAACTGTAAAAGTACTGTAGTTGCCCATTCCATAGCGTAGGCCTCTATGGAGAAGAACGGGCAAGAAACTCCATGGACACTTTTTAAATCAGAATATTGTTACAGAACCTTGGTTACATCATTCCTGTTGAGATGGTACATAATGTGAGAACGATGTAGCAAGATGTGCACGTTAAAAGTGTGAAAAAGAAGACAAAAAAGGCAATTCAAAAATAAGTCAAATAAGCCGTGGCAACTAAGAGATCACAACTGACAGCGCCCGTTCAAGAACATCACGCGTTCACGAACATTACCAACAAACCAACCATTGACAACACAATACCTTTATATCACAAACAATATTTCAAAATCAAAATATTTTATTTCACATAGGCCCAGATGGGCACTTATAAAACGCCGACAAAAAGGTGCACGGTTCGGGTTGGTCGTTTCCTATGGAGAAGAAACGGCAAGAAACTCCATGGTGACTCTTTTCAAATGATTTGGTTTTGCGATATTATCATGGTTACAGCATTTGTACTTCAGTAAGGGGGGACAGTGTAGGCCCGAAAAGCCTACAATGTTCACACATTCAGAAACAATCGGTAAAAAAGAATCTATACAAAGAATGTAGTCCTTCTATTGATGACAGTCCTTCCCGACCGATTTAAACGTTTACACGTATGAAAAGACATTAGACCTACGATGGAGCATCATGACAGATTTATAACTCCCAAATACCGGTACACGTAGATATTAAACACATACTTGCAGCAAGAACGCCCATAACAAAATACTTGGGAAAACTGTCATTTTCGATTCGCGCCCGTTTTGTGTACGATAAATTGTTGGCAAGAATAGGTATTTATGATAAAGTGTATGTGCATGGCGTTTTGAGTTACTATCACTCGTTACGTGAGGTTTGATTGTTTTATCGCTCAATGGATTTCCAACGGTCAGTATTGAGCCTAAGGTTTAAAATCAGACTAGCGCACTGTTGCATTTTCAATACTCGATTGTAAGGTGGAAACCGTTCTGTACATCAATCTAAGTAACTCTACGCAAAAACTATTGCTTAGAAACGATCTTTTTTTGATGGTGAAAAGTCATGTTTTACGGTAGAACTCAAAAACTGAAAAAGTAGGAACTTTGACCTCCAATATCTCGGCAACTAGAAGGTTCCCAGGCATGGTCCTTAACAAAAAACTGATTGCAATGACGGGGAGAACTAGTGCATTTCGGCTTCGTTAAGGGTCTTTTTACACCCATTAGATATACCTAAGCCTAACCCTTCGGGTGTTAATGTTATATTATGTTTAGTATAGTACTCTAAAACTTTTAAGTTTCTAGGATACTGATACTACTAGCCTGCGTCATCCCACTGCTGGGCAAAGGCCTCTCCCCATGAGTTCCAGTTGTTTCGATCCAGGGCTAAGTTAAAAAACAAAATCAGAAACGAAAATAGTTCCATTTGTAGACAGGTGTCTATAATGACATTTACTTTGACAAATGCCTGCTTCCTACGCGTGTTTTGGGCTAGCTCATTTATCACTGAGGAGTAGGTAGTAATGTTTACGAAAACATGAACTAACTTAAGAAAAATATTATTAACTTGATTTAATTTCAGGGATTTACCATTTGGTGTCATTACGCAAACATTTTTCGATTTATCGATTCTTACACACCGAAGTCATTCTCGCATGTGAAACATATTATACAGCAAATACTTACCAAGTTTCTTAACCACAACTGAAAAACGTCTAGATTCCTTTTAAAAGAATTTCAACAAGATAGCGTTAGACTCAGTTAAGATTTTTTTTCTTTAATTTCTAAAAGAGTGTTCCGTCTTCCGTTCTCAGCTCGTTTCCGCTTCAGATGGCAGTCTATTTGAGTGGTGGGTCCGCGCCTCTGCCCTTGAGGTTTGAGTTTTCTTCAATAGTACAAAATGTTTCGTTAAAATTTTCTCTTGCATTGACGTTTTTATGACTAGATTTTATTTCTTAAGATTTTGTAGCTGCTATCATTTTTATCAAAAGACACTTTTTTACATGGAATTTTTATCAAGGTGTCTATAGTGTACAGAATAAACAGTTTTTCTTTCCTTATGGGTTCATAATGAGTGTAAAAGTACCCTTAACGAAGCTGTAAGGCACTTGTTTACTTCGCCATTCATGATTTTTTGTTCTAGACCATGCCTGGGAACCTTCTAGTTACGGAAGATATTGGGGGTCTAAGTTCCAACTTTTTACAAGTTTTTTAACCCCTGTACTACTCAATGCATCCCTCAACAGAAATGTTTTGAGTGCGATACATTGAATCCTACCGTAATAACGTAATTTTTCACACCAGTGGTTTCCCTGCAACAACTTTTGCGTAGAGTTAGTAAGTTTGATATACAGAATGCTTGGTTGATGGCTTCGTGAAGGGTCCGTTTACACCTTGTATACTTCATAGGTATACAGGTGGTAGAACTTCTGTAATCCTTATGTTACCTACTTTTGAAATAACAGACCAATAATTATGAATATGTAGAAAAACACAAATCATTGGACGAACAGTAGTTCAACATAAGCTCCTCTCCTCCTTTATAATCTTAAGGTTATTTTCACAGTTGATACATTCAAATTCAGACTTCCACAAGTATCAAATTCGTAGAAGGCCTATTTTTAAAAGTACAGGAAAAAGAAATAGCTGTACAGTACTTTTTAAACTGTCATGGTCACTAACATTATCATTAACACTAGAAACGGGATATTTACCATGTTTACTGTTTTTTTTGAATTCCCGATATTAAACATGGTAAATATCCCGTTTCTAATGATAATGTACAGTACTTGTTAGTTAACCATTGACAGTCATTACGGCGACGCTGTTTCACGGTATCTGGATTAACTTGATTATCCCAAACGAGTGTCAAACTCAGCACAAAATCCTCAGCTGATGTTATACAGTACAGTATATGATACAGTAGGCTGGTCTAGCGTAGCACGCAGTTTCAATAGAATAAGAGACTAGCTTATACTGGTTTTTATTGCGACTGACGTGCGGCATGTCGCACCACAGCAGCCAAAGCTTGTTGCCCTTTGTGACTCTCTCAGATGTCAATCAATATTGGCTTTGAACAATGTAGTGGGGATATTTTAGAAAAGAGAGTCTATTTTCAAACTATGTACTAATCGAAAATGAAGGTACGTTTAAAATCTCCACGAGAATTTGTACTAAAATATATGTCCGGCACCCCTGGATAATGCTTCCATCTTCTTGGTACTGCCCTGGAATAAGTTAGAGTCAGTTTCTGAATTAAGTATTTGAAGTTGAGACCTGTCCAACTATACTTTTGCAGGGATTCCTTAGAAATCAAGTAACGCTAAAGTAAAATTGGACGAGCCCTAAACTTCAATTACTCAATTGAGAAACATTTAATAAGTCTCAAATACTTCGTCGAGCCTTATTTTATTACTAGCCCGCCGCCTTCGTCGGCGGGAAATTATTAAAATATTACTTTCCTATTTGAATCGGATTTTGTTAAGAATTACAAGGGTTTAATTTATTTCGCATGGAACCCTAAAATACTCCTTATGACATCAGCTATCTGCCAGTAAAAGTCCCGTCAAAATCGGTTCATCCGTTTCAGAGACTACCCGGAACAAACAGGCGGACAGACAGACAGACAGACAAAATATACCGTATATATGCATTCAGTAAAAATCTGTTATTTTTTCATTACAAACAGATACTTCAATTTTATTTATTTGTAAAGATAACAAAACACCGACATGAGGGCGGGAGAAGCTGCGGAGTTTGCCAAACTTCCTGGCAGTATATGATTAGGTATAAATGAGACAAAAGATGTAGTATAGTCTGGTTATAATTATCCAAAGGTGCATCTTATATACTAACGACTACGTGACGATAACAGACAGTAGAAACATTTAATAGATATTGAACGTGCGATAAAGAACATAAGATTGCGATGTAGATTGTAGATACAGCACAAAGATATTGTACTGTAACAGTACACCCCCCTTTAAAAGAAAAAAAAAAAATTATAATAATAGTGTTTACAATATAAATTTGATCTAGACCTTACTAGTTATTTGCTGATGTATATAAATAATAATGCTATTGTACGCGGTGGAATTTGATGACGCCTGTTGTGGTGTTATTTGCTGACGTCTGTAATTTTGACTTAGCTGTTGCACGAGTGTTTATTATTTTTTATAGACGTACTACTGGCTTTACTTTACGTCCCGATCGTGTAGTGTACGTGTGTGAATGTCTGTCTAATCCTTTGAATCTGGCACGTAGTTTGATTCGTCATTGATCATGAATGCTGGTTTCAATCTATCAATTGATATCACTGTCTCTTTATCCCTAATTCTAATGCAAAATGTTTTATCTGTTTTACTAATTACTGGGTAGGGTCCCTCATACGGCGGTGTCAGGGCTTTCTTCATTCTATCACACCGAACAAATACGTGTGAGCATTCTTTGAGTTCGGGATGTACAAATATAGCTTGGTTATGGTTTTTTCTTTTCGGAATTGATGTCATTTGTGTGATGTCCTTTTGAATTTGTTTTACAAATTCTTCGTACGTTGATAACTGTGCTGCTGATGACTCAAAAAATCCTCCAGGGAGTCGTATTGGCGTTCCATATGTCATCTCTGCTGAACTATAACCTGTGTCTTCTCGCAAGCTACTCCGCAACCCGAGTAAAACTGTTGGGATTTCTTTTAACCAATTTTCGTTGGATTCTCTTGTCATTAACGCTACCTTTAAAGTTCTATGAAATCTCTCTATCATTCCATTGGATTGCGGATGATAAGGTGTTGTCCTAATTTTATGTATTCCCAAAAATTGTGAGAGTGACTCAAATATTCTTGATTCAAACTGTCGGCCTTGATCCGTAGTAATGCGCAATGGACATCCAAAACGAGTAATCCATCCTTCGAAAAGTGTCTTGGCTACTGTTTCTGAAGTTATATCTTCTACCGGAAATATTTCGGGCCATGACGTACAACGATCTATGATTGTGATTAAATATCTCTTCCCTTGTGAAATCGGAAGTGGTCCGACGATGTCAATATGTAAATGTTCAAAACGTTGCGCTGTCATAAATGTACCAGGAGGTGATATCGTATGTCGTTGTATCTTTGATTTTTGGCAGGCTATACATGATCTACACCAATTATTGATATCTTTGTTCATATACGGCCATAAATACCTTTGGGTTATCATTTTTCTCGTAGTTCTTTTTCCTGGATGGCTCATACCATGAATGGTATCGAAAATTTGTTTGCGAAAATGCTTTGGTAAGTAGGGGCGGCTTTTTCCAGTAGACGTGTCGCAGGTGATGTTTATTGTGGAACCCGGAAGCGTAATGTTTTTGAATTTTAATCTTTTATTGTCATGTAATTTACTTAGTTCATTATCTGTTGATTGACATTTCTCCAATTCAGCGTAATCGATAGGTGATGGCACGTATATTTCCTCTATTCGAGATAAGGCATCGGCGGTAATATTGTCACGTCCGTTTATGTGTTGGATGTTGGTACTGTATTGTGAAATGAAATCTAACTGCCGGACCCGTCGCGGTGTATCGTTTGATGATGGTTTTTGGGAGAATGCGTATGTCAAAGGTCGGTGATCCGTAAATATTGTAAATTCTCTTCCCTCGATTAATCTGTGAAAATGTTTGACGGCCATGTATATTCCTAACAGCTCTCTGTCAAACGTAGAATATTTTTGTTGAGTCTCGCTCAATTTTTGTGAAAAAAAACCTAATGGTTCCCAATTGCGTCCGGATTTTTGTTGTAAAACTCCACCAACGCAAGTAGCACTAGCGTCGGTCATGAGCGCTAGTGATGCGTTGCGGGAAGGATGCGCTGTTAATACTGCGTTTTTCATGCTTTCCTTGCATTTTTCGTAAGCTTTGTCTGCTTCCGTTGTCCAAGGAACAGGTGAATTATCGTTCTTTTTTGAACCATGTAGATATTCGTTTAAAATTCTTTGATTTTCCGCTGCGCGTGGAATATTACTTCTGTAGAAATTGACCATGCCCAAAAATCTTCTTAATTCTTGAATTGTTTTCGGTTTGGGAAATTCCATGATTGCTTTGTAATTTTCTTCGGTAGGTTGTATTCCTTGGCTCGTTATATGATAACCTAAGAAATCTATTTCCCTTCTGAGAAATTCGCATTTTTCGAGATTAATGGTTATTCCATTCTCGTGTAAACGTTTGAAAACCGTTTCTAAATGCTGATAATGCAAATCTTCGTTGTCCGATGCGATGAGACAGTCGTCTACATATATAAATACGAAATTTAAATCTCTAAATAAGGAATCCATGAATCGTTGAAATGTTTGTGCCGCATTGCGTAATCCGAAAGGCATTCTTAAGTACTCAAAAAGTCCGAAAGGTGTGATGATGGCTGTTTTCTCTATATCTTTAACAGGAATACAGTGGTATGCTTTGCGTATATCTATCTTGCTTAGTATCTTCTTATTTTCTAATATGTATGTAAAGTCAGTTAATCTTGGTAGTGGGTATTTGTCCGGTACTGTTGTGCTATTGAGCATTCGATAGTCTCCGCACGGTCTCCATTCGCCATTTTTCTTCTTTACCATATGTAATGGGCTTGCCCATGGGCTATCTGACGGTCGGCAAATTCCGAGTTCTATCATATTTTGAAATTCCTTTTTGGCTATGTCGTATTTTTCTGGAGGTAATGGTCTTGCCCGAGCTGCGACGGGTGGTCCTGTAGTGATAATGTGGTGTTCAATCTTATGTTTGGGCGCATTGCGTAGAGAGGACTCTTTCGTGATGTCTTCGTATTTGTTTAAAAGTTGCGTAATACGTGGATTCGTTCCCACTGCGATAGTACGAATTGTTTGCTGTGTCGCTTTTCCTGAAGTTACATGCGTTGTCAGCTCTGTAACTCTGTCGATAAGTTTGCGACCTGCTATGTCGACTAACAGTTTATAGTGCTCTAGAAAATCTGCTCCAATTATTGGTTGTGTAACATCGGCGATTATAAAATTCCATCTATAACATCGTTGTAGTCCTAAATCCAAGGTAAGCGTCTTCTCGCCGTAAGTCCTAATTTTAGTCCCATTTGCAGCGTATAGTGTGTATTGTTCATTTTGTAAAATTGAATATCTCTGTTGCTTGCTAATGACTGAGATATTAGCGCCCGTGTCAATCAAAAACTTCATACCACTTTTTCGGTCGGTAATGGTGAGGCGATTGGATGGGTGGATTGCACAGAGTTTCGCCGTTGTCTGTGCTCTTATTCGTTTCCCTGGTTCCGTACGTAAGTCATTGGTTTCCAACCGCATGGTTTAATGCAGTTCCTTGCATATTTTCCGAATCTTTCGTGGTAGTAACAAAATCGATTTGCTCCTCTATAGTTTGTTCTCGGCCTCATAACCGGGAATTGTTGACGTTTCTTGAAATGATTGTGCGTGTTGGGTCGATAGCCATATCGACCTTGCTGAATTGCGTCAATATCTATCCGTAATTTTGCTAGCTGGGTTAAAATGCATGCTGTATTGTTGTCGCTTGAAGTGTCGTTGCTAACAGCTGATATTTCGGTTTCTTTTGAATCCATTATTACTTTGTCTGCAATTTGGCTCAGTTTGTCAATTTCCATGTCTTCCGTAACTGCTAGAACCGTAGTAACTGATGTTGGTAAAAGCCTGAACCATAGTAGTTTAATTGTTTCGTCACTGATTTTTCCTCTCCCGAGGACTCGCATTTGACGTAATAACTGCGAAGGTTTTTGATCACCGAGTTCTGTCTCTGATATTAATTTTTGAAACTGTCGCTGTTCTGTTTCTTCGTAACAATCAATTAAACGTTCCTTGATGTTTTTGTATTTATCTGTAGTCGGTGGTGAAGTGATTAGGTCACTAACCTGTAGTATTTCTTCCTTGGATAACTTTGCTATTACTGTACAGTATTTGTATTCGTCTCCTTGCTTCTGTGGTGCTAATATGGCTTCTAGTTGCGTGAACCATAATCTTGGTTGGCCTTCCCAAAATTCCGGAATGCGGGATAAAACCGAGGTGCCAGCAGCTACTTCAAGTGTTCCTTGCTGATTTATGTTCGCCTTGCACGGTGATTGTGCCATGTTTCTTGCTGCGTATTCGTTCGTCGGGGTCACCAATTTGCCAAACTTCCTGGCAGTATATGATTAGGTATAAATGAGACAAAAGATGTAGTATAGTCTGGTTATAATTATCCAAAGGTGCATCTTATATACTAACGACTACGTGACGATAACAGACAGTAGAAACATTTAATAGATATTGAACGTGCGATAAAGAACATAAGATTGCGATGTAGATTGTAGATACAGCACAAAGATATTGTACTGTAACACGGAGCAATAAAAAAACTTTATTCACAGTGTTACACAAACTATAGTTATCATAAAGCTGTAGTAACATTACAAGGACTAATACGGTTACCTTATCTACTTGATAAAAACTGACATAAAAACAGGTTCAAAGCAATCGATTTCTGTAAATCGTAACTACCTTTGAATCGAGTCCAAATTGACACACTAACAACACTACCAACTATTCTCATTCAATGAACCGTCTACGTCTTTCAAGTTTTTTTTTTAAATCTCTGAGACTCGCTACAGCTGCGTTTGCTTGGCGACACAAATTGCGAGACAAGTGTCGGACACTAATTGCTGAGCTGTTGACAGTTGAGTGAATTTTGTGAGTGAATCGCTGGTACTTGTTTCACATCGATTTGTTATACTGCCTTCCTTGGTATCTACGTAGTAGTAATAATTGTTTTTTTTTGTTTTCAATTAAAATACTAGCTTGTGTCCGCGGCTTCTTCTGGTTGGAGGTTGAATTTTATCCCACCGGAAAGCTGCTTGGATTACCTGTATGCCATGCAATTTCATCAAATTCTGGAGAAAGACATTCAGTGTTCATTTCACATTTCGAATATTAAGAATATCTGTGTACGGAATAAAAATCTTATACCTTTACCGATATATCCTATATATCGGTAAAGGTATAAGATTTTGTTGTGAGCACATAAACATATTCCATTAAAGTTTCTGAAAGTTCCAATTTTTTTACTTCTGTTCCCTTCATCTTGCGCTACACTGGAACAGCTCATGCCTTGGTGGAAATTTCCACTAGATCCACTGAACATGGTTCATAGAAATATAGCCTAGGACTTGAGGGATGAGAAGAGCAGTTCATTTATCTATACGGAAGTTGATGTTTTCTCAAATACTGCCTGACCTGGGGATCGAACCTGGGACCTGGTGACCAGAAATATTGCTTGCGAACACTAGATCAAAGAGGCAGTCAATTAACTGTAACTATCTTATTCCGTACCTATGTAAATGGACCGTACCTATGTATTTCGTACCTATGCTGTCTTGACCTCCGTACGTTTATTTTACGGGTGACCACTTAAAACCAGCGCTGTGCTGTGGGTCCCCCATAGCACAGCATCATGCTGAGTGGTAACCTGCTTGTCGCAGTCACGACGTGCAAACTGTTAACTATTTTCTTTTTTGTTTCTATCCTGTTGTATTTATAATATTTATTGTGCTTATGATTTTTTTAACTTATTTTGTTTGTATGCACGTCATGTCCCTGATACAAATATATTTTTTTCTTTTTTTCTTCTCTAAAGTGTAAAACCTCTTTAGTACACACTCAAGCATTAGTAACGAAGACAAGACTACAATTTACAATTTTACGATCAATTGAGATTTCTCCTGAAGTTTAATACTCAAAAGTAATATATTATACTCGCTTTAAATTAATTACTTCGCAGCAATAAACGTCAGGTTCCCTTGGAAAGTGTTTGTTAATTTTGCTACAAATTGTTTCAGACTTTAATTTGCACGTACTTAGACAGCAATAAAATTAGAACAAAGGAGTGTTTTTTTTTACCTAATGAAAGTTTCAATATGTTCATTCATCATGTGATTTTATTTTATCACTACCTGATAAAATAAAAATGCGTGAAATTATTATAAAAATATTACTTCCCCATTTGAATCGGATTTAGTTAACAATTACAATAAGGGTTCGTGCAAAAAAAAATTAAAACCCTTCATTTTAATTTTTTTTGCACGGAACCCTTATTTATCTTCTTTGTAAAATAAAAGTAACTCTTTATAACATCAGCTATCTGCTAATAAAAGTCCCGTAAAAATCGGTCCAGCCGTTTCGGAGATTAGCCGGAACAAACGGGAGACAGACCGACAGAGACAAAAAATTTAAAAAAACGTTTTTTTTATTAGTACCGAATATACTTTCTTATGCATTCGGTAAAAAGCTGTTAATTTGAAATTACAACTTGACACTTCTATTTTATTTATTTGTATAGTTGTATAGATAGTATGTTTACTGTTAATGTGTTTTTAATTATAGTGTCACAGGGATATCAAGCAAAGGGCCCTGAATATAGGTTTAACACAATTTAGCCTGGAGGACCAAATTGTTGTGGGTGGTATCTATAAATAGTTCATAATATACTAGTCTAATTTTGTCTCCATTTAAGTAAGGACCTGTTGTCACACAGCGAAGGAACAAAATGAGTCTTTACGTTTTAATACTGCCTTTTGCTAAAATAAATATAAGTACAATTTAGAAAGTGAACACCGGAAATTCCTTTTTGCCTTCGTGCTGTAAGGGTTAGCTAGTCGACAAACGCCGATTGCCCAGCGTGCGTCAGTCGTAACTGAAGATAGTAGCTAGGGCACGTCGCTCGGCGAGGCTCTTTGAAACTCCAGAAAGAATTAGTAAATGGAAAAAAATATGTACAAGGATCTCGGAAATAGCTGCCATTTTGTTTTTTGGATACATAAAACATAACATTATGCTTGTAATCCTAAAAGGGTCATGCAGAGGTGTACCTACTAGTACACCCACACTTCGCCAGTTATGTTTAAGTCCCATGTAATACCATATAACAAATCCCGATTCCGTGGCTGCTACTGAGAAATTCCTGATAGAAAATTCCAATAACACTTAGCCCGACCAGCAAATCGAACCCAGGACCTCATGCTCAGCAGTCGCGCTTGCAACCACTAGACCAATGAGGCAGTCAGTTTTTAAATACATTCCAGTAAAACCCCTTTGTCAACATCATACGAGCACCAAACGCTCCTTGTTGAGCTCAACCTGCACCTCAAGGCCTCTAGCTCTGAGCACATTTGCACAGCAACCACTTACAGATGCATTTACAAATCCCTTTACGATTTTACGAACTCAATCGACACATGTCACAGCGATGACATAATTTCCGTTCAGTAATTGCATGCAATCCGATTGAGCAAACATGGCCGCCTCGATTAGTCAAATGCTCGTCTGTTTGTTTGTCTGCCTGTTAATAGTTCACCGTGTGTGTTTGGGTTTCAATGTGTTTAGTACTCGATGAAGTACGTTATTGATTTTAGAGAGTGATTTATTGCTGTGATGTGATGCAGGAAAGACAAGAACAAAGACATTCATTCGTAAGATATGGTAGGCACAAATTTGTTAAAAAATTGTAAATATACAATTTTTTAGGAAAATGTCGAGAGAAAAGTTTAAAGTATGACTGTGGTCTGTGGATGGTTATAAGAGGCTGACCAAAGATACGATGGATGGACTATGTGAAGGAGGATATGCCTAGAAAGGAGGTGATTGCTGAGATGACGAGTAATGGAGAAGTGTGGAAGAAGAAGACATGTTGTCCTGAGTCTAAATAAATTGGGATAAGGGCAAGAGAATGATGATGTTTAGTAAGATCACACAGTTACCATCATACCGACATACATATACTCACGCCTTACCTCTCGCAAGGTTCTGCCTTGGGAGAAAAACCTTTTATAAGTTGCTATATGTAGGTGTATTATACACTTAATAGTGCTTGTGTACCTTAGTACTGTTAATATTCAAAGTTGATTGATAAGATATATTGCGCTGATAGACTTAATGTCGATAGAACTATATAGATAGTCTTATCAGTAAGCACTAGCTTTGCTATCTAACGTGATAATTTATAGCTTAAATAGGATTGACCTAAGCTTATAGTTCCTTATATTAATTTCAAACATTTGATTGAAGTTCCAATCAATTCGTTATAGGATGAAAAGCGTAGGTATAAGTATTTACGCTCATGGCTGTACGCCTCTGCCTATTCTTGTGGGAATTACAGCCGTGATATTTGATGTAGTCACAAGTAATCGCATTTTTTACTATCATAGTTAAAGATAGAGCGACCCACATTCCTCTTTCAAATCAAACCATAAATTAAACCAAATCTTTTGTCTCCCAGGCTAAATTCAATTAAGTCTAAACCCTGTCTAAACATAGTTTAACACAACTCTAACTAAACAATATAACGTTCCCGAAACTGTAAATGGTTTCTTTGTTCCCGATTACTTTAAGTTTATTACGCACTTTACAGTCTCTCTTGAATAGTCGAGCTTTGTATTTATAACACTTGGGCCGGGATCTATATAGGTTACTTACAACGTGCTTTGACTTAAGTACTCAATGACTTTTTCATGAAAAAATTATTCAAAATGAACTTAGAGGGTTTTATTGATGATTTTAATGATTGCAACTCTGTAGTTTGTCACACAGTGAGTGCCTGAAGACGATCGTCCTCATCGAGGCAGGCCCAAGAAACGCTGGATGACTTGGACTCGTTCCTGACTGATTGGTTAGATAAGGCAAAACACTGGGAGAGTTCGAATGGAATTGGGCAAGCCTTTGCCCAGAAGTGGGACACAATAGGCTGATTAAAAAAAAATTGTTACAATCGGGAATCATATTTTAATCCACTTACAACCCGACCCTGACCTGCAAATTGCAAAAAAAACGTAAGAAAATTTGAATTTTGCGGGTTAGCTTATCGCATCCTCCTTAAGAATTACAATTTACCTAAAAAGCATATGACGAAAATGTATTTTATTATTATAAAAATACCTATAGGATACTTTTGTGAGATGAAAAAAAAATTATGGTCTATTTTCAATAGAATCTACAAATTACAGGTCTCCGTGATTTTTTGCCCAAATATGCACCAGGAGAATGATTATTACTAAATAAATAAATAAGTTTTCTAAAATTCGCTTTCTATAAAAAAATAACAAAATATTAAACAAGTAATTGTAAACAAGTAATTGTGTTGAATTATTTTTAACAAGTAATTGTTATTTCAAAAAACGAACGAAAAAGACAAATTCAACGAGGAAACGTTGCAACTTCGCATTTTTTTTGTTATAAAATTTGTAGAATTCTTCATCAAATTTTAGTTCCAAAAATGCAAACAGTTTTTGAAAAAGTAACTAAACCTACGTACGCAACCTGAACTTTATGGGTAGACTTTTTCAAAAACTGTTTGCATTTTTTTGTTGTTTAGTTACTTTTCCTACCTCATTAATTTCTTTGTTTTTTTCAATAGAACTGGTGAGTAACTGTGGTGTTGTTCCACAAAAGATACAACACTTAATACAGTATCCTGCCTGTCCTGTTTTTTACTTACAACAGAAACTGATGTATGCTACTGAATTTGCCAAACTCGTCGCCAATTTTTGGGCCAATTAACGTCGACACGGTAAGAAGAATAAAGCTGGTCACCGTGAATTCTCCTTAAATAACACTGGCATACGTTTTTGTTTGTTTATAAGCGTGTTTAAGGATGAAGTTGTTTTATTACATGGGAATCAAACATAACTGATGAAATATATTTTTTTTTTAATGTCTCCCCACTCTAGGAATTCCTCCTGTATCGTGGGTGCCTTTACAAACATTTAAACTCACATACGCAAACAGCCACACCCGGAACAACTATCTGTAGGCCATACAAATATTTGTTCCGTGCGTGAATCGAACCCGCGACACGCAACGCAACAGTCAATCGCTCAGCCACTATGCCAACCGTGCCGTCAAAAATCATTCAAATCATTCCCTCTACGTCCACTCGTGAAACAAATGACATCTACTGTTATAAAAAGTGTACGCTTGACCTCGAGGTTGGAAAAGTACACTTAAAACAAAAAGTGAAAATATGGGTGTACTATAAGTACAGACGCCAGCAAATCAAGCTACCCGAACCTGTCAAATTTTCCCAATCATCCTTGAACCTAATGATTTAGAGAAAAAGTTGAAAATCTATTAAAGAAATTTGACAGATTGTAATAGCTTGATGTGCTGGCGTCTGTACATTTCTGCCTAACCCCACATGGATTACAGGCGTGATGTTATGTGAAGACGTTTGAAAGAAAAAAGAAAAAAAACATATTATATTTGGAAATTAAAACGCGAACTCAAGATAGCCCTGTGGCCACGTCCTAAACATTCCTGTCTAAATATGTTAGGATCAGATTTATCTAGAGGAATGGGCTTTAAGCGTTATGATGAAGATTCCCTAGCTCTCCCAAGAGAGTTTTTCGAATATTGTGTTGAGTGCCGCATTTTTTGCGGTAAAAAGGCGACATTTTACGTATAGGCTTAATAAAGTGGCAGTGATACAAAATGTGAACACACTTAGGTATACTATAGACGGTGTAAGGGACAGCCCTCCACAAACTGATGGTGTGAATTCAGTATATCATAATAAGATGACCGGTACAAGAAATTATTTCAAAATGTTATAGGAATCCAATAAATATGAATTGTTTTATTTCCTCATTCGCAATGTATCGTTACCGTGGCACGTGGTGTAAACGACCGGCAAGTGCGACGACGATGAACTCTGTAGCTAGGCAGGAAGTGAATAGCTGATCGTTCGTTAGAGTATTTCAACATCCATTAGAATAGTAACTGAAAAAAAAGCCAGAGAAAACTTCCGGTAGAGTATGATTCAAAATAAGGAGCTGAATGCACCCTGCCAGTTTGAGGAGATGCCTGTATAGTTTATCATACACTAGTAACCTGCCCCTGCTTTTCAATTTGGTTACGACTTGACGAAACGACGAGATTTCTTTAATAAATGTAAAAATTATAAACATCTATAACTTCCGAAAAACGCCTAGTTGACGGTTCCCGTGACCCAGCTGGCTTTTACCTTGGCAAGAGGCTAAGCGATCCATACAACGTGGCAACGCCGGTGTCGCCAGTCTCTTGGGCACATTACCAATTGACAGCGTTGAGGAAGTTTTGACGGCTTTTTAGTTTAGTTACTTTCATTTATTTCATCATACTTCCGAAATAAATTCTCTAAATGATGAAATAATAAAATAAATAAAAATAACCTTTATTTTCCTATAATTTACGATTCTATATTTTTTTAAACTTAACCTATTAAGGGGTCATCCATCGCTGGATGAAGGCCTCCTCCATCTGTTTCCATCTATAAATGATGGCATAATCGCATCACAGAGGAATAACGAGAGAGTTGGTCAGAAGAACAAAGCGGTAACCTTTACGGACACTGAAAATTTAAAAATACAAAAGAACATACGAAAGTGAATAATCCATCGGCATGATACATTCGATGTTCAGTTAATCTATCAGAAACCTAGCTTAGTATCTTTAGAAAACGATGGGCTCTTTAGTTTCGAAAACACAGGCTTACATCGCGAGGAGAGGCCCTAGCACGAACGCGCGATGTAAACGATATATAAATACGTCATTTTTTTAATCGAAAACACAATTATCCTATAGCATTTTACTTAAATTTTTTGCAACAAGCACAATCAGTATCATCCATAGATATGAATAAAATCTTAAAATTTTTAAAATAGTATAATAGATACGAGTATTTTATAAATTTTTAAAATGGACATATTTACGTTACGTTTACATCGCTAGGGCCTCGCTTTTGCGCTCTTTAATATTAGTTACGTGATAATTAATACGTCTATTGAACAAGTAATTACGCCGACACAAATCAAAGCCGAAACCTGACAACTGTGGTTTTGAAACCGAAATACGCGTCAGTGATTAGTTATTTACACAAAGAATTGGTAAAACTCTGGTATCTTGTCGTGAACATATAGCCAATACTGAATCTATGTAAGTATATGGATTAAGTACCCGTAGGGTGGGGCTGCGGGACTGTTCGAAATACCGTGGCCGTGGAAAAAAACATCCATGTTCCTTCTTATATATAAATATATAATACACATTGCAATAATATAGCTTATGTACAATGGCGAGCTTAACCCAAAAAAAAAGCAAGAAGACTGTTCGAAAGAGATACTGCGGCTCTGGAACACAAAGGGCCAAGAAGGATCATGGATGGGTTTTAGTCAGTAAAATTCTGACACTTTCTTCCACTCGCCCAGAGCGGGGGGGGGGTCATTTGATGATTTCCAATCAGAAAAAAAGAAGTACCCGTGGGGTGTTGATTAGTTATTAGGTAGTTTGTCTGTTAATATTCACTGACTGCCTCTTGACTTGGCTGTCAAACAAAACTTTGTAACCTAGTAGCTGATGGTAAGTACTCTTGGAATCGCAAACTGGGTTTTACCATGTCCCTATGCTTACTATATTACCTGAATCATCATCATCAACATCTTCCTGCCCTTGTCCCAAAACAAACAGTTCCACTAATTTAAAGGGATTATGATTACCCAACAGTAAAAAAAAAAAAAAAAAAACGGGTGTAGAAAGACGCTTAACGAAGCTGAAAGGCACTTGTTCTCCCCGTCATTGCAACCATTTTTTTTTTTCTGGACCATACCTGTGAACCTTCTAGTTACGGAGATATTGGAGGTCAAAGTTCCATTTTTTCACAAGTTTTTTTTAAATACTACTTTTTACAGTTTTAACTTTACTTTAATTACCTCCACGACCCGTTTACTATTCAAAGCATCCATCAGCACCAAGTTTTGAGTGCGTTACATTGAGTCCTACCGTAAAACGTGATTTTTCACCCCAAAAAAAAAAAGTCGTTTCCCAGCAATAATTTTTGCGTAGAGTGACTTAGTTTGATGTACATAAAGCTTGGTTGACGGCTTCGTGAAGGGTCCGTTTACACCTTGTATGAAATTCAAAGCAACAACGTCGTTCACAATGAAATTTATCTATTAATGCCCGTCAATTTACTAAATGAGTTCACATCTCACAAATGGCATTTCCTGCTAGGGACTGCTGTTTCTCTCACTGCTAAATATGTATGGGCTCATTACATTTTCGAGTTCACTACGAGAGGCGAAAAGAGGTCTTAGACGGTGAAGACTCTGAGAGGAGGACTTAGGAGGGTAAGTAGGTGCTGAATTTTCATGCGCATGCTTTAATTATTTTATTGTTCTTTTTTGGAAGAATGCTTGAATTTTGAACGTTTTGTGCTGTTGCAAGGGAGTTTTTGAGATTAAGTTTTTGGATATTTCAGCTTTATTTCCGTATTTTTACTAATCGTTTATGTAAGAAGCTAAAAAAAATATGGAACGATTGAAATTTACGAAATAAAAGGAAATTTCCGACGACTCGCCAGCGAGAAATTTCCTTTTATTTCATAAATTCAGCTCAGACAGCCCTCTGGTCACGCCTGACCAGAGGGCTGGCTCTTTCGTTGGCCAATTAGCATTGCCATTCAAAGTGGCAATGCTGCCAGTCTTCTGGGCACGTTTCCGGATGACAGCGATGTGGAGGAGTACTTAGACGCCTAAGCGTCCTGTTGTTTATTTAGTCTAGTCTAGTCTAGTAGTAAAAAGAAGGTCTATTTTTGTTTTAAATATATAAATTAGAACTCCTTTTTTAAATATTTAGTTTTAATTATTCTATAAGCAGCTTTAATTCGTTACACGTCTAGAAAGTGGTTTAGTGATAGGTGACGTTCGACAAAAAGGAATGAAACAAGAAACGCGTTGTGCCAACGTCAAGTAACATGATACAAGGATATTATAGGAAGATGAATAATCGTTTATGTTACCAAGAGCTGGCAGTTTATTAACACACTCGTTACCAAACCCTTTTTAAGCTCCTTACGTATATTTTAATTAATACGTAACGTAACGTTACTAAACAGGGCTATCAATAAAAGGGACCTCATTTGTTTTAAAGATGTCCATTTTTTATCGTTCCAAACCTAAGAAGATAGTTTTTAACCTTTAATCTCGTTTATCGTCAATGTATTTTGGTAAAGTGACAAAGACGACCCTGAAATTCACCTAAAACCTGCCTGCCCTTATACCTGCCCTTTTAAACCGGCACAAAAAAGATTGGATCCATTTGTAATCCTGGCGTAAAAGCCTGATAAACTCGCTTCGATAAAAAGTCACTTTTCACAAACAATATTCGAGTATGCAGATCAATTGAACTGTATCGCAACTACATTTCGGAAAACGAATTCAGTGTACCAATGGGCGAGTCCATTTTCACGGAATACTGAGCGATCATGATTGCTTTGATCGGAGTATCTTTCTGACGCGTATCGCGTACTCGCTTCGCCAAAAAGATACATCCCTTTGAACAATACGTCGAATTGATTCAAAGAAATTGCAGTTGGTCTTTTGGGAACTGTTTCCTGTGCAGAAAACTGTTGAAAAGTCTACACTGACGTTTAATTAAAACGGTTGTCGGAACCAATGAAAGTTTTGACTGTTTTTGTACCTACGAGTGTTATATTTAGGTCAATATTTTGTAAACTTGCTTGTCCTCTTCTTTCAATCAAAGTTACTGGAAGCCATCATCGATCATGTTACCTGTAACAAAAGAAAATACAACATTAATAATTTTCATATACTAAAACATCTATTGCAGAAACCCCGTGAAACTGCTAAAAGCAGTGCATTTTTTTTTTCGGATGGGAAATCAGCAAATGACCCCTCCCGCTCTGGGCGGAGTGGAAGTCACTCCCTAGTGAATGACTTTTACTGACTAAAACCCAATCATGTTCTTTCTTTGCCCTTTGTGTTCCAGAGCTGCGGTATCTCTTTCGAACAGTCCCGCAGCTCCGGCAGGCATCGGCCCGGCCTGTCGTCATAAGATGGACGGACGGCGAGCTAGCCCATTACTCACCGTCCATAGACCCGCGAAAAAAAAAACAGAAACCCTGTGAAACTGCTAAAAGCAGTGCCTTTACGGAAACTTTTATATGGTCACCATTAAATAAATTAAAATTCGAAAATGTAACTCGCAATAATGGCTTCGATAAAGCGTCATTCTAAAACACTTGGCAAGCAATTGGGTAATCTCAGAAATACGATAAACTTTTCACTCCAAACCAACAATTATCCATGCCGTTCATTCAACGTCTTCTTCGTGAAACTCTTGGAACAGCAGTGGTGATCATCAGGTAGCGACTTCTGTTCTGTAGGGAAGGATGTGATTCGTCTCATGATCGGTCACCACGTCTTCCTGCTGCACTCATGCAAGGAACCGCCCACAGCAGACTTAATTTAGTTTATTTTAGTCGGTCCATCGTATGGATGGACTACGAAAAGAAAATCAAGGACTACGTTGAAGATAGAGAAGTTTGGCTTTAGTTCCTTCTGCGCATGCGGCTTCTCTGGTAGCTCATAAACGGCACAAATATGTGGATGTCTCCAACTATTCTCAATCTAATTTTTTCTCTTCTTTCTAATCAGATTTTTTACAATAGTTTTCAAATCATTTAGACATCTTTTGCTTAGAATACTTACAGCACTGATTTATTATATATTAGATATTTGTGTCACTTGTTTAATTTAGTATTTTACAATATTTTCCTACCCTTGTATAGATTCTTTTTTACCGATTGTTTGTGAATGTGAGAACATTGTAGGCGTTGTAGATTTCCAGCTGCTTGTTAACTTTGTATCTTTTTTTAAATCTCTTGTAGTAAACAACGACTTATTGTCGGGCCTACGCTGTCCCCCCATACTTAAGTACAAATGCTGTAACCATGATAATATTGTAACACCAAATGATTTGAAAAGAGTAACCATAGAATTTCTTGCCGGTTCTTCTCCATAGGAAACGACCAACCCGAACCGTACACCTTTTTGTCGACGGTTTATAAGAGCCCACCTGGGCCTATGTGAAATAAAACACTTGATTTTGATTTTTTATTTTGATGACCTTCCTCGTGCTCTGCCTCTCATCCATTCAACACCTAACATTTACCTTTTCCTTTCAAACAGGAAACTCTACTTAAACATTGGCCTAATTTACTTTCTCGTGAATTTCGTTAGACTGCTATTGTTTTCACGACTGGATTTAAGGTCACCCGATACTGATTGTGTTTGTTTTCAATTAGATTAAATCCTGACCCGAGTTTCAGTTTGATTTATTCATATTTATGTTAGCCATCGGAAGTAATTAAATTAATTTGATCTTGAAAGTGAACTGAGCAGATCGGGGCACTACTAATATTAGCACTACTTCGGGATTATTTAAAATGCTCGTGGCTAAATAATAACAGCTACAGTCGATGTTCAAGGTTAAGCAACGCTTGCCTAAGTCGGTCCGTTGATGGGTGACCATCGATTAAATACCGAGTTTCCGCCGTGTCTGGGAAAGCAGGTTAAGCCTTTGGTCTCGAAAGTCTGACAACCACTCTTATCAAAGAGTGAATTTCGCAGTAGGTACTAACTGGGTTGTGGAGGTTAGATAGACAGTCACTCCATGAAAAATACTGGTAAGACTGAAAGCCGACCTCAACATAGTTCGAAAAAGGTTAGGCAGATGATACAAATATGTATTTGTTAACAACGCGAATTAAAACATCGACCTAGAGAGCAAAACTCTTATCAAATATATTTTTATGAATAAAAGAAAACGTTTCGACGTTTTTCTAAATGCAAACATTATATTTACAGTCCCAGATGAATTAATGAATATTTTAAAATGATATTTTTGTGAAATGCCCTTCACAAAGGCAATTTCTGACACGTTCATTAAACTGCTATGTCCTAATTCATAAGCGGTAGCGATTTCAATCATTTATGATTATGTTCTATTGGTTAAGAATACACCATCTTCTGTCAAACCCTTTCCCAACTACCCTCGGGCGACACCCAGTCTAACTGAGTGCAACTTAATAGCAGTCTTAACATGGAGCGACTGCCTATCTGACCTCCATAACCAAGTTACTGGGTAATTCGATGCACCTTTTGAACCATAACGACTGTCAAAGATCTATGAAAGAACACAAAACAATGCACAATCGCGAATTAAACTGGATGAAATTAAAACCTTCAATTCTTGAATCATTTAACATCATAAACATAACATTCATTTATTCTCAGGCAACTTTGGCCCATAGATATACATAATATCTTACAGACTAACATAAATTAGGATAAAATACAAATTGCGTTTGTAAAGTTAGTAACACTTCACTTTTGCACTGTCACTGTGCTATCATGTGGCAATTGTTGGCATATAACGAATGGTTTAGATTTAATTATGATGTCATCCTTCTTTCATGCAACATTTTGAAATGAGAGCCATTGTGAAAGTGTTGTATTTTATTGTGAGATTTATTCTGCTTACAAGCCGCTTGTTCTTATGACTTATACCACACGTTCCCTTCCAAACATAAATGCTGAGGTATACGCTTTGTAAAGGCACCTTTAAGAAAATTGAAAAACCAAGTGTTGCTTTCATAAATCTTAAATCTTTCTTGTTTTGCAAATGTTTTATCTCGTTACAAAGCCGTTTCATTGCATTATTTACTTTCGCATTTCACTATTCTGAATTTTGATTCACAGTATAAGTAAAATAAGCCTTTCTGAAGATATTTAAACTCACTGCTTAGTTAAGCATGGGTCTTAGGTCCAATCACTTGGTCCACCAAAGTATTATTGGGTTGCTCAATTAGGAATATCTCATCATTCTCGCTAACTACGAGGAGATAAATTCACATAGCGACAACTTCAAATCCCGACTCCTAAAGCATCTAAATAAGCTTGGCGGGGCAGCTAACAATCCCAGAAAGCATCCGTCGATTAAAAAAGCGACGGGATATTTTCGATCAGAACAGTCAGTGATGACTTCGGGAAGTTAGGGCAGACTCTACTGGGAGTAGAGCCCAACACGCCATCTGAACCGTCTCATCTGCTCATAGTCTGAAAGACTGACCGCAAGGTTAAAGAAAGGAAAAAAAAAGAAAAAAATATCTCTAACATTACGACTATTACAGACAAGAGCGCATCAAGCTACTACAATCTGACAAATTTCTTTAATAGATTTTCAACTTTATCGCTAAAGCATTAGGTTCAAGGTTGATTGGGGAAAATTTGACAGTTTCGGGTAGCTTGATGTGCTGGCGTACATGTGAATCAAACGTATCTGATAAATTTGGGTGCACATATACGAGTACGTTACTTCTGTCTACCCCGCGCCGTTGTCACATATACATGACAAGCAAGCGCGTGCCCTGTACGCCAAACGACACAAATATGTGACAAAATGGTAGGTGAAATTGTGGCTTAGCGTGGTGGGCATGCGCGTGCGTTTATTCTCTGGCATTCAAAGGGTTTCATGCTCTGGAGTGCCAAAGGTTTAATAACGGTCCACAAACGTTTGTTAATCTATAGCTTATTTCAATCGTATTCAGAAGGCAGAGTCTGAAGGTAAAAGGTTATTCCTCCGTTGACGTGCGGCCTAAAGACCGTGAAGAATTATGAATTAACCAAGCTTTCAAGGGCAACCTATTAATAGCCTATTCATTAGTCCATGGCATTTATTGTATCCGTATGGTGTGAGGAGGAAGTGATAGAAAGTTGGGAGTTAAAAATAGCGCCGGTTAAAGAAAAACTGAGGGAGCAACAGACAATTTGTTGTTGTGGAGAGGTGAGGAGCTTGTCACAAGAAAAATGTGAAGTATGATTGTGGATGGCTGATGGAAGAGACAAGCCACAGAACCGATGACAACTAGCTTATGCCCGCGGCTTCGCCCACGTGGAGTTTGGCTATTGTCTCACAGGATCGTAATACCGGGATAAAAAGTATTCTATGTGGTGATCCAGGTTATAAACTATCTATGTGCCAAATTTCATTAATATTGGTTCAGAAGTTTTTGCGCGAAAGAGTTACAAACGTCCATCCATCCTCACAAACTTTCGCATTTAGTAGAAAATACACAAACACGTTTAATATTAGAATGTTTAGTGTAATAAATTCACAAAGGTTCTGACAGTTCATTGAATACTGAACTCATGACAAGACATTTCCTAGATAACTAGATGGACTCAATGTTGTTACCCAATTTCAAGAACTCTACGAGATTCGCGTAAAAAAAGGCTGAGGATTGAGTTTATTTAGGCTCCAAGTTTTTTTGACTACTCAGGTTTTCTTAAGATATTTTTTGTCGATTTGCTCTAAGATTCTATTAAATTTCAGGGTAAAAGAGGGGATAAAAAAGGTCTAATATTTTCTAAGTGGTTTTAATACGATCTCTAAAAAATTGGGCTTCATCAATTAAGAATAGTTAAATTGGCAAAATTAGACCATCGTTCGAAAATTGGTTACTATCCCACCAAAAAAACCTACAAAAACACCTCACAGCGTGTAGTACCTGCTCATCATGCCTTTACCCAGTCAGGCAATCTCTACAGAACGCTAGCTGTTACTACGTCTTCATACTCATAACATCACGCCTTGTAATCCCTGAAGGGTTAGGCATAGGCAGAGGTGTACCTAACAAGTACACCCACATATTGCTAGTTATGTTTAAGTCCCATGTAATAGGGGAGTCTATTGCCACCAACCGGACACAAATCCAGATCCCGTGGCTGCTACTGATGGAAAAACCCAATAACACTTTGCACGTCCCAGGAATCGAACCCAGGACTTTATGTTCAGCAGCCGCGCTAAGGACCACAAGACCAACGAGGCAACGAGGATTACTCCTTGTCAAAAAACCAAGCATAAAATCGTGGTCTATTTGTTCAAAGAGTGAACTTTAGCCTAGTAAGCTTTTAGCTATAACTTGTAAAGCACTCGAAGAGCTTAATTAATAAATAAGTAAATAAGTTAGCACAACTGATCACCGTCTGAGCTCAATCAAAAAAAAGTATTCTTCTTCTTAGCGTGTCGATGGCAATCTAAATAGTGTCAGCCCAGAACTGAGCAACTAGTTTGGCGCTTTCGGTAGCGTCCACCAGTTCCTGTAGTAAACAAACAACAGGACACGCAGGTCACGATATTAAATGCCCATCGTTTGTAGAACAGCACCACATTTACACTCCAGGGCAGAGTCATTAATGAATCTCCACCTAAGCAGGTTTTCCTTGCTGCGACCAACCTGGAACCCGAGTCTATTCAAAGACTTTCAGGTCAGCCATGGCAACTCATATCCAGGTAGTAAAAAGTATTCAAAACAGAGTACTGTTGACATGAAAATAGTTTGAAGAGAAGAGGTAACAAAAACTTGCAAAAATGGCTGTCTCCGTAATTTTTCATACGTTGTGTCAGAACCCAACATTCTATGTCAGTACATTATCTGGTTGTTATGATTGACTCGCTGCAAGAAACGTGACCGTAATGTAAACCAGACATTTTGTTACGTTTTCAACCATTTTTGTTATGAATTTGAATGTTAGTGTTCGAAAACAGTGTTTGAAAGAAAAATAATATGAATTCGTACCTAGCTTCTAGAACACTGTATATTTATATTCATAATTATTATTCTCAACTAACTTTAACCTTATACGTGGGTAAACTTATTTGAATTTTATTTTGCTAAATGTTACATTAGGAATTGGGAGACTGCTTTTGCCCAGCAGTGGGACAGTGTAGGCTAAGGATTCCATCAGATGGACTGCATCGCAGCAACCGCGCGCAGTCAATATTCAACTGCGTGCAGTTGTACGTTCGACTTCGTTCAGTCATGATATCAACTTCAGTCGGCTGCAGTCGTGTGAAGTCAATATTAACTGCATACAGTCGTGACTTCAACTTTATGCAGTCGGCTACAGTCGTGTAGTGTCGATGCACGCTGTCCATCGCTAAGGTTGTCATCAGACGGACTGCATCGCAGCAACCGCGCGCAGACGATGCATCTATCGACTGCGCGCGGTTGCTGCGATGCAGTCCGTCTGATGGCAGCCTAACAAAAAAAAGTGCTATATTTGTACCAAGTATAAATTGATTCTTTCTCCATCCTATAAGAATACGTGACTAAACCAATATTTCTTATTTATGTACCGAATTGAATCAGAGACTTCTGTAAGTAAACAAAGTATTATTTGTGACATTTAGAGGCCTACTTGACTGGCACGTTTCGGGAATCTTCCGAAAATAAATTGAATGACACAAATGTCAAATATTGCGTTTTTTGTGTTTTTAAATAAATAGAACTTAAATAGCCTCGCCATTTCTTTGCAAATAGATCGTACCCCACAGGGGGTGCCCTTAGCGCGTAGTCTCTAAGTTCTTATGCCCCTGGCAGGAGGCTTTACACTCAAGGCACCCACAGGATAGGATAGTCCGGTTAAGCAGACGACAACCTCCTAGGTAGACCTGCGAGATGCAGTCTGATAATCACTACCTAAATTATAATTTGAAACCTATTCGATTACGTTTTATGATCTAGAAAATGGTTTTAGGGGCGCACTTAAGCTGGATTCAGACCAGACCAACGGAGAATACCGAAGGCTCCATTATAGCTATCAGTTGCGGAGGTTCCATACAACTCGATTCCTACCGGCTTCCCTTTGAAAACGGGCACAATGAATATTCCATAGACAAATAATAAAATCACATTAAAGACACGTACTCCGGCTTACCTCTTAAAAAAATTAACCCTTCGCTACTGATAGCTATATAAAGCATGGAATTGTTATTCTTCTACCCAAAGCAAATAAACCCTACTCATTGGCGTTTGTTTCCACGACGTGTATACTCAGCTTTACACCGGGCTTTTGTTGCATTCACCCCTGTTTTTAAATCCTATACAACCCCCTGTTTCATTGCATTTTCAGGCTAATCCTTTCGGAGTGTTCAATTTAGATAATAACATGAAAATAAATATGGTTCAGAGGTATACTTTACATGTTAGGTGCTGAACTTTAGTCTCGCTGAAATAACAGCCAGTGACAAGCCAGGCTTGCCCAACGCCCAGCATCCCTTTGTCATGCAAAAGAGATGTGTAGCTTTTTTTCTGCTTGATTCAACTGGGTGCCTTTTGGAAACGCGGGTGTATTAATAATTTGATTATTTATGAAATTGAAATATGTGACCCAAAAATGATGAGTTTCACGACCCACATCACGTAGTCAGTAATAATTATATTATCAATCACGAATCCCAGTAACGGTTAATTGCAAACAAAATACGTACTTATTTGTCCGTAACCCGCAAAGGCCGACACCTGAAACTAACTCTCAGCAATGCTGCAATACGATGAATGTATCTTATACCTAACCGGAAGCTTGAGGATGTAACCCTTTTTTTCGGATGGGAAATCATCAAATGACCTCCTCCCGCTCTGGGCGGAGTGGAAGGGCAAAAGGTGAAAGACTCGTACTGTCTAAAACCCATCCATTATCCTTCTTTGCCCTTTGTGTTCCAGGGCCGTGGTATCTCATTCGAACAGTCCCGCAGCACAACAGTCCGGCAGGCAGGATGTAACCCTCAACCGATGATCTCTCCCTCAATGTCCTTGTGGGTTTCAAGGACTAAACAACTACCCACCATTATCTATCTAAAAGCTCCAGATTTTCCAGGAATTCAAATTAATCATTCCAATATAATACTAAAGCACACAATTTGGGAGCGAATCAAACTTCGGACCGGGACGGATTTGGTCGACAGCCAAAACGTGACCAAAATTAATGATTTGGTATTTGAAGTGAGAGAGGCTCATTACAGCCCTGGAATCTAATTTGTAATTGTTTATTCTGTAGAAAATGTTTCGTTTTATGAATAAATTGGGCTAACAGAAACGAAAATGCAAGGAAATTAGATTAGTGGATTCAGGGAATGGTTTGACTTGTGTATTTGTAATCTCTGCCGCTAATGCTCGGTGGAATTTGAATCAGATATTGTAATGTAATTTTGCGAATGTGTTTTCCTTGGAATTATGTTGTAATCTGGCTGTCGTACATGTTTTTAGGAGTTTGGATTAGAGGAACTTAATGTCAATTTGACTTCTTGTATGGCAAGGTATTTGACATTTCATCATACGTTAACTTGAACATACTCACCTTTTTCATATGGGGGCAAGCATAGACTACAGGACCACCACCATTTTATCATTGATTAGAAACTCAGTTAGACAAAACAGACCCTCTGTTTTGTCTGAAAACTTTCATTAACAAAAAGATCAATTATTGCATATTGTCTCATGAAGATCGTTTCAAATCGTCGCAATTTTGCAGAACATAAACTTATTTCGATTCAAGCATTTACAATTACCACACCATTTCATTCAAGGTACTCATCCCTCCCAGTTCACAAGTAAAGCAATAAAACAGCTTCACCTCAGTTTAGAGACTATTTGAGCAGTTGAGCTATGAAGCAGGCTATTGTGGCAATTATCTCGAGCGCGCACAAAGCAAGCTGGCGCTGGGGACGGTCAACTTGATCCTATTACTTGTATCCGTTTATATTTAGTTACTGGCTTTTGCTCACGGCATCCCGTATTTAGGTTGAAAATTGTCCCACGGGATGTACTATCGGGATGATAATCCTAAGTCCAAGAGACTAGGCTGTTTGTGGATGTGAGTTTAAATGTTTGTAAATGCACCCACGACACAGGAGAAATTCCTTGTGTGGGGCAACGTTTTTTTTTTTAAATGAAAAAAGAGTATCCGATACCGAACTATAGACCATGGCCTCTGTTTGTTATTTCATGGAAATCTGGTCAAGAGGTAACGGGTAAAGGTAATGGTTCAAAAGATCAGAACCACTTTATCATTTATCAGTATTAAGTATGGATGTAAGCAGGACTGGATGGGGCTTGTCGAAAAAAGAACTGGATGGATGAAAATCAGAAGATGAAGACCTGTTTGTTTTTATTCGTTTAAGAGTTTCCTTCTCCAAATTAAACGCAAGATAAGCATGCCTCATGAAGATAACCCGGAATTAATGAATATGGTTTGTTTTATTAATTCTGAAATTTAATAGAAGCAGCGTGACTACACCACAAGGCAGACCTAAGACGAGAAAATTCACTACAAGACTCTAAACAAAGAGAGAGACAGAGGCGAGGAGCTTGTGGCTAAGTAATAACAGCCGCTTGGATCAGTCTTCAAGTTAAGCCGCGTTTGCCTAGGTTGGTATGTAGATGGGTGACACCCATTTCATACCGAGTTTCCTCCGTACCTCGGAAAGCACTTTAAGCCGTTGATCCCGGCTGTCATTTGCAGATCTTTGACACACGTACGTTACACGTAGTCAGTAGCCCGAAAGTCTGACATCCAGTCTTAACAAGGGCTATCGTATTACCCAGTACTCACTGGGTTGTGGAGGTCAGATAGGCAGTCGCTCCATGTAGCGCGTCCATTTACACTGGAAGCCGACCCCAACATAGTTGGGAAAAGGCTAGGCAGATGATGATGACTCAAAACAGAGACAGAAGCATTGAAACCAAGAATCAGTTCTAACTACGTTCCCTCAATAAGTGAAGATAACTTTGTATTATTACATTTATCTGTTTTTGACGGTCTACCTGGATACGCGTCTAGTTTCCCAACTTTCCGACCTTTTAGCGTAACTTACCATTTCCATTAAACTATTACTGAAACTGTCAGAAAATTGTTTTTAGAGAACAAAACAATAATTTGTTAAACAATATTTTAAGGCCTTTGATTGGTAAATACCAAATACGTGATATATTTGGTTGGTTGAGAATAATTTAATTTATTTACGGTGCTGTGTGAAATATTGATTTTCATAATTATAACAAATTCCTCTTGTAAGGTTATAAGTAGGCTGTACGTTTGAGTTAAAAATAAAGCATTGTGCCTTTAGAACAATGATGGGTATTTTACACAGTGGCCTACGAGTACACGAGCACCAATATGTAAACACTTAACAACTTCTAAAAGTGTTTTTCTCTCCTACTGTTCTGATTAAAATTTCACGATGTTACTAACATAGTATTCTTGAACTCATATTTTTTATGAAAAAGATCCTATCTCCAAGTTACAATCGTTATTTCTCGCGAAAATTGCTTTTGAATTTAGGAAAGTGTATAAATATTAGTGCTCGTGACTGTGCATTAGCTCTTTTACACATGGGTAATAAGTTAACATAATTTTGACGTAATAGCCCAAGTGGCCACTTGATTATGACAAAGGTGTTAAGAAAAATTCTTTGTTGTCCCATGGCATGAACCAACTTGCCTGATTGGGACCTGGTACTGTACCAGGTCCCAATTGATTACCAGTCGGTTAGTGACACTACAGCTGGTGCAACGTTGAATTAGGCTTAAGAAACCAACAAGTTGATTCCTAGTTTCAAATACAAGGCAGCTAAATTACTAATTTTTTACAAGGCAAGGAATTATCATACAGTATCTTCTTCAGAATATTATACAGTTATAAATATAGCCACGTTTATGTTTTACGAGAAGTTGAGGAACTAAGCCGGTTATTGTAATAAGAGGATTGTACCTAAGAGAATATTTAAACGCGTCTTCATAACTAACTAGTTCTTAAGTAGGTAGTTGGCCATGTACCTACTTTATATTTATGTGTGTACTTCGGTCATGTCAGTAAGTATGCATGTTAGCAACACTTATTCAGATTGATAACTATTAAATATACAGTGACATTCCATTAGACATTTAAGAACTGCATTTAAATGAGAATCCTTGGATTTTATCTGTACTCCATGGAGTTTCTTGCCCATTCTTCTCCATAGAGATCTACGCCTTGAAATGGGCAACTACAGTACTTTCACAAGTTATTATGCTTTGTGTCTGTGACTGTAGCTTTGCTTTCTTTGTTTTTTTGTGACATTCAAAAGTGCCTGTAATGGTCTAATTGAAATAAATAAATAATTAAATAATAGTTTGAGTTTGACTTGATTAAACTTGTGAACCCATTAAGAATTTTAGTCTCTAACAGGTATTCCAGAACTCTACAGTGCAAAGAACGTAATCCCATCTGCTGCCTGCTATTTGGACAGCCCAAATTAAATACCCAATAGCTTATGAAGTCTAAAGTTTTCAGTATTAAAGAACGTTAGTGTACTCATGTTGCCCACTATCTTGTGGACTATAATATCTCCTGCGTCGAAAGCTGGTCTCCGCTGGGATTGGCCACCTTGACAGGAGGACTATACTTTAAATCACTGTCCAATGATGTGTGTGTAATTATTCTTACAGACCAAGATAATTATGCCTTTTTTTTCGGATGGGAAATCATCAAATAACCCCTCCCGCTCTGGTCGGAGCGGAAGGGAGTGTCAGACTTGTACTGACTAAAACCCATCCATGTTCCTTCTTAGGCCTTTGTGTTCCAGGGCCGCGGTATCTCTTCCGAAGAGTCCCGCAACCCCGGCAGGCATCAGCCGTTGCGAACCCCTTCCGGTTTGCTGTCATCTCTTTGAAGCGCGCGTGGAACACGAACGCGCCTCGACACGGCAAAATTATTATGCCTCAATTATCTAAATTCTTCCTTCAAAACTGTGCATCCATGAACCTCATAAAATAGAACCTTTATTCTGCCACCTACAAAAACCTTTTCTCCAGTGGACCGGTGCGTCACTTCACCACAATTATGGCGGTTAAAGTGGACGCTAACTAACTACGTCCCGCGACACAATACTCTCGCGTCTCTTAATTAAACTTAATCCAGGCGAGGTTATTATTCTTGGTTGGGTGTGCGACAGAGATAACTATTTGAATGATGGTTTCTAACAATGGTGAATTTACAGGTAAATAATATGGTCCATGTTCCCATGTAGTTATTATCATCATCTACCTAGCCTTTTCCCAACTATATTGGTTTCAGCTGGATACCAGTATTTTACATGGAGCGACTGATTGACTCGAGTTTGCCCTGGCGGTTGAGAGAATGTCATGCTCACTCAAATGTCTCGCTGATGGTGGCGGGTGTGTCGGATCATTCGGTTCCCTTCAAAATGGTTGAGTTGAATGGTGCTGATCCATGCGTCATGTTCGTGAACGGGCGCTGTCAGTTGGGACTGGTCATCTCTTGGCTGCCATGGTTTATTCTAACTACTTTGTTTTTAAATTGTTGATCTAATCTTTTACTCTGGACGCTCTTAATGTGCACATCTTTCTACATCGTTCTCACATATATGTATTATCTCAACATGAATGATGTAACCAAGATCTTGTAAAAATATTTTGATTGAAAAGAGTGTCCATGGAGTTTCTTGCCCATTCTTCTCCATAGAGATCTACGCTTTGGAATGGGCAACTACAGTACTTTCACAAGTTATTATGCCTTGTGTCTGGGACTGTAGCTTCGCCTTCTTTGTTTTTCTGACATTCAAAAGTGCCTGTTATGGTCTAACTGAAATAAATGCTTTGAGTTTGAGTTTGATCTGACCTCCACAACCCAGTTAGTACTGGGTAATACGATACCCCTTGATAAGACTGGTTGTCAAAAATCTACAAATGACACCCGGGGCCAACGGCTTAACCTGCTTTCCGAGGCACGGACGAAACTCGGTATGTAATGGGTGGTCACCCATACACAGACCAACCTAGGCAAGTACGGCTTAACCTAAAAATCAACCCGAGCGGCTGTTATTATTTAACCACGACCTCCTCCTCACGTAGTTATTATCACAAACTTTAATTTACAATATGAAGGTGCTTTTATGGCTGGCGGTAGTAGTAATTTTCAAATCTCAACGGAGACTAGGTCATCATATGTCTATCCTTTACCCAACTATGTTGGGGTCGGTTTCCAGTCTAACGAGATGCATCTGAATACCGGATTTTTACATGCAACGAGACTGCTTATCTGACCTTCACAACCCGTTAATGGGTATTACGAATCCCCTTGATTGGTCAGATTTTCGGGATTCTTAGTCTACCCGTAACGACTTTCGAAGATATACAAATGATTGCCGGAACCGACGACTTAACGTGCTTTCCAAGGCACACAGGGAACTCGGTTTGTAATCGATGTTCACCCATCCAAAGACCGACATAGGCAAAAAAAATATACAAACACTGCCTAGCCTAGAAGCTAGTTTACACAATTCAATAGTATTTGTAGGCACTTAGTTATTACAGAAGATAATATAGATTATTATTTTAATTAACTGAACTCTCGACACAATATAATTATCGCTTACATTTCATGCTTACCTTCTCTAAACATTTAGTTGAAATAATCCTTTTTGATAGGTAAATTGCTGGTCTCGGTTTTATAGGGCAAAACAATTAACTCGATGGATAGATGATATTCAGAATAACCTGACTCTATAATAATTTAATAGCTGAGGTTCGATTAAGGATGCACGATACTTATCGATATTTTGGATCCATCCGGATTCTACCTACCGGTTTCGTTCCAATACTCTTAATATTGAATAGTATCGTAGCGTCCTCTTGAATGCACAATACTAACTAATCAATCCCTCAAAGAGCCTAGGCCAAATTCCTGGAATTCTTTTTTAATTCTTCTGAGTTCCAAACTATGTTGAAGTCAGCTTCAAGTCTAACCGGATGCAGCTAAATGAGTTGTCTATTTGTATTCGGATGCAGCTAAATGTATTCTTCTGTATTGATAGGCAACTAAGGACAATGTGACAAGACACGATATACTGATACCGGTACCAGTACTTTTGTCTTTTCAAGCATTAATTATCGTATTCGTTTGTATCGATCCAAAATATTCAAGTATCGCATCCTGTTGTATCGATACTTTAAAATATCGTATCGGATCGTGCATCACTATTTTGGGTGAAAAACCGATTGTGCAACTGTTTTTTAAACTTCTCCAACAATTAAGGTCAATTTTCATACCCGTCGTGTTTATATTATTTTTCCGAAAAGCCGGTTTTAATTTATTTCCGTGAAACTAAAATATAGGTCATGTTTCAGGCAATTACGAATCGCAAAAAGTTTATGAAATAAATGCGGCAAATCGATCTCAAAATCTCACTTAGTGATTGTTGATTTATTTTTTCGCACGCTAAGATATTGGTTCCTCCAATAAAATGCTAAATGTCAGGGGTCTCCAACCTTTTCCTTAGAAACGCTCCCTTAAGTGGGAATACTGTAAGAAACCGTTAGGAGACAGCGATCATATTGCAATCACAAACCCATCTGCCAACAGATTATGACATTATTACACGGATAACTTTCTCTCTTGTGATAATGGATAAGGGGTCGGGAATGGATAAACTAAAATGTATCTAGATGAATATAGTTTTGATATGTCAGATTCTAGGGTAGATTTTAGGGTCAGTTACAGCATTTTAACTTGGCGTATTAATTGTGCATGAAAGCCGTGAAAAGCACTGTTTTCACAATCGGTAATTAAAAACGAAAAATGTTGCGTTAATTTATGAAACAGTCTCTTATTCAGTGATGCAGCGAAGGATAGGGTCCAGTGTTATATTTATCTAGCTACAATAAGGTTCTTTTAATACCACGTATAAAAACTGACATAGGTATCAAAATGAATAAATAAAACTAACGAATCTACGAAGACCAAGAGAATCTAAGGCATTTCACAATTTCAGCCGCTTGTACCGATTGTCGACCCACAATTTAAGGGGTTCTTCTATGAAAAGAATCTCTCGTAGAATTTATTTAAAAGATTAATGGATAAATAAAGGCGGTTGTGCCATAAATTTTCTATGTCAGGTGTAATTTGGAAGGTAATTAATCAACTGAGCGCTAGGCTCTCAAGGTCGAGAGAGCGCGAAGGAAAATATCAACAAGTTTCTACGGCGGAAAATTCACACATAAATTCACGTTTTTTCGTCATCAGGGTAGGCAGTAACTATACTGAACGCCGCCTGCACGGTCCTTAGGTACTTACTCCTTTGCTTCGTCCCTCGTTTATACATACAAGGTGTAAATGGACCCTTCACGAAGCCGTTAATCAAGTAAATTCTGTACATAAAACTAAGAAACCCTGCAGAAAAATTATTGCTGGGAAACGATTTTTTTTGGAGTGAAAAATAACCTTTTACGGTAAAACTCAAATGTAATGCACTCAAAACATTGTGCTTATGGCTGCATTGAATAGTAAACGGGTGATGGAGGTATTTAAAGTAAAGTTATAACTTTAAAAACAGTATTTAAAAAAAAACATGTGAAAAAGTTGGAACTTTGACCCCCAATATCTCCGTAACTAGAAGGTTCCCAAGTATGGTCTAGAACAAAAAAAGATCGCAATGACGGGGAGAACAATTGCCATTCGACTTCGTTAAGGGTCTTGTTACACCCTTTATATCTGATCACACACGCCCGCTGATATGCGACCAATATGTCCTTCTAGGGTAACATCTGCCTTTCACTGTTAAGGAATATTTACACGAGGAAATCCCTGAAGAAACTCAGTTGGAAAAGAGTTTGTCTTGACTTTATTCTCCTCAAATAATTCGTGGGCACTTGCCTTTTATTAGGGTTCCTTATCCTTTGTCAAGGTTTTGAGTTTATGTGAGTCATTGAACTGTGAAAACCTTCAATAGTGGTAATCATACACGATTAGGGTGTTGGAATGCCGAGTGTGAAGTCGTAAGTTAGGGTCCTATTGTGTGTGACTTATTGATCTGAACCCGTTTGTACCACTAGGATTTTTTTTAGTTCGCTTATCAGGAATACTTTGGAAAGGAAGTGAAAGTCGTCAGCCTGAACGTATACTCCGATAAATCCAAAAAATACCTTAAGTAGGTAGTTAGAAATGTGTAACGAACTGGACTTGACTGTAATTATTTCTCGGTTGAAAATGCTTTGCTTGAAGTAACAAATAAATAATGCTGAATTTCAACCAATTTAAGAATTCGCCTTTCAGCGTTTCATTCGTCTCTTTATGAACTAAAACGTCTTCACAAAGGTCGAAAGAAAATGAGCGTGACTTATAAAGATTATGCAAATTGAATAGTTTGAGCAAAGTCATGTCCCCCAACAAATTTCTTCAGCACAATGGCCCACCAGTTCAAAAGGTTTGTTATAATAACACACAATCTCTTCTATGTATAAACTACGCTGACAAGCAACAAGTTCATAAAATAAAGTACGTAGAATATCTTAAGCTTTTTGAGAGCTATTCAGGTTCATTGTTGAATCTTTTGTTGCCTAAGTTTATCTTTGAAACTTTTGTAAATCGTAATAAATATCATTATTTATGACTTAAAAGTCTACACTTTAATACCTAAATGTAGACTTTAGGGAATTATATATTAGCTTCTAAGTATTTTATATACATCACTATACTGTTGGAAATGTAACTTATTATAGCTTCGCGCAAAAATCCAGAATGGTAAGTGTTAATAAAAGTCTACACTAAGTATACACATTTCTATGATATTTATTTTGAGAGCACAACCATTAATCATTAGTCGTTAGGTAGTCAGTGGCTCAAAAAGTCTCGTATTACCCAGTACTAACTGGGTTGTGGAGGCAGATAGGCAGTCGATCCATGTAAAATACTGGTATTCAGCTACATCCGGTTAGACTGGAAGCCGACCGCAATATAGTTGGGAAAAGGCTAGGCCAATGATGATGAACATTGGATCAGACATTGGATCGTGTGGATGACAACGTCCTAGAAATCGCAACAAATTATACAGTCACCTTATTCTGATCATACTGAAGGCACAGATTAAACAAATAATTACCACAGAACAGGTCTTCCAAAAGTTACATTATTTTACAAAAATATCTGTCTTTATACTAATAAATCACGTCAAATATCTGCTACTAGTCAATAAGTGACGTAACGACATCATCCCATAATCCATACAGATTAGGCAACAGATTAGTAAACAATGAATATTCACTGATAACATCATGATACTAGCCTTGATAAGACAACAAAGAGATAAATATAACATCAGAACACGCCTGTTTACCACAAATAGGTAGACAGAAGTCCAACCTACTGTAGGTACACCCACATTTCACCACTCATGTTTTAGACCCAAACACATGAACATAACATCACGCCTGTAATCCCCGAAGGGTAAGGCGAGGTGTGTCTAATAGTACACCCACATTTCGCCAGTTACGTTTAAGTAGGGCGACCGGTAGAGTAGGTTTAGGGCGAGCCTATTGCCATCAACCGGGCACAAATCTAGACTCCGTGGCTGAGAAAGTCCTTATGGAAAAACCCAGTAACACTATGCCCGATTCGGAAATCGAACTCAGGACCTCATGCTCAGCAGTCGCACTTGCGACCACTCGAGGCAGTCCTGTGGGTGTAAAAGACCCATATAAACTGGAAAACCCAACAACACTATTTCCAGACATGGAAATCAAATCCAAGACCTCATGTTGAGCAGGAACACTTCCGACTAGACTAACATCGCAACAAAAGATACACAATAATTTCTGTTAGTCCATTCTCAAGTTATATAAACAAACATCTCAGTCTGTCCCCTAAGGACGCACCTTTTTCTTCTCCAAAGTACATAGTGTTGACCCTCTTAAAGTTATGTAAATATTTCATATTTATGATGTTTATCTTTGATCCCAGGACTTCGGATTACACCGGCCGGTTTCAGCTAAAAATAATGAGCCAATTATAAATCAATTAAGGTTTGATTTTATGGGATGAATCTGGGACATTGCCTTGGTAATAAACGGTTGAAGCATATTCTTCGTGGGATATTCAGATTCTATTTTTTATCTGAACTAGTAGTTAACTATTATCTAGGCTGACATGAACAGCTCAGCCTAGCAAATAGGTAGGCCAAGGCAGCAGAACAACTAAACGAAAAGAAGCTCTCGAATTTTCGTGTGAACCGGCTTTTGCTCGTGGCTTCACCCACGTGTAGGTTAGAAATTATCCCACAGAAACCTGAAAGAGCCTGATAGGCGGAGTGCTATAAGAATCTACAGATTAAAACATGGCGGACATTACTTAAAGCTTCTCCTATCAAAGCTGAGCAACTTGGGAAAAGATTTTGACCAGTAGCGGTCTGTAAAAATCTATCGGTAGGTATCGTATTAGCCAGTACTAACTGGGTTGTGGAGATCAGATAGGCAGTCGCTCCATGTAAAATACTAGTAATCAGCTGCATCCAATTAAACTGGAAGCCGACGAAATAGTTTGGAAAAGGCGAGGCAGATGTTGGTAGGCACCCTTAATTTATATTGTAGAAAGAAACAAGTCTGTCTGGTGTTCCAGTAATTCAATTTCGTTGTCCTCTAGTAAAAGTTTTGGACTTTTATTATTACCTTTCTTCCTCACGAACTCTTTATTTATAGTGCTGTCTTTACTAACAGTTTTTTATGGGTTTACACCTTTGTTTCCAGGGTCAGACTTAACTGTACCCTGAAATTCTGAAGGTTAAAAAAGTACTTTGTCCGTCTAGCGTTGTTTGGTCATGAAATATGTTCGACATTAGCCAAATAAATAGCCAGCATATTACCACATTTTATTTTATAAAAGAGAAAACAAAAAGATTAATTGCTTAATCGTCGCAAACTGTTTTAATTAGTAAAACGTGAAAAGCTTTTTTATTTTGTTTCGTTTCAGTAAATTTTGCGTGAACGGGCATTTTATTTAATACGTTTGTGTATCTGCAATAAATAAATATGGTCATGATTTAATGTATTTTTTTTAGATATAGGTACATGCTAATGTTTTTTTTTTTGAGGCAACACTGAGTATTCATTCAGGGTAAGTACAACTTCAAAGATGGAAACGGCGACGAGTGACAATGTCACCAACGGAAGCGTTTCCATAGAGTAACATAGAAAACGGTTTATAATTGCAATTGGGTGGCTTTTCCGCGGGGTTTCGGATAAAAGTCTTCTCTTACGTCTTTGAAATTGTATATTCATCGTCTTGAAGTCAAAGCTCTTTAAAAAAAAAACTAAATAGTCTTTATTTTAAACATACTACTCATCTCTCTTGTTTTGAATTGTTGATTTAATCTTTTACTCTGGACGCTCTTAATGTGCACGTCTTTCTACATCGTTCTTATATGCATATTTATGTATAATCTCAACATAAACGATGTAACCAAGATCTTGTAAAAATATTTAGATTTAAAAGAGTGTCCATGGAGTTTCTTGCCCATTCGTCTCCTTAGAGATCTACGCTTTGTAATGGGCAACTACACACAAACTACTACGTACTACCACTACTTTCTTAAGTTATTGTGCCTTGTGACTGTGGGTTCATCCTTTTGTTTTGACCTTTCTTTTTTTTCTGATTGGAAATCATCAGGTGCCCCCCCCCCCCCGCCCCGCTCTGGGCGGAGTGGAAGGGAGCGCAGACTTTTAATGACTAAAACCCATCCATGTTCCTTCTTTGCACTTTGTGTTCCAGGGCCGCGGTATCTCTTTCGAACAGTCGGCAGCATCGGCCCTTGCGGGCCCCTTCCTTTTTGCTGACATCTTTATGAGGCACACGTGGAACACCAACGCGCCGTCGACACGGCCTGCCGTCATAAGGCGCAAATTACACAGAAACGGCGTTCTTTCGTTTCCTCATAAATTACATGCCCGTGCTGCGCCTTACGCCGTTTCTGTGTAATTCGCGCCTAAGACGGACGGACGGCGAGCTAGCCCATTACTCACCGTCCACAGGCCCGCATGTTTTTGACCTTTAAAAATGCCTGTAACGGTCTAATTGAAATGAACGCTTTGAGTTTATGTCTGCCTCCATCAAACAACACAATCACTTATCTCAAAATATACCCAAACCTTAAAGGTACCCACTTAGCTTTATAAACCAACAAACAATTACTTACGAAGCACTTGTATCAAAACTCTCTAATAACAATAATAATTATCGCTAATGGATTAATACTACATACATACCTACCTATACATTGTTGCGGTAATTGTAGGAGCAGCACGTGCCAAATTATGATGCTTACTCTGACGTGTACTGGTTTGAAGATAGATACCTATAGCTACTACTTGTTCCACTTGTGGGTAGTGAACAGTGGTTGAATGTGCATAAGTCTTCTAAGCGTGTCGATGGCAATCTGAATTGAATCAGCCCAAAATTTAACGACGAATTTGCCACTTTCAGTAGCGTCTCAGCTCCTGTAATTTACAAACAACAGGACAGGCAGGAAACGATGTATAACAAAAAAGGTATTATTATAGTAAACTACTTTATGCCTGCTGCTTCATCGGCGTGGAGTTCGATAATAATTGTCCCACGGGATCATACTGACGGGATAAATATCATATGTGTTAATCCAGGTTATAAACTATCTGTGTGCTAAATTTCATCCAAATCCGTTTAGTAGTTTTTGCGTGAAGAAGTAACAAACATACATCCATCCATCCTAACAAACTTTCACATTTATTATATTAGTAAGATAATCAGCAGTAACATAGGTATGCTAGGGGGACAACAAAATCGAATATAAGTAGAACTATTTGGGATTTGACAATCCAAAAGTACCCTGTACCTGGTCTAATTTAAATAAATGCTTTTGATTTATACAGAGCCGACCCGATCAGCGATGCCGAATGAAGTTTGCTGATCAGCAGGAGTCAAATGAAAGCCGATTGATTATTCATATGTCGTAAAGCTTCGGGTTTTCTTTGTTGTCCAACAAATACTGCCGAACGGAATAAACGAATACGAACAAGTTTGGCACTCTTTAGAATCGTACTGATTCATATTAACCAAAAACTATACATTGCAAGGTAACAAAGGCCAAACCAAATGGACCAAAGGCCTCTTTGCCTTTGATCTAACAAAACACACATAACCACTAAGCTGGCAATTTAAATCTTTTCAAACGATTTTTAATCAACTCAAGCGAGTAATCAACATAGGTAGTTTGTAATTATCAAACTTAGCAAAGGAATTGTTCATCGAATAATTGTTAATAACAATCAAACACCCGGAAATAATTTCTTCGTGAGTTAAACCGACTATAAAAAGGACTAGTTTTTTCACTTTCATCTTTATTTTGGAACTCTCGTTAGGTTTTTATTAATTAACCAAATACCATGTAACTTATAGGTGCTACGGCCGCAGTGACATGTGGCAATGTAGCCATGTACATTTTGGTACAAGTGGGCAAACTTTGTCATTGCAGTCGATCGTCCGTTTTTTGCCATTCGGCTACGGAACCCTAAAAACGATCACTATAGGAATTGAACCACGTTGGATTTAATTTAAAGTTATCAGTGGAAATAAAACACTAGTAGAAATAAGTGAAAAAAGTGCATTCTGAACCTATTAGTAGTACGATAAGAGCCAGTTTCGATAAAAGGTTTAAACTACCTGTTCAGTGGTAATTCTTTTGTTTTACGGAATCAGTACATAGTCAACTGGAAATAATAACCATTTACCATATTTATTTGTTAAATGGAATTCAATCCCAATACGCAAATACACCAGATCGGATTGCGTTCTTATAAAATGTACCTTTTGTTTCCGAAACTATGGGGTGTCTGGAGTGCCTGTCCATTTTTATGTATGGAGTGCCCATCCATTTTTTTCATCTGTTTGTTAGGTATATAATCTGGCCATCATCATCGGCCTAGCCTTTTCCCAACTAAGTTAGGGTCGGCTTCCAGTCTTACCGGACGTAGTTGTACCAGAATTGACATGGAGCGACTGCCTATCTCACCTCCACAACCCAGTTAGTACTGGGAATTATGATACACCTTGGTAAGACTGGTTGTGAGACTTTCGGGCCATTGACTACCTGTAACGACTGTCTACAATTGACAGCCGGTACCAACGGCTTAATGTGCTTTCCCAGGCACGAAAGAAACTCGGTATGTAACGGGTTAACAACCCATCCACAGACCAACACGAAGATTGATCCGAGTGGCTGTTATTATTTAGCAACGAGCTCCTTTCTTCTTTGATGATCTGAATAATGGTCCCTTAAATATAACCTGACCAATAGGATAGTTAATGAATATGACCACAGATACACCACACAGCAGGTATGTATTACGAAGTCTCTCCACTGGGTCTCCGCAAAAAATTACCGACACCTGCCGAAACAAAATCCATTGACATACTGACTCCACAATCGACTGCTCATTTTCCTACGAGGCAGCAAGTGTGTAGGGGCCTTTACATGACGGGTCGAGCAATCCAATTACAGGATTAGCGAACACTAAAGTGGGGTGAAGTGAGCCGAGACAGCAACGACGCCGATGTCCGGTGATATCCGGACCGGGGACGGACATGGACGAATTAACTTGGACATTAATGTTTATGTATTGTTTTGGCTGAGTGATGGGCTGGATGCTAGTTTTTTATAGTACTGAATAAGTTCCATACGGACAATAAAGGGTGTAAAAAGATCCTTAATGAAGCCGAAAGGCACTTATACTCTCCGTTATTGCGATAATTTTTTTTGTTCTGAACCATAACTGGGAACCTTCTAGTTGCTGAGATATTGGAGGTAAAAGTTCCAATTTATTCACAAGTTAAAAAAAAAAAACACTTTTTAAGGTTTTAACTTTACTTTAATTAACTCCATGACCCGTTTACTATTCAAAGCATCAGCGCTAATTTTTTTAGTGTGTAACATTGAGTTTTACCGTAAAACGTGATTTTTCACCCAAAAAAAAAGTCATTTCCCAGCATTAATTTTTACGTAGCGTTACTTAGTTTGATGTACAGAATGCTTGGTTGACGGTCGCTAGAAAAGAGGTGACTGCTGAGATGACGTGTAATAGAGAGGTATGGAAGAAGAAGACGTGCTGCAACGACCCCATCTAAATTAGAATAAGGACAAGAGAATGATGACGTGTTTTTTGAACGTGGATAGACTAAAGTACCAATGATACCCAACAAACTTGTGGCTGTGCAATAACAGTAACAAGGGAAGATCTTCAAGGTAGAACAACGCTTGCCGCGGTCGGTCTGTAGATGGGTGACCGTATATTAAATAACGGAACCCTTCCGCACCTTGAAAAGCACGTTCAACCAGCTGGTTGATATTTTCACTAGAGGGTCAATTTTGTAAGAGGTAAGCCGGAGTACTTACATATCTTTAATGTGATTATATTATTTGTCTGTAGAATACTGACTTTGCCATTTTTCAAAGGGAATCCGGTAGGAATCGAGTTGTATGGAACCTTCGCCACTGCTGGGATGACTACTGTTGTGGTCATTGTGGAGGAGCTCGTGGCTAAATAATAACAGCCGCTCGGGTCGATCTTTAAGTAAAGCCGTGCTTGCCTAGGTTGGTTTGTGGATGGGTGACCACCCATTACATACCGAGTTTCCTCCGTGCCTCGGAAAGCACGTTAAGCCGTTCGTCCCGGGTGTCATTTGTAGATCTTTGACAGTCGTTAGGTAGTCAGTGGCTCAAAAAGTCTGACTACCAGTCTTACCAAGGGGTATCGTATTACCCAGTACTAACTGGGTGTGGAGTTCAGATAGGCAGTCGCTCCATGTAAAATACTGGTATTCAGCTGCATCCGGTTAGACTGGAAGCCAACCCCAACATAATTGGGAAAAGGCTAGGCAGATGGTGACAGTCGTTCTGGGTTGGTAAAACCCGAAAGTCTGACAACTAGTATATTCAGTTCGAAGCCGACTACCGATCTTAGTTGGGAAAAGGTGGACAGATATGTATACTCGACAACCCTTTCCTACGAATAATAGTACTGAAAATACACTCTATTTTCCGTATTACCGGTAAACTTGTTACATTATGAAATGTAAATTGTGTAATGATCATTTCGTTATACGCAACACAATAATCACATTGCGCTTAATGAACGTTGGTGGAGCAAAACTTCTCGAATGAATGAATTTTACATGTGTTAGCCCTTTTCAATTAATGTTGACTGACATTTTAGGTAAGGGCTCGTTCCCACTATGTCGTGACGATTAATTTATCGTTGGATAATATATGGAAAAGTCGTGGACGATAGTTAATCGTGTCGTCCTATTTGTGAACACCTCCATTTAAATACACAAGCCACGACGCTTTAAACGACACGATAATCTGTCGTCACGACATAGTGGGAACGCGCCCTTACTGTTACTCTAATTTGGACTTTACTGGCTATATTGTATGTTCATCCCTATAAATTATTATTGTACAATCCGTCTGTCTATCTGTCTGTCTGTTACTTTGTCATACCTTAAGAGCTCACCTCGCAACTTGAGTATTAACACTTTATTATGTACTTACTAGGAGGAGCACGTGGCTAAATAATTACAGCCGCTCTGGTCCATTTTTAGGTTAAGCCGTGCTTGCCTAGGTTGGTATGTGGATGAATGACCACCCATTACATACCGAGTTTCCTCCGTGCCTCGAAAAGTACGTTAAGCCGTTGGGCCCAGGTGTCATTTGTAGATCTTTGACAGTCGTTAAGTAGTCAGTGGCCCAAAAAGTCTGACAACCAGTCTTACCAAGGGGTACCGTATTACCCAGTACTAACTGGGTTGTGGAGGTCAGATAGGCAGTCGCTTCATATAAAATACTAGTATTCAGCTGCATCCGGTTAGACTGGAAGCCGACCCCAATATTGTTGGGAAAAGGCTAAGCAGATGAGTAAACACCAAATATTTTAAAAAGAGTTACCTAGATGTTTCTTGCCGGTTTTTCTCAATAGGAAACGGCTTTCGGGCTACTGACTACCTATAACAACTATCAAAGATCTACAAATGACAGCCGCGGCCTCGGTATAACTCAATATGTAATGGGTGGTCACCCATCCACGGACCGACCTTGGAAAGCGCTGCTTAACCTTATAAATCGACCCGCTCTCGCTTTTATTTAGCCACGAGCTCCACACACTTTTACAGCTAGTCTTCTATACTAAATCCTCGCACGTGTATCAGTGTTCAAAGTAGTTTACTTTGTAAAATCCTATCGGGAATTTAATCGGATTCCGCTTTTGTGATGGCACCTTATAATCGGGTTCCCAGAATGCAATTCAGTTCATTTTGTAACACTTCCCTTGAAAAATGGAACGCAAAATTGACTCAGAAAATTCGTAACTGACTAAGGGTGTTTGCATAAAATATTAGTTATCCAGTCCCGATTTTCCGATATTGGAAACTTGTACCTTTTGCACTTTATTTTTCTGTACCTGTGCGGGCGCACAAGAAAAAACAGGTACAGAAAATCATCATCATCTGCCTAGCATTGTCCCAACTATTTTGGGGCCGGCTTCCAGTCTAACCGGATACAGCTGAATACCAGTATTTTACATGGACCGACTGCCTATCTGGCCTCCACAACCCATTTTGTACTGGGTAAGACTGGTTGTCCGACTTTCGGGCCACTTCCTGTAACGACTGTCAAAGATCTACAAAAGACACCCGGGACCAACGGCTTAACGTGCTTTCCGAGGCACGGAGGAAACTCGGTATGTAATGGGTGGTCACCCATCCACAGACCAACCTAGGCAAGCACGGCTTAACCTAAAGATCGACCCGAGCGGCTGTTATTATTTAGCCACGAGCTCCCCCTACTTCGCACAAGTACAAGGTGAGCTGGATACAAAAAATATGGGACTGTTTTACTTAGATTTTCTCGTCCGTATCTTCGTGTATTCGACTCCTGTATTTCTATTCAAGCGGCCTTAGTCAGCTACGCCTTTTCGACGAGTTCAATTTTGTGTTCTCGTTACTCGAGAAAATGCGAATGAATGATAATAATTATATTCTGCTGAATATGCTTATTTTAAGCTAAAACTGAGTTTCAAGTTTTGTTAGTCTTGAAGACTTGAGCGAAGTCAGTTATATCAGTACAAGAAATACGATTATTTATCTGGTAAAGAAACAGTTGGACGATGGCAGAATGAGACTCGACATATGGTATTCATATTGTATGATCGAATCGATCAATCGTTGCTCGCTCGATTATTTGCCACTTATCGAATCTTTTATTTTTATATAAAAATCGTAATGCGGTTCATAGAATACATCCACCTACTAAGTTTCAACTATGTAGTCCTAATAGTTTGGGAATAAAGTGGCTGTGACATACAGACGAACATACGACAGACAGACAGACATGACGAATCTATAAGGGTTACATTTTTTGCCATTCGGCCACAGAACCCTAAAAACACCTTGTAGAGTAAAGTAAAAATAACTATTGATAAATAAATTATTATTGGCTGTAATTGTAGCAATATTAAGGTATTGGTCAGACTGACATGAGTTGCTATGAATGGTTTGTTGATCTGTTCCTTCACATAAGAAGCCGGAGGCATGGGTTTTTGTTTATCTAACATTTTGAATCATCGCTGTAGCGTTTTTTCAACTAAACAAGGTGTAAACGGACCCTTCACGAAGCAGTAAACCAATCATTCTGATTCTCTCAATGTCTGTCTCTGTCTATGTCCAGAACAAAAGGAATAATGCAATGACGGGGAGAACAAGTGCCTTATGGCTTCGTTAAAGGTCTTCTTACACCCAATATTGGGATCGACTTCCAGTCTCACCGGATGCTGCTGAATACTAATTTTACATGAAACGACTGCAGTTCGCATGCGTGACGTTCACAAGTCAATTGCTGTGTCGCCATCTTGGTATGAGTGGTGTATGTATGTATGATAGTCTATGTAGTTGATAGTCTCTACTGTCAGTAGTTTAGAGTACAATTCTATCTAAGGGTTTATACGTGACTTTTGGTAGAATAACCCACTTGTAGTACCTACCTACACTTAAGGTAACCGCACAAATCCGTGCCGTTTGAGGACCGTGGCCGGACCCGACCTTTTGCTCACATTAACTGTACTCACAGACGAACATGACCGTCGACGGGTTAGATATTGTTAGGCCATGGGCTATTTTCGTCCCTGATTCACTACATATGCACCTGTTATTTTATGTTATCGGTTGGCAATCAAGAACAACGAAAGGTATAGGAAATTCCTAGTTCCTATAATTTTTTCGAGGATTAAGTTTGTCATTACTACCCACCCTAGTATAAAGGGTGTAAAAAGACCCTTAACGAAGCCGAAAGGTTCTTGTTCTCCCCGTCATTGCGATTATTTTTTTCTTAACCATACCTGGGAACCGTCTAGTTACGGAGATATTGGGGGTCAAAGTTCCAACTTTTTCACAAGTTTTTTTTTTTTAATACCTGTTTATAATGTAAGATTTTTACTTTAAACAAACCAAAAAGACGACAAAAAAAGTCGTTTCCCAGCAATATTTTAAGGCGTTAAGTTACTTAGTACATAATGCTTGGTTGACGGCTTCGTTAAGGGTCATATTACACCCTGTATGGTAGTCTATGATTACTAGACTACGTGCTTTTTCATAAAGGGTTTGTCTCGAATAACGAGGAAAAAAAAAACGGCCAGCAACAACTCCACTTAAACAAAACTACATAAACATTCTCATAATGAAAAACAGTACCCTCTCGCCTTTCCACTGATAAGCTGCGTCCACACTGAGCGTATAGTCAGCCGCTGATTGTTAGCAGGCTCACTAATATCTACCGTAATAACGTCTTGTCGGTTCGGTGTGATCGAAAAGTTAGTGAATATGTATGAAATTCAATAATCGCGCTTACAGTCATAGCATAAGCAGCCTATATCGCCTATATAGCAGATATTGACTCCATATTTATTCTGCAAAAGAGGGCTGTAAGAGCCATCTATAACCTACGCAGACGCGAGTCTCTAAGAGAATTGTTTAAACAGATTAACATCATGACGGTACCTTGTCAATATATTTATGAAAACATTATGTTTGTTCGGTAAAACATTCATCTTTTTAGTAAAATAAGCGACAGGCATAATATTAATACTAGAAATAAGGACAAATTAGATCAACCACGTTTCAGATTGTCAAAAGTACGCACATCTTTTATGGGGTACTGTGTAAAATGTTACAATAAAATACCACTTGACATTTTACAACTTAATGAGAAGAAATTTAAAAAATGCATAAAACAAACACTATGTAAGCGAGCATATTATAAGTTAGAAGAGTATATCGTAGATAAAAATGCTTGGCTCAATGCTGGTCCTGCTCCACTGCCACTTGGGCTCACATACTAAGATTTTAATGTTTGGAAGAGATGCTCCCCCTTTAGTTCTTTCATTATTTCTTTTATTTTTTTTCTCGTTTGGAAACTTAGTTACTTTGATAACTATTGTTTTATATAAATTAGAAGCATTATTTGAGTTTTTGTAAGTGTGAGTACCATGTAGACTTTCTATTATGGTTAGTAGGGCTTATCCTAATCTTTATGGTTTTAACTGTAGCTTTGTTTTATTTTCCTATCTCTACACTGTGCTCACATATAGAAGCTACAATATTGTACCCAGGACTATGTAATATATAACTTGATTTGAAAAGAGTGTCCATGGAGTTTCTTGCCCATTCTTCTCCATGAGATCTACTATTTTCGAATGGGCAACTACAGTCCATTCACAGTTATTATGCCTGTGGCGGGACTGTAGGTAGCTTATTTTTGACTATGCAAAAGTGCCTGTCATGGGTCTATTTGAAATAAATGCTTTGAGTAAGCACGCTCATTGTATGAGGCTGACAACACGTTTGGTGTGAACAAGGCCTTAAAAGCCGGAGTACCCTGACAGTTACTAATAAGCCTGCGACCCTCTCCTAACTCATTAATTTCCCCGCGATGACTGACGACACGGAGCTGTTGCTTCTCTCTCAGCTGATATTGCGACCATAACTTGTAGTGGGTGAGTTGTGGGCGTGGTGGAGAGAAAAATACGGTTTTATGTTCGTCAGTGGTGTGGAAAATAGTAATTAGTTAACAGGCTGTAGGTTTCAATTATTTATTCCATTAACCAACGTTTTTGTAATAACCCTTCCTGGCTTTGCCGTTTTCAAGTAAAAAGGTTTGAAGACAGAAAACTGATCCACGTACGTCCTGAATTTTCAGCATTTTCCTTAGAAATGGTTAAATATCCAAAGTGTTCCAACATCAACACTTCTGGGAAATCAAAATACGCCACTGATGCCACAATTGACGTAGCCATTGGCCATTACACCTTCTTATGCCAGCATCATCATCTGCCTAGCATTTTCCCAACTATGTCGGGGTCGGCTTCTAGACTAACCAGATCCAGCTGAATACCAGTATTTTAAGGGAGCGACTGCCTATACGACCTCCACAACTCAGTTAGTACTGGGTAATACGATACCCCTCCGTAAGACCGGTTGTCAGACTTTCGGGCCAGTGACTACCTGTAACGACTGTCAAAGATGTATAAATGACAGCCAGTACCAACGTGCTTTCCGAGGACGGAGGAAACTGAGTATGTAATGAGCGGTCGCCCATCCACGGACCAACCTAGACAAGCGCGGCTTAACCTTAAAATCGACCCGAGGGGTTGTTATTATTTAGCCACGAGCTCCTTTTAATGATTAATTTTTAAAAATGGGTAAAAAACTGTATAGTCCATTTCCCATTAAATATCTCTGAGATAATATTAAATATTAGGGCATAAGGAAGAAATAGGTGCAAATCACGGCCGCACCGGATACCAAACGGTTCGTTCCCCTCCATTTCCACATAAACATACAAATTATATCTATATCCTTTTCCAATATTTTTCCCTTGGCACATATTTCAGTACATTCGGTAAATAATTCTGACCTAGTGATAAAATAAGTGGGAAATCAAATGTCGTGACTGGCGCTGAGGGGCTTCAGCTCCGAGGCGCGTCGGTGCCAATTACTGCCTTCGTATTGAGTGCCACTTAAGTCGCAGATTACGCACAATTGCATAATGAACACTTCTAGAAAAGTGTGAAAGAACCCCGTTTAATGGGGTTCTGGGGAAACTCCTCCAACGGCCGGTTTTCAAAATTGATAATGGTAAACTGGTCCCATATAGGTAATCTAATGAGAAATATTGCATTTAGGTGATTGCGTGATTAGGTTCAGTGAATATCTTGATAACACATTTTCAAATTACCTACCTAAAAACATGGATTGTTTTAAGCTTTCACGGTTTACAACTAATAAAAATACGATATTTCGAAAGCGTCATGGCGCTTGCAACAGCGTCGAAATATCGGGAGCTCAAAATAATGAACAATTACGGAAGATATCCCGTAAGTGACAGTATAAGTTTATACATAAGGATGATGAGAATAATGAAATTATGAACTGTTTTTATGAACGGCCAGTTTTTGTATGTGCCGTCTACAACGCTACTATATACGAACTAATTATACCTGATATCACGCACAATTCTGCATCGCACACGCCATTAAAGCAAGATATAATGTATGTACATTATATCTAGCTTTTCATCGCGAACCGCGGCAAAGCACCCCAATACCATCGTAATCTATAAAAAAACAGCTGTTCCTCGACCACTATTGCAAGTGACTTGGAATAGTGTATATTACATACACCTCTGCCAAAGCCTTTGGGAAATACGTGACGTTATGCTGAGAGAGATTATGTAGTTCTCTCAGTATGCCCACTCTCCTTATTAAAGATCCTAAGTTCTTAAGCACATTCCACACTTCAAAGTAGAACGCCCACTTCATACCACTTAAGATCACCAGTCCTAACTGACAAGTATCTTACAACCTAATCCCGACACTTCTGTAGCGATAAAATGAATGAAGCACGCGCCGAATGGACGAAAACAGAATAAAATATATTTTATTAGAAATAGGGTAATCCGATACAGATTGCTGGAACAACATCTTTGATGCCTACTTCATGATAAATAATAACTTGAAATGCGTGTGATGTTTTGGATATAACAATATTTATTTCTGTCACTTCAGTGTGGGATGGAACTTCATTGAGACTTTAGGCCAATTTGGCATATTATTTAAAGCCGAAATAGAATATTGCATAAGATATCTTAGATACAAAATAAAATCGCATTCGTATAATAACTTATAAGTACTAAATAGTCAGTGCCCCTGCACCGCAGATTTTTTACGACGTGACAAAACATGGAAGTTATTATATTCAAGTTTAATATAAATGTAATAATATAATCAGGCCTTTGCCCTGCAGTGGGACACAAATGGCTGATAATAATAATAATTAATATAAATGTATACACATAAACTTTCAGAAATTCTCAATATATTGGCAAAATCGAATCAAAGTCTAATGTCTTTTACAATCTTCAATGCAAAGAAGTAAATGGAATCATTTCACTCCGTCATATTTCTATTGGCTGGTTTCCTCGTTTATAACATAATCAATTATGCCGTCTGGCTTCTGTACGCCAGGCGGGTAGGCAATATTAAAATTAGGCAGTAGCAAATTAGCCTAATTTGAACGTCAAAGAAATATGAGATAGCCTCAGAAACCTCTCTGCACCTGACGTTGAATTTATCTAGACAAAACTTGAGACAAAGGAATATACAAGGTGTAACATAATAAACGCAAGACCTCTCGTGTGGTCTTTCAGACCATGAAAATGAACAACTTTTGTTCTATGGCTTTTGGAAATTCGTAACTTATTTTTTTGTTTTACCATACATGTTGATCAGCTGATCGCGTCAATTCCTATAGAAAGTCCTTTTTTTTTTTTCGAATTACGAAGAACTCGTAGAACAAAAGTTGTTCAGTTTCATGGTCCGAGAGACCACACGGGAGGTCTTGCGTTTATTATGTTACACCTTGTATATTGTAAAACATAAAAATGTATAACCAAAATCGAAAATTTAATCATTGAAGACTTCTAATAAACCGCGGCGACAATCCTAACAGCGTTAAATTTAATCGAGGTCGCAACAAACTCCCTCTAATTTTCCACTCTAAAAGATTAGGCCAGCCATTTTCCTGTACCTTTTCTGATAGCTCAGAAAATGTCGAACGACTCTTAAATCCGAGAACTTTTCATGTTAACCAAATGTTTCGAGTCTGTGAGGCCGCAACAGGACGTGGACGTGGAGGTTTCCAAATTAAATTACATAGAAAACCTTTCAGGGATCGTCAACATTTTGATAGAAAAATCGGCTTTTAGACACGGGCAAGGACGATACTAATATTCTTTTTTGTTGTGTTCGTTCTAAAGGCCCCGATAATATTCAATAGTATTATATATATATAATACACAGAATATCACGTTAACTGATAAGCAGTTTGTATCGGGAGTCGCATAAGGGGGATCGAATTAGGTTACGCCGATGGGTAAGCATTGACAATAAGTAGATTGTATTATGTGTGAAGATACCGTTCTATTGGTTGGATATTGGTTTTGCTTGTGGCTTCACCCGCGTCACACGTATGGAATAGCTTTCTATTATGTATTCCTATACCAAACATACATACATGTTTTCAGTTCATGGAATCCAAATTGTATACTGATACTGTTAGCCTGCGTCATCCCACTGCTGGGCAAAGGCCTCTCCCCATGACTTCGAGTTGTTTCGATCCAGGGCTAATGTGGGCCACTGGTCCTGGCACTTCAGTTTAGCGGCTTTTTGAGCAACGTCAGTAACTATTTATTTCAATTTAGAAGCTTTACAGTAGATTTGTAGTACAGTAGAAGTTCACAGACAGTTCGATTGACAGAGAAGTGGCAAAATTTGTTTGTAAGTTTGTATGTAGGGAGTAATCTTTGGAACTAATGATCCGATTCTGAAAATTATTTCACTAACGGGAAGCTATATTATCCCCGAGTGTCATAGGCTACGTTTAAAACATTCATGTAGCTTTTTCCATATATAACGGGAGCGAAACCGCGAGCAAAAGCTAGTGTGTAATATTTCCATGGATTTAATGAACAGAGACACAGATCTCAGTTAAATTAAAGCCAGCCAGTTAATTTAAACCAGCGGCTTGATACATCATTTCTATGCTATGTTGCCTGGCCTCCCAATATGAATAGCACAGCTAAAGCTAGGTAGTCTAGGTACATTGTTCTCCGTACCTACCATGCAATCGCTTACAGCTTTTCATCACCCTAGTTCCTTTGTGACTAGCACAAACACGAGCCAAATACGAGGAACGCAATCCTGGCGTACTCCAGTTTGCTCCACCGCTAGAATAATTTAATAAAATGTTCCTGAATAACATTCATTGAAGGAATGCTGGAAATTCACGGATATATTATCATGTGGAGTCTGGGAATCGTTTGAATTGTGGTTTCAATATTTGTTCTGTGGTTGCTGACATTCAATATGTTGGTAAGCTTTGCAGACGAGAATGTTTCTTCGTAGAAATTGTTAGAAGAAGAAGTGGTGATTGAAATAATCGAGCATCGAACCTAGAAATAGGTGTACCTATCTTTGTTTATTGCTAACTTCTCCTACCTCATAGCGTAGCCTATTTAACTAATGCCTGTTTTCTCTGATATTAAGCGACGCTTCATCTCATCTTCCTGCCCTTTTTTTATCGGATGAGAAATCATCAAATGCCTCGCTCTGGGTGGAGTGGGAGTGTCACACTTTTACTGACTAAAACCCATCCATGTTCCTTCTTTGCCCTTTATGTTCCAGGGCCGCGGTATCTCTTTCGAACAGTCCCGTAGCCCCGGCAGGCATCGCCCCTTCCTTTTGCTGACATCTCTTTGAGACGCGCGTGGAACACGACCGCGCCGTCGACACGGCCTGTCGTCATAAGACCCGCGATTAAGCGACGGTTCATCTCATCTTCCTGCCCTTGGCTTATGTTATTTGGGGTCGGCGCAACACGACGTGACGCTTCAATGATTTAGTAAATTACACTGCTGGAAGATCCACTCTCAGCGCTGAGTTGACTATTGAAAATTCAACGTTTTTATATAAGCAATCATTTACGTTGACAATTATTGACTTATTTTCACTCTAGCGACAGAAAACATTACCACCCTATGAATCCTAAAATTACACACTCCCTCCCTATTCGATAGCAGGAAACAACCAATCACGAAACAAAAGCTAAACCTAACACGAGGCCCTGAAAATACTAGCTAGGTACTCAACCTCGATCGAAGGAGCCCTGACCTTTCAGCCGGTATTAGGCACTGATAGATACGTCAAATACAGTCGTAAGTCACTTTTATTGCTGCTCGTACTGTAATGTAACCGACATGAACTGGCGGTGTTGCCAGATGTAACACTTACCTTGAATCAAGTTAGCATCAGAAGGCTGAAGACAAAACCTTGAATGGAAAATTGAAATTGATAGATAGGTATGAAAAGCATGTGGATATGAATGTTGATAGAGAGGGAGAGGAAGGCCAAAGAAAATATGGATGGATTGTGTGAGGAATGATGTGAAAGAGAAAGGACTAAACGATCCCATGGCAGGGGAGAATGGAAGAAGAAAACGTGCTGCGCCGAACCCAAGCAGAATGAGACAAGGGCAGGGAGATGATGATGATGATGAAAATGAAATACATTGATAGTAAACACACAAATGATGTGCTTTTATGTATCTGAAATAGCGATTGAGGCCATTGGCTATAAAATGAATTGGTTATTTCATAAGTAGAAGAAGTGAAAATGCTGCGCCGACCCCAAATAAATTTGAATAAGGGCAAAGGAAAGATGATAAGAAGATGAAAAGCCTTAGACGACCAACAACATTTTTTTTTTTACTAATTGACCACTCACACCTCAACCCCTCGATCTAGAAGCACCCCAAAAATAAGTCGTTTTCCAGCAATCATTTTTGCCTAAAGATACTTAGTTTGATGTACAGAATACTTGGTTGATGGTTTCGTGAAGGTTCCGTTTACACCTTGTATATTAAAGACCTTAATACAGTCACATGACTCTTATATTATGTAGATACAACATCCTCACAGTAACACAGTAATAACTACTAGTATTATGTATTCTTAATAGTCAATATAACACAGTTGCATCTGCCAACATAATCGCACATTGGTCGTAAAATACCCGTTTTACTGCCCATGTCGTATATATTAGAGAACGACTATTGACTATTAATTCTGTTTAGTGTTTACATAAGAGGCTAGGTAATTAGGTTTTTAGTACTGTCCTTGTTGTATTCAAATCTAGTAGATATTTCATACCTACTTATAAAAATATTTTTATGTTCTTCTAATATGAACATAAACACAGGAAAATCTAGCTCGGAGGAGCTCGTGGCTAAATAATAACAGCCGCTCGGGTCGATCTTTAGGTTAAGCCGTGCTTGCCTAGGTTGGTCTGTGGATGGGTGACCATCCATTACATAGTGATTTTCCTCCGTGCCTCGGACAGCACGCTAAGCCGTTGGTCTCGGCTGTCATTTGTAGATCTTTGACAGTCGTTGCACTTACCAAGGGGTATCATATTACCCAGTACTAACTGGGTTGTGGAGGTCAGATAGGCAGTCCTCCATGTCGCTGTCGCTCCATGTAAAATACTGGTATTCAGCTGCGTCCGGTTAGACTGGAAGTGGACCCCAACATAGTTGGGAAAAGGCTAGGAAGAACTAGAAACACAGGAAAATCTCTTTTGAAGTGTTCAGGTAGCGCAGGTTAGCAACAGCCTAGTAATTGCTGCGTTGCTCAATTACGAAGTCTTTCATTTTGACCATTCGAAAATATTAATTGCGTCATATAAGGTGACTGGTAATTAGTGACCGATACACGTGATTGTAGTCATGATAACAAAACATTTTTTTGACACACAGACTTTTATCACAATAAGACAACAGCCGTATGAAATTCGCACGCGCGCGCTTGTGACCTATAAGCTTTTAGCCGTTCAAAAAAAAATTTACGAGTAGGCGAATTAATCAAAGTTACGAAGAAACGTATTAGGAATTTCCTTCGAAATCAATCGGATTCTGACTATAAGTGTTTGTGTGTGTGACACAATTGTAGTATAGTATTAAAATCATTGGAAAGGCCATCATCATTCTCCTGCCCGGATACCAATTTATTTAGGGTCGGCGCAGCATGTTTTCTTCTTTCACACTTCTCTATTACTCTTCATCTCACTAGACACCTTTTTGTCATATCATCTTCACACAGTCCATCCATCGTTTCATTGGTCCTCTACGAAAGCCATAATTGTTTTAAATTCTAAAATATTTTTTCTTAACTTTAAATCGAATTCAAACATTTCTTAGCGTTCTTCATGATGACATAAGGTAAATCCTTCTACTAAGAGATGTTTCTCATCTATGTACAAGATAGGTACCAGTAGCGAAGGGTCAATTTTTGTAAGAGGTAAGCCGGAGTACATAACTTTAACGTGATTTCTTACATTATTTGTCTATAGAATACTGTGCCATTTTTTAAAGGGAATCCGGTAGGAATCGATTTGTATGGAATCTTCGCCACTGATAGGTACCGAAACTAGCACCCGAATGTACCTTCCGGGCCCCCTGACTCTTGGTAGAGGAAGGAACCGAAGGCTTTGAGTCCGATATAACCCTCAGTTCTCCCCAGAGAGAGGGGATTTCCCTCAACTACCTTTATACACACTTGTAACAAACTCACATTCAAAATCAGGTTAGGCAAATAAATCTCATTACAGAGAGATGAAACGTAAAACGATTAGGGCGACAACAAAACTGCAGATACAGCCGGAAAGGAATTAGTTGATTAATCCGAGGCCGAATTACTACGGCTTCTCTGAAATAGGCCAAATTACTAGCTATGTTATGTTTAGTTTTGGTATGTACAGACCAGCACATCAAGCTAATACAATCTTTTTTTTATCACAAAATGGGCCTGCTCTTGACCTCGATCACGCCTGATGAAAAGCGGTAGATGAGGTCTATGATGGAACGAGCGTGTCCAGAAGATGCCTGTTCACTCTTGCTTTGAAGGCAGACGGGTTAAATGTGGGAGGGAACACAGATGCCGGCAGAGAGACCCTAACAGTGCCTACAATTCATTCCATGACATATTCAGCTTGATCTATGACTTATGCTTTCCTATAAAGAAAATTCGTATTAATAATATTTCGAGACCTAAATGGCTATCAAAAGGAATAAAAATGTGTAGTAAGCGTAAACGCGAACTTCTCTGGAAGTATAGAAAAAACTCAAACAACGACAATAAAATGAAGTTTAAATCTTACGCTAAAAAATATAAAACAATAATCTCGCTTACAAAAAAGTCTCAGAACAATTATTTTATAAATACAGCTGTTAATAAATCCAAAGCAACGTGGAAAGTAATAAATGACACTAAATATAACTATCCTAAGGACGGCATTGAGAAATTAATAATCAATGACGAAGTACTTACGGATCCTAAGACTATGGCAAATACCTTTAATGACTATTTTGCTGACATTGTTAAAAATAATAATAATAATAATATTTTCTCTGACCCAACACGATCATATTCTTCTAACTTGACGTTTAACTCTAAATCAATATTCATGCCCCCAACAATTCCTCCAGACATTCTTAAAATTATTACTTCTCTGCGGAATACAAATAGCGCAGGCTATGACGGTATTAATACAAAGATCGTTAAGGATGTAGCAATTTTAATTGCTGCTCCTATAAGTTACATTATTAACTTGTGCATAGAACACGGTATTTTTCCAGAGAAATTAAAATTGACTGTTATAAAACCAGTACATAAAAAAGATAAAAAATCTTCCATCAGTAACTACAGGCCAGTTGCTTTAATAACCATTTTCTCTAAAATATTCGAAAAAAACATATATAACTGCCTCTACCCATTTCTCGAAAGTAATAACATATTTACCCCATGTCAATATGGTTTTAGGAAAAATAAATCGGTTAATAACGCAATATATAACTTTTTACACAAAGTCCTTCTAAATATGGACACTAGGTCGCCTGCCATAGCTCTGTACATGGACATGTCAAAAGCATTCGACCGAGTCAGCCATAAAATACTATTGAATAAATTATATGCATTTGGCGTTAGAGGTAACGTATACAAACTCATTGAATCATATCTAAGTGACAGAAAACAGATGGTAGAATTAAAAAGAGTGTCCCTAACTACCAGAACTGAAGAAACCGTTGTTTCTGAGGTTAGAATTATCCTTTCCGGTGTCCCTCAGGGCAGTATTCTAGGCCCACCACTCTTTCTAATTTATATAAATGACATGTCGACACTTACAATGCACCATATGACCTTATTTGCTGATGATAGTACTATATTGTTTACCGGTACTGACATTAAAGATCTAAAACTTGACATAAATAACACCCTAACAACAATTATAAAATGGCTTGATAAAAATGACTTAAAAATAAACCTAGAAAAATCAAAAATCATGAATTTTAAACAGCGAGTACAACCGGATGCCAACCTAAATATATCTTGCTCTGAAACCATCATAGAAGAAATAGATGTAACCAAATTTCTGGGTCTCTATATTGACAGCAAAGTAAATTGGAAGTCACATATTGAGCAAGTCTGCAAAAGGCTTAGTCAGAGCTCTTATGCTCTTTACAGACTAAGGAACACTGTCAGTCAGTCTGCACTACTAACTGCCTACCATGGATATGTTGCTTCAATCATACGCTACGGCATCATATTCTGGGGCAACTCTGTAGAGAAAGAGCATGCTTTTAGAGCTCAAAAACGGTGTATCAGATTGATGTGCAATATACACCAAGTAGATTCATGCAGGCCACACTTCATAAATTTAAAAATATTAACTCTCCCTTGTGTATACATATATGAAGCTGTAATGTTTATAAAATCAAACCCAAAATTGTTTGATTTTTGCACTAGGGCCAGACACAAAGACAAGCTGCGCATCGTAGCCAGTAAAACAAAGCTTTTACACCAAAGCATCTTTTGTATGGGTCCACGTATCTTTAATAATCTGCCACCTTTTCTCAGAACTATGAGCGATATATATACCTTCAAAAAAAAACTACTTGAATTATTGATAGATAAATGTTATTACTCCGTAAGAGAATTTCTAGATGACAATACATTGAAACAAATCCATTGAATGACTAATTTGTTAATTTGACTTAAATATTGTACTAGTTTAATCATAATGTATTGAATGACAATTAGATTGGATGTATTGTAATTTAATTTTAATATATATTTACCAAACTTGTGACCTATGATCCAAAATGAATTATTTAAATTTGAAGTCCATATGATTTTTTAATCTGACATAAATATTTTACTATTTTGCCAATTTAATCAAAATGCATGACAGATCTGATGTATTGTAATTTGTATCTTAATTTTATTGTTGTTTGACCTCAATTTTATTTTATTCATTAATTTCTTGTATTGTATTGTTTTTGCCGAACTTGTAACATAAACTTTGTATGCCTCAATGGCGGGACATAGCTGACACCTGTATTTAACACAACATCTTATGAACCTATGATCCACAATAAATTATTTGAATTTGAATTTGAATTTGAGAGTTCCACATCTTGGCTGTGCGCATGATAAACGTGGAGGAGAAGCGCTGAGTACAACTCGTCGGGATATCAACCAAGTGCGGATGGTACGCCGCAGTACGTCTGCTGGTCCGGGAGTAAAAGGAATCTGACAAATTTCTTTAATAGATTTTCATCTGTATCGCTGAAGCATTAGGTTCAAGTTTGGTTGGGAAAATTTGACAGTTTCAGGTTGCTTGATGTGCTGGCGTCTGAACATTGTTGAAGTTTTTTTTAAACAATAATTGTGTTTCTTACAATACTCAATTTTATGTTTAATAAAGAGGTGTTTAATTTTCTAGGGCATAAGGTTTCTTTTTTTTATTCTCATCTGGTTTGTAAAAGGCTCGCCCTCCTATTACTTGGGACTTAAACATAGCTGGCGAAATATGTGTTAGTTAAACTTATACATACGGATTGTTCCGTGATTGTTCATTATTTTGAGCTCCCGATATTTCGACGCTGCCAAGCTGCGACGCTGCTGTTGCTGTCGTAAGTGACAGTATAAGTTTAGCTGTACACCGTGATAGCTTAAAACAGTGCATATTTTAGTTACTACAGGGTACACCTAGCTCGTCAGTATGTTTCCGAAATTTCAACTACGGCCCATTTCCTTCGTGGTCGCTATTTATATACAATGTCGCCCATGCGCATGTGACCGCCCGTAATTTTCTGAATATTCATGAAGAATTGTCGAAAATAAACTTCAAAAGGGGGGGTCTATCTATTACATTTTTCATGTTATTCAATTTTGAATTTTTTAAGTAGAGTTTGTAGATTTGTTTTCTATTTTTTGACACATCTCCGAAGTTTATTGGTCGATTTGAATTCTGTTTATTATTTCTAAAAGCTTATGAGTTATTTTAACAGGTTAATTAACATTTTTACTAAAAATTATCGACTACGAAAAAAAAAACGGAATCGAAGTAATTTTTTCGGTAATTTTTTTATATTTATTTTAAAAAAACTTGTGTAATTCCATAAATTATCCCGATAGGACGACTTTTTTAATCATTAGTTGTAAGCTACTACATAACAGCTACAAATTCATAGAACATTGTTGATACCTAACTGTAACTAAATCCAAGGTAAAACTCTAAAACTCTGATGAGTCAAATTTAGGAAAAGAAAGAATTTAGGAAAATGTGAAAGTCAATTGAATGTTACTCTTAGCAGTGAGTACTAAAAGGTTAAATTAATAATGAGGATGATAATGGAATTAAAAACAAACAAGCAATAGCTAGATTTTTACTAAAAAAATAAAAAATACAAGAATTTTAATTAATTAGATTTTCGAAATGCCCCCCCCCCCCCCCTCCTGTAAACAAACCAAAGCTCTCATGGCAACACTTTTGATTGTACGACGTAATTCTTCACGGTTTTCTTTTATTTCCACAGCAGCAGCAAAAATCCTAGCCCTTAATTGCTCGCGGCTTTCGATGGGCACGGCATACACTTTTTGTTTCATGTAGCCCCAAAGATAAAAATCTAAGGGTGTAAGGTCGGGAGATCGCGGCGGCCAAGCAATGGCACCTCTTCTGCCAATCCACCACGGATAATTTTGATTTAAATAATCACGAACTAGTCGTGCGAAGTGGGCTGGAGCTCCATCTAATTGCAGATACATCCGCCTTCTTGTTTCCAGCGGTACTTCCTCCAAAAGCAACGGCAACATATTGACTATAAAATCTAAAAACGCGTGTTGATCTAGTCTGTTTGGTAACACGAAAGGACCAATAAGTTCATCGTCAATCATTCCAGCCCATACATTTATGGAAAATTGAGTCTGGAAAGTTGTTTCCCTAATGACGTGTGGATTTTCAGGGGCCCACACATGAAGATTGCGATGTTTTGTTATACCCGCCCTTGTTTTTTCTTTAGTGATAGGTATCAACAATGTTCTGTGAATTTGTAGCTTTTATGTAGTAGATTACAAGTAATGATTAAAAAAGTCGTCCTATGGGGACAATTTATGGACTTACACTAGTTTTTTTTTAAATAAATACACAATTTTTTACCGAAAAAATGACTTCGATTCCGTTTTTTTTTTCGTAGTCGATAATTTTTAGTAAAAATGTTAATTAACCTGTTAAAATAACTCATAAGCTTTGAGAAATAAGAAACAGAATCCAAATCGACCCATAAACTTCGGAGATGTGTCAAAAAATAGAAAGCAAATCTACAAACTCTACTTAAAAAATTCAAAATTGAATAACTTGAAAAATGTTATAGATAGACCCCCCCTTTTGAAGTTTATTTTCGACATTTCTTCATGAATATTCAGGAAATTACGGGCGGTCACATGCGCATGGGCGACATTGTATATCTAAACTCTTAATAACTAATGGCCTCGATAACTGGTAGAACGTGGGTACACCTCTGCTTAACCATTTGGGGATTACAGGCGTGATGTAATGTTTTCAAAACAATCAGTAGTATCTCGTTTACATGTAAAAACACAACTAACTTAGGCGCAAATTAAACAGAAACGGCGTAAGGTGACGGTGCGGCGTAGGCGTGGAATTTATAAGGAAATGAAAGAACGGCGTGCTTGCGCCGCGCTGCCTGAGTGTAATTTACGACACGTCGCCTACGTACATTTTGTGTGAAGCGGCATCGTGCCTGCGCCGCGCCTTCACCTTACGCCGTTTCTGTATAATTCGCGCCTTATACAACACAAGATACAGCTTATTTTTCTAACATCTGCTAACAGAGCTAAGCTGCTGCCAAAAACATCAGCCACAGGCCCGAAACAAAATCACGAAATTAGAATTTCGTATTTCTCTCCACCCAAGGCTACTAACATGATTATAGCTCCGAAAACATTGGAAAGGTAGAAGTATCTTTTCAAACATCATAATGTATGTCATGCGTGTTGGCAGACACAATAAAGATATCAGGGATGGTGAACCTGAGGACGTTCACCCACGGCGACGTTTTGCTCGATGCCGTCGCGTGTTTTGTAAACGCGCTTCTGCACCGCTGCTATTACGCGTTAGTGCCATTTGCAACGCGCGACAAAAGCGATGCTAACGCGCGTCTGTATCGATGCAATGCACTACTTTTTCTGACGACATCGGGGTAGGAAGAGAATGGGGAAGGCGGGAGGGTGCCGCACGTTTTCATGGCGACAGCCAGCGACAGCACCGCGACTGTATCGCAAACGTTATGCGTTTGCATTGCTGCTACATCGCTACAAAAAGTCGCCGTGGGCGAAAGTCCTAAAGGGCGCATGCCTGCAATTAACAGAAATTAAAAGCATCTTCCTGGAGGTTTTAACCTTCCGTGATCCACCTGAAAGTCCCAGAACCGTCTCCGGACCCAAATGAGAAGATGAAGGGCTACCTCGACGTAACGGCATCAGGGTGTGCATGGGGCTAAGTCGCAAACCATGTGCCAACTCCTATACTGCTTTCGTGCCCCAAACCATGCAGTCAAAGAGATTCGTCCTGTGTCCCATTGTAAAACCCGGGAAATCCCGGGATTACTCTGTGACCAAAACCAGGTTCCGCATGCCTTACGTATTACGTATTTTGTCTTACAGAAATCGGATAGAACCACAGATTTTTAGGGTACTTGGTATGCCTTTGTTATTAGGTTCGCCATCCCTGAATATAGGAGTATAACTAGGCATGATGTTCGAGAATGTTTTGTTCCCCGATTTTATGAAAACCTGCCAGAATAGTACGTAGGCTATAAACAATATGGTTTCTATCGATCAGGTTGTACCTTTTGTATTGATACAGAGGTTTATTGAATACCTGGAGACTGTCTATAAATACCAAGGTAGACTGTCATGTCAAAATAATAAGTAATATCTATTGTGATTCTCATGAGACGCGTTCATTTGTAGAGATACAGATACAGTTTCCACCCGCGACTTCGCTCGATTAAATCCAATCTTTTCACGCAATATAAATTATAGCTAATATGTTACTCTGATATATAGACTATATTTTTGTAAAGTTTCGTCAAAATTCGTAGAAGAGTTTTTGTGTGAATGAGTAACAAATATCCATCCATCCTCACATACTTTCACGTTTATGATAGATAGTCAGAAGTAAGCTGAGGATCGAGGAGGACAGTTCCTCATCCTCCATTACAAAGGTAGGATCCTCCAATCACATGGGTATTGCCTGGTGGGCTTCGGTAATTTTGTTTTGTGAATGACCTCGGAAGTCAACCTGTCGGTGTTTACCTTTGGGTGCTTTTAAATTTAAGGATCGTAGCAGGTGGACCAGGTGGTGTTCTGTAGTTTCTGCCTGTCCCCAGCACCATAAGATTTTAGAGAAATTTCCTGAGTTTATTTATGTATTATACCTCGCTGCGTAGCCTCTTGAATCCGGGCTCCGTTCGACTTAGCAACTTGTCGGGCTGTCTAAGAACGAACACTTGCGGGAAACCGCGAACAAGAAACTAAATGTTAGTGCTTAAATCTGCCAAACAACTTAAGTTGTTATTACTACCTAGAAACTTGGGAATGTTACACACATGTGCAGATCTGCAAATTCAATTAGACAGTATAAGTTGAGTTACAAAGCCAACCTGAAGCATGTACAGTCGCCAGCGCATCTAGTGACTACAAACTGTCAAATTTTCTCATTCGAATTTGAACTTAACTCTCAACATTTTATGGCTTAAAATCATTTGGATAAGTTTAACAGTTTGGTAACGTGACGTGCTGGCGACTGTAGGTACACGTATTCGGCTTTCAACCGGGTTCTGCCGTTCGGAAAACTCCGTTAGGCATCGGCCGTGCTTTTTCTTCTTCGCATCGCTGGCACGACAGTATTTATATTTTGTTAGCCCTGAATTTCATTTCACGCCTCTTCCACGGCGCGCGGGTTCGCAGAAGTCTCTTGGGCTGCATGTTTTTGGGCTAAGAGGGCAGGATAGGAGGTGGTCCATAGTTTGCGACACACCTACGCTCCGCTGCTGTTGTCCTGCAGTGCTGAATTAGGTTCAGCTTGGTTCGGTTTCCAAACTTTCATATATATTTATATTCGACTAGCTTTTTCGTTCGTGTTATAGTTGGAAATTATCCCACGGGAAGATTTTAAATGTCGTTTATTACACTCAGGGATAGTGCAGCTTCCCATTTTTGGAATTGCACCCGTAGTTCCGTAGATAACCCCCTAAATTCGAATTTAAAAACTTATTCTCTCATTAATATTACTCTTCATAATCCCAGTATAGATCTTTACATCGTCATCTGCCTAGCCTTTTCCCAACTATATCGGGGTCGGCTTCCAGTCTAACGGATGCAGCTGAATACCAGTACTTTACATGGAGCGACTACCTATCTGACATTCATAAACTAGTTAATACTGGGTAATACGATACCCCTTGGTAAGACTGGTTGTCAGACTTTTTGGGCCACTGACTACCTAAACACTGTCAAAGATCTACAAATGACCCCTGGAACCAACGGCTTAACGTGCTTTCCGAGGCACGGAGGAAACTCGGTATGTAATGGGTGGTCACCTATCCACAAACCAACCTAAGCAAGTATGGCTTAATGTCTAAAGATCGACCCGAGCGGCTGTTATTATTTAGTCACGAGCTCATCCTAGTATAGATCTTTACATCTGCCTGAATTATGGCGACTTTAACTTATGAGTTTTACAGTTCTGAGAATCTCTCTTCTGTTACTGATACTGTTAGCCAGCGACGTCCCACTGCCGGGCAAAAACCTCTCCCCATGACTTCTAGTTTTTTCAATACAGGGCTATTGTGGACCGCTGATCGTTTGTTTTGTCCCGATATCTTCTACAACAGCGAAAATATTACACATATAACTCGGAATACAATAACTGAATACCTAGTCAAACAAAACGAACTCACATAACTACTTCAAGTAATTAACTTTAGAGTATATTAAAAGTTTAAGACACTCGGCAAGAAACTTTGCGGTGATATTTATATTAGTTTCGCGACTCCACATCTTTCTATGTTTGCATCGCTGCTACTTTCTCCGCTGAAGTTTCTTTACAGCTCTTTTGCCTTTCAGCTCTATGTTTTTCATGTGCTTCAGTACTGTACAATATATCTTTGAAGTAAGCTGAGCTGGACTCCCATTTGGTGCAACCTTGAGACGCACACCGCACCTTGTATACTCGTTATTTTATTTGAAGTGTGTCATGGTGTTACTATACTTCTTTCGTGAATATGTTTTTCTTTTTGTATATTGGCACCTTGTTTTTATATAAAGGGTGTAAAAAAACCCTTAACGAAGCCGAAAGGCACTTGTTCTCCCCGTCATTGCGATCATTTTTTTTGTTCTAGACCATACCTGGGAACCTTCTAGTTACGGAGATATTGGGGGTCAAAGTTCCAACTTTTTCCCAAGTTTTTTTTTTAAATACATGATTTTGATGCAAGATTTTTACTTTAAACACCTCAATGACCCCCATACTATTGAATCCATCCATCAGCACAATGTTATGAGTACTTTACATTGAGTCCTATCATAAAACGTGATTTTTTACCCCAAAAAAAAAAGTCGTTTCCCAGCAATAATTTTTGCGTAAAGTTACTTAGTTTGATGTCCAGAATGCTTGGTTGACGGCTTCGTGGAAGGGTCTGTTTACACCCTGTAGGTATATGTTCATGTAATTTGTGTGATTTAATTGTGCTTCCGTGTGTTGTGCTATGTCTTTTGTGTGCACTGAATAAATGGATTATCTATCTATCTAAGTACAATGAATACAAGTTTGGTTCGAGACATAAAGCTTCAGACAAGTTTAAGTTACACAAGTCTCTATACACGCGTGTATTGCCTTATCAGTGCAGGTTGGTAAATGTCAGACATCTTCAAATTTCTGATTCTAGGAAATGCCGATTTCCTTACGATGTTTTCCATCATCACACATCAACTCGCGATTTATTATTAATACTTGAGAAGACAAGAGACAAAAGTAGGTGTAAACCCATTAAAAAATAGAGAAAATATGAGGGGCTAAAAGCAAGCAATTTCACAATAGCATTTCTTGATTCTCGGAAACTGTTCAACTCGTTGCGCGAGAAAATTATAAGGCAGATAGCGTTTGCAATACCTAGAAAATTAAATGCAAAATTGTGGAGATATGACCTACTTATCTTTAATACTAATACAGGGTGGAAACGGACCCTTCACGAAGCCGCCAATCAAGCATTATGTACATCAAACTAAAAACTTTACGCAAAAACTATTGCGGGGAAACGAATTTTATTTTTGTGGTGAAAAATCACGTTTTACGGGAGGACTCAATGTAATACACTCAAAAATCGTGCTGCTGGATGCATTTATTAGTACGGGGGTCATAGAGGTGTTTAAAGTAAAAATCTTACAGTAAAAACTTGTATTAAAAAAAAAGTTGGAACTTTGACCCCCAATATCTCCGTAACTAGAAGGTTCCCAGTTATGGTCTAGAACAAAAAAATGATCGCAATGACGGGGAGAACAAGTGCCTTTGGCTTCTTTAAAGGTCTTGTTACATCCTTTATAATATAGCTGAAGGATTTGTTTGAACGCACTAATCTCTGGAACCTCCAGTCAGATTTGAAAAATCTTTTCATCACAGCTATTTAACATCACGCTATGCAACTAAGGAGGCGAGCTAAATAAAAAAGTTAAAAGCAACGCCAGCCAGTACCTAATATTTATGTACAGTCATTGGCCATTATTACATGATTGCTCACACAAAGTTGAATAGGAAAACAGCGGTTAAGTAATGCTGGACACTGATTGTACCAACTGCTTCTTTTTTTTTACAAAATGGGCCTGCTCTTGATCTCGATCACGCCTGATGGAAAGCGATAGATGAGATCTATGATGGAACGAGCGTGCCCGGAAGATGCCTGTTCACTCTTGCTTTGAATGCTGAATGAGTTCCACACTTTGGCTGTGCGCATAATAAACGTGGAGGAGAAGCGCTGAGTACGACTCGTCGGGATATCAACCAAGTGTGGATGGAACGCCGCAGTAGTCAGTACGTCTGCTGGTTCAGTGGTAAAAAGGTGGTTCTTGCGTGTCGGTGGCACGACTTGTTTAAATTTCTTGGGCCCAGTATGTGGCCACATTAATCGCGGCGTCTGTGGCGTCTTTGAGGTCCTCTAAAGTGCAGGTATTGGGAGACTTCAGACACTTCAGCAAGTGGGACACCGTCTGGTCGGAAGCACCGCATTCACACTGTGTGGCGGAAGGATCTTTAAGTCCCCATTTTGCAAAATTGTGTTTGCAAGGGCCTACTTGGCTGCGCAATCGGTTAAGAGCTTTCCAAAGCCACTGCAGATCATATCCCGGACGCAAATGCTCCTCTTCTCTCTCTACTTCTCTTCCCACAGTTTGCTTCTCACCTTTGGTGGCTTGTCTCGAACAGCCTGCGTGGAGCGTAAGAAGCTCTTTCGGCTTTTAATCCTACCCTGGATCATTGCGTTAGCATAGAGGGGATCTCGGGTATCGGTTTCTTTTTTTTCCACCGTAACAACAAAAATTATATAGATTACAAAAGACCTGAGAAAACCTTTAATCGATCTTCTATTAATAGGTTCATGTTCAAAGCGATCCTACAAAGCTCTCCAAAGTACCTAAAGCCTATTCAAATCCCATGTTCCCAATTGATTTCATCTCATTCTTAAACAAATGAACTTTGTGGTAGTGTAAATTAAGTTGGTTTCAGAATGACTAATACTTTTTATAAGAGTAAAAATTATTATTTTTTGGGTTGTAGCGCAAACTAGACTTTATGTAGGGGTATTAAAGTTGATGAGATGTTTAAAAATGTATTCGAAAATCAACAAAATATGAACAAACTCTCTCAAAGTGCTTACTCCCACACACTTTCCATACTCCATCGATTCCAGAAATTCTCTCCGCACCTATATTTGTCTCATAATTAAATTGGAGGAAAGTTGGGAGATAATTTAACTTTCTCTTGCGCAATGAACGAGAATGTTCGTCACCGTGATCCTGGCTAACTCCGCTCGAGGTGACAGACAACTATTTATAACAAAAACCTATAATATCATTGAAATTCAGTAACTTTAATTGAAAATGAGCAGTAGATTCTGTATTCTTTTTCCAAAAAGATAGGACGCACGACGACCAATCAGGCTATACAAAACCGGTCTATGCGGATCTCTCATTGTACGGAAAATCTATGCAAAGCGAGGCCATGTTATACTGGACTGCGGGACTGTTCGAAAGAGATACCGCGGCCCTGGAACACAAAGGGCAAAGAAGGAACATGGATGGGTTTTAGTCAGTAAAAGTCTGACACTCCCTCCCACTCCACCCAGAGCGGAAGGAGTTATTTGATGATTTCCCATCCGTAAAAAAAGGCCATGTTATTATACTGGAAATGTATAGCACGATGTTTCGCCGTGTGTACATAAGCATGGTAGGTGCTCTATCTAATAATGTAGATAGAATGCGTCATTGTGCATTTGGCGCGTCACTATATTCGGAATTTACCGCCGCCATCTTGTTTAAAAAAAAATACCAAAAGCGCTCTCCTGGCAATGCAAGATGCTGCAGGATCATCTTTTGCGGATTATCAGTACTAACTGGGTGTGGAATGTGGGGGTCAGATAGGCAGTAGCTCCATGTAAAATACTGGTATTCAGCGTCATCCGATCAGACTGGAAGCCGATCCCAACATACTTGGGAAAAGGTTAGGTAGATTATGATGATCGTTTGCTGTTTTCAAACTACGTGGTAGTCCCCAACCCCAATTACGAAACACGCTACCAATCACAATCTGAAGGTTTTTGTTTATAAATTACTCTTTGCTACTTTGAAGCTACTACAATCTGTCAAATATCTTTAATAGATTTTCGACTTTATCGCAAAAGCATTAGGTTCAAAGTTGATTGGGAAAATTTGACAGTTTCGGGTCGCTTGATATCTGGCGTCTGTACACCCACATCAGTGGTGTCACTTGAACTTCGAAAATCTTCCCACAGCCCCTCCCTTCCCTCAAACTGAACCGTCTACACAAAAAATCTATTGAAAAATTTATTCACTGAACCGATTCAACAATTTATTACAGCAATTTTCACTCGCCTATCAAATAAAGAAATAGGAGCACTCGAAGCAGATGAACTTTCATACCTGCATAAGTCATTTTATCGATGTCACGTGAACGTCAAATTACCATAGACCGTTAGTGTCAAAGCGCTGCGACAGACGTGCGTCTGACGGTACTATCGACAACCAGGCTGTGCATTCAGGCATGCGAGTTAATTTGAAGGATGCAGGCCGACTTTATTAGCCACTCCGACTCGTGGACTGGACGTGACGGAATATTGGCCTGGCTTTATAAGCCGGCCTGGATAGTGGGATGTTTCAGAGTATTTCATGGGCTTTAAAGGTTATATAACATAGTGATATGTCCATACGTTTAGCCACACTAGTAGTATTACTTCTCTTCTAAACCGACTAGCTACTATTACGAAAAAAATGCATGATAGAATTCCACATAATATTAGTTTCATCACTTACTAACTTAACCAAACCTAATACAAATGAAATTGATTTACTTCACAATCAATACTTATGATTGTATAGAGACTAAGTTTTGCCCGCGGCTTCGCTCACGTTATGGTCGGAAATTATCCTACGGGAAAGCTTTAAATATAGCCTATGACATTCAGGCATAATGTAGCTTTCCATTAGTGAAAGAATTTTCGGAATCGGATTAGTAGTTTAGGAGATTATACATTACATACAAACTTACAAACAAATACCTCTTTAGATTGGTATGGAAGTATAAATAAACTTAGTCAGTTTACACGTAGTAGGTAATCTCAAAGACAATTCATCCGATTTCTTTCTTCAATTGAAAGCTCACTATTACCGAGTGCCATAAGATGGTTCTTAAACGCGGACGAAACCGCGGGCAGAAACTAGTCATGTTATGAAGAACAAAATATTCTGGTAAATAATCATTTATTTATTTATTTATATTTCTTCAATATTCTTTGTAAAGAGTTCTCATTTGACCCATTTACCACCAAAACCTATTCAGCACGCAATCGGCTGAATGCTCACTTTTTTAAAAGCGCGTAGGGTTTTTTTTTCTTTTTTCCCCGTGTCATTAATGGCTAACCTGGTGTCAGAGTGTTTATAGTGCTTGTTCTCCTATCTATAAATAAATAAATAATGTAACAAAAAAAAGATCAAATCACTAGAACCGCTTAACCTAACCACAGCTGTTAGTAACGAAACAGAAAACCAAAGATATAAGAAAGTCGAGATGGCCACTAAGTATCCCCCAATGAGCGTCGACAACCTGTTGACGTTAGATAATGATACTTAATATAACAATGTTGGCGGACGTCCAAACACGAGATAAGAATCGAGATGGTTTGTATCCGAATCTTGTCTCAATGTTGCAGCTCGGTTGGACTGAGATCCCCTTACAGCCGGTGGAAACTTCGAAATAAGTACCTAAGTTAGGATGAAATAAATTACCGAATCCGGAAGAATTAAATTGGGATTTATTATTCATTATGTTTTCTTTCACCATTTTAAATTACACAAAATAATGCGCCTGCCTGTGTTAGAACCCACGACTTACTGCTCATAAGTCGGGGCCGCCACCACTGGGCCACCGCTGCTCTACCGTCCGACCGTCTCTCGTGAGGAAATCGGTATCTTAGAAAATTCCAATCCAAAAATTCGAAGACATGTGACATCTACCAGCCCGCACTGGGCCCGCGTGGTGTATTAGGTCATTCCCTCTCATAGAGAGGAGGCTGTGTTTCCCAGCAGTGGGAACATTATAGGCTGATTATGCTTGTTATGCTATTCGGTTATGAAATAGTAATTAAGTAGTTGAATGTGTCAGTACCTAAATGTAAAATAAGATAAGTAAGGTATTGGCAAAACATTACTGGTGAAATGTGGGTGTACTCTTGGTGTGCCTAATTGTTTTCAAAAAAGAGGCTGGATGTAATGTTTATGTAAGGTACTTTTAAACCTTGTAGGACTTTCTACGCCATCAGTTTCAACTTTTTAAGCCTCATACGTAAAATAGCGGTGGAGGAGCTCGCAGCTAAATAATAACAGCCGCTCGAGTCGATCTTTAGGTTAAGCTGTGCTTGACTAGGTTGGTCTGTAGATCGGTGACCACCCATTACGTACCGAGTTTCCTCCGTGCCTCGGAAAGCCCGTTAAGCCGTTGGTCCCGGGTGTCATTTGTAGTTCTTTGACAGTCGTTACAGGTAGTCAGTGGCCCAAAAAATCTGATAACCAGTCTGACCAAGGAGTATCGTATTACCCAGTACTAACTGGGTTGTAGAGGTCAGATAGGCAGTCGGTCCATGTAAAATACTGGTACTCAGCTGCATCCGGTCCATCCAATATAAGTGGATAAGGCTAGGCAGATGATGACGAAAAATAGCGGAGCAAATCAGGTTGATAATTAATTTAGTATGGAGTTAACCAGGGTAGTGGAGGATTCCACCCCTTATTGGAAAACAGGGGTTGGTAATTAGACTAGTATCTTTTTTTATAATTCTTGCTTTTGTTTGCTGATTTGTGAACCCAAAGAGGTTTGATTCACAATTGTTCATGCTCTTTCAATTCATCGTCTTCAGTTTTTATTCAAAGAGTTTTTCCGTATTATACTAGAATACCTTTTTACGATCATTTTTAGGTAAAAATGCTTGTATGTGTTCCCATTATTTTCTAAGATAATTGTGTTTTGTTCAGCTAGTTTTTTTTCTTTTAGAATATGTTCTCAGATTGTTTTTATCAATTTATCAAAGCGTAAGTTCTTGTATTGATTGTTATTTAAGGTTTTATTGATAGATATGTCGGGTTTTCAGGATTTATTCCGTTAGGCTCGTACATCATGAGGGCAGAAGTTGGATTTCGAATTTGAATACACTGGGTGCATTATCCTGTGTGTATTAAATTAACAAATTACTTGAAATTATAATTTAACACGGGGCACAATTAATCGGGTACAGTTCCAAGCCGTCTCAACTCTACTGCGATCAGAGATTGAATGTCGTCCTCACCACGAGCTGTAAACATCACGGCTCTGTAGAAGCACGCTGTGATGTGGGTAGACTTATATGTGGATCGCGTGATGTCACCACTGGCGCGCTTGCGATTCATTTTATGTCCGTACCAATGACCGGATCCGATAGATATAAAGGGTGTAAAAAGACCCTTAACGAAGCCGAAAGGCACTTGTTCTCCTCGTCATTGTGATCATTTTTTTGTTCTGGACCATACCTGGGAACATTCTAGTTATGGAGATATTGGGCGTCAAAGTTCGAATTTTTTCACAAGTTTTTTTTTAAATACTACTTTTTAAGGTTCTAACTTTACTCCAATTACCTCCATGGTCCGTTTACTATTCAAAGCATCCATCAGCAATAAGTTTTGAGCGCATTATATTGATTTTTACCGTAAAATGTGATTTTTGACCCCAAAAAAAAATTTCGTTTCCCAGCAAAAATTTTTGCGTAAAGTTACTTAGTTTGATGTACAGAATGCTTGGTTGACGGCTTGGTGAAGGGTCTGTTTACACCCCGTATACCTGATCTCATTTTTTTTCTTCTTGAAAATCGGAAATTCATCATTCGATTACGTCCACGATTAAATACAAAAATTCATTAAATTTATTTTGGAAACTATGCTTTACTAAAATCGAATTAACTCTTACCGATCTTCTACACAAAACTATATTATATAACTATGCTAATATGATTTACTTTCCTGCTTAAGCCGCTTGAACTAAGAGCGTTTCACCACAATAGTTCGCCGAAGTTTGGATTTCAACCCACAACTTGGAACTGAGAATTTCAATCTAAAATGTTGTCTTTTATTTAATTCAACGTAGAATTTTCAGTTTAAGACGTTTTGAATAAATAAAAGACAGCTGTCTGTTTCATAGCGTTTTTGGTATGATACCGTACCCGAGAATTTTTGAGAGAAGAAGTGTTCTCATTAAAGAGATCTATCCATTGGTATATATCTTAACGCTATTGGACGCTAAGGCAATTTCGCCCATTCTCCTTTGATTTTACAATATTATCTATCTTCTTCTTTCATACTAAGTTATTACTCGCCATCTCATAATTTACCCAAACACAGTCCATCCTTAGTTTCTTTGATCCCTCCCTATTCTTAGACTCCAAAGTATTCTTTAAAAAAGTTGCCAAAAATAAACCATGGCATTACTGCCTCGATAGTAACTTACTTGCTCTTGCAAACAAATATCACCACGCTCACGTGGTTCTAAGACAAAATACCACTTGATCTCAGCATGACGAACTATGTAAACTTGGAACTTGTGGACTTAACGAAGACCACGCTAAGACCTTGAGCAATAGTTTGTATAGAACTTAATTTTATGCGATTAGGTATTGAAATTAGAATTGCGTAAGTGCAAACAGTTCTAAGATTACATACTCATGTATTCTTAGAACTGTTTGAAGTTTTAAGTAAAAGATTTATTTGTAAAGAATGCTTGTGAACTTAGACAAGCAGATTGACACACTGTTACAAATACAGGTATACACGTTTACGATGTAGGAATTATCTTAGTTTTAGGCTAAGCATTTCAGTAAAAGCAGATAAGGCTAGAGAATTATATCATATATTTCCTTTATTTATTTTCTTTACAAATAATTTACATTTTTAATTATTCCTATACAAAGTAATATACTTAAACAAAAAACATTTAAAAATATTAAAAAATTATATCATATCACTGAATGTCTCACTCTAATATAGGCACGGCGAGCAATCAAACTATAATAAACCAGTTTATGCGGATCTCGCATTGTACTGGACATCTATACAAAGCCAAGCCATGTTATACTGGAAATGTATAGCTTGATGTGTCGCCATGTTTACAACCTAAACTGCTTGGTCTAGAAACAGCAAAAGAAATGCTTAAAGAACGAGTGAGCTGTGAATTAAGGAAAATATCCTTTTAAATCGCCTTAGGGGATACCCTTAAGGTGTTAAATAGGGATTGACAGTTTGTGTAAAACTTCGTCATTTTTACGAAATCCTTCGGGACCTATAAATAACCATAGCTACAAATAATTCGATAGAAAAAGGTAGGTACATTTTGTCTTTGTTCGTGATTCCCTCAACGTGGTTACCAAAGTTGCTAAGCCTTTTGCCACATCCTCCGTTCCGGGAATAAAAGAGTATCGGAGGTAAATGTCAGTTCTAAATATAAATTACAGGAATATTTGTACGTGCTTCATATTATTTCATTTTTTCTTTTGAACGAAGAAAGTTGATGATAAAGTGGATGGAGTTTCCTGATCGTTAAGTGTCGAATGAAAGCCGAATATGCGAATGTGTAGTAAGATCGCAGTTCAGTAATACAGTTGGAATATTGCTTCAAAAAATACTAGTATAGTAGTGTCGCACCAGTAAGTAGGCGCACTAGCACATACAATATTATATAGGGTGACTGGTAATTAGTGACCGATTGTGTTCTATCAGCTTTTAGCTGCCTGATGCCGTTCTGTCTCATTACTATCGTACCGTTCAACAGTGAGTAGACATAACGGCGTCACGCGGCTAACAGCTGATAGGTCACAGGCGCGCGCGCGATTTCATACGGCTGTTGTGATATTTGTTATTGGGATAAAACCGAACAAGTATATAAAAAAAAGTTTCTTTGGGAAAGTTGTTTGTTATCATGAGTACAATCACGTGTTTAAGTATCGGTCACTAATGACCAGTCACCCTGTATACCTAACGTGACTACAATTATGTCGAATAGTTATCAATACTCACAATGAATGGCCTGTTTCTTCTCCAAAAAAAAAGTCATTATGAATGGGCTTACAAGCAAAACATTAAATACATATTTACGGTCCAAATGTTTGGTTCGTTTCAGCTGGTTTCAGCTGCCTCTCGTATAATTTGAATACGCTCTATTAACTGATTTTCAGGCTAACACGGTGTTAGCAAACAACAACAGTAATTGCTGGACAGCTGTTTCAATTCCAATGTTTGAACTGACCAGTACAGTTTAGATACGGGTACGCATAAGTGTTTATTGGGTTTGAATACTTTATCATCATCCTAGCCTTTCCCCAACTATATTGGGCTCGGCTTCCAGTCTAACCGGATGCAGCTGAATACCAGTATTTTACATGGAGCGACTGCCTATCAGACCTCCACAACCCAGTTAGCACTGGGTAATACGATAGTCCTTGGTAAGACTGGTTGTCAAACTTTTTGGGCCACTGACTACCTGTAACGACTGCCGAAGATCTCCAAATGACAGCCGGGACCAACGGCTTAACGTGCTTTTCGAGGCACGGACCAACCTAGGCAAGCAAAGCTTAACCTAAAGATCAACCCGAGCGGCTGTTATTATTTAGCCACGAGCTCTTCAAGCTCCTCAAGCTTGGGTTTGAATACGTTATGTGGAGCGAATTTCTTTACGGATATACAACTATTACTGATTTGTACCACAAATCAGCAGGAAACGACAACGCGGCAGGCCCAGAAGGAGGTGGCGTGATGAGCTGGACTCTTTTGCAAAGGATTGGCCTACAATCGCACTAGATCGCGAAAAATGGAAGGAGGGAAGGGAGGCCTTTGCCTTGCTGTGGGACAACATAGGCTTTATGAGAGGAGGTTTCAGGGGAACGTAAAGAAATTTCTGGTAATAGTTAAAATCAACAGTTTATTCGTCAGTTCACAACAGTAAATTAATATAGTTCAGAACAGTGAAGTATACGCGTACAATATGGTCGCGTGGCGTCACGGAACGACTTGCGCGGGGAGTTAAAAAATGCACGCACAAGTGCCTTGCGCGTAAACAGTGGACTGGCGACACCGCTCGCCGCGCGCAACGGTCACACGCTTGCAACCGCCACGCGGGAAAGAAATAACGATTTATCTTATTCTGTACTAGCTTCTGCCCGCGACTTCGTACGCGGATCCTGTTGCTTATGCCAGCGACAACGGGGTCGTCAAAATCGAAGATCTGAAACGTCTGATGTCGAATTCTAAGAGCCCGGGGACGGAAAAACAACGGGATGCGCGAGACGATTCGAGACGTTCCATATCTTTCATTTTTGTAAGTCAGAAGTCGATGCGTAGATACGCTTGGAACTCAAGCGTAATTCTCTATCTGTGAACGTCTCCGACTCGCGAGACAATGCGTGACGTTCACGATCAGCGGTCAGTCACGCATCACGTTCCCCACTTGTCTCTAGAGACCTAGAAGTCGACGCGTAGATACGCTTGGAACTCGAGCGTAATTCTCTATCCGTGAACGTCTCCGATTCGCGAGACAATGCATGACGTTCACGATCAGCGGTCAGTCGCGCATCATATTCTTCACAGTTCTCTAGAGACCTGGATGTAGATGCGTAAATACGCTGAGAACGCAGGCGTGCTTCGTTATCCAAGAGGAAGAGAAGAGAAGAGAGGAAGAGGTTTCCACGGAGCGAGTTGCAGCCTGATGTTCTCGAACAGCATCAAGTCTCTCCTGACGTTCTTCGGTAGATTCTTGGGATCTTATGATCCTCAATCTTTTAGCTCCTTTGGAACATTGGGAAAGATTTGACCTCTTTCTAGGCATGGTTATAGTTTTATTGTGAAGATACCTGATCAATTAAAATTTAAGTGACTGCTCCCCTGCGTTACCGGGTAGGCTACGGTGTCACGAAGATGAGTGGAAAAAGTCTAAAACACTCAAATAACATAAGCCCGAAGGCATATTTATTCGATAAAATAAAAAAATAAATAGGAGTTTTGTCCAGTAGAGTCAAATTTTCAATGATATACCGTTGTCATCGAATATCAGTCCTAAACTGTTACCGCCTTCACCGCGTGGAGGTACTCCCAGCTTATGTTATTATATAATTATACAGTGAAATTAGTGATAGCTTTGATTTCCACATCAGATGTTTCTGATCTTCGATTTTTATAAGTCAAGAGGAAATGCCCATCAGACCGAACAACTTTTGCTAAGACGTCATTCCTATATGTGTTATGGTGTAGCTGGGCTCTTGGAGTTCCACAAGAGGTGTTCCAGATCTTCGATTTTTATAAGTCAACAGAGAGTGCTCATCAGATTGAACAATTTATGCTAAGACTTCATTCCTATATGTGTTATGATGTAGCTGGGCTCTTGGAGTTCCACAATAGGTGTTCTAGAACTTCGATTTTTATAAATCAATAGAGAGTGCTCATCAGATTGAACAATCTTTGCTAAGACGTCATTCCTATATGTGTTATGGTGTAGCTGGGCTCTTGGAGTTCCACAACAGGTGTTCCAGATCTTCGATTTTTATAAATCAACAGAGAGTGGTCATCAGATTGAACAATTTTTGCTAAGACGTCATTCCTATACGTGTTATGGTGTAGCTGGGCTCTTGGAGTTCCACAACAGGTGTTCCAGATCTTCGATTTTATAAGTCAACAGAGAGTGCTCATCAGATTGAACAATGTTTGCTAAGACGTCATTCCTATATGTGTTATGGTGTAGCTGGGCTCTTGGAGTTCCACAACAGGTGTTCCAGATCTTCGATTTTTATAAATCAACAGAGAGTGGTCATCAGATTGAACAATTTTTGCTAAGACGTCATTCCTGTATATGTTATAGTGTAGCTGGACTCTTGGAGTTCGACATCAGGTGTTCCAGATCTTCAAATTTATTCTCTCAGCAGAAAATGCTCATCACGTGGAACAATTTTTGCTATGGTACCATTTTTGTATCTCTTATAGTTTAGCTATTCTATTGCGGTTCTGCATCAGGTGTTCAAGTTTCCAAGATAAATTATAGCCTATATGTTGCCCAGACTTAATACCTATACAACAAAAAAAAAATCTTTCAAATCCGTCTAGTAGTTCCGAAGATTAGCGTGTACAAACAAACAGACAAACAGACAAACAGACAAACAGACAAACAGACAAACAGACAAACAGACAAACAGACAAACAGACAGATTTTTTTTTTTGGATTCGTGGTCTATTACTGTTTCTAAACCCCCCTCAATTTTTTTTTTTTTAATATTTTCAATGTACAGACACAGTTTTTTTACTGTCTTATTATATGTATAGATATAGATATCGCAGCGGTGCGCGACCGCGTGCCGCTCTTGTTGGTCGACTTGGTGGTATCTGGGTTGCTATAGCTTATAATAATTAAAAAAAACACAACAGTGTACTTTCTTACTCCTATCGCTAATACGTCATTCCGAGTGTCGTACGGTCTGCCACTATTCAGTCTTATGCCCGAAGTAATAAGGATGAAAATTGGTTGACCGTCAGTGAACTTGGTAGTAGGTACATAAAGAATAATTATGAAATAGCTTATGCCCGCTGCTTCGCCCACGTGGAGTTCGGTAATTGCCCCACGGGATCGCACTATCGGGGTAAAAAGTATCCCATGAGTTTTTGCGTCAAAGAGTAACAAACATCTATCCATCCATCTTTACAAAAACGATGTGAAAGTTTGTTTAGATTTATATACAGGGTTTAAACGGACCCTTGACGAAGCCGTCAACCAAGCATTATGTACATCAAACTAAGTAACTTTACGCAAAAATGATTGCTGGGAAACGACGTAAATATCTTACATTAAAAACATGTTTTTAAAAAAAAACTTGTGAAAAAGGTGTAACTTTGACCCCCAATATCTCCGTAACTAGAAGGTTCCCAGGTGTGGTCTAGAACAAAAAAATGGTCGCAATAACGGGGAAAATAAGTACTTTTCCGCTTCGTTAAGGGTCTTGTTACATCCTTTATAGGATTTACATGAATTTTGGCACACAGATATTTTATAACTTGAAATACTTTTATTCCGATGAATGACACGACTTGATGACTGTTGTCATGAAGTCGCCTGCGGAAGGTAGTCTATATTATGTAGCAGAGGCGAAGGTACCATACAACTCCATACCGGCTTCCCTTTGAAAAATGGCACAGTCAGTATTCATCATCATCATCTGCCTAGCCTTTTCCCAACCATATTGGGGTCGGCTTCCAGTCTAACCGGATGCAGCTGAATACCAGTATTTTACATGGAGTGACTGCCTATCAGACCTCCACAACCCAGTTAGTACTGAGTAATACGATACCCCTTGGTAAGACTGGTTGTCAGCTTTTTGGGCCACTGACTACCTAACGACTGTCAAAGATCTACAAATGACACCCGGGACCAACGGCTTAACGTGCTTTCCGAGGCACGGAGGAAACTTGGTAACGTATGTAATGGGTGATCACCCATCCACAGACCAACCCGGCTTAACCTAAAGATCGACCCGAGCGGCTGTTATTATTTAGTCACGAGCTCCTCAGCTCAAAGGCACAGTCAGTATTCTATAGACAAATAATATAATCACATTAAAGATATGTACTCCGGCTTACCTCTTACTAAATTGACCCTTTTTTTTTTTTTTTTACGGATGGGAAATCAGCAAATGACTTCTCCCGCTCTGGGTGGAGTGGGAGGGAGTGTCAGACTCTTACTGACTAAAACCCATCCATGTTCCTTCATTGCCCTTTGTGTTCCAGGGCCACGGTATCTCTTTCGAACAGTCCCGCAGCCCCGGCAGGCATCGGCCCTTGCCCCTTCTTGGTTGCTGACATCTCTTTGAGGCGCGCGTGGAACACGAACGCGCCGTCGACACGGCCTGTCGTCATAAGACGGACGGACGGTGAGCTAACCCATTACTCACCGTCCACAGGCCCGCGCCTACGGTGGCCGGGAGCCACCACGTGGCCCCCGACGCCCGGTGCTTCGCCCGCGGCGGCTGGGACGTGAGATTCTCTCCCTCTCACGTCCCGCCACCTCCTTCGCTAGCATGACTGCTTCGCAGAAGGAGGTGACGGCTTCCCATTCCCTCTCGCTCCGGACCATGGCCTGAACCAGGGCCGGGAGCGAGAGGTCGCCGCCGCCGATCGCCGCTACGAGGACACGGCGGAGCTCCGCCCAAGCGGGGCAGACCTCCACGGTATGCGCCACCGTGTCCTCCGGACGATCCTCACAATGATAACACCCGGGCGTTTCCTCCCGCCCGATTAGGTGCAGGAACCTCCCGAAACAACCGTGTCCGGTGAGGACTTGCGTCAGGCGGAAGGTGAGGGCGCCGTGGCGCCTCTCTAGCCACTCCTCAAAGAGGGGACTTATCGCCACTATTGTGGCGTGCCCTGCACTGGGTTGCACCCTTAGCTACTGTTATGTAGTTAGTATTCCTTTGTTCCTATGACTGGATTTAGGCAACGCCAAACTAAACAGAATCATTACCCCACGTTGGCATTCTCCTTAGAATTCTAAACACCTGTCTAGCTCTGTATTACTGTAACACAGCCATTACGTGCGTCTGATGTGGATAATCTTGATATTACGTGACGCTCTCGTTTTACTTGTGATGTGAATAATACAATATTACTTTGAGAAAGCCTGACTACGACACCTAATATCATCTGTAGCTAGTCTTATTAAATCAATATATAGGTACCATTAAGAACCCTTTGATCAGAAGTGGGACAGTAATTCCCACTTTTGGGCTCTTCCTAGGCAAGTCTTATTAAAAACATTTTTTAAATTATTTGTTACGATATTATCATACGACTTCATTTTTCAAAAGATACACACGGGTTTATTTTTAGGGTTCCGTAGCTAAATTGCAGAAACCGAACCTTTATAACTTTAATTTATAATGTACTTACATAACATACTTACATCTTTACAAATTTTTTAGTCTAAAAAATATAAACATGACCGTAATTTAGGCGTTAGTCTACCACATTTTTTCTCCATACATATGTGAGAACAAAACAATTTATTACAAAATTTGTGGACGGCACTAAAGTTTCCTGTATCTATTTGCAATTTGTTTAATCAAGATTTTAATCAACATGAATATTTAAAATAATTTACACTCCTAACTACACAACTATAGATAAGTCACCTAAAAAAAAAACCAGATTCTTATAAAAAATAATCTCTACTACGTTACTAAGGCATCAGCATCCTGAATGTAGCACTGATATCAGATTGCATACTAGCCCCGTCGTTATCGTGTCTCTGGAGAAACACTCAGCTAAATCCTAACCGTATAAGAAACACTAGTTCGGGAGCTCACTGTTTTTCAACGAGTTTATTTTCATTCCACGCTGAAAAGAAGTCGATAGTCACGGTATGGCTATTTTGTGCGTGCGTATAACACCGTGCGTGATACACCTGATGGTGTTAAAGATGATGCCTATTATAGTTTGGAAGTGAGTACACTCAGATGATGGCTGATGAGACAATAAGTCAGTACCTACAGCGCCGACACTAAATAAGACAAAGGTAGACTGGTACCTAAGGTAGACTGATAGAAAATTCCTAAGGCATTAAGTCCGCCTTTGTACATTAAGTGCATAAAGTTTTAATAAATAAATAAATAAAATGGAGTAAAGGAGGATAAAGATATTTCATCGTAAGATGGTACAGACGCCAGCACATGAAGCTACTACAATCTGTCAAATTTCTTTAATAGATTTTCAACTTTATCACTAAAGCATTAGGCATTAGATTGATTGGGAAAATTTTACAGTTTCGGGTAGCTTGATGTGTTGGCAGCTGTACAACGAATAAGCACGATATAAAATTAAAACGTATGCCGTGATTAGGCCATAATTAGCCTCGCAATCTAACTGACTGCCCCAGGAGCCTTGGCCCTGCATCTATCATCATTTGAGCTAAAGTCAGCTGAATACTTAAAATTTGTTAAATAAAAAATCTATACACAAATCTAAAAATACGAAACCAGTACAAACGATCATATGACTTTAACAATTGTGTAAACATTATTCATGTTATGCAAATACGGTACATTGCCCTGTAAAAATTGAATTAAATTGAGCTCTTTACGCATGGTGACTTCATTCCGTCCAAGGCCTTACAGACTGATCTTCGGAAGGGTAATAGTCCTAATCCAAGATATCACATGACTTTGAACAAGTGGGTTTATGGCACAATGTTTACATTTGCGGTAATCATACACTGAGGTATAGTTCAACCAGAAAAAGTACACGCTTCGAGAATCTTCGTCTAACTTCGGACATAGGAACGCGCGATGTAAAAATCTTATACATAATTATTACAGCATTTTAGGCATTACTATAGGGGTACAAAATTAGAGATAAGAAAACATTTTTGGGGATGACGACCTGTGACTGGAGTAAGTAATCCATCAGAGAGAACGCTTTGTACAAACGCATAATGCTACCCCAAAGCGTGGTTTGCAGGACGTAGTACTATGGCTGAGGTAGGATACTCTGTGATGCGTTAATCCTACTTATTCAAAAACCAGAATATTATAGAAGCGCGTAACTTTTCTAGTTTACTTGTATGCTTTAGTATTTAAATAAAACTATTCGCTACCTAGTTTTATGGAAATAAATAAATCCTTTTAAGGTTATCAAGTAATATGCATGTATGAGCTTGTTTTGAAAGGAAAAGGTAAATAGGCAAAGGCCGGTGCTGATAGACAGTCTAATTGGTTAGATTATTGCATTACCTACAGAGCTTAGTAGTCAATTAAGAGAACTTATGTTACAATTATTATATTTAAATAAATGTAGTTTAAGTCAACGAGGAACGAGGCTGACTAAGTAATTAAAGCTTTGAAGTTTTTAATAGGTTAACTAACCAATACAGACATTTAAAAATCCCACAGTAATAAAAAAAATCAATACACTTTCTCGAAAACTGGTTCTACTACGATTAGGTTCAACATGCAATGTATTTTATACGCGTGGATTTTTAATATTTTTTCTATTTTTCATATTATGCTGTTTAACATCATACCTTTTGTTTTTTCTTCAATCTAGCGAAAGCAAAGCGCGGAAAAAAAGCACATTAAATCATAGTTTCCTAATAATTCCTGACAAAAATACTTTCCGTTCTAATATTTTATTTTCGCGTGGGGATTTGTTACTGCAGTTCTCGGCTCCATAACACCCTTGCCTGCAGCTTGGGTGTTAATTCCGCCTCGAAAGCAATAACAAAGTTTTCCCCACTTATATCAAAATGTACTGATTGTAATGTATTGAGCGAAATTCTATTTTCACATAACTACCATCTCGACATAGCCGTTCTATCGTACCATGGCAAAGTTATAGAAAAACTATATTTTATGGAATAATATCAAAAACATGCATAGAATTCTCAATACCCATATCATTGTTAGACTATAAACACTGGTACAACTACGCAGAAGCAGTGTTTACCTACCATAAAATAATTTCAGATTCGTCATACTTCGATAAATCTAGGTATAGCCAGCAAACGTATCGTGATGTTAATCTTAGTACTGTACAAGTTATTTTTTACTAGTTACAAGTCAATGAACTCAGGATAATTTTCTTGACACTTTAACACTCATTAGGTTATAATATTGCGCCTTTTTTCTAATAAGGATACGACACAAGTGTGTACCTACTAAGAGTTCACCGACGGTCTGCGATTTTCACCCTTGTACTCTACATTATAAGGTTGAAAGGTGGTCGACCGTCAGTGAGCTCGGTTGACAGACAGCCAGCACATCAAACTACCCGAAACTGTCAGATTTTCCCAATCAACCTTGAACCTAATGCTTTAGCGATAAAGTTGAAAATCTATAAAAGAAATTTGACAGATTGTAGTAGCTTGATATACTGGCCTGTACCTTATGTAAGTTGTCGAAGAATTCATCGGTTGTGTTTGATTCCAATGTAATACAAATCAAGACTCCACTGCGGAATATCCTACCTAGAAATAACTGATTGAAAAACTTAACAAAACTTTAGCCTTACCTGGAAACAGAACACAAAGATATCTTGCTCAGAAGTCGCATTTGCAACCACTATTTCGTGGCAATATACAGGATGGAACGGACATCGACGCTAAAACGGTTACTACGTATTCAGTACTTACATCATTTTTAAACCGACGAAAAATTTATATGTTCTGGCTCACAGAAATTTTGCATCGGTTAAAAAAACAGCCGTTTCTTACAAAACTGCAATATCTAAATCAAATCATTTATTTCTTTGCATACTTGGGTAATTGGTACATAGATGTTTTCTTATATATATAGTCCTCCATATTCTACTGTCGCATGGGCATGCAAATAATATTCATTTCTAAAATCAAAGAGAAATTGTATTGTTGGCAAATAAATTTAAATGTCAAATCATTAGAATTACAAAAAAAAAAAAAATACTTACTGAGATGATGAGACTAACAGTAGCAAAAATTTTACAATAATTTCAAACGGAATGATAAGTAAGTCAATCAGAAGGAAAAAAAATGTCAGAACATTAACATGTATGTCAATCATAATAATAGTTTTTACAGCAATTTATCATAAAGGAAGTCGTCAATTGTGTAATAACTTTTCTCAATTAATATTTGGTTTAGTGCCCTTTTAAATTTTATTACAGTCATATTTTTTATTACATCAGGTACTTTATTATAAATGCGTGAGGCGATACCAAAAAAACTTTTCTGCACTAGTGCGGTTTACTTACGCTACACGGCCAAAATTTATGGAACAGCATGTTTTTTTTTTTAATTACCGATGAATAGTTTTAGTGTCGGTGTCCCTTCCACTCTGTATACTACAAAATTACGTAATACATTAATACAGATCTAGATTATATTTGCGGTCAACCAAGGTGTGAATACGTGTTAATATTCAGCCGCGTCTCGTACAATAGAAGCTGACCCCGACATGCTTAGAAATAGGCTAGATGGAGTTAGCTTTTACACAGCCGAGTAGTTCCCTGTTAAAAATAGGCCAAGGTCTGACCTTCTCCCAAGGATGCCATCTCGTGGAGGCATCTTCTACATAAATGGCTTCAAGGGTGTAAAACTGCTGTTAAATAAGGACAGGCCAAGAGAAAAGTCAAAGGGTAATTAAAATATCCTGGCGGCTCTTGTCGGTCCGTGGATGGGTGTGGGTGACATACCAAGAGACCTCTCCATCCTCCGTGCTCCGGAAAGCACGTTAAACAGTTTTTATCATCTACCCTCAATTTAAATATTATTTATGAGCCACAAAAATAATAGTATCATTGAAAAGGTTGTAATCTGAAAGCCGTCGTGATAAAAGTTTTAAAACAAATTGTCAGCTAAAATGCAAACTATTTGATTTAAACGTGAGGTTATTTGAAGAGAACTAATACAATGCTTATAAGAAATATGACTGTCTTGGCTGAAAGCGTCAAAACAAAATAGGGTCCCGCTGGCATGATAAAAGTTTTGTACTAATTTTTTTTTTTTTTTTTTATATACTAAGGTATTTTTAAGGTACTATTACACCGCTAAACGGTACCATATAAGATTGGTCTGAAGACCTTCAAACAGCGGAGGGTCCTGCTGGAAAATAATTTAAGATTTCGCTGAAGCAATTAAGGTACAATTTTTTTACTTACACGATTCGGAAGGTACTAAATACTACACAAATTTACCTTTCAATTGGATTAAACGTAGGGTCCTGCTGCGTTAACAGACATGCCACGTGTAGTCAGAAGCTCCAAAGTGTGATAACCAGTCTTACTTGCTCATGAACTAAAACTGAATAAAAGATTCTACAAGTTTATTTGAAAACTAGCGGCTTGTCCCGGTTTCGCACGGATGGCCAATTTTTTTTTCTAGTACCAATTATAGCCTATCTTACTCAGGGATAATGTAGCATTCTTATGGTGAAAGAATTTTTGAAATCGGTTTAGTAGTTTTTGAATGTATACGTAACAAACATAAAAAAATAGAATTTTTTCCTCTTTATGATATTAGTGTAGATGGAACATGGGGGGGAGCTTAAAAAAAGGGGGGAAATGTGGTCGACCCATGTCTAACCCAGGATTACAGGTGTTATGTTGTGTACTTGTTAATTACCAAATACTAAAATAATACCTTTTTTTCCCTCCATCACGAACTCCACCAAATTTACTTCCGTTTTAAATAAACTCTTCATTTTATCGGTAGTAAATAATACTATTTTATTCCATATTCAACCATTAGCTATGTAACAATAACCGAGCTAGCCAGTTACTTGATAACGATATCAAAACGGTTATTACCATTGACGCAAATATTTGAATCGTTCGATTTCCCATGAAGGTGTCTGCCCACTACACCGTACCATACCATGACATCGCTATGAACGTGGATCACGGAAAGAAACATGACTCGGACTACTATGCCTACTAGAACGTATTATCAGCACATTCCTAGCATGGTATGATACGGTGTAGTGGGCAGACTCTTTTACTGTCGTTAGCTATTCACAAAGTAGTGTCCTATGAGAAAAGGGTGAACTCATACATACCACATAAAAAGATAGATTCGATTTTTGGTTTAAGTGACCGAGACATCATCATCTGCCTAGCCTTTTCCCAACTATGTTGGGGTCGGCTTCCAATCTAACCGGATGCAGCTGAATACCAGTATTTTACATGGAGCGACTGCCTATCTGGCCTCTACAATCCAGTTAGTACTGGGTAATACGACACCCTTTGGTAACACTGGTTGTCAGACTTTTGGGCCATTGACTACCTGTAACGACTGTCAAAGATCTACAAATAGCAGCCGGGACCTACGGCTTAACGTGCTGTCCGAGACATGGAGGAAACTCGGTATGAGTGAGACAATACTAATCAAACCTACTTCTCATTGTCAATGAAAAATAAATTCTTTAACGCGGTTGGGAAAATCTATTTAAATCTTTGCGTTGACGCATAAAAATGGTCGTATAATCGCAGTGACTAATACGTAATTTTATGTTGCGTTAAGGCTTTGAACTGTATAAATAATAAATAAAAAAGAATGGAATATATTTTAGAGACAACAATAGACATGCATTGTTATTTTTATCTTTTGTTTCAGCCCGTTTGAGGAAGGACATTTTGTATTGTCCTTATAACACCTGTGAGATTCCTGAAATATACGCTTATGGTTTTAATAACGTTGGTAAACTTTTTCTGCTACTTATTTTCACGAAGTATTCCTTTTCGAAGTATCTCGTTTTTGTCACGGAACAGGTTTACTCGTGTTTAGTCAGTTCACGAAGATTTCAGAAGCCATGCAGATTCATGGTTTCTTTTTCATAAAAAAATTCAAGGTACCCGGTGTAAAAAGCATTTTTTGACGTAAACCTGGTCATGCTCTCCCTGCGTGGCGAATTTCATGCAAATCTGCAGCCAATAAAGCGCCAATACAGCAGCCAATAAATCCTGCAAAAATAAGAGACTGCCAGACAGAATTACTTTCGCATTTTTAATATTAGTATGCCTTATTTAGTGCCCAACCTTCTTTTTGTTTAAAATGTCGTGGAAGAAGTATTCATAATTATTTTACCGGATATTACACAAGTCTTCTTTAACTCAAAGTTAAATTAGTTAACCGCTACTCTCAAGCGGTGTAATTATAATTATGATAACATTTTCACAAAGAATCTTTCTTTAGCTTAGCCTGTACAGGAATTAGGTCGACTGTACAATCACGTACACTAACGTGTATAATTTTATTTTATTTTATTTAGACCATAGATCCATAAAGTTTTAGTATAATCTTAGCCTATTGTTAGTAAATTACAGTAAATAAACAACACATGTAACTGGCGACATGGACGTCTGCGCGCACATCTCTACCCGCCCAGTGCCTGATAATTGGCCCATCAATTTTGTCCGCCAGTGTAACTAGAATATTGTTAGTATTATTCGTATACACGAAGCAACTTTTAAAGGTGATTTCCACCTACTGTGTTGATTAATGTTTTACGTTATCACGATCATAGCATTTGTAAGCCATACTATTACGAAATAGGTGTTATGTCAAAGAAGAAACCGTTATTTGACGATAAAATGGCTTTTGAATTTTGCTAAGTGTATATTTTACGGCTAAAAGCCGAAGTAGCGCTCGCTGGCTGCTGCCGTGGCACCGCTCGCTGCGCTTGCTCGGCTCGCGCGCGTTTGGTCACAGTTCTAACCTAGCCTAACTTAATCCATTTCTTCGGTGTGTCCTAGCAATAAAAAGAATAGTTACCGGCCGCACCTAGGTATAGCCGGCTAGAACTAGGTGTAACCTTACTGCGGCTTTTAGCCGTAACATATACATATTTGTGCTCGAGACTGTACCTACTTACTACAAAAGAATAGTTCTCGGTCCGACGGAGAAAACATCCTATAAGCCCTTTTACAAAGATTAGTAATACCTTCTTTCTTCTTTTATATCGTATCTAACTTTTGTATAGAGAATCCTTATGTTGCTTGTAACGATATTGTGTTTTTTATACATTATGATATTATTTTTTGGGATAAACCATTTTTATACAATAAGCCGCATGTCATTGGTAACCAAAACGTAAGCCAAAAAGCTTATACTATAGTATAAGTAAAAGTGTTACGGTGATTTTTTTTGTTTGATTTAGTTAAAAAAAAAATAGAAACATCCGAATTGAGAACCTCCTCCTTTTTGAAGTTGGTTAAAAAGTGTCACCATCGTCGTGCGGTTGACGGTGCATGATCAAGAGCAGAAACGAAAGGAATGCATGATGTAGGTACCGAATTAATACTTGACTGTATGTCAAACAGTAGTATCTATTTTTCCTGAGATTGATACAAAACGTAGTCCATAGAATGTTTTAAAAACCATAACAGATTGTTTACCCCGACTTGACTTGAAAACCAATAGGACAAACAAGGGCCTTGACCCTTTCAGTTGATCACAATTTTAAGCAGATTACAGCATCTATAGCAGTAACGTGTAATAGAAATATTAAGTCTTCTTGTGACAGCAATTATTGCCCTAAAAACTAAACAACAGAACTGATCATCATGCTCCTGCCCTTATACCAATTTATTTGGGCAGGTGAGGCGCAGCATGTCCTCTTCTTTTTACTCGTCACGTCGTTATTATTCATAGTCTCGGCAGTCACCTCCTTTCTAGCCATATCATCCTTCACACAGTCTATCCATCGCGTCTTTGGTCTTACCTTGCCATAATAGCCATCCTCATTTGTATTGAAAACTTTGCTCACGACTTTTGCCTCATTCCTCCGGAACAAAACATGATAATTAAACAACGATGTTCGCTGTTCTAAAAGCACATATGTTCGCAAGCAGAGACTTAAAGGTAGGTACTAGGTACCCCTGTTTATAACCGGTCTCAGACCAGTTGTGTGGCCCTCTTTTATTTAGACAATCAGAGGGGATACTATAAGCTAGGGGAGCGCCCGCGCGCCCGTCTGGCTAGGGATTATGACGTAAGCGCGTCTTTGTGTATATGGGCGGTGTGATCTCGTGTGATTCTAAAGGACCTTTTAAATGTAGCACAACCATTCAACATTTTTGTGTTGTTGTCGGACACCAAATTGTATGAAATCTTGTTGTTCCATCAAACATTACTCTGCGTACTACTAACCAAAGAGAACGGTCGCGCGAATACGGGATCGCCGCGTTTATGTCACGCATTTATGTCGGCGCCTTCTGTTCGCGCAACCACGCGTTCAGGTTGGCCGTACAAAATGTACGGGACGGTCGAGTGTACGCACGAAGGTCGTTTTGGTTAGGTTACGACTATTGGCAGTGGTGTTCAATGGGTGTCGCGGACAAGGCGGTCGATAGTCCGATACTAGAACTGTGGCTACAAACGCAGCGCATGGCACTCAACGAATACGAGGCGAATGATGTCTGTTTCGCTTAAATTGTTTTGACAAAAAGCCCTTGCTGACCGGTCCAAGTCGAATCACTATTGATGAGTGTGGACACTCCCTAAACCCTTACCTCTAGAAATATTTTTATATCCCACCTACCCTTGATAATATTTGCGTTGTTAAAATGAAAGGTTTTAGGTGTCTGCGCATTGGAGCGTTGATCCTAAGCTGGATGTATTTGAAAAGGTTTTTGTTCAAATGTCGGGCCGTTTTACGAAAGTTCTGGTAGATTCTATAGAAATAAATTAGAGCGAGAAACGGACCGGAATATGCAAACTGTTTTGATCCGGGACTTGGCAACAGCTTGGGTGACTAAACCTGGGTTAGGCTTAGTGATAACGCTAGAATAATAACTTAGGATTACCAGCTTAGTATGTTTTTCTTATTGTCCCTCGCCTTTGTTTTAGCCGCGTCCTAACGGTTTGGTTCGATGGAACCTTACGCGTAGCGCCAACAGAGGTCACTTTTCAGTTTTCTGTACGAATGAGTGACATAATAATATGATCGCGGTTTCGCGCGACCGATCGCTTTGGTTAGGATGCGGGGTTAAACGAAAAAAAAAAACTAAAACTATTTCTTTCGAATTTCTCCTTCTCCATAATTTTATCCATTAACGTTTAATCTACAGGGTGTGTAAACGGACCCTGCACAAAGCCGTCAACCAAGCATTATGTACATCAAACTAAGTAACTTTACGCAAAAATTACTGCTGGGACTTTTTTTTTGGGTGAAAAATCACGTTTTACGGTAGGACTCAATGTAACGCGCTCAAAACATTCCGCTGATGGATGGATTGAATAATACGGGGGTCGTGGAGGTGTTTAAAGTAAAAATCTTACATTAAAAACATGTATTTAAAAAAAATAAACTTGTGAAAAAGTTGGAACTTTGACCCCCAATATCTCCGTAACGAGAAGGTTCCCAGGTATATCTAGAACAAAAGAATGATCTCAATGACGTGGAGAATAATTGCCTTTCGGATTCGTTAAGGGTCTTGTTACACCCATTATATGACGCCATGATCGAACTTGTCCAATAACACATAAAATTAAATCGCCATTTGTTAGCTAAATTGCTTACATTTCCAAGAACTAATATATTAGTCTGTGTTCTACACGAATATAACATGTTAGGAACGTTGATATCCGCGATACGGGCTTTAAATAACACGAACAGTTCCAACGCTTTGTAAATATTAAACATGGCAGCGTTACGCTAAAATGGTCAAAGGGATTATTTTGAAATGCATTTTGATGCTGTATTTTCTGTTACGATTATGAAATTTTGTTTTGGAAATTTTCTGGTGCATTGGTTGTGTTTGATGCATTCGATAGGAGTTTATTGAATGCACTAATATATCGAAGTGTATCTATCTGATTCATCATCTGCCTAGCCTTTTCCTAACTATATTGGGGTCGACTTCCAGTCTAACCGGATGCAGCTGAATACCGGTATTTTACATGGAACGACTGCCTATCTGACCTCCACAACCCAGTTAGTACTGGGTAATACGATACCCCTTGGTATGACTGGTTGTCAGACTTTTTGGGTCACTGACTACCTAACGACTGTTCATTTCATTTCATTTCATTTCACAGAGGAAACTCGGTATTTAATGGGTGGTCGCCCATCCACAGACCAACCTAGGCAAGCACGGCTTAACCTAAAGATCGACCCGAGCGGCTGTTATTATTTAGCCACGAGCTCTATCTGATTACAGAAGTACATCTATCTGATAACAGAATATAAATTAGTTTTTCGTATCTTTTATATGCAACTGCATCGTACGCAGACAGACAGAGGAACAAACAGCCATCCATAGTGCTACAAACTTTCGCATTTATAAGTAGTATAAGAATATAAATTTGTAGAAGAACGCTTCTTTGGCTGTGATTCTACAAACACAGCATCTGTTCTAGCTTCACGTTATCTTGTAATACCTATCACCTACCTACCTACCCTAATTGCGTAGCTTAGTTGTCATAATTCTAAGGATTTCGAAGAAAATTATCAATTTATTAACAAAAATCTTGCCTCGTTGGTCTGGTGGTCGCAAGCACGACTACTGAGCATGAAGTCCTGGGTTCGAGTCCCAGGTCGAGCAAAGTGTTATTGAGTTTCTCCATCAGGAATTTCTCAGAAGCAGCCAACGGAGTCTGGATTTGTTCCCGATTAACTTCAATAGCTCAGCCCCTATTGCATTGGACTTACACAAACCTGGCGAAATGTGGGTGTACTACTCTGCCTATTACAAGCGTGATGTCATGTTATGAAGTTCCGACCGGCTCAAGCCAATTTCGCATCGATATATGTGCCTCATAAAACTGGACTCAAACATCTGTCGAAAGATAAATTTTCGGTCATAAATACTCCAAAACAATGATAAAACAGCAACAATGAGCTGACACAGTCATGTGACGCTGATACCTTATCTATACATGTCATGACCCGATGCAGAAGCGCTGACCCCTAAACAGACTTTCCTTCATTTCACGACTGATAACGCCACTGATAACAGAACAATGAGCAATGTTGTGTTTGTTTCTGTGAATTGGGAGATGGATATTGATTAGGATAGGACAGGTTACTTTATGACCATTTCAGTATCCATACTAATACACACACCGGCAAAATTGGAGGAACACAAAAAAGGTGCCTATTTTAAAAACTAATGGGATTTAGTCAGTAAGAGTCTGACACTCCCTCCCACTGCACCCAGAGCGGGAGGAGTCATTTGATGATTTCCAATCCGTAAAAAAAAAAAACAAAAAAAATATGGATATTTCGACAAGTGGTGCCGTTATTTTAATGATTACCCTTTTTCAACATAACATAATGGGTGCTTTTGACATTTTTCAACCCTCTTACAGAAATTGTACCCTCTTAAGTTTTTGTTTACAATTAACGCTTATAAGTGTTTTTCATGAGGGAGTTGGTTTATGCAGTCAATGGTGGCCCTAGCTCATTTAGTTTGTTTTGCTCGGAGAGTTAACATTGTATTGCGTACATAATGAGAGATTTGCCAGCAACTGAAGTCGCTAGGGCTGTAGCAATGATTGAGGAAGGTCACACATACCGTTCAGACAGTCGAACGTTGGGTGTATCAGTATCCGTGATCCACCGTAATGTGCAACGATACGGCAAGGCAGAAATCGTTCAACCAGTGCCGTAGACGAACGTTTTCAACTGATTGAAAGTGAAATCACATCCAAATCCAATCTGTAGTTTTTAGATGATTAAGGGGGACTGGGCCTGTGAGGAATTTGATAAATTGGTATTTGAAGAAACTATTGCCGTCGCTATGCGTCAAGTCTGCCCCTGTCTGCTAAAGTGCGATAGTGGCAGCTGCGGCTAAGTCTAACTTTTCTCCTCGAAAACTGAGCTGACAAATTTTTTTTGACATTAAAATTTTAAGAAAGAGTGTGTCTAGGTTCCTATCAAATTATTTTAAGTTAGAAAGTTTTCGAAGTAGTCTGGTAATCACGGCCGTAAAAATGGGGTATTTTATATATTCATTACTTATAAGTTGCTGAAAAAAAGCGAGATGTTATTCAGGAAGAAAAAAGGGGAATACGAAACGTCGATTTCGTCTACATTAGTATGGATAATCACAGCCCATGTCCCCTCTTAAGTGGGCATACAGACAGAAACGAAAACAAATTTGTTTTATAATGTGTACCTATAGATACTTGGTACAACTGACAACCACGACAGGAAAAAACATACTAAACTAACAACATGCTTACACGAAATCTATTTACATATACCCTACCAACAAACATAAGCAATGCCGCGGTATAAATAGAACTCACAGCCCATTGCACTTGAACCACAAATATATCGGTGTATAAGCCGCGAGGTATACCGCAATGCCGACTTCTAGCCATTATGTTTATTTCTAGAATTATGGTCGACGTAGGACAATGTTCTGTGACAAAGGACAAAGTTGGTCAGAAGTTCCATAGATCAAAATATATTAAAAGAAAGAAAATATATTGAACTAGCGCAAACTAAAATCTAAAAGGCAGAATAACATATATTCTACAGAATAAAAACACAAGAAACTAGATCATCATCATCATTCTCTTACCCTTATCCAAATTTATTTGGGGTCGGCGCCACATGACTTCTTCCTCCATACTTCTCTACACAAAAACTAGATGCCGTTGAAAAAAAAACTGAATCATGTCTGTGCCACGGCAACCAGTGTCTGACGCTGTTGTTTAGCTGATTCTGATAAGTCAGACCTGAAGATCAAGCCAAAATCAATAGACAGAACATGAAGAGATAGGCAATTATATAAATAGTGGATTGTTTGGACGGATACCACACAGGTTTTAGTCCAGACGGCTTCTGGTGCTTGCGTGCCCGATCCAACTTCATGAAAGTCGACCCAATATAAGAAAGAAAATCATTGATTCTGCCACGGCTTTGCTTGGAGGCTTTTTTTTAAAGAAAAGATATGTCGTCCAATTTGGAGCATTATTTTTACTTTTCGCCTCATATGGTTAGCGAACGAAACCTTCCCTTTGACTTTGGAAGAAGTTCAAGTTCAAAAAGAGGGCTTCTATTTTGTCTCAGCAATGTAAATATTATAAGCTCATTTTGTTATTATTTATTATTAATATTAAAAAAAGTAAATAATAATAAAATTTATTATTTACTTTTATTATAGTAAAATACGAAACGACCATGTGACAAGCCCAGAAGGAAATGGCTCATTTTTAAAAATTTTAAAATTTATTTTTAAGGCCGTGGCCTACATTCGCGAAAAGTGACAAGAGGGAAGGGAGGTCTTTGCCCTGCAGTGAGACAGCACAGGCTCATAAAATAAACAGTCAATGAGCAACACCATATTTCAACGTCGTACTAAGTGTAACTTCATTCTTATGATTGTGTTGTCAACCATCATTTGCATAAATTAGCATAATTTTGGCATTATTCAAGTTTTATTCAGAACTTCAGACAGGTTAAAGTGACAGAGATGGGTACTTAAAGGCTGTGCATAGTTTGTCAAACTTCTGAGCCCTCTGGGGGGAGATAAGAATGAACGTAAGTTTAAGTAAAACATAGGTGGGAATAATTTAGGAATGTATAATTATGTTATAGGTACTGTATAATCCCTCAAGGAAAAAGAGATGTAACGAAAAGGGTGGAGTGGTATATCTTTCGAAACTTTGCCTCACGATAACCTAATTAACAAAACATCACGTTGATGTAATCCCCGAACGGCCTACACTTGTATCTACAAAGTACACCCACATTTCGCCAGCTTTATGTTTAAGTCCCATGTAATAGGGAGCGATAACGACCTATGCACAGAAAAATATCACTAGGTAGGTATATTATACTCAGATACAAAATATCACTGTACAATATCAGGTAGTTATGTAAGCCCCTTCAGGAAATCCCACATTGCTTCCCAATCCCTTCCGCTTGACTAAAAGACAACATACCTTTCTAATCCGACCCTACACACAAACCATTACAATCATTGGGCCGTTACATACCTATTGAGTAACATGTTATGAGGAAAGTTTTGAGTATGAATGAGGATGGCTTTAAGAGTAGAAGAAGACGAAAGATACTATGGATGGAGTGTGATAAGGATGATATGGCTAGAAATGGGGTGACTACTGAGAGGAATAGCCATAGACATACGTATATGTTACGGCTAAAAGCCGAAGTAAGGTTACAGCCTAGTTCTAGCCGGCTATACCTAGGGCCTTTTACTCAGAACATAGCCGGTGCAGTTTCTGAGAAAATTAAGTGTTTTCCGTGACTACTGCAACTGCAGTCAATAACTTTCAGAAATAATTTTCTCAATATCAATCATTCCATTCAACAATTTGGTAAATACCTGGTTGAATTTAAATAAATTCTATATTAAATGTGTTATTTTGGATTATGCATGCTTTAATCGGTTTTCTTACCTTTTGCCTATATTTTTTATTTTAGGTTAGGCTTCAAAAGTTGAATTATTTTCAGTTCATCGTAAGTTTTTTTGTCAAAAACTTAAATCGGAAACAACGACGCACTGGCAACTTCTAGAGACTGCCGTATTAATAAAATTTCATGGCGTCGAAAGTACGTAGATCGCATAACTTCAAACCGCCTTCAAATCCGTCAGTTTCACGTCATATGTGACGCTGTGCGAGTAAATGTGGTGGCTTACGTGATCGGCTTAAGCCGAGTACGTGGTTAACTGGTTACTCCGTAAGTGCTACCATCATCTTCCTGCCCTTGTCCCATTCTATTTGGGGTCAGCGCAACACGAATGCTTCTTCCATTCTCCCTTGTCAAACGTCACGGCATAATTTACTCCTTTCTCTTTCATAACATTCTTCACACAATCCATCCATCTTTTCTTTGGCCTTCTTCTCCCTCTCCATCATGTCCATCACTCTTTTAGTCACATTCGTCTCATGCCTCCTCTTTACCTTCCTTTCAATTTTTCTATAACAGGCGCCACTTTCAAATTTCCTCTAATATACTCAGTCCTTACTTTATCCATTCTTGTCACTCCACACATCCATCTCAACATTCTCTCTCCGTAGACCGTAAGTGCTACCAATGCCAAATATTGCAATACATATAATAATAATAGACATATAATACCGATTACGTGTGATATGTTTATTTAACCCACTGGAATAACTTCCATGAACTACGCAAAATTGATTACGCAACCGACCGTTCAAATTCTCGGTCGAACTAACATATGGATAATATGAATCATACTACAGTCCTTTCGAATTTAATTTACCTCACTTTGCGTCACTGTTATTTTCTTTTTTACTAGCCATGGATGTCCCACTGCTGGGCAAAGCCCGCTCCTCCCTAAATATCTTCCCAGGTACTCTTCTCGTGCACAACCTCGAACCAGCTAGTCATAATCATACTGATCTTTATTTATATTGCAATATGGTTTGCAGTTGAGTTTCTGCCACAGACAAAGCTGTCAAACCACAGTAAGCTCTAGACTCGTTAAAATAAGGTCCTTTTCGGGTTGCTACTGTCAAAGGTAAAATAAGTGTGAAAATAGTGTAGTTTGTTCATGACCTTGTTGAAGCTTTGAACTGCTTAATTTGCGTGTCACGCCAATATTTACCGAGCTTTGTTTAATCTAAGTATAAATATTATGCGGTGGTAGGTTTTTTGACAGCGGATTTACATATTTAGTGTTCCTATGTTTGAAATGGCTGTGATTTGTAGAGTTAGAAGATAATTATAGATAGTGAAGGAATGAAATATATACAAAGATCTTTTGGCGTTTGAACGGAGGCGGCGTAGGTAAACATTTTTTCGAATTTGTGTTGATATGTTTTTAACCCACTTTTAAAAAATGAGGAGTTTATGTATTCCATCAATACCTTTTTTTTTCATGTCTGTACACTGAATACTCCGTGATTACCGGGCCGATTTACGTGAATTTTCATTTGGTGGAGACAGCCCACGCGACCACTGCGTGGGCTGTATAAATTTTATTAACTTTGCTTGAGTAGTTTATGAGTTAGCTCCTTTAATATGTATTTTTACCCGACTACAGCGAAGCCAAAAGGAAGGATTATGACTTTAGCAGTCTATGTATGTATGTATTTACGTATGTTCCTTCGTAGCGCCTAAACTGTTCATCTGATTTTGATGAATAAGGTGACAATCGGTTCGTTATTATGGCCCGGGTAACATAGGCTACATATTAACCGACTTCAACAATACGAGGAGTCGATTTTACTTTGTGAACACCGATTTTAATTAGAGCGTGATTTTTCAGTTGTCAGGTTTTTTAGTTGTAGTAGGTATACCATAAAAATTCTTGCCAAAAATCCTTGTGCAGCTTTATAAAACTAATATCACTAGAAATACAATGAGTACAAAATTAATCTCTCCGTAGAAGAGACTCACATATATGTACGAAACAGTAGTCAACAAGCTTTGACTGGCAAATTAATTGATGGATGTTGCTTTTAGATGTGTGACAGGCACAGTACTCATCTATTATATCATACAAATTGGAAAATAAATAGAAAGTTCTTCTTTTTCAAGGGAGCTTAATAAACTCTCCAGGACTTAAAACTTAGTAAGTATGTAAATTCTCTCTTCCGTTCAGCTTTCTTAAATACAACAAAAAAAGTTAGCTTTTTTGTAAATATTACAAAGAAAACTTTTGTAAGAACTTTGATAAAAATATGAAAAACAAAGTATTAGACACAAATGAGATTATTTTCATAATATTAAAGGCAGAACACGGACTGTTTATGAGGAGCTCGTGGCTAAATAATAACAGCCGCTCGGGTCGATCTTTAGGTTAAACCGTGCTTGCCTAGGTTGGTCTGTGGATCGGTGACCATCCATTACATACCTACTTTAATCCGTGCCTCGGAAAGCACGTTAAGCCATTGGTTCCGGGTATCATTTGTAGGTCTTTGACAGTTCGCTAGGTAGACAGTGGCCCAAAAAGTCTGACAACCAGTCTTACCAAGAGATATCGTATTAACCAGTACTAACTGGGTTGTGCAGGTCAGATAGGTAGTCGCTCCATGTAAAATACTGGTACTCAGCTGCATCCGGTTAGAGTGGAAGCCGACCCCAATATAGTTAGGAAAAGGCTAGGCAGATTAACACGGACTGTTTATGTACTGGTATTTTCAGCCGATGTTTGGTGGTACACTCAACCGCAGGTACATCTTAACAATTTAACATTAACAATTTGACAGCACTTTTCTTTGGTCGCAGTCAGATCGATTTTCGTAGTTCTACTTGTTGTTGACCGTACCAGCATGGCATGTCAACGACCGCTACGTTGGTGTGACGCAAATTATGTAATGGCACCAGTCTAGCCATAATTACGTAAAATTAACTTTTTTCAGTGGAATTAGGAACATCAAAATACCCGACGCGTCGATCGCTCCATTTGCTGGTCGCCTTACCTCAATTCTCTCAACATAAGCATATTAGGGTTGAACCTCTCTAGCAGGCAGCACAGAATTGCACTTTCCCGTACTCCTATCCTTTTCTATTGCTATTGCGGTCGACGGCACGCTGTGTTTCTCGTTCTAGCAAATGACGACGAGAATGTGACAGAAAAGCATAGGAGCAAGGAAAGGTGTGATTCCGTGCTGCTAGATATGGCGCAACCCTTAGTATTTTCATTTTTAGGGTTCCGTACCGGAAGGATAACCAACGGCACCCTGTTACTAAGCCCCCGCTGTCTGTCCGTACGTCTGTCTGTCAGCGGGCTGTATCTCATGATCCGTAATAGGTAGACAGTTGAAATTTTCACGGACTGTGTATTTCTGTTGCCGCTTTAACAATAAAAATAAATTAAAAATTAAAGGGGGCTCCCCTACTACGATGGTGCGGAATCCATCATGCGCGAGTCCGACTCGCACTTGGCCGGATTTTTTTGTTTAAACTTAGCTCGTTCAAAATGTACAAGTTTATTACTGGGTTTTTTATTTATTAAATACCAAACAATGAGAAATATACAAAAGTTATAAATAATGTTGTTATCGATAATAGCTTACCCAGAAATCGACCTCGTTTTCTAAATGAGCAAAGGATATCAAAGAAATTCTGTCAGAGTTCGAAAACCGGTTGAAATCCTTAACCGGTTACGGTCATTGACCCCAAACCGAAATCGATTTAGGATAAAGGTGGCACTTTACCAGTTATTACCGGTTTTTGCGGAAAACCCGTTTTTCATGAATTTTTGTTTTGATAGTGAAAATGAACCGATTAAAACCAACTTTGATAGGCCCCCGCCACCCTCGCTCGCACGATTTAGACGTTGCGATGTCATTTAGTTACAAAATTTTAGTCGCATGCAAGTTCGCAACTTCGCCGCTAATATTTTATGGGGTAGTGTCAATATAAATTGTTGGAAGTGTTTTATCACTTAAGTAGACGAAACTAAAGTAGACGAAAAAAAATATGAATTACGGAATTAACCGGTTATTTTGGGTGTCAAAACCGTTTGTGCTTATGTAACCGTTAACCTTTATCATTTGGGTTACATAAACCAGTTCACTTGTTTAATTTACCGGTATTTAATCGAAATTAACCGCTCTTTTCAAACCGGTTCCGAGCACTGATTCTGACAAACAATCAATACAGTTCTCAGAATCGGAATTCCTATATTTTTCAAAGAACTGAAACACAAAATGGAAATCCTAGATTTTCCTAAAAATTGGAAAACTGAAACGCAATAAATTCAAAAGCAATCAATGAAGAAACTCTCAAAGCTCTACAGGGTCGAGGAAATTGCAGCAGTAACAGAATCTTCCCCACAAACAAATGACGGTAATAAAAGCTAACTAACGACCCACAACACAACTACTAGCATTTTTCACGAAATACTGCAACAAGTCGGAAAGCCACGAAAGTGTTGAGCACGAGAAAAGTATTACCAACTACTGAGACGTAATCAACACACTGCGGGAGAAAACGAGAATAACAGGATGTGTAATAAATTGTTATTAATGTGTTTAACTCAACTCGTTAAACTAAACTATATAAAGGGTGTGACAAGGCCCTTAACGAAGCCGAAAGACACTTGTTCTCCACGTCATTGCGATCATTTTTTTGTTCTAGACCATACCTGGGATCCTTCTAGTTACGGAGATATTGGGGGTCAAAGTTCCAACTTTTTTTTTAAATACATGTTATGAATGTAAGATTTTTACTTTAAACACCTCCACGACCCCCGTACTATTCAATCCATCCATCAGCACAATGTTTTGAGTGCGTTACGTGGAGTCCTACCGTAACACGTGATTTTTCACCCCAAAAAAAAAGTCCAGCAATCAAAGTTACCTAGTTTGATGTACATAATGCTTGGTTAACAGCTTCGTTTAGGGTCTTGTAAACCACTGAGGAAAATATTCAATTACGACGTTCAAAACGGCCTTTGCTTTGAGCATAGTGATAAAGTGGTGATCCAGTTTTGTCTCTCATAAGTCAAATGTAGAATGGCAAAAATAATCAAACATTAGACTACTACTAAGACCTTCCTAACGGAAAACCCCAGCCATAATAGATCAAACACACGGACCTACGCTTGCGATAACAAGATCAATGAGACAGTGTAACATAACATCACGCCTGTAATCGCTGAAGGGTTAGGCTGTTTCATTCCTCAAAAAATATCTAGTGGTGTAGTATAAAGGGTGTAAAAAGACCCTTAACGAAAACGAAAACCACATATTCTGCCCTTCATTTGGATCATTTTTTTCTTCTAGATAATACCTGGGAACCTTCTAGTTACGGAGATATTGGGGCTGAAAGTTCCAATTTTTTCACAAGATTTTGTTTTTAAACCGCTTTTTAAAGTTTTAACTTTACTTTAATCAACTACTTGACCCATTTACTATTCAAAGCATCCATCAGCACTAAGTTTTGAGTGCGTAACATTGAGTTTTACCGTAAAACGTGATTTTTCACCCTAAAAAAAAAGTCGTTTCCCAGCAATAATTTTTGCGTAGAGTTACTTAGTTTGATGTACAGAATGCTTGGTTGACGGGTTCGTGAAGGGTCCGTTTACATCCTGTATAATGTGTCTGGCTACCGGTTACCGATACTTTAAGGGCAGATTATATACTCATTTCAATCGACAAATACACGGTTATAAATACTCCTAACCCCCCACAACCCGCGAAGGGCAGCCCGTTTGTTCTTTTAATCGGCTGATCTAGGGTTTGTTCAATGAAATGCTAAAGACCTAGAGACGTGTAAATGACCTTATTGCATATGAGGCTATCAAATTATTAAATAAATTTTCCTGAAAAATAAACAAAAAAAAAAGCCAAAAATATAAGAAATGACGAAATTGTACATAAAAATTACTTATTTTTTACATTTTCTATTCTAGTGCAAAATTTATGCCTTTCTGCCGTCTCACTCATCATCTACCCAGCCTTTTCCCAACTATGTTAGCTGCTAACCGGATGCAGCTGAATACCAGTATTTTACATGGAGCGACTGCCTATCTGACCTCCACAACCCAGTTAGTACTGGGTAATACGGTACTCCTCGGTAAGACTGGTTGTCAGACTTTTTCGGCCACTGACAACCGTCTCACTCCCACTCGTAAATTTGATGCCTTATCTACTACCTGCTCAAGCAAAGAACGGGGTACCTGCGACATTGTGAATATTTTTTTGGGCTGGGGCAGGGCTATATTCAAATAACAATATCTCTTAAAATAATTGGTGTTGAGTCAATATTTTGATATCATTTTGTAGGTTGATTCAAATACTTTTGATTTAATATCAAAACATACGCAATATTCAGCGGTAAAATTTGCACTAGAGTAGAAAATGTAAAAAAATAATATTTTTTTATGTAAAATTTAGTATTTCTTCTTTTTTAGGCTCTTTTTGCTTATTTTTTAAGAACATTTTTGTAATAATTTGATAGCCTCGACATTTATCCGTGCAATAAGATCATTTGCACGTCTCTAGGTTTCTTAGATTCAAAGATATTAGCATTTCATTGAACATACCCTAGATCAGCCGATTAAAAAAACAAAATGGCTGCCATTCAGGAGTATTTATAAACGTATTTGTCGATAAAAATGAGTATATAATCGGTAAATAGTAGCCATACACATTGTACTTAATTTATCACATTTAGCCACTGTACTTACCAAATCTACATTTTAGGACCAAAACATTTTGTACGCCAATTGTTTGCACTTAACTAAACGTTGAAACTGTAACATGCAAACAAGCTAAACGATCTTTAAACTGAAATACATACTTTAGAAGTTATTGGATACTAAAATAACCAGTCGCCAGTTTATATACGAAGCAATATGGAACGCTGTGCAAAATAGCGCTTTAAAGCGGTTTCTTGAATAGCTTTGACACAGATGAACGATTTCTATTACCCAGCGTACTTTATAAATATGGCGTTGAGTAAGCTTGATGGGTTTATTTGAGTGCACATTGCTTTAAAGTCCTCGCAGACTGCAGACTTTTTATCAGCCGATAGTTTATTCGGGCTCTTAATCAGTATGAACAAGAATATATTATGATTGTATGCTAGTGCGTGTATTACAACGTTTCGGTCATCATCTGCCTAGCCTTTTCCCAACTATATTAGGGTCGGCTTCCAGTCTAACCGGACGCAGCTGAATACCAATATTTTACTTGGAGCGACTGTCTGTCTGACCTCCGCAACCCAGTTCCAGTGGTAAGACCTTGGTAAGACTGATTGTCAGAGTATTTTTGGGCCGCTGATTACCTAACAATTGTCAAAGATCTACAAATGACAGCCGGGACCAACGGCTTAACGTGTTTTCCGAGGCACGGAGCAAACTCGGTATGTAATGGGTGGTCACCCATCCACAGACCAACCTAGGCAAGCGCGGCTTAACCTAAAGATCGACCCTAGCGGCTGTTATTATTAAGCCACGAGCTCCTCGAGGTTCTTAATCAGTATGAACAAGAATATGATTGTATGCTAGTGCCCGTATTACAACGTTTCGGAATCGCCCGATAAATAAGTTTGATGTACTGAATACGTGGTGACAGTATTAGCATCGCTGTCCTTTCCACCTTGTATACAGGGTGTAAACAGACCCTTCACGAAGCCGTCAACCAAGCATTATGTACATCAAACTAAGTCACCCTACGCAAAAATTATTGCTGGGAAACGACTTTTTTTTCTGGGGTGAAAATTCACGTTTTACGGTAAAACTCAATGTAACGCACTCAAAACTTGGTGCTGATGGATGCTTTGAATATAAAAGGGGTCATGGAGGTAATTAAAGTAAAGTTAAAATTTTAAAAAGTAGTATTAAAAAAAAACTTGTGAAAGAGTTGGAACTTTGACCCCCAATATCTCCGTAACTAGAAGGTTCCCAGGTATGGTCTAGAACAAAAAAGTGATCGCAATGACGGGGAGAACAAGTGCCTTTCGGCTTCGTTAAGGGGTTGTTTACACCCTTAAGTTAAACAGTACTGCTGCGCAAACATACGAGCAGTAAATATGTTTTGCATAGTTTTGAGTAATTGGCGTGCAAAGTTTTTGTTACAATTTTGTTTTTCCGGAATTCTTTTTTTAAGTTATACATATTAATTGTGATGATTGAAACGTGTAGCCCAAATAAAGCGCATTTATATTCTTCACTCAATATTAGAATAGTTTTAAATGACGAAAATCCTTTTATATCTAGTATTTCTTGAAGCAACTGAAACTGATCCTTAACGAAATTTACGAGTTCCCGATAAGCTATGAAAACAGCTATCAGCACATCTGGTAGAGCTCATTGCGCTGATTCAGGATCAATATTTAACTCATTTTGTCAAAAACTGCACTTACTGCTGATATTAGCGATATCAGCAGTAAGTGCAGTTAGCGCGGCAGAGTAGGTATGATTGCAATGCGTCAGTGACGTGTAATACCGGGTACATATTGGTGTAATGTAACATGAATGAGCCGTCCAGACTTATGCAATGCAACATGACATGTAGCCCAAGAACAGGCGAATTTGTTTCAGCGTGTGTTACATTACATGTTGCGTTTCACCAATGTGTACCCGGCATTATGTAATAAATCGATCAGTTATCAAACAATGGCATACTTAATTGATTATAATATGATCATAATATGAGCAATACTTGGAAGCCATTAGCAATAGAGACGTGGAATTTCCTGAGCCGGTTAGTAAGACCTATAAAGGATGTAAACAGACCCTTCAAGAAGCCGTCAACCAAGCAGTCTGGGCATCAAACCAAGTAACACGTGCGCAAAAATGATTGCTAGGAAACGACTTTTTTTTGGTGTGAAAAATCGCGGTTTACGATGGCGCTCAATGTATTGCACTCAACACAACATGTGCTGCTGGATGCATTGAATTATAAAGGGATCATGCAGGTATCCTTGTATTTAAAAAAAACTCGTAAAATCTTAGAACTTTGACCTACAATATCTGCGTAACTAGAAGGCTCCCAAGTATGTTTCCGAACAAAAAAATGATCTCAAGGACGGGGAGAACAAGTGCCTTTCGGCTTCGTGAAGGGTCTTTACCCATTATGTCCATGTAATAAAAGCGACTAGTCCGACGCGACGACGAACCGAAACGAAGCGAGACACGTGTTTTTAGGGTTCCGTACCCGAACGGTAACCAACGGAACCCTATTGCTAAGCCTCCGCTGTCCGTCCGTCTGTTTTTTTTGCATAACTATAGGCCTAAAAGTCTTTCGTATTTTGATTGAAAAGAGTGTCCATGGAGTTTCTTGCCCATTCTTCTCCATAGAGATCTACGCTTTGGAATGGGCAACTACAGTACTTTCACAAGTTATTATGCCTTGTGTCTGGGACTGTAGCTTCGCCTTCTTTGTTTTTCTGACATTCAAAAGTGCCTGTTATGGTCTAATTGAAATAAATGCTTTGAGTTTGAGTTTGAGTTTGAGTTTTCTAACCGACTCCAGTCAAAACCACGACGATTTAGCGTGGGTCTCTGAAAATCACCAGTTGGCCCAAATAAATTACACTCAGAAAACTTAATCAAAATGTTAGTTAAACAAAATAATGGTTGCGAAACCCGCGCCAGTGAACAGATAATTAAATAGAAGTACCTAAACCAACTTTACTTCTCCGACCATTTCGTATCGTATCGTAACGACGAACTGAAATTCAACTGAAAACTAAAATCATAATGGCGTGGCCGCCATCAAGTCATGGTAGGGCTGCTACGGTTTTTTATGATATTTTATACATAACTAACTTTTGCCCGTAACTTTGCCTGTGTGGTAGCTGAAAATAATCTTACGGGAAAGTAGGTATAACCGGTATAAAAAGTATTTCAACAACGATATCAATGAAGACTCTACCCGTGAATTTTTTTTAGTAATTTAGGCGTGAAAAATTAACACTAACTTTTGCATTTATATGTATGGAAAATGAATTATTGAAGCATCTAAATATTAAGCGAAATGGCAAGTTTAGAGTATAATATTTGATTAACATCATTCAAAGTTATTTTGATCATAGCCATTACAAATATCACATTTACAAAAAATATTACAAATAAATAGCATGCCTGTAATCCCCCTAAGTAATAGGCAGAGGTGTACAGTCGCCATCAGATATATCGTAGCGGTCGAGGTACTCAAATATTTCGGAGCAGCATTACTTTTCAATAAATTCGGAACACATAACGAGCTAAAAATATCAGAAAGCACAGAACTACAAAGGTATCGACGCAGTCGGGATGATCATAAAGATCGGAACATTTATGGAAAATATACCTTAAGTCTGTATTATACAGTTTAACCACTATGCTCGACAAGATTTTGACACATGACACACCAGCTGAATCGGCGGGGTGATGTGAATTGTCATGAAATTCAAGAATTTTCGTGAACTTTCAGCATTCGATTTTTTAATGAAAAATATGTCGCGGAAGCTATTTCATACGATAAGTTTATGGTTAATATCTAAAATAATATGTTGATATCAGAAAAACGGCATCAGTCTATTTCCAAATATGTGTAAATTACGTACCGCTACACCCTTCCAAAAAATAGGTAACTTAGTTGCGCTGGAAATAATGTAATAGAAAAGTTCTCGTTTGCTAATAAAACTCAAAAGGGCAAAATAAAGACAGTAACAAACTATCTGCGTTCTTATTTTTACCATTATTCATACATAATTTCATAAAAAACACGATCAAACTCTTGACAAATATAACTAAAAAGTCTTAGTGCTGACCGTAAACCCAAGGTTCATCATTCGATTAAAAAGTTGGATTCAGCCTAATCGATACTCGAATTGAAATCAAGTTTGAAAAAAAGAGTTGAAACGGAATAAAAACTCTTTGGTATAATTTCAAAAAAATATTTAAATTCTAAATTAACTTTTTCAAGCTATCTGTTTAAATAATTTCATTTAGTAATTATTCGATGTTTTTGGTTGACTTCAAGAGAAGGAGATTTATAAATGATAAGAAACACAGAAATGAGTAATCGCAAAAAAAATGCTTCTAAATAAACATTCTGATATATAGATAGTCTCCTAACTTTCATTGTACATAAATACGCACGGTTGCGTTCTTTTTTCGTTTCAAAATTTAAATTAGGAATGCGCTCGCATTTCACATTTATTCTTACTTTATAAGTGTATTAATTTACTATTATCATTTATTGCGAATTTTTTGAAATATCTGAGGTTTGATAATAGAATCTTGGTAAAAAAAATAGTTTGATCCGCAAAAAAATATATAAATTGTTGGCAGCGTATTGTCGGTTGGGTTATTGTGTTAGATTAGGACAAACTTTTTTTCTTGTTTAGCCTATTCTTTACCACTGCTGAGCAAAAGCCTCTTCCATTCCTGTCCAACTCTGTCGGTGATTTGCCTTCTCTGCCCAATCAGCCAAGAACGAATCCAAATCGACACGCCAGCGTTTCTTGGGCCTGCCTCGGTAACGATGACTGACAAACTTATTGTCTTTTATTTCGCAATCGGCAATTCATAAGCCGTATCCTAAGGAAACGTTAGTTTATTCTTTGAAAGCGGTTCACTATCCACTCTAAAAACGTTTTTTACAACTGCAAAGTTCAGGTTATCCATTATAGGCCGTGGGCCGTGTCACTTGAATGAAGCCGTGAACAGCTATGCGACAGAACCCTCATGGCAAGAGCCCTACTCGAATTTGTAGAGTTTTCTTAGAAATATAATTTCATATCTAGTTTTTTGGGTTGCAACTAAACCAAGCTCATTAAGTATAAAAATATTCACCATTAAAAGTATTAGTCGGAGAAGGCAAAAGATAAAGAAAATTGGAATGCCATGGGGAGGCCCTTTCGAGAAAGAACAGTATGATAAAAGAAGTATTTGTAAGTGATAAATCCCAACTAACACAATAACTAAACCAAACTAAACCCAATTTTGGGGTTGGGTTTAGAATCGCGTCCTCTGAATTCAAGGATTCTGTCACTGTGGGGGGGTCAAGGGGGTTTATCTGAAGGTATTCCATGCGATTTTAGCTGCCGGAAATATTTAAAATTAAATTCTAAAAATATTGGTAAATCACTAACTAAACGTGAAACGGAACGAATATTTAACTAAAGTCTAACGTTTTTGACGTTACATCTGTCAAAATCATCTCAAAATGCGTAATAAACATTGTTATGAATAAATATATGACTTTGAATGAAATATCGAAAAGATCCTTTTTTAAAAATGGTGGAAGCTATAAATTATGTTTATAAATTAAAGTGAGTTTCGTGTTTCATTGAGTACAAGAGCGAGCGAAGCGAGCTCGGGATCTCGGGCACCCTGACTCGGACAGGTTAGGTTAGAAGAGGATGGCGGGGTCGAGTGAGCGAGCGAAGCGAGCGATTAGACCCCGCCATCCCCTTCGTGGTTATTTATTTTGCAAACCATTCAGAAGTAGGAGCCCCGCAAAGCGGGGCTCCGTCGACCGGGCTTCCCTCGACTGCGCCACGTAGACTGGCAACAACTAACTCAACTCTCTTCCCTATAAATCAGGTTTATAATGTCAAAAACAGTAAGCATAAAAATAGTATGCGTAAAATCTCAATTTGGTGTTATGTTAACAACAAATTGAGATTTAAAAAAATGTATTAAAAAAAAACTATGCGCTTCCGGCAGGGGGGGAACTGGGGGGTGACTCTACAAATCCCGCCCCTCCCCCTCCCATCTCTCACACCTCCCAATTCGGAGGACGCGATTCTAAACCTTACCCCAATTTTGTAGACTAAATAAAATTCATCTTGGGAACCAAATAAATTTTTACTGTGCCTAAGATATATTATAAGATCCTGGACATTCTATATCCAACCGACCCACAACAATAAAAATTTAATTTTGTCGTATTCTGTACATATCTGAAACCGAATCACTATAAAGAGTGTAAAAAGACCCTTAACGAAGCCGAAAGGTACTTGTTCTCCCCGTTATTGCGATAAATTTTTTGTTCTGGAAAATACCTGGGAACCTTCTAGTTACGGAGATATTGGGGGTCAAAGTTCCAACTTTTTCACAAGTTTTTTTTTAAAATACATGTTTCTAATGTAAAATTTTTACTTTATACACCTTCACGACCCCCGTACTATTTAATCCATCCGTCAGCACAATGTTTTGAGTGCGTTACATTGAGTTTTACTGTAAAACGTGATTTTACACCCCAAAAAAAAAAGTCGTTTCCTAGTAATAATTTTTGCGTAAAGGTACTTAGTTTGATGTACAGAATGCTTGGTTGACGGCTTCGTGAAGGGTCTGTTTACACCCTGTATTATGATATTCACCGTTGAGGAGTGTCCTCATGAAAAGACAATCCTAACTATAGGTCAAATACGATACAAATTAGGTTTATTCATCAAAATTTAACGCGTATCTATACAAAGTTTCGTATCTGGGCTATTAACCATTGAAGAGTTCCCTCGTGAGAAGGCCATCCTGGTTGCAGGATGAAGTCATGAAATAAATCATCTATATCTATCAAAATTGTATTAAAAGCGTATACAAAGTTTCGTGTCCGCGCTATTAACCGTTGAGGAGTTCTGTCGCGAGGAGACGATCCTGTCTGCAAGACTGAGTAATGTTTGTCATAAAAATGTATTGTCACCAGAACCAAAGGCATGTGCAAAATTTCAGCTCAATCAGTATAGGGGAACTGGTTTGAAATTCAGTTGCAAGATTTGACCAATACTTACTAACACGGGAAGTTAAATAAAAGCATATTTTTATAATATAAAAAAAAAAATACTATAAATTATCTTATCTAGTACAATACAATGTAATTTGAACAGAGAATGCGTTCATAATTTACATTTTTATTTGAAAAAAAACGGCGCGAATTTAGCCGTAGATCAGTCTGTGCTGTTTGTTGTTTCGGTTTTAGTACCTACAATGTACCAAAAACTATTAAAATTACCATTATAAAGCTTACAAAATATTATTGTATTTATTTATTGTATTTTAAGCTTAAAACAAAATTATTTTAATTTCCATGTATCGATTTCTTAAATTCCTTAATTTAATTTCTCGATTAGAATTTGATATAAATTTACAAAAAACGAATCGATTGAAATAATCGCATCCACACATCACAGCAATTAAAAAAAAAAAATGGCCGTCAATTGCGAATACAAATTGAGGAGTGGTAATGAATATTACGAGTTATTGGTCCCGTATTAGTAAATTACGCTAAGATCTGGGCATTTTCATGTTGTTTATAATATTTGGAATGATATTTGTCATATTTGTTATCGAATCTGTTCGCGTCTGTGTGATGTAATGTGAAAAATAAAAATGTAAACACGCACGATTGGCGCGAAACTTCGACTTTAGATATCAAAATTCATCGTTACCACTGCTTATTTAAATTGAACTATGGATTAATTCGTCACATAATTTAATGACGAGTTAATCATTCTCAACATAGTGGAGCTTGGATGTCCGAAAACCACAATTTTTATGATTTTTAGCCTCGGCCAGCACAGCCGTCAAAATGGCGATACCCGTATTTATGCACTTGGATTTTATAAGGGTAAATTAAGAAACTTGCGCGCTAAATACTGAAGTTTTAATGGCGATGACATATGAACTTTTTATCCAACTCTCTTAATTAACGCACACTCATAGTATTCGATAATCAGAATATTAAATATTTACATAAATAATGAGGATGACGTATGACTTAAACGCCGACCCGTTCGGGGGTATCTACCAAGCCAGCGGAGGTTTATGTGTCAGACCCCCGAAGGGGTACGTACCGAACTTTATGGTTAAATTCGTTGCTATATTGACTTTGAAGTTGTCAAAAATAGTAAGTATTGAAAAGGCGCTGCTCTTATATTTATGACATATTGCATGTTCTGATGTTATTGGCCATATCTAGTGTAACGAATTTATTGAAAAGAAATGCTGCTCCGAAATATTTAAGTACCTCGCCCGCTACGATATATCTGATGGCGACTGTACTTTAGTACACCAACATTTGGCCAGTTATGTTTTAAGTCCCCTTTAAAAGGGGGTGAGCCTATTGCCATCAACCGATCATGAATCCAGTGTTGCTGCTACTAAAAAAATCCTGAAGGAAAAACCCAATAACACTTTGCCCGACCCGGGAATCGAACGCAGGACCTCATGGTTAGCAGTCGCGCTTGCGACCAACGAGGCAGTCATTTAAGTAATAGGTACTCAAATGACTGCTGTCGTTAAAGTGACCTAAATATACAAGGTGCTTTTTTATATCCCTTTCTAGGATATGAATGGGACCATCTCAAAGAATCAACTTGGCATATGAATTAATTTTCAATTATCAGGTTTTTTTTTTAATTTATCATGCAAAATAATTCGACAATATCAAACAACCTTACGTGAAATATGACAACTTCACATTTTCTTAGCTTTAAATATGAATGATTGGTTTGAATGAAAGTGAATGACTCGTGTTTATCAATGAAACTTAGTCGCTCCTTGTAAAATACTGGTATTCAGCCGCAACCAGTTAGACTGGAAACTGACCCCAAAATAATTGGGAAAAAGCTAGGCAGATGATGATGTCAGTGAAACTTGGATGCCTACATGATTGATGATATCTTCGAAATTATGCATTTTTGGACCACATATTCTAGGGCTTTTTGTATTAGTTTTACTTATAGAATATAACCCTAGAGTTATGGAATATAAAAAAAAAACACGTTGTATAACGGACACAATCCAATACTTCAACAGCCCTAAGTCCAGCCAGTTTGTTGTCGGTATTCCACGAGTTCCGTGTCACTGCATAATTCCACTTCGGTCGGGTTTTTTCTTTCTTCAGTATTTCCACATAGGTGAAACTCCGCTTTTTAACTTTAAAAGCGCAAAACGTACCTTTCACTGAAGCATTGCACTGAAAACTGAAAGCCACGCAAAGAGAGCGGCTTAGGGGAAATGCGTCATACATTTACTTGGAGGAGTTATACAGAGGTCGGCGGCCATTTTTTTTTAAACTGCCTGCATTTTATTTAGTTGCTTTTTTTTTCTTTTAAGTAAGCTTACATGTTTTAATGATACAATTTTATGCTGCGTTTTAATTGAAGGTTCAATCGAAAGCTTAGATATTCAATTAGATATTGCAAAGTACGGTTATCCGTACTATTATGAATGCGACAGTAATCCTGTCTGTCTGTTACTTTTTCACATACGCGGTAACGGGTGAACGAATTTCGTTCAAATTTTGGCTCTTAGATAGACCATGACATTAGCTAGGACATAGTAGGTTTATTTATATTTATCGGAGTAGTTCTCTCCCGTGGAATTATTTTCGCAATCGAAGTTAGGTTTGCTGTAAGAAAACCCAATTCTGTGGTAAGCTCGCCGTTGTAATAGTCTTTTAATTTTGTGTGCAATAAAGAAGAAGAATATTCCTATTTCCACATCGGCGAAGCCGCAGGCAAAAGCTAGTTGTTGCAAAACATGTAAAAATGTGGTTGATAAAAGTATGAACACATTATGATGATATTTATATCGTATGTTAGATTCAGAGGTAAAACACCTAAAAGATTTCAGTAGATCTACCTGTAGTAGCTGTAGGTCAAAGACCGCATTACATAAATAGGCAAAACGATAAATAAACATCTATTTGTTTACATAATATGTAATACAATATTGTGCAAAAGACATTCTATTGTAGTCAGCGTCACTTATCTTAACTAGCCAGACTGAATTAGGTCTAATAATCACCATATCAGCGTAAACCTAGGGTTGTCACCTACCTGGAATTCAGTTAACTGACAGACAGGCGTCTGTTCTGAGCGCATAATTCAATAATGATTATAAGTATCTTGAGATAAGGGAACTGTAGGCAAAACCACAAGAAAGAAGCTCTCTCGAAAACTGAATTTGACCTCTGTTTGCAATATATGCCGAATTTAATTACTTATATTGTAATGGTAATTATTTACATACCTACTATCTGCTTATCGGTCTCAGGTACTCTTGGAAATATAGGCAGTATACAGGGTGGAAAGGACCTAAGGGACCATCAGCTCCTACTTTTACACTGGAAGCCAATTTTTTTGGAAAGAAGCTAGACAGATCATGATAATATAGGCAATGATGAGCCAGGGCAAGGGACGCGCTAGCATGCAACGATAGACAAGATTTTCAGGGCGAGTGACCGAGAAAAACTAAAAAAAAACAGAAACGTAATCATATGGGTATGGACAAGTTATGGGGAGGGACGAATCGCATGTGACTAAAAGAGTGATGAGTATAAACGTTGATGGATGGAGGAAGACCAAAGAAACAATGGATGGATTGTGTGAGGAATAATATGAACAATAAAGGAGTAAATGATAGCGTGATGGTTGACAAAGGAGAATGGAAGAAAAAAAAACATGTTGCGCCGACCCCAAGTAACATGGGACAAGGGCAGGAAGATGATGATGAAACGTAATCATATTATGATGCGGTATCTAACAATTTAAATCATCCCATATATCTACCTGATACCTGTAATCCCCGAAGTGTTAGGCAGAGATGCATACCTAATAATACACTCACATTTAGCCAGTTATGTTTAAGGCCCATGTAATGCCATTCCATGCGAGCCTATTGACATCAACCGGACACAAATTCAGAATCCGTGGATGCTACTGAGAAATTCCTGATGGAAATACCCAATAGCACTTTGCCCAACCCGGGAATCGAACCCAAGACCTCCTGCTCAGCAGCTGCGCTTGCGATCACTAGACCAACGAGGCAATCCATATAGATAGTAGGTACAATAACTTTATAATACGCACATAACTAGGTACATACGAACGTTTGATATCTGATACTCGTAATGAAATGATGGACAGTTCCCGTAATTCAGTTGCGGTTGTGGATGAGTTAGTTGGACATTCATTACATTCGGCATGAATTGATTATTTTGGTGGCACGGCCATTGTAATTTTCGGTGAATTTTCGAATAGGACACGCTCATTGGTCAATGAAAATTCTAGCTGCACAAATAAAGGGTGGAATTTTGAGATGAGGCACTAAGAGCAGGTACAGCTCCCGTAACGTAAAAAGAACGCTGGCCGATCAAGTACACATTTTCTATTTTTTTTTTCATTTCTTCCTATTTCAAAGTACAAAGTAGCTAGTAAAGTACCTATTATGATTGTAAAATAAAACAATTACACTTATAATATAAAACAATTACCCTAATACTTTAGGATGCTACTGTACCCGTGCAAAGACACGTCCTTTCCACTGTCGCTCAGCGTTCTTTTTACGTGACAGGACCTATATCTTTACCGATGTTGCTGTAGATACTATCCATACGTTTTGAAAAATTTACATTCAAGGTTTTTGGAAGAAGTGGTTAACAAAAAAAAAAAATTCGAAAAACAAATTGTTGGTTACCTATTTAACGATGCCGTTTCTCATAAGGATCAAAAAACTATGTAGGACGAACTGAGATTTGAGTACTTGAAAAACCGGCCAAGTACGAGTCGGACTCGCGCATGAAGGGTTCCATACCATCGTTCAAGATTTAATCGGACCCCCTTTAATTTTTAATTATTTTTATTATTTGTTGTTATAGCGGCAATAGAAGTACACATTCTCTGGAAATTTCAACTGTCTGCCTTTTACGGATCATGAGATACAGCGACAGCGAACAAAGGTAAAAATAATTTAATTTGTCAAAACATGTGTATACATGCAAATTAAGCATGCAGGATGACACAATATTGATATTTCGTACGTACATGTTTCACCCGTAAGGCGTACAAGTTTATAAAATTTACAAAATATTAAAAAATAAATTACAACATAAAAACTTAACTACTAAAGGCGATGGCTTAGTAATAGGGTCCCGTTGGTACCCCTCGGGTACAGAACCCTAAAAAGGACAGACTTCAAAACGACAAAATATTTTATTTTTTAGCAAAAGGAATTGGGGGAGGCCTTTGCCCAGCAGTGGGACAGTACAGGCTACTAAAAAAAAAAAAAAAGAACCTTTACCTGTTTACAAAAAAAAAACAATAACTAAACATCAAATTCCACTAGGTAAACAAACTATTGCACAGACATTTCATGCGGCCTACTGAATGTAATAATGCTACCTACCTTACCGAGATGAATTTATCGGTAGCCAGCCTCCAGCTCTCATATGACATTCTCATAACGTTTATTTGGATTTGTGGGAACAATAATGTTTGAAATGCCTAGTTTATATTATGGCAGACAGGATTGTTTTCAAAATAGAAGAGTTTATAGAGTTATGTCACGGAAAATCTAGAAAAATACACATCACGCCTGTAATCCCCGAAGGGTTAGTTAGGCGAAGAGTACGTTTGGAGTGACTATTCTATCATTATAAATAGTAAATAGCTTGCTGTAGATAAATCTTACTAGTAAAATAAGTCGTATTTGCCAAAAGATTGTCAAGAAAAAAAAAAACATTACCCTCCTTTTCGGCTCTGCCGCAGTCGGGTAAAAATAAGATTTACGGAACAGAACATGAGCACTCCTATAAAAAACTAGTACCTTACATATACTAGGATCATGTAGGTTACCTAACAGTCATTGGCCTTCAAACTTTTGACTAACAAAATAGGTCAAAACTAACCGATATCTTCGATAACCATGACCAAATATTGACCTAAATAAATGTCCTATCTCTGGACTCGAGGCAACACAAGCACATGTTCAGTGCTGGGCATATGAACAAACAAGGCAGCTTTATTGCCAGCAAACATTCGTGTTGACTCACGACACGTTATTAGTTAGCTTCGGAAAAAACCGAACGCTCCCGAATGTTTTGTACGTCCTACAATCCTACCCCTAGTTTGTGAGGATGGATGGATGTTTGTTACTCTTTTACACAAAAACTACTGACTGGATTTAGTTGAAATTTGGCACAGAGATAGTTTATAACCTGGATTAACACGTATGATACTTTTTATCCCGGTAGTACGATCCCGTGGGATATAACAGCACTCCACTTAGGGGAAGCCGCGGGCATAAGCTAGTTAATGTTAAATGGTGGACATGCCGAAATGCGTTGGTATAGGTAAGGGTTTTATCATATGCCCAACCTTATCCCAACTATGTTTAGGTCGGCTTCCAGTCTAACCGAATACAGCAATACCAGTACTAGTGCTGAATACCAGTATTTTACAAAGAGCGACTACCGATTCGACCTCCAAAACCCAGTTACTGGGTAATAAGATACCCCCCTGGCCCTTGGTAAAACTCGTTGTGTATGACTACCAGTCTTACCACTTACTTTCAAGCTTCTGACAACCCGTAACGACTGAAAAAACTTAATTTATTCATCCACGTTCATACACACAGGTCATTAAAGATAACTACGCATTTATTCTTTTTGGGGAACATCACGACAAAGGTATTTGAAAGTCCTATAAATCTATAAAACATAACATCACACCTAAATTTCTCAAAAGCGAAAGCAGAGTTAGTTCACCCAAAAACCAATTTAGGACGCTAATTATTAACAATTCTAAATCGTGACGAAATGGGATCAACTCAGTATCATTAAAATAGGTTAAACGTTCGTAATCATATTTCGGCAGAACCAAAAAAAACCGTTTTTCAATTATTATTTTTTTGACAAATTAAGGTCTAAAAAAATTACCCCACAAGTACATAATGATGAACTTTTCTGTGCTTTGCTGCCTTCTATATAATAGTAGTCTAGTCCGTACCTATGAAATATGAAACTAATAATAGCGACTTCACGTTCAAGACTGTTTGTTTGTTTGCCATCCCATTAGCGAAATTGGTTTCTCTCGAATTCTAGTATAAGTACTTTGTTTTGTGACGTAGCTAACTGAACCATTTTTAGGATTAAGACTCCCAAATGGAACCCTTACATATTTTGTAATGTCCGTCTGACCATCTGTCAGTCTGACCATCTGTCAGTCAGACCATCTGTCAGTCTGACCATCTGTCAGTCAGACCATCTGTCAGTCTGACCATCTGTCAGTCTGACCATCTGTCAGTCTGACCATCTGCCAGTCTGACCATCTGCCAGTCTGACCATCTGCCAGTCTGACCATCTGTCAGTCTGTCCGAATATCACACAGCCGTTTTACTCGGAAACTGTTTGTGCTATATCGATGAAAATAATCGATATCCGAAGGAGTGCATGTATAAACAATGGTGTAGTGAAAAGTACATGCAACCAAGAGACGAAAATACGCTTTTATGCACTTTGATCGCATTTTTTATGCCTAAAATCCAAATTATGCATGCGCTAATATTCATGCCGACTACGGAACCGTTTACTCTGTGTGGCCTGACACGCACTTGGCCGGTTATCTGATACCTTACAGAAAGCTTTATAATTAATAAAATATCTATAAAATAGTTGTATTGTATAATGGGCTGGTTTCCGTGGCGTGTATTTTGCGTGCGGTATAAAATAGTTATTTCTGGAATGGTTCCAAAGAAACCAAGTTAAAGGCCTAAACAACCAGGTAAGCTGACCTAGTTTCTCTCTTTATCACTCTTAAGCTGTTCCGTTGTGGAAGTCGATAACTAAAGGAAATGTCCCATTCCGTTTATATTCCATTTCCTGCACTTCCTCTCTATTCTTGGGGTAACATTTGTTTACTGTATGCAATCGCCTTATCATGTTTCGATTGGATGGAGTTTCTTACTTATGATTTAGTTTTCGATGTTTGTTTTAGATTCGGTTTAGCTAGTCTGAAATAATGTATGTCTGCAGTATTGTCTGTTCTTCTTCCTGTAATCCATCCAAAGGTTGTCTTGAAAAGATCGCTTTTAGCAATAAGACCACCTATCGTGTCACCCTATGTGAAATGTTTTGATTTATGAATGTTACTTGTATGGTGTATATGTTACGGCTAAAAGCCGAAGTAAGGTTACACCTAGTTCTAGCCGGCTATACGTAGGTGCGGAAGGTCATATATTTTTTTCTTTCTATTGCTAGGACACACCGACCGCGGTGCGAGTGCTCCATCCAAATTGGTTGCAATATAACAAACTGTTACCGGCCGCACCTAAGTATACTTCGGCTTTTAGCCGTAACATATATAATAAAGAATAATTATTCTATTGTACTTATTCTATTCTATGATGAAGGATAGGTGAAGTGTGAAATATTTCTATCAATATTTTGGCAACATCACTCCTTTTGTGGAACGGTTAGGCAGAGGTGTATCAATAGCACACCCACAGTTTGCCAGTTATGTTCAAGTCCCATGTAAAAGAAGAGTAAGCTTATTACTATTAGCCAGGCTCAATCCAAACTGCAAAAAAGGAAGGGGCCCGCAAGGGCCAATGCCTGCCGGGGCTGCGGGACTGTTCGAAAGAGATACCGCGGCCCTGGAACACAAAGGGCAAAGAAGGAACATGGATCGGTTTTAGTCAGTAAAAGTCTGACACTCCCTTCTACTCCGCCCAGAGCGGAGGGGGGGGGGGGGTCACTTGATGATTTCCCATCCGAAAAAAAAAACTGCTGAAAATTCCTAATAGAAAAACCCAATTTTACTTTGCCCAACCTGGGTATCGCACCCAAGTCCACTTACTTAGCAGTACCACTTGCGACCACTAGACCAACGAGTCAGTTGACGACCAGTGTTTGTACTTGAATCAGTAATCAGTTAATCACCCTTCTGACCGCTACAAGGGTACGACCTCTTGGTTAACAGTTTACCCAGACATTTGGGTATTTAATCTTGACCTAACCAAGTTAACTGGCATTGACCTACGGTTAAGCAAACATCTTATCGATTTAACAAGTCAACAGTAGGCCTATTTCAGAATCTATTAAGTTGACTACCAATGATGGGTGCCGGTGGAATTATACAAACTTTTAACCCCTATTTAACCTCCTCAACTGAAAAGAGCTCGTGGCTAAATAATTACAGCCACACGGATCGATTTTCAAGGTCAAGCAGTGCTTGCCGAGGTTGGTCTGTGGATGGGTGACCATCATTACGTACCGTGACAGTCGTTACAAGTGGTCAGAAGCCCGAAAGTCTGACAACCAGCCTTCCCAAGGAGGATCGTATTAATTCAGTCGCTCCACGTTAAATAATGGCATTCAGCTGCATCCGGTTAGACTGGAAGGTGACCCCAATAAACTTGGGAAAAAACGCAAGGCAGATTGATTGATAACCTCCTCAACCGATGAATGTACAAAATCCTGTCTTAGTACTCATCTGAAAACCTGTGCAAAATTACAAGCTTCTAGACCCAGTGGTTTAAGCTTTTTGTTGAATGCCAGTGAAATTCAGGGTTTTATTAAGTAGAAAATATTCAAACTTAAACTTTTCCGACTTCACACCCATATGCATAGTAAGCTTTCATCTTTGAAAAATAATGCATTTTTGAACAAACTGTCTGGTGAAAATCCTCGCACGATTCTCTTCTATTCTTTTGATACTATGATGGTTCAGCAACGTGGTTGAACTGTCAGTCTCCTGAGAATTTTACCGGTCGACGGTGAAAACCGGTTACGACTAACTTTTCATGTTCTATTTTCAATTGTGAGACTGTTTAAGTTTTTGATATTTAATAGACTGGCTCTTCGCCACGCCAGTACACCCAAGTGCTTCGTAGTTTCCTATTCTATGTTTAACAGCCCTCCAACCTCTTTTAAAGGTAGTTTTGGAAAATTTATAATTACGGTCTCTATTATTTACCTTCTTCAGTATTTATGCCAAGTTTCTAAACTAAAACAATAGATTTTCAAACAAACTTTTACTGTCCTGAGTCGATTTTTAGGGTTCCGTAGCCGAATGGCAAACCCTTATAGATTCGTAATGTCTGTTTGTCTGTCTATCCGTCCATATGTCACAGCCACTTTATTCCGCAAGCAAAATACGCGCTTTGACGTGGAGTTGCGGAAACCAGCCCGTTATACAATACAATACAATACACAGTTGAAACATGGTAGGTAGATGTATTCTGTGAACCGCTTTACGATTTTTTACGATTGGTAAAATGTGTGTCCGTCCGTCCCCCTCTAACTTCTAAAGTAAGAGGAAGAACATTCAGAAAAGATGAAGGATTGTAGAACGTAAAAAAATTTTTAAAAGAAAATTGGTTTGAATAAGATTTGATGTTTAGTTTTTGAGATATGATACATTTTCATCAAACTACAGCAGTAACTTTGTTTTTCATTCACATACTATGAAAATATCGGTTTTTTTGTTAATATTTTTTAGTCCTCCATCGCTAGCTTTTCACATCGATCACACAATTAACAAAGCTTCAAGAAAAAATCTAAAGTGCTGATGATTCAAGAAAATAGCATAAACATCAAGTAATCCGTCTCCAGTTATGTATGAGCCCCATGTAGTAAGGGGCCACTCTATTGCCATCAACCGGACCTTGATCGGGCTTCGAACTGTAACTGCGAAATTTCTGATAGAACAGCCAATAACACTTAGCCCGACCTGGGCATCTTCAAAACTGATTGAGAATAAATAAAGTCATGACACCAAAAGGTAATTTTATATTAATATACAGGGTGTAAATGGACCCTGCACGAAGCCGTCATCCAAGCATTCTGTACATCAAACTAAGTAACTTAACGCAAAATTTTTTGCTGGGAAACAACTTTTTTTTTTGGGGTGAAAAATCACGTTTTGCAGGAAGACTCTATGTACCGCACTCAGAACATTGTGCTAATGGATGGATCGAATAGTACAAGGGTCGTGGAGGTGTTTAAAGTAAAAATCTTACTTTAAAAACATGTACTTATTTAAAAAAAACTTGTGAAAAAGTTGGAACTTTGACCCCCAATACCTCCGTAACTAGAAGGTTCCCAGGTATGGTCTAGAACAAAAAAGTTATCGCATTGACGGGGAGAATAAGTGCTTTTCGGCTTCGTTAAGGGTCTTTTTACACCCTTTATATATATGAACATAAAAGACAGGTCCTACACATGTCGTACATAAACTCCACGAAGTTCTTCCAATAAAACTTCCCTGTACTTATTTTATTACTTGCCTTATTTTACTAAACGATTCGCGTAAAAATATTTTCGCAGTAAATCTATACACAGAATACTGTTCGGTCTACATGGAGTAATAATCCCGAGACACGCCAGTCGTGGGAAATACCGGTAATGTTGACAGTGCGGTTAAAGTACAAAAGAAACTACAGGGTGGTAATGGTATGGCGGCAGCTGTCAATTTGTTATTGTTTACATTGTTGCGAAATAATAAGTCATTTGGAGTTACTCTTTGGACCTGATAGAGTTTGATATGACGCATGCTTAGTTTGTAGGAGCAGCTAGATTAAACTTGCTTTTTGGAAACTTGTATACTGATATTTCAAGTAAAATACTACATGGTGGTCGTTGACCCAAAATATAATCGGCAAATAAACAAATAACTAATAACTTTTTTGTTTTATCAACTTAAGATATCTATGATACAAACATATACAGCTCCCGATATTTCGACGCTGTTGCAAGCGCCATGATCGCGAGTTGACTGAAAAATGCGGGTGGATGGAAAATAAATTGTTAAGAGCAGACCGATCTGTCTACCCTCATTCTTTGTGTATTGCTACGCGCACTACTGGAACTCAACACTACGTCACGGCAAAACACACTCACAGTATCAGATTTTGTGGAGTCCTTATTACAATGCCAGCTGCGACTTTTGAGCTCCACGTACTCGACAATAACTCGGTGCTCATAAGTTTAGTAGTAAACCGTGAAAGTTTAAAACAGTGTTATACCTATCATGTCCACTAGTTAATTTAATTTGACCGTATAGACAGCTCTCTTTCAAATAGTCTTTATTACAACGACATAAGAAAGGCTATAACGTTTGTTTTTTTAACTGTGGCGAAACAATGTTTGCTTCAGCGTTCCCTGAATTCGTACGAAATTCCACTTATTTAGGTAATAATCTTTTAAGTGATAGACAGGAGACAAATACGGTTCCAGAGTGAATGAAACCCTCCAATATCTCTTGGATAATGTATTTTCCTGTCGTTTTCTTGTCTGTATAAATATACCACTTCCAGAGAGCACTCTCAGGGGTGTCGTTAGAGGTGGCTTTAATAGATTAAAATACTTTAAGAAAATGATCAGCTAGCTACTAAAAATAAGGTACTTGAAATCGTGGGCTGCGGGACTGTTCGAAAGAGATACCGCGGCCCTGGACACAGAAAAAAGAATATGGAAAATCTGGCAAAGAAGGAATATGGATGGGTTTTAGTGAGTATAAGTCGTCTGACACTCCCTTCCACTCCGCCCAGAGTGGGACGGGTCATTAGATGATTAACCATCATAAAAAAAAAATGCACTTGAAATCCTTAAAATCGTGAAGGTATTGTTTTGTCAACTTTTAATTTTAGATCTTGAAACTGCCAACATAATCATTTGAATATCTTTTGTTTATGAAAGAACAAGACTGAAGTTTTTTTTTTAAATATAGAACGTTTCCCCTCAATGGAAATTTCTCCTGTATCGTGGGTGCGTTTACAAACATTTAAACTCACATACACAAACAGCCAGATCCGGAACAACTACCTGTAGGTCATACAAATATTTTTTCCGTGTGAATCGAATCCGCGACACGCAGCGCAGCAACCAATGGTGCTACTTTCATCATAATCCCACTGAAAGGCGTCCACTGCTATGGACATAAGCCTCTCTAAAGCGTTACCATGGGGACCGGTCTTATGAATCTCGTATCCAGCGGATTTTCGCTTTTTACCAAATCATTGGTGCACCTTCTAACTCTGCGACCACGGGTATTTAAGCTATACTAACTGTAGTCCGCGACTTCGTCCGCGATAACTACCTCCCTGCCAAATTTCAAGTTTGTAGCTCAGAAAATGAAGGACTTTCATACAAACTTGCGAGAGCCCTTAGACCTCCTTAATCCGGCCCTGTAGCAAAATCTATTCTTAGCGAACGTCTTCTTACTATGAACTACCTCCCTACCAAATTTCATCTTTATACGTCAAGCGGTTTTCGATATTTCGTGATGAGTGAGTGAGTGACTTTTCGCTTTTATATATTTAGATTAGATTTTAAATGTAGTGTATCTTGTCTTCTTTTAAAAATTAAACAAGTCCAAGCACTCACTTCAAACTCAGCCACAAGATAGGGTTGTCACATTTTATTTTTTGTTACACCACATCACTTAAGTAACGCCTCAAAAACTGGATCCGCTTCCCGTTTCCCCTTCAAAGTTAACAAAGGAATGTGAAGCGAGCGGGGGAGAGGATTTTAGCAACCCTATGTGTGTTTCTTGCAATGTTTTGTGTGGAGTGCGAGTTGCATAAGAAAACGTAGGAAGCATTATGGTATAGTTTTGTTTACCAGAAGGTAGATGGTGTATGTGAGAGAGGAGTTTAAGGCGATATATTGAAAAAAATGTGGTTTTTCTATTTCATGTAACTAATTAAGTATGTGCAATAGGGATTTAACATTTTGGTATATGCTTTTTGATTCTTTGGTCTAGTATCGTGTAAATGGAATACACGATTCAGCGAATTTTCCTCGATTCAAAAAAATTGCAAAGTTATATCTATTTTTTTACTTTTTTCGACATCGAGGCGTAACAGTTAAGTATTATTCAATGGAATTTACTTTAAAACATAGAGAATTATCATATCAAAGTTTACTGAAAGTAGTTTTAAATTTAATTAATTTATTTTGTTAAAAAGGAGTAAATTCGTTTTGGCACATACGTCGTTTTATTTCGAGCGCACGCACATTATAGCCATCTCTTGTTTTGCGTTTCAAAGGTAATTGCATCACTTTCACTCGCTTAGAAGATCAGTCGCCCGGTGGGCTTCACCGACGACGAACCTATGACACTTTTTTGCAGATCGGTGCTATCGGATTTTTGTGATTTTAATAATTGTTTATTTTTTGCAATCGTAAGCAATCGAGCGGTTAGTAAGTTTCCTATAATTGTTTATCTAATGAAAAAGGCTAAAATGTATTTATAATTCATTTTAGGCTAGAAATATGTAAACAATATATCGATAATACGTCAAGTAAGTTACTATGACAACGTGTGTCTGTCACACGTTGTCTAAGAGTACAAAAAGGAATAGAGTCGCATTTGAATTGCGAAAAAAATGTGAGTTTAGTCGAAATAATTTTTTGATCTTTATTGAGGTATGGATTATTGTGTGTGATTTAATATAATAGTTTGTTTTAGTTTTGAATTTATTTTTCAACTAGATTAGATATTTTTTTGAGATTTTTAAAATTCGTAGAACAAAAGTTTTCAAAAATAAATCTGAAAATATTGAAGTTCTGCAACAGGAAAACTATACCGAAAAAATCTAGAAAACTGAATTAGATTTCAGTACTTTTTAATTAAAATATTTAAAAAAAATATGGTAATAAGGATTCAAAAATTAGCCTAGATACAGGGTTTTAAAATCAAGCATTGTTGGTCCTGAAGTCGGACTGACATGGTGGCGTTTTTGTACAGACACTTCAACACCTCGATGTTCCGGTTGTCGATTTGGCACCGTTGGAGAGACTGCAGTACAGTCCAAGTCTCAATCGAATCGAAGGCTTATTCGTAGTCCACGAACGCTAAACAGAGAGGCAGGTTATACTCTTCGGTCTTCTGTATAATCTGCCGTAAGGTATGTATGTGGTCTACATGCTAAAGCCTTTTTGGAATACGGCTTGTTTGGGAGGCTGAAAATTTTCAAATCTGCGCACGAAATGATTCGTGATGACTCTTGAAAACAACATGTAGACATGGCTTAAAAGTGAGATCGGTCTATAATTCTTCAGCTGGGCATTGTCGCCCTTCTTGAAGAAGAGTGCCACCACACCCCTGCACCATGCCTGTGGCGTTTTCTCCTCGAGTATAACGATTAACGGAATCAAACAGCTTCTGAAGGGCCTTAAGTACCGGTTTTCCTCCCGCCTTCAGGAGTTCGGCCGTAATTCCGTCATCACCCGGTGCCTTGTTGTATTTAAGCTGTTTCAGAGCCATCCTAATCTCGAACAGGCTGACTTCCGGGATGTCTTCGGTCAATGTATGATGTGTATATTTTTTATGTCTTCTTTAGGTCTAACTTCGAGAAAGAGGCCAATCGTCGAATCCGATTCGGGAAGCTGCGCGGTATCTTCTTGACCAACTTATCGCAGTGTCTCAAGACGAAAGTCAATGATCAAAGTGTGTGGCCAGTGATTACACGATTATACGGGACCGAAACGTGTTCGCTCACAATGGGTCTCATCAGAAGGCTTAAGGCGGTTCGCGGTTGCCACTCCAGAACTCTTTGGGTGACTACCCAAAGAGTTCTGGAGTGGCAACCGCGAACAGGAAGAAGTTACGTTGGAAGGCCTCTCTCTGGGTACACAGATGACCTAATGAAGGTTGCAGGGATCCGGTGTATACCGGATGTATGTTTGGATATTTTTTATTCAGTTATCAACGGCAAAAAAATAAATATTGGTAATAAGATTTGCAATTCTGGGAAAGGGACTGTGTTTTGAGGTTCATTTATTCAAATATTACAATATTAAATGAATAAATAAGCTGTGGCGTGCCAAGAATACCTAATACTATATCGGTATTGATACAAAAAAAACTGAGAAATATTAAGATTTGTTCCGTAAAATTAGCTTGGGACAGCTATTTTCTATTTAGTGAAGAATTGCCCTTATAACAGTGAAAGAATCATTAAAATCGGTTTAGTAGTTTACGAAAAAAATGCGTACAAATATTACTCTACATACAAAAAGACGAGTTTTTTATAGTAGGTTAATAGTAATTATTTAAATAAAAAATATTCTTAGTACATGTACCACGTTTTTATTATAAGAACACAATTAGACGAAAATAAATAAACACTTGTTATATGCCTTCACTACCAAATTAATTTTTATTACATAGTGTACTAAATAAAAAAAATGATGTCAATTAAATATTTGTATTACTTGTCTACTCCATACCTCCTGTGTGCTAATATTTCTAAAATTCCACGAAGCACGAACGGGATCGCACGAAGTGCGTACTCGGTATGTGATCATCAAAGTGAAGGGGCCAGGTCTCCAATTTCGATCATAAATACGGGGTGTAAACAGACCCTTCACGAAGCCGTCAACCAAGCATTCTGTACATCAAACTAAGTAACTTTACGCAAAAATTATTGCTGGGAAACGACTTTTTTTTTTGGGGTGTAAAATTACGTTTTACGGTAAAACTCAAAGTAACGGACTCAAAACATTATGCTGATGGATGGATTGAATAATACGGGGGTCGTAAAGGTGTTTAAAGTAAAAAAAATACATTAGAAACATGTATTTAAAAAAAATCTTGTGAAAAAGTTGGAACTTTGACCCCCAATATCTCCGTAACTAGAAGGTTCCCAGGTATGGTCTAGAACAAAAAAATGATCGCAATAACGGGGAGAAGAAGTACCCTTCGGCTTCGTTAAGGGTCTTTTTACACCCTTTATATATATATAAAAAAATAATACCATTAATCTTCTATTTCCTACATTTGCAATAAATTTAGCTACCTCATCATATACATAATATTTTACCAAAAAGCTTGGTCCCTCCATCATGATATCAAGATAGAGGGACCAAACTGATAGACTACTGCCTGGAATGTTCTACCTACTTGAATGTTATAATACCTTTATTCTACCTTAATATTATTGATTTTACCTGCCCGAAAAAGATATCTTTTTAAAGATATCGATTACATAAGTTGGTCCCTCCAAATTGACGAATCAATTGTTTACTGTAACAGGGAAATGGGCGGTTTATTTTAGATTTTCGAAGGATAAATATTTAATACCTATTAACTACCTTCAAATCATGCAAAATTTCTTACGTTAAAGTTTATTTTTTAAGAGCCAAAAAAATTAAAGAAATAAGTAGGTACAACGTACAAATTTTAATCGTAGTAGCATTGCAGCACCTTCATTAATGCTACTACGATTAATTTTTTAAATAATAAAATAAACTCCCCATTTACCTGTTGCACCAAACAATTGAATCGTCAATTTGGAGGGACCAACTTACATAATCGATATCTTTAAAACGATATATGTTTCGGGCAGCCAAAATCAATAATATTAAGGTAGAATGAAGGTATTATAACACTAAGTAGGTAGAAAATTCCAGGGAGTAGTCTATTAGTTTGGTCTCTCCATCTTGATATGTATCATGATGGAGGGACCAAGCATTTCGTTAAAATATTAAGTAAATGATGAGGTAGCAAAAATTATAGCAAAGGTAGGAAATAGTAGATTAATGGTATAATTTTTTATATATATATTTATGATCGAAATTGGAGACGTGGTCCCTTCATTTTGACGATCACCTTGGTGTTCCCGATGCCACCGCGCCGTCGACCGCGTACATTGCATTCGCCGCTCCCCGCGCGGGGGGCTAAGCCACGCCCATCGAGCTACGATTTATTTTCAACGTAGGGCCTTAAGGCGCTACCTCGAAAATAAATCGTAGCTCGACTGATCTACTAAGCGAGTGAAAGTGATGCAATTATTTTTGAAACGCAAAAGAAGAGATGGCTATAATGTGCGTGCGCTCGGAATAAACCGACGTATGTGCCAACACGAATTTACTCCTTTTTTAACAAAATTAATGAATTAAATTTAAAACTACTTTGAGTAAACTTTAAAATGATAATTCTCTATGTTTTAAAGTAAATTCCTTAGAATAACTCTTAAGCGTTACGCCGTGAAGTCGAAAAAAGTCAAAAAAATTATATAGTTTTGCACTTTTTTTGTATCGAGCCAAAATCTTTGAATCGTCCTTTCGAATCGTTCCTTTTACAAGATACTAGACCAAAGAGTCAAAAAACATATACCAAAATGTTAAATTCCTATTCCACACACTTAACAAGTTAAACGAAATAGAAAAAACCACATCTTTTTCAAAATATCACCTTAAAATGGATAAGAAACTTTACTTTCTTTGCAAAGGTAAATTACTTGATATCCTGGTGCAGTGGTGGTGGTGGTGGTGTAGTCACGAGCACTAATATGTATACACCAAGAAACTTTTAAAAGTGATTTTCTCTTAATGTACTGATTCCTCTTTCTTTATCGTGTGGTTTGTGCCTAACCTGGTGTCAAAGTTTTTATGTCGCCCATGGGCCTTTGACTTGGCTTAACACACCATCGTGAAATATCTCTCAGGCATGCTGGTTTCCTCGCGATATTTTCCTTCAACGAAGCAAGTGATAATTATACAATATGCACATGAATTCGAAAAATCATGGGTTCGAACTTGACACCTATGACTTGGCAGACCGACGGTCACAAGACTAGGCTATCACTATTGATTAACGTTTTACGTATTCATGACTATAGTATTTCGGAAGCCATACTATTACTAAATCATAACCCTCCTTTTTGCTTCGCTGTAATCGGGTAAAAATAGGTATTATCTCAAAGTAGAACCGTTATTTCACTGAAAATTGCTTTTGAATTTTGCTGAGCTTATACATATTATACATGTTGTATTTAGATTAGTGCTCGTGTACAGTGCATTTAAATATTATTTGAATAAACTACCATGCCAAAAATAATTCGTAGCTGTACAAAATGCAAATTCACGTATAAATAAATGCAGTGATGTTTAGTAACTTAATCGCATGTAAATGAAGTAAGTAACAGTGAAATGATGCTTGACTCCTTGCATACATGAGCACGTGATGTGAGCAATTTGCCGCTCGGCGCATTCAGATTCTACGCTCGAAGGATGCTTGACTGACTGAATCAGTGTGTGTGTGTGTGTGGGTGACGGGTCGTGAGAAATGTTGATGGGAGATTATTGTCTCTGCAAAATCTAGATATTACTGTAGGTTTTTGACTAGATGGCTTTGCCTACCGATCTCTACGAATGTTAAGGCTAGATTTTGCATATATTATTTAGATTATTGTTTACTAGCCTTCTCTTCTGTCCCACTGCTAACAAAGCCTCCATATCTTTCCAATTTTCTTTATCTTTTGCTTTCTCCGGCAATTCAGTGAGGAACGACACCAAATCGTCACGCGAATATTGCTTGGGCCTGTTTCGGTTACGACGCCCGTCTTCAAGCATCCGCTGTATGACTATCTTCGCTCATTTTCCTGGTAATCCTAGAAGGGTGAACTGCCCAGTCCCTTAGTACAGATAAATCTGCGATATAAGTTTTCAGACTGACATGGTCACTAACAATAAGCACGTAAAGCCGTTGGTCCCAGCTGTCATTTGTAGATATTTGACAGTCGTTACAGGTAGTCAGTGGCCCAAAAAGTCTGACAACCAGTCTTACCAAGGGGTATCGTATTACCCAGTACTAACTGGGTTGTGGAGGTGAGATAGGCAGTCGCTCCATGTAAAATACTGGTACTCAGCTGCTTCCGGGTAGAGTGGAAGCCGACCCCAACATAGTTGGGAAAAGGCTAGGCAGATGATGATGGTCACTAACATTATCATTAACTCTAAAAACGGGACAATTACCATGTTTACTATTCATTTTGAGTTCCCGATATTTCGGCGCTGTTGCAAGCACCATGTTCACGAGTAAACATGGTAAATATCTCGATTTTAGTGTTTATGAAATCTGCGATATATTTAGAATAGAAAAATGAAAACGAAACTTAGTCAAGTTATTCAAGCTGTAACGTAATAACATAATTTCGAAGTACCTAGGTATTTATACATTTTTATGGGTTTTCAGCCATCAACGCCATTTATAACTCGCCCTATCAATTAAGACGGGCCATAAAAAATAATAGGTTTTTAACAAGTTATTATTCAACCTTTTAGCCTTTTTTTGAAGTTCATTTTTGAACACTTTCACGTTTTTTAAACGTTTTAATAAAACATAATTAAAATTGAACAACTCTTTAATTTCAGGAAAACATAATTTCTAATGAATTGGGTTTATTAATTATTATTTATATTTAAGAGGAGCCCGTGGCTAAATAATTATAGCCGCTAGAAGCAATCTTCAAGTTATCCGCGCTTGCCTAGGTCGGTGTGTGGATGGGTGACCACCCATTACATACTGAGATTCCTCCGCGCCTCGGAAAGCACGTCAGTCAGTCTATACGACACAACATTCATGAAACGCATTTTTACTGGTGACGAGACGTGGGTTTAGGAGTTTGACATGCAAACTAGTCAAGTAGGCAAACTAGGCACCCGTTTTCATTCACGAAGACATAACATAAGACACAGACAATTATAACGGAGAGATCGCGGTGAGAACTGAACTCAATTCCGGAAAAAGCGTTTAAAAATGTTTTGACGATTAGATTATTCGTTGGCGTAAATGTATCGTTTCTGAAGGAGCATACTTTGAAGGCGATAAACTAACTTTGGATGAATAACTAACATTTTGTGTATTATTGATCGTTTCCCAGTACTTTCTTGACAGAGTAGTATATTTCAAGTTACGAACGTTAAGTTATTTTAAGTTTTCAGTTTTTTAACAATGGCCGATGGGGCCGAAAAGTTCTGGAGTTGCGACCGTGAACCGGAAGACGTTGAGTTGGAAGGCCTCCCACTAGATGGGCCGATGACCTGGTGAAGGTTGCGGGGATCCGCTGGATGCGAGGCGCACGGGACCGGTCACACTTGGGAGAGGCCTATGTCCAGCAGTGGATGTCTTTCGGCTGAAATGATGATGATGATGACAATATTTAAAGTTTAACTATTTTAGTACCCCTTTCTGTCTTTGTTTCACTGTTTATTGTTATTTCGTCATAAATACAAGTCAAAAGCGATAACATTAATTTACCTACCCATCCTTGTTTCTTTGTTAATTTATTGTTCACAGTTCGCTTACTCTACCCATTCAATTCTTCAATTAAAACGAGAACTCATTTATATGCGAATATTATTATTTATTTTAGCTACCTACATAAATTTTATAAATCAAGAAACATTAAATGAATTCATGATGTGAAATATTACATATTCAGTACATTATTTAAATTTATTTTAATTCAATAACTTATGCGGTTAGTAATAAATTCAAATGGTCTAAATATTTACTAAAATAATATAGCATTTAGCTTTTCCTACATTGAGGAGAATCCCCAGAAAAATGAAGATTTTTAAGTCAGATCCTGTTACTGAAGGTTCATGGTTCAATCCCGGCGGCACCCATAGACCGCAACGACAGGCCACAACGACAGACCGCAACGGCATACCACATCGACAAACCGCAACTACAGACCAAAACGAGATACCGCAACGACAGACTGCAACGACAGACAGCAACGACAGATATCAACGACACTACTGATTTCTATGCTATATAACTATGAAAACGGCGACAGATGAGCTGAGCTCTTTTAATTAAGATTCCTCCTACACACAATAGCAACAGCCAATCAACAAAGACGAAATCTAACAGTTAATAAGGCTGCTAGTCAGTAGACATCTTCATCTTCCTTCACTAAAACACAGTCGCACATAGAAAGACCTTAAAGCTCAAGGGCTTCGGACAAGCCTCAAACAATTCCAGCAAGCCTGTTGTGTCCAAAGTTAGCTTTGACCGCAACCTCAGACTTAGTTACATTTGTATGTCAACCATTTTTACTTATAAACCATTTGGTTTATTCCCTATGTTCATAGGGTGTATTCCTTTGGGACTTTACCAGTTACAGTGCAAGATTAAACTTATACAGTCATGGCGCTTGGAACAGCGTCGAAATATCGGGAGCTCAAAATAATGAACAATCGCGGAAGATATTCCGTAAGTGACAGTATAAGTTTAGTTGTAAACCGTGAAAACTTAAAACAGTGCAAGCTGATTGCTATAAAATGTCTTTGTATAGTGCATGTGGTGTCAATGTAGAGTGCATGTGGTGACAAAATGGTTAATTTTTATTTATTTTATTTTTTGTACCCAATCACAATGATGTCCTTTTTAACCGTAAGGCTGCTTTCAGACGGACTGCATCGCAGCAACCGCGGGCAGTCGATATATTCATCGCTTATTCTAATGGCAGCCTTAGCGATGGACAGCGTGCGTCGACACTATACGACTATAGCCGACCGCGTAAAGTGGAAGTCACGACTGAACGAAGTCGAACGTACAACTGCACGCAGTTGATTATATCGACTGCGCGCGGTTACTGCGATGCAGTCCGTCTGATGACAGCCTAAGGTTGACTCGTAGTCGTAGACAATGCCTTGTCATAAGTCCTCCTAAATACCTATTCATGAAGTATAAATAAAGTAGCTTTAAACATAAGTGCTCATTAGAGGTATGATGACGTATGCCAATAAAAACTATATTGGCGTTCATATTTGCATAAGAAATGCTGTATAACTTTTTTATAAAGTCCATAGTTGAGTTTTTAATCATCACAAAAAAATGGCAGTTTGATCATGATCAATCATTGAATTAGTGAGCAGGGGGCATACCATCACCTCTTATAGCAGTATTACTTCAAAGTGGGCAAAAGATGGAGCTAGAAATCCTGTATAACTCCATTTTACCGCACATTGAAGTGACATTTAAGTAATTCTCTTCGCACAATTTCAAAAAAATTCAATATTCGTCACGAAACACCTAAACGTGCGGAAAGCAGCACCGCTTATAAAGTTGTAAGTATCGGAACACTCTTCTAAAATACAAAATATATCAATATTTTTTTCTCACAAACCTGAGTCGGGGAGCAGCTTCCCTTTCAGCTCCACGTCGCTTTCCGCCGACGTCGCTCCATAGTTCTTATACGTTTTTCCTGAAGGCTCCTCAAACTTCGTCACTTTAAATCTTTCCGACATTTTCACTCAATTTTAACACTTATTCTTACACTTATAACACTGGTTTTACACTAACACTTGATATGGATATACACTGTTTTGTTAACACTGATATGTTTCGTGATACGTTTTGTTTGGTCACTTAGGTATACATTGTTTTTTCACTGTTTTGTCTGGGTGCTGGGTACTGTAAACAACGATTTTGTTAGATTATTTAGAGGTCAGAGAAATATGGCGGTTGCTTACTCTACTTTTACTCTTTAAAATTGGCGCAAAATATCTCAAAAGATTAAAGATCTACATCGACAAAACATAAAACGATCAAAATTACAACCTTGGATAATTTTCCAAGTTGAATACTAGTTTGCAAAAGCAATTACACAATTAAAATTAAAATTAAAAAACCTCCAACGAGAAGATGAAAGATAAATACCCACTTTCAACCCCCATATCTAGTAAATGGCTGCACCGATTTTGATAAAACGTATCTAAGAACTATCGCCAAGAAACTAGCTTTCAAATAAAAAAACTGCATCCAAATCGGTTTACTCGTTTAAGAGCTACGGTGCCAGAGACAGACACACACATACACCTTGCGGTCAAACTTATAACACCCCTCTTTTTTCGTCGGGGGTTAAAAGCAGTCACTTTCTAAAAATAATTAAAAACAAAACCAAAATCTATAACAGGCCACCGAGAAAGCCATTTTCATCTGCGCCAGCAAGAAACTTTTACGTGAGCAAAATATTAGTGAAAAATTCGCTCGAATCCTAAGCAAAACATTTTTCTTTGCTTTTATAGAAACTTCTCGACCTTTCTAAGGGGCCGGAGGTTTACCTGTGAGCTAGGTAATAAATGGGTACTAATGAGAAGTAATTACTTTACTTGGTTGAAAGCTATGTACACTATGAACACTTAAACAATACCAGGAAAATTTCTGGTTACTAAGCACTTGTAAAGGTAGGAAAGCTAGGCACATGAATTTTCCTGGAAAATTTGTTGCTAAGATTTGTTATAGCTACAGAATCTTAAGAAGGAGATGGAGGCGCTACCCTTATGCCTGTAAACAAGTATTTAAATCATTATTATTAACTCTAGAAACGGGATATTTACCATGTTTACTGTTTGGTTTGAGTTCCCGATATTTCGGCGCTGTTGCAAGCACCATGATCAGGGATAAACTGTCACTGTGTGCCTGTGTGTGTAACCAAAATATCAGGAACTCAAACCAAATAGTAAACATGGTAAATATCCCGTTTCTAGAGTTAATGATAACGTTAGTGACCATGACAGTTTAAAAGTATTTAAATCGTTTAATTTTGGTGATACCACTGTCGTTGATAATGATTCGGATCGATCCGACTCCACCGTGGTTGCTACTGAGAAATGAAAAACCCAATAAAACTTTGCCAGACTTGGGAATCGAATCCAGGCCCAGTAGTACGCGTGACCACAACAAACGAGCCAGTCGTAAAATTTTGAATTTTATCTCATTACATGTCAACTCAAATGGAGTTGAGCAGGACACCTAGCAAGGCGTGGTGATGGCAGGTGGAGTAAACCTGTGACCGAGTGTCGTCCAAGAAATGGAAAGAGAAGTGTTGGTCGTCCGGTGACGAGATGGGCAGACGACGGAGAGGCCTATACCCAGCAGTGGATGAAGTCGGGCTGTGGATGATGATGATGATAACATGTCAAGAATACCACCCCTCTTTTTCTCTCCTACTTGCATCTTACTTACAAAAAAAAAAAAGTTGTAAGTGCCGTATATGCAAGATGCTTCTAAATTGCATATATGCTCAAGCAACAATATCCGCTTGTGCACTGATAAGATTGGATAACGAGCGTCTTCCGCTGGGAAGAGCTTAATATGATGAAGCCGACTAAAGGATGTGTGATTTAACAGAATATTACCGAAAACATATCATCACGCTTCAATTCTCTACGGGTTAGACAGCGGTGTACCTAATAGTACACTCACACTTCGCCAGCTATGTTAAAGTCCGATGTTCTATTGATGGCGAAATATGAGTGGGCGAGTCTATTGTCTTCAATTGGACCCCAATCCAGGCATACAACATACAGCGTGAACCAAAAAGGTGTGGTCATATTTCAGTGTGCGATTCATACCATCGAACTGAACAACTTACTCCATGAGCCCAAAACCTAAATCGCGAAAAACAAAAATTGCTGGCCCATACATTTGAGTCGAGTAGGTATTGAAGTTTCGTTTAAACAGTGCAAAGACAAACAGCTGTGTTTTTCTTTTCGTGATATCGATGGTGAAATTTGAATGGGTGGGTCACGTGAGCCGCATGCAAAACGACCGCTGGGTTAAGGTCTCAACACGATGGGTGTCTGAGGATGGACGGCGATGCCGAGGCCGGCCCAGAAAACGGTGGCGAGATGATTTAGATCACGAAGACTGGTACGAGGTGGCGCAGGAGAAGAGTACCTGGAAGGATATGGGGGAGACCTTTGCCCAGCAGTGGGACATACAAGGCTATTAAAAATATATATATATCGATGGTGGTACCATGGAGAAAGCGGTCCAGACTCCAGTGTGAAGGTCTAAATCACACCTTGAAATATGGCCTCACCTTTCTAGTACATGTTGTATAACTTTAGGTATTTCAATACATTTCTTTAAACACGTAAATGTATGTGCTACTAATGTACGAATGCCGTGGTCCCGACCACATTTGTATAAAAACGCCGTGTAATCTAACTGCAGTGAGCAAATTATGCCGATTTATACAGCCCTTGATTATATACGCTGAACCTAGACTTATCCAATATTATTAGAAGCGAACTTCAAGAATGTTAGGTTTCTTGCCCATTCTTCTCCATAGAGATCTACGCTTTGGAATGGGCAACTACAATCCTTTTACCGTTATTATAACTTGTGATTGGAAAGTAGCTTCATCATTTCGTTTTTGAACATTCAAAAGTGCCTGTAACTGGTTATTGTCTTGCCTGTCTGTCTGTTTCTTCTGGCTAATCTCCGAAACGGCTGGAGCGATACACACGAGACTTTTACTGGCAGGTAGCTGATGTTATTAGGAGTAACCTACTTTATTTTAGAAAAGACGAAAATACGAGAAACTGGTAGAAAAACTCAATAACATTGTCCGACTTGGGAGTCAAATCAAACCACAGGCTATGTCAATACTGTAATTAGTAAGCGAGCATATTTAATGACCAAGATATACAAAGCCTTAACAAGTTTATAAGACAGAACAAAAAGTCAGTCAGTCAATAGAACATCAGATAAAATACCAGAAAAAAACTCAGTTCTAAACCATTTCCCTCTCCGTTTGCATGCAGTTCTCTAAGATAATTAAACACCTAGTGAAATAGACGTTGGCAGTTCGGAATGGTTCGGAAAAATCCGGAAAATTCCCGAGCAAGCTGAACTGTGAGTAAATCGAATTAAAAAGATTCCTCTTGTATCTGACGTTAGCTCGGCGCGCTAAAATGCAAATGCAAAAATATTTTTTGGTAGTCAAAATGCATAACGCATGTAGAAGATTTTGAATGGACTGTTCATTATACCGTTTACTTGACCATGTTTAGGATTAAACGTTGACATAACATAACATCATGACTGTAATACCCGAAGAGTTAGGCAAAGGTGTACCTAATAATACACCCACATTCCGCCAGTTATGTTTAGGTCCCATATAACAGGAGGCGAGCCTATTAACATCAACACTAAATCTATACTGAGCAACCCGTGATGAGTAACCCGGTAGCACTTTGCCCGACCTGGGAGTCGAACCCAGGATCTTTTGCTCAGCAGTTGTGCTTACAACCACTAGAACAAAGAGGCAGTGAACGTATCTGGGATCAATATGATGATGAAAGTATGTAGAGGAAGTTGGTAATTAATTGTGCACTATAAACTTTTATTATAAATGCGAAAGTAAGTTTGTTTGTTTGTTACCTTTTCACACCTAAACCACTGAACCGACCATCCCGAAATTTTGTATACACGTTGTCAGGTGTACAGAAACGGACGTAGGGTACCTTTCATCCCGAAAAAAAGTACTATTCCCGAGGAAAACAAGAATAACGTTCTTATGATAATAGATGGCGCCACAGGTCTTTCGAATCATGATTGAATTATATTATTACAAGCAGAGTACAACCGAATTGATTATCAAATTCTAAATTAAGGCGAGCGACGCCGCAGGCAAAAGCTAGTTATAAATAATGGACGGTCTTATCGGTACAAGCGATAATGTTTTATGATAGCAACCAATAGAGATTATCAAAATTACAGATACTAGAATATTAATAGTGCAATGATTAGTATCGTTTTAGTACTTCTTTCAGTACTATTTTACCACCACCTACCACTGGTGGTGTCGTGGGGATTTTTTTTTCCCTTCTACACTACTGGTCCAGTGGTGTCGTAGGTATTTGTAAAATACATATATATGCGTTCCCTTCCACACTACTAAGCCGCACCACTGGTAGTGTCGTGGGTATTTTTTTTCCTGAAGGAAAACACTTAAAATAACCTTTTGTATAATTGTGACCTACATTGTATCTGTAGATTAGATTTGTTGGAGATCCAAATAAATAAATAAACCGCTCTGGTTCTTCCTCGAGTTCAAGAATAGTTCTAAAGGAACCATAAAACAGAACGACGTAAATGCATAAAAAGTTAAATTAGTATTTTATTCTATGCAGTCACTTTTTACTTCTATGTATGTATGTATGTCTCTTGCGTAAGCGCAGATATTAAAACTGCAAACCGAAACCTGTTTTTCCTCATTTATCTGTTTATTCATATGTTCTGTTTGGTTTAGGCTAAAGAGACTAGTTACACCTTTAGATTTTAAAGTATATTTTATGGTATAGACTGTACGAAGTTTGTACGGTTTGTATCAGCGTTGCATAAATGAAATTGCCTATCACTATAAGACCGATAGTAATTAAATCAAAACTGCTACCTGCTGCAGTTGCAGCTGCTGCCAAACATTAGTCTGCCGGAAGATCAACTTATAATAGAAAGAACAACAATAAAGAATTTCATATCTCAGAAGAAAAAAATAAACAATTGCAGTTTAATAGCTCTAAAATCAGAAGAAACAAAAAAACAAGTGCACTTTAATAACTCTAAAAGTTAGGACTCACACATACAGTAACCGTAAACCAAGATAATAATAATGACAACGAAGCTACAGTTAACATTACCATTAACCTACCGTTTAAACACTTTAGCTACGTAAATCAATAGAACAAAGCAATCTGTTGATCATTGCACTGAATATTATTGCGAGTAGTTAATAAGTACATGCCAAGCCACACACAAATGAAATCATTGTAGGTACTCTGGTTACCGTGCAACAAATAAAAGACTGAATCATGACGTCATATAATCCAGGCACACACTGTTATCTGTTATCAAGTAAAGCATGAGGTCCTTGAACATTTAGGCCAGTATTAGGACCAGTAGTTACATAATTATGAAACTGGTTCTAAAATTATTCTTGTGTCACACTTGATAAGGCAAGATCAGGCTTATAGAATATGCACTTGCAATCTGTTTATTAAACTAAGATTACTGCACTTTAATTTATACGAAAGTAAAACTGGTTTTTACCATTACATCATTAATTAATACTGTTCATCGAATCGATATTTTTTTGTTAATTGAGTTATTGGAAGCATAAACGGAAGTTTTTCTAAAAATAGTTTTTGCAGATTGCACTTAAGCATTTGATAGGAAGAGTCATTGCTGTGTTCTCTTACTTTGTAATAATTGGTTTGTGTAATAAGATTAGAATTTATATTAATGCTTCTATTAAGATTATTCATTATTAATAATTTGTTGTCAAATGATTTCAGTTCTCATCGCAAAATGAAACCGTCAATGATGCTTGAAGTGTCACAAGGAACAATCTTGGGCCCCATGCAGATGAAGACACATTTTTGTAAAGTTGTAATTGATTATCATCTTCAGACCTAATTTGAACACATTAGTTCATTAGCTACTAGAAAAATATTTTGTCCCACTTTCAAAAGATTCTGGACGATCATGGACGTGTACATTTTATTTAATATTAATTTTTGTTTAGTTGTTTACAACAAGAATGGTATTTACTTTATTGTCATTCAGTTCAATTTATTTACTTTGTAGATATGTATGGAACGCAATTCTATTAAACTTGAATACGTAATATCATATCGAAAATTACATATTTATAGCAATACCTGCAAGTTATGCATCGCCATCATCATAATCGGTAATTGTAACTAGCGTGGGATACTAGGATAACAAACACCATGATACTTATTAATATAAACGTTTAAAGTAAGTAGTTATTAAACATTTAGTCAATTAAGTGCAACCAGAGAAATAAATTAATAAGCCCAACGTCAATTTGCCATGTTAAAATAAAGCCATTTCATGCATCTATCAAGAAATGCCAGTTGTGATTTGTATATAGGGATAATTTATGTTAATAGTTAATTCGCCTTAGAATTAATTGTAGTTTCCTATAAATGAAGGAGTACACCTACTCGATAACTTGTTGTCCATTATTTAAAAGCGAATTGTCTTGACTATATCTTATTATGGAGGTCCAAATAAGTCATTACTTAAATATTACAGGCGAAATGTAGTAGTAGGAACTATTGGGGACACCTCTGCCTAACCCTTTGGGGATACAGGCCTGATCTTATGTTATGTATGTCAAAAAAATCCCTGAATACAATACCTACACAAAATCACATCCCAATACTGTTGTACAGTGAAAATAGGAGAGTACACAAAATCTATGTACGGACGACAAACGCACTCGACTAGTTTGCACGAGTGGATCCAATGAATTTATACGAGGCAGCGGAGGTTGCAAATTGAGAGACAAACGGTGCCCTTATTCTGTTCACTTGTAAACTGACTTGGGATTTTCTTGACTGTGATGTTTTATAGAGCTTTGGTACCAGGAAAATGTTGGGTGTAGATATTTTGTTTGGTTTTTTGGTTAGGTCGATTGTTTTGGGAAAGATTTTTGGACAGTGGCATTTAAATAGACTCCGACAGAAAGGGTTATTTTCAGTAAAAAATATGTGTTTGGCAGAGCCCTAACTTATCTCCGTGTTTTTTTTAAGAAAATATCAATAATCGTAATAAATAGGCAAATAAAATATCTTACTTAGTAAAAATACAAGCCAAGAGGGCCTCAGCACAGTTTAAGTCAGGTGGCAACAATATTTTCTTGACGCTGCACGGTTTTATCTGCAGCAAATAAATGCCATATATTTGAATACGTTGCGTTGGTATCAACGTCTTTATAAGTCACGTTGCACTTCAGCAAAATAATTATATACTTGACCTTTCTGTTACTGAGAAGCAGTTCAAACAAGGAATCAATATAAAAACCTTGATACATAGCTGTGAAACAACCATCGGCATGTAAAATACATAACCCCACAGTAGAAATGCCTTACAGCCAAACTTACATTTTATCATCCCTAAACTAAATAATTACAAGATAATTCCATCATTTCAAATAACACTGCCACTGGTGACACTCGTGTACACAATGGTTCCAGATTGGCTGACACTTAGCTTATAATGTACATTATTGTAGTATTGATAGACTAAATAAAGTACTTTCATAGTTATTTTAACTCTGTTAGCCACACAAGGAGCAACCCACTAGCACCCTTATTACAATGTAGATAGAGACCCCTTTAATTTAGACTGTGATGTAAAATCAAAAGGTAAAATAGCTGTGAAAGGATTATAAGCTGCAGGCTCTAGTTTAAATTTATCACTGGTGACACTTGTGTACACAATGGTTCCAGCTTGGCTGACACTTGCCCTATAAATGACATTTTTGCTGTATTGAATGTAGTTACAATGTGGTCGAAGTTACCGCTAAATATAGTGGCACTAGTTCTTACCTACGACTTAGCCTGCTTATAGGTCCGAAATTATCGCATAGGAATGGATAATAAGTATCCTATGTCGTAAGCCAGGTCATGATCATACCGATCGTATGCGTCGACAACCTGCCGGACACGACCGGCTATCACCACATCCGTTCGTATCTTTTCCGATACGATGCGATGCGAGCCGTTTGGTGGAAATCATCCTTAAAGCACTACATTTAAGATTTATAGAAATATAACTTTATAATTACAGTTATTGAATAAAACCTTAATATAGACGTTCCTAACTATACCCAAGTTTGGTCAAAATTTAAATTACAAAACGAAATTGCTTTTGCAAATCTATCAATTCAATTTCAAAACAATTTAGCTAGCAATAACTACATAGTATAATCTAGATTCTGGATTATAATTTCTCGACAAAAATATGTAGACAATTTCTTGATAAAAATAGTGAACTGTGCTAAAAAGAACTGAAAACACAAAGAAGTAATAATAAGTAACAATAATAATAGGTAAGAGTAACAAGTAAGAATCGATCTAAGAAAGACAAATTATATTACAAACTTTATCTCTTTCCCTTTATCAAACAGGATCAAACGACTTAAGTATTGAGTCGACTTTAAGTAAAATTGAATTGAGAACACAAAAAAAAGTTTTTTTTTACGATTCAGAAAAATAATTTGGGTACACTTCTTTTTTATCATGTGGTTCGTGCCTTACCTAGTGTCAGAGTTTGGGTACACGATCACGAATATGTAAACAATTAACAACTTTTAAAAGTGTTTTTCTCCTACTGTTCTGATTAAAATGTCATGTTGTTACGAACATAGTATTCTGGAACTCATATTTTATGAAAAAGATTCTATCTCCAGGTTACAAAAGGTATTGTTCTTGAAAATTGTTTTTAGATTTGGGAAAGTGTATACATATTGGTGCTCGTGACTGTACACTGATTTGCATTGACACTTTTTTGCTAAATGGCAATCCTAATTGATGTTTAACAAGTACAAGAATTTTTGTTGTATAAAAAAAAAACTGAAAAACCCGACTACTGAAATTCCACGCTTTAATTAAATTCGGGGTTAACAAGGTAAAATCGACTCCTCCTATTGTTGAAGTCGGTTAAAATGTAGCCTATATATTACCCGGGCCATAATAACGTATCGATTGACACCTTATTCATCAAAATTGCATGAATAGTTTTACTGAAGAACATACGTAAATACAAACATACATAGAGTGCTAAAATCATAACCTGCCGCTTCGCTGTAGTCGGGTAAAAATAATAATCAAAATTCCTAAACGGTTGCATAACGTCGCTTATTGCGAAAGTATGACGCATTTTTCTCAATATCTGTCTGACTTTTAATCTATTTGTAAATTGTTTAAGTAAATTCACGTCGTCAGTTATTCAATGTTTACTGAATGAGTAAGTACTAGGTAATGAAACGGGTACTAAACTAACTTCTGCACTGGTATTTGTGTCCCAAATCTGTAGGTACTTTGGCCACTTTGACAAACCAACATAACATGCATCACGCCTGAAAACCAGAGCTGTAGATACGGAAAGGAGTGTGCCTATAGTAATTTATAGGGGGCGATCCTTTTACCATCAAATAGCCACACTCATAGAAAACCTTAATAAAGGGTGTAAAACGACCCTTAACGAAGCCGAAAGGCACTTGTTCACCCCGTATTTTTTTTTTTAAATACTTGATTATACTGTAAGATTTTTACTTTAAACACCTCCACGAGCCCCGTACTATTCAATCCATCCATCAGCACAATATTTTGAGTACGTTTCATTGAGTCCTACCGTAAAACGTGATTTTTTACCCCAAAAAAAAATCGTTTCCCAGCAATAATTTTTGCGTAAAGTTACTTAGTTTGATGTACAGAATGCTTGGTTAACGGCTTCGTGAAGGGTCTGTTTACACCCGGTATAGTTAGCCCGACCTACGAATCGAACGAATGACCATTGACTTCAGAACTTACTTGTTGCTACCACAAGAGCAATGAAACGGAAAATCACAAATATAAACTCACTCTGCACTCCAATGATTACGAGATACCCGGTCGCCTTACGTTTAAATTTTTGCCAGCAAATGTTCCAGAAAATCACCGCGTAAATATCGCATGTACTGAAGTGCACCAAGAGAAGTAATTCTATAAATATATCGGGTAGCAATCGGCCGACACTGAACCGAACCAGTGCAACAAACGGACGGTCAAATGACACCAATTGATATACGTATTGAGAATTGAACGCCGGGGACGCTTCATCGGTATTTCATTTAAGGCGTCTAAGTAAAAATCAAATTAAAGTTATTTGGTAGTCAGTTTTTTTGGTCACTTCTTCTTCTTAGTGAGTCGATGGCAATCTAAATTGTGTCGGCCCAGAACTAAGCTACTAGTTTGGCGCTTTCGGTAGCGTCCATCAGTTCCTGTAGTGAACAAACAACAAGACACGCAGGACGCGATAGTAAGTGCCCCATCATTTGTGGAACAGCACCACATTTAAACTCCAAGGCAGAGTCATTAATGAATCTCCACCTGAGCAGGTTTTTTTTCTGCGACCAACCTGGGTCTGGAGTCTATTTAAAGACTTCCAGGTCAGCAACGGTCACTAGTGGAGATGAATTTAAAAGAAGTCTCATAAACGAACTATTTACAGGCGCTTTTGAATATAAATTAACAAGTCGGTCAGTTAGTCAGAGAGCCAGTTGCCTATTTCAAAAACCTTTATATTTATGGAGAAAAACGGACAAGAAACTCCATGGACATTATTACGTGAACAATAGATGGTGTCTGTCTGATAAGTTGTCACGGTAGGGACATGTGAAGTGGAGGAACAAAGGAGGTGTTGTACGTCGTTAGGTAAGTTTTAAGCATGAACGCGGAAGAATAGAGAATTATCTAAAGAAACCGTGGATGGTAATGGATTGTGCAAAAGGTTTTAAGGAAAGCGGTCAATTCTGAGGTAACAGCTGACAGAGACAGATGTATAGAAGAGTAAAACGTGCTACTCATCGTCATCTGCTTAGCCTTTTTCGAACTATGTTAAGGTCGACTTCCAGTCTTACCGAATTCCGACTGGGTTATACGATACCCCTTGGTAAGACTGGTTGTCTGTCTTTCGGGCCACTGTAGCGCACTGACTACTGTAACGACTATCAAAAATCTATAAATGGCAGCCGGGACCAACGGCTTAACGTGCTTTCCGATGCACAGAGGAAACTCGGTACGTCATGGGGGCGTTACCCATCCACGGACCAACCTAGGCAAGCACGGCATCGACCCAAGCGGCTGTTGTTATTTAGCCACGAGCTTCTCCCTTTCTGTTTTGAATCTGTTCCCACTGTTAAACAATAAATATTTTCAAAACCTTAAAATAGATTACCAACGCGACAGAGTATCATGATCGCCCCCTATGAACAGTCACCCTTGACCCCAGCTCTCTCCCCGAGTATAAGTGCCTTTTATGACACCCTCTCCAGATCGCTGATGTTTCAAGTGCACTAGTAACAAACACGCCGATTTGTTACACTGCTTTTTTGAACACGTTTTATTTTGTGCCCATTAGTTTTGTGTGTGTATTGCATTTGACTTTATCGTTTTCGACAGGGAAGCACACTTGTGTTAGATAAATATGTACATATCGCTTTCAGCAATAAGACCGCCGTTGTACCCATAACATAAGCGCAATACTGTAAAAGAGCTGTGTAACATACAGCGTGTAACAAGACCCTTAACGAAGCCGTCAACCAAGCATTGGGTACATCAAACTAAGTAACTTTATGCAAAAATTATTGCTGGGAAACGACTTTTTTGTTTTGATGAAATAAAATCACGTTTTACGGTAAGATTCACTTCAACGAACTCAAAACATTGTGTTGATGGATAGATTAAATAGTACGAGAGTCGTGGAGGTGTTTAAAGTAAAAATCTTACATTAAAAATTTGTATTTAAAAACGCTTGTGAAAATTCGGAACTTTGACCCCCAATATCTCCGTAACTAGAAGGTTCCCAGGTAAGGTCTAGAACAAAAAAATTATCGCAATGACGGGGAGCACAAGTGCCTTTCGGCTTCGTTAAGGGTCTTTTTACACCCTTTATTTAGTGTACAATAAAGTATTCTACATACCTATCTCTCTCTATCCATGTGAGAAATTGAGTAAAGTCTGAAGAACTAAATGTCTCTTGATCATAAAACTACATGCATTAAAAGATTACGGAGTACTAGGACGTGTCTTTAATGGAATGCCAATAAAGTCTTCTGCAGTACAAACAATTCTAAGAATTAATAGTAGAGCTGGATTGTAATTAACGGGGAACAGTCTCTGGAGTTCCTATACCACTCTTTCAGTACCTTCTTCCTTTTACAGTAAGAATAATTAGTTTTATTTTAAGTTTCAATTCTATACTATACTATAGTATAGGAGGAGCTCGTGGCTTAATAATAACAGCCGCTCGGGTCGATCTTTAAGTTAAGCCGTGCTTGCCTAGGTGGTCTGTGGATGGGTGACCACCCATTACTTACCGAGTTTCCTCCGTGCCTCTGAAAGCACATTAAGCCGTTGGTCCCGGGTGTCATTTGCAGATCTTTGACAGTCGTTAGGTAGTCAGTGGCCCAAAAAGTTAGACAACCAGTCTTACCAAAATATGTACATATCGCTTTCAGCAATAAGACCGCCGTTGTACCCATAACATAAGCGCAATACTGTAAAAGAGCTGTGTAACATACAGCGTGTAACAAGACCCTTAACGAAGCCGTCAACCAAGCATTGGGTACATCAAACTAAGTAACTTTATGCAAAAATTATTGCTGGGAAACGACTTTTTTTTTTAGATGAAATAAAATCACGTTTTACGGTAAGATTCACTTCAACGAACTCAAAACATTGTGTTGATGGATAGATTAAATAGTACGAGAGTCGTGGAGTCGTATTACCCAGTACTAACTGGGTTGTAGAGGTCAGATAGGCAGTCGCTCCATGTAAAATACTGGTATTCAGCTGCATCCGGTTATACTGGATGCCGACCCCAATATAGTTGGGAAAAGGCTAGGCTAGACTATAGTATAGTAGTTAGTATGTAGTTTTGCACGTAGTTTTGTATTTTAGCCTAGATCTACTTTTTGGGGAATTAAAACTAAACAGTCTTACCTAATATTTTACAAAGTAACGCCTGATTCCATAACGTAAGTTATGTTTATCAACCAAACTGTAACGAACCCATTGCTTTAAAACATATTATTCCCTTTTTATATTATTTCTAAACATCATTCATACAGAGGAATGTATAACACTACTCGTACCTACTACTGGTGCTTTAGACGTCATACCGTCATATGTATTGATATACCAATAAGTACCAGAATTAACATGTCCGGCCAATTGCCCGTGCAGGGAACGCATTGTTCTTGTTTTAGAATTATGTGGCGGTAATGGCCGGAGCATGGTTGGGAGTCTGAGAGTATTGTGATGAGTAAGTAAGCAATATGCAGTTAGAAGTTACAAGAAGGACATTGTATAAAGGGTGTAAAAAGACCCTTAACCAAGCTGGAAGGCACTTGTTCTCCCCATCGTTGCGATATTTTTTTTGTTCTGAACCATACCTGGGAACCTTCTATTTACGGAGATATTGGAGGTCAAAGTTCCAATTTTTTCACAAGTTTTTTTTTAAATACCACTTTTAAAGGTTTTAATTTTATATTAATTAACTCTATGACCCGTTTACTATTCAAAGCATCCACCAACACTAAGTTTTGAGTGCGTTACATTCAGTTTTACGGTTAAAAGTGATTTTTCACCCCAAAAAAAGAGTCGTTTCCCAGCAATTTTTTTTGCGTAAAGTTACTTAATTCTATGTACTGAATGCTTGGTAGACGGCTTCGTGGAGGGTCCGTTTACACCCTGTATAGTACCTTTCTAAAGCGCAGGCCACACCGCCAGCTGGCGGGCAGGCGAGCGAGGCGAACGAGGCATCATTTCACCACTTTTCATACTTTGGTTCACACCGCAAACTATCGAACGAGCCGAACGAAATATGAAAAGGGCCTGGCGGTTTGGCCTGCGCTTAATGTGGATGGCTTTACGAGTTGAGGAAGACCAAAGAACCGATTGATGGTCAGTGAAGTATGATATGGCTCGAAAGGAGGTGACTGCTGAGGTGACGAGTTTTAGAGAAGTATGGAAGGAAGAGGACATGTTGCGTCGGCCCTAAAATAAGTTGGGTTAAGTGCAGAAGAATGATGACTTATCTATGGAGTTAGGGGTGTAATGTAAGAGACCTCGACACGCAACATTTTAATATGAATCTAGACCCCCAGAGTAGCAAATTTTGCGCAAGTCATTAAAAAAAGATTGCTATTTCATACAAACTTACACGGTCAATATAAATTGTGTTAGTTGAGTTTTTCTTTATAACCTACGAAGAGTTTCGATACTGGTGGGTGAATCTGAGTTATGTATTAAATTTATGCTAACATTATCATTAGCAAATAACATAATTATGTGAGTGTGTAACGTGTGTGTGCATATGTGTGTGTTTTGTCATGTGTTATGGTAACAGTTTGTTTCTCGATGACCACTCTTTATAATATATATCGCTCTTGTAGTTACGATAATAAATTCTATTTCGCTCCGTATGTTGCATGAAATCACATGGGAAGTAGAATGTCTGATAAAGAGTTATATGTATTTTTCCTCAAGCAAGTGTACAAGTGTTAATTTTTACTGGAGTACATAAATAAACTATGAGCTATTGTTTGAGTGTCAAGGTCCAGTTGTGATGCTGGTGGTCTCGATTAAATGAAACTGCTGCATTTTGATATGAAGACTGTATACTTGACTGGGTGGATAACAAATAAAAATGGCTGCTGGATGCGCGGTTATTCGTATAGGAAGAGTAAAGGAAAATAAATTCAGAGTAAAGGTGTCGCAGAGGACCGGTCAATGTGGCGACACTTGGGGGAGACCTATGTCCAGCAGTGGACGTCTTTCGGCTGAAATGATGACGATGATGGAAGGTGTCGGAAGATGGAGGCTAGATCAGAACAAACTATGACGGTGGTAATTGTGTAGGTTTTTCAGTACTCTACAGTTAGTCTTCTTCTTCTTTATCGTGTAGTTAGTGGTTAACCCTAAAACGTGATTTTTGACCCCAAAAAAAAAGTCGTTTCCCAGCAAAAATGCGTAAAGTTACTTAGTTTGATGTCCAGAATGCTTGGTTGACGGCTTCGTGAAGGGCCTGTTTACACCCTGTATAGTTGCTGACAATTAAGATCGCAATAGCGGTCATTGCTCTTTCCATAATGTCTCTACGTACGAACCAAAACAAATGAACCATGTATCGTTTTTCATTAGAAAAGATGTTGAAGATCACGATAGATGACGATTCAAGACATGAACTGGCTTATTTGTGGATTTCAAAGTTAAGAACTTTAATAAATGTAGGTGGGTCAATGACCGCCATTGCGATCTTAACTGGCAGCAAACTGTATCGAACCCATTGCTTTAAAACATCTTATTCCCTTTTTATATTATTTCTAAACATCATTAATACAGAGGAATGTATAACACTACTCGTACCTACTACTGGTGCTTTAGACGTCGTACCGTCATATGTATTGATATACCAATAAGTACCAGAATTAACATGTCCGGCCAATTGCCCGTGCAGGGAACGCTTTGTTCTTGTTTTAGAATTATGTGGCGGTAATGGCCGCAGCATGGTTGGGAGTCTGAGGGTATTGTGATGAGTAAATAAGCAATATGCAGTTAGAGGTTACAAGAAGGACATTGGATGTAGTACCTTTCTCCAGCTGGTGGGCGGGCGAGCGAAGGTCGGTAGGCATCGTTTTACCACTTTTCATACTTTGGTTCATACTCCGCGAACTATGGAACGAGCCGAACGAAATATGAAAAGGGCCTGGCGGTGTGGCCTGCGCTTTATGTGGATGGCTATAAGCGTTGAGGAAGACTAAAGTACCGATTGATGGTCAGAGTGAAGTATGATATAGTTAGAAAGGAGGTGACTGCTGAGATGACGAGTAATAGAGAAGTATGGAAGAAGAAGACACGTTGCGCCGACCCTAAATTAAATTGGGTTAAGTGCAGGATGTCTTGTCTAAGGTGTTAGGGGTATAAGAGACCTCGACACGCAAAATTTTAATTTTAATCTTAGAACATGATTCTAGACCTCCAGAGTAGCAAATTTTGCGCCAGTCATTAAAAAAAAATCAGCTATTTCATATAAACCTACTCGGTCAAAATATATTGTGTTCGTTGAGTATTTTTTATAGCCTACGAAGAGTTTTGATACTGGTGGGTGAATCAAGAGTTAGAGTGTTTTTATGGTAACTTTATCATTAACACTTGAAACGGGATATTTACCATGTAACATGTGACACGTGTGTGTGTGTGTATTTTACCATGTGTCTGTTTTGTCATGTGTTATGGTAACAGTTTGTTTCTCAATGACCACTCTTTATAGTAAATCGCTCTTGTAGTTACGATAATAAATTCTATTTCGCTCCGTATGGGGCATGAAATCACATGGGAAGTAGAATGTCTGATAAAGAGTTATTTGTCGTTTTCCTCAACCTAGTGTACGAGTGTTAATTTTTACTGGAGTTCATTAATAAACTATGAGCTATTGTTTGAGTGTCAAGCTCCAGTTGTGATGCTGATGGTCTAGACAAAATGAAACTGCTGATTTTCGATATGAAGACTGTATACTTGGCTGGGTGGATTACAAATAAAAATGGCCGATGTATGAGCGGGCGGTTAATCGTAGGTATAAGAAGAGTGAAGGGATTTTTGATGAAAAAATAAATTCAGAGTAATGGTGTCGCACGGGACACGTCAATGTGGCGACACTTGGGGCAGGCCTATGTCCAGCAGTGGACATCTTTCGGCTGAAATGACGATGATGATGAAGGGTGCTAGATCAGAACAAACTATGACGGTGGTGATTACGTAGGTTAATTAGTACTCAACAGTAAGTAGAAACACTGAATATTTAGACTGATCATTATATAAAGTGTTGCCTAATTAAAAACGTTAGGTATGGTCAGGATCTTGCAAGAAACTAGCTGCACTGTTAAGTAATTAATTATACTGTGATTTGATACTTAAAAATGTTGCGTTATCTTTCTTCATGAAGTATGTAATATGCATAATGTTATATATGTAACTCTTGCTTTTGCAATTCGGTTATATTAAAAAAAGGCTAATGCCCGGGATACACTAGTTATTAGGGATAGGCTAGTTTTTCAAGCCAGGATAGCATGATAGTCATTGTAAGCTAGCAAGCTAGCAGTCCTGGCTTTGTGTTAACAGAATTAGCTCAATTCTAAGCTAGTGAGAAAGCTCGTAAGCTTGCGTCTTAAGCTAGGATAGTTTAATAGGATGAGGTTCTATTTTTTAAGCATAACACTGTAGCTAGACGCGCGAGGCTCTGTCTTCATTTTACAGCATAACATCATAACGCTTGTAGTCCCCGAAAGGTTGGGCACACATGAGCAGAGGAGCACCACTAACACACCTACATATCTTCATTTATGTTTAAGTCCCGCGTAATCGAGAGCGAGCCTATTGCTATCAACTGGGCACAAATTCAGACTCCAGGCTGCTACTGATAAATTCCTGATGAAGAAACCCAATATCACTAGCCGACCTGGGAATCACACCCCAAGACCTCATGCTTATCATTAGGGTTTGCGACCACTAGCACCAACGAGGAATACAAAAACCTTCTATATACAAATGAATCTGTGATGATCAGATTGATTTGTATTTATTTTTTGATTGGCAGCATTGCCATCCAACATGGCACTGCTGCCAGCCTTCTGGGCACAAATTTTTTGACGCCCTGTAACCGTTTTATAGGTACTTACTTGTACATTTTTTTTTTTACTATTATGGATTTGTAGTTTGTATACAATGTAAATATTCATAATAAAAATATAATACCATCTGGGAACTGAACAAGGTGCTTTCCACGTCCATAAAATACTTCGAAACGAACAATATCCATTAAATCGCTTCAGTAAAACAGAAATCGCGGGACACATGAACAGTCGACGCGCGACGTTCATGTGTTCGCGTCAAGTGTAATCTGAACTGGTCTTTACGAGTTTCGGATCGTAGGAACTCGTAGACGTCGATATATTAGACGTCTGCTGTTCAGGCATTCTCCAGCAAGATTAACGTTAGCTTGTCTCACACGGAGACGGTTTGAGGAATGTTAATCTAAGGGTTAACGCCCCTTGAGGATAATATGTCTACCTAAGCCTCGATGTAGGTCCTGACTTGATTAGATTTGTTTGAGTTTGGTCTGATATTAAGTACAGGGTCGTAGTCTCCTGAATCCGTCAACGTGGTGATTCTATCCGTCATGCTTAACAGCTTTCACTATGAAATGATCTATCTACTGTTGCATAGGATTATCCTTACTAATATTATAAATGCGATAGTGAGTTTGTTTGTTTGTTTGTTACCTTTTCAGGCCTAAACCACTGAACCGATCATCCTGAAATCTTGCATCTACGTTGTCAGGTGTACAGAAAGGGACATGAAGCCTTTTATTCCGAAAAAAATTACTGTTCCCGAGGAAAACAACAACAACGTTCTTATGATAGTAGATGGCTCCACGTGTGTTTCGAATCATGATTGAATTATATAATTCCAAGCAGAGTACAACCCGAATTGATTGTCAAATTCTAAATTAACGCGAGCGAAGCCGCGGGCAAAACCTAGTTTTAAATCATTTTGATTAATGCTTGAGCAGTTTTTTTTTAGCACGATGAACTAAGGAAAATTTCATCAAGAAAACATTGCCTCAATGTTATGTAAGATATGATTTAATCTGTCACACTCCTATGGAACCTACAGCTGATCAAACTTCGTTCAGACCAGTCAAAGTACGGTCAGAAATAAATGGCATTACATTCAAAGTAAACTATCTCATGTTTACTCACTGGTGCACTATCATTATGTCCAAAAATATTTAAGAGTCGTATAGAATTAAGTAAAGCTAAGTTTAGTAAGAAAACCGATCCACTACGACATAGAAATGCGAAATTAGAATTCTTCTTAGCATTTATCACTAGTGCACTGTTAGCATTTGAAATAAAACATTTTGTATGCCCTGTCACACAAGCAATAAAGAGTTTTACTGACTTCATATAAAAATACGAGGCGTTATAACTTGAGATTAATTTTATTTATTATATTCAACTGCGTTATTATTAAAGAATTAATCGACTAGTATGTACGCGTCAAACATACCATTAAAAGTTATTATAAATGATAAATAACACAATTATATGATCATACTCATAAATCAAAAATTATGTGAATTATTTCATCATCAGTGACTGTATTTATAATTATGTTATCAGTTACTGATTAACATTATTAAGTCATATTAATGATTTTCAAGTGCAATACACTAATATAAACAATTTATAATGATTAAACATGCAATACCTATTTCATCAAAACAATGCATTGATTGTAGAATCTCACTATTCTCTACTAATATTATAAAGATGTAAAAGTTTGTAAGTTTGTATGTAGGGGGTAATCTCCGGAACTAATGATCCAATTCAAAAAAATATTTCCTTGGCAGAAAGCTACATTATTCGTGAGTGCTGTAGGATATAAATTATATTTATATCATGCATATTAGCCGAGCTATCACAATTTTTGCGGACTACGGGCGAAGTGCTAGTATTACAATAATATTATTTATGCAACTTGCATATTTTTATCATATTAATTTCTATAATTATCTCGTCTATTTTCTTTTCTATCAAGGTTGTATCTGACATTTTATCCTTGCCAGTGCATTTTCTATAAGTTTTATTACATTCAGTGATTATCCCATATCAAAAACACGTGTTCAATAATATTTGGTTTGCGACCTAATTTCGTTGCGTACTAACAAATACATCGCATCATCTACATTGTCGAGCAGTTTTTTTTTAAATACACAATGGTTTATGTGAAGTCCCCTTCAAAATGAAGGGAATTGTGAGTGAGTTTGGCGAGGTCACGCATAAAAGGGACACTGAATAGACACATGAGGGATCGCATCATTCGTTCTTTTATGATGACGAACGTATTCTCTATTATTTTACATACCGGGCCCAAACCCAGAAAGTGGCAACGACAGTCGCCGCATTAGTAGCGGTTCCTAAGTTCCTCAAACCCACAGGTGTACTGATTTCTGGAACACTATAGCTAGTAGGGCATTTAGAGGATCCGGCTCGAAGGACCAGAATAAATGTCGGGAATCCCTATTTGTATATGATACACAGCGAGGTGATTCTATTGGGAGGATAAAATAAAACCGATCGCCGTGAATTTTCGTTAAACACATATAGTACAAGGAATGTTAGGACAGCTAAATAAATGAATAGCTACCGTTGAAACCACATAAACTAAGTGAGATAGTGTCCTCAGAATTGGCAAGACTCCATGACTTGATATCTTTACTCCGATATCATTTAATTTAAACTAGATTAAGTTAGCTAAGTTAAATATAAGAATAAGTTAAGTAGAGCAAACATTTAAAACATTTTATGAAATGCGAAATCTGGTTATTAATGGATAACTGGTTATGTATGGTTAGTTATATAATGATAATAATAGTCATCAATTTGTTTTATATATTTTAATACAGTCGTCATTATTTTATAATGCATATTTCCATTGACAAAATTCTCATAAAAATTCGAATTTTGAGGCAGGTAAAGGTATCGGAGTAATATATCAAAATACGACATTCTATTACCATTTTTGTCTTTAGTATTTAATAATATTAAATATAAGTCCAAACTTACGTATAATATTATTGCAGGCAAGTATAATATAGAACTCTATGTTAAGCCAACTATAACATTTACTTATTAATAGCTATCGACAGGCATTTGTTTTGACTTTTTCCCCTTCATATCTGAGGTGCGATGCTCTACCTATATTATTTACCTACCTAGATTATTTTATTCCTTATTTATTACAAAAAAAAACAGGATGATCGATCTTTTTATCATATGGGAAATCCCAATACTTATTTTTCTGTAATTAGATATAATTTTGTATTTAACAAAAATTGAATGATTGAGATTTTAGAAAAGCAAAGACACATAACATTACGCCTGTTACTCCCGAAGAGACAAGCAGAGGTGTACAACTGTACAAGTATTAAAACACAATATTCACACCTTACTAAACAGTTAAAGTAACCTAAGTACCTAATAGTATTTCGTTTGCGTTTGTTTTAAGTTCTATACCTAGGTACCTACCATGGAACTGATAAGAAAAACGCCGCAAGACCAAACTAAGCCAATTTTATAAACCTGCGGGATTTTAATAAGTTTAATCATTTATTATGTAGAACTAAAATAATAAAATTGTAATCAGTCAATGTCAAAGTTAAAAACAACAAAAAAAAATCGTTATTTATTTTAAATATTTATAAGTATCCAAAGTGCTTTCTGAGAATAATACTTAAGAAACTACGATACGGTAAAGTTACAGGAGTCAAAAGGGAAACTTTATCTTGAATATGAAAAAGTTTTCAGTGTCAAACTGTACGAGAAAATCGTCTATCATTGTGTTTAAATTCTTGTCACATATTTTTTTTTATATTCACAGTTATAAAAATATAATTACATGTGACAGAAATTACCCCTAATATAGAACATTTTCGTCTGTAATTAAAAACAAATCAGCTGTTCTGTACTAACGTACATACACGGTGAAAATGTACGAAACAGCTGTTTTCTTTTGACAACCGACGAATCGTTTCAAGGTTCGACACAATTAGTCTAGAAACATTTAGTTTCCGAATCCATGGTAAAAGTTTATGTCACGATGTAAGCATTAATTATTATCATGAACACTTAATCTTAGCTTCAAACTAAGTATTTAATCACCCATTTATTCCCGTCTACTTTCTAACGCTCAACAATGTTATTCTTGAACAACTTACAGCACGACACCGCACATTGTTTAATAACACCGGAAAACACTGATAACATAACATGACTATTTAGTTACCAGCGAGCCTTGAACGGTTCGGACGGCTGTGAATGAAACTGTATTATGAAACAGTATTTACATTATCATCGAAGTCTGCCCTGGGCCTTACCTCCCTCCGTGTACATTACGTACTGGCTTAGCGTACCTAATCTAATTAGTGTTGCACTATAGTGACGTCACGAAGCCGGCCCGTGCCGCGAAATGTAAGTTCAACAAACTTAACCTTTATAATATACGTAAATCGCGCGGCATTCGTAAACAACCGCTGTTTACAGTAAACGCACTTGTGTTCCAACACATAAAAACTGTCGTTTTTTCAGCATTTATTTGATAGCGGACACTTTGTGTATGTTTCCGTAAGTTTTGTATTTTTATTGGTTTACACGCACGACGGGTGGAGGCCGCAGCGGTACGCGGTAGTCGCGCGGCGGCTAGGACTCGTCTGAACACTGGCGGCTTAGTACGGCTGTGGGCTGTGGGCACAACGCGCCGCCTCTCTGCGCAATTTTCACACAGTGCGCCGCCTGCAAGTGCAACACAGTGCTCTACCACGTTTTACCGCGCGTTTTAATCGCCCAAAGACATATAAATACAATATTTAAGGGTGGGTATGAGTACAGACCCTCAAATTAAACAACTTACTCTGTAGGACCAGTCTCGTAGAGGCGAAAAAATATCACTTTTTTTTTATACACGCTCTATCTTCTCTCTTTCTTCTTTATCGTGTGGTTAGTGCCTAACCTGGTGTCAGAGTTTTTGTGCCGCTCATGGGCCACACACTCTATAATAACGATAGTCGGGACAACGCGAAAAAACTCGTAATCAGCTCCAAGTCGGCGTCCCTAGTAGATATGGGATCTTATTTTTCCGATGAGACTCTTTAGGTAATTCTAATAGCCTCACTACAGTTCGTAGATACGTTTATATACGGCGTTTATTTACAGAATTACGAGTATGTAAAATGTAAACAACTGCACTCCACTGTAATGTAAAAACATGATATCTCAGCGAATTATTTGTGTAATATACTTTATCGGTTAATACTACTAGGGGAAGGTAGTCAGGTAGTTAGTGGTATGAAAATCTGGGAACCAGTCTTACCAAGGGATATCGTATTATCCAGCACTAACTGGGTTGAGGAGGGCCGATCGGTAGTCGCTCAGTGTAAAATACAGCTACAACCGATTAGACTGGAAGCCAACCCCAACACACTTGTGAAAAGGCTAGACAGGTAACAAGAACTGGGGGAATGTGAGGGTGATCAATTCCTATGCCGAACCCTTCGGTAAAAAAGTAACATTTAATTAAAAGTATCAAAAAACTCGACTACAAATTGTAATATCTACCTATATATATAATCTCCTTTTAATTTCCTTCATTTTGATACCCTCCTCGAAAGGTTTGGTAGAAAAAAAAATACGACTTTTTAGCGCCAAAAATCCGCCATTTTGTTTTTTTGACACTTGGTTCAAAACAGGTGTGATGATATTATATTTATTTGATCAGTATCTCTGTTAGTTTCAAATAGGTGCGTTACATAAGTTTAAATTCGGTGTGATTGTAATTAAAACGTGACTGGCACTAATGGGAGAAGCACCTAATTACCTACCTGTCTTCATATATATATTTGTTGGATCCTGATGAGTATGCACTTAAAATTAAACACAAGCGCATTTGTCTGGCGTTGTGCGGACTCTAGACTCTAGAGAGCTGGTGTTCGATACGGCCCATAGTCCCATGGATCGACAGTGATCATTCGGGCGTGGTCGCGTCACATACTGGTCTAGGAACTGCTCTGTGTTTCCTTTTAAGTTCAGAGTATTTAGTTATTACATTAGTTTCAGTAACTGACTGGAGGAGCTCGTGGCTAAATAATACCAGACGCTCGGGTCGATCTTTAGGTTCCGTACTTGCCTAGGTTGGTCTGTGGATAGGTGACCACCTATTACATACCGAGTTTCCTCCGTACCTCGGAAAGCACGTTAAGCCGTTGGTCCCGGCTGTCATTTGTAGATTTTTGACAGTCGTTACAGGTAGTCAGTGGCCCAAAAAGTCTGACACCAGTCTTACCAAGGGGTAAGTCTTAGCCGGCTAGAACCAGGTGTAACCTTACTTCAGCTTTTAGCCGTAACAGATACTTGAAATTCTCATAAGTGGCACTAGAGCGTTATCATCATTACGATGTATTAGAGTACAGTTATTATATCTCTAACATCTGCAAGCTAACAACAGCCTTATCGTAACGTAATTAAAGATTTGACAGACGTGTAGGCGGCAGCACGCCAACAGAAACCTTATTGTAACAGCAATAAAGACCAGGTGTAACCTTACTTCGGCTTTTAACCGTAACATATCTGTAACATCACAGGATCATCTAACAAAACCATTTTACATATAACGGCATCACAGATGTAAATAAAACACCATTTTGTCTACCTCAACTTAGGGCCGCTTGCATCACCAACCAAACGCTAAACGTAATTTATTTAAAACATTACTGTCTCTGGCTCGTTGGTCGAGTGATCGCAAGCGCGACTGCTGAGCACGAGGTCCTGGGTTCGATTCTTGTTTCGGGCAAAAGGTTATTAGGATTTTCTATCAAGAGTTCCTCCCGATATCAAGAGTTCCTGGATTTGTGCCCGGTTTATGACAATAAGCTCGCCTCGTTATTACATGGGATTAAAAAACATAACTGGCGAAATATAATACGGCATACTATTAGGTACACCTCTGCCTAACCCTCTGGGGATTACAAGATTGATGTAATATATGTTATAATTATGTATGATTCATTTACTACCTAAAAAATCACCCCTCAATAGGGTATTTGTCTGAAAAAATCTATTTAGTCTGTCAGCTAGATTGTCAAAAAATATTGAACACGTATTTTTTCTTTCGTCACATAATCAAAAAATGACGACGATACGAGCATCAAAGTTCAAGAAAGGGGGCTTGTGACGTCACTAGACAGTAAAAAGTAACAGAAATTTTGACGTCACGCGAGATTTCAACGCGCTGTATCGTGGTCATTTTTCGTTTACATGACAAAAGAAAAAATACGTGTAAGTACAATATTTTTTGATAATCTAACTGACGGACTAAATAGTTTTTTTCAGGCAAATACCCTATTCTGTATAACAAACATACTCGTAACTACGAACCTCTCTTTGGCACAGTTTGGAACCACCTGTAGGCATAAATGTGTGTGTGTTGTCGAGGGCCTACGAGCGTCCCCGGTAACCCATTTACATGTGCGATGCTATGAATAGCCCACTTCGTTCCTCCTCGGAGCGATGTAAGATGGGGCTTGAGGACTGAGGAGTTCACCAGGTCAAGTTCCGACACCCTATTATATATATCCTTGTAGGTGTGCGGAAAATCTGGAAATATATTTCTTTTGGAGCAAAGTTCCAAGAAACCTACATAGAAGATAATATGTGTTCACAGTTCGATTGTTTGGTTTCTATACACTGGATCAATTTAGATTGCAATTATTTAATCATAATTATTTTCAAACAAAAGAGATAAAACTCGAAAAACTTCACATTTAGTATGAATTTTAATTAAATTGTAACCAGATGTGAAGTTTAATAAAAATTAAGAATGAATACATGAATTCATTCATTCATTTAATTACCCCTAAAATATATTCAATCGAGATATTATTCACAAATTACTGTTATTCAATTAATTACTAATAAAATTCGACGATTCATGTACTGCAACTCCACACTATACATATTTACAAACATTTACATAAAATACATTGGAGAGCATACAAATTAAGCCAATAAAAGTGGCCTAATTTTTTCTGTGCATGATGTTCGTCATTTGAAAGCATATTTAAACAGTTTTAAATAGATTAAATGCATGTTTTGTTATTCAAATTTTTATTTTAACTTTAATTCATGAAAAAAACATAAAATCATCTTTAAAGACTGACCTCGCCAGTTTATTACGCCAATTTGTCCGTTAAAGTAAAAGTCAGATATATTAATTTGTAAGTCAAAGTGACATTGCAATCACACAGTTGAACTCTCGACTCACAAGTGGAACTGGAGTTATAAGTAGACAGTCCTAATTAATATTACGAATTAAGAATTTATCTAGAATTAACTACCCATATTCTAAGAATCTAGGCGTTCATTTTAGGCATACTTTGGTCTATCATCATCATCATCAGCCCATAACAGTCCACTGCTGGACATAGGCCTCCTCAATTGCACGCCACTCAACTCGATTTTCAGCAACTCTCATCCAGTTGCTACCAGCCACCCTGCGAAGATCGTCACTCCACCGAGCCTGAGGGCGTCCCACCTTACGTTTGCCGATTCGCGGTCTCCACTCAAGAACACGTTTACCCCAACGGTCATCGGTTCTACGGCTAATATGACCGGCCCATTGCCACTTCAGCTTGCTGATTCTGTGAGCTATGTCGACAACTCTGGTTCTCTGCCGGATCACCTCGTTTCGGATGCGATCCCTCAGAGAGACTCCAAGCATAGCGCGTTCCATAGCTCGCTGAGCGACCTTGAATTTATGAACCAGCCGTACCGTGAGTGTCCACGTTTCGGCCCCGTAAGTCATAACAGGCAGGACGCACTGGTTGAAGACTTTAGTCTTTAGACTCTGTGGAATACGCGACGAGAAGACCCGACGAAGCTTCCCAAACGCTGCCCAGCCCAGCTGAATTCTTCTGTTAGCCTCCCTCTCAAAGTTGTTCTTACCAAACTGCAGAGTTTGCCCGAGGTAAACATATTCTCGAACAACTTCGAGAGGACCGCCATTGACAACAACAGGTCCTGGGGTGACGTGTTCGTTGAACATAACCTGGGTTTTGTCCAAGTTCACCCTGAGACCAATGCGTATTGAAGAATCCACTAGGCCATCCAGCATCTGCTGCAAGTCGTGCAGCGATTCAGCCAGTATGACGATGTCGTCTGCAAATCTCAAGTGTGAGATGTACTCGCCGTTGATGTTAATCCCACGTCCCTCCCATTTTAGCGTCTTTAACACATCCTCCAGTGCGTTGGTGAACAATTTCGGGGAAATTACATCCCCTTGCCTCACCCCCCGACGCAATGGGATATGTTTTGTTTGCTGGTTCTGAGTTTGGACGGTCATTGTGGCGTTTTCATAGAGATTTCTCAGCACTTGGATATATCGCCAATCCACTTGGCATCGCTGCAGAGACTCTAGAACTGACCAGGTCTCGACAGAGTCAAAAGCCTTCTCATAGTCCACAAATGCAAGACACAGCGGCCGATTATACTCTTCGGACTTCTGTATAATCTGCCGCACTGTGTGGATGTGATCTATGGTGCTATATTCTCCTCGAAACCCAGCCTGCTCCGGTGGCTGAAAGTCATCGAGTCTTCGCGCTAGACGATTTGTGACGACTCTTGAAAACAGCTTATACACGTGGCTAAGGAGCGAAATGGGTCTGTAGTTCTTTAATAGGGTTTTGTTCCCTATTAAAGAACAACTAATAGGTAACAGGCGCGCGCGCGCGAATTTCATACGCCTGTTGTGATATTGTGAACGTTGAAAGAGTATTAAAAAAAAATTTCTTTGGGAAAGTTGTTTGTTATCATGAGTACAATCACGTGTTTAAGTATCGGTCACTAATTACCAGCCACCCTACATAATGTCACCCATCCACTTCCTATTTATCTATTTCCTTCTATGCTAAAGTAGTTAAAGAGATCTCTGCACTGCCACTAGACTGCAGAACTGTAACAACCTACTGCTGCCACCGACGACGATGCCGTGGACGTGGGGAAGTTCAGGGCTAACAAAATGTGAAATATTGTCGTGCCAGCTTTAGCGGGCGGAGAGGACAGGGAGAACGTATATTTTAAAAACAGAAATTAAAAAATAATCTGCGGCTACGCGATATGCTTGTATGTCCATCTGTTATCCATAATTCGGTAAATATTGGAGTTTTCTATAAACACAGTTTTTTTTCGAATGTTCTTTTGGTCTTTTTAACATCAAAACAAAAACAATACAGGGATGTATTGTTCAACCATCATGGCTGGTTAATCTCATTTATGTGCAATTAAAATCTGGATGAAGCTGAGCCACAGTTATTAACAGCAGATGATAAAAATTAATGATAACGCTCGGATTGATACCTACATACTTATGCAGTCTCTTGTTGGCATCATTCTGGACTGAATTATATGTTTCACACTGTTTTATAATTATGTGGTACATCTCTGCCTAACGCTTCAGGGATTACAGAGCTGGTGTGATGCTATAGACACTCTTCATAATTTATTAAAACCTAAGTTTATCATATTTTGTTCTTATTACTTCCTATCTAGGCATTGGCTTTCTAAAACCGTTTTCTTGGTTTTCTTGGCTCAGATCATTAACAGGTTATATTCCACGACTGCTAATTTCATTCATTTATGCAAATAAATTCATTGTGTTAGCTCGCAGAATTTCTGAATGAGAACTAAAATAAAATCGAACAACTAACTAATCGAACTAATTTCCGTTTTTATAATATTAGGTGACACCACACTTTTTTGAATTTTCCTTTTCATTTTGATCTTCAACAGAGATGAGTATTTTAATTCGAAACTGCAGTGTCTAAGTACGTATTTTTGGTATTTCATCTCGAAGAAGTCTGATAAATAAGTAGGTATTGGTTTTTTCAGATGAGTCAGGCCATTTAGTTACTAAAAATAATTATAATTGACGTGTAAAAGTGTCTGTTTAAACTAATACTATTAAATATGTAAAAGAAAAAAAAAATATTGACACTTTTAAATGAATGAGCTCGTGGCTAAATAATAACAGCCGCTCGGATCGATCTTTAGGTTAAGCCGTGCTTGCCTAGGTTGGTCTGTGGATTGGTGACCATCCATTACATACCGAGTTTCCTCCGTGCCTTGGAAAGCATGTTAAACCGTTGGTCCCGGCTGTCATTTGTAGATCTTTGACAAAAAGTCTGACAACCAGTCTTACCAAGGGGTATCGTATTACTCAGTACTAATTGGGTTGTGGAGATCAGATAGGCAGCCGCTCCATGTAAAATTAGATATTCAGCTGCATCCGGTTAGACTGGAAGCCGACCCTAACATAGTTGGGAAAAAGCTAGGCAGATAATGACTTTTAAAAGAAAACATACAAAAACAAATATATTTCAAACAACCATATACAAAGTTAGATTTAAATAATTCTAAGTAGGTAATTAGAACCTGCACAGTATAACTACGTTTACCCAGTAACCCAACGTTTTGCCGCAATACGCCGCGTACTTTCCAGGAATTTTAATTTCCTTTCACGGGATATCTGAACGTAACTTTATTGAGCTTTGATGTGACACAGTTTACTTTCAAATAAATATCGATGAACGGCTAAAGTTTTAGGAGAAAGGAAGTGATAAATGTAATTTTGAGGAAAAGTTATAATTAAGATTTCTTTTGTATCCTTTCAGTTTTATTCAACACTGGAGACTGGCAGGTACTTTAGTTCACTACAACCAACTTGTGCAGAGAAAACTCAGAAATAAAATAAATATACCGAACTTGCATGGGCGTAGCCAGCATTTTTTAAGGGGTGGGGCAGAAGTAAATAAAATAAGTAGTAGGAAATTAAAAATGCTTTTTATTTACTGACTGATACATTTTTTTGACTGCACTACACTTTATTTCAATAATAACCTGCGAGGCTTCTAGCTAAAATTTCGTTTTCAAATCTATGTTGTGGTTTCAGAACCCTCTTTCTATGCACACTCATCATACAGAGGCTGACAAGACGGTTTTCTGTCGTTGTTGACCTTAACCAAGTTTTTATTTTAATGTGAAAAATGTTAAAGTACTCAAATGAATATGTGATTTTGTCATTATATTAATTTTGCCTAAAAATTCTTAGGTTCGGGTAAGAGAGCAGGGTGGGGCAAGTGCCCTATCCTGTCCCACCGTGCGTACGCCCATGCGAACTTGAATTTTTATTTTTAATTAGGACTATTGTCCCACTCCTGAGCAAAGGCTTCCCCCCATTCCTTCCACTTCTCACGACGGTGTGCTTTTTCTCGCCAATAGGGTATTTGCCTAAAGAAATCTATTTAGTCCGTCAGTTAGATTATCAAAAAATATTGGACACGTATTTTTTCTTTTGACATGTAAACGAAAAACTTGTCTACTGACGTCACAAGCCCCCTCTCTTGAAGTTTGAAGCGCTGTATCGTCGTCATTTTTTGATTATGTGACAAAAGAAAAAATAAGTGTCCAACATTTTTTGGTGATCTAACTGACGGACTAAATATATATTTTTTTTCGATTTTGTCAAATAGTCCTATGTCCGTTTCTGTACACCCGACAACGTATATGAAAAATTTCAGGATGATCGGTTCAGTGGTTTAAGCGTGAAAAGGTAACAAACAAACTTACTTTCTCATTTATAATAATAGTTAAGATTAGGATTATAATTATGTGAAACGAGTATTACTCATTTTTAAATTCGACGTATTTACGTTAAGTTTACGCGATTTGATACCCATATTGTAGGAATGCATTAAAAATAACTAGTCCGCAATCTTGGGTGTTCCGCCATTTTGGATTTAGAATGTCGTTACACAGCTAACCATGCATCTAAACTAAACGTGTATATAAAATTTCAGCTCAATCGGTTGAAAATATCTGCTTCAAAATTGAGTTGCAAGATTCCACCCGCACAAACATAGTTACATACATTCCAAGTTAAATAAAATAAAACTTGTAAAAAATATACTGTTATTGAGACTTACTGAGAATTCCACATGGGAAGCCGTATATCACTTTGCACCCATCTAGCCTAGGGGCCCTATAATAATCGCGATCAGTAATCAAGTCACTCTGCTTACACGATCTTGGATTTTACCAGACATTAGATAGACCATGAATCGTGATGATGACGATGCCATCTAGCCCAATTCGATGGCTTTCTAGGGTGGTTGTCGAGAGCTTTGGTGTGCTATTCTTTCGTGTGATAAGGATCTCGACCATGGCTGCTATTTCCTTTGCATTGTAGATCCCAGCACAATACATAAGATACATCTGCTGGCGTAATACTAATAAACAAACAAAAGACTTGTGTTATTATGAAAGCAAAATCACACAACATAAGCAAGACGAGCAGTAAAAAATAAAGTCAAGTTAAGCACTAAAATCCAGTTTAATTTTGGGATGAAATGAAACAGCTGGCAGCGGTAACGGGTGTCGAACTGAAGGACGTATCATACGGTGATCATTTGGCAGCACAGGCTACTGTTCAACTTAACGTCTTGGCACAACTTAGTTTATTTGTAAAACTTTTGTGATGGAAGGAGTACATATTATTATGTTAGTATCGTAGCAGATGGCGTTTTGTAGTTTCTGCCTACACCTTTTGGGAAAAATCGTGAGTTTATTTGCTTTCGTAATTTGAGCACGTTGTATCTTTTTTCGATACTATTATAAGTATATAATAATGTTTGCTTTACAAGGTGCAAGATACTGTGAACATAACAGTTAATTACCCTATTTGCCTATATTTAGTTTAGCTACCTAAAATGAGTATTAATAGTTTAATATGTGCAGATCTGTGGTTTGTTTTATTACATACTAGCGGCCCGTCCCGGCTTCGCACGGATATTGTGATATTGATTTTCCCCTAATTCGCCCCCCTCGCCTATTTTTTTCAATGAATATAGGCTATGTTACTCAGGGATAATGTAGCATTCTAATGGTGAAAGAATTTTTGAAATCGGTTCAGTAGTTTTTGAGTTTATTCATTACAAACATACACACACACACACACACACACACACACAAAAATACAAATCTTTCCTCTTTATAATATTAGTGTAGAAGTGCACTAATGTAAAACGGTACCTCTTACCTACAGCATGAAGCACATTGTTTGTCATAATAACTCACCCGTTATTAAACTTTACAGCTACATATAATTACATGTACACCTACAAACTCATTACTGAAAAAATTTAGATAAAGGTACAACAGTGAAAATTTTTTATTTAAATATTGATAGCACCGCTATCTGGCAGTCTAGAAAAAGCAATTAAAAACCAATCAACATAGACGTCACATTCAAAACCGGAACATCAATAACTGTCAAATTTTTTAGTGGACCCGTGAAGCGGCGCGTCGCGCCTTTTTTTCTTAAATTATTTTTTGCGAAGTATTATTTAAAAATACAAAATGTCTTCCTCGAGGGTAACGGACCTAACCGTCGAAGATCTCGATAACATCGATATAACGTTAATGACACTGAGGAAACCTACGGAGCTGAAGAAAGTGATCGATTCTGTGCCGAAACCAGTGAGGGCTGTGCCAAAAAATGGGTTGCCGCTGTGGTACAAACTCGGGTTGGAGAGCAAGTTGCCTGTGCCAAAAATGCCAGTTGGAAAGGTTATATTTTCGCGCGGGAGGATTGGCGAAGACGTGAGTGTTACTGATATCGTACTTGTTTAAATACACCGTGACTTTTTAGTCGTCTTACAACGGCAGCCCACTTCATGTATCCAATGACTACTAAGCATTCATAAAAAAAATAGGTATTTATGAGATTTTAATAATTTAAAAATATTATTCAATATTATGACGCATGACGTAGTTAAAACAGCCTGTTGTGAGCGATGATCTACTGGACTCGAGCGCTGGGTAGGTATATTCTCCCGTTTGACACGTAAACATCATTAACAGGATGTTTCATAATTTTTTCTAATGTTTTTTTTTGTACCTATTACGCTAGGTAAAACAAAAAAAATCGCGCCTAGAACTATTTTATGTCGGGCACATTGAGTGGAGCACCTTTGTAAGACGACTAAAAAGTCACGGTGTAAAAGTACATTTTGATTCTGTTGATGGACTTTGTAACAAATATATGGCTAGAGGGCGAGTCATGAGATGACGACTAATAGAGAACTATGGAAGAAGAAAACGTGCTGCGCCGACCCCAAATAAATTGGGATAAGGCCAAGAGAATCGTGATGACATTTTAGTTATTGTTGTAGTGCGTTATTACCAAGGCTGTATACACATGGCCTTCTGGGAAACCGCAATGTGTTTTTCTTTACCAAAGTTGTTAGTTTTTTTCCTCGAACCAATACGTGACCTACTACGAGGTTTCAATATTAAGCCTAATGTTTTATCCGTTCTTTTCCACTGGCGTAACAAAAGCAATCCTAAAAACTTAAAGGTCTAACATAATTATGATACCTACTTAATAACGATCATTCCGTACTGCATCAAATACATGATAAACAATCTCGAATAAGTGTTGTAGCATCAGTTGGTAGCAGGACGGACAGGACCAAATCACAGGCTCACCAGCATCACCACATACCAGTCTAGGGTACCGGTACGCTTAACCTTCCAATTTCCCGCCATTCGTGGTAACTGACAGTTGACATTAGTGGCAGCTATCTGACTATTTGACTTCTTGTGAGTGTCAGACAGTATTTATGTTTCAGCTAAAAGCCGAAGTAAGGTTACACCTAGTTCTAGCTGGCTATACCTAGGTGTGGCCGGTAACTATCCTTTTTATTGCTAGGACACACCGAACGTGTGGATTAGGTTAGGTTAGGTTAGAACTGTGACCAAACGCTATATTCAAATTGGTTGCATTATAACAAACTGTTATCGGCCGCACCTAGGTATAGCCGGCTAGAACTAGGTGTAACCTTACTTCGACTTTTAGCCGTAACATTTATACATAAATCTATTGAAAGATACACTACAGGTGTAAAGCCAAGATCACACCCAAAACAACTGACACCAATTCATACTCAAGTACAAGTTCAACAAAGGGATTTGTCTTAAAGCTTGCGAATTCACTGGCGAAAACTTTGCCTTTGTACACCTAGCTTAAGTCACCGCTAACATCTTTAATATCTAAGGTTTAAACGCTTCGTTTTAAATGTTTGTCATGCAAATACGTACCATTGGTAGATGCGTGAATAGGAATGAATGGAGGCTTTAGAACTCATAAATCAACCGTTACTTTGCATTGAAATTGTTCCATTTCTTTATGAGCACCTGGTAAACATTGTTGCCTTGCTTATGAAATATTTAAATGGGCTTTAAATGCTTTGAACTTGAAGATACAGAATTTCAGGTGTTTGGAGGTTTTTCTTGTGAGACCCTAGCCTTATAAAAGGGTACTTATCATGATAACCAGTTAGTGGAATAAGGTCAGATTGGCAACTGATCAATTCGTCTGCGTCTTTTTGGACTGGAAGAAGACTCCAACATAATAGGAAAGGATAGACTGCTGATAGAGATTTTTCATGTTAGATTATCGTGGGAAGTGTCAATGCTGATAAGGGAATAATTATACTCATAGGCAACTTGTAAATCCTATTTGGGAGACTCATGGAATTATAAGCACATAGATCTTGCAAAGTTTCTTAGCCTAATATTGACATTTGGGATGTACGCCTCAATTGATAATAGAATTGAAATAATTTCTGAAAATCTTTTGATTTCATCGCTGAATAATATTTCGTCAAAAACATATTTCCCTTCAAATTACGGATTCTAAGAATTGATAAATATAAATGGAAAATTTTCCCAGAAGAATTAATTTGATATAACGAAATCGTTTAATGCTGTTTGCTATACAATCCAAATAAAAGCAATATGAGCTTTACTCTTAATGAAAAAATGTTATTGCCATCCCAATGTTGTTTGCCAGAAATTATATGATATCCACCATTTTTAAATGAGTATCTAGGGAATATGAATAATATTGTGTCGAAGGCATACATTACGGAATTTATGATTGAAATTCAAATTAATATCAGCACGTGGGCAATAAACTTACTGAACATGGTATTTTCAGTCACAACTAAGCTGGTTGGGAACGCAGAAATATTCAGTATTTTTTATTGGATTTTATTATTTTTATCCGACTGCGGTAGAGCCAAATAAGGGGTAATGTTTTTAGTTTGTGATATCAAATCTGAGATTTAAGCAAAATAAAATAACTGCCGTCAATTGCAACAGAGTACTAGAAAAGTGATTTTGCTTGAAACTGTTTAGTTTATTTATTTATTTATTTAAAATAGGTACGCCAACAGTACATACATTTTACATTTAACAATAAAAGTATACAGGTTAGGGTTCTTATGTAGGTACCAATTATAGGTGTACACAACATTCTTTCAAGAGAATACAGCTATATAATCATAAAGTTATAAAGTTATAGAAATAAAATGTAACATAAAATAGAAAACATGACAACTTTGACTTAAACTAAAGAAGAGAATTTAAAAAAATACACTAATAACAATAGTAGCTTATACAAAATAACAAAATATGCAAATAAAAGTACAGTAGTACAAAGTACAGTAGTTGCAGTTACTTTTTGGTTTGTTTTAGTATTACAGTCACTTTTAGTGCTGTAGAAGGTATAAAGCCCATGGGTTTACACAGAATGCTGACCTCAGCTTCTGATTAAATCTTGGCCGTTGATAGGTCATTTCATCTGGTGTGTCCATTAATTATATCTAGGAATTCAACTAGTATCAGATTTCGATTTGGTTGCCCCAAATGAAACGCTTTAAATGTTGACGTAAAACCCAACATGGTCTCGAAACAAATATTAATTATTGTTTTATTTGGTTACTTTCTTCACCAGGAATTTCTCAATAGTAGCCTGAGTCACGATTTGAGTCCGATTGTTGACATTAGTATGGTTCGAACACACCTCTGCCTGACCCTTCGTAGATTACTTACAGGTGTGATGTTATGACGTTTGACACGTAGACAGAATCTTTTATAAGAAATAGGTCTTTTAATAGATCAGCCCAGGGGACTGCATAGATATTTCCATTAACAAAACAATTATAACAATGCAATTACTACCGTCAAAAACATCAGTCATGGCATCCGTTTGTAAAATCATAGTCCGAGGTCTCTATATACCAAAAAGGGTATGAAGGCCAACCACTAATTTCCCGAGCCTTTGTACCCATAGCTAGATTGTACCCTTTTAGTAGGATTAAGTAGAATTAAGCCAGTAGTACGAGATCATAATACATTTCGTTTAATTTAGCAGCGTGAATCGTGGACGAAATTATTATTAGGTTGTAAATATTGTTGTACAAGAACCTTGGTCCTAAAGCGTATTATTTTGAAATACTCGTATATGTATTTAACATTTTAGTCCTAAGTGTTGACTGGAATCACCGATTCTAAGTATGGTAACTTCCCTGCGTTGCCCAAACGACATCAAATAAGTCATTAAAGCTTAATTGAAAAAAAGTGCTGTCCACCGAAATCCATATAGGTATAGCCTTTTTGAGTTTACACCCACGTACGGTACAAAACTGCTAAAAGGGGTATCTCACCCTTACCTTCCAAATCCCTATCTCTTACTAAAAACAACCCATTGCCCGACCTGGGATCGAGCCCAAGACTCCACGCTCAGTTATAGTCGTGCTTGTGACTACGAGACCTGGTCACTCTTTGGTCGTGTCAAATCGGACTCGAGAGACGTCACGGCTACTAGCCTTTTCCCAACTATGTTGGAGTCGGCTTCCAGTCTAACCGGATGCAGCTGAATACCAGTATTTTACATGGAGCGACTGCCTATCTGACCTCCACAACCCAGTTAGTACTGGGTAATACGATACCCCTTGGTAAGACTGGTTGTGAGACTTTTTGGGCCACTGACTACCTGTAACGACTATCAAATGACAGCCGGGACCAACCGCTTAACGTGCTTTCCGAGGCACGGAGGAAATTCTAGCTATGTAATGGGTGGTCACCCATCCACAGACCAACCTAGGTAAGCACGGCTTAACCTAAACATCGACCCCGAGCGGCTGTTATTATTTAGCCACGAGCTCCTGTGTATAGATAGTTTTCGGTGAGATGGGTCACCACAACCGAAGCCCTAAATTCAGACAACTGCAATATTCACCGACAACAGTTGATTGTAGTCACCCTGTTACCATGCTATCATTCCCAGTGTTCGGTACAATATTTGCAACCGAACAGCTCAGCACTTTTGCCTTCGTGCATTTCCATAAATGCATGTATCGCAAGTATTACCAAGTTAGTGCATGTTCGGACACCAATCGCGTAACTCAACCAAACCATATCAAACCATCTTAGTGCTAATTTAGCTTAGATTTACCATTTTATAACCAGTCTCAATATAAACTTTAAACCATATAATTTCGTATAATTTAACCAGTGGTCATAAACCAAAAACCAAACTATAACCAATTAACCAAATATCAACCAACCCAGGATTTAGAGCTAAACCAAGTAAGCGCTGAATTCTACACCCAGACTAATAAATACCAACAAGGAACAAGATATTCTGATTTATTCGATACCGACTCGGATTCTCTCGTTACAATACAGTATTGTCATATTCATCTGAATGCAGTTATGGTAATGAATCTGTCAGTATGCAAGCAAAGCAATCTTGATTTAATCAAGTCGTTACTAATCTATTGTACGAGATGCTTGTGAGTGCAAATTAACCTAATAGATGCTTAATACCGTTATATCATCAGCCTCCGAAGGCAATTGCTACATGGGAATATTAATTTCATATGACCAGTGTTCATAATATCATTACGCCTGTTATTTCCGAAGAGACAGGCAGAGGTGTATCTATAGCACACCCACATTTCGCCGGTTATATGTTACTCATTAACAAACAACTTTCCCAAAGAGACATCTTTTTTTAATACCTACTCATTCACTTTTATCACAATAACACAACAGCGGGCCGTATGACATACGCGCGCGCGCGCCTGTGACCTATCAGCTGTTATTTGCATGACGCCGTTCTGTCTCATTACTATCGTACCGTGTAACAGTGGGTAGGCAGAGCATCCGCGCGGCTCGCAAGCCTGTTCCGCAATGCTCCGCTGTTGTGATTAAATTCTACATTTTTTATCAATGATAGAAATACACAGATAGATCGAAAATTGACCTATTTATTACATTAGCAAAGAAATATAGAATATATTTATATCATCACCTACCTATTGAAATAACACGATAATTGTGTTGCATAAAACATGATTGAAAACATCTTCTATCATAATCAGATAACATAAATAAGCTCACCCGTTTTCCCAGGGGTACAGGCAGAAACTACTAAATCCTTAGGTATACGTTCCTCAAAGCAATACTTGTTACTAAAACCAGAGTCCAATTTTGTAGTAAATTCTATTAACTCAATATTCCCTATCCGCCATGGCGTTTATTAAAATTTCGGAGTTGATCCCTTGCGAAGGATAGTTAGCAAGCCACATAATTAAATTGTTAAAATTAATTATGTTATCAAACTTTCCTCGCGATATGTTATTTTAAAGGTTTATCCTAAAATTAGAAAACACCTATGATAATGGAGAATTTAAATCACAAAATATGTGTATAATACTGAATTTAAGATAAGCTGTTTCTCATTATAAGTCGCTGCCAAACAAATATAATAACGGATAGAAAAATATTGTTTTCTCAGCCTTTTTTAATCTCTTGGACATAAGTATCCGTTTATCCAGGTACAAGGTATACATTGAATTCAAAGCATCTTCTACATACTTCCTTGACTCTAAAAAATGGCCACTAAGAACAGTAAGAACAAATGATATATAAGCCTCACTTTAATCCAGATTTGTATTCAGACTCCTGAAATACTAAACCGGTAAACATAACTGTGATATAAATAAAGTAGAATAGTTGAAAATTTTCCAAAACAGTACCTACCTACATAATAAACTGAGTCAGTAAGTTGAGTGAAACCTCAACATACCCAAATTGTGTCGGTGCTAGACACCAGATGCCGTAGCATGCGACAGGTGTTCACATCCACCAGCCAGGAAGACGCGGCCTGAATTTTTATTACTCAATTAATGACCTGCTCTCCATAGCTGGTTGAAAATTTAAACCTATTAGAAAACTCCATTGTTCTTTTATTAATAAGTTCGAATCTATTATCTTCTTCGAATTAATTGTAAAAGTTTGTAACAGCCTTTTTGGAGTTGAAAAAAACTGATCTTCAAAAGTGTTCACTTTTTTGTTTTTATGGGGTCAGGTATTAAACTACAACAATTCACTATGTAGAAATGCTCAATGATATTCTATACATTGATCTCTACTGACACGTTGAAATGTTAACATACTTGGCTGGTTACATTTTTGAATATTCATTTTATGTTGCATAAAATGATTCATAATTATATGTTTTCGTATTTTATATTTTAAATAAATACTTTATTAATCAATTATTTATTAATAATGTTAATTAATTTATTCAAATTAATTTATTTGCTGTGTATTTAGTTGTTGTGATGGCCCAGAGGTTAAGGCCTCGCCTCTCATGCATGAGGTTGTGGGTTCAAATCCGGGCTAGTACCAATGTGACTTTTTCAATTCATATGTACTTTCTAAGTTTATCTTGGACATCACAGACATCGGTGAAGGAAAACATCGTGAGGAAACCTGGACTTATAATTAATATAAGTCTGAAATCGCCAACCCGTCTTGAGCAAGCGTGGCGATCAATGCTCGTGCCTTCTCTGTATGAGAAGAGGCCTTTGCCCAGCAGTGGGACAGTAACAGGCTGGTATTATTATTATTATTAATTTATTTGCTTTCATTGTATATGAATTGTTATCAAAAATTATTGCTGGGAAACGACTTTTTTTTTGGGGTGAAAATTCACGTTCTGCGGCAGGACTCAATGTAACGCACTCAAAACATTATGCTGATGGATGGATTGAATAGTACGGCGGTCGTGGAGGTGTTTAACCTTTTGACCGCCATAGTCACATATACGTGACAAGCAAGCTCGTGCCCTATACGCCAAACGACACAAATATTTGACAAAATGGTAGGTGAAATTGTAGCTTGGCGTGGAAGGCACGCGCGTGCGTTTATGCTCTGGCGGTCAAAAGATTAAAGTAAAAATCTTACATTTAAAAACATGTTTAAAAAAATACTTCTGAAAAAGTTGGAACTTTGCGTAACAAGAAGTATGGTCTAGAACAAAAAAAAAATCGCAATGACGGGGAGAACAAGTGCCTTTCGGCTTCGTTAAGGGTCTTTTTACACCCTTTATTGTCCCCTTCATATAACGCTCCATAATTAACGCATTTATTTGTACGTAAAGAAGTTGAAATCATCACAAATGTTTCTTGCTGTACGACAAAAGTATGCATTTGTTATTATCATTTTCTTTACGCACATTTCCCTTATGAGGTACGGAGCACAAAGCGACGTGTGGTAACAGCCTTGTGTAATATATGAAAAGAAATAAAGCCTTAGAAGACATTAGTTCATACCTACCTAGAGTTTTGTCAATTTGTATTCAATATACGACTTAATAGACATTTTTATTTAGCTTGAACATATTTCCGAAAACGAGTTATAATTATGAGTTTTATTGAGGCTTTAACTACGACGAATCATCACATTATATTCTAAGAGCGTAAGTAAATTCACTAATCAGTAATTTCGGAAATGGTGTGGCCTACTTGAATATAACTTTGACTGGTCTAGTGGTCGCAAGCGCGACTGCTGAGCATGAGGTCCTGCGTTCAATTTCCGGGTCGGGCTAAGTGCTATAGGGTTTTGCATCAGGAATTTCTTAGTACCAGCCACGGAGTCTGGGGTACACCTCTGCCTAACTAAACCTTCGGGGATTACAAGGCGCGATGTTATGTTTAATATAACTAAATGCAATTTTAACGCTAAACGTATTTCGAGTACCGTTCTCTTTCAGTTAATTGTTTCAAGATGAAAGAGATACATCGCATTTATAATTAAACTAGAGGAGCTCGAGGCTAAATAATAACAGCCGCTCGGATCGATCTTTAGGTTAAGATGTGCTTTCCTAGGTTAGTCCGTCGATGGGTGACCACCCATTACATACTGAGTTTCTTCCCTGCCTCGGAAAGCACGTTAAGGCATTGGTCCCGACTGTCGTATGTAGATCTTTGACAGTCGTTACAGGTAGTCAGTAGCCCGAAAGTCTGACAACCAGTCTTACCTAGAGGTATCTTATTACCTATTACTAGGTTGTGCAGGTCAGATAGTCGCTACATGTAAAATGCTGGTATTCAGCTGTATCCGATAAGAATGGAACCGACCCCAACATAGTTGGGAAAAGACTAGGCAGATCATGATTTAGTGATGACTGGTGCAAGTGGGCCTGAAAATACATTTCTATTTTTAGTATTTCTGAAAAAATTACTGACATAGCCTAGAGCACACAGCAAAAAGAGTTTCCCCACGAATGTTTAGATACACACAACACTTGAAATCTGTTTTAAGAGACGCGGCAGTTCTCATTATGCTAATGCTGGCTATTCGCTGGATGAATGGCAGCGTGTGTATAGAGGGTTTTTCGCGTGATAAATCTTCTTAGCACGCCGCCCTTACTGTTTGTATAAATATGTGGTTAGTGACAGATTTTGTTGAGCTTGAGGTAAACTTGAATATTATACAGGAATTGCTGCGATGCGGGTCATGGTTATTTGTGTTTGGTACGAATTGCTAAGCGAATTACAGACCAAAAATATTACTCATTATTTATTTATTTATAGATAGGAGAACCAACAGCTATGACAAGTGGATAACAATATTATGGGCAACACACAGAAAATATAGTAGAAATATTAGGATCACTAAATAACAAACACGATAAAAATAAAATAAAAGGAATTACAATAAGATACAATAAGCACTAGAAACACCGACACCAGGCTAAGCATTAATGACACGGGGAAAAAGAAAAGAAAAAACACTACGCGCTTTTAAAAAAGTTAGCATTCAGCCGAGTGCGTGCAGAATAGCAATGCAACACATTTCAGTTGCATGATGTATCACACATTTATTACATCAATATTTAATAATAAATGTATTTTATGCAGCACCATAACATTCGTAGCTTTGTCTAAGAGGCGACTGAAAGGATTTGCTGATTTGATGGAATACTAATTATAACAAATGCGAAAGTAACTTTTTGTGTAAACTTTTCCTGTTATAACGACTGAATGAATTTAGAAGAAATTTGGAACACAGATGACAGTACGTTCCTATGAGATAATCTCTGACAACCACGCGCGTGAAGTCGAGGGTCAGAGCTAGTAGGTAGGTTAGGTACTCAATATATTTATTCATTCATCCTACAATGTGATATTACGCGGTAAATTCACAAATACATGCTCATTTTGGACCCTGTAGACACAATAAAGTAGACATAATGACAACTTGCAATCAAAACAAAAGCAGGTCTTAATTCCGTCAAAAAACGATACTACCCGACCCAAATCCACATCAGAACATCACAATAAGCCCCAAAATACACGTGCTTTTGATAACGGTGCTACCGTGCAAAGTTCCCTACGTCGGGTTCGCGTCACGATAGCCTGTCATCTCCGGTAGGAGCACGTGTTAAAACTGGACCGTCGACACGATATACGGTAGGAAGGTAGCCCCGCTAGGTGTGGGTAGGTAGTGTAATTTGTCAAACAGCTGGGGGGAGATTTGATGGAGAACGGCATATGATTTATTGTCAGAGATCCGTATCAAAATACACGTGGAGTGTGTAGGTGGAATCATGTAATTTGGTGTCTTGATATTATGAATATCTTGGAAAATGGTCCTCGAAAGATTTTTTGTGCTACGCACAAGTGCGACTGCTGAGCAAGTGGTCCTGGGTTTGATTCCTGGGTCGGGCAAAATGTTAAAACTGCTGCTAAAACGTGTTGATAACGCGCAGAGGACGTGCTAATCAAAACCGCGCGCATAGAAAAAACGTGGTGTGCAAAGGCCCTAAGAAGATTTTTTTCGTTGTGGAGAAATAGACAGTACCTACGGTTTAAGAATGTTTGTGAATCGAATTGGCACATTACATCGATTTGCTGTAAGATAGCGAATTCATATAACCATCAAAAAGTCAGTCACTGTTTTGTTTCGAATTTACAGATACTTTAAGTTCGTAGTCAATTTGATGAACAATAATTTTCAGGGGCATTACATTGTGCTTATAGTAGACCAGTAGCGTACTATCATCTCTGAAGTGACTGAACGTCACCTAGCTAATGCTAAAATAGTTTGAACTCGCACTTCACCCGCGACTTCATCCGCAAAAAATGTGATAGCACGGCTAAAATTATAAATATAATTTATAACCTATAGCTCCCACAAATAATTTAGCTTTCTGACAGTGAAAGAATTTTTAGAATTTGATCATTAGTTCCGGAGATTACCCCCTACATACAAACTTACAAACTTTACCTCTTTAAAATATAAGTATAGTATAGATTTAAGCTAAAACAGTCTACAAAGCCTTTATGTGGCTGGCCAAATTAAGTACATTTTCAAAAATCAAAATCAATTCCTTCCGCTCACGTTTCAAACCAATTTTCAATACAAGTTCAAACCACTTTAAAACCTCAGATATACCGTATACTTAGAAAGCTTTATAAATTACCTCAATCGATCGCTTGATTTTGCCTCGAGCTCCTAAGATTTCTTGTCGAAGACTTTTCAAGGATTTTAACATTTAAATCTCATTGTTACCTGATTGAATTGTAATCTATACAATCAGAGGGACGCTCCATGCTCCAGGCGTTTTGCCCTCTTCTGTTTCGTTTGTTATAGATACTCAATATTATAAATACTTTATCAGGGGTAGGAGGAAAGGTGGTTTTATGTCCCTTGACAAAACTTCAGCCATTCTTACTTAGTACATACCAATCTGGTTGTTTATTCTTCTGTGGATGTAGCAACGAGTTTTACGTGTTAGTACATCATGTTCAGTCCCAAATTAAAACTAGGTCGTACCCCATCTAGCTACAGGTCGGCTTCCAGTCTAACCTCTATCTCTATCTGACCTCCACAACCCAGTTAGTACAGGGTAACACGGTACCCCTTGGTAAGACTGGTTGTCAGACTTTCAGGCCACTGACTAACTTTCAGGACTGTCAATGATCTACAAATGACATGCGGGACCAACGGCTTAACGTGCTTTCCGAGGCACGGCGGAAAATCTGTATGTAATGGGTGGTCCCATCCAAAGACCAATCTAGGCAAGCACGGCTTAACCTAAAGATCGAGCCGAGCAGCTGTTATTATTTAGCCACGAGCTCCTCCATATCTAGCTACAGAAGTAATTCAGGTTATAAAATTATTATTCTGTCCCACTGTGAGAATAGAGGTCTCCCAAATAATTTCACATTTAGGGTTGCTCCTCATCTAGAAGCACTATATGCTCCTATCCTTGTCTGACGGTCAGAAACGTCATTTTGAGCGACAGAAAATGATATAAGCATGGAAAATGCGATCATGTGCTGCTGGATGAGGTTCAACCCTTAATATCGAGTCGTACCTGTTCTGTTGATTGTACGTTAAAAGAGCTGATTGACGCTATTGAAGGTTCCAAACTACTCACCAAATTCCGGGCCGATTGAATTTAGATTGGCCATCAATGCCATTGATACAGACATCATCATCATCATACATGCTGGACATAGGCCTCCCCCAAGCTATGCCACAATGACCGGTCCTTGCGTCTCGCATCCAGAAGATCCCCGCAACCTTCGCCAGGTCATCGTTCCACATATTGGGAGGCCTTTCAACGCAACGTCTTCCAGTTCACTGTCGCCACTCCAGGACTTTTCGGTCCCATCGGCCATCCGTCCTGCGAGCAATGTGCCCTGCCGGCTGCCACTTAAGTTTGGCAATTTTTCGGGCAACGTCGGTAACCTTGATTCTCTTGCGGATGTCTTCATCGACACACTAAGAAGAATAATTTCATAAATTCTCTTCCTCTCTCTCTCTCACTCTCTAACTATACATACGGGGTGGAAGGGACACCGACGCGAAAACGGTTACCACGTTTTCAGTATATCATTCTGATCCGGGGCCAAATAGAAATTTTTCATCGCTGATAAAAAAAAAACAGCTAATTCCTATAAAAGTGCAATACCTACACGGTCAAAATGTATGGATCAGTTGATTTTTTTTTAATAACCGATAAAAATGTCTATGCTCAGAATGATGTACTGAATACGGGGTAACCGTGGTGTTTGTCTATGTGAGTTCAAATGTTTGTAAACGCACCCACGATACAGGAGAAATACCTAGTGCCCACACTAGGAATTTCTCCTGTATCGTGGGTGCGTTTGCAACGTTTTTAAAATAAAAAATAAATTTAAAAAAACCTTTGTCGCGTCGGTGTACCTTCCACTCTGTATAAGGAGTGAATACAATATTTTTAATGCTGCTTGTAAAACATTTCACAGAATACGTCACCACTCAGCGTCGCGTCGCTTTGAAACAGCGGCAATCACCTTTTACCGTCACTTAGTCAGCTTCCGGCGTATATTGACGATGACCTTTTGTTACGCGCTGCACTTAATTACTTTGTGACGTGGATCACTTTGTTTACACTGTCTAGCTATCTGTATCACGAAAAGTTTAATTTGGGCCATTGTGTGTCAACTTATACATTATACGAATAGCTTAAAATTGCTCAAAGCAGGATGGACGTGAAAATCGGAAAAGGCGCTGGTGCTTCCGATTTCTCAGTTTACATTCTGCAAGAGAAATGTTTTGTTTTTAATTTTATTCTACATTTCTCTCATTGCAAGAAGAGCTCGTGACAAACTAATAACAGCCGGTCGGGCCGATCTGCAGGTTAAGCCGCGCTAGCCTAGGTTGGCCCGTGGATGAGTGACCATTACATACCAAGTTTCTTCCGTGCCTCGAAAAGCACATTAAGCCGATGGTCCCGGCTGTCATTTGTAGATCTTTGACAGTCGTCACAAGTGGTCAGTGGCCCGAAAGTCTGACGAGATTTTCTATCAGGAATTTCTTAGTAGCAGTGCCGCGGAGTCTGAATTTGTGCCCATTAGATTGGGCTCGCCCCCTATTACATGGGACTTAAACATAACTGGCGAAATGTGGGTGTACTATTAAGTACATGCACCTCTTCCTATGTCGTGATGTTATGTTATGTAAAAATAAATCTAACCATATTAACCTACAACCCTACCAAAAAACCAGGATGGAATTTTCTTGACATGTAAAAGCTTTAGTTTAGTTACCTTTTGGCTTTAAATGGCATAATTAATTACTATAGAGAACACCAAATAGTTTTCACCCTTTACCAAGAATTGTTACAAATTGACATAAAAGGGAAAGCCCGAAGGCAAGACTTGTCCCAGCAGTGGGAATTTGCGGTACAGATTAGATTAGGCACACAGGGGATTCCCAATCAAATATCTACGTTTTGTTTCTCTACAAACGGAAATCTACCTTTGATATACAGTTTGGTAATATTATGTACTAGCTGTGCCCCGCGACCTTGAAAATATTATAAAATGTGAAATTATTATAAAAATATTGCTTCCCTATTTGAATCGGTTTTTGTTAACAATTTCAAGGGTTTTATTGTTTTTGTACGGAAACCATAATCTTTTTTCTAAAATAAAAGCTTTAGTTACTCCGTATAACATCAGCTATCTGCCAGTAAAAGTTCCGTCAAAATTATTCCAGCCGTTTCGGATATTCGCCGGAACAAACAGATAGCTAGATAAATAGACAGACAGACAGATCGAAAATACAAAATAAGTTTTTTATTATCAGTACCGTAATACTTTATATGCATTCAGTAAAAAGCTGTTATTCCGAAATTTCAAACAGATCCTTCAATTTAATTTATTTGTATAGATGTGGATTAATGATGAAAAGGTTATGTGCATATCCGGAAATGTAAGATGATTGAGTAAATGAATTCGAACTGATGGAATGAAGGACAGGGTGGCAACATTGGAATTAATTACTAATGAAGCTAATAAAGTCCGATTAAAAATAGAAAAGTTAAGACGTTACTAGTCGAAAACGGAATTGTATCTTTGTGCTGGAAAATAAAGTTTAGTATTATCAATTCAAACTATTGATGAAAAGGGCCACCCTTTATTTTTCTGTCGTAATTTCACTGCATTATTTGCTAACGATGAACAGAATTAAAAAAAGGATCTGAGGAACCTCAACATTATTTTTTTAAGAGATGTCGATAGACACCCCACACTGTTACTAAAGTAGATTTTGTTTTACCTTCAGTTACATGTATGGAGATCCACCCCTTTTTTCTTTGTTCGTAATTTCTCATCACTTTTGTGTAGCAGTTCATAGAAGAGGACACCTGCTCTCCAAATTTTAACTGTGTGGTGCCAACAGTCAACAGTCGGAGTAGAATGGTTGTGACATACGGACGGAAAGGACGAATCAATAAGGGTTCCGTTTTTGCCATTTGGCAACGGGACCCTAGAAAACGAATGAGTTCTCCCCAATTTTCATCGATATAGTGCGAATGAGTAAAGTGGCTGTGTGTAATCCGGACGGACGGAGAGACGGACAAAAGTCACGACGAAATTATAAACCTACCCTTATAATTTCGTTTTACGGAACCCTAAAAACGTTACATTTCGTGATATTTGGAAAGGACACAAAGTAATTCAGTTTTCAATTAATTTGCGGTGTACCAAGTTTTGTTGTTTTATATTTAAATAACTAAATGCCGCCGTGTATTTACATAACAAATTGTGCCCACATGACCGTTCAAAACAATGAGTTACTGTAAACTACAATGATAATTATAACTTCCGGATAGGGGCTGTTTTGTAACGACCATTGAAGCGCGGACATGTCATTTATTTTTAGTATCTAGTATTATCTTGTTGGAATGTTTTAAATACTGCAACATGGAGTTACTCAATCAGAATAAGGTTTTGCCTTTTATATGATGTTCTGGTTTCAAGAAATATGATTTTAAAAATAACGTACATATTTCAATTCAATTCAATAATGATTGATGAAGATAATTTGAATGACAATTGGTCTAAGTGAATTCATGGGCCAGCATACAAGGTGTAAACATACCCTTCACAAAGCCATCAACCAAGCATTCTGTACATCAAACTAAGTGACTCTACGCCCAAATTATTGCTGGGAAACGTATTTTTTTTTTGGTGAGAAAAATCACGATTTACGGTAGAACTCAATGTACGCACTCAAAGAATTGAAAGCTGATGGATGCATTCAATAGTCGGGGGTCACGGAGGTATTTAAAGTAAAGTGTTATACAATTAAAATCTTATACTTAAAACAAAACATATGAAAATGGTGGAACTTTGACCCTCAATATCTCCGTACCTAGAAGGATCCCAGATAGGGTCTAGAAAAAAAAAATCGCAATGACGGGGAAAACGATTGCTCGGTTAAGGGTACTTTTACACCAATTTTACTTTTTACTAAAATTACTTGCTGATTGAACCTGTCGAACTAAACTGGTTCTGCTAATATTTTAACAAATACAGATTAATTAACCAGCCTTCCCAAAAATGTTCCGGCTATTGGCTTATATTAATAACCAACATCTGCCTAGCCTTTTCCCAACTACATATGTTGGGGTCGGCTTCCAGTCTGACCGGATGCAGCTGAATACCAGAATTTTACATGGTGCGACTGCCATGGTGTGACCTCCACGACCCAGTTAGTACAAGGTAATACGATACCCCTTGGTAAGCCACTGACTACCTAACAACTGTCAAAGATCTACAAATGACACCTGGGACCAACGGCTTAACGTGCTTCCCGAGGCACAGAGGAAACTTGGTATGTAATGGGTGGTCACCCATTCACAGACCACCTTAGGCAAACACAGCTTAACCTAAAGATCGACCCGAGCGGCTGTTATTATTTAGCCACGAGCTCCCCAAAAACCGCCTATCAGGTTATATTAATAACCGATCGAACAAATACATTGTATTGGTGCACGCTACCAGTAAATTGACTAGCCCAGCGTGTGATATCGGTAAATATAATTACTGACGTGGATAGCCGATACTATCCGAGAGAGTAGATGCATTGTTTATAGCTACGGTAGCCAATGATTTACTGGAGCGGTTAATCTTAAGGACATAGGATAGGTGGGCGAGGATTTGATATGGTGCAGTGTGGGTTACGTTATTAAAGACTTTCCGCTTTGCTTCTGTGGTCATGCTTGTTTATGCAACTAGAATCTAAATGTAGGAATGTCGGAGCTGGAGGGTACCAAGCTTCAAAGCCTTTTTTTTCAGATGGGAAATCATCAAAAGACCCTCCCGCTCTTGGGCGGAGTGGAAGGAAGTGTCAGATTTTACTGACTAAAACCCATCCATGTTCCTTCTTTGCCCTTTGTGTTCCAGGGCCGCGGTATCTCTTTCGAACAGTCCCGCAGCCCCAGCAGGCATCGGCCCTTGCGGGCCCTTTCCTTTTTGCTGACATCTCTTTGAGGCGCGCGTGGAACACGAACGTGCCGTCGACACGGGCTGTCGTCATAGGACGGACGGACGGCCAGCTAGTCCATTACTCACCATCCACAGGCGAGCAAGCTTCATAACCTCTGCAAAATTGCATGCTTATCGGTCTTTTTCAGACTTGTACTTCGGTGAGTGTGCCCAAGAGCTCCACGAGCACTCCACCATCTCCCTTCTTCCATTGGGGGTCCAGACGTACTATGAGTTATTTTCCCTTGACGATATTCCACACATTCGCACGAAGCACTTTGCTACATCTTTTATTATGCGCACAGCCAAAGAGTGGAGTTCCCTGCCTGCGTCGGTGTTTCCGAGTTCATATAACCCGAATTTATTTAAGTTGCGAGTTAATACGACTTCTTTTGGTTAAGCTCGTTCCATCGTCACCCTCATCTCTGTCCCCAGGACTAGATTGAGGTCAAGAGCAATTGTACCATTTAATCAAATTTAAAAAATTGTCTTTGTGCATCTATCCCACCGCCGACGATTTTTATCGTCGGCGGTAGGATAGATGCCCAAAGACTGCAAGAAGAACTATAGAGCGACCGCTTTAATGAGTCCTCCGCCTTGCGCCATGAAAGGCTCATTAAACGTACACAAAGTCCTAACAATATCCCACAGGTTATTTGCTTTAAAATAACCATAATCCACGCAGGTATTACGATACTAATTCGTGATCAACCTTCAGAATATTCCATTTAAATTGATACCTTCGCGAAGACTCATTAAAGCGGTCGGTCTATAGACACGTCCGTTGTTCTGCCCGCCAAGCGAGCGTCGCTGAGGGATTTTCTCTGTGATAACTCTTATCGCTGACACAAACTAGTAGAAAGGTCCTGAACGTTTCTTCATCTAGCTAGATCTTCTGGATGGCTGCTGTCTACAAATATACATTGAATAACAGAAATTAACACTATCTTATTTTTTTCAGGTACGAAGAGTTGGTCTCGGTGCTACGGGCCCAGCACCTACTTTCGACCTGACAGATCCTTACTGCAACAATGTGTCCTACGACTACGTGCCCATGCATGATCCCCACCTGGCCCACCATTTTGCGCAGAAGCCAGCCAGGAATAGGATGAAACAGCTGGGGTACTGTACGAAGGATGGGCGGGCTGTGTGCTCGTTGAAGGAGTTCAATCAATACAGAAAGTATTTGTACAATCAATTCATGGACAGAATTCATGTGGAGATGAAGAAAATGGTATGTTTTGCAATTCTGATCATTAATACATAGAAATAGAAATAGTAGAAAGTGCAAGTAAAAGAGCTGCTGCATCGTTTTATTGCCATGTGGAGTAAAATAGTATTGTTACCATCACTTCATCATCATCCACAGCCTGACTTATCCCACTGCTGGGTTTAGGCCTCTCTTTGCTTGTACCAAACTCCACGTTCTTGTGTCAGCCTCATCCAGGAGATTACCATCACATACCAAGTTTTTTTTTAAACAGCTCCCGGAGTTTCGATTTGTGCCCAGCACGGACGGACGGAACACAGATTGAGAAAAGAAATCTGTCATTTTGTCGACACAATCTGTCATTTTGTCGATTCTTCCGTCAAAGAAACCCGTTTCTATGGTGGTCATGCTACGCGTGCAGTTGAGAGTATTAAGATCGTCTCCTGTTACAAAAACATAACATGCTCAATGTGGGTTTAGTATACTACTGCGAACCCCTCAGCAGAAAACATCCTGATGTTATGTTACTCACACAGTTAAATCGATTACAAACAGGATGAACGGGCCAAAGACGACTTAACCCTAAAGCGTGTAGAAGCGGACGTAGCCAGAAGATTACAGGTGTTCACAAGGGCAGAGAAGGCTAGAGAACATCTGGAGAAGGTGGCCAAAGAGAACAAGGATGAATGGGCGTCAAAGAAACGAGCGTATGTCTTGATGATCATATTTGAATATTATTAGCAGCCTAGACTTCTGCTAGCTATCTTGGGGTCGTCTTCTAGTTCGACCTGCATGGTTGACGCTGCAGTTGATTACCAATATTATCTGGCCTCCACACCCAGTTACTTGTTATACTTGCCGCTTTTTTAATATAAGGCCTATAAGGGGCAACCCTACAGATTTCTTCGATTTTCGTTGACCGATAGAAGATTGACATCGTATTTTCGTCGTCCGCCTCTATGCATCGTTATCCAATTTTTTTATCAATATTAATCCATCAATCAAAAATTGGGCTCAACATTCAATAATCAAAACAAATATTTATTATTCATCATTATGTACGTTCACCATCGAGTTGAAAAGAAGAAAAATCTAAACTTCAATTAAAATTACACTTTACATTGTCCTAAACTAACGTAAATAATACTGCGTGAACCAGAAAGGCGTGTTCATATTTCAGGGTATGATTCAGACCAACAACTTGCTCCATGGGACCACCATCGAAATCGCGGATAAAAAATCAGCTGTCCAGTACAAAACTTCAATACCTACTCAACGCAAATGTATGGGCCACCTGTTTTTTTTCTGTATTTTATGTACTAACACAATATCAATCCATGTCAACCATTTGCCAAATCCCTTTGGAAAATTCCGTGTAAACAATGAAATGTTTTTCCGAATACTTTGGACAATGCTGACAAAAGCTATTCCGTGAATAAGCCGGTTGTCGCTGGAGTGCCCTTTTCAATATTGTGTACGAAGAATATGTTGTTTGTCAATCACTTTTTCGATGTTATCTCCCCATGTTTGTTGTGAGTATTTAGAAATGGATATGAATAATACTGTCCTGATTTTTTTTGTCGTTGTGCCCGATTTTCATTGTGAGCGATATTAGTGACCTTTTTACACAAACGTCTTGAAATTATGATATGCTCTATTATCCTATTGTTAAATTTGTAAGTAGGTACATCGTACTTCCCGGTATTCTTTGAAAAGAGGATGAAAATGTCAAAACACTTGTGACCCGCCCTTGCTTCAGATGTCGTCTTCATGTAGATTGCAAAAATGCGAATTATTTCTGTTGAACTACGTACTTCGATAGCCATCTCATAGTTACCGCAGACGTGGGACCTTAAGTAAGTAAGTAAAATTAATTTGTTTAAACATGGTGTACATGATACATTTCATGCATGATAACAATAAGATATATATATAATAATGGCGGACGTGTGTCGCCCAGATGATGCCACCACGAGTTCTTTCTGGAGCAGCATCTGGTCGGTGCCCGTCTGTCATACTGAGGGTGACTGGATGCGTGCTGTCGAGCGAGTGTGTGAACCTATCCCAGAAATGGAACCAATTTTGATAACATCATTAGATGTAGCCAGATCAGTTCGTCCGTTACCGAATTGGAAGTCACCGGGACCGGACGGACTGCACAACTTCTGGCTCAAATGGCTTAGTAGTTCACACACTTGCCTGGCATCCCAATTCCAGTCATCCTTAGAGTCTGGGGCCTTACCGCAGTTTTTAACAACAGGCGTTACCCACCTGCTCCATAAGTCAGGTAATCCCGCGGAACCCAAGAATTATAGACCGATCACTTGTTTGTCAACGGTCTATAAACTTCTTACATCCATTTTGAGAGCGAAAATTAATACACACATTGACAAAAACTCCATAATGTCTGCCTCTCAAAATGGATGTAGGAATGGGTCCCGCGGTACTAAGGAGCTACTCCTCATCGACATGGCCATTAGCCAACAGGTTCGTCGATCCCGCAAGGATCTGTCGACATGTTGGATAGATTATAAGAAGGCCTACGACTCGGTGCCACATACATGGCTTATGAGGGTGCTGGAGTTGTACAAGATAGATGCAACTCTACGCACCTTCCTTGAGTCATGTATGGGGCAATGGAGGACGGTTCTTCGATATCCAGGATGTCGACAGATCCAGGGGAACGATGAGCCTGTATGGATTAAACGGGGAATATTCCAGGGCGACAGTCTGAGCCCACTTTGGTTCTGTCTAGCCCTGAATCCTCTGAGCACATTGCTGGAAGATTCAGGTCTAGGCTACCGGTTGAGAAGAGGTGGTCAGGTTATATCTCACCTTCTTTACATGGATGATCTGAAACTGTTTGCCCCCAACAAATTGCGACTGATGGAGCTACTGAAAGTAACTGAAACTTTTAGTAGCGCCATCAGGATGGAATTTGGTGTGGACAAATGTGCAGTCATGTATGTAAAGCGAGGGGAGATTATGGAATCCGAGGGAATTCAGCTCTCGGATTCCATACACCTGAGATCCCTCTCCTCATCCGAAAGCTATAAGTATTTGGGTATGTCGGAAGCGTTAGGCATTAACGTAACTGACATGAAGCAATCGTTGAGGGAGCGCTTCTTCGGTCGCCTGAAGAAGGTATTAAATAGCCTTCTTTCAGGCGGGAACAAGGTGCGCGCCTTCAACGGTTGGGTCATGCCAGTTTTAATGTACTCTTTCGGCATACTCAAATGGACTCAGACCGAACTCGATGCCCTGGACAGGAGAGTTCGTACACTGTTGACCGCAAACCGGATGCATCACCCACGATCATCGGTGATGAGGCTGTACATCCCGCGGAAGTGTGGGGGTCGAGGCTTTTTAAACGCAAAGACCCTCCACAACCGCGAGCTGTGCAGTCTCAGAGAATATTTTTTAAAAGCTGAGGTGGGTATGCACCGAGATGTGGTCGCAGTGGACAAGGGACTCACCCCGCTGTCCATGGCTAAAGAGAACTGGCGCAAACCTGTAGTACTTACTACCGATGACCGCAAGGAAGTATGGCAAGGCAAGGAGCTTCACGGACGCTTCTACCGGGCTCTTCATGGGCCTGATGTAGATTTTCTAGCGTCCGTGTCCTGGCTACGTTTTGGCGACCTCTTTGGGGAAACTGAAGGTTTTGTCTGTGCGATTATGGACGAAGTTATGTTGACGAACAATTACCGGAAATACATTATGAAGGACGGGACGGTTGACGTGTGTCGGGCATGTCACCGTCCGGGTGAGTCCATCAGACATATTATTTCCGGTTGTTCTCGTCTGGCTAACGGCGAGTACTTGCACAGGCACAACCAAGTAGCCAGGATTATTCACCAGCAACTTGCCTTGAAATATAAACTTGTGGAATCTGAGGTACCGTACTACAAGTATGTGCCCGACCCAGTTCTCGAGAAAGACCATGTCACGTTGTACTGGGATCGGTCTATCATTACTGACAGGACTATTGTCGCCAATAAGCCTGATATAGTGGTGATAGACCGATCAGCGCGCCGCGTAATGATAGTCGATGTTACCATCCCGCATGACGAGAACCTCGTGAAAGCTGAGAAAGAGAAACAAATAAAATATCTCGACTTGGCACACGAGGTTGTCGACATGTGGAATGTGAACTCGGCTATCATTGTGCCGATTGTCGTGACGGCCAATGGCCTTATGGCCAAGAGCCTCGACGACCATCTTTCGAGGCTCTCCTTAGGCGGTTGGATTAAGGGCCTGATTCAGAAGGCAGTACTCCTCGATACGGCTCGCATTGTGAGGAGGTTCCTGTCTCTGGAACCCTAACCACCGGTAGCTTGGACCCTGCTCCCGACACCGGCGGACCACTATTTTTTATATTTTTAAATGTTTTTATAGTATTTTGTATTGAATATTTAAAAATGAAAAAAATATGTATAAAGATAAATAAAGGAGATATATAAAGTTCAAACATGTTCAGCCGCATATCGTGGCGTACAAATTGGTAGGAAGAGATGGTGCATGAACCGTGATAACATTCATCAAAATTAATATTATATAAATTATGTACGTCTTATTCAATCATCATTATTCATTATAGATTAGGTATTACAAATCAGCAAGCATATTTTCAGATAAAATTAAATGTCAAAGTAGTCTTCTGTAACTGTTATTGAAAACTCGATAGGTTTCCTTCTAAAAAGTATTCCAGGTAGATACCTAACTTCTGTCTAAATAGACAAAAGGGGTAATGTTTTCGAAAAGTTCGAAAGTTATTCAACTATTGTAGCAAACTTGTACATATTTTGCCTGAGTTGTTGGGAGCTGAAAGTTGGGAACAAAGGCTACACGTGGCTCGGATATTTTAAATGGGGACTACTCTTTTTTGAGAATGGTATGCTACCCTTGTTAATATCTACATGTTTAGCTATCACATTATCTTGGTTTCTGAATGTTATATACTCATTTTAGAAGGGTTTTTTTTGTTACAATATGGGCCTGCTCTTGACCTCGATCACGCCTGATGAAATCGGATGGATGAGGTCTATGATGGAAAGAGCGTGCCCAGAAGATGCCTGTTCACTCTTGCTTTGAAGGAGACGGGTTAAATGTGGGAGGGATCACAGATGCCGAAAGTTCCACACTTTGGTTGTGCGCATAGTAAACGTGGAGGAGAAGCGCTGAATACGACTAGTCGGGATATCAACCAAGTGTGGATGGTACGCCGCAGTACGTCAGCTAGTCCTATGGTAAAAGGGTGATGGTGGGATCAGGTCGTGGAGCTCCTGCGCACAGTTTCCGAAGTACAGTCTTTAGAAGACCGACAGGCAGGCAATATTACGCCGATGAGCTAGGCTGTGAAGCGTAGCCACCAATCGTCGACCGTTTCGTCGCCTATAAGCCTTTTAGCTCTGCGTTCGACCAAGTCAAGTGCAGAAAGCTGGTATTTTGCTGTATATTCTCATCGTCAAGCTTTTAAATCAAAAATTACTTTTACAAATGCTCCAAATCTGGGTATAATACGGTTAAATCAAAAAAAAAATTGGTTATGAAAATCGACTACAACTAAAATAAATAGTCCGAATTCACAACCGTAATTCCTTGGGATTAACACGGCGAATTGACGTCAATATTCAATTAATTTCACTGACAGTACGACTTTTCTTACCATCATCCTCATCTGCCTAGCCTTTTCCCAACTATATTGGGGTCGGCTTCAAGTTTAACCGGATGTAGTATTTTACATGGAGCGACTGCCTATCTGACCTCCACAACCCAGTGAATACTGGGTAATACGATACCCCTTGGTAAGACTGGTTATCAGACTTTTTGGGCCACGACTACCTGTAACGACTGTCAAAGATCTACAAATGACAGCCGGGACCAACAGGCCGAGGCACGGAGGAAACTCGGTATGTAATGGGTGGTCACCCATCCACTGACAACCTAGGCAAGCACGGCTGAACCTAAAGATCGACCCGAGTGGCTGTTAAATTTGCTGCCGACTACTTTTCTTACCATAGTAGGTAAACTCAAATTACATTACACGCACTTACATAAAATGATTATCACAAATTGCATGACTGTACAGATTCTAATTAATCTTATATTGGAGCTAAGACTCTCATGCATGTATAATCGCCCGCGAATATGATTATGTAAATCTCCTTCATGCCTCGCCTTTGGTTAAATTATTTTGCTTATCACAAACTACGTGCTTTTTAAAATTGCTTGTGCCTTATTTTGTAATGGACGACTCCTTCTTAGGTAAACTTACAACGCAAATCACTAATTCGTCGAACTAAATCTAATATGGTGTAAGTCATAATTGTCCAGGATGCGGAAAAAACCTTTTAATTCCGTTGAGTTCTTGAGAAACTCAAACTCAAAGCATTTATTTCAATTAGACCATAACAGGCACTTTTGAATGTCAGAAAAACAAAGAAAGCGAAGCTACAGTCCCAGGCAAAAGGCATAATAACTTGTGAAGGTACTGTAATTGCCCATTCCAAAGCGTAGATCTCTATTGAGAAGACTGGGAAAGAAACTCCATGGACACTCATTTCAATCAATCAATCGAGAGACAGGTTAACCATATAATTTTAAGAGCACCGAGGACAAACTACGGTAGAAAGACTGTCGTTTATGAGGGGGCTGAACTCTCTCTATACTTAAAGTAATCAAGGAATTGAAATCACTTCCAACTTTTAAAAAGTACCCTTAACGAACCCGAGCACTTGTTCTCCCCGTCATTGCGATATTTTTTTTATTCTAGACCATACCTGGGATCCTTCTAGGTACGACGATATTGGGGGTCAAAGTTCCAACTTTTTTTTAACTACAAGATTTTATTTGTATAACACTTTAGGTACTTTAAATACCTCAATGACCCCCGTACTATTGAATGCATCCATTAGCACAATGTTTTGTTTTGAGCTCATTACATTGAGTCCTACCGTAAAATGTGATTTTTCACCCCAAAAAAAAATGTCGTTTCCCTGCAATAATTTTTGCGTAAAGTTACTTAGTTTGATGTACAGAATGCTTGGTTCACGGCTTCGTGAAGGGTCTGTTTACACCCCGTATATTAGTTTATTTCATTTTATTTGTATATATATGTATTAGTATGTGCCTATTTATGTATTTCAATTTATGTTAACAAAATGATATTTTTCTTATTTATTTTTTTGTACTCTATCACTATGCTGTCCTATTTGACCCCAAGGTTGACTGGTAGAGAATGCCTTGTGGCATTAAGTCCGCCTATGTACCACTTTTGTACATGAAGTTTAAATAAATAAATAAATAAGAGTAAAATATCACCCAGAATAATCAAACTAAAATCTAGCTTCAAACATCAACAAATCCATAAAAAAATTCATCAGTCTCATTATTAAACACGACGCTGAACATTGGATTAAACAGAAAGAAACGCGCCCCATATTGGCAGCTGCATTTCATTTGCAACAGCACTCTGCTAAAATGTAATTACACGGAGAACACAATATGCTGATATTGCATCGACGTAGCGAGGATTCAGTGCGAACGGACACAAGGATTAATTAGCAAATGGAGCGTTCTGTGAAAATCTGACGGTGGAAATCAATTCGAACAATAGAGTTTAAAATATCCAACTAAACACGTTGACAATATGGAAATATTTGATTCAATCGTGTAAAAGCAATGGCTTGCCAAAATATGATTAACAATATTTCACTAAGTAGAAACACTTATTGATTTCTTCAGAATGCACCCAACACATTTATAACGAACTAGCGGCCCGTCCAGGCTTTGCACGGGTGGACATTTATTTTTTAAACGTTTTGGGATAAAATATAGCCTATGTTACTCAGGGATAATGTAACTTTCTAATGGTGAAAATTTTTTTTAAATCGCCGCAATTCGTTTTTTAATTTATTCATTACAAACATACACACAAAAATACAAATATTTCCTCTTTATAATATTAGTAAGATAAGATGTAGACGAACAAAAGGAGTTTGTACGGATCGTAGTACTTTTTAGTTGTTCATGTAGTTTCTGCTTACTCACGCATTTTACATTGGGTATGTAAAAAGCGTGTGTTTATAAATGTATGGGTTAATACGTATTACAAGCGTCAGCTAAAAGTTGCGGACACTAGCCTGTAAACGCTTAGTAGAAGATCATAAAGTTTTAGATCATCTTTTATAGACTTCAGTTTCAAGTTTGATCAGCTCTGGCTTACAGATCAGTAACCTATATCACTCTGCCGCCAGTGAAACACATGGTAACTCCAATTGCTACTTACTCCGTAAACCGGACCCACACTATTGGGTAGTGTTCAATCAAAGCCCGATAAACTTCGATATTGTGAGACTTCCTACAGCTCGAAGGTTTCTATAGGTTAAAGTACTTGAAACTACTGCTTATTACTTTGAAGCAGAGTACCGTTTCCTGTTATTTGGCCTCGTTATGGAGTCTTGATTTGTCCGGCATTAATCATAGCCTCGAAATGAATCTACGGATTTAAGACGTGGAACAAATTTTGAGACAAAGCTTTGGTTAAACTTATACTGCCACTTACGGGATATCTTCCGTGATTGTTAATTATTTTGAACTCCCGATATTTCGAAGCTGTTGCAAGCGCCATGATCGCGGGTTGACTGGAGAATGCGGTTGGATGGAAAATAATTTGTTTAAGAGCATACAAATCTGTCTTTGTCTTTTGCTACACGGAATCACGGAAGATATCCCGTAAATGACAATATAAGTTTAGTTGTAAACCGTGAAAGCTAAAAACAATGTTTAAAGCTTTGATTGGTTAGAACAATTGCTAATGCGATTTGGATATAATCTAGCGGTAGACTTTTAGATTGGAAAAGACCCATATTACGCTGTTTGAGGTAAAATTGAAACGAAATAAAATGGGAGGAAGAAAATGTACCAGATGTCAATTCATAATTTTTATGTAACTACAAGTAATCATTGACTGAATCAGAAAATAGCACGTTACTATGTACCGTTATTATGTGTGTTGTTATATTAACCTAGCCGCAACAATACACTTAACCGCGTATTCTGAGAATTGGTTTCATTCCAAAGTACATTGTAACTCGTAAGTGTATTGCCAATAGTTATGGCTTTTCTTGTTTCATGAAACACGTTGCGAAGGGATTTGTTGAAGTGCGAAGTTTTCTTATTTTCTTCTCCGTTGAAACATTGTCGTTGTCTCGTTTATATTGTCATTGGGTTTATTCGGTAGATAGGGTTTGTGACTTAGGTCACATTATATCCATCAGTGGTTCTAAGACTGTGGCGATATAGTGAGAGAGGCGTGCGTGGCTACTAGAGGATAATTCGTCTAGAACGTTTGCTATATTTCCACTTAATCACAAGATAACCACCTATCCTACTATCACACTTTACTAAAATACCACAAGACAGCAGTATATTGGAATAAACTGGAAGAAGCTGCATCGTTGGTCGAGTACTGCAAGCGCGACTATTGAACGTGGGATCCGTATATATTCACTTAACAAATCGGGCAAAGCGTTGTGTCCAGTACAATTTTTTTCAGAAGCAGGCCGAAGCTAATTGGATCTACATCTGTTTGATATCATTAGGATTGCCTCTAATTTCATGAAACTGAAACATGACTGGCGAAATGCTACTATCCTAATTCGCATCAATTTCACCATCTACATAAGAGATTTGCAAGGTTCTGGTTTATAATGGGTGTAAAAGACCCTTAACGAAGTCGAAAGACAATAAAATTGTTCTCCCCGTCATTGCGATCATTGTTTTGTTCTGAACCAAACATACGAACTTTATTACGGAGATATTGGAGAAATTTATTTACTTTATTTAAATTCCCGGTCTTAATGTTTTAACTTTACTTCATATACCTCCATGGCCCCAGTACTATTCACTGCACCCATTAGCACAATGTTTTGAGTGTAGGTATTACATTGAGTCCTACAGTTAAACGTGATTTTTCACCCATAAAAGAAAATCGTTTCTCAGCAATAATTTTTGCGTGGAGTTACTTATGTGTACAGAATGCTCGGTTGAAGTGTTTGTGAAAGGTCCGTTTACACCATGTATAAACCAGCTTTGTCGCTGCGGTCACTATTCCATTCAGGTGGTCTTTGCCGCTGCGGTTAACGGTCTGCGGTCGCCTGTGGAATTGAACTTTCATTCTGCTCCCCTTTACCTTGACAAAATACCTTACCTTTTCCATTTCAAGCTATCTCGAGAGCCATTGAACTACATAAAACATTTTCGGGTCAATGAATCCAGACTCGTAAAATTAATCGCCACTTCAATCTGTCTCCCTCGTCTCTTCGTTTTATAGTGCACTTACAAAGTTCTCATCTGAGGTAACTATCGCTGGACTAATTAGACGCACCTGCTAGATGTAGATAGGATAAGGTAAGCTTCATTACCTTAGACAAAAGGTTTAAATTGTTAGACGCCCTGACCGTACTAAGGTTGCGCGAAAATGATGTTCATATTGAGAAGAGTGGCCACCCTCAGCACCCTCTTTTTAGTATTAGAGTGCGAGCACTACCATTCGAATGTCATTTTCAACGAAACAGAAATGTACTTGTTCTTATTGATGCGGTACGGCGAATCTAACGATTTAAATCTTTGCCTTAGACTTGTAACACTGAAATAAACTTTATTAGTACTTGTGAGTGATGAAATACTCTAAAATACTATAAGCATTAAAATATCATCTTTGAATATATTTTCTGTATGCTTTGAATTTATTAGAATAGCTTAAGGCACCTTCTGGTGATTTAGGTAAATTAGAAGTCACTTATTCAAAAGCATTCAAAGATTGCCTGACTTGGGCTGCGGGACTGTGCGAAAGATATACCGCGGCACTGGAACACAAAGGGCAAAAAAGGAACATGGGTGGGTTTTAGTTAGTACGAGTCTGATACTCCCTTCCACTCCGCCCAGAGCGGTAAGGGTCATTTGATAATAACAATCCAAAAAAAAAAAATTGCCTGACTTCAAAATAGCATTAATTTGCCATTTTTCTCTAGATTACCAAACTCGACAAGACCCCCGCCCCTCCAAAGAAAAAAAGGACAGTTTACACGTAAACGGTCAAGTACGAATCGATAAAACATTTTGCTCAATAAAACGTGCGAACGTTTAACTAAAACAATCAGGCTCCCTTACAGCATCTTAATCAGTATCACATAAGCACCCGTGTCTTGTATTGAATTGAGATTCCTCCATCACGCTAGTCTTTTCCTTCGACCTCGCTTTCGTATTTTATAGTCGACATTTTAAGTTTTCATCTATTGATTTGAACTTATTTCTTTATTTTACTATTTATGTACACACAGTAGACAACACAGGAAAATAACATTATAATATATGAGTACATAGGTACTGCTTATTTCATAAGAAATTTCAAAATACTTAAATAAATACATAATATTAAGACTTACTACTTCATAGTTTTAGTAGCTTCCCCTAGATCGGTACGGAATGATTTTCGATAAATTCTATATTTCTTCACGTCTACGAGATGATATCTGGCGTTTGCAATTTAGTTTCCAGACTGTAAATAAAAAGGTATCGTTTTTTTTAACATATAACTTTACACTTAATTTCTTCTACTGTTTCAATTTTATACTTCTTATACTTATAAGAAGTTTCCTCCGTGCCTCAAAAAGCACGCTAAGCCATTGGTTCCGGCTGTCATTTGTAGATCTTTGACAGGCGTTACAGGTAGTCAATAGACCCCTTAGTACCGAAAGTCTCACAACCAGTCTTACTAAAGGGATTCGTATTGCCCAGTACTAACTGGGTTGTGGGGGTCAGATAGGCAGTCGCTCCATGTAAAATACTGGTATTCAGCTGCATCCGGTTAGACTGGAAGCCGACCCAAACATAGTTGGGAAAAGGCTAGACAGATTATGATGACGTCTTATACTTATAAGTTATTCAAAAACTGTAAACTATAGCTGAACAAACAAACACATCAAAGTGCAATAAACACAAATTGCGTCTCACTTAAACATTACCGAAGTTAATATTATGTACGTATTCAATATTTGTATGCAGTGTTTGTCCTTGTTACACAAGTCGCTGCATCTTGCACTTGAGTTGGTCGAAACTCGGCTAAGTTGCATTTACATAACCTACTTAATGGCGACATTCGTCAACTTCTGCTAACTGCTCGTTTGGGAGACTGAAGTTGGTGCTAAGTACAGCTGAAATCGTATTTGGGATTTGGAATTATTATGATTCTATTGAAAGGTACCGAGATACCGCGGCCCTGGAACACAAAGGGCAAAGAAGGAACATGGATGGGTTTTAGTCAGTAAAAGTCTGACACTCCCTCCCACTCCACCCAGAGCGGAAGGAGTTATCTGATGATTTCCCATACCAAAAAAAACGGTAATTTGTGGTTGCTGGCAAAAAATATGTCTCACTTATGGAATGGCGACTAAGAAAAAAAAGGAAAGGTAGTATTATTTATTCTTCCCAAATAATAAAGTCTTCAGCCAATTTGCTTACGACTATGCCAATTGCTAATTCTATTCTATAAACATAAGTCTTTTTCTAAACACGTAAATGTTTGTTGACCATGTCGTGCATATGTGTATGGTTTTGATTTAAGCCAGTGCACAATGCTAAATTTAAATTTATTGCGAACTACTCTTGCCTTGTATGCTGGCTGGCAAGTATCCTTCCGACACGATTCTGTAATTGCTTCGTACAGTAACCACGGGAGACGCGGTCATGCGTCTTGCGGCGTCAGCGGCCTGGAGACACTAACTCATTAAGCCATAGCCTGTGGGAACGGTAACTAGATTAACTTGACATTATATATTATTATGAGCTGTATTATATAAACAGCGTAGTAATTGTAGAGGCATAATTAAACTAAGGCAGGCATAATAAATTAAGCGTCTCTGTTAGAACCCTTGTGCTGTCCTGGTCCCGCCCGATGAAATATTCCAATCGACAAAAACCACGAATTTCCATTTTTTTGCATACTGTTTCGTATTTTATAAAAAAAAATGCTCTTTCGTAAGTTTGTCGTATGTCATTACTTCCCTGAATTTGACCTTTATTAGCAACCCCGAATGATGTAATAAAACAGTGTTTTTTTTTCAAATCAACGGTTTCGATTCCTGGCCAGGAACATAGTTTTTACAAAAATCCAATGATGCAGTTTTAGTTTTCATCAAAATCGGACCCGAAACTCGTTTGAGTATTTTTCGCTATTCTTCATAGTTTTGTAATTGACACCCACTTGAAAAGTTCACCCTGTATAATGAATAAATGCTTTTAGATCCAACGGTTCAGGCTCTGCGTTGAGTGTCAGTGATTGAATGAAATTGAAGTTTTCATTATGTAGATTTTTATAGTCTCATTAATAGGACCAAGGACAGTGAGCATGCATTGTAGGGCTCAAAAAGCTACCTAGGGTGACAAAATATCAGTTTTTCATAAAAGTGCAAAATTTCCTCCCTCACGACGAAGGAGCCACAATTATAATCTAAGAGCTAACGTTACTCATCATACAAAATTAAAATAAACCACCAAAGAGTTCTCATTTCGTGTGTTTAACTCAAACGTCTCCCGACTTGTGTACGTGGATGAAAAGTGTAGGTTTTAATTAAAAGGAACACGGCTTGCTCCGCACCGCAAAGGCTTGACATCGCGATTTGAAAGATGGAGGAATTTTCAGAACATTCTACAAGCCAAGTCCTTGAGTTTCTGATGAAGTTTAGTCTTAATGATACGTTTTAGAATAAAACTTGGGCTCATCGCGAATATAGAGGGAAGGGGTTGTAAAAGGAAATAATAAATGAGAGGCTAAGGGGTAGGCTCAGCTTTACCGGCTCCCGACTGCATTTAAGGTTTAGGTATCTACTAAAAACTAAAATAAATAATAACTACGGTACTACGGTAATTACTTTTGAGATTCATTACTCGTGTACCTACTTTATATTCTTAATATTATTCATTTATTGCTCGACTTTGTTTCATTTTCTTGTGCTAAGTTTAGTTAAGTTATTTTTAAAATAATCCACAGAAACGCTACAATAAATTGCCATTTATTTCTAAAAATTATTTATTTAAGATTGTCGCTGATGTGTCTAGATTAATGACGGGGTCTTACTTCGCTCGCTTCGCTCGTTCTCTAGACTCCGCCATCCCCTTCAAACCTAACCTGTACGGCCCCGACTCCGAAGTCCTGAGCCCCAAGTCCCGAGCTCGCTTCGCTCGCTCTTACCAAAAAGGCCAATAACTAAAAAAGAGGATCAAATATTATTTTTGTATACCAACTATTAATTGAGTATGTTTAAACATAATTATCATGTTACCTTGAATGCAGTTCATTTATAATTTATCCGTAGATCAACTAATATAGACATAATTAAAAGAGCTCATTTACAATGGATCAATTAGATTTTGGCGGATCAAATAATGTTATCCTCTAATTTAATGGGTTAGTATATGTATAGTCAATATTGTACACGACTATGCCGCGGTGGGCCACGCACGCTACAGTTATACATAGTTGTGGGAGTGTAGTGTTTACTGTAGTGGAAACGTAGACCCATGTAGACAAACAAATGAATCCACGCAGCTAAAATGCGCCACGTGCCCGTGCACAGCATGCGCCGCGGTGGGTTTTAGTGCAGCATTGTTTAAGCGTTAATTTTGATGTGTCTTAGTAATTGTGAAAATGGCTAATAACGTGTTAGTACCTTCTAACCATGCCTTGTGCATACAAAACGTATTGTAATACCTGATTGTATTTATTATTGCATCGTCTCAATAAATACACGTACTTCGTAATATGTAACACAATGTGCAGTCAGTACATAACAAGATAATAAATTGCGTCACCTAAATTTACATTCAAACATAAGAGAATTCCGACTTCCGTTTCATATAGGATGCAATAATCAAATCTGGAAAAAGTAAAAGCTTTTGAAACCTACTTACATCAACATTCATCGAGGCCATGAAATTGGCACACGAATCTCATTTGAATGTTCGCAGTTTCGCACATTCGCAAATTGTTCTTGCAGTAACAGCGTTTATGATCCTGACCAGTTTTATTTTGCATATTAAAACGTGTTATTCCAATGCAACTTATAGTGTTAGGCAGATGATCATTATATGAAAATGCAACTTCTAAAACTCTGGCCAATGAGATGCAAAATCCAATGCCACGCAGGATGTAGGACAAAATTCGCCTATGCTGGATGCATTAACTAGCTGATATGGCGTCAAAAAGTGGAGTTAAAGTATCGCGGGACTTTCTAATCTTTAACTCATTTAACGATTACCTACAATGCTTCCTCTCCTCATAAGAGTTCCACGAAGTAAAGAACTCATAACGTACATTTTCCTCATGTAGGTACTATCGTCGGTTCATAAGACATTTTGGTCTGGTTGGTATTGACCTCAGTGTGGCCAGAGCTTTTTATTCTTCCACACATAACTGTAACACTAAGTTTATACATATTAATTCTACAATCTCTTCTCACAGTGCCAAAGAACAAGAAAGGAAAATTCAAGCTAGGATGAAATATTTAACCGAATTCAAAGAGAAACAGCGAAAAGAGCGCGCAACGAAGGCCCGTGACAAACAGAACAGGATCAAGCAGAGGGTTCTGGCTGCGAATGAAATGGAACTCCGCCGCAAGATCACTATGATACGGCAATGGCGAGCAAATGAGAGGAAGCGACTGGCCAGACTGCGACGAGACAGAGAGTTGAAGTTGAAACGGCTAGAAAATGAGGTAATGTTTTTTTTTTCTTAGCCTGTTCTGTCCCACTCCAGCACCCGTAGCATGACCACCGTGGAAACGGGTTTCTTTTACGGAACAATCGACAAAATGACAGATTTCTTTGCACAATCTGTCATTTTGTAGATTCTTCCGTCAAAGAAATCCGTTTCACGCGTGCTGAGCAAAGAAGACTTCCATCTACTCCTTCTACTTCTTACGAACCCGCGCGTCGTCCTTCCAATTCTAACGGAACCTATGCAGTGCATCCCACTATATCCTACGCGTCCTACCGCGACTGCCCCTCGTTGTCTCTGGGCACCAGTTTTATGCTATTTTGACCCACAGTTCGTTCGGCGCGCGGCTGACCATGTCCTGCTCAGTTCCATTTAAGTTGGGCAGCTGTAGTTACATTGATTTATCGCATTTTTGATTATGTTAATGCTTCTCGTTTCTTCTCTGGTTTTAACATGCTTTAAGTAAGAATAGTCTGGAGACATGATTTGTATGAGTTGCGGACAACATGCGGATCCAATACTTCAAAACTTTTATATAAAGCAGTTCATGCTGGCTACACCGTGGCGACGTCCGAGTGCTGGTCCCTACAAATAGAGCAGACATGAACATGATTAGCGCAAATCCATCCTCATATGATAGGCTACGTAAACAATGTTATTTGCCAGAATATTTTTTTGAATTTGTACCAGATTTCTATCCATCATAACATCAAATATTTATGTTAATTAAACCCAACAGTATTTAGAAAAAAAAAATATATAAAGAAATAACTTGATACAATGGAGTTTTCCAGTATGTCGGACCTCTATAGTAGTTTCGAAATACTGTTGAGATATTTTCCATTCATCTCGCAAGCGTACAGCAATATTAAAAATGCGTGCTCGCCTACCGGGAAATTCGATTTCTGGTTGAAATTTGGCAGTATAGCGATGACAATGAAATGCAAAATATTTTTCAACGCGATATTTCCGTAGGATTTTGCATTTTTTGTCAGGTTTCAGTTGACTGTCGCATACGTAACTAAATGACTTTTACTGGTATAGGTTTCTGTGCCTGAAATGTTAACTTCTTCACAAATAAAATGCCTGATAATTGAAACAAATTAAACAGAATCTACCAAATATTTGAAAAATAAGAGACAGAATTTCAATTATGGTATCCCACATATGTATTAAGTTCATCAAGATAATCACTCAAAATAACTTAAAAGCGTCTTGAAATGGCATTTATCTCTTTGTGAAGTTTTTTTTTTTTAAGTGATATTTAGGTTAAACGTGATTTTCAAGAGAAGCATTTGCCAAATTAATGTTTGGAAAGTGAGTGTTTATAAAATAAAACATTTGAGGAATAAGTTGTTTGTAAAATAGATAGTAAGTATATGAAAAGTTAGTTGAAAATTTGCCAAAGAAGTTTTGATGAAAGATTAGTGAAGCCATGTAAAATAAGATAAGTAATATTAATTCCGTCTGAGGCCTACCGGAGGTATGTACATCTCGCTGTGTACATTTGAGGGAAGTGGTCGTCGCGGTTTTGGTGAACGATAGGCTGGTGACGCACCCATTACTAAACCGAGCCAAATTGTTGGAGTAATTGGTTTCTTGTTCAGCATACATTGGGACCTTGTTCAGCGTGGCTTGGGACCTAGTTCAGAAATGAGATAGAATTCGGTTCGACAAATAACTAAACACTGGTTTACTTCTTTTTCATGGAAGGAAAATGAAGTCTTCTGCTGACGGTTCTACGACCAATGAGGTTCTGGCGTGACTATCAACGTATTTGCAGTCATAAGCTCGATAAAATTCCCTAAGACGAAATTCATGGAAATCTGTGGTAACGACAATGTGCAATGTAAATGTCTAATGCTGTTAAACTTCCAGGCGAACAACAAATGGATCGCACGCGTGGAAACTCAGAACATGAAGATACAGGAAGAACAACTGCTCTTGAAAATATATACTGAGGACATGGCTGCTGGCGCTAGGAGAAGAGAAAAGTAAGTCAACTTTGTGAACACATTGCCTGATCTTCCTTCGGTCCTGTCGGATTGCCGTCCATATCAACTTCGAGATAGGCCATCATCTTTCGTACCCAATTATTGGGATGGTACCAAAATGGATTGTGAAAATCACAAATCATTTTCATACTCAAATTTTACGCTGTTAACTCGTAAGCTTTATCAAATATTGTGACTCTATAACAAGTTTAAAACAACAGTTTCGATAAAATCCAATTAATATTTTGAGCTCCACAATATTCTGACTTTGCTTAAGTAATAATTGCAAATCGTTGAAAAAGGATTTTGAATTACGGGAGTGTTACCTACTAGAATTGATATTTTTGACACTATTAGGACATCCATACTAATATTAGAAATGCGAAAGTAACTCTGTTTGTTTGTTTGCTACCTTTTCACGACTAAACAGCTGTTCTGATCGTAATGAAATTTGGCGAGCAGATAGATTATATTCTGGGGAAGGACATAGGCTATATTTTTTTTCCTCACTCATACTCACCAAAATAAAATGCTGAGATACGAAAAGCTACAGTTTTTGGTTCTACTCAGTTCTTGAAGACCAAAAACTTTCTTCCTATCAAAGCTTTTATAACTTATTTTAAAATGGTGAAGAACACGAAGTCGCTTAGCTATAAGCAACCAATAAGTCTTAATACAAAGACAGTCAATTCCCAGATCGTTGAGACAATAAGCAAGTACCTAATCTTAATTTATGTTGATTCATTTCGTTCTTTATAGCGACAGATTACAGAGCAATAAAGTCCTGATTGTGTTCCGAACGACATCTAAATTGCTTTTGTAAGAAACACGTCAGAGCTAATAAAGTTAAGAAAAGCTTCAAGTGGATGAAACAAATTTAATGAATTTTAATATAAATACAGGGTGTAAACGAACCCTTTACGAAGCCGTCAACCAAGCATTCTGTACAACAAACTAAGTAACTCTACGCAAAAATTATTGCTGGGAAACGATTTGTTTTGGGATGAAAAATCACGTTTTACGGCAAAACTCAATGTTACGCACTCAAAACTTAGTGCTGATGGATGCTTTGAATAGTAAACGGGTCATGGAGTTAATTAAAGTAAAGTTAAAATTCTTAAAAAGTGGTTTAAAAAAAAACTTGTGAAAAAATTTGAACTTTGACCTCAAATAATATATCTCCGTAACTAGAAGGTTGCCAGGTATGGTCCAGAACAAAAAAATGATCGTAATGACAACAAGTGCCTTTCGGCTTCATTAAGGGTCTTTTTACACCCTTTATGTGTATTCTTTCTTTTTCGTGTGGTTAGTGCTTTACCTGGTGTCAGAGTTTGCCGCCCATGTGCCTCTGACTTGGCTTTACATACCGACGAGAAATATCTCTCAGGCCTAAGATTAAGATTTACAGAAATAAATATATCTTCATGAAACAAATGATTCTGAATGAAAAAAAGTTGGTGAATGGAACTGAAACTTTGTTTGTTAAAAATCAAACATGTCAATGGTCATTTGTTTGTTAGGGTCTCCAGAGATGAACTGCACACCATCTGCTAAAATGCAGGTTGGATGCAGTTTTTGTACAGCTGACGTAACTCCATAACCCGAAACTGCTAACCAATTGTCGTCTGCTCTGATTTAGACCGTTAGAGAAAGTGATACTGTTGGCCTGTGTCGTCCCACTGCTGGGCTTTTCCCTACGGCTTCCAGTATTTTAATCCAGGGCTATTGTGAAGAACTGGCCGTTTGTTTTATCCAGCTAGTTCCGTCATCTTCTACGAGGTCTGCCGCGACGCCTTCTGGCTGTATAGGGGTTCCACAAACTGGCTTTTCCGGCCCACAGCTAAAAGATAACCACTGACACTAGCATTTAAACTTGGAATTTCTGCCATAAAATGACATGCCCTAAACCTGTGTTTCGTATCCCAGTAGTATCTTCACTAGTGTAACTCCTACCAATTTTCAAGGAAATATGTTCACCAGGAAAGCAGAAGTATACGCGTACAACACAGATCTACAGTTGCAGCGCATCAGGCTAGCCAACTGGAAGTTGATACACGGCAGCCAAGCCAAGCAAGCGGGTCTCGTCAGGAAAATGGGAATGGAGTTCGAAAGGGTAACATAAACACAGTATTTTCTGTCTCCCTCACGTTGACTGCTGCACTAATTAAAGGGTGCTGAATTTGGTTTTAATATCCAAGTAACACTGAGGATTTTTTTTTTCGGCTGGGAAGTCATCAAATGACCCCGCCCGCTCTGGGCGGAGTGGAAGGGAGTGTCAGACTCTTACTGACTAAAGTCCGTCCATGTTCCTTCTTTGCCCTTTGTGTTCCAGGGCCGCGGTATCTCTTTCGAACAGTCCCGCAGCCCGTAACAGTCAGGCCTCAGATTTTTTCAAAAGCAACCCGTAGTTTACCTTTGTTCCTTTGAAAGAATTAATGCTGCTTCTCAGTATTATAGTCAAGCTATGGTAGGTTTACTCCAATTCCGTTTTATCAGAATAGTTGACAAAATGAGAAAACCATTACTGCCTCGTTGGCGTAGTGGTTGCAAACTGGTGGCGTGGTGGTTGTACTGCTGAGCAAGAGGATCTGTGTTTGTTCGAGCAAGGTGTTATTGGGTTTTTCCATCAGAAAAAGGGTTTGGAGTCTGGGTTTGTGCCCGATTTGATGCCAAAAGGCTCGCCTTTCTTACACATAACTGTGATTGCACCCCTGCCTAATCCTTCGGGAAAGACACGTGTTATATTACATAATAAAAAAACAATCAATTGTCTTTGAACATTCTTTATATCAATTTTCTGCATATTTTCAGTCGAAGCGCGGCGCCAAAGGCATGAGTCCCGAGCTGGCCTTCAAGATAGCCAGCGAAGCCATGGCAAGTGCACTGTCGACAACTGGCGATACACTGATGACCCTGGGACAGGCGCGAGCTAGGATGGACGTGGAGACAGCCCTGCCCATGGCACCAGTTCATATTCTAGAAGAGGTAAGCCGATGTTGATCACGCAGACAAAACTGTGTACCAACCAAAACTACTTTTGCGATTTAGGTTGGTAAGTTGTTTTTTGTGACCCTTTTAAAAATATTTTTATACAATCACTAGATAATTGTAACTACGGCGGTGTGACCGTCGGACTGCCAAGTCATAGGTCTCGAGTTCGAACCCAAGGCACGCACCTCTGATTTTTCGGATTCATGTGCGTATAGTATAATTATCACTTGCTTTTCGGTGAAGGAAAAACATCGTGAGGAAACCAGCATGCCTGAGAGATATTTCTTGACGGCATGTTAAGTCAAGTCAGAGGCCCATGGGCGGCATAAAAACTCTGACACCAGGTTACGAAGTAACCACACGATAAAGAAAAAAAAAAACATGTAAACATTTATTTTTAATAGAGAAAACTTAGAATAATTTTTGCGTACAGTTACTTAATTTGATGTACATACATATTTACATAATGACGGCGCGGTTGGCGCAGTGGCTGAGCGATTGACTGCTGCGCTGCGTGTCGCGGGTTCGATTCCCGCACGGAACAAATATTTGTATGGCCTACAGGTAGTTGTTCCGGGTCTGGCTGTTTGTGTATGTGAGTTTAAATGTGTGTTAACGCATCCACGATACAGGAGAAATTTCTAGCGTGTGGCAACGTTTTTTTTTAATAGTAATAATGCTTGGTTGACGGTTTCGTTTTTGTATAATAACGGTTTTAACTGTCAAAACTGCTTTCGAACAATATTTTTTACAGTAAAATTTACGCCATCTTTATTTCTTAAAACTGAGATAGAAAAAAAGGTTACATCTGCCGTGATTTCTGATGATCAAAATTTAAACTAGTCCTGAATTCTACGCCTATATATTAAAAATCTGGAAAACTCAAACTGAACCTAAAATTACAACTAAATCCTTCCTGAAACCCTAAATGAAATCCAAAATTAACTGAATATTCTTGAACAAACGCGTCTTTAAATATTGTAATTTATGTAGGTTCACTTACTGCCGACATATGGCCGCTATTATTTCGACCTCTGTCAGCAATAAACCGCGGATTGTACGGAACCTTTAAGAATATTGTGTACTAAAGTACTAATCCAACTACTGCAACTCCAACACCCCCCTAACCCCCCCTTTCTAACTAATTCAATCAACATTGTCTTCTATTACCTATCTATTATTCTATCGATCCTTCTATTATTAATCAAAATTATTAATCAAATAGAAGCCAATGTTTATTGAATTAGTAGGAATTGTTATTTTTGTAATGTTTTCTTCTTAAAATGCATTATTTTAAACCTAATGCTGCACAACTATTAACTACCCAAAATCTAAACAATACTGGTCCTATAAATCACTCTATCCTCATCATAATTTCAGCCACAAGCGTGACTGCAGTGCTGTGCATGAGATTCTGGGTTCGATTCCCGAGTTGAGCAATGTGGTTTTTCGAGCAGGAATTTCTCAGTATCCGCCCGATGGCAAAGACATGATGGCGAAAGGCTCCCCCCTTTGGCATGGGACTTACAACTAGCGATTTTTGTTTGCTCTAAAAGTACACCTCTGCCTACCTCTGGCAATTACGGGCTTGGAGTTATAAGATTATGTCTTTCTATTTTAGCTGCTGGAGTCTTCGATAATGGAATTCGCCCGTCGTCGCGTGCACCTACTCTTAGGTGACGTAGAACGTGCGGTGCAAGCTCGGGCAGCCATCATATTCTTCAAGAACTACAGGCCTCCGGTCGGGAAGAAGAAGTAAGTTCGTTCTTAGTAATCTAAAGGATAAGACCTCCTTATTAGGGATTATAATCCTCCCTCCCAAAAGATATGGTAGCAGAAACTCTTGCATGCTGTCTGTAATCACCGAAGAATCTGGCTAGCGATCCTTTTCAACTCTTGACCTTCATTTCTGCGGGGATAGGATCATGTTAGCAAACATTAGCGCCTTGTTGGCTTAAAATATAAATTGCTTATACCAGTTTTACCATTTTTTTACCTATTATAACAGAAGTTTTGAATGGAAAGAATGATGCTTATATTATGATACTGATACTACTACAGGTATTTGTAGTAGTACCTAATATAGATAGCTGAATGGTCTACTAAGGTATCTGAGTTCAAACCCGATTTATATTTATAGCATAACTTTCAACATGATGGTCAGAAAAGCTTTTCTGCATGAATCAACCAATACATTTTTGAAGTATTTCGGCTTTTATAAAATAACGTAGGTCTGGCGCACACAAGATCTCCCTCTATATCGCTTATACCTACATCCTTATTTTCATCCTGTGGCATTTTCTTCGTTTAAGTCCAAGAAAATTGATTAAACTTAATAACCTTGTGTGTGTTTGTAATTCTGAAAGTGACGCCGGTGACTGAAAAATTGCGCTGTAATCAGTTATGGCAAGCAATGCGAAGGAATTAGGAAAATTTGAGTATGAATGTGGGTAGGGGACCTGCACGCAAAATACGCACTTTGTCGTGGAATTGCGGATACCAGCCCGTTATACAATACAAGAGTAGGGGACGACCAAAGAAACGATGGATGGTCTGTTTGAAAGATGAAAAGGATAAAAAGGGGTCACTCATGAGATGACCACTCATAGAGGAAGGTAAGGAAGAAGTCATGCTGCACCGACACCAAATAAATTGGAATAAGGGCAGAAGAATAATGATGAATCATGTGTTTATTTCCACGACAGGCCAAAGCAACCTCGTTGGTCTGTCCAAGTGGCTACGGAGCTGACGAAAATGTATGCAAAGACAGGAGGGCCACACGGGGACAGTATGATCGAATTCGGTGATACTATCAAAATAAAAGACGAAGAGGAAATAGACTATGAGCCTAAAAGCGCTAGGAACAGACCACCTACGCCTGTGGTATGTAGTCTTTCTTCTCTTTTTGGTATTCTTTGAAACTTATTGCATCTGTCTCGCAACTGTACTGTTTTCGCTGTAAGAAGGTACGGGTGACACTAGACGAACCGTTCCTTTTCAATCTTGAATGTTACCGCGATTTACAATCATGACGGAATATTTTAGCTGCACCCTAATTATCATAGTTTAAATACGGAATCAGTAATGACTGTATTAAATTAAATAAGTTCACCCTGCCAAGATGTTATGGACTACAAATAAAATCAAGATGAAAAAAAATAAACAAAGTCTTATGCGTCATATGCGTGTAACGTAACGCCATAGACATGTTTAGTAATGGGATGTATAACTATAATGGATACTCGATATTTTTATAGAAAAAGAAGTTTACCTTAAGTATTTTGTGTTTGACCTGTATGTGTGTTTGTCCGTTTCTTTGTTCCCAAATTTTATTTTTAAAAATTTTGTTGTTAAACATCTATATTGTATTTTAAAATCTTTACCGAAATTGCTCGTTGGTCACAAGAGCTACTGTTGCGCATGAGGTCCGCGGTTTTTTATTTATTATAGTCAGGATTTGTACCCGGTTAACGGCAATGAGCTCTCCCCCCTATTATATGGGTCTTAAACATTACTAGCGAAATGCGTGTGTACTCATACTGAGAAACCACGCAAAATTGCAAATGATTAAAAGTTACATTCGGTTGCAGCCGTCAAAGACGAAGTTGGCCGAAGTGACTTTCGTCGACAGGGTGGAAGACTTGCCCGATCCTGTGGCTTTGCCCACCCACCTTCCTGAGAGAAAGAAATTACTTGAGGTAAGGTGCCTTGACACACCAAGACTACTCTTTCGGGCTATGTCACATTTATTACCGCTGGGAGCAACTGGAAGTGTCATGAGAGTTGCCGAGGATCGAGTTAAATGAACGTGCGATTGAAGAGGCCATGTCCAGCAGTGGACTACTGTAGGCTTATGATGATGACCCTTTTTACCCGACTGCGCGACGCAAAGGAGTGTAATGTGTTTATATACAGGGTGTTTCTTTAAAGTGAACAATGTGGGGACATCCGATCTATAAGATACAACGAGAATTCGTTATAAGCATCTGTCTGTATATCCTTACTTCCTTACTAATATTATAAATGCGAAAGTAAGTTTGTTTGTTTGTTACCTTTTCATGCCTAAACCACTGAACCGATCATCCTGAAATTTTGCATAATAAGTTGTCAGGTAACGGACAGAAATGGACATAGGGTACCTTTCATCCCGAAAAAATTCTTCTCATGAATAGATGTTCGTATGATTATAGATGACGCTACGTATCCTTCGAATCATGATTGAATTATATTATTACAAGCAGTACAACCCGAATTGATTTTCGAATTCTAAATTAACGCGAGCGAAGCCGCGGGCAGAAGCTAGTTTATTATAAGGACAGATTCTTTTCACATTACTTTACATAGACCATGGTCATTGGTGAACTCATTGTAGAATGTGAAAAAAAGCAGGTTTTTGGTGGGCAAGAAACTATAGTAGCACATTACCGTCGCCATTTTGTTTTATAAACTTGCGGCACACGTTGAAACTGAAATATATTTATTAGTAGAGAACACTTAAATAAAAAACCTTAAGGCATATGAAGCTCTAATGTCCATCTACGATGCCGAGATATTTTAGATCTTATATAGGGTGACTGCTAATTAGTGACCGATACTTAAATACGTGATTGTAGTCATGATAACAATCAACTTTCTCAAAGTTTTTTTTTTTTTTTTAACTTTCTCTTTTATCCCAATTACACAACCGCCGTATGAAATTCTGTGATCTATCAGCTGTTAGCCGCGTGACGCCGCGGGCCGTTCTGTCTCATTACTATCGTACCGTGCAACAGTGGGTAGGCAGAGCATCCGCGCGGCTCGCAAGCTCGCTCCGTAAGGGGCGTTCGCGCCACGGGACGGCCGCCACGGTCCGTATGCGGTGTTCGGGAAAGTTGTTTGTTATCATGAGTACATACATGTGTTTAAGTATCGGTCACTAATTACCAGTCGCCCTATATACACCTAGTTCATTGTGAGTCGCAAATTTGTAGAAAATGGACGATGGGTGATTATTTTTCATGTTATTGCAGATGATAAATGCCTCAGCGAAGCTATTGTCAAGGTCTGTGAGCCAGAAGGTGCTGAAAGGTATGGACGTCACCGTAGGCAATGTGACTTTGCCGAACATGAGGCACCCAAGTAAGTACCTATTGTTAATTCTTTTAAGTTTGGGGGAACCTTGCTTGCTTTAGTTTTTAAATAATGTGTGTCTTATTAAAATATCTGTCATTGTAACTGCAGCAGAAAATTCAAATAGCCAACAATATTTAGCAATGTTTTTACTTTAGTAGAGTCCCGAACCTTGATTCGTGTATTTCTTTTTGGCTTAAAATAAGGCTTCGTTTATGTCGAAAAATTTGCCATCGCGGGTCAATCCTGCACTGCGATGAGGTTTGCATAGGCACGTGAAGATTAGCACAAGCAAAGAGAGTCCAATATCCAGTAGTGGGTGAAGTCGGGCTGTGGATGATGATGATTATGATGAACTCGAAATGTAGGGTACAGCAAATTTTAGGGTTGATCTCATCGAAAAAGCAATTATACATATTACTTACTAGCTGGTGCCCGCTATAACTACCTCCCTGCCAAATTTCAAGTTAGTAGCACAAAAAAAATAAAGGCCTTTCATACAAACTTGAGAGAGCCCTTAGACCTCCTTAATCCGGCCCTGTCGCAAAATCTGTTCTTAGCGGACGTCTACTAACTATAAACTACTTCCCTGTCAAATTTCATCTTGATACGTCAAGCGGTTTTTGATATTTCGTGATGAGTGAGTGAGTGACCTTTCGCTTTTATATATTTAGATTAGATAGATTTAGAATAATTTAGATAATATTATTTCACTTACAAATGAACTTCGCAGTGGAATGGGGCGAGGCGGTGGAGGGGCTCTCGAACGCCGTGGTGGACAACCGCATCAACGCGGACTGCGCCGACGTGCGCCGCGCCAGCGAGTTCCTCGCGCACCGCATCCTCTGCTCGCTGCAGGCGCAGATGAAGCTGGAGAAGAAGGTACCTTCACGCCTGTCTAACTCAAAGGGTTAGGCAGAAGTAACAGTGCATAACCAGTGGAAGACAGACAGACATTGAAAATGGTGTAGAAATTCGTTACAAGAAAACTGGCATGTGCCCACACGCAAATGTTCGAGAACACTGAGTCCATCTGACCGACAACCCCCACTGGGCTTGCGTGTTAGAGTACTACCCACTCTTCTTACATTGAGGAAGCCTAAATACCAGCTGTGGGAACGTTTTACGGTCAGATCAGACAGAACGGCTGCATTAAAAATAGGACCGTTTTACAACAACGTAAAGTAGAAAATTGTATGATATTGTTGCGGACTTCAAGCGTCACCTGGTGTATGCTTGCGACTCGATCGCACGCCTTGAAAAAATGGGAATATGGTCCTATTTTCAATGCACCCAGTAATTTGCTCGCGCATTTTCGTTTCTGTCTGAATTGGACCTTTGGCTGGCACGCGTGGGTTCGAATCCCATCCTGGCGTGAATGAGCGACAAACCGATTTATTTACAAAACTGAAACTAATAACCCACTACCATACAATTTTAAATCAGCGCCTGATGCGATATGATGATGTCATAATAATGAATTAGAAATATGCGAAAGTGAGGGCAGCGCTACAAAAATCAAAGTGACTGTGAAGACAGCAGTAGTATTAGTTGTTATTGTTTCCATGAAAGAAAGAAAGAAAAAAATATTTATTTTTCGCACGGACATGACGTGCATCATACAAAATGACAAAAAAAATACAATAAACATACAACGCATACCAAATATTTATAATTTCAACAGGACGAGACAAAAAAAAAGGAAAAATACGTTAACATCTTACACGTCATGACTGCGACAAATATTTTTTTTTCCATGCAGACAGTACGCATTTTTTTTTTGTTTTTTGTAAGTTTTTTTTTCTACCTTTGTACAGAAAGCGAAACTAAAAGTAATACCAGAACCACCATCACCTCAGCCAGAACCTGCCAAAAATGTAAACTCCTCAAATGGCAAAACTAGTCCCTCTGATCCTTTAACATAGAAAGTGGATATTTCGTCGCTGAAGATATATTGGTGTGTTTATTTTGTTTTTCGCTTTTTTTTTCAATTAATTTTTTTAACAACCCGCAGTTACATTTTTGTATATTTTTTTAGATCGATCTACAAATCTAGTTTTCGATTATAAGTATTTGTTTTTGTGTCTTTTTGTGTGACTTTTTACTTCTTCTACTAACAATAGCGACATTTCGCTTACGATTTTTATTTTTGATCCGAATTTGAGCACCTGCGCAGGGAGCCTATCTGAAAGTTTACGAATATACAGGGTGTAAGGGACATCCCTCCGCAAACTGACAGGGTGCATTCAGCTCCTTATTTTAAATCATATTCCACCGGAATTTTTCTTACGATTTTTTTTTTTGTTTTCTTTGTCAGTTACTATTCCTTTATTTCAATTTAAATTACATTCTCTGTACGCAGCACTCCATTTATGTAAATAATACGGCTAAATACTCTAACGAACGACGCGTGTACTCAGCTGTTCACTTCCTGCCTAACTACAGAGTTCATCAAACTCATCGTCGCGCTTGCCGTTCGCTACGTGCGTTTTGCCACGGTAACGATACATTGCGTATGAGGAAATAAAACAAATAAAATTTATTGGTTTGCCGTAACGTTCTTGAAATAATTTCTTGTACCGGTCATCTTTTTATGATATTACTGAATTCACCCCATCAGTCTACGAAGGGGGGCTGTCCTGTATTTTTTAGCGTTTACATCACGCCCTACCAACTCAGCTATAAAATTTTCGTGCTGCAAATGCTTGCTAAAATACCCTTTAGGCTCCCCTTACAAAAGCCCTTCAGTGCCAAACATTTTTGTCTTCATGTTGCGACCAATGATGGTAAGGGTCGTTTTCAATGCTCCTGCAGTTTCATTATATTCAATAAAGCAGTGGCGAAGGTTCCATACAACTCGATTCCTACCGGCTCCCATTTGAAAAATGGCACAGTCAGTATTTTATAGACAAATAATATAATAATATTAAAGATATGTACTCCAGCTTACCTCTTACAAAAATTGACGCTTCGCTACTGCAATAAAGTCACATTTGTAATTTCAGAAGCAACAGGAAGCAACAGATGAAACGAAGCATGACTTCTATGTTCCTGATGAAATTAAAGAAGACGTATCTTTGTAACCCGAAAGAAATCTTCTTTCCTTTTATTTTTTGTATAGTGTAACTAGATAGCGAATTTCATACAAAATTACTTCCATTTTTTAATGTGCTTTTTAATCGTTTTTTCAATTTAGCTTTAATTTCTAGCTTTTGAGAATTTCATTTAAAACACATGAACATGTGTTTTTTTATCTCTTTGATGTTATTTGTATCAAATCTAAGTTTTTGATCGTCTTATTAAATTTATTTTAAACGGCGCTTCTGAGTTTTATTTTTAATTAGTGGTATTGGTAGTACAAGTGTTACTCGTTCAACGTTAAAGAACTAAAGTATTCAAAGGACAGAGAGGTACTCGTTACTTTTTACCCGACTACGGCGAAGCCAAACGGGAGGGTTATGATTTTAGCAGTCTATGTATGTTTGTATTTACGTATGTTCCACCGTAGCGCTTAAACTATTCATCCGATTTTGATGAATAAGGTGTCAATCGATTCGTTATTATGGCCCGGGTAATATTGGTTACAATTTAACTGAGTTCAACAGGAGGAAACGATTTTACCATGTAAACCCCGAATTTAATTAGAGCGTGATTTTTCAGTAGTCGTGTATTTTAGTTGTAGTATACTACACAAATTCTTGTTATCAGTTGGCGTGCCTAGGGGCTAACAATACGGCAAGTCAGAAACCCGAACATTATGAAGAGTGGTAGATTATAAGGGCAAGCCAAGCTTGTAGGCTTGTATGAAGGCACTGCCACTAATGGGTTATTCCCAGTTGTCCCCACTGTCAACGCCACCACTGGTGACAAATGGGATTTCTTTCCATAAAATGTCCCATTTGCCACCAGTGGTGGCGTCACCAGTGGTGGCAATTGGGAATAGCCACTTTTTTTGTTCCCAGTTGCCACCAGTGGTGACAAATGGGAAAAATAAAATGATACGCCTCCATATTAGTACGGTACACAAAACGAGAGAAATAAAACATTGCACAGACTAATCAAGGTTTTATTCACAATAATTTACATATTCTCTACTAAGGATGTCACAGATTTACACTTATGTATACAATCACACAATCATTTACTTCGAATTTTCTAATTTACATCAAATAAATCAGACAAGTCCAAATTTTTTTAATACGTAATCCTGTAATTCCTAGGGTTTTATCACAGAGTTACAAGCTTCAATGATCAACTTTCTTATTATTATTTATCACAGATCAGTATATTATTCACAATAATTGACGTTTTATAATATTCTAACTTACCAGCTATTATTTTACTCAGTTGTTTTCCAAGTTGGTCTATCACAGATTAATCAATGCAGTATTTACAATAAATTATATTTCTTTTTTTCATATCACAGATCAACATATTATACACAATAATTAACTTTACATATTTTTTCGATTTAGGTATTATTTTTATGATAATCCTGCGCGAAGCAGTATAGTTCCGTGACGTCTTTTTATGTAAACTAACGAAACTGCACCAGAACTGCACGACGCACTTGACCCTGACATTGTTAGAAATATGCTGATGAATGTTACGTCACTGGTCTATGAACTGAGAACAGCAATTAGTGGAGAGGGTTGTTCGACAGGATAGGAGCGTGAAAGTTACGCAAATTTTTTAAAGTATTATACCAAAATCAGACAAATATGTGAAGTCAATTATTGTGTGATATTATAAAAAGGAAGTAAGTACCTATATTTCTTTGTAACTTATCGTAATCGTCCATCTTGGAAAACAACTGAGTAAAATAATAGCTGGTAAGTTAGAATATTATAAAACGTCAATTATTGTGAATAATATACTGATCTGTGATAAATAATAATAAGAAAGTTGATCATTGAAGCTTGTAAGTCTGTGATAAAACCCTAGGAATTACAGGATTACGTATTAAAAAAATTTGGACTTGTCTGATTTATTTGATGTAAATTAGAAAATTCGAAGTAAATGATTGTGTAATTGTATACATAAGTGTAAATCTGTGACATCCTTAGTAGAGAATATGTAAATGATTGTGAATAAAACCTTGATTAGTCTGTGCAATATTTTATTTCTCTCGTTTTGTGTACCGTACTAATATGGAGGCGTATCATTTTATTTTTCCCATTTGTCGCCACTGGTGGCAACTGGGAACAAAAAAAGTGGCTATTCCCAATTGCCACCACTGGTGATGCCACCACTGGTGGCAAATGGGACATTTTATGGAAAGAAATCCCATTTGTCACCAGTGGTGGCGTTGACAGTGGGGACAACTGGGAATAACCCCCACTAATTAGATCTATGATCTGAGGGTGTCTTTATCCTCTGCATCATGGTTACGTACTGCCTACGAATAAATTGGATACAATGCTAAATAAATCATTTGGAACACAGCTCTGTCAACCGCGGAAAGAATCTTAATATCTTTGATTGAATTTGACGGCTCGGTTGGCGCAGTGGCTGAGCGATAGACTACTGCGCTGCGTGTCGCAAGGTACAAATGTTTGTATGGCCTATCTATAGGTAGTTGTAGTTGTAGTTGTTCAGAGTCTGGTTGTTTGTGTATGTGGGTTCAAATGTTTGTAAACGCACCCACGATACAGAAGAAATTCCAAGTGTGGCAACGTTTAAAAAAATGTACCTGTAACCTACCCAGGATCTAGATAACAATCACCAATCGGTTAAACCTGTCGGAGAAAAGACTGCTGCAAGTGCAATCTAATCTCCCAAACCACCAATCACCACCATCACCAATTCACCACTATAACCGATAACCCCTCATACAATTCACAATAGACTTATATTGGCAATTTCCCAGCAAAAGGGACTGGCTTAATTCCGGAATACTCTCGAAGCCAACTTATTCTTGGAGGGTGTAGTAGGTAATTTTGGTCAAGCGCTGCTACGTGATCGGAAAGCGATACCGTACACTTATCTCACTCAAGTTCTCGTTTAAGAGCTCACTGGCATCTTTGCGATGTAGATTGGACGAAAGAACAATTTGGGGGATTGAATGTTAAAGATGCACATCGGCTCTTGGTCTATGCTTCTATGAGAAACATAAAACAGCACTTTTTAGGTGACATCCTTACTCCTTACAAAACAGCGATTGAAACACCAATGGACAAAATGGAACTGAGATTGAGAATTGGTTTTGTCATGGTTACCGACTTATTGTTATGTTGGCATGTGCATCGCCAGGGGGTGGCAGATGGGGGGTAGCTGCCCCTAGAGACTTGTTTTAAAGTCATGGCTTCCTGCTTGATGCCACAGATTTAGTAAGTATGTATTGTATTGTATAACGGGCTGGTTTCCGCAACTCCACGTCAAAGCGCGTACACTAAAACCACTCTGAAAATAAAATACTTTTAAGGTTAAAACTGAGCCTTTGAGTACTTGTACTATGTAGCGCTACAAAATTACACATTTTCACACTGTAAGCGTGCGACTGCGGGCGTTCAGCCTGCGAGAAAACTGTTCTTACAGAGGTAGGCGCCTCTTAAATAAGTCTTTTCGCAGGTTTTTTCTGCCTCTGGCTTTTCACTTATTATATTGAGGCTATATTATGATGAGGCTGAAATAAATTAGCGAGCCGCTTGCCCCAAGGCTGTAATAGGCATTGATTGGTAGATATTTTGATTTCAAACTATCTGAATTTATTCGAGGCAAGGTGTAAAAAATTTCGAGCTCGCTTCGCTCGCTCTTGCAGCCTAATTCATCATCGTTTTTTTTTTCTTTGTAAGTATAACCTAATAGTTCCTATTTCTGAATGAAGGTTCACAAGAAAATATGTCCGAAACGGCTTGGTGTTAGTTTCGCTCGCTCTCTGACCCTTAGTTCCTTTTGTTCTTAAAATTATTAACTAATGAAGGTATGTTGTATGATGTACTAAATACTGAACACGTGATAACCGTTTGTACATCGATGTCGCTTTCACCATGTAATGTATGGATCAATCAAAATCAAAAAAACTAAATCAAACTTTTGAATTGTTGAAACAAAGACTACAATGAATGTATCTACAGTCTCAGTCACAAAGCATAAAAATTGTAAAAGTACTGTAGTTGCCCATTCAAAAGTGCAGATCGTTGTGGAGAAAACGGGCAAAGACGGGCAAGAAACTCCATGGACGATGACTCCAATATGAACGCAAAACATGAATGTAAGAAATCTATAGCGAACCTTTTTACCAACTAGACTTTTAGATATCCTAGAAGGCTTCATTTATAAAAAAAACCAACCAGCCACTAACCCTAAAAAAAACACAAAAGTCACATTTCAAAATCGAAACGTCACAAAACGTCAAAACTTCAATAAAAATGTGAACTCAAAAATCTAATCACCACGGCAAAATAAAAAAAAATAGCAGTGATGCAGTTGTTACACGAAAACACGACGATGATGATGTCAGTGAAGGATAGAAGTATGAGTACTAACATAAATATGAGAGAGCTGTCGGATAACTTGGAGGTGAAGGAGAAGCGTTCTTCGGACGCGTCGTTACTGATGATGAACCCAGTGGCAAGTGGTGATAATGTCGCCACAGGATTCAACTCTACTCATAAGCTGAAGGAAGAGCTTCCGCCGCTTGTCCCTTGCTGCGAGGGGAGGGAACTGCGGGTAACATTATTCTTGTTAAAAATTGTAGATAGTCTGTTAGAAGTAGACAGTATGTAATGATAAACATCTATACGTAGTACCTATACTTTATGCAAAGACGGTTTTCATGTAGGTACCTATGTCTGTGTGACAATTTATTGTTTTTCTAAATTACATAACGGATTTTGATTTTGATTTGCATCATGATTTCGATTGTTTATTTTAACATGTTTATGATAATACATTGTTACCTATAAAAGTGAAGTCAGGAAAAGCCCAAGCGCATCAGGGGCGGATTGGTAATTTTTGACAAATTTGTCATCTGGAGCTGTACCAACGTCAGTTCCAATTAAGCCTGAGATCCAAAACAACGATTTGAATCCTCTCAAACATTAACCATAGGACCTATTTGACGATTTTCACTTCAATGAACCGAAGAAATTCTAACTGCAAACTCTCAACAGAAATCGTCTGGACTTAAAATGAAATCTAAGTACTTTTGTATCGCAAAACGTTTAAAAACCATTCAAGTCAAAAACATTTAATAGTTCTAGGGGTGCCTAAGGGAGGCAATCTTTCAAATAGCTCTCGAGGACTATGAAAGCAATTTTGTCCCAACCCTCTTGGGACAACCCTCCCTAATAGCGTTGATGACACTCTTCACGGATTTCTTGTGTTTATATTAAATGTTATTAGTGATAATAAAAGTGTCAGGAGCTCTTAGAAACGAGTTTGTATCTTTTTCCCCTCTCGTTTCCCTTCTCTTTGCGAAACTTTTCGTTTAACATCGAAGATAACAGAATTGACTTGCAAAAGTTAGGTATTCGATTAATAGGTAGGACCTCCTTACCTGATTTCATATTTTTTCAATTAAACGCCCAAATTAAGGAGAAGGACAAGTATCTTGATAAATCCCATGCAAAAGCAATCAATACCTGTACTATATTAATTTTAAAAATATCTTCTTGAATTTAAAACACATATCTTCTCAATTTTTTTTTCTCTTTATTTAAAAGGGCTTGTTCAATGACAAAACCCAACACTTATTTCAAAACACAATCAAACCGTAGATTCACTTAAACTATTCTATTTTTAATGCCCAATTGAGCGAGCCTGGACAGCAGTCTGGCCTCCCTCGACAAAGGTAAGGACAAAATGCTGTTACACCAGCCAATATCTGAGGGAATCAAATTAATTTTACATTTAAAAAATATTAAGGGCTTCCGTCGGACACACTGCATCAATATGTGGTAAACATCTTCTACCACATCGCATTCACTACAGTTCGATGAAACAACCTATCTTCTCAATTTAATAAAATGGCAAGTTGAATCATAAGAAATAACATCGTGTTCAAACAAAAGGAAAATGTATTACCCGCAAAACAATCGCAAAGATACTTTTATTTAAGTAAACACAATTTAAAATTCCATCACAAAATACATTACACACGATTCAATCCCTCGTTGAGGAGAACATTTTGTTTTTGTTTGATATTTTACAAAAGTGTCGATACCGGTCCGTCCTTATTCAATTAATTTTCGATAATCCAATACCTGTCGGTAACGACTTTGATTAAGTGGTGATCAAATCAGGATCTGCAATTAACGGGGCCCGCGTTGCCTAATGAGCTTTCAGCTTAAAGCACGGTTTCCACTGCCAAAGGGAAATGGGAGAGAAATAGCCGAGCGAAACGCAGTTAAACTAGCTTAAATAGGTTTTACCATCAACTGAGAAATAGCCTTGACCATTTCTATAATCGCTCTACGCCACCATGCGCAAGCGGTGCGCGTCCTTGGTACGCAGGGTGCGAGCCAGCTCCAATGCTGTACTGGCAATGATTGCGGGGAGACTTGATTGTCCCTTTATGAGACATTGTTGTAACCGGCATGTTATTAAGGTCTAATCTATAAATCTATTATATATCCTATTAATTTGAAATTTAATCGTTTCTGTAATTTCATGATAATTTATTTTGACATTTATAAATTTAATTTTTTCAAAATCGATTATGTACTGTATAATATTGTAATTCTGACATTTAGGTTTTAGGGATAATTTATGTTTGTATTTGTGTTTCTATTTTTGTTTTTATATGGGTCTCGGACCTGAAATAAATTAAATTATTATTATTATAAGTTTCTTAAACAGCAAACTCGTTCTCGGCGATTTTACTCGTTTAATCATTTCCGCTTCCGTCTTTCCCGGTGAAAGTACCACTAAGTACCTATGCACGATTTTTTTTTTGCTAGTGGAGCGGATTCCGTTTGAAGCTCGCTCCGCTGGCAGTGGAAGCCGGGCTTGAGAATTAAGGCTTCTGAAAATGGGTCAGAAAGAAAGTGTTCTCTCTTTATATCTATTATTTAGTTCTTCATCATTTGTTTTGATCTTACCTGTAGATACTTTATTGGTAAGATAAACTTCGATATTTTTGCCATTGACCGCTTTGTTCCAACCTCATTTTATTTTCAGTTCTGCTGGTCTTTGGTAGGTTTGCCATGACACGCAGTAGGTAGGTACTTAATAAAATAAGTAGTTAATTTTCTTACATGGTTACATTTTGAGAGCATTCATTATGACGACCCTGTCAAAATCTGGTTACGATTTCCGTCTACATCTATCATTTACGTCTATGCTTAGACAGAAATTCCGACACACCACTCTTCACTTTCGCGGCTTAAACCTTGAGACTATCAATAACTCACAATATTAAAGTCTGGTCCTTGTATCCAATGAGTACGGTCCTGTCTCTCACTGATTGATGTGGTCCAATATGCTCGGGTCGCGGCTGTCCATTCACAACCTAGTTTATTCAACGTAAACATTGATTAAATATCAAATAGCGTAAAGTTCGGTCCGTAATGAACGCTGTTTGCTGGTTTGTATAAATGTTGGTAGCTAGTTGGTAGGTAACCAAAGTCAAATTAATTTGGTTGGGGATACTCAGACTTGATGGGTTTCGTTCTATAACTAAACACAGTAAAAAAAAAACATTTTTAAATGTGAGCAACGACCGGAGGTGCACCGCCACGTCTAGTTTCGGGTCTCTGCAGCACCTAGATGGAAGTATAACTTTGTAACATGTGACAGATCAACGAGGACCTGGTCCGCAGTGGACTCTCGGCAATCTCAGTGAAGCACGATGGCGTCATACAATGTCTGAGCATGTCACAAGCCTGCGAGAGGATGCAAATACCGCCCGGCCTTGTAAAGGTGACGAATTTACCCATATACCCCCACCATTTAGTATAGAACTTCACTTCTGTAGACCTAGTACGCACGACGACGAGTCAAGCTATACAAAACCAGTTTTTGCGGATCTCTTATTGTACGGGAAATCTATACAAAGCGAAGCCATGTTATACTGGAAATGTATAGCTTGATGTTTCGCCGTGTGTACCTACATAGTTAAGTGTACCTACAACAAATTCCACAGAGGCCTCCTCATTTTGTGTAGGTCCAAATCTTTAGGGCCATCGTGTTTTTCATCATTGTGAATTTATTAATAAAATGGTGCAGTCCAAAACATGACCCAATTACTGGACTTTTTTATGCGACCATACAACTCCACTTTTGAGCTCCGAATGAACGGCACTGCCGCTGCTGTTTGCGTCGCCATCTACTGTCTGATTTACTAAGTACGTACCATCGACATAAAAAAACAGAAGTTTCTGTAGGAGGTAGACATAACATCTCCGTCTTCACTGGAAATTCTCGAACTAAATGCGGTTAGCAAGGATCGATGGATGGTGGTGCTGGATTTGAAAGATTTCAACGTTGTTCTCATCAAGGCAGTTCTGAGAAAGTAGCACCCTAGTCTCAAAATTAGCCTATTTTCTAAAATCAAGACTGGCACTTTGATGACAATTTTACTATCCGATCCACTATAATAATTATTAGTGACTATAATCTGTGTTTGGCCAGCATCGGCTAACCTAAACTAACAGCCTAGTCGGTTGATTCTTGAATTATTTAGCATAGGTAGGATCGATACATGAAAGGTGTTGATAGATGGGTCTGATATGCAAGATGTTGCGTCCATGTTCACATCAAAGCAGTTCTGAAAAAGGTTCTTAGGCTCTAATTTATAAGCCTATTTTCTAAAATCAAGACAATCACTTAAAATTGACAAACCTATCCATTTTTAATTTGTGTGTTTGTTTTGTCAGCATCGCAACTCCTTCCGAAGTCTTCATCGTCCCGACCTGAAGCGTGTTCCTTACCTGCGACGCATGTCACCTGATGAATTAGAAACACTGTTCCGAGGGTATGCTGACTTGCCCCCCAAGACAAAACTCAAAACTGGTAAGGTTTTTTTGAGTTATGTACAAGAAAGGAATATTTAAAAGTGTATATTTTCCTAAACTAAAACACAGAGGACACATGTCCTTGAATCCAAAAATTATAAGACATGCCAGATATAATTGTGACATCATTTAACCCGGACTTAGCCTAAGAATTGTTAGGTATTTTATTCATTGATATATTTTTTAATTCAATTGCAGACTTTCGTGATGAAAAAGTTAAAGCGCCTTTACCTCCCGACGAAAATGGACAAGAAAAAAAAAAACCCAAAGAAATCTGCCGAACAGACGAGGGTGGTGCGTATGTTCTGCTTATCTAGGTCCTTAGTGGCCCTTTTGATGACTGTCATTTTCTTTTTACAAAATGGGAAATGTTTGTAGCATGTACTTAATTATAGCAGTCTCCAATTACAGGTAACGGAGCAATCTCACTGCACCCTATTCTAGAGACACGACCGGGTCCCGAGGACGTGCCCGCTGGCATGAGGCTGCATGGCGCCCGTGCAAGGCTCTACACCTCGGTGTTAGCCGGCGCTAAGGCCGGAGATCAGCCAGAGTGAGTGCCCATCAGTCATGTGTTAGCTTAGCTTTCATAACATACTATCACGGCTGTAATCACCGAAGGGCTGGGCAGAGGTGTACCTAATAGTACACCCACATTTCGCCAGTTATGTTTAAGTCCCATGTAACAGGAGGCGAGCCTATAGCCAGTAACCCGGCACAAATGAAGACTCTGTCACTTTGCCCGACCCGGGAATCGAACCCTGGACCTCATGCTCAGCAGCCACTAGACCAACGAGGCAGACTTAGCTTTCGTCCTGATATTATCGAGGTAAGATAGTGGAACTCGTGGCTCACCAAAAACAGCTGAACGGAACGATCGATGTTACGCTACGCTTGTCTGAAGTCCATGGAGAGTTGACCGCCTATAGGTTATCGCATTGGCTGAGCAACTGGATACTGCGCTGCGTGTGGGTTCGATCCCCGCACGTAAAAAATATTTGTATGACCCAGATGGATAACTAAATGTAGGCCACATGTAGTTATTCCATCTGGGTCTGGCTGTTTGTATACGTGAGTTTGAATGTTTGTAAACGCACCCACGATATTGGAGAAATTTCTAGTGTGGTTTTTTAATTTAAAAAATATATATTCTTTTCGAGATCCGTCCCTTAAGCCGTTGGTCCTAACTGACATCTTTGACATCCGTCACGGGTACCCCGTGTGTCTTGACTACCAGTCTTACCTAAGTGAAACGTTTTATCCAGTTACCTCCATGTAAAATACGGCCCTATTCAGCTGCATCCGGTAAGACTGGAGGCGCACCTTAGTACCCGACATTTGAAGTTGCCAGGCAGATGATGCAAGTGATTAATATGAAATTAAGTTACCCTTATGTACTCAGTTTTCTGCCTTCTACAATATCTTTTTATTATTCTAGTGTCATATCGACTCAAGAAGATTACGACACTCGTGTTCCCGATGACCCGGTGCCCGATGACGAAGTGCAACTCAACGAAGAACTACAAATTATTCTCCCACCACGTTACGATGACGTCAATGTAGATTCCTCTATCACTACTAACAGCACAGAACAAAGCAACAGTTAATCCATTTCAAACCATATAACTATGAATTAAGGGACAAATTAGAGGGAACGTTTCATTAATGAAGAGTTACCGAAGAAATATTATTGTCACAAAAGCACGCCGCCATATGATGAGGCTGATGCGATGCTCAAGGAAAAAAATTGGCAGAATTTTCATGTATATTGACTGGATGCTTCGAGATACGATTGATAAATTTTGAATTATAATTACAAACAAAAAGAAAAAACTGTTTTCTAGTATTCAGTTTCTCTAGGATTTTTATATTTTACTTACATAATTAGTTAATAAATAATTCTGAACATTTTAAGTCTGACAGTTGTGTTTTGTAGTAATAAAACTAGATGTTTCAAGGGTGAATTTATATTGAATTTATCTTTCTACAATATTATACAATAGGTTTTAAATTGTTACCAACGCTTCCCGATATGAACCCAGCGGTACATAACCATACAAATAATAAGTATTTTTACATTTCTGTGCAAAAGAAGTAGTTGCTAGAAGTTTTAATTACAAAAATTAATTATAAAAGGTATATCAGTTCTTAGTTTGATAGGACATGACCTTTTGTATACTGTCATGCCATAGATCAACCGAATATTCTTGAAATTGGTTGGTCACAGGGGCGGGGGGCTCAGGTTTTTGTCATGTAGTCAAATATGGCGCGCAACGTTTAGCGCTTTTTAAAGTCACAGGTGGCACCGGCAGTGTTGACATCAGCTGACTGAAAACTAACAGTTTTTAATGCAGTGCAGTTGTCAAGCAAGTTGACGAGAGTTCATGCCGATACTATACTATAGGTACCTATATACGCACTCTTGGCTGGCGTCACGCGACAAGCACTGTATTAATAAAGGCAAATATGAGACAAATTATTTTTTTAACTTTCTGTCGGCACAAATGATTTAAAATCATATTTATAAATTACTATGTGAAAACTAGAGGGGGATGGGGGGGTTTGGCATATACTGCGGGTGTTCACCGAGGGGGGAGGGGGATACACAATTGGTGACGTTGTATAGGTACGTTCCCTTACCTACTATTGGGCAATTTGTTTTTAATGTTCGTTAAGTCCGAATTTTTGTAGCGAAAGAAAAATTGGGAAATTCGGTTTGGATTGGACAGCGTCTGTCGGGTTCAGCTTGCTCCACAAATTTTACAAAATAAAATGTTATTTTCTCAAAATTTTAAATTTTTCACTAAGTTAATACTTTCCCACCGTATCGAAAACAGAATTGGAATATACCTACTTAATTACAGCAGTCTCCAATTTCAGGAAACGAAGCAATGTCACTGCATCCTATTTTAGAGACACGACCGGGTCCTGAGGACGTGCCCGCTGGTATGAGGCTGCATGGCGCCCGTGCAAGGCTCAACACCTCGGTGTTAGCCGGCGCTAAGGCCGGAGATCAGCCAGAGTGAGTGCCCTTATGTATTAGCTTAGCTGTCATCCTGATATCTTCGAGGTAAGACAGTGGAACTCTTGCCTCATCAAAAACAGCCGAACGGAACGATCGAGGTTACTCTCCGCTGGGCGAGATAAGTCCATGGATGGTTGACCCTCTGTAGCACGGTTGGGGCAGTGGCTGAGCGACTGGATGCTGCGCTGCGTGCCGTGAGTTCGATCCCCGCACTTAAAAGAATATTTGTATGGCCTACATGTAGTTGTTCCGTCCGGTTCTGGCTGTGTGTATATGTGAGTTTGAATGTTTGTAAACGCACTCAGGATCAGGATATTGGAGAAATTTCTATAGTGGCGCCACGTTTTTTAATTTAAAAAAATATTGTATTGTATATCGGGCTGGTTTCCGCAACTCCACGTCAAAGCGCGTATTTTGCGTGCAAAAAAAAAAAATATATATACTCATTTCGAGATCCCTCCCTTAAGCCGTTGGTCCTGTCATCTTTGACAGCCGTCAAGGGTAGCCCGTATGCCTTGATTACCAGTCTTTCCTAAGGGTAACTTTTTATCCAGTTAAATATAGTTATGTCCATGTAAAATACTACCCCATTCAGCTGCATCCGGTAAGACTGGAAGCAGATCTCAATACCCGATATTTAAAGTTACCCTTATGTACTCAGTTTTCTGCCGTCATCCATTGTGGGTTTCAGGATCTTTTTTATTATTCTAGTGGCATATCGACTCATGAAGATTACGACACTCGTGTTCCCGATGACCCGGTGCCCGATGACGAAGAACTACAAATTATTCTCCCCCCACGTTACGGTTACGTCAATGTAGATTCCTCTATCACCACTAACATCACAGGACAAAGCAACAGTTAATCCATTTCAAAATTAAGGGACAAATTAGAGGGAACGTTTCATTAAGGAAGAGTTACCGAAGAAATACTATTGTCACAAAAGCACGCCGCCAAATAATGAGGTTAGTGCGATGCTCAAGGAAAAAAATTGGCAGAATTGACTGGATGCTTCGAGATACGATTGATAAATTTTGAATTATAATTAAAAACGTAAAGATAAAACTGTTTTCAAGTATTCAGTTTGTCTAGGATTTTTATAATTTACATAATTAGTTAATAAATAATTCTGAACATTTTAAGTCTGACAGTTGTGTTTTGTAGTAATAAAACTAGATGTTTCAAGGGTGAATTTATATTGAATTTATCTTTCTACAATATTATACAATAGGTTTTAAATTGTTACCAACGCTTCCCGCGATGAACCCAGCGGTACATAACCATACAAATAATAAGTATTTTTACATCTCCGTGCAAAATAGTTGCTAGAAATTTTAATTGCACTTTAAGTTAAACGAAAATTGATTATGAAAGGTATATCAGTTCTTAATTTGATAGAACATGACCTTTTGTATACTGTCATGTCTTCGAGTATTACCATCGACCAATCGAAAATTCTAGAAAATAATCATACATAAGGTTCTATGAAATATATTTATATCACAAAGTATAGGTGAGTTTCAACAGAGTAAGATAACATAGCTTTCGTCGTAGTCTACTCACACAATTCAATAGGACATCTAAAAGTAGGCAAGAAATCAGTACAGATTGTGAAGCCGAAAAAGTAGGCTATGGACCTGGAAATAAGAGCTCATTTCGTTTAACAAGTGTTCGTAGTTTATTTATTAAAGGTACTACCGTGCTCATTGACGGTCGAACACTCACCCTTATGACCAGGGTTATAAGGTTCAAAAGTGGTCGGCCGCCAGTGAGCGCGGTAGAAAGTCCTAGAGTGCTATAATGAGGCGCAAGACTATCTTGTTTTGTTAATATTATTGTCTAACGTACATTTAAATTCCCTAACCACTCCAAATCTTTATCCGTACTGAAGCTTTCATTGATTATTTGTTTTGTATGTTGTAAAATAATATTTGAAAAACGAATTTTAATAGATCAGGTACCTATCTAAATATGAAATTTTCGAAATACTGTTAAGCTCCGTCCTGTCTTACGCTCGCTACCACTAAGGACATTAACGAAGGCCTGTTTTACCATCATCAGTTTACTTAATCAGAAGACAAATGACGATCTGACCTATTAGGGAACGGCCATACTTATCGACGAGGCTTGAGTCGGTTAGAAATAATTACGTCCATTCAACAAAGGTGAAACGGGTGTCATTTTTTTTAAAGGGTCGTTGCCCCACTAGGAACTTCTCCTGTATCTTGGGTGCGTTTCCAAACATTTAAAATCACACAAACAGCCAGACCCGGAACAACTGTCTGTAGGCCATACAAATATTTGTTCCGGGGGGATCAAACCCGCGACACGCAGCGCAGCCTCTGCGCCAACCGTGGAGTCAATTTTACTAGTTCGCGTTCGGATGACGCGAGTCGCTCCAGCGTCGGACTATTCGCTTTTATTGCATGGACATTAAGTTCCTTTTGATTTGATGAAGCCGATTCCGCGTCCGCAAGTGCGTTCACTCCCATAAACAGATATTCTGGTTTATCTGTTGGTTAACAGTTAACTGATAATGGTGAAACTTGCTCTAAATCTAGCCAATAACTATTACGTCAGTTTATAATATTATCAGCCGAGTCGATGTTCCAACTTGCTGTATCTACCTTCGTTGAACTATTTTGCGTTAAATGTTTTATCCCTATATCGTATCATTCAAATATCTATTTATTGCTTTATTTACTATGTATTTGCCTTATTTATCGTATAACGTTATACTCAAGCATCGTCCTACTAACCATAGATTCAATAACAATCATGGAGTAGTTTGGAATGGAGTGTTAATGAACAGTTTGGAACAGATATGTTTGCTTAGTCTTTCCACAGTTTTTTGCCTCTATCTGCAGCAATCTATCCTTATCATAACAATAATTAAAATCAGTGTGACTTTGACAGTGGTGCAAAGATAAAGTAACTATGAAGAAATTCAGTCGCAGAATGTACCTTTTGCAAAATGCGAGGACCGTATACGTTTGACAGATGATATGGATCGATGGAATGTTCCCAAGCTACTCTTGCAGTGTAAATGACACTGCAAGAGTAGCTTGGGAACTACAGAATGCAGAATGATATTGTTTTTCAAACGTGCCACTACATTTCGTAATTCCTAACTTACATGAACACTCCATTTCAAATCTACTCTTAAATAATCAAGCCTGGGTACTTATTAACGGAGTTTGCATCTATAATCAGCCTTGTATAAGCAAATCACCCTTACGGCAAAAGCCCTCACAAAACGAAGCTATTAAAATTAAATAATTCGCTACAAATATCTCATTTCTAGGTCCATTCAAGAGCCGTATTTACAAAATCAGATGGTCCCCGAACTGACTACCTACTGGCAGTCGATATAAGACGCTTTACTGAAGCATGCTTTTATAGCCTGGAAATAAGACTGATTATTGAATAATTACCAAAAATGTTAACTTAGTCATTGACGAATTTGCGAGTTTGTTATGTCAAGTTATATGAAGTACACCGCCTGGCGGTTGAGACTTACGACGTTAAGGTGAATTTTATCAATGAATCTGATCGTGATCAGCACGTCTAAACGGCGTTCAAGAGTTGACAGAGTCAATTTTCCGCAATTAGGGCACTGACAGCACAGCTTTTGAACGCGCTCGTCAATTTGATTCTGGTATTTGTTGACACCAAATTGGGTTTCGTCTTCGTGAATTCAAGATACAATTTTGAATTCCTCAGTTATCAAATATTAAGCACAATGTACACAGATCGTTCCCAGCATCTCAGTAAAGCGCCCATACACCACCGGCCAAAGAATCACATAGAAAGCGGAAAGCGATACATCGTACATACATAGTGGATTTTGTCTTAAAAAATTTCGCATACAAAAATCAACATTCAAACAGCGATAGTAATAAAAATACTCTTCAATATGTACATACATTGCTTTAATATGTACATTTTTGTATGAGGGTAGCTTGACTATTGTGTGGAAAATATTAGGGTACAAGCACATGTCAAACTTGAAAGTGAAAATTATAGAGAAATTAGGGTAAGAAGACACATTTGCACGTATTTAGTCATAGGAAAGTGTTCACATATTAATTAGTGCTAAACTAATCAAAGTGAATACAAGAACATATATTTAAACATAATTAATTATAATAATATTACATAGTGATGTCAATTTTATTAATGTCCTTACATACAAAATAACAAAGGGTAATCGGCACTTGTTTTAATCGTATATTTGTGATTTTTAGATTTTTTTTCGGTTACCCCTTGGTCTGAAACGTCTAGCAGATAAATATAATAACCATAGTCAAGCCACTCCATACGAATGACCTACGCAGCGTGCATAGCTATCATGTAAATATCCATAATAAACAATATTGCGACCATCCATACATAGTCCTCGATTACCCACAATAATGCATTAGAAACTTTATTCTACCTTACTATACAAAGGAGGTAAACATTAAACTAAATAAAAAAATCATTTTACTTTATGTAATAATTCTTTAAATAACATAAAAAAATAATCGAATATCGTTACAACAAAACTTTCTAAATTTGTTTTTTTTTTTATTTGTTTAAATATGGAATAATTGATTTTGTGACAAGCGTTCGCTTGCTTGCTATCTAACGTTGTGTTCACACGGACAGTCTCTCGCACCTCACTGGAGCGTTTTTGTCTGTATAACCATTATATAGAATCAACACTGGTATTCACAATGACGTTGCTTGTTCCGGCACACGGGCGCTTACTTAAATTAAATGGCATCGACATCCTCACCTGGAAAAAGAGAAAAATACATTGAATATCACGGGTTTAATACCTCCATTACTATTTATAGGTGCTATCAACTTCAGCACGCGTAGGCATGACCACCGTAGAAACGGGTTTCTTTGACGGAAGAATCGACAAAATGACAGATTGTGAAAAGAAATCTGTCATTATGTCGACACAGTCTGTCATTTTGTCGATTCTTCCGTCAAAGAAACCCGTTTCTACAGTGGTCATGCTACGCGTGCTGATGTGATTTATTGAATTTAGAGATATCTCTATTTTAAAATAGACTAGTGTAGCCCGTCTTAGTAAAAAAGTCGTTACGAACGCTATTGAAGACTGCCCCGTCATTTTGATGGCACTTACTGGCATCAAAATGACGGGAGTAGATTTGAGATGACCTACAGCGCTTACCAGCCACATGGACAGTCATTCGAGCTTCAAGTGAGCATGGATTTAGGCTTAGAAATAGAAGCTTAGCTTTCTTTTGTGAGGAAAGACGCCAAGCTTGTAAGTCGAGCTGTGTGAGGGTTACTCGTGGCGTGGCGTTCGTACTAATTCGGAAGCCCGAATATTACCGAAGAGCAAAACTTTTCTGGTTTAAGTGTAGTTACGTACCGTGGCGGGCGCGGCGGCGCTCGGGCCGCCTACTCTGCAGCTCATAACTTGTGGTTGCTGGTGAGCCACGTCAGCCCCTCGTACAGCCCGTCGCCCGACGTCGCGCACGACGGCTGCACGTACCAGTTGCGATCGCGGATGCGCGTCAGCCCCAGCTTCTCTTGTATCTCGTGCGGTTTCATTGCTGGAAGCATATTAGAAATTGTTTTAGAAGATGTGAGGACAGTGTACAAGGTGTATATAATTTAGTCGATGGATCTTTGCAGAAGTGATGGTCTCGGTATAACACAAGATCACGCCTGAAATCCCAGAGGGGTTAAGCAGAGGTGTACCCTAATAGTACACCCAGATTTCGTCAGTTATGTTTAAGTTCAATGTAATCGGGGGCGAGCTTATTGCCACCAACCGGGAACAAATTCAGACACCGTGGCTACTTCTGAGAAATTCGTGCTGGAAAAACCCAATAACACTTTGACCGATCTGAGAACGCAGGACCTCATGCTCAGCAGTCGCTCGGGCTTGCAAGCACTAGACCAACGAGGCAGTCGATATCATAACTAATATTTTTAATTATATTCCCGACTTTTATTGAGACCATTTTCCTTCCATTATACCAAGCCATTCATGTGTTTAAAATTACATCAGTAATTTGCGGCATCTCATTTATTTAAATCATGATGAATCATACTAGCACAAACGATAAAATTATGCACCTGCTTTTTAAATAGCGCAAAATTGAAGAGTCAAATGAGGGTCAAATACCGCTAGCCCTGCAACCTGTTACTATTAACGCGTAAATGTGACCTTTGGCCTCACAATTAATGAATGCCTTGCACCATTTCTCACAGCCCACGAATGTGTGCCCTAGATTTATAAGTGATCTTGTATTTCTTTCAGGCTTTATATTTTATAGCGTGTTTCGCATATTCACTAGGCCAAAATGGCCTGAAATTCCTTTCGTTGTGACATCGCCAGTACGTCATAATGTCACTGTGACATTTCCAGCGAGGCGTGGCTCGGAACATTTGAGTTGTCGCCTATTCTATAACACGACTTTATTAAACAAGAAGTCTTTTATCTGGGACAAGTCCGCTGCACTATTCCATTCATTATTATAACTCCTGCAAGTGTAAAGGCTCGCCCACACTAGGTAACAGTTGCGGCACGAAGCATTGATAGATGCATTTTCCCGATACATGTGTATATTGCATGAGGGGTAAGCAAGTACACAAACTAACACGCCTGAGAGATATTTCTCGAAGAAGTTTAAAGCCGAGATTTCAGTTACTCAGACCTTTTTCGTCTCTACAGCTTGTATCAGATAGGTATGGTCATAATATTTAACGATTTTGTACAGACTATCAAGCTGAAGAACTTTCTCCATAGGACGGTCTTTGTAATAGCGAAAAAATATTCAGCGGTCCCAAAATTTCAATACTTACTCGACCCAAATGTATGGGGGACTTCAGATTTTTTTCGTGGTTACGTTGTTAGTCCCATGGAGACAATTGTTCAGTTTGATGGTCAACATGCTGTATATTGCACTTCTAGTTTGGCAGTTGGATCTCGACCTTAATGTCAGTTATAATGAATCTATTATAACTTTAATATCATACCGTCAGGCAAGTCCTGTTTGTTAGCGAAGATGAGTATGATCGCGTCCCGCATCTCCCTGTCGTTGATGATCCGGTGCAGTTCCTGGCGAGCCTCGTCGATGCGGTCTCTATCCGCGCAGTCCACCACGAATATTAGACCCTGAGTGCCTGGAACATTTTAATAGTAGGTTGATTATTTTGTGGCTAGAAAGGAGGTAAATGAGATGACGAGTAATAGAGAAGTATGGAAGAAGAAGACATGCTGCGCCGACTCCAAATAAATTGGGATAAGGGCAGGAGAAAGATGGTGTTGATTTATTTGTAAGTGCCAGGAGTGTCTCATTTCGAAGTACGTAATGAATTAGGGATGTTTTAGGTTGTATCTGGTTTCCAATCAGGGAATTAGGAGTCTTATGTTGACGAAATAAATGCTAAAGGGTTCGTCAATATTATCCTCTTATGGCGATTTTCACAAATAAAACTGAACATAATCCACAGCAATGATGACTTTGACAGTCCTTGAACGCGGTTTAGTTGTGTTGATCGCGTTCCATATCCGTTCATTGTATCTAGCATTCAAAGACTTTTAGAAGTGAATATGGATACGATGTTTGTGAGTAACTACAAGACTAAATGGAAATTAACCGAAGCTTAAAAAAAGAAATACACACCTGTATAGTAATGCCTCCATAGTGGTCGTATTTTATCCTGCCCCCCAACGTCCCATACGTTGAATTTGACGTTTTTATACGTAACAGTTTCTACGTTGAAACCGACCGTAGGTATCGTTGTGACTGACTGACCTAATTTTAATTTATATAAAATAGCTGAAGTTTATTTTAAGGAATTACTGTTCTTTCATCATGGTGGGTGTCAGAGCAAAGATATGAGCAAAAGGTCCACTACATTTTGCTTTAGGCAGAATAAACAAGAAAAGAATCAAATAAGACAGTAATAAAGGCAGATTTAAATTGATAGATAACATAACATAAAGCTTAGACAGAGATGAAACTATAGTACCTCAACATTTTGCACCCACATTTCGCCAGTTATGTTTAAAACCCATGTTATAGGGCGCGATTCTATTGCCGTCAACCGGACACAAGTCTTGATTCCGGGTTGACACGGAGAAATTCCTCATGCGAAAAACTCAATAACAACTTGCCCGACCAGGGAATTGAACCCAGATCCTCATGTGACCTGACTAGACCAACGAGGCAGTCAATACAAAACACTTCTTATTCCGGTACAGCATCATACTGGCCTTTCTGTATATTCAGTATGGATGTTTACTACAGCCACAACTATCTGGCGATTTGTAACCTCGATTCCGTAACGTTCTTAGTTATATGAGGCGTGTTTACGGCTTTATAAATGGGGAGTATCGATGGCGCGATAAAATAGAAACGTGGCCATTAAAACGTTAAGTTTGCATCCAAATGTTTACTGAACAAGATAGTACTTTCGTTTCTCTGCTGTGTTTATTTATGGGAATAAATAAATAGGGAAGCTACTTTTACTTAGTTTAAAAAAGCTTTTAGTGGTATTACGGGTCCTCCTGGGATTAAAGCTTACTTTGGCTCACTCTGGCTCACAAAGGGAAAACTCGAGTTCCAGCGGATAGAACATTCTAGGCTGATAATATAATGGTCCTTGTACGGACCACGGCCAATCAAGCTATACAAAACCAGTTTATGAGAATCTCTCATTGTATTGGAAATCTATATAAAGCGAGGCCAAGTTATACTAGAAATATACAGCTTCATGTGCCGCCGTGTGTACATTGTATAACGGGCTGGTGTCCGCAACTCAACGTCAAAGCGCGTATTTTGCGTGCGGGTGGGAAATCTATTCGATCCACCCTTACTCCCCTTATTCTGTAGTCCTTATTTTGTATCAGCCGAATTTCTAAAATAGCCTCATATTTTGAAATGATTAAGAATTTGGGCCCCCGTGGTGGATTATGGCCCACTGTCTCATAGAGAGGGCCTGTATGCCAGCATTAGAAACGTAACAAAGTGTGGAAGGGACACAATTTGCTGTTTCCTACAAAGTGATATCTACACGGTCAAAATGTAGGGAACAGCAGATTTTTGTGTTACCTATGAAAAATTTCTATTTGGTGGGGTTCAGGATGATACGTGGGAACCGTAAGTGCGTCGGTATCCCTTCCACCATATATAGTGATTATGCTACCTTGATTTGTTTATCTACCAGGCTCCCAACATAGTGATGTTATATGGCATGATTCCTGTTGAAAAATCCCATTAATTTTGATTTGACAAAGGATACTAGTCTTTCCGGCAGCATCGAGGCCCAGCATCAATATCCTCATCTCCTTGTTACCGAAGATTTTTGACAGCAGCTTCCCCATTGTGCTGAACTCTCCTCAACCGCACAACTGGAATAAAGAAAAGAGAAACATTAGATAAAATTATCGATAGTAAATCATATAGGGACTAGTCATGGTTGATCTAACAAGACAGGTAATATTGAAAATTTGAAACAGCCGCCTTTAAGATATGATTCATTGGATAATGTAAATGATTGAATATAAGAAATTTGATTAACTGTGATTGATATATTTAATGTTTAAGTGTAAAATTTAAAAATCATTGATTCAATAATGATAATAATTGTACCTAAAATATTTGCACGCAATATTTTAGGTACGCAATATTTGCAAATGGCAGACATGTCATGAGCTACTCTTATTTAAGATCTTGCATGCATGTATTATTTTAATGTATGCATACACTTGTGTTAGCAAATAAAATTTCTTATTCTTAATAATTTCATTCACCACATCTAAGTTATATCCTCGTCTCCGATAACTTACTGTACAAGAGTAATATAAGCCTTAAAACAGTAATCTCAACCTCCTTTCTCAGATCGACATTTCTCAAACCGAAACCATTTTCTGAAGAACAGTTAAGAAACAATTTCACCAAAACAGAGCTATAAAACGAGAATCATTCAATTTATTGTTTGTTAGAGAAATCAATTACGAGAGACTTAATTTTACAAGTGAACCATCGGTCCGGAAGTTGGTTGAAACTGGTAAAGCACTCCAGAAGTTATGAACTATGGACTTGAAGGGTGCTTCCTGGTTAACGAAGTCAACTCAACCCGTTGTTCTGAAATTGAGACTGGCCCGATTTTATTTTTACCCGACTACGGGGAAGCCAAAAGGAAGGGTTATGATTTTAGCAGTCTATGTATGTATGTTCCTCCGTAGCGCCTAAACTATTCATCCGATTTTGTTGCATAAGGTGTCAATCGATTCGTTATTTTGGCCCGGGTAACATAGGCTATATTTTAACCGACTTCAACAATAGGAGGAGTCGATTTTACCCTGTAAACCCCGAATTTAATTAGAGCGTGATTTTTCAGTAGTCGGGTTTTTTAGTTGTAGTATACCACACAAATTCTTGTTAGCTATGGATTACGAAGTCTTTGTAAATTTTAAGGCAAATAAGCAATTCAACTAGGTGATTTTTTTTCGAAAGGACTTTTCCGACTGTATTTCTTCAACTGTGAGAATATGGATGAGGACAATTTGTGATCCGTATGTAATGCAAATCGATGGATGATAACTTAATAACTAACCATCCATCCAATATATTCTTGCTTCGATGAACCGAAATTCGGTTTCAGTAACATCGGTTTCATAAGAGCTATCGGGTACGTGAGATTATATTTAAAAAAAAACTCATCTTTTAACTTCTTATCTTACATATTCCACTTTATGACAAAAAATATAGCACCCAAAAGATTATAGCAAAAACATGAAACCCACAAAAGTATCTCGAAAGTTATTTTTTACAAGTTACGAGTTATCGGGAGCGAATCAAAGACGTGTAAGATAAATTTGCCAATGTTGTCTATCAAAATCCAAGTTAAATTAAATAAGTTAGTGGTACTTGAGTACCTACTAGTCTTGAGGATATATTGGCTTCCTCTCATCATTAAACGAACTGATTCGCTGTCGTAGTGGGCGTTTCGTCCTCAATTTGAGCAGGGATTATGTAAATAGGTTTGACGGAACCGCCTCCATCCATTACTTCTTAGAATTCTAGGCGTGGATAAGGTACAGAGCTTTATCCAGCTTTAAAAGATCGGTGTTCCACTTTCACATAGTGATGATAAATTGCTGGTCCTTTGTGCAGACGTTGGAAGCTCTGTAAATATAGTATCTATCGCTGTGCAAAAATTCGATTCAATATATTGCAAAGTGATAACATGACCTATAACAACATCCGATGCATTCTTTTGTGTACTAGGTATTTCCCGCGGCTTCCCCCCGAGTGATGGTCAGATATTAACCCTTAGTACTATTATCGGGTTAAAAAGTATCTTATGACCTTACTCAGGTCTACATATCATCGTAATCCGGTAAAAAGGCAACAGTGAGATTAGTATCGGCTTAAGTTTCAAATATTTTGCACTCTTCCCTTTATTTCAATCTTACCCCTTAATCTTTCGTCACCGTTCTCATGTTTCAATTACCTGAGATTACAGTAGAATTTACGCTTCTGTAACAGATCTCTAAAATCGATCCGGTTTCTCGAAATATGTCCAATTCGGAGCTCTTGGAAATGTAGGGTTGTAAATTATATTACAATTTCAGCCTCCGTTGGACAAGGCTTTTAGAAGATGAATTGGGAGCAGAAATTATTTTGTTTTTGCAAGTAATTTTAATTAAAGTTAATGGATCCGAGGAGAGATATTGCTGTAAAAGAAACGACTATCATAAAATGAAATAATTTCGCTCTCAATTATTACGAATATCTTTTATGACCTCAAATTAAATATTTTCTGGAACATTCTGTATTCTGACCATTTCTTTAATTGTAGCCAAACCCACACGCAAGGGGATTTTAGTAAAGCATTTATTTTCCGGTCAGCTGTTAGCGCTGAACCGAGGGTAGGGAATCCAACAGTGCGTTTAATCTGCGAGCTGGGGAACCGCTATTTAAGATTCTCAGCTCTAGTCTCAACAACGAGGGTTGAAAATCCAGTGCTCGGTAAAAAAAACGTCGCTTTAAAAGTACGCCCACCGGCGTGGGGTTCTATTACACAAGAAGCTCTGGACTTCTACAACCGACTATTAAGGATCTACAATCATATCTTTACATCGAACATAAGGTTTTACATCGCCGTATCAAAGGTCCGTGTTAAAGCACATGTTACGGCTAAAAGCCGAAGTAAGGTTACACCTAGTTCTAGCCGGCTATACCTAGGTGCGGCCGGTAACAGTTTGTTATAATGCAACCAATTTGGATGTGACCTAACCCAACCTAACATAACCTAATCCATTTGGTCGGTGTGTCCTAGCAATAAAAAATAGCACCTAGGTATAGCCAGCTAGAACTAGGTGTAACCTTACATAGCCGGTTAGAACTAGGTGTAACCTTACTTAGCCGGCTAGAACTAGGTGTAACCTTACTTAGCCGGCTAGAACTAGGTGTAACCTTACTTAGCCGGCTAGAAATAGGTGTAACCTTACTTAGCCGGCTAGAACTAGGTGTAACCTTATTTCGGCTTTTAGACGTAACACATACAACGATATCATCAATCAACACAGAATCAGGGCAACTAGCGACGGTGTGATCGGAACCCGTCTATCATAGTGAACTCCCTCGTTTATTTAAATGTACTTATGTTTAATGGGCTTAGCACAGAAAATGCTGTTTTATTTTCAATGTCAATGGTACTAAAAGTGCTACATACTTGTAACTTTCTGCGCTTGAGTGACTTTGACAGTTTTACACATTAATTTATTTAAATAGTATTGAAAAAAAATACGTTACGATTTTGGCCACGCGTCAAAAGATCTGATCAAAATACATGAGAGATGTGTTCGCCACTATCAAAAGCTATAAATCATTTTTTTTTTCAATGATTTTCTTTTCTGATTACGTTTTTTAACGATTTAACTGTGAAGCATATTACATTTCGTCAACAAAAAAAATACAATAGTTTCTCGAGAGTACATTATTTATTTCTAGAATACTTTCTGCCGTAGCTATGGGGCATTTATTTACACTCAACGACTTTATAAATGAGCTTGCATAATTGTAATAGAAATTACCTTATTTTCTACAACGCGATCTTGATTTAACAGCATGAAACTCTTTGGGAACAAATAGGTCAACTTCAGCACAGAAATGATCAAGAATCAAGTCGACCATTAACATTCAAATCACAAAACAGCATTTACTTGGAACGAAACATTAAATAGATACGGGCGCTAATAACAATGTTTTAGCAAGGAAACCAGCTATTACATCAACATCCCACATTCAACACCTACCTGCTAGATAGGCGATGCCCTAGATAGCCGAGCTGAGCTGAGCCGAGCTGTGCTGGGCTACGCTAAATTAGACAAGACTAAGGAAACCCTTGGACGAAATCTAAAGACATAATAAGATTGAAGTGTCTGTTTGTAATTTCAAAATGACAGATTTTTATTGAATGCGTATGAAAGTATACAAGGTTCTTTAAAAAAATAATTATATTTATTTGTCTGTTTCTTCCAACAGATCTCCGAAACGGCTGGACCGATTTTGACAGGACTTTTACTGGTAGGCAAAAATTAGGGTACCGCGCAAAAAAATAAAACCCTTGAAATTATTAACAAAATCCGATTCAAATAAGTAAGTAATATTTTTATAATAACTTCACGTGGACGAAGCCACGCGGGCAACAGCCAGCCTTAAGTATAACTCTTGGATTGGCATTTAAGTAACAGTTCTTGTTAACTTTGTTGATGGTTGAGGGGCATTGATTTTATAAGGAAACGATGAGTTGAACTTTAGAGAGAATGGTGAAGCTATCAGCATTTCATCTATTGTTGGTTATACGCCTCCTCAAAGCCCGAGGGCTGTTCAAGAACTTGACTACTTTGGGCAACTTAACGAAGTCCTTCCCAAGTCAAACAAATTCTTAAAAATACTTGTCAAGCACTATTTAAGTTAGTAGTCAGATTTTATTGAGTGCAACTTTAGATTGATCAGCACTAATGAGCAATGCATCGATAAAAAAAAAACGCTGCGTGGATGATCATTACTGATCGTAGTTGAACCTAAGTACAAGCCTAGTTACAGACAGTTACTAGACAATCGTGAAAGGTTAGATTACAGCGTCTAACTAACAATTCATTTTCAAAGGTCGGAATGATACGAAAAGGTCAACATTATTTCTTAAGACATGTGTCAAAAATTGGTCCTTTCTAGAACAAATCTCTTAACAAATTAACATGACAACACATTTGCAACAACATAATGTTTATAGACCCTCAAATGAGTAGAAAAGCTGGCCAGAATTGGAGAATAAAATTAATATCCTGGGGCAAAAAATAGCAATTGCCGGAGGGAGAATAGATAAAAACGCGTGGAATGAATTGCCAAGCCGTTATTTGTCACTGTGGTTATTTTTATCTTTTAGATATAAATTCACAGCCCATTTTTGTACCATTACGTGAGCATTAGAAGAAATTGAAGCCGCTAAACGATTAGATTTGCGAATTAAGTTTATTTGGTATGTTTAAACGACTCTATAAAACTCTTAAGGCTCTTTCATCTGCCTGGCCTTTTCTCAATTATGTTAGGAGGGCTTCCAGTCTAACCGGATGCAGCTGAATACCAGTATTTTACATGGAGCGACTGCCTATCTGACCTTCACAACCCAGTTAGTACTAGGTAATACGATATCCCTTGGTAAGTCTGGTTTTCAGACTTTTTGGGCCACTGACTACCTGTAACGACTGTCAAAGATCTACAAATGACACCCGGGACCAACGGTTTTACGTGCTTTCCGAGGCACGGAGGAAACTCAGTATGGAATGTGTGGTCACCCATCCATAGACCAACCTAGGCAAGCACGGCTTAACCTAAAGATCGACCCGGGCGGCTGTTATTATTTAGCCACGAGCTCCTCCGTCCATACAAAGAAGGTGAAAGGAATGGTTTTCGAAAATTAAACCCCCGGAGGGGTCAAATAGAGTACAAACATTTGTACCTTCCATACAAATTTTCGTCACGTTTGCTAATGGGAAATCCATTTGGGAGCGCGGCTTGTTATCATTTACTTATCGGTCTCTTAGGGCGCTTCAATTATGTCAGTACACTCGCAGCTCCTAAAAAAATATTTCAGATTCCACAGTAAAGGGAATCTTTGGAATTCATGAAGAATATAACATTTTACTGTCAGCGTAACCGAATTCTGAATTTAGAGTAAGCAACACAGAAGGCACATAAACGCACAGTATATAAGGCTTTCATTAGATACATATAGATACGTGGCAACACATACTATTTACTTACTGTCGATGCTATAAATGTTCTGAGGTTTCGTTGTTCTCGTAAATAAGAAATTGTCGCAGAAATGTGTGAATTTCCTTCTGATTTCCGAATAAAAGTAGACGAGACATGATAATACTTATTTTTATATGGGAGGAAAAAAGATATCCTTATGTGGTGACAGGGTAACATAATTGTGACATTCATGATGTTATATCGTCCTATTTTGGGGAAAGAATCTTTCATCGAACCATATTCAGATCCTTTAGACTCATTTAAGCTGGTTGAGGAAAAGATTGGATCTCACCATCATCAATAAATTACCCAGATATTATAACAAACCAAACAACTATACACATAATCGCCATGAATAAACCTTTTCAATCAAAACCATAAAAATCGTGCAAAAAAAATAATTGATCCATCGATACTGAATGCATGAATCCCACGGTCCGACGAAGTAATTAATCTACGTTTGAACGCTATCACCATTGACGCCAGTTTTTTTTACAAACCATTCAAAATATTCATCAGAATAATTCACGGAAAAACGGTTGCTATTCATTTCGTACCTTTTTACATAATACAAAACATTTCTGTCTCGTCGAATAGGTATAAGGAATTCATGAGACGTGAATGATAAATAAATAAACATCAACGAAATTAATGTGCGCACGAAAGGAACGACGGAAATGGAGTAAGAAATATGTTTTGTCATATCGCCGATACCGTATGATAGGCTTTCTTTTTCTTATCTTTGAAGGCCGTACGTGGAATGCCAATCTTAATAAGGTGAACAGACTCCAGCTTTGCTTGAACGGGAGCTTCGATACTCACGATAGAAACGTCTCAGCCACTCGGGCCGCCGAAATTGCCTATAAAAGGTTTTTATCCGGTTAGGTGAACCTGAAGGTAAAGCGGACCAAATATTTACCGACCTTTTATCAAACTAAACCTTTGGAAGCGCCCAAACTGTATCCTGAACTATTTAAAATCCTTTTATCGAGTGACTACCCACAATATATTAGCACACAAACTACTTTGTTCGAATTCTATTCAGCGAAAGCAAGATTCCGAGCAAAACCAATGCTAATGAAATTACATCGGAATTAACACATGTGGAGAATATATCGCATACCAACAATACAAATACACAAGACGACCTTTCATCAGAATTTGGCAACGCAGAATTCCTGATACAAGGTTCATTTTAAAAGACAAAGGAAGTTCTATCAAGACTCATCTACATAGGAATAGGAAACGTGAGCATTGACACTAATTGATGAGGCCGGGCCGGAATGAAATCTGGATGTAACTAGTACAACTAGAATTTGCCGTGTAATAAATGTCCCTGTTGTAACCGGCGACCCAATTCTATTGATAGAAAAATATATGAACCGCGCCCCAGAAGAAACGGTTCTAATAAAAATGATCTTGACATATGGGTCATTTTTAGTGACTTGTCAATGGTAATGAAGGATCTAGAACAGCCAGAATGTATTTACTAAGGAAGTTAGGAATGAAGGATAAACGAAGTACTTAGACAAAACTCGTAAATCTCTGGTCTAAACTGTTTTCGTCATCAACTGACGGATGCTACTTTAGAGCATGTTTCATCTAAGAGCGTCGTCGCTATCTTTAAACTCGTAAAAGGAGCTTAGGCGGTATCGACATACTTAATACAGAAACGCTTACTTTGCGTTAAAGGATACAAGCAAAAGATAAGCAAGGTCGATCTCGACATCCCACTTCTAAAAATCTTTAAACGAGGCGGAAGTTACGAGGTCATAAAAAACAGAACTGATGAATGGAAAACGGTAACAGCGACAATGCATAATTTGCCAATCTTCGGAAAACTGTTCGGACGCAAACCGGATTTAATCATAACGAATAAAGGCAAAAGAGCGAACGATTGGCGCGATACCCACTATAGGTATTTGGTCGATAAACAGAATAAAGGTTTAACGGCGTGCCTTGGTATCATAAAAGTGGAAACGAGGGTTTGCCCGCGTTCTGCACACGGAACTTTGAATTGGGTCGCTCCGTGTATCTATAATGTCGCTACATTTGGGAGGTCTTGCTTAAATAATGATGCTTCAAGGTCTGTAAGAGGCAGGGACGGTTACTTATATTTTTTGAGAGGAAGAGCTACATTTTTATCACCAGCTTCTCCTTTCTCGTCTGGATAAATATTAAGTTCCCTTGACTAGCGACATAATAAGTCGTTTGTCAAATCTTAAATATACTTTATCTTAGTGTCATATCTTCTAATGCTTCCTTCGTAGACAAAATCTTTCCAAGCTAGCTAAACAATAAAACTGTCAAAAGTACAAACGACATTTCGCACAATTATTTGGCACTGAACGAACGCGTGGTTTAAGCTTAAAACTTTAACGGCTCATAAGTCGTAACTTATAGCAGTTTGAAAACACGTCAGGTGTTCTACAACTGTGCTGAAGCCTGGAGCACAAGAGAAACGGTTATTTTATTATAAAAATGTTGTTTTTCTGAAACAGACACGGTTTTGTAGAAGATTTCAAAGGGTACTTCAAAGACTTTCAAGATCAACTTGGCTGACGTCAGTACACGGAGTGAAAGGTTTTCGACAACCCATCGAGGTTCATTGTTGGCCTGAGAGCCGACAGGAGGCACTATATTTAGAACAGATCTTATTTCAAACAGAAAAACCGTCATGATCGAATTGAAAGACGACCGGATCGTTTGTGTTACTGCCAATAAATTCAGTGATTTCGGAAAGGCTGAAAACATCTTGGATCTTCAAAGACAGCATGAAACATTAAAGCTTCTGAGACTTCAAACTGATTTTTGTCTTCGCCGAAAATAAAAATACGCAATTCCTGATCAAATATTTTCCATCCGTTCCGCCGCGATGAAATATTACTTCAATTACGTACAAAAAAGGTACACCTTTGAATTGTTGATGCATTGTTGAATAAACTATCCGCTGGAACTCCGAAACAGTGCTGTGACGTAACGTTACATTCGTAACACATAACTCAGCGAAGTATATAACATGGCAACGAATGATAACGAACGATAAGTTGACGTAATCATCTACTGAGGAATGAGGAAGATATGGACAATTAGAAGTCCTCGCAAGTTTGGTCTAAGTTGCTTGTGACTCGTTTGCGAGTAGGAAACTGATCAATAAGTTTTCGCGGAGATTTTCGTTATCGTTATTGCTTGGATCATTAATTACAGCTCGTTATTTCGGTGGTCCTAATCCCTAATGGTTATTTGATGTTGCTTTCAGACATTATGATGATTATGCTTAAGCTATTAAGAAAATCGCGGAACCTCTAAATATCTAAAGCATCTTGAAGATTCGGACAGCTAATATGCACCGTGACTTTTTAGTCAACTTAAAAAGGTGGTCCACTCAATGTACCCAACATGCAAATAGCACATGGCGCAATTTTTTTTTTTACCTACCATAATAAGTACAAAGAAAAATAATAATTCATTAGAATAAAATTATGAAACATCCTGTTAATGACGTGTCAAACGGGACAACATACCTACCCAGAGCTCGAGTCGAGTATATCATCGCTCGCAACAGGGTGTTTTAACTACTATTACGATACGAATAATATTTTTATTTTTAAATTATTAAAATCTCATAAATACCAATTTTTTTTTATGAATGTTAAGTAGTCATTGGATACATGAAGTGGGCTGCTTTTGTAAGTCGACTAAAAAGTCACGGTATATAAAAGAGCCCAAAAAATCACATCGTGAAATTCAATTTCTAGGATCGTCAACCCAACGCAAGATATTCATCAGTTTACCGAAGCAGCTCCCTATCTAACCCCAAAATAAGGGCGGTGCCACACTGCCACGGGGTCTAGAACCACATCGTCAGCCCGAAGTCGCCCTTCTATTTCCGTCGGGTCAACGCCTAGGGCGTTAACCATTTCCACGTCATTTCCCTCAGAAAGCCAATTGAATGGTACAATAAACAGTGTGTACGGTTGACTCTTGTTTTGCAAACGTGATTAGAGGATTTACGATGACGTGTTTATGGGTGGATGGGGTGAGCAGGGTTCTGTGTTGCACGTGGAAACAATATAAATCGGTTCACACGTTTGCCACGTGGCAAGCATTTAGAAACATCCCGATTTAGAGACGAATATTTGTGGCTCTTCGAGGCTTTTGTGTAAAATTTTAAATGCGAGAGTTCAGCATCTACTAAACCTACGTGGACTGAATTATTAGTTCCGCTAATTTAAGAAACCTGCACTGTGATGGGACAAAATAACTTCCAGTATACATGCATGGTATTAAAAATAATGAAACCGGGTTTTTACTTGGTAACAACTTCCCTAAAACGTGACTCAGCTGTGTTATCAAACGTTTTCTAATCTAATGTATATCCAGCGGTTCAAGTGGAATATCCTGTACAGAGTTCATAGTAATATCATTGTATTAAATATAGGTTTTACATCAACAGCTAATAAAACTGAACAAATTCGCAATGCTGTGAATTTTTGACACATAATAAATAAAAACCTCTTGTGCCGTGACTCAGATGATAGTTGCCTACTTACCCCTAATCACAACTTTTGTTCTATGACTTGACTGCAACCATTACTTTTTTTTTAGTTTTACCATTCAATGTTGATCAGCTTATCGCGTCAATTCCTATACAAAATCTATTTTTTTATTGCTAATTTATTATTTATATATTTACTAGAATTCGTAAAACAAAACTTGTTCAGTTTTACGGCCTGAGACACCACACGAGAGGTTGTGCGTTTATTTTATAATTACAACTTGTATTAATTGGCATCGTTGGTTTAATTGGCAACAGTGCCCCATCACGATTCAGGCGAAACTTCAGGAAGAAAAACTAAATAATAAAGCTCTTATAAAACATAACGACAGCAAGAACAGACGAAGCTAATAAGAAGAAAAAGGTATCGTTGAAGCAGTATAAAAGTAGGTACCACCCACAAACCACCAACGTAATACCTCAAAGCAAAATATTTATTTTTAAAAATTTCTCCAGTTTGTAAGGACCTAATTGCTCGCCATCCTGTGGGTCGATGTTCATCCCTATTACGCCCACAAGTTGGATCTATGCCAATTACTCGAGATCTTCTGAAACCCACTCATTCATCACATCAAATCTCGAGTTGCATGCTTAGAACACCTCGTATTTTAGATCTAGTTGGAATTATCACATAAATTGGAATTAGGATGTATCCGAACAACATTTTCTTGAAGCAGAAGGAATTTGTTCCTTTATCCATAAGACGTCAGCGCGTTTGAAAACGGAATTACCGATCATGGAAGCACGAAGAACTGAAAATGGGTTCAGCAAGCGATCGATTTTGGAACGACTATTCGATCAATGTTTATATTGTGAGCGATTCTAATAGCAGTGTAGGTGCACACGAATGACTTAGATGAATTGCTGGAACCATTATTCCAACATTTGCGTCGCACGAAGTACCAACTTATGTAAACTTTAAACTAGATGTGGCTGTGAGCGGCTGTTGTGGCACAACTTGGCAGCATAATAATTAAACACCAGGTCACGAACCTGCCACTTAGGTATTGTATTTTTAACGAACTAAAACTGGAATTTCATAAAACCTCGTTATTAAAAAGACTCGTACCGTTACGTGGAGTACCAATTTGTTACTTCGCTTTTATGAATACTTTGAAAGCCTTTTTTATATTTACGAATATGTCATACTCAAATTCCAGTACACATAACATCGCGCCTGTTAATCCCGAAGGGGTATTCAAAAGGTTTTATTAAGACCTAATGCCTTCAAGCAATCCATTCAGATTTTTTGTTGCTAATCAGAAATTCGTGACAGAAAAATAAAATAACATCGAGCCCAGAAGCCACGGGCTGCGGGACTGATCGAAAGAGATACCGCGGCCTTGAAACACAAAGGGCAAAGAAGGAACATGGATGGGTTTTAGTCAGTAAAAGTCTGACACTCCCTCCCACTCCACCCAGAGCGGGAGGAAAAAAAAAACCAGAAGCCACTGCACAGCATTCTACGATACAAATTCCATTCTACTGAATGATTAGCAACACAAATCTGTTGAAGGAAGTGAACAAATAACGTGTTAAGATGATGTCAACGCCCATGATACAATCGCATTCGATGAATCAGAATCAATTACAACGCATAACAAACGAACGTGTAAAACTCAATTATTACTGTTTAAGGTCGGCAGGTAATTGCTAAGTCAAGTGAGTCACACTTTTGCTTTATTTTACGGCAATTCCATTTGATGTGGAAAAGTGCAACGTAAAATGCTGTCACTATGTGTTTTTTTACAAAGGATAAAGTTAACAATGTAAGGGCTGATCGCGGTGACCAGTGGCTGAGAAGACAAGAGTTTTTGTCATCTACAATTACATAAACTGGAATTTCATAAAACCTCGTTATTAAAAAGACTCGTACCGTTACGTGGAGTACCAATTTGTTACTTCGCTTTTATGGATACTTTGAAAGTCTTTTTTATATTTACGGATATGTCATACTCAAATTTAAAAAAAAAAACTAAATAAGTATTTCTCGTTCATAAACGAAAATTAGGCACACATTGGACGATTAGCTCCACTATATTCCAATAAGCAAGCATAATCAGCCTATAATGTTCCTATACTGCTGGGACATAGCCCTCCTCTCTTTGAGAAGGTGTGGGCTGCAATGCACCACGTAGGCCCAATGCCGATCGGTAGATGACACACGTCCTCCAATATTTGGTTCTAGAACATGTCAGTTTCCTATATCATCTTGCTGACTAGCAAATACTTTAACCACGGCATTAACTACGCTAATTAGGAACTTCTTATACAAAAGAAGGTTTACAATAGTTGCTGTGTGCAAGTCGACTGGTTCAATAGAATTTAAAATTCACTCCTTAGTCCAGACTCAACCACCATTGTTTAACCTCCCTACATGAGCGAATTAGCTTATAAAGCTCTTGATAGAGCAACATGCCAACATGGCGGCTAAGTGTGTTTTTATCTACAGAACTAAACACGGGCTGTATTGACAAATGCACTTCTAATAAGGTAATTTGTTGAAGTAAACCTTGACAAGCTATGACAACGCGAAGATAATCTAAGAATGACTTCATATTCCGTAAATGACATTTTTAAAAGGAACAAGCTGGCAATCAAAAACTTACAAGTCATCTTAATTAAGAGGTGTAATGTGATGTACAGCCTCAATTGCATGGTCAAGAAAAGTTACGCAACATTGTCGCAATAAATTATCTTGTTCCAAACATGTTGTTGGCACTGCAGGCAGTGTGTTTGCAACATGTTTCCAAGAACACCGCACAGCAACATGTGCATCTTTAAACATTAAAATGAGGTCTTAAACTAAAATGGCTTCTAAATTAAAAACTTCAGACAACGCTACAGCACTGTCCTCATCGTTTGTTTTCCTTACAAAAGTATGGTGCACCAAATTACGTGAATTTCAGAAAACTTTTTAGTTCTACGGGTTAAGTACATTTTGGCGATTGTAGTTTGGCTTGCGGCCAGACAGTGGGTACGTGCAGTTGGTATACAGACAAGTCTAATGAATTTATTGAATCATTTGTTTAACTAGGTACCTACACTGCGGTCGTGAATAATTCATTGTATTTGAAGCCATACATCAGGATTAGTTCTGGTTAGCAGTTGACATTACATCAAATATGAATGTTTTATTGTTCACCATTTATTATGTATTTGTATGTTTCATGTGGTCTCGGGCAAACACGATAACTGATTCCTAGTCTAATTAACTTTTCATATTAAACCCCAAATGGGTAACTTATGACTAGAGTCCATAATCATTAGAGTCGCAACAAAATGGCTGTGACAGACGGAGAGACAGACACGAGTGATCATTTAGATGAATGGAACACTAAAAATGGAATAAACATAAAAAAAAAATTAAAAGTGGTCTAATAAAGACAGACGTTTACATATCTGAAGTAAACGAAAATTCGCCAAACAGTAACTGCACCATGCGGCGCCAAAACGGCTGCAAAGTATGGTCACTACGCATAACTCTTATAGTAAGTATACTAGCGCACTATATTCAGTTAGCACGATAACAACGAGCAAGCTGTGCCAACATCATTTTACGCAGGACTTTTTAGTATTATTTGTGTCCACTGCAAGCTCTTTTAAGATTAAGTGAGGTGACACTTGAAGGACCAGAAATGTGAGTACAAGGACCAGATCTAGAATTCTATCCACATACAAAACAACATTGGATATTATATTGAATTAGATATTTGTTCGAAAGCTTGATTGTTGTTGAGCAGTGGGACAATACAAGGTAAAAAGAAAAGCAAAAAGTTGTTCAAGGAATCGTCTTGTGAAATCTCATACTAAGCACACAAAAGAATATTAAGATACATCCAAACATTCATTAAACTTTCGGAAAAGAAACATGACACTAAATAAAGGACCATCATCTTCCTGCCCTTGTCCCATGTTATTTGGGGTCGGCGCAATACGTTTTTTTCTTCCATTCTCCTCTGTCAACCGTCACTCTATCATTTACTCCTTTATCTTTCATATCATTCCTCACACAATCCGTCCACCATTTCTTTGGTCTTCCTCTCCCTCTCCATCCAACAACGTTTATATTCATTACTCTTTTAGTCACATGCGATTCGTCCCTCCTCATCATATGTCCAAACCACGACAGCCGATTCCCTTTCAACTTTTCTGTAACTGGCGCAACTTTTAAACTTCCTCTAATATACTCGTTCCTTACTTACACTAAAGAAAGGACCAAAAGACCTTAAACCAATAGAAAAGTAACTACACTAAGCAAGCATCTTCACGAACTAGAAGAACCTGTCTGCTAACATGATTCCTTAGTAGGTTACTGAGAAAAAAAAGTGCATTCAGAGGCCGTGACCGCCGCCGCGGCCGGTCCGTTAACGGTACACCATCCGACTAGCTACTTAGACTCGATAATCGCACCTCTTGATAATGGTTGAATGGAGACTCTTTCAATGAATATTCAAACAAAAATTGGGTAAAATTGTGACAATAGTATAGTTTTGTGTAGTAGAAGTTTTAGCCGTGATCATGGTGCTTGCAACAGCGCCGAAATATCGGGAACTCAAAACAAACAGTAAACATGTCATCTTTTTCTAGTGTTAATGATAATAGTATAGTAGTAGTAGTAAATAATATCATGATATTTTTAAGAATCTATTTTAAACAGTACTCAGCGAAAAACCCAGCATTAAATTGGCAGTTTCTGACAAAGATAAAAGATTAACAATTCAAAACCCTTTCAATACGGGTAAAGCCAACCCACATCCAAAATAGGATAGTACAAAGCCGCCAAAAATAAACCATAGCTGGAATCACAGACAGATGTTTCGTTTCGCTTTTAAAATTCACGAGTCGGAACAGACTTTGGACAAACAGTCCCGGATCGTGGAACTAGAATAATAGTCAACTGATTATATAAAGGAGATCAAATCAAACATTCGATAAATCGGTCCAGAAGTCGTAGTCAGGTTTCAGCCAATCGGTAAACGAATTCTGTTGATGGACAAAGAAAGCCTCGTAGGATAGAAGAGGAGGAACAAATCCATACTAATATTATAAAGCTGAAGAGTTTGTTTGGTTGAACGCGCTAATCTCAGGAACTACTGGTTCTAATTGAATATTTTTTTAGTGTTGGATTGCCCATTTATCGAGGAAGGCTATAGGCTATACAACATCACGCTACGACCAATAGGAACGGAGCAGCAATGAAAAATGTTGCAAAACCGGGGAAAATTGTATTTTTAATAATTTTACGCGGACGAAGGTCGCGGGGAACAGCTAGTGCCATATAAATAGAATATTTAAAATTTTACTAAATATAGCAAAGAAGTATCGTTAGTAAGGCTAATGAAATCGTAACCTGAACAGCCGTTTCAATTACGGAGTTCCATCCAAGGGCTTTCTTGGGATTATTTCCAATTAAAATTGTCATAAGCCGTCGGATCCCTTACCACGAGCCGTATTTCTAAGAGTATTATATTCACATGTCATAGCTCTGTGGTATTCTCATAAGCAATAACAACGGGCTACGACAACTCATGTCTAAACCGCAGACTTGCAATATCTATCCAACGACGGAAACGGAACATGTGGCAACTATTTCATATCTATAGTTACCGCTTTATTTGAAACATTGGTTATTCGTGCTTCTTAGGTGTTTTTCTTCACACATATCGATACTTTTAGGGTCAAAGGGCGTATCCACCAAAACACGATTCTTCAGGAAAGCCAAAAAACAAAACAGTTTTCCGACATAACTTTTTGTGTTTATAAATGACAAAACTTGTTAGAATTTTGAGATAAAGAACATCGTAGAATAATATATAAAATAAATCTAACCATTAAAAAAATAGACTTCGTATACACCCTAAAATTTAAAGAAAATCAATGTACCTATGGCGATCCAAAAATGATGGCTGTATCCACCTTTTTTTTGTGAATATCAAAATTTTTAATATACCAATCGAAAGAAGACGAAAAACTAAGTATGAATGCAGTAAAATCTCATTTTGGCCAAAATGGCGGTTACGCCCTTTGAGCCTAAAGATATCGGCAGATGGTTGTGATTTAAATGTATTATCGACATTAATTTAATACAAGCAGAACATTTTCAGACAATGGTCCTTAGCTTGTAAAATGGTTTCAGACGCCATCAATGCCTCACTAGAGTCAGAAAACGTCGCCGTAAAATATTTTATAGCTCTTTTATTTTACAGCTTTTCAGCGGAAAGCGGTTGCAATAAGTTGTTTCGTCTAGTTTGCTTCATGACATAAATCGCGTGTGTTTGAAAAGTTAGCACTTTCGCCAAAGTTTAACCAGTTCTTGGGTCTTGTGGATCCAGCACATTTAAGATACTCCACTTTTAACAGTGCTGGGAATGTGGCGGGGTTTAATTAGGGCAGTAATACTCGTTTTGTGGAAGTGTGGAAGTGAGTAGCGGAATGTTTGCTTCGTGACTTGGGAAGACTTCGAAGGATCCTTAAAATTCTCTGGTCGTTACTTCTTCCTACACATAATTAATTTGCTTGTCTTCTATTTCATTCACGTAATTATCCGACCGCTATTTTCCTATCCAACCCAGTTTACAGCCACCCAACAACCAACAAAGCTTTGTCAGCCAGTTTAAGCCCGTAGGTTATCCTATTTTACGTAGGCACGTTACGCGTCGGCGTACCATGAACCTGGCGTTTACAACCGCGTTCGATGCAAATTGGCTTCGTCAGCGGTTTCCATCAGACTTTCCGGACAATAACCCCGATTCATCCTTTTTTATACTATAAAATACCCATTACTAACGAATAGTGCAATTCTGCAATTTGTGATCTGGTATTTCGTTATTTTTATGGGACCTCATTCAATGAACCTGCGCTTCGATATTGCGGTAGTAAATATTTTAAAAGGATGTTTTGGTTTGAACATAAAACCTCAGTGCATTTTTTTGGTGAGATCATTGAAAATGCACCAGTTTACGAACTGGCGTCCATTTTGATGAGAGCGATATTTTTATTTCAATCGAAAATGATTCTTCGCGACGCTAATTTAGGTAAAGTGTACATAAAGACAACTAGGGCGACGAAAGCCAAGGGAGAGGGAACATCTGAGGCAATGCTTTATGACGCGAGCAACATCGTAACGACCGAAATTGTGGCTGGGGAAGCCACGGGGACTGTTTAAGACGATATTTCGATTCGTACCATGTTACTTAAAATCTTCTTTATTCATTTTTAAACATATAATTTATATTTTTAAATATTCCTGTACAAAGTAATATAAAAAACATTTAAAAATATAAAAATAGTAGCCCACCGGCATCGGGAACAGGGTCCGAGCTACCGGTAGTCAGGGCTCTTGAGAGAGGAACCTCCTAACGATACCTCCGTGTCCAGAAGAACGACTTTCTGAATCAAGCCCTTGATCCAGCTGCCAAGCGAGAGAGACATAAAAAAAAGAAAAGAAAAGTAACTGAAAATCGATACCTTTCGTGATTGCAGAAAAAAGTCTATTTCTTCAAAGTACTCGATCAGAGTTACAAAGCAACAAAAAAGAATAAATCTGAAAAAATATAAATCCAGTTTCATTTGTAATATGTTTCTCAAAAAGACATAGGTATAACAAAGAACCTTTAAAAGCAAAAGTGACCCTTGAATCAAGTCCCGTATTTGAACATGCTAAGCACGTTTAATCCATGTCCCGAGCACTGTGATATATCGTGTCTTTCAAGCAGGTTCAGGTCTTATCGCACGACCCAGACGACATCTAATATGAAAAAGAATGATGCACATTAACCAGCTAGACTGGAACGACGACAAAATTGATATTAAATGAAGCTGGACTTGAAGAGTTTTATAACAATTTTACGACTCTTATAGAAGACACGATTGCATCAGTGGTGTTAAGATAGCAAGTATAAAATTCCAGCTGAGATTTTTGTAATAAAGCGGGACTAGAGATGGGCATTACTGCATCTCGTAAAACTTTATATTATGCTGCAGTCTACAAGCATGGAAATAAATTGGAAATCTTACCATTTAATGAAAAACAAGCAACTGCCATAGGCCAGCATTGTTGTTACTATTTTGCAAGTGATGGTCAAGTTTTGAAATTTTATCTATAAGTACATATAAAATTCAAAGTCCTGACTGACAGACTGACTGATATATCAACGCACAGCCCAAACTGCTGGTCCTAGAGACATGAAATTTGGAGGGTGTATTCTTTGTAAAGAGTAAGTATCCACTAAGAAAGGGTTTTACGAAATTCCACTCCTAACAGAGTGAAATGGGGGATGATTGTGAGTAACAATCACGACAGATCGGCTGAACGGATCTGGATGAAACTTGGCACAGAGATAGATTATAGTCTAGTATAGAACATTGGTATTATCCCAGAAGTAAGATCCCGTGGACAATTCCCGAATTCCACGCAGGCGAATCCGCGTGCATAAGCTTGTAGCCAATAAAATGGGTCCTCTGATACCTGAGAATAAAACCAATATCAACAAATGTCCCTAATAGCTCCCACCATTCCCTGCAATGCAACACACCCTTCAACAAATCTGTTATGGCTCACGCTACATAACCAGTAATGCTATCACCGGACCACTGTCTTTTATAGCCATGGACGTTTTTGCCCCTTGAAACAACACCCTGACGGCTACACACGATTTATGTGAAGTAAGGGAGAACATATTGGGGTTGTTCACACAGCAAACCGATCGGTAAATCAGGAAACAATAGTTGTGGACTTCGATGTCTTTGGGAACATTTCGGTTTTAGATAACAACGTCTTGGACCTCACTCCAGATTGAATTATGATGCATTGGTTTGAAGTTGCAATTAATTCTGATAGCACAATGCATCTGATGAGATCTGATGCATTGTGCTATCAGAATTAATTGCATAATTAACGATTTATTTTGTAGATAGCAACCATGAGCATATACTGATAAATGTTGTGTTTGAAGTTGAACTCATATTACTTGAGCAAAGTCTTGCAAATTATTCAAGTGAGGTCAAAATGAAAGTTATGCATGTGCCTTAACACCGTCGTAACAGAACTTATGAAGTTTCAAGGCACCGTATTAAAAGCACAGAAAGCGGTTTTAATAAATATACAAATAGCTTTCGCTGCTCATACTCTGCATTTGAAGAGATTTTCGCTCGTAGCAGAAAGTGCAGATCTCTTGACATGCAAATTGGTGTAGCAACGGCTTGAACATTTCATATTAGGTAAAGTTGAATTTAATTCTGCCGTGTTTTCATTCATAAAACTGGACGAATAGTTTGATAAATGTTGAGAACAAGTTATGCAATAACTGAAACCAAAGTCAGGTATATTCACATGGGAATCAAAGCTTGCCTGCATCACAAATCAACGAACGTTTCATAAAAGTTTGTTCGATGTTTTGTTCCCGGTTTTCGCAATGGATGAAACTCGGATAATCCAGTAGCTTATGCGACTCAACTATAACGGAACAAACTGGACCGGAAAAGATAGAAATGGGGCTGGAACTTTCAGTATTGGGGTAGATCGCAAGAGAGAGGGACAAAATGGGCGAAGCCAATTGATTGACATGACAAATAAAGGAAGACAATCTGGCAGGAGACGGTTAATAAAGCAACGAAATAAACGATGCTTTTACAAGCTATCACATTTCACTACAGCCAAAAAAGAACATTAACAAAACGCCCATATACTATTTACTAAATAAGTATTCCGTGCTACATCAAGTGTTTCTAGGCGGAAGATTTAAAGCCATTTCCTAGCTACTGCACTCCATGATAACGTTCACGAAGCCTCCATTTATGTAAGACCCTACTTACAGTCAGTATATAATACATGTTATACAAAGAATGTATAAAACCAACCTACGTAAATGACGCTTGTGAGATCCTTTTCCTGATAGCACTAATAAAGTCTGCGGGTGGAATGTCATTCTACGAGTTATGGTTCCCTTCACAGATTTCGCCATAGTTTTGATTTAGTTTAGCCATAAATTCTAGTAAGGGAAATAAAACTCTATTCAAGTAACAGATATCAGAGAAGTCAAAACTACAGAAATTAATGGGCATCTGTACAAAATCCATGGCAAACATATTATTAATTTTGTATATGTTGATAAAAACTATTTATCAAAGAACTGTTTCGGATCGCAGAAACAAAATAAAATAAACACCAACGTGATGCTTTTAGGGCGACAGCCAATAACAATGAGGTAAACAAGAATATAAATGACCCCTTATGGCATCGCAAAAGACCGAACATTGGAACTTCACGGCATCGGCAGTCTGAGCAAAAATTTATTGAGCGTTCTTCATCTCGATCACTGAGTACAATGATGCGTATTTTATCAAATTGAGGTTTGAAGCCGTGACGGCTGCTCCTAAAGATGGATTTATTTGCGACTTTGTTAATACAAGGGTAACCAAATGGTATCGTATTTATGGGTCCTAAGGAACATTGTATTCAAATATTGATTTCATTTCAACAAGCATGTTACATATTATTACTTTCAAAAGTTCTTGTTATGGCTTAAAAGCCACAGTTACCAAAAACAACGCGCTCCCACAAAGCTAGAACATTTTTTTACTTTTTAGAACTACTCTGGGATCGCTTTTGGAGCGAACTAAGCCGGCTTTATCCTGAAACACTGTACAAAGGTACTAAAAACTGCCACATTTTCCAGTCTATGCCAAAACGGTTGTGGTGCATTAAAAACTCCCATTTGCGTCTATGAATATAAAACGGGAAGCCCAGATGCGGCCGATGACAAGCGCTTACGTAATCAGATTAAAGAAGAATTTGTGTCATGGCGGTTCATAGACATCGTCTTAATAAACTTCATCAGTGCATGTTGGTTCTTAATGTTTTTTCGTGGAATAGGGCTGATGGATTTGAATTAATTAGTGGACTTGCGAGGATTAATGTGGATGTACGTTATGTTACTTATTTGGGACAAGTCCGCCACAATATTTCTAACCATTCCTAAATCCGATTACACAGTGGAGACTACCTAGTGGAAAGCTGTCCCGAAGTAACGATTCTGCTTCGATATTTCAGGAATCCGTTATTTATTAAAATACCTGGAAGACGACTATGTGGATATTGTGCATATGCCAGTGTATAGCTATTGAAAGAATTCTTTGATATCGAAAGCTCGGTCAGATAGACACCAGCATCAGTTGAAGAGATGCATCCTATTTCCATGACAATCTACACCAATATTATAAATGCGAAAGTTTGGATGGATGGATGTTTGTTACTCAATCACGCCAGAACGGCTGAACGGATCTGGATGAAATTCGGCTCAGAGATAAATTATAATCTGGAATAGCACATAGGAAACTTATTTCCTCTCAAACACATCAAAATTTCCACGCGAACGAAGTCGCGGGCAACATCTAAAACAAAATAAGTCACAAAGCTGCGTGCATCATAAAATTGCCACCCGCATTGATTTCAAATGAGGGAAAGGTCGCAATCGTAATCGATTGCCCTTGTGACCTGATAGTAATAAAACGTTCGAAGATTATGACAAAGATAGCGCAACCAATTAACTACATGGCACATTTGTATTACCGTTACAGTTCACCTGTTTTATTAACAAGTTAAGCTTCCAGTCAGAGGTGACTGATAAGTTGATAACTGATATTTGTTTATTATTTACTTAAACCGACTTAGAAGGGCTTGTGGCAGATTGGCCGGAGAAAACCGCACGGAGAGAAGAAAGGAAGGCTATGGGGGAGGCCTTTGACCAGCAGTGGGACAATAAAGCTAGAAAAAAAAAAACTTAAACCAGGGAATGATAACTCAGACATGATTGTGAATTATAAGCATCGCCTTTGATGCGTATTTAAAGGTGTAATGCAAGGTGGAAGCCACAATTATTATTAGGGGGGAAGGGACACCGACACTAAAACGGTTACCACGTATTCAGTACATCATTCTGAGCCCCCCACATAGAAATTTTTCGTCGGTTTAAAAAAAAACAGCTGTTTCCTACAAAACTGCAATACCTACACGGTCAAAATGTACGGAACATCTGTTTTTTTTTTAAATTACCGATGAAAAATGTCTACGTGGATGTACTAAATACGTGGTAACCGATAGTTTCCCTCCCCGCTTGTGTAACACCTTTACATACTCATCAAAAGCGATCTTTATAAGCCACAATCATGTCTAAGTTATCAGGAATGTGGTATTGCCAAACGTAATGATAGACCTTTATCTGCTAAAAACGCCCACAAGACCAGATACTATTGTGCCCTAATTTAACCAATCTGAGACCACACAAGTAATTTGAATATTTGCGCTTATTCCACCGCATATTAAAACAATCGCAACAACCGCTTGTTAGCTGAGTTTTATCACAATTTTCACATATATGAGTACATCCGGACCGATAACCCGGCCTTCTGACTACCTAACCGCCGAATATGGCTTTTTAACGAGTTCTAGAAATTAATTCTGATTATTTTTAATTCTATCCCAATCCCTTCCATACATTTTTCATGCTTTAAAAGGGTTTAGCACTGGAATATTCTTTTTTTACTTCGTTTTCATGAATATACAATTTTGGTTGTGGAGTAGGTACCTCCCTACAATGGTACGCCTTTCAACGCTGTCTGCGTTAAAAGGCGTACCTAGTATTTTGAAATATATGTACTAACTAGCTGGCCAGGAATTTTGATGAGTATGTGTGAGGAAAAATAGTTTTTTTTTTTTTTAAATTCCTATTTTTTTTTTCCTCACACATTATTATATTATTATTATTTCCTTTATTTATCTTTATACATATTTTTTACATTTTAAAATATTATCTACAAAATACTATAAAAAAACATTTAAAAATATAAAAAATAGTAGCCCACCAGCATCGGGAACAGGGTCCGAGCTACCGGTGGTCAGGGCTCTTGAGAGAGGAACCTCCTAACAATACGCGCCGTGTCCAGAAGTACTGCTTTCTGAATCAAGCGCTTGATCCAGCTGCCAAGCGAGAGCCTCCTCAGATGTTGGTCGAGGCTCTTGGCAATTAAGCCATTGGCTGACACGACTATCGGTACAATGACTGCTGTACTCACGTCCCACATGTCGACAACCTCGCGAGCCAGATCTAGATATTTGAATTGTTTATCTTTCTCTGCTTTCACGAGGTTCTCGTCATGCGGGACCGTTATATCAACAATCATTGCACGACGCTCCAATCGATCTATCACCACAATGTCAGGTTTATTGGCAACAATAGTCCTGTCAGTGATGATAGATCGATCCCAATACAACGTGATATTACCATCATCGAGAACTGGGTCGGGCGCATACTTATAGTATGGCACTTCTGATTCCACAAGGTTGTACTTCAAAGCAAGTTGCTGGTGGATAATCCTGGCAACGAGGTTGTGTCTATGCAAGTACTCTCCGTTAGCCAGACGAGAACACCCAGAAATAATGTGTCGGATCGATTCTCCCGGACGGTGGCATGCCCGACATATGTCAACCGTGCCATCCTTCACAATGTATTTCCGGTAGTTATTCGTCATCATAACTTCGTCCATTATTGCACAGACAAAACCTTCGGTTTCCCCGAAGAGGTCACCGAAACGCAACCAGGATACGGACGCTAAAAAGTCTACATCAGGCCCATGTAGGGCCCGGTAAAAGCGTCCGTGAAGCTCCTTGCCCTGCCATACCTCCTTGCGATCATTAGTGTCTAATACTCTAGGTTTACGCCAGTTCTCGTTAGCCAATGAGAGCGGGGTAAGGCCCTTGTCCACTGAGACCACATCTCGGTGCATCCCCACGTCGGCTTCTAGAAAGTATTCTCTGAGACTGCATACCTCACGGTTGTGCAGGGTCTTAGCATTTAAGAAGCCACGACCCCCGCACTTCCGCGGGATATACAGTCTCATCACCGACGATCGTGGGTGATGCATTCGATTTGCGGTCAGCAGTGCACGGACCCTCCTATCCAGGGCATCAAGTTCCGTCTGAGTCCATTTGAGTATGCCGAAAGAATACATCAAAACCGGCATGACCCAACCGTTGAAGGCGCGCACCTTGTTTCCGCCTGATAAAAGACTACCTAGTACTTTATTCAGGCGGCCAAAGAAGCGCTCCCTCAACGATTGTTTCATGTCGGTAGTATTGATACCTAATGCTTCCGACAGACCCAAATACTTGTAGGTTTCTGTTGAGGAGAGGGATCTAAGGTGTATGGAATCCGAGAGTTGCGTTCCCACGGATTCCATAATCTCTCCTCGCTTCACATGCATAACTGCACATTTGTCCACACCAAATTCCATCCTGATGGCGCTACTGAAAGTTTCCGTTACCTTCAGTAGCTTCATCAGTTGCAAATTGTTGGGGGCAAAGAGTTTCAGATCATCCATGTAAAGAAGGTGAGATATGACCTGACCACCTCTCCTCAATCGATAGCCTAGACCTGAACCCTCCAGCAGTGTACTGAGAGGGTTCAAGGCTAGACAAAACCACAACGGACTCAGACTATCACCCTGGAATATACCGCGCTCGATCCTTATCGGTTCGCTATTCCCCTGGATCTGTCGACATCCTGGATAGCGAAGGACCGTTCTCCAGTGTCCCATACATGACTTCAGGAAGGTACGCAGAGTTGCATCAACTTTATACAACTCTAGCACCCTCATGAGCCATGTATGAGGCACAGAATCATAGGCCTTCTTATAATCTATCCAACATGTAGACAGATCCCTTCGGGAGCGGCGAACCTGTTGGCTAATGGCCATATCGATGAGGAGCAGCTCCTTAGTACCACGGGACCCGTTCCTACATCCATTCTGAGAGGCAGACATGATAGAATTACTATCAATATGATGGTTGATTTTAGCTCTCAAAATGGATGTAAGAACTTTATAGACCGTTGGTAAACAGGTGATTGGTCTATAATTTTTGGGCTCCGCAGTACTACCTGATTTATGGAGCAGGTGGGTAATTCCTGTTGTCAAGAACTGGGGCAGCGACCCTGACTCTAAGGCTGATTGAAACTGGGACGCCAAGCGAGCGTGCGATCTTTGGAACCACTTGATCCAGAAGTTGTGCAGTCCGTCCGGCCCTGGAGATTTCCAGTTAGGCAACGGACGGACTGCACACGCTACGTCTTGGGGGCTGATGATAATTGCCCCCATTTCCGGTATAGGATCACACGCTTGTTCAACCTCCCGGGTCCAATCGCCCTCAGTGTGACTGACAGGCACCGACCAGATGCTGCGCCAGAACAAACACATGGCGTCAGCATCCGGTAGACGCGTGTCAGTGACACCTTGGTCCGGTCGTTCCCAAGCCCTATATACCCACCTTTCATCGCTTTGGAATGTGCGATTCTGAGTGTATCGCTCCACTCGCCGCTTGTACCTACGGATACGGTTTGCCCATGCACAGATCTTCTGCTTCAGGAAGTCGATACGCTCTGTGACGCGGGCCAAGTAATCTCGAAAACTAATACCGGTTCCCGAGAACGCCCGCCTCACAAAGCGCATCACTCTAGGACGAGTATTGCCCTCCCTGAAGCAGATTAACTTGCCAATGAGTGCTCTAGCCTCACCGATACGCCGCTCAATCCTGCGCTGCCAAGCTGGAACAGCTAGTTTTGGTCGTGTAGCTCTATCGTTATTGGGAAATTTGACGTGAGCTACACGACATGCCGCTACAGCTCCGCAGTACAAAATTGAGTGGGTATCGGCGAGGTCTTTGCTGCTGTCAAAGCAAGTTGACAGCTGCGAATCTAGAGCACACACCAGCGCCTTGTTTTTCTTGTGCATAGGCAAACGAGGTAGACGTGGTCTAAGTTCAGGCGGTATGGAACGATACTCCCGGAACGCACCCTCCAAAGCACTCCTCAATTGTGCATTGCACTGGGTACTCACGGATATGACTTCGTCATCATCCTCTTCACCATCGTGGTCGGATCGCGGCGGAGCACTGGATACATTTTGCAGCTGCACCGCGATCATTGGCGAAGCAGGCGTAACTAGGTTACTCCGTGAATCGAAGCGTAGTCGATCAAGTACAGTATCATCCAACATATGGTTACGCTGGATGACCCGCACCTGATCCGACAGTCGCTGCGCCGACACGCTGACACCTGGCTCAAGCACCTGAAACAGAGAGAGCATCCGACCACGGTACGCAGTCAAGTTGCTTCCCCCCTCAGTAGCCCCATAATATGCGCGCATGACGTTCTCATTAATGGACTGAGTCCATCGCATGCGCGACACATTTCCACCGGCAGCGGGGACCCTGTTCGGGGCCTGTTGGCCTCGAGGTCCCAAGCCCGCTGGTGGCCGTCCTCTGCCTCGTCGTCGTGGTGGTGATGGAGTCGACGGCGGGGAGAAAAACTCGTCGCTCGAGCTCGACGCAACTGCAGCGACCGGCGACACGGAGCTCACGGATGTGGCGCGTCCCGGCGGCTGCGAGGCGGAGCTGAGCGACGAGCCCGGAGATGGTGGGTGTGCCTTTTGCTGTTTGGCTCGGCTTCTTGTAATCATTGACTAAAATTGTGACTTTTTATGACATTTGATTTCCTCTGTTTTTCATTTTTGGTGCAATTCTTCGTATTTCATATATGTAATTTGGTAACGGTTTTTTTTTTCTTTTCATTATTTCTTTATGTTCAATAGTTTTGTAATGTAATTTGTAAAAACAGTAAATTAAATTGGTTTGATAAAAATTTTTGGTCACGTCAATTTGACATCCGAGCCACAGATTATATTATTATTATTATTATAGGAGGCCTTTGCCCAGCAGTGGGACAATATGGGCTAGCTATAATAATAATAATATAATAATGTGTGAGGAAAAAAAGTAGTCTATGTTTGCTATTCTAGCTAGACTATAATCTCGCTATGTGCCAAATTGCATCCAGATCCGTTCAGGCGTTCTGGCGTGATTGAGTAACAAACATCCAGCCATCCTCACTTTCACATTTATAATAGTAATAAGATTAAAATATTCCATGATATTGATGGATGAACTGTCAATTAAACCGATAACAATAGAGGTTCCATGTTTCCAATAGATCTCAGAAACGAGGAGAAGTATTTTTGGCGCAGCCGTGAAACACAATATTATCTCTTTTTTTCTGTTTATTTTTTTATTGCGTAAATTTAAGTTTTTTTTTTATTTGTTTGTTGTGTGTACTTGTTGCATATGCCAAATAAATGTTTTCTTTCTTTCTATTTCAACAATCAAGCCGTACATTTTATAACTTATTTTCTTTCCTAAATATACATAACCGTTTACCCATCACACTTCGCAGATACCTTCATAAAATAAATTGTTTCGCAGTGAACCCTACCAGACCCAAATTGTTCAATTTCCGGCGTTAACTTTAAAATTTTCAGCCCACTGAATTTCGGGGCCTAACGATTGCCCCCATTATTCATCCTTTGTAAAAAGTAAGTAATGGTCTGATACATGTTTCAGTTCTACGTTATATTTATGTAGGTTTTAACATCTCATAATTTAACAAAATCCCCGCTATCGAAGTTTCGCACATCAATACAATACCGTTCAATCCTTTTGTATCGGTAATTTTTTGAAGCTTCGCGTCTCCTTGGTCAAAAGATATATGAATATAGCGCCTTTGTAGAATCCTTTTGAAAGTATGTATTTAAATAGCAGGAGCCAGAAATTCCAATCCTAATTAATACTTTGGATCGAGGAGTTTTCAGATGTGGGTAGGCTGGTCAAGAATGTTCAAATTACTTCATATTAAGGCAATATTTTCCTATGAGGGATTAAAGCCTTTATCTTCAGAAATATACGTTTTGGGTTTCGTAGATGTGAGCCCGAAACTTATTAAAATAAAGGTTTAACATACAATCTTGGTTCTAAAATACATTCAACCCGGTGATGTCGCAACCGAAAGAATAAGGTACTGTGTACCTCACACATTCTATTTATGTTTTCATTTTAAAACAGGTAATAAACCAACGTTTACACCTGCCACATTATCACGTACTTTTATTATCCAACTAATTTATGCCACTTGCGTGGGAAACCCCACATAATGCACTTTCCATTTCTCCCATTCAAAAACTAACATTAACGGGTTTTGGTACAAAAGTTTTATTATGAAACCGACTATCAATCACAACAGAATTATTATAGTAAATGTTTATTTGAAATCTTATCGTAAATGGTATCTTTTGGTTCTAAGTTCTGGATGGAATTTGTGTCATGGCCGCTAACGACGCTAGTGGACCGCAAAATGTTATGACAACACGAAAACGTATAATGTAGACTTGACTAAACTTAATAGGAACCTAGTCTTAAACCACACGAACCGAAAATTTGGTACATTAGGCATTAGAAAGTTTACTCATCACTATCTGCCTGGCCTTTTCCCAACTATGTTGGGGTCGGCTACCAATCTAACCGGATGCGGCTGAATACCAGTATTGGCTGACCTCCACAACCCAGTTAGTACTGGGTAATACGATGTCCCTTGGTAAGACTGGTTATCAGACTTTTTAGGCCACTGACTACATGTAACGACTGTCAAGGGCACGAGGAAACTCGTTATGTAATGGGTGGTCCCACAGACCAACCTAGGCAAACACGGCTTATCCTAAAGGTCGACCCGAGCGGCTGTTATTATTTAGCCACGAGTTCCTCCATTAGAAAGTTTATTATCGCCTTAATAAAGTTGCGGTGCGAATTTGGCAAATATTTTGACACACTATTTGAGAAGCTTAATGATAGTCTGATGATGATTTGACCGCATATCAAACACCTGTCACTTTTGAAAATGCTGCTCTGAAAGTTCTAGATCAAAGACATTCAAATATTTACGAGCGATAGACGGTGCATGACGAAGAAAATCATAATCTAGTACTTGTTACTACTTTATAACAGTCAGTCTGTCTAGTGTCATACACTCGCTTGTCAGGTAGCATTCGTGTTTCAAAATCGAAAATGTTTGAGATCAAAATTTGTGTACGACAATAGCCCCATGACATGTCCTCTCTATAACTCTTTTAAATCTCTTTGTTCTAGATACAAAATCTAAGTTTTCTATTTTCTATGATATCAATGTTTCCTTGTACTTATTTCTGTTGAAACTGTACTGCTGGTATCGATACGCTCTCTTTACAATATTCTCGAAGGAGAAACAATGAAAGTTATCCCGTTCAATTTCAATTTAATAATGTTCAGCTTCAGAATAAAGTGATATCGAAGTCGCAAAGTATAGAAATTGAAGTCTTATGCTTATGCCTGTTTTTGCTTACCCTAAGCAACATCAAAAAGAATGTCAAATCTCACTGGATTTTCAATTTTCGACGCTGAACAGAGAATCGAAAATCTAACTGTGCAATAAAATTAAGGCTTTCTTTTTATGTAATCTCTCTTGGCAGTTGTGTTGGGATTCTTAACGAACACAATAGACCAGATACACCAGCCATAGATGCCATACGCCGGTGTCCTACAAGGGCTGATTACGTGTAAATGTATTAATGTCTGCGTAATGAGAATAAGGATAACATCATAATCTAATTAATCATTTAATGTTTCCGCCTACCGTTTCCTGGGTACTGGACCGGATTATTGATAGTAATGTTTTTTGGTCAGATATGATCATGAAAATTAATATTTAGCAGTGTTACTGTACCTACTTCAACAGATGATGATTGAATCATGCTCGAAAGTGTTCCCATGACCGAAGTCACGAGTTCGCTCATAGCACTGACGAACGCTACTTAACCCTTGATAACTAAACATTCGTCCGCGCGACGACGCAACTCCGCGCGAACATCAACTTACCCGTGCCCCCCGACGTCCGCTCATTTTTTACCTTCCTAAATTGATAAACAATGCAACCCGTGATGCACTTGTCGTCACAAGTCAAGTAGGAAGAGATCCTACAGCTCTCTCGTAGTCCCCTCGACGAATGTTTAGTTACAGTGTAACGTGTAAAATAAGTTTAGTTATCTAGGGTTAATGAGAAGGTAGGTATAGGTCCCGTCAAGTAAAAAGAACGCTGACCACTCAAATAAACTTTCTCATTTTTTTTATTCCAGCCTTTTCCAAAGTACTAAGTAGCTAGTAAAGTACCTATTACGATTCTACAATGAAACAACTATACTTATATTATAAAACAATAGCTTAGTACTTTAGGACGCGACTGTATAACGTGTACAAACACATCCGCTCCACTGTCGCTCAGCGTTCTTTTTACGTGACGGGACTTATACTTCAAAAACCAGTCGAAAAGTCGAAGAGTTTACATAAGTCAGTCAAGGAATCTGACATTATATGATGAAAATGTAAGCTTGTTACTAGTTGAACAAAAACATTATTTTCTGGCAACTACCGAGAAGATTACCGGATAGTCCGATCGAACGTATGCATGAAGATAAAACAAACACATTGAATTCGACAATTAGTTCGCAATTGACCTTGTTCTTATTGCGATCTCGCAACAGACGATTGTTCTATTTAAATAATCACGAGGAAATCGTGTGTACGAGATAACATTGTAATGGGGTTCGGTAACCGTTGTAACAAACATTTAACGGGCGCGCGTTTATCGTGCAAATTATTTTCGAGCTTCTAGAGTTTTTGATTGTAATTTGTACGTACGGTTGTGGGGAGATGAAATAAACAACGTAATTGACTACTCCAGTGTTTTTCATTGATGTTTAGCGTGACTGGCGGCGATTAATGTTTTTTTGAGATGTGCCACTTGTGTTTAGGCTTATTCTTGACTGGCTTCTGCGCGTGACTTCGTACTCGTCGAAGATCTATAGACCGACCGCTTTAATGAGTCCTCGCGAAGGTATTCTGAAGGTTGATCACGTATTGGTTGAATTAGTATCGTAATACCTACGTGGATTATGGTTATTTTAAAGCAAATAACCTGTGGGATATTGTTAGGACTTTGTGGACGCTTAATGTGCCTTTGATGAGGCAAGGCGGAGGACTCATCTATAATGGCACTCGGTAATAGAATTGTTTTCTTAATCGGATAAGTACTTTTGATATAACCTCCTGCATTCAAACTTTACTCTTTTTAATCTTCTTCTTTCTTTATCGTGTGGTTAGTACGTAACCTGGTGTCAGAGTTTTTATGCCGCCCATGGGCCTCTGACATGGCTTTACATGCCGTCAAGAAATATCTCTCAGGCATGCTGGTTTCCTCACGATGTATTCCTTCACCGAAAAGCAAGTGATAATTATACTACGCATATGAATCCGAAAAATCAGAGGTGCGTGCCTTGGGTTTGAACTCGAGACCTATGACTTGGCAGTCCGACGGTCACACCACTAGGCTATCACTGCTTACTCTACTCTTACTCTTTTTAATATTAGTATAGAAGAAGCCTCTGTAAAAAAAAAAAACTATAGGCAGTATAAGTTTAACAACAGTACTTTTAGCGATAAAACTACTGTAGTTAAACTTATACTGTCACTTACGGGATATCTTCCGTGATTGTTCATTATTTTTAGCTCCCGATATTTCGACGCTGTTGCAAGCGCCATGATCGCGGGAAGATATCCGGTAAGTGACAGTATAAGTTTAGTTGTAAACCGTGAAAGCTTAAAATACTGTAGTTAGTGCTAATGTGAGGACATTCAAAAAGAGAAAAGGTAGCTCAACTTGTTGTCAAGGTATTTCCATATTTATTGGCCGTAATCACGAACTCGCGAAGTTATTTGGTGACGCGGCATCAATTAATCATCTTTTATTTTCATAATAGCCGCTGTTAATCACAATTCACAATACATTTACCAAACTGACGGCCGGCGAGGTCAAATAATTTCCAAGTACTTTACTTAAGTTAGGTAAATTAATGTTTTGTTGTATAGGCGAATCAGCAAGCTGAGCAACGGGCAAACTTGCGAAGCTAAGAAAAGCTTGATTATAACTTCAAGAAAACAAGTGGCTTGAACTTTTTACCTTGAGAAGTTGAGGGTAAAGATCACCAATGTTATTGCAAACTGATCTACCTATACATATATGTATATGTTACGGCTAAAAGCCGAAGTAAGGTTACATCTAGTTCTAGCCAGCTAGAACGGTGAAAGATGTTTATTGCTAGGACACACCGACCAAATGGATTAGGTTAGGTTAGAACTGTGACCAAAAGCGCGCGAGCCGAGCGAGCGCAGCGAGCGGTGCCACAGCAGCGGCCGGAGAACGCTACATCCAAATTGGTTGTATCAAACCTCCAAATTTAAACCACACCTAGTTCTAGCCGGCTAGAACTAGGTGTAACCTTACTTAGTCTTTTAGCCGTAACATATATATTTTTCTGTCTCTTTTCATTGTCAGCTTTTTGTGTTTGCTGTAAATGTAACGAATAATACAAAAAATTAACTACTTCCTTTTGAAAATCCGTTTAAAACTTAAAAAAAACCACACGTCGTCGGTTTAACAATTACGTAGATTGCATGTCGCTTTAGCACATGTGTGGGGTGAACAAACTTTACTGTAAGCGTCCCCTGAAGCTCGTTCAGTTGATGTAAACATCACTTGTTTGAGCACAACTAGTCAGGGTTGGCTCTTCCTCTGTCAAAGCCACTATTTTTAGATTTTCGCACTTTGTACCGGAAAAGTGTGGTCATATTAAGTGTGGGACGTTCAAACTGAACCACTTTCTCTATGGGACCCTCATCGTTATCGCAAATAAATAATAACCAAATAAAGTAAAGTATACAAAACTTGATTATTATTATTTTTTACTTTGATGGTATCACACCCTTAAAATATGAGCACATATTTCTGATACACGGTGTATAACATAACATCACGCCTGTAATCCCCGAAGGTTCAGGCAGAGATGTACCTAATAGAACATCCACATTTCGTCAGTTATGTTTAAGTCCCATGTAATAGGGGGCGATCGTATTGTCATCAACCGGGCACAAATGCAGAGTCCGTGGTTGCTACTGTTAAATTCTTGATGGAAAAACCCAATAACACTTTGCCTGACCCGGCAATCGAACCCAGGACCTCATGCTGAACAGACCAACCAAGGCAGTCTAGTAGGTGTATAATGAGCAACATACCATTACGATCGTGTCACTTAATGTAAAAGTTCTATTTTTATTCTTGTAATTTGTAGGGTGTACATAATAAAGGGTATTATATCTTTATACCTCTCCATTATCCGTTTTGATATACGACCTAGCATTTACTAACCCTACATGACTAATACGGCAAATCCTTTTGGTTTGATTTATGCGAGCAATTTGGCGCCGCGTCCACTTTAGCATCGATATCGAATCCGACACTGTAATCAGTCTTAATCGATTTATTATCGATGTTAAAATAACTCTATGTCATAATAATCTTTTACAGATTTATAAATAAACCTCAAAGCTTATCAGTTTCTTCTAAGTTATCTCGGTGAAAGCCGCATTGTGTCCAAAATTCGCACGACTTTCTCAAACAGCGTAAACGTTAAACAATAAGGAAGGAATTTTTCTAAGAATTGTTTATTGGGCACTCGTGCGGTAAAAGAAGAATATTCTACACCTGGCGAAAACAATAGCCAGCATTTAATAAGCCAGGCCTTTTTATGAAGCCTCAAAATAAACATCTGTAAGAAACTTGAGGCGAAAATCCCAACTTTTCTTTATTGGAAAGTTTAAGTGTAGGAAAAAGTGATGTTGAAAAGTTTAAGACATAATTGGTATCTTGGATTGAGTGTACCTGTACATAGACCCGGTTTCTGATTTGAAAATATAACGTTGAATACTTTTGAAACTCTATATTTTAATGAATTTCTAAGGAATCACCTCGACCAGTCACGAGCACCAATATGCACTTAACAACTTTTAAAAGTGTTTTTATTCTACTGTTCTGATTAAAATGTCATGTTATTACGAACATACAACGTATTCTGGTACTCATATTTTTATGAAAAAGAGCCTATCTCTAAGTTACAATCGTTATTTCTCACGAAAATCGCTTTTAAATTTAGGAAAATGTATATATATTGGTGCTCGTGACTGTAAATAAACTAGTTTTATTTTCTCATAAATAGATTGATTATTTGTTGGTTCTCAAATCAGAAACCAACAAATAATCACGCGACGTAATAAATATACATTCAAACCTAATGGCCGTCAACCATATTGGCGTGTTGATACACGCCACGGCTGGAAGGAGCTGTAAGGCCGATGACAGGCAAGCGACACACGATACCCGTCACTTCATTAACGGCTGTTGCAGATGACCTGTCGACGCCCGACGCGTTGAGAATACTGCCTGATTAACATATCATCACGCCTGTAATCGCCGAAGGCTTAGGCAGAGGTGTATCAAAGTACACCCACATTTCACCTTATGTAACAGGGAGCCTGTCTTTTGCCTGCATCGACCGTGCATGAATCCAGACTCCGTAGCTGCTACTGAGAAATTCTTGATGGAAAAACCCAATACCCGACTTGGGAATCAAATCAAGGACCTCATGCTCAGTAGTCGTGTCAGCGACCACTTGACCAACGAGGCAGTTACCGCCTGATTGTGATAGACAAACCCATTGTCTTTCATTCGAGATTCTAATCAAGCCAATTGGTCGGCTCTGTGATTACAAAGACAGCGACGTGTCATTTCAATTTCATAGACAATGGAGAATGTGATAGGGGTGGGAAAAGGTAGTTTGTAAAACTTCCTTCATATTATGGCTTATTATGGTTTAACGGTCTTTGAATACTGGTATTCAGATGCAGCCGGTTAGCCTTGAAGCCGACCACAACATAGTTGAAGGCTAGTAGAGAAATGGTATGTGAATGTTTGGTGCGGCTACTTATTTCATCATCATCTGCCTAGCCTTTTCCCAACTATGTTGGTGTCGGCTTCCAGTCTAACCGGATGCGGCTGAATACCAGTATTTTACTTGGAGCGACTGCCTATCTGACCTCCACAACCCAGTTAGTACTGGGTAATACGATACCCCTTAGTAAGACTGGTTGTCAGACTTTCAGGCCACTGACTACCTGTAACGACTGTCAAAGATCTACAAATGACACCCGGGACCAACGGCTTAACGTGCTTTCCGAGGCAGAGGAAATCGGTATGTAATGGGCGGTCATCAATCCACAGACCAACCTAGCCAAGCGCGGGTTAACCTTAAGATCGACCCGAGCGGCTGTTATTATTTGGTCAAGAGCTCCTCATAGTCCTCACCGTCCTACTTATTTCATATTGAAATGAAGTCCTCATAACATGGAAATAACAACATAAAGTTATTTTTAAGTCATGGATTCATGACTAATTTTAAAACATCCACATACTTTTGTAAAATTAATATAATTCCATTTTTGACGCCATAACGGGTAATTTTTTTGTCATTATCCTCATACTGTTGCCGTGTTAAGGCCAAGGCAATAAAATCATTTTCAAGGATAATATTATATAAAATCTTACATCTAGTCAACTAGCTTCAAGTTTTCGACTAATTTCCATAACTATTCAAAAGAGCCTCTAAACAATTTAATTGAAATAAATGTTTATAAAGTAAAGTTTGAGTGATTGAAACTTCAGATGAAAATAAAATAAGCTCTTACACATTCCAACGCGATCTGCAAGACCAATTTGGCACGCAGAGAAAAATGGACACCTAGGTAAATTGGAACGGCACAATTGAATATATCTCAATGCTGGGTTTTATCTGTTACCAGCTAACCGCGTTTATAGAACAGGATAGAATCGTAACGAAATTGAAGTAAAATAAGGAAAAATTCCAGAAAAACCTGATTTTCTAAAATAAAATCTGCTATCAAAGGTATTCCCCATCCATAATACTTAAATTATATCATGTAAACTGCTACAAGTATAAAGGGTGTAAAAAGACCCTTAACGAAGCCGAAAGGCATTTGCTCTCCCCATCAATGCGATCATTTTTTTGTTCTAGACCATACCTGGGAACCTTCTAGTTACGGAGATATTGGGGGTCAAAGTTCCAACTTTTTCACAATTTTTTTTTTAAGTACATGTTTTTAATGTAACATTTTTACTTTAAACACCTCCACGACTCTCGTACTATTCAATCCATCCATCAGCAAAATGTTCTGAGTGCCTTATATTGAGTTCTACCGCCAAACGTGATTTTTCACCCCAAAAAAAAAAGTCGTTTCCCAGCAAAATTTTTTGCGTAAAGTTACTTAGTTTGATGTACAGAATGCTTGGTTCACGGCTTGGTGAAGGGTCTGTTTACACCCCGTATTCTGGCGCTTGACGCATGACTTGGGTACTGCTGGTAAACATTTGTCAAATTGTATTGAAAAAACAAGATGGTGGCGGTTAATTAAAATAACATCACGCCTTACGGGTTAGGAAGAGGTGTACCTAACAAGTACACCCACATGTCGTCAGTTATGTTTAGGTCCCATGTAATAGAAAAAATATGTAATAATAAACATGTAATAGAGAAATTCCTGACGGAATAACCCAATAACACTTTGCCCGACCCGGCTGGTGGCATTAGTTCCGATCTTAAGATGATAATCCATCGTTTGAAATAAAATTTACTTGAATGTTTCTACAAACTTAGGTCAATCAGGACAAGACTTCGCCACAAATACATCAATCAGTTCACATAAGTACAAGCCACCAGCTCCAAGATACTGTTAGAAACGTTCGGGGAATACATATTGATTTCTTCACAACGACAATTATGTATCGGCGACATCCGGGATGAAGGGGACTTGCTGTTCACATTCAAATGAGCCGGCTCGATGTTCATGTAATATAGTTAGAGGGATAATTATGAGGACCTCGTGGCAGGAATGGGGGAACGTCATGTTTTTCTACGTCAGTAGGCGTTTGGGGAAGGAAGATACATTTTTGGACATGGCTAACCTAAAATCAATCCTAGGGTCCTATCCTAGGGTGATTAGGTTCATAGAACACGTTTAATTCACTATTACTACTTCATTTGTGTTTTATCTTTTGATTTTTGCAGTTCTTCAACTTTTGAACTCTAAACGTACATTCGTAGAGTGCCTACTGCCTTGTAACCGAAGGGAAGACGGTAGGAATCGGCTTCTTAGGTCCCTTCGGGTCTGTTAAACGGTCTTCTTCTTCTTCGTATCGCTGGCACGAAAATTTTTATATTTTGTTACCCAAAAACATCGCCACTTCCACCGCGTCGTCGGTGGCAGCGCAAAGGTCACTTCGGCTGCATGTTTTTGGGCTAAGAGGGCAATTGCGAAGAATACTATTCCTTTCCTGTTGTATACCTAACTGAAAAACTTCTTCATTTCTTTAAAACACCTATTCCTCGTTTAGAAGCAATACGCAAATAAGGGGAGAAGCCCGATTGAATCCGTTGCCAAGAGCCAGTGTTAACATTATCAATACATTTATTCCGTACACAGACTGCTGGTTGGATACAAGTTAAGCGGTCAAAGAACAACTGTCGACATAGCCGCCACGAATACTAATTGGTTTAACGTGAATAGTTAAACGCAAACACCGTTTATTAAGCTTGAACCAATAATGTTTAAGCGCTTAAGCAGCTTTTGGGGATAATGTTCCCTTTAAAGCGCATTATAATGACGAAATATTGATTGTTTCTCAGTTCATTATGAAAACTTGAAACATTATTGAAATACCAATAATATACAAAATATGACATACAAATAGTCGGAACTGCGTCGCTGGTATAGTTAAACGTTACTGCTCAGCATGAGGTCCTCAGTTCAATTCTCAAGTCGGGCAAAGAGTTATTGGGTTTTTCCATCAGGAATTTCCCAGTCAGCAGCAATGATTCTGGAATTTTGCCCGGTTGATGGCAATAGGCTCGCAATAGTGGCTACATGGGACTTACACATAAGTGGCGAAACATGGCTGTACTGCCTAACCATTCGGGGACTACAAGCGTAATATTATATGTCAATAGTCGGAAATATCAACACAAATATGCACAAAAGCATGTGACAATTACCCTGCAAATATCGTGTCGAGCAAGCTATTGCCCTCCAATATAGCTAGGTAAGTGGGTGGGGTAAGTCAACGAAAGGGAATACTTTATTCGGGCAACTACCCGTAGGTGCTGTTCAAACGAACGTCTCGTTAATTATGCAACAGCTTCGAATTCTAAATGTTACTGCTATATTGGATCGAACCTTAATTACTGCTATAACAGTAATAATAAACCAAAAGGTTCGATGGAATATAGCACAATGACCGACCGAGAGAGGACATGTGTTATCTCCCTAAGGAACCATCATCTCCCTAGCCTTTTCCCAACTATATTGGGGTCGGCTTCCAGTTTAACCGCATGCAGCTGAATACCAGTATTTTACATGGAGCGACTGCTTCTGACTGACCTCCACAACCCACTTCGTACTGGGTAATACGATACCCCTTGGTAAGACTTGTTGTCAGACTTTTTGGGCCACTGACTACCTAACAACTGTCAAAGATCTACAAATGACATCCGGGATCAACGGCTTAACGTGCTTTCCGAGGCACGGAGGAAACTCGGTATGTAACGGGTGGTCACCCATCCACAGACCCAACCAAGGCAAGCACTGCTTAACCTAAAGATCGACCCGAGCGGCTGTTATTATTTAGCCACGAGCTCCTCTGCCTAAGGAACCATAGGCATATTAATAAGCTACAAGACGAAAAGTCACTGTTGCAAGTTTTCTTAGGTAGAAATGGCTACTCCTTTTTATAATTTTCGCCTTGTTATTCAGTTGGGGGACAGTAACCCCATTACGTCTCCCTTTCGTCAGTAAACGACCCCAATTTCTAAAGCCACCATTACTGCGTGGAGTATTTTAAGTTCATTTGTGATTAAAACAGGGGAAATCCTGTGAGCTGTCACGATAGCAAAACATTTTGCAAACTTTTCGGGCGCGGAATTTAGGTAGGGCAGCGATGATTCACAAGTAGTATCTAATTAAAATTCAAATGATGCAAATATAACATTGGTCATATAAATGAATGAAATAATAATACATTAATACTAATAACATCAATTTTTGGAAATTTTCATTCATCATACGCGTGTGGTAAAAGGTTGCGGTAAAAGAGTTGAATTTTGGCAACGAAGTGTGATTGGTGATTTTATACTTTCTGACAGTGGTCGAAAACCTGCTCTAGACTTATCCGAAAAAACCCTCTTACGAGATGTCCAGTAAAAAGGAATAACTCCCCTATACCTACATCGTTCTATAACCCTTCAAAACTCAATAACCTTGCGATCCTAAACATACATTTGCAAAATCCTGTCAACGTCCCGTGGTACGTTGTGCAAACAGAGTCTGCTAGTACTTAACACTACTACATCCATCTGAAGGTCGGCGCAAACGAAGGACTTTTATCGGAGGACAAAATTCCCCAAAACAGAACTGGCGAAATGTGGGTGCTTTATAGGTGATGCCTAACCCTTCCGGAAATACAGGACTGATGTTATGGTTTTTTAGAAGCAGTTGCTGTCTCCCTGCAAATGACCAGCACGAACAGCAACACCATCCCGAGTCCATCCAAGTACTCTTTATCCAGTTATAACCAGCCCTCTTGGTAAGCATCCGAGACATCGCGCCACATCTATCTGGGTCTGGGTCGGCCTTGACGGTTATGTTACTTAAGTAATAATGAATTGTCTGAAAAACGCATACGCAACAAACTAACACACACTTATCCGACTTTTTAACCTCTAAGAGCAGTCAGTCCCTCGTCTGCGCAGACTTTATTGCTAGATAAAATAACCACAACAGGCGTAAACGTGTTAGTGGTTCTGTACTCAGACATATCGATTAAACGTTCACCTCTGTGATGTGACGTGCAGTATTACGTTAAGCCTGGGATTTTGTGAACGGAGCACGTGAAAGGGTGTCACTGTTTCTGCATCGGGTTTTTTTGCAGCATAAATATGGGGACGTCTCAGGGACGTATCGGTTAAGGACGATGTATGTCTCGCGCTAAATTTATAAATGCATGGAAAATATTACAGTGTATTTTTTAGAATAATAAAAGTCTAAATATTTAGGCAATCTTGGGCGGAGTCTCCAAAAACACATCTTGAATAATTTACAGTCAAGCAAAAAAATATCACGTTACAAAAAGTAAATATCGAACATGTAATTCCCAATATCGTTTACACAAAAAGACTACCAAGTGCCAAAATGTCTCTGGAGAATGTTCAGAAAAGACATTTTTGATCGGAGCTCCAAAAAAACTTTTCGTCAAATATTCCCAATAGCCCATTTACCGTTATGAAGCAAAAACTTTGCTTAAAGAAAAACCATACAGGTGTAGCAATTCCGATAACCATTAAACTTTGATCTTAGTACGTAAGAACATACTGGTGAAGTTAGGTCGAAAGCGAATTTAACTATTCATGGTCGGGAGTAGTTCGATTCATGTGCAAAGACATGCAAGAGCTCCAAAGCAAGGCAGCACTAAAAGCCACTAAGGTAATCTACCACTGAATAGTGGATCGAAGAGAAATTGTTTCGGTATTGAATTGAATAGAATCGATTGTACTCCGTAAATATACGGTTATTTTAGAACGTGATGGGACTAATCAATAGATTGTTTCCACTGATAGTTTTGTTGGTTAGCAAACATGAATAATTGAAGCAGTTCCAATTGAAAGTAATTTTATTGTGTTAGACACCTAAACGATGTACCACATTCTCCTGCTGGGACCAATTCTAATCACAGCACATAAAAATCGAACTACAAAACAGATTCTGGAATCGAAGCTCTCCTAAATAGTTTTGTAACTTCTAAGGAGGTATGGAGGTCAGTGAGCCTTGATCGCGGGAGACCGGATTACTAGAATGTAGCATCAATTTGAGTCAGGAGAAAACCGATTTGGAGTCGGCTCTCGGGTGTGGGTTGCTTTCTTGTATTGGGGTCTGCATTTTTAACGCTCAGTTAGACGGGTAGCGACTTAAAGAGGGCTATGGAAATTCAGGAAACGGAACGGTCCGGGAAAACGGCATTCTTGTTATTGAGATAAATATGCTGTTTCGTTTATAGACCTTGAATTATTCATTCTCTCCAATACCTAATTTTGAAATTGCTTTCAAATCTATCAATATTAACGTCGATTTACCTCATAAAATTGATTACGGTCTCGTGTCACGCCAAAATTTGTCAGCTTCGAAGTTGTAAAATAAAATGAGTCGTCTGTTTCTGATAAAATCAAAACCTGTTTGTTTCTTATTGATCTTGGCTTGGCAATGAACTTCGTTACTAAGCCGTAAATGCTTTTAAAATGAAACGACCGTATAAAGTGATACATTACCGTCTTCAAACTGTGTCCCGACTACACAAATTCAATATTCCCGAGTATTTCTTAATGGATTACTTGCTCCGATAGGAATCTTATCTTTGATATCGTAGGAACTTCAATCCGGGTGACCACTTACGGAAGTAGATAGTACACTCAATACACAAATAGGTTAACAACTTACATCAACAAGACACCGCCAACACACAGGAACCATTCCACACTGTTGATCACTTCAACAATCCACCACACTGTTGCTTATCTAACGGCACGCACACATAACCTGAAACAATGGACAAACTGTGTTAAACAATTGAACAACACGTGGTAAACATACCAAGGACAGCAGTAGACGGTGAAGAATATGACATAAAGTTCGGTATGTATTCGCCAGAATTTACTGGACAGTGTTGTTGCTACTAATGTTAAAACCATAACTAGAATCCGAGGTTTTTTTTTAAAAAAACAAGATGTATTAAGCGCAAAGAAACTCATAAGAATGAATGAACATAGTCAAATACTGTGACTATGGTGGCCCTAACAGGAAAAGCGGTCTTTGAAATCGTAATCGAGGACAAGCTAGTAACCATTTATAAATTTAAATAATATTATCGAGATCATAATACTTAACTGTCGTAAAGGCTTAGTAGGTAATACAAATAATCTAAATCAGATCATAATAAACAAACTACCACGATCAAATAACGAGCCACGGAAATTAAATATATGCTTAAAAGACTAATTGGACAAAAAAAAATCCATGTAAACAATCTTAGGAACAATATCCTTAATAAATAGCAATCAATAAAAAAGCAATCAAGCGTCTATCCAATTTATTAACTATCAAGGAATCTTCCTTCTTAGAATTATGTAACATCAATGAGGAAAAAACGATATCTTTCTGAGAATTTATTAAAAGGTATCCTTGCTTCTTGGTTCAAAATGAACAACGAGGCACATGGCTCAGCTGAAGGTACCTGACTGAGTGGACTCTTTGAAAGAGCTTCTTAGGTGAATGAAGGCATTCGAGTCAAAAGCAATTTAAAGTGAAAGATACGTTCTATAAAATGGCGTTGTAGAAAATGTGCCCGTTCCAAGAGAAGATTTTAAAATCGTTCACAACTAAAATGAGAAATATCAGAATACCAAAGCAAAATCTTTTATACACTAAACATAGTCAAATAATAGACTTTAAAATAAAGTTAGCGTGGTATTGTATAATACATTACGAAGCAATCAAAAATTGAAAGAGAACCTGCTTGGCACCCGACCAAATTGTATGAGATTTAAATTAAAATATACGCTGGAGCCTCGGAGATATTTTTTCAGCAATCAGTTTGTATACCTTATTCCATTCGGCAATATTCAGGCTTTTTGCAAACACCACCTGGTTTTCCAGAAGTGTTACCGAAGGTTCGGCAGGATTAAATTCACAAATACGCATATGTTTGGATTATTTCACGCTCAAATGAATACAAATTGGTCGAGTTTACGAGTATGCGTTGATTGAACAAAACTGTGTGCATATTTGAATGTCCCGCGAGTGTTGTAAAGGCGATTCTCTCAAATATTGGGCACCAGATACCTGCGCAGTTTGTCAGCAGATATTTGAATCGATAAGTTGCCAACTCGCAATGTCATCGTCGAAGGAACTATCCATGCGGTTATCTTCTACTCCGCTTACACACAAAATTGTGATATTTTTCACATACCAGTTTCACATTCACATTTTAGTGCTAAAAACTTCTGCAAACTAGAGCGTCTCATAATTCAAGCTAAAATTCATTACGTATCTCAAGAATACGATTACGAAAGGAAAGAGCGCAGTCAAAGATGTGCTCACAGACAACTTGTACTTTCTTCAGTTGTGATTAAGTTTAGTTTACAAAGAGATAACCGGTGTGCTGTTCAGCGTTTACTTTCACTTCACCGTTGCCTGGAGCCATATATTTATCATTTAGATGTTTCCACGCCTTGAATATCTCTCAAGAAACCTGCAACATATGTTCAACAGCAATTTCTCCCTTAACGCCTTCTTCTATTTTATCAGCTCCTGATTTCAGTACGTAGTTAGGAAATAGGTTGTCACGTTAGTACACCAATATTACCCTTTTTGTTTTTGGTAATGCCATCTTGTAAGTATGAGGCTGGCTTCTGCTTAACCGGACTATCTTGTGGATGCCTTGAGTGTAGGGCCTCCAGCCAGGGGCAAGCCAAAATTACCCAATTTCATTTGCTACTCTTATATTGGCGACTTTCTTATGTCGTGATTTCGTCGTTTTGCCACAAATTGTTAATCTTACCTTGGCCAGGAATCATTGAAAGCGAGAGGTCGTATCGGCAGTAACAATTTAAAATAATCACGTTTCTGTTTTGGTGCAGTGCTATTAAGACTTTATTTGACACGATTTTCTTAACCATTGCATAATATTCAAGACCTAACAACAAGATCCGTGCCTTCCCTATCTAAGATAGGTAGTAATTTCAAAAAAATCTGTGCTCGGACGGTCAGCAGATAATAATTAATCGTACTTTCTCAAGGTCGCATTAATACTAATTAGTAATTATCTTCACACGTGCTACACCACCTGTCCTAAATTCAATCACAGAAACCATACATAAGCAAGACATATATGGTACCTACTTAAGCTGGCATATATGATTATTCAAGTATGACTTGACAACAATGAAGTAAATTACAAATGAAACCTTGGACTGTCTTTCCGCATAACTTAGAACAGATGACTGTAGCCACAAACGTTTATGAACTTTATGACGCGTTAGAAGTATTGTTGCTATGCGAATTCTTCGTGGACGGGCTAGTGGAATTTCAAACTTTAGCAAAAAGGAGTTTAAAGACGGACAATGGCAGTATCTGAAGCCTAAAAAAGTCAATTACTTATTACATGGCTCTGCCTTGGAGTGTAAATGTGTTGTTCCACAAACGATTGGACATTTGATATCGTGTCCTGCCTGTCCTGTTGTTTACACATTAATACAGGAACTGATGGACGCTACTGGAACTGCCAAACTCGTCACCAAATTTTTGAAAGAAGAAGATGCCAATTTCTTATTATTAGAAAATCTTGTTGTTATGTTACTATTTGTTACTAATGCTATAAGTCTCTATGAATCAACAGTTGACATTGCAAACTACGTAAAAGGAAGTTTCAAAAGTGACTTAACAGGAAAACGTATCAACTAAACCACATATATTAATATATGTGGTTTAGGCGATACATGCTTCAAAAAATGACATCATGAAAATTGTGGCGGTCACAATATCACATTTAGGTTAATCTAATATACTTGCTTTCTACCGAATGGGTTTTGTATCCAGTGGACTCCATAAAATGTCAGTTGGAAGTCAGTTTACGCTAAGAAACAACATAATTTCTGTAAAAGATACTAAAGTTAGCGCTAAAAATACTGAAACAACGTCTAAAACTGTACCACAGCAGGTAGGCCACAAATCAATATTTTCGTACCAAATTACCTTCGCGTGTATTTACCCATTTAAGGGCAAAGGCGACACCTAGCCTAAATATAAACTTTCCCACGTTTCATGATGTCATGTCAACGGCCTTAAAAAACATTATGATATTATCTTTTCCTATTTTGTCATGCTCTGAAAGGAATATTGAGTTTCGTGTTAAACTTGGTATAAAGCTATTTTGTTAAATCTACGTTGCCATGTTAAATATTTATCGCCAGAAAATATTGGCCGTAAAAACCAAAAGATTTTTACCCGATTATGGAAAAGCCAAAATCATTACCCTTTTTTTCGGATGTTAAAACATCAAATGACCCCTCCCGCTCTAGGCGGAGCGGAAGGGAGTATCAGACTTGTACTAACTAAAACCCATCCATGTTCCTTCTTTGCCCTTTGTGTTCCAGGGCCGCGGTATCTTTCGAAAAGTCCCGCAGCCCCGACAGGCATCGACCCTTGCGCGTGGAACACGAACGCGCCGTCGACACGGCCTGTCGTCACAAGACGGCCGGACGGCGGGCTAGCCCAAATCATCATTACCCTCCCGGTAATGATTTTAGCAGTATATGTATTTCCGGAGTCAAGAATAAGAAGACATGCTGCGCCGACCCCAGATAAATAGGGATAAGGGCAGGAGAATGATGATGATGTATGTCCGGAGTCACACGTAACTGTAATACATGACATAATAATTCTTTAGTGTCTCCGGTTGAACGAAAATTAAAAAATGTCTTGTTTTTACACTATTAGTTGTAGTTTTTGTCGTAGTTGGGTTTCAACTTTATTTTTTATTCAGGTAAAACTTAACGTTGTGATGTCAGTATCAGAAACATAGATAAATGTTGCAAGACCAATATCTAACACCTGTTTCAGCACTCAAGATAATAAGTAACTGCCTATCTGTCCTTGCTTCACTAATCGTAACGATACGTAGCCAAAATTATTTCTGTTTTCACTCAAAGTTCAGATTTGATTCATAGTTTCATGATTACTTTCAAAAGTATATAAATAGGTATAAACCTAATTAACGGGAAATTAGGGTGGATCGAATAATTTTCTCACCCGCGTGCAAAATACGCTTGGACGAGGAGTTGCGGACACCAGCCCGTTATACAACACAAAACCTAATTAACTATATTTTTTTTTCTCATATCATGCCTTCTTCCAATCTGTCTATCGACCGTTATCTCAAACCTGATTTCCTAAACTCATACTAAACTTCAACTTCACTACCTGCCGTCGTGACCAAAAAAAAGATCAAGACATTTTTTTTTTGTTATATTTGGATATCAATACTCGTCCAGTCCTGTGCCTATAACCCTTGCCCGAACGAACCGATCTGCTCCGATTTTCGGTACCTCGGTTCGCTTGTTCAGAGGGATGACGAAGTAGACCGGGACGTAACGCACCGGATCAACTCAGGATGGATGAAATGGCGACAGGTCACTGGAACAACTGGCGACCCGCGGGTGCTCCTCAAGTTAAACGGGAAAATATACAAGTCCGTGATTAGGCCTGTCGTACTGTATGGATCGGAATGCTGGGCTGTGAAGAAGATGGATGAAAAAATATTGCATGTAGCGGAGATGATGTGACAGGAATGGATAAAGTAAGGAATGAGTATATTAGAGGAAATTTGAAAGTTGCGCCAGTAACAGAAAAGATGAAAGGGATCGACTGTCTTGGTATGGGCATGTTACGAGGAGGGATGAATCGCGTGTGACTAAAAGAGTAATGAATTTTAATGTTGATGGATCTAGAGGAAGAAGACCAAAAAAAAGATGGACGAATGGATGGATGGATTGTGTGAGGAATGATATGAAAGAAAACGGAGTAAATGATGAAGTGACAACTGACAGCGGAGTATGGAAGAAAAACGTACTGCGCCGACATCAAATAACATGGGACTAGGGCAGGAAGTTGATTTGGATATCGATACTCATCACGTCTGCAGAGTTTCACTACCTAACTTACCACCTCATCTTAGATCTATCGCGTATTTGGTTATCGTCTGTTCTTATAGCCATATATTTCGGCAGAATACACGCAAGAAATGTTATCATAAATCACAGGGTTTAATACATTCAAGCCAGTGAACTGTAAAATTGAAGCCTTTTCAAGTATCTTGGTCACGTTACATAGCTTTGTAACTTTGATTCAGCTAAGGTTATTCTTGCAGCCAATTTTGGTCAAACTGTGGGATATTGGAGACCTGTTTTTAATCTTATGATATTTTCTTTAAATCATACATATAATATACATCTTCAAAACACAGACTGATTTTTGTTGACGAATAGACTTTTATTAAAACAAATTCTAAATTGGATGAAGCTTTCTCTTTTATATAAATTGCTACTCAAATAGAAAGCACTCTGGGATACAAAATCAAATCAAAACACTAACTTAGAGAAGCAAATGACATCAGAACAGCTACATAGTTTGAGTAATACCTAGCGAGGTGCGTCTACTATGTTCTTAGAATAATAAACAGCTTCCTGTACCTACTCATTGTCAAAGACTAAATAAGACTCCTCGGTAGGACTTAATAAACCCGTAAATCTATCAAACGTTGAAGACACGAGTATAAAACTTGCAAAGAATATGTAAAAGTATTACACACCTCAAATAAAAAATCCACAGCCGACTACAAAAACTTCACTTTTAGCACAGGCCACAAAATTTCTAAATCAAAACACAGAACCACTAATCACCACACAAAACTCCCACATTCCCAGTATGCAGTATAGTACACCCCCTCTCCGAACCGCACTGGTCTGTGAACGCGGTGATCTGCGCAAGAGCACGCAAGCTTCCGTCCGTAACGCACACCCACCACAAGCGAACTGAGCAATGTATGAGCGAGCGAGGGAGCGGGCGGCGATTGAAATGCTCCAGTAATACTACCTGCCGGAATGTAGTCAATGTAGATGTTGATTCCGCGTGGAGTCGGAAATAATGCTATGAAGTTATCGGTGTATTTACTTAGGCAGAGATTTCTGTACAGTTACGGTCTACTGATTTTAGAAATTAGTTTTAGTACATGGCTAGATGACAATTCATTCATACCTGCGAATAAATTACGAAAAGTTGTAGCGATCGAATAGGTACTTTAAAATCAGGATGTGTTTAGTATTTTATCAATGTTTTTACCACTTTCAACTTCCAGATTTTAGTCGAATTTAATAAAGTGACATTGGGTTTTTCCGTAAAGCAGAACTAATCAACAATGCCTCGGAAATGGAGCGATAAAGGGTGACGAATTCGCCCCCTTTTATTATAACTGGTGGGATAACAACAACACTTTGTGGCAAGGCGTTAGGATTATGATATTTCCTGCGTGTTTATTCAATTCGTCATGAAGACCAATGGTCTAAACGCTTGTTACTTGCAACGGATTCCACGTATCGGTTGCCATCCGCCGCAGTCATGCCGTCGCGCATGAGTAACGAGGTCCCGCCACTAAGTGTAAATGAGGATAGAAGGTCCAGGCCTAATAGTCACTGTGAAGGCCATTCGCCATAAGGCCCAGGCAAAATATAGAATGGATGAAATATTGGTTAAGAAAATGAGCGTGAAGCATTGAAACCCAAAAATGACGTCGTTGTCAGTCAGGGGCGTGCCGTCCATAGAGGCAATTAGGCCGAGCCTGCCTTATCAATCCTATCATAAACGCCAACTCAAGTGCATTTATTATACCTTTGTAATAAAAAATATTTTAAAAGTTAAAACTCCTGTTATAACACTTATAGCAACTTGTCGCGCCCGTGTGACGTAACTCACGTCGTCGATTTTAAGGCAAAGACGTTTGTAAAGAACTCTGCATTCATAAATTTACGCACACTGGTGCATATTTTCGTGTGTATAAACGGCACACATGTATAGATTATGGGCGTGTCTCCCGTCAGTGGAGCCGGCCAGTGATTGGCTACTAGATTAAAATGAATGAAGTTAGTTGAATCAGAGTTGCCAAGCCAATTTAGGGAGAGAGGGCGCTACTGTGCGCACGTAAACATCAGCTCAGTAGATAATAAAACGTTAAAAATAGTTTAAGTGCTTAACTTGGGACAAAAAGTCAATAAAGTTCAAGTGAATAAAGACCTTCAGTGACTAGAAGTGTAGTACTAAGCTAAAGATCATAAATACTTAAGAAAACTATACTTCTCCCAAATAACGACCAAATTTCAAACCTGTGGAAAAAACTGTGGGATTTTTGAAAAACACGTTATTTGAGGATCAGATACTGAAGAAAACTTTGGGACAAGTACCAATCACCATGAAAAGGTACGCAGAATCCCTTTGAATTGTATATTAGTGAAATACTTATGAAAGGAAATTTTAAAGTGCAAATAAAGGCACAAACATTGTGTTAAGCGTCGTCTGTTGGCGAGTAGCAAGTCGCAAAAAGTTGGATCCAAATTAATTTCGTAGAATATCTGCTAGAGGGCGTTGTTTTGCAAATATGGCTCTTATATGTGCTGGTTGTAAACAAAATGTACCCAACTCCTTCCTATTGAAGGCATTGAAGCCATACTGTTTTATGTGACAAGTAAATTTATATGCGATTTTGAATGTTATCATATCTTACCAAATTAAACCTTATCAGTTATTCGTCTTGAAACGTACATTAATGTAAATATTATTTGTAGTGTTTATTATTTGTTTATTTACTTAAAAATGGTGTTCTGTTGTGAAGTTTGCGCAGATAATGTGTGTTTGTTAGAAGTTAAAAGCAGTAAGTTTTCGCAATTATCGTTTAATGATAAGATTCTTGTGGTGTCGAAAGGTAGATGTACACCCGAATTACGAGAATTAATCCAAAAATAGTCCAATAATATTTTTCAAATATATTTTTTTTTTTTTGGGTATCAGTGTGCGTGGGAGTTAGCCTACCCTCCGTGGGGATCCACTGCACGCCACTGTTGTCAGTCTCATTGAATGTGGCGAAGTCACGAGAAACACCTTGCCACTTTTAGGTCAAGCCGACACGAGCTATGGATCGAAAATTCTTCAGCAGAATGCAGAATGTTCAAAAAGACTTGTTGTAGTTGTGCTTGTGACCATACCATGCACGGAGCGCCTAGCAACATTGAAAGTTGAAAATCTAACAGCTCGCTCAATATCCTTTACGAAACTTCCAAATCACCGTCGCTATCTTAAGAAGAAGATGCAGATACAAGAATCACTTTTTTTGTTAAAGTAATGTTCTGAACCAAGTAACAAATATTGCAATCATATTCAGCGTCTGTTGAAGTAGTTTCTATGCGTTGAATCAAGTGGACCTCCTGCACATATCTGCTTATTAAACCTGCGCACACGCACGACACAGAACTAACAATGATATGCTCATCGCGTCCAGATTTAGAAGATGGTTTCACGGATAAGCCTACGCTGGCCAGCGTAAGCCCATTTAGATAATCTAAGTATATAAGGAAAATAGTATGAGGTTGTCTTCTTAATGAATTTATCCTAGACATAGTTATGTCTATGTAAAGTAATCGTTTAGTTGACCATCATTTCCTAGAACCAAAAATTCAACGACATGTGTTCCACCAACCCGCACTGGGTCTGGTTGTGCTACTAAAGTAATTGTAAATTGCCTTTGGTTGAGTAGACTGTTTGAGTTTTGTAAGCCACTAATACATTGTTACAATGTGAAGGCAGTGTAGGCGTTTTAATCTCGGGATTTCTCAACTCCCCTCATCTGACAAACAAAACTTCGGTGTAACTTTGAAAACAAACTCAAGCCAAGACCCCTAAAATTAGAGCAACGGCTATTCGACCGCAATCATTCCGTCAAGCGTGAACAATATAATAAGAGCTACACGATATCTGGAAGCGAACATTCACGGTTAATAGGAGCACGTGGTAAACATGACTAATCAGCGTGCAAGCATCCAATTTTAACGCGGATCCCAACAATTAGGATTAACTAGCTACTGTCATGATTTAAAATTCGGATTTTGAGCTTCCCTATTTTACTTTCACAATGAAGCTCTCGTGTATTCTCTTTGATTGCAACAGCCTTGATGTTGTTGTCTATGATACTTGGCTTCTTCGTCAGGGTCGGCCATTTTGTAGACCGAATTTTGTTGCAATAGCCACCTCAGTGAAATCAGTGGTCGAGGTTTGTCTAGCTAGCCGACACGTAACCGACAAGAGACTTCATAATCTTAATAACCACGGATCCTTCAAGACTTTTATGTCGTCATTCATAAGAAAAAATTGTCTTACCAATTGGAGATAAGTGTACTTAACTACTCTAGCTCAGTTGGATGAATTCTTTTTATTTTATAACCGCAAAGGTAACAAGTACGACCTCTATCATCATAGACTATCCTACTATCTATTCAGTGCCTCGAGCTTCCAAATCAAATAAAATCGATTCTATTTGATTTCTCACACAAATGTCACGCGAAACCGATTCCATTCCGACTAGAGGTTATCGATTAGGCTTTCTAACTTGATGAAATAAACCCCGATGTTATTGCGATCCGAAAGTACGAACTAAGATAACAATATGGAGGTAACATGAACTTTGATGTTCGGAATTTAGAGAAACGAGATACCGAAAATAGATTTGTTGAAGGAAAAGTTCGAGAAGATTGCTTCAAGATCTTCGTTACCTCCAAGCCTTTTATCAATATTTTGCCAAATACCATTTGATGACAAAAAATATACAGAGGGATTTCATGATGACAGTTTTTCCTACCTTCTGTTTATTCTTCATTAAAAAGCACCTTAACACAGGTGAAGGTCAAACTCAACCGCATGATTTTGTCGTAGAGCCAAAGGTCATGATAATGAATAGTAAAATAAGACGACATTGACCCTGAAAGGTCACAGTCATGGCCGCTTCGTCCGAAGTGACACTGACAGTTTCCCCAAGCTAATTACGGAAATAGGATTCATGTGAATAATGTTAGAGAGGACAAAACACGTGCTAAGAATTTTAACGGGTTGGGCATTAATGAGAAATGTGTTGTTTAGTTCGGAAGAGGCCTAAGTTGCAATCATGACAGTAGATAATACATCCATCACCATCAACCATCCAAAAATTGCTGATCCAACAATCCAAGTTTACCTACCCAAAACAACAGTTATATGACACTAACTAACTACATGTTTTCCAGCTAGAATTCCTCTCAGCAGACCAATTAGGTGGTATGCACCTTTTTGTCTTCAAATTCTTACACGAGGAGTTCCGAAGACTAAGACAAATACCTGTGTTATTTATAAGCCTTACGAGTACAAGAGTACAACACAAGGCATTGGCTTAGGAAGCCACATACAGCAATAATGTTACGAGTTTAGCTCGCAATAGTGCGTAACATATAGTACAGTGCAGATGATAAGATTATTAATGTACAGTAACTAACCTACTTTCTTCGATTTGCTGTTAAAATTCTGATTTATTGTAATGACTTGAATAGCAATTATTTTGTTGGGTCTAAATTGAGTAAATGGGGGTCCTCAAGTGAGGATGAAGTAATTGGAAAGGGGAAAGCAATTGAATACGACAATATCAATGACAGTAGCATTCCTGAAAAAAACTCAAAGCAGAGTTTACACTACTGTATCAAGGTAAGCATAGGAATCAAAGCTCTGTCCAAAAATTTAAGAAATGTAAGCAATAGAAGAACAAATAAGTTCAATTACTCTAGTCAGTTTACTAGTTTCTTGAAGCAAAGCATCTGGTGGTAAGTAAACCATCGCAAAATCAACATTCTGGAAAGTTAATACGTTAACAAGATTATTAAAATACCGAGATTTAAAAATATTATGACGAGTTAATGTTCCGTATACATTATTAATGTACAAGGTTCAAAAAATAATGTTATCTAAATGCTAACAAGGAACAGATAAAACGGTGTGCCTACAAACTGTTCGAGGGTCGTACGCGTAAGTGATGATGTAAGTTTGTATATTACGTTATCTGTAACGGTCTCCATAATGAATTCTAATTACTTTTCGTGTTTAGGACATGACAATACTGTCAGACACAACGGATCTAAACTTTGGATACCAGTTTCGTCTTTTTAATTAACCGTCTTTTTTAATTACAAAAGTGATTCGGAGAAAATTGGGACATTTCAAAGACAGTGTAAAAGTTTTTGGGCTGTTTAATTTTCAGTCTTTATTATTAACAAGACATTTTGGCCTTTCAAAAAGTTGTAGGATCGTCTTCTAGTAAAAGACAGTTCACTAACGAAAGTAAATCTTTTCTAAGTCGTTACCGTCGATAGCGCAGATGTTTCGTAACTACATGGTCCTTAACCAAGCGCCCTTTATATATTAAGCTAAGCTTAAGAGGAAATTATCTGACAACCCATGCAAACAGAGGAGAAAGGCAAAAACCAAAATTTGCCGTCTAATTGGAATTTTCTGTGTTCTCGTAAATCAAAGAGCTAAGTCAATAGTACTCAACCCAAAAAGGTAGACAGGCTTCCACCAAAATTAAAAAGTTAAGGAAATTGAGCCAAGAAGCACTCAAACAGTTTCTGGGCCAAATAACGAGAGCTTTCATGAATTATTTTAACGACTTCCGATTCAAATTATATCGGAGCGTAGAACATGATGTTACGATCTATTTATAACTACGATTAGGGAAGTGACGGAAGAATGTAATGATTTGATGTCATCATCAAAGCGCGTTGAAACACACCCAAGTTATTGAACCCCACGAAAGGAAGTTTTGGCGATAAATATTAGTTTTTCGACCATTAATTAAAAGTATTCAAACACGAAACGTGCCTATCAAACAAAATAGCGTTTACTACAAAAACAGCCTTGTCATATTTAAGCAATAGGTGGCCGGTTCCCGGTATTTAAATTGTTAAGCAGTTCAACGCGTGCTCTGTCATTAGGTAAGACTAGTTTGTTTGTACGCCCATTCACCCCCAGGTTACTAAGTTATTAATTTCTGGTTACATTTCACACTGTACTTCATACGATACTTTTCATCAGCTTGTCTTTTTCGGACTACCTTGGCGAGTAGCGTTTTTGCTTATTTTTGGAAAGGTTAAGAGCTTTAATTTAGGTAACCACTGGCAGCAAAACCGCGACAGATCAAGCTGGAGGAGTAAGTAATATTCGTTATATGCTTTGTTGCTTTGTTCGTGATGTCCTCTCATCAAAAACAGAAAATGTACCGTTCTTCTAACCATCCACTCAATTTCGCACTTCGAGACAAACCGAACAAATAATAATGACATCCGAGCATCAATTTTGGCGCTCCAACCGAACACAAAAGCTGAAACGTGTTATGCCCCTTCTTAGCAACGCTATTCTTATTACGCAATGTCGACGGGCACATGTTTCTCAAGCAAATTGAACAGTTCGGCGAACACATGTGGACGTGAGGCTGGCTAATTGGCGTCAATTCTCACTTCATTGACCCAGGGTGAGGGACGTCTAGTATCGAATGTCGAACGCTGCCGATTCGGTAGGCTGGCGTTGATAAATGCCGCGGCGTTGATGTTAGACGGCATTATTGTATCTAAGCGTAGAAATTTCTCGTTCACCTCCGGTATTTGGGGTTTTGGTATCAAACTCGAATGTATCTTACATTCAGCTCGATTGGCTTGAAACGGAACATGCAACACGGCCCTGCTTTATAAGCCACAAGAGTCCATTCATTCTTTGATATTGGAATCGGAATATTTCAGCTAGTTTCCGTCGTCCGCTTTGAAATTGGTCGTTTGAAACTACGAGATTAATTTTCTGCAGCATATCGATCTTTGGCGACGGTATTAAAACTGTCCCTTCTGTGTTTTTGTGGGGTCTTTTAAATGCTCCCTTCTTTTGATATACGTATGTTTTTAATAGAAGATCTATGGATTGTTTTTTTTTCGGAAAGGTGTCGGCCGGTAGGTAACGATTTTTTGCGAGCATTCAAAAGGAAACCCACATAATATTCCAATATTATTATTGAATTGACTATTAGAACATTGATATTTTATATGGTAAGGCACTATTTTTTACTGTGTTCAAGTACACACACAGGATTTTTGATTACCTAAGTCCTAAGATGTTGTCCATTCCAAAGAAGAAGTCTATGGGAAAGATATTGAGAAAATAGTGAAGACAATTTCTCATAATAGCTCATGTTTTCAATAAAATGTGGAAAATTAAATAATATTCTTAGTTTTACTCAATAACATAAAATATGCACATTTATTATGAGAGGTTAATTTATTTGACTAACAATAGGTCATTAATAATAAGAATATGTTATGAATCTAATATGATTGATAATGCTACTTTCTAGGTATCAGAACGTTCTGGAAGCAAATGTTGACAATAGACAATAACTGCCAGGATTTATTGAGATAACTGGTTATTAATATTTTAGTTTAATAGGTGTCTGACCTTTCCATACAGGTCAACGGACATTGACCTACCAATTGTGTGTTAGAAAAACAATATGAATAGTTGTTCAAAAGCAAAATTTGGAAGACTTAAAACATATTATTAACGTTTTCACTAACACTAGGTGACACCAAATTAAAAGCCTTTAGAAAAACAATCCTACATTTGATTTGGTATGTTCGGTTAAGCACTGAGAGTAGAAAATTCAAACAATGCTTTTGCACAATGTATTTTTTAGTTTTGCATTTATGCATTTCTACTGCTAGGTGAATAAATTATGATGTTTCATACTTTCTGCTAGTTTTGGGACACAGTCTATTATTATAGTCATTGTGACAAATGTAATAAAAGTCACAATAGGTTTAAGATGGAGCTCATAAAGTGAATAAACTGACTGAAATAAATTTCAATGTCTTCCAATTTTGACTTGACCAAGTACGAGGTTAAGCCAAGCGGACAGCAAATAAAATTGGTAGGTAGGTATGTATAATATTTGAAGACAGAAATTATATTTTTGAGTATCTATGTAAAAAAAAAAATAGTAGAACTATTTCCAAGTTTTCAAAAATGATTTTTCTCTATGACAGTGATTCAAAAACCAGTAGGACAAGTCTATAAAAATAATTTGGTGTGCATGTCAATAACTACTGGAAATTTTACGGGTAATTTACATAAAACAGAAAAAAGTTACTTTTCCTAAACTTAAAGGTTACATATTCCAAAGTTTTTAAAACACTATCAAATGATATTTTTAAATGAATTAGCGAGTCACCGTTTCCCATGTACAGTATCAACAGATATTGTAGTGATTCATCGGCGGGAAGTCGGCATTATTAACTTTGCCACTGGAAAACTGGTTACTAGCATCGAGAAGTACAAATTGTAACAAGGTTAGGTCACTAAAGTAAATTTAATTATCAAGAATAAAGCCCATAACGTCCACGAGGACGTGTATTTTCTCGCAATAATAAAAGAATTGTCATAAATGTCACGTTTTGCTGCAAAGGCGGAGCCGAGCCGACAAGCTTGGGCGATGGCGGTCAAGTAACGGCGGCTTCAACGTTCAAACTATCAAACTTTAAATCACATCTCACTCGCTCCAACACCAAGGGAGGAAATATTTAAGCGATTTTTTAGATAGTAGTGAAAACTTACCACATGACAACGATAGATTACATCAATTTTCGACATTCACTCACAACACAAAACACTTGGCATCCACGAATCACGATTCAGTTTGACAATGACAGGCGGTCACTCGCTCCGATACTAGCGCCACGTATTGGACCTAAATGAAGTTAGTAACACATGGCTTGGCTGCCAACATACAGCAAAAAAAAATCGGATAAAGAATAGAGATGATCAGGAATCGGACAACTGGACTACTGTTATTCTCATCTCTTGCTTTAATTTGACGAAATCACAAAAAGTTAGAATGGTTGATTGAATAACATCGTGACCGTGTTTTGTCGTCAAGTCAGTTGTGTTTTGTTCCATTTAAGAGTGAGTCTTTTTCCAAGGTCAAAATAAACAATTGCCTGCGCTTGCTCATGTAGAAAACAACGTACCTTAGAATTTAACTTAACTTAGAAGTTACCAGGAATATCCTGGCTACCACATTGATTGATATTGATGTGCCGTGCTTCTCCGAGGTTATCGTTGCTTGGAAACTCGCTTCGCGAAGAACCCGACCATCCATTTCCTCAAATACGGTGGGACTAGCCGCTTTGCGGTTGGAGTGTAGCCTTAGGGGCGCTATGGCGCGAGAACTGAGAAAAAAAATCGTTTTTTTTCTTTTCCAGCTCTGAGACACTTGGTCGTCCGAACTCCGAACTACCATTTTAGAAAAATAGAGCGTTTTATATAAAATTAAATGTACAGACGCATCAAGCTACCTGAAACTGTTAAATTTTACCAATCAACCTTGAACCCAATGCTTTAGCGATAAAGTTTAAAAATCTATTATATTAATTTGACAGATTGTAGTAGCTTCAATGACGTAATCTAAATAGACGCGTCATGCATGAACATCACGGCGCTCGAAAACAGGTACATCTAGTATGTACCTATAGATAAAATAAAATTCGGAAGCCCATAATTCGAAAACGGTTTGTCAGAACCTAAATAGTTTCTATGTATAATAGGTTAAACCGAAATTGAATTAAAGTTTTCAGGTGTCAGAAAAAAAAAATCAGGTAAATTGACAGTCCCAAAAAAATTCTTTTAATAAAAAAAAAATGGTTTTCTTTGCTGCTCATAATGCCACTAAGCGTATACCCCAACTCCTAAAACTCCACCCCTAGACGACCCACGGACCCACCTGCTGGCTGTGGATAAATGGGGGTCGAGCTTCACGCACTAAAAATACGAAAAATCAAAACGCTTAATTGATACAATCCGTGACCCAAGGGCTGGTTTTTTCCCTGGAGAGAGAGAGGCTAAGCGTTGTTATACAAGGTGGCAACGCCTTAGAAGGAGTTTTTAGCCAATATTGTCCATGTTGGGCAAGGGCTTCCACCATAGCGTTCCACTCTTCTCTATGCGTACGTACACAAGAGTGGAAGGCTTTACACAGTTTTCTCCAACAAATCTCTCACAAACGCCTCTAAATGGTCGCGCCAGCCAGCGTTTTCTAGGCCTCTTTAGGCGACGACGGCGACGCCCGTCTTCTGTCACCCACTGCGTGATAACTTTGGCACATACTCACATACATAGGTTCTGGTGCAATATACATACTACAGACATGGCCCATTAGTTTCTTTAGGTTATTTTAATTTTAGTAGACAAAATTAAAAAAATCAAAAACCCGATTGCAAAAAATACAATTAATTTAAAAGTAATGTACTAAAAAGACCGAAATTTAAACATATAACTTATATATATATGTATATTTTTGTAATCCCCTTTGAATTTCCTTTATTTTGATAACCTATACTCGATAGCTTTGGTTTTTTTTTTTATTAACGTATTACTATTTCGTGACAAAAAACCCTGTGCAACAAAACCACCATTTTGTTATTTTTCAAACACCTATCTAAGGACATTTTGGGTTTTTAAGTCGAATATAACGATATCTCAATTGTCGAAATCCATCCAGCTATTTGAAAGATACATAGTTCTATAATTACAAACATACAAGTTGCGCGCGAAAAACATAAACCTTCCTTGGCAGTCGGCTAAAAATATCGTTTTAGTTGGCCATAATCTCACTGCATCTGCGGACTGCGTCCATTATTAGTTTTATAGTATGGCAATTGTTGTTTAAATGTCAAATTTGTCAAAAGGATAATTTGAAGTGAAGAATTTGGAAATCGGAAAATTTAAGTTTATATTTGAAAATGTTATCCCGGCAATATATTAAAATTGCTTGTGCTCCAAGATCGTTCTTATTCAATAGTATTAAACTAAATAGAAAATATATATTAGCTCCATGTTTACATAATTATTGTAATCTTCATGCGGCTAGGTTAGAATAATATTTTGATAATTTGTCCATGTTCTGAATTACTTTTAGCTAACTTCTATTTAATTTTACAGATCATTAGCGTCCGCTTATCGTCGAGTCCCAGAAAAACATATTGAGAAAGGAATGACTAAAATATCCAAGGAACCGTCAAGTGTTGATAAAGTTAAGACCGGAGCTTTATCGTCTGAGGATATACTTGAAAAATACATCACGGGGCTCAGTACAGATATATACCAGAAGAACAGGGTATATAAGAATGATTTATTAAGGGTATTAGCTAAAGTCAAAGAATTTAATTTTTCAAAAAAGAAACAGTCCTTGCTTCTTATCCGATGCTGCGGTGATCTGTTGCCTGATGAAACGCCATTGTGTAGAATGCAGTTGGTAGAAGAGGTGTGGAATACAATTAAGTAAGCAGTAATATTTTAATATTTTCAACAACTAAGGTCTTGTCCGCTTTGTTGTTGGTTCATATTATTAGCAAAATATATGAGTTATGATTTTATTTTATTATCTTTGTGCAAGAATTTGACCCTCATAATGTATATTATCAATAAAATGAAATGAAAACTACTTGAAAACCCATCAGAGTGCTTTTTTTTCGGCATTTGTTTAGAGGAATCGCCTAGTGCTAGAAAACGGTCATTAATGATAGATCGATTTTTTTATTCTTATGGACAACTAATTATTTGGCATTTTGAATTTTATCACTGGTTTTTAAGTTTGCAATTAATTTTCTAATATAAAATCTCAAATTTACAGACCACACACACAATTTGATGTAGAACATTTCAACGAGTTGCTCAAAGTGTACATTGCAAACAACAGGACTATCACCGTCAGCAACTTTATTAGTCAGATGGCACCCGCTAAACCTGTGATGACCACTTATGAGCTGATTCTTAGAGCTTTAGGGGAGGTTGGTATCTTATTTTACATGATAAAATCTTAAGGGACCTGTTTTTTTTTACCAGAGAAAATTCTGGACATTTGAAGAAAATTTTGGACTTTTTTCATTTGAATTGTGCAGTGCAGTTTAAGTGAATTTATTAATTTTGTTTTAATTCAAAATAATTTAATTTTACTACTAACCTTTTGTTATTGTTTCAAAATTGCTGAGGTTTTAGAATTCCCTCGCATTCCAGACACAGATAAAATCCCAAACGTATGGCAGCCCTACAATATTATTATCTGATTACTTTCCTTACTATTGAGTACCTACTCAGCGCTTCTCCTCCACGTTTATTATGCGCACAGCAAAAGCGTGGAATTCTCTGCCGGCATCAAAGTTGTGCTGATGGAGAAGATTGTAACTTTCATGGTTTTTATCTCGGAAACGTAATGCTACATAGATTATACACATACTTACGTTATACTTGCTTAAACTTGTTACTTTCTTTCTGTTTATCAGGCAGGTGATATAAATCAAGCAACAGAAGTAATATCTAACATGAAATCAGTAGGACTTCCTGCCAATGAAAGTATATTCAACTCCCTCATCATTTGTCAAGGAAAGGCTGGGTAAGATCATTCAAAATAACTGCAAAAAGAGGGCAGTGTGATTTTTAACTAAAGCCAAAATCACAATGCCCTCCCTGCCTTTATTATCTATACAAATATATAAAATTGAAGAGTCTGTTTGTAATTTCAATATAACAGCTTATTACTGAATGCATATTGAAAGTAGATGCGGTACTTATAACAAAAAAAGTCTGCGTGACTAAAGGCCTCTTGAAGCTGACCACAACCGCAAACTGCAGTTCACAATTTTTTTTACTTCACTAAACTACCTTCTAAAATTCCAGAAATGTTGCAAACATACAAGAAGTGCTGACAATGATGCGGTCACTGAACGTAAGCCCCTCAATAGATACCTTCACTGCTACAGCAAGAGCATTAGCTTGGAACAAGCAAACTGAACTCATGCTAGAAGAGATGGGAAAAGCGCAGAAGATAGGCTTCTCTTTCACTGAATCACATGTCATGGAGATTGTCAAGACTTTGGCGCTTGTGGGATTGTATCACACTATACCTAAGGTCTGTATCTTAGGCTAAGATCTATAAAGAATACTTAGACTTTAGGTTTGTATTTTGTTAAGTAAAGAAAGTGTTTCACAAGGGGTTGACAAAGTTGTGGCACACAATGAAGCTGGCATCTATTGGTAGTGGACACTTAAACCTTCAAAACCAGAAATATGGTGAAGCCAAAGTTCTCAAACCGATCTTTATCTCCAAATATTATGACTGGCAGTTTCCATAAAATAGAGCTCAAAAGCCTTCGCAAGCATGAAGATGAATCTTTGATCTTCATGCATGCTTTGTGGCTTCTGTGGATTCTGTGTGGAGTGGACACACATAAAAGTGTTAATTGTCCACTCCACACATCCACCTCAACATTGTACCTCCGCTAAATGCAATCTTCTTCACAGCCCAGTATCCTGTGTTCTCTGATTTTTTATAAATACGCAAATCTTTATTATTTCAGGTCCTACGTTTCCTACCAGAAGCAGTCCTAAAAACCCCATCAATTTCACCTCTAATGCAGAGTGTTTCCACACAATTGGTGTTCCAAAATCATCCATTGGCTGCTATAGAAATTTATAAATGTTTGCCTTTACCTTCGTTTGGACCAAAGGATGACCAGGGGCTGCATGGGAGGAGTCTTGTGAGAGATTGTGTTAAGGCTGCCATGGTAAGTGGAAAGTGTATGGTTGTGGCTTAAAATATTGTTTTATTTAAAAGAAAGTCTTGACTGAGCATTTGCATTTTCGAAACATTAGCATAAAATGCATGGGCTGCGGGACTGTTCGAAAGAGATATCGCGGCCCTGGAACAGAAAGGGCTGAGAAGGAACATGGATGGATGGGTTTTAGTTAGTACGAGTCTGACACTCCCTTCCACTCCGCCCAGAGCGGGAGAGGTCATTTGATGATTTCCCATCCGACAAAAAAGCAGAAGGTGTATGCCAGATAGAGGACTTCTTAATTCGCGATGCGATTACAGTGGTAGCATAGCAAAAATACAAACAATTATCGTCCTCATTTAACTGAAGCAGTTGATACATACATGATTACCGGATACATGATTGTTAAGTAAAAAATTTAAGAATAGTGGCGACAACTATCATTAAAGTTAAGAAACTGGATATTTTCTATGCAATATTTTTCTACCACTTTCAGCCATCCACCATAGTAAGCTTAATAACTCAAGAACTGATGTCATCAGGACGGAATCCAATAGCGTTACAGAACGCGTGTGAAGCCGCCTTACAGCTGGGCAAAGTGCCCCTAGCGCTGGACCTAATGACTAGGATGAAACAATTGGGGTTATCGATACGACCTCACTACTTCTGGCCAATTTTGCTACATAATTCGAAGTCTTATGGCGAGAAAGGTAAGTCGTTTTACTTTTACCTAAAGAGGTAAATAAAATGAAATCCACTGCTAAACAAAGCCTCCCATGAATCTGTTACTAAAATGGAATCTGGAGGTTGCCGCAATCACCACCAAGGCAGCCCGAACTATTTGCATAAATTACTCCCTCCATGGCACCCAGGTATACACCATCAGAATGGAGTCATGACTTTCAAACTGAACTTTCTGTATGGGACCAACGTCGTAATCGCGTAAAAATAATAAGCTGTCCCATACAAAATGTCAATACCTACTCAACCCAAATGTATGGTTAATCTTTGCACTAGACTGCAACTTACAAAAAAGTCTTATTTTCCTTGTATTTCCAGGAATAATGAACACGCTAACTGTAATGGTACAAATGGATGTCAAACCAGACTACGACACCATAATGGACTATGCTCTACCGTATGTCAGCTTCACATCACCACAGAATTTGATGAAGAAGTTTGTCGAGACTGGCCTCTCAGTCTCGACTGTGTTGACGCCTATGATGCAGACCTTGTTGAATACTGGACAAGTGAGGGCAGCTAGTGAGTTGTGTAAGTATAAGATATCTTTATTTTTATAACGGGTGTCAAAACACCCTTTTCGAAGCCGAAAGGCACTTGGTGTCCCCGTCATTGCGATTTTTTTTGTTCTAGCTAGACCATACCTTTTCTGGGGTCAAAGTTCCAAGTTTTTTTTTAAATAGAAGTTTTTAATGTTATAACTTTACTTTAAATACCTCCACGCCCCCCGTACTATTCGATACATCCATCAAAACAATGTTTTGAGTGCGTTACATTGAGTCCTATCGTAAAACGTGTTTTTTCACCCCAAAGAAAAAGACGTTTCCCAGCAATAATTGTTCTGGACCATACCTAGAGATAGTGGAGGTCAAACTTTCAACTTTTTTACAAGTGTAAAAAAATATACAAGGTTTCAATGTTAACATAACTTTAAATACCTCCATGACCCCTGTACCTACTATTCAATGGATCCTATCAGTATACCTTAAACCGTCACTTTTCACCTAAAAAAAAGTCAATATTCGTTTCTCAGCAATCATTTTTACGAATAGTTACTTGATGTACAGAATACTTGGTTAACAGCTTCATGAAGGGTCTGTTTGCACCTTGTATAAGTGAATTCTGTTGTGAAGTTCAACAGTACCTAAGTGCTTTATGAAGTAGCTATGATTTTGTAGCTGTCATAATGAGAAAACGTTAGTGGACCAGTAGAAACGAGTAGTAGGTTCGAACTTTGGTGGGCTACTTACTATGTGTTCATTTCGTCACCACTGACTGCTCTCAAAACGGTGAAGGAAATCATCGTGAGGAAACCAGAACACCCCACTCTCGCTCCCAGCAAGAGGCCTGTGTTTATGTCTGTAGGATAATTGTGTATTATGTCACATCATTTTAGTATATTTTGTGCTGTTATAGTATCTACAAAATTCTTCAATAGAAAGAAGAGAAACGTGATACTTTGGCCTGGCACAAAAGAGTAACTACAAAAAACCTTTTTATAGTAAAGCGTTATTATCTCCATCTTTTTCTACATCGACAATATCTGTTGATCATTCATGGAGCTGTATATCCTTTAATCTTTTGACCGCCGTTGTCATATATACGTGACAAGCAAGCGCGTGCCCTGTACGCCAATCGACACAAATATGTGACAAAATGGTAGGTGAAATTGTGCCTTGGCGTGGAGGACACGCGCCTGCTTTTATGCTCTGGCGTTCAAAAAGTTAAGTAATCATAACGAAAGACCCACTTCTAAAAACTTCTCAGAATATCTCAAAAAGTTTATCTTATATATGTCTTTTACAGGTGAACTTTTCATAGGCAAAGTCGACTCGGAAAAGTTACTAAAACCTCTCCTAAAGGGATATCTAATGAGTGGCGATGTCAACGGAACGGTACATATACTTGAGGACATAACAAATAAATCTATGGAGAAGAATAAAGACTGGATTGGCAGGTTTCTGTGCAAGTTCATGGTGCATCCTAAGATTAAGAATGATGTCTCTGATGTTCTTAATTTGCTGAAGGTTAGTTTTTTTATTAATTTACCAGCAGTTGCCCGCGACCTTACCCCGAGTGAAATTATTATAAAAATATAACTTCCCTATTTCAATCGGATTTAGTTAACAATTTCAAGGGTTTTCATTCTTTTGCACGGAAGACTCATCCTTTTTCTGAAATAAAAGTAAGTTACTCCTTATAACATCAGCTATCTGCTAGTAAAAGTCCCGTCAAAATCGGTCCAGCCGTTTCGGAGATTAGCCAGAACAAACAGACAGGCAGACAAAAAAAGAAAACATGTAACTTTTTTGCCGTTTATACTTTCATAATTATGCACTCAGTAAAAGTTGTTATTTTGGAATTACAAACAGACACTTCAATTTTATTAATTTGTATAGATGGATAGATTACATAGCATGAGATTAAATCACCCGTTTGCCTAAAGGCTGGAGCTTCACTAAAACTTCTGTTGCAAAAATTAAAAAAAACGTTTCACAGAATTACTTGTAAACAAATGTTATTATTCTGTGCAGGATTTCTTAAATGATATTTTTTTGAAATATCCTTATTATCCTCTGTAATGTATTACATTTGCAAGCTATATTAAGGCAGAATGTGCTGTACATGGATCCTATTATACACCGTGACTTTTTAGTCGTCTTACAACGGCAGCCCACTTCATGTATACAATGTCTACTAAACATTCATAAAAAATAAATAAATAGGTATTTATGAGGTTTTAATAATTTAAAAATAAACATATTGGACTCGAGCGCTGGGTAGGTATGTTCTTCCGTTTAACACGTAACCATCATTAACAGGATGTTTCATAATTTTTTCTAATGTTTAATTTATTTTTCTTTGTACCAATTATGGTAGGGAAATAAAAAAATCGCGTCTAGAGCTATTTTATGTCGGGCACGTTGAGTGGCCACCTTTGTAAGACGACTTAAAAGTCACGGTATATAATTTAACAACTTATTTTTATGTACCAACATACTTAGAAAATAAAGACCTATTCTATTCTATTCCCAGGCTTTAAACAAAAGTCCGGGCACAATGAAAATATCGACGCTGGCCGCAGACTACTGCCTGTCACGTTTTCCAGACAATCACGATCAGAGTCTAATAAGCCAGTTCCATGATGAAATCGTATCTTTGACTGATGAGGGGCTCATCGATGAAGGCGATGTCTTTGATCAACAGTTGCCGAATCCGGTAAGTGAATTCAGAAGATTTTGAAATAAAAAAATATTGCTATCATCACCTGCCTAGCCTTTTCCCAACTATATTAGGGTCGGCTTCCAGTCTTACTGGATGCAGCTGAATACCAGTATTTTACATGGAGCGACTGCCTATCTGATCTCCACAACCCAGTTAGTACTGGGTAGTACGATATCCCTTGATAAGACTGGTTGTCAGACTTTTTGGGCCACTGTCTGCCTAACGACTGCAGAAAAAAATTTTGCTATAAACATTTAAAAAAATGCTGTGTTTTTCAAAGCAGCAGTTTCAAGTTTCCTAACACTGTCTGTTAGGATTTTAGGATATAGTTTTATGTGTTCCTAAACTATATCCTAAAATACCAACACAGTATCATTATGGTCAAGCTGTCATGAGAACTAGCAGGGCCAAAATTTAAACATTTTCAAACAGGAAGGTGTCTTGATGTTTAGTCAAAGGCAACTGATTAACTATATGACTGCTGTAGCTGCAATATGGACTTGAAAAAGTCATCGAAAACGAACACGACTCATAAACATTGCAATTACTTTTAATTTATTTCTCTCGTTTATTCCAAAACTCACATATCCCCCCTTGTGTCAGAATCATCATTCGCCTGCCCTTGTCCCAATTTATTTTGGGTCGGCGCAGCATGTCTGTCATCTTCTTCCCCTGTGTCAGAATATTCTAGGAAATAAGCTAACATGACACCATGGAACCTTTCAGAAACACATGAACGAAGAGAACCTGCGTGCGCATCTGTCGGAGCTCGAAGCTAAGGGCTTGAACACACGAGGCACACTCAGGAGATTGCTACAACAGTACTGTAGGGAGGGCAACTTACAATGCGCCCGAGAAATTGCTGCCAAATGCCAGAAAGAAGGGGTGAGTTTGTAGGATGGAAGCAAAGCTTTTTTTTTAAGTTAAACGACTTTTAACTGACGGAAATTATCGATTATTTCCTTTCAATTTGCCCGCGAAAATTTAGAATTATTTAAACACATCTGTCTTGCGACGTAACGTCAATTCATAAACATCAATGCAAAGTAGAACTTACGTCCTATAAGTAAGATCCATATTTGCGTTAAAGTTTTTAGGCGTTTTGGATGTTTGTGAAGCTTGGCAAGCTCTAGGAGTAGCATTTGGTCGTTTAGTTTGATTGTATAATTTCAAAGCTAAACTTGACTTGTAGAGTGCAAAGCAGACCAAGAATTTCTTAAGATAATATTCCCTGAAACACTGACACGGGGTCGCGGCAGACCACGAAGGAGATGGCGGGACGAACTGAATGTCTTCCTTGAGAATTGGAAAAAAGTAGCACAGAATCGTAATCTTTGGAAGGAATGTAGGGAGGCCTTTGCCCAGCAGTGGGACAATATGGGCTAGCTATAATTATAATAATAATTGAGTACTTTTCAATAGTAAACCATCTATTATACTTGATTCACATTATAAAACTCATTTAAATTTTCCAGGTATTTTTATCAGCTGGTATGAAAGCGGCGATATTCGATCTCCACGTCAAACTAGGCGAGCTCGACTTAGCAGAGATCGCATTGGCTGACTTGAACAAGACATCACCCAACTTCACTTTAGACGAATTTAAAGTCATCGACTTTGCTACTCTTATGGTGTATAAGAATAAGCTCAAACAAGCTTTTGACTTGATCATAGACCAGTCTAAAAAGAGGTAAGATTAATTTCTTACTATTTTTTTGTTCTGTTGACATATTCAACAGTATTAGTGCCGAAAAAAATTCGCGAGCGGACACAGTGAGTTTCGTGTGTCGGGATCGAGTTGCGAGTGACAGTGGTAGCGGTACTGAGTGCAAAAAACGAACAAGAAAGAGGGTAGACCGATTTCTCTGCTTATAAACACTCACCCGCAATAACTTCAGTTTATCCGTGATCTTGGTGCTTGCACCAGCGCCGACATATCGGGAACTCAAACCAAAAAGTAAACATGGTAAATATCCCGTTTCTAAATTTAATGATAGTATTACGAAGCCTATAATGATGTCATTCGTTGACGACACGGTTGGCGCAGTGGCTGAGCGATTGGCTGCTGCACTGCGTGTCGGAGTTCGATTCACGTAACAAATATTTGTATGACCTACATTTGCTTTTTTATAATTTTTGTTCCGGGTTTGGCTGTTTTTGTGAGTTTAAATGTTTGTAAGCGCCACGATATAGGAAATTCCTAGAGGTGGCAAGGTTTTTTCAAAAAAAGAATAAAGAAGATTAAAGATTGTTTAATGGTGAAGTAGTGACTTCACCACTGGGTGGAGCTCGTGGCTTAATAATAACAGCCGCTCGGGTCGATCTTTAGGTTAAGCCCTGCTTGCCTAGGTTGGTCTGTGGATGGGTGACCACCCATTAGATACCGAGTTTCCTCCGTGCCTCGGAAAGCACGTTAAGACGTTGGTCCCGGATGTAATTTGTAGATCTTTGACAGTTGTTAGGTAGTCAGTGGCCCAAAAAGTCTGACAACCAGTCTTACCAAGGGGTATCGTATTACCCAGTACTAACTGGGTTGTGGAGGTCAGATAGGTAGTCGCTCCATGTAAAATACTGGTATTCAGCTGAATCAGGTTAGACTGGAAGCCGACCCTAACATAGTTGAGAAAAGGCTAGGCACATGATGATGATTATTTATCTAACCCAAAAAAAAAAAATATATATTCCTTCCAGAAACGTAATAGGCGGTCGTAGTGTAGCACTGAACTGCTGGCGACTACTCGACGCGACGGCAGCGCACGGGTCACACGTCGACGTGCGCAAGATGTTCGATCTACTGATCCTGTATAAGTACTGCAAGCCTACTAATGTCATGCTGGGGCCGCGGATTAGAGTACATTTAAAGAAGTAAGTGATTTATACTTATAATTTTGAATGAGATATACACTGACCTTATTGGTTACCGCCCTATTAAACAAAAGTATTATATGTCCCATACATCCGATAATTTTTAACAAAATACCCGATGTAATAAAAAATGAGACATTTCCACTTTACAAAAAGAAATTGACAGAACTATTTTGGCAAATTGCTGACCGATAAGAATTTAAATTGATAATATGACATCTTTGTGATTTCCTGACTTAAATGATAATTGTAATTAATTTAATTTCTGAAGACATTAGACACCGTGAGTTTTAGTCGTCTTAAAAAGTGGTTCAATCAATGTGCCTGACATAAAATAGTTCTAGGTGCGATTTTTTTTTTACCTACCGTAATAGGTGCAAAGAAAAATAAATAAACATTAGAAAAAATTATATGTACGTATATATACAATGTCGCCCATGCGCATGTGACCGCCCGTAATTTTCTGAATATTCATGAAGAAATGTCGAAAATAAACTTTAAAAGGGGGGGTCTATCTTTAACATTTTTCATGTTATTCAATTTTTAATTTTTTAAGTATAGTTTGTAGATTTGCTTTCTATTTTTTGACACATCTCTGAAGTTTATGGGTCGATTTGGATTCTGTTTATTATTTCTCAAAGCTTATGAGTTATTTTAACAGGTTAATTAACATTTTTACTAAAAATTATCGACGACGAAAAAAAAAAAGGAATCGAAGTCATTTTTTCGGTGAAAAATTGTGTATTTATTTTAAAAAAACTAGTGTAACTCCATAAATTATCCCGATAGGACGACTTTTTTAATAATTATTTGTAATCTACTACATAACAGCTACAAATTCACAGAACATTGTTGATACCTATCTCTAAAGAAAAAACAAGGGCGGGTATAACAAATCATCGCAATCTTCATGTGTGGGCCACTGAAAATCCACACGTCATTAGGGAAACAACTTCAAAGACTCAATTTTCTATAAATGTATGGGCTGGAATGATTGACGATGAACTTATTGGCCCTTTCGTGTTACCAAACAGACTAGATCAACACGCGTTTTTAGATTTTATAGTCAATACGTTGCCGTTGCTTTTCGAAGAAGTACCGCTGGAAACAAGAAGGCGGATGTTTTTGCAATTAGATGGAGCTCCAGCAAACTTCGCACGACTAGTTCGTGATTATTTAAATCAAAATTATCCGTGGCGGATTGGCAGAGGAGGTGCCATTGCTTGGCCGCCGCGATCTCCCGACCTTACATCCTTAGATTTTTATCTTTGGGGCTACATGAAACAGAAAGTGTATGCCGTGCCCATCGAAAGACGCGAGCAATTAACGGCTAGGATTTTTGCTGCTGCTGCGGAAATAAAAGAAAACCGTGAAGAATTACGTCGTACAATCAAAAGTGTTGCCATGAGGGCTTTGGTTTGTTTACAGGAGATTTTCGAAATGGCCCCCACCCGGCCATTTCCAAAATCTAATTAATTAAAATTCTTGTATTTTTTATTTTTTTAGTAAAAATCTGGCTATTCCTTGTTTGTTTTTAATTCCATTATCATCCTCATTATTAGTTTGACCTTTTAGTACTCACTGCTAAGAGCAACATTCAATTGACTTTCACATTATCTTTTCCTAAATTTGACTCATCAGAGTTTTAAGAGTTTTACCTTGGATTTAGTTACAGTTAGGTATCAATAATGTTCTGTGAATTTGTAGCTGTTATGTAGTAGATTACAAATAATGATTAAAAAAGTCGTCCTATCGGGATCATTTATGGAGTTACACTAGTTTTTTTAAAATAAATACACAATTTTTCACCGAAAAAATGACTTCGATTCCGTTTTTTTTTCGTCGTCGATAATTTTTAGTAAAAATGTTAATTAACCTGTTAAAATAACTCATAAGCTTTTAGAAATAATAAACAGAATCCAAATCGACCCATAAACTTCGGAGATGTGTCAAAAAATAGAAAGCAAATCTACAAACTATACTTAAAAAATTAAAAATTGAATAACATGAAAAATGTTGTAGATGGACCCCCCCTTTTAAAGTTTATTTTCGACATTTCTTCATGAATATTCAAAAAATTACGGGCGGTCACATGCGCATGGGCGACATTGTATATATATATATCCTTACTCAGTTCTGGGCCGAAACAATTTAGATTGCCATCGACACGCTAAGAAGAAGCTTAGTATAATCAAGGAAGAATACCCCAGCAATTATCTAAATAAACCTTTTTGATTGGTTCAATATTTTTTCTTCGGTATTTTTTTTAACCTAGGTATTAATTTGTATACGTCTCTCGCATTATTCTTTACCTCATGACCATCCTTTCAGCAACAACTTACAAGAAGCTGTAAACGAATTCGCAGCTCTAGCCAACAAATACAACAAAACTCCTTTGAAACACGAGTTGATGTGTAAGATCTTCACCTCAATGAGTGACGGACAGGCTGAGGAGAACTTCTTGACCAATGAGAAGCTCGGAGGCCACGGGAGGTTGAACAAACTGGTGCAGATTGTACTTAATATTGATAAAAAGGTGCATGGGCCGGGTGATGTTCAGGTAAATGCAAAATGTGTACTTTATTGAATAAGCTTTATTTTTTTATAAGAACAAAAAAGTTATTGGGGATATCTTTTTGGGGTCTACGACATGTGCTGCATGTTTTGTTGTTACTTCTAGAATAAAATCTATTAAGTAAACCCAAAAAAGTAAACTTCACAGATGGAACAAAAAAACATAATTATACTTTAAATAATCACACACACACACACACACGCACACGCGCACACTCACACACACACACAGTGGATGCCTGAAGACGGTCGTGGTCACCGAGGCAGGCCCAAGAAACGCTGGCGTGGCGATTTGGACTCATTCTGATTGGCCAGATAAGGCAAAACACCGGGAGAGTTGGAAAGGAATGGGGGAGGCCTTTGCCTAGCAATGGGACAGAATAGGCTAATAAAACAAAAAACTCTATCAGCGGTCGTTGATTCTAAAAACATACCCCAATAATATTAGCGTGTCGATAGATTATATTATGATAATTTAATATGTATACGTCACCGTAAAATTGTAAATACCATTACAATATAATCTATCTCGCGAGATTGTAAACTGTGTGTGAACCGTAACAGACTGCTTACCATTTAACGCATTATTTTTCGGTAGATTATAATCTATCGAAGTGAAACTGTCAAATTGTGAAATGGCATGCGACGGAACACACCTCGCGCGCTGATTGGTTGAACGTCATGTGCCCCTCTCTATCAGTATTTACAATTTTACGATGGCAAATATCCATCACGTCTGCGGGGTTGCTCTAGCTCATTTACCTAATTTTCCCTTGTATCTTGCCGAAAGCTATTAAAAGCCACAACATCATATTTTCGCACACAGAAACTAGCTAGATAGAGAGATACATTTGTTATATTTATTGAATACTTGCAGCTAACAGTTATAGCAGCCTTAGCCGAAGTGGGTTACAAGAAAACGCTTCGCAAAATGCTCTTAGATCCCACTGTGAAGTTTCACCCCGACGCCATATTGCGTCGCTGCGAACGATTTGCCGACGAGAAAAAATACGCTGCGCTTGAAGCTATCGCTGAATGCGCGAAGGATGTAAGATATATTGATACTCTGGAGATCTATGATATGATCTTGGATGTTTTACGTAAGTGGAATTTGTTTATTATAAACTAACTGTTGCCCGCGACTTCGTTCGCGTGGTAATTTTGATGAGTAGGAGTGAGGAAAAAAAGATAGCCTATGTCTTTCCCCAGGATATAATCTATCTCCTCGCCAAATTTCGTTATGGTCCGATCAGCTGTTTAGTCGTGAAAGGGTAGAAAACAAACAAACACACAGAGTTAGTTACTTTCGCATTTATAATATTAGTTTGGATTCAAATCGGAAGTCGGATATTATCAAAAGCAACTGCGGACATTAATTCTTTTCCGAGTTTCAGCAGAATGTTAACAGAATAATAATAATTTTAGACTGTTGTCATACCGAATTTCCTCCGTGCCTTGGAAAGCACGTTTAGCTGACAGTCCGGGTTGTCATTTTGTAGAAATCTGACAGTCGTTGTGGTAGTCAAAAGCACGAAAGTCTGACAGCCAGTCTTGCTAAGTGGTATTACGTGGTGACTGGGTTGTGGATCAGATGGGCAGTCGCATCCTGTTAGACTGGAAGCAGATCCCAACATGGTTGGAGCAACCCTAGGCAGATTATGACTCTCTTGTTGAATCTCGTGGTAGTCGTGGATATTTTTCTAATAGAAACTAGGAGTCTCAACGTATTCTCATCCCTGTTACTGACAATAGGCCCACCCCAACTTCAACATATTTATTATAACACTAGCGGCCTATCCCGGCTTCGCACGGGTGGAAATTTATTTTCCCCTAATTCGCCCCTTCCCCCGTAATTTTTTACAGTAATAAATATAGCCTATGTTACTCAGGGTGAATGTAGCTTTGTAATGGTGAAAAAATTTTTGAAATCGGCACAGTAGTTTTTGATTTTATTCATTACAAACATACACAAACACAAAAATACAAATCTTTCCTCTTTATAATATTAGTGTAGATAACTGTCAATACGTACAACACCTATGCCTAGAGGAATAACTTATCTTGCAATGCTCTTTTCTTCCAGAACGCGACGACAACGTCACTGAAGCGTTAAAACTGTGGGCAAGAATGCAAGACGCCGATGTGTCGCCATCACAGAAGTTCGTCAACAACTTAATATCTATGATCAAAGCGAACAACAGGGAAGTGCCAGCAGGTCTTGCCATGTTACTCGATAGGAAAGCTACGAAGAAAGAGAAGCAATAAATAAAAACATATATTAGTGTAGTCAAGTCGATATGCCTCATTTACGGCAACGTAGGTATAGTGCGTCATGATTCTTTTTTTCGTCATGAGGGAAAAAACAAAATAGTTCCCGAAAATCTCAACGCACCAAAAGAATCAACAGCACTTTAGTACGGTAGCACAAAACCAATATAAGCTGGCCTCTTATTGTATAGAAACTCGGTACTGTACTAGGCCAACTCAAGATCAGAGGTACCTACGTTGCCATAAATAAATGGTTCACCGTGTTTAAGAAAAAAAAAGGCTATAAACAGTGCTGTATCTGTCCAACATATGTGTGGACATCTCTTTCTAACGCTCGTATTAGTCATATTTATGGATGGTTATTTGTAATACACCGACACATTTCTATAATGGAGAATTCTGACGTTCACACGAAGGGGACGGCGGGGTCTTAGTTAGACACCGCCATCCCCTTTGAACCTAACCTGTCCGAGTCGGGGCGCCCCAAGTCCTGAGCTCGGTTAACTCTTGCTTAACCCTGCGATTTTACCCTCAAAAATCTGTGATACTTGTTTTCGGCAAGTTTTGTTAAAGAATTACCGAAAACGTGTCATACATCATGTACTCACATTTTCAAGTTTTCTACAAGTTTTGTTTACAACTAGTCCTTATTTACAACTGTTTTTAAATGATGACTTGGTGTACATGATACAGTAGACACAGTGGTGTAAACGTTGAGTAAGGGTTGAACCTCATCTAGCAGCACGGAATCGCACTTTTCCATATTTCTATCCTTTTCGACAGAAAAGTAAAGAGCAGTGGCGTGCCTAGGGGCCAAAAATACGGCAATCCCATAAGGCAAGTAGACTGTTCAGAAACACTAACATCGTGAAGAGTAGTAGATTATAAGGGCAAGCCAAGCTTGTGGGCTTGTATAAAAATGAAACCGCCACTAGGAGCATGTAAAAGTACGATTCTGTGCTGCTAGATGTGGAGCAACCCTATAATAGTAGTTTCGTCATAGACTACCATGTAGGTTTTAAAGTTAGTATGCGTTTAGTGCAAATGTTAGGAAGAGTTTTACAGCCTTGAAACTTCGTATGCAAAAACCTATTCATTCTTCTGTATCTATCTCGCACTAAACTTTTTCACAAACCGTTTTATAAAAAAACAAATAAATTGTACTGAGGTGGGTTTTAAGTGCAAGTTCAGTGCTGCCATTCTAGTGTATTATGTCTTAAACTGTATCGCGTCTTTATAAAGTAGAATTTCGTCTGAGTCGCACTATTCGTGGTTTGTAAATATTCCCCTACTTGTATTGTTACTGTTTAGTAAGTAAATAGTCTAGTTAATATTATACAATATTTGATTGAATTCAACTGTGATATTAAATTATTGAGGTAATAAACTGTTAGAATGTTATTTGTCATGTTTAATATTATCATCATTATTTTTTATTGACTTGGTTGTTTAAGCTGGCATTATTGCAATGGCGGATTAATCTACACCTTGGCAAAAAAGAACAGCTTCATTGGTCTAGTGGTGGCGAGCGTTACTGCTGAACACGAGACCTGAAACTGCGTTAACCCATTCGCTGCGGCGGACGCCTATCGGCGTTTTTTCATTTACTATTCAGGTGCGAAAAACGCCCATCGCGTTTTTTTAGAATTGCTTATATCTTGGCAAAAACAAGTCACAAAACATTATACTTGCAATAGATACACATTAAAAAAAAATAGAATTATTAATTTATTATTTTTAATTTATTTATTTCTTTAAACAGTGCTGAAAACGCCGATCGGCGTTTTATATTATCCTAATGAGGTGCGGGGGACGCCCATCGGCGTTCGCGACGAAAACCGTTCCGCACTTGGCTAATAAGCGTAATTTTTATCGCCGCAGCGAATGGGTTAAGCGGACGCCCGCGCGGTTCCATAAAAAAGTGCTCCGTCATGGGACCTGCCTCGTGTCCAGACGCGGTAGACACGCGACGGATGCCCGCAGTTGGACCCAGCTTCAGACCTGAGGTCCTGAGTTCGATGCCCAGGTCGGGCAATGTGCAGCGTCTCGTCGCTGTGCTTGTGCACATGTTGCTACGTATAGTGTTTTTTAGTAAATCATCTATATAAAATAAAACAACAAATCTATCAACATATTTATTTCTCTTTCAGAACCTTAAAATGTATCAATAAGATTTTACACTATTCAAATCCTCAATAATCTTCTTATTTAACGTGGCTAACTCTTCGATTGCCTGTTTCTTCAAAGGCTCGTAGTCTGCCTTTAATGTTATCGAAGCTATATCTTCTTCTAGAACCGTCTTTCTGTTCTCCAGTTGAGCTAACTGGTCTTCCAACCCGTTTAACTTCGCGTACATTTCGTTACCGTCGAGATTGGCCTGAATAAAAAAAATACCGGTTAAAAAGTACCGGTATCGGTGTAAAAGTTTAGATTCGCTTGTTTCGGTAAAAAATCGAATCTTGGAATGTTACATTACAGGCGAATGCTCCCAGTGCAGACGCCAGCACACCAAGCTACCCGAAACTGTCAAATTTTCCCAATCAACCTTGAACCTAATGCTTTAGAGATAAAGTTGTAAATCTATTAAAGAAATTTGACAGATTGTAGTAACTAGATGTGCTGGTTTGTATCTAAAGGTTCGGCTACACGCTCAATCTTTTTTGCACCAATTCCTGTTTGTACAAGCAAACATATGTGTTAAGATAGCAAAACGGTATACCGCTCAAATGGCTAGCAGAAAACGCTAGTTTGTACAAAATTAATTTGCACAACGTACGTGAAGACGGTACAATATAAATGCGCAAACTTTATGTGCATGCAAGTCGCTATCGTGAGGACGCCATGCAGTGTTTGCGCCAATTTTTTCACAAATCGTTAACGCATGCAAGTCGCTATCGTGTAGACACCATGCAGTTTTTGCGCCAATTTTTATCAAACTGTTTGCGCATGCAATATTGAGCGTGTAGCCGAACCTTTACTCGTCTGGCAGATAGACTGTTGTGCGTATGCACGAATCTCGAGTGTTTTATAGTGATCAAATTGTGCAGTTTAGAAACATTAAAACTAAGATTCCTCAGCATGCAAATATTTCAAATGACACTTGATATCATACATGTAGTATGATATCAAACTAGCCTACGTACCTGTAATTTCTTCAAATTATTCGTGGCTTCGAGCACAGCATTTTCTGTGGGCGCCAATTTATCTCGGAGCTGCTGCAGTTCTGTCTCCAAAGCCTTTTTCTGAACTTCACCTAGAATATAATACAGGGAAGTTTTTAATAAGTAAAAATCATAGTTAGTTTTTAGTAAGTTTTTGATACCTATGTGATTTTTGAAACAACAAGTCATTCCAATTGCGTTAACAATGAGCCATAATTCGTAATTTTTTTATGACGTTTGCACCATATTAAATGTTGTCAAGTTAAGAATAAGGATGATGTTGATCAAGGGAGTACCATCATCTCGTAGTTTCTCCAGATCCGATAATGTCACTAGTTCTTCTTGCATCACCTTAGTCTTCTCAGGCAATGTCTGTAGCTCCGTAGCTAGGCGTTCTCTTGTTCCTTCTGCCTGTCAACAATGAAATGATTATCACCCATAGACATCCATATAACGAGATTTATTACTTTTCGTCAAAGGCTTTCTCGCTCAGATCAGCCTTGATAGATAGCTCTTCACTTCTTCTCTATAAAATGCTTAACCTTGATATTTTTCTTACCTTTTTCAAATTCCCCTGGAACCTCTCATAATCCTTCATCAAAATGTCAATAGACTTCTTGCTATCATCATACTGAGAAGTATATCCTTCTTTCTGCTTCAACGAGTCTATCTCACTCAAATCTAGATCTATGTTAGAACTGCTATGTTCTAAGGAGAAGACGATATCTCTTTCTAGCTGGTCAATCTTGTCTTGTTCCTTTTTGAGGTTCTCTTCGTAAGTAGCCATGAAAGTGTCCATTGTTTCTTCTCTCTTCTTTAGTTCACGATATTTTTGATGGCGATCGGAATTGCCTTCTTCGAGATCCTGAAAGTAACAAATAAATCTTATAACATTTTCCAAGAAGCCATTTGACGTTGCATTCAAAATTCAAGGTTTAGTATCAGGTTCAGGTTCATATTACAGGAAATAAAAATAGACCTTAACTGAGAACTGTTGGGGTTTACAATTTATTTAGCTTTGCTTACTTGTTCAGCTTGCTCGATAAGCTCTTGCACTTTCTTGGTTTGTTCTCTCAAATTTGCAGCGTTGCTATCCAATGATGCGATTGCAGCATTATCTTCACGAACCTGAATAATATCGTACTTAATGTAGTTTCCATAATAATTATTCTTTGTTTGTGAACACATAGCTACAACTAGCTTTAAGTTCTTAAAAATGTAATTGATTTTCTGATGCTATACCTGAAGTAACAGTTTCTCTCTTTCTTCTTGCGGGTCTAAACGGTTGTTCATCTCATTCTTCATGTTGTCTCGCTTTTCTTCAACAGCTACTAGTCGACGATGCAGTTCCAGTAGATGGACTTTTATCTGTGTGTAAATAATTTCAGTGTCTTCATCATAGATTATCAACCACAAGACATCGACTGATTGTAAACAAATTATAGTAAGAACCACTTGGTTCTTATCATTAGGGCTTTTGAAAAGTAGGGACTTCGCGTACTACGCAGCCGTTACCACAACAATCACGCTAAGCAGAAACCCCGACCAAGCTGCGAACGTTCATAGTGCTTGATCGGACGGCCACTGCGACTGACCAGTTGCTTTGCTGACCAACTTTATGGATTTTATTATAAACTTCCACATCTTGACTGATTTTTTCGTGGTTGTGGCCGCGACCGACCGCATAATACGCAAGGTTTTACCTGAGATCCAGATATCTCTTTACTGAATTCCTCTTTCTCTCTATTGAGATGATCGAGTTGTGTCCTCGCTTGATCGACCTCTTCTCTTAGCACAGCGGCAGTAGATTCTAGTTCATTGTACTCATCTTTCTGCTCTTGTGTCATTTCTGCTAGTAGTTTTGTAATTGTTGATTGTTCCTGAAACATGCGAGAAAAGATGTTTTTATCGTCAAAGTCGTTTGTTCCGCTGATAGATAAAGGTCAGCTACAGGATCGCGTAGGTATAAGTAGTTATGCGATGGTTCAAATAAGATTCTTCTTCTTCGTGTCGCTGGTAGCGCAAGGGTCACTCTGACGGCATGTTTTGAGGAACAGAAGGCAGAGCAGGAGGCCTAACTGAATTGGCACTTAGATCATTAAGTCGGGAAACTGAATTATCACCTTATCCATCTGTTCTCGTAACTGTCTCAGCTGGTTTTCCTTCCTCTGCTTCTCCATGAACACCTGTTCCACTTCCTCTTGCATCTTATTATTGCTGGCTTCCAAGTCCCTTGTTTGTTCTTCCACTGATTGCTTGTTTGCTTCCCCATTCGCTATGCGTATGGCTGTGTTGTAATCTGCTAGACGTCCTTGTAAGTCTGGAAGGATACAATTACCTTTTAATTAATTGTTGACTGTGAGCCGTATTTCAATATTTATCATCATTATCAGCCTACAGAAGTCCACTGTTGGACATAGGCCTTTCCAATCGCGTGCCCTTCAACTCTATTCTCGACAACTCTCATCCAGCTCAGCCACCCTGTGAAGATTGTCGCTCCACCTAGCCTGAGGGCGTACTATCTTACGTTTTCCGATTCCCGATCTCTCTGCTCAAGAACTCGCCTACCCCAACGGTCATCGATTGGCCTGTGTCTTACGTGGTCTATTTTAATATTGCGCATTATCAATTGATTAGCTAGCTTTTTTGACACTTATCTGCTGAGGAAAACCAAAATTATCTTTCCTAACTTACCTGTCAGCTCTAACGCCAACTCCCTGACTCTCTTCTCGTAATGCTTCTTAGCAGACCTCTCCCTCTCCCCCGCGTCTGCTTGCTCACTCAATCTGGCTATCTCTGCCTTCATCTCTCTAACCTTCACTTGCATCAGCTCTTCCCAATACCTCTTGTCTTGGAGCTGACGGGTACGGAACCCACGGGCGGTGCCTGTGCGCAGCCCCGATATGCCTTGCTGTGTTATTGGTCTATCGATCTGGAGAATGTAAGTAAATTAAAAATATTGGTTCCTTAATGGTGCTTGGCATTGTTGTGAATGGTATGTTTGTTTTTATATTGATTTATTATTTTGGCTTAAGTATCGTCGACCTCTGGCTACATCCAGTCATACGGTAACCACCTAATTTCTTCTATGGCTGTATGTGTAGGTACTTACATTGAATATTGGAACTTATATTCATCTTTTACCTACGTGGTTAGTTTATGCATAGGAAAAGAATAACGCTTAAGAAGCTACCGGCACGCGTGAGCGGATCGCGGTGATAGTCACGCCGCCGCGCCGCACTTACTGATTATCGCCGCTATGATATCGCCGTGTGGAGGTGGGTTTATACAATTTTTATTGAAATCTATTGTATTCTCTCGCCCGTGGAATTGGCGCCTAATGCTTGTAATAACGCTCATATGACTCTGTAAGTCTCACCAGGAAACGTCCAGTCACCGAATTATATTGTCTCTTACGTTTTTGAACTTATTTTCGTGCCCACAGATAGGTAAAGGTGTATCGTCATACCTTCGAAAACCCAGTCATAGCAGTGGATTGCCGGCTGGCCGTCGGCGGCGCTGGTCCGAACCCAGCAGTGGTTAGCCGCGAAGCTGTGCTTCCTCGGTATGCTGATGTCGGCCTCATTGTGCTACTTCTGAAATGTCGACTTGGTAAGTAGGCTTCCTTACATTTATTTATACATTACAACCTTAGCTTTTGTGCACCCTAAACCTCTGCTCATCATTATGAACAACTTTTACTTTGGGACGTTGCTATTATTTTTGAAAAGTCCTTCTCCCATTGCTACGAAAAGGTCTTTGTCCTACCCTCTTTCCACTTTCTTTAGACAGTAGACAATCTCGTCCCGCCATATTTTTCTAGTTCTACCGTGTTGTCATTTTTACCAAACCCATATATATCAATTGCCACATGCATGACGGAGCATAACTTGAGGTTGGCTCGACCGATTTGGCTAATATTTTTTTGTTATGTTCGCAATTTTAAGGTTTGTATGAAAGATTTTTGTTTTTTCCAAAGAGATTTAAAAGACATATAGAGAGGACATTGGGAATATTGTCATACAATAATTTTCATCCTGAATATTTTCGATTTTGACACACGAATGCTACCTGACAAGCGGGCGTATGACACAGATGACACTAGACAGAACGAATTGTTACTAAGTAGTAACAAGTTTTGGATTACGATTTTCTTCGTCATGACCCGTCTATAGCTAGGAAATATTTAAATGTCTTTGTGTCATATGAATGCGACCTGACAAGGCGACGTATCGCACTGGACTGATCGACTTGTTACTAACGTGTATAGTAGTCGCCAAACTTCTAGTTCGCTCTGAAGTTGCAACGGCTGCGCCGGTACACATAACAAAGCGCAGCGTGACAGAGCACGCGAGAGAGCGCGGGTGGTGCGCGGGTAGTGCGCGGGTGTGCTCCGCTCCCGCTCCCCGGCGTGTCCCGGTGACACCTGTTTTGTTGTTACTGCGACTCTACTCGTCACAACTTCAGAGCGAACTAGAAGTTTGGCGACTACTATAACAGGTTTTGGAATTGTCAGTTTCTTGATCTTGTCCCGTCTATAGCTAGTTATATTTGAATGTCTTTGGTTTTTTCTAATAACACTTCCCATTGCCTTCAATACGAAATTGCACGCGAAGCCGGGTCGGGTCGCTACTAATAGATAAAGCATCTGTGGAACTGTTGACACTTGTCTGTTACTAAATTCCAGTGATAATTTCTGATTCCTGTGTGTATGCTGGTGTGCCTTGCTTTCAGCTGCATTCGACTAGAAGCCGACGACACAAGATTAGCGGCATAGGAAGAGATGGGAAGAGTTCGATGCCGTCATAAAGTTAAAACGAAAATGTATATGGCTTAGAGTAGGAATCTTTGATGTAGGTAGGCAGTTAGGGTCAGGGATATCCTACAGATAAAATGTATAGTAAACACTAAAGGAAATACTATAAATGGCACTCCAAATAAAAAACTATATAACACACTTCACATCACGTAAAGCACAATCGCAAACACATGTGTATTAGAAAGATCTATCTAAACTTGCAAAAACTGTAGCACTTAGACTTACCTAGATACAGCGGAGCCAGTATCACGATAGCCCCGTCTGGATAAAGGCCGAGGGCCGTCTGACCTCTTACCACCCGCGCTACCATCAGAAAAATCCATAACAATACCGAGTAATTAATTATTTTTTTCACATAAAAAGCGGGTCAAGTGTCTCGAGTTGTCGACCGGCGCATTAGATTTGTTGTTAATGCGTTGCCGTGGCAACGAGATGACGACGCGCGGTGTCGTCAGCCATTTTAGATTGTGTACCAGCCAGTGTTAGGAACTCCTTAGAGAAAATTCTCGTGATGAATATTTAAAAGCATTCGGTGAACTCGAGCAAGATTCTTAAGAATAATATTATGCTGATGCCCGTTTCGTTACCTAAAATTCTTATACTCTCCAGTCCCTTAGAATTTGTAGGCTACATTAATTACTAAGTATGTAGGTATGCTCGGTTTGGTAGCTATGTAATTGTCATCACTACGAAGTTTGCAGTAGTGATAGCCTAGTGGTGTGGCCGTCGGACTGCCATGTCATAGGTCCCAAGACACGCACCTCTGATTTTTCGGATACGTGTGCGTATTGTATAATTATTATCACTTGCTTCAGTGAACGAAACCATCGTGAGGAAACCAGCATGCCTGAACGATATTTCTCGACGGCATGTAAAGCCAAGTCAGAGCCCCATGGGCGGCATAAAAACTGACACCAGGGTAGGCACTAACCACACGAAAAAGAAAGAATAGCTGAGAATAGTTCGCAGTGTAACAAAACTAACTCCATATTGTATATTTCTGCGTATATTTTGGCAAAACCTAAAAATGATTTGCTTACAACACACACTTTAGACTTTAATTTCATTTTTGTAGACTCCACATCGTGTATAAGGCATTCTTAGATAATACACGAACATTCATTTGAATTTAGCACCCGCATGTGGGTCTGGCTTAACTGCGTGATATACAAAATATTTATTACGCTCGTTCCAAATAGCATGCATTGTGGGCGATTGCACATCGAGCTTGCAAAAGCCAGTAATCATTACACGTTGTGGCTGCAGGCAACTGCGAACTCGCTGCAATGTATTTAGCCGAACTAAATATCATACTGTCTTCGTGCTTCTATTTCTCAAACGCTCTCGGAATATCAGGACTTGGAAATGGATACAGATTCTTCTTGAAAGAACTTACTTCAACAGTGGGATTGCTAGATGTAGCCCCAATTTCTACTAAGTGGATCAAGCAACCGTTAGACCATTTCAACGAAACCGAAACCAGAACGTGGAAGATGAGGTACTTTGAAAGACTGGACTTCTGGAGACCAAAAGGTCCAATTTACTTATTCATCAACGGAGAAGGAGCAGCAAGTAAAGCATGGCTACAAACTGGAATACTTTATGACTTGGCAAAAGAAACCAAGGGCTCTATGTATTTAGCCGAACATAGGTACTACGGAAAAAGTAAGCCCTTCGATGAATTGAGCACGGAAAACTTGGCCTTTCTCAGTTCTAGACAAGCTCTTGCAGATATTGCGAACTTGTTGGAAAAAGTTAAAATATGGCCGCAGTATATGAAATCAAAAGTTGTTGTTGTAGGAGGATCTTACGCCGGGAACTTAGCAGCTTGGATGAAACTCCTGTATCCCGGCCTAGTTGATGCTGCTATTGCCAGCAGTGCACCAGTACTAGCAGTGAAAGATTTCTACGAGTATCTAGAAAATGTCAGTGATGACTTCGAACAGCATGGAACGCCAGGATGTTATGATAACATTACCAAAGTATTTAAAAGGTATGACGAGCTATTCAAAACAACTGATGGTATTGCCCAGCTTAAAGAAGAGGAAGAGATTTGTAACAGTACAGATATGAACAAATCAGAAAACAAACAGTTATTTTTCTTAGACAAAACTTCTGAATTCATGTACGAAGCTCAATATGGGAATCCTCAAAGTATTAAGAATTTTTGCGACGACGTAACTGAAACATTACACGTACAATCTTCAAAAGATGACGATGTTGATTTATGGAGTAACAAAAACAATTGCTTTAACTATGATTTCGATGAGATGGTTGAAGCGATGAAGGATGTGGACTGGGCTACCTCTTGGACTTATCAAACATGTACAGAATTTAGTTACTGGCCGAGTAGTTCTTCAGACAAGCAACCGTTCACCGATAATATTCACATGGATTTGTTCTACAGTTTGTGTACTAAAATGTATGGTGAAGAATTTGATGAGAAAAGAATTGATGAAGGGATCGAGCGTTCTAATAAGATGTATGGTGGTTTGAAACCTAATGTTACCAATGTAGTTTTCGTAAACGGCGATTTAGATCCTTATCACCGATTAGGAGTATTAGAAGATGTTTCTTACAATGCACCAGCTAAGATAATACCTTTATCATCGCACTGCAGAGATTTGTTTTCAGATAGATCTAAAGACCCTGAAGAATTGAAAGAAGCTAGAAGGTATATTAAGTATTTGATTAAGAAATGGATAGGTGCCGGTGAATATAAGAAACCTTAGTCGATTCTGTAGATATGTATGATATAATACCATTTTCATTTATTCTAGTGGCTTGTTCGTTCTCTTTATATTCCTTATCGTAGTTTGTATCATTTTAGCTGAAGTAGAATCTAACGCATATTTTTTTTTGATGATTCCCAATATCCACCACAGGTGGACAAGTCGGGGTGGTGGACAACGGGACTCATCGCATTTTTTATGTTGATTTGAAAGTGAGTCAATATTAAATTGGTGTAATGATCCAATGAAACGAAAGTATTATTAAAATAATTGTATATTTACTCATAAACGGTCTTCCTTATGATAGGTTACTCGATAACCAACACCCAATGCTACACAATACAAGTGGATGTTGATGTACATTACTTAAATTCGTAATAACAACAGTATTTTACATTGTGCCAGAGTTAATCGTCTCTTCTACCAGAACACCGTCGGGTGTATCAATAAAAAATGCTGTACTTATTTCATTGAAACTGTCACTAAGTTTTTCTTGGTCATCTGTATAATAATATAATGTAAATCTTCACAATAGATCGTAACTATTTTTAATACATTTATTTTATCAATCGCTATCTCTTTTCCTCAATCGCCATCTTTGATTTAGAAAAATACTCATACTTTTGACGTGTAATAGTCTCATCTACAAAGTATCATTATAATTATCTACAATAATGCATAAGATACAATATTTTATGGTAACCTGTGTAGCACCTCCGAATTTTTGTAGCTACATATCAGTTTTAGAAGCGGTTAAAATAACATCCACTGAAAAGAGTTATGTTTTGTACACAACATAGCTCTTTTGGGGATATTATTTTAAAGTTACTTTATATCGGATAATATTATAAAAACATAATATAATAAGTGCTACGAATACAAAACGTATCTAAATATACAAAAAAATATTAAAATCTTAAAAGTAATTGTGACAATAAATTACATTTAAATTGTCAACTTAGTTGTACGAAACTAGATCATAATTATTATGATAATTGAGTATTGGAGAAATATATCAGGAAATACATGGATATAGAACTTAAAACAATATTAAAGAAGAGATGTATTTACAAAAGTATTTATTAAAACTAAAATTGAATTCCTATTTTAACCTAATAATTAATTAGAATTCAATATTATGCAATTTACATACAAATAACAAATATTAACGAAACGTGTTTCGAAAGACAAAGGTAAATATCGTGACGTATTTGTTTTTTAACTTAAAATAAATATTGCGTTATATTGTCAGGAAAATTTATTAGCGAGTGTTAAACTCACTAATAAATGCAAAGCTGCTATTATTTTGTTTGAAAAAACCATTAATTTATTTTGATTAAACGTTCCATTATTCTTGAAACTCGCTATAAATAAAATAACAAAAATATCTCAATCTCCCTAATCGTTTTAAAATTTCCCAACCCTGTTCTGACTAGGATTGCCACTTAAATATTATAAAAAAAAAAGAAAATATTTTAACGACAAGACATTTGTGATGACATTGTACACGCAAATCGTTAAATATTGGCAGTGATAGTTAACTTATAGGTTTAATTAATTTAAAATAAGTTTTTTACAATATTCAGTTAAATACGTTATTACTAACATGTTGGTAAAGTTGATTACTAAATTATAATATATGCTAAATCTATCACTTAAATATAGGTTGATTACAGAGTTACATCAAAATGTATACTAGAAATCTCGATAATTCGCAATACCCCTTAAAGCAAAATAGTTCATTGCTTTTCTCACACAAAAGTAAATAATTGTTTCATCGAAGTAAACACAAATTTATATCCCTTTTATTTTACAAATCTTTGAATATTTACAAAAATACAAATAAAGATTACGTTTTTACAAGATACTGTCACATCGATTCATAATTTCATGCTTGTCTTCATGCACCTTAAAACCAGTTAAAAATACACTTCAATCTTTGGTTACATGATTATTTTCTTCATTTGAAAAATGAAAAATGATGTCATCTATATAAACAAATCATACCAAAATGTATTGTGACTTCACTATTTCGATTTGACAGTATCCGTTACTAATGTCTAGGTTAAGTTGCCAGGTGTCAGGTGATTCGCACTCTAGTCCCACTCTCCAATGAACATATGACGCGCGTGCGGGGCGGGGGGTGGGGGGAAGCCACGTCCAGGCATGGGCAGGCGCCCGTACAGCGCGTATGGGTCATAGTGCTGCTCTCCGTCTGCAAGTAATATCATCACCAACGTTTTAGACGGCTGAATTGTCCTAGGAGATTTAAATTAATTTTGTTTAAGAGTCTGCTTGCCAGGTAGGCCTCCTTTATTACTCAGCACTATCCGGGAAACTAATTTCTTGTCTAACTTACGGTCGTCGTACTTGGCGGAGTTAGTGGAGATGTTACAAACATTTAGGGATAAGCAACGGGTTGGGTTAATTAAGAAACAACGTACAATAATTTTAGTTACAATCAAACATAATGGATTAACGCGGTAAGGGAATTCGTTCCTAGTTGTTCTTACTTCTGCCTAGTCTGGGAACCTGGTGCGTTTGCAATCTACATCTAAGGATGATAGCAAAGCTTTCAAAACGGAAATATCGCAGTTTGTAAGAATCAAGATTTGACAAGATTGTCAAGAAAAAAGTATAGACATGAGCATACAATACTTGGTGAATATGAGAGATGAACTCAGAAGTGTGAAAAGTGTAGAAACGAAGCTTACAGGCTAGTTGTGCTGCTAAGCGAAGCGAACTAATATAACAGAAAGTTTAAATACCAAGATTGGAGCGAAGAGTCCGCGTTGAGGCGGTGGAATTAAAGTGCGGGGTTAGTCTGTATATACACTAGCGCGGCTGCTGGATCACGAGGGGTCGCAGCCGTGTGTCCCTGTTCGGATAGAATTGGACCATGAGCTTCTCTTTTCTGGGGAGACGATCGTACGCACCGATTCCGCTCTCGTAAGAACGAGCGTGCCACAGAGCCTGTGGTGGCATGGGCGCGTGCGCAAACGGAGCCATGTGCGGCGGGAATGGCCCAGGGTGGGCGTGAGCCACGCTGTAGCGCTTGCTGGGCACTGGAGCCTCCTTCAGAGTCAGACGCTCAGTCATAGCAGGTAAGACTTTCGCGCCATTAGTCTTCACGAAGTTCGGCACGCGCGCTCGCAGACCACAGTAGTACGGATCATCTGAAAAAAAAACAAGAATATTGAATCACATTACACGTAAACAGGTACCAATAGACGAGTTAGTACCTGGAAACGAGTCTTTACATAACATGGCTAACGTTCATCTATTCCTATGTTAGACACTGCGAACACACTCGCCTATATAACAGAACGCATGCACGTTCCGTCCCATGTTCCGCATCCTACGCCTGGCTCGTTCCAAATACCGACGATTCAAATATCAAGGATACGCCGAAATGCCAGCCGGCGGTTGCGACACCGGGGCATTGTCTGCTTATAACCTCTGCACTGAGCTCTTCTTATGAATGGAAAGCAAGTGCTCTCGAATTAAAACGTGCGAATGCGATCCAAAAACGTCATATCCGATCAGACGTATCGGATGTGGAATGCGTCAAACGTGACTCGACATTGACAGTCAGGAATCTGTGAACGGAGACCGGAGCTACTTACGTATCAGATATCGTGCGAAATTAATTTGCACAAAGCTTCCAAATTCGTACTCATGTGTCTACGTCCTTTTATGTTAAAGAATAACTGTCTAAAGTGTATTCAAACGTAAGCTGTGGTCATATTTCAAAAGAGACTTCGCTCTTTGTCGGGTCGGTATAACTCTTAATATTTTAAATAGTATCTACTCCTTTTAAGACGGTGCTTGTGGTGTTTGAGTAAGTGTCCCCTTGTAATCTGTGATGTATGGCCATGCTCTTGATACACTACCTAGGTACTCGCCTTGTCTTTTTGTGAACAAAAAGTTTCTTAGAAACACAAAATTCCACTTTCGAGGTGCATATTCTATGGCGACTAAAGATAAAGCACGATAAGATTTAGCATCAGGAATTAATTTTCATTTTATGAGTTTAAAAGTTTTTCGGAATTGTTTTGTTTTAAATCAGCTCAAGACGAAGATAGTACATACACTCGTCTTATGATAAAAAGAACTGTCTACTATAAAATATGCAGTAAATGTATTGAGAAGCATAACAGCAATTTCTTCAAGAACAACCCCTGTATATCAGTTTTATCATCACCACATCAAAAGGCTTCGTTCATTTTAGTTCATTGTGCCCATAACCTTACATCGATATTCCATATTTTATAAATATTGCTTTAAATCACTTTGTGCGTGGACATGGGTTTATAAATGATGATCCGGCTAGAGATGGTGATATAAAGGTTCACACTTGCAACAACTTGCAACGTTGCTGTATAAATTGCGAGTCGCATTCATAAATCCATTGCATTGTCAACTATGCCGTGTTCGAATGGACAGCTGTGGTCGCAAACGACGGTGATTGCTTGACTAATATCACTAGTGGTAACGTAAATAATATCTTTGTGATTGGACGATGTGAAATGCAATAGAAAGTTTTGTAATTTACTCGCAGTGTGGTAATGAATTGACAAATGTGATGTCTAGTCAAATTAAATTCTATTGAATTCTTAGGTAGTTGGTAACTGGAGATTTAGATAAACATGATGACGTCTAGGAATTCAGAGCAAATAATATTTCAATATGAGTTTACATTTAAATTGTACTTATAAATGTTCAAGACAGCAAAACAAAAACAACAGTATAGCACCAATCGAAAATCCTAACACACACAGAAAAAAGAACCTACAAGCATTCGTCGGCTAAAAATCACCAAGAAGCCACAGTTTGCTAACAGTTGAACCTATTTGTCCATTACTGAGGAATTATGACCAAAGTCATGACCAAACTCGGCAGGCAAGCCACAGGCCGCTCTCAATGTAGGCGCCTCCACCTCTGCCTTTTAAATACTGTTATTACCCATTCAGCAAGACAGGACACCGTGATACTACGAAGAGAATTTATATTGTCCTAGTAATTAATGCTGAAATTTTACTGTTTGTTTTTTCTTGATACCCTTTGTTTCAAAAATGGGAAAGTTAATTGAAGTCCGGTAAATTATGAACGGCCCTGAACGTAATTAGACTCTTGTAGTGTATTGAAGAGATTTAGTAGACTTTAAACAGTTTGGGCCTTAATTAAAAGTAGAATCGTATTTTGCTGCAGGGTCGACCTTGTCGTTTGCTTTATTATTTGATTTATCAATTTTGGTTTCTTTAAGGAAAACCATTTTAAGATTTGCACTATACACCCTTCTATAGTCTAAAATTATATTAATAGAAGCAAGTCCATAGGGTAGTAGTACATTGTAACACTCACCGTATTTCTTGTTGTCTTTGCCCTTATCTGATTTGCCTCTCGGGAACTGTGTTGGCACGCGTCCGTCGTGTCCTTCTATGTCGTCGTAATCAGGCTGTGAAACAAAATAACGACAATATTGATTAAATATGTATAATTATCTAATATTTCTTGTACCGTACAACTTCTTACTTAAGAAAACGTTTCAACCTTTTGCATTTGTATACCGAGAATAAGTGCGCTTCGTAAAGTTTTGAATAACAGATTCTAAAACGTTGTTGGCGACATGAAAGGCAGATAGCGCCTAGAGGAACACCCAGAACGCAATTACATTGTAATATGTCCACTAAACAACACAACGTGCGCCTAAGAACATGTAAAAGCAAGTAATTCACGTATAAAACACGAAGCAAAAATCAGATGCAATAATATGAACGTGTGGGCGCCGTACAATCTTTTACCTTGTAACGAACCAAAGATGGCATCAAAAAACGACGATTCGTGATATATAAAACTCATAGGTGCAGGATCTTATCAAATAAAGGTTATGGAAACCATCCTGGCAAAGTGGCAAGACACACAGACAGACATATCGGTTCACGCAGTATATTTTCTTAATAAACACCTAGCAGGCATAAAACTGAAGCTTAACAGGCACACAAAGGACATTGTTCATTTGTATGGTGTCAGAGGCGAAGACTAGGTAAACCAATAAAAGAGTAAAAGCCGACGCGACTGTTACTATGTAGTCGCTATCATTTATCTTGGGAGGCGATGAGATGTGAGATACGTCAGGGTTATCTTTCCCGCTGGGCCGACCATTGTCCACTCCACACAGTTGCGATAGCGTATGTCCACAATTATCTGACAACAAGTCGGAACCGACAGGCGTTAATCGGATTGAACTTTCACCTCCTTCGATGTTTATATCTTTACAATTGTTATGATTTGAGCAATGATGGATGAATACGTTTTGTTGAGGAAGAAAGCATTATTGACGTGAATAGATAAGTACATGACAGCCACCTTACAACCCTGGATTATTATTTGATGTATGAGTTACATGATAGTAATATTGGGTACTTATTTTTTATTGTGAAAAACATGTGGTGCTACAAATGATTCTAAGAATTTGTAAGTATCAGCAAAAATGGTGGATTTCGATTAATTTAACCATTTGATTCGCATTATATCGAATTTGTATCCATTAAGCAATCTATTATAAACTCAATCAAATGATAAATGTGATCTTTTGTGTTATAGAAAAAGCCAATTTGACGATGACGGAAAAATAAATGACTTGCAGAATAAACAAGTAAATGATAAAATTGACAATGAGGCTAATGCAAAAGAACCAAATACGGAAGGTTGTTTAATCGATATATTTCTAAATCCAGCAGATATTTAATGGGACTTAATGAAAGAAAGGATTAAGTTAATTGGAATTTGAAGTCGTCCGAGGATTTTAGCATTCGATTTATTCCGTCTTGTCCTTTTACGTGCTCTTGATTACAATTATTTTGGAATATTTTTGAGACTGTAAGAACTTAAGCTGACTTTAATCATGATTTGGTCTTGATTGATAAAGTCTTATTAAGGAATGGAGCACATTTCATATGTGACTTATCTGCCGATTAGTCGTCATCCATAATTCATTCGGAGACACTTTTGCATTTCAATTTGCATAAATCGTATCTTTATCACTAAGTTGACTTTGTGCGCCTTTATATACTTTAGTTTTGTCAAATCTCCATTAAGGGTTAACAAAGATTAATGTGATTTCAGTTTGGTTTACATTTTCCTTATAGTAATTTTTGGGAGTTCTACTTTGGTTTATTTCGTGCCGAATAATGATATTGAATATTGAAACACCGAAATATTCTATTTCAATAAAATATTTAAGCCTGATTTGTTGCGAATACAGGGTGAAAGGGACATCGACTCTCAAACGAATACCACGTATGCAGTAGTTCATTCCGAACCCCGTGCCACATATAAATTTTTCATCGGCAATTTTAAAAAAAATCTGCTGTTCCACATTTTGTACCATGTAGGTATTGCACTTAACGTTTCTATCGATTTATACCTCAAGGCCAAAATAAACACAGCCACCAAAGCAAAGAAGTGACCACAACTCGTTCTGAATATAGGAAATTACCATGAAAAAGTAATAACATAAACCTTTTATCAAATGATTCCATCCAGCACATACAAGTTAAAAATTGTTGACTTTTTACGTACAATTATTGTAAAACATTTTGTCACGGACTCATGGCCAGCACTCGGAGACGACGGAAATGCACAAATTGCTCTTTAAAAAGAAATAAAAGTCAAAATAACATCTAAAAGAACCTGAATAATCAGCGACATAAAATATACAAAGATCACCAGCGCTGACGCAGGCGGTAGGATGTTTATTATAAGATGAGATGTAATAAAAATTACATATAAATTATCGTAATAAAAATAGCCATGCCATCTCAAAAGTACCCTTGATGCACAATTTTAACAACGAAAAAATAATTCGTAATGCAATTTTCACTTCGGAAATTACTTTGTCGATCCGCAACCGCATCTTACCTTTTATATCGAAATGGAACTTGAGGGTTCAAGTTTATTATTATTCAATCATGAAACTGTAGGATTCGTAAATCATATCCTATTAAATTAATTCACGAAGGGCGAAACTTTTAAAATAAGCCATTAAAAATTGAATTACCTACACGTGTCCTTGCTACCGGCTTTTGAAGTAACTTCGTGTTTATTTTCTTGAATTTTTATTGTATCTGACTGAGTATTGACAATTTGTTTATCGACTTCAATTATACCATTAAGTTGATTAAATAGGCTGTGCCCATCATAGCTCCCCATAAAAGCTTATAAGAAAACTGCAATGATCGGTCATAAAACGATATTGCTCAACCACGCTTGGCAGGCCTTATTAACCGCAGTGTGTTGTTATTAACAGAAAGAAGACTATTGTTATTCAACCTTCTGGCTCCAAAGTTGCCTTTTATGATGCCTACGGGTGCAAACCTAGCTTATTCTTTACCAACTACTTCAGTAACTGTATTATCATCATTTGGTACTGCTTTTTGGTCATGCATTGTAGTATAAGTTTTATCCTTTCTCGTACCTGTAACTTCAAAAAGTGACAATTTAAGCATGCAAGGTGCAACAGCATGCAAAAGGTCACCAAAATCGATAACTCACTTTGTATCCACGTACCTTGGGAATATCAGCAGGCCCATAGCCATTCTCCCTGGGCGGTAGCTTCGGAGGCTTTTCTCCTCTCCTCTGTCCCATTTGCATCATCAGTTGTTCCCTAGTGGCGGCTACGACTCCGTGTCCATTGTTATTATTGTGTCCGTTGTGTCCATTGTGTCCATTTATTCCGTAGCCTCCAGAACTGCCGCTGGATCCTGAACCGTTGGCGTTGGAGCTGGCGATGCTGTACGGGTCTTCATCTGGGATTGGAATGCGAGGACGGTTCTTGATGTCCATCAGTCTTTGAACTGTTGACCAAGAATTGTTTGATTAGGAAGTGGAAGAAAGAATTGAAAGCGGGGATTGTTTAATACTTATAAGGTCAAAGTGCGCAGTTGTAAGAATTATTTTATTATTCTGTTTTAGGATTTTATTATACAATGAATGTGCAAAGGGATCCTTGTAAATGTAATATTCTACTTAAACAAATCGTATATCACGGACCTTGGTTTTAGTTCGTCAAAGGTCAACCAAACCTCGTCTCAGATATTAATGAAGCAATATAAATTCTATTGAAACGTTTGAAATATTGTTAAATAACAAGTTTCCAAAAGATTATCCAACAGTTCGAACACACAACAATTGGAAACATTTAGCGACGCTTGCACAACACGAATGTTACTTCGTGATGTTCAGATCGGATGGCAATCACTCCTCTTCACGACTTCGAACAACCTACGGTTATTAATGTGACGCTTAAAGGTCTGGTGTCTTCATTCCAGTTTACCCATTATTCGTACCTTCGTCTCTAATCATAAAAATAAACGAATCGTCTACGATTAACCAACTTGACTATTACAACGCAAGGTTGAATGCATAATCTTCTAACAATAAATGTAAATTCATGCGAATATTGGCTCTTTTAGTTGCGAAATATTAAAGTGTCTATAAAATTTATTGCATGAGCGACGGTGCGGCACAAAAGAGAATAGTGACAACTGCATCCATCATGGCGTGGTGTCGGATTGTCTACGTCCTAAATGTTTGTTTACACTTCAGACACGTCAAATCATAATGAATGATCGAGCGGAAATGATTTGAAATGAGTTACGTTCACTTAGACACCACATTAGTCAATTATATTAAAATGTTATTCCTAATTGTGACTTTTCATTACGACGATTACACAGTTTTAGGCCACTTATAAAAACTGCTATTACGATAATCTAACTGGGCATTAAACATTATTGTTAAATTGAAATCTAAAAGCTCTTTTAGATAGCAATTACAGCAATTTTGATAAGGAAGTTGGGGTTCTTTTGTTTGAAAAGCATTTCATAGATTTCTAGCACCGACATGATGAAGATGTTGCGGAAATGATAAACGTTTGTTTCTCACATAATCTGAGTTTAAAAGATATACCTGTGTCTGGAAATACCGTAGACGCCATGTCGCAACGGGATTAGAATCCAGATTAGTTCAGCCAATGAGCTGAATGCTAATAGCCGAGGTACGTACACCGACTGTTTTTAAATGCTCAGAAAATGGCGTGGTCTATGTACACACAAAAAACGTTTTTGCAAAAAAAAACCGGGTGTTAATAAAATTTATAAGGGATCACCGCGGGTTTCCTCTACTAAATATTATAATAAACATTAACCCGCCCAGTAATCACGGAGTAATCGGTGAACATACATGAATAACAAAGAAGATGCTGGTGGAATACATAACCTCCTCCTTTTTTTTTAAGTCCGTTAAAAAGGATTTTATATTCAGTTTGCTATTTGTGGTTTTTGAGTCAAGAGTCTGACTATAGCTCCAATTTGAACTCAAATGTGTTGCTCAGATTGTAATGGGATAAGACATTTTCCTGCTTTGAAGCGTTCTTTTCATAATAGTAATACCTAACAGTCGCTTTTTTCTTCCCTGATTTGTTTCAATGATTTCAATTTCAACTAATAGTGAAGTTTCTTAACCAAGGAGTTATCTTTAATCGGGACATTGTGTAAGAAACCGAACTAAATTCGCAAGTACCTAGAATTATATCGCAACCACGTCCGTACTCCGAATTAGGGCTACAAAAATCTGTGTAGTACACAGATCACTTTCGATCAGCATGCTTCCTATTGTCGTCGATTCGACTTTTGCATAACATCAGTCACGATTCACGTCTGTTCAAGCCTTTAATGATTCAATTGGCGCTCGTTACAAATTCAAAGTGAATTTAATGGATTTATGGCCCATGATTGCGTTCGTACGATCCAGTTACGAAGTATGGCGACCTTCGTTATGAAATCGAAATTCGAACATGTGATGTGAACAATGAAGAACGTTGGAATTGATTGGATAAGAAACATGTAAATAACGAAGATCTTATCGTAGGCAAAGAACTCGTTACTCTGCCAAGTACAGATTAAACGATTAACAACACATACGTATTGGTTAATTATGAAAATAAAGCAAGACACGAACAAAATAACAATGTGCAAGTACTACCATGACACGAAGGTTAAACTTTTGATGCTATATCGGCAAAAGCGACCAGTCCCCACGGTTAAGTGTCACGACTTCCATACAGAAAACATTAGCTACGTTACTCAATAGATTTATTTGAGTTCCTTAACAGATAAACAGTGGCTAGACCGCGAAACCACTGTAGAAAATCTATGAACGCATCTTATCCGTGGTGGAAAATCACGGGAATCTCGCGGTGCGGTTTCTTTCCCATAGCCTCACTATGATTTGTGCAAAACCAATATTAGATGTTGAATTGCTGTTAACTTGCTGGGGTTAGTTAGAAATTTGCAGTATGGTTTGAGTGAAATGAGGTGCAATACATCTTGAGATCGATGTAAGATTGCATTGTTGCACAACAATAAGCTGGCTACTGAGAAGTGAGGCTCTGCATGGTTGATGCGGTTGCGTGCTATGGGAACTAAATCAGATTTGAAAATTATCTATATAATAATACCTCGATTCACACTTGCTGCTTATTTCAAAGACGTGCAAATTACCCGGTGTAATTCAAATTTTCTACTCATATGAATAAAACAGAAGCGGAATTACCTGTTACTGAGACGTTAAAATGACGCACGCCTAGTACCTGAATACCCGACATGGTGATAAATTCTCCGGAAGTCTCTTTGGGCAGTCAATTGTACATTATTACTGGCCGATCACCTTGCTACAATGAAAACCGGATCACTTGAGAGAGTCCACAATAATTACAACAAGAATATAATTTCTGATGATCCTGGTTTTAAGGCCATCTCCTATATCAGAACTCTGAAGTATATAATCAGTTTATTTTCGGACTGAACTTTCCGCACCATTTATTTTTTTCTCTCCTACTTAAAACTTCAATAACCTCAAGGTTAGGACAGCTTGGTTAAACGTTCGCAGTTGCGCGTGAGAATATTACTGTGCATTATAAGAATTTAATTTTGTATATTCGTAAGTTAATGATAAGTGTAGAGGTCGTCCCATTGTTCCATAATACCTGTGCCTCTGTCCCGGAGGTCTAAGACAAGGTAACTGTAACATTGTGAGATCTTTGGGTGCCTCTAGTCACCGTCTACGTATGCAAACATACGCCCATTCAATGGTAATTACTGTTAACGTTGATGACGCGTGACTGATGTTCGACAGAGGCCTTGTAACTGATGATATGGAAAGACCTAAAATAAACATTACAGCTAATGCCATTATTGTTTTAAATGTTAATGATGACGGTATCGATGAAGGAGCAAGAACCACAGATGTTTAAACTCTTTAAGAGGTGTCATACACAACTCCCACGCAGGTTGCGATTTGATAAATACGGTTCACAATGCAATATTATAATGAAATATTTTTGTGTTTTAAGATAAAGAGGTGGAGTTAACTCTTCACTGGACCCATGCGTCTCTGTCCGTGATATCGGTGTTAGGCAATTTATTCGCTATGACACGTATTGTGTGTTTATGTCCCTTAATGTTGCTATTGCAATTTTTCTGTTGATTTTGCTTGTTTTCTCTGCTATTGTTGCGACCAGCGTGAAATCGTTTGCTGCCTCTGTCACCCTTAACGATGCGACGTGGCCGGCAACAGATTTAGATTACTTAGGACCGTGGCCAGCACGCTCATTTATAACTTAACTTTTATCCAAAACGAGAACATGAACAGAAATGATCATGAACTTTTTATGGGCATACAAATTAAGGTTTAAATTATTTGTTTTAATATCGTATTTATTAGTGGGCGTGCATTTCTTTCTAAGGTCATATTCAAATTGATTTTTTTTACCCATTAGACCAGTTACGTTAAGAGTGTAATTATCTAAATATGCGGAACGTTGATCACGTATGTTTGTTAGACATTTAATTGGTTTTGTGACCAATTTGTGAGTCGTATAGGTGATCTGAAGTAATAAGTGGACGACGAATCATTTCCTGTTTAGTTTTTGCTGGGTTAAATGAAGAACTATTGATCGCGGATAGATTTTATTGACGCGCTTGTGTGTGTTTTTTGGTCGTGCGTAGTTGATTTAATTATTGGTCGTTGGAAGCCGTGTCGTTACAATTGATACAAAAAATCTGATGTGTATTTTTAGGTTTTTGGACTTTAAATTACTCTATTTGAAAAATAAATTGATTAATGGCAGTAACCATAAAAATGTAATGTGAAACACAACTACAGATATGTTAATAGACATTATAATGACACAACATTTTTTTTTAAAACATCATTCTTGTATAAATTGACAATTTGTCTCTAGCCCAAACCCAACGTATCATTCGAAGCCCAAAATGAATCGTATATAATTTTTCACGGCCATTACTGACCTCACCACAAATATTTTCCCAAATTCGCAACCCGCCCACCTTGACCATGCTTTACTTAATGAAGCCTATATTTAAAAAAATAAGACAAAAACGATGCGTTCTTCACTCGTTAGTTTTTTAAGTACTGTGGCTAGCCACACTAAATAACTAAAGTGATGATATCGCTGTGTTTTTAGTACGGAAGTGTTTTTATTATGAAGTCACTATGAAATATTGTGTTTTATTTAAATATTTCGAGCGTATTGTCTCTGTTCATCATGTTGAAGTTGGTAGTGTTTTAAAGTTTGGGCTCCTTTTGTTTTAATTTTGTAAGTGCGTTGTTTTTTTTCTGCGTTATCGAGTAGTTTAATAGTCTAGTTAACGTGCATAGTATATATGCTAGAAGATCTAAAGCAAAGATTTTTTTTTCGTTTAATCCCATGCGACTCTCTCCGGCTCTCTAGTTATCTCAGGTTCATCGTTTGCTAAATGGTCACTGTTAAAAGCTAGTTTTCTGCCCTCTCCGTAAGTGAAAACAGCGTGACGATACGCACAGACTATTTCAAATCTCTCCACATTAAGCTTAGATACAACATCTCCTAGTCATAAGTGCATAATTATATAAAAGTAATTGGCCTCCTATGTATGAACCGTAATGGTTCGTGGGAAACATATCCATCATTTTTATCAAACTTCATCTTTTGTAGGCAATTAGTTACCCAACCTACCACTTATGTATGTACCTTCGAACATAAAATTGGGTTTTTGGGAGAAAAATTAATAAGTTCTTTGTCACATTTGTTGTTATGTATTTGTTGTTCTTGTTACCAAATATATGAAAAATTATTTAGGCCTCTAGTTTAAAAAAATTAATAAAAAATTTGTCTACTTTCAAAGATTAAAATCGAATCTTAATGTCTTCCAAGTTAACAATTATCAGGTGCAGTTTTCTCTATCCAGTAAAGTTAATACAATACAGAGTTAACGTTATCTATATCAAAGTATGGTCCTGCAAATCGTTCACTACTTTCTTAGGTGCGATTTATACGGAAACGACGTAAGGTGAAGGCGCGGCGCAGGCACGATGCCGCTTCAAAACGTTTTCATACAAAATGAACGTAGGCGACGTGAATTAAGCTCAAGCGGCGCGGCGCAGGCACGCCGTTCTTTCGTTTCCTTATAAATTCCACGCCAGCGTCGCGCCTTCACCTTACGCCGTTTCTGTATAATTCGCGCCTTACTGTTTACCAACTTAAAATGTTACACACCTAAACTGCTACCACCATACATCAAAATTCTATTCTATTTTTATATTATTTTGTCTCGTACAACTCCCAATTGACCACAAAACTCCCAGTTAAAATATAATGATCAAAAAGTATTGAATGACAGCTCATTTACATGTTAAGTCAACAGCTTTATCTAAGAAACTTACTTCTTCAACTTAATTACTAATTTAATTTAGCAAAACGGTCCCATCAATTCTTAGCACCTTAGCATTTACAACACGCATAGTATAAAGATTATATAAGATTTGATCTGCAAAGTGCAGGCTTAGAAAGTGACAGTGAACATTGTTCGGCCAAGGTCGGCTGACTGACGTGACAACCGGATTCAAGCCCTTGTCAATGTAGACAGTGAACAAGATGGTAATGATAGTGTTAATTAAATTATAAACGAAGTATTTAAAGATGATAACGAAGAGATTTGTAGAGTATTTGAAGTAAAAGAAGCAGTTGAAGAAGTTACACGAGAAGATTTCTTTGAGGTTCATCAATTTTCCGCTATAGATAAAGACGTCGATAGTAACCATGCAGAATTTATAATTAAATTCGAAGTAAAAACATCATAATGTTGTGTTAATTTGTCTCGCTATAATAAAATTAATATCAAGACTTTTTCTGAACGAAATTATTTACTTTTTGCCCTCAATATGATTCACCAAAGTGCATATTATCGCTAATCCTAAAACCTGCATTGTTTTTTGTACCTTTTTGTGCCTTCAGTATAAAATCTTTTGAGAGGTGTAAAAAACCGACCCTCTGCATTTACATTTTATGTTCCTGTTATAGGTATGTCCAGAAACATATTTTTTACTTTGGGTTTGGCGAATATAATGCCATTGACACCGTCTACATTTGTTATTTCATTAAGATTTTTAACTGTAACGATCGGAACTATACTTGTATCTGAAAAAAGAACTAATTCTAGTTCATTAATTAAAAGGAGTGATTCAACCCGAGCTCGTCATAATAACCAAATTGCACTTTGTTTTGAAAATAGATAAAAATATTAATTACACAGAACGTCATTAGGCAAGGACAAGTTAATTTGTGTGCACTTAACTGTACAGCTAGTTTGGTTTTTGTTTGTACCTATTTATAGCCTTTACATTTCATAGAATTAATATGTTATTTAAAATGCTCTTTAACTCTAATGTGACAAATTAAACTCAAAGTAATTTTATTTGTTTAGCGGCTAAATGTCGCTGTTAAGACTTTTTTTGCAGAAAAAACACTGCGAAAATCTCGCCGTAGTAAAGCCAGTCAGCTAGTTTGTAACAGATTTGACCCAGGATTCTCACCTATATTGAACTTTGGCAGACTTTTTCAATACATTGTCAGAAAATCATTAAGAAATTAAACTCACCCGGTGGCAGCTTGGACTTGAGCATATCCATAGCAACGACGTTGATGATGAGTACCCAGATGGGGCAGTCTAGGAGATCGGAGTCCGACTTGACGAAGGCGATAGCGCTGAGACACTGCGTCTCCAGCCTCCTGCGGTCAGGATATGAGCGGCGCAGCTCGCGGTTCACGTTGGATTGGAACTTCTTCATGTCGAATAACTGAAAGGGAACAAAACGTCTACTTATTAAAATCTTGAACTCATTCATTCACTGATGGACAATGTACAGACTAAAGGCTGGGCACATAAAATTTCGCACAAGTGTTCCTGGTTACGAAGGAAGTCAGTACTAAGGAAGGTTTTTTGAAAATTAATCTCCTAAGGGTTAAAAAGGCGATGAAAGTTTAAGTTATGGACATTCGTCATTTTTTTTGGTGAGAAGTCTTATCAGACTTACAGCTTGACCTGACGGTCATAAAATCTAATGGAAATCAAAAGTAGAATTGGGCTACGCATCGCTTAAGTAGATGAAGATTATGAAGAATCGTGTTAGTGGCAACGTCATATTAAGTATCGATGACAATGTTCACGTTAGATAGAAGTTACACTTTTAGTTAAATAACGGAAAGGAATAATTCATCAGGATTTAAAATCTATCAAAATAACTATGGCTTTTTGCAAAAAGAGTTAAGTGAGGGTGTTAATGCTATCTTAGTTAAAAGTAGAGCGGCTAAGCTACCTGTTGAGTTTTCTGATAATGTTAAGTATGCTCTTTAAAGTTAAGATACTAAAGCAAAAGCATTTCATAGTGTTAGATAATTTAATGCAAATATGGACTCGGTAGCCAGTAGAGACGATTTAGATGAATCAGGGAGTAATACGATGGGATATAAAGATAAACAATTGGTAGAAAAAACATTCTGTTCAGCTAGTGTGACTCACAATAACGATAATTTAAAAGATGAGATAACACCAATCAAGTTATTACAAACAAACTTAGAGTAACAGACAGTAACAAATAACGTGTACATTTTTTATCTTAATTAACACGAGCGATGATCTAAAACAAATTGCTGGACGATCGATTGAATGCGTTTAAATTAGAAGATCTTATCGAATTAATATTACATAACAAGCCTTCGGTCGGTAATGAAAAGACAATCGCTCGATCAAACAAAAATTGAGCCGACGTCATGTAGGTGCCCATCTCTATAATGGAAATGTCAAGAGTGAGCGCTGTTAATTAAGAATGAATATAAATTAAATTTCCTGAAACAGTAATAGCTTTGTTTACAATTTAATTCTCTTTGATATGTATTTTAATATCTTTTGAGGTGTTAATTTTACTGGATAATTCAACATTGCATAATTTTGTCCAATCATTTTTGTTTTTCTTCTCCCATTTCATAATTTCTTTCAAAAATCAAAGTCACGAAGCTTAAAATCCCAGCACGACGTGATCTAAATCTATTAAGATAATCTCGAATACTCCAAAAGGTTTCTGATTCGACTGAGGAACTCCGAGAGACAAACGAAAACGCCGAGTCAGAAGCATCGACGAAATTGAATGAGGCTTATAAAGTTGTTACATAACCAGTGCAAGCAGTTGTCGAGTCCGTCCGTCAGTCCGGACCAGTAGACTATATAGATGGTATCTTTAAAAACTTCGCCGACGTAATTCGTAAATCATCGGTCGGCGACTCAAAAAACGTCATACAAGGTACCATAAGTCAAATTGATGCATTTTAAGAATTCTAATTAAAATTGTAACATTCCATTGTTGCAACACAAGCTCATCTAGTTAATTGAGAACATTCTGGAAAGAGATGAATTGTTTGACGCAAGCACCAAATTGAAATGGAAGATTTGACGTAAATGTTTTGTTAAGACAAATGGTTTGGTTCCGTTCTCACACAAAGGCTTGATGAACATGAAGAAGCTATTTGTTAACACGTTGTATAACATTGCGAAGTTAATAACATCAATAGAATCTCAGAAAGATAATTTATTCACTAATAAAACTGCAATAGTAGTAGTCATGAGCGAAGTGGTTGAGAATAAATGTCACAACATTTGCAAGATTATTGTACATTGGAAGTAGTTTAGATCTATTTAAAAACTGTAGTTGACACTACAGATAGTATTGTTTTAAATTAATTTAGTCACAAGGGAATTCGGTGTGGGAAACGAGCCGGATCGCACAGAAAAAATCCCAGAGATCATACAGTTACAACACTCGCCGGTATTGTTTCGAGGAAATTGGAGGCTTTTAATGAAGACGTACATTGCAGTGCAACAGTGCAACAAGTCAAAGAGTGACCTAACAATACATTTTTTAAATGCTCTGAATAATTGACATGAGTGATAATTCCGACCAATAATCTGTTTTGAATTTTAAAAAAGACAGAAACTGTATTTTACAGTGATTATAAAATATGTAACAGTTACAAAGCTTGCAATAAACTGTTGCTAATAATAATAATTAAAAGGTGTAATATTTCTCACAATAGCCATTAATTGAGGTATCACATTGTTTCGGCGGTGCTGAGCACGGACAATGGACTACTTTCTGCGAATTCGCTTTCGTTACTCCCAAGGAAATAGAATAACACCCAAACAAATATGTGAGGCAATGACCATTCCCTCCCTTGCTTAATGGTGCTATCTTCTCTCATTGTTTTGCTGCAGACTTACGTAAAACCTTGTCGGTAATGGTGTATGAATTGGTAATGAATCTTTTGGATGCTAGGAAGTGAATTTTCCATTGTCTTGTACCACTTCTTGTACCTGTAGTGTCAGTTACGACGAAAGTACTTGTATAACAGTTGAGTCGGCTAATTTGTGATCGGAGTTAGTTATTATATTCACATTTGCGTTCGCTTTGTCATTAGTACCGTATTAACAAATGTCATGGCCCGTACGAGTTGAATGGTATTCTTGTTGCGAACAATCTATAATTCCTCTGGCATATCGTTTTACAAATACGTAATGAAATAATCGGATAAGTGTGTTTCATAAAACATTATGAATCAAGTAACCGCATGCGCACGCTTACGAAATCAGTGGATTCACACTGGTTTGGTATTTTAACAATAACTCGCATCTTCAAAGTACAAAATATTTCGTAACATGAAAATGTTGATAAAATGAAATTACGTGGCAATGTCATGGTCAGAGAGAATCGTGCTCGGACACAATCTGTGCAGTCGTGATGCACCACAAATGACTGATGCACTAGCGCAACGCGCATTAGAGTAATGCCTTGCCCCTCTTAATTTTTTTTTCTACGATTATTATTGTCTTTAATAACGATGAACATAAGGAAATAATGGAGCCAGAAGCAACCAAAGATGAAGTAACAGATGAACAATAGCTGCCTATTGTGTGTGACCACGTTCGAAAAGGCGTAAGTGAATTTTTTTAATCGGTAGATAGAACTTACAAAAAAATAAGAGAGAAAAAAATCAATGTTTGAGTTACCAAACAAGTAATTTCTAGTGAAGACCGGCCCGATGACCGTCTTCCAAGCAATTTAGATCATTATGTGGGCAACCATGAAATTAATAGGCAAATGTTACGACATCTTATTTCATAAACGCATCCATCTTGACGGAAATAACTACTGACGCCCGTTTGGTATGTTCACAGCGAACCAGTTTACCTTGCTTGCCCATAAATTAGACTTTAAAATTCATATTTCGATAGCAGTAAAGACTAGAATTCTGATTTAATTTCGTTGGACGATAATTTTGTAAATAACATAGCTGGTTTGTTGGTGCAAGAGGAAGGATAAGCAACGTGTAATTAGATGCACCTATGTCTAGTGGACGTGAATCAAATTGCGGTTGTAAGTTTATCAAAGCAAGACCCACTAATGATGTTATTTTATTCTGCATTATAAAAAGTAATTACAGTACAAGGTTTTTATTTAGTCAAAAGGTAGGTGCTATGGTAATCGGAAATTGTGTTTGTTTATTTAAATAGAGGTAAGTTGGGAATTTGTAGCTAAATATTCTATTTTGTTTGAGAATGAGTTCATTGAATTGAACAATGTTAAAAGGAAGCATTGTAATCTGTTATCATATTTCAAACAGCATTGCTTCAATTTTTTTACTTGACATTGAAGTAAACTTTTTGGTAATAAATTATTAAACCGCGTTATTTGTAACACTTAAAATAATTACGCCTATAACGTTTTTTACATTCTTTGATAAATGGCTTTGTTTAAATACAATAAGCGTTGCGATTTATATATTTGTTTTTGTTTGTTCTTAATGTGTTAATAGTATATTTGAGTACTTTAATAGTCATTAAATATTTGTTTTATTTACTTTTATTTTCCATTCCCACGATTTATTAAGGCAAAAAAGGATTATGTGGATTAAGGTTACGCTGTGTCATGGTTGTCATCTGTATACCTAAATTCCTTCTTAATTTAAATTCCTCTTTCTGATCTGAATGTTTGTTAACAACCATTTTTTTCTATTTACAATTTGACTCTGCGTCTTCAGTCGTCAACTGGTCATCATTATCAAGTGCCATCAACGTTTCTTCGATAACTTCTACCTTGACATTAAGTTTTCTTGTTGTTAAATATCTTATCCTCTCTTTTTGTCTGGAATCCTTATGGATATCCTCCGCCCAGGGTGGGCGAAGGGGTCTGTCAGACTTATCTTCTAATTATGGCTTCAACCTTATCAATAGCAATATTTTCTCTTACCTTAAATATTTTCTCCTGCTCCAGTGAGTATCCAGGTAGCTTGACTATGTCCTGCCCTATAGCCGTCTCTTCGCTGCTGGTGGCCGCCGTACTCTTCACAAATACATTACTCTTGGAGTAGCGTCTGATGAGTATGTTACCGGCGTCGTCCATTTTGATTTTGACACCCTGTTGACAAAGGAAAAAATATTTTAGATAACGTTTTGTTACCGAGTAAATTAGACTCTAGGATTTAGTTCCGATTTCAGAGCCCGATGTAGTTTAAAAGAAGACGCATTTGGAAAAGATAATATAGGTCTATTATAGTTCATACAGATTTCCAAGCTTTTCAGGTATATTCATATTATCTATTTCTGCAGTTTTAACTGTTTGATATTGCGAAACCATATTATTTTGTATCAAAAGTACCATAGGTAAATTGCGTGGAGCAATACACAACATTACGAGTTTTTAATAGAATGATATCAAGGTTTAGTATAATCACTTGGTTTACTTTTGTAGTTTGTTCATAATTCTTTACATATTCATTAAATATTATGAGTACATTATTAGACATCATGGAACTTGTAATATTGTTCCTACAGACTTTGCTTTCAATTTCATACAGACTCTCGTCATTAATTCCAACTACCAAAGTTCCATCGTCTGCTTAAGTAGTGTCATCTACAATCTAACCACACGCCTATATCAGCCTCATCTTGTTAATTTACACTTTAATACAATATTTTAGAGCGTAAATGAACTTCGACCATGCAGGTGCAGGTGTTATGTCATACGTAGATTAAATCCTATTACATCCACAGTGTGGCAGAATGCCAGATACGACTTTTGCTGCAGTCGCGACCTTAGTACAAGGATATATCTGTGACTAGCATATAAAGATCAAATCGGCCGGATGCTTCAAAATTGAGCACTGACAAATGCAGAGCATGAATGAAAAGTGAATGTGAAATAGACCAAGGCTCTATTGGCATTCTGCACTGGCTAAAGATATCTTAATACTGTCAATTTCGGTGGAATGTGAGATTTTGTCCAAGTCAAAGGTTTTCATGTAAGCTTGTAAGAGTCTTGAAAAATCGATTAAAGAACAATTTTACGAGTTATCTTCTTCATCGTTACACTTGGTAAGTGAATTAACTATCTCAGAATTGATGTTGATAAATTAATTACTACCTAAAGCAATCATGTCTTACGCAAACTGTAGGTAAGTGATGTGAAATGCTCCGAGCAATCTATACTAGACTCTTCGGCTAGGCTTGGTCATCCTACAGCAAATAAATTGATAATGTGCAGATTTACTACTGTCAGTTTGATAACTTTCGTTAACATCTACATCTACATACAAATCAACAAACCCATGAAAAGGACAGTCACCTCTAAAACAAATGCTGTCTTCGCCCGTTACATTATGACATCACAGTTCCTGCCCTTATCTGCCATCAGCAAGGTCATTGCCTTTGCCATAGTTTTTACTTCCACCATTCATCTCATTATGATTTATGACATGACAAAGGTGTTCAACAATAGACTAGGTACCAATATGACCTATGACATCATGACCTTTACTGGACCGTAGTACAGAAACTCCATACAAGGAGGCAAAATAGGCGCACGCACACTTAGACACATACGTACGTATGGCGCGGGCGATCTCAAACAAATGCCAGTTGCGAGTGCGCTTGCACTCGCTGTACGTGAAGCGTGTGTATGTGTGCGTGCATTTTTGCTGGTTGTATAAAACGGACCTTCTATACTTTTCTGAGACTGTACATAAGTGCATGTCAAACTATTGTTATAAATGTTTGGTATTAATCAAAATGCGGAAGATGGGTCATGTTTGGAAGTAAAAAATATATCAAAATCAATTAGAGTTTAAACGTGTGAGAATAGTTTTTTTTTCGTAATTGATTTATTACAATGGTTGCTTTTTGTGGACTTGGATAATGATGAGTGGACGATTAATAGGATATGTTCTTTGCTTTATGCATGTCTAATGATGTTTATTGGTGTTGAAGGCACTTTGATTATCTTAATGGTAGTAGCTTTTAAGATTCCATTGTTGACTGTCAGAGTTGCAGCAAACAATTTTTTTGTCTTTTCCAAATGATTTATTTAATCTTATTCATGGATTATTTGACCTAGATAAACATATATGTGATACAAAAATATTTTAAATAACTTTACGAGCCCGAATATTAAAGATAATCAGTGTTTCTGAAATGCCACAGGAAATAGCTAACATACCAGCAACATTAAAATTACAAGATGGCCAACCATTACGAATATTTATTGACAGAGATTCTGAAAAACATACACAAATATTTTAAATGTCTTTAAAAAATTAGAGCCATGACAGGTAACCTTTAGACAGCCTTGTCATTTGGAGAGATACAGAAAGCGAATATTTAATACACGAACCAGCGTTAAGTTTGTACTGATAGGAATCTAGTGGAATACGTAATGAGTATGAGACTGAAGCTTCCTTGTCTTGTACGTTTTGTTTAATATTACTAATGTTCTTACTCTGTTTGTTATTTTTTAAGGAATTTTGTGCATATGTTTTGTTAAGTACTACTTCCTTGTTTATATCTAGGTTCTTTTTATTATTAAAGGATGCTAGCATCACGATTCTTATGAAGACGTCATCCTAAATTGATTAGATTTTGTCGTTTTATGTTTTACGACAGAAATAAAGATGTCAGAAATGATTTGTTGCAAGAAGGTAGCACACTTTTTTAGTTGCCTTGAATGAAACTAATTTTAAGCTTGATTATTTTGGACGTCTATAAAGTTTTTGTTAATTGTCAATCTTAGAAATTAATTAAGTAACACCTGTCTGTTTTTGTGTATTTTAAAGCTTATATCTATCTTTGGTAGATAACTCTTTACGTCTTCCATCTTGAGACTTTTTCAATCTTACTATGTACAGAATCGCTCCCATTTCCTTATAGCCCAACACATTTCCTCTATCCACGTATACAATGCAGGAATACATTAACATTAATTTCATTACGGACACAACCGGTAGAGGGAAGTTGCATGTGGTTTGACGAAACGCATATAATTGTCGCGCGGTAGAACCAAATTCCTAAGGACCAGTGAGCCGTGTATAATTCATGCTTAAGTCCAGTGATTTTTGTATATCGTTACTGATTTTTGTGATGGGGTAAGCAGAAGTTGAGGTAGTAGATATATAGTTGAGTTTAATTTTATCTGTAATGTTCTACTCATCTTTCTCTCAATATTTGACCCAGATGATAACCGTCATGATTACCCATGTATACAGGGTGGAAAGGACACGCACAGACCACGTATCTCATTCCGAATCCCCAATATACAAATATTTCATCGGTAATTTAAAAAAAAATCAAATACAAATGTGCAATACCTACATGACATGTTCCCTTTAATGGTTTAATATGAAATAGCTGAGATCAGCATGATACTTTTTTACTTTCATTACTATTCTTCTCTTGTGTGGTTTTAACATGTGCTCCAACAATGACAGAGGTTAAAGATCAAATGTTTGCATAAGCAGTGACAGGTTAACCCTCCCACAACACATAACAATTCGTCTCAGAACAATTTGTCTGTTTCAAAATCAAGAAACCGTATCGAATCAATCTTCTCAATTCCAAATATTAGGCCGGATATAGACAGATCAGTCTGACCTCACAGAAAATGATTTGTTTCAAGAACATAAGTTAGATACGGCTAATAAAAGCTGTTCAGCATTTTTCTCATTAAGCTCCCGGCCTTACTCAAGTGTATGTACGATCAGAATTGTATGTTCCATATAACCAATCGAGGCAACAATAATCATAGTGATTACATCGGGTTCAAATTTGATTTCAAGGTGATCGATAAAATTAGATTTATTTGAGCAAATACAATTTGAATTACTTCTAGGCCGATTTGATAGTAATTGATTGTAGAATTAGGTTGTTCAAGTAACAAATTACAAGTTACTACGTTACTCGAAGTAAAATTGAGAAATCTATTAATGAAGATCGTTTTATGTTTACTTTGACTAAGAAAGAGCTCAAAGAATACAACAGCACATACGTAGTTACGATTTTTGTCTATCAGCATGCGACCTTGCCTTTGACAGCTCGATGCCGCACCTCATTTGTCTATCAGGATTTTGGATCCTATTGTTCGGGTCATGATATTTATTTTCCATAGCTATATGTACGTACTCGTTGGCTTCGATATTAAAATGTTCTTCTACACCACTTCCTTGCGAACAACTATTGTTTCTGTTTATCCAGTACTTTGTTGATCGTCTGTCAAGTTTTTTGTTTTACTGTTAACATGATTGCTTTATGATTGACAGTAGTTTCTTCTATTATTTTGACTATTTAATGTCATGGTTTTTTATGTTTTCATTTTGTATCCTGATTAGTAATGAAAATCATCTTCGCGGTGGGTGGCAAAAGTTGTGACTGAGTGACTTTAATTGATGTGTTCATTGTTTACGTATAACTTGGCAGGTGGCGCTATCAATCTCAGTGCTTAAACAGACGTTCTTTTCATTTCAGAAGATGTGAAAATATGTTTGCTATAGACATTTAACCCAGATTCTTGTTCTCATATTACGGGTTTCATTATCATTATCAATTTGAACGCTTACTAAAAACGTCGTAATTCGTTCAGCTCATGTCGTAAAGTCGTTTCTGCATTTGTCTATTTGGTCGTGAACCCATCACCGTTTTTAGTGTAGGTGTCAACGCTCATCAGTTGACGGTATATCAGTGTCAAGCGTGGCTACATCATTAGTATTTTAGTTTTACATAGACCTATCTCAGATCTAAGATAGTTATCTGGCTTGAATTAATGTACACATTACAAACTATTTGCCTTATATGTATATTATGTGCTATTTCTGGGATGGCTATAAGAGTATGTTAAATTATATAATTATGTTAAACTTACTTGTCCTATGTGTCTTCTTACTTCTTCTGATTTTTGATCTCTGTGTGGGTTGTCAAATCCGCAAAGACCGATTCTGGAAAGAAACAGAAGAAACTGTTAGGGACATGAGTAAAATTGAAGATTTTGAGTGAAATGATGGCAGTGAATTCCATAGACGTGTTCAAAATGTTAAAATAGCTTTTAGGTACATAGTAAAGATGGATACATAATTTAAAAGATGCAACAAAAGTTGCTAATACAAAATACCGTGATTTGTATGCAGCGCACACGGTCTATATTTTTTGATGCGATGATTTTTGCATAGCTGGAACTTTGCCAAGCGAATTTAGAATAACGTTGAATGTGAAAAAAACAATTTTAATAAATAACATTGCATTGTTTATAGGCATTGGCAACCGCAAGCATAATTTACATGTTTCTATATCATCATTCATAATATTGGTTTTTACAGTGGGTGGGTTTCTAAGAATTGCATTTTTATCAGTGCTTCTAGTGCTACTGTACTTAAGAGTTGTTTTATTAACTGACATACTTTGAGTTTATGTTTTATTCTTTAGATATTGAGGACAATGGAGCGAATACGTGACGGTATTTAGTTTCAGCTGGTAATTTGTTAAATTTTTGTTATAGCAATTGTACCTGCTTTACAATATTATTTTAATGGTCGTTTCCTTGTTCTTGTGTTACGTCCACAAAATCTAGTCCGATGTTCGGTTCTCATGTGTCGAATTGAATAATGACGACATAGGAATTTGTCCTTAATTTGTATTTTGTCAACGTACTATCGGAATATCGTTTTCTCAAAACCGTTCCTTGGCATTGCCCTGAGAATATCCACATTGGTATTCAAGTTCTTTACCAAGGTCTGGCATTGTTTACTGATCGGGGATTTCTATTTGATTCTTTGGGTAATGTGTATATGTTGATTTCTATTCAATGGGTGAAACGATTAACTTTGATGGTAGTTTGAACGATGGTAAAGAAAACGTGTACGTTAGTTTCGCATTTAGAATTTATAATCCATTATTTGACGTGGAAAGTGAAAGATGGACGCCTTATGGTTTTTAAGTTTATAGAAAATGTTACGGTATGAGTTGGTATGTGTTTAGGAATTTCTTTCTTTAGACCGTTGATAAGCGTGTGAATTATTTTGAATTCACACGTTTCCGATTAAGATCATAAATACTATTACATGAACACGTAAATTATAGTCGTCACTTCACGTCAAACATTGAGGCCTACCAACAGCATTTTTTTCAAGTATCCAATGTGTTTCTTTCTCTGTTTTTGCGTAGAGTGTTTGTAGGTAATGATATTTATTCGCAACAATAACCTTTTTACCTTCCACAAAATGTATTACCATTATTATAACCAGTATTTTTTTTCCATATTCCTATTCTTTATTCCGATATTGACATACATAGACGACGTTGTGATTGAAGGTGATAATTCACTTGAACACAATGACACGGTACGCCTGTACGTGATACAACACCATATTATTTTTCAATAAACGTATATTTTCATATGACCTTTGTTGTGTAGCGTGTTTGAGAAAATAGATGTGGGTCAAGTGACTTTGTCAGTGATATTATGAACTAGCATGTTACTAGGTTCATTTTAATTATTATGCTTGAGAGTTATGACAATTTTAACACTGAAAAAGGTCTTTAAGGAAAGAATGAGATTGAATAAAATGATACTCAATAATCTTAAGTAAGTTTACGTTATCATGAAATTGAGTGTAAAAATAACCTTTTCGGAGGAATTCTTTTGAAAACCTTTTATAGGCATACAGGACAATTCTGAACTTTATGTACCTGTTTATGTATTCAACCAATGTGTCTGCTACATTTTATATTCAAATTATTTTTATAGCGAAATTTTTATTTCGTGGAGTGCCTTGTCGAATTGAATTTTTTTGAGGTAAAAGTACAATGCCTTTCTGTTTAAAATATTCTGCCGAAATGTGTCGTAGTATTTTACGATGAGCCTTGGTATCGGGAAAGCCCATGTATTTTCACATAATCTTGTGTTGCAACTTGCATAACAAATTTTTTAAGCATTTTTGGTAAATAAATATAAATAATTTAATTGACTCTAGATTTAAAAACTTAGGAGCTTATATCGTCATGTCACTCACATAAGTCTTCATCAGTTACATTTTTCGGAGTTTAACAAATAATTATATTCTTGAGAGCTTAGCAATATTATTATGTTCTAGTCTTTTTCATTTTTCCAAAACTGATTTACAGCCTTAATAAAACCCAATAAAACGTTAAATTAATTAAATCACAATATTGAACAGATCGGTCGTCGAACCACTCAGCCACTCGGCGCAGGAGTTGAGCGGTGAGCGGCGACCTTGGCGGGCGCGGGCGCGTGCCCCGTCACCGGCTACTGTGTCATTTCTCGCGCATGCGTGCCACTGCTGATGCCGCCCTCACTTCTGATTTGATGTTTTGTATTTAGTGTTTGTTGCACATGTAAGCATAGTGGTCCATTAGGCCCGACAGTAATTTATGATATGGCTGAGTTACTTTCTCTTAATGTCAAATTATAATAAACACTAGGAATATTTTTTCCGGGTATAATTTATTTATAAACCATTGCCATTCACGACTTTTAAATGCGTTCCTAGATTTGCGAACTTATTTTCCTTTCATTTAAGTTTTATAGTGGATTTGTGTCGTCGTCGTCTAATGCTTGCTTGCGCACCTATTGTCATAAAACTGTTCTTTTGTTCTATAAACATCGCACATTACACAGATAACACAAATTCATTCACATTAAATGTCTCGGCCATACTTAAAACACCCACACACAAGTTTTCAACATTAAGGACATGCGTGACTTAAACCAAGGCCATGTCAATTGTTTTAATGAAATGCTATCTTGCACCAACTGATACTGTTCCGTTATCTAATTCAATTATGTATTATTTCGTCATTATGGTCAGTCACGAGTTTCTTGACGTTAGGTTTGGAATGCCATGTTAATTATAGAGTACTTTGATTAGAGAACACAAGTTGATATGGTCAATAATGAGGCACGCATAGCTCTGTCGTTGATTTCATAATTCGTGTTATTTCTTGTTGATATATGTATGCTGCAACGGCAGTGGATTAAAATAAAAATAGCAGTAGGTACTGAATTGCTGATAATATCAATATTGATTTTTAACATAGGGTAAAAGGTTAGGTCTATTATTGTTATTAACTAGAATACATTAAAATACTCTAAAACTATAGAAACTGAAAGACGTAGAAATAAATATAGTAGAGGACAAAAATGAAAAGAAACAACAGGAGACGAAAACAGAGATCAAAGGACACAAAATTATAATATAATATTGATACACACAATAATTCGTGAACAAATAAACGCTGATAATGATGATGAAGGACCAGCAAAGGTATAATTTCGTGAAGGCGTGACAAATACGGAGGGTGTGAAAAATTGGCATCGCTTAATGTAGTTTTTGTGTTAAGTGATTCAGACAAAGTACTTCGTATCTGGGGTCAATGGATGAACTTGTCATTATAGCAAGATTTTAAAAGAGAACATTTTGTGAACAGACATTGATATGAGCAGAAAAGAAAATTCAAAAAAGCATTTCACTGCTTTACACTTAACACATCATCGAGATAAACAAAATAAATCAATTTTGCGATAGTAACAGGAAAAGCCTTCATAGTAACAAATAGATTTTCGCTAAGAACAATAGCTACGGGAAAGTAGCCAAGTGACCATGTCCAGCAAGTTCATGGGCCAAGGTGTGGCGACGGAACTGAGGTTCACCGTGCACTGGCATCTGGTGAAAACCCATTGTTAACTCCAAGTAAGTGAAAAATGAATAAGATGTTCCGATTGAGCTGCTTTCTAGTAGAATTAATATCAGAGAGTTTCATAACTGAAAAGACATTTACTAAGCAGGTTTTCAGGGTGTAACATTGGACAGTGATTTACAGTGGTGAACTGGGTTAGGTATATACAAGGTGTAAACAGACCCTTCACGAAGCCGTCAACCAAGCATTCTGTACATCAAACTAAGTAACTTTACGTAAAAATTATTGCTGGGAAACGACTTTTTTTTTTGGGGTGAAAAATCACGTTTTACGGTAAAACTCAATGTAACGCATTAAAAACATTGTGCTGGTGGATGGATTGAATAGTACGGGGGTTGTGACGGTGTTTAAAGTAAAAATCTTACATTAGAAACATGTATTTGAAAAAAAACTTGTGAAAAAGTTGGAACTTTGACCCCCAATATCTCCGTAACTAGAAGGTTCCCAGGTATGGTCTAGAACAAAAAAATGATCGCAATGACGGGGAGAACAAGTACCTTTCGGCTTCGTTAAGGGTCTTTTTACACCCTTTATGTGATCAAAAAAAAAGTCCTAAGCACAAAGCAGGAAAATCTATATTATTAATGTTCCGATTTTCTGTTCGGACGTCTAAGATAAAATAAAAACAAGATTGGTTCTTAAGTCTGACATTTAAGAATTTTTTAGAGTAACCACGATTAAACAATCAGGTTTCATGTCAAATTATGGTCTCATGTTTCAAAGTAGCTAATTTTGCTGACGTTTTGCATGCAAGATGGAAAGGACGTGTGACATGAAAGTCCACGTGCGTAGCAACGTGTTTGAGGTTAAAGATCATGCCAGTGCTTACACCTTGATCAAAAACTTAATTGATTTCCTCGTAAAACCGGTTTTCACACCGATTAAATAGGAAAAAAAAGAAATTATACTGTAGAGGTAGATACTTATTTCATATAATACGTTGTACGCACGTCAAGTGTTTGAAGAAGAAAGTTTTACTGTCATTGATCAGCATACCCGATGATAAACTGCGCGTAGTGCTGTGAATAAGCAGTTTGCGACTACTTTATCGATGTTTTATAAACACTGTATACACAGAACATAAAATTGAATTTTGTTCATTTATTATCAATTATTTTTATTGCGATTAGTAGGTAGGTATTGTTATTGCGGAATTATTATGTTTAGTCATCAATTTGAAGGATTCTATTAATTTATAGTTCGATAATTCTTGATAGGTTTTTGAGAAAAATATTTTGCGAACCTGAAGTTTTTTATTAATTTATGCTTGAACAAGTTAGGTCATAGTCTACGCAAAATACATAGTAACTACGCTTTTTTATAATGGCTAAACTAAACGCGGAACTGAATTGGATTTAATGCAAAAAAATATCGTGATCAATTATTTATAGAAAAGGTTTTTGACGCTATAGATGGAGTCAGTTTTTGTGGGTAAAAACCATAGTTATCTTATCGCATTGACTATAAAATATTAGTTTTAGCCTTTAACGTATTATTATATGTAACTCAAGTATGGTTTTGATTACAATCTAAGTTTTTGAACATCTTTGATTAACTGACTAGACACGCAAAAAACAGAGCAGTCCATATTAGATCGTACTTTGGAAGTTAATTTGAAAAGGAAATAAAATAACAACACAAAAACCATCACGTTTTGCTCCACATTCGTTGCCAAATTGAGTTGGTCATGGAGTTTTTCATGAAAAACAAGAGTTAAAACATGTCGATATCGATAAAAAATCCGCGGCAGTTACCGAAGCACTTTCGTTCGCGGAAGCAACGCAGGCGCAGTCTTATTGAAAGTAAAAGCTGATTGATGGGTACCGGATTTACCTACTTATACATAGTTTACATTCAATCAGCCGCTGATATACCGCTGGTTTTAATCCTAAAGTTATTTTGCCTAAGGGTAGATGTCACTTTCTATTTAGAATTTTAGCTAATAAGCTACTGTAATGACTTTATCGTTGTTTACTTTCAAAGGCCTATTCAGTATCCTGCATTTCCTGGGATTTTGAAGAACAAACCGAGTAATTAAGTAAAAAACTTAATATAAATATTCCACACTGGTGACAAAAATATCATTACAAACAAAATACATATGAAACAAGAAGTAAATGGTCATGAATCCGAAACGATGTCTCTCAATCCTTGGCATTTAATTTGAGTTTAACTACTAATTAACATTTTACAATACAACATAAACAATGCTAAAGCTGTAACTGTTAATAACTTTGTTTACACAGAGGAAAGGTCACCTCCACTCACTGAGTTACTCGACTCATGGGATTATCTTTGTTTAAAGCTAAAATTATCAACAATGACGATTGATCAAACACTAAGGCAATTATTGATAAAACAGTGACTGATTAAGTCATTTTTGTTAATTGAATAATAATATCACCTTGTAATAAGCGTCAGAATTTAAAAAGTTTTGATTTCGAAGTGAAGGTAATGATGGATTTGTTATGTCGAAAAAGTAGAAAGATGAAGACGGATGGGAAGAAGATTAGCAATTTTTGAGATGATTTATCATTGGAAAGGAACATTATGAAAATTGAAGATTAAGGCCTTGTTGCACCACAAGCCAGTTTAATAGCGAAATTAGAACATATGTCTGTTTCTATCAATCATTCGAAGTTGGCAGAGTTAGAATTAAGTTTTAAATATATTTTGCTTTAAACGATAAGCAATACAAACGGGGCTTAGGACGTTTACTGCATGTCCTTCAAAACCATTCGAAGTTGAGAATCCACTTATTTCTAAAATTTGACGTAAAAATGAACTTGGCCATCTCATGTTAGCATATGTATGGAAAGTAAACGATTCACCATGAATGGTAATATCAATAGCTATTCTCGATTCTTGTGTAAACTCCTTGTTTGTGGCTTGTCTTATTCACGTTCCATAGAAACGGCTGAATACAACGGAGCCCCTTTCATAGTGTCCGTTGCAAAAATATGCGTTGATTTAGATGCAATATCTTTGAACAAGGATGATGTTCAATTTTATGCTACTGAGAATTTCTTGGGGCAGTTGAATACAATGGCTGGTACCTACGTAATTATATTAAACGAAGGAGTTTTTGTTTCGAATGTTTTGTATTGAAATAAGAATAATATAGTAATTATATCAGCAGATGGATATACATCATCTGCTATATTAAAAAAAAAACCTTTTCCTCACTGCATAAGGTCTGACCGTTTAAAGCTGAATATAAGTTCCTCTATTTTGCGGAGCGATGAACCACCTTGATCTGCAGATGATTTACGTAGGTAGGTACCTTCAGTGGGTGCTGTAAACCATCCTATTACCAACTATTAGTGACTAATCCTACTGTTAATGTTCCGTAGGAGTTACCTTCGAACCTAGTGGGTGTCATCGGAAGTAATTTCAAATCATCATCTTCCTGCCCTTGTCCCATGTTACTTGGGGTCGGCGCAACACGTTTTTTTCTTCCATTCTCCTCTGTCAACCGTCATGCTATCATTTACACTTTTTTCTTTAATGTCTTTCCTCACACAATCCATCCATCGTTTTCTTGATCTTCCTCTCCCTCTCCATCCATCAGGCTGGGAGTAGATAAATGAATTTTATCGGAAGTAATTTCAAATGACATTAATTTAACTCTTGAAGAATTGAAGATACTATTTTATGGCGTCAATAAAAAGGTGACGATGGAAAGTCTATTAGAAATTCTTCAGTAACAAAACTGTCTACTTATAAAAGAGTGGCTGTAAACAATAGCTTTCTTCGACATAACAGGTCTAAGCGAGTTATAAAACAAATCGCCGCAGGGCTACCAGTAATGAATGTATTATCTTAAAGCAGATTTTATGCCATGTTTACAAGCCATTTAAGATATAGTTAGTAGGCGAAAGTATGATACTAATTACAGTTGCTGGTAAATTATTTTAGTAAGTGCAAATTATCAGAATGATCTATTACGCTCTGTTTTAATATTGCGACAACTTAATCAGAATTTTATAAATTTTTAGTGAGCTGGTTTTAGTAAAGGTACATTGCGGGTTTCTCAAAAAGACTAGGTAGCAGTGCTGAAGCTGAGAGAAAAATATGAATTCTAATTTATATATTCTCAAATACGGCTACCAACACAAATCATGCGCACGCACTTAGTCTTCATTCGTTACCTACTTAGCCTGCCTACACGTTAGCTTCTTAGATCTTAAATTCAAGTTTAGTATTGTATTGTTGTGGGAAAGGCTTACAAGTCAATAATACAAACCCATGTTACATTTTTTATTGGCTCCCATTATTTTGCATGTTTACTCACTTGCATACCACCAACGATCCATGTATTCCCATCTCACACAATGCAAATTCGATATTAGCATTCCGAGCCATTCTATCGAATGCCCTCCACAAATCCACTCTTACGCATCATAAAGATGTTCGTTGTAGGTCAACATTGTCTATGGAACAACAATAGGGCCTGTGTTGTGATCCATGGAAGTATTCGTTCTGTGCCAAGGACTGAGGTGATCGGATGCGCAGGCGCTCTGTCGCCTTGCCTTCGAAATCGGGTCAATTGATGCGATCGAAATGTGCACGAATATAATTCGCTCTGTGAACATTCACATTTGGAATAAAGTTGAAAGGAAGTGACTGTTTTGTAATACAAGTGAGTACGGTTATTTATAAAATTACGTTGGTGTAATAATGAGACACAGTTTCCTGCAATGTAGGTGAAATTAAATGGTTATTGACATGTCGACCTATTCTCTCTCTCTGGTCTCTGTACGAGCAACGCTGTACATTCCACTAACTGTCCTACTTTCAGTGAAACGTTGCAGATTGTTTAATCCAACATTAGTTGTACATTATTACTTTATAACATGTTATTTTGAGTAGCAATTAAACCTTTATACCAACCGGTTGTCTACTCAATCAACATAACATCCTGATACTCAACATCAACATAACATTTTCACTATTGGGAGTTACGCCCCAACAGTCTCATATGGATGACCACAATAATGATTTTTAGGTGTACAAACAAGAAAATGATAATATTCTTGAGAAAATAACACATAGAAAGACCGATAAGGATAGCAATGACAGAATCTACATTTCGGTTAAAACTCAATTGAAACAGTATTAGAAACGAAAACGAATGTATCATGTTATATAGTTTAACAAGAAAGCATACTAATTTATGAAATGAAACGAACCATTGTAGCAATTTGCTACTACTTATCTACTTCCAGTGAAAATGTATAAAGAAGTCTATTAAAATTAGACTCTAATACCAACATAAAAAGACTGAATATTGAATGTGATTTATCAATAATAGGATTGTAAACAATAAACGCTTCCGTTGCAAAGCTTTCCGTATCCCGAGTATCGACAATCGATTACATATCATGCGTAAAATCAATTGATTACAGCACTATCACTTTCTTTCTATCGTTTTCATTATCTGTGGCATTAACAACGGTCTGTTTATTTTCTGTTATAGTCTTATTTAGAGCAATGTCAGTCATTTTACTTTCTTTTTCTTTCATTTCATTTGTTTTTAAGTGTTGTTTAATTTTGGCCCTTTACTTATTTTGTTTTTGACTTCTATTGAATTTGTGGTTCAACAAGCCGTGTCTCTGATGGGATTTTCCGTCGTTGAAAATGACAAACTACTATTCAAATCCTTCATAAGAGGATTTTCAACAATCTTTCGTAGTGTTGCTTAGATGTGCAAAATTTTATGGTTTTAGGCTATGCGTTGTGTCACAGTTAATTTAAGAGTGTTCTGTTTTTTGACAGTATATTTTCATTCATATTTAGAAAGCTAACAAACACGGCTTCGGTATTTCATACTTTATGATTTCCAATACAAAATTATGTCAGATCTTCTCGCTATAATCTAAGATTAACATCATTAGACATTCCTTTATATTACTTAACGTGATCATTATTGCTGCTAGGTTTCTCGCCGTTTTGTAAGACATAGCTGATCTAGTACAGCGCTAAGTTCCAACCGTGCCTTGGTATCGGCTATTACTAAATTACCTTGGGCCGAAGTACCTAAGCCTTCCTGTTTTGGGTCCGCCAGTGAAATATTCTTACTTCTAAGAGAATTAAGGTTTATTTTTAATGGAACGAGTAGAGGTGTTAGTTATAATAAAGATCATAATAGCAGAGAACATTTCAAAGAATTTATAAGAATTAAGGGCAGGAATTATTGTCTTCTGACCTTGATAACGTAGTTTTTAGAAAGTTTATTTTTCTACCGATTGTGTTAATTTCTCTCTTTTTTTTCGTAAGCAAGATTGCCAAGTTAAGAGGTTTCATAATTTATTCAAAAATGTGACACAGTGCCTATATTTAAACTTTGAAACCGGTTTTACCAATACGAAAAGAAAAGGTATTTTTGGTTGACGTAGAAACTCGTATGACAGTTTTAGGGTTTTCCTAGGTTTAACACGTTTTTTATCTGTTTAATGTTATCTTGGAGCTTCCGACGAATGGTGAAATATTAAGATTCGCTTTCGGAATTAAGACTTATTCATCAATACCGTCTAGTCTGACATTAACCAAGATTGTTCTGTGAGTAATGCCTCAATAATTCATTGTTCTTACCAAACAGGCAGCGGTCTAACATTTCGTACAATTTAGTACTAAAGTTCAGGACAGACATAAATTATGGGAACTGCACCCAGTTATTTATGATTTACTCGAACTGGTATCAATTTTGGGTGATCGATCGATGACGGTTGGGAAATAAAAAGTAAATCAATATTGGTTTAAAGATAACGCAACTACCTGTGTCTTATTCAAGCTAGTGTTTTATTTCCAAGATTTGTTTTTCCTGGATTAGATCTTCAATGTTTTTTGTAAAGCTATAACTATTTTGTGATATCCTTTATCAGTTTTAAGATATCTCCTGCTTGAGCATCGGATAAACAGCAGCCGAATCTTAGCCATACCTAAGTGTTCATATAAAAAAAAAATGTAAATAAGACTATCTTAATTAATAATGTAACCTTAAAGCCTAAACGTTCTAGAAGACAGAGTTGAAGGTAAAGAAACGAATAACTCAAGAGATATTGATTCTTCTTAATGAGAAAACAATTTGTCTATCTAGGAACCAAACAACAAAATCAGATAGGTACATACTTGTTTGTATTAGCATGCTTGTTACACATTGCCAAGTTCTAAGCCAGATACGATGGATTCATGCCAATTATTCATGGGTAACGGAGAACTAGTGCCATTTATCAACAACTGACCGTGCTCCGGCCATTACACTCGTCTTGAATATTTTTTATTAAAGGATTATATCTTGAGACATCTTCATTTTCTATGATGTCATGTATGTCAGTATAGAAAAAATTGATTGAGAGTTACAAGGTGATGTTTTGACATGTTGTTCCGTGATTGTTGTTGATAGATGACACATTGTGCCGAAATTAGATGCAAATAAGTTTTTGGCAATTCGTATAATCTTACTAGAGATCTTTTTTGTTGCTGGTACTGTCAACTTGTGAGTATTGTTGATGACTAAACTATCAGAAGTATCATCTTTTAATTTAGTTACTTGGAAATTGATGATTGAAATTTTAACGTCTACGAGTACGCAGTATTTTTTTTGTTGATAGGTCATAAAATTAAATAATAATGTCTTACGATTATCAAACCTTATATGGGGCTTTTGCTTTAGCCCTTCTGCTCAAATAACAGGCGACCCAAAGATAAAAGAAAACAAGACTAAAAAAAGACAAGATCTTCAAACGAAGATCATATTTTTTCCTATGCATAGTGACTGACACTCTCTCATGTGCGACTTTATCAGAGAGAATTGAACAAAACGACTTAATAAGAATCTCAAATTCACTGACAGAGAACTCAGACCTTAAACAGAGAACCTTGCATACCAAAAGTGAGCACTTTAAAAAAAATCAAAGGACTTAAATAGAAATTGAAAGATTATATGGAAGTTTCATTTTTGCCAATGGAAAATATTTTCTCCTTTAACTGCCTCTCAAACATAACTTTCATTGTTCCAACGGCAGTACTATTTCACTATATCAACAACATTGTGTTCGAAACCAAGCGTTGAATTTACCGGTCGACCTTCATCACACCTACTGAAACATTGGCACCAGGATGTCGACTGCACGACATTTTCGACTCAGATTTGCATTCATTTACTGTGTACCGAGACGCCACTTTTTGTCACATTATTTTTATTCATGCAGATCGTGAAGAAATATGGTTCAATAAGTTTAAGGTGCTATAGTGTCTCGATGGGCACTATCTACAAAATTCATGTTTAAGTAGAAGAAAGTTTTTATTTTATAATGGCCTACTCACGCAGGTTCAGGCAATTTTCTATGAGGCTGACTTCTGCTTAGCCGGACTATCCTGTGGGTGCCTAATCCGGTTAAGCAGAAGTCAGCCTCATAGACAATATAAATGAATTTGGCTGCCATATAAGTTTCGGAACGTGGTCGGAAGAGGTGAAAAAATCAGGTCAGAGCTCAAATACATACGTAACCGCTGAGATCCATTTCGGAACTAATATATAGCTTGATGTGCTTACCTGAAAACAAATAAAAATATCATTAGCATGGAACGTAAAAAACACACAAAAAACTCAAATCAAAACGATAATAATTCAACAATCAATTATAAATTTCACAAGGCTTCATAAGTCATATTGATAAATGTAATATTGAACAAACTCCTTAACATAAATGCCTCAGACAGATTTGTATGCACAAATATCTGCGTAACCTCGAATACTACTTACGGACTAACACAAGTTGCCTAAGTCAACAACATTTACCATTTTGCCAGCAATTAGCTCTTAATTTAGAGTCTAACATCCTGCAATAGATGAATTAGAGGCATTAAAGGCAACGAACTCAAAATGTTTGTGGCAAAAGGTCAAGTAAGCAATTTAGAGGGTCCGATACGATATCGTTTCGACATCGACGGAGCATCGTACGATGATTTAGATGAAATTGAATGTTGTGAAGTGAATGTAATTTAAGTGGTTAAAAATAAATAAGACCGGAGGCATAATGTTAAAAGATGTTGGTAATATGAAGTTGACTGAGAAGCTTTTATGTGTTTATGTTTAGTATAGTACTTGTAAATACATATTTTAAAACTTTGAAGTCGCAAGCTTCTACAGGCACAACTTACACAGAAAAAAGCTGAAGTTGTTACAATAGAAACACTAATAGATAGGGAAGAATTGTAGGAGGAGGTACTTTTGAAATTGTACTTGAACATTCAGAAGATATTAAATTGAACACATTGAAACTACAAGACAATGCAAATGTAAAAGTGTATGAGAGGGCTTCAGACACTAAGATTGACCTATCACGATTACCTAAAAAGAATGTCAGCCATCATCTGATAGAATAAATAGAGGGTGATGAAGAAAATGTTAAGACATAACAGAAGATTACGCCTGTAATTCCTGAATGGTTAGGCAGAGGTGTCCCTAATAGTACACCCGGATTTCGTCACTTATGTTTAGGTCTCAGGTAATAGGAGGCGAGCCTATTGCTATCAACCGGGCAAAAATCCAGAATCCGTGGGTGCTACTGTCAATGTCAAAATTAATTTAAATAAGGAACTTGCAGCAATTTGAAGTGTGTAAGAAGATGACTCCACTTTAATAAAGGGCTTTACTTTAATTTTGAAATGCAATGAAATTAGAAGTAAAAGTAGTAACTCTTGAAAAATAATTTATTTTGAATGTACAATCATCATTCTCATTTTGTCTATGGACAGGTAAATATTTCTTAGGTTTGTTAATTTCATTCCAATAATCTTGTATCACAATTGTTTTTGATAAAATTGGTAGATATCGATATACCTACTCGTAGAACGCAAGAAATACAATAAAAATTAAGTTCTTCGATTAAAATAAACTAATTTAAAAATGCAATAAAAGTTTAAATTAATAGGTAAGTTAGCTACGAAGTCGTTAATATTTAATTTTAATTAAGTGTTGTTCATTTGAGTCATAAAGATGTGCTTCCGTTGTTAAACGGAAATTAACTATTTTGTGATTTCTTTCTAAATGTCTCGTAGTATAATTACAGTCCTGACTGTAGCTATTATGTTGGTACCAAATTTTACTTCATGATTAACCATTATTTTAATTTCTCACAGTATTTTAGCTATAATTTCTTCTTGGCCTGCATTTTAATCTTGCTGTCATCTAATGCCATACTTCTTAGGTAATACTTTAACTTTGCTTTATTTTCAAGTCGCTCCGTTATCAATAGGATATTGTCGTTTTAAATGTGTCATTCACATCAATTTATCATTATCTGCATAAAATATTACCATTTTGATTTCCCACAGTTATTTAGAAATTCTTTCAGTTTTCATTTTATAAAAATCTGCTTCTAGTTGCATATCGCAACTATTTTTACTAGTCATTGCATTCTTTTAAAATCGCTACTCGCCCGCCACTCTAATGCATCCGCTCCCAAGGTCGTTCAAGGCCTTCATTTATTTAGAAAAGTTTACTTCTCGCCTCAGGCTGCATATGGCGTGATAATCTTCCATTTTAATATCTACAACAGCCGTTTTATGATCAAAATAAATTACCTACCCATTAAGGTAACACATTACTAATTGTTGTTGAGTTTCGAAATAAGTTTTAGGAGTTTAGTCAGTCTGTCAATCAAACTTGTACCGGCAAAGATTTCGCTCTTAATTTCAGGATTTGTTACAGTTCTTTATTAATGTTTTTTAAGCTTTTGCAATGCTTAGTAAACAGTTAATGTCTTGCAACACAGGTTGCAGTGAGAGGTTTGTTTCATCATCTTTCTACTTCAGTTAATTTGGGGTTTTCTTCTTTACCTAAATCTTCTGTACCTTAGAAGATTCTTTCTTCAACAAATTTTGTCGTCTTTCACAAAATCTGTTCATTTGGTCTGCCTTTTCAGTAAATGGACAAAGTACTTAGATAATACGTCTGTACATGATTTATTCAGTATCCAATACTTGCATTCAAAAGCATTAAAATCTGCTATTTATACCTCACCATTGGCTTTAGTCAAATAGCAAGACTAGCCACTTACGACACAGCATAAATGTCATTTGTATAATTTTCCGTCATAAAATGCAAATAAATGTTGAAATAGGATTTAATTAGCTAAAAGTATGTTAGGTATTTTACGATTTTCATAAATTACGTTAGCTTATGATGTCACTTTGCAAATTTTTGGATTCTTGATGACAGACAGTATTTTTTTTTAAATTTTGACAAAGGTATTATCAACCTGTTTGAAGTGCATCTGAGATTTCAAGAAACGATTGCAAGTATCTTAAGAATTATAAATTAATCTTTTATTTGAAGATTTTTAACTTTTGGTTTGGTGTGGGTTCTAAAAATAGTTATTCCTCGTATCTAATACTGGCATGATATAAGTTCATCTAGGTTCCAAATTCAATAGTTAATTATCTATAACTACACAAGCTATTACTTACCTAAAAATCGAACTATGATTGATTGCAAACCCCAAACAATCAACTTGAAAGCACAAGGTCGACATTAATCGAATACGTACAGTAATCGATATTGTATCGATGCTTCGATAGTCAGAAACAATTGTCTATTGATGATCTTAATTGATGTAGGTCAGACGGTAAAGTTTTGGTTGCAGTTATTAATATTGTTTATAGTTGTAATGGTCTAAATGAGTCTGTACTAGAAGGACAGGTTAAAAGAAGCTGTCAGACAATAACCTAATTTATTCGAAGAAGGCTGCATCTATTTATTGAATATATTTCACAAAGTAACTATGAAAGGCACAACATCGAACCATCAATTTAATACGTTAGGTAAAATGTAAATGTTTCTGATATTCATATATATTTACATTTGACCTATCTATTTTGTTTTGAAAACAGTGAATATTTCTTAATTTTTCTCCCTTTTACGGAAACAATCACCACTATGAAAAAGAAATAACCCAATGATTATTAAAACACCCAATTTTAATCAACATAAATCAATATTTACAAATGATTTAGTCACTATTACACAAGAGGCCGCTAGTTTCGCGTCGCGTGCGCATTTATCGCCAACACCGAGATGCGCGTGAGATCTTCCGATTACATTGTCACTGCGTAGGGCCCACTTTCACTTCGTCATTTTCACACCGTCTCCGAACGTGTACAGACCCGTTTGATACCATCTTTATTGCCTGTGTAACACGGAATTACCTAGTTCTATGGGTTTTTTTATTTGCAGAATTAGAGCAAAGGTTAGTTTTGTAATGGTTGTAGTAAAAGTTGAGGAGATGAAAGGGAAACCGCTGTATCAAGTTTTGGAGAAATGTTTTTTTAGCTTGGTCATCTAGTGGTGGCAAGCGTTACGGCTAAGTATGAGGGTCTGGGTTTTTCCATCACCAGTTCAGCCTAGCAATAGGCTCGCCCTTATGACATGCGGTTTAAACATGACTTGCAAAATGTGGGTGTACTATTGGGTACTCCTCCTATCCCTTTGGGTATTACAAACACGAAATTATGTTATTTTTAAGCTTGAATTTTTTCATAATGCCTTTTTGAGACTCCAAGCAACGTCATTGCTTAAGTTAAAATATAAACGTCTTTCCTCCTTGACTTACAAATAAAAAATCTATCAACGCATATCCCTAAACAGTAAACCAGAATATACAAATCAATTTACTCTAAACACCGAAAACTAAATCTAAAACAGTACAAAACAAAAACTTATAAATGTCAGTGAAGCTCATGTCAAATTCATGATGGCGGCCGCAAGCGTGAAATTCACATCAAATAGCAACGTAGAACAAAACATGTGACATTCATCTCTAAACAAGCGAGTAGCAACAAGAAATACGAGTTCATGTTCAGGCAAATACACAATGTATTGCTGTACCTACGTTGAATATCGCGATAATGGTTTTCCATAATACATATTTCGTTTCGAGTAATACAGGAGGAGGTGTGTTAGGTTCCTGAATTTGAATCGCAATAAATTTACTAGCCAAACGATTTTGTACTCCGATTTTGATGGGTTGATCTTGTTCAGAGTTTTGGGCAATCATTAAAAGATTTACGAGTTCATATCTTTTGAAAATGTCACTAGTTTTCACAGCAGTCTCGTTTCAGACAGCAAATTCAAAGGAAACTTTGAAGTTGTTCAGTTCTTTCTCTAACAGTTTCAATTTCTCGTCTACAACTTGTGAATCACCCTTTATACAGGAACAGAAACACGGAACGCGCCTCCGTGGGCCGAATCAACACCACTAATCTTTTTATTAAACGACAGAAGCGACTTAAACTAACCCACGTGCGCCCGAACATCAGATATACGCCATATTTGCATATATTGACAGTTTAGATCAGCGTAGAAAAGTCTATGTACGTGTCCACACATCAAACTGATTTGTTGTTCGAATTTATACGTTAAGTACACGCAATAAGTGCTTTTTAATTTTATTTTGTTCTTCACACATTGAATTCTAAAGATACAGACATTGTTTTATCACTTTCATGAGTATCTTTGATGTGATCGGGAATCTGGTGGAATGCCTTCACTGAATCCACTGCTTGTGGTTTAAGCAACTGACCAATTGTATTAACCTTATCTACATTTATATCATCTGTATCTTTAATTGTAGCTCGTCTAAGTTTAGAAGGGATCGTGATGTTACGTCTGGTAGCCGTAAGAAGCAATTAAGTCAGCGTCAATCAAAATATTGTGAATGTTGTCTGGCATCCTCTGCGGTGTGCGCTGATAGACATTGATGAGTATTCGTAGCAGCAGTAGCATATGTAAGTCCGGCTGGATAATTGATGGCACCATTTACTATCAGCGATTTCACTTCGGGGAAAACTTTGAAAATGAAATCGATAAAATAATCCTCTGTTAATAGAATTGAGAATCTAGGCGTAGAAAGATTGCGATGTGAGATTCGTCCATCAAATTTACGATACGCCTCACTATCGTCAACTATAGGTCTATTAACATTAAAATGCCGTTTATCCAGTATATTTATTTTTAGTTAATCGGTGTTAGGCGTCAAGAAGCCAGCTCCAGCAAGTTTAAAATCTTAATTGAGTTCTTACGAGTTGTTAGAATTGGAATTGCTTGGCGGCCATTTTTATAAATTAGATCTAGCACGCGACTGCGATTTAAGTAAGTAAAGTGGATAATTTAAATTGTTAAAGGTCGATTAATGAAAGTGAGCCTTTTCGTGTAAAAGGAACTGGTTTAGTTTGTAAAGCTGCTGGAGTTAGGAATAGGAATGTTTGCTAATTCTTGCAGGCAGGTACATGGTACAGTGTAGTAGGTACTATTGGGCAGTTGGCGGATACTATAGGAAATGTGGTTTCAGAGGTTGTAGCATGGCTTCTGGTTACATATCAAAATATAGTAGGTAAATAGCTGATTTATTTATGTACACACAAAGCACTTTAAAATGCAAATGCATAAAGATAAGAGAGCACAGTTCTTATTTAATTAATCAAAGAATCAGCAGAACTACTACATGAAAGAGATATGGCAAAAAAAAAACAAGTGATAACATGTATCCAAAAAATGTAATCGATTCCATTGTAACACATAAAGTAGGTAAAGATCAATATACACTTAAGACTGATTGTAGAACTAAATAAAACAAGGATTATTCTATCCGATGTTAATCTTAGAGCAATGAATCTAAAACTTCCTGTATCCATTATCAATTTGTAAACACGCAATAAAATTATAAAACCTTTTCAAGAACAATGGGTTCTTTTAATAGTTGTAGAACGATCTTAATCAGTTATCGATACTCTAGTTTAGCAAGATAATGTTCTTAATTGATATAATTATGGAATCGATTATGTTTCTATTCATTAGTAATGCTCTTTTATGGTTCGAGTGAAGTTCCGAGCAGTGTTTCCCATGGGCTGGTATTTGTTAAGAACAATAATGTTTTGTAGTGATCATTGATTCATCAAGGCTACAGGACTAAGAGGGACTAGACAAGGTGATAATGACGTTTTAACTGTGATAAAGATGATTTATAGAAGAAAAAATATATTGGATTATTTGCTACCGAAAACTTTGATCAATCCTGTTGATATAATGTAGTAGTAAAAATACAAAAGCTTTGAAAGCAATTTGCCACTTTTATAGGCCTTCATGATTTTTATCACTAATATTATAAAGAAGTAAAGTTTGGATGTAGGAGCTAATCTCCGAAACGTCTCATTCGATTTCAGAAAATCTTTCACTGATGTAAAACTATTATCGAGTGCCATAGGACGAAGTCGCGGGCAAGAGCTAGTTAACTGATAAAGTTGTCGATTTAACGAACATGTTTATGAAAATCTTAAAAAACAATGTAGATCTGGCAGTAGTAATCGAAGTAACAGACAAAACAAATTATTTTTTTCATTCGTCTGCAACGATTAATGATTGATCAAGTTTTTCTTCTTCCTCCAGAACCGGTCCATCCACTTATCAAGTAAATCATAAAACCAAGGAAGCCATGACAGTTCTGATCAGGATTATTAAATCTAGATGGCATTTATTGATTTCTCTGATTCCAAACTTGGATGGTGAAAATAGGTTGAGTTACCACAACCATGTTACGCAAAAGCTGTAAAACCACATCTAGGGTCTAGCTAGAACTTAAGACAAAGTCTTGATGACGTAACTATGGTAGGTTTAAGAAAATACATAATCAACTACCTAGAGCTTACCAGGGAATTATAAATCGATAAGTACAGCCTTAAGCAGAAGCTTGATGATAACAGCTAGTGTTAGGATCAAAAAGATAGTAAAATTTCGAAACGACTATAAATTGTAGTTTTGCTCAAGACTCGAAAATCTTCTTTTAATATAGTAGATATTCAAAAGAGGATAAACTCTTCATAAAGATTACACAAAATAAAAGAAACACTAAAATCAGCATTAAACCATTCAATATTTACAATATCTTTTGATGTGCATCCAATTTCGTAATCTTTTCACTTTTGCAACGAAGTTTACAATTAAAAAGTGATATTCAATTTGTAAGAACATAACTGCAAAGTGTTTGCGTAATGTCTGAAACAAATTCATTGACACTGACCAACGCGATCTCTTACAACAGCCTACCTCAATGTCGCCCTACTTTCCAAACGTATCTACAGCTACAATTATGTGGACAATATAACAAACAAACAATTATATCACACAGTATACCACGTTATATTTGCTATCCACAAACTCCAAAACCATCTTTAAAACCACACGCTAAAGCTCATAACAGAAAACCATGACATTCTAAAGCAGCAAATGTAGTTGTAGCTATCGACGAAGACAATAGAATCGAGGACATTAAGTTCGTGCAAAATGTTTCTGGAATGGCACATGTTCCGGTCGCTGAATATTGTATAACAGGCTTTGGTCGATTCAAAATAGAGTTCAAATTAATTCGCAGTATTGAATATTCAGGATATAGGACCAGTCGGCGCCACAATGTACTTTTGGTAGTTGGTACTATGAGGACAATTACGAAACTAAAGTTGGTGGGCGTTGGATCTGATCTAGATCTATGGTTACGGCAATTGAGCTAAATGCTAGTGGACTGTGGTAGATTTGTCTGTCATTATAAAATTACTGGTTCAGAGTTACGACATTCTACTTGATTATGGTTTGTAACAAAGGGCTTCACAGAGTTCTGCGGACTGGAATTGCCATGTTCTTTTTTCTCATAACTTTAGCTACAAAAAATATTAATTTAAAAAGTTTATTAAATTCACGGACAAGATTTGCTAATTGAGACTTGCATTGCAGTACCTACTTTACTCTGATTCATATGTAGTTACCTACCTACTGACATATTATTATATCCATGCAATCAGCAATAACGTACTGGGTCGAAAGATTGTAAAACAATTTGACGACAAATTGCTATTCAGACGTCTGAAGTAATCTGGTGTCTCATTAGGTTTCGTTGGGAACTATGGATCTGGGTGGGTATTAAAATAATTCCTATCTAAATGATCTTATAAGCCATTTAAAGCAAATATTTTTTCTGCACTGAACATGTAAAGAGTCTATATTATATTCTTAGTTTTTGACCAAGTAGGTTTATAATTTTTTTTTGCACCAAATTAAGCTACCCCACATTTGCGAGGTTAAAACTACAAAAACGTGAAAAAAGACGATGAAAAACGGTAAAAACTCACTAAATCTGTAGACATATTGTTCAAAACCCGTTTATTTTATGAATATTGCCAGTTGTTTGGTGAAAAATAAACAATTTCATGTGTTAACCGTTGTTTTTAAAAAGTTTCTTGTGAATTGGTCTACACTTTGATCTATAAAATGTGCATTATGTCTGTCGTGTGGGCATTAACTATTTCTCATTTTAAATATGTTCTGGTTAAGAGTGTTGTAAATATGTTGCATTGTTACTTGGCTTCGTACTTGCTATTATACTTATTGTATAACGGGCTGGTGTCCGCAACTCCACGTCGTTGCTACTGAATTGGGTTAGCTATGCAAGTAAATTAATTTCTGATTTTTTGTCCACATAAGTGTCAAGAAAATCAATTTTCCGGCTCGGTGGAGCGACGATCTTCGCAGGGTGGCTGATAGCAACTGGATGAGAGTTGCTGAGAATCGAGTTGAGTGACGTGCGATTGAGGAGGCCTATGTTCAGCAGTGGACTGTTGTAGGCTGATCATGATGATTTCAATGCACACCTTAAACTTTAATTGACTTGAAAAAGATTCAGCCAGTGTCAGTACACAAAGTGGTCTTTCAACTCCACGTGCACATTCCAGAGCTAAAACTTAATCTAAATAACAATACTAGATACAAATAAATCATACCAGATCCTTAACTAACAAACATGACCTACCCAAAACTACCTAGGTTCAACAAAAACCAAGGTTCCCCACCCATTGTGCACTGACACACTGGTTCCGTACAAAGACCATATCGATAAGAACACAATAAACAATAACGTTCGTGTATTGCAATTACGACACTGTTATGCGACTTACGATTGTATAGGATTGTTTGGACTTGCGATTAAGCGATTTTTTTTCGATGTTATGTCAGAATTTCTTGGGAGTGGAAGAATGAATAGTTTATGTTTGAGCTATGCGAGAAAAAAATATTCAAAATCTTTATTGAAATATAAGAGGTCAAAGAGATTGATTGATTTGTAAAGGGAGTAAATGATAGCTGACAGCTGTCAAGGGAGAATCGAAGAATAACTTGTTGCGCCGACCCCAAGTGACATGGGACAATGGCATAACGAAGAAGACAAAGACATTGATATAAAAGGAGTAAATGGTAAAGAGTGGTAAAGAGCGGTGGTTGTGGTGTTTATACAAAAACGCCACCCTGTCAGTCCGACTTCAGGACCAGACCTCGGAACTCATGCTTCTGCAGCGAGGTGTGAGACAGGGAGTGATGAAATAGTAAAGAAAATCAATTAATTTTCGGAGAAAACAATGCAGATTCAGGTATAAATAACCATCATAAAACTGCACCTAATTAATTCAGAAGTCATAATCATAACACGTAACAGTTCATCAAAATAAACAAATCAGTCTAACTCAACAAATCGCAGCACATGAAGAACGACTTGTCGCAAATTATGATAGTAACGATCGTGTGGGCAGATTGACGATCTAGTTTAGCGACGGGGCGTTCTACCGACCGTTGACGGGGCGTCGGTAACTAGGTCGAAGTCTCGAAGTGCCAGGTGGGGTCGTTGGACGTGGTATTTAGCAATACTGTTACATTCAATGATAGTTTAGTATTTAGTATTTATATGGTTGAAGTTCTAAAGTAAGAGTAAATTGTGTTTACTCGGTTTGAAGTTGGTACTTTGTATGTTGTTTGGTACATTGGCTTTAAAAGACCTGTGTAATACGATTGTATCGTTTATATCGACTGTGTTTCTTATTATCTACTAAGTTATTGTTACACACAGCTAAGAGAAGCGTATTGTTCTTTTATCGTTGTATTTATTCTTCTTCTTCCTTGAGACCGTTATCAATGTAAACTTTGACGTGATTTATTGTCCAGTCAATAAAATTCAATCTAGATACCTCTTTATCAAGACAAAATTGTTTTGACGGACAGGCTTTAAATTCTACTCATAAAGAAATCAACGGAAAGATCTAATACAAAATCATGATATAAGCACTACTTCACTCGAAAGCAAGCTTTGTTATTTTAGTCTATTTTTACGTAAATACCACGACGAGGGTGGCCGTTCTCTTTCATTGTAAGTAGACCGATTGTTAGCCTTAAATGTACCTCTGATTTTATTTATCGCCTGTTCCTGTGAAGTTGTTGACAGCCGAGCAATTCCTTGCTCATGTTTGATTGTTTATTACTTTTGATAACAAAATGTGGAACAAGAATCGTTGCTCAGCTATCATCTACTGAATGATAATGCTAACAAACATATTTTTCTATAAAATGTTAAACAGCTTACGTTCTGATAGAAACATTAAACAATATTTTCCACTAATCATCAAAGTAATTTTACAGATGTTTAGAAATACTAGATCAGAACAATTTTTTTTCTAAACTCGATGCAAAGAAAAAAACATCATCATCATCTTCCTGCCCTTGTCCCATGTTACTTGGAGTCGGCGCAACACGTTTATTCTTCCATTCTTCCCTGTCAACCGTCACGCAATCATTTACACCTTTTTCTTTCATATCATTCCTCACACAATCCATCCATGGTTTCCTTGGTCTTCCTTTCCCTCTTCATCTATCAACATTTATATTATTCTTTTAATCAAAAAAACATCAACATCTTCAATCAAAAACTGTGTTTACAAGCTCCTATTTCTCCAAACCGAAACTTAACAATTATATCTACGGTCTTTACTTTTATTCACCCGGTAGCACATGCACAAGTGCACAAACTCCACTTCCTACAAGATAGGTCCAATTAATTCACATAAAATTAGAAGGCGCTCCCTATCAGCTGCAGTCCTAATTATTAGAGGGAATGTTCGATCTTTATTGTTCGCTGTTAGCTCGGACTTACATTAGATCTGGACTAATTAAATGCTAGTGTAGAGAGTCTGGTTTCATTAAAATGGCGATTTTCGTGTGTGCGGATCTGATAGCGAGTGCGCCGGCGGCGACACTTCCTGCTTGTAGCCGGTGTAAAAACTGGAGGCGCAAATCTTGCTTTAAATAAATCCTGGATTAAACGGAGCGCTGGGTTTTGAGGTAAATATTTTAAAGGGAATTATGGTTGGTGATTTACGTTTAAGGAAATGTGTGTGCTTGTGAATAGTGATTTTGGGAGGACTGAAGTGTTCAGTGATGATGTAGATTTTTCGGTCCTCGGATTCGCGGTTTTGGAAACAGCTGACAATGTCCTCGTAGGTTATATGATTGTTCGTCTAATTGCCTGAATAAAAAGAAGATTTTAAACTGCTATAGCTCATTATAAACACAAATTAACAAGACAAAATACCTGGCAGTAATTATAAAAAAGAAACTATCAGCATTCCAACTATACCAACATACTCTTCAACACAAAACATATAGCAGTATAAAGTCCCAGCGAGCACGGACACTGCACGATGATCTACGACGCGACAGACTTCCGTATCATTACGGGTTGGTGAGCCACAGGCGCGCGCGCAGATCACATCGGCACGCGCCACCACTCTTATCATCTTAATTTTATGTATTTATTCAATATCCACTGAAAAGACGAAGAATGAAGGGCTCATTATGGATTTAGTTTAAGACTTACTCTATTTTTAAATCATTTAAAAATAAGGTTCAATAGTTTAAATGAAGTGGATGTTTACGTAGACTTTTACTGCAAGTAATTTCAAAAGAAATTCTTCATACTCAACTGCCATATAGGTAAGTATAGCAGGTGGATGCCATGGGGACGTTAGTAGAGCGTGACGATTGACATACATTCCTAACAAGCTGGGAATGAAAAGGGAAATGCAATTCTGTGGTAATTCTTAGCATTTGTATGGAACTTGATTCTACAGTAGAAGAAAGTAGATTTTATAGAAAGTACATAGCCTATAACAATGACAATATTGAAGGTAATCATAAATTTAAAGTAACTACAGCAACAAATTTCCCTAACGAGCGCAATTAGCATGGGAATCGTAAAGTATTTGGCAACATTACGCACAAATATTGCGACACGCAAATATTTATTACTAACTATTAAAACGGCTATAACCGACACTAAACGAACCGCAATCATTTGGTTTTCAACAGCTCAATCTGTCATAACCTCAAGGAAACTTACAATAACTTGCATTTCTAGTATATCGTTAGTAGTTGGGTCACGAACTATTAGTAGTTAGTTGATATACTAGTTAGTAGATCACGCTTATGTCTATAACTAGTTGGTTAATGTCCGGTGACAGTTTAGCGAGGAATGAGCGAGGGCGTTGCTGTTATTAGTAAGTATTAAATGGTGCACAATCACCTATCTGTACTCCAAGTATGGTAATTTTAGAACCTTTTATTATATGTACAGTATTAGGTGGACTAGCATTGAGGGAGGTGTTTATTTCATGAGCTTAAATAATGAAAACTATTGAGGCATAATTTGGATTACCAGATTGCTCCTTGATATCAACATATGAACTGTTATCTGGCTTTGACACAACAATAACATTCAACATTGGGACTTCAGATGTGTAGTCTGCTTTATTCCGCCAAAATACTTTTTATTAAAGATTTCTGTACAAGATAAACTAAGTTATAAAATCAAACAGCTCTTGTCGAAACCTGCCTGTTAACATATCAATCCTCGTAACCTCAATATGTGTTGGCCACACTGTTGGGCAATTGATTGCCATAATCAAAACGTTATCGACGTTTTCGCACGCGAGGTTGCCTAACGTTTTACCGCCATAAGGGCACAAGACTATGATAATATACGTAAGGATGTTGAAGTGTTTACAATTACTGATTTGGTTGAACAAGGGGCTTGTTACTGCGGAGTCCATATACTAAGGATAATTGGACAATCAGTGCGCCTGAAAGGAGTATGGGTATGTTCTCGATGATTGTAAGGTTGATAGAGAACTAGTTACTGCTTGGGCATTATTGCAGAATTTTGTGACGTCACTAAATCTGAGGTTGGTGTCTAAGCAATTAGCAGAAAACCTATGACTGTCAGAGAAGGGAACGAGGTCATAGAGACAATAAATATCAACATAGACTGTTGGCACAAAACTAACACGAATTTTAAATTAATATGAATAAATTCAGCATCTGTTTAAGGCTTTGTTAAAAGCATTTTAACTGTCCTCTCATTTATCGTAATTACCATTTATCACAGGTTTGTTGAACACCTACACATACGCCAAAACTTTCACTATCACGCGACCTAACACGAATTATGATCTTGATAACAATTTATTCTTGACTAAAACAGGTGAAACTACAGTTAGTATCGTTGTCGTAACCTTGCTTGGACCACGCTTCGTTGACTTCGTGTCTTTTGTTAGCGGTTACTTCGGTATCTATATATAATTCACACCATTCATTGGCTTTAAAAAAGTTAGCGTTATTGGCCTTTTAATTATGTTAGAAATACGCATGTTTGTGTGATTTATTGGAATTCTGTTTATAAGCGTAAAATTGAAGTACGTCGTATCATAACTTGATTGAATAAAACGATAAGTGAAACTATAACAATGATGGAAGGGAAGTAGTTAATTATCGTAGTACAAGATTTGATTGTTTACGTATTATACGAGAAACCTCCATGGAAACGGAATACAATTTTAAAATAACCTTCAAGAGTAAAACATAAAATGTTCGACCATAGAATATTATTAAACACAGAGTCATTGAACGTATATTAAATTAACAAGATATTTGACCTACGACCAAGAAATATTATTTCTACCTCCAACCATTTCCTAATTAAAATTACTCTAACAAATAAGGTCACCAAAAGACAACTGACGAAAACGAATGACAAAGCCGCACTCACGCTGGGCAAAATAATGAGCTGAGTGTCTTATTCTAATCGATAAGCGTCATGTATCACGACAACGTGACACCAACAGGTCCTATTAGACCAGAAATAGTTGCACAATAGTAATTATATTGAGTAACGATACACCATAACGATAATGGTGAACAATTAAAAGTACAAGTAGCTAATCCAATTGACATAGAAACGAATTGAAGTGATTAACTTAACGAGGTTGGGGTGGTCGAAGAAATGTAGTAGTTAATTGAAGGCTATGGACAAATATACGTTTGTAATTATGTGTGTCACAATAACAAGTTAGTAAATACAGACAGTACGAAATTAATTAAACCATATACCGTGCCCTATAATGAAAACTAACAGCGGTACTTGAAGGTAAAATAGTTCCGACATTAAAATAAGACAAAGCAATATTTGAACCTAAACTAGCCAAGACAATGGACTGACAAATAAATTGAAACCAACAGCTGTTGATTAAGAAGTACAACAATGTAAACCCGAAACTATAGAAGAAATTGTTATCAGAAACGTTAACCTGACAGTTATTGATTAGGTACAAGAAATTGATATGCTCACAGTTAATAAAAGGGATTGTATAGAATTTAGAGCACCCACGTGCCACAATGGAGTCGCCACAGCTAAGTAGTTAGCAATGCAGACATTTCGCAATCATGCTTAGATTAGTTTGAAGTTGATTTATAATTAAAACTAGGTGCGTTTGTAAACTAGATTGAGAAATATCTAGGCGGCTGCGTTAGATATTGGTTAGTTTCGGAATTATTAAAGGAAATTCTATTGAAACCAGTTCAAGATTACAATTAGGATTAGATTTGTTGTTCACTAGTAATTTTGGTTACTTGTGTACCAATACGAATAATGTTAGTGATTTATAGCTATACAGTATCATATGGACTTTATGTGTGTATTGTTATCATAATCAACATCATTATTCCCCCTCCTCCATCATTGTATCATGTCCTTATGCCATTTGGGGTAGGTGCAGCATTTCTTATTCCATACTTCTCTTTTAGCCGGTATCTAAGTAGTAACTTCTTTCTAGCCACATCTATCATATACATTTCCTATGTATTTTCGATATTTTTTACGTATGAATGTTATTCCTGACTATCTGAGTAGTACAGGACACACGTTACAGTAATTAAAACATTTCCTTACCTCATGCCGTCAAATCCGTCGTCCGAGCCATTGATAGTGAGCACAGGCGCACGCGCATACGCTTTGGCAACGCGTCTGTTCCTCTCGAACACTATCACCTTCGCCCAAATCTCGTCGTCTATCTGTGTCCATTTGTCCAGCACTTCTTGTATGTGTTCCTGTTGACAAGAAATGAGGGTTTAGTAAAGAATCATTTCATCCAAATCATCTGGTGGATTATCAGAATCTATGCTGGCATCATTTAAGACTGCTTCTTTGTTTTCATCTCCAAATGAATATATCCTCAGGGTAATAAAGTTATGCATGAAAGGTTTCTTGAATAACATAAAACGCAACTTTATTATTTAGCTATACAATGTTTCCATCAATTTGACTATTCGCTGCAATTTTGGCAGAGTTAACAGAAACATTTCAGTAGTTCACATTAATCAATAGCATGTTACGAAGTCCTTCAATAATTTCATTCACAATCTTCTATGTAGGTCTTTCCCAGTTTTCTATTTCCACAACCTTCATTATTCACTACAATAAAAACATGCCTTTTCTCGACCAAAGTTTCGTTACACACACTTTTAACAGCAGTTTCATTACCCGTATTTACTAAAACGTTTTCATTCATATTGTCTTGCAAAATGGCTGTTTAAGTATGACCTTGCTTTGCGTTACTTTTGTAAGCTATGATTACTGAAGTTTAGATATTAATCCTAATGTGGCAACGTTGTTGTAATCAGATGACATCGTCGCCGGCGCAACATGAGTTCCGCTCTACTAACCGACTCTGTTTTGCTTGTGTGGTTTACATTTACATGTTAGGAGGTGTTTTGTGTCAAATATAGTTGTAACTAGAGGGTCTAAAAAAGAAGTAATCAACCTGTTTAGTATTTCTTTCTCCAAAGATTTTTTCGGTAGCTTATAAGTGTCATTTCAATGCATTTTTGACTTAATCATTATCGTTATTTGGAACCTCACTTTGTATAGATAGCCGGAATGCCACCAAAGAATACAACGCAGAACAAGTTCACGCGCCACTTGTATAAGAAGTTATATGGGGTTTATCCGTTCTACCCGTTGATGTACCCCACTCTATTTGTGCTCGGTATGGTCGGGTACAACCAACTGGGGGTGCGACGGGAATTCACGCTGGTGTCGTATTTGGTTAGGGTACTTCGTGGCATTGAACATAACCCAGAAGTGCTGCAGCGCCTGAGTTTGTGTGTACCGGACCGCTATGTGTGGAGGCGGCGCCGCCCGCCGCTGCTGGCCGTGCCGGTGGCCAGGACCAACCTTCTCGCTAAAACACCATTGACCCGCGCAATTCGGATAATTAACGATCTTCACGTCAAGATCGATGTATTGACATGCTATTTGAGTGAATTCGCAAAAGTACTGTTGTTTATTTTATGTTATAGTGTAGATTAGAGTAGGCTAAATGTTGTTGTTTTGTAATTTAAATATTGTGTTTAGTGTATTTAGGGAACTTAGTATAGAACTTAGGATTGTTAGATGTTATTTTAATTACTTACTACTAGTTTTTTTTTGTTTTTATGTTTTGTATAGTTTAATTGTAAATAAGTTTAAATTTAAAGACCGCGCTATCGCATTAGGAATACACCTGTAATGATAGTTGTAAGGGAGATTTCAATAAATAAATAAATAATAAATAAACGCTATTTTATGAAATGTACGATTGGTACGATGGTCGAAGGTGGGTTTTAAAATGAATGAATCTCCTCTCAAGGGATTGAAGAGTTATCAGCTAGAGGATATAGACGAAATTCTGTTAGCTTCCAAAACAACCAAAATTCATAGTTTAAGTATTACTGTTTTGATAGCATAAACATAAGATCCGGGTTAGGCAGAGGTGTACCTAATAGTACACCCACATTTCGCCAGTTATATTTAAGTCCCATGTAATAGGGGGAGAGCCTATTGCCATCAAACGGGCACAAATCCAGACTCCGTGGCTGCTGCTGAGAAATTCCTGATGAATAAACCCAATAACAATTTGCCAGACCTGAGAATCGAACCCTCATGCTCAGCAGTCGCGCTTACGACCACTAGACCAAAGAGGCAGTTAGGCAGTGTTTTGACAGTAGCTGTAAGAGAAATCATCTCAAGCACATAATAGGTACAATTTAACATATATATAATATCACTTTACGGTATAGCATTCCACATAGCCGTCGGTGGTAAATTCCTGACGATAATTGCTTTTGATTCCTTCACAATAATTTACGAGGATATGAATGACTTAAATACAAAACAACATGACGGATGAGCATTTATAAATACTCGTAATTACTGACTTCGCAAAAAACAGACACAAAGACTCTAATGACGTCATAATACAATCAATCAATATTTCGATGATTTATAATAAAAACATCGAGGACGTTAGAGTTAAGAGAAGCATGGGAAGCTGTTGGAAATCAAAGGATTTCCTGTCTTATTGTTGTGAACATTAAGTTAACTTTCCCATTAACTGTTAAGTTGGATTTTTTAACAATTCAACGAAGCATCGGCCTGTGTAAACGAGGTACTGTTTTTGCTCACATGTAACAATAACTTGGCAATTTTGCTACTAAAAAGTCGACTCTAAATAGACCGTTACTTCATAAAAACTTTTGAAATTATTCTGGCAACCGCGTTCACTAGTTAGGGTTGGAAGTTTATTAGTATTACTTGCTAATTGGTGAACTATTGGATTGTTTGTTGACTTTGCTACATTGTTTTTGCTTTGAAAGATCGTGATCGTATTTTTTGTTCTTTTGTTGAATGACTCGTAAGTATCGAGTTCAAAAATGATATTTCGCTTCAAAAAACTAAGATGCCTAAATCTTTTTTCATCTTATCTGTGTTTAATGATATTATCAATCAAGAAATCATTAAAACCGAATCGTCTACCATTATTAATCAAGAAAATAGTAGTTTACTTCGTAGTCTACACTAATATTATAAAGAGGAAAACTTTGTTTGTTTGTTTGTTTGGTTGTAATGAATAGGCTCAAAAACTACTGGACCGATTTTAAAAATTCTTTCACCATTCGAAAGCTACATTATCCACGAGTAACATAGGCTAAATTTTATTTTGAAAAAAATAGGGTTCCGTAAGATATTTGGGTTTTTCGGGCACAAGGTGTAAAAAATCAACCAGAAAAGTTACTTATTTTGCGTACGCTGCCTAAACTATAAAAGATAGAACCATAAAATGTTCTAATTAATTGTAGATCTTATAAATATCTACAAAAAAAACTGCAACACACTATACCTATCTATGTCGAGTGAGGTACAACAACCATTTTTTTATCTTGAATTTTTTTTGGACTACATTTGAACGCATTTATTTACTCATGCTATAATCCTTATCAAAATAAATTATTTCATCACTAAGTAAAGTTTATGTAGATAATATTTGGTCTTTGAATGATTAAAATTGGACGTTTGGTTTTGAAGTTATGGCGAAATTAAAATATTACGATTTCTGCTGCACGGCCCGTTGAGAAGTGGGCGTGGTGGGGTGCGCGTGCGGGAGGGGAGTTTAGATATATGAGTAAGGGGTATCCCTACTGATTTGCCTATACCCTTCAAAAGGCTCCAATTTCCAGGAAAAATTTCTTTCGCACTAACGATAAACAAATCCCAGGGCCAAACATTCAAATTAGTAGGAATTGATTTACGAAAAGAATGTTTTACGCATGGGCAACTTTACGTTGCCCTATCACGGGCTAATAAGCCCGCGGGCTCCCGACCATCAGTATTTTTTGTTACCTGAAAATAATTTAACGTCAAATGTTGTTTATAGAGAAGCTCTACAATAATCGCTTTAGTTATCTATCCTAAAAACAACGGGTTGCACTCCGGGACTGCTGGCAGAAGTGAAAACTTAGTATTAATTACACAATTTAACAACTTTAACATCCACATAAAGACGATCTATGCAGCCTGCGGATAATGACTGCGTCGTCGATGTTAGTGTCGGTGTCTATGAATTGACCTGGGAATCATTTTGCTGACCGTGTCTTTCCTGGGTAGGTTTTTTGCAGCGGTAACCGACATCCACGCGGGCGGAGCCGCGGGCGACCGCTAGTAACAAATATTTAAACAAAAAAAGGGCAAAGACGCTACTCTATGGATACCAAATCAGCTGATGACAATAGTGAACGCGGGAAAACAGCTTACGATTTTCCCGCGAACCGACAACCCTATTTACAAATATCGAATTCCCAACAGTAATATCCGTATTCACGATTGTTTTCTTGTATAATAATCACTATCATGGTTTATACTTTTTATAATTTCCGCAAACCATTAGAACAGACTCGGAATACTTTCGATTTCATACGAATGCGATGATTATAGCAATTTTAACTGTTTTATTGTAATAGCGGCATTCGTGTTCACTTTCGATTTCATTTGAAAAGTTCTTTGCTCCTTATAATTCACGTGGTAAAATACAAAATGATTTACATTAGGTTTTTTATTAAAAAAACTTTTACCCAGTGACCCTCTGGTTGTGCAGGTCAAGTCGCTCCATGTAAATTAACTGTATTCAGCTGCATCAGGTAAGAGTGGAAGGCGGCCCCAACATATTTGGGAAAAAGGCTAGGCAAATGATGATGATGTAGAACAATTTATTAGTCAACAAAACTTTGCCCGGAAAAAAAAAAAAAAAAAAAAACCCCGGGAAACCACAAAGGGTTTTGTGGTAGATACTCTTGAATCTAATAATGAAAAGCCCTAATGAAGCACCATCAGCATCTAAAGAATCAAACAAACCAGACAAAATGAAAAAGAAAGCTAAATTAACTCCGCGTACCTTTGTCCATCCAGCTTAGCTATTCACCAACTCAAAACCGTCTAAAGCCATCAACGAAATGATCCAATTACTGGACGTCTTCATATAATACTGCGTCAGTCTAACGACTCATTCAGTGTACTAAATCAAATTCGCAACCACGGCTAACTTTCTCTTCATTACTGTATCTTCACATCAAATCCTAATCAGAATCAATCATGGTGTATCTGTAATGCATTGCCATGTAGGGCTACAGTGACTAGATAGATGTATCGATATTAAACTCATTAGTTTTATCGATATACTTTCTAGCATCGGAATACAATTAGGTCTAGCAATAACAGGATTTAAAAAAATGTTAAAAAGCCCAGGCGATTGTAGTTGAAAAAGACACTGCAAAGCAGAAAATAATTTCAGTGAATTGTGATTTGTTGCAAAAGTCGTTTTTATTGATTTAGTTTTGTTTTTCTTGTCACCATCTTCTAAAATCATCTATTGGTCTATCTCTTATTTTCTTTAAATTATTTACTATCACATTATCGATACTCTGTTCCAATCCCTGACCCTCCCTAACCATAAATGCTTCTACAATTGTGTACTGCAATGCACAATTCGTGGCGTCATCTTTCTCATAATCTAGCCTCATATTGTCATATTCAGTTCGTTATTTGCCCTGAATAGCCTTCGTTAGTGCTATTTTGTATTTATTCGCAAATGGACAGTCAGTCATGCTTAATCATTCGACTGATTTATAGCTCAGGATAGCATTTTGTTGGGAGATAAGGCCTGTGATGTTTTAGTAACGCTCACTAGGTGGCGTGACGTTGACATTTGTGGGAGCACAATGGTCAGCAAATGATATATTGAAAGTAATGGTGAGCTTCAGAAGTTATGACAAGATAATACCAATATTAGTTGCTATTTTGTTTAATGTATTGGTTTGTTGTTTGTGTGAAATGATTGAAAGGCTGCTGAAGAAATACAAATTGATGATCTGTCATATATAAACAGGGATGAAGGGTGATTACAGCTTAAACCTTTTCTGGATGAGGAGCGGCTTTTACTCTGCAGTTCAACAATGACAACACAAGACGATCGAATCGTAAGATATCTTATCACCTTCGTCAATGTTATTTAGATAGACCTTCACTGCCAATTAGTTTTACAGCAATTGTTTACCTCTTGCTCCGTGAACATTCAAAGTGCGTCCATTGTTGTACCTACATTTTACATTTTCCACGTCATCCATTGCATTCTAAGAATACTGTAACCTATGTGAGCCAATAAACTCACCGTTTATATTAGTCTCTGCGCTTGATATAACATTTTAAATATGGTAAGGTGCGAACAACGGTGTCGACTATGCAAGGTTGGCCACTAGGGTGGAGCGCTCAATGTATGAATTTTTTTTTTTTTGGAATTCCTTTTTTGCGGAGTTATTAAAAGTGGCCAATATACTTAAGCATTACGTATATAAAATATTTTTCCAAACAAGCCATTACAAGTACTGCCCCCAGGCCCTCACATTTTCGAAGAAATACAAAAATCTTGAAGTTTTCATAGGGTCAATAAAATGCGAACTAATTGATTTCCTTATTTTTTTTAATTTAAAATCAGTAGTGAATAGGCACAAAACCCAATATAACACAGCAAAAGCCACATTTGATTGCGACTCGCCTCTAAAATATTTCCTAAAATCTCGATATTTGGCGCGATAAATCACTTCAAGCGAAGCACTTTAACCACCCGCGTAAGTTCTGACAATCAACGAAGAAACACCTACTGAAATATCAAATTCTTCTACGGCGATAATTATTGAAAGAAGATGTGAAACTTTAAATGACATGCCGTCGACATCTTCTATTGTATCCACACCAAGTACCTCGGTGCTACCAGTAAAGTCGTATGAGGCAGTTGCTAGAACATTGGATCGTTTCGGAGTTTCTGATAGGGCTGGTGCTGCCATAGTCTCTGCCACATTCCAAGATATTGTTTTAGTGACAAATGAAAACACGAATAATATCGTTGGTCGGTCTAAAATTCGCCAAGTCCGATCGGAGACAGGAAAATAATTAATCGAGAAAAGTTTGACTGACTTTCAAGATAATATTGGTATTTCGTTTGATGGCAGAAAGGATAAGGCATCAGTTCAAGACGAGAACGACAGAAGGAGAGTCATAGTTGAAGAACCAAGTCCAAATACTTGGGACACATCTCCTTAAAGTCTGGGAATGCTAGAACAATAGCCAATATGCTATTTGGTTTTTTGTGGAAAACTCAATTAGTTTGATAAAAATTGTGGCTATTGGTTGTGACGGAACCGCCGTTACTACGGCAAACAGTATTCTGCGGCTCTGTTTCGACCGAAAACCCATCTGATTATCTGAAAATATTGTCGGAGTTCGTAAAAGTCTACGCTCCTATGTGGTTCCGTATTAAAACTCAGAAGCATTGCATTTATGGAGCCAAACATTTGTTTGATACAATTAAACTATCATGATACCTGCCAGATAGTCTCAAACAGGTGACAGATCCCGTGATACAGTGAAATGGGTATTTTGGCCACTGTGATTAAATACTAATTGCCATGTTAGCGGACGATCGAAAACATACTAAAGAAATTGCCCTTCGAAGAATTTTAAAGATACATAACGTACGTAAACGTCGTAAACGTACGATACGTGATTGTTCTACCGGCTTTACTCCTTTGCGTGCACAAGATTTTACGGATCTCATATATTGGGAAAACCCTACGGGACCTCCTCTTACCAAAACGATTCCTACCGAAGTGATTCCAAAATTTTATCAGTTTTTAGCGGGATCACATTTGCCACACTCGAACAATCGAAAGATGCATAAAATTAGAAGATCTTGCTCAGCAGTCTGTGGACCGGTAAGAAGGGAAGACTGGATTAGGAATAAGTTGGAGTCGTGTCGTATAACGCCCGCGTTCAATACAAAAAAAAGTACAAAATTGAATAAATTTTGGTATTTTGTCACTTCTATGTTGTAAGAACTAATTCTAATTATTATTATTTTTTGTTCATTTTAGTTTCCTCACATCTTGTTAAACAGCAAACTGTACTATTTTTATTAAAAAACACTCCGTAGAATTTTTATTAATTTTTTCTATTGACCTAGTTTTTTTCCTTTTTTTTCTAAATTCAATGGCCTTGGGGCAGTACTTCCACTAATTTAATTTAAATGTCCCCATAATAACTTTTAAACCTGATATCCAGATGCAACTTTCCCGCTACCCGCCATTTCAAAAATCTAAAAAAAAAGAAAACGCTCCACCCTATTGGCCACACCTCGATCTCCTTAAGCTATTTATGTTACTACTGCATCGACTGCTTGTGTCTCGTCATATTTATGTCCTCTTATATCCTTTTGCACTTGTTTGAGAATTAGAGCGTCTAATATTTCTGATATAGATGACGTTTGGATATTTAAATTGTGATTATCGAATGTTCCATTTATGGACCTATCTATATCATTATAGATTATTCTTATAGTCACAACATACTTGTAGTGTTGTCCAAAAATACAGCTGCTCGATTTTCATGATTAATTGAGGTAAGCCACAGAAATAATTGGACGATGTTGGACATGGATAGCAATAAATCTTTATCGCTCATAGGTACATAGTATGTGCTTAAACTCACGGCTTTTTCCTATTTGGATAGGCAGAAACTACAGAGCGACACCTTCTACGATCCTTACATCTAGTCTTACTCCAAAATCTCTCTTTATTCTCTCGCAGTATTGCATAAATTGTCATTTCTGTCGGTATCATTATTTTCATTTCAGACAGCACTTCTTTTCATTGCTGATTTTACATCATGAAAAGTGAGATCTCTTATAAGATATGTACTACACAAATACACAATACTTTTTGTGATCACGATGTTACTTTTCGTAACAGTTACGAGATTGCATGTTAACGTTTAGCGTGCCTCACCTGCTCAGTTGAGCAAAACTCTATTTATGTAATTAATAGGCTTTATTTAACGTCTGTTAACATCATCATTTACATCTAAAGTGGCATTAATATGATCAGATCAGATTACTGAGATGATTGTTATTACCTACTGATATATTTTAATCAAATGGTCAGGCTCGGTTAAAGTTCTCAGCTATTTCTTCATTTTCATCAAGAAGTCTTGGTAAACACATAAAGATTCTGTACTTTGATAGTATTTTTGCTGTTTTTTTAAAGGTCTTATACAATGCCAAATATTTTCTGGTCATTGCCCATTGATAAACTTTATTGATGGTTCTCTTTCAGGAAATCAATCAGGCTTCTTGTCGGTCATCTTATGATTGATTCACTTTCATTCATTCCATTTCGCACAGTTTATGTGAGGTATCATCGTTCTTAAATTTTAAAGGGGAAGGTGAATGACCGCGGCGTTCAAAATCAATAAAAGACAGTTTTATCAAAAGGTCGGTGATGTCATTCGGTAACATTTCTAAATAAATTCCAAGATTATTTAATTTAAGCGCTAAAACGTGAGGTTTCTACCTGAGACTCGCTTTTTCCTTAAATTTCGGGACGATGACCTCAAAAACTCTTTATTGCTCTCCAGAACACTTTCGGCAATAATAAATTGCTAAAAAGTACAAATAAAACATGTGCTATAAATCTCACTTAATTAGAGTATGCCTAAGTGCCTTTTAACAACATAATTTCAAAAGTAAGACGACATGGATACCTTTGTTAGTGTTTAGTAAGATGATGATGATACTGTATCGAAAACAAAATTTTCATCGGTAAAACCAAAGTAGGTAATAATGTACAAAATGAGACCCACTTTTTATCAAAGTGCACAGAAAAAGATAAATAGATAGTCAACAAAAAAGTAGTAGCAAAAGAAGGACCAAAAAGTGCAACGATTTTGAGGCAAGATAACGAACGGTAACATAATAAAAGAAAAACTTATGCAAGTCCCAAAAATTCTAAATTTAAAGAAGGTTAGGTCATTGACGAGATTAGAAACAGCATCCCGCTGAGAGGAGGCTTTAAGATGCCAAGATGTGGCTTTGAAAGAGGTGAAGAACGTCAAAAAATTAAGGCTTGGTAAAAACTTTTTATGCAGAATTTTGAAAGCCTCTTAGGGATTGTTTTTGTTAAAATAATGTTACCAAAACCTTTTAAACTTAATTACAAGTATAAAGGTACTAACCAATTAATTAAGAAATTAATGTATCCCTTTCCACTCATTTTAACACTTAATGCTATTGTACCGCGGCCATTTTGACACCTGATTGAAATGATGTTGAAAATTAATTCTCGAATAGTCTTATCACGAATAATTGAGTAATATGTATCACATAACTGTAATACTGAGTTGCATATAATGCGTGCGTTGGACCATATACGAACAATCATACATTGCGATACATTACCACCTAGTGGAGGTCGAAAGCAAAGTATCGTAAAAGTATACATTTTTCACACTATGGCTTAGAAGTGGCATTCTTTGGCCTTGCTTTGGTATAAATAATTAATTAAGAATGTGGCAAAGGTGGTAATATTGTTAAGAATATTAATAGAGATGTCAAAATAAAGGCTAATAGATTTTCTGTGCTTTGAGGTCATCAATTTAGACGCTGATGACGTCTTATAAGTTTTAATGTACCTGTATCCATAGCCAGATAAAATTATGTTAACAGTTATAGTTTTGAGCTAGAACACGATTAGAGAAAACAATGTAAACTCAAAGCTACTCTATAAATATCATGCCTTTACATGTTGCACTTTCAAAAACACAGCTCCCCATTCAAATCTAACCCTTGAATTCTTGTAATTAAAATTCACAATTGCATTGCACCGGTCATTAGTCTACATACGCAAGTAACAGTACAGCGGCCTTGCAGGGTCATGTTTCCTGCATTCTTGGATATACTGGTACTAATAGAGACAAGTGAACTTTCAATATCGAAATAGTTGTTGATAATAATGAAAAAAGATTTGTTGAACACTGTTATGAAGTAAGTCATGGCGATAAAGGTGGAACAAGAAATAAAAGAGACCAAAAGATTTAAGATACTAAGGAGAGAGGTTATCAGAACAAAATTCATAGAAAAATTGTGATTCCAGTGAGGCTTTTTAACAAAATGACATAACTGCCAAGTATGATAATATATGTTACACCTGGACAGCAAACAGTTGGTTCTGGTAGATCTATCATAAGTAGTAAATATCTTTGAAAGGAATACAAGAAAATTACTCTAATACGAAATAATGGCACACGTAATAAAATTGATTTAGATTCGTTTTCAAATATATATGTACTTGAACACTCAAAAATAATGATCACTTTAACAAATTCAATAATCATTATTCATGCAAATACATAAAAACACAAAGTCAATTTGCGAATTGCGTAAGTGATATATTTATCGTATTTGGCAATTTATTCTTCAACTCTTACATTCGTATGTATTCAGTTGTCATAATAATTTTCGAAGTCATTTTTGTTGTCATGTTTTCTAACTGTCCGGTCTCATTTTTCATATTTAAAGCATATTTCTCACTTGTTACAAAATTATTTTTGTCAGTAACGTTAAAAGATTTCATTTCATTTATAATGTCGATGATAAATCTTACTTTTGGACCGACATGCGTATCTTTGAAATGTGTATCTTTTTTATTTGTATTTTGCAGTTAAATTCAATTTCTTAATGTTTCGTCTTGATCGTGTTGTAGACCATTATCCCTTTTGGGGAGTGGTTTTTCGGATTGTTAATTAACGTTAACTTTTTTTAGATAAAAGGGTTCTTCCCAAGGTTGCATTCTTGTTCCTCTCATTTTGGTTACTTTTGGTGATTTCCCCTCCCGGAGTTATTTTTTTCTTTTTTTGTTACTTTAAGTTCTTTAGACTCTTATGCACTTTTACATTCGACACGCTGTTATGTTTCAAAAAGTTGATTATTAGGTTCATCTAATGTTACCATTGGTCTAATTTGGGTATCAAATTACTCTTCATTGATTTTCATGGTCATTTTTAAGGCATTATGACTTGTATCAATGATACTGTCATGAACAAAGAAACTTTAAGTTACCTTATTGATATATTCAGTATGACAACATCTACTAACAAAGCTGTACCAACTGTAACCAGTACAGCTAAAGATTTAATCCTAGATGAAATGAATAAAACATCAACTAACATGTCGTCTGCTTAATTGCATAGAGCTGATTTATTCTACCTCCAGCTATGTGGAGCAGCCTTGGTCATCTCTAGTCGACCTTTGATAGAATGCAAACCGTTTACGATAGTGAACGGCAGTGTTAACTCGTTGAGCTTTTCTAGGAAAACGTAGGCTTTGGAAGTTAATTTTATGCTTGATTCTATGAAGGGAATATATGGCTGTTGTCTTGGATTATTGTCTCATAAATTTTGTTGAAGGTGTGCCTTAACATTTGCGGTTTAGGATCTTTAAGTGTGGAATAGGATGTGTGAGTAGGATACAGTGTGAGTTTGTTTGAGTAAATGTTTAGTCTTGTTTGTGTTTAGATAGTGATTAATGTTAACTAATACCAAAAAAAGCACCTATTTTGACCTTATCTTGACCTTTATATTTGTATGTTATTTTTGCATCGATCTAGCTTAATACAACGATTGTATCATTGGTGACCTTATAGTCAACATTATGTAGACAAAATGATCTAGTTACCATATCGGGTTACAAGGGTGACAAACTCAGCACACATTTCAAATTTTATGAACAAAATCAAAACAAACGATAGATATAAATCTGTATAATCTCATTTTGAATTTGATTTAATAGACCGTAGGTAAAGCAATAATATAATGGCATGCTCTGACCTCTGATGGCGGCGAGTCACGAATCGGCAAATGTAATAAATTCTTCGATTGAGTCGTTATTTCATTGAAAGTGAACGTTATACGAGTTTTGTCTTAGTTATAAATGCAGGATACAGCAATTTGGGTATTGGCTAATTTGTTTATGCGATATGCCTAAATCCGAGTCACGGTTCTCTGTTTTATTCCTTTTGGAAGTAGTATAATCGTCATAATGCTAACATCATCATCTAGCCAATTTAAAAGTATCCAAGTCTTAAAAATAATGAAAAAATGGAACAAAAGAATTAACTGAAACAGATCAGTGAAATATGGACATAATAGTTTCAAATGCCATCTAAATCTTAGACTGATAAACAATAACTTCCATTACAATTGCTACTAAATGTCTAGATAAAATCTAAGAATACTACAACTGAGAAAAACTTTTCTTTTTTATAAAACTTCATTACAGTTCCGTGACTCTTAGAAGGCGAATTACTAAAAGGAAATAAAATTGAGAACATAAAAATTGGAGATAAGGAATCTAACATCAGTGAGCAGGGGTGGCTCAGTGGTAACAGGCCCGACTTATAATTTGAAGGTAGTGGGTTCAAACCAAGGCAGGTGCAGTACTTTGTGTGAAATCAAAGCGATGAAGAAGAACATCGTGAGGAAGAACCGCAAATTAGGAGATATGTGAAAACCCGCATTAGAGCCGCGTGGTGGATTCGTGGTGGCCGGATCCCTCTCATACAGAGGAGGCTTGAGTCCCAGTAACATTTTAACCTGATTATGTTGTAATCAAACCTCCATTACATCGTGAAAAGTGTTACCAAAATGAAATAAAAATTGTGCTCACTGAGATGTTACATTTAATGGACAGCACGCACTTGGCAAGTTACGTAATAATTCATTCAATTGTTTAAAACTAAATTGCCATACATATTAGATTGGTCAATAATAAAGTGATCCAACTTTAATACTTATTATTTATTATGTAAGTAATTGAATCTTCAATATGAGCAGTCTTTTTAATTTCAGTAAGATGTGATCATGCAACGTTTTGATCCATAGCAATTAGTTCATGATCCACTTGGTGTTGCCTATTGCCAAAATCTCTTTGTCTATGAGTATGAATCATATTTACCATATCATAAGAGGAGTTATGGTCTTTCTTGGTTTTAAAGATCTCCCTTATGATTGTAATGTCTTACTAAACAAGAGCACTCTGTTGGATTTACAATGCTCAGTTCGGTACTTTTTTTTTGTTCACGAGGGGAAACCTTCAAAAGCCGGCGACCGGTCTTTGGGGATAAGACTGGGGAGTGTGGGATTTCTACCTCAATAGAACCACCCCGGTGGTCACCATCCGCACATGGGAGGAGGCACCGTTTCCTCTTAAAAGACCTGTCCGGAGCCCCCTCTGTGCAACGCCTGTTAAGGCACATCCTACAATAAAAATCTCCCTTGCATATTTAGGTATACATACATAAAGGGTGTAAAAAGACCCTTAACGAAAATGAAAACCACATATTCTGCCCATCATTGGGATCATTTTTTTCTTCTAGACAATACCTGGGAAACCACTGGTTCTGGAGATATTGAAGGTCAAAGTTCCAATTTTTTCACAAGTTTTTTTTTTAAAACCACTTTTTAAGATTTTAACTTTACTTTAATTAACTCCATGACCCATTAACTATTCAAAGCATCCATCAGCACTAAGTTTTGAGTGCGTAACATTGAGTTTTACCGTGAAACGTGATTTTTCATACCAAAAAAAAAAGTCATTTCCCAGCAATAATTTTTGCGTAGAGTTACTTAGTTTGATGTACAGAATGCTTAGTTGACGGCTTCGTGAAGGGACTGTTTACACCCTGTATACATATTTTGGTTTCGTCTAGTCTTAGCGAAAAGTAGCATTAGTTACTCCACTGTCCTTCTGTCACTGGCAAAAATGCTGGTGCAAAATTGCTTGTTACAGTATCTGGACATGGACTAAACCTGCACAACTTTGGCCCACACATACCATAACCATCATACTCAATGAATCGGTACATTATTTCGTCATGTCCCACGTTTAAGACAGATGACATAAGACCATTCATGAGTTTTAACTTTAACAGTTACAGGTGTTGATGTCACTGACACAACTACCTTTTCTAACAACCTTTAATTTGCCGTTGAATGTTAAACCTTATGTTTAAGCGAGAAGAGCTATTGATTTTGAAGTTATTTGAAAATTAAGACTAGTACGCACGTGAACTTTAATAAATGAGTCAATAGTGTCATAAGGTTGTATATGATTAATGATTAGGAGTCCAATGATGAGGATGAGCAAAATGATGTAAGCTTTAATAAATAACTGTTAAGTAATATGTTTTTACGCAAGTAATTTAATTATTGTGAGCATGATACGTGACACGCCGATTATTTTTGATATTTTTTTTAAGTAGGTAATTGATATCGTGTATCACTAACTAGGTAATTTTGGTTAAGTGTTTTAAAAGTTATATTAGTCATATTTTTGTGCTCGATTCATTTTCTCGAAGACTAGACTTATGCCTGGTAGTTATTAGTTTGTTGTTGTTTCTTAAAAAAAAGGACAGTTCATTTCATAGCTTAAATAAATATGCATCTACTGAACTAAACCTAATAGCAGTATCTATTTTAAATAATTAAAAATATTAATAAGCAAAATAAAAGCAATTCATAATGTGTGTACCAAACTATATTTATAAAACTTCAATTTTCTCGGAACTTGGCTTTCCTTGGCGTACATGGAGCATAAAAATAACTGGAAAAATGTGGTTGTACTTTAGACACACCTGTGCCTAACCCTTCAGGGATAACAGGTGTGAAAAACCCTTAAGCTTCAACTACCACTTCAGCTTTTCAATCCCCAAATGACTTAATCACATTCTTGCATAATTTCGTCTCTATAGTACAAAAAAGGTTTGACCATTCATCCCAATAGGCTTAAGAACAAGTGTTTCTGTCTTGTAAAAACGCCACAATACTTGATTAATTACCAGACGACAAACCAGCTGTATCTGACAAAACACGTGTCTTATGAGTGACAGAACTCGTTTGGGAGTGCCCTATACTATTTCCGGAACTTTGCAAGTGCGTGAGTGATATAAAAAATGTGACAGAGTTTCCTTGTATGGTTGTATGATCAAATGGAGCTGATCAGGATCTTTAGTGGTTTTGTTGTCATGGACTGGTGTGATAGAAAAAGGTTTATATGAGAGCAAGAAATGGTCTAAATTAAATTGGAAATAAAAGAAATATAGAATAGAATATTCTTTAAGTTGTGTAATGTAATGTTACTTGTATGGTGTACATACTTAATACCATACAAGTAACATTCATAAAAGAAATCATTTCACATAGGGTGACACAATGGGAAATATAGAAGCAAAACTTGCAGGCACCATTACATTTTGGGTGGTGCCTGTTATATTATCATGCTAAGCAAAACATACTACCATGTAAAATTATCTGCAGTTGATAATGCATTGGCCGATCGCACAGTATCTAGTGACTTATCTTCTAAAGCTTATGAAGAAATACTAACCTTACCAAATGATATAACAAGTTTCAAAGTTAGCGCCACTACCGTAAATTATCTTAAACATCTTCCAACGATAAACATCGTCGTGTGAGAATCTCTACACACATTACAAACACGCATAGTCGTGAGCGAAAGTCTTAACATTACGTAAAAATTTAGGCGTTGCTAACCATATAATTTAAATATATTATACTTTAGCCAAATTAGAAACAACATTTTGCAAAGTATAATAAGGTAAATAGGTGTGAAGGTCAGAATGAAATAGTAGTCGTAGGATGGCACTTATTGTATAGCAATGTCGTCATACTCGTCATCGGCTTTGATCGTACTCAATGAGTACATCTTTAAGCACGACAAAACGAAATTGCGTTAACACCATTTGAAGCCCCATACGAAGGTTAAGTGCTGAATTTAAATTGCCATATCAAAAAAGAATAACAAAATATATGGACAACCATTTTGATGAAAGTGAACTAACGATCACAGCCAAAATTATAAGGTATCCTACAGATAATATTCATAGTTCCCAATCCCGACTCGTCAAAATCATAAGGAACAACCATAAAAATGAAAAAGAACAAGTCTCACGGGAGATCACTGACCATCATTCAAGCGATACTTCCAATCGATCAAAAATCAACTTTATCTCGTTATGGACTAAGTTGACTATCAATTGAGAGAAAAACTGCATATAAAAGCTGCAGAACAAGACAGGTGCGTGAAAACGAAAGTTGTTCTCTTCCTGCTCACCCGTTCGCCTCGACTTGAAACCAGGTATGGATATAACTATTTAGACTTTGATATGCAAGGACGATACAAATATGTAGTCAAAGATCAATGATAAAGATGTATGGAAAAGTAGCATTGTTGATGTTATAATAGATGAAGTCATTATTGATAATATTTGCAGTGGTGATGCACTTATAGATACAGTGCATAAAAATGTAATCGATAAATCAATGCAGTTATTGGAGACGATATTGTTTTTGTGTGACAAGATGAACAATCATTTGAGCGATACAGTAACGAATATTTATATAAGCTGTAATGGTTCCGGAAACTACAGAAGCGTGAATTATGAATATTTTAGTAAAACAGATAAACAGGCACGAGATAACGTAAATCGGAAACAAGTAAACACCGTTTATAATAAATAAGACCCGCTTAATGTCCCAATCAAATTCGCGAAAACAATTAAACCATCAAACGACCATATTGATAACGACACGATACAGGAAACATATACAGATGGATTTTATAACTTTATGACACAGCACGCGCCAGCAACTCTTCCTTTCGTATGGGTCGGGAGTTCATATCAACTACTTTCACTGAACAGACGCTAAAAAGTGAAACTGGAATCGGCGTAGGCAACGGAATGCTGGCTAACCGTGATAATGATGACGTAAAAAATTATAAAGAATTGTTGATATGTGTTGTGGAAAGTTTTGTAGTGGAACGTGTAGGATATTCAGATTCAGCTACTGGTTAAACAGTTAAGAGGGAAGATATTAATTGCGATACTGAAAAGACAGCTGATGTATATAATATAATAATATCAAAGATATAGATGGACATCGTAAGATATAACAATATCCAAATAGTTACCTTGCAAGCTGTCTACAACACAAGTTTCTATACCACTCGAAAAACTCGATTGTAGAGCATATGTTTAAAGCAAAAAGTTGTCAATACATACATTAAAGTTGCAAAAATGAACTAAAATGAAACAGCTGCTGACGAGAAGTTTGGAGGTCGCCCAGTTAACGTAATGAGGGAAAGGGAAGGACGTAAGGATATAATTACAGCACATCATGCAATTCGAGAACCTCGATTTGAAAATCAACAAGCTGTTAAGCGAAACGTAAACGAACTAATATTCGATTTAGCAGTTGAAGATCGGATCGTTCACATTATATTCCACGAATTCGGTATAAAATGGAACGTAATTACAAATATCTCGATACTAAAATCGAATTGAAGGTTGAACTTTGCAAAGAGGTCGGAGTTAACGAAATGTCAATTGGCTGGAATGGCGTGTTGTTTGCAGTTGCACTATATACAGATTTTCGTGAGATTGATGTTAATCAAATATTTGGTAATTACACAGAGTATGAGTAACGTTGTAATTAAGTTGTTTGCTCTAATCTCGGAGATTAAGTACGATTTGCAGGGTCGGGTCCGAAATCGAGTCACGATGCTAAAACAACTGAACGTGGGCGTGAAAAGTTACAACAGGAGTAAGATTTTATTGCTAAAGGTGTGTACTTATAAGCACGATTAGGCCCTTATACAGAACTCACTAAGGATTGGCACAAGTTACGCAAAATTACCAACAAGGGACACGAATTCTGATGATCCCATCAAAGTCTTTCATGTTCTGATTCCTGTACCGGACTTACTCAGCTTTTTTCATACAATCCGTTTTGAAATAAATCATGACATTATTGCAAATAAGCAGACAGTTCGAGGAATAAAAGATTTTTGATGTCTTAAGGATTTGATCTTAAAAAATGCTTATCATTCTTTGGGTCGATATTTTACGAAGGGTTTAAAAATAAGAATCGATTTGTACCATACACGTATAATGAGTTTCAATTCAGGTTTGCTTTGCAGTGGAATAATTACAGGTTGAAATTGTTATAAGCTTACCAAAAGAAAATACGATTATTTCTTTGTGTGAGAAAATACGAGTATTATTCCATTCAACTTCAGGCTTTAGGTACACCTTGCCTACTTTTTGAGGCTACCTGTCCCTTAATTTATAAATAATATCGGCCAGCCGGATGTGGGGTGCACTCAAGTCTTTATTTTCAAGGACGAGCCGAATACCAACTGTTCCCACGTCAAAAGGGCGACGGGTACTACCTCTTTAAGTAGTCTTTTGTTTTTGGGGTTTCCTTTATATAGTCATGTAATTATATTGTCTTCTTCATTTGAACAAGATGTATTGTTGCCGAAATTTCAATCTTGATCAACGTATTTAGACATGACGACTATAATTAAAACTAACTCCGTTTTTTCCACTAATTCAGCATTGCACAAAAAAGGTCTTATCAAAATGAGAAGCCTAATAGCTAACTTAGCTGTTGCACTGATGCAAATCTATCTACCTATCGTATGCAAGCCCACATGGAGCAAGATACCTACATCATTATTTTCAAACACACGACAATCTAATCTTCAATTACTACCACTGACCTTTTCTAACGCGCAATTACATTGCACGCAACTAAATATCAAGCATACAAGTGACAACTGTAAACTTTCGTAAGACTGGCTGGCAGAGACCGGAGACCTTACTTACGTCATTTCTCTTTAAAACGGTGATTTAAATGTCAAATATTGACCCATGACACGCATTCCGCCACCCGTCTTATTATCCGACAAAATTTCGGAGACTTGCCAAAGTCTCTCTGAATGAAGGAAATGAATGTCATTCAGATTTGACAGCATTTTTTAGATTTTGCAATACTTGTCACTGCGTAGTGAAACCGATAGAACTTCAGTCCCATCTTTCTTAATTTGACTCTGATTTTGACCTTTATTCTCATCGTCATAAGGTTTATGTCAGAGGTAAACTAACTATGAAATAATTGTGATATTGATTGTGTTTCTTATATGGTAGCTATTGCGAAAGTAATCTAAAATTAAAGAAACTTCATTGATGTGTATGATGTTAAACAAATGTTACGTACCGCGGTTATTCTAACTATGGATGCGTCGTTCGATAACGTTGTTGTTATGAAATTGACATGTAAGACTTTGCTACACGCGAAATTAACAATACAAGATGAAGAAGTGAATGCGGTAGATAACACAGTTATTAAACTTGCCATTGCGGCACTAAATAACTATGCTAGAAGTACAATACCAATTGCTCCTGATAAATTCGATGCCATTGACAAAACCTTGGTAATACACCAATAAGCTGCAACAGGATGACCAAAATATAGTAATTTATACTAAACAACGATGAATGGACTGAACTAGTTAAAATAAATTCAACAAAAATATAAGAAAAACACATGAAACGTCAATGAACTATGTAAGTGAACCATCTTATAATGTATTGATAAAACAACTAACTTTCGTACAAAAACGTAGATATCCAAACACAAAATCCAGAAAAAGAAGAAACCGCTCATGTCTTTGTTGATATTTCTTCAAACTACACGTTTTCACTTTCGTTACATACGTACTATGTAGTGTGTCGTGTCCGTAAGATCGTTGAACGTCACGCGGATCGTGATCTCAGCACAATTAAAGTGTCCAAAACAATTACTATCACAGAATGATGATGGGGAAAATGATGGTTATGTAAAATGTAATGCGGATAGGAATTTATCTGAAGATGGGTCTAGTAATTTGTTTTGAGATGAATTTGTTTGTAGTGCTGTAGAGCTAGAAGTTAAATATATAGATTCAAAGCCAAAAATAAACCATACTACGTTAGTAAAACATAAAAATAGCAGGACGCAATAGAAACGAATCAACAATTCAACATCAAAAATATTTCTACAAACCTTGTGCAATACATCAAACGCGCGACGTATCTATAGAATATTAATATGCAGTTGATAATTTTTGTCGTAAAATCACGAGTAGCCAGACCGACAGCTAGGTTGGCCAATAACAGGTGTCAAGACTTGCGACACTGCGCGAGCGCAGGCCGCTGTACGCCGTAATAAGGACACTGTCGTATAATTGCACGCACAATCGGCGACTGATTAGAGCCTTTTGGTAAGATAGTATCGTAGTATATTTGGAAAGATAGATATTAAAGTAAAACAGCATAAGAAGATTTTGAGGAACGATATTATTAGGTAAGGAATGTAACGCGACATTAATGTAAATAACCCACATTTTTAACGTACAAAACCACTTTCGATGTAAGTTAAAACAAAAAAAGAACGTAATGGTTACGCAAGACCATAATAATATATCACAGAAGAATATTCATAAGCTAACACTAGTAGCAAATCAGCGATAATGAATAAAAACTCATCAAAAGACAAATAAAACCGCAACAGATAAATCTTCAGAAACTAAGCTATAAAGCTGACAAGACAAGACCAAACTAGACTTACAAGATGAATGGAATATTTTCAACTTCGAAATCATAACGTCTATTTTTAAATTTCTGTGAAAGAATTGCTCGAAGTAGAATTCGCGGTGACCTTGAACTACTTTAGAGTTGCATTCGTTTCTTAATTTCGGTACGGTTTTTTGGAGCCTTGATATTAGAAGCAAAACAGCCAAGTAAGATTCGTGACTTTAATGTTATGCATTTGCAAAATGTTAGCAATGCAAATCATACGTCAGGCTGCCCAATGATGGCGGATGATAAAACGGTTGCGATTAAAAAGGGTAAGGTTAGACCTGCTACTGAAAGGTTAATTTATAAAGATCCTACTGATTTCAAAGCATGGAAGGATATTATTGTAAGAGATGATATAATCTGTAAATATATACATACAGTTTTAATCAACTTTATGGAGCTTTATGAAAGGTTCGAGAAATTCCAGTAATGCATTCCTTTGAATAAAGAAATACATGGCAATCTGCATCATTACAAGATTACATTTTGTACAACAAAGCAAAATTTGAATGAACCGTACGGTTTCAATCAGGGTATTTTGCTGAAGTGTTAAGGTCAATTTGGCCCTCCCACTGTCATGTCAGATCAATGCCCTCAAATATACACTGATGCTGATATAATTATTCGCACTTGAAATCATAAGACGTGGCAGCATTCGTTATGGGATGTTAAGGAAGGAATTAATTATTTTTTGACTCCTAAAGAACACGTACTTAAAGTTGACACCTTGAAAGAAAATTCTGATGTTGAGAAATTTAAATCGAAGTTATGCAATTCTTAATTTTAAGATGATCGAACTTAATGGATTTTATCTAAACGACTAAAATCATTAAAAATAATTACTTTGTCTAGCTGAATCAAACTTTGGACTAAAGAAAAGACTAGTACCAATCCCAGATACGGTAATGCCAGCAAACTTCAATAAATCACTTGCAATTTGACATTGCATAGCTATAAGGTCAAAAGTGTACGCGACCAGATGTTTTCCGGCCAATTTACGATGCCGTAACTTGTGCATTGTTAGTCATCGGTCACGATCTTGATCAATGGGTCAGAGTTGACCGTACAACGACTGACAGACAAGCTAACATTGCAAAAGGACTCTTGTTGAGTAATGTTTGTTTTGCAAATACTTTGGCATTAACTAAATGGCAAGCGAAGTGAAGTTTCTTGAGAAATATTAACCATAACTTGAAAACCAGCAATTCTAGTCGATTCATTAAAGTATTTACTACGTTTTACGAAATGTACAAAGGAATCTGACATCTTCATTAAAGTTTCAAAAAGATTTAATCAAGAAATTAAGAGTAAACCTAAACCTTACGATAGTCTGCGGTTTGTTTCCATTTAGGATTACATAATTAGTTATCCATGGCGTAACAACAGAAACAACGGAATTCTGCGATAAAATCACAGAGTCTGTAGATATAAACTGTTGTTGATTTGTTCCACAGATTTTGCATACATATAGTAATCACACAGATGGTTTTGATGTAAGGGATGAGAAAGAAATAAAAGATCCTGAGAAAAAAAGGGAAAATACACTTTCAGCCACAACCACAGGAATCAATAGAAAAATCTATCAATAATAATGTTTTGATTGAATGTAACGTTCGTGCTTCTAGGCTTTCACTGTCAACCGCAGATATTATATCCGCGAAAGCTTTAACAAAAACTATAAATGGAGGCGTCGAACAAACAGCATTGTGGGAGTCAATCGAGACACTATTGTGTGGCTGTTACGTCAATAGACAATCAAAGACATTTCAATACAATGCTACTGAATTTAGTGCACGCGTGAATGTTATCTATCCCCAGTTGTCGATGGATATCGAAATAGCGATGGTATCGCTAGTAATGTTGAAGCTAAATAAAACGTGGTAAGTGTCAGAGTCAGTATATAGTACGGCGTGTTCTCACGTCCTTAATAACTGTAAGCAGTCGGAAACGGTTACAAAAACGTAACCAAAGACAAAGGAAAGGAAAACGTAATATGCACGCGGAACAACTATGGGAGACAGTAGTGTTTAAGTTGCAAATTGAGATAATTAATTTCAATTTGTAGTTGTGTAAGACAAAATGATGTTACGGAATTTAGGTACTTACACGAAGAATGCGAGTACTTGGAAATAACAGACTTGTGAATTAAAAAATCCTAGACTACAATAATAGTAGACACATAACAATATTAACAAAACAGCTGGAATGAAGTTCATATTTCAATTCAAAGTTACAAGTCTGTACATAAAACTTTATAACACAATCTCAAATAATATCAGTAAGTGGACACACGTATAGGTCCTAATTTGTGGAAAGCAAAAGATTTCACTTTGACAAATTGTCATAATGGTTTCTCCTATGATCTGTCATTGGCTGCTATTATAGCAGTAACTGTGTGAACTGAGCCGTGAACATTACTTACATCGGCTCGATGACCTCGTGATGGATGCATAGAAAGTTTAAATACCAATTTGGGTATCGCTCGACTATTATGATATGATTGCCTACTCATTAGCCTTTGATACAATGGCAGGAAACGGTTCGGTGCCTGTGAAGTGGAGATTGCGCCTTTAGGAGACCTGAGAAAAAATACTGTTTCCTACAGAATTTTTGTTGTGTTAGTCATTGATTAACCAATTTTTATAGTCGCTAAAACGAACATAGCCTCCAAAAAAACTAGCAGAAAGTAACGGTGCATACAGATATAGAATATTACTTTGATTAACTATTAACAAAATCTTTGTGTACTTTTCACAATCTAAGAGTCCTATTAAATTATATTAGTAAGTCTTCATTAATTGATATTGGTTTTAGTCTTGCAATAGTAAATCTATCACTTTATTATTCAAATTCACATCGCAACCGTGAGGAAACAGACAGGCATAACGTTTCAACAGCCGGTGCAACCTCACGTTTGTAACATCTTCGGTATGGTGCTATGAATGTTTACACAGTAACTAGCAAAATTACTTGATCTTGGATCAATAGTGAAACAACTAAAGAAAGTTATACAGGTACAATCCAGAGATAAAAATCATGACTACCTTATAATTTGGCATTTTGAATTATCGTTTTCATACTGATATGACTTGCAAGATCAGAAAGTCGATTTATTAGATTATTAGATTTATTATAGAGTTCACCAAGGTTCAATTTTAGGTCCCATTATTCTTATGACTCGCTTAGTCTTCTTTTACTCAAAGCATTTAATTTTCCATTATCTGAAAGACCTACTCTTGGGCTTGACCTAATGGGAAGCTATGGTTTAAGTCTACAATGTCAATGAGAATTTCCAGAAGATGCCTGTTTACTCTTGCTTTGCTGACTTTTAGGCTAAAAGGATGACTATTTATGATTGACTTACCTTATAAAGTTTATCCTTCTGATACCACACATCTTCCTCTTCCTCCACGGGCGCTGCGAACGCCTGTGTCAGATCGTCGCGTGAACGCGAGAGTATTCGACGTCGAGACACCATCTCGCCACCCGCAGCCGTCTCAAACGGGACTAGGCTGGAACAAGGAGAGGGAATTATTAGACCATTTGTATATGAAATTAGATAATATTATAGAAACACAGAAGTTTGATAACGTTATCAGTGCAAAGGTTGAATAACAGGTGTTGCCCACTGACTGTTAAGGTTTAGAATGCAATGACAGTTTTACAACTAAAGTAAATGTTGATTTTCTTTATAATGATGATGATAAAGGATTTGAGTCTAGAACACATTATTCGATCAAAATAAAACATTCGTTATAATTGTGCTAAGTATCCAGTGTTTCTTTTGCAAGTATTGAAGTTGGGTGGTTTAGTCATGGCAAATTATTATTGAAATAAATGTTAACGAGCTGATTATGTAAGTAAATATCATAAAAGTTATGTAGTTATTTAAACCAAACTCATTGGAATTTGGTTCAACCGGAACAAATTACTTTTAAAATACAATAAAAGACCATTTATCAACACACGTAACTTAATATTATGATTATATCGATACGAATGATACAATTGTAGAACTTTCTATAGAAGATTAAAGTTATGTATGGAGTGTTATGAAACAATAGATGCGGCGAAAGGTAAATATACTGCCATCCTTGTTTGTTTGTCTTTTATCTCTTCATTGATGTTCATTCATATTAAACGACATACCATTAGAGCTATAGAAGCCTTGTTTTAATGTCTATTTAAGTTTATCTTCGGCATTTGCATTCATAGAAGGAGATTGATGGCTTTGTAATGTTCGAAGTATGTTTGACTTCAAAGGTTCAACAAGTGAGTTTTTCTTGCATTTTAAATGAACGGAACTCCATTATTTATGACTTTTATATGTATTTTCTATAGCGGTGTTATTTAAATTGTCTTAATTACGTACGTTAGGGATATATTTATCATCCATCATTAACTACATGTACATTGCACATACTTCACCACAAACGCACAAGAGCTTAATTTTACCAAGCACACAGGTCAAACCTTGTTAGACTATGACCTGTGTACCTTATACACATAAAATGTCAGCTGGCTTGCTTCCTACCTTCTGCAGTATTTTATACCTTGTTTACCCCAGATGGTACATCAACACTTCTAAACTATTAGCATTATACTATCCAACAATCTCTAACTACATATTTTCCTCAAACAGAAACACCTAATTTTCTAAACACACAGACTACCTTATCGTAGGCTCCAATACCGAGTATAAAAATTCGCCTCAGTTCGTTTGCTACATGTCTTCTGTCTTCATTTTTATGTTCATTACCACTTTAAAAACATCTCATTCACACAATCCTCTTTCTTTTTCCAATAGTTATTGCCTAACCTGGTGTCAGAGTTTTTATGCGGCCCATGGGCCTCTGACTTGACTTTACATGCTTTCTCAGACATGCTGGTTTGGTTTCCTCACGATGTTTTTCTTCACCGAAGCAAGTGATAATTATACAATATGCACATGAATTCGAAAAATCAGAGGCACGTGTCTTGGTCTCGAACTCGACACCTATGTCTTGGTAGTCGGACAAAAAACATAATTCTAAATCATCATCATTACATCTAACATATTCACAAACACGCCTAATTTCTCCAAGCACACAGCCTACCACCTTATCTTGGCTCTCAACAGTACACAAAGCGTCGGTTCGCTCGCTTCCTTCCGACAGCTAACAATGTGTGGCATTGGATTCGACATTGGGGCTCGTACGCCGTGTCTAACGATCGCCTCCGTCTGTTCCTCCCATTCATTTGATACCCACTGTGTTTGTTTTACTTGGGTCTTGAGATTTTGGTTCGTCTTTTAAATATAATTTGATATGAGATTTAGGTTTTGCTAATCGTTTAAGATAATCGTTTATTTAGGTTGCTAGTTTTGTACAAAAATACTCTTTTGACACCGATTGATTCTGAAGTCAAGGATTACAATGTTTCTTGAAGATCGTTAACCAACAATTTCATTTGAAATCTTCACACATGAGAGAATTGTTACGCACCAATCAATTTTAAATTGCTCTTACACCACCAATATTGTTCATATTAGGCCTATTCGAGTTAAACCGTGTGTTAGAGTATCTACTTTCTTTATTTTACGGTATAATATCAGTAAATCCATTGGTCGGACCGCAGCTATTTCAGAGCCCATTAATACCAATTGCTGGAAAGTCGAAAGTACTTACTTTTCTTCACGCGATTTTCTCTAAAGCCAAAGTCATTAAATCTTGGTTGGAGACGAATTATCTATTGATGCGGGATTTATTCACTCGTTTGTATTTACTTTAATGTTTATTTCTTTGGATTGATTTCTTTCACTTGCTTTATTTGTGAAATCTTTATCGTTGTTACTTGTTATTTGATTCAGTCTTTTCAATCTGTGGCTTTTTCTCTGTGCTTCCATGAACTCTGCTTTTAAAAACTGTGGTAAAAGCATTCCCTAGTAAAATCAAAACTTTTAAGTGTTGACTTTTACTCACTTACAGGAACTTACGTAACTTAACGCATTTAACTATCCTTTTAACGCATTTAAAACATTTGCGACAAAACCACAAAGGAGCCGCGTAATCAGCAAAAGTAAAAACACTTAAGTTCGCACAGTCAGTGGGTCAGCACTTTCACAGTTGATTTACTTTGCTCTAAATCAGTATCGCAATGCCTGTTACGACATCCGATCGAGATACGTTTGTTGTATCTCGCGCGATTCTGAGATACGACAACGCAACAGCTTGGTCTAACAGATAGAACTTGTGTATTTCATGTTATCGAATCCTATCGGCAGGAATCTAGAACATTTCGACATGATAAATATGTTAGTACTGTGTAATAATTTATAACGAACGTTTACCTTATTTTATGTCACGTTTACACTATTAATAATTTTGCTTTCTGATTTTATAACCGGTAAACAAAACGCACTCTTGAAAATAGACGTTGACAGTTTGAAATTCGCGCGCAAATTAAACGTCGTTATTAATTCTGACAGTGACAACATTTTGTATAGTGCCTATAATGTCAGTTAAGTACATCGTTCTGAATTTTATTGTTCTACTAAATTGACACTGACAGACATTGATTTATTCAGGACTGCTATTTATTATATTTTTTTAAACAATTACTGTTAACTGGCATTGAATGCTGTGCACGCGCTTTGGCATACCTGGGCAGTCGTTGATCGTGTTGCGTGCTCGCTTCGCAGTAGTTGACTGTCCTGTCTATGTATTCAACTAAAGATTTTTATCAATTTATATTTCTCCCTCCTAAAAATTGCATATTGCGTGTTTATCTACTTACTTCATTTCAATGTCTACTATGCCAATCACTAAATAATGTGTTTAGGCGCAAAAGGACCATTTTAAGAATAAAAACATCGTCAATTGGTATTCTAAAAGCTATATATTTCTAATTACTCCTTATAAACATTCATTCCATGACCATCCAGATATGTCCTACCTTACCAAAACCCCCTTTTCTCTTTCCTGCAATCATGATTTTCCCACGACTATAAAACACTTGACGTAACACCCCGTCCAGTGCAAACGTCTGACATAATGCATCGTAAAGGATGATCATAAAACGCAGCACCTGCCGACGTCACAGGACCCGTTTACAGCACGCTGACCCATATCTAGGGGTGAACGCTTGAGGGACAAGTGTTGTGATCGGGGACCTATCGAGTTCGATTCGATAGATTGTCTTTTTTATCGAATGATTTTATTTGCGAACTGAATAAATGTTAAAGTGTTTCTTGAATTTGTTTTTTTTATTCAAATTAGTAAGTGCCAACGCCGCCGTTATGTTCCAGAAAGACCTATTTTGTGATTGGAATATGACTCGGAGGCTGAACTAATGAGTTACCAGGTATTTGTTAGACTACTAAGATAGGTATTTCAAATCTTGCGTAAGCTAGTCTTGAAAATGAACATGTTATGATGAAATATTTCTTAGCCACTAGCTAAGGTATCTAGTATTTTAACATATTCATTGCGGTCATAAGTCATAACTGACGTGCGTTTTTGTTCTTACTTTTAAGTTTTGACATTTCACGTAAGCACTATAAATTAGTGATGGTCTCTTACAACATCTGACGACTTGAGGAGTACTATACGAGGCGTAAGTCAGCTAATCTTTTTTTGACAGCATGTTTGGATAAATAGCGACTTGTTATGTATAAACACGATTACCTTCTCAGTTTCCGCATTCCAACAAACCAAAATTAGAGTACTTATTTTAATCAGTTAGTTAATTGTATCAACAAAAAATATGCTAAAATGTCGTAATTAAAAAAAGTCTTTTGCATAATTACTGGAAGTAACAAATTTTCCTATCTATAAATCTTTTCGATTTTTCTATCGATATTCGCTATCGATATCGAGAGGGTCCCGATAACCCGCTAGAGCTAGTCATTACGGGAGTCTCTTAGTGGAACGGGTTTACACTTTTATTTTCTTTTTACATACGTGAAGGCATCCCCGCGCAGGCGCAATTACTACGGTACATTTAGGGTTGACCACTGTTCTGGAGAGCTGATTTAAAAAAATGCTGTACTAGTGATTCGCTCCTGCTTTGCACGGTTTTAATGACTTGACAAAGCATTGGGGTTTCTTTACTGTATGTATGATTTATTTATTAAACAAAAAATCTGTTACTATCTACTATTTATTGAAATGTAACATGTAAAGGTAGTAAAAATGACTTCTAACCACATGCTAGTAGCCAGTTTTGACCGTTGATGTCTTTTAGCTCCAGATAATTTTAAAACCAAGACTTCAATTCACGGATGCGCAAAGAACCACTTTTTGTGAGATTTACCAAATTAATTTGTAACAAAAATTATAGAAATGGCTATTGAATAATATACGTTGACAGTCACTACCAACGCCGTCAATGTGATGGAGCTCTGGTCGAAACTAATTTGACTTAAATAATTATGGAAATCATCGACACGACGAAGAAGTTATCGTGACTGTCCTTTCTTCTTCAAAAATTAGTCCAAATTCTTTTCTTCTGGAAATTTTATTGAAATCTGAATTTAATAATCCATTTGAGGATATTCAGGGTCAACCCTGAACATATTACATCAGGACAGCACGCGCCATGATGTAATCGTTTGATAGTTTGTTGACTCGCCACCGTTCAGCGTAATTGTTGTATACGAGACAAATGAGAGGCTTTTATTTTAACTGGGTTATTGATCTGTGTGCGTTAAAAGAGAGAATTTGAAATTGTATTGAGATGAAGGAACACCAGAGGGAAAACAGCGAGGTCATTGCATTATGGAATCACAGTTCCAATGCTGTATAACTTAATGTTGACTATTCCACATTTTTTGCTTTATTTACGTTTTTGAGTAGGCGAGTTTTGACCGCCTCGTTGGTTGACTGGTCGCAAGCACGACTGCTGAGCATGAAGTCCTGGGTTCAATTCCCGGGTCGGTCAAAGTGTTATTGGGTTTTTTCATCAGGAATTTCTCAGTTGCAGCCACGGAGTCTAAATTTGTGCCCGGTTGATGGCAACAGGCTCGCACCATTACATGGGATTTAAAACAGATCTGGCGAAATGTGTTAGGCATAACTCTTTTAAAAGTTTGTTACTGGAAAAAAAACTATATTGAACTACAACTTCCAAATTTTGGTACTTTAGCTGATGTTAAACGACAAACTATTGAAATACGGTAATTTATTATCAACACCAAAAATATTGGAGTAGCTTCAGTATTAAGTTAACCAACCCAAATATATTACACAACACTCGTAAACTACATAATTTTCAGAATGGCAAGTAAATTACCCAAATTATGCTCACTTGTCATTACGATGATATAATCAAAATTAACTTTTACAACACGTACCTACAAACTTAATTGTAAATTAAATCTGCTCTCAATTTGTTGTCACCATTTTTGGAGCAAAAACAGTAAAATGCGGGACATAGGACCAAATATGTAGATGCCATAACTAACAAAATGTTGAAAAAGCGACTTGAAATAGGCACATTAATATTTATGCATTATATTCTGGACTCTATAGGCATAACTTAGGTAGTAAAAAAACTAAGGCAAGATATGTCTTGTCACAAAATACTTATCATAGTTGATAGCAAGCAGCTAGGGTTACCATCCAGCTTTTGGCTGATCATCCAGAATTTGTCCAGCCTTGTCATAAGGGGATAAAAAATAAAATGAAATGATAAAAATCTCATAAAAGTAAGACTCTTAATCAATATGTCTGGACTTGTCTGGCTTTTTGTCAAAACTTTTATAATTTTGGAACGTTAACCATAGTTACACCACTATTTATTACAGTTACTAACGCATTACGAAATGTACTGTTAAAAATTCAGTAGAAATTGTATAGGTCGCATTCTTCTCAACTGCTTTCCAAGTCAAATGACAACGTGTTCGCGATTCTAATTACGTGTTCCTATTATGTGTCTTGGAGACAAAAACGAACATCTCACTCAACAAACTTACATCTTCACTTACACCAACTCTTATAACCTGCTCGTTAGTGTTGACAATCCTTTGGTTTCTTGTCTTTCGAACTTGGTCCTTTCGTCACCGAAAATTTTAAAAGGTCCGCCCCTATTGTCGATTTGATGCGTTCCATTTTAAAAACACGTTCTTGTTTGAGAAAACTATGTGAATTTTCGCAATCTGTTTTAGAGTGTGTTCTTTGCGGGTCACGCGGTTATTAAATGTTGAGAAACAACTCATCTTGGTGCTCATCACTAATAGGTTTAGTTAGTAAATGACTACTTTGAACGTCAACGTTTTAGGGTGAATTTCACGAGTGAAGTGAATGGGAACTGCACAATGGGTTACCAGTGTAAATATTCCATAGCATTTAATAAAGGGTGTACAAAGATCCTTAACGAAGCCGAAAGGCACTCGTTCACCCCGTCATTGCGATTATTTTTTTGTTCTAGACCATACCTGGGAACCTTCTAGTTACGGAGATATAGGGGTCATAGTTCCAACTTTTTCACAAGTTTTTTTTTTAAACACCTCCACGACTCCCGTACTATTCAATCCATCCATCAGCACAATGTTTTGAGTACGTTACATTGAGTCCTACCGTAAAACGTGATTTTTCACCCCAAAAAAAGTCGTTTCCCAGCAAAAAAATTTGCGTAAAGTTACTTAGTTTGATGTACAGAATGCTTGGTTGACGGCTTTGTGAAGGGTCTGTTTACACCATGTATGTCACTGACAGCTTTTGAACGCGGTTTAGATATACTGCCCGCGTCCCACACGGTGACTACCGTGTGAGCCAGAACACAATCCGCACCAGGCTTAGTTTCTAACCTGTTATCATGACACGAGAAGATTATAAAGGGTGTAAAAAGACCCTTAACGAAAACGAAAACCATATATTCTGCCCATCATTGGGATCATTTTTTTCTTCTAGACAATACCTGGGAAACCACAGGTTCTGGAGATATTGAAGGTCAAACTTCCAAGTATTTCACAAGTTTTTTTTTTTTAAACCACTTTTTAAGGTTTTAACTTTACTTTAATTAACTGCATGACCTGTTTACTTTTCAAAGCATCCATCAGCACTAAGTTTTGAGTGCGTAACATTGAGTTTTACCGTAAAACGTGATTTTTGACCCCAAAAAAAAAAGTCGTTTCCCAGCAATAATTTTTGCGTAGAGTTACTTAGTTTGATGTACAGAATGCTTGGTTGACAGCTTCGTGAAGGGTCCGTTTACACCCTGTATAACAATTAGTTTTACATAACATCTATCTACTGACCTCCCTCAGTCAAGTCTAGACCTATTTCTAACAACAATCACTAAACTGTATAAATTAAATGAATTATTGCTTGCTAGAAACTTGTATTTCTTACGACAGATGACAATCGATCAGTTAGACGAGGTCTAATTAAGAGAATGCGAGACTCGAATAAATTAACTCGCAATTATAGTTAGAACTTTCTCTCATGCAAAGTTTTAGGAGCACATTAATCATTATAATTATCGTATTTCTCCCAAGAATATTGTACTGTTTTTAATCTCATTTTGAGAAAGCTGCAATCTTTGTATACATTGAACAAGTGATAAAAAATTACTCAAAAATTAAAACGGTGCCCCCGATTGAAAACCCACTATTTATAATTTAATGGTACACATAACATCACGCCTGTAATCCCAGTAGGGTTAGGCAGAGGTGTACCTAATTATACACAGTTATGTAACCATGTTCGGCAGTCATGTTTAAGTCCCATGTAATAACATGGGACTTAAACATGACTGCCGAACTGTATAACTGGGCGAGGCTATTGCCATCAATCAATTTACTGATACTTTGGCATTATCACTATGGCCCTGCAAAGTCGATTTTATAAATGACAAGAATAAACCATAAAGCAAAAAGAACCACCTATGAAACTTCAATAATGCATCACATGCACAGCACCAATTAAAATTCTACTCATCAAGAGAAAACCGCTACCTGATCGCATACGCCATTCGATTTCAATGTCAAAGCATATCGATTCAATACTCGATTATGTATCGAGTCGCGTGGGCGCCTACCTGTTAGAAACGGCAGTCTATCTGGCTGAATACAAAGAGTTCCACACCCACATCGATAAACAAATCGTTAGAAATATTGTTAGGTTGGTATAGATCACGCTAATGTAATGCGAAACTTGCTGCTAGACCTACTTTCTCAAAGAGGATTGGTTAAACGTAAACGCTATTATTGCTTTGATTGATTATTATTTTACTGTTTTGTAAATATGTGCGAGAATAAGAGTAATAGTGGGCTACAGCGAAATTTTTTCACTGACAAAAAAAAAGCCTACTAAATTGTGTTTCCCATCTTTGTCACCAGATGTCGTTACTTCAGTTTCAGTACAAATGGATGTTAACGTGATTACGTCGGTTAGGTGTATGAAGGATATGGGGGAGGCCTTTGCCCAGCAGTGGGACATTCAAGGCTATTGAAAAAAAAGGTGTATGTATAAAACGCGCACTAGACCCTCTGATGATTTTCAATTTTCCCCAGGAGATAGGACAGGTTCTTGATTATGCAGCTTTCAATCTAGTCTAATTTGTCCAAGAGTATAATTAGGCTTCGAACTTCAAATGTGACCTTTTAGTTACTTAATTTTACTAATATGCCTGTCATAATCAGCAATAAATCTAACAACAACAATTACTTTATTGCAAGCTGGGTCATCGCCATAGGCAAGTAGCAGACAAAATTAATAAATCATATCACAATTAATTGCGTAACAGACCCACTAAATCATTTTAAATCGATTATCTATATACATTAATACATTATATACGTACTTATATGCAGTTCCAATAAATATTGAGCAATATAACGCTCAGTTATGTAACGTAACGGACAGTTATCGAATCTGTGTCACAATGTATAAGAGACCAGCTGTGCCCCGCGGCTGCACCCGCCTTTTCTCTTTTTGCTCGGTCCCTTAGGCTCGTAGCGTGATGTTTAAATCCTGTAACATTTCTCAAGAATAGAGCTATTAAATGCAAAAAGAATTTCTCAAATCCGATAAGTAATTCTTGAGATTAGCCCGTCCAAACAAACTCTTCAGTATATTATATCAAGTATACATATTGGGTACTTTGGGAGTTACGAACGACCATCGGTAACTTGTAAGACATACGCACGGACAAGTTGTGTGGTTTGCAACATGTTTATACACGGTGTTTGGCTGTTGTATGCAAATATGTGTTATGGAAAGATGATTGTTATGAAGCTGTGATATTTAACGGGTCAGTAAAAGTCTGGGTTGACAGCGGTGTGATGGAAAGTGGCACAATCGTGCTTTGAACTTTGAAATGTTATTATTATAATTAAAAGAGATAGCTAATTAGTTCATTCATAAACATCTTTATAGGTTAATGATTGTATCGTTTTAGATAAAATATAAAGTTACATTCCCGGCAAAACTACATTTTTCCCGAAGACTCTTCACAGTAGCCGAAGCTGCCGTTCCACGCATATTATCTCCATAATTTCGCTGAATGTAACATTACGTCTCCTTTTACCCAAAAGGTTAGGAACATATGTACCAACCTACAGTAAACCCATATTTCGCCAGTTATCTTTAAGACCTATCTAATAGCCTATTGCCATCAATCGGACACAAATCCCGACCCTAAGTCTCTACTGTGAAATTCCTGATGCAACAACGAAAAAACACTGCCCGATTGCTCATTGCTTACGACCACTTGGCCACCGAGGCTGATTATCACCCTTTCAAAGCTGACAAACATAATGCTGGCACTTCACATGGCGTATTTGTCAAAATTTTCGCAATATTGAATCGAAACAAATTGTTCTTCATGACGATTGTGATAAAGTTGACTTTGTCTTAATGGTAGAAAGCGAATATTTGCCCAGATCTGCCAAGTGTAGTGCCACCATTACAAAAACATAAATGATGTACCTAACATTACAGTATCTATGTATGAAGGTAACTAACCTTTTGACGTATTTAAAATAAGCAACTGCCGGGAGCCGTGTGGGCACATGCTTACGTAACACACAACCAAAGGTCATATGTCCAAGAGTGGGAGTACCACCATAATGCTGAGCACCATAATGTGGTGTTAGTAATAGTTTTAATGCCCGTTCATTATTGTATTGCAACGTTCGTAGATAATCGTATGATCATCTTTACCGTCTGTTTCTGTCGAGGCATGTCTAGAATGAGGTGTTATTTCAACGTTTTCGATGTGTGTCGTTAATTTGTGATAGATTTAAATGATTATTAATGGGTATTACATCGGGTATGGTGCATGTTTTGGTAAAAAAATACAAGGATTGACTATAGTAGTTCTTAGAGTTGAAGTGACCGGAGTTAAGTGAAGTGGAATTGTGAGACCATTAAGGCGTTTTGGGGACTGTCTCTTTCAAATTTTGATGTTCAAAATGTGCTGTTATCAGCCTTTTTTGAAAAAATGACTTTTGATTTAGATTTTTGAACTTCTGACCATAAAAATACTTATTATGATTTTCAGCTTTATTTGTACGGATATTGATTTCGTCTGACACTATCGCGATGCGATCATTTGCAGCATGCATACTTTTTCAGCACTGCTAACGTGCCTTCACGCCATTTTCATATAATGTATGTATTATTTAAAAAAATTGCTCGCTCTTCTCATTTTCCTCATTGGAAAATTGCATCTGTGAGAAGCCGCGGCAGGTCACTAGTTATGTATGAAAATGACATTTTTTAAATAGTGCAACTAGAGGATAAGGCTTTAAGTCAAATGACGCAATACTGATTAGCAATTTGTAGACAATTCTCATAGTGTACTGACTAATTAAGTTGTCTGCATAATTTTATTGTAATACCTATCTAACACTCTTAGTTTATGTTGGAAAAGACAATGACAATTTGTCTTAAACGGGAATCGAAGCAAAGGTCTTGGCAACCGCGCTTGTCGCTGTAAACCAGGAGTAAATAGTCTCTTTTTAGTAACTTCAAACCTAAAGTGTATAAATAGACCCTTAACGAAGCCGAAAGGCACTTGTTCTACCCGCTATTGTGATCATTTTTTTGTTCTAGACCATACCTGGGGACCTGCTAGTTACGGAGTTATTGGGGGTCAAAGTGCCAACTATTTTTTCAAATACAATTTTTTAAGGTTATAACTTTACTTTAAATACCTCCATGACCCGTTTACTATTCAATGCATCCATAAGCAAAATGTTTTGAATGCATTGCATTGAGTTTTACCGTAAAAGGTTATTTTTCACCCCAAAAAAAAAGTCGTTTCCCAGAAATAATTTTTGTATAGGGTTACTTAGTTTGATGTACAGAATGCTTGGTTAAAGGCTTTGTGAAGGGTCTGTTTACACCCTGTATAGGATGTTAATGTCGTACAGTCAATCTGGGTAACTTTGATTCATTCGGGTAACTTTGACAGCGGGGTTTTTCGCATGAAGCCAACACTATTCATAAATGTTTATTTTAGATTTGCAATGTTACCCGCAAATCTAAAATAAACATTTATGAATAGTGTTGGCTTCATGCGAAAAAATAATCAAAACTAGTTCATGGTCCCGCTGTCAAAGTTACCCGAATGAATCAAAGTTACCCAGATTGACTGTAGTTCTTCAAATAAATATAAATGAAAAGATTTTTTGATTTCATGAATGGCGGTAACCCATCTAACACCTACGCTCGCACCGATAAGGGAATCTTTAAAACAAAAAATAGTACCGAAACTTGAATTATGGTCATATCTGACGAGAACCTTGCCTATATTAGATCGCCCACTTTTTCAGGCTATGCCATTTTTAACTCTATGAAAGGGTGATAAAACACACAATGGCATGTCCTATTTTGGCAGATGTTATCTTTAAAAGCTTAGCCGAAATGCTGTCTAGACACGTCTATCTAGCTACTTAAACTTAGGTTGAAACAATTGTCGGAGTTTTTTATGATCTAGTTTATATGCTGAGTTTGAAGCGAGAAAAGTAAACTAGAATGGAAGATTATAAAAACTAAAGATAGAAAATGTTGCGGTTTTTTGCTTCTTTATTGCTTTGAGATTTATTGCAACCGCGAAAAAAATCTTTTATAAAAGTTAATAATAGGTTAGGAATACGAAAACTTTACGAACCAAAGCGAAAAGAAAAAAGAGAAAAGAAATTAGTATTTGACAAAATGTATGAAACAGCTGATATTTTCACTAATGCAAAGTTGATTCTCCATCTTTCTTAGATCTCAGTAGGAAAATAACCGGTCTAAAAGCATTACAGTTCCAGAGCACAAACTCGCTAACACGCAAAATTACGTCTTCAGGAACCTACTTGACAAACAGAAAGTTAGCAAAAAAATATTTCGCTTATCGCTCACCGCGGATCGCTTATTAAATCGCAATATCACAGTCATAAAATAAAACAAGCGACATACGCTCATAACGGTACAGCGTACAAGTCATATCGCTTTACTTCGCATGACTAATGTCCTGGATGTTACACAGAATAATAAAACAAAGAATACTGTAGAAGGCTTGTTCCATACAACGACCGAAAATGCACGCACACATAGACATACTTCACATACCGGGAGTGCAAGCGTACTCGCGACTGTCATTTGTTTGAGATCGCCATACGTACGTAAGTGTGTGTGCGCCTGTTTTCGCTGGTAGAGTGAGCCTTCTACATGATTTTTTACATTATGTCCTGGATCTTGAACAGAATACTAAGGATTCAGTTCATCTTTCAAAGGTCATGGTGATGACGACCTTAGAATGGTTAGTTCGGGATTTTGAAGACGTGATGTGAGTAAAAGTTATGATGGTTTTTTCTAGCGAGAAAAGTAGGAGCATTGACCTAGGGGTCAAACAAAATGGTGTAGCTGCACCAATGTCTTTGTAATTGTTATTTAATTGTGTGAATGATACAAATAGAGAGCACGTTACATACATTCTCACGATGGTCGTAAAAGTGAAAGAAGGGCTAGCATATGCAGCAAGGCTAAATAATGACACAACAGTAACGGAGTATAAAAATTACAAGGCGAAGTACAGAGAAGCGAAAAGAAAATGGCAAAATAACAGTATGAACGAACAAATCTGGGAACAGAGAAACAGGAACTAAGAGAGAAGTAGTTAAACAAACTACAGTTTCAAGATGGAGAGAACAAGAGAAAGGCGTACAAAACCGAAGCCAAATTGTAAGGCACCAGTGTGAGACAGTCACTCTCTGTACATCTTACTAAAATCAGTGATATAAGCGACAGCAACAACAAACCGCTATACGATACTAAAATAAACCTAGTTACATACGTATAAAGCAGTTTTTATCTGCCGTTAACATCACATCATTCAAATCACATGCTGCGGCTTGCAAATTTTTATGCGTGATTCGTTTTTGTCCCAAATGTAGTGTGCCCAATTATCTAAAGTACTTTTGTTACGGTTTTTGATAAGAGGGGAAATGTCAAGGGCGTGTGGTTTTGTAACGATGGAATATTTTGTGGAAATGAATAATTGAAGGTACTGTTTAGTGATGAAGATAAAGAAGATGGTAGAAACATGAGAGCAGAAGAAGTTTAATGTAAATAAACAGTAAATAAAATCATTGGTAAAGATGACGAAGAGATATTCTTTTCGATAGTGATGATAAATATTGATTCGTCGCACATAATTCAAAACAAAGGATGAATAGGAAAGTGCGTCAACGAAACAAAATAAACCAAGTTCTCTCGAACCGAAATCTCTGAACTAAAATTGTAAACTAATGCATTTTAATCAAATCATAGTTAATTTAGACGAGAGCCAATTTCACTGAAACCGCATAGCATTTTAGCCTTAGAAGAGAAGTTTCTAATGGCTACACTATCACCTTGAAGCATCATTCTTACCCATTAAACTACTGCGATAGCAAGACTATATACACTTGACACAGTTTATGTTCTCATTCACTTTCCAGATCCGTGACACTTTCACACTTATCTTTATGTCTTTATGCTTATAGTCTTTATCAGAATATGTAGGATACAAAGCTGTAGGCAAAAAGTAAGACACTGTGTCAGCAAGTATAAAGGAAGTAACATCAGCGTTTCAAGCGATACATAGTTGTTTATTGATGATCTTTATGAAGTTTTCAGGCTAAGCAAGTGTATATTTCAACGCCTATTATGTTCAATACACAATTTGAGAAGTTCAGCAGTCAAGTTAAAGTAATTACATATATGCAACCATGTTTATGCCATAGACAAGAACTTGAACGAAGTAAGCACCGTCAAAGAAAGCAAAGCTAAAAATGCTAACTGTTTTTTTTTTTTTCTCTTTATTTAAGGGGCTTGTTCATTTTGAAATGCTAACTGTTGAAAGTTCTAACTAAAATCGTATCTTAAATAATTAGTTTACTTAACACAAGTTTTTTTTCGACATGGCGTCTCGCAGGTCTATCTATGATGCTGGCTTCTGCTTAACCGGACTATATTTAACTTAAGTAATCACTTTGACTTGTATATAAACACGGGTATACAAGTTTAAGAAAACTACAAGCTCTTAATTCTCTCTTATGTCAGAATAAAACTTACGAAAATTTAGTAAAATATTTATTTATTTATTTATTTAAACTTCATGTACAAAAGTGGTACATAGGCGGAAAATATCGTGTGTAATTGTTTTTCCTTTGACAGTTCTAATGAACACATGTTGCTGTCTTTAAAAGTACAAATATACAGGCCATTGACCGACAGACTGAATCAATATTTAGGTATTTAGTCACATCCTATGTGCACGATATTCGTGTGAACTTAAAAAAAAAACTTCCTTTTAAGATATTAGAAAAACCGAACCGGATACAAAGTCATTTCATTCAATAAACACATTAAATGAATAAAAATATCCTAAAAATTCGTACAGTTTCCGCTGTTTATTACATTATTTCTACATAAGGTGCCAGACTGTGCGACTAGACTCTACAAGCCGTTCACTCAATCTACAATTATAACCTAGGCCGAAAGAGACTTCTGCCTAAAAAGGACATTACAGACAAGGATTGTATTTTTTTAATCTTATATGGTCGTGAGAACTGTCTAGGATTAGATTAAGCTATTTATTTTAAAGCTTAAATCAATCTTGGCTGTTCATTAGTGAATTTGTTAAATGCTTACCATTTTTGTCGGGATTTGAGGTGCCGGAAGGGCATAAATGTGAGAGGACCAAATCTGACAAGGTATATTTTAGATGAAAAAAAATAAGGCGACAAAATAAAGGAGCAGTGTAGCAGCCCAGAGTTACGAATTGGGACTGTTTGATGGAAAAAGGCTGGCTCCCAAATTACATGGGGTTTAAACATCACTGACAAAATGTGGGTGTTCCGGTACACCTCTGTGAATTGGAGGATTACAGGTCTGATGTTGCGTGTTATAAAATTAAGGAGTCTTTGGTATGCAGTTTGATGTAAAGTCGCCAGCGCATCAAGTTACCAAAAACTGTCAGAGGACCGTGGGCAAAATACACCCACGTCCGCCACAGCTTAGACTACTTTAATTTGAAAGGTATCACAGCCAAGTTTATGGTTTCAAATGATTTGGAGAAATTTGACAGGTTTTGGTAACTTGATACGACTGTACATAAATACAAATCTTACTATTGTCCGTAACCATGTATATATATGTATATATATATCTGATTTTGACTATAATGAGAGTATCAAGCCTTGGAGGCAATATAATTTTGAAATGTTTTATAGCCGGTGGTAATGACATAATTAATGTAAATAAACGGAAAATACGCAACTTTCAGGTGATTAACCTATGGTCGACGGAAATTATTAATATAGAATGGCGTTAAACTAATCTGGTTTAATAAATCTTTGATTGTTATCAGCATTAGAAACTTCAGTCGTAGACCAGCTGTCGTCATTGTCCCGATAACATAAAGGAAATTCCTAATTATGTGAATGAAGAGGAAAGCCGTTTTTCATAATTTTTTATAAAAAAAATTAAAATATTTTTTTATATTATTTTTATTTTTTTTATTCGAAGACTTGTGACATCTACCAACCCGCACTGGGGCCGCGTGGTGTATTAGGTCATTCCCTCTCATTGAGTGGAGGCCTGTATCCCAGTAGTGGATTAATACAGGCTGATTATGTGCTTATGCTATGCTCATCATCATCTGCCTAGCCTTTTCCCAACTATGTTGGGGTCGGCTTCTAGTCTAACCGGATGCAGCTGAAAACCAGTATTTTACATGGAGTGACTGCCTATCTGACCTCCACAGCCTAGTTGGTACTGGGTATATACGATAAGACCCCGCTTGGTAAGACTGATTGTCAGACTTTTTGGGCCACTGACTACCTGTAACGACTGTCAAAGATCTATAAATGACAGCTGTTGTTATTTAGCCACGAGCTCCTTATGTCATGCTATTTTTATTAAATGCAAATGTTGTCTAGTTAATTTTGTTCAGAAATGTTTCTTGACGCACGGTTTTTATTTATTTCTTTCTATGAAAATATTAACATAAATATACGATAAATCTTCTTAGAAGCAATGCTTAACAAATATCTGTTGATGCTGCATTTGACATTTGCATCTCATCAAATTGTGCAATATTTATGTTTATTTCTCAGATTTTGTGTGATGAGACCAAGAGACGCAATTTATAACTGTGATCAGATACTGAATATATTTTTGCAAATGAAAAAGATTGGGAATCTTGGGTATAAGGTTGGAGTATTAAGTATAAAAACGTTGATATTTTATACCAGGCTACTCATCTCCAAGGAAATTGTAGATAATCAGAGACAAGTATGATACATTAGTGGAGTGGAGGCCGCGAGCATCGCATCAGCAAGCGTAAGGTGGAGCGACGATCTTCGCAGGGTGGCTGGTAGCAACTGGATGACAGTTACTGAGGATCGAGTTGAGTGGCGTGCGATTTGAAGAGGCCTATGTCCAGCATGGAACTGCTGTAGGCTGATGATGATGATGATACATTGAAAGAACCAAGTGTCCATGGAGTTTCTTGCCCATTCTTCTCCATAGAGGTCTACGCCTTGGAATGGGCAACTACAGTAGGTACTTTCACAAGTTATTATGCCTTGTGTCTGTGACTGTAGCTTCGTTTTATTTGTTTTTTGTGACATTCAAAAGTGCCTGTAATGGTCTAATTGAAATCAATCCTTTGGAGCTTTGAGTTTGAGTTTGAGTTTGAAACCTTCGTAACTAACCTTTAAAATTAATTAAATTAAATATAATTAAAATTCACAAGAAACAACCCCGAAAGGTCGTCCCTAATACTGTAAGAATAAAACAAACGCAGCCCACTCATTAATGACAGGTGGAAGCCGTTAAGTAAGTAATTGCCTCACGTCAATTACACAATTATCTAACTTGTAACCATTAAGGTATCTTAACATGCTAATAGGATAAACGGGAAAGTTTGTTTGTTTGTTGTCATGGCTATGGTTTGCAGTTGACTAAAAAAAAAGTATCTTTTGAACATGGAATCATCTTAATTTTTTTTTTCATCTTTAATTTTTGATTTATTATTTAGCTATTTTTTGTTGAGTTTTAGTCTAAATAATTTATGTTGAACTTCAACTGCTTCCTATTTTACGCCTTTAACGCGATAATTCTTTAAAGATTCACTACCTTAGAGAAAATTCGCGCAGTTTTTCTTCAACTTCAACATAAAAAGTGGAGAAAGTTTGAATATTTTCTTAGAAATTCTTACATTTTTACAAGCAAACACACGGAAAAAAATCTAGCTAATCCAATGCGCTTACGTATAACGTGGCTTAGTAAAAATGAGGCGGCGATTGTTACAACACACTTGTGAGAACATTTTTTTTATTGAGGAAACATCTTGTATTAGCTTAGCTTTGAAGTGTCAATCTTTTGCGATGTTTATTCTTTTTTATTAACAAAAGAGCAAAGGTAATTTGTCAAAAGCACTTTTTGCGTTCGAAATTGAAATAGAATAACATACTTTTTACACAAGTGTTATAATGAACTGGTTATTTTTTCCGAATCACGCATGTCTGTTTAAGTAAATGAAGAAAACGTTTTATTACGATGTTTATAGCCAGAAAATTGGGGAAATTGACGCTAATTAAGCGATTTAATTGCTTTATTCGTTATCTAAGCCTATATATCAAACTTGTTCTGGATGTCACATTAGATATATAAGAAAAAAAGCGTAGGTGTCAAACAGTTATCACTAAAAACGAATACTATGTTTGGGAAACTTAATGACTAGTGACCTTTTCAAATTCTAATTAAGGAATCAATTTCCTGACACCATATATCACAAATCTCATCAACAGGAACTAAATTGGTTAAGTTAAAAGATAATTCCCAAATAGATTGATATTTTTTTACTATGGAGTTACGTTGTAATGTATGTTTTGAATTTATGCAAATCACATTAAGCCTTAACATTTAGAATCTCATAATTTTTCATTTAAGTTTTAAAATGGCCTTCAACTTATTTGAACGCGTTCATATAAACTACATTAGTGAAGACGAAAAATGCTACTTGGTTTTAGATTGTTTCGTAAGAGAAACCTCTAAATAAATACAAATTGCGAGGTCTATGTTTAAGCGTCTTCTTGATTTATTTTTTAGTTTATCAAATTAGAAAAAAAAACTTGAAACAAAGTAAAGAAAAAACCATGTGTTACTGATTACATTTTTGTTATTACAAATCTTCTTAAGAGATGCTTTAAAAACCTACTACAAATTAAACGAAATTGATCGAAAAATTAAGCAACAAGAAATAAAAACAAAATTAATTGCTCAGTATTGTTGATTTGATATCAATTTTATTATTGACAGCTCAACAGACAACTACTTACGGTTACGCTACCGTAAAAGTCGAAAGTATACTAACTTGATCTTAAATTATTATTGCACAAGAAGAAAAATAAGAGAACTAGTGTATTATTAATTTATGTAATAAATTTTTTAACATGATTATCCTCATTGAAAATGTAATTTCAGGTTTACATTTCAAAGTAGAGAAAAGAATCTATCGTAATAATTATGCACTTGGATGAATTTATGTTGATAGCATATAAATAGGTATTGCTAAAATTAGATTCTGATTTTGTAACGAAATATAAAACAGATATAATAAAGAATTTATTCCGATAACTTTTTCTTAGTATTATGTCGAAACACACTTAATATAACTAGTTTTCACATCGTATTTGTCGCTTTTTTATCGCTAATCACGCAATAATATCGTGAACTAAGAAGTCAAACGAGTTCATGATCGACAAGTTTTTAAGTCACCAAATATCATAATTTATTAAAGAAAACGAGTTTTCGATTATTAAAAAAATAGCTTAAATTTAAAAATTGTAGATATTGGGTATTGAAGTGTTTTTGAAATAAAAGTGTATAATCTACTTTAAAAAAATCTAAAATTCACTCCCTGACCGACAACAAAGATTCTTCTTATTTATCGTGTGGTTAGTGCTTAACCTGGTGTCAAATTTTTTATGCCACCCTTTACAAACCATCTCTGGTTTAATGGTACGCACAACGGCCAATCAAGCTAAACAAATCCAGTTTATGCGGATCTCTCTAAGTATAGAAAATCTTTACAAAGCGAGGCCAAATTATACTGGAAATGTACAGCTTTATGTGCCGCCGTGTGTACAAACAAACAAACCTGTATTAAGACTATAAATATGTTTAAATAAAAAAATAAAAAAATTGAAAGCTTAAAATGCTGGAACTGAAATTTCCTACAAAAATTCTTTTCTTTTTACAAGGAAACTTAGCAACATTAGGATTTTTGAAATTTCATGCCATATAGCTGAAAGCTTGTATAGAAACCTCACCAGGTACACGGCTTGTATAACAACATAACTAAAAAGATCTAATCTCAATATTATGCCAAAAGATAGTTCTGCAAATAAATTTTAGGCGGAGGCTAATTAACAGATTTTTTTTAAATATACCTTACGTAAACTCATCAAGTCGTCAAATAGATAAAAGTAATTACGCTGCCTTCAAAATGAAAGTTATTTTTAAGTAGGCAAATAAACGCCCCTTGCTCACGAGGAATGCTACTTAGATCACTGTTTACTTTGCCATAACTAAAATGGAGAGAAAGTCAGATGATCACAGTATACTAACTATAATTTCTTGTTGCTATCTATCAACTGATTAATATACACCTTGCCTCACAAGACACACCTCTTCCATTCATTACAATGCATGTCAATCAACATTGTCATATTTACAATATACAATTTGACAAAATTACCATCCTACTAATATTATGGATGTCTGGATGTTTGGATGTTTGTTACTTTCATGCAAAAACTACTGATTGGATTTGGATGAAATTTGGCACACAGATAGTTTCGGTTTCGGGATCGGTAGTACGATCCTGTAGGACAATTATCGAACACCACGCGGGCGAAACCGCGGGCATAAGCTAGTAATAAATAATAATGCAAATTCTTTACTAATGCATGAAATCAAAGAGAATACTGGAGAAACACGAACAAACCTTGGAGTAGAAACAGACGCAGATCGCGACAAATTCGGCTTCTTCGGCCTAAACAGCTTATGATTCCTCAAATCCATTTTTTTTTCTCCAAAATTTCACCAAAAAATACAAAAAACCACACAAAAGACACGACCACTCACAAACATCTGACACTGGCTACTAGTATATTAATTAGAACATACTATTGCAATCTAATTATCATAAAATTTCAGGTTTTAGCCTTAACGAAGTCGTTAGAAACGAATTGCATTGTAAGTTTGTTGGCAAATCTTACGAACGGCGTGCCGGCTATTCAAATGGGGGAGGGAGAAGGCTATAGTGTTGTCGGAACGATGGAAAGAGACAGCGATGTGTCGTAATTTTGCTGTCGTAAGCGTATGCTTTTGTTAATTAAAATATGGGTTTTAGTTGTTTGGTTTTACGGCTTTATAATTGATGTGATTATAATTAATTTGATGGAGATGTTACATCGGATAACATATCGCGAAAGTAATTGATGAAATAGGTCAGTAAATAAAGAGAGAATATAGAAATAAAGAAGGACAACGTTTGCAATGGCGAAAAGTATAAAAAATAAAGGTCTCAGGCTTTTAACTCGCTCTTGCCAGGGCTGCGGGACTGTTCGAAAGAGATACCGCGACCCTGGAACACAAAGGAACATGGATGGGTTTTAGTCAGTACAAGTCTGACACTCCCTTCCACTCCGCCCAGAGCGGGAAGGCTCATTTGATGATTTCCAATCCCAAAAAAAAGGGGTTTTAACTCGCTAGTTGTCTATGTTCCAAAATAAATAAAAAAATTACTTTAAAACTTTTTTTTTACTTTACTTTAACCTCAAAATACGTGAAGATTACTTGGTGTCTATATCTTCGCATTTATTAAGTGACACAAGTGCCTCTACGTCAACCAATATTTGCCAACATTAATAAAACTTATTTAATGCTCACAATTAGCAATTCAAATGTAATTCGCAAAGGTCACCAAAAAAAAAAATTATAAACTAAAAACATAGGCAACACGCCAAATCATTAACAAAACATCATCTGCCTAGCCTTTTCTAGACTAAGTTGGAGTCGGCTTCCAGTCTAATCGGAAGCAGCTGAATACCAATATTTTACATGGAGCGAGTGCCTATTTGACCTGAATTAAACAATGACAAATACATACATTAATAACCTTCTCTCAAGTTATTATATTTCCAAACTTGGATTATTTTGTTGTAAAATGACACCTAAGTTGCTATATCAATTTTCAAAGGGACCGATGCAATCTTGCGCACTGTGTACTGTTCTGTTTTAGTTGGTAATGTATCAAGTTATGCAGAGATACATACAAGCTTATTGAAAAGTAGGAAGTGTTCTCGTGTTGATCAGAGAGATCTACGGCTGTGACCATGGAAGTAGACGAATATATGTTTTTTATTTTAATTTACTGCCTTTAGTAAATCGAATGGCATCGTTCTTGTGTATTTAATGTCCTGTTGATGATGATAAATGTTGGCTACCAAATATTTTGTCATTCAAACCTGACAATGACTGCAAAAATTTGTTGTGTTTTCTACCTTTTGAATTTAATCGATTCTAACCATAAGTATCTGTCTAGTCTAAAGTAAAGTTATAACATGAAAACGTGTATTTAAAAAAAAAACTTGTGAAAAAGTTGAAACTTTGACCCCCTAGCACAAAAAATGATCGCAATGACTGGGAAAACAAGTGGCTTTTGGCTTCGCTATGGGTATTTTACACCGATACTATACACCAAATCGAGTCTCTCTGAGGGTTCGCATCCGGAACGAGGTGATCCGATTGAGAACAAGAGTTGTCGACATAGCTCACAGAATAAGTAAGCTGAAGTGGCAATGGGCCGGTCATATTAGCCGTAGAACCGATAACTTTGGGGGAGACGTGTTCTTGAGTGGAGAACGCGAATCGGCATACTTAGGGTGGGACGCCCTCAGGCTCGGTGGAGTGACGATCTTCGCAGGGTGGCTGGTAGCAACTGGATGAGATTTGCTAAGAATCGAGTTGAATGGCGTGCGATTGAGGAGGCCTATGTCCAGCAGTGGACTGCTGTAAGATGAAGATGATGACTACACACCAAATCGCCTAAGCCTACCTCTTCCGCTTCCCACTATAACCTGACCCCAAGCCTGTTAACTGGCGATCCACGTCACTGATACGCGTCGGCGAGCGCTTTACCATCCTCCGTGTGACGCGCAGTTGTATGTATCCATGCGTTTAGAATATCCTACGACTAGGTACAGTTACCGTCACAGATTCTAACGTTATCGCAAATATAACTGTTGCTATGAAACATAATACGGTGAGATTTTCGCACAGTTTTTCCTTAAGCGTTTTCGGAATTATAAGTATGGTGTCATCGTTCTGTCTTTGTCGTAGGTGTAATAGTTATTTTTACCTGGTTTAATATATTTTACTGCCTCGTTGGTCTTGTGTAATCGTGACTGCTGAGCATGAGGTATAGGGTTCGATTCCCTGGTCTGGAAAATTGTTATTGTGTTTTTTCATCTGGAATTTCTCAGTAGCAGCCACGGAGTCTAAATTTGTTCCCAGTTGATGGCAGTAGGCGCCCCACGACATGGGAATTAAACATAACACGCGAAATGTGGGGATTACTGGCGTGATGTTATGTTTGATATAATTTACTGCATCAGACTCATCGACTTGGATCCCAGACTGAAGTATCAAGTATAATTAAATTAATTTTGCTATAAGTGGTGGTGGTTGCCCCCTGACTTATATTTGACAATAGGTTTTACTAAGAGCTCCATGAAAGGTTATATTTTTCTTGCATTTTCAAAAGATTCTTTTTGAATAATAAAGAATTCCAACCAGTATCTAAAACGTACCCAAGTGTTTCAAGGCGAAAGAGATAGTTTGTTTTTTTATCAAAAAGAAACATTTAATGGACTTATGATAAATTGCAATTTCAGTTTTATAACTTACGTTTACAGTATTTCAATTAACTATTGCACAACTTTAATAGATCGGCTTCAGTTCACTTCGTTTGTAAATAAAACGAAACAAGTCTACACTTCAACCAACTTAACTATACAGGCGGGAAAAAACGGAACTAAAATAAATGTACCAAGTTTGACATATCGATGCATTTTTTCTTGACAAGCAGCGCCACTTTCAACTGCAAACTTAAAATGGTTAAACAGTGCTTATTACAGTTCAGTACGCAAGTGGATTCAAGTTTGTTTTTCTTTTTTAAAGTATGAATTAGTTTGAGTAATAGAGAATAACTTTATGTAACAAAGTGTTTAATGGATTTTTTTAAGTAAAACCTTTTTGTGCTTGACTGTATTTGGTAATTTTTGCGTGAATTAAAGTTTATTCGCTTATTCGCTGAAGGCGTTGTTTATAATTTGACTTAACATAACATAATGTCTCCCCTGTTATCCCCGAAGGGTTAGGCAGAGGTGTACCTAATAGTACACCCACATTTCGCTAGTTAGGTTTTCAGTCCCATGTAATAGGGGGCGAGCCTATTGCCATCATTAATTAATAACTTTACTTCTATGTGCAAAATAGATCATTACAATAAATTTATTCGATTACGTGCAAAATAAACTACCGCAATGATAACACAAGGTTGGAAAATTGAGGACTCTATCACGTAGCAATAATATCTATTATAGAATGTAAATAACACTTACTTACAGCATGTCATCATATTTTATTGATCAATTATCAGCAGTTAAATTAACTCTAAACAAAAACCATAACCTAACCGGATGCAGCTGAATACCAGTTTTACATGGAGCGACTGCCTATCTGACCTCCACAACCCAGTTCGTACTGGGTGAAACGATACCCCTTAGTAAGACTTTTGCCAAACTTTTGGGCCACTGAAGACTTGTAACGACTGTCAAAGATCTACAAATGACAGCCGGGACCAACGGCTTAGCGTGCTTTTCTAGGCACGGTGAAACTCGGTAAGTAATGGGTGGACACCCATCCGCGGACCAACCTAGGCAAGCGTGGCTTAACCTAAATATTGACCCGAGCGGCTGTTACTATTTAGCCACTCTAAACAAAAATACCAAAGATGTTGCCATCATTTCAAATTCAATATATCTACCCTATATCATATCTAGTTTTTGTTAGTCTAGTCTAGGCAAGTCTAGTGCATACAACACGCTTGAATGCAGTTTCAAATATCAACCAGTTTCTAAATTCGTACCTACTTCTCCTTGACAACGGTTGCCAAGGGCATCCTAGCTTTTAATTTTTATGAAGATGTTAGGTTTTTTTTTAATGTTTTTCTTTTTTATTGGTTGGCGCCAAGAAAAAACAAAATGCAACCGTTAGGTAGTTATACCTTCTTTGACTGTTCAATTTCAAAATTGGAACATAGCAGACTCAGAACTCTAGTTGACTACTTTTTAATCACAATTATTGTGAAAAATATTTTTTACCTAATTAAGTTTATTGTAATTTTAATCAAGCCTCAATGTGGAATATGTATTATAGCGTAGTAGGTATTGTTTTAGGTATATTGACAGACTAATATAGAAGTTTCGAAGAATTCACGTGGGATTATAGTTAATAAAAAACCACAGAAACTATACACAAACTATGTTTATTCTGATACCTACTGAATTTTGCATACTCGTATATTATGTGATTTCTTTTATGACTTCTCGTTAAAATCCTTGTCCCCACAAAGAATTACTATAGTTATATATGTATATAGTAGCTAGTAGGTGCATATATATTTCTCTTATATCAAGGATTGGCGAGCAGAAGCACACCCCAACAGAAGTGGACAGAATGGGGAAGATCACCAAGGAATGAGACAGCTCCCTTTTAAAAAAAATGCTCTTACAATAGAGAAAAATGAAAACACATATCCTCTCCCATTCAAACACAATTTATCGATACTATTTAAAACAGTAACATACAAACAAAACTTGGGCAGTAACGAGCGTGACGATTCGGTACCGCACCGGTATCACGCGCGTGTCGAGCATACATAACGAGACCATTGATGGGTTACTATTGAACGTAACTGTACTTCGAATACTTGGATTTTTTGTGAATGGGAATTTGATATTATTTGTTTGAAGATAGAGAGAAATGAGGAGCAGAATAGTGGGTTTTCGTTACAAAATGTGTCGGATAATCTGGACTAAATAGTATGAATTCGTCAACATGTAAAATTAAACAAGCATTAGTATTCTTGTTGGTAACAGTGTCGACAAAAAAATAACGTAGAGGAAAATCCGAGTACTTATACCTACTTGGAAATAAAAAGAGCCTTGAAGTTACCATGCAGGACTTCCCAAAAAGTACAAGCTGCTTTATTAACTGAATCATTAATTTAAAAATAGCTTTAAATCCTCAATATGCGGGTAAGTACTTCAGCCTTTGGTAAGTCTGAAAAATACCACTTACCAAGAGATGTCATATTACCCAATAACTGAGTTGTGGAGGTCAGATAGGCAGTCGCTCTTTGTTAAATACTAGTATTCAGCTGTATCCCGTTAGACTGGAAGCCGACCCCAACATAGTTGGGCAAAAGGCTAGACAGATGTGACACGGAAAAGTCCATACATTTTTCTCAATACTTCACTTACACACAGCGACACATTAAGGTATACATTACCAGTATAACAAGGCCTCGCTTTGTATAGATTTCCAATATAACGAGAGATCCGCAGAAACTGGTTTTCTATAGCTTGATTTGCCGCCGTGTGTACAATCAGCAATGACAGCTCAGTGATCACCCTTTCCTCATACAGTATTGATGAGTTCACGTCATCACGTGGAACTAATTACCTAGTATTAAGTATTACCTCAGCATATGACATTACTGTCAGCTATTTACAATGGGAACCATTATAAAGAATGTCATCGTATAGTATGAGCTCATAACACACATAGCGGCAGAGTGATGTGTTGAGAAAATAGGCGTCATTAAGTGGAACATTTTATCAATAAAAACATGATTTGTCATGTTTAGAAGTTATGACTGATTGGTCTACGGCAAACTGTTGGTTTTACTTCGATGATATTAGTATTGAAGATTTTATTGTTAAAGGCGATCTGGTTTTGAGGAAATCTATGTACTGAAATAGAAGATAAAGCTAGTACTGACTGGTGACTAAGAAGACAGTCAGTTTGCAAATTAAAAAATATGACTTATTGAAGAACTACTTACGTTTCTTACATGGCTAGAAGCTAATGGCCGAAAAGGAAAAAAGACTCGACTATAAGAACCGAAAAACTGCTAAATGAGATAGCTATAATTGTAAACATAAAATTATATCTGTATTAAATATGTAAAACAAAGTCTTCAATTTAAATATTATTTTTATGAAACACTTCATTTTTGCATCTCTAGTACCTACATATTGTGGAGGAGCTCATGGCTAAATAATAACAGCCGCTCAGGTCGATCTTTAGGTTAAGCCGTGCTTGCCTAGGTTAGTCTGTGGGTGGGTGACCGTCCATTACATACCGAGTTTCCTTCGTGCTTCGGAAAGCACGTTAAGCCGTTGGTCTTGGCTGTCATTTGTAGTTCTTTGACAGTCGTTAAGCAGTCAGTGGCCCGAAAGTCTGACAGTCTTACCAGGGGGTATCGTATTACCCAGTACTAAGTTGGTTGTGGAGGTCAGATAGGCAGTCACTCTATGTAAAATATTGGTATTCAGCTGCATCCGGTTAGACTGGAAGCCGACCCCAACATAGTTGGGAAAAGGCTAGACAGATGAGTACCTACATATTGTAGGTACCTAATGAAGTTGTTCCACTGACCTTTATGTAGTACACCTCCATTTTTATCAGCAATGAATTCACTCCTACTTTGTCGCCTACAGATTTTTATCTTGCCATTTAGGATCGCGTGGAGAGATCACTCTGAATAAAAAACGTTGATTGTACTTTTAGTAGGACAACACGTTTTGTGTCTTCTAGAATCTAGATAAATGATTGTATCAATTGTGATACACGCAAGTAATTAATCTTGATGAGGGTTTTCTTTCTTCGAGTAATAAATCTGGTAGTCCCTGTCAAGGATGTATGTTTTTGAAAAAAATGTGTAGGTGCTAACACGTCTCTTGAGAGGAAAAATAGATGTCTGTTTTTTTTCTGTGTCTGCTATTTGCGAGTTTACCAAGTATGTTGGTAGCTTTAACATCTCATGGTAGTGTCAGTCTTTAGGAACATGTACCCTGTATAATCCATGCTAATATTATAAATGCGAAAGTAAGTTTGTTTGTTTGTTACCTTTTCACGACTAAACCACTGAAGCGATAATTCTAAAATTTTGGTACCTTTCATTACGAAAAAAAAGTAGAAAATTGCAATATCTACACGGTCAATATGTATGGAACAGCTGTTTTTTATTTAAATTACCAGCATCGGTGTCCCTTACATCCTGTATATGAGAAAAACGGTGAATAGTTATGGAGGTTGACAGACGCTTTTTGGGAGATTTTTGCTTCATTACGTGATTTGAGAAGTACAAAGGGTTAGATACAATAAAATACCGTAAATAGTTCCTTGAAAAACCTTCTACGCGTCAATATCCTGTTAGCGATCACCTCATTTTTATATATAACACAAATTTCACCTGATTGGCATGCAGGAGGCATATTGACACGTGTGGTTGTGTGTGTGTGCGTATGCTTGTCACGCCATCAAACGTCACGATACGCACACAAAGAATTAGATAAGATTCCATTTTGTAACGAACGTAACTTGACCATCAATGTTTTGTTTTCCTGTGCATTTGTGTTTATTATGTATTTCTACTTGTTCTTTTTTTCTGAATATTGACCACGTGTTATTTACTTCCTTGACCGGCCGGAGATATTATTATACTCTACCTATTCCAATATCTGGTAATAAAATAATAAATCAATTAAAACGAAATATTGTGATTGAATGACTTAATCGACTAAAATGCATCTAAGTTTATTTGTGTTCGTTTTTTTCCTTTTAAGTCGGGTTTTTTGATACCTAAACAAAAAACTAAAAATCTTCATCCATTCGTTCTGCATATGCATCCATTAGGGGTCGGTTATACTGGTAAGGACAATTTGCGGACCGCTGCGGACTCCGGACAGATACTACTTCAAAAAGTTTTCGTACGGAGGTGTCCATGTCCGGAGCCGCGTCCTCAATTTGTCCGTGCCGGCGTGACTGAATCTTTATACGATTCAATTGTTTTATTACCAATTGAATTTTCGATTCCCCTCGTAAAACAATCATTGCACTCGTCTACGCGACTGTACTCCAAAGTACAGTCAAACACACAAGCCGTTCCCCGAACCATCGGAGTATACGAGTTTATATTCCGAGTGCATCGGTGCATCGATATCGAAGGGTACGTCTCTTTGGCGGCCATTTTTGTGGCAACACAGGTACTTCCTTAGGAGCTAGTGTTACCAGTATTCTGAGAAAAGGTTGATAGGTACCTGAAACAAATGAAAGGAATTCATTAGTATTTAATGGATGAGGTTGTAGGAATTGACGTTTATTATAGAGTACACGTTAAGTTTACAAAGCCTAACTTCCTAACTGATCTATACTAATATTATAAGCTGAAGAGTTTGTTTGGTTGAACGCACTAATTTCAGGAACTACTGGTTCGAATTAAAAAAATATTTTAATGTTGGATAGATAGATATATCGAGGAAGACTCTAGGCTATAAAATATCACGCTACGACATAAGGGGCGGAGCATCAACGAAAAATGTTGCAAAAACGGGGAAAATAGTATTTTTATAATAATTACACGCGGACGAATGTCGCGGGCAACAGCTAGTAATATTATAAAAGCGAAAGTAAGTTTGTTTGTTAACTTTTCACGTCAAAAACACTGAACCAATCATCCTGCAATTTTGCATTATGCGCTGTCAGGTTTACGAAACGGACGTAGGGTACCTTTCATCTCGAAAATAAGTAACGTTCCCGAGGAAAACAACAATAACGTTCTTATGTTAAATTCTAAATTAACGCTAGCGAAACCGCGGACAGAAGCTAGTTAATTATAATAAAATTTAAATTCTTCAAAAACTAGAGAAAGTCATTTCATTTTCGTTTCATTCATTTCATAGTTATACTTTTAAAAAGGGAACATTAAGAGTATCTTGAGAAAAAGTCAAAACGGGTCACATCAGAAAAAGTAGGACAATGTATCTACCATAATAAAACTATACGCATCAATTTAAAACAAATAAAACGAGGAACTTAAACAGACACCACATAAATAACCATCCAACCAAAACGTCGCACATTTACATAAATCATCAAAATGTCGTATCTACAAAAGACACAAATACATCAATCGTTATAGAATGCTAATAAAAACAGAACACACTTGATAGCCATACATCTTTCATACATTATTATGCAACGAAGCATCATAACGAAATTATGTTCGTGCGTCGATCACAAGATACTTTCACCGAAACACAGGCTTGTATTTGGTTACGGGGAGTATGACAACCGATTATAAAAAAAAGTTATGTAATTTTGACTGCCTCTTTGGTCTAGTGGTCTCAAGCGCGACTGCTGGGCATGAGGTCCTGGGTTTTGAGGTATTGGGCTTTTCCATCAGGAATTTTTCAGTAGCAGGCTCGGGTATGAATTTGTGCCCGGTTGATGGCAATAGGCTCGCGCCCTATCCCATGGGACTTAATCATAACTGGCGAACGTGGGTATACTCTTTAGGTAAACCTATGTTACCTTATGTTATGTAATTTTGCCCGTTGACACGCGGTGAAAATTAGTAGGGTCGCTAAGGCTATGATAGCTTCTTCTTCGTGTAAAATAAGCTTCGACCAGAATTCTAAGCAGTGATAGCCTAGTGGTGTAACCGTTGGACTGTCAAGTCATGCCAGTTTGAACCCAAGGCCTCTTATTTTTCGGATTCATGTGCGTATTGTATAATTATCACTTGTTTCGGTGGATGAAAACATCGTAATGAAACCAGCATGCCTGAGAGATATTTCTCGAAGGCATGTAAAGCCCATGGGCGCCATAAAAACTCTGATACCAGGTTCGGCACTCGACACGATAAAGAGACCAGAATTCCGCCACCTCATTAGCGTTAATATTGGCCTCGGACAGGTCTCTCAAGGTACAAGTGGAGATGGTCATCGTCTGCGCTGAGGATCCACAAATAGCTAAGACAGATTATTCTGTATTTCTGAAGTAGAAGTGAATATTGAACTTTATTTTGTTTGGGTTTTGCTAAGGCAATCAATTTTCAATTCGGCAAGTTTTTTTACTACGTTTTCAAGAGATCATTGATAGAATGACAACAAATTCTTTCTACCCAAATCCCTACCTGTACCAACAACAAAATTGACGCTTCATCTATAAACCGGCCAATTTGAGATAAATAGCTTATCGTACACCCGAAAACAGTAATCAGGTATCATCTCAAACTGCCCTCTTGTTATTTTTTTTTCTCATAATGGTGTCCATCACACGTCATGGCTCGCTATCGAATGATTTATTAAGGGCTCTTATCAATCAATGATACACTTTGTACCTGTCAGAATAGAGTTTGAATTCAATTGTTATATTACCGATTAGATGTTTTCGTGTATTAGTTCGATAAGTTTGATGTGTGAGATCAATCGGGCCGTGAAAGCTGGGTCGATTTCTTTTGAGTTATTTAAAATTACTGTAGCTATGATTATGTTGATGCTTTTCTCACATCCTAATCTTGAAACGGCCACTACCTTTTTGTGTTGCGTAGGAAATATACTCCATGATAACGAGTTTCTAGCCAATGCCAATAGGCTCGCCCTCTATTACATGGGACAATAAAACTGGCGAAATTTGGGTTTACTATTAGGTGCAGCTCTGTCTAACCCGTCGGGGGTTACTGGCGTGATGTTATGTTAAGTACCTAACTATACGATCACTGTGTATCTTGCAGACTCAAACCACGTACTTCTGATTTTTTGGATTCATGTGCGTATTGTATAATTATCACTTGCGTTGGTGAAGGAAAATATCGTGAGGAAACCAAACGAGCATGTCTGAGAGATATTTCTAGGTGGCATGTAAAGCCAAGTCAGAGGCCCATGGGCGACATATAAAAACTCTGACACCAGGTTAGGTACTAACCAAACAAAAAAGAAGATCTTGCAAACTGGAAGATTCAGTACAAATTTACAAAATCCACTTCTCAATACTATTTTTTTTTCTAAAAATTCCAACTAAACCATAATACTGGCAACTTCACCATGGATACCTTTCATCAAAAATCCCAAAAAAAGTACTTTCTTTCATCACAACCCGTGTCCCCAATACCAACAATAGGGCCATCGTTCCGAATCATTCCCACCGCAGTCACGTCGATCATGAGCCGAGTTTAGTTCCGGCGTCCACTTCCTCTGTACTGATTGACATTACTTAATATACCATTGATTGTTGAGTCATCAATTATGAGGTGAAATGTCATATAGAAAGGTATCGTTACGTGACTTTATTGTACGGTTTTATGATTAGGATTTTGTAATCACTCAGCTAGATGGATCCGTGATCTTAAAAAGGTGGCTGGGTCTGACTGGATGCGAAATACACAGGGTGTTTTTCATCACACCCTCTCACTCGTCATCACACCCTCACACACTTCATACATAATTATGTATATACCCTTCATCACACCCTCACACACTTCATACATATGTACATACTCTTCATCACACCCTCATTCATACTCACACTCATTTAAGCGTGTTTTCGCGTGTTATCGATATTATGTTTTTATTTAATTATTTGAATATGTTTACTTGATTTTAATTTTGATTGGTAAACGTACATGTTTTGTTATTTATTTGTAGTTTAGAGAAGATTTTTTTATTTATGTTTTCGCCACCGCATATGTTTTATTTTTTTCCCAATGGTAAACCCTCGATTTGTATTGGTCCCCAAGATACAGGCTTTGTCTAGTTTGGGGCCAATGTAAAACCTTTTTGTAACATTTTTGTTTTCATTTTTTTTTGTTTATATGTATTATTGTTGGCGCGCAGCTTACGAGAGATCTATGTCTAACTGCAGACAGCGACAGGTCAAGTTGATTATTTGAATGACACAGTCATTTATGTAGACAAACTTAAAGTCGTTGTTATATTTTGTGTTTTTACCATTTCAATCATCATGTCATCTGTAATCATTATAGTGTTTAGAAAAGGTGGTAGATATGGTATATATAGCAGGTAAAGAATTAGAACTATAAATATACACAGTTGAAGAATTTCTTGCCAGTACTTGAATTGATCAAACGCCAAAGCGTGATCTAAGTAAATCAGAACACGTTCACTTCTCAGATCCTTGTTGTCTCAAGGATTCCAAATAATGGATGTTTTACTGATTTTGTTAGATATGATTTTCCCACAAATATTAAATACATGCATACATAAATTCATGCTGGTGGATAGGAGTACTTATTTCGAAAGCACATAAAGCCGTGCACTACGATCCTTTTAGACTCCTTTGGCTTTGTCTACAGTATCATCGCTTTAAGTTTGCAATACAAGATGGCGCTGCTTGTCAACAAAAAATGCATCGACATGTCAAACTTGGTACATTTATTTTAGTTCTGTATTTTCCCACCTACACAGATGAGTTGGTTGGCTCGTGGCTAAATAATAACAGCCGCTCGGGTCGATCTTTAGGTTAAGCCGTGCTTGTCTAGGTTGGTCTGTGGATGGGTGACCACCCATTACATACCGAGTTTCCTCGGTGCCACAGAAAGCTCGTTAAGCCTTTGCTCCCGGCTCTCATTTGTAGATCTTTGACAGTCGTTACAGGTAGTCAATGGCCCAAAAAGACTGACAACCAGTCTTACCAAGGGGTATCGTATTACCTAGTACTAACTGGGTTGTGGAGGCATATTGTTACCTGGCCATATTAACATTTTAAAATCTTTAAAAAAATGCCGCATTTCACGCCAAGTTCTTCCTGTATTGTCTGTGTTTAATAATATTAATAAAACATCAGCGTATGTCACTGACGCAACTCTCTCGACGGACGGCCAGACAAACTAATCCCTCACTGACAAATCGGCCGCCGTCTCAAAGCCGATTAATAAATCATTTTGAACGGTTTTTGATTTGAAAAAAGAAAAATAGAATAACTATTTTGTTTATACAAATATACTTTTTGATTGTACATTTCTATTGGATGGTGAAAGAAAGGGTATTATACATTTGATTTGTTTTGTGTTTGACAAAATGCATTTTATTTAGATGGAGTTTGGTTTAAGCCATTTGATATCAATTATAATAATGTTTAGCGTCCTTATTACATTGCAGCAAATCGATTGCGGCAGATTATACAGAAGTCCGAAGAGTATAATCGGCCGCTGTGTCTTGCATTTGTGGACTATGAGAAGGCTTTTGACTCTGTCGAGACCTGGTCAGTTCTAGAGTCTCTGCAGCGATGCCAAGTGGACTGGCGATATATCCAAGTGCTGAGAAACCTCTATGAAAACGCCACAATGACCGTCCGAACTCAGAACCAGCAAACAGAACATATCCCATTGCGTCGGGGGGTGAGGCAAGGGGATGTAATTTCCCCGAAATTGTTCACCAACGCACTGGAGGATGTGTTTAAGACGCTGAAATGGGAGGGACGTGGGATTAACATCAACGGCGAGTACATCTCACATTTGAGATTTGCAGACGACATCGTCATACTGGCTGAATCGCTGCACGACTTGCAGCAGATGCTGGATGGCCTAGTTGATTCTTCAATACGCATTGGTCTCAGGGTGAACTTGGACAAAACCCAGGTTATGTTCAACGAACACGTCACCCCAGGACCTGTTGTTGTCAATGGCGGTCCTCTCGAAGTTGTTCGAGAATATGTTTACCTCGGGCAAACTCTGCAGTTTGGTAAGAACAACCTTGAGAGGGAGGCTAACAGAAGAATCCAGCTGGGCTGGGCAGCGTTTGGGAAGCTTCGTCGGGTCTTCTCGTCGCGTATTCCACAGAGTCTAAAGACTAAAGTCTTCAACCAGTGCGTCCTGCCTGTTATGACTTACGGGGCCGAAACGTGGACACTCACGGTACGGCTGGTTCATAAATTCAAGGTCGCTCAGCGAGCTATGGAACGCGCTATGCTTGGAGTCTCTCTGAGGGATCGCATCCGAAACGAGGTGATCCGGCAGAGAACCAGAGTTGTCGACATAGCTCACAGAATCAGCAAGCTGAAGTGGCAATGGGCCGGTCATATTAGCCGTAGAACCGATGACCGTTGGGGTAAACGTGTTCTTGAGTGGAGACCGCGAATCGGCAAACGTAAGGTGGGACGCCCTCAGGCTCGGTGGAGTGACGATCTTCGCAGGGTGGCTGGTAGCAACTGGAAGAGAGTTGCTGAGAATCGACTTGAGTGGCGTGCGATTGAGGAGGCCTATGTCCAGCAGTGGACTGCTATGGGCTGATGATGATGATGATGAAATCGATTGCAAGTTTTGGCTTTCGTTTTCATATCACTTATATTCTAATCTTAACTAATATTATAAATGCGAAAGTAAGTTAGTTTGTTACATTTTCACGCCTAAACCACAGAACCAGTCATCCTGAAATTTTGCATGTACGTTGTCAGGTGTACAGAAACGGACATAGGGTACATTTCATTCCGAAAATAAAAGTTGTTCCCGAGGAAAACAACAGTAACGTTCTTATAGATGGCACCACGTGTCTTATCACAAGCAGATTGCAACCCGAATTGATTTTGAAATAAAGTGTGTAAAAAGACCCTTATATTACCCGAAATGTATTTGTTCTCCCCGTCATTGCGATCATTTTTTTGTTCTAGACCATACCTGGGAACCTTCTAGTTACGGAGATATTGGGGGTCAAAGTTCCAACTTTTTCACAAGTTTTTTTTAAAATTCATGTTTCTAATGTAAGATTTATTATTATATTATTTTTACTTTAAACACCTACACGACCCTCGTACTATTCAACCCATCCATTAGCACAATGTTTTGAGTGCGTTACATTGAGTTTTACCGAAAAACGTGATTTTTCACCCCAAAAAAAAAAGTCGTTTCCCAGCAATATTTTTTGCGTAAAGTTACTTAGTTGGATGTACAGAATGCTTGGTTGACGGCTTCGTGAAGGGTCTGTTTACACCCTGTATAATGCGAGCGAAGCCGCGGTCAAAAACTAGTTCCCATATATCTGGAATATTTGGAATAAGCCAAAAACATGTTTAACTCAGTATAAAATGTCATAAGTCAATATTATGTCACAAATGATTCACAGACACAATTAGGTACAGTCGCGGATTGCGTAAGGATGCACCTTTCACCCGTACATGCAGTTCTTCGTGACTGTACTGAATGTTGGTACAGTTAGGTACTCTCATATCTGATGTTTAGATAGGATTTGTGAAACGTAACTTATTGAAATAATGAACATGTGTGCTCTGATTGGTCTTGTGGATGCATCTTGCATAAATCTATTTTGAGAGGTACTTCTTTCAATTTCCAGTTATAGGCAGTTAGCAGCCATATTTATTTGTGAGGTGTCAACACAAAGTATTATTATTTTTAAAGAAAATTAACAAAGTTACACATCCAAAAAACACCTAAATAATTCGCCATATTTTTTTTTGTATTTTTTACCAAATTAGTGACTCTACTGACAGGATAAAAAAAGCATCTAAAATTACTAAAAGTTAAAGAATACGAAAGTAAATAAATAATACGAAAGAAAGAAAGAAAGTTGCCTTAATCATACGCAGAATGGGGGGCATTCTGAAGGTATTTGCGGAAAGGCTGGATGGGCCGACAATTGATAGGTTTGTCAAGCTACATGTCATGAATGGGGCTTGATAAACTTACCAAAAATATAATGTTTAATAGTTTGTAGTTATAATTGTATTTACTAACACTATATGGGCCATGTTGTCTGAAATAAAAGATTTAATAATAATACGTTTCTGTGCTTACCAAAAAGTTCACGGTAAGTGAATCACAATGGCTTTCTTCAAAAGGATGAAAGTGTCGACACAGTTGGACACGACTCGTGGCGGCAACGTGCACAGTGGGAACTTCAGAACGTTTGATAAAAGAATCTGTCGTGACCGAGTGTCACATTTTGTGTCATTTTTTGTCGGTCATCAGGTCGAGATTAGTTACAGTGTGCAGTGGTATAATTTTCTATTCGATTATTATAAGGAAATGAAATTGCAAATGCTCAATCATAAAAATTCGTTGCATATTTCCGTGTAACAATTTAATCATCTTTTTAAAAAAATGCGTTGCACTATTATACGCATGTTAAACAAGCCAATAAAATACATACGTACGTACTAAGCGTACGGACATTAAATTTGCAATAAAATAATAATTACCGCTTACATATTTTTAGACTTTCTTGTTTACGTTCATGTAACTTCATATCCAATTTGTACTCTATAACTTCGTGATTAAGGTTTGATATTATTTGTACATGAGCGTTACGGTCTTTGCGTCCATACAACACGACATTTGTATTTAGACGTGAATTTCTCGACTTTTCTCTTACTTTCCAAGTTGAATAACCGAGGTTAGCGCATCTCATAAAATTACATCTTTATGAATATTTATAACAATTTTTTATGAATATTATGTCACGAATTTTTTGCGATTTCACCGGCCATATGAACTCATTTATCTGCTTTAATTTGGGGTTTTTATGTGCTAATTAATTCTGGTTTTGATTTATGGACTAATTAGTCACTTTTGTCAGTAATGGCCGTGTTTGAATAGCTGGAGATGACAACATCCTTTTGTTTATTGATTTTATATTACGAAAATTAGTTATTAAATCCTTTTACTGGAGGTTTTTATTAGAGCATTGACTCTTCTAATTAGATCGTACTTTTTATTCGCGACACATTAAAAAGACAATCACTTGTCTCTCTAAGAATAGACAGCATTACATTCCAGTAGCGAAGGGTCAGTTTTGTAAGAGGTAAGCCGGAGTACATATCTTTAATGTGATTATATTATTTGTCTATCTATAGAATACTGACTGTGCCATTTTTCAAAGGGAAGCCGGTAGGGATCGAGTTGTATGGAACCTACATTCTATCAACGATAACTAATGGCACAGGCTACTAAGACGCTTCAGCCCGCAACCGACTGAAAAGAAAGACGAAACGATATGAAAACGATTCACATTTATCTAAGCCCTGTAAGCAAATCTATATTGTAAGTTTTTCTTAGATTTAGACGACACATTGACCTTTTTAGAAAAGAAAGAAAGAAAAAATATTTATTTGTCGCAAGGACATAACGTGCATCATACAAAATGACAAAAAATACAATAAACATACAACGCATAACAAATATTTATAATAGGGACAAAAAAAAGAAAAAAAAATCGTTAACATCTTGCATCGTCGTTTTTCGTATTTTCCGCGTTATTTTCCATAAGAATCATAGTAATTACAATACAAATTGGACCATATCATCAACTAGTAATCTGAACTCATCAGATGCAGTATGTCAAGGCGGCTATCATGCATCGCGGTAACCACAGACTAACCTTTGAATCTAGACCAACTGCATACAGTATCATACAATCACTTTTACATACAAATAGACCTGAAGTGCGGTCTGGAATTGTCTTGGCTTTTAGTCATTTGAAACAAATGAATAAATGAGGAGTATAGAATTCATTCTTTAGGAATTCAATTTTTAATATTGAATTTTGTATATATATTTTTTTTACATATCTTTGGTTTTTTTTTAAGGTTACATTGTTGATTAAAACTATTAAATAAACTAAAATAAATAAATTCTGTATATTGAAGTCAGAATATTGAATTTGTGTTGTTATTTAAATTAGCAATATTTTAGTGAGCTGGATAGTGTGACATTTAACAACCAAATATGTGGTTCTAAGTTTTAAGAGTCTTGCAAGTGTGTCTTTGTTTTCTAAACATTTAAAAAAAAATTAAATTAACACAGGATATTTTAAGTGTGCTACCTTTTTTGATTATTCTTGTTCACGTTTTTAGTTCAAGAAAAACCATTAAGTTTTTGAAATTTTGAAATATTCAACATTTTATATCTTTCTACATTTTGAAAGGAAGTATTTAATTTTATAAAAGTTTCCGGAAATAGATGGTTACGAAAGAAACACATTGACATTTTAAAAGTTATAATAATTTATGAACTCCAGTTTATTATATACTTTAGGCAATTCTGTAGACACGAATATGCCATTATAATATTTAAAAATGTAAATAATTAACAAGTCAATATTTTTTTTAATATTTAGACTCGTGTATCATTATTTCCTAAAAATACAATTGAATAATTTATTATGCTCACGCATTCTACCCATACTAAAACGTGATAAAACACGGAACAAACTTTTACAAACTATTGACAAGATTGGTCTCAAATATTGGTTCACAAAAAGTTTAACAAAACCATATTACACCCAGCAAATAAATATGTCCAATATTGGCTCCAATATAAGCATATTAATTAAAAAATATTCGATAGTAGCATTCCAATTTGTGGCGACCGGAGGCCGCGACAAAGGTCGTCAGGTGTTGCCAAAATAAAAATAACGAGTTCTTAAAATGTCACACAAACATAAAATTGACCGATTAATTTGAATGGCGAACCGTACGGGTGTGTGACACCTAGCAACAATTTTATTTTGAACTAAGAACTTTTTATTTTTAAACTAGTTTGCTTGGGTGGTTTTGTTTGCGTTTTTTTTCAGCTGTACATATTTGACTGCTTTGCTAGCATTTATTTCTGCAGTTAATTATAATCTTATGCTGTTGCTGTACTAACGAATAAGCATACTTTTTAAAGATCGTGCAATCCTATTATATCTTTACCTTTTAATATGTAACAGATTGTTTAGGTGGTATATATGTTCTTTTCTAAGTCATCAAATTGTCTTTGTTGTCGATAAGGGTTACCAATTCAGAGTTTTAATATCTTGTTGATAGATATATAATATATATAGATAAGTATTTAGTTTGGGAGAATTCTATTACAAAAATTGTACCAAACATCTATTATTCAAAGCAATTTTTTGTTAAAAGTTGTTGTTCTATTTGGACTTTTATGTTAAATAGACTGTTAATGGCGTTAATTTAATGTTATTCTTTCTGTTAATAATATATTAACGTCAAAAGCTTTGTTTGAGTAATTTGTTACGTATTATTATGTTAATTTAGTCATTCAGAAAAGTGTTAGTTATTATTAATTTTTCATAATAACTATGTAACAATATGGACATGTATAAAATGGCCTATGTTGTTTAAAAAAAAGTGATTCATTTTCATCTCGCTGTCTTGCAGAATATTATTTTATAGATTTTTCTGTAGGTTTCCTCATGAATTTCTATTGATTCCACAGGCAATAATTAAGTCGTTTATTTGGATCGGGACAAAACAACTTTTATTATAAGTTATAACAGCATAGTAATTATGATAACAAATCTACAAACTTATGTAACTTTCCATTCATTAAAATAACTTCAAAAATTACTAATCACTGTACATTTTTTTCTGACAATTAATACATTTCCAATTATTAATCATAATATGTAATTTCTTGTCGACAAAACGAAAACGATTCTTTTCGTTCGAGCCCCAAGGCGTGTAGTTTTGAATTTAGAATTTATTGTATTGAAAAAAAAAATTGAATTGACAGTTACTTTCATCATAATAAGGTTAGAACCGGTTTTAAACGTAATTCGAGCTTAAATTATACTTTGATTAATTACATTCGAATGGACAGTAGGTATCGATATTTCGGGATCAACTTTTAATTGAATTTTGATATCGATACTTGCATTTGTGTCGTTAGTAATGAAAGTGAAGATATTATTAGTTATAGATGGATGCAATGTGTTTTTGGTCTACTGAATGGCTCGCGTCTTGGTGTGACAACAAAATAAGAAAAAAAAAGAAACTCGTTTGGTGCATCTTTAAATGTTATTATGAAAAATATAAAATAATAATCTGTAAAAGGCGTAAGTCCAGTAGCGAATTAAAAAAGGCAAAAAAATATAGAAACTAGAAAAAGCGTACCTATTCCTAATAGCAACCTTTTAGAACAACTTATTTTATTGATGCAAATAAGTCTAAAAAAAACAATGAAATATTGAACGAATTCCTAAGATCACTCATTGAACGCGTGATTTTATTTGAGAATATGCTAATTATGCCAAAGTTCGAATAAATTCGACCTGTTTATGTGCCAATGAGGTCATTATGTAAAATTGAATAGTTGGAGTAAACGTTTATAACCGTATAATTATTGTTAATCCAAAAATAATGTTCTGGACAAAGGTATAAAGTTGGAACGTGTGAATATTATTGATGATGACTATAATTAATTAAAAAAATATTTGCATTTATTGAGGAAGTATCGTGAGTTTATGACCCGTCAATCGTTTCATCTGCTGAATTAATATTGAAATAACGAGCTTACAGCTTTAAATGTTACAATGTTATAACTGATTCTTTACATCACTAGTATTTTCCTGATTGTTTAAGAATAAGAACAAGAAATGTTATTTGCAAATAAATTGTTATTTATAAATAATACATGCAAGTTCTTAAATAAAAGTAGCTCACTATGTCTGCCATTTCTCACGGCGTGCAAATATTTTAGGTACAATTATTATCATTATTGAATCAATGATTTTTAATTTTTACACTTATACATTAAATATATCAGTTACAGTTAAACAAATTTCTTATATTCAATCATTTACATTATCCAATGATTTATTACTTATTTTCCTTGTCCAATATTACAGATTACAATTGTCAAATTCTCACTTTCCTATTAGAAAAGGCTGGTATAAGTTATTATTATTCTATGAGATATGATAGGATGGAGGGGGAGGGGAAGGCCAAAGAAAAGATGGATGGATTGTGTGAGGAATGAAAGAAAAAAGTGTAAATGATGCCTTGACATCTGACAGAAAGAAAAAAATTTGTTGCGCCGACCACAAGTAGAATGGGACAAGGGCAGGAAGATGATGTTATTTTGGTCTTTGTGTTCCATGCCCAAGAGGTGCTAGGCAGGCGACTATTTCAAAACATGAGCCGATTTTTTTTAACGCAGAGTTACATAATTTATTCAGAATTTTCCTTAATTATTTAGTCATTTGGGATTTTTGTCTACCTTACATAAGAAATACCATCGTTGCTAAATCATGTCCTTAGTTAAAAGGTTCTGGTAGGCTTCTTATGCATAATATTATAACTATTAATATGCCAAAAATGTCGCCATCTTATCGAAGGCTGTTTCATAGTCCAAACAAGGACTGGTTTCGAGATCCGGGTTGTGATGATTAAAAATAAAAGTGTCTTCTTTATGTATCTGATTTATAGCATTATATAATTATGTTATAATATATTCTTACATTTTAATGTGTTCTAGATACTTAACTTTTAATTTTTTTTCACAGTTGTATCTTTGGTAGTTACGTCATTTTGAAATGTTATAGTTTACGCATTTTAAGAAAATTTAAACACATGTCAAAATATATATTTTTTTAAATATTTTTGCCCGGTGGAATAAAAACTACATTTTGCAGGACAAAAGTATGATCGTGGCGTGGTAATTTATTACGAATTTCACCGAAATTGGATCACTTATTTATTGAAAACAGCACACAAACTCTATCACAGTCATATTTTGTAATACAAGAAAAGATGAGTCACCAAATCACCTCAGAAAAAAAATCGGTCAATCTATTTCACACATTTCATTGTCGTATGTATAGTACAAACATACAAACAGTACACAAGGACATTCAATTTCCTTACACAACACGGCTGAACATGTTCAAGATCACTTCAGCTTCCGATTTATTTGAGTTTAGTTCCTAAAACGAGTGATTTACGTGTCATTTTGGAATAATGTTTTTATTCGGAAATGTTACAGTTCAATGTTAGTGAGTCATATTATATTATTCTAGATATTAGATTTGAGAATCGTTTTATTGATTTGATATTGGTGCGTGTAATTGTTTTTTTTTTCGAATATAGAGGACGATTGAAATGTATGTTGTTAATTCTGTTTTTGCTTAATTTGCTAAATTGATTATCGAACAGTTAAAGTAAAGATTTTGTTTTCTTTTTAAATTATTTATAAACAAAAACATTATAAGGTCATAGTAGGATGACTGCGGGACTGTTCGAAAGAGATACCGCGGCCCTGGAACACAAAGGGCAAAGAAGGAACATGGATGGGTTTTAGTCAGTAAAGTCTGACATTCCCTTCCACTCCGCCCAGAGCGGGAGGGGGGGTCATTTGATGATTTCCCATCATCCCAGGTGAGGTTAAAAAACATTGCGAGGGGGAATACGCATAATGTATTTGATTTTTATTCAAAGACAGTTTTACAAGCGAAAAACCAAAAAAAAATATTTGAAAATCATGCAACTTGTCTTGTATACAAAGACTTATAATAACTACAAAGCAAGTTTAATTAAAAAAACGATTGCTTCCCGCTATTTCAACACGAGTAGCAATCGAACTATTAATAACTAACGATTGTATAATACTTTACGACTGTCCAATATAACTATTTTGTGGTTATAAAGTTATTAAAGGGAACCACTTAAGGTTTTATGATTTACGTAACTAGCGATCAATCGAAATTGTTTGAATGTGATGTTAAACTAACATGTATAAAGGGTGTAAAAAGACCCTTAACGAAGCCGAAAGGCACTTGTTCTCCTCGTCATTGCGGTAATTTTTTTGTTCTGGACCATACCTGGGAACCTTCTAGTTACGGAGATATTGGGGGTCAAAGTTCCAATTTTTTCACAAGTTTTTTTTTAAATACTACTTTTTATGGTTCTAACTTTACTCCAATTACCTCCATGGTCCGTTTACTATTCAAAGCATCATTCAGCAATAAGTTTTGAGCGCATTATATTGAGTTTTACCGTAAAATGTGATTTTTGACCCCAAAAAAAAAAATCGTTTCCCAGCAAAATTTTTTGCGTAAAGTTACTTAGTTTGATGTACAGAATGCTTGGTTGACGGCTTCGTGAAGGGTCTGTTTACACCCCGTATATCATTATTGGTTCAAAGTTGGTATTGCTGACTTACATCATCTGCTTAGCCTTTTAGCTTTTAGCTTCCAGTCTAACCGGATGCTGCTGAATATCAGAATTTCACATGGAGCGACAGCCTTACTGACCTAATACGTTACCTACCCAAGACTGGTATGACAGCCGGGACCAACGGCTTAAGGTGCCTTCCGAGGGACGGAGGACTTAAGTAATGGGTGATCACCCATCCATTTTTAGTATAGGGGTAAGGAAGGAAACAGGAAAGGAGCAGGAAGCCACCTGCTACGAGCCTTATATTCCTCTCGCCTTTTGTATCGATTAATTATGTTTTATTGTTGCCTTTGGTCTAGTTGTCGGAAGCGCTACAGCTGAGCACGAGACCCTGGGTTCGATTCCCGGGTCGGGCATATTGTTAGTTTGCACCTCTGCCTACAAGCATGATGTTATGTTTATGTATATTATAATGTGCCAAAATCACGACTTTCGTTACAATAGTTTCCTTCTGTAGGTACTCAAATCGAAAATACTTTGTTTCAAACGAAACTTAGGTATATTATTGCAGGAATTCTTTTGATGAAGAAAGCATACTTTAGACATCATAAAAACATTTATCAGCAACATAAAATGCAAGGGCCCGATGTTTCCCCAACACGAATATTTTAATTTGACACTTTAAAATTGCGCTTTCAACGCTCGGGCGTCGCTCGTCGGCAAATGTCGTCAGTGGTCGGTTTCGTAAGCGGCGCGCGCGTCGCTAATAGTGTAATGGCGAAAGCAAACAGGTGCCTACTGTGTGTTTTATTCATTTATATACAGATGCTAGGCTTCATCTATTGTATGGGGCACTAACAATTGTAAGGGCTTAAGCTTTTATTTTAAAATTTTATGTTTTTAGGTGTTTACTTAAGATCGTATGTGCAAATGTGTTGAGATATAAATTTTTATGTGTTTGTTTGATGTTTTATATGTACAGGAGGTGTTAAATGATGCCTGCATTTGACATACATTTGTTAGGCCCAGAAGGAGATGGCGTGACGAGCTGGACTTTTGTCAAAAGGATTGGGCCCAAATAGCCAAAGTCAGAGATAGAGGGAAGGGGGGCCTTGGTCTGCAGTGGGACACATCAGGCTCATAATAATAATAAAAAAAATGTTTTACTGTAGTCACTCTGGTCAGTCCGTAACTTGTATATTTATGGCACGGCAAAAAAAAATACTTCAAATTCCTTTTGATTTTTTTAACATAACATACGGCAATGGAGTCGTCATCTATTACGCGAGACAGAAACAAATGGCAAACGTAAGTGCACTTTTAGGTGCACCTCTGTCCAACTCTTCGAGAATTATAGGCGTGATGTTGTTTTCTAAAATGTGTCATGAATACGGTATTTGTGTCATTTCGTGACTGCATCAGGGAAATCTGTGAGACGGCACAAAAACTGTCATGTTTATCAAGTGATCGCTAATCTTAAATAAATTACTGGTTTTATAGTGACCTACTTACATGTTTTATGTGAAAATTTACAGGCACTTTCTGTATGTTAATACAGCATTTTACTACTTACAAGATTTTGTTTGGCTAAACGTGTGTACCGCACGTGTGAATCTTGCAAATAATTACGATGCTGACTTTGAAATAGTATTTTTATGTTGTGTATAACCGTAACTAGAGACGTGCAGGATGACGAAATTCGAAAAACCGAAATTCCAGCGTTAATTAATTATATTACTTACAACTGTTTTCGTGTCCAATTTCATTGTAAGAGAAACAATAAAAATCTAGCAATTTTACACATTTAACAGTTTTTCAATTAACTTTAGTTGACCAATTCATAAGAATATTGCACATTTAGTTAACTTTCAAAATATTAACTGGTATACAATTTTATACGTTAGTGCAGTGGTTTTATAGTTGCTACTTACTAGAGCCAAACAAAGGTCAAAACTGTAAGGTAATAAATACTTGATAAAAGATTAAAAACAATACATAACACGCAACTCTATCAATCAGTAAGTTTCTTAAAAGGCAATACTAAATTTTAAAATAATCGATTTTCAGCATCACTGAAAAATCAACCCAATAAAAAGAACACACTTCATTGAATTCTCAGCTTTATAGAATACTTTGTGATAAGGTTGAATTTTGTCTGGCACGTAATCTTGTTCATATCCTACCGGAATGAGCGTTTCTAGCGAATCGGAAAAGATAATGGCTGAAAAGATACACAGAAATAATGTTCTTCCGTCGGCCTTAATACTCGTATTCGGAAATGTTCGGGTAAAACAATGCGTGTTCGGTTACTTAGTACAGTCGTCAAAAAAGGTTGTTGAGTTGAACATTTTTTCATTCTTATTTTTATTCTTACAAATTGCAATAATATAGCTTATGTTCTATAGCGAGCTTAACCCAGAATTGGGTTTTCTTACAGCAAACCATCATCTCATCATTTCAACTTAATAAAAAAAACGCGATCACTACATACAGTGTAGACATTTCTAAAAACATTAAGTACAATGTTTCTTTAAAGTTATGATTTGGCGAAACTTAAACATTGCTAGTACTAGACGATTATGTGTCAAGCTATGATTTTAGCAAAAAAGTTTTTTTAAGATTCAAATTGAATAATATCATTACTATGGTCAGCAACTCAGATAGTTTTTAATCTTGAAGTATTTTGAAACAAAATTGTTTAGTGACTTATATTGCAGACTGTACACAGTGAGTATGTTGTTAAAACGAATGCCGAAAATATTTGTTTAAATTGCTAAATAACGTAACAGTCGAGTTAATTAATTGTTTGTGTTACAGAATGTGTGTAAATATTTTACAACGTAATATTTACAATTTTAATTCAAATACGACATTCTAAGGCTTTACTTTCTTTGATTTCTATTAGTTAAGATTATATTATATGACATCGAACCAATGTAGTCTTGAAAATATTAAGAAAAAAAATTAACATATAAGGCCGAAGCTCTCAAAAGTATGATGACATCAAAACGACTAATTTAAAACCTAATCAAAATTTCATTTTTCCAATGCTCTAGTGTCATAAACACATTGATCCATTCACAAACAATCAGTCCATTGACATACGCTCAATGTAACTGATCTATGACGAGTGTTTCACATGGCTACTGTGTGTGTGCAAGCGCAAACATACACACACACTTACATACACATATGATCATGTTACTCAACCTGACGACCTGTCATTGTTGGCGTCAACAATATGGCACAAGGATAGGGTTGCCTGTGTTTGTTTGTTTATGCTTTTTCTTGTCTTTGAATTTTGTTTGTGCAAAATGTTAAATTCGATAGGAAAAACTAATTTCGAATACGATGTTATATTTAACTCGTTATTTTGATGTTTTTTTTTTGTTTTCTTTTATTTGTTCCTACAAATAATATGAAATAAGACAAGTCTAAACTTCTCTGGTAATAAATAAAACTAACTAAATAGTAGTGCCAACTAATGGTCGTTTATACTTTTTTTGTAACCTAATTCTGAAGTAACCCATATTTAAGGTCACTGCAATAAAACAGAGCACTATTTCATCAACAAAATCTCACAATCATGGCTCCAAAAAAAAAAAAAAAACGCACTTTACAAATAATTGCCAAAAAATGTCAACAAAAAGTTACAAAATTTCTCCGTCAACCAACCCTAAATAGTAACGTTATTTGTAATCCATGACAAAGCGGTTAACCGGACCATTAGTTCTTTTGAAACCTATAAAATTGTAGCTTGAACTTTGAAGTCACTATTGTATTAATTCTTTTTGTATAAAAAGTGATATGTTGAAATGTTTTTGACTGGGTGCAGCGTGGGACCACTGTGCATGTTCATGAATGGTCAGATTCTGTCCCCTGTTTTATTTGATGACACAGATTTTGCATTTAGCGTGACGTGTGGCTTGTATATTTTTTGTCCAGAAAAAATGTGAAGTTGCAACACTGTGTTTGTTTTAAGCTTCCTTTCATGTTTATTGAAGTTGATAATTTATTAAACACTTTTAGTACTTAAATGTTAAAATAGTTTGTTTTAAAATTATTTAATAAGTGTTTCTATTTTCTATTGACTCAGTAAAGTAAGTATCAAGTCTTACTAACATAAATTGCCCATGTGTTGGTGTTTAATGACAATATTGCATCAGAAATGATGATGATAGATACTACAAGTACAAGTCCTACTACTGTAGGATTTAATTAACTTCTTTAAAAAAAACACTTTGACTACATAATGTCACTGATTCAAATCCGACATTATATTAGTTAATTCACGATGTTTGTAAAGTCTATGATTAATATGATAATTATCGTAATAGACACTGGCTTTTTACTGAAAATCACTGATATTTTACTAAGAATTACTTCTTTTTCTTTCATTTAATTCCTCACAGAATTCATTATGCCACCTGTCCCATTAATCTGCATTAATTTGCAAAAGAAAAACCATAAATTGATAATATTAATTTACGATTCGTAAAGCCTTTTTTTAAATAAAATTAATTGAAGAAAAACTTTGTAAATATCAATCAAAGATGTTTTTATCCATATTTAATTTAATTCAATCACAATATTACAAATCTATAAGGCGAAGATGACATAATCAATGAACTGAGTTTCCTAAGACCTGTTGTAACTCTGTTTTGGGAGCCTTGGCAAGTACGTACGCACTGCATACATTATACAACACATTTGCATACTCCTGAACTTAAGCAAAGTTGAATATTCAAGTTATATTTGAGTGAAGAGTAGGTTTTTAATTATTTCCTAGGTTTGTACAAGTTCCTTTATTTTTTTAGTACATATCTATTCAAATTATTTGAAACTGTCTGTTCATGGAAATTGGATGTGCAAACTCAATTTTATTAAACCACTTATTTGTTGAATAATCTTGTTTTGTCTTATTTTATTTCAGAGCTGGGGTTGGAAACATTTATTTCTTAACCTAATTGTTTTGTAAGTGTAACTGAATACTTGCGATTTGTAGACGAATAATCACATACATAATATTTTGCTTGATCGAGAATACAGTAATCAAACGTCTAATTAGTTTTGCTACCAACAAATGCATATGGGTCAAAGTATGTCATGTAGCATGTAGCTTTAAATGTCAACTCTACAAAACCGTATGCAAGATTAAACAAAATTTTCGTTTAAATTGCGAATTTTGCGGATTTCATCAAAAGATACAGCAATTAATTCTATCCATTTTATCCTCTCGTTGAGTCTTACACACCTACATGCTGGCTTTACGACTAGCGGTTACTGACAAAGTTTTAAATTGCCTGCAATAAAACTTGTATTGTGCTTTTGTCTGACCTCTACGAATCCTGTTAGCCTACAAAAAAGGAAAACTGTCTAATAAGATTTTCCATTTTTTTTTAGCTCCTATAAATAATTAAATAAAAATGTCGGAAAGATCTTAAGGCTATCACACGCAAGAGTGATTAATACAAGTGTGTACTTATGATAGGATTGCGTGCGGGATCGAGAAAACGCAACGAACGCGCGTCTCAGTCGTAATACCTATGCGCAAGCGCTACACTTTCGTAGCTCCGCGCTACGCATACAAAAGACATCAACGGGCGAACACAAAATGTGCTTGTAATTATTTTCTTAGAAACTTTTACTATAGAAAATCTGTCTACGAAATTCTTCCGCGTAGACAATTATTTTTAAGAGTGCAAAAGCAGTTCCTACAAAAGAAACAAATGACGAAATTGGTCCCCTGCGAAACGAGACGACATTGTGTAACACACCAAACTGCGAACAATTACGCGACGTCTGATTAAAATAAGCGAAAAAACACTTACCGCTTGCAAAAACTGTTTGGTTGTAAGTGAAAGTCGCTCCTGAGGACGCGACTAGAGGGGTTGGTTCAACACTTTATTGGCACACAACACTGATTGGATCACTTTTGGGGGCATAGAAGCACACTTTATGGGGGTTAGGGGGTAAAGTTCGTTGGTCCTTGGGTTTGAATTTGGCGCTTTTGTGCGCTCTGCGGCGCGGGCGCTCGAGACGGCTAGCGGCAAGAGACTGCGCGCGCAACTCCCACCATGGCCGCCCGAAATACTAATCACCTTGCTATCGAGACTGTGATTGAGGTGTATGTGATAAGAGATAGCGGGTGAAAAATGTAGTGTTCTCTTGTCATGAGGGTTTTTGACCGAAAACCTGTTAAAACTGAAACTAAAAACTGTTTGAATACTGTTTTTAGCCTCTGTATGTCTTATTTATTATAGAAGTAAAACTAAACATACTGCAACTTAACTGTTAAAATCAAATACTTTTAATCCAAATAATGTTTGATTAATAAAAAAATAAAAAAACCTACCAATAATTTTATTTATTTTATTTATCACCGAAATTGATTATTCTCATTTGCTCATAAAAAACGACCAAAACCAATAATTTTAGACACAACATGCTAATAAAAAAAAAAACAACGACTGTCACAAAAAAAATCATACGACATCTAAGAATGTCCTCCACCTATCCCTTGCACCACACAACACACAAGGTGAGACGGATCTAGATACAGCGTGTCATTTCTTCCACAAACACAACACATTAGAATCTGATCATCTGAGGTCGATAGGATAGGAAATCGTGACGTCATACCCAGTAACCAATGCCACTGCCGTATTCGTCATTTACCAATAATAGCTGAAATTTTTGGAGCTGACCTTGACAATAGATCTTTTGACGACGAGTTTTTTTAAATTATAATTTACATGCAGGTGCATTTCCGTGACCACAATTTTAAGTGCAATGTGAAGTGAATATTTTTTGGCATCATTTTTCCGTCCATGGAAAATTTTGGAAAACTGTGGTTTAAATAATTTCTGTCCAGTTTGGAAAATGAACCAATAATTTCGTATTTTCTTTCATCGTGTAAAATCGTTACAAGCATTTTTTTTTGTCATTCACAAGAATCGGAAAGTAGGCCAGACTGTTTAATGTGATTCTAGGTACAGTAGTATTCAAAACTTCTAAGGCATCCACTGCTACAAATATGTCCCTTCCATGGATACCCTCAACGACCTGCCCTGGTTACTCGCATCTGATAGGCACTTAAAAACCTGCAGCTCTTTGTGATTTCTAAACCTCTTCGAAGTCATGTTACAGTTGGGGTTGTGTAGTGTGGGGTTGTATGGTTGTGTTTCAATTCAACCCTCTTTATGGCCATTCAATATAACATGTCTCAGAACACGAGAGCATAATTAAAGATCATTCAAGTGACAAGATTGTGTTGCAACATTTTTCTACATCACATTACTACTAGTCATCAACACTTAATCCACGTGACAATTTTACTATCCAAGGTCGAGGATACAGAAACCATTTTGTGACGTCACGAAGATTATTACACTAGTTTCCAATGTCATCTTCGTCATCGATTACCGATTTCTCTGTAATTTGGGTATATTTTGGTGACCTTGCATTTACGTAACGACAAGAGTCACTTTTTGGGCTTTTTACACATTACAGATTAAAATCATTATTATATTCAATTCAGGAATCATCAGAAATTTCTCAATAAAGCCTGAAGTCTGAATTTATGAAAGGTTGATGGTAATGGGCGCGCTATTATCACAAGGGACTTGAACAGAACAATGTGAGTGCATTATAGACACACTCGAGCCTGCTTAACCCTTCAGGGAAGTACAGGCTTGATGTTATGTTGTATATTACATATATATATATGTATAGCTGAGGTCAACTCTGCAATTTTAATAATACTTATGCCTAGGAAAAAGTTTCTAACTTGACACTCCAGTAATGGTAAAACAGGTCCAATTTTGACGAACCATTTAATAACCATTAAGAATCTAGTGAATAATTGTATTTACAACACTCTAATATTATTAAACTAAAACCTATTATCTACAAACAGGTTTTTCCTGCGGCTTCGCCCGCGTGATTATCTGAATTTATCCCACTGGAGCGGGACACCAAATCAGATCAGTCATTAAGACATGAGAGGTAAAAGACGGACAGGCAGAGTTATTTTCGCATTTATAATATTAGAATAGATAAATGATTCTGACAAAAACAGTTAACGCATGGTCGATTCAAATATAACAAGGAATCAATTTTGGCAACACGTAGGTGTTCATACATGCATCACGTATTTAGACAGACATTGCATAGATGACAAATGATAGACAAATTATTAAAAGCTAATAATATTTTTTTTTTGTCAGTCTTTTGTTTCGACGTTCAAATAAACTGTTTCGTGAATGTCAAGGAAAAGCTGTCATTTTATTTGAAGATGGCGACAGCTTAATTTAACAAGTCGTGCATTATGTTCAATGACTTTGACTTAACTCGTTAATTTGTGTTTACATTTCTGAATTGTCATTATAGGAATTGCTACACATGATATTCGATTATGTTTACTCCATGGTCATCATCATCTTCCTGCCCTTGTCCCATGTTATTTGGGGTTGGCGTAACACGTTTTTTCTTTCATTCTCCTCTGTCAGTCGTCACACTATCATTTACTCCTTTTTTCTTCATATCATTCCTCACACAATCCATTCATCTTTTCTTTGGTCTTCCTGTCCGTCTCCATCCATCAACATTTACATTCATCACTCTTATGGAAACAAATGTGACTATCCTCATCACATATGTTTAATTCATTGTGTGTTATTTTATTGATATTTTAAAATAATTATTTATACCTACGATCACCTATAGAATCTTAGTTGCCATTGTACTCATAATTTTAAAAAAACTTTTGTTACGGAACCAACCCTGAAGCCCGGTGTAAAAAAAATCGTTCAAATCTGGGAAATGGCAATTTTTTTTCTTAGCTTGTATAATGAAAAGATAACAAATGAATAATGAATACTTACTGAGAAATCATGTTGTATTAAAACTATTCTATTTTATCAATGACAGTTACATAGACGAAAGACAATACAAGACCAAAGAATCGAATGTCACGGACAAAGCCTAGGAATAAAGACACGCATCGATCGAAACAGGAAATCCTAATTTAAATCCGTGACAGCAAACATTTGCACAATTATATCGTTATGAAGGGTAACTCCCAGAACTATTTCGTAGTATTACAATGACTATTTTGGATATTTTGGAAAATCTCAATTAAAGATACCCAAATCCGGAAAATGCCAGTAACTGAACAGTAATCGCGTAAACTTTTTCAGTACAAGTATGGACTGAGCTGAAATCATGCCGTTTTCAAACTGCTCAAAAATATCTACCGAAAAAGAGCAAATATTGGCGAGTCATCTTTAAAAATGTGTAGTTATTTGCATACTTTGCCGAACCTGCCTTACGTAATTTGCCGAACAAATCCCAATATATCCCAGATCCTTGAATTAAATCGAGACACTTTACGAAGGTCCGTTCCAACGAAACTCAAAACCTTCCATCTCTAAACTAGCCTTTAAAAACTTCCACAGAATCAATGAAATGGAAAACAAACCACAAATCATCTGAAAGCAATAATTTCCGCACAATTGATTCATAGAATCTGATTCAACAGACGGCGAAATTGTACCGACGATTCATTTCTGATCTCAAATAAAAGCATTGACCTACTTAACTGAAACCTTGACATAGTAACCTAGACACTTACTTCCTCAACTTTTTAATTCTTTCCGAAGACAAAATCTCATAGAAATTCTTGCAACGTACGTTGAATCATCTCTTGCTACTGCAATTATTGCAAGAGTGGTGTAATTTTATTGTAATTCTATAAAGTCTCGACTTTCATAATCTTGAAAACGCTTTCTTTTTGGTATTGATGATGTAAAGCATAAAAACCCTTATTAATAAATGACCTACATTAGTCACTTCATAACATCAGGTGGTCAACATCCACTGCAAAATCTTTAGTCATCTTATGGATCGCCAAACGAAGGGATACACGGATTCGGGGAGACCCCTCGCGCTACTCCGCCCAGAGCGGGAGGGGTCATTTGATGATTTCCCATAGGCGTAAGGCAGGGTCTTGAGACCCAGCTTGGATGAGACATATGGCCAGCAGTGGACTGTGATAGGCAGAGTTCATTGAGGGTCTCTTCCACGCTTGGCATCTTGTCAAAAGAAGAAATCGAGTGAATACCATGTCCTATTAGGTGTTATATTACCTAAAATAATTTATTTTTAGATGAGTTTGACATGCAGTTTTCTACTGTTTTGTAATCTCATGAATAATTTGCCAAAAAAATGAGTTAGAAAGATTTCATATGCAGAAAATCAGGTCAACTTTCATTTTTAATTATACACGCACCATTTTTTTTCCCAAGTGCATAGGCTGAACCTACAGAGCGCCACTTGCTACGATCCCTACACTTATTCTTTTTGCTTCGTCTGCGTTCATACCTATGGTCAGACACGCACTCCAGTTGCGACTACGCACCTGACCTATCTGAAGAACCGCACAGACCAATGAGGTCAACTCACATTTATATCATCAACACACACACACATAAATAAAACTTTCTTTCATACAACACCAACGACTCATTATGATGAGCCTAACATTGAATCTCTGACATCAGACTCCTCCTTTTGTCATCCCACGCGACTGTGATGGCAATTAGAGGCAGCTCCGTTTGCTCACACGATGTGGAGTGTCAATCTGTAGGATGGTACTGAGACTGACGAACTTTGAGGCCATCGCAGACAGACATACATATTGTATTATGTCGCTACGCTCAGTGAGGTAAAATATAAGTAGACATTTATATATTTAGGTTGACTGTCGGAACGCTTATATAATGTTTACTGTAGTACTCGTAGATCCTTTTAGTTTGAAGAGTGCGTTTAGAGTATACAGGGTGTAAACAGACCCTTCACGAAGCCGTCAACCAAGCATTCTGTACATCAAACTAAGTTAGTTTACGCAAAAATTATTGCTGGGGAATGACTTTTTTTTTTTGGGGTGAAAAATCAGTTTTTACAGTAAAACTCAATGTAACGCATTCAAAACATTGTGCTGATGGATGGATTTTATAGTACGGGGGTCGTGAAGGTGTTTAAAGTATAAATCTTACATTAGAAACAAGTATTTAAAAAAAAACTTGTGAAAAAGTTGGAACTTTGACCCCCAATATCTCCGTAACTAGAAGGTTCCCAGGTATGGTCGAGAACAAAAAAATGATCGCAAAAGCGGGGAGAACAAGTGCCTTTCGGCTTCGTTAAGGGTCTTTTTACACCCTTTATATTTAAATAATTAAATAACATCACGCCTGCAATCCACGAAGGGTTAGGCAGAGGTGTACCGAATAGTACACCCACATTTCGCCAGTTATGATTAAGTCCCATGGCGGTCGGAATTCCAGACTTCGTGGCTGCTCTTTGCCCGACCCGGGAATCGAACCTAGGACCAGTAGGCTCAGCAGTTGCGCTTGCGACCACTAGACCAACGGGGCAGTCGAGTAAATAATTATTGTTCCTTTATTCATTTTCTTCATTATTGTTGGTATCATTATGTATCAAAAGGTTTCCGTTAGGTTTATTATTGTAATGACTACCGAAATGAATCATATCATCAGAAAAGCATATCACCACAGCCTTACAAAATTGATGCAACAACAAGGTGTTGTTCAAGCGTCAAACGGCACGTAGACGAATGCTTAACGCGGACACGACGCTCTTTATGAAATTTTAACTGCACTGTTTTACCCATTTCCTCGATCCTTGCTACTTGGAGATTTTTTTTTCCGACACTTACACCATTCAAACTTATGAAAACGAACTTTCTATCCGTGATATTAAGTCCAATTTCAAATGACTCAGCATGGCATCAGTATGTGACGTATAAAGCGTCAAGTGATCTCTAGACAGACGTTTGAAAGTTCCTATTTATCTTAAAATAAGATCAGCGATTTTTCTTATAAGGTGCAAACGAAATATATGCTGACCTCGACAAAGCCATATGAAATGATAATCGAGTAATCTATTTTGTCTAAGCTCTGTAAATTATCTTTATGGTTTCTACTTTAAAACAATTAGTCCCATAATAAAAACCACGAAAGCAACTTACTTAACTTATCATAATAACAAAGTCGATCTTCGAATGAAGCATCTGTAAGCCCCTTAAGTTTATCAACGTGTTCACTCGACATTGACCCACATGCTCGTATCGATATTCGGTTACAACACTAGCACTCGGTGACGAATAACGAATACACCTCTATAATTAACGTGTCATTTGAATATATTTTAATTTTTACTCTGTGCCCTCGACATTATTAAAGCAGGTTTGAATCTTCTTGATTAGATTTTGAATGAAAGGTAGGTCTTTTGTTTGATAATAATGAGTGTAATTAGGCCTATTAGGCTAACAGCTGACATTTTAATCTGACAACCAGCTCAGCAAATTTCAACTTTAAAATCAAGGTGTAGGGATGGATGTGGGTTGTAAGTGTTGCAGCTTTGTGCTTTGATAGAAGAAGATACTTATCGATCGTTTGCTTCGGTGGAAGTAGGCATTAATTAATGACTTGATTATAACTGAATCTGAATCTGTAGGCTTTCATATTATTGTGATACTGTTCATCAGTGTTACAAACGAATAACATCTACATTCTTTATAGTTAACGTGAAACTTCCTTTCAAAGTTTTCGCCGGATTCCTCCTCGCGTCTCTTTGCTCTTATTTACCAATAATAAGTTTTTATGTGGATAGGCTTGTATACGACATCAGATAAAGTTCTATTTTAAGTGACTAAATGGCCGACTGATTAATTTTGAGATACCTGTGTAAAAGTAAGGTATATGTGTAAAGTTGCAACCAGGAAAGGTACCTTCTTTGAATTCATAAAAAAACACATGAGATTCTATAAGACTCAATATTTAGTCACTTCCCTACTTGAACATCAGTTGAGATTTTTACAAATTTAATCTATATATAACTTTAGAGCGATTTTTTACACCCAGGTATGATTGGTTAGTCGGAAATATGAACACATTCTTATAACTATCATGTACATGAGCATACTATTCTCAAGCCTGATAATGTGTAAATAATGATGTCATGACAATGATCTCATATAAAATTCGGTTAATGTCACATTTTTTTATAGGGTGAGCCCAATACCTCATTGAACGAAGTCCAACGTCATAAAATTGGTATGCCATAGTTTTATACCGCAGAGGATATTACACGCAATAAAAGTTAATAAGAAGGCTCAGTTTATGCCTACCTCCTCCGTTTGTGGACCTTTAATGATCGGAGATTTTAGTTACAATGTGTGTCTGAAAAAGTTAATTTTATTTTACTTATATTTTGGTCTTAGGACGGTCATGTGATAAGGAGACAAGAAATACATGTGTGACTAAAAGAGTGGTGAAAATGAGTATTAGTGGATGGAGAGGAAGAAGAATGCCAAAGAAAAGATGGATGGATTGTGATATGAAATAATGGAATAAATGATAACGTGATTGCTGACAAAAGAGAATGGAAGAAATAATCAAGATCTAAGCATTGAATTCAAGTAGGCCAGTTACAGGGACTTTTGAATTGTCGAAACAAAGACAACAATAAAATGAAGCTACAGTCCCAGTCACAAGGCATAATAACTGTGAAAGTACTGTAGTTGCCCATTCCAAAGCGTAGATCTCTATGGAGAAGAATGGGCAAGAAACTCTAATGATGGTATATTAATTAGTTTAACACTTTCATATACTAGTGCTTAGGTATTGTCAAGTAGGTAGTCTAAAATTAGTAATTAGGATAGTCAGCCATATTTTTTCTTGAGTATTAGCCTGGGCAATGAATGATTGTGGTTGGAAAAGTCGAAAGCAGAAAATCTGACTTATGAACTTTGTTTGGACTAGTTAGAAGATAAACATATTAAAAGTCCTGACCCCTCCGAGGTGAGCCCGAGGGATGGGTGGGCAAAGAAGGTCCCGTTTTTTGGTTTTTTGCTTATATCTCGAAAACGATGCGTCGTATAAAATTTTGTTGTACTACATTATAAAACCTCATAAAATTCTCTACAACTTTGTTTGTCACACTTTTTATCAATCTCAAAAAAAAAAAAAAAAAAAAACGAAAAGAAAAAAAATATATATAGCAAAAGTGTAGAGAATTTTATCAGATTTCATTGTGTAATACAACAAGTATTCGTGCGACACACCGTTTTCGAGATGCAAAACAAAAACGAAGACGAACGGGACAGAGAATTGGACAAATTTTTAAAAATTGTTCGTTTTTCGGAGCTCATACCAATTCAACGATAAGAGATAGATAAAAAAAGTGACAAACAAAGTTGTAGAGAATTTTATGAGGTTTTATTATGTAGTACAACAAAATTTTATACGACGCATCGTTTTCGAGATATAAGTAAAAAACCAAAAAACGGGACCTTCTTTGCCCACCCATCCCTCGGGCTCACCTCGGAGGGGTCAGGACTTTTAATATGTTTATCTTCTAACTAGTCCAAACAAAGTTCATAAGTCAGATTTTCTGCTTTCGACTTTTCCAACCACATACCCCTTTTGAGCACTCATTTACCAGACTATATACTTACTGTCATTCAAAAACCGTCGGTATTCTGTTAATTCTCTACTCTGTGTCATCAATCTCTTACGATGGGTAAAACCCATTCAGAAAAAACTGTGACGTGTCCATCTGGAGACTGGACATCACGACCTATATCACAATTATTAAACCTTAACTGTTAAGTATAAGGTTCAGAATCGTTTGTTTCTATAAAGAGGAAAAATGCGACCTTGGGTAATCCTTTGTAAATCGATACTTAAAGTACAGTCATAGTTTATTTATGACGATAATTGAGAAGCTAACTCGTAATTGCTCAGTAAATATACAAGTTGTATAGTTATTTATAGATTTCTACCGTTTGATCACGTTTTCCAATTTCAAATGTATTTGAAAAGTAAGAGTAGAACCAATTTGCAACGCAGACTGTTTTTTCTAATACATATAGAAACCAGTAACTGTTATCGGAGTCTCTCTTTATATCGGAATCTATATTTATATAATTGCTTCTTGTTATGTGTATGGCACGATTGATTTAAGAAATTGGTCCATTAGAATAACATTAATTATGGTTATGCAGAGGTGTACCTTATAGTACACCCACATTTCGCCAGTTATGTTAAAGTCCCGTGTAATAGGAGGCGAGCCTATTGCCATCAACCGGGCACACAAATCAAGACTCTTTGGCTGCTACTGAGATATTCTTGATGAAAAAACCTAATAACACTCTGCCCGACATTGGAATCGAACCCAGGACCTTCATGCCACATATTGTAATGGCGTAAATGTAAAGGCGAACCATCAATGAGCTAGTATAAAATAATCTTTTTTTAAGAATTCCTATTTCCAAGAAAGAGGGTATTTTGAGGCTTGTTATACGAATATTAAAACCCCCTACTTAGCATAAGGTCCTCGAACAAAGAAGTTACACAATTTTGTACATTGTAACAATGACATCACGATACATTTTTTATTGGCTCCGTAAGGTCCCCCGGATTCTTTGAACATCCTGTTTTGGGGGACTACCGCGGATATCCGAGTACGGCCGATAAAAAGTGAAATAATAAGGTCAATAACGTAATATTGGTTTAACTGATTTGTCATAAGGTTTTTTGACATCACTCAATTCAAGTTCAATCAAACATGTCATACTTATTTATGTATTTAAGTGTGTAAATACACATAGTACAGTAACATATGCGATGTTTTTTTTTTGTATTGGCTTTTTTTTGTATGTTTTATTTATAATTCGTAAGAGGATAATCTTCTATCACTCCCTTAATATCTGCTGGGTCTAACCTTCCTTAATAGACTTGGATTCCCTGAACCGTCTTCGAACTGAAATGGGAAGATGAACTTCAACCTCGTAAAGTGAGGCTACCTCGAAGAAACAGAAGCAGGGTGTGGAGCTGTGTCGGAAATTATATTCCACCTCTTAGCCTGTTGTATGCCTTGCCTTCTGCGATTCCAGTAACGACGCCGTGGAAGTGAAGAAATTTTGAGCAAAACAGAAATGTTAAGTGACTACGATACGAAGAAGCAGAACTCACGAAAACATACTCAGAAAACTGCTTTATACAAATTACCAATTTGTGACAACGGACTAAGAAAACATAATATCATCACGCCTGTAATCCCCAAAAGGTTAGGCAGAGGGGTGTACCTAATTGTACACACTCATTTCGCCAGTTATGTTTAAGTCCCATGTAATAGCGATGGGAGCGAGCCTATTGCCATACACTGGGCACGGGTCTAGACTCCGTGGCTGCTATTGAGAAATTCCGAATAGAAAAACCCAATAACACTTTGCCCGACCTAGGAATCGAACCCAGGCCCTCATGCTCAGCAGTCGCGCTTGCGACCACTAGACTATCGAACAAGTGAAGTAGAAGCCGAGCAATAATTATTTTTGCTCGGCTTCTACTTTAACAAAATCAAAGAATAAGACATAACAATCACAAAACTCACGCTAGTAAATTGAATCATCTCCATGTACCAGCTATTTAATTCACATTCAAATAGGGTTGCACCGACCAGTAATAGAAATCGAATTAATGAAATTGAGACTGCCGTTTCTACTCGATACCTAATTAGTGACGTAATAAATCGATAAGCGAGATGTAATGCTGTTTCGAAATGACGAATATAGGCTGATGAGGAATTGAAAAGATGACAAGTTGATTTGGTGTTGGAATTGACATGTTGTTTGAGAGTTGAATGTCAATAATGTTGAGGTTGTGGATTACAAATCCACATGTAATTATAAACTGGCTTTTGGTTTGAATATCGAAACACTATTGAGACCAGAGGAGGTTTGCGCTTCGGCAATCTTCGTGTTCCCGAAATAGTTTGAATGTTTGCTTTATGATCATATGCCGCTCGCTGAAAAGTACTTGTTATTGCAAAGGGTTGTTTACCGTGTTAATACCACATTGTTACGTACTTAGATCGTTGCTAAAGGTCTATACTGCATTAATTGAATTACGGAAGTAGACAATGATTGCCGAAGCGTATACTTTTACTGGGAGATCTGTACCTATATACATATCTTCCTACAGCCTCAAAATGAAACATACACATAACATAACTACAGTATTCGACGATTGTGAGAACTTTTTCTTCCAAAAAAACCTTCACAAAGATCGACGTCTGTGATCTGACGAAGTATGAATATAATAGCAATCTAAACTAAATGATTTTTAATTTATTAGGTCTGCAAACAACTGTTTACACTACTACTTATATAACGTAAAGAATTCTAAAGTAGAGGAACACACATTCTTCTACCCTTATCCCAATTTTTTTGGGGTCGGCGCAGCATGTCTTCTTCTTCCATACTTCTCTATTTCTCGTTTAGCCATATTATCCTTCAAACAGTCGTTCCATGGTCTTCCTCTACTCATATAGCCATCCACATTCATACTCAAAACTTTCTAGAGTAGAGGTAAAGAGGAAAGAGGTGTCATACATAAATGAAAATCACTATTTAGTTTATGCGAGGAAGTAGTAAAATTATATTTCTAGTGATAAAAGTGAATGTTAATTTTGCTAATGAATGTTTAAACTACGTTATTTGTATTTATCGATATAAATTCGATCGTAAACCTCTCTACATGATGACCGCTGAAATTATACATATTTATTTATCTTACGCAATTTAGCAGTTAAACCTTACCTAATACATATTTCCGATTTTATGTGAGCTGTCGTTAGACTGCAGTATGGTGTATGCTGAAGTATGGTAATAAAGTTATTTGGAAATGTCAATAAAAGATTTTATATTCAATAATTATGAAAATAGTTATATTTCTATACAAATAGGTATCTTATATTTAAAACAAACAGTCTCGTAAAATTTTTACAGTCTGCTTATTGATAACGACTGCGACGTAATATGATGTCTTAGTCATAGGTTTAACCCATACTAGTATCTTACTTTGTATCAATTATTTCATCATCGCTCCTCTCAAAACGGTGAAGGAAAACATCGTAAAGAAACTGAAAGCCTTCGAACTAAAAATTCGAAGACATTTTGCCATTATCAACCCTTATTGATCCCGGATGGTGGTGGTGATTATGTTAGGAGCTCGTGGCTAAATAATAACTGCCACTCGAATCGCTTTTTAGGTTAAGCCGTGCTTGCCTAGGTTGGTCTGTGGATGGGTGACCAACCATTACATATCGAGTTTCGTCCGTGCCTCGGTAAGCCGTTGGTCCCGGCTGTCATTTGTAGATCTTTGACAGTCGTTACAGGTCGTTCAAACAATCTGACATCCAGTCTTACCAAGGGGTAACGTATTCCCTAGTACTAAGATTGTGGAGGTCAGATAGGCAGTCGCTCCATGTAAAATACTGGTATTCAACACACAATCCCAAAAAAAACTGTATGGCTATTCCCAAACCACTGCAACTCCTGAAAGCCAGAATCAATAGTAGCCACCAGAAAATCGCCGAGATGAAGCTCGACGAAGTCCCAGAGAAACAATTTTGATCCTGCAACTAAATTAATCAGAAAAGATTAGCAGAGGATGAAAAATATAATTTCCACATGTCAAGAGTGGAAGTCTGTGCCCCAACAGTATTTGTAGCAAACGTTATATAAGGACCCATTAAAATAGATGGACAAATCATTCAGACCACCAAAATACGGAAAATGGTAAAAAAAACGCATTTGATACTTACAAGAAAAAAAAACTGCTATGAAAATACACTAAAAATTTTAGTCAACTGAAAGTTACTATGGTTAAATACAGAATGATATTAACAGAACTGACTGGGTGCCTACTTACGAGAACGCGCACGGCGGGGCTCGAGTGCAAGTACCTACCCATAATGGATGTGTTTATTCTAGAGTGCAGGCAATTTATTATTTAAGGTCAAAATAAAATCACTTTAATCAGTGTTTTTTTTTGTTGTTTAGTTAGATATCTTTGGTTAGACGTACTGAACGCTGCGTTAAAATTTGTCCATATATTTTGATGGGACCTTACATACGCAAATTATATAAGGTCTAACTTTTTAAACACGAAATATTTCAAGAGTAACTTCTATAGGTCGTAAAGTCACCATAGCAACGAAAATTTTTTTTTTATCTAAGTGTATTTTTATTAAAAAAAAAATTAAAATTACTTGACCCACAAAATAAATACTGTCTAAAGGTTTAAAAAGTAAAAAAAAGTTTAAAAAAGTAAAAGTAAGTAAGTAAGTTTAAAGTTTGTAAAGGTTTTATGCAAAATGTCGCAAGAATATTTAGAACTATAATAATTTCGTAAAAATAAAAACATTCAGAAAAAAATTTTTTTTTCGTTGCTATGGCGACTTTACGACTTGTAGAAGTTACTCTTGAAATATTTCGTGTTTAAAAAGTTAGACCCTATATAAAGAAAATATTTGCTTTATATCCAACAATGGCTTCCCCAAAATAGTGTTAACGTAATTCGGAAGGTACCAAAACAACTTAAGTCCCTTTTATGGTGCTATGTGGGTACATGACTATGTCAGTACATTGAACCTTAACTCATATTACCTTTCTCAGTTAGTCTGACGTCACGGTATGTCCTTAAACCGTGAATTTTAATACGATTCTGCATAGTTATTTTGTGGAACCGTTATAGAGATGTGACGATTATCGAGTTATTTGGTGTTATTATGGTCTAGAAAATAATTAATTGAAATAGCAATTAAATAATTGACACTCTTTTTCTTCTTCTTTATCGTGTGATTAGTGCCTAACCTGGTGTCAGAGTTTTATGCCGCCCATGGGCCTCTGACTTGGCTTTACATGCTACATGCCGTCGAGAAATATCTCTCAGGCATGCAGTTTTCCTCACGATGTTTTTCTTCAACGAAGCAATTGAGAATTAAACAATTCGCACATGAATCCGAAAAATCAGAAGTGTGTCTTGAGTTCGAACTTGAGACCTATGACTTGGTAGTCCGACGATCACACCACTAGGCTATCACTGCTTCAATTGACACTGAAGATATTACTTGTAAAAATTACGTTGAAGAACAGCATCCCCTAAATTTTGTAACACACTTTCAATCATAATCGCAAGAAATTTTGAAGGAAATTCCTTTCAGGAGGCCATCTCAAGGGCGGGCTATTTCATTAATTCACAATAAAAATCATCTTTTAAACAAAATAACCGAAAAATTAATAATAATTAAAATTAATTATTTTCGAAATTTGGTTTGCTGTAAGACAACCAATTCTGGGTTAAGCTCGCCATTGTACATAAGCTATGTTATTGCAATTTGTATGTATATTTTTGTTGTTTTGTATGCAATAAAGAATAAGAATAATATAATATAACAAAAATCATACTGCATCGTTGACGTGAAAGTGTTATTGGGTTTTTTCATCAGGAATTTCTCAGTTGCAGCCACGGAGTCTGGACTGGACCCCTCCTATTACATGGGACTTAAAACATAACTGGTGGAATGTGGGTTTACTATTAGGTAGGTACCAACTCTGCCTAACCCTTCGGGGATTACAGGCGTGATGTTATGTAACAAGAATTAATGCTCAATTAAAATACACTACCGAGTATTTTAATAGAACACGTATTTTGCATTTCAATGGACACCTAGATTTGTTTTAAGAGTCAACCTTACATTGGAATTAGAATCCGATGAATAATATCGAAAAGCAGCACGAATATTAATATCGTGAATATTTGCACAGCTCTATTTAATGCATACCTACCTATTTAGTAGTCTGGCAAATAATGTACTGTCTGCAAATAAACGGGTTGCCATAGAAGCAAGATGTTTTTCCTTTTAAAATCCGAAGCAAACAAGTAAAGACTTGTATTAAGCCTGCTGTATTGTGGTACACGTCCTTTACAGTTATTTAGTCTAAGTTATCTCACCATTTCTGTATTTGAATTAATTAATTGGAATTAAATTATGTTGTTATTTGAGTAATCTTGCTTGTGTCTTATTTTGGTGTGATGCTGATTTAAATGAAAAAAGTGTTGTTGGAATGATTACATAACAACGTGTAAACGGACCCTTCACGAGGCCATCAACCAAGCATTCTGAACACCAAACTAAGTAACTCTACGCAAAAATCAACAACAAAACTGTTGTGATCAAGTGTGATATGGAGAATTTGTTTAACTATTAATTACGTTAAGTGGCATACAAGTGCCACACTGTCATACTAGTGTAAAAACTACAGTACGATATCACAGTTGACGCAGTCTTCATTATATGCTTAGCCTTTTCCCAACTATGTTGCAGCTGCTTTCCAGTCTGACCGGACGCAGCTGAATACCAGTATAACACACAGAGCGACTGCCTATCTGACCTCCACATTGTCCACAATCCATTTGGTACCGGGTAATATGTAGGGATTGCAATTGCTGGATCCAGCATACAGCAATCCAGCTGGATCCAGCGCCTTTTTAAACATGCTGGATCCAGCATACAGTGCTGAATCCAGCGATGCGGATCCGCAAACGTGACGAATGCGAAGACGATGAAGACTTAGAGACAGAGATGAACGATGGATTGGCAGTTACAGTCGAACCAACATTAGTGGACTCTGGTGAATTAATCCCACGATACAGCGCACTGCTCATGAAAGTACGCAAAGTTGTAAAAATTTTCAAAAAATCACGCACCAAAGATGATTTATTTTTGCAAAAATATGTTAAGGAAGAGAAAGGTAAAGAACTAAGTCTGATTCTTGATTGCCGCACGAGATGGAACAGTTTGCTCAGTATGCTGGAACGTTTCTACAACCTAAAAGTTTGCATCGATAAAGCATTGATATTAAAAAATAAAAATAATTATAAAATCCAAGTGGTTCATTAGATTACGAAAAGGTCCTGAAAAAAGAAATGAGCGTTTATGAGACCGAAGGAGTGCGAGGTGAACATTTATCTATGGTTTATGAGTATTTAATGACCCTAAAACAGACCAGTGTAGAGGCCGAAACGGCATTCTCAGCAGACGGCTACATATGCAGTTCTGTGCGAAGCAGGTTGGGAGATAAGACTATAGATAAAATTTGTTTTCTAAGGTCTTACTTTCAGAGAATTCAAAAAAAGGACATAGTCAGTCTCTTATCGTCAGATTTTAAACTGCCTAATTATTAACGATTAACGAGTGGAGAGAAGATTATTTCGGAGCTTCTTTTCATACAAAAAATTGATTGAAGATTAAAATGGGTGAATATCACAGCAGCAAATTTTACGTGTCCACGTTGAGAATCGAGGTGTAAAATGATACGATGTTTCTTATTTTTTTTTTATAGTGAACTACGTAACTTGGTTCAATTAGGGCCACATTTTTTGTTTTCATAAGTATATATAAATAATCAGGACAAAAAAAAAACACCTTAAAATTCAAGTTTGGTGGCTTGTCCCAGTTCCATTTTTTGATATAATTGCATTCACCAAAGTAACAATTTGGGGTAAAATAGCAAATAAACAATTTCCTTCGTATATGCATAAGACACACTATCTAAAAACAATTAAACCATATTAGGAAATCTAATTTAAAAGCACAGGACACTCGATCAAAGTTTGTCCAAGCAAAAACCAAAATTTTCGTGGCACTTTTTCAATTTACTATAACATGAAGTTTCGGGCGTGTGTGATCAATCGTGTTTTATTATTTCGCATCTCTAAGTCTTGAACCAGCAGTTTCGCATAACAGGTATGTGATTAGTGCTGTGATTACCTCCCAAAAACGTAAGTACTCACCTTGGGTGGGAAGGGGGACAAAAATTGTTCAATTTTGGTGGATCGATTTGCTGTCGATTTTAAAGTGTTTTAATACGTAAGCTTCACGTTATAGCTAGTGATTAGGGTTTCGTATAAATCAGTAACATCAATTTAATCGGAACTTGAAACCCCTATTTTTAAAGATTTTTTTTATGCCTGGTCCCAATTTTGGTGGCTCAATTTTGGTGGCTTTGGTGGCGTTTTCCCGCCACCAAAACTGAAAACGAGCCACCAAATTTTAAGTATGTAATGTATATGTATGGTTTGTACCTATATAGCCAGTTTTTACGTTGCAGGACAGTTTTATTAGCAAACAAATAAATGTTATGTACTTGGCAGTAAGTAAGACCAATTATTATAAGGGGGGCATACGATGAGAGAAGATTTATATTTGAAAACTACAAATTCCTTTCTTAGATTTAAAGACTGATTGTAGAAACCATTAATCTAGTCTGGTGATTAGCATCCAAATATTGAGTTAAGGTTTTTTAGTTTAACTGAAATCTGCAGAGCGTAGTCACTAGAGCGTTGGTGAAATGGTAATGATCTGTTTGCTGTTTCACTGTGTCTCTCCTTGGATTTAATTTTTTTTATTTTGTTTGAAACAACAAAAAATTACATCATAAAGCATTGAGCCCAAGCATAGCCCTTTCCATAGCTCGCTGAGCGACCTCGAATTTATGGACCAGCCGTACCGAGAGTGTCCACGTTTCAGCCCTATAAGTCATAACAGGCAGGATGTACTGGTTGAAGACCTTAGTCTTTAGGCTCTGTGCAATACGCGACGAGAAGACCCAACGAAGTTTCCCAAAAGTTGCCCAGCGCAACTGAATTCTTCTGTCATTCTCCCTCTTAATGTTGTTCTTACCAAACTGCAGAGTTTGCTCGAGATAAACATATTCTCGAACAACCTCGAGAGAACCGCCATTGACAATAGGTCCTGGTTCCGGGGGACGTGTTCGTTGAACATAACCGGGGTTTTGTCCAAGTTCACACTGAGATCAATGCGTATTGATGAATCAATTAGGCCATCCAGCATGTGCTGCAAAGTCGAGCATCGCTTCAGCCAGTTTGACGATTTCAACTGCAATGCAAATCTCAAGTTTAAGATGTACTCGCCGTTGATGTTAATGCCAGGTGCGTTGGTGAGGGGCTGCGGGACTGTAAGGAACATGGACACAAGTCTGACACTCCCTTCCAATCCGTACAGAGAGGGGGGGGGGGGGGGTCATTTGATGATTTCCCATCCAAAAAAAAGGTGCGTTGGTGAACCATTTTGGCTAAATTACGTCCCCTTGGCTCACCCCCTGACGCAATTGGATATGTTCTGTTTGCTGGTTCTGAGTTTGAATGGTTATTGTGGTGTTTTCATAAAGAGTTCTCAGCACTTGGACATATCGCCAGTCGACTTGGCATCGCTGCAGAGACTCCAGAACTGACCAGATCTCGACAGAGTCAAAAGTCTTCTCGTAGTCCACGAATGTAAGACACAGCGGCCGATATACTCTTCGAACTTCTGTATGATCTGCCGTACTGTGTGGATGTGGTCTATGGTGCTGAATCCTCCTCGAAACCCGGCCTACTCCAGTGGCTGGAAGTCGTCGAGTCTTCGCGCTAGATGATTCGTGATGACTTTTGAAAACAGCTAATACAAGTGGCTAAGGAGCGAAATGGGTCAGTTATTCTTGAATAGGGTCTTGTACCCCTTTTTAAAGAAAAGAACGACCACGCTCCTACACCACGCTTCTGGAGTTCTCCCAGAGAACAGGACCGAGTTGAAAAGCTCCCGTAGCTTTCTTAATACAGGACTTCCTCCCGCTTTCAGGATCTCAGTCGTTATCCCATCCTCACCAGGCGCTTTTCCATTTTTAAGCTGTCTAAGTGACGCCCCGATTTTGTTTTGGCTAAATTCTGGTAGGTCTTTTGTGGAATGGCGGGTTAAGGTGGCTTTGGAATCCTTATTTTCGGGATCAGGTCGAGATTCATGCGATGCGTACAACTTGCCGTAGAAGTTTTCGACTTCCGACAGAATCTCCGGCTTCGAAACGACCTTATCTCTACTAGATTTGGTATTTATTACCACTTGGTCTTTATTATTAATTTTGTTTAAAATAAAAATATTTATGTTTTTTGTTTTCGTTTTTTTTTGTGTCATAAACTCATAATGATAGATCAGATAAATAATAATAAATATTTTTTAACTACTGAGAGTTTAATTAACCGATGAAGTTATTGATGAGAATGAGAATTTATGAGATTAGAGATTAGATTTCGATTGATAGATGATTTAGATTAGATTACATTGAGCTTTATTAGTGAGATTGAGGTTTGTGACGGAGAAATTAAATTTTGGTGCCACTGATTTTCAATTTTGGTGGGCACTTTCGATTTTGGTGGGCGATTTTCAATTTTGGTGGCCACACTAGACTTTGAACTTAAATATCTCAAAAAGTTATCGAGATTTTCTGAGCCCTCTTGAAGATCCTTCCAGCTTGGAGTTTCTTTTCTTATGACAGCCCCTTATTTTTCACGAATAATGAAGAAAAAATTTCGCCACCAAAATTGAATAAAAATGCACGTTGTTGATATTCACCCAAAATAGTATTTCCTTTATTCATTAATTGTCTTATTTATTACATTTTTAAATATTTTAAAAAACAAAAGTAAACAAAACATTTAAAAATATAAAAAATAGATGGCCCATCGGCATCAGGAACAAGGTCCAGGCTGCCGGTGGTCAGGGCTCCAGAGAGAGGAACCGCCTCACTATGCGTGCCGTGTCCAGAAGTACTGCTTTCTAAATCAAGCCCTTAACCCAGCCGCGCAATGAGAGCCTCCTAAGGTGTTGGTCGAGGCTCTTTGCTATTAGTCCATTAACCGTAACGACTATCGGTACAATGACTGCAGAGTCCACGTCCCACATGTCGACAACCTCGTGTGCCAAATGAAGATACTTGTTTTTTTTTAAATAGTGTTATTATTACGGTCCTTTGTTGTAGTTAATTTTAAAAGAATTTGTAAGACTGATTGCTACTGATTAACCGTCCTATCCTATCCTATCATTAAACATAAACGTAATAAGATATTGCTTACTTAGAAACATTATCTAAAATGTTATATGTTTGTTATTTAATTTTAAGTTGATTCTTTTGATCTCAAATTATTAAGAAACCAAAGCAAATTGATATTAGATATCACCAAATGAGTGAAAGATTTCATAGATTATCGTAAGAAGTACAAATTAATAAAAAAAGTCTTAAAAATGTCGTCTTTTTATTTTCGTTCCTCATTTTGCTGGATCCGCGCTGGACCCAGCTGGATTCAGGTCAATCCAGCAAGAATCCAGCTGGATTGAAAACGCTGCTGGATTGCAATCCCTAGTAATATGATACTCCTTCGTACGACGGCAGTAAAACATACTCGGTAATCTCGCTGGTAGCTGGCCTGATTGTCCAGGTTGTGCTAGACTGAGTTATAATTTTCTCATCTCGTGGAGGCAATCCAGACTATGCCAGCTATGTTGAACTGGAGACAGAGGAGACACCCTGGAAATCTTAATTTTTTTATTCAATCTCAAAATCCGATGGTCGCTTACAGATTGCTATTAAATAAATATAAGGTATAAAATCTCGTAAAGTCTGAGGCTTTCCTCGAAAACTTTTTATACTTAAGGGGAGTACTTCCAAATAAACTTTACAAGATACTAATAAGCGATAAGGCTCTCAAAATTAGCCCTTACTTAAAGAACCACGATCGAATCACCAAGGAGGCGTTGCTTTGATTCGAGGCGCGTACGGCCGTACGCACATAAATCACAATATCAATTAGAACTTTCTTTAGAAAGAATAATTCAGAGGCTGGTACACATTTTAATGTTGAAGAGCTGTTATTTACCATGTTCAAGTGGTCTGTGGTAATAATTGTTTGCGCTTAAGAGGGTGCAATCTGAACGTCAGCAACGACGCAAATAGCTATGTCGAATCTCATTATTCTCCTTCTTTGTGTAGCTGGCATGACAATATTTTACACTTTTCTGGACCAAAACTTCACCACCTCGGCGCAGTGTCTTTTAAAACAAGATAGGAGGTACAGTATTTTTATTGACATTATGAAATATTCCTCTGTAGTGCACTAATAAAATGACTGTGAATTGCAATCTTCATAGTTATATAATAAAATAATTAAAGAAATTAAACATTTGGCAGCTGTTTGCTTAATTGCACCCTTTGAACCACCTTATACTGGTGGCTGTGCCAAGAAGTATAAGGTGGTTATAGCATAAGGGCAAGAACTATGAAAAAATATCAATGTATTTTACGGCATAATTTTTATATATTAAATTAAAATACCGCAAAGGTCCTGAACGCACGCTTTATTATGAGAACCGTTCGAAATTGGAATACATTCGCGGTACATCGACATTCGGGTGATGTATGACCGCGGCGGGAGCGCATTTAAAAACCTATTACTCTTAACACGATTCCCAAATGAATCCTCAATTTGTTTAAAAAAAGAACGCGCAATCGATTAAATAATTTGAATTTGGGATTTACATCTTTAGCTTATGCTCTGTGCAGCATTTATGATTTCTTCAAGACCAGTAATAGTAAAAATATAACAGCAATATAGATGTAAACATATCCTGGCATAAAAAAGTGGTGGGGTGAAGTCCGTCAGTCTCACCATTTCGTCCAGTGCAGCGTCGGGTACTAGTTTGGGCATGGAAAAATAAAAGCTAGTGAAAATACATCATGATGCTCAACGTGGAGACAGCAATTTTCTTCTTCTTCTAAATTCCACTGCGTGTCCCATTTACTTGAAGTCAGCCTTCCTTGTCCTTCTCTTCCACTCAGCACGATTTTGTGTGATGTCACTGTCTAATAGAGCTACTTACTCTACTTCAGTGTGGGAAAGAAATCGAGATACAATAGATGGAGTCGTGTACAGCTGTACAGGACTTCTAACTCCATCTCTTGCTCACATTGAAATAAGATTAAGATAATACTGCTGTAAGAGGTGATGGTAGGCCCCTATGACATCGTAAAATGCGTATTGTAACGTAGTATTAATATGCTAAAACCTTACTCGATCGCAAATGAAAATCGCACCAGTTCAACCGATGGCGATGAAGCGATATTTCGTTATTAAAGATATTCCTTTTATTTTGTGTTCACATAACAAATTGTAGCGTTTAATTTTGTTACGTTTCGGCTGTTTAGTAATATTTTTTATTGATGTTTTCCTGTTCGGTAATAATTTCACCACTATCGGCTAAAACATCTCCAGCAAGTACTGAAATATGCACATATGAACTATCTATTCAGCCAAAATAATAAAAACAACAAAACCAGACGACGATAATCCCTGCACTCCTGTAATTAATGGTTTAGGCAGCGATATTCTTTGCGAGAGACACATAAAAAAAACAAATGAATTAATTACAAAGACATTTAAATATTTACGAGCGTAATCCAATATTTGTTACTACTTAGTAACAAATCGTTCTGTATTGTGTCATACGCCCGCTTGTCAGGTAACATTCGTGTGTCAAAATCGAAAAAAAAAATATATGAAAATATTCTCAATGTCCGCTCTATAAGTCTTTTAAACCTCTTTAATTAATAAGAAAGTAAAATCATTAAAGTCTACGTAAATTACTCTGAAAAAAAATATAACTTGTTTATTAAAATCAAACCAATTAGTAGAAACAAAATATTTTCTCCGTAAAATTAAACTAAAACAAAAAAGTGTGGGTGTTCGGTTCATGCCAACACTTACAAGAAAGCGTCGCTCCGGGCGATACACTGACATCGCGCAGGATTTAAATCAGTACGAGAGTAAATACCTCGCCAGGCAATGCCGACTGCCGATGCTTCCGCAAATCATCTGTCTTCCTCTCAGAGCTGATTGGGTAGGGCTGATCCGGGTTTTAGCTGGGTTATTTATGAAGTGGAGTGTTAACTAAGTATATCGAATTTAAAGAAAAATTGTAGAAAAAGATAGCTCTAACTAGCTCTCATATAAGTAATGTGAATACCCCTCGTTACATGGTACTTAAAACATACCTGGTGAATTGAAGATACACCACGTATATACCTCTGCCTCACATTTCGAAAAAAAAACAGGCTTTTTATGATACTAGTGATACGGGGAAAACAAGCCAAAATTCTATTACGAAAATTATGTCTGAGATAGTTTTCCCGAAATACAATTTCCCTATTTAACCGAAAAGAAAGAAAAAGCCAAAGTATCATAGCACCACAGAGATGAAAGGATCAGTTTAGCAGACCCTGCTGAATTGACTGAAATTCGAATATCATCAGCATTATCATCATCTACCCTGATGATACCAGTCAGTGCAGCCGAATACCAGTACTTTACATGATACGACTGTCTACCTCACCACCGCCTATAGAAATCCTATCGAATAATCCTAACAATTATAAATTATTCTTAAGGGCCTTAAACATGAGACTAACTAAAAATAAAGTTTATTATTTTTACCACCCCTATGCTATGTACAAGTGCAAATCAATTTCATTACCATTTTCTCACAATCGAACCAACCCTGCATTTCGTTACACTGCAAAACAAATTGCGTACAAGTTCTTAGAACCTCAAATATCAGTCGAAAGAAAGTACAGTCATAGTAATTAATTATTATCATAATATTGATCGTAAATAAATATTTATTGATGACGTGTGTGAATTTATTGAATCTTAATACTGTAGTTTTGGTGCATAATGAAGATATTTAAAATGCGTTGTAAATCATATATTTCGAGCCCGAGGTAATTTGAATATTAATTTGGGATACGACTGCAAGTGTTGCCAGAGATTGATTCGGGGGTATTTTTAGCTGGCAATTTTGGACTGTTGATTAAGTTTCAGTTAGTGATATTTTACGGTACTTTACGAATAGCGTATCGTATAAACTGTCAACGTAGCAGGTCTTCTTTTCTCGCGACTTTAGCAAATCCAAAAGTTCTTAATTTTAGATTGTTATGACTAACTTCTATTCATTTCCTTTTTAGCTATATCTACTTTTCAACAATTGGTAAGACTGATTGTCAGACTTTCGGGCCACTGACTACCTGTAACGACTGTCAATGATCTACAAATGAAACCCGGGACCAAGGGCTTAATGTGCTTTCCAAGGCACGGAAAAAACTCGGTATGTAATGGGTGGCCACACATCCACAGACCAACCTAGGCAAGCGCAGCTGAACCTGAAGATTGATCCGAGCGGCTGTTATTATTTAGCCTCGAGTTCCTCCTAAAGAACTGTCAAGATTCTTAATTCCCTAATTACTCAAAATTCCCAAAGAAATTCATGAAAATATTTTAAACACATAATTTTTCCAAAATTGCAAATGACAGTATAATAATATCACAGCACCTGACACGTTAACATCAAATTCTGTGAAAGTCGGCATTTTCACAGAATTTCGGGCAAAAGTAAGCAAAAAAGGGCGTTTATTTTCTTCACACACATATTAGGCAAGCAAATCCAGGGAATTTTATTGTATGCTTAACGGTTCATTGTTCAAAAACTTAATGTACAAGACAAATAAGAAATTTTGGCTCCGTAACGTTGGAGGTAGAATTTTTGGGATGAATCTTGACAATCTTAGCCATGCTGTTGATGTAACCTTTATTTCTTTAAACATAAAGTTGAAGATTGATGATTTTGGAGATAATAATGATGAGGCAGAGAAGTTTATTTGTTTATTTATAAGGAAATGTAGTATTCGGTTACAGGCGCGGTATTTTGAGAGTCTTCGTGATATTATTTGGCCGGTTACCGTTACTGAAGGTTGGCCAGTTACGGGAGTTACTGGCTATTTATAGAAGGTTAAATACAAATCAGCGTTTAATGATGGTATTGAGATTCAACCATTCTAAATTAATGTAACCAAGTTGTACTTATGTTGGCATAAGGACTTACTTTGTGTACATTATTTCATCACCACTGCTCTCAAAGCGGTGAATAAAAACATTATTTTTTACTGCACCATATTTTCTAGTGTGGCATCTTCAGCCTATTGCTCTCTCACTGATGGGCCCCTACTCTTTGAGAGACTGTACTTCTTTTTACCACGCGAGCCCCGTGTGGGTTGGGAGATATCACATGTTTACGATTTTTTTGTTCTAGGACTATGCCAGATACCTGACAGTGTTTTCTTTCACCGCTGTGGGAGCTTCCTCTGGCTTCAAACACTGTTTTAAGCTTTCGCGGTTTACAATTAAACTTATACTGTGACTTATTCTGCAGTCAATCCGCGATCATGGCGCTTGCAACAGCGTCGAAATATCGGGAGCTCAAAATAATGAATAATCACGGAAGATATCCCGTAAGTGACAGTATAAGTTTATCCTCTGGCTTATTATTTAAAATAGTTATATGCCTTTTATCATAGCAATTTACTGTCTTAACTTCAACCAAAGCATCACCAAGATGCTTATGATGGCTTGCGCAATCATGGTGATTGTCTTAGACACTAGTTTCAACTCATTGGCGCCAATGTTTACCTCTTGCGCCAACAAGGTGTGATTTGTATGTTAAATACAATTACATGCAGTTCAGTAGGAAAGTAGTAGATTCAACTTAGTTGTAGGTTTCAAACAGAAGGCGGCAACTCGATATGCGATGCATGCTTGGCTTCTAAGCATATGCGCGGCTCATGTGTTAAACATGTCATGTTTACGTATTATTAACATCTCATCCAAATTCTTGCAAAACTTTGAAGAAAAGACGAACATTGAAGAGGAATTACAGCAAATTATCTTCATATAATTCAATTATCATCACATTTATTTATTTTTTTTTGTTATTTTTTCTTTGATAAAATGTTGCCCCATACTACGAATTTCTCCTGTATAGTGGGTGCGTTTACAAACATTAAAACCCACATATACAAATAGCCAGACGCTGAACAACTACCTGTAGGGCCATACAAATATCCTGCGGGAGTCGAACCCGCAACACGCAGCGCAGCAGCCAATCGCTCAGCCTCTGCGCCAACCGCTGCGTATGGGTATTTCGGTTAGATTAAGTGCAATGGGTTTTTTGTGTTACTCTACGAAGTCATCTTTATCCTTAATATCTTAACTTGCAGGTATAGCGATCAACAAATTCAGCACTAGCTTCTAGACAATACAGCTGTTCTTTACATTTTTCCCTTGTAGATACGGCATTTTGTACAAAACGGCTATTTTAGAATTAGGTACATACTGTCATCCAGGCGAAAGTGAGGTCCTCGATGCACCCTGTATCATCTGCCTAGCCTTTTCCCAACTATGTTGGGGTCAGCTCCCAGTCTAACCGGATGCAGCTGAATTCCTGTAATTTACATGGAGCGACTGCCTATCTGACCTCCACAACCCAGTTAGTCCTGGATAATACGATATCCCTTGTTAAGAGCTTTCCGAGGTACGGTGGAAACACGGTAAGTAATGGGTGGTCACCTATCCACGGACCAATCTAGGCAAGCGCGGCCTAACTTGAAAATCGACCCGAGCGGCTGTTATTATTTAGCCACATGCACCATGTAATATCATCCTTAAATTCCTCGTTTAGTTATTTTGAGTAGGCCTCATATCAAATCTGCGGTCGATATTATCTGCTCATTAAACCGTATTATCTCAAAACAGGTCAGCATCAAAACGATTTATATATTTATCCTTTAAGTACCGTAAGTCCGTGAGTCGGTCAAAGAGTAACTGTGCCATACCACCCGGGGATCGCGATGTACGATCCCGCGAGACTTGTCGTAAATCCCGGCGTTCCCGGTATCGTAACAGTATCTGAATGAGTCCGAAATATGGACGGGGGCAGGTTTGTGTGTCTGTGTGTGTTGGTTTGTTGGGAAGTTTGATGTGTTTTTAGTGTGCCATTGTCAAATGTCAATTTAGGTTAACGTTTAGAGAAAATTGTATTGAATTTTCCCTATTTTCAATATTATTTTCTGTGTCGTGTCAAAATTGATTGGTTGTCCAAAGACTTTAGCACTTATTGATTGTTAAAACTGTTTAATTTTGAAAATATTAAAAAGATAAATAAAAGAAATATTATTATTATTTTTAATTTTTAAAAGTCTGTAGATGTTCCGCAATAGGCTCCAACTGTAATCGCTGTTTTTTTTTTTTTTTTTTTTTTTACCGATGGGAAATCATCAAATGACTCCTCCCGCTCTGGGTGGAGTGGGAGGGAGTGTCAGACTCTTACTGACTAAAACCCATCCATGTTCCTTCATTGCCCTTTGTGTTCCAGGGCCACGGTATCTCTTTCGAACAGTCCCGCAGCCCCGGCAGGCTTCGGCCCTTGCGGGCCCCTTCCTGGTTGCTGACATCTCTTTGAGGCGCGCGTGGAACGTCACAACGTCGTCATAAGACGGACGGACGGTGAGCTAACCCATTACTCACCGTCCACAGGCCCGCGCCTACGGTGGCCGGGAGCCACCACGTGGCCCCCGACGCCCGGTGCGTCGCCCGCGGCGGCTGGGACGAGAGATTCTCTCCCTCTCACGTCCCGCCACCTCCTTCGCTAGCATGACTGCTTCGCAGAAGGAGGTGACGGCTTCCCATTCCCTCTCGCTCCAGACCATGGCCTGAACCAGGGCCGGGCGCGAGAGGTCGCCGCCGCCTATCGCCGTTACGAGGACACGGCGGAGCTCCGCCCAAGCGGGGCAGACCTCCACGGTGTGCGCCACCGTGTCCTCCGGACGATCCTCGCAATGATAGCACCCGGGCGTTTCCTCCCGCCCGATTAGGTGCAGGAACCTCCCGAAACAACCGTGTCCGGTGAGGACCTGCGTCAGGCGGAAGGTGAGGGCGCCGTGGCGCCTCTCTAGCCACTCCTCAAAGAGGGGACTTATCGCCACTATTGTGGCGTGCCCTGCACTGGGTTGCGACAGTCGCTGTCTCCATGTCGCCATGAGATCGCGTCGGAGGTCTGTCCGCTGAGCGGTGATTTGCCGCGGCAGCGGAGTTTCCCCCCGACGTAGTGCCCCCGCGCGCCATTCATGCAGGCGCGCGAGGACTATCGCCTCCAGATCCCATGGCGGCAATCCAGCTAGGAGGCTCGCCGCCTCGCGGGAGATCGTGCGGTACCCCCGGATCAGCCTTACGGCTACGACCTTTTGGGGCGCGTTCAGGTAGTGCGCGGCACGCCGCTTAATTGAACGCGCCCACACCGGGGCCCCGTAAAGGGCCATGGACCGCACGACCCCCGCGTAGAGCCTACGGCAGGAGGCGTTTGGACCCCTCAGGTTGGGCAAGAGCCGCTTGAAGGCAGCCCCGGCCCGTTCCAGTTTGGGAGCCAAACGTCGGAAATGCTCAACGAAGTTCCACCGGCTGTCGAGGACGAGTCCTAGGTACTTCAAAGTCGACTCGACGCCGATGGGAACCCCTCCTACCGTCAGCGTGGATCCCGACGGTGGCGCATTCCGAGGCCCATGAAAGCTCATGGCCTCGGACTTGTGCAAGGCCACCTCGAGACCCAATTGCCGAATCCTCCCTACGACTATCGCAACCCCGCGTGTCATCAGTTCGGCCGCCGCCTCGTGCGACCTCCCTTGTGCCAGTACCAGCGTGTCGTCAGCGTAACAGACTACGCTGACGCCGCTAGGGAGGTCGGCGCGCAGCACCCAGTCGTAACCGATGTTCCACAAGGGCGGCCCTAGAACCGACCCCTGTGGAACACCGCACGACATCTCTCGCCGGTTCCATTCTCCGTTGGGACCAGGGTAGATGACATACCTGTCAGACAGGTAGTCCCCGACTACACGACGGAGGTAGGTGGGCACCCGGTGATACCGGAGTGCCTCCCTAATGCAGCTCCAGGGCATGGAGTTGAAGGCGTTGGCGATGTCGAGCGACACCGCCAAGACGACCCCACCCCGGGACACCGCGTCCCCCGTCGTGAGGGCTCGCACGCGCATGATGGCGTCCACCGTCGAGCGCCCCTTGCGGAAACCAAACTGGTGTTCCGCAAGATCCGGCCCCATTCCCGCAAGGTGCCCGGCGAGGCGGTTTGCAATGACTCTTTCAAAGAGCTTGCCCACCTCGTCGAGCAACACAATGGGCCGGTATGCGGACGGAGAGTCCGCAGGGCGCCCTGGCTTCCGTATGAGGACCAGCTTGCCCGTCTTCCAACGAAGCGGGAACTGGCCTCTCTCCAAGCATGCGCTTAGGAGCCCTTCCAGTCGGGACCCGAGAGCCTCAGAGGCCAGGACCCAGGCTTTGCCAGGTAAGCCATCGGGTCCCGGGGCGGCAGTTTTGGCCTTAAGCCTGCCTACCGCCACTCTCAGGTCTACCTCAGTCACCTCCGGAACGTCGTCATCGTCGTCGCTGTGGTCCGCTTCCGGCACCGCAAGCGGCGGAGCCATGGGCGGGGGAGTATGCTCCCCTCGTGAAGGGAACAGAGCGCTCACCACGTCAACTGTAATCGCTGAAGTGGGGAACAAGACTGCTGGGTTGAAGTGGGATTGGGCGGGCCATGTCTATATAATGCATCAGGACGAGCAGTGGGATAATAGTGGCTAAGAAAAAAAAAAAGATGTTCCGGTAAGAAAAGTGTGGTTTTTGCGAGAATCCTTACGTCCATTATTTAATCATTTATTTGGCAGGCTTGTCACTTTAGATTAAGAATGATCACAATTGCATAAAACTCTGGAAGTTAAAACTCAACTTGACCTCGTTGAGCCTCCGCGCCAAAATTACAACTGCAAAATGTACTGTATCCGTATTCAGACACCATCCCGTGACCAGTAATCGTACTCCAATGATACAGTAACAAGATTACGGTACCTCAAGTATTTATCACCGGCTTAATTTCGTTTACTAATAAATAAACCCACCCTTAAGTTCGTGACTCTGAGGTCCCGGCTCACTGTCAGAAGTATTGATTAATTTGACAGGAATGCATTTTTAAATAAAACATACTTAGGTCATGTTACGGGAAGTTGACAATGTTAAGCTTATAGATTTTTTTTTTTATTCTAGGTCCAGAGGATTTTTGAAAAAAAAAATGACCTGTTATCAGTAAAATATTAAAACAGCTTATCATCTAAAATTATATGCTTTGTGTTAATAGGAAGGAAGCACATATTAATTGATAATAGGTTTTATTGCAACATTTTATGAAACAGTTTTCAAAACATGTCTACTAGTGCGTGGCGAAACGTAACATAAGTATATTTTTCTTGCAACGACGAAAATATTCGTTGTAACGTGTTCGGTAAAAATGGAAGTGACAAATGACGTCGATAAATTGGGACCACAAAATACATGTAATTACGTTGCTGATTTTATTTCAAATCGACCGCTAACGGTCAGCGATGTCCAAATTTTTGCATGATTGGATACTTTTTGCTGAAACTTGATAAAAACTGAAGTAATGAACTTTCAGGTTGATGACTTAGAATTTTAAATAACAAGTACAGACGCTAGCACATCAATCTACTACAATCTGTCAAATTTCTTTAATAGACTTTCAACTTTATCATTATAGCATTAGGTTCAAGGTTGATTGCGACAATTTGACAGTTTCGGTTATATTGATGTGCTGGCGTTTGTACATTGAAAGAGTTTCAGTTAAAGGTAACTGACCTAATGGTGACAAACTATTTAAAAGTAAGCAGAAAACAGATTATTTAAAGGAGTTTGAAGTAAGGAACGAACTCAAAAGATGCCAATAATCCTTACTTCCTCATCATTTCTTTACTTTACTAATATTATAAATACGAAACTAAGATTGATTGTTTGTTTGTTACCTTTTCACGCCTAAACACTGAACAGGTGTACAGAAACGGAAATATGGTTTGGTACCTTTCATCCCGAAAAAAGTACTGTTCCCGAGGAAAATAACAATAACGTTCTTATGATAATAGATGGCGCCACGTGACTTTCGATTCATGATTGAATTATATTATTACAAGCTCAGTACAACCCGAATAGATTGTCTAATTCTAAAGTAACGCAAGCGAAGCCGCAGACAAATGCTAGTATTATTATACTCTAACTGGTTGGCATTTTATGATACACCTTCAAACAAGGCCTAAAAAAGGAAATCCTCGTTTCCAAATACTTCAACAGACTTCTTATCTAAACTCATATTGACATTTAAAAATGGCAGGCAAAACATATCTTAAATATCGAACCAAAAGAATTTTGAGAGCCTCGATCTCGAAAGCAAGTCTTCAAGGGTCATTAAGGACGCTGCCGCGCTGTTCGTTTTTTTTTTACTTTAGGTACCTCCAAGCTTTGTAAGTTTGGTCAAAATTCCATAAACATCAAAAATGATAATGATAATGTACACTTTAGAAGTTCATCAAGTGGCTTTACAGGACCTAAGCTTGTACATTTTTGGCCAAAGGGCCTTTACAGTTTTCCATAAACGCTATATACACTAATTAAGCTACTTATTGATTAATCTCCGTTTGACCATTACTTTTGTCGTTTAAATGCCTTTTAACTTTACGAATCGTTTAAGAACCAACTCTAATGCGAAATCAATAAAACGGCGCCACGAAAACAAGAAAACAAACTCGAATCCGAACATATCGAGTGCAAGTTTATAGACAACCGGCACAGCACTATCAATCCGCATGTCGTACGTAAGTAAGTAGGTGTCGAGTCCACATATCGTGTTATTTATTACATTATAAACGATATCGGGGATCGCGCGCGTTTTGGACGCGCCCCGGGCTGTGATGACGTATCTCATATTTATGGGGCATACGCGTACTGTCCTGGCGTGTAGGTCGTGATGCATGGCCGCCTGTGTCGATGGATGTTACTTACCATGTGGCACCCTAGAGTGGGTGTGGACGTGGACTTATAGTAAGGGTTGGGAATGCGCCCTTTAGGCTTTGAGGAATGTTCGTTTGTTGGTGGCTGGTATGCGGAAGTGTTCGATTTATGTGAGAGAAAGTTCTGGAAGTTTCAGGTTTACCTACTGCGGATTCTTTGGTTACAAACCATTTCTATCTAAGCATTTTTATCGTTCTGAATTCATATGCATGCTCATTTTCATCGTGCTGAAAAGTTAGTTAACATTGGTTGAGGCATTTTCTTTTTGTGAATAAATCAAAATACCCCAATTTCATTAAGGTTCTTAGGCATAAAAAGGAGAGGTTTGGATAAAGAAAATAAAGGCCTTCACCCAGCGGTATTATTCGTTTTTGTTTCCTGTCATTTATAAATCTGTACGCTACTTTAACGATTTCCATCGCCTAGGCGATACAAATAAAAAACTCTTCTTAACATATTATCTTCCTATAAAACCGACATCTATATCAATCGAAACTGAAAGCACACAAATAAGCTAACGCTTTGCATAACCGCGCGGTGTTAACACGAGACTTCAAAGTGCGCAGGCGCGGCAGTTCAATAAGAACGCATAATGTCGCGGGAAAATTAACAAAATCGGCTGTTTCCGAAAATCCTAAAACAGGATTTTTGGATACTAAGAAAGATTATCTAGTATTTATTTAATTCTAGAATAGAAAGGATTGTGTGAAAAAAAAAATGAAACAAAAAAAGGAATAAATGATAGCGTGCATGACGGTTGTTCGGGGAGAAAAAAAAACTTTTGCGCCAACCTCAAATAACATGGGACAAGGACAAGAAGATGATGATATTAATTCTAGAATCATCGATCTATTTCCAGGACATCGCAAAAAACTAACTTAACTTCGAGAAGAGGTGTCACGACCGTTGGTTGGCACTGGCGGATGCGTTGATTGGTTAACAGGCACTTTGGAGCGATGTTCTAACCAACCTGAATAAAAATGTTTCAGGTGTCTCTCAGATTAGCCAATCAGCATTCAAGTTTCCAATCGCTCTACACAAACTGGAAATTTTGCAAAGATACCATTTATACGAGAATCCCACGACACATACAATACCCCAGAGGCGCATGCCGCATCCAGTTGTCACTTGCACTCGTTGAATGTATGTCGCTGATGGACAATGGGTTTCCATTGGGAGTTATTGGGTGTTCGGTTGAAAGATATGGGTCAGTTCGGTGGCTGGAATGGAATAGTGGCTGTTATTTATAGTTTGCTCTTTCTATTTATGTTTTATATTTAGGTATAAAAAAAATATGTTTACATGAAAATAACGATCTTGCCCAATGATGTAAAAAAGGAATATTGACATTGATTCTGTTGTCAATAAAATGAAAATTATATAAGTGGCTTTTTTTTCAGTAAAACTATGTGACGTCAAGAAAAACATATCATACATACATAACTCACGCCTTTTTCCCATGGGGAAGGCAGATACATAAACATAATAATCGTAATAAAACTTACAAAAACAAGGTATAAACAACAACCATCTAATATGGAAAATATCATTACCATTGAATTTCACAAGCAATTCGATCAACAAAATTGTTAAGCCGCAAAAGGCGATCGAATAAGTACAAAAATCAAAAATTTATTCCACATTACCTACTTTAAATACTTTTTATCTGAAGTTCGGAAATAAATTGAAGCGCTCGTGCCACCCAAGAAACAGAAAACAAAACTCAATGTACTGTCGTCGGGCCAGATATTCTATACACTAGAAATATTAACCGCGTTGCTACGAAAATACTCCTCTAGAAAAGATATAAATAGATGAATAAAGTCGAAACATATTTAGCTTATGTTACGAGTAAACAAACGTCACAACTAACACAAAAGTATCAACATTTCCGGAAATTTAAAAATAAAATAAAAAAAATGATATTGACATTTTCGCCCCGTGACATAAGCTAAGTTTGTTTTATGTCAAATTTGAACGTCAAAAATTCTTCCGTGGACTTTTTTTCCTACATTTTTACGTCACATCCTTCTCAGAGCGTAACCTAACAATGTTTCTCTTAAGTCAGCTTCTTTCAGTCCGCATTCGTAGTCTGTTCTATTATATTGTCAATTGGGGACCTCCATGCAACGTATACAATTACAAGATGTGTTCATTCTGCCGCAATCTGTCAGTCGGAACGGTCGTCTCACTATAAATAAAGTGAATTTATTTGCGTGCACTTAATTTATTGCTATTTTGGACACAATGTAGCGATGTGATATCCTACTGCAGGAGCAAGTGCGGGCATTCAAGTCGCAAGTATGTATTGTTGGTGAAATATATTGGAGATGCGTTTTGTTAAGTTTTGAAAGGATTAAGGTAGCTTATAAAATCAAGCAGGCAATAACAATTTCAAAAGCTTTATTTTCATTTGCAGGTTGTACGGTAAGATGCAGCTATCTTCGAATTTAAGAGGCAACGCAAGGCCTGTGGACGGTGAGTAATGGGTTAGCTCACCGTCCGTCCGTCTTATGACGACAGGCCGTGTCGACGGCGCGTTCGTGTTCCACGCGCGCCTCAAAGAGATGTCAGCAACCAAGAAGGGGCCCGCAAGGGCCGATGCCTGCCGGGGCTGCGGGACTGTTCGAAAGAGATACCGTGGCCCTGGAACACAAAGGGCAATGAAGGAACATGGATGGGTTTTAGTCAGTAAGAGTCTGACACTCCCTCCCACTCCACCCAGAGCGGGAGAAGTCATTTGATGATTTCCCATCCGTAAAAAAAAAAAAAAAAAAAAAAAAGAGGCAACGCAAGATTGAAGATAAAATTGCAAACATACGTAGTTGAAATATGAGGAATGTTTTTCAGTATTATCAGTTTACTATTAATACTTAGATCCTTTTGATAAATGCAGCCACGAAAGATTTTGATGGTCTTCTATCATTATTGTGTGTTCGTTGGGTTGGAAAAATGTGAGTCCTTTTTATGTGCATTCAAAATAGCCCGACATTAGTAGTGAACGCACCATGCAAGAGTGAACAGCCATCTTCTGGGCACGCTCGTTCCATCATAGACCTCATCCATCGTTTTCCATCAGGCGTGATCGAGGTCAAGAGCAGGCCCATTTTGCAATAAATAAAAATATGCTGTCAACCCCGCTACCACCTTAATGATGGGCTTTTATTTTCACCACGATTCTTATGGGCTACGGTATTTTAGCCGATACGAAAGAATTAACAGGAAGATAGCCATATATCTACCTCCTTATTGTACTACAAAATATACGAGTTTTCCGCAGTCCTAAACTGAATAACTTATCACTCGATCGATACATTAATCAGTCTTGACACCTTCTTTCTTTATTTTCACAACACACACTAATGAATTCAATCAGGAACAAATCAAAAATTATCATAATTGACTTCCTAATTGCTAACATTGATAAATGAAACCTAGGTCTTGCACGAACGCGCGAAGTAAACGTAACGTAAGTTCGACTACTTTTAAAATGGAAATAAAAGTTTTACATAAAATATTGACTTACTTCTAACACTTCATTTATCTCTACGAGTATGTAAAACACAGAAACGTATCATCACAACTGTATTCTCTGGCTTAAAGCGTAAGGCAGAGGTGTATCTAATAGTATATTTCACCAGTTAACTTTAAGTCCCGTGTAATGGAGGGCTGGCCATCAACCGGGCCCAAATCTAGGCTTCGCGGTTGCCTGATCAAAAATCCAATAGGACTTTGTCAACCTAGGAAATGGTATAGGAACTGTAATCTCATATTTGTGATATAAGTTTTTATATATAAGTTTTGACGTGGTAATAATAGACTAGAGTAATAATAGTGTTAGTGACACTATTATTACTCTAGTCTTCTTCTTTATCGTGTGGTTACCGTTAGTGACTAACTTTGTGTCACAGTTTTTATGCCGCCAATGGGCCTCTGACTTGGCTTTACATGCCGACGAGAAATATCTCCCAGGAATGCTGGTTTCCTCACAATGTTTTGCCTCACCGAAGCAAGTAATAATTATACAATACGCACATGAATCCGAAACATCAGAGGTGCGTGTCTTGGGTTCGAACTTGAGACCTATGGCAGTCCGACGGTCACACCGAAGGAAGAAGATGAAGATTACACTAGTTTTACACCATCCAATCTGTACTGATTCGCGATATTGTATTTTCGATTCAAAAATTCATCGAATTTACGTTACGTTTACGTCGCGTTCGTGCTTGAGCCTCTGATTATAACTAACCGTTACATATAGTTTACACTCCAACGGCCACGTTAGTAATACTATCTGGCCAGTGATTTAGTGCACTCGCCTGTCCACTGGCGCAGTTTACTGGCGTGCCAGTATGTAATGACTTCAGATGTAAATACATTAAATTGATTTGTGCGTTTCGGCTTTGTAAGAAGAAACAATGGGTGTCCGTTTTCTATATCGTTTGTTATTTAGAGTCAGCTAAAATTAATAGGTAGGGGCTAGGAGAGATGTACTGGTTAGGGTATCATTTTGTCTGTCTTGTAATGAATAGCGAGCCTTATTCTCAACTTGGCTATGATGAATGGTTCAGAGTTAATCCTAACAAAGTACAGTACACCAATATGCGTAGCATGACCACCGTAGAAACAGGTTATTTCGACGGAAGAATCGACAAAATGACAGATCAACAAAAGAAATCTGTCATTTTGTCGATTCTTCCGGCGACAAAACCCGTTTCTACGGTGATCATGCTACGCGAGAGACGAACTGTATACTGAATTTTTTTCAAGAATAAAATCCATAATGTGGTGGAAAAACAGGAATAACGAAGGAAAATGTCCGATTTAGAAACACTCGTTTTTAATACTTTCTTACAGACAACTTTTAGGTCAGCTATTTGTCAATCCTCGAGAAGATTATTATACTATACTAGAGTAATATCACAAAGAGATATAGTTTGTATGTAGAATAATCATGCGATTTCAAGAAATCTTTCTGTGATGGGCAATTACAATATTAGCGAGAGGTAACATTTTTTTTCTTCAGAAGCTAGTCTCCAACACATTGTTTTGTTAAAACTTGGGAAATATATATATACAGGGTGGGTGAAACATCGTGGATCAACGAAACGACGAAACAGAGCGATAATTGGGGTTATTTGCAGTAAAAAATATCTCTGAGGCAGAGTCCTAACTCGATCTCCTAAAAGTTATGACTACTTGAGTGTTTTTTAAGAAAATACCAAAATTTTTGCTAAATAGTCAATTAGTTGTGTTTAGTTGCTTCTAGGAAATGTATCATCATTACAAAAGTGCTTTTATGACAGTGTGTCCAATGATTTATGAGTATTGGCACTTTATTCAATATCTTTTAACCTGACTGAAAAAAAAAATACCAAAAAATGACCCTAATAACCCCAACTATCGCCCTGTTTCATTTGATCCACGATTTTTTACCCACCCTGTATTATAAATCAGCACTATCTAGACACAATAATCCGTCTAGAGGTTACAATCACAACAGACATTTATCAAATTCATTATCTTTGCTTACAAACAACTACCATTCTATCAATTATAATTAAAAAACCATTGTTATCATTATCACAAACAAAAAAAAAACATAAGAATCTGACCTCATAACTCAAAGAGTTGCAAAACATTCAGCACATACTTGTCTAAGGGGTGTTATCCATGTCGCAAGATGCTTTAAGCCGGCGCACGCGCCGATCCATAATGAAATCATAAGTCACGATCTTTCTCAAACGATGCTTACCTGAAACAAATGAAAATAGACTTTAGAACTTTGCTATAAAGTTGGAAGTTGAAGTGTACTGTTAAAGAAAGCCTTATTTACCCTATTTTGAGGAAACAAAATAGAAATAGGCTTTAGTTTCTTTAACATAAGGTTGGAAGTTGTAGTGTCTTGTATAAGTAAGTCTTGTTGCCCTATATAGAGTCTGTTGAATAGATCATTGCGAATTACAAAACATTGTATAGCTGCTGTTTTAGTTCATTATTTCTTTTCATGATAGATTTTAATTTGAGTGCTTATCAAGCTTAATAGCTCTTTATGTTTCTTTATTGGCTTCTAAATAGGCTGTTATAGTGCGTACAATTATAGGTCTTGCAACTGATTTAGCGAGCGATCTTGCGGAACTTAATTATTTAATTATTTTTATGAATGTAGGTACCTAGCAGTGGCGAAGGTTCCATACAAACCCATTCCTACCAGCATCCCTTTAAAAAATGGCACAGTCAGTATTCTATAGACAAATGATATAATCAGATTAAAGATATGTACTCCGGCTTACCTCTTACAGAAACTGATCCTTCGCTACTGGTACCTAGGCCACATGACACTATAGGCTTCTTTTTCTATTGACACTCACCACACTAGACCAGCTCAAGGTTCTGTAATATGATGTCATGGGGTCGACTGTACTGAAATATGTATCACAAGCAGGGGGTGTTTTGGAATATTATAATAATCTTATCAGTCACAATGGGTCAGTTGCCGTCTTTGCCCCTGAAAACTCCTTCAAATCTACTAGAATTTTCTAACTTTCTGTCCTAAAAACTACCTTCAAAATTTACCAGGATCGGTACCGTTGCCAAATCATCAAAAACCTTTTGTTAACCTTTGATTACGTACTTGTAAATGTTTTTGAGTAACTTCGATGATATTTGGTTTCAGGCGTAAAGCCGTAAATTCACAATCCAATGTCAAATTAGAATAATAAACTGGCATATTCTTTGACTATAAATGGACCTCTCACAATCTCTGCCACGCTATCGATATCAGCAGTAAGTGCAATTTTTGACAAAATGAGTTAAATATTGATCCTGAATCAGCGCAACGAGCTCTACCAGATGTGCTGAGAGCTGTTTTAATAGCTTATCGGGAACTGGTAAATTTCATTAAGGATCAGTTTCAGTTGCTTCAAGTAATACTAGATATAAAAGGATTTTCGTCATTTAAAACTATTCTACTATTGAGTGAAGAATATAAAATCGCTTTATTAGGGCTACACGTTTCAATCATCACAATTAATATAGGTACTTAAAAAAAGAAGTCCGGAAAAACAAAATTGTAACAAAAACTTTGCAAAACCTACTTACTGCTCTTATGCTAAGCGCGGCAGATCTGCTATTAGCATTAAATCCCCAAAAAGGCTAGACATATTTAGTCAGTAATTCACCCAGTTCCCAAATAGGCTATATTAGTCAGCAATACATCGCATGATCGGTATCACATCTCAACAATAGGGGCAGAGTTCAAATTCCACGGAGGTGACATTCACACAGTCAGTGACTGTAAAGACCATTCATTGTACGTTCAATCTTAAAAAGATATGTACACGTACGTTGGTAGGTATATAGGCACATGGGTATATGGGCATGTAGGTATATAGGTACATCAAAGGACTCAATTATAGAAGTAGGTAAGTGTGTATGTACTACATTATGTTTTAAGACGTTTAATCTATGTAGGGCTACAAAACTCAAAACGAAAAATATTAGACCAAATTATATATGTCTCTTTTCTTTAAACTGTTTTACATCTCTGACCAATCCAAATATTCATTAATTCTAGAAATTCTGTTTGGAGACCACCCGTTACTAATTAATTCATCTTTTCCAAAATCCTCTTAGTATTTCCTAGAAATTTAAACCTATACCTAACCACAGACCCAATTGGACATAGTACCGATTTTGAGCTATTTTGACCTTACAAATATTTTAAGACATATCCGGTGCACATAGGAACGTCCGAACGGCAAAGACCATCTTGCAAAAGAAACGGATCCTATGACCATTTTCTCATTTAGTATAATGGGTGTAAAAGTACCCTTAACAAAGGCGTAAGGCATGTATTCTCCCCGTCATTGCGATCATTTATTTGTTACAGACCTTCAGTTCCAACTCTTTTTTTTTAATACAAGTGTTTAATGTTATACCTTTACTTTAAATACCTTCATGGCCAATTCTATTCAATGCATCCATCAGCGCAAAAAGAAGGAGCACGGTCCATACAAAATTAACCAGTGTTCCACAGCAACGAGAAGTATCTCAAAAAAATGATAAAAATGGGTTTAAAAAGATGGCATATTTCCAAACTCCATCCTAGTCTAGCATATAAAAATTGCTATGAAAATTCGTTTAGGGGCAGTAATATGCTAAGTGAAGGGTCCGTTTACACTTTGTATAGGTCAAGCAGTACTAAAATAACAAAGATTTTGCAAAAAGTTCAAAATAAATATGTATGTATAAACTTAAAAATGTTGCAGACTTTGCCACCAACGTTTTCTCATAAAACATTACCAATTTGACCTTAAATCAGAAAGCTTATACCCCATCAGCCTTCTATGTGTCAACGAGGCACTGAGGCAACACATAAAATTAATCTAAAGTCTTGCCTTTTTTTCACCCATATTTTAACCCTACATAGGGCCCATGGTTACGGGCTCATGGGGTGCAAAACATAACATTTGACTCCTTATCAACTTTGCAACACTTTAACCTACTTTACATAAATATCAGTGCTATTGTCTTTCAATATAAATACCATATCTGTCAGCGAGAAAGGTTCCAATAGAATTATAGGGTTAACACTCAACAAATGATTTCGGACCTTAAACTGAGGAAGTTAGAGTTGGATTTGCATTGCAGTGTTTTCATGTAATAACCCTTTAAATAAAAAGTGCGCTTCAAAAAGTATATTATGCGCTTTACTTTTGAAGTTTATCATTTTTATTGCCCATAAAGTGTGTTAATGGCAAGTCACCCATAGTAAATCCCATTACGTTTTTAAGGAGAAGTCATCTGAAATTACTTTTGCATGTGATAACACGTAATGTTTGCAGTGAGGACACCGCCTCATATTTATTGGGATCATTTTGTTTTACATTTATTTATTGGCTTGTATTATTTTTATTTTATTATACACTTTAAGGTTTTTTTTTCAAGGGTTAAGTGTCACAATGTTTATTCACTGATCTAGCAGTAAAACTCGTTCAATATAAATTCACACCTTGATGTGTATGCTCTTTCTGTTCTCGTAACTGAAAACACAGTAACTAAAAACTTTACCTGAAATTACTGTTTTCTGTTGCGACCAGCTATACAAGGTGTAACATAATAAACGCAATACCTCCCGTGTGGTCTTTCACACCATGAAAATGAACAACTTTTGTTCTATGGCTTTTGGAAATTCGTAACTTCTTTTTTTGTTTTACCATACATGTTGATCAGCTGATCGCGTCAATTCCTATAGAAAGTACTTTTTTTTTTCGAATTTCGAAGAACTCGTAGAACAAAAGTTGTTCAGTTTCATGGTCCGAGAGACCACACGGGAGGTATTGCGTTTATTATGTTACACCTTGTATAAAGTAGTGCAAATCAAACTATTAAAAAGTGATTTCAATTGCAAATTCTTAAGAATCAAGACATTTTTTTTTTTATAATATTTTTTTCAATAAGTATTTTTCAGGATCTAGAGAGCCTATAAAAAGTGAAAAGACAATGACCAAAATGTATGGAGCAATGGTGCCATTCTGAGTTTTTCTCGGTCATTAACGAAACTATATACAGGTACATACATACATAGGAGAAAATAACATAACAAACAGAATTTTGAAGGGCTGTAAAGCTCAAAACTCAGTTCAGACGGAGTTAAATCATATTATTATAGGCGTGATGTTTTTTGTTTCGTATTTTTCTCAGCAAACCCTTTTAATTGTAACCCATATCATGAGGGTGCATAAAAATATTCCTTTGAGAGTCAACCATATTAGATTTTGAATGACGTCACTTAGCTAACCACGCATTGTCATCCAAACTAAACGTGTGCAAAATTTCAGCTCCATCGGTTGGGGACAGTTTTTTTTTAAATTCTATTACAAGATTTGCCACACAAACATTGCAAGTAAAATAAGCTTGTAAAAAAAGAGCCCTAACAAAAACTGCAAAACTTAAGAATAAACCTAATAATACCCCAGTACATTGCATGACACATACACAAAAACCATTTACAATAACGGTCTACACTGTCCAAAACCACAGGGATAGCCAAAACAAAAACAAAAAACTTTAAAGCAACAACAAGTAGCCACTCCATCTTCTGAGATAAATGAATAAGATTGTCCTAACAGCTGACAAAGTTAGGGACATCTACCTTAAAAGTGACAACCCTATTTTGCATGTGTCAAATCTTAAGCCACAATATTTTGAACTATATGTAGTTGAAGATAAGGTCCAAGTTTACTGGTCAGTGTGTGAAAAACTTTGTTTGCACAAATGGACAACGCTCCGAGACAAGATCAGCAAAAATTAAAATTTTGTCACAAAAAATGTTCAAACAATGAGATGTAACTCCGTGTTCTTGTTCGCCGTTATTTTTGGCTCAGAGTCCTTGAAACATTAAGATATTATGAAGATCTGAACACAGTTGATGAACCAGAAGAAGTTCAAAATAAACCTCAGATTGGTGAACTGGGAACATCAGACTTTGATGCTACCTTTCCACCAAAGACCGAACCACCAGAAGAAAATTATCGCTCGATTTTTTTTTACAGCGTATCTTGGCTTAGCTCTGGTATAAAAGAGTTCAACGCAGCCGAGTTTTTATAGGTGCTAAGCACATCTTAAAAAAAACCCATCCATGTTCCTTCATTGCCCTTTGTGTTCCAGGGCCACGGTATCTCTTTCGAACAGTCATAGCACATTTAAAAAAAAGAGACATGGTGTGATGGCTTAGCTTTTCCGCTATTAGATACCTCGCGCATTTTGGTGGTAAAGGCCAATACTTAAAGCTGTTTGTAGAGGAGCTCGTGGATGAATTAATAAAGCCCGCTCGGATTAATCTTTGGGTTAAGCCGAGCTTGCCTAGGTTGGTCCGCGGATGGACCACCCATAACGTACCGAGTTTTCTCCATGCCTCGGAAAGCAGGTTAAGCTGTTGGTCTCGGCTGTCATTTCTCGAAAGACTGACAACCAGTCTTACCCAGCGGTATCGTATTACCCAGTACTAACTGGGTTGTGGAGGTCAGATAGGTAGTCGCTCCATGTAAAATTCTGATATGAATATCTGTTTAGCATCTTGCTTTATAATTGCCATGCTAGTCTAGTCAATCTTTCTGATCCTCTAACCGTGGGTTGTTGGTCTTGCAAGACCGTCATTTTTTTTAAGTCAATGAGTCAATGAGTCTATTTACCACGATCTCGCCTGATGAAAAGCGGTGGATGAGGTCTACGATGAAACGAGCGTGCCCAAAAGTGATTTGGGTAGCAAATACAGTCGTTCTAGTTGGTGTGTTGTTTTCGTAGCTATTCCAAATTTACCAAAAGAGTTCAATGATCGATCATCTCTATCCAGAATAGAAGGCCATAAAGTTTAATGATGATTCAATACAATAGCTACCCGATAAGGTATATACCATCATTAAAACAACAGTATTCTGAGCTAACGGTATTCAAGTTTTTATTTAGATAACACAAAGCGAATATGTCGTGTTTACCGTCGCCGTCATTTGTTTGGTGACAACCATTTTTTGATAAAATTTATCCTTAAGATGCGGTTCTTAGGAATTTCCGGCTAACGGGTGCAAGGTTCTCTGAGGGTCTTGTTTGACATGTTAGCTCATTTGTTACGTAAATTACAGCACATAAAGTGCCTTGAACCTAAACCAAATTTGCTTCGTATGTTTTCTTGTTTGACCAATCGACCATGTCACTTGAAGAGTCATTTTATTATGTAATCACTCCTCTTTTTATGGTACAAGCTCGTCACACTATTCCCAAACCACTGGACACTCTTGACAGCCAGAATCAACAGTGGCGACCAACAAAAAAGCGCCGAGACAACGAAGCCTGACGAAGTCCCAACTTAACCGATTTGAATCCCGCAACGGTAATCGCTTGATACTTATACTAACTAAAGGATTTTCAAAACGTATTATTTTTATAACGGAATTCAAAACTTATTTATTTTGTCTTATAGAGAAAGTGGTAAAAATGTAGGCGGTCCTATAATCCTAACTCGACCAAAAACAAATACTTAAATACTTCAAATCGTATTGAATGTAGGTACTAAGATGTATCACAAGTCAATGGCAGTAGATTTCGGGTAGGTAAACTACGAACCGCACCTCGTGTCTTCGAAAAACTCTTAGGTAATAACAAAGATCTTTAGATCATCATCATCATCATTCTCCTGCCCTTTTCCCAATTTATTTGGGGTCTGCGCAACATTTCTGCTTCTTCCATACTTCTCTATTACTCGTCATCTCAGCAGTCATCACCTTTCTAGCCATTACCATCCTTCACACAGTCCATCCATCGTTTCTTTGGTCTTCCTCTACTCTTATAGCCCTCTACATTCATATTCAACATTTTCCTCACTACATTTTCAAACAAAGAACTCTAGGTACTTACCAAAAATATTTTGACCACAAAACAGGCTTATTTTAGTAAAATGGGTATTTCCAAACCCTTCAAATTCTCTTGAGATGACTCAATAAGGATAATGTCATCAATATTTTATTCTTAGACGTTTTTATTTCGCTAATGACTAGGTGTGTTCCGTGTGGTCTCATATTTAAAAAATAATAATCATTTAATATAATTTTTTTTCCTCAACCAAAATCTGAGGAGGCTCTCGCTTGGCAGCTGGATCAAGGGCTTGATTCAGAAAGCAGTATTTCTGGACACGGCGAGTATCGTTAGGAGGTTCTTCTCTCAAGAACCCTGACCACCCTGTAGCTACTATTTTTTATATTTTTTAATGTTTTTTTATAATGTTTTAAATGAATATATTTAAAAATGTATTTAATATAAGTAGTAGTAGTAAGTAGTGTAGTTTATAAAATTTATTAATTTAAGTAATAAGATGTTCTGTTAATGCACATAGGTATTCCTCTTATGCAAATTTCGCAATCAAAATTTGGTTTGCTGTAAGAAAACCCAATTCTGGGTTAAGCTCGCCATTGTACATAAGCTATATTATTGCAATTTGTATGTGTATTTTTTTTGTTGTTTTGTGTGCAATAAAGAATAAGAATAAGAATAATATGTGTAAAAATAAATAAATAAATATTTCGAACATTTTACATCCATATGGTAAGTAAACATGAACCTTAAAAACTATGTTAGTGAAACATTTAGGTTCGACAGATAATACATAAACGGGCAATCAAATTTTCCCGCAATGACAGTCATGAGATTGTTCGAGCTGCCCCGGACCAGCAGCGGCGACGCAGCACACTTACGTCTGATCGCCGGGAAGCTATCATTGTGCGCATCAGCAAACATTCCCGACGCACTGCAGAAGCGTAGCGGCCCCACCATATTTACCCGATAACTTTGATTGAAAGCTTACTTACATAGTTTCATCATTATTTCTAAATACAAATATCCTAATTCTGAGCTGATTTCGAGTGATCGTTACAATGAGTGTTAAAAGAAAAAAAGAACTTTGGTATTCATTACAATAATCACACACTGACGAGTTCTACTCTGGGTGGCGGAGGTCAGAGAGGCAGTCGCTCCATATACTGGTATTCAGCTGCGTTCAGTCGCTGACCCCAGTATACTTGCTGGCGTATGATGAAGAGTTCCACCTTCTTATAGGGTTACTCAGATTTTCACTATCTCCTTACCTAGGGGTCAACCTGCTTGACCGTCCTTAAAATAATCAGCTGTTGTCAAATTGTGTGGAACAGCTGATTTTGTCGGGGGGTGGGTCAGAATGATGTACCGAATACGTGATAACCGTATGTGCGTCGGTGTCCCTTCCACCCTGTATTCGTTATTTCTACTCCCCAGTCAAAATTCACATTGAACCGGGCCCTTGAGTTCTTTGACCCAACCGCTAAAAACTCTTACTTTAGGCTCTGATATGATATCCTCGGGTCATCAGGCAAATTGAATTTAGTCCTCCTTTTGTTATTTGGCGAGAGAAATTTAATATTAGTCACACCTTTATTTAAATCCTTAATTAATTTAACTTTTATTTTTACTTTCGAGTTGTGTTTATATTTATTGAAGTAATTTCTTTTGATTTTTTTTTTGAAATACATTTGTGTTTTGCCTCTAAATCTGTATTTATTCAAAAACTTCTGAATTTAGTACCTGGGCGACCGAACTCTGTTCGGGTAAAAATAGAGAAAACAAATTTTCCCAGTTATGAGACCTAGCGAGACCGATTTTTCGCCCCCATAAACTCCTATCTTGCAACTTTCATCGAAATCGTTAGAGCTGTTTTCGAGAACGTGATTACAAAAAATATAAAATATTACTCATTTAATAGTTTAAGACTTACACAATTCACAATTGTTTTTAATCGATGATAAAATTGTTATAAAATTATATTTAAGTTTCTTTGACAACAATTTTCTTTCACGGAAAAGTCACAAAACTTTATTAATTGTTTAACTGGACATACACTTGTTTTTTTTTTATTTCAGGCACAGCATCCTATGATGGCGATCAGATTTAACATCACTCAAAGACCGAACATATTAATCTATAGACTACACAATAATATAAAAACTCTTCCACTATTACAGACATAATTTAAAAAAAACAAAGCATTTTAAAAGCCAGTAATATTTAACACCGAAAAAAGAACACATTACATAATATTCGCACATAAATCTTTGCTTGCATACCGTTCACGAGTTCGTAAACAAACAGAGACGCACTCGGCACTCTGGAATTCCGTCACGGACTCTTATGTCATGTGATGAATGATGACACGAAGTATCAGTTTTAATTTTTAACCTTTTTTTGCGAATTTCGGGTCTTGGATGTCAGCGGAAGATATGGCTTGGAAAATTGAGGTCGTAAAATAACATAACCAAAGCCTTTGGCTATTTCCCCGAAGCGTTATGTAGAGGAGTACCTTATACTGACCACGGTCAAAGATCTACAAGACATCATCATCATCTGCCTAGCCTTTTTCCAACTGTGTTGGGGTCGGGTTTCTAGTCTAACCGGATGCAGCTGAACACCAGTATTTCAAATGGAGCGACTGCCTATTTGACCTCCTCAACGCAGTTAGTACTGGGTAATTCGATACCCCTTGGTAAGACTGGTTGTCAGACTTCCGGGCCACAAATCGTCATAAGCGACAGTAAATAGATCTAAACTAAACAATGCATATTTTTTATTAAATTCAAGCAACTGTAAATTAATCGATTAGTTAATAAACGTTAAGCATATGAAACTACAAGGAAAGATACGATCATTATTTTGTAATAATTTAAGTACCTATACCTTGAAACAATATCCTTAAATACCTTTACCTTAGTTACGTAACACATGACACGACAATGTCAATGACTGCCTGGTACCTAACAGAAGGACGGTATTAAGATTCTTGAAACATTTCGCTCAATCTTTGTTGACATGATGAGAATAATTCGATGGAGCGTGGAGAATTTATAAAAGTTGATTGTCATCTTTCCTTAACGTATTATCAATACTAGCGGCCCGTCCCGGCTTCGCACGGGTGGACATGTTTTTTTTTAGTTTATATAGCCTATGTTACTCAGGGTAAATGTAGCTTTATAATGGTGAAAAAATTTTTGAAATCGGCACAGTAGTTTTTGAGTTTATTCATTACAAACATACACACACACAAAAATACAAATCTTTCCTCTTTATAACATTAGTAAGATGAGTCATGGGGTTTTGAGTTCCTGACCAGAACTCACACACAAATGAAGCTATTCTTCTTCAACATTTGGCCTTAGTAATGACTAGACATGGCCCCATCCCATCTCACCAATTCAACTCGAACACGGGCAACTCCTGCTGGTACTGATGCTGCCAGAGAGAGCATCCGCCTACTTTTTTTTCAGAAACTTGTCTTTGTATCTAGGTATGCATATAACTTTACTTTTAATGATTCCAATGAAAGATGAAATACATACGTCTTTTTAACTCAAGCTTTTTACTGAACTGGTCTTATTGCATCCATCAGAAACTCAGAATATTTATAATTAAATATTTTTATTAACTTACACATATAATAAAGGCGTTCCAGCGCTGAAACTATCATCACCATCAGTCTAGCCTTTTCCCAACTATGTTTGGGTCGTCTTCCAATCTACAGGATGCAGCTATTTTACATGGAGCCTATCTGAGCTCCACAACCCAGTTAATACTGGGTAATACGATACCCTTTGGTAAGAATGGTTGTCAGACCTTCGGGGGCTGACTACTTGTAACGACCGTCAAAAATCTACAAATGACAACCGGGACACTCGGTATGTAATGGGTAGTCACCCATTCACGGACCAACCTTGGCAAGCACGGCTTACCTGAAGATCGCCCCAAGCGGCTGTTATCCCTATTAATAATGTCTAGCACGTATTCCTGTAAAAAATTACAAAACACTCTCAATTTGCTCTCAATACTATTCTTATCATCAATCCCGAATACCACTTCAGAAAAACAGCACACGCAATTAAGAACGTCGCAAGTGCACTTTTACTAAAATGCGTCACAAAAATAAGAGAACTGTATTTGAAAACATAAATTCTCACTTAACCCTTTTATCTTAACTATTGTTCAATTATCAGTTCTTATCTTACAGCCAATTAAAAAATTTGTTAAAGATAGCGAAAGTATCGATAGTTTTAAAAGGCTAGTGTTCATTAGGTATAGTTTCTACGTTTTTATTGTGATCGCAATGGTATTCGACGGAGAATTTTTCGGTCTTTGATTGTGCCGATAATATTTGGATTATGCTAAGTGGGTTGCATTTTAGTGTTAAAGTGCTAATTGCAATCAGTAAGTTAGGCTAAGAAATCTTAGGTATTTGAAACTAGATTTAAATACCTTCGTTAAATCAGGTAATGATTTTACACCGCGCGCTCGTGCTATGGCCTCAGAACAATCACACCTTAAATCTGACTGAAACAAGTCTTTTTATCTCAAATACGAAAATAAATACCAAATATTATCAACAGCACTGGAATCGTATAATATCGATAATAATCGTGTATCGAACAGCTCTTGTACCTGCGCCTACGCATACGCTAACTGCTTGCGCAACCAGTTGCAGGTCTGCAACCGATTGCTTCGCCGTTGTTCGCTGTAGATGGACATGTTGCTGAGGTGGTTATCATAAATCCTGGTTACAAGAAGGTTGTTGGAAATGTAGGGATTTCAGAAAATTATCGGTACTTATAGTGCTACAAGAAACATTGCCAGAAGCGGAGGAATGGGAAGGATGTTGTTGGTTTCGTGGATTTTTTGGCTCATGGCCTTTTTGGAAAAAACCGCCTCCATCTTGTTTTTTTAAATATTTCACAAAAAAAAATACCAACAGCGCCGTTATGACAAACATGCAAGCTACGCAGTAATGCGAAATAGTTTCGAAAACAAGGTGACGAAAATTGGTGTATTTAAAAAGACAAAAGACGACGTAAGTTTCGATTTTGCCCAATCTGATCGACGCCATAGATCACCGATAATAAAAATGAACTTACACATTGGTCCTCACGATATTCCTGTTTCTTTGATATCAATGTATATAGTAATCTAAAAAATAGATAATCTACCTAAGACAAACATATTTATAATTGCGCATACTCTTGAAGAATTAATGGCTTGATGCTGACTTTATTTTCAGAGAAGAAAAAGTGAATTACGTGTAAAAAACACTGTATGAATCCATACAACCAAACGTCACCAGCCCTACCCCCCATTTTCACCAATATGAGGATCACAACTGTCAACTTAAGGCATCCACACATGACACACATTGACATAATTTATGAAAAACATGCGAGAACCCTCTTCAATGAAGCCATCGCCATGTTTCCAGCCATAACCAGCCCCCATAGTCGTAACGTGGGTGTTGCCAACACGCAAAATACTAATATAGTGGAATAAATTGACTGTTTAGTGCAACACTGTCAAATATGGTCGTTTTGGTATGACAAGGTTGCTGAATACAGAGTTAGTGGCTTTGGAGAATGCTGAAGCAAGAAACTGAGTTTTTAGCAAGAAATATTTAGATTAAATGTACAATGCCTTAAACAATTAACAGCATGTTTTTTTTTATCTCAAAAACACTTGTCTTTGATTTGATTCTGATCCCAACTTAGATGCTTTGGAGGTGCAAATCTGTCTTAAGAGATTTATTTATTACCTTAGTGAAACAAAGGTAAATCTTTCGGAATAAATTCTCTAAATGTTGGTGAAAACCGCATCTAAATCCAACATCAATATGTATAATACATAACGTAACATAACGGCTTGTAATCCCCGAAGACCCAAGCAGAGCTGCAGCTGTACCTAACAAGTACACCCACATTTCACCAGTAATATGGGGCCAGTATATGGCACACATACCGACTCCGTGAAATGGAAAAACCCCAATCACACTTTGCCGACCCGGGGTCGAACCCAGGACCTCTTGCTCAGCAGTCGCGCTTGCGACCACTAGCCCAACGAGGCAGTCTAAGAAGTCCCGAGAAGTTTTATTATGTCCCAAATAAACCATGACATAACACGACAGTTAATTAACGTCATCTATACTAATATTATAAAGATGAAAGATTTGTATTTGTGTGTGTGTGTATGTTTGTAATGAATGAAATATAAAATCAAAAACTACTGTGCCGATTTCAAAATTTTTTTCACCATTGGAAAGCTACATTATCCCTGAGTAACATAGGCTATATTTATTACTAGAAAAAAATAGTGGGGGAAAATAAATGTCCACCCGTGCGAAGCCGGGACGGACCGCTAGTCAGTCCTAAATAATAATAAAAATCTAACGTACCTATGTGTAAAATGTTCTCATCAAGTCATCACGTTCCTAGTACCTAATATAAAATATTTGAGTATTCAATATGTGACGTTCTGATGTCACTTATGGGTGAATATCACAGCAGCAAATTTTACGTGTCCGCGTTGAGAATCGAGGTGTAAAATGATAGGATGTTTCTTATTTTTTTTTATAGTGAACTACGTAACTTGGTTCAATTAGGGCCACAATTTTTGTTTGTATAAGTTTAAATAAATAATCAGGAAAAAAAAAATCGCCTTAAAATTCAAGTTTGGTGGCTTGTCCCAGTTCCATTTTTTGATATAATTGCATTCACCATAGTAACAATTTGGGGTAAAATAGCAAATAAACAATTTCCTTAGTATATGAATAAGACACACTATCTAAAAACAATTAAACCATATTAGATAATCTAATTTAAAAGCACAGGACACTCGATCAAAGTTTGTCCAAGGAAAAATCAAAATTTTGGTAGCACTTTTTCAATTGACTATAACATGAAGTTTCGGGCGTGTGTGATCAATGGCGTTTTATTATTTCGTATCTCTAAGTCATGGGCCAGCACTTGCACGTAACAGATATATGATTAGTGCTGTGATTAGCCGCCAAAACAAAAGTACTCACAGTGGCTAGCACGGGGGACAAGAATTGTTCAATTTTGGTGGATCGATTTGCTGTCGATTTTAAAGTGTTTTAATAGTAAGCTACACGTTATAGCTAGTGATTAGGGTTTCGTATAAATCAGTAACATCAATTTAATTGGAACTTAAAACCCCTATTTTTAAAGATTTTTTTTATGTCTGGTCCCAATTTTGGTGGCTCAATTTTGGTGGCTTTGGTGGCGTTTTCCCGCCACCAAAATTGAAAACGAGCCACCAAATTTTAAGTATGTACTGTATATGTATGGTTTGTACCTATATAGCCAGTTTTTACGTTGCAGGACAGTTTAATTAGCAAACAAATCAATGTTATGTACTGGGCAGTAAGTAAGATCAATTATTATAAGGGTGGCATACTAATGATCAAGTTTCTTATTAATATATTTTTATTTTGTTGCCTTTAAGAATGCCAAAACAGACCAGCAAATAGAGGCTGGTTAAAAAGAGAATGGCAGAAAGAAGAAGAAAAGCAAAAATAAAGAGCTATCCCAAACAGGCTGAAACACTGCGAAAAAGAAAACGAGTGTTTTCTTGTTTTTAAGTTTTTTTAGTAAAGATGAGAGAAGATTTATATTTGAAAACTACAAATTCCTTTCTTAGATTTAAAGACTGATTGTAGAAACCATTGATCTAGTCTGGTGATTAACATCCAAATATTGAGTTAATGTTTTTTAGTTTAACTGAGATCTGCAGAGCTTAGTCACTAGAGCGTTGGTAAAATGGTAATGATCTGTTTGCTGTTTCACTGTGTCTCTCCTTGGCTTTAATATTTTTTATTTTGTTTGGAACAACAAAAAATTACATAATAAAGCATTGAGTCCAAGCATAGCCCTTTCCATAGCTCGCTGAGCGACCTCGAATTTATGGACCAGCCGTACCGAGTGTCCACCTTTCAGCCCTGTAAGTCATAACAGGCAGGAAGTACTAGTTGAAGACCTTAGTCTTTAGGCTCTGTGCAATACGCGACGAGAAGACCCGCCAAAATTTCCCAAATGTTGTCCAGCCTAGCTGAATTCTTCTGTCAGTCTTCCTCTTAAAGTTACTTAGTACCAAACTGCAGAGTTTGCCCGAGATAAACATATTCTCGAAAAACCTCGAGAGGACCGCCATTGACAATAGGTCCTGGTTCCGGGTGACGTGTTCATTGAACATAACCTGGGTTTTGTCCAAGTTCACCCTGAGATCAATGCGTATTGATGAATCAACTAGGCCATCCAGCATCTGCTACAAAGGCGTGCATCGCTTCAGCCAGTATGACGATTTCATCTGCAATGCAAATCTCAAGTGTGACATGTACTCGCCGCTGATGTTAATGCCAGGTGCGTTGGTGAGGGGCTGCGGGACTGTTCGAAAGAGATACCGCGGCCCTGGAACACAAAGGGCTAAGAAGGAACATGGAAACAAGTCTGACACTCCGTTCCACTGCCACTTCTCAGAGCGGGGGGAGGGGGGGTCATTTGATGATTACCCATCCAAAAAAAAAAGGTGCGTTGGTGAACCATTTTGGCTAAATTACGTCCAAAAATTGTTTGCTGGTTCTGAGTTTGAATGGTTATTGTGGTGTTTTCATAAAGAGTTCTCAGCACTTGGATGTTTTGCCAGTCGACTTGGCATCGCTGCAGAGACTCCAGTACTGACCAGATCTCGACAGAGTTAAGTCTTCTCGTAGTCCACGAATGTAAGACACAGCGGCCGATATACTCTTCGAACTTCTGTATGATCTGCCGCACTGTGTGGATGTGGTCTATGGTGATGAGTCCTCCTCGAAACCCGGCCTGCTCCGGTGGCTGGAAGTCGTCGAGTCTTCGCGCTAGACGATTCGTGATGACTTTTGAAAACAGCTAATACACGTGGCTAAGGAGCCAAATGGGTCAGTTATTCTTGAATAGGGTCTTGTACCCCTTTTTAAAGAAAAGAACGACCACGCTCCTTCACCACGCTTGTGGAGTTCTCCCAGAGAACAGGACCGAGTTGAAAAGCTCCCGTAGCTTTCTTAATACAGGACTTCCTCCCGCTTTCAGGATCTCAGTCGTTATCCCATCCTCACCAGGCGCTTTTCCATTTTTAAGCTGTCTAAGTGACGCCCCGATTTTGTTTTGGCTAAATTCTGGTAGGTCTTTTGTGAAATGGCGGGTTAAGGTGGCTCTGGAATCCTTAATTTCGGGATCAGGTCGAGATTCATGCCATGCGTACAACTTGCCGTAGAAGTTTTCGACTTCCGACAGAATCTCCGGCTTCGAAACGACCTTCTCTCCACTAGATTTGGTATTTATTACCACTTGATTATTAATTTTGTTTAAAATAAAAATATTTATGTTTTCTTGTTTTGTTTTTTTTTTGTGTCATAAACTCATAATGATAGATCAGATAAATAATAATAAATATTTTTTAACAACTTAGAGTTTTATTAACCGATGAAGTTATTGATGAGAATGAGAATTTGTGAGATTAGAGATTAGATTTCGATTGATAGATGATTTAGATTAGATTACATTGAGCTTTATTAGTGAGATTGAGGTTTGTGACGGAGAAATTAAATTTTGGCGCCACTGATTTTCAATTTTGGTGGGCACTTTCGATTTTGGTGGGCGATTTTCAATTTTGGTGGCCACACTAGACTTTGAACTAAAATATCTCAAAAAGTTATCGAGATTTTCTGAGCCCTCTTGAAGATCCTTCCAGCTTGGAGTTTCTTTTCTTATGACAGCCCCTTATTTTTCACGAATAATGAAGAAAAAATTTCGCCACCAAAATTGAATAAAAATGCACGTTGTTGATATTCACCCTTATATTCCCATATTATAACAAGACGGGCTTAGCAGCAATGTTTTTAATTAACATGCCATAAACGTACAAGTTTTGCATTTCAAATGTAAATTTTTGGTGGGAGAATTATTTGAAACATGGGAAGAAGTATATTTCCGGAAGTTAATCGTTGAGTTATGCTGTGTTGTCGCTCCTTGTAAAATACTGGTATTCAGATGCATCCTGGAAGCCGACCCCAACATAGTTGGGGAAAGGATAGGCAGATGATGATGATGATATTGTTATGTGAATGATTGAAGGACATGTATGCCTGAAAAATACGAAGACTTGATTCATTCATCAACCCAGACAGACGGGGGGTTTTAGTCCCAACTCCCAGCAGTGGACCCATTAAAGGCTGATTATTTAAGAATGCTGAGAGCCTGCTTCGTTGGTCTAGTAGTCGCAACTGCTGAGCATGAGGCAATGATATTATATAATTATGCATTGTAAGGACTCGGAAACGTCCCAATTCCCCATCTTGTCTTTAGTCAGCGTCAAGAAAATCAGAACCTATGCCTGGACAAAACATCTGAAGCGCAATCTTTCAAATGATAACTGTCGCTTTTTATTACGTGCTTATCCTATATTTTATACTATTATTTAGTGGACGTGGTAGAAGTTCAAAACAAAAATATTGATACATATACCAGCGCGAACTATGAACATAACTTACTTTAAAAGTATCAATATCGTTGCCATGAGGTCTTACATTCGACTCCCAGGTCGGGCAGTGTTCTCAATAGAAATTTCTCCATGAGATATTATGTATGTGTATGTATGTGTTATTATGTATGTCCTATAGTAATATATGTCTTATATGTATATCTGCGTTCCTACACGTGCTATAACTAAAAAGTGATAGCAACCAATAAAAGGCACCTACTTACAATAAAACGTGCCCCTTAAAATGCCATCAAACAATCAAGTCAACTTGACATTTATTCTATCCTGACACTGCAAGGTTCAGCATAAAATATTACTTGCATTCTAGTGATGCACCTCGCACACAAACTACAACCTAATTTGACTCGATCATCATAATTTTATGACTCGATTCGATCGCTCTCTGAATGCTAATCGAGAAGAGATAAAATTGGGATTTTTTTGGCAAAACCGGTACCTACTTAGTAGGTGACTCAGTACGATGTTTGTTTTCATTAAGTGTGAATTGGTCGCCGTTTGACTAACTATTTGGTGTATGTGTACAGAATACACAATAGTACAAGTATGTGTAAAACTGGCCACGGGTGGTCTGCAAAAAAATCCTAGCTGGCAACGTTTTCATTTGCACATTATTGCATTAAGTTACTAAGAGTATTGTTTTTTTTTTCCTTTTTTCGACTATCGATGAAGAAGTACTAGGTACTCAAACCAAAACCGTTGGCCTTTCGAAAATATACATTATATTGTAGATATAGTGCAACAACTTTTATATTATGAGTATTTCTGAGGACGTCTACCCATATAATAAAGGGTGTAAAAAGACCCCTAACGAAGCCGAAAGGCACTTGTTCTCCTCGTCATTATGATCATTTTTTTGTTCTGGACCATACCTGGGAACCTTCTAGTTACGGAGATATTGGGGGTCAAAGTTCCAATTTTTTCACAAGTTTTTTTTTACTACTTTTTAAGGTTCTAACTTTACTCCAATTACCTCCATGGTCCGTTTACTATTCAAAGCATCCATAAGCAATAAGTTTTGAGCGCATTATATTGAGTTTTACCGTAAAATGTGATTTTTGACCCCAAAAAAAAATTTCGTTTCCCAGCAAATTTTTTTGCGTAAAGTTACTTAGTTTGATCTACAGAATGCTTGGTTGACGGCTTCGTGAAGGGTCTGTTTACACCCCGTATAGTTTTTACAACCGAAAAATACACAAACTTTAAAAAATAGTAGACACTGAATCAGCTAAGTACAACAGAAAAGACAAAACGAAAACATATCAATTAGATAAATAGTACAAACAACGTTCCCCAAAGCTGCGCCGAAAAAGCAAAAATCATCAAAAATTTCAGACAGATAGTTCCTGACGCACGTTTTAAATTGGATCAATTGGATCGTTTTAAATTGGATGAAGATGTGCAACATTTGCTGATGGAGTGCGTTCGGAGCAAGAATGAAAAAAAAAACTCTCTAATCAATGATCCCCATCATTTTGTCATCATCCCCATGAGTTTGAATTGAACATTCTGGACGTTGGGCTAATTCAAACCATCTTGGCAAACTCTACATCAGTGATTGCAAAGAGGTTGTGTGGCTTGGTGAGGATGTCTAATCAATGATTCTCCTTCTAATAGGTACATTGTAAGTAAGTATTCCACATTTGTAAATAGTTAATAAGGTACGATGGGGATTGCATATCCGTATGGATAAAAACCCCCTTTTAGTTAATAAAGAAAAAAAAATTTAATCTGAAGGATAGCCTAAGTCCTGTTCAAAAATCAAAAACCATGACTTGTATGCCAAAGGCACCTATTGGTTTTTCACAACGTGATTGCAGTATTATTTTTGTACCATATCATATATGACTGCTTCCTCAACGTCCAACAAATAATACAATATTGTAATCGATACCTTTCAACACAAATCTAATGACCACTCAACATGAACAACAATTGATTAATTATCCACTGTTAATTAGTGCCGATTTACCTTGAACCCTGTCAGTCCTAAATGTAATATGTCTTAGTTTGAAGATAATTTGGTTCGTTTAGTTAGATTTGTTCCGTATTGTTCGATTGACAGTGACGGAACCTATTTATAATAATAAATAATATATGTGAAATAATAAATATTAATAGCAATTAGTAGAATAAATACAGAACTATAATAATCGTTCATATTAATGTTTAATTTGACACCCAGAAGAAAAACCTATATACCTATCCTACGACGACATCATGATTGACGAAATCATGAATGGTTAACGAGATTTAATAGATATGTACTTACACCGACAGGAAACTGGTACTCGCTATTACTTCTATAGCAATAAGTATCAAAATTAGCTTCGGTTGCACTAAAAAATCAAATTAATGAGGGCGCCAGGGAAGCCCGCGAAAGACATGAAATACGCCATATTTTTTTTACGGTCGCGAAACATATTTTGTTCAACATACGGCCTGACACAGACCTACAAATTACAAAAAAACGTTAGAAAAATTGAATTTCGCGGCCAAGAATCGTCCAACCCTACTTTGTAATTGACATGCGCTGAAGCCTGTATCATAGTGTGGGACATACCCCCACCCAGCTGGATCGAAGACATTAAAAACGTGCTGGGACTAACTAGATGCGGAAGGCAGAGGACTTGGTTTTGTGGCGCAGCTTAGGAGCGACCCATGTCCACTATGTCCAGCAGTGGACTGTAATAGGCTGAGTTGATTGATGATTTGAAGCAGTATCTATCTATATTATAATTGACAAACAGTCTACAAGACCGTGTACTACTAACTCAGGAATAGCTGCTGCTAACACTACAAAAAAATTAACTAAAATGGACGATTAACCGCTTCCCAATCCATCAGCATCAAGAATAACGTTCATCCCAATCTCCAATCATATTGAGCTGACCAAAACTAATCACTTTGACGCAAAAACGTAATTGAGTTATATCTTCTGTATGTTTTGTAATTAACACGCTAATACTGTCTGTCAGTTACCGTCCAGATGTTCGGGGATAGATAATGGTCAGTTTAGTGTTACTGACCTTTTAAACACAAGTAACTAATCTTAAGAACAGAAAAAAATTGCTGGGAAGTCCATCACAGTGACAAGGCCTGAGATAAATTATTATGTACATCATCCTGCTACATGCACTTACATCTTGATTAGAAATATATACACGTATATGATTCTGGAAGAATTATACATGGAATAAAGACTCTAATGAAGACCAGTAGCACCATAATCCCCGCTAATCGAACAAACTCTATTATCGTTGAAAGGTTTTCTTTTCTTTTCAACTTAAATCAGTGTTTAGTTTTCCGAATACTACTTATAGTCAATCAGATTATAAAAATCCAATCCTATCCTTAGTATCTTGCTTACTTTTATTCTTCCTTCCTAAATCTTTTACCCTAAAAATTCAAAACACTATCTTTCCTTGCACTATTGCTATAGTTTTAGCTAGCTTGAACCAACGCCATCTACCGTTAGACGGTCGAACTATCTGTCAAGCGTCAAGTCTAAAGTAAAAGTGAAACGGTGCAGTTGATTCACAGCGGTCCCGTTAGTTGAGTAGCGGCGCCGCGGTGCTGCGCGGGCGCAGGTGTTTATAGAAGCATGCCGTTGCCTAGCAATACTGTTATTTTCAATGAAAATTGTTACGTTTTTACTTTGTGCTTCACAAACAGGATATAAGGCGGTCCCGCCTGTCATTTTGACAGTCATTACACTAGAGCTAGGCAGATGATGAGGTTATTTTGTCAGTTTTTTAAGTTAAACGAAAACAATTAAAAGTGATACCTATAATTCTCATGTTAAACTGGCTTCCTCTAGGGCTCAGTAGAATTATTTTGAGCTTCATAAATGCTATAGACATTCAAATATTTCCGAGCGATAGACGGGGCAAGACGAAGAAAATCGTAATCCAAAACTTGTTACTACTTAGTAACAAGTCGGTCTGTCTAGTGTCATACGCCCGCTTGTCAGGTAGCATTCGTGTGTCAAAATCGAAAGTATTCAGGATGAAAATTATTGTATGACAATATTCCCAATGTCCGCTCCATATGTATTTTAAGTCTCTTTGATAAATTGATACCAGCCTACTGTCCTTTACCAGACACAATTGCATACCTATTCTGTTGATCTAAAAACCCAGGACCACACTTTCAGTTGCCATGGTTACGATCACTATACAACCAAAGCAGCATCAACTAAAGAAAGAGAAAGAACACATACCTCTCCCGTTTCTTCCTCCTCATGGTGCTGGTTCCCTTGATGGTTCGGTACAGGGTCATCATCTTGACTGCAATTGTTACAGGCTACACTCACACAACACAAAACACTATGATATTACATCCACACTATTATTATTATTTTGCACTATTAACACTTATTTTTAATTAACATTATTTAACACTTAACGTATCTTGTTTTCACTTCCACGGTAGTTGATCTGTAACAAAAAGAAATGGACGTTAAAAATTACTTGAAATATTATAATCCACCTTTGATAGACTGCTGGCAAGATAATAAAATGTTGAGAGGGTGAGTATCTTGATGACGACAAACATATGGGAGACGGAGGCATGTTGGGCCAGTCCTAAATAAATTGGGATAAGGGCAGAAGAATAAAAAAAATATGATAAACATAAAATAACATCACCTCTGTAATCCACGAAGGGTTAGGCAGAGATGTACCTAATAGTACACCAACATTTCGCCAGTTATGTTTAAGTCCCATGTAATAGCGGGCGAGTCTATTGCCATCAACCGGGCACAAATCCAGACTCCGTGGCCCTCGGCCCCGAGGACCTCATACTCAGTAGTCATGCTTGCGACCACTAGACCAATTTTGCAGGATATGTAATATAAAGTACATAATAAAGGGTGTAAAAAGACCCTTAACGAAGCCGAAAGGCATTTGCTCTCCCCGTCAATGCGATCATTTTTTTGTTCTAGACCATACCTGGTCTGGGAACCTTCTAGTTACGGAGATATTGGGGGTCAAAGTTCCAACTTTTTCACAACTTTTTTTTTAAATACATGTATTTAATGTAAGATTTTTACTTTAAACAACTCCACGACCCCCGTACTATTCAATCCATCCATCAGCACAATGTTCTGTGTGCGTGAGTCTTACCGTCAAACGTGATTTTTGACCCCAAAAAAAAAGTCGTTTCCCAGCAAAAATGTTTGCGTAAAATTACTTAGTTTGATGTACAGAATGCTTGGTTGACGGCTTGGTGAAGGGTCTGTTTACACCCCGTATTTACTTGATGAAGCACTGCAAGGCTCTCTTGTAATACAGAGAAGAAAAGATAAAATATTTCGGTTTTGCTTGAATACAAAAATTGTAACTTATTCTTCTTTGCGTGTCGATACACTGAAATAATACCCGATCAGTATATTACCACCTGCACAGCTCCGTCGTTGTCTTCTTTTAAAACCTGGAAGGTGCAGGTAGCTGTGCAGGATAGGCAAGAAAGGAAGTGGGCATATCTTGCAAAGGGGCTCCACACTGAGACTGTATTTGGGACGGGTCAATGATACCCCATTTGGCCAGATTATTTCTAATTGTAACTGCAATCACATTATTGTGGAGCTAACAAGTGGGCTACTCATCAGTACCATAAACTCACATGTTAGGAGTGAAATTACTCCAATAGATCAACAAATCGGAAACGAAATTTTCCTCTCGTTCGCCATTTCAACTCCTCAACCACTGAACTATCTAGCTAGCCTCTCATAATAACTTAAATCTTTCCACATCCATCACACGCAACAAGCAATTGTTTTACGAAATCTTAACAAAGGCAAAGTTACCTCAGTATTTTTACGATCGATTATAACAAGCAATAAAACAGCTTATCAACAGCTTCAAGCTGTATAATTACTACAACTCCAATACTAGCTATAATAGTGCTTAGAGTACTTAATTTTGTATTTGAAATCTTAATAGGCAGCGAAAATGATCTTATTGACATAATTTTCGAAATGGTGGAAATTTTTAATTGTTCAAGAATTGAATGCTTGGCTGAAGACCTTCATTGACTTTTACTCTGAAAAGTTCGCTGTAGAAAACAAGATACAGTACTTCTTGCCTTGTCTCTTCTGTTCTAAACTGGTGTCAGATTTTTATGCCGCCCATGGGCGTCTGACGTGGCTCTACATACCGTCAAAAAATATCTTAGCATGCTGGATTCTTCACGATGTTTTCCTTCACTAAGTAAGTGATAATGCGCACATAAATCGGAAGAATCTGACGTGCGTGTCTTGGGTTCGAACTTGAGACCTATGACTTGGCAGTCCGACGGTCATACCACTAGGCTATCACTGCTGCTTCTTTTAATTAGTTGGTAAAAGCAAAGTAGGCTGTTTTGCAAAATCTTCGAAAACGACCAAGTAGATCTCACGAGAGCACGTGTGACCAATATATTTGGAAATTACGTTTCGTTTTCGATCTTTAAATCGAAAACCAGAATTTGGAGTTTGTTGACTTCAATTAAAATTCAAAGTCAGGATCAATATATTCGCGAAAGTCACTGAGCAGCTTCTACCGATTATGAGAGAAAGAAAGTTAGCCAATTATTGTTATTATGGAATTTTACGTCTAAAAAGTTGAGATTTGCATCCATTAATCATGGAAGATATTATATTTTTATTTAAATCACCGAACCTTATCTTGCCTCTTAAATCGGTGCCAAACGTGGGTATTTCAAAGTGAATGAGGAAAAATTTTAGATGAATTCTTGGAAAACATTAAATCCCGGAGAACTACTTACCCATCATCTGCCTAGCCTTTTCCCAATTATGTTGGGGTCGGCTTCCAACCTAACCGTATGCAGCTAAATACCAGTATTTTACATTGAGCGACTGCCTATCTGATCTCTCAGTTAGTACTGGGTAATACGATACGCCTTGTTAAGACTGGTTGTCAGACTTTCGGGCCATACTAACTATAGACCGACCGCTTTAATGCGTCCTCCGCCTTGCCCTATCAAAGGCACATTAAGCGTCCACAAAGTCCTAACAATATCCCAAAGGATATTTGCTTTAAAATAACCATAATCCACGAAGGTATTACGATACTAATTGAACCAATACGTGATCATCAGTGATCGGAGTAGGTAGATTGAACTGGGGTCATTGATCCGAGACGTATATATTACTATGGACATTCCTCCGGAATTGGTGGATTATTGGTGTGATTGTTTTTATTATTCAACAGATAAATAATGAATTAATTTAGTTTTGATACCTTCCTTTAAATTTTGAATTGAGTAGTAATAATATCACTACCAACATTAACAATATTTAATTGAATCCGGAAATACCGGAATTACTTTCCGGAAAAATGGCTTATCCATGTTATTCTTTCTGTGTGCATTTATGATACAAGTACCAAAAATCAATCTACCTACTCCGATCACTGGTGATCATCCTTTAGAGTATTCCATTTAAATTGATACCTTCGCGAGGACTCATTAAAGCGGTCGGTCTATACCTGTAACCACTGTCACAGATCTACAAATGACAGCTGGGACCAACGGCTTAACGTGCTTTCCGAGGCACGAAGAAAACATGGCCTGTAATAAATGGTCACCCATCCATAGATCGACCAAGGACAGGTTTGAAAACTCCACGTCACACCTTTTCACCCAACATCATCAATTCCAATTTCTGTAATTAAACAAGCTCTACAAACGCAAAAGATAAGGCTTATCAATGTAAAAAGATCGTAAACCCAACTACTCGTTTATTATAGGTTCGCGTTAGTAGGGCGGTCAGACCGAGCCGACCGGTTGTCTGACCCACTAACCGAATGCCTTCCAATTTACATATCCAGTGTTCATATTAACTTGTGAGTGTTGAAAGGCTTTTGCTTTCATTCAAGGTGTTAACATTAATTAGAATGTTTATGGTAATTTTGGAGACAGGTAAACATTAAACAAGTTGTCCTTTCCTGTCTTTCTTGTGGTGTAATTAAAAATGTCTGGCTTGTTGGTCGAGTGGTTGCAAGCGCGACTGTTGAGTATGAGGTACTGGGTTCGATTCCTGGATCGGGCAAATTGTTATTGGGTTTTTCCATCAGGCATTTCTCAGTAGCAGCCACGGTGTCTGGATTTGTGTCCGGTTGATGGTTATAGGCTCGCCCCCTATTACATGGGACTTAAACATAATTCGCGAAATGTAAGGATTAGGTACACCTCTGTCTAACCCTCCGGTAATTAAAAGCGTGATGTCATGTTATGTAACTAAAAGTGCAGGTTCTTACTTGTGATATTTTGTTTTTAATATGCATAAGTCTAATGTCTCGTATGTCTAGTGGTCACAAATCGCTTCAGCTGAGCTTAAGGTCTTAGGTTTGATTCCCAGGTCGGGCAAAGTGGGTGTGTGTGGGTGTTGTTTTGATCAGGAATTTCTCGGTTGCAGGCTGTGTGCGCCGCTGATGGCAAACAAGCTCATCCCTATAGAACTGGCTAAATATGGGTATAATATGCCCTACGCTTCGAGGATTACGGGAGTTTGTTGTGTGTGTGTTAATTTGAATGTTTTTAGGACCTATCACAATGATGCGTAAAAAAATGACCAATCTTACCAATAGGCAGTCATCTGATAATTGTTTTTCTCTCCTAACTCAGAAAAATCCAATTTACCATGCGGTGTGATACATGAAGTTGAACCGAAAACTCTGAAATCTAATTATACTAACAGTAATTCATTGCCTATTCAATCACGCAATTACCTTTCATAGGTATATATTCTATGCATTTAGAATTATTATAATCATATTAAAGGAAATTAAACCTAATCTTCCTGTTCATAACTCCTATAACCGCCTACATAAAACACAAACTCTGTATCCTTTCATCAACACGTCACCTGCACCTGATTTCATAATTTCCCGTCACACCTCTTACTCCCACACATGACTCACACATAAGCACCTCTCACTCACACACACGCACGTCCTATTACCGTATGTTTATAATTTAATATTGCATATCCGTTGCAACGCATTTCACTTATAAAATATTCATTCTAAGCCACTTGAGAGAAACAGTCTTTGTGCAGCATACTTAGGTTACGTTATATGATGTTCATGCATAACACAAAACAGGACGTTTGGATTTATTATGAACTAGCGAATCAGTAGGCTGATATTGTCCTGCTATGTCGACAGCAGCGACACCTACCGGACCCAACTATAGCTGAGAACCATCCAGATGACCCCATCATCATCTGCCTAGCCTTTTTCCCAACTATATTGGGGTCGGCTTCCAGTCTAACCGGATGCAGCTGAATACCTGTATGCAGCGACTGCCTATCTGACCTCCACAAGCCAGTTAGTACTGGATAAGACGATACCCCTTGGTAAGACTGGTTGTCAGACTTTTTGGGCCACTGACTACCTAACGACTGTCAAAGATCTACGAATGACACCCGGGACCAACGGCTTAACGTGCTTTCCGAGGTACGGAGGAACCTCGGTGTCACCCATCCACAGACCAACCTAGGCAAGCACGGCTTAAACTAAAGAACCACCCGAGCGGCTGTTATTATTTAGCCACGAGCTCCTTCAGATGATACCATAAGTACAAAAATAAAAAATCATCAAAATCGGTGAACCCTTTTTGGAAGAGAAGAATTACATCTAAATATGCTTTGTGCGTCTCTCTTAAACCGTCCAAGAACTGCGAAAAGAAATTTGGCTCGTCCGGCAGCGAGATGGGCAGACGACATAGTTGCCATCGGGGGAATAACCTGGATGAGGGTGGCACTGGAACGTGGAGAAGACACAAGAAAAGAGAGGCCTAATACCCAGCAGTGGGTAAATTCAGGCTGTGAATGATGATAATGCTCTGTACTTTGGCCTACAAGCATCTCGTTATCTTCGACACTGGTGTTCTAATCAATAAGCCTACCATATCTCCATTTTTTTTTAATGGGTATTTTATTTTGTATAGTTGAAATTGGACACATCGGATGTTTTATGTTGTAATCCAAGTACTGTTTATTTTATTTTTTCTTATTCATATAGTCAAATATTTTTGCTGTAAGTACTGGCTTTCGTACGTTTTTTCAGCTCTGTACTGTGGGCCCCCCATAGCACAGCATCATGCTGAGTGGAAACCTGTTTGTCGAAAAATGTTTGTTAGGCGTTGTATGTTTATTGTTTTTTTTTTCTTAGTTTGTATGCACGTCATGTCCCTGCGACAAATAAATATATTTTCTTTCTTTCTTCTTCTATGCCTATTCTGAACGTTGGTTAAATAAATTGATACTAGTAACCTGAAAATAAGGATAATCCTGATCTGAAAGATTACCATTTCAGCCTAAACCAGCTATTGTAGAAGCAGAACTGACGTAGTAACTATTGTTTAATGTGACACAACTATAGTTGCAAATAAACCGTTTTAAACCAAAATCCGTGGTTTAAAACCGGTTTTAAATTGGTTTAAAACGGTTTAAAACCACGACCACGTGGGCCGTACATTGATTATAAATTATTTTAAAAGGCTAATTGAAATCATTTAGCATTTTTTATTAATATATGTGAAGTCATATATCATACTTATACTACTTTTTAAGATTAGACCGACTGAAAATAATCATGAAATGAGTGTTTATTAAAATACAACGGCAATGCCGTATTTTCATTTTGCAATTTGCTACCAACATCGTAACGTAGGGTATGAGGAGAGAGAAGAAAAAAGAAGAAGAAGAAAATACATTTATTTGGCATGCCACAAGTGCACACAATAAAAACAAAACAAAAACGTTTTAAACCATTATTAAACCGCTAATTGTGGTTTTAAATCGTTTTAAACCAAAAATACGGCTTAAAACCAAATGGTTTAAAACGTTTAAAACCCGTTTTGTATCTATAGACACAACATAAGCACATCAAACTACTAACCGTATCCGTCGTAGGAATCCAAATTAGAATACATACCGACGCGTACGATCAATGAAATAAGAAATACCACGTTCTCGGGCGCAGCATAATGTTACACTCTGGCGATTTTATCGTATCGCTATTAAAAGGTAAAAGTAAAAAGTCAGATTAGTATGGTAATTAGTTTTCACTATGGTGATCTGCGAGATTTATCTCGGAGCATCGCTGACAGAGATAATTATTCTATCGTGAATCATTCAAGAAAAAGACTGGTTTTTTTGTAACTTCATAGCTGTACTTTGCTTTGTTAACGTTCTATGTAATTAATATTTCATCCATTTTAGCTCAAACATTTCAGAAATCTTGATCGTGGGTAAATAATAACATCCGCTCGGGTCGATCTTCAGGTTAAGCCGCCGTTGCCTATATTGGTCCGAGGATGGGTGACCACCCATTAAATACCGAATTTCCTCCGTGCCTCGGAAAGTTAAAGGATAACAAACTCCACAAAAAATCAAACACTGCCTTCAAAATATGTCTAGGTTACCGCAAAAGACCGAAGACCACCGAATCGAAATCCTACAATTAAAATCGCAGTTACAAAACTCTCGAACATTCCAGCCGTTCCTATAATTACTATAAAGCTAGCTATTCAATGTCGTAACGGACTGTCAGTCACTTAGTCAATGGTCGAACCGGTACCCGATGACGAATACCTTTGTCTAAATATTGTTGGTAAGGTATTGATTTCCGTGAAGTTTGGGCTTTAGCTAGAGATGGGCTCGCTGTGGGAACTATTCGGCTTTGGGCCTTGGTTGAATATTTGGATATTTGGTATATTCCATCGTGGTTTTTGGAAAGACGATGTTTAGCATTAAATGTTATTTGGATTACTGCAACAACATTTGGGCCTCGCCTTGAGTGTTGGGCTGACCCAATGACGATATTTATGATGATGAGTGCAAGAGAAAATATTATAAATTAATGAGATGAATACATCATACCTTAGACGGACAGTGGTAATAAACACACTTAAAAAACTTCCGCCTCTTGAGACTTGAAGATAGAAAGAAGAGAACATATAAAATATGTATTTAGTAAATTAGAATACGACATTTCAATATTCATGAGATGCAACTTTACTGAGTAGTTTCATCAAATATCAAACTGAAGTGATTACACTAATATTATTTGCTGCTCGCTGCTTCTTTTCTTTCTGCTCACAAAGGTTTCAGATTTCTGAACATGTTTGGTTCGATGCCCAGACCAGAAAATGTTTTTTTGGTCGTTTCATTTAGTATTTTGTCCAGCCCAATCTGAATTTGGGTGCGGTAGATGCTAACATGACAGTCGCATCAGATTACAAATGACAGTGGAAGCAGCAGGTGAAATGTGGGTGTACCAGGCCTTAGTTTATTTCCCTCCCTTACGGGGAAAACAGAGTGATTCATCATTCTTCTGCCCTTATACCAATTTAATTGGGGTCGGCGCAGCATGACTTCTTCTTATATTCTACGTAGTATTCTTTCAACAAACTTTGAATATTCGGCCTAACATTGAACAGGAATATTCGTCCCATCCCTAGTTCTAAAGTTTCACACAGATTTTAGGTCGTCACAACGCGGTATGTAAATATTACAATGTTCCTTTTGGCTCGCCTTGTTAGTTTTAGTCTAAAGCACTATGCTATGGCTAAATATAATATCCGTGTAGCTTTGAGTATTTTGATACTGTTAGAACTTTCGATCCGCTTGCAAGTCATCAGCGGATTGATGACCGAGTCTGAACTGATCAAGGACTCTGTTATTTATTGTTTTTATAACCTAACTGTATCTTTATGATTTTGGACGAGTGTTAAACAAATATACTTTTACATATTTTCTTTTAATTTTAACAATTTTTTTTTACAAACCCGTGGGCCCGGCATGAACGCGCGGGGTAAACGTTACGTAGGGCAAAATGAACTTTAAAAAATATATATGTCGTACATAATATTTACTAAGTTTTAAGACTTTATTCATAACTAAAGGTGGTCCTTATTGTGCTTTTCGCATAAATTTAAACCTAGATACACCAAAGAAACGATGGATGGACCGTGTAAAGGATAATATTGAAAAAAAGAGGAGTCTTATGAGATGACGAGTAATAGAGAAGTATGATAGAAAAAGTTCTAAAAGATAGATCCAAATAAACTGGGATAAGGGCAGGAGAATGATGACTACAGAATAATAGTGGTTTGGATTCAAAATAGTTCGATTTACTTCGAGTGTTCGTGTTACTCTGCATTCCGAAGAGTCTCCTCAAGAAATCTTCAACCCTCTCAATTCTCACTATAGCTTTGGATATGAATCTGATGTTGGATTCTAATTCAACAGTTATTGGATCGCTACATACTACAAGACAATCATGCCATCTGATTAGAATGCTGATCAAGACATTTGACGTCACAAAAGGTTCTCAAAAATTCATATTATATTCTGAACATAATGCCATACACGAAGTACCACTACCGGTCACGTTTGGCATATTTATGTATCAGCAGGACCCTCTTGCTATATGACACAAGATCTTGAATTTCCATAACATCACAGAAAGTAGGAATTTAACTCTATAATATTGTTATAGTGTGCATAGCTTATTTGTATAGAGCACAGAACATGAACGGAAAAATTTTCATCACACGGTACTCTGTCAAAATGTATGGTACGCCAGATTTTATGATCTTACGAAAATTTTCAACGCTGTTGTGCGATGTGCATGATTGAATGAGAATCATGTATTGAATTCATTGCAACTACGCTTACACATGTGCATTATTATCAAATCGAGTTGGCATGGCTGACCTGGAAGGCTTTAAACAGACTCCGGACACAGGTTGTCCGAAGCAAGGAAAACCTTTTCAGGTGGAGTTTCATAGATGTCTCTGCCCTGAAGTGTAAATGTGCAGGATCGCCGTCGAGGTGGCAGGACACCTCGACACTTGATACATACCCGTGGAACACTTGATATCGTGTCTTGCCTGTCCTGTTGTTTGCAAATCACAGGAGCTGATGGACGCTACTGAAAGTGCTAAACTTGTCGCCAAATGGGCTGACTCAATTTAAATTGTCTTCAACACGCTACGAAGAAATAAGCAGCTAATACTTAATGTTGATCCTTTTCGCTACTGAAATAAAACCCATTTTCGAAGAACTATTACAATCAAATCAAACCATTTTCCAATTATTAACATACGCTAAATTCTGCGAAAATTGCCGCAAGGTAGTGTTAATCACATTAATCACTTGCCGGACCGTAACACATCGATCAGTGTTGATACACTTAGCCTTTATACACCTGTTTTTAGCCAATTATTTGGACTATCATGCAGAAAAAATGCAACAAACAATGTTGCTTCATTTTGTTTGTAATAGTGTTACCCTTCGAGTTTAGCCGTACACTATCCAAAGTTCGAATAAGATCGCACAATAACTCATATTGTTCTTCTTTGTTTTCGCGTGGTTAGTGCCTAACCTGGTGTCAGAGTTTTTATGCCACTCATGGGCCTCTGACTTGTCTTTACATGCCGTCGAGAAATATCTCTCTGGCATGCTGGTATGGTCTCCTCACGATGTTTTCCTTTACCGAAGCAAGTGATAATACACAATACGCACATGAATCCGAAAAATCAGAGGTGCGTATCTTGGGTTCAAACTCGAGACCTGTGACTTGGCAGTCCAGTCACAACACTAGGCTATCACTACGTTTCAATGTTAATTCATATTAAAACTAGCCCTAAGAGTATAAGGCTGAAAATATATTTTAAAATTCTAATTACTTTGTCATCTTTTGACGTTCCTCTGTACTATACTATAACTGAAATCTCGTACTTGGGTTGCGGCGGTGAAAATCTTCAAAATTCCATGATTGTTGTTGCATGTTACAACCCTTTTTTTTCGGATGGGAAATCATCCAATGACCCCCCCGCCCCTCGCTCTAGGGCGGAGTGGAAGGGAGTGTCAGACTTGTACTGACTAAAACCCATCCATGTTCCTTCTTTGCCCTTTGTGTTCCAGGGCCGCGGTATCTCTTTCGAACAGTCCCGCAGATGTTACAACCCTTAAGTGGACACAGATAGATCTCAGAAAGGTTTTCTACGAAAATATTTCCAAATAAAACAAGCAAAACAGGTTCTAAATAAAGATATTTACTAGCATTTAGATGATGAAGAAATGGACAAATGTTGCAAAACCGATAAAAACAATCAGCAGTCTGAATACCAATGCTGCAAAGATTACAAAATGTAACAAACATGGAAGCCAGCCAACTAAGCTGCCTAGATAACAACCTAACTATCTTAGAACACACAAATATCGTTACTTACCCTAAAATGCCACAGTTTACACCACAATTACCAAAATTGCATCCAACTATTTTAACCCTTTCGCAACTGCAGTGCGTAACCAAAGTTTTGCAAGAAAGTTTTCGTCGATGACTCACGAACAAGCCCGATCCTTACCGGACCTTACCGAAAACGAAATCCATACTAACATTATTAAAGCGAAAATAACAATATATGTCTGTTACCTTTTCTGCATCGTGCTCGTGGCTTAATAATAACACCAGCTCGTTTCGATCTTTAGGTTAAGCCGTGCTTGCCTAGGTTGGTCTGCGGATGGGTGACCACCCATTACATACCGAGTTTCCTCCGTGCCTCGGAAAGCAGGTTAAGCCGTTGATCCCGGGTGTTATTTGTAGATCTTTGACAGTCGTAAGGTAGTCAGTGGCCCAAAAAGTCTGACAACCATTCTTACCAAGGGGTATCGTATTACCCAGTACTAATTGGGTTGTGGAGGTCAGATAGGCAGTCGCTCCATGTAAAATAATGGTATTCAGCTGCATCCGGTTAGACTGGAAGCCGACCCCAATATAGTTGGGAAAAGGCTAGGAAGATGATGACCTTTTCAGCCTAAATGGCCGAATGGATATTGATAGAATTTGGCACACAGGCAGGCTATGACTTGGGTTAGGCCAAAGGGTACTTTTTATCCAAGTAGTACGTTTCCTTAGCATAATTTTCGACATCCACGCGGGTGAAGTCGCGGGCATAAGTTGTACTAATATTATAAATGTAAAAGTTTGTGAGGATTTATGGATGTATGGATGTTTGTTGCTCTTTCACGAAAAAACTACTGAAATTATAATTTGGATGAAATATAGCACACATAAAGGGTGTAAATAGACCCTTAACGAAGCCGAAAGGCACTTGTTCTCCCCATCATTGCGATCATTTTTTGTTCTAGACCATACCTGGGAACCTTCTAGTTACGGAGATATTGGGGGTCAAAGTTCCGACTTTTTCACAAGTTTTTTTTAAATACATGTTTTTAATGTAAGATTTAACCTTTAAACATCTCCACGACCGCCGAACTATTCAATCCATCCATCAGCACAATGTTTTGAGTGCGTTACATTGAGTCCTATCGTAAAACGTGATTTTTCACCCCCAAAAAAAAAGTCGTTTCCCAGCAATAAATGAATAATTTTTGCGTAAAGTTACTTAGTTTGATGTACATAATGCTTGGTTGACGGCTTCGTGAAGGGTCTGTTTACACCCTGCATAGTTTATAACCTGCATTAACACATAGGATTCTTTTTATCCCGGTAATATGATCCTGTGGGAGAATATTATCGAACTGTATGCGGGCTAATTCGCGGCCATAAACTAGTAATAAAATATTGATAACATTATTACTCAGATATGCGCAAAAATTCTACTGGTTATGCCGGTTTTAACGATAATATTTATTAAGCAGTATTTTTACAGATGTCGCGCCTAAATGGGAGGCCAATGTCCCATAATGTGATGTATGCGGAAGATAAGTTTAATATATTGATAAGTAATATATTATTACTGTTTGTTAGTTTTTTTGTTGTTACACAAAGTAATTGGTGATCGTGTGATTTGCATACGTAGCTCATCTCTACATATTGGGGACAAGGTTTACGATTCTATTCAATTATTTTGGGGCATTTTGATGTTCTTAATTGAGGATTGACTTTTTGAAAATGTTGTAAATAAAGGACATCACATGGAGCAGCAGTGTAATTTATTGCTTGAGAGTTCATTATACGAAATTGTGTTACCACGTTGGATGGCAATGCTGTTTCTTTGAGCAAGAAATAGACCAGCCCTCTGGTCAAGAGAACCGTCGACCAACCGCTTGGCAATGTCTCGAAATACAAGGTGGGCACTCAGGCCTCACGGCCCTAGTGTTTCATCCGGCACATAACGACCAATTAAGTTATTGTATTTGCGGCATTTGAGGCTTTCAATACCTGCAGCAGACGTCCCAGCACATTAAATAGGTACGTCTCTGCCTAATCTTTTAGGGAATCAGGCGTGATGTTAGGATTATGTTCTTAAATGTTATATTTAAATGATTAATTCTCAACACATCGATCACAATCGCCTAAAGCAAGACCCAATATGTTTGTTACAATCAATTTATCATATACACAGTGGGCGAAACATCAGCTACACCATGTTATTGACCGAAAAATGAATGCCATTGACCGCAAAACTAGAAAAAAAAACAATACTACAACATACATTAATACTCGAAGACCTGTGACAACCACTAACGCAAACGCAGGACGACCAATCAAGCTATGCAAAACCAAATTAGGCTGATCTCTCACTGTACGGGAAGCTCATACAAAACGAGGTCAGGTTATATTGGATGTGTATAGATTGATGTGCCGCCGTGTGTACATGGCCCGCGTGGTAGAAAATGGTTCATTGCCTTTCATATAAAGGAGGCCTGTGCCTAGTAGACAGCGTCGGTGGTCTAGAAGTCGTAAGCGCGGCTGCTGAGCATGAGGTCCCGACTTCGATTCCAGGTCGGGCAGGTCGGGTTTTTCTATTAATAAGTTTCTCAGTATTAGCAACCACTGAGTCTGGATTTGTGCCCGGTTGTTGGCAATAGGTACGACCCCTATTACATTGGACTTATTTATTTTATTTATTTATTTTTTTGGACTTATTTGGGTATATTTATACCCGGCGAATTGTGGGTGTACTATTAGGTAGGTACACTTCTGTCTCACCCTTCGTGGATTACAGGCGCGATGTTATTAGATTAAACGGTAACTATTAGTACCAGGAATCCTCAAATTATTGCACGTATAAAGCCCTAGAGGTCAATTTAGTATATCGCTTTTATAATTCAGTACACATCCGAACATGATTGGCATACAACGAAGGACCAATAACCCTCGACCTGCCCTGTAAAGTAAACTGGTCTTTGTATCAGGTCTTGGTATGTTGGTTGGTCGTTGCGCCATGATGGAGGGAAATGAAGGTTCATTTTTGTTAGTCTAGGATGTTACCGGGTTTTTTACGTAATAATTAATAATCCAGTGTAATCAATTATGGTCGTTTATCATTAATAAATACTTAGTAAGTACTTAAGTGTTGGCCATTGTGTAATAAAAAAATAATGATGCTAATTTAGGCATACCTGGTAACGATCTGAGGATACTAATTTGTCGGCAAATACACTTATCGAAATAGCCCGGAGTCTGGAATTGTGGCCGGTTGATGACAATAGGCTCGCCCTTATGACGTGGAACTTAACTGGCAAAATCAAAATCTGGGTGTAGCTACTTCGGCTACACCTCTGCCTAACCCTTATGGGTATAGAGGTGTGATACTCTGTTATGTTATGTTGTTAGGCAGAGGTGTAAATATTACATAATTATTATCTATTTCTAAGTCTATGAGCGTATAATTTCATTCATCACAGTACTTTAAAAAAACAAACTACGTATAAATCATACCATACTAAACAATCTACTTGCCATCACAAATATTACCCCATCATCATTTGCTCAGCCTTTTATAACTATGTTTGGGTCGGCTTCCAATCTAATCGTACGCAGCTGGATATCAGTAATTTATATGGAGCGACTACATATCTGACTTCCACAACCCAGTTAGGACTGGGTAATACGATATCCCTTGATAAAACTGGTTGTCAGAATTTCGGACCACTGTCTACCTATAACGACTGTCGAAGATCTAAAATTTACAGCCGGGACCAACGGATTAACGTGCTTTCAGAGGCACGGAGGAAGCTCGGTAAGTAATGGTTGGTCACAAATCCACGGATCAACCTAGGCAAGCGCGGTTTAACCTGAAGACCGATCCTAGCGGCTGTTATTATTTAGCTACAAGCTCCTCTAAACAACCTACTTACCATCACAAAGATTACCCCAATCATCTTATAAACTCGCAAACAAACTAAACCTGGTAGCCGCAAATTTTCGCTTTCGACATCTCCGTCAATTTGCCTGCAAGTCGTAGGTAGTGTGTGCATATGGCAAATAAATCGCCGACATCTGAACGATCACACAGTTACGTACGGATTGCAACGTCAGTCCCGTCGCGTGAATGTACCAGTTGCAGTAGGCCGAAAATTTTATAGAAAATTGTCTGTACACACGCTATCTGGTGTGTGGAGTAATTTGGTTATGGGTAAACTAGTTTTTTGAGTTGTGGGCCAAAATAACCAAGTTGTAGAGCCCTGGCACAGCCAGAAGGCGACGCGGTAAACCTCGTAGGAGATGGTGGGACGAGCTGGATAGAACCAACGATTATTGATCCACATTAGCCCTAGATCGAAAGATTTGGAGGTCATGGGGAGAGGATTTTGCCCAGCAGTGGGATGACACAGGCAAACGGAACAGTTCAGATACAGAAGTAAATCCAAACAGTTAGACGCAGTTGATGTACTGAAGCCCAAAAAATTGTGGCCATGGCCGGTCTAGGTTCGTTACTGACTTTAACTGCAGCTAAAACATTAAAACAAAAGTTGTGGTAAAGAAAAAAGGAAACTCCAGTACAAAATCAATGGGCTGCGGGACTGTTCGAAAGAGATACCGGGGCCCTGGAACACAAAGGGCAAAGAAGGAACATGGATGGGTTCAGTAAAAGTCTGACACTCCCTTCCACTCCGCCCAGAGCAGGGGGGGGGGCTCATTTGATGACTTCCCATCCGAAAAAAAAAAGTATAATATCAATGGTCATAATGACGGATAGAACAAGTGACACATGGCGTCTGTTTCACTTACTATACAGTTGACTCCATCAATCAGCATCAAATCTTCAATGGTGACGACATCAAAAGTATTTAAAAACTGAAGATGCTAACACGAGCTGTTGATTATCCTTTTAATTTACATCTTTTAATTAGGCATCACTTGCCTTTACATGATTCTGCTTTGTTAACTAATTTGATTTTAACCACTAAGAGCACTTATTGGACGATTTGATTATTATTAATTGTTGAAAACTTTAATCATCGCGTGATTTTAGTATTTAGATTTTACCACTTAGTTACGGCAGTAACTTCAAAACACACTTATAAAAAACATTTATTTTTGTTAAATAAAAGGCGGTTTGGATCAAGATAATCGAAAGTTTTTGAAAAGGATAATTTTGTAATCAATACGATTCTAATATCTTTAGCCATTTCGAAAATAATTACGTGCATGAGATATAGTCCATTACTATGAATTTCTAATAGAAAACGGAAATCAAAATTCTAGGCTACCATGTCGTGTCTTAGATTCTAGACCGCATTCAATTAATGACGTAACTGCTCAGTCGAAATAAAACCAATGAAAGTAAATGCTAACGTTGAAATAACCATCGAAATTAATTGGCTAAAACATAAATTCAAATTCAGCTCAGATTTGCAAACAATATAAATGAGGATGACAAAGATTCTAAACACGAAATCTATAAACGTTTAAAGAAAGAAAACCTGTTTAATCTGCACAAATAAGACGTTACTAAGCAAGGACCTTCTTTAGACTTATTCCTGTCAATTTCACACAATTGTCACACTACAAAACGGGAACATGTCCAAACCAAAGCACTTTTAAAGTTACAGTTATAGGCATCGGTCTAAGTGTTATCAAAAACGCTCCGAATGATCGAATAAGTGAAACGAAACAGAAGCTAGAGAACGAAAATACAGGAAGAAAGAGAAAGAGGAATGATTTCCTCAGCTTCTTGCTGTGGGATGAACTTGACATCACGGAAGATATACAGCCGAAAGTTGACGTGATCATTGTGTTTATAACGGAAACTAGATTACTACAAGATGAAACCGATGCCCAAATTGACCAAAAAGAGAATATTAAAACAGAAAGTGTGTAGGAAGAAGAAGAGCCTATATTATCCATACTAATATTATAAATGCGAAAGTAAGTTTGTTTGTTTGTTTGTTACCTTTTTACGAATAAACCACTGAACCGATCATCCTGAAATTTTGCATATACGTTGTCAGGTGTACAGAAACGGACATAGGGTACCTTTCATCCCGAAAAAAATTTCTGTTCCTGAGGAAAACAGTAATAAAGTTATTATGATAATAGATGGCGCCACGTGTCTTCGAATCATGATTGAATTATGTTGTTACAACCCGAATTGGTTGTCAAATTATAAATTAACTCGAGCGAAGCCGCGGGCGAAATCTAGTAGTTTAAACATGAAACTTTCGACATTTCCGGCAAATATTTACACGACAAGCAAAATCTTCCAACCATTTTATCATCAAACAAATTCTCTCTATTTTTAGAATTAAATAAACAAAACATAGCGTGGACGATTCTCGCAAATTTCTCAATCAATTTCGCGATAGTTTTGGCTTTCAAAACAACGGTAAATGACATAAATCAAGTTACAATAGCCATTATTGAGACGTTCACACTGTTCTGGTGCATTGTAATAGGTATTTATGATGCGAATCAATAAACTCGGCGTGGGAGGCAGAATTCTGGCGTCAAGAGACAAAGAAATAAATTGAAACAAATAAACAACCAGAAGAAAAGACTCGGTTTAAAAATTTACATTATCAACTTAAACCATACCTGGTTAAATAATGTGGATGTACTGCACTATGACACCTCTGCCTAAACCTTCGGGAAAAACAGGTGATATTGTATGTTAGGACCAAATATGAGTCATCTGAGAAAAAGTAGAAAGACATATTTCAGGAAAGAAAGAAAGAAAGAAAGAAAAAATATTTATTAGTCGCAGGGTCATGAGTTCATGACGTGCATCATACAAAATGATAAAAAAAAAAATACAATAAACATACAACGCATTACAAATATTTATAAATTCAACAGGACGGGACAAAAAAAGAAAAAAATACGTTAACATCTTGCACGTCGTGACTGCGACAAGCAGGTTACCACTCAGCATGATGCTGTGCTATGGGGAGCCCACAGCACAGCGCTGGTTTTCAGTGGTCACCCGTGAAAAAACGTACGGAAGCCAAGACAGCATAAATATTTATTACATGAATATGAAAATAAAATAAGATGAAGACATATATTATGTATACAGAGGTATCATTTCACCGCTTACAAAATCGCTGACAGCCATTTAATCACAGAATGCATGAAAGCAGCACCTCTTGTTCATCAAGCATGAAATACCGGAGCGACATGGATACATCAAACGTTCATCGCAATAACTGTCTCATAATTAACTATTTCGTTCCGCGAGGAACTAATTAAAAGAGGTTTGTTACGTGTTACCAAGTAATTAACCTTTAATGAACCTGCAATACTGAATATTGCAGGATTATCACTTGCTTCGGTGAAGGAAAACATCGTGAAGAAACCAGCATGCCTGAGAGATATTTCTCGACGGCATGTAAAGCCAAATCAGAGGCCCATGGTAAACACGCTGACACCAGGTTAGGCACTAACCATACGATAAAGAAGACTGGTCTTGATGCCACACGTATTTGCGGGCGAGATACCTTGGAAATGAAGGTTTAATCGAATCATCAGCAGTGATCGGAGTAGGTAGATTGAACTGGGGTCATTGATCCGAAACGTATATATTACTATGGACATTCCTCCGGAATTGGTGGATTATTGGTGTGTTTGTTTTTATTATTCAACAGATAAATAATGAATTAATTTAGTTTTGATACCTTCCTTTAAATTTTGAATTGAGTAGTAATAATTATCACTACCAACATTAACAATATTTAATTGAATCCGGAAATACCGGAATTACTTTCCGGAAAAATGGCTTATCCATGTTATTCTTTCTGTGTGCATTTATGATACAAGTACCAAAAATCAATCTACCTACTCCGATCACTGGTAATATTATAATACAGTACTCCAACTTCATACAAACGGACGAAACGCGAGCTATACCTACGCGCCTCGATCGTGGGGTGCGCTCGCGGTGCAGACAGTCACGGCTGCCCGGCTGTACCGCAGTGTCGAACGGACGGTGTGTTGTTTTTTTAACAATAAGCGCGCGATTTTCACAATTTCAGCTCACAGAGTCGGTATTTAAGGTACCGGGACTACAGTAACATTAATTCGCGAACTTTTTTGATTGTACCCAACGATGATTTTGTGGAATATATAGAAAAAATGGAGGAAATATTCCGACATTCACTTAAAACCAAACATGTAAATTGTAAAGTAGCTGCAGGTATCTATAACCAAGTAAAATATATTCCATTTTCTCCACCTTGTCCATGTTTCCCGAAACAATTTTTAATTAAGCTTTATGTTTATAAGAAAGCGGATTTATTATACTTTAAAATTTAACAATAAAGCATTTCGTACGACTCAGTCGAGGCGCAAATATTTTTCGGTCGCAAATTTATAAGCACGATTTGTTTTTCAAACAAAAACATGTTTTTTTAAATTAAATCTACCAATCAAAAAACAACACACATTTTATTGAACACTTCCTATTCAATATACAAAGTCTTTCATTTATTTATATAAAAAGGATATTTACATCACAAAACTAAATAGAAACAGAATGTAGGCAAATGTAATTAAAATGCTGGGGACGGTCAGCCCTAACGCATGTTTACGTACCGCGCGGCTGTAGGCATTTATTTCTATCATGCGGCCGAGTTACAATACTGTATTATAATCAGTGATCGGAGTAGGTAGATTGAACTGGGGTCATTGATCCGAAACGTATATATTACTATGGACATTCCTCCGGAATTGGTGGATTATTGGTGTGTTTGTTTTTATTATTCAACAGATAAATAATGAATTAATTTAGTTTTGATACCTTCCTTTAAATTTTGAATTGAGTAGTAATAATTATCACTACCAACATTAACAATATTTAATTGAATCCGGAAATACCGGAATTACTTTCCGGAAAAATGGCTTATCCATGTTATTCTTTCTGTGTGCATTTATGATACAAGTACCAAAAATCAATCTACCTACTCCGATCACTGATCATCAGGCATGTTAACCAGAAAAGACAAGGGTAGTCATTCCAAATAGAATTTCAAATCCAATAGAAGAGCCACAGACAAAAGTGGAGAAAGGTAAATGTAACGAAGAAGGTAGAAACACGCACTATCGTCGTCTCATAAAGACTATACCGTTTGTCCACCAGCACGTACCGGCATTACATTTTTTGATCATATAGATAGCATATAAGCTAGTGTAGGTAGAGGTCGCTTGTAAAATCCTAAGGGGTATCCCCATTCAAGAATCCACAAAAAATTAAAGCATTTTGCTACATGTCTTGTGCCCAGTATATCCTATAATACGTGGGTAACTAAAACTAATATTATATTCCAAGAATCAATCTGCAATACAGTCATCCTTGAATCAAAGTCTTCATTTTGACTGCACACAACAAAAAAAGGCAATTACCCACAATATTCTACGAACATGAATCACTGGCTGAAAAAAAATCTCAATAGGTAGGTATACAAAAATATAAAAAATCTGTACATATACATGTCATATTCATCTAAACTAACATAATAAAAATGAAGAGTTTGTTTTTTTATTTAAACGCGCTGATCTCTGGAACTACCAGTTGAATTTGAAAAATTCTTCTTGCATTTGACAGCCCAATTCTTAAGGAAGGTAATTCGTTATTTAACATTATACTAGGACTCTAAAGAGCCGAGGAAAAAAATAAAAATAGTTGAACCACGGAGTAGCTAGCTCTACGGTTATTGTATGGATTTTATACCGGTCCTGCTGACGGTACAATCGTCACGGTAAGTCTTCGCCGGTCACTTTCGATGTTCATCTTGCGCAAACACATCTGTTCGTACATTCCGTACATTTTCGTTTCATACCATTTTCTAATTCGTCACGTGCAACTGTTCTTTATTTAAATGTCAGATTGTTAATTTGTTTAGTGTCAAGTTTATGTTGTATTTGGTTTAAAAAAGAATTGTTTTCGGAAGTTACGTTATGGGATGGTTTTAAACATTGGTTTTAAAATGGGGGGGAAATAGGATGACTGATTTTTATTTTATTACTTGCATTTATAGTTCTGGCATATTTTTACGGTCTAACAAATAAATGTGTATTTATATTTTGCTTCGTTAAGTTTTTATTTATGATAAGATAAGATATATTTATTTACTCAAACATGTGTACACATACAATAATAAAAAATGCATGTAGGATAACATAAATAAAAAAATCGTTCAGACATGTTTGCCACATACTATGGCGTGCAAATGTTTTGAAATTCAAAAATTGTGATTTTTAATATGTCTAGATATGTTTAGATTTAACAACAACGTGTTACACAGGCGATAAAATAGATTTTATTTGGAATTCTGTTCGCGAAATGCGCTATTAGACGTGGAGTTACAGACCCCAGCCCCATCCTTACTAATATTATAAATGCAAAAGTAAGTTTGTTTGTTTGTTTGTTACCTTTTCACACCAAAACCACGGAACCGATCATCCTGAAATTTTGCATATACCTTGTCAGGTGTAGTGACACGGACATAGGGTACCTTTTATCCCGAAAAAAAATACAGTTCCCGAGGAAAACAACAATAACGTCCTAATGATGGCGCCACGTGTCTTTCGAACCATGATTGAATATATTATTACAAGCAGATTACAGCCTAAATTCATTGTTAAATTCTAAATTAACGCGAGCGAAGCCGCAGGCAAAAGCTAAAAAGTACACAATACATGAAAATTGCCGAAAACCAAACAACATTTTGCAGTTACAGCCATTTACATTAAAAATCATTGAGAACTTCATTATACCTAAGCCCGTACCATAAATCCTTCTTGTAACAAGACACGTCTCATTTAACATTTCAAAACTCTCGTTGACCCGGCCTTGGTTTCCATATATTTGCTAAAGGCAGTGCCATACATGTACAGAGGCAGTCTCAACAACTTAGGTAAACAGTTACACGCCGAGATTCGTTAGCTATTCAATGATACCTGTGAAAATGCGGTGATACTATTGGAGGCAAAGTCACTTTTGTTTCACTTATCACCCATTATTTTAATCAGTTGGAAACAACACTGGAAGGTCCATATCCAATTGTCCAAGTACCCATTCCATTTATGAACTTATTACTTTGGGATGTTCTAGAGATAAGTCCCTAATAAGCGAATGAATATTTATTTATTTAAACTTCATGTACAATGGTGGTACATAGGAGGACTTAATGCCACAAGGCATTCTCTACCAGCCAACCATCATCGTCTGCTTAGCCTTTTCCCAACTGTATTGGGATCGGCTTCCAGTCTAGCCGGATGCAGCTGAATACCAGTATTTTACATGGAGCGACTGCCTATCTGACCTTCACAACCCAGACTTTTTGGGCCACTGACTACCTAGAGACTGTCAAAGATCTACAAATGACACCCGGGACCAACGGCTTGACGTGCTTTCTGAGGCACGGAGGAAACTCGGTATGTAATGGGTGGTCACCCATCCACAGACCAACCTAGGCAAGCGCGGCTTAACCTAAAGATCGACCCCGAGCGACTGTTATTATTTAGCCACGATCTCCTCCAGTCAACCTTTGGGTTAAATAGGACAATATTGTGATACGGTACAAAATATTATCTAAAAATTAACTTCTAAGAGTTAAGTCTCTAATTAGCGAATGCTATATCACCTTGTTGCATTTGTAATTACTAATTAATGTCTGATAGTGTTAAAATAAAATACAATTTATGATTGCATCATGTTATATCAGATAAAATACAAACTTATTCTTTGAAAAACAAACTAGTTCATATTTACATGCGATTCGATTATACAATGACGTTATAGTCGCGACTAGCTTGTTCAGTAACCATACAAGAACAAAATACTCGTGGAATTGTTGTTTCTCGCAGAGATGTTTTTCATCCTACCAATGAAGATGAGTGAAAACTACCTTTTACCCACGGCTTCGCCCAAATGGAGGTCGAAAATTATCCCAAACGGAGAAACGTACTGCCCGAATACTAACTCCCAGCTCAGGGTATATCCAGATGCATCAAAAGGTAAACAGACGGACAGACAGTAACAGTAACTTTTGTATTTATAATATTGGCATGGATTGTCAAAATTATATGGACTCCTGACGAGTAATAGAGATGTATGCAACAAGAACACATGTTGCGCTAACCACAAATCAATTGGGATACGGGAAGCAGACTGCAGATGGCGGTTTGTTAAAAATATAGATAAATGTCTTTTTTTTATTTCCCGTTTTTTTAATCATTATTTTCTCGAGGAGCTCGTGGTTAAATAATAACAGCCGCTCGGGTCGATCTTTAGGTTAAGCCGTGCTTGCCTAGGTTGGTTTGTGGATGGGTGACCACCCATTACATACAGAGTTTCCTCCGTGCCTCGGAAAGCACGTTAAGCCGTTGGTCCCGGGTGTCATTTGTAGATCTTTAACAGTCGGTAGGTAGTCAGTGGCCCAAAAAGTCTGACAACCAGTCTTACAGTCAGTACTAACTGGGCTGTGAAGGTCAGATAAGCAGTCGCTCCATGTAATATACTGGTATTCAGCTGCATCCGGTAAGACTGGAAGCCGACCCCAATATAGTTGGTTAAAGGCTAGGAAGATGATGATAATTATTTTCTCCATTTCCCAAATCCGAACAAGTGATATTTAAGTGAGAAACAACTCACGTCCAACAATCAGTTACGTTCCTTAGTAACATGTCACAGTGTTTACACAGTTTCGCGGTCATTCCGTAATGGCCGCTCTTACACCAATGCTGTTACATTCATATCCTAACTGTAAACTATTATGAGCTTCTTGACACATTATACTAAGCATCGTTAGTGCTTTTTGGAGAATTTTGAATGATGTATTGTTTATTTTTATAGCCGAAGTATTTTGCTGTTTGGGAGGTACTTACACGTTTGAAATGATTTGAATGAGTTGATACTTACATAGTTTAGATGGCGGTTAACCTTTTGATTTTTAAATAAAGATATAAAAGTGAATTAAATAATAAAATATACCATGAAACGAATCCGGAAATCGTGAAAAAAAAACAGTTACCCCGTACATATTTTGTCATCATCTGCCTAGCCTTTTCTCAACTATATTGGGGTCGGCTTCCAGTCTAACCGGATGCAGCTGAATACCAGTATTTTACATGGAGCGACTGCCTATCTGACCTCCACAACCCAGTTAGTACTGGGTAATACGATACCCCTTGGTAAGACTGGTTGTCAGACTTTTGGGCCATTGACTACCTAACGACTGTCAAAGATCTACAAATGACACCCGGGACCAACAGCTTAACCTGCTTTCCAAGGCACGGAGGAAACTCGGTATGTAATGGGTGGTCACCCATCCACAGACCAACCTAGGCAAGCACGGCTTAACCTAAAGATCGACCCGAGCGGCTGTTACCCGTACATATTTTGTGTTAGCATAAAACGTCAAACAGAAACTAAGATTGCATATCCTTTTTTTTTCTGATGTCCTCCGCCGTGGGGTCTGTCAGACTCCTACTGACTAAAACCCACGTCACTTCTGGGTGGGGTGCGGGGACACAATTGCATTCTCCACAATCAACACTGTGAAGGTTGTATATCCTGAGCTAACCTTTTCATTAGAATCACGTTATCAATGAGCTCGTCACAACAGTTCAGTGAGGTCAGGTTGCAGTCACGATTTTACAATAATGCACAAGTCTATTTAGATTTTGAACGTGGGATCCGTACAAGTGTTTAATTGGTAGCATTTATCACAGTTGACAATTAGCTCGTGGCTAAATAATAACAGCCGCTTTGGTCGATCCCTAGGCAAGCGCGACGAGTCCGTGGCTGGGTGACCTCCAATTACATACCGAGTTTGCTCCGTGCCTCAGAAAGCACGTTAAGCCCGAAACCGTTGGTCTCGGCTGTCAATTGTAGATCTTTGACAGTCGTTTAGTAGTCAGTCAACCAACCCGAAAGTCTGACAACCAGTCTTACCAAGAGGTATGGTATTACCCAGTACTAACTGGGATGTGGGTGGAGGTCAGATAGGCAGTCGCTGCATGTTAATACTGATATTCAGCTGCATCCGGTTAGACTGGAAGCCGACCCCAAAAAAAGTTGGGAAAAGGCTAGGCAGCTTATTTCAGATTAACAACTCTGTCAACATACCTTTGTCTACCCTTCTCCTCATACATGTCATGTATTGAATTGGCTTCAAATCAACCGATACATCTAAATTGCAATTTCAGATTTCCGAATGAATACTCATATATTATCTGTTTTCTCATATTCATATGTTTTCTATTATAGTTTTTTTTACTGTTTTTGAGCAACTAAGAACAAGCTTTGTTTTGGGCACTTTATTAGTCTTTGCATTCGTTCACGCTTAGGGCCAAACGGTGTTGCTATTGATAGGTGCTGTTGGTAAACATTTGTGTTTATTATCTGTGGAAATAGCATTGACAAAACAAGATGGCGGGTATAGTTCCTGTCAAAGTAATGTGTCAAAGGTCTATGTTCAAATACAAATGTGTAACTATTTATTTTTAAAGAGTCTCACAATGTAGTTGTACAAAGAAACCGCAATTAATATCTATATTATTTAAAGTGACTTTCATATGGGAGAGAAAGGCCTAATGTCTATTAATTTCTACTAACATTGTAACATCACTTCCTTTACTTACGCAATCCAAGTGATATTGTTTAACGATGGAGTCATACGGTTATTGGCTAGTTATTACCAACCGCAACCACTGATGGTTGATGGTAACGCCGCTATCAGACGCTTCACTCGAGTGAGCGGTTCACTCTGGCTACTTTTCATTTTTCTTTCATTTCCATATTCAAACTATACTGATAAAACCGTAGAGAAATGAACAATCATTTGTTCCTTCCATTTTCTTTTCATTCTGTGGGCGAAAAAAAGATACCGAAATCTATCCAAATTCATCAATTCACTAATGGCTTAATTTTGTCTTCAGACGTTTCACTTAAGCGAAAAATGCTGCATCATGAGCTGTCTAGCCTTTTCCCAATTATGTTACGATCGGCTTTCAGTCTAACCGGATGTAGCTGAATACCAGAATTTTACTATAGGCATAATGAATGTTTGGGTGATCATCCACCCGTTACATATCCAGGGACTAACCTCGGCAAGCGGTGCTTTTCCTTGAAGGTCGACCCCTGCGTCTGTATTTTTTCAAGTCGAATAAAAGATGAAAGTGAACAGACGGTGAAGCGTCTGATATCGGTTTAACTATTACCAGTAGATAATACACCTCATTACACTATCTACTCCAGTTTAATTGAAAACGAGACCATTTCCTAACGTTATGTAAGTAATTGGTTTATATGTGAGTTTATAGAATTTAATTATTTAACTATGTCGTAAAACAATATTAATGTGTTTGCATGGTGGTTACTTTCTAAATATTAATTTATTTACTTTTTTGAAAATTCGGCCCTTTTGGCTTTCTTTCTGCGAAAGATTGTATCATCGGATTTAACCTTTACTTCGACGTTATTAATGGTGAACCCATGCCAATGGCACAGAGCCACAGAGTTAACTTGTCTTGTGCAAAAGAGTTCGTCATTATGCTTCTGTCTTTTTACGAATGCATTCTAGGTTGGTACAAAATGGACCTTTCTTTAAATGTCCTTTTGGCAGCTGAAATCTCACCCTGGTATCTACAGCATGTAAACGGCTCCACGAAGCCATCAACCAAGCATTATGGACTTTTTTTTTTGGGGTGAAAAATCACGTTTTACTGTAGGACTCAATATAACGCACTCAGTGTGTTTTGTTGGATGGATTGAAAAGTACGGGGGTCGTGGAGGTTTTTAAAGTAAAAATGTTACATTCAAAACATGTATTTAAAAAAAACTTGTAAAAAAGTTGGGTCTTTAACCCCCAATATCTCCGTAAGTAGAAGATTCCAAGCTATGGTCTAGAACAAAAAAATGATCGCAATGACCAACGGCTTAACGTGCTTTCCGAGGCACGGAGGAAACTCAGTATGTAATGGGTGGTCACCCTCCTCAGATCAACCTAGGCAAGCACGGCTTAACCTTAAGATCGATCCGAGCGGCTGTTATTATTTAGCCACGAGCTCCTCAAATCTTTGGATAACGTATCTACATTATTCCAATTAGGTACGATTTTTCGAATAAATCTTCCATTTGCCATTCCCATTATTTCCATTTGTTGACACTCAATACAAACACAGAAACTAGAACTATTTCACACTCGTTATTAAGCCACTGACAAACATTGCATCGTCTGTTATATAATCAGTTATCAACTGATCATCACTTACCTAATGACGTGATTGATTTCTCGCTAATTAGCTGCGCACAGTTTGGTACTGTGTTTGGTACTATGTAATGATGGGTGGCGTTTATGTACTTTGATGATTGGTTAACTACAGTGATGATTGGGTGACTGCCTCGTTGGTCTAGTGGTCATGAGGTCCTGGGTTCGATTCCCAGGTCGGGCAAAGTGTTATTGAGTTTTTCCATCAGCAATTTTTCCATCAGTGATTTGCGCCCGATTGGTGGCAATAGGCTTGTCCCCTCTTGCATGGGACTTAAACTTAACTGGCGTAATGTGGGTGCACTCTTACGTACACCTTTTGCTTAACGACTTATATAGAATTAATAACAAAACGCACTTAGCCGGTTTTTTAGGTAATTGTTGATTGATAGGAGTTTCTCTATAAGTACCTTTTTAGTAATAAGTAAACTAAAGTTATTAGAATATGAAACCAAACTCGGTAGATATTATTACGATAACGTCTGTAATTTTGAATAAACTGTGCCAGTCGTCACACTCTATTAATTTTACATAACTCATGGGAATTGTAACATAAAACGATAACACTTACCAAACCTAATAGATATTCTTACATACACATTATATACTTGTCTTTATGTAGTTACATTTGTTTACATAACGATCGGCTCAATGGGAGTGTAATATCTTCCGATGTGACAACGTAACGAGATGGAAAGTTTATGATGATGCTGATGAGCCTGTGGTATGATGGTTTCTATTGAAAATGTACTAAGACAAGTAATGTAGTCTATAGTATATTATTAAGGTATAAATTATGAGAAAATCAATCATTATTAGATATATCGCGACGTAAAGTTCGAGCTAGAATCGGCTTAGTAATTTTGACAAAATGTTATTAAGAAGATATGCCAAAAGAAAGAGATGTCAGCGAAAAGGAAGGGGTCATGCCTGCCGGGACTGCGGGACTGTTCGAAAGAGATACCGCGGCCTTGGAACACAAAGGGCAAAGAAGAAACATGGATGGGTTTTAGTCAGTACGAGTCTGACACTCCCTTCCACTCCGCCCAGAGCGGAAGGGGTCATTTATTGATGATTTCCAATCCGAAAAAAAAATACACAGGAATCTATACTAATATTACAAATACTATCTCAATTGGCAAAGAGGTTGGCAACTGTGAAACTAATGGCGCCAGCATAGCTGGTTCCAAGCATCGGCATTGGTTAAAAATCTGATAATGGCATTTTATACTACAAAATGGTCTTGACCTCATTGGTCAGATTGAGACTTAGCTATAATCGCGCTAACTACAATTAGCTTTTAACGGTCTTCCCCAATGGTAGGTATACAGATTTTTTAAATAGAAAAGTTCTCCCAAATATGTATTTTTTGCCATGGACATCGTAATTTCGTGTGTCTAATTAAAGACTTAATGAATCGGAAAACGTCCTCGTTTTTGTTGATGATCCTTAGCGATGCTTGACCTTTTTTAAACTGACTGGATATTGGACGAAAAGCAGTACTGATTGACATATTTCGATTATTACAGACAAGTCACGAAATGATTTCAATAAGAAAACGATTTTTAAAAACACATCATTTTCTAGAAGGAATTATCACTTTTCATTTTCATTAGGGCTCACGGCTCACTTATGAATTCATACTAATATTATAAATACGAAAGTAAGTTTGTTTGTTACCTTTTCACGCCTAAGCCACTGAACCGATCATTCTGAAATTTTGCATATACGTTGTCAGGTGTACAGAAACGGACATAGGGTACCTTTCATCCCGAAAAAAAGTACTGTTCCCGAAGAAAACAACAATAACGTTCTTATGATAATAGATGGTGCCACGTATCTTTCGAATCAAGATTGAATTATATTATTACAAGCAGAGTACAACCCGAATTTAATGTTAAATTCTAAATTAACGCGAGCGAAGCCGCTGGCAAAAGCTAGTACGTTCATAGTACGTTGTTTTGTTTATTTAATATCTTACGCAGATCTAAGGAGTGCCTTTATAGTCGATAAATCTTGCAATAATTCGGTAACCTATTGTTTAGGTGTCTAGACCTTGTCACAGAATTATCTCCATAACATTTATTTGACAAATTAGGTACAATATTGACTCATCAATGAATACAAATCACATTAACAACAATAGAAAAACAATAAATATGAAAAATTTTAACAAAAGAGTCATAAGGAAACTTCAATTTTTGCATAAAACCTTTTAGGATTAGCATAATCAATCGGCAAAAGAACACGCGGATTTTAATTCGAGGTCACACTTTATTTGACGTATCGTCTTGTTAGGATTTGTAACTAGGTGTATTTAAGGTGTGAGTCACTCTGAAAATTATTTGAATTGTGGAAAAGCAAATACAATTAATTATATGTGAAGAATTTGATGGACAAACTGTGTGGGATGTCTGTGAGACAGACGGACTTACTCGTAAATGTTGATTTAAAAGGGTGTCCATGCCCATTAATAAATTCTTCTCCATAGAGATCAACGCCGCAGTTACCTATACTAAATGGGCAACTATATTCTTTATGCCTTGTAGATGGACTGTTACTACATCTTTTTTGTTTTTGACACTTCAAAAGTGCCTTTAACTGATATATCTATACAAATAAATGAAAATTAAAGTACTATCAAAATAAAAGCTTTTTACTGAATGCATATGTAAATAAAATACGACACTATAACAAAAACATTTTTTTTTGTCTGTCTGTTTGTTTGTTCCGGAAATTCTCCGAGTCGACTGAATCGATTTTGACGGGACTTTTACTGGCAGATAGCTGATGTTATAAGGAGTAACTTTTTTTAAAATAAGAATTAGGGTTCCGTGCAAAAAAATCATTAAAAACCTTGAAATTGGTAACAAAATCCGATTCAAAAAGGGAAGTAATTTTTTTAATAATAATTCTACGCGAACGAAGATCGCAGGCAACACCTAGTTTGAAATAAATGCTCTGAGTTAGAGTCTGTTAAAAAAAAGGTCGTTGTATATTAGTTTAGAACTAAATGAAGTTATAAAAGGAAGCCTATGTCAAGCAGTGGACGTCTTTCGGCTAAAATGATGATGGTGATGATGATAAAAGGAAGTGAGTTCTGAAACTAAGAGAGATATTTGCCCAGCAATAACTTTTTGTGCGGTTTCTAGTAAAAGGTACTTGTTATGCAGCTGAACCAGCCACAATAGACCTAGATTCAACTGGAATGCAGCAGTTGCATTGCGCTATAAGCGAGATCTAGTCCATCTGTCTTGTCCCTAATTGTATATTATAGGAATGCTTAGAACCTGCTTGGTTTTGAATAGAAATCTAAATTATTTCTGGTAAGTGTCCCAATACTTGATATTGGTGGTTAATACCGTTAAAATAATTGAGGAACTATATAATAACAGCCACTCGGGTCGATCTCTAGGTTAAACCGTGCTTGCCTAGTTTAGTTTGTGGATGGGTGACCGTCCATTAATACCGAGTTTCCTCCGTGCCTCGGAAAGCACGTTAAGCCGTTGGTCCCGGCTGTCATCTGTAGATCTTGGACAGTCGTTACAGGTAGTCGTGCCCCAAAAAGTCTGACAATCAGTCTTACCAAGGGGTATCGTATTATCCAGTACTAACTGGGTTGTGGAGGTCAGTACTAACTGGTATTCAGCTGCATCCTTTTACGTTGGGTTGGGGGCCAACATAGTTGGGAAATGGCTAGGCAGATGATGATGACCGTTCAACGGTTTAACGTGCTTTCCGGGACCAACAGTTTAACGTGCTTTCCGAGGCACGGAGGAAACTCGGTATGCAATTGTTGGTCACCCATCCAAAGACCAACCTAGGCAAGCACGGCTTAACCTAAAGATAGACCCGAGCGGGTGGTATTATTTAGCCACAAACTCCTCCACACAGTAACCTTAGATTATTTTAGATAATTACTTTTAATATTTGCTGTGTAAACAATTGTTGGTTGGCCAGTAAAGTAAAATAAAATAAAAAATTCCCTTGGCCCTCATGTCGTTTTATGATGCGCAAGAGACAATCCACTTAAGGGTGATAAAACAATGAAAAGATCTTCTATACCTAATAAAAGTAGTATCGAGAAAGCCGACGATGAGCTGTCGACATTATCAGACTTGTATATCGCATGCGGATTATATTACTAACACGAAGTTATTGAATAAATTAACTTTTTCTTTAAGTCCATTAGCACTAGCTCATATTACATCTTGTGATATGTTTTTCACTCAATAAGCTATAAATCCATACTTTAATAATATAAATTATAATTCGAAAGTGACTGTCTGTTTGTCGATCTGTCTGTTACCTTTCCACTATTATACAGCTGAACTGATTTCGAAAACATTTGGTTTATGGCATGACCTGGGTTAGGATTAAGGATATTTCTTATCCCGGTACTACGTTCAAGTGGGATAATTTTCGCCCTCCACGCTAGAAAACCATGGGAAAAAAGCTACATAAAAATATCACTTTTTCTACATATTATCACTTCATACTTATTTAATTTTATGTATGAATAATTTCGATCCACCAAATTAATTTGAAGAATTTAATTAGAAATGTAGAATAACAAAACCTTTGAAACTTTCTCTTTTTGCATACCTTTACAAAGTATCTAATTAGTGCAGGCATTTAGATTATTCGTAGAATTTAATTATACCAATTACAAATGATATTCCATTTTTATAATAGTGTTGGAATGTATAATATTTGAAGGCATTATGTCAGACACTTAAAATAAAATTCTTTTTGCCGAAAATGCGAAGTGTTTTTTCTTCAATCAATGTTCTCTATGTAAACGTGTTGAGTTTTTTTTTTATGAATAATTAGTTGTTAATTTTGTAAACAACGTTGGTATAATATGTTCACGATTTATTAATTCGTGATTGTATCAAAAAAAATGTTGCAGTAAAAAAATCTTATTGAGTTAACACCTTAGGAATCATAAATATTTTACAAACCAGCCATAAAATTATTATAATGACTGCGGTATTTTATTCGTTTAAACAACAACATAATTACGGATAAAAAAAACGATGTTAAAAAATAAAAGGAACATCATAGGATGTTCCTTTTATTTCTTTAATTCAATTCTCAGTAATAATTCATCTATCAAAAAATACACTAAAAAGTAGGTTTATAAAAAATTAACTTACAATAAAATCCAGTATCCAAAAGAACTTCAATACGTCCAACTAGTAGGAAACCCAAAAGCACAAGTTCACTGCACTATTCGTTCACGCACTCAAGAAAATTCGGAAAACTTTTCGGAAAAATTCACTCTAACACACGAAAAAAACCGCAAATTCGAAAAAAAATCGTTAACTCAAATCCGGGGTAAAATGAGCTTTATTTGATCGGTTTATGGTTGACAATCGCTCGTCGTAGCGATGATCGTGATGTCCGCGAATGATGCGTGTTTACGGCGTGGTGTGTGCCGCTATTTTGCGCGCGCGCACCTGTGCTCGCCCACCGCCCCGTAAGTGGGTGACATAGAATTCAGGTAAAGCCAGCAGGTTTAGGTTTCTGATTATGAGTTTTTTGGAGATTTTTAGAAAATTATTGTTTTGGGCTTTTGTTTGGTAACTGTATTTTTTTTGTCCTAGCTAGATGTTATCGAAGTACGAACTGCAACGACAGACTTATTCTAGACTTATTCTTGGTTTCAACATAATATGTGGTTTGCTCAAACAAAATCGCCAGTGCGAAGTTGATGCTTTGAAACCACTGATGACCAAATGTGACGTAAGTTTCAGTATTCCTTTTTGTCTATCACTACCAACAGGTACACACTTATGTTTTACCCTTCGTACATAAAATATAATACTAAGATACAATCGGATTTGATATAGAAATAAGATCTTTGAAATGAATACCCATTTATAACCAATTATCATCATAAAATAATTAAAAAACACTTTCTCAACAAACAACCACACACAGCAAAATATAACTTTCTGTCAATTGTTTAAATAAACATCGTAATTGGTTAGTTTAGGAAAAGTTGTTAAATACATATAGTTCCAAAACGCTTACAACAAACATCGTTGTGCCGGTCTGTGAGCACAGACCTTAATGATGAGCATTTAACTTTCACTTTCTTTTGACAAATTATGCTCATCTTCGCTAAATATTTTGAACAGGTTTAGGTAAACAGCGGTGAAGAGCTTATAATCGTTGGTGCTCAGCAAAGGTAGGTCAAGGTTAGTAGTAAAATATTAAGGTCTATCTTACTCGTACATTCTCCACGAATTTTCAAAATGGAAGAAAACAATTGGACAAGGGCAAGAAGATGATGGTGAATCCCTTAAATTTTTGCTGCACAGCTGTTGTAAAAAGTCATATAGACATCGAGAGACGATTGTTGTTTTCAGGATTCTTCAGGGACGACAACATCGATAACCTGCGCTCATTACAAATCCAGTTCTTAACCGCCAGATAGAAAGTACTGCCGATCTCATGTCAATTCAGACCTATTTCAACTCATCACCAAACAAAGCATTTAAGGCGCGAATTATGCGCCTGCGCCGCGCCTTCTTCACCTTACGCCGTTTCTGTATCATTCGCGCCTAACACGAGATAAAATTATTGCATGTTGCAATTTAATCTCTCAGCCGAGCTTTGACAATGCAACAATGCACTTTTTTTCTACTCAGTAGGCTTGCGTTTGGCCGCAACTAGCCTGTGCCCTTAGCATGAGTTTGTAAAAAAACTGTCCTCGATATCGAAAACTATCGGATATACTTCTCGTGTCGTAAAGCAGTCGATGAATATGAAAGAGACAGGGCGATAGCATTCTATAACGAATAATACATTTCAAACTCATGGTAAGCCCACTGACGTGAATTAGGCACTTAGGTGTCTAGTGTGTAGAAGAAAGAAAAAGAAGAAGACATGGCTAAAAAAGCGTGACTATAAGATGTGAACTAATAGAGAAGTATGGCAGAGGAAGACATGCTGCGCCGACCACAAAAAATTGAGAAACGACAGGAAACTAATGACTTAGGTGGAGTCAAGTTCAAAATCCCATGTATCTGCTATCTACAAATGCACCCTGATTCTAACTCAAGCCATAACACAACATGTGGGATTTAGCAACCAGTTGCAACCACAAGTAGTCGCAAGTTGTTCGACATTATTTTATTCTGCGACCTCCGGCCGGCCTCACACCTACGTCTAGTTGTAATTCGCTTTTACAAAGTCAATGCTACGAGCTTAGTTAAGAGGATTCGATGTACTTACACAGTTGGTAAATTACGATATTAAGATAGTCGTTGACAATCAAATATATTCGAGATACATAAAGTGCGTATATTTTGAATTTATTGCAGAATAAGCAGGCTATTAAAAATTACATAAATGGTAAATTACATTATAATAACATAGTCGTTTGTAATAAAAATTAATTCAAAATACAAAGAGTTCCTATATGTGGAATTTGTTAAAGAATAATGAATGGCTGAGAACTACTTGTTTTCTCGTAAAAATACGAAACGACGAATACGATATTTTGATATAACATAATTATACTTGATCCTAAACACAGAAGAATAGGAAAAAAAGTAAAGTCAGCTAATATTGGACACCAGTAGCGAAGGGTCAATTTTTGTAAGAGGTAAGCCGGTGTACATATTTTTAATGTTATTATGTTATTTGTCAATAGAATGCTGACAGTGCCATTTTTCAAAGGGAATCCGGCAGGAATCTAGTTTTATGGAATCTTCGCCACTGTTAGACACTGACTGGCCCTGACCAGAATTCTTATTAAGTGCTAATTCAACTGAGGTAACATTACCTGTATCTACTCTATAAATTTTTAAAGATCTGAAACCCAATAATAATCTAACATATTTTGGCTTTCCAATAAATTAACAATGATTTTGGCCCTGGACTTTTGACTTTTGAGATACTTTGAATCCCAACCTAAGAATAAACTTGAAATAAGAATAAACACAAAATGGGAGGGATTTTTGTTTCCAACCCTAGTTCCATTCAAACAAATCACCCATAAAAAAGAAATCACCCGGACTCGAACCTAGCACTTTCGTCGTGTACTGACCGTGGCCACCTCACTTTGAACGCCAGCATACTTTCGATATAATTGCTCTTCAGTGTACAATTAGACACATGTACACTGAATAGATTATCGCGTTATGTATTTAGAGATCCTTATGAGGACAGTTGAAACTCTCGTGGTTCTAGTCATACAGAGACTTTTTTTTTCTAAAATTGACTACTTTACTGATCTCGGGTTCGTAAGCAATAATGATCAAGTCAGGATCTTGGATTTCGCTGCATTGAACCATTTTCTATACCTAAGGAGATTCTTTGTAAAATGCTAAAGTTAGTTATCAGCCGCCTGTCTCGTTGGTCTAATGGTCGCAACCACTACTGCTGAGCACGAGGTCTTTGATTCGATTCCCAGGTCGTCCAATGCATTATTGGATTGTTCGTTAAAGAATATCTACGTGGCAGCCCGGAATGTATTATTATTTACTTATCAAAACAAAGTTTACAAAAATATTTACTTACGAACTATGCCTGACAAAACCGTTTTCACGTTTTACAGATGTGAGCCCCTTATTGAACGTGGTACATAAACATAACTGGAAAATGTGGGTGTACTATAAAGGGTGTAAAAATACCCTTAACGAAACCAAAAAGCACTTGTTGTCCCCGACATTGCGATCATTTTTTTGTTCTGGACCATACCTGGGAACCTTCTAGTTACGGAGATGTTGGAAGTCAAAGTTCCAATTTTTTCCCAAGTTTAAAAAAAAATACTACTTTTTAAGGTTTTAACTTTACTTTAATTACCTCCATGACCCGTTTACTATTCAAAGCATCCATCAGCACCAAGTTTTGAGTGCGTTACATGGAGTTTTACCGTGAAACGTAAATTTTCACCCCAAAAAAAAAGTCGTTTCCCAGCAATAATTTTTGCGAGGGTGACTTAGTTTGATGTACACAATGCTTGGTTGACGGCTTCGCGAAGGGTCCTTTTACATCCTGTATGTACACATCTCCTTAATGCGTAATGTTTACATGGTAATTTGTATTCGTAGTGTGAATAGGCCTTTGATTCTGCCTTCTGCTTCAAAAAACACGTGCGTGATGATTTAGTAAATGTTATGTAAAGCAATAAAATGACATAATCATCCATCAACTGTTTGATATTCGTTAATGATTGCTGTTGGTACATTCATCACTTGACATTATTTTGAAGGCTGTTGATAGTTAAATAAGAAGTGCCGACCTTCTCAGTTATTTGAGAGTAAGAATCTTCAAGAGCCGTGTTGAAATGAATAGCACAGTGTTCGATGGGAATTTCCCGTCGGCAAAAAAGACGAATTTTCATACACACTTTCATCCCTTATTAAACGCCTCTACAGTAAAAATACTTCTTTAGAATAAAGAATTCCTGAGCTAATCTTCCTAGACTGAAAGGATTTTCTAAACTTGCTTTCTCTATCAGTGAGTGAACCATTACCAAGATTGCTATTAATTCGATTTTAAACAATAATTGTAAGCTAAGCTGCGCTTGCCTATATTGGACTGTGGATGGGTGACCACCCATTATATACCGAGTTTCCTCCGTGCCTCGGAAAGCACGTTAAGCCGTTGGTCCCGGGTGTCATTTGTAGATCTTTGACAGTCGTTAGGTAGTCAGTGGCCCGAAAGTCTGACAAGCAGTCTTATCACGCGGTATCGTATTACCCAGTACTAACTGAGTTGTGGAGGTCAGATAGGGCGTCGCTCCATGTAAAATAGTGGTATTCAGCTGTATCCGGTTAGACTGGAAGCCGACCCCAACATAGTTGGGAAAAGGCTATACTGGTGGTGATCTCATCCACAAAAAATAACACTTCCAGAAAAATACTTTAACTAAAAATATAAACATGAACATCTTCATTAACAGAAATATTTGGCTTGACATTGACCGCCAGAATTAATTAATTAATATAAATTCTAGAAAGTTATGCGTCCGACTGTTTTACTTTCGGTCGTAAAATAGTAAAGTTGTAAATATAAATTGTTTTTTGGTCTGGCATCGGAAACATCGTTAAATTGAAGGCATTCTTCATTGCGGAGAAAAATTTACATAAATGCCTTTTCTTAAATTTTCATGTTTTATCAATACCCTCATATCCAGAAACTAAAAATTTGAAGACGGCTGATGCAGTCAGTTGTTCAGGAAGGTTTCTTTATTTTTAATAGCACATGGTAGATTATCCCACGGCTGGGCAAAGGCCTCGTCCAAGTCTTTCCAGGAGTTCTTTTCCCTGGCCACTTCGATCCAGGTCTCGCAGTACGCGTCCAGGTCGTCTCGCCAACTACCTCTGCGCATCTTCGGGCACCCTTTATGTGGTTTCTTATGTTATGTTATCCTTATCACTTATCAGAAAAACAAACTGTTCAAAACAAAATTTCTAATTACGATATTCACGATTTGAAGTAAGTACATTAATTACCTACCAAAATTAGCCAAGAACTATGCCGGTGAATTTTTCCAGTGGGCGTGGATGGCCAAGTCTGAAACTATGAAGAATAGCGAAAAATATTCAAAGGAGTCTCGAGCCTGATTTTGATGAAAACTAAAACTGCATCATTAGATTTTCGAAAAATCAATAGTTCTAGTCAGGAATCGAACCCATTGAAAAAAAACACTGTGTAATTACACCATTCGATAATGTTGCTAATAAGGATCAAATTCTGGAAAGTAATGACATAGAGCAAACTTACGTTTGTGTTTTATCTACCAGTAAACCACAAAACTCAAACACACAGTCCACGAATCGCTCCGAATCTTATTCTGCTACGCATACCAGGTCGCTAGTACATAGCATAGCTAGTACATAGCTATTGCACACTCTGTTCCGAATCGTTAATTAAAATTGCGTCCAGTTTTTTAACACAAGTCAAGCAAAAACTTGTATGTTACAGTCTCTTTTGATACTTGACTACTGCCCGTTTTCATTAACATTAAGCATCACTTAAACGATTGCCCAAATGATTAGACGCTAAGCCGGAGTTCTAAATGCATCAGGGTGCTTTTATTTAAACTTGAGCATTTTTCCTATGGGTGTAGGCAGACAGCACGGAACGCCATCTGCTACGATCCTTACATAAAATAACATCACGCCTATAATTCCCGATAAGTTAGACAAAGGTATACCTAATAGTACACCCACATTTTGCCAGTTACATTTAAGTCCCATGTAATAGGGAGCGAGCCATATTACCATCAACTGGGCACAAATCCAGAATCCGTGGCTATTACTGAGAAATTCCTGATAAAAAAGCCCAATAACACTTTGCCCGACTAGGGAATCAAACCCAGGACCTCATGCTCGGCAGTCGCACTTTTGACCACATGTCCAATAGGCAGTCTCCTACACCATACTCCTTACATACATCTTAAAAACGGCGTGAGGTTTCTTTTATTTATGCGTTTTTTTAGGTGATACCTAGTGTTGGAATAAACGGTGCTACATAGTGTCGGTAGGCTAGACGCCGAAACTATACATTTTAAGAATGTGACATGCACTAGGCTCACGGAAAATTGCTTCCGTTGCGAAAGGAAATACCGGCTGGAGTTTTTAAGTTAAAAGTCTATACGTTTCCTTTCAAAAACTAATAGTTACATACTTTTGTAATTGCGCCGAAAACTAAAATATTTAAATGAAGGAAAATGTATATCAAAACAATCAAAAATACTATAAACAATCATAAAAACTCCGTTGAAAGCGTTTTGGTTTCAAAACTCCGCTTTTGACAAAAACCATTATTGTTAACCTCAAAATAAATATCGAAAACATAGCTATTAATCAAAAAACCAAACTAAGCCGCCTTAAGAACATAATATACCACACCAGACGACTGTTTACTCAAAATCAAACTCTATTCCTACCCTCCAAAGTTCACATTCCCTTATACCCTAGCCACAGTTCTAATCGATTCAAATAGGTATCATATCAGTCCATGAACGGACGTCCATCACATTGGTAACGGGAACAGATCCTTATAGGGCCGGTGAACGGTCGGCAGCGACGCGTGCGCCGGTCTGCGCACTCATTCACTTAATATTTATTACTGACGGATACTGCACACAAAGTTTTTATGAACTCATAAATCTGGGCATTCTAGATTTAAGGACAGCGGGGTAATGGGGCATTGCCTTATGGGGGAATGGACAGGACCAAATCTGAGGCGCGTTTTGGCCTCATTGACTGTAATAGTGCGTGTCTGTTGTTTGAAAACATAATATACTTTTGATCAATCGATGTATTATATACTGTTCCCGCGGCCGTCGTCCGTATGAAATCTTTATAACATAGAATAAATTTTGCCCGTTTATGCAACATTTTTCATTAATGCTCCGCTCCTATTAGTCGTAGCTTGATTTATTTATGCTTATAGCCTTTCTCAATAAATGGGCAATCCAACACTAAAAGAATTTCTCAATTCGAACCAGTAGTTTCTGAGATTAGCGCGTGCAACCAAACAAACTCTTCACCTTTATAATATTAGTATAGATTATGATTACGGCAATGTGTGCAAAGGCTTTTGAGAGATCGGAGTTTAGCTACCAGAAGCGAAAGAAACTGCAAAATCAAAGATAAAGATAATGTATTTGTAAAAACATGCGTTTACACACAAATTGAGCATGCAAGATCTAGCGAGGTTGGGAAGGGTAGGTCCGTACATATTATATCTGGTTAGGTGTACAAATTTGTTTCTATTTTAGCCACTGTTTTTCTAGGCACATAATTACTAATGTCGGCCATATTATTTTCTTTGAATTACATAACACAAATACAATTCAAAGATAATAAGGGATTGTTTTTTCAAAAAATACCGCAGAAAACAGCATTTGCCTAGCCTATTATCAACTACGTTAGGGTCTCTAATCTCCACATTCCAGTAACTGGGTAAATCGAGAAAATATTAAATGTTTCCTCTTAGTGAGACTTTCAAACTTTCGGACTTCCAACTAAATACCCATAAAACAGTCAGGCAGACAACACAAACCAGCCAGTAATACGTTTTATTAAATATTTAAAAAAATAGGAAATAAGAAAGACATCGCACAACCATCTTATTTATAATCGAAATTAATCGCTCTTAAGGCTTATTACCCACATCGTTGACGACAATGAGCCACAATTGCTCTCAGAGCCGCTATTATATCACCGAGATGGAATCTGTTCGTGATACAAACACTACTAGATACAGTTGGTCACTTTCACTACAGTGACCACAGTGACAACCCATTATCTTGCAGCGTAGACACGCAATCTTCTGGTTTCATCTTACAAAGCATAATGATCGCTATGTACTTGTAGGAAAGAATACTTTTCTGGGAGAACTGTATGTTCTGATCAAAAATTAAAAATATAATACCTGACTATAAAAGTAAGTAATTAGCTGTACGTTAAAAATAACCAATTTAACAAAAGTTTTTGTAATTTTTAACATGTCGTGTTTTATCGTTATTTTACATTGTTTATATTTTGATTAAATATGCGATTTGTATAGTGGGTTTTATACTTTTGTTAACAATAAGGTCAAAGGCAACGATTAAAATCTCTGCATTACTAATAGTAATTTAAGTACTAGTAATTTTTAAAACTAAAATGCAACGCTGCTTGGCATTACAGGAATATGAATAATGATAGGATCTACCCTGAACAAGCATCTTCAAATATGCCTCTACCCACTAAAGACAGGAAAACATAAATACAGGATGTTATTAAAATAATTTATTAAGACCAACCCAATCACGCAAGGCTTACATTAAATTGACCGATCATCATTTACGACAATTACAAAATAAGATCAAATCCGTTCACAATTAATCATTTATTAATAGACACTTCATTAGTCAACAATTATAAACTGATTTACTAACAACAAACTTAATGAGATCAGCCAATGGCTTAATTGCCAAGAGCCTCGATGAATACCTGAGGAGGCTCTCGTTAGGCAGCTGGATCAAGGGCTTGATTCAGAAAGCGGTACTCCTGGACACGGCTCGTATTGTTAGGAGGTTCCTCTCTCTGGAGCCCTGACCGCCGGTGGCTTGGACCCTGTTCCCGATACCGGTGGGCTACTATTTTTTATATTTTTAAATGTTTTTTTAATATTATTTTTGTTGATAAAAATATTTAAAAATGTAACTAGTAAGTAAGAAAAATAAATAAACGATAACTTAATTAAAAAATCTGCACTAAAATGATTAAATCAATCGTAATACTTCAATCAATTTAATACGTTGACCTCAGTCAATCAGAATTTACATTTGTTTTTAAACCGAGACCATCCTAAAAGCGTTAATTGATGACACTGGGCACTGTGATTACTAAAACAGGCTCATCAATGTACCTAGTTAATAGTTATGGATGCAAGGACACCCAATTACATATTTTGAGCGACCAACTGTTTAAGGTATGGTTATATGGAAAGCTAAGCGAGGACTGAGCGAATAATAAATTAGGAAGAGTACCTACAACACAGCTATAAATAATAAAATGTTCACTTGTTTCGTTAAAGGAAAACAGTGAGGAAACCAGCATGCCAAGTCAGAGGCCCTTAAGCGGCATAAAAAAAAACTCTGACACCAGGTTAGGCACTAACCACACGATAAAGACTCAAACTCAAACTCAAACTCAAAGCATTTATTTCAAATAGACCCATGACAGGCACTTTTGCATAGTCAAAAATAAGCTACCTACAGTCCCGCCACAGGCATAATAACTGTGAATGGACTGTAGTTGCCCATTCGAAAATAGTAGATCTCATGGAGAAGAATGGGCAAGAAACTCCATGGACACTCTTTTCAAATCAAGTTATATATTACTTAGTCCTGGGTACAATATTGTTGCTTCTATATGTGAGCACAGTGTAGAGATAGGAAAATAAAACAAAGCTACAGTTAAAACCATAAAGATTAGGATAAGCCCTACTAACCATAATAGAAAGTCTACATGGTACTCACACTTACAAAAACTCAAATAAAAAGCCTTGTTCAAAAATAGTCGCTTAAAGCTAAAACTCCGGATAAAAGTTTCAAATGCATATTTTGTCACTGCTTCCCAATTTAGTTGAAAAATAATAAGTCAATCATAACTTGGCAAACCATTGACAAGCTTCGGCAGTGAATCGGATAAGTAACACGCATTGAGAGCACCACTAGAAGATGAAAACCGTTTGTTCCTGTAACACTATTAAGTCTGGTGCGCAGCACTCACAACGGGCGTATATGAACGTGGACGAAGAAAGTATCATAGCAGCTGGTGTTTTGTATTTTCTGCCTACCCCCATAGGAAAAAAGGCTTGAGTTTGTGTATGTACATACATTCTCTGTAGTTTAAGCTCATAGATCTATCCCTTTTTTTGTTTTCGGGGGAAACCCGACGACCGGCCTTTGGGGATAAGACCGAGGAGTGTGGGACCACCCCGGTGGTCACCATCTGCACATGAGAGGAGGCACCATTTCCTCTTAAAAGTCATGTCCGGAGCCCCCTCTGTGCAACGCCTGTAAAGGCACATCTTGAGCCGACTATACAGAGGTCTCCCACGAGCCTCGCTCTGCACGGCACCACGTGCATCTCTGAGGTCATAAATCTATATCTCCTGCATCTTTCATCATCTTTCTAATATTGTCGACCAATTGGTTTACTAACCATAAAAATATTTTTAACAACGCAAAACTTAAGGCAACCATATGGCTTTTCGCTAACTGGGCTAACACCTTTACAGTTAGAATTCATCAGCAAATTATGGAAACTTGAATGACCATTTGAGGATTTTGTTAAAAGACTAAAGAGGACACGGGATTCCGACCTTTGCATTCTAAGTCGTAATTTACGAAAACATGCTCATACAATTATTATTTACCTACCCACTAACATTTCCGCACGACTACATCACCTAACCTAGGTTGTGGTATATCATCACTGCCTAGCCTTTTCCCAACTTATCTGGTCGGCTTCTAGTCTAACCGGATGCAGCTGAATTCCAGTATTTTACATGGAGCGACTGCCTATCTGACCTCCACAGGTTATGGTATATCTGTGTGCCAAATTTCGTAGAAATCAGATCCCTCTGTAAAGGTAACAGACAGACAAAATTACTTTCGCATTTATAATATTAAATGTGTAAGTATGGAAGTAACTCTTGCAATAGCAATACTTAGTAAAATGTTGCGAATATCAAAGCCCGGATAAGACGGAAATGCATGAAATTCTCAGCCTCTTTAGTAGCAAAGGAAACTAAACTAACATACATAACATCTCGCCAGTAATCCCCGAAGGGTACGGTAGAGGTACACCTAATAGTACACCCACATTTCGCCAGTTATGTTTAAGTACCATGTAATAGGTGGCGAGCATATTGACATCAACAGGGCATAAATCCAGACTCCGTGGCTACTACTCCTGATGTGAAATTTCTGATGGAAAAACCCAATAACACTTTGCCTGACCTGGGAATCGAACCCAGGACGTCATACTCAGCAGCCGCGCTTGCGACCACTCGACCAATGAGGCAGTACGAAACTAAACTAAATGAGTCCTATACAGCTGCCTACATCGGGATGTGTATACCACAATTTGCATATAACATGAGTTAAGAGCTGAGATTACTACTACCTACTTATTTTCATCTTGTTTACATCGTGACTCAACTGGTATCCCACGTTTGTATTTCCTATTTAATATTCTACCGGCTTATAATGGATGTAAAAGCACCCTTAACGAAGCCGAAAGGCACTTGTTCTCCTCGTCATTGCGATGATTTTTTTGTTCTAGACCTTACCTGGGAACCTTCTAGTTTCGTAGATATTGGGGTTAAAGTTTCAGATTTTTCACAACTTTTTTTTAAATATAAGTTTTTGATGTTATAACTTTTCTTTAAATACCTCCACATTTCACCAGTTATGTTTAAGTCCCATGTAATAGAGTCGAGCCTATTGCCATCAACTGGGCACAAATCCAGACTCCGTGGCTGCAACTGAGAAATTCCTGATGGAAAAACCCAATATCACTTAGCCCGACCCGGGAATCAAACCCAGGACCTCATGCTCAGCAGTCGCGGTTTCGACCAGTAAACCAACGAAGCAGTCCCAGGCAGTTCCCTAACTTAATTGCCATATCATTCCGAAACTGAATCTCACAAGTAAAAAAAACATTTCAAAATTCCTCTTAGAAGGTGCAAATTATAAATAACAAACCTTGTTATTTTGGTAAACCTTTTAACAGGTTCCCATACCTCTTATTGGAAACACAAAAAATAGGTTCAAAGGAATGAAGACCCAATTTGGATCTAGACTTACCCGACCTTTGCAATGTCATGACCTAGAAGACACAAGTCGGGCAAAAAGAATGTGTTGTTTTTTGTTTAAAAATCTGTTGCGACCGGTGCATCTGTAAAAAGATTAAGCGATTTTTAATGTTAAACGTTACAAATAAAACTGTTAGGTGTAACAAAAGATGCTGCGCATTTATTTGCGACTTGTTGTAAAAAATACACAACGGTAAGAAACTGTTATTTTTCTAATCATGTGTGAAAAAACTAGGATCACGACGGTACATAGTAAGTATTCTGGTCATTTCTGGTAATGTTGTTAATCTTTATTACTTATGTAACTCTATAGGATTTATTCATAAATGTTACTTAAAGTTTAATCATGATTAACGTCTGCTTTACTATACTTTTTCACGTCTCTTAACTTTAAACACTGTTTATAAAAAATCTCTTAGTGCGTAAATATTTGTAAGAGTATATACAGGGTGTAAACGGACCCTTCACTAAGCCGTCAACCAAGCCTTCTGTACATCAAACTAAGTAACTTTACGCAAAAAATTTTGCTGGGAAACAATTTTTTTTTTTTTGGTGTCAAATGTCACGTTTTACGGTAGAACTCAATTTAACGCACTCAGAACATTGTGCTGATGGATGGATTGAATAGCACGGGGGTCGTCGAGGCGTTTAAAGTAAAAATCTTACTTTAGAAACATGTATTTAAAAAAAAACTTGTGAAAAAGTTGGAACTTTGACCCCCAATATCTCCGTAACTAGAAAGTTCCCAGGTATAGTCTAGAACAAAAAAATTATCGCATTGACGGGCAGAACAAGTACCTTTCGGCTTCGTTAAGGGTCTTTTTACACCCTTTATACTATGTCCGTTTTCATATTTTAACTTTTACGAACTGTTAAACAAGTGTATAGAACCTACCTACCAATAATGATTCTCAAACAACTATTTTCATACTTACGTGAACAATTAATAATTTTTAATATAATTGAATTCGCCTTCACAACGCTTAATTAACTCCTAATCCTAACTACAGTTTGCTTTGAATGTAGCAGTTTCTTTTAATTATTTAAGGTTCAATGTGGCTATTAAAAGGTTTTTTCATGGTCGAAAATTATGTTACAGCTGGGTGAATATCACAGCAGCAAATTTTACGTGTCCACGTTGAGAATCGAGGTGTAAAATGATAGGATGTTTCTTATTTTTTTTTATAGTGAACTGCGTAACTTGGTTCAATTAGGGCCACATTTTTTTGTTTTTATAAGTATATATAAATAATCAGGAAAAAAAAAATCACCTTAAAATTCAAGTTTGGTGGCTTGTCCCAGTTCCATTTTTTGATATAATTGCATTCACCAAAGTAACAATTTGGGGTAAAATAGCAAATAAACGATTTCTTTAGTATATGCATAAGACACACTATCTAAAAACAATTAAACCATATTACGAAATCTAATTTAAAAGCACAGGACACTCGATCAAAGTTTGTCCAAGCAAAAACCAAAATTTTCGTGGCACTTTTTCAATTTACTATAACATGAAGTTTCGGGCGTGTGTGATCAATCGTGTTTTATTATTTCGCATCTCTAAGTCTTTAACCAGCACTTGCGCGTAACAGGTATGTGATTAGTGCTTTGATTACCCCCCAAAAACGTGAGTACTCACCTTGAGTGGGACGGGGGACAAGAATTGTTCAATTTTTGGTGGATCGATTTGCTGTCGATTTTAAAGTGTTTTAATAGTAAGCTACACGTTATAGCTAGTGACTAGGGTTTCTTATAAATCAGTAACATCAATTTAACTGGAACTTAAAACCCCTATTTTTAAAGATTTTTTTTATGCCTGGTCCCAATTTTGGTGGCTCAATTTTGGTGGCTTTGGTGGCGTTTTCCCACCACCAAAATTGAAAACGAGCCACCAAATTTTAAGTATGTACTGTATATGTATGGTTTGTACCTATATAGCCAGTTTTAACGTTGCAGGACAGTTTGATTAGCAAACAAATAAATGTTATGTACTTGGCAGTAAGTAAGGCCAATTATTATAAGGGTGGTATACTAATGATCAAGTTTCTTATTAATATATTTTTATTTTGTTGCTTTTAAGAATGCCAAAACAGACCAGCGAAGAGAGGCTGGTTAAAAAGAGAATGGCAGAAAGAAGAAGAAAGGCAAAAATAAAGAGCTATCCCAAACAGGCTGAAACACTGCGAAAAAGAGTTGTGAGGAAAAAAGAAAACGAGTGTTTTCTTGATTTTAAGTTTTTTTTAGTAAAGATGAGAGAAGATTTTTATTTGAAAACTACAAATTCCTTTCTTAGATTTAAAGACGGATTGTAGAAACCATTGATCTAGTCTGGTGATTAGCATCCAAATATTGAGTAAAGGTTTTTTAGTTTAACTGAAATCTGCAGAGCGTAGTCACTAGAGCGTTGGTGAAATGGTAATGATCTGTTTGCTGTTTCACTGTGTCTCTCTTTGGATTTAATATTTTTTATTTTGTTTGGAACAACAAAAAATTACATAATAAAGCATTGAGTCCAAGCATAGCCCTTTCCATAGCTCGCTGAGCGACCTCGAATTTATGGACCAGCCGTACCGAGAGTGTCCACGTTTCAGCCCTGTAAGTCATAACAGGCAGGACGTACTGGTTGAAGACCTTAGTCTTTAGGCTCTGTGCAATACGCGACGAGAAGACCCGACGAAGTTTCCCAAAAGTTGCCCATCCCAGCTGAATTCATCTGTCAGTCTCCCTCTTAAAGTTGTTCTTACCAAAATGCAGAGTTTACCCGAGATAAACATATTCTCGAACAACCTCGAGAGAACCGCCATTGACAATAGGTCCTGGTTCCGGGTGACGTGTTCGTTGAACATAATCTGGGTTTTGTCCAAGTTCACCCTGAGATCAATGCGTATTGATGAATCAATTAGGCCATCCAGCATCTGCTGCAAAGTCGTGCATCGCTTCAGCCAGTATGACGATTTCATCTGCAATGCAAACCTCAAGTGTGAGATGTGCTCGCAGTTGATGTTAATGGCAGGTGCGTTGGTGAGGGGCTGCGGGACTGTTCGAAAGAGATACCACGGCCCTGAAACACAAAAGGCTAAGAAGGAACATGGACACAAGTCTGACACTCCCTTCCAATCCGCCCAGAGCGGGTCATTTGATGATTTCCATCCAAAAAAAAAAGGTGCGTTGGTGAACCATTTTGGCTAAATTACGTCCCCTTGGCTCACCCCCTGACGCAATTGGATATGCTCTGTTTGCTGGTTCTGAGTTTGAATGGTTATTGTGGTGTTTGCATAAAGATTTCTCAGCACTTGGATATATCGCAAGTTGACTTGGCATCGCTGCAGAGACTCCAGAACTGACCAGGTCTCGACAGAGTCAAAAGTCTACTCGTAGTCCACGAATGTAAGACACAGCGGCCGATTATACTCTTCGAACTTCTGTATGATCTGCCGCACTGTGTGGATGTGGTCTATGGTGCTGAATCCTCCTCGAAACCCGACCTGCTGCTCCGGTGGCTGGAAGTCGTCGAGTCTTCGCGCTAGACGATTCGTGATGACTTTTGAAAACAGCTAATATACGAGGCTAAGGAGCGAAATGGGTCAGTTATTCTTGAATAGGGTCTTGTATCCCTTTTTAAAGAAAAGAACGATCACGCTCCTTCACCACGCTTCTGGAATTCTCCCAGAGAACAGGACCGAGTTGAAAAGCTCCCGTACCTCTCTTAATACAGGACTTCCTCCCGCTTTCAGGAGTAGTTATCCCATCCTCACCAGGCGCTTTTCCATTTTTAAGCTGTCTAAGTGACGCCCCGATTTTGTTTTGGCTGAATTCTGGTAAGTCTTTTGTGAAATGGCGGGTTAAGGTGGCTCTGGAATCCTTATTTTCGGGATCAGGTCGAGATGCATGCGATGCGTACAACTTGCCGTAGAAGTTTTTGACTTCCGACAGAATGTCCGGCTTCGAAACGACCTTATCTCCACTAGATTTGCTCTTTATTACCACTTGGTCTTTATTGTTAATTTTGTTTACAATAAAAATATTGATGTTTTTTTGTTTTCGTTTTTTTTGTGTCATAAATTCATAATGATAGATCAGATAAATAATATTCAATATTTTTTTAAAACTGAGAGTTTTATTAACCGATGAAGTTATTGATAAGAATGAGATCTTGTGGGATTAGAGATTAGATTTCGATTGATAGATGATTTAGATTAGATAACATTGAGCTTTATTAGTGAGATTAAGGTTTGTGACGGAGAAATTAAATTTTGGTGCCACTGATTTTCAATTTTGGTGGGCACTTTCGATTTTGGTGGGCGATTTTCAATTTTGGTGGCCACACTAGACTTTGAACTAAAATATCTCAAAAAGTTATCGAGATTTTCTCAGACCTCTTGAAGATCCTTCCAGCTTGGAGTTTCTATTTTTATACCAGCCCCTTATTTTTCACGAATACTGAAGAAAAAATTTCGCCACCAAAATTGAATAAAAATGCACGTTGTTGATATTCACCCAGCTGTCAGGAAGTATCATAACTTAATCCTACTTAATTAAGTAGAATACAACTCAATACCGACATAATCTTCTCGTAAGGAATTCTTTTCAAATTGAAAGATTATAATTATAATCTTTCTAATTCAAAATCATAACTTTATCATTAATCCGTCCGGGTGAAGGTCGAATAACACAAATATTCACGAATCACCTGCCTCGCATTTTGGTTTCCAGTTTGTACTAGTATTTTACATAGAGCGACTGTATATCTGACCTCCAAAACCCCGTTACTGGGTAATGGGGCTCCGCAGTCGCATTTTGTTTCATTGGAATACACCTGGCTTCGTACTTTTTTAAACTGACTGTCGCATGTTTGGGATCTACCTGTAAAGACTACTAAAGATATTCTAATGACAGCCGGGACCAATGGTTTCCGAAACCGTGGTGGACAAACGCCTCCCCATTTAGCCTTAGCCACAAGCCCCTCTAATTTCCGTGCGTTCAAGCGTTGCCATAACTATCGTTGGAATCAAATATACTGCTCACAACTTAGGACCCATTAATATGAATGATAAGATTGATCCGTGGTGCTAAGACAATTGTGCTTATCACGGTTGTAAACGTCCCTTTGTGCCTATAGGCCTTGTTTTGTTCTGTCTCCTGCTGATATGGAGGGAGGTGAAAATAACTACCCCTCCACTACTCTTTTCTGAGGGGATCCAAGACAGTTAAATTGTTTCTCTGGGATTTCGTCGAGCTTCATTGTCTCGGCACTTTTCTGGTGGTCGCCACTGTTGATTTTGGCTTTCAAGAGTTGCAGTGGTTTGGGAATAGTGCGGCAGGCTTCTTGACTTGAGACCCTGTTGATGTGATGTAAAGAACATTACATCAACTCGATTATAATTTAACTGTAATAGCGCGTTGATCAAATCTCAGGCCATGGCATGCTAAGATAGACCCCATAATTGTGTCATTGTTTAAGTGTAAGGAACCTGTAATTTTTTAATTAATTTGAAAAAAAAACTCTACGAATATCTTCTTGAAATCTCTACTAACCCACCATAATTAATTAGAAGATATTAAAAATTATCTTAATTTATAACGATGTTAGTTCATCATCTGCCCACACTACTACAGACAATGGATTTGAAAATAGATGTAGATACCTACTTACCTACTTATGGTGTCAAGGTGATATGACTGGTGTTTTCTATTTACTTTGGTAAGTTAACTAATTGAAGGAGTTAGCTGTTTATAAATCTAATCTTTTTTGTGTTATAAATCCATTTATAGAAATCTAGGCCCAAGAATTAACTGCGCAGCTGATGGTCTAAATTAAACATGTAAGACAAAAAAAAACAGACGAATTGATAACCTCCTTCATTTGTAAGTCGGTTAAAAACTGTTAAAACCTGAAAATATATGAAAAACAGCTTTTTCCATGGAATAAGAACGTCTTTAAAGCTATATACCCTTTTTATTCTTATTCAGGAAAGACCGAAAAATAATAACTAGAATTAAATAATCATAGGTTCCAAGAAACTAAAAAAAACCTTAAAAAGTGAAATATCTTCTTATATATCTTATAGATGTCTTCCCTGGTTCTTTCGAGGAACAGTTAAGTACTACATTCTTTACATAATATACAAACTTAGACACTCTTACATATTAGTTATGTTACGTATATAATAATTTAAGTATTTTACACTAATTAACTTAGTAAATTAATAATAATTGTTGTTATTAACTACACCAGTTTTTCTATGTTATCTGTGGTAATGTAACACCTTATTATAGAGGACAAAAGATGGCAGTAAAGTGAGAGGAACAAATAGAAACAAAGGTATACTTTGGAAGTTATATAATCTTTCTTTTTTCTTTTTCGTGTGTTTAGTGCCTAATTCCAGTGTGGGAAAGAGACAGAACTATACAGGTCGTCTAGCGCCTTCTCTTTCCCATCGTCCATTCGTCGTAACCCCCCAGATGTCAGATTTTTTATGCCGCACATGGGCCTCTGACTTGGCTTTACATGCCGTCGAGAAATATCTCTTGGGCATGCTGGTTTCCTCACGATGTTTTCCTACACCGAAGCAAGTGATAATCATACTATACGCACACGAATCCGTTAAATCAGAGGTGCATGTCTTGGGTTCGAACTTGAGACCTATGACGTTGTAGTCCGACGGTCACACCACTAGGCTATCACTGCCACAACATCAAATTATATAACAAGAAACCTGTAATCACCAAAGGGCAGAATTGTACAGGTATATAGATAGATAGATAAATCATTTATTTAGTGCACACAAAATACATAGCACAACACACAGAAGCACAATTAAATAATACAAATTACACGACTATAAACTAAAGGGTGTAAAAAGACCCTTGACGAAGCCGAAAGTCACTTGTTTTCCCCGTCATTGCGATCATTTTTTTGTTCTGGACCATACCTGGGAACCTTCTAGTTACGGAGAGATTGGAGGTCAAAGTTCCAATTTATTCACAAGTTTTTTTTTAAGTACTACTTTTTAAGGGTTTATTTTTACTTTAATTACCTCCATGACCCGTTTACTATTCAAAGCATCCATCAGCACCAAGTTTTGAGTGAGTTACATTGAGTTTTACCGTAAAACGTGATTAGTGACCCCAAAAAAAAAAGTCGTTTCCCAGCAATATTTTTTGCTTAGGGTGACTTAGTTTGATGTACAGAATGCTTGGTTGACGGCTTCGTGAAGGGTCCGTTTACACCCTGTATATAAAACCAAGGTGCCAATATACAAAAAGAAAAACATATTTATAAAACCCATACGTAGAATACCCACATTTCCCCAGTTATGTTTAAGTCCCTTGTGATTGGAACTGTTGAAGTTCTAATCTAAGTTGATATCCAATTATAACTACCTGCGTAAATAGCCATGAAACAATCAAACAATCTTGGTTAGATGAAAAAATGTGGTAACTAAAGAATAATAAAAAATATACAGGTTTTTAAAACCAATATTGAGTTATTACAAAGTATGAATGATAATTACTATGTTATGCCTACTAACAGCATAAAAATAAGTATAAAACCCCGGCAATCATGATTGATATTTATCGATTTTTAATGAATCCATCACCAGGAAACGTAAAGTGCTCATTTATTACTAAATTGACGCGAAAATCATTGCTAAAGCCGTTTGTTCGCACTTCACGATCAAAATAGAGTTTTTAATCACAAAATTACCGATATGACATGATTTAATGAATTAATAATACCTTTTAATTATAATTTTGTATGATTTATCGTTTCGTGATATATAGAAAAAAATGTTTTTTGTAACTAAGCAATCATCGGGTAGGAGGTATAGAGGTAGATGATAATAATATAACACTTGGCCCATTTAGGCGGATCTTATTAAAATTGAGAGTAATAATTTAGACGCCGGTTCTTCTCCATAGGAAACGACCAATCCGAACCGTGCATCTTTTCCCGACGTTTTATAAGTGTCCATGTAGGCCTGCCTATGTGAAATAAAATATTTCGATTTTTTGGTTTTGACGTCCAACTTTTGTTTGACGTGGAGGAGTTCGTGGCTAAATAATAACAGCCGCTCGGGTAGATCTTTAGGTTAAGCCGTGCTTTCCTAGGTTGTTCTGTGGATGGGTTACCACCCATTACATACCGAGTTTCCTCCGTGCCTCAGAAAGTACGTAAAGCCGTTGGTCCCGGCGGTCATTTGTAGATCTTTGACAGTCGCTACAGTCAGTGGCCCAAAAAGTCTGACAACCAGTCTTACTAAGAGGTATCGTATTACCCAGTACTAATTGGGTTGTGGAAGTCAGATAGGCAGTCGGTCCATGTAAAATACTGGTATTCAGCTGCATCCGGTTAGACTGGAAGCCGACCCCAATATAGTTGGGAAAAGGCTAGGCAGATTATGATGGTTTTGACGTCCAACTAATATGGACTATAATCTGATTCTCCCGATTTAGCATTCTACTTGTAATAACCAACTGATTATAATCGGTAAAAGTGTAACTTGTTAGCAATCATAGCATTTTGCATGATACTGAGACATACCATCACAGTACTTTTAAGACATTTCTTCAGATCAACCTCGTTGGTCAAGTGGTCGCGCTTGCGACTGCTGAGCATAAAGTCCTGAGTTCGATTCTCGAGTAAGGCAAATTGTTACTAGGTTTTTCCATTAGAAATTTCTCAGTAGCTGCCACGGAGTCTGGAATTGTGCCCGGATGATGGCAACAGGCTCGCCCCCTATTACATGCGACTTAAACATAACTGGCGAAATGTGGATGTACTATTAGGTACACCCTCTACGTAACCCTTTGGGGATTACAAGCGTGATGTTATGTTATTTCTTCAGATAGCATTTCTATAGTATCTTAAATCTCTCTGCACAAAAATTAACCCAAACAAATTCGCGCCGCATCCAATATTAGAATATCTAAATAATTCATTTCATTAGTACTTTCGATTTCTACGTGTTTTAGTTTAGAGAACAACGACTCAATGCGACTCCTACATGAGGACTAACTAGGCTCCCTAACATTGGACTAACTACGATGTGTAGCATGCTAATGTCTACGCCCACGGCGCATAAATAACTAAACAAATGCTAAACTAATTGTGTTGAAAGGGAAATGTGAGATTAAACTGTGGTGTGCTTGAATTTTAATAAGGGGCTGTGTTTAGAGATTGTTTTTGCCTGAAAATAGTACGAATCTGTACTAATATTATAAAGGTATTTGTTTTTAAGTTTGTATGTAGGGGGTAATCTCCGGAACTAATGATGATAAAATTAACCTGAATAAATGGTAAAATGAAAAAATCTTTGAGACCATAGCATAGTTCAACATTCATGGAGTTTGGGTATGATTATGTAAAAACACAAATAAAAGCATATATTCAATTAGTAAGTGGAACTGCAACTTGGCCTCCGTTAGCGTTTTCTGGTCTATTTGTTACAAAGAAGTTCAAATATTTACGAGCGATAGAAAGAGCGAAGAAAATCGTAATCCAATACTTGTTACTACTTAGTAACAAATCGTTCTGTCTTGGGTCATACGCCGGCTTGTCAGGTAACATTCTTGTGTCAAAATCGAAAATGTCCGACAGCAAAATTTTTGTTTGAAAATATTCTCAATGTCCGCTCTATAAGTCTTTTAAATCTCTTTGAATTGTTACATTTTTCATTAAATACTTTTGGTTTGTACTCCGTGTAATATAGACTAAAACAACCTCATCTTCTCAAAGTCCTTATGTGGGGATCTAGCAGAATATCAGCGCAGTGTCACTTTCCTTCTTTTGTACTTCCGTACTGTGTTTTTGAACATATCATGCTTCCTGTGCTTTTTTGTGTTGTATTTTTCTTGTTGCACTGAATAAATGATACATTTATCTAAATACTTTGTTTCAGGAAAACAAGGCTTTGCAGAAATCAAATATAAGAAATTAATGCCTACATTAAGTACCAAATTTTTTTAAAGGACAAGTTATGCAGAATTTAAAACCTGCTTCACCGCAACATAGCTCTCGACGATAGGTAGTTCATACCTTATCTAAAGAGTTAATCAAAACCAGTTTCTACCAAAACTATCGAAAGAAAGACATTTGGAATTCCCATCACAAATCTGTCTCGTCTCATTAGCAACAAAAATCGTATAAAACGACCACACCTACTACATAAATTAATTGATTCGTAAACTATTTTATGTGAGAACCATTTTTATATTGTTGTAAATCAGAGGACATCCTGATCAGGGATTAATTGGGATTAAATCATCAATAGTTTTAGCAGTATAATATATTTGTCACAACCATCGGTTTATGGCTAATTATTTTATGAACTTATGAGTTTATGACGTCACTAAACAAAAACTTTTGATTAAATTATCAAACCGCTCATATAAAACTGTCAGTTTCTTTAGAATAATTTAAGGCTCATTAATTTATTTGTCTATTTAGATGATCTCATTGAAGTGGTCGGAAGCCAGGACACAAAACAGCCAAAAGTGGAGAGATTTGGAAGAGACCTACACTCAACATTGGGTGGTCAAAGGTTGAAGAAGAAGAAGAGAGAAGAATATTATTTGTTCCAAATCGTGAGTTTAGAAACTCAGGGCCCTATCATAAATCAGTCTTAGGTTCTAAAATTAGTATGGTCGGGGTAATCATGCGATTATTCATGAAGAAACCTCTCAGTTAGGAGGCCTTGACAGCTAGCAAGGCGCGGTGATGGTAGGTGGAGTAATGCTTTGACCGAGTGGCGTCCAAGGACTGGAAACAGAAGTGTTGGTCGTCCGGCAGTGAGATGGGCAGACGACATTGTTGTCATCGCGGGAATATCCTGGATGAGGCTGGCACAAGAATGTGGAGCTTGGCACAAGCAAGGATGCTATGGATGATGATGAGGAGGTTAAGAGTGGTGTAGCGCGCATTACGGATTTAAGAACTAAGCCCTAGGTTTAATAAGAATGTAAAAACATTTTTAAAGTCGCTATAGCAGTCCACTGCTGGACTGCCTCCTCAATCGCACGCCACTCAACTTGATTCTCAGCAACTCTCATCCAGTTGCTTCCAGCCACCCTGCGAAGATCGTCACTCCACCGAGCCTGAGGGCGTCCCACCTCATGTTTGCCGATTCGCGATCTCCACTCAAGAACACGTCTATCCCAACGGTCATTGGTTCTACGGCTAATATGACCAGCCCATTGCTATTTCAGCTTACAAATCATCTCTAAAGTCAATCTGCATCATTTCTAAAGTAATCTAAGTATATTATTTAATCGAATCTGAATTTAGGAAATTGAATCATGCCTTACCTTCAAAAAAGGTCTAGGTTACTCGAACAAATAAGTTCCTGGTGGAAACTAAAAGTTAAATTAACTGATGACATCAAAATATTAATAACATAAACTTCGCGATATGTTTTATTGATATCTCTAGATAACTGCGAGACGCTGATTAGTCATCCGTCTGTCGAGGTCACAGGTCATCTTGAAGATGGGCTTTTAAGCTTTTTTGTTGTTCAGGTAAAACAACAAGTTTTTTGACACATTCCTCGCCTATTACGATACTGTGTGATTTGGGTTACACATATTTATAAATGTTATTACACGATTATCTTTATACCTGATACTAGTATGTTCGATTTTTACAATACTGAACTTTAACCCTACCACAACATTTTTAAAGAGCCTGAGGCCCTAACACGAGCGCGCGGTGTAAATGTAACGTAAATACGACGGTTTAAAAAATTAAAATACGCGTTTAAAATGTAATATTTTTATAATTTTAAGAATCTAAAAAAAATATCATCTGTCTAGCTTTTTCCCAATTATGTTTGGGTCGGCTTCCAGTCTAACCGGATGCAGCTGAATACTAGTATTTTTCACAACCCAGTTAGTACTGGGTAATACGATACCCCTTGGTAAGACTGGTTTTGAGCCTTTTTGGGCCACTGGTAGTCACCTGTAATGACTGTCAAAGATCTACAAATGACAGCCGGGACCAACGGCTTTACGTGTTTTCCGAGGCACGGAGGAAACTCGGTATGTAATGGGTGGTCACCCATCCACAGACCAACCTAGGCAAGCACGGCTTAACCTGAAGATCGACCCGAGTGGCTGTTTTTATTTTACCACGAGCTCCTCAATCTAAAAAAAATGTATGGCCTGAAATCTATGATAATACTGATTGTGCTTATCGGAAACAATGAAACTAAAATTCTATAGAATAATTGTATTTTCGATTCAAAAATCAACGTTTTACGTTTACACCGAGCGCTCAAGCTACAGCCTGTGGAATCAACAGTTTTACATGCGAATAAAAAGTAAATAGAAGGAGAAACGAAATCGGAATTTCTTGCGCCTACAAAGACCATAACTTTTTTTGTCTTACAGTTTTGATTACAAAGAGTTTCGATTCTTTTGTTTCCGTATCAATACGACCCGCATCACAATATGATCCGCAAGCTAAGATGAACCTCATACAACAGTGTGAAAGCTATACGAGAAAATAATAATATATTCATAAATGAATGATATATAATCAGTGAAAGTGTAGTCTATTGTGGTCAACATATTGATGACGTGGTCTAATGAAGGTCAGAAGGTTACTAGCTAATGTCAAGTGTAACATAAATTTGTCGCCGGCGGCCATTTTTTTTAAGTCTATTCTATGCATAGACAAGTATATTGATGCGTCATCTTCATGAATAAAAAGTTCGCACATTTTTTTGTATAGATTTTGATAAGGAACTAGGCGTGTGAATTAGTAAAAAGGTCAGTTTAGTTTTGGGATATGATTTCAGTTTTTGTGTGACTCATTGTAGTATAACGTTGTTAGAAGAGTAGGTAATCTGTATTAGACTGTATTTGGCATGGTGGGTTAGTTTTTTATAGGATTTATAAGAAATTTGTAACAACCGACCCAAACATAGTTGGGAAAAGGCTAGGCTGATAATATCAGAAATTTATAGATTAACGTGATTACTTATATAATGAGGACTTAGGCACCTATTTCAAATAGTACCTACTCTCGTTGGCATAACTTTAAATTAAAATTAAATAACCATAAAAATAAAAGAAAACAATTATTCCATAGCTTCTTTAATTTAATAAAAACAAAACATTTACAAGTTATGGTGACATCGAATTAGTTGTCCCAAATACAATTGAACATTTTTCTTTATTAGTGATAGATCGGGAAATCCTCGACTTTAAATCAACACGAAATTCAAGTGACTGTTATTGCAAGTTTAAAAGCTGTAACTTCACGACAGCGGACTCCCTAAATGCATTGAATATGAAAAAAAAACCTGAAAGGATCCTAAATCCAGAAGCACAAAACTTTCTAGAATATTCCGAGTTGCTTCACTGTTGCAGATATTTTTATCACACAAATACTTAACTGCCGACTCGCATATATAAGGTCCCATTAAAATAGATGGATAGACTTTTAGAAATCATTCAGGCCACCAAAATAAGGAAAATAGTAAAAAAAAAAAATAAGAAAAACGCATTAGATACTTACAAGAAAAAAAATCAGCTAACGAAAATACACAAAAAAAATGTTAGTCAAGTGAAAGTTATTATGGTGAAATACAGAATGATATTAACAGAACTGACTGGGTACCTACTTACGAGAACGCGCGCGGCGGGGTGCGAGTGGAAGTACCTATCCATAATGGATGTGTTTATTCTAGAGTGCCGGCAATTTATTATTTTAGGTCAAAATAAAATCACTTTAATCAGTGTTTTTTTTGCTTGGATATCTTTGGTTAGACGTACTGAACGCTGTGTTAAGATTTGTCCATTTATTTTAATGGGACCTTATATAAGACTCGAGTCCTGAGAAAACTAGACGAGGTCGCGGCGGACAAAGAAAAAGATGGTGCGACCTTTGCATGGCTTACTCATGAATTGGTGACAACAAGTACAACATCGAGAGAAGTGAAAGAAATGAGGGAAGGCCTTAACCCCAGGACTGCAACAGCTCCGATTTCCAAAACAAAGACTTTATGTCTGCAGAAGTAAAGCAACTCCTGCTAGCGTCCATTTAGATGGTTTGTCCTTAGTCTTCAAGTTGAAGGTCCACACGTAGGTCGGTCCTCGGGTACGAGTCTTGTATACAGGACACTCGTACATGTTTCTGAGGTCCTGCTTGTCTTGGGTTATGGCCTGAAACATAATTTGGCTGATTGGAGTACAGATCTTTAATATTTGGTAGTAGCATGATGGGAGTAGCAGCTTGTAATTGAAGAGTAGTTGTATAATAAAGCTTCTATTAAAAATAATAGGTCTGCATCATTTTAGTTACGTAGAAACCCGTCTAACTGGGTTGTGGCGGTCAGATAAGCAGCCGCTCCTTTTAAAATACTGGTATTCAGCTGCATCCGGTTAGACTGGAAGCCGACCCCAACATAGTTGAGAAAAGGCTAGGCAGATGATGATTATTTTAGTTAGGTTAGATTAGGTTACCAAAATAATCCAAAGACTCACAACTTAAATTAGTGCAGTTGTATAAAATCCATTCTTAGTTGTCTGAATTCGCCAACGCCAAAGAGAATAAGGAGATCTTTTGACCTAAAATTGGTTTCGGGATTCACACGTAAGTTAAGCTACAACCAAAGAGGCTCTACTCACCCTGACATTTATAACAGGCATAGGCGGGAACAGGTCTTTAAGCTTAGAGTCCATAATAATCCCGGCCTGTTGGTCCCACCTGGCTCCTTCCATCAGCAGACCATGGACGAAGGCTCCGTCCCGTGGGGCGGAGCGAGTGTCTGCGATCCTAAAGGAGATGAGGAGTTAGAGAGGGGAAGGTAGGTCTTGGTTGTGGATCGTATGCTCTTGTCTTTAGCTTGTGATAGTCAGATCTGATTGGCAAATATTTTTACTCTGGTTTGATGTATTTAAAAGGTCTAATCTCACAAAGGTCTTACCGACATGGTCACTAATACTATCATTAACACTAAATCCAGGATATTTACCTAGTTACCATGTTGTATATTTCGGCGCCGTATAAAGGTTTCGGGTATCTGTGATCATAGTACTTGCAGCAGCGCCGAAATAAATAGTATACATAGCAAATATACCGTTTTTAGTGTTAACGATAAGGTCCTACCGATAATAGAGAAATAAAATACTGCAGGGCAGTAGAGATATAATAAAAAAAATTGTTTTAAAGTGATGAGTACCATGGATAGAATCACCAATAGAAGTATTGTTGAACAAATCATCAGTTCTCTTGCTTTTTTACTAAAATAAGTTAATTTTGAAACATCATATTTGATGATTTGTTAAATTACCTACTATAAAGTTATATATTTTTATCGTCCACATAATTAATTAAGTAGTATATTACAAAAACTATGATTTCCTCATCACGGTGACTTCATCATAATATTTTGATATGTCAAGTCTTACCTACTTATTTTTTATTAATGAGCTAAAGACAAGGGTACACGAAAGAGCGTATTTACAGATTACTTAATTACATTTTCGTACCTATTTACAAAGAGAATTTTATTATAAAAGCGTATGATACAATGCTGAAAAACCCATTCTGTTCAAAGGAGGTTACCTACAATACCAAGTTAAATGAGAAAGATACCAGAAGACAACTTAAGCTTGAAGAAGAAGAGCAGAAGAATGATAATGAAGTTACATAATACAGCATTCGTTTTATCGAGCTAACATACCGCATACATAACAACAGTTAAACGTTATATTTACATTACGGGAACACCCAAATACTCCGAAATATTTTATTCCGAATTTTGATGTTCCGATTTTCAAAAGACCGAATTTCATAATACCTAAGAATTATAGTGTCTATTATTAAAAATCTCGAAATTTATTTTAAAGAAAGTCGTAAATGCGATTTGTTTGTTTTGTCTTGATATTTAGCTGTTTTACAAGGCGTTTTTATTTCGGAATTCTAATTAATCGGTAATTTAATAATCTGAATTCGTATTTTGAGGTTCCATATTATCATTAAGTCGGACTTTTTGTTATTGGATCTATTTATTTATTTTTCGATTTACTTTGGTATTTTGAGAATAGTAATTATAAACGTTAGGAATTATAAAAATGGGATTAATGATCTGAGTTGTTATATAAGAATATGGATCCATTCGGAATTATGAAAATCGGTATTTTGAAATTCGTATTTGTGACTGACGGAATAAAGTTTTTCGTATTTATGTAGTGTACCCTTACATTACACTACCTTCCTACCATTCATAACTACCTTACTGTCCGTACTATAATATCTACTAACTCTCACCTTTAATTCACAGATTTTATTATTTATAAGAGATTTTGTGATTTTGCCTGAATACCTATCCTAAAACATTAAACACTACTGGGTCATTTTTTATACGTGACAATACTTTAAAGGCATGTAGTACTCATGAAAATGAACAACTTTTACTGAAGGACCAATCATGAAATCGCGAAAAAAATACCAGCTGCCATACATTATAGGTCGCGTACCTATCTTTTTTCGTTTTTTTTGCCGTATTTCGTAGTTAGTCCCATAGTAAATGTTGTTCATATTTATGAGTATTTGATTCCCTTGAAGTAATACCAACGTTAAACCAATCACCCTGTATAGAGCAATAACAAGACGTTTTATAGAATAGAAAACGCAGCCCTTTTAAATTATGTACAAAAAGCAATACGTAACATTCAATACGATATTACGACTTAAGCAAAGCAGAACCTGCGAAAAGAACCAGAAAGACACCAAATCGAAGATACTTTACAATACTGTCAAATTCTACTAAAAGCTGCCCCAACGAAGAGAATAATGTACAACACTTAAATTCTGAACATCTTTAAATACCTCGTGTGTTTTCATGTCATGCTCGTGATTGTTTACATTATTTCAGCCAATTAATTTGTTGTTTTAATTCTACACAGGCAATTTCAACCATTTTACCTAATTTTGAAAGTATACTTAGAATCCCAATTAATTATGTAGCGTCCTTACTCACCAGTACCTACGAAAAGTACAAAACAATGAAGAAATGTTGACATTAAATTATTATACCTCAAATTATATAAGGTCCCATTAAAATAGATGGACAAACTTTTAGAAATAATTCAGACCACCAAAATGAGGACAATGGTTATAAAAAATAATAAGAAAAACGATTTCATTAGATACTTACAAGAAAAAAAATCAGCTAACGAAAATACGCTAAAAATGTTAGTCAACTGAAAGTTACTATGGTTAAATACAGAATTATATTAACAAAACTGACTCGGTACCTACTTACGAGAACGCGCGCGGCGGGGCGCGAGTGCAAGTACCTACCCATAATGGATGTGTTTATTCTAGAGTGCCGACCAATTTATTATTTTAGGTCAAAATAAAATAACTTTAATCAGTGTTTTTTTTGTGCTTGGATATCTTTGGTTAGACGTGCTGAACGCTGTGTTAAAATTTGTCCATCTATTTTAATGGGATCTTGTATACTTAGTTAGTTCTACAAAAAAAAGTGGCCTATTATAGTTTCCTACCTAGGTAATTTCGAACCCACATCACCGTTTTTCATTTTCATCATTCGTGCAAGTCATATTGAAATAAGTGCATACTTCAAGTTACAGAACACAGACACAGTTCTGTATAATAGGTACCTACAGTTACAATTATTTAGGTTTTGTTGGTATACAAGGTGCAGTTTTGCATCCTGGTCAAATTCAAGGAGGTATCTATGCTAATGATTCTCGACCCGAATCAATAATAAAATGGGTAGGTATTTTTTTATTTTTTTTACGGAAATCGGTAAGTGTGGATAGCGGCGGCGGCGCGGCGCCTAGCACAGATCGTCGACACTCACACACACAGCGACATATCGCGTGATGGGTGATTCTGTTTGTTTTGTTGAAATGTAAACACGCAAGTATTCGTGTTATTCTGAAATACTGTCAAATTTAAACAATTTTAAATAGCAGCATTATTAATTATTGACGAGGTACGTAATTTAAATTGATTATTTATATCTTTTGTGACAACCTCCTGAATTTTGACGAGAATGAAACTGCACCTTGTATAATCACTTAGGTTTATGGTTTGAAAAAAAGTATGTAGTTTCAACATGAATACCTTCTAGAGCTTTATCTTCTTCAGAAGATGCTGTTGGATAGAAATATGCGAATGCTGATCTTTGTGCCCGTTATTTAATACTCACGTGAATTCCTCCTTCATCTTCTTAGTGACGTCACACTGCAGACACATCTTGTCGAGAGGCAACTCATACCTTCTGGCCGTGCTCTGCATGATGGCCGTCAGTAAACTTTGAGGGTTGAAGAAACCTCCGAGCCATACTGATGCTGGCAGCTAAAGAAAAGAGGGAAGGATATCTATCTATCTATCTATCCAAATGGTTATAAACACAGAAGAATTTAATGATAATGAAAGTAAAATAACTGACGAAGTCAGATATTTAATACCTAGAAATTACGAGTAAAAATACAAAAACTTACGACAAAGTCTGTAGCCCAAGTTTCAAGTTCTCGTAAGCGAAGCGTTAGGTCTACGAACCAGGCAGAAAGACCCAGCAGAGAGGGATAGGCACGACTGGACCATATCGCTGGAACCTGTTCAAATATAGAGAATCATAATTACTTAGGAACATACAACAGGGCTTGTGGTCTTAAGGTACGAATTTATGGAAACAACAGATAATAGTGTGTTTATGAAACCCCATGCATAACCGGTGCGTTTTCAAACTCTCTGGCTCTCTGTCTGGCTTACCTGATCCAAAAACAATGCATTTTCCAATTCTTCCATATCTGATGTTATTGTTAATTCACCCTGAAATACAGAATTTACCATTAATGTTACTGATGAAGCGTTCATTTATTCAGATAATTTTATAGTCAATTTACATTAACAATACCTTTAGACCCAAATCCAGTTCCCTGAGAGACCTCTTCATCTCTCCAGTCAGATAATTCATCCTCTCACATTCTTGAAACGCTACGATTACATATGGGGTTCTCTCCTCAACTTTTCCCATTATCTCCGTCATGTTAAACTCTTCAGGTAACTTCTCTATTATTTCGTCTAGCATTTGTTTCACCTTTTAAACGAAAGTAATCGTTAAAGTTATCAAAAGAATACTATTACTTTTATTATCAAGAGTTTTGTTCCTCCCATTGATGATCCTAGGCCCTTTTTTTTGAGCCTGCTAAAGTGTTTTGAGTATATTATCTAGTTTTTTATCTTCCCAGATCGTCTCTTAGTTTTGAATTTATTAGAAATCCTCATTTTTTTGTCATAAATTGTCAATCTTGAAACAAAGAGCAAGTGCTGCATCACTCTCGTAATCAACGAGCGTGTATAACCAAATGCATGAACGTTAACGAATCAAAAAGACTATGATCATAGTTGATGACGTTCTGTAGTTTATGCCCACCCCAATGGGGTTTAGGTGTGAATTTGTGTTAGTATGTTGGTCACGTTTTAATATTTTTTTATAAATTCACACAAACCTTGTCTTCCCTGGTCACGGTAGCAGCACCAGAAGCCTGCGCATCTCTCGGCTGCATCTCAAAGATAGTCCTGAATAAATTCTCAGAAGTGGTGGTGAGGAAGCCGATCTCAGCGTTAGGATGCAAGCCGTAGAGGTACGGGGATTCAGCTGGCATGGCGTCTTCTATGTACTGATGGTAGCCCACGTAGTCTGTGTTTGGAGGAGCGGGGAAACCTGGGGCTAGTTGGAGTTCGCCGTCAACCTGGTAGTAGATTGGAAGATGAGAATGATAATGAATGGTATTAAACAAATCCTGCAAAGCACTAATTGTGTGAGTACAGTAAGTGCCCTGCATTACCCGACACTTTTTACCAAAAAAAGAGCGGGAAGAGGGGTCAGGCTACTATACATCCTAGCCTTTACTCAATTATGTTAGGGCTGGCTTCCAGTCTCACCGGATGCAGCTGAATATCAGTATTTTACATGGAGGGCCTGCCTGACCTCCACAACCTAGTTAGTTCTGGGTAATACGATATCTCTTGGTAAGACTGGTTGTCAGAATTTGGGGCCACTGACTACTGTAACGACTGACAAAGATCTACAAATGACAGCCGAGACCAACGGCTTACGGTACTGACCGTCGTTGTTATTTTCATCAAAAGACATAAACAGGTATTTTTTGTTATTTGTTAAAGATGATTCATAAGTAACATATAATAATATAATCTTAGTTAAAACTAAACTGAAGAGTGAAAATTCAAATAATAAATTGTAGAACTCTGTGCTACAAGGAGTAATCATTGGCTGCAGTATGCTGAAGAAAAAGAATTTCACATCAAATACATAGTGCCAAAAATAATGATGGACTTACTAGGTCAGGCTGCATCAATTCTTCTAAGTACGCATTACAGAGCCTCCTATCCCAATCATCAGTGATATGACCTCCGTACATGATCTCTCCGAAGAGGTATCTAAGATCCTCCCAAGGCACTCTGGCGTTCGCTTCTAAATAATTGTACAAGACGAATACGCTTATTGTTAGATCACCTGAAATTGAGAACCCAATAAGATAAAAAATAACAAATATAATAAGTATTAATGAGACAAACTGTAATGTAACAGAACCAGATGGAAATTTTTCGCGAGCTATGGATGCATACCTTCGATTTAACACAATTTATGGTGACCACGACCGTTGGGTCGAGAGCGAAGAGAAGAAGAAGTAGAAATAAAAGAAGGACAAAGAGACCAAACAAATACTAAAGATAAATCACAAAACTACTGAAACGCTAATTATTACAATCTCGGTATAATGCAAAGGAAAAAATCTAAAATTGAGGACACGATTATTATTTTTGATAAAGAAAAAATTGTACTCATAAAATAAATATTTCAGTTTATTCCAGAAACAGGTACTAACCAACATTAAAAGGATAAATCTTATTCCATCCTTGAGGTCCGAACTTTCGCCTTTCAGCAACCACAGCATGGAAGTAACAAAGAGCGAATAAAATCGCTTTGAATTCAGCCTCCTTGCCACACATCTCCAGCGTTTCTTGGTTGAAGTTGTCGAGTGCTTTGTGGATGTTTGCCTGTCGGTACAACATAATATGGCCAACTTCCGTTAATGAAATACCACCCGTTTATAGTTTAATAGCTACAACTGGTCCTTCTAACCTAATAGATAGCTGTGTTGCTGGGGAGTTTGTTCCATCACTTGTTCTTCCCTGCTAAAACACCAGGAGGTGGTGAAGGGTGGGCATTCTGGGGGACTATCTCTTGTAAACTTTGACATTCAAAAAGTGCTGATTATCAGCCTAATTTGAATAGATAACTTTAAAAAAAGTTTTTGACGTGCTGTGCAAACTTTGGATGCACAAAAACTCTAAATTTATAGTTTGGTCCGAAAAGATGTTCTAATGCCAATTTTAGAAGTCCCTAAGAACGTAACCCTTGTTTTGTCATTACGTATATATTACAGTAACTTTATTAGAGCCTCTGTCAAAATCAAAACAATTAACATTGCTCCAACAATTAACATGTCTTTCATTCCTCTTTTTTATTTTCTATCCTGATATTTCGACTATCATGTAAACTTACCTGCATTCCCGTAGGCGGTTCATTCGTAATCTTGATGCTGGACTCCAGGATACCCTGCGGTATGATGTGCGCCGCAGCCGTCGCCGCCGGTTCAGCCGACATGAACAGTCGGAAGTCTTCATGGCATCCGTTGGCAAAGCTTTCCATCTTCTTCTCGAGGCTTGGTAGCCATTTCTTTACTAAGTGAATATTCTGGAAAACGGTTTTTGAGTTTATCGTGATTTGTTATTATTTAATTAGGTTTTAAAATTTGTTGTTTCATAAAGAGACAAAACGTCCAATAATATCATAACGAATCATATCATCTGCACACCATTTATCATCTCAGCAATGGCTTGCCTGTGTAAATGCTCTATTTTAGATATACCCTATGATGACTTCAAAATACCTAATAATATGCTACCCACACAGGGCTTACAACTATATTACTACATTGATGTTCTTCAGAAATTTCCGTACCTGCAACACCACCCAATGACCCTTCTGCAAGCCTTCATCCATGGCTTGCTCAGCCACAATCTCCTGCCCTTGACCTAGTGATACATTGTGGAAGTTCCCATCGTCAGCAGTAAAGCCCATGATCTTGCCCAAAGCCTCCACATCCTTCAACGGGTTGACTCCAGGAGATAGGATGAAGAAAATTGGCGTTGTTGGACTGGTCTCTTCGAAAGACTTGGCGAATTCCACTGTTCTGTTTTCCACGTATTTGCCGCCCATTTTTTCTTCTATGTATGCTCTGAATATGATGAAGACTCGAATATTACTATTTTACTAAGCTGATAATGTTGGCTAAAGTAGCCGGAAAATACAAAATTAGCCGGAAGTAAAAGTCTTTGTTGACAAACTTTGGCGTAGGACCTAGGACCTTTCGGAATGGAATGGAGCCAAGACTGAAAATCTTCTGTATAAAATAAATTATTATACCTACTGGTTTTTCCTAAGATAAAGTAGTAATAATGTTTGTACTTACGCTACTGCATACGTCATTCTGTCTGGTCTAAATGCTCTTAACATACACATTCTTTGAAGAGCTGTTTTGTTTTTCCATTCCTGCAATTTGAAGATTTTGTCAATAAAGAGCAAAGTCCACGGTACAAGAGAAGCATCAACAATGTTTCAAATCTGACTGTTTGCTGGTTTCCAAATATTAATCAAATGTTTTTCTTGGAAAATTCAATTAATCAATTAGATTGCTCATACATCAATATAGCAGTGTTTTCCTAGTGGTGTGACCGCCGGGCTGCCAAGTCATAGGTAACGAGTTCTAACCCAAGACACGCACCTCTGATTTTTCGGATTCATGTGCGTATTGTATTGTATTATTGATTCGGTGAAGGAAAACATCGTGAAGAAATTAGCATGCCTGAGAGATATTTCTTGACAGCATGTAAAGACAAGTCAGAGGCCCATGGGCGGCAAGAAAAGTCTGATAACAGGTTAGGCCCTAAACACACGATAAAGAAGAAGACTAATATACATCATACCTGAGGAAATTTCTCCCTTTCAGGACACTCCGCTTCAACAATCTTCTTCCATCTTTTAGGCGATGTTTCTATATCTCTGTCCAGATTCCTGAACTCTTCCTTACCAGCCAGAGAACAGACGCCGCCCCAGCTCTGGTTAGATAGGAAGTCCACTGGACTCGTTACATGAGGCTTAATAGGAAACCGGAGGAAGAAATCCAATTCTACTGAAGATACCTCTTCACTCATGAGGAGCACCTAAAAGGTGATTGCTAATTGGTCATTCCATTTATTTAAACATACGACTCTGATAATTATGTAGGCATACAGGCTAGTTAATACATATTATAGTGCCAATTATGATCAATTTAAATTATTATGAGAACATGAAGTAACAAAAAAAAACTGATAAGATTATACAGGACCAATAAAGTCATGATCATCAACCCTGATTTGAAACGGTTGGTCCGTTACACTAAAGGGATGCTGATGTTGGCATATAGCTTCAACACTTCCTTGTGAGACCCCTCAACGCACGCGCGTTGCAGTGCAAAAATGTAAAATCTGGCAATTTGAAGATCAAAATACCTCTTTACTTCATAAATATTATACCTACTGTTTGTATTTCTTACCTGGAAGGTCATTTGCGAGGCAAATATAAGTTTGTCACACTCAAACAGTCCCCTGGAGGTGTACTGGTACACAGAGAAGCTGATGCAATCGATGAGATTTTTGATGCGAGGCCCGAGACCCTCTGCAGGCTCGGCGCGATATATCGCCTTTTGGAAAACTACGCTGAATGCCTAGAAATGGTCTCAAGATATGAGCATGATCATAAAATTGAAGGGGTGTTTTAACTCCAGCTTTACTCTTTATTACCATGGCGATTTTATTCAACGAAAGGATTGTTGAAAATACTTGATACTGCTAGCTAGCTATAGTCAGTTAGTACCCCCTAATTATAAAAAGAGTACACACTGTGGTTTTAAAAATAATAGAAATAAAGACAGGAACACTGATACATTCATAATAAAATGACAACGTTACAGGCTTCAATAATAATTATTATTCTAAAATCACCTTCAAAGAGAACTGGTAGATAGGATTGATGGTGTTAAGATCGTTCAGAATGAAGTACAATAAGGACGCTCGAGCTGACGCCGGCCGGTAGAATTCACGAGCTACATCAATCTCTCGTGAAGTAATTTTTGCTTCGGCCACCTAAAATATAAAGCATAATTTATTAGTATCGTAGACATCAATGATGAGGAAAGAAAAAAGTGAGAATTTGTACCTATACTATTTTTTTTAATGCATTTATTGCTTTTCATATTTTATGTATAAGTCGTGCTTTAGAAAGAGTTTTTCAATCCAACTCTCATCAGATCAACTTCAACTTTTTCTAAATATCGACGGGTACTTACTTCAATTTTTTTTAGAGCCATGTTTATCCGTAGCTCAGTATTATTGTATTACGACCAATTATTATAAAATAATCATAATTCTAAAATTTTTTATCTCACCTTTTTCTCAATATCAGCAGCAGTCCTTTTCGTAGTCTCCAAATTCTCTACTAAAGCTGTATCCCCAAGAATATCATCACCAGCCGAAGACAAACGCGAGAGCAAATCATCTTCAAGCGATTTCAGTTGAATCTTGAATTGATTCTGCTGTTTCGTCAACTCTGCTTTCAAATCCTCAAGATCTGGTCTTTCTGCTTTCACTACTTCAGCTAAAAGCTGGTCTTCAAGACCGTCGCGAGTAACTGTGAAGTTGACTAAAGTTGTCTGAGCTTGCATCTCTGGTTTGTAATGTGGGTTAGCTAGTTTTGTGTGTAGGATTAGTCTGAAGTTTGGACTGTATTCTACTTCTTTGTCACCCATTTTGATTGCTCTGTAAATAAAATAACCAATGTTAAAATTTCATCGGCGAAGAAAACATTTTCTTCAAAATTATTAGTTCAGTCAGGGGCTGTACCGCCGTCTCTAATAGCAGTATTACTATAATCTGGTTTCATTGTATAGAGAGCGAGAGATGAAGCTGTACGTCTGACGTACAGCTCTATGGCTTCAAGCAAGATTAAAGTAGTAGTCCCCAGCTCTGTGTCGACTGATAGAACTGCCCCAAGAAAAGCCATAGGTTTTATTTGATAAAATATTGAGGTTGCTAATCTTACCTTCCCTTCTTTATTAGCGTCCTTCCTAACAATGGATCTAACACAGGATCCACAGTCTCGCCAATATTTTCAAAAAGTACAGTTTCTCCCTTTATGATCGCTTTCTCTATCGTATCCAAATAGCCTCTTGATCCTAACCTAATCACTCGCAGTTTATCGCCGTACTTTTGTCGTATCCATTTCACACCTTGTAACTGAAAGCACGAAATTATGTGACGATCACACGGAGCGGGTAATCAATGAATATAATAAAAACTTTACGCAGAAAGTCATAATCAGTGCAGATTAAATTTCGTTAAGGGTAATAAGCACTACTTACTACACGCTATTTACGACCATAACTGTTTCTGACGCCAAGCAGCATTGCTCTGTTTGGCTTTAAATGGTAAAGTGGCTGTCTTATTAAAAGTCTGGGATAAGACAGCGTCGTTTTTGGGATGGTAAAGCATTTCATCTGGTATTTCAGATGTCAACAAGTGCTGAAGCGGTGGTTACCAAGCTTACCATCAAGCCATATGCCTGTTTGCCCAAAAACGTAAAGTTTAAACAAGAACAAACCTGAGGATCTATCATCAGCGGCCACCGATCAGAATTAGACAGTATGGTTGCATTCTCAGTACTCATACGGTCTGAGGGTAGCCCTTCGTTCTGCCACATCGCTATCGTTGTGTCATCTGTCAGCATTGTTAGCGGGTCTAGTCCTTCTGTTATTGGTATCGGTGGCTAAGAAATAAAATCAAATGGCAATACTTAGTACACAAGGCAAAGAGAAGCGGCTGGGCAACGTAACAAATTTGGAATCGTCGATTTTTGTTATTTGATATGCCTTTAGAGTTTAATCATTTTATTATAAGTTATAAAAACGAAGAGAGTGCACAACAAATAAATCATGAAGTAATATGCCCAAAATTGTACAGGCTGATAAAAATAAAAATAAAACCCAAAAATGAAGAAAATAATTAACATTGTTTTTTGCAAATTCATCGGTTTATTTCTAAAGAAAATCTCCATTTCCTTCAGTAGTGGATAAAAATACATTAACAGATAAACAATGTTTTTATTCAGACCATTTTAATACACACCTCTAAGGTCTTCAAAAAGACAAGCCAGTTCTTGTGCATGAGATCCAACCTGAACTGTTTAGTGAAGCATCCCACATAAGAAATGAAAGCACACACAAGTAGTACGTCTCCTGGCATTGTTGTGCCCTGCTGCATAAGACTGAAATAAGAAAGACATTTAATAACCTCTTCTTTTTTTGGAACACGCCGAGGACTGGGCGTAGTAAGACAACTTCGGACAGGCTTACCTCCAGCAGAGGACTGCAAAATGCTGAATTGATTTATCAACAGTTACTAAATAGTTGTTATAGTTTATCCGTGGTAAACTAAAATGAGATACTCAGTAAGCTGATTGCAGGGTTATTGCCACTCATGGAGGCTATTAAAGTTTACCAAATACTATCAATGTTCTTTTTAAAATTGGTAGGTTTTAGAGTGGTGAAAGGTGAGAGACAATTTTGAGGCAGGTTAAAGAAAACAATTGTAAAATCCAAAATCCAGTTAAAAATTTAAAATTTATTATCAGCCCCTCTATTACTTTGATCTTCTTTTCAAGCGTTATCATAATATTGCAAAGTAAGTAAGTATTACCTAGAAACAGCTTCAGCCCATCTGACTTTTTCACTAGCAAGTCCATTGACCAGTCGGTTAGCAAGTTGTATAGTTGCGTTAGTAGCGTCTGCTTCCTTCTGGCACTTCATCTTTTCAGACGTTGCCTTTTCGAAGTCTGCTGTGAGCGACGCTAACATTTCTTCTAGGGACTATAATAGGAAAAATCATTGGGATCTGATCCAAGTATTCATGTTTGTTAAACTCAAGGAGTGTAAAACATTTGTAGGCTTGTAGCGATTTTTAATATCATCTTTAGCACTTACGTATAAAGAAAATGAATAGAATGACAAAAATGTATCGAGTAAGCATAGCTTATGTTACATAAAAAATCTAAAAATCATTAGCTTCAAGAGTTTATACATGTTCTACATTACTTACCGCAACTTTGCATTTGATAGAATGCAATTTATCAGTTGCAGCAGCTAGCTCGGCGTTAGCAGCTTGCAAAGCTTTTCTTTTGGGTTCAACATCGCAGAACACTTCGTAGAACTTTATAATGTTGATCACCCAAGCACAAAGACCAGCAGCTGCACCCGATTTTGATCTTATGAATTCTAGAAATAAAGTGTGATTTTGATTGTCTACCTGAGCTAGAAACAATTTTAATGGCGTGGTTTTAAGTAAACTTACCTGGTTCAAATTCAGCATCTTTTAAGTAAGGCTGAATGGCTTTGATGACATCAGGGTGAATATTTTCTTTGTCATAATTTACAAGTAACTCAAGGAACACGTCTACTTTTGCCATCACCACCTACGGAAGAATAATTTATCAAACATTTTTATGACACGCAAAATACTAAACTTTTTTTTTGTTACAAGTACTGTTACATAAATACATAAACTCAAGCCTTTTTCCCATCGGGGGGTAAGCAGAAACCATAAAACGCGACCTGCTACGATCCTTACGTACTCCTTTTGCCACGACCACGTTCATACATCTGGTCATACACGCGCGCCAGTTGCGAGTACTACTCACCTGACCTTTATGAAAATCTCTCAAATAAGTACAGTTACACAAACTTATATACTGCAAATTAACCTGAGTGAGAGGACTTCAACTGTCACAACCACTACTGACAAACGAAGATGTCATTCAATAATGTACTTAATTCATATGTTAGTAAGAGCAAACCTTAGCAGCTTTCCAAGTCCTATCCTTAGGAATCTTCCCCCCGGGTGCTAGAAGCACCATGACAGCTGCAGTGACATTGGTTACAGCTCCCGGCGGAGAACCAAAAGACTTCAGCTCAGTAAGGTTGGCTTTATTCAGCGTGTTCAGCGCTTCCTGAGCAGCTATTAAAGCTGGTTCGGCCTTTATCAAGTCTTCTGCACAATCCTTCTGTTTCTTTGATACTTCTTCGGCTATTACTGCTACTTTCTCTTCCTCCTCGTCGGCTAGAATATGAATGGTTTAAGTCAAGTTTTTTTTTTTGGTATATGTTGTCGATTTGGTTATTGTATTATATTGTATAACAGGCTGGTGTTCGCAACTCCACGCCCAAGCGCGTATTTTGCGTACGAATTTGATTATTTCGCCATTATGTTATATGCAGCCTCCTAGCAAGGCTTTTAGGCTTAATCATATTCTCTTACGTATGACAGAAAAATACAAAAACTGTATTAATACGGTCATAAAATTCTCGATTCTTACAAGCGTAAGATTAAAAGTACTAATATTATGATAACAAATTCTTACCAAGCGCCTTCTCGCTCTGCACTTTAGCAGTCTCAACGCCGACCATCTCAATAAGCTTATCAGCAGCCTCATTCTTTTGATGTAACTCTACTTCTTGAACCGCTAGCTTTTCCTTCAACGCATCCACTTGGCAAGACGTGGAAGCAAGCTTATCTAGACCATTTTCGAGCCTACAATATTCAAATATAACCAGTATTTATAAAAAAAAGTGTCAAAATATAAAAGCATTTTATGACACGTTTTTATACACATTTTTATTTTAACAGGTGGTTAAAATAGAATAGAATAATTTTCTTTGCCTCGATACTTTTTGATTTTAATCAAAAGTCATATTTTCAAATTAGGCTGAGAAAATTACATCAAAAAATCCCCCAATTTCAGTCTTTTGTTTTAGTTGGGATGAAGAAGTGACACAATATCTATCCGTTCAGTTAATTCTGATTCTTAATTAAATAAGTGTTAATAATTCATACCTAATAATCTTAGCGCGAAGTTCATCAGTCTTATTATTGACTAGCTTGGCGTACAAGCTGATCTGCTCGAGGTAACTCTTGGGTGTGGTGTAGTTGTACCGCCTCTCATTGGCCAGGTACGCTTTAGACATCGTATTCACTGAGGTGTGGACGTATGCCATGAATCTGGATATTGAGTCTCTGAGGCTTACCTAGGTAATTTAAAATCGCATTAATGAAGCTCAAGGCTAGGATGTTTTCGACGTTGAAGTAATATTTGGTCCCGGTCCGTACAAAAGTTAAATTCGGATTAACGCTCATGGATACGGATTCTCAACGGTTGGCTCAACTACGAAGGATGAGAATCCAGTGCAGGTTAAAAAGCGGGACAGAAAGTGCCCGTGCGGACGTGATGGGGTAAGAGATTGAAAATTGAAAATAGACAATAGTCAACTTTGAGCTAACGATGACTACAAAAGTTACTCTGCTTTGAAAAATATTTATTATTGAAAAACGAATATTTAGAAGAAAAAAATTGTTGTAAAATATATACCGGGAGGTTTTGCAACTCCTCCAAGAACCTCATGGCCACAGACACCAAAGCTTCCTGAGGCCACTCATGGAACCAGTTGATGGACGTACAGTTGATCAGTGCGGGAAACTTTCTCGATCTCACTCGGAGAGTAGAACCGACGGGAGAGAAGCAGAGGACCACTTTCAGTTGCTTCCGAACTCTGTCTATGAAGAACTTCCAACAAGTTTCTCTTGTGTCTGGTAGACCTGCACCTTTGACCTAGAATATTTGACACCATCATAATTAAGATTTTTGGCATATTTTGTGGCATTTTAATACTTTAAATTGAAAACTTATTGGAAATAAAAACCATCCATTCATCCATTTTCTCTTCTTCTTTTACACACTATGTCTACATGTCTTTTTTTAGTATCTCCTTTCGCAGGTACGCTGGAAGGGATTTCTTTAGTAATAAGCATCACGTTTGCACTATTTTGTGTTCCTTTTTTCTTTTCTGAATTTAGTGTGTTCATAAATTGTTAAATAAATTAAAAATATAAACACTCCTGAATTGACAGCCTGCTATAACGACTGTAAAGATGAGATGAATGAATCGTGGATAGATTTTGACTCACACCAGGGAAAATCTCTACACAATTTATTAATCTTTGACTAGTTTAACCTTTAAATAAAAATCACTTTTTATGTTTACCTCATTCCTCACTCCAGCAATGATATTCTCCATTTCATCATCAGGGAACAAATCAGCAACTTCACCTGATGCCAGCAAATCATTGATGAGAACCAGAAACTGTTCATTCGCCACTTGAGCGTCCGTCATCAAGAACATTATGCCGACGTTCTTCAAACCAGTTTTTACGTATAACTGAGACAGTTCATTCTAGAAATTAATAAAATATTATATGATCGAAGTGCCATGTAGGAAAAAAAAAATTGGCGCCCAACGTGGGACCAATTATTTCATTCTTAACTAAGTGGAAAATGTTGTGAAAGTTTTGAGTAAGAATGAAACGATGGATGGTCTTCGTGAAAGATGATAATAATGATGAGATAGGGAGTGACGAGTAATAGTATTCTCGACTAATTATCTCAAACAAATTGAGATAAGGAATTAAGGACAGAAGAATGATGGTGATGAGGATACCTAACGAAAAAATTAACTTTTACTGTCACCACCCTAACTCAGTATTACATCTTTACCTTCAAATCACCGATTCCATATCCCTTTTTGAGTTGGATCTGGAAAACTTCCAAACTTGATATAAAAGCAGCCAGTCTGGACAGTGATTGCTTGCCGGAACCTCCTACGCCGACAAGTAAAGCACTACCCCTCGGACTTTCCAGGATACGAGAGATCCTGAAAAAAAATAGGTTAAATAACCAAAATAATTATATAACGACAGTTTGCAGTGTCTGTATGATAGACAGTGAAGATATACGCAAAACAATTTCTATAATTTAGTCACCTGCAAATATGCATCATAGCATCCTCAAAGAGCACCAAGTTCATGGCAGCGATGAGATCGTTGTAACTGGCCATGGCTTCAGTGAGCAGTTTGTTGAGCTGTTCCCAGTTCAAAATGGGCATGTACTTCGGCTCACCGATACCGCCGGCGAAGTGGCAGTAAATGTTGGGGCGCTCGAAGACTACGCCCTCGTCTATTTCCTAGGAAAGATACCCAGTTTCTTTGAATAAAGGGTGTAAAAAGACCCTTAACAAAGCCGAAAGGCACTTGTACTCCTCGTCATTACGATTTTTTTTTTGTTTCTAGACCATACCTTGGAACCTTCTAGTTACGGAGATATTGGGGGTAAATATATGATTTTAATTTAAGATTTTCACTTTAAAAACCTCCACGACCCCCGTACTATTCAATCCATCCATCAGCACAATGTAACGAGACCGTTACATTGAGTCCTACCGTAAAACGTGATTTTTCACCCCAAAAAAAAGTCGTTTCCCAGCAATAATTTTTGCGTAAAGTTACTTAGTTTATTGTACAGAATGCTTGGTTGACGGCTTCGTGAAGGGTCTGTTTTCACCCTGTATACTAATTAGCGGATACTGCATTCGACTTTAAAATAGAATAAAGCTTTTATTTGTGAGTTTTTTATGATAGCCATTAGAACCTTTTCAGAGGTAAACTTCGATTCAGCCGAGTGAATCGTCAGTCTCTTCAATTTTAATTGTTTGATCCGTAACACAAGCTAATTTAGAATAAATGCGATCTCAGTAAAGTTGTAGATTACCTCAAAATTCTTCTTGCAAAGATCAACTTGTACTTTTAGAAAAGCATCGATATCTTTTTCTTCTGTAAGTTTATCCCCGTAAACACGACTTGTTTCATGAAGCCACAAACGAAGCATATCCGATGTGTTATCTATACATTCGTTTGTACTGAATAAGAATCCCTGAAAAAAATAACACTTTGTACCAAAATATTCGGCTTTATGTATATAACAAGAATTTATTTTAAAGTCTTCAGGTTACCTGAAATACGTTTGACAAATCTCTCAAGTTGAAAATGTAGTGGAATTTTATTGCGGTAGGTAAAAACACTTGAGATATTTTGTTGTGTAGAGTTATTGTCGCCATCACAACGCTAGCTGAAATAAGCATATCATCCACATACACAACAACATTTTAAAAATGGTGACTTGATTACGTACCATCAAAATACCTATATTTTAGTGACCCATTTAGAATGAACTAGAACAGTTTCTATAAGTTTACTTACATGACAACTTTGCCATTGCTGGATTGATCCTTAACTCCGGATTGGCTAAATGTTGGCTCAAGATCGAATGATAGATATTGTTCAGAGCCTCGGTGTTGGGAAAGCTGATCGCAAACACACAGAAATGCCTCTGCAACCTTGGATTTATAGTAAAACTGCCTGACGTTGGGTTCATACAAGAAACATATTGAGTGTTGTGGATGTCTTTCAAAGACAACTTTGTTCGGTCATACCAATGGCCATAGTCCATGTGCTGACGAATTATCGTATGAGGTTGGACAGTTCCGTAGGCATCTACTTCTGGCATATTTATGTCATCAATGAAGTATATTAAAGTTTTATTCCCTGGAGGTCCATAGTTTCGACCTGCTTTCTTCTCTAGAGGCTTTTCTAGAATTTTCTGCAGCATCTCTGATGAGGTGTAGAAGTTGAATGGAACGGATTGTATGGCGTATGCTTCTGACAAACTGAAAGGTAAAACGCAATAAAATATGATTATTAAATTTAATCCAATGTTTACCCTAGTAGAATTCAAAAATCAACTTTCTTACCCTTGTAACTTTTCGTTGACTAGCACAGTTTTGCCAGAACCGGCGCTTCCTACTAACATAACAGGATGTTTGTTCTTCATCAGCAAGTCCAGGAAGAATCTGACTCTTATGGTTTCTGCTGTAGGAACCAACACAGCCTAAAAATAACACGTTATATTTGTGAATATTATATGTATTAATGGTATTCTCAAGGAACAAAACAATAGTTTATTGAACTGTAAATGTATGCCTAGTGTTACCTGTAAAGGTACGTCTGAGTCCAACTCAAACTTTGGTATTTTCTCAGTCCACGGGGTAAACTGCTTTGTGTCGTGATCTATGTAGTAATCAAACACGGTCCCACCAGGGGGGAATTTGATATTCTTAAACTCATTGTTCCACCATTTTGAAAATTCTGTAAACAGAATAGGTATAACTAGTTTCAAGATTAAAAGTGTAAATAGTTATGGTCAGAGTAATCAAATTGCACTCTAATCACGGAAAGTTAGACCAAGCCACTGTTGGTGAAGGCAAAAATCCTGATCAACCAAAAGCAAAATCAATCATACTCAGTTCTAAGTCAAACTTACCTATCCGATAGTCAACGCTGCCCTCGTGGAACATTGCTGATCCAAAAGCCCAAACGCAAGCAAACACAAAGAATATATCGTGCCACTCCTTTGGACATTCTGCAGGCGTATTCTCAGGTACAAATAAACAATTAAGTAAATGACATAGCATTTGTACATGAGCCATGTCTACAATAGGAGTTATCTTTTTGAATCGAGTCCTGACCGTCTCTAAACAGGATGGAATGTATTTGTCAAATAGTACGACTAAGTTGGACTTTTCTGCTGGTATCTTTCTTGTTTCTACCCAGCTTGTTACGTATCTGAAAATATTAATATAACTGTAAAGCCAGACTAGGCAACCTTAAAATTTAGTTCGATTCGTTGGCATGGATAAGATTCACCTCAATTTTTTGTGAACTGTAATTGAACATTCTACGAGAATCTTAGAAGCTTATACTAACAGGTTATAACTTTAATTATCAGCTGTCCCATACATTTGGGTCGACTAGGTATTAAAATTTTGTTTGGGACAGCTGCTATTCTTTTCACTTTTACGATATTGGACCCAAAGAGAAAGTTTTTAAGTTTGATGGTCTGCAACATATCCTTTCATATGACTATACCCTTTCTGTTACACCCTGTATAAACACTTCTAAAAAACTTTTTTACTTACGGATTCCATCCTAAATCCTGTGAGTTGATGTACAAAATACCAGCCCTAGACACCGTAGCTGGTGTAGCAGTACGCAAATTAGAAATCTCAAACATCAGCCTCATGACCGGAGTCAAAGCTATACGTTCATTACTAGCCAACGTCAATATCTTGTTGTCATCCATCACAGTGTTCAGAGATTCAATCCACATCGGATCTATGTCACCATCAAGTACTATCCACTTAGGATTATCTCCAGCTAAGTTAGCCTGATCCCTCATAATAACTGAAAGTAAACCATCTTTCCATTCTCTGGTAGCCGGGTTTATAATACCGAACAATTCGTCATTAGTCACTGCTTTGGGATTTAAATCGTTAAATATAGGTTTTTTCCTAACATTCTGGTAGGTTTTGAACAGTGTTTTCCATACTTGAGTCTTGCCTGTACCAGCGTTACCAACTATGAAGACTGAATGACGAACTTCTAGCAATTCCTCTAACTGAACTACTTTAAGAATGAAATTATCTTCTGGTTGCAATGATAAATCCATTGCGGCTTGTTTGACAGTTCTCTCAAATTCGAGATCTCGTTTTCTTGGGACTTCTAGAGCGGGGAATAGGTCACCGATAAGACCCATGAACACTGGCATGTCGTCTGTTACTATTTTTGGTATGTTGAAATCTCGGAGAGTTCTCATGAGTACTTCTTCTTCCGGTCTTCCAGGGTCACCTCTCTATAGAAATAGAACAAACAATTTTTATCACAATATTTAGTGTTAATAAATAGAATTCGTGTCAGTATTTTTACTTTTACCTAAACCACCATTGGGCACTTACATTGGTAAAGACGGTGATGACAAAAATTGCAATCATAAACAACTAACCATAAAAATATGAATGAAACTGTAAGTCCCATTCGTTGCTTACCTTCAAAGACCCAGCAACAACAAGCACAGACTTAATCGCTCTCAACCCCCAATCATAATGATCCTGTTTCGAAAGCAACTCCTTACACAGAGTGTAAAGAGTAATAAACTTCCGAGCTAAAATTTTAGCTTCCTGAAACCCTTCAGCGACCAACATGATCTCGCAAATCAGTTCGAAGTCAGGAACGACCATAGCACATGGTCTGAATAGAGCCTTTAGATTCTCGGGCAGTTCTGTACGGCCGGCGTAACCAGGGTTCATGGTGATGAAAATACCGACGGATGGTGTTAAGCATATTATTTCGCCCATGAAATTGAATTTTTCTTTCTTGTCCCTGAAAATAGAAATGCACATTTAGATATTTCTTCTGCAAAAAGATCCAAATATGGTAGTGGATACAGATATGGCGACTGATAGAAAAAGCACCACGGTGAATCCAAATTACGATAAGGTCAGGATGATGGTGATGATGATGGAGACAAAAAATATATTCGGAATATTCCTTATTTATTTTATAACTAGCTTTCGCCCGCGGCTTCGCTCGCGTTAATTTATAATTTGACAATCAATTCGGGTGTACTCTGCTTGTAATAATTATAATTCAATCATGATTCGAAAGACACATGGCGCCATCTATTATCATAAGAACGTTGTTTTCCTCAGGAACAGTACTTTTTTTCGGGATGAAAGATACTCTATGTCCGTTTCTGTACACCTGATAACGTATGCAAAATTTCAGGATGATCGGTTCAGTGGTTTATTCGTGAAAAGGTAACAAACAAACAAACTTACTTTGGCATTTATAATATTAGTAAGGAGCGTAAGGATTTACCTGATAGCATCTTGAACAGACTTCACTTGCACAGCGACGACTGACAACACCTCAACCGAGATCCGGTTGAACTCATCAAAGCAACCCCAAGCGCCCGTTTGTGCTAGACCTTTATAAATGTTGCCGCAAGACTGAAAAAAAGAATCCAAGTTATGCTTGTTTGGTAAATTACCTGATCGAGACTTGTTAGGCTGTTTAAGCACAAAAGCAATCAAAATAGTTCAAAATTTTTATTGTAACTTTCTTTCATTTTGGTAGAGTACCTTAACAGTAAGGAATCTGATTTGAGTCATACAATCAGCTGTGTAGTCAATGAGACTGCGTGTCGAAACACGCCAGTAGCAATAAAAGGTTATTTTAGGTTTTCACTAACACTAGGCAACCGTACTAAGAGTGTTGTTGGATTTTCAATGCTTGGCTCAGAATATACGATTCAATTTGAAATTTCAGCGGCCCGCTGTGTTAAAATGGCCATTTTAATCTGTTCGTCAATTTTGGGAGCAGCTTACAACTTTGTATCTCTTCAAATGCATGCCATTCCCAATAATCGTAGTATAGTTTCGTTACATTTTTCATTATCATCAGATTAGTTTATTTATACCTGGTAGTCCATCTGCTCAGAACAGTTGAAGACATACACCATGATACCCAGAGCTCTTCCCAAATCTTTAGTTGTCTCTGTTTTGCCGGTACCGGCCGGTCCTGCCGGACCTCCGCCCATGATAAGATGCAAAGACTGAAAATAAAAACACATAAAAAAGCGATGAAAAGGAGTGACTTCTGAATCTTGAAGAGGGGAACGTTTGAACTCAGAACACTCAGAATTTTCAATAAATCAACTCAGATTCAGATCACCGCTGAGCATAGGTCTCTCCCAAGCTGCCCTAAACCTGTCCTCCTCCGCGTCCAGTCTGACCCAGTCACCTGTCTTGGGTTCTTTACCTTTCTTAAGTTATCTAGGGGACGGCTCACATCTAATCATACAAGACCTGAAGCATCTATGAACAAACTATCTCACCTGTGTCAGTGTGATGTAGCACCGATCAGTCAAAGGCGTGATGACCAACCTCGGAGTATTTCCCAAGTATTCATAGCTGTACGTGAACTGTGCATCGCAGATATTTGCAAAGCAATGGTATTCCTTCTCGCCCCATCTAAAAACAATTGACAACGTAAGTCATTATAACCGTTAACCAAGCATTCTGTACATCAAACTAAGTAACCCTACACAAAAATTATTGCTGGGAAACACCTTTTTTTTTTGGGGTAAAAAATAACCCTTTACGGTAAAACCCAATGTAACGCATCCAAAACATTGTGCTTATGAGTGCATTGAATAGTACACGGGTCATGGAAGTGTTTAAAGTAAATTTATAACCTTAAAAATTGGTATTTCAAAAAAAGCTTCTGAAAAAGTTGGAACTTTGAACCCCAATAACTACGTAACTAGAAGGTTCCCAGGTATGATCTAGAACAAAAAAATGATCGCAATAGCGGGGAGAACAAGTGCCTTGCGGCTTCTTTAAGCCCCTGTTATGCCTCGTCTTTTCCCAGCTGTGTTGAAGTCGGCCTTCGGTCTAACCTGATGCAGTATTTAACATAGAGCGACTGTCTCTGATCTAGACAACCCAGTTAACGGGTATTACCACACCCCTTGGTACGACTTTCGGACTTCTGATAAACCGTAACGACTGTCAAAGATCTACTAATGATAGCTGTTGACCAATGGCTTAACATGCTTTACCCACAGATGGTCTCGATATGTAAGGGATGGACATCCATCCACGGACCAGCCTCGGCATGTTAACTTAACCTTCGATCGACCGGTGGAGCTGTTATTATTTAGCCACGAACCCCTCAATTTCCAATGTAAGTACGTGGTGTTCCAACAACAGGAAGAACCTTTTAGTTTTTATTGCAACTTTAACTTGGAAGATCATAACACCTAGGCATAAAACCTTGTTCCTAATTGGCATTAAACTAGAATTAATGTTAGATTTGATGTATGATAGTGATTAATGCTGCATAGTTTTCACTTCGAGGCGCATCGTTGTAAAACTAGCCGCGTATGTAAGTTGTATGTAAGAATCGAATACCAAACATAACATGATTGGAGCTCGTTAATTTGAAAACGTTACATGTATGAGATTCTGCTGAAAAGAAAAGGAAGTGATACAGGACAAAGAGTATACTAAGATAATACTTGTATATAAATATTGTATGTACCTTTCGAATCTAATAGATACGGTCTATGAAAATGAAAGTATGGTTCAAAGAGAGAAGTAGAAATTCTAGGCAAGATAAAAAGCCTAAAACAGAAAATAGTGAAAGGGGTTCCACCTGATAGTATACAAGAAAGTGCACACAATTCATCATTAATTCATCAGCACCTGTGTCTGAGCTGAGACTGCCACATGAACGCAGATCCAGCCTCCACCTTCGCTTGTATCATCTTACTCACAACATCTCTTGAATGCACATCAATAGTACAAATCGTCATGATCTTCTGCCTGTCTTGCTTTGTCAGCTCTCCAATCAGTAACGAGATCAACGTACTGAGTTGCGATAGTTGTTTCTTATAATAATCCTTCAAAGCGTTATCGTAACCCTCTTCTAGTCTCGCGAAAGCCATGTTGACTTCAGTAGTCCACCAGATTTGGGAGCCGCATAGTGCTACTTGAGCCATGAAGTCGAAGAGCCATTGCTCTCTCGGCTTCTCTTCGTAAGATACCATTGATTCTCCGAAGTAGTGTCTGATGGCAGATCTCATCATGTCTTGGAGTCTGTTCAGCCAGATTTCGACCTGAAATGTAATGCATATGTTATAACAATAATCTATTCTTCAGTTTGCTACTCTTGAGCATGAAGTTCATGGGTTCCCAGGTCGGACAAAATGTGGGTGGGTGTTTCCTTTTGGAATTTCCCCGTGGCAGCCCAAAGTCAAGATCTATGCCCAGTCGATGGTTATAGACCCCTTTAACGTGGCAAAATGGGCATGTGTTATCGGTTGTCATCTGCCTAACAATTTGGTGAAATAAGGATATGGTTTATGTTATATTGTATGTATGCGTGTATAATTAGTTCAATTTTATCTGTGTACTCACAGGTCCGGTGCAGTCGCAAGTTCCGTGAAAGGTAACAAGTTCTCCATCTTTGGCTATCATTCCGGATGCCACCTTCTCTCCTGGTTTTTGATCGTCTATGAATTTCAACTTTGCAATCGAATCAAAAAGTTTTGTTAAATGCCTGAAAACAACAACGTGATTGTTTTCAAGTCGCTTAAAATGAGCATTAACATATATAAATATATACATATGCAAGGTTTTAACTAAATGTTAATTAAAAATTGAATGTAAGCAATTCAATTAAATAGGTATCTTCGTGTAGCTTACCTGATAACCAAATCAGCTTGATTCCCGTTAGAAAGAATATCTAACAGATCTGCAGAGGACACAAAATAGAACCTCGGGAACGCCAATCTTTTCGTTTCCAAGTACTCTGCTAAAGCCTTCTCACATATGATCAGGTCTTTCTGTATACTGTCGAGATGCTCAACTAATCCTTCTTTATTAGTACCTTTGACCACATTCGGGGTTTTGGCCATTTCTGTAGACAATATCTAGAAAATAAAAGGCTCATACGATATTTTATCTGCGCGCCCTAATATAATTGTGCACATTTTTTCTATTAACAAATTTTATTTTGTCATTTCCCCATTCGTTTTCTCCAGTTTCTTACCTTAAATTCAGCATCAATCCTATCGAATCTAGCAGAATCTTCGGGCAACTGTTTCCTAATATCCTCTGAGCTCATAAAGATGCTCTCCAAATGTGTCCAAGTCCTTTGCACTTCAAACCATACTGTGATCACTTGGTCTGCTATGGACAGCTTCTGTTGCCAACCTGATACTTCCTCTAAGAAATATGCTATGAATTTTGATGTAATTAAGTTTTGCAGTTGGACCTGGAACATTAATTAATGTTTTATATTTTTCAACTTAGAAGCCTAAGGCTAGGAGATTAAGGTTTAGAACCGTTTGTTCAATTCATTTACCTGATTTTCTTCTAGCGTTTCAATAAGCTCTTCGCTAGCCCTCAACAATGTACATTGAGTCCTTGTATGTACCTCTTGTTCAAACTCCAAATGACTCCACGTAGTGTGTAGATCTTTCAGTACTTTCTCCATTGACATTTCTTTCACTGCTTTGTCTACTATGTTCTTCACTTCTTCTTCGCATTCGTGTAAGTTCAGGGCAAGTAAGTCAGCTAACGTAGTGTTTAGATCCATAACGATTCTTACCTGTTTTATTATAAAAATATTATAGAAAAATTCTTAAACGAGTAAGAGTAACGAATATTTACAAAATTTGGTGAACAAAGTATTGACATTATGCATTTTAAATTTAATTTTAAGTCAATTTTTAAACTTGTTTTAATACTTACGTAAATATGAATTTCTTGAAGACAAAAATTAAATATTTTTATGTGAAATACAAACTAACATATATATGGCACAAATCCACACGCACTAACATGAAGCAGTGAATAAGGATATTAAAAAATAAGTTTAGTGAAGATGTCGAAGTTAACAAAGTTAATATTGAAAATAATATTATAAACGATACTTAAATTATTATCGTACACGAAAAATAATATGTACACTATACACACCGCGACATTGTCATACTTACAGTGAGTTCACGTGGTAATGCTGCTAAGCTCTGTGAATACAAACATATTTACATTCGCATAACAATTCATTCAATGCATACCTCAAACATTGACATTGTATAATACAAAACTCAGGCAATAATAAACTGTACAATTATGTGAACATTTCATCCAAAGCAAATGCATGCCGCATTCAAACGGAGAGTTACCATTATCATTTCTTACTCACTGAACTTTACCATGTATTTAGTTCTTTTCTTTATATATCATTAAAACAACATAATGTACTAAAATATTAACAAATTCAAGTCTAGAACAATAAAATTCCTCAATTACTCTTGACAAATGGAATGGCAACTCTAAACGACCATGCAAAATGCACAAGTTAAAATTCCAAACCCATCAGCTGAATCGCAATCCTGATCTCGAAGGTGCTAACACAACATTCATTATTATATTTACATTTTAATTATTTATTTATATACAATTCAGTTTAAATATTTATTTTGCCCGAATGTTACTAAGTTCACCTTTGTTGTACTCATAAGTTGATCCCAATGCCTTTCCCTGATTGCTGGGTTTTGGAGTTCACCTACTGCTCTTAATGATGTTAGCATATTCTTTACTGTTGCTTCCAAAGTTACGTATGTATCCCAACTAGAAACGTATGATATAAAAGAATTATTTTCTAAAATAACAATTTTGTTAATACTTTCTGTTGTGCCCTCAACCTACCTTCTCATTTCCTTATCAAGTAACCTGATTTCTTTGGCAAACTTCTTACATTCAATATCCATGTTTTCAACATCAATTTTACGCCATGGCGTGGTTTTCCAATCTTCTATACTTGTTCTTACTATGTATACGTAATCCCAAAGTTGCTAAAATTTTATTATGAAGCCATTATTTTTGAAGTATCTTTATGCTTAACTTTTGTTTTGAAATTATGCTCAGTATTTTGTTCGGTCACATAATTAGCATGTGAAAATTTCGCCTTACCTTTAACATTCTCAATTCCTTTCTGCATTGTTTCAAAAGCTTGAACTCCGGTACATTCACTTCAAACAACGACCCCGATTCCTGTATGCCTCTCATCTCTTCTTCCAAGAACAAAAGTTCATAATCCACTCTTGACATTACTTCGTAAGGATCTTCGCAAGTGTATTTGAAGAACTGTAAAATATGATTTTTTATATTTTGTTTATCATAATTTGGTCTGATTTATGTAAGCGTTTTAGTTCAAAACGTGTTAAAGTCGTGTCTACAAGTTTTGGCAGGATTAACTACGTATGAGGCGTTGACATGACAAACTTACCTCGTATCTCTTAAACACTTCTCTATAGTAAGTGACATGGCTATCAAAAGTGGATATCTTCTTCCTAATGCCGGACACTTCAGCTGCTTGCAGCGGGGCCACTTGCTGTTTCACTGTTAACGCCAGTTTCTTCGTCGCTTGCCATTGTTCTGGCAGTTCCTATGGAGGAAAGTTTATCATTCCAAAAATTGTTTTAAGATGAACTTTGTCAGCCATTTCGAATTTAGAAAATCTTTAATGACATCGAAATATGCATGCGCTAATAAATATCTAAGATCATGAGACTCCAGATAAACTGTAAGATAAAGTGAATTACTAATCGTAAAGATGAGGTAAACTATAGCAGTGATGCTCCTTGTTGCGGCTATGAAATGATGTGTTTCTGATTTCATCACTAATTTGTATCATTGTAGCCCAAAGATTTTGGTAAAAAATCTATTTTATATTTATTTATATTATATTTTTATTTACCTGCAGTAAAACATTAACTTCTTCAGGTATATCCATGTCATAGAACTTCAGCAGTTCAATAGTTTCAGTTAGTGGCTGGAACATATCGTCAGTTGTAACTGTGCGGTCTTTGACATGCATGAGGTAGCCCATTATTCTGACCAAGGCTTCGTAATCTCCTTCTGGTACTGGTTGAAGGAGACCTGAGGAAAATTAAAAATCTTTGTATGAGGACCGGGTGCAGTGGTGCAGCTGGGAACAGGCCTTTGCCCTAGTAGTGCGATAGGCTGAGTTGATGAAAATCATAAACTCAACGTTATAGACGACAACATTTAGCAGAAAGGAGTTCCAAAAGGACAACCGTGCCTTGGATTTTGGCGACAGGCAGCCCCCAAATTTTCATTGAATACCTAGGATAGCTGTAAATCGTACTTGAAAGTTTGTCTACAGAAAAATATGTAAGAGTTATATTATTAGCATAGTCTATATTAAGACAAGTAGACAGTAGGTACCTTCATCAGCATCACGTATGAAGTTGCCCAAGTCACTGAGGCTACACGTAACTTTGTCGACCAGATGCTCTTTGTACATGTTGCCCCATTTCCTGACTGTATTGAGTAGAGCTTGCCTAAATGGTCGGATGTCCACCTGTTAAATGATAGTGTTCTTAATATTTAAATTAATTATAGAATTATTTCATCAAGTTAGTTGTGCTAAATTATTGCTGATTTTGTATAATTTGTTTCTTTCGTATTCGTTTTACCTGAAACCAGTTACTAAAGATCTTATAAGGCTGCATATCTTCAATTTCCATGAACAAATTCTCATAATGATCAATTTGTTCTCTAAAGCCCTCCATTTTGGGTTCACACGGTACAGGTTGTTCTCCTTCTACTCTATCCTTTTCGTCTAAAGCAAGTTTGTCTACTTCGTCAGGGGTCAGTATTCTGCCGTAAGTGAGGAATATTTCCATTACAGCATCTCTTTCTTCAAGCCATAAGTAGGAGTAGTTCTCGAATGTCTTGCAAAATTCGTTAGCATCTTCAATTACCTGAAAATTGAAGAGCCAATCACAGTCCACTATATACCGTAATTTGATGTCGTATCAATAGTTTAGTTATTATTGTTATTAGAAGCCTGTAATGTCCCCCCTAATCTCCCTTCCCCTTTAATTCACCTGTAATTAAGCCTGCCCCGATTTCAATTGTCGATGTTGCTTGATCAATAGTTAACACTTTAAAATGTAACTTCACTGGTTACTAACTAACTCTAAATGGCCGTAACTTACTTTTTCAATGCCATTCAAAATTTCTTCCTTCATCTCAATAACATCATCACTGCAAAGGATTTCCTTCTCATAAGTTTGATCCCTCTGTTTATCAATCCGTTCAATCAATGTTGCCATATTCATCACATCGTCAATTAAACCTTTTATCAACGCAGTGAATCCTTTTTCTTCGCTTGGATCTAAACTGGGAGCGAAAACTATATCTGGATCAAGGAGTTCCATTTGAGCTTCGAATAAAGGAGCCAATTTGTTTTTGGGGTTCATGTGTTCTGTTATGTAGCCCAAACTGAAAAAGATAAAATAGGATTAGTGACTTTTGATTATTATATCCCAGGTTCACACCGTGGTTTGATTAGAGGTCAGGTACTATGCAGGTAATCATCTCATCCAAATAAATTCAATACTTTTACCTGCAAGCAATGGTCTTGAAAAGCGCTTCTTCCAACAGAGCATCAACAAAAGCGACATAGTTCATATTGAACAGTTGCATGTTTTCATTCAACAACTCATTGATTCGATTAGCCGTAGTCACTATATCGCTGTAACGTTTGACTTTCTTGTCGGGACGGTCTTCCAAATTCATTAATGTATCCTATGAAAAAAGTCACACAAATAAGTTTACATAAAGCTTTTGAATGGGTTCTTCAAGAAGTTATAAATCTTGCTTATCGTTGCTTACCTTTTTCCCTTCCTTTCTTTCAAACAAAGGCTGCACCGACCAGTCTTTCATAGTTTCTTTTATTTCTACTAAGTTGTCCTGAATTTTAGACATCCTCTCAAACAGATTACCTACTAATCGATGAAGTTCTTGCAAGTAATTCCATAGATCTGAAGAAAAGCAATTCATTTTCTAAACAAATCTATTCGAACTTATCTTTTAGTTAAAAAAATTATGACGTTTGTGCCATGTTAAAGTATCTGTACTATAAGTTACTACAATGCACAAATAATTTGAATGTTCTTTGAATTAATGAAGTACTCACCGTCAGAATTCCAATTAAGTTTATGCTGCGCCATTTCAATCCTTTGGTCAATCGCCTTTATCTCGTCTTCCACTAAATCAAACTCCACTTTCTGGCTGTTCTTCCTGATCTGGTTATACCAATCGATAGTTATGCCCAAATTGATCCTGTACTGTCTATAAGTTTCCTGCTTCTCGAAAATAGCCAAACCGTCTTGAGGCATGAAATCTTTATACTCTTCATTTGAGCGTAAATGGTGAACTTCCTTCAAAATATCTAGGAGCTGAAAATAAATGTTGATAAAGTGTTAGCTGATATATAACGATTTATATTTTAATCAAATATATATATTTTAATAAAATATCTAAACAAATACCAAATCTTACTAATGTGGCAACAACTAATGGACGACATATTATTTGTATCTGTCTATTAATCTAATCTATCCAAGCGAATTTTTCAACATTATTAACATTTGGACCTACCATTGGATGGAAATTCAACACCAGATCACATCCCTGTCGTGCTAGAATCATGTTGTTAGTCGTTTCCTCAATAATCTTTGAAACTGTTAACGTCCAGTCGTGGAAATATTTCTTCTTGAATGCATTGATTTTCTCAATCAATTCCTCATGTCTCATGAAGATTTTCTTCGCTTCATCCGTACCCTTTATCCTGGTTTTTGAGAAAATACAATGAAATGTGCACGTTTATCATTTGTATAAGTACTAGAAAAGCAATAAGTGTAAAAGACTTTCGTAAAGTGCTCAAAGTAACTACGACAAAACCGTGAAGATCTTTCAGTGCTATATACAATCGAGAAACATGAAACCTTAGAACATGGAATATTGTAAAGAGTATGGATGAATGTAAGCCAGATAATCAGCTTTCGCAATTTGCCCCACCCAGGCTGACTTACGGGTGCGGCAAATTGCGAAAGCTAGCTATAGGCTTGGTTATCCTCTCAGCTAGCGTGGTCATGAACAGCAGGCCGCCGGCGACGGGAGGCAGGTAGGCATCCACTTCCATCATGCCGTACCTCTCCAGGCGGTTGCTTTGTTCAACGAACAGTTCCTGAAAGATAATCTTGGTTTTACCCAACTTCAACTGCAGATTGGACTGTTTTATGGAAATTCTATTACACAAGTCTGCCTAAGAATATAAATGCTGATGGATGGAGGGAGAGGAAGACCAAGGAATCGTTGGATGGATAGTATGAGGAATGATATGAAAGAAAAAGGAGGAAACAATTGCGTAACGGTTGACAAAGGAGAATGGAAGAAAAAACGTGTTGCGAAGATCCCAAGTAACATCCCAACACAAGGGCAGGAAGATAATTCTAAGTCTTGACTAAGAATAAGAAACAATATTGCGCTGAGCAGACGATTGATTATTTGATTGATTATCGACGGACAGACGTAGACAATTTGCAATAACCAATGGATGTCAACCGATTGATGAAAAAACAACGCAGCAACCAATGAACAGGATTCATTTCAGCGGTCATATCTGTCCGGTGGTCAAGTCTATCGTCTGTTCAGGGTCTAAAACTGACATAGTCTACACTTGTATTAACTGGATGAAAAGATAGACTTACTTCGCAAGTGTTAATTTCTTCTTCGAGCATAACTATGATCTCGACGTATTTTGCTGTGAACTCATTTCTAATTAGAGGTCGATCCAGGACCGAACCTACGACATCAATCAGCTGAAATCGGAAAAGATTAACTCATTACAGATTATTGATATTCGTGCGATCACTCGATTAATTTTGTAATTGAGAATTTTCATCGTATAATCTAATACAGTCATGCAATCGTATTACCTTGAAAATAGATTCTAATGTCGTGCAATTATCGAACGATTCAACCAAAACGGTTGAAAGTTTCAGATCCAAATCGATGATGTTCTCTTGAAAGTCTTTGAAGTCAACATTGAAGGTGTTATCATCGGGGTCTAGTACGTCGTATGATTTTGATGCAAAGCCAGTGAAGTAGGCGTCAAATTCTCCTGATATTTCTCGAATTTGTCCACCGAGAACTCTGCCTTTCATTCCACCGATCTCTATCTTTTCCAACTTTTGGAATTCCAAAACTGTTTTGAAGAACCATTGTATAGTATTCAATCTTTCCAAAAATCTATTGAGTCTCTCAAACACAACGTTGGGGTGGAAAGTCCATGGGATCACTCGTCTATCCACGAAGTATTTGGCCAGGTTCTCTTTGAAGTATTCGAAGGTGGTTTTGAACTTCTTCATGATGTCTATGGTGCATTGAATACGTTGTGTTGCTTCGTCTATGTCGCTGTGGAACAACGTGGACGGGTCGAGACATTTTTTGGCCTGAAATAATATATAATTTGTTGATAACAGCATCCATATTGTTGAACTGAACAACTCTGATTTTTAGCTGATGTTTATTTGCCACTGAACCTACAGGATTTACAAGATTTTATTAGATTTTACAAGGATAGTTGATGCGTCAGTATCCTAAGAGTCAAACTACACAGGTAATAGTCAAAACTCACAAAATATTATAGAGGTCTGTTATATAAGTTGCGCGTGTTTTGTGCCTTCGTGACAAGTCACAAGTTCGTAAATCGTGAATTTATTAACTTCGTGTCTATTTTCGTTGTTCGTGAAAATCTGAAATTAATAATTCATACGTTTTTCTATGAAATATAGCTGGGGACATTACTTTGACAATATCGCGAGCTGTTACCGGTTTCTTTTTGCACAATAAAAACGAAGTTAGGCACATCGCATCGACCAAAGACATCGTTACAATAACTTTTAACAAGGATACATGAGTCTAGCTAGACCCCAGCGCGACTGCTCAAATTTTACACAGATAAAATAAAAAAACTGTGCAGTACCTTTAACTGGCATATAATATCAAGAGTTAATAAGGTACTAACGCAATCTTAGTAATCGCATGTAGTCCATACATGTAGGCGTTTAAATATTGAGCAAGTTTTAGTAAGCGTTAGTAATATATTAACGTATGAGCTCAATTATTCAAGAATTTTAAATATATCTTGCGATTAAATTGAAAACTAGCAATAAAACCGAGATTATGAACTTATTTAGCAAATCCCGTCTAATTAACTGTACCTAAAATAGCTTATAAACTAATTATCAAATTGCAAGTTACAAAATGTTATGTAAAACTTTACAAAACAAGCTTCAGAAAGCCTGATATATGTTCACATGCAAATAAAACCGCTTGCAATCTCGTTCAGTCAGCACAATGAGTGATTGGCAGAACATCTATTCATATCACACCGCTGCTCTCGACTAGCGAGATATATGCCGTTGCAATTTAGGTAGAGTTGAAAACTAGTTTCCATTTCATTTCTACGATTTGAAACTTTGACGCCATAATAAAGTACATCATGGTTGGACCCACACCCACCACCCACGTTTTTTTTTTTGGATGGGAAATCATTAAATAACCCCCCCCCCACCCCCCGCTCTAGGCGGAGTGGGAGGGAGTGTCAGACTTTTACTGACTAAAACCCATCCATGTTCCTTCTTTGCCCTTTGTGTTCCAGGGCCGCGGTATCTCTTTCGAACAGCCCACCACTCACTATGTTCACCTTTCGGTCTACGTTTCGTTGCTGACATAAGGTTCAAGTGAACAGTACCTATTGATTGGTCACTATGATTTTGATTATGACTTGATTCAAACCATAACACTGGGCGTGGGCATGTTAACTCCACCATCCTCTTGCTTCCATAATGGTCACATTTAAAAGAAACATTGGTTTTCTTAATAAGAATAAAAATGATGTAAATAGGTCAAATACTGCATATTATGTAGTGATCAGTTGTAATCCTGCCATAGTTCCATCGCCTTTTAGACAGCATATAGTTTGACTACAGCAAATTTTTTTGTGTAGTTTACTAATGGTTGTAATTTTCTATGACTTTAGTGTTTAGTTCTGGTTGTAGTTTACTTCTTGCTTCCTTCTGATCACTTCTACTAAATGCCCGAGGTCGTTCAATGCAACAAAAGCATCTCAATGTACCAAGAACCAAAGAGTTACCTGATATATTAGTAGATTTGATATCTGCTTCAACAACACGATGAGCTTCGAAGAGTTGCAGTAATATTTGGAGTCTCTCCAGATCATACAGATGACATGGAACAGGGGTCGGAACAATGGCTGACATTCCATGAAGTCTATCTCTTCTAGACCTTGGAAGTGCTTCTCTAATGTTCGAAGGTATAGGTCTATTTCACGGGCTTCCGCTAGGGCTGTAATATAATTTGATTGTTTATTTTAAATCGTTCGTTATTTATGATTACTATTGGCATTATCAGAGGATAAACATTATTGTGTGAAGAAACCCTTCAGTGGAACAATGCCTACAGGCTGTTATCTATAATATATGGTTATCATTATTATTTAACTGAGGATAGCCCAATATCATCAGTGCCTAAGTCAGGTGATGCAAGTAAGGCTGATGTACCTACAGGGGCAAAAATAGATACCTAGATACTTCAAAGTAACCCCTCCCTTTTAATCTATGAGGAGACTGCCAGAATTAGTACTGCATATATAAATCATGTTACTAAAATTGATCACGATAAATGATATTCGGGAAATCTCCTTAGTTATATTCTAGCTCCACCGGCGCATGACCGTTAATTAATTTCGGAATCAGATAGATCCTACAGAATTGCATTTTCATACAAACCTGAGACGATATTCTTGAAGAGTCTGCTGAAGCAAGGGTAGTAGGCTGATGTAGTTTTCTCCAGAATCACTGCCATACATCTTACTCTTTCACAACGTAGCTGATCGTAAATGTAGTTCAGATTACGCAGTCTTGATTTCCAAAACGCCAGTTCTAGAAAAAGCCGTAACATTTTCTAGTATAAATTTCCAAAATTTTATTTTATAATCAGCCTATTCTGTCCCACTGCTGGGCAAAGGCCTCCCCCATTCCTTTCCAACTCTCCCGGTGTTTTGAGTTCAAATCGTCACGCCATCGATTCTTGGGCCTGCCTCGGTGACGACGATTATGCAGCTCATATAAATAGTTAATAGGTAAATGTACCTAACAGACAAGAATTATGTAAGAAGGCAGAAAGCTGTTCCATTTTAAGTGGAAATTTAATGTAAATTCCTTAGGTAACCAACGTCCCTTTCGAATTAATTAAAGGCACAGTAGTAATTCTACGTAAGCTTCTATGCTATCTACAAAATTTAAATATCTCTAACCGACACTCGGAGATGGATTCTGCCCATTTTCAAACGCCTGTCCCGAGTCCTCCATCATGACATCATTGATCTGCTGAGCCCACTTGATAACGACTCCTTCTATAGCACTCTTCAAGTACAAGTCTACTTCCTTCCCCCGATGCAGTTCCTTTTCAGCTTCGTGGACTAGTTCTACGCCTACTGGCATTGGTAGGACTGTCTGGCCGTTTACTTTACCTTTTACCTAAGCAAGAATATAATTTTGGTAGTTTAAAAGGTAAAGTTTGAGCATTACATTGCACGAAAATCGAAATGAATGGTCTTATTACTTCTTAGTCAAAAGTCGAATAAGTTGTTATTTATCACAGCCAAAAAGATAACTAAAATACTATGTATCTTAATTTCTCACCTCATATACAGTGCTCTTGAGATTGTGAATTTGTTTGAGAATATCTTGGGAGACGACCAGAGGCCAGCCTTCATGATTCAATGGATTTGAAAGAAGAGGCACGAACACTTCGTCTACTAACGCTGCTAGTTCATCTATTAGTCTTGGTGCCAAGTCTCCTACAGGAAAAGTTTAAGTAAGTACATTTAATGAGGTCCACCATAACACAAACTACGATTTGTAGGAGACCTTTCAACTAGTGAAAGGTCTCTAGTGTAATGCTTGCTGAAAATTAATTCTAACACACTAATTTTGTTCTTGGTGTACTTCTAAAAAAAAGTCACAAGTAACTTACCAAAAATGACGAACTGAGCACAGTCCTCTTTCGGGATAGCATCGGGCCTCTTCTTGACAAAGTAAACGGCTTTGTTCTTCAAATAACATGGAAACGATATGACCGGTACCAACTGTAGTGCATTCGTCAAGACCACAACCAGGAGCATCGGAAAAGGTTTGTCCACAAAGTCTTTTAATATAGACCTGTGTTCTTCCAAACCAAGGACCCTCATCCATTTTTCCGGCTTTAGTTTTAAAGATTTTACTGTGTAAGACCCTAAGAAGTCGAACCGAGGGTCCTGGTTGGACGATGATGATGGAGCAGCTTGCTCCATGATCGGAGGGAGTTAATGTTGCTAAGTCATTTTGAGAGGCTCCTTCTTCTACGCCAGTTGGAACGTCTTTGACAAAGTAAGGACTGCGAAAGGTAGAGGAAAATGGCAAGTCACGCGAGTCCCAACGGCATACCATTATGGAACGATGTCTCCTTTGTAACGAGCATCGGCATCGCTATACTAAAATAGATTAAGTGTATGGTGTACAGAAAAGATGGCTGGAGTTTAATGATAAACAATAATTGAATCTTTGGTTCATCATTATGCATTATGGCAGGGATCCTTATCCCTGAGACATTTTGACCGTGTAGGAATTGCACTTTTGTAGGAAACAGCTGTTTTTTTTTTAATAACCGATGAAAAGTTTCTATGTTCGGCTCAGAATGATGAACTGAATACGTGGTAACCATTTTCGCGTCGGTATCCCTTCCACCCCGTATATCATTGGTCGATTACGTTGGTCAACCAATTGCAAAACCTAACCTGAGATAGTACGTAAGTACTACGTACATGGGTACAATAGCAGATTAAATGATCACAGACTAACAAGATTTCAGAAACTTGTACCTTTAGTCCCTTGACCAAGTTACTCGTCAACCTAATCTACACTATCTACACTAATATTATAAAGAGGAGAGATTGTATTTGTGTGTGTGTGTATGTTTGTAATGAATAAACTCAAAAACTACAGTGCCGATTTCAAAATTTTTTCACCATTAGAAAGCTACATTATCCCTGAGTAACATAGGCTAGATTTATTACAAGAAAAAATAGGGAGGGAATTAGGGGAAAATAAATGTCCACCCGTGCGAAGCCGGGACGGGCCGCTAGTATAATATAATTCCAATAACACCAACTGCTTTTGCCTCCAGTACAGCTACCTAAGTGGGCAGAAGCGCGTACCAGGCCGTCTGCGCGCCGCCCTGCGCCGCCCGCCAGCAAGATGACACTCGCGCGACGTCGCCCAAGAATAAGGTCAACTGTCGCTATTACAGCCTTCGTGTGGTGCCAGTGATGAGCGGGAGCGAATTTAAAACAGTAAAAGGGGATGATTCTAAACGATAAAAGTAAAAATAATAATAAAATGCCCACGGAAATAGAAACTTTGTCATTGTAGCCAACGCAGAATTCACACCCGAGCCGTAGGAGAGGCTGTTATGGACCCAGAGCTGCTGTGACAAATGCCCACGTGAATAAACGACATTTTTCAAAACACACGGAAAGGAATAAAACAACAGAACGAAATTATTTTTGTCATTAATTAATCTTTGTGAAATTATGATTTAATTTGCCTTTTTCCCCAAGCTTTACCTTCGCAGGTTGAAGGAGAAACAAAGGAGGCTCTTACATAAGCCGTTTGCCAGCTGATTGACAATATAACATCAGTAGCTACTTTACATTATGTGATCCCTTTCCCCTTCTCTTTTTTATAGACAAGAAATGCAGGGTACTGACTGTTGGTACCATTCAAAGATATACTTTCCTAATGAAAAAAACGACATACATAATATCAAATTATACAAAATAGCACCCGCTATAAGTTTATACCTTTTTAACTGTCTGAGAAGCTATACTGAGTTAATCGTTACATAAAATCATAACTTTACCTTCCTGAGTTATAAACTGACATGAATGTTTCTAAATTTATATACCTTTCATTAAATTCCTCGCATCAATCTTACTTTTACTTGCAATAACTTACCTAATCATTGAAATTCGATGTATTTCTTTCACGCTTTTGTATTTATCGAATATTTGATACGGACAATATCATACGTAAAGCATCTTTAGCATCATATCAGATTATTTGAGTAGGACAGCATGTCAAAGAGCCCACACGATTTGTTTTTGTTTTTACTGTGTATTTTCCAGTTTTGCACACTGGACTCTGGACTTAGCCTTTAACTTTATTTTTTCACGAAAACTATTCGCGCCATTTGTTTGTCTTTTGGGTTTGACAGGTTTTTTTCTTCCCCTAGGCCTAGCAACGGTAAACCTACACAGCCATATCGCCGTTTTCATTTTATCAACTAAGTTTTTACTGATTTTTGACTATTTCTATGAATGAATCCGCCCCTAAGACTTCCTACTGACCATATAATGTCTCTTAAAAACGTTATTACAGAACATGGGTAATAGTTTACAGCTAATTTATTCATTAAAATAATCTTCTATTTACATACAAAACAGATAGCAAAATTAAATTAAATATTTGAAGCTTAATTTTTTAGAATATAAAGATAAGAGGTTGTAAAAATCGTAAATTAATAAAATAATGATTACTTTACTAGTTTTTTTAGGCTTTTTCGCATCAAGGCATGCTGAATTTGTTTCTCATTCTCTCTTTCTACCGTTAGTTTTTTATTTGAAAAGGTTTTTTTCTAGATTTTATGAACTTAATAAGCTAATATGAATCGAGCTACAATCATCTAAATATATACTGGGTTCTATCTATTTGGGGGTATCTACAAACTACAAGAATAAAATACAAAAATAATATTTTATAATACATTTATTGATAATGACAGCGATGGTTGACTCGAACTTGCTACTTGGCAAAAATATTTCCACTAGAAGTGAACTATTTTTGTAATTAAATATTAAAATCTCTTTATTATGCATTATGTGTATAGTAATGAAGATGCAACCATCTATGCTACAAAGTAGCTGCCTATTTATCACAAAAAGAATTAGAAATACATACATTACTTTGTCATTTATTTATTTTACACTTTCCAATTCTGGCAAATTAATTTACTTAACGTTATCTACGCTAAAATAAAATCCATGCAAGTCACAATTTCATAAAATAATAATAATAATTACATTCACATTCGTAAAAGCGTGTGATATCTTGAATTGACTGCGAATAATACACACAATTTTCTAAAATGAAATAATAATTAACAACAAATTATTTCAATTACCTAAAAACTATTTGTTTAAAACAAAAGCACAGCACATGGTCAGCTTAATTTCTAAAAATTAAATTAGGACCTACGAGACGCTGCTTTTAAGGTCACTATTTGCCTAAACCTAGGAGCCCTAGTGCACACTCCGAGACACCTGACCCGACCTGACCTCACCTAGGCGTCGTACATGCTTCGCTTGACAGCTAGTCCTTTGCCCGTGTTCTACCAAACTACTGGACATAAGCACATCAAGAGTTTCAAAGACACATCCTACTATATTTGAAAATACGTATATTTCATTTTTAGATTTTTTTTTAACGTCGACTACACATTGAGCTGTCCTAGTTAGGGCCAGATTTATTTATTATAATGGTAAATATACTTTTACATTCAAAGTTAAAAATCGTAAAATGCAAAATAAACGCCATATAAGTCGCATTCTGTAGTTCAAAATCTAACTAATCACTGATAAATACTACTGAACGTTTGCGAGAACGATAAATGTATAGAAAAAATGGAATGTTTAAGTACGACAGTCTAATAAGCTTTCGATAAAATGTAAATCGTGATAACTCTATGTATGTGTGACAAATATGATGTCAGTCAATGCTTACAAGTTATTTGAGCCGCTGTCCCATGGCGAGGTGTCGAGTGACGTCATGACATCAAAGTTAGCAATACAAACGAGTTTAAAGTGATCGCAGCGAACAAGACCGTGCCACCGTTCGCTCGCTATGGAATCGCGGCCCCACTAAAAGTTGGCATTAAATTCTCGAGTGCATACTTTTGAAACAGCTGTTTTAATATTTTGAATAACATTTTATATTAATAACTTACATTTAAATGTAAATATACATATGTTTACAGAGGTATTCGCTGACGTCACATGTTGGAATGCAACTCGGCGACGTTTGCAACACACACGTTTGGCGCGTGACGAGAACTACAGAGTGTGTTCGATGTGACGTCACAGAAGTGCCCTCGAGGAATGGAGGCAAGTGGCGGACTATGAATGAACGCTGAAAGTGGGACTTACAAACACTAGTAGATAACCAGGCGTGTTACTCTATTTGTGTACTCATTTAGTGTACTTACGAACGATTACTTTACTAAAAGGATGGAATATACATTAGGTGATCTAAGACTATTGCCCCGTCTTACCACGGAGCGAACAATGTGGACATTACCTAATACGATTACACGCGCACTATGCCGCTACAATATATCTTGATAATTTATCCAAATTAGGCTTTATTCAAAAAATTAAACTATAACTCTTCATATTACTAAAATGGAGAGAACATCGATTAAGATTTTTGTTTCACTAATTACAGATAGATACCTCATCGATTTATTGTTCGAATGTGGATGGAGATAATAAATTGAGGACAATTTCTTTGTAGTGACACTTTAATTTACAGAATGCCGATTCACGACTACATTTACATCAATTTTCGAATATACACAACCTAATCGATATAATGTGTGTGGCGCAAGAGATGAGTGAATCTATGACGTCACATCTGTCAGAGTTGACAGCATCTACTTGGCAAGAGATCCTCGTCGCCACAAAAATGACGATGGGGCTTATTCGATATTTAAAATTTAACATTAGAATAGAAACGATTACTAGTACTTTTTATCGAATAAGAAGCATTTAAATGGCAGTATTGATTGCGTTGGTTCGCTCACCGCTTGCGCCGTACATCGGAGCGTCAATGTCTGGACTGGAGTGATCCGTCAGTGGCTGATTAGTGTACTAAGTACAAAGTCTTTTACTAGGACGAAGATGTAATATTGGACGATTTCATAAACTACTTGAGATACACCTTTAAATAAAAGGGGCAAAAGCAGGCGTCGAAATAAAAAAAAAAATGTTTTTTTTAATAGTTAGGTGGCAAGATACTATCACAATCGAAACTGGCAATCGTGTGTCGAACACAAAATGCACGTGAGCAGTATGAAGTAAAGGTTAGAATATTATTATAAGTGTTAGGGTGAAGCATACAATGAATATCGCTATGTATCGGCACGAGAAACACTTACAGGTAACGAACGGAGTTTCGATTTTACTTTGAATACCCGTTCGATTCTAATTTCTATAAAGTTTGACGACCACTAACAAACGCGGACAACAAAGGTATACTTCACCCTAACTTTAAAAATGTCATATAAAATGTAACAGCGAAGAGAAACAGTAAAATGTCAAAATCACAGAAGTTATATTCCCTGTGCAGAATATAAAACTGTGCGAGTCACACGAGGGTAAGCAGATACAGTGGTCGATGAGCTACACATACATAAATAAGTATACATTACCGTAACATGTATCACCACAAACTATACATTTGAAAGAATTTATACAAATAACTTAATAAACGATATTCAATCACCGATGATCATTACAAATAATAATACACACGCAAATCCACATATTTACAGGAATTTCTCAAAAATTATAAAATTAAATCACATTATAATTCCATATTTATATTTACAAATATTTGAAAATAATTTCATTTAATTCAAAATACGATAAAACAAAACAACTAGGCCAGTCGACTACAAAAGCGATATTGTTCAAAATAAACACCAAATATGACAAGTAACTGGATTTTATTAATAGTAATATTTGACTACATTTCCTTATTAATATTAAATTTATTAAATATCACGACAAAAAGTGAAGAACCTCTTAATTTAGAGAGGCAAAGATATTAAATACATTTCCATTTCATACAAAGTTCCCAATTACTTGTAACACTTGGTGAGAACTGACATATCGCTTGTGTAACCAGCTGTACTCACGTCTACAGGGCGGTCAAAACTCCCGAACCCTTGGTCGAAAGTTGCACATTCCGGAAACATCGCGACATCTACATATTTTATTGAAATGCTCAATAAAACCGAGATAATAGTTTCCCCGTTTTCTGTCCCCGACATAATAAAAACGAAGGCGAACAATATTGCTTTTGGGGTAATAAATAAACATCTACAATACATATAAGCACCATACAAGTTACATGACTGCAACGAAAAAATGCGGATTCTATGATACAAGTAGTTGTGGGACGTTAGTTTAAATTCGGTCCGATACGTTGCCGGCTTTGTCCGCGTTCTGTCAGAGTGGTGTGGGGTCGTGGCGCGATGTACGCCGCGCGCCGGTGTGAGGTTGTCTATTTGCTATTCCTAGTTTTGGTGCCGACGGCGTTTATGCTGTCGCCGCGACTCCGCGATCTGTGTAAGTTGTGTAGGCCTTCTCCTGGAACAAAGCGGATTCCCTCTAAAACCTGAACTGTACAATTTTCTATGGTCTTTTATGATATTAAAAATTTGATTTTCCTCTAAGCAGTATGCCCTTAGCGTGACATATTGAAATCATCAACTCACTGTTTGTCCAGTATTGTTTTTTTTTTTTTTTTTGTTTTGTTTTGATAATAATTCTTACAATAATGACATGATGTGTCTATCAGTTAACTCAATAGAAAGTTAACGTGTTAGGATAAGTGTGAAAGTTATAGTGGTAGCGTAACTCACTATGGCCTCATACAACACTTGTATGATACCCAGCTACAAGATTGCTAATGAATTCTACGTACGGAATGTAGTTAACAAATGTATGTTTTTGGAAAAATTACTCTCATAAAGTTCAATTTGCGTTCTAACTTAAATTGTTATTACGACATTTTCAACAGAAATCTTTATGCTGAAATCAATTATAATTCACATAAACTTCTTTAAGAAATCTTCATTCTTTTAAGAAATAACATCAATTGGAAATGGAATGTGAATGCCATTATAGACCTGGTGAAGGCGTAGATTTATTTCGTCTGTTGCCAATAATCACAAAAATTAATTCTGTAGTAGAGTGTTACAGGATGGTGCCGAACTACCCACCCTTGCTCTGCGCGCGCTTGAGCTCGTTGTCGCGGAAGGCGCGCGCGCTGCGCCCGCGCCGGTCCTGCACGATCTTGTCGGGTCGCACGAAGATGCCGTGCCGCGCTCGACACTCGAAGTACCGCTGTCCACCCACTGAGCCGTCGTTTTTGCCTGTTCAACAAAAATTATGTAACGTAACTTGAATAATGAAAATAAAGTATGTAGCGACATCCCGCTACATACGAATTAAACTGACATATACTACACCACGATTTTTAATTTACCGCGACAATCACAATTATTTCTCCTGTATCGTGAGTGCGTTTACAAACATTCAAACTCACATACACAAACAAACAGCCAGACCCGGAACAACAATGAACTTAGAGGGTTGTATTGTTGTTGATGATTGTAATGATTATAACTCTGTCAAGCCATATTTGTTACAGTCGCGAATCGTAATTTTAATCAACATACAGGTTGTATGTTGATTAAAATGCCACTGACCTGCAAATCGTAGGAAAATTAGAATTTCGAATCCCTCCTTAAGTCATACAATCCATTTTACATACCAGTAGGTGCATCGAGCTCGATGCCGATCCACGTGCCGTGCGCGAAGTGCGTGGGCCCGGCGTACGCGATGATGCCGGTGCTGCTGCTCAGCCGCAGCTGCACGCTCTCGCCCACTGTCATCCACGGTTGCAGCATCGGGGACTCTGATGAATCGTCTATTTTGGGGATGTTAGTGTTAGGTAACGTAAAATATGAAGAAAACCTATTCTATAGAATAAATTTTTATTTTTGCTGAAAGTGCTAAAATGGAAAAAAATATTTCGATTAAAAATACATGTTCCTAATTCAAATAACAAAGACTGCATACCTACTCTATTTCTAAATTCCTCACATACATTACATTAAAATAATTAACTACTATACGCCCTACCCTACTAATAACTAATATACTTTAACACAATAATTTCTATCTTCGTTTTCACTACATAATTTATTATAATAGGATCTAAGGCATTCGGACTTATTCAAGACAGCATTGTTCCAGTGTGAGAGAGTTAGAGCTATACGGGATGAATAATAGCTCTATCTCTTTTTAACAACGAAGCAATGATGACTTGAGAACGTCATAGTAGGGTCCCAGGTGTATCTTCGTCTCTTACCATCTCCAATGCGTTCAGTAGAGGACGCAGGCGTGTCGTGTAGGCCAGGCTCGTGCGCCGAGCGCGGGCGCGCGCTGGGGAAGGAGGCGCGCGCGGCGTTGCGGGCGCTGCTGCCGCCGCCTGCGCGACGACGTACCACCTGAGGGGAAACGAATTGTTTTTAACTCAACGCTGTATTGTCTCACACCGCATTTTGAACTCTAGGTTTTAAGCCGAGCATTGATAACCCAACAGAGCGAATTTCACCACATCAAAAATAAACAACAACAACAACAATAACAACTCTCAACGCTAAGCAGTGCCCACTGCACGCTGCTGCTACGGGTGGTTAAAAATCCAGTGAAAATTAAAAAACCTCGCATTAAAAATGGCCTGTGCTACTAACTCACTACCCCAAGAAGGAAACATAATACTTTTATTAAAACAACTAGAGAATGCCCCTATATTCAATTTCGATCACATTTTTATATATTCCTGATTTATTGTCATAGAAATAATTAAAAAATTATATAAAGTTTATAAAAACTATACTGCTCCTTTTCTTTAATGGTGTGGCAAAAGTGGAGTGGTGGTGTGGAAGAATTTAATGATCTATCCAGTATTATGCTAGCTCCCTGGCTTCGTTTACTAACTCTACTGGATGTACTAACGCGCTTACTGAGCGGTCGATCACTTTTCAAGCTTATTCCTCAGACCATAGGGGTGAAAGTGATCGACCGTCAGTGAACTCGGTAGTACGTCAGACTTACCTTGCCAGCAGGTAACTGCGTCTTCACAATAGGCTGGTCAGGACCGGTTGAGGCAGAGTCACTCTCGCCCACTGACGAAGCTTCCCGGCTTCGTTCAGCGTCGTGACTCGACTGTTCGGAGCTCACTGACTCCACTTCGACTTCACCTGATGCAAAAATTATGATGCATATTTGGAATTGAATGATAATTTGGAGTGACTTTAAATTGGACGAACTAATCAATTTTATTATTGGATTTAATTACTTTGAGACAACCGGTAAAGGCATCACTAAAATATTAAAGGATGGTATTTAAAAGTACTTCAATTTATTCCCATTTCATTTACCTAATTTTGCCTGTGTTCCACCAAATATACTGAATGTGCACCAAAATATGTTAATTAAAATATGTCATAACGAGCATCTATTTAACAACTGTTGCAAATTTGTAAAAACAGTAATACACCTAATTTTAAAAACAAGCATTTTTTATGGGATTACGATGACATTATTTTTGGGACTTAAAAAATTTGGTCAGTGGATACGAAACGGGGCACTGTGAAGAAGTCGACGTAGCCCCGCTACGCGGGGCTCCTATTTCTGCCTGCAGGGTTTAAAGTAACCTAACGTAACCTAACGTCGGGGTGCTCCAAGGGGGGGGGAGGGAGGACGTTTCCCCAATGCCCCGTTACGTACAGTCCAACCAACAACCAGTACATAAAAGTTGTACAAAACCGTTTTAAATGGGTATACGGTACTAGGATGCATACTAAAAATTTTGTGTAACATTCAGGAATATTTGGTGCACGATCAGTATTTTTCGGGGAACCTTAAGATTTTTGGTGAACACAAAAATATTATCCAATATTAAATAAGTAAGAATTAAAAATAAGCAATTAAAGTAAGATGCAGCTGGTGCAAAACCTAGAATCACTTGTTAGACTAGCTCAGATGTTAAGTTTCGAAGTGTGCCCCAAAAGAATATTTTCTTCTAGTTTTCTTTCCTTTTCGAACTGTTCATTGTCTATTTTATTTGGACGATCAAGGAGATAAAAAGTTAAGCAATTTTCAATCTGTTTCTTTGCTCACATAGCGGGCATATGTCACTTTTTGGAACTATCATTTAAAATCAAAATGTTAAATGGTTGGTCGGAAAAAACTGCAAGTACAAATAAACCAGTAGCTGTATAAATTAGTAGTACTCACCAAACGACGCGTCATGTTGCCCATCATGTGACCCATCATGAGAGGCATCATTGTTCGGCTCCGAATGCGTCGTATCCCCGTTCACCTGCGTGTTCTCAACGCTCTTACTGCTGGTCAGCACAGCACTCTCGACAGGAATCGCTCCCAACGGATCTAACATCTGGCCTTTACCATTCGACTCCTCCTCTTTGGCTGCGTCCTCACAGTCCCTTAAAAACGGGTTGATACGATTTCTTGAACCTGGAGTAAGTACGGGCGTTTTCGCTTTCTCGAACAACGAATCATCTAGCTCATGCTTAGACTCAACGATATCGTGTTTCAAGTCGCTGATGTCGTTCCGTAGTTCTGTGATTTCGTTCCGGAGGCCGGCCATGGAGTTCTTGGTTCTACTGAGGTGGGTGTAGTCCATTGTTTTGTCGAAGTCTGGTGTCTCGTCGACTGACATGCTTCGGATTGAGAGAGTGTCGTCGTTCGTCAGGTTTGTGGATGATACTGCTTGTGAGCCTGTGGGTGAAATAATAGATTTTTTATCATATTTACTTATACAAAAGAGACTTTTTCACAATGACTGGATAGAAATAATCTACAAGATACATTAGAAAATGAAACCAGACATTATATTATAAAATTATCTGCCGGGCTAGTTTACCGGATTTTACCACGAGCGGGTGAAACAAACGCAAAGACAATTAACATTTTCAACAATGCGATCCGAGCCACACAGTCATTCATTTATCTAATACTTCTTTACTTACCATATCCGCTGGAAGATATTGAGGGTGAGTTCTTGTTGGGTACCCGTTCGCAAGCCAGTTCGTGCAGTGAGTCTAACGTCTTCGATGTCGGCAGGAAACCACGGGACGTGGCGCGGCTGCGTGTGCGCTGTTGATAGTGAACACAAATTTGTTGACAATCATATGAACAGAAAACGGCGGAAATGCATAAGGCGCTACTTAAAAGTGAGCAGACACTCGGGACAGCTCTGACAGTACTTTTAGCGTAAAAATTTTATTTTCCGTTTACATTTTCATATTTTATATAGATAAAATAATTGTAAAATCGTTATAAAGATATTTGTGAATTGCTATGAGGATAAAGATTATTCTGATACAAAATCAGAAATAGAATATATCAATGAACAGATAGTGATTCTCATCTCTTGACAGAAAAAAGTGACAGTTAACGTCAGCCTAATCTAATCTAACAAGCAGATTTTTCGTTTTGTCCTAATTAGAGTAAATACTTAGGATGACTTAGCTGTTTACTTACATGAGACCTTGGAGTAGTAAGTTCATCGGCAGGAGCTGATTCGGGCTCAGAATGCGAGTCCTCATCGTTGCGCCTTCCCGGCTCTTCGTGCAGCGTCGTCATACGTAACCCGAGTTTGCCACTTGCTGGAGACGCTGTAACATTATAAACCTATTTAATATTATGTATTTATGAAGAAAATGTCTGATTGTATACTCGTAGAGAGAAAAGGTCAAACTGACAAAAATATATTCGAACTTTTGAGTTTATCTCGTTTTTAGTTCAAAATACTTGAAATAACAAAAGTGATGGTGAAATCCAAATCCATAAATGTTTCTATAATAAATTCTTAAGTTATGATACGTGTAAAGAGATGTGGCAAAAAGTTTAAATAGTAATACTTCAAGTAAAATAGCTTCTGATCAAGAGATAGGTAGTATAAAGACAAAAATCTTGGCCCCGTCTGGGCGCCAATAAGAAACAAAAGTGTAGTAAGATTATACAGCTTACTTTTCAATATTTTTAAATAGAGTCAAATAATTAACAACTGTGCATTTCCTTAGCATTTTACCAACCAGCGAAGTGTCTAGCTTATTCTAGAGAAAGTAATAGCTTAACTATTTAAATGACTTACAAACCATGAGTGAACTTAGTTTAACATAAATAACATCATTTAAATGAACGCTTCCATGCTTGAGATTGTACAATGATTGAGTCATGCCAATGTTTTCACTATACGAACTAACTAGCTCACTATGAGATGTAGCAAATAAATAAAAATTAAAACTATGTTTAACACTTTACGAGGCCTAGATTCTTTTCAGTGTAGATTGGTGCAACATTATCTGTCGCGTTTTTTAAAACTATATTTTGATCAATTTTAAGCTCGATTGAGGGACAGCCATCCTTGTATTACGCAAAACTGTCGCCATATGGCTTCCGCAGCTCAATTATATGTATTTGAAGTTGTTTGCTTAGTCGCTAGAGCTAACTGCCCTCAACAAATGACAGCAGCACGCGTAGCATGACCACCGTAGAAACGTTTTTTTTTTCGACGGAAGAATCGACAAAATGATAGATCAACAAAAGAATGTCATTATGTCGATTCTTCCGTCGACAAAACCCGTTTCTACGGTGGTCATTCTACGCGTGCAGTAGTAGTAATTACGTTATTTAGTACTAGTATTATTTATCTTAGAAACCAGAACCAGTGGATCCGCGTGTTTCTAGAATCACAGAGGGCTCTTATTGTATAACAATGGTCTACCTCTAGGGTTTGCCCGCGGGGCTCTCATTTTATGTTTGTCTCAGTTTAGAAATGCGCAATACAGAAATTACATGGACGAAATTATGCTAGTTTATTTGACAGATTGATCTCATGCATGTTATGACCAGTGATCCAAATCTGATGTTAGCGTTAACATTTCGTTCGTAATCTCGAATACATGCCATGTAAATCATGTTTCAAAACAAATACACTGAAAAGATTATACAATGAGCTTAACAAATAATACAAACATGTAAAGAAAACCGTCAAAAAAAAAAGCGATACTAGTGATTCTACGACTTAATAACTGGACGTACACTTGTTTGGCGTCTGCAGTCTCAGAGAGTTCAGGTTCAAATTCAAGTTTAGGAAGGTGGGCCGGGCTGCAATGAAAATATCAATGTCTTCGTCAATACAAACCTTTAACAAAACACACACATTTTGGGAACCCTTACAGAATAACAGTTCTAAAATATTTGTTAAGTTTACATTACTTAAATAAATTGTAAATAAATCTAATACACAATTTCCCGTCTTAAAGTTAAAGGAAATGAAGGGATTTTTACATTTTAATTAAGGATTAAACATTTGGCACAAAATTAGGGACTATATTAACACAATTTGGCTCCGAACTTAGAAGCTAAATTGAGGTTATTCTTTTCTAATATTGTAAATCTATTAAACTACATTTACATTACAATACTATTTCTGTATTAGAAATGAATTATTCTGATATAATTATCACAAAAATATGGCTAAATTCTGTACAGTTGGAAATAGAAAAATATTCACTTACACAACATAATCTAAATCATTTCTAAATTAAAAGTTACGAAATATCAAACCTACGTTACAATGTTTGTTGACTAGCACATGCGTCTTACAATATCTATCCACGAGGTATACTTCTTCAAATATTTGTCTACAATACATGCACAGTTTCACCTAACACACACACAACCTACATCCAATTTCATTGGTCTATCACTACTATAAATAACTACTAATACAAAGATAGGACTGCTTTTCAAGTTTTTACGCATCGCACAATTTATCAAATGTACAATTCATCGATATTTGGCAGATGTTATAGATCCCTAACACTTATAAGCAGTATTCGTTGTCTAAACTGAAAGCGTCGTTCGTTTTTCGAATCCACAGCGAATAGATCAACGTAGAGGAAGTGGGAAGGAGAGGAAAAATCACAGGTCATGCTGGTCCATGCAAATGAAAGAGACACGCAAACAAACAGACAGTCAACACAACGACAGAAGCCTGATGCTCCAAGCTTGCTTTCCTCTAATAGCCAATACAGGGTCTAATTTTATCAAAATGAACTCAGCATCATATTTGTTCTCACTCAATTTCGATATGCCAATAGTTTCAGATGATTTTTTACAGCCAATCAATGGGTAACATACAAAACAAAAATTTCTTATGAGTAACAATGATCACAACACATCTATTTAGTTTTTAATCGTTCGGTTGCATTCGTCTAATAATTTCGCAATACAGTTGCCATTCCGATTTAATACCATATTGTTTTCTCTGTTTACCTGATAGGAACGAGCCTGAAGGTAGCGGGGGGTCAAGATACAGAAAATATAACGTTAGTTTCAAAATCTGGGAATAATTTTTGTGGTCCTATTCAACCTTGTTCTTTAAGATCTATTGTAATGGAGCCCAATAAAACGTGCAAATTTAGATTGAGATTGAAAAATAACAAAAGAAAAATATGTCAGAAAAGCATTCAATATTTTAGAAAACATCGTAATTTTACAAATACTTGGGGTATTCGACTCCATTCGCATTCAAAAATATCTCAAAGAAAAAGATGGATTATAGAAGAAATATAAAAGTCACATTAAAGAACATGACAGTGGAAGAAGTAAGTAGGGGTAAAGACAGAAGGGGAAGTTATTTGAGCCATAGCGTCGCCACAAAGCAATTGGAAAATAAAATAATGTAATAGTGAGGTCATGAAGAGTGGATGTCTTAGTACTGTCAATGTCTAACTTAGTGAACATGAATCGCCCGATATCTCTTTTGATAATCCTATTTAATGTAACTATCAACTCCAAATAGAACACTAGTCTAGATTGTCTATCGTGCATCGATATCTGTACATACTAAATCAAATGTAATGTTACCTATTCTACAGGAATGCACTAAAAATTATATTGTTTGTCTAAAATACGGTTTACAAGTTGATGTAAGCCTATGACGTAGTTAGATGCGCTATTTGTATGCACAATGGTGCAGATACTGCAAATAACTTTTTTTTATTAGAAATTATATTTAACAAAACTGTTAGCATGACAATGTTATGAGTGGTTAAGAATGAATGTTTCGGAAATAGGAGTGTGTTATACTGTAAAAAATATTTTTATTTTAGTTCACAACGGTCAATTTTCCAGGGTTTTTGCTATAGTTTTGTAACTTACCGAGTCCGAATGGTTTTGTGGGTGTTGGTATTTCTGGATCGTTGTGTGAGGGTGCTGCGTAGGAGTGGCGATGCACGGAGCGGCGTGGAGTCTCGTCGGCGAGGTCCGCCATACTGCCGGCGCGGCCCGATGCGAGCCCAGCTAGGGACTCGAACGAAGAGTCCAGGCGCATGAGCTGGAGAATGTATAGTGATGTTAACACTTCGTACGGACACACGGATTAGTCATTAATGGGGAATTTTGTAGGCAACAATAGTAGCCTAATATATGGCTTCACATTAAGCTTAGTAACACTGAAAGCTTAGTTTAATTTAAAATCTTAAATAAGAGACAAAACAATAGTTGAATATAGTTAACTATAAGAATAACAAACACTCTTGCTGAATACGGTTGGCAGTTGACAAACAATTAATAACATTTTACAAACTAATTTTACAGATGCTATGAAATACTAATCATACGTGTACTAACTACGTGATTATAAAGGGTGAATAGCTAAAACTTAATCGATGGCGAATAAATAACAAAGGTTTACAAAATACAGGGTATACAATATAAGATGGTGAATAGGGATAAAATATTAATCATATTAACAGTTATCAATTTGAGACATTAAAAAAAAAAATTGAGCTTGATATTGATTTTTATTGAGGAACCTTACACCGTGCAGGATAAAGTCTCAATTAGATTGTGTAAAACAAGATACAAAAAAAGTAACCACACCATTTAGAACATTACACGAAGCAGTATAAAATCTCACTTGGTTTATGAAAACAGAACATGAAAAAAATATACTACGAAATTATGTGCAGCATAAGATCTCAACTGGCTTTAGAAAACATGACCTTATGGATCAAAACTGAACAACGAAATAAGAACCTTACACCGTGCAGCATAAGATCTTTATTGGCTTTAGAAAAAAAAGACCTTATTAAACAAAACTGGAAAACTGAATTATAACCTTACTCAGTGCAGCATAGGATCTAAATTGGTTTGTGAAACAGAATGGAACAAAGTAAAAAATGCGTGTATTTCGGCCATGCTGTTGACTCACGTTGTTTCCGTTCTTGGCGACGCTCTCGAGCGCCTGCGACAGCTGCGGCCGGTGCGTAGCGACAACACACAGGTTAGCAAGCGTACACACTGCTAGGAGACTCGGTTCGTGTTCAGGGTTCGTGAAATTGGCCACCATTCGAGTTATATTATTTTATTTTGGATAAAAAAAAAAACAGTTTTCAACGGATTTTTTACGAGTTTTAAGTATTTTTAATCCGTAAATACTTTATCCAGTATTTCCATCACTTTACTGTCATGGATTTCCGCAAAGAGACGCCCGATTTCACAACTTTAATTTTGTACTAAACACCATGACTCATGGCTGATGAAGCATGCGAGAAGTGCGGTGACTATTTCGTACGGGCTATTTGAAATCTGTACGAGTACTCTGAGTATCATGTTGTCTCGCTCCCACTTCTTATGAATAAATCTGCCACAATGCTGGCGTTTAACATAGTAGATTTTGGAACCCAAATTAATTTACTGGCAGATTTTTTTACCAAAAAACATCTTTTGTATTTTCTCTTAGTTACTTATTATGGGGTCTCTCTCTTTATATACGTCACTGGCGCATCACATTTCCCCTGAATACCAACCGATTCCATTCTATATTGCCTATTCCTAATGTGTTATGTTTATTTACATAGTGAATTACGTACACTGTACTTTTGTATGTTAATGGCAACATCGACTTTTTTGCTAGATATTACTTGTGTTAGTTAATTTGGTGTTTATTTGGCTTGAAAGCTTTACAACATCTACGGTATAAATTAACTTACAGATAGAAGATATCGCGCCTGGAAATTCGTAATTTTATCATAACGTTTCTGTGAAAGCGTCTTACATACCATCGAAAAAACATTCATAATCCATATCAAACCGAACCAATATAAAAAAATGTGACAGTAACTCTATCTGTTTTAAATACGGATGAACCATGACCTGATTAGAATAGATTACATAAAATAGGTACTTTTTAGCCCATTAATTCGTTCTTGTGGGCAATAACCGACCTCCAAGCGGACAAAGCCAATGGCAAAAGGTATTATACTTATGAACATGTCTTTAAAAAAAAAACCGGTGGAATGTAAGGCACTTGTTCTTCACAGCTTTGACCTAATTTAACTCACTTTTTTACAATACTGTTGCCTCTTAGTTTTTACTTCATGTGCAATAATATATTAATAATATATAATAATTCAAGTCTATCTGGCGTGTACCTACGTGCTTGAACTAGCTTCGACTGTACTTGTGTCTATTGAAAATTGTGTTGTATTTTTTTTAACGACATTATTTTGTACTACGTACTATCCGTCAAAGACACGACGTTCGTCAAGTAGAGATAGACAGCTGCAACTCTTGCGACATATTAAGTCGCATAATTTAACTCAGGATAACTCTTAGAAAAATGAATATTCAAAGCCGAATTATAAGAATTGCAACTCCCGAAATTGATTGTTGAGAAAATTTGTAACATAAAGTGGTTTTTCATTCAATCACAACTGTCATGCTATGATCCTTTAATTAAGCGAAAAATTGACTTAAAGTGTCAATTTGATGACAGTTAATTTCCTGCCAGTTTTTGCAGTTAATTTTCCATTATTATTATACTTCCTCGCTACAACTGTTTAGTACGTAGTACAAAACTATCGTTATTTCAAATCCAAAATAAACTACAAGTGCGTGTACCTGAGAGAAGTTAGGCACGGAGGCAGTCTTGCGCATGGTGATGGGTTGTCCGCGCGCTTGCTCCAGCTCCTTGACGGCGACACTCTGGCGCAGACGGTCGAGCGTCAGTATGCTTTCCACTGCGCTCACGCCGCGAGTGTATTTTTCTGGTACATGAATAATTTTGTTAAGTATCTATTTTAATGATCAATAGGGGAATTTTACCAAGATAAAATAAATTCCCCACAAAAAAAAAATTTGTTACTAAGGTTGATTTGTCAAAACATTTGCGCAATTACTGACATTGTTTTGAGTATAGTTGGCAGAGTAAACTAATTCATGAACGAATTGGGTTTCAATATTACCCACACCCAAATGCCACTTACATACAATTTGGTCTTTAATCACCGTGTCTAGCGCATAGGGGTTTCATATTAAGATGCTATTTGCCTTGTCTTTTTTCTTTATTTTTCGGATGCAAAATCATCAAATGACCACCCTCCCGCTCTGGGCGGATTGGAAGGGAATGTCAGACTTTTACTGACTAAAACCATCCATGTTCCTTTTTTGCCCTTTGTGTTCCAGGGCCGCGGTATCTCATTCGAACAGTCCCGCAGCCCCGGCAGGGCCTTGCCTTGCATTGTCTCCAAGACTATTTGTGGTAGCAGAATTTCTGCAAGCTAAATTGCAATGCACTAGATTTGTGAACGATTCTTACCAATATAAGTCTCTCCATCAGCAGCACTAGCCTCCTCCCCGGTGGCAGCTATCTGCGCCAGACTCTCCCGCTCCTCCAGCTCCTCGGAAGCCTTCGGTATGTTGGACACCACCTCGTACGTGACGCCGGTGTGCGTCAGCAGGTCCGTCCTGTCCACGTAGTAACTAACACATTTGTATATTACGTATGTCAACTTGTTTAGCTGATTGATATTGTATCGTTAGGGGAAGAAAGAGTAGAGATTTTGATTGATAAGAGAAGTGTACATCTTTTTGCATGCCTTTGAAGATTAAGAAGAGAAAATTACTGAAAAAATACCCAAAATCTATTTGAATTTAGTAAACTTGGTAAGTACATTATTTGTTTGTGACTTATTCAGTGTTATTATTAGTTAGATTCAGTTAAATATGCCCTGTGTTTCTTTTTTACAACGAGCCAACGACCCATTTGATTTTTTATAGTCACTGCTGCCAATACCAGAAGCAACGCGGATAAGTTTCCATACCAGATATAAAGCACACATTTAATTTGCCCGAATTATTCTTATTTAACCCAACCATAACCCTTTTACCGCCCAAACTTAAACCATAAATATGCGTAGACGCACCAACAATTTACTTTACCCATTCTCAACTCTACAACCAACTACCATAGACAGAAAGAAAGCGAAGGAACCAGAAGGTTACCGACTAACCTGACGATCTTCTTCCGTATCCTGTCGGTGAAGCTCTGCCGCTTGTAAATGTTTAATCCTAATCGTTTCCTAAGTATGAGATCCATGGGGGCGGGGTGCGACAGACGCACTGTTGTCTTTAGTATCAGGTATACGCGTTCGTTTGCTGGAAAACATGGAGGAAATATGTGTCATACTTTTTATATGCCTTGAAAACAACATTTAATCACGCCTGAAATAAATAATAAGACCTTGAAAACTTGAATGTGAATTTAATTTCTATGCAATCGAATGGTGGTGATCAATGCCATAGTTTCATGTTTTTTTTTTCAAAATGTGAACTTTGCAAGCAGAATGTTTCACTTAGAAACTCTACAGAGAAACTGGAGATTTTATGGCTCAGAAATTGTATGGGCGATGTTGATACCAATCAGATCAATAATTCACAAAATTGGTAGTAACAAAGAATGGTTTAAATATAACTATAACACAAGGTTTCACTTTCAATTTAAATTTTTTAAATCATTCTTACAAGTAGCGGCACGTAAGTCTAGCGCTGAACGATACGCGGAGGGGATTGCTGCGCATGGGTACTGTCGCGCACGCAATACAATTATTAGCTAAATAACGTTAATGACATTATTTTAATGTAATGCCAAATAGTAGGTCTAGCGCTGATCGAAATGTGGAAGATTTATAGTAAGAACCTAAGATATAATTTTTAACAAGTTTTGTGGGGAGTAGAAAAATAAAAACATTATTTGGCAATTTGACAATTTTTATTTTACATTTAAGCTTAATCTGAATCAGACAATGGTGTTACGCCTTCAATGGTGTCTTGACAGGGCCTTTTACTTATTGACGGCCCGGGCTCAGGGCTGCTTCGTTCGTCGGCACTAGCAGCGTCATCTTCATCAAACTCACTAATGCTATCGTCTGAACTGTCTCCATTAACGTGAATAATGAATTCCTCTGTTACCAAATCCACGACATGATCACTCTTTGCATATTGCTCTTCTATATCCTTCACCTTTTTGCATAACTTTTGCCAATCCCATGCACCCATCAGTAAAACTTTTTCTTGTATTAGGTCTATACATTTAGCAACACTCCATTTAACATTTTTGCTGCCTACATATTGTTTAATATCGGACCATGCCATTTCGATGGGATTTAGATCTGGGTGGTATGGTGGTAGTCTGACCACTTGATGGCCTTGTTCAGCTAGGATTCGATCAATCGAAAATGTTTTAAATTTATCCTTGTTAACCCGTATTAAATTGTACAACTGAGGTTTCAAAAGTGTTTCTTCGTACTGTATGCCTTTTTCAGTTAGCCAACCCTGCATGTCAACTTTTTTGGAAGTAGAGGTTTGTGCGCGATCCCACTGTTTATTGTGATAGGACGCGTTGTCGACTACCACGACGGAATTGGGTGGTAAGTTAGGCATTAACTGAGTTCGGACCCATTTCTCATAATTCTCAAAATTCATGTTGTCGTGGTAGTCGCCTGATTTGGTACCAGCTTTAAAAGTCAGCAACGCATTGGGTATAAACCCAGTTTCAGACCCGGCGTGGACTATAACAACCCGCTGTCCTTTCGAAACAGGTTTTTTTAGGCCCTTAGTAGTACCATCGGTCCAGGCTTTTGAAGACGAGTGCGATGAATCTACGTAAGATTCGTCTGTATAAACAATAGGCCTTCCCTCTTGACGATATTGCTTTATTTTACGTAAATATTCGATACGTTTCAAACGTATATTTGAAGTCTCAATCAGTACTTTCCGGTTGTTTTCGGTGTTTTTCCACCGAAATCCCAAACTCTTAATTATTCGCCGAAGACTTCGTTCTGAGCCTTTGAAATGAATGTCTTCCTCTAGCTTCCTTTTAAGCTTTCCGACGGTAGGAAGTTCATTATTTGTGTTGTGAAAGTTATGAATGCACCTCTTTATTACTCCTTGATCGAAGTTATCAATATTTGTGACCGGTTTTGTTCTGGAACGTTTTTTGCCAGGCGTTCTGAACACTGTGATCAAATCAGAACTATTGGCTTGATTGGAGATGTTCCTTACCGTTGCAATTGACGTTTTAGTAGACTCTGCTGTCCTTTTTTGGATTTTCCCTAAATTGCTGATTATACCATTTAATTTAATGTTTCCCGCCTTAATAATTTCGGCAGTTTGTTTTATTTCGCTCAAATTTACAGTGCTGCTGTCCGAAAGACTGAGTAAAATATTTGTAGCTTCGTTAATCTCATTTTTAATTTGTTTCAAAGAATCAATTAATTCGTTAGATTCCCTTTTTAAAAAACAATTCACGTCATAAACCATTTTCCTTGCCTGTCTTTTCAAAACGGTATTAGGCATATTCACTTTAAAGTCACAAACAAACTTAAAAAACTATATTTAACGAACAAATTCAAACTAAACAAAAAACAACAACAAAAATTAACAGCAATAACAATACAATTAATGATGCGACTGTACACGGGATGTGCGCGGAGCGTCGTATCGGCGCGGGGAACAGAATGCGACTGCAGAGCCAATCGGCGCTACGCACGCTCGCCCTTTACCCCGCTAGCCCCCGCAGGTACCTTAATTTTTACTTCTGCGCAATAACGGTCAGCGCTAAAGTTTCGTGCCGCTCCTTATATTTCACTTTAAATTTCACAAACACTACATACATGGTTATAAAACCACAGAACTTACCTTCAGTGATCCGGTTGAGGTACTGAGAGTCGTGTATGGACGAATCCCAGGAAGCCACTGCAGACACGTCCTTATCGTGATGATGCAGTATCTGTAGCTCGTAGAACTTGTTGCCGTGTTCCTTTGGTAAGATCGAGTGCAGGCCAGCTACTGTTACTTCTTCACCGCTCGGGTGCGTTGTTAGGTCATCCGCTGTGAATAAGAGACAAGGTTTTAGGTGTATCTGTGTTAAATAATGATAAAGTAAGTAAAAAAGTATCGGGTATAATTGTGGATGTCTTCTGTAAGAGACAGAAAAAAAGGAGGATGTCTAAAATAAGTAAATTATGGCTAGGATAGAACACAGACATGTATGGAAAAAAAAACGTAGCTAATTTAAAATGATAAATTGGGTTACCCCAAAGAGATTTAAAACATATAGAGAGTACATTGGGAATATTGTCATACAATAATTTTCATCCTGAATATTTTCGATTTTGACACACGAATGCTACCTGACAAGCGGACGTATGACACAGATGACACTAGACAGAACGAATTGTTACTAAGTAGTAAAAAGTTTTGGATTACGATTTTCTTCGTCATGACCCGTCTATAGCTCGGAAATATTTAAATGTTTTTGTGTCATATGAATGCGACCTGACAAGGCGACGTATCGCAATGGACTGATCGACTTGTTACTAATTTGTAACAGGTTTTGGAATTGTCAGTTTCTTGGTCTGGTCCCGTCTATAGTAGTTATATTTGAATGTCTTTGGGTTACCCCAATTCAAATTTTACGATACGTTTTTTTGACCTACCGCCTACCGTAAAATTCATTTAAAAATTCCAAACGTTTTTATAAATAAATAATTATACAAAGGCCTTGGGCATTCTCTACCAGTCTACCGTAGGGTGATAAAACATAGTAAGTCAACATATTTCGAAAATGTACTGAAACTGATACTATTAGCTTGCGTTATGTTATCCCACCCCCATAACTTCCATCCCAGACCTTTTCTATCCAGGGCTTATGTGAACCACTAGTCTATGGGTTTGGCAAAATGAATCTAAAAGAAAATATGAACGGTGTACTTACCATTGAGATCTAGAAACAGCACAGGTATGTGTTGTTCCATCCCTAGCGGCGGCACCCAGGCGGCCGGCGCGCCGGGGATGGGGCTGCCCGGGCTGGGGACCAACACCTGGACAACGTCAACTTAGCGTGAGTGTTACCGCACCGGCCGGCATGTAGCATACTGCGCAGGGAACTTGTTAGTTCCATAGAACTAAGTGAGCCTTGGCAAGTAATGGACAAACTAAACACTAGTTTTGAATGCAGATGCGTGTGCATCCATTTAGCCGCGGAAAGGTGAAAACGGAGGTGTACGTATTTTCTTACAAAACTGCTGTTTTCTTTGGAAAAAAGTTGAATGGAGCTGTATAAGTGTAGTAAGCCCTTAAAGGGCAGTTTCTTCTCTTACTGATTGGCTCAAGATGATTTCGCGTCGATGGATGTGGTAAATAAAGTATATTAACGACTACACAAACATATCACTGAACCTAAAATTACTGAATGGAATGAAGATATACTCACGGCGTTCCTCTCCTCGGTAAGCGAGACCCATTGTTCGACAAGAGACTGTTCTCGTTCGTTGTCGCGATCATTCTTCATCGCGGGCGACATATTCACCAGTTTCTGTTCAATAACATGGATAAGTAAAGGAATTCTCGACAGAAACATATGTGTAGAAGATAGGCAGCGATCAATATTATTAGAAGAAAAAAAATAAAGAATTAATTCAGAGTCTTCCAAAATCACAAAACTATTGAAAGATTATTTAGAACTTGCCTGTAACTGTGCGTGCAAATGCTGCCGTCTACGGAACAGCGCGTCGCTCCATCTTTCCCGCAACACTGCCAAGTCTTCGTCTTGATACGAGTCTAGTGGCATTTGTAGGCGTGACCTGAACGATATACAAATTATTGACGTTACAGAAATTGATATAGCATTTTTGGAGCTGGTATGTTAAGAGTCAAGTTAACATACCTGAGAAATTGAGTGTAACTTTAAAGTCGATACTACAACGCACTAGGTTTGAATATGCATGAAATTACATCTTAAACTGCGCCGGCGCAACTGGTGCACTATCGTGTTTTATACGAGACCGCGGCTGTGTTGATAAAAAACCGAAGGTGTGGGAATGAACTTCACGTTTTGTTTTCCCTTGGGGGTGCTGTACGCAATGTTCGAGTCGGCCTGATACGGCACATTTTCGGTAGGCAAAATCAAATGTATATTTTTCTGCCCGGCCTGTGTCAAATCAGGCTGACATACTTCTGTTCTGCATCCATGTCGTACATACCTGACGCTAACAGATCCGACCTCGACGCTAAGTATCTGCTGACACACGAGGGGCAGCGTGCCGGAGTTGAGCGCGGGCCGCACGCGCACGGCGATACGCCGCTGTTGCCCCTGCCGCACCTGGTACACGCCGCCCGTCCACACGTCGTTGCGTTGGACCACCTGATAAATAGGAGATAAGAGTTACATTGATTTGTAGATTTGATTTTTTTTCATTAGATTGTATGTCAGTAGTATTGAAAAAGCACACTAAATAATGACACCCCTTCGTAAGACTGTTTGTTCGACATTTAGGGTTTTTACAGATTGAAATAACATTAAACTAGATCAATTTTGTTTTCGTCCTACTATTTAGTTGTTGTATTTCTGCTGCCAATAAACAATAAAATGGTATATACCTCAACAGGCGCGTATTCTCCATTATCATTGAGCTCGTGTATCTCGACCCACAGTTCGATCTTGCGCGTGAGTTCGGTCCACCGGTCGGCCAGTGAGCGCGCTTTAGCTAGTTGTTGTTGTTCCACTTCCCAGTTGCCGCGCGCGCGACTGAACCCAGCGGAGCGATGGCCCCACACTTCGATTGATAGGGCTCCCTCTGAGGAAAGGAAAATAAGTTTTAGAATAAAATCTACCTGGCGTTTAAATGTTCCTTTGGTTAAATGTTGCATAATTTTTAATGTTACAGTTTAACAGCAACATTGAAGTGCAGCAACGTTTAAACGAGAGCTGTGCAATATGATTTGTATCAAAAATGCGGAATGCTAATAGTTACACTGCAAGTACTATGATATATGCATGTAATTTTAATATTGATAGCAGACATTTTATGAAATGGAATGTTATTTGATGATTTCAATTATTTAGGCGTGATGTTTTGTTTAATTATTTATTAAACCAAATTGTATTATTATATTGTCATTCATTATTTTATTGGATGTTATTTAATTTCATGTACCTACCGTATTTGAGAACATTTTGTATGCTTAATGGCGGAACATTGATAGTTTGTGAATCTTTTATGTTTTACAAATTATTTTCTTATGTTCACAAAATAAATGAATTTGAATTTTGTGTGTAAAATATGTTTCAGAAGAACTCAACATCATGTTTTAATTCTATCTGTGACAGCAGCATTGTAACAGAAATTTTATTACAATGTGAATAAAGATCACTGGAATTTTGCCAGAGGTTTCAGTGAAAGCGAATTATATTTAATGAATATGATATTATCTTGGAAACCGCTCTCACCCGCACAGTGCTCAATAAACTCCTCCGTGAGCGGTATAGTGAAGTCCTTCTTGTGGTCGAAGCGGAACGTGACGAGCGACTGGTGCCTGGGCGACACCGGCGGGACGGTGGGCGCGGGCGGCGGCGTGTCGGCGCTGACGACGGGCGGCACCACCACGGGCTCGCCCGCGCCCGCGCCGCCGAACACGGAGTACTGGCAGAACACGAAGTGCGACAGGGACGGCGGGAGGCCCGTCGCTTGCTTTATTGCTACGCGGATTGTCACCTGGGAAAAAGATTTTGTTTTATTTAAGTATTCAATTAAATGAAGTGTTGCTAGCATAATAACATTACGTTTGAGCAAAAAAAAAAACAATTTTATAGAAGATAGCAGGACAAGTAATCCTCATTAGACCTAGATCAAAAGAAATGGAAGTCATGAGAAAAGGCCTTTATCCGGCAGTCGGATGACGCAAACTAACAAAAACTTTAATTTCTACACATCCCTAGCAATATTTAAATGACTCATTACCAACAAAATTGCTTAAAAAACTCAAAAATACCTTACAAAAATAAGGACATGATTCAAAAATATTCACTTACTTGTTGTGTAGCCGAGTCAACAGGATCATCATCGTCTCTCATATCACCAGAACTGTCTGAAGCTGCTTCACAAATTCGGTCTTGAGGAAACTGTCCCGCGACGCGACTTATCTCAACCTGAAAAATAATACATCTTAGTATGTGCTTTAATATACAGCTTCGTTAAGAACACACCTAAACAGGTTTTCGAAAAATAATTACATCTTAGTTTTGTGCTGTAAAATATAGCCCCATTAAGAACACACGACAAAGTAAGGTTCCCAAAACTAAGATCCAGGACCACCCTTTCTTCTTTCGAGCAAAGTTCCCTCGTTAATTTAACAAGCTGTTTTTATTGATACCAAAAAGAAACGAAACAAGACTTTTGCTTCTGCAGTACAAACCCCAAGTGGTTTCATAGAAAAACTTAAAGTGGTGCTTCCAACATACCTGTAACCTGCCAGCGACTTCGCCCTGCTGACTGATGATGGGCGTGTGATAGTCCAGCGTCACGTCGTGGAACAAGGCCTCTAGGAACACGTTGGCGACTCCGATCAGGTTGTGATTCTCTTGCGACTCGTAGAACGGGTCCAGTGCCATCTCTGCTGGTTCCATCTGCAAAGGTAAAATAAGAATTTCGTTAGTCTAATATTAGTTTCTGAAAACTATGATTCACTCAACTTACTATTATTCAGCTAAATCTAATTTCAACTAACTAGGTTTGATATTAATTATATGTTGATGGTTCGAGAGGAAGAGGAAGACCAAAGAAAAGATGGATGGATTGTGTGAGGAATGATATGAAGGAAAAAGGAGTAAATGATAGCGTGACGACTGACAGGGGAGAATGGAGGAAAAAAACGCGTTGCGTCGACCCCAAGTAACATGTGACAAGGACAGGAAGAGATGAGTTTTGGTATGATATTTCAGTGTCGTTTGTCGCGTTTTCCGAATCAAGTTAAGTTTCATTAATTTTAATACATTTAAGGTCAAACTCTGCAACTAAATAGAATTGATTTTACTTCCCCATTCGCAAAGGTAGTTTTATATTGAGGGGAATGGACAAGAAACTCCACCATCACTTCTAGAAAGTCACTATTTAGTGAAGAAGATGTGAGAACTCTTTTCATACCGGTTCAGTATCATCGGCTCCGGCACGAGCCTGCCTCCGGCGCCAGTCGTCGTACATGTCGCGCATGTCCACGAGCTTGTTGTCCAGCTTCTCCATGGACCAGACCTGGAAACTCCTGCCCGGACGACGCACCATTATAGCTGGCTCTGATACGAAGGCGCCGCGCTGCAAAGGGAACAAGAATTATCATATTGTTTTTAAAGTCACATTTTAACTAATTATTCCCACTGGCGAAACATAAACATAAATCAGGTTGAAATCTCTATTTCTCTTGCTTGTCTTAGTTGCAAAAGTTAATTTTTTCAGACATGTTTATATTTGACTGTTTCGCGAGTGGAAACTTGTTTTTTCCTCTGAAGAATCATTCACATTCAACTAAGTAAAAAATTTCGACTTAAAACAATGGAATTTTCAAATAAAATATGAAGGATTGAAGCCCTTTCAGAAGAACGGTAACACAACGAAGAGTTGTGATATATTAATAAACGTTTATTTTTCCTGTTCTTTACACCTCTTGAGAGCTCGTCTTTTAATCACTATTTACAACGTTTATGGTAGGGTGGAGAAAGACCTCCCATCCTAATTCTCATAAAAATAAAAAATAAAAATAAAAATGTTGTCAGATATTTACCATTACCTTTCTGTTCGGACTCAGGTTCTGCGGCGGTATCTGCAGCGTGACACTGAAGCGAGTGTTCCTCCTCATCTCCTCGGCTAAGAAGTTGGCTTCTTGCACCAGCGCGTTGGCTCTCAGTATGTCCGCTTTGAGTCGTCCTAGCGAACGCTTGAACGTATCGTCGCGTTCAGCTGCCCAGCGTTCTACGCGAGCTGCTGTTGTTGGTGTGCATGCTGTCATTTTACCTGAAATATTCAATAATTTGTTATAAGAATATGCCTAGCCTTTAAAGGTAGTTGCCTTTACCGTAGTACCTTTGACAAAGACCAGCACGTGTAGCATGACCACCGTAGAAGCGGGTTTTGTCTACGGAAGATCAACAAAATGTCAGATCAATAAAAGAAATCTGTCATTTTGTCGATTCTTCCGTCGACAAAACCCGTCATGCTACGCGTGCAGAGGGTGAGTTTGTCTTAAGTCAGACTACATCGCTAAGGAAACAATGCTAGCGCGCAACCTCCCGAAAAAAAATCCGCCTACTTTGATTTTGAACTAAAAGAATATCGACAGAAATCAAAGTGGTGGAACTGCTACGGAAACTGTAGTTTTAATATACCCACGTTAGTGTATCATACAATGATCATTACAATGGAATAACACCCGTTTTTCTAACACGATTTAGTATCATTATTAGAAGTAAGATTGGATGAAATATAGTAACTTACCTAGTTTGAGGGGATCGTACGCGTATGGCGGGTAAGGTGTTGACGGCGACAATATGTTTCTTAGCTGCTGGAACTGTCGCTCATATTCTTGTCGTTGCTTCTCCAGCGCCACTGAAAAACAGAACCGATACATTATTAATTAAGTCTTCTAAATTACTATACAGGGTGTAAACGGATCCTTCACGAAGCCGTCAACCAAGCATTATGTACATCAAACTAAGTAACTTTACGCAAAAATTATTGCTGGGAAACGACTTTTTTTTGGGATGAAAAATCACGTTTTACGGTAGGACTCAGTCTAACGCATTCAAAACTTTGTGCTGTTGTATGGATTGAATTGTACGGGGGTCGTGGAGGTGTTTAAAGTAAAGTTCTTACATTAAAAAAATGCCTAATATCTCCGTAACTAGAAGGTTCCCAGGTATGGTCTACAGCAAAAAAATTATCGCAATGACAACTGCCTTTCGGTCTATTTACACCCTTTATATTGTTTTATTTTTCTTATAAATTTATCTGCCAATTCACCTTTATAACTTGGTGTTAAAACTTTCCGTTCCTCTTTTTAGGATTCAATAAAATTGTTATAAAAACACTGGTACCTTGTTTATCCTCCTCATGTTGTTTCTCAAGCCTGGATATAGCAGTCTGTATGGGATCGTTGCTCAGTTCATTCAACATGATCTCGTCCCTCGCGAAGTTGTAGTCGATGGGCTGCGCAGGAGTTTGTGGTTCCGATGCCGCAGCTGTGGAATAACCAGAATCTTGTTCTACAACGGGACGTTAGTAGAACAAAATGAGGCGTCAAATAAAAGCGGTACGTGGCAAATGAAAGGCAATAAGAAAAATAATATTGAGCAAAAGATATTAACTGGCATAAGAGCATAAGCGCAAATGCTAAACAATAATTAGTTTTACAATCTTAAGTGTTTGATAAGTTCTCTATAAAATTCTTAAATCTGAATCTCTTACCTGCAGCCTTAGGACAATTAACCCTGAAGAAATGATGATTTCCCCATAGTATTCTGTCAGCATGCCCAAGCCTGACCCTCGACACTACGGGCGTGCCGTTGACGAAGCACCGCGCGGCGCCGAGCGGCTCCATGTGTAGGCCTCCGCCCTCGACGAGGAGCTGACAGTGTTGTGGCTGGATGCCCAGACCGGACAGCTGGATGTCTGCTGCACTTGAGCCGCCCACGAGCGTGCGATCCTGGGAATGAATGGTATTTGTTAATATAAGGTATAATATTGCTGTAACGGCCATCTTGTGCGTGTTAGACGGTGAGTAGCTATGCTAAAATGTACAGCACAAGGAGCTTCACTGAGTTCATTTAGGGTATTTTGCATTGTATTGCCCGAATTGCAGTCCTATTTCACGTAATCAGCAATACCAGTCCTGAAGTTGCCTTTTTTTATTTTAAGGATGGGAAATCATCAAATAACTCCTTTCGCTCTGGGTGGAGTGGGAGGGAGTGTCAGACTTTTACTGACTAAAACCCATCTATGTTCCTTCTTTGCCCTTTGTGTTCCAAGGCCGCGGTATCTCTTTCGAACAGTCCCGCAGTGGCCCTTGCGCATGCACGTGCTGTTTAATCTTTATGATTTTTGCTTTTTACACAAGGTATAGGTACTTGAAACAATAAAGTCACTTAAGGTGTAATTTGTAACCCATTGGACGAGGTCGTCTTCCACCGGTCTCTTAAGCCCGTGGACGTTGAGTCATCAAGAGTACCAGGTGAATTACCTTACCTTGAGATAGTAAACAAGCAGTTCGTTGAGCGATGGATCCGCGTTGAGGTTCACCAGGTAGTATTTGTTCTTTTCTACTTTGATGCCACTCGCTTGCACGCTAATACCCATCTTTTCTAACGCCTGCTGACGCTCGCTTTGTATTCGACCTGATGACAAAGTTTTTTGCGTTAATACAAAATAATGTACCTACATAAATCTAACATAAATGGGGTTTTATATTTATGTATTACGTATCCTTAAAAGTAGATTTTATACTTAAGACTTTTTATAGATCTTTCAATGGCGGGGTCTCATAAAAACGTCCATCACGCGAAATGGTTGACACAGCACTAAATCGTAGAGCTACCAATGCACACATACATTTTGCCACCGTATTCCACATTTACATAAGTTATGTATTAAATAATAATTAGGGGTTGCTATTGAAGGTCAGGTTGCAAACCGAAGCGTAATTCAAGGAATGGAATCTCATCTCCAATATCCGGTGTTTGATGAGTTGGAGGTACAGCAAAGCATTACATAAACGGTTTCTGATGAGAACTAATGATTCAATGGCGTGTGAATTATATCGGCACTATATACCGTTGAACATTTTGCTTGAAATATATAACTACGAAACTCTCAAATATTCTGGTGCTTACTATACCTTGCTATTCACAGTATAAGTACATAAATTGGAGGAAACTATTATTATTTAATTTTGTAAGCACGTCATGTCTCTGCGACAAATAAATATTTTTTTATATTATAATAAGCCTAGAAACAAACAACTGAATGCGATAATATATCTGCGCGCTCTGGTGGCTTATTAACAATAAGTCATTGTAAAAATGAATCAGGTTTTTCTCTATTTAAGAGTTTTTTTTTGTACTCTATCACAATGCTGTCCTATTTGATCCAAAGATTGACTCGTAAAAAATGCCTTGTGGCATAAGGTCCGCCTCAATAATCACTATTGTCCATGAAGTTTAAATAAATAAACAACATTACGAAAGGCTGGAAATAAACTAGGACTAGAGTATAACGTACCAGTTTCCACGAGTTTCTCCTCCCACGTTCGTGACATTTCCTTCAGCAAGTGGTCGCTTTGCGCCAGCTTTTCGTGAACTTCTTCACCCACGGGGGAACCCTGGAAAGACAAAACAACATATAAACATTTAAATAGCAGGAAATTTGGGATGTTAACAGATAATTCACATAACCTTTATTCTACGCATCCTGTACATCAAATAAAGTAACATTAAGCAAAAGCCCTCCAGTATCTTCGTAAGGTCCCCAGAAATAGTAAGTATAAACAAATTATGGCAAAGACGAAGAGAACAGTTACCCTCTTCTAGCACGTCTTTAAACACCCGTTTACTAAAGATTTCCTATAAAATACCAAGGAAAGCTCTAAGTAATGATAGTGTTATTAAAATCAAAATCTATTTCACTCATACGTGCTTGAATAATCCTGTTACCAACTGACTGTTGATCGACCGCCATTACTGGGAAAATCTAAGGTTAACTTTAATTAATTTCAGCAAAGCCCCGAGGATACGTAACAAGAATACTAATCCTACAGGAAAACAGATCGTAAATTAAGGTGTCCCCCGCCCCTTTGCGATTGGAAAATGAACAAGTTCGGCCAGAGAATTTGGGCCTATGTTTTGGGTAGTATCTGTAGGGTTGATTAGGCTATTTACGAGAAAGATTGCCAACTATTTACGGAGCCGTTATTACAAGCTTTATTTTTTATATGTATGTAGTACTTTAGATTATTTCTCGATAGAAAGACAAGTGAGCCGCATGCATAACGACCGCTGGGCAAAGGTCTCAACACGATGGGTGCCTGAGGATAGACAGCGCCGCTGAGGCCGGCCCAGAAAACGGTAGCGAGATGATTTAGACGCGCATCACGAAGGCTGGTTCGAGGTAGCGCAAGAGAAGAGTACCTGGAAGGAAATGGGGGAGGCCTTTGCCCAGCAGTGGGACATACAAGGCTATTGAAAAAAGAAAGAAAGTCAAATCGGGTTCTCCAACCCGCACTGGGCACGTGTCCACGTGTGGCAGATTAAGGTCCAGTCCCTTTACAGCAAGGGAACCTGTCCCAGCAATGAGTAGGTACGTTATAAATACTGATGCTTATATACCTTTGTAGTAAATCACAATGGTCCCGATTACATAACTAACAACACCATACGCAAAAACATTACAAGGTTTCAAAGAAGGATATCTTCAGGACAAAAAAATATTGACATAAAAGACGCCAAATAAATAAAGAAGCCTCAGGAGTTTCGAAGAAAACGGAAGTAACCAACAATGAATATGAAATTCTACAAGTCATTGTAATACTTCGCCATGACACGATTTACTCCCTTGAGCCAATCGATCCCTCGAGTGCACGTATGCGGCAGCTCGCATGTGATGAGCACATTTGTACAACACATGGTGATTCTTAAGGTCAATGAGCCGCCTTGGGTTGTGAGCCGTAAGACCTTCTTTACTTTGCATAATAGATGCATTGATAAGGACTGGCTTTAATCTAACTTTAATTCTTAGAAAAGGGGAGAAAGTAACCTGAGTACACACCGTGACTTTTTATTCGTCTTACAACGGCAGCCCACTTCATGTATCCAATGACTACAAAGCATTCATAAAAAAATTGGTATTTATGAGATTTTAATAATTTAAAATAAAAATATTATTCAATATTATGACGCATGACATAGTTAAAACACCCTGTTGTGAGCGATGATCTACTGGACTCGAGCGCTGGGTAGGTATATTCTCCCGTTTGACACGTAAACATCATTAACAGGCTGTATCATATTTTTTTCTAATGTTTATATATTTTTCTTTGTAGAACTATTTTATGTCGGGCACATTGAGTGGACCACCTTTGTAAGACGACTAAAAAGTCACGGTGTATTATGTATTGGGTACCTTATTTGTGGCTGTTTTGAAAAGCATCTCATCTCGTAGTAACACAACTTGAGCTGGCGTAGATTAGTTGGCAAGGATTTCAATAGAATATGAAGATTAGATTTACTGGTGTTGTTGCCATGACTGTCGTGCGGCAAACTGTACTACAAAATCCGCCCTTACTGCGAGAAAACAATGCATGCTGTCAAACGAGCAATTGTGGATTTTAATTTATTTTTTCTCACTTAAACGAGGTTTTCACATTCAGGTCCATGCATCTCCTGCTTTTGAAGTACTTTTCCTACACTAAATATAACCATGCAACCTTTAAAAATCCCACACAGACTGCGAGTACAACTTACCGTGCCACTTACCGTGGCATACTTCAACATCTCCTTGAGGGTTTCCACCTCCTGCCTCAGCTCGCGAATTATACGCGCATTCGGGTCTTCGTTGACCACGGCGTGGTTGACGATGCGTTTCGCTCGGTCGGCGTACCGCAGAGTTGATAACGTTTCTTCGTAGTTGTCAGCCGCTGGTGAAATTGTGGCCACCTGTGAATGGGATAAACAAATGAGAATCAATAATGAGGTATGAAAAACAGGAAGTCAAGCACCTCATCTTCCAAAGAAAAGGAAGGATTCTCGGACAAGACGTGTGTCAGTGGTGGGCTACTGCCTAACGGTTGTTGTCAGGTTTCTGTATATTATTTACTATGTCGCCCACGATCTTTGTCCGCGTGAAATTATTTAAATATTATTATAAACTATTTTCTTCTTTCTTGCAACATTTTTCATTGATGCTCCGCTCCTATTGGTCGTAGGGTGATATTAAATAGCCTGTAGCCTTCCACGACAAATGAGCTGTCCAACACTAAAAGAATTTTTCAATTCGAACCAGTAATTCCTGAGAATAGTGCGTTCAATCAAACCAACTCTTCAGCCATAATCCTTGAAGTGGGAAAGCTCCGATGTGTGATGCAGGATTTTGCCTGACGGAATGAAGCTTAGTTCGTATGTGGCGTTGTTATTTGGAGACAGAAATACCCAGAAACCGAATACATCAATCAATATCTATCTACAATGATGTAGAAATTTGGAAACATAAATCAACTTCTAATATTTGTAAAGGTATCAAAGGCGACCCCAAAAGCGCTTTGTGTATTACTATTTTCTTGGAAATTGGCCTTGGAATGAGAAATTGGTATAACTACAAACGTTTTACTCGGAAGTTGAGTTGTAGGTATCTATCTACATAACAATATGGGGTGGAAGGGACACCGACGCGAAAACGGTTACCACGAATTCAGTACGTCATTCTGAGCCCCACATAGAAATTATCATCCATTATTTTTTTTAATCAGCGGTTCCATACATTTTGGCCCTACGTATTGCAGTTTTGTAGGAAACAGTTGTTTTTTTATGCTCAGAATGATGTACTGAATACGTGGTAACCGTTTTCACGTCGGTGTCCCTTCCACCCCCTATAGATGCTACGGCAATTATTAGGTATTCGTTTTAAATAGCGACAACTTTTCAAACTCACTATGCCGTTTTAAAAGCCCTCTCTCATTACCGTATAGTATAAAACAAATTCAAAAATAAAAAAGGCAGCTTTACCCCATATAACAGTCCTATAAAAGACAATCAGGCTAAAATCAACCTTATTTACAATAGAAAACTTGGTATAAACAAATGGAAGGTACTACTGTTATTAGCCCTCGTTCGCAAGGGCGATTTTTCATCGCGTACTATATTTTCAACATACTGCTAAGCATCGATAGATGAAAGTCCAACAGTGCGCTTTTTTGACGCGCTTTATTAGATTCTCAACGTTCGGTTCAATACAGAGAGTTGCAAATCCAGTGCGCAATAGAATAGAAAATAGACAAGATTCCTCAGAACATTTCTATGCGCGACGCCGAAGCATGAGTGTTTTGAGTTGGGTGCGGTGACTCAAAGGATGCGGGCGGCGGTCCGTGGACGGAATTTGAATTTTATTCAAGTCTGGGGACACCCTATTTGCATTATCTTTCCGCTTTAAGAGTTTTCTAAGTGTAAATTAATTGAGTTACTATTACAGTTTCTTTGAAACAAAATTTGCCACGAAAATATAAAAGCTACATTTGTTTTTGGCAGTTAATAGTGCCATAACAACCCCAAGTTAAATTATATCACCAAATATACCTTTTTTACTGAAATACGAGTTCATGACAAAGAACTATAAAGAAAGAACCTTGGTTATTATATCTATGGAAAGAACCTACTCGAAAACAGCCTACGATGTTTTTTACGACGTAACAGTAGTTTGAAACTATATTGATCTTCAGTTCCAAGATCTGAGTATCATATAGCAAACATATCAATGTCAATATACGCTGTAATATGTATCGATCGATTATCTAGTAGCCAGTCTACATTTAAGCCATCCATACTTAACATACACCCACCTATCGCCAGTTATGTTAAAGTCCCATGTAATAAGGAGCGGGCCTATTGCCATCAACCGGGCACAAATCCAGACTCCATGAGTACTACTGAGAAATACCATCCACACTTCTATACTTCTATAAATGCTAAGATAACTCTTTATAATGTTACCTTTCCAGATGTTAGGCAGACCATGGCCTGGATTAGGAGCCCATGGGATAAGGGATAATTTCCAACACAAACACGGGCAAAACCGCGGGCAAAAGTTAGGTTACCAGACAAGCTTGACGACTTGAAGACTTTGCGACTAACATTATAAACGAACACAAATCGTTCTCATTTACTTATATTAATATAGATAAACAACTGGTTAACACTGAAGAACACCTGGTCAACAGTGGACGCCTGGATGGTCATTCTAAAGTGGAAGCCTACTTTAGAATGACCACCCAGGCGTCCACTAACGGTCTATATGAGCTGGTCACCTTGAAGTTAGGCTATAAGCAGGTGTGTCTTGTTCTAAGCACTCACGACGTGATACCTCTCATGTAAATTTGAGACTTGGGAAGTGCTGCAGCATTATTCTCGACATAATTATGTTAATTTTCCGTCATAGAACTACTCAGTAATTGTTTTACCTTACTGATGGGGGAGAAAACTCTCAAATTAGTTCCACCACGACGGCGCTAAGTGTTTAATACTTTTGTTCAGGTGCCATGGAGTACCTTGCTGAAATCTTGGCCGCAAGACGGCTTGTCACCATTTGATCGTTTTGAATTGAAGATGACTTTGAAAAGGGACAAGCGCTTAGCGCTCTCTCGCGGCGAATGGCCCCATTGGCGGTTCTACAGGCTATGTCCATCCAGTAAGCAGGTGTCACAAATTGAAATTATATTGCCCGTTCCTGTAACAAACCTCTTATCGTTAAATTACTCACCATGACAGTTTTGCTGTTCCCTCCAAGGTTGTCTTTGAGTAACCAAGTGAGTACAGAGTCTCTGTACGGAACGAATTTGTCCTTGTTTTTGCTGCCAGAAGACTGGTCTGCGAGCTTGGATATTACTAGCCCGAGTGTTGTTAGGGATCTGGAACAATAAGAATGATTGAGAATCTTAAGGCTTTTTTTTTTTGGATCAACTGCCTCATTGAGGTGGTGGTACATCGAGAGGCTCCTTATGTAAAAAGTTACCTGAATAACCATTTAAGGGGTCAAAATCCGTCAAAATCCGTTCAACTTCGGCATCTACCATCGATTAAACACGTTAAGGTCGGCTCGGCAAAATAAGAGCTAAGCCCCCATATTCGATTTTTGTGGCGCAGCTTGGCCTTATCATACCAACCCGAACATGTGCATACGGCATTGCACGTGCACCTCTAATTGCCTATTGTGACAAACAATTTATTTACATTGTGTAAAAAACCTTTTTAAATTATCACTTTTTCTAAGCATATTAGTGTTGTATAAATCAATTAATGTATTTTCCGGTATTCGGAAACTGTGCACAGAATGTAACAAATGCGGGAGACTCCCGCATTCCACAATCGGACAAGGTACAATGCTAACCTAACACAATTCCATGGAGAACCGTGGAACATCCGAGTTGGAAAGTGGAACAAACTCACTTTCATAATGTATACGTTTGCTTTCAGTTTCTGAAATAGGTAACTAGAGCAAATGTTGTAAAGTTTTTATAAATATAAAGGCGATGCACGTGAGTTTTGAAGCCGCACGACGGCGACGGCGAGGTTATAACACATGAAGCGTTATTAATATTTTAGGCCTTCAATTGAATCTTACAACAACGCTTAGGTCTTGTTATACGGGGTGTAAACAGACCCTTCACCAAGCCGTCAACCAAGCATTCTGTACATCAAACTAAGTAACTTTACGCAAATTTTTTTGCTGGGAAACGAAATTTTTTTTGGGGTCAAATTTCACATTTTTCGGTAAAACTCAATATAATGCACTCAAAACAAAAATTGCTGATGGATGCTTTGAATAAAAAACGGACCATGGAGGTAATTGGAGTAAATTTAGAACCTTAAAAAGTAGTATTTAAAAAAAAACTTGTGAAAAAATTGGAAGTTTGACCCCCAATATCTCCGTAACTAGAAGGTTCCCAGGTATGGTACAGAACAAAAAAATGATCACAATGACGAGGAGAACAAGTGCCTTTCGGCTTCGTTAAGGGTCTTTTTACACCCTTTACGTATAGTATAGTGCTTTCTAGAAACCTTCGTTGGGGTTGGTTGGTCCTTGGAATCGATTTCTTCAAGACAAATTGTTTCTTTGTCGTCTTCACAATGAAACGTGTTTTCATTACGGAGACTATAAAGTATTTACACAAGCAATACAGCATCATTTTATTTGTTAATATTAAAGCCTTGTTTACAGCTTTTTCAGCCCCTGCCAGTAGACTAGCGACAATCGCGCAGCTTCATCGACTAACACTTGATTTTAAGCAGCTTACCACGGGACGTAGTTATGTTTACCCAACCACGTACGTACTTATTAATATTAGGGCTCTCTTTCGGCTTGCCACCTATAGCGAATGTCTTAACAGCCTGAGGCTCTACCATATCATCATCTGCCTAGCCTTTACCCAATTATATTGGGATCGGCTTACAGTCTAACCGGATGCAGCTGAATACCAGTATTTTACATAGAGCGACTGCCTACCTAACCTCCACAACCCAGTTAGTACTGGGTAATACGATACGATACCCCTTGGTAAGATTGGTTGTCAGACTTTTTGGGCCACTGACTAGCTAACGACTTTCAAAGATCTACAAATGACACCCGGGACCAACGGCTTAACGTGCTTTCCGAGGCACGGAGGAAACTCGATAAGTAACGGGCGGTCACCCATCCACAGACCAACCTAGGGAAGCACGGCTTAACCTAAAGATTGACCCGAGCAGCTGTTATTATTTAGCCACGAGCTCCTCTCTGGCTCTGCCACATCGTCGAGCGAAAAACCGCGCGGCATTCTACTAGTTACACTTGCTTTTACGGCTACTTACTTGTTAATGTTAGAGCCTTCTTTCAGCCTGTCGCCGACAGCGCCAGTCTTCACTGCCCTTTCAGACCCCGCGAGATCGACGAGCGACAAACGCGCGACTTTCTCGCCGGAGACGCCTGTCGCAGCGTCAGTCAGGGTCTGTGTTAGGACTACGCTGAAGACTGCGTGAGATCGTGATGATTCGCTGTTCATGTTTGTTGCAGCAACTGTTCTTGATTTGTTGCCTTCGGTCATTAAGTTGTCGATGTCCTGTTGACAAGAAAGATATTATGCAGTTTTCGTTTATCATAGATTATGAGTTTATAACTAACATAAGGGGAACCCCTATTTGAGGGTGCAATTCAGTATTGTTTACTGGTGTGGTATAATTTCTGATATTACTTTTCGATTAGTAGATATTCTTTTGGAAGCTTTGCTTTCAAGATTATTTACTTATAAGAGGAATTTCATTCTATGATATGCTGTCAAATAGTTTAACCAAGACTTGATAAAACGATCAGTTCCATCAAACACCAAGTGTTGTAAATCCAAAAGCTCCAAGAATACCGTCTAATGGTTAGGTCCGCAATATAAAACTAGTTAAAACTTTGACATCTACGTAATAAAAAGTTTGCATCGCGATGTCAAAATGCAAAGTGTCTACGGATCTGCTGTTCCGAGAATAATGCAGTTACATCGAGAGAACGGACGCTTCGAAAATAGTCAAAAACAAATTCGAACAATGCAGAAGTTTTACTAGGCACCATTTATGCAGAGGTCACATGAATATAATGCCTACACCCTATACCACCTGTCTTATCAACATTAAATTGAGTAGACATTGATAAGACATTGATAGAAGCAACAATATTGTACCCAGGACTATGTAATATATAACTTGATTTGAAAAGAGTGTCCATGGAGTTTCTTGCCCATTCTTCTCCATGACATCTACTATTTTCGAATGGGCAACTACAGTCCATTCACAGTTATTATGCCTGTGGCGGGACTGTAGGTGGCTTATTTTTTGACTATGCAAAAGTGCCTGTCACGGGTCTATTTGAAATAAATGCTTTGAGTTTGAGTTCTTTTTATCTTTCTTTTACAATAAATGATCACAACGTATGAAAATCATCCCCTCGTGCTAAGGTATAACAAAGCATTTTCCTGCAGAAACGTTGAAAGATTTTGTACTAACTAAACAATACAACTAATGTATAGTTGTATCCGGTGCAAACTGCCCAAATGCGGCTAGCCCCAGTCGTGTATATAGCCGTTAGTAGCCCATCTGACCTGTATTGCACATAGCCCGCTGTATATTTAAGCTGAGCTTATTACATACTCCTATGTTAGTCTAACGTTACGTATATATACCATAAGCACAAGCCTTTGCTTGCGGCTTAGTGTAGCTAATCCTCTGGATGTACGTACACAGGTTCGTTATGCAAAGAGACCTAAAATCCGTCTAGGTAGAATAAACTAATTAACAAAGTTCACGGTGTAAGTTTTCAGTAATATAGAAGAGGAATATTAAATTCCATCTAATCAGAATATATAAACCTGTAATCTCCGATGGGTTCCGTAGAGGTGTAAGTATAGTACACACGGCGGCACATGAAGCTGTACATTTCCAGTATTATAACTAGGCCTCGCTTTGTGTAGATTTTCTATACAATGAGAGATCCGCATAAACTGGTTTTGTACAGCTTGATTAGCTGTCGTGCGTACACGCAAATGTAGCCAATTATGTTTAGTCACATTTAACAGAATTTGCTATTACCTTCAACCAGGTACAAATTCAGCCTTCGGGCTGGTAGATAGGTATAGAGCATACTTATGTACTGGAAAGGATAATAAATTTCAACGTGATCATCTTCTGCCTAGCCTTTTCCCAACTATTTTGGGGTCGGCTTCCAGTCTAACCGGATGCAGCTGAATACCAGTATTTTACATGGAGCGACTGCCTATCTGACTTCGACAACCCAGTTAGTACTGGGTAATACACCTTGGTAAGACTGGTTGTCAGACTTTTTGGGCCACTGACTACCTGTAACGACTGTCAAAGATCTACAACTGACAGCCGGGACCAACGGCTTAACGTGTTTTCCGAGGCACGGAGGAATCTCGTTATGTAATGGGTGGTCACCCATCCACAGACCAACCTAGGCAAGCACGGCTTAACCTAAATATCGACCCGAGCGGCTGTTATTATTTAGCCAAGAGCTCCTCCTTAAATTTCAACGTTATCGTTCCAAAAATGTATATTACTGCTAAGTCTGCTACAAAACCTACTGATGAAAAGAGATTTATTTTTATTCAATGCATTTAAAATAAAACGTTTATCAGATTGATGTGAAACGCTCGCTATCGGATTATGGCGTTCTCTTTGCTATCCTGATTGAAATCACAAAGGGTCTTTTGTCTCCAAGGGATCCTTTATTTTTTCCTGTTTCTCACAATATTTAGAAGAATAAATATAAACATTCCCGTAGCTGTGAGCTAAAAGAACGACTGAGTGAGTGACTGTGAACGCTGGCCACTGAGAATATGGTGGAAGGAGCACTACTATAAAGGGTGTTCTCCCCGTCATTGCGATCATTTTTTTGTTCTAGTCTAGACCATACCTGGAAACCTTCTAGTTACGGAGATATTGGGGGTCAAAGTTCCAACTTTTTCACAAGTTTTTTTTTAAATACATGTGTCTAATGTAAGATTTTTACTTTAAACACCTTCACGACCCTACTATTCAATCCATCCACCAGCACAATGTTTTGAGTGCGTTACATTGAGTTTTACCGTAAAACGTAATTTTTAACCCCAAAAAAAAAGTCGTTTCCCAGCAATATTTTTTGCGTAAAATTACTTAGTTTGATGTACAGAATGCTTGATTGACAGCTTCGTAAAGGGTCTGTTTACACCCTGTAGAAATGACTTAAGTGTGTGTGGTCTGGAAAAGGAAAAAGGAGGCCTTGGCTATATTCAATAGAACACAAATTGGGAAAACAAACGCACAAACCATGAATTGCTTCATTTAAACCAATCCTGAGATAGAAATTATGCCAAACACGTTTGCGCTAATATTATCCTGAACTTATTTATTTAAGGACTCGTCTAATGTTTGAAAATTCAAGTTCAGTTTGAATTAAATTTCATTCGTTGAACGAAGTTACCCCCGAGAGTAGGGTTGGCGGAAGCGCAAAATAAGTTTCAGAACCAAATTACATTACAGGTCTTAGCCTGAATATCCGGTTACTTCTAATTTAAAAACTTTAGCGGGATTCTGAGCGTGTGTTACGATGATAAAGTTAGGTAGAAGACGAAGTAAAATCGAGCTTTATGACAATGTTTAGGGAAGCCCAACTGCAGCAATAGGAACCTTTCGGCTGATTTGATGAAGATGATGAATGAACGTTATATGAGCCTTCTTTTTTTTTTTGGATGGGAAATCATCAAATACCCCCCCCCCCCCCGCTCTGGGCGGAGTGGGAGGGAGTGTCAGACTTCTACTGACTAAAACCCATCCATGTTCCTTCTTTGCCCTCAATTAAGTTTCTTCATTTTCTCCTACAATCCAAGTAGAACTACCTGTCAACCCTACGCCGACGGTAATTTGTCCACGATTGTACGCAACAAGGATAATCCAGTAGGCTACGAATGATTAAACACTTACTCACGTTACGTATACGTTTGTACGGCACACGTATTAACTGTAAGCTGATTAATTTTTAAACGAGGAAAGGTAAGCCTGCACAGGTCATGAGAAGCTCATTGGAAAGTGCTGTGTATTTTAAAGCATTTTAAATCCTAACTAATATTATAAATCCGAAAGTAAGTTTGTTTGTTTGTTACCTTTTCACGCCTAAACCACTGAACCGATAATCCTGAAATTTTGCATATACGTTGTCAGGTGTACAGAAACGGATATAGGGTACCTTTCATCCCGAAAAAAAGTACTGTTCCCAAGGAAAACAACAATAACGTTCTTATGATAATAGATGGCGCCACGTGTCTTTCGAATCATCATTGTATTATGTTATTACAGAAACTTAAGTAGTGTGTTAAGTTAATAAAGTTAAATTAACGCTAGCGCGGCTTTGCGGGCAAAAACTAGTTAAAAATAAGTTGAGAACCGAGTCAGCTCTTTCATCTTGATAATTCGGGAATAATTTAGTTTTATAGTAACAGCTTGGCGTTTTCCCAATCATGACTGAGGTATAAATCTACACCTAAGTACCAACAAAATTCATTTCGTTGATTAACTTTCCTCGCAAATCCCACAAAATTACCATACTCACATAATCCCGCAACAAAACCCGAATCAATATAAAGAAGAAAAGTTGTAAAAATGAATGTTAATTTAAGGTAAACAAATTCACATGAGGAGCAGGCACCCAATCACCTTCCGGCGAGGGTTGTTTGCGCTGCGCCCGAAATAAAACCCTAACACAAACACGCTAAGACATTCGTACTCAAATTGTGTTAGCAGGGCTGCCAGATGACCATCTGCGGTTGGTGAGTGTTTAAATGTGGACCGGATGGGGTAATACAAATAATGAGAGCTGCTAAATGTGGAGTGGTGAACATTAGTTGTGTCATGTGGGTCTCTGTAAGGACAGTATCCTATGTAGCTTCATTTGGACTAATTGATGTTTTGAAAGAAGAGACTGTCTACGGATATGAGGAACATAATAATTAAAATAAAATTTAAAATCCCAACGAAAAAATAAAAGATGAAAGATACCACTTTCATCCCCCATATCTAGTAAACGGCTGCACCGATTTTGATAAAACATTCTAATGTTAATACACACATCGTGCGCTTTCATTTGATACACCACACAAATATACCCAATATTTGAAAATATTCGATTTTCATACCCACTTTCATACACCATATCTAGCAAATTGCCTGCACAGAAAAATACCATCGCCAAGAAACAAGCTTTCAAATAAAAAAAACTGCATCCAAATCGGTTCACTCGTTTAAGAGCTACTTTTTTCAAAATATCGACATGCCACATTGCGTGTATTGTAATATAACGATAGTCATAGGAAAATACGTAGGTATAGCAGTGCAAAATCTTCCCATAACTTGATACCTTATAGGTGATCTGCCAACCCTACGAGTATCGAAATTCAATTTGGTGGGAAATGTTTGTTACATCTCTTTTCATTTGCCTTCGTTGAAAAAAGTGGAATATGGAATTAGACCTATTTATTCACCACATATAAAGGGTGTAAAAAGACCCTTAACGAAGCCGAAAGGCACTTGTTCTCCTCGTCATTGTGATCATTTTTTTGTTCTGGACCATACCTGGGAACCTTCTAGTTACGGAGATATTGGGGGTCAAAGTTCCAATTTTTTCACAAGTTTTTTTTTAAATACTACTTTTTAAGGTTCTAACTTTACTCCAATTACCTCCATGGTCCGTTTACTATTCAAAGCATCCATCAGCAATAAGTTTTGAGCGCATTATATTGAGTTTTACCGTAAAATGTGATTTTTGACCCCAAAAAAAAATTTCGTTTCCCAGCAAAAATTTTTGCGTAAAGTTACTTAATTTGATGTACAGAATGCTTGGTTGACGGCTTGGTGAAGGGTCTGTTTACACCCCGTATATCAAGTGCTTTCATTCAATCAATTTTAGTATGCTTGTTAGATATTCATCTCGCAATATTTCTGGCAGCATTTGTTTATTGGTATTTGGTAATACCGTAAGCAGACTTTATGGTAATTGCGAAGCTGAAAAACTGTTTTCATCAAAGAATATAACTACTCTGCAAGCGTCAAACACGCGGCTTCCAGTCAGAACTTAAATCGATCATGTACTACAAATCTACTACACCGTGTACTCGCTTAATAGCATGTAGTTCGACCAACAACCGATGTGACAACGCATTACTACTCCCCCCACGTACGTACACTGGCGCAGTATTAACATATTGGCTGGCAGATCACAGCAGCATGTGATAAATTGCTAGTGCATACGACCAGTGCAAGTAAATCTGAACACGGCTTAATATTTCAATATTCAAGTGAAGCACTCCAAGCCACGGCTTGGCAGGAACGTAGAGGGAGTGGTTCAATACAAAGCGGGTTTCAATTTTATAAAACGGGAGTTTGTTTTACGCTTCATCTGATGTTTGTAGATTTGAGGGGTTGTACTGTGTGTGCTCTCATAGATAAATGGTGAGACGAATGCAAACGAAGTTAAAATGTAACGCAATTACCTCAATTATCAGATTTCAGAAATGCTGATCCCCCTTCTAGTTTTCTATTTAAGATAAAAGCTCAGTTGAAAGTATTAGCACCATTATCTTGTTTGAATGAAATCGGAATTCGGACACCAAAAATGCAGTCAGCTATTGTGGTATTATAGCAAACAAATCAATAAAATACACAAGACGAAGTGTATTCAATTGTAGTCAATAACATATCGGACCTACTGTAACATCCGGCCGCGGATACATTCACTTCGGTCGTAAACTGCCACCATTGTTGTGATTTCCGAACATTATATCCACATGTGGCTTCCTTTCCTTTTCTGAGGACCAATCCTTATTTATATGTAGTACCTACTTGTGACAGTCAAATATCCCGGAAGTCTCGATGGGACACTGATAAAGCATGTTATCAATTGTAAGCGCAATGGGCAGAGCGTTGAAGGTGTGTAGATAATGCCTTCAGTGGGCCTCTATCACGAAATACTACTGAAGTTAGCATATTAAATAATTTGACACGAATCACATTTACATGGATTGAGTCAAAAGCGAATAAAAATACTTCCAAAGTCACTTAATCGCGTGGCACAAAATAACTATCATTTACTTTAAAACTTAGATAGTTTTCAACTTTCATTTAAGAACTTAAATAAAGCCATCTATCGAATACCAACTCCAAAAGTTTTAATGACCGTTTACCCGAAATAAGGCAATCGCATTAAACAATCGAGCCTCTTTTAGGGTTGAATTGACAGCGCGACTGACGGGTTCAAGGTCACCATTGACGTTGACGAGACCACTGGAACCAGAAGGCCAAAAGCACCACTTCACGCAACACGCGATATTGACCTCACCCTTACTTAACACTTGGAGACATGGGGTAAAACAAAAGAATCGCGTGCAATTGGAACTGCAGTGGTTCGGTTCTGTCAGAGCCTAAAGCCGCACTGCAGGTGGATTGCTTAGTGCTCATAGCTTCGTGCCAGGAAACGGGCAAGGGCGCTAAGCACGCAGGGCATGTATCTTGTACGTTAGCTTTATAAAAAGGTAATACCTACTCGTCTAACATTGCTTCAAACTTTTAAACACGACAGGATACTCTTTTCAATCAAATATTTTTACAAGATCTTGGTTACATGAGTTACATCATTCATGTTGAGATAATACATATAATAATATGTGAGAACGATGTAGAAAGACGTGCACATTAAGAGCGCCCAGAGTAAAAGATTAAATCAACAATTTAAAAACAAAGTAGTTAAAATAAACCGTGGCAGCTAAGAGATGACCAGTCCCAAGCAAAGAGCAGCGAAGAGGCAGAACATGTTTTCAAACTTTACATCACCAAACACCCGTAGATATTTCAGTTACATCTGACGGTAGGGTTAAGAAAGCCACAACACCTGGATTACCCGCGCATATTATAAAGCCCTTTCTGAGAGTAAGCCTACTGAACTTATCTCCTTTATGCCGAAACCCTCCAACGGTCACCAAGTCGCCCCGAGCGGGATTACGGTGCCGTCGAGGGCAGAATTCTGTCAAGAGCATTAACCTATGATGGTTTTACTGAGAGATTTATTTAGTAGTCACAAAGGACAATAATCTTGTGTCATGTTTAGCCTTCAAGGGATCGGGATTGACGTATGAATAGTTCAAATAAGATATCTTCATAATATGACGTATAGAGAAATATAGGTTCGGAGAAAAAGAAGACATCAGACTAATGGAAGTTAATGTAATAACAACAGAAGAAAGTATGGAAGATGGCAATCCGTCTTGTGCTTGTACTTGAAACTAAATTACGCTGTAATAACGAAGAAATTATCTTTGCGTTGGAAGATTTGTTGGGATCTTAACTGCCCTAGTTTTCCAAGACGAAGGACGAGATTACATAGACACTTTAGTAATTTTACTTAGAATATGTTGCAGCAGATCTGTACTTATAAAGTTATAAATGAGTAAGTTTGGATGGATGTTTGTTACTAAATCACACCAGAACGGCTGAACGGATCTGGATGAAATTTGGTACAGAGATATACCTATTATAGTCTGGAATACCACATAGGCTCCTTAATTGTTTTTTTTTCTCACTCACAGACATTAAAATTTCCATGCGAACAAAGTCGCGGGCAACAGCTTGTCTCTTATAAGCAGTGATCGGGTAATCGGATGCATATTTACCTAAAGGTCATTTTTGGTTAGGAAATTATGGAAGCGGCTTCTTAAAACATATTTTTTAAATATAAATCCCGGGATTTCAGAAAATTCGGGAATGCGAAACTAGTCTGTAACATGGTGAGGAAACGTCGTCTTTAGCATGTAGTATTTATTTTAAAAAAAAACAGGGTAGTTACATAATTATTATTGTGTATTTACTTGAAGTTAATTTTAAGCTCCCCATCAATTTATGACTTTGTAAGAGGAATAGTAGGTAGTAGGTATTAATTTTAAAAAAATGAATACAATTATACTTTATTGCACATAAGTACACGATACAAAACCTCTCAAGTACTATAAATATCCTTTATTGAAGTCTACAAAGGTGCTGATATCCTGATTGGGCGTAAATATTACCTACCCACGATTTGATTCTATAATAAAAACAGTAAATTTGTTGATTCCGAAATCCCGGGATTTTTTCGATACAAAGGTGCATTCCATAATATTAGCCAACACCTTAAACTAAGTAAATATTCCTACACCCGATTTGATTCTATAGTAAAAAAAAACTAAATTTGTCGATTCCGAATTCCTGGGATTTTTTCGTTACAAAAGTGCATTCCATAATAGTCAACAGCATATATTCGGATGCATATTTACCTACACTTTAGGTAAATATGCATCCGATTATCCGATCACTGCTTATAAGTAGAAGGAAGGAAACTTTGCTAATAAGGCTTTGGTTAGCCAAATCCTGTTTTAGATCTTCATAACAGCATACTGCACTTAATAAAATTATGGATCAGCCGCTATGCGTTGACACTCAACGAACAAACCTATAATTTGCGTGGTTGCGGTTAATTTATCAAACAAACAACAATACAGAACGAAAAATGACGTAACACGTTCATAATTCCTCATTTAGCCGAATGGATAATTGGACACATTGAGCTGCGACGCAATCATCCCATCGATCATACCTAACTGATTCTATATACGCGTAAAACGATGCAGGATTATGAAAATGAATTTTAATATCCGCGCCTACTGCGTTTGATGGCCAGCTAAAATTATTTTGATGGCTTTATGTTTGAAAGGGTTACCAGTGGATTTGAAGAGGTTTTAAATGTTGCTACTAATGAAATATTTATAAGAGCGAAGGCAGTCTATGGCAAGATTTAATTCAGAGAAAGGCCTCTGAATAATGGTGCTATGACCAAAGCAGCTGCATCAAAGATACCTAGGAAACATGTAAGAAAGAAAGAAATATTTATTTGTCGCAGGGACATGACGTGCATACAAACAAAATAAGTTAACAAAATCATAAGCACAACAAATATTATAAATACAAGAGGATAGAAACAACAAAAAAAAATAGTTAACAGCTTGCACGTCATGACTGCGACAAGCAGGTTTCCACTCAGCATGATGCTGTGCTACGGGGGCTCGCAGCACAGAGCTGGTTTTCAGTGGTCACCCGTAAACAAAACGTAGGACTGTGATGGCTGGAATCTTCATTAGAAAGAACAAATTATGAACAAAAATCTGTTTCAAAATTGAATCATACATGTCTTCTACAGCTTTCATACTGGCTAGCTACGGGTAGTAAGACTTAAGACAGTTATTTCTACTTAGAAAACTTATCTCAGAAACTTAATTTGAAAGCCATGCAGCCGCTATAACTCTATAAGCCTATTAACCGCTATCTCCTGATCGCAGCGGTGTTTTAAGCGTTTCATATCATAGCATTTTATAATCGCAACGTCCATAATTCTGTCTCAGTTTGTTCTGAGATAATGATATAAAAAAATAATAAGTCACTTTAAATTGAAAGACTCTTTTGGTCTATCGATTCATGAAGGCTTATTTATAAAATCGAAATGTTTTCGCTAGATAATTCAATTTTAGTTACAACTCATAACCGCTTATGTGTATGTCTTCATGAATCTTGGATCATATAAACGCATCATCAGCCGCGACCCGAGTCATTGCGAGTAATCCATCACGCATTTGACCTGTAGCCATTCACAATATGATGTATAGCTTCGTCTACGTCACTGTCGGCCTAGTAAATATGAGGGAAGAAATGATAGAATACTTACAGCTGGAAGATATTGTACAGCAGAATAATATTCTGAATTTTTATTTGGTCAGTTTAGACGTAAGCAAACTACGCGCTTTGGACGTGGAATTGCGGACACCAGCCAGATCATCATCTGCGTAGCCTTTTCCCAACTATGTTAGGGTCGGCTTCCAGTCTAACCGGATGCAGCTGAATACCAGTATTTTACATGGAGCGACTGCCTATCTAACCTCCACTACCCAGTTAGTACTAGGTAATATGATACCCATTAGTAATACTGGTTGTCAGACTTTTCGGGCCACTGACTACCTGTAACGACTGTCAAAGATCTAAAAAAAGACAGCCGGGACCAACAGCTTAACGCACATTCCGAGGCACGGAGGAAACTCGGTATGTAATGGGTTCCGCAGACCAACATAGGCAAGCACGGGTTAACCTAAAGATCGATCACCACCAGCCAGATATAGAATGCAAAAATTCAGCGGAACAATTAGATACGAAACAACCTTTCATTAGAAAACAAAAAAAAAATGGCTTGCCTACTCTAATTATTTCTAAAAAGGAATACGCTAACGAATCTGCCATTGTTTTCAAGTCTCAAATGAAAACAGATCTCCCTGATAATGAACAGACAAAAGCTTTATGTTAAATTAAATTCAAATACAAGACTAAAAAGCTGGGAACAAATATTTTCAAATAAAAGTTTTCGACAAGACAAGAGGGACTCTCGAAGAGCATTTGAAGGTAATCTTGGAGGCGCTGTAATTCACAGAGAACGCGTAGGCGTTGAACTGAGGCGAGTTAATTGAAAACGAAACAAGACCAACAATAACACAGCCTGTTACAGGAATATTTGAAACGTTGTCGACGGTAACTGAATTCATTTTGGAGGAAGCTTGCAAATTGTCTTAGGAGGCTTGAGGTTTGGCTTCATTTGGAGCCCCTTCAAAATGCTCATTCACATTTGATTTCACCATGGATCCCTTTTCAAAATCCCTGTATCGTAGGGAGTAATTTTAATTCATTCTACATACAATCAGTTCATAGAATAATTCACATTTTCATTGTTTCATCCGTTGATTTTACTACTACCAACGAATATTAGTCTTGGTTCGTAGGAATAATCATATAAAATGCGGTAGAAAACTGCTACTCATAGATTTAATTCTCTGGGAGTTCCCAGAAAACTATCCCGGTACGTAGAAGCATGCTTCTGATATATTAATAAAAAGCATTTTTCTCTTGTGTATACTTTCTGGAAATTGGATGGCAAATAACATTCTTTGTTGTATTTTATGAAGTATAAACATGTATTCTGTATTTAGACAGTATCATAAACCTTTTCTCTTTTAAATTTTCTCGTCTTATTTTATATTTTCTTTTACACAGTGATTTATTGAGAGAAGACCTCCGATTTTGCCCGAAGTAAATTTTTCAAAATTCGTGAAAACGGTTTCATCTTTCCCGAAAATAAAGTACTATAATAAATAATAATAAAGACTTCTTAACAATGAAAATTCTCATCTAAATATGAATAGTAATTTATTCAACGAATATGAGCAAAGCGCGCGTAACGCAAACGATTCATTCAAATTAAAATGACAATAACCTTACTTTGAATAACAATTGTCTACATTATTATTATTTTTTATTAAGAGTACACAAGTCGGCGGCACGAACTAGTTGGTGGCCGGGGTTAAAATGCATGCTATCTCATCCGACATCACGTGCGAAATGGATAGAGGCTGTGATGAGCTGTAAGAAGCTAGTGCGCGTACACATACACACTCCTAACGCTGTGTGACGCATATATGATGATTGACAACGAAAACGAGCGCGCGAAATTTTTTATAAAGATCTTTGGGAATATGGATATCATGAAAAATCTATTGAATGTATCTATTCAAAATAAAATTATTTGCATTTTTGAACAACTAATCCATCCCTGTATGGTAACTATTTTGCAAGTTTCCTTCTTCTTATGGTATTTATTTCCGCCCAAAGATGCGTTAAAATTAGTGTTGAAATATGGAATTTTTGACGCTCATAACTTTCAAATGTATGTTTTTTTTTACTTTTTTGTTTCCATACAGGGCTAGATAATGATGAGACCAATTGATATCATTTTTTATTTTGAACGTACACCATCGAACAGTGGAGTAATCGCCATACTACATTTGTATGGAAGTATCACCGGCTAGTGCACCCTTAACTGTAAAATATAAAGGTAGACTTTTTGTAGATATTCATTCAAAAAGCAAGAACAAAATATAGCATTTTCTACTGAATACTGAAATCAGTTCGTTCTAGTTCAATTTAGAATATTGATCGCTTCAATATATTGAATACGCTGCCTGAACTCAAAAGTGTCTAAATAAATAAGGACTTGGAAGTCTATTGGAAATCAGAGAAGCAAAATTGAATATTGATGTTTAATTAAAGTTTAAAAGCAGTGATAGCCTAGTGGTGTGACCGTCGGACTGCCAAGTCATAGGTCTCGAGTTCGAACCCAAGGCACGCACCTCTGATTTTTCGGATTCATGTGCGTATAGTATAATTATCACTTGCTTTTCGGTGAAGGAAAACATCGTGAGGAAACCAGCATGCCTGAGAGATATTTCTTGACGGCACGTAAAGCCAAGTCAGAGGCCCATGGGCGGCCTAAAAACTCACCAGACACCAGGTTACGAACTAACCACACGATAAAGAAAGAAAGAATTAGAGTTTTATAAAAGAAGCTTTTCAGGCAAAGAAAAATATATCACAACCTTTAGGCAATGTTGCAGGTCTTTATAACGACTTGCGAGCTGAACAGCGGACGTATTCAAGAGTCGCTGATGATGATTACTTCCTGTGCATGTCACAGGCTCAGCGTGACTTAATGTTACCTAGCACTAGCTTTTGCCCGCGCCTTCGCTTGCGTGAAGGTTGGGATTTATCCTGCGGGAACGTATTACGGATACATAAAAAGACCGGTACGAAAAATCCTACATCCTAAACCAGGTCATGGTCCGTTCGTATGTCAAATTTTAGCCAAATCCGTTCAGCCAGGCTGACTAAATTACTTTCTTTAGATAATGCTTCTTTTCTTTTGATAGGTTTTAGAAGAAAATTTGATAATTTATCGAGCACAAAAAATACACGAAATAAAACATTTTCAAACCAAACTAAACAAAAGAATCTAATAGAGGTTTTTGAATTGAGTAATTTGTGGTAAATCAATTTATTTTAGAAATCCCAAGTTTTCATATTTCAATTTCGAGAAGCATTATTACCGATTGAAGCACAGCTTGATCGAACAATACTTTCAAGAGAATGGTATAAAATTGTAGCTAGTATAAGTCAACGATGATTATGATATGATTGCAAATGTCATCTGATTTGGTCTCATCTGCGACCAAAAAATCTATGCTTCCCGTATAATATATTCCAATATGGCAATCGGGTGGCGCTCGGGTCGATCTTTAGGTTAAGCCGAGCTTGCCTAGGTTGGTCTGTGGATGGGTGACCAGCCATTACATACCGAGTTTCCTCCGTGCCTCGGAAAGCACGTTAAGCAGTTGGTCCCGGCTGTCATTTGTAGATCTTTGACAGTCGTTATAGGTAGTCAGTGGCCCAAAAAGTCTGACAACCAGTCTTACCAAGAGGTATCGTATAACCCTGTACTAACTGGGTTGTGGAGGTCAGATAGACAGTCGCTCCATATAAAATACTGGTATTCAGCTGCATCCGGTTAGACTGGAAGCCGACCCTAACATAGTTGGGATCAAGGCTAGGCAGATGAGATGATATTAAGGTGGCAATAGTTAGATGCACGTATATTGTTTGTTGTCGTTAATGAACGTACGAGTACAACTGGAGAACAAATATATCCTAATCCAGTTTACAATCTACCTGAGGCTTTTCATCGAAATCAGTTCAGCCGTTAAGGCTTGAAAAGCTTACCAATAGGTAGACTGTCACCTTTATAATGTAAATATGGAAGTATGGATATTTTGTGACCAACCACTTTAATTTAAGCAAGCGAGATCGAAAGCTGTTACCCACCCACCGCTGTTAGACACTAACTGCGCTCGGAATAAAGTTTTCGCATTAAACTACAGTTTCTGGGATTAACTAAATCATTTTAGAAGTGAGAAGTGAAGATTCAAAATATTTACATAATTTATGGTAGCGTGGGATGACGTCTAAAAGACTAAACGAGTTGAAGAAAATAAAAGCTTATTTCACTTCAACGATTTCTAATCGAAAACCAACCAACAAAATTGTTATAAATCGACACATTACGGGCATAAAACCAGCCGCTTAAATTGTATTTTGAACGAGTCTAATCCCTAAAGAATAGTTATTAAACGAAGATAATGAACAGCATTCAGGCAACTCTTTAAAATCCATTAGATTAACTCATCAAATAACCTGATTCAGCAGAACCATGCTGAACTAACTGACACGTCCAATAACTCCAGACAATAAAGCAAAAGCGTATGATTGACAAATGATCAATAAACTTTACTGGACTATAAAATTGGAGTCGACTTGGATAAAAGCCGTTTAGATTTACGATCCTTCAAATTACACTGACTTGCAGAGTTGTTGGGGCAACCATGCATAGTAGCGCGCCATCGACTTTGATAGAAAATGAAAGCGGCAATCGGAAGAGATGAATAGAGGACGTCATTGAGACCAACAACGATGAATCACTAAAGAGCGTAAATTATCTGTAGCAATTGAAATATGGTGTTTAATAACGAAAAACGATTAGTAAATTACTTACACTTTGTAAACTTTGAAATAATCACACTTAATATACAACGTTATCCCATGGGCGCAGAAAGAAACCAAAGAGTCACCTGCTATCATCATCATCATATCAGCCCGGAATCACCCACTGCTGGGTATAGGTCTCCCTTTTTTTCCGCCACACTTCCCGGTTCTGTCACCTGCTATGGTCCTTACATACTCTTTTCTCCTCCTTATCACCTCACATAATAGTGTAGTGTAATCTATTTGTGACTTTACCGCGAGTGTAATATAGGCTCAGCTATTTATATGGACACAAGAACAAAGTAACTTCGCCTTAACAGACGCGACGTAAACGCAATGGACGTGCTCTTAGATATAATTTTACTTTTAGCAAATACATTGAGATTAAAATGGCTTATTAGCCATATTAGGCTAGATTGTAATATTATAAAAAAAAAAAACTGACATAACAATCACTCCTGTTTTTTCCCAAAGAATGAAGACACTAGGAAAAAAAAAAAAATCAGGACCAAAACGGTTTCTCAAACAAAATCATCGTTAAACGAGCACTTGAACAGGAAGGCTGGGTGAAAAGCAATTTGATTACAGCCATTTTCATGTTTACAATATAATCAACTTAGCCGATCGTTTCTCTATACGAAATTGTCGGCGAGAGGCGGAGCTTCGTCGATGGAAATAAAAGGAACACAGCCTCTCGGATCTAAGCCATCTTAATGAACCTGTCAAAAAGGCTAGCCCACTCGGAAAATGCTATCTTTGCTGCCAATGACCAATTTCCCAATAAGTTTTTTATAGCTATCTCATATTAAATCACGTTGTACCAATATAGCCAGCAGCTTTTATAAATGGAACTTTTCATCAAATTAAATCAGCTGAAAAAAGCTGCTCATAAAAGTATTATTTTCATTTCATTAACATTCAATAAAAAAATATTCAACTGTAAAAGACGTTGATCAATTCAGTACGAAAGAAGAAGAATTCAATACGACGATCTTTTGAATACATATTAGCCTGCAGCCATCGTGAAACGTTCGCCGGTCGGGAACTTTTCAAAGTATTTTATGGGGCAATGAAAATTTAATCTGGGAGAGGCAGAGCGGGCATAATGAGCGACAGTGGATCGCAATTAAGAGTAGAAACGAGTCCGACCTTTCGACCCGTACACAATTTAGCAATAAAAATACCACTATAGCACTCACGGGGTTGGTTTCGACTCGAATAATGACCCAGTATATCATTAGCGCTTTATAGATAGACAATGGATCGAAATATACTTTCCAGTAGCTATCCAGTCGTGGTATAACCAATTAAAGATCGAAATGGTTTTGTTGCGTGATGATAAACTGTTACCGATTTAAATTGTAAATAACCTCCTAATTGTAAATCAGCTTATTATCACAACACAAGCATAAATAGCCGTCTGTAACGTTTTCACTGCTGCCATAGACTATGGATAGAAGGGAGTGGGTCGCAATCTACCACGCGGTCGCCGATCGTGTTGGTGGATGTCAAAGTCTTTGAATTATATCATCTGCCTAGCCTTTTCTCTACTATATTGGGGTCGGCTTCCAGTTTAACCGGATGCAGCTGAATACCAGTTTTTACATGGAGCGACTGCCTAACTGAACTCCACAACCCAGTTAGTACTGGGTAATAAATACGATACCCCTTGTAAGACTGGTTGTGAGACTTTTTGGGCCACTGACTACCTAACGACTGACAAAGATCTACAAATGACACCCGGGGCTTAACGTGCTTTCCGAGGCAAGGAGGAAACTCGATATGTAATGGGTGGTCACCCATCCACAGACCAACCTAGGCAAGCACGGCTTAACCTAAACATCGACCCGAGCGGCTGTTATTATTTAGCCTCGAGCTCCTCAAGTCTTTGAATTATAACAGACTCTAAATCAATTCAGTGAAAGTCCATAAACGTTCTTAGATCGCTATTTGCCATTTCATTCAGAAATAAATAGCCTTATAGACCTCATCGTGACTTCAGCGCGACCGGAGCGTCAATAAGTCGTTATCACGAACTATTACTCGATAAAATGTATTGACCGAGAACGAGAACTACCCTTTCGGATAACTTAAGTAGCTTTCAGCTATATAAATAGTTTTACGAAAGATGGTAGTGCTACTTGGTAGCAGTCATAAAATTCTCGCGAACCAAAAACTTGTTTAAAAAGAACTTATTCTTTTAAAGAATCTTTTAAGTTATTAAACTTTACGTTATCTGAAGAAACAATCGTAAATATGCGCTAAAAGAAAGTTGTTTGAAACAATTCCCAAACTCAATGAAAATGCTTTTAGATTCTTTGAAACTCGAAACGTAGTCATATAGTTCTCCGAATATAGGTAGACTAGAGGCCCGTCCCGGCTTCGCACGAGTGGATATGATTTTTTTAATATTTTTACCTTTTATTATCTTTTCTAGCAATAAATATAGCCTAAGTTACTCAGGGTGAATGTAGCTTTCTAATGGTGAAAAAATTTTTGAAATCGGCACAGTAGTTTTTGAGTTTATTCATTACAAACATACACGCACACACACACACAAAATACAAATCTTTCCTCTTTATAATATTAGCGTAGATGCTAAATTCTGATGCAAAAAGGAGATCTTTTGTAAAAGAACAAGGTCAACGAATTTGCAAGGAGAAACTTTTCTGGAATAATATTCCATCGTTTATGAGATAAGAGCGCCGATGGGCCGTAAATATGGAGCTTAGGCAGGTGAACTGCCAGTGAGCGCTTTTAGCTCAACCATTGAGGATGAAAAGTGGCTCTGTGAGATGATACGGCGAGACCGTAACGACAGCAAGATACTTCGGATTTATATTTATGGTCGTTCAGTAAAGGGTTCATCAGACTATTGTTAAGCCGAAGAGTGGATTCATACAGAGCCCAGGTAATATTCTAAAGCTTTTAACAAGCTGCGCTTTCGTGAAAGTGTTCATAAAATATAATGGGTGCACTGTCTGGAATAAACTGGATTATAATTGCACTGTTAACTTGGCTGTTTTATTACTAATCTAGGATTCGAAATAAATGTTTTATCGTAATAGCTAGCTGTATTAAAATACGCGTAGAAAGATATAACTAAAGCACAAGATGTCCCACCTCCAACGAGAAAACCACTATCAAATTGACTATTTTCTCACTCGAGAAACGTACAATAGATGTTGGTCCTGTTGTGTCAGTAAAAGAAGTAGCTCTAGAGAGAAGTTTTTAGTTGCTAGCTCTACTCAATCTTCGCAAAACTATGGAGGCGGTGGAACAGGACCCTAAGGCGCGAATTATGCAGAAATGGTGTAAGGTGAAGCGCAGGCATGATGCCGCTTCAAAACGTTTTCATACAAAATGTACGTAGTCGACGTGTCATGAATTACACTCAAGCGGCGCGGCACAGGCACGCCGTTCTTTCGTTTCGTTATCCGTTCCACGCCTGCGCCGCACCTTCACCTTACGCCGTTTCTGTAGACATCTTTCGCCGTTCGTACCACCTAAAGTTGTTACACTTCCTCAACCATATCCTCTTCTAATCTTTTAACTCCTCAACATACCTGAAAGGAAGAAACAGCAAGCTGCGAGAGCCCGTCCACGTAAGGGCCGAGCACGGCATGCTCGCGCACACGCAGTGATCGCCTCGTCGTCTCGGGGTCTAGCAGGTCGTGTACTCGTTCGTTGTATATTTCCATGTATGACACCTCCACCTGGTAGAAGATAAAGTATTTTAGAAGTTTTTAAAGCTAGATGATAGTTACAAAGGCCGAAAAGACTAGAATAATTATTTTAAGGAAAGGACTCCTTAGACCTTGAAAGGGTGGCTGGGACAGATTGGACAGGGTAGTCAAAAGATAGGCTGTTGTTTGCTTGTGGCATGGAAGAGGCCTATGTCTAGCAATGGACTTCAATAAGCTAAATTGGTTGCTCACTGTTTAACTCTTCCGCTAGCCAACATCGGAAAGTTAGAAACAGAATGTCTTGATAAAGAGAGAGATAACCTTGGTATGAAATGAAAAGACTTGGCTCTTGGGCTTCTAGTCTGAGAAGATCCATTTGCAAGAGTTAATACGGTCATCAACAAACATCAACGTCATCAGGATTACCCAATATCTTCTGACATTCTACCAACAACATAAAGGACATAGCTTTAGCTCTGAAATAGATATTACGTTTGATAGTCACTATTAATCCTGCGTGGAGACATATTGCTAGGCCATCACCTGTGAATGTCATAATAACGCGTTTCTGTTTTCTGTTAGTTGATCAATTAAGGCGATTAACGGCTAATATCACGAATAGACCGTGTAGTGTAACCTATTAAGATGTTACTTAGTCACTTTCAGGTGTAACAAAATGACTGAACAAGAAGTATTATTAGGATACTGCCATATACTCTTAGAGGTATGGGGAACAAGGTCTGTTCCTCATCCTTGAAGAAAATAGAGAATCCTCCGGCCAGTCGAGGTTTGTTTCTGGGGTGGCCTACTGCCCGATGTTTTTTTTGGCCTGTCGGATATATCTTAATCTCGCAAATAACTCGGCAATATAAATTGATTATACCCAGAATTTGGCTACAAGTTTGACGCCCTTCAGTTCCTGCAACGGTAAGTGTGCCATCGTTTGTGAAAACAAGTTTGGGCGATGAAGGTTTTTTACATGACGATGGGTATGATCCATAGTTCGTATGCGCGCATCGCGACAGAAGCTTGAGTAATAACCATATTGAAGAGCACTTCTTAGTAATTATTGTTCAAGAAAATAAAAATTACTTTGTGACGTTCACTAGCTGTCGGCTCTTCCTCCTTTCTGTCCTCTGACCTCTTTTAGGCCCAACATGGGGCATCATTCATCCTTGGAAGAAAATAATGTTACCTTATAAGTGAGTGCCGGTGGTGACTGTTGTACTTTGATCCTTTCGAACAAAGAGTCGCACAGCCGTGGGATGATGCCACCTTCATCAGCCCCCGGCGAGCCCATCATCGTATATGATTTCCCTGAACCTGGACAAAGAGAAAGGAATACGTTAGAAATACAATTAACTGATAAAATAATTAAGTTAATCCTGGAATGTCTCATGGAAATTGCTGTCTGAAATTATATTTATGTTAGTTCGGATGCTACGATGTAAGTATAAAGCATCAAGTCCGGCTTTATACGGTTATTTTCCTCGTGCATAATGTTTTTTTTTTCATACTGTCTGGATTTTGGTACCCCGGGGGGTAGTCGAAGAGAAAATGTCGACATCGCTTGTCGACTCGACTATAAGTCCTGTCACGTAAAAAGAACGCTGAGCGACAGTGGAGGGGATGTGTTTGCGCACGTTATACAGCCACGTCCTAAAGTACTAAGCTATTGTTTTATAATATAAGTATATTGTTTCATTGTAGAATCGTAATAGGTACTTTACTAGCTACTTGGTACTTTGGAAAAGGCTGGAATAAAAAAGTTGAGAAAGTTTGTTTGAGCGGTCAGCGTCCTTATGCTTAAAATATGACGTGTTAATTACTTCCGATATCCTATTTACAGAATAAATAATTTCGGCTCATTTTAGCTCTGCAATGTATCTCTTATGTAAGAAGCTGAATACCCGGCTGGGAACTTAAAGCTGTTACTTCAAAGTAGTGTTAACAGTACCATTACAGTCGTAGCATGAGGCGTTCCATAGTTTTGCATAACCCATGGGAGAAGCGTGCGAATTTATGTATCCGGGGCACTTCTCGTACTCGTTGGTACTGCGATTACATCTCTTCCGGGATGACAATAATACAGGCATTTGAATAGTTATTTTTGAGGAATACTGTGTTCTCCTAGATTATTTTGCTGTTTTTAGAGATACCAGTTTATGGGCCCGAGGGAACTATTTAAGCGTTTATTCGGTTGACACATTTGCGGACACTGAAGAAGACACAATATAAGTTTTATTGTTACGACAGCTATAAGGCTGCCAGTACCCAGGAAGGTGTTAAAGCTTTATGGACTTCTTTTTGTGATATTCCTTCATGATCAACTGTCGTTTCCTTATAAATTCCACGCCTGCGCCGCACCCTACGCCTTACGCCGCGCCGCTTGAGTGTAATTTACGACATGTCGCCTACGTACATTTTGTATGACAATGTTTTGAAGCGGCATCATGCCTGCGCCGCGCCTTCACCTTACACCGTTTCTGTTTAATTCGCGCCTTACAAAGGTCCTAAATCTCCATAAAAAGCATCACAAACCAATAACAGACATCCTCAATATTGTATTACGCCAATTTTCCAATATAGAGCAGGTGAGTAAACACAAATTGAAACTGAACGCACTCTGCTCTTTCAATCAAACTGAAACGTTGCGCTCACTAAACGTGAAAGCGCTTCATTTGTAAACAAGCCTGCACGTTATACTGAATCTATGTCCCGCTTCAAACTGTTAATTTGAATCATAAATCAATGGAGTAGGAACTAAACTGCTATGCCGTGTGAAAGATCTGGAGATGTGTTAAAATAAACAAGTGTTCGTTTATGTGTTTACATATGATATCAAAGTATTGCGCTTCAGAAGATTTAATTAGTCGTTAAAAATAAGTTCTGTTGAATTAAAGTAAGTCTGTAGCTTTGACCACTTTTCTTTTGAAAAACACCGATGCTCTAAGTCTAATCAAATTGGATCGATGATCACAGACGGTCCCACAAGTACTTAAGATCTCCTCCTTTCAATAACTTTAGCAAATCCAGCGCCTAGACTTTCAACTTTTTGAGAAACTACAAAACAATACAATTTGGAACAATAAATCATGACAGGACAAACTTTAATAAATAAATTGTTTACTCTATCTGTTTGAACAAGAAGTGATTGTAGAAAATCGAGTCTAATGCCTGTTTTCACTAAAATTAGATGAAACTTAGAAGAAGAAAAATAAGAATGAAAAAAATTGAGAAGAGAAAAATCATCATCATTATCTGCCTAGCCTTTTCCCAACTATATTGGGGTCGGCTTCCAGTTTAACCGGATGCAGCTGAATACCAGTATTTACATGGAGCTACTGCCTACCTGACCTCCACAACCCAGATAGTACGAGGTAATACGATACCCCTTGGTAAGACTGGTTATCAGACTTTTTGGGCCACTGACTACGGAACGACTGAAATAAAAAACGAAAAAAAAAAGAAGTGAAAAATTAGATGTCTAAATAAAAACGCACTGTTGGATTTTCAACGGTTGGCTCAGCACCGAGAGTTGAAATTCCTACAGTGCTTTTTTATTTAAACATTAATTGAAGTTTTGTTAAAGTTAATGAAAACGGTATGTCCAGAACAATTTAGGGAGTGCCAAGTTGTCCACAGATAACAGTTCTGATTGCGAACAATACAAAGTTTGGCATTTCTAGTTCAAAACTTTATGTTCATAGATGACTAAACAGCAAAATGACTAAGTTTGAAGAAACTTAGATGTTAGGGGCCAACCTTAATATAATTTAATCAAGTCGAAATTAAACTGTGGATGAATTGCTCCAAGTTTAGCGGTATCGGAGCTAATTGTTCTCCTGTGGCCTATCGCCTAATAAGATACACAATATGAAACTTTGTAAACAGGTTTACCCTTGCGGGCGAACTGAGAATTTTACAGCTAACTCCGACTGACATAAAGCTGTATCAAGTCTTTGATCACTAATGACGGCACGGTTGGCGCAGTGGCTGACCGATTGACTGCTGCGCTTCGTGTCGCGGGTTCGATTCCCGCACGGAACAAATATTTGTGTGGCTTGCAGTTAGTTGTTCCAGGTCTGGCTGTTTGTATATGTGAGCTTAAATGTTTGTAAACGCACCCACGATACAGGAGAAATTTCTAGCCTGGGGCAACGTTTAACAAAAAAAAAAAATAAGTCCGTTATCGAATGTCACGAAAGTTGTTGTGATTAAGTACTAGTACAACTGTTCCATATTAAAGTGCAATACCTGCACGGTCATAATGGAACTGCTGACTTTTTTTTAGTAACCGATGAAAATGTTAACGCTTATGGGTCCATAACTAAAGTAGCACTGAGTCCATCGTACAAGTTTGTGCCACGATCTCCCATCCTATGTGTTTCAACAAGAGGTTTGATAACAAATAAGGAAGACTAGAATTTTATTCACTATTTCACTACGTACTACTAAGTGAAACCATAATTAAAATTAAATTAATTTTTTTTTTAAATCCCTACGAAAAAATAAAAGATGAAAGATAAATTCCACTTTCATCCCCCATATCTAGTAAATGGCTGCACCGATTTTGATAATAACGTATCTAAGAACCATCGCCAAGAAACTAGCTTTCAAATTAAAAAAAATGCATCCAAATCGGTTCACTCATTTAAGAGCTACGATGCCAGCGACAGACACACACACATTGCGGTAAAGCTTATAACACCCCTCTTTTTGCGTCGGGGGTTAAAAATGAACGCGCGATATTATAAGCACTGTTGGAATTTCAAATGCAACAGTGCGTTTTTGTTCAGGCACTTATTTACTTCTTAGTGAAAATGGGCAATAGTATTTTTCTCCAGTACTCTAGGAATATGAGATACCTACGATATATTTTTCTCAGTAATAAAATATCTTAGCAGGACAAGATCAAAACTTCCCTTATCAATATCAACTACGATCGACTTTCTCACAAGTATATAAGTAACGTCATGTCGAGTAAATAAGTTTCCCTCGCGATACAGTCAGTAATAAACTTCCAAGCAACATAATATCACATTTATCTTACTGACAATAAATAAAGACATATCGTAAGGAAAGTTAGGAGACATGCTTCTCCCAACTTCTAGAAATGGATTACGGTGATCTTAGATTGAACAGAAAACAGCTAAGGTTGTATGTTATTATAGTCATCCAGTACCTGTAGGCTAATGTCTGTTTTCAGTATCATTAGTTGACACTTGAATTTGAAATGAATAATAAATCAATAATATTTTTATTGGCACACACAAGTTGGGTTAACTACAAATAGAGAAACATAATACAATGGGCAAAGTTAAAAAAAAAAACAAAAGTGGAAGAAGCCGTGCTAGGCACAGCAGGTTCAATTTTAATAATAGATGCGTTTTAAGGCTCTACTTTCAGCGCCGAGCTGAGTGAAAATCTAACAGTGTGCTTTTGTCTAGTGTAGTGAAGTGCAGTGAAAGCGGCCATAGTATAATCAGCCTTTAATATTCCCACTGCTGGAATACAGGCCCCCTCCCTATGGGAGGAAAACCGGGCACTCAGTCTACTGATTGTACAAGGAAAGTTGGGTCTTTCCGAGCTCATGTCATTTAATTGGATCCTACACGATCCCATTGCTCTTTTTCATCCCACACAAATTTTCCCTTTCATTGGCGCATTCGCCTCTCAGTCAAGGTTGGGTTCCACGTGTCACACGAACCCACGTGTTACAGTCACGTCCACCAATTTGTATACACTTACCTAAATTCAACATGCAACTTTGAGATAAGACCTATTTCGTCATCAAAATAGGTTCGCCTTTAAAAGTTGCTATAAGAATACACAATGATGCCCATGACAGTTCATAACAGACAAACTCGTAATTGAAGAGTTTATCGTACCAACGTGGATAAATTATATTTTATATCTCGTAATAAAACACGATGTTTTGAGATGACTTCATCAGTGAAAATGAAACTAATTGACACATGTTTTAGCACTAAATCAAGCGCAATTCTTTAAATTAATAACAGTCTAGCGAAACAGACAGAAAACTGAAGTGAGACTCACGTAGACATTACATATCAATGTCACATTTCGTGAAACACGACGTGTCTGTATTTACACGCTACGTCAAGTTGACGTGCTACACACAATATTTCATCGTCTTTGACAGATTAGTAAGAAACTTGTGTACAGTAGACCGCACTTTGGGGGTAACAATTTGACCTTGAGCTGGCGTAGCGTAGTCATCATCAACACCTTCCATTAGTCCACTAGTCGACAAAGGTCACGCCAATCAACTCGATTTACAGCAATTCTCGCATCCAACTGCCATCAGCCACCTTGCAAAGATCGTCACTCCACCTAGCCTGAGGGCATCCTATCTTACTTTTGCCAGTCTCAATTCCAGAACAAATCTACGCGAACGATCATCGATTCTACGGCCAGCTAATATGGCCGGGCCTTTGCCAGTCTTTCTTAATTACACTTATTCTGTTTTTCTGCCGGATCACTAGCACAGTACAGACTTTCAATAGAATACGAGCCCAGCTTATACTGGTTATGTAAAAAGTTGTATTGTAAATTACAACTGGCATGCGGCCTACAGTACGACCTCTGTCATTTTCTACACCCGTAGAGATACGTCGAGTTTTTCACTGTCACAACTGGAAAAAGTTCCCGAAATTCCTTTACCAACATAACATAGTAAAGGTAAACTTTACTGACAGCACGTGTAATGTGCTTCTCCGGGAAAGATAAACAAGCAGGTAGCTGAATATGGCGGGCTTTGGACGGAAATTACTTAATAAGATAAAATACGCGTTTAATTTCCTCGTGAAATATCTGATATTGACATAAATGTATAAGAGAAATTCGTTACCTTTTAGATTCAGTTAAGTCTCGCTTTCATTCAGTTTAGTTTTTTGAAGCATAATCAAATTGAATTAACGTTTTTATAACTTCAATTGTTGTTCAGCCCAACAGAAGTAAAACCCAATTGAATGAAATATTTTGGACGTTTGGAGCTGATGTACTGTCAACTATGACAGAAGTCCAATCACTAAATGTTTCGAACATTCCCACCGTTCAATATTACAGGCCTCGATGGACATGCTGCGTTACAAAGGGAAACCATAATAACTGAATCACACTAGCCTCAAAGGGTGGTGGAAACCGCTGGATATAGAGCGCTGTGTGACACACGTCAACAACATCTGTTACGTAATTACGAAGCGCAGTTGTATCGTCATAAGAGTTCTCTTGTACAGTTCTATAGGAACTCTGTGGCGACGTTTGCAGGAGGCCTAAGTCCAACAGTGAACGTCATTCGACTAAAATGATGATGAATACTTTGAAGAAAAAATATATTTTGTAATTAGTTTATCTAAGGGACCATTGCACCGCAAACAGCAAGCACTTAACTATGTTCAAGTGCTGTCGAATTGTTACAGAATTTTGACATTGACTGATCTTGAACGCGGTTTAGATGTGATGTTGATAGCTTTCAGTTTTAATGATGAAATTTAACTTAACTCTCTTCTCGGTTAATGGCAAAAGCGACTTGAATGTTTGTGAAGCCGACCTTTATTATTTAATTTAGCAAACCCGGCAACAAACAAAAACAACCCAACAGACATAAGTAAAAGGAGTGACATTTTATTAAACAGAAATGTCTTGATCCAGGTCCGACCATAAATATTTTGCGGAAAAACATGGAAAAAGGGCTGACACCTTATTCGTGTCGACAGAAAATTGCCTATACACAAATCAGGGAACGTCATGCAGAGTGGGCACGTACAGATTGAATATTCAGACCGCGTGTATTACATGTAAAGAATAGGATGTATGAGGGATTTGTTATTTATTTTTGGTACGACCTCAAGATTCCTTGAAGTTTCGTTTTACAGGTGAAAGTCTAATTTGGAGGATTTGTAGGTTTAGTTGATTCTTCTTTGCGTGGATAATATCTTTGTCTGCTCGTACTCTTCCTCTCCTCTTTTACGAAATACAATTTGATTACACTTATTTCAAACTGACATTATCCAAGAGCACTCTAACGTCTATCTCTCAGCAGCTAAAGCGTAATTTACCAAAAACCACGAACAAAAAAAAACTTGGGTGTCACAATCGGTCCCATTCCCAGCTCCAAACACGGGAAGCTCAAAAAATAAATCACAGAAGCAACAAAAGGACGAAACACCATGGATTACCGGGTCCCATGTAGTGATGGGTCGGGGGAATATTCTCACACGGAGAATGTTCTCCGATCGAGAATATTCTGCAATATTCTGCAATGTTCCTTCCGACAGAGAATTTACGAGAATTTAAAATTTGAAGTAAAATTGCAAAATTTTAATACAATATATTTTGATTTCAAGGTTTAAAGTCAACTTCTTTTATTGTTATTTTATACTTTACTCGAAAAAAGGTTTAATGAACGAGGTTTCGGAGTGGAAATTGCTAAAATGTATTTATTTAAGAAGTATTGTTGCGGTTATCGTTTCGCGCTGGCCTTTCTTGCCCGTTTGGTGCGTGCCACAACAATAAAATCGCTCGCTCGCTAATTTCCTATTAAATGAAGACGAGTGGACGAAATTTGAAAAAAATAAAGGTATTACTAAAACTAATCGTAGATTGGATAACTTTGGTAGGACATTTCGTTCTTAATTTGGCTGACAGACAGTATTTCAGTTCAACAGCTGTTCGAAGAAGTGTCTGAATTTAAATGTGGCACTGGTTTATGGAGCAAAGAGTTTATTTGGGAAAAGGCTAAAAAGTTTTAAAACATTATATTCAAAAACAGAATTAGGAGCAATCACCCTGAAAATGTTTACTGCCCCAGCAACTTCTGCTTCTGTGGAACGCTCTGTTCCCACATTTTCAAACATGATACTAAAAAACGTAATAAATTCAACATCAAAAGAGCAGGCAAAATTTGTCTGATTGCTCACTGATTGCAATTGGAAAATTATGAACAAACCAAAACTATTAAACAAAGAGTCCGAAGAACTGTCGCAACCCAGTTCAGGGCACGCCACAATAGTGGCGATAAGTCCCCTCTTTGAGGAGTGGCTAGAGAGGCGCCACGGCGCCCTCACCTTCCGCCTGACGCAGGTCCTCACCGGACACGGTTGTTTCGGGAGGTTCCTGCACCGAATCGGGCGGGAGGAAACGCCCGGGTGCTATCATTGCGAGGATCGTCCGGAGGACACGGTGGCGCACACCGTGGAGGTCTGCCCCGCTTGGGCGGAGCTCCGCCGTGTCCTCGTAGCGGCGATCGGCGGCGGCGAACTCTCGCGCCCGGCCCTGGTTCAGGCCATGGTCCGGAGCGAGAGGGAATGGGAAGCCGTCACCTCCTTCTGCGAAGCAGTCATGCTAACGAAGGAGGTGGCGGGACGTGAGAGGGAGAGAATCTCACGTCCCAGCCGCCGCGGGCGACGCACCGGGCGTCGGGGGCCACGTGGTGGCTCCCGGCCACCGTAGGCGCGGGCCTGTGGACGGTGAGTAATGGGTTAGCTCACCGTCCGTCCGTCTTATGACGACAGGCCGTGTCGACGGCGCGTTCGTGTTCCACGCGCGCCTCAAAGAGACGTCAGCAATCAGGAAGGGGCCCGCAAGGGCCGATGCCTGCCGGGGCTTTTGATTTTATTTTATTTTAATTATTTACATCGTAAATCTTTCTTATAATTATTTATTAAAGCTGTTTATTTGTGACTCAATAATAACAGCCGCTCGGGTCGATCTCAAGGTTAAGCCGCGCTTGCCTAGGTCGTCCGTGGATGGGTGACCGCCGTTTACATACATTCTGTGCCTCTGAAAGCACGTTAAGCCGTTGGTCCCGGGTGTCATATGTAGATCTTTGACAGTCGTTACATGTAGTCAGTAGCCCAAAAAGTCTGACAACCAGTCTTACCAAGGGGTATCGTATTACTCAGTACTAACTGGGTTGTGGAGGTCAGATAGTCGCTCCATGTAAAATTCTGGTATTCAGCCGCATCCGGTTAGACTGGAAGCCGACCCCAACATAGTTGGGAAAAGGCTAGGCAGATAAAATGATTAGTAAGTCATAAAGCTTGTTTTAATACAGAAATCCTAATTTAACATTAATATCCATACGAAATTTAAGAGAATTTATGAGAATTTTCTCGGAAATATTCTCGGCAATGTTCTCGCTCAGGAGAATTTATTGAGAATTTAAGTTGTGGAGTAGTTTATTTTGACGTTAACTTAGTTAAACGTTCAAATGCACTCAAAACTATTACTTTAAAAATAGATCGATTCAATAGAGTCATTCAATTTTTAAATTCTCGTAAATTCCCTTCCAAAAGAATATTCTCGAGAACTTAACAGCAAAGTTCTCGCAAGGAGAATATTCTCGGGAATTTACCATCACTAGTCCCATGAAACATTGTGCCGACATAACTCTTTCCGACCGTTACCGTTCGCTATGGGGATGTCAACTTTTATTTGAACACATACTTGTACGGCTCGGAAACGATTTTGTTTGGTAAAATGTATATTGGTGGCCGGTAGATTTTCGTTTTTTGGTAATGTAGGTCAAGTAGCTACCCTAAAATAATGAGAGAATAGATTTTATTTTTAACCCCCGAAGCAAAAAGAGGGGTGTTATAAGTTTGACCGCAAAGTGTGTGTGTGTCTGTCTCTGGCACCGTAGCTCTTATACGAGTGAACCGATTTGGATGCAGTTTTTTTTTTATTTGAAAACGTTTTATAAAAATCCGTGCAGCTATTTACTAGATATGGGGAATGGAAGTGGGTATGAAAAATCGAATATTTTCAAATATACCCAAGTGGGGTATCAAATGAAAGCGCATGAGTGTATATTAAAATTAGACATATTTTATCAAAATCGGTGCAGCCATTTACTAGATATGGGGGATGAAAGTGGGTATTTATTTTCATGTTTTATTTTGTCGTTGGGGGTTTTTTAAATTTTATTATTAAAACAAAAATCAAATTGGCAAATTGGATTTGGAAAAGTAAGAAGACCTTTTTTAAATAGATAAGTTTAATTATAAACACAAATGAACTAAATTACCCAGAATAGGTTGCATAGGTGAATAGGTTAGCTCAATTCACTTATTGATAACTGATGAATAATCAAGTATTCATGAGGTAAGGAATCTTCACATAACACACAAGCATAACGATAGTACGGTTGGGATATGGAGAAATTCAGTTATAGCCCCATTCATAACAGTATGGTGGTCAATATTATTTCGAGAAAACTATAACAATAGAAATTAATGCACAGCCTTACTATCTGAAGCACAATCATATCTTCATATTATTGGACTTATAAAGATGAAAATAATGTTTTCCTTCGCCTTATGTTCTTCCTTTTTTCCTCCACACTCATTCATATTAATATACCTACATTAGATTTTACTGAGGTCTTCACTATTGTTTTTTACCCAGTTAGCTTTTATCAAGTTCTTCTTGAAATAACTTTAGAAAAATAACCTTATTCAACGAAGAAATCAATTGAAATTAATACGGCTTTCAGATGAAGCCAGCGGTGGTGTTATTCAAATCAGTTTCAAATCAATATTTGGTAATATTCGTCTGTAGCCAATTTTGTAGCCGCTCGAAATTGAATTATAACTTGGGTGGTGACTGAGGTTACATAGACATATTAATTAAATTGGCACGTGTTCTATTTGACCTAGAAATCAAAACATGTTTCTATTGTTGTGTTAGTAGTTTCTCCTGAAATGATTATCATATCAATTAATTTGATTGGATGTTTTCACTGTAGCGTACAAACGCTAATTGAATTGCCAGTCAAAGTTTGAGCAGTTTAGATTATAAATTGATTGAAGTACTAATTGAATGTTTCTGGAGGCAGTCACCTGTCACGTTCAATACGATTATTTGATGTCAAAATCAAAGTCTCGTCTAAAATTATACTTTTGTTAGCTCTCACACCATGATTGTACTAGAAACCGTCGTTGTAAAAAATAAACAGTTATTTTCTGAAACAAAACTACAGTCGTGACTATGATACAGGGTAAGGGATGATCAAAACCCCTGGCGGTCGTCCAACACCAGAATATGACGCGTCAGCATCATTCCGGACGCTGTCATTTATCACAACCACTCCCGAAATTAAAAGTTGTAGGTAGGAACCTTCTTTAGGTAAGTAATAGGTGTTCGTCTCATCCGAAGAAATAGAAACCAACTGTTTTTCTTGATTGTAGATAATATACTGTAGATTCAAGCCTTGATACTTAGGTATCCTCCATCTTTACTACCTCGTTGGTCTGGTCGCGACTGCTAAGCATGTCCTGGTCCTGAGATTGATTTCCGGGTCGAGCAGTGTTATTGGGTTTTTCCACCAGATATTTCTCAGAAACAGCACAGAGACAGGATTTATATCTTGATTTGTCAGAGTCCCGGCTGATGGAAATAGGCTCGCCCCGTATTACATGAGATTTAAAGATGATTAGCGAACAGTGGAGGTAACACGTTAGCTTAAGCCTTTGGGGATTACAGGCTAGACGTTAGGTTGTTATGTATTTAAAAGTTGTTATGTTATGAAAAGACTTTAAAATCCAGAATTGGGGTAACGCCTATAATCCGTTTAGACAAAAATCCCAATCACAAAATGTATCCGGGCTAAAATTCGGCACCCCAGATAAATGGACGTTACAAACTTTCAGTCGTTAGTGTAGGCACACAGGGGATGATCAGCATTCTGGCGATCTTCCAAATCTTCGCAGCCATGCGTCAGCGTCATTCGGGAGCCATACATCAAGTGACCTGGCCGAATATCTCTTAAAATATACATTATTTCTGTATAAAATATTTCATTAATCAAACTTTAACAAATGTAAATTTTTACGACTTCCAGAAGAATATTATGGACAAACTTCAGAATTTACAAGAAGTCCAGTAAATTCGTCTCGAGTGTAGAGACTATAAAATCACAGCAAACCCGTAAAAACCGTCAGAGTGCATTTGGTTTCAAGAGATAAATGTGCGGTAGAATTGGAAATTTCGTAACCTAACCGAATTTCGTTCCAAATTTTTTCCGATCTCACTGGTTTATTTTCTTTTATAATACACGTGTTTATACAGGGTGTAAACGGACCCTTCACGAAGCCGTCTACCAAGCATCATTTACATCAAACAAAGTAACTTTACGCAAAATTATTTCTGGGAGCCGAAATTTTTTTTGGGGTGAAAAAATTACGTTTTACGGTAGGATTCAATGTCACGCACTCAAAACATTGTGCTGATGGATAGATTGAATAGTACGGGGGTCGTGGAGGTGTTTAAAGTTTAAAAATCTTATATTAAAAACAAGTATAAAAAAAAAATGTGAAAAAGTTGGAACTTTGACCCCCAATATCTCCGTAACTAGAAGGTTCCCAGGGATGGACCAGAACAAAAAAAAAAATATCGCAATGACGGGGAGAACCTACACACCCTTTATTTAAAATAGCTTTTGCCCGCGTGTAGATTGAAATTTATCATACGTGCACATGTTACCGGAACAGAAAATATACCGATGTACTTGCTTGTCCAGGCACTAAGGGACCTGTCCGAAGCCACTACCGACGCCGTCGATATGGCTGAGTTCTGGTCGGCACAAATTTAACTATGGGAATCATCGACATGGAGAAGAAGTCCAGGTAAAGCGTTTGTCAAATTCTATCCGGAACGGACCGCGTTCCGCCATTAAGACATGAGATAATAACAAACAGAGTTACGTTCATATTTATAATATTAGTACGGATCGTATGATTTCGTCATACAACAGCGATATTTCTTCCCACGTGTGCGCCACGTGCTGTTCTATTTAATTCTATCCTTTCCCACATCAATCGCGGACGCTGATGCAAGCACAATTGACGGGTAACGCGCGGTGCTATCAACTTATTTGACACCAACTACTTGAAGATCGTTCTTGACTAACAGAGAAATATGAATATCTAACAACAAAACAATTGTTAAGGGAATACTTAGGCCCCAATAGCGAAGGGTCCATTTTTGTGTGCCATTGTTTCTGTGCCATTTTTCAAAGGGAAGCTGGTAGGAATGTAGTTGTATAGACCCTTCGCCACTGCTAGGCCCTATTTTCATGAGAGAAATAGGATCCTTAGCTTTAGAAGACAATACTAAAACTGCCAGAAAGCAATTTTAAGCATCCAAAATTCTCGCAAAATACTTAGCGCGATATCTGAACGTATAAATTACCAGGTTCGCAGGTTCGAATTACCTGGGTTCTTGTGAATTTACATAGCCTCTCAAGCTACAGCGAAATTACATTTGAGCTTAAAGTGCTTGAGACGTCTTCGTCGCTGCTCCTGCGCTCAACGGTACTCGAGAATGTGGAATAATCTCATGTGAGTGTGTACTTATCTGCTATCGATCGACAGCTAAGCCTGCGCCTCGACAATTAACGAGCGCAAACATCGAATAGTTAAAACTTGGCCCCTATGTGACGGCCAAGGTATAAACGGTTAGCGGGTCCTTTATTTAGTAGTGATTATAAATAAACCGTAGTTCTAATTGAAATTCTGAACCATTAACCAGATAGTTCCTTATAACATGAGAATAAGCGCAGTCCACACCTCCAGCTTAGCGAGCGAGCCAGGCGAGCCTCTTTTCATATTTCGTTTCGACTCTTTCGGTAGTTCGCGGTGTGAACCAAAGTATGAAAAGAGGACAAACGATATCTCGCGCGGCTCGCACGCTAGCTGGCGGTGTGGCCTGCGCTTTAAACATAGCTAGTTTCTTTGTTTTCTTCGTTTTTTTCTTCACTATTATTGATATTAGTGTAGGTAAAAACTGTTCAAATTTTATTACCATTTCTAATTTTATAAAACTATACGATATGATAAAGCTTTGTTTTACTTATGTGAATGTAATGTGCTCCTACAATTGGTATTTACATAAGAGGCAGCATCTATTTACTTTTCTTATTCAATATAAAATGTATGAATTGTTGCCGTACCTATCTGTAAATAAACTGGAGAAATGTGAGTATACTATAGGTTTACTTCTGCCTAAACTTTACGTTATGTGTTTTGTAAATTTTTTCTACCAGATATACTGAAGAAAACTTGAAAATCTCATAATTTATTATCATGTGGTTGCTCGAAAGAGAAATGGCAACGCCGATGCGTGAATATTCCAGAAGTTACGACAACAAGGCGAGATTTCTTTTACCAATTTTCAAGTTCACAATATGAAGATCAATGAACGAAGAACAATGTAATACCGATAACCAGCAGCTGGAGCGTTTCAGAGGACAATTTCACAAACGCCTAAAAGACGTCTTTAAGGAATGCTCCTTCATCTGTGAAGTAGAATCTTTCCGACTGGTCGCACGCCAAAGCGAGGGAAATGGGCACGACCTATAGATACAATCTTGAACAATATAAATAAGGACGCAGGGAATTTCTTCAATTACCTAGCTATAACGCATAACATATGGAATCTATAAGTATGAATGACACTCCATAATATGGTTGAATACGATTTTATTTGTGTGTATATACTTTAATGTAATGGAGTCTGGTATGTTTCCATGAAGTACGTTAAATCTCATGGCATCAAGCTTATTGCAACGAGATTAAAATTAACTATGAAAGAACTGTGTAAAATATATTACAAAGTTTCATCTCTAAGATCAGAGGTACAAAAGTTTTTTTTTATTAACCTAAGACTATAACTGCGAGTCACATACTCGAATCATTATATGTTATTGCTTTCCAAAAAAACGGTTTTAAACAATAACAATCCCAACACAAAATCCAGATGAACAAAACAACCTGGACGTGGAATTGCGGACACCAGCCCGAACAACCAGCATTATCCAAACAATTCTGAACACATGTTTTTTCCGACCACATCATAGGATAGTCGCTTTCAAACTCAAACTCCGACATTTCCATTTAGCATCTTGTCTTTTACACTTTTTTCTGAACAACCGCCGTCAGTTTACAGTTTGGACCCGACAGCGCGACACGACTCTGGCACCTTGCAGCTGGCACCTGCAGTTTTAGGTCACCCGGACGCTTCACCTGTCCCAGCCTCTTTGTTCTTATTCCTGTGCTATTTGTTACGTAGGTGCAGCCAGGTAAGTGCTCTGCCCCGCGTGCAGTCATTACTGAGTGCTCTGGTTTGGGGTTAGAAAAATAAATGGAGGCTTTGAGTGTTTTTCGTTGTGACGTTGCCTGTCTTTTTGATTAGATGAAAGCATCTTCTGATATTTTGAAGTGTGTTTTTTAAATTCTACTTCAACATTTGGTCGAAAACTCTAAACTAACATAGAATATGTTCATGATTGGTTCAAGAAACAAGATTAAATAAGTAGGTATGATGTTGGACATCAAAGGATAAGTTTTACGTCATAAATAAGCCTTGGTCAAGACTAAGCTAATATTTTATGCTGAAACTCATAAAACTGTACAATTTTCGTTTACCAAGCGACGGGCAACCACAGCAATACTTCATTTTTCAGCCTCAGCTGTTTGCCTCACCCCGCTACGTTTGCTACGGCGTAGCAACTTCGTAGCAGGTCGGCTACGAAACAAAATATTACCGTACTATGTTCGTATACTACATCGTACATACAATCAAAATTAGGGTAATATTTCGAGGAACAATATAAATTCCAGATGAAAATTTATGTGCAGAGTTGAGCAATAAGCCCCGCTTGAAAGGAGCTCGCCCGACCAAGTTTCAGTGCCACGCCAATACAGGGACCCTTGCAAATTCACGGTACTAACTTCTCGCTTGTATTTGCATTGCTAAATACTTCTAGGAATGTAAATACGTGTATAAACCGAAGCAATAACAAAATAAGCGTCAATAACAAACTTGTAGCGACTTTTGCTAGTAAATACCCAGTTTACAGTAAATCTGACTGTTTTACAACAGGGACTTCCAACTAGGGAACTTGCATTTTACAATAAAGGAGAAGTTATGACTTGTAAACGTGAACTATTAACAATTTTCTCTACTGCATGTGTTCCCAGTTTCCCATTATTAATTTTAGGCTTTATTGAAAATTCTGCTGATTATTAAATTCAGTTCAAACTTAGCGACTATGCTTGGGCCCAGATGCTGTTGCCGTCGGGATTTATTTGTGGCCAAGCTTTTATGAAAAGCCCACGGATTAACAGCATGTTTATGAACGTTTATTAAAGTTTTATCTTAAGTATACTTATTAAAAATAAAGTGTAGCATAGCATATTCAGCCTTTAACGTCCTTATTGCTGGATCACAGAAGCCTGTGTGGAGGGCTATAATTTTAATAATTTATTGTTTCCTTTCCAGAAAACGGAGCATTTTTAAGTAAACATATTATATCAAGGGTGTAAAAATACCCTTAACGAAGCCGAAAGGCACTTTTTCTCCCCATCATTGCGATCATTTTTTTTGTACTGACCATAACTGGGAACCTTCCAGCTAAGGAGATATTGAAGGTTAAAGTCCAAATTTTTACAGGTTTTTTTTTTAACTTTACTTGAATAACCTCCATGACCCGTTTACTATTCAAAGCATCCATCAGCACAATGTTTTGAGTGTGCTATATTGAGTTTTACAGTAAAACGTGATTTTTCACCCCAAAAAACAAAGTCGTTTCCCAGCAATAATTTTTGTGTAGGGTTACTTAGTTTGATGTACAGAATGCTTGGTCGATGGCTTCGTGAAGGGTCTGTTTACACCCTGTATATACTTCTACAACTGCTACTTTACTGGGTAGAAAGCGATTTTCCACATTAAAAGGGAAATCACGTAACTTCACACATCATACGGAAACGTAACAGAAAATGGAATCCTATGTTGACAAAAGACGACCCTGACGAGGGTACCGTAAACACGCAAGTTATCGTAAAATGGCGTTTATGACTGCTCACGTGACGGGCTTGAACGAATGCGAATAAAAACGGGCAATAAGAAAATATAAGCAGGCACGTATGAAACATCTGTCTTTTGAGACTGACTGGGTTTTTAATGTCTCTGGCGATTAAAGCTGAACATAAGCCATATCTATTTATGGAATACAAATGATAGAGGTCGCTCTGAGGTTCTGTGTGAGGACTGCTGGTACTCAAACTTGAAGCATTTATTTAAATTAAACCACTGCACTAACACAGGCAATTTTGACTTTTCAAGGAGCCGGTCAGTCTAAAACAAAAAGATAGTCTCTTCAAAGGCTTGCAAGCGAACACCACCATCATAGTAAAGATAGCTGTGATTTTGAAGAGCATGCAAGTCACAGACATAATAACTGTAAAATAACTAGTTGGCAAAACTTGGTTGAAATTGGTGGTGTCTTTAGCGATAACAAATAACATTGGCACGAAGACGTACTTAGGACGAAAGCCATACACGATCGGGTGGATATGTTACGGCTAAAAGCCGAAGTAAGGTTACACCTAGTTCTAGCCGGCTATACCTAGGTGCGACCGGTAACCGTTTGTTATAATGCAACCAATTTGGATGTAGCGCTCGATCGGCTCGCGCGCGGTTGGTCACAGTTCTAACCTAAATCATTTGGTCGGTGTGCAATAAAAAGGATAGTTACCGGCCGCAACTAGGAATAGCCGGCTAAAACTGGGTTTAACCTTACGTAGCCGGCTAGAACTAGGTTTAACCTTACGTAACCGGCTAGAACTCGGTGTAACCTTACTTCGGCTTTTAGCCGTAACAGATATAAGAAGACCTAAACAATTTTTTTGCATACAAATAGCGTTAGTTAGACATCAATGGAGACAATAAACCAACGTTGCAATAATAAAATCCAAGTAAAGGATATTTGTACCAAGACTGAATAATCTGCTTATAGGTCTGAATTCTTCATAAAGATGTTTATTCCTTGGAAGTTGCTCGTAACAAACAAACACATTAACTAAACAATTAATGTTTGAAGGTCAATGCAAATTACCCATTTTAATATATTTTGCAGTTCAAATGAAACTAATGAATAATAATATTGAGAGAATATTAGGCTTATTTATCAAAATGAAAGCTATGAAAACACGTAATCCTCATTTATTTAGGCTGCTAATTAACCTGTCAACTGCGTGACCGATAATGTGATTTATTACTTAAATATACATTTACTGATAATGGATGCCATGGCGCAAACCAGAGACATTGATGATAAATGAATAGGCACTACACTACACATCTATCCTGCAAATTTAGATTTTACAGACGAATGATATTTGTTGGACGGAAGGAGCCGAATCCTTGGGATCAGACTCAGCATATGCCGAGAACAAAATTTCAGCAATATCAGGGACCTAAGAATTCTCCGCCTCTGAAATACTCATTTCATAAAGTAAAGACGGCAATCTACACAACAAAACACGAAATATAGTACAAAAAGCAGATATCAGCATTATTAAGCGCGGGTACGTGTCGAGGGAGCTGTAAGTTACATATACCTCAATATCATGTAAGTACCGAACCGTAAGTCACCCCTCGAGGCTCGTTCAGACACCGCAACTCAACAGCCGAGGAGATAGCACGAGTCACGAGCTATGACCTAGATTTTTCCTTTTTTTACTTTAAAATGCAATCAGCCGTTGCATTAGAGGCGGAGATTATGTGGTCCGCATCCTTGAGTTTTCAGCAAGGAAAAAATGGTATTTTTAGGTTTTCTTTCAGACGAAGAGGTGTATATTTTAAGCGGATCCGTAACTACAAGACTACAGATTTGGAAAGGAGATAGTATCAGTTCTGTCAAAACTAATCCTGGAGGCCCTAGTACACATCAAATAAAACGGTAAGTATGTCCGAAAACAGTTAACGCAAGATCAGAAGCACAGATGCTAATAGTAGCACTTGTTACATCAAATAACGTAACAGCATAACCCATATTTCCATTATGTGTTCAAGTTGAATAAAATTACGTCAATACATACAAATATTGTAATGTACGAACATGAATGGTCGATAGACCGTTAAATCCATAATTCCATTCGAGACTCGCTCTTGCATGCACGTGGTTGTAAAACTTGGAGAATATCCAATGTGAGTCAATTTGAAGCGTCTTACGTGTCCAAAAAATCGTCGGGAATCGTATAACTGGGGTCTCAGGAAGTAATATTCGGGAGTTGCGACCATTATGCGTGGCGTCATGCCAACTTGTGTGCGTACGTAACAACAGTTGTAATACAAGTTCGTGCAAATAGTATTTTGTTTGCTCGCAGACGCTGTATTTCATACTGCAGCGCCTAAATTGAAGGAAGTTTTGGACTGCTCATATTTCGCTGAACCGCAGTAGGAGGCATTATTGTAAAATGTAAATTGTATTTTCTGTACTTTATTACCGCTGATCATAAGCTGTAAAGCTCCTGATGAATAATGAAAATAAACCCGGGCCGTCCTCCACAATTTGGTGAAATACCAGGTCTATCGAAATCCATTCAGACAATAAAGAACAATACGCTCCAAATTGAATGCACAGCAAATTATCGAATCGAACATCGACTACATCCGCTTGGATACTCCAAATTGTTCAGATTCAATAGAATCATTGCAGACATATCGCAAACAATAAGAGATACAGAACGACTCAATAAATAGTACAGATGCAGCGGAACCACTCAAAAGCGGAGTGTACACAGATCGTTATTGGAAAATGTCGGAAAACCGCGTCACAGCGGGGAACATATTATTGTACATACAGTAACAATATGAGGTTTCCAATACGTTTCACACACAGTTTACGATGGCGGTACTGTTGTTAAAGTATGCTAATAACTTCAATAAAAGTGCTTTGACGACAATAATGTTTCTGGCATTGTTATGGTAATGGTTACTTTAATGCGTTTGTTTTGAATGTCTGCTGTGTAGTTAAATATATTTTGATATGGTAAACCTCGTGATATTTTCAATATTGCTGTACAAAATGTTGCTTACATTGAAAACATTTGACTTCAACTTCTACACATGAAAGAAGTTATAACAAGAGAAAACCTGGTCCTTCGAGCCGGATTGTACCATGAACATTATTTTTAATGACTTTAAACATAAAATCCGAGACTCTACTTACAAATACTTTTAACTAATGTTCATTATTATTTACCCACCTGCAACACACCCAGTTTAACCGTTGAAAAAGCATGCAAAAGCGGGGCAGCCTCGACTGGCATTGATTGCAGCGCGTGAATTGATGGCACGGAACACAAAGGGTTAGTGACGTATTTAGGCGAGCGGCCTACGGCATAGCTTTTGTTCAAGCCCCCGAGAACGCAAAGCGTTAGAGGGTAAACGAAGTATGTGGGTGTTGGCGTAGTATATGAGTTTGTATAGGAAAATTGGAAGCGGCGCTGGCTAACAGATTTGTTTTCTTTTTATGGCAAGTTTTGCTAAAAATGGTCTGCCTGTCGCACACTGTTTTCTTGAATTTCTTCGAAGACGAAGGGTTTTCAATGCTCAGTTCAGTAACTGCTAGATGAATAAGAGATTCAAGTTTCACTCGAGTCAGTTTTACAATTTATTAAATAATGACACAGATTCAGGAGATTCTATGTACCTGAGATAAATTATAATCGAAACAGTACTTTCTGGTTATGATCGACTCTTCAACTTCTAACAAAAACCCACCTATACAAATACAAAAAATCGAGTTGTCTTTCCTGCTATGTCAGTAGTTTGTAAAGCGGTCGTTCCGCTGAACGGATAGGGACAGTTAAAACATTAATTGCCACGTTATAGCCGGAACGAAAGGTTATGGCTCCCGAGAGAATAAAATCTAAGTTAGGTTAGGGTAGGTTACTGAACACCGTTGTTCGACTAGACAATGGGGGCTTGATTAAAACGCCTTTAAGTACTTGATAAAGTTATCAGCATTGTAAATAGAAATTAACATGAGATTTGTGAATTGTAATAAAATGAGATGTGATTATTACATAAAGGGCGTTTGGATGTCGATATGTAAATGCGTCGTTCGTATTTGAATTTTAGAATAATGTAAGGTCTCAAACCTAACATTATCCTAAAATTCAAATTAAAAAAGTTGCATAAATCTCGAGAAATATTTCTGTGACAGACGGACAAAAAGTGACAAGTGATAAAATACTCAGATCTACTTCGCTATATCGATTCATAGTACAACTTTTACGACATTTATCAGCATTGCTAAAATCCTACCGCAGTCTGAAATGATTTCATCAACATCAAATATCCAATTCATAGAGGCGACCAACAGTTTGCGGGCAAAAACCGCTTTACAAATACCTACTGTTTTTACATGAAAACTCGAATATTCTAGCAACGTAAATAGGGTTGTCACTTTTAATGCCGTACCTTTGTTAATACCCTTCAATAAAACTTCGACAGTAAGATGGTATTAAAGCAAGAGAGCAAGTTTTCCCTTGGGGCCGGTACATGCTTCTCAATATTGGGAGGATCGTAGCCTTAAGTTGAGGAGCTGCGGTCTTGTCCGGTAAATTACGGCTTAACTCTGTGAAAGGCGTTCGGGCCGTCGAGACCGGAGATTTGACCGGCACAGCCAGACCCTAGTCAAATAGAAGTGACAGCCCTAGGAGCAAGGCTCAGTTATTGGATATGAATATTCAAAGTTATTCGCCAAACGTTCGGTGCGTACTCCCATAGGAGCATGCAACGCATGGCATTTGGGTAATGAAATTTTGAGATGGCATAAATATTTGGCGTTGGTCGAATGCTATTGGGAAAACATTTTGGGATCGTAAGCCTGGCGAGGCCAGTTTTGAAATCCTATATTAATAAGTTTATTTACATTCATAATAACCTGAGCGTCCAGTGTCCAGTAGCGAAGGGTCAATTTAAAAAAATATATACGTATCTTTTATGTGATTTTATTATTTGTCTATAAAATACTGACTGTACCAGTTTTCAAAGGGAAGCCGGTAGGAATCGAGTTGTATGGAACCTGCGCCACTGGGCGCACATGTAATAATCCCACCTGCAGGATAGAAATGTCTGTAATACAAACAAAGAACCAGTATTTATAACGCGCTAGCTTTTACGCTGCATTATTGATACCAAAACAAAGTTTTATTCATTAAACCCTGAGCCAAAAGTCATTAACAACAAGCTAAAGACCACCATAATCCACAGCATTTTCATTAAAGCAATTTCCTATACATGGGTTCGCTCTACAAACTCAACGTAACACGCTAAGAACAATTTGTTTCCAATCCATGACGTCACGAAGGCGAGTACATGGTAATGCACTTGCGCAACAGTACCGCACTATATACGTCAATCCATTGCTGTGATAACAGCTAATAAAGTTGATTTACGTACTACTTCAATGTTATGTAAAAGAGAAATTGATTATCGGAATTGATTTATTTAAGTGTTTTTACTGTTGTTGACATTAGTTCAATTAATGGTACCGGTAAAATAGGACTCTAAGTAATACGTAACTAACTCGCTTTATAAATCTGCTATATTTACGTAATTGTTAATGAAGAAAATTTTATACGCTATTAATTAATAATTGAAAGGGCTTGACTAACCGATGAAATCTGGCGTAAAGATCGTTAAAACGTCGGACGTATCCCATAAAATATTACGTACAACATAATATTAATGAGCATTCCCAGCTCGTCAAAATGACGTAGCAACGTGCCAACAAAAAGTAGATATTAATTAATGACAACATCAAACAACGTTGTTTAGCAAGGCGACCCGCGGTATTTGACATGTACGACGTACGTAATTGGCCCGCCAGCTTCACGAAAACGTTCAATGGAGGCATTACAACAGAATATAGACCTTTCAGCAACACAAATTAGCCCATACACAAGGATATATTAAGGTTGGTATAAATTACGGTCCTTCTTCTTCATCTTAGCGTGTCGATGGCAATCTAAATAGTGTCAGCCCAGAACTGAGGAACTAGTTTGGCGCTTTCGGTAGCGTCCATCAGTACCTGTAGTGAACAAACAACAGGACACGCAGGACACGATATTAAGTGCCCCATCGTTTGTAGAACAGCACCACATTTACACTCCAGGGCAGAGTCATTAATGAATCTCCACCTGAGCAGGTTTTCTTTGCTGGTCAGCCATGGCAACTCATGACAAAATAACGGTCCTTTATGTAATTTGAAACAAAAAGACCAGCTAGATTTAAACTTTATTAAACCTCTGAACTCTTTGGACAAATCATGTTTCGAGGAACCTCGCTTACTATTCACCATTACTTGGCGATGGAAACCAGGGTTTTTGGATACTATGTTAATGCTGGTAAAGCAGTGAAATATTTGTTACCTATGCTAATTTAGAGAACTTTTATGAATAACAGTTAATTAGTTTCGCTTCATTTGGTCAGAGTTTGTGAGTAAAATAAACTAAACTTTAAAAAAAAACAATCTTTTGTTAAATTGAAAAGAAGAAAATTAGGTTTATATATCAACTTTATTGTCACCAGAAAGGTATGTGCAAAATATCATCTCAATCGTATGGTTATGTAAAACTGGTTTGAAATTCAGTTGCAAGATTTGACAAAGACTTCTAACTAAGAAGCCACGTTAAATAAAAGCTTATATTATAATATCAAAATAATGTTAAAGCTTATAGTATAACAAATCAAGATCGTGGCTCACAAGAAAAGACAATAAATAAGGATTTATAAAAGCAAACAAAGCAGCCATCTTAAGTTAGAAATAAATAGTCAATTCAAACCAAAACACTGAATAGCACCATTCAGTAAGCTTATTAGCTCCGTTTTCGAAATACAAAAGCAAAGACCCAAGCAAAACGGGATGAAAATTTATTACAAAACAGAACGAAGCGAAAATAAAGAGTAATTCAAAGATAAACCATCGAATTATGAGAAGGGGCAAACAAATGAGATATTTAATAAGGTAATACATTCAGACGGAGCTTTACGTAACGCCTGACTCGGTAAAGAAATGCAATTTAAAGGAAAACGATGTCATTTACTCTGAAACATCCGAAAAGAACAAGGGTCAATTTATAAACGCGAAGAAAATAATAGGTGAGCATCAGGAGTGAGCCAAAATGATCACCGATTATATCAATCAAATTTTATAAGCTGAAAAATCTGTTTGAATAATCCTATTGACATATAGCTGGACGAATAGCATGTGACTAAAAGAGTGATGAATAGAAATATTGATGGATGGAGAGGTAATAGGAAGACCAAGGAAACGATGGATGGATTGTGTGAGGAATGATACGAAAAAAAAGGAGTAAATGATAGCGTAACGGTTGATAGAAGAGAATGGAAAAAAAATGTGTTGCGCTGACCCCAAGTAACATGGGACAAGGGCAGGAAGATGATATAGCTTGCATCTTTTGAAGATCTTCAAATGTTAAAAAGCACACCCACACTCGGTATCCCCTTGTAAGATTCACTCATTTCCACCACTATGAACAGCTCATCAATCACGAAGGTCAGTTGCATTAATCCAGACGGGTGACGGCCTACAAAATGACGAATTAATTAGATCATTGCCGGCTCGTCGCATCCCCTCATCGCTTGCACTGTCTGCCGGCTGAACGAGTGAACGCCCAGCACTGCAGCGTTAACGTTTTAAAATCAATTTCCGACGGCTTCTAATTCAAGCCTCTCGTCAGGAAATTACTAGGAGACAGTCGTCCCAGGACTTTATTCAATCTATTTAAAGCTTTAGACAATTTCAATATGATCAGTTATGAGCTTGCGTCCCCTAAGGGGTAGATAGGTTTGTATAGGTACTCCAAATGCTCGCTGATAATATTTGAGAGTCCGAATGTTAAAACAATCTGAGCTACCAAAAATCTCCATCAGCCTTTTCACTACATTTGAAACTATGATATGATGCAAAAAGCTTTTTATTGAAAACACCGCGGTTTGCCACATTTTTTTTTTAAACCTGTTACGCAGCCCTCTTGTCGTTTTAATACCATAATTCAGCGTTTTCCGAGTATTCACAGTATGGATGGTGCATACTTTTAATTGGCTTAATGTACGTTAAAGGCATTTTATCAAGTTTTTACACGTTGATGAAAGCTAAAGGTAAATGTATGACGGACGTATAGACCCTACGGCTCCCATGGGCGTAGTAGGATATAAATAGGGTTTTTATGAGAGGGTTCCGATGGGGAATTGAGTGTTAATGAATTCATAATGCGATCACAAGTTAGGTTCCTGAGCAAGAAGGCTGTTTATTGGAACAGAACTGGTCAGCCTCGGAGGAATTGTATCCGACAATAGATAATGAATTGGTCGTTTATTTGTCGTGACCGTTGGCACTACGTTGATTTACTTGAGCGTCTATGCACAAATGCTTCCCATTTAGTCTTGTAAACGTCAACATCTAGTCTTGTCAGGTCTACATCCCCTTCAATTTGTTAAGCGTTAATTTAGTCAGTTAATACATGCAGTAACTATTACACCAACACTACCGTTACTCAAGATCTTCGACGGAATAGTTTTAAGCAAAATAATTAGAGAGTTCACGACACACGGGGGAGTTTAACCAAGTTTTCCCATTCAATCAATTACCTGAAGTTGTATTACATTGTACACACAATTATTCGGTTTAATTACACAATAAATTAAGCAGTTCATTAGACAAACACACGAGTTTGCAATTAAACGAACAGGGTGAAGACGACGCTTGTTCACAATGTGCACCTATACTCTGAGAACGTGGAGATCGGAGATAAAAACTTGCTCTTGTTGGCTTACCGTTCTCAGGAAGTTTATTATTTTATTTGTTTTTTTTTTTTTTTCAATTTACAGGTCAGTGACAGTTTGTATGTTGATTGAGATATGATACGCGACCGTAACAAATAAGGCTTTACAGACTTATAGTCATTAAACTCATCAGTACAACCCTCTAAGTTCATATAATCCCATTGAATGACTTTTTCGTGAAATAATAACTAAATCGGATTAAATGAACTTAACAGGTATTAATGACTATAACTCTGTAAAGCCATATTTGTTACGGTCGCGAATCATATCTTAACCAACATACAACCTGAAACTGACCTGCAAATTGCAAAAAACGTAAGAAAATTTAATTTTTGCGAGACACCTGGCGCTTCCGCCTTAATGAAGTATTTGTTCTATCTTGAAACAGTAATATGTTCAGACCCTGTACATTGAAGAGAGGAATATTACAACTGCTTTGCAGATTCAGATCTTCTAACTTTATTAATTTTCTTTACCAACCAGAAAGCTAAAATCATAGGAAGTGGTGAAAACGACGACGGTTTGAACAAATCTCAACACCAATAATTCCGAATGCGATACCCCAATCCAAAATTCGGAGCATAGCTCCACCAATTTACTTCTATCTATACATCTGACCCAAAACAGTCAGCGGAAAATTTCACGGTCGGCAGCCTAGGGCTATCCCAATTAATCTTATTCACGCTATTCAGCTACATTTGGCATCGCGCAATGTTCACCACTTCGGGGGCCATTGGTTACGACCACAAAATAGACAAATATATTAAGAAGATCCATTTGACAAGCTGAAGTTCAAACACTGTTTTAAGCTTTCACGGTTTACAACTAAACTTATACTGTCACCTACGGGATATGTTCCGTGATTGTTCTTTATTTTGAGCTCCCGATATTTCGACGCTGTTGCAAGTGCCATGATCGCGGGTTGGCAGCGTCGAAATATCGGGAGCTCAAAATAATGAACAATCACGGAAGATATCCCTTAAGTGACAGTATAAGTTAAGCTGAAATTCCATCTTGATTACCCCCATTTTTTAAATTTATTTAGTGTCGGTGCACTCTGTCTTCATCTCTATTAGCCGCCATCTCAGTAGTCACCCCCTTTCTGGCTATAACATATTTCACACATTGCGTCCATGCATCGTTGCTTTCCCTCTTTTACTTTTTGCACTCCAGATTCATTCTCAAAACTTTCCACAGAACATTTCTTCATTATTTCAATTCATTATTACGTCATTAGATCGTCTAATCTAATCAAATTATTAAGTGTTTTACTGGGGCTGGTTTTTCCGCTCCTTTAGACAATCTAACATTGTCAAGCGTCCTTTATTTCTTGGTAGCAAACCTTCTGCAATTTCTTCGTACGATTCCGCTAAAACTTAACCAGGATGTGCCGGGACCGCCAGAGGTGATCAATTTGCAGCCAAAGAAGGGAAACGAAAGGTTTTTTGGTCCTTCCTTGGCTACCGTACCTATATCTTAAAGAAATAAGGGGTTTTTCAGTCTACATACGAGGGTTCACGTAAAGCGTAGGGTAGTTCTGTGAAGATTAATCGTTTGGTTAACCGATTTTTTATTATGTTAAATTTATCACTGCAATTTAATTCTCCTATGAGATTTCCCATCGCAAATATTGGAACACAAGCATTAACGTAATCAGGTTTTTTAAGATAAACAGAAGCTTTTTCATTTATTTTCTTTACCAACGTATCAATTCACGATATTTCCCTTAGCGTAAAGCCCAATGGAATGCTCCATTTCTGTTTTTCTAGATAAGGCATAAATTCACAAAGAATCCCACGAGAGCTGTGGGGCAATAAAAGAATATTTTGAAAATGTTGTTTTGTTTTTTGTAGAACTTTGAAGTAATTTCACTATTCCAATATTGATTCAATACTGTAAATATCATTGAATTGTGTCAACGTCCCCACAGTTGGTTATAGCGCTGTTAAATTAATAACGAGCCATAAAACATGAAATATTCAAGGATTAATTTCAGTAATATAACTAGTAACTATCTATGTTTATCGTAGATCTTAAAACCTTTATTGGTACCAGAACTAGTTTGAACAAGGTTAATATGGCTATATTAGTACATAATGTCTTGAAATCAATTGAAAATGATGGTTATATACAAGGTGTAACATAATAAACGCAAGACCTCCCGTGTGGTCTCTCGGACCATGAAACTGAACAACTTTTGTTCTACGAGTTCTTCGAAATTCGGAACGGAGGAATTGACGCGATCAGCTGATCAACATGTATGGTAAAACAAAAAAATAAGTTACGAATTTCCAAAACCCATAGAACAAAAGTTGTTCATTTTCATGGTCTGAAAGACCACACGAGAGGTCTTGCGTTTATTATGTTACACCTTGTAGAGATTTTATTAACTGATAGCTGCGCTATTTTCTTCTAGTGGATATTTCGTGCAAGATAAAAGAACGTGGAGAATAATTGTAAATTACTTGAGCACAATATGAGCACCCATTATATCATCATCATCATCATCATCCACAGCCCAACTTCACCCACTGTTGGTTATAGGCGTCAGTAGCGAAGGATCAACTTTTGTAAAAGGTAAGCCGGAGTACATATCTTTAATCGGATTATATTATTTGCCTATAGAATACTGACTGTCATTCTTCAAAGGGAAACCGGCAGGAATCGACTTGTATGGAACCTTCGCCACTGATAGGCGTCTCTTTGCTTGTGCCAAGCTCCAATTTCAGAGGGTCAATGTGCCTAAAATAGAATTACAAATCCCGTACCTAAAAATACCAATATTCAAATTACAACTTCCAAAATAAACAAACATAATGTATCCACCTAAAAATGGAATAATAGATGAGCCATAATGGAAAAAGCGAGCGCTAAAATTAGATTATATCTTCTGTAAATTGAAAACGAAAACAGGCAGACGTTTTCAGTAGTCGAACTTGAGACAACTATGTGACGTAGAGACAGTAAATTTACTCTGGAGGTAACAAACGACGCATTAAAGTGACGTCACGAATGTGTGAGTTAGATACAGACTGCTTAGACTCTATGTCTTCATTTCGGACGTTAATTACCGTGCTTTGGTCTCATTGTGGCAGGTTATTTTGGGTACATTGTGCTTGTTTAATTTATGCATTTGATGATGAGTTTATTACAGTTTTGGTCAAAGAAGAATGAGCTTTAAATTCTAGGTATTGCTTGTGCGCGTATTTGTCATAGGAAAGAAACAAAGAAACTTTGCAATCAAAAATTTATTGAATTCTGGAAGAAAGTAAAATGTTCCAGCACGCACCGTAGAAACAAGTTTTGCTAACGGCAGAATCGACAAAATGATAGATTGTGAAAAGAAATCTGTCATTTTGTCGACACAATCTGTCATTTTGTCGTTTTTACGGTGGTCATGCTACGCGTGCTGCAATGTACCAAAGGACAAATACAGAATAAGGAAACACAAAGCTTTCTTGATGCAAAACCCGTGTTAAAGACAAAACTTCATCCAAACTTTTATTTCGCACTCAATTCATGTCAAGTCACGAACCGTATAATTACGGAATAACAATTAGACGTTTTTATTAATAAGCTTAACCGCAATAACACCGGTACTGTTACTGGTTATTTGAATAATACGGTACCTTCGTCTGTGAAGAAGGTCAGGGCAACTAAGTATGAAACAAATGCTTAGTCATAACAGAACATGGAACCAGTCTGGAGTATTTATAGGTGATGCGTGTGGCATGAGTTATGTTTAGTAATAAGTTAAGCTATTAATAGGTAGCTGTTTTCCTGTGGAAGTTATTTCTTTGTTAACTATTTATTGTTTAGGTTCTTTGGTGCTTTCTTAACCCTCTACTGAGAATCATGAATAGTGCTATAATCAGCACAGTATGTTGCATTAGCGAAGGGTATTTTTTTTTAAGAGATAAACCGAAGTACTTATCTTTAAAGTGATTTTATTATTTGTCTATGGAATAATAATTGTGCCCGTTTTCAAAGGGAAGCCGGTAGGAATCGAGTTGTAAGGAACCTTCGCCACTGGACTATTTTGTCAAATGTAGTGCTATAAAACATTGGTGATTTTGGTTGAGGTCACTTAAATAGGGTGCAGATTTGCAGATGCTGCTTACGATCCCCAAAAAAGATCTATTTCTATGTTACACAAATTCATAGATAATTATGTAATAGATGATATTCAACGTGCCTGACTGTCATAGACATAGTAAGAAGGAAAAGAATGTGACTGAGGACAAATAATAGTCGAATTTCTAAGCACACAAAACGAATGAGATAACAAAGGCATTGATGAGAAAACAAGAAGTCTCCGTTTCTTGAATATCACCACTAAACAAGTCGTCAAAATTACATATCATCACGCCTGTAATCCCCAAACGGTTAGACAGAGGTGTACCTAATAATATAACCACATTTCGCCAGTTATTTTTAAATCCCATGTAATAGAGGGCGAGCCTATTGCCATCGACCGGGCACAAATCCAGAATCCGTGTCTGCTACTGAAAATTCCTGATGGAAAAAACCCAATAACGTTTGCCCGATCTGGAAATCAAACTGACCTCATGCTCCGCAGTCATGCTTGCGACCACTAGACCAACGAGACAGTCATCATTCTTACTGCAAAATCTAACCGAGGGATTCGGGTAACGATTATTAAGCAATAGTTTTGAAAGCCGTCAAAGAAACCGCTTTGGTGTATAATAAAAAAATACCGGAGAACATATTTAATGTACGCTACTATTTTCTTTCAACACCAGATGAGTACAAAATAAAAGCTGTTTAATGCTCAGAGATTTAAATTATTTATGTTTACGACCCCTATGTAGGCACATCTGACCGCGAGTTGTGTTTAATGTTTGAAAAAGTCGAGGAAATAAAATATGTGACCCATTTAGGGTAGCCAAGAGAGTTGGAAGTTTTGCACACGGGTTTAGGCTCGCACACATCAGAATTAAATATTTCTTTTGTTTTGTTAGCATGTTAATTGTAATCCCTTATTCATCCCCATTAAAAAAGGATCTAACAAAGCCAACCATCATTATAAAAATAGACCTATTAGGCGCGAATTACACAGAAACGGCGTACGGCGAAGACGCGACGCAGGCATGATGCCGCTTCAAAACGTTTTCATACAAAATGTACGTAGTCGACGTGTCGTGAATTAGACTCAAGCGGCGCGGGACAGGCACGCCGTTCTTTCGTTTCCTTATAAATTCCATGCCCGCGCTACGCCTTACGCCGTTTCTGTGTAATTCGCGCCTTAGGTATTCTGATTATACCAAACGAACAAAACAGTCCACCGCTTTGTGTAAATAAATAAGAAGTAAATCTGAAAAATATTACTATTCCTTTTATTTCGAAGCCATTCATACTCATTTCTAGACGGAACCAAAGGATTTTTTTCCTTCAAAGCCTCCACAAAGAAAAGTTTCCATCCTTTTATACTACAGGCTCCGTTATCTTGTCTCCAGGGAAATAGGATAGAAATTGGCTAGGAAGAAGGAACATGAAGTATTACGCCTTTTAAATTTAAATTATGGTCCATTATTGGAGGTTCCAGATTCAATAACGCTTAAAGATTTATTATCAAAGCTTTGACTATCATAATTTATATCCTGAAAGCTCTCAGCTGGTGCTGTATTATGGAAGCTGTCCAGTTTATTAAATTGGTATTGGAAAAGCAGGTTTAATTTTGTAGAAGGTTTAAGTTTATAATAGACAAAGTAACATTAATAATTAATTTTTTAAGTTAATTTGTGAAGTCTATATGTTGATTAATGCTGTTTTTCACTAACGCTTAGTGACGCTGAAATGGGTGCTATAATCGCATTATTGGTATTTAATTCGACTTATAGCGACAAAATTGAACAGTCTATTATTTTAGAATTCATTTAAGTTTCATCTTGTGTTTTTAAAACAGGCACGAGCTGAGATGATTCTAACTAAACTATTTAATTTCATTGTCAGTAAATATTGAATACACACTGTTTATTGATATTGATAGTGTCCCCAATACACGTGTTGCCTAAATTCAAACCATTAGTGTCCTAGATACACAGTTAATTAATTTAACCTCATGGGACCAATTTGAGCTTGTTAGACTGATGTGATGATGCAGAAACAGAACCGAATTAATTACGTTATGCAGTTTTGTTGTTGGTTCGTATTAATTAATGTCGTCAATGGGATTACGTATGTATCTGGAAAACTAACAACAATTAACGTCACGCTGAACCCAGGGTTAGGGTCAATTCACACCGAAGTGGCAGCGGTCGGCAGCGCAGTTACACCGTCAAGCCATTTTATGCTTTATCTCCATTAGGAAGTGCATAGTATCGTTTGAAAGACTCGGGCCGCGTGACGTCTCGCGGCGCCGCGAGCGGCCGCGCATCAACAAACGATACTATGCATTTTCCAATCGAGATAAAGCATAAAATGGCTTGACGGTGAAACTGCGCTGCCGACCGCTGCCACTTCGGTGTGAATTGACCCTTAGGCAGAGGTGTACCTACATTTAGCCAGGTATGTTATTTAAACCCCATAAAGGGGGTGAAACGATTGCTATCAACAAGGTACAATTCCAGTCTGCGGGCAGGACTTTCTCAGTAGCAGCCACTGAGTCTGGTTTTGTGCCCGGTTGATGGCAATAGGCTCGCCCCCTATTACATGGGACTTGAAACATACCTGGAGAAATATGGGTGTACTATTTGGTACACCTCTGCCTAAACCTTCGGGGATTACAGGCGTGATGTTATGTTAAATACGAATAAATTATTCGGAAGGTAGCAATGTACAAAGTAGCAAAAGTACCGTAAAACACCGATATGGATATTGTGACTCCATGAAAACATCTAAACTTGAGCCAATAACCGTTTCAAGTTTCTGCTCAATACCTACCTATAAGAACAGCGACACGGCCTTAAAAAAATATTTAATATTAAAGTTGGCTTACATTTTTACGCCATTTCACTTGATACATTAGACGTAAATTGCACATTTCGTTACCCCAAAATTACTTCGTGGAGTTTCAAGCGTTAATATATTTTATACTTTAATATTCCAATGTAGGTGGGACTAAGGGCTTAAGCACACTGGCGATTATTTTGTGAACGCGCCGCGTGTGCGCAGCGACGTGTAAGCCGACACTCCGAGACAAGTGGAGTGCGAGAGCGTATAGTAACGCTCGTCTAGCATTGGTATTCCTCACTTGCTCTCCATCCCGTATCGGTTTTTTTTGCGAGGCCTTTCGGGAGAGATATAGAGATCAAAGAGAGGTCCCCGTCGAGAATGCACCGGTTTACAATACAGGGCGAGTTAGTCACCTCCGTCCGTTCAAGGTTGTTTCTAGCCATCATAATAAACCACTTTGGCTATGAAACTCATAATATCCTATCCTAATCAGAGATGAGGCTTCGGGATCCGTAAGACGCGTAGAACATCCCTCTTGGGGAGTGCAGGTGACTAATTTGCCACCCTGTATAGTACACTTGTTTCGCTCTGTCTTGCAAACGACGTCAATCGCTCTCGTTACGCAATCAAGGCGACATAACAGCAGTGTTCAATCGCCTCGTTACAAACACGCTCGTAAATCGCCAGTGTGTACAGGCCTTACTTGAGAAAGATAATGTACAATGTTCTGAGTCTATATGAAAAGTTAATAACAGTCGGGATTCAGTCGTTATTCCGCTTGAGTGAGTCCGCGAAGGAATGAATGAACGTTGTATTACTATTTAAAGAACAGCCTCTATTTGGAATGTATCTGTGTAATGAATGGGCTTTTCTTTACGGACTGGCTGTGTCTTTTCATACATGACTTATATTTTTTATTATAAATTTTCTAAAACAGGGAAATTATTTTTTTAGATATTATTTTGTCTATCCCTATCACAATGTTGTCCTATGTAAGCCAAAGGCTGACTGGTAGAGAATGCCTTGTGGCATTAAGTCCGCCTATGTACCACTATTGCACATGAAGTTTAAATAAATAAATATATTCATCTTCATAAAATAAACAACAGTCAACACAAAAGCAATAGTTTCTTCAATTTAAAGCAATGATTTTAAGTGTGGAGAATGTATTTCAGAGCCGATTCAAATAACCTCACGTTACCATAAGAATTAAATGTTCAGTGACCTTACAATAACCGGTTATTCGAACTTGAACCATCAAATAAACAAACGTTTCCCTCACTGACGTCGTATTTCTATATATTCTGCAGAATCCGGTCAACAAATATTGATCGCCGATAAGTTTGACGGCAGTCCGTAGTATTTCGGACCCAGATGTGACAGAATATTCGTATACTGTATAATATTCTATGTATATCAGATGTACCTATCTTGTAGTGTATTTTGGTATACAGAAACATCACACAGATCATCACATGAGTATTTACAACGAACTTTAAGCAGCTTTATCTTAGATCAAAAACACATTGAGGGTGAAATTTTCCCAATGAAACTGAACACGATCAGTACATGTAAACCACGTTCAAGAGCTGTAAATATTCCATAACCATAATATAATTAGTCCTTGGTCTCAAATGACATCAAATTAACCATACACATATTAATTTTCCCAAAATTGAAACCTTAGTACGCCATTTTTGTTTACCAAGAAAGTCAAGCAAAGAAAATTTCACTTTAGCCACAGTCTATTTCCAATAATCCCTCAAATGTGACAGAAATGATTGATGACAGAGGTTCGAAGACATTGAACTACAGTTTGACTTTATTCTGTACTATCAAAATATTTTCTATCCCCATTCTTTCAGATTTCACGCAGGATTTATTTCTCTATACTCGATTTATTTATTTATCACTTACTTTTGTGAATGCTGGTTAACCTGTAATTGGCGACTGTGTAAGTCTAAGACTAAAACCTATGTATAATTATGATATGTTGCACACAAGCTGTTGGTAAACCTACAGGGTGTAAACAGACCCTTCACGAAGCCGTCAACCAAGCATTCTGTACATCAAACTAAGTAACTTTACGCAAAAATTTTTGCTGGGAAACGACTTTTTTTTTTGAGGTGAAAAATCACGTTTTACGGTAGGACTCAATGTAACGCACTTAGAACATTGTGCTGATGGATGGATTGAATAGTACGGAGGTCGTGGAGGTGTTTAAAGTAAAAATCTTACTTTAAAAACATGTATTTAAAAAAAAACTTGTGAAAAAGTTGGAACTTTCACCCCCAATATCTCCGTAACTAGAAGGTTCCCAGGTATGTTCTAGAACAAAAAAATGATCGCATTGACCGGAAGAACAAGTGCCTTTCGGCTTCGTTAAGGGTCTTTTTACACCCTTTAAATAAAATAAATAAATTTACTACTGAGCACTTTTTGTTTGGAGTTAAAAGCAAGTGTCCATTAAAAGTTTTTACAAGTATTGAAAAGCGATAGAGCGAAAGTAATTTCTATAATAAAACAGCGCATGTGAGAAAAGATATTTTCAGTTGAAGGTTAATGTTTACCTTACATAACAGAAAAACACCATCCCAATATCGCTCCATAATATTGTTTACGACATCTCTCTGTTTACATCCAAGGCGCTAAGAATCCACCGGTCCCACAAAAATAGAACTTGTATTTTGTAAACATTAACGTATAAGTAATTTATTCTCCACCGAGGTCGTTCGGTAGAAAAACACATCTAAATATAGGACCACTCCACATCTCCGTGGAATTAATCTAGTATGAACGAAGGCCTAATAAGATAACAATCTATTTTAAACTCTTGTCACGACAGTAGGCACTTACTGTCGTAATCCTTTAAACCTATTAAACACGTCACTAAGTACCTAATACAGTTACATGACTTTCAAAGGCAGCAGCTGATATTGATTTCTCTATACGGACGGTCTCATCACCATATCGGCTATAGCATTGGTATGTTCCTTACTGCGTTTGAAGCGCGGTTTGAAGCTTCCCTTGGAGAGATTGGCTGTAATTTAGGGTTTAAAATCGTTTACGGCATTTCATACAAACTTTCAAGTCCTTTTTTTCGAAATGACTGAACCGATTTTAATGAAACTTCATACGCATAAGCAGGATACAATGGTCTAAAAAGTTATCAGAGAACGTTTTCAATGTCTTTAAAAAAAAAATGGAAATTTCCGTCTCTATGGAAATTTTCAAATCCGTCTAATTTAGCTATAACACTATTTTTCGAAAATGTTTTCTGATAACTTTTTAGAGCCACGTATCCTGTTTACGCTTATGAAGTTTCATTAAAATCGGTTCATTCATTTCGAAAAAAAAGGACTTGAAATATTGTATGAAATGCCGTAAGTCGTAAACACGGCGCTTTTAAAAGACATATTTATGAAAAGTATGGTTACTAGTTTTATAGTTCGAATATCTAAGCCAAGACGAAAAGTAACTTCAAAAACCTATTACTAACGACCACAACGTATACGACGGACTTCACAGGTCATATTTACACATTCAAATATACATGTGTAACACATCAAAGCTTTGAACATCAAGTTTTAATAAGGAGCATAATTTAAAACTGCCAGCTAACTCCTTGAAAAGAGTCGCGTAGCACGTATTCGTTTTACCTTTGCCAGTTTTCCAGTAATGGTTATTTGAATAACTGAAGTACTGTTTGCATATGAAACGTTTGAGGGTTAAGGATTGCTTGTTGTTAATAAATTATAAACACCTCTATTGAAATATCTCAGTCTTGACCTGATCAGAGTATAAAGGGTTTAAAAAGACCCTTAACGAAGCCGAAAGGCACTTGTTCTCCCCGTCAATGCGATATTTTTTTTGTTCTAGACTATACCTGGGAACCTTCTAGTTACGGAGATATAGGGAGTCAAAGTTCCAACTTTTTCACAAGTTTTTTTTTAAATACATGTTTTTAAAGTGAGATTTTTACTTTAAACACCACCACGACCCCCGTACTATTCAATCCATCCACCAGCACAATGTTCTGAGTGCGTTACATTGGGTCCTACCGTAAAACGTGATTTTTCACCCCAAAAAAAAAAAGTTGTTTCCCAGTAATAATTTTTGCTTAAAGTTAACCCTTTCGCTGCCCAGCACCCAGCGTAATATGGGCATTGGACTCATATGCTGGGAAGTGAAGGGTCTGTTTACACCCTGCTTTTCGGTATTTTGTATCGATAGTACCGTCTTGTCTACTGATGTTAATTACTTAGGCCCAGTAGTCGGTTACTCTGATCACGGTGTTTTTTATGTCGCAGGTGTACATTTCAGGCTAAGCATCACGTACCTATACCATAAAGCTAAAACGATCACAAACATAGAAATTTATCGAATCTACATCCCAAAACATTCGAGTCAGAACGGTCCACATTACGCATGGGTAATACAATTGTACTCAAATAAAACTGACCATTGAGCAATGTTTATCCTCAATAAAAAGCGCTGGGCCATTTTCAGGGCGCAATTTGGAAATAATCCTAACGTTTTCTAGTTCCATACTGTAAACATAGGAAACTAGTATGAAACTAAAATTGCTCTCCACGTCGGAAACTTCAACAATTTCTAAAGCACACATTCGTGGGGCGAGGCGAATAATTAAGTGCGAGACTGTAATTAAAGCCTGTACAAGTGTCGCTAAGAATGTAGGTTATACAAAGTTAGCGTTTAATTTGGTTTGCTTAAGCGACTGATAAATTCTAAAGATTTCGGGACCCTGCCGTACCTACAAATATCATTATTCACCATCATCATACTCTGGCCCTTTTTTTTCGGATGGGATATCATCAAATAATACTTCCCGCTCTAGGCGGAGCGGAAGGGAGGGTCAGATTCGTACTGACTAAAACCCATCCATGTTCCTTCTTTGCCCTTTGTGTTCCAGGGCCGCGGTATCTCTTTCGAACAGTCCCGCAGCCCCGGCAGGCATCGGCCCTTGCAGGTCCCTTCCTGGTTGCTGATATCTCTTTGAGGCGCGCGAGGAACACGAACGCGCCGTCAACACGGCATAATCTTGCCCTTATTTCCATTTTTTTTGGAGACGGCATAGCATGACTTATTTTTCCATACTTCTCTTGTTGTCATCTCAGTAGCACCCTTTCTATCAATGTCATGTTTCACGTAATCCATCTATCGTTTCATAAGTCACCTTGTTGTCACCCTCCCGTACATTCACACTCATTTTTTTACGAAGTTCAAAAGTACAATCGGCAACAATATTCTAGAACCAAGTGTTATTTTTTTTTGCAAAATTGAAATGAAAAACGAAAGGCACAAAACAAAGGCAGTAATTATTTCCAAGAGTTTTTCACAAACACCCACCAAGGAGCTGTGACATTGTTCCGGCATAATGAGCTCAAAAACAACGTTTATATGAGAAACTGTGACTCGCGAGTCATTCATACGACGGGAGGAGGTAGGCATAAATGTTTGGATATCATTAAACTTTCTATGTCAACGATGGAACGTGCTGAATAACGTCTTTCAGCAAGTGAAGGTGGATTTAATATAAGCTATAGAAGCTCTATGAAATATCATCTGCCTAGCTTTTTAGCCAACTATGTTGGGGTCCACTTCCAGTCTATAGTCAGTATTTAACACGTAGAAGCTGCTTATCTGACCTCAACAAGCCAGCCTTGTGGAGGCAGTCGGTCCTAGTCGCTCCCTTGGTGACACGGTATTCTTGGAAAACTGGTTGTTAGACTTTCAGGTTTCAGACTTCTTTCAGCGATCCAATGTCAGATATAAACTTCTATGAGCCATTCTTCAAATACTGTCAAAACATGCGAACTATACTTTCACCAAATAAATAAAAAAAGGACCACCATGTAAAATTCAACAGTAGCAACATATCGGACGAGTGTAACTGTCTCGTACGTGACGTCACGGCCTCACGTAGCGGTGCGTGTACAAATCCCTTCACGGTCGGGCAGGCGCCGGCGCACGTCCCGCCCTTCGCGAGCCATTTGTGCCCACGTGTCGGAATTTTTAATAGAACCGGAACACCGTCCGTCCGGTAAGTGAATCATCCTGAAGCTCGCACGCAATTGCACGTTTTTCGCTCATTGCGTTTTCGTGTAGGGTTAACTATTTTTATTGGTGCTTAGTAAAGTTGTACTGGGAGCCTTTTGCTGTGTAAGGCAGTTTTAATTTAAATTCATGAAAAAAGTCTTTGTTGTCGTGCTAAGCTTTTATAACATTTTGCTGTTTTCAATATATTGGTGCTTTCAAAAGTAATCTAATAAACATCAAACACCCAAGTGACCTTTTCCTAGAGGAAAACTTTTCCTACACCACTCAGAACTTAATAAATTATGCTCCGAATAATTGTCCATAACTTCGACTGAATTCGGATATTCTTTCACACTACATAAACTTGATCTCTAGGGAATAAAACCTCTGTAGAGACGACAGAAACCCAAACAGATTTAGGACGGGATCAGAAAAACTAAATTTTCACATAAATAATTCAACGGGCAACATTTTCAGCAGAAAAACAAACAAAATCCGAGTACAGCAAAAGAATTATGGGCGTTATTTCTCAAATTTTGAAATAATCCTACTACATAAGGAATACATATTTTTTGTCGGCCAAGAGCGATAAACAAGATTAAAATTACACGAAGCGAAGTGGGCGAGGCTGGGTTATAAATCTCAAAGGAAAGCTGGAGTTGAATGGCTAGTTTATAGTACAAACAAAATGGTCAACAACGAATTACAAACAGTTGGAACAATGAAACAGCCACCAGGTTGCGCTATGAATATCTAATGAAAGGGAAAATGATACTGCAGAATGGGTATCATAAAGCTTAAAGGACTATGGAAGTTCAAGGCTGAAGACGGATGCTATATTTTACAGGTACGGTACGGCATGTGCTATATACTGAAGATTACCTTACCTACGATCGTAAAAGTTAATACCCGTAGACTGTCGTAAACACGAGTATGTGCCCGACGAATGAACAGTAAATATTATCTTATCATTTTGTTATGAAAGTGAGAATTCTCGGCTAAAGTGTCATTCCGAAATCTAATTAATGTAGCAAAAATTTAAGGTTCTGAATAAGAAAATTACCTGACAAATTGCTCGACCAACAAACCAACATTTGATTTGGCTGCAGCACAAAGCTTCATGTTTACATTCTCAAATAATACTTATATTATCTTAAATTTTGAACTCAAATATTATATTGACTCAGTACACACATTACTAAAATGTTTTAGTTGAAGTCTACCATTGTTTTCGAATTTGTTGGTACAGCCGGTCTAAGTATTTATGCTTCAGGGATTTCAAACTGTCATTTCTAAATCCTTTTAGTAAAATTACATTATAATAAAGACTTGGTTGAGAAAAAAGGTACCCAGAATAAACCTGAATATGTAAAGCTTAGAGGAGAACGTAAGAATTAGGTTAACGGACCTACCTAATGGTAATATAATGAGTATATACGTCAGTAGGTACGCGAAAATCTTTTTAAAGGTAACGAAAGAAAAAGGAACTTGATAACGAGGGAGGCGAAAGTCTACCATTTAATTTAAAAAGATATTTACGTTTGTATAGAGTATGAATGATATAAGAGTAGAGGAAGACCAAAAGAAATGATGGATGGACTGTGTGAAGGATGATATGGGCAAGAAAGAAGGTGTCGGATGAGATGACTTGTAATAGAGAAGTATGGAAGAATAAAACATGCTGCGCCGACCCCAAATGAATTGGGATTAGGGCAGGAGAGTGATGATTTGGGTTTGTAAATTCCTGAATCTGAACTCTGTTCGGTCAAAGCCCTTTCTGATATAGGAAACCCCCTTTTAGCCCATTTTAGAGCATGGCACTTTAAACCCCGAGGGCATGAGTTTATCTGGCGAAACCCTAGCCGTTCCCAGACCATTGCTCTTGAGACATAAATTAACATTAACTAGACAAGTCTGGACAGAATGCGGTTTTATTTAACAAAATATTTCATTCCACATTGAATTGTTTATTTATCTGTCTCAAGAGGGAGAGTATTTCACAAAAACCGCTGAGTTGGACAGGAATTTAATGTTATTGTTAAACTTTATACTTATAAATTCAAAGTCCTGACTGACTGACTGAGTGAAATATCAACGCACAGCTCAAACCGCTGGTCATAGAGACATGAATTTTAGAGGGTGATTCTTTGTGAAGAGTAAGTCCACTAAGAAAAGGTTTTTTTGAAATTCCACCCCTAAGAGGGTGAAATGAGATTCCGAACATCACGCGGCTGAAGCCGCGAGCATAAGCTAGTAAATAAATAATGATTGACAAAAGTTGTCAGCTTTTGTTTCAAATTCATCATTATATCTTCTGCCATAATACTCGATTTTATCACCCACTTGTACTAAATCTGACGCATAAAATAAATTGACAAAAGAGTCCAATAACTTCAGAAAGTCTAGAAGTACGCAATGTTTTCCCATAAGCCGAAGCTAAGCTTAATAGGAGGTCTGTCGAATATAGTTAGCTATATTTTAAGTTTCTAGACAATTTCCGGGAAGCATCATAAGCTTCTTAACCTATGGCGATGAAATAGTGCCTGGGGGTAGAAATTTTATAAGTTAACGACACGGAATATCAGACTGTACGGAAATGTGTAAATAGTTCCTGCCTATGAGCTTTTATGTGAAAACATTATGTTATTGAGCGATCGCCTGATAGATTTCAAGAATACTTTTTTTTTTGGGATGGGATATCATCAAATGACCCCCCCCCCCCTCTGGGTGGAGTGGGAGGGAGTGTCAGACTTTTACTGACTAAAACCGATACATGTTCCTTCTTTGCCCTTTGTGTTCCAGGGCCGCGGTATCTCTTTCGAACTGTCCCGCAGCCCATTTCAAGAATACTTAATTGGTTTTTATAAACAACGTTTTTAGATAGCTCTTCTTCCTATTACATTTGGAGCTTCTTATGTCGTACCGATACAAATATAACCTAAACACAGCTTTTCAGACAAACCAGGCAATTAGTTGAATATTCATTCTTAACATGAAATTAATCGATCACTTACCTGTTTGTCCATATGCGAAGATACAAGCATTGTATCCGTCGAATGCATTGTCGAGTATATCCCTGCCAAGACATTCGAATACTGTCTTCTGAGAGGCAAAGTGTGGCAGGGATGGGTCCAGGGAGTAGAAACAGTGGTCGAACGCAAATGTCTTTGGTTGTTTTCTGAAAAAAGAGAAAAACAATGTCAGCTTTGTCATAATTTCGTTGTGTTGCAGATAAATGCTTGAACTACGAATCTTTCGAAGAAATTTGGCGAATTCCTACAAATTGGTGATTTTGACGGGGTAAGTAATATATGATATAATTACTAAATCTCTAATATGCCTTAAAATATTGGTATAAAAAAGAATATGCCAAGTGTGTTATGCCAAATAAATTTCGGAGCATCACGATTCTGCCAGATAGAGGAAACATGGTATCAATATATATTTTAAACAATAGACCTAATGATTTGCAATTAAATAAATGTTATATGTAAAGAAATTATATCAACAGTTGGTATATCTCACGTTTATTATAATTATCTTGTGAACGTTATTGAAATGAAAATATACCAAATAACTTTATATGATATGAGACGAGCCCATTTTTACGAATTGAATAAGCGCGTGGCACTAAATTTCACAATACCTACCTATATTATGTGATTGAAGGTCTCTGTCGCAACTTTATGACATTCAAATAATTGAACATTTTCCGTGGAAGAAACGAATAGGAATCTATACTATATATATATATATACATATGTGTAATATTATAAAGCTGAAGAGTTTGTTTGGTTGAACGCGCTAATCTCAGAAGCTACTGGTTCGAATTGAGAAGTTCTTTAAGTGTAGGATAGCCCATTTATCGAGGAAGGCTATAGGCTATATAACATCACGCTACTACCAAAAGAAGCGAGGAATCAATAAAAAATGTTGCAAAAAAAAAAGGGGAAAATAGTAAATATTTTTATAATAATCTCACGCGGACAAAGCTGGCGGGCAACAGCTAGTATTCACATAATCTAAAACCTCACACTGGTGAATAGTATTTTACACAACTCCAATAGAAACTTGTGACATTCAGTTCCGAGGTCGTCTTTCGTTTGAAACAGCTACAATACCCTTTTTTAGGCAAAGGTAACCTACACATAAACAGAATGGTTGCGTAAACGCCCCATGGACGGGCAATCGAGCACTACCCACACGTGGGTCGTCTAATCAAACTATGCTAATGTTTCCAACTTTTAATTAATTGCAGCCAGACCTTTACTGAATCCTACGTTTTGTTAAAACGGTATAATTTTATTGAAACTACGCCATTTATGTGAACTACGCCGCTCTATGTAGTTGTCAGAAAGTTAGATTGGACACGATTTTGATAAGGGATTCAATAATTTTGGGTTTATGTTATTTAGTTTGGTTACGTGTTTTGTATTTCTGGGAACAGATTGCTACCCACTCTATATAAAACCAAAATAACTTAAAGTGGTCGTGGTAACTACTATGCTTTCCAATCTAGTGCATTTTCATTCGTCTAACATGCATATGAACTGAAACATGTTAAAATGGCGGAGTGCAACAAAAGTCCTATCCCCCTGAAGCGCGCTCTAGCTCTACATTGAAAACCGTAGTTTATTTTACTATTTTTACCACCCACTCGAGCTTCCGAGAGAAATACTTTTCTAGAAAAATATTCTAACCACAGATATGTTTATCTAGGAAGATATTAGAACCACTCACTTCTACATAATTTTAAAACATTATGGTGATTATTAAAATAAGATTGTTGTAAAGGGTTTTTTTTTCTATTACTGTAAGCCTGCGTCATCACACTGCTGGGCAAGGGCCTCTCCCCATGACTTCCAGTTGTTTCGATCCAGGACTAATGTGGACCACTGGTCGTTGGTTTTGTCCAACTCGTCCCGCCATCTTCTACGAGCTCTGCCGCGACGCCTACTGGCTGTGTCAGGTCTCCAGAAAGTATGGTAGTAAGGTGTTTTTTTAAAGGCGAAAAACTTTGAATTGGAATGACACACTGAAAACCTTAAAAAACCGTCATAAGTCTAGGATAAGATATAAATTAAGTAAATCTATACTAATATTATAAAGCTGAAGAGTTTGTTTGGTTGAACGCGTTAATCTCAGGAACTTCTGGTTCGAATTGAAAACTTCTTTTAGTGTTAGATAGCCCATTTATCGAGGAAGGCTATAGGCTACATAACGTCACTGAAAAATGTTTCAAAAACGGGGAAAATTGTATTTTTATAATAACTAAACGCGGACGAAGGTCGCGGGCAACTGCTAGTGCTGAATAAACTCCGAACGAGAATAGTAGCAATAAAATCCGATCACAGTATGACACGAGCCAATGCCCTCCTAATAATATATTTTCCTAAAGTTGAATCACTTTATACCCTCCACAGCTAAATTCGAGCTGCAGAAATTTCCAGCCAACTTAAAGCTCCCAGCTGAACTTATTTTTCCGATCCAATATATTCTATCCCGTTCACCCAATCGCATATAGAGAGGGACAGAAAAGGAATAAATTCCCTCAATACTTTTCGTTTGGATTGGATACGGGTCGCGTGCCAAGAGATAATGTTATTACTTCGATTTATTGACCTAATTGTTGTTTCTTAACGATAGTAGGGTGACTGTTAATCCTACTAGATTTGTATCTGGACGCCTCATTAGTTTCTGCGGCTTAATGTTCAGATTAGAAATGTTGTGCTTTTTTGAGTCCAGTGACCTTAGCTTTGGCGCATACGCTAATGTTAGTAACTTTGCTAATATGCTAATGTGTTCTCGTTGCTCACGTTATTAGTTAAAATTAGGCGCCCGGAGTTTCTGGAAGCTAAGGGGCCATCCATTAATCACGTGATGTTTTTTTTGGCATTTTTTGACCCCACCTCCCCCTTGGTGATACGTGGTGAGGTTTAAGACTACCCCTCCCCCCTCCCCCCTATATCACGTGTATTTTTTCGTACCTGCAAAGAATCTATTTTTTTATTTATAAAAAAATACTGGTATAAGTATCATCTAATTTTATTATAGAAAATTAAAGACTACTGTCATAAACGTTCAGAGGTAGAAAGAAAGGTTGCAGTTTGTTTTTGACTGACATAAAAATAATGAAAGAAATGCGAAAAAGTTTTTTGTACTAGTACATGAACATTATTTAATGTACAATATTTTCGGACCACGGATTAGCAAGACTTTCTTCAACACCTTAACAACAACATAAAAATAAATACATGTAACGCCGCTTTTCGGTTGAGTATCGCGCGCTTGCCGAAAAAATAAGTACACGTGATATAATACTTTACCCCCCCTCCCCCCTTGTGATATTTCGTGATTTTTTATGGACCCCTCCCCCCCCCCCTTTCGAGCCTCACATGATAAATGGACAGCCCCTAACCAGTAATTTCGCTTAATGGATGATAAAAATTGTACTTAAATAGAGCTTTTTTTTAAACAGACTTAGCAAGGTGTCTCTCCTTATAATTTAGCATCTCTTTTATTTTATTCAGTCAATGTATCCTGATTTGCACAGCCAGGCTGTACCTGCATTCTTCGGTCAGTGCCTCTAAAGTGTAGGAACCCCGTCCACCCACCGACCACCACGCTATTGCGTGTTAATGGGACGTTTAACACGTTAAACAGGACAGTTCTCTGCAGGACTAGGAAGCTATACCTTACTATTGTTTACTCCAACGTTCAAAATGATCGTAACTTGTAATTTTCCTGTAATTCTTCAAACAACAATGAGATTTGAAGTCATAATTCAGATTCCTACATGTTTCTTAGAAGGCGTAGGTCGAAGTTCGTTATGTAACAAAGGGTATCCAATACCCTGGACTTTTAGATTTATTTGTGGATATCTAGAACTTTATCGAGTTGGGTACTTACAACAATAGAGTGTATTGACCTTTCCATACAGTTGCTCGTCCTCGTGGAAATTTATTTCAACCCTTTTCACGTTTCTAAGAGCTGGATTCTCAAGTTTCCTTTCCGATGAGAGACGATACTTTCCGAATTTCCGAGTTTGAAACTTGAAACCGAATTAAAAGATAAGGGCGAGGTTAAATATTGAGCAGAAGTAACCATGGCCAGTTTCCAGAAACATCTATTTATAGAATCGTAACCCCTAGATATCGAGAATTGTACAAGTACGTGGGTGAAACCTATCACAATGAATAACTACATGAGGCTCATGTCATATTTATCAGCTTGCGCATTGCTAACTAGAATGGCAGCACCAATCTTTCGAAAAGAACGATCAAACTAAGTTTTTCGGAAACACCAAGAATATTTTTTAATTCTCAGAATCTATAACTTCGTCCCAGCACAACAAAATTCATCAAAACCAACGTTGACTCGGGTTACACACACTACATGCAGGTGGTTATGACAGAATTCAATTTACCAAAGCGACTACTACGTCACACCTACGAGCCTGCACGGTTAGTAATCAACGCCCAGACATGCTTTGCCAATTTCAGCTCAGTATTAAAATTATGCAAGGCACGGAAACCTACGCGAAAGGGAAAATTGCGAAAGACGGCAATAAACAGATCTCAACTGATAACTATGTGCAAATGCTTGTAACTGTCTGTGTTTGAGACTAGTATTTGTTTAACATGAATGTTAATTCAAATACTTTAGTTGTTGATAAGATATGCTGTGTGGTCTCCAGGTGAGGACAAACAATAGACTTATATTTGTATTATAGAAGATAGGATACCTTAACCACTTTGCGGATCACAATTAGTGAGACTCAGCCACCTGGTACATAAACGTTCCACATCGCAGGGTTTCCCCGAATATTGATCTAGAATGGTATAAGAGAAACAACAAACAGCATGCCTGAGAGATATTTATTGAAGGCATGTAAAGCCAAGTCAGAGGCCCATGAGCGGCATAAAAACTGACACCAGGTTAGGCACTACCCACATGATAAAAAAGAAGAAGAACAAGTAATACATGCACAGATAATATTCCCAAAAACATTTGAGGCCAAACAAACAAAGGTCCAAATTAGACCGAGAGATTTCACTCCCAAAACAAACGATGTAGCAAAACTCATTCCTACCAGATTCGGCCAGACCATAATTTCAGTTAATTTGTGCAGATCGCAGTGAGATTAAAGTTGCTAACGAGCATCGCTATCCATACTGAGATAGAAATCGACAAGCCGCTTACAAGTACGGCAATAAAGGCTGAGTTCTAATGACGAAGGCTTGACTGGCGTTTGATGAACGCGAGTTTACAACGGCTAATGAGGTACGCCTTTCTAGGTGAACGCCTAGCGTACAATCCGTGGGTGTAGGATTATAAACGGGAGTCAGGCGTTTGCCGTCTGAACTTAGTCTGTTGCGGGAAGGGTAAACTTGTAGTTTCCGTATGCAGCCGGGACTTAGTGTTCTGATTTCACATGCAAGTGATGGTTTGACATTTTGGATCGTAGTTTGGAGCTAGGGGGTCAATAGTTAGGTTACAGTTTGGTGCCTGAATACAAGATGTTATTACCAAAATGTGGCGGAATGAGAGACAGAATATCAGAATATCTGCAGGAATGTTCGAAAGAGATACCGTGGCCCTGGAACACAAAGGGCAAAGAAGGAACATGGATGGGTTTTAGTCAGTAAAAGTCTGACACTCCCTCCCCTCCACCCAGAGCGGAGGGGGGGGGGGGTATTTGATCACTTCCCTTCCAAAAAAAAAAAGAGAATATTGTGCAGAAAAATGTCCAAAAACAGACTTGCAAAACACACGAACAAGTCTAGTTACAATTTCATTAGACAACACCGTCTATTACACGTCTCATATTCTCACGAGAAACACTGAACGAGAAAACTTTCAAGAGACTACGCTTCGAGACAAGAAACTTTCATAAAAACCCAGTCAGTCGTAACAAAAAGCAAGGATTCAATTATGTATCATGTGTGAGTCACGAACAAAATGTAAGTCGTATACTCGTATTGTTTCAAAGATCCTACGTGCGATCTGTAAGCCGAACAGGCAAAAGTTGCAGTTTTGGCAACAGTACCTTGTTTCGTTCTGTGCTGTAAGTTAGACATGGCGTATGTAGTTCTGTCATTTTGTCACTACTTCGTCTTATTTAATATCGATGGTACGACTGGTACATTTATTTTTATACTATTTTAGTCCTCTAAAGCGCAGGCCACACAGAAAAGACGAAAGACGCGGACGGGGCGCAGACATATGTCTCTTCCGCATCGCTTTCATACAAAATGTATAGAAGCGTCGTGACGCAAAACATATAGAAAAGACAGGGCGCGGACACGACGCCGCGACGCTTCTATACATTTGACATATGTCTGCACCCCGTCCGCGTCTTACGTCTTTTCTGTGTGGCTTGCGCTTAATGTGCAGGTGTAGGGACACATTGGACATTCCAGCAAGAGGGCCACGGTCTGTCACTACGGGCACAAAGTCTACTAATGGAGCAACGTGTGCCATTCAAAAGATGTGAATTTCACAGTTTTCAAATAAGTTTTTAATCGTCTTATATTGCTTCGGCAGGTAAAGTTGTTGTTTACTGTTTGCCTTCAAAGAGAAAGGTAAGAAATATCTGATCGTAAAATTTTAAAGGAGTTTTCTCCACGTTCCTCTAAGAACGATCACGAGAAAATTTATAAAGTTCTGATTGATTTATTGGCTTTCTCTAAACAACTTCTACATTGAAGAGCTAATATCGTTAATGTAAAAGTAAGTATGAAACTGAACTTGCTGAACAATTGATTTTCAGGTATATCGGCGAGCATGACCGTATGCGACGATATATACAAAATTCCTTTGAAGACTATTAATTCTGTACTAAGGTCGAAGCCCTACCTTACGTCTATGCCAATCCCCTAAAGTGCTATCTACAACCGCAGAGTATATACGAAATGGTAGTTCAATTCCATTAAATTTAACAGCACTTTTGCTTATAACCTGTATATCAACTTAGTTAGTTAGACCACAGGACTTGGTCGTCGGACGTCCGTGGTCTAACTAACTAAGTAACTTTGCATGCAACTAAGACTGGCCTGTCTGTTTTAGCATCATTCTTGTAGCCCAGAAGCCGCAAGGCATCCAAGTAATTACTTTGAGCAGAAGAAGTAAAGTAAGACGCACGACGAAACTTAACACACGAAAGTTTAAGCGAAAAGAAAAATTGTAGGCGTGTTGCTCGACAATTTTCAAGTTGGTAAAAAGAGTCTATACCTCAATGTTCGTTTTCGCGCAATTTCCTGGGATGTCTTCAAACAGTTCGGTACGTTTGGGAATTGGCTCGCAGTCAAATAAGCTACGAGCATATCGACGAGCGCAATAATGGCGAGTGTATGTCGAAGCGGGAAGTCCGCGGCGGCAGGACGCCGGAAGGCTCTGCAATGTTTGCTATAAAATAACATTCCCTGGCAACAATCCAAATGCTTACTCATAATATGGATGTGGCGGGACCGCAAGACACCGCCCGTCAAAAAATTCAGATAAATTCTGCACTACAAGCAGTTTCTGAAGGGTTTTATGACAACGACTTGGTTGAACGGAGCCAGCTAAGCTATGCGAGGATTCAGGGATCATTTAAGTGCTGACGTAAAATGGAGTTCTGAAGTAATGAAACGTTTCATGTCGGCGGTAAAGCATACACGTGAGACACCTTTATTTAGATTACAGCCATTTTGTTTGAAGTTCACTTGACAAGAAAGTACAAACTTCATTTTGCTTGTTCATCTTGAACTTTCGTTTCTTTTTTCAACCTAACAATAAATTGTCTTGGCAACGCCGCAGTTCAGTTGCTGAACAAAGTGCAAAGTACATTGCTAACTAACTGTAAAAGAATTTTCTAACTCGTTCCAACAATTAAAATTACAAATACTACCCTTGAATTCAACACGAACGAATCGAACAATACTTCTACTTCTATAATATGGAAGTTAGCTTAAAACGAGCTCATAAGTACTCGAACAAACTGTAGGCTCATTAAGATATTTATGGTAGAGCTAAAATCACTGTTCTAGGGATAAACGGCCTCTATAACTTCGCTTAATCGACAGACATCGATCGAAACCAATAAAACTGGTTTTTGAATGTGTAACTTTGTTATCGGTGTAGATCTAGCTTTGATTTCTATTTCCCTTTTGACCTCGGTCTTTATCCCAACTTTATTTAAGATATTCAGTTTATAACTTTATACTGTAATTTCTGCTTCAATATTACAGGGTGACTGGCAATTAGTGACCGATACTTAAACATGTGATTGTACTCATGATAACAAACTTTCCCAAAGATTTTTGTTTTTAATACTCATTCACTTTTATTACAATAACACAACAGCCGTGACCTATCAGCTGTTAGCCGCGTGACGCCGTTCTGTCTCATTACTATCTTACCGTGCAACAGTGGGTAGGCAGAGTGCCCGCGCGGCTCGCAAGCCCGCTCCGTAAGTTTTATTGTGATAAAAGTGAATGAGTAAAAAAAAAAATGTTTCTTTGGGAAAGCTGTTTGTTATCATGAGTACAATCACGTGTTTAAGTATCGGTCACTAATTACCAGTCATCCTATATAAATAAACATCAAATCATTGCTTCGTATCATCCTCTCTTGTGCCTATGAGGAGAGGCCGTGTTTCGTCTGGAAAGTTTTGTCCAGATAACAAGATTGGGTTGTCCAATTACATTTCAGTATCAGTACATTAGTACTGATACTGAAATGTAATTGGACAACTACAACACTTCCATTAGGAAGTGTTTTGCTTAATCCTATATGGATTATAATCTTTACTGCATATGAAAGTATGGTTCTTATAACAACTGTTCGTCTGACTGCCTATTTGTTCCTGCTAATCTCCGAAACGACTGGACCGATTTTGACGGGACTTTTACTGGCAGATAGCTTAAGGCGTTATAAGAAGTAACTTAGGCAACTTTTAATTAGAAAAACGATTAGGGATTCGTGCCAAAAAAATTCAAACCCTTGAAATTGTTAAAAAAAAACAATTCAAATAGGACAGTAATATTTTTATAATAATTTGATTTCCTCTGATTTTTCGGATTCATGTGCGTATAGTATAATTGTCACTTGCTTTTCGGTGAAGGAAAACATCGTGAGGAAACCAGCATGCCTGAGAGACATTTCTCGACGGCATGTAAAGCCAAGTCAGCAGCCCATGGGCGGCATAAAAACTCTGACACCAGGTTACGAACTAACCACACGATAAAGAAAGATAATAATTTCACGCGAACGAAGATCGCGGGGCACAGCCAGACAAAAAGTAGCAATCAAATAAAAGTACAAACAAAGAATTCATCTCTATACTAAAGGCACATTAACCTAGCTCAAAGGAACAATGAATGCACTCAACTTGGAGAATGCAACTGTGCAGTCGTAAGCACAGGAAGTTTCTAGCTCACTGACTACGAGCGAGACCCATTGAGTCTTGAAAAGAAGAACGTACACTAGTCTCAATATTATTTTCAATCGCTCTCTTAGACTGACATTCATCTGCCTAGCCTTTTCCCAACTACATTGGGGTCGGCTTCCAGTCTAACCGAATGCAGCTGAATACCAGTATTTTACATGGAGCGACTGCCTATCTGACCTCCACAACCCAGTTAGTACTGGGTAATACGATACCCCTTGGTAAGACGGGTTGTCAGACTTTTTGGGCCACTGACTACCTAACGACTGTCAAAGATCTACAAATGGCAGCCGGGACCAACGGCTTAACGTGCTTTCCGAGGCACGGAGGAAACTCGGTATATAATGGGTGGTCACCCATCCACAGACCAACCTAGGCAAGCACGGCTTAACCTAAAGATCGACCCGAGCGGCTGTTATTATTAAGCCACGAGCTCCTCTCTTAGACTGACATTACTTTTCATTATTATGCCCTGTCTCCCTTACATTTGAGTTTGGTTTTCTCCGGAGAATTGTCTTGTTAAATAACTTCTTTTGTTAGGGCTAGTCTGTTAACGACAGAGGCAATATTGCCCCCAGCAACTAACTCAAAGTTATTGTTGCTATACGTCTCAGGTGGAAGCCATCCCAACTGCCTATTTCTCGAGGTCGGAGAAATAATTCCTCATTTTGTTGGCTGAAATGTTGTACGAGGGATTGGCAAGAACTTCTACTTATTCCTTTTAGAAGTATATATATATTAGTTCATTTCATTTTATTTGTAAATATGTGTATTAGTTGTGTGTTTATGTATATCAAATTATGTTAACAAAATAGTTTTCTTCTTTTTTTTTGTACTCTATCACAATGCTGTCCTATTTGACCCAAAAGTTGACTGGTAGAGAATACCTTGTGGCATTAAGTCCGCCTATGTACCACTTTTGTACATGAAGTTTAAATAAATAAATAAGTATCTACAAACTATGATAGCTCTAGGAAACCTAGTCAAATATTTAACATAGCTTTGTATGAAGATTCTTTGAAGCTTATTAGATTACGTTGCGCAGCTCTGATTTTTTCAGTAACTTTTATTACGGAATTCTGTTGTTAATAATTTCTTCTAGAATCTAAGAGTAATTGTTTTTAGTAACTTTTGCTCTTAATTCCCCCGGAATGGCCGTTCGAGAATGTATCGAAAGGAAAAATAATTTTCTCGGCATTGTGGACATTAAAAAAAATGTTATTTCAGCAATTCTTAGAACTTCTGATATTTACCATATTGTTTAAACAGAATTTAAATAGCTTAATAGACGTGTACAAATTATGTACGAAATAATATGTAAACAAAGGTCATTTGGAGTTAAATACAGACGAACATATTATTTTCACGTCAAACTCTACAGCTGTTGAAGCGTCATATTTATTTTCAGCCTTAAAATTTGGGTTTTCAATTTGAATAGGGTTAAAAAAAAAATTACGGTACTTTGGATATAACCTCATTTCTCTATATCAACAAAACACAGAGCCGTCGCAAAATGTTTACCCAAATCTATTTCGGTTCATAACTCGAAAATCCAATCCCGTAATTATTCACGTAACATAAAACATAATCTTCTGATTTCATGGAAATTAAACCCGTTTTATGTCTCAAACTCGACGTTTGCAAAGCAGGATTAGTCGAATGGCGAAATAAAATGTACCTACCTAGTAACATTAAATTTTATTTCTACAACCCTCTGAAGGTATACCTTTCAGATTCAACTTGAGCTTGGGCAGCACTAAACACGGATCCCATTACATCTATGATCAAACATTATAGATTCGAATAGCCTCTAAATCTTTTTCGCAACTTCGATGGTTTTAGAAACCTACATATCACTTTTATTACACATTCAGTCAGGCAATAAAATGAGGTCCATAAATAAAACATCGACATCTATGACATTCGTGTTGAATATAAAGATAGATTCTTCAAACGGAATACGGTAAAATGTATTTCTAGCTAGCGCTAAAACCACATAAGCATATCAAATTATACATTAGCTGCTTATATGGCAGCACAATCTTATAAACGTGACAGAATAGTGAATGTTAAACAATTGGAAAACGCTACATTTATTAAACTCGATAGCTAAAACCAGTGATACACGTATACATAGTGCTTGAAACAGTACGAAACGGCGACATTTCCCGGCGAAAATCGATGACACACTGTGTATCATCTAAATTGAAACCGATACACATGCATACTATGTTCGTCAAGCTTAAGGTCAACGATTATGTCAGACTAAGTTTCTCTAGAAAATAAACATAAAGCCAGTGAAGAATATCATGATCGAAAACAAAATTAGGCACAAAAAGCTTTGCAATCAGATTTACTGTTGTTAGGAGGTGGAGTTGGAGACAAAGGGAAAATAAACACGAAAAACGTGCAAGAGGGAGCAAATTGAATTTAGTATAGATCTACATTCAGGGCCGTTTGAGAAAGGGTCCAACCTCATGGACGAAATGCAATTGTCCCGTTTTCCTCTACAGGACTACATAAGTAATATCTTTTTAATCCCTCACAATTAATATTACTAAACCCAAAACCTTTTCCAAATAGAAGAAAAGCCAGATAGAATTTTCACTGGAAAGATTGATTAAATTAAAAACACAATGTTAGCCATAGTATTTTTAATTTAATCAATCTGTGAAAGACTGAAGAGGGAGAAAATATTGCAGCCATTTTGAAAGCTAAGGAGTATGAAAATGAGGGTGTTTCCGATTCGCGGGTAGACGAAAATATCAGAGAAGAATATTAATATGGTCTCCCCTTCGAGTGTTAAGCTGTCGTTTCTGTAAAGGTACACAGTGATAATACGGGCGATATTGCTCCCCGAAGATTATTATGTCTGGCATTTTGGGGGTAATAGCAAGTGAGTAAATAGGCAGGTGAATGATGTAGTGAAGGCTTTTAAAGATAACATTAAAGACTCGATTTTCTGTGTACAGAAGATTTTTGCTGGTCTAAAATTCTGTACGTAGGAACATTATGAGATAACCTATTTAGATAATGTTCAGAAAAGAATTCATTGTTGTGTTCAGAAGGTACGCTGATTTTTTTCAGGTTCTGAAAAGAAACTCCATTGACCATGACCAAGAGCACCAGTTTTCAAAACTTATAACAATGAAAAGGAATGAACAGAATGCTTCGTAAGTAAAAGTTGTTTCACTTCCTCCAAGTTCTCTATGACGCTTTTAAAAACTTTCATCCTTTTGGGACACCGCATACCTGCAATGTTTGGATGCCATCCATCTTTGACTTAAGAAATCTTTGTTGGGTTTCAGCATTGTTATGTTGCAGGAAAGTAGAGAGTATTATAAAGTTTAGAGGTGCTATCCGAGCTTATTCAAGAGGATCAAAAAACAACAGCAGCCATTCTTCTTGTATAGCTACTGTCTAGCTGCTTTGTACTTGGTAGGGCTTCTAGTAATATCTCTTGGGAAAAGATTTTAGTTCAATATTGTTAGATGTAAGTTCTTTGTTGGGATACATTTTCCGATAGCTATTAGTACCATGTTGTATGATAGCAAGAAAATTGCAAATATCTTCACAATACTTTAACATTATTATAACTGAACTTTGTACGGTCATGTAACTCTATAAACACAATGGCCACGTCAGAAGATATTATCATCAGCTGACCGCAAACTATCAGCCATCCTTTTAAAGAAATAGAAATCACAACAAAAAAGGTTTTAGTTGCGTTAAGTAAGAGACAATAGAGCACAAAAAGCATAAAAGGCCACTTTCTAATGATCGTGACCCGCGGCTTGCGCAAGCGTCAACCATGACGTTTAGATAAAGTGTCGTTACTCGTTTTCGTTTCATCTGATAATATTTGTTGTTTCCTTTTTGATACTGTTGATAATACAGTGCTACAAGGATCTTTTGGCGCCCGAATGACGTCGACAGACTCGACAGGCAAGCAGTATCGCGGTGCTGGTAATGATTTGTGAAATGTATTGAAAAAAAACAATAATTATGGAGGGGTTATCTCTGACGCGCTTAAATACCCTACAGCTATAATGTCTAAATCAGGTTTTTTCTTTCTTTTATTTACAATAATGAATCTACTCCGCCTAATCATACGCACGAAGTAGTAGGCAAAAATTAATTTTCCCTACAATTCCGAAGTAATTGTGAAGTTTAATATAAGTAAGAACAAAGCCATTTTCTTGTCTACTAAATACGTCAGACGCAGTATTAACAAGTTCTTTGTCTTTTCAAAATTATTAGAATACGAAATCATATTTTTTTAAAGTTATTTTATAAATTGTTATCTTTGTTTTTTCTTAATGTGCCTCTTAGACATCTGTTTAAAAATAGATTAAAAACAAGATCAAAGGACTTATCATTTTAAATCTAAAGTATAAAGTTAGTTAATTTAAGTTATCTGCCCGCTGTCAATGATTCAGCTGCCAAAGTTAGAACAGATTAAAAAGGCCATTAATATTTTAAAGACTTTCTTCAAAAGGGTTTGACGCAGATTGAGCACTTCGCAAAATGTGCACTTGACTCAAAACGTGCACTTCGCAAAATGTCCACTTAGCAAAATAGCACTTCTCAAAATGAGCAGGTTTTGCTTAACATTTTGAAACAAACTATCAACTATTTGATAGTCTCAATACATGCTCACTTTAGTGCTTATTTTGAGAAGTGCTCATCTTGATAAGTGCTTATTTTGAGAAGTGCTAGTTTGAGAAGTGCACATTTTGCGAAGTGCACATTTTGCGAAGTGCACATTTTGCGTCAAGTGCACATTTTGCGAAGTGCCACATTCTGCGTCAAACCCCTTCAAAATATCTTCTATGGAAAATGAGTTAGGGCAAAGGCATAGTGACAATGATTATGATAATGAATCGGACTGAACTTACGAAACTTGTAATGGGATAAGTTTCCAGTAAAGGATCCGCATACTAATGTTTGTATGACAAAAAGAAAAAGATATTCCTCGGAGACGAGGCTGTAACTGGAAAACTTCGTGATCTTTTATTACCGAGACGTTGTACTAGTTACTTATTAATGGTTACCTACAATATTCAACCAATTCCCTAGTATATAAAAGACTTCTATTCTTTAGTTTGAAAATTCAACACAGTGTAAAGAGATTCCGGAAACTAGAAGTTTGTTTCGCTTATAAAACTTGCGAGTGCAAAATTTTGCTTAGCTTTTTGTACTTTCCAAGAATATGCAGACAGCGCGTTTTTAAAACCAGAGTATAAAAGAGAAATGAGAGTTTTAAATCTACTTAAAACCACAGTTTTATTTTACACAGGAAATTAAAAAGATAACTACTTGATTAAAAACAACACTCAAAATGCATGAGTTATGAATTGATCTTTTTTTCTGTTACCGCGTCACCAATATAGCAAAATTAATGACCGTCCATCCAAGTTGATGACCAGTCCTTAAACAACATTAGAAGCAGTGTAGGCGAGTCATCGCAAAGGCTAGCAGGCTCGTAGTTAGCCTTCCTCAGCTTCGTCTATCCAAATCAGGATTTAATATTCGTCAATCCACATAGTGACATCATGGCCTCGCCGTTCGCGGAAAATGAAATTAGATGAGGTTTTAGAACCTACGGTAGGCGTCAAATAGTGGAACATAGTGGGCAAGTAAACATGGGGGTCGTGTTTACTTTATATTAAGGGCCGAATGGGCTACGGGCGAGGCGATGACGTCACGGGGCGGCGCCCCGGTGGCTCGGCGTGTTCCAACTGAGCTCGCGTTGAAACGCCGCCGATGAGACGGTGACATGTGAATGTGGCGCGAATTTGCATGTGCCAAAAGCAATAACGTTGAATACATTGAAAATGAACATGCATTCATGAATTTCATGATAATCTGGAAGCTGTTGCGGTTCATGCAAAACATATGACCGAAAATATTTATTTTTAAATAAAAACTACTACAGCTACAAACATTCCCCTACATTGGAAAAAACGTCCGATGACCTCATCACGAACATGATAAAATTATACACATAAGCTGACATCATTGATAACCAGCGCAATTTATCGCGACACGAAAACATTGTGAGTATAAAACAATTTGCCTCAACTCTCGGCTGATTGGATAATAACTTTGTCGCTAAACAGTTTTGTTTGCGTCTGTCATCTCATGTGTAACAACATCACGTCTGACATGAGATTAAAGATGCTAGACGAATTTTCTAGTACCTATGTTTTGGCAATTTTTTCCTGCTTCATTTTTAGAATCGATCGATTCTAACATATATCTCTTCAAAGATCCTTTGGCGCGTCGCCAAAACGGAACTAACATCGTAAACTTTTTTTTAAAATACATTTCACACGATTTGGACTCGTTCCTGACTGATTGGCCAGAGGAGGCAAAACACCGGGAGAGTTGGAAAGGAATGGGGGAGGCCTTTGCCCAGCAGTGGGACGGAATAGGCTAATAAAAAAAATAAAATAAAAATTGTTTACCAACAGCGCCCATCTAGTCACAACGTCATTAAGGCGCCGTACTAAATTATCACTATAGTACTATACGTATATCGACTCGCGATTTTTAAAATTCAATAACAAAGATAATGTTTGAATCATAATATATCAATATGGTCACGGCCAAGGTTAAAATCCTTCTTAGGAAGATGCGGTAGATATATTTACTCATGAATGTGCGAGTGTTTTCTGCACCCTCTTTCAAGGGTGAAGTATAAACCTCAAGGTTTTAATGGATGCATGACGGGCATAACCCTGCTCATTCCTTTGGCCCTTGGCGGAGAGTCCCCATGGGGTTTTCCCCAGGTATAAAGGTTATTCAACTGTGCGTAGTGCAACGCCAGAGCGTTTGCGCACTGGGGTATCACCTGAAAAGGTGGCAAAAAGGGTGGTTCCGGTTATAAAGTAGCCAGTGAGTGTTTTTTTTTTTGATATTGAAATAACTGAGTAATTCACAGTTTCGTCTGGATGCAGATCTTTTCAGAAAACCCTGATTTATTCATTTAAAAATCACCATTACATATGCTAAAATATATGTATTTTTGGGAAGTCATGTGTCAGATCCTATCCTGACATGAGATGACCCACATTACCCAAACTAAAAGCATTTCGGTTTACAAACATAAGGCAAAGAGTGAATAGTCACTAGTTGTGACCACACGACGTCTCTTTGTCCTTATTTAGTCAAGCTTCACGAAGTGTGACCTCTTTTCTCCTTTTTAGTTGGCTTGGACTTCAAATTGACAGCCTAAATGCGGTCTTCGCCTTAAAAAAGTATTTGTACGTATATTTCTACTATTTTTAAGACTTTTAAGTATAGACACTGAATAAGAAAAGAATCTCATTAAGCTAGACTATTTATCAGTGCTTTACTGAATGATAAAGAGGTAAAAAGCCCATAATGAGGACTCATTTCAATTGTAGAGCTTCTCTTACTTTACTAATGAGTCCACGACTGAATACTTTTCACTGAAGCGCTGATTTAAACCAGGAAACCCCTTTAGGGCTAAGTAGGGCATTTTAACCGTCTGCAAGGCAATACGCAAATGAAACGACGCGACGGTTAAATAACTAAGTGAACCAGACGCAAAACGTTACAGTAAACGCTATTAAAATTAAAACCGACAAGCAATAAAACCCAGTGGTAACGTTATTATCGTTAAAACATCTTCCGTACGGGACACTTTATAATTAATGGTGAAGGAAGCGATGTAAGCGGCAGTTTCTCAATCAAACCCGCTTTATTACGGACACATTGACAGCTTGACTAATTTACATCATGTCGCTATTAAACGTTGTCAAGTGTGAAGAGAAATTTGGAGATGGCTAAATAAATGAGAGGAAAAGTACATTGTGCGAAATTCAATAAGAAGACGACGACCACAGGTGAAAAAGGACCAACTCATTCTTAGTAATTAAGGCGTACGAATGAGGCCGCAATTCCGGCGCCGACAAAAGAATAAGACCGTAATCGTTAAACATCCAGATACGGAAACTAATCCTGATGCTGATTAAGTCTGATCAGTAAATCCGAATCGGCCAAATCTGTTGATACCTGAAGACATTTATAGATGAAAAAATCAATTTATTACGTTGAGATTGACAGTATATTACCGAATAGGTTTCAGAAACGAACGGGTTAGTCCAATATCTTCTAATGAAAACACACGTAGATCAACATAAAAACCATCATCTGCCTAGCCTTTTCCCAACTACATTGGGGTCGGCTTCCAGTCTTAACCGGATGCAGCTGAATACCAGTATTTTACATGGAGCGACTGTCTATCAGACCTCCACAACCCAGTTAGTACTGGGTAATACGATACCCCTTGGTAAGACTGGTTGTCAGACTTTTTTGGGCCACTGACTACCTAACGACTGTCAAAGATCTACAAATGACACCCGGGACCACCGGCTTAACGTGCTTTCCGAGGCACGGAGGAACATAAGAACATCATTTTCGACAAAACCTTATCCTTTTGCTGACAAAGGGGAACAATAGAATGATAAACGACATGCTTACGTCATAACGCTCCAAACGAGAAAGACAACACTAATTACTATCAGATAATGCCGCAATTTATCACAAGGGAGGGTTGTGAGAAGCTCGCCACTCCAATTAATGGGATAAATAGCTCGTGATGGAGAATTTGCATTAATTTTCCAGTTCGTCGCGAGCGCACGGAACACCGGTAATGATATGAAAATTCTAAGATGCTTGAAAAACATAGTCGAGCCACTTGTGCAATATGTGGGTTGAGCGTACGAGGGATACGAGACGCATTTTGGAGAAAATAGGTCACATTAAGAATATTTAAGACCTCTAGACTTCCGTAATGTGTTTTCTTGATGGCAATTTTGTGAATAATATGTTAAAATTCAGGTGAATGAAGTTATGACTGTGAATTTAAGTGAAGGTATAATCTATGTTAAACCCACGCTCATTTGAAACATATACCTCGAAGAAAAGTTCTAATTCGAGTGGGTAGTATAAGATCTGCTTTTCGTATGAGCAAAAGAATGAAAATTAGATCGAAGTAAACTTTGTTTAAGTAACATATAATAGTATTCTGTATAGTATAGTACAGAAAACAAGACTTTATTTGTAACCTGCGGTTTCAGTGTCCATTACCTGAGTTTATTTCCCTTATCCCCAAGAGTATCTAAACAATAAATACGAAGAAGAAAATGTAATATTGTTCCCTCTCTTGTTTATTCAAAGGATTCAAAGTTAAGATATTACTTTCCCGAGTTATTTTTAAATTCCCAACAGTAATATAAGTTAGATTATGCTGTATACACACTTTACCGTTTTCTGTCAAAGTTAGGAAAATAACATTTTAAAGGCCCGCTTGAGGCCAAGTTGATTCGAGGCTTTAACTTATTCAGAATTTAATCGAATTCTAGGCAAAGTTGATTTTAATCGGATTAATTAAACAATAACTTTGTTAAGATGAATGAATTAGTAACCACAATCTTAAAAATCTTTCTGAAATTAGGGTGTTTAGTTATCTAAGTGAATTTGAAGTGAAGGATTATCGTGGCAAAATTTATTTTATGAAAGAACTAGCCTATGCCCGCGGCTTCGCCCGCGTGGAGTTCGGGAATTGCCCACGGGATCTTACTTCTGGGATAATAAGTAATCTATGTATGTATAGTAGATACATGGTTTTTATACAGTTGCTTATAACTTGCAAATATTAGTTCATAGTAATATCAATTAGGTACTTTACATATTGTTATGTGAAATATTGATACCTTTTTTTTTTTTTTTTTTTACGGATGGGAAATCATCAAATGACTTCTCCCGCTCTGGGTGGAGTGGGAGGGAGTGTCAGACTCTTACTGACTAAAACCCATCCATGTTCCTTCATTGCCCTTTGTGTTCCAGGGCCGCGGTATCTCTTTCGAACAGTCCCGCAGCCCCGGCAGGCATCGGCCCTTGCGGGCCCCTTCCTGGTTGCTGACATCTCTTTGAGGCGCGCGTGGAACACGAACGCGCCGTCGACACGGCCTGTCGTCATAAGACGGACGGACGGTGAGCTAACCCATTACTCACCGTCCACAGGCCCGCGCCTACGGTGGCCGGGAGCCACCACGTGGCCCCCGACGCCCGGTGCTTCGCCCGCGGCGGCTGGGACGTGAGATTCTCTCCCTCTCACGTCCCGCCACCTCCTTCGCTAGCATGACTGCTTCGCAGAAGGAGGAAATATTGATACCTTGGTTTGAGATTGGACACCGGTGACGAAAATCAAATGATTAATTAGGAATCTATTTATAGACATAAAACTTTTACATAATATTTAATATCAATGTCGCGTATCACGAGCCAACGCGAAAATCGGTGGAATAAACCATATTTACAGACGTCTACCTCAGAAAAATCCTACCTACTTACTTAATAGGTAAATACTCCCGCGCCCCGCACGCCCCGCGCAACAGTGCGCGCCATGCGCCGGTCTACGTGAGCTTCGAAGCCATATTTGACTCTGTTGGGGGATGATTTTGATTTTTGAAAAAACTGTGATACACGTATCTCATAATTTTAACTGAAAAGTAATGTCTACAAATTTTCAAGTCAATCGACTCAGAGAATAAAAAGTTTCACAGAATATTAAACACCCCATTTCACCCTCTTAGGGGTGGAATTTCGAAAAACCCTATTTTAGTGAATATTTACTCTTTACAAAAAATACACGCTCCAAATTTCATGTCTCTAGAACCAGCGGATTGGGCTGTGCGTTGATATATCAGTAAGCCAATCAAGACATTATTTTTTTAAATTGGGGGATGATTTTGGAAAAACTGTGATACACGTATCTCATAATTTTATTTGAAAAGTATGTACACAAATTTTCAAGTCAATCGACTGCGAGAATAAAAAGTTTCATAGAAAATTCAACACCCCATTTCACCCTCTTAGGGGTGGAATTTCGAAAAACCCTTTCTTAGTGAATACTTACTCTTTACAAAGAATACACGCTCCAAATTTCATGTCTCTAGAACCAGCGGATTGGGCTTTGCGTTGATATATCAGTCAGCCAATCACGACATTGAATTTTTAAATTGGGGGATGATTTTGGAAAAACTGTGATACACGTATCTCATAATTTTATCTGAATAGTATGTACACAAATTTTCAAGTCAATCGACTGCGAGAATAAAAAGTTTCATAGAAAATTCAACACCCCATTTCACCCTCTTAGGGGTGGAATTTCGAAAAACCCTTTCTTAGTGGATACCTACCCTTCACAAAGAATACACCTTCCAAATTTCATGTCTCTAGGACCAGCGGTTTGGGCTGTGCGTTGATATCTCAGTCAGTCAGTCAGTCAGGACTTTGAATTTTATATGTATAGATAATTTAAACACAAATTCAAGACCGAGCTGAGAGCTAGACATAAGGCAATGGCTTTCAAAGTGAATCGTATCGACGGCGCGTTCGTGTTCCACGCGCACCTCAAAGAGATGTCAGCAACCAGGAAGGGGCCTGCAAGGGCCGATGCTTGCCGGGGCTGCGGGACTGTTCGAAAGAGATACCGCGGCCCTGGAACACAAAGGGCAAAGAAGGAACATGGATGGGTTTTAGTCAGTAAAAGTCTGACACTCCCTCCCACTCCAGCCAGAGCGGTAGGAGTTATTTGATGATTTCCCATCCAAAAAAAAAAACGTATTTCTCCAATATTGTATTTTTTTAAATTCGTATTTCTCCGATATAGTATTGACATAAGCTTTTCTATAGCTTATGTCAATTTAACACATTTTTAACTTTTCCAGCATCGTAGCCATTTTGACTAAGCTCTTTGGAATTGTTTTAGTTACACGACTGAAATACTAATCGTCATTTAAATAGTTTTCGCGGTATAATACAGTGCTTAGACACAGTCTAAACTGCCTAATGTTCTGCTAGCTCTCCATAAAATGTGCCATATCGTTTAAACGCCTCTGTAATGTTAATGTCACATTATGGCGGGAAAGCGATACGAAATGTAAAATGGCGGCAAGGAATAGTTATGACTGTGAACAATCGCTACGTTTGTTAATGTGATGTGATGTTTCTTTAATTTCAAACCTTTTTAAGGCGCGAATTATATACAAACGGCATAAGATACGGCGCGGCGCAGGCATGGTTCCGCTTCAAATCGTTTTCATACAAAATGTACGTAGGCGACGTGACGTGAATTACACTGAAGCGGCGCGGCGCAGGCACGCCGTTCTTTTTTTTTCGTTATACTTTGAACTTGAAAACTTGAGTAAATATTTTCTAGGATAACATCAATAAACAAATACAATTAAGTATAATGAATCGAATTCTTCTTAGAATTGAAACAGTCATCATACATTTGCCCTTTTCTTTTTAACATCAATCTGATTAAATTGTTTATTATTTTGTTAGTATTCCATTAAAAAGTGGTACCGTTCACTGTTCAAGTACCCGTTTTACCTGTTAAAATTCTTGAAAACTATGTTTTTCACAGAAACTCGAACCAAATAATGCTGAGAGCACACCGCCCAGTAATTCGGCGAATTTCCACCAAAGTACAGTTAGGTATTGCAGAAACGCTACAGAGAAAGCCTTCATGGAAATAGAATAACATTCAGTATTCCAAATAGTTTCAATTATTCCACCTCGGAATACTCCAGAAAACAACAAAGAATTCTGTGTAAAAATGAAACTCTGTTTGAAAATTACGTTTCGTTTTAATTTAAAGAAAACTTGGATTTTCATTTCACAGAAACGAGAAGTAGTTTCGATTTTATTTATGCTGACTTTCATTTGATTATGGTAGCAAATTCTCTGTTAATAAAACCGTCGGTACAGAAGGCTGCTCAGTACCTACCTACAAGAAATTCACTTATACTTGAAGCCTGAAGTGGCTAAAATCGACTTATTGCTTTCAATTCCCTCTCACGTCCTTCGGAAACCTTGAAAGTCCGACCTTGAACGACGTCCTTGGGCTTAACCTACTTTTGCCATCTTTTTCGTTCAACCGAGTACTCAAAAAGGATCATTATAACAACTGGAACATGATTAATATTGGCTTATCAAATGTTAGCACACAATGCGATAACGGTCACGTGTTGAATGATATTAAAAATGGCGATACGTTTATTAATTGTAGTGTTGCAGTTTATTTAGAATTTTGCAATGCATTGGAGCGCTTGCTTGCTTCACTCATTAGAAAAACTATTCTTTATATTGCAATTCTACAGGATTTATCGAGGCATTCGAATAAAAATGCATAGAGCAGATGTTTTTTTACCCGACTGCGGCGAAATCCAAATGGGCATGTGTTTGACCTGTATGTATGTATGTCTGATTCTATGTTCCCTCGTAACTCCTAAACGGATGAACGGACTTGGATAAATTATACGTCGTTAGATTGGTCTTGGTGACGCGAGTGTCACTGGCTACATTGAAATGAAAAACAAAGAAAAATGGCGGATGTAGGGTGACATACCGTAGCGTACGTTTTTTTTTTTCTTCCAATACCATCGAGTGGGATATCAAAATAAAGGGGGATTACAAAAATATATGCAACTTATAAGTTTAAAAGTTATTCAAAGTGACAAATCGTATAATAAAAAAAGTTAAATCGTCTGCGAATTCTTTCACGTTACTAAACTAAAAAGCTGGAAATAAAAAAAGTAGCAGTAGGGTAGTTGCAGTCGGGTTTTTTAGTTTTTTCAACTACTTTTTTATCACGTTTCCAGGATTGGCCACCCCATAGTAATATTTGCTCCCTCCTTCAAAGTCTCTTTAGGAATATTCCTGGTTTAACCCAACAACCTGTTTACAAACTTCTTATTCCATATAGGTATTAAAATGATGTAAATAACTTGATAAAGAGTCCGCGGAAATTCCTAACTGAGTAATTTTCCGTTGAAACTGAAGCGAAAATTAAACACGCTCTTGCTATTTACGATACTACGTAGTAACGCCGGTGAATGCTTGTAAATTCAACACGTGTTTACTTCTCACGTTGATGTGAACTTCTCCATAAACAAGGAGAGGTTGATACTTTATCTTCAGAGACAGTATCCTGTCTGACACTGAATGAAGATATGCATCAAGTGGATAGAGCAAGGATAGTTACAGATTACTCTGTAACATGGCAATTTCAGAGATTACTCTCAGATAAGCCTACTTTTTGATCAAGAACTTTTTCACGCAAACACGGCAAAGATAGAGAGATGAGTTTATTGCCTACTAAAACGGCTGGTCGGCCCTAGCAAAAGACAGAATTGTGTGGAAAGTGGAGAAGACCTTTGCCCTGCAGTGGGAAAATACAGGCCAGTTAATTAATTATACCTAACATTACGCTGTACAGGGTAGAAAGAACACAGACGCTAGATAGATTTCCTTTGACGGACTGGATTTTAATAGTGTGTAGTGGATCAGAAGAATACACAGGGTGGAAGGAACACCGACGCACAAACGGTTACCACGTATTCAGAACATCATTCTAAACCCGAAAAAAAAGCCATTTTTTTTTTAAATCTGCCGTTTCATACATTTTGACCACTATAGGTATTGCAATTTTGTAGGAAACAGCAGATTTAAAAAAAAAATACCGATGAATTTCTATAGGGGGTTCAGAATGATGTAATGATTCGTGGTAACCATTTGTGCGTCGATGTCCCTTCCACCCTGTATATTATATTCTTCTGATTCACTAAACACTCATTAGAATCCAGTATGTCAAAGGAAATCAATAGTCGTATAGCTTCACATAGTGGTGGTACTCACTCACTTACTTTCTTAATACGTGCTATACGAAAATGGACAAAATATTGTACTTCATTGTAAAACACTAGTACAGTTAATAATAAACCCTGTAACAGCGTAAGTAATTAGCGGAGTCGCACGGAACAACCCGCAATACGTCTTTATTATTTCATTTTGACACACATACAAGCGTAATTACTACTTACATAATTAACGCTCTGTCTATTAACGTTATTAGAATATTGTGCTGTTAATAGGTGTGTTCAGTTACACAATATACTTAATAGTAATATCATCATTTTGATAGTACACACGGCGGCACATGAACATTTCCAGTATAACTTGGCCTCGCTTTGTATAGATTTCCTAGATCTGCATAAACTGGTTTTGTATAGCTTGATTGGCCGTCGTGCGTACCACCTACAACGCTCTTTAGTTTCATAAACGTGCCAGATTAGAGAAGAAAGTTGATGAAAAGTTAATTATAATGAAGTTTCAGCTGTATATTTGTAACCAAGGCAACAAAGTATTTCCTAATAACCTACCTAGAAACAAATTGGCGACGAATTATTTTTTTCCCCGAAGATCTTTACGTTAAACCGATCTAAAAACAAAACTTCGTTCTTGTTCAAATTGTATCAACGTAATGGACCTAATGACAAAATCAGATTTCCAGAATTTTCCCGTTCTCGAGAGGATCTCTTTTAGTCTGGTTTTCGAGAACTCGTAAAATTAAATAACGTCAGTAAAGATCAACATCGGAGACCAATAATTAAGAACAACTGAGTATTAAACAAAGCTTTAACTTTAGTCAGCTTCAAAGAAAGCTCTTTTAGAAAAGTTTCTCCAAAGAAACTGCGGTTACTGCGGCATCTACCCGCAAAAAGCAACGTCCCACAAAAGACAATGTCCCGTGAAACTCAGCGTCTTAAAACAGGGGACATCTTGAAAAACTTCATTACGTAATGTGCATCGCCCTGAAGGGTTTGGGTCCTTAGTTACAAGACATTTGCGTTCCAATGTTCTAAAATTTTTTGGTTCACAAAAAATATTTAACCATTATCATCATCTGCCTAACCTTTTCCCAACTATATTAGGGTCGGCTTCCTGTTTAACCGGATGCAGCTGAATACCAGTATTTTACATGGAGCGACTGCCTATCTGACCTCCACAACCCACTTAGTACTAGGTAATACGATACCCCTTGTAGGACTGGTTGTCAGACTTTTTGGGCCACTGACTACCTAACGACTGCCAAAGATCTACAAATGACAGCCGGGACCAACGGCTTAACGTGCTTTCCGAGGCACGGAGGAAACTCGGTATGTCACGGTCACCCATCCACAGACCAAACTAGGCAAGCACGGCGTAACATAAAGATCGACCCGAACGGCTGTTATTATTAAGCCACGAGCTTAACATTTAAATATTTAACCATTAATATGTGCAAAATTAATTCAAGACAAGCAATAGAATGATGACATTATAATGCCTTACAACATCCCCTCCCCGAGGGAGTTTTTTCGTTCAAACTTGACACCTCGCCCCTCGGTGGATACGCAAAGTGAATACTAATTCTACACATTCCCCTATAAGGGCGTCGTATAAAATATCCCTAAAGACATGTACGGTGCGTGGAAGCAGCATATTCTTATGTTTATGAAATGACACCGTCAAACAAAATTGGGCCGAGTATGCGTGTTTTTGGGGTGTCGACAGAATATTGCGAAATAATTCGTCTCTGGCATTCACCCCTACTTTTTTACCGAGACGGTAAGCTGCTAGGGGTGTCGAAACGCTACTGTAGGCGCGAGTAACACAGAAACGGCGTACGGTGAAGGCGCGTAGCAGGCATGAAGCCGCTTCAAAACGTTGTCATACAAATTGTACGTAGGCGACGTGTCGTGAATTATACTCACGCGCCGCGGTGCAGGCAAGCCGTTCTTTCGTTTCCTTATAAATTCCATGCCTGCGCCACACCTTACGCCGTTTCTGTGTAATTCGCGCCTTACGCAGATCCAGCAGATTTTCGGTAAGAAAGGCGTAGGTAAATAAACAGTGGTAGAAGTCTCATCTCTAAAGCTCAGCTGGTATTGATCCACACCAACTACGTGTTGTTACTGTTGTTTATGTTGCTCGTGAAGCTTACCATTGTCTCCTTTCTGTATTTATTCTACACTGACAATACTACACATTCAACAATATTGTTGTATAATTTATTGGAGTAAAATTAGGAGTAAATATTCGGCGTCATTAATTTGGTCTACAAATATTATATATTATAAATTTACTTTAAATTATAGAGTGTCAGTCGCTCGATGTAAAATACTGGTATTCAGCTGCATCCGGTTAGACTGGAAGCCGACCCCAACATAGTTGGATAAAGGCTAGGCAGATGATGATGAATTATAGAGTGTCTAACAAATATCCAATTGAAACTGTGATTTAAATAAACACTGTCCCAATTTGTATTACGTTGAAGTTTCGTGTGATATTATACTAATTGCCCTAATTGGTGTATACGGTTACCCATAAATTGCATCGAAATCCGATCTCCATTCCAAAAAGCGAAATTATGTACCTGAAACAAATAATTGGTTTATTAGTCGGTTGGTTCGTTGAAACGTTTCAGCAAAAATATTGATGTAAAAAGTTTTGAATAGAAACTTCTAAAAAATAAAACCAACTTCTACCATAAACACTCCAGCGGGACATCTAAAACTTTAAGTTTTACGTCCAACGAAACTTTATGGGAATGTCTAGACCCAAGACTTCAGTGATACGTCATAAAAACTTGAAATCCACTTGAATTGGAATTCTGCTCAGCGACGTTCAATTCATTGAATTCAATAAAAGAACAAAAGCGGCTTACACGATCATTGAACGACTCGGTGCACAATGTGAGTTGCGAGCTGCACAGAGGAAGTGCTGCGTCCACAAAGAAAGCCAAAGCCCGGATAATTTTCAAAGTAAACCTACACAACGTAGTACTTTTTCCTTTATGTTACGAAGGAGCAACAAAATGTTGTCAGACTACTAGATAATCAGAACATCGAACTACAAACTTTTTACGCTAAACGATTTACTTTGTTCCTCTTCGGGCCCAATACTAATTTTATATCGGATTTATCGTGACAGAATAATTAACAACCAATCTACGATAGAAAAAGCAATATGTTAAATTGACTGTAATAAAAGTAAATTGTCATTCAAGACAATAATAGCACGTCTGGTTTTATGACTATTAAACACAGATTCCTAAATTGAAATAACATTGGCAGTGAATTGATCGTTCGCAATGTCATAATAAAACATACCATAGAAGATCAAAGGGCTGTAGAAAGCAATAACGGTTATTCGCATTCTATCGATAAACATTTGTCTGCGCAAATGTAAACTCGAATCATTAACGAATCGAATCGGTCGCCTTAGAAACGGAACGTAAACATTAGTGACGTGCCACGTCCGCACGTATCGATTCGACCGAGCACCGACCTCGGAGACGTCACCGTGTTGATACTGGTATTTACTTGGCCATTAAAGAATTTATTACGTTATCTTATCGATACAGCAGCATTGTTATCGTCGGACACAGATAACTCGAATCGATTTATACTGAGTGTCGGGTTCGCGTTTACGTTAATGCACGTATTTTCAGTCGGCTTTGTTTAGAAATTTTGCGATTCCCAAAGCAGTAACTCGATTTATCAGTAAGCTCTTTACAGATTTTCGTTTAGTATCCAATAAAGATATAAAAGGCTAGATTTACAACATCAATAGGCCAGAGGCATTTCTAAATCTTGGGATCAGAAGGTTTTACTTGTATTCGAGGCCAAAATGGTACGGGATTTAGATAGAAGATTTTTTGCCGCCCATAATCTTTACGGTGAAATGCTGAAATGTTACAACAAATAAAACCCTTGTGCCGAACCCTACCTTGCAATTTTATTGTAAGATTTAAAATCATCAAAAATGAACCAAAACATTCAAATGAAGTAGATATACTGAATTGCCCAAATTAAAGCGAAGGCCATTCGTCTATACACTGTGAATGAATTTATTGAGAGGCCGTGTCGAGGTCATTTGACAACACGTGGTCCACGTACCCATTCAATTTAAGGACTAGCTACTGTAGTAGATTATTAGGAGTAATTTAGATCTACTTCGCACTTAAATGGCGCAGTCTTTTGCGCTAGGAGTAAATAAACAGATTTAACAGAGATAAACAGTTACTGACTACTACCAAACACTACGCTACTACATAACTCTAAACGTAAAATGTTACGAAAAAAGAGAAACCACAATATTATGATGTCCAACAAGTCCAACTCTTATATTTTGGACACACAAACTCACCGTGAAAAAGTCAAACATTGGGAGCTGAAATAAAACATTGGACCTTCCCTTCAACTCCCTGTGGAGCGTACGTGCCTTATACCAAAAGAGCGGACCCTAAACTAATCCCCCAATTTAATCCTATATATAACAAACCGATCAGAAATATCGGATGGGCGAAAATTTTCAATCAATGTTCGATTAATTTTCGACACTTGTTTTGAAAAGCAACTGCCAATATTGAGGATTTCGTGGTTCGCTTCAATTTTAGATCTACCAAAATTCTATATTTGTTGATAATCAAATTATTGCGTGAACTAAACACTTATGTGGTTTGTTATTGTATCGATTTTCGTGGCAAGGGGTGTGGTCGAATTACTTGTACACAATTAGATGTAAGAAAGCGTAAATGCTTCTTAACTCCAAAGTTAGGTTTTTATCTGGTCTAGTGTAAAATTCACCGCAATACCGCACTGAAATAGAGGATAGCAAAACAGCTCATTCACGCAAAACCATTATGATAATGTAATTAACTCAGCAATTTGTTAATTGCCTTCAGTTTCTACCTGCTTTTACCCTCAATTGTTCCTGACAATTCATGAAGATATATCGGTAGTTTCAGAGTGAAATCTTTTTCCTCGGTCTGGAATAAAGTTATAGCAATTTTACCTGACATTGAAGGACTGAAACATTTACCAAATAATTGAAGTAAAGTTAGTAACAGCAAAACGTATTCGTCAGTCTTATCAAAAAGCAAGCTGTTATTAATGGCTCGTGGTGAATTAATAATAACAGGGCGGTCGGGGAAATTCCCTAAAAGTTTTCTTCCCCAAGTAAATGACTAGTGGGAATAAAAGTATAATTTCATAAGCTTCCCCCTAAATAGGGGTCGTAGGGCGCGCCGCCCTCTACAAAACGTTGACTGGGAGTCACGACATAGTCACTTTGTGGCATTGCAAAGCAAATTGTAAGTTATGGAGTCCATTTTTCCTATGATTTTATTTTGTACTTGCTTTTGGTAAATGCGAGCGTTTCAGTCTATGCTACTTCGTATTTCTCAAAGAAACTTCCTTTTCTAGATTTGTAGCTTGCGTGACGAAATATATTTTTGGTAGAAAATGCTTTAATTTATTCCTGTTAGTTATTATTTTAAACATACCACATCATTCAGCTTCCAATTTGTATCGCAAAAATCAGCTTGAATCACAGTAAATAATTAAAAATTGAAACTGAAAAGCATGCATTCAGTGACAAATGAAAGAAAAATTGGCGAGATTCCAGTAATTTTTCACGGAAATATATTTGAGTGATAATTATCAATAAAAACATGAATAAATGAGAACTCAGACGAGTCCGCTACGTTACTTCTTGTATATTAATGTAGGTATCGATTTGGTATTCTCTTTGACGAACCGATAGACTAATAAATTGCGAGACAAAGTAAACGAGTTTTGTTTACACAATCATAACTCTTTGAATTTCTTGTGTACGAAAACAAAAAGATGTTCATCAGAATCAAAGATGCGAAGGATCTGGACATAAAATAACTTCACCATGTTCCATACCCAAAAGTATGATATCCTTATCAAGTTTCCATTTCGGGGAGCCTTTTTAATTACCCAGAAATTATTGTCAAGCTAAGTTAGTCACTGTTCTAACGTTTTTGGGACCTCGACGCGGATGCTATAAACCAACATAGTACCAAAGAACACCAAGATACTAACAATCATAACCAGGGCACAATAACCAGCCCAATTGCCCGATATAGATACCAAATACACGGAGCGATATGACAGGAGATATTTGGTGGGTGCGGGCGACAGGCTAATGAAAGCCAAACACGCAAGCCTCCAGCCCGCACGCACCCGAATATTGTTAATTACAATAACATAGCTTACTACTGCGACAGTCGTACTACGAAGTTATTGTATGTGACAGGAATGTTTGCTTTCCTCTTAGTGAGGACGTTATTCTTCTATTAGTGGGGCTCGGTAATGTCTTTCTTTGGCTGCTCGTTTTTGATGTGGTTCATTTGATTTTTGGTCTTTATTGCCTTTGTTACTTGGAGGAGCTCGTGGCTAAATAAAAACAGACGCCCGGATCAATCTTTAGGTTAAGCCGTGCTTGCCTAGGTTGGTCTGTGGATGGGTGACCACCCATTACGTACTGAGTTTCCTCCGTGCCTCGGAAAGCTCGTTAAGCTGTTGGTCCTGGCTGTCATTTGTAGATCTTTGACAGTCGTTAGGTGGTCAGTGGTCCAAAAAGTGTGACAACCAGTCTTATCAAGGGGTATCATAGTACCCAGTACTAACTGGGTTGTGAGGGTCAGATAGGCAGTCGCTCCATGTAAAATACTGGTATTCAGCTACATCTGGTTAGACTGGAAGCCGACCCCAACATAGTTGGGGAAAAGGCTAGGCAGATGATGAGATGATGTCTTTGTTACTTATTCTAGGAACAGTTCTATGTCTAATACACTACAAAATTTGTAGTAAAGAAATGATAACTGTTAATTGAAATATTTACTCTGATAAGACTGTTGTAACAATGTTTTCTCTGCTTCTCTCCACCAATCTAGATTCATACATATTTTAGTAGATCCAAATTAAATTTACTCCACACAAAACGTGAAGTCTTTGAATTTTTCAGTAAACTCGTTTATTTAATCCTGTCCTCACCTAACCGAAACACATTAGCGTCCCAACGCTACGCCTAAGTTACAAACGATGTTATATCATGAATATAAATCCCGAATCCAGCTCTGAACAACTGAGTCGTAAGGTCGTAACTCTTGAATCTCTCTAAGCAAAAAAATATGAGTATAATTTCCATGGTCGTTACCATCAAATCCCGTAAGATTCTTCTTTCATTTTATTTCGACGTATTTCCATAAAACAACAACATCGTGCTCTATGTTCGACACTGCCATATACGTGAACATCGAAAATAAAATGTGTTTGGACGAACTTCCATTCCAGGCCAGTTCACATGTGTGTCGGAACCTCGGAACACAATGAATCGAGAGCGTTTTACCGCAACCGGAAAAAATATACCGAAAAATGTCATCGAGTCCCACCCTAGTTACGCCAGTTATGGTATTTTTTTATGTGTCTCATTGCAAAAGGGAGAGACAAGCAGACGCGTTTTGTAGGCGGGCGTTAAATAAATAAGCAGCATTCTGTACGGGAACGACCTTCGCCATCTGTGGTCGCTCTAAAAATACCACCCCGCCACCGACCGGCGTATTTTACCTCAAACGTCCCTCGAATTTCTGAATAATTAAAGGATCCTGTTATGATTCATACCATTGCCTTTTATAGCACGAAATAAAATGAGCTTGGACTATTAAGATAAAGTCAGTTAAAAACTATTCTGGTTTTTGCAAAAACGCAAATAGTACGAATGGTATACCATTTACTGCTAAAACTGAATACATAACCCAATTTAACTGTGTGTTTAAAAGAGAACTGGATGGACAGGTGGGGTCAGCTAAATACATTACGTGCGGTAGGTACTTCTAAATTCACGCGTGGTAGCTTTGAATATATTTTCGCCGATAAAGCTTTGTTTTTGAACTGTTGAATAAAGTTCTATTTATTTGTGTACTGTTTTTAGACAAATTCGCTCACAGAAAAATGGAGTCCCATTCATTCTGTTCCTCTGGTTGGGAATCCTTTGCGGGAATGAAACTTGGTGAATGTGCAAGCAAATAGCAGTAGTCATTCGTACAAGCTAGCTAAGGTCCCAGAGGACTTCGCGCCAGGGAGCGTTACTCTCTTAGCACTTGGAAATTTCATTTGGAAGCTGTACGTGATACCGCGTCGAAATGCGCCCCTTTCCAGAGGGTCCGCGATTTAGATAGAAACTCTTTGAAACTTATTCAGACGAACGTTCGTAACAATACCCTAGCTCGTTGCTACGGAATTGAAATTAGGACCGTTACCATCACGCTACACTGGGTAAATAGAAAAGTTCCAATATGGGATTCAATCTCACAAACAGTATCAATTCGACACGACACACGGTCGTGGGTCCGTGACCTCGGCCTTGAGTGAATTACGAATCCGAATATGTATCTCAATTGCGGAGCCCTTACAAAGCTTACACTGTTCTCGTTTGACACGGCCTTGTCGTGCGTAGAACAATGGGTCAGTTGTTGCTGGGCAAGTAAGGAACATATCGAGATGATACAATGGTACAACCTTGAGAAAAGGAAATCTCAGTTGCAGATGTCAGCACTGGAGTGGTCCCGCGAGAACAATACGGTTGGACGTCTTTGTTGCGGCACGTAGCGTGTAAATTGGCGAGCACGTGCGTCACTCTATAGTACACCACATAGAGATCTACCGTGTTTACTCACAATGAGGTCGACGACTACAAAAAGCGATTACATTATGCTAACGCTCTAAGCGCTCCACGACAATTTCTTGAAAGTGGGCTCTATTCAGTTACTTTACTTCCATAAGCGAAATAGAATGATCATATTATGAGCACAATACATGCTCAATATACATTTTAAATGTGGGAAGGGAACACTTAACAAAGCAAATATTATGCGGGATGGCAAGCCTAGTGCGGATGAGAAAGAAAGTTTGATTGATGATACCAGTCATATCATTATCATTCAAACTGTTAGCAGAAACATTATAAGCAGCTACACAAATGAAATAGTATTCAATGGAAACTATGTAAAAATTTAGATATAAATAGAAACTCAGGGTGTCACACAAGTAACGTGGGCGGATAATATCTAAGTAGGGGATCGTTGACTCAGCCACGTTCGCGTAGGCAGACCTGTTATGCGCACCATTCTATAAATGCAATAACGTAGAAATACTGCAGAAAACGTTCTTATACGGTATGGTAATGAAATGGTTGCAATGTTTAACCGCTAAGCAAACTGCAGTGAAAGCAAACAGCAATTTGAAGGCAATGAACGACTATTCGGTTGAAACACTGGCCACAAATAAGGATTTAAACCGAGAAAGGAGATAAGGACGTTATAAAATGTCGGGAGAACATGTGTTTTCTCTCTGGAAATTCAGCGAAAGCATTGTATTGTTGAACTTTAAATCCCAACATATCATATATATCTTGAAAATCTCCGTTGGCATTCCATCGAGAGCAAAATTGGACATGAGTATGTATCACGACATTGCAGCGTTTATGGTCACATTTAATGCGAACTTGAACTCTATTCTTCACACGTGCCGTCGTGCAAATCCAATATAAATGGAATTAGCGCCCGTGCTCAGTCAACATCGTTAACTTGTCAACTATGATATGGACCAAGATTTGCGGAGGCGAAATCAGGTCTATTCGTTCGCGTATCCTCTTCGTGTGGGCGAAGTGAGAACGAAGCAAATCGCCTTAGAGTAAAGCTGCTGGGATTGGCGCGTCGAATCTTGATTTGAAACGATGTCACCTCTTTAGTTGCATTATGTAGTAGTTTACTTTTGCTTGTATTTCGAACACAGATAATCTGACGAAAATACTCAGACTATTACAGAAGATTTAGCAAACTACTGAGACTGTTTTCCACATAACAGTTTCGGAACTCCCACTCATCTCCTGTTTATACATCCTGTTTACAAACATTTCTAATCCTGACACTCGCAGACGGTAATTCACGTGTCGGAGGCAGTTTGGCCTTTGTGGCGGGTATACACTTGCGCAAGTATCACGAGGCCTCCCACGTGGTGGGAGACAGGCTGGCTGAGACTCGTGAATCACTAGTTACACCCGCTTTTATATTTTACACAAATTATGTTTGCATTTACACTCAGTTTAGCATGAGCACAATCATAGAAGACCTTGCATGTGCATAGCAACGGTATTGAAATTAGCAAGGCTTGTTTGCACGCTTGCAAAAACATTTCGTATTTAATTTTTAAAGAGACTCTAAAATATGTTTAATTTATTGTTTTTCCTTATGTACATTTCTCTCAGTTAAACTAAATTCTAACCACGAGTGTTTCTCTTTGGAATTCTCTGGCAGAGAAACCCTACACAAAGCTACTAAATAATACTGCCTTGGGATTCATGACCGCAAACAGTGCAGTCCCAAATCACGGAGTGGAAAGCAAAACCAACAAACTTCATTATGATTTTACTTTCAAAATGTTAAAGTTTGGAGCAAACACAAATGGGACTTTAGAAGGCGAAATGAAAACAGAAGTTAATCCGGTGGTAGCTGTGGCAACCACGTACTGAGCACTTAAGGCTCTTACTACAACAAATATCATTTCGTATCGTCTCCAAAACTGGGAATTCATGAGGATAGTGCAAGATTCATAAGTACAGCAAACTGGACAAATATGCAACAAGTCTGCAAAACTAGTGAAGAATAAAACCCACAAAAAGCAGCTCTCATTGAAACAAAGTATGCAGCTGTTTAAATGACTGTTAAATATTTATTAGCCATTGATACGGCGAGCGATCCGGCGTGACGGCACCTGATGATTGGACGCAGTGGCTCGGAAATAATCGACGTCATTATTGTGAGCATGGTGGATTCATACGACAAGTTATGTTTTTTTTTTATCTGCAGAAAACGTCTGGTGGTGCTAAGCTTCTGTCTAATCAAAGATGGATCTTTTTTGAGATCTTGTTTTTTGCTAGGTTGGGGAGAACTAGCAAAAAACGCATAGGTATAATTTGTTTTAAAAGGTAGAATTAATGACATCACCTACCCGTATAAGATTATTAATCTTTTATTGCTTTAAACGATAAAGAACGAAATTTTTTTGATATCCAAACGTTTCTAGCCTAACAAAATCTCTCTTTACCATTTGCTTAAAAATACAGCAGCAACTTAACATCTCATCCTTTATTTTGTTGTTTAGCTTAAGAACTCGGCAAAACAGTAAACTTTGGTAGTTTACGCGTGTTTTATTAGCCAACTATTCACAGTTAAGACACTGCTAAGTCTTTAGCATGTTCTGAATCGAGTTAGACGATGTTGGGGATTTGGCAATAGCTACCGACTTCGATAGCAATTAAAATGGAAGAAATAGCCCTTAAAGTGTCTCATCGCAATTTCGAACAGAATACAGCCAACATTTCCGAAGAAAACGATAAACGTACGAATACTTACCGTAACATAGCAAATACACACGCATACAATTTAACCCGAGCTTAATAACACGGAAACGGAAAGAAACTGGAGCAAACCTTTACAAAACTCCAAGCCTTACACAAAGGAAGTAAAAATCTTTTCTGATACACACGAGGGCATTTTGATGTCAGGGATCAAGTGCCAGGGACGAAATGAAAATCCACGGAACAGTATTGAAAATGCCAATCACAACTGTCTATGGGCGCGCTCGAATTGTACGGAACCCGATGTTCATATTCTTTTCTCTGCCATTCACTCGACGATATTGCGTAATGAAAATTCGTATGTCGCCAAACGTTTGACTTTTATCTGGTTTAAATGACAATCGTTGTATGAATAGAATAGTCTAGAGAATATCTGATAACCCGGAACAAATACAAATTTGTATGCTACTGCTCATTGTTCAGTTAAGCGTTTGTTCAAAAACTGGAAACGAGCGCTCTCCTGGCAGATATTGCGATGTGGCATGAAATCTATTGTATTATTTATCTTGTTAGCAGTAGTTTAATTAGTATCCAAGCTTTTACTGATAAGGTTGTTTAGGGAATATATCCGTTTCTCTTCTCCACATACGCTGTGTGCCTTTGAATTTGATTCTTTCATCGGTCATCATCAGTGACAATTCTTTTGGCTGACTTTCAGAATTGACACAACCCCAGCTTTCAAATGACTAAAACTGGGCTATCACAGCCTTTTCAACTCCTCTGAAAAATGTTATATATACATTTGTAAAAGCCTTAGTTACCATAATAAGGCCCGCCATGAATCTCTAAACGCGTTTAACGCTAAACATATTTAAAACATCATTGTGTCTTATTTAACTATTGATAGAAACAGAACGATGTTTTAACTGCGTTCTACGTTAAACGCGTTTAGCGATTCGTGATGCAAGCGGGTCTAAGTATATTAAAATGCCAGTATGACTTACGTGATTTGCCATAATTTTGGAGCATATTATAAAGGCTTTACAAGATGTCAAACATTTCTGTGAACACAAAGCTTGATGGAATAATACAGTAATAGCTTAAGATCAAGTTTGTATATTTACACAGTGAATCAGCCGACGACGTGGCGTGTACACAAATGTTATACCTATTCTTGAGGTCGCCTAGAACAACGCTTTTTTCGATGTTTTGAGGTTATATTTAAATGCTATGTGCCATGTCGGCATTTAAAAGATGATTATAGTTGCACAAGGATATTTTGGCGTGTGGTCTAATTGGAACGAATACCGCAAATATTAACCAACAATGCCTTTCAATTCAAGCGACAAAAGAACCTTGTAGCACGGTACATCTGTATCGAAAATATTTTATAATGTTTTGCATTGGTGCAATTAAGTTAGAGATCGCATAACATAGTAGTGAATTAAATCCAAATAAGACGTCATTAAACTCAATTGAAAATGATGTTAGTCTTAGTTAATTCAAAGAATATCAATATGAAACAAAATTATCACAAAATGTTTCACAGTTATGGTAAGGAAATGATAATACTAACCTTATCGTAATTGCATGAGCTCATAGGCGTTTCCTCCATTGTGTATCGATATAAATACATTTACGTATTATTTAAACAAAGGTCCATTTTAAAGTATAGTTTATTATCAAGCCTGTTTGTAAGAATATTACTAGATTAAAAACGAAATGCCAAGAAGTAGGTAGATAGTCCTAGATAAAAACCTGCGAAAATATCAATAGGCAACTGAGGACAAGCCCAGCACAATTGAGCCACAAATCCTCGTAAGCCAGGATCAACAGTAGGATCTAACAAAGACTGAGAACAATGGAGCATTCCTGGAGTACGATAATTCTGTATTGTTCAAACACGACTTGCTTAGTTCGTCCTTACTTCCCGCTGTTGTACAAAGAACAAATTTCGAAGGACACCCAAAACGGCAAGGAGGTCCGTTGTCTGTTATAAGTAAACGGGTTTGCGAAATTACAAGTTGCCAAACAACCCAAATTGGTGAAACAGGCCGCATTTGGGGCCTTGGGGATACCATAGTAACCTGTCCTGATAAGTTTGTTTCACACCTTGTGTTCTGTGCGTAGAATTGAGTTGAAACGCAAATATTTATCTTCTGGCCCTCGGGCATTATCAGAGCGGAACCTACCGCAGCCTTGGTTGATGCAAATGGCATGTTTAATTTACTTTATTGTGCCAGATCTCTCTTCACACGAAACCCTTTATGTATTTATGAGGGAAGTGTACATTAGAAAAGCGTTATATAAACGACACTCGTCATCAACTGCATACATTTTTCCCAATGATGTTGGCGTCGGCTTCCAGTCTAACTGGATGCAGTTGAAAACTAGTATTTTACATGGAGCGTCCATCTATCTGACCTCCGAAACCCAGTTACTGGGTACACGAAATCGAACAAGACCATTTATAAGACTTCATACATCAACCATAACGACTGTCAAATATCTACGAAACGATTGATACCCGGGACCGCTTTTCGACGCGGAGGGGTCCATCTACGGACCGACCTCTGCAATCGTTCCTTATCCTTGAACATCCACGAGTGAGGCTGTTATTATTTAGCCACGATCCCCTCTATTAATTTATCTTGTTATATAAAACACCGAGGCTTATATTGGGGACTGTAAGTCAATTTCTAGCACATTTTCATGTAAATCTCACTTCGTTGTCCAAATAATTTCAAGTCTAAGCCAATAATACAGATGTCAAACGCAACACAATGTCATATTACGTACAAGTACACAACCTCACAAACATGTTAATTTATGACTCATATTTTCCAGCCCGTTGTAAAACATTGTTAATTTTTACCTCGACATTGGTGGTATGCATATTATTTCTCGGTTTAATGGTTTTTGTGTGCTCATATGTTTCCTATATATGCAATGACCTTTTGTTAAGCCACTTTTATTTTCATACTCACAAATTATGTGTTCTGCAGTTGTATTTACTTACGGACATTTACTCATTATAAATAATATTAATATTGAAATGAGTAATGTCATTATGCCAGAAGAAAATTTTACTATTCTAGGAAACATGCAAATTCGTTTAATATGAAAGGTATTTTAAGGAACGAAAAATCATTAATAATTGACCTTAGCTCTCAGGTAAGTCACTCAGGTTACGAAGCGAAAGTTATATCTGTCCCAGATCATCTAGATCTTAATCAACGTTCTTCGATCTAATAGTTGGAGTGCCTGGCACAAGAGCAAAGGTCGTGGATTCAATTAAGGACCGAGTAATGATGCTTCGTTTTAAAACTATGCTGCTCGGGAAATAAATTGTTTTAAAGATCTTGAACTGGAATTATTGAAAAACATTTTCAATTGTAACTTGATGTTAAATATAAGGCAAGACTTGTTTTCTTCTTTTATATAAGAAACTATACATGTCTCAAAAAGTAGGATAACCGAGTTTTAAAATGCAACTTTTATAAGACCATGTCATGCAGTCGACTGCGATAGATTGAGCTGAAAACTTTAGTCCCCAAGTGACTATAATCCTAAGCTCTTTAACGAAAGCCTTTTCTCTGGCACACAGCCAAACCCGGTAAGACTTAAAAATTCTAATCGTGTGCTAGATAAAACCCTCCTACTGCACCCTTCCTTTAAACTCCATCGCCTATCCCTCTTCTGATGAATAAATAACTAGTACTTCTACCTTAATGATAACATACCATTCAAGCTTCCCTGTACCACAAATTTCATCCAAAAACACATTTATCTCGTCCACATCACTACTAAATCACAGGACATGCAGTTCAATCCTATGGGAACGGTAAGCGAGCATGGTAATTTATTCATTTGCTCCTGACTTATTGATACTGGTAGTCTCAACGGATAATTTTATGCGACAGGGACAGACTGTAAGGCCGTGACTATGCGTAATTTGTCTGAAATTACAATAGTAAAGGAACAGCTTGATAAACTGGATCAAAGAGTTTTGTGCGAAAATTTCCACGTTTAAAACTAGAGGGAATGTCCGGACACCTCGTAGGTACACTGATGTTTTCTTAAGAAATCAAGCATATCCGTGAAAATCATAACCTACTTTTGTGAGAAGCTAATTAGAAAAATAACTGCGTAGGATCGTTCACCATCGTTCCAGTTCCTCATTGAATAAATCTTTTAACGAGCCCGAATAAGAGCAATCAGATTTCAGCAGCTCTGCAGTTCATATCAGAAGACTGATTTCAAAAGAAAACCTAAGTGAAAGTAAGACTTAAAAGCTCCGACCCCAAATAAAATTGAGATACGAGGTTACAAAAAACTGAGACAAAGACCAACTGGTACAAATGAGGAACTCGTCAAGTTCAGCGTCTCTTTAACCTTTGCTACAAAGACAAATGATTGTCAATATAAAGCAATGGGGGTTATAAATAAACTCGTTCTCACCAACTGTATTTATGGGAATTGTTTTATTCATTAGAAGGCCATCTCGTAACATTGTGTCCTAGAACTTGACCACAAGTAGGAATTACGTTATTGAGTTACATCACACATCTTTATCGGGCTTTTGTAACCCATTGTGTGTGAATCATTATTAAGTTGAGGACTAGAAGGTTTAGAAATAGAATTCTGATGAAATCTTTTTTCATGAAACTAGAAGAAGAAAACTAATCTAAGGGATACTGGAGGGTCACCCCCAATCACAGATGATTATAATACGTGTACCAGACGAAATTAGTAATACAACCTGGATTTTTTCAACATGGAACATCAATATAATGTAACTGCTAATCAAATTCGCAGAATCCACCCACCTCAATTCTGATGAATCGTTACGCAAGTAATAACGAGTGAACGAGAGCTTCTGAATTTCCATCGAAACCAGCGACTCGTGCATTAATTGCAATGATCAATTAAAACTACAAAAGGTACAAAATTAATTGAAGGAAAAGCAAAATACGGGCTGTAAACAGACCCTTCACCAAGCCGTCAACCAGGCATTCTGTACATCAAACTAAGTAACTTTACGCAAAAATTATTGCTGGGAAACGACTTTTTTTTTTAGGGTGAAATATCACGTTTTACGGTAAAACTCAATGTAACGCACTCAAAACATTGTGCTGATGGATGGATTGAATAGTACGGGGGTCGTGAAGGTGTTCAAAGTAAAAACCTTCCATTTAAAACATGTATTTAAAAAAAAAAACTTGTAAAAAAGTTTAACCCCCAATATCTCCGTAACTAGAAGGTTGCCAGGTATGGTCTAGAACAAAAAAATGATCGCAATGACGGAGAGAACAAGTACCTTTCGGCTTCGTTAAGGGTCTTTTTACACCCTTTATTTTCACTTGCAAATAGTTCAACAAAAACGTTGGCTTGTTGGTGTTTAGTCAAGCGAGAAACAAATCTTCAAAAGGAAAATCAGAAATATTAACAAGCTTCAGCAATTTTAATTAGTATTGTACTTGTTTGAACAAGTTGTTATTGTATCTTCTGAGAAAATGTAGTAGTAGACGCTCAATATCTTTGTTTATTCTCTGTCTGCTATCTACTGGGATTCAAGGTTGTAGGCAAGCCTTGTTAGGGGGTAACGAAACTTTTCTCGCCGTCCCAAAGGCAAATAAATAAACCAAATTGATAAATCGGATCTTCGGATCACTGACGCGTCCTATTGGTCGCACAATGTACGAGTGATTTTATTTAGAAATAAATTCAGATAATATAAATTCAGATGTACAGAACTACAGCACTGGTAACAAAAACACATTAAACCCTCCTTTTAGGTTTAAACCTGGAGAATAAAACAAAAAGCATTTCTGTAAGTATCTTGGGAACAAATGTCATAGCCCGTAACACGTAATTTTCTTCCAGCAGCATTCACCTTCCCTTATCCCAATTTATTTGGGGACGGCGCAGCATCATATTTCTCAATCAGTCGTCATCTCAGTAGTTTCTAGCCATATCACACCGTCCATCAATCGTTTATTAGACATCAGTTTCTGCCAATAAAACCAAAATCAGTTAATACACAAGCTCAGTAAGCAGCGAACATCGATCAAAGCTGCATATGCATCAAAGTGCGTCTGTCTCACTAAAACATCTCGGCTTAACGATCGCCCGACTGACTGAGTAAACGTCGATAGCTCGTGCACCGTTGTATAAACAAGCCTGGGTATATGTACTACGTCTATCAAGTATGTGGCACTCACATCTATCTAGCGTACTGTTATCTTTAATTTAGGGTTGACAGTGAAGACCGAAATATCGTTATTTATTTACAATAATAATTTAAAAATATATTTTCGAGTAACACGGACACTACTACAAACATGATCGTGTCTTTTTTCAATATTCGTGTTGAAGTAGAAAAGACATCAATTGGAGACAAGGATTTTAATAGACTTTAAATAATAAAATAAATCAGATATAATGTCATTTCAAAGTGGTTGTTTAAAGAAAATCCAATAAATGATAAGTTCTCAAGTTCAGTGCAAACTGTACAGGTGTGCCTTAAAAAAATCAGTCAATGTAGAAGATAAACATTTACGTTTTATCTACGTTTATTGTTATCAGACATAATACTACACGTATTTATCAGTAGTACTACAACTTGCTTATTATAACCTCAAAGGTATCTGAGCGTTGCTGCGGGATTGTTCGAAAGAGATACCGCGGCCCTGGAACACAAAGGGCAAAGAAGGAACATGGATGGGTTTTAGTCAGTAAAAGTCTGACACTCCCTCCCATTCCACCCAGAGCGGGAGGAGTTATTTCATGATTTCCCAACCAATAAAAAAAAAGCGTCTGAGTCATCTACTAATCCATTATTCGAGCCTTTGTTTAGCTTTATATTCTTCCCACTGGGTACTGGTGTTGCACCGTCTTCCAGCATTCTCTTTCTTACTTTGGGCCGGTGCTGGAATAGGCAATTTCGGGCAAAATTGAAAATCGTCAGCCCTAACAAATGACATACATGTTTTGTTTACACACTACACTTTGAGTATAGTTTAGATCTACACTATCTACAATACGTCGTTTTAATCCAACCCGGACACCTAATGATCGAAAACTTATTACAAATAGACTTTTTTGCTTCTAGACTTTGGACTTTTTATGTTCCTAGGTCTCATCCTTTGTAAGTAAGCTAATTGCTTTCAGACAGTAAGTACTCGTTCTTATTATGCTCAACTTGTACTTGCTAAACAAAACGAGCCGTGAATACAAATTCTAATAGTTTTCGCGATAACATTACAGCAGTAAATAAACTGTTCACTGTTGCAGATCTTGACTTCTCACAAGATCTTTTCTAAGTTTCGTGAAATTTCTCGATTTCTATTCACTCTTTCCAACATTTAAACTCAACTTACTGAAATGCAATTACCTGTATCTTCATTGACTGTTCGTCTATTAATAGCAGTGCAATCGAAACCGGTCTCACGGCAGAATCAACATGAATGAACATCCATTTTATGGAAGCATCGCAGTTAACCGTACGGCAGTAACTAGTCAGCCTTGGGCACAGTGCTAGCTAACAAGATATAGGATGAAGTCAGGTAGTCTGGAAACCAGGACCAAGGATAATTGGAATAAGGTCTGTTATCTTTTGTCAGTGGTAAGTTTTAAGTGTAACAGACTCCTTCCTCCAAGTCTTGCTTTCACGAAGGAGTGATCAGATCAACCTTGCGACAGAAGCAAAAAAAAATTGATTCATAAAACTCAGAAGTTCACTTAATCTAATCTGATATTGTAACTTATGTCTTTTGTAATTTTTTTTTCTTCGCCACTTTTGTCCCACTGCTGGGCAAAGGCCTCCCCCATAGCCTTCCATTCTTCTCTCCGTGCAGTTTTTTCTTTTGTAATAAGAGCAAAATTTCAAAATAAACTTTACTCATTTCATCTGTAGGTACTCCCGAACGTTGAACCAATTATTTATACCTGGAATTCGGTGTCCATATTTCCGAAATGCACTCCAAATAACGTTCCACCGCATCATTTCGGAAAATCAAACGTCAAAATATCAGTACGTCGCGTATCAACCGCTCATTAATCAGGGATTCAGCGTAAATGGGTCACCGTGTTGTACATGTAACAGTCCTCCAATCTGTCACTGTTCGAGCACAATAGTGGGTAATAATAAGGCCTTGCACCAATTGACCTCGTGGCGTATCAGATCAGCACATCTCTATGTCACGGCAATATTGTGTATAAGGAAAAAACGTGACTCAAACTCTTGCTGATGATAGTAGAAAATACGAACAATACATGTGTTACTTTCAGAAAATGTATTTAAACTCAAATATGTGCACACTTTTTAAACAATACTCTGATATAAGAAACTGGTCAAATAAATTCGAAATTAGATTTAGACCCCATCGGATGGGAAATCATCACGGAGCGGAAAGGAGTGTCAGACTTGTACTGACTAAAACCCATCCATGTTCCTTCTTTGTGCTCCATGGCCGCGGTATCTCTTTCGAACAGTCCCGCAGCCCCGGCAGGTATCGGTCCTAGCGGACCCCTTCCGGTTTGCTGACATCTCATCTCTTTGAGGCGCGCGTGGAACAGGAACGCGCTGTCGACACGGCCTGTGATCATAAGACGAACGGACGGCGAGCTAGCGGATTTAGACCACTCAGATTGAGACATCTACTGTCTATCCCACTTCTAACCAACACTATTCAAGTTTTACGTTTATTGCCCCCAATGTACTAAACCGACAGTAAGCTATCTAGACGCTACTGTCTGCTATTAACAGCCAGTAGTGTGTAATCACGTCGTTAAGTCTACGGTTCGTCTGGGTGCAACTAACGGGCAGTCACGCAAGAAACGTGCCAATACCCTGCCATTGTTTCAGCTAGGCCTAGCTGTTTTTGCGTGAAACCTACATGTTGAAGATCCTTTGTGTGATGGACGAGACAGATGCTATACGTACTTTTCTTTCAAAGTTATTTTGCAACCGATTTTGACCTTTATGCTCGTTGTCATAAGTTGGGTTTACGTCTGAGGTAAAATAACTGTAGAGAAACGAGTAAATTCTCTCAGACGAACCAAATTAGTTTGTTTGCGAATATGTAATTTGGAAGTAAAGTCGTCCTCTGCAAAGTCGTATGAATCAAACAGAATATAAATCTTCTCTAAAATCTTTTTGATGACAGTTCGTCCCTTTTCTGCTCAAGGAGTTCCGATATGAAAAAGCAGGGTATTTTTTTCAGCTAAAAAAAATAGACTGTAAATCACCGTATAAATAAAGGTTCCGCCGATGTATGAAGTAGACCCATGTTCATCAGTATTCGGTTCCAAGTTGTTTTGATGGACAAAGATAGTAAGGACATGCCAATTTAATTTATAATTCTAAACAGGAATATTAAATTGGCGTGTCGAGACGAGACCAGCATAACAGGTTCGTCAGCACGCGCCCTCTGTCTGTCTGTCTGGACAGCTTTGGTCTTTTGAAGTTAGACGCTACTCAGCTTATGATACAAATTATATCTGCAATAGCCGGTATTTTTATTCAAAATACCAACTGCCAATATGAATTCCTTATCCATCCCAACTTAAATAATTACAAATAAATTCAGGCTTTCTTCAATCAAAACATAAAACTGCCCTACAATTTCGTACCCCAGTTTTTACACCATACCAAAAGTCTTTTCCGACACACATTAAGCTCTCAAATCCGCAGCCCAAAAAATACAACCTCATAAAAATTACGCGAAATCTGTCGGCTGCAAACATTTTGTGGGTAGTCGATATAAATAGACATTAAGATGTTTCACTTGGTCGGGTAGGCGTAAATTTTCACAGATGTCATAAAGAGTAATGGCGGAGTCACATAACCACGCATTGGGACGGACCTAAAGCTCAGCACTCACGTTGATGAGGAGAAATAACCCGCAACTAGGGTTACCAGAATAGTTCATCTCTACAGGATGTATGCGATTCAATGGCTATTTGGGCTTAAATGAGTTGCGGTACCTGTTCTGACATTCAAAAGTGCCTGTTATGGTCTAATTGAAATAAATGCTTTGTGTTGAGTTGATATGCCATAACATTTTTTTGTAGAACATGAGTTGTATCTTCGATACTTGAAGCGTTATCCAACGAAACTATATCCTAATGATATAAAGATTAAGTACCTACAAGTAGATCAATGGCATGTTCATTGTAAATCGAGACGCAAAAACGTAACGTAAAAAACGAGTTCACAAGAGACATATAAAAAAATTGTTATGTCATACACAGAACCAGTTCTAACGTATAATTTGGACCATAAATATGTAGCCATCTACAATTAGTTTTGATTAATGCTCAGGTCATACTATTGTATCGTACAGTACCTACACATCTCCCATGTGATCTATATTCACTTAGTAAAATGAAATAAGCGTTGTAGCGGGAGAGAATAATGGGCACCCTATCTCCGGTCTCCTTATAAATAATTCCGCTGGACCGCGAGCCTGGGCCGAGGCGACCTAATGAATAGTTTAAGCTCAGCTTTATCTGAATTAGTTACATTTACCTACAAATGATACATCTTCCGATTTGGGTTTAATTTATTTGTTTAGTATGATAATTCGGCAGAGGAACAATTAGGTATTCCGCAAATGATCTCGATAACCTGCCAAAATCTTCGTTACATGTCTGTGGAACTCTTATATTTGAAAAGGTATTAGAACGAAAAAAAAACTAACAATATCATACTAGATGTTTAGGCCACAAATAGAGCTCCAATCGATACGGATAGTCAATGATACAAAGAGCCACCCAATACAGAAAACTGATTAGGTTTGACGTTTACGGTGTGCATAAATAATGTCAGGTTGGCTGACCACCTACGAATACCTCAAAGTAACCCGGTTGCCTCGTTAAATATTGTAACAAGCGTGGGTTGGTACAGCTGATACCACAACATAAATCAAAGTTACCAACCTATGTCCGATATTCGGATGAAGCTTCAAAAGAACTGGAATTTTGTACGTTTGTGTTCAGATTCAACATCACGTAGATTTTGGCGGAAGGAAGGCCAGTTGGTTTTATTTTTATGTTCGTTCCAACGAAAAGAAAACCTCAATTTATGGCACTATAGTTCAATAAGGAACGAAATTAGGGCAATATAATCAGAACAAACCTCGCGAAAGCTTTCAAATAATTCGTCTCATATTTACGACAGCTGTAATATCGGTGGCTATACAGCTCACGTCTTTCCCATAAAATGGCAAGTCACTCACACACGAAGCCTCCGTAAGTCACTACCCAATCCATCAAGAAATACCGCCGATATATTTTATTTCCCTTCGCGAATACTTCCAACCAACACGACATCACTACAGTTCGGTATATCCCTAAATCCTCGACACGACCCACTCAGCCCCAAGGCTCAAGTAATGCAATTAGGTCCATTTTCCGACAGAAAGGGACTCGGAATACAAACCTAACGGCAATTTTAACAATAATGGCCTGTAACAGCCTTGTTGCAAAATACGCTGAGCGACGTATTAAGCGAAAACGATATTGGATTTTGTAATCTGAAGAAAAAGAAAAGAAAGAAATATATGTATTAGTATGTGCCTATTTATATTTCAATTTATGTTAACAAAATGATATTTTTCTTATTTTTTTTTTGTACTCTATCACTATGCTGTCCTATTTGACCCCAAGGTTGACTGGTAGAGAATGCCTTGTGGCATTAAGTCCGCCTATGTACCACTTTTGTACATGAAGTTTAAATAAATAAATAAAAAGTCTAAAAAGAATGGAGTTGGGGTCAATTTTTTTAAGCACGTATTGACGGTTTGGTATCGTTTTGAGTACTTTTTTATCTGGCTAAAGATGACATTTTAAGAATACCTAATAAAAAGGTCAAGTTTGTTAAGATGTACTTTGGTACTCAACAGGGCGCCTAATAAACCCTGTTTCTTTTCAAATAAAATAGAAAACTAAGACCCAAATATATATATCTTTTTAAGAAAGCCAAGGATGCTTTAAAAAGAAAAAGTCACCTTCAAATAACCAGCATAATTATTAATCCAACAAAGGTAAATGGATCTCATTAATTTCCCAATATGTAGATTGTAGGCCCCAAATGACATCAGAGGAAATCAAATGATATTTGTCTCAACCAAACTCCGCAGGATTATCGCCTTAACTCCGGAATCTTCGAGAGATCTAACGCGTTACCACGGAAATGAACAAGGGTCTAGTATTAATGAGATTACATAGTCGATTTATTGTTCGGTAATCGAGATTTGCAGCCAAAGTATCCGTTGAAGCCATTTCGGCGTTTCGCAAGTCTCTAACCGTTTGAAATGGGTTTCCTATTTAATGGGCTCTGTATTAGGCGATTTATTGCCAGGTATCGAAGCAAAACTGCGTAGTTTTGCTTTCGATAGGATTTATTTATAATTTAGGGCCTAAAGCAAGAAACAAAACTAATCTGTGTCCATATTTCACGCGGCATTATTTTAAGGCTGTTATCATAAATATTTATTATTTCAGCTTAGCATTCAAAGAAAGACCTTCGTAATAGGTTAGTTCTTTCATTGGTTAAGCATAGACAGACAGTGAACAGATCGTTGAAATGATTAATCACTGTACTGGTCCATTCGAAATTTAAAAAAAAAGTTTTCGCGAACTAAATATATAGTTGGTATAACAAATATTTGATGTCCAACTGATGGATTATTTTTATGTAAACATTGGCATATTTTTACAGTCCGTGCCACTGAAAATTGACACTTTTATTTATGAGTGGATAAAACAGATAATTTTTCCACAACAGGAATAACGAAAAAAATTTAATTTAAAATTAAAAAAAAAACCCCAACGGAAAAATAAAAGATGAAAGAAAAATACCCACTTTCATCCCCCATATCTAGTAAATGGCTGCACCGATTTTGATAAAACGTATCTAAGAACAATCGCCAAGAAACTAGCTTTCAAATATAAAAAACTGCATCCAAATAGGTTCACTCGTTTAAGAGCTACGGTTCCAGAGACAGACACACACACACATAGCGGTCAAACTTATAACACCCCTCTTTTTGCGTCGGGGGTTAATAAAATTGACCGTTTTTGACTCCTAAAATGTTATGCTGCCCCATCGGTTCCAGCTATCAGTTCCTCAAGCCGTCCATTTGACGTTATCGTGACAACTAACTGGAGCTGTAGGCGCTGCCAAATTGCGCTCACGTACTCTTTACTATCTTCAAAGTAATTAATTTGAAGAGCAGCAGTTAAGGCGCTTGTACCATGGAGAGAATTTATTTGGGTAGTTCCACCCTATTTGAATTCCATGAGTGTTGCTCGTGTGTAAATATGTAGTGGAACGAGGCAACATAAGACTGTTATTGCATAAGCAGAAGAAAACGTCCCTTACTAAAAAGACTAAAAACATACGAGTATTTGTATTTTAGTCCTTGAAACGTAGTTATTTGTATTAAGGTTTCTGCAGGACTTTAGTGAGAGTAAAGATTCCCGAAATTCAAAATTTTCGCACATTGTTACAGTGTCGGGCCATTAAAATAGTCCCTGAATTTTTAAAGCCCGAAAAAAGTAAAATAGAAAATTTCGTCTAAATGGAATACTAATCTCGTTTGTTCTCAGAACAAGTTTTGTAAGTAGCGCAAAGGCAGTAAATTGTCACAGTTTGAGACTTCACGTAATGTAATTAGTCTTTCTTCCCTCTGGAGGAACTTCAAATTGAAAGAATTACTTTCGTCTTTTTTAGAAGAATTTTGGCGACAGCGACTCGGTCACTAACTCTATCTACTTACTTCCTTAGTTTTCTTTTTAGAGGTGGGTCGTGTAACTAACGATCACTTCTAAAAGCAAAAAAAAAAAAAAAAAACTAAAATCGTAGATTTTGTCTCCATTTTATTTTAAAGTTGTGACTGGCTGAGCTACTCCAGTCAGATTAACATCATACCGGAGACGAACATAAATCCTACATTCGTTTTAGTCCTGAATAGTCCCATAATGACGCCAAGTAATGCGAAGTCGAAAATTGAAACACGACTAAAAATACTCAAAGGCAAACATAGGCATCATCTGTACGAGTAGATGTTTATCCGTCAGCGACTTGGTGGCTCTATTAAAAGCGAGCATTCAGCACAAAATGAGGTCGTGCACAAAGAGATTGTTAGGGGTCCTCGGGAAATCACGAACAGCATGGCGTCTAAGCCGAGCTCTTGGAGAAAAAACGCGAGATTGCTGCGGTAGGGAAGGGAAAGCCAAACAACTATTTGTAAAGTGTGCCACTAGTCTGAAATTTTAAAGAAGACTTGGAAAACTATCTCTTCTCTAAATATTTAAAAGTTACAGTGAAACATTTTGTGCTTTTGTACTGAAATGAAAAAGCTGGAATAAAAAATATGTGGCCTTCATTCCGCCGCGCAAAAGGCTTCGAAAAAGGGACGTGCAAAAAAGCGTAGGTCTGTATCCTTTTGTTAATCTGGTTTATGTTCGTACATAAACTAGATAACCTAACAAAGGAAAGGTATACTTTATTTAGTATAAAACATGAATTATTTTTACCTTGTTCAAACTCTCCAAAAAGGCCAATGAAGAAAACTGAGTCAATTTCTGCCGAAATCGGTCGTCCAAAAGCTGTAAAGTTTTCTTGAAAGAAATTCGCTGAGGATTTTCGTAGTCTTTAATATAAACAAAAATATTGTATAGGACTTAAACATTTTTATATTTCCGGAGAACTGTTGCGTTCAAAAATAATGGGTCACGACACGAATAGGTAATTCTCAAATGCTACAAGCGGGCCATGTTAGCGCGAAACTTAATGTAGCAGTTCAGGACCTTGGAAAGTTAATGGATTAGGTAAAAGGTCATTGTTTCCCTTTGATTAATATCCTTTATGTAAGAACCAGGGATGGGGATGTTTCATATTCAACCGTTGAGCCTGTAAGAGGCTTACAGCATATTGTTTTAAATATTTCAGGACTTGAATAAAAGGTACGTGGGTATCGTGTAGAAATGTTTCATTAAAAAAATACGAATGTTCAGTTTATTAAATGTTGTTTATGTCATTGCTGCCTAAGTTATAAAGAATTTCGAATGATCTTAGATATTTTATTGCGACGATTACCACGTTTTATGGCAATTCATTTTGTGTAAATTATGACGCATCGACCAAAGTTCAAATTAAAATTTTACAACAGAGTAAAAGCAGAACGCTCATAACGCAGAATGATCATTTACTGAAATAGTGATCATAACAAATAATTTATTACCAAATAATAATTGTTTTTGCAAACATTAATCATGCATGCGAGTGTTAAATTAACCCGATGAAGCCCTTCGGCGACGAATATTTGATCGGTATAATTTGGTAATTGGAAATTAACAATTCATTAATATTCTCAGTCTGTTATTATTTACTATTATAATGGAGCCATTTCCAATTTGAGCTGAGCAGGCAAGAGACAGGTGAGTGAGTGTTGCCGAAGATGGAGTTCAGCGAGCGATTAAAGAGCCTTACATGAGTGAGTCCCGGACTGCTAAAAGCTCATGATAATGAACAACAAACTGAGAATAAAAGTGAATATACAACATAGCTTAATAAATAATAATCCATTCCAAGTGACGTGAGTACAGCAGTCATTGTGCCGATGATCGTGTCGGCCAATGGCTTAATTGCCAATATTTTATTTTAAGTTTTTTTTTTATTGTTTTATATTAGAATATTTAAAAATGTATCGAATTTATTTAACAATTAATAAAGGAAATAATAATCCATGCCAATAATACCACTACTTAATCGTAATTAAAGTATACAGCAAAACCGTCCGTGACACTTTGCAGTGTCAAAGCACAATCTAAATTTACTGCTGTTGCAAATCCTCGGAAACTTTGACGCTAAATAAGTTTATTATAAATCCTATTATTAGTGGCTATTGAGCGTCTACTTGCCAATAAGAACACGCGTAGGTACGACAATAAGCACATTTGGGTCAATCGATACGACAAACGACTAGTCGCGTGTCGGATCGTACGACACGCACCTCCGCTTTAACTATTCATTATTAAATCAATGACTGTCTATTATACAAGGCTGAGGAGCTACTTCGGAAGGAAGAAAACTACCGGCCACTCCACCACTTTTGGCCAGGAAAATCTAAGTGAAAAACTCCAAACTATAAAACAGTGCAGCAAATACACAATGTTATTATTAATCATGCATGATTATAATTGCATGTATGCAAGGGCAAAATATGCTATCAAAAATCAGAAGGTCAAACAAGATTGAAATATATAACTTGTTTTGATCATGAAACTAAATAAAATACTAACAATTATAGTACTGCAGTCTCGAGTTTAGAGGACGTCGCTCTCACGACCATGAATACCTCCTGTTTACAGCTTACGTACAAAATAAACACTTTCATAATATATTCCGCAACAAACTATTGGTGACCATATAAACGTTTTATGTAGTAACAAAATTGAGAGATGTAATAAAAAATTGTCGGCTCCGCAGCTTCGCAAATAGATCAATGACCTGAGATTCCTCGCCTCGCACGATGTTGTTACACTTCAGAAAGGAGCAGATAAGTAATCTTTGTTGTGAATGAGATAAATGCAGACAATTCATTTCAGAATTATCAAATAAACAAAAAAGCCGCGGTCACGAACCTCCGATTCATGTTGCGAAATAAGAACTAAGATTAACACCTGACTAACGGTACTAACGTCTAGATTCTATACAAAACTCAACGAAGCAAAGAGAAGACTGAGACCCAATTTTTCGAAAGGAATTAGATTTATTATTCGCTTTACATAACAACTGCACGTTTTACGTCATTTTTAAACCACAAAACACAGTGGTATAGTTTTTAAGTTTCTGACGTAAGAAACTAATTTTGCCGCAAACTCGCCAACAGCGATTTGCATAATGCAGGTGGACTGCGTTTTATAGCTCCCATTCCATGTTTTATTTAGTGGATAAAATGCATGGACAATATAATTCATGAGCCACAACGTGAGTTGGAAAAGTTTCACTAAGTACCACCTGTGCTTTTGCAGCGCGAGGCAAAAAGGCAAAAATATGAAGTCGTGTGGTTAATATTTTTATACTCTTAGCAAAAAACATTATACGTGAATTTTGTTAAATTATTATTAACGGCCTAATCAAGGTAATGAGCTGGTTAATTAGATTACGCTCCACCACACATTTGAGATGTGAGAATTAAACTTATTTTAATTAACATGGCAGGTAAGTGAGCATGTTACATTTTTTTTGCTTACATTGTGACACAGTGTTAGAGAAACACAATCGATTTTCATATTATATGGTGCAGTAAATAGTAATACGCATTATGTAAATAAAAGCGATTTAATTTAAATTCAAATGTCATGTAAAACAGGGCTCGTGAACGTAGGATGAAATTGAAAGCGCGGAGGCCAAAAATAGTCGTGCAAAATACGACTGTACGAGGGAGAACTAAAACGGCTTTCAAAAGAATTGAGCACAAAACTATCTCAGACTTGCGGAGTTTCAAATGGGACAAGCTCTATTGTGGGAATTCACAGGGGATCCCAGTTTTCCGGACCAACACCCAGCTATTATAACAACGAACGCCATCTGGGAAATGGGTGATACACGTCATACGGACGTTGCCACTGAACATTTTAGCTTCTATGTAGTTTCAAGGTATCATTAATGCTAATATTTTCATTTTAATTTTTAAAATTGGAGCAACTTTATATGGGCTAGTATTTAACTGTAAATCTAAAAATATCTTTTTTTATGTAAAAAATCCCAATTCTAATCAACTGACTGCACAGCAAAATAGTTACCTCAAAATTATAATTATAGTTCGTGACACATCGCTATTAACTGTCATGCGGTGTTTTTATGATCGCACATCCCCCGCTAGACCCCGCCACGCCATCGCCTTCGTACCTAACTTGCCCGAGTCGGGGTGCCACAAGTCCCGAGCTCGCTTCGCTCGCTCTTGCATCTTTTGTTGTCCTTGCCACAATGCCTTTTTTACGATGAAAACGTGTTGCAAAAATATTTTGATAAATATGTGAGTATTAATTAGGTCTGTACGCTCTGGTAAATTTGGTGTGCAATCAGTATATTTAATATGAAATAATATTTTTGTAAATTGGACAATTTTTTGTCGTGCATTAGAGGAAAAAATATAATGTATATTGATGCATATTTTCGGATCATTTTTAGTACTAGTTTTGTTAGAGATTTGGTTGGTTTGCATTACAATAATTATTTTGATGTTAACACATTGACGAAGACTTGATGTGCATTTAAAAGTAAGTCACTTATACGGCCTCGCTTTATATGAAATGCAATTTTTCTCACGCTTGTCGATAAACTGTTGTCTGGTTGTGGAAAGTACAGAAAGTACTACTTACTTATCTACAAAAAAGTCTTACTTAAAACCATTGTTTCATCGTCCTCACTTTTAGCACAGTTTTTAACGGTTTTTGCGAGAAATCTCTTATCTTTTATTGTAGTACTAAGCTCATGGTCTACAAAGGCTGTGGTCAAAGGTATAATAAAATGGTATTTTCAAAAGCAAAGAGAGTTTCACACAATAATCGTGTGAAATGAAATGCAAAGCTGACCTTTCAGAACCTTTCCCGAGTAACCGTGGCCGCGTGGGCGGATTTGAAACAAGGCGTTAGTGAAAATTTAAATTTCAAACTGCCTGCATTGATTTATGTGTGTGGCCAGAGTATGAAAGTTTAGCTTAGGTCCTTTATTCTTTTGTGCCGAAACCCGGTGAAAAGGTTTAATAACATTTCAGACTTATTCTGTGTTCATTATAAAAGTATGAGAACTAGAGTTAAGTCTACAATAAACATTGTTCTTTTCTGCAATATTTACTAGTCTCAAGTACCTATTTACTTTCCACGACACTATGACAGAGATAGCTTTTGCTAGCTTAAGAAATTTCTACAAATATCAATGATTCAACAATCCCTTAGTTATTTATTCATTAACAATCAAAATTCATGAATCATACCTGCGTTTTCATTACTAGCGTATATATTTCCGGTTTCCGGATATATAAGCGGCCAGACACGTATGTATTGTGTTGCGTATATAGACACCATAAATCATTAATTATTATAATTAGATTACTTCATTTCCTTCGCCTAAGTTTTGATTAAATCTTTACGCTTTCAGCGTTCAGTGGAGGATATAATTCTTTGCATATAGCGGCTGCTGTGTCTGGGTTAATATTTGACAGAAATTTAATGAATCATGACCTAGAAACATAAACAAAGGTGTCTGATTTAATTACAGCAAGTAAGCATTTTTTTTGCAGTAGAGTAAAATAGTGCCCTAGTTTTACTAATGAAATATTGTACTCAAAACACGTGTTGGGTTGGTTTAGTTTACACACATGAAAGAAAAATAATCGAGGAAAAAAGTTTGAACTTTGAATCGTTTTAAAACAAGTGTAGGTATACATACGATCAGACATGCAAGAAATAATAATGAGGGCGAAAAGTTTGACCTTTTCAATGCCATAGTGAAAAACCATAGCATCACGCCTGTAATCTCCGAAGGGTTAGGCAGAGATGTATCTAATACTAAACCCAACATTTCACCAGTTATGTATAAGTATATGTATAAGTCTTGATCTTGGTCACTTGACGGATGCCTATGTCTAGCAGTGGACGTCTTTCGGGTGAAATGATGATGATATAACTAAGTCTAATTAAATAGGGGGCGACTCTATTGACATCAACCCCAATAACACTGCCCGACCTGGGAATCGGACCCAGGACCTCATGCTCAGCAGTTACGCATGGGACCACTAGACCTACGAGACAGTAAAAAGAGAGATGGGCATTTATAAAAAAGGAAATAAAAATATGAACTTAAATTCAAGTTCCAAAAGTAATTCAAGTTTATATCTAGAAAAGCCCAAATCTCAAGGTTGGACAGGCGCTAGTAATTAGGAGTGGGCCAACAAAACCGCGATAAGCTTCACCCGCAAACGCTTTTGTTTACTTCAAATTTTATTTTCGCCTCAAAAATGTTTCGTAATTAATTACAGTGCTAAACTGAGGAACCCTTAGGCTGTTTCAGCGAAATTTCCAGCGAATAATTTTATTCAATTTTCATGTTAATTTGTAGGCAGTTTTTTTAACGTCTTCATTAAAATCAGGAATGTCTTCCGTTTCAAAATAATTATCCCGAAGCATGTCCAGCATATCTTATTCCTTCTATCAAATATCTTTTAATTAAGGTCACTACCGCTACTCAATCTCTTAAGACACATCATTATTACTTTTGCAAATCACGTTTCCGTTAATGTTCACATTTGCTTGTTTTTACGCCATGCGCAAGCGCCACTTGCGTAACGCAACCTGCGAGCTGCGGCAGTAACGCGCCAATCAGAGCATCTCGATTCGCCGGGTATGTATTTAATGTTACCGCTAATTTGGCTACGCAATTCTGCTACGATTACAGCGTATTTTGGAGGAAATAACACATAAATTCTGCGCAACTTCAAAAATGATGGACAGAAAAAGCAACGATTAGGCTTGCTGTACATACATTCACAAATTCACGCCTTTTTCCCAAGGGGGTAGGCAGAAACTACAGAACGCGTGCTATGATCCTTAAATACTGCTTTCGCCTCGTCCAATATCATACATCGACAAAATGACAGATTGTGTCGACAAAATGACAGATTTCTTTTCACAATCTGTCATTTTGTCGATTCTTCCGTCAAAGAAACCCGTGTCTACGGTGGTCATGTACACGCACGCCGGTTGCGAGTCTACGCACCAGACCTTTCTGAAGCACGAACGTAATATTATCCCAATCTAACCATCAACTCTTTCATCTTCATCGAATAATGTAGTGTAGATAATATTGATAACAAAAAGAATACGGTAACTTCAAGAGACTTGAAGAGCGCATTCGACCTTCCTTCAGTCTTCCTATATCGCTAAGTTAGTGTTCGCCTTCCATGTAGGGCAAGGATGATTTGTGAGGTCGATACGGAAATATATTCTTACAACACGAAGCTACTTTACTAAGTACATACTTCATTTAAACAATGATTTTGTATTGAACCTTATGATGCAAAAAATATACTACTTGAACTGTCAGGCCCAATAAATAGACAAGGGTATGATTGATTCATTAACGATATTTTTCATCATGGTTGCGCTTTGAGGAATAAACATATAATATTTTTAATTTGAATTTGTGAGCGCAACTAATGGTTGCGCTTAAAAATAGTTGTGCTTTGAGGAATACCTGATTTTCACTCTAAATAATAAAATATTATAGTAAGAACTAAAAAACACGCTTTAGTGTCGTCATTTTATTTCTTGTATTCTTCCCAGCAAATCCTTTCATTTGAAACTCATATCATGAATGCATAAAAATATCTAGTCCGCCATATTGAATTTAGAATGACGTGCAACTTAGCCATGCATTCGTATCCAAACTAAACAAACATGTATGCAAAATTTCATCGCCTAATTCACCTCTCTGTGGGTTTGGGTGTTTCCAAAGTCTATGTGGTTATATTCTCTATGGGTGTTTCAAAGCCTTTTTTAAGGCAAAAGCTAAGCACATTTCACAGCTGAATTTAAAGCTTATCGTTTTCTTTCAGCTTTTGTTACATACAAAAAGCATATTCGTCCAGATACTAATTTTCTGAGTTTCAGAGATTTAACGCTCTAATAAAAAATTCAAACATAAAAAGGAGTATTTTATGCAAATTAATATCCGTTATGGTAATGAGCAGAATACATTAAAACTTTTCACAAATTATTTGCTAACCGTACCTTTCTTTTTCGTGGTTCGATTGAGGAACCTGCAGAACCGTCTGCATACTCTCCATTTCCACCACACATTGTGTACCCAGTTCGAGTTCTGGAAAAAAAAGAAAACAAGTTAAAATATTGATCACTTACTCCAGCACTCAATGACAGATCAACAAAAGAAATCTGTAATTTTGTCGATTCTTCCGTTGACAAAACCCGTTTCTGCCTTGGTCATGCTATGCGTGCAGGTAACCCCGCTCGGGTCGATCTTAATGTTAAGCTGCGCTTGTCTAGGTTGGTCACTTGGTCCGTGGATGAGTGACCGCCCATTATATACCGAGTTTCCTCCGTGCCTCGGAAAGCACGTTAAGCCGTTGGTCCCGGCTGTCATTTGTACATCTTTGACAGTCGTTGCAGGTAGTCAGTGGCCCGAAAGTCAACCAGCCTTACCAAGGGGTATCGTATTACCCATTACTAACTGGGTTGTGGAGGTCAGATCATGTAAAATACTAGTAAGACTGCAAGCCGACCCCAACATAGTTGGGAAAGGCTAGGCAGATGATGCTCCAGGTAATCCAATATTGATCGATACTAAAATAATGACGATGAAAAAAAGGTTGACGAACGCACATTGGCGTGCTCCGACGTACTACAGAGTTCACTGAGGACTTTTCAACCTTATGCCCTGAGTAATAAGGCTGAAAAGTGGTCAACCGTCAGTGAGCGCGGGTAGCACCATAGTCCTATAACCTTTTGACCCAATGGGCTAAGGCTAACGTAGCTTATTGATTTTAGGCGATGAATAATTGCCTCGGAAATACTGCCTCGTTGCTCGAGTGGTCGCAAGCGCAACTGATGAGCATGAGGTCCTGGGTTCGATTCCTGGGTCGGTGAAAATCCTATTGGGTTTTTCCATCAGGAATTACTCTGTAGCAGCCATAAAGTCTAGATTTGTTCCCGGTTGACGGCAATAGGCCCGACCCCTATAATAAGGAACTTAAACTTACATAACTGGCGCAATGTGAGTGTACTATTAGGTACACCTCTGCCTAAACCTACGGGGATTACAGGCGTGATGTGTTGTTATGTAAGAATAATTTCAAGTTTCTGGACGAAACCCTATGACCAACACACATCTGTGACTCATTCAAAGGCTAAAAATAAAGGACTTAATCAAGAGCTTGTTTTGTAAGAAGAAACCATGACACCGTGTACGGACTTGGAGATGCAAAACATGTGGTCGGACTCTTTAGTAAGGAGGAAAGAGCACAGAAGATGAGAACCATTGAATTGAAGATCAAAATAACATTACAAACTTTATGAAAAAAAGATGTCGAGAAGTACATTCATCTGCCTAGCCTTTTTCCAACTGTGTTGGGATCGGCTTCCAGTCTAACCAAATGCAGCTGAATACCAGTATTTTACATGGAGCGACTGCCTATCTATCTACAACCCAGTTAATACTAGGTATTACGATACCCGTTGGTAAGACAGGTTGTCAGACTTTTTGGGCCACTGACTACCTGTAACAACTGTCAAAGATCTACAAATGTCAGACTGGACCAACGGCTTTACGTGCTTTCCGAAACTCGGTATGTAATTGGTGATCACCCATCCACAGACCAACCTAGGCAAGCACGGCTTAGCCTAAAGATCGACCCGAGCGGCAGTTATTATTTAGCCATGAGCTCCTCTGTCTAGAAGTACATTATTACACGATATTTTACGGAGACAATGATTTAATATTTATCATGCAAAAGTTTAGGCCATGCAAGGGTTTCCCATCCGGGAAAAAAAGGGGGTTTAAATACGAGCAATGTAAATTTTTCAACTTTTATCATATAGTACTTTTTAGTTTAATCTTAGACATCACTGACATTCGTAAAGAAAAACATCGCGAGGATGAGGATCCCTGGACGCCTTTAGCGAGCGTGATGACCAAAGAGGCCATTTCCCTGGTGGCACAATACAAACTGATATTATTTTGTATATTAAAACAGTGGCATAATTCAGAAAATTTAATTCCCCAAACCTCTAGCCCACCACACCTTCACCAAAGTCACGAAGAGATAACAGAATGTAATCGAACCGGCGAATTTAATGCCGCTACAGAGCAACGCCTACTGGAATGCTAATCACCTTTAATTATTTCGTGTAAGGGTAATGGTAGACCTAAGAGTCTAATAACGGACTATTTAGTATTCAGCCCAGTCGCTAATCAATGGTTATTGGTATATGTGTTAGATTAGTAACACAGTTTTACAGTAAGTGGTTTGCGAGATAAGATTAAATCTTGTGTACACTTGTTGTTTAGAAATAGAATTGGTATTAATAAGTAACAGGAAAATACGATGATATTATTGCTCGAGTGATATTTATGTAAGCAATTATTACTACTGTTATTTACTGAACTGTTGAGTCTCATATGAATCAATACGTTACGTATTTAAAAAGGTTATTTCCTGTTGTCATCATCTGCTTAGATATTTCCCAACTAGGGTCATCTACCAGTCTAACCAGCACTCGTAGCATGAACGGCTTTCTTTGACGGAAGAATCGACAAAATGACAAAATGTGAAAAAAATTGTCATTTTGTTGACACAATCTGTCATTTTGTCGATTCTTCCGTCAAAGAAAGCCGTTTCTACGGTGGTCTTAATACACGTGCTGATGTAGCTTGAAAAGTGTTTAACGTAGAGCAACTGCCTATCTGACCTTCAAACCCAATAACTGATGAATACCATACCGCTTAGTAAGATCCGCTGTCGGAATTTCAGACTTTTGAAAACCCGCAACGAATATCAAAGATCTTCAAATAACAGGCATGATCAACGGCTTAACGGTCCGTGGATGGTCACCCATCCACGGACCGACCAAGCGGAGCTAAACCGGGACCCGTGCGGCTATTGTTATTTAGCCTCAAGCTCCTGGCCAAATAATTACAGCTTCAGCTTACCGTTATTAGCTTTTTATTATATTGTTTCGAATTCCGCATGTATTTAACCTTCATAGTATATTTCATTGAACCCGCAGTGTCTAGTCTGCGCAACCTTCAATTTATTACCAAATATCTATCCTATCAGAATTTTAAATTAAACGTCAAATGGCATTCCATCTTTTATGGGTTTCTTTTGAAATTGCTTGGCCTCCTAGCTTGGGTTCTGTGAATATTATATTCCATCCAGGTGCCTCTGTTCTTTTTGCCTCAAAAGCCATAGCCAGCGACGGTTCAGACTCTGCTTTCTTAAAAGAATTGGTTGAACTTCTTTTGGTAATTTTTCTGACAGAAATGCACGAATAGTCTCGATACCATGTTCGTTATGTAGGATAAGCTTTCGATTTAGTAAGGCCGTCATCCGATCGGTCAGTTATTAGGTTATATTCATACGTGTGGAGAAAACTCCTAACAAAATACATTATACAGCACATAATATACTAATTTAAATAGTAAGTACGCAAGCGGTGAGTCAAGCCGAGGTCGGGCCGTACGTCCGTGGCGATGCTCTTTCAAATCCGGTTTTACTAGACCATTTCATGTACGCTAGGCTTATGTAAAGCAAACGGTATTAACTTGGCTAGACGTTGGAACAGACTGGTGTATGAAGAGTTTTAACTCCACACGAAGGCAGTTACGTATAAAAAAACTTTTTTAATAGGTATCTCCCAAAGTTTTTAAACGCTCTATTAACTTGAAGTAGTCTCCGATACCAAAGTAAGACCGAATCGTGAATAAAACGGCATATCATGAGATCATGCAGAGCCAAATATAGCTCTAAAGTTGCTTAATATGTATTTATTCGATTCTCTAATGTCAATATCATCGGAAGAGAAACAACAATTTTCACAATAATACTTCTCGGTTTGCAATTTCTGGTAATGCAGACACGATTAAGCGATATTTCTTTCGATATCGTGAGACACTAAAAGATACCGAATTCTTGTGGTAAAAAAAGGAAATAGTGCTCATCGAGCCGCTGCATGTCGCAATGAACAGTCCAGTCTAGAATCGATTTGACAAATTACGTAAAGACGTTTCGTTGAAAGTAGAGCAGCGGCAATCACACCGAGGATTTCCACCGAGTTTATTTACCATGACGAATGCAAGTGAGCGTGCATTCTTGTACTAAAACGATCTCTGAGTTTACACAACTATTTACTAACAAAGTCATTCAGACGTCTTTGTCAAGGTTAAATTACTTGAATTGATATTCGATTCTTCACTGATCTTTAGTGTTGTGAACGGCAATCGATTAATAATTCGCCTGTTTATCATCGTATTATCACATCACGTATCAATTTCGGTTTAAAATATTAGTTACTAGACTTACCAGTAAGTAGATACAATTTAGTCTGGTGAGTGACTTAGCAAGTCAAATAACTAAAAGAAGCCCTACAAGCTTCAGCGGTTTTCTTCATATTAAACTCGTTAGAATAATCCTATCACGTTTTTTTTTCAAAGGTTTAATGAAAAGTTTTTTTCTTTCGTACCTAGAAAAATCGCGAATTTTCCGCAGCATTATTCTATTCTCCATACACGGTGCGGTCTGCGGACCAAGTCGAGTATTATAAATACCGATGGAATTCACAATAGGGCTCATGCTAGATATATGTAGGTCAGCCAGCTGTTGTTTCACAGCGTCATTATGCTGATCCAGTCCATCCATTTTCCAGAGTACAGTCAGAATAAATTCTCTTTCAGACTTCGAACCGACCGAATCCGTTTTTCGATAACAGGACCTTGTGACAAGTATAAGTTAATCGGGAATTGTATTAATTTATTAATCTGGGTCGCAAGGTATAGAGCTACTTCGTAATTGAGATTGCAATTTGCATTTAGCGATATCGCTTGTCGTTCGTCAAACTGACGACTTTGATAAGCAAGTGAATCTATGAGTTGTTGCATAATTTGGATGTAAACTGTCTATCATAAAGTTGTTAATTTGATGACTTACGATATGGCACTCCTTGTAACTATATTATTAAGTGTATTTTTGTAATACAAGAAGCTTAAATCCAATGTCATCGAAAAATATTGCATTAGCAATATTAGACGTAATACTAGATAACGTGATACATGCTGTGTGTTAGGGTAGATTGAGCAGCAAAATCGAATGTATGTTTTGGCGCCCGGCTGTGCCAAATTACGCCGACTCAAACATGTGTACACACACCCTTAACAGTACCAAATTAATTTCTAAACAAAACCATTTGCAATTAAAATAATTACACCTCTAATTTGGCACAAGGTTATTATATTCAATGCGAAATACAGACATGTTAGGTCAATTAAATATCCTGTTTTTATCTAATTATTATAATACAGAGGAAAACACTGTGCTGAGTATTGTCGTTACGAACTAAAATAACAATTTATTCAAATGCAAAGAAATGCTTGTAAACAAGTTATTTTTATTTTATTCTGTGAACAAAACTACAAAATAAAAGAAATAAACAGGTATAACTTGTAAATTAATATCTCTTAAGTAATGAATACTGATAGCCTAGCCAGGTAGTAGCTCATCATTCTAGTTCCCAGTCTTATTAATCCAACAAATGTTGTATGAAGTGATAGCAGTACAAAAAAATATGTACTTGTATGTGTTAAATCCATAGAGCTCTTATAAGGACCCTCTCCTTGTAGATTCATCCAGATTGTAGGCAATTGCTACACAGATAAACCCATAATGTGTCCCTTAAGACATTATATAGCATTGGTGGCTCGGAGGCAACATGGTAATATGTGAAATCCACCATCACGCACAGGCCCCGCATGCTGGAATGTGGCCCACTCTCACATAGATAATACAGGATCGAAGGGACACCGACGCACAAACAATTACCATGTATTCAGTACATCATTATATACCCCGCACATGGACAGTTCCCATCGGTAATTTACACAAAACAGTTCCATACATGTTGACAGTGTAGGTATTGCACTTTTGTATGAAAAAAGCTGTTTATTTTTTAAATAACCTATGAAAAATTTATATGTAGGGGGGTAATGAGGTGCTCAGTATGTGGGAACTGTGTCTGTGTCTGTGTCTCTTCCACCAGGAAGAGAAGAGTTAACTATGAAGGAGGCAGAAACCTAATCTGATTACTGAATGACCACTGGCAACTGATGATGAAACTTGAGATGTTACCTCAACAAAGAATTCCTTTTTACTTAATTAACACACTAATACTAAAATGAGGCAACAGCAAAAATGTAAGAGTGATTCATTACGCTGGCAAGGCTATACTTATTTTGAAACATGAGTAACATGTACATAGAAAATAACAAATTCAGAGAATATGACTAGTCTATGTGATTAGGTAAGTACTTGATAGTACATAATTATGTAATGTTTATTAGGAACACTATCTGTAGCGCTATCAAGATAAAAGTTGAATTTTATCTACATTTGTAGTTTTCTCGATTTAATTTTTCTTTTGAAGTCTTTTGTCCAGTTCAATGGCTTGTCTTATTAAATGCCTACTGAACATAACCAATTTGTTTAACAGGAAAATGGTCCAGAAATTTCCATTTCTTATTACAGATATATTCTATAAGAACTCAATACTACTTTGGAAATAACTAAAACTAAGAAGTGAGGACCGGATATTATTAAATGTAAAAATAAATATGACCACAAAAACTTGATGCTTGTGGGAGGGGCCTATATATTTTGTAACATTTATTTAAAAAAATAAAGCATAGTAAAATAAAATCATCATCAAGACAATTATGCTTATATTAAAGTTATACAGTAATAAACTATCTCCTGTTTGCTTCTACAATGATAAATTTGGATATTTTTAAGACTAGGGATACCAGGATATGTACAAAATTAACCAAAGTATATAATATAGGCGAATATTATATATGAATCTCTGTAGAATAAAATCAAGCCACGCTATGAGTAATTGAATACTTAGGAACAAAGGCCCCTATATGCAGTTGTAAATAAACAATAGTAATTGTATGTTTAGCACCTCGACAGATTAAATTTTATCTAGGAATCGGAAAAACTATCAGACTTTCAGTAATAGAATATAATATAGGTAATAGAATTTAAAACTAATTCTTTTCATATAAGAAATCAGTTCTCTACAATTATATTTTACAGAAATGCGAATAACTATCTCTTATTTTATCTTCTGTATTTTATGCACAAAGTACACAGATAAACTGAAACAACGTAGTCACCTGAGCGATAATGATTTCTTTATTTATTAGCAAAATGAAACCAGCTTACCTCGCCTGTTAAAAGGACGAACCCGAACGGCTACTTTAATCTTATCCGTGGCCATTTTCACACTCAAATTACACAAATACAATTAAAACACAACACTTTGCACACAATTGTTTAGTAAATTATTGCACATATTCACCCATATTCTAAAAAAACAAAATTCATTATTTCACGTTACGATCACGACGTTCCCGGATTGACACTGTCCGCCATGTTGTTTTTAGTACGTTCGATAGTGCTTGACGTGTCTTCTTGTGCAGTCATTGCAAAATGTCCAACTTTTAATCGATTCCTTTTCAATGAACATGTCAATCGAATAACAAAGCGATTTAAACTTACACCTTCGTCTGCCTAGCTTTTTCCCAACTATGTTAGGGTGAGTCGGCTTACAGTCTAACCGGATGCAGCTGAATACCAGTATTTTACATGGAGCGACTGCCTATCTTACCTCCTCAACTCAGTTAGTACTAGGTAATACAATACCCCTTGGTAAGACTGGTTATCAGACTTTTTTACCACTGACTACCTGTAACGACTGTCAAAGATCTACAAATGACAGCTAGGACCAACTGCTTAATGTGCTCTCCGAGGCACCGTGGAATCCCGGTATGTAATGGGTGGTCACCCTTCTACGGCTTAACCTAAAGATCGATCCGACCGGCTCTTATTATTTAGCCAGAGCTCCTCAAACCTACACCATGTTACCAAGTTTTCACAAAAGTTTTTAGTTTTATTAAAAAAAAAAACAGCGTTATGCAATACTAACCTACACGGTCGAAATGTTTGGGAAACCTGCTTTTTTAAAAACAATAGATGAAAAATTTCTATGTTGGGGGGTTCAAAATGATGTACTGGATACGTGGAAACCGTTCAAACTTCGATGTCCCTTTCTTCCCCAGTCTTCGATTTAGTAGTCGTACAATTAAGTAAATAATGCAAATCACTGATTAAGATACTTGTTTGTCTAGTTTGGGGCCTATGTAATCTTTGTGGCAGTAAAATATTTTTTTACTAGCCCACAACTGGTCAAAGGCCAAGTCATTCCATTTCCCATTTTACAGGAGCTCTTGTCCTTGTTATTTATTATTATTGCCTTGTTACTGGCCTTTGCCCAGCTGTGGGACACAATATAGGCTAAAGAAAAGAGATTGCGTAACCCTCGCCAAACTTTGTTTTACCCAGAGATCAACTCAGCAGCTGCCAGTGTAAACGCCGCCCGGGCAGTTTTTCGAAGTTTTCACTCGATTTAATTGTATATTAGAACAACACTAGTGGCCCGTTCAGCAATGTTACAAACTTAATATAATTCAATCAAATTAATTTTATTTTTTTTCTATTAAAATTGAAACGTCATTTTGATAAATATGTCACAGTTAATTATGCTAACCATTGATTTAATTGAAAACTTTTATCTCATTTAAATGATTCAGAATTAATTAAAATGGTCGAATCGAGTTAGCTTATCGAATGCGTAAAGAAACGTTGCATGTCAAATGTTGTGACATCCGGCCGGCCACAAATGTCAATTTTTGACAGCCGAAGCAAAACATGACGAGTCTTTTTCAATATTTCTCAGGAGTTTAGAAAACAAGTAATTTTGCAAGCAAAATCCAGAAGAAATTTCTATAGAGATTCGTAATACTTGTCTCAGAACAAAATACAACACAAGCGCATCAATATGGCTTCCGATGCACTATTTGGCTGGGACTTAACTTTTAAAACTGTGGAAAGAGATATCAAACGAAAATCTGATGTTATAATTGCATTTATTCATTGGAACCTAACGAAGAGAGGATTTAGGAGTATCGGAATAGGAGATGAGGTGAGGCACTTACATATTATCTCACTATACTTGCACAGTTTCACTAATTAGTGAACTTGCAAATAGAATATTATTACAAAATTTGGATCAAAACGAGTGCATTAAATCCAAGTTAAAATCACTCAAAACCAAGTAATACTCTGACTCTATTTCGAAAAATCGACATAAAACCTCAGTAGTAGACTTACTGACCCAATTGTTTGTGTTACATTGTTGTGATGGTTGTTAATCATTTGTAAGGGGCGGATACGACACTAACTAGCATCTGGACTGTATTAGAAATACAGCTTATCATCATCTGCCAAGCCTTTTTCCAACTATGCAACATAGGTTTGTCTTCAAGTCTAACTTCATGCAGCTGAATACCAGAATTTTACATAGACTTCCTGTCAGTAAACAGATATCTATTATAGCATTCATAATCAAATATTTTACTATTTCAGAGAACCTTATCAGGTGATGAAGAACAAACCGAGCTGTTGCCAACGGGCTGGAATGACAAGGAGAACTATGCCCTTCGATATGTTCTTGATAACAAACTCTTCATTCTACATGGATTGAATACTGATGGCAATCTCATTGTAAATCTCATGGTAAATATCATTTAAATTTGTAAACAAATGGACTTTACCTAGCCCCAATTTCATGATAACAATTGTTTTATTAAATAAAATTTAGGGTGAAAGGGACACCAACACTAATTTATAATGTATTTGTTAATGCATCTTGCACACAGGTGTGTGCATTATATTTTATTTTATTAAACACTTTCAAAGGTGAATGCCTCAGTAAACTGCATAGAAACCAGTCCTCTGCAATCGGTCATTGTGACCTTTAACAACTGCGACTGAGTATCAAACCAAAAATGTATATTAATCTCCTTTGATGATGATGCTTTATGACACTACATATTTTTGTTATCTGTGAACATACTGATCCTGTCATTGTGACTGTCCTAAAAATAAAACAAACATAGTTATAAAAATGTTGTACAAAAAGAAAAAAAAATAACATTAATTCATACAAATAACAACCAAGTATGACTTGACTCTAAGAACCTCGTCCCGTTCCTACATAACCACCTCATCATTTCAGAAATCTGAAGACTTGGCGGTGTCCAACATAGCAGTAAAGATAGATGATACAGTGAAGTACCTTAGTGGACCTATTGATAAGATGATACCTAATCACAAGGAGCTGATATACAATGTGAAAAGGGACCTCATTGACACAGTCACCGAGAGGGCTATGGTTACGACCGAGACACAAACTATGAGAAGTATGATACATTTTTATTACTTTCAGAATAACTTATTTATGGCTGATAAGTACCAAAAAATACTGTGTAAAGTGTAGTTTAACCTCTTTGTTCAGCAACCTTCATTGAGACTGGTTTCTGGGAACTTATCAATCTTTCAAGCGGGGTGTAAAATTCTAAAACTTCTGCAAAAAAAAATTATTACATAATTATGTTTGGCAGAGCATCACACATGCTCTGCCTCTATGTATTAAATGTATCCATAGATTGACATTCCTTTTACAAATTGTTTCAGCACTTAAAATTAACATCTAGGTGCTAATACTTTTGTTTATGCCACAAGCTTGTTTCATTGTTAGGTTCAAATAATACTTAAGTATAGAAAACAAATAGGTTTCCGAGATATTAGTTGCAAAAATAATCTAATAATTTTTTTTCTCTATATTCTTATCATATTACTTGTTGCATAAATATGCTATCTTGAAAGTATAAATAATAACAAGCAAGTGATATGTTTTGATAACTTTCACCTTTTCTAATTAATTATATTTACTTATCTGGAGGTCAGTTCTGTATGGAAAATAACGGAAACATATCAGTCATTCAAACACAGAGGTATCAGGTTCTTCTCGTTTGTTATTCTAGTTGTATGAGTCAACTAAGGAAAACAGGTTATTAGATTGCTCATAAATAATACAGCATTGCAATCTGTCAGGATTTTCGCTTAGTTGTGACCTTAAGCTCGGAAGGATGTTGTCCCTTAGTGATGTGTTAGTTTTGGTCACACTTGGGGTTCTGTTTACCCTGAGTGTCACTGGAGGTAAGATGTTGTTTGAAAGATTTCAATTTTTTGTTTTTTAACAAATTTTATATTAGTTTTTAAACTGTCATGGTCACTAACATTATCATAAACTTTAGAAATATTTACCATGTTTACCGTTTGGTTTGAGTTCCCGATATTTCGGCGCTGTTGTTGTTGTCCGTGATTATGGTGCTTGCTTGTCGGTACCGGAGAACCTGCATCTTTTCGACTATTTTATAAATTACCTATTAGAAATATTTTACCTGCATCGATCGGTACCGATGCCACTTCTCCATACTTGATCCCTAGGTCTTTATCATGCACCCAATGAAAGTCTTAAAAACCGATTTTCTGCAGGTCGACATTACTAGAAAACTAGCTGTAATTAAAAATAAGTATGAAAAATGTGTAACACATAAAAGAAAGTTCTAAATTAACTGTAATATTAAACTAGATTGAACCCTTACCTTACCCTTTTGAACGCCATTGTCACATATACGTGACAAGCAAGCGCGTGCCCTGTACGCCCAACGACACAAATATGTGACACAATGATAGGTGAATTGTGGCTTGGCGTGGAGGGCACTCGCGTGCGTATATATTCTGGCGTTCAAAAAGTTAAGATTAAACCGTGATTCAGCTCAATCAAAGATAAGTACATTGCTAGACAACCCTCATTAAATGTGGCATTATAATTGTTTCAGGCGAGTCGACTACAAGGAGACCAGTAGACGATCCCCTGAGGGTGGCGCCCCGACCAATGCCGGGAGTGAACCCCGACACCCCAGACCTATGGTATCTTTAAGTAAAGCCCGTTAAAATTGGCTACATTTTTTTTTATATAAACTTTCATTCGATAGTCTTTAGGTATAAATTATGACATCCAAATGTGAGGCTATTGGATGTTGACGCTAAGAAAAAATACTTAAATATATTTACTACTAGCTGTACCCGTCATGCATTGCAATGCAATTTTTTCTACCTAGTACTACCCCTAACTGGCCCACCTAACTACTGTCTACCTAATACCTACCACCTACCTACTACCTACCACCTACCTACCACCTACCTACTACCTACCTACCTACTACCTTATAAACCATCCCTGACCTATGTAGAACAACTGTGTAAAATTCCATCAAAATCGGTCAAGCCGTTTCTGAGTTTTAGCGAGACAAACGAACAGCAATTGATTTTCATATTATAGTTTTTTTTTTATCAGCCTCCATTGTCCCACTCCTGGGCAAAGGCCTCAATAGATTTTGGCTTAACTTAATTTTTTAGAAGGTTTACCAGCCAGGATCTCGTATTTCGGAATTACAGGTAGAATTATTTTGTTTCCATGATTCTAGCAACAAAAACACATTTTATGTTTGTTTTCCAGGGGAATGCCACCACCCCGTATGCCGAACATCGGCAGTTCAGACCTGGACCCCTTCGCACCCGGGGGCGGCGGCATGCTGTTCAACCCGTTCGAACCTCGCCGAGACATTGAGAACCCTGGCCTTGGCATACCTGGAGGATTACCGAGGTCTTGTCAACTATCTGCTATTTTGCTTGCGATATAATAGATGCATTCTTTGACTTACCAACACATAGAATTAATAGGCTTAGAACTGCTGCCGTCGCACGCCAAGTGAAGCAATTTCAAGTTAGCCTTTAAGGCTACGTATGTCGCTCGTACGTATTACTCATGGGCTTGTGTGCGTGTCGGCGGACAAAACACACACGTGCACACATTCATTGTTTTGTTTTTTCAACCTTGAATGGAATTTAGAATGAAACGATCGCTCTGAGTCTAATTACTCAAGTACTACCAGATATATGTAGGTTGGGGGGTGTTGCTGGGGAGTTGTGCAAAACACTAGATCATGCATGAATTGGCGGTTTGGGCGATTGTCTTGTATAATTTTAACGTTCAAAAGGGGTTGATTCCCCTAAATTGAAAAATGACGAATACGAAGAGCTTGTCTTTGAAGTACAATCTCCGAACCGGTGGTGTACAGCATAGTTCCGACGACTACTTACCATTAGGTGAAACACTGGCTGGTTTGCTTCCAACTAACTTTACATATAAATCTTAGATTTATTCATTGTCGTTGACAACGCGCCGCCTAAAGCATGGAACCAACGAGTTCTTGATTTAACATTGATGAGCTTGATATTGAGCACCTCCTAAGGCTGCGTTTCCACCAGAGATGTGCGAGGATGCGTTGCGAGGGATTGTTTGTTAAGAACCAATAGAATCACTTCATTTACCTAGCCTCGCTCAGCGCAGTTCTAGTGGAACCGCTCAGCGGAATTAGGTTTTTGTACGTACAAAACAAGGCAAGGATGTGTGCTAGGGACGGACGCGAACGTAAAAATACCATTCACCAGACGGTGTTGTCACCGCTCGCATCTAAAACGAGCCCGCTACGTATCCTCGCACCTCAGCGGCGTAGCACACATCTCTGATGGAATCGCAGCCTAAAGGGGTTCAATAAGGGACGAAAGGTCACATGGAAGTTCTTTATTTTTGTCTATGGGCTTATAACGTTATAAACAATCTTCTTGGTTTCACAGAGGAGGAGTGCCGCCTGGAGCTCGTTTCGACCCGTTCGGTCCCCCCGGTGGACCCATGCCGGGACGTCGGCCAGCGCCGCCTGATGCAGACCACCTGCCGCCCCCCGGCTTCAACGACAACATGTTCATGTAGCCACTGAAATAGTACTGTCTTTGCTTTTGTCCACATCATTATGAATAAAATTAATTTAAAAATACTGGATTTTTGTTTTCACACAGCATAATGAGCCTATACTGTACGTCAGTTATACTCTGTGAGCACCCGAGCAGTGATCTGTCCACCATATATGCGGCTTGGTAAATCATATCACATGTCTTTGTTTTTTTGTTCTAGAACATGCCTTTTCCTCACGATATTTATCATAACCATAAAGTGGTGTGATGATCAAAAACTCATAAATCGGGGACGCAAGACTAATTCGTGTAAAAAAATACAGTAGGTAATAAAAAAGCTACTTGTAACATAAGTACCTTGTAATTAATTAGTATAAGTACCCGAGTATTATAAATTATGCCGCTGCAGCATGATTTGCACCGTTATTCGTATGGACATGAACATTTTAAAACCATCAACTTCCAAAATCTTGGTACAGTTTCTTTTTTGCTCTCTGAAAAGGTCAGAGTCCAGCATGGTTAGTATGTTTTTTTTTTATTAATAAACAGCAAATATGGTATCTTTCGTGAAGAAAACTATATTTATAAAAACGCTAGCTGTGCAGCTGTGTTCGTTGCACCTTTTCCTACCCTACCCAACATACCCTACCTACCTACGAGCAGGTAAATGTAGCAAGATTCAAGATTGATCGATGTTGAACATTCCCGCCATGGTTAAGGACACTGTCATGGTAGGTATTTAGGTAACACGTCACAGGGTAAAAATAACTACCATTTACAAAATTAAATAAATAGTAATTAATAGTGAATCCATCGGTTGTGATAAGCATTTCAGATGAGAAAAACAAATGTTTTGAAACTATATTTTTCACGTGAAAAGCTCAGTTGTAGACATGAATGCTCATTTTAAAATTTTACAAACATACATAGTAATTAAACAAACGCTTGGATTTATTTTTTACCATTTGAATAGTTTCTACCTATGTATGAGAGTTAGACACTAAAATTTGATTTAAAAAAAATCTAAGTACAGGCGCATCAAGTCACCAAAAACTGTCAAATTTTCTCATTCGATTTTAATCTTAATTAACAAAATCTTATGGTTTAAAATCATTTGGAGAAATTTGACAGTTTGTGGTAATTTGGTTTATTTTTATTATTTATTTATTTTATCGGTTATTCCTGTTACGAAAAAGTTCTTGATCATAAAAACACACAAGACATTGAGTGCAATGGCTCTGGGATTTTTTGCCATTTAACAATCTGCCATTTTTTATTCTCGGTTATTTCAATATCATGTGTATATTGTGGTCGTCACTCGTCAGGTCACGGGAGTAAAAATATTTATCTGCAGATAGTTTTTCTTAGTAGAATTTTGATTTATATAATTGCAACACAAAATTGGAAAATTGAGTTCCTGAAAAAGGCAACACCAGACTTTTAGTTTAGCAAGTTATTTGTGCGGTGCACACGTTTCCCGCGTGTGTAGTGAATTTCTTTGGCTGCTCACGGCTGCAACCGTTCAATTTCTATTCAATGTGTATGGCTGTGAAGGTAAGTTACATTGTTTATATATGTCAAGTTTGCCTACAGTCACCATTTTGTAACAAAATCACTTTAAAGGTCGTGCCCTCGATGAGCGACAAACGTCAGCAGGCGTCACGAAACTATTTAAATTTTAATACAATTTACATTATCCTGTTGTTACTAACTTCTGTGCCATTATCCACGTATCTCGCGTTAGTTAGTTATGATAGGTTCATCGTAATTTATGTGGTCCCGCCCCATGGTGGAGTTTTAGTACCCGCCACCGTTTTTGTCTTACGCATGGTCTTTATTTCATTGTTCGAATCCTAATAATGCCGACCAAATCGCCGGTCGATATACTGATGTATTGTCGAATGAGTCACGCATTATTGTAGACTTAAAAAAGTTATGATGTTACAGAACAGCACATTTGCAACCTAATCTAGGTAGGTAGTAGGTAGGTACTTGTTGTAGGTACTTCGGGTTCTAGCTATGTATAAAATTGGAAAGTGAAGTTGTTGTAATGTTGTTGAAACTTTCAACTCACAACAAAACATTGTTTTTGTGAATCATTTGTAGCTTGGTGCACAGTTTATATTTAGCTGTCTAAATGTGGCTGTAACTTGTTGAAATATTCGGTCAATTGGGTGTAAGCTAAGATGAAGTTTTTACTATTACCCTTAGATATCTGAATTAGATACTTACAACCAACTTTTATAATTTCACATGTAAATAACACCATGACCTGTAATTATTATGCAATGTGGGTTGAACATTTAAAACGCAATCTAATGTTCATGTAGCATCACTTTTAAACTTATTAATATAATATCAATTATTTAATTAAAACTTAATTGTTTATAAAGAGTTTGATTGTTAAAGCATGCATTTATAAACCAAGCTGCGACTGTATGATTGTTTCCATTTAAAATGTCCATTGTCTTTGATTTTTCTTTGTCCATGCTAAGTTGTCAGGAGTGTACAGTGTACCTATGAGTGATTTGTATGTACTTTTGGCATGATTGATTTAAAATGTCTGCCTACTAAAGTGCAGAATGTTTTTGGTTATCCGGATAAGGCTCCTTGTTTTGTATCTTGCTCTGAACGTCATTATTAGGAAGTTTATGCAGTTGGACTCCTTCATACATTCCTCCTTCAACTCATTAGTACAAGGTTTTAATTGCTTTCTTGCTAATTACGTTTTAATTCTGTAAATACTTATTTATTTATTTATTTACACTTATAATATATTAACACTCTCTCTGTAACACCATAAAGCAATCACACAAACAAAGCAAAAAATACTTTAATCTACTGCTTTTCCATTATCCTCTGTGCGGTAAACAATAAAAAACTTTCTCATTTTTAAATATTACTAAAATACCGCTTCATTAAAGTATAAAACTTAGTACTTTCAATTCACAATCTCTATTTCTACCTTTTCAAAATGGTGGCTGACAAAAAACTCATTTACTAACAAAAGTTCCCTTCCTGTGGCAAGGAATTTTACCTGACACACATTGGAATGTTTAGCTACAGTTTCTTTTAATCTTTATTTAGAAATGTTACCTGACCTTCTTTCTGGTTTTCTATTGTTAATATGAATGAATGGAATAACTTTTTATGTGAGTTTTTCATACACTTTACAATGATTTTAGTAGATTTATGCAGCAAGTAACTATGGTGTTTTATGCTTATATTTATTACTCGATTCTGAATTGCTACCAATCAATATTAGATAGCACACATTATGAAATATCAATTTTGTGGCCTCCAGTACTTATCTAGTAAAGATCTTTCTAGATAGAAAACACGGCGCACTTTTATTTCAACAAACAATCAGCGTTGCGTTGACGTCACTAACAAACCTACCTACGTAAATCTAACACTTGTCCACAAGTTTCCTAGACTGCAAAACCAAACTGCAACGTTAGTAGGTAATTTATTACGTCAGGATTGCATAATGCGGTATATCGATAAGTTGTGAAACGTGTGCTGCCTTAAACTCATTGTTTAACACAGCATTTTATGCACGTGTAAAGTCTACAAATCTGCACGCTACATAAGTCTAAACCCCACTGGATGGTTGCTTTGCGCTGATGTTTGCGCACAGCTGCCCAAACGTTTACATATGGCGAGATAAGCGTCGATGTGTGTGTCCATATGCGGTTAAGACCTTGCATGCAACGTGATCCCTTTGAAGACCGCACACGGTGTAGCTATGAAACTGCTCTATTTTTTTAATATCAGTACTGGGACATGGACTGTACACTGATGGGAGTTTAATGCACCGGCATTAATTGTCGGGACTCCCTGGATAGTTCGTCGACCCGACCTTGGCTAGCGTGTGTTGACCCTGCGCAAGCGCTGGTCCGTTACCCCGACCACGCACGATCCCGCCCGACTACTCGCAGTGCTAGTGAGGCCCCTCTGTTTTCTACTATTTCTTCCATCGCCGTTTTTGGCTGTCAATAATTATAGTTTTATTGACGTCACTGTTAGGAATGGATGGTTATTCTGGCTATGGAATGCGATTCTTTAAAGAACTTTGAAGTATTCTTCTAATAGATGATGTATTTCTTAGTTTGGTGCTAACATTCTTCAACGAGTACGTGTTGTTTTCCCAGTTCATGGTTCAAACAAACGTTTCATCCATAAATTAGCTTTGTGTATAAACGCACGTCCTATTTCTCGGAAGCTAATATTATCAGTGCTATTTCTCTATTCGCTATTTTCCCCAGGGATTATCCTTATACCAGAGTAACTATGTACTTGCAAATGGCGTGATTAGTTAGCGACTGTAATTACCCTTCAGTTTATTAATATCTGTCAAGACACGTTAACGACTAAACAAACAAATTAACAGACATACGCTTCTACGTCCATCATTCTACGTCAGTAAATAGTAATTGAATTGATTGGAACTACGAGGAATTTTGCCTCTATTATTTAAACTACTGATGTATTTATATCATGGATGGAGGTACCGCAAACATTTATGGAATTTCCGGAAAGCGCCACTCAGACTCGACTTAAAGCTGTTAAATGGCGTGGCCATTAAGCGCCGCCCGCTTCTGGGGAAAGAGGGCCGCTTGACGAGCGATAGCTACGTACTACGTATATAGAAAAACTCGGGCTGCTATTCAGCAAGGGCTAAGGTCGTTGCTCCGAGCTCCTTGCATAGACGGGCTTTCGAACCGCAGGGCGACGCACCCAACCTCTCGTCCTTTTGACACAACACGCACATTATTAGCATGATTGATCGGTTTTTAACCGAAACCTGTATTTATTTGATTGGTTTTTTAAGTATAAACATTATTTCTAGGTCATGAACAAAAATACATTTATCGATAACGAGACAGTGTCAACGTAGCGGCAAGCGTGTTTATTAATTTTGCGGCTTTTGTAATAGACTGACTTAAAAATAAAACATTTGCTGACACTTCTGAAGCTTGGTTACGAAACTGCAACATCTTTAGAGTTGTTTCGCAGTAAAATGCATTGCCTCTACGCCTATTTTTTAGGATAAGGAATGGAATAAGGAAATTCTCTGCAGCTTTCAGAGTTATTTTTACAAAACTCTTTCGTTTCCAAAGCACCTCCGCTAATGTTTGGCAAATCGTTTAAGCATATTATAGGAATTCGAGCCAACCTTGGTCTTGTATTTAATGTCAGAATTTGTAATTAAAGATGTACTGCGCGCTCTATGTATAGGCATGGTCTATTCATGATCGTGTAAGTGCAGGTAAAGGGGGTCAGAGACGCGGCGCAGTCCGCGCGGGCGGATCCGGGTCACTGAGCCAGGTCGCGTCGATGTGCTACCATCACGGTCAGGACGATGCTCCTTCTGATGCCTGGTTTAAAATAGAAAAGAGATCAAGTATTTATAAGCTTTTTTGCTATATTACCCCAGAATCGATTGCATCTGTTGTCTTTGTCATCATAATTAAATTAATTCTAATCAAAAATCCATAAACTTTCTTCTAAAATAGTCAGGCAACCGTTTTATGAGTTCATAACCGGTTAACGGATTTGTTTTTGTTCTCTTTTTATCTGCTTACGTGACAAAAACAGATTTTGAAGGTGACCTAAAATCACACAACTATTTACCGTTACTGAATGAGTAAAATGATCCTTGTAGTGTTCCAGGGAGGTTATTAATAGTTGGTAGACTGGGTTCTGGGAAAACTAGTGCCCTAAATATAGCCCATCGGCCACTGCGCGTGACGTCATGCGCAGTACGTCACAGATAATACGTCACGCCCTGACTCTCGCCATCCAGTACATTCTGCTCCTGTTTGTACTAAGGTTTATCATATTACACTGTAAAGTAGATAACAATGAGATAATGATTTGTCTTTCGCAATTAGGTAAAACCAAAATACAAAAATACCGAAATTATCGTATACTAATCGTACCTACTTATCCATTTTAAATAGATAAGTATCATCATAATCTTGAGAACTTGAAATACATGTTGGTATGTGAACATACCGAAAAGTATCCTATCGGTTTTCAATCCCGAATTTAATTTGACATGAATGTACAATTACATGCATTTTATGAATGGCTCTGAATTTTGGATTTTATTGAATTGCCATACGACAAAATACCGTTAGCTGTGCCGAAGTCATTCATAGAGATTGTCAACTTTCTGCTATACTCCTAAAGCAGTATAATTATAAGAGTTGATTGTATTAGATTAATCGGGTACAAGTCTGTCGGTGAAAGATTAACGCTAGACCAAAAATTCACAAAATTCAGAACGTGTCCCCATAGAACCGGAACAGAGGAAGCATTCTCATCAAGCTACAATCACACGATGCCATAAGAAAAAGAAATCAGTAGATGGCCGTTAAAACTACAAATCTGCATAAAATGCAACCAGGCCAGACTGTTAGAATTTAACTGGCAAACAAAATGTGGAATTTGGAGGACACATGCAACCACCGTGCAGTAATCTGCCGAAATGAATCAAATATTTATACGCTCAAAAAATCACCTGATGATTTATGACAGATCTTGTAAACAGTGCAAAGTGGTGATCTTGTGCCTATTATAGTTTACGACGTTTGATGCAAAGTTCATCGAATACGGTTCACCCGTTATCATGCAACCACACGACGATAACATGCTGTACATCAACCGAACATCTGCACGTTGATAACTCAATAAAACGTCACAGATTTATGACCCTTCCCTTCAACAAGCATTTCGACATGTTTACGCATTACCAGCATTCTTGCTTTAAAAATATCTCTCAAAAGCATCCAAATAATAATTCACATTGAAATATTGTATGTACCAGTGTGCAATATATCCATCTAGAATAAAGAAAATTGTATGCATTTACTCCACAAGGACAGCGACTATTTCTGAATGGCCTCCCACGCTTCTCTAAGTGCAATTCTCAATGGTCAAGCTACGGAAGTTACTAGGCAGAACATAAGTTGAAATCCATGTCTGTCTGTAACAGACATGAGGGGCTAAAGGCGCGGGCGGAGTCGATGACCGAGTATTGATCCCGACGAAGTGGGTCGCGACCCGTTTTCCGTTGCAATACAACCAAGGGGAGCGATGCAACGGTCATCTCGATACAACATTGCATTAGGTTCAAGCGAATAGTGACGCTTTGCCTACACGTGGAAGTGTTCTAGATATTCGCAATCAGGACGGAGCCGGTGACTTTTCTCTTTTTCCTTCAATAACTTTGAACTCGATCTCATTGTAGTATGTTGATAAGTTTTGCTTTATTTGGACAACCGCGCACTTCAAACGCGTTTATAACATTATCTTCATTATTCTGGTCATGAGGATATCTGTAAAATCGGTTCAGCACTCCCAATATTTGACGTATTGATTTTGGCTGTTTCCGTGACTAGCTGCCGTATAAACTTTACTTTCTATTTATAGACTTTGATAGTCTCAGTTATATTGTCGAGGGTATTTACAGATATGAAAGACATAAATATGTATATTGCACGTTCAGTACACGTTTATTTCATGAGCGTTGCACAGGACGGTCGATGTGGTGCGTGGCCTTCGGACGTTTAGTACCCGACTTGCTAAATGTCAGTCACGTCAATTCCGTGTTTCGCGGTAACCGGTACCGAGTTATTGCCCAGCTATCCTGCAAAATTTTCGTTAATTCTTCAGTAAACACCGAACTGTAAACCTCTCCTGGTGACTGCGAAATGAAGATCCGTATCCTCTTTTTCACCTTATAACCTGTCTGTAAGTTGGCTTTAAATGGAAATTCTGCTGTAAAGAGAAAGTCTGAATAATTCATGTCAGATAATGAGGTCGGGTATCGATGGAACGCTTTCCTCGGCCGGGTTCGTTTGTGTGAATAAACTGCTGAAGGCACCTACGTCGAGGCGATAAATCGTTGTGATTGGCCCATTGCTTGGGTAAGTAAGTATCAGTGTTGTGAAAGTTGATTTGCACCGCGTATTCCCCTCCATGCTGCTTATAGGTGTATGGAGCGTTCACTTTTCACTACTGGAATGGTAGTCTTTGTTGGAAGACCTATTCATATTTCAAAGAACTGCGCAAGGTTGCACGAAACATCCCGAATCGTAAAGTAGAATCCCAAAATAGAACGGAGTTTTCCTTATACGTGTTGGCCCAATTCACAATCTTGTTCATTTTCGCCATATCTGAATAAGAAAAATACTAGACAGTAAATATCATTCTGACGTTATTTTATCTATATAATCGCGTACTCATTCTTGTATTATCTAAAAGCCGTTGTCGGTGATTCTAGAAATCAATTTTTATGACAGAATAGCCAGTCAATGCAAGTACCTATCCCAAAATAATCTACTACGCCCGTTGCCATGTCGACGCGAATGGATTTGACCTTCAGACTGCTTTAATATTACATCACGAAGATTTTGGCGCCTTAGAGTGCAGACGTTTTTCTTTATGGTAGATAAATGAAATAGAATTCTGGAGAAATCTTCCCCTTTTTTGCTGGGTGATGGGATCCATCTTTAAGGATTTTTTCTTGTTGCAGCTGTGATTATGCAGGGTAATCCACATAGCATACCAGCACTCGTATCTAACTTACCTGTTGTGTTGTTAATGATATCACTGCGGCAAACACCACCGCGTTTCATTAAGATAACTGCGCTTTAAAAACATATTTTATCTGATAAGCTCTTATCAAATCTATAATTACTGCGATATGAAAAGAGTTAGTGTGAACTGATTTTAATCTGCAAGGATTATACTCCGCAGACGTGCATAACGATATTGACGGCAATTCCAGTTGGAAAATGGGTAGAAAATGATTAGATATCTTTATTGATATTTGATAGGCACGATTGCATAAAGAGTTTGTTTAAATCAAACCAATTAAAACCAAAATAATGGTTCAATTTTCTTTATCCTAGAAACGCACGTTGGGACTAGTGCCACGTGCTGGACTCACGTGGGTGGTACACGTTGGAGCAAGCCCTACTTCAACAGTAAAATGAGTTTCTATTTATTAACGCCTCGTTTACTGGAAGTCTTAGCTTCGTGAAACCATTACGCAAACCTACGCACGCGGCTTTATTCCCCCAATGCCATTAAATTAATTACTTTTCTAAAGAACACCATAGATGAACCTTCCAAGTGAACTTACTGCACTACACCTACCGAATTACCTTTTGGCGGTTCTGATAAATTAAGGAAGTCCAAACAAAACATAATACAATAATTGTAATTGATCGGTGATTAGATTAGGGAATAATAATCATCTTCATTCTCTTGTCTTTATTTAAAAAAATCTAACGCTCAGCGTAGCATAGGCATTCAATATTCCATGTAGGAAGAGTGTTTTAGGTTTAGCCGTCATCCCTGTGGTCATCCCCTTCCCAAACATAACATTTTTCACACTACCCATCCATCGTTTGTTTGGTCTTTCCCAAATTTTGTGGCCATGTTCATCATTTTCTAATATTCCATCATAGATAGGTGCCCGCAGATCTTTGCCATCCCATGAATTTAATAAACTAGTAGTACAACTTCAGATGGATGGACTGTGTGAACGATGATATGGCTAGGAAGGAGGTGACTGCTGAGATGACGAATATATGAATAGAGAAGTATGAAAGAAGAAGACATCCTGCGCAGACCCCAAATAAATTGGGATAAGGACAGGAGACTGATGATGATGAGTAGTATAACAACAACAACAACAATATTATTTATTTCAGGCTACAATAGCCCATAGATTTATACTTTATAAACTAACATACATAAAGTAAATACAAAACTTGTGTTAATAAAATAAGACTTAAAACTATGTTAGTAGTAGTAGCACTTCACTTGTGCTGGCTGACTAGTGGAATTTGTCCGCGGAAGCGACGGAACACCACGTCCTGCGGCCAAAAGTCTTCCTCCATCACCATGGGCAGATAACAATTCGGTACTCGTACCACGATCGCCTTGGAGGCCTTTAATCAAAATTAGGATGTGAAGTAATTGGAAATCTTTGCACTGATAGAAGATAGTCAATAGTGAACAGAACGGCATATTAAATACCCAATGATTGAATTGAAATTACAAAATCTACTTTACTGCCGACAGGCTATCAATAAATATTTGGTAGGTACATTATCCTTGTTTTTGGATTTACGTCAACATAAACCTACCGACATTATGATAAAACACTCATTTTGCTCAGTCTCTAAACTAGGTATACCATTATTCTCAATGGACTAGAAAATTTCCTCTCGCCGTGGGTGGAGCTAAATTTATACGAGGCGGGTTATAGTGGGCAGGCTTCGACAATAGCGGCAGCTGTATCGCAAAGCCTGTTTTCCCATTTAGACGTAGGAGGATGCCAACATCTCTGTGCACGTAGTGATAATATTCTAAATTCGCTAAAATGCCAGTTGAGAGTCTTGAGACTTTAAGATCTACGTGCCGACTGTGCCGAGCGGCTAGCCGGTGAGAGCGAATGAGGTCGCTTAAGCGATAACCTTAATTCCACATTTTCAGGATTGCAAGGTTGAAGCCACACGCTAAATCTTTATCGGGGGCGATGGAGAGTACCTCAACATTTTTATTTTACGGATGAATCGCGAAGCTGTTTCAGGATAATTCTTTTACAAATTCAAGCGAATCCTTGAATTGACTTTTCTGTGACACGAGGACTCCCCTAAATTATTTTTTATTGCGTGTGTATACAGATAGCCCCGCGTGGGTTTCTTAATACGAATTCTTTCTCGTTTTTCTCGCTATTATTAGAATGTGACCGGCGGGCGGCGGCGTTGCGGTTGCTAATCGAATCTTCTCGGTCACAGATGCGTCGCTTGAAATGCAATTGGTTCAGTTTTATTGCTGTCGATTTATTTTTTAACTTACCAATAAGGAACCGTTTCATGACCATGGAAAAACCTGAGATCAGTTGGTAACAATTATAAAACGAGATCGTTCATTGGATCCAGTGTTTGTTTGACTCAAGAATGATTTAACACCTCCACTGATAATGTTTAGTCTTGCCTCATTTAATGAGTATCTGCAACCTGATTCATAACTTCTGACTGTTCGAAAATTAGATATATTAAACAGTCATTGTTTCATCATCATATTATGGATCAAAACTTGTGAAAAGTTTGAAAACTCGTGCGAAACGTGTGGTCAGACGTCGGTGTGCGTGTGTGCGATGTGGACAGCGGCGGCGTGCGGCGCGGAAGACGTCTGCCGAGTGACGCCAACGCCCCCGCCAGGTCCGCCGGCGCGGCGCGCCGCACGCCGTGACGTGCTCGCGGCCGGCGCTGGGTGGCGCGCCAGTCTCTGCACAACCGCGGCACCGACAGTGTCGAACCGTTGCGATGTAAACGCCTAACCTTCTAATCTGTCTACAACGACAGCCTCAGTAGCGTGTGCACGATAGTTTCAGTTAATTTCCTCATCAGTTTATTAACTTAATTTTTGTGTTAAAATAACTGTTTTCTCATCCGCCGCGCCGGATTCATGTAAGTGAAGTTTTTGTGTCATCATTAACGTCGGTGTCCCGCATTACTGACGCGTTTTGAACGAATCCTCAAGAGTCGTGCGAGCGTGACCAAAGTAAGACAGTCTGGGAAACGCGTACGCCATTCGATCCTGGTCGGTTGGATATGGTCAAAATAAGTGACCAGGTAATTTTTTGACAATGCACAATGATGTTTTCTTTTGTAGTGATGCTTATTATAGAGTAAACTTTAATCATTTGTAGAGTTTGAACTCAAACATTTTTACCCACTTTATGAATCAACAGGTGTTCAACTTAAAAGCGTGGTCACGCCTCGCATTTTAGAAGTAGAAAAGAAACAGTAGCTTCGTTCTAATGTTATTGTGTTTGTGAACGATGAAGTTCTTTGCTGTGATCACAATCCCGCGGAAAGTAGGTTTGTATAAAGTAGTATAAACTGACGTCGTGAGCTAAGGCCTACTTTACTTACTGGAGCCGTTAAACTTGCTTGAATTTCAAACGCTAACTTATACATTCTGGGCGTTAAGGAATGTTGTCTTCATCAAAATAAATTTGTTTAAGTCATTAGGCAATCTTGAAAATAATTAAAAAGTCTGTCTTGAACGTGGTTCACTTAAGACTAATGAATCAAATTCATTTGAATTTGAAACCTAAAACTACCCAATCGTGATACATTCTGCCTTTTTGCAAAAATTGCTAAATTGTAACAGGGTGTGTTCTGGAAATGGAAATACACATTTGCTTAATGATCTACCTATGTTTTGTGTTAATTTAATACCACTTTAGTCGTTCTTCGCGGGTGCGGCTACTACCTAAATGACTTTAATAGGAATTATCATTTCTAACAGGTACTTCAACCATAAGCAAGGTTAATTGCTTTATTAATATCCTTTACCGGGAAAACATTTCCAGTTACTATTATTATTTTATTATTATGTTTCCTCATTATATCAGATTTCTTCGATATTACGTGGGCTATCAATGTCACGGTCAATTACGATATAATATGTAGCATCTCCTTTGTTGCTAGTGGATGTTGTTTATCGTTCACTTCACAAATGGTCTTGCTTGGCTACTTTTTACTAATATGTTTACCTTGAATGCGTTCCGTTCTTCTGTTATTGTTATTTAAGGAAAATTTACATAAATTGAGTTGTTAATCTCAGCAAAACAAACTGAGTCATCTAAATGAATGTGATTAACATCGACATTTTTACATTCAATTATCTAGCAGTAATCGATCAGGAATTTGTAATGGTTATTTATCGTTAATGTATTCATGGTTCTGCTCCCTGTGTATTGACTTGGAGTATCTTTATGCATATTCATTAGTTCTATATGTATATCGTAACTACCTCCTTCCTTTTAAGATCTGGTGTTTACAATAACTTGTGAATACTACTAGAAATCTATATTCAAGTCAGGTTCCGGGTAAACCGTTTATATTCCTCTTTTCACTTTATATTTCAAACCCTTCCCAGTCTTCGAGGTCACAGGTAAACGTGCCACCGCCCGTCGTAAAGGTCGCGAAGCTCCCTGTAATAAGAAAAAAAAATAGCTAAAGCAAAATAAACTGAGGTATGAAAGTTATACGGAAAAGGGAAGTTTATTTTGTTTCGGCCTTCTTTTACGGTTATGTTTGGGATATAAATTTAGGGAAGAGAACCTGGATTCGACAATCCGGAACCATCTGAAGTTCTTATTTTGGGTTTTATCAAATAGATATAAGCGGTAATGAACTGCAGATAGCTAATTCATATTTTATCTCGAAGATGTTGCTTGAGTTGTTTCTATTTCAAGATAGTGGCAGCGGATATGACTTCATTCGGATGATTGCACATAAATTACTAAACTTATAACTCTCGAGATAAATACTGATAACATTCTTGATGATATATTTTCGTAAATATTTGCATGTTTTCAGTTTCATTTGTGATTCACTCGTAACCTAGCTCAAGTAGTAAACATTTCACAACGAGCTGATGGAAGTGTTGACGCAGTTTGGTTTTTATTGGGAAATTTATTTCACGCTTTATTTTTCTTGTGAAATGAGTCGCTATTCCCTGGCCTGCTAGTTAATGAAAATGAAAAACAGAATGAGTCAACTACGAAATGTTTTGCGCTCATGAATTATTAGAAGCAGCTTTACTGCTGCTTGTGCTGACAAGGACAAATGAAGTTATCCTCTTAACGTCCTAGACTTGTCCTCTCTGGCGTTCTCACTACTCGCCTGGTTAGGTCATCCAAAATTTCATGTAGCTAGTTTTATATTTCTAATAGTGAATCTAGTTGCTCCATTTGGGATCACAATTTACAAGCATGATGTCATGTATGTATGAGCCGCACTCTAATAGGTAGCAAACGAGGTGCGTTGGAGCAATTCAAAGTCAAATCGTTTTGAATGTGCACGTTGCTATTATGCTGTATTGTCATTTATATGGATAGGTAGCAGATGAGTACTGCTTTGTACATGTTAGTAGGGGACGATGCATTATGCAATGATCTATTGATCAAACATGGTAAGTTGGTAACCTCAACCAACCTAGTTCAAAAATCTCTTCATGTTTCCCGGCACCATGTGTGCTTTGCGGGGTACCAAACTATCAACGATAATATATGAACGTCGCATCGAAAGCATATGTAGGTTTTTATTTATCTGCTAGTGGCCTTCAGTTCTGTGTTGCTTCGTGGCTAAATCATAAGCTGTCGCCATTGTTCCATCAGTTCATAATAATCCCACGAGATAGGCGGATATCGGTATCAGCTTGATCTGTTTTCCATTACCATGATATGAATGAGCACTCAATGTGATAGGTGTTATAAATCTTTAGTGCCATCTGCTATTTAAGTTTTCCATTAGAAGTCGTAAATAGGAAAACTGCTCAGCCTGTGAAAACTGAACGGTCGCCATTAAAATGTTAGTGCCTGCTTCAATTGCTACTCGAGGTAGAACAACTTGTTGAATTACAAGTATCTGTACTTCTGTAGTCGTTTTCCGGACTTATTGTCAGACACAACCAGCTTTTCTTGAAAGAGTCTGCTGTGCACTGATTAGCAAGCATACGTCTGCGTCGCCCAGTCGGTTTCACATCGAGAAGCTGGTTTAATGTGGAGCTCATTTTAACCATTTTCCGCAGCTAGTTGAAAAATGTTGTATGATATACATATAAACCCTCAATTGTCTGTTACGACATCGGGAAGAAGTGGGTTGTTCTATTCTTGGCCGGGAACCGCACAAAAGATTTTATTTAACTACAGTAGTCTGTTATTCCCCTGTTGTATAAATTATTGTATCCAAGTTTCCAGAAACATCTGCGTTGTGAAAGTAAATTGGATTTTTTACACAAAGGGAAAATGGAAAACTCTTTAACCGCCAAAAGTTGTGGAAGAAATTGCGTTTTAATTTAACTTGGGTAAACAACATCAAGGTTTGTAACGACCATTTCCTGGAATTACCAGCAATGAAGCTAAACGTGCAACTAGTTGCATAGATATTGTCGGGCGACGACCTCGCCCTGTTTCCGCCTTTACTGCGATACTTGATGCACTGGAAAATCTACCCTTCGGGGAATGCACCTTTTTTCTGTCTGCTATGTTGTCTAACTAGTTGCCTAGTGAACCGTGGAAAACAATGAGTGCAATTTGAGTTCAATTATAAATAATAAACATACAGCATCGTAAATTGGGGAGACACTCGTTCTCAGAACCAAGTCCTCTAACAATTTAAATGTTTTAACGGACTGCCAGTACTTGTTTAATATCACTATCCACTTTAAAGGTAAAACTTAACAATAGTTAATACTTGTGCGTGACTTTGACCAACACAATGAAGTACATTGTTTCCATTAATTGTTTGCGGTTGCTCAAGCACTATGTTACAAGTTCAACATGGCGTTGTTTGCCACGTGTCGACGCTATAAATTCATGCCGATGTTTTGCTAGTCTTCGTCCATTGAATTCCATAGCTAGATTGCCAGTGCTATTGATAGACCAAAACATCCGCATCCTCGTGCCCTTGCACCCACCCATGAATCGTGCTTTGTGTCAAAAATACTGTTAAATTTATTAGTAACGGAACTATCCAATACGTATTGTTATGAGTACACTAATGCCCTGAATAGCGATTGAATTGTACGCATAGCATTAGATTAATTGCTTGGAGTTTATAAGTAACAGGTTCGGAATCAGTCATTGCATAGTCAGAAGCTTAGTATTTTCCAAAGTGATAATAAGATTCGTGATAATGTTATTTAGTTCCAGTAATTTATCGCCTTCGCCGGTGGCTACGTATTCAAATATCTATGAGCAGATGTTTCAGTTCTTTTTCCAACAAATTGCTCCAAGTGGGTCTGCGTACAGATTTTCAATACCAACTGTATGTCCCAGTTATCTCGGCTAGACGTTCTCCCGGGTTCAGACATTACAAATGTTAGTCTGAACCATCTGCATTGTTGCACATGTGTGCAGTCTGGCTTGGGTTTATCGACCGTAGCGTCTAGTTCAGACAATCTTCCCTTCGCCAGCGACTGTAGTCTTTTCCCTTTGTTTCTCAAGTGTTTTATTGCTCACTTTTTGTTTACTTCCATACGCTTCATGGTATCTTTATGGATGTTCACAAGTACTAAAACGACTTTAACGGGGAAACTTGTAAGCCACGTGCAACATAAAACAATTTCAACAATGTAACCTCGTATGAACTCTTTAAACTTATTTTGTTATTAACTTTACATGTTCTTACGTAGGTTCCAATTATGTATAATTTTGTAGAAATGACTGCGGAGAACTTCGCAATTTCATAAATCAGTAGCGCGTAGCAGATAACGTGCTATTTCGGTGACAACGTCACTCTTATTTTTATCTACAGTTGACCGTTCCATCTAGAATAGACTGATTGAATGGGCAATTATCTCGTGCAGCGTAATTAATTTGTTGCTACTAATAAAACCACGTAAATTGAATCGTATCTCTATTATGAGATTAGAACCTCATTGTGTAGGATCATGCATCTATTTGCGCTCAAGGAAAATTAAATTCCCAAAGTGAGATATGTTTGTTCGCGTCGGCACGAGCCACTGTTCCTTTTGGCTTGGACCCAAGTCTGCGCCGTCTCCTTGATAAAATCTGAAGGAAATAAATAAAGCAAAACACTTCAAAATATTCGTGAAGATTTTCGAGCATCTAGGTATTGAGGGGGGAGAGTAAATTCGATTGCGGCCAATGTTTTGCATCAACATTATACATACACGATTGTAAATTTAAATGTAAACATGTGACGTGTATATGTAAATCCCACGCCGGGACCGTAGCTGCCAACATCTCGTACGCCGCGGTTTCAGAGTCGTGCCCGTACCGCTTCTGTAATACGTCGTCTTTATTGTTTTGTGCTAATTGTGACGAAAATTGTATTTTCACACTGAACTGCTTAGTGAGACCCGCCGAGTCACGCGTAAGATGCCAAATATTTTGAGGGCAAACGATATCATTTATATCGTGCTAACAGCACTGTTCTCTGTTTTGCCGCATTTGTTAAATAAATTTCGTGATCTCCAGTTGTTTAGGAATGTGTTAATAAGTGTTTGAATTATAGAAGTTAAATATAGCATATGTTCCATAGCTATACGTGAATAATCTTTATTCGTTGAAGTGTGAATACCATTCGTGTAACACGAAGGATCTATAGGTATCGTTGATATCCAAGACAAATATTGGACAAATTGTTTTATTCATCTTGCAAGCTTCTTTGCCGTCGATTATATACATTTATTTAACTGGACCATTTATCTAAGTTTCACATTGTCCATTGTAGCTATTAATATGTGAGTTCCAAGAACCACAATCATTGTGTAAACATAGTGTAAACAACAGCACTGAGTCACCAGTAAGACACTGCGGCATTTTGTTAATTGATGTTATTTCTTTGTCGCAGCTGGAGATCCCTTCTGTGGCGACATTGATGGAGTTCCGCTTGGACAGCGCGGAGTACTGCCAGGCCCAACACAAATAAACTGCAGGGCGTTTCGTGCGACGAGGGAGCGGAGCGTGCCACCGCTGGACCCATGCTGCCGGGAGCGCGCAATACTACGCACCCCAAGCGCTATACCACGTATACCCACCCACAGGTAACTATAAGCTCTCGCTAACTACGATCAACCGCCATATTGAAATCAAGAGTGGGGTGAACCGAAGCCGGCGTCCCACGGCCGAACTATCAGTTGTTATCTGCTCCTGACCAAGACAAGAACGCGATACCGGTGATAATACTGTAACCGAATCCGTTTACCTAGCGCGTTACATCACTATAATGATATAGCTGCACTTGTTGAGCAGGTATTTATCGAAATAATATAACACCAATGTTGTTTAGGGCGCAGTGTTTACATATTGTGTTATCATAGTGTTGTGTTGCGTGCTGTATAAGAGTGTTGAGCTGTGTGACGCGATGTTGGCTCTGGATCAGCTCGGAAATACCGATGTCGATGGACAGACATAGGCGTTCAGAACATCGCACATCCACATGACCGAAACTTCGCTGTATCCCGAACACTATTTTTAGAAGCCATTTTTTATTCCACTTCAGTCGTTGCTCGGCTTTGACGCAAATACGCTTTAAAAATGATATATTCGTCGTAAATCTCAGCGCGGTGCCGGCTGGATCGCTGACATTAACAAAACTCTTATTTTTGTTTCAGTTACCTTAAATTCGGAAGCCACAGTTAATTGGAGCATATCATTCAGTTGCCGAAGTTTGTGTGATAACAAAACTTATGTTTTTCGCATAATTTCTTTTAGTTCCATTCCACATTCTGAACTTTTGTTTGTTCGTCTCCGAATGCGATCAAGTGGTTGAAAGCGACATCCATGCGGGTGGTTCTCATTATATAATTGGACCCTTTCTAAAGAAAAGTAACGAATCTGTCGTGTGTTGTGTGGAAATAGAGTGACAGTTTGTCTGTTAGACTGTGACGGACCGTGACATCTTTCTCTGACGCGTGTGACGTGAGTCCCAGCCGGGTGCGTATCTTGTGAGACCGGAGAGCAGCGAGTCTATCACCATGAAGCAGAAGGATATCAGGCCGGCGCCCTCGCTAATCGAGTACAAGAACATGCGGTTCCTCATCACCGACCGCCCGTCCGACGTCACCATTCAGTCCTATCTTCAGGTAAATATATATTTTATTTGTACAATGTATCATTAGCTTAACGTAAATGGCACTTCAATCTTAAGTAAATATATATTGTAACTAATTTATTTTGAAATACGTGAGTTATTTAGAAGGCAATAAAATAGGCAATTTAGACATTTGGGAACTAATTACTGAGTCAATGACAAAATTTTAGTGCCGTGATTTTTATAACTTGGTTATCAATTTGTGATCTAGAGAACTAGCTAAAGTTATCTCCCTTCGAAATCTCCGAACTTTTCTTCTTCTATTTGAAATAATCCTTAAAAGGTTATTATATCTAGCTTAACTGGCTAAAACTTCGAGAAATTATGAACCATAAAATGAAAATCTTTCAAAACTTCCAATGAATCTTGCTTTCGATTCAAAATCTTTCGAAGATCTTGCGACTTTTCAAAATTTAAAGTGTCTTTGAATAGAGTTATTTCTTTCCTTTTTTATCTCTGATCTTTGAGTACGGCTTAAAAATTCAAACCCTCCGAGGATTTTCTCACGAATCAGGTGCCCAAAAAATATTGAATGAATTAACTCCTCGTTAACTTATAGCTAATTTAAGCGGGGCCACTGCTGTCAATGACCAGTTAACTTAAATGTCACAATAAACTATAATTGTGGTAACGTTCTAGATTTCAATAATTATAGCGCCCGTGGGAATGTTTCGAACCATTAGAAATGCTATTGAGGAAACTAGCAATTTGCTTTTTAACCGCAAAAATGCAAATTGAAAGAGATTGTGTGGTTGCACGATTACTAATTCGCAAGTAATATAACGGAAAAGCCTCATTTCTCGTAAAGGAGATAACACTAGAATTTATGTTCAAAAGTCAATAAACGATAATGCCTAACCCAGCAATACCGGTTTCACCCGTTTCGTGGCTCTGTAATTCCGTATTAATACCCAACCTCTTCTTGTTAGACTGGAACCTGATTCCTGCAGAGAGGCGAACTAAATAATATTATCACGATGAAAATAGTGCTGTCGGTAGCCATAAATTGAGTACTGATTGCGTAGCCTGCAGCGGTCAGCTATAATTTAGGTGCAGATATTTATTACAAAACATTGTTTTGGGAACTTAGTCTGCCTGTTTCTGATCATTTTGTTGCGGAAATTTTCATCCACCTTACCCTTAGTAATCCTTAAATTCTGTCACGGCTTGAAATGCTGTTTGCAGTGATCGACTTGGTTGAGGAATTCGCAAGTCTCAGCTCATATTTTTAGATGATAATTTTTATAATGGAATTTTCCTTGATACAGGAACTGAGGAAGCACAACGTGTGCACGGTGGTACGCGTGTGCGAGCCCAGCTACGACACGGGCCCACTGAAGGCCGAAAGTATCGAGGTGCGTGACCTGGCTTACGACGACGGTACCTTCCCGCCTGCCAACGTCGTCGACGACTGGTTTGAGATTCTGCGCGAAAAGTGAGTATCCCTTCACATACAATCATTTTATATAATCTGAGGGTGTTGTTCCAAGGTCTATCGCCTTACCCAATAACTGGGCTGTGGCTCCGTATGTATATTCAGTTGCATCCGTAGCACAGGCTGGAAGCCGACCCCAAGGTGGTTCGGATAAGGTATGATGAGGAACTGGGGGTTTAGGGTTGTACCTTTTTCTTATAGTGTGTCCCAGATTACAAAAAATCTGAAATTGCTTGCCGTTTTGAGGGCCTCTTTCTCTGGGTCCTAAAAATAATTCTCATTTTAACAGGCTTTTTTGCCTGCCTTTCCATATACTCTATAGCTGTAGTATTTTGCAGACGTCAATATTTCTTTGTTCACATTGGCTATCAATTTCTGATGCAAATATCAAAATTCTGCCGTAATAATATGTGAGCGTCACGAAATAAACTGTTCAATTATTATAGTAAATGCTATGTATTATTGAGTGACGCATATTAAAAGTTATCGTTACGTAACTGCGGTCTGACGTACTGATTATCACCGACATATATATGATATATATTTCGGATTCGGCGGTTCATTTAAAGTCCATTAAATTGGTATGTTACGTCGTGTTATTTAGCTTATGTAAATTGTGTTTTGTTTGGTGTTGCGACCACATTATCAAGCGTTCCTCTTGTTTGTTTGGCTATTAGTTAAACACTGACTACGCCATAATATTGACTCATTGTTAGAACATTCGCTTTCCTCAAAGACCACAATTACTTGGGGATACAAAATGTAAAGTGACGTTGTTCACAATGTTTGAGGAACCATAGAAAGAAAACACATTTATTCAGCAAAGAATAATTATTCGTATTCAGCCAACTTTTTAAGACACTATTCTTCATTGAGACCTTGTTTTTTTGTATGAAATCTCTTTTAGGGAGAGGTTTATGTCGAACTCCTTCCGACTAAAACCCCCACTATTCTTATACCTTCTAGTATTAATCCGGGCCACTTAAATTTGCGCGCACCCTAGACTGGCATTAGCACGCTACATCTTTGATCAATTTGAGGCCTGAATATTCTTCTGAAAATGTTGCAAAAAAACCACGCATTACTAATCTGTCTCCGTTTATTCTCTAGAGCGCAGAACAAGCCTGAGGCGGCGGTGGCGGTGCACTGTGTGGCCGGACTGGGCCGCGCGCCCGTCATGGTGGCCATCGCACTCATCGAGCTCGGCATGAAGTACGAGGAAGCCGTCGAGACTATTCGAGAGTGAGTATACACTCTTTAATGTTTAGGAGACATGACCAGGTGTCGGGGAGCGAAGTATCGATGTAATTTTGGGTAGTTTATTCCGTAACTCCTTTCCTTTTGCCCAGCTAAAGTGGTATACGGCAGAGGGACCAATGTAGTTTTGACGTTCAAAAAAGTGTTGATTCTCAGCCCAAAATGACTTGATTTTTTTCCAATGCGAAACAGGGACGGAGCTAAGCAAAACGTATAGCTCTATCTCTTTTAGAACAATTGAATTGAAATTGGAACAACTATGACAAAAAAATCTCAAAACGACCGCTGATTCACCTAATCGTTAGTCTTGTACTGAGTGTGGATGTGAAGGCCACAAAGTCTATGCGCAGACGGTTGCCGAAGTGAAACTATTTGCCGCATCATATCGATAAAACGGATGACTTTGTTTTGCGTGTTTGTGCTCATGTGCCACTGATGTGCACGAATTCGATCAGCAACGCAGGTGGTCCCCTCAAGAAGTTAGAAGTTTGAGAACTGCTTTGACGATCACTGTCTAAAACTGCACACACAGAATTGCAAGCACAATCAGTTAAAATTTGACCTCCATTTTTTTCTTAAGGCGTAAATCGATCTTCGCCAAAATTCTGATGCGACGCAATTTTTATTTGATATTACTTTTCGCCATGCTAATCAAATCTTCACGATTATTCGCCGAAGTCCAATAATACCTCTGCACATACAAATGCCTGCATGTTATAACGCCTTCTACACTGTACGCAGGATGCAAAGGCTCGTGACGCACATGTCAATTAATTGATGATTGAACGAGTAACGCGTTAAGTGTATATTTATGCACATATTTAGATCGAGGTGTGGATATAGGGAGTTGCCTTACCTTACATGGTTATGTTACGCAGGTACAGTGCTGCATATTTCTTTGAGCGCGTAGTTATAATCTGAACTAAAGCCGCCATCTTGATTTTCAATACAATTTCCTCAGACTATTTCACAAAATATGTTTACCAACAGCACCTTCCTTACAATGTCATTGAAGCTCCCCAAGAACTATGCTGCACTGTAAACTGCGTTGATTGTTCCTCTTGTCACGTTCTAAGTGTTCCTCTTCATTCCAGTCAACGCCGCGGTGCCATCAACGCGAAGCAACTGTCGTACTTGGAGAAGTACCGCCCGAAGTCGCGGCTGAAGAAGAACGGGCACAAGGGGCCCAACTGCTGCGTGCAGTAGCGTCCGTGGGAAACCGTCCTGCGCCCGTAACAGCGAATGTAGCTCTGCTTTCACACACACACTGACACAGGGGAGCATAGACAACAATCAATTAGTTTTTTATCCTAGTGTCGCCTCTTTTTGACGACTATTTTCTTTATTTCTCGTTTCGTTGGGGGGTTGTAACCGAATTCTGCCTTAACCTGCAAGAGCTTGGAATTAGCACATTCCTTTTGAGTTAACCTGACACGACTGAGAATTTGGTTATGATCTCGGTACCTTTTACCCGTTACGACATGTTTATCTCGGGTTTTCTATGAAATTTAATTGAGAGCCTTATTGTAAGCTAATGTTTGTATGTTGAAAGTAAAGGTGTAATAAACCCTTGTGCTGTAATGTGTATTAGTGGAATATGTTAATAGAAGCGAGCCACGATTTGTGTTCATAGTTGAAACAGTTAACTCAGGTATTCATATGCCTATATTGAATCATAATAAATTTCAATACCCATAATAATACGAATCAGTCAACGTCACTTAGATTTGTTTCCGTTTATATTAATATGTCGTTGTGTGGTGAAATCATGTTTTCCTATTATTTTCCTTTGTAGAGACTTATATTTACCTATATAATAATAATAATTTGAGACATAATAGAAATCGTAATGGTTTTGTGTTTCTTAAGACAATTTGACATGAAATTCAATAATTTTGCTTTTATAAGATTTTGTGAGAAATACAATGTTAATTTGAATGCTTTCCACTTTAGCTTGGGTCACCCAGAAGCATTCAGCCTTTGACTAGTTGCCCAAACGTGAAATTCTAATCAAATGCAATATAACCTGACTCACCGAAAAGTTCCAATGAAGAAAATAGCTCTTTGATATTATTTTTCTATTTCTAATTTTATGAAGATTATTATCGAAATATATGAGAAAAGTGTAACTACAAGAACTCACATTCTTAAATAAAAATATTTATAAGCAAAATGGATGTTTTATTTCAGTATTTTGTTCACAAAAGTGTTAATTATGAGATAAAAACTTAGCCTAAATGAGGTAGTCTGTGGAGGAGCTGTGTATTCAATATTGTTTATAATATCATACATAATAATATTAAATCAACAATTGAATATAGCATAAAAATCGGTTTTAAAAATTAAACGATAATATAGATTATTATGTTAAAATTCAGAGATACATAATATGAATAAAATTCAAAATTATTCCTGTTAACAGCGACAATATAATAATAAAAGGACAGTTATATTATACACAACATTAAATAAACAATTATGTTGGTATTGTATACCGTTATCCCTGTTCATTTGTACTCTTTGTTTACATTAATTTGCACTTAACACTATAATTACGTACTTACATTATTAAGTACTGAGATTTAAGTTTTTTATAAGAGTGCTACTTCGGAAATAAACGTACCCGTTATCCCGCGGTTACACCAAGTTATAAACAGATGCTGTGTCTATCTTAGACTAAAAATCAGAACTAAACAGTTAACAATAGCAGGTCTGAAACAATATAAATAGTATATTATCATCATTTTTTGACAAGTATTTTATAAAACTTTTAGAAAACAAGAACCACAATCTATATAAGGGAGTAAACGCGGGATTATAAAACTAAAAATGGTGCAAAAACCGATGATACCCGACGTCCACCATCTGCCACGACTTTTTTGAATATTCCCGTTGGCCATCAAATAGGTCGTTACTAGGAATAATATTAATAAATTTTGTCACTATCTGCCATTTTTCGACAAACGAATCATGTTGTAAATCGTATCACTGTCCACCAGTGGTGGACAAGTACGGTGGACATGCATCGGGAAAAATCGGTAAAACATACCAATATTAAAATTTACAAATTCAAATGTAAAAACGATAATACCAAAAACTTACTTCTAACATTCAGATCCTTTGTGTAATAGATCCTTCTCCATATAAGATTATAAAACAGATTCTTATTTCTTCGGCACATATTTGTGTACTTTTCCGCCGTATCTTGCTATGAAGGCTTTGATATCGAACTTGCGCTTGCATCCGTCGTAGTTCATGAACCGAATCTTACCGAACACCGCTCGCTCCGCCCATCCTTGGTCGTGTATACCGCATACGGACCACATACAACCTGTAAGACAGGATGATAATCACATAAGGACACTGAAATATTTTATTCTATGGAAGCTTGATATCTTTACTAATATTATAAAGAGGTCTAATTTGTTGGTAAGTTTGTGTGTAGAGGGTAATCTCTGTAACTACTGATCCGATTTCGAAAATTCTTTCATTATTGGAAAGCTACATAATCCCCGAGTGTCATAGGATATATTTAATTCATTCCCGTGGGATATTTCCGCCCATAACGCATGCGAAGTCGCGGGAAAAAGTTAATTATTTTGGCCCAAACAAATACAGCTTAATTTCTGAGTAACCTGAAAAAAAGCGAAAACTACTATGCAGTGTTATCAAAATGGCCCGAAAAGTGTAATATTTATCTTTTCCCATCAAAGGTCGAACCTCAAGAAGGAAGCCGAATATTAAAGCAGTTTAATATATCTCCTCAATTGAACTCATGACTCCTCTGAGCATTTAGTATTTAATAAAATCAGTGTCAAAAACCTTGATAGTTGAAGAACAATATGCCAATAACTTACCAACATATCCACTAGGGTCCCGCCCATCAATACTATAGTGATCATTCAAGTATATCGCGTACTTGAGCGCGTCCTCAGGCGACGGCGTCCACTCCAGAATCTTCTTGGCCCAGTACATGCGCAGAAAGCCGTGCATCTTGCCTTCCTTCACCAGCTGGATCTGCGCCGAGTTCCACAGGTCGTCATGCGTCTCAGACTTGGCTAGCTGCTCCAGTGTGTAGATGTGGGTTCTTTTGTCTTTCCTGAATGTCAGAAAATTATAAAAATATTAGAGTCATGGGCTACCCACGGTGGGCAGGATGGGGCACTTGCCCCACCCTTCTCTCTGACCCGAAACTAAGATTTTTTAGGCAATATTAATATAATTACAAAATTATATTCATTTGGGTACTTAAACATTTTTCACATTAAAATAAAAACTTGCTTAAGGTCAACAATGACAGAAAACCGTTATGTCGGCCTCTGTATGATGGGTGTGCAATTGTGCATAGAAAGACGGTTCTGGAAGCACAGCATACATTTGAAAACAAAATTTTAACTAGATTTAGCCAGAACCCTCGCAGGTTATTATTGAAAAAGGTGAAACGCAGTCAATAAAACATATCAGTCAGTAAATAAAAAGCATTTTTAATTTCCTACTACTTAGTTGATTTAGTTCTGCCCCACCCCTTAAAAATGCTGGGTACGCCCATGATTAGAGTAGTACACATAATATTCCTTCTTATCTAGACTTCTTATTATTAAGAAGACCTGGAGGAGGCCTTTACCTAGCCGAGGGATGAGGGATGCGGGCTAAAAGAAGCTATTTCAAATTGTTTGTCGTCGCGACAGAACAGCCCAGAAAACCAATAACCTCAACCTAGATTAGACCATGGGTTTGTATGATGAAATTGAATGGTAAAGTTTGTCAGTTTCATAAGGTGTTATATTGAACGAAAAGCAAATTCGTAACTGTTCCTCTGGCATCCTCAAGCGTACTCGCACAGGTTCATTTGACTCTATTGGTGAACGACCAACGTCATCTAATCAGTAATGACTGCTGTGCGCTCCTCTCGGTCTACGCTGAGCGTTAGGACCGGACTCCACCAAAGTGGAGACGAGACGAGAGGAGGTGTGTTGTAAACCACCAATCAGAGTTGGGCTTAGTCATTCATATTTTCAATCGATTGACGAATCAAACTAAAAAGTTAGTGATTATTTTAGTTATGACTAAATCAGTCACAATTAATAATTTTGTTTTAGTCACTACTAAAATCGAGTATTCATTCGTTATTAGTTTTATTCAAATCACTTATTTCAGACTTTTCAGTCCATAGAGTGTTAGTAGTACATCAAGATGACTTAAAGCTATGTCAGTAAGTCACAAATACAACACATAAGAGAACACCAGTCAGCCTACAATATATGCAGCCCAATCCAATGCCTCCAAACAGGACTATGGATGTAGTCTGCAATTACACTAAGGTAGCTGTTGGGACTGCTCCTCACCCTCCGCATCAGCGATGCTGCTCTTTTACGTATAATGGCGTGAAAGCCATCCACTTGAGCTTCAGCAAACATCGCTGACGCACTGCAGTAGCGAGGCAATCCCATCAGCAACCTGAAAGCATTGTTATATTGGACCCGCAGGGCACCGACACGGTTCGCTGCGTGTAGCTAGTCCACAAACTCCACGTATAAAAAGACTGGCAGTATGCCCTTTATGTATTTGAAAACGAGGCAATAAAATATTATCCAGAAAATGAACCGACCTTGTATATACCTTCTAGTAACTACTGACACAAAGCAATATTTTAAACAATTAAAAATTACTTTTGTTCAATTCAAAATAAGCCTTATCAGGTAATAAGGTAATTTTCTGTTTATTAGCACATTCTATAGCTGTTTGTGTCACTGCCTGGAAAGGATCTATTGTATTGATACAAAGCATTGTTAGCTACAGAGCCAGAATAAAAGAAGTTGGGTAGACACTGTTCTAAAGAGTAATAAAGATAGATAAGATGAGCTTAATCTGCGAATTTGGTACTTTACAGTTTATTTGCAAATTCTATCGCTGTTTGTGTCACTACTTGGAAAGGGTCTATTGTATTGATATCTAGCATTGTTAGCTACATAGCCAGAATTAAAGAAGTTGGGTAGACATTGTTCTAAAGAGTAATAAAGATAGATAAGATGAGCAAATTATCCTTCGAAGAAATAGTAAAAAAACACACGTGTGTTATCTGTGTGGAATATTTTATTTCAATATTTTGTAACACACGTATATTAGTTTCTTTCTGCGACTACTCCAAGTGTCAAGTTAGTTTTTTGTTGGTTCAAAAATGGACCCAGATGAAACATCTAGTGTTATTCTGAGTGACGATGTTAATGTTGATTTGCCGAGTAGGTACCTATGTTAAATGACTGTAATTCTACAACGAAAGTCGCAAATGATATCGACGACGAACTACCAATATCTTCTATTTAAAAAATTGCAACTTTACAGGAGACGAAAAAAACGTCTCATAAATGTCCCGGTTTTATCTATTTCAATAATCTGATTATTGGAATAGAAATATGGTGTGAAGTATGTTTTTATTCTAAAACTACCATTTACAGAGTTTAGAAGTTAGTTTAATTAAATTATGGACAATTTAAGGGATCATGGGATGTATTAATAATAGCAAAATAACATCAAAATTTTAGTTTTATTTATTAGCAGTTACCTGTGTCTTGTCTCTTATGTAAGGACTAATAACAAACAGTCTCAAAAAAAATTAAGGTAGAAAAAATTTTATCAGCAAGGAAACTTAGGTCTCACGCGCAAGGGTCAACACGTTATTAGAATAGATAGGAGGTTTTCGCAGCAATATCTTTTAGAAAATTTCAATACAATAACATTATTATCGTGTTAGGAGGTTTTGCCAGTACACGCGAAATAGCATTTTACATCGATTGGCATTAAAACCAAAAAATCTAAAAAAAGGTAGTTAGGAGGTATTGATATTTCAACGTCGAAATGTTATCTGAAAGTTTACTTAATGGAATATTTTTCAAACATTTGTCTGAAAAATCATCAAACAAACAGACAGTAGGACTATGTGTGAAGTGATTACTTAAAAATTCAGTAATATATAAGTTCAGTTTTTTGTTTTTTATCGAAAACATTGAAGTACAAAACCAATATTTACATCAGAAAATCAACCGCTTTATTACCTATATGTGTTGTACACACGGCGGCACATCAAGCTATACATTGCCAGTATAATTTGGCCTCGCTTTGTATTAATTTTTCCGTACAATGAGAGATCCTCATAAACTGGTTTTGTATAGCTTGATCGGTCGTCGTGCGTACTAGTAAAAAAATATGAAAATATTGTTATTTGCATGCCATGTGTTTTTGTTTAAACTGATAAACGGTATAATAGATAGGTATACAGGGTGTAAACAGACCCTTCACGAAGCCGTCAACGAAGCATTCTGTACATCAAACTAAGCCACCCTACGCAAAAATTATTGCTGGGAAACGACTTTTTTTTTTGGGGTGAAAAATCACGTTTTACGGTAAAACTCAATGTAACGCACTCAAAACTTGGTGCTGATGGATGCTTTGAATAGTAAACGGGTCCTGGAGGTAATTAAAGTAAAGTTAAAACCTTAAAAAGTAGTATTTAAAAAAAAACTTGTGAAAAAATCGGAACTTTGACCTCCAATATCTCCGTAACTAGAAGATTCCCAGGTATGGTCCAGAACAAAAAAATGATCGCAATGACGGGGAGAACAAATGCCTTTCGGCTTCGTTAAGGGTCTTTTTACACCCTTTATAGATTCTCCTGAGCTTTTAGAAAAGGTTAGTATCCCACGTAGTAGTAGCCACTTAAGTAACAGAAGGACTTTCGTCCGGCTTTATAGTCGCCCTAATATTACCTATATTATCTTTCACCCATTTACCGCATGCTTTCTCTTGCCAAGTCCATTCGTAGTGGAATAGATGTCTTTGCTGGTTCTGTAGCCTCGGTTAAGACTAAACTTAGAGTCTTGTATATTGTCAGTAAGTCTTTGTATATTTTTTATATTTAATTGTTCTTTCCCAAAACTTTTTCATTATTTTTGGAAAGTTCACAATATTTGTAAGTTTTGTTTAATTGTTGTTTTTTTTTAAATAGTACGTGTTTTACATACAATATGCATGCTAAATTCACATCTAGTAGATGTCAATCTTAAATATTGTTTTTTATCTTTTTTATTGCAGTTGTGATTGTACATCAGTTTAGTCAATTCAATAAAAAAAAAGTATGAATGACTAATAAAAGAATAAAGCATTTTTCTAATTAAATGATTCGTTTACTATACAATTTCCTTGACATTAGTATTTCAACAAATTTTTAATCAACATTGAAAACTAAAATTGATGCTATCATTATTTCAGTTTTTTATACAACTAAAACGAATTCAATCGTCAGTTAAACCAATTAGCTTTTAATCGTTAATGAAACAAAGTTCTTGCCAACACTGCCACCAATGGAATTTTGGTTATTTCCACTTCTTGTCTCCGCTTAGCTTTAGAGGAAACGGTTGAGTAGAGAAGAGAGATGCCTCGTAATTGTTTTGGCCAGCGGAGATCGAGAAGTGACGAGAGCGGCGTGCGGTGAGCGGTAAGATATGTGCGGCATGCGTTGAGCGGCGTGCCGCTTTGCACATAGCTTCGGTGGGTACACCCTAGCTCACATAGCTACACGCATGAAGCACCTCCTCTCCTCTCGCCTCCGGTTTGGTGGAGTCCCGGACCTTACGCTCTTTAGAAATATCGCGCACGACGCGGTAGCGACTTCCAGTTCCGCTGCCGAGCTGCCAAGACCCTGCGACCAATCGTGGTAATAAAACCGCGCCCATAGATCAGTTATCTTAATTACCTGTGATCATCAAGAGTCTTCTGCGCCCAGTTACTGGCACCTTTGATGCTGTCGTAATTTTCGCAATAGAAGCAGAAGTTATCAGCCAGCTCGCGTCGTACAATGGCCTCCTCGAGGTATGCATTCACTGATTCCGTGTACTTTGCTTTGTGCTCTTGAACACACAGGGCTACTCTCTGGACTGATATTTGTCCTGAAAATGTTGTTTGTAAAATGAGCAGTATGTAATGAAAAGTTTTATCTCAGTAGAAGGTTTATTTAATCTCTTTACTGTTGAGGTTTTTTTTAAGGAGCTCGTGGCTTAATAATAACAACCGCTCAGGTCGATCTTTAGGTTAAGCCGTGCTTGCCTAGGTTGGTCTGTGGATGGGTGACCACCCATTACATACCGAGTTTCCTCCGTGCCTCGGAAAGCACGTTAAGCCGTTGGCCCCGGGTGTCATTTGTAGATCTTTGCCAGTCGATAGGTAGTCAGTGGCCCAAAATGTCTGACAACCAGTCTTACCAAGGGGTATCGTATTTCCAAGTACTAACTGGGTTGTGGAGGTCAGATAGGCAGTTGCTCCATGTAAAATACTGGTATTCAGCTGCATCCGGTTAGACTGGAAGCCGGCCCCAATATAGTTAGGTAAAGATGATGTTGACTGTTGAAGTTGGTAGATACGGTGTTGTGTTGCCAGCACAAACTAGTGATTTTAATATAATGTATCAGATGATACATCACAGAAAACATATTTCCAGGTTGGTTTGTATTTTTTGGGTTGGTTGCCATACCAATCTCTCCGAATATCAGTTAGTGAATAGCTTAAGTCACCAGAATACTTTATTGTAGCATTCATTAGGAACAATTTTTTTTTATTTGTTTGTTTTAGATCATATTTGTATTTCTTTGTAATAAATCAAGCAAACTTAAAGATTACTTACCAAAATGAAACCAAGGCGATAAGTTACTCAGCGCCTCTTTAGTAGGATCATTCCGTTTTGTAGCAAACACCTTCAGCCTTTGGTCAAGGAAGCTCTTCAACATTTTTATGGCATTATCATAGCCTGGCCGGGCCCATTCTACAGGGCCAACATTCTTGTCTGCCTCTCTTGACACTATTGCTTCATCCCAATCTATTGGCTGGAATGTTTGGCAAAACAATGAGTTATTATGCAACTGCATACTTCTAAGAAGAATCAGTTTTATTACTTCTTCTAACCAGTATTTTTTAGACAATAAAGTAGTTGTATTACCTAACGTTGGTAAATCCTAGGATTTAGAATTTATTAATAAAAGGAGGGAAATCTTTTCAAGAGCTCTTCTGCCAAATAATGAATATTTTTGCTAAAATTATGAAAGTTATCCAACTTATTATCACTCCTGCCCTGAAGGTCAGAAGTGATTAGTGCATCCACATTTCCAATCATATTTAAGTCAAACATAAAAGAGGCAAGCCATGCTTCTGCTAATGTGAGTTTCAATCAACATGAGCAATCAAAGCTAGATATCTTTTAAACTTTTTAATCAGTAATTTTCTTTTTACTTAGGCAAAATAGGTACTAGGCTTTTGACCACTTTGGATTAGAGGGTGTTTCCTGTGCATCTTATTTGTGCTGAATAAAGTAATTAATAAAAAAGAGTTAGGAAATCTAATTTTTTTTGTTCATTGTTCCTAAAGGTACTGATCGGTGGAAAACAAACAGAACTATGCATTTTTCCATTTACCTCTGGATCAAACTTGGCCTTGTAAGGATGTTTTATAACCGGAGGGAACTCAGTCAGATATTCACCAAGTTTAGAGTTTATTTTGTTCCTGATTGTTCTTGCTGAGTACTCCTGTTTTTCTGAGGCCACCCAGCAGGGTACTATGTTGTGGGCGTCCACCTGGAAAATATAAAGTGTTGTTGATTTTAGAGGTGATGCAGAACTTCTAAGCATACAGATCTGTTTTTTGAGGAATTAGTTGCGCTATTATATCTTCTTTACCTACCAAAGTCATTAGAATATAGTGTTTGTGTGGCCATTTACATTTATTTCGAGACATTTTTTAAACACGATTTTGATGAAGTATTCAATCTTGTGTTATTTTTTTAAATATAGGACCATAATAAATATAATATAACATCATTAACTAATTTGCACCTGTATAAGTGGCACATCTTTCTTCAGTTTCTTCTTACAGCCCTCCAGCCAGCCCAAAGGCACTCGCAGAGGGTTAAAGTCACAGACTACAGCCCCTATGTTATGTTTCACAACCCACTGTGGCAAAACCTCTGCCCCGCTCCCTTCCAGCAGGTGAAATGATATGTTCAGCTTCTTGCAGTCAGCTGCCACTTTCTCTAAACCTAAAATGACAGGTAATAAAAGAGTGTTCATTTTTTTTAAGAATAGAAATGTGAATGGAGATCTATTTCATTTTCTTAATATTTTTTATTTGTTTGAATTGTAAATAAGTGAAGTTTATTTACCTTTAAGAAGGAAATCAAATTGTCTGACAGAGGCATCTAGATACTTGGCAATCAAACAAAAGCACACATGGAGTGGCACTTCGTTTTTGAGCGCGAGTTTCTGTGCGAACAGAAAAGCCCAGTTATCCTGAACCCGGCTGTCCCGGGACATCCAGTACACCACTCCTTCGCATTTATCAGGCACCATCTGCTCCTGAGACACGATCCTAACTCGTTTTTTATTGAACTTATACTCTAAAATTGACTTAGCCGTATCTTCGCGTTTAGCCTGCAACTTTTTTATGAATTCTTCAACGTTAGAATTGGAAGTAATTCCATTGCCCTTGTTCTCTATTGAAGCTGCTGTTGAAAGCTTGGGCTTTTTCGCTGCAGATGCCATTTGTATTGCAATAGTTCGTGATGTTGAGAAGGGAAATCTCATAAAGTTTAGTTTTATCAGAATATTTATTTTAAAGAAACCCACAAATTCGCCATAACAAAGCAAAACTGATTGATACAGATTAAAAAATATAAATGTCAGCTTGAGCCAGAAGAGATGACAGCCTACTGGTTATTTTGACATTTCATTTCGCGCAAAAATAGTACGTACTCATCTTTATGTTGTGATCATTTTTGAGTTTGTGGAGAAAGCAATCGAGTTATGAACTATGAAAATGTTCTAAGTACCTACCCAAGTACTCACCTAGCTTTTAAACTGATCACTAGGTACATAAGATTACTATGAAGCATGCGTAGAAAAATATACCAAAACACGTTTAGGTACAAGCAAGACAGTCGTGTCGTGTAGTCATGAATTAGTTAAGAGGTAGCATTTCTTCAGAATTAGTTTCCTCTTCTGTAGTTGGGAAGTATTTTTCCTTCAGATAGTTACTGCATGGATGACAGTTTATTCTATAAATATTCGTTTTCATGCATTCAAACGAGCAAAAACTGACTAATTTGCATGAGCCGCACGGGATCTTTTCATCTTCGAGTGGTATGATACATTCGAAACACACGTTGAACTTTTCTACCTGTAAGTTAAAAATTGAAGCATTCATTTCCAAACAGCAAATCAAACTCCACGAATGATATGCTTGAAGTTGGAAAATAGGGCAGGTAGGCAGCAACTTATTGATTCTGATAATTTTCTCGTACCTACCTACTTAATTATTCGGTTTTTCTTCTTCACATTTTCACACTACGTACCTATGTTTAATGACTAACTAGTATTTGACTGCCTTTTATAAAACTCTACGACTTAAACCGATAACAGTCTGACGGTGTTCGAATTTTGCGATTATCTTTATCTTCAAACCACATGCTACAGCTGTACTCACACAAATAGAGGTACAAAAAATTAAGTACCTCTTTGACCGTTAATTCCGGTGTAACGTACTGTCGTATAGCCGGCCCTAAGTCAGGGGCTGAGATTTTAGCCAGTTTATGTTCACGCATAATGTTTGCTACTTCACTTTCAATAAATTCTTTCTCTTGAAACGAAATCCGGGGAGTTTGCCAAGTTTTTGTGATAGAGGGAAATCGTAGGACCCTTGACCTCATAAAATAAAAGTGAATTATACATAGCACTTGTTTTAAAAATTTTTCATCGTTGTACATTTTTTTCTTAGTCGTTTTTAGGGCATCCCAAATTTCCAGACTGCGATGCACATTCAACCAGAGACTAATAGGCTTCTTATTATTATGTTCTTTAAGTATCATGGTCCAATGCCGATGTTTGTATCTAAACAAATAAACGTAGTTTAGGTACATTCTGCAAGTATTTAGTTCGATTGTCTATCCAAGTGGTTAATCGTACGAAAGCAATCGCTATTCACACAACACAAGTTCCATGCCTTTATAATAAAAATGTTAATAATACAAACAAAGGGCATGTTTTAGTGAAGGCACCAAAATGATCTGATCTTTTATAAATAGACATTTGGTACAGCAAAACAGATTGCACAGATGGTACATAACATCATCAACATTTTAAACCTGAATCAGCCACTGCTAGGTAGGTAGCGGCCTCCCATTTCTTCGACAGTCTCTCAGTGTACTTACTTGTTTACAGTTTCAATGAGCTCCTTCATCAATTGGGCCTGCAACCATCTAATGTACAGAAGCCTTGCGCACTCCACCACCAGGTCGAGAGCCTGTCGGTAATCGCCGGAATTTTCTTCGCTTGTCCTTGAACCTACATCCTTGAGCCCTTTCTTTGGTCTTACATCGTTTTTTTTTTCAGGTTTTTTTGGAACTTCTATAATTAGAAAAGCTTAGAAATCCATATAGCTAATAATAATCGATATAAGCTCGCTTTTGACTGGGTTATAATGTAATTTATATTACAACTCGAAATATGAATTAATATCGCTCATCATACTTTTAAATGGAATCGGTTTACACTGAGATGTATTACATCTCAAACTATAAATGTTTTTTCGATCGTCTGAGCGATATTTTCAAGATTATATTTTGACGCCTGTTCGCAGGCACATCGTTCCGCGCCGCTACGTCTTCAAGTTCCTGTCCCTGAGACGATTTTGTTAGTGAAAGACGCGTTCGGCGGGATTCAGTGACGAAGGCGAACTTATTTAAAATATCTCAGTGCAAAGACCAATCGCGGAATATAATTTATACCTCGGGAATCCCGAGAAATAAATTATATTTTAAATATAATTTATATAATTATGTCTCACAGTGAAAAGCAACACTACACATTGTCCCTACATTAGATAAATAAATTGTGTCTCACAAGGATAGAATGGTCACATCCAGGATTTGAATCAAAAAAGAAAATTTTGATATAAATGGGGAAACTTTGTTATTGCATTCGAGGCGGAATTAACACCCAAGCTGCAGGCGAGGTTGTTATGGAGCCGAGAACTGCAGTAACAAATCCCCAAGCGTATCAAACGACGTTTTACAATACACTTTCGAAGAAATAAAATATTAGAACGGAAAATATTTTTGTCAGGAATTTTTAGGAAACTATGATTTAATTTGCTTTTTTTCCGCGCTTTGCTATCGCCAGGTTGAAGAAGCAAAGGTATGATGCCGCTAAACAGCCTAATATGAAGAATAGAAAATTCTAATATTTTGACACAGTTTAAAAAAAAGTGATCTTGTTATAAGTATCGTATGTACTTTCACGTGCATTCAGTTAACAGCTGATATTTTGAAATTACAAACCGACACTACAATTTTATTTATTTGTATAGATGTACCTATAGATAATTACATTAGGTACCTACTTGACCCTTGTGCTGCTGCAGTTGTAACTTTAGCGGGCGGTGCTTGTAAGGTACTCATAACGCTTTTTGCAAAAACGAACAGGTTTCCATACTCGTCTTCTCCATTTCGACATTTTATCAAAGGATCTGCACCAAACAGCAGTAGATTCGTCAGCTGAAAATATTAAATGAAAATGTTCAAACTAAAACTACCTACTTTATAAGAAAGATAATATTAATTAAGTACCTATTAGCTTTTGCCCGCGTCTTCGCCAGCATGGGAGGCGGAAATTATCTGGCGAGAACTATCAACCGGGATTAATTTTCACATAAAAAGGTTGCAAAACATAATTTCATGAATCCTTCTCACACTACCTACTCCTGAAATACCCATGTAATCTTCCATTCATCCGCAAACAAATCGTTCGCTGGAAAAGGATTCAAGCCAGAGCGCGAGGTACTTCTGGTGACTTATCGCGTGCAACAAGACACACTAAAAAAAACCCTGTGCTTTCTGCCGCAGCACTAATTGTCTGGGACAAAGAAGCAGGCCAGCCCATCATTCAAGTAAAGAAGTACACAACCAATGTTCTAATTTAGGACATGGTCTATCCGACATTCGTGTGCCAACATCCAAATCCATTCAACCTTATGGCGCGAAAAGGTAACAAACAACAAAATATAACTTCTACTTTGCAATAATAATGTAAGTATGGATTACGTTATAAGATTCCAGAACGTACCACTTGTAATTTTTCCGAGTGAAAGAGATTTGAGCAAAAGGGCAAATAGAACATTTTCACCAATATAGTCTGATTTGAGTCATTGATGACCGCATTGAGATCAGTCCGAGGGCATCTTAGAAAAATGTCAAACAATGCCAAACTTTTATTCAGGGCCATATCCACCGCTGATTGACCTTTATATTGGGTTATTGGGTTGCAGCCATATTGAAGTAGCAACTGCAGAAGTTGGTCACGAATCTAAAAGAAGTTATCCATAAATGAAAATTTTTAATGTGAAACAAACTGGATCCTAAGTATGTTTTATTTTTAACCGACTTATAAAAAACGGAGGAGGTTATGTATTCCACCAGGATCTTTTTTTTCACGTATGTTCACCGATTTCTCCGTGATTACTGGTCCCATTTAAGTGATTTGTCTTTCATTTGTTAAAGGAAGTTCGCGCGGTGGTATCCTCTATGTATGATATGCATTTTTTTTCTATGTGGATGATGTGCGAACATTTTCTAGTTAGAATGTAAAATTGATACTAGACAAGGATTTGTGTGAGATATCACAACTAAAAAGAGTAAAATAAAAACATTTTTGCAAAAAGTTAATATGGCAAAAAAGTCACTGACTTCCAAAAGTAAAGTTATTTTCCACTTTTTAGTGTTTTTTTCGAATTTTTTTAGCCAAAAAGTTTTTTGGCCCAGTTTAAGTCGTGCAAACGGCTACCAACTACACACGAATTTAATAATTGTAAGATCCGATCTTAAAAAATCGTTCACTCTACACTGTCCTTCATTCTATCTTTTAGCAGAGATGAAGGTAGATATTTATTAACTTCAAGAAACCCAAGATGGGAGAAATAAAAGGACCATACTTACGAGTATTTACTTACATCAAAGATGCGGGTATTTTCTCCCTCATATTCTAGCTTTCTTGTTAACACCACATGCAACAATGTTGGGCCCGGGACCTCGATTTCCATCATACTATCTAGATGAGTATAGGTTGCTGGTCGTTCAGGGATCTTCAGCCGGTGGTCTGGGTTCGCTCCACTCTGGAGCAATGCATGGATGACTTCCAAATTGTCATATGTCAGCGGTCCGCTCACTGCCACGTCTAACGTGGAATAATTGTACACCTGTGAAAAACATTACTTAGTATGGTTTTTATAATCGAACTTCAGATTCACTTTAGAATGAGCCCCTATCCTAATAAAGTAAAACCGAAAAAACCTACGTAGTTTAGATAACATTATGTGAAAGTGACAGTGATGAGATTCTATTGGTAATAAAATGCATGTGAACAAAAAAAAATGAAAAATATTTTTCTTGTTTACCTAGATAGGAGGAGCTCGTGGCTTAATAATAACAGCCGCTCGGGTCGATCTTTAGGTTAAGCCGTGCTTGCCTGGGTTGGCCTGCGCATGGGAGACCACCCATTGCATACCGAGTTTCCTCCGTGCCTCGGAAAGCACATTAAGCCGTTGGTCCCGGCTGTCATTTGTAGAGCTTTGACAGTCGTTAGGTAGTCAATGGCCCAAAAAGTCTGACAACCAGTCTTACCAAGGGGTATCGTATTACCCAGTACTGAGTGGGTTGTGGAGGTCAGATAGACAGTCGCTCCATGTAAAATACTGGTATTCAGCTGCATCCGGTTAGACTGGAAGCCGACCCCAATATAGTTGGGAAAAGGCTAGGCAGATGATGACCTAGATAACATTAGATTTGTTACTGAACAGTAGTCCTTCACTCCCGCCTTGTCCCTGATTATTTATTACCGTTAAGTATCTGGTTGTCAGTCTACCCAGAAAACTCTTATCATAAGTAGGTGGGTTCATATATGTAAACACCGCTACTCCTTATAAAGGAAGTGACTCCCCAAGTCTTGACCCCTTAGGACCCAATACTTCAGAAAAATAAATGAAGAAAGAATTAATTACTTCTGGGTAAACTTCATTAACATCGGCGCCATGACTGACTAAGTGCATTATGAGTTCTGAACAACCGGACACGGCAGCAATGAACAGGGGTGGTTGAGGACATCGCACTTTACGCGGGTCCGCGCCTTGTGACAACAGCTGTAGGATTGTCAACATTATCCGAGCCAACCTGAAATACGCATTTAATAAGAAGTGTAGTCCTCTTCTTCTTCTTAGCGTGTCGATGGCAAAAAGTTCAGATGTTATTTTTAGCCCAAAACTCAGCCACGCGAACCCCACTCACTGATACAGTAAGCAGATGATGACGATGTAGTGTAGTCCTAGGTCACAGAGATTTAAGCTAAGTACTTTAGAGAGGCTTTCGGAAGAAATGACATAGAAAGAATTTGATCCCATATCTCAGCGACTCCATATAGCAAAATGGCATATTATAATTGGCAATAGTTTGCTACGTTACGCTACGCTTGTACCGAAAGCAAACAGTTTGCTCTTGCAAATAGATTACAATGCTGTTCGAGTTGTCCCGTCTATTGTCATCGCCATTTAAGTGTCTTTGCCCTAGGTACACTGTGTGTAGCTGTAGACTACGCCACTGACAATTCTGTTACATTATATCTTCAGCATAAGATGGATATTATAAAAAAACTTTTTTGCAAAAAATAAAACCGACTTCAAAACCACAAAAAAATTAAAAATAACTTTAGCTTCAGAAGTCGGTGACTTTTGTTTGTTTGATTTAGTTTTTTTGTCACCGAAAGTTGAATAAAGTCGGTTAAAAAGAGCTTCCCCTAACTTTTCATTGGTAGCCTAAGCGTAACACTTTTTTAATTCATAATTATTTATAGGAGGTTATGGTTTAAGTTATCATTATCATCATGTATAGTACTTTATTTACACGTTACCCACTAGCTCGGCCATTATGTACAAAACAAGACAGTACACTAGTTAGTGGCCAATTGGCATACTGATGCTCAATATTAGATAAAAACACAAACGCAATGATCACTCACTTTTCTTGTTTCTTTGGATCGATGGCTGCTTCTGAACTTTCCTCCTTTTCCTGAAACATCTCGTCTCTACTAGTTTTATTCGGCAACGGGTGTTTCACTGTGGTACCTTTCCTAGGAACATGCACTGGCACTTTTTTTGTTTCCTCTTCAAAATGTGCTTCTACGTCTTTACACATGTCGCTTACTTCAAAAATGTATGGTATAGGATTAACCTCACTGGGCTCTGAGAACGCTTCAGCGACGCTTATCAAATATTGGGTATTAATAGTATCATGCAGTTGCTTATCTTCAGCGTTCGGTTCAGTAATCATTTCCTTATCAGCGGGTTTTATTAATTCTGTTTTGAAAAGTCCAGTTACAGATTTCTTCTTACTAACAGACAGTCTAGTTAAATTCGTATCTTTATCAGGACTCTTTTTAACCATATTCTGTTTCGATTTACTGGATTGTCCATTCGTAGGAGACTCTCGGCCCTCTCGATTAATTTTCCATTCAAGTATATTTTCATCGGGCAGTGCTGGAATTTGGCCAATATTTTTTATTTGCTATGTGATTAAATCTAATCGGTTTATTTTCTGGTCGAAGCTGAGTATTTGAAAATCATTGCAAAAGGAGGACTTGGTACAGCATACCAGAAACTGGTACCACACTCTTGTAGTAGTACTTCCAAGATCGAGCACATAGAGATCTATTAGGTTACTATGAGGCCTGTTGGAACGACTACAAAAAAGATTGCATGTTTCTTTCAAAGAGTATTTTATTGTCATTTTAACTTACGTGGCTGCTGTACAGCAGTTGGGGGTGGTAGCACAGCCTGGAGCATTGCATTGTGTGCCACACCTCGTTTCTCCAGCGCGTATCTCAACAAGGTAATAGCCAGGGGAGTACAGCAAGCGTCATTGTAGATGTCTACTTCGGCTCCGGCCTCCACCAGGAAATTAATTGTATCAAGTTGGTCACCGCACTAACAATCGTAAAAGATTAGTCGCTTTTTTAGAGATCTCTCACTCAACGCCATTTCATTCAAGTTTTGAAACTGACAGAAGCATGTATAAAAAATGCATATTTGTATGTTTATCCTCTATAGGTTCATAAACCATTGATTCGATTGTGATGATACTTTGGTGGGTTCTTTTGTGTACACCTGTGAAGGTTCCTGGCCCAAAATCTATACACCGTGACTTTTCAGTCGTCTTTACAACGGCAGCCCACTTCATGTAACCAATTAGAAATTAGAAATCATTTATTTGCCAATAATGTAGGTATACAGATATTATGGTTATTTTTTTTGATGAGCGTCCCGATACATTTTACCTTACAATGACTACTAAGCATTCATAAAAAAAAAGGTATTTATGAGATTTTAATAATTTGTCTTGTGAATGCGCATGACGTAGTTAAAACACCCTATTGTGAGCGATGATCTACTGGACTCGAGCGCTGGGTAGGTATATTCTCCCGTTTGACACGTAAACATCATTAACAGGATGTTTCATATTTTTTTCTAATGTTTATTTATTTTTCTTTGCACCTATTACGGTAGGTAAAAAAAAAACTACCTTTGTAAGACGACTAAAAAGTCACGATATATTTACGGCATTGCAACGCTTGCCGTTAATACAGCCGGTCCAGCTAGTAAACAAATTATTAGTGAAATGAAACTGGGATAGCCAATTCGAAATCGATGTAAAAGGAGTAGCGCGTCTGTCAAATTGTAGACCTTTTGTGAACTAATAAGTGAAGTGGGTACCTATTTACACTTTCGCTGCCCAGCACCCAGCGTAATATGGCATTGGACTCATATGCTGGGTGCTGGGCAGCGAAAGTGTTTACTGAATCATACTTACTGCTGCGTACATTATAGTTGAGTTTCCTTGTACATCCGTAACGTCAGGAATCACGTCGCATTCATTTATAAGTGTGGCAACATTTGAGATTAATCCCAAATAGCTTGCCATTATTAAACTTCTGAAAATACGATATTCAATGAGCATTTTAACACAATAGAGTATTTACGTAAATATTATTTGAGTATTTAAATAATCATGTTTATCAATGATTATTTAAAACAAAGATTCACTTTTATGAACATATTAACATTTATTTGTGTTCCAATTTAAAAAATGTTAGATTTTTCTATTTTTCATGTATAAGGCTGTTTAGCGGCATCATACCTTTGCTTCTTCTTCAACCTGGCGAAAACAAAGCGCGGAAAAAAAGCCAATTAAATCGTAGTTTTCTACTAATTCCTGACAAAAATACTAATATTTTATTTCTTCGAAAGTGTATTGAAGAACGTCGCTTGATACGCGTGGGGATTTATTATTGCAGTTCTCGGCTCCATAACACTCTCGCCTGCAGCTCAGGTGTATGTAATTCCGCCTCGAATGCAATAACAAAGTTTCCCCACTTGTATTGTATAACGGGCTGTTTTCCGCAACTCCACGTCAAAGCGCGTATTTTGCGTATTTTCCCCAATTATATTAAAATTTGACGCTGAAATGCAACTTTACGATAGAAGAAGAACAATTGCTACAAACCTACAATCCATTTCATGTTTTGCAGGTTTTTTGAAAGATTTCCTAGTCCCAGAGAGGATGTCCTTAATGTTAAGCAGTTGATCGTCTCTCTGCTCTTCGTGCGTAAAGCAATGTTTCATAATGTGGACAATTTTCTTGTTATTGTTCCACGCGTAGTATATTTGTTTGTCGGTGGGAATTTGAGTGTCACTTTGGCTGCTATCCTGAGTAATAAGAACTCATATTCATATTCATATTCGTTTATTTGCGTTCCACAAGGTAAAAACATGGTGTTAACAAAAGGCTTAGAGCTACGAGCCGTTGTAGACCCCGTCGGAGCACAGCAAAATTAAAAAAAAAGTAAGATACTTAAAAAATCTAATTCGTGAAATCTAAAATTTAAAATAAAATATACATGGAAACCAAATAATTTAATTCGCAAAAATAACAATAATCCTTCAAAATAAATCAAAATTACAAGTACAAGAGTAACTACACTCATCGACGTGAATACAGTTTGGACTGGTCAGAAAGAGCTTAAGTTGTATGAAAACTGCGTTAGCAATTTAGTATACAACCACGTAAACAAATATTAGGGTGACTGGTAATTAGTGACCGATACTTATACACGTGATTAAACTCATGACAACAAATAACTTTCCCAAAGAAAAAAATTTTTATCCTCATTCATTTTTATCACAATTACACATCAGCTGTATGAAATTCGCGCGCGCACGCCTATGACCTATCAGCTGTTAGCCGCGTGACGCCGTTCTGTCTCATTGCTATCGAATCGTGCAACAGTGGGTAGGCAGAGCACTCGTGCGGCTCGCAAGCCCGCTCCGTAAGAGACGCCATAGACCGGCCGCCAGAAAGTTGTTTGTTATCATGTGTATAAGTATCGGTCACTAATTACCAGTCACTCTATATGCATCTCAAAACATACTTTACAGTCTAGATATGTAAGGTAATCTATGCCTATAAATATCAATAGTACTAATAAAACCTACTCAGTATTCTACAAAGTTAAGTTATATTAGTTTAAAATGAGTGTAAAAGTACCCTTAACCAAGCTGAAAAGCACTTGTTCTCCTCGTCGTGATATTTTTTTTTGTTCTAGACCATACCTGGGAACCTTCTAGTTACGGTGACATTGGGGTTCAAAGTTCGAATAGTTACCCAAGTTATTTTTAAATTCCAAGTTTTTAATGTTATAACTTTACTTTGAATACCTCCACGACCCCTTTACTATTCAATGCATCCATCAGCACAATGTTTTGAGTGCGTTACTTTGAGTTCTACCGTAAACCGTGATTTATCACCCCAAAAAAAAGTCGTTTCCCAGCAATAATTTTTGCGTAGAGTTACTTAGTTTGATGTACAGAAAGCTTGGTTGACGGCTTCGTGAAGGGTCTGTTTACACCCTGTATGTAGAAGTAACATAGGTTTCAATAGGGTTTAAAGTTTTCTGTAGGGTGGTTCTAGTACTGATTCAAAATAATACCTTGGCGGGCTCAATAGCCTGTGTAACTTCATTGAGGGTACTGATTCCGTTCCTATAGTAAGCTCGGTCGAACGCCTCGACGTGGCATAGCTGGCTGGACAGGTCGGTGCAGTTCTTCGGGTACAGCTTCAGCCACTTTTCTGTAGCTCTTAGTGGCTCGCAACCAGATCTTTTTAGCAGTTCTAATGCTGAGTTTACTTCGCCGATCTGTGTAGAGATGGAGATCCTAATCATATGAGCTTGTATAATATTTGTACTACTGTTAAATTAATATGGGCATCGTTCTAATATTCTTTTAACAGGAGCACCCAAATTGCTAACCACACTTTTTTTTTTTTTTTTTTTAATGGTTTGAAATCATCAAATAACTCCTCCCGCTCTGGGTGGAGTGGGATGGAGCGTCAGTTTACTGACTAAAACCTATCCATGTTCCTTCTTTGCCCTTTGTGTTCCAGGGCCGCGGTATCTCTTTCGAACAGTCCCGCAGCCCCGGCAGGCATCGGCCCTTCCTAACCACACTTGAATTACAATTCAAAATATTTTGAAAGAAATGTTCATCCATTGCTACTAAATAATTTAATTAATACTATGTATATTTGAAAAAATCGTCTGCTGTAAATTAGTCAAATTGATTGGCATTGCCGTACACACAATCATTGTAAATATTACGCAATGAGGTTACAAACAGGTTTTAAAGACTTAAAATTCAAATCATATTAGAAAATATTACTTACAGTTTTAACATTCTTCTTCAACAGTATGCGATGCGGCGTGATCGTGTTAACCCCAACTGGGTTCAACACGAAGTCAATGGCCACGCTGGGCACAGCTGGCCGCCATGCTAGTCGGATGAGCTGGTACCCATACCAGAACCCCACGTTTTCGGTAAGACACGTGTGGGTCTCCACTCCAGGACCCCAGCGGAGGTCCTTATAAAATAGACCCTGATTCGAAGAAGTGAAGAAGTGTTAAGGGAGCTCGCGCACTACGCGGCCACGACTATGACTTGTCACATCGCATCCTGATCGAGGTCGTGCCGGGTAGTGCGTGAGGTCCTTATAGCATATAGGTATAATTATGCCAGTTTGCATCACAAATCACAGTAACTTATTTGTAATATCGTTCTGTGTCTATGTACCATTGTATAATGACAGATACAGAATGATGTACGGCCTTTAGAATGTTCTATAATTTTTTAACCGCTAACTGACCAATGGCAAACCCGCCTAATTGCCGGACCAGGATGCACATTAACTTCCTCATCTCTGATTGGTGATTTCTACTGGGTCAAATCTTGTTTGATAATTCCGTTCGTAAGCCAAATAATTCAAAAATCGCGGAAATTCGCTGAATAGTATAAACCATGGATGTCAATTTGTCTACTAACACTGAACACGTGACCATCAGGATAGGACATGATGCCGTAGCCATGCATGCTGTTGTTGTAGAACCAGCCCTCGTAGGTGGTGTCGAGATGGTCAGGTCCGAGGTACCGCCAGCGGTATTCTCCGACGCCATGCATCGTGTCGTGGAGCATGTGCCCGTGGTAGCACTCTAGGGACTGTAACATTAGATATTGGTGAATATGAAGGCCTCTTACCTCCCACTACTTTTACTACTTATGTGGTTTTCTCAGTAAAATAAAATAACCGAATTTTTATAATACCACTAGCTTTTACCATGAAATCGCCCGCGTTGGGGTCGTAAATTATCCTACGGGAAAGGTGCCATAAGGATAAAAAGTATCCTATGTTCTAACCTATATACCGTGACTTTTTAGTCGTCTTACAACGGCAGCCCACTTCATGTATCCAATGACTACTAATCATTCATAAAAAAAAAATTGGTATTTATGAGGTTTTAATAATTTAAAAATAAAAATATTATTCAGTATTATGACGCATGACGTAGTTAAAACACCCTATTGTGAGCGATGATCTACTGGACTCGAGCGCTGGGTAGGTATGTTCTCTCGTTTGTTGTTACCTATTATGGTAGGTAAAAGAAAAAAAATCGCGACTAGAGCTATTTTATGTCGGGCACATTGAGTGGACGACCTTTGTAAGACGACTAAAAAGTCACGGTGTTTAGTTTACGGTCTATTCAAACACGGAAGAATCAACCTAGTTCATGGTGTACCAAATTTCTTCGAAGATTTTCAGCCGTTCAGGTGTGAAAGATTACTTGCGAATTTATTATATTTTTTTTTATTATTTTGCCCCACAATAGGAATTTCTCCTGTATCGTGGGTGCGTTTACAAACATTTAAACTCACATACACAAACAGCCAGACCCGGAACATCTACCCGTAAGCCATACAAATATTTGTTCCGTGCGGGAATCGAACCGGCGACATGCAGCGCAGCAGTCAATCGCTCAGCCACTGCGCTAACCTAATAAGTATAAGTATCCCCACCCCATTCTATTACTTCTAAATGCTACGTTGCGGTTGATTTCTCAGGTAAGATGGTAAACCTTAAGCTTGATTTATACCTAAAGAAAATAAGTACAAACTTCTGGCTCAACTATAGACCAACCGCTTTAATGAGTCCTCGCGAAGGTATCAATTTAAATGGAATATTCAGAAGGTTGATCACGTATTGGTTCAATTAGTATCGTAAAACCTACGTAGATTATGGTGATTTTAAAGCAAATAACCTGTGGGATATTGTTAGGACCTTGTGGACGCTTAATGTGCCTTTTATGGGGCAAGGCGGAGGACTCATTAAAGTGGTCGGTCTATAGTGGGCAACTTATAAATTAATTTTGTATAAACTTCCACAGACAGCAGTGATTCAGTTAAGTTAAACTTGCAGCTTCAAACGGAAGGTAGCATGGGAACCCGTTCCAAATGTGAAATTAGATTCTTGTCCGCGAAGTGTTACCAGCCAGTAAGTGCTAATATACAAGGTGCAAACGGCCCCTCCACGAAGCCGTCAACCAGGAATTCTGCACATCTAACTAGTAAGTAACTCTAAGTACGTAAAAAATATTGTTGGGAAACGACAAATGGTTTACGATAGAAGTTAGAACTCAATGTGCCGCACTCAAAATATTGTGCTGGTGGATGCATGGAATAGTACAGGGGTCGTGAAGGTTTAAAGTAAATTTATAAAAAAAAAACTAGAAAGTTGGAACTTCGACCTTTTTTTTATTTATTAAATGGGCCTACTCTTGACCTCAATCTAGTCCTGAGGATAGAGATGAGGTCGACGATGGAACGAGCTAACCCAAAAGAAGCCTATTAACACGCGACTTGCGATTGGGGTCATATGAACTTGGGAACCGGTAGGGAATTCCACTCCTTGGCTGTTCGCAAAATAAACGACGTAGCAAAGCTTTTCGTGCGAATGTGTGGAACATCGACAAGGTATGGGTGACCTGCAGTACGTCTGGACTCTCGATGGAAGAAGGGAGATGGTGGAATGAGCTCGTGGAGCTCTTGGGCACACTCACCGAAGAACAATCTGTAAAAGACTGACAGACATGCAACTTTGCGCTGGTGGGCCAGGCTATGAAGCTTGGTACCCACCAGCTGGTTGTCACCAATGAGCCTCTAGGCTCTGCGCTCAACAGAGTCGAGTGTGGCTAATTGGTATTTGGCTGTACACCGTACTCACCAAGGCAATAAACTTAAAATATTTTAGTTAATAAGGTTGTATTTAAAACAATAATGTTATTCTAAGAAAAATATTACTTTTATAACTAGAATAAGCTTAAGTGTAAAAGCCTGCTTATGTTAATAATAGAAAGTAAAACATCTGTTGTTTTTTTAATAGTATCATAAAATCCCTTAAAACAAAGGCGTGTTGATCCTTCCAGCAATATGCTTTTTCCTCTAAAAATTCTGGTTTTTGTTTATAATACAAAAGAGTTGTAAGAATTTCTAAATGTAGTCTTTAATGACGACGACCTTTTGACGATTACTTCATTGAAAAAATACCACGACTAGACAATAGGAGTTCAAAACAAAAGGAGCAGGTAAAGAGACTTATTTGTTAGTTATGTCCCGCGAAGATGTGGGGGTCGAGGCTTTTTAAACGCTAAGACTCTCCACAATCGCGAGATATGCAGTCTCATGGAATATTTCCTAGAAGCCGACGTGGGGATGCATAGAGATGTGGTCACGGTGGATAAGGGCCTCACCCTGCTCTCCTTAGCTAAAGAGAACTGGCACAAATCTGCAGTGCTTGATACCAACGACCTTAGGGAGGTATGGCAGAGTAAGGAGCTTCACGGAAGCTTTTTCCGGGCCCTGCAGAGGCCTGATGTAGACCTATCAGCGTCAATACTCAATACTTTATTGCATTCCATAATATTAAAATAAAACAGTTGGTATGTTAAAACATTGAATCAATTATGGACCCTGTCGGGCACAGCAAAGTTAAATTTATTGGTAATAGGAGAGAGGACGACAGCGCTTTTTTGTTTAAAATAAAAAAAAACATATTTTATGATATATCAAATTAAAATAGTAAAATGGCTTTTGTGGTACATATTTACAATATAGATCATTATTTTATTTTATTGAGTACTAATAAATTCATATGAGTCTTAAATGTAATATTTGGTTTTAATTTATTTTATTGCAGTATTTTATACTAAAATTATTATAAGTTCTGATAATGTAAAACTAAACATTCACTTTTTCATTTAATATATAGAACATTTATTAAATAAATTGGATTAAAAGGTGCGCTATTTGATATAGTTATTTTAAATGAATAGTATTTTCGCGTTTTCAAATTAATAAGTTAATTAGTTCAAAGTCAAATTTAAAGTGAAATGTCGGTATTATGTCAGAAAAATGTCAGAATGGTTTTTATTATTGTTTAAATTTATCGTCAAAGTGTTCGTTAATGGTTATTCTTTAGTGGCTTTTATTGATTAGTAATTGTTTCAGTTTATTGATAAATAAGTTATTACTATTAATATTTTTAATGTCTGCCGGTAGTTTGTTATTGTTTGTTGTGTTGTGTGTATTTTTTATAGACATAACAAATTAACTAGAAGAGTGCATTTTTAATCGTGAAGTGGGTATGTTAAGTCTATTTTCATGTCTGAGTGAAATTTTATTTTGGATGTGTCCTCTTTTGGTATAGAATTAGGGATATTTTCGTACAAATTTACAAATTTCAAGTATGTGGAGGCAAGGCAGGGTTAATATTTGAAGTTCTTTAAAGTGGGGTTTACAGGAGTCTGTTCCTTTGATATTTGTTAAGATTCTAATTTTTTTTTTCTGCAGAGTGAATAATGTTGGCGCGTCTGTCCTATTTCCCCATAATGTAACCCCATACTTGAGCCATGCGAATGCGTACGCACTACGCGTAATACGTTGCCATTGCTGTTTTAAGGTCTGTTGTTTTCTTGATTTCTCGGAGTGCGTATGAGAATTTAGATAATTTCGTTTTAACTTTTTGAATATGTGATTTCCAATCTGTATGTGAATCTATATCGAAGCCTAAAAGTGTGAATTTATTAACTGTTTCTAACTTTAATCCGTTGTATTTGAAGCTTATAGTTAAGGCGAGGTTACCCTGATAAACGGCCTTTTATATTGTGTTTTATTCGTAAATAGCACGGATTTAAATTCTGAAAAAAACATATTACATAATTCACACTTCGATCTAGATGTCACGGTGGTCCGATACACGATTACTTGCACTTTACTGCATCCAATTAAATCGCGAAGACAAGTCTAAATTAAGATCTAATTTATTATTTCATTTGAGTTATATTAGATGTTGAACAATAAAACTTATACCATAATAAAGGTCGTAAAAAATGTGACATGCAGCGGTCACCATCATTTGAAATATGAAAATACGTATACCATCAATTCCAATCCCAACTGTTTTCATCATTTCATTCGCTCGCAACGCGTCCTTTAGTCCCGAGCGGAACGCGTTGGAGGAAGGACGTGTGTCAATTTTTCGAACCCGCCACCGGCACCGCCCCGCTAAGTTCTGTTACGAGTTGAGCCAAAAATACTTTGTAAAAAATAACCTTTATTTTTAGTTTTCATATAGTTATAGTTAGTTTTTTTAGGTAGGTACTTAGTTATAATTTTGTCGAAAAAATGGGCAAAACTAGAAAAAATAAAAACTTGTCATCGCTGGCTCTACGAAGGCTGAATAAACAAAAAAAGGATGCTTTGATAATATTATTATTATTTACCTACATTATATTATATTATATAAAGCCATAATATAATCTCAAATGTATAGCAGCATTTGTATACCTAAGCTTATAATATTTGTTATTTACTACTGATATGTCCGTTTTCACTTATCTCACTCCTAAATAAATGCCCAAATAAAAGCGAGAATTTTCTACGTGGGAGTTGAAAATTTCAACAGGCAATATTTAGGCATTCATTTAGAAGTAAGACAAGTGTCATTACGCATTAGGTACCTACTTACAGCTACCACAACACAATAAATAATATTATCATGGTGTATGCAACGATTGTGTAGGTCTCGTCTTTACCATGTAATACGGGCAGCACACTCGTGCCATAACAGGTCAGACGAACTCCGCAGTTTAGGTATGAAGATACAAGTACTACTGCGGGTCCGTCCGGACGGACTTATTCAGTAGGGCCGCGCGGTCAGCCTCGCGTTGTTTGTCAAGTCATTCCAGATTTGAGACGCATTTACCTACCTACCTATCCACCTAAAAGAGATATTTCATTTCATACAAAATGTAGGTGCACAATAACGTATGCCGTATGGCTATCTTCTTAGGTTCAAGTATCTAACCCGTAAAGACATTGTAAAATAAAATAGTTCTCTGATCTACATACTACATACTAAAAGTAAACACCGAGCCTAGGTTTATTTGAAACGTTATTTGTCCACAAAAGTACAGTACCTAATAGGCAACGTAGTCAGAAGGTACATAAGATAAGAGTTACGCGATAGAAAGAGAGGCAGCTTGTAGGTGAATATAACTATAGGTAGCTAGCGCTGTACGGCCTGAATTGCATTTTATTGTGTCACGACAAAAGTCCAATTTATGATTTTGCGGAGTGAATCTTCTGTACTTATACTATTATTTATTCTGCGGCCATAGTGTAGAAATGTGACAGTATGCCCATTTCGTACAAATATTATTTATAATTTTCGTTAACGTTTAGGTTCAAGCTCGTTTTTGCGCAGAATCAACCCCCTTAAATGCCGTTATTGGACATTTAATTTCAACTATTGTGTCCTTTCCAACTATACCGTCGGGTGTAGCCCCAATAAATGGGTATTTTTCGTCAATAAAAGCCACAGGGCTCGATCACCATATTTTCTTGTCGTTCCAGTTGCTGAAGCACCTGTTTTTCATTTTCCACGCCATGACCCACTGACAAAATGTGAGAAATATTTTTTTATATATAATTTTTTTTACTGTTGGTGCAGTTCTTTTACAAATTGTGCCAAAATTTGATGCCGTTATTATATTTTTCCTCAATTCTATCCAATCACTGCAATCCCTTTGTATGACAGTGCTTCTTTCAATATTTTGCCTATCATTTGTCAAGACTTTTAAATTTGAGGAAATTTTCCTTGGCTTTTTCTAATTGATCAGGACTCATATCGGGAGCTGAACTTGTAGGCCCATAGTTGTGCTGTGCAGAAGTACCTTCAAATCTTCTTATTTTTTTTCTGGGATGATCTCTGTTCAATTTTCTTTTTAGTGACCTCTTCTTCTCAATTTCTTTCACCTTTCCTCTAGGACTGCTTCCAAGAATTTTTCTTTAGGCAGATGAAACCGCAGATTCACTGTTAAAAGAAACCACAGCGGCTGAACATCGTCCTTGATAGCCCCGTCTCAGTGAAAAATGTATTCTTTTTCCTCCTACAAATTTGGCAATAACGCTATTAAACCGTTCTACTACATTTGTGTCTACATCTTCAATGAGACTTCGTGCTTTACCTGCTACAGTAGCGATGATAGCATTGATCCGAAAGAAGAAAGTAGAGTTTTGAATTTCTCTCATTGTACTGTTATTAAGATTTTTTTCTTTTGAGCAGTTATAATCATAACAAAGTCGATGATCACCGTAAGCATGCGCCGCCGAATTAGTGATATTTTTATGCAGCAAATGTATAGCAACGTTTTTTGAATTTCCTGCATTTTTGTGAAATTTTATTGATTTTACAATAACTTTTCAAATTTGTAAGTGTTTTTCTATCTTTTACTGGATATTTTGTCTCTTTTACAATAGCTCGCAATTTATTACAGAAGTTTCGTAGGATGTGATTTCTGAATTCAATTTTTTCTACCGTCGAGTTTAGGTGGTCATAGGGTTTTGCTTCCAACACTTTATTATAAGTAGGTGAGTCTCCATCTCCATATTTTTATTTTATTCTTGCATATATTAATCCATACATTTCAACTGATTATTTAAAGCCTTCAGTAATTATGTCAGCTTCCATGGCACTAGAGGATCCGTTATAATTTTTATAACATGCGTGATCTTTAGGCGCGAGTCTTTTGGGCTCTGGCACAAACCAGACAGTATTTGTTTTTCACTCCCATATAAAGCACTTCTCCGAATTGTTTTCCTATGATTACTGCTGTCCCTGACATTGATCTATAATTATTACCATAAGATCTTAATCCCCAAGCTCCATCAACATACACGTCTATGAGAACCAATCCCTTTTTCATTCGACCGTCAGCAATGGCCGCTTCTTTCTCACGTTTGGCAGCCTTTTCCATGGATTCTGCTGCAGTTTTCTCCCAATTTTCATATACAAAATCTTGTAGATGTGTATAAAATTTTTGTGAAAAAACTGGCACGTCCATAGCAGAAAGTATCTCCTCAAATTGCGGAAATCCAACACCAGCAGCTATAATGCCAGTGGTTGCAGCAACATTTATATTGCCATTTTCTGCATTGTCACACTTCTCTGATTCGATCACAATAATTACTTTCCTACAGACGTTATATTCAGACTTCTGGACAGTTTTCTTTTACAAATTATGCCAAAATTTGATGCCGCTATTATATTTTGTCTTAGTTCTATTTATAAATGCTTAATAGAAAAAACTAGTAACTAGAATTCGTAGATAAAACGGTTTCGGCTCGGTTAACAACTCTTGCGGGGCGGCTCAGTTCAGCAGCATATGCGTTCTCACATAGTGTACCATCTTAACAGGAATGGTGTTATCAAGGTTGACAAATTCAAAAGTGCCTGAAACAGGCCTACTTGAAATAAATGTTGTGATTGATTTTGAAAAGTGTTTACTTTTTTTAGCAAATCCATTTGATTTAAAAACAAACAAAAAATCCCGCCACGTAAAAAAAAAAACATTCAGACGAATTGATAACCTCCTCCTTTTGGAAGTCGGTTAAAAAGAACGCTGACCGCCCAAATAATCTTTCAATTTTTTTTTTATTCCAGCCTTTTCCAAAGTACTAAGTAGCTAGTAAAGTACCTATTACTATTCTACAATGAAACAGTTATACTTATATTATAAAACAGTAGCTTAGTACTTAAGGACGCGGCTGTATAACGTGCACAAACATATCCCCTCCACTGTCGCTTAGCGTTCTTTTTACGTGACGGGACTTATACCTACCTCTAACCCTCCTTGAATTACAATATTGATATTATTTCTATAATTAATTAAAGAATTGTAACACAATATTCTCCTAACTAAAGATAGTGTGCAGGCCCACCTACTGCTTGATGTTTTATACCAGGACACGAAGATTTCGCACCCTTATGGAAAACCGAATGGCGCGCCCCGTGTTGTTTTGAACCCGTATTCATGATCTTAGTGTCAGTCAGATTTTAAATTTACGTTACTCACAAATATAAATAATACCTACTTATTTTTAGTTATTAGTAATTAGGTTCAAGTTTATACACTACGTAGGTACCTAATCTATCTATAACCAAAAGGTACTTTCTAGAAAAATAAAACAAAATAAACGTATACTTATCAATTCAAGTTGATTTACTGCATTGCTCTACTCTGTAACGCAACTTAGTACCTACGCGGGCTTCTAGAGTTCGTGAACTCATTTGAACAGTGCGCGTAGTTCGCGCGATTCCCGCGTCGCGTAATTTGTTACGTATCGCCTCTCCGTCCGGGGGCTGGGGTATGCGATTAATGCATACGGCGCTCGGGTTAACCTCGCCTTAAAGGGGTTTTTTGTAGTGGGTGAAAAGTTATTATTTTTGTCTTATTTAAGTTAATTTCAAGGTTGTGTTCGTTCATCCATTGAGTTGTAGTGTCAAGTTTTACCTACCAATTTACTTTACACATTGACGGTGGACCAGCAGGTACTCTATACAATCCCTAGGAATTGTATACATTACTTAGGTAGAGTATGTAATGGACAATAAAATTCATAATATTTCATACATTGCCTGGATGCCCCAGGTATTCTATACATTGCGTAGATATTGTATAGAATACCTGAATTATACAGATTGCCGGTAACATATCAATTAAACGCCAATATGGTCTGTTTATTTGTTCAATATTCATTTTTCAAGTTTTTTTTTGAATATATATATCCTATTTTCTTCAATTATTTCTAAGTTACCGAATTTAAGACAAAGATTTCTTTTGAAATTGGTTTAGTAACAGATACATTTTCAAATTAATTTCCAAAACCTGTTTAGTAGCTATCTAATAAGGTATAATAACTAGAAAAATATTAAGGATACTTGTTAAATATCAGTTACTGCTGAGAAACGAAAGGGATCTATCGCTAAGAATTGGGGGCGGTATCGGTAATGATATTAAATGGGGCGCAGAGAGTCAAGGTTGCAACTTATTCCAAATATAAATTATGAGAAATGGTAACGTTACAATTACGATAATTTCTGTGAGTTTACCAGCGGCCCCATTCCACCTTCGTCAGCAATAATCGACATTTATCGAGGCCGTCCGAATATTTTTTATTTTTATTTTGTGTTCTCTGTAGATAGCTGATATAATAAGGATATTTTCAGGATAATATTTACGTTGACTGCCATAGAAACATTTTGAGAAAAATAGCCTTCTTTAATTTTTACAAAGACGGTTTCCTGATTTTTGCGAATGAATTTTTAGTAACTTCACTCTTAAATATGGATTTCTGGAACATTTTTACATCCAGTTATCCGTGAAAAAGTATCAGTTACCAATGAAAAAAGAAATCCTTGTGTTAAAACTAGGTATTTTTGAAAAAAATGAAAAAGTAAGAAATTTTCATAAAAAAAACCTGGAAATATGCATTTCGGCAACAACAATGAAAAAGGAAATAGACCTAATTGGCGTTTAATGGATGCACACAGTTCTAACTATACCTGCGTCAAAATATAAATTCGGCGAAATTCAAGTTATTCCTATTCGAAAAAAAATATATTCAAAAGGAAATTAAAAAGATTCGCGAGCGGCGAAATTTTTTTGTTTTCAACTTTTTCTCCACAACTCTAGGAACTCAATAAAAAAACCCCATGAAATTCCGTTCCTATAAACTTCGTTCCACCTTATAGTCTAATTACGACTATTGTCTAATATTCATTTTAATCGTTGGACTTAAAATGCTTTTTGTGATGTTGGACCATGGTTATACATTCATTGATAAGAAAATGACAACTTGAATTAATCTTTTCTGTTAGTGTAGTATAGTCGATCGATTGTGTTGAAATAAAGGGTGTAAAAAGACCCTTAACGAAGCCAAAAGTTACTTGTTCTCCCCGTCATTGCGATCATTTTTTTTGTTCTAGACTATACCTGGGAACGTTCTAGTTACGGAGATATTGGGGGTCAAAGTTCCAAATTTTTCACAAGTTTTTTTTTAAATACATGTGTTTAATGTAAGATTTTTACTTTAAACACCTTCACGACCCCCGTACTATTCAACCCATCCACCAGCACAACGTTTTGAGTGCGTTACATTGAGTTTTACCATAAAACGTAATTTTTCACCTCAAAAAAAAGTCGTTTCCCAGCAATAATTTTTGCGTAAAGTTACTTAGTTTGATGTACAGAATGCTTGGTTGACGGCTTCGTGAAGGGTCTATTTACACTCTATATAGTCGATGACACTCTGACCTATTTTATTGTTACAGACGCCAGCACATCAAGCGACTACAATCTGTCAAATTTCTTTTCTAGATTTTCAACTTAATCACTAAAGTTTGACCGTGTAGGTATTGCACTCTTGTATGGAACAGGTTACGGATGTTTTTTTTTTGAAATAAAAAACAAGATATAATTTGTAACCTAGTGTCTAGATTCTGGAAACATATTTGAATGAAACTGAAGCCTTGATAAAAGTTTGTCACCTACGCCGTACACTATACAGGGTGACGCCGACAATACAATAATAAATTAAACTAGAATAGAATAGAATATAATTTATTTGTGCATTTTAGATACAGTACACCAGTAGTAAACTTTAAAAATCTATAATCGTTCTAAACTGCGTATACCTCTTGATGTTCCCAGTCTGCTTAATAAAAATCATTCGAATATATCCAGTACATTAGTCACAGGATATACTTGTTCGTTTTCAGGATTTTCTACATGATGTAGATTAATAGGCTAGCACCGACAGGTTAACGACCCCCGCAGCGGACACTTGCTACTTCAAAAACCTTTGCCAAATTCGTTTCTTAAATTTTATATCCAGATGCGAATTAGTGCAAACTAAAGCTTAGGTTAGTAAACCAATAAATTGTGTTCTATTTTGTTAACAGTTTTATGCTATCAAGTTTGTTTTTTTTTTAAATTCGATGTTAGGATTTATTTGATAGTTTAAAAATATTCATACGAACTAGTATTACTAGTGTTTTCATTTATTGTCGTATTGTCGGCACCACCTTGTATAGTGGAAAACAAGTTAAATTTAAGTCGCAAGGTAGGTAATTATCAAATTGTTTTAAATTAACTAATATTTCACAAATGCGACACGAAAGAATTTGAACCTTTTGAAGATTAGTTAATTGAAAAAATACCACGACTAGACAATAGGAGTTCAAAACAAAAGGAGCAGGTAAAGAGACTTATTTGTTAGTTATGTACCTGGATATTGTTAACAACTAAGTGCAGGGTGCTACATTTATTCAGTATATTACGAACCATCATTGTAGAAGGTTGTTCTAAACTGGTTGAATTTGGTGTGGTATTTTTGGTCGTAAGACAATTTGCATTTACTAAGTTCAGTGACGTGGAAGTAAAATTTTTTCGTGTAAAGACAATACTTACACTTGGCGATATTGTGTGTTTTAAAAGAAATTTGATATCTATATTAAATTTAAAGACTCACTGAGAAATAAAGTGAAACAGTGATCGTAAACCTTCAACATGAACCATTCAAATGATGAATCAAGAAACTGCTGCATCGAAACCATTGCCCCGAGAGATGATTGGCTGGTCAGAATAGGCCATACATTCATCAATCTCAACTATCTGAAAAGTGAAGACGGAAGAATTTTCGAAAAGAACCACGCTTGTCGTGGAAAACTCATATGTCCGGCCCCTCGAGCGTTAGAGAGGAGCTTCTACGATATCGTCGAAGAAGATCCTGTAAGAAGCTACAACTTTATAGAAAGGCAAGCTGTCAAAAATGTGATCCTCATTTCAGGAATGGCTCTTTACTTATCAGCCAAAACAATAGAAAAACTCTGCGACCAAATTTTTACGAGAAGAGATAATGATGAAGAATTTGTGGAGCTCTTTTACCAGTATTTCCTGCGAATCTACGTCAAAAGATTTTATTCGTGGTCCTCACTGCATTTGCTTATAAAGGCAAGTAAAGCATACCCCGTTCATTTTAAGTTGACTATCCAAGAAATGTTTACAGACCCTGAACTGGCAAATAATATTTTATTAGATTATACAGAGACTCTAAACGAGAAAGACACCACGAAGGTTATGAAAATTGTCACCGAATTACAGTTAACGCCAGAACAATTCGATCATAATTTACCAGTAATATACGTAATTTTCAAAAAATGTGAGAAAAACGACAGTATTTTCCAATACATTCAGTCAAATTTACAATTCTGTTCCTTATATTGTGCTTACAACAAACATTACGGAAGACTGTTATTGTGTTTCATACAAAGTTTAGAAGGATTCAATGTAACAATAAGTGCTGTTAAGAGAATTGTAGAAAATCACTGCACGTTTTTCAAAAACCCTTGTAGGGAAGCTTTACAGAAATACGTGTCAGAACTCGTAGCTTTGCAGTTAAATGTTTTTGAAGGACCGCGAATAGTTATTCCGAGACCAGTAGAAAATTTCCAGTTGTAAAGTTCGTTATTTTAATTCCTTTTTTTTTTTAATCCTGTATGCTCACCAAATCACTAGCAAAATTTAAAGTATAATGAGTCAAGAATTTTTGTAAATATTCGGAATTGTATTGAATGACGTGCAGTGATTTTCTAGAATTCTATTATCAACAATCATTGTTAATCTAAATCCTTCTAAAGTTTGTGTGAAACACTATAACAGTCTTCCGTAATTTTTTATTTAAGCACAATAGAAGTTGTAGAATTCTAAATTAGACGTTATGTATTGGAAAATACTGTCGTTTTTCTCACATTTTTTTGAAAATTACGTATAACATTGGTAAATTCTGATTGAATTGTTGACGCCAGTCAACTGTAATTCGGTGACAATTTTCATAACTTACTTTTTTTTTAATCCTGTATGCTCACCAAATCGCTCGCAAAATTTAAAGTATAATGAGTCAAGAATTTATGTAAATGTTACGAATTGTATATTTTAATTGTATATCTATGTCATAAGTAGGATAATTTTCTTTTTTGTTTGAATAGTATCATAAAATCCATTGAAACGAAGGCATGTTAATCCTTCCAAGCAAAATGGTTTTTCCTTTAAAAAATCTTGTTTGTTTATAGTACAAAAGAGTTGTAAGAATTTCTAAATGAAGTCTTTACTGACTTATATGATATTTTACTAGATTATGCAGAGACTTTAAATGAGAAAGACACCACGAAGGTTATGAAAATTGTAACCGAATTACAGTTGACTGGCGTCAACAATTCAATCAGAATTTACCAGTGTTTTAAATAATTTTCAAAAAAATGTGAGTTTTATTTAGAATTCTATAACTTATATTGTGCTTTCAACAAAAAATACGGAAGACTTTTAGTGTATTTCATACAAAGTTAAGAAGGATTCAATGTAATAATAAGTGCTGTTAAGAGAATTGTAGAAAATCACTGCACGTCTTTCAAAAACCCTTGTTTGGCAGCTTTAGAGAAATACGTGTCGAGACTCATAGCTTTGCAGTTAAATGTTTTTGAAGGACTGCGAATAGTTATTCCGAGACCAGTAGAAAATTTCCAATTGTAAAGTTCGTTATTTTAATTACTTATATAAAAAAAAAAAAAAATCCTTTATGCTCACCAAATCGCTCGCAAAATTTAAAGGATAATGAGTCAAGAATTTTTGTAAATGTTAGGAATTGTATATCTATGTTATAACTTATCATTTTATTTTATTCTTCTATGTTTCAATATCCTTTCTTAAATGATTTGTATGTATTTTACATTCTTAAACTGCCAAAATTTAATTTAATTATAAGGGGCTTTAACATTATTGTGCATGCTGTGGTCTCTCCTATAAGTGAACTGTATGAATTTCAGTCACTATTTTTTATTCTGTTCTGTTTAGCTGTAAGTTTTCCATAGTTCAGAAATAATTAAATTTAATTAATTAATAGAAGATGTACTCACTAAGACTATAAACTTAAAATAATTTAGCTAATAAGGTTGTATTTAAAACATTTTTTTTTAGAAAAATATTAATTTCATAACTAGAATAAGCTTAAGTGTAACAGCCTGCTTATGTAAATAAAATCTATAGTAAAACATCTGTTGTTTGTTTGAATAGTATCATAAAATCCATTGAAACAAAGGCGTGTTAATCCTTCAAAGAAATATTATCCTTTTTCCTTTAGAAATTCTTGTTTGTTTAAAGTTCAAAAGAGTTCTAAAAATTTATTCTTTAATTGCTTATTGTAGGAGGTGTTGTCAATGACGTCACACTCGAAGGAAACACGGGGATGACTTCAGATGATATTTACTTCAGGTGGTGGATGAATTTGAATTTTGGATATATCAGTAGATTTTGTATTAAATAAGTTCGCGAGGGTCACTAAGGGGCGGAGAATCTTAACACCGCGATTCAGAATTGCGCGTCATAGGCACAGCGCCATCTAGTAGTGAGCGGTGGAACTTTCAAACAACATTATCAATTTGACTTCTGTTACTTATGAATTTAATACATGACAGGATGTGTAAATAATAAATGTTAAAAGTAAACGTGTTGCATTATTTCTTAGTTTTATGAAAAAGGGTTAGGTAAGCCATTGCCAATACCTACACAGTCATAATTATATCTTACTAGCTTTTGATCGCGTCTTTGGCCGCGTGGCTTTGTAAATTGACTCACTGAAACGTACAACCGGGATAAAAGGAAGCCTAGGTCCCAAAGTCTAACCCAAATCATTACTTACATGGGTAAGTCATGATTTCGGTAAGACTAGACCCACTGAAAAAATGAAATGAAATGTTAAGGTAACAGAGAGATAGACAGCCAGAGTAATTTGGCATTTATAATATTAAAACGGATGGTTATCGTGCTTCCTATATTTACTTTTTCTGGCTCTTAAGGCGATCTACTTCATGCAAAAATATAATAAGCCAGGCAGCGAGATTTTTAGTAGCAATTTTATTTTCATTAGGTACCTAAAGCAGCGATTTACGTTATTTACGAAGTGTCTGTTTGTAATATCAAAATAACAGCTTTTTACTGAATGCATTTGAAAATTTATAACAAAAACACTTAAAAAAACTGTTCGGGCTAATCTCCGAAACAGGTGTATTGAGTTTGGCGGGACTTTTACGGGCAGATAGTTGATGTTATAATGCCTAACATGGGTCTACATTTAATTTAGAATATACATATAATAAAACAGTAAAAAAACTGTGTCTGTACATTGAAGATATTAAAAAAAAAAAATTGGGTGTGGTTTAGAAACAGTAAAAGAGCACGAATCCAAAAAAAAAATTCTGTCTGTTTGTCTGTTTGTCTGTTTGTTTGTACACGCTAATCTTCGGAACTACTGGACGGATTTGAAAGATCTTTTTTTTGTTGTATAGGTATTGAGTCTGGGCAACATATAGGCTATAATTTATCTTGGAAACTTGAACACCTGATGCAGAACCGCAATAGACCAGCTAAACTATAAGAGATACAAAAATAGTACCATAGCAAAAAATGTTCCACGTGATGAGCATTTTCTGTTGAGAGAATAAATTTGAAGATCTGGAACACCTGTTGTGGAACTCCAAGAGCCCAGCTACACCATAACACATATAGGAATAACATCTTAGCAAGAATTTTTCAATCTGATGAGCACTCTCTGTTAATTTATAAAAATCGAAGATCTGGAACACCTGTTGTGGAACTCCAAGAGCCCAGCTACACCATAACACATATAGGAATGACGTCTTAGCAAAAATTGTTCAATCTGATGAGCACTCTCTGTTGATTTATAAAAATCGAAGATCTGGAACACCTGTTGTGGAACTCCAAGAGCCCAGCTACACCATAACACATATAGGAATGACGTCTTAGCAAAAATTGTTCAATCTGATGAGCACTCTCTGTTGATTTATAAAAATCAAAGATCTGGAACACCTGTTGTGGAACTCCAAGAGCCCAGCTACACCATAACACATATAGGAATGACGTCTTAGCAAAAGTTGTTCGGTCTGCTGGGCATTTCCTGTTGACTTATAAAAATCGAAGATCAGAAACATCTGATGTGGAAATCAAAGCTAACACTAATTTAACTGTATAATTATAAAATAACATAAGCTGGGAGTACCTCCACGCGGTGAAGGCGGTCATTGAAAATTTGACTCTACTGGACAAAACTCCCATTTATTTTTTTATTTTATCGAATAAATATGCCTTCGGGCTTATGTTATTTGAGTGTTTAATTTCCTTTTCCACTTTTCTTCGTGACACGGTAGCCTACCCGGTGACGCAGGGGAACAGTCACTTAGATTTTAATTGATCAGGTATCTTCACAATAAAACTATAACCATGCCTAGAAAGAGGTCAAATCTTTCCCAATGTTTCAAAGGAGCTAAAAGATTGAGGATCATAAGATCCCAAGAATCTACCGAAGAACGTCAGGAGAGACTTGATGCTGTTCGGAACATCAGGCTGCAACTCGCTCCGTGGAAACCTCTTCGGATCGCGAAGCACGCCTGCGTTCTCAGGGTATTTACGCATCTACTGTGAAGAATATGATGCGCGACTGACCGCTGATCGTGAACGTCATGCATTGTCTCGCGAGTCGGGGACGTTCACGGAAAGAAAATTACGCTTGAGTTCTCAGCGTGTATACACATCGACTTCGAGGTATCTAGAGACGAGTGCGGAACGTGATGCACGACTGACCGCTGATCGTGCAAGTCCATGCATTGTCTCGCGAATCGGAGACGTTCAAGGATAGAAAATTACGCTTGAGTTCCAAGCGTATCTACGCGTCGACTTCTAGGTCTTTAGAGACAAGTGGGGAACGTGATGCGCGACTGACCGCTGATCGTGAGCGTTACGCATTGTCTCGCGAGTCGGAGACGTTCACGGATAGAGAATTGCTCTTGAGTTCCAAGCGTATCTACGCATCGACTTCTGACTTACAAAAATGAAAGATATGGAACGTCTCGAATCGTCTCGCGCATCCCGTTGTTTTCCCGTCCCCGGGCTCTTAGAATTCGACATCAGACGTTTCAGATCTTCGATTTTGACGACCCCGTTATCGCTGGCATAAGCAACAGGATCCGCGTACGAAGTCGCGGGCAGAAGCTAGTTTAGAATAAGAATAAGGTTTCAAAAATTAAACAACTTGAAATTCGAAATAAAATCCGAATAAAAATGGCAAGTAATATTTTTTACAATAAAATCACGCGAATAAGGTCGCGGGCAACAGCTAGTCATAATTCCATTAAGTAATATTGATGTATTTATCAAAACAGGGACATATTTGGATGCCATGTACAACGTTGCCAACTTACAGAATGCACCCTCAGTGAGGAGCTTCCACAGGTTGGAACTTGTTGGTCTTCATCCTGACAAAGAAGGCATAAGCAGAGTGGCCGATATCAGGACTCCAACTGGGACTATCAGAAGGACATTCTCCAAGATATGCCCGTTATTGGAAAATAAAAGCTGTTGAAAGGCGAGCTTCCAACGGCCGGGGACATGTTAAAGCATCAGTCCCACCGTGGTTCCAGTCAATTCGGCGGAATTCGTAGTCAATAAGATTTAGCTATAAGTACGAGTATTTTATCAGGCGTTTTACCTTACTGTCCTTGCTTTCTTTTTCAATCTCATACTCAATAAATCAAAGTTGACTCACTGCGTGCTACGTCCTGCATTTTTTAATTCCCTTTTTTAGATGGTTCCAACGTCACTTTTGCCGATGCAAAACCATTGAGCACTTGTCTTGTATCATAACATTCATAACTTATTAGAGTATAACCTTAGGTCCACTCCAGTGATGTCTCCCCTTCCCATTCTTCCTATTCTCCTCATCTCTCTCCCCGAGATAGTACTCCACATAAGGCCATACCTTCTCGGCATTGGTCGGCGGCGGATTGCAAGGCATGCTGGATGACGCATGAGATCACTTTGTTTCACAAAAATAATACCAGCTTGGTGTAAACTGTTCGAAATTTTGAGATTGCTTACAAATAATGTAATGATCAAAAAGTAAAATACTAAAACCAAAAGGAAGAAATGATCAAAGCGTATAATAGTATATTTATACGAAACGGAATAGTTTTAAGCAAAGTTTAGAATCCTTATATCAAACGGAAAAGAGGGCCGGCTCGCACAATTATTAAATTGCTAATATCGAATAGTGGCGACATCTATTATTCTGTACCAACAACACCACGTATTACTAGGGACCATATACGTTTTTATATCAACTATTATTAACGGCAATATTTAGGTAGGAATGTTTTATAATGTAGCTATATGATTTCGATTAGACTCGGGTACTTGAGACATTAAATAAGTACACTGACACTATAAAGGGTGTAAAAAGACCCTTAACGAAAACGAAAACCACATATTCTGCCCATCATTGGGATCATTTTTTTGTTCTGGACCATACCTGGGAACCTTCTAGTTACGGAGATATTGGGGGTCAAAGTTCCAATTTTTTCACAAGTTTTTTTTTAAATACTACTTTTTAAGGTTCTAACTTTACTCCAATTACCTCCATGGCCCGTTTACTATTCAAAGCATCCATCAGCAATAAGTTTTGAGCGCATTATATTGAGTTTTACCGTAAAATGTGATATTTGACCCCAAAAAAAAATTTTGTTTCCCAGCAAAATTTTTTGCGTAAAGTTACTTAGTTTGATGTACAGAATGCTTGGTTGACGGCTTGGTGAAGGGTCTGTTTACACCCCGTATGTCTTGTTGTGTTTATGTTTATTAAAATACACTTGTTTTTCATTTCGACATTGCCATCATTCATTTACCGGACAAAACTCGGTTGATACACACAAGTACACAACATAACACAACACTACACCAACTGTTTAATAAAATGTTAATGATTATTTTTCCGGCATCAGACAAGATTTGCGGCATAAGACATTGAAGTTTCTCTCGTTCATTTTCATTTAGAAATTATCTAATTAAAATATTATTTATAACTTAAAATAAATATAGTGAATTTATTCTTCAATAATGATCATAAAACTGGACCATTTACTTTTTATTTTTTTAGATTATTTTAGCGGCCATCGATACCTGCCATTCTTTTTAGCTGAATAACTTTTTGGTACAGAGTTAAAGATGTCGCCACGTTCTCACAATAATTGCTTATAACTAAGCGTGACCTCCCCGGTTTTAAGTTTAGACATTTAGTCGTGACTTGTGTCATGTAGACTTGTGTCATGGAGATGTATCTAATCTTGAGGAAAGGAGGTTTATTTCGGGTTTGAAAACAGGCCTATTTTTATCGTTTTTAAAACCATTTATTTAAACTTTATTTTTAATATAAAATAGTCATAAGCTTAGTATCTAAATAAGGTATAAATGTTGTTGTTTCGGTATTATTAATATGTATTACTAGCTGGGGAGGATGGGGTACTTAAGTATTAGGCTCGCCCCCCATCACAATGGGCTTCTATACACTTCTGTCCAGGGTTCCCAAAGGCATCATAAGTTTCTTTCGTTGTCTCTTCTTAACAACAACAACAACTTGATTTTGCACTCTCGAAGTAAGTGTATTCCTGAAACAATAGAATAGTAAAAATACACGAGTAAAAGCTCTGATAATTTGAAAATACACGTATAGGGCCGGCCATGTAACCGATTTTCCATTTTCGCATACCCTGGACAGACACTTGGTAGTAAGAGAATCTAGCAGCTGCCACGATGCTACATCATCATCACCAGTTAACTGCCCCTTTGGTCGTGTGGTTGGTTACCAGCGGGACTTCGGGGTCCTGTCGATTCCTTTATTGGTCGGGCCAAGTGCAATCAGGTTTTTCCCTTAGAAATTTCTCAGTAGCCACTCGGAGTATTTAATTTAATTAAAACTTTGTACACAATAACATTAAGGTACAGGGGCTGACTTAATGCCTTGGGAATCTTCTACTGTGGATGCGGGTGATGTGACACCCGTGTCTCAGAGAGTTCGTTAAGTCGTTCTGATCTCTCTCAACTCGTGTAAGATTGCCGGGAGTAGGAAAAGAGGGAGGGCAGGTGCTCAAACACAGTTGTGTTTGCTCACTACTGCGGGCTTGGCTAATCTCCGTTGAGATTGGCGGCCGTGACCGAAATTCGGTTTGAATTATATTATTATTACTATATGGTATATGACATCATCACCGGCTACGATATTAAACAAAATTGTTCGGACGACCGGGCCGGTTGTGCGATCAAACTTTCTTCCTGCACGCGTATCATGACCACGGAAACAGAAACGGGTTTTGTCGACGGAAGAATCGACAAAATGACATCAACAAAAGAAATCTGTCTTTTTGTCTTCCGTCGACAAAACCCGTTTCTACGGTGAAAACCCCTACGGGTGTCATCCTACGCGTGCTGATCGAAGCTTCTGCGGTCAAAATTCATGATCGTGTAGTTCTCGAGGTCTCTTAAACGCTTCGGGTCTCTCAGGCCCAAAATATGGATTCTTACCAGTAGAAAGGCAGCAGCCAATATCAGAGCTTTATGTTTCGGTTGTACGGCGGGCACAGGTACTTGTATCGTGGTTGTGAAGCTGTTCAGCTCCCTGTCCCACCCGTGGGCTATCTTGCCCACCACGCGGAGGGAGTCACCTGTCATTATCTGTCGAAGAAGGATAATTATGTATATGAGTCCAATAGATGTAGCAGTACGCGAGAGTCTTAAAAGTATCGTTGATTCAAGTCGCTAAAATCCCGAGGCTATGTAGAAATACTGTTTATAGAAAGAGGTCAATTTTTTACTGTGATATTGAATAAGAATATTGCTGATCAATTTTGATAAAATTATCCCACCGATACACGGTTTGGATAAACTGTGTTTCATTCCAAAAAGTAGGTTTAGGATGCAGATAGTTTATAACCTGGAGTAACTTAACACACTGGTTACTTTTACAATCCCGTAGGACAATTACCGAATACGCGGGCGAAGCCACGGGCGTAAGCTGGTTCTCTTCTAACTCTACTTCTTTCGGCAAGTCTTCTGATGAAAGAAACTGCTCCAAGTTGGTTTTATCGTCAGTGCTATATCATTTTACATTTATAGACTCATCATAAAATCTCACCTTAAACTCGGAGAGCAGCAGAGCACTCTTCTGCATCACGGCAGGTCCTTCTACCACGAACAGCACCTGATCATTGGCATCCCTCACCAGAAAGAAGGGCACCATCCACGTGCACTGCTGCTGGACGCGACCCACGTAGTCGCCAGGTGGAGTTACTACTTGCATCTCCTGGAAACACAAAATAAGCCTTTAGAATAACATTTAGTCTCTTCTCGTCAAACTTTGAAAAGTCTGTGAAACTTTGAAACACGATAGGTTGTAGGATTTCACAAAATTAAGTATTAGTCCTCTTCCCAATGCTGAATCCTCCTCCATACTATCCTCAAATGTGCAAACAAAGCCAACGTCATATTTAAAGCATAAATAGCTGGCTTACTTATCCTACTTTCGATCAGTACCTGGAACTACATTTGTTGGCATAGGAAGTACCTATCCAACCTCCATGCGACTATAGCATTTACTGCACTAATTATTTGTTGCTCCTACAGTGAATATTGTTCATAATGAGAACCTAAAATTACCCCTTTTCTGACTTTACATAGAATTCAATTACGCCTTGTAACTTAGATATACCTACGCTTGGAGCCTTGGTTGGTTAAAACTTTAGGGCGTGTACGCTGTATGAAGCATTTGCTCCAAGGGGAATAACTGACCTGCAATCTGCAAGGGAAGCAGCAAGAGGCAGCCGCGAGTCTCCTTGTGAACACCATGGCCTCTTGCCTGGTGTTATCATGGAGATGCATGCGGAATGCTCGACCAGGCCCACACAGGCAACGCTGGGTGGAGCTGGATGTTTCATTCGCGATATACAGAGCCTCGCCGTTCGGTACCCTCACTATGTATCGGTTTTCCGACTCGATTTTTGATGTCACTGAAATGTTGTTAAGGTTTTTTTAAGTATGCACATAGAGCTTTGAGTTTCCAGTCTTTCCAAAGGTACAACAACTGCTGTTAGCGTTTATAAAGGACTCCACACACCGACCCGCCGACATTATGTCGGCAAAATTGTTGTCGGCAAGAGATGAGCAATTTTTGGACACTACAACTTGAGTGTCGCTGAACAACTGAGCGCAACACTGAAACTTTAGCAATTAATATTGAAAAATTGGCCGTCGGCACAAGTTAGCAGGTATGCATACGTTCACAATGCTTGCTATTACAACTCGGTGCCACACATTTATGCCACATAATGTGTTATTGAGAAAATAAGTAATGTCTATCGGCCCTGGGATCTTGCTCTCTTATGAAGTAACTGAAATGCCGGAATGCATCCAATTTTCAGGCCTTTTGTTTTATTTCAGACTAGTGAAATATTTGCAATGCGTGTTATCAGCTATTGAGGCTTATCTACTCTGATCCTTTTGTTTACAAGTGTTCGATTGTGTCGTTTGCATAAAGCTGCAAGTCTAGCGGTGACGAGATGAAGATATTATTGTTACCATCTAGTGCCTTCTTTACGATGGATTAAGCCTTTTATTGTAAACTGGCTTTAGGTCACGGTTGTGACCACAGTTTCATCGGGGTGTAGGTAGAAAATTATTCCACGGACACAAAAAAAAAGTATCCTGTACATTTATGTATGTTCTAATCCAGGCCGTGGTCTACCTGTTTGCCATATTTCATCGAAATAAAGGTTATAAACAGACAGACTTATTTTCCCATTTATAAATAATTATGGATCTCTACCGGAAGAAAGGTTACCACACCAATCGATCGATGGTAGAATGGATAAGTCGACGTCGATCGACAGTTTCTACTACACCAATTGTTCGACCGTCGTCATTTCTACCATAACCCCTTAAAACGACCTGTGGTAACACCCTAAAATAGACGGCATCTACAATGTGCAATCGATTGTTGACGTATCATGCCTGTGAGTCATTTGTTTGAGTTATGTCCAATATTTTTAGCAAGATAAACGAAATTCCTTTGAAGTCAAAGTCGAATAATTTATATTACCTACTTAAGCAAATACCAGCCGATGAACTCGATCCAATCAATACCTACCCCGAAAAATGCTAACAAACAGGACCTAAGATTAGTATTGTTATGTTAGGCTTTGTTTTATAATTATTGAAGTTTTATTTCTGGTAGCCGTTGAATTATATGGATATACTTACGATCAGTCAGCTCTACAGTTTGCTGGATCAGAAGGCTGGACACTCCAATGAGGAAGTCCAGTCCATGCACCGGAATGAACTGGCCTCTGGTATTTGAGCTCCAATCCAATGTGGACACTGGCAGTTGGGCTCGGTTGTTTTCTGAAGATTTTTTTTGATTCTGTTATTCCAGTTTTGATCGAGAAACTGACTCGAGACAAGAGTAATAGTGAAAAACTACGTGCTTACACACCTCATTATAGGTATTGGAAAATCTAGGCTCCCGGCCATTTCATAATATATTATTTCATTAAATCACACCAAAAGGAATTGATAAAATATATATGGTAACCAAATCTATGTTAATCTTCTACCTTTCTCATCAGTTTGATTATAAATCTTTAGAAAATACTTTTCTTACTTACCATTTGTAGGTTGCACACTTATAACTAAATCAGGTCTCACAGGTGTTCCATCGTCTGCGAAAAGAATATCATTATCGAATCAATCGGAGACAAATAGTTCAAGTTCAAGGATGAGAATAAAACTGAGACTTTTTTTATTTTTCTGTGTGTGGATCATCTACATTCAGTACGGTATAGCTAGCTCAGCTTCAGCAAGACATCTACCTACAGGAAAAACTACAGCACATACATGATTCAGAATAACTCTATGCCTTTTGCTTGGAAAACCCAGTTCACACTTTCCGTCTAACTAACAACAAATACTTCAAAGTTGATTAATGTCGATTAATGTCTTTGATCGATGACGTTGGAAATTATCTTAATTGCTCTTTGTTTCAGCAAGCATTTCGTGTTCAAACTTATAATCATTAGACTCCTTATCTATTTCATAATTTACACCATAATTAACTTTGTTACCTTCAGTTGCGCCACGATTATCAATCCCTCTGACTTCTGTTCTTAACTCTGTACCTCCAGTGTCATCCATTTTTGAAATAGCTTCGTTTTCGCACAATTTTTCACAAGCCGCTTCACTTTGTACAGATATTTATATGTTATTTGTTGTCAATGCGTGGTCAAACTGTGTTATCGACAAGTTTTTACTCGTCGTTATCGAGTTATCAATAAAAGATATCTCAGCGTTATTATCGAGTACCTAGACATCGATATGTTGTACGGCGATTGGTACGTTAATTACATCAACAGTAATCATGTGTGTAAGAACATGCGTTTGTGTGTGTCTTCCTTAGAAACAGCGTTTTTTAGATGTTTAGTACGTCATGGAATTATTGTTCTTGTACTTTTTTAATTAATGCTTTTAAAACCCTTAATTATTGTGAGTTAATTTGTCTTAATGGAAATAACAATCTGATCGGAAATTTTAGTACAATTTACAGGTAGAGGAAATACAGGGTGTAGAAAAATTTAGATATGATTGAAACAATTTTTATTGAAAACCATTTATATTCGGGTGTTAGTAATAATTACTTGAACAAAGTGATAACATTCAAGTCGTTAAAATGACCGGTACATACCGTACAGTATTTTTAATAAATTACATTCATATATTCTATCTAATTCTCATCACTCCGACTAACATTTATTGTAAATGTCAAGATAAAACATTGTAAATTTCGCATAGGGAGTTGTAAACGACGCGGTCAGATTCGGTACAAAGGACACATTTGAAGCCAAATTTTGATCGGAAGACTTAGAGGGCGAGTGCAATACCCACTCGCGTAAAGACACTTGGTGACGTCAGACCGGAGGCGACGCCACGCGTGCTAACGAAACGATTATTGTCCTAGTATAGTCTAAAGTGCCGCGCTAGGCTAATGCAATATGCGCTCTCAATCTCAGGCCTGATGGTTGACTGTGGGGCGAACTGACAAAGCAATACCGTTTATGACTCTCTTTTCCAATCTTTCTTCTTTATTCCTAAATATATTTTTAATTAAACGAATAGAAAATATAGATATAAATAAAGGTACACATCTATGTAAAATGTACCTATATGATATTTCTCAATACATTGGAATATATTTCCATTTATAATAGTCTCATATTTTGGAATTACATTTATTTTACATTTAGTATTTTGATTAGTTTCAATACTTGGACACACTTAAATACAAATATACGTAAGTAAGTACTTAACAACAATAAAGTTACCATCTCAATACATTCATAACCACATCGATTTACCGAGAACCTCACAGCTAATCCTGCCCCGAGTTCCGTAGCATTAGATGAGTCTACACTTGAAATACAATCGCAAAAACATATCTAGCAAAAGTCCATACAACGTTCAATATAATATAATAATAATAATTTCAAATTACATTTAACAATGAAAGCGTAGAATTATCGCATAAGTAACAGCTAGCCGACGTAACTATTGAGATCAACTTTGTGTGAACCTTAACGCTATATCCCTACGGGTCTATGGCTGGTTAGACTCGTACGAATACATTAACAAAGTTTTAACTAGATAATACTAATGGTGAAACGATATACCTTTATGTGACGATTTCAAAGAAAGTAGATTAATACCATCGGGTCACGAGTACAGCTCGCCGAGAGACATGTAGAGAAAGCCCTAGTCCATTACAAATGTGACGTGGCTGAAGTGATTCTCGTTTGAGTAATGTCGTATGCGTGTGTTGCTAGTCTATCGCTGGAAGGCTCGCTGCCAGCCAAGGTTGAGCTTGAGCGTGGCAGGTAGACAAGGGCTGGCCTCGCATTCTCCGTCGAGCTCGTCAGCCAGGTTGTCGTGAAGCTCTCGAAGCGCCATCAGCGCAGAGCGAGCAGCCCGTTGACAACTCATATCTCCTTCGCAAGTTGTATCAGCTTCAGAAAGGAATACCAGGTCGCAGGTCGTTGGTGGGGCTTCTCCCTATAAGGAGAGACAAATATTAGATCTCAATAAAACATCTTCTTAAAAATAGCATACGATGAATGAAAAGAACTTCTTACGCAAAGATAGCAGATCTGATGCAAGCTACAAAGCGGTAGGAACAGCTGTCCGCGGTCGCCAGCCAGCAAGTCTACTCCTCGGCAGCGCTGCACAATCTTCGCGAGTACCGGGCACGCGCCAGACGCACCTACTACAAAATGCAATTTGGTAAATATTATCTTTGTCAATGATGATCGACGATGTGATCTTCAAGGCTTTCAGTTTGCCTAATTACCTGTATTCATTGCAGGAGTGCGGTGTCGGCCGCTGCCACCCATGTAACCTTCAGAGAATTGCTCCTCAGTTTTTCCATTCAAATAGTGGCCAGCTCCTTGTTCATCTTCGAAGTCATTGTTCCTTTCATCTCCCTTTTCAAATCCTGGAATATCATTACTCAGAATTTCCACTTTCTCTTTCTTCACGGCAACACGTTTGGCTTTGGCCTCATCAGTGGGAATAGGACCCGGTTGCGTATTCGGTTTCGTCTTTTGAATTTGCAGACTTTGTTTAAACTCTTTCAATGCCTTCCTCATTTTTTCCAAGCTGTAAGCGGCTGCTAAGCGTGACAGCAGTTTTTCTTTCATTTCCTGTTCCTCTTTGGAATCAAGCTGTTCTCCGACGTTTGAGTAATGTAGTGCTTCATCAACAATTAGTCCCTCCATGCTTCTTAGTTTCTTGTCAATATTGTCAAGTTTAGAATCATTGTCAGAAGCTGAACTCCTCTTGTCTTCATTCTGAACTGCAAGATGAGCCCTGTCTATTTGAATTTCAGTTTCTTCGTTGGGCTGCTTCGTTTCAACGTAGTTCCTTTTAACATTGCTGTGTTTACGAAATGAATTTAAGGGATAAATCACTTCCTTGTTGAAGGTGTCAAAATATTGTTTCCTCAGTCTGTCTTGGGTTAAACCATTTACAAATGAAACCTGTTTGTTTGTGCGTTTATCAATTCCGAAGTAATCAGTCCAATCAATTGACTTCTTCCTAACAATAATGGGCTTGTCTTTATCGCTGTGGTCGTGATCCTGCGCGTGATCATGGTCATGAACGTGTGTATGGTCATGATCATGTGAGTGACTGTCGTGGGTATGCTCATGTTCGTCATCGACTTCTTTTCCGGATAAGCCTGGATGATGAATACTATGACCGTGGTGTTCGTGGCTATCATCGTCATGCACAGCTGAAGTGTTGTGTTCATGGGTGAGATTGTGAACTGGTGTTAGCATTGGTGGTTTTACTTCATGCTCGTGCTCGTGCTCCTCATGATCAGTGTTTCGTTTCACAGGATTTTTAATAATTTCAATCTCGGAATCTCCAAATATTTTTGAAAGATCTTTAATTAGCTTAGGATCAGTACCGGCGCTGCTTCGGAACGATTTCGCTGTATCGCGTTTGTTTTGGTTTGGGGCAAACCTTTTCTTTTGGGTATTAAGGCTATAAGAGCCACTACTGCGTTTGGTGACAGGAAAACGTTTTTCAACTGCATCGTAAGTGTATTGATCTTCATCTGCTAAATCAGAGATGCTATCATCATCGAGAGGTTGGAACGCGATAGCGTACTCTTCACGAAGATCATCTTTATCATCATCAGAAACATCATAAGTATTGTAATTATTGGGGTCTACTGGCCCTGGGATCGGGCTCTTCCTGTTATCATAATCGAACAAGATTGGTCGATCGGAATCGGAGTCGGAACTTCGCTTCCTTTTGAAAGCAATAGGACCCCAGTTATCTGGGTATCGTTTCTTAACGATTTTCTCTTTGTAAAGTTTTACAATGCCTTGTGGAGCAGACTCGACATTGTTGGCGTGTTCCTTGTTGTACTTGTACTTTGACCAAAGTTGTCCAAGAAGCAGTGCATATTCAGCATCATTGTCAGGTCCCTCTTCGAGATCCTTCTTCTCCTCAGCTTCGTTTTTATCCATGAACAGTTCTCGTAGCCTGTCATTGTCAGAGTGGTGACTCCTCTCACGAAAAGCTGATTCTTTCTTAGCAGCAGCAGTAGCAGTATTCTTCTTCTTGATTAGTTTGTATTCATAGGCTTCTGGTGGCCTTTCATCGTTGTCTAGTAACTTCACGATATATTTTTGGTTTGGTTCATCTTCAATGTCTTCAACATCAACGCCGTAATCGGGTTCTGAAATGAGAACATTTATCAACATTAAAATCATTTTATAGTCAGCTTTTATACTTCATAGGTAAAATGTTAACGACTAGCGAATGCTATAATGGAAACAGTTAAACTAATGTGTTCCTAGACCGAAACTAGCTTGAAACAACGATCGAAGAGTCGTAAATAATAAATGAGATGTAAGTAGCGTGAACCGCCAGTTGTGGAAATACGACTATTGCCTCCTAAAATGACGATAAAAATAATCATCTTTTAAAACATACCAGGGTATCCTTGCGGTGGTACGAACTCGTACAGCGATTCGTAGTCGGGTTGCGGTAGGAGAGGTCCATGCATGCGCCCGCGCTGCCGACGCTGCAGCGCTTCAAGCGCTCCTCGCAGCGATGATCCGCCGCGGTCGGCGCACGCGCAGGACAGCGCGCACGCCGCTAGAACTAGCCATGTTAGGCTCATTGTTGGCGATGTGGCTTCTGGAAAATGGGTAAAAGAAAGTTGATTTTAGTTGGAAATATAATGCTTGAACAATTCTTTACCAAATGAATTGCAGTTGTATCCTTGCAGTTGTACCTAAGTTAATTTTGTAGAAACTTTAGTCATTAATTTATAGTTCTTGTAGTTCTGATTAAGTTACATAGCCCTAGGAAGGTTTGAAGTTTTCTGCTGTAAAGATCGATTTACTAAGAATTCTAATAAATGTGTTGCCAAATTATTTCTGTAAACCCTTCTTAAATAACGACCTAATTAAAACCGGAGACAAATTCGCATTATCTTAACTTAAGATCAGATTTATGGCAACGTTGTTAATGCACAATGTAATTTACTCTAATAGGTATAGGTACGGAAGAAAATTAAAAAACCTTTTACAAAATTAAAGATCAGCTATGGATTTTACTCGGAAGTTAAGTGCAAAGGAAACTCTTACTTTTTCAGCAATTAAATTACAGAGAGTTCTCCGTATTATATATTGTTTGATTTTATCTTCACTTTACCTAAATGAGTTGTTTAATTTCGTAATACGGTGAAAACGTTCCAAATATTTTCAGTTTTTGATGCTTTTCATTCTATTTGTTTCAATTCTTAGAGTGATTAGGGATGACAGCGTGGATTTAGAGAGACAGGGGCAGCTTCAATTACGTATGTTTTCGAATGAATAAGTAATTTAATTTTCCTACGTAGGAATAATTATCCTATGGATAACATTGTGAATGGACGTTTCGAAAGCAGCCTAAGACCCTTTTTAAACAAACAATGTATTAGCCAATCTAACATCCGAATCCAATCTAAATTCCTCTCATTAATCGGAATGCGACGCGGTCCAATAAACACGTAATGTGCGGAATATTCTGCCCTGGACACGTAGCTCTGTGGGTGGTATTATGCCGATGATGATATTAGATATAGATGTCTGTCCAATATTGGACTTTCATTGCGGTCTGAGTAAAGGTTTAGTTAAACCGATACGGACAAATTGCGATCATCATCTGCCTAGCCTTTTCCCAACTATATTGAGTTCGGCTTCCAGTCTAGCCGGGTGCAGCTGAATACCAGTATTTTATATGGAGCGACTGCCTATCTGACCTCCACAACCCAGTTAGTACTGGGTAATACGATACCCCTTGGTAAGACTTGTTGTCAGACTTTTTGGACCACAAATACGGACAAATTGGGATCGCTGATAGATAACAAACTGAAATATCCGTCCGTAGAGGTGTCCACAGCCTGTTAGTAAGGCCAATTGAAAGGGTTGTTCAAAGCGATAAGCTAAGTCGGCACAGCTACGGTCGTGTATCCATACGAATACTTATATTGGAAGCAGCAATTCAAACTTTCTTACGTTTTTTGCAATTATCAGGTCAGTGTCCGGCTGTACGTTGATTAAAATGTGATTCGCGACCGTAACAAATATAGCTTTACAGAGTTATAGTCACTAAAATCATCAATAAAAACCTCCAAGTTCATTAAATCCCATTGAATGACTATTTCATGAAAAAGTCATTCATACCTGAAAATTGCAAAAAAACGTAAGAAAATGTTTACTTCGCGGGCTACCATGGAGCTTCCACATTAAGGATCGGTAAAACGAACAAACATACAAACTCTCAACTCAGCTCAAACATGCACACCTTCATATAAATATTACTGAAGTATCTGTGAGTGTCCGGTTTCCACAAACATGTCCGTACCTATTTGAATGATCTTTTCATCTAGTTTCTCGGTAAAGCATATAATGATTCACTGCCGTAATATTGATTTATTGATCTGATATCTAACAAATTATATTTATACACAGGAATATTTTACTACACACTCTAGAATCGACTATACCATCGAAATAACGTCGGCAAACTATGTAATTATGTTAATGATTGTTTACTCATTGCTGATTATTACGTGAACATTGAAGAAAATGCTGAAAATTATTCGTTTTATAAATAGCCGTTCGTTATAAATGCCCGTTCGTTATAAATGCCCGTTCGTTATAAGGCCAGGGAACGTATAATAAATCGTAGGACATCATATTTTCATGCTTAGTCCCGCCTGTCGCGTCGCCTTTGATAAAAACAAAAGCCTTTCTATCAGTAGGTATATTTTTTCAGAAGATATCCTATCAGACAGTTATGGAAGTTTATTTTATTAAGAAAATCCCTGATTCCTCAACAAAGTTTTTCCGTGTGTCGTAGTAAAATCTTACTTTTTTAGAGACGGTTGTTTGTTTCAGGAAATATCCATTATTGCAACTATTTATTAGCATTAACAGATTTACGCTATTAATATTACTTTTTGTAAAGAATTTATCTCTTTCGGTAACGTAAAACGTATGTAAGGACCAATAAATCTGATCTTATTTTTCAAACAATAAAAGCTGCATGAAAAGCTGTAAAGTTCCGATATGTGAAACCTATAAAATATCGTGTCTTATTTTATTTTCCTTTTCAAATTATCTCGGCATTTAATACTACGGTGTATTCGGCTTGAAAGTTATTGTAAGAAGAAAAGCAATAAAAAACCTTACCTACTTACTGATTGTAGTATTTTTAATATTTTTTTCCTCCCGTTTCAAAACGAGCTAAACCTACCTATTACCTAAACAAAAGCTTAATTACAATGACATTGACTTGACAGAAGGGCCGCTGTTACCTATTGGTAAATATTTTGAGACAGTATCTAAAAACAAGATGGCCACGATAACTCTAATTTTGACAGCGGCTCAATAGATCCTTGTACCTACAGTATACATATAGTAGTTTTTTTTTAACATATAGTATAAATACCTACTTAATTAGGTATTCAAAGACACATCAATAATGAAAATAATATTCAGCAGACGTTCTATCCTAGCCAGCCATTCGACTCCAAGGAACGTGGAGAATGTCCTTTATATTAAGGCCAGCGTACCTAAGTCCTCGACGCGGAGATATGAAGCCTCATGAATATTACATGGGGGACGTGATGAATTGCGTTCTACTGTCGAACTCCTACGGTTCAATTCATGATGTCATCGGCTTAGGGCAATATTATGGTCTTACGGCTGTGTTGATATTGAATAATGTTTGAGTATTTATGTAATCTGTGATATTGATAACAAATAGTTATCTAGACGTTGTTAGTAACTTAGAATGTCTACCTAGTGAGGATTGTAAATTGTTTTCAATATTTCTTATTTGTTACTGAAAGAGTGGAAGGTTATGGGGAAATCCTTTGCCCAGCTGTGGGATAACATATGTTAAAAAAATTGTTTCTAAAAATAAATTACTTGATTATGATGTTTTGCTTCCTTTTTACTTCATTTTCCGCCACTATAGTTTACTCTCCTTATTCTTGGTAACTTTAATTTTTTCTGACATTCAAAAGTGCCTGTAATGCTCGTATTGAAATAAATGCTTTGAGTTTGAGTTTGAGTTTGAGTTTCTTTCATACTGATAAGGTTTAGCTTTTTAAAAGCTTCACGCTTGGTAGACATACTAACTAGAGCTGTATAATGTTATGTCTCAATAAGTGAGTTATCGCGGCCAAAGTGCCTCTTATTATAGGGACCTACCGCAGAGCAATAGTCGTTAATGAGACCGTTACCTACCAGCCTATAATTTTGTAACCGGCATCACCACTAGGTATGATAACATTCCTATTACATAAACTGTGTTAACAAAATAACCCAGATGTTACCATAATTATTATTAAGTTACCATTGTTTTTCTTCCATTTCTCCATCGACATCATCTGCCTAGCCTTTTCCCAACTATGTTGGGGTCGGCTTCTAGTCTAACCGGATGCAGCTGAATACCAGTATTTTACATGGAGCGATTGCCTATCTGACCTCCAGTTAGTACTGGGTAATACGATACCGGTAAAATACTGGAATTTAGCTGATACGGGTAGCCGGAAGCCGACCCCAACATGGTTGGTTGGGAAAAGGCTAAGCAGATGATGATGGTTATGAAATAAAGATCAATAGGTATACAAAGTATAGTGCCTGCTTGGGATCGAACCAAATACTCGAATAAGCTAGGACCAATACCATTGGGTCACCGCTGCACTACAAGCAGTCAAAAAGAAAATCGAATCCGGTAACCTTTGTCGTCAATTCCAGGCTTGGTGGTCCTCCTTGGTAGGTGTCTCACTGACTACCTGTAACGACTGTCAAAGATCTACAAATGACAGTCAGGACCAAGTACGTAATGGGCGGTCACTCATCCTCAGACCAACCTAGGCAAGCACGGCTTAACCTAAAGATCGACCGGAGCGACTGTTATTATTTACCCACGAGCTCCTTCCATTTCTCCATCGACGAGTAATAATATTTCAACATTCCCACGTGATATGTCGTTCAAAAGATTGTGGTGAGGTTAAAGTCGGAATAGATAACACAAAAGATTTCGTAGAATTCACTAAAAATGTTGATATTGTAGCTTTTAGCATATTAATGATAAAACTCACACTGTCACTTAGGGGGGATATTTTCCGGGATTATCAATTATTCTGAGCTAATTTCAGAATTAGCTCAGAATTCAGGATTAGTGTAGGTTTAGTTATAAACCGTGAAAGCTTAATACAGGGTTTAATGATGAAAAGTGGAGAAAATGTTGTAATTTTTTTGGCTCCATTTTAACAATAATTTAAACGTGTTAATACTTTGTTACATTAATACACTCTTAAATCTCTCTTGACAACAAAATAAATAAAACAACTGAGAATTTAGATGTCTAATCATTAATGGCGTATTGTATCGTTTCACAGTTTCAAAACTTGAAGCCAAAGTAAAAAGAATCAAGTTTATTCCGACCTACTTGTTAAATGGGCTCATTATTTAATCAGGAAGATTTTCCAAAACCATACACCCAAAGTAACCTGAATTTAAAGCCCAGACATTTGTCAATGTGATGTGCTAGAAAACTTGAGCTTTCATCATAAATAATGTGAGATATAATATGGCTCATAGTATCATCAATCATGCTGCTATGTACAGTGATTAACTACATTGTACATACCATGATAATACATCATGTTTTAACAAAGAGAATATTCCTACCGTATACCTACGTACTACGAATTTTCAGCCTTTTTTCAACAGCTTCATACTCCATTTATCTTTTAACAAATTTAATTATATTGTATAATTCAATGTGATTTTCTCTGATATTTCTGTATTAGGCCTTTCAAAACAGAATATGAAAATATTGTTTTTGTGAGAAACTCGCCTTGAGCTTTATTACCCGACTGTGGCGAAGCCCAAAAGGATGGTTATGGTTATGGTAAGGTTAATTTATTTTTCTGCCAAAACCATAGAGTGGTGTATCAGAATGAAGGGTTTTAAAGGTGATTACAACTATATGTTTAAAAGTAATTTGAAATGACAGAACGTGAAAAAGGTGAAAAAATCGTACCTATAATAAAAAGTTAAATCTCCCGCGAAATATGTCGAACGAACATATTGTACGAACTAAAAAGATGGAAATTAAAAAAGTTAACAAAAACCAAAAGACCGACTGCAGGACAAAAACTGAAAACCTGAAAACAAGCAATTTTAATTAAATAGAAGTTGGAAAGAATCCACTTCTTTTTTAAATTTTATATTCAAATGGGTTACTCGAAAATACTTATAATGAAAAAGATTTAGATTTTATTTTACTGAATAATGTATGATTGCAATCAATTTTGGATTAAGAATACCTACAAACATTATTTAAAGTACAAAAGCTGTACCAACTTGTTCAAATAAAGACCCATTTTAACTCGCTTTTATTCCCATCACCTGTAACTAATTAAAATCTTCCGGTTTCCGATTGAGCTGAAATTGTGCATACCTACATGTTTAGTTTGGATGACAATGCAAATTGAGCTAAGTGACGCCATTTTAAATCCAAGATGGCGGACTCCCAAAGATGGCGGACTAGTATTTTTTTTATGAATTCCTATGATATCGGTAAGAGATGAAAGTGACGAGTTCAGTTTTTTAAATTATTATAGTCATCTATCTGAATACCTCTTACTCTAACACATGTCTGCTGGAGATAAACTAGAAAATGTTTTTGAATAATAAAAGGGAAGCAGGAGTTTCCTGACGACTTTTATATGAAGCTGTCATAAATTCAGTTTTCACGGGACCGTGTTTCATGTGTAGGTGTTGTGTGAGCCGTGTTCCGGCGGGCGCGGGATGGCGGAATAAACTTCTTGTTGGCAAGGAAATGTTTTTCGCAGGAAATAAACCTGAACATGAATAGATCAGTTGCTAGTCGCTCTATGAAAGAAAGCAGACCCCAAACATGTATGGGACAAGACTTGGCAGATGACCTGTTAAGGTAAGCTCAGAAAAAGAAATATTCAAATCAAAGTTTTTAGTCATTTCTTGTAGTTAGAAGGGTAGAACTAATGAGGTACAAAGTACACTTAGTACAAATCATTAGACATACTTAGGCAGATATTATGTCTAATAATTTTTCGTGCGTTTTCGGGTGTGAAATCATCAAATGACCGTTCCCGCTCTGGGCGGAGTGGAAGGGAGTGTTAGTCTTGCACTGACTAAAACCCATCCATGTTCCTTCTTAGCCCTTTGTATTCCAGGGCCGCGGTATCTCTTTCGAACACTCCTGCAGCGCGATACCAGGACCTTAAAGCTGCCTAGCTCAAAATGATTAAAAAGTATAATAACCATATTATAATAATCAGAGTGTCTGACAGTAATAATGCAGAAACTAGTTGTTGAATACAAAATGCTAATAGGATTAGATTTTGTGGTATAAAGAGAATTAAAAGTAAACCGACTTGAATAAAATAAATCTTAAAGTAAGATTTTGTTGAGTAATTCAAAAGTTGAAAACATGTAATTAAATATGAAAAAGCCTTACAAATGGGATAACAGATTCTTTGTGTCCTTATTAAGAAAAGCTACTTGTATACCGAGAAACTCTGAAAGTAACGAACTAAAACATGAAAAGGAAATACTTATTATTTTCTTCTATCTTTCTTTCCTTATTTTGTTAGGCTCCATGTCTGTATTTAAATATCAAACGGTTTTCGCGAAGACAGACTGTTTTTCTTTTGTTTTATTTTCAGTCACGTCTTTTTTCTTTTATCTTTTATTTTTACGAAAATATTGTTTATGGCAAAGGCTGCTTTTCACGCGGATGAAGTTATTTTGCATGTCTAATGGCGGGAGATTTATTCTAAGTCACGTAGTCTATTAAAGAATTATTTTGAGTGGCAATGCTGCTTCATGACAATTTTACAAACAATTTTTTTTTAAATGTTAAATCATGTTTTACCGTAGGGCTCAATGTAACGAAATAAAACATTGCGCTGATGGATGCATTGAATAGTATAGGAGGCATGAAGTTATTTAAAGTAAAGTGAATAACATTAAAAACAAAACATGTGAATAAGTTGGAAGGTATGATACAGAAAAAAAAAGATTGTAATGATAGGAAGAATCTTCGCTCTTGGCTTCGATAAGGTCCTTTTTATTACAACACTTTTTATATAAACATAAAGTCAGGCCTTTTTCGCATGGGTGTAGGCAGGATCTACAGAACGCCTCCTGCTACCATCCTTACATACTCCTTGTCTCCTGTCGCTTCGTCCACGTTCATATCCATTCCACGGTCACACACGCTCGTCCAAAGACTTATGTACAAACTGTCAAATTTATGTAATAGATTTTCAACTTTATCACTAAACCATATGGTTCAAGGTTGATTGGGATTTGACAGTTTCGGGTATCTTGATGTGCTGGCGTCTGTACAACACAACAGACAACAATTCAACCAAATAACTGCAAATGATTTTCTCAACCACCCCAGTCTGTATTTAAAACAAGTAAAATTAAGAAGAATATATGAGGCTCATCACCTGTTAATATTCGTATTCCTTTTTTAAACACTTTTCTTATAAACTACAAGGGATTAATAACATACGTAAATACATTAACTCAAGCCTTTTTCCCACGAGGCTAGGCAGAAACCACAAAACACCACCTGCGAAGATCCTTACATACTCCTTTTGCCTCATCAACGTTCAAAAGCGATAAATGCTGATAAATCCAAATTCACGGAATGTACTAAAACGCTCTCTCCAGATCGAGCCTTTACGGCTGTAACATAAAACCGCCCCTTCCATGTTTTAATCCCAAAGGACCAAATTTAAGAACGCAGTACAAAATTCTCGCATGAAAGACCATTCTTTTTTTCTGGTTTCTAAACTACAAACTTTATGTAAGTTAATTTAATTAAAGGACTTACTAAGTTTTGCATACTATGATGGATTGTCTTTGCTGAACTTCAGAACATCAAGTTATGGAAAGTTTTCGAAAAACTTCACCTCGTGATATTAAAAAAGCCATGCAGACATGCAGCTGTACGTGCCTAATCTGAGTTCTATCTAGGCCAGCAGCTGAAGTGATTCGTCCATAAAATGTAAAGCAAAATATGTTATTCTGCAAAAATCTTGAGACTGGCATGGGTGCAGCATTGCCTTCCTTGTCACTCAAATAAAAAAATAAAATAAAATAGTTTAGTTGAACCTTCAAGTACAAAATATGATTTACAGTAAAAATAGGCCTTCGGGTAAGTAAAGTAGCAACCGGTACCTAAGCTAAGATAAATTAATATCTTTTACTTATCAGGCATCAGCGCTCATCAAATATGCACATGCAAAAGGTGTGATTATTATAATGCAAAATTCAACCGAAAGCTTTATTTGACACGTGGTTCATCCTTCTACGGGGCTACCTTCAAATCAAAATCAAATCATTAATTCGAGGAGAGCCGAACCTTTGGCCAACTGTTGCGATATGAAGACTTAGGTGCTCCTCTTGACCGTTTCATGTAATTGTGGTCGTTCGAATTTTCAGCGGCTTATGTTCAGTACCTATTAGATGTTTCCGGGGCACAGATTCCGGGATAATATTTATAATGATGATTATCTACAGGGTATTATAATTATATATACTCGAGGAGAGGAGCTCGTGGTCTACATAATAACAGCCGCTCGGGTCAATCTTTAGGTTAAGCCGTGCTTGCCTAGGTTGGTCTGTGGATTGGTGACCACCCATTACATACCGAATTTCCTCCGTGCTTCGGAAAGCACGTTTAGCCGTTGGTACCCAGTACTAACTGGGTTGTGTAGGTCAGATAGGCAGTCGCTCCATGTAAATTACTGGTATTCAGCTGCAGCCGGTAAGACTGGAAGCCGACCTCGATATAGTTGGGAAAAAGCTTGGCAGATGATGATTCGAGGAAAGGCCTAAAAGGTACCTGCCAGAAATTGTACACTTTTTGTTCAACTTTCAGTTATTTTTAACAGTGCGCTTTTAGGATTTGTTACTTGCAGTCGTTTTCAAGTGATCTAATTGTTTCGTCCTCATTGATTCACGTTGACGTAATATTTTATTTTCGTACATCAGTAGTTTTATACTTAGTAATAGTTCAGCATTGTAGGACTTGAACCAGCTCACCAGCTGGCGACATGTGGGTGTACACAGCTTCTAGGGTCTCACACGCGTGGTGTTATGGGATTATCTACCTACAAAAGCCTGGCCTATAAAGGGTGTAATAAGACCCTTAACGAAGCCGAAAGGTACTTGTTCTCCCCGTCATTGCGATTTTTTTTTGTTCTAGACCATACCTGGGAACCTAATAGTTACGGAGATATTTGGGGTCAAAGTTCCAACTTTTGCACAAGTTTTTTTTTAAATACATGTTTTTAACGTAAGATTTTTACTGTAAACACCTCCACGGCCCCCTTACTACTCAATCCATCCATCAGCACAATGTTTTGAGTGCGTTACATTGAGTCCTACCGTAAAACGTGATTTTTCACCCCAAAAAAAAGTCGTTTCCCACCAATAATTTTTGCGTTAAGTTACTTAGTTTGATGTACATAATGCTTGGATGTTGGCTTCGTTAAGGGTCTTGTATTAGTTACCAAGGACTACCAGCTAGAATACATAAGCCTAAATATATACTGAAATCCGAACCGAAGATACCTTTAAACCCTTCTCCAATCCGACAGGTAACCCAAGTACGCAATCACATTTTTAGGTATTTAGGTCTTACGAAACCTGATCCCAAACCTGTGTTAGAAATGAGTTTTATTTGACGATTCTATTTAAACTTTCTGATACGAATTTTCCAGCCAATTGGCCCGAATAATTCGGGATTAGGAATCCTTTCACCGTTTTTAATGGCTTGCTTTGCTCACAAAAAGGTCACGTCTTTGTTATTTCGAAGTTACCTACATACAATGTTTTGTTATACAGGCTGAAAAGAGATTTATTTGTTTTTTTTTTGTTTTCTGACTATAGCAATGTTTTTGGTTACTTTTACGTCTTTTTATTAACAATTAGCAACCCGTCCCGTCTGGTCTGTATGGTTTTTTGTAGAAACGGGATGTTTACTGTTCGTGTTGAGTTCCCGTTTGTTTGTGTTAATGATAAGGTTAGTGACAGTTTAACAACTTATATTGACAAACCTTTCTTCACAAAGATTTCATAGTTGAAATAATGGTGAAAACCGCACTAAATACCGACTTAAAGTTAAGAAGAATAAGGCAGTCAAACAGAGTGTAATGTTATCATTATTCCAGTTTATAATATGTAATAGATAGGTTAATCTTATTTATGATAAGACTAGCTGTTGCCCGCGACTTTCGTCCCCGTGAAATTATTATAATATATCATTTTAAAATGATCATTATAAAGGGTGTAAAAAGACCCTTAACGAAGCCGAAAGGTACTTGTTCTCCCCGTCATTGCGATCATTTTTTTGTTCTAGACCATACCTGGGGAACCTTCTAGTTACGGAGATATTGGGGGTCAAAGTTCCAACTTTTTCACAAGTTTTTTTTTAAATACATGTTTCTAATGTAAGATTTCTACTTTAAATACCTCCACGACCCCCGTACTATTCAACCCATCCATCAGCACAATGTTTTGAGTGCGTTACATTGAGTTTTACCGTCAAACGTGATTTTTGACCCCAAAAAAAAAGTCGTTTCCCAGCAATAATTTTTGCGTAAAGTTACTTAGTTTGATGTACAGAATGCTTGGTTGACGGCTTCGTGAAGGGTCTGTTTACACCCCGTATAACTTCTCTATTTGAATCGTATATTGTTAACAAGTCAAGGGTTTTAATTTATTGCACGGAACTCTAATCCTTTTTATAGAATAAAAGCAGCCCAAGTCACTCCTTATAACATCAGTTATCCAATAAAAATCCCCTTAAAAATCGGTACAGCCATTTCGGTGATTAGCCGGAACAAACAGACAGGTAGACAGGCAAATAGACAAAATAAAAAAATAAAAAAATATTATAAGTACTGTACATACTTTCATAATATGTATTTAGTAAAAAGCTGCAATTTTATTTATTTGTATGTTGTATGTATAAATAATTCTTCTTTGAGAACAATCGAAATTCATATCATTATATTACGAGTTTACGACACAACCTGAAGTTTAAAACAAGGCTAATTGTGTCAGCACACGATATTGTTTTCTAAGGAGGTTTATAAATACTAAGAACTGCTATCCCACCTACTGTTCCTAGTAAGATTAATTCGTTGAAATGCACTCAACTTGAATTTTTATGCTGACATCCCATATAAATATAAACGCAAATGTCTTGAAACACTGGTAACAGACGCCCTAGAAGGTCATGTACTGACCATACTGGTGATGTACCTACATACATTAGATAGGTCACATCCACATGCATAGTATTTGGCATTCGCAAAAGGTGTGCGTGTTTGACCAGATATACGTCGACGAAGCAGAAGGGGAAGGAGTATGTAAGAATCGTAACAGATGGAAAAAGGCGTGATTCTATATACTATGTATGTCCCGTATAACATGTTGCATCATTATTTCCTCTTTTTTTTTATTATTCCTGTTCAAAGTAATATAAAAAAAATCAAAATATAAAAAAATACTATCCCACCGGCACCGGGAACAGGGTCCGAGCTACCGGTGGTCAGGGCTCTTGAGAGAGGAACCTCCTAACGATAGCCGTGTCCAGAAGTACTGCTTTCTGAATCAAGCCCTTGATCCAGCTGCCAAGCGAGACTCCTCAGATGTTGGTCGAGGCTATTGGCTATTAAGCCATTTGCTGACACGACAATCGGCACAATGACTGCTCTACTCACGTCCCACTTGTCCACAACCTCATATGTTGCATTATCGTTATAATTAGTATTAGTCACAGAGAGGTGTTTATCGATAAGCTTTATCATTTATATGTGCACGTCGCTGTCCAGAACTTGCTGGAATGTTCTAAAGGGTGTAAAAAGACCCTTAACGAAGCCGAAAGGCACTTATTCTCCCCGTCAATGCGACCATTTTTTTGTTCTAGACCATACCTGGGAACCTTCTAGTTACGGAGATATTGGGGGTCAAAGTTCCGACTTTTTCACAAGTTTTTTTAAATACATGTTTTTAAAGTAAGATTTTTACTTTAATCACCTCCACGACCCCCCTAGTATTCAATCCATCTATCAGCACAATGATCTGAGTGGTATACTATACATTGAGTCCTACCGTAACACGTGATTTTTCACCCCAAAAAAAAGTCGTTTCCCAGCAAAAATTTTTGCGTAAAGTTACTTAGTTTGATGTACAGAATGCTTGGTTGACGGCTTCGTGAAGGGTCCGTTTACACCCCGTATATGCCCAAACACCTTCAGGGAACTAATAAGCGCTACCGACACTGCTTGTAGTATCTAAAAAGACATCCCATGCCATGTCCATCGTGACATCGAGTCAAAAAGAAGGAAAGACTGGAAGTCTACCTATCACGGATGTAACCGATTACCAGACAAATACAGCAAGGTTACTATTTTGCATGTCCAGTAAAGCGAAGCTTTGCATAGGTGGTCTTGGCGCTCTACTATCTACAAAAATGTAAAAACCTTCGAAAACCAGCGACTCGATACATTGAACGAAAAGCGCCAAGGTATAGTTTGCTAGAACTAGGTGTAACCTTACTTCGGCTTTTAGCCGTAACATATCCTGATGAGTTGGTACTTAAAATAAACACAAGCGTCTTTGTTTGGCGTTGTGCAGAACCTAAGGAGTATGGTGTCGATGGAAGCGACAGTGATTGTTGAGACGAGCTCGCGACACCTACTGGCTTAGGAACTGCTCTGTGTTCCCTTTTAAGTTCAGATTATTTAGTTAGTACAGTAGTGAAAGTAATTGACTCTGCAACAATGAACTGTGTACAAGTTGAAGGAGCTGTTTCTCTAGTTTACCCGTATCCCACGCTGCGCCCACAAATGTTTGACACTATGTATGTCACTTAGTACGTCCTGGCCAGGGCCATATGTACCTGGATGCGACATATTATATGTATAAAAGATCAAAAGACTCATATAAACACTGCCCTCTTTGTACATAATGAATTACAAAATTAATTTACGTAATTATGTCTTACACAGTGTACCCAGCCACCTCTATTCCTTTTAGCCTGGAATGAGCAGATGAAGTAGGTAAAATGTTTGAGTCCATTATTTTAATTAAAAGGAAGGACGTACTTCGTCTTTGTAATTTGTGTTTGCTACGTTTATTTAATTAGTTCCAAGACTATCTTGTCTGGGGCTTTTAGACTTGACTAAGAGGCTAAGTTTTTTTTGTAGATAAAGAACTGCTTTTTCTTTAGCTAAATGAATTAATAAAATAAATAAGGGTTCCGTTTTTGTTATTCGGCTGCGGAACCATCTGCCTAGCCTTTTCCCAACTATGTTGGGATTGGCTTTCGGACTAACCGGATGCAGCTAAATACCAGAATTTTACAAGCCACCACGTATCTGGCTTCCACAACCCAGTTAGTACTGGGTAATACGATACCCCTTGGTAAGACTGGTTGTCAGACTTCCGGGCCACTGACTACTTAACGCCTTTTAAAGATCTTCAATTGACAGCCGGGACCAACAGCTTCACGTGTTTTCCGAGGCACGGAGGTATGTAATGGGTGGTCACCCATCCACGGACCAACCTAGGCAAGCGCGACTGAATCTGAAGATCGACCCGAACGGCTGTTATTATTTAGCCACGAACTCCATCGCTAGCTGCGGAACCATAACGAGTGAAAACTGCCTTCTTACATTAGCTACAGGTGGTTTCGCGTAAAACAAGGTTTTTTCATGATTCAAAACAATTATAATTATTCTCCATTACGGTTAATTACTGATTTTAGATTGACTGCAGCCTCGTTGGTATAGTGCAGCTGTCAGAAGTGCTACTACGGAGCATGACGCCCTGTGTTCGATTCCCTGGTAGGCCAAAGTGTTATCGGGTTTTCCCATCAGGAATTTCTCAGTAGCAGCTCCGAGTCAGAATTTGTGTCCGGTACATAGTTATAGGCTCGCCTCCGTGGAACTTAAACAAAACTTAAAAAATGTGGGTGTACTATAGCTGTACCTGTGCCTTACCTTTCAGGGACTAGAGGCGTGATATTATATTATGTTAGGTTACTGTATCAAGTACACACTAATGACCCTCAACTGTAACCTAACATCAGGCAAAGTTGACCTTGAAATAAGCTAGTTCTTAGAGTGTCAATTTGTGACTGTTCCAGACCCTGCTGGATAAAGACAAGACCCACGTACGGTCCTAATCCTTTAAATCTACCGAACTTGATTTGGTAGACGGCTTAACGGCTAACCCACTGTTAGCCGTTAAGCCAGTCAGATTGGGTTAAATGACATTGAAATGCCTTCTAACGTTTTCAAGGTCAAAAAAAGTACAAACTTTTTTCATTTCTACGAAAGTCTCTTTGGAATAGACCGTCATCATCTGCATAATCATCAATATTAAAATCGGCTTCTAATCTAACTGATTGCAGCTGAATATCAGTGGAGCGACTGCCTCTCTGAAGTCTACAACCCAGTTCCCTGGGTAATACGTTCCCCATTGGTAAAACTGGTAGTCATACTTTCTAGCTCCTTATTAATTGCATTGACTGCCAAGGATCTACAACAGCGGACAGCGGAGACCGTCGGCTTAACTTGCTCTCCGTGTACCGGAGGGGTTTGGGTACCAAAAGACCAAAAAAAGTTCTAAAAGTAGTTTGAATCATTGCGCGTCTGTAATCATCTGCCTAGCCTTTTCCCAACTATATTGTGGTCGGCTTCCAGTCTTACCGGATGCAGCTGAATGCCAGTATTTCACAAGGAGAGACTGCCTATCTGACTTCCACAACCCAGTTAGTACTGGGTAATACGATACCCCTCGGTAAGACTGGTTGTCAGACTTTTTGGGCCACTGACTACCTAACGACTGTCAAAGATCTACAAATGACACCCGGGACCAACGGCTTAACCGAGGAAACTCGGTATGTAATGGGTAATCACCCGTCCACAGACCAACCTAGGCAAGCACGGCTTAACCTAAAGATCGACCCGAGCGGCTGTTATTATTAAGCCACGAGCTCCTCCATTGCGTGTCGTTACTAAATGAAATAAAAATGTTTTTATGCCCATGTAGTCCTATAAGACAGTAGAAAAGCCTCGATGCAAATTAAATAAATAAATACGGATTGTAAATATGTCGAATAAGTAGTCGAACAACTTGCAACTCGTTTAAAATGCAAATACACACTATAAACAATATGGTTCTGTTTTTCATTTTACTTCTTAAAGCATGGCTGGTTTGTATAGAAAATTATTACCCTGTTAACTTATAAGGTACTCTATAAGGTCCTCCTTGGCTCGGTATTATTTTTTTTATGTAAAAAGTTTCCAATGTGTGTAATATATTTATATTTTGTCGCATCTGCTGCATAGTTGAACTGCAAATGTTACAAAGTTGTAAAAGCTTGGGGCTATAGATAATAATACTGTGTTTTAAGTTGAGGCTGTTGCACGTGGTTACTGTTTGTCTGTGGTGGTTTATGTCCAACTTTCGAAACTTTCAAGAAATAAAATATATCCGCATTCACGTGATCAAAATGAATAAATTCGTGAACTTTTTACATAAACCCAGTTATTCCGACAACAACAAATTATGCTTTTAATTTTTAGATTCCTGATCACTATCAATATTTTACTTGTTAAAATAATAAACGTTGCCGAAATATCTGATACCTAATTGGCATCTTTCTAAATATTTGGATCATCGGCGACGGGCGCTGAAAACAGTAGACGCTTGGGAAAGTGTAAATGACGCGACACATCAGGAAAACTGCCGAAAATAGCTACTAATTGACGTTAACGAGAAACGGTAATAATTATTTAGCAGCATAATACTAATTCCGAATGTCAATCCTGCAGGAATTAATAATGACTATTAACATCATTAATTAGGATGTCAATTATAACTGTCCATTTCCATGACACACAGCAATTGTATCTTAATAATATAACAGCTGATTTAACAAACAATTACCCGGGCGCCGCATTCTGACCTGACCTGATTAATTACATTTTTATTGCCCCATAAAACGAGCTAACAAAATGACCCGGCGGGACAAAACAGTCATAATGGCGGCGCACACAAACAGAAATGGCTGAAAAACAAACAGATGATTTGTAAGGCACTTACCTTAGAACATTTATCGCGATTGTCCACAACAAAACACTGCTGAAAGTCGTGCAAAGCGTACGTACACTCCGGGACTTAGAAAACAACTGAGAGTCAGTGTTGGGCAACTTGCGCGGTACAGGATGCGCAGTGACAGGGTCGAGGCTTCGGGAAGGAGCGAGCGCGGACCGCCGGCTGCGGAACCTGACTTATGAATGATATAGCCTGCGAAAGGTATCTTGTGTTAGTCGGGGCGCGGCGGGCGCGCGCGGGGAAGGGTTATATAACGCGCCCGATCGATACCGGGGGCGGGCGCGAGCGTAGGGCGCGAGCACAACCGTTTTTCCATTTTATCGGCGAACTATACATCGGCGGGTAATACTCTTTGTTTTATTGCGCCGTTTGTTACAGGCATCAGTTTTAAATGACACGCTTTGTTAGTTGTTGCACTTGCAACGTTGTAGGTGGATGTTTTGTTTAATGGCTGTACAATATGGCCGGTAAAGCTCAATTTGAAAGCTTTGCTTTGATTTTTTAGTTTTATTTATATGAAATCATTATTTATGAAACAGTTTTCTGAAGCATGTAGAATGTTTGCAATATGGTGTTACATTCGGAACGTCAAAATCGACAACCAAAAAAATCTGAAAATGGCGACATCTCTCTCATAAAGTATCTTTCATTCCATTACCCTTTGATATACCTACAAAGTGTACCCACCGTAGTCTCTGCCAAAGCCAAAACGGACCTTTCTTTATGGACGGGGTCTAACAAAAGGTGATAAGGCTTCCGTTCTTTTGGCGAACCATTAAAACGACTTGCACAGTAAATGAGGCGTTTAATAAAAATAAAATTAATTTAAAAAACTGAGGACACGTTATTCAAGTAACATCCCAAGCTTTTGTAGGTATAAACGCAAGATAGAAGTCGGGGAATATGGATGTTGTCATCCCTATCCCAAGAAAGGGATGACAACATCCAAATTTTCCGATTGTTGCTCTCCTTTGTTTATATTATGGTGAATCATAATGATGAAGAAGCTTTGGATTTAATCGAATTCTCTGGATGAAATACAGAAGCGTCGTACGAAAGGACTGGTGTAGTGGATTAGCTAACTTAAGTCTAGCGTAGCGAAACTGACAAATACACCCCTTTGTCCTTGGCCTTCATCCAGCAAAGCAGCTGTTCATGATAATTGTCTATCTCTAAAATACCAAATAAACGTTTTCATTTTCACAATCCGGCTCGAAGGACCAATATTTACTGACACAAAACAATATTATTTTCATTAATTCTGGTATGTCTAGAGGCTTTTAATAACGTTCATACCGCAAAAGCAATATTCTTTTCAATTTCACGAAACCTAGAATGTCTGACATGATGACAGAGCGCTTAATATTTTTCATGGATTGTGTTTAATGCGCCTAATGGTGGCGCGTTAATGAAACAATTAAATATAGTTGATTTATTGCGTGTTTGTCGGACTAATGTCGACTTGGAATAACAGAAAATTATGTTTGTTTGCAAGAACACGAAACTATGTAAGTTAAAGGTGTTTCTCTTGTACTTATGTATTAACAATGTAATATAACAACATTGTCATGGCTTTTAAAGAGTATCCGTGGAGTTTCTTGTCGGTTCTTCTCCAAGATGATCTGGATACGCGCACCAAGCTACTGACAACTCATATTATGTGTTCATGTGAAATAAAATTATTGGGCCTCTGAAAAATACATTCTTAGCTTTCAAATTCAAAAATAACTGGTTTGGGTAAACCGCTACATTCATGAATTAAACAGAATATTACTAATATTGCTTTGATAAGCTTTATCGCAAGCATATCAACGGGGAAATTGCCATTTTTAACCATCACGCTAGGTAGGTGGATTGGGAATAGTTTTTTGTTTATTTTTAACAAGAGGATAGCATTGTTGTGGGAAGTAGTTGTGCGAGTCTAAAGGAAACTTTTACAAATAAGAAATATAAGTTCATGAAGAGCTTTCATCAGCAAATGTAAGTTGTGACGCCCTCAGGCTCGGTGGAACAAGGATCTAAGCGGGGTGGTTGGTAAGCAACTGGATGAGAGTTACCGAAAATCGAGTTGAGTGGCGTGCGGTAGAAGAGGCCTATGTCCAGCAGTGGACTACGGCAGGCTGATGAAGATAAAGTTCATGAAACGCTAAACACAAACACCCACTCATATACAAACAATTACCCAAGAATTCTGACACATTACAGCAATATATAAGATAGAATAATAAATTGAGCTTCACTAAATAAATTAGTTAATTTCGTACAAGTTAATTTGGCAACGCCATTAATAAACTCGTCGGTATTCGGCAAGCTTAATTAGTATTTTAGGTAATTTTGGTTTAAGGAATATGACCGCAATCATGTCGGAAATTAGGGTAGATTTTTTTAATTATTTGAGGACCGAAGTTCGTTTAGCATTAAGCCCGGGTAGACCGTATCGGGTAGGTAATTTGGGCAATGTGGCGTACGGGAAAGCCATTTAGACTTCTAAGTTCATTCTGGGTAAGAATTATGTCCTACCTTCTACCTAATGTCCGAAGTTGAGTCAAAAGAATAGTATTAGACTGTGAGGCGTACGTACGTACCACTGAGTTCGTGGAGTAGGTATTAGTTTCGGTAAGTACATTTTTTTTTATGATGTGCTTAGCGAGTCGTATAATTTCATATACTTTATATGAATAATGATAATTTGAAAAGACATGAGATTCAAGATGTCTTTTTCATTATTTTCATTGATCCAGATATATTTTTCCTATCTTGACAAAGACTTGAGATTTTGGTGCGGACTACCAATTGGAAAAATCTGTTGTCAGTCTTAAACTATGTAATATCTAATTATTTTAAATTGCTCCTTTAAATTTTGGCACGAGTAAAAATATCAGATTAAATAGCAGTCATTTCCTAGTTTATATTTGAGGCTTCAGAGCTACCTTTTTATGGTTTGTAATTTGACTTTTCCGTGGTCGGAAAAGCTCCTAATTTAAAATTCGCTTTATTTTTTCTTTTCTCGATTCCCTTTGTTTTTTTTTAAATTTATTTAGCTGACGTACTCAAGTATTTAGAACTTGTTTGCGACATTGTGTCCAAATTCAAAACGCCAACTGCAGTCATGTTCTAGATATTTGAGGCTTTAAGGCTGCCTTTCATGCAGTACCAAGGAGGCTGTATCAATAACCTTTACTTCAAAGTGCCGTAAAACTTCTAATATTGTTTCTAACAGCCTCTCTGATACAGTAATGGGTTAATTAAATGTTTTATTAGAACGTAAGCACCGAGTATGAGAAGAAAATGTCGTCCGTTTTCTCAGGCCGTTATCCATTTTTCAGGTTGTGTTGAACAAACGTTATTTTGATATAATGTGCCACAATGCTAGTCAATATTTGGACATGTTGCTGAGTTGTATAAATATGTTACTTTTCCTTTACTTTATTTCCTAATGCTTTTTACCTGTAGATGGTAAGGTGCTATAATACCAAGTCAAGCTACATCCAAACAGAGCGCTATGCTTCTACATTTATTCTGCGATTGCTGCTACGCTCCTATTGGTTGTAGCGTGATGATATATAGCCTATAGCCTTCCTCGATAAATGGACTACCCAACACTGAAAGAATCATTCAAATCGGACCAGTAGTTCCAGAGATTAGCGCGTTCAAACAAACAAACAAACAAACAAACAAACACTGCAGCTTTATAATATTATAGTATAGATATGCCAGTCTGTAGAATTCACTGCCGGCTTCTCTGTTCCCCGATTATTATAATCTGAATCTATTTAAGGTTCGAGCGAATCGGTTTTTTCTAGACTTGCATGGTCCACCCTAGGCCACATCTTTGCTTTACATCAGGCGAGTTGCAGTCTGATTCATTTAAAAAAGTTATTAAAAAGTTGGTCCTGCGATACGAGAGGGCAGTATGGTATAATTAAGTACAAAACTAGGTAGCGCAACATCCCGTTGCCGCAGAGAAACTTCAAACATATTATAGATACATTAGTATATTAGGATACTTGCATAGCCAGACTTGAAATAGAGCAAATAAATGAATTAAAAGTGTAGTATGTCAATATCTTATATAATATCTTGTATCTCCACAACCCAGTTAGTACTGGGTAATACGATATCCCTTGATAAGACTGGTTGTCAGACGTTTTAGGACACTGACTACCTAACGACTGTCAAAAATCTACATACGACACCCGGGACCAACGGCTTAACGTGCTTTCCGAGGCACGGAGGAAATTCGGTATGTAATGGGTGGCCAATCCACAAACCAACCTAGACAAGCACGGCATCGTTAGGTTAACCTAACGATCGATCCGAGCGGCTGTTATTATTTAGCCACGAGCTCCTCTAAAATCAAATGTAACTATACCAAGCAAAAGCAATTCTCCTTTCGGCCCCTGACACCTTAACCTTGGCTTTGTTTTGTCTAGTCGGGAACATGTCAGGGGCTTACCCCGGCTGAACAACAGGGTACAGATATGTCGACAATACCGGGCCTTACATGTCCCTAGCTAAACCCCTACGGGTAGACGCGGTGACAAGTAAATACGTTACCTACATGATTCATACCGGAATAACCCTTTTTAAGCTGAGTTTACGTAAAGGAAATAATTCTCCCCTTATCACAAAGGACCAAAATACTGTCATTGGTTTATTTGTGTTATTGTGGTGTAAGTATAAATGCTGTTTCAAATCCGACCTAATTATGTAATTGGAAACCATCCAGTTTTCCGTGAATGACTTATTTTCATCGACAAATGTCCGGTAAAATAGAGGATAAACTGGTTTTGAATATAAAGGTTTGTTAATACTCAAAGCGTTTGTCACTTATATAAAAATTATATCTCCAATCAGGAAAATGTAATCAATAAGAGGTAGGTACCTACATCCATATATAAATAATTTATCGTGTGACGGCGGCAGGTACCTACACAAATGTAGATGAATGATCGGTCGATATTTATAGAGTTCCAAAAAAAAGTATATTTAAAAAGAGAAAAACCGTGTGCTCCATAGCATTTCCCATCGACAACAACGAACAAACTTCCAAACAAACTTACCCTTTATAATCCCACATACAGGGGGAATTGATTTTGAAAAATATATAAATCAAAGCTCACTTACGTCATAGGATCTCTTGTTTCTAGATTCAATGGTTTAGACTGTGCGACTATCAGACAATTCAAGTTATTAGAAAAGTAGCTTTTACCCGCGGCTTCGGTCACGTTTATTTAGAATTTGACAATCAAGTCGGGTTGTACTCTGCTTGTAATAGTATAATTCAATTATGATTCGAAAGACACGTGGCACCATCTATTATCATGAGAGCGTTATTGTTGTTTTCCTTGGGAACAGTACTTTTTTTGTGGATGAAAGGTACCCTATGTCCGTTTCTGTCTACCTGTCAACGTATATGCAAAATTCCAGGATGATCGGTTCAGTGGTTTAGGCTTGAAAAGGTAACAAATAAACTTACTTTTGCATTTATAATATTAGTAAGGACTAGTAAGGATAAGGATATTAGTAATGGTACATGTTTAGCTTTTAACTAAATTCATATAATCACACTAAAGCATACCTAAATCGGACATAACTCTCATTAGTCAGCATTTGCGTCATCTGCCCGCAGAGACAGTAACGTATGAACTGTTTCATAATTACTCTCTCTAAGCCCGTGGGTTGTGCAGACTGGCACGTTTCCTGCCAGGCTGCCACTGTGATATATCAAAGCCCTCCAGCCACATGCGTCACGAACAATCTAGCGTAGACGATGTATTGTGCAAAGTGGTAAGTACTGTTTTGAATATTATTAGATTTATGTTGGGCATCTCCTAAGTTGTGCTGTAAGTGTGTTTAAAGTTCAAAGAATACTTTACTATCTAAGTTACTAAAGTCACGAGCACCAATATGTAAACACTTAACCACTTTTAAAAGTGTTTTTCTCCTTCTGTTCTGATTAAAATGTCATGTTGTTACGAACATAGTATTCTGGAACTTATATTTTATGAAAAAGATCCTATCTCCAAATTGCAATAGTTATTTCTCGCGAAAATTGCTTTTAAATTTAGGAAAGTGTATACATATTGGTGCTCCTGACTGTACTAACGATTCAAATCTTTCAGTTGTTGAAAGGTTGTAATCAGTATTCTCTTGCTTTTATCTCAATTTATTTGGGGTCGGCGCAGCCTGTCTTCTTCTTCCATACCTCTCTGTAAGTCGTAATTTCATGGGTCACTCCTTTACGACCCATATCATCTCACTCACAGTAAAGCTTTTCGTAAAAGATTCTAAGCTGTCAGTGGCCCGTATAGTTGGTCACTCAAATGGCGGCGTACATTCAGAAAGCGCATTAATTTATATCTAGTCGACACCGTTCGAATTTCGAATTGATGATGAGATCTGCATGTACCGTCAGGGAAATGAATTGTTAAGCAAATTGACATTCTAACCGTGTTATATATACATTTCATACTACATACAACTGTTGAAGAATGATAGTTATGATTTGAATATACGGACTATAAAGGGTGAAACAAGACCCTTAATGAAGCCGAAAGGCACTTGTTTTCCCCGTCTTGCGATTTTTTTTTGTTCTAGACCATACCTGCGAACCATCTAGTTACGGATAAATTGGGGGTCAAAGTTTCAACTTTTTCACAAGTATTTTTTTATTACATGTGTTAAATGTAAGATTTTTACTTTAAACACCTCCGCGACCCGCGTTCTATTTAATTCATCCATCAGCACAATGTTTTGAGTGCGTTACATTGAGTGCTACCGTAAAACGTGATTTTTTACCCCAAAAAAAAATTCGTTTCCCAGCAATAATTTTTGCTTAAAGTTACTTAGTTTGATGTACATAATGCTTGGTTGACTGCTTCGTGAAGGGTCTGTTTACACCCTGTAGTGTATAGGTTTTATTTCGCGGGGTCATCGTCGAAACCAACGCTGCCATCTCGTTTTTTCAATACAATTTACTCTGACAGTTTCACAAATGTTCACCAATATCGCTCTCCTGGAAATTGCAAAAGAACCATGCTGCACTTCATTTAACGCTTAACAATTAATTTACCTGACTTAAAGTTGTAATTGTCCAAACAAAGTCCAATCTCGTAATGTGTTGCGTCGGCTTGCCTCGAAAATGAAGTAGTTATCCGTCTGTGTCCGTAACCGCACGTCGTCACTCAGTGTCCTGGGACGCAAATTGATGACCGCAGAGCTTTATCACAGCGTTGCATGCACCGCCAGTGTGAGGTTGACATATTGGAAGGTGAAATATGATCGTTTAAAAAAAATACACTTTCATTAAACGATTTTGTTTACTACACAAGTGAAAATCGCTTTCAAATCCTTTCGTATTTCTATAACGACCTCCACCAAGATTGACATAAAATTTTCGGTAGCTCACTTTACATCACCGTTAAAAGCTGATAGAATGTCATTTTGTTTATGCCCTCTGCAACATTTACAAAAAAACTTATTACAATATCAAGATAACATAAAAAAGATCACGGGGCCCGAGTGCGCGTCTCTTTTTTAAGGAAATCTCTCGCCGACTGATCGACACTTCGCGTGACCAGAGCGCTGGCTCTTTCTTTGGCCAAAGAATTAGCATTGCCATTCAGCGTGGCAATGCTGCCAGTCTTCTGGGCATGTTTCCAGATGACAGCGATGCGGAGGAGGAGTACTTGCCTAAGTGTCATATTGTCGTCGTTGTTTATATATATAAGGTACATAGTCTTCTTTTTATCATTATTTTAGTTCTATTTGTAGTCCACATAAAAAGAGAAACAATTTTGTGTAAAGTTGTTTCTTTTTAGGCCACATCATCTGATTAGTTATTAAGTTTAGATCCTCATATAGAATCATCCCAGTTTTATTTTGAGACTGTTAAGAAGCTTCCAACGTCTCAAGCCCACGCCCCTCTTACGTGTTTTTCATTACCAAAGAAAGGGTAGGTACCCTTAGGTACAGATTGCTGATGTAATCACATCACACAGCCGGGCCTAGGGTTTCCATACGAGCAGATATTTTATCCAAACGTGTACGACTATTCGGCCGTTCGTCTGGAATTTATACTGTAATTTTTATGAGACACCTGACATAACATGATGCCTGTAATCCCCGATCGGTTAGGCAGAGGTGTACGTATTTCTATTGCTTTTGAGACATTCCTGATTGAAAAACCTAATAACACTTTTCCTGACTTGGGAATAGAACCTAGGACCTCAAGCTTAGTGGTCTAGTGAGACCACTCGAAGTAATAGTGAAATGACTACCGATAAAAAAGATTACTCACTGAAATGTATGAGTTTTTTGGAAATGTCCGGCTTTTTATTAGGACTTTCTACATTTCGGAATGGTAAATGGTATCCCTAGTCGGGGCTGATTACCATCGGCATTCGTGTGGGACGCTCTCGACCCAAGTGGACTGAAAACTAAAGATATTCAGTAGATGCATGAAGTGGAACTTATATCTTTTGCAAGGGAACTAGATCCTGTGGGCTGTGGGCGTAGGTCAAAGCTTGAAATATATCTATAATGTAATACTATGTAGGATAGAACGTTGCGTTTCATATCGCCCCCTTTCAAGACCTCCAGAGATGCGACTTACATCAAGCCCCACGTGCGCGTTTGTTATAGTCCTAAGCGTAGGTACCGGCGCTTTGAATGTCGCGTCACGATGACTCGTAGGATATTAGCTTAGCAACTTCTTCTTTTTTCTCCTCAGTCGCTGCTGCAACAGGCGTGTCGCGCGAGCTTGAAGCTCGTGGCCATGCAGTTAGGTACAGAACGCTGATGCAATCACTTTATCGAGTAAGGTCTGATTACCATTGGTATGCGTGAGGGGGCTATCGTGCCAAGTAGAAGGAAAAGGAAAGTTATTCAGGAAATGCATGAAGTAAAAGTATATCGTATGAAAGAGAACTGTATCAGTGGGCGTAGGTCAAAGCTTGGAATATAGAGAAGTTCTGTGTTATTGGAGTAGCGGTGGCCCAGTGGTGGTGGTGTAGCGGTGATGAAGAGTTAGTCGTGGGTTCGAACCCAGGCTGGCGCAATACTTTGTGTAATTTATTTAATCACCACTGCTCTCAAAACGGTGAAATAAAACGTCGTGAGGAAACCGGCATGTCCTAGAAATACCAAAAAAATATATATACAACGTGTAACGTTAAATGCGCAAAACCTGAAAATAGTTTGATCAGAATAACGAGCAGAATCAATTGAACCACTTTTCAATATAGGTCACATTTTTCAAAAAATCTTCCTTAAAAATGTTGCCCTGTCTATTTGTTAATAGGTCTAGCCATCACGTGCGCAAACCCACCAAAATAGGTAAACAAACACAAAAGGTTGTCGTCCAATTTAAATTTTCTCATACGCGGGATAATAATAGTTCTTATTTCAATGCCAATACGAACCTTGCATCCAGTACCATGAATAAGACAATTTGAAGTAAACAAATAAATTCTATCTATCTTTTTTAAATTAAACGTAACTAACCTATGAGTTAGAAAGAGAAAGAGAAATGGAGGCGGGGCGTGCGAAATTCTTGACAGTGGCCATGACCTATTTACTCCAGTCTGTGCGGCGCCGGCGCAAGCGTCACAGGTGCAATTTGATTAATTATCCCGTAAACCGCGGCGCGTGCGCTCAAAAATCGCGACTATGGCGTTTTTGTACACAAACATTCAATATTGTGAAATGGTGAGAATGTTAGCGCGTTGTAATGACAACGTTAACGGTTTCGAGAAGAGTTTGGAGTATCTGTATCTAACAGGACAATGCTAGCAGAGCAATGGCCAGCAAGATCGCTCGATTTAACACCATTGGATTTTTTTTTTGTGGGGTCGTGTAAAAGCACTAGTGTATGACGATGGAAATGGACCATAATGTGACGGAACTGCGTAATAAAGTTGAATCAGCGTTTCAACAAGTGAAAAATAACACTCAAGTGCTCGATTCGCTGAAAAATAATTTAAGAAAGCGGGCTGTGTTGTGTGTTCAACAAAGTGGTAGAGTATTTTGAATCTTTGCTACCGAAACGAGAGAATCTGTAAGTAGAGATACCAAATTATCTACTTAATTAATTGTAAATAAGCTGATTACGCGCCAATTATTTGTAAATACAGTGATTTAAACCTTTTAAACACGCTAACATTACCTACTTACGTAGTACCTACCTAATAATTAGATCAGCACGTCATAATTACTGTAGGTAAAGTCTGAATGATGGAAACATTTAAAACACTGTTAAAAGATAACCTAAGTTCTTTACGAGCGTAGATAGTAATAACAATAATGTCAGCGCGGCGCTCGACAGAGCGTCGACGCACACGCAAGAAACGATCAGAATTGGCAGTAAAACTAAAACAGCTCATAAAACCTTTAAATTTTTTTAAATTTTTTTTTTTCTCTCAGTATTAGGTCAATTGAATTAAAAATCATTTGGGGTGTCTGAGGTTTTGCGCATTCAACGTTACACGTTGTATAATATAAAAAAAGTTTCTTTATGAAAGTTGTTTGTTATCATGAGTACAATCACATGTTTAAGTATCGGTCACTAATTACCAGTCACCCTATATTAAGTTATTAAGAAAATTTTGGATTAAATGGAAGTAGGCCCTCAGGGTGTAGATCAAAGAGAAGTTCTATATTGTAAAGCTATGTAGGAACAATTGAAAACAGCTCGGTGAAGCCTGCGGGATAAACTTTTGTTTTGTATTCGAGACGATAAAGCTAGCTTTACTAAATGAAAGGGTTGTTTGGTACAATCATTTCCACCGAATGACGTAATCGTTGCTTACTAAGTGCGCTCATTTGTGTGCTTCTACCGAAAGGACTGGCCATTAGCAAGAGATAGAATTGTGTGATTACGAGAGATAAATAATAGGTACAAAAACATTTGTTTAAATCAAGCTTTTATTAGAAAATTAGGTTTATCTAGGAGATATTTATTATGGTGTTAACGTTATTTACAAACTACAAATCTATAATAGTAATAAAAATATGTACAAGTATCAAAACGGTTACAGGACGTCAAAAAATTCGTCCACATCGCTATCAACAGGAAAGTGCCGAGAAGGCTGGCAGCATTGCCACGTTGGACAGCAATGGTGATTCTTTGGCCAAAACATAGGCCCGCCCTCTGGTCACGTGAAGAGTCGAATCGGTTTATCTATCAACATGAACACGTGTACAAAGTTTCGAACCGTTGAAGAGTTCTCATCACGTGATGTCTGTCCAAAAAATATACTGTCACCAGAACCAAAAGTGTCTGCAAAATTTCAGCTCAATCAGTTGGGGGGAACTGGTCTGAAATTCAGTTGTTAGATTTGACCAATACATGCTAACTAACTAATAAAGCAAGTTAAATAAAAGCTTATAAGAGGAGTTCCCTTTCCCAGCTGTGGGACGTTTGTTTAGCGGGGACCACTAAGCAAAGGGCAAAAGTCTTCTCAAAAAGCAAAAGGATTAGGATTTAGTTGATCACCAGGTTCGTTACCATTGACGGTTTCAAAAGCGTTAAACTCAAAATTAAATTAATATTAAATCTATTAAAAAAAACACTTTTTTTTGTATCTTTTAGAAGTCGGTTCTATTTTTTTGCAAAACAGTTTTTGAACTGCTACTTCAATTTCCGATTCAAAAAAACTTTCAAATGAAATTCGCGTTCAAAAAGGCTAGCCAGAATAAAGTATTATCATGACTGACAGGCAGACAGACCTTATCGGACGCCATATTGAACCAGGCATCCGCATCGGGCGAATAAACCAGCTTCAGTATCAACAGAGAGCGAGCCATCCCACTATTGTTGTGAGTTTTCAGCTCGCTTTTAAGGCTGACGCAGATTTGGATGGGCCGCATCGCATTGCAAAATATTCTATTGAGGTTTTTTATGAAAATGCTAATAGACTACAGAAAGCCAGCCCCATGGCCAAGTTTGTTTGAAAACAACCGCAATATTTAATACCACAATAATACACATGCGCTCGCACACACACATTCAAATCATCTCATTGCTACTTACCCTTTAGGCTTACCTAAGTGTTTAGTCTAATGCAAATCTGCAACCGTTGTATTTGTATCCCTAGTTCTGAAACGTCTCTGTTAAATAAATGGACTGGATGATGTGAAACGTGGTAGCCTAACGCTGTATCACAATTGATTGATGTAACAATTTTGTGAAAATAATACTAATTTGTAAATCTTTTTTATTTTTTCAATTTCCATAATTATCTATAACCTAACTTAAAATAATAATAACTAAATATACATACAGAAAAGCAATAAGTAATATCAGTAATATTAGTATCACTTTCGAGTACAATTTGTATGAACTATCTCACACTTGACACTCCAAGTGGACCACAGGACGTCACATTTTTTTGTACCTTTTGAAATGTGACGATGTGTTGCGGCCCGATACAGCTGTAATGTGCGTTTAGCTTTACGAGACAGAAAAGTGTTGGCTACTATTAAAGAAGTGTGGTTTGACGCTTCTACGTTTAAATTGTATTTTTCTTGTATTGCCACGTGTTATTCTATTTCTTATTCCAGAGAAGGTTTTGTATTGTAGTGTGTGGTTCCTTTGATGTTTAGCTAATTACCTACATATTTTATCATGTATTATCATGTGTTTGTGAAGCTATTTCTTGCTTTGAAGAAGTATTGTGAGGTTCATTTTGATAGGCATCAAGTACAGTATTAAAGGTTTTCAGTAATCATTTTGCAGTTTTTTTTGTTTCAGTTTTATAATTCGAGAGTAAGCATTTTTAGATTTTGCTAAGTACCGTACACGAAAGGTCACGTCTTCCAATTCTAGTATTCTACCTATGTTAAGCCTGAATAGACGACGTACTGTGGGCTACCAGTAAATCCTAGATTTGTCGGTAAACCCTAGGATCTAGAATACAAAGCTGTTACAAACACGGCGTCTAATACCTACCTCTGTATATGCTCCAGTGAAATACATATAATATAGCTAGGTTGTATAACTAGGTAAGTGTTGTTAGGTCCATAGAGATCTACGCTTTGGAATGGGCAACTACAGTACTTTCACAAGTTATTATGCCTTGTGTCTGGGACTGTAGCTTCGCCTTCTTTGTTTTTCTGACATTCAAAACTGCCTGTTATGGTCTAATTGAAATAAATGCTTTGAGATTGAGGTTAAGGTTATACATACCTATATTTGTATGTCAGCTAGGGCAACTAATGATTCAGGTTCTTCTAAGATATTCCTTTGCAATTCCTATTACAAACTTTGGGCTATAAACGACATACACGAGTCTCGGGAATCAATATTATCGTCTTGTTCTCTTGTTAAATATTCTACAATATTGTACAGACGACAACAGAACTCGATAACAAAGAATTAATAACTAAGAAACATCAAAAACAAGAATACTGTTACCAAGTTTTGGTAAATCGAGAAATTATTGTTTCATTTTCGTAATTTAAAGTTATTTGAAGGCTGAAGTTTGAATTTTAGACTAAAACAATAGGTATTTATTTATAAAAGGAAATAACGGTGTACAAGTTTGTGAAACGAGGCATTTTGTTATAACTGAAAATACAAATGGCCGACTACATTAAAACAGTGCCTAAAGCGAAGTTTGTAAATGTGCTAATATGTAAGATAAAGTGACCCATTATTTAAATGGATATCTGTAGAGAAAATATGAATGTTTTAAGAAACGTATTGTAGTTAAAGGAGAAACTATGTGTGTTTCAGTTTTCTTAACACCATTTTTTTAAATAAGTACGTGACAGTCTAGACAAAACTAACGATCTGTGGTCCACATTAGTCCTAAAACGAAAAAACTGGAAGTCATCGTCTACCTAGCCTTTTCCCAATAGTGGGTCGGCTTCCAGTCTAACCGGATGCAGCTGAATACCAGTATTTTACATGGAGCGACTGCCTATCTGACCTCCACAACCCAGTTAGTACTGGGTAATACGATACTCCTTGGTAAGACTGGTTGTCAGACTTTTTAGGCCACTGACTACCTAACGACTGTCAAAGATCTACAAATGACACCCGGGACCAACGGCTTAACGTGCTTTCCGAGGCACGGAGGAAACTCGGTATGTAATGGGTAGTCACCCATCCACAGACCAACCTAGGCAAGCACGGCTTAACCTAAAGATCGACCAAAGCGGCTGTAATTATCTAGCCACGAGCTCCTCATCGAAAGAACTGAAAGTCAGAGGTTGAAAACCTTTACGCAACAAGGTATGACGATGCAGGCTAATAGTGACACTATTCGACGAAAAAAAAATGCTGGTGTGTCAAAAATCATGTACTGAATTCCTAGTACCAGTTTGCGCGTACTATGATGTACTATGATACCTATACTAATAGAGGTATATCACGACTTTCATGTTAGACTTTCATCATGAACGTAATTGAGTAATAAAAGTATTATGGTTCGTGCTTTTATAAGCTTTCCATGTATTCTTAATTAAGTTATTGTTTTATAATGTTCTATTTGGGTACGATGCTTTGCTATCAATGACCTGGCGAAGGTCATGTGAATCCACTGCATAAACAAAGTGTAGGACCAGTCCTTTGTCTTTGGGAGTGGCTTCTGGGTGTGTCTTTTTACTGAGATGCTGACGATTTGTCATTTAACAAACCACATAAAGTAAAACATGATTTATACGAAACAAAAAAAATAACATAACATCACTTCGACGTCGAAGGGTTAGGCAACAGAGGTGCTAAATAGTACACCCACATTGCGCCAGTTATGTCTTAGTCCCATGTGCTTACACCATTTTAATTTAAATCAATATGGTGTAATCCTACAGTAAAATACGATATTGCGTCTCCGTCAAATCACAGTGACTTTTTTTCTCAATCAAATGGGTAATGAAAACCATTGTGCGATAACTTCAGTTGTAGGATACTGAGGTAGCAATATTTTGGATATTATTCCTTAAACTGCATAACTAAATGTATCAAAAATAGAAGACAGCAGTCTTCTAAGGATATTTAATAGAAAAACTCGTTATAACATCGTTGTATGCGGTTGTACATAAGATTCCTGTCTCAGGAATGGTGGCGCGTCTCAATCTAATGAAATTGTCGACGAGCGTCTCGACCCTGATACCCTTCAGCGGTTGACATTACAGCAACCACGCCGATCGAATAACGATTCAAGATTGAAGGCTCCATTGATCAGTGTGAGGCGGTCAACTGAATATTTTATTGGAACTATCGAGGAAAATGTTCCCTCATAATTCACAATTCAATTTAATTCAATCGTGCCTTTCAATTAAAAAAGAAAGTGCACTGAAAAATATATGGAACTATGAGCATGAGATAATTTCCAATGGTTCATCACCATCAACGTAGCCTTTTTCCTTCTATTTTGGGCTAGCTTCCAGTCAAACCGTGCAGACTACCATGATATTTTATAAAGAGCGACTGCCGATCTGATCTCTTCAATCCAGTTTTACCCTTCAGTCGGGATTACAGGAAACACATCGATCAAATAACGATCCTGGCCTAATTAGGCTCATAATTGAATCTTATAATTGAGGAATGCCAGAAGGATATTCTCTCACCGTTACGATCCGAGACTGAATTCAATTAAAGGAAAGTGTGTTTGCTTTTGCTTCCATGGCTGTCATGTTACGGAGCGAATACGAGAGACAAAATAACAAATTATCTTTGTGGAGAGGTTGTCATGCTACGCTTGCTTGTGTTTTGATTTTTTTTACATGAAAAGATTTGGCAGCGTACGTTTATCAGAATGACAATGAGTCCCGTAGCCCAAAATTTTCGAATATAATGTATAATAAATTTTGATTCATTCCAAGCCTTAGTAGAGTAATGAACCCTCTTCGTGTTTTGGTACTGTTTTTTGTTGGTTCAATATTTTGATATTTAAAATGGCATTGTCGGCGGTCAACTACAGAACTTTCCTCTTTATTCTATGCAATAACTAAAATTGAAGTGTCAGTTTGTAATTTCAAAATAACAGCTTTTTACTGAATGCATATGAAAGTTTATACGGTACTTATAAACAAAAACTTCATTTTTCATTTTTGTCTGTCTGTCTGTCGGTCTGCTGCTGTCAGTCTTTCTTTCTGTTAGTATGTTTGTTCCGGCTAATCTCCGAAACGGTTGAACTGATTTTGACGGGACTTATACTGGCAAATAGCTGATACTAACTATACAATAGCTGATAATAGCTACTTTTATTTTTGTCAAAAGATTAGGGTTCCGTGGAAAAAATCAAAACCCTTGAAACTGTTACCAAAATCCGATTCAAATAGAGTAGTAACATTTTTATAATAATTTCTAGCGGACGAAGTTCGCGGGTATCAGCTAGTTTCCTATAAAATAAACTGTCAGCTGCTAGATTCCCAGGACGGCCATACAAGAAGTCAATCGGGGTAATTGAATGAGTGGCTAATCGAACAATATTGTGTATGAGACTAATCATTTTAATATTGATCGGCGGTATTAATTGGATGTGTTGTGACTGGTTTCTAGACTAGGCTGAGGGAGGGGTTAGTCTTAAGTGGGGGGTGACAGGCCCTGACATGAGGATATTGATTAAATCTTCTTACGCATAGCCTGCAGAAGCATAGCGTCGGGGTCTAGAAGAATAAAACTTTACACATAAAAAGAAGAGCTTATAAAAGATTTTTGGAAATAAAAAGGGATGTAAATAGGGGGTGAAAGTTTTTATTTTGGAAGTTCGATTTTATTTTTAAATTTAGAATTTGACAATTCGGGTTGAACTCTGCTTGTAATAATATAACCTAAAGGTTGTTAAGAGCTAACATCATCGTCCGACATTGTTTCCTTACGATAATAAAACATTTATCATCATCTGCCTAGCCTTTTCCCAACTACATTGGGGTCGGCTTCCAGTCTAACCGGATGGAGCTGAATACCAGTATTCTACATGGAGCGACTGCCTATCCGACCTCCACAACACAGTTAGAACTGGGTAATAAGATACCCTTTGGTAAGACTGGTTGTCAGACTTTTTGGGCCACTGACTACCTAACGACTGTCAAAGATCTACAAATGACAGCCGGGACTAATGGCTTAACGTGCTTTCCGAGGCACGGAGGAAACTCGGTATGTAATGGGCGGTCACCCATCCACAGACTAACCTAGGCAAGCACGGCTTAACCTAAAGATCAACCCGAGCGGCTGTTTTTATTTAGCCACGAGCTCCTCTGATAGTAAAACACAGAAGAACAGTTTATTACGTTAGGTTAGTTATAAAACACGTAGCCTAAGGTATGTGCAGTGTTACTGACGTTATTCTGGCCGTTTATTTTCCGAGCCGTTCCTGTGTGGTATAAAAGCACCCGCCAGAGACGAGATTCTGCGAATCTCCTGAGAACAATTTCCATGAAAAACCCACGCGACACTTCAGCCGAGTGTTGTTCCCGCCATTATTGTTTTTTTGTCCGGAACCTTATCCGGGAACATTGTGATTATAGAGATATTGATAAAATTAAATGATATCATTTGAAGTTTGAAGTACCGAATGCGCAGATGAGAGCTACAAAGGGTGTAAACGGACCCTTCACCAAGCCGTCAACCAAGCATTCTGTACATCAAACTAAGTAACACTACGCAAAAATTATTGCTGGGAAAAGACTTTTTTTTTAGGGTGAAAAATCACGTTTTACGGGAAAACTCAAAGTTACGCACTCAAAACTTAGTGCAGATGGATGCCTTGAATAGTAAACGGGTCATGGAGTTAATTAAAGTTCAAACCTTAAAAAGTGTTTTTTTTTAAACTTGTGAAAACTTTGACCGCCAATATCTCCGTAACTAGAAGGTTCCCAGGTATGGTCTAGAACAAAAAAATTATCCCAATGGCGGGGAGAACAAGTGCCTTTCGGCTTCGTTAAGGGTCTTTTTACACCCTTTATATGTGATGGGTCTTTTTACAGTCTGTGGTATTTGTAGCCAGTGTGTTTAGTGTGCTTCCCATGTATAGAACTTCAACCTAAGAGCTGATAACCTTGTCTGTAATAAGGTCTTCTGTCGGTCTATTTTTCGTCAAATCCTTATTCATTACAAAGACAAACTATTTTTCCTCTTTGTTATCCAGGTTACCAGTTTGATTGGCTTTTCTCCAAAATAACAGCACGATTTCTTCTATAACCCCAACTTAGTTTAACAACATTGCTTATGGAAATATTATTATGAATTCATGATCATCATATCAGCCCGGAATCACCCACTGCTGGGTATAGGGCTCCCCTTTTTTCCGTCACACTTCCCGGTTCTGTGCGTCCCTCATCCAGGTGTTTCCCGCGACTTTGACTATATCGTCAACCCAACGAGCTTTAGGACGGCCCTGGTTTCTTTGGCCTAACCTTGGCCACCACTCGGTCAAAGCCTTGCTCCATCGGTCATCTCCGCGTCTAGCCAGATGTCCTGCCCAGGTCCACTATGAATTACTAATTGTTCATTATGAATTACTAATTGTTATATTAAATGGGTTTTGTTTATGAATTCTCAATTTCACTGTGTACTTTAAGTATAAATCGGGGTGTCTATCGTATTACCCAGAACTTATTAACTGGGTTGTGGAGTTCAGATATTGGTATGAGGATAGATTTTAGATATAAATCGATTGAAAAGTGACTAAACTAACAGTCTGTATGAAAAAAACGGTACGTCCCTTTCTTGTCCTAAAATTGTTTGTCCGAAAATCATTATACATAACACGTTTGCTATAGACTCCAGTAACCATAAAGTTAAAAATTCAAAATTTTGTTTTACATAATTATCTTTACTTCCTTATACTATTTTGTCATAATATCGAGTACTATAATAATTGAATCTTCTAATTTTGCATGAAATAAAGTCATATGTATGTCCTAAGTATTATATTATGTGTATATTACCGCTCAGTAATCAGTTAATCAGTGATTTTCCTAAAAGTCTTGCTAGCTGGCGTGAGGAGCGTAGGCCGAAGCGACGACTGTACTTGTAACAAAAAGTGGGTGTGTAATGTAAAATGCGAGCGTAGCGAGCGCGCGTCACATAGTCGTTAATATTTATGACAAACGGATTTAGGACATATTGTATTTAGGGATTTCAATTTTATGGCATGTGATATTAAGTTCGGATAAGTTATCATTAGGACAAATGATGATTAGGACAAAAAAAAATGGTACTTTAGATTATGGATAAAAAAGTTAAGGAACACAATGGAGAACCGAAAAAAACTAAGAATCAATTGATGAAGTGGAGATTAAGGGTTCATACGCACTATGCGGGTAGCCGCATTACGGCTAGCCGCGCGGCTGACCGCAGGATGCGGTTGCGAATGCGGCCAGCCGGATCGCGGGCAGCCGCATTCGCAACCGCAACGTGCGTTTGAAGAACCGTTGCGATTTGCGGTCATGTCGATCCATTTCAAAGATGGACGTGGAAGAAGTTGCAGCTATTTACTACATTTACACACGTTACATAAAGAAGAAAAAACAAAGAAAGAAGTACTGGGTGCATCCTTATTTGCAAACACGAGATGAGAGCAAGCATTTTGCAATATTTTTCGAAGAACTAAAAAAATATGAAGATAAGTTTTTCGGATTTACTACAATGAGCATAAAAACGTTTGAAGAATTATTGAACATTTTAGAAAAATTTATAACAAAGCAAGACACACAATTTCGCAATAGTATTAAACCGGAAGCAAAGTTAATAATAGTGCTACGGTAAGTAAAATAAATATGTATAATTCAATTTTTATTAAAATAATGTAGGTACACATTTCAAGCATCATCGTCAGTGATGGAATTAAAAAGTTCCATATAATCACTATCCTGAGAATTTTCGGAAATTGGCGATTGTGCATTCGTCGGATTCCGATAATCACTCTCCTGAGATTTTTCGGAAATTGGCGATTGTGCATTCGTCGGATTCCTCACAATTTCTTGAGACGTGTCTCGTCCAAACTCCAAAGACTGCACAGGCTGCGTGTAGACATTACTTCCTGAATACTGTGCCGTTTGATATCCATGATGGGTATTCCCTCGTCCAACCTCCGAGAAGTTTGTACGGTGAGAATAGGGACTATTACCAGAATAATGTGACGTTTGATATCCCCGGTAAGAATTAGGCCTTGGATAATCAATGTTCGAATAATTGAAAATCTGCGCATCTTTAATTACCTTTAAAATATTTATTTTACTTTGCAATTGCATATGTTCTGGAATTTTTTTAAATTCTTTTACTAGAGACAAGAAAAAGAGGCGATCCTCGTCATCTTCACTCTTTCTTTCTAAATTTCTATTCAAGGCCCCGACTAACTCCCTACCGATAAGATCATCACTATTATTTTTCTTGTTTCTCTTTGGTGCCCATGAAGTATTTGATGGAAGTGTTTCTTCATTTTGCATAGCTGTGTTACCATCTTCATTTTCTGTAGTTACATTCCCCGTTGTGCTATTGACAGTTACAGTATCTTTTAAAAATAACAAACTATCGTAGAAAACATATGAAGTCTTTTTTTTTGCCGCTGATCCGCTCTTAGTCTCTTTCGCTTTATGGGCCTTCACAAAACAGTCGCGAATATTTCTCCATTTTTTTTGAATACTCAAACCTAAAAAAAAACATTGTTTCAGATATTTGGCGTCAGGCTGTTCATTCGCAGAATTGCATTATATGTTTAAGATTGGAATTAGTACTATCGCCGAAATAGTTCGAGAAGTATGTGCAGCTATATGGTTTTGCTTAAAAAATATATGCCTACCACAACCAACCAAAGATATGTGGCTTCAAATTGCAAATGGTTTCTCTACTAGAGCACATTTTCCGAACTGTATAGGTGCTTGTGACGGAAAACATATTAGAATTATAGCACCTAACAATAGTGGATCAATATGCTTCAATTATAAAGGATATTTTTCTTTGGTATTGCTAGCAATTTGTGACAGCAGCTACAAATTTGTGATGATTGATGTTGGAGCATATGGAAGATTCGGTGACTCAGCAATATTTCAAAACTCAAACTTTTATAAAAAAATTCAAGAGAACCGCTTGAACATTCCTGAACCAGCACCTATTTCAGGAAACAATGCAACTTGTTTCCCCTTCGTTTTTGTAGGAGACGAGGCATTTGCTTTAAGTACGAGTATGATGCGCCCTTATCCGAGAAATAATTTAAATATTACAAAAAGAATATTCAATTATAGACTTTGTGTGGCTAGACGTTACATTGAATGTACTTTTGGCGTACTTGCGAATAAGTGGCGCATTTTTCACAGACCAATTAATGTTCACATCGATTTAGTAGGTGATATTATTAAGTCTGCTTGCATCTTACACAACTTTGTAAGAGACAGAGACGGATATTCTTTTAGAGACTCATTAAGTAATCCACTAACTGAAACTATTACTCGAGATAACGTGCGAAGAAACAATAGAACTGCTTTCGGGTATCGAGAATTATTTGCAGAATATTTTATGCATGAAGGGAGGGTAGAATGGCAGGATAATTACATTTAAAAAATAAAATGATTTTGATAATTACCTAGTTTTTGTTTTTCCTCCTTTGTCAATTCCGTACCGTGATAAATATGCACTAACTCTTCCCATGCTCTTTGTTTTAATATTCTATCAGAATACTCTGGTAATTTGGTGTTCCAAATTGCTGGCCGACTCTGGATTTCGATGATAAATTTTTCGGTATCGAATTCCATTTTACCAGACGTACCACGTGCACACACTCACTCAATGGCGGGCAGCCGCAGACTGAACCGCACAGTGCGTATAGCAACCGTCCAGCTGGCCGTCACTCGGGCCGCAGCCCTCCGAGCGACCGGAGCGGTCTGCGGGTAGCCGCATCGCAGTGCGCATAGAAATGAATATTACGTACATAATTGTGCTTGCGGTCAGCCGGACGGCTAGCCGCAATGCGGCTACCCGCATAGTGCGTATGAACCCTAAAAATACAGATTTATTTTTGAACCGAACCTCCTTCCAAGTTCCAATCTCAAATTAGATTATTCCTTCGCTGATCCTGCGGGAATCACGTACGATCTTCGGATTTACCTGTATGAGCTATATTTCCCGGGACACCATGTTATTTTCCATCAAATGTCCTCTGTAATAAATTGGATGATATCTTGTGTTGCCATCGATATTATTTTCTTCAATAAATTCCTTTTGACAACAGAAATCCTTTTATACCGGGTAGGTTAACAAAATATCTTGTTTCACAAAAGTTATAAATTGGGTGAGGTGCCGTGTGTGCCGAATTTTGTCTTGTTATGCATGCCTTTACTTTTGATGTTAGATATGGTCTCTCCATCATCATCATCTGTCTAGCCTTTTCCCAACTATGTTAGGGTCAGCTTCCAGTCTAACCGGATGTAGCCTTTTTTTTGGGGTGAAAAATCACGTTTTACAGTAGGTCTCAATGTAACGAACTCAAAACATTGTGCTGATGGATGTATTGAATAATACGAGCGTCATGGAGGTGTTTAAAGTAAAAATCTTACATTAAAAACAAAATTATGTTTTACGGTAGGACTCAAGGTAACGCATTAATATTGTGCTGAGGGATGCATTGAGTGGTACAGGAGTCATAGAGGCATTAAAAAGTAAAGTTACAACATTAAAAATTTGTATTTTAAGTTGTGAAATAGTCAAAAATTTGATCTCCATTATCTCCGTAAATACTCTCACGTAATATTTTTAATCTGTAAATTTGTTTGTCAGCTGTAAGTCTTCCATAGAAGATAAACAAATAAATAAAATATATCTACGAATTTCGTCAAAAATAAGTAGAAATTTAATGAAAATCAATTGACCCATACATTTTGACCGCACTGGCACTTTTGTATGGAACAGCTGTTTTTAATCATCTATGAAAAAGTTAAATGTATCAAAAGAAAAACACACTTTAATATTTTTCATACAATTTATTTTTTCACTTACAAAACATGAATATCAAAAATGCATCGTTGCATTTTAACTTCTATAAGTATTAAATAAAAATACCTATGTACGTACAATAAATTATTTTAAGTTTTAACGTTAGTAGGTACTTATAATATCAATGGTATAACAGATCTTTCGATTGATTCCTCGATATACTACTAAAATACACGTAAACATATATTTCAAAACAATAAAAAAAACACGAAAATATTTATTTAAAAACTTTTACAATACTTTTAAAAATGTACCAAAAAGATCGCGTTGCCGTTCTTTTGCCAAAATTATATGGCAACACAATACAAAATGTTGCTAGGACATAAAAATACAATAAATGTATCTTAATTCGGCGAGGTCGTTTCCATGAAGTATCTGTTTCAGCGATGATGCTAAAAACATGCCAATACTAAAAACACTAAATACTAATTTGTTCCTATGATTACCGCTTCGTAAACCCATAACAATGGCACTTCTTGACTATTATAACAATATTATCACTTTCCAATATATTTGTAAAGTTCTATTACAAACATATTCAGACAAAAATCTATACTAACTTCAAGTTAGGAGAAATGCTCCAAGTTTTATAGTAACTTATCAGAATTAGATCTTTTAACGAGCTAAGTCCCTAATGATTTGAGGAAAGTGTATGGCAATAGCATTTTTTTAGATTTTTCTCGACTTTCCTGTAATGTAATCAATAATAATCAACCACTGTACTAAAAAATGTGCCGTAACACCATTTTTTCCATTAACTTTGTAGAACTTTAAGACAAAGTTACTAAAGACTAACGGAACATGGAGGTAGAGAGTCTACATCTCCTGGACTGGATCCTCTGCATCAGCTAGCTTGACAAGACCGATGAAGCTCTTCTCAGGCTGCATCAGGGAATGCCTGTCACCTCCTGTATTCCTGACGGCAAGTCTGTCACCAGCCTTGAGGAACAACGCGGCGGCTGAGAAGCAGGAGTTGGGCTTGTCGATCTGTTCTGTGGAGTGGCTAGACTGGGCACACTGGAGGAGTGTCTCCCGACCCTCAATTTCGGCGTTCGTGCGGTGTAGCACCCAGGAGATGATGTCGTGACTGTCCAGATAGTAGATCTGAGGAAAGACCAAAGAGTTTTAGTATTTCGTAGTTAAGCTTTTCACCAAGGTATAACATGAAACCGAATTTAACATGTTGGTTCACTAGTCCCGTTTATCGGTTACACCTGAAACAAGTTGTAAACACCGTTCAATCTGAAGATGCATTGGCCAGATCCTGACGATTGTTTTTCTCATTGGATCCTGATTTCAAGATCTGGATCTATTGAGATTTTTTTTTCCATTAGATCCATGAGCCAGACCCATGATGGATCTTATTCAACCTAAATGATGGGTCTTTTTGGTCATATCAATGAGCAAATATGAGTAATAAATTATCAACACGAGCTGTATAAAGAACTTGTAGAAAATATGCAACTGTATGTAAACACCCAAATAGAGGTGAGCAACTGTTCATAAAAATGTCTGAAAAATATATACAAGTCTTTTATAAACATTTTTTGTGCTAAACAAAATAAAATATAGACCAACTTATAAATGGTTTTATCGCAACACGCCTCCCTTTATTTAAGAGCAACTTGCCCCAAGGCAGAAAGTTAGTCTAAATTAAAGCAAGTCAACAGCCGAACTTAACGATTATAAATCTGCCGACCCTGGATTTGTTTTAGATCTTAGTAAGTTTATTTAAAATAAGACGTTCAAAGGAATTATTTATAAGCTCAATTTATTGTTTATCTAATTTCGAAAAGTCTAGACTTTAGACAAACAAACACCAAATTCACGGTTTTTAAAGTTCAGACTACAGAAATGCTTCAAGTATATGTGGACAAATTAAAACTCGTTGTGTAGTCATTGGGAAAGACTTGTTCTGGAGTAAGATTAATTAAGTAAATTGACTTTTTTCGCAGCATAGCTGGTAATAGTAGGATAAGAGCGGTTTATGATCAAACTCAGGAGCTTCCAATTGGGAAAACCTTTACAGGTGGTCCTTCGAGCCGGATGAAGGACTGGTATGCAGTGTCCCTGTGGTTACATATCCCAAATGTGAGCAAGGACGAAGCAAAAGAAGAGTGTAAGGTACGTAGATGATGTTCTAAAAGGGCGTGACTTTATGTATGTATACCTGTACATAGACGAGATACACGCCAGTATGGTGGACGTGAACGTGACCAGTGCGAGTGAGCGTGGGGCGAGGATGCGGCGACAGCAGCGTCCATGGTGCTGGGTACCACACGTCATGGGCTGCTCCGTGAGACACACGGACTAGGCCATTACCTGTGGAAGGGAGAAATAGAATATTAATTACTTGCGTAATATTAGGTCAGGTAGACAGAGACGAGAGGAGTATGGCACACCCATATATCGCAGACTCCTTCCTTGGTCTAGTGGTCGCATTTACGCTGCTAAGCATGAGGTCAGCCCAACTCTTCAGGGATTACAGGCGTGATGTTATGCCACAAATAGCATGTTATGTGTTATGTATTGAGAATTGCGTCTTTACCCGGGTACATTTGCAAGTGGAAAAAGCCCTTTCTGAGCTGCATATCTTCTGCCAAATCGAGACTGTTGAAGAGTTAGTGGAAGTGTGTGTGTATGGATGTGTGTGTGTGTGTGTGGATGCGTGGTGATGTTGTAGAGTGAGTGGAACAGCGAATCAATTCACTTGACATAAGATAATAAATCACATTGAATATACTTGAAAACGGGAGTGAAGCCTTCCGGCGATCCAATCTCAAACTCAATTACTTAAGAGCACAAAGTTAGCGTTGACATATCAATATGTCAATGTTGGCGAATTGAGTCAGCTTTACTGTGCCTTGAAACGTACATACGTCCAATTGAATTTAGTCTCTCTTCAAGTCCACTGCAGGCAAACTTGTGCTGTAGCTGCGTGTTTGATAAAGAGCATGTGTGCGTGTTTGATATACTTGCTTTTGCCCGCGGCTACGTCCGCGTGGATGTTGGGAATTGCCCTACGGGAACGTACCAACGAGATAAGTAGGTCACCTCCATTGTCATCGTCTATCCATGCGCCAGTTTTCATGAAAAGGTAACAGACAGACAGGCCGCCAGGCAGACAGATTTACTTTTAAATTGTATTTATTATATTAGTATGGATATGGACAGCATGGATGGATATGCATTAAATTATCAATTTTTCATATGCCACTGAAAAGTGGGCAATGCATATCATATCAAGTAAGATTTAAGTGCATTGTTTTCTATACCTATGTATTTTAAAGTAAATTTTTTAATTGCGTGTCTCTGTCATATTTAATTCCTCATTTTAATTGGAAAGAATGACGTTGACCCAAAAAACTAGACAAAAAGTGAAAACAAAAGGCTTTATATGCTATATACTTTGCAAAAACATTACCTATAGAAGTTTTTACAGTAAAGTGATTTGTTTTATTCTTTAAACGAAGGAGCTTAAAGAAGCCACTGAAGTTAGTTGAACCGACTCTTTTAATTCCGCTTTCAAGACTTTATGAGGTTTCAATTAAAGTTTATTTTGCATTCATGTTATAAATAGTACCTTAATGGTAATTAAGCATAAAAAGGAATAGAAAATATTTCAGAAAAATGAAATGAATAATCCCGGTAGAGAGCGAGGAAGCCAAGCTTTCAGAGGATATCGGCGACTTGGGTAAATAACGAGTGAATAGTAAATAAAGTAAATATTAAATATATGGAAAGAGAATTGTCTGTACACACTATGTTTTCTCTCTGCCCCTGAGGTAGACTGGTAGAAAATGCCCAAGGCATTAAGTCCGCTTTTGTACAGTGATTTTAACGTGTCCGTAAGGTTTTAATTAATAAAAGTTTTTCTTATTACTGCATGAGTAATGAATGTATAACACTAGAAACTGAATATTTACCATGTTTGCTGTTGCTGTAATATCCCGTTTCTAGTGTTAATGATAATGTTAGTGACCATGGCAGTTTAAAAACTTATAATTAATGTATAGGTTTTAATGGTGTTAGATTTTTTTACGGCAATTGAGTACCAAACACCCCTTTAAATTGACAACACACTAAGATCTAAAGTTATTGTATATGTGAGACTGTTCGAACAATCCCTCAACAAACCTTTACCTATTTAGACTTATGTAAGTACATCTAGATATCCTAGCCCGGCCTGTCATTGATAAAACATAATACAGAACTACTGCTTTTTGTTTTTTCGTAGCCTTCATTAAGTTATTCTTATTGATATTCTAGCTAGATCTAGACGGCGCCATATTATTAATATGAGATGCTAATATTCATATTATATAAATATTTCAAAAGTATTAGTTTTTCAAAATGATGTCATAAAAACATAATACAGGACTACTGCTTATTCGTAGTCTTCATTAAATTCTTCTTATTGATATTGTAAGTAGAGCTAGGCGCCATATTATTAATATGAGATGCTAATATTCTTTACATATAAATATTCAGAAAAATGATTAGGTTTTTAAATGATGCGACATTTTGCGTAGCTTATGAATAATAGTCAATCATAAAGAAATAGAAATAATACTAAATAATAATATGCGACAATCTGCTCTTTAATAAAACGCGTTCTTGGTATTTAGATACATAAATATGTAAAGAATATGTATGCATTTATTTTTGGACCATGAATGAATTTAATCAATGAATGGATGATTATTTTTTGCCTTTCACGAGGTCATTATTCTTAATTGCTTTGCGGTGAGGTTGTCAACTGGAATTTATTACCATTTGGTAGCGCGTGTCAAATATTCATAGGACTTCAAATGTAGATGGAATATGAACAAGATTTTGATAATCAATAAATTGTTCACAAAAAATGTTCTATAGTATGGTCATTTCATGTTAAAATAATGATTGATCGGTTTTACGCTGTTAGAAAATAATTAGAATCTAGCTTTCCTAAATTCTCGGTGTTGAGCTGAGCATTATAACTCAAATAGATGCGATTTTATTAGGACAAAATACATTTGGGTGTAGCGCTGTTACCACTTGGCCACAACACAAACTACATGCGTGGTGTGGTAGGAAATCGTGTCGTAAGCCGCATCGGCTGAGGTCGCGAACGGGGCGTTAGTGAAATCTTGCATTAATTTTGTATACTGTCTTCTGCTCGTGTTAGAACTAATGTATACTTACTGTCAGTATGTCTAATCTTACCTTTGTAATGTTCGTGTATCTCTGGGCTCAGATGTGACGTGTTGCCGTGGAAGTGGGCAGCAACGAACGGTCTCCTCGCGCCCTCCTGAAACGGTAGTCAGTTACGGATTAGACCCCATTAGGAGTTTAGGACGCATATCTACTGATATGCCTACCCTGTTCAAGATTATAATTATGTAGGATTGAGAAATAATGGGAAACGTGAAGTTGATAAACAGATTTGGGAGTTCAAGAGAAAATGTGGTAAAAATAAATTATTCGTGACATAAAAGCCAGGAGTGTAGGTGGACTGGAGTCGATGGTCTTAATAAGTTTATTATAAAACTATTCGTTATTGGAGATTTATTTTCATAGAGGTATTTACGGGAATGGGTTCACTAACAAGAAAAAGCTGAGATTTTCCCGAAATGGCACATGAGCAAATTAATCTCATAAACATGCAAAGTAGTAGATACTACTTACTCTCTAGGATTACATATTTTAAAGTTTTTGAAACGAATATGTGTCTATGTCTACATCTGATAAAAAAAAATACAAAAGACAGTATAACCTCGCTTTTTCAAAACCCAACTATACTATATACATATATTGTATTGTATAACGGGCTGGTTTCCGTAACTCCACGTCAAAGCGCGTATTTTGCGTGCGGTAAATTATATATATATATATTCATTTATTCAGATAACCAGGATCCATTGGATTAGTAACAATATTCTTAACCTATGTTAATACTTATGTGTTGTTATCTTATACTATATGTTTGGATCGACTTTAACCAGATGTTCAAATGCCGTCGGGGTTTACATACATTTTTTTAGATTTATTCATAAAGTGGTACCTCAAAATCGCTGTTCCTGACAGTTCTCGTCACGGTGTGCATCGTCATCTTGGCTGAAGGGGCGCTGTCCAAGTTCGGCGAGAACTTCTTTGTCTTGCGTCTGAAACAATATTACTTGTTGAAAAACTTTCTTAGAAGTTATTGCAGTATCTCGAACGAAGCTAGACTAGGTAGGTAGAAATATCTTTCAAAGTATAGGTTGGTATTATAGGTAACTCGCTGGCACAACTTCGCTATTAGTTGAAGTAGATCGATCTTAGAATCGCAGTCGTTTTATTTTGCTGAGGAAGGTAATTTTATTTCCCTTATCGGAAGCTGTATAACCGTTGGAAACGAGTAGTCAATTTATTCTTGAAGAAAGATCAAAACTAACTTAAAATTAAGCAAGAACATGGTCCTAATAATTCATATTAGTACCTACTTCTGGACACGGCGGGTATTGTTAGGAGGTTCCTCTCTCAAGAGCCCTGACCACCTGTAGCTCGGACCATGTTCCCAATGCTGGTGGGCTACTATTTTTATATTTTAAAATGTTTTTTTTTTGAGATTTTAATATTTAAAATGTAATATGGTTAATGTATTCTTCCTTAGTTTTTTTATCGTCGTTGAACTTCAAACACCAAGTAAGTAAGTCAAATATGGCAACTTTATGGGAGATTGACAAAATACAATATGTTTACTTCAAATTAGATAGCGACGTTGCTGGTTTCTGTGATTGGCTGAAACAACGCGTCTTCCGATTCTCTAGCCAACGGCATCAAAAATCAAAATGTCAAAACAGCCTAAAATTACTTACGGCGTGTTAGAACTTCAACGACGTTATGACTCAAATTGCCGTGAACAAAGATCCATATTCCCCCCAGTTCAACGATGTTTCATCTCATCTCCCCAACCCTATATTTCAACGAACTATGGTCCTCACCTGTTAACTTCAACTTAGCGCCCTCATTAGCCGGCCAAGCGTGAGTTGCGCCAACTTTACCTCATCAACGGCTTTTAATTAAAATCTAAAAAATCTAGTTTTAATTACTTTTGCTTTGTATAAAAGTCTTTAGCTGGCTTTTCTGAGCTCGTGCAGGAGGTACAGTCAGACGGACTAATCTTTTTTACATTTTATAAAACAAAGTTGCTGCAGCTGTTTGTACGCTTAGATCTTTTAAACTACGCAACGGATTTTAATGCAGTTTTCAGCAATAGATAGAGGGATTCAAGAGGAAGGTTTATATGTATATTGCACCCGCGGGAAGCCGGGGCATGTCGCTAGTAAGTACTCGTATATATAAGTATGGTTTCCAAAAAAAGAGAAAATCACTCTTAAAATTGGCTTAGGTGTACACATTACAGTGTCTATGACTGTACATGCAGACTTTCATATAATTATGTTCCTACGAATATCTAATTATGCTAAAAACTTTCCCACCTTTGTGTTGTCTTACTATCTTTTGAAGCTTCTCTCATAATGTTATTTAGACTAATCAACACAACACACACAACAATGTTAATATCACGTATAATCAGGACTGTTATACCCGAAAGTTACAGCAGCACATTTCGCAACTTACAATGCGTTTCAAATAAGAATAGGAACGTCAATGACCTCCATCTGTCAACTGTCGCATTTTTTAATGTTTCTTGTTAAAAAACGTTTTTTAAGAGAAATTGAAGTTTAGAATCAAACGCTATCTTAGAACAACTGATTCTATTCACCAAAGATTAACATTCAACCAATGAATTTGCCCACCGTGTTCGAATTAGAAATTATACTAAAATAATAATTATTCAGCTCAAGAACAATGCATAAGAGGACAGTGACTTGAGAAAGTTAGTCTTACTAGAGATATAACTTGTCACTCGCACGCGGACTCGAATGGAACGGAGAAAATTGGGTAAATTACATTTGTAGACGGGGTCCGATTCTGTAAGCTTTAATCCCGGGAAATTGTCCCAACACTACGATCCTTTTTTATCAATGCTTTGTTGAGTGAAAAGGAATGTTTGTTTATGTCAGTTCTGGTACAAGAATTATGTATGAGAAAATTCACTTTGGTATTGTAACTTTTGTCTGTGACAGATTTGGTTTTCTGTAATATTTAGGTTATTCTTTTTACTAGAATGCGAAAAAAGTACTCACTAGTAATACAATACAATTTCTTTATTTTCTCTCTTCACAAAGGTTCATAGAGTTATAATAATTATAATTGTAAGAATAACGTTTTAACAAAATGCATAATATATGTTCCTTTGTGAGAGACTCAAACCTACCCTGAGTGACGGATCCCCAGGCTCTCAACTCGAATTAAATGTAGTAATGTCATGTCGGTAATATTAACAAATTACATCAATGAAAGACTATTAAGCTAAATTAATGAGTTCGAACAACGTATAATTATTCTAATAAATTAATTGTGGTCATTCCTCAACACAGACGCTATTATTAGCAAACCCATTTAATTTTCGTGCCTTCAATATCCGAATTGTGACTGAAAAATCTTTACATACTTTAGTCATTCGTTTAGTAAAGACTAAATAACCTGGAAATTATTTCAGACTGCTAATTTTCCTTACGCCCTTTGCCAAAGGGCGATGGAACGTAGCGTATTGGGTATTAAGCTCAGCGACAGAATTCGCAATACCACAACACGCTCAAAAACTGAAATCGCTGATGTGAGCAATAAGACTGCTAGGTTGAAGTGGGATTGAGCGGGCCACGTCTGTAGAATGCATCAGGACCAATGGGTCTTCACGCAGTGGATGCTAGAAGACGGGCGTCGTCGCCGAGGGAGGCCTAGAAAACGCAGGCGTGACGACTTAGAAGGGTTTGTGACAGATTGGCCGGAGAAAACCGCACAGAGAGAAGAATGGAAGGCTATAGGGGAGGTCTTTGCCCAGCAGTGGGAAAATACAGGTTAAAAAAAAAATCGTTACCAATGCTCGTATTTATAAACATACCACATCAAGACTTGACGGCGCGGTTGGCGCAGTGGTTGAGCGATTGACTGCTGCGCTGCGTAACCTACAGGTAGTTGTTCCGGGTCTGGCTGTTTGTGTATGTGAGTTTAAATGTTTGTAAACGTACCCACGATACAGGAGAAATTCCCAGTGTGGGGCAAAGCTTAAAAAAAAAGACTGTAATTCCCGAAGGTTAAGGCAGAGGTGTACCTTATAGTACACCCACATTTCGCTAGTTACGAAAGTCGCATGTAATACGAGTGTAGAGCCATCAACCTGGTACAAATCCAGTCTCCATGGCTGCTACAGAGAAATTACTGAAACCCAATAACCCTTTGCCACAATTTGGGAATCGGGCTCGTATTTATAACGTTCTTGGAACCTCCTGCAAACGTTAGAACGTAAGGCTTCATGCATAATTCCCTCTGTAGCAGAACCCGGGAGTGAGTGCTGTGAACTTGGCAAGGCGGCACGTGGCGCTTATATAGCGCTCTAACAAGTTTACCTACAATGTTTGCAGTTAGATCGCTTTGAGTCGAGTAACTTTGTTTGTTTGCATAGTTAGGTTTGGGTTGGAAGTGGGCTAGGCAATTGGTTGCCCAGTGGCTAAAGCATACGTAATGCATAATCATCCTATAGTTCCCACTGACCACATCTTCGATGATTCGATGAAGAAAACGGGCAATGTCCAGAAGTGGCTAAATTAGTCTAGTGCCCGAAAACGTGCTGTCAAAATGACTTCTGCGCATTTACCGACACACACAATTTAGATGGGAGGAAACCTCGCTACGGGTTTTTTTGAAGTACCTACATACTGTCGTTCCAGGCGGCACGAAGAAGCCTATCCCTTATTGGTGAATCAAAAGTCAAATCATTTGCGAGGTATCGGTCTGGCGGCGCGGCGATCTGGTAACTATTCTTAATTTTTAAGATAGATTAAAAATATTGATCAGCTCACAACAACGCTAAGTGCTAATACGAGAAGGTTACTGACATCCAATGATGTATTGATAATTCGCTACCACACATGGTTACGTTCTAGAGTACCAAATATTTGTCATGTGTCGGGAGCTGAGTGCTTCTCCAGTAATTGTGTTACGAGTTCATTTGACACCCTCGCTTGAGAGGGAGCCCAAAGGATATACGTGGCAAGATCTTTTAGCGTTCGAATTACGTTGATAGAAAACAGTAATTGTGAAATGTAATGAAAAAACAAGATGGCGGATTTGGTTCCGATGTTGGCCACACGCCAAAATATCTGTGTACAGCTTTATGTCTCGTTGATTTTGCACAAAAGTTTGTTTTAGAGGGCTTTCAATAACTATTGACAATTTCAAACGACTAGCTTTATCCCCGGTTTGAACATAATTGATAAGACTGGTTGTCGGAGTTACGGGCCACTGACTACCTGTAACAAATGTCAAAGATCTACAAATGACAGCCGGGACCAACTTCCGAGGCACGGAGGTAACTCCGTATATAATGGGTGGTCACTCATCCACAGACCAACCTAGGCAATCGCGGTTTAACCTGAAGATTGATCCGAGTGGCTATAATATGATTATTTGGCCAAGAGCCCCTCTATAATTGATCTAGATAACAATTTTTTTTCAAAATCTGGGAAAAAGCGTCTCTTGTTTTGGCAAATGTTGTAACTGAGGAAGTATTCGTCCTTACCCAAACCTCTTATAAAAACTAAAAAGTAAACATTCAAGGAGATATCATCGTTGTAAGTTTACCAATAAACACCACTAAAGTCCCACATTTGCGAGATCCACCTAAGATTAACCAGGGCACAGCGAATACGGCGCAATAAAAATAGCAATAAACATAATCCATGAATATTTCTCATGATGAAACCCAAGAGCATTGCGGTCGCATTCCTGATTGCTTCGCGCCGGCCCGACGAGCCGCCGACCGTCACAGACTCCTATATACATCTGTAGGTATATACTTATTTCAGCTATCTATACTGGAATTTGCGGTCAGCATAACGTTTAGGACTAGACCTTCTAGTAGTTTGACGATTATGAATGGTTGTTTAATATGTGAGAATTTGTTGTTCGTAAGATGATGGACTCTGGTTCTCAGAGGAGTGTTTGTTCCTCTTATGAATATAATCTAGCCGATCTGCAATGCCAGGCTTAGTGGCCAGAAGTGTAACGAATATAACAGTGCAGGCATTAACATGAGTGATCTTTGTGCCTATATGCACATTATCGCTACCTACCTGCTATTAGTTATGATAATGAGTACAGCCAGTTACCAAGTCAGTGGAACTGATTGACAAGCTATCAATAAGTAAATTTACATTTTTGAATATTTTGAAAAATAAAGGTGATTAAAAAAAAAAACTAGCAGCCTATTTATTGTTTGCAAAGTCTTAAATTCATGTCCCTAAGTTAGCAAAAAATGTGCTAAGTATAATTCCATTTGCTAATCTCAAAACAAAAATAAAAATCAATCATCATCATATTTACCTCTCATCAGTCTTAGCCATCATCCTGGGGGCTGCGTACTCATCGACGGAGTCAGCTGAGGAGTCAGGGAAGACGCTACGCTTGGTCCTCGAGCCTTCTTCGTCGGTTGGCTTCGTTGGCCGGACTGCTGCTTGCACTGGTTGCAGTTCTGGAAGAGGGTATAGAATACATATAATAAAATAAGGTCTGGAAATGAAAAAACTGAGAAGGTCGCGGCTGAAAGCGCAAGATTCTTGTAAATAACATTACGCCTGTAATCCCCAAAGGAATCCTATGTTAAGGGATATTTCGATCGAAAACATCAATTAATTCATCCATTCTAACTAGACTGACCTGAATTTCATTGCACATGTCGTTCGCCTCCCTAGGACCAAACTGTAAACATTTATTGCACAGTATTCCTATGGGAGCCACTTTGTTCTCATCAAAGCGAGTGGTCTACTGCTAGTCTAACGACATTTTGTCCGACTTGCTTTTGCAAGTGGCAGCGTCCGTGAGCTGGTCGAAAATTATTCGAAGAGATCATACTTCCGGAATGAAAAAGTATCCTATGTTCTGATCAGGTCTATCCGTATGCAAATCCATGCAAATCTGTTCAGTCGTTCTGGGTAATTTCTTTTGCATTTATAATACTATATCAGACAGGAATTGGGCGGTTTATAACATAAACATAGAATTTATTGCGAAACAATTTGGCAAAGTTGCAAAAGGAAGTCATAAAGGTTTGACTATCTAAATATTACAGATGCGGTTGCAAAATGGTGCAGATTTATTTACTAGTGGTTTCCTTATAACCCTGTACAGTTCCAGAAACCACTATAGTATCAAGAGCAGCAGAAGATCACACACTTCTGCATTATAATAGGTATCTTCCGCGTTGATGCCTATAGTCTCCGCTGCTGTGTATATTAAGATTGGCTATCATGGCCAAGTTTGGTCAGGTGAACTATCATATTTCCTAACACATTGTGTGATTAGTTACATTCATAAGGTCCCGATTTCGATTTCCAGGTCCGGCAAATTTTTATGGCAAGAAGCTCGCTTCCTATTAAATGGGACTTAAACAGAGCTGGAAAAATGAGGGCATACTTTACGTACACCACTGCCTAAACCTTCGGTGAATAAAATCGTGATGTTATGTCGTTATGTTCCTTCAACAAAGGACCAAAGTCTACAAAAGCCTCAATTTCGTCGGAAACCTTGAAGTCTGTCAAATCTTGAAGTTTTATGGAAACGACGCGACGGTAAACTTTGATATCTATTGTTAAACGGCTTTCTATCTAAATCTTTTAATCTAAAATCACCAAAGTATTCGCTTAGAGAGGAACCTTTTCAGATACCTACCTACCAACTGAAAATAGGACAAATGGGAATTATAGGCACGGAACTTAGGGCCAATTTTGGAATAGGAATGAGATATTTTATTTGATTTATATTTTTATTTTTTAACTTGGAATTTGTTGACATTAAGCGCGTATAGTAACAATGAAACTGACCGCCATCAGCACCTCTAAAACGCGTTCAAATAGAGTTGAAAAATCATTTATTGTTGTTGTAGGTGGGTACCATATAAAGGTGGTATAATTAAAAAAAGTATATCTACAACACACCCCTAGGGTGTACAATAATAGAAAGAAATAAAATAAACAAAACAGTTGTTAACTATAACCTAGCATTGATAAACTAAAAACTAAACTAAACAAGAATTATTTTACGTAACAAAAGAAGAAATGGCAACAGAATATCGAAATCTACTCTAATTACATTACGTTTCTAAGCTTATTAGATAAAAAACCGTCTTTGAGCTAAAAATAAACATTAAAAAACTTACGCTAAAAGATCTTTAACTTGTTAAAGCGGCACACACTACTAGGTAACACAATATGGCTGTAAGAACCTTAACTACTATGGCAACTTCGCAAGAGAAATTCTATCCTACTCTCTGGTTTGCAAGAAACTACTGAACATTTTCTTGATAATACGACGGCTTATAACTGCTTCACATTATTCGTCTAGTTATTTCTGTTCTCAACTATCGCGGATTTTTCCATCTCGCGTTTCATTTCTATTACATTTTCATGAAGCTAACTTATTTTGCAGACCATTATTTTTATTTGAAGGGATATCTTTTTTCTTGTAGTGGAGATAAGAATGTTGAGATGGATGTGTCGAGTGACGAGAATGAATTGAAAGTATAAGTGACAACAAAGTTGAAAGAGAATCGTCTGTCTTGAATGAGGAGGGCTGAAACGCATGTGATCAAAGAGTGATGGATATAAATACTAAGAAATACAGGACGGCTTAAGAAACGATGAATGGATTATCTGCGAAAAGATACGAAAGGAAACGTTTGACAGGGGATGAAATGAAATTGGAAGAAGAAAACATGTTGCACTGATCTCAAGTAACATGGGACAAGGGTAAGAAGCTGATGACGATCTCTTTGACTTCAGGTGCGGTCAAACCGTCTGAAAGGATTCCGTACTAGCTGCGGACACCGGACTTATTATTTATCAAAATCTGGTGTCCGGAGCGTTTGAACGAGATGAGCTAGATTAACTAAGCTCGGATTGTGGCAATGCTGTGAGTATACATATTATTCTTACCAGGCAGGTCAGGGTCTTCTGGGTTCTCATTCAGTCTCCGCTTGATCTCCCTGATGTTGGACATCACCGACTTGTCTCCGAAAGACATGTCGCTGTCCATGAAGTCCTCAGGTCGAAGCTGCACCATGTTCGTTGTTCCGATCTGATGAAAAGAATATTTAATGAGACTGTGATTTAAAAGTAATAAAGTCCTTATGGGTGCTCAAAAGTACCATTATAGATCTCGCCAAGAGGTATCGTACTACCCCCCAGTTACTGGGTTGTGAAGTCACTCTATGTTAAAACACTAGTCTTCAGCCGGAACTGGTTAGACTGAGAGCCATCCGTTATCTAATTGAGGAAAGTTTAATTTGATATGTAGACATTTCTTGATTTAGTACTTTCCTTTTATTTTATTTTAAGCTATTGACGTTTGTAGTTTGACTTCTTTGGTTATTATTTGAAATTTAGAAAATTTGTAGTTTAATTATTTTTCTTTGACATTTTTAATGTGATAAATAGAAAAATTTTGATTTAGTACTTCTTGACATTGAAATTAATTATTTTGTTTCAATTGGAATCACTGTTACTGTCACAAAATTTGCATGCGGAATTAAGTAGGTGGAATATGAAGAACTATTCTGTATGTTATAAAATCTGTAAAATACCATATTTCAGGCAAATAAATGAATCTGAATCTGAAAGCATAGGCAAATGATGATGACGAGCAAGGTGGATCGTCAGTACAATGAAGTGCAGATACGAGGCCATAAGAGCTCAAGTCTCCAGTTAGTAACATCCGGAGCAAATAAGGAGTCGAATAGAAGTCATAAATATTAATATCAATTTGAATGTGACTCGTGTATGCAAGATAATTTCGACATTGAATTAAATCGTCTGATTCACTAATTTATTGCAGAATTTATGTAGATAGCCAAGGAAACATAATCTCATTGATAAGTTTATTACTGAATGAGATTTTATTAATAAATTCTTAATGGTGATAAAGCATTTAATTTCAAAGAATATTTACATTATTTACAAACTACAAATCTATAATAGTAATAAAAATATGTACAAGTATCAAAAGGGTTACAGGGCGTCAAAAAATTCGTCCACATCGTTGTCAACAGGAAAAGTGCTCAGAAGGCTGGCAGCATTGCCACGTTGGATGGCAATGCTGATTCTTTGGCCAAAAATTAATTATTTAATTCTTAATTGAATATGAATATTTATATCAACAATTTTGTTAATATCAATGACAAATTGAGTCAACAAAATGAATAATCACATAACTTGCGTACAAACGTAACCAAAGGAAGATAATTTCTAAAGGAAGCTTTAGAAATAAGTGCTAATATTAAAGAAAACAATTTTCGCAAGGCTTCAAACAAGAACAATGACCCGAATTGTTCCACTGAAACAAAGCTTTAGCAAATCAATCATAATATAATAAGAAAAAGAAAACAATAACGAACACTTAGAAGAAATAACAAAAAAATATTGTACAGAAAGACTACGTTACAATTTTTACACATTTCTGTTCGGGTCCTCAAGTTAAGGTAAAGGTTTTGATCAGGGCGCCTAATTTTGTATCTATCATCATCTGCCTAGCCTTTTCCCAACTATATTGGGGTCGGCTTCCAGTCTAACCGGATGCAGCTTAATACCAGTAATTCACATGGAGCAACTGCCTAACTGACCTCCACAACCCAGTTAGTACTGGGCAATACTATACCCCTTGGTAAGACTGATTGTCAGATTTTTTGGGCCACTGACTACCTAACGACTGTCAAAGATCTACAAATGACACCCGGGACCAACGGCTTAACGTGCTTTCCAAGACATGGAGGAAACTCGGTATGTAATGGGTGGTCACACATCCACAGACCAACCTAGGCAAGCACGGCTTAACCTTAACACGTTCAACGCCACGGAATAAAATACGGAAAACGGAACGTACTGGTGTCGCCCAACATTGTCCGACATGGCGTTGAACGTGTTAAGACCCGAGCGGCTGTTATTATTTAGCCGCGTGCTAATTTTGTATCTCTCTAAAACTTTATTTGGGGCTAACTGAATTTGCAAGTGAATGAAGTTTTTGATACTTTCAAGCAAAAGTTGGCACCTCACTGATGCAAAGAAACCGGCAGATGCCGCTCATGATCATGTCAAAAGGAGAATAAGCGATTTGCCAAGTGCTGTGTCAACTGCCAAGTAGTGTTTTGCTGTCATTTGAGGTGATTAAAATAGTTGTAGGGTACGATTCCCAGGCCAGGCAGTGTTATTGTGTTTTTCATTTATAAATTTCTCAGTAGCAGCCACGGAGTCTGGACTTGTGCCCGGTTTATGGCAATAGGCTCGCCCCCTATTACATGGAACCTAAACATAACTGGTAAAATGTGGGTGTAGACTATCAGGTACATCTCTGCCTAACCCATCGAGAATTTCATGACGTGATGGTATGTTATCTTAAAAGAGTTTCATTCAATAAACCTAACTGAAACTAAAACAGCTTTAAGTTTAACGATAAATAATGAAACGATGCATCGTCTGTGTGAAAGATGATATGGTTCGAAGCGAAGATACGAAGATGACGACTAATCGAGAAGTGTGGTAGAGTGGTGCGTTGACCCCAAATAAATGTGCACAGGAAAGGAGATTGATGATGGTGAATTTTGACGGCACGGTTGGCGCAGTGGCTGAGCAATTGACTGCTGTGTTGCGTGTCGCAGGTTCGATCCCCGCTCGCAACAAATATTTGTATGGCCTATAGTTAGTTTTTCCGGGTCTGACTGTTTGTGTTTGTAAGTTTAAAAGTTTGTTAACGCACCCACACAATACAGGAGAAATTCCTAGTGTGTAATTTATTTTAGAATCTCGCCTGGCAACAAATGGGAAACCTTTTTGTAACCGTTTGAAGATGTATCTCTTTTGTTGTTCTTTGTTTTTTAAGAGTAAATAAATGGAAAGCCGGCTGATAAGTGCTCGTGATGATAGCAGTAAAAGCACAAACAGACGATGTCGGGGAACTGAAAGATAAATATGAACTCGTTGCTGAAATGTTTTGCGATTAAGTTTAAAAAATCTTGTATTTCTTTTCTCTGTTGTCAAGTTGGTAAACTTGCTATTGTTTTTGACTGCCTCGTGGTCTAATTGCCAGAAGCGGTACTGCTGGGCTTGAGGTCCAGGGTTTGACACCCAAATGCCCAATTGATGGCAATAGCTTAACAAACGAGTTCTTCATATAACTAAGATGAACATCATCATCTGCCTAGCCTTTACCCAACCATATTGGGGTCGGCTTCCAGTCTAACCGGATGCAGCTGAATACCAGTATTTTACATGGAGCGCCTACCTATCTGACCTCCACAACCCATTTAATACTGGGTAATACGATACCCCTTAGTAAGACTGGTTGTCAGACTTTTAGGGCCACTGACTACCTAACGACTGTCAAAGATCTAGAAATGACACCCGGGACCAACGGCGTAACGTGCTTTTCGAGGCACGGAGGAAACTCTGTATGTAATGGGTGGTCACCCGTCCACAGACCAACCTAGACAAGCACGGCTTAACCTAAAGATCGACCCGAGCGGCTGTTAGTATTTAACCACGAGCTCCTAACTAAGATCAACACTAAGAAAGAATTTTTAAACACTAACCCCCTAAAGGAGCTAAATAGGGGATAAAGATTTATAGTAAAGTTCTTGATTTTTGCCAAATGGGAAATCCCATCAGACAAAGGACTTCCCCAATAAACGGCCACTTAAAACAATCTTGAGAAATCATAGCCCAAATCCTCTTAGCAAAATAAACACAATAAATACAAAACGTTTTTCAAGAAGCTCTCAAAATAAGAAGTGTTGAGAGAGACACGTCGAGGCGTCTCGGAGACGAGTGCGATGGACACAGGAGTACCACTCGAGACACTTGCGCCACTTTTGAGTACCAGACGTCGGTATTGAGATGAATTGCCGACAATGAGAAACTACTTGGAATGGCCGAATGAAGTTCAACTTTGGGTAAAATTGATTAAAAGCCTCTACTTAATAAGGGATTTCAGAAAAAACATAAAGTATCTAAGTAAGGATCTGTTCACAGAACTTACCAGTATTGAGGTGACAGCCTAAAGGATGATTTCCACCAAACGGCTCGCATCGCATCGGATCGAAACGGATTAAATCGTGTACACAGTATTTAAAGTCTATATTACCAAACCGCGAACAACAGCTTCACCGCGAGCGTCTTCCGCGACACGCGACTGTAGCCGAAAGTATGAGGCGACGCGCGGTCGGCTCCGTTCAGCTGTCGTCATATCCGATCGGATCCTTTCGGCTGTCAACAAGGTAGGAATGAAACTATTTGACTAGGCTCAGAAACGGATCCGTTCGCAAGCGACGGTACGGAGCCGATTGTATGCGTCGATCTGATGCGATGCGAGCGGTTTGGTGGAAATCAACCTTAACTGGCATGTACAACCCAGATAATACGTTACGCTTTGATAACACAGGTTGTCAGACTTTCGGGCATCTCACTGCCCGTAACGACTCAAAAAAACCTGCGAATGACTGCCAGGACCCAAGGCAGAGACAAGTCGTTAGGTAATGAACAGTCAGCCGTCCATGGACCGGCCTCAGCAAGCGTTGCTTAACATTGACAGTCGACCCGTGCGCCTGTTATTGCTTAGCCACGAGCTAATTAATAAATTTGCAATCAAATAATAACACGTACTTCGAACTTGTAAGTTGACTATTGAAGTCTCGACCTGTTGTCGATCGTCTAACGTTTTGTGTATGTTTTATTCATCAGCCAGCACCCGAGCATAAAATCGATAGACAGCCACTTAATAATATTCGCCGATCCTCAAAATTTTCCATGAAATCAGAATTGTTTTTAGTTGAATTTGCTTTTTATACAAAACAACGAATTATGACTGTACTAGCTTTTGCCCGCGGCTTCGCTCGCGTTAATTTAGAATTTGACAATCAATTGGGGTTGTACTCTGCTTGTAATAATAATATAATTCAATCATGATTCGAATGACACGTGACGCCATCTATTACCATAAGAACGTTATTTTTGTTTTCTTAGGGAACAATACTTTTTTTCGGGATAAAGGTACCCTATGTCCGATTCTGTACATCTGACAACGTATACGCAAAATGTCAGGATGATCTGTTCAGTGCTTTAGGCGTGAAAAGGTAACAAACAAACTTACTTTCTCATTTATAATATTAGTAAGGATTTAGATTGGTCTTGAAAGAAGCAATTAAGGCTTTATAGATCTAATCTAAGTGGACAAATAAACTCCTAGTTTATACGCGAAAAGAAAACCGGATTCACTTTACAGAAAAGTTCTAAAGCAACCAGCATAAATGAAAATAACTATCTGAATAAAGTGGCGCCGGTGACTGAAAAGTTGTGTGGTAATCGGTTGTCGTGGTATGGGTATGTGATGCGGAGAGATGAGGAAAATGTCGTCAGGAAAGTTTTGAGTATAAATGTGGATGGGTATAAGAGTAGAGGAAGACCAAAGAAACGATGGATGGACTGTGTAAAGGATCTTATGGCAAGAAAGGAGGTGTCTGATGAGATGACGAGTAATAGAGAAGTATGGCAGAAGAAGACATACTTCGCCGACCCCAAATGAATTGGGATAAGGGCAAGAGAATGATGATGATTAACTCTCTAAATAAAGTATTATGTATTATTTTTAAGGCCATTGTAATATTTGCCTTGGAAAGAACTGGCTAAAGCCCACGGGCCTTAAAGAGAGTCCAGGTTACGTTGGCTGAAGGAAGATACTTGATATTACGACCAACAAAGACAAGCAAAGGCCGACAAAGACGAAGGTTTAGATAACAAAGTTAATTTTAACTTAAACAAGATAAGACAAGATTCCCAACAAGACGGACAACCCAAATACAATATTAATGAAATATTCATGAAACCGAAACAGCTTATACGAACACGTGTACCGATACAGCGTGAAACTAAATGTTATGATACGAACAGGTACTCCCTGAACACGAATAACAAGGGTGAGGAGCTTGTGGGCTATTTGCGGCCATCTTTGCTCCTAGCTGTGTAGGGGTTTTAATGCGTATCGATTTTTATATTAATTCCTTGACAACGAAGCTCATTATGCTTCTCGAATTTTCTCTGGTATTATTATAAATACCCAATTAAAAGATGTATGTAGATAGATGCGGAAATGTGAATCGTAAGGCATTTTTGGAACACGTTTCGTAACACCCAAATTATAGCTCAATTTCCTTGGTTTGACATTATGAAAGAGTGTACTCAAGTACACTTCAACCAAACCAACTTATTTGTGCAGGCGGGAAAACACAGAACTAAAATAAACATACCAAGTTTGATGTATCGATGCAAATTTTCTTGACAAGCAACGCCACATTGAACTGCACACTTAAAATGGTCACACTATACTTTTTTTTTTTTAATGGCATCTCGCAGTTCAACCTAGGAGGTTGTCTGCTTAACTGGACTATCCTGTGGGTGCCTTGAGTGCAAGGCCTCCAGCCAGGGCAAAAAAAAACTTACAAACTAAGCGATGACAGCTAAGGGCAACCCCCTGTGGGGTACGAGCGTAGGCTTCGCTGGGGGAGGTCAGCAAAGGGACAGGCTGGATCTGAGTGGTGTCATTATTTGTCGACTGATTTTGGACTTCAGGCTCAGCCACGCGGGCTGGCTCGAGCAAGGGTCGGGGAGGGTCACACTATACTCAAATTTTGACAATTTATAAAAAAAACATAACCTTGTTTTTGCAATCCTGTTGTAGTCGGGCGAAAACATCGATTTTTATTTAGATCCCGAAATTGTTTGGTAAATTGCTGAAACTCTTCAACTCTCTGATACTTCAGAATCCATCCTTCTTAGTTTCTAGCAAGTTACGAGGACCATTCCTATCAGGAATGTTCCAGACTTTAAAAAACCTTACGTGATCATTATCGAGAGTGTTTTCCGTGTGACGTGCCGTAGGGTGACACGGTTGATCGCCCTGCCAATAAAATGAGTCTACCGATAGTCTGATGCGTACCCATTTACGTGGAACAAGTAAGCAGTATATTTTATACATTCACTTGTTTATTTTCAGGTGATGTACATAGGATGTCTGGTAATTAGTGACCGACACTTATACACGTGATTGTACTCATGATAACAAACAACATTCCCAAAGAATTTTTTTTATTATACCCTTTCACTTTTATCAAAGTAACACACATCAGCCGTATGAAACTCGCTCGCGTGCCTTTAACCTATCAGCTGTTAGCCACGTGACGTTCGTTCTGTCTCAATACTATCGTACCGTGCAACAGTGGGTAGGCACATCACCCGCGCGGCTCGCAAGCCCGCTTCGTAAGTTTTATTGTGGTAAAAGTGAATGAGTATAAAAAAAAAATGTTTCTTTGGGAAAGTTGTTTGTCATCATGAGCACAATCATGTGTTTAAGAAACGGTCACTAATTACCAGTCACCTTATATAAGGTATGTTTAAAAAAACCAGACGTAACGAACCTGATACATTATGTCTCTTGGTTGACCAATTGATGTAGGGTGTCGATTTGCTTACTAATTTATTTTCTAGGCGGTTCATAGCGTAATCATAAACAGCATATCATTTCCTCTGGTTGGATACAGGCCCCCGCTCTGCGAGAGTAAGTGGGCCATAATCCACCACGCGCACACAGTTGATGAATGTCACATGTTTCGATTTTTTATTCTAGAACATTCCGTTGCCCTCTCGATGTTTCCCTTCACTGCTTTAAGAGCCGTGGTGGTGAAATAAACAACATAACATCAAGCCTGTAATCCACGAAGAGTTAGGTAGAGGTGCACTAATAGTACAGGTCCACACATCGCCGGTTATGTTTAAGTTCCATAGCGAGCTTATTACCATCAACCGGGCACAAACCCAGACTCCGTGGCTGCTACCGAGATATTCCTGATGGAAAAACCCATTATGGGAATCGCACCCAGGACCTCATCCTTCGCAGTCGCGCTTGCGACCACTAGACCAACGAGGCAGACTAAACAAGTAAATACATACCTAATGAGAAAAAACAATGTACTAAATTAAAAATAATTAAGGCTCACGTTTCCTACATAAACTAATGCTTTTTCACTTATTCTCACTTTATGCTGCTAAAAGGTTCGTTTGAGTAGGTACGTATACAGCTCTCAAAATATGCACTTTATATAATAAAATTTGCATTACCTGGAAAATGTACGTAAAGCATTTACTTAAAAGTCTCGAGTAGAAAAATTGCGACGACCTTTGGTCTTTAAGCGTATCTATTTAAAATATTACTAGGTAACTAACTTAACTGAATTCGTAAGGGTATTACTATTTATATTGTGCTGCAAGCAAAATAATACTTTATTTTATTTTATTTTTTAATGTAAGTAAATTATGTTTGTGTTTATATTTGTACTATGTTTATATAAGTAATTTTGCTATGCTATATTTTGTGTTTTAATAATTTAATAATGTTGTTAGTTTAAATTTTTCTAATTTGGTAATTGTAAGTATATAGTTTAGGTCATTTATATTACGTCATTGGTTTAGGTTATTAGTTTATTAGGGTAAACCCTGTAATGATAAGCTGTAATAAATAAATAAAATAAAATAAATAAACTTATAATCTGAATGACGTCATATCTTAATCAAGATAGTAAAATAGAGTTTTATGAACATGGAAATCATATACAGGGTGTAAACGGACCCTTCACGAAGCCGTCAACCAAGCATTCTGTACATCAAACTAAGTAACTCTACACAAAAATTATTGCTGGGAAACGACTTTTTTTTTTTGGGGTGAAAAATCACGTTTTACGTTAAAACTCAATGTTACGCACTCAAAACTTAGTGTTGATGTATGTTTTGAAAAGTAAACGGGTCATGGAGTTAATTAAAGTAAAATTAAAACCTTAAAAAGTGGTTTTAAAAAAAAAACTTGTGAAAAAATTGAAACTTTGACCTTCAATATCTCCAGAACCTGTGGTTTCCCAGGTATTGTCTAGAAGAAAAAAATGATCCCAATGATGGGCAGAATATGTGGTTTTCGTTTTCGTTAAGGGTCTTTTTACACCCTTTATACTATACAAGGTGTAACATAATAAACGCAATACCTCCCGTGTGGTCTCTCGGACCATGAAACTGAACAACTTTTGTTCTACGAGTTCTTCGAAATTCGAAAAAAAAAAAAGTACTTTCTATAGGAATTGACGCGATCAGCTGATCAACATGTATGGTAAAACAAAAAAATTAGTTAATTAGTTACGAATTTCCAAAAGCCATAGAACAAAAGTTGTTCATTTTCATGGTCTGAAAGACCACACGGGAGGTATTGCGTTTATTATGTTACACCTTGTATAGTAAATTTAAGGAGACGGCCCCATCTACATTAGCATTAGTACCTATTCATTGTAAATAAAATTTGCGTTCATTACATATGAAACATCACCTAAACATTCCGTCAGACAATACAATTTCACTCGTGTTTAAAAGCTTTCGGATTTTACATAAGGGATCTACCTAATTTCTACAAAATTCTGAACAAAGGGGAAAGTACCGAATATTCTCTTGTTTTTCGATTTATTTTGTTTTGTTTTCAGTGTTGTCAATTAGGTTAAAAGATCCGAGTGCCATTTTGATCAATTAACGGAAAAATAAGTAATGAATCAAATTACTTAGTCAGTGGCGTTCATACTTCAAAGATACGGGGTGTAAACAGACCCCGGTAGATTATAATATATCACAATTTAAGGTTTCACTTCGGTAGATTATAATCTACCGAAAAGTAGTGCGTTAAATTGTAAGCAGTATGTTACGGTTCACAATCTTTCGACAGATTACAATCTCGCGAGATAGATTGTAATCTAAAGGTTTTTACAATTTTACATAGGTATACTCATCATCATCTTTCTCCAGCTCTCTTCTTCCATACCTACATCTCAGCAGTCACCTCCTTTCTAGCCATATTATCCACAATTCCACATACATACTCAAACGCATCTTTATGCAATTTACTTAGAAATAGAGACAACGTGTCGTAAACTTACTAGCACACAAAAACTCGTTCAATCAAGAAATGTCAATTGAGGCGAAAAAAACTTGACGCATGTAACAGATTAACCTCGACCCCTGACCGCTGCATCAGCGCTCGATAGAACATTAATAATTTACTAGGTTTTATGCTATTTTTGTAACACCTCTACCGATCAATGAAATGAACCTTCATCAAACAATATTTCATAGTGGTTACCCTACCTAACCCATTCGTTCCACCTGCTGAAAATCCACCGCTTGGACATGAGTTGCCATGACTGACCTGGAAGTCTTTCAATAGACTCCGGACCCAGGTTGGTCGCAGCAAAGAAAACCTGCTCAGGTGGAGATTCATTAATGACTCTGCCCTGGAGTGTAAATGTGGTGCTGTTCTACAAACGATGGGGCACTTAATATCGTGTCCTGCGTGTCCTGTTGTTTGTTCACTGCAGGAACTGATGGACGCTACCGAAAGCGCCAAACTAGTTGCTCAGTTCTGGGCTGGCACTATTTAGATTGCCATCGACACGCTAAGAAGAAGAAGTGGTTATGCTTAATATTGTTACAAAAATGTATTTCCTCGTCCAATATAGTGTTCTACCAAATGATAAAAATAGTTCGTAGTTAAAAAAAAACTGCCCTTTTTTAGTCTGTCAAGTATCTCAGTGCTGGGCAAAGGCCTACCCTTTCACCATCTAGCTTGTGTGATATCTGGACATGTTGGCCCCACAAACAACCAAGACAAGATCAGATCGTCACACCACTTTCGTCCTACCTTACGTAAGTATATTTAATATGTTTAATTCTATCATCAAGAAATTAATTTTCTACCTTGTTAGGAAAGTATTATACATTTACATCTGTATAGCTAACTACTTTACGAATGAAAAATACACCATTTTCTTTCCTGGCAATTACAATATAGCTTAAAAATTCCTGTAGCGCATATAATAATCAGTTTAAAAATACTTACATGTTGAGCTCTCTTATCATAGTCGGGGTACCAGTCCCCGCTCTCGGAATCCTCGCCTGCATCCAGCATATCTTCATCATCTCCCAAGTTGTCATCTTCCAGTACGGTGAGACCATGCAGCTTCTCCAGCGAGTCGTACACGCGGTCCTTCACGTCTTCCTTGCCGTCCGTTATGCTGGCGATGTCGTCGTCTGCGTAGATCTGGGGTCAAAGATAAAGTATTTTTAAGAAGGTGGAAATTTCTGTTCTGAAGATATAATAGGTTTGTATGTAGATGGTTGTTATCTTAGTGTAAATTAAAATACACATCGTGACTGCGGAGTTTCGCTCGTTAATTAAATTTGACCTTCTAGAGCTAGAATAAGCATGCTTGACCAGTCGACACAGACAGTCATCACGTATGGCTTATGGGCCGTAGGTGATGCCCACAGATCGAGGCTATATTGGCTATAGGATACATAATAGATGTCTTAAGACACGTTTCGTTTATCTATACAAATAAAAAAAATTAAAGTGTTTGTTTGTAATAACCAAATTAACAGCTTTTTGCTGAATGCTGAATGCAAATAATCACGGTACTTTTTTGGAAAAAACATATATTTTTTGCTAATTTTGTCTGTCCGTCTGTTCGTTTATTCCGGCTAATCTACGAAACGGCTTGGCTGATTTTGACGAGACTTTTACTGGCAGCTGCTAGAGTTATAAGGAGTAACTTAGGCTTTTATTTAAGAAAAAGGATTAGGGTTCCGTGCAAAAAAATCAAACCCATGATCTTTTTTATAATAATTTCGTTAATATAATAGAATAAGTTTTTAAGTATAACACCACAAATATTCATTAAAAACGGAATCCTGCTCCTAAGACAAAACAAACTAAACCCCTATCTTACTGGTAATCAAAATTTAGAGGCAACAAATGTAGACCAGCCTTACTCGTGTCTTGCAACAGTAAAACAACTGGAACACCCCATTTCTCTCCATTAGCGGTCACGAGTACCTTCCTACTAGACATGAGGACTTGTAGTGCACGTATACGTGCCTGTTTTCCCTTACTTTCAACACAAAACAAAATAAAACATTGAACAAATAATCAGAGAGTTTCTTTGAACACGAGAGAGCGCGAAACTGTGGATTTGATTTTGTATTTTTAAGAATGGAGGGCGACTTTCAATTGTTTTATGAATCTTTCAGATCGGTGTATGTTCTTTTAAAGTAAACAGTTTTTAGTACGGTATCAATTCTGAAGTGTACCAAAAGAAAATTAACTATTTCATACAAAAACCGGCCAAGTGCAATTCGGACTTGCGCATGAAGGGTTCCGTACCATCGTGGTAAGGGAGCCCCCTTTAATTTTTAATGTATTATTTGTTGTTATAACGGCAACAGAAATACACATTCTGTGTAAATTTCAACTGTCTACCTGTTACGGATCATGAGATACAGCCCACTGACAGTTAGACGGACGGACTGACAGCGGTGGCTTAGTAATAGGGTCCCGTTGGTTTATGATATTTATCTCAGTTGATCTGATACATAGTAGAATAGAATAGAAAAACTTTAATTGCGTTAATTATTAGGTATTCCTACCGTAAAAGGTGTTTCAAAAATCTTCAAGACAGACTTACATTTCCTGAAAAGAATTCAAAGTTAACCCAGATATAAAATAAACCTAAAGAACTATCTAAAGAAAGATGGCTCATGTAACTATTCCACGCCACATCCTCCTTACGCTGTATTATTTTTATAGCAACTGGGAGCCATTACCAGCAGAGTCACGTGCCGAACGGCAAAGTGGTTAAGTTTCGGTCCGGTCGAGAACTTTTAGGTAAGGAGTCGTGATCGGAGGAGCTCAGTCCACTTATCTGTTGCATTGCTTGATATTGTTGCTTAAACTCAACTGGAATGAGTTTTTCAACTATTATAGGTATCTGTTAAATTAAACCATACTTCTTATTGACTGTAGTGTAGAGGTCGCAAGCACGATTGCTGATCATGAGGTCCTGGGTTCGATTCCCGAGTCGGGAAAATTATTATTGGGTTTTTCCATCAGGAATAGAAATTCCTGATGGAAAAACCCAATAATAATTTGTGCCCGGTTGATGGCAATAGGCTCGCCCCTTATTACATGGGACTTAAACATAACAAATGTGGATGTACTATTAGGTACACCTGCCTAACTCTTCGGGGATTATAGGCTTGATGTTACCTATGTTATGTATCTATTAAAGGTTCTCTAAGTTTCAAATATCATTGCGCCGAAATTCGCTAATAAATTATCAACTGGCTTTTCCCAACTAAGTCTAGTACGTTCCCAAGTAGGTCGGCTTCCAGTCTAACCGGATACAGCTGATTATGTACCTGTGATTTACATGGAGCGACTGCCATCTGACTTCTACAACTGGCTAACACCATACCCCTTGGTAAGACTGGTTTTTAGGCTCTTTCCTGTAACTACTCTCAAAGATCTTCAAAATTCACCAATAACATAATCTTTACCAGGAGAATTTCATCATGCAGAACCCTATAGGTGATTACAGCAATTTGTCATCTGAAGTGAACCGCATCACCACATGTTCGTACAATGCTATATGTAATTGATGTGAAAGATATGTGACGTTGTATATGCCACAACGTAGAAATTGACAGAAGGGCCACCTTCGCAGTAACTGCGTAACACATATAGACATATACAATTATACATACAATATAATGGCGGTGTCTTTAATATTGAATAATCAACGACATTCATATAGCGTTATTTACATTGTTGAGCAGATTTTCTTTGACATATGAATCCATTGTAGATTAATAATAATAGTCAAAATCCTTCGGATTGTGATGAGAAGTGTAATCTCGAAAGTCTACCGACTGGTTGGAGGATCCTTGATTGATTAATTGATTATGTAGTCTGATCCCTAGACTGATAGTACGACAATCCCACGACGATCTACACTACAATCTTGTTGGCGCTACTTTCTTACAAGCCTACAAGCTTGGCTTGCCCTTATAACCTACTACTCTTCATGTTCTGTACGGCTTGCTTGCCTTGTGGGCTTGCAATATTTTTAGCCCCTAGGCACGCCACTGCATTGTACTCTATCATACTTTCTGCATAAATGGCTATTTTCCGATGATATTGGCCGCGATGGCCAAAAACGAAAATATCGCAGCTTGTTGCATCACCAAAGCATGCAGTCGCGTTTTTCAGCGTATTTTACTCTCAACGAACCTTCTGTATACTTTCGTTTTCTGTTGCCACGAGCTATCAATCATAATAAATGATTGTACGCTCGTAATACGACGGCCCTTAAAATATTCCTTCAGGGTATCTCTCTAACAGAATTGTTAATATATTTTCCTGGAAGTTTTATTTAACATGGAACTTGTTCATACAAATTGGTTAGATTATATTCTTTTCTTGTAATAACCCTGTTTTTCCAAAAAGGAATATCTTATTATAAAAGAGCATATTTACTTAAATGAGTATTATTAAATGGTTTTCTTGAGAACACTCTGTAAATCTAGTTCTATGCTCTACATAATGTGAAATAAAAGCAATTTTGATCTAGAGAGAAAACGTTATTTTTCCGGGGGCCCTATCCTAACCAATTATTATTAGAGCACTATCTTTATGTCACGTGTAAGCAAATGCAAGTGGAACCCTTAAACCAATATATAAATGTAAATCAATCAAAACATTTGCCACATGTAGAATTGATTGAGAATCCCACACGGACGACTTAATTAACTAATCCTTTGAATCGCGAAACGTGAGCTGTACAGTATCGCATGTCTTCATCAGCAGCCTTTGAACAATACATCCATCTCCTTCACACATCACCCAGGAGTAGTCGAATAAAAGAGATGAAGTATGTTGAGTTGAAAGCTCAGCGTCGTATTAAACGCTTGGCTACAAAAATAAATCGGTAATCACGGTGTTTGATCGCAGGCCTTGACTGGAGATTTTATGTGTGTTATTTTATCAGATCCAAATGATGTAGGTGCAGAAATGATAGCTCGAGCCGTCCATGCTAATAAAATAATAAACTGAACGCTTGGACAGCTGAAAACCATCAGTACATAATTATCTTTGAGACCACACAAATGATGGTCCTTTGTGAGGTTCAGCACTGCAACTCTAAGGACCAAAATTCGCAAGTTCTCTTCAAATATTAACGACTAGCACTTTGCCCGCGACGTCCTCCGGAAAAATTGGTTATAGCTCGGCAAATATGCATGATATAAATATAATTTATAACCTATAGCACCACGAATAATGTAGCTTTCTGCCTGTGAAAGAATTTTTAGAATTGGATCATTAGCTCCGGAGATTACCGCCTACATACAAACTTACAAATAAATTTTACCTCATTATCGTTAGTAACATGATATTTACCATGTTTACTGTTTGGTACACAACAGCAAGCAACAACAGTAAACATGGTAAATATCCCGTTTCTAGAGTTAATGATAATGTTAGTGACCATGACAATTTAAAAACTTAAATTTTACCTCTTTATAATATTAGTATAGAAAACCACAACGACATTTAAATATACTGTTTACGAGAGACAAGACAAAGCGTAAACTTCTTGCAATAACCTACTGTAGAGTCGGTAAAAAGTAACGTGTTTCATCATCATCTGCCTAGCCTTTTCCCAAGTATATTGGGGTCGGCTTTTAGTCTAACCGGATGCAGCTGAATACCGGTATTTTACATGGAGCGACTGCCTATCTGACCTCCACAACCCAGTTAGTACTGGATAATACGATACCCCTTGGTAAGACTGGTTGTCAGACTTTTTTTTGGGCCACTGACTACCTAACGATTGTCAAAAATCTACAAATGACACCCGGAACCGACAGCTTAACGTGCTTTCCGAAGAACGGAGGAAACTCGGTATACATGTAAAGATGTAACGTGTTTATCATAGCAATTTGTATGTCATTTTGCTAGATAGTCATTGAGACATCATTTCACAGTACCTCTATGACATTTCTGCTGATAACCTCTCTATTCCGTCTTAAATCTCTTCGACCTCAACTATCGCTAGTTCATCACATAATAAGCGATAGGTAGGTACCTACTCTTCCAAAGTAAATACTAAATGATATTTGCTCATAAAATAGTAACGGAGCGAAATGTTCCTTGCCTTGGCAGGGTTTAGTCGCTTCATGGTGTATTTAACATGTCCCATTTAGACCGTGTACGTAAGCGACATACGCCGAACAAATGTACATAAGCACACTGTATATAACGTAGTATATAAACGGTTGTGTACAGTTCCACTCTCCCACGAACATCAAGGGCAAAGTACAAATATTTGTAGCTAGCTTTAATTAGGTATGTGTTGCGATAATGATGTGGGAACATTTTTGTATTTTTAGGTACTTTAACTTTGCGCATTCCATCTTTGTCTTTCATTTAATATAATGAATTAAGTTTAATGTCCGAGGGCTGCTGTATATGCTCACAATCTTCATCATTATCATCATCAACCGATTAGCCTTTTCCCACCAATGCAAATGTTGGGCTCAGCTTCCAGTATAACCGGAGGCAACGATATGTCCTCGTATTATGGAAAAAATTATAGCAAGTTTAGGTATATAAATACTCGTAACTAAAGTATAATATTAACCTAAACCAAAAAACATGTGGATACCTAACATTACAGACAACATTATTAGTTTATAGGCCACTCATAGTCATAACTCTCTAATCGATACAGCGTAATTATAGCGAGACAGCACTAATTAACAAGAATAATTAATGACAACAAACAAGCGAGATACTAATCTACTAGTAACTGAAATTGCAAATGTAAACACGAATAGGGGAGACATCGAAGACATATACACAATTCATAAGACATCCCATAAATTTTAAAACGTTGACAAACGTCTCTAAATACATAATGTATAAGAAACATGGCTCCCAAGCTGTACCTGACATATCAATTTATAATCGTCACGCGACAACGAGTAGTTAAGACATACATCGGAGGACCAACCATCCGTGACTAAAGGTTACAACATGTGATGGATCTCAGATCTAATCTAGATATAGAATGTATAATGCAACTGGAGTCTTTGGACAATGTCGCACCTTTTTAAGAACTGGCTGGTTGGTAGGCTTTGTAGATTTCCAGCTGCTTGTTAACTTTTGACAATTTTGTATCTTTTTTTACATCTTTTGTAGTAAACAACGACTTATTGTCGGGCCTTCGCTGTCTCCCCATACTTAAGTACAAATGCTGTAACCATGATAATATTGTAACACCAAATGATTTGAAAAGAGTAACCATGGAGTTTCTTGCCGGTTGTTCTCCATTATAAGTGCCCATCTGGGCATATGTGAAATAAAATATTTTGATTTTGATTTTGGCTGAGGAATAATAGAAGTACACTGGGAGTATTAATACATATTAAGTAATTAATGGTTAAGATATGACGAATAAAGAGAATTTCCAAGACTTAGGACTAAGAAGAATAGGACTTCTAAGAACAATCATTGAAATGACTGTCAATACAAAAGACAACAACAAAAATATATTACAACGTTAAGACGGATTCTTGAAAATTTTAATATTTACCATAAATAAAATATTGACTCGATCTGAACTTCGGACTGAAGGACCAAATACAGTTCCACGAAGTTAATTACAATATTACAATTTCGGATAAAGATATTTCCATGAAACTCGAAGGACCAAAGTTTTCCAATTAAGACAGTTTGTCAAGCATTGGACGGAGTTTGTGAAGTTACTGTATACGAACTAGCTCCAATAGATATTTAATATAGTTCGCCAATCGATGATGTTAATGCACGCGGAAACGGGCGGATGAGTTGAGGTGAATGGCCGGCAATTGTGGCGCCTCTTCGGCACCGTATGTAGGAAGGTATATGTCCCACAATAGTCGATCTATTATAGACTTCGGAGAAATAATCTCTAATATCTACGCGTGACATTTTCTAAGCAGTTGTTGTGAACAAAATACTCTCCGACTTCAGCAATTTAAACCCCTTTTGTGTCTGTTTTATTGTTAACGTAATTGAGTTGACGAGAATGGAAGATAAGGTCGGGCCCTTCGGATAGGTCAGTGTCGGACTTATTACCAGCGCATATGTTTAACTAGATGTTGCTGGAATTTGTAAGGTTGAGGTCGCATTCGTGTATTGTGACAGTTGCTACACGAATATGTGTTGTGGCCATGTAAGTGAAATGGTGTGGTAAAAATCTGCTCAGTTCATCACGACATTCGTTTAATCAAACGAACCAGATAAATGGACTTTTCCTTTCTTTCAACACTCTTAAATTATACGACATTAACACATTTCTCCTTTCATTATTTTTAAAAGACAGTCTTATTCTCAACTCGTAAACCGAGACATTTTTAGATTTTCATTTTAAATTATTATTCGCTGTGCTCTGAATCAAGGTGTTTATAAAGTAGACAGTAATAAATCCGAACGTCACACATGATGAAGAGGTGACGAATTAATTTAGAGGAATCTTTAAATATATTTAGATGAAGATATGGCCAGTGAAGTGAATAATGGCAGTGTCGGCTTTGGTTACACAAGTATAGAAGAAAATAAGAAAGTTGAAAGTGGTTCATGTGTTTGGTTATACATATGAGAAAATAAATAAGGAAGTTTTACGTTTAGTAAGCTCTGTAAGTTTGAGCACCAAGAAAATGCCTGTTTTTGGCATTCCTTTAAAATTAAACGGCCCGTGTATAATCAACGAATCCTTTCACATGGTAAATTGCCGTGTAAGTATCATTTTATCTTCTCGTAAATTATAATCCCGGGCTAAAAGTAAACGAGTAATTTGGCGGTCCCAGGCACGCAAAAATAAAAAGGTATTTGATTTTAAAGCTTTAAAAATACAGATTAAATCCTTGCATAAGAGCGTTTTCACCGCCAAACAAGTCCGACGCGTAATTACGCGCGTATTTTTATCACAAAGACGCAAAGTGAATAAAAGGCGCATGAATTTATGCGTGTAATCAATTCGCATCTAATTTGGTCCTGACAGCCGCCGGCTGCCATTAAAGACCACGTGGTTTGCTGTTTAATTGTGTTGTCATGTTATGCAAGTATTTGTTACTCTCCCGGTTATGCTTGGCTTTAATTGCTTGTGTTATATTCGGTGTTGTTTCTACGAGTTATTCAAAGTGTTAGATCAGACGAGGGATATACATATTTTTAAGGGCGTGCAGTGCTTTTGAAAACTAACGACTTTTACTGAAAGATCAATCCTGAAAAAATCAGCTGTTCCCTATATTTATGTTCTCATAACTCGAGAAAATGGAGGATAATATTTTTTATTTATATAAGTAAGTTGTTCATTTTTATAAGTACTTCACTGCCTTTAAGTGTGTCCTGCCTTTAATCTAACAGATTAGAGAGACGGGAAGTATACAGCTTGTCTCTGTAATTATGCTAATATCGTTCCATACTTATGAGAGGGATTAAGGTGTAGCAAGTGTGCGCTAATACCATGGAACCGCCTCTACTGTTTATGTGAAGAATTTTGCCCTACAATTCTTGCTGAATGGGCAATATATGCTATAGTTGAAACAAGGGGGTTTTAAAAGGAAAAAGGAAAATTGCCCTTATCCATTCTAACTTTTGCCCCGTCAGCGCACAAATTGCACGACGATGAATATCTAAACGTTAGGTTCTAATAAGACATTCTTTACAGATTTCTCTCTAATGGTTTTTTGTACTAAATCTTCTATTATTGTGGAAGTCTGCCTTTTTTTACTATAGAATATTTTTAGGAAGTATTTTCTGCATCCTTCTGCAACCTAACCCCGTGTTTACATCAACGTATAAAACCTTTAACAATACATGTTGGAAATAACATGCATACATGATTTATGCACGACAGTTTTTTGACAAATTATTTAACAAGACTTGTTGAAAACAAGTATTACAACTTTGTTGAGGTAAAAATAAGCAGTAGAAAAGTAAGCTTGTTGAATTATGGATTTTAGAAGTTTTATTAAATACTAAAACCGTTTTGATTTCTGCTGATTAGTTGAATAGAATTGTATTCATAACTTGAAAAGAACACGTTTTTAAACCTTTTCGCTTACCCTAGGTAACATCTGCTAGCTTGAATTTTCATCGCTCAGCGACACGTGTTTTCACAAAATGATCCCATTCACTCGTCATGTTCCCTCAATTCATCTATAAAACAATACCAAGTAGAATTTAAACGCTTAGGTGAAATGAATGTTTCATACGGCTGCCGAATTATTCAGCGTAGGTACTCAAAAGGAATGCTTTTGATGAATTCAAAATTAATTTTGATTAAAAAGCTTTTGAAGCACTATGTTTCGTAATTACAATTAATTAATATTGTTGGTTCTTGTTTTTATTGAGTTACTGGAGTTCCTTCATTAGCAAACAGTTAGTCCGTAAGTACCTATAATTATTTCATATCATCCATTTTGAGCCGTCAAGAAGGTGAAGAAAATTTATATTCCTATAACCAGGATTGACATTAACTTATTGTTAGCTTATGAAGAGATTTAAAAGACTTATAGAGCGGAACAAATTATGGGAATATTGTCATACAAAAAGGATCCCGAACATTTTCGATTTTGACACACAAATGCTATCTGACAAGCGGGCGTACGACACTAGACAGAAAGAATTGTTACTAAGTAGTAACAAGTATTGGATTACGATTTTCTTCTTCTAATCCCGTCCATCGCTCGTAAATATTTGAATTTCTTATGAAATAAGCAGTACCTTTGTGCTCTGATATCCTAACGTAACGTCCTTTTAAGAATTTTGTGTGTAAATAAATAATGTCAACCCTACATTTTTCACTTTCTCAGCATCATTTTTCCTGTTTGAATAGACCTTTGTATGTACCTTAATAAAATCTCACACGAAAAAACTACGTCACAAATTAAATTTTATGAAACATTGTGCAGAAAAAACTCGTCTACCGTTAAAATTGATTTCAGTACGGTTGAAAGGGTACACAATTTAATAACTTTCTGCTTCGACGGAAACTGAAACATTTTAAAATGACAGACTGAAATTCCGAATATAGGTCAGTTGGTCCATTGTTATCAATGACCTGTATTAACTATTCATTTACTAACAAAACAATGGCTGGGTTATTCATGAATATTTATTGTTTAACGTTTCGTTGTTATCTGCATTTATTGATCAATCAAAATTGGCTGTTATGCAATTGTAATTGATTAGTGTTTATTGTCAATAATTGCACCCAATGGTACTTTGTTTGTGACACGCACTAATGCCCCGGTCACGACCTCAGGGGAAGCTACTTACGACGCGACTTGTGTTAAGCACTCCAGTCGGTCCAGCACGACACACTTGTATCCTTTGATACGAAGCCGAAAGGCACTTATTCTCCCAGTCATTGCATTCCTTCTAGTTACGGAGATATTGGAAGTCAAAGTTCCAACTTTTTCACAAGTTTTTTTTTTAAATACTAGTTTTTTTTAAGTTATAACTATACTTTAAATATTTAGATACCCCCTGTACTATTTAATGCGTTTATCAGCACAATGTTTTGAGCGCGTTACATTGAATTCTACCGTAAAACGTGATTTTTCACCCCAAAAAAGAAAGTCGTTTCCCAGCAATAATTTTTGCGTAGACTAACTTAGTTTACAGAATGCTTGATTGACGGCTTCGTGAAGTGTCCGTTTACACCTTGTATCTAAGCATTAGCAACCGTGTCGTATTAAACTCCTTCAGTATTTCAGACAAAATGTCCCAAATTAAATACAGGTATTTACTGCCACCGCTAAACTCATAACTCTTCATTTAAAAGCCGCAGTCCAGTAAAATGGGAACATATTTGACAGCGGTTTCTTCGCAGACGGAGTGATGACACAACATTGCATTTCAAGGAGATTACTTTTTAACTTGTTTTACTGGTGGCAAAACAGTCGTTTTAGATAGGTTGGAATGGTTTTAGGTGTAAAACATGCATTTGGAAACGCTGTCAAAACTCAAACTCAAAGCATTTATTTCAATTAGACCATACCAGGCACTTTTGATTGTCAGAAAAACAAAGAAGGCGAAGCTACAGTCACAGACACAAGGCATAATAACTTGTGAAAGTACTGTAGTTGCCTGTTTGTGTGTTGCTGTTTTAAGCTTTCACGGTTTACAACTAAACTTATACTGTCACTTACGGGATATCTTCCGTGATTGTCAACCCGCGATCATGGCGCTTGCAACAGCGTCGAAATATCGGGAGCTCAAAATATAGAACTATCACGGAAGACATAATGCATTATGCATTTGAAAGTTGTCCTAGTGCTTATTATACACTTAAGACTCAATATTAAGTACCAATCTGTTATTGCAATTCATTATCAATATATTAGAACAACACAGAACGATATTTCATAGTTACATTCAATAATATTCATTAATTAATGAAACCGCGATTATTTGAAAACTTTTTGCGACGTTGTCAACCATTTTAATTCTGGAATGCACAGCTTTAAAAGCTCGCTATAATCTCACCGGTAAGTAAATGAGGACTGCATTCAAAGAAAGAATGTCTTTTTTTTTGTATCGGTGTTTTTCCATTGCATTGCTAGTTCCGCATTGATAAGCAACCAGTTCCAGATCTGAAATGGAATGTATCTGGTTTTACGAGATCTCGAAGTCTGCAGGAAACAGTATCAGTAAATAACGAATGTTCAACATATTTGGTGTTATCCCTTCAAATAATCATGTTAAATGAACAATGAACACAGATACAAGCATTTCATGAGTCAAGACCACACGCCATTAAAACCCACAGATAAGATAAAAACGAAATTTATACGTGTTCGGATTATTCCTCAATGGATTCCATTCTTATATGGCAACTGAATTTTAAGCACGTTGTATGTAAGACGATAATCCCCAAATCTCATACAGGATCGACGATATTTATCTCGTGTAAGCCTGGCAATGGCAAGATCAATAAGCGAATAATATACGCGAATTTTGTCCGCAATATCGTTTTTTCGGGGCACACGGTCCGGGGTCTTTGACCTAACAGAAACGCATATTTTATCGGGAATATATTCCGTAATCCCTTAAATTAAGAGTGCCCTGTTTTCTCTCAGATAATCTAAACCGTTTCATGGTGTCACCTATTTGCTGCGTTTAAATTTGCGACTAAATTAAGTGGGGTAAGTGGATTGGTTCCGTTTTCCATTTCCCCCGGCTTCCCCGGTGACCCGTAAATGCAAAATGGCTGCCGGGAATGTAAGAAAATGGCCGCTTAACTATTTTAATACTAGAGAAGTGGCAAAGTTTCACAAACTATGTTTTTGTTTGGTATGTTACCTGCTTAGTTCAACGTTAAATTATGTAAGAATGCCTTATTTGAATTTTAGGTACAGAAAAGTACTGAGAATTATTTTTAAAGATTATTTTCAGAATAATACCTCAGTCCCTAAAAACTTTTTCAATTTCATTATGTAAATAAGTTAAAGTTTCATTCAGTGTGACACATTGACACCATTTTTCAACACCAAAAGACGGGTAAACTTTTATAGCATATCCTCGAGATATATTTCAGCTATAAACAATAAAGTTCCACTCCGGGCATCTCTGGGTGGTCCACAAACGTTTTACGAGTATTTCCGTGTTTCAGACGATTGATACGCATCCTGCTCGATCCAATTTACGGGATGACTGACATGTTTTGGCTGACCCGCCGAAAATATCCTTCGCGGAATATTTTAATGGAAATAATGTTCGATGTTCTTTGGTAACAGTAATTCGCCAGTTTTGTATGTAAGATAACATTGTTTAATGTTTATTCAATACGGTTAAATGTAACACGTGCTAAATGAAGATAATGATCGAAATACAAAACAAAGCGTTGTTATGACATTCTCGTACAAAAAATACACATGGCTTTGGTTCAATGAACTCGTATCATTTGGCGATGCAACTCATCTAAAATAAAACAAAAGAATAACACAAATACTCCGCGTATTCTTAGACTGGAGTTTTGCTATTAATATTTTTAGAAACGAATTCAAAGAATTCGTTTTTTAACGTAGACATCCAATTGTGAAGAAACTGTCAATTTAATATCTGAGTTATTTTAGCACCAAATTCTTTATCATTTTAACGTAGGCATCAAATTGTGAAGAAATTGTTAGTGAAATATTTGAGTCAAGTGGGTAAAAAACAGGAAGCACTCAACATTGATTGGTTGTTTAACTAACTTTAAGAATATCTAAACCAGAAAAAAATAGAAAACCCAGGCTAATAAAGTTAGTGATCGATTCTCGTGCATTAAAAGTCCTATTCTCAAAGTGGTATAAAACCGGATATCCTGTGTAGTTGCCGGTCTTTCTTTGATAAAAGGGAACACATGTATGTACTTGTGTAGGTAGGTGACTTGGTGCCATGTTTTGTATGGCAAGAGAACCAATTTCATTACTTAGAACTGCACGCTGACCTTTACACTGCAAGCCTTCACCCACCCACATCCCGACAAAATTATTTCCTGGAATTTTGACTTGAATTCTAAAGAATAGCTTATGAAGAATAGCTTTTGTGTCGTTTATACACTTGTAGGATTGCTTTCAGTATACGATTTCTATTTCTGAGAGTAAACCCTCATTATAATAAATAATTCCAAAAATATGTCAACAAGGAAAGTTCCGCTTTACCTCATACTTCGTCGTTTTTTAGCAGAGAAAGTGGTACCTTTCGTATTCATCAAAAAAGGGCTTGGAAGATTTTTGTATGAAGTCTAATTTCCGCAGTTCCTCCATTTTTTTTTCAATGTTGCGGTCTCACAAAAACCTATATTAACCGATAGCTGGTATCAATACAATCTTCTGTTTTGTATGAGACAAAATGTTCTAAAGTGTCACGTTTCCGGGATATGAGCTACCAAGTTAAAGTCCATCCACTGATGGCATTTTCAAAATAGGTAGGCCTGGCTTCTGGTCACGTGAAGTGTCTACCAACCGATTGGCGATATCCCGAAAAACTAGGTGCTTAATGTTTACAATTGTATAATTCCTAATAGCATTCTTAACCGCCCCATATTCTCCGAACAATGGCTCTATCAACACCTTTTGGCTACGATCTATTTTTTGGTCCTAAAGTCCGAAGTCTATTCTTGCACTTGTTATTCCAAGCGAATGACGCATGCACTAGAATGCTAAGCACGCGTGTAGCTATTTATGCTATGCCTTACAATTGTAAACTTACTAACACAATAAAGTTATATTGTTGAGTAAATAATTGCTCTACTTTAAAATTATGAACTACTTAAGAAACAGGGATAGTATTTCAGGGATATCCTACGACTAAGCTGGACTACTAGTTGTTTAGGCAAATGGCGCTTTTTGTAAAACAGTTAACGCAATTCTATTAAGAAATTAATTATTTGAGACTCAAAGGACCAGTTTTTTTACTTTTCATGTCGACTCTTTTTATTTCAGTTTTCCAAGGCTTCCTGTAAGCACATAAACCTAAGGCCCTATTGTCCTTATCTTATGCCCATTTTCATAAACACAAGTCAACGCCTAAATGAATGCCTATAAATTATAGCACTTTTAGAATTTCAGAGCACTCTTTTTCGGCATTCATTTAGATAAATAAAACAGGCATACGACGTATCATTTTGAAAACAATATAAATTGTTCCTAATCCTAATTTAATATAACGCGTCAAATAAAACCTCCGTATGATTTACGCGACACATTTGACATGATTAATTTAAATTCACCGCGGACTATGCAAATCTTAACTCTCGTGTATAATAAACGTCACCGGATCATTTTAGCGGTGTACAGTCACAAGCATAAATATCTTAGAGTTACGCAATATTACTAAGCTTTTTCAGTACTTTTTTTATCAAGAGGTTGTGATAAGGCCTAAGTATTTCATAATAGTTTGGTTTAGAAAAACTTTGTTTGCTACACCGTACAAAGTCTCCTCTGTATATTCAGTATTTCTCCGATATATTCTTTCTCCGGGAGAACTTCATCACAAACCATGGTTCACCTGTCCTGTTATTTGTGAAATAATACCTACACATTGATGGACCTGGCCAAGGCCACTACCAACGTCGTCAATGTGGCAGAGTTCTGGTCGAAGTTAATTTAGCCCAAAAATGTAATTATGGAAATCATTGACACGACGAAGAAAAAGAAGGAGTACTTTTGGGGTATTCCTGAAAGCGCAATTATTTTTAAGCGCAACTAAATTATTCCTCAAAGCGCAAGCATGATGAAAAATATCGTTAGTGAATCCATCAAACCCATCTCTATTTTTCATCATGGTTGCGCTTCGAGGAACAATTTAGTTGCGCTTAGTTGGTTGCGCTTAAAAATAGTTGCGCTTTGAGGAATGCCCCGTGCTTTTTAGTCTTGCGTAATTGTAAGATATTTAAGCTTGTGACTGTACTATGTGATGTTTTCTAATAATATTTCTCGGAGGAAATGGAGCGTTGCCAGCGATTGTTTCGCTACTTCCCATCGTTTTGATTTTGTTTTGATCGCATAGCTTTCGGCGACCAGCGTCATGCGGCGTGTTTTCGTCGGAAACTGGCACAGCTTGGCTAATAGCGGCTGCACCATGCATAACTGTAATGCACCTGTGGTCTTCGTTTCAGACTAACATGCAGGGTTTAGTGAGTGTTACAAGATGCTGTATTCTAAGTTAGGCCACAGCGTTCACCAGTCTGTGTTTCAGTTTTGTGAACAAAACATCAATAGCAGACGTGTTTTTTTGAGTCAACGACCAAAGGTGTAGTTTCTTGAAATATCAGTTTTGCTAGTTAAATCCACCTTGTTTAAAGTGTTTTTTCTTCAATTTTAAAAACACCAAATGAGTTTGTCACCGAAATAGAAACTGAACTAAAATCCTCAATGGTTGTATACATATCCGTAAAGATACCTAAACGAATCCCAATACCGTCTGTATTTCCTCACATAAAAATAGCAACAATAAAGCAGTATAATGCTTTACACATACAATGTATTGACGCGCGAATCTGCCGTGCGCATCAAGAAAAGATACCATCGTAAATTATTGACGCGAATTCAGACGTTGAATTACTGTCAGTTTGTCTGTGAACAGATAATGGGGGATTTAAACGTCAATGAAGCTCAAGGGGCGGAGGGCCAAGGCCAGTTTTGCACGTCGTTTTCTATGAGTATAAACAGTTTAGATCGACAGATAGTAGGGGTTTTCTGACTGCCTGGCATGGTAGGATCTGTGTAGATTTCAGATGAGTATAGCAAGTGCATTAGACACCTATCTATGAATACGTGGCATATTCTGTATTTTGTTATTTCTTCTAAGGATACCGATAGAATCCTACCTGGGTTTTTAAGACTCATGATTCGGTCTTGTGGCCAACAATACGGCAAGCCCATAACACAACAAGCAGGCAGAAACCATGAAGAGTAGTAGGTTATAAGGGCAAATATGAGAGTACCGCCACTAAGTCGGTCTCACTTATGAGAAGGCATAGTAGCAACTTGTATCCTAATGGAACTAGGTATCCTAGTAAATTCTTTCACAAAATAATACTTATACACAACTGTGACAGAAACTAATCCTTATATACGAAAACAAAAACTAGTTCACAACCCCGACAGCAACATTTATCTTGAAATGAAATATAACAACACGAGAGTAGAATTTTCCGACATTGTACACAATTCACCCGTCTAGCGCAGCTGACATCCTTCCATCCACACTTGTACATAACGCCCTCATGTCGAACCGTAGGTATATTATATAACATTACGTCGGAACGTGCCCTGGGAAGCAGGTATGTTTTAGTATTATTGGAAATGTTCCTATTTCAAGGTTTGTTGACGTCAAGCGTAAAAATAGCCAAAGACAAACATGTGAAAACTTATAAACCCTTTCGGTGCCCAGCATCCAGCATATGGGTCCAACACTAATTCATTCGTGTGCCCACAACCCGTATCCGAGTCTTCGTTATAAAAAATGGTAATTTTAAAATACAAGTAATTTATAGCTAATTATAACGAAGACTCGGATACGGGTTGTGGGCACACGAATGATTGTCTAGTCTGCGCTCCCAATAACAATTGCAGTACTTGCAAAATTTCTAGAAAAAAGCGAGTATGTGCCACAATATCAAACAATTTTCATACAAATGCTGCATTTCATAAACTTTTTGGAACTTGATCACCAACTTGGAACTTGGAACTTGGTGACCAAGTTCCAAAAAGCTGTTTATTGCTAATATTAAACTACTTATAAGCACTCCGATGTAATTTTTGATAAAAGCAGAATTTCGTCAAAATATCGATTATCCAAAGCTCAAGTGTGCTTACCTAACCTAAATGAAAAATACATGATTTACTACCGACATCCATATAAATAACACAAATTTATCTGCTGTTTTGAAACTATCTACTTGAATAAATCAAAAAGTAAGGTAAAAATATCATCATTCGAATAAAAATAACAAACACTTCTAAAACTTTGAAGCAAAGTGAATTTAATCTACGTAACTACGCCAACAGATTCTTCAAATTCACGAAAATGTTATATTTACCTCAAAATCAGTTTATTTTTATGAAATCTGTAAACAGTAAAACCTACACTCATATAAAAAGATATCAAAAACAAACATTCACATTTTCAACAAATAAGTTTGTAGTGTGATTATTTTGGGAGCAGCTAAAACTTTAACTACAGTATAATGGTTAAATCGTAAAGGTAAGAGCTCTTTGAACTAACAATACAATGCCGTAGAGAATTCGTAACATATAATATAACATCGTAACACAAGCACTCATGGTCCTCAGCTCCGCAGTTTCAGTGCAGACCCAATCAAACTACATTGCAACAAATAAAGAAAATTGCAGAAATCCCGATGGATTCCAACGAAACTAGGGCAAAGCACAACATGTTATTTTTCAAAGTTAGGTTTTCAAACATTTTACATTCATTTTCTTAGATTTTCTTAAGCATTTCGTGGACAACCATAAAGAAGGCTGGCGAGTCTACATGTATTTTGGGACCCACTCTTAGATACCTCTAATTCATTAACTCTAACACTTTTTAGATTGTCTGCCTACAGGATCAACGTTAGCTAGGAGAAAATGCGTTAATACATCGAATAAACATGTTTCTAAGCGCTTGATCCCCATATAATAATGTCAAAGGAGTTATTTATACCCTTATCCTTAGTTTGACTTTCAAGCTATTGTCTGCCTGTATCGACCATCATAGATTCTATTCTCGTATGACAAGTAAAGCCGATGTGTTTATGTCTAATGTTCATTTTACTTTGTGATAGGACGCTACTTAATAACGTCTTTTGGATTTATATCCTACTGTTCACATTGTCCACTGCCTGTGGGTATTGCTTCTTTGTATCGACTGTCAGACTAAAAGCTATTGGTACGGGTAGTGACAAAAATCGTTCAACTTTGCTTCTTGCTTTGCAACGCAACATCCATATTGACAAATATAGGTCCCGTCACGTAAAAAGAACGCTGACCGCTCAAACAAACTTTTTTTTTTTTTATTCCAACCTTTTCCAAAGTACTAAGTAGCTAGTAAAGTACCTATTACGATTCTACAATGAAACAATAATAGTACTAAGCTATTGTTTTATAATTTAAGTTTAGGACGCAACTGTATAACGCGCGCAAACACATCCCCTCCACTGGCGCTCAGCGTTCTTTTTACGTGACGGGACTTATACTCGTAATCTATACATATAATAAGACAGTAAAAAAACTGTGTCTGTACATTGAAGATATTTAAAAAAAAAAAAATTGAGGGGGGTTTAGAAACAGTAATAGAGCACGAATCCAAAAAAAAATTCTGTCTGTTTGTCTGTTTATCTGTTTGTCTGTTTGTCTGTTTGTCTGTTTGTCTGTTTGTCTGTTTGTCTTTTTGTCTGTTTGTTTGTACACGCTAATCTTCGGAACTACTAGACGGATTTGAAAGATTTTTTTTTTGTTGTGTAGGTATTAAGTCTGGGCAACATATAGGCTATAATTTATCTTGGAAACTTGAACACCTGATGCAGAACCGCAATAGAATAGCTAAACTATAAGAGATACAAAAATGGTACCATAGCAAAAATTGTTCCACGTGATGAGCATTTTCTGCTGAGAGAATAAATTTGAAGATCTGGAACACCTGATGTGGAACTCCAAGAGTCCAGCTACACTATAACATATATAGGAATGACGTCTTAGCAAAAATTGTTCAATCTGATGACCACTCTCTGTTGATTTATAAAAATCGAAGATCTGGAACACCTGTTGTGGAACTCCAAGAGCCCAGCTACACCATAACATATACAGGAATGACGTCTTAGCAAACATTGTTCAATCTGATGAGCACTCTCTGTTGACTTATAAAATCGAAGATCTGGAACACCTGTTGTGGAACTCCAAGAGCCCAGCTACACCATAACACATATAGGAATGACGTCTTAGCAAAAATTGTTCAATCTGATGACCACTCTCTGTTGATTTATAAAAATCGAAGATCTGGAACACCTGTTGTGGAACTCCAAGAGCCCAGCTACACAATAACACATATAGGAATGACGTCTTAGCAAACATTGTTCAATCTGATGAGCACTCTCTGTTGATTTATAAAAATCGAAGATCTGGAACACCTGTTGTGGCCCACCATAACACATAATTATAGGAATGACGTCTTAGCAAAAGTTGTTCGGTCTGATCGGCTTTTCCTGTTGACTTATAAAAATCGAAGATCAGAAACATCTGATGTGGAAATCAAAGCTATCACTAATTTCACTGTATAATTATAAAATAACATAAGCTGGGAGTATCTCCACGCGGTGAAGGCGGTAACAGTTTAGCACTGATATTCGATGACGACGGTATATCATTGAAAATTTGACTCTACTGGACAAAACTCCTATTTATTTTTTTACTTTATCGAATAAATATGCCTTCGGGCTTATGTTATTTGAGTGTTTTAGACTTTTTCCACTTATCTTCGTGACGCGGTAGCCTACCCGGTAACGCAGGGGAGCAGTCACTTAGATTTTAATTGATCAGGTATCTTCACAATAAAACTATAACCATGCCTAGAAAGAGGTCAAATCTTTCCCAATGTTCCAAAGGAGCTAAAAGATTGAGGATCATAAGATCCCAAGAATCTACCGAAGAACGTCAGGAGAGAGTTGATGCTGTTCGAGAACATCAGGCTGCAACTCGCTCCGTGGAAACCTCTTCCTCTCTTCTCTTCTCTTCCTCTTGGATAACGAAGCACGCCTGCGTTCTCAGCGTATTTACGCATCTACATCCAGGTCTCTAGAGAACTGTGAAGAACATGATGCGCGACTGACCGCTGATCGTGAACGTCATGCATTGTCTCGCGAATCGGAGACGTTCACGGATAGAGAATTACGCTTGAGTTCCAAGCGTATCTACGCATCGACTTCTAGGTCTCTAGAGACAAGTGGGGAACGTGATGCGCGACTGACCACTGATCGTGAACGTCACGCATTGTCTCGCGAGTCGGAGACGTTCACGGATAGAGAATTACGCTTGAGTTCCAAGCGTATCTACGCATCGACTTCTGACTTACAAAAATGAAAGATCTGGAACGTCTCGAATCGTCTCGCGCATCCCGTTGTTTTCCCGTCCCCGGGCTCTTAGAATTCGACATCAGACGTTTCAGATCTTCGATTTTGATGACCCCGTTGTCGCTGGCATAAGCAACAGGATCCGCGTACGAAGTCGCGGGCAGAAGCTAGTTAATAATATTCGATGCATTGTATTTCAGCTTGTTATAAATAGTATCTGTTTCAATTTTAATTAAATGTTCAGGTTAATATCCCGGTCAGTATGATTTAGAAAACTGACGTGTTCAATGACGGTTGTCGCCGACTGTACCTATCTAATGTTGGAGGTGGGATGAGATTGTCCTCTGGCAGTGTTTACTGCTTTCAGCCACTACTTTGTGTGAAACTTATTGGTACAAAAGTACTAGACTTAAAGAACGTTGTTTGCATATCCTCCACGAACACTTCAATGCAATCGAATCGTGAACAGTCAACTTTGCAAGGAATTGTCTATGAAACGACTGGCTGTCTTTTCACCAAGGCATCCGCATAAACTATTGTCATATATAACATACATGCAGCATGGTTATTTTTGAGGCTTACACGTCATTGCCGCCGTTGCAATGGTAAAAAAATGTGAAAGTATCTGTGAAAATTGTATTGAAAAACCAAGATGGCTGTTAGTGAAAATCACTTTCAAAGCGTACAGTATGACCACTTTGCAGTTCATGGTGGCGCTGTTTGTCAAGAAAAATTGCATTGATAGGTCAAACTTGGTACATTTCATATATTTTTTATTTATTTTAGTTCTGTGTTTTTCCTCCTGCACGGATAACTTGGTTGAAGTGTAAACAACGACTTTCAACACAAGCGTTTCAGCAGCTTTAAATGTCAAGCCTTTTCCATCATTATTATCGCTGCAAAAATGTCTCTATGTAATAAATTTTAATACCTTGATATCTTGCACCAATAAAACAAATTTTACAAAAATACAGACGGCTGTTCAAGAAAACGTGTCTCTGTCTCTCATATCAGAATCTTGTGTCACCTGTGCACACAATGGCCCTCTTCAAGACATGCCGTCTACGAAACTTAAATACGAAATAACTTGAATATCAGATAAGTTTTTATTTGTTCAGGATTACCATCGGTCCGGTAAGTTGCTATCAGAAGGAGCTTTTCTTTTCTAGTGGTCACTAGTATCTGCGGGGTAACTGCGTGATAAACTCATTACTGAAATGCTTTTAAATTTAACAACTTAAGAAGATTTTTTGCGTTATTTACGTTGTCGAGAAGATGAGTTTTTGAAACATATCAAGTACTAAATTAGAAATTTTCATCAAAATCTTTCGGATTGTGGTAAAAAATACTTTACATAATTGGGGTGAAAAGTGTCTCTTGCCATCCCAATAAAAAAAAGTATTCCTACACAGACATTCAACAGAATTAACGAGTATTTCGAAAAGTAAAAAAAACATGCCAAACCAAAACATATCATACACTTTTCCATCGAACACTAACACTTTGTCTCAACAAAGAAAAGGTGGTGTAGATCTTAATCGTCATCTGCTTAGCCTTTTCGAACTGTATTGGGATCGGGTTCCAATCTAACCGGATGTAGCTGAACACCAGTATTTTACATGGAGCGACTATCTATCTGACCTCCACACAGGATACTCCTTGGCTAGTTGTCAGACTTTTAGGCCACATTGGTGTAGAAATTAGTGGGGTAGTGTAGGGTGAGTTCGGGCTGTGGAGGATGATGATGAATAATGGCGTACAAATTAATTTTAGTGGTTTAAAAAAAACCGCTATTACTTGCACCCACTCCTAAGTTAGTCAAAATTTTTCCCCAATTTATTCAGCAATAATTGCTTTTATTTGTGAGATAAGTATCCATGTGTACACCTACACAATATACATAAGTACTACCTATGTAAAAGAGAGTGAATAATTGGAATCGTTGGCGCAAAAGCGTTGGTGATAAGAGGATTATATGTCCTTCTCGACTTCTAAGAAAAGCTGCTTATGTATAATAACGTTGAACGTTTCCATTTAAATTTAACCTTTCAGGGAACATTCTAAGATGGACTTATTTTATACTAGCTTTTGCCCACGGCTTCGCTCGCGTTAATGTAGAGGAAAAACTCTTAACACACGACTAAAGTTTGTATAGTAATATTCAATCATGATTCGAAAATCACGTGGCGCCATCTATTATCGTAAGAACGTTACTGTTGTTTTTCTCGGGAACAGTACTTATTTTCGGGATGAAAGGTACCCTATGTCCGTTGTTGTACACCTGAAAACGTATATACAAATTTTCAGGATGATCGGTTCAGTGGTTTAGGTGTGAAAAGGTAACAAACTTTACTTTTGCATTTATAATATTCGTTAGGATTCCTGCAAAAATCCCACTCTTCAAATTACGCACTTTGTGACTACTGTGTAAGATCCTACCTGGTACTGGTACCTACTTAGAATATCAATTAGCCTTAACAGCTTAGTTAGTGCTACCAAAGCATTACTGAAATAAAGTAAACTTAGGAAGGCTTACTTAGTTGCTGATAACACTACCAACTTGTCAGTGTAAGAAGTTAGAATTGAAATTGACGAAAACTCACTAAAACTAAACGATAAAAAGATAAAATACTAATAAACCAACACGACATCACACGTGGTCCTTTTCTATGGTGGAAACTGTGGCTCCACGTGGGCTTTTCATGCCCGTTTTTACCAACAATAAGCGTCACCTAAATACTTGCCTCCTCTCATATAATTTACCATCTCAACATGAATGATGTAACCAAGATTATGTAAAAATATTCTGATTTTAAAAGAGTGTCCATGGAGTTTCTTGGCCGTTCTTCTCCATGGAGATCTACGCTAGGGAATGGGCAACTATAGAACTTTCACAGTTTTTATGCCTTGTGACTGGGACTGTACATACATTTGATTGTTGTCTTGGTTCGACAATTCAAAAGTGCCTGTGACTGGTCTACTTGAAATAAATGCTTTGATTTTGATTTTATTTCTTACTCCTACAAACGCTAGCAAACGGTGCAGCCCAGTATCCAGTAGGTATAAATTGTATGTTTTCAAGAGGTCATATTTTTCAGCTTTCACAATAGCTTTACGATAAAAACTTTCATTGCAATAAAAAATCTAGATGAAAAACTGTGTGGGAATTCCATTGAGAGAAATATCCATGAGCAAAAGTTTTAAATATTAAAACTAATTTGCTTTTTAGGTCTTTACTCTAGGGAGTCTGAGAAGTGTACGAAATGATTATACGTACATCATATTTTATGGTTTTATTTTGATCATTTTTTATTCTTAGTTTTTATTTTTTGCTGTCCATCGACACTAGTGATGTGAAGCCGTAACATAATTTACTGGATTAAAACTTAAAATTAATAAAGCTATTATGTGTAAAGGTATGTCTACCTTTACACATAATAGCTTTAAATGGCATTCTTTTATCAAATAACATAATGGAAAAGCGAAAAAGATGTATTAGATTGTCATACGCCGCCACCGAAAAATGTCAGTACACATCAACTATCTATCTGTGCAGACAGGAAAATTTAAAGAGATTAGATTTTAAAGAGGTTAGAAAGCGGACCCTTTCCCTTGCTTCCAAAACACACCCAAATTCAACTACTTATTACATAACATCTGTAATACCCGAAGGGTTAGGCAGAGGCGTACCTAATAGTACACCCACATTTCGCCAGTTGTTTAAGTCCTATGTAATGGGGTCCTATTCCCATCAACTGGGCACAATTCCGGACTGAGAAATTCTTGATGGAAAAACCCAATAACTCTGCCCGACCTGGGAATCGAACCCAGGACCTCATGCTCAGCAGTCGCGCTTGCTACCACTAGACAAACAAGGCACTACTTATTAATATTCATTTATTTCTCAACAGGTTGGCTGATAGGTACTTGAAGTTACTAAAGTATTGAATTTTCTGAGAAGGCGAACTTCCCAATATAGCCTAATCCAAGGGTTGATAGCACCTGAAAATACTTTGTAAGTAAAGTCAAACACTTGAGCCGGTTTCCCTGTAAACATGGGCTTATAACAGAGGTAGGCAACATTTTTCAAGCGAGTGTATTTTGTCAGAACTTATCCGGGGTAACTTGAACAGCTGGCGGTTGATAAACATCTTATAAGTTTGTTTTCGTATAATATTCTATGTCGAGCATGTTTGTGAACACTTTCAAGTGAGCTGTACCGATGTTAAGAATACAATTTCAATTCCTTACAAATTGATTGAGAGTTTTGAAACGAAAGTTGTCAAGTATGATGGGTCTTTATTTCACCCAAAATTAAAAGATATACACACAAAATTACAATATGCTTATGTGCAACGGCAAGCTTAACCCAGAATTGGGTTTTCTTACAGCAAACCTTACTTTGATTGCGAGATTTGCAGAAGACGATATATATCTACCTGCACAAACAGTACATTTAAAAACTTGTAGGGGAATATGTAAATCCCCTAGCAAATCACCCCTTTGTCAAATCGTCGTTAAAGTTCTAAAACCACGTAAGACATTTTTGGCGGTTTTGTCATTTGATTTTTCGATGCCGTTTGCTAGAGAATCGGAAGGCGCGTTGTTTCAGCCAATCACAGAAACAAGCAACGTCTCTAACTAATTTGAAGTGAACACAAATTATAAAATGGTATTGTATAATAACATGATATGGTGGTGTAATTATGTAGTTTTTTCAAACTCCTGTAAAATTGTTAATTTTGACTTACGTGGAGTTAGAACTTCAACGACCAAATAGTAATAGTAGTAGTAGTGACGGCGCGGTTGGTGCTATGGCTGAGCGATTGACTGCTGCGCTGCGTGTCGCAGGTTCGATTCCCGCACGGAACAAATATTTGTATGGCCTACAGATAGTTGTTCCGGGTCTGGCTGTTTATGTATGTGAGTTTAAATGTTTGTAACCGCACCCGCGATACAGGAGAAATTCCTAGTATGGGGTAAAGTTAAAAAAAAAAGAATGTAACTAGTTCGCCACTATGTATGTATCTTAGCGAAAGAATAACTTATCAAACATACTTACCTGACATCTGGCCCGTATTCCCCGAAAGTATTAACTAAATGCCAAGTCTACACCCATTGTCACAATTTAAAAACAAATCCGCCAACAAAAGAAGAAACAATTAGGCACGTCAAGTCGAGGCCGTATTTTAATTCCCTTTAGGGCCCTTTTTGTAAAAGTTGATCCCTATTCAGCGGTGGACGTTTGTTACTAATTTGATTGTGTTGATCCCAAATGCTCACAGAGTACACAAAAACTTTTGTAATTTAGTCCTACCTATATAAATTAACTTTCATTTATATGAAATGACTACTTGCAAAGGGTTTTCTACTTGATTGAAACCGAATTAACATGAAGGACTATTCCTATTAATAGGAACACCTGGATCTATTGATCATGTGAACATGTTACATAAACTAAAGGATACTTTCTCATAGCATTGAGCATTTCCAAAGGTCTACGCCAAATATACTAAGTGCCTACGCCGAGTCTACGAGGTACCTACGCTGTGCCTACGAAGTGCCTACGCCAAGTCTACAAGGCGCTCAAGCTGAGTACCTACTACCCATCCACCAGCACCCACAAACTCATCTATCTATCGACAGTAAAAGCTCCTTGCTTCACATGACATTATATTCTCGAAACACCTAACGAGCCGACTTGAACGTTTCACAGTCGAACGATTACATACAGACTCGAAGCTTTGATGTCGAGCAACTCGGATGTAACCGCAACGAGAGCGGTTTGGAACGTGAACGCTGTATAGTGTTTAATCTAGTGAAACGTTAAACTTCGGTGTTTGCAGTCAGTGGGAGTGATTGGAGTCAGTCGGAAAATGCTTTGAAAGCTTTGAACACGTCTGTCGTCTACAGTCTTTTCACTTTTAATTTACCTGTCATAAACCTTATGTCAGCGAGAATTAAGTTGACTGTATAGGTCTGTTCAAACTTTATGGCGGCTCGGAAGTTAGCTGCGAGTGAAAGTCTGCGCAGGTTTATCGGTTCAAACTTTATTGGGGCTCGGAACATCTATCGTGTAGCTGCGCAGAACACAATTTTATGTATCATAGGGACACAGAGAACGCATTTTCTTGACTGTATAACGCGCAGACCGTCACTCGCAGCTAACTTCCGAGCGGCCATAAAGTTTGAACAGAACAAAACGAAACAATGAAGGGACAGTCTAATCAATTGCATTTACAAGGAAATGACATTCAACTGTGACCTAACTGAAATACATATAGTGTGACCACTTTAAGTGTGCAGTTCAAGGTGGGGTTGCTTGTCAAGAAAATTTGCATCGATTTGTCAAACTTGGTACATTTATTTTAGTTCTTTGTTTTCTTGCCTTTACAGATAAGTTGGTTGAAGTGTAAATGGATTGACTTTGACTTAGATACAGTTTGTTTCTTCATTTTTGATATTTATTCCAAATTAAATTGGGTACCTACATGATTTATCATTTTGAAATCTTCGTAATTACATCCCGATACTTAAGTCACCAAAGAGTAAATGATGCCGTGACGTCTGACAGGGGAGAATGGAAGAAGAAAACGTGTTTCGCCGACCGCACATAGAATGGGACAAGGGCAGGTAGATGATGATGACTTATGTCACCAAAGGCGATCACAATTTGACGGTTTCACTTCGATACATTATAATCTACCGAAAAATAATGCGTTAAATTGTTAATAGCAGTATGCTACGGTTCAGGTTCACAATCTTTCGACAGTTTACAATCTCGCGAGATAGATTATAATCTAACGGTATTTACAATTTTACGGTGACACCTATAAGCGGTAGAGAAATAGAATTTACCCGCTCGAGGTTAAAGTACGCATAAATGACATCTACATTTGTACAATATTACAAGGACAGCTTACGTGCAAAAGCGACCTTAACCCTGTGGGGTTACCATTGTTTTAATGTCATTCCAGTGAGTGAGAGAGACAGAACTATACAGGATGTCTAGCGCCATCTTATTTCCACACGGGAAGGTACTGATTCAAGACGTCAACTGGGTTTTCTGACAGCAAACCTCAGTGTGATAGCGACATTTGCAAGTGAAGCAGTAAATAAGGCCCTATTTGGTAATTAGGTGTTACTGAACATATAGTACCTATAGAATATGATGACTGTGATGTTAGTCGTCTGACCACACACTACATGACTGTAATGTGACACATTTTGTTAAGCATATTAGGTTTTTTTTTTGGTGATCCGTAAAAGGTCACCGAAGTGACCCAGGCACACAAGTGCCTATTATTTTGGATCGACAATGAGGTGACTTATCCTCATCATGCGTTATAATCCTCTGCCTAGCCTTTTCCTAACTATGTTGGGCTTGGTTTCCAGTCTAACCGGATGCAGCTGAACACCTATCAGTATTTTACATGGGGTGCCTATCTGACTGCCACAATCCAGTGCTTGGTAATAGAATACCCCTTGGTATGACTGGTTGTCAGACTTTCGGGCCACTGACCACATCGACTGTCAAAAATCAACAAGGCTTAAAATGCTTTCCGAGGCACAGAGGACACTCGGTATGTAATGCGTGGTCACCCATCCACAGACCAACCTAGGTGGCGGCCATATTCTTAAGCCACGAGTTCCTCAATATACAATAAACTAAATTAAACAAATCACAGTAAAGGTAGTAAAATTAGTGAAGAATAAAATGTTAATCCCGTTACCCTTGACATTTCTCCGAATGTTCTATTTAACCCTTTATAAAACGTTTTTATAAATAGAAATCCATTAGCTTTGAACCAGGGTGGTCGTTGGGAAACTTAAGAAGCTTCTAATTAACTAATCCGTACAAAATGTTCGTAATTCAACTCATAATAATCCTCCACCTTTATAATTATTTATGCATAACTGAGAAATAATTAATTTGATAGAGCAATTTGCGTAATTCTTGTGGCACAGTCAGTATTCTAGACAAATAATAAAGGGTGTAAAAAGACCCTTAACGAAGCCGAAAGGCACTTGTTCTCCTCGTCATTGTGATCATTTTTTTGTTCTGGACCATACCTGGGAACCTTCTAGTTTCGGAGATATTAGGGGTCAAAGTTCCAAATTTTTCACAAGTTTTTTTTTTAAATACTACTTTTTAAGGTTCTAACTTTACTTCAATTACCTCCATGACCCGTTTACTATTCAAAGCATCCATCAGCAATAAGTTTTGAGCGCATTATATTGAGTTTTACCGTAAAATGTGATTTTTTACCCCAAAAAAAAAATTGTTTCCCAGCAATAATTTTTGCGTAGAGTTACTTAGTTGGATGTACAGAATGCTTGGTTGACGGCTTCGTGAAGGGTCCGTTTACACCCTGTATAATCACATTAAAGATTATGTACCCCGGCTTACCTCCTACAAAAATTTACCGTTCGCTACTGAAACCTACTTACTCCAACCTAACCTAAACACAATACTCACTGAAACCAACCCTATCCTATCATGCCTATTTCCCAATACCTATTCTTAGCCAATTGAATGACGTTTAGTATTTTCCAAATCCCTTGAAAACAAAATGTACCTAGGTATAAGATACCTACCTACATGTATATGGGTTGTACCTAATCCTGTTTCAGCGTACATCTTCCTTATTTGCGACAAAGTAACAATTAATATATTTTGCTAATGAATAAGCGGAAATTAGTCACAATAGCGGACACAATAGAAATAGCAGTAATAACTGGAAGGCAATAAGTTTTAGCTAATTTAATTAGAAATAAATGTTTGACCACAATATGAGCAATATTGTGATAAACACGGTGAATCATGACGTACATTGGCCGTACCCATGGCCCTACTCGTATTATTATGTATTAGTTATAAGCTTCTTGGTACAAAAGTACACAATTTAAGCCATAAATAAAAAACATGTTAACATGCACAGTTATAATAAGAACTGAAAAGTTGGCAAACACGTCGCTTGAGAAGCCGAAGCCTCGACTTGAGAGCAACAGAGGCTGCTCAAACGAAACGTACCGATTTACGAAGCACTCCGATAAGGACAAAATTCTAAAGTTTTTTGTAAAAATTAGTAAAGGTTTTTAAGCGACAAAAACTGGAAGGTGCACCCAACAACGTCTCCTCTTGAGTTTTGAACCACCCAAGGCTGTCTCTAGTATGAATTGTAGAGAGGGATAAAATAGTTTAACCTATATGATTATATAAAGTATGATATCTCTGGTAACTGTATTGCTCCGATCACTGATATAAAGCAAAACTATTGTTAGGTTCCATAAAATGACACAGCTTATATTCAGCAAAGATTCACACACGAACGAAATATAAATCTCATTTTATTTCCCGGAAATGTTACAATAATTTGTGAAAAGTTCCACGTCTTCTTAATTTCACAGTTATGAGTCCACAGATGAAAATTGCTTGCCCTAATTGGATTGCTTGACAGTGCTCAACACTCATTAAGTACTCGGCTTTTCATTTTATATGAGTGTTCAGTGTCACGTTAAGCAATATATCGCGAAAAGTATACATTTTCAAAGATATGCAAAAAAAAAATGACTGCCAACTACTACTTATTACAGTATGAAAAGTTTTTCGTCTGTGTTTATTTATTCGTATTTACTACCTTACGTGATAGTAACATGTCAAACCACCAATTAATAACGTTTATTTTAATTGGTTAATCACCAAATAATAGGGTTTATAAATCTAAGTTAAAAGTTACTAGTTTTTGTACCTATTTAACTACAGAAATATAATCCAGGTAAATTTAACCCATTTCCATTATTAAATTACTTAATTAAATCAAGGAACGAGTATCTATATTGATTATTTATTTAGTTTCCAAAAGCGTCGATAAATAGCAATTCCAAATATAACTATGAATAATATTTTCCGAGAAACCTTGAATTAGTAATCGTTTTTGGGTCATTACTCGTATTTCAGTACTTACAGGTAATTCCACCATGACTGCCAAAGTAATAAACAACAAAATAACAAGAGGTATTATCGTTGTTATTGAACACCTAAACTTTGTATATAGGGTGACTGGTAATTAGTGACCGATACTTAAATACGTGATTGTACTCATGATAACAATAAACAACTTTCCCAAAGAATTTTTTTATATACTAATTCACTTTTATCACAATAAAACTTACGGAGCGGGCTTGCTAGCCGCGCGGGTGCTCGGCCTACCCACTGTAACACAGTACGATAGTAATGAGACAGAACAGCCTCACGCGGCTAACAGCTGATAGGTAAAAAGCGCGCGCCCGAGTTCCATACGGCTGTTGTGTTATTGTGATAAAAGCGAATGAGTATTAAAAAACAAATCTTGGGAAAGTTGCTTTTTATCATGAGTACAAATACCTGTTTAAGTATCGGTCATTAATTACCAGTCACGCTATACACATAGGTAGTTAGTTATATTAACGTTATTCCACCAACCCGTGAATAATTATCACCGTAAAGACACTATTTATATCGTCTATTTATTTTAAAAGAGAGCAAATGTTATCTAATTAATTTGAGTTCCTAAAATATTGTTTAATTTACTGATAAACAAATTGTAGGTCAATCCAAGATATGTAACTGCTACAAATCGTGTATGTACTCTATTAAATTTCTCAAGCATTGTTATGAAAAAGATAAAAAAGTGTCGCACGATTTTTCAAACACTGTTAGGTCATCAACACACAAACTATGTTTACTATTATGAATTTCCAACATTCCTTTGTTATTTCCCTGATAATATACATACGTTTGGTCCCGTACATTGGCTAATCTTATCCATATTACGTTGCATATAACACTTTATGTATATAACACTTTGACTCCAAACAACTATTTGGGAAACAGCGTCATTCAAACCTTATACATAAGCACGTCTATATAAAGATTTTGATGCGTAATGCCGAAATCCAGGTAGGGACGTGGTATTATGACAAAAATAGATATCGATGCAATACTCATTAGAAGTATAATACCTACAAGCGAATATCTTGATATGGAATAAAAGCTTCGTCTTATGGGGGAAGCGCAAGGGTAGTCCGCGAAATTCATTTTTACTTTTTTTTGCGATTTGCAGGTCAGTACCAGGCAATATGTTAAACATTTATCAGTTGTCTTATTTTTTTTTTCTTTTTTTTTCGGATAGGAAGTCATCAAATGACCTCTCCCGCTCTGCGCCGAGTGGAAGGGAGTGTCAGACTCGTACTGACTAAAACCCATCCATGTTCCTTCTTTGCCGTTTGTGTTCCAGGGCCGCGATATCTCTTTCGAACAGTCCCGCAGCATCATTAGTGTCTTGAAGAACGATATACAAACAAGGAATAAGGCTTTCAGAAAACAGGAGCATCAAGTATTGTTATTATTCAAAAAGTATTTTCATTGCATACCTTTGGAATAGGTACCTATTCTGTGAAAAGTCAAACTTCATATACCGGCCGTATTCTCAACATCGTATTTCAAGCTCATATTTCTTTTCGAACCCTTTTGTGACTGAGATTTTCCTCTCATCGACAAACTGCACAGATATCGATAACTTTACGTTTGATGTCTAAATGCAGGTGCTCTCCGTATATGAGTGACGCAATTTGCTCGTATGAAACATGCAGAATTACGATGACCTAGATTTGAGACTGAAATAGCCCAGTGCATTTGCGAGGGAACCAATTCCTATTTGGTATTCGAAGCACGGACGGACGCGTGTTGACTTGACATAGAGAATTTGTTATGAAAGTTTAATTAGAATAACTTTTCCAGGGAAATTACGGATTGGCATTCCATTTGCGCTTTTCGTCCTTGGTAATTAGATTATAAGGTGAGCTTTTATCTTCATTTGGCATAGAATAACACATAAGTTAAAATGTTATTTTAGTGTGAAAATCGACGAGTTTACCAAATAAAGATAAATTGGGACAGTGCTCTTGAAACTAAACGCTTAAAAATTGTTTTTTGCTTATTTGAGATCTTAGGCGCCCATATTTCGCCAGTTATGCTTAAGTCCCATGTAATAGGGGGCGAGTCTATTTCCATCGACCGGGCACAAATCCAGACACGCGGGTGCTACTGAGAAATTCTTGATAGAAAAACCCAATAATACTTTGCCCGACCTGGGAACCGAACCGTACCAACCGAACCCAGAACCTCATGCTCAGCAGTCGCGCTTGCGACCACTAGACGAAGGTAGTCAAGAAAACTACGTTCTTGACACATGAAACTAAATTACTATAATTTCTTTCAAGTCAGTTTTTGTACTTATGGTTTTCCTGCTTATGTGTTACATACAGTAGTATAAAAGAAAGTGTTAACGCGTTGTTTGATCTCAGAAACACAGAAAATATCATCTATAGGCAAATATCATTTTAAGTTATTAATAGGAAGAACACACGTAATAAGACAATGACAAAATAATAATGTAGCGAACTCAAAACATTTTCTCTGTAAACGTAGATGCTCAGTATTGTACCTACTTCAATATGTTACTCATATTTAAAAATGTAATAAGTTCCCACAGGTATTTTTAGAGGAACATTGCTTTTTACTCATGAAAAGTGTCTAGAGGAAATGGAAAATGGAAGTGGATAACATTCCGTTTCCGTAGAAAATACTGAAAATAGGAGTGAATTTTCCTCAGAAAACACGCTCTATTTACATGATGGAACATTCTGCACTATAGACCGACCGGTTTAATGAGTCCTCCGCCTTGCCCCATCAAAGGCACATTATTATATATTTTTATTATGAGCCCGTTGTGCCACTGCAGGGCAAAGGCCTCCCTTCCCTCTTTCCATTTATCTCTGTCTTTGGCTATTTGGGCCCAATTCTTAAGCATCCACAAAATCCTAACAATATCCCACAGGTTATTTGCTTAAAAATAACAAAATCCACGTAGGATACTAATTGAACCAGTACGTGATCAACGTTCAAAATATTCTATTTAAATTGATACCTTCGCGAGGACTCATTAAAGCAGTCGGTCTGTAGTGACACTGAACAACGCACATTCATGAAGTTTATTTTTATAACTAGCTTCTGCCCGCGACTTCGTACGCGGATCCTGTTGCTTATGCCAGCGACAACGGGTTCGTCAAAATCGAAGATCTGAAACGTCTGATGTCGAATTCTAAGAGCCCGGGGACGGGAAAACAACGGGATGCGCGAGACGTTCCATATCTTTCATTTTTGTAAGTCAGAAGTCGATGCGTAGATACGCTTGGAACTCAAGCGTAATTCTCTATCCGTGAACGTCTCCGACTCGCGAGACAATGCGTGACGTTCACGATCAGCGGTCAGTCGCGCATCACGTTCCCCACTTGTCTCTAGAGACTTAGAAGTCGATTCGTAGATACGCTTGGAACTCAAGCGTAATTCTCTATCCGTTAACGTCTCCGATTCGCGAGAGAATGTATGACGTTCACTATCAGCGGTCAGCGCGCATCATACTATTCACAGTTCTCTAGAGACCTGGATGTAGATGCGTAAAAACGCTGAGAACGCAGGCGTGCTTCGTTATCCAAGAGGAAGAGAAGAGAAGAGAGGAAGAGGTTTCCACGGAGCGAGTTGCAGCCTGATGTTCTCGAACAGCATCAAGTCTCTCCTGACGTTCTTCGGTAGATTCTTGGGATCTTATGATCCTCAATCTTTTAGCTCCTTTGGAACATTGGGAAAGATTTGACCTCTTTCTAGGCATGGTTATAGTTTTATTGTGAAGATACCTGATCAATTAAAATCTAAGTGACTGCTCCCCTGCGTTACCGGGTAGGCTACCGTGTCACGAAGATAAGTGGAAAAAGTCTAAAACACTCAAATAACATAAGCCCGAAGGCATATTTATTCGATAAAATAAAAAAAATAATAGGAGTTTTATCCAGTAGAGTCAAATTTTCAATGATATACCGTCGTCATCGAATATCAGTCCTAAACTGTTACAGCCTTCACCGCGTGGAGGTACTCCCAGCTTATGTTATTTTATAATTATACAGTGAAATTAGTGATAGCTTTTTATAAGTATATTTTTATAAGTCAACAGGAAATGCCCATCAGACCGAACAACTTTTGCAAAGACGTCATTCCTATATGTGTTATGGTGTAGCTGGGCTCTTGGAGTTCCACAACAGGTGTTCCAGATCTTCGATTTTTATAAGTCAGCAGAGAGTGCTCATCAGATTGAACAATTTTTGCTAAGACGTCATTCCTATATGTGTTATGGTGTAGCTGGGCTCTTGGAGTTCCACAATAGGTGTTCCAGAACTTCGATTTCTATAAATCAACAGAGAGTGCTCATCAGATTGAACAATGTTTGCTAAGACGTCATTCCTATATGTGTTATGATGTAGCTGGGCTCTTGTAGTTCCACAACAGGTGTTCCAGATCTTCGATTTTTATAAGTCATCAGAGAGTGCTCATCAGATTGAACAATTTTTGCCAAGACGTCATTCCTATATGTGTTATGGTGTAGCTGGGCTCTTGGAGTTCCACAATAGGTGTTCCAGAACTTCGATTCCTATAAATCAACAGAGAGTGCTCATCAGATTGAACAATGTTTGCTAAGACGTCATTCTATATGTGTTATGGTGTAGCTGGGCTCTTGGAGTTCCACAACAGGTGTTCCAGATCTTCGATTTTTATAAATCAACAGAGAGTGGTCATCAGATTGAACAATTTTTGCTAAGACGTCATTCCTATATGTGTTATGGTGTAGCTGGGCTCTTGGAGTTCCACAACAGGTGTTCCAGATCTTCGATTTTTATAAGTCAACAGAGAGTGCTCATCAGATTGAACAATGTTTGCTACGACGTCATTCCTATATGTGTTATGGTGTAGCTGGGCTCTTGTAGTTCCACAACAGGTATTCCAGATCTTCGATTTTTATAAGTCAACAGAGAGTGCTCATCAGATTGAACAATGTTTGCTAAGACGCCATTCTATATGTGTTATGGTGTAGCTGGGCTCTTGGAGTTCCACAACAGGTGTTCCAGATCTTCGATTTTTATAAATCAACAGAGAGTGGTCATCAGATTGAACAATTTTTGCTAAGACGTCATTCCTATATGTGTTATGGTGTAGCTGGGCTCTTGGAGTTCCACAATAGGTGTTCCAGAACTTCGATTCCTATAAATCAACAGAGAGTGCTCATCAGATTGAACAATGTTTGCTAAGACGTCATTCCTATATGTGTTATGGTGTAGCTGGGCTCTTGGAGTTCCACAACAGGTGTTCCAGATCTTCGATTTTTATAAGTCAGCAGAGAGTGCTCATCAGATTGAACAATTTTTGCTAAGACGTCATTCCTATATGTGTTATGGTGTAGCTGGGCTCTTGTAGTTCCACAACAGGTATTCCAGATCTTCGATTTTTATAAGTCAACAGAGAGTGCTCATCAGATTGAACAATTTTTGCTAAGACGTCATTCCTATATGTGTTATGGTGTAGCTGGGCTCTTGTAGTTCCACAACAGGTATTCCAGATCTTCGATTTTTATAAGTCAACAGAGAGTGCTCATCAGATTGAACAATTTTTGCTAAGACGTCATTCCTATATGTGTTATGGTGTAGCTGGGCTCTTGGAGTTCCACAATAGGTGTTCCAGAACTTCGATTCCTATAAATCAACAGAGAGTGCTCATCAGATTGAAGAATGTTTGCTAAGACGTCATTCCTATATGTGTTATGGTGTAGCTGGGCTCTTGGAGTTCCACAACAGGTGTTCCAGATCTTCGATTTTTATAAGTCAGCAGAGAGTGCTCATCAGATTGAACAATTTTTGCTAAGACGTCATTCCTATATGTGTTATGGTGTAGCTGGGCTCTTGGAGTTCCACAATAGGTGTTCCAGAACTTCGATTTCTATAAATCAACAGAGAGTGCTCATCAGATTGAACAATGTTTGCTAAGACGTCATTCCTATATGTGTTATGATGTAGCTGGGCTCTTGTAGTTCCACAACAGGTGTTCCAGATCTTCGATTTTTATAAGTCATCAGAGAGTGCTCATCAGATTGAACAATTTTTGCCAAGACGTCATTCCTATATGTGTTATGGTGTAGCTGGGCTCTTGGAGTTCCACAATAGGTGTTCCAGAACTTCGATTCCTATAAATCAACAGAGAGTGCTCATCAGATTGAACAATGTTTGCTAAGACGTCATTCTATATGTGTTATGGTGTAGCTGGGCTCTTGGAGTTCCACAACAGGTGTTCCAGATCTTCGATTTTTATAAATCAACAGAGAGTGGTCATCAGATTGAACAATTTTTGCTAAGACGTCATTCCTATATGTGTTATGGTGTAGCTGGGCTCTTGGAGTTCCACAACAGGTGTTCCAGATCTTCGATTTTTATAAGTCAACAGAGAGTGCTCATCAGATTGAACAATGTTTGCTACGACGTCATTCCTATATGTGTTATGGTGTAGCTGGGCTCTTGTAGTTCCACAACAGGTATTCCAGATCTTCGATTTTTATAAGTCAACAGAGAGTGCTCATCAGATTGAACAATTTTTGCTAAGACGTCATTCCTATATGTGTTATGGTGTAGCTGGGCTCTTGTAGTTCCACAACAGGTATTCCAGATCTTCGATTTTTATAAGTCAACAGAGAGTGCTCATCAGATTGAACAATTTTTGCTAAGACGTCATTCCTATATGTGTTATGGTGTAGCTGGGCTCTTGGAGTTCCACAACAGGTGTTCCAGAACTTCGATTCCTATAAATCAACAGAGAGTGCTCATCAGATTGAACAATGTTTGCTAAGACGTCATTCTATATGTGTTATGGTGTAGCTGGGCTCTTGGAGTTCCACAACAGGTATTCCAGATCTTCGATTTTTATAAATCAACAGAGAGTGGTCATCAGATTGAACAATTTTTGCTAAGACGTCATTCCTATATGTGTTATGGTGTAGCTGGGCTCTTGGAGTTCCACAACAGGTGTTCCAGATCTTCGATTTTTATAAGTCAACAGAGAGTGCTCATCAGATTGAACAATGTTTGCTACGACGTCATTCCTATATGTGTTATGGTGTAGCTGGGCTCTTGTAGTTCCACAACAGGTATTCCAGATCTTCGATTTTTATAAGTCAACAGAGAGTGCTCATCAGATTGAACAATTTTTGCTAAGACGTCATTCCTATATGTGTTATGGTGTAGCTGGGCTCTTGTAGTTCCACAACAGGTATTCCAGATCTTCGATTTTTATAAGTCAACAGAGAGTGCTCATCAGATTGAACAATTTTTGCTAAGACGTCATTCCTATATGTGTTATGGTGTAGCTGGGCTCTTGGAGTTCCACAACAGGTGTTCCAAATCTTCGATTTTTATAAGTCAACAGAGAGTGCTCATCAGATTGAACAATGTTTGCTAAGACGTCATTCCTATATGTGTTATGGTATAGCTGGGCTCTTGGAGTTCCACATCAGGTGTTCCAGATCTTCAAATTTATTCTCTCAGCAGAAAATGCTCATCACGTGGAACAATTTTTGATATGGTACCATTTTTGTATCTCTTATAGTTTAGCTATTCTATTGCGGTTCTGCATCAGGTGTTCAAGTTTCTAAGATAAATTATAGCCTATATGTTGCCCAGACTTAATACCTATACAATAAAAAAAAAATCTTTCTAATCCGTCTAGTAGTTCCGAAGATTAGCGTGTACAAACAAACAGACAAACAGACAAACAGACAAACAGACAAACAGATAAACAGACAAACAGACAAACAGACAGAATTTTTTTTTTGGATTCGTGCTCTATTACTATTTCTAAACCCCCCTCAATTTTTTTTTTTTAAATATCATCAATGTACAGACACAGTTTTTTTACTGTCTTATTATATGTATAGATTACGATCGAAGAACTGGTTATATGGGAAAAAAAATACAAACGGATTCTATTGCAATCAACTGCTGAATAAAAACCAAACATACAGGCAACGCATGACCTAGTCTCGATTTTTAAAAACCAGATGTCCCATTTATTAAACACAACATCTTTTAAAAGCTGGCAACACCGTGCGTTAGTCCCATTAAACAGTAACAATAACTACAAAAGCCCGATGTAACACTAATGGAAGAAAAGCATAAAATATGGAAAACACCCACAGCTTTCCTTTGTAAATAATCCCATTAAAACAAAGATAATAAAGGTAATCGGGACGTCTAATAGAAACTGTAACGTGATACTGGCAACATTAGCGAACAATACTTGTTTGTGTCGTAGTTCTATTGTTTGTTCTGGCAACACTTTTACAAGCTTTATGACAACCCTCGTCCACTTTGACCTCGTTGAGTCATCCTCCTTTATCTTTGGGTTAATAGTAACTGATGATGTGACGTCATTTATTGACAATTTGGCGGTAGATAACTATGTACAGTCATACGTTTATTTCTCCAGCTTAATTTATCAGTTTTAGTCACATTTACAATAGGTGATTCTTGAATTCGAATTTCAAATAAGTGACAAACTAAAAAACTTACCCAAACGAAAAAGAAAACTTAATAAACGGTTTATAAAAAACATTGGAAATCATGAAGTTCACATCTATGGAAATATTAAGTACTAAGATGTAGAGAGAAAATCACATACCTAATATTCGTAATACATGTATATATCCGTTATACGTAAATTTGAAAAAGTATACTATACTCAGTTATTCAATAGGTCTGTCAGTGCCTCTAGATATTTTCAATTTATACCAGTATTTAATAGTCCAAAGTCTCCATAACACGTCGGCGTGGGAGCTATCTGTATTGGAAACGACATTCAAATAGACTGGATGTCGACATCTATCATTCTTTTTCAATTTCTATGCATAACAGTATTAAGTTTATTGCGGTAGATTCTCCATTTCCATCTATGTTGTTCAGGAAGATGGTGAATAATATGAGAATACTCGTAGAAATCAACATTCTATATTTATTTTATATGTGATTTGGCTCAGCTCAGACCAATTTTTCAAACAGAAAATGTAGTTAGATGAATTCAAAAGTCTTCATATTTTTCTTTAAAGAAAATATCTCCTGTATTTCTATCTCTTCGCAACCGAGTTAATATTTCTCGGATTGTGAATAATGCCGATATCGGTATCGATACTTTCATCGGATTACATCGGATCGAGACGTATTGACACCTCTTTCGAGGAGAAATCTATCGGTGTAGCGGTACCGGTAATGCCTTCATCAATAACTGATCCGAGGCGAATTTATTGAACATCACAATAATCCGTGGATTACCGGGGGACAAATATTGAGATAACTTAAGACAAATGCTTTATTTATATAAGGTCCCATTATAATAGATGGACAAATTTTAACACGGCGTTCAGTAGGTACGTCTAACCAAAGATATCCAAGCAAAAAAAAACACAGATTAAAGTGATTTTATTATAAATTGCCGGCACTCTAGAATAAACACATCCATTATGGGTAGGTACTTGCACTCGCGCCCCGTCGCGCGCGTTCTCGTAAGTAGGTACCCAGTCAGTTTTGTTAATATCGCCTGTATTTAACCATAGTAACTTTCAGTTGACTAATATTTTTAGTGTTTTTCGTTAGCTGATTTTTTTTCTTGTAATTATTTAGTTAATTTTTCTTATATATTTTTTTTGTAATTGTCCTTATTTTGATGGTCTGATGACTTCTAAAAGTTTGTCCATCTATTTTAATGGGACCTTATATAAAGAGCTTCTACATAGCTGTGCTCGATAGGTTTCCCAATCGACAAAAAATACAAACTTCCATAGAAACTTTCGCGCCTTTATGGGACTAATCAAAATGCTTATCTTCGTTATGTTAGAAACTCTTGTATAAGATTCCAAGCTTCTAGGTCCAGTGGTCTAGGCGGAACGTGGTCTATCGGTAAATTCAATCAATATAATCTGAAAAAATCTTTTTTACTATTTTGAGAACCAGTGACGGTACTAACATGTTGTCTCTTATCAGTTCACATTATCACAAGGACAGGAAAACAAAGAACTCTATTGTTGAGTCTCAACAATTATCCTCAACAAGCCATTATCCAATTATTCCTAGATACAAGAAGTACAGATTCTCAGAGTCTGATACTGCAGGCAATGTGCTTAGTCACTGTACCGCACCGTACTTTACTCCGTTACTATCCTAAAAAAAATCTTATTAACGAATTATCATCCTAGTAATCCCCTTATGGCTAGGCAATACATGTAATACACTCCCACTTCGCCTGTTATTGTAATATGGGCAAATCTATTGCCATTATCATTATCCATAGCCCGACTTCAGCCACTGGGTATAAGCCTCTCTTTGCTCGTGCTAAACTCCACGTTATTGTGCCAGCCTCATCCAGGATATATTGCCATCAACTGGGTACAAATCCAGACTCCGGTTTCCTACCAAGAAATACCTGGAAACAATCATCACCTGCCTAGCGTTTTCCCAGTTAGCGTTGGGATCGGCTTTCAGTCTAAGGGGATGCAGCTGACTACCAGTATTTTACATGAAACGACGGCCTATCTGACCTCCACAACCCAGTTAGAACTGGGTAATACGATACCTTTTGGTAAGACTGCTTGTCAGACTTTTGGGCCACTGACTGCCTGTAACGACTGTCAAAATTCTACTAATGACAGCCGGGACCTAACGTGCTTTCCGAGGCACGGAGGAAACTCGGTATGTAATGGGGTCACCCATCCACGGACCAACCTAGGCAAGCGCGGCTTAACCTAAAGATCGCCCCGAGCGGCTGTTTTCATTTAGCCACGAGATCCTACAAATACTATAATAATATACTTTCAAAAACCCAGCCAGAACAGTTTTATATCTCTAAGGTCTCTGCTCTCTATGACTAGACGAACGAAACTGTCCAAAAAAACTAGAAACCAACCAGTTTTCCCTATTCTTTTCTAAGAAACAAACCCGTACATCATGTCAATTAATAGCACACTTCACCATCCCCGCTAATAGGACCAAATGTCTCATCATCACTTCCTAGGAACTTCTTCTAACTGGTTTAATTTCCACTGATTAGTGAAGTGCATTCAACAAGCAAGACAAACGCTCTATGATCTCAATCCTCTATTTTTAGTGCGAAGTGCAATAGATACTAATTGGACCGCAGTATCATTTGCTTTTATGATTGCTATTAAAATAATTTGTATGTCAAAGTTGAGCTTTTGATTTAGAACAATGATCTTTATGATGCGGAATGCAACAATGTAAATACAAATAAATGAGTGTATATTTTCAGCGGGGTAATTCCGTAACACACTTATTATGGCAGTCTTTCATTTAAGCATTCGATAAAATTCAAGAAAAGTCGTCTGAGACGAATTTTTCGTACATATGCAGCAATAGAGTAAGGATTACAAAATCAAAATATTTTATTTCAAACTTACCCTATGTGGTAATCCACTATCCAGCTATTATAAACTACGAGTATCTGTGTCAAATTTCATCCAAATCCGTTCAGGAGTTTTTGCGTGAAAGATTAACAAACATCCACCTAGATCCATCCGTCCATCCTCACAAACTTTCGCATTTAAAATATTAGTAGGATGAACATAGAGCTTCTAAGGAAGTTTGTTCGTTTCCTATGGAGAAGAACCGGCAAGAAACTATATGGTAGTGACCCAGTTTGTAAAAAATGGATTCAACAATGTGTTAATACAGGACAGGGAGGGAAGGCCTATGTTTTTTCAAAACTCTTCGATTGCGATTAAAAGTGCGATACGCAATTGGGTTGCCGGTTTATCGGCACAATTTATAGATGTGATAATTGGGAATTGTGGTGAAACCGAGCTAAATGAAGTGTCATTCATACTGACGGCTGTCACTGAACAATTAGTAGGAACAAACAGAACAATTACTGAAACACAAAGCCAGATTAATGCCATTTATCTCCAACCCACACGAATTGTCTGCCATCATTCCATAACACACACCGTAATGTAAAAGTTGTAGCAATGATGAAGAAAAAAATACACGAATCGCCGCCATTGCCCCAAATTCCATAAAAAAAAAACATCTTGTCATTTCAATTTGTCGAACCTTAAATCACTAATATAAATGAGCTTAGATCTAAATCTCAATAATCATCAACAAAAAGCTTAAGTACGTATATTTTCGTATCGGCATTTGTATTAATAGAAACTTGAGAACTTCTATCATTATCAGAAAACGTTCTCCTAGATAGATATTTGTACTGATTACGAAGTTTATAGCAACTTCGCAATCAGTACAAATATCTATCTTAAACTTGACACGTGTGCCTACACAAGCAGATACTACAATGCCTAACAGACAATATTCTTCTGATAATATAATATTTTACGACTGACTCATCGATAGCGGTCTCTATCAATTAACAAAGGTCAAATTCATTCACTTCAACTCATTCAATATATTTATTGTTTATATCAATGATATCTAGACAGCTATTTTATCACCGATTGCGTGTACTTTACAATAGAAGACACTATTGCTAATAGGTAGAATCAATCATCTATTATCTAGAATATTAGAGAATAACGTTCCTTTTGTTTATGCAAATCATCTTCAACTTCCTGCCCTTGTCTCAACTTACTTCTTGATGTTGGCGTAATTTCATCTTCCTTCCTAGTATGTCACGCCAGCATCTACTCCCTTTTCTTTCACATAATTCGTCACGCAAACCATCCATCTTTTATTTGGCCTGCGTCCCTCTTCATCATATTCATTGCTATTTTAATTTTTAAATCCAAGGAAATTAGGACTGCACAATATTTTTTTTTACAAAACCTCATGATAATAGAAATAATATTCAGAATACGACTATCAAATCTACATTGAGTTGGAATTTGAAAGAGGAGAAGATCAAAGACACACGTGCAAATGGATGAATTGTGTATTAATATGACATAAAGACATTCTGCACTAGCTCCAAATAAATTGGTATAACGCACGAGAATGACGAAACTATGGAAATTCTGCAAACAATCACATCTAGTTCTTAGCCTGAGCTTCAGCTAAGTTACGGTAACTTCATTATGTTGTCCATTATCTTTACGTAATTTCATCATCATCATCTGCTTAGCCTTTTCCCAACTATGTTGAGGTCGGCTTCCAGTCCAACCGGATGCAGCTGAATACCAGTATTTTACATAGAGCGACTGCCTAACTGACTTCCACAACCCAGTTAGTTCTGGGTAATACGATACCCCTTGGTAAGACTGGTTGTCAGACTTTCGGGCCACTGACTACCTGTAACGCCTGTCAAAGATCTACAATTGACAGCCGGGATGTATATCTTTTGTTGGTGATCCCAAATAAATAAGCCTTTTGAATGGCTCGTCTAAACAATGGACGATCAAGGCTGTAGTGGTTATAGCCAGCTTAGTGTTATTTGACGTCCAAAGATCAAAAGGGATCCGATTTCAATTAAACATAGAATTCCAAGGAAAAATATAAGGCAATTATCGTCTATCTTTGGAAATACAAACACTAGATGATGAGAATTTAGAAGCAGCACTTTAAATGGTATACCAATAATTTTCAAAATTCTATAAGCTATTTCTGAATTTGTAGGTACGGTTGCTTTGTTATCCAGTTGATTTCATTCAGTTCACGGCAACAACATCTTCAGCATGAAATTCTTCAGTGAAACTAGCAGATGCTTTAGTACTCAATGGACTATGAATCTAATAATTCCGTGCCAATTCTAAATTTTTCCTCGTATTGAAAACTAGAACTGTTTTAGTGTCTATGCAGATCATATTTCTTTCCAGATGAAAATTATGAATGAGCTTTTACTGCATTTGAAAGAGCCCGAAGTTGCAGTCCGTTCTACCTTGATTGCCCAGGATATTTTCGTATCAAGAGAAAAAGACGGTACCATATTTATTATGTATTACGTGGGATAGTATGTCATTATTTACTTAAGCCTGGATCTATACAAAATAATTCTGCCAAATAAATAACCTTTTCTCTTATAAACCTCATCTATTTTTCCAGGAACGATAAGATTGACATAACAAGAAAAATGTTACATTTCCAGATAAATTGTTTCTTATATTCTCTTGTATTTTCCCGTACATGTAACTTGGAGTCTCGTTAGGTGAAACTTGTGACAAAAGCACGTGGGCGCAGGTCAGCGGCCACTTTAATTGTTAATCCCTGTTAGCATCGGCCATGATTCAACTGTACGTAATGCCTGGAATAGCAATCAAGCTTCGTCAGTCGGCTTCGTCATTATTTCATTAACCGCTAAACTGTTATGTAGATATTGAGTAGATAGGGTTCCCTTTGTTTTTCCTGTGGTAAGATGGACTAACTAGATTTTGTTGTTTTAAGAGCAATTGTGTCTCTGGACGCAACACACGAGGCTAGAAATTTTTTGAGAGAAAAAACAGCTGATAAAACGGAAATCGATTCAAAAGCTTGCTGTGAAAGCCAGAAAGATATAGGTATAACTACATACAAATAAAGTCTTCATCTGTATCTAAAGTAATGTAAGCAGATATACAGACAAATTCATGCGAACTCCTAATCCATTCAGCTCCGACCACATCATTATCATTGCAACTAGGTAAACGGCTAATAGCTCATATCCTTCCGACAACAACTGGGTTTCTCCGAATTTAGTCGTCCCAGACCGGTCAAACCGGTTTACAAATCAAGTTTCTGAACAATACCATAATTTTGGCGATCATTTTTATGCAGCTACTGGCTGGAAACTTGAGCGCGGTAATATGTAGGTATTCTAGATTGTTGGCGCCATTTTAAAGCAGTTTGAATTTAGAATAGATAAAATAAAATGGCTTCTGGTCTCGATAGTTGATTTAAAATAATGTAACGTCTATTTGGGAATTAATTTCACATCCATCAATCTTGTAGCTATTGTCATCCAATAGAGCAATGTATAAAAGTAGGTTATTATATTAAAAACTTATTAGACGAAAAACTCATGAGACCGTCTCAATCATAGCTATGATGTATAATTCTAGAAGGTATTTCAAAACTGCAATAAAATATAAAAACCCTTGGACTATATCGATATTAGACGCGTTTGATTTCACAAGCGAAATAGAACAGTTTTCTATGCCAAAATCGTAAACGCCAGTTGAAATAGGACAACCTCACATATTTTTGAATCGTATTTGTCTTCAAATTACAAACATTATGCTTACTTTGGCTAGCAGATCATCAGTTTCATCGCCTTATATGCAAAGTGACAAAGGAATATCTTAAATATACATTTGGTCTCCATATTGCTTCGAAGAACGTATATGTAGGTATGTATACCTTAACATCTCATATTTTAGTGCCTAAGCTCAAGGCTATGTCATATACACTACGTTTTATTCCTTAAGCCCCGCCAATAAACATTAACACCAAATTTTATTGCTGAAGTGTGCTGAATAATTAAATAATTTATTGACTAATAAGGAATATTTTTACGACGATATTCACACGGTCATACTCCAACGCTTAGTTTGTCTTGACAGCTGTCAAAAACATACTGTCAAACGAATCAAAACTAAGAATGATAACTTCAGAATTATCGTGGATTTCATTTCGGCAGCGTAGCTTTCACATAAAATCTTCGTTTATCTGAATCTGGCCAGTTTTACGATTGTTCATACGAAACGGTCAGCGAAAAGACATTCTGATTATTTACATGTCTTTTTTACGATGAGAAACAGAATTTGTTTAGCCAACATTCCTACCCACTGAAATCAGCTTTCACCCTGTCTTATATATCAGCTTTTAAGTAAGATATCTCCTGCAAAAATAACAGCAACGCATTAGCTGCTGCTTCAATTAATTAAAGATACTTTTTGAGACATGAATCATCCTTACACCCGTTTCATTATAAATAATACCTAAATGAATAAGAATCGCTTTTCTCCATCTTCCAACTCCCTTGAACAGGTTGGATAAGCAATTTTCGCCAATACTTCTAGCTAGGTGATGGAAAGCTCTATGCAAAGCTGCGCAGTCTGTACTCTTTAGGATTTCGGGAAGAGTTAGGAGAGACCATCTCTTTTAGCAAAATATATAATAGGTAAATCCGGTATTGAAATATCACGCCAAGCAAAAAATCTCAAAGTTACCATTAAAAATGTCCACTGCCGAGACAGATCTTCTTAGTTACAAGTGACAACCATCGCCATCGATAATGCCCTTTAAAAATATCTGCAATTTAAAAATACAACCCCAACTTCTACTATAAAGCCTTTGCGACCTTCGTCGGGTCGGACCATATCGTAGCAAGTTTAATTTTTTACAAGCTTTTGTTCAAACGGCGACGATGGCATAACATTTTATCTTTACAGCCGACCTTCAAAGGATAAAAACAGAAAAGTCTGGAGACTTTTCATGAATTTATTGATAAGTTACTTTTCAAGAATCCTTGTAATCTTTCCCAATTAAAGTAACTGCCCAGATCTATATTTTTTGCTATCTTCCGAAAATATTATTTATGTCGGCGCTTTTAATTTTATCGTGACTTCTGTCGCAGTTAGTTATGTAATCAATTCATACTTTCATCACGCGTGAAGAAACACATACTTACGTACCTATTCAAAATCAAACGCACTAGTTCATGTAGGCGAGAGTTTGGGAAGGAAAACAATTTTTCTTCGTTTTCTGCTTCAAAACAAGTTGTTGTAAATATTATTAGCAACCATTCCGTTCAAAATACGGACCAATAAAATCTAATTCGAGGAACTACCGATAAATCTCCCGCAGCATGCCATTTACTTTGTAGCCAATGCTAGTAGCCCAATATAATGCTTCAGAATATCGTCAACGATCGACCTGGGCCCACGATACGGTCTGTCAAAAATTGGCGCCAATCCAACCTGTGTGTTTGTAAACTTTCATCTTATACGCTTCTATATTTATTCGGTGGATTTTATGTGCGGCTTCGAATGGCCTCGCCAAGCGTTTTTAGTTACAAAACATGCCAAGAGTTTGGTAGGAATCTGAGTGATCTGTAGTGCAATAGGCTCTTCCCCTATTACATCTGGCGAAATATGAGTGTAGCTACTGAGACACACCTCTGCCTAACCTTTCGGGGATTACAAGCGTGATGTTATGTGTACTTCTGCAGTTTGTCTCATGGTATAATTTGTATGTACAGCAATAGTGTTGTCTCTAAAGTGTGATCCCTCTATATCCGCTGTCATACCGGCCTCCATCGTAAACGTTTTATGACTTTTCACACAACTGATGATCGTAACTTTCTGCAAATTCCTGACTTAAATTGTCTTCCACTGAAGTATTATGTTCAACAAACGTCACCTGATAAGGTTTTTTTAATTATATTATTCAAAAACTAATTTATATTATTCTCATCACCGTTCGCACCTTTACGTAAAATTATGAAAATATTTTAAACATTCTCATTTTGGAAGATAGATCATATCTTTTTTTTTTACAAAAATCCGCATGCTTCTATTGTTATTAAATTAAGTGATCTTAACGACCTTCTGTAATTACCCTAATATCTCAATTACTATTATCAATACATAATACAAGTAAGATAACTACAATGACTACTTTATTATAGTCCCTAATAACCATTCATTTATGTCCTTAGCTTCAAAAGGAACACGGTAAACTATCGGTGTAATTTTAATCACCTACCTTTACTTTATCGTAAACAGCAATATCATTTACATAATGCCCTTTAGCTTTGTATACAAATATGTAGTGATGTTAATTTAATAGTTGAATATTATGTGATATTGGTAGCGACCACAAAATGATTTTTCAATTTCGTGGTCGCATCTACTCGTATGTACCCTTTTCCCAACTATTTTGATGTCGTCTTCCAGTCCAAAATACCAGTATTTAACATACAGTACCTGCCTCTCCGACCTCCACAACCCAATTACCGGGAGACAGGATATCATTTTGTAAAAGTTGTCATCAGACTTTCGGGCATTCTATTTCGTTGTAGCGGCTCAAACGTGAACGAAAAGTACCCTTCTTACCAAGAAAAAATTTGGTCTCAATAGACGAATGATTTATGAGTCTTATGCTTTAGTATGGTCCGGTACAAGTAAAATACCCTGAGGGACCCCTTGTGTAAACAGCTTTAAGCCATTGTAACTGGCCAACCACTCAACGACTCGTTAAGCTTCTTATAGAGGTTCTATTTATCTAAAATAAAAGTCTATCTTTCTAGGACGGTCGATATATGAAGCAGTTACAACTTTTTTATTTTCTTTATCCTTACTTCTCCTAATTTGCTTTTCGAAAATGGTGGTTTATTCATTTGCAAACGTACAACTTGTACCCTCATCATGCCTGATTAAGCGGATTCCTTCCTGAATCTAAAGTGTGTTTGTCTGACAAAGCTGCCATTACGTAACATAGTTTCTAACAAAATCCGGAGGATTTTGAAGAAAATTCGAAATTCATTTGTTTATTTGTTCTTCTGCTCGACCACGTACAAATACGCAATGAATGTTGTTGAAATGTCAAAGAAATTGCATCCTGCTTAATTGTCTATGCACATTTACTCTCTTTTTTTGTTTTTGATCATCTATATACTGCAATGGTGTGATAATTCATTCTGCATAGTCGATATTCTCTTCATTACAGCAATTAATGTTAAGAGCTCAATCATCAGCTTCTTCAGCTTCTAATATTAACAAATTAAACTTCTAACATAAATATTTTACAGTCTACGTCAGGTAGCTCTTAGAATCTTATAATATTTTTTATATCTCGTTAATCGTTCAAGTGGTGTGGGGGAAGCCATTAAAAGTTAAACACCCATACATTTTTATGTTCTGTTTAACTTCTCACGGTGTCGAGTGCTTTGTTGCTATTAATATTGACTACCTCATTAGCGTTAATTTTATTTACATAAATAATCTTGAGTAAATAATGGGAATTTTCGGTAGGTCTGGTAATATTAATGTTGTATACTTGAGGTCTTTATTATATACAGTATTAATAAAGGTCATAAGAAGGAACCACTGTTGTTTTTTTTTCAATAGTATTTCTCTAAATCAATTCTGAAACCGAGTCCGATCGAGCAAAATTACAGCAAGTAGGAGTAAATACGATACGTGTATAGTTATAGTTCAATAAGGTTTTTTTTATATGTATTAGTTTGTTATTGTTTAAGATTATATTATTATTGTGTATTTATGTAAGATCCTTAGTGGCCTGATAATAAAATGATTATGATTATGAAAAGGACAAATACTTATGCCAAAGACAATATGGTTTACATTCTTAACCATGATTATGTTATCAGAATCGTTTGTTTTGTCTACAAGAAAGGGTCATGTTTAACACTAGATGACGGTGGTTGATGTTGAGAGTCTGAACAATAGGAAGGTGTCACTGCCTTCAATATTTATTGTCTGCTTTCAACTTTCATTTTCTCCGAGGAAATACAGCCGATAAATAGTCCTATTCCAACAACTATAAGTTAACTGGTTAGTGGCACTTTGAATAGTAGCCAAGTCCTCCAAGTCCAAGCCTCGAGGTATCTTTGAACAACTAAAACATTAATACGATCGTAGGAACCGAATGATTTGCTTACTTTGAACGGTAATCGTTTAAACTTTGGTTTATCTCTTAGGTCAGTAACTCAATAATCCCTACAGATAATTGTTCATTAAAGGTTAATAATTGTAAGATAGAACATTTCCATTTGCTCATAACACTATAGTTTAATTATAGTCAACAGAACTGTAAACATCTTAATAAACTCCCAAGTACAGATAGATGGACCTTACACCAAGAAAAAAGATTTAATTGTCGCCAATTAATACAACTATGCCACAAATGATATGTGTCGGTTGCGCAAGATCGGCGCCTGCGCCGCCCGGCACGTTTTTGTTTACATTCGTAACTGGTTGTAGTGTTAACAAAACCTGTTTCGTGCTCTCTAGACCCACGCCGAAGTCCTCCCAATATCCTCCAAGTTTTGCGACAAAAATTTACAAAAGGAGCTTCAAAATCTATTGAAGAACTCCTACTTCTCATGAATTCGCGAAATAGACTTGCTTACAGAGGATACAAACCGTTTGAACGTTGTCTATTAAATTGCTGCCATGCCAAACGATTGTATCATTGCTCACTCAATTGACTATAATAGTGTGGAGTGTTTATATTGCAGACCTTGGCCACCAACTAGCGAGCTTCTGAGGTACCGGTCCGCGGAGTGGAGTGGCGACTTACGACATCATAATACTACGCTAATTACATAAGACATTCTCCACACGTTCCCGGTCCTCGCATAGGTTTACCTGGAATCTGATTATCTATTCTTCAAAATGTTGTTGTTTACCAGTTTCCAATGTAAATAAAGCCGGCCCTAGTCCTGTTTTGGGTTTGCCCAAAGGAATGGAATTGATTTTATCCTTTGTATTATTTTTACCTGACATCGCCATGTTGTTGTTAGGGATTAAATAAACATCCGTTCAAAACGAGCATCGTATCTATTAGTAAGCTAAAACGAAATAAAAATGTGCATACATCTACTATTTTAATATCAACTAGGTACGTTTATTTTTTTGTGTTTTGTCTTCATCGCGTTTTTAGTTCAAAGTCGTTGTAATGTTGACACCGGGTTTTGTAATCTGATGTAATCTGCGAGTAAACAAACGTGCTGTCTAATGATATGGACTCACCGTGTCCTGCAAGTCCTTGAAGTCGTTGAACAGTTTGTTCTTCTCGATCTTGCTGCTGAGGGACTTGACGTTGGCGGACATGGCGATCATATTCGCGGTCAGCTCGTCGACCTCATGGCGCAGCTGTCGGAACTGCACCTCGCGCACTATCGTGAACACAAGCAGCCACGCCATCAGCGCTCCGACCACCACGGCCAGCGTGATCAGCATTGTCTGCCATCGCCTATCTGTCTTCTCAACCATCGCACCCCTAAATTGTCTCTCAAAATCACCGCTCATCAAATTCTTGGATATGTCTTGCGACTCCTTCATGTTCGTCTGAGTGTACATCGAGTTGGATTCGGGTATAAGAGCGTGATTCTCAGCCATCACAGCCCTGACACTGCACTCGCGAACCGTCACTCGATCCCTAAGTGGCAAACTACGCGAGTAATTAGTCTTTATCGGCCCATTATCATGTTTCGCGGAAGGCCGGGTCGAGGGGCCCGTGAAAGAGATAGAATAATAGTGCACGTGCTGAGTAGTTCCGGGGAGGTAAACGCGCGTGTACAACGTGACGGATCAGGAGCGAGTGCGGAGCGACAGCTATGTAGATGGGTGCGCGCGCGGCGGACGACTGGGCGCGGAATCAGAAACACGAAGCGTTCGCGCGCGCATCGCTCGGACCGACCCAACTCGAAGTTTGTGAAACCAGAAGTCCCACTCCACAAAATCATCGGTCGTTAGTTTACCCACGTAAACACGGCAAACTTAAAAAAATATTGAGGCCTCTCATAATCTGCTAATTCAGTGATTGTAATTTTCCGTTACTTTCTAACTATGATAATTTTTTTTATTATTGGATGGCGAGAGGACAAAACCTTCGGTCTATAATATTCCTTGTTGAGGAATCGGGATGATCCCGCATATCGGTGACTACGGCGCATGCATTAGTATTAATAATAACCTTCATTGACCGCCCGAGAAAGATACAATTTTAACACCATTATGGAAATGAGGTAACCCGTTTTTGAGATGGGCAAACAAAACAAGAAGACTCGCGATTAAAACATACTATACGGATGCATAAAAATATTTTTTTTTAATTAGGTACTCAGAGTCGTTTTAATTTTAATTATGAATGTATCCACATTCAAACTCAAAACAACTATAGGAGTAGAGGAAGACCAACGAAACAACGGATGAACTGTGTGAAATATGACAATATGGCTAACATGGGCGTTACCACTGAGATGAGGACTAATAAAGCAAGAAGTGGCGAAGAAGAAGACAAAAAAATTGTAAAAAGGGCAGGGGATGATGCATTAGGTTCTCAACTTCTCACAAACTAAACTTATTCTAAAAAACGTTCTAAAATTTAAACTAGTGACATTTGTAAATCTTATAGCCTTAAACGAAAGATAAAATATTACAACAGCACTAAACCAGAATTATTTCAATAAAACACAATCTTTGTTTACTATACAGGTTTGTTACCTAAATAACTAAGAAATAACCATAATTTCATAAGATCCATTATGCGAAACAGACAAAGAATCCTTTACAATTCTAGACAAATCTATGAACAGACTAGACTAGCCGACGCACACAGAATTCTAGTTAATTAATTACTGATAGGGTAGCATATAAATATTTACCTATTTAATGTTTATTCAACCAATGTGTACGTCATAGTGAGTGCGGTTACTCCACTGATAAGCACATCAGTAAACAACATTAATGAACCAAACCATACTGAATGAATGAATATGCACGAACTTATTCATTCGGTCATATCTATGTATGACGGTGGACTAAGAAAAGTCACAGTGAAAAAAATAACATTACTATTACTAAGCATTGCGGTTTTTTTACGCTTTACTACCTACACGTAGATGGTTAATTTTCAGAATTGTATATGTGTAGATACATAATGTTATACAGGGTGTAAACAGACCCTTCACTAAGCCGTCAATCAAGCATTCTGTACATCAAAGTAAGTAACTTTACGCAAAAATCATTGCTGGGAAACGACTTTTTTTTTGAGGTGAAAAATCACGTTTTACGGTAAAACTCAATGTAACGCACACAAAACATTGTGCTGCTGGATGGATTGAATAGTACGGGGGTCGTGAAGGTGTTTAAAGTAAAAATCTTACATTAGAAACATGTATTTAAAAAAAAACTTGTGAAAAAGTTGGAACTTTGACCCCCAATATCTCCGTAACTAGAAGGTTCCCAGGTATGGTCTAGAACAAAAAAATGATCGCAATGACGGGGAGAACAAGTACCTTTCGGCTTCGTTAAGGGTCTTTTTACACCCTTTATTATTATATTAATCTTTTTGGTATTCAGCTGCGTCCGATTACACTGGAAACCCTCCGACCCCAACATAATATGTATTTGTGAAAAGGCTAGACACTAAGCACACACATGTTAATCGTTTTTGAACTAGAATAATTATCAGTAGGGATTTCCTTTAAGTGTAACGCATTCGATACTGTTTCTGTACTGAAATCGAAGGGAACTTGAAAATTTAAGGGACATAATTCAATTTAAGGGGCGTTAAATAGACAGATTGATTGTAAACTTCTCTGGGAAATACTTCTCTGGCTACTAGCAATGCGTGAAAGTGATAATAAATCTTAGTCAATACCACACAAAATGTTTCCCTTTGGTATACCGCAAGGCAGCATTTTGGGACCCTAGCTTTTCTTAAAATTAAATCACAGTATCTCGTTATGATTACTTCTAATAGCCAACGGACATACGCCAAGGTCAACGCTTATTGCCAATATGATTATTAGAACTTGATCCAAAATACTAGTTCTGCATGATCGCTTCCGTGGCCTGTCTAAATTCCATCCCATCCTAACACACGATCTTTTGTAGGTCGTCCATCCATATGGCTGTTGATCCGCCAAATGCTCCTGCCACTGAATTCCTTTCGATGCTATAATAATCTAGGATGTAATATAGGATCAACTGGTATCCCCTTCTTAAAGCAAACTATTATATTTTACTATAATTCATCTTCCTGTTGACAGCGTTGGCGAAGATTTTTTTGTTATAGTTTGTTGTTAGTTTAGATTATTTAAAATAAATTAAATGAACATGAAATTAAATTTTATCATCCTGGAAAGTCCCACCACCATACCCATTATAGCATTACTTGATATGTGTATTATGTGTAATAGACACACGTTACAACAAAAAACCTGTTAATTCATACACCCCATCTAAACATACCATTCAGCAAAAAACCCGGCCAAGTGCTAGTCGGACTCTCGCAGAAAGGGTTCCGTACCATCGTAGTAGGGGAACCTCCTTTAATTTTTAATTTATTTTTATTATTTTTTGTTATAGCGGCAATAGAAATACACATTCTGTGAAAAATTCAATTTTCCACCGGTTACGGATCATGAGATACAGCCCGCTGACAGACAGACCGACAGACGGACGGACGAACGAATGTGTCAAAAACAACACCAAAATAACCGCAAACGCACAATATAAAAAAGTAGGTCAATTACTCAGAACTGTAATCTTCAGCGGACAATACTGTGCATGTTTCATGAGATTTACGGGTAAAGTCCACGAAGAACATCCTTATAATTAAAATTGACGTCAGCGCTTCGCTACGTACGTATGTAAGTACTATAGTTACCCGTTGGTCTCGTGGTCGCAAGCGCGACTGCTAAGCGTGGGGTCCTAGGTTCGATTCCCGGGTCGGGCAAAATTATACGGTGTTTTTTCTTTAGGAATTTCTCAGTACCAGCCTGGAGTTTGGTAGTTGGCGGTATGATACACCTGTGCCTCCGGTCGGGTCAGATTGCCGTCCCATCCCATCGTACAATGAGGGTGAGGGAAAAATGCACCTGGATCGCTAATCGCTGCTGAGACTGACCACCGTGACCGAAAACGTTCTGGAGAACTATGCAAAGAAACAGAGCTAATGCAAGAAAAAACACTTTAGTGACAAGACTCTCAAAATTTATTTTTCAAACTCACTTGATGATCCATGTATGGAACATGGATCGTCAAGTGAGTTTGAGTCAACGTACACCTAAAATAGGAAGGAATTAATTAACACTACAGAAAACTTTGTGTCCAAAGAATTTCTTGCCAGTATCCTCTCCATAGATCGATGATTTAGAACGGGCTTCGACTTCCTGACAAATTGACCAACTCCTTGAAAAATGTAAATTGTTTAATTGAAATTAATGCTTTGTAATTGATTTTGTATTTTATTTAATACCTACTGTTAAACTGTACTTATAATTCTAAACAAATCTAGGAATATAAACTGAGCTGAGTTGTTTTTCCTCGATTTGACTCATCTAAACGTTAATTAAGGTCAACCTAAATATATAATACGGGGTGTAAACAGACCCTTCACCAAGCCGTCAACCCAGCATTCTGTACATCAAACTAAGTAACTTTACGCAAAAATTATCGCTGGGAAACGACTTTTTTTTTAAGGGTGAAAAATCACGTTTTACGGTAAAACTCAATGTAACGTACTCAAAACATTGTGCTGATGGATGGATTGAATAGTACGGGGGTCGTGAAGGTGTTTAAAGTAAAAATCTTACATTAAAAACATGTATTTTAAAAAAAACTTGTGAAGAAGTTGGAACTTTGACCCCCAATATCTCCGAAACTAGAAGGTTCCCAGGTATGGTCTAAAACAAAAAAATGATCGCAATGACGGGGAGAACAAGTACCTTTCGGCTTCGTTAAGGGTCTTTTTACACCCTTTATAGCTAATCTCGGTTAACAATTAGTGTCGGATGACGTATTTTCAATCAATATTTCAAAATTTACCTGTTTTGACATTATTATGCAGCACGTTTAGTTATATAAGTATGAGGTCGGTAAAATATTTGAATAATGGGCATAATCTTCATTTTCAGACAATTTTAGCCCGAGGGTAACCCGCGAAATTCAAATTTTCTTACGTTTTTTGCAATTTGCCGATCAATGTCAGGCTGGATGTAGAACAAAATAATTATGATTCGCGACTGTAACAAATATGGCTTTACTGATTTATAATTATTAAAATCACACTTACATACCATTATTATGCAGCACGTTTAGTTATATAAGTATGAGGTCGGTAAAATATTTGAATAATGGGCATAATCTTCATTTTCAGACAATTTTAGCCCGAGGGTAACCCGCGAAATTCAAATTTTCTTACGTTTTTTGCAATTTGCCGATCAATGTCAGGCTGGATGTAGAACAAAATAATTATGATTCGCGACTGTAACAAATATGGCTTTACTGATTTATAATTATTAAAATCACACTTACATACAAACATACAACCCTCTGAGTTCAATTAATCCCATTGAATGACTTTTTCATGAAATAGTCATTCAATGGGATTAAATTATAACTACCAGTCTGGTAAGGGGTCAACCTTTAATCACGTGGGGTTCAAAAAGGGGGGGAGGGGTCAGAAAAATAAACTATTAATGACGATGGATGGGATATTGTGACAATCACGTGAATTTTTTGTGCGACCAAATAAAAGGAATGTAATGACTGTATAAACTATTTTTACCAACATCGCATTGAATTGAATTGTGTTATCGTTACCACGTAAAAACCTGAGCAACTTAAAGCCGAATATTCAAAATATTTTTCACACAGTGGGTGCCTGAAGACTGTCGTCGTCACCGAGGCAGGCCCAAGAAACACTGGCGTGGCGTGTGATTTGGACTCGTTCCTGACTGATTGCCCAGAGAAGGCAAAACACCGGGAGAGTTGAAAAGGAATGGGGGAGGCCTTTACCCAGCAGTGGGACAGAACAGGCTAGTAAAAAAAAAAAAATCTTTGATGATTTCATTAACAAAAATACTCGTGATGCTGAGAGAGGGAGGAGGAGTGACCTAAGACCTTACGTCGTAAGGTTTTGTCTACTATGACAGCAGAAACCTACTGAATAACGTGTTGTCTGAGGCTCGGAGGGAACAATTACCTATAATCAATAGCTAGAACATTAACACAGATGACGCAAACATTCCGAACAGAGATCGGTCCATTTGATTTCTAGCACGGATGCGCGTACGCAGAGCGCACCGCTTCTTATATCAATTGTGTAATACAGACGCGCCCGCATACTATCCCCATATTATAACTGATTATATTATTGTCTATCAATGACTATGGGAATAAGTTGGCACACTAGTCTGCTGAGGTGCCAGGAGTCGCGTTCATAAAATGAATGGTTGGAAAGTACTTCATACAAAACATTCTTGAATCTTTCCTTAGGTAGATGCGTCAATAGATTTCGCCGCTCGTCCGCGCGGCCGTGCGGAGGCGGCAAAGCAAATGTACCTCTGAGTTTGTTTCGGATGTTTCTTCTCAGAGTAGTCAGGTACGAAACACCGGCCCCATCTAGTTTTTAAACAACATGATGACATGTAAAAGTGTTTTGTAAAACCAATTTACAGAAATAAATATGATTTATGATTTACTGGCGGTACGCCGCGCGGAGAGGCGGTGAGCGCCGCCCCCCTGCGCGGTCGGGCGGTGCCGTGTGTTAGGTAGGCATCAACGGATTTCATACAAGCCAATGCCTCTGGAAATTATGGTTTTCCTACTCCTCCGCTATACTTTTCTGATTAATTTCGTTGCGGGACTTCGTCGAGCTTCAATGTCTCGGTGGTTTTCTGGTGGTCGCCACTGTTGATTCTGGCTTTCAGAAGTTACAGTGGTTTGGGAATAGTATGGTGGGCTTGTCCCAAAAAAAAACAGGCAATGCAACGAGAGATTCGCTTCACCGCCCGACCGCGCGGACTGGCGGCGGTGTCGTGTCGTGTGAGAATCACTTTAAATAAGTCGACAACACTACATATGTAAAAGTTCTAAGTAACTATGTAAACGTGCTGATATGATGATGTAAAACATTAACCTGTCAATTTATCCTATGAATAATATAATTTTCTTTCCAAAGCCAGTTTAAAATTCACAAAAATAGTTTCAAGAAAATTGAATTTTCCACATCACGTTATAAAGTAAACAGTTTCGCCGGCCAAACAGTATTATGTTAACAAGAGCACGTTTAGAACGTTAAACAATAATATTATGCATGAACTAGCAAAGTTAAATAACCTAGATGTAGGGAAAATATTTCTGTGGTAGGTACTTACTTTGTAGTGACTAAAACTGCCACGAAAATGGGATACTTACTTACAAAATGTTGGCAATACTTGTTTAGAGGATTCCGTACCCAAAGATTGCCAACGCGAACGGGACCCTATTGCTGTCTGTCCGTCCGTATGTCACATTGCTGTATCTTTGGAACCGGAATAGGTCGGTATATACACACTTGAAATTTTCTCAGTGTGTATTACTATGGCTGCTATAACAACAAATAATAGAAATAAAAAAAAGTTAAAAATTAAAGGGAATACGAATGTACAGAACATCAAGTTACCACAAACTGTCAAATTTCTCCAAATGATTTTAAACCATAAAAAATTGAACGTTAAGTTCAAAATTGAATGAGAAAATTTGACAGTTTGTGGTAACTCGATGTGCTGGCGACTGTACTAAGTGTTAAATGTTGCACGGTGGTACGGAACTCACAAATGGCCGGTTTTTTTTTACCGTAGTGATGTAGGTGTGTGAATTTTTTTCACGTGTGTTCATAAAAACATGAGTCTGACAGAACCGAGTAACAGATATATTTTTAACGTTCTATTTTCAAATGCGCCAAAAACGTAACGTGATGCATGACAGAAGGCATCACGATGCCAACTTTCTTTGCCGTAGTTGTTTTTTTAATTCATTCAAAACTTTTAGTGGGAATATCTTCATTTTCTCTTCAGTAGTTTCAGAATAGTTTTAATTTTTTCTGTGAATCTGTGATGGCCTGCATATCTCTACAAATAAAAGAGTTTCTTTTAACACAATTTTCCTTAAAATCTCGATTCAAATCACACTTAAAAAAACGGTTTGCCTTTTTTTTAGTTTGAGTGCAGATCGGCACACGCAAAGTGGGTTCCATTTGTTTGGTGTAATAATGATTTTATCGACAATTAAAAATAATTTTAACAATTTGTGACCAGTGAACATAGTCTCCAAATACGATGGCTCTGTCATAAAATCTACGAAATATTACAATATGTAACCGCCTTTTAGCTATCAAAAGTTAGCAATTTATCCGCGGTAGCATTACGTCCCCAGGCGAAATATGAAACAAGTCTAGTAATTGTACGCAGGTAAAATTCACTGAAAAATATAAATTACCTTCGGCCCAACCTGAAAGTACCACAAAAAGATTAATTTGCTACACAAACAAAGCCTTTGGGGACAAAAGGTAGCGATTTCACTCGAGAACATAATTATTTTAATAAGGTAGGTTTGTATATAATGTACTAAGTTTAATAGCCTAACGCTAGGTACTGTAAATAGGATTAAGTTATTCTGCCGCTCAGAATAATTTTTTCAACTTGTGTTTTTTTTGTTGTAAATGCTTATTTTATAATGAATTGATGATCGATATGATTGACCATCAATACATACGTAGCGCAATGCAATCAATATTTTTCACAATAAACGGTGAAAGAAAGCACTTGTTCTCCCCATCATTGCGATATTTTTTTTGTTCTGGACCATACCTGGGAAATAAGTATTAAAGGGAGCGAACTCATACACTTCTCAAGCAAACTTAATAATATTTTTTTAAGGGACCATCGCGTGGGCTTCCTTTACCAAATGAATCACGTAATCACGGAATACCTAATCGGTGTACAAAAATGCAAAAAAAATAATTGTGAAATACAGACCTCCTCCTTTTTTAGAATTCGGTTCAAAAACGGCTGAACGGATTTGGACGAAACTTGACACACAGCAGCACATAGGTTTCTATTTATCCCCGTAAATGACATGCCTATCTCTTGACCCAATTCTGAATCCAAAACGACGAAGTCGCAGGCAGGTACTAAAAACCGAAATAGAAATTATGAGCGAAACGAATATTTTCAAATCAAATCATTTATTTCTTTGCAAACATGGGTAATAAGAACATAGATGTTATACAAACAACAACGTTGTTTGTTGTTGTTGTTGTGTGTTGTTGTTGTTGTTGTGTTGTTGTTTGATGTTATGTGATGTTGTTGATGTTATATGTGTGTTGTGTTCTTTCAATTATACATAGAATCGTTCTGATTTGCATACGTTACGTTTACGTTTCGTTCTAGTCTCACAGACAGAAGAATATTAAAACAAGAAGTACATTCACAAGCTAGCACTAAATACGTTTTAAACAGGCGGCTGCATTCAGTCTAGATTCCGGACTACTAATAGATTCATGTAATACAAACAAAAAGAAACACAACACATCTCTATTTGTAGACTAGAGTATTCTAGACCAGCTATTTTGCATTCTGATCCGTGCAGGATACCTAGGATCAGAGAGCTGGTTCTGTAGTTAGTAAGTTCTATTTAAATGCATTTATGCATGCCTTTTAAGTTTAACGTAATTGCGATCTTGTTGATCAAGGAAGTAAGGTAAGTTCATGGTGTACTTGTAAGTGCACAGGTGATTTTGAACTTGCGAAAAAAAAGTTAATTGCAATTTTAAAATCAGTAACATCAGTGCTCTAGTATGTACCTGACCTACGAGTTGTATTTAGCTCGTGTGGGTTGGAACCCAAGCAGGCACTTTTACTTACTGTGGCAATTTTTCGAGACTGTCATACTATCAATAATTAGGCATCTAGGCAGTGCCATTCGTTCGGGTTTCCCAGATTTGTCCTAGTTTGGAGTGCGACCGGAGACCGTCCAGACTGGGTTTTAAAAAGAGTCCGGTCAAAACTCATTCACTTTATGTCAAGCGAATCCAGCCTGCCGAAACCATGTGTGCAAGATGTATGGCGCATTTGGACGCCCGCGCCCCAACAAGGGGGCGCAAAACCAATAATGCTGCCTTTTTTTGTTATAGTTTCATAACGGAAACCAATTTTTATCGATGGGAATGCAAAAAAAATCGAACATGCTTCGCTCGCTCTTACATCCTAGATAAACTTTCCGGGCTGCATAAATCAATTTTAATGCCTGAATGGTCAAAATAAAGACCTCTCGGCTAATTGCCCTCAACCGTACGCCTCCACCGGGCCCTCAAACCTATTTTGGATTCACGCACTCACTAATACTTACTATCACTTTAGGTAGTTCGCTTCGCAACATTTTTTTCATTTCTATTTGTTTGCGTTTTGCGAGATATCCGGGGAAAATTTCAACCAAATGTCCGGGGTTTTGAAGTTTTTGTTCGATATTGTCAATATAGGGGGTGGCAACCCTATCTAAAATCTAAATGGTTGAAACTGAAGACAGCATCATAACATAACACGACGCCTGGTTTTCCCTCAAGGGTTCATCATCATCATCATCATTTCAGCCGAAAGACGTCCACTGCTGGACATAAGCCTCCCCTAAAGGGGGGTGTTTGCGATAATCGCCACGCTTGACAGGCGGGTTGGCGATCGCAGTACGGTTGTCACAAAAGCACAGAGAACGCTGCTGCCAATTCTCTGGTAAGCCCCTTAGTCAAGAGCTCAAGAGTTAGGCAGAAGCTTATCAACCTAAAGTACTTTAAGTAGAAGCTTATCTACTTAAAGTAAGTAGGTACTTCCACATTTCGCCAGTAAAATCCCCATATAATAGGAGGCGAGCCTAATGCCATCACCCGGACAAGATTCCAGGCTCCAGGCTGCTACTATAAAACTCCTAATGGTAAATCCCAGTATTACTTAGCCCGACCTGGGAGTCAAGCCTAGGACCTCAGACCCGCCGTAGACCTTGTGACCACAGACTATGATAGGTAATTGTTAAATATAGCAAAGACAATAACCTCTTCAGTCGACAAGTATCTATTAATATACCACTGAAGAAGGTAATATCCCTTCACGTCTATCTTTTGAATTACCTCTACAATGTTCGTTACACAGAGCATGAAATCACCGTACCTAGCAGCACTTATCTACATAACATGGCGCCGAAAGTGTATTGAGCGCACAACATCTTTAACGAACTATTTTTTATATTTAGTTCTATGTTATTAAATATACCTTTTTTTCGGATGGGAAATCATCAAATGCCCCCCCCCCCCCGCTCTGGGCGGAGTGGAAGGGAGTGACTTTTACTGACTAAAACCCATCCATGTTCCTTCTTTGCCCTTTGTGTTCCAGGGCCGCGGTATCTCTTTCGAACAGTCCCGCAGCCCATCTTTCACGAACTTTGAAGGACGTTCAAAGTCTTTAAGTTTCCATAATTATGTCATAAGTAGGTAAACGGTGACATTGTTGATTTGTGTGAAAGTTGCAGGCAATGCCGCATCTAAGAGCGGCTGACGAAGCATCTTTATACTCTGTGGTAAGTGTACTCTTCCCTCGCTAACTCGATATTAGATAAGAACCCTAAGTGTTATGTAAACAAGTACTCAAGTACTATCCAAAGGACGTTCGTGTTAATGTGCACTTGAAGATTTGAAATCAAAGTAAGACGCCGGATAGTATCGTTACTGCAAAACTGCAGCCTTCAATGATGCTATATTTAAAATTGGACCATAAAGTTTTTTTTTAAACTCTGTTGCAGATACACAATAAAATGATCTACTAAAACTTTCGATTTGACTTTTAAAACCCTAGAAAGAATTAAAACTATCTGTGCTCATAAAAGTGCCTATAGTTTTTAGTTATCAGAATATTAAAGAGAAATCCACCAGTTCTCACTCACCAGGCACTAACAACACGAAACGAACTTTACTGTAACTGCAAATTTAGTTTGGTTCCAAGAATTACTCTCTAAAGTTACAAAAACTATAATTTACTTGAACAATGTGTTGTATTGTTAAACTATTTGCAGCAGTAATCTGTAAAAAGAGTTACATATGTTTTGTTGTAACATAGTAATAAGTAAGTACTGAACGCCTACATATTAATACTGAGCAATCATTTGCTTATTCAAAATTAGACCTGATTTATTAAACTCCGATTAATTCCAATTAAACTCAAGTTAACATTAATTTTAATTCTTTAGTGAAGCACAATAATTTGAATTGTACCTGCCTAAGTTGAACTTACACATGTCGGTATCATAAATCGAGTAGCCCCTTTTGAAAAAAATATAGCTAACAATTGAAATGATCTTTGCTCAGTTGCTAAAAAAGGAAGATTTTAAAGTAGCAGTATATAGCCAGAAACAGTAAGATCTGGTATATAAACAGTAACAGCTACAATTAATATTCCTGTAACATCTATGATCTTGATCAGGTTATAAGTTGTCAAATTTAAAACCAGTTCAGAACGACCTACCAAATAATCAAATCGTTTCAAAGGACTAAACGTAAAAAATGCTTGTTTATTTACGCAAAAATGTTGTAGTTAAATACTTAGGTAGGTATTATAGTAGGTACACCAAAATATTACATAGATGTATTAGGAACACGCATACAATGCATGCTCCTAATGAACTTCACAAGCACATTACCTACGAATGTACTTACCAAAGTACTCATAGAATTCTGCAGCATTATACAAAATAATCACATTTTAGCTGTTATTTAATCATCTATTATAATGTATAGAGACAATAACATATTATTGTAATAGTGAGAGGAATGTGGTGAATTTGCAATCAATAGAAATATGAGATTGTATATCGACGCATTTCAATATGCTTTCAATAGGTCTTACTCAATGTTTTAGTGCGTTCCACATAGTCAAACTTAAAAGCAACAATAACATTAATACCATTATATGCATTTTTTTTTTAGTTTTCTGAGTTGTCCCACTAATGGGCAAAGGCCTCCCCCAATTCCTTCCATGTGCCCTTTTCTCGTGCCACCTCCAACCAGCCCTCGCGGTACGCGTCGAGATCGTCTCACCACCTCTTTCTGGGCCGGCCTCGGGGACGCCGTCCGTCTTTTTATTTTAAACTGTTAATATTTCTCACTGTTGGGCAAAGGTCACTGTTCATGACTCCAGACTTGGTCTCACTCGGTGTCGACGCCCGTCTTGGACCATCTGCCCAGATACATCCCACATGATTATCTACATGGCTCGACCAATCCCACTTCTGCCTGCTAAGCCCCCCTCATTCCTAATAGGTATTATCGGCATTGACGAATAACAAAGCTCTTGTTGACCTAGGCCCAAGAACTCCAAAGTTTTTGACTCGTTGCTATATTTTTAACAAATGTTGCTGTTTTGCAAATTCATCATCTTCAAATGTGTTTTGACCGCTGCTCTAGTGCTACTCTCATTGAAAGTTTCGAGATAGAATCTACAACGATTTTTTTTTAAGTAACAAGTTTCACGCATAGCAAATAAAAACGTACGTACGAAGGTGTAGCTGAGGGCAACTGGCAGTTTAATAATTCGTAATAGTATGATAGGTACTTCAGAAAATATACCAGCACTCGGACCGAAGAGAGACTCGAAAAAATTGTTTCCACAAAAGTTACTACTATATTTGCGCCGCCTGGTTGCCTCAGCGCCAGCACAGCACGATGAGCTTGAAAGATGTGATGGCGCAAGAGTATCGACACAAGTTGCGTCCCACTAAAAGCCTACCCATCTTCCAAGGAAACAAAGACATGCCGTCCGGTCTTGCTATGCCAAGTCATTGGACTCTAAAGGTCTCTGCACACAGCCGGCGTGGCGTGGCGGGGCGCGGCGTGGCGGGGCGGCGACGCTGCGCTGGCGCGGCGGCATCGGTCACACTGCGGGCGCGATCACGTTATATTATTATCCCCGCCGCTTCCGACTTGTATTCCCGCTCGGCGCGGCGGCGGCGTGGCGCGACGGTTACCGTCGCGTCGAGCGGGACGGCTCTGTGTGGCGTCGTGCGTAATATCTAGTACATTACAACTGCTCAGTGTCGCGTCGCCGTCCCGTCCCGCCGCGCCGCGCCCGCTGTGTGCAGAGACCTAAGACAGCTGGAACGCCGACGGTAACAAGAGCTCGTCGGATGATGTCGTTTATGTTCGCGTGCCGCGCAAAACGGCCCGCACATCGGCTGCATGACACCTCCATTTACATCTGATGGACACCCAATTTTTTCGCTGGCATGGACCCCTTGCTGGTCATCAGGGCGTTACCTACGGGTCCGTGTGGACCACGAGGAAGATACGCTCGTGAAAAGACCTGACTAAAGCCTAAAAACCGAGATTATTCTCAGCTTTTGTCTCAACAATCTTCACGTAAATTAAGAAAAAGAAAAGAAAAAATACTTATTTGTCGCAGGGACATGGCGTCCATCATACAAAATGACAAACAATAACAATAAACAAGAACAGAATTAATGTTCAGTCATTACTAAAGTGAATTGTTTTGTCAATTATATAATTAAGAGTGAATTGACTAATTAATTAATGAGCAAACGTTACAAAAATAATATCTTGAAATTAAAACGAAAATAAAATCGTTAGTTCGCCAGCCAAAATCATTTTCGAATTTCGAAGCTTATTCTTACAATGGCTGCCATTGTTGGTGACTTATCTTGATTGCAGAATCCATTAACCGCAGTGCTCGACGAATGCTCACTGAAACTCCGTGATTTAATTTTCAACGCTGAAAGATTACCTACTTACAAAGTTCCAGTGGCTTTTTGGATAATTAAGTTTTTTTTCAATACTTTCTCGAAAACTGGCCCATAATGCACTAAAATTAGGGTCAGTAACAGTACCATGCAGAGTATTTCACAATCGTGGTTTTTTTTTTTCATTTATTTTTACTAGTGTTTTATTTCTACCGACTATGTCCAACGTGGTTCAATCGGTTCAATTCCTATAATTTATAATAGTCGGCGGTGATTGTTTTTATTTCGTATTATCTCAGCAAAGGAGCGCTTTAATTAGCGCCTTTTGTCTTCAATATCTTTTGAAGATTTAAATTGAGTTTGTAAATAGAATATCATAAATAAATATTATTACTTATTTACAAAAAATGTTTGCTTTTATAAAGAAATTAACATTTATTTTTGTACTAGATTCAGAAACATTGGAATTTTCTATTTTTCAGATTAGGCTGTTTTGCGGCTTCATACCTGCTTTGCATCTCCTCCCACCAAAAAAAAATCTGACAAAAATACTTTTCGTTCTATTATTTTATTTCTTCTTAGATGTATTGAAAAACGTCGTTTAATACACATGGGCAAATGTCACTGCAGTTCTGCAATCCAATCCAATAGACAAAGTTTCCCCACTTGTATCAAAATCTACCCCTTTGATTAGACCTTTAAAAACGTTCAAGTTGACTTTGAAATTCAGGATTACAGAAGTACCACCCGAACTAGAGATAATTACCTCGTTTAGTAAAAATATGAAAAGACCAAAGGCAATTTCAAAATTTCTTTAATAGATTTTCAACTTTATCGCTTAAGCATTAGGTTCATGGTTGATTGGGAAAATTTTACAGTTTCGGGTAGCTAGATGTGCTGGCGTCTGTACAACAACAAAAAAGTTCCTTACTCAGCGCCATCGACAAATATAGAGTACCTACCTAGCGCTTAAATGGAGATATGATTTTGCTTCTATATTAGCCTTGATCTGATTTGCAACAACCTTGAACTATATAATCCTAATAAAGCGGTCATGGGTGTCTAAACATGATATCATCGTACCATGGCTCAGATAACACGTGGCGCGATGTCATATACGCTCTTGTTGTTTTCACTATGACAAATTCCACTAACACTGTGCTTTGAATTCCATGAAACACGAAGATATTGAATAGAAATTACTTCCTCGATTGTCTTGACGTAAACATTAGGAAATAAAACCTTTATTGGTTAAAACAAATATTCAGAGATTTTCTTGTGCTTTTCAATAGGTAGCTTTTTAGTTATTATTCCAAATAGCATTTGCTTTTCTAAAACCATAAACAGCGTTTTTTTTTAAAGACTAAATGTACTTGTAAATTAATAATTGAATTATTTTATGGGTTCAATCCGAATATCTTTAACACGGAAAAGGCCATCCATTGCAAAATATCGACACCTCTCGGACTCGGATAGCGTACTGTTAAGCCGTTGGTCCCAACCACCATTTCTATTTCTTTGGCAGACATTACGACTGTCAAAAGCCTGATAATCTGTCTATCAATCTTACCAAGGGCATTGTATTATCCTGGCTATGGAGATTACTAGGAAAGATTGGCAGTCGCTCCATATTAAATACTGATTGTTAGCAGCATCTGGTTAGACTCGTAGCCGACCCCAAGATAGATGAATAAAGACCAAGCAGATGATATGAAGGTGTAATACTTAACTAAACATAAAATCTTTGTAAGTCACGAAAAGATTTCCTGAAAACCAAACAAAAAAAGTTTGATAAATAAAGAAAGATGGCGTAATGAGAACTGTAACAGAAACTTACTTGAAGCCTGCCTCCAGACAGCACGGCACCACACAGTTTACCATTCATCGGAAACCTGTATCGATTCTAAGATCGTTCAGCTTACGTTGTTTTGAAAATAACCGATTCTTCAGAAAGATTAGCAATAACGCAACAAAGTTACATTTCAGTCCATCGACTTCGTTACATCTCTATTCTGAAACCATAGAGTTAAAAATGGCGCGCGATTTTCAGTTTCTTTTTTAAATCATCTGAACACGGAAATATCGAATAGAGTTCCGATTCCGTGCGTGCGTGACTCATAGTGGAGTATCGAGTGACGGATTCCAATTAGTAATGACCAGCACGTGGTCGAAGACACCACACAAACACATTTACTGCTCCTGAAAAAATTCAATGAGTGCGTAATACTGCATTGTACACAATCGGTTCGTATGACAGTCATTAGCCGAACAAAGTTAAAGCTTTAATACAAACAGGTGCTTGATTTCTGGGTTATTATGACCTGGTATGATTTAAGTGTTTGATTTTTAGGAAAAAATGGCAATCGTGACTTGTTTCACGAAGCTGTGCACGTAGCTTTGGCTTCGGCTTTGGTGATCTCAGGTGTCAAATCTTATAAAACGTATAGTAGGTATGTACCTAGACCTACACAACTAAATATGGGGTAGATACTCTAATATTGGTCTAGACACGTGACAACCGCTTTCAAAAGGGTCATACTTTACAATGACTTTGATGGTTTCATATTTTACAACTTCATTGACATAATTAGCTACCTAGAAGGCTATGTCAATCTCGTTGAAAGTCATTGTAAAATATGAAACTTTTCGAGAGCTTAAGTCAGTTTGACTTTTCTATCATCACACACTTTCCTTATCCCTTAGAATGTGGATAGAATACTTAGGCGAAAAAGTTTTACACTTTCTTAATAGGAAACATACAATATCCATCCATGTCGGTCACGGAGAAAGAATCTGACCACCCATATCTCGTCCCGTGGGTGTCGTAAGAGTCGATTATGAGAGCTTAAGACCCAGTGCATATCATAAAGTATTCTCGGTCACCCGCACGGTGACGGGTAAACCACCACAAATAGCATTTCCAAGGAGGGGTTAGTGTTTGGCAGGAGACCGACTGTAAAAACCATGTCAAAACCGCCGAAAGTTTTGGCTTGGTTTTTACAGTGACAAAAATGAAGAAAGAAATTTGAGAACCATGACTGAAAATGATTTGCGATAGGACTAGTGCTTACCCCGCAGGCGAGGCAGCACCCGGCTCCTGCAGGAAATGGACAAGAGATGTTGCACCATCCCGGGCGGGTGTAATATAAAAAGCAAGCTCGGGAAGTGAGATTCAGGTATGCAACATTCTAAATGTTGGGACGATGACTAGACGAGCCAGAGAGTTAGCAGATATATTCAAAAGAACGTTAATAAATGTGGCGTGTTTACAAGAAACGAAATGGAAGGGTACAAAAGCGAGGGAAACTGGTGACGGATAAAAGTTTTTCTACTGTGGAAGTGACGGGAAAAGGAATGGCGTGGGAAGAGTTTTAGATAGTAATTTAAAAGAAAGCGTAATGGCTGAAAAAATAGTTAAAGATAGATTAATAGTTTTAAGTTTATGTTCGAAAACGTAATGCTGAACGTAGTTATAGTGTTTATGTACCGCAAGTGGGATGTGATGAAAGAATAAAAGAGAAGTTTTTGGGAGGATTTTGACACCGTTTTGATGAACATCCCGGTGCATGAAGAATTGATAGTTGGAGGTGATAGCAAAAGAATGAGAGCATTTGATCTGGCAGCAACTAATACACCAAGTATTAGCTGCTGCCAAATCAACGAAAAACGACGAACACCTTATTACGTACCCTACCACCTTACTACGCACCTTATTTCTTCCTAGTGAGACGACACAAATTGTAGTACATCAATGACTTAAGATTTACCGGGAGAAGACGTGGTTACTCAGCCCAGACTCCTCTAGTTTTGGAACTAGTCATAGAATTAAGAGTCAACAAAACCAAATTCCCGACCTCCCCCTCAAACTAAATGGTATACGTCAGCTTCAATGTGGCTGCCAGCTTGCACCAAGGGTCGGCTCTAAGCCCTTACCTCCTCCTATTGGTAATGGACGCACTTACGTCGGCACTTACTTCTCATCCAGGAAGAGGCTCCCTGATGTATGCTGTTTACCGTTGACATTGTGTTGGTGGGAGTGGCCTGGAGGTCTAGAGCAAATTGGAGGAGTGGTGGCAAAGACTGGAGAATGTTGGCCCGAAATTAACTGTGACCATAACAGAATACTTAATCTGTGATTTCGGAGGTCTCTCCAGTCCTGTGCCCATAACTCTTGCCAGAAAGCCCTTACCGATCTGAAAATATACAAGGCCTTGATTAAACCTGTCGAACTGTATGGATAGGAATGATGGGCTGTGAAGAAGATGGATGAAAAGATGCAGTAGCGGAGAATGGGACAAGGGCAGCAAGATGATGATGACATTAGATGGGAAACTAGAATTTTCCTCGGAAAGATGAATTTGACAGTGAGCTGAAAAGTAAGTATTAAAATTTTAAGATGTCAATGCCCAACCCAGCCTAGAAACAAATAATAGAGTTTGCTTTTGTCTTCCGCCAATTGATGTTTCATTACTATTGGTGCTATTCAATAACGTACAAATTATAAGTATGGTTTTAATATTCTAATCATCAAACAACAGTCGAGTACGAACAGGAAGGAGTTTCAATATATTAAAAAAAAATTAAAACAAAATATGATTTCCGATTGGTTGACTATTTGTGCTACTCTCTGCGTTTTTTAAATAAACCAAAAACGATAACTAACGATTGTATAACTATAAAAAATAGGTTTACAATGATAATAACATTGTTGACTGTAAAATAAACACCGTAAATGCGCAAGCGCAGTTACAAAGTACGTACGGGACATCAATTAGCTTACTAGTGCAACACCTTGTGCCCTCGATATCTTAAAAAAATCATAGAAACTCAAATTACGCTACTATGATTCAGTATAAATACAATGGCCATCATAGTAAACAATGTCTCGTTATTATCGGATCATATTCCACAGATCAATCAATATTTTCCAATAATATCGATCAACACGCCAAGATGGCCGACTCAGCTGTTACATAATCTTTAACTGTGTACAATTTTCGCGCGGAAATGTTCTATTTTTCTCACTATGTATTTTCTACGTAATAATGCTAATATTATGAAATGTTTTGTTTGATTACAACAGTCAGCATCCGTAGCTATGTAGAATAAATTAAATCAGCTAAATATCAGGTAAACACATGATAGAAAATAATTGAAACTGCGTCTTAACCGGGGAAGGTCGTGTGACAAAAAATAAAAGAAAAATATGTCGCTTTATTTATTACATAAATTGTTGCATAAGGTATATCAAAACAAACAAAATATATGTGATACATAGACAACGCTGTACGACAAAAAAAAATAGGTAAAGGTGATTTTCCCAGGAGTATCGTGTTCAAATAATTTTTGCTTGTAAATTAAAAATAGATTAATGTACAAACATTTATTAGAAAGCAGATTATGAGCCATCGACCGGGTCAAGCCCACATACGACCAACGGTACCTAAATATAATAGGTAAGTAGGTATGTTACATACATACTTAAAAAGGTAAAAATGACATTGGGAGGAAGGCACAACATCGATGTAAAGATGCATGATATTCTCATCCACAAGCTTACAAGGTGAATGACTTCTAAAATAAAAATTTGTGTAAATAAAACGCCTTAAAAAATGGCCCTGAAATCTGGAATAGTTAAAGTTTTATCAAGTCTTAATTCCATTAATATTTCTACTTATCTCACGACGAATTTCAGAATTATCTGATAGAGCCTTCTGAGATAAATCGATCGATACTAAAAGTTCTTCCGTTACTCCACAGGCGCCAAAACAAACCTCATTTTCAATTTACAAGTCTGCTGACCCCGATTCGCGACATTATTTTGAACTAGAGCTACCGTGACCGCCATCTTTTGAACTTTTTGTTCTCGAACAGGCTTTCACCGAGGCAAAGGAGATGTATATTGTGAGCCTAACGGCCCGACCTACTTGCACAAGGATCACAGTTAAAAGTATCCGTACGGTGTAAATGAGATGCGAAAATTAATTTACCGTTGGTCTTAGCATGATGTATTTCATCATCATTCTGTAGGACCTTGGAATGTAAGAATTGATAATGATGGCTCTTCGCCACTGCCACGTATTGCGGAAAACCTAAAATAATAATATTTTCCGTTTTCACATTGTTATAAAAATTAATTAATCATTGCATAATGCCTACTTGCATAGTATTTCATCAACCTGTACACGTAAGGTTTACCACAACAAAGCGATTCCATCAGTTACTATAAACATTGGAAGCTTTTTGTTCAAAATTGTGGCGAAAAATGTGGCGCATTTTCTGTATACGAGCACTGGAATAAATTCGTACAGCCTGTCATGTACTCGTTTTTCCCCTGCGTTGCGGTAGCTTCACCCTATCCGGTCCACTCTTATTTTAATTTATTGGTCCACCAACAATTGTCCACACTGGTTTCATGCTACAGGTATCATGAAAAAAATTTATATACGTCAGTGCAATCATCACATAGGAACCTAAACACCGCATGCATAAGGAAGTTGTACATCATCATCTTCCTGCCCTTGGCCCATTTTATTTGGGGTCGGCGAAACACGTTTTCTTCTTCCATTCTCCCCTGTTAGACGTCACGGCATCATTTACTCCTCTCTCTTTCATATCATTTCTCACACAATATAGAAGATGTACAAAAAAATCAAAATTAAACTAAGTACCTAATTTGTTACTACTCAAGTTGTTACAATTAGTCTACTGTAGTACTGTGTACTCAAGCACCGAAAAGCAAATCTAAAAAATTAAATGATCTGTCTAAGTTAAGACGCTGCAACATTTCTTTGCAACGTTACCTACATGCATCGTCTTGAGGGCCAGACAAGTGGAAATCGCTTTCAAACCGTTTCGTATTTCTACAGCTCTTTTCAATCACATATACTATATATACGTATTTAAGTTTCGCATCATCATCATTCTCCTGCCACTATCCCAATTCTTCCATACTTCTCTATTATTTTTCATCTCATAAGACACCTTCTTTCTTGGCATATAATCCTTCACACAGTCCATCCATCGTTATTGCTGGTACAATGTTACTTTAACACTTTATAAAATAAGAAATAAGTACATTCAGTGCATATTACAAAGCATCAGCCGTTGCATCACAAGTATGGCGCTTTTGTGGGTCAAGTATGTAGTCACCTAGGCACATATTTAATCTGTAATTTGAGTAACAAGAATGATTTGCTAACTAAGATAAAAATACTCCATAGATAATACTTTTATCTGAGGAAATTACGATGCGCTGAGCAATCCCGGTTGACATAGCCAAGATGATAAGGAACGTCTTGAATGAATTTTTGTAAGTTTTGTATTCAAACTGAAAATCAAACTCATAAAGCATTTATTTCAATTAGACCATAACAGGCACTTTTGAATGTCAGAAAAACAAAGAAGGCGAAGCTACAGTCCCAGACACAAGGCATAATAACTTGTGATAGTACTGTAGTTGCCCATTCCAAAGTGTAGATCTCAATGGAGAAGAATGGGCAAGAAACTCCATGGACACTCTTTTCAGTCGAAATATTTTTACAAGATCTTGCATGGTTACGTCATTCATGTTGAGATAATACATATATGTGAGAACGATACAGAAAGACGTGCACATTAAGAGCATCCAGAGTAAAAGATTAGATCAACAATTTAAAATAAAGTAGTTAAAATAAACCGTGGCAGCTAAAAGACGACCAGTCCCAACTAATAGCGCCCGTTCACGAACATGACGCATGGATCAACACCATTCAACTCACTATTTACTTGTAAGAATACTGTCATGTCATTCATCTATCCATGGCAAACTTTAAATATTTTCTACGGAAGGATGTGGCTATCATGAAAGAAGGAAATGAAAATTAGGTAGTATTCCTTACTCGGACGTACGGTGAAACTTACCACAACGCCTTTTTTCTGAATTACTAAATTGGTATAGATTTTCCGGGGCTACACGCAAGACGGTGTTAGTTGTTTGTAGTGCTACCATTCCTGTCTAATCCTTTTAAACTGATACAGAAGATACAACGGATTCAGGAGTACAGAGGTGTTCAGAGGCTGAATAACAAGTTCTAATTTGAATTGGTAAGACCTTCCATGTTTCAGCGGTCGTAGGACCCCCGTTGCTGTGCAACCAACAAGGATAGCATTGTATCCAGGACAGCAGAGGATCAAAATTTCACTCCATGCATACCTCAATCAAGTAAAATAGTAAGCCAACATTGGCCACACACTAGCCAACCTATTGGCATTCTATCGCCCCAACTATCACGTAGGGCAAAGGCCTACATGACTAAGATACCGTTTACTTTTCAGAAGACTCCTCGATCAACAGTTTTGTTCATTCAACTCTTTTTTTCTCGTTATCTGACTCACTGGCCAGTATGCAAACTTGTAGATGCCGCTATTTCGTAATGAGTAACATTGTTTGTTACTGTATCGTATGAATCTAGCTGAAGGAATTTGCAGAAATGCGTTTCCTTTGAGCGTTACGCAGCGGATGTCACATAGGCGCCGTGTGACCAAAAGACAGTTTATTGAAGTGTGGGGGGGAATTTTAATACAAGGGATCTGAAATAAAACCCTGTCCTTTGTTCCTGGCTCTAGGTATATTTGGGTAGATTGTCAAACTATAATCGCGAAAATTGAACAGCTCTATCTATTTTTTGTTTGATTTGTGAAACAAATGTTAAGACTTAGATCATAGTAACAATTTTAACCTTTTGTTTGAAATCAAAATATCACCAATAGATACTAATAAATAGTTTAAAGCTATAAATTAACGGAAAGCATGATATACGTGGGACAATATTGAAAGTTCCATTTTTAAAACTGTTTTACACAAGCACACAATGTTTAAAAAAACTTTGCAAATCCAGGACACAAACTGCAAAAAACGTCGAATTAATCAATCTAAACCTATCTACTTAATCGACAGCACAGATAGATCGATAACTTTATAAATCGGCAGTAAAAAATGCAATCACATCAAAGTGAAACTGGTTTTTAAAATTAATCAGAACTCTCTAAAGTCATGACTGATAACGTTAAATATTTGAGGATCAAACGGAACTCTCTATCAGTAATCATGGTTGATTAATCGAAGTAGGTGAGCGCGTATCTTCATGGGAATGCCGTGTCAACATTGCCGTAACAGGAATGTAGGGCAATGGCAGACGGACATCGGAACTAAAACAACTGCTAGACAGGAAACTGGCCAGTACGCAGATGCTGCCGGACTATTAAAAATAAAACATTTTTTTTTTTTAATATTGCAACATTGATAAAGAAAGTTACATCTGCCTGCTGTTACCGTGATTCTGTGAATGTTCGAAAATCGAAAGTGTTGACTCATTACTTAGGTACAGAAGGCAATATTTAAAACTTTACTATTTTAATATCAGCTGATGTTTAAAATATCACTAGCAAGCGTTTTTTTAATTGCTTAGCTTTGATTTTTTTTTATTTACTTATTTAAGCTGTTAATTATATACAGGTGCACGACGACACGGGGCTTGGCCTACAAGCAAAATGTTCACAAGACCAAGAAGGCAATATCTTCTTATTTTACAGTCCTGTTCATAGGTCCTGGCTGGGACTGGGCTCTCAAAACCCAATGCTCTATTTGCAGTTTTTTTTTTGCCAAAATTCTAGAATCTGCCCAAATGAGACCATAACTTAGAGAATATAAGTAGTAACTACAAAACAAGTATTATTGCTCACGGCAGCGGAAACATTTCCGAGATTTGTTCGTTGTCAGAACCGAAAACAAAAGAGGTCAGTGTAACAAAGCACGCAGGCAGCAGTTCTTTATGGAATAATGACTGTAAGCATAGTGCAGTAGATGCGTGAGACGTGAGTCAAGGCAGACGGTCCTCAGTGACTCACGCACGAGCTCCAATTTCTTCACCAAACATACACTCATTAATTATTCTAAGTAATTATAAAATGAATGTGATCAAGTCAATATTATCGTTTGGTAATTAGCTGATGCTTCAACTTTATTACGGCGAATTAATTTACTAACGACAACTTTCATTCTTAATGAATTTTGCACTCTTTGTCAGAATGAAATCCTGGGTTTTTTGGGATTGTAATTGCACGCAGCAGTTGCACGCGACTTCGTTCGCGTGGAAATTTTGATGTGTATGTGTGAGACTGCCTCGTTGGTCGAGTGGTCGTAAGCGCGACTAATAAGCATGAGAGAGATCCTGGGATCGGTTTCCGGTTCGGGCAGTGTTAATATATTTTTTTTCATTAATAACATAAAGTTATCACACACATGATTTGGAGATCACATTTTAAGCAAGCAAATGCACGTGAGGCTATTTTTACGATTTTTCGACCCCTCTCCCCCTATTGTGAAATTTTGACTTAATTAAACCCAGTTTTCTCTCAATTTTAAGTTTCTTGCGGGGAAAAAAATTACAACTGGAAAATAACTCCGTTGTCCTAACCCTGGTCATGATCCATCTATGTGCAATTTTATCATAATTCGCGTAGCCGTTAAGGTGAGAAAAGGTAATAAACGGACAAAGTTGCTTTAGCATAATATTAGTATGGATATTTATGTTTATGCTATCCCCATTTTCTAAGGTTTATAATTTGATTGCGCGAATGCAGTTTAATATTTCCTTGCGTGATGCAGCAATTTCTATACAAAATCATACTTATCATTAGCAAAGGACCAATGGTTAAAAGCATCATGAAGGTAGCCAAAAAGGTCTAAGTAAATTAATTATTACTCTATCTAGAGAGGGAAGGGAGCCTGAAAATAATGTATCACTTTTAGAATCCATAGGTACTTACTGCGTACAAAAGCATGGACTTGTAAATCATACTTCTAATCTCTTAAATCCTAATCCTTCCTTCCTTGAAAATAAGTTGTCAGGTGTACAGAAGCGGACAAAGGGTACCTTTCATCCCGAAAAAAAAGCACCGTTCCCAAGGAAAACAACAATAACGTTCTTATGATCATAGATGGCGCTAAGTGTCTTTCGAATCCTGATTGAATTACAAGTAGAGTACAACCCGAATTGACTGTCAAATTCTAAATTAATGCCGCGGGCAAAAGCTAGTGTACACTAACACGCATAGTATACGAACATCGTCCATTTCATTTTGACCTGTGTGTGAACCCTCTTACCAGTAAATCCAGTGAAAACTAAGTCTATTCTCGCCATAGCTGTAAAAACATGACTGGTATGTACATAACTTTGCGAAATCTTATGGTGTAGACTGTAGAGTTTGGTTCGTGCAGAAATAGAACGGGCCTTCAGGGCTGGAACTAGCACGGTGTGGGTACTGTTTCAAATTAATTATGAGACAAGTACTGTTTCACGGTTTAAAACTAAACTTATACTGTCACTTACGGGATATCTTCCTAAGTGATAGTATAAGTTTCATTATGAGACAGTTTGGAGACGGTAAATTATACCTACTTTGCTATATCTAAACAAACAAAACTTGGTAAAGTTTACGTTTACGTTTTTTTCATCCAGATTTTTTTCCGGCCTGTTCTATGTTCTACAATTAGTTATTTATGGTTTGGAATCAGGATTCAAAAATCGACTAGGGCGTTCCCATTCTCAATCTCAAACTGATGCTACCGGCATCTCTCAATTCTCTCATAATCATAAATAACACTTTGTGGCCAGATTTCTGCTACTTAGTTACACTGTGGTAACAGTATCACATAACGAAAGGTGACATGTAGCTGGCTGTTCTTGATAGCTTTCGTAGTTTGTCGCAGCTGTGATCCGTGAAAGTTGAAGCTTCGCTAATGAACATTATTGGCTCGGCTTTTGTTTTTCTTTAGCTAGTTACCTATCCCTATGAATATCAAAGTACCTATACCGAGGAGTTTCTTACGCCACTCAAATTCAAATTTAAATACTTTTATTTAGGTAAACAAAAGTACAGATATCTATAAAATGAGCGCTATGTCTTGCCGTCAACGGCGTACAAATATTCTAATTATAATTTTTTGTTAATTAGTAAACAATAATAATACTTACAGACAAAATTAATAATGAAAAATAAAAGTTCAATTCATTAATCAAAATAACAATAAATGTAAACAGATAACAAAACATTAAAATTAAATTAGATAAAATAGAAACAATTAAGTTATTTACAAATAAATTAAAAATAAAACATTTTATGCAAAATATATAAAATGTCATTAGATTACAATTTGTCTTCTCGGTACTTAATGACTGTTTAGTAATCCTAGGAAATTAAAAAGAGCCTTTTTGAAATGGTATAATGCTGTCAAGATCTTTTATACAAATGGGGAACTTATCATATAACTTGCCATTGCTAAAAAGCTTTTTGAGTATAGCGCAGTCACTTCTTCCACTTGCCAGCTAAACACTAGGAAGTGGTGAACGGCGACGGGCGTTTTAAGGGACTGTGTTTGATATTTAAAAAGCGCTAATTCCCAGACTAATTTGAATTAATAACTTGATTTTACCACTTCTACGCAGCTCTTATAATCCCACGTGCTAGTGCCTGTTGGCACATAAACAAATGCCTTTGGACCATGTTTATTTTTTCCAATAAACTCCACCCACTGCATCCTCCACGTGGCTACCTATGCAGTTGCGTTTGCGATGTTTTTTTACCATCCTGCGTTAAGTACTTAATTACGGAAAATCACAATTTATTAATACCTGTCTATCTAGGTAAAGTGTTACTTATCATAACCCCACCTGAGTGGATTGAATGACTGATCACTATTGCCACACTGAATTAGACACACATGTATCTAGTCAGAGTGGCTTTACCCTACCCTTCTTTCCCCATTCTTCTTTGTAAAATTGATCTAGTAATACAGGCACCGACTACATTCAAATGGAAAGCCATGCAAAGAAAAGAAACCTCAAAAAGAGGGTCAAGACTTCTGGTCGAAAACGCATGCATATCATTCACGCAAGCATAAGATAAGATCTAAAACGGATGCAACATCCCTAAAACAAACTATATCCGTCCCAGCCGAGATAACTAAGTCTGAGACGCGAGCAGCTGGTCCCGCATACCAGCGCGGATTCGCGACAATGTTTCTCAATACACAACTGTACGACAGCTTGCCAAACCCCGCGTTTGTTTAGAGAGCCAAACACGTTTAAGTTACACTTTACTACCGTTAGGGTAATTACCTGGCGAGATAAGGGTTTCGAGAAACAAGGTTACCTAAAACAAAGGTACAATTCAGGTAAAGGACGCTCCATTTTTTAGTGCTCGAGCTTTCAAGTACCTGGTGCATGAGCGCTGATTTTGTATGCTTTATTCTGAAACTGATAGTACAAAATATTACACAGCCTATGAAAATACCTACGTAGCTTAGGCACCTACTTATTTAATCATTTAAAAATAAATTAAAACAGCCTTGACCCGTTTTTCATCAATTTGATATTCAAACAAAACCGAGCCTTATCAATAGATTAAATTAAAAGAAAATCCCCGGTTTAAAAAAGTAAGTGCTTGAACCGTGTCTTCTTTTTTTGGATCTGATTTTTGTTTTGATAAAAGTAAAGAACCTTATTGGTGACCAATATTAAGCCAACTTATGAAGTTGGTAAAATCTTCGTAGTATTTTATTCGTCAGCGTCGCATATCTGCTGAATTGGTACAAATTCAGTGTGTTCTACGAATAAAACCGATATAAACATGCACGCCTGAACCATTTGTAAAAGTTACCCGTCGTCCACACTGTCCACCGGTGAATATATCCCAGCCTGCTAATCGCGGTCATTCCGCATTCACTCGCTAGCATCGCATCGCTGTTCGCAAGTTCGCACGCTCAGTTCGAATTTGGCGCGCAACCGGTACCGGTCAGGCAGCCAGCGACGAGCGCGCCTTTGCCCAAGGAAGTTGTATCGAAACGAAGTGAAAGAGCGAAAACTTTTTGTTTGTTGTGTTGTGTTTACTTTTTGTTGGAAGTCGTCGAGAACTGGATTTAATTTCTAATGAAATATTTCAGTGTTAGTGTAGCAAATACGCTGCCAACGGATACATACATATACATGGTATGTAAAGTGTGTTGTGTTGTTTTATCAACTAGCGGTTATCATATATGCGGTCAGTGCGAACTTATTTGATTGAGCTTTACATCCTTTGTTTAGGTATCACCGGCGACGCGTACGCTTACGCCCGAATAGTAGTAGTACCTCGTACTATAAACAAGTTACCGTAGTATTTATAATGGACTGCGAAAGGAAAATCCACATGAGCGAGGGTGTCCCATTGAACTCGACAGGTGCGGCTAACATTTTTCTGAATACTGGTAAAAATACCAAAGTTAATTCACCCGAAGGGACTGTCATACATCTCAATACAGGTGAATTATTAACTTTATAAAATGAAATATAATTTAACACACGAATATGTATATAACGTGGTATTTTATTTATTGCAGAGAAACCGTCAGACCTCGGCGTGCATATAAATACGACGGTCTCAATAGCGTCTTCCAAGAAAATAAAGCTTTTGTTCGTGTTGAATTTTTTGTTGAGCGTAATATGTATGGTGTTGAGTTGTTCGATAGCGTTCTACTACTGGAACGAGATGATATCAATGAGAAGACAGCTGGACATGATAAACGACCACTTTATAATACACAATGGGGACCAGGACAGAGGAGTGCAGAGTGCGCTGGTGGCGCGGCCAAGGTCACCATCCGCGAACGAGCAGCGCGAGGCGCGAACCAGGACCTTCGACGACGACGAAGACGAGCTCCAACAAAACACCAGAAAATACTACGTCGAGGACCTGGGAGAAGACATGCTTCTTGTAGATGCTAAGAAAAAGAATGCCAGCAAGGATAATGCTCCTGTTTATGACCTAACACTGCTACAAAAAGGTTAATATGAACCTTCAATATTTATTGTAAGTTATAAATAAACATGTGTGTCATATGCATCACAATAATGTTTGTTTATTATTAAATTACAGAGTTGGTGGTGGCTCAATTCAATGGTGCTCATAAAGAATTGAATATGGGGGCGCAATGTGAGTATTAAAATATTTTTTTGTAATTCTTCCTTTGTTCCAGTAAAGTAAATATTATAATAATAGCAGCCGCATACAGGCCCACTGCAGGCCAAAAGTATCTTTTCATAAAGAAAAGACTTATGTTACCCAGCATAAAAAGATAGTGTTAAAAATTCCTTCCAAATAAAACCTTAGAAAATATAAAAACTATAAAGCAGAAATAAACAGCTGCTGTTGCCAGTGACTAAGAAATAATAATTTATGTTTTTATGAGTAGTACATACTTAGTTACATAATAATAATTATAAGGCAGATAAATTCTTGATTATTAAGCTAATCTCAAGTAAAAATAGTTCTTAACGCAAGGTTTTAAGCTTTGTATTGACTTGATAATCAATGACACATGTTCACTAGGCAACGGAGAGATAAAGGAAACTCTGTATAACTGCCATAGACCGCATTAATCACAGATAGATACTCTTTACTGAATCAAACTCTTAATTTGTGTACTTGCTTCAAGCCAATCAATAAATTACCTAGCTGAAGCTACCAAAATACTAGAATTTTGACCATGTTTCAATTTAAAAAAAGTTAAAAGAATGTATAAAAGTATATGGTCTTCTAATTTCAAATAACTTGCTACCTATTGATGCATTGATTTTTATTGGCACATGGCACACTGGAAGCTTTTAAACTGAGTAAAAAAAGAACAATACAATTTTTAAGTATGGTAGTTGTAGATCTAATACTACCGCAAATATGTGATTAAAATGATAATTTATGTGTATGTGACACAGACAGGAAACGCCTAGATATTTGCATTGTGTACATAACAATTACACACTATTTCCATCCTTAAACGGAAGTTATAGGGTTGATAATCCTAAGTACAGAAAGTTACTTGACATAGTTACTTTGTGTTAAAGAAACTCTGCTCACAACTTATATGGGATGGATGTGTTGTCGTAATTAATCTGCTCATAATAATTAAGCTTCCAGACAAAGTTACATAATTCCTTTTGTATCATCTGCATTAATTAATTGTGGCTACCAATTTATGGCTAGCTATTAATTAATAGTTATTTAACGACTTAGATTTGAACCACGTTCTCCAACGGTTTTATAAGCGCACGTTTTTATGATTCGTGTTGACCTTTACAGCCATGTAAATGAGCCGAAATGCACGTCAAGAAGAATCATGTAGGTATGGTCGACTGCACTAGGAATTGATCTGGCCTAGCATAGTATGGAGTTTCGATCAAATATGAGACTAGATTATACTGGTCTTGTTACATTTTCATGAGGTTTGATATTTGCTTTGTAAATAGAACAATTTGAGTCTATTGATTCGAGTACATCAACTTGTGCTACAGATTCAGCTCTTCCATGAAACTAATTGACCCCATTTAGTCAAACTTGGCTAGTTATTACAAGTAGGTACCTAGTCTAATAAAACTAGTCAAAAGTTTAATAATATACTTTATTAATGCTGAAAACTTTTCATGTTGTTATGATATTCACTCCTATGGAAAAATAAATATTTATTCAAATCTAATTATATTTCTCATGACTTCTGTTGAGATAAAGGGGATTCCCCTGTTTTGTAGGAAGTTATAAATAGACATAACATTCCATTTTTTAATCTTACGTTTTTTTTTTATTTAACTGGGATAGCAGTTTCTGTAACAATCATAAATCGATGGTAATCCCCGAAAAATATAAATTATTTTCAACTAGCGACCCGCCCCGGCTTCGCACGGGTGCAATGTATGTACACACACATATAAACCTTCCTCTTGAATCACTATCACTATCTACTGCTGAAAGGAAAAATAAAAAAAATTAAGTACAGTGAAATCCGTTGCTGCTTAAAAGATCTAAGCGTACAGCGCGTGGGGGCGACTTTGTTTTTTATACTATATAAAGATGTTGCCAGCCACATTTTTTTTTGCATTTCCCTTTGTATTCCAATAAAGTTTAAACATTGTGCAATAATTTTATTAAAACGCAATAGTCCTACTTAACTCTTAGTGAAGTGATATCAATGAAGTGCACACTTATGAGCATTATGACTTTCTATATGCTATTGCTTAACAATAATAATTGGAAACTGTTATCAAATGCGCTTTTGTCAAGAGGTTGACAACTTACTGACACATACTGCAGTGGCCTTCAAAAGTTAGTTGAAATTTTTCACTTCAGATGTTTTGTGGCAAAATCATCTAAAATCATAGTTTTGGTTGTTGGAACTGAATCAAGCCCTTTCCTTTTTTTCTTCTATTATTACTATTACTTTAACTAAGAAAAAAAAAACAGGATATCCTGATGATTTTTTGTTTTTATTAGACAGCTTGTTTTTAGTAGCCAAATACATACTTCAATCACCAAAAATGTTGATATTTTTAATTTCTGCAGATATTCTACTTGATAACACTTGCAAAAAGCGCGGATAAGCCGAGACCTGGGTTAAGACATAGGAATAGGACATTTATTCCGATAGGACATTCCCATGGGTTAATCTACCGGCGCGTGAGCGAAGCCCCCAGAGAAAAGCTAGTTTATCATAAATCCAAAAGTACGTCTGTTTGTATGTTACTTCTTCACGCTTCAAATACTAGAGCTAGACCAATTTCACCGAAAATTGGCAATAAGCTCAAAAACACAGGATACATTTTTCCATAGCATATTTTGAAGCATAGTCCTGAAGTTATGACTGAAACCACAAGCACTAGCTAGGCAGCTTTATAAGTTAAACTTGGTACTCTATTCCTCGCGGGGATTATACACAGTTTCAAACTTCTAACCAGTTACAACTGCATCCGTATTGTTTGAAACCACAGCAAACTAAGTCCGTGAGACTTAGACGTAATCTTGGCGTGTCGACGTAGCTTGCCTTTTCTTCACTTAAAATTATTAGGTGAAAGTTGAATAGTTGTGAAAAAAGTAAAAATGAAATAAACGAACTGCCTGATTGATCTACTAGTCGCTACCGTAACTGCTGTGCGTTATGTCCTGAGTTCGATTCCCTGGTCGGGCAAAGTGTAATTGGGTTTCCCATCACGAATTTCTCAGTAGCAGCTACGGAGTCTGATTTATGCCCAGTTGACGACAAAAGGCTCGCCCCTGTTACATAGGACTTCAACATAACTGGCGAAATGTGGTAACACCTCTGCCTACCCTTCACTTTGCTGTTCTGTTATTCTTGCGTTTGTTCCGTGGTTAGTAGGTAGGTATGTAGTAGAGCAAATAACTAATTGGTTTTCATCAAGAATTTTACAGAGAGCATTAGAGATTCATACAATACAATAAGCACTAATGTACTAAGGTATTTTAGTTATTATAATTCTGTTTTGTTGTTATGTTACTACATCAGTACATATTATTTACTTGATATATAAATTGTTATTCAAGTTTATTATTTTAGTTTATGGAAAATACGAAATATTTATTAGATCATCAATTTTGTACGTTGGGAACTTTGGTTTAGTTGTAGGTAGGTAGGTAAGTATATAGGTGTTGAACCAAGTTCGGTTTCCTAACTTTTAGGTTTCTGTAAATATTAAACAACCTTTAATGTGTTAGGGTACCTAATTTGAATTAGATTTAATATTTTCCTTGAACTGTTATCCAAATACCGTCAAACTCACAGGTGCCTATTTATTAGTAAGGCTTGCTACACAAGTTCACAACTCACGACTAAACATAATTATTTAAAACATTAACTGTCTCTTTCAACTTCAAATGATTAGCCGAAACAGAGTGTTTTAACTTTTAAAACTAGCGCTAAACGCTTTAGTGAATTGTGTAAACAGGCCCAGGAATTGTCTTGTTGTTCAAAACTAAAATAAAAATGTTGAACTTTAATCAATAATCCCAAATTACTCCTGTAATTACATCTACTTACATGTAGTCGTGGTTTTTACTAAAAAGAGGGATCATTTGAGCCAAGTGTACTATCAGTGTGGGCGTGTAGGTGGAAAGGAGGTCTCATTAAATAGGTAATTTAGGTACCTACACAAGCAGAATTTAATCGAATTTGTAGAGTACTTACTGAAATAAAATACAAACAGAATGCAGTTTAATTAAAAGTTTTAAAGGAAAATTGGGTCGCGAACATACATGTGTATATTTAACTTTTACGGAGGCTTATGTAACGTTTATTCCCATTTTTACCTTAACTAAGCGACATCTACAACGCCTTTTTATTTAGGCATTCAATTGGGTGTCGCTTAGTGTTGGTGAAAATGGGTGGCTGTTGATTGGAGTTAAGTAGTATTATTTTCTTCAATTCCTGAAGATACACAAACAATATCTAATAATCCGAAATGCTTAAAAATATGTGACATTATTTTTATTTGGAAACGAAATAAATGAATACTTTTATTCATGCATTTATTGCTCAAAGATGCAAAAATGTTCTAAAAACCACATCAGAACTCGATATGTGCAATAAAAGACAGTCATTTTTGGTGTTTCATGCAAGAACATTTTACGAGTCGCACTTACATATTATGAAGCACCATTGAACGATCTTACCGTAAGATTATACAACTTAAAATTCTCTTAAGAATACGTGGCAATGTACTTTATTATAGGTACTTAAAATGTTCAAATGTTTAAAATCCTTGGTCTTGAGCTCTTGAATCTTTTCGCAGCCGTATTAAGATAAACAAGCGAGGCTGAATTAATTTGATATTCCTGAATGTTTGACTAAGTTTTATTTTCTTAATCTCAATCGTTTTTAGGGTTATGTACATACCAAAATGGAAAAAAAGAAACCCAGTTCGACTTCGATTAACCGCCTGATCTGCTCATTATAATATGCTGTCCAAAACTGGTATATGCAGGATCCTAGTCTGGGGATTATTATTTCACTAAAGTAATCTAATATGGGTAGACAGGACAGCAGTCTCTACCATGAGTTGCAACGGAAAATTTAATTTAAAAACTTACTCGACCACTTTTTACATTTTATTCAGCACGTAGACTTTAGGCTAAAATCTCAAATCAACCTGAATACCTGCATATCATTATAATTATGCGTATATTTTTTAAATAACAACTAGATAGGTATACCAAAATATTAGCTGCTTATCATTCTGCGTCTGCGCACATTATAAAGATCAAGAACTAAGTCAGTAGGCTACGGCTGTGTCACTATTTATTATCGTTACTATCGTAACCGCGATATTTTTAACAATATTTTATATATATTATGCGATATGATAACATACACTTCTGGTTTGTTGATAAGCAAAAGAAAGTATAAGGAAAGTGCGACATCCATCATCCAAATTCAGGTTAAACTAAAGATTAAATCAAACAACTCAGCATATCACAGAACAGTCCTTCGCCAAACATATGCTTCTCCTCAGCTGCTCCAGGATACCCTAATCCTACGTTTTCCGTATCCAGTCGAAGAAAGTCCAGGGAAGTCTAAAGTTGTGCTTGCTGATACGCTATCCTCGCTATACATTCCTATGATCTCATTAGGGAGGAAGCTAACATTTCAAGGTCACGTCGTTGGAATGCACACACCATTAGGATAAGATATTTTTTGATTGCATAGGAATTCGAATGTTGATCTGGAAATAAGCGCGGGGCTTCTCCAAAAATATTTTGAGCGATCTTTAATCATTCAGAAGTTCTCTAATTTTGCTTGCTTTTCTGCTGGATAGTTGACACTAAAGCGATCAATGTAGCCAATTCCTCATGCAACATGACACAGTTTTAAAATGACTGAACTTTTAACCTGACCAAGTTTTGCAACAAAATTCTTCATCTTTCCATCAATTTTAACTTATCTCCAATTTCTTGTCCTCAGCCATCATGGGTCCTTGGGTACGTGACGAGGAGGTGTCCTCGAAGAACAGCGAAGATAAAATCGAGCTGAACAGCAACTACGTCACCATCAAAGAGGGTGGCCTCTACTTAATATATTCTCAGGTATGCATTTATTCACCGTAATTACTATTATTATGGATGTTGCTATCCAAGAACGCGGTTTTTCCATTAGGGATTTCTCAGTGGTAGCCACGGAGTCTGTTTTTTTGCCCTGTTGATGGCAAAAGGCTCGCCCCCTATTACATGGGCCTTAAACATAACTGGTGAAATTGGGTGTACTATTAGGTACACGATTACAGGCGTGATGTTATGTTATTTATCAGGATTGGTTCTATAGGATAGGTAGAACCATAACATGGGTCCCACTTGATAATAATAAAAACGCTTGTTATTCTGTTATACGATAGGATCACTGCCATGGCATCGTGTAACAGGGTCGACCTTATCATTATTTCCGGCTTCCGGGTACAATTTAAATCCCGGGACGACAAACAGAAATTTTTGTTTCTGTACAGTTTTGATGGTGTGAGAATCTTACATTGAATATAAGTATGTGTATGCACGTGGAGCTTGGCATAAGCAAAGAGAGGCCTGTACTCAGCCGCGGGTGAAGTCGTGCTGTAGATGATGATGATGAGCTATTCTAGGAAGACTTTGGCAAAAAATATAACCCTGTCTTTACTGTGGCAGTTGGGTAATAAAGCTATTGCAATCAGCAATGTTTACCCTTTGGCTTCGCGAACTTGGCTGACACACTGCCGCTTGTCTATAGGGTGTAAACGGACCCTTCACGAAGCCGTCAACCAAGCATTCAGTACATCAAACTAAGTAACTTTACGCAAAACATTTTGCTGGGAAACGACTTTTTTTTTTGGGTGAAAAATCACGTTTTACGATAGGACTCAATGAAAGACCTTCAAATATTATATATGTGTTTTAAATCTCTTTGGACTCAATGTAACGCACACAGACCATTGTGCTGATGGATGGATTGAATAGTACGTGTGTCGTGGAGGTGTTTAAAGTAAAAATCTTACATTAAAAACATGTATTTAAGAAAAACTTGTGAAAAAGTTGGAACTTTGACCCCCAATATCTCCGAACTAGAAGGTTCCCAGGTATGGTCTAGAACAAAAAAATGATCGCATTGACGGGGAGAACAAGTGCCTATCGGCTTCGTTAGGGGTATTTTTACACCCTTTATAGTAATATCCAAGGAAGATGCGCTAAGGTAGCCCCCGACATTCTAATTCTAACTTTCGCCTTTGCCTGAAAGGGACAGAAAGTTGTAGTATCGTCTATCGTACACACATTATTATGGTTCGCCGATGATTGTTTACGTTCCACATGATAAAAGGTTTATCGTTCTTTATCGGGCACTATAGGCACAGTACGACTGATAACAAGTAGTAATAATAATATAACTGGTTTATTTTAAAAACAGGGATTTTTTAACCATAGAGTCTGAAATTCTATGAGATAATATGTTCGGTGGGCTTATTATTTTTTTTATTACAAAATGGGGCTGCTCTTGACCTCAATCACGCCTGATGGAAGGCGATAGATGAGGTCTATGATGTAACGAGCGTGCCCAGAAGATGCCTGTTCACTCTTGCTTTGAAGGCAAGATCGCTTAGATTGTTCCGCAAGATTTTTGAAACTACAAAAGGCCATTTGGCCATTCATCTGCTTCCTTTGAGTGTGAGGACCAGCCGCTTAAGGATTCAGGGTGAAATCACATTTCCACTTACGGATCAGCGTTTTAGAGTATAGTATCTCATTCTGCCACGGAAGGGTGTCATTCGGTGGAGCGAGAAGTCCGGTCGCAAGCATCCGCATTGAGTCGAATCAGAAGCACTTTAACATGTCTTGGATTGGACCTCTCACTTTAGTGAGTTGCAATTCTAAGTGGCAGAAGGGTAAAAGGTGTAAAAAAACCTTTTTTATCTATATATCTGTGCATGTAATTACGACACCTGCAAGGAATAACATCGTAACTCAGTTTTAGGCAATTTTGAGTTACAATCATATTCTTGCTGCTTAATATTACTTAAAGGAATTTAGCCGCAGGGGTGAGTGCAAAAAAAATCTGCATTTTTTGTACAGCAGGAATATGATTGTAACTCAAAATTGCCTAAAACTGAATTACGATGTTATTCCTTGCAGGTGTCGATTATGTGATTTCACTCTCAGTAAAGGTGTAACCGACTGTTACTTAGTTAGTCAGCGGAAACGTCGGTGACTACTTGACTGTGATTATCATTAACACTGAAAACTGGATATTTACCGTGTAAATAAATATAATAAAGGGTGTAAAAAGACCCTTAACGAAAACGAAAACCACATATTCTGCTCATCATTAGGATCATTTTTTTCTTCTAGACAATACCTGGGAAACCACAGGTTCTGGAGATATTGAAGGTCAAAGTTCCAATATTTTCACAAGTTTTTTTTTTAAAACCACTTTTTAAGGTTTTAACTTTACTTTAATTAACTCCATGACCCGTTTACTTTTCAAAACATCCATCAGCACTAAGTTTTGAGTGCGTAACATTGAGTTTTAACGTAAAACGAGATTTTTCACCCCAAAAAAAAAAGTCGTTTCCCAGCAATAATTTTTGCGTAGAGGTACTTAGTTTGATGTACAGAATGCTTGGTTGACGGCTTCGTGAAGGGTCCGTTTACACCCTGTATAATACTATTTTAACAAATAGTAAACATGGTAAATATCCCGATTTTAGTGTTATTCATAATGTTAGTGAACATGTCAGTTTCAAAACATATACTTGACTGTGGTTTGATTACCCATTCATGATGACGACTGGTTAAACAACTTTATGATGCAGTAATACATACAAACACTAGGTAAATAATAAACATAACGACGTATATACCATAATATACAGAACATAATTTATCAAAGGATATGCAAGCCACTAGGTATAAAGCAGTTCATTCCAGACTTGGTATTTATTCACTTATGATTATGACTCACTTTAATTGCAAACGTAGCAATATGCGGTTTACGTTACTATAACATACAAATAATATGTGTTATTCCTTATTTATGTAAAGAACATTGACAGTGAAAAGTAGGCCCTTTCGACCGCAAAATAATGGGATTTCCTTGGATATAAGACCGACGTAATACTCTGTGGTTGTGTACGTCATTAATGAAAATACGTAGTTTTAAGGCATATTTAATTTATGAGGGTACTGCTCTTTGCCCGGCCTACATCTGCGTCGACCTTCTAAAAGAAAGAAAAATTGTTTATTATTCACAAATAAGCACCCTAATACTTACAAAAAAGCCAAAAGCCGAATTCGAGAAATAAAAAACCTCCACCACTTCCTTGTATTCCTCTGCTACCAAAATTAGTGACGAGTTGGGAATGTTCATGTTTCAACGAAAAAAAAAAACTAAATTTCACATATCATTTTCCCTCAGGTGGTGTACCTAACCCGATCACCGAACTGCTACTTCATATGGGCGAGACAAACCGGCAAGGAGCCTCGTTTACTCTCCACTTGCGCGACCGGCGACGACTCGAGCCAGCGGCCTCTGAACAAATCCCAGATGTCATGCTCCGTTCAGACCGTCGCTAGACTATACAAAGGAGACAGCGTGAACATCGCTCAAAGAGAACCTAACAGAACGGTATGGCTCAGACCAGGCTACAGCTACTTCGGTTTTGTAAAACTTAGTTCCTAAACGGCTGTGAATTAGTTAAGATTGTAGGTAAAATGGAAGGTTTGAATGAGCTCCGAGCATTCAACTGTGAGTCAGAGAGAATGTTATGCAAACAATGAAAAACCTTAGCAGTGTGGTGAGGGATTTTTTATTTTCTTAACAAGGTCAGAATGTTGTTAGAAGTCATTTTTGTTATTCAGCTCGGGAATAAACCAGTTTGTTAAGACGGAAGAACTAAAATCCCCGTTATTCATACGAATCAAGTTAAGAAGTACTTACGTTTCAAAAACAAGTGATCAATGTCGTACAGAATTCTGTCTACCCTATTATTCAAAGACTGAATATTAACTTAAATTTTGACTAGAAACAAATTCAAGTTACCAGCTCTAATACTCAGTCCCACAATAAATCATTAACTGTCTTGTTAGTCACTGTTTGCATAATTTTCGCGTAGTAGTGAGATGTGATAATATATCACTGCCAGTGAGAGGATTGGTGCTAGATACGTATAAGGAATAACCTCGTTACACTTGGTAACGAAGCAAGGTTCGCTAAAGAAAAGCGAAGTAAAAATTTACGTATGTTTTTAGGTGATAGCGTGTGCCATAATGTACATAATGAATTACGAAAACATCACACTTCACGTGTATTGTACTTTTAATTCATAATATTGATGTATACTATAAGCAATTAATGATTCGGATTTCGATATCTTCCATTCAATACGGGTCCTACGTATTGGCAATTACCAGTTTGTTGATCTCCTATAATTGGTAAGAATAATCCCACTTTTCGTACCAAATTCTCGTGTTAAAAATGACAAATGTTTATTTTTCGGTTATAATGATTATTGACAGTCAGTTAGTATTGTACATATTATAGTTAAGTTGGAATAATATCGTAGTGTCGACTACGACTACGTTTGTTGCTCAAGAGCATTTTTTGCATTGACTCATATTTTTACGTGTTGGTACAGTCACGAGCGCCAATATGTATACACTTACCTAAGTTCAAAAGAGATTATCTCGTGGAATAATGATTGGAACTTTGCGATACGACCTATTTCATAATAATTCGGGTTCCGAAGTTGCTAACCATATTGCTGCTCATGACTGTACATGTAATTATACATTTTGTTAGGTTTTTTTATGCAATATTAATGCTATACTATGCTGTGTACTAGATAAGTATAGTTGTAAGTTACCATTATTTGGTATTTACCATGTAGTATTTTTTAAGACTGTTTTGGACTGACATAGAATGCTGGCAACAAAAAATATACCATGCGGCTTTTTGGCCATTGCTATTAATATACCCGTGGCTTGAGGTAAGTTCTGTATGTTGTTTAAAAAATACAACCGAAATGAGAAAATCCTCCTTTTTTTAAGTGGGTTAAAAAACAGATAGAACTCAAATACTGTAAAACTTAATTTAACCGGCATACAAAACTTACTCTACCATTCGGTCATGTCAAATATTAATACACATTATAGTCGCCTTTAAAAGACATGTGTTTAGCCAGATGGGGTATCAAATGGTGTATTTATATGTACCACAGGAATTTGCCATGAATGGCATTTATTACATGTCCATAACTGTTCAATAGGTGCTCATTTCAATCTAATCTTTTAATAATAAAACGTGGTTTTACTATAGTCTATATTTATGTCTAGATCTTGGTTTGTGACACAAACGATAGCTTTCGATATACCATGTTTTGTTTGAAGGGGGATTAAGTCTATGTTTAGCAAATGTATACAGTCAGTTAAATAAAAGTAGCTCCTATTTATTGTGCCTTAAAAACCATTTAGTTCTTATGTGAAAATATTTGTGTTGGTAGAAAAAGAAAAACATTATTCCAATATCGTTTATAAAAACAAGCATTATTTTATAGAATACGTGTTTGTTTGTGTAGTTTAAGCTGAATCCACACGAGCGGACTAAGATATTACTAAACTGTGCTGAAGTTCGAATATCCATGAAAATCGAGTTCAAAGTTCGTTTTCGCTCGTGTAGACTCAGCTTATCGTAGAAACCCAGTCAGTATGCAAGTTACATTTCCAGGGTAGTTTTTAAAAATGAAAAATTTTACGCATTTACGTTAAGCCCTAACTAAGTAAGGATTCAGGCACACGATCGATTTCTGATCAAATCAAAATAAGATCAATCGTTTGATACGATACAGAGCTTCCATAGAAATACGTTCTGAGAGACCAGTGTCTCTTCAAAAATCTTCAATTCGTAGCTACAAAATATACGAGATGAACATGTCTATCTCGTACTTTTTCTACCTACATTGACGATTAACGTATTTAACCGACAAAGTCAGTTGTTGCATTGATCGATCGTCTGCACGAACCCTTATAGGAATATTGATCATCGATTCATAAATGAGTCGAAAAAAGGTAACGTAAAATATAAAACTTAGTTTTATTTTGCAAATGTGTGTTTAATTGATAAAAATACACATTTCATGTTACATTGAGTAGTTATTTAATTATAAGTCATTTATAGCAAACAATGTCATATCTTTAGTAATAAAATTTAATTTTTATGATTTCGTGAAATTCTGAATGTACCGTTACGTTCATTGTCTACTTAAAATTATTTGGAATACGTGTTAAGTATTTCTTTGTATAATATTTTTGGAGATGACTCCCGTCCACAAATAAATGTGCCTTACAAGTGAAATCCGTTCTCCTTTATTTTTGCATGCCAGTCACCTTGTGCGAGATTTTTTCTTTTAAGAAGAATAAGCTTGTAACTAGCATGATTCGACAATATCCAGTCATAATTTAGTGCGAATGTGACATTATTTAGGACCTTCCCATCCCTCTTAAGAAAGATAAACGAATTTCTAATTTAATTATTATCATCATCAGCCTACAGCAGGCCACTGCTGGACATAGGCCCTTCCACAGGTGCACGCTACTACTTTGCTGCATAGTAACCCCCGAATAATCGTGCTGGCTGATAGTGAATAGTGATACAATTAACCGAAATGACTTATTCATAAAGCCAACTGGCTACCGCTATTTAGTAGATAGGGCCAGTGCTGTGGTATGGTTTAACTAGGAATGCCTAGAAAATGCTATTAGCTGCAGTTGCTACTAACACGGGATAAGGCTTGTTTTATGCAAAAACGTAAATTATCGGCATTGAAAAAAAATGACTGCAGTCGCGAATGATATATCAATATGGCTTGGTGCAATTCACAAATGAACATTAGGTAGTAACTCCTAAGGTGTTACAAAAGTGCCACTCTTATCATAACATTCTGACCACCCCTAATACGGCAGGCCCGTGTGGTACATGGGGTTTTCACAAAGATTCAGAGAGTAAGAGAGACATTACCGCTACCGGATCACCCATGGAAGACATGTTTAGGACAATTCTATAAAAATATAAAACTCGTCATTGTTGTTTGCGGAAGTTTTGATAGGCGTTTCGTTTTACATCAAAGTTTCTAAACAACAAGTTAAAAACTAAACGTTTCCAAATGTCATTTACGGTGAAACGGAACGCAGATATTTTATAACCTCAAAAAATCTACAATTACTTGTGTTGATCATTTTACTTATTTGTAAACTTGAACTAGATAAACAATGCTGACCAGGTACCATGTTATAAATTAAACTACTGATCACATAGTTAGTATTTGACCTATCTCTCATACATTTCGTTTATTCTGATCCGTTTTATTTCAGGCTCCGATTTAGACGAGACTTTCGGCTTATAGTCAGATGTTTATCCGACAAGCCCTCAGACGGCGATGGAAAATTACCTGAATCCAAGCCCAAAGCCGCAGAACCACAGAAGTCCTCAGATAATGCCACAGAAAAGATTCAGGAACTTCTAAAGTTGATGATGGCGGAGCCCAAAATAAAAGAGAGTGAATACAAGGATAAGTTCGCCACTGCACCAGTGATACAAAGAAAAAAGAAGGGAGATGAAATTGAAGTTAAAACAGAGAAAATAGGTATGCTTACATACTGTTTATTAAAATTAATTTATTTACATAAAATGTGGTATAAACAGGAGTTATAAAAATATTATACAGCAGGACAAATTGCACCATAATAGCATGCAAATTTAAAATCATTTTTTTAACATTATACATTAAAATTAACAACATAGGTATGTATACGTATTTAACATAGATATCTATAAGTACATACAATTATGTAAGTGCGCTTGAATAATTTAAAGATACTAAGCAGACCATCATAAAACAAAACAATAATAATGAATACAAAAAAAAATACAAAACACAATAAAAGTACCTACACATACATCTAAACCATCAAACAATCTATGTAATCAATAGTACCGGTATCAATCAATCTACAAATCATATTAGGTAGTTGTTTTTTACTTAACAAGTATGTATTTAGCTTGAAATCCGAACAATTCACAAGCATTCAAATTTAAAATCCAGCATTGTAGGTACAGGTCTAGTCCAGTCCAAGTCCCAGTTACTGGGTTGTGGAGGTCAGATAGGTTCCATGTAATGTACTGGTATTTAAGTACATATACCAGATAACTGGTAGCAGACCTCAACATAGTTGAGAAAAGGGATGCATATTATACTTTTAAACCAAATTTTTGTGAAACTTCAAATGATGTAAGCTTGAATGTAAGACCATAAATAAATATTCTTTCAGAGGAAAGCATCACAAAAGCGGCAGGTGATGTGGCACAAGCACTTGGTGGAGATGTGAAGCAGACTGAGGCTGAACTACTGTCCAGAGTGCTGGGCAAAATCAACCAGTCATCTACTACCCTCAGGTAAACTATTAGTTCAGCAAAACCATTTTTTATTTATTAATCATAAACATCCCATAACTTTTTGACCACCATTGTAACATATACGTGACAGCAACAGATGCCCTGTATGCCAATTGACACAAATGTGACAAAATGGTAGGTGAAATTGTGGCTTGGCATGGAGGGGTCTGGCGGTCAAATGGATAATATACACACGCCTCTTCTCTATGTGAGAGAATCGGCTGTAAATAGCCCTTATATAATTTAAAAAATAACAACTAATTATTCATAGGCACAATATTTATATTTTAACTTGCACCACATAATGAAAATCTTATTTCTTCTGCGTATAATGAATAACCATATGACTACTCTTTTCAGTGACCTCCTAGTCGGCATGAAGATAGACCGCACAAAAGAGGCTGAAGACTTGAAAAAGACAGAGACGAGAGGACAGCAAGTAAAGCGCCTTGTCAACAAGACTAAGGTGGAAACCCAGCAGACCAGATACTCTCAGAGGAAAGCCAAACCGGCAGACGGGGAGCAGGGCGGCGACGGAAGAGAGGGTAGGAGGAGGACGTAAGTTAAACAGTATTATTATTTAAGCCCTTTAATTCTTTCAATCAGAATCAGACAAGTATCGCCGATGTTGGCAATAAGTCTGCGAGGTTCAAATGGGACTGGACGGGCGGATTTCCAGGATGAGTCAGAACAGATGGGCCAGAATCATTACTAAGTGGGTGCCTGAAGACATCGTCGTCACCGAGGCAGGCCCAAGAGACGCTGGTGTGACGATTTGGACTCGTTCGTGACGGATTGGCCCGAGGAGGCAAAACACCGGGATAGTTGGAAAGGAATGGGGGAGGCCATTGCCCAGCAGTGGGACGGAATAGGCTGATAAAAAATAAAAATAAATTCTTCTATTTTATGTTAACGTTGTCTAGTGCTGCCTGGGGCTTTCAGAAAACTGCTCATACTAGACATAATGAACTCAAAAAATATTGTGGATTTTATCTAGTCATCAACTACTCACACTGCAAAAAGTAGAAGCATGTGAGCACAATTTATATGACTATATGGTATTAGTTGTCAATTTGTATAGCTATAGTGACTGGTTGCTGTTAGATATTTATATTACTGACCACACATACCCATACGATCTATGCCTCGACTGAATAATCCTACAATAAATTACACTTTAATAAAAAAAAAGCTTTTTTTTAAATGTAAAGAAAAAAAAATGGTTTATTCACCAACATTGAACGCATATACAAAATTCGTGTCCCTGCTATTAATCGTTGAGGAGTTCTCTCGAGAGGAGGCGATCCTGGCTGCAGGATCAAGTCATGTCTATGGTCATCCGAACCAAAGGTGTATGCAAAATTTCAATTCAATTGGTTGGGCAGAATAGGTTTAAATTTTAATTGCAAGATTTGAACAATACATACTAACTAACTAACACGGCAAGTTAAATCAAAGCTTATAAAAAACCAAACCCAGTAACTCATAAATTTCATGTTTCCCAAGATTCTAATACAAAAAACTTCTCTTACAGACCCTCTCAACTACAACCAACCTCAGTAACAACAGTGAATGTATTCAGCGGCGAACCGCTGGGTATCTTCAAAGCCAAAGAGTCCAACTACGGCACGAAACTAGACGTGTGGGAGAACCTGCAACAGCGCGAACTGACGCTGGCGACGTCGCAGCCGCCTGTTAACTACTTCCAGAAGATGGTGCTGTGGACTGAGCAGGGGAAGGTCTGGAAGTTCCCTATTAATAATGAGCAAGGTGAGTTTTGTTGAAATATTAATCTATCAGGGCCGACCTAAAGTGCATTGGGTTGACGATATCGTCAAACAGAGAAGAAAGGGCAGGCCCAAAAATATCTAACAATGGGGGATTCCGGTGTGAAATGTTTATGATGATTAATTTATTATTTATTATGAAAAAATTGTAAATAGGGAGCAAACTGTTAACATGACTTCAGCACATGATTCTAGATCTTACCACTTACCAGCATATAAATTTTCTATAGATTAAAAAAAACCTGTTGCTATCACAAGAGTAATACCTATACAGTCAGAATTTATGGCAACACTTTGCGCATCGATGTCCCTTACTCCCTGTTTTCTCTGGTGAATCCTTTCGTGATTGTATTAATTAATCACTTAAAATGAATGAGTCCAGCACAGGATATCATTTAGCTAAATAATTGTTATTTTATTAATGGTTGTTGTTAAGTCAAATACTAAAGTTTTTTTTTTCAGGTTTAGAAGAAGAGCAGAATGTCCACTTCTCAGAACATATATTCCTTGACTCCCACCTCGAAGGCTGGTGCCCCAAGAAGGGCCCCATCAGACATTTCATGGAGCTTGTATGCGTAGGATTGTCCAAAAATGCATTCTATACAGCAAAGGAAAAGAAAGATCATATATTGTGGTATAGGGAATATTTTGAGTCAAAGAAGGATTTACTCACGGAAGTTGGTGCTTGGGAACACCAAGCGGCTAGTGCTGAAGCCACACAGAGTTAATTTGTAGTTTATTTTGTACCAGCTGTTGCCCGCGACCTTCGTTCGCGTGAAATTATTATAACATAGTGATATAAGTGGGGAAACTTTGTTATTCACACCTATGGAGCCGAGAACTGCAGTAACAAATGCCCGACGTTTTACAATTTTCGAACACTTTCGAAGAAATAAATAAAAAAAAAGTAAAGTATTTTTTTCAGGAATTATTACGGAACTGTGAAAATCTATATACTATAGATGAAATATAATTTAGTGTTACAGTTATCATTGATTTTTAATTGATCTTAATTTTAAGTTACCCCCTAAAGTCAAAATTCACACAATGTACACTACTTCGATGCGCAAACCGTTACCATAAATTCAGCAATTTTAAAGGTCCCGGGTCGGCAGCGTAGCCGTCGGACATTTAAAAAACATCGAGTGCTCATACAAAATTGCAATTCCTACACAATCAAAATACAGGGTGAAAACGGACCCTTCAAGCCGTCAACCAAGCATTATGTACATCAAACTAAGTAACTTTACGCAAAAATTATTGCTGGGAAACGACTTTGTTTTTGGGGTGAAAAATCACGTTTTACGGTAGAACTCAATGTAACGCACTCAAAAAATTGTGCTGGTGGATGGATTGAATATTACGGGTGTCGTGGAAGTGTTTACAGTAAAAATCTTACATTATAAACATGTAGTATTTAAAAATAGACTTATGAAAAAGTTGGAACTTTGTTCCCCAATATCTCCGTAACTAGAAGGTATGGTCTAGAACAAAAAAAATATCGCAATGACTGAGAGAACAAGTACTTTTCGGCTTCGTTAACGAGTCTTGTTACACTCTTTATATGTGAAACGCCCGATTTATTTTTCTTTATAAACGAACTGTAACCAACAATTCTTGAAAACGGTCACGGAGGTCAATCAAGGGTCTTCCATTAAATTTGTAGACAAACATTCCACCTTGCGCATCCGTTAATATTCAACCCGACTACGGAACCCTTCACTGTGCGTGGTCGGACTAAAAATCCCCCCAAATTAAAAGTCAAAATGTGAACACTTTTTAGTTTTAGTGATAGACCCTTTTGCAATAGGTAGGTAATCTGAAAGTAGTGGTGTAGTGCTAGGTTGCATAAAATAAAACACACATTTCATTTTACTTCACTTTATTGCACCTAAGGAAGTACACTTCGTTGTATATTTCGTTGATTCTGGCCACTATTGGTAGCAGCCCATCAAGTTAGTTTACAAATTACAAATATTATTATTACGAAAGTCCTAGGACTCGCTTGGCATAATATTGGACATTAAAAAGTCAAAATTGACTTAAAACTATGAATCAAATACTTTAAAGAACGGATGTTTTAATCTTAACTCTACCTCTACGTTGAGAGAGCATCAAGACACTACAAAATGTATAATATACATAATAACAATTACCTTTACAACATCATGTCGATAATGACATAATACAAAGTTATTTTAGTACAAAAAACCTACCCAATCGTTTGTATTTAAAAACAAGGAACTCGTTATATCTAAGTACATATTCTTACGTTTAACTTCGTATACTTTAAAAGCCTCCAAAAACGTTCCGATATTTAGAGAAGAAAAAAACAAAATGTACAAAATAAATGTAGGTACTTAAAAAAATCTCATAATTTTGTACAATATGTGCGTGTACACTGAGAATTTCCAGTTCAACATAATATTATTAGTTAACACAATAAAATCAGAAACTACGAATTAATAAGAAATGGAAATGTTTTTGAAGTCTCAGGAAGAGAAAAACCTAACTGATTTTGTAAATTCTAATGTATTACGTTAATGATACCAGAGAACACTATTGGCCTCCATGCGATATGGACATAGGTATTAGTATTACACTAAATAGTTAACCTGTTTACTTAACCGTTACAACAATAAGTTACTAGAGCGGCCTGAGTATTACTAAAGTGGAATGTTAGCAGTTTCGCATACATCTGAAAGACAAATCCAAAATCTAAAGCTAAACTCATAATTCGAACCGTTTAAAACTGAAAGAGAATCCTTTTTTACTTAGTCGAGATGTATACGGCCCACAAAATTGACAGTTTAAATTATATCGTATACTCAATTAATTAATAACATCAAAATTTATTAGAAACCGAAAATGGAACGTCTGCAGTTTTTTTTAGCACCTCCTAAACAAGTAAACATGCTTATTATTTTAATAAAAAATGGGCCTAACAATTTAGGAGGGTGTTGCAGCAAAACTGAGGTACCTTACAGCTAAATACTTAGAAAAACAAACAGAACAAATGACAACAAGTGTAGATAACAGCGGAAGACAGAAGAACGCTAGTTTAGTCCAAATGGACCACATGTAACCATTATTCGCAAATATTTATTAATTTTCTAATCGAGGAATTTTTTCAACAATTTTATTTCATAATATAAGAACCAAAAACATTTTGTAACGCGTCCAAGACAGACCAAAGTAATTCATATAGCATAAAAAAGTTGTTGCAGACATTATATTGTTAACTTTCTTATTTACCATTATGACATCCATGACAAGTTTTGAAGAAAAAGTACTTTACTACTTTTTTTAAGTGTGAACGATAGACAAAAAGAGTACACACGTCGAGTGAATTGATAGATAGATCTATTGGAGCTTGAAAAAATTTGACAGAAGAGTGGTTGTAAGCATTATGCGACATTGTTTTGAGAAATGTATTGAAAAAACGCGTCAAAGATTCTTGTTACTTCACTGGTCTATAATAGACAAAGCGCTAGAAACAAACCTCATTTCGAAGAAAGCATAATACCCTCTACAAAGGCTTACCGAAATATCAAAGAAAAGAATAAGTTTAGACACCATTTGGCAAGATATAAAAGAAAACAATTATTAAAAGCTGCAATTAAATACACAATAGAAACTTAACCCCAACTCATTAAACAATAGTTATTAAAATAATGTCTTTTATTTCGTTTCGATTGTCACCTTATTTCGTAAAACTTGAGCTCTGAAATACTTGAGTTAACACCTGTGATTTTACTGAGAAATCGAATATACAACGTGTCGGAATATGTTATCATCCAGTATCTGGGTTGTGGAGGTTAGATAGGCAGTCGCTCCAGGTAAATACTGGTGTTCAGCTGCATCCGGTTAGACTGGAAGCCGATCCCAGCACATTTGGGAAAAGGCTAGGCAGATGATGATGACGATTCATTAAATAAGTCAGAATAAGTGTCGTAACGAACACTGAGCTACCACAGATGCTATAAATAAACGCGTGTATGAATTTTGAAAACTGATTTTTTATTATAAATTGGCATTTAAAAGTTATAAAAGACGTTCGAAATTACTTTTAGAACTAAATTAACCCAGAGTTGTGCATAACGTAAAACTATAGGAGCATTTTTGTGAAACTACAAAATAATTGTACATTCGGAATGATTTAGTTAACATAATAGCATCACAATTTGATTTTGAACAATGTGTTTATATAATTAGAAATATAACCAAAATCATACAGTAACTAAAATTGTACTGAAAACGATAGTAATTATGAAAAATATGTCATCAGGTTTCTAAAACCTAGGATACATTATAAAATTGACATTTGAACGACTAACAATGATTGATGATTATGAAAGCTACAGTATTTCCAAAAGTACAAAATTACTGGGACACTAATGATTACTGGTTTATTTTTTAAAGGGTCCTGGTACACAATGGGCGACATAATGCCACATCGAATAGTGAAAATTTAAGTGACATTGAGCTTCCTTTTTGATTTTAAACTTTCAGCGCAGAGTCGTAAGTTGGATATCACTTGATCAAAACGAAATACGATTAAAAGACTGATTTCCTAAAACTTTAAAAACAGAGAGCCCTATGTCTAGCAGTGGACTTCTTTTGGCTGAGATGAATGGCCGCGCCTGGAAATATCTCAAAAAAGGACCCTTGGTTGAAAAAAGCTATCATTTTACACAGAAGTTAGCAAAGCATCGTCCATTGTGTACAGGAGTAGATATGGGTACAGTTACATCGTAGAGCCCCCGGCTATGTACTGTGTCAGCTATGTGGTACGCGAACACCTCAATTGACTTCGCTCCTGTGGACGGCTGCGTTGTGTGTGGTCGCCCGATCTCCTTACATCACCTGGAACGGAAATAAGATCATTCGATTTTACTTTGTTTGCTGATGCTACACTACAGGTCTTGAATTAATTTAATAATTAATTTGGTCATGAATTTAGTGAAAAGATAGAAGTTGAATAGACCGAAGGAATAAAATTCAGTTGTGTTGTGTGTTACTGTGAATAAAGGGAGAATGTATTACAAAACCACCATAACAGATGTGAGCGACAAAACTGGCTTCATGTGACAGTGATACCTATGAGTTTTGAGCCATTTATAAAAAGTAGAATATAAGCACTGCAGTTCTCAGTTATTATAACAGTGTTGACAGTAACACAAAGTAAATATTAAATATTGAGTTTGCTGCTGTCAGAGCTAGGGACATCTAAGGTCCTCAATATATTTCAAGAAACAGATGAATTTCTATTCTTATTTTATACTAGCACTTTGCCCGCGACTTCGTCCGCGTGGGTTACGTACTTTCCTCTAAAAAATTCCATACAAACAAAATTCCCCCTTTTCACCCCCTTAAAGGTTAAATTTCCAAAAACCCCTTCTTAGTGCTCCCCTACATTATAATAGGAAGCCGTGTATAAAATTTCACATTCCTAGCCCCAGTAGTTTCGGCTGTACGTTGATATGTCAGTCAGTCAGTTCTCCTTTTATATATATATATATAATATATATAGAAGAAGATAGAAGAAGAAGATAGATTGCACACAAAATAAAAGTATGTACAAAGACGAGCTTCACCCAAAATTGGGTTTTCTTACAGCGAGCCTTATAATATGTTAATTATGTAGTTCTATGTGTCATCGCTCATGAGTAATTATATATTTTATTTAAATTTCATGTACAGCAGTGCACAGTGGTACATGGGCGACCTTGATGTACACAAGGCATTCCTAGGATGAAACAGGGTGTCGCGAAACAGCGTCGCGTTGCCCATGTCAGTCGGTGTGCACATACCTGCAGTATCTGGCTGGCCTCGAAGGCGGTGCCGGGCAGCAGCACGATGGGCGTGGCGACGCGTCCCGCCTCCACGCACACCATGTTCGGGAACTCGTCGTCGCCGAAGTCCGGGATCTCTTTGGCGTACTCCGCCCAGGGGTTCCAGATCACTGTGGAGATTGGTTGTTGACAAATAAATATGATTTAGTCACATATAACCACTAACAAAGGGCTTTTATGCTATGCTGCGTTGCTACAAATTTTGCAGAAGTGACTTCATGAAGTTGTTTCAGGGGAACAGGGAATGTCATCGTGGACTTTGTATATCAGATTCTGCTGTGGGTCATAATATCACGCACCTTCTGCTGTCGTTAAAAATAGACACAAAGAGTGGCTAGGGAGTATATTCTACACGCAGCCAGACTAAGGGTTGATATTCGATTGGGCAGTAGGTATTTGTTAAACAACGTATACAGCTTTCATTTTGCTCGTGCTGGTTGGCAAACTCTGTTATGCATCTTTCTACGCGGAATCATGTTTCGGATCGGCTCGAAACAATACGAGCTAAGCTTTTTTCCCGGACATATACTTATGTATCTACGTTTTATATTTTGTAGGCATTCTACGCAGTAGACAAGCGAAGGCGCTGATCTATTGCTGCGTATATAACTCGATGTGCGTGCTAATTGTTCATTAAAACCTTTTAATCGTAGTTTCGTAATTATCACTCAATTGTAACAAAGAGCTCCGTGCCTCGGAAAGCACGTTAAGCCGTTTGTCCCGGCTGTCATTTGTAGATCATGGCCCGAAAGTCTGACAACCAGTCCTACCAAGGGGTATCGTATTACCCAGTACTAACTGGGTTGGAGGTCAGAAAGGCAGCCGTTCCATTTTAAACACTGGTATTAAGCTGCAACTAGTTAAAATGGGAGCCGAGCCCAACCTAATTAGGAAAAGGCTGGGCAGATGATGATGTAACAAAGAGTAAATCATACCGGTATCAGGGAAGTTGTACTTCTGTATCCTCATCTTGCGGCCGCTGACGACGTTGGTGATGATGTGCTCCTGCATGGTGTTCTGGTAGATCCTGTCTGTCCACTCGTTGATCGTCACCACCTCTCTGGTTTCCTGGTAGACGGCGCCCTCTCGCGTCTACAATTGAAATATATTTCATAAAAAAAAACACTTTTAAAAAGCCTCAACAAGGATATTTCTTAGGTTCATTCGACACATTACGTCAGTTTGGATCTAGGTATTAAAAATAAAAGCTTTAAAAAGGTCGCTCTTTTCAGCTATGAAGTGAATTCGTTTACAACCAGTGCCCAGTAATCCAGCATTACTCAAGCGCTCTTACAAACAGAGAGGAAGAAGGGCCAGGTAATACACGGTGCCATAGGTAACGAAAACTTTCTTAAACGCTTCAGATTACTGATGTAGGAAGCTTTCATCATTTGCATCAGGCTCAGTTACCACAGCTTCACCCACGAGAAGGTACCACGGGGTCAAAAGGCCCACGTCCTTTGGATTGTTTGAAAGCCAAGATATCGATCTGCAATTGAGACAGGATCACAATACCGAGCTGTCTTTTTTACACTAAATAGGCTTGCGTTTGGCCGCAACTCGCCTGATGTGGAGCGATGATTCGGCCTAGGGTGCAGCACGCTTGCCTAGAAGAAACCGATTCACTCAAACTTTGAAGAGACCCAGAATATAATGATCGAGAAACAGAAGCCGGCTGTGAATTCCACAGACTGGCTATTAATATAGAATTAATAACCAGGCCCTAAGGTCTAGTAAAATACGGTTAAGGCGGAACCAAGCTGTTTATAATATTAATATTTGAAAATAACGCCCCCAATGACATTGACCCCGCACGGGGTCAATCACAGATGTCAGTTTGAAAACTGACATGTATGATGGCTTAAACAATACCCATCTGCCATAGATCAAAACTGACGAATACGTCATAAGACTGACGCACATTACAGCCGCATCGGAAAACATTTCAATACAAAAAATTGTGGTTTGACCGGCATGAAGTGTGCGTTACTTCATACAAAATAAAGTACGGAAAGCGATGTTGAATTTTTGCGTTGCTATGCACGCTTTTAAATTTTTAATACTCCTAAATCGCTGACAAAAATACCTTTTATTTGCATGGCTACAAATAATATAATTATAATAAACAGCCTTACTTATTAGCAGTGATCGGAGTAGGTAGATTGATTTTTGGTACTTGTATCATAAATGCACACAGAAAGAATAACATGGATAAGCCATTTTTCCGGAAAGTAATTCCGGTATTTCCGGATTCAATTAAATATTGTAAATGTTGGTAGTGATATTATTACTACTCAATTCAAAATTTAAAGTAAGGTATCAAAACTAAATTAATTCATTATTTATCTGTTGAATAATAAAAACAATCACACCAATAATCCACCAATTCCGGAGGAATGTCCATAGTAATATATAAGTTTCGGATCAATGACCCCAGTTCAATCTACCTACTCCGATCACTGCTTATTAGCCTTATTCAGAAAGCAGTACTTCTAGATACGGCGCGTATTGTTAGGAGATTCCTCTCTCAAGAACCCTGACCACCGGTAGCTCGGACCCTGTTCCCGATGCTGGTGGGCCTACTATTTTTTACATTTTTAAATGTTTTTTTATCTTTATTTATATTAGAATATTTAAAAATGTATTGAATATGTTTAAAAATAAATAAAGGAAATAACAGCCTTTATTAACAATCTTACAATCTAGTTCAAAGAAATGCATATTATGAAGAACACAAGTTTTTTAACTTTTTAAATAGCTAATAATCTCAGAAATGGTGATTCTTAGGAAAAAGAATTAAATCAATTATTATAGATAATTGCATGATCTACAATTTAAGTCTGAACAATTTTTATGATAAAACTTTCCGTTTGGCTGAAAAACGCAAAACCCCATATTTGCGAACTTTGAGCTTGAATTATTTTTTTTGCAAATGTCGGATCGATGGGGACTTTTCACATTTGTAACGGTGTTCCCAACAGCTAATTTTCAGCTCTATGCGAATTATTGTAACCTTAATCCTATTTTTTGAGCTAAATTGACCGGACTAAAGCGCTAATTTCACCAATAAAACTCGATCAAGTGGCGACAGCAAATACATAGAATTGACATAAACTCTGACAGCTCTTAAACACAGATTATAATACGCGCAGATCGTCCTTCGTGAATAGCTCACCTTGTCAATAAACATGCACCCATGCATGCCGGTGATCTGGCAGCGGCGCACGTCTGGCACCTTGAAGTACGTGTGCAACAGCATCTGGCAGCTGAACGTGAGCTCCTTGCTCGGGTTGTAGACGCCGATGTTGAAGTGGAGCTCCTTTTCGCGGAGGATCAGCCTGTATGTCAGTCTGAACCTGGAGGGGAAAAGGGATTAATATGAGGGTTCAGTTTTCAAGTCTGAAAGCATACTGACGTCTTATCATGATTTAAGGCCTATAGTAGATTTTTATGGTATAACTCAAAGACATTTAAATATTTACGAGCGATAGACGGGACAAGACGAAGAAATTGTAATCTACTATTTGTTACTTCTTAGTAACAAGTCGGTCTGTCTATTGTCCTAAGCCCGCTTTTCAGGTAGCATTCGTATGTCAAAATCGAAAATGTTCGGGCATGTCCGACAATATTCCCAATGTCCGCTCTATCAATTTTTTAAATCACTTTGGTATAACCATTTCTATCTGCAGCTAACTGAACTGCCAATACTGTAAAATTAATTAGTAATATTGTAAAACGATTGTGTTTCAATTTTGGTGTACAATAAAATATGTTCTATTCTATTCTACTGGGAGCGAGTTACTTCCGGTATTCTATTCGTAGTCGGGACGGGACCCACATACCAAGGCTCACACCGATTGTTTACTCTTTGCTTCGCGAACAACGAAATTGTTATTTTAAAACGAAGAACGTTACATCAACAGTTACGCAGAATGTTCGTGTTCTCTTCTATGTCGTATCATAATACTTAGTCGTAAAATAAAAAACTATACTAACTGGAAATGCCACATGGAGCGAGTGAAGTCATCATCCATGAGGCTGAAGACTGCCTCCACGTCGCCGCTGGGCAGGCGCTCCGGCATCTTCTCCACGTGCCAGCGCGCTATCCGCGCGAACCCGTGCTGCGGACCGAAGGCCCATTGTCCGAATTGAGCTGCAATGAAGGTCCACTTTAGTATTGTGAAATAACGGGCGTAAAATGACCCTTAACGAAGCTGGAGAACACGTGTTCTTTCGCCATTGCGAACATGTTTTTGTACTGGACCATACCAAAGACGGACAGTGATCAGTCCGGCTTCTTGACCTGGCTTTGATGGTAATAGGCTCGCTCTCTATTACATGGGATTAAAATCATATCTAGCGTAATGTGGATCAATGCCTGAGATGGATAACGAAGGACCCCCTTTCAAGTGTACTATCAAAGATATCTTCTTTGTTAAACAGTGTTAAGCTTTGATAAAGAAGCAGTAATTTAAGGTTTGAAATTCTAGATCAGTTTACGATTCTCAATGTGTTTATGAACAAAGACTAATAACTATATTTCTCACAAAAACTTACATGTTCAAAGTTGTCGTAGGCAACTAATAGGCTTCCAACTACCACTATAATTAAAAGCATCCATAAAATAACAACTTTAATAACAAACTTACGGAAAACAAACGGTATCCCTCCTCGTATCGCCCTCTTGCCATCAAATACTGCTTGTTTACTGCGAAAATAGAAAAAAAAAACATGTTAGGAATGGCAAACAAATTGCAACGACAAATTTGTCATCAAATCGATTCATATCGGGAATACTAATTCGATTCGTAGGTCATTTTCAAAGGAATCGATAAAAAAAGCGTCTTATAATTACTAAATTGTAATGTCACCAATAATTATGAGAGCTATAATTATTGTTGTATGCGTTTAATTCAATTAACACAGCACAAGACAAATGGCGAACGTTTAATTTCTTTGACAGTTGTTAAAGTTCAATGCAAAGCGTTTCTACGACGCAGATGTTATATGCTTACAATTTACTTCGTTATAATGTGAAACTGACATCATCATCTGCCTAGCCTTTTCCCAACTAGATTGGGGTCGGCTTCCAGTCTAACCGGATGCAGCTGAATACCAGTATTTTACATGGAGCGACTGCCTATCTGACCTCCACAACCCAGTACTGGGTAATACGATACCCCTTGGCAAGACTGGTTGTCAGACTTTTTGGGCCACTGACTACCTAACGACTGTCAAAGATCTACAAATGACACCCGAGACCAACGGGATAACGTGAATCTGTCATTAACTAGTAATTGTTTAGCCGATTTTATCACGGGATACAATTCTTGGAGTTTCTTGTTATTCATGCCCGACATGATATTCAAACATAAATGCCATAAAATTATCAGTCGAATAAATATCATGGAATGGCATTTTTCTATGTTTTATTTCAATTTAAAGTTCTTTGCCACAAAAAAAACACCCTTTTTATAAACAAATGTAATGTCAAGGTTGAAGTTTGTATGAAAGTTATCATAATAGAACAAGAGCTAGTCAACGCCAATTTCCAAGTTTTCTTTAAGTCTCCAAATTATCTTTCACTCTTATATATCGACTCATTATTTATTTTCCGTAAACAATCTACCTTACTAAACTTCAAAATCTAAACAAAAATAATGGAAAAATTGCTCGACAGTCCCGACGGAAAGCTCCCAAGTTTCTAATTGATAATGAAAATATTTATTCTAAGATATTGTTACGAAACATTCAAAGGGTTCGCTCCATTGTTTTTCATCCATTTGCGAGCCCATCGCTATAAAAACAATCTCCGAAACAGACCATGATTTCAGCATAATGGTATTTACTAGACAAGCAATATTGGCCAGTCATGAGCGTACTAATGTATTCAATGTAAAGTCATGCTTTATATCCAAATAGGTATGTAATAATGGCAGGCATAACTAATGCCGCATGCACGTTTCACGAGTCGGATCGAGTGTTACAATACGTACATATTACGCGCATGCATTAGGCTGAACCGCAACAGTTTAGCTTGACCGCAGTGAGCAGGCAGCACCAGCATTACTCCTCCAGCTCACGTTTGAAACATGATCAATTTTAGCGGTTGCATTCCAACGCCGCCGGGGGACGATGCAAAAAGCACCCTTATATTATAAATGCATCAGTGGACAGGTCGGCCGCGACAAAAACGGAGCTCGAGCAAGCCACGTATAAATTATTTATGCCATTTTTAGCATTTCGGAGTTTGTGAAACGAGTGGTCGCGAATGATGACCACGATGCGACGGACTCGTCATCGAAACGCGTCGCGCCGGGAATTTGCACTTTGAGTCACCAAGCTATCGCCAAAATGTTGAACGTGCCATTCCGGAATATGTCTACCACCGAACTTGGAGGTGACTTTTTATGTACATGTACAAGTAGAAATCGTTCAAAGTTAAAGGAAATTATCGCTTATTTGCATAAAAAACAACCTTTCATTTAATCAGACTGCTAACTTAGAAATACAAAGAAATGATCAAGGATTGGCAAATATTGGATTAATTTATCAAGAAATCAAAGCGAAAGATTCTAAAACACTTGATTGCGTCATTCAAACAAATTAGCTAAATTAAAACGGATATTTAACTATCGGTTCTAGAAATTAAATCCATAAATCATAACTCCCACGTTACCAGCAACCTGGGTGCATGTATTTCACACGGATTAACTACAGTTGAACAAACAGTACGTACGGCAAGTTCCAACGAATTCTATGAATATGCAAACCAAACATCGATACGAGGAATAGTATATCGATGATACCCAAACATATTTATCTAAAGCCCTTTTAAAGTAGTCTAGTTATTCGCAAATTAACTGCTGTGAAAAATGTTAATTGACACACAAATATTAATAAACGTCTTCACCGTAATGTCAGCCACCTTTTTGCTGTCCTCCATATATAGAGTTTTAACCCTACAGATGATACAGACCGGTGCACCGTTAACACTCATCCGGCTAAGATACGAACCGTTTATTACCTTACAATGTCTTAACGATAATTGCATTTTGACATTGATAATACCCAGTGGTAAACGACTCAGTTGATTAAGCTGAAACCAATCTAATAGAATAAAATGTAACGGAGCCAGACTGGATAGACGAACGGAATACCAATGACGCCTTTAATTTAAAATATTTTAATAACTAGTAAGCCCAGTTCGATATGGCAATTCAATAGTACGTTTTCCACGAATCCGGAGAGAGACTAGATAAAGTTTTAATTAGAGATTCCGGATGAAATTCCTCCATGAGTCGCCGGGAGCCGATACATTCCCGCTTCGGCACCAGCCGAGTTTTTACCACCACGCAAACTCGTTCCATCCCGCCATTCTCCGGGCAGATAAATAGCGACAATAAATATACCATTGGAGCCAATTGCTTTCTCTATATAACCGTTACAATAAAATTTCCCAAATCACGTGATTTTTGAACCAATTAAAGGCTTGGTATTTGTAACGACCCCTATAAATCCACCCACCCCGCAATGAAGTAAATATTTTTGGTCCTTTTGCACACAATATAGCGAATGAGCCAAATCTCTTTTGTCATTGTGATGATTTTTTTACAAAAGGATTTTATATGTGGCTTTCAACGAGAAAATGGGAAAAACTGCTCATATCTCTTGCTAAGAGGTGTGAATATTGTCAGCATCATAGAGCTGGGACTTCCATTCTCTATCTCTTCCAGTGTTTTCCACAACAAATTATGCCCCACGGCCTGTTCTCAGCGAATCCAGATAAAAAGCTTAAATACCTAAATTAACGTGACATTTATAATTGATTAAGTTTTTGCTGTCAATAAAAATGTTAATCACCATTTTATTGGGGCGCTCAAGCGGCCGCGGAGATCACAATATTGTACAAAAACGCTATGACCTGCGATAGTTTCTCGCGACTAGCTCTCATAGTCATTGTTCTCGACTTTCAAGTTACTATTGATCACATAAGCTCGTCACGTTTCTCAACATTGTTGTGAGTTCTCGTGAGATGGGCGAGCTCACCCTGCCGCCGCCAGCACCGCGCCACCGCGCCACCGCGCCGGGGGCGACACACGCACCCCGCACGATAACATTATAATTAACTAGACGAGCATTTTTATTTACCGCATCAACCAGTTATGTCCATGAGTGGAATTTCATTAATACTGGCTCAACGCGCTCGTCTATTCATATCACATTTGCAGCCGCAGCAGAGGGTGAGGACGAGAAATTATTAAGGTAATTTGAAAAACAAAGCAAGCTTCAATAAAGATGCAAAATGAACTGGTTTTCAATACCAGCCCCTGGCGGTAAGAAATAATAAACAATATTAGCGATGGACTAGTAGAAAAAACATTGATAAGAAAAGCAACAAAGCAGTTGCAAAGTTAGTCACAGACATGTTCCAATGGGCACCCTTCCTCATAGTTAATGAATCCTCTAATTATTTTAACTAGCGAGCTGCTGGAAAAAGTGGCGTTGCTGTCAGAAAAAGCGTAGAAAAACCTATTTGAAGCGCTACCAAGTTAATGACTCGGAGCGTGTTACTTTGACATATTAAGAGAAGACAGTAAACTGGTTTAGTGAAAAAACTGTGGATAAAGGCAGGGCCTCTGTGCATCAACAAATTAAAGGTCGCATAAACGATGCGACACTATAGGACGCAATTAGATCTTTTTAGGAGCAGCGATCCGCTAGCCGGCTGGGTATATCATTATCTACTGCAAATAACCGGTAGCTGCAATAAAAAAACTCTAAAAAGCAATATGACATTAAAGCGCACTTCATTTTGCGAGTGGATCAGCTACCCAGCTCGCTACTGTATAATGACTAGTATTTAATCCGGCACAGCGAGTACAGCGACTCTACTAGAATTAAACACGATTTAAGATAATGATTGTCATATATGCTCATTATTGTGAGATATTTTTATGTGCACAACTTGAAAAGTCATAATAATAAATTGGTTGTTTAATTAACATGGAGCTAAGTAACTGATATATAGATATTGGCTTAATGTATACGTTCGACATTAAAATTGCGAACGATAAAGTTAACAAAATAATTGGATGGGACTGAACATACTTTAGTATGGATCTCATATTGTCTGTTAGCATCATCGGCGATAGATGTGGATGTGGAACAGCATGAGGAAAACCAGGAAGTTTTCATTTCAAGATATAAGAGAATCTGTTACAAGAAAGCATTAAATAAATCAGGTTAATATTAGAGTACTAAGGCTCGGTGTTTCAATTGATTGTGTTTTATGTGTCCACCTCACAATTCCCGAGGTGTAGTATCGTAACATTGCGTTACATCGCCAACGCGTCGACCGAATACAGACACCAAGAAGGAGACGCGGAGAAAAGGACCAAATTTACAAATAGGACCAAAACCTAAAATTCGTTCCTAAAATAGCAGTTATCAAGATTTTGTTCTAGTTTAACTAAACCAACAGTTTATTATGAGAATACAAGGTGTAAACAGACCCTTCACGAAGCCGTCAACCAAGCATTCTGTGCATCAAATTAAGCAACCCTACGCAAAAATTATTGCTGGGAAACGACTTTTTTTTTGTTGAAAAATCACGTTTGACAGTAAAACTCAATGTAACGCACTCAAAACTTAGTGCTGATGGATGCTTTGAATGCAATGATGGGGAGAACAAGTGCCTTTCGGCTTTTTTAAGGGTCTTTTTACACCCTTTATAATATACGGAAGGGCAAAGGGATTGGGCTAGCAGCGGTTTACATCCGTGGCTGTAGTTTAAAAGGAGGAAGGAAGGACCAGACGTCGATGCTTTGAGGAGGCCCATGTTCAGCAATAGACAAAACGATAGACGATAGTCGAAGACGAAGCCTTTCGGTTGAATTATGAAGACGTTTTTTATCAATAAACTTGCAAAAAGCAGCATTACCCGAAAAAGAAGTGAACCTTCTATCCTAGCGTTTCATGATAAAATGTAAAGCGCCGTTTATTATCGCTTGAAACTTAGACATCTGGATTAATGTTAACTGGGGTCAGATTACGTCACCGAGGCTAAGGGCTTTCAAACCATTTAGTTTTCAGTAAATATCAGAATTTCCATGCATATTGTACGAAGTTCCACATCCAGATCAAAAAGGGAAGTGAAAATAATAATATATGATCAATTCAGCTAATGTGACTAGGATCGGGTCACTATCTATTTTATATAAAATACTAGCGGCCCGTCCCGGCTTTGCACGGGTGGACATTTATTTTTAAACATTTTGGGATAAAATTTAGCCTATGTTACTAAGGGATAATGTAGCTTTCTAATGGTGAGAAAATTTTTAGTAGTTTTTGAGTTTTTTAATTACACACACACACACACAAAAATACAAATCTTTCCTCTTTATAATATTAGTAAGATATATGGATCAATACTGCTCATAGAAATTACTTTAATTAGAAGCTAGTCTCTTTGCGGTGATTGATGTGGTCCAGTAAATAAGGTATTTAACGTTCAATGATAACCTTCATATCAGAGAGTTATCTACACTGCAGTAAACCGCATTGTTTAGATTTCAATATTGATAGTGAACGTTATCACTCAGTCTAGTCTAGGTTATAGGTACAGGCCTAGGCATAACGTATGATTTGGCACGTTGTTTCAAATGATAATGAATCCTATAGCACTTTTAAGGAAAATTAAGAAACTTCTCTAAAAATGGACGTTCGCAAAGGATTTTTAACAACCGATATATCTAACCACGGATGACCATTGATTTCTTTATTAGAAGTAGAATCTTTTCGACTACCTCTTTGGTCTAGTAGTCACAAGCGCGACTGCTGAGCATGAGGTCCTGGGTTCGGTAAAATTGTTATTGGGTTTTTCCATCAGGAATTCCCCAGTAACAGCCACGGAGGTTGGATTTGTGCCCGGTTGATGGCAATAGGCTCGCCCCCAATTACATGGAACCTAAACGTAACTGGTACTATGGAGTACACCTCTGCCTAACCCTTCGGGGATTTCAGGCGTGATGCTATGTTAAGTGGAAACGTTTTTGCAACATAGAAGGCTAAGCCCATCGACGTACAGTGCGCACACAGGTTGCAGATGCCAATGAGTCTCAACAACATCAATGAACTTTATCTTAAATAAGGATTCTTCTTCGATAAAGATAACATCCAGTAGATAGCATAACTACGACCAAAAACTAAAATCCCTTCGTTACATCAACGTACACCGTGTGCCACGGTAACATAGAGGTGTTATAACCTTGCGCAGTGGCAGACCAGGGCCGTCCAATGAAAGTGCACGTTGCCGGAACACGCGTGGGTGCCGGAGGCTGCCACGGAGGTACTGAGCAGTGAGCACGTGCCACAAGTCAAGTACTGGCTATTGATAACCACCTTTTGTGTTTTTTTACGAATAATAGCCAGATAAAGGACGGTCAAAAAGAATTCTAGATTCAAGTATTTTTGGCAGTTGGCGAAAAGATGGATTCCGAGATAATGTCCATTTTTTCTCATACAACGGACAGGAAATTTTGACTCTAGCTGGAGTCGAAATTTCCTATCTGGCTATACTTACACTTTTTTTTTAACGTGAAGGTTAAATAATTTCATTTAATTTAAAAATAGGAAAGTGGAGCTTGTAACCCAAACTTTTGTTCTGGACCAGCACCTCAATTGCGTTGTGTGTTTTACCCTAGATACCTCGCCATAAGTACCTTACCATATCACAAGGATTGACTAAAACTGCCATCACAATACAATACAACTGTCGATAAACGCAAATATTACTGAATGCAAAATATTTTTGGTCCTTCGGAGGATTACCTTTTGGTCCTGCGAGTCAAAATTCCAAACTATGAAAATTTAGTTTTTGCGCTTCTTCTTTAAACTTATCTAACAAAGTCCGCCTTTGCGATATAAAAAACAAAAAGCTTCACCAATCCTCTTAGATAAAGCAACTAATTATAGATTAATTACGTTCACAAGCTCATTATATTTAGTAAATTTTACATTGGCGAACGCTGATTGATAGCGTAGGTAACTTCCTTGTACCCTATTAGTACAGTTACATGAATAAAATCTAATTACATAACACTTTTTGCATTAAAGCGAAGCGGCAACGTGTAATTTGTTAATACAAGATTTAACTTGTGATTACAATCAATTATGTATACGAGTTATATGACCTTAAATTAAAATTAACTATTCTATATTCGGCGTCTGTATTTGGGAAACGGAACTTAGCAAAAATTTGTAGTAGTAGTGTTGATTGGTTATTGTTATCTCAACCCGTAAACCCTTAAATGTAAGGAGGTTACTGTTAAATTTGATATCTAGAGCTACTCGTTTTTTTTCTTATGTTATCACTTATTTTTGTAAATGCTGGTTAACCTGTAATTGGCGACTGTGTACGTCCAAGACTAAAACTTATGTATACTTAAAATATGTTGTACACTGAAGCTGTTGGTGAACCTATATTAATAAATGAATAAATAAACCCGCAGTTAAAGTTTCAAGACAGCACTAAAATGTTGAGGTGCCATCATCATTGCGTCCGCCATTATCCTCTACTCAGATGTTACCAAATAAAAGATTGGAATTTCCCCCCTCTTACACAGTTAGACAGCTATGCTTACTATTTTATTTTTCAAGCCGTGGTCTAGTGCAAGCAGTCGTTTTGTAACTAAGCCAGTGAAGCGGAATCCCAACTAGTTTAGGTAGCTACTGCCTGCCAACGCTGCAGCCTATTGTGACCATTCCTTTTTTTTATCAAACTGCACAGCTTCTAACATTTTCTATATTACTTGATCTTTCTGGCCATACAACATGACTTGGTAAAAAGTGTATCTCTCTTCGAGAACATAAGAGCTAGTTCTACCCCACTAGATACAGAACATTAATCTATATAAACTCTGCCATAAACAGACATAAGTAACTCCGTTTAATCAATTTACATTTTATGGCTATCCATCATTACACCTACCGGAACAGAATCAATAAAATTAAACATGAAATGTACCATTAAACTAGCATTAGTACCTGTTACATTACGTAATCATTGAATGTACGATTTTCATGGTACATTTGTTCTCACATTAAATTAATAGTCTCACAGCTTTAGAAGTTAACATAAGGATCAAATCATAAAAAAACACCAGAAGGACCAGTTTTATTACCAACGCGTTTTAAGGACACGGCCGTGAATTTTCTAGAGTATTGGTACCTAATTGAAAGAAACTAAGTAGTCGCAAATTGTTTGCACACCTTTTAATTGAGATTAAGGGCGATGCGAGATGCCGTGAAGCTATTTACAAAAAAAAACAAGTTCTTATTCAAAATGTATTGAGAACTGTGAGTGTAAGTTCTTTAAAAGGTTTGGTCGGCCTATATCCAGTTATATGACTTGATCCTTCTGTCCATATTCGTATCTATTTCCTCTCAAGATTTACGGGCCTCACTTAATTAATGTAACGTGTTGTTTGAAAACGGGACAGAGACAAACGTTACATACAAGAACTAAGTGGTCTTGCAACAAAACTCCTTTTGCCGACAGGGGTCAGCGCTGTAAATAGCGCTAGCAGATGGTCCGGACAGCCGATTAATAAGACAGGGACTCCGCCCCGGGGCTGCGGTGGCGACTTAACAGCGCCAATTTAACAAACACCACCCTACCAGATAAGCCGATTACCCGAATCTGGGAGACAAACAGACGAGCTTACGGTGGAGATAATGTGGCTATGCTAATTGTGGACAGTGGCACTGATAAACGCTTGCATGTTTATGTTATGCTGCATACTGGTATCTGTTCGCGCTGAGGTCGAGATTAGTGCACTGAATAATCTTGTATGTGTCGCTGGCTTAGTAACTCAACAACTTCATGTATTCTAAAGAGCTTGAAAATATTAAGTGAGAGAGCCAATCGATAGATAAGCTAATGTTTTACAGACGGCAACATTTTCCGGTTTTATTTAAGTTGGAGACTTACATTAATTCCAATTTGTACTTTGTTATTTTAATTAAAATAACCTAGCACTAATTTTAGGCTACTAATTAAATTTTCTTCGCAACACAACAAATTCCCCTATGGCCAAATTCCCAAATGCCCTGAATATCGAAAATAGACGCACGTACTTAGTGCATTTTATAATATCAACTTGTATTGTTAAACTTGACTTTTAAAGGTTGTTTTATTATAGACAAATGAATATAATAGCAAACAAGGCGCGAGAAAAAAAACATCACGTGCAGAAGGACCAGAACATATTGACATAAATTATGTGCTCGCATAGAAGCATCTTGCAGACTCAATATAAATGCAATACAATGCATAGTAATAAGAAAACACAAATTAGCAGGCTTATCGTCGCCTAATCTTAATTCATGTAAAAACATACAAGGTGCAGTGCTGACACACTATCGAGCAAAAAAATATATTTGACAGCACGCGTCGAATCAATGTGACCATATTTAGCCGGATCCCGAACTAAATATCGCGTCACGATCATTATCAGCTGTTTCAAGTGTGTAGTCAATAGATCATACGCGATGCGACCATGTAAGGCGGCACGAGACATATTCTGATGATGTCATGCTTCGCTCAGACAACAACTAACGCCCGGTACCCATGACGAGCAACTACTCGGTTAAAAAATTGAAGCCGTCTCTGTTTCCAAGCAATGTTTGATGAAGACCACTTTGAATTTAATAAAAACGCAGACAAATAAAATTTCAAGGATCAATAACAAGATCTAACCCTTCCTTAGTCCAATATAAGCATTCAAAAAGTCCCGAAAGCAGCATTGACAAATTACGAACAAATGACACGAATTTGCATCTCAAAGAGTCATGCTGGCAAGTACATTCAAACGATATTAAACGGTTTCCCACAGCGTAGTAACAAAGTGGTTGCTTCATAAAACTCACTCCAGTTTCTTTTGAGACAAGTTCAAAATGACTTCAAAAGTTGGGAACTTTCAATTCGCATAGCAACTTGTCGACAATTGAGAGCAAGTTGAGAAACTGCAAGTACTTTATTCAAATGAGTTATTTTAACATCTGGAACGGCTGGAGGGTTAAATATTTTCTTCATGCAGCATTTTGTTTTTTTCATGTTGCATAATTTTTAAAGTAGTAATGAATTTTCATAAAATTGTTTCTCTTTCCTTTGTAACAAATGCTTTGAGCGTTGTCCAAGTAGCGTGCACACTCTTACCCAACTTACATAATTACGCCTAAACTAAATCAGGCAGAGCCATCATGAACCAACGAAAATTGTGATCACCACGCAATGTAAGCGTAGGACGATAATAATATAACTAATGATATACACACAACCAACCACACAAAGTAATTTCTTTAGTACCATGATCTTAACGCGATTTGGATTTACCGTTCTAGCCAAGATCGCTTCGGATCTCTTGACGTTGATATTCCTTTATAATAATAAATCTTTGGTAATTCCAACTCATACGTAGTTTGAACAATTCAAAGGTCAAGTTTATTACTTTAAGAATTCACGTCAAAATGTAAAGATCTCTTAATTGTGATAAATCATCCTCGTAACCGTTAATTACAACTCCGGCTAGATACAGTCACAGTGGGAGATAAATCATGTCCGAGTTAGCAAACCTGCAGGATAATTGTACTAAATCACCGACTAAGCAATCAGACAATGAATATTGTAGGTGGGTGTTGCTTGGATTACTAAATTACATATCGGTCGGCTAAATCTGCCGCGGTGGAAATGACTAGAGCGGTTCGATCCTCTAATATTTCACCGCAGATGTGTAACGAGTCGAACAATCTTTGTCTCGGGTGTCATTGGAGACGCCAAAAAAAAGCGCAACATGTGTACACTGTCGGCGGTAATGGAGCAAGCACGTGCAGTGGACAGACTTCGTGACGCTTCCACTTTATTAATAACAACATGGCGAAACGACTAGAACTTTATTTCGGAGGATCCAAATAAGAAAAAAGTTGATTACGAAACGTTCCAGCTTCTGTTGGACTCTATCTCGTCGGGGTTAGGTATAATTAGCGTTAGTCGACACCCCGAGCGTTCAAATCAAGATTTATCAAGTGAGCCGAAGGAGATAATGTGACGGTAGCGGAGCGGGCCTGACTATTCAGCGGAGTCAATGGCGTGTGACCGACGGCGGCGGTAGAGAGGTTGCCGGGCGCTGGCCGTTGGGTGACGCTGACATTCTTTACCCACGTCTCATTTCATTTTGTTTTTTTGAAATATTAGACCATTCAGTTGTTAAGCACGTAGCGTCGCCAGTCGCTACCGGTGCTACCGATTAGAAAATGTCAGATATCCAAGTCGATCGTTGTAGTAAAATATAACAGCGCCATTGTATTTTGCGTAGGAAACGTGCAACCGGAGAAAATAATTGCGAGCATCATCAATTTCCACCTAATGGAGCGATAAACCCGTCTCAGCCATCGCTGATCCGTGAAGCTGAGCATAAAATAAAGCTTGCACTCATTGACGCGCGTCGACGACGATCGATGGGGTAATCTCGCGGTCATCCCATCCCAGCTTTGTCTGTGCATCGGGAGCGGCATAAAATTATCTGGGCATTAGCGGGCCGGGGAGCGAGCGGGGTGTCCGGGGACCATTTGTCATCGGCGGTGTGCAGGGGAGTGGAGGGCGCGGGAGGGGGCGGGAAGAAAGTGGCGGCGACTCGGGGCGGCTGCAGACGCGACCACAAAAACAAGACGCGGAGAGCAGGGGCGGGCCTCGCAGCCACCGCGCTGCCACTGCCACCCGCAGGGATGTGCCGCGCCGTGTCACGATTCTCTTATGTACAACATGCTGTTTGGACACTGCTAACTTTGAATTATGGCCTAACAGTACAACTGTAATATTGAACAGCGACACTATGTTTACCCAATGGTAACCTGCTATGTTCTGTCTGCAAATTTTCGCGTAGTGGTAATGATTTTCAACAAATTTATCGTTAATGCTGTATTACGACAGCACAACTAAACGTAATTCATACCAAATGACGTAAATGGGGCCTAAGAGACATAAAATTGCCTAATTGAAAGAAAACGTAATGTTAGAAGGTGGTAACGAGCATCACGAAGGTTTCAAATGCTTGACTTTAATTGTAAGTTCAATTAAAACTTCGGGGTCGTAATTTTTTTATGGATCCCCATAAAACATGTTGTTTCTTAATTATTTCCTAACCACATCACCTTCTTTACATGTAGGTACCGGACCAGTCCTGAAGTCCTGATACAAAAAGAAGTTGGTGCTTTTAACTGGCAAAAATTCCTTGGCCAAAGCTGTCGCTTCCATCCATACAGTATAGTCGTCTGTTCCAAAACTTGGAGCCCTCGAAAAATCCCGCAGTCATAAAAGGGTCAAGCGGTTGCGTCACGTCGGCTCAGCGGAGGCGCAAAAACACCAAGAGTACAAACTATATTGGATATTAGAACAGAAGGCGCGTGCCGACAAGTTTTTGTCGGCGACCAGGGATCCCTTGGAAATCGCTTATTTAATTTACTAAATTCCGAGCGAATGACAAATAGTTTTTAATCCAACGCATAAAGATTAAAACTGGCCATTAAAACAGACGACATGCGAGGATAAGGCCGAGATCAAAAATTAATGAAGATCAAAAGAAACCATATCTAGATAGAAACCAGGCACAAGCTGCTGCTAACACCTTTTTACAAATATTGATTGATTATGATTGATTAAACGAACTGCAGACTTTGTATGCGTTGAAAACGGTGGAGATTCGACGGAAAACCCAACCACTATAGGTACTAACACAAACTCTAGATCTGCTCATAATAATATTATCTGTACACTCCATACCTAATCAAAAAGTAATTAATATCCAAGGACCACCGGTTGTCATTAAACAATCTATCGTAGTTGAAACTCATACTCTAGTTGTAACTAAACTAAATTATCTTTAATGCTAATGATCCCATTAGCTCTGTACTAGTGAAAATTAATAAAAACGAATCAATTTGTAGGTAATGATACTGGCATCAAATGTGTGGCTACACTGGCTACTGGCTAGCTATATTATGTAGTATATTTATATTGTACATAGAATCATTAGTGGCAGTCGGTCGTTTGTTAGAGCCATTCGCGGCCCGGAGACGGGTTTTTGTCTCAACGCCAAATTGCATCCGCACAATACGTTGTCAGTAAATTGATTTGGAATTAATTGCGGTAACATAAGAGACGGTGTGACTGGTGGTGTGACTTGTACAACAGTCATGAATTAGGATTTTATTAATGATCTTATCTTCTATAGAACGCGCAATGATAGGACAAAATCATGATTATTCTATACGTAGATTTTGACAAATGGTGTGCAGGTGAATCTACTATTAGAGGCTAAATTATTTTTTTTAATGTAATCATTTGTAATTCAAATACTAGTTTTAGATATACTGTCGTATTCTTCTGCAACACAACAAAAGGTTCTTCAATACAATAAGATGTGTAGGTTAGCTATCTTAAATGTCTAGACAAGGACATAAAACATCCGCTAATGATTTTAACTACTTTCAATTACCGTCTGCTACATTAATATTTCCCATAAAATCTTATAATTAGGGAGCTCGGATATTAATGCACCCACGGCCAGAAAAGGCAATACAGGAAGCACAATAAATGCACCTAGATTAGAGAACAATTTCTTTTTCGAGATGAAACGGGTCTTGATAATGTGGAAGCACAAGAAAATATTATAGAAGAAGTATCTAAGTAGTATGATAATGATAATAAGTAGTGTTAACTAGTTGAGTGAAGCTGCAGATACCCACTAACAATATCCATAATCAATGTAAGTATGTACATTCGTTATACGAAGAGATAAGCAACCACTTCCATTGTATTCAATTAACTAACGGATATGGAAGAACTCTGAATCGCATTGTCTTCTTCGATACGTCGATATTAATATGATTAAATGAATTTTCTATTGCTGTAATCATCGCGGTTCTGAGAGCTTTTTGACTTCAATGAGCCATTTCATAGTCATTAGGTTGAATAAAAGAAACCTTGGGTTGGAACTGTATACTCAAATGTGTTTCTTAAAAGGTGTTAGTTACTTGGTTTGTTCACAAGATTTTTCTTAGTGGATGGATTAAAAGCAATTTGACGGTTGACCATAACTAAAGTGGAAGCCAAAAAATATGGCGAAAATGTAACAGGGTTTTCTGATAAACAGTGGGGTTATGTGCGCCGAATAAGTTTTTAAAACCCGCTTAGTGTCAAGCCAGAATAACTGGACCACCTTACAGTTTAATAACCCGATAATTGTCGAGGTTTACGAGAGAATTTCCGTTTCAAATCTGTTTTCTATTCTGACTATCACAAATTCTGTAACGAAATATTGAAAAGAAACTCTTGAAGCAGACATTTTCAAAGCACTACATGCGTCAGACGGTATTATCCAAAATTCAGGTTCCATTTTCCTGCAATAAACTAGCCCGAGACTGCCGGGCAAAGATCCCCACTAATCGAGCAAGGATCATTAGCAAAAGACGCTTGTTCAACGCGGATACACTAATGTATGGAGAGTGTTTTTAATGATTTCCCTAACTGGGGAAGCGTTTAATTGTTAGGCTGTTACGTTACAGTCGTTGTTGATTAATGTAGATATGGTTTCATATTTTATGAGACGATATTGTGGGCTAAGTATCTCTACTGATGTTATAAAGAGGAAAGGGGTGTTTGGATGTGGGAGAGGAGGTCATTTCCGAAACTACTCACCCGATTTAAAAAAAAAACATAGATAGAAAGCTACCCTTTTACCGAGTGATACTATACTAGCGGTCGAAGTCGCGGGTAGGAGCTATAGTTATGCATAAATAAAAAACCATGATACATTAATAATTGTTAAAGTATATCTAGCTAGATACCCTTGATATAAATTAAGATATAGATGTTAAAATCTTTAATACGACAAAATTCGGGTTTGCATTAAGAAATTAGTTTCATAGAAAGCTTCGCACTTTAAAATATCTATGGGTTATCCATTTGATTACTGCAGGGGCTCGAATTAAATTTTATAAATGAACATGAAATTATCCGTACGCACCGACAGTAACATCGATTACAAGCGTTTTTGTATTTGTTCTACAGCCACTTATAACACTAAATGCACACCTATCGCCATTTCCGAGTACTTTACGATAACATTGGTCACAGTTAAATTTTATCAGCTATGCCGTTGTTCCTTATTCCAAATTGCCTTTCGAACTTTACGTCCTGAAGTAATTGTAAAACCACGTTTATTTTCACACCACCTAGACCTTAGCTAATTTCGCAAAGACGTACATCTAATAGGAGATTTATACATCCACATTCGGACCTCATTCCGTCCATTCTCTACTCGTCATTGAACACACATCTTCATGGGCAAGCTATTGTCTACGATCTAACCTTACTCATTCTGAAAGTCGCTCTTTGTTCATGTACCTAGGATTTAAATACCTGTCTAGAGATCCAAACCAGATTCATGGTAATGTTAGCTAGGTTATGAGCTAATCTAATAATACTAGACGTAAATGAGTAGATATTGATGGAAAAGTAGAGTTGGTTAGATTATATTATTATGGAATCCGCAAAAGATTTTGTGATTTTTAGGAAATTTTGTTCCCTTGCATTGAGTTAAGTTCTAACTAAAGCGTTCTGAACAGATCGTCACGCTTCATAAGTTCTTCGATCAAAGTTTAGTTATCGTGTAGGCATAAATCGAAATTGATGATGTAATAAAATTAACAGGAATCGAGATTTCGAGTTATATAATTTTTCGAACCCTAATATGCTTTCGACTTATGATAACACCTCATTTTTGGCGCGGCAAGATAATATGTGTAGATTCAACGATAAATATACTATAGTCATGTTTCTTGACATGCAGAATTTAAAGACAACGACGATTGGAAAATCGTAGATACTCCTTATACCTAGTTTATGACAACATGACTGTACAGTAAAAGAGAGGGGTCCCTAAAGGGTGCGTTCTAGGCCGTGCAATTTTTTTTAGTTCTCGGAATTGAAAAGTGCAAATCCTGTTAGTTAAAGAGAGTTTAAAAATATCGGTATTATGATTAACTGATTCTGTATGCATCATGTGGTGACGAGTAGTTCAAGCATTACCTCAAATGTTTTAACATTGTCATGCAGTTTGTGTTTGTTCTTCTAAGGCGCCATTAGTGCGGACCGCAGCCGTAAAACGGCGATATTAGCCAATGTCATTTTGCTAAAGATCAGAATCGCAAAAGACATCTTTACCGAAATCTTTAAAACATTACGTGGGTGGAATGTACAGCTTGACCACATTAATTAAATAAATGTGATTTAATATCAAATGGCATTTCACGAAAAGTTTAATTAAATTCACTAGACCAACATCAATCAAAGTGCCTTGCCCATTCAATTGACATTTTGAATATTATAATTGATTATGTTTGCATGCCGAAGAAGCGGGGGGACCCGTAAGACTCAAGAAGGTAACCAAAACCATATGACGTGGCCGCGGTAGACCAAGAAGAAGATGGCCGATGGCGGGAAGACTTGGATGTTCCTTATGAATTGGCAAGTGGCGAAGAACCAAGTCCAATCGAAAAAACGGAGGGAGGCCTTTGCCCAGCAGTGGGACAGTAAAGGCTAGCTATAATTATAATGTTTGCAAAAGCTCCTAAGAATGAGATGTTTTAAACTTCCCTAAAGTAATAAATTGTGAGTCAAAAAGGAGTTGGAAATAAAATATAGAATTTAGTTCACTTCATGAAATGATATTTAAAAAGTTAACTTTCAGGAACTAATCAAGAATCATTAAAGTTGTGAATTATGACTACTTACTCAGTATCCCAAAGCATATTAATACATGCAAATACAAATCGCATGTGTAATTAATGCAAATTAAATTACAAGCACAAAGACTAATTACACGGTGTCAAAGATGAATTAATCAGTCAACAGTAATTATAAGTTACATTGCTTAAAATGTTAAATGTGCATGTATGCGGATGCTGATTGTTGTTCCTAGATATTTTTAATAAAAATTTAGCTACCTATATATTTTTGATAGCTATAATCTTTTGCTGCTGTTTTTAATTATTAAAGAATAGTATACTATTCCTTGTAATGTTTTTTGTTAACAATTTGCAGATGGCTATTTAAACTTTCCTTGCTTAAAACAACTATGTTAGAACTTGATAATATTATTTTATTCTTGAAAAATGTTAAATGTCGTTTTAGTATTTTGGGAGTGTAGACTTTTTACAATGTTTTTTGAATTGTAATTTAAATGATAAATTGTTGAGTCTGCTTATCTGTAGGTTTTTATAGGAAATAGTGTATTGTAAACTTACCTTACAAATAACTGTTCTTGATTGTTCACTCTCCATGATACTACCGTTGCACCTAAAACAAGACAAAAGTATTATAACATTGTCTGAAAAACATTTTAGAGAACTAGGTATTTTACAGTTAGTTAGTTTTAGTTTTTGCATCAAACTAGGAAACAGTATTCAATGTTGATAACTAACAAAATTACCTTATTTTTTTTAGTAAAATTATATTTTTTAAGTTAAAAGTAAGTTATAAGTCAACAATTAAATAAACATCAAATCTAATTTTAGAGCTAATCTCACACTGATGATCTTCCTCATTTCCTAATGTATTAGCCAAATTATAGCTAGAGTATGACTTATGATTATTTTTTGTGAGTACATCAAATACCAACCTACAATTTAAAAGCAAGTATCTACAGTTTACTTCCTACAATCCAATAGCCAAGGTCAGAGCCGCCGCAGACAACTTATTCTATTCAATGTGAAAAAACTAGTTACCTATCAACTAAACACCACTAACTACGCTACGTACTCTTTACACAAACACTTTCCGTGTACTTTACACTCATATTAATGCAATGATATTTAATTTATGAATAATATATTTATATTAAATACAATGTTTTTTCAAGTTACGCGCCTCCAATTTCAAAAATAAATAAAGAAGTTAGGGTTATGCGGCCGCTACTTAAAAAGCTCTGATAATTTGCGAAATCATAGAAATTTGATGATAACATATAGTAGTTAACTTAGAAAATAATTAAAAACATTACTTACCGAAAAGATTTACGGTACAAGTTGTATTGTTGCCTCTGTCGAGAACGACAACACTCGTCGCTGCCATTTTCCGTTTGACAGCGAAGCCAACTGACAAAAAGCTAAGATGTTTGTGTTACCACAAGTAGAAGTAAAGTACTACTAATGAATAAAAACTACCATGTGATTTTCACTATTACTGTAGTGCATTTTTTCAATTTAATATTATTGACAGTAAATAAAATATGTACCATGCGATGACAAAAAAATGCATGAAAGACAGTCCGAAGTTTCACTGAACAACAAGAGAATGCAATAAAATTTTGCAAATCACAAAAGACTCTAAAATTGCTAGTTTCAAACAGCTGCAGAATTTCTGTGAAGTTTCAGAATCTATTCGGCCAATAATACTAAATACTTACAGTACTTTACGTTTTCGCTAGTTTCTTACTGCATTCATTTAAAATCATTTTTGTTAAATCATAGTTTCATTGATTGAGAGTTGAGATTACAAATAAGTATTTGAAATAAATTGTAAACATCTACAAATGCGTACATTTACGAAATAATTTCATCATAAAACAACACCACCATTGGCGTATCTAGAGATATTTTCCAGGGGGGGCCTGGCCCGTGCCTTGTTGACAGTGGCTCAGCTAGTCCTAGTAGGGCCCCGTATAAAATTTTTTGGGGGCCCTTTGAACCCCGAGTGCGGCCAAACCCAAAAAGAAGAGAAAAACAACAAATTATTTTTACAAAACTAAGAAAATAGCATCCTGACTTGCATCGCTTTAGCTGTCATTCATTTTACTAAGAGAATGTGTGAGCGAGCAAAGTGAGACAAAAAAACTTGAAAAAAAAACTTCGAACTGCGATCATGACTGACTGGATCATGAAAGTTAAGACTTCAATGAAGCGCCAGAAAATTACAGCATCCTAACAGGGTCTAGTATTCATCGAAAAGCGAGCTCGAAAAATTGGTGTTTTTGAACAGCGATTGGTGAAGCCTTCATCAAAGAGCGAGCGAAGCGAGCTCGAAAAATTGGAGCTTTTTGGACCGTGTTAAGTTACATTTTCAATTTATCTTTTATCAAGAAGAATATTTGAGGTTGAGAGAAGATTTTGTTTTTGTTTCCTCGTCGGGGGCCCTTGTTACTCGGGGGCCCCGTATAATTAATACGGCTGATACGGCCGTAGCTACGCCCCTGCATGTTGAGATACATGGAGCTAGACTTCATTCGGCTTCCTATTTACAAGTGGCCAATGAGCAAAGCACAACTAGCATCGTAATTCGTAAATTAAATAGCTCTAGTTTTACTTCATTATGTAGATACCTTGTCGCTGTAAAGTCATGTTCATGCCTTACTTTACATGCTTGATCAGTGAACTGTCTCACAAAACATTTTCAAATCAGAATTACAAGGCCCACAAGGTGATTTCTTTACCAACTTGAACAATTTGAGCTAGGTGTAGGGCATTTATTTTAAGTAAGTAGGTAGGTAGGTTGGTCGGAAGAATGGACCATGTTATTGGTGCCATTTTTCCGTCCATAATAGTATTCCTAAATAACTTTCGAGGTAATTAAATTAAATTTAAACCAACTTTTTTTTTGTGTCCAGCATAGAATTTCGAATCGGTAACCCAACATCCTGGGGTGGGCACCAGACCATTCTGGGGTGGGCACGGCCCACCCGGCCCCCCCCTGTATACGCCTATGAACACCACCACGTTTCATTTATTTTCAAATTCGGGTAAGTGCACGGTGGTGAGTCAAACTAAAAACTGGCATCCCCATTTGGTAGAAATAAGGTGTTAGTAGTTTTCCATACAATATGGAGGATTAAAAAATATGAGCTTATTTTAAAAAGAATAATAATTATTTTTATTCATGATTTATCCGATTTAATTTATAATTTTATGATATATTTGATATTGTAAAACAATTTATATCCAAAAACTTATTCTTTGAAGCTATCTAAGTTCATTTCAGAACGCATCGAAAATAGACCAATCAGAATCAGCCAACGCTGTGCCGGCAAGTGTCATCATCGGCATCATACGTGTATTTTTCCGGTCCTTGTCCTCTCTTGGCTTTGCACACTTTCCTCAGCTCGACTTGGACGGTGAAGAATCGCGCACGGTTTTACAAAAGTGGCGATAAAAATTTAAACATGTTGGGATCACTGAAAACTGTATTATTGTTAGGTGTAATTTATTTATGTAGAGCAGCCGAAGAAGATGTGTTGGACCTTACAGATTCCGACTTTTCGTCGGTATTAGCCCAACATGATACAGCGCTGGTCATGTTTTACGCACCATGGTAAGTAATTAATGATTTATCGTAACTATAAACTTATGAATGGCGTTTAATTAGCTGGTTGTTTAACTTGCGTGTGTAATTGTTTGTTAGGTGCGGTCATTGTAAGAGATTAAAGCCTGAGTACGCGGTTGCGGCCGGCTTACTTAAGACCGATGACCCCCCTGTTGCGCTGGCGAAGGTAGACTGTACCGAGGGAGGCAAGAGCACTTGCGAGCAGTTCTCGGTGTCGGGATACCCCACACTGAAGATCTTCAGAAAGGGAGAGGTCTCTCAGGACTACAATGGCCCCAGAGAAGCAAGTAAGTTCTAGAACATTTAGTCGAATTTCGACATGACAACAACTTTTTATAACAATTTTTGGTTTTGAAGGTAAATTGATAAAATAAATAGGCACACTATTGCACAGTTATGAAAATCGTAACAGAAACTTTCTCTGAATCTTGAATTACAACTAAACTTAATTGAACATATTCAGTGTATTTCAAATGTAGTATGTAGTTATGATTGTATTAGAAACATTGACTACAACTGTTATTCAAGCAAATGCAGTAACTTTACCTATAATTATCTTATTGGATGTTGATTAAAAATATTGTAGAATCAACTTAAAACTTGACCCTCATTCATGATCTTTGATAGATAAAAAGAAAAAGAGATAAATTATTATTACACAAGGTGTCTTTCAATTGAACTGTAGAATAATTTATCATTATTTCATGTCAGAATTTAATTAAAGTGGGGTCTTTTCTCTGCGCCAACAGACCCCAAAAGGAGAGTAATGTTTCTAGCAATATCATACTATAGCAACATCATAGGTATCAATATAATCAATAATACACAAGAATCTCTAGTTAAAAATAGGATTCAATTATATGATGTGGCCGAATGAATATTATTATAGAAACCATTAAGCTTTTCCTCACATAGCAGGAAAATGAAATACCAAAAAAAAAAACTAATTAATTGTATTAATGTTGTCAGCACTGATAAAGGCAGTTGTTTTAATTTCCTGCCATATTGATAACTCCCACTGATAGGGATAGTTTTATTGGAATTAAGTAAAATGTTCTTTATTACATCAGATCATGATGAGGCACTAAAGTTTCCTTTTTAAAAGGATTGTTAAGCTTTTAATAATCCTGTAAAAAATAAGTTTTGATTAAAATTAATTAAATAAAAGAAAATTCAAAACTAGTTTATCAATAATGGTGTTACCAGGGTAATTCTCTTTTATTTCATTCAAACCATAATTAACTGAACTACTTCTCACTCATTATATTATACTCTTTTATGGTTAATTAAAAAAGAAATATTAATTATGGAAACTTAGCTGTATGAATGGTAGAATAAGGAGAGTGCTCACTTTCTTATTTAATCAATACTTGAAGAAACTGTATATTTATTTTTCATATTGTATTTTAGTTCATTTTTCAAAATAAATCTACTCCTTGAAAAAGCATCTATTACTGTTTGTCTCCGCATCACCCAAAGGTTGACAATGACTGGTAAAAAATGTCTAGTTCTAAGTTTGCCTCAGTACATTTGAGAGCATGACATGTTAAATCATTAAATTCTCCATAGGCCACCAGAGCACCAAGTAACTATCACTAAAAACCATCCTTATTAACTGACCAAACTTTTTCACCACAGATGGCCTTGTCAAGTACATGCGTGCCCAGGTTGGCCCCAGCTCCAAGGAACTCAAGACTGTTGCTGATTACGAAGCATTCCTAAACAAGGATGAAGTGGTCGTCATTGGCTTCTTCGAGAAGGAGACAGACCTCAAGGGTGACTTTGTCAAGTCCGCTGACAAGATGCGTGAAGAGGTCACCTTCGGCCACACTTCCTCCAAGGAGGTGCTTGAAAAGGCTGGATACAAGTAAGTTAACTTTTTGGTATTCTTTTTTTTACAGATATTGCTTCCAATAATCCTACCTATAGAGTACAGATTCTCAGAATGATCATCATTCTACCTTTGTACAATGATGATTAAGAGCTGGTTTTTGAATCGGCAAATAACTTTTATTTAAATAATAAATATGGCGGTTTGACACATCCACAGTTAAAAGTTATCTGACGAATGAATTACCAGGTCCTTAGTTTGTTTAAAATAAATTCAAATGTCATCAAATAAATTCATTGAAAGCAACAAATACTTTTTACATGTCCTTATTTGAAGTACACTTTTATCTATGGTAATTATAGCATTCTCTACAGTCTACCCCATAATTAATTTGTGGTATAGTTACTGATATCTAGCATGGAGTGATGTTATAACTAGTAATTATATTGCGATTCCATGACAGAGTACTATAAATACGTGTATTATTAAATGCTACAATTAAAACGAAGGTTCTAAAAACTTTAAATTCGAAATGCATGCACACATCATCATCATCATCGACGTTTGCGTGGAAGTTTAGATGCGGATGTGTGAGAAAAAAAAACAGTAGCCTATGTGCTATCCCAGACTATAATCTATTCTTTGTAGGCCGAATAAGCAAACTGGTCTAGCGTATTCAGCCTATATCATTCCCACAGCTGGGACACAAGCCTCTCTGCAAGATAGACAAAAGTGGTCTACTGCAACAAAAAAGCTATCTAGGGACAAAAATATAAAGAGAAATTTTAACTAGTTAAAATTGCTTCTTAATCATCATCATCGACATGTCCTAGAAACAAAAAAAAATCGAAGACATGTAACATCTACCAACCCGCACTGGGCCAGGTCGATTATAGCCCATTCCCTCTTATAGAGAGGAAACCTGTGTTCCAGAAGTGGGAACAATCACTCTGTAGTCCAATTTATTTAGGGACTGCGCAGCATGTCTTCTTCTTCCATACTTCTCTATTGCTCGTCATCTCAGCAGTCACCTCCTTTCTAGCCATATCAACCTTCACACAGTCCAATTAATATACGAAACAAAAAACATAAATCATCCATTATTAATTCATTACTAAGTAACAGTATTGAAACAGCTGTCCACAAATGAATGGCACTAATTTTACAATTACTGAACAAACACCATTATACTCATTAAATGTTACTTATCCAAGTTATTTTTTAACCTTTCAAGTCTTTTATGGAATTCATGTGACATTTCTTATTGAAAACAATAAGGATTTTTTTGTTATCAGTATTGAAATGTCTTTTCAAGGTAATATTTTTATAGCTGTGCATTTTCAGTGAACAGTTTTAATGTCTTTTATGGACGAATAAAGTACTAGTTTACTACAGGAAATACAAATTGTCTCTATTTAATAGTTGCAGCCCAATTTTTATTGGTATGGCTTCCCCTGTAACCAATTATTTAGATTAAATCATGTGGGTGTACTATGGGTATCACTCTATCTAACCCTTCAGCGAAACAGGCATAATGTTAAGTATGTTAGATAAAATGGCATCAAATCATCCCTGTCCATATGACCACATCTTCACACGTATAAATAGAAGGCCTATTTATTTACTTACTATATTAATCACTATCCAGTAAATAAAAATCGGAAACCGACGAATTTCAAAATACTTATTATCAATAAACAAGAAGTTGCCAAATCGGACACAATACATCCTTTTAATTGTAATTATATTAACAAGTGTGAAACTGCGGAAAATTGCTTCGCCGGCAGCGGTGAAACGGTAGTAAATGGTCCTCATCCGTGACTTGACACGTCATGTATTGATACGATCGGTAGCCAGGTACTCACCGCTATAATAATGTTATTAGAAGGCTGACGATCGAGTACCAAGCGCTCACATATAGGTCGAATTTCACCAATGAAAGTGAATGTGAACAGCACACCTAAACACTTGCAACTCCTCAAGTGTTTAGGCAAGGCATATTGAGACAGTGACTGTCGACAACGTCGCTGTCGCGAGAGCGCTGGCGTGGTTGTTACTTCATGTAGACATATTTTTGCACCAGTCTAACGCTGTCAGATAGCACTGCATCGAATAGAGAAGTTTAAAAAATAAGAAAATTACCATTGATTATCATACTGAAAAAAAAAAAGACAAATGAAACTTCATGTTCTGATGCTATAAAGATATATTTAATACTATTCACCGGTTGCTATTTTTTAAAAACCACGTGTACTATACTGACTGGCTCCAACAGACAACAGGTTTACACGCACGACATAATTTACATTTACTTTATATCGTATTCAATATCTTGTTTATTAAGGAGTACTGAATAATTAACACCAGCTTAAAACAATGCATATTAAATATTTCTTTTATTCGTCGAATTCAGAATTCGAAAATTATATTCGTCTTAGATTTTAACTGCTTCGTAGGTCTAGTGCGGCTGCTGAACGTTAGGTGCTGGGTACGATTCCCAACCGGGCAGTTTCGGGATTTCGATCAGGAATTTCACAGGACTCGGGAGTGTGGACTCGTGCCCTGTTACGGGCGTAAGATTCGCCCCCTAACCTAACTGGCGAGATGAGGGTGTACAGTATAGTCAGTATACGTCTGCCTGCACCTTAAACCTAAGCAATGATTATGATTTGTATTTGCCCAGTTAGTAGATAAGCAGTCACTCAACTACTTCTGTTTAGTAAACTGTTTCTCGGAAAACTCAATAACCGTGACGCGATTTAATCGATTTCCCGCGTTTCACGTTTATTTGGAACCGTTAATAACCTACCTGTATGACCTTAGTACACATTGTTATGCAGCGAATGCGTGCACAGGTGTCAAAGTACTTGGACAATATCCGTATGTCAGTTGCTATATGCTCGAAGACAGCTGTTATAACAGTGTTCATCATTAGCTCATCAGCCTTAAGGCTTATGTAATAAGCTATTAGGTTGTACTTATATCGAAGTTTAAATTAAATGCCAAATTATTAGGGTGAAAATGTAGTAAATACATACATATTACTCACACTTTTTCTCCTGGATGTACCGTTTAGGCAAGTACAGAACACCTGCTACGATCATTATAATAGTACTCGTATTACTAGTATTATCATCATCTTCATACATGCTTTTAAATTAAGAGATGAGCACGTGTGTGCTAAGAAGATAGAGTAGCGGCTAATACTTTACAAACTTACCATACCGGTAGACAATATTATGACTTAAAAGTGGGAAATAACAAAAAATCTACCGTGATGAAGTAATTTTTGAGCGAAATTCACACCTTATTCATAGTCCATGTTTGTTGTCCCTATTTATTGAGCTATCTTAATGCTATTAGAGACTCCAAACCCTATTTAAGTTTCCAGAGCACCTTAATCTTACTAAAACAAGACTAGTCCATGTAGACTATACATACTATAATACTAAACTAACATAATTGTCAACAGGAACGACGTGGTATTGTTCCGCCCCAAACGCCTGCAGAACAAGTTCGAAGACTCGTCCGTCGCCTACAAGGGAGAACCCGAGACGTACTCGCTCAAGGCTTTTATCAAGGAGAACTTGTAAGTTTATTTGTACTATTCGTTTTGGTACTTCAACTATTTTGAAGACGTCATACAGGTTTTATTTCAGATGAAAACGGGGTCAATTTAATTTGGTAGCGAAACTCAATGTGGGGGATGTCGATATCTAAACATGATAAACCAAATTATTGAATAGTATTTTTTGGGTTATGGAACCTCAGTTGGCAAAAACGGAACTCTTATAGGATCACTTTGTTGTCCGTCTGTCAAGCAAGACCCTTTTCCTCTGGAACGCGTGGAGGTACCAAGCTGAAATTAATATCAAATTCTCAGGTCTGCGATCACCAGATATGACACTAGGGAATCAAAATCTATAGGGTACTTTTAATTGACCTAGAATCGTGAAATTTGGCAAGAAGCAATCCCTTGCAGCATATGTAAAAGAAAAAACTGAAAACCGTAAATATGTCGTTTAACAACAAAATACCTACAAGTTTATTTGGAACCCTGGGTTCGCGAGTACAAATCGCACTTAGCCGGTTTTTGTTTTATCTTGTTAGTTTGTGTAGTTTCGCTACCTAATTCAATTTGACCTTGCCGATTGTGATGGATTGAGCATTTACTTGGTAAATTTTGGTTGGTTTGGTTGGTATGACGAATGTTAGGTGTAACGACTACACATACCATTTACTGGCTCCAAGCAGGTTAGTAACTAAGCAAGCGGTAACTGCAGAATATTAGTTAAGCCGTCGGCTAGCAAATATTAGCCTAAATATAAGGTGGAAGGTTCCACCTTGTATATTCTTGTCACTGTCACCGACTGCATCAAAATAGGGTATTTTTTAAAAACAGTTTTTCTAATAAAATAACAAGCAAAAACAAAGAACCGGCTGCTGAAAGACCAGCCCTATTATTAATTACAACAATATAATTGCAGTCGATATTGTTGAGTTCTCAACACATTACCGAACTACTCCTGAGCGCACCTTGTGATCTGGAGGCTAGACTTATACTACACCTGCATAGTAATCATTATTGTAAAGTTAGTTTTTAATAACTATATTTGTAGACAAAACTGGTATATGTTTTAGCGGAGCAACAGCTGTATGTAGGTAACCAGGCTTCCGTAGTATGATGGAAGCAAGTTAGGTAGATTATAGCATGAGGTTGTTTTCCATACTATCAATCAATCAATAAATCATTTTATTGTCAGGCAATTGAGGCCCATAGATAAAAATACACAAAATAATAAACTAATACATACAAAAACCTTATTTAACTATAACTAGACACGAATCGTTGACGGCGTCGTGTTTTGCTGCGTGGTGTCGCGTAACTGTCCTCGGAATCGTCGGTATACGACACCTTTCGGTCAAAAGTCCTCTTTCATGAAGGTCTGTAGATGGTGAGTTGGAACTCTTACCACGAACGACTTCAAGTTGATGTTGTGGCGCGATTCCAACCTTTCGACCCTCAGAGTCCAGTTGGTCTTCACTCTCAAATACTCCATGACTTCCTCAACCTTCTACTATGTGTGAAGTATCTCCTAATTTCGATGCTTTATGGAAAATAAAAAAGAACACTACATTACATTTTTACCAACAAAACTTTAGCCGTCTTGGAGATTTTGTGACCAATATTTAATATGTAACAATAACTTGATGTAAGAGATGTCCTTGGAATTTCTAGCCCGTTCTTCTTCATAGAGATTTACACAATTAACTTAATTTTTCTGACTGACCAACTTCTTGACAATCCAAAAGCCTGTATATTTAATGTTAAGTTCAAGTTTACTATACATATGTAAGTTGAATGCAAATCTAATTAAAGAATAATCCCTCAGCCACGGCCTGGTCGGAATCCGTCAGAAGGACAATGCACGCGACTTCGTCGACCCCCTGGTTGTCGCCTTCTACGATGTGGACTACGTCAAGAACCCCAAGGGAACCAACTACTGGAGGAACCGTGTGCTCAAGGTACGTGCTTACCCCCCATTGCTTTATTATCGTTCACTGCTATAAATAGATGTGATCATGATTGGCTTCCGGTTAAGCAAACGACAACCTCTAAGGTTGACCTGCGAGATGCCATTCACATTAAAAAAAAAAAGATAATTGGCCGCCTTGTTCCACCAATTGCTCCCTGGTCTGTGAGTCTCAAACAATTTTATCGGTCTATCGCTGTGGTGTCCCTTCCACCCCGTGTAAGTGTCGGTAATCTTACATTTATTTTTAACTACCAGACCGTCCCGGCTTCGCACGTGTGGACATTTATGTTCTAGTAACAAATATAGCCTATTTTTTTCAAGGATAATGTAGCATTCTAATGGTGAAAGATTGTCTGAAATCGGTCCAGTAATTTTTGAGATTATTCGTTACAAAGATACAAATCTTTCCTCTTTATAATATTAGTGTAGAATACCTGTGGGGTAGAACTACGATTAATGCCTATGTAAATGATTTTAAAGCATGTCTAAGATCAAATTATGAATAATAAACTTCATTACAGTATCGTGATTATCGATTTCATGGTTTATTTTCCACAGTTACCTTCTTAAAGTAATTAAGCCAAGAAGATTACAAAATATAAAACGTTTGTTTGCTTCAAATTTCGAACTGTAGCTATAAATAACTAGGAAACATTTCAAATAAAACTATAAATTTACATTAATTCTCTTGAACACGAAATGTATTTTTCTAAATTATGCCTACATTTTAGAACACCGTTTATTCAACACCATAGAAAATACAAAACAACTTTTCGTGTCGTGAAAAATCGATTCCAATAGCACTTAGTAAGTGAGTACTTAACCTAATAAACTTAACGATGACGTGTGAATGTTTCAGCCTCAAAACGAATTAGATACCTTTTTCTACAAACATACAAATGGTAATATCAACTGTATCCAATCACCCTGAACAGCAATAGAAACCAAACATCATCTGGCTATTAGGCCCTTCTTCTATTGGTCCTATACATTTCTCTCTATTATTAGGCTTATTGTGTTAGACCATAACTAGGCCACGTTGATAACATTGTTGCTGGTCTAGCAAAAGCTGTACTTAGGACTCTTTATTTCTCGGAGACTATTGATTAAGACTGCTGTTAAAACCGGAAAACATCGTGAGGAAACCGGCATGTTCTTTTTAGGGTTCCGTACCCGAAGGGTAACCAACGGGACCCTATTACTAGGCCTCCGCTGTCCTACCGTCCGTCTGTCTGTCAGCGGGCTGTATCTCATTATCCGTAATAACCAGTTGAAATTTTCACAGAATGTGTTTTTCTGTTGCCGATAACTACAAAAAATAAATTAAAGGAGGCTGCCCTACTACGATGGTACGGAACCCTTCATGAGCGAGTCCGACTCGCACTTGGCAGGTTTTTTTAGTATTACTCAATGCTTTTATTGTGAAACACTAAACAATAGTTTTATCTTCAAACTTCAAAACAAAATAATCTAGGTATAACTACAGTACTGTCAAATTATTTATTGATTGACTTAAAACAAGCTCATTTACTTACATATTATTTCAATCGGCATCTTCTCAGTTCGTTGAATGCATCCACATCAGTCTTGTCAAGATAGGGTTGCTCCATCATCGAAGCCGAATTACTTGGCTATTGGCACGGATTATTGAGATGATGATTGATGATCTTAGCCAACCCATCACTACGCTAAAGGATCTATGATCAGCGGTCATCGATTGCAGCTCTGAGATGTTTCACGAAGGTAGACATTTGCGGAGCAAAAACTCCGTCAAGGGATGCGACAAGGGGGTGAATGCTGCATGTCGCATTTCACAAGCGTTTGAATATTTCCAATTTTTTCTTCTTCGGTGGATTTTAGTACAGAGACGACAAGACCTGAGTTATAAGAAGGAGCGTCCGTGTCTACGACACGGATATGTCTGTCCTAGGAACCTAAAAATTAAGGCTGGGAGATTATGGTCTACTCCCTCTCCTAGAGAGTCGAAGCCTGTGGCCAGCAGTAGGAACTTGATTATATAGGCTGATTATTAGAGATGTACCGAATAGTCGCCGAGTATTCGGCCATATTTGTAGTCGGCGACCTGTCGGCAGAAAGCACCGGCTTTTAAATAGGGTGATTGAAATGAAATTTTTACCTTTATCTTTCTGCCTTACAGTTTGTTATGTAATTGGGAATCGGAAATTTCGGAAAACCGAAATCAAGGAATGGCTTGGCCTCCTAATTGGCCTGTTTGCAACCGACTAGTCGGCTCGTCGGCCCATTTCTACTGATTATGCTATGTTTAAGTTTACATCCAAAACATACCTAATAATCTTAATTCCTTCTACAGGTCGCCAAGGAACTGTCAGAGGTCAACTTCGCAGTGAGCGACAAAGACGACTTCACACATGAGTTGAATGAGTACGGCATTGACTACGCCAAGGGTGACAAGCCTGTCGTTGCTGGCCGTGATGCCGATGGCAACAAGTTCGTCATGACTACTGAGTTCAGGTAAATACAAGACAACTTTTATTTACGGTGGCCGAATCGGCTTAAGTTGGTCCAAAAGAGCTTTATTTTCATGCAGTAAAAGTGAAAAAGACAAAAAAAAAATACGTACTCAGTCCAAGCCGATCCGCCTCTATGTGTGCGGTCACTCTCTCTCAATGTATATCGTATATGTATGTATTGCGGAACACAATAAAAACTTTATTGTTTCTTTAAAGTAGACGAAAACATAATAATCTATGACTTTGATCAAGTTTTCTAAAATATGTGTACAGAACCATCTAGAAAGCGTTTAAGAAAATAGTTTGTATTCCTCTATCTGTCATTCATTATTTAAACCGTTATTCATTTACCGTACATGCATCATTATGATTCGATTTCCGGTAGTACAAGAATTAGAAAAGACTCATACTACAAACCAAATTTTAACGTACTGAAAAAACAAAATAAGTGGATTTGTTCAAAATTCTAGGTAACGCTACTTTATAAGATTCAAAATAAACCTAACACCTCATATGCACAAGAATACGTGCAACCGAAAGCATAAAAACTCTTTGCAAACACCACCTCTTACCATCGATTTAATATACGTCAACTTCGATGACACATTTGGCTAAATTCGAAACTGACTTTCATTTGAATTATCAGTGCATATTAAACAAAGACATTCAAATATTTACTAGCGATATACAGGACAAGACGAAGAAAATCGTAATCCAATACATACTTGTTACTACTTAGTAACAAATTGATCTGTCTAGTGTCACACGCCCGCTTGTCAGGTAACATTCGTGTGTCAAAATCGAAAATGTTCGGGATCAAAATGTTTGTATGAAAATATTCCTCATGTCCGCTCTATAAGTCTTTTAAATCTCTTTGATATTAAACAACTACAAGAAATGAATTTCATTCGGTATAAAATTGCTCGCGAAAATTGCGCGCTGCCTCCTGTAATATTAGTGTAAACTACAGTACAAACATCTCTGCCTTCCATTTAAAAACCTGAAACAAAGATATAATTCCGTTGCTTGTGGAACTGATCAACTGAATATTTTTATGTTCGTGTTATCGCATTGCCGTTGTTTCCTAAGATTGCAGTACGCTCAGTTAACTAGTTTAAAGCATTACCATGCAGTAATGATAAGCAGGCGATGAAACTAAACTCCTTTTCTACTCATTATTACCTTCCGATGTTATTTAAATACAATCGCGCCAGGAAATTCGTTAAATTCTGTCTGCATTGTATAAATTATGGACGTTTTTATCTTTTTACTGGTTTAGAAAATTGCTTTGTTAATTCGTCTCGGTTTTGTGTTTGAAAATAAAACATATAAACTGTACCCAACGTAAATTAATATGATTAGACATAACTAAAGCCGAAAAATGAGTTATTCTGCCGAAACACGGTCTTCCCCCAAGTTCAGGCATAAAATAGGAAAAAAAATTCCTTCAAAATGCGTATTTAACTCGTTTTTCCACTATTTACAGCATCGAAAACCTGTTGGCCTTCACAAGGGACATGGTTGACGGCAAACTGGAGCCCTTCGTCAAGTCTGAAGCCATCCCTGAGAACAACGACGGCCCAGTCAAGGTTGCTGTGGGCAAGAACTTCAAGGAACTGGTGACTGACAGCGGACGTGATGCCCTCATCGAGTTCTACGCTCCGTGGTGCGGACATTGCCAGAAACTGGCCCCCATCTGGGAGGAGCTTGGTGACAAGGTAAGCTAGCTATTATTCTATTCAAGTCTGACAGCCTGTCTTGCTATAGTTTTACAAAGTTCTGGGTTTGTGATGGTCAGATAGGCAGTCGCTCCATGTAAAATACTGATATTCAGCTGTATCCAGTTAGACTGGAAGTCGACCTCAACATAGTTGGGGAAAGGCGAGGTAGATTATGATATTACCAATTCAAAAAATATAAAAAAGCTGAAAATAACTTTCAAAGTAAATAGATACGGGTTTTTTTTCTGATATGATTGTTATCGTGATAATTAATCGTGTTTGTGTCAGCTCCTCGATAGGATTTAATAAAGAAGCCGATGCGATCATCGGCTTCTTTATTAAATTGATAATGATAACATTTTTTTTTAATAAGGGTACGCCGGGGTTTTGCCTATTTATGGCATATTTTAATGCGGCTACATTTAATTGTCCCGAAAATAGGGAACTCGACATAAAAAATTAAATACAAGATAAACACACGAAAGCACCAACATCTAGTATCATTACATTTATTACTTCTTTAACTAAATTAATCATTTTTATTTCCTAACAGCTGAAGAACGAGGCTATTGACATCGTGAAGATCGACGCCACCGCCAACGACTGGCCCAAGTCGCAGTTCGACGTGTCCGGATTCCCTACCATCTTCTGGAAACCCGCTGATAGCACCCAGAAGCCCGTCAGATACAACGTAAGTTTTAACTAAGAAGCTCAAGGAAATAGCATGTTTTTTTAAGATTTGCATTATTATTTCATTCGTCTTTTTTTTTAAACAAAGAAATTTATTGATTCATTAAAAATGCCTACTGTACATGAATGTTTTTGCACGTGCCTAAAACGGAACCACAAGTGCACTTGAGCGCAAAAAAAATCCATGCAACACTCATGCTATTATTGCAATCAAACTGGCGAAAATATCAGTGACAGTTCCATATTGTATTCAGTATGTACAATCGAAGACACTGATGGTCGATCTTTTCACCCTTATGCCCGGGCATAAGGGTTAAAAGTGGTCAGTGAACGTGATAGTACCGTAATATCTCATCTAATAACACAACAATATTTTTTCAGGGTGGCCGCGCTCTCGAAGACTTCGTGAAGTACGTTGCCGAGCAGGCCTCCAGCGAGCTCAAGGGCTGGGACAGAAAGGGCACGCCCAAGAAGGAAGAGCTCTAAGGAGTTGTGATGTAAAACTTTCCATGAAAGATCTGTGTGTGAGTGGGCGTGCGAGTGAGAGTGACCGTGTAATAGAACCGCTGACATGTCCACCTGCCGTTCTTAGTCCATCCAGTCGATGCAGAGACGTGTTGGTTTTATAAATCTATTTTAGATTGATCTAAATACAGTAATTTTGAATGCATTTCTTTATATAGTGTCGGTGGAATAACAAATAAATTAGGTTGTATTTATAATTTTGTTGTTTTATTTTATGTACATAGAATTGTAGATCAAAATCTAGTTCACGATAGTATCTAATCACCCACTTTTTATTTGTTTTATTAAGTGTTTATTTTCCTACCTACATTTCTAATCAACACTAACATTATAAAAGCGCATTAAAATGGATATTAGATAAGTTTTATCCCAGTAGCTCCCTAAGTTCCCGTTGGAAACCACTCTCCACGCGGGCAAAAGGTAGTTTGATACAAAAAATCTTCGTACATTTTTTGTAAAAATCTAGACATATAAAAAAATTGTAACAGACCAATGTCTGTACATTGAAGATAGGTATTGAAAAAAAAATTATAAGGGGGGGGGGGTCTTTATTAGAACAATAGAAGCCAAAACAACAGTTTTTAGAATTTTTGTCTATTTGTACGCGCATCACGCAAAAACGACTGGATCTCAATCATAATTTTCCCCGCAACTTTTTTAATTTCTTTTTTTCGTTAGTACCTGCTGACAATAAAAACACAACAACAAAAGAATTTCTCAACTATCACTGCAAAAATAAAATATAGATACTAGATTGTAAGTACCACGCGTACGAAGTCGCGGGCAAAAGCTAGTTAGTAAAAATAAAACCAAATGAAAAAATAAAGTAAACTATATATTTTCCTCCTTCCACCTCTCTATCCACTCAGCGATTGTCTCAACATTGCTCTGCAGCTGATCCTCCGAGTCGTTCTGTACCTCCATCACGATCTCCGGCTTGTATGAGGACTGTGCCTCTTCTAACAATGTCTCGAATATCTCACATTGAACGTTATCCTCGAGTTTCTTTCCTGTATAGCCTCTGCAAAGAAAAAAATACATTACTTCAATGTCTTCAATCACGCTGAGTACGTTAGTTTCAACCGTTCTGGCTCATCATCATCCACAGCCCAAGTAGACCCACTGCGGGGTATAGGCCTCTCTTTTCTTGTGCTCCAGATTCTTGTATCAGCTTCATCCAGGATATACCCGTGATGGCAAGGTCGTCTGCCTATCTGGCTCCTGGACGACCAACACTTCCCTTTCCGTTCTGGCTCAACATGCAGATTTCATTTCATAACCATTTCCCAGAACCTCACGCACCGAATAACTTATTACGTGCGGTTTAGGCCTATGATATTCAAAGACCCAAAAGGACTGGTTGCTGCGCTGCCTTATTTTAGAGAAGCGGGTTTTAATATTTTATTGCCATGTTTGGAAAATTTAATAGACCATGATTACCATAAATCACACATAAAACAATTGAGATAGTTTTTAGGTGGATGATGCTTGGCCTTTAGCTTCTCTTAATAAAGAGTGCGGGAGGAATCTGAGCAATTGAAAATAGACCCAGTCATTTACTTTTAAAAACTATAGCCAAGCAATAATTTTTTTTGTTATTTTTATTTGATGTTGTGTGCACTTCTGGCATGTACCAAATAAATTTTCTTTCTTCTATCAAAGATTGAGACTGCCGCGTTGGTGTAGTGGTTGCAAGCAGCAACCGTTGAGCATGAGGCCCTGGGGTAAATTCCCAGGTTGTGCATAGTTATTAGGTTTTTCCATTAGGAATTTCTCGGTAGCAACCAAGTAATCTGGATTTGTGCCCATTTGATGGCAAAAGCCTCGCCCACTAACTAATAACTGGCGAAATATGGGAATAATATTAGGTACACCTCTTCTTTACCCTTCGGGTATAGATACAGGTGTGGTGTTAAATCAAAGATTGAAATCTTTAAATTTGCCCAGCCACATATAATACTTACTATATATGTATATGTATTGTTGACAATATCCTTTGAGTAATAGTGCCTGTACTGCAAATAATATAACTATAGTTTCATTCGGGATGAGTCCATTTTTTCAGTGTGGACACTTTAGCACCAACCAAGAATGGGTAAGGGTTTAACTTATTTTATTAGCTGAAACTGACCTGGCTGTCAGCCTATCAAACAGTGTTGTGTTGTTGGTCCTGACAACAAACACACCGTCAAACCACCTCTCCGGGAAGAACTCACAGCCGTGGTAGTCCACTATGTTGCCACCTTTAGCCATCATGCCTTCCATGATGTCTAGCAGCTGAAATCATGTGTGTATCAGTAGCATTAGATTAGGAATTCTAGTAACTGAATAAATTTAAGAATGTATTTACATACATTCTTAAATTATAATTTAAGAATAATTAATATAAATCAATATCGAATAAATAATATTATTCTCTGTGGAGGCTTGTAATTAGCAATTTAGTTATATATTGTTGTTATTATAATGTTATAAGTCTAAGCTTTCCTAAAATTAAAAAAACATTGGGTAACATCTACAAAAACTTTACATATCAAGTCCGTCCATAATACCTAACACAGAATAAGCCTTTAAGATAGACTGGCCTCAATATCAAGAAATATTAGAAGACAGTGCTCAAAGCTCAATAAATGCTAGAGCATTAGATACTAAGTGGCGATGCGAGGAGCGCGTACGAAAGTATTCAATTCACCTTATCCTCGTTCAAGAATGGGCACTGATACTCTGGGTCATACTCATCCAAACAACTGTATTCCTCGGCTAACTTGGACACTTCGCGCCAAGTAAACTTTGTCCTGTCTGCCACCAGACGAGAAAGGGTAGATTTGCCGACACCTGGCGTACCTAGAAGTAGAAATATTCAACATACTCATAAAAGTATTCCACACGTGGGTCCATAATGCTAGCAAAAAATGCCAATATAGAGGTATAGTTTACCTGTTATTAGTATATTAGGCACCAATCTTCTGGTGTTAGCCATTTTAACTTGATTGATTAGTCTCTAAATACTTATTTGTAGATATTGAACGTAGCTGTTTGTTTATTTCTAGGTTATCCCGTTGTTTTGACAGATAATTATTTACTAAACAAATGTCATCGAGTCGCCACTCACTGTCACCAAACATTAGTAATGGCGCTCCTACACATTAGGCGAATATCAATCTTAGTCGAGATTTTCTCGGGGCTTAAAAATACTTATTATTTTTTGTTATGTATTACTAATACTTGAGAATTGTGAAGAAAAGATTCCAAAACAAACATATTACTTTCTTCTTATTATGATATTGACCAGCCATCAGCAGAGTTTCGAAAAATGTGTGTGGAAAAGTAAAAGTCTCTACTACAATCAAATAAGAAAAGAGGGAAGTTCACCTCTAGTGCTCGCAATGCTAAAAATGCAACATCGTTCGATGCAGGTAGATTCGCAACGCGATATGACATAACATTATCCTAACCTAAAAAAATTCAAGAGAAAAGTGAAGAAAAACTAAAATGAAATCTTGTTTACTTACGCATTTCTGTTATTTTTACTAATATATAATGCGAATTTATAGACCCAAGGGAATTACAAGAGGACAGATTGTTTTAGTGTCAGTTTTAGGTGTTTTTAGCGGAGTTTATATTTGGAGGCCTCTATTTGACGATTATTTCAGAAAACCTAAAGTTGTAAAATCTGAGGTAGCCAGTGAAGCTGAATAATGGACCGTGTTAAAACATGGATAAAAACTTCCAGCCCGATGGTGAAGATGTTGATGGCTATATCCCTAACTTCAGCAGCAGTCGTTTTTCATAGAACTGTGTATGCTCCTTATACCAGGAAGCAAAGGTACAGGCAGGCCGAGGAGTGGGCCAACATGATAATAGAGCAAGAAGAGTCCGGAGAAGGCGGCACCAACAATATCTCGTATTAGTTCATAAATAATGTAAATAGTAGAATAAAAAATAAATAAATTATAAAACCAACACCCATTTATTTCCCCACCTACCTACACATGAAAATGATACCACGTGCCTGACCTACCACTTTGTCTCTGCATCACCCAAAGGTTGACTGGTAGAAAGTGCCTACTATGGCATTAAGGCCGCCTCTGTACTTTGTGCTTGAAGTGTGAAATACATAAATAAAAACTACCTACCAGGGCCGCAAGGGCCCAGGTGGCTTTATTGTATAACGGGCTGGGATCCGCAACTCCACTTCAAAGCGCGTATTTTGCGTATATATAATACCAGCCTGTTACTGTCCCACTGCTGGGCAAAGGCCGCTTCTCATACAGAGAAGGCACGAGCATTGATCACCACGCTTGCTCAAGACGGGTTGGCGATTTCAGACTTATACTAATTATAAGTCCAGGTTTCCTCACGATGTTTTCCTTCACCGATGTCTGTGATGTCCAAGATAAACTTAGAAAGTACATATGAATTGAAAAAGTCACATTGGTACTTGCCCGGATTTGAACCCACAACCTCATGCATGAGAGGCGAGGCCTTAACCTCTGGGCCATCACGACGGTGCGGGCCTCTGGGCCATCATTGCGTGCGGGTGGAAAATCTATTCGATCCACCCTAACTCCCCGAGAAAGCAGCCAGCAGCGCCTTGATGTTGCTGACTATGTCGCGTAGAGTACCTGGGTTACCAAAGTACTTTGTCCTGTATGTTGCTGGACAGTGCAGAAGCACGAGGGCTGCTGTCTCGTCTTCCTCCATGCAGAGGCACAGGGGGCTGTCTATGACTCCTATGACAAAGGTGTGATTATTAAAAGAACTGTGTCCAGTGATGGCGGCTATGAGCGTGCGCAGCTGTAGTTTGGTCAGCCGAAGCGCTGGTGAAGCGGCCGTCGATTAAGGAAGTGCTTCCTTGGCCTGCCTGCACTCGCCATGGTCCAGCCACAGCTTGTGTTGTTGTTCACTTGCGATGGGTTCGGGTCCCACTGCAGCCATGTTCGGTCCCGTTCTAGCGAGTTCGTCCGCTGCATCATTGCCTCCGGAATCGCTGTGTCCTTTGATCCATTAGTTGGTTACATTGTTGAGATACCTGGTTCAGGCGTTGATGGCACTCGTGTATTACCCCAGAGTTGACTATGTGGTTGTTTAGTGCTAGCAGTATAGCCGTGCTGTGTGAGAGTATGCAAATAGAGTGGTCCACAACCTGGCTAAGATGGCTGATGCCGCCCGGGCAGAATGCATGGGCATTTCTGCCTGAAATACCGTGTTGTGGGCCCTCAGTGGTGTGGCTATGTGGCATACAAGAATTACTTGGTCGACTAACATACAAAGGCAAGACGCAAAAGAAAACAGGCTAAAGAGAGAGCGAAGCGAGCTCGAAATTTTGTGACACCTTACCTTGGACTGATTAGAATTGTTTAGATCCATACAGAAGTTACTTGGTCGGCTTTTAGACAAAGTCAAGGTTTAAAAGAAAGTAGCAAAGTGAAAAGCGTGTTATCAAAATGTTGAAATATGGGTCATCATCATTTTCAGTAGGAACAAGACTAACGCTACGTATGAACTGACAAGTGGCTTGCTTGCTTGACAAGATCCTAGTAGTAGCAAATTGAGTGTCTAGGCGCTAAACAAGCCAAGTCAGTGCGTACGTAGCCTATTATTGTCTTGTTCCTTGTATAGCTAGGTTTGCTTAAAAATGATGGTGAGTTATATTTCAAAATTCCAGTGTACCTACCATTTGCAGTCTCGAGTCCGAGATCATTATAAGCAAACCAAAATGATTAAATATCATTTCAGAATTCCAATAAGTACAGATGCCAGCACATCAAGCTACCCGAAACTGTCAAATTATCCCAATCAACCTTGAACCTAATGCTTTAATGATAAAATTGAAAATCTATTATGTAAAGAATTTTGACAGATTGTAGTAGCTCGATGTGCTGGCTTCTGTACAATATCAAAGATATCCCGGAATAGGTTATCGCTTCGGGAATCATCGTCAATCTTCGGAAAAATTAACGTGCGATGATGAGATCCCAGAAATATAGAGCTGATTATCATTCAACTGTGGAAGCACTCTGCCTGTAGTAGGTAATACAACTACCTAGCATTATTACAAAATTAATAATTTCAAAAAAACTTCTCAGTCACAGATATCAATCGAGGACCGGCGACCGGGGTAGGTAACTGCGTTAAAACTTCTCACAAACGCGTCGTGCGTACTTTTAGGTGCACTAGGATTACAGGGTCCAGTTTCAAAACAAAAGGTTGTCAATGGCCAGATTAATAAAGTTGTAATTCATCGCTGAACAAAACAAAAGGGACCCCAAAGCAATAACCAATTAAATAACGGAATGATTGCACAAATAATTCCGTAATTAGCACAGTAAAAGATCAGAAGAATTAAGAATTGCTTTGATTGAGATACCTACCTATATTACACATAGTCTCTTTATCGCCATTATCCCTTATCAATAGCGGTAAATAGCGACTCGTGTTCCTCGCTCCCACTTACCACCTACCTTGCGGATGACGTGCGCAACACAGGGAGGGAAGAGGGAAAATGGGATTCCTTTTACATTATAATTAAGGGCTTTGGAGCTACATCATCGTCACAGATAATTATATGAATTTCTTTACAGTACTTAGTTCAATCTCTGAACATACGGTGCATTGTGTCTGTCTGATGTAGGTATTATCAAACCATGTCCAGTCTGAGAAACTAATACTTATAATCGCCACGTTTCTATATGAAGAAGGTAATCTTACGAGACTCAAGCTGTTGTGCCTGTTGCTTAGAGATTTTTGTTTGGTCATATGGGTATGTATTATATTATTATGTAGGTACTTATAGGTGCAAGAATGTCTTATTAGATTTTCTGGAAGTCTTGGAGTGGGAACCAAATATTATGACCTGGCGCGGTGCCACCAATGAGTATTTTTGCATAACTGCATTACATTGTGTAATAGTCTTGTAATCCGGAACTGCGTATTATAATATTGTGAAATAGTCTAGTAATCTGAAACTGAAGAGCTCGTGGATTGTCTGAGCGTTATAATTAGATTTATTTGCCTTATCTTTTATCGAGGACTATACCTACAGGCCCAAAAGGTTGGATTTATTAAACTGTACACTTGAAGTAAACTCTAAGGAAAATCTCACATGGGGCGCTTCCGATTGCGAGTGTGTTACGCAACACCCTAGCGGTCATGTAAGGATAAAAAAGGTCATGGTAATTTTCGCGTAGCTAATATTGATTTACATAATTAACTAGGTACATAACGTTCGCGTCTAACTCTTGAAGGTTGCGGTCATCTACCTGCTATCGCACAGTCGCCGAAGATTCCACGTGAAAGGGGCATTGACCCGGCCGACCTCGAGATTAAACGGTAACTTGGGGAATAGGATCAATACATGTAACGACCTACCAAAAGATAATAAATATGAAAACTTGGCTCTTGCCCGTATATTACATGCCTCTCCTATAAAGAAATATTGCGCAAGGGTAAGGTTTCACATTCATAAAATAAAATCCTAGCATGTTTTTGGATGGGATTAAATTTGTAATGGTCCTCTTGACCGTTTTCTGTCATGGTGGCCAATTCAAACCAGGCATCGACGCTGGTAATATTTTGTGGGCAAACACACAATAGACCTCACTCACAATAGTCCTCCGGGCTCATTGAAAATAATTGGAACACGAATTGAAACAAAGAACATTGTTTTTGGTCCACAACACACGGAGGTTCGTGTGTGATTTTCCCATAAATAGGTGCCTACTCGCGACTTGAAGTTGAACCAAGTCATCAAACATAGGAGATGTAGGAGAGGACATCAAACGTGAGCTTATGTATGAGCACAACAGTCAACAGCTAATCAATATACACATTTGAATACTAGGTAGGTATTAGTATAATAGTATTCATCATGCTTACTCTTTGAAAAATAATCTCTTTGTCACATCTGAAATTCTGAAACCTACGTGGGTGGATAACTGGGGACGTGGGTACCTACTAGGGACAAAAGGAAGCGGGTGCGTGACCGGTAACCTTTTTCAAAGCCATGTTCATGACACAAATATGTACCTACCTAGGTACATCCACGATCTGTCTTATGTTTATTCATCTAGAGACTACATGTACTGTTTACGGTACTGTCGATACCTGTAATAAAATACTCTCTTATAAAAAATAGCAAAATGCAGGCACATTTTGAAGGTCTTCCACAGTACAAATCAACCACAGGTAGGTCCCTCCTACTTACTCAGTTTTTAGTATAAACAATATTGTGTAACATTAAAGAAATCACTTGTGGGGGTTGTTATTCTCTTTGGTTGGATATGTGTGACTAATAAAATTAGTTATAGATGCTCGTGTTTTCCGATTGCACAATGAATGATAATTAATTTAATCATAAACAAAACACATCATAATCCGAACCAAAAACTAAAGCATAACGCATATCTACTGAATGAAATAAATTTCACTAAAATTCCAAGAAAGGTTTAGTGAACGGGGTCTTCGCACGGTGGAATATTGAAAAAAAAAATCAAGATCCCCTTTGAAATGTTAGTTCCATTTTGCTGGATTGAACTATTGCTATAACTTTATTAGTAGGCACGTTGGAAGCAACGTTGCGCCACGTGAGATCACAAGAGCGAGACTCCAATGACACGTGTTCATGACGTTGGCACGTCGTGTAACATTATTGCGAGTATATTGAAATACTTACCAAATCGAATGTAATCAATAATATGGATCAAAAATCAAAATTCACCCGGCCCCGTACAACACCCGAGGATACCGGACCTATTAATTATATTTTCTTATTAAATATAGTCATCTACGGACAAACCTAGTTATTCTGCGTAAATATGACGCACTTCTAAGACATGACTGTAACGTGACGTTACCTATTGAGGTGATTCACCTCAAACCAAGTCTAGCCAGAAATTAGAATAGGTCCGTACAAACTATACGTATTTTTTTATAGGGGTCAAAATATAATGCGCCCTAACCTGGACCACGATTTACCTACAGTATGTTGATGAAGTAGTAAATGAGTTAATAAAAAGTACTACCTACCTAGCTAGATATAACTGAATAGCAATAAAAGTGAGAGTGGTTTAAAATACAGTTACAGTATTGTTAACCGTTGAAATTCACGAAACTGAATAGTTTAGTGAGTCACCATTACACGATGCACTTATAAAAAGCACAAGGATATCTTAATACTTATTTTTATTACCATAAAAACCTAAAACAGTGTAGCATGAGGTATCATATCAGTCACACTATCTAATGCTATCATTTGATTCAAATCTCTTCACGTTTATGGAGTGCTGTTTTAACGTCCGGTATCATTATAAAGCGGCCGAAAAAATCGGCATGAGGAGACCAATGAAGCTTGATGCAGACCACCTACTCTTGATGGCCCACTTATTTTTATTCCACTCTTAGAGCTTTATTCCTGTTTTACACCCATAGAAATATGAATTTTACCTGACGCCAAGAAAATGTTTACTTAGGTGCCTGACATATCACAAGGCTCAACCTGACGGAAGTCAGAATATAAATTGGAATTATGAACCCATTAAATTTTCAGAATCTTCTACCTACGTGCCAAAGCACCCCCCCCCCCACTACTACTTTACGTAGGAATGCAAATATTTTTAGTCATCTTGTCACCCATTTCCTGCTTTCGGAAATAGTCGAGAGTTCATTCACCTTTGGTTTTGGAACATACCTCTAGTACTACTACTACTTATAAGACATTTCCACTGCATGGGTAGATAACCTTTCACCAAAATTGACAGATCAGCACTTCAGCAGTGTTTGCAGTTTCTGTTTGAAAGATGGAACCCTGAAAATGTGTTGTGTGGATCTGCTTGGTGACATAGGTACTATGCGTACCAACTAGGTGTGTAATTGTGTTGTGTTGTAGTGTACTTGTTACTTTTAATTGATTTCTTGTCTTATGGGTTTGGTTATCAGATTAAATGAAAATTCAAAATAATTTTTACTGGAGGCTACCTTTATTCTTCTATGAATTTACACATTAGTTTGCAGTTATAACAAAATAGTTCAGATATAACCTTATATAAATTATAAAATAATGTTACAGTATAAGCCTTGTAAAAAATATAGAAAAGGAATGAGTTTGTAGCCCTTCTTTCCTTCGGAACACCTTGCGGTGAATGAAGTATCGCAGTTGAATGAAAAATTGTGCTGTTAACAGCGCTAGCTACTTCTTGCCCTTGACGGCCTTCTCGGCGGCTTTGGTCACCTTACCACCACCAATTTCCTTGAAGTTGACTCCCTTGATGACACCCACAGCGACCGTCTGCCTCATGTCACGCACGGCGAAACGACCGAGCGGGGGGAATTCCTGGAAGGACTCAACACACAGAGGCTTGGAGGGGACCAGGTTGACGATGGCAGCATCTCCTGATTTGATAGACTTGGGGTTGTCTTCAGTGGATTTACCCGTACGACGGTCCACTTTCTCTTTGATTTCGGCGAATTTGCAGGCAATGTGAGCTGTGTGGCAATCCAGCACAGGCGTGTATCCGTTTGAGATTTGACCAGGGTGGTTGAGCACAATGACCTGTGCTGTGAAATCGGCAGCGCCCTTGGGTGGGTTGTTCTTGGAGTCGCCAGCGACGTATCCACGACGCAACTCCTTGACGGACACGTTCTTTACGTTGAAACCAACATTGTCTCCGGGGACAGCCTCTTGGAGAGCTTCGTGGTGCATCTCCACAGACTTGACTTCAGTGGTGATGTTAGCGGGGGCGAAGACGACGATGGTACCAGGCTTGAGGATACCAGTTTCAACACGGCCTACGGGCACCGTACCGATACCACCGATTTTGTATACGTCCTGGAGGGGAAGACGCAGGGCCTTGTCTGTGGGGCGAGCAGGGGGCAGGATGGCGTCGAGGGCCTCAATGAGGCATTTACCTTCAGCCTTGCCTTCCTTGCGCTCAACGTTCCATCCCTTGAACCAGGGCATTTTGGTTGAAGGCTCCAACATGTTGTCTCCGTGCCAGCCAGAAATGGGTACGAAAGCGACAGCAGCTGGGTTGTAACCGATCTTCTTGATGTAAGAGGAGACTTCCTTCTTGATTTCCTCGAAACGGGGTTCGCTGTATGGGGGCTCAGTGGAGTCCATTTTGTTGACGCCCACAATCAGCTGCTTGACACCGAGTGTGAAAGCGAGCAGAGCGTGCTCACGGGTCTGTCCGTTCTTCGAGATACCAGCCTCGAACTCACCGGTACCGGCGGCGACGATGAGCACGGCGCAGTCAGCTTGGGAGGTTCCAGTGATCATGTTCTTGATGAAATCTCTGTGGCCGGGAGCGTCGATGATGGTGACATAGTACCTAGCGGTCTCGAACTTCCACAGAGCAATATCGATGGTGATACCACGTTCACGCTCAGCCTTCAGTTTGTCCAATACCCAGGCGTATTTGAAGGAACCCTTACCCATTTCCTGGGCCTCCTTCTCGAACTTCTCGATGGTACGTTTGTCGATACCACCGCATTTGTAGATCAAGTGACCAGTGGTGGTGGACTTGCCGGAGTCGACGTGTCCAATGACGACAATGTTAATATGAATCTTTTCCTTGCCCATTTTTGGTTAGTCTAGAACAAAAGAAAATAATCTAGTTAAAAATCTGTTATTGATAAGAATAGTGCAAGGGGTAGTGTGATCTGAGCCGGCATCTGCAAGGTCGCAACCTCATGTATCGTGCGGCCGGCAATATGGCGGCCGCATGGCCGCCTCGCCCTATCTTGACATTTCACAATGGATGTCAGCCATTACGGCAAATGTACGAAAATTTACAATTTATTGCCATTACATACATTCCATTTACTTAAGAACTAGATAAATTTGAGCGGACAAACTAATAACAGTTATGGAAAAGAGAAAACAAGTGTGCATCAACCACGTGGTGGCGAGCCGGTCGGTGAACAAGTGTGACGCGTAAGCAAACGAGAACTGTGTTTTATTCGACAGTTGATTAGAACAAAGAACAATTAAATAAACAAATGAACTAATAAAATCTTTTCACAAGTTAACGTAACCATACGTTGGATGTAAAACGTGTAATTTGTAGGTTTAGAATTACACCACAGTAAGGATCGAGTTCATTGATATGAAATTAACATGAAGTCTTGCCGATTTTATTGAGAAACACAATCGTTTATGCTTACGGTAAACCAATATCACTTTTTAACACTGCACTAAACAATTTCTTCTGACACTCACCACGGATTACAATCCACGTGTAATATCCGAGATAGACTCCAACAGAATGGACGAGAAATGGTTGCTCTTTCAGCTGGCTGGAATGAGTAGAGTCACTTCCGGCGCTCGGTGTGGCAATGCTTTATTTCAAAAGTCCCAATTTTAAAATTAACGCTGGTAATTCTTAAGAGAAAGGAAAGATTATTTATTCTAATGAGAAACTTATGATTATATTCTTAAGAGAAAGGAACAATTATATTAAACTCACAGGATACAAACAACAAAGTGCGCATATGAAAATATGGGTGCCGGCTTCAGGTACATGAAGCAAAATTTATTGTACCGGGCCTTGGAAAGCTTTGGCTACGCTAGGCTTTAGTTTATATAAGGACTAACTTTATAACTTTTTACAGTAAAGCTTACCAATTAAGACAACGCACACAAAGTAGCAAAAGCTTTAAATGAAAAGATGATGATGGATGGTAAAGCGAGTGAAACAAAAAGTTACTTCGAAAGCTTGAACTAAGTTTTGTATAGGTTAGGTAGGTTATGTAGGTACTGTTAAAGGCTTTTTTTGTGTATTTTAATTCTGTTTTCTTTTTTGTTGTATCTCTCATTTTAAAGCCCTGGGACTGCAATTGCAATGGCACTATTGCACCTCCTGGTGCACCTGCCTGAACATAACTTATATCACATTTTCCACTACGATTTTCAAATCTTAATGGAAACAAAAACCCAATAACATTGGTAGTTGTGGATAGACTCAAGGTCCATGTGGTCCTGGATTTACTGGGCCGTATTTCAAAATATCCTTCATTTTCTTTTCTACATAAATTATTTTGAGATGTTTGATGCGGACAAGACAAAATAATACAATTTCTTTATGGCAACGGAATATTTAGAAAACCATTGGTTTTTTCCATTAGTTTTCTTAATAGAATTCAGGATATTATTTGTATTTCTGTTTTTTTTTGTCTAATAAGAGAATAAAATAATATACCAATAGTTTGAGGAAAATTTATCAAGTCTGGCAACTTGAGACTTAAAACGGATATGATGGATTAATTTGCGAATTCGTTCAGAAATAAAAAATATTTAATTTTAAATAATGACAACACCACACTGGCTGCTAAAGCAAGATGTTTTACAAACTAATTACATACCTTTTACTAACACTATTAGACTAGTCTGGTTAGATTCTGACTTAAAAATGTAGACATGGAGTTCATTCCAAAATAATGATATTTTAAGAATTTAATGGAGCTCAGAGGATGTCAAACACTATTATTTCGGAATTGGTTCAATAATAAGTTTGCATATCGTAGTTCTTTGAATTTTACAATGCAGTGTGTATTAAATAAATTATATAATTAGGAAATCAAGAAAAAAATCAGGCCAGTCTTTTTTTTCTAAAAATACTGAACGTAGGAAATGTCAAATTTTCTCACCCCCGCACCGCACTGTCCGCACCCCATTCAGGTTCCTGTGTCGAAATCGAAATGAAACAAATGAAAATTTGAATGAACTCATTTAGGAATCAAAATTAAGTTAGCAATGCGTTAATTAATTAAAATGTTGCATTGTTAGGAATATTTAACGTGATATTGTGGTAAACAAAATAGTTGGCAGCATGTTCAAAAGTCGCGGAGATATTGTTTATAAATGTACAGTGAGACTGTTAGAAGATACAGAAATATTAGAATGTGAATTTCACGTGAGTATTTTTGTAAATAATTAATAGTTATTTTTCGTTTGAGTGTTTAACGAATGATGTTTGTTTTCAGCCAAGTTACAAGGGCAAGTTTCTATTGGAGCATGTATGTCAACAGTTGAATCTCACTGAGACTGATTATTTTGGGCTACGATATGTGGACGCCGGTGGTCAAAGGGTAAGCCAATATTTAGTAGCTTTATAACAAGTACAAATACTCCTAGTAACCCTGAAATGTTTGGGGACCACTGTGTCTGATAATGGATTGAAGAAAAACTATCTTACACTGACAGTGAATTATTTAAAAAAAAAATCTAAAACTACAATATATCCTGGGAACAAGTGTAAAACTATTGAAAACATAATGTAAACAATGCTAAAACAACAATGGCAGGTTATCTAAGTTATTCAGTCAAAGGTATAAAATGTTTTCTTACTGAATTCTTTATTCAAAATTTGAACTGCTTGATGGTAACCTCTTCATAATATACCTGCCAGACTCATTGTTTTACATCACTCTATTAAAAAAAAATGCAATTGACCTCTTTCCTTTTCTGTTTAAAGACTGTCACTGAAAATGTTAATGCTGTCTTGATCTATTATCATCCATTAATTCAAACATTAAGATGACCCTCTTACCAACCGCAGATATTCATCAATCCAATCAGTTTAAAAAGCAATCTTGAAATTGCACTACAGATTAATAATTTGTGATCTACTGCCATTCTACATTCAAGTGAACTACAATTTTAGCTAGTTCATCAAAAATTCAGTTGGAGTGTGTCCAACTGAAGTTATCATTTCATTGGTAGTAGTGGTGAAGATTTTCATAAGGAAGCCAATCATTGCAAAAGGCATGTTATTTCTTTCATTGAACATAGTAATTGGAAACTGAAATACATAATTAAAAATTTAGAATCATCTGCCTAGCCTTTTCCCAACTATGTTGGGGTTGGCTTCCAGTCTAACCGGATGCAGCTGAATCCCAGTATTTTATATGGAGTGACTGCCTATCTGTTCTCCACAACCCAGTCCGTACTGGGTAATAAGATTCCCCTTGGTTAGACTGGTTGTCAGACTTTAGGGCCAGTAACGACTGTCAAAGATGTACAAATGACACCTGGGACCAAGGCTTAACGTACTTTCCGAGGCACGGAGAAAACTCAGTATGTAATGGGCTGTCACTCATCAACGAACCAACCTAGGCTAGCGTGGCTTTACCTTAAGATCGACCCGAGTGGCTGTTATTACTTAGCCGTGAGCTCTTGAGCTCCCTTAAAAGTGTAGAATAATAATGTAAAACCTGACTGAATTTTCTGAAGCGTAAAGGGTACACCCACAATTCAACAATTTCATTTAAGTTGTTTGTCTTAGAGGACAAGGCGATGCCCCATTACCTGGGACAAAAAGGAGCTTGGACAGCTTATGAAAAATTCCTAAAGAAAATACACAATAACATTTGTACCAGGGAATTTTTATGTGAACTGTTTCTGATTTTCATCCAGCTTTTATTTTTTATTCTACTAAGCTCTGCATATCCGGACATAATTACTAAAATTGTTTGTTTATTAAACAATCAGTGAAATTGTTTATTCTGTTTTTAGCATTGGCTGCATTTGGCAAAATTAATATTGAAACAAGTCAAAGGTATGTGTGATATGTTTACCACCCACATCAGTTGTTTTGTCTACCATTCTTAATTGACTAATATACTGTTTCAATTGATAGTGTTAATTAATAACACCAACACATTCATTTTACAATTAGCTGAATAAGTCTGTTTGGATGTATTAACCGTTGTAAATTATTTATTAAATAATTAAATACTTAAAAGCAAGTTGCAGTTAATTAAATAGTCCTTGTTTTAATTTTGATTCCTAATTTAACTTCATATGAGTTCTTTATTTAATACTCAAAACAGTCCATACCAAATCTCTATCTAACCCCCAAATTCCTTTCCAGATGCATCACCAATACTGTTTAGTTTCCGAGTAAAGTTCTACCCGCCAAATCCTCTACTCCTGAAGGAGGATGTGACTAGGTTCCAGATATACTTGCAGCTCAAGAGAGATCTCCTTCACGGCAGGTTGTACTGCACGTCCAATGAGGCAGCTATGTTAGGAGCGCTTATTATACAAAGTAAGCATAAACTGTGATGTTTTGTTTAAAACATTGTCACATTCGTGATGTGTAGTGTTCGCGGCCTTTGTGCCGACACGAAGCAATGAATAGAAATATAAGATTTTGCCATCTCGTAGAACCGGTTGGCAATGGCGGTCATTGACCCACCTACATTTATTAAAGTTCTTAACTTTGAAATAAAATAATAAGCCTGTTCATGTCTTGAATCGTCATCTATCGTGATCTTCAACATTTTTTCTAATGAAAAACGATACATGGTTCATTTGTTTTGGTTCGTACGAAGAGATATAATGGAAAGAGCAAAAATCGCTATTGCGATCATAATTGGCAGCAACTATAATACCGATACGAAAAAGTGTGTAGCACTTGCACAACTAAGTAATTAACTATTGGCAAATGTATAGTAAAGGTGATTGATAATCTTACTCCATGCAATCTTATATAATCAAAAATATTTGTTTGCCTAACCTAATCTCAACATTTCCTATGTGCGACAATGCTGATTATTCAAACAAATATCTAACATATTTATATTTCAGGATCTATGCAATACAAATGAATGATCTTGACATTGAAATAATTTGTACAAGTACATGTAAAAGCCAGCTCGTGTATAAAAACACGTGTTCAGTTAGAGGTTCTAATATTACGATAATTATCTATCACGACTACTATCACAGTTTGTTACTGATAACTGATAACGTTTATGGGATTTTTTATAGTGCTTGAGCTAGCATTGAGTTTCATCACATATACGCTTCCATCACTGATAAGGTTACAGGAAGTGACTGATTTTGCACATATCAGCTTGAAACTACATACTACATACAGTACACAATTTTATATGTACACTAGCTGTTCCCCGCGACCTTCGTCCGCGTAAAGTTATTAAAAATACAATTTTACCCGTTTTTGCAACATTTTTCATTGCTGCTCCGCTCCTATTGGTCGTAGCGTGATGTTATATAGCCTTCCTCGATAAATGGGCAATCCAACACTAAAAGATTTATTCATTTCGAACCAGTAGTTCCTGAGATTAGCGCGTTCAACCAAACAAACTCTTCAGCTTTACAATATTATAGTATAGATAAGTCGATGGACGTTGTACTGCACCCTATATTGGTAATTGCGGGCTATTGATACTGCACACATGTATCTCATTGAAAATGATTATTAACTAGCTCGCGGCTAAATTCCTGTATAAAATGTTTGAAGTGATTGCTGAGTGTTGTTGGCAAATTATCGCCTATTGAAGCATTTCGCGAGAATTTTATTGTGAACATGGTCTCTTATAAAATTTGTCATTTCTGGGAAACTGGATACGGGTTCATTACCCTGTCTGGGGAGAATGGAGGGTTATGTTGTTACTAATAGGTACCATGAGTCGGGAGCCCGGAAATTACTCGTACTGTCATTCATAATTATTTAGATTTCGACTTGTTTGAGGACACTTCAGGATGTGGCCTTCTGCCTAACAGTGGCGAAGGTTCCATACAACTCGATTCCTACCGGCTTCCCTTTGAAAACGGACACAATGAGTATTCCATAGAAAAATAATAAAATCACATTAAAGATTATTATGTACTCCGGCTTACCTCTTAGCAAAATTAACCCTTCGCTACGCCTAAGGAGGAAAATGAAAGAAAAAATGAATATTGAAGTAGTTTAAAGTACAATTCCCATCAATTAAATCACCATTGCTTAAAAATCTCGTTTCTTCCCCAGTTGAACTAGGCGACTACGACCCGAACATTCACGTTGGCAACTATGTAACCGAGATGAGGCTGTTACTGAGACAAACAGACACCATTGAAGCCAGGATACAGGTGACTATGAACTTCATTATCATCTTGACTTATACAGGGTGTAAACGGACCCTTCACGAAGCCGTCAACCAAACATTCTGTACATCAAACTAAGCAACTATACGCAAAAATTATTGCTGGGAAACGACTTTTTTTTTGGGGTGAAAAATCACGTTTTACGACATTCAAAACATTGTGCTGATGGGTGCATTGAATAGTACGGGGGTCGTGGAGGTTTTTAAAGTAAAAATCTTACATTAAAAACATCTATTTAAAAAAAACTAGTCAAAAAGTTTAATCTTTGACCCCCAATATCTCTGTAACTAGAAGGTTCCCAGGTATGATCTAGTACAAAACAATGATCGCAATGACCAGGAGAACAAGTGCCTTTCGGCTTCGTTAAGGGTCTTGTTACACCCTTTATGTATAAGTCAGCATCAGTCTGGTGTGGTGTAAGCGCGTCGTTGGGTATTTAAAAAAACGCTTGTATACATTTTTTATGAAGTTTCAAGGGCTTTGTACCGAATAGGCCTTCAATCAACGGATATTGGACTTTTTAAAATTAATTTTGCACACCCCTCGTTCATTCTTAGAACAAAGTATTTATTATGAAATGGCAATTAGGAAATGTTCAAATAGTATTGCCTGTTTACACTAACTCTAAGGGGCGCCTATAAGAATACCTAAATATAAATTCTTATACCCGTTGGTATTACAGCTCTGAAATATATCCTCAGTATACATTATGTAAGTAATAATCCCTATTTTAGATAATTATGTGTTTCTAGTTTAAGCGTTTCATTTCGTTTTATTTTTTGTGTTGGCAGTGCTGTGTTCACATCATATTTACCAGTCTGATTTTTATAAGTGAAGACTTGTGATTGGCTGTCTTCTATATTTCATAAATATAGAAGTTTATTAGAATAAAAATAATAAATACAGAAAGTGACAGTGCTCTACCATAAAATACGTTATCAAGTGAACTTGTAACGTTTTCTAGGTTAAAAGTTCACAGCACGAGGGGGCAAAGTTGGCGCAGTAAAGATAAATAATATACAATGTTGAACTCTAACACATTCCGATTAACGTGTGTTGGTATTATCGAACTAATAAAAAATATGTTAATTAATCTTCCACATACTTTACTCGGGTTCATAATGTAGAATAGACTAAACAATATGGATAAGGAGATCTTGGCGTGTTAGTATTTATAAAAAAATCCGTATTTTTGTTCCACTATAGAGCAAAATCCATAAGTTTTTCACGGATCGCTAGCGTCCATTAGTTACTGCAACATGCAGCGACTTCTTCTTCTTAGCGTGTCGATGGCAAAAAGTTCAAATGTTATGTTTAGCCCAAAACTAAGCCACGCGAATCCCACTCACTGATGCAGTAAGCAGATCATCAAGTGCGCAGGCGATAGGGCATGCGGTGTAAGATGGAAGGTGGGCCATTGTCTGTGGGGAGACGCCGCGTATGCATTTGAGGTCTGAGCCGTCCATGAACCCCCGTCTGCAGAGGTTTGGTCCGGCCGACTTGGGTTCGAAGTCTGTTTTAGGATTTCCAAGTCGGCCACGGCAACGCGTGCCCAGGTGGAGCAGCGACGACGACGCGGGATATTTCACAATCCGCGTCTTTGCATTTGACATGATCAGGTTTTTCTTGCTTCGAAACAACCTTGGTCCTAAGTCAGTAAACGCTCTAGGTTAACCCAGGAAGGAGATGGATAATGTTAACTAATTCTTGATGGTGTGATTCAGGAACTACACAGAGAGCCGGTGGAAGGTACCCCGGGCGGCAGTGGCGGAGTGAAAGGCATGTCTACGCAGGAGGCCGAGCGAACGTTCGTGAAGATCGCCTGCCAACTCGACACGTATGGGGTGGATCCCCATCCTGTCAAGGTTTGGGTATATGTGTTGCCTTCCTTTATTGGGTATTTATACTAGTTACGCTTTATTTACTTGTCCTATTTTATTCGAGTTAAGATGATGTTAAATAAAATTCCGACCGTGTTAATATTGTAGTTTCTTGTGAACATTTCTTTTAGTGGTAACGATTTTTTGAAATAACTTCTGAATTTTATCTATTCCCAGACTTCTTCTCAATTATTTGCTGTTTTCAAGAATTTCATTCTTTCATGACTCCAGAACACCGTAGTTAACGTGACTACCTTTATATGAATCCAGGACCACAGAGGCAACCAACTATACCTGGGCATCAATCACAGCGGCATCCTGACGTTCCAGGGTAGTCGGAAGACGCATCACTTCAAATGGTCTGAAGTTCAGAAGATCAACTTCGAGGGACGCATGTTTATTGTACATCTTAACTATCCAGAGGTGAGGTATTCACACTGATATAAAAAATGCGCAAGAGTCTGTTTTGTGCAAAATGTAATATGAATGCTTAGGGACATTAGTAACACAAGTTTTCTATGTGGCGAACCACGTTTATCAATTACCGAAATATACAGATATAGAAACAACCACGAAAATAAAAGCTGATTAAATTAGCTGCAGTTTGCAATACTTTTTCACACAGATTTATGTTCAAATTATTGCTGGCTCTAGTGGCTCTACAGCTAATAATTTTACAATCTTGACCCTTTTTACCCGACTGCGGCGAAGCCCAAAAGTTTATTAAAAGTCCATCTGTGTTTGTCTGTTTCTATGTTCCCTCGTAACTCTTAAACGGATGAACGGATTTGGATAAATTAAAAGTTGGAAGCAGGCGGGGCCTATTCTATTTTCATAATTTTATATTCAAATGGGCTTTTTCATGTTTTTTTCTCAACATTTTAACAAAGAATCATTTGACCTTATACAACTAATAAATACCCCTTTAGTATTATAATCTGGATCCTATGTACTCATGTAACAAGAGCCCAAAGTATTGAATTTAAATAAATTACACTCAGCTGCAGAGGGGTCAGTATAAAGACATCACATCTGCGCCATGACCTTGAATTCTGCTTTCATATTTAGGGAGTCTGGGGCATTTACAATAGGAACCGGTATTTCCAAATCAAATGATCAGTACTTAACTCAGTTTCTTTGTTAAGAAAACACGTGTCTTTAAAGAATTGGCAAACTGCTCTTGCAAAGCTCTATACAGGGTGTAGGACCTTTCACGAAGCCGTCAACCAAGCATTATGTACAGCAAACTAAGTCACCCTACGCAAAAAATATTGCTGGGAAACGATTTTTTTTTTTGAGCTGAAATATCACGTTTTACGGTAAAATCAATGTAACGCACTCAAAACTTGGTGCTGATGGATGCTTTGAATAGTAAACGGGTCATGGAGGTAATTAAAGTAAAGATAAAACCTTAAAAAGTAGTATTAAAAAAAAACTTAAAAAAAATGATGTAAAAAATGAAAATATTGGAACTTTGCCCTCCAACAACTCTGTAACTAGAAGGTTCCCTGGTATAGTCCAGAACAAAAAAATGATCACAATGACGGGGAGAACAAGTGCCTTTCGGCTTCGTTAAGGGTCTTTTTACACCCTTTATACTTGACCCGTTTTTAATACATCATGTACATAACGGTCAATGCAAATAATCGTCATTTTGAATAACTATTATGCTTTAGAAGTAAAACTCGCTATAATTATTTGTATCGTGAGTGTAATGCGTAGATTATGATCTCACGTGGTATAAAGTAGTATTTCTGAAGCGGAATATTTGGCCAATTAACTCATTTGTAGCTAAATACGTACAGCTTTGCTACCAAATTAAAATTTGTTACTTTGGCATGAAAACCAGACTTGCGTGATTTAGGAACCCCGCTTTAAATGCCTGTAATATTTTCAAAGTAAATATGGACTAAATAGTTGTTGCAATTTTATACGTATATATGAACGAAATAATAAATGTGTATTAATTAGTCTTCTTAACGTGTCGTTGACAAAATATATTGTTTGAAAGTAGTTTAATTTCATATTAGTGTGTAGCTTTATAATTTAGTCGTAGTGGCAGGCTGCTGTAAAATAGAAATGGTGAAGTTCAATAAGTATTTGCTGGCCTTGCAAGTATGTGCGAATCGACGTCGTCAGCCTGTGAACAGCACATGGGTGCTTTGGCGTTGTCATCACAGCTTTTCATTTATACTGGTGAATCAATGTCTGTTCATGTGTTCGTACCCTATAGACTCCCTATACTACAGAACTGATTTTGATGAAATTTTGCACAGTTGTTCACCATTCCTTACATAACGCAAGGAAATTTTTGAAAAAAAAGGCATTGCAACGCCGGGCACAACTAGTAGTTTATAAAAATACCATTTCATGTCGGTTTGTGAAACTACTTAGATCTTCTATACGGCACAATGGATGTTCATGCGGTTTTCGCCATCAGGACGTTTTATCCGGAAACCTTGTGTATATTGCGTTACATTTAACTAAGATATAGCATACCATCTTGTAGAAGAATTCTACTATATGGCCTGTGCGGAGCAAAAGCCGCCAGATTACTTGACAAAGTAATTGCTAATATAAACGGTATACCCATATTATCCATTGAGATACAGGCTTTATAATGGGTCCTATCTAGGTACAATTGCAAAATGAAATTAAGATCATCATTATCTGCCTAGCATTTTCCCAAATATGTTCAGGTCGGCTTCCAGTCGGTTGGTCGTTCGGTCGGTCTTCTAACCGGATTCAGCTGAATACCAGTATTTTACATGGATCTACTGCCTATCTGACCTCCACAACCCAGTTAGTACTGGGTAATACGAAACCCTTTGGTAAGACTGGTTGTCAGACTTACTGCTAAACCTTAAGATCGACCCGAGCGGCTGAGCTGCTAAGATCATATAAGGATAATACATAATATCACGCTTGTATTTCCAAAGGGTCAGGCAGAGGTCATCTAAATCTATATGTAAATGGGGATAGGGCTAAAATGTGTTGATTGTTGTTTTAATTGTAATAATGATTTATTTCAGAAGAAACACACGGTGGGTTTCAAGTGTCCGAACGGGCCGGCTTGCCGCCACGTGTGGTGCTGTGCCATAGAACAGATGCTGTTTTTTACGTGAGTATACCATCCTTCGTTCTTACAATAATATTTTTTACTCTAGTTTTTGTTAATTATGAGTCAATGCCCCGACATGACCTCAACATGTTATTATTTGTTTGCTTCATCATTAATGTGTTGTACAAAAACATACATAACATCATGCCTGTAATCGTTGAAGCGTCAGGCAGAGGTGTAGGACCTACCCGTACCGAATAGAATACCCACATTTCGGCAGTTATGTTTAACCTTTGCACGCCAGAGCATAAAAGCACGCGCGTGCTCTCCACGCCAAGACACAATTTCACCAACCTTTTTGTCACATATTTGTGTCGTTTGGCGTACAGGGCACGCGCTTGCTTGTCAAGTATATGTGACAATGGCATTCAAAAGGGTAAGTCCCATATAATAGGAGGCGAGCCTATGTGGTTGCCACTGAGAAAGTCCTGATGGAAAAATCCAATAACACTGCCCGATTCGGGAATCGAACCGAGGACCTCATGCTCAGCAGTCGCGCTTGCGACCACTAGACCAACGAGGCAGTTCCATATCCATGATAATGTTATCAAATGCGAAAGCAACTGTCTTGTCTGCTACCTTTTCGCACCCGGCTGAACGAATTTTGATGTTTGGCGTACAGGTAGACCATAACTTAGGTAAGGTCATAAGATAGACCAATATGTCAATTTCAATCCACCATAATGTTTCCGTGGCACAATTGGACACATAATCGCAAGCGAAACTGCGTGCAAAACTTGTAGAAAACACGTGTCTACAAAGGATTGGCAAATTGAATAACTCCATATACTTCACCCCTTTAAATACTAAAGATAAGTCCATCATGTACTTAAAAGTTAATATGAATAAAGGATATTTGAATAGCTAATATGCTTTAAAGGAAAAAACAGTATAAATGTACAGTCACGAGCACCAATATATATACACTTTCCATAATGTAAAAGCAATTTTCACAAGAAATAACGATTGTAACTTGGAGATACGATCTTTTTCATAAAAATATGAGTCCCAGAATATTATTTTCGTAACAACATGAAATTTTAATCAGAACAGTCGGAGAAAAACACTTTTAAAAGTTGTTTAGTGTTTACATATTGGTGCTCGTGACTGTACTTCTATAAGATTTAGGGGGACCGAATTTAAAAAGTCCTTTTATTTATTCGGTTGAGTGACGATGTATCCGGTTCTTTATAATAACCTACCTACGTTGGCCTCTTGTGAACTGACTGTCCTTGTTTGGTATCCTGGCATAACAAACTGTTGCTGTGAGATTCATGGGTCGGAGTGGCTTCACTATTATTATTTCATTTCACAGAGATACAAATTTCATACGCAACCCAAGTAACACATAAGCAAAATAACAGTACACATTTAGAACATTTTACAGTTCAAAGATGAATATAGTTTGAATAAGAGCTTTGGGAATAGCCAAATGCTGAATTAAGTTGAGTTCGGACCCTTAAAATTCTTAACGCTTAATAAATTCTGTATTTCTGTCCTTCCTTTCTTTACGCTTAATAACCAATCACCATTAGACTATTATACAGACGTTATTTAGCATTACGCATTCCAGGTGACTTAAAGCTGAAAAACAGCCCCTCCGGCAGCATTTATCTGAATAACCATAGTCTGTGTTGCTATTATTAAAGCAGTACTAAGCTACTAGCGTTCAAAACAGCTAATTTCTGAATAAAATATCACCTTCTGAATAATATTGTTACATAACTCTATTATACAGCTTGATACTGAATAATTGTTTTTATTTTATCTTTAAACTGGATAAGATTCTATGTTTTACTAATTATTCAGCTGCTGAATAAACAATATAACTTATATTTTTATTAAGCTTTTTTCAGTATAATAGACCACATTTGTATTGTTATAGCGCCCATAGCTTAATACCAGCTTAATTAAAATATTATTGTACGTATTTATTTTTTGCGTTATTTGCATTATGGATCGAAAGTCGTGGAAAAAACGTAAGAGAACCGGTTATATCAGAAGAAAATTGTTAAAAGAATATTTAAATAGCAGCAGTAGTAATTGTCTAAGTGTGAAAATAGTTTGAACAAAAGTGAACCTGGTCCCAGCCAGCATGCGTGATTGCCGTGCAATGAAGAGGGTTCCGTCCACCAAAAAAATCACACAGCATTGCAATTCACGCAAGAAGATAGTACATCTAATGGCAGCTGTACACACGGCGGCACATGAAGCTGTACATTTCCAGTATAACTTGGCCTCGCTTTGTATAGATTTCCTATACAATGAGAGATTCGCATAAACTGGTTTTGTAAAGCTTGATTAGCCGTCGTGCGTACAGATATCGAAGAAGAACAATGTGCCGAACACATAAAAAATTTACATTTCGAGAAAAAAATTGAAAATGGGCTGTCGAAAAATCATCATATAGGTAGCGCTAAAGGATTTGGCAGAAATATTAAATCGAAAATTCCCAGACATTTTACCTAATGATCCAAAGACAATTTTAAATACACCGAGACAAGTCCACATAAAGTCTATTGAGCAAGGTGAATACTGGCACAATGGCGCAAACTACTTAGAAGATTTCATTTCTGAAGTGATTATTTTGTTAGCAAAAGGTATTACAGTACAAGAAAATAAAATTAACGTTGCGATAAGATGTTTTATTTGCGACACTCCAGCTATGCTTATGTAATATGTTCTGAATGATAGAAAATTTGTTGAATACAGCTTTCTGATCAAGATCTGCGTCGGTGTCTGTCTTTAGTTAATAAATCCGCATTATACGTACGTACTGAAATTATATTAAAGAACATTTTCCTGACAAAAATAGATAAACAATGTGTGAGAATAATTTAGGGCCTAGTGCACACCACACACACGAAATCTGCTTTTTTTAAAACATAAATGAGATTTTTTTTCACGAAAAAGTTCAAACAAAGTCGCTGTAATTTTAAAAGTAATCAATTTCATATCAATTTAGTGAAAGCCGGGCGGGAAAATTCCACTTTATAAAAGATTTTTGTTATACTACTTACAACTACAACATTTTCAACTTGATTCATGTTATTTTGTTGGATTAAAATTGCTAGTATTAGCTATTTCGTCACAAGTACTTTTGTCAGACCTAGTATGTATGTATGAAAATACTATTTACTATCAGTTATCTTGATTATTCACGCGGCGCGTCATAAGTAATGAAAAAAAAACACATACTATTCACGACAAAATTACTTGCGCACTAACAATTAACATGTAGCAGACCTCTAACTTGTAAATTAAAATTTACATTCCGATTTTATAAGTTCAACATGTCAAATCAACATTTCAATTTGACATCGACATTAAAATATTTAATGCAATAGAATTCTTTTCACAATTTGTATGAATATTGTTTGCAAAAATGTGAACAATAATTTAAATGCTTAATAACTTCTGAATATAATAACCAATTCGACTAAGCTGAATAACTCAGTTGTAAGAGCTTAATAACAACAATGTGAGCTGTTATTCAAAAGTTATTAAGCTAAATGAAACGTTATTAAGGTCCTACTCAGATGTTATTCAGCGTTAAGCATTGAAAATTGGGGCCCTTTTTGCTTGAATAACAGCTGAATAGACGGTACTCAGACTTTATTCAGCTTAGTTTTCAGCTTATTCTCTTGATGATTGCTCTTACTCAATCTTTATTCAGCACGTCTGTGTTACTTGGGAAGGACACTTTAAACTTTTACTATACTAATAATAATTTGAAATACAGAAAATGAGATACTTATATTGTTTAATATAACATTCATTATGTAATGTAGTATTTCCAGTCAAAACTTTAGTATTGGGAGCTGTTGTAGGTAACATTTTAGCAATGTTGGTCTGTGGGCCGATATGAAAGAGTCTTTGTAAAAACCAATTTCAAAAAAATGTTACTTATGACAACAAAAACCTTATAATAATAGATAATAAGGATTACTGATCTTAGCAGACGTGTCAGACGGTGTCAGTAGCATCAAGCCAAAACCAACTTCATTGAATCGAGAATAAAGATCCACTGTGATTTTGACGGTGATGCGAAATCGTAGGTCTAAAAATAACAGTGAAAACGAGTAATTAAACTCGAGAGTGATAGTTTCATTCAAAATTACGTTCAGAGTTGAAGCAACAACACAATGAAATTATGTTCAAAAGTGGCACTTAACTTCGTTCGCCGTGTGCCTAATACGTGCGCACAAGTCATACACGACGTAGCCTTAAAAGGCAACTTAAAATTGCTTTACTTGACGTGCGACTGCAGCGGTTCTAAGCCTATTAATTCTATGTGTGAAAGGAGTAATAATAATTCGTGTGTTTTACCTCAGGTTACCGTCGTCCTCGGACGCGTGCGTGTACTCGGGCGGCGGGCTGTTCTCGTGGGGCACCAAGTTCAAGTACTTTGGCCGCACCGAGCGGGAGATTCTGGAGAGAGATGGCCTACTGGCGCCTAGGGATTCCCAGGTACGATCTGCCTATAATGTTCCCACTGCTAGGAGACACTCTAGCGCTCTTTGGACCCTTCCAATGGAGTAAAAATACGTGGGCTCCGTGCTTGTTGGTAGATGTCACATGTTTTTGGTATACCGGTTTCCTCAGTTTTGAGAGCAGTGGTGATGAAATTAATTACACAAAGGAACGCACGATCTTTGATTTGTAAGTCAGGGCCGTTATCAATGCTCTTCTTCATTTTCTTTAGAGCTATCCCTAAAACAATAATGTTAGTTAGGTACCTAACTAACTGCCCAAATGATAAAAATATTTATTTTTTTACAAATCAGCCCGTATTCACAAACGCTTCGATTTCATTTTGATTCCGAAAGTCGTATGTGTATTGTGTATCTCGCTAGCTTTCGTTATGCCAAAAAATTATAGACATAGACGACTTCTTGCTACACCACACATTTCTGGGTCGCTCTGCTTCGGCACAGGCGCAGCGGAAAAACCTCAGGCATATTTTGCCTCCAGGATGAGCCGTGTCTTGCGGATCCAAACATGTGTAACATAACTCGCGTATGTTCTTTGGAATAGGATAGAATAAAACGACATACTATTTGGACGCTCTACAATAATAAGGTATACTCTCATATTGCAGAAGGAAGGTTCGAGCACAGGTGGTAAGAGGAAAGCGTCGAGTGTGCCGGCCACCCCGTCCACTCCCATGACCGGAGACTTCGGTATTTATCGTACATATCTATTTCATTACACTACTATACCTTAGGGACCCATCCTACCTGTCTTTTTCTTTACTTGTTTAATTTGGTCATCAACAGTTTACGAATATTATGAGTTATTGCATCAATCGAACGTACTTATATAAAATCAAAATTTTCGGTTCATGCGCCGAACACTCAAACTATAAAAACTGTACTGTTCAAATGAACAATTTAAATTTTCTCGCTAATACCAAAATGGTAACCAAAAATATCAAGTAAAGAAAAAAACACCAGACCTGACTTATTGCTCCACACTAGTTTAGGACCTCAACTGAATACTTTTCTAAAAACCTCCCCCCACGCACAGGTTACAGCAGCCTTCCCCGCTCGACGCACAGCGCGCCCTTAGAGGAGAGCGGCGCGGACGATACTTGTAACGGCGCGTGTCTGCTGAGCGGGCCCGCCGTGGACATCGCGCTGGCCTGCACCGACCATAACCTCAGGACCGTGCAGGAGGAAGCCAAGCCACCCGGTATGTTGTGCTGATGTCATTGTGTGGTGATGAGGTCTCCATTTTGTTACGCTCATGGAGCTGGAACAGTGTTTAGTAATGATCTCATCTTTTTAGCGTGTCGATGGCAATATATAATGAGTCGGCCCAGAAATTGGCCACGAGGTTGGCTTATTTAGTAGCGTCCATCAGTTCCTTGGATGATATCGATCGCATCATCATTTGTGGCACAATATCAAATGTACTCTAGAGCGGAGTCATCATAGTAATAATAAGAAATCTTTACTCGATCCGTAAAATGAATGACGGATATTCAAATAATAGCACGAACATAAATTCTAACCATTTCTAATTCTGTTCAAAATGTTGCAGCGATCCCAACAGAGTACAGTCTGCGCGACTCGTTCGAGCACTCGTCGTCGGAGTCGGGCGTGACGTCGACGGCGGCGGCGGGCGCGGAGTGGGCGCCGGCGGCGCTGGCGCCCGCGCCGCGCCCCTTCAGCCTGCTGCGCGCCTTCGTGCCGTCCTTCGTGGTGGTGTGGCTGGGCCTGGCGCTGCTGGCGCTGCTGCTGTTCGAGACGGACTGGGCGCCGCTGCAGGAGCTCAAGCGCAAGCCGGAGCTGGTGGCGCTGCGGCGGCACTACTACGCGCCGCTGAAGGAGTACCTGAAGCGCAAGGTGGTGGAGCTGTTCTGATTCGCATCCCGGCCGCGGCGGCCCGAGCTCGTCCACTTCCCGAGTGTCAAATTTTTCCGGCGCGCACCGTTAAGTTTTTAGGGGTAAAGTGATTGATCTCGCCCGACGGACGTAAACTCGGTTGCAGCCAAAACTTCTGTCTCACAATATTGAAAATTACGCTTTCAGTACTGTACTATTTCTACAAAATACTTCCTTTTCTATTTTCTGAAACTCTTGTCCTATCCTACTACCACGAGCTGTGTTTATGTGTGTCCGGCGAGAACGTTTCAACGAGTCTTATTTGTACAAACTCTTCGCGTACCTAGACGTAAGTCACCGCTATACGCTTTCTTATAGTACAATTAATTTGTAAGCTATCACTACTTTCCTCGCACGGCACAAGGATTTGTGGGGTTTCTACGTTCCTAATTGTTTTTCATACATGGGCCTACTGCTTAGATCGGCCTGACGAACGTTACACGTACGGACGACGTCGTCCACACTTACAAATTACTAGATCTGTTAATATACATTTATAATGTTCTGCTTACAAACTGCGATATTACGAATCTCATAATTTTATACAACAATTTCCACGTAACATTCCACTTAATAATTTAGTCTTCCAAAAGTATTGTTTGTAGTGTTTTAAATAATTATTTTTATAGTACCTATTTAATTAATGATTAAGTATTCGCGCACAAAATATTTAATATTTTTATCTTTTAGATGTGCCATAACTTTATAATTATTTTAAACCTAGTCATAAACAGCTGGTTCTATACTTTCTGCACAATTATTGTATAAGTTTATGAATAATATGTTGTCTAAGTGTTATTTATAATATTTTTATTAAGAACACATTGATTAAATTATTTATTTATTATGACACAATTCAATGTTGTTAATGCCTTACTAGAGTGAGTGTGTTAGACTTAAGTACTTAATTAGACGCTTCATTTTGCCTAGTCACTTTGTATGTAAATGATTCTCAACATTAATATATTAGCACTATTCGTAAGGTACATGACAATTGTAAATCATGGCGATTTGAATATTTTTTACAAGAAATATGTATACTAAGAACTTGCCACTGAGTGGTGGCCACATAAATGCATTTTTAAAACTAGAAAGGTCGAGTACATATTTCCGGTAATTAAAACATATTTGATAGTTATTAGAAAATACTTAGAAGACCTTACTTTATTACAATATGTTCTAAATAACGAGTAATAAGTTCTCGAAATCAAAGAGGCTATGTAATTTAAACTATTTTGTAAATTGCAACATTATTGTCAACTGTTGTGGCCAGCACGATTAAGTACCGTGAATTGAATAAAATTATAAAAAAAAATACTCTGTAGCTATTTCGTACTGAAGTAACAACTCTGCTTACCTTCACATCGTCGCTTGATCATAATTTATTGAAATTGTCAATTAAAATGACTAAAGAAACTGTCTAAAAGTAAACAAATATGGACTGCATCTTATTTAACTAGAATAACTTGTAAAAATGACAGTAAACCTTCGTTGTGGTAGACTAATACTCGTAGCCAATAAAATAGAACTTTTATTTTTTCTTTGTGGACCAACATGCTATGGAGTTAAGTTTGTATGTACCTAAAAACTTATTTTTGTACCGTTATTGCTTTTTCAACTCTTTACGCTTAGAAATAAGAATCTCTTTATAATGTTATGAACAGGAATGAAAGTTGGTAATGTTTGGAATGTTATAGATGGTTTATTTCGACAATGTTTAGATGCCAAACTGAGTTTTTACAGATACGTATTTGTTTCACTCACTGCGCAGTCTGCTGTCACTGAGTGCGGAGCTATCGGAGCCACTCGTAACAGAAAGCAGAATGCCAGTACTCTACCAACTTCGTGAAATTGTTATAAAATAATGTAATTGTAGTCTAAGAACAAACATAGCTTTTAGTTAACATTTTTGAAAAGTCATAGAGGTTTTAATAAAAACATCCTGCCGAAATCGATTTCATCTTTTATTATTAAAATACTTCCAAAATAAGCAACAAACAAATAACAATGTAAAAAGAACATTCTATGGTGCTATATAGACCTGCTATTAAAAATTAACACTGTAATGATTATTATTATATGCAATTTTATCACTGTGAAACTTACAGTATACATTTTTTATCCATTCATATTTTAAAAATATGGCACTTGGAAGTTGTTAAAAAGTAATAAGAATTACAAATATAGGTAGCTTTTTATTACAAACAAGTATAATACGCTAAAAGTGCTATCTTACATGTTGGATGATTTCAGTACGCCTGCGCAAACTATTGTCATTCATTGTCATTATTTGTATAGCGTTGCGAAATTTGCGAATGTGGCTCCTAATCGATTACAGTGTTGGAAAGCAGCAAAATTGACACGGTACGATCACAAAAAATACTCTTATAAATTCAGATTCACCCTTATAATCATAATGTAAAATATACATTCATTTGAGCTACGCGGCGATAGTTTTCGTATACAGACGACTTAGCGCGCACGCAGAGGACAGGCGGGGCGGGGGGAGTACACAGACCGGGCCGCGCGGCCGCAGTCGCCCGCCCGCGCCATCCGTCCACAAAAATCACCACCGCATAAACGGTATACAACTAATATAATTCCATATCCACCCATAAAATACGTAGGAGGTACCTAAGCATACGTAACTAGGTCGCCGGGCGGTCAGTCCACGATGGAGATCTGCGCGAAGCCCAGCAGGCTCTGCTCGTCCTCGGGCTCGGGCGGCGCCGAGCGCAGGCGGAAGGTGAGCGAGCGCGGCGGCGGCGCCTGCCCCGGGAACAGGAACTCGTCCACCAGGCGCTGCAGCTGCCGCGCCGTCACGTCGGCGTCGCGCGCGTCCAGCAGCCCCGCGCCCACCAGCTCCGTGGCGATGCCGTCGGCGGAGTCCTTGCCGGGCGCGAACTCGAAGCGGATGTCGTTGAGCTCGTTGCGCGCGTTGCGCATGCGCAGCACGAGGTTGATCTGCGGCGCTTCGGCGCCGGCGCCCAGCGAGCCGATGGTGAAGGCGGCGCCGCCGCGGTCGTCGCTGTCGCTGTCGGAGCTGTCGGCGCGCTCCAGCGTGTTCATGGGCCGGTCGCGCGCCGCGTCGTCCTCGTCGTCGTCGTCGTCCTCCTCGCTCTCCCACACCCACTCGCCCGTCTCCATGCGGTGAAGTCGGCCAGACGCGCCAGGCTGGCGCCGGCTGGCCTTGTGTACGCGCGTCTCCATGCTGGGCCCGATGGTCACCAGCGTCGAAACGAGGTACTTGCGGTCGCGCGCCTTCTTGAAGAACGAATGCTTCAGAAGCTCCGTGGCCGTGGGCCGCTTCGCCGGATCCTTCTGCAGACATTCGAATATCATTTTTCTGAACGTCTTGCCATACGCCTTGTACTGGTCCTTCTCTTCGGCACCGGTATCGAGCGTCGGAGGATCGTTCTGTAGCGTGAGCATGAGCACCTTCATCGGAGGATACTTGTGGTAGGGCGCGGTGCCGGTCGCCATCTCGATGGCCGTAATTCCAAAAGACCAGATATCGGCTTTGAAATCGTATCCGTGGTTTTGCTCCATCACTTCGGGTGCCATCCAGCACGGGGTGCCCACGAACGTGTGCCGCACCTTCTGCCGCGAGATGTCGCGACCGGTGGCTAGCCAAGCCGACACGCCGAAGTCGGCGATTTGAACAATGCCGTCATCTCCGAGTAGGATGTTACCGGCCTTAATGTCTCTGTGTATCTGACCGTTCTGGTGAAAATACTCGAGTCCTTTCAATACTTCTTTTAATACGGTAGCGATCGTCGCCTCGTCGAACACACCATGTTTACAGTTGGATATCCTCATTTTGTGTTTGATGATATCGAGCAAGCTGCCGCCCTCGAGCAGGCGCAGCACGAGCCATAGCTCCTCCTTGACCACGAAGCTGGTGTAGTACGTGACCACGTTCTCGTGGTTGCAGCTGGACATGGCCTGGATCTCTTTGAGCAGCTCGTCCATGGAGGTGTTCCATTTTTCGAGGTTGATGCGCTTGATTGCGCACTTCTCGCCGCGTGGGCGGCAGAAGGCGGCGTGCACGACGGCCGTGGCGCCGACGCCGATCACATCCAGCAGCTCGTAGTCGTCCTGGCTGTTGGGCCACGTGTGCCCGGAACCCGCCATCTTACCAATGCCTAATTTACCTACACCGGAAATATCTCTACAGCTACTACTTGTTCTTATTTGTACTGCTAATAAGGCCAAACTTTAAGGCATGAACTGAACTACAAATTGTTTTTTAAACTGCAGAAAAACCTGGGTAGATCTTGTCTTCCATGTTGATGTGATGTTCAGGTTTGTAATTCTGTATTACGAATTGCTTTATCTCCTTGTCTGCTTCCAGTCTATGAATGATTTTAGAAGTTTCTCTTAACTCTAGTATAGTTTGGTCTATATAGTTTACTGTATTGTCATTGTAGTCTACACTTGAAGGGTATAAGTCATCACCTGAGGACAAAATGAAGTTATTAGTACTATTAAACATTTGAAAAAAGAAAGAAAGAAAACAATTGCGGAATAATTACCCGGTAGCAGAAACAAGCCGCCATTTTTAACTTTAACAAAGACTGGATACGTTAAGTCAGTACCATGACCACTCCTGTCTTGGGCGAATTTGACAAGCTCTTCAATGTCCTTCACATGGGACAGTCGGATAAATTCGTAAACTTGTGGTGGTTGTAGCTTCTTGCCACTGTGCAACACTTCAGCAGGGTTCAACCACTGAAATTAAAAATGATAAACCATTGATCACCTATGAAAACTTGGAACTATCAACAGCCAGTTGAGTTCTTTTCAATGATTAAATTGCCTCTATAGAAAAGAGAAGCGAGTTGATTTCTTGAATAGACAAGACTGAAGACGATATATTTGCAAGTTATCAAGTAAATTGAATAATGCCAATCGAGTACAAATTCCAACACCATTTCAGGAATATGACCAATATGGTAGTTGCATTGACAAATTTTCATAGCTTTCAAAATGCAGTTGCTCATAGATTTTGTATAACAATATAATATCAACCTGTTACACGAATTTACCGATTCAATGACTCGACTAATTTATTGATTTCATAGCAAATAAAATAAAATTATAAAGTAAAATGAAAATGAATCGGGTTTTCTTAACTAATATGTTTTTTAGAGTGTTGAATTGCTTATAAAAAGTGTAGATGGTTTGCAAAAATACTGTTTTGTGAGTTTTATTTACAATGTGGAAATCTACCAGCAAAAACAAGTATTTTAAAACATTTACCTCAACATCAACTACTTCAGAGCTGCTGCCAATGGTTTTCGGCTTATTTTCCAAGGCAGTGACAAAGAAAGCAGTGTCGAACCTCTTAGGGAAGTTGATGGGAGTCAGCCAGTTGCTCCAGTAGTGCAGCGACCAGATGTCAGGGTAACACTGGTGCTCCTCACACAGCGTATACCACTCCCCAGGGTCTTTGCTTACCTGAAAGTGTTGTAAAGTTCACGTAAGTAACTTGAAAATTAACTAGACTGCACTTTTCTATTATAGGCACAAAGTATGTGATGTTGCAGCAATGTAATTACTTTACAAATGGTTGGAATATTACACAATTCCACTAATTAATTATACTGTCCATGTTGGTGCCAAAATGATTCATTTTAAAGGAAGCCATTTGCATATATTGCCTTATTCATCTACAATTTTCTAGAAGTTATATTTCCATTAACTTGTGGTAACGTTTTTCTAGAAAGACATGCCACCCCTAAGATGACCCACTGACCCATGTTGGTTTATAAATTAACCCCCAATAAATAAGAGAGGTGTTATAAGTTTGAAGTGTGTATCTGTGTGTATGTCTGTGGCATCATAGCTCCTGAACGAATGGCCTGATTAAGTTTTTTTTCGTTTGAAAGGTGTCTTAGTCAAGAGTGTTTTTAGCTATGTTTCAAGAAAATCTGATCAGCTGTTAAAAGATCAACACATTTCTAGTTGATGAAGAGATATAAAAAACTTCTTCAGCTCTGATTGTTTCGAAATCCTGTCACTTGTCAATGATATTACTAAAGTATGATAATCTTGAAATGAACGCGCGCGCGCAGGCATCACCAGGATCATGCAGGATACTACTTAATCCAAGCAATGTTGCATCAGATGACCGCTAATTACATAGAATAGTGGAAATTATAAAAATAGTAAAATCTTAGCAGTAAATAGTTCCCCTATGCAACCAACATTTGAATTAAAATATTTTACTTATATCACACGTAAAGGGACAATATTTAGCTTTATTTTTCCTTTTTAGAGGTTTTTGTGTCAGGGGTTTCATAAAATTTTTAATTGAATTTTCATTGAGTACTGTTTATCTGGTAGAACCAACCAGATCAAATTATTTATCTTTCAAATTAGATAATAAGGATTCATCCAGTGCTGCAACCAGCCATCAGAGATTTAGCACAATTATAATCATTAGTAAAGTACAACAGCACTTTGCTAACTGATTAGTCCAATCTTGAATTTAAGAACTTAAATAAAAACAGTACAGTAAATAGCAATATATAAAAACTTCACCCATATGTATTATGCAAATTGCATTTGAGCTCTTGTTTCTTAATGAAACATGTTTAAGTACACCTAAAACTATATATTGACACAACTGCAAGTTATACAACCCAAAGATATTAAACTCACCCGACTTTGCCAGTGCTTGACATCAATATCCTCTATGGTGTCTGCGCATAGCCCAGTCCTCTGCTCCTTCTTCTTCCGACTGCAGATCAACAGGCCCAACTCCTCAAAAGTCTCTCTGATTGCTGTTATCCTCAGTTGTAAATGTCTATAAACATATCATATTCATGAGCACAATTGGAAAAAGTTACATATGCAATGGCCAATGTTGGCCACACTATCAAACACATTTCTTGTTTTGTACACAATCATTTTATATAAGTAGATGTAATCTGTCAATGAATGCTAAAATTGCACCAACATTGGTACATTGGAGACGTAATTGAGCATTATTACGGGGCATTGTTAGAGGCCAATGTATTTAGTGAGTACATACAAGATATTTTATATGATTGTATTGATAAAATTGCTGTTGGCTCAATTAGGAATCAAATGTCTTGATTCAGTTGTGGTTTGTTCTTGTGGTTTGGGTTAGCACAAAAACCTCTATGAAGGCATGTTTACTATTAGCAAAACAGAAAATCTTACTGAGAAGTAGGAGATTCCAATAGAGGTAGTCTGACTGTCTTGAGTAGTGTTATTCTATAAAATGATGGAAGTGCTTACAGATTAAAGCACTTCATCATATAATAGAAAATATTATCAAATTCTGACCAACCATTAACATACCAAATATAGTTTTAATTAGTGCACTGGCATTTATGTTTATTTTGCATAACCAGTTACTGTTAGAGAACATTTAATTTATGTAAAAAATATAAGGAAAACACTCACACTTCTGCTATAATATACAAGATAAATTAGAAAGTACAAGTCAAGAAAGAATATGAAGACAAACACAGTAACTAAGTATCAGCACAAAACATAAATATACAAGTTAGCTAATGTACACAACACATAAAAATGATTGCAACAGCACTTCACTTGGTGTTAAATATAAAGTGATATACAAGTGTACAAGCATTAGTGTTTACTGTCGTTATCATTTAGTGTGTGACTGACGAAAACGTCAGGCGAGATGTCAAGGTCCACAAATATTACCTTTGTATAGGATTATTTTGGAAAATCTGGGTGATAACACTATCAGGGCGGTGAAATGCTTCCAAATCTTGTTTCGAGTAGCCGAAGGATTTGAGGAGCTCCAGCCAGCGGGGGCTCCCGTCCACGGACTCGCTGACTCCGCCGGGAAACACCACGCTGTTGGCAAAGGAAGCACTGCGCGTCCGCGTCTGCAACAATATGTCGTAATTAACACCGCCACGAGCCTCAACGCGCGATAACAACTCGCTATTCCGCTTTGCGAGCACTATTAACGTAGCAGAGTCACGCCAACTTTTTCTGATAATATTTTTCATGACTGATTTTTAACAGCGACAAACAGCAAATAATAGGGTTTAAAATACAAGGTCGACTTACGCGTACTACGTTACGAGGAATTCTATGAGTGATAATCAAGTTTTGTGTCTTATCGCTGGTGATAAATTGTTTTGCGACACCACAAAATGGAATTATTATAAATACAAAAATAGCACAAAATTGACATTCACTGCACTCACATTTTTTTCTGTGTCAGGCTCTAGTAGTGTTGCGAATTAAAATCGATATACTCTAAAATAATAATTTAAAACTCAAAGCCTTATCCAATTATTAGAACAATAGGCTATTATTTTCGTAAAATAATTATGGTCTTTTTTCTTTTGTCATTTTAGTTCGTAAGTAGTGGTATACGTCAAAAAATAAATCGACTAACTTTGTTTTAGTGTTACTAAATCATCAAGTTAAATTGAGAATGTGGACATCACTACTGCAACTGCTTTTTTTTAAGGTTGAACACAAGCCTTTTGGGATTAACACCATTTTTCAATATATTGCAAAAATGTTCTCTTTTTAATGTGTGTTTCTGTAATGCGCTTCGATAGTGATTTTGTATTACTTAAGTGGCTTTAGTAATAAAAAGAGGGTGCCTTTTTGGTTTTCGTTTCACCAAGTATCACAGTGTCCGACTGCTTTATAATAACATTATTGGTACTTACACAAGTCTCGCTAGATTATTAATGTTCAAAGTTAAAAGTTGTATTTATATAAAAGTCTGTCCACTTTGCCTTAGAAACCGCCAAGTATGATCATAATCTGGGAAAAACTCTGCACTTAAACTGGCTCATTCTTAATATTTGTCTGTTCTCGGTCTTTCTACTCCAGTCCACGTCATATTCCGTAGACGTATTCTACTATATTCAGTAAAAAAATGTATAACACCAAGTTTTGCAGAAACTTATCTTGGTCAGGGTATTAGGGTACCTAGCAATTCGGATGCTCTTTTGTTAGGCCTACCTGATGACAATAAAATTCTACTAAGTCGAAGAGTAAAACAAATGGGTAGTAGGTACCTACCTACGAAAAAAAAACATTAAAAAGTTTTCAAAATATCATCAACATTATTTTGTAGCTAAAATATCTACGTCAAGTAACGATTTTACAAGCGACGCACGCGCTTCTAGACAGTGTTCCGCAAACTGTTTGTGTTAAAGCTATGTATAACTAGGATTGGAAAGTTTTGAAACACCATAGTTGAAAAACCAATTTTTACATAATACTAGATTTTGCCCGCGGCTTCGCTCGCGTTAATTTAGAATTTGACAACGGAGCGGTCTCTATACTTTACGACCTATTCTCATATCTACCAAATATACAAGGTGTAAACAGACCCTTCACGAAGCCGTCAACCAAGCATTCTGTACATCAAACTAAGTAACTCTACGCAAAAATTATTGCTGGGAAACGATTTTTTTTTGGGGTGAAAAATCACGTTTTACGGTAAAACTCAATGTAACGCACTCAAAACTTAGTGCTGATGGATGCTTTGAATAGTAAACGGGTCACCGAGTTAATTAAAGTAAAATTAAAACCTTTAAAAGTGGTATTTAAAAAAAACTTGTGAAAAAATTGGAACTTTGACCTCCAATATCTCCGTAACTAGAAGGTTCCCAGGTATGGTCCAGAACAAATAAGTGATCGCAAAGACGGGGACAACAAATGCCTTTCGGCTTCGTTAAGGGTCTATTTACACCATTTATATTAAAAAAATCGTAAAATCGGTCGAGCCGTTTCGGAGGACTGCGACCACAAGCACCGTGACACGAGATTTTTATATATAAAAGATTCATCAACATTTGTTATTTAAGTTTTGCGGCTGTTTAGGTAGGTATTTTTCTTCAGTTTTTCCGAGGCACACCAACTTATAACCACGCGGTACACCAGTGTGCCACGGCACACACTTTGCGGGACATTGTGCTAGACTGCTACGCTTCTCGCCTGAGTTACAATTTCAAGCGCCATCCATTTTCTAAAACACATTAGTTTCATGGATTAGTTAAGATGAAACATGAAAATAGATGATTGAATTTACATTTTGCTTTTCGGATCTAAGTCTACTAGGGTTTCGTCGACTTACTCATGTTTTCTGAAGATCAGTATTTTGCTAACTAACTATAAGTATCTGCAGGTAAATATGTAGGTACACATTGCCAGGCGCTGAGCAGACTATGGGCTATTTGCCCGCCGGACAGAAATCCCTGCTGAAATAAATCCTATCCGTTGGTTGCATGTTGATTTTCCATTCATTGGTATTGGGATAATTATTATCCATTGACAAATTGACTATCGTCAGCTCAGTGCTTTAATGAGTCCTTTAACAGTGTTATAAAATGACATTTCTACAGACTGTTCCGTTATAAGAGGGATTCCACATAGGTGCAATATCTTGCTCGACATTATTAGTAGCACGATAATTCTGATAGGTAGGTAGGTATTATCTCATCTATCTGCCTACTAACTGGGTTGTGGAGGTCAGATAGGCAGTCGCTTCATTAAAAATACTGGTATTCAGCTGCATCTGGTCAGACTGGAAGCCGACCCCAACATAGTTGGGATAAGGCTAGGCAGATGATGAGGTACCTATTTCAAATTGCCTGCTTTTATGCTGATTTTACCTACAAAGGTACAATAGATTTACATAAATAATTACATTATGTAGTAGGTAGTTGTTACAATACCTAACTAATAGCTTTTAGTTGTTTTCATATCCAATCAACATTATTTTCCTACAGGCCGTGGTCAACTTTTTATACATTAGTGTTGAACTCCTTGTAAAATCCAGAACTACAGAGTAGGTTCTTAAATAAATACTTACCAAAAGTATACGAAGCTTTTTTTCTTCATTTTATAGCGCTCTTGTTCGTATAGGAAATTGCATTTTCGACTTTCATTTTAAACTGAATAAAATTGAAAAGGAAATTTTAAAGAAGGCTGAAAACTTTTAAATGTAAAGTCTGCTAGCCGTCCACTTAAACCACAGACAACTACTTTTCACTTTTTAATAAAGGCGTTAGTTTGAAAAAACCGAAGATAGTTTTGCTATTTTGAATTACGAAAGGCTTTCGTACATGTGTGTTTCCCGTAGAATATCTTTCCCGCCCTTAGGTGTCGTAAAAGCCGATTAAGGGATAACAGCAATTAACAGAATGGGCCAAAATCATATCCAGTTATAAACGAAGGTAACAGAACAGACCAAGTGCGGTGTGGTTAGGGTTGCCAACATTTCTTCGCCGCAATATAGTATTTTTCAAAGTAAGCTATAAAAATATAGCATACCTTAAAAAAATATAGTATTTTATGGAAAAAGCAAAAAATAGAGAAAGAGATTATTGTTTAATTATTTATTTATAAAAAATATTTTTTTTGCACTTCTTGCATTTTAACAATTTTGTCTAAAATAATTATAATATATAAAGGGTGTAAAAAGACCCTTAACGAAGCCGAAAGGCACTTGTTCTCCCCGTCAATGCGATCATTTTTTTGTTCTAGACCATACCTGGGAACCTTCTAGTTACGGAGATATTGGGGGTCAAAGTTCCAACTTTTTCACAAGTTTTTTTAAATACATGTTTTTAAAGTAAGATTTTTACTTGAAACACCTCCAAGACCCCCGCACTATTCAATCCATCCATCAGCACGATGTTTTGAGTGCGTTACATTGAGTTCTACCGTAAAACGTGATTTTTCACCCCAAAACAAAAAATCGTTTCCCAGCAAAAATTTTGGCATAAAGTTACTTAGTTTGATGTACAGAATGCTTGGTTGACTGCTTGGTGAAGGGTCCGTTTACACCCTGTATTTCTTCAACAGTATATAGTATGCAGACCTGAAATATAGTAGGTACAATAGTTGGCAACCCTCGGTGTGGTGTAGCTTTAATTACTGCAACATTTTGTATTCTTGAAAAATAGGGCATAAAAATATATTATGCGTTCCGTGGATCGTACCTGTGACACATAGTAAAGTAGCTAATTACACCGCACCAAGTGTGGTGTTTCCAAAATCATTCTTTGAAGTTTCATTCAAACTGAACTGAAACATGCAAATACTCCCAAAGTATATATCCATTGTATTCATTTATGCTTTAGAAAAATATGGAAATCTAAAAACAAGCGAATATCAGAACTCTTATCTTCATAACCCCGATTTTATCCGTGGTAAACTGTCAGAATGAATCAATATGCACTCGGCTGGTTACGTGCGAAGGGTACCTAAACCCTGTACATCCTTACTCGTAACGTTGTGATCTTCTAAGCCGATATGATATACGTTCGAGACTCCGCTCGATAGCTACTCGTACATGCCTCATACGAGAGCTTATCTGGTGCTTATCTTATAAGGGTAAAGTCTTTAGAACAACAACAGCGCTTACTTAACTTTGTTTCAAGAAATCTTTTTAAACAACTTTGTGTTGTGTGAAAAGAGTGATGATGCCGTAATAAAATAATGAACGACTTCTTCATGGACCACTTGCTGAATCTTTATGGCGGAACTAATGGCCACAGGAGAATGGTTTCCACTGAGTAGTGTGATTTAGAAATAACTATCAAAACTTTCTTCATTCTAACTAGGTAAAAGTATCTAAGTTATCCTTTAACATCACAAAAATAGAAAATGATGGCCATAGGAACGGCTTTAGGAATATGGCCATAACTTCATGGCACTGTTGCCGCTTGAATGACATTGACAGGAGGGCCCAAAAAAACAAAATGGCGGCATTAGTTATGACTATGGCCATACGCATATTTATTGTCTTAATGAGCACCATGTCATGACATAAAAACACATAATTATCTAAGTGCAAGCCTAAGTGACATTAAATTTTCGTTGCAAACCGAATCTTCATTACAAATGTCAAAGCATGTTATGTCAGCCATGTCCGTTCATCAATCAGTGCTCAGTATTGGGTTCCCAATGTTACAGGGCGCGGCCAAGCGAGGACTGAATTCCAATCACGGGCTATAATTGACAATTTGCAAACAGGAAGATCCAATTAGAGTACTGTGGGGAATCAGACTTAGGACCTAAGATGCGTGAGCATTGCTTGTTTGATTTGACAAAGGTGATATAGAATACCTACTACTATTTATTTTCATCTAACTGTTGCCCGCGACCTTCGTCCGCATGGAATTGTTATAAAAATATTATTTCCCTATTTGAATTGAATTATGTTATTTGTAATTACTGAACCTGGACCCTATTCCTTTATCTAAAAAGGCCTAAGTTGCTCCTTATAACTTCAACTATCTGCCAGTAAAAGTCCCATCCAAATCGGTCCAGCCGTTTCGGAGAATACTTAGCTGGAACAAACAGACAGACAGACAAGAATAAAAAATATTTTGTTATAAGTACCGTATAAACTTTACAAACAGACACTTCAATTTTACTTATTTTTCTAGATTATTAGCGACTTGAACTATTTTGACAGTTATTTTACCAATGACTTTGTATCACTGTCAAAATAGTAGCAGTGATGTCTATCATAGTCTAGAAGTGTGACCGGCGGACAGCCAAGTCATAGGTCTCGAGTTCGAACCCAAGACAACGCACCTCTGATTTTTCAGATTCATAATATGCGTATTGTTCATCACTTGCTTCGGTGAAGCAAATCATCGTGCGGAAACCAGCATGACTGAGAGATATTTCTCGACGGCATGTAAAGTCAATGCAAAGCTGCTACTATAGAGTCTATCAAAACTACAGTGATCTTTATTCCGTATCAATAAGGTCGCGGTTGGCTTGCTGTTGTCTATTGGTAGGCCTTACTTTTTGGGTCTGGAAAAGGTGAAATTAATTCTATCTGCAATAAATATGATGGAAAAGTCAAACATGTGTTGGATTGACACAAAAGCAACAAAAAAGCTCATGTCGACCCATTTCCTGTTGACGAAACGTTCTGAAATCTATAGCCACTTATCAAATCTTCTTCCTGTGGTAGTTTGTGGTTCAACACTAAGTTGTAGATTCAGACTTTTTTTAAGGTAGTTTAGGAACTCTATAAGTTAGTTCAGGCGCTGCTGAAAATATACAACATCATAAGAAAAAGTATCGTGTGAAAACCTGGATTAACGAAGCAATTGAAATAGCCAACATAAGAAAACATGGTGAAGTTAGCAATGCATGTTCTCTCTGAAAAGCCAGTAAAATAATCAATCTTTCCTTTACTTGAGAAAAACGTTGAATTTTCATTTAATTTTTATATTATAACTTCCGTTTATTTTCACTTTCATTCGATTTCATTTCGAAAATAATTTAAAGGCAAACTGCTTCAAAGGAAAATAAATTGTTGGCACTCAGAGTAAATTTAATTCCATTATTTTAATACGGGCGCTCGTTTACACTTTAATGAGCGCATTCCGTATTAAATGCATGAAAAAGTATGATGTATCGGTCATTCGAATTTCAACAGAACCCGAGCTTCACAATGATCTGTATCGTGATTGGTTTTTTTTTTTGTAAGTAACTCTTTTAGTTTACGTTATCAACCGGGCGGATTTTTATGTTATGTTACATATATGTTACAACAATGAACAAAGAAACAGACCAAATTGGTGTTAAGTGGATGCACGCAGGTCACACTATTACTCCACAACAATAATTCGTTGAATTTGAAGTCAATCATAGACAAAAAAAAAATCCAAAGGAAAAAAAAAAATCTCGCGAGCGTCGAAATTTTTTTTTCAACTTTATTCTCTACACCTCTAGGAACTCAATAAAAGAAGTCCCATGAAAATCCGATCACTATAAACTTCGTTCCACCTTTTGAGTATTCTTTGTCTAATTGCACTCGGCTATAGGTATAATAGTAAACAAACGCATAACATAACACACACTATTGTCCAAGAAATTATATCGCTTTTAAAAAAATAAGGAAACGGGCGTATACAGAAAGGGACAGTAAGAAAATAAAACAACGCACCCCGTCCAGATTAAGTCTGTATTCACCAGTCAAATCACAACATAACATCAGCAAGAAGCATTCATCGTTAATGCTTTGATCACACGTACCGAGCAAACGGGCGAGACAGTAAAATGTTTTTCGGCCGAGACAGTGATGTAAGGGATTACCTGGTGGCCTACCATGACGTCTTAAGGCAGTTGAAATTCCAGCGTGGGAAAGAGATGGCGCTAGATGACTAGTATAACTCTGTCTCTTTCCCAAACTGGAATTACAACTGCTTTAAGACGTCATAGTAACCCCCCTGTTCACACATGTTAGCCGAGCGCTCGGCCGAGGACTCGGCACAAGGTTTATACGTACCGAGTACTCGGCCGAGAGCACTGTCTCGCCTGTTTGCTCGGTAAGTGTGATCAAGGAATAAGGATGACAAGCAAGTAATTCAATAGCCATTTTAAAAAAAATATTTATTTATTTATTTATTTATTACGGTAATCTTACCTAAAACTACCATTATTATACAGATCTGCGATCCAATGCGATAGAGTGGCCTTACATGCTAAATCCTTAATCTACATCCTTTGAAATTACATACTTTATTCTAAATCTTAACCTACATCTAAAAAGCATATTATATATATTGTTCTTTTTTTATCCACGAAACCATCTTGATTTATGAATCATATCTATGTGACACCATGGTGTTCCAATGGAATTTAACCCTTAAGTTCTCGCAAAAATCTCTTGTATCTATCTCTTAAAGGTAGGTAATAAAAATGTAAAGAATCTTCCAACATAATATCTAAGTAAGGTACTCCCACTCCTCAGTCTTCTGATGGCATCATTAGGTCTTTGATGTCAGCGAGATGAGATGTGACGCGAATTCCAATTCAGAGCTATACATGAGAGTTTTCGAACGGGATCATCCAATTACCATTTCACCAAACCTTTGAATCAGAATAGTTATTTTTCAAACTTGTTGCATTTACAAAAAAAGAAGGCATGACAAGAAGGTTTACTACAAACTATTTTTATAACTGGCAACCTCCTCTATCTAGAAATAATACCAACCTCAAAACTATTTTCATATCCACGAGAACTAGAGCCCCTGTTTTGAATTGAAAAAGCATTTGAAATACTTTGCATTCGCTCCGTATACATTTTTAATTGATTCTGATGCTATGGCAAAAGAAAACAAAATGTTGAACAATCCTGAATTCATGTTCGCATGATTTCACAATGGAGTATTTGCTGCCTCATATTTTTCTACGTATAAAGCCTTTTGGCGCCTTTGTCCCGGTTTCCATAAATTCGGTGCAGATCGGAAAATATTCCTTTGACTAGCTTCCACTATTTGTATTACAAGTTGTTGATTAATTTTCATACAAGAATTTTGTCCACCAGGGTATTTTTGGAAAATAAAATAGTTCTTCCTGGAACTTTTGGCTAAAACTGGTCTATGACATCATAATATGTCGCAACTTAGTCAGGTTTAGTTCAAAAGTGACTACGTTCGAATTGATTAAAGCTCTTTGGGTACCTTTACCACTGCATAGGTTGTATACACCTACACAATCTTTAAATGCAGATTTATTTATTTTTTAAATAAAGAAATGTTTCCTTTAAGTAAAATTTTCTTTTAATCTCCGGTATTTAGAGTACTTTCCCCCCAGGTGGCGTTGAAAAATTCCACCCTGTTTATACCTAAAATTAAATAAAAATAAATATATTAAATGGACTCGATATAAAATCACAAAACCGGACAAGAGAAGCACACTGTTCGTGGTAGTAAAATGTCACCGGCTGCTTTACATTTGCCTTACGTTACAAGATCTTTTAAAGAATAACCACAACTCGCACTCGAGTCACTCTACAAGTGCCTCAACGTGTGTAAATCTGCCCTAATAGTCCATTACTACCTAGTCTTAAACGACAACCTCGGCAAGTGTAGCAGTCTATTCTTAGCCGCCAGACGAGGGTTCTAGACCACACGGATATCTAATTACAAGATCAACTGCTACACTCAATCTATTCTGAACAATGGGAAAGTTGAATAGCGTCCTTGAACCTTGCCGCTTGATGACACATCTAGTCCTACCTTTGTTAAAGTTATGTGCCAAAGATATCGGTGGCGCTAAAAGGAACAGGAGCGAACAAAAGGGTGCATAATGGCATGGTCATCATCGTATCTTTATCGCCGCTACGTTTATGGGAGCCTGGCACTAACGCGCCTGATCGCACCCGCACCTCGGAGACATACAGCCAGATATTACCTAATAAACGTTGAGCACACTTCAGGAAACAATGCAACGTTATATGCGCGGCCATTATGGAACTAATTGGGGAAGAAATAAGGGTGGGAATAGTGTTCGGGTGGGCTTGCATTTGTTTGAATCGTGCGCGCAACAAGTGCGGCGCAGGTGGTGGTGCGGGGAGCAGGGCGCGGGGGATGCTCATTGATCAGCCGGCGCCTGTTGCTCGACCTGATACCCCCCACCCCCCACTGACCTGCCCCCCCTCGATGGGCTCGACGTGTGTAATCAAACTGACATGTGGGGAATAAGGGTAGAAATAGATTGCTCATCATCATATTTTGAAACAAATATTTGAGCCGCGCGGAATTTTGATTTAGGTATGAAAAATCGGATCAAATATGCATGAGTGGCTGAAACGAAGAGATATTCGGATGTATGCTTTTGGCGGGAGAGGTTGCTCGGCTAATTAATGATCCCCCTTGGTCCGATATTAACTTATTAATACATTGTAACAAAACAGCCCAAACGAGTAATTGTCGGCGCGTAAACAAGGTTCTGATGAGCTGCTAAATCAACAGTTGACTGGGGGATAATCGCCGAGCCAAATGTGTGGTTTGGTTGAGTGTTTGTTGGTAAATATAGCATGCCCAATTAATTACGCTTGGCACATGTATTTTATTTATACAACAATTTTCTTCTTTTGCTAAAAATGCGTGGGAATCCGATTGTCACACGATTCCCGTGTATCTGAATGTAGTCACAATATTGTCATGTTTCGGCAAACCATACTCACGAAACTTTTCTCGCTTTTGTATTTTTCTATGCTAATTTTCGAGTGGCAAAGGTATTATCCCGCGTCTATTTTCCCGCGCAACTTTCGAAGCGAAGCCGCGAAGGAGGAAAATCTTTGAAGTAACGTTGTGGATACAACAGACGTATACCCATTGTACCTAATATGTCCCAATAAACATTGTTTTGGAGATTTACTGAATCTTATTTAAGCTTATTTACTGTTATGTAGAACAATGAAACTCACTTAGGAACCGATTTATATGAAAATTTCAGTGTTCGACAATGGAGCGATTGAGAAAATTGGACAAATTGAACATATTTCACACTGTTCTCCTGCTGTTTATTTCTTCGTCTTCTGATATTTTAACGCAATTTAGGTGGCAGATATCGCGGCTATGATACTGTAGATCCTATTAAAGCTTATTGAAAATTCACTTAGAGCTGAGGACAATGTAATAATGTTAAAAATATTTTCAACGTTGCAAAGTTGGATTTCCACTTTGCAATGCAGAGATTAAGCTAATTGCATTTAGATTAAGAGAAAGTAAACTGCATATTGTATCGGGCTTATCCCAGTGCCCGCACAGCAAAGAGAGAGAGCCCTCACTAATAGGCCGTTATGGCGCGCGCGGGAAAATGGCGCGAAACAATACTGATAAATATTAATAATGGACCGTATCACTTTTATCGAAACCAGCCTGCCTGTAGCTCCATGTTCCTATTAATTCCCAACATGGCTCCTGATAAATGAATGTTCGTTCATACATATTTATACTTCACTAACCATCGGAAACGAATGTGTCGCCGTTACGGACGCTATGGCGATACTACAAAGAGCCGTGAATCCCTGATTTATTTCTGTCATGTCCCCGCTTCCGACAAAATGAGGAATAAAAAAGTCTCACGTGGATACTTAAGCGTGGTCTCGACGTATCTTATTATATTTCGTCCCCGAATTCATCATTGTGTCGGGGAAAATGGCTCAGAAAATGAATTTTCTTTTCTATTCAAATGTAATAAAATAACGCCTGTGTATTTTACGACCATCTTAGAGTAGAATCCACGTGAAGTCATTTTAAACGAGCTCATCTTACTTTACATTCGCAGTTATCTCAAATTTCCTGAAGGCTCTACGTTACGAGCATTTAAATTATATTACAGTCATAAGCTGCGTCCTAAAAAATCTCGTAAACAAGACTGACATACGAGACGCTACTTATCTTTTTGTTCGGACGCCATTTTTCCCGAAGTACTGTTGACAGCAGTGTTCTAAATAACCTCGTTGAACCTACGAACATAGGGTAGAGGGTACTTAAGGCATTCAATCTAGACAAAAAAGGGATACAACAGACCTCAGGGCACTGCAGGGGGCAAGGGATGAGGCAAGAGGCAATTAGGGAGGGACGTGTCGAGCGGACGGATACGTAAAGTACGTACAATATGACGAGACACGGACTAGAAGATTCACTGCCGGTTGAATTAATTAAGTCGTGGCAATTAGCCTCATAGAGAGAACCTAGGAATTTATTAAAACTGTCTTTATTTCTTTGTGTAAAAATAAAGCAAAAGAGACTTCAAAATTAATAAGATTTTCCTCGAGAAAACCAAAGGAAAACGGATTACAAAACTGCCTAATCACCGCGCCTAAATAGCAAATAGCCAGACCGAAAGCGTCTCAATTGTGTTCCCTTAATCGGGTGCGAAGTGTCATTAGTTAGTAGCTAGTTAAATTGAGGTTGTTTGTGCTTTGTGGGCCACCGAAATTGGTGTAGGTCGTATCTGTAAGTACTCATAGGTGCAACGCCGTCCGGGTCGAAGGGACGTCTCCGGCTGGCCGCAGCCACCAGCCTAGTTAGACTCCCAGAGACAACGGATGTCCACAATTTATGGGACCTAAACAGCCTGCTCCCCATTAACCAAAATTAATGGGTTACGATGAATGACTAGGTACGTCTGTCTCAAGACGTTTGTTACAAGAGCTAGTGAGACCCTCGTTAAGTTTGTATAGGTTTATTCATTTTGTGAGCTCAAATATTTAGTTAGGGGTGTTCGGGACTCAATTTATTTGCGTCGCAACGGTAATTTATGCCCAAAGTGACACATGAAACAAATATCCTTAGGGCATTGTAGTATCTACAAAGCTATACGTTATATGTTTTTACGTGGGACTCTTTCAAGATGTTCTTGTCTACTTTTTAAATGAAAAACGTTTTGCTACATCGGGGATCGAAGTATTGACGTTGCAATATCACGTTTCTCTACAATGAACTACGTGAAGGAGTTAGAACTTCAGTTTTCTTTTACATTTAACTGTTGTTTATAGCCGAAGAACGAAGCGGTCCTTTTGAAGAGACGTTTTTTCAGTCCACAAATAAAGTCACGACCTCGCCTACTTTCAGAGCAAGTTTTAAAGTTTAGGAGAAAAAAAAACTGACTTGCCAACTTCCCGAGATGACCCCAATATTCTCGCATTTTCAACATACTTTTCGCCGCAAATTCCAAAGTTTCAAACTGCATTGCAGTTTCGTCTTGTCGCTGAATTTGGATCCAATCTGGCGTGTAATACAATCAAAACTTTTTACAACTACTGTTATCTTTATGATAGGACACGAGTCAAGTCGGTAAACTACAGCTTGAGTGGCATATAAAAGGAAGTTCTTTGTGTCCTAGATAGACGTTTATTTCCTGGATAGCTCGTAACATGCTGTGTTATTCTCTCCGTTGCGGAACGAGCGCTTTTCTCGTGTGACATTTTCTTATTATATCATGTTAAAGGAAAAAGCTTTGTGGAATAATTTTGTAGGGATTTAATGGAGCTTCTTGAGGGTGGCAATTAAAACTGATAGGAACCTCTTACCTACTATATTCTATACTTCTGTGGTTGTAAAGGTTTAGGCGTTCCCACCACGGCGCCGTATTTTAAAGTCAAACGGTTTCTGCCCAACAATTGCTAAATTAGACACTATTTCAAAATCGTACTGATCGCATTTGTCATTGTATGGGATCGTTCCTTAACAAATACAGGGTGTAAACAGACCCTTCACGAAGCCGCCAACCAAGCATTCTGTACATCAAACTAAGTAACTTTACGCAATAATTATTGCTGGGAAACGACTTTTTTTTTTGGGGTGAAAAATCAGGTTTTACGTTAAAACTCAATGTAACGCACTCAAAACATTGTGCTGATGGATGGATAGAATAGTTCGGGGGTCGTGGAGGTGGTTAAAGTAAAAATTTTACATTAGAAACATGTATTTAAAAACTTGACCCCCAATATCTCCGTAACTAGAAGGTTCCCAGGTATGGTCTAGAACAAAAAAATGATCGCAATAACGGGGAGAACAAGTACCTTTCGGCTTCGTTAAGGGTCTTTTTACACCCTTTATATAGAATGCAAGACATTTGACATTATCTCACAGTTTGTCGAGCAGTGAGGCTTTCGACTGCGGTATGGGCTCAAGATATTTTCAGAAATATTGTTTTCGACCTCCGCAAAATGACTTCCAGGTTCTGATATAGGGAAACGTGACTTATACCTAATATGTTAGGGGGCTTATACAGTCATTAAAGTCTATAATAAGTAGATATATAGACACGAATGTATTGTTCAGAAGAAGGCCGAAGTCCAAGCTGAATTCTTTTTAAAAAGAATGTTCGAAAATGCCAATTGCACTTTTACTGACCGAGCCTTGATGAGATCGAATTGAATAGGAGTATATGCGCATTGTGTGATTGTGTGAGTGTATGTACAGACGCCAGTCAGCACATCAAGCTACCCGAAACTGTCAAATGTTCCCAATCAATCTTTGAACCAGATACTTTAACGACAAAGTTGAAAATCTATTAAAGAAATTTGACAGATTGTAGTAGCTTCATGTGCTGATGTCTGTACCCTAGAGCTTTGCAGCAATTATTTTTTTCATAGTGTAGAAACTACCAGATACTTTGTAGCCCATCCTTACTCGTAAAACGTAGAAAATTCAATTAACTCGCTTGAAATATTCATTTCATTTAGAGTTAAGTATTCGTCATGTTCTCGTCAACTGTTACTTTTACTACTCGAAAAGAGTTTTCAGACTATAATTTACTTTCATATAATTAAATCTGCGAAGCACTAGTAAACCAAGTTTAACATTTCAAAGCAAAAAGAATGAATCTTTTAAAAAGCGCCAATGAAATAAATATTAAGCCACTTATCTCTGCAGGCGTCGCTTAAATAAAATAAAGTGCGGGAAATTGGGACAGTTACGTCGTTCCGTATTTAACAAAATACTGCAGATATAAAATCAGAGATTACTTCCATATTCCATTCATTTTGGCTGCGAGTCTGCCGGACGTTTCAATTCAATATTTCGTTCCGTAATTCGGTTGGGGTGCCGAGATGGCGGCTATTTACTGTCGGAAGCACGAAAAAATCATAATTAATCTAATATAATTTTGTGATCTCGTTAAAATGTTGGAAGTATAGGAATACCCGGATATCAGGCGCCCTCGGAGTAATTAGGGTGGTGGTGCCTTCTCAGATTGTCGGGCAGGCCGTGTCAAAAGTTTTGAATTTATTATAGCGTGTCAGGTCAACGGAGCCGACTCGTGTTTACTGAGGGGGAGCGCTTTCGATTAGGTACTTTATACACCGTCATGTGACGCAATTGTCGCATGTCGGACCCGCCAGCGGCGACACCTGCAGTGCCCACAACTAACGCGAAGTCGATGACAGTGACTCCCGTCAATCTGTTCACATATTACTCAACTCACAGTATCGTCTGATGTCAGATGACAGTGTGCCTAGACTCCTAGACCCCGTCGCCTCTTTAGACAGACTAGACATCCCGAACAGAGAAGACAATCACTAAAAATAGTTTTCGACTATAGACTGATCTGTTTGTGCAGATAGATTGATTCGTTTGTAAATAAAACACAGTTTTTTTATTCAGGCGAGTGCTGCTGATATTTGAATTAAAATCTTTGTTATCTATGTTACTAATATAGCTTATAAGTAGTGTGTATTACTAATACCATAATACTATAATTGATCAAAATCAGAAATAAAGTATTTTTATTTTATTTGATATTTTTTTCTAGTAAGGTGACCAAATGCTAGAATAATACTCTTTTGAAAACGCAGTACATGAATGAAGAACGAAACTTTATGTCGCAAATAATAAAACAGATATTGTGAAGTTCCACTTAAACCAGCTAGGTCAAGATTCTTCCAGCGGAACACTACGTCCCCTATGTACCTACTACCGTTGATTAGTGTCACCTTTAACAATAACAGCTTCACATCTTGATCCACCGTGACTACCATCACATTGACAGACTGGCTCCTCCTCCTCGTTCAGCGTACAGACACCGTTGTTCAGACAGTAACCGTGGCACGCGTAGACTTCGCACCTTTCTCCAGAATATCCGGCATTGCATCTGGAATAAAATGAAATGTCAAAGTAGACCAAAAAAAGGAAACCAACTTAACCAAAACAATGCTGTGCTGGGACGGTTGTTGCAGGTGCTGAAGATCTCAATCGGCGCAAATACAATAACTTAATTGGCCATGGGGTCCGAGTGGCCACCTAATATTTCGGGATATCGCCAATTTTTTGGCCAATGAATCACCATTGCCATGCTGCCAGCCTTCTGGGCACTTTCCCCGTTGACAGCGATGCGGACGAATTTTTTTGATGCCCTTCATTATCTTTTCTGCTTTTGTTACATGAACATATTTTAATTATTATTTTAGGTCTGTTTAGTAAATAATGTACATATTTATGAGAAAGTTAATTTTAGGGGGCCTTCAAGTATTACGTACCGCAATTTGGGGGAGGGGCGGGGGTCTTGTAAAACGTTACTATGCGTTATAGGGGTGGGAGTAGGGATCCAAGAACGCGTTATGTAACATTGTTTTTTATTTAAATAAAAAAACTAGGGAACTAAAATCGCCCAAGTAGGCAAACTTTTTCGTTTATGCCTTACGGGGAATTTCTCGATTGTATTGTACTCGTAGCAGAAGCTGGCAGCGGCACGCAGCAGCGTCGCGCGAGCGGATTAAAGCCATAACAAAGGTATTTCAGCGACTTTCCGGTACTTTGCGCAACATAATTGTGACTTTATGGTCACTTTGGATGTTATGTAACGTTTTAGGAGGCGGAGGAGGGGTACAGAAAAACGTTACAGTGCGTTACATGGGGGGGGAGGAAGGGAATTTTTTTTCAAAAATTGCGTTACGTAATACTTAAACGCTCCCAAACAACACAAGAAGTAGAATATGTTTTACCTGCATTCAGGAAAATGGTCATCATTTAAAGTGCAGTTGCCTTGAATACAATAGTTCCGACAGTCTGATACATCGCATCTATCACCTCCATAATCTCCTTGGCATTGGCAAACTGGCTCACTCTTCTCATTCAAGGAACAGTCACCGTTGTTCAGACAGTAATCATGACACGCGTAGACTTCGCACCTTTCTCCAGAATAGCCCGCATTGCATCTGAAGTAACGACAATGTGAAATAGCACATAATTAATTAAACAAGGAAACCAACACAAGAAGTAGAACTTGTTTTACCTGCATTTAGGAAGTCCATCATCATTTAAACTGCAGTTACCCTGAATACAATGCTTCTCACAGACAGAAACATCACATCGCTCACCGGTGTAACCAGATGTGCATTTGCAAAGAGATTGTTCATTAACTTTCACACCATGAACACAAAACGATTCCACATATTCTGTAGCGACTTTGAATGAGTTGTTGGAGTCATTTCGTATCAGAGTCGTTAGTGCGTTGCAGTCCTGAATTCCTTGGATTTGTTCAGAAATTTTATAATTCGCGGCTATACCAACAGGAACTTCATTATTCAAAGCAAATAACGGTTTGAAAGCCTTGTCTTTGATTTTAAGCTCAGTCTTTGGAAATTCCCAGGCGAAGCAATCTGCACACCACTCTACCATGTAAAGAGATTTGTTTGAGACGGTCACTGCATTTTGTACGTTAAAGTATTCGTTGGTTTGTCTGAAACCAATTGTGTACCAAATTTCATCGCGTTCGTTTCTTCCATCCATATCTGCACTGTGCAGATCATATATCCCGAGTTGCCTAGGCTGGAACCAGTATATTCTCTGTGCCTGTTGATCGATAACTAGGCTGTGTGGCTGCAGTTTGAGAGTTTTGTTATGTGTATATGTTGGTACATAAGTAAGAACTTTACTCTCAGATCCGTCAAATCGGACTCTCTCAATTGAAGGGTTTATAAAAGGTTTCTCCGTTTTGAACTTGAAATAGTAAATATACCTGTAAATAAAAATAGCAATTAATTTTCACGTATTAAAATATTATGTGGTAAAACATGTAACACATTAAACTGTCATTGGTAACGTACCCTCTACAGCTATCAATGGCAATGTCAGCGGGTGTACTTTTGTTAAACTTGATGTTGCCGTAAACATTGTAATCAGACCCAGGTTTTAATGAAAACCAATTAATACTTCTTTCATTAGTATCAGAAAAGAAGCATAATTCCGTGGCGGGGTCGAAGCCGAGACCGCGGATATTCCGGCCATTTCTGTCTGTGAAACATTTGTATTGCGAGGAAGACATGTTATAACCACATACAGCGTCGCCGTGGCTCTGCTTATCGACGTACAGCATCATGTTGTGAACCTCATCATATGCTAACGCTGTGATGTTTTGGTTCTCAAAGCGTACGGTGTCCGTTTTTGTCGCGTTAAAATAAAATTCAAGGAGATCTCCTTTACTAAGGGCAATATCTGAAACGAAAGCAAAATCGTTAACCTTAACACTGAAATAAACCACTAAGTATAAATTAAAATGATTATGTAATATAAGTGTTGTGATGGCCCAGAGGTTAAGGCCTCGCCTCTCATGCATGAGGTTGTGGGTTCAAATCCGGGCAAGTACCAATGTGACTTTTTCAATTCATATGTACTTTCTAAGTTTATCTTGGACATCACAGACATAGGTGAAGGAAAACATCGTGAGGAAACCTGGACTTATAATTAATATAAGTCTGAAATCGCCAACCCGTCTTGAGCAAGCGTGGTAATCAATGCTCGTGCCTTCTCTGTATGAGAAGAGGCCTTTGCCCAGCAGTAGGACAGTAACAGGCTGGTATTATTATGTTATGTAATATCTATAAAAATCTGAAAACGGATATCGTCACCGAGGCAGGCTCAAGAAACTCTGGCGTGACGATTTGGACTCCTTCTTGACTAAAAAAAAAACTACATATTAAGATAAGGACTTTCAGTTTTTCCCGATCTTGTACAATTTTTCTTACCCTAAAAGCTTAATTCAGTCCATCACGAATAAATGCATGTACCTATTAAAAAAAATAACAAATCGGCCTCGCTGTTGGGGTCGAATAAAAAACGGAACCCTTATTTTTATTATTTCGTTATATCTGTCTTTCCGTCTGTCTGTTTGACCGAATGTCCCACAGACATTGTACTCCTATTTTAGAAGTCGGTTAAAAATATGAGGTTTCATTTTGCTAGATTCACGTTACTAGTTTCCTGGACAATGCACGGGGTGTTTTCCTACATATAATTGAGACACACTACTGTCATAACCAAAGAGTGATACTCTCATCACAAGTCGTGCTGTAATAACATAACATCACGCCTGCAGTCCCCGAAGGATATAGGTGTACCTAAAAGTACACACACATTTCTCCAGTTATGTTTTAGTGCCGTGTAATGGGGGTTGCTACTTATTCCTGATGGAAAAACCCATGAAACTTTACCCGACACGGGAACGAACCCTGGACCTCTTGCTCAGCAGTCGCGCTTGCGGACAACGAGGCAGCAATTAACAAATTCTACGTATCTTCTTCTTTATCGTGTCTTAGTGCCTAACCTGGTGTCAGACTTTTTATGCTGCCCATGGGCCTCCGACGTGGCTTTACATTCTATGTATGAACAACATTGATAGTGAGAAAATATGAACACGCCCCTCATACTCACCCCAGGAGTGCGCCAACCCTACGAGCAGCGCTGCCAACGTCAGCACAATCTGAGTTCTACACATTTTAAACTTCAGAAATATAAAGGTGTTTCGATGGAGGTCGACGAGGCTCCTGCCCTGGCGACTCAACAGTTAAAGCAAATCGCTGCCACTTCTCGAAATATATAGGACTTTTGACCGGAACCACTGATGATAAGGCTCTATGATAAGAGCTCATATTAACAAGTGTGTTTTCCCTGGTATTGTATTGTAGGATAAGGGGCAGGTGGCCGCAACTACAGGACCAAAGCACGTGTTTTGTATACGGGTTTGCCTTTTTTCATAGCACGCTAAGCTTTCGGACAGCTAAATTAATTAATATTTAGCATGGGTAACTTGTTTAACGACAATACGTTCTGCCTCGCTGTCTCCAATTCTCTATGTCTAAAAGTCTCAGGTCCCATCGTTTTTTTATATAAAAAAAAAAAAAAAAAATCCCATCGTTAGTGTGAAATAATAAAAATATTCTCTCATGGCCTCATAAACAGATTGTATTACATTAAATAACTGAAAGGCTTCCGTTTTTGCCATTTGGATAAGGAACTCTAAACATATAATCATAGATGTATTAGATTGCCCGTTGCAAACCGGGAAAACCAATTTAATATTAAAAGTAAGTAAACATGTTTTTATCTAATTAGTGCATGTGGGGTATTTTCCTAAAAGCAAACAAAGGTAGATTTGGTAGGTGTGTGGTTTTAATTATAAATAAAAAAATGATGTAATCCAAGTTGCGGCTAGTCTTATTAGCTCACATTTTGGAATACGGCTCGAAGTGAATGTGCTTTATTTTCCGTGTACTGACCAAGTTTGCATTAAATTATTATCGATACATTAATCATCATCTCATACAGCGTAGACTGCTGGTCATACAGTTCTCCAGTTGCACGCCATTTATCTCCATTCTCGACATCTCTCATCCAGCTGCTACTATACAAATATCGTAAATATTGTCGTTCCACCTGCCTGAGGGCATCCCACCTTACGTTTACCCATTCGCGGTCTCCAATCTTGTACGTGTCCTCACCAGAAATTCTAGGTTCTAGGTTTATATGGCCAGCCTGTTGCAATCAGCTTGAATACAAGGTGTAAACGGAGCCATCAACCAAGCATTCTGTACGTCAAACTAAGTGACTCTACCCAAAAAATATTGCTGGGAAACGACTTTTTTTTGGGGTTAAAAATCACGTTTAACTGTAAGACTCAATGTAATACGGTTAAAAGATTGTGCTGATTAGATGCATTGAATAATCTATAAGTCATGGAATTATTAAAGTAAAGTGCAAGATGGGATGGACGACCTATAGTATCGACACACATTGCGTCCCACACTAAAGGACTATACCCATCTTCCATGGAAACAGAGTTATACCATTCTTTTGCCATCGGCGCGTGCGAAGCCATTAAGCTTGCCGTAGATTCTCGTTTTTCATTAACGTGTCGCGATACACGCGTGGTATCCAATGCTGTTGACAACTCAGTCACAGTGATGAGGAGAATAACACGGGGCTTTTAGACATAGAGGCATAGCGAGGCAGAAGGTATTGTCGTTAAACAAATTACCCATAAAAATATTAATTAATTTAGCTGTCCGAAAGCTTATAAAATTACCTGTGCTATGAAAAAAGGCAAACCCGTATGCAAAACACGTGCTTTGGTCCTGTAGTTGCGGCCACCTGCCCCTTATCCTACAATACAATACTAGGGAAAACACACTTGTTAATATGAGCTCTTATCATAGAGCCTTATCATCAGTGATTCCGGTTAAAAGTCCTATATATTTCGAGAAGCGTCAGCGATTTGCTTTAACTGTTGAGTCGCCAGGGCAGGAGCCTCGTCGACCTCCATCGAAACACCTTTAGATTTCTGAAGTTTAAAATGTGTAGAACTCAGATTGTGCTGACGTTGGCAGCGCTGCTCGTAGGGTTGGCGCACTCCTGGGGTGAGTATGAGGGGCGTGTTCATATTTTCTCACTATCAATGTTGTTCATACATAGAATGTATACCCAAGTCGGAGGCCCATGGGCAGCATAAAAAGTCTGACACCAGGTTAGGCACTAAGACACGATAAAGAAGAAGATATATTGAATTTGTTTATTGCTGCCTCGTTGGTCCAGTGTCCGCAAGCGCGACTGCTGAGCAAGAGGTCCAGGGTTCGTTTCCGTGTCGGGTAAAGTTTCAGCAGTAGCAAACCCCATAATATTTTACTAAAAGATAACTGGAGAAATGTGGATGTATGCTGACTTGTGTTGAGAGTATCACTTGGATCTTTGGTTATGACAGTAGTGTGTCTCAATTATAAGCAGGAAAACACCCCGTGCATTGTCTAGGAATCTAGTAACGTGAATCTAGCAAAATGAAACATCATATTTTTAACCAACTTCTAAAATAGGAGTAGGTTTTGTATTCGAATGGCCTTTTAACTTCTTGCTGCAAAGGCAAAGTAAAATTGATACTAGACAAAAATTACGGTCGGATCGGACCTTGATCATGTAGGTATGTGGAGTGCCACCCCTAATTATTATTACAAGTTTTGTAACTTCGACACACCATTGTTTATCTGTGCGTTGAATACAGTTTATTTAAAATTTTTACTGACATAGTACAATGGCTGTGGGACATTCGGTCAAACAGACGGACGGAAAGACACATATAACGAAATAATAAAAATAAGGGTTCCGTTTTTTTATTCATTTTGGTATTTTATTCGTGATGTGAACGTGAATTAAGCTTTTAGGGTAAGAAAAGTTGTGAAATTTGGGAAAAACTGAAAGTCCTTATCTTAATAGTTTTTTTATAGTCAAGAAGGAGTCCAAATCGTCACGCCAGAGTTTCTTGAGCCTGCCTCGGTGACGATATCCGTTTTCAGATTTTTATAGATATTACATAATCATTCTAATTTATACTTAGTGGTTTATTTCAGTGTTAAGGTTAACGATTTTGCTTTCGTTTCAGATATTGCCCTTAGTAAAGGAGATCTCCTAGAATTTTATTTCAACGCGACAAAAACGGACACCGTACGCTTTGAGAACCAAAACATCACAGCGTTAGCGTATGATGAAGTTCACAACATGATGCTGTACGTCGATAAGCAGAGCCACGGCGACGCTGTATGTGGTTATAACATGTCTTCCTCGCAATACAAATGTTTCACAGACAGAAATGGCCGGAATATCCGCGGTCTCGGCTTCGACCCCGCCACGGAATTATGCTTCTTTTCTGATACTAATGAAAGAAGTATTAATTGGTTTTCATTAAAACCTGGGTCTGATTACAATGTTTACGGCAACATCAAGTTTAACAAAAGTACACCCGCTGACATTGCCATTGATAGCTGTAGAGGGTACGTTACTAATGACAGTTTAATGTGTGACATGTTTTACCACGTAATATTTTAGTATGTAAAAAATAATTGCTGTTTTTATTTACAGGTATATTTACTATTTCAACACGGACAAAAGCTTTAAAATTGAGAGAGTCCGATTTGACGGATCTGAGAGTAAAGTTCTTACTTATGCTAAAACACATACACCCTTTAACAACAAAACTCTCAAAATGCAGCCACACAGCCTAGTTATCGATCAACAGGCACAGAGAATATACTGGTTCCAGCCTAGGCGACTCGGGAAATACGACCTGAACAGTGCAGATATGAATGGAAGAAAAAGACGTGTTGAAATTTTGTACACAATTGGTTTCAGACAAACCAACAGGTACCTTAACGTACAAAATGCAGTGACCGTCTCAAACAAATCTCTCTACATGGTAGAGTGGTGTGCAGATTGCTTCGCCTGGGAATTTCCAAAGACTGAGCTTATCAGAGACAAGACTTTCAAACCGTTATTTGCTTTGAATAATGAAGTTCTTGTTGGTATAGCCGCGAATTATAAAATTTCTGAACAAATCCAAGGAATTCAGGACTGCAACACACTAACTGGTCTGATACGAAATGGCTCCAACGACTCATTCAAAGTCGCTACAGAATATATGGGGCCGTTTTGTGTTCATGGTGTGAAAGTTAATGAACAATCTCTTTGCAAATGCACACCTGGTTACACCGGTGAGCGATGTGATGTTTCAGTTTGTGAGAAGCATTGCATCCAGGGTAACTGCAGTTTAAATGATGATGGACTTCCTAAATGCAGGTAAAACAAGTTCTACTTCTTGTGTTGGTTTCCTTGTTTAAATAATTATGTGCTATTTCACATTGTCGTTATTTCAGATGCAACGCGGGCTATTCTGGAGAAAGGTGCGAAGTCTACGCGTGTCATGATTACTGTCTGAACAACGGTGACTGTTCCTTGAATGAGAAGAGTGAGCCAGTTTGCCAATGCCAAGGAGATTATAAAGGTGATAGATGCGATGTGTCAGACTGTCGGAACTATTGTATTCAAGGCAACTGCACTTTAAATGATGACCATTTTCCTGAATGCAGGTAAAACGAATTGTACTTCTTGTGTTGTTTGAGAGCGTTTAAGTATTACGTAATGCAATTTTTGAAGATTTTTCCCTCCCATCCCCCCATGTAACGCGCTGTAACGTTTTTATTTACCCCCCCTACCCCTCCTTAAACGTTACATAACATCCAAAGTGATCATAAAGTCACAATTATGTTGCGCAAAGTACCGGAAAGTCGCTAAAATACCTTTGTTATGGCTTTAATCCGCTCGCGCGACGCTGCTGCGTGCCGCTGCCTGCTTCTGCTACGTGTACAATACAATCGAGAAATTCCGAAAACGAAAACGGATTAAACGAAAAAGTTTGCTTACTTGGGCGATTTTAATTCCCTAGTTGTTTTATTGAAATAAAAAAACAATGTTACATAACGCGTTCTTGGATCTCCACTCCCGCCCCTGTAACGCATAGTAACGTTTTACAAGACCCCGCTCCTCCCTGAAATTGCGTTACGTAATACTTGAAGGCCCCTAAAATTAAATTTCTCATAAATATGTACATTATTTACTAAACAGACTTAAAATAATAATTAAAATATGTACATGTAACAAAAGCAGAAAAGAAAACGAAGGGCGTCTAAAAAAATTCGTCCGCATCGCTGTCAACGGGGAAAGTGCCCAGAAGGCTGGCAGCATGGCAATTGTGATTCATTGCCCAAAAAAATGGCGATATCCCGAAACACTAGATGGCCACTCGGACCCATGGCCAATTAAGTTATTGTATTTGCGCCGATTGAGATCTTCAGCACCTGCAACAGCCGTCCCAGCACAGCATTGTTTTGGTTAAGTTGGTTTCCTTTTTTTGGTCTACTTTGACATTTGATTTATTGCAGTTGCAATGCCGGATATTCTGGAGAAAGGTGCGAAGTCTACGCGTGCCACGGTTACTGTCTGAACAACGGTGTCTGTTCGCTAAACGAGGAGGAGGAGCCAGTCTGTCAATGTGATGGTAATCACGAAGGATCAAGATGTGAAGCTGTTATTGTTAAAGGTGACACTAATCAACGGTAGTAGGTACATAGGGGACTGTTCCGCTGGAAGAATCTTGACCTAGCTGATTTAAGTTGAACTTCACAGTATCTGTTTTATTATTTGCGACATAAAGGTTTCGTTCTTCATTCGTCTACTGCGTTTTCGAAAGAGTCCTTGATCACCTTACTATAAAAATAAATCATATACTTTATTTCAGACTTTGATCAATTATAATATTATGATATGTAATACACACTATTTATAAGCTGTATTGGTAACAACCGTTCTGAAAAAGATTTCAAAATTAGTTGTTGGCGTTTGCACTGACAAGAAATATGTTTGTCAGACTCGTTTTGCAGAGAGGTTTGACACTGTTGTTTGTTAATGTCTTGCAACTTGTCCAGTCTATCGCTTGCGTTTAGTGCAACTGTGCAAGGTTTAGTGTTTTCAAATATGACGGTAAACATCGAAGCTTGTGAAGGACAACATGTTACAGGGTTTTTTTTATGAAGTTCGTTTGTCAAACATGTCAAGCGGTATCGAATCATCAAACCAGTTTCGCAAATACAAACGTTGTAAACGCGGGTTATATTTTGACAGAAAACAGAGACTTCAACATGCTTCGATGAATGCTTCGACAGAGCGAACGCTGTTCAATCATTTTCTTTTACTTCTTTAATTATACTATTTATACAAAAAAATATTTTCTGTTTTATTTACAAACGGATCAATCTATCTGCACAAACCGATCAGTCTATAGTCAGAAAACTATTTTTTTTCTGAATTGACGTTTCGTGATTGTCTTCCCTGTTCGGGATGTCTAGTCTGTCTAAAGAGGCGACGTGGTCTAGGGGTCTAGGCACACTGTCCTCAAAATTCGACAGCATGTCCCGCTGAATTATCGACGATACTGTGAGTTGGGTAATATGTGAACAGATTGACGGGTGTCAGCGACTTTGCGTTAGTTGTGGGCACTGCGGTTGTCGCCGCTGACGGGTCCGACATGCGACAATTGCGTCACATGACGGTGTGTAAAGTACCAAATCGAAAGCTCTCCCCCTCAGTAAACACGAGTCGGCTCCGTTGACCTGACACGCTATAATAAATTCAAAACTTTTGACACGGCCTGCCCGACAATCTGAGAAAGCACCACCGCCTTAATTACTCCGAGGGCGCCTGATATCCGGGTATTCCTATACTTCCAACATTTTAACGAGATCACAAAATTATATTAACGTAATTATGATTTTTTCGTGCTTCCGACAGTAAATAGCCGCCATCTCGGCACCCCAACCGAATTACGGAACGAAATATTGAATTGAAACGTCCGGCAGACTCGCAGCCAGAATGAATGGAATATGGAAGTAATCTCTGATTTTATATCTGCAGTTTTTTGTTAAATACGGAACGACGTAACTGTCCCAATTTCCCGCACTTTATTTTAAATAAGCGACGCCTGCAGAGATAAGTGGCTTAATATTTATTTCATTGGCGCTTTTTAAAAGATTCATTCTTTTTGCTTTGAAATGTTAAACTTGGTTTACTAGTGCTTCGCAGATTTAATTAAATGAAAGTAAATTATAGTCTGAAAACTCTTTTCGAGTAATAAAAGTAATGGTTGACGAGAACATGACTAATACTTAAGTCTAAATGAAATGAATATTTCAAGCGAGTTAATTGAATTTTCCACCTTTTACGAGTAAGGATGGCCTACAAAGTATCTGGTAGTTTCTTACACTATGAAAAAATTAATCGCTGTAACACTCTACGGTACAGACGCCAGCACATCAAGCTACTACAATCTGTCAAATTTCTTTAATCGATTTTTAACTTTATTGTTAAAATATCAGGTTCAAGGATTGACTGGGAACAATTGACAGTTTCGGGTAGCTTCGTGTGCTGGCGTCTAAACATACACTCACACAAATACACCTATAATAATAATGTATGAATTTACTCGCTCAGTCTGGTCCCGAAGGGATCAGATAAGTTTTTAGGGGTTTCGGTGGTGGTCTTTGGTGATCAATCAATTTAACACGATGTTATCAATGACAAATTGGGCTTTTATTAAAAGAGAATTCTAAATTTATTTAGTTTTTTTTTCTAAAAATATTTATGTAAGTACTTTTCAGTTCATTTTTTAATTGTTGAATTGAGAGCAGCGAAAAATTTAAAAACATATATTCGTATACCTACATTCTTAGTCTGCTGATTCTATTGAATGACTAACGCGAAGCGACCCCTCTCTGCAATAAAGCCCTGTAAATATATTTTCATTTATGCAGTATACGAAGTAACACTGTTCAGCCTAGCAACAATCGGTCTTGTGTCCTTACCCGATCACAAACTGATATAAATAATAAACCCCAAACAAATAGGGTAAGGTTACCACCCTACGTATGGGTATTTCAAGCGTCGCTTCGGTAGGTGGCGTAACTGCCTAGTACCAGCGGTATCCTGCAAGGGAGGACTGTTTACTTATGCATGGAAGCCATTCTTCATCGTGCGTACTATACGTGGCTTTATAGGACACCAAATTCCTTTATCACGACTGTAACTTCGTTCACCCCATAAAAGCAAATGGGGTTAAGAAAATCTGAAAGTACTTTTGGAGTTGTGTACGGAAAATTTGTTATTTGTAGTAACAGCGATGGGCGATGGCGATGGGATGGAGGAGCTCGTGGGTAAATAATAATAGCCGCTCGGATCGATCTTTAGTTCAAACCGTGCTTTCCTAGGTTGGTCTGTAGATGGGTGACCACCCGTTACATACCGAGATTCCTCCGTGCCTCGGAAAGCACGTAAAGCTGTTGGTTCCGGCTGTCTTTTGTAGATCTTTGACAGTCGTTACAGGTAGTCAGTGGACCAAAAAGTCTGACAATCAGTCTTACCAAGGGATATCGTGTTACCCAGTACTAACTGGGTTGTGGAGGTCAGATAGGCAGTCGCTCCATGTAAAATACTGGTATTCAGCTGCATCCGGTTAGACTGGAAGCCGACCCCAAATTAGATGATGATGATGAGTAAAAGCGATGGGCAAGCAGACTTGAAACATGATGATGCGTGTATTCATAGTATTACAGTGAAATAAACAAAAGAATTTAGTGAAACCGTCCGTTATTTATAGTCAGGCTCTGTTAGTCATACATAGTCCAATTAGCATTGAATCGATTCAGGCTAACAGGATTATTTTCGTACGACTAAAGGTTATGTACATATTTATAACTTAATTTCAAACATGTATGGAGGTAGTACAAGACGTATAATATGCGAAGTAATTTACATGTAAATAAGTAATTTACTATACATCTCTAGCAGAGGAGTTTAGAAGGCTGGCAATTTAAATAAAATGTAATTTCTGGCAACTCTGAGACGTGATGTGGAGGATTTTATTACAAGACACATAGCACAGAATATATTATCTCGTCTCTAGATTTTAGTATCCACCTAGGTAAATGTTTAAAGCTGTGAACTTCAACGAAATGACTTTTATTCTGACTAGATATTTCCCGCGAAGTACCTTCTACCTCATCATGTACTTTTGAATCGGTCGGTATTTTGAAAATATTCCGTCTGCAGCTATAATTTAAAACTGCACTCCCGTGCTGCGCTGCGTGTCGCGGGTTCGATCCCCACACGGAATACATATTTGTATGGCCTACAAGGTCTGGCTGTTTGTGTATGTGACTTTAAATGTTTGTAAACGCACCCACGATACAAGACAAAGTCCTAACGTGGAGCAAGGTTAAAAAAAACAATTGTCCTGTCATGGTGGCGAATCTCAGTGGAGCATCGACGCAGCAAATAATTATAGTGCACATGTCTGTGCGTCAGGTGAAGTGTTCCTGCCGCGGCTGCGGGACTTTTCGAAAGAGATACCGCGGGCCTGGAACACAAAGGGCAAAGAAGGAACATGGATGGGTTTTAGTCAGTACAAGTCTGACTGTCCCTTCCACTCCGCCCAGAGCGGGGGGGGGGGGGGGGTAATTTGGTGAAGTCTTCCTTAACTCTTATAGTCGGATGAGATGGCGACTTACACGACTGAACATGACTGTGTTCTACGAGCCACATCACAGGGTATCGTACCGCTAAATTCCGAATTCCGGGCTGAATACTGAGTAATTCCTAAAGGGAACAAGCAATAACACTGTTACACTTGGGAATCGATCTTAGGACCTCACACTCTGCATTAACACTTGCGGCTACGGGACTAACGGCCACAAAAAATGCAGATTATTCCGTTTTAGTGTAGAGTTCAGTGAAAAACATGATTAATTCGTTTCCTATGATTGAGTTTAGGGCTTAGGGTGTAACAAGACCCTAAACGAAGCCGAAAGGCACTTGTTCTCCCATCATTGCGATCATTTTTTTGTTCTAGAAATCTAGACCATACCTGGGAACCTTCTAGTTACGGAGATATTGGGGTCAAAGTTCCAACTTTTTCACAAGATTTTTTTTAATTACATTTTTTTTAATGTAAGATTTTTAATTTAAACACCTCCACGACCCCCGTACTATTCAAGCCAAATCAGCACAATGTTTTAAGTACGTTACATTGAGCTACCTAATTATAGCGTGACGGTTGACAGGGGAGAAAGGAAGAAAAAAACGGGTTGCGCTGACCCCAACTAACATGGGACAAGGGTAGGAAGATGATGATGATGACATTGAGTCCTACCTTAAAACGTGATTGATCACCCCATAAAAAAAGTCGTTTCCCAGTACAAATTTTTGCTTAAAATTACTTAGTTTGATGTACAGAATGCTTGGTTGACGGCTTCGTTAAGGGTCTTGTTACCCCCTGTATTTTAACTAAAACAAGACACTTAAAGTGTTAAATGCACTCGAAACAAACTTTCTTATCCAATTAATCTTAGATTACAAGTATGTAACAATCATTAAGTTCTTTGATTCCACGATTAAAAAACGAATTGGAAAAAGGAGCCCTTTTTAGGAGAATGCTTCGAATTTACCAATGACGAACTTTGTATTAAAACAGATGAATGTAGCGCCATTTATCAAACTATTGTCAAACTCTTATAATCTCTGATAGGTTATTTTCTAGTATGATAGATCGTCAGCGGTCAAATCAGCTTAGATTTAGTAAACGATTTTGCTTTCGTTTCAGACATTGCCCTTAGTAAAGCCCTTAGTAAAGGAGAATTCCTAGAATTTTATATCAACGCCTCAAAAACGAACGCCGTACGCTTTGGGAACCAAAACGTCGCAGCGTTCGCGTATGATGAAGTCACAACATGATGCTATACGTCGATAAGCAGAGCCACGCTACTCCCATACACCAAATTCATTGACAGTTTAAAAAAAAAATCGTCTTCATGGTGAGCAAAAGGCGTCGTCTGGAAATATCCAAAGAATGTCTTAGAAGTCAATGTAGCCGACGAGCTCAAATCGTCATTTGCGTTGAATAATGAAGTCCCTGTCGGTATAGCCGCAAACTATAAAATTTCAGAGCAAATACAAGGAATACAGGAATGCAATAAACTAAATGGTCTGGTACGAGACTTGCGATACGGTCTTTCAGTCTGCGATCATTTTTGTATCCAAGGAAAGTGCAGTTTAAATGATGAGGGACTTCCTGAATGCAGGTTTTAGCCCAATTTGACGTTTTGTTTTATTCCAGATGCAATGCCGGATATTCTGGAGAAAGGTGCGAAGTCTACGCATGCCACGGTTACTGTCTGAACAACGGTGTCTGTTCGCTGAACGAGGAGGAGAAGCCATTCTGTCAATGTGATGGTAATCTTGAAGGATCAAGATGTGAAGCTGTGGCGAAGAAATGATGACACTTCTTCTTCACACCTTCACATCTTGATCACTCTCTCGAAAAAATTTACTATTGTTGGACCTAATTGAACTTTACACAATATTAGGCTTTTTATTTCTTCTTCTAATGTTTTTAATGAACTTAGTTACCGAAAAAATTATACGCAATAATGTACTTTCTGTGTTTTATTTTCAATCATTGTATTAGACTTGATTTTTGCACAAATGGATCAGTCTGAAGAAAAAATTAGACAAAGTAAAATTGCGTATTATTAACCTTTAGGTGGCAATTAACGTCGTACCATATTCGCTAGCTAATGAGCCTACGAAAGAGCCACTAGCCAGAAAAGACTGACAATACTCCGGGAAAACGCAAAAAAGAATTGCGCGTAGGTAAGTAGCGTCAGCGTGCCATTATGGCCCATTGTGTACAAGCAGCACAACAACCCACTCGCCTCACTTAACTCCTACAATTGCGACCAGACGACTAGCAGATTTTTTATTATATTCTTCATCAAGGAAAGATTCAGCCAGTATTTTGATTATTATCTGTAATGCCACTGGGATGATATCATGACAGTTTGGTAGTCAATTTGAATTCGCGCAGAATAGGGTATAGACCAGGGTAGAAACCTTTAAAAATAATAAAAAGTGAAAAAAAATAATAGTAGGATGAAACCCATTAGAAAAGGAGGGGAATATTATAAAAATGAAAGGAAAAATAATTTACGGGCGATCTGAGGTCGGGAAGGGGATGGGGGTGAGCTTTTAAGGGTAAAAAACGGGTTTTCTCGACTTCCGTCAAAACTAAAAGTCCTATCGAAAAAAGTCAAATGGCAAAGTTGTAGGTAATAAAAAGATCTACAACTTTTGTATTTACACTTTTTTCACATAACCTCAAAATTTATGTGAAAAGTTCAAAAAACCAAGTTTTTGGTTTTTTATTTTTATCTTTTACAAAACTTTTTTTTTTTTAACGAAATTTGGTGAAAACTTACCTTTTTATGTCCCAAATACGCTGTAATTTATTTGATTAAAAATATTTATTTTTTCACCTTATTTTAAATTAATATCCAAAAAGCACCCTAATTTTCAATCGAAAATTCACCCGTCAAAATATCAGCTTTTTTCAAAAAGTTGGTATGTTTTCTGTTCGTTGAAATCTCTACTTTCTGATGGTAAAAAAAATATATGTTACTATAGTAAGTCTTCTCAGAAAATAACATAATTGAAACATACATAACTGAAACATAATAACATAATTGAAACCGCGATAAAAGTTGCAATGAGTACTAATAAAACTGTCATTGTTGTGGGCCAAGATATTGATCTTTTGGTCCTTTTAAATCAGTTCAATTCATATAATCATGACATTTATTTTTTCAAACCAGGTTCTGGAAGACCTATTTTTCACGTCAAATAGTTTCAAACATGAATCCTTAAAAAACATTGTTGCATTTCTGCATTGTTTTTCTGGTTGCGATACAACATCTGGATTTGCCGGAAAAGGAAAGAAAAATGCACAAAGGAGAAAGGGCGGAATTGCCCTGGCGTCCAATAGCGTAAAGATATATACCAATGGATAGATCTCTTTAAGAAGAACATTTCTTATTATGGCGACTTCTCTCGATTCAGAGTCAGAGCGGAGCTACAGAGGTCTAATGTTGAGAAATTAAGTTACATTAAATACTCTTATTTCGTCATTTTTTTAACTTTCATGAATACTGTACGTTTCAAACATCATATTATAAGCCTATAAACGTCATTTTCAAAACATTCACATCTTAAAATACCATTTTAGGAGCAAATCCTTACAGTAACATTATCTTGGACAGATCGTTAATACTACCCCAACGCTCAATAGCGTTAAGATATGTATTAATGGATTGATCTCAACAAGAAGAATATTTTAGCATTAAATAAATCAACTTTTTAATTGAAACAAATTGCAGCAAACAAATTTGAGTTTTTTTCGTTTTTTTGCATTTTCTGAGAAGATTTACTATAGTAACATATTTTTTTTTTTCACCGTCAGAAAGTAGAGATTTCAACGAACAGAAAACATACCAACTTTTTGAAAAAAGCTGATATTTTGACGGGTGAATTTTCGATTGAAAATTAGGGTGCTTTTTGGATATTAATTCAAAATAAGGTGAAAAAATAAATATTTTTAATCAAATAAATTACAGCGTATTTGGGACATAAAAAGGTAAGTTTTCACCAAATTTCGTAAAAAAAAAAAAAGTTTTGTAAAAGATAAAAATAAAAAACCAAAAACTTGGTTTTTTGAACTTTTCACATAAATTTTGAGGTTATGTGAAAAAAGTGTAAATACAAAAGTTGTAGATCTTTTTATTACCTACAACTTTGCCATTTGACTTTTTTCGATAGGACTTTTAGTTTTGACGGAAGTCGAGAAAACCCGTTTTTTACCCTTAAAAGCTCACCCCCATCCCCTTCCCGACCTCAGATCGCCCGTAAATTATTTTTCCTTTCATTTTTATAATATTCCCCTCCTTTTATAATGGGTTTCATCCTACTATTATTTTTTTTGGTTTTAAAAATTATCGACCCTGGTCTAGTAGTTGACACCATTCAATAATAATTCCAACAAAACTTCTCTAAAAAAACTCTTTATTTTAGATCTGATAACCCGATTAAATTTCAATTAATTTCAAAATTGGATTTTTAGTTGCTTTGAAATCAATAAATAGTTGAGTTATTGAGTTGACTAAATAGTGACGTCACAGCATGCAATTACCATACAAAATATAAGGGGGAATCGCGTTTTGACAGCTTATAAAAAGTATGTCAATTGATTGGTGTGTCAATTACCCTATTCAATTTAGTACCTCAATTAGGTATTTGTGGAAGCCGACGGATTTTAAAGGAGATTAAAAAATATTACCTACGATGAATTAATTTTGATCACAGGCTTTTGATCTTTCAATTTATTTTTAATGCGTTGTTGGACTGTACATTGTATATTCGACGTTATACATCGCGGGATCGACCGCCCGGAAAGAAATTAATTTGTGCACAACCCCCTGGTGGTATGTTTTATGGGCCCTCGGGAACGGGAGGGTTATCTTTGCGAAACCGTTTAACCCTAAAGATTTCCCAAGTATTTGTGGAAACCGCGGAAAATATTTGTATAAACTGGCATCCCTATTTTCAAATGTATGGTAATAATATGGTGGATTTTATTATATCACATTTAGTAGTCTTTCCGTCGCTTAATCAAAACGGCTTTAGTAAACAACGCTTAGTGTTGACGCATGTCTGGACTCCATTAACGGATTACTAACGACTTTGGGAGGACCACTCGGGTGCTATATTAGCCACACCACTTCGACACCACTATTACATTGAAGTGGCGGATAATTCAATGTTAATAAAATGAACCATCGCTTGAAGATGCCTGTGAAGATTCAGTAATCTCTGTGTTCTCACCAGATTATTGCTCGCCTTTCAGCACTATCTTGAACTAAACACAATCATTTGTTTCTAGACATATTTCCAGGCTCATCGACACGGAAATTACAATTCCAGATTAGGAGTATTTGCTTTTTAAATTAAGGTAGAATTTTTATTATTTTAAACCAAATTATTCTGATATAGTCAGGTATTCATTGTCAAATCAATTGTAACTGGGCTGTTAAAAAAACTTCGTGAAAGAAGTTTCGAATATCTCACAAAAGCATGGGTGTCGGTTGACCCTGCTTGCTTTTGTGAGATTTTTTTAAGTCAGAAATACAATCACCATAACTCTTGCTGTTTCTCAAGGATCAGCTTTCGGTCCAACAAGACACTGAATATATTAGAATTTCACGGAGCGACAGCCATCTGACCTCCGACCATAATAGCCTGCATAGCTAACTTGACGTATAGTGTGATCTATCTTGTCTATGCGTACATATTACGGCCCGTAACCTCTCACGTGGAAAAATTGCCCGGCCCTTTATAGCCTTACCGGCCCACGGCAGTTCCACCAATATTACGGCTGAAAGCCAATATTAATAACTTTAGTTTTCTAAGAAAAAATAAGTAGGTAGTAGCTTTATTTCACAGAGGTCAGTTTGGTGTCAAATATTTTTTTCTAACAACGTCGGGTCAGAGGGGTCACACAAAACAAAGCGGTTTAATGTGAGGTATATTAATATAATGTTACCATAAACACGCAAGTCTAATGCTGTGTTATTTTTGTAGTGATATGATCGTAATCTTACTACTAAATGTAGTTTTAGTGTTTCAGAGCGGGTGAAGGCGTCGCGTCGTCGGCCACCCGATGGAGTGAAACAACCGGATCTAGGCAGTTAGGTTAGTTGATCCTTTGTGTTTGCTAATAAAAGAGGTTTTGTTTGCTTCTCGTTAGATCTTATAAAAGAAGGCTTCAAGGCCTTTTTAGGGATGAAAGGATGTAATAAAGTTATAAGGATTATTTGTATAAGGTACATTATATTATTTTCAACGTGGGTGGTTTAGAGGATCGACAATATCATATTCTAGGTAGGAAATAGCAAATGTGTTTATTAGAATACACATAAAGTCGCAGAGCTCTTGAATACAAAGGTACCTAATACAGTTTACCATAAAATCGTAATACAGTCACAGCGCGAATTTTCCAAGCAAACAGTTTTCTCATGGCTTATAAACAACAAATGAAACATGAAACCCGGGAGTTCACAACCTTTTACTAAGTTATGGCGTAACAAATTGTACGATTAAACTAATTGAACCGTTTGGGTGAGTCGGACATAATGTACGCTTGTAGTCAGCCCTCAGGAGTAAGTGTTATTTTCCGTAACCGACCCTTCTGTACGTTTCCTCGTAATTAATATTATAACACGTGCCAAACTCAATCAGAACTTCCGTACCAAGAGGCTGTATAATTCGATGCCTTGTTGTTACGATTCTTTTTCTTCTATCACGGTTTGAGTGGCTGTCCAAACTTCGTCCATTCTAAACTTGAAATCTTTCCTTGTTCTTGTTCAACGACCGGGGAATTAACCAGATTCAGTTAATTAACCCAACGACCCCCAAAAGTAAGTGAATAGCATATTTTTTTTAAAGTTCTATGCTCAATTTGCTTATGAAAGCGAAGTAGATTTTTACTTTTAGGCGAAAGAGCAGAGTCACAAATAGCTTGTGTTTCAGAGTCCGCCATCATGAATTCTCCAATCATTTTTCAATTTCTATGTTGATGTTTGAATGTAAAATCGTTCGGTGGACGTGTTTGCACTGTTGACAGGACTCATGTTTGAGTAACAAATGTTCCGTGCTACAAAAGATAAAAACAAAATCGACCGACAACGGATCTTTATTTATACACGGCCCTCTGTTCCCGGGGTACGATTCACACAAACGAATGACAAATAATCGGGGAAATTGGAACATGAATTAGTGTTTGTGATCGTCGGAAATTATGGACGAAAAACAGAAAGTTTGGAACAGATTACATGGAAATTACACTGATTCTATCGGAAAATTCGGAAAGTGGATGATTTAAAGCTCGGAGCTCAATGGGGGATCGAGCTGGAGTGAAATTAAACGTGATAAAGCGAAGGGGATTCGAACTAAGACGTTTTACATTCCGACATGTTTGGCGAGATTGTTCGGATATCTGCTCTCAATATAAGGCACTAGATGGACGTAGATTTAGTGCCTACATTTATTAGCGACGAACAGGAATGGCTGAACTATATTCCGTTGGATGTTCAGGTACCTACACAGAAAGGTATACATTGCGTCAATCCTTAAGATAAATCCTGTGAGCTTTCCTTTCGTTGACTTATACGATTTGCGTCGTTACAGACATCTGTCATGGACGATTTAACAAAACTTCCTCGACACATACGATCCACTAGGGGCTTGGAGATATGCGTGTGGCACAGGAGAGCACCCACGTATATCGGTAGTCGGTACCTTAATTTTTATGCAAAATGATAATTAAAATGTATGTCTTCAATATGCAGATACCGCTGAAAATCCCAAATGGCTTTATAAGGTTCGAGTCGGGATCCAAAATTATCCTTTATCGCTATGCCATCGCACCTGAGTGTGCCGAGGGGACTTTATCAAAGATTATAAAATTTCTACTCAAAATTGAGAAAGGTTTGCAATGGGGCCACCTGATGTTGAGTAGCCACCCAAGGGTAGCGGACCTTCCCTAATTGTTGAGTGATACTCGCAAATTTTTAAGGGACTTCTAAAAATAGTACGACCTTCCGACGCATCTCTTGGGTTGTCTATTTTAAGTAACCTGGGCTCACCTTGGTTTTATAAGACAATCTGCGTCTACACGTTCACATCAATAATATACAAGGTGTGTGTGTTTTGTGTCACCACCACTATAGATTCAGAACGTTCCAGACTTTTCATTATGCCCAAAACATTGAGGAGTCTAGAATATCTAAAATAGTCGACGGCTATCAGAATTTAATATTCGGTCTCTATATTAATTCGGCATGCCTAGCAGGTCGTTAAGATGACATGGCCTAGACAAGGCCACAAGCCTTCAGTCAAATAGCTAAGCTTTCAGAGTTTCAGTTAAGATGATTTATTAGGAGCGGGAGGACCAGGGAGGACTCTCGGGGTTTGTTAGCGGTAACGTCGCCCATTACCGCGCTGACTGAACTTGAGATTGCATTTTGGGATTTTAATTTAGTACATACAAGGTGTAAACAGACCCTTCACGAAGCCGTCAACCAAGTATTCTGTACATCAAACTAAGTAACTCTACGCAAAAATTATTGCTGGTAAACTTTTTTTTTTTCCGGGTGAAATATCACGTTTTACAGTAGGACTCGATGTAACGCACTCAAAACATTGTGCTGATGGATATATTAAATAGTACGGGGATCGCGGAGATGTTTAAAGTAAAAATCTTACATTAAAAACTTGTATTTTAAAAAAAACTTGTGAAAAAGTTGGAACTTTGACCCCCAAAATCTCCGTAACTAGAAGGTTCTCAGGTATGGTCTAGAACAAATAAATAATAGCAATGACGGGGAGAACAAGTGCCTTTCGGGTTCGTTTAGGGTCTTGTTACACCCTTTATTGTACTTAGTTCAGTTACATGCTAGTTTTTCACTAAAGATTATCGAAGTGACTTCAGAAAGAAAGAAAGACAGTAAAGGGATTCAAAACATGACAGATAACATGAGAAATACCAAAATAATAGTACGGAAAAGGAAACTTAAGTTATCACAAGCCTTACCGCTGATACCTCAGATAGTTTTATTTTACGTTACTATTTACCTTTGTAAAACTAAACAGCTCCCATAAGAATGATGTCATCAACATCAAAATAAAAATGTTTTATTTCACAGAGGCCCACATGGGCACTTATAAAACGTCGATAAGAAGGTGCACGGTTCGGGTTGGTCGTTTCCTATGGAGAAGAACCGGCAAGAAACTCCATTTGGTGTTAAAATATTATCATGGTCACAGCATTTGTACTTAAGTATGGGGGGACAGCATAGGCATCTGAATCCACAGAATAAAATCTTACAGGTTTCTATATTGTGTAGCTTTATCGAGTTTCTGTTCCGTTCCGCTTTTATCTGGTGGAAACATAAAACAAAAATGGCATCCAACTTTTAATTTTCCACGAAAATTCGTACTAGGAAAATGCTCTGTTGATATTTCACGGTCAATTTAAGTGACGCCAGCTGTAGCCTTTTCACCTCGCTTCACCCTCCGACTACGTAAAATGTTCTTTAGCAGGGATTCCCAAACTATTTTGGGCAAGAGACCCCTTTTCCAAAATGAACTGATACCTCTGACCCCCACAGCCAAATTACTTTAAAAATCGTATCCCTAGTTTTTTTCCTATTGATACAAAATACTTACCAATTTAAAAACTTGACACCATTTTCTCATCAAAATTTAACAAAATAAATAGATGTAAAATTCAGTAAATATCAAATGTAATTAATAATTATAAATACAAATTACGTAAAAATACTTAAGCAGGTAATTAATTAAAATCACAACCCGTACAGTATCTTGAAGATTTCAAATAAAGGACTTGTGATAATTAAAAGAGATCGATTTTTAGACTTCTTCGGCCCATAAAGTCAATTTTCATTTATGTCGACCCCTGGTAACCGGTTTCGACCTCAAGAGGTCGATATCGACCACTTTGGGAATCCCTGGTCTATAGAAACATTTTGTTTTCAAACGAAATTTTATTTGCTAGGGTGGATCCTTGGATCCTTGCTTCTCTTTTGTTCCAAAGATTATAGAAATATAGGTCAACAGTGAGTTGTGTACAGTGCAAAGTGGATTGTATGCGCTGGTTTTGAATGCAGTTAGCGCTGTTTGGAATTTCGGGCGCTACAACGAAGGATATGCATAGTGAAGAGGATAATTTATATGACTTTGCCCATCTGAGTTGCAAAACGTTTTGAGAGATTTATCTCTCTACTCGTGTTTAGAATGTGACGTTATTATCCTTTCTAAAGACCGCCAAAGTGCTGTAATAGATTGGTGACCACGAAATATTTTTAATAGGAGCTTAGAAAGATGCTAAGTCATGTTCTTGTCATAATCCCTTTATCGTCTTTGGGACACTCCCGAAAAGAGAAAGTGCTTATCCTTGACTTTTTGATATTTTTAACGCAATATCTAACTGACAGATTAAAAAAAATATATACTTTTATTTTCCTCCCCTCTTTGGCATATTTTTTTAATTTTATATCATAAGAATATACGAGTAATTACGTTGAAAAAAAAAACGCATGAGAGAACTTTAGTGTCACGGGGCGTAGTTTCAAATAAACTTTTCTTTTTTTCCAACTTCGCCTGGAACCACGAGAGAGTAGTTAGCACAATCTATCGCCTTTCTCTGATAGTGAACAATTAAAGTGAGGCAGTTCTCTTTCAGTTCCAATTAAAGTGTGTCCAACATCGGCCACTGTATAGCCGGCTGCGCGCCATTCATAGAGAGTATCTCACGGAGATTTATCTTGGTATTTCAGACGAACAACGTCAGCCATTTTTAATACTTAGTTATAGTAGAGTACACAAACTGTGTTCGTAAACAAATTGCGCTCAACTAAATGTTAGTTCGTGATAACTTTAGTATGATGCGTCTACATTTTTAATTTTGATAATTTCTGTAGAGTTTGTAGTTCATTCTGCAAATTTTACACACATTTTTCTGTTTTATCTTGAGACTTTTGATTAAATTCCAGCTCAAGCAAAAGAGAAATGGGAGTTTTATGAGAAATATCTCAGTTGTAAAACTTGGGGCAGAAATATTACGTTTAATGTGACATGAGGTTCTATAGACCCCCTAGTGCAATAAATAAGTTTCTATTCATACTTATAAGATCGGTTATCCTTTGCATTTATGCACCGAGAAGATGTTTTTGGTTGACTCTCGGTTTATTACGGGTTTCCCAACTACTCCTAAAAGTTAAACATTAATTAAAACAAAGCTGAGCTTTAAAAACATTGTAGATAAACCCGAGACAGTACTCATTTTAATTAATTAATTTTGGAGTTTGTGAAATTTTCATTAAGCTTCGTCACCATTACCAAACAGAATGCTCAGTAAGTTTCGGCGACATCCGTCAAACGCCACTTTACCAGTCAGCACCACTTACACAAACCATATAACATGACATTTCACATAATGTTGTTGTTCATAATTCCGGCCGTTTTGCCGTAATTACGCGCCGAATGTGGCGATAAACGTCGGAACGGCCGAAGTACGGATAAACCAATTATATACGTACTCCGGTTGACGTTGAGTTAAATTGTACGACGCCGACGACGTGGGGACTTTAAGCTACACTCTAGCACCGTGTTGCATTGTACTTAGTAATTTTCAACTTTTAACAAAAATATGAAACAAAACTGCTTGAACCAAGATGTAAGGTTTTCTAGTACCGAGAAATAGGGACCAGAAAACCTGTATCTTTATAACTGTTTTCATGCACCTTTTTATTTATGGGTGACCGCAAACAGAAAGTAATGAGCTATTTTACCCGCACCAATCTGTACCGTCCCGGAAACCTGTACCTATATGCAAGCAGCCTAAAAAAGGACAAAGCAAGAGTTACTCTTTGTTTCAGCAATTTTTTTGTTTCCGTGAAGTGCAGCAGCTAATCCAATTTATTATTCCGTGCTTCGGTTAGAGTAGGGTAGACTAATTGCGTCAGTCGAGGGTGCGCGCGAAAGTACGAGTACCTCCCGTGTCCCCCTTCCTGGTAAAAGTGAAAGCCGGTAAGAGGCCGACATAAGTTCTGGTCTTCCCAGACCGAAGGAAGATATTTTTGAGAATTTCCAAGTACATATATAACCTCCTTTTCCCATGGGTGCAGGCAGAAATTTCAGACCGCCACCTGCTACCAACGTTACAGAACAAACACGCAGGCCGGTTGCGAGTACCGCGCACCTGACCTTTCTGAGGACCATATAACCAATGGGGTAACTTCCCCATACCAAAAATAAAAACTAAGTATTACCACGTCAAGGAACGCTGGCCTGACGATTTGAAGAAGGTAAAACATAAGGAAATTTGGAAAGGTATGGGGGAGCAGTGGGGCAGAGTAGACTTTATAAATATAATACCACGTCAGGGACTTTCGAACCTCATCGTAGCGCAATGTTGCACAAAGTATTTCAACAGTTTATGTAGTTCTTCGTTCTTTCGCTGGCTGAAAAGTGCGGCGGTTAACCCAATTATTTCCGTACGCTCAAGTTTGTATAGGATAAAGTGACATAGAGAGTTTGAGTTGCAATGTTGCACTGGATTTTAAACTTTTTCGGATTTAGAATTCATTCGTTCTATACTTCCTTTTCCCGTCAGTCTTTTGTTTCCCACAACTTACGTTTCTTGTTTTATATTATGACAGATTTAAAAAAAAAAGTGATTATAAGAAAAGAGGTATTTGTTGTTAATTTGTATTTATGAGGTAATCTCAGAACTAATGATCCAATTCTGAAAAACCTTTAAAGATACTTTATCCGTGGGTGCTACAGGCCATAAATTATGTTTATATCGTGCATATTTGCCGAGCTATCACAATTTTTGCGGGCGAAGTCGCGGGTGCGAAGTGGTAGTTATATTATAATTGAAATATTACTTTTTTATTTCCAGCTTTTCAGTTTAATAATGTGAAAGATTTCATAGACGATTTAACTTCTTGATTTTTCCATTTTATGAGATTTGTCATTTCGAATTTTTAAGCAACTTTAAATAGTTATAAATCCAAAATAGGTATTCGAAATGATATGAGAAACCTAAAGATGATTTTCAAATACCTGTTCCCCCAATTCACGTAGTTGGTAACACTTAATTTTTTTGATTTTTTACAGTATGGCATCTGGTTGTCGCCTTGTTAAATTTTTATTACTGTCATATCTTTAATGACACTTGCAAGATTAAGACAAATCGATTGACGTAAGAATCATCAAAATCGGCCTACGCGTTTGGTTCCTGATGAAGATGTTCTGAGTGTCACAAAGGAAAAAACATACATACCTACATACATAAACACATTACCCTCCTCAGCTTGGTAATAAAAATACATTCATCAATACATTATGGGACGAATAGGTAATACAAATAATTTTACTAGGTAGATTCAAACGGGATTAAACAGGTAAATTATGTGCAGTAAGGGATTTAGGCCAGTATACGCACAGCGAATATTGATTTTCAGCTGATACCTGAAAATATTACAGTTTCAGGTAGAATTCCGAAAATCTGCAAAACCTCAGTGGCAAAGCCGACTCAATGGGGATGGCCACACTAATGGCGCTAGCATAATTGGTTCCAAGCATCGTCATTGGTTGAAAATCTGGTACTTAATGTTTTTTTTTTTAATATCTTGACCTCATTGGTCAGATTGTAACCTAGCTATGGTCGTATCTATCTACAGATTTACAATGTATGTCTATGTTACAACGCTCACACTGAAGTCTCAATGTAGGTAGGTACTTATCCTGAAAGCCCGACACTCCGAGCATGAAAAACCTATTTTCTCTTTTGCTCTTTTTTGGGAGACATTGCAGAATGCAGCATGCCTGGGGCTTTTTCAGCTTCACTGAAAGCAAGCACTGATTTCCTTGAAGCGTATATTTCTATACACTCTCTTTGTGCTAGGCATTTTCGATTAACTTTGTAAGGGTTGACCATCGAGGAATATTATTTCAGAAATCGGATATTGGTCTGAAAAGCTTGAATCAGGCTCACTCCAAATTGTCACGACATTTAACGGGAGAAAACTGTGTCCCAACAATTGTGAACCAATATCAATATTTTCCACAAAGCGAGTGCCGCCTGGTTTCCGAACCAACTGGGAACTACCGGGGGCGATTAGCGCATCTTGGAAGCCGACGCGACGGGCGCGACAAATGCCTATTTCCTCCCCTTATACGAATAGTCTAGTCAGGGTTTATCTGTGTTCATTCATGGCAAAGAATATCGACTAAATTATCCTTAGAATTAGATCGTTCATGTTTCATAAATAATTAATGAACGGGTATTTTTGTAGCTTAAAAATTGATGCCCAAATTACTTAAAGGTCGATCAATCAACGTACAAAACGTTTTTTGATAAAATCTTCAAAAAAGGTTTCGCTCAATTTACTCCTCATTAACTTAATTTAAAAAAGAAACAGAAACACAGCACGTAGTCTATGCTTTACAATTTTATTATCTGTTAAGCGGGAGCGTCGTTTTATGGACCATCCCTGCTTGGAGAATTTGTAATTAGCAAAATTAAATCAGCTCCGTAGACTAACATTTAATTAAGAATCTGACGTACCCACACAAATAGTTGTCTAATTTTAACCGTTTCTAAGACTTTTGCATTTTGAATAAATAAACTAGAATGACACATGATAAAAACCTCACGTGAGTTAGCTTAAAAACACCTTTCGACACTGTAATTTATTGGTTTCCGAAAGAAAATAAAGGGGTGCAGAACAGGAAAAAAAATGTAAAAATACGCTGTTCACGATTATGAACTTCTCCCCCTTTCCGTACTTGTAACATTGTTATAGATAATAAAAGTTGGTTGGCATTTTCATTCCGAATTGTAACCATGCTTGAAACAAAGTGCACGCCGTCAAGCGCCCTCTTCGATGGTACACACAACCGACACAATGAAAATTTGAAAAGTTTCTCTCTGCATATCTTGAAGTTTTCAGAAGTTAAGGTTTAATTTCATCTACATTTATTACTTGCTTTTATTTAGTTCTTCTCCTTTTGTATGTTGACTTAGAAAGTTATGTAGCGTAGCCGTTTGTTCATGTATGTTAGCAATTGAGCAGAAAATTGATATCTAAAGCGTAACGAAACGCACAAAAAACTATCTGACCTCGTTTCAAGAGCGAGGGTCTCGTAGAACTTCGTTAAACTCCCACAATCTGTTGCTAAGCCGTAGAGAATTCGCTAACTATTTGGATTGCGTATTGATACCACATTTACCGCTGACACAACTTAAAATTGGCTTGCTGCTCCCAGAGCGAACGGTCCTGCGAAAATAAATTTAGATTTCAGAGCATTTTCCAATAACATCCCGCACATCTAAAGTATTCGAACATGTTACGATCGTGCATTACTTTGCAGCAATAACGATCTCTAGTATCGAGATGGAGTGCCCTGAGAAAAAAATAAAAATCCTTGCTATCATTTATGCTAATAACATGGAGCCGTAAAACAAACTATGAGCGGCGCGGTACTGGAGAGGATCCTCGCTCATGTTCCATAAAGAAATGCAATAAAACAAAATTATGGTCGTCTTCAATAAAACTGCGTGAAATTCTTTTTCTTAGCTTTCATTGTTCGCATCGTTTGCACATGGCTATGTTTGGGAAGTTGTGAAAGGGTGCAAGTCAGGGCGTCGGATCCGGCAGCGTGGCCGTCCATCCGGCACGGGCCGGTATCTTCCGGCATCTCCAAGCTCCACAATCTCTTTTCCCCCTGCTTCATTATTCGGCGCCCGGCCGGGTCGGAGGGGTGCGGGCGGGCACAGTGTTGCCAACTCACTGCTCCGCTCTATCTCCATAACTTATCGGTAGACTCGTCAACATATTTGACTAAAAAGTTTCTTTTAGAAACAGCTATTTCACCGCGAAACCAGCAGTTTCAGAAACCACAACACAGAGGAACCACTCTCTGATCAGTGAACAATATCAAAAGTGACCAAAATAAATTCGGCCAACGAAAACAATGTCTGAATTGCAAGTTCCCTCCAGTTTTTCAAAAAATATTGGAGTTATTGGACCAAAAATTTCACATTTCAGTGACGGGGAAATGGGTGTTTAGCTTGGCAACCCTGGCTTACGCCGAGGAGCGATGTTGGCGGCGCGCGGGTGCGTTAGTCCGCGTGGAGCGGCGCGCTGGCTTGGCTCGCCAGTCTAGGGAGCCTCGGTCCTCCCGCACCCGGCGCCCGCCTCAGGTACGCTCGCATGCATGACGCGCCACCCTGTTGCGCACTGCACTACAATGTTTACCCTAATGCACCTTCTGATCTTTCTTAATCTACGCTCGGCTAATTTGGCGGGACCGCACCGTCTCTTCTCTCTATCTACCGCTGCTGAACTTCTCAAAATTTGACATAGCCATATCGATAGATTTATTTGCTCTCGCACTTTCAACTTACCTGGATCGATTCGCTCCTCGAAACTTGTAGATTTACACTAGGTAAAATAATAATGTATAGGTTGGTAACTAGTTGCTCCGAACACCTTCTGTACCTATAAATAATAAGGTATTTGATGCCTACGCACGCTTTGTGTTCGAAAACAAGAAGCCCGTCTGTGAGGATATAATTATTGTATGAATAGGGTGGGTGTCTCAGTTTCCCGCCTAATTTCATGACATACGAGCTGAGAGGCGGCAACGAAAACAATCTGTTACTTATTTAGAAAAACAACAGTATTTTCTTCGCCAATATTTTTTCTTTTTGCACAGCCTGAATTTGATAATAGAATTTGGAACTTTTGAATCAGTGCGCCATAAATATACAGTGAAGGAGAACAAAAACAGGACGTTTGTAACTTTTCCATCAAAATAAATTCAGTTGTTATAAATTGGATTTGTTGTTGACGCAATATGGAAACATCATAAATCAACCTGGATCGATGTTTGTTATCTATAATAATTGACGTCAATTTGTACTACAAATTCATATTTTAATATTTCCTGGGAACGGCTGATCGCTTTTTAATCATTTTGAGCCTTAACTTATTTATGACCGTTTGTAATCCTAGTCATTTGTTACAATGTCTCTACGTAATTAATGTTCAGTTGAAAAAGCTTTTACAAAAACAACATTAAAGCTTTATAAATATTAATCGAATTCCTAAAACAGAATATAAAAGACAATTCAATTTGAGAGGCGTCAAAGTTGAATGTGTAGTGGTAGTTAAAAGAAAGAAAGAAAGAAATAGCCTATTATTATCACGTCGCTGGGCACAAGTCCTTCTTGAAGTTTGTCGTTAACTGAACATTGTGGAGGATGAAAGGCGAGACTTTTCCCTTTTAGCATTTCCAAGAAAATTCCTCACAATAGTAGGTAGGAAGTACATTCTGCAATAATCGCGTGCAGCAAATGATTTCTTGATTAAAATCTCAGAAATAATAGCATATAGCAAAAAAGAATTGATACTTTCCATGACTGTGCCTCGTTGGTTTTTAATACTTAGGAAAATTTTGGTTTACTGATTGACTTTGAATTAATTGGCAATTTTGTCAGGGGCTAAAAATAAATTACCTTTAATATAAATACAGGGTACTAAAAAAAATATATACATATATTAGGATCCAACTGAAATGAAATAGAAATGGATGGAGTATTACTTGTTCATGAAATATCCATTATTGATCTGAAAGTCAATATGTTTACAGCTATATTTCGGTCGGTGAATTACGAATACGTGTATATTATCATTTTATGATGTCTTCCTTTGTTTTGCCCAAGACCCTATTATCGGCGGTAATAAGGGACATTCGTGACACAAAATAGAAAAAAAATACCTTTATAATAACTATGTGCACACTAGGTATTGTTATGTTTTTCCGAATAAATTCTATATTAATTTCAACCTGTGACAGAAAGTATATACGGCTGAGTTCAATCTCAAATATTACGGTATAGCAGTTATAAATCCGTATTAGAAGGGTGGAGGCGGGAGAAGTGGGACATTACGTATTTTTGTCGCAAATTGAAGTAAACAAATTTTGAAGGGGCGTGCGTTTACACTGTATAAACTGTATTTAGGGAAGTACGAGGAGTTCCTTTGTGGATGGAAATATGCATAATGGGTAGTTGTATGTGTTGTTTGTGGGATATTACTCATTTTAATGGGTACTGTACTTGTAAACTGCTGATAGTTTAGTACTTTGGGGACATTTACGAAAAAGCCTGAAGTTTTATGTACATTTTTGTCCTAATAGGTCCGTTTATAGATTGTAATATAATATGTATGTGTATTTTGGCTAGTTTACATTACATCACGCCGGTCATCACCGAAGGCTTAGGCAGAGGTGTACCATGTAGTTATTTTAGAAAGCAAGAGTGTAACAGTAAGTTGAAATAGGTCGACTTAATAAAATATTTTAAGTAATTACTCGGGCAGCAATTTCAAAGGAAATTACAATCTAGTCACGTGACTGTGTCGTAAGTAGTGCTTGGCATACTATTAATATTCTAATGTTACAATTAAGGCGAAGTAGTTCAAGTCGTAAACTGAAGACATAAATTACTGTTTTAACAGTCGTGTAGTGTTGTTGTACACAATATAAGCACGTTCGCGCTCAATGTTCCCACTGTTGGGACAGGGAGTGGCTTGGAAACCAGATCCAGTGCATATTGGTGAAGTTTTTGCATTTTGTGTTTCGCTTTTCTTTGATCTTTTGGTCTAGAACCAAAAAAAAACACATGCCGGTTTCGTCACGATATTTGAGGCACAGTATACTTCGTTTCAAATTCATTAGTTTAATACGAAAGCGAAGTCACTTGTCTATTAAAACGGACGTACTTACACATTTTTCAATTCTAATGCTGAGGCCCATAATTAATAAGACTATCTAGTTCATTCTCCCCTTACATTATGACAGACATTAGCACTTAGTACTCCCACAGTCTGCCATTGACAGTCCTAGTTCCCACGTGACAGGAGGCTAATGCCATTTATCGGCCACAATTCCAATTCCCGGCCATAATTGAAAATGTTTGTGACAGATATTCCAATTATACTACGGCCTCTGAGATCGGAGACTTAGAATTACAGCTGTTGTGGTTCCTTGAGGATTGATAAGGTGATGTCTCCTAGTGTTTGTGTTACAAATTGGTTGGCAATTAATTTGTGATAACACCTATTTGGTGGGAAATGTTTTCTTCTTAAGAGGAAGGCTGTTTTTGGTCGTGTCGGTAGTTCTGGCTGAATTATGCATCGCTAATTTTGAGTAGCTTGTAAACCTTTTTTGAATCATAGTAAAATGTCGTCATTTTAAATTTGAAGGATATTTTCTACGTAACTTACTAAAGAAAGGACAAATATGAAGTATGATAAACAACATCAGTGTTCAAGTTTACAATGTTGCCAATTTTAATAGGTAGAAGATGGAATTCTACGGTAAATTGACAAACGGCAACATTCGTCTTTACAAATTACGCGGCGAAGTAACAAGTAGAAAACATTAGATAAAAGAAAATCTGCGACCCCGAAACATTTTCCACGAAAATCTTTACCAAAATACTTTCAGGACTAATTTAAAAACGTCAATCTCAATCTCACCGAACAAAAACGTGAAATGGACATAAAATACTCGAACACATACATTTTCATCTTAGGGTCGATGTTAAGATTGCGAAGTGTGTGTTTATTTATATCTATCTCTACGTATTAGAAATTAAAGTCTCTTTTCGTGTCTGTCTTTATAATCGCGTCTTTATAATTTCTTCTTACATACGCAACGGATTTTGATGTGGTTTACTCCATTATTTAGAGAATTTATTCCAGACAGTTTATGTGTTGATACATTGATATAAAACCTTCTAATAATAAAGAAATCTCGATATTTCGTCATGTCGTAAAAACTGTACGAGACAAAGACGTATCGCTAGTAAAGTTATAAATAATACAGAGACAATAATATTGCTTTTTATCGAAGAGTCGGAAGAACTCGGAAGTACTCGGAAAACTTCGACAACTCGGCGTTATTAAGAAAGTTTGTCGACTTCGAAATTATATTTAGAGACAATTGCAAGAAAACAAATGATTAATGCTTAAAAGTGAGTGGAAATTAATATCGTATTAACTGAAATTAATTATTGTGGTCGCAGTGTTGTGATACAGAGCTAAGTGATTGCTTTTTGGATGTTTGTTGTGTAAGCCTTTCACTGTAATTTTGATGTTGGTTAAGCTTCTAAAGTTGACCGCAAACGAAGGAGGCCGCAACGGTAAACCGCAGCGTCAATTGGACTAATTTCTATGTCACTCTATGAAAACCCTTCCGTACATGGCAACATTGCCGCTTCTCACCGATACGATAGAAACCAGTAGTGCCGCTGCGGTCGTCATTGCGGTTGGGCGACATTACGGCGTAGCGGTGGTTTCACATCTGGAATGTATTGAAGAATCAATGCTTTGTAACTCAGGAACACACTCACTTGTCTCCAAAGCTACAATACAAGTAAGTAAGCTATAAGCTTCTCCACAAAACTCCCAAGAGTTCGTTTGAGCTTATCTGAGAATAGATGTTTGTTCTATGTTACGAGATAGTGTTCTAACAAAGAAAATAGACAACTCTTTGACTTAGATCAAGATGTTTCTGGATTATTTACTTTGTCGCTGAGCAGTGCTTTATTTGATACTCTTGACAAAACGGGGTCATACCATTATTTCAAAGCTTCGTGTACGGTCCTCTCTTAAACCTAATGCTGTGACAATAATCCCCAACTCACTCAAAAAGCTATAACATTTTAATTTAACGGGTCCAAAACGATCTCCCTTTAAATAAATTTACAAAAAGATCTTTCATTCCGTCGTTAAGTAATTCATGCGAATGTACCTACTGTAGGTATGTATGTATGATTTGAATTAAAACGCCCAATTACTTTGGTCGGGGGGACTTAACCCCTGCTAATCTGTGGGGGTAAAAACGAGGGTGATTCGTTACCCCTGACAATGCTTGTAGTTTTTTTACTTTCGGACAAAATTTCTGCTTGTCCGTCGTGGTTCTTTTGTTTTTAAAGCCATTGTTCGAATGAGGTTTTAAGCGTTAACTTGTCTAATTTTGGAGTAGACTCGTGAGTGTGGTAGCAACAATTATTCAAATAAAACATTTTTTAATTGTTTCAGTAGACAAAACAGTATATATTCTATATATTATATAGTATTCTATATATTATATTCTATAATTATTCAAATAAAACACTTTTTAATTGTTTCAGTAGACAAAACAGTATATTATTTATATATATTTCGCTGAACATTAATAAAAGCATCTATTTCTGAAAGTTTAATTGCGGTATCAAAATCTATCTTAAATTCAACAAAAACTTCGTGGTATAAGACAACCATTTACAATACGTAGGTCTAATAGATGACTTGACAGTAGTTCTCCTGATCAGACTTGCCTTCCAAGCTGCGAATAAGTTGGTTTATAACATTCCCTCGAGGATTTACTTTGTAAAAATGACTTCTGAAAAATCGTGAACGTATTGAGGAAAATTTCGCCGCAAAGCTAACGACAACATATATTATGTATGTCGTAGTAAGTTCTTTTGCTTTTCGTTATGTAGCAGTGATAAAGCTAAAATACAATGTTTGTACAAAAATAAAAAGAAGTTTTATGTAGTTTGTTCTAAAACCGAGACTTTTATGTTTTAAGTAAGTATCCTTACCTATACCTAGCAAGGTTCTACGAAAATGCACGAAACTTGAAACTCGACACACAAAGTTATTTCAGTAGCACTTTAATTTTATTTTACGAAAGCTCTTAACAACAACAACAACGAAATTTGTATTTTAATTGTATAAAAATGTTGCAATGTTGACTTCGTGACAAAGGCTATTCTGAAACTTGAGTTAATTAACCGCCTGCTAACTTTTTAATGATGTGGTGTGAGGTAAAAACGCCAACGCAATGCCTCTAACATATCTCTTGACACTTTTTTATATAAAACAAAAAGCTTTATAATTTGAATATAAAAAAGCAACTTGCGCACAGATTAACTTGAGTAAAAAATGCGCATAAAATCAGATTACGGAGGTATTTGTTTTTATTATAAGCCATTCACAAATCGTAGGCGGGAAATAAGCTCCTAATTTAAAATATCTTTTGCAAACTCCACAGAAAGGTCCTCTTTGGTTGATTTTCACTTCCATCGCTTCATTCGTATACTTACTTACCTAGCTTCAACGATCCATCAATGCCTTCATAATCCATCTTAGGAAATTAAAATTATGCCAACGCGTACTAAAGAATAACAAAAAAGGATTTAATAGATTTTTTCTTCTGGAAAAAATAAATATTTTTAAATTCACTGTAATTCTAAAGGCTCTGTTTCGTTCGAAACAAGACCTCTTTTGTAATGAATTACAAACTATGTCACTGACTGGCGACAACAGCGCGAGAACGATTTATGAATGAGTACCTATTCCAAAAAAGTTCTCTTATTTTCATAACGTTCTAAAATGAAATAATTAAATAACTGGCACCATGATTGTGGCCAGTCCATCGTAGCAAACTTTTATTTTAATTAAAGTTTAATAAGTCCGTCCCTTTTTAACTTCACACGTGTTCATACAAAAAGGAGCCTATTCGATTTGTATTTTTAACCAAACATTATCATCTAATAGTTGAATAAAATGCGAGCAATATTTCTGTTTCATGAATTTTGTAGCAGCTGCTGACAAATTACATACTTTTAGTATGCTTTCAGTACGATATTTTTTGATATTCTGCCTAGTTTACTTTTTTTGTAGCATTCAGACTTTAAGAGCATTAATATTAGATTTTCTTACGAATGAGTGACGAATTATGTGTAGGTACTTTTTTCTGTTGGCGAGGTAATATTTTATGTTTATTATTCTATTATAAACTCGAGCTAATATCGTCGCATTTGAGATATTTTTTATTACATGGGGTTTTTGAGGTTTTATAAAAGGGTTTCATAATTTCGGTTTTATAGTAAGTAGTTAAGTGATCAATCTCTCTAGCAGAGAGCTGGTTGTCCAAGAAAATATAATAATATATCTCTTTTCTTGCGAATGAGATTAGAGCCAGATTTTTCATGTATTATTTTGCCAATGACAATATTTGTATTTTGTGTGCGGAGGGATATTACTTAACAAGCGCCTAAGGTATATAAGCGTGGGTGCTGACTGACACTCAAATCCTCCATAAATGCTTTTATAGACATTAAAAGAATGGTCTGTTTTATAGATATTTTCAGCCAAACAGATATCTAACCTCCTTGCATAAATCACAGCTTATAATCACTGTCAAAGTAGGTTATGTACTCGTATAGGGGTAGAAAAACACAACTTAGGTTTGTTTCGGTTAAACATATATACCGGTATGCCAAACAGGACATTACCTGCCGCACTTTTTAATCATTCACCTAAATATAGGGCTTTAGTTAATCTGAAACAAAAAGCTTGTACGCACGGCAGCTTGAAGCTGTACATATCCAGTATAACTTGGCCTCGCTTTGTATAGATTTCCTATACAATGAGAGATCAGCATCAACTGCTTTTGTAAAGCTTGATTGGCCGTCGTGCTTACTACCGGTGAAACTAATTAAAAGCGAGTTTTTTATGGCCTATTCTGTGGCTCCCATTTTAAGCTCATTTTCATTGGTAATAAAACAAATTTTGAGTCACGAAAAGCAAGTGAAAAAAATACTACTGAATATTGTGTTCTTCGAAGTTGATTTAAATATGGATTCGCACAAGTCCTTGATTCTGAGAATCAGCGAGTTCGGCAAGAATGGGAAGGTACATTAATATAGTTCCGGGTAGTTTCTGGGAAAGTTTTACCACCCCCTTACCAGTACGTCTCCCCCGGCCTCTGGAAGGCAGATTAAGTTAGTTCTGCGATCTGCAATGAAATGTTTTGCTGATGTTGAAGAATATTGATTGCCAGAAATAACGTAACATTAAGAAATAACATTAATTTTTATTGGATTTCCGATTCTAGATACCAGATCAATAGTGAACAGTTTTCCCTGCTATTCAAATTAGTTTAAATTTTTCGATTTTTTTGTAGTGAAGTCATAATTTGTATGTACAAGTTTTTTCTTTTCCTCTTTTATATCTGCAATCGACTAAGTCATAATCAGATGTTTGGGCTTTTTATTCTTGTTCAGAGGGGTATTTCTGTAAATTCTCTCCCTCGGTTTTCCCATAATAGTGTCTGGCTTCTAGCATTTTTGGTCCAACTGTAGTATTTGCCATCTTTTCAGTCTTGTAATGTCCTTGTTGGTGAGAATTAGATCTCTAGCGAGTTGATTTGTGTGATTTTTCAGTCTCTCTTTGTATTTAGCACAATATCTGCTTACCTCCTCCTTGACCGTTGGCATTTCCAGGTATTCATGTATCTCTACATTTCTAGCAAACCATGTACAAGATGGCAGAAAAAAAAAATTACAAATATAAAAAAGGGAGAGAGCTTATAGGGCATCAAAAAATGCGTCCGCTTCGCTGTCAATGGGAAAATTGCCTAAAAGGCTGGCAGCTTATTGCCTCTCTAGGGGTCTATAAACAGGGTGTAAGGACTGTATCCCCATATATGGGTAAACTGTTACTATGAATTTAGTACCTACATGGCTTTAGACTCCGAAGAATAGACATTTTTCGTAAGTTAAAAAAAAACAATGGTATATTTTATTTTTTATATTTTAGGAAAGCCTCCACACGTAAATACAAAATTACTACTTCCTTAAAGTGTAAGTTACCTCCTCAAAGTTGATTCATTTTATTTAATAAGTACCTAATTTATGGTCATTGTACGGTCACGTAATTTGCTGACACCGCGACCTACTTTCCGTTATTCATTTTTTATACCAAACGTTGACTAACAACCACCTTACCGATTAAACCGCGGATTAGCATCCACCATAACTTTGTGTAACTTTTACAATAAACTTGGGACCGTAAAGTCTGTGGTTATCGTCAACTCACCTTCACTACAACTTGAGAATTCTGAGTCGTACATAAAAAGTGGTCCTTCGAGCCGGATATGGACCAGTTATGGATCTATAGTCCACAATAAATACTCTAGCATTTTTTTGGAAGTATGTGTGCATGTGAATCATGTGCTGAATTTGTGGTTATAGTGTACTCTTTGATGTCCTAGGTAACTATATGCAGGTACCTAATGCATCCAACACGATATACAGTGAGATAGGTGTGAGATAACCGTTTAATTTCCCCTACATGATCGACAGATGGAGAAAGCCATCAGTGGATTGATTGGCACCTCTAATTTCCTAAGCGATTTCATCGGGACTCTGTACATTTGCCTAATGTAGGTTAGTTCGGGACTGGGGTAATTTTCCCAACGGATTTATGTGTATGGAAATAATATTAAGTAAAGACTAGCTTATTTTAATTTGGATTTATGACTGAGTTTATTAAAAACGTCTCACATTTTCAGACACGAAATCTTGTTTCAAATTGAGTTTTATGCCTGTCTTGTCTTATTTTGGGATGCTTCTACGAGTTATAATTGACGAAAACTGTAGGAGGAGATTGTATTCATCATTATGAAGAACCATTACTGCTACTACTAGATTTTCCTTATATATATGGCTTCGTTTATTTCGTGTTTTTCCAATTGTAAAAAATGCAAAAGATGGTTTTCAGTTATTTCAATTACATACTAACTACATAATATCGTTATCTGGTATTTGACTAACGCCTTTGTCCCAGTCCCATGAAGGTAGGCAGAAACCGAAGAACCCACCTGCTACGATCCTTACTCACTGCTTTCTCCTCGTCCACGTTCATACTGTATCTTGTCATACATGATGTATGTCAATTAAACCTAGTGTTTTTCACTAAATTCTGTCTTCATTCTATTGTACTTAGCCCTAGTCGATAGGTAAGGTATACAATAGTCTATCTTACAGCTCTTTTCGATGTGTTTGCTTCGTTTTTCGGAACCACATTTGAATAGTATTCGTTCAGTCTCGTTCGGTATCCATTAGCGAACACGTTGCCTTTGTTTCTCCTTTTCAGAATATTTTATCAGGGTTGGAACCATTTCACAGTTCAATAGCTCTCTTGGGGATAGAAGTATTGTTTACGTGTGATTACCACTACTTACAGGTTAACAGATGTTAGGGCAATTTGCCCGGTAATATATTTAAGGGTACTGTTATAAGTTGTGTAAAGTGGTTCGCCAGAATGTGTTTTATCAGTCTAAGACTAAGGGTTACATGCACTCTAATTGCGTAATAGACTTTGAATGATTTTGAAGAGTTTACACGAAAAAAAATATTTCATTGCTTCTAATGATTGAAAAATTAATTTGCTCGACAAGGCATTTAGCGCAATGAATGTTGATGAACTGTCGAAATGATAGAATTACTACGCTGATTAATATTTGATTTACAATGCTACCTACGGCGTCAGGGAAAATACAGAAACTTAAATTAGGTATAATCAGATTGCGGGTACGATGTTTAGTTGTTTACAATTAAATAAAGTACTACACTACTTAGCTTTCACATGAATTTTATCTTAATACGAGAGCAATTTTAAAAGGTTCTTATACCTAATTAGCTGAGCTCAAGACGTGACCGAGTTTACGCTGTAATCAAACACGGATTCAGGAGAAATGGCCGCTTTCATTCCATATTGTGTGTCGTAGAAAGGTATGAATATTCACGATTTATCCATTTACCAACTAGTTTTTCCTAGAAAATATCCTATGTCCTTTGTGTGTCAAATTTCATCGAAATGAGTGAACGTTTTTCAGGCAGAGATACTTTTGTATTTATTACATTAGTATGGATTTATGAAGTTCATATTTTGGAATAGAACTACAAAATACTACATGAGCGTCATTATTTATTCAGCTGGGCCGAGTAGTTTAGACATCACGTGAATTCATACATACGGAGACTTTTGAATAAATAACTCTCGTCTCTGATATCTTTGACATTTTACTGTTGTTACTTAGACGAAAAAAGTTATATTATCTACATACTTATCCAATAAGTGAGTAAAGATATAATAAAAATATTATTTTTATATTTATTCAGAAAATAATAAAAGCCGAAAGTCTTATCATTGGGTACCCTAGGTTACGGAGGTCAGATAAGTAGGTAGGATCAGTCGCTCCATGTAAAATATTGGTATTCAGCTGCATCCGGTTTGACTGGAAGCCGACCCCAACATGGTTGGGAAAAGGCTAGCCAGACAATGATGATGGATGAATGATGAGGAAAGTTTCCTCGATGAGTTAGGCAGCGGACTGTGAATTGGACCCACATTTCGTCAGTTATGTTTTTAAGTCTCATTTAATCACACTCCGGGTTGTAATATTAAGAAATCGATGGTTAATATCAGTAGTTTTTTTTTGACATTCTTGCAGGGTAGCTGATGTTGCATGAATGTCAAATGTTTATTGATTTTGCAGCTGTAAGCCATGTTAGTTACGTTCTTCATATTTTTTAAATTTATTTATTACTAGGTTTTGCCCGCGGCGTCGCTCGCGTTAATTTAGAATTTGACAACCTAGCTATGTGAGATATTCTTTACGACCTATTCCCATACCTGCCAAATATACACAAAACATTTCATAAAAATCGGTCGAGCCGTTTCGGAGGAGTCCGACCACAAACACGGTGACACGAGATTTTTATATACATACTAGCTGTTCCCGGCATGCGTTGCAATGCACCTTTTTCCTATCCTACCTACCTACCCTACCTACCTACTTACCTACCCTTCTCTACCTACTTACCTACCCTACCTACCCTACCTACCTACTTACCTACCCTTCTCTACCTACTTACCTACCCTACCTACCCTTCCTACCCTACCTACCTACTTACCTACCCTTCTCTACCTACTTACCTACCTACCTACTTACCTACCCTACCTATCCTACCTACCCTACCTACCCTACCTTGGCTGTACCTTGGTTGGCTGTTTTAAGGGTTTTTCCGGCAATTATTCGATTTTTTCTCGCCGTAAAAACCATCCTTGAACTCCAAAGAACATTTTAAAAAAAAAATTGGCCAAATTGGTCCAGGCGTTGTTGAGTTATGCGCTTACCAACACATTTTGCGATTCATTTTTATATTATAGATAAGAAGATGTTATATGTAAAAGATTACACATAAGCTTTCCTAAATAAATTTCCTAAGTAAAGGTGAAAACCTCATCAAAATCTTTTGTGAAGTTTCAATGAACTAAGCGATCCCACCAGCAGCCACGACAAGCAACTTTGTTTCAGACTTTGTGTACATAAATACGTATACACATGTGGGTACTTTATACTTAAAACTTTTCCAAGTGATAAAAAAATACTCACGTGGATTTCGGTCTTATTTCAGCACGCGTAAACAACTGAAATAGCTTATATCTTTTCTTTATACAGGGTATAAAAACCCCCCCGTGTTCTTCCTGTAATTGCGATTTTTTTTTTGTTCTCGACCATACGTGGAAACTTTTTTGTTTCGGAGATATTGAAGGTCGAAATTGAAAGTTTTTCGCACGTTTAGAAATAAAAACTTTAAATGTTATAACTTTGCTACTGTACTGTGTTTGCACCAAACAAACAGTAGTTTCCCAGCAATATTTTTTGCGCAGTTTTATTTATTTTATTTAACAATTTATGTACACACTAAATATAGAAAAGAAGAAAGGAACAGAAAATAGTACAGTGGGTGATGCTTATTTCTAAAGAAATCTCTTCCAGCATACCTGCGAAAGGAGATAATAAAAAAAGATATGTAGACATTTTACTGAGTTTGATGTACCTACTGAATTCTTTTTGATGGCTTCATGAAGGGTCCTTTTACACCCTGTATAACGTAACTGCTATTCTGGCATATTCACACGGCACACCAACATTGACTATTGGACATTTGGAGGCGATGTCGTAAATAAGGCGATCTGAATGATTTAGTAAAGGTGTATTGACTAAGAAGTAAGAATTGAATTATGTACAATATTAAGTGCGGATGAATTTAAACAGGGCAAGTAGAGACGCGAGTCTGGCGCGGTCGCGCGGAGTGGCAGCGTGGTGCTTCGATCGTGTTTTGGAGCGCACTGGCGCGGGCGCCGGCCGACTGCCCGTCGTCCGCCTCCTCTCGCCCCCGCGCCGCGGTGTTCACCCCGCCGGCGCCTGGGCGGTAAGGAGTGTAGTGATGTGCGTCGCTCATAGTGATGTGCGACGCTACACCACCCCCCTTGGAGAATCAGACCTGTAAATGAGTTGGGAAATTAACTCTGCGACCTGACCGTGTAATTCTAACCGGTGGGTCGTCGGTGTGCTTGCAAATCCTTGCTTCGTTTTTGTTATCAGCCATTGTATAAGCTGGCTTCACTCTGTCTATGGAGACAGTTACAGGTCCTCTGTTCAATAGTACAGTGATTGTTTTTTCTGTCTTTGCTGTGACCTTATGTGGGCCTGTGTATGGTGCCTCTAGTGCTCCACGAAGGGCATCTTTGCGTAGGAAAACAAACTCAGAAGCTTCGAGGTCTTTGTGGACGAAAGTTGCCTTGGTTCCATGCCTAGATGCAGGTGTTGGTCTGATGCGAGAGATGTGTTGTCGGAGTTCTTGTATAAAGTCTGCTGGTGGTACTCGTGTGTCAGATTTAGAATGAAAGAACTCACCAGGCATCCTCAAGGTCTCACCATACACTAGCTCAGCAGCTGAGCACTGTAGGTCTTCTTTCCACGACGCCCTCATGCCAAGTAAAATGCTTGGTAGCACGTCAGACCAGGTGGGAGTGCTGTGTGACATGATGGCGGCCTTCAACGTCCGGTGCAGTCGCTCCACCATCCCGTTGGCCTGCGGGTGGTAAGCTGTTGTGTGCCGTAGCTGGGCCCCACACAGCTCACTCAGCGCCTTGAAGATTTGGGAGGTGAATTGTCGTCCTTGATCAGTTGTTATTGTTTCCGGGCAGCCGAACCGAGCTATCCAGGTCTCATAAAATGCTTTGGCGACAGTCTTAGCAGTGATATTTTCAAGTGGTGCAACCTCAGGCCACCTGGTGTACCTGTCAATAGCTGTTAAGCAATACTTGTAGCCTGCAGAAGGTGGGAGTGGTCCCACTAAATCAATGTGGACATGAGAAAATCGAGTACCAATGAGATTAAATTTCCCTAGTGGTGCAGATGTATGGCGTTGGATTTTGCTACGTTGACAGTCCTCGCAGGTTCGAACCCAGGCACGGCAGTCTTTCCGCACGGAGGGCCAGACGAACCTCTCAGTGACCAGTTTTGTTGTAGCGGTTGCCCCTGGATGGCTCAAACCGTGTAGCTGATCAAAAATGGTCCTTCGATGATCTCTTGTGACAAAAGGTCGTGGCTTGGTTTGTGTGACATCACAAAATAGTTCTAATTTCGTACCTGGGATCGGGACCAGACGTAGGTCTAAAGAAGTGCTACCCGATAAAAGGTCCTTCAGCTCCTGGTCCGTTTTCTGTGCGTGCACCAGCGTAGTCAGGTCAAGTGTAGAGATGGCTTCAATTCTGGAGAGGGTATCGGCAGTCAGGTTGTCTTGGCCTGCGATGTGCCGGATATCTGTAGTGTATTGAGAAATGAAATCTAGATGATTAAACTGGCGGGGAGTACATTTACGGTCCTTCTGTTGAAATGCATAAGTGATGGGTTTGTGATCTGTAAAAATAACAAAGTGTCGGCCTTCAAGCATGTGTTTAAAGTGTTTTACACTTTCATATATGGCGAGCAACTCCCTGTCGTAAGCGCTGTACTTAATTTGTGGTTTTGACAGTTTTTGCGAGAAGAAAGCGAGTGGTTGCCAGTCATGGTTGATTCTTTGCTGCAAGACAGCACCTATAGCAGTGTTAGAAGCATCAGTAGTCAAAGCAAGCGGTGCATCGTGTGCAGGGTGCGAAAGCAGAGTTGCATTGCACAGCTGAGTTTTGCATTCCTCGAACGCAGTAGCTTGTTCTGTGGTCCAGGTCAGGGCTGTTGAACCCTTGACGTTTGAACCAGACAGCATATCATGCAGAGGCGCTTGTGCTTCAGCTGCATGCGGTAAGAAACGCCTGTAGAAGTTAATCATGCCTAGGAAGCGACGTAGGCCTTTAGCAGTTTTTGGAAGCGGGAAATCCTGTATTGTTTTAATCTTGTCGTCCAAGGGACGTGTACCTTCGGCAGACACAGTGTATCCAAGGAATGTGACCTTGTCTTGCCCGAAAAAACACTTACTTTCGTTCAAAAGTATTCCATATTGACTTAGACGTTCAAAAAGTTTTTCCAGGTGTTCTAAATGTTCTGCTCTGCTCCTGGAGAAAACCAAAATGTCGTCGATATATGAGAAACAGAAGTCTAGGCCCCGCAGCACCTCATCCAAGAATCTTTGGAAGGTTTGGGCTGCATTCCTTAAACCAAACGACATATTGGGGAACTCGAACAGGCCGAAAGGGGTTGTAATCGCTGTTTTCTGAATATCTTCCTGGAAAACCGGTATTTGGTGATAGGCTTTGACTAAATCAAGGGTTGAATATATGGAACTACCCTCTAACATCAAGGAATAATCTTCTATGTGTCTGATGGGGTACCGGTCAGGGATCGTGCGAGCGTTGAGCGCTCGGTAATCCCCACAAGGTCTCCATCCATCCTTTTTGGGAGCCAGGTGCAGCGCTGAAGCCCAAGGTGAATCTGATCTGCGAGCAGTTCCGTCACAAATCATCTCTTCAAACTGTTGTTTAGCTATTTTCAAGCGGTCTGGTGCGAGCCGACGAGGCCTACAGAAGACAGGCGGTCCAGGGGTAGTGCGTATGAAATGAATGGTTGAATGCTTTACCTCTTTTAGGATGCCAGCGGGTTTAGTCAAAGTTGGGTACCGTGAGAGCAGTCTGTGGTATTCAGTGGTGCCAGAAATAACCTTGATGCTGTGGCATGTAGCTGTAGTCGGCACCCCAGGTGTCGAGAGGTCAGTTACCCCATCTAGTAACCGCTTATTTCTGCAATCAACGAGCAAGTTATAGAATGACATTAAGTCTGCGCCTATTATTGGCTTGTCCACGTCGGCAACCACGAAATTCCAGCTAAAATCGCGGCGGAGTCCCAGGTCCAGGTGCAACTTTAAACATCCGTACGTTCGTATGTTGGTGCCGTTCGCGGCGACTAAGTGGTAGTTGGTGTGCTTAGCCTGCGATTTCATGAATTTCCTTGGTAAAACGCAAAGATCCGAACCGGTGTCTATTAAATATTGTACCTTGGTTTTCCTGTCTGTAACATAAAGGCGGCTAGTGGATTGCAGACAGTCAGATGCCGCTTCTATTGACTGTCGGGTGCGTTTCCCGCCTTAAATTTGCATGGCTCGACACATTTGCGCGCTTTCCCGCCGAAATTATCATGATACCAACAAATACCTGGAGTCCGGTTCTGTGAGTACGATCTGCGGCTCCGGGATCGGTTTCTGTGATTGTTACCAGCTCTTTGTTGAGTGCGACCACGTGTCTGCTGCCCCACGCTAAGTTGCGCCAACTGTTGCATGACGCCATTTTGTAAGCGTGCCATGACGCGTTCTTCCACTTTCTGTAACATGTCGTCAAAATTGTTTGAATTTGAGCTTGAAGCGTTACCCTTACTAGTACTAGCTATTTGTTGCGTGTTTAGCGACATCACTTCGCAAATTTTATCGGCCATGTCGGCTGCTTCATCTAAGGTCAAGCTCCTTTGTGCGGCTAAAATTGCCTTAATTTGTGTAGGCAGGCGGCCTGACCACACGCTAAATAAAATCACGTCGGGGTCACCACTTTGGAGGCGATGTCGTAAATAAGGCGATCTGAATGATTTAGTAAAGGTGTATTGACTAAGAAGTAAGAATTGAATTATGTACAATATTAAGTGCGGATGAATTTAAACAGGGCAAGTAGAGACGCGAGTCTGGCGCGGTCGCGCGGAGTGGCAGCGTGGTGCTTCGATCGTGTTTTGGAGCGCACTGGCGCGGGCGCCGGCCGACTGCCCGTCGTCCGCCTCCTCTCGCCCCCGCGCCGCGGTGTTCACCCCGCCGGCGCCTGGGCGGTAAGGAGTGTAGTGATGTGCGTCGCTCATAGTGATGTGCGACGCTACAGACATTTATCTCAATTCTCACCGGGGGTCACGGGTGCCCCATACGTCACTAGCAGAATGCACCGCACGCTCCGCGGTTACCCCTTTTCACGGTCCATGAATTTTCAGGCTCTAGTACCTACACAATATTGGGCGCACTCTGACGTGTAAGAGCGAAATGGTTGGGAGTTTTAGTGGTGGAATGAAAATGATACGGTACCTACGCAATCAAAGTGGCGGATACAAATTAGGTTTGTTAGTTTAGTAGTAGAGGAGCTCGTGGCTAAATAATAACAGCCGCTCGGGTCGATCTTTAGGTTAAGCCGTGCTTGCCTAGGTTGGTCTGTGGATGGGTGACCATTACATACCGAGTTTCCCCCATGCCTCGGAAATCACGTTAAGCTGTTGGTCCCGGGTGTCATTTGTAGATCTTTGACAGTCGTTAGGTAGTCAGTAGCCCATAAAGTCTGAAAACCAGTCTTACCAAGAGGTATCGTATTACCCAGTACTAACTGGGTTGTGGAGGTCAAATAGGCAGTCGCTCCATGTAAAATACTGGTATTCAGCTGCATCCGGTTAGACTGGAAGCCGACCCCAATATATTTGGGAAAACGTTAGGCAAATGATGAGTTTAGTAGTAGATGCGAGGTGGGTAATGAGTTGTTTGGAGAGTAAGTATCTTCTATGAACTGCTACACAAAAATGATGTGAAATAATGAAAAAAAATCCGGTCAAATTCGAGTCGGACTCGTGCATGAAGGGTTCCGTACTAATCCGAACCATCGTAGTAGGAGAACCCGTTTAATTTATTTTTATTACTTGTTGTTATAGCTGCAACATTTATTCATTTGCATTCTGTGAAAATTTCAATTGCCAATTACGGATCATGAGATACAACCCGCTGACAGATAGACAGACGGACGGACGGACAGCGGAGACTTAGTAATAAGGTTACGTTGGTTACCCTTCAGGTACGGAACCCTAAAAAGGGGTGTTTCTCCATACATGTAACAGACGGTTGAAAAAATATATTTCTATGCATATAAAAACTGTGTGGGGTGTTTATCGACAGTTCTTAATAAATGATATCGACGTTCCTAATACACTTTTTTTCGTAAGTCAATGATTAATGATACATTTGCTACCCGTAAAACGTTTTATGAGTAAGGGACATTTACATCCATGGGCGTACCCACGGTGGGGCAGGGTGGGGCAAGAGCTCTCTGACCCGAAGCTAAGAATTTTTAGGCAAAATTAATATAATGACAAAATTAAATATTCTTTTGGTTACTTTAACATTTTTCACATTAAAATAAAAACTTGGGTCAACAATGACAGAAAACCGTCTTGTCTCTGTATCTTGTATTGTCTGAGTGTGCATAGAAAGAGGGTTCTGAAACCACAACATACATTTGAAAAAGATATTTTAGCTAGATTTAGTCAGAACCCTCGCAAGTTATTATTTAAATGGTGTACTGCAGTCAATAAAACGTATCAGTCAGTAAATAAAAAGCATTTTTAATTTCCTACTACACATATTTAGTTTATTTACTTCCGCCCCACCCCTTAGAAAATGCTGGGTACGCCCATGTTTACATCCTATATCCGCCGAAAAGAACAGCTATCTACCTGTATGATATTTTCAAGAGAATAGACAATCACCCGTTTAACAAATAACCGTTATTCCCGTTGGTAGCAATCAACAAAATTGTCCCTGTTGTAACAAAAAAGAGTGCCATGCATATTTCATAGCACAATAAATTCCACGATGAATATTAGTCTCCTGGACACCTCGTTTATCTGTTGGACTTTTTTGTTTTCGTTTACATACCCATTTTTTATTGTGTACGGGTATTTTGGCAGTGCCTAACACACAGTGTACTGTCGACGGGGTTATTTATAGCGTTCGTACCTGACCATTGTTTGTTTAATAGATTTGTTATGAGCTAGAGTCCGACAAATTATCCTAATTCTTTTGGGAATATTTAGGTAGTGAATTTGTTTAGGCTGTAAAAAATGTAATAATATTGCCTATTTTATTTCATTTAAGTATTTATTTATATAAATATTAGGTACATTTTTAAATATTCTAATATAAAACAATATAAAAAACATTTAAAAATATAAAAAATACTAGCCCACCAGCATTGGGAACAGGGTCCGAGCCGCCGGTGCGGTGGTCAGGGCTCTTGAGAGAAGAACCTCCTAACAATACGCGCTGTGTCTAGGAGTACCGCTTTCTGAACCAAGCCCTTGATCCAGCTGCCAAGCGCGAGCCTCCTCAGGTGTTGGTCGAGGCTCTTGATATATTGCTTATTATTATTATATATTCTACAAACTCAAAACACAAAATGGTAAGGTACTGTAAATAAATATTAAATTCATTCATTCACTGAACGAATGAATTTAAGATTTCAAAACCACTGGGTCTAGAAGAATGAAATGCCTTATGTTCATTATAACTTTAGCGAAAGTTAACTCTAAGAAAGGATTGCGAAAATTCATCGGGATGTAACTGTGTATGGAAGTTATTTTTTTTTTTCAGTACACGACTCGTAGAATACCGTTGTCAAATCATATCATTCAATATCAAACTGGGGGTTTCTATGACGTCTTAAAGCAGTTGTAATTCCAGTGTGAGAATTAGACAGAGCTATACAGGTTTTTACCACACTGGAATAAGATTAAAACAATACTGCTTTAAGACGTCATGGTAGGTCACCTGGACTGCCTCGTTGGTCTAGTGGTCGCAAGTGCGACAGCTGAGCATGAGGCCCTGGGTTCGTCTTCTGCTTCGTGTCGCTAGCACGACAATTTTAACATATTGTCAGCCCAGGACCTCGCCTCCTCCACGTCACTGGGTTCAATTCTCGGGTCGGACAAAGTGTTATTGGGTTTTTCCATAAGGAATTTCGCAGTAGCAGCCATCGAGCCTGGATTTATGCCCGGTTGATGGCAATAAGCCATCATTACATGGGACTTAAACTTAACTGGCGATATGTGGGTTTATATTCAGTCAAAAAAGTATCGGGAATGGATTATTTGTTTATGGTTCCAAATTAATTTTGTTGTTGTTAGATTGGCACAACTGTTTTCCATTTTGGCGGGGAGTTTTAGTTGCATCTGTTATTTAGATTAAATTATTAAATCCTTAATTTCAGACAGCATAACCCACACAGTGTTAGTACATACAATTGCTTAAAACTATGGTAGTATCTAGTGTGTATTGCGAATTTCATAATGGACAAAAACATCGAACAAAAAGTTTGTCTTAAATTTTGCATCGCCAATGGAATTTTGTGTTCGGAGTCCCTGAAAATGTTACAGGAGGCTTACGATGAATCGTCTTTATCAAAAAAACGTGCTTATGAGTGCTACAAAGCGTTCAAAAGCGGTCGAGATGTGATGGAAGATTTGTTTCGGTCTGGTAGGCCATCAACGTCTTCAACTGAAGTTAGCTTATACTTCAAACAAAAAATAGTGACTGAAAATCCTCATTCAAGTTTGATAGAGATAGCCGCTTAACTTTCTGTCTCTCACAAGTGGATCCCTACCATTTTAAATAATCACTTGGGTATGAAACATGTTGCCGTTCGGCTAATCCCAAAAGACTTGAATTTTCTCCAAAAACTCAATCGCATAAGAGTCGCTGAGGACAAGCTAGAACGAGTCAATTCTGACTCAATATTCATGAAAGCATTGTTACTGATGACGAAACGTGGGTTAACGGGTTTGACATGCAAACTAGTCAACAAGCTTCAAAGTGCGCCTTCCAACTGAACCGAAACCGAAAAAACCACGCCAAAGTCGATCAAAAGTCAAAGTCATGTTGACCGTTTTTTTTTATTATCGCGGTGTTGTGCACTCGGAATTCTTGCCGGAAGGTCAAACAGTAAATAAAGAATATTATTTGAGCGTTATGCGGCTTTTAAGAGAGCAAAATCCGACGAAAAAGGTCAGATTTGTGGAAAGAAAATTCATAGTGAACGAATTTTTACCAAAAACTCAACAAATACCATCGAGCAACCACCTTATTCACCAGAAATGGCTCCAGCCGACTTCTTTCTACCGCTGCCGACTCTTTTCTTTTCGTGTCGTTTCTGAAGAAGCATACTTTGATGGCGATAAAATAACTTTGGATGAATAACTAACATTTTGTGTATTATTATTGATCGTTTCCCGGTAGTTTCTTGATAAAAGAGTAATATTAGATACACCTCTGCCTAACCCTTCGGGGATTACAGGCTTGATGTTATGTTATAATAACAGAACAAGGCATAAACATAAGGCGCGGCTCGCTCCTGAAATGTCTCTGTAGAGTTGCCACGCAGCTAATTATAACGATATTTTATTAATTGTAATTAAGTCCCTTGCCGTGCTTCGTGTTAGGTACAGGTATCTCTTCCTGCCGGTAGCGGTGCTTTGTTAAAGAGGACTCAGATTTTATGAAAAGGAGACGTATACAAGGTGTAAACAGACCCTTCACGAAGCCGTCAACCAAGCATTCTGTACATCAAACTAAGTAACTCTACGCAAACATTTTTGCTGGGAAACGACTTTTTTTTTGGGGTGAAAAATCACGTTTTACGGTAAAACTCAATGTAACGCACTCAACACTTATATAAAACGGGTCATGGAGTTAATTAAAGTAAAGTTAAAACCTTTAAAAGAGGAATTTAAAAAAAAACTTGTGAAAAAATTGGAACTTTGACCTCCAATATCTCCGTAACTAGAAGGTTCCCAGGTATCGTTCAGAACAAAAAAAATATCGCGGGGAGAACAAGTGCCTTTCGGCTTCGTTAAGGGTCTTTTTACACCCTTTGTGTTATTGCTATCAACAAGTTCTTTCCAAGTGTGGAGATTTTGTAGTACCTACTAGTGACCCGCCCCCAGGTTTCGAACAGATTTCAGCACATGACAAAACATCTCTGTTATTTATTAATTTATTGTACAACCTACACATAAATCTTCCAAGAGAAATGTTCTAACTAAATGATAATTTAGGAGAACAAATTAAAATATTTAGGTGTCCATTTCGAAATAGACTTACTTTATGAAATAGCCAAACTGTGTCATGTAAAGTCATGTATCTTTATTTATTTCTGCAAAATAAAGTAGTAAAGACTTGTACTATTATGTACTCCGTGGTAAAGATAACTTTTTACTACCTCTAAGGGAATTAATAGATAACCGTTAACACAGTAGTGAAGTAAAAGCACACAACGTACTTTTACTTCACCAAAACTTTTAACGACAACATTATCGTAGAACAGAAACCATCATCTAACTTAATGTTATCATTATTCTTTTCACGGACCATAGAGTAGAGCTAAATCCGTAGACAAGTATAGAGGCGTTATATAAGAAAATATGATATATCTTTGATGCCCAAGTAATGCGATTCCACCCTGTGGGCCCAACGTAATCAACCGAGGTGGTTACCTCGCGTATGCCTTCTCAAATTTAAATGTATTAATATTTTCGGCTCCACATCAAAAAGAGATAGAAGTGGATCATGATTTAAATAATTTTACATACCTACCAAAGTTACCTTCTATGCAAATGGGATGTTGACTTAGTACGAAACGATACAGCTAACTACAGGATACAATGAGGTTATGTTCTAGACGTGACGTATACATTCCTATCGTCCAATTTAACCTTGGCTTCGCCTGACATTGTTCTTGTTATTAAGCACTTACAAACACATACGCGTTACATATCTATAGATCTGTATGTCTCCGTTACCACGTAGGAGCTCGGGAATATTCGGAGAACCGAATTCCGAAATTAAACCAGATGTTTGTCTATTAAGTACTAGTGCTCTCCCCGACTTGCCAGCAGATGTGGTTCCCAAGCTAGTGAGGTATCGATGCAAATATTCGACACGTTTCCGCAAACGTCTTTACATTTTTAATACTCGCTACGTTCCCAACGAATAAGGATGTAACATTTGTCGACGGTGAGATAAAATCTAGCGGACCGAACTACCTTTCAGATTTTTCTCCTTTGTATGTCGTAAACAGCTTCCTATCTTGAAAATTTTATGTCGAACCGTGTTTCGGTAACAACTGTGTACCTACCTGAAAGACTTTCTAGAATTGTGGTAGACTGTTTTGTGAGATACATTCTTTTTTTTTCTTTTCTTTTGTCGACATGGCATCTCGCAGGTCAACCTACAAGGCTGGCTTCTGCTTAAATGGACTATGACATACTTACATTTAAGTAATAGATCCTACCCATTTTATCATGGTTCTAAAAACGGTGAAGGAAATCAGCATGAGGAAACCTAATCACGACCTAGAACTCGAAGACACTTTCACCCCCGCACTGGACCCTCATGGTGATTACGTATCTCCCTCTAACAGAGCGTAGGCCTGTGTTCCAACAATGGGACCGAACCATATGCTATCAAATTCACTGAACAACTCATTATGTTTGGTAAACATAGTTTAACTAACCATAGCTCACAGCCAATCATCAATTAGTAAGCCTAATGCCAACGGCCTTGTTAACTTGTTGCCGTATTGGTTGTTATGTGGCTAGTTATATACCTATGTACATAAATATCGATTCCACTAAATGTTACATATGCACGTACCTATGGTTTCTGCGTACATTTGGAGCCATAGATTGCAATCTCAAATGGTAAATTAGTCGAAGCGTGTAATTATAATATGCTGTGCCGAGGTATTATGTTCGTGCTTCAGTGTAAGGCTCAGCTTGGTTAATTAACTTTATATATTCACGCTTTTCAATTACGGAGAGAGGATATTGACTTCCGTGGTTTTGTTTTGATGTTAAAATCCATAATTGAGTTGTATATAAAAACTTTAATTATTATACTATTCATCATCTGCCTAGCCTTTTCCCAACTATATTGGGGTCGGCTTTCAGTCTAACCGGATGTTGCTGAATACCAGTATTTTACATGGAGCGACTGCCTATCTGACCTCCACAACCCAGTTAGTACTGGATAATACGATACCCCTTGGTAAGACTTGGTTGTCAGACTTTTTGGGCCATGACTACCTAACGACTGTCAAAGATCTACAAATGACACCCGGGACCAACGGTTTAACGTACTTTCCGAGGCACGGAGGAAAATCGGTATGTAATGGGTGGTCACCCATCCATAGACCAACCTAGGCAAACACGGCTTAACCTAAAGATCAACCCGAGCGGCTGTTATTATTTAGCCACGAGCTCCTCAATTATTATACTACTCATACCAATATTATAGTAGTAGTACTAGTAAACAAAAAACAAACTCCGGATTTTTCCCGACCACTATGCGTGCAAAGCCGCGGGCAAAATCTTTATCTATATTTTTCTAACAGCACGTTCGATCCACAATTCATTAGATAGATTGCATCCGGATTCTCGAAAGCTGGTATTTTATTTACAAACACCAGTACCTAACTACTAGTAACCCAAGCAGCAAAAACTAGTACTATAAAGAACCATAGAACGTTTTGTAAAAAACTGTTCTTGGTCCTATAAAACCCCAAAGAACGTATCTTTTATTCGGAAGTGGCGCATTTATATCTCTGTTCAGTGACAAAATAATTGTATTGCAGTGTTCCAAATGACGAAACAGTCCAATAAAATCTATGTAACAGTGATGCAGGTCTCAAAATAATGATGTACTGGCTACTGTAGGACCTTTTATAGTACTTTTTCATACTATACAAGAGTTTAGTTTCCTTTACCTCACATTTTTCATTCACTATACATTATTTTACATTCGTGTTAGTGCAGAGTACAAAAAATTAATAAAATAATTTTACAAAAGCATACAAGCAATCTGAGGTGAGTAAGATTTTATTTTGTTATTATAATATTAGTCTATTACGGTGGAAATGATGTGCGACTGCAGGTTTACTGATAAACTAGGGATAGGTTTACCATGAATTTAAAGTGCCCCCTCGAATTGTTGAGCTTTTACTAAAATATTTATCATATAAAATGATTTCGATTTTTTAAGAGCCATTATAGTACTTGCCGTGACAATGTTTTCACTGTCAGTCATCGTGGATTCAACCTAAAATTGGGGTTATGTGTGAGCATGACTGAATATATAATACACAGTGTTTTTTTACTATTTTTCTGAAGACCATAGGTAATGAAAAAAACTTGATTATAAACTGATTACTGACGAATAGTGTGAATTAATCATGTAACCAGTTTTTTTCTTTCGGGAAGAATTTACGTAGTTATATCAAGTTTTACGTACCTAGTGTTTATATTTCTTTATATATAGTGCCTATGTTTGTATCTAATAGCATTACTGGACTTAAAAGCAATACCTTTATAAATATAAACTACAGTCAACATTGTGTTTTTTCAGTGTACCTAATGGACGCCAATATGGATATCGATAGATTTCTTAGTCGAGTCGATTTCATGATGCTTGCAGCAGCGGAATGGCCGTGGAAAATCACACATTTTATATTAAGTGCAAACTGTGGATTACATACTAATTCATCTTTACCGAGTCACTTCACCATATACAGGGTGTAAACAGACCCTTCACGAAGCCGTCAACTAAGCATTCTGTACATGGGTCGATCTCCAGAGGCATTTTTTTGCGTGTCGGACGGGATAAACCCATTTTAAAATCGAAAAACGTTTTCAAAATATTTTTTTATAGACAGTTTGGTGTCTAATCTACGTGGTACAAGGCTAATATTATGAATAAGTTTATTATAAATATTTATAAAAAAAATTTAAACCCTAAAATCCTGATCGCTCTGGGTTGACCCAACTCCCGATTGAATGAAAAAAATATTCTTTAACTTTTTAATGAGAAGGATCTTATGAAACAACTTATTTAGATTACATAACAAATAGTTAATCTTCCTAGTAATAATTTTTTTTTTGTTATATTAACAATAATTTTGCCACAATTTGAATTTAAAATCGTGACCGGGCATTTTATCTCATCGCTCTGCGCTGAGGTAAAACATCGCCCTCATCCATAGTTACGCATTATAGACACTCTATTCCCCTCCCGCGGGGCAGCGTCGGTAGTGGTCTAACCGCCGAGGACGATACCTGTGTGCCAGGTTCCCGCATTCCAACATTACGAAGGTAAGTTTATGATTGCTCTGGATTTGGTTCTCGAATTTTATGATTGCTATTGCACGTTATTTAAATTCAATAGTAAGCTTGCGAATGTGTTTGTTATGTGAATTAAGTGATCGTTATGATGTTGTTTATGAGACGTAATCACAACTTTCTACTGCTTTTAAATTTGGCTATATTTATGATTTTGTGATTTTTTCTGATCGCTATGGCTCTGATTGCTCTGTCCAAAAAGACCAGAGCGATGATATTTTAGATTAATTGTACGTTATAAATCTATTTTAAGTAGTAGTACCGGACTGTAATAATGACAAACGATGAACTATGCATTTTTTTTCAATAACCTTGAATGTCCCACTGTTGGGCAAAGGCCTCCCCCATATCCTTCCAGGTACTCTTCTCCTGCGCCACCTCAAACCAGCCTTCGTGATGCGCGTCTAGATCATCTCACCACCTCTTTCTAAGCTGGCCTTGGCGGCGCCGTCCGTCGTCAGGCATCCATCGTGTTGAAACCTTTGCCCAGCGGTCGTTATGCATGTGGCTCACGTGACCCGCCCAATCCCATTTGAGCCTAGCAGCCTTTTTGCCTACGTCTGCAATTCCGGTTTTTGAGCGCAGCGTAGTGTTTCATATTTTATCTGCTCTCTGTACACCCAGAATGCTGCGCTCCATTGCTCTTTGGCAGACTCCAAGGCGAGACTTTTACGATTCGGTGAGTGACCAGGTCTGAGCACCGTAGGTTAGGACGGGCAGGATACACATGTCGATGAGTTTGCACTTCAGGGACATCGGCAAATCTCTCTTCATTAGCGTCTTCATGGACCAGTAGCTTTTCCAGGCGTTGTCGATACGGCGATCGATTTCCTTTTCCTGCCTGTTTTCGAAAGAAACTAACTGGCCCAAGTAGATGTACTCATCGACATAGTGAACTATGCATATAACCTTTAATTTATAACCTTTCCTGGGTTTCTTCGGATAACCTAAACCCATAAACAGATTTTGACGTATTTTACCTTGATGATACCTTGCATTTAGCTACCACAACTGTAACCCCTTCTCCAAAATTTAATCGCAACTATTGTTGCAGTTTGAAATCATGCCTCGAAATAAATTATCTATTGAAGAAAAACGTCTTAGGAAGAAATAGGCTGAGCGTCGTAGAATGGCCAAGATAAAAATAATCCAGATCTATACGCACAATGGCTTGTAAAGTCAATAATACATTTCTCTTACATATAATCTTGTACACGTACACTGAATATGACAGAAAACGGCTAAATAAATAATATTTTATCCATATTTATTTTTTTGTTTCACTGATTTCACCATTTATGATCACTCTGGCACCAATTATGATTGCTCTGGTCGCGAAATTTTTTGAACTTAAATATTTCCATAACTGTTTGTGTAAATTGAAGGCCACTAGTAAAAATATATCATTTGAATATCATTATTTTTAATGAGATATGTAATTACCATTAAATATCAATATCTGAAAAGCACCAGAGCGATCACACGAATACGCCCGTTTTGGAGATTGACCCACATCAAACTAAGTAACTCTACGCAAAAATTATTGCTGGGAAACGACTTTTTTTTTTGGTGTGAAAAATCACGTTTCACTGTAAAACTCAATTTTACGCACTCAAAACTTAGTGCTGATGGATGCTATGAATAGTTAATGGGTCATGTAGTTAATTAAAGTAAAGTTAAAATTTTAAAAAGTGGTTTTTTAAAAAAAACTTGTGAAAAAATTGGAACTTTGACCTTCAATATCTCCAGAACCTGTGGTTTTCCAGGTATTGTCTAGAAGAAAAAAATGATCCCAATAATGGGCAGAATATGTGGTTTTCGTTTTCGTTAAGGGTCTTTTTACATCCTTTATAAAAGAAATATGGCCCAATTATTAACTGAATTATTTTTCTGGTGTCGGGGTTGCGATTTTATGGCTATTTATGACCATTATCCTTCCGATGAATGTCGGCTTTGCAATTAAATAACATTCTCATACATAAAAAATCTTTAAAATCTATTGAGAAATCAGCCCTTAGACTCCTGTTTTATACTAGCTTTAAAGTGAATATTCTAACATTTTATATTTTTGACATATTTTCGAGTACCTGATATTGTATAAGCTGAGTTAATTATGTGGGTTGATTTTAACGTGAGATCAAGACTGATAGGAGAATGAGAAATTAAAGATTTTTCTTTTTTAGTTCAAAATAAAGAACCATTTAATTAATAAAGATTTTTATTTATAGACCATCTGCGTAAACAACCTTAGAAATAGTAAAATGTGTTTATTACAGTATGTAATAATGGCACAAAATAAGTTGTTGAGTTGTAAGAGATCGAGATAAGTTTACACTTTACTTTATTGCGTCAACTCTGAATAATCTTTGAATTTTGTTCATGTGCTTAGTTTTGCATTTATATATGTTCAAATATGAAGATTTTATTGGAGTTTTAAAGACGTCCTCAATAGGTTCAACACGATTTCCATTTTGTACGGAACCATTTCCCGTAATTGTGATTGTGAATGCACGTCGCATTAATTCCGTATCAAAATGTCTGAATATTGCTGTAAAAGCGAGCCAATAATCCTTTTTGGGACTTAACTGTCATATAATAGAAACATTTATCTACATGTATGTGCCACTTTTGCGTCACTATAGTGATAAATACCCATTTATAATACTAACAAGCGAGTTTCTAGGCACCAAAAAAGTTGTTATACAATAATTCTGCTCTATTATAGTGTCTGTGTGATATGCTTATCGGTAAAATTATAAGATGCATCTAAAAACTATTATACTACACTTACGTTCTATAAGCGTGATCTGAAATTAGACTACATCACAAAAACACTCTATTGTAAAGTCTTTGTGACTACTAACGCCCACGTACTATAGCAGCGATCTGAATATCCACAATATCACAATATCGCCCTGTAGTTGAGTGTTCATCACTGCTATAACGAAACTACTATTGCAGTTCGTTTGGAACCCTTATTACACTAATCAGATAAATAAAGGCACCTGGTAACAATTTTATAGAGCAATATTATTATGTATTAGTTATATTAGAACTTGCTATAGTACTTGACTATAACGGTTGTATAAAATGGCGTAGTAAACGTTTACATCCTTTGTTTATACGTATTTTTAGCTCTATAAGCATTTAGAGCAATAATGTACTGTCGAACGCTTTTATACAACACCCTGGCACCGCTAAAACCTTAATAAATCGTTTATAGAGCTTTTTAGAGTTATGAGCTGAAATAATAGGACTGAATTGCTGGTTGGGAACTACTCTACTTTGATTATTTTTACCCAATTGCGAAACGTCAGGGTTGTTTTTTTCCCTCAAGTCCAGAACTTTTTCATTTAATTAATAAATTAGCTACCTTTTAGCTAACTTTTACTGCGCAAAACTAAGCCAGGTGCAGATTTATGTGCACTGAAATAATTTTATGAATCATCTCTGTGAAAACTTCAGCCGGGACGAATGAACGTAACTTAATAAAAACTTTAGGGGTGGTACACACCCGTTCGGACCGATTCGGCAGTATTTCTGGAACAACAAAGCCTACCGAAAGCAATTACTACGTACATTCCGCTTTTTTTTTCGGTAGGCGCCGATCGGCAAACTCCGTTCGGAATCTACTATCGTTGAAACATGTTTAGGTCGGGTCGGCAAGCCGCTTAGCTTTACTGAACGTATATCTACAAATAAAATTATGACATGTGATAGATTACCTACAGCCTCCACAGTTACTCTCACAAAGAACAGGTCAAGATCCCAGCAGTAAGAACATTATGTTAGTCTCCTTACCACATTCACTTTTGTCACTCGACTGTGCCGAATCATGCCGACCGACTGACATCGTGTGCAGGAACCCTTACTAAAGACGCCGTACCGCCTGACAGTATTACCTTCTTCCACTCACAGTGATTTACGGAATTCCTGGAAATCCAAGACGTCACGTAGACGAAATATACTTTGAATTAAAGCCAGACGAAACAGATAGAGTAAGCCAGAAATTACTTGGACATATCCCTTAATGTAATTGCTCAGGTCTGCACAAATCTTATAAGGTTGTAGGCTAGTTATTCAGGGACGGTGAAGCTATGGCATTAGAAAGATTATTTTGAACACGATATTGATTTTAGAACGAATCGTAAATATATAGAGGTTTATACTTTTTTTTGCATTACACTAGACTGCACATTAACAATACACTGGAATCATAGATCTATGAATATGTACCTAATACAGAAATATTATGCTCATTTTTGTGAGCTTTAGTAAAATTAAAAAACCTGACTGAAAAAACTGAAAAGCATAAAACAAGCACATTTTAAATTAAACAAAAGTTAAAAATATGAAAATGGAATAGGCCCCGCCTGCTTCCAACTACTTTTTTATTGCCAGCTTTTTAGTTTAGTAACGTGAAAGAATTCGCAGACGATTTAACTTTTTTTATTATATGATTTGTCACTTTGAATTACTTTTAAACGTATAAGTTGTATATATTTTTGTAATCACCCTTTAAATCCCTTTATTTTGATACCCTACTCGATGATATCGGAAGAAAAAACAACTTCGAACGCTATGATATATGGCCCCTAAATCCGCCATTTTTCTTTGTTTTCCAATGTCACCAGTGACACTCGCGCCACCAAGAAGAATCTATAAAATAACCAATGACGAACCTATAATATATCCAAATCCGTTCATCCGTTTAGGAGTTACGAGGGAACATAGAAACAGACATACATACATACAGGTTAAAAATATAACCCTCCTTTTGGGCTTCACCGCAGTCGGGTAGAAACAGACCCAACAGCATTTAAATAAGTTGTAATGGTTCGTCTGAAAATGTTCGTCATCTCTGACTTGAACAACATTTGGTCCCCTGTGGCTATGGTTAAGTGATTAGACCAGAATGCACGGTAATGCACCTTCGGTTCCAAACCTCGGCAGAGTGACTACGCTTCATTTGCCGGAAGCGCGTCAATCTAGCCCCCAGGCCACATCTATAATTCAAGTCTGAAAGTTACGGGAACTACAGGAAGTCTAATTTTCCGTCGCTGAGGAAGGAACAACTTTGTAAAGACATATTCCGAGGTAGAAGTTTCCGAAATGCTTTCGTTGTTTTAAGTGATTGAAGATTTTGAGTTTTAGAAGTTTTCAGTATGTAAAGTGTTTTAATATTCGGGTAGTTTAACCTGGTTGTAAAGAATAGAAATGATGAAGTGCTTCTGAGATATTGCTATGAGGGTGGTGTTGGTAATTTTCATAGGTAGTCTGTCAGTTTCTTTTTACTCTTTAAGGTCTGTAGTAAAGTTTGATTGGTGTATTAACATAGGTATCTATTGATCTAATTTAATGCAAAAACATCCAATGGTGGCAAATCAGGACGGGTGGTTATCGACTGCTTTCAACTGGGTTGGATTGGAAGCCAACATCATTCTGTCTAGCCCTCTTCCAACTACTAGGTATTTAAGTATTTGGGAAAAGGTTGGACAGATGATGACGATGTTTGATTGTCGGCAGGCGCTTGCGCAGGCGGGGCCCCGGGGGGCGGTGCGCGCGGCGCAGGCGCATGGCGCTGCTGTACCGCGCAACGCGGCTCAAGGACCGCGCCGACACCCACGTGTTCACCTTCGTGGTGACGCGCTCCGCCACGCGCGAGCCCGACCGTGATGTCACCTCCAAGGACTTCTGCTGCGCGCACCAGCGCTGGGCCGTCGCCTTCAGCCGCACAGATGCGTCGCTCGGTTAGTAGCTAGCCTTCACCAGTCTTATGATACCTCTAACCTCGTAATGGAGAAACGTCAGAACTTGATTTCACACAGTTAGAATATTCCTAATATTGTTGCAGGTGTGTACTTGGTGTGGCGGGGCGCTTGTGAAGGCATGCGGGTGTACGTGGACTTCACATTCACGCTCCTCAGTCGTGACCACTTTACGGCTAACGAGGGTTTTTCTGGAAAACAGGTGCGCTTCAGCGCAGGATGCGCAGCGCAAGGGCGCGGCCGCTGCGTGTCCATCGCAGAACTCAACACCAAGTACGCGGATGCGCGCGGTGAGTTCCAGCTGGAGCTCAGCATGTCAAAAGTGCGCACGCTATACTCTTGTGAACTGCGCGCGCCTCGCCTTGACACACCACCCATAGCATTCGCCGGCTTCGATTGGCAGGTCTCGGCTACCGGTGGCGGTGGCAAGGAGCCGCTGACTCTAAGGCTGATGAGATTATCAGGCGAAGGACAGCGCTGCCGTGTTCGATATGCTCTTGCACTCGGCGAGGGCGAGAGAAGACTACACTCGGGGCCACTAGAGTGCGTATGTGACGCCGATGGTCGCACGCCGCCTTGGAACCCGCGGCCGCCGTCGCGGCTACTAACTAAAGGAGTCCGACTGACAGTGGAACTAGTGTGGGCACGCGCGCTGGCCGAGTTGGCGGTGCCGTCGGCAGGGCGTGCGGCCACGTGCTACGACCGCGACAAGCAGGCGTGGGCGGTGCGCTGCGACATGCACTCGGAGATGGTGCGGTTGCACATGCTGTATCGCGACGTGCATCACGTGCCGCGCAACCACCTGCGCTACGTGAGCTGGTCGGCGTGGCTGGTGCGCACGGGCGCCGCGGCCGGCGAGCCCGACGCCGAGGAGCTACCCGGCGCACCCTTCGAGCATTACTACGCGCAAGACAGCGCCGACGAGGGGCTCATGATGGAGACGGCCCTGCGCGTCGAAGACATGTCGCGCCCCGGAAGCGCCTTCTTGCACCCGGGCGGTGAACTTCGTGTACGCCTCGAGTGGGGCGATACTTATCTACTCTTTCAAGCTACTTATCATGTCTATGATGACCTTTGTCGACTACACGCGCATCAGATGAGGTAGGTATGATTGCTGCTGGTGCAACTGCCTCGTTAATGTTTTTCATAAATAATGACAAACTAAATGTTTTCAGGCGCGAGATTGCCGTTCTTCAGGCGGAGAACTATTCTCTGGAGCGACAACTGTTCAGCTACCAGAAGAGCCTGGCGTACGCGCAGGCGCAGGCAGGCGAGCCGGCGGTGGCGGAGGCGAGCGGGCGGCGCTCGCCCGCAGAGCGTTCGCTCTCCACCGACACGGAGTACGCGTGAGAAGGGCCTGAGGACCTACCCTCGTCGTCGCCTTTGACGTCGCCCGTTCTCTACTCTTCTATCTTTTCGACTGATTCTGACGTTTTTGAGCGATTTATCTATTTTTCTAGACGTTTTATGGCGAGGTGCGCCCTCGTCCGCACCGCTTTCCGCCGGTCGCCTGCACTCTCGCCGCTCGATTCTATCGATAGCCGATAATTATACTCGACTACTTTTCTATTTGTCTGTACATAAAATATATTTAGAAGATATTATATATTATGTATATTTCTTAACTTGAAACTCGAATTCATATACTGCAACAGTCGATTTATGAATAATAAAAAAAAAGTCCGTAAAATAAATACCAATTTTGTCTCTTTATTTGTATCTTCATTCATTATCCCTAACATCATAATTTCTATTTGCAAAAGTAGAAAGGAACGCTTTTGTCACATATTAAACATTTTCCCAATTACTAAATAATTGCATGAGAACAAAATCTTTTCTCTTCGCTCAGGCGCGCTAATCTCCTATCAACAAACCAGTCTTCAGCACACCACGCTTAAAATCAAAATTATTCTTGTACGGAACGCCAAGCGTCATCTGTCAAAAATGTAATGTCAAACCAATCTGACGTCAAAACCACATTGTTGTGTGATTTGTATTTGTGCAAAAATAAGTCTATTAGAACGTAGAAATGGCTCAAGGCAAAACAAAAGTAAAGAGCAAATTGCCGGCAGGCACAAAATCTAAGAAAAACAAGGGTAAAGCAGGCAAGGCGGTAGCTAAGCGTCCAAACGCGCCAGTAAAGAGCAAGAGTGCCGTGCAACGGAATAAGATGAAGACTAATGTTACAAAGATGGTGAATGCTGCAGCTGAACAGCAGTTGCGAGCACTGGCTACGACCACACCGCAACTGTCTGCAGCACAGCAACGCGTTGCTTCGGCCCCTACGGCCCCAACACCTGCCAAGTAACCTCACTTCAATAGAGACGGATAAATAGTCAAATTGAAGACGTTCGCCTCGTGTTAACCATTGACCGGAACAGGTAACTTTGTGATCGATGTTCTTATATGTATATAAATCAGCATAATGTTCCTGCTGCTTGGACCAGCTCTTCCAGACCCTAGCCCTCTTCTCTGTAAGAGGCAGTGGACTGTAATCAAGGCCCACCAGGTCCACTGTATCAGGCAGGTTTCTTGTACAAGACTATTATTATCTTAGAACAATGTGTAGATCATACACTGTCTTTAAGTGTATTGATCATGAATTCAAGTGTTCATACCGAAATTGACTGTAAAAATGTTAGCGTTAAGTTTAAATTGTTTCTAATAACTGAAATGTTTTCTAGCACAACAGTGTAAAGAATCATTTTAATTGCAAATTTATTAATCCTCAACATGTTATAGGTTTTCTTTGTTTCATGTTTTCATTACCATTTCTATGTTAAGTCACTTGTCAGACAACGTAATGACAGTGAGGTAAAGCGGCCCATTATTAAAATCAATTAATTCTAAGATAATACAAAATGGTATCTGAAACAAAAGTTAAGCTAAAAGATAAACTTGTAAGATAAATAGCAGTCTTATAAAATATTTTCTATAATCTATGTAAAAACAGATATTTCTCACCTTTTGTAAAACTGTTAATGATCCTTTCCTGTTCTTACTTTCAATGTGTCTTAATTATTACTTATTGTAATTATAAACTTGTTAAATATAAGTAAGAAAAACTTAGTCTAAAAATAAATTATTTTATTTTATTTGTTTTCATTTCTTTATTTACGTCTTCTCCTTTTACTATGATAAAAGAATAATAAATTAAGTATTATTTCCTTCAGGACTTTGCTTTGCTTGACAAATTACCAATACTTAAAATACAATACAGGCGTTGCCACTGGCCTGGTTTAGTTTATATTGAAAGCTTTGAACTTTTAGTCTGAAGTAAGATCTAAACGAACATACCATTTTAAAGATTTCGAATTTTCTTCTCAAAATATTGTACTTACCTATAAAAGATCAAAAAGATTGTAGTATGACATCATTCATAAAATTAATGATAAATAAAAGCCATGTTCAAATAAAAGGTATGTTCAATTTCTTATGCACACACAATGTTGTGTAATAAGTGACTAAGTTACAAATAGTAGCACATGTTGAACACAATAAAACCAAAACAATAAGATATAACACATCATAGTTTTATCTTTGCAAAAAATATTACTTGTAGTTTTTCAAAGTTTATTTCCAAGCCTGGTTTTATTATACCAGTTTCTATACGATTTTATGGCTTATGTTAATTAAATATTGATATTGAAAATGCATTATTGTTGCTTTATTAACAGACGATAGGTAGTTAAAATTTAAAGCCAAATGGTTTTGCCTTATTAATAATTCAAGAATTAGATTATGTTATCTGAAAACAAAATTTATACGTCTCAGTCGATATATTATATAATTTAGACGCTTAATTTTTTAAATTTATTGCAGTGACCATGCCGTAAAATAGGTGGCTAGTGAATAAAATAAAGATATGAGAATTAAATAATATTGCGCCTACATAAACATATTCCTTTATTAGAAATATAAAATATTATGAAAGTTGTGTGACAGTTACTGCATAGATTTCATAAGTTATTATGCCTGAGTGAAATAAATTGTGCAATATTTAATACTTTGTCGGAATTGCTAATTGTTTTGTAGAGATTCTAAAATAAAATACCACAATACCGAAGTTAATGGCTCTCTGAAACAAAGGCCTATTCATTTGAATGATACTACACCAATAGGTTATTATTAGTAAGATTGTAGGAAAGGCTTCAATTAGAGAGAGAAATTATTGTTTTCATGTGAAACTTCTCAAGTGGACGCCTGTTAGAAATAGTTAACTAAATTATGATTTTAAAGCTTCGTGCAAGTAGGTATCTTCATAAAATTCATGAGTTATTTCATTGACACGTTGGTACTTGTGCAGGAAGACGTGTCTCTATTTTTGATACGCCCACGCTTATTTGGAAACTCTTGGGTGTTGTGAGATCATTACATTGCAAGTATATATTTGAAGAGTCCCAAAAACACTGGGAATCCAAACCAAGAAAGACCAGAGATCCTAGAAAAGTGGTTAAAGCTTTTAAACCATGATTTTGTAACAATTTTTTTATTTAAAAGACTGTCCCTGGGGTTTCTTGCCCATTCTTCTCCTCTTCGGTTTGGAACTGCAACTGCACCTTGTGACCGGGACTGTAGCTTCATCTTTTTTGTTTTTGATTGTCAAAACTGCCCGCAATGTTAAAATGTAATGTAATTAAAATAATGGCTGTGAGATTTTCTTTCAAAGCGTTTCGTGTTTAATAAGCTTTTCGTTAGATTACATCAACTGAAAACCCACATTTTTGGCTGATTATCAGCCATCTAACTTACAAACAATAGTTTAATATGAATCGAGTTTCAAAACGGAACGAATAATAACAAAAATCTACATCCGGTAGTTATGATTTGTAGGCGTCTAGTCGATAACGGAAGTGCTGGCATGTTAGAAGCAAGACGACCTTGAAAGGCCTGTCCCTAGGCAAGACTTGAATACGATAGAACAACGTGTAACCAGTAACCCGTTTCGAAGCTGAAGAAGACATTTTAAGGCGACCCTGACCCATTGATCACGTAACAGGGAGAAAAAGCTGACCTCAGCATACACCTGGAACTAGGAAGAGAGGAAGAAGATAATTGGTGCTAGTCTATCTAACTTCGGTCAGAAAACGCTACTTGGATCAATCTAATCATAAAGGCATTTTTTGTTAGTAGCCCAGGGCACACCAGGGCAGCACCTCTGTCTCTGCAACTCTTCCGAGTCAAAAATAGTATTTGGCAAAACACCCAGGTAATTTCGTGACGGCCAGAGACAAGCTGGATTTCTAGTTTGTTGCTATGGGTTTACTATAGGTCACCTCTGCTTAACCTCTCGGGGAGACAGGCGTGATGTCATTCTATATATGTATGTGTGTTCATTGCATTGGTAGAAATAAATCCATTACTAAAGCACTTAATGATTAAAACATTAACGTTATCATTGCAAACGAATTCGAAGAAGTCCTTTACCAGTTTAGCGCGTTCAAAAGTCGGTTTGGTGTAAAAATAAGTGGTGTACATAAGACCAGAAATCGATTATATATAGGTGCCTATAAATAAATACATATGTATCAATTCAAGGCGATGTCGCACGGTGAGTGAACGGGCGTACCGGACACTGAGGTGTCCATGAATTCGGACGGTCTGTGTCCGTGTCAAGATTTGGTCCTTGTTAGGTTGTAAGTCAATTCACTTAGATGTTAGAACTTATATTATCATCTCTGCTCTCAAAACGATGAAGAAAAACGTGAGAAAACCGGCGTGGCCTGGAACGAAAAATTCGAAGACATGTACTCAACCGATTCACACTGACCCCGATTGGTGGATTACTTCCGTAAAGGACGATGAAACTAATATCCCCATCTGCCCGTTGACAGCACTGGGGCAGCGGGGTGGATGGGGACCAAGTCCAATTACGGCCCCTCTCACAGAGAGGAGGTCATTCCTTATTTAAAAGCTGATAATGCCATGTAACTTAATTTGTTAGCTTTAAGAACGGAGATACATCCAAAAATTTAGTGAATTGGCAAATGCAAAATCTTAGTGTTACTCTAAGCTAAGCCAATTTACGTAGCAATATCTAAAAATGCTTTTCTCTCCGACGAAACATTCATTCGTGAACTTGTAAACCAATAAAAAGTTGTTGACCTCTGATTCTGAATACCTATCAAATTAGGCACTTATGTCAGCGCACGTAATCAAACATCTCTAGCTCCTAGAAAAAAGATTGTTCAGTTGAACAAAAATCTTATCGCGCGTATTCTGAATCGGAACTAACGCCGCCATTTTGTTATGTCAACTAATTCCTGCAGATACAAAATTATATTTCACAAATGTTCACTGACAGTGCCCTCCTGTCAATGTCAATCAACGCAAATAAAACCAAAGCACAGGTACACCTTTATGCGATCTAACAAAATCAAATACCAATTTCGCGTAATCTCCTGCCAATATCCTTCTGAACTTTTGGTATCCTCTCGGCGAGGCGGCGGGGAGCGGGGCAGTCTTGTGATGCGTCGATTTCTCCGAATAAGATTAATAAATGCAGGCGGGGGCAGCGCGGGGCGAGGGGAGGGGACATCGCGGCTAATGACACGCGCCGCTGCAGATATTTTTTTATCGCGAATTTAAAACATAAACTGGTTGCGGTAGCTATGAGAAGTGGGCGAACAGAAGGTTGAGTTTGACCAAATTCTAATAAGAAACCTACTCCAATCCAATTTTTTAGTGCTGCTACTGAGAATTGGAAAAACCCTTGTGGAACCTCCAACCTGTGAATCGAATCCTCAGAAGCGCTTGTAATCACTAGACCAACAGGGCAGTCGCATTCTTATAAGAAATCCTCTTTAATCCAATTGGCACAAGCTTAGTATGTAGCTAAGAAGTTCTATTCAAGGAATAGATCCTGTTCCGCTAATGCCTTCAAAGAATACTTATAGAAGTGGTTTCCTTCTCGGAAGAACGGTTTGCTCCGATCACTCGAAGTTCAAAACAGTTTCAATCCCAAGTATCCTTTGTTTGGAATACATTGTAGTAGCTGGTTTTACTCTATTGTTAGAGAGAAAATCTGTGTAGACTATTTTCAGTTTCGTATAACATTCATTCTTACAACTTTTAAATGCAAACGTATACTCCCTCCCTCCTTTACTCGTTAGCTCTCTGCTGAGCTGCTGATCTTGGTATCGAGGTATTTCTTCACTAGGTCAGAGAATCAAGTAAGGATCAAGGGCACTTTCCTAAAATCAAAAGTAATTAATTCAAATTAGGCTGATAATCAGCACTTTTTGAACTTTTAGCTGAGAAGAAAAAGTGACGGAAAAAATTCCCCAGCAACACATCTGTCTGTTAGGTTAGAAGAACGAGATTCTGTACAATAGTGTGTAAGATGAACATACGTTTTTTCCAGGTTATCTGATGAATGAAACTCATGCTTCAGTTACATATACATTATTGTTCTTTATTCTCTCTTATTCAACATTGTTTTGTGGGCCTTCTCCCTTTTCATCCAGCGGTAGCGGTCCGCACCGCAGCCTCCGCCCGCGCCCTACGCCCTGCAGCCTGCAACTCTGCATAGTTCACCGCTCTGCGCTCGCGCATCGATACTCAACACCGCACTAATCACGAGTTAACACCTATTGTTAGTACTTCAGACCACTCGCCATTTGTGTTTAGATGAATGTTGTAGTTTCTGATTGAAGTCTTAGAATAAACTTCGTAATCACCAACTGGCTTATGTTGCAATTTATTTTAATTAAACCATATAAAAAAAATGTGGAGGGAGGCCTTTGCCCAGGAGTGGGACAGAGCAGGCTCGGAAAAAAAGCCATAAAAAGGTGATTTTGAATGTTCCAGTTTTGCAGGAATTGATTCTAGTTGTCTATGCGTAAATATATTTTCGCATGGAGAAGAATGAGCAAGAAACTCCATGGTAACTCTTTTAAAGTGGTTTGCAATAAGTTTATGTGAACTGTGAAGTCGATGTAGGTAGTATGTACACGAATTTAAATAACTTATGTACAATAGATGTAAAGTATTAAGGAATGATAGAAACATCAAAGAACTTGGTAGGTACATAGAGCACATGTAACTTACAAATATTGTGAATTTTTCATTATAACATAACAAAAATCACGCCTGTAATCCCCGAAGGGTTAGGCAGAGGTGTGCTTAATAGTACACCCACATTTCGCCTAGTTATGATTTAAGTCCCATGTAATAGGGGCGAGCCTATTGCCAACCAACCGGGCACAAATCCAGACTCCGTGGCTGTTACTAGGAAATTCTTGATGGAAAAACCCAATAACACTTTGCCCGACCCGGGAATCGAACCCAGGACCTCATGCTCAGCAGTTGCGCTTGCGACCACTCGACCAACGAGGCAGTATATTTATATAAATAAGCGAAACCTTGTCCAGCAATAGACATCAGTAGAGATAATGATAATGTTATCCACAAACACCGTTAAACAATTACAGATCCTGAATCATACCATTTGAACCCAATCACTTGTCACCGGATATGCACAGTTAATCTTTTCATCTTAAATGTTAACTTATGTAAGATTTTATCTACAGGTAGCAATGTAGCATATCTATTAATGTTCCAGCAGGAGACCCGTAATAGCAGGAATTACTTGTTAATATTTAATTATACAAATGAGCCAATTTGTACATGTCTTAGCGCAGCACATAACTGCTATCTAGCGATAAGAAATACATTCACTATTAATAAAGGAAAATTCTAGAAGTCTACACAAAGATACGAGTAATACAAGCGCATGAAAACATAAAATGAATGTAATATTGAAGTAAGGAACGATAATGAAACAATTTTCTCCCTTTAAACACAGCTAAATAGTTGTGTGAGCGACCAATGTCTTCATATAAAGGGTCTCGTGTTACAGCGCGCGCGTTGATGTCTTTTACAAGTGCGTCAACGCCTACGAATGTCACTCTTGCGCAGGTCGCAATCCCAGCCATACCCGACACTTAGGGCTGTCAATAACAGTTGCAGTCTTTCAACAGCTAATCAAGCCAAGCCTAGGACAACCGGTTACGGGCCGTTTACGGAACCCTGGTTGATTTCTCTGGTTTCTCATCAACGTCGAGGTGATATCGACCGGGAGACAATAAATCCGGTTCTGCTGCAGCGGACGGGTTGCAATTAAACTAGTGTCGCGACGGGGTTCGCGGACCGTGCGAAAGTGAAGCACGTGGGGGGCGAGTGGTGGGGTGGGGGGCGAGTGGTGGGGCGGGGGGGGGGGAAGGCAGGGGCGAAGGCTCCGTCTGCACACGCACACAGAGTAGGAACTACAGTGCGATCAGCAGACTTACCTTAAAGCTCCCGGTGAGCTTTCGTTGCGCTTTGTGGATCGTATACAAACAGAGTAAGATTAAGATTTCTTTCACATTTATGTAACTATATGATTCTCTCAACAGCTGAAGCTTATTTCTTGAATAAAATTTAAGTTCTAAAAAAGACGATCAAAATATTTTTCATTTTTTGCAGCAACTTTTCCATTTGACATGAGTCTCACCTATTTGTCGGTGCATCGAACCCCAAAAGTATAAAATTCGAAGTAGGTGGTCGAAGCACTCAGGGTTCATTTGAGAAAAGGAGTTCTTGTTGATCCCCATATAGGCATACATATTAATTCCTTAAACACACTGGTTATTCTACTCTGTGTCTGTTGAGGTTCTGCGTGTGTGTCAGCGTGTAGGTGTTTGCGAGTGTATTCAGTCCGCGCGCGCCGGCCGACGCAGACGCACGCGCCGCTGCCGAGTGCCATGTCGCGCTAGGCGCGCCCCCATGGTGTACCCCGAGGCGTCCCGCTGGGGCGCGCCAGACGCCGCGCTCGCCCCCCTCTACGATGACGTCTACAGAGGTCAGCTGATATTTGCAACCTCACCTATTTTTAACACATTCCCGCTGTGACTACCAGACAAAGTGACTTTCTGCAATCGTAAAGTGCCCCAACAGCCTGATTTCTTCATCTCAGCCTGCCGTCATTAATCCCGGCTTTTGCCAGACTGATTTACCAGATGATAATTGTCTGGTGCGACGCTTATTGTCCCGCGATGAAATGTTGCAAACGAATACCGGTAGACTTATTATCATCAGATAAATCAGACTTTGCATTGAGTTATTTAACGTAAAGAAACATCAACGAAATGTTTGGAATTGACATAAGCTTTCGGAAAGGTACGTCATTGTCATTGTCAACTCCATTCTCTTTATTGAAGTTTCTGTTCGTTATCTATTGTTAGAAGTCACTTTATCTAGAAGATGCTGAAAACCTGAATCTGGGATCACCAAAGATAATCGCGGAGGGAAATTATTTAAGTGTTTTAGAACGAAACGTAATGCAAACTCCGGCTCCGCTATGCGAATCTTCTTTGTGTGTAACCTGTGTCTCTCCGGCAACCTGTCGACGTCCTGTACCACTTGAGCTTCGGCACAATCCTCTAGCGACCCTTACGCGTGAATATAATTATTAAGTTGATTAACATTTAAAATTCAAAACCGGTGCTTAACGACTCTTTTATTAGTTCTCCTTTTTTGTTTGACCCTAATCACGTTGTACTTTTAGCGCGATTTAACTTTTCAACATTGCAATCCCGGCTTTCAAATATATTTCTTTGTTCGGTTGTGCTTGTTTTAAAAGCTTGTTTAAAAAATTCACACTTGGTGCGACTGGTCGGTCGCTGATGACTCAGGCGGCAGACATCTGTTACTTAACCATTATATTTACATTTCAATAGAGCCAGCTCATAATTGTAATGGTTATTTCATATTTGCCGCAGTGTTCACAGTGAAGGGAGTGTTAAATACTTTAAATCCAGTTCAGTAAGTTTTGTATCAGAAATAATAACACATCCAATTCAACTATTATAATATTTACAGATGAGAACGAAATTCCGGAAGCCTTTTCACGATATTACACAGAGTCGTACAATTACCTGATTAAAGTTCAACTTTTATGAAGTTATGCTCCAACAAAATCCTTTTATTTGCCGAGATGTTTATTCCTCGCACGTATGTTTCCTAATAAGATTGGTTTGCAAACATTTTCTTTGTTTGGATCTAGTAAAGCTTTAGCCGCCCGATCATATTATAAATGATCATTCTCATACAGTTAATAGTAGCGAAATGTGGACAATGGTCTGTAAAATCTGTTGGTGTTGGTAATTGAGTGAGTAACACCACAATAGAACAACAGGGAGAGTATTCTGAAGCGCGTCCTTATTGTGATGTTACGAGAATAAAATTCGCGAGCGTATCCTCCACCTGCGTCCGACCTCGTCTCGGCTCATTTTATAATGACATTACAGTAATTCCATACAACAGCGTAGGAGTATTATGTTCATAATGTTTCGACGTAGCCGGCTCGTGTTGAACGGTTGTTTTATTGATAATTGGGACCTACAGCTCAAGTCGGTGCTTTAAAGCTCAATTAAACCTTGAAAATTGAACTGTCTTAAGGAAATTCAAATTGTGATTTTATAGTAGGTATCTCGTTTACGATCGTCTATAAAGTTTGTATGCTGGTCGGGTACGACCCGTACTATGCGAGATGAGAAATGCAAGAAGGCCTATAACGTACGTAGTTATGAAATGACCTGCGACTTTCGAATCGGCCTACATCGCGATCGCGTGTTCTATCTCGCGATTTCTCGTTATCGTTTATCGCATGTGGCTTGACGGTTTTTATGTCAATTATTAGTTTTAATTGGTCGTTAATATTTATAATTCGATGGTCTCATGTGATCAGCGACGTAGGTAGCCGTTAATTGCGTGTTTATGGGCTTCTTCACAATTTCGTGAATATTTTCCCTTTTTATCTTCGTGTTAGAGAAATGTTGGCAAATGTTTTATAAATGATGTTTTGATTATCTAATTTTTTTTGCACACATACTTTTTATTTTAACATTAAACTGTTTTATGTTAGAATACGACTGTTCCATTTGAATAATAGAACTTCAGTTTTTCCTGCTCATTGTGTGAATGTCTGATTTGGGCGAAATGTAAATTGGACATATTTTTGGAACTTCTCCAAAATACTACAATTTACATAATGAAGCCCAGGGTGACGGAATTTGTCCCTAACATTTACATTTGCTCGGACCGTGGTAAACTTTAGAAAGTATATTTAAGAAATAATATTTTAAGACCAAAAGAATAATTCAGAATATACCAGGGAGGGGACTGACAATGCGACTTTTTTGTCCATTTGTTAAAATTGCCGCATTTTCGCGACTAATTTAACAAACCGGATTGTCGCCTGTGGTTTTATTAAATAGTCTCCGTTCAGGGCTTTAATTTTTCACAATTGTTTTAAATTCTAGTTAGGTACTGAATTTTGCAAACCTACTTAGGTTTTCAAAACATAAAATTCGCGGATAAACGAAACCTTGCATTCTCTGATGCCTTTAAGGCGCGGTTCATTCGAAGATGCTGCTACTGCGACCGTTAGCGGCGTCTGCGCACGTGGGGGTCCCCACACGGCGCGCCTTGCACGGGACAGTCTCAGATGCAATCGCTATTATTCTAGAAACTGCACCTCAAGTGTAACAGCACTTTATGCTGTACGCAACTTGTCTTGAGATTATCCTGATTCATGGAGCCACCATGTTACTTTAAGGATATCCGAATATGTGAGTTTTTGAATAATCTTTTGATTTAATTATTTTCAATCTATAGAATAAACGGAATGTATTGTTTTTGTTGTATAGTAATTAAATATAGCAAACTGAACGCCTAAATATATTACTGCTCTGTTGGGATTTCTGAACTGAGCGAAATCCAATGGTGCGTTTTTAATCCAGCATTTATTTGGTTGTGGACTAGTATAAAGGCTGAAGGCCTAAATCATCATTCTCTTGCTCTAATCCCAATTCATTTGGGGTCGGCGCAGCACTTACTAGGCTGAAGACCTAAGTAAGGTTTAAAAACTAAACATAAATTATTGATATGATACCATTTACCAACTGAAAGTCCCAGTAGAAAGCTTTGATCTAGATACAGGATTAAACACCGTGGAAATAGAAAATGGTCATAGAATTGGATACCTTCGAAGGGAGAAAGTGTTAATAACAACATTTGATCTTAGGTAGGTAGGTACTTATCAGATCGAATGAGGTTTCTGTATCTACTCGTGCGGTTAACTTCATTCCACCTCTCAATTTCCTATTAAACAATTCTAAAGTATATATTTAGTTCAGAACATTGTACCGGAGAAATATTCTTCAGTCTTAGTTAAAGGCTATCGAACAAAAGAATAACAATCCATCTTTGAGTTATTTTAACTCGAATCTATTATGTTTGTTGAAGAAAACTTGTCTTTTTAATGGTACGTAGGAAAATGGACAGTAGGTAAGTTTATTTTAATAATTTTGTTATTTCTACGTTTTTCATCTTCGATATACCTAATCATATAGAATTATATAGATTTTCTGGTGCTTGTCCAGGCTGTTACTAAGACATCTACGTATATACAGAATCGGATAACATAATGTACTAGCTTGTGCCCTCGGCTTCGCTCGCGTTAATTTACAATTTGACAATCAATTCGCACTACTAAAGTATCTTTAATATTATTCAATCATGATTCGAAAGGCATGTGGCGCCATCCATTATAAAAATAACGTTATTGTTGTTTTCCTCGGGAAAAGTCCCTTTTATCGGGATGAAAGATACCCTATGTGCGTTTCTGTACACATGACAATAATGTGAATCATCCTGTATTTGGTTCGCTTCATGATTATAGTTAATGCTAGTTCCCTACGAATCCGAATATACGGTTATAATATTAATTAAGCTCAGGCCAAAACACGTCAGCTTAAAAAAAATTAGCGAATCTCAGACTTATGACGACGTATAAACAATAATCAAGAAATTACATAATTTACAGTAATAACTGTCAGATGATATAATTTTATTGACAGCGTTCCGTTAGCTGGATGTATCCTCGCAAAATCACTAAACGAAGAAGGCAAAAATGTCGGTAATCTTATTATTCTCACCTCAAAAAACTTGATGAACTCAGATGAGCTCCCTTTGGAATTATGCACTCAGCAAAAACCGAAAGTGCAAAAAGATTTTGAATATTTTTTGGATAATAAAACGAAAATGTACAACTCTGATCCCCAAGATACAGAATAACGTCTAGTTTGGGGATCACCGTACAAATTGCTATGTATAATGTACATGATTATTAAAAAATAATGTGAAATTTAATAAATAATGTGAAATTTAATAAATAATGTGAAATTTAATAAATAATTTGAAATTTTAAATTTTGAAGGTTTGTGAGCGGGTTATGGTATTACCTCGCCGTTTAATTTGAGTGCTGTAATTTATCATAGAATTTTCATGGCTATATCTCTCAAGTTGCTAAGAAAACTTCTCTTAGGATGATTCTGCAACCTTAGAGCATGTTCGTGATGTCCGTTTTTCAACGCAAAATCTCATTGCGGATCCTTCAAAAAAACTTTTAACATAGTCCGCTCCAAGGCTTTCTGTTCCCTTAACTTTTTGTTGAGCTGTAAGGACGTAATTTAAGTTATAATTACATTTCGAAAACAAGTATTTTGGACAAAATACTTTCACCAAACTGTTTGTAATACTGAGATCCATTTCAAGGAGACTTTACTCTGAAAATACTTCAGTGATGTCACCCTTCTCTCGTAAGGATTATTTCAGATGTCTCTTGTCTGTTGACAGCCTTAATCTTTTCCATTTTCTGCACTCAATAGGATCCATTGGTCGTTGGAAACTTTTCCTCTTTTCTTCGTAAGCCAGTTAATTTAAGAATTGTACCCATTGAATTGTGATTATGTTCAAAGTTATAGGTACTTATGCAAAGATCGATGATGACCAAAGATATTTGCTAAAGTCCTATTTATGTCTAGCAAACTAACGACTATTCGTTTCTTGAATATTAGACCCAGACTTTGCTAGTTAAAACTTGTTGCTTTAACAAGATAATACTGTAAAGTTAACATTTGACCTTGCGCACATAATAATATGATCACATAAGATAGTATCTACTAACTACAAAGCTTTCCGCTTATCAGTTTTGCTGAGAAAGCGATTGTTTTGCACCTTATTAAGATAATTAATAAGATAACACTTACCGTACAAACACCTTTTAAGGTAAACGTCTCTATTATCAGCTTTGTGTGCGCTTTCAATAGAATTCTGAGTAATGATGCCAATTATTGCGCCGTTTACCCTAATTTGTAGAACTTGTATTAATTTTGCTTGTAATTAATTTTGTCTTGTTGTTTCTAAGAGTACCAACCTGTTGTTTTGTTTTGTTCTGAATCAGCTATTAATAGAATAGGCTCGCTATTTAGTTTCTACAATTCTGGAGTGATTGATAAATTCTTTAGTTTATGACATCGATGAAACAATTCAAAATGGCGTCAATGAATCCATACATTACAAAATTCACATTATTTTCGCATGGGGGTAGGCAAAAACTGAAATCCTCACCAGCAACGTTCCCCACATACTCGTGTTGATAATGGAAGTTTTGTTAATTAACGCGTCATTACCTTTGTTATAATTTGTAAATACAGTTTTTCAATTTGTAACACGTCAAACAATGTAAAATAAACATCGCGTGTTGACGAGGACGTCCAAATAATATGAATGTACGAGTAATTACGAGCGCTGCTAATGAACTTCAGTAATTTCATACGTTTTTGACAAGTGCCGAAATTAATTGTAACTTTTGTGTTGTGATGTTTGTTAAATATAGGTTCTGTACAGTACCGTTTTTTGCACATTTATTGTGACTTTGTGAAGGAAAACATGGTGAAGAAACCGGCATGTCCTAAAAGGAAAAATTCTAAGAATATGTGATGTGACATCTAGCAACTCGCGTATCATTATACACAAGTGCATTCGCTTGTATTTTTTCATCTTGGTTGTATCTATGAAAGATCATTCTTCTATATGCTGAATAGATTCGCCTGTCTGTCTGTCCCGTATCGATGAATATCAAAAACCAATTTTCACTACGTATACAGAAGCTAGTCCATTTATACATACATAAGTACTACTGCACTCACTGATGATCGACCACTTTTCAACCTTATTATTCAGGGCATAAGGGTGAAAAGTCATAAACTCACGCCTTTTTCCTATGAGGTAGGTAGGCAGAAACAACAGAACGCCACCTGCTACAATCCGTAGAATCATACGCTTTTCACCTCGTCCGACAACTTAGTCTATTTACTATCCAATCTATTTGCATCTCCCCAACAGTCTGTAGAGTGCCAGTGTTCAATGAATTCGTCCCTTCCTCTGCAGAGGGTCACAGAGGTTCACAAAGGGGCACAGTGGGGCACAAAGCGACCCTGATAATGACATAATTACTGCTCGGCAGGTGGGTATCGCAGGGTACCGCAGGGTGACGCGAATAACTGTCCACCCACCTGTTATGACCTTATGATCCCTTTGTAGGGATGTGTTAGGCGTCTTTTGTTTGAGGGATGGTTTGATAAATATGTAACTATTTGAAGATATTTTGCATTAAAAAACAATGCTGTACAGTGCCGTGCAGTGTGTGCACGACGTGATTTGTTGACGGCATTTAAAGCCAAGTAAGAGACCCATCGGTGGCATATAAACTCTGACAACTGGTTAGGCACCAACCACACGATAAAGAAGAAGAAAATATCGATATCTTGATGATTTAGAAGTTCACGTAATTTTATAGGTTGACATTCAGATGATGAAACTCCCTTTTGAGGGTCAATCGTTTTTGGTTTGAATTGGTTTCCGACATGCGGAGAAAATCCTTTTTGAGCATGTTCTTTGTTTGTTTGGATTAAAGTATAAAAAACATTCAAATTCAACTGAAGTCTCAATCTCGTATCAGCAACAATCAATGTTAAAAACTTGACAAAAATCTAGGTAAATTAGAGATATTTTTGAAAGATGAGACTGAGCTTGTAAGCGATAGTCCTTGAAATTACGGAAATTGCCGCTCATTGGACGATAATATATTTACAGATTGTCCTTGAAAGCTCTGGAACGACAATCTTTCACTCCACGAGCACCCCTTTGCCCTCTCCGAGTCAACTAAATGTAAATAGTAAATAGAAAACACATTGCGGACTCAGGAAAACAATAAAACAGAGGAACCGAGTCCATAAATTGAGTTTCGCGATAAACTATCTTACGATATATATCCCCGACATGATACGCTGAGTCACATAGTACGAATTCCACGGGCATACAGAGCTGGTATTACATTATCTGTGATACGGAGTGTGCCACAGATCTACCGCCCACTGGCACACCACTAGTAATCGCTGAATATCGATAGTACTAACACAAGGCTTGTACTTGCGATTTTGCGAACGTGGGCTTACTGCGATTCTGTCTCATCGTTTTGTAGTATGCGACGCGACTAAGTGCTTTTTTAGGTAAACAATTAAGTCATAACAATTATTTATTTGCCTTATGCGTAATAATTTTGCAACTCAAACCATTTGCATATCCAGTGCGTAGATATTAGGTAGGTAATCAAAATTAAATAAAAAATACTCATAAATAAATAAATTAAATGAATCATCGAGCTAATTTCACCGACAACATTAAATGATATAACACAATTAATTTGTGGTTCTACTTAGCAGGCTTGCAACTATCTAATATAGATGACAACTCAGAGAACAACTCAATCGTTAAAACTTGACTTGCCACCACAAAATCGCACAATCAAGTCGCAAGCATACCTCCAACCTTGCAACACTACTTCATTATTCCAAACGCGCGTCGTGCGATTATTTCGCATAATAATTCACGGATTATTTTGGGTGTTAATACTACTAACCTAGCGTTAGGGTATGCGATGCACGTCCGACCTCGACTTCCTTCCAGACTTCGAGGATTAAGCCTTAATATGGAGATGTATGAGGTGTTGTACTGTCGAGTTTTGGAGTACGAATTTGAATATGAATAAGCCGTTTCAGGGGTACGTACGGGTTTGAGCAAGAATAAGTAACATTAAGCCAACCTGACTCGTTTGAAGTTTAAGTTATGAGGTAACTTATGGATATGGATTATGTTGGATTTGTGTGTTATCAAGAGTTACACCTTTTAACTAATTATTTATAATAGAAACACGCACCTCTGATTTTTGCGATTTCATGTGCCTATTGTATAATTATCACTTGCTTCGGTGAAGGAAAACCTCGTGAGAAAACCAAACCAGCATGCCTGAGAGATATTTCTCGACGGCTTGTAAAGTCAAGTCAGAGGCCCATGGACGGCATAAAAACTCTGACACCAGGGTTGCACTAACCATTCGAAAAAGAATAGAGAAATAATTATGTAGATTCTGTTTTCTCCTGGTTCTATTTCTGTTAAAAGCGTTGGACTCACTCACTCTATAATAGATTTTAATATAAATTAAATATTTTATTATAGATTTTCACTAAATACATAATTATCATCATTCATTTTAAGGAGACAATAAACCATCAATTTACTTTGTAACAGACATCTTGACAATGCATAATGGTATAGTTGCTGCCAGTTAAGATGGCAATAGCGGTCATTGCTCTTTCCATAATATCTCTTCGTACGAACCAAAACAAATGAACCATGTATCGTTTTTCATTAGAAAAGATGTTGAAGATCACGATAGATGACGATTCAAGACATGAACAGGCTTATTTGTGGATTTCAAAGTTAAGAACTTTAATAAATGTAGGTAACTGGCAGCAACTATAGTGTCTGTAAGTCGTCTAATTGAAACAAACGATTTTACTAACTGTATCTGGATGATGGAGTGATAACAGTTACGGAAAAGTGAAAAGTGAAAAACGGATCGACATAACCTATCGAAAAGCATATTATCTCAATCCATTGAAAAAACATTATAGAAGTACGAAACGCTCTGAAAGCGAATGCTAATAATCTAGATCCTAATGATTCTAAACTTTAAACATATCATCTTCTGCCTGCCTTTCCCAAACTATGTTGGGGTCGGCTACTCGGCTTCCAGTCTAACCGGATGCAACGGGGTATCAGTATTTTTCATACTGCCTATCTGACCTCCATAACCCAGTTAGTACTGGGTTATACGATACCCCTTAATAAGACTGGATGTCAGACTTTCGGCTTCTGACTATTCGTAATGACTGTCAAAGATCTACAAATGACAGCCGGGACCAACGGCTTACCGTGTTTTCCGAGGCACGGAGGAAACTTGGTATGTAATGATGGTAACCCCTCCACGGACCAACCTCGGCAAGCACGGCTTAACCATGAAGATCGACCCGTGCGGCTGTTATTATTTAGCCACGAACTCCTCTTTTACTTTTACACATCAAGGGTCTAACAAGACCCTTAACGAAGCCGAAAGGCACTTGTTGTCCCCGTCATTGCGATATTTTTTTTGTTCTAGACCATATCTGGGAACCTTTTTTTCAAGTTTTTTTTTAATACATGTTTTAATGTAAGATTTCTTCCCCGTACTTTTCAATTCATCCATCACGGGTAATTATCCACCCAAAAAAAAAAGTCGTTTCCTAGCAAACATTTTTGCGTAGAGTTACTTAGTTTGATGTACTTAATGCTTGGTTGACGGCTTCGTGAAGAGTCCGTTTACTCCCTGTATATAGACGTTAAAAACAAATCATGGACTACCATAATCCGCCCAACAATAAAATTCACGACTAACATCAAAGTGCTATCACCAATTTACCTGTAATCCATCGAATTGTTTAATGCCTCTCAAAGATCCTTGGTAGCTGTAATCTATCGGTTAGGGCCGGTCCCTTGGGAGGTATACCGGCCATGTAACTATGTATTTACGAATCACGTATCGTTACCACGTTAGTTTGTGGTTTTTATACAAAGTTCAAGTAGGATGAGCTCGTGGCTAAATAATGACAACCGCACAAGTCGATCGTCTTGGTTTGGCAACGCTTGCCTAGGTCGGTTTTTGGATGGGTGACCGTCAATTCATATTGAAACCCTTCCGTGCCTCATCCAGCACGTTAACCCGTAACGGGCTGTCACTTGCAGATCTTAAATAGTCGTTACTGGTACATAAAACCTTGAAAGTCTCAACGACCAGTCTTACCAAGGCCATGTTACCCCAGAAACTGTCGTAGAGGTCAGAGTAACTGCTCCATGCAAAATACTGGAATTCAGCTGCATCCAGTTAGACTGGAAGTCGACTCCAAGAAAGTTTGAAAAAGGCTAGGAACATAAAGATAGAAAGTTCAAGAACAACCTAACATATATGGTGTCTGATGACTAAGCGTCTGATTATCACAATTTTTTCTCTTAAGAGTGCCAGACGCGTGATAATACAAAGTCCAAATATGAATATTTGTAGTGTCTGTGGTCTTTTTAATAGACAGGTATTGAAGTTGAAGATGAAATTCAAGAGCTTGTGAACTCTTGTTAGACAAAGAAATGCCTTTTTGCTGTTCTTTTTCTATGTTTGCCTTTCTTATTTTCGTGAAAAACGCTAGCAGTTAGCAGTAAAAATGTGTCAGCTTGATATATTATTCAGGCACGAAGTAATAGCATAAGGAAAACGCGCACAAAACTGTTCGTAGTCTTGTATTTAAACCGCTTACAACTGTGCCTACAATCTACATCATTATATACGTGTACCAAAGAGTTCAACTTCGATGATTATACTTAGGTATAATTCGACGCCTCCAAGCAATAACCCGGTAATCGAAAAATCAAAATTTTACAGGAGAAAAGATTTACTGATTTTGTCAAATATCTTTTCAACGAGTGGGACTATTGAAGTCATTGATGTATTAAATGAAAGCTATTTTTTTGCGAAGTCTACCTGTGCCATTGATATGAAAATCCTTTTATTCAAAACCTAGTTATTTATGAAAATAAATAATACCTGAAATTTTATACATACAATATTACAGTAATACTACTTACGGGGTTATTGCAGTAAATTTATGAAATAAAATATTTCATAACATTACATTATGAGCTTCTACGGCGTTATTTTTTATTTTATGGCTGATAGATAACTTGTTTGTACGGAGTTATTGTGGTTATGTCAAGTAATTTAAAAAAAGGTATTAATAAATAACATTGTTAGTGAATATTACGGAACACGTATTTTAAAATTATTTCAACAAAAACCCCTATAAACACGTTTACCAAAAATTTCATGAAAATGATTTACGCCAATAACCCGGTAATCGCAACTTACCAAAATAAAAAAATAAATAATTTTTTCGTACAGACCTATAACAGGTTTTTTGCCGAAATATTATTGTGTCTAGATTCCCAACAATAAACACGTGTGTCATGATTTCTTTGTAAATATCAATAGGAAAAATCTGAAAAAAATTGAGAAGGTGTATTCCAGTCCATAGATGCCGAATTTGACATAACAGCATAAACCCCGTAATAGTACATTACCGAGTTCTTGTTTGGGGGCATCGAATTATGTTCATACATGAGGCCGTAATATTGGCACTTTGTTTGCTACCACGTAGTCAATTTAGAACTTTATTGCTCGGAATTTAAGAGTCTATTTGCGTTGGTTTATGGGTGGACTGATCAGGCTTTCATGTGATATTAAAACTAGTTGCATCGCTGGTTTTGTGTGCTCGTATTTTGTAGTTATAAACTAGGCTATAAACTGTATTAAGCCGAGGTTTATACGTTTTGTGTGTTTGGATTGATAGTCCATTAATTAAAAAACTAAATGTGCTGCAAAAATTCAGGATTCAAATGAATCTCATGTTCACTGGTGGCCGACAATTAAAAGTTGAGTGTTTCAAGAGTTCTTCTCAATTCAAGATTTCTTCGAATGAAGCTACGTGGCAGTTTTCGAACTTGTATCTTTTTTGTTTTTTTTTTTCGGATGGGAAATCATCAAATGATCCTTCCCGCTCTGGGCGGAGTGGAAGGGAGTGTGAGACTTTTACTGACTAAAACCCATCCACGTTCCTTCTTTGCCCTTTGTGTTCCAGGGCCGCGGTATCTCTTTCGAACAGTCCCGTCACTGTGTATCTTCTGAAACGATCGACATTAGGGAAAACTTTGTTTTAGTTGGTAGAGTTTTTTTTTTGGAAAAGTTAATGCCCAAAAAATATGTATAAATAACTATTCACTTCAGTATTAGAGTAAAAAGAGATGGCCAGACGCCAGACTAAACAGTCAAAAGGTCAGTGAGGTGTAAGTTGGCTTTAATACTTTTTTTTTAATTTATTTTTTATTTGTCAAATACCAGGCTTTTAGCTACTTTAGAATTGTGTGTGTATTTAATGTTTTTTAATACTGTGTCATATGTGTGCAGAATAAAGAACTTTTCTTTATCAAAACTCTGAGAATAATTTAGATATCTTCTCTTGATTTAATTTCCTCATCGACAGTGTAACCGCCGTGCCGCTGTCATTGGAGTATTTGATTAGTCGAGAATTGTTGATTGCGACTTGCGAGGGTCGGCAGTCGGCACAGGGTCGATACTGATAAGGTCACGTCAAGGGGTAGGAGTTTATAGAGTAGGTACGTAACTTACTTGATGTAGTAAGGTTTACGTTTTCTTGACTTTACTGCATCAACAATTAAATTTTGATTATTCTATTTCTTAATCCAATTCAGATTATTGGTTACCTACGTAGTCTGTTGTTGTGTGTTTTACACGTTTACCCAGAACGAAAATCACTGATCTATCTTTATGTAAAATATATTTTCTATGTATAGTTGGTGTTCCCATCTATACAAATATATCAAATTGAATGTTTGTAATTTAATAATAACAGCTTTTTACTGTATACACAAATATGGTACTTGTAACAATCTTTTTTTATTTTAATTTTTCTTGTCTGTCTGTTTGTTCCGGCTAATCTCCGAAACGGCTGGATCGATTTTAACGGGACTTTTATGGGCTGATAGCTGATGTTATAAGTAATAACTAGGCTGCTTTTATTTCATAAAAAGGATGACGGATCCTTGCAAAAAAAAAGAAAACCCTTGAAATTGTTAAAAAAACCGATTCAAATTTTTATAATAATTTTAAGCTGACGGAGGTCGCGGGAACAGAGCTAAAACTTAAATAAATCCGTACCTATAAATAAAAAACTCTACAACTACTACCTACATATTAAACGACTAATTAATTTCTTTTTCCTGGAACGCTCAACGAATATTGATTATAACTCATCTACACTCACGTGCTCCAGAAATGTCAAATTGTGACCTTTCATTGACGCTGGCTTCGTAAGCAATAACATGAAATACGGTAAATGAACTAGTTTTTTTTTGGGAAACAGACAGAAAAATAAACATATAAGTACATACAGATGAGTCGATCAATGGTTATATTTGGACCACAAGTTAATCCCCCTCGGGTTTCATCAAAACAAAAGCTTTGATGAACTCGGACGGATACTTAGCTTGTCGTATGATTTAATTAGAAGGTTATAGTTTATCACTAACACTAGAAACGGGATATTTAAACACACACACAGTAAACATAGTAAATAAATATCCCCTTACAGCAAAAATCTTGTGAAAAGTATCTTGGCTTAAGAATGGATAGTTCTCTATCGTGGACTGTTCACTTGGATCATATAAAATCAAAGCTTGTGTCACCCTTCCGAAAACCTGAATTCATTGGATGGAGGTATTATAATATAATATAATATTTGCTACCGTGACGTCTGTAACGAACTGTAAAATAATTTAGTTTAAGCATTGTTCTCATGTAAGTGACTTTGTGTCTTTTTTGAGAATAAATATCTTTAAACCGAAATATCCCGTGTCTAGTATTAGTGACAATGTTAGTGACCATGACAGTTTAAAAGGTTATAGTTTAGTGAGTAAAAATGTCGATACATTTTTGTTGCTTCAAGATTCATTTACCTATCACTACGAACTTGTAAGTTAACACAAAAATATACTCATAAATAGGTATTCGTATTTTGTACAAAAGTTTCATGCACATGCAACCCGCAGAAAGTATTCGCTTAGAAACAATAGTGACGGTTCAAAAAGCCCATCCGTTAATGAGGACGGCGCATCAGCTGATTTCCCTCAAGTCACTCGGTGGCTGTATTAGGACCACGACATATGAGCTGTAGCTTTAGCTCCTGCATTCACCTGCGTGGAAGTCGGGAAGTATCCCACGGGACCGTATTATAGGGATAAAAAGTACCCTATGTCTTACCCCAGGTCGTGGTCTAGGTACCTGTATGCCTTAAATCGGGATCCGTTCAGTTTTGAACGGATATCTGTGTATGCCTCTCTGTTGAGAGGCATATACAGATTTACTTTCGTATTCATATGTAATGTGATTAACTTATGGGCATGGCTTATGACTTCACCCGCGCGGAGTACGGTAATAGGGAATATGCATGTATTTTTTTCTTCACTTAAATAAATAAAATATAGTACTATCAACCCAAGAAAATAATTAAAAGTTAAGTTCAACTACTGCTTGTCGCTCAAAAAAAATATTAAAATCCTACAATTTTCTACGACAGTTCAAACGTCCGTGACTGTCGCGGCCATTCATGTCATGTTATATGACGTCACTTACCTCTATCTGCCATGTTTACATCTAAGTTTTTACCCTTAATATATAAATTTTATTAATTGTATATGCTTTATTCAATCAAACATTGCAATAACAATATTATTTATCTTAGAGAAACTTTAAGTACTTTTCAAATAAAAGTGTTTTTTGACACATGGTATTTGACGTCACTACCGGTGCTATCGAAGGACGATGCGTTTTGAGTTTGCGTTCCGTTTCACCAAAAACACGGTACATAAAATATTAAATTGTAAAATAAGTGTTGTATTAGAAAGTTAAACATGTGTACCACAATGTTTTTATGGGCCAATACAAGGCATTTTTAAGAAATAAAATCAGTTTTGTATTTCTTGTATATTCCCTATTGTCTCAAAGGATAAAATGTATCCTATGTGTTAATCCAGGTTATAATCTATCACTGTGCCAAATTCCATCCAAATCCGCTCAGTAATTTTTGCGTGAAAGAGTAAGAAATCCATCCATCAAACATCCATTTTGTTATGTCCTGTGCGAGACTAATAAATACTTTTTCTTTCTTTCTTTCATCCATACATCCATCCTCTCCAACTTACGCATTTATAATAGTAGTAACATAAGATATCAGTACGGGTGACACAAATTGCGAAGCATTTATGAGCCGTCTAGAGCTTACGTGTGTAATGTGTCGCAGCAACTTTGATACGGTAGAGGGGTAATCTAAATTAATGTCTGACATTCAGACGTAGGTACAGGACTAGACGTGTAAACTATATGTGGATATGATGGGGTCATTAAGTTTCAGTTTCATTACAGCTGTTAGTTTGATTGATATTAAATTAATAGTATAATTTGAACTACCATTATATTGACAATAATAAAAAATTACATCTAAGTACATGAGAAATCCAAATGTTATTTTGCAATAGTCAACTTTTTCTTTTAAAGTCGGCAAAGAAACTATTTTAATATTATCTGTATTTGATTCTCCAAAAATCATGCCCAATAGCAACATTATGGAACTAATAAGTACTAGCACCATAGACACTGGCAATTTAAAAAATATAAAGGGGCAAAAACACTGTTAATCCAATAAAAAAAAACCTGCACCACCTCAATAACTCTATTTCCTTTCAAATCCTCAGCGTCACAGTTCGTCTACACGACCTTATTTTTTACCAACATAAAAAAAATAATATCACGCTGTCAGTAAGTCCAGTTAAATAATAAAAACCGCGATGTCGGCGCATGATTGGATGAATATAATTATTTATTGATGTCGTAAAGTGATCAATACAAAGTTAAACGTACATAATGATCGGTCGACTAATTCTTTAAAATGATTGGCTTGAGTTTTGTTTCCTCGTGAACAACTGGTTTTTGTAATGTGAAGCAGTTTCGGCCAGTGTTGTTATTTTTGGTCGATTGAGGTGAAGTTGAATTATGAATTTATGGTTTTAAAAAAGTGTGGTGGTGAGTCATAGACGAATTTAAATTGAGAATCCTTTTGAGGTTGCTGACTTTTATTCAGCCATTTTTTTCGATTATAAACTTAGTTCAAATTTTTCCTATCATTTCAATAGTCAGACCATTTACAAAGGACTCTTACAGCTCGTTCACAGTAAAACCAGTGACATAAACCTTTAAGCACTGCAAAATTAGAGGTACAATGAAAATACACTAGCGAATAAATAAAAACAGTTAGTAATATCCCAAATAAAACCACGGAAGTGTCACTTTGTAATGAACATTTTGCACGAGATGTATCCAACTGTCCGTGTCCACTGTCCAGTAGTGTCCATGTCCGCTTCACGCGTCTGTTCACACGATGTATCTTTATTCCGCGAGCGACAGACAGACGTCCCATTTCACATCCGACACGACAGACGCGCCATCTGTTGCCGTTTTCATGGCACATTTTCGTTTTACTTATTTTTGACACTCGGCTGTCTCCTCGGTTCCGACCGTGTGAATTTTCCTCGGTTTTCCGGGATAGAGCGTAATGAAAATTTACGTTGTGAGTAAAATCTCTGGGCGTGTTTATTTCGTTCCTTTAAAAGCTTATTTCAATCTAGACCTCTCGTATTCCGGTTGCAATAAACTTAGCCTGTAAAGTGGTACGAGAAAAGTCAGTCCCCCGGTTTCCAGATCCAGTCCGTCCCACCCAGTTACTCTAAGCCTAGGTACCTACCTAGTTATTCAGGTTAAACCTTTAATTAGGTTTTCCTTAATACTCCACCGGTAGTGGGGCATAAATTTAAGCCCTCAATGGACCTAAGAAGCCCAAACGCTTACCTACCGTTTTCATTATTAAACCGAACACTTACTGCATCGTTCAGTCCTTATATCTACCTCCCTAGGGCTCATAATCATGTACATATTCGACAATTACATAGTCAATACAATAATAGATATTCTAGCGTGTGGCATCGAATTTCTGCCTAAAATCCCCCTAACCGCAACGCTCTGGTATGGCATTTAAATAATTAATTTGGCATCATTAATTGAATTGGTATTAGACTAATTGATTTAGTCATGAAACTATTAGTAGAAGCGTATTTGAATTTAGCAAAATATGCTTGAATTTAATTAATTTACTACTTTTGTCTCTAATTCGGATAGACAGTGTTACTAAATTCTAAAATGTTAGATAAAAACAGACAGACAAACCGTATTTCTCCAGTTGTAGACAACTGTCTTACTTTACGAGTCGCGTAGGCAGACTTTATTTTGTGCAATTTATTTCAATAGGTCTCTACTCTAAATGCGGTGAAGGAAAACATCTTGTAGAAACTACCGTGCCTTACTCCTAACTGCGCGTTCGCAGTGGCGAAGCATTCACATAAAACATGTTGAAATCTCTATTTCTCTCTTCTCTTATTTTATTTATGTATGTATGTAGGTACGAAACACTGAACAAAGATTGAAGAGCACATTATAAATTACTTCCAGGAGGGCAGCGATCGGGGAGTTGGATCTCTTCTCTTCTTCTTTCTTCTTTATCGTGTGGTTAGTTCGTAACCTGGTGTCAGAGTTTTTATGCCGCCCATGGGCCTCTGACTTGGCTTTACATGCCGTCAAGAAATATCTCTCAGGCATGCTGGTTTCCTCACGATGTTTTCCTTCACCGAAAAGCAAGTGATAATTATACTATACGCACATGAATCCGAAAAATCAGAGGGGAGTTGGATGAAAGACGTAGACGCAGTGTATAAGCAGATTCACAACATGATCTTATAATCATGATCATGTTGTGAATCTGTATCTGAAAGTTTTGCCTAAAAAAAACCTAACCTAACCAATCACATAGCTAGAATACCTCAAGCTCTCCAAAAAAGAAGCGATATTATTGGTCAGTTTCACACACATCCTTCGCTACTCATCCTCGCTCATCTCTGGTAGAAACTCAGCCTAATTTGTCATGAGAACCAACGCGGACTGGGCCTACGTGAGGAACTGATGACAAATGGGTTACTTCTACTCACTGTAAATTTTATTGCTGTCCATGTCGCTATATTAAATTAATTCTCGTTGGAAATTGAAAGGATACTGTGCAAGAACTTTCAGTGGTTAACATTAATTATGCCAATTTACGAGCAAGAGAACGAATCCTACTTTATCGAACAGACAGAATTGCTAACTACTTTCAGCGACTAGCGACATCCAGTATAACCTGACACGCGGTGAAAAGTGGAACTAAATTCAAATGTACTACTTTGACATTTGCCTTTGATAAACAGCGCGCGCATAAAATGCCAAGATATACTGGTCTGTTCCATTTTTCTCATTATCGATGCAAATTACATTTTAAAATTACTATAACGTTTAAAATATCATTCCAAACTATTCGTTTTAGGTATTTATTAGTTCGGAAGCTATTTATTCGATTATATATTGACCCTATATGGTCACTACCATAAACTAGTTTTGATCCTTTTAATGTAAGCGAAGTATAATGAAAATGTCGATTTATGGCAACAATAATGACGTGTTTGTGTCAAAATTAATAGAAACCATTAACTTTTACATATTACATTTTGTAGGAAACCACAAACCAATAGTCACTAATGTCTGTTTTTTAATCCCTGAGACTAAATTGACAAGTGAAAATGTCAAAACTGACATAAATTCTATTGAAATCTATGTCAGTTTGCCATTTTTACTTGTCAATTTAGTCTCAGGGATTAAAAACCAGACTATAGTAGATATTTGAATGGTTTTTGACACTGTAAATTTTCGTTTGTATGGCAATTATAGATAACAATATTCCTCTATTAACATATAACATTACACATGTAATCCCCGAAGAGTTAAGCATATCTCTTTTCTTAATATTCTATTCTTTTCTCAAAATATGATTTTTCTCTACAATAGTATGTCCTTTGAATACGCTCGTTTTCTATTCATAGAAGCGCTTTCAAGTTTGAATTTCGACCCTAAAACTTTTCTATCTGGGTCATTGGTCAATTTTATTAGATAAATAAACCCTATAAAGGAAAGAAAGAAGAAGATAAATAAGCCCTTGACCTTTAGTTTCCACGGCTCCGACCTTTGGATTCGGGTTCCGTAAGTTTCACTGGCCCTTTATTACGAATCCCTTTTTGACATTTGACGTTGTGATATGGGAATTATGATTACTTCCCTGCGTGTTTCATGCGAACGGGGTACGATGGAAGGTATAAAATTATAAGTATGTGGAGTTTATCGGTAGGCCTTTGTTCTCCGGTAAACAAAGGCATAAAGCGGTGTTTGCATAACCGCAATTATGGCATCATGCTATCCTTGGAGTAATTAAAATACTATGAAAGAAAATACAGCCCTACTCGCAAAGTAGACCATTAGTGAGTTACGGCTTTGATCCCATCCCTCATTTGTCCGGCAGGATGTTTTTGAGGCAAAGGACATCATTAAAAAACATTATTCCGGCGTCCATAACAGAAGATTTGGGGAAAGGGCAGAGGGTCGTAAATCATCATTGCCTAAGTTTTAACCTTAAACCGCCTATCAGAAGTTACTTTTATTTAGAAGGTACGGCCTGACAATCTTCCTCGCAATTAAACTTAATCAATGTCTACCAAACTTGGTTTAGGATGAGCTGAGTTAGCAATAAGTCACTCAATTTTAGTTGTAGTAGTACTACTCTGTCAAGAAAGTACCGGGAAACGATCAATAATACACAAAATGTTAGTTATTCATCCAAAATTATTTTATCGCCTTCAAAGTATGCTCCTTCAGAAACGATACACTTACGCCAACGAATAATCCAATCATCAAAACATTTTTAAACGCTTTTTCCGGAATTGAGTTCAGTTCTCGCCGCAAATTCTCCTTTATGCCACGAAGTGGTAATTTGAATTTAGGAAAAAGAAAGAAGTCGGCTGGAACCATATCTGGTGAATAAGGTGGTTGCTCGATGGTATTTGTTGAGTTGTTGGTCAAAAATTCGTGCACTATGATGGCCTTGTGCGAATGCGCATTCTCGTGGTGCAAAATCAAAGAATATTCTTTCCACAAATCTGGCTTTTTGGGTCGAATTTGCTCTCTTAAACGCCGCGTAATGCTCATATAATATTCTTTATTTACTGTTGGATCTTCCGGCATGAATTCCGAGTGAACAACAACGCGATAGTCAAAGAAAACGGTCAACATGACTTTGACTATTGATCGACTTTGGCGTGGTTTTTCCCGTTTCGGTTCAGTTGGTTATGATTATGATTATGAAGGCGCCACTCCGAAGCTTGTTGACTAGTTTGCATGTCAAACAAGTGATTATTTAAAATGGTACGGCTCTATTCGTGAGACACAGAAAGTTCAGCGGCTATCCCTCTCAAACTTGAATGAGGATGTTCAGTCACTATTTCCTTCACTTTTGCGATGTTAACTTCAGTTGAAGACGTTGATGGCCTACCAGAGGGAGGCGAATCTTCCGTCACATCTCGACCGCTTTTGAACGCTTTGTACCACTCATAAACACGTGTTTTTGATGAAGTCGATTCACCGTAAGCCTTCTGTAACATTTTCAGGGACTCCGAACACGAAATTCCATTGGCGATGCAAAATTTAAGACAAACTCTTTGTTCGATGTTTTTGTCCATTACGAAATTTGCAATACACACTAGATATGGTCTAAGTAAAAGCAGCACTGTATTTAATCTATATAACAGATGCAACTCAAACTCCGCGCCAAAATGGAAAACAGTTGTGCCAATCTAACAACAAAAAAATTACAAAAAATTGAATTTGGAACCATAAACGAATCATCCATTCCCGATACTTTTTGGACTGAATGTAGAACTCTTTCTGACTGAGCTCGCCCGGGGAAGCACAACATAACAGAGCCAGAGAAAAAGCTGAAATGTCCCCACCATTACAGGTTTTTCTCTTGGACTGCAACGCTTCTAGTAATATGCACATGGCTAAAGTCCAAAGACGGTCACATCTTCTTCTTTGGTGACAAAATCAGGTCGACCATCGGGTCGTTTACCATCCAAAAACATACTTAAAAGTTTAGTAGGTATTAACTCGCCACATATTTATGTAGGTCATGGTTTCATTTGTATACTGCCTCGTCACTGCGCCTCGGAGCCAACTCAATCGACAATTTACGGGCCTGTCGAGTGTCGACGTCTGTATTCCCTCAGGAGCTCAGACTCAATTGTTGCTTCGACAATACAGTCCTGTACTGGGTATGTCGGTATTCAATTGTATTAACATACAAGCTATGGAATGGAGTACTTAATCTAAACATTTCTGCGTATAACATAACGTAACGTTTGTTGTGGGTTGGACATTTTGTAAATTAGGTATGTTTAAGTCCCACTATAATAGGATGCGAGCCTATTGCCATCTTTCGGAATTACATATTCTGGGCTTCCATTCTGATAGATTAACCCAATAAAACTTTGCCTGACCTAGGATACCTCATGCTCGGCAGTAGCGTTTGTAATCAGTCAGTCAGGCAGTCAATCTGTTTCTTCTCAAACATTTCGGTTCAAAATTTCCGCAACACAAACAAAGCTAAAGTGAAAAGTTTTGTTAACAAACTGTCACGCTAATAAATTAACGAGTTGACCTTTCTCTGTAAAATAATCTATGTGGGCGCGAAACCCACTTTAATGTCTCCGAAACTCGCAGAATCATCGGTGCACAAATTAAATCTGCACGTTAGCGAGATGACTTGCAAAAAACTGGTGAATCATAATGAAAAAAACGTGTTAAAATCCCATGCATGCTTTCAACACATTGTTGAAGTATTCTTCATTAATTTCACACGAACTTTCACGGAATAAATTGTCATAACTGAACAGTATTCTCGTGAGAACAGTATCAACTGACGGCTTCGGAGTAATTATTGTGTGTGATATGAAATGTTCGTCAATTATAGTCGGTTCGCCATTTACCGCTCTATAGACGCAGTCGGCTGATTGATTGGTCCAACGGTAGTTCGGCTGGCACTCGATGACGGCTTCAGAATCAATACTATTCGACATGAAACTAGCGGTGAGTGTAACTGTGGGCTTATATCTAAATGGCCATAATAGTTTATACTGCGTTTCGCAATTTAGTTGCCAAACATGTGAACAAATACAAATGTGTTATTTGAAAAACAATTTTAAAACTCACATGAAGTTCTCTTTGTGCTACAGTTTCAAACGTTTTATGTTTTTTTTTTCAAAATAGAAATTGTTATTCTGATATAAATGTACACTAGCATGAAGTTGATATTCGTTTGAATGAAAATAAGGATTTGAATAGACATTACCTAAACGGCAATCAATTTTAAACAACCTTTTTGTATTACCGCAACGAATTTCAACAGCAATCCAATATATTTTTGTTTTTCCCAACTTCGTTATTGCATAACGTCATTTTGTAAGGCCCTATTGTCACCATTGTCACTGTGTGTATCCAATGTATCACTGTTTCAATGGATGTCTCCAGTTTACTCAATAAACCCCTTTATTCTTCGAAGAGCACGTCCAAGTCGTGCTCGCGAATATTCATAACAGCTGTCACGGGCAAACTTGCAGCCTTTCAACACAGTTCATATTTGAAGGTCAGTCGGAAGTTCAAATCAAAGTTCAGGAACTTTACACGGAGCTTTTCAGCCACATCTGGGTAACTGAGATGGAAACTTCAACAATCTAGCTCTAGTTTAAATCTTAAACTAGATTTTGCTCTCAATTTTGTTAGCACGAGCTTTGAAAAAGCAGGGAATCAAAACCTTTTCAAACTTCAACACCCCGTTACGCCCTCCTTGTGGGTTTGTATCCCTTCGGACTGTGGGGTATATAATTGGGTGACACATTTACATCAACATTTATTCTAACTAAATATTCAACATTGCATGTTTTACGTTGGCGTGAGTAGACGAAGTTTTTTTTCAAAATCTGGGTGTGGGGTATAAAATCTAGACACTGTGACTTAAATGTTTCAGCACCAAGCTGAGATAGGGGCTCCTTTTGGCCTCGTACAAGACCAATTTTAGTTTAATGTAATGTAGACAAATAAATACTTTTTCTTTCTTAGTTCTGTTTGTACCATATGCAGCAATAGTCTGCACTGGTTTAAGCTCTATTTTGTCTGCAACTCAGCCGATCTTTAGTTACAATGGCTACTGCTGACTTTATCTTATAAAGTCACGTTTAACCTCACATTCACATTCCGATCAAAAACTCAAATAAAACCGACTTCAATATCAGTGCTCCAACGATCTCTATTAAACGAACAATTTTCCTTCAAATGACGTCGATATTGGCACAATAACCATTCAGTCGCTCAGGCTCATATAAAAGGAAACTAAATAAATACGTACGACTATTGCAGAAATCTCCCCTGGTAGCGAGTGAATGAATGGATTCAGTGTGTCTCCTGCCTGTGAGTGAATGAGCGAATGTTTTGTTTCCCTTGGCAGAAGCAACGCGGTAACCACTGGACGAACCCTGGTTAGCGTTGGACGTTTTGCTTAGCTAACGTTCAATGTTTTTCTCCTGTTGAACGAGATACATTTCCTCTGCATCCTGTTTTATAATGATGTAGTTTTTGCTCTTTTTTGTAAGTCTTTGAGGGGATTTTCTATTCGATATTTGAGTTTAGATTTCCACTGCTCATTTTTCTTGAGCTTCAGTAAAGCTACAATAGTACATTTTGATATAAGTGGGGAAAGTTTGTTATTGCATTCGAGGCGGAATTAATACCCGAGCTGCAGGCGAGGGTGTTATGGATCCGAGAACTGCACTAACAAATCCCCACGCATATCAAACGACATTTTTCAATACACTTTCGAAGATATAAAATATTAGAACCGAAAGTATTTTTGTCAGTAATTATTAGGAAACTATAATTTAATTTGATTTTTTACGCGCTTTGCTTTCGCCAGGAAGAAGAAGCAAAGGTATGATGCCGCTAAACAGCCTAATATGAAAAATAGAAAATTCAACTATTTTTGAATTTACAACACAAATAAATATTAATTTGTTCATAAAAGTAAATTATTGTTTTAAATAGTCATGTTTATCTATGATATTCTATTTATAAACACAATTTAAATACTCATATCTCTTTGCCGAGATTTAAAAAAAAAACAATCACCGCCGACAATAGCCATTGAACCCATTTGGACTTAACATAAGTATAGTTATTGTGTGAAAAAATATTAAAAATCCAAGCGTGTGAAATACATTGCATGTTGAACCTAATCGTAGTGCGATAAGAACCAGTTTTCGAGAAAAATCGAGTGTATTGAAAAATGATTTACTCAAAAGATTTTTCTTGGAAATCTGAACGCGCAACTAGAATGATAGAAAAACTTATAACACCCTTCTTTTTCCGTCGGGATTTAAAAAGTAAAAATGCACGGTAAAGGAAGAAAGTTTCTTTTGTGTGGGAGGTATTCAAGAGTACTTCTCACAGCATTTCCCTTGAAACTCGGTGAACGTCAGTCTCACAAGTTTTTTGTTGAATCTCTTTGACCTCAATATTTATGTAAGAGAGATTCCTGTAAAAACGTTTGCTTTAATCATTTTCAGCTTTTATGAAGTTATCAATTTCATATTGCAATCTAAAGTTCAATCTCCGTGTGGTTGTTGGCTATAAAATGTTCTCTTTCATATTATAGAGGTAAACAGGAATAATACTGGAAACTATTTGCGCAAAATAACATTCTGTTATCCAGTATAGGTTAAGAGACGAGGCAGAAATGAAAATAAGCAACTGGCGTAGAGTTTTGGAAAATAAAACCAAATGATTTGAAAATAGTTACTATGGAGTTTCTTGCCGGTTCTTCTCCATAGGAAACGACCAACCCGAACCGTGCACCTTTTTGTCGACGTTTTATAATTACCCATCTGGGCCTATGTGACATAAAATATTTTGATTTTGAAAACACGTGAAAATGCACAATGTCGCAGCACCACATAATTGATAAGCCAATGTTTTTGTAATCGTCCCAATTAGGTACTCGAATCCCCCCTAATAAAGGTGTGACGTCACTTGACACGAATCTACTTGTAGCGAACTAAAATGTAACCATCAGTAAATCAATAAACGGGATATTGTATGTATGTTTAAGTTGTGTTTTCACGATAGGAAAGTTACAGCGCTTTAGTTTTCCTTGGCGACGCTAGCCATGAGCTTACTGTTGATAGCAGTGGCGAAGGCTCCATACAACTCGATTTGTACCGGTTTCCCTTTGAAAAATGGCACAGTCAGTTTTCTATAGACAAATAATCTTTCTACTTTACTCCGGCTTACCTGTTACAAAGATTGACCCTTCGCTACTGGTTGATAGGTTTAGTTTCTGAAATAACTATAACAGTGAGGAATTTCCATGGTGGCGCGGCGCAAAGTCACTACTTTCCAATGTAACATTTTGGAAGCATTGTGTTAAATGATAAATGTGTGGTAATTTTCCCCATAAGACTAGCACTCTCATAAATAAAACACCCAATACCATTTCGCAATATTTGCATCATTTTTCACTCCACTCCTTAATAATGAAACTCAGTCCGTCTGTGTCTTGAAAATGTCTTTAAAATTGCCTTCCCCCGGAAATTTCGCAGCCGTTCAAAGGGGAAAAATCCTGTGAAATCGTAACGGATGGGGACAACAGGGGAAGCTGGCGGAGAGCCCTCGCTTCAGTCTCTCAGAAACAGTCGACTCATTGTGAGATAATAATGTCTACGGGGGAAAAGCCGAGGAAGCGAACCGCAGAGTGCTTTAATTTTTACTTCTGTTTGTACTCTCATTACTTGAAATAGGAGAGTGCTCTATTAAACTAGTTGTGTTACGGAAATAGAGTACGTTTGTAATAAAGTTTTTGTCAGTGAGGAATCGCTGTTTCTTCAAGTTTTCAACCGTAAAGTGATATTTAAACGCCTTCTCTGTGATATTCAGAAACCGCGTACCTAACAAGTTTTTCATTGAAAGCGCGCGTACGTACAGACGCCAGCACATCAAGCTACTACAATCTGTCAAATTTCTTTAATAGGTTTTCAACTTTATCTCTAAAACATTAGGTTCAAGGTTGATTGGGAAAAAAATGACAGTTTCGGGTAGGTTGATGTGCTGGCGTATGTACTATCATTTCCAGAGAAAAATGTTAACCCGAGGCTATCCTAAACTTTTTGTAAACTGAAAAACCCAATTATACTTTGCCCCAACATCTCTTCACCAAAGGCCGCTTGCAATGAAGCGAAGTTTTTAAACTTCAGACGTCTATATTGCTCGTTCAAAAGCAATAATTATTCTGGACGAATGCTCGCGGATTTGACGTTTGCAAAGTGATGAATTTTATACGAGCGATTCATAAATTAAGCTCGTCGGCGATTTGCATATTTTCTTCGTCACAAAGCGAGTTGAAAGCCGAACTCATTCATTTATGTAACGATGCTGACCCTTTATTATAAAATAATATTTTGTTTGTAGTGGTATAACGGTTGAAGACTTTGGAACCCCCCTTTACTTCCTTAATGAGCCTCCCAATAACTGTCATAAATACCACCTTTGCCACAGGGTAGTAGACATTGGCTGCTCGTCCTCTTGACCCCGTTGCGCCATCTTCACGGAAAATTTTATGGTCTTCATAAAAATTGCCATTTTTGGGGATTAACAGAGATAAACTATAATATTGGCAGTCGGAACCGTCATGAGTATTATCTCAACTACAATACCGCTTGTTTACCATCCCACCGCTTTATGCCACATTCCCCACAGGCCACTAATGGACAATCATAGCGGATAACGCTATAATCGCCTTGTGGGAGACGCGGCTCAAACGGATTAGTGATAACGAACATAATTTACTTTGCATCGGTGCAGTCCCAACACCACGCTGTAATACGATTCTATACCAACCGGGTGAGGCATTAAAAGCGAATTACCTGTAACTGGAATCCTTTATGACAAGCCAATAGTAAAAGCTAGACTCAATAAGGATGCCAGTTACAAGAAACAACTAACATCCTTATTAACAGAACCAGTTTAATGAACTCATCTGACGTATGATAGTCCAAAGGCTGGAATAGTTGTATTTCCACCTTATCCTGGCGTTATTAAAGCCATAACCATTACGACGAAGCCGTCGGAAATATTCATAAAGCTGAGGCTTTTGCAAATAAATTGCCTGCACTGATTGTGGGGAAAATGGCGAGACAAATTGGATGTCTTATTTAAAACGGGAAGTGCTTGATGCTTTGACATTAGGGGCTCAGACGCTAACGATTTTTGCTTAAACGACGGTTAAATGTACAAGTTCCTGTACTGATGCGGGTGCGTTTGATCCTGATTGTCCTTTGGCCTTTACGTTGCCCAATTTCGAAATGTTTGCAGTACGCTGACAGGGAATGTGGGTCATTTTCCCTAATTCCCTCGTCAACAAGTTTAGGCTCTGTTGAAAAGTTTGCAAAAATAGAATGATTAAGGGTCACCTTCCCAAATGAGGGGTCTCTACACAAGTTTTTATATTGAAGTTTACCTTTTCGATGTTTAATTTCCTATCCCTTCACTATTCCTTCTTTAGTTTCTGCCCTTGTAATATGCTGAGCTGGAGTTTGACCTTAAATGGCTGCGTTTTCACCAGATGTTGAAAAATGTGTGTAACAGCTTGAGCTAGCTAGCTAGCTATGTGATCGGTGATGTGATTCCTCGCTGCACATACTCTCACATCTCAGGTGAAGATGCAGTCTAATGATTTCGTAGTAAGAAACCGAAAGCGAATTCGATGTTAAGCCTCTGAAATCTTCTAAAATACTTTTTTTCCCACCAGCTGACGGAGTCCTATCAACAGTGAACGTGGTGGAAGCACTGCAAGAGTTCTGGCAGGTGAAGGCAGCGCGGGGCGGGGGCGCGGGGAGCGGGGGCGGTGCCCTCGTCATCTACGAGTCCGTGCCGGCCGCGCACCCGCCCTACGTGTGCTACGTCACACTGCCCGGAGGAGCATGCTTTGGGAGCTTTCAGGTAACTTGGAACTTCAGAAACTTGCCCATAGATGATGGGCTCTTGGCCCGTCTCTCTCGTTCTTTGGCTTAATCTTAGAGACGATGATAAGAGGAAACAAGAATACCTTTATAGGAATCCAATACTTTATGAAGTACCGAAAAATAATCAAATAAGTAAATTCTTTGAATTTGAAACTTCAAGTTACACAACAGCCATGATGAATTTTCTAAACTATCAGAAACCGTGACGCCACAAGGCTACAGTTGCATTTATATTCTGTCCAAAACTTTCAGGGTTGGGTAGAGGTATACTGTAATGCAACCTTTACGATAAACACACAGTATTTACGTAAATACACATTTAATTACACAAAATAAACCACACGCTTTAAAAGTGTTGATTTTTCGTAGCAGAACTGGCAGAAACGCCCGTGCGGCGAGAGTCAACAGTGGTGGATGTATCTCAGTATTTTATATTGACATTTCGGATTGGATCTCACACTTAACAAACATAATCAACCTACAATGTTTCAATAGACTCTGATCTCCTGGAAGTGAAGAGAATGATCAGTTCCGACGTAGATCCAGTGGATCTCCGATGTATTCTTCTATCATGTGATATGTCCGGTTCTTAGGCCCAATTTTCACCAATTGGCAATCGACCAATCATATTGGTTTAAATCCATATCGCGTATCTAGTCTCTCCTATGACTGGTCGGATCTTGCACTACTCCTTTTCGCCCCGCTCGTGGAAACCGGGCTTTAGTCATGTCGCTTTCTGCACCTTTTTGAGAGAGTGTCAATCTAATATTTCTAACATGCCTCTTCCCTTGACCAGAATTGTCCGACAAAAGCCGAAGCCCGCCGAAGTGCAGCGAAGATCGCGCTCATGAACAGCGTGTTCAACGAGCATGAGTCCCGGCGCATCTCAGAGCACTTTATAGAGAAGGCGGTGGCAGAGGCACGCGCCTCTTTCGCAGGAGATGCCGCCGCCCATCATCAGGATCCCAGCGCTGGGATTGCGGCCTTTAGGTGAGCATGAATTTTTAATGTCGCACTGCTGGGATACAGACCTCCTCCTTATGAGGTAGCGGGCTGTAGTCCACCACACGGGTTCTGTCCGGATTGGTGGATGACATATTTATTTAAATGTTTGGGCGTGCTGCTTTTTATGCGATGTTTTTCTTCACCGTTTTGTAAGCACTTGTGATGAAATAGATAACGCAAAATGATGTGCTTGCTTGGGCTTCCACCTACTTGTCCACCACTTTTTGCAAACAGTGGTGGTAACAGATTACCACTTTTGTTTTGTGTTTCGGCAGAAGGATAGCCCGTATTATAAATACTCAGTTAATGTCTTGGTAAAAATAGCAAGATGTCATACAGTGTAACTAAGTGCTGGGAGTGCCAATCGAACATTTAAGTATCACGGCTCATTAAGGCTACTTTAATTAACGCCATTTTGATTGATCATTGAGCTAACGAAGCGGTCAGGTTACAATTAAGTTTAAACCAACAGTCATTAGTACCTAGTCTATGCGAAATTACATTGTTTCATGATCTATTGTTATACAACCAGACTGAATGATTAAAGTCGGATTCAAAGAAGGATTATTCTTTTATCCGCCTGTCCGAGATCCGTCCAACTTGGAAGACAAAGAAACCGCGGCGAGCTTTCTTTTCATTGTTAGGATTACAGTCTGTATGTCCTAGATTCTTCACATTGTTACCGACCATCAGAATCAACATGATTATTTGTGCCAGGTTCATGCTGGAAGCAAACAAAGGCCGCACGATGCTGGAGTTCCAGGAGCTGATGACAGTGTTCCAGTTGCTCCACTGGAATGGTTCGCTACGAGCGATGCGTGAGCGGCAGTGCTCGCGGCAAGAGGTGGTCGCGCACTACTCTGCGCGCGCGCTGGATGACGCGATGCGCGAGCAGATGGCGCGGGAGTGGGCCGCGAGGGAGCGCGACGCGGCGGCGACGGGGGGCGGGGTGCTGCGCGCGGAGCTGGCCCGGGCCGAGCGCGAGCTGCGCGCCGCTCGCCTGGCTGCGCGGGAGTTGCGCTTCCCCAAGGAGAAGCGCGATATCCTACACCTAGCCGCGCGGTTGGCGCCGCCGCAGCAGCAACAGTGATCTCATCGCGCGCCACACGCGTCCTCGCCACACTTTTGTTATTTAAGTATAGGTATATAGTCTAAGATGTGCGTGTTTTATTTTATACAATCACCCTTTTTACTGTGCGTTTCCGATGGCGAAGCATTTACATGAAATACATTAAAATCTTTCTCTATCTCTCTGTCGTCTTTTAGTTGAAATCTCTATCATTTTTTATGAGAATGTTTCGCCAGTCAGAACGCTCAGTAACACTCCTCATAATATCTTCTAGCTCATTTTTATTTGACACTGGAAACGTCGTCTGGGAAATCACTGACAATAACAAGCGAAAGTTTCAGTTTACCTGTATCGTTATGTACACGAGTACGTCGGCTGTAACAATTTACTTACTACATACTTATACCTCTCGTACTGAGTGGCGCAGTCACAAACAGCTATACATTGTCAACGCTTGTCACCAGCCGGGAAAATTCGGAATTTCACGTCACAATTTTCATGTTACCCCACATTTAATTTCCACGAAATCATCGTGTATTTTGTGCGAGTATTTCAGCGAAAGCACGAAAAAAACTGTTGTTAATTTGCTCACATAATAGAATAATTAAAACATGTGCTGGACTGTTGGTAAAATATTGAACGAAGCACGCACGTGCGCTATTACGATTCGACGGCCCCGCCACAACGCATCGAGCAATTAGTCCGTAATCGTTTTAAACGCATGAGCGCATTCATCAATTATTCCATACAATTACGTGAATTAGATTCACAATCAGTAATCGGTAATTCTAGTTTCGTTCAGCCGACATTGCGTCATTGCAGTGATGTCACCGTTTGAATGATAAAGTAGGATTTAGCTTAATCCCCAGTGACCTAGTTCGAACTCATAAATAAACTATGGTTTATCAAGTCTCGGGGAAATTCCGCTACATTTTTATTTAAAAGTTGTTACCGCTGTATTCCAGCACTTGTTTGTAAAAACAGTCGAAACACCTGCTACAATTTGTAGCGCACGTTGCGACACTGAATCCAGGGTTTATGATAAATCTCCGTGTTGACGTAGTAATGCATACATTACAATGTTGAAGTGAGCACAAAGCATAATATTTAAAGCTAGGACAGTAGGAGTAGGTGCTATTCTTCTCTTTTATTCTCTAAATATTCTTCTCATACACCCAACATCTTTATCAGCCAGAAAAATATAGATAACCGTCGATTTCATGTAAATCGACATAACAACGCGCCTGCTATCTCCGAAGGTTTAAGCAGAAGGGTGGGCCTATCGCCATCATTATGGCATAAATCCAGACTCTGGACTACTACTGATGGAAAACACAATGACACTGCCCGAACGGGGAATTGATCCCAGGACCTAATGCCAAGCAGTTGCGTTTGCGAGCCTAAATCCAACTATTTCGCTATTTGACACGACATCGCTAATTAGCTGCCGAAGTGAACATGTCGTCCCTTTGTTCGTGCACTCGGGAATCAAGAGGCGTGATTATTGCTGCCACGTGCGGCGCATACATGCGGGCTGATTCTGTGACGTACAGATGGAACTGCCTATACGCATACTAACATAGCACCCATCCAAATGAATGCCTTCATGAAAGCGAGCCATTCGATTATTATCAACGTTTGATTCAACGACGAGAGTTGCAAATCCAGCCTCGAGCTGGTATTGAAAAACCGCATTAGGAAGGACCGATAAAATGGTTCATCAGTTACCACTTTCGGTGCCCAGCACCCAGCATATAGGTCCAACAATAATTCATTCGTGTGAAAAAATGGTAATTTTAAATACAAGTTATTTATATCTAATTTAACGAAGACTTGGATACGGGTTGTGGGACAATTAATTATTGTTTGACCCATATGCTGGGTGCTGGGCACCGAAAGTGTTACTAAAAATTCTTGACACATGGGTAAACAAGCAACTTAATTGGGTAACAAGTTTTCTATTACAAATCGATTGAAGGAAATTCCGAATCCATCGCTTCCAAAGACATTCAAATATAAACGAGCGATAGACGGGACAAGACGAAGGAAATCGTAATCCAATACCTGTTACTACGTACCAGTGGCGAAGGTTCCATGGTAACTCGATTCCTACCGGGTACCCTTTAAAAAATTGTCAGTCAGTATTCTGTAGACAAATAATATAATAAACATTAAAGATATGTACTCCAGCTTACCTCTTAAAAAAATTAACCCTTCGCTACTGCTACTTACTAACAACTCATACGCGTGTCAAAATCGAAAATATTTTGGATCAAAAGTTTTTCATAAAAATATTTCCAATGTCCGCTCTATGAGTCTTTTTAATGTCTTTGATTTCTTCATATGTTTGAAAACTTCGTGTTAACAATAGCCTAATTATCTTGATGAATATTGCTGAATGGGCAAGCATTGAGATTTATTTATTTATTTAATTACTAGCGGCCTGTCCCGGCTTTGCGCGGGTGGACATTTATTTTTTAAACATTTTGGGATAAAATATAGCCTATGTTACTCAGGGATTATGTAGCTTTCCAATGATGAAAATAATTTTGAAATCGGCACAGTAGTTTTTGAGTTTATTCATTACAAACATACACACACACACACACACACACACAAAAATATACAAATCTTTCCTCTTTATAATATTAGTAAGACAACGGTTGTGTTTCCAACCATTTACAGTAACTAAAATTATAAAAATAAATGATGATGTGTTACGCGAACCTCTTGAACCTGAAGGATATCTTTCAGGTAACGAAATAAGTAGTTGTTCTAGGATACAGTGAGTGAGGTTGTGGAATTAATAGTAGTAGCGAGAGATGTATCATCCGGCGAGATATCAATCAATCGCTCTCTGATTGATTGGACAGACCTTAACCGAAAAATTCGAGTCCTCAGTTGCCATGCCGAACAAATGGATTGATGTCCGAAAAGCTACTGACTGCCCAGATTTTGACCCTTTGCAAGGCTGTGTAGGTTATTAAGAAGGAGGTTGTAAGAGATGAAGCTATACAGGACGTCTAGTTCTATCTCTTTCTCATTCTGGAATTAGAAGAATATAATACTGCTTTATGACGTCATGGTAGGCCACGTGACCTATAAGGCCTAAGCAAAAGTTACATTCTGCCGGCGAAAACGTTGATGGATAACGGGAGCCCGTAGGGTTTTTCAAGCATATTCAGCATGAAAACTTGATAGCTTAGTAGGTACGTCGTGATGAGAGATGCTAAAAATAAACTCCGAAAAGTTTCAGACAGGAGCCCTTCGGGAGAGGCCCACTTTCAGTTTTTAAATTGACCAAAAACTAACAACGGTCTGTTCAGCGACGTCAATTTCATCCCATTTAAGCACAGAATAACGTAGAACATAAATAAACTATTCAATACATTTGCAATAATCAATTATAGACACAGAATTGTTTCGTAAACCAAGAGTAAAACTTTTTCAAAATTAAACGTCAAAGCTGTGAGGCCTGAACCAAAACCACTTAAACAAGCTTTTGTGCTCTTTCACAAAATCTGAAAAATAAGATTTTTGATTTTTTAGGGATCTGCCTTGAATATACTTACAAAAAGCATGCTGATTACAATGATTATTTCATCTTATCACATTTTACGCTACAGAGTGTTACCCACAAACTATGCTTCGCGGTTCTGCTTTAATTTTATAGAAACAAAGTTAACCCAGCTTTATGCGGTTTCCCTACATTCAAAATTTCAAATTCACCCATTGTTCGAAACTTCGGTAACATGACATCGAGTTATGACAGCGGACAGGTGACATACACGAGCGGTATGCTATTAATAGTTTGGTGTCACATCTATCTGATCTAATTTAGCGGTTCTCTGTACTGTTTGAATATTTCATTAGGCTTGCTCCAATGTTATTTAATGCTGTTAGCTAGTGCCTGTTTTCAGTGACACTGATGGCGATGCCTAAATTAATGCTGTGGTAATTTCAACTATCGGCGTTGAACAGACCGTAGTAAATCCAATGGAGCGATTTGGTTTTTTGTGTGTGTGTATGTTTGTAATGAATAAACTCAAAAACTACTCTGCCGATTTCAAAAATTTTTTCACCATTAGAAAGCTACATTGTCCCTGAGTAACATAGGCTATATTTTATTCCAAAATGTTTAAAAAATAAATGTCCACCCGTGCAAAGCCGGGACGGGCCGCTAGTCTTAGATAAAACGTTAGATTTGTATTGAGTCTCTGTTGAGCTCCATAAGGCAAGATACACACATTAAACACGCAGTGAGTTTAGTTGCCGCCGGTGAGTCGCTTTCGATTTCAAAATCCTTACACTGATTTTGGTATTGCTAGTGACAAATCGGCTGCCAAATCTTAGTGAGGACGTGAGATTTTGAAATCGCTGTCGGCTCAAGTCGATGCGTATGTAGTACACATAACGACCAATCAAGCTATGCACACCAGTATAAGCTGATCTCTCTTTGAAGAAAGCTTATACAAAGCGAAGTCAGGTTATACTGGTTTTTGTATAACTTAATATGTTGCAGTGTGTACCATAACCGCTTTGGCACGAGCTAAACGCTCAAGCGACATAAGCGGCGTGTTAAGAGAGCATAATAAAAGAAGTTGCTTAGAGTCACCGCGAGGCGACGCGAAGGGCCTCACGCGAAATGAAGCACAAGGGTACTCGCTTGGTCGCAAGTCGCGTCGCCTAAGGTCGGCAACGGGGCATAAGACAAGGTCGAGCTACACGATTACTTTGTCCACGGTCGCTGCATACAAGTTTATGACTCACTCTTTTTCAAAAGTCCTCTTGAGACATTCGTCTACAATATTCTCAAATAACAAGCTTATCCTAATAAGAAACGTTTTGGAATCCAATCTCAAATAAGAACGACGAAACAATAAAAAGACCTTGACCTATAAGACAAGTATGTCTGTTTGTCTGTCTGTGTGTTGTGTCTGTGTTTACTCTCAGAGGTCATCTGATAGAAACCATAGACTGTGTCTAGACATGACACGAAAAACGGTTACAAATGACTGATAAGAGATCTTTCATCCGCATTGTTTTTTTAAAAGACGCTGTAGAGAGTAATACGAAGTTCTGGTTTTACCTAGGCGGTTTACATAAAAACAGGAATATTGAATCGCATTATTCTTATTTATTTTAAAGAACATGATTGTAAAAACTAGGCAGTTTCGTTGCAAAAAAAAATGGTAGGCTAATTTTGAAATAAGAATGACACATTTTATATTAATGAGAAACCTATTGCAAATTAAAACGATATTAATTAATTAAGATCATTTTCTCGTTCTTTTTTCCGTCAAGCGACTCCAACAGTTCGCCGCGCCCAGCGCGCCGTCTCCTCAATGCATTTTTCTTAGTAGTTTGAAAGATGCGATTACCTACGTTATTTGCAAGTGTATGAAAGATGACCAAACCCGTGCCCTACTTCTCTGCTTATTCGCATAAATATGATGATGTTCTTACCATTATCGTTAGTCAAAAGGCAGCACAGCGTGTCAGTTAACGACAGGGAAACTGGTGTCTGATTCCCCCTTGAGCTAAACGTACACAGCCACAGCGGGCCGCATTTCAATAGGAAAAAACGCGTTGCGCTCCGCCTATAGACTTTGGTAAGTTTCCTTCTTCTTTACGTGTCTATTACACTCACATTTTATACAACCAGTAACGCCGTACAGCTTTATCATTGGCTTCATTCAAATACTGTAAGATGCAAGTGGTTGTGTAGGATGGAGACGGGGCATATCTTGTAAAGGGACGGCTCTCACTGTCTTTGTACCTATTTGTAGTGTTGTAAATGTGCGACAGTTATGTAGGAGGTGCGGCCTGGCCAAATCTGCGTGAGCCTTTACTTTGATGCGTAGGGGTAACGATCTTCTTTTTCTTCGATATTTCGGAAACGCCATGATTGCGTGAACGTGTCAAACGTACTGATTCGAACTACCGGTATGGAAAAAAGTCGACGGCAGCGATGAATGGCAACAATTCATCAGCGTGAAGTAATAAGTATGTCATAGTTGATCATACTCCGTTGAAAGCACGTGGGTGATTGAAATGCGGAAGGCTTTAAAATTATTCTTATTCTTTTTAAGTATAAATTAAGTATCTTCACGTATAGCTTTAGTTTCAGTTATAACTTTTGTGGAAGGAGACTCCATAGTTTGGTCAACTAAAATAGCAAACTTTGCAGGTTGACCAGAGAATTTCTCAGTAGCGTCCTGGAGTCTGAATTTGGGCCCCGTGCTGGCAATAGAATCGCCCTTCTATACCTACTATAGGATTTAAACTTTACTGGCGAAATGTGGATGTACTGTGACTTATTAGTTACCTTTGCATAAATAGTTGACATTTTTTTAATACGAATCGATGGAATTTTATCATTCTTTTATATTTTATTTATTTGGGGAAAGTAAGTAAAATAAAAGAATTATAAAAATCTATCGATTCGTATTCTAAAAAATCTCAACCATTTATGCAAAGGTGGGTAATGTCTATAACTCACTGTACTTTTAATAGGTACAACTCTGCCTAAACATACAGCGATTACAGGCGTGGTATTATGTTTTTTTTGCAGGTAGCAGTACTGTAGTATTTACTATATTCCACACTAGCGACCTGCTCCGGGTTCGCACGGCTGCAATATACATATAAACGTTTCTCTGGAATCACTCTATCTATTGCTGAAAACTGCATTAAAATCCGTTGCTTAGTTTAAAAGATCTAAGCGTACAAACAGCGGGAGCGACTTTTTTTATACCATATAAAGATTAGGCTAAAGATCGAAATAGACATGTCAGATAGCCTGACCTTATAGTCCCTCCGTCTCCAAATAAATACGTTCCCAAAGGCTAACGATCACCTTTTATCCGACGTTTCATGATCGCTATGAACTAAGTATGATTGTGCGAACGTGGCCAACGTACAGAATAGAATGACACCCACACTGTTTTTAGATAGCCCATCGCTGGAAATAGGTGATTACATGAGCTTTCAAGACTAGATTTCTGACTATAAAACGACAAGATGATATTATGATCATTGTGCTTCCAAACGTTGGAATGCGATGGATGTCAGCATGTCAGCAGTGTTATTTTGTCAACATTCTTGGAATCTTGATGTTCTATAGGATGTTAAGTTTTAAAGAACATATACTTTAAAGGTTCGGTCAAAGTGGTTCGGACAAATCCCGGTCGCGGGTCTGGACATGGACAATTGTATGCAAATACTTACCATAATATCTTCCCGTACCTGGAGCAATTTGTCCGTACTAGTTGGAATGTACCTACTACATCTGCCTAGTCTTTTTCCAACTATGTTGGGGTCGGTTTCCAGTCCACCAGATGCAGCTGAATACCAGCATTTACCTTGGAGCGACTGACTGTCTGACTTCCACAACCCAGGTAACACGAAACCCCTTGGTTAGACTGGTTGTCAGACTTTCGAGCTTCTGACCCCCCGTAACGATCTGTCCTGTCAAGGATCTACTAATGACAGTCGGGACCAATAGCACAGAGGAAATTCGGAATGTAATGATGGTCACCCACCCATAGACCGACTTAAACAAGCACTTAACTTTGATGATCGACCCGTGCGGCTGTTATTATTTAGCCACGATCTCCTACTGTATTTCCATCTGAGAATAATTAACAATCGCGTCTATATTAACGTCCCTTTGTTCGGCATTTCGGAAACAGACGCCGTGATAGCGTGAACGTGTCGCCCTTACATGTACATGCGGGTTATTGTGCCGTGTATCTGATCTAATACGTAATGCATATACGGCCGCTAATGGAGGCGTCGGGGCGCGTGTCACGTAAAAGGCGCATTTACATGAGGACAATTCCTCGCCCGTCGATTGAAGAGTTTTTTGTTCGCCAAGATTCTCGCCCTTCGACATGTGAGAATTAACTTGCGAAGCTCTAGGTGAGAATAAACTGCTGAATACTGCAGGCCTTCAATTATATTGTATGTGTCTCGCCAGGTAAAGCGACTTTCACGAAGTTAGAGCTCACAAATGACGGTACAGTTTGTGCAGTCGCTGAGCTATTGGCTGCTGTTGGTGTCGCCGGTTCGATTCCTGCACGGAATAAACATTTGTATGCCCTACAGTTAGTTGTTCCTGGCCAGGCTTTTGTGTAGGTATATGAGATTAGACAGGACAAAAAATGAGGAAAATGTCGTGAGGAAAGTTTGGAGGATGAATGTGGATGGGCATATGAGTAGAGGAAGACCAATGAAACTATAGATGGACTGTGTAAAGAATGATATGGCAAGAAAGGAGGTGTCTGATGAGATGACGAGTAATATGGAAGTATGGAGGACGAAGACATGCTGCTCGGGGCAGCATGTCTTAGGATAAGGGCAAGAGAATGATGATACAGGACAAATTTCTAGTGTCCAACGGTTAAAAGATATATTTACATGCTTACAAAGTAACAGTATACAGTTATTTACCCTCCAATTTTGAAAAATGAGGCGTTCCCCACTTTTGGGATTGATTCTTTTGTACAATAATTTACATGAGCAAAAAGTTTTTTACAGCCATCAATAATCTTCTACGGAGCGAAAATCTCTCCTCGTATAAACCAGACTTTTCCGCAGTCAACTATCGAAGTGAACGTGAACCACCGCGTTTTGTGGACAGAATCGTTACCAGTGATACTGACTACACTGAATACGTATTACGAAGCCAATTATATGTGGGTGAATATTGAATATGACGCCAATTAGGTGGGCTGTGTTCCATGAAATAATTACTAACATTGGTATTATGTCGTGATATCTGATACTTACGTATCTAGGCAGTAATTTTTATAAACATAACACACAACAACACATTACGTCTGTAATCGTCTAAGAGTTAGGCAACGGTGTACTTATTAGTACACCCACATTTCGCTAGTTATGCTTAAGTCCCATGTAATAGGGGGAGAGCCTATTGCCATCAACCGAGCACAAATCTAGACTCCGTGGCTGTTACTGTGAAATTCCTAATGGAAAAACCTAATAACACTTTGCCCGACCTTGGAATCAAACCCAGGCTCTCACGCTCAGTTAAGTAGTGCTTGTGACCACTACATCAACAGCTAGGTCTCTATAAACTTGGTCTATTTACTGTGAATTTTCTAGTTTTCACTAATGAATTACTCTCGCGGATTAACAGATGTAGAGCGATGTTTGCATATACAGGGTGGAATATTGAGATGGGGCAGTAAGGGCAGGTACTGTTGTAGCTACATCAAAATGGTCTCAGAGTCTTTTTTAAGAAAATTCGATCTGCATTCACAATTTTTTGTAAAAATGTACAGCAAGAAAATACCAATTTTCACAAAAACTTTTTTTGGCGTCCATGGTCCTGTTGTTTATACCAAAAACTCCCTGTGGGCCCAACTGGGGTTTTCCAAAAAAATTTTTTTTCGGATGGGAAATCATCAAATAACCCCCCCCCCCTCCGTCTGGGCGGAGTGTCAGGACATTTACTCACTAAAACCCATCCATGTTCCTTCTTTGCCCTTTGTGTTCCAGGGCCGCGGTATCTCTATCGAACAGTCCCGCAGTCCCGGCAGGGTTTCCCAACCTTCAATCAACTTTTCCGCAGATCGTACCTTACCTGCACTTGTTGCCGTGTCTCAAAATTCCACCCTGTATACCGAATTCCCACCTAATCGATTGCTCACTAATCAGTTTGCTAAGCAGGGTTGTAATTAACAATTATATAGGAATGCCTTAATTACACGGTCGCCGTTTACGTCATCAACGCTTAGTTGAGATTAGGACATTTATTAAGTTTACGGATATATTAGAGATCGATTGAAAACGGATTTACCGATTAACAATGAAGAAAACGCCAACAAAATGAAGTGCGAGTCGTACTCACATGCACAGAGGGTTCCGTAGCACCAAACAATATAATTAAAATATTTTGAAGGCTCATTCATAATTATGTTGTATTGTTTGTTACATTCAACAGCAAAACTAAATATGTTTTAAATAGAATAATATGTTAATGAAAAACAAAGTTAGTGCTGCAGTTTGATGAAAAAGTCCCATATTTCAATATCTCAGTACCTATTTTGTTATTAAACTACATATTTACAATTTTCTGATATTTTACTTAACATGTGCCGTAAGACATTGCTTCTTGCCAAATTTCATGATTCTAGGTCAACGGGAAGTACCCTATAGGTTTTCATTCCCTTATGAAATCGCAAAATACGATACATAAACAGTCATATCTTTTGATCGCGTTGACTTATAAGTTTGATTTTTTCACGGCTGAAAGAAACCGTAGTCCCGTGTATTCTTTATAATTGCAACTTGATACCTTTACGCGTTCCTGAGAAAAGGGTCTTGTCAGACAACAAAATGATCCTATAAGGGTTCCTTTTTCCTTTAGAGGTACGGAACCCTAAAAGTATTATTTTGTTTGAGAAAATCCAAAAAATTATTAAAAATATTGCATTTGAAGTAGATTAGAGCATTCAAATTCGAAATATATTTCCCTGAAAATTGCTGAAAACTGAATAAGAAATTCGATTGGACTCAAGTATTTAGCATTTCAGGATTTAAAGAAGACTGCTTAACAATAAATAATTAGTGAGCAAAACGCTGGGGGCTCAGGACACTCGATATTTTGTTAGTACTAATGATGTTGGAGCCATTTGCAGGTCTCTGTGTAACTGAATTCTATTTTATTCTGTTAGACGAAATTCAGTAGAATTTCAACGAGTATTACATTGTCTAGACTTGAACATACATACTTGATAGGTTGTTGTAATGTTTTAGTGCAGGTTGGGATGTATTTATATCCAACTAGCTGTTGCCCGGGACCTTCGTCCGCATGAAATTATTATTTATATTTTTTTTTATTTTCTTATTTGAATCGGATTTTTGATTTTCAAGGTTTTTCATTCTTTTGCAGGGAACCCCGTCCTTTAAAAGTAGCCTAAGTAGTTTTAGTTACTCCTTATAACATCAGCTATCTGCCAGTAGAAGTTCCGTCAAAATCGGTGCAGCCGTTTCGGAGATAAGCCGAAACAAACAGAATCACCGACAGACCACAAACAAAAATTAAAAAAAGACAAACGTTAATATGCATTCAGTAAAAAGCTGCTATTTTGAAATGACAAACAGGCAGTTCAATTTTATTTATCATACTAACTTTTGTATGCGGTGTCACTAGCGTGGAATCTTGAAATTGCCTGTCGGGGCCGTACTACCGGTATAAAAATTGTATTTTGTGTTTTAGGTAACGTATTATATTATTACTGTAGAGATGTATAATATTACTACGGGTTTCATACTAGGTATTATATTTTAGTCTGGGCAGTTTCTGATTCTCATTGTGAGCTGAAAATAAACACAGCTTTATAAAGCTGCCTTTATGATTCCACGAATTTAGGTATTTCAGTATAATTTATTGAAATATATTAACTAGGTCTGCTAAATATAGTTTAATGTTACTAGATATTGGAGGAGCTCGTGGCTAAATAATAACAGCCGCTCGGGTCGATCTTTAGGTTAAGTGCTTGCCTAGGTTGGTCCGTGGACGGGTGACCACCCATTACATACCGAGTTTCCTCCGTGCCTCGGAAAGCACGTTAAGCCGTTGGTCCCGGCTGTCGTTTGTAGATCTTTGACAGTCGTTAGGTTGTCAGTGCCCCAAAAAGTCTGACAACCAGTCTTACCAAGGGGTATCGTATTACCCAGTACTAACTGGGTTGTGGAGGTTCGATAGGCAGTCGCTCCATGTAAAATACTGGTATTCAGCTGCATCCAGTTAGACTGGAAGCCGACCCCAACATAGTTGGGAAAAGGCTAGGCAGATGATGTTACTAGATATTGGAGTGTTTACTCAAAATAAGTCCTGAAAACAATATTTCAGCGTATTGAAACTAAAGATCAACTTTTGAAGTGTTTACCAACTCCTTAACACCTAAAGTTTATTCTGCTAACTTAGACGATAACTTAACATCAACTTGAGAACAATATTAATATCAGTTAGTAGTCATATTTCAGTGACATACCTTGTTACCATGCTATTAAATTAAATAGGGGTTTATTGACTTCGCCAGCATATTCATTGCCATAGCAAAGAATATAAAAAACCGGGCAAGTGCAAGTAGGACTCGCGCATGAAAGGTTCAGTTGGTACGGAACCTTTAACCTTTTTAACCTTTTTACTCCTTTTTCGTACTTTTAATTTTTAATATATTTTTATTATTTATTATCATAGTTTACTTACAGGTTTTCCTGTAATCTATAGGCAATGAACTATTATTTGTATTTTTTTTCAAAATTTTCGGCTCTGTAGTTTCGGAGTTAAGGGGGGGTAGTAAATTTTCAATACGGCGAAGAACATCATCCCTGGTTTCCCCGAAGAATTAGGTAGGTATGTGGCTATTGTATCTACACACACATTTCGCCAGTTATCTTGAAATCGCGTGTAATAAGGGGCGAGCCTATTGCAAACAAATTCAGATTTAGGGGCTGCTCCTGAGAAATTCTTCATGGTAAGATGCTATTACACCTTGCCAGAGTTCGGGGTTCAACCCGGATCTTAGCTCTGCAGTAGGTCTTGTGAGCACCAGACCAACGAGGCCGTCACCGCGAGAGTCATGGCGAAAAACCAATCCTATTTATTACACGGGTTTCATGAATGCTAATTTTAGGGACAATATTGTTAATATTTATCTGTTTACACTATGTTGTACGTAATAAAATAATCTTTTTATGAAGTTATAGGTACTTTAAAGTATTAAATAGAATTAATGACAGGACCTTACTTGCCAGTGGCGCCATCTAATGAGTTCAAAAACGATAGCCCTCATTTAGTTTAATTATTTTGTTTGGTGGTTTTCTTTTTATTTAATTTTGTTTTATTGTTTTGTCCTGTCGAGTCAAATGAATACTTTTTTTTCTATACACCTACTTAGCTGATCGAAGAAACGGTTTATTTAAATGTCTTCGAAGAACCCCACACTGACACAAATCCGCAAAGAACACCACTTACTTCAAGGAAATCAAGTCATTAAATTAAAATACATGCACAAAACATTCACACCGCCATCGGAGCTTTTAAAAACATTATCTTACACTGCTGCATCCATATCGTAAGATAATATTCCGTGTGCGGTGTGTGTGATCAGGTGGTGGCCGGAGAACGTCGCACGCGCAGCGGCTAAATATTGACATGACCTGTCGCGGACACGAGGGGGCGAAGTGTCAGAAGCACCACTAAAAACTACATGTATTTGTATAGGTAGGATAGCGGTCTGTTATTATACAGAAGGCCGCACCATCGTGGTAACATAACATCACGCCTGTAATCCCCGAGGGCATAGGCAGAGGTGTACCTAATAGTACACCCACATTTCACCAGTTATGTTTAAGTCCCATGTAATAGCCATCAACCGGGCACGAATCCAGACTCCGTGGCTGCTACTGAGTAATTCCTGACGAAAAAACCCAATAACACTTTTCCCGACCCGGGAATCGAACCCAGGACCTCATGCTCAGCAGTCGGGCTTGCGATCACTAGACCAACGAGACAGTCGTGGTAACATAACAGGTATAATCTGGCTTATTCTTTTGACACTACGTACATACTACGCTAGGTCAGTACAGGCTGCTTTCAACGACTGCTTTTAACTGTGCAGTAGCAGGACAAACTAAGATGTCTCATACAGAGAACGAATGAGCATACGGACGATTATTCAGCAACCGAACAGAACCAAGCTTAATTTTGCCTGTCAGTGTATATCCTTTTCATCATTTTGTGAATAATAAAAAAAAATCGGTCAGCGACTTGTTGAAGTACACGTTCATTTTCTCCGACAGCTGGCTTAAAGATCTCCTTGAGCGTGGTTGTCCCATTTATACTATCAGTTTTTCTGAAGTGTGCGTGTGAAGTGAACCTTCTGAATATCTTCCTTGCTAGCCCCCCCCTCCCTCGCCTCTCCCCCGCACCGTCTGGTTGAGCCTCTTGTTTTCTTTAAGCTTAAAGCAGGGAGTTATTGTTGGATTACATGTCATTTAACTAAAAAGTTCCGGCACCAATACTTGGCGCATGATCATGTGTGGACACTGGTGTGATGATGGGCTCAAGTGTTGATGAACTTGATGGAGCATTGGGGAATTTGGTGGCGCATCTTTTAATAAACCGTGCGGACTGGAGAGTGTGTCGGACGGGTCGGACCGAAGACCGGATAATGTACGGTCCAAAGTCCGCTGTCCGGTCCTCTCGGTTTGCACCGCATCTTGACGCCTGTACAGTCGAAGGATTTTGGTTTGCGGAGGGCAAAAGTCCTCGAAACAAATCTGGTGAAGTGTGGATGTACGCACGGCGACCAATCAAGTTATACAAAACCAGTTTATGCACATCTCTCATTGTACGGGAAATCTATAAAAAGCGCGGCCAAAAATTATAAAAGTTGTCTATGCACAACTCTTCGAGCAAAACCGACGAGCTGTCATGAATTCATTTTATAATTTATAATAATCATCAGCAAAACGCATACGAGACATGACGCGACAAATCAGCACAACACACACACAAACACTTTAAAATGGACCAATCCCTCGTCTACGCAAGCCTAAAGCCTCAATTTGCAAGGAAACTTGTCTGTTTAAAAAAATAACACACGGATTATTTTTGGAACAATTGAATACCTAAAGTGCGCTATAATTAGCGTATAAGATAGCTAAGTAACTGTCCATTCTTCAATATGAAATTGATTTAGTCAGTCTTAATTAATACTGACAGGTACCTGCTTACGACAGAGAAATCTCTTAAAGCAAAATGATTTATGAGAATGTTAATGCACCACTGCATAGAAGTTTCGAGACCACACCATAAAACCGTAGGTTCTGAACTTAGTTAATAAAACAAAGCCACTGAACTTGAAGTTCACAGAGTTGAATGACTGCAAAAGTACTTCATAAAATTAAATATGACTCTACTACGTAGTACGAAATACTTTTTGAATACCTGCGCCCCAGGGACCCAGCATCAAACTGAAGCGTCCATTCATAAATACTAGATTTTAATTAGCAAACTAAAAAAACAACAACTTGAAGTTTAAACACCCTGTATATTCATCTGGCATGTCAAATAACTTCTCAACTTTAGTATAACCACAGTAACTGGCAATAAAGCTCTAGCATTTATTAGACTAATACAATAATTAATTATATTTTGCAAATTAAAAACTCTTTGGAGATAAAAATGGCGGTTGTATAGAAACTTTTAATTAGGAGACTCTTTTGAAAGGTGATTAAAAAAGTTGTGTTTTTTTTTCTTGTATTCAGCCAGTGGTATATCAGGGTTCGTTATGAGGTGCTTAAAAATAAGGGCCGGGCTTATTAAGACTTCTTAGTAAGTTGCACGGTAGGGCAGTAAGCACTTAGCAGTTACCGACGGGTAGTAATCAAGGAAATATATGGACCGTGTGAGATTATTACTGCAAGTAGCTACTTTTAAGTACAGTCGTTGAGCCAAACGAGTTGGGAGATTGCAGCTACATTGTTGCAGTGGAAACTAGGCAGTGTTTGTCATCATCATGTTAGCCCATTAGTGCTGAGTGGTGGCACTACTGAACATTTACATTAAATATACTTATGGTTGCTGCCATTGGTAACGGTTGTTAGCCCTAGGCGATGCAATAATCACCTCATAAAATCCATTGAACGGGACGTAGACATGTAATAACAAATCATGCATTTATAATTGTGTTATAGTGGTATAATGCGTAAACCTATTTCGTTAAAGCTTGATTGATTTGACTAAATTGTACAAGAATTTGACAGGTTGTGTGAACAGCCGGGTAATTGTGCAACACTGTATTATATTAACCTGTACAACATTGTATTATATAAATTGAAGCCGCAAAATCTCCGACTCCTAAGATACAGGTCTGCGTACCTAGTTTAGGAGCCCGGAATCCTGACATTAATAAAAATCTACAAAAAAAACAGAAAATATAAAAAAAATATATAAAATTAAAAAAATGCTATTTGTTCAGACAATTCAGTAACTTTCATTGCGTTATTAATGTTGTCCCGCAGACTAATTTTTCATACACAAGAAGCAATGGTTTTATTAATTTCCTTCAAAATGATTGAGGTGTAATCTCTTGATATAAATTGAGCCCTGGCTGGAGGCCTAAAATTCATTGGAGGTCACCACAGGATAGTCCGGTTAAGTAGGAAACAACCCTCTAGTGTTGCAATACGAGTGGCTATATAAAAAAAAAAACTTAATATATCCTAACTAATATTATAAATGCGAAAGTAAGTTTGTTTGTTACCTTTTCACGCCTAAACCAGTGAACCGATCATTCTGAAATTTTGCATATACGTTGTCAGATGTACAGAAACGGACATAGGACCTTTCATCCCGAAAAAAAGTACCGTTCCCGAGGAAAACAACAATAACGTTTTTATGATTACAGATGGCGCCACGTGTTTTTCGTGATTGAATTATATTATTACAAGCAGAGTGCAACCCGAATTGATTGTCAAATTCTAAATTAACGCAAGCAAAAGCTAGTTGTATACAAATTAACATTAACAAGACCATTTAGTAAATGTTAACATAATCATATCTACTATTCCTACACGTGAGGTACCAAGGTACCATAAACGATTTTCAGTTCAGCTAAAGCTAAGGTAGGTAAGGCTTCGTTACTGCTTTAGTGTTCATGTACGTCACTCCATTAACCTGTGTGCTCGTAATTAATTCGCCAACTAAAATGTTTGCAGCTAGCAGGAACTTGGGTTAAATCTAGCGATGTATACCTAAGGTTGCAGCAGTGGAAGGTTACTGCAGTATTTTGCACAGGTGTTAACGTTAAAGGGTGTTCATTAGTGTTCTGAACATATAGTTTACGGTTATAGCTATTTTCTTGAGAAAATCTCTTAAGAAAATAGCACTCTTAGGTCCTGATTTTTCTAGTATTTGAAGAACCATGTAATCACCATTGATATGATTTAAAAATTGATAGAAAAGCTGCATAAAAATGTCTTTTAAAAGCCTAAAATTATTGAAACATTAGTGACCGAAATTAGTGCTGAATTTCATTACATATATTTCCTTGAAAGACATAGATGAATGCATAAATATTGATGAAACGAATATTCATTTATATGAATCAAAATCGAATGTCAAAAATAAATTGGATTGTGGTGTAAACTTCGGACTGCCAAGTCATAGTTCTCGAGATCGAACCCCAGACACGCTTCTCTGATTTTTCGGATTCATGTGCGTATTGTATAATTATCACTTGCTTCTTTGAAGGGAAATATCGTGAGGAAACCAAACCATGCCTGCATGCCTGAGCGATATTTTTCGAGGGCATGTAAAGTCAAGAGAGAGGCCCACGGGCGGCATACAAACTCTGACACCAGGTTAGACACTATAACCACACGAGAAAGAAGAAAGACCTAATTAATATACTTACTAAGTATTTAAAGGAAAGAAGTAGACTAAATAGTAGACGACTCATGCAACGCAACGGATAGAGTAAAAATAAATTACGAAATTCCCTCTTCTTCCTTCCAAGTCAGAGGACCACGGCGGCATAAAAACTGTGAAACCAGATTAGACACTAACCACACGAAAAGAAGGAGTTGAAAGTCATCATCAAAATACGAAACGGTTTGAAATCAATTGCTTCTTGTCTCAGCCCTCAAGATCTCCATCTCAATCCAAAAAAGGAAACCAGCAATCCCACACATCTGTACCTACATACAAGTGTTATTATTGTAGTCCCAGATACTAATTAAGATTAAGCCTTAATGAAATCACTGGCGCCAACTAATTAGATATGGATCAAGCCTGTTCATACGGCGATTAATGAGAGCGATAGGACGAATGCGTACATTTATTTCACTATGGGTTTTAACACCGCAATCGGATTTAAATGTGATTGGATTTCAATGGAGTTATATACAGTATAGTGGGCCTTTTGCGAGATTTAATTGTATCATTATGTTAATTAACGCTGTCCTTTATCCTGTGGTTATAGCCTCATGCACCTCTTAATCCTCTCATGCACGAGGTTGTGGGTTTAAATTAGAGTTGTTACGGATGTTCGATTCCGATTCCGAAAATTCGGAACTTCCGATTGATTTTGCACCTTCGATTCCGATTAATTTTAATCGGAAGTTATACTGTTTAAGATTTTAAATTCGATTGTTTTTATTTTCAACACCCAGGTGTACTCCTACGTGTATAATTTTTTTAACTGATAATAAAAATGTAACTGATGAATTATGTATGTAACTTTATTTAATACACCTGTCCTTAACACATCTCTCTTTTGCCTCCGCCTCCGATTCCGGTTCCGGTTTCAACAAACCAAATGTAAAAACTCCGCTTCCGAATTCGGTTCCGATAAAACCATTTATTATACAAATATACCATTTATTATAACCATTTATAACATACTAGCTTCTGCCCGCGACTTCGTACGCGGATCCTGTTGCTTATGCCAGCGACAACGGGGTCGTCAAAATCGAAGATCTGAAACGTCTGATGTCGAATTCTAAGAGCCCGGGGACGGGAAAACAACGGGATGCGCGAGACGATTCGAGACGTTCCATATCTTTCATTTTTGTAAGTGAGAAGTGGATGCGTAGATACGCTTGGAACTCAAGCGTAATTCTCTATCTGTGGACGTCTCCGAGTCGCGAGACTATGCGTGACGTTCACGATCAGCGGTCAGTCGCGCATCACGTTCCCCACTTGTCTCTAGAGACCTAGAAGTCGATGCGTAGATACGCTTGGAACTCAAGCGTAATTCTCTATCCGTGAACGTCTCCGATTCGCGAGACAATGCATGACGTTCACGATGAGCGGTCAGTCGCGCATCATATTCTTCACAGTCCTCTAGAGACCTGGATGTAGATGCGTAAAAACGCTGAGAACCAGGCGTGCTTCGTTATTCAAGAGGAAGAGAAGAGAAGAGAGGAAGAGTTTTCCACGGAGCGAGTTGCAGTCGGATGTTCTCGAACAGCATCAAGTCTCTCCTGACGTTCTTCGGTAGATTCTTGGGATCTTATGATCCTCAATCTTTTAGCTCCTTTGGAACATTGGGAAAGATTTGACCTCTTTCTAGGCATGGTTATAGTTTTATTGTGAAGATACCTGATCAATTAAAATCTAAGTGACTGCTCCCCTGCGTTACCGGGTAGGCTACCGTGTCACGAAGATAAGTGGAAAAAGTCTAAAACACTCAAATAACATAAGCCCGAAGGCATATTTATTCGATAAAATAAAAAAATAAATAGGAGTTTTGTCCAGTAGAGTCAAATTTTCAATGATATACCGTCGTCATCGAATATCAGTCCTAAACTGTTACCGCCTTCACCGCGTGGAGGTACTCCCAGCTTATGTTATTTTATAATTATACAGTGAAATTAGTGACAGCTTTGATTTCCACATCAGATGTTTCTGATCTTCGATTTTTATAAGTCAACAGGAAATGCCCATCAGACCGAACAACTTTTGCTAAGACGTCATTCCTATATGTGTTATGGTGTAGCTGGGCTCTTGGAGTTCCACAACAGGTGTTCCAGATCTTCGATTTTTATAAGTCAACAGAGAGTGCTCATCAGATTGAACAATTTTTGCTAAGACTTCATTCCTATATGTGTTATGGTGTAGCTGGGCTCTTGGAGTTCCACAATAGGTGTTCCAGAACTTCTATTTTTATAAATCAACAGAGAGTGCTCATCAGATTGAACAATGTTTGCTAAGACGTCATTCCTATATGTGTTATGGTGTAGCTGGGCTGTTGGAGTTCCACAACAGGTGTTCCAGATCTTCGATTTTTATAAATCATCAGAGAGTGGTCATCAGATTGAAAAATTTTTGCTAAGACGTCATTCCTATATGTGTTATGGTGTAGCTGGGCTCTTGGAGTTCCACAACAGGTATTCCAGATCTTCGATTTTATAAGTCAACAGAGAGTGCTCATCAGATTGAACAATGTTTGCTAAGACGTCATTCCTATATGTGTTATGGTGTAGCTGGGCTCTTGGAGTTCCACAACAGGTGTTCGAGATCTTCAAATTTATTCTCTCAGCAAAAAATGCTCATCACGTGGAACAATTTTTGCTATGGTACCATTTTTGTATCTCTTATAGTTTAGCTATTCTATTGCGGTTCTGCATCAGGTGTTCAAGTTTCCAAGATAAATTATAGCCTATATGTTGCCCAGACTTAATACCTATACAACAACAAAAAAAATCTTTCAAATCCGTCCAGTAGTTCCGAAGATTAGCGTGTACAAACAAACAGACAAACAGACAAACAGATAAACAGACAAACAGACAAACAGACAGAATTTTTTTTTTGGATTCGTGCTCTATTACTATTTCTAAACCCCCCTCAATTTTTTTTTTTTTAATATAATCAATGTACAGACACAGTTTTTTTACTGTCTTATTATATGTATAGACTAGCTTATGCCCGCGGCTTCGCCCGCGTGGAGTTCGGGAATTGCCCACGGGATCTTACTTCTGGGATAATAAGTAATCTATGTATGTATAGTAGATACATGGTTGTTATATAGTTGCTTATAACTTACAAATATTAGTTCATAGTAATATCAATTAGGTACTTTACATATTGTTATGTGAATATTGATACCTTGGTTTGAGATTGGACACCGGTGACGAAAATCAAATGATTAATTAGGAATCTATTTATAGACATAAAACTTTTACATAATATTTAATATCAATGTCGCGTATCACGAGCCAACGCGAAAATCGGTGGAATAAACCATATTTACAGACGTCAGCCTCAGAAAAATCCTACCTACTTACTTAATAGGTAAATACTCCCGCGCCCCGCACGCCCCGCGCAACACTGCGCGCCATGCGCCGGGTCTACGTGAGCTTCGAAGCCCTATTTGACTCTGTTGGGGGATGATTTTGATTTTTGAAAAAACTGTGATACACGTATCTCATAATTTTAATTGAAAAGTATGTATACAAATTTTCAAGTCAGACGAATCAAAGAAAGTCAATCGACTCAGAGAGTAAAAAGTTTCACAGAATATTAAACACCCCATTTCACCCTCTTAGGGGTGGAATTAAAAAAAACTGTTTCTTAGCGGATACTTACTCTTCACAAAGAACAACCCTCCAAATTTTATGTCTCTTGAACCAGCCGATTGGGCTGTGCGTTGATGTATCAGTCAGCCAGTCGACAGTGAATTCTTAAATTGGGGGATGATTTTGGAAAAACTGTGATACATGTATCTCATAATTTTATCTGAAGAGTATGTACACAAATTGTCACGTCAATCGACTGCGAGAATAAAAAATTTCATAGAAAATTCAACACCCCATTTCACCCTTTTAGGGGTGGAATTTCGAAAAACCCTTTCTTAGTGAATAGGTACCTACCCTTCACAAAGAATACACCCTCTAAATTTCATGTCTCTAGGACCAGCGGTTTGGGCTGTGCGTTGATATATCAGTCAGCCAATCAAGACACAAAATTTTTAAATTGGGGGATGATTTTGGAAAAACTGTGATACACGTATCTCATAATTTTATCTGAAAAGTATGTACACTAATTTTCAAGTCAATCGACTGCGAGAATAAAAAGTTTCATAGAAAATTCAACACCCCATTTCACCCTCTTAGGGGTGGAATTTCGAAAAACCCTTTCTTAGTGAATACCTACTCTTTACAAAGAATACACGCTCCAAATTTCATGTCTCTAGAACCAGCGGATTGGGCTTTGCGTTGATATATCAGTCAGCCAATCACGACATTGAATTTTTAAATTGGGGGATGATTTTGGAAAAACTGTGATACACGTATCTCATAATTTTATCTGAATAGTATGTACACAAATTGTCAAGTCAATCGACTGCGAGAATAAAAAGTTTCATAGAAAATTCAACACCCCATTTCACCCTCTTAGGGGTGGAATTTCGAAAAACCCTTTCTTAGTGGATACCTACCCTTCACAAAGAATACACCCTCCAAATTTCATGTCTCTAAGACCAGCGGTTTGGGCTGTGCGTTGATATCTCAGTCAGTCAGTCAGTCAGTCAGGACTTTGAATTTTATATGTATAGATAATAATAACCAATATATACCAATGTCATTTTTCTAAGTCACCTTAACTGAAGCGTAGAGATCAATGCTTATTCCTTCTTTCAAGGAGATTTTGCCCAGCAGTGGGACAATAATAGGTTGAGCCATTAATACTAACCGAGATACTAAGACTCTTGGCATACCTAAAAGTCAAACTTACGACCACTATTATTTACTGTCCAGTGTCCAATGCCCAACTGCCCATCCTATCCTATCCTATCCTACTAATATTACAAACGCTAAAGTTTGTGACGATGAATGGATGGATGGATGGACGCTTGTTACTCTTCACGCAAAAACTACAGAACGGATTTGGATGAAATTTAGCACACAGATAGTTTATAACCTGGATTAACACATAGGATACTTTATATTCACCACGCAGGCAAAGCCACAAGCATAAGCTAGATTCTAATTTCGACCGCAAAAATTGTTATACCTTTTTAAAAACACGAAAAAAAACATCAGCGTCAATATCTCCAAAACAGAGTTTCCAGCAAGTCAGCGTCACTTTATTTCTCATGTTGTTTTTTCCAAGTTCCATCTGAAAACATCACCTTGTATAACACATTTTTTATATAAAATTATGCATGCGTTAACCAGTTAACGTAATTATTTACGAGCAGTTCCCAGTTTAGCCTAGATGAAGTTAACTGAAACTAGGTTAAACTAGAAGTTGACCACTTCGTAGAACCACAGGCTGGAAGCGTTTTAAATGTGTACAGCGAAAAAAGCTAAATATTTTATGGAACGAATGTGTTTATTTAGTACTAGCTGTGCCTGCGGACCTTTGTTCGCGTGAAATTATTTTAAAACTATGAGGTAATTACATATTTGAATCGGATTTTGCTAGCAATTTCAAGGGTTTTAATTTTTTGCACGGAACCCTAATTCTAATTCTGAAATAAAAGTAGCCTAAGTTACTTCTTATAACATCAGCTATCTGCTAGTAAAAGAAGAGAAAATCGGTCCAGCAGTTCCAGAGATTAGTCGGAACAAACAGACAGACAGACAAACCTTAAAAAAATGTGTTTTTGTTATAAGTGCCGTATATATTTTTATATGCATTCTGTAAAAATCTGTGATCTTCATATTACAAACAGACACTTTAATTTTATTTATTTGTATAACTACGTATATAGACTCATCATCATCATTCTCCTGCCCGCCCATATCCCAATTTATTTGGTGTCGGCGCAGCATGTCTTCTTCTATACTTCTCTATTACTCGTCATGTCAACAGTCACCTCCTTTCTACCCATATCATCCTTCACACAGTCCATCCATCGCTTCTTTGGTCTTCCTCTACTCTTATAGTCATCTACATTTATACTTAACATTCTCCTCACTACATTTTCTTCATTCCCCGCATCACATGTCCATACCACGATAACCGATTACTACACAACTGTATACGTATAGCTATTAAGTATACATACAAAATAGTGCAATGCGTTTTCAGAGAAAAATGTTTATATTAGCACCGAAAAATCATCAGTCGATGCGGGTGAAGCCTGAAAGTCTGACAAACAGTTATGCCTAGATCTGTTGTGTTATCGAGTCACTGAGTTATGGAGGTCAGATAGGTAGTTGCTCCATGTAAAATATTAATATCCAGCTGTATCCGGTTCCGGTATCGTCAACACCTGGATTAGGGGCGCACAGAACCGGGAAGTGCGGCAAAAAAAGGGGAGGCCTATACCCAGCAGGGGGTGTGATTCCAGGCTGATATGATGATGTATCCGGTTCTACAGGAAACCGCCCCAAATACCTGGGCTAGGCAGACGAAGAAGTATGTCTTTCTACAGGGCCATTCAAATGTTTGGATTAATTTTTGTTCATTGTTATTTATCTCACTGTTTGCAACACTTTCCTGACAAAAACAGGAACATTAAATAGTATTTATTTGTCGATATTTCAGAATATAAATCAGCTGAAACACGCCTCAGCACATTATAAAACCAAACACGAGAACCGTATATCTTTGTACGGTTCAGTAATTCGATTCTTACGGCGCCATTTCCGACATACCAGCTCCACAGAGTAACTTAGAAAAAATATACGAGGTATTAGCTACCTATATCTCTTTATCTTTCCGAGGAAGTAGTAAAAGTCTCGTGAAAATAATGTATGGCATGTAAGCGGATAAGGAGCGGCTTAGAATGCGGGCGGCGCCGCGGGGCGAACGTAGTGCATTACGGGGCAAACTGATAAGAGACACTGCACTGATAGCGCTGAAAGTTTGTGTTAGGTGTTACAGGCATATTGGTCTCATGAATATACCGTCGGCACAGTAGTCAACTTAAATACATAAACATTAGGTACTATTTTCTGGAAACACATATTGTGGTAAAATATTGTATTTGTGGCATTACAAATAACAGAAGATACGGACAGATCGTTTTCGGCGTAACTGCAAAAAAATAAAATTCCTACAGAAGCAAACGAAACTATGTTCGCCTAAACAATTTGAGATTTACAGATTAGCGAGTTGATTTCTAGCCCCCTATTCACAAACGTGTAGTATATCGTCAGGTCTGCCCCGTATTCACAAACGCTTCGATTCGATTTCGATTCGACAAGTCGTACGACTATCTTTTTTTGGCATTACGAAAGCGAAAAAGAGGTAGGCATACGACTTTCCGAATGGAAATCGAATCGAAGCGTTTGTGAATACGGGAGCAGACCTAACGATACACTACTCGTACCTGCGCGACGACTGGACAAGAGAGTATTGAAATCACTGATACCGATGATGGGAAAGTACATAAAGTATTGGATTGACATATTGAAGCTACCGAATAGCTTATCATTCCTGTTGAAAGTCGTTATAGAAATACGTTACGCTCTAAAACCAATATGCCACCGTCACTCTGAGCTCCCGTTATTTCGACGCTGTTGCAAGCGGAAGACTGGAGAATGCAGGTGGTTGGTATATAAATTATCAGGTGCAGACAAATAGTGTCTACCCTCGTTCTTAGTGTTTTGCAACGCGCACTACTGGAACTCGATATAAATTCACGGCAAAACTCACTCACAATATTACCAAGTATTTTGAAGTCCTTATTACGACGCCGGCTGTGCCTATTGCCACTTACCTAGGCTCAAGACAACTGGCGATTTGGTTCAACTGGTTACTTATACCGAATAATTTGAAAGCACGTTGTCTGTTTTCCCGGATTCGAAAGAATGTTATTTTACGATAATGATATACTTGATTTTGAGGAAAGCGCAAACAATTTCCTCTGCAAAATAGCGGCGTTCAAATAAAACACAGTCTTAACATCAATGCATCAAAATGTGGCGAACACAACGCGTACCTGGTGATGGTGTATGCTACGAACATTGACTTCAATTTATGTTTTGAAAAGATATAAGTAGATACAGATCTAATATTTCAAGTTACCCAACAATTTATCATAAATAAGGTAAAGTTCACACCCGATAACACATGCGAGGTAATAAGATGCGATTAGGAGTAATATAAAGTGAACATCGCCCCCACAGAAGGCACAGGAGTGAGTGAGTTCGGCGTTGATGTGATTACCGCGTTACCCCCAAACGGACCCGTTCTACCGATCAATGGGGGACTTCTATAGGCCTCTGTGTGGAGGAATTGACGCCTGCGGGCTGTCATAAAGCGTTTATAATGGAACAACTCTTTGATTGATACTGCAATATTGTTTTGACATTACTTCCTGTGATTTTGCAGTGACTGCGCACTAAGCATAGTGAGATGATGGCCATTTTGCTTTTCCCTTTTGAAGGAATTGTCTTTGAAAATATCTATGGATGTATGGGACCTAGCCATGGCGTATCGTGTTACCCGTAGCTGCGTTATGGAGGTCATATATCATAGTCACATAACAACACGCCTGTTATCGCCGAAGGGTTAGGCAGAGGTAGACCTAAGAGTAGGCACACCCACATTTCACCAGTTTTCTTTTTTTAAGTCCTAATAGGGTCGAGCCTATTGCCGTCAACTGGGCAATTGGGCAAAGAAATTCCTAATGGAAAAATCCAGTACCACTTTGCCAGACCCAGGAAACAAACTCAGGACCTCATGCTCAGCAGCCGCGCTTGTGACCACTAGACCAACGAAAGCAGTGTATAAACAGTCACTCCATGTAATATACTGGAATTCAGCTGCATCCGGTTAGATTGGAAGATACAGCGTTTTCCCAACTATGAAACCTATAGGTGTAGGCGGCGTAGCCCCATAGGAATTTTCGCTTTCAATTTTTTTTTCAGAACTACTTAAGAATAGGTTTGTACAACAGTTTTTGATGTAGTAACTTCAACTACTACAATAACTGGGTGTAAAGGTCAGATAGCACGCGCAGTCTGACCTATTAGTAGGTACATAATGGTTAAACTTGACCCATAACCATGATTCACATCCGTTTCCTTTCAAGTTCTTCATAACTTTTTTCTTTCTTACTCAAAGAAACATCATTTAGCGAACTTATAGTAAACTTGCTTTTTCCTTGCGGATTCACCCGGATGGAGGTCAAATATTATCCCAGGAAGGTAGTATCGTGATAATAAGTCTTATATCATAGTCTACCTGTGCGCCCAATTTCATCGAAATTCCTTTAGCCCTTAAGGTGTGACACAATACCCATCTATGGATGTGTCTTCCCGATACTCATAACATATTTAACAATGTAACTCGTGTACTATATCCCATCTAAACCCACACTATACCATGGCCAAGGATATGAGCTCAAGGGGAAAATTGAGCCTTACGCCGCCATTGTGTCGTGGGGCAGAGAGAACTAATATTTATTACCCCCTGTAGCCTCACTGTGTTTACATGATATTGAACGTAATTGTGTTGCGTGGGGATAAAATAATGGGTTTTTCTTGGGTAGATGAAAAGTGGAGATATTTATGTCAAATATTAAATTCCCTCACTGACAGACAATGCATAGCCGCTCGATCTGGAAGCATGAAAATCTGCACTAGTGTCTAGAGTGCCTTTCTTGGCGAACTTGAGCACTAAGGAATAATTTTCGGAAAGTTAGGGGATTCTAACGGATTTAGAGGAAAAAAAAAATGTAAGTAGGTAATTTTTGGCAATAGAGAAACGCTTTGGTCGCACGGCTTGTAGATTTTAAAACGGTTGCCAACGCCCATAATAGGTCCTACCAAAATCAAAATTCAACGACTTTTAGTAACAGCTTCCACGTTCCAAATTATTTACTCTCTTGAGACTAGTTCAATTCCACTTTAAATTGTTACAATATCTGTTGTTAACTTCAGCCACTCCTAACAGAATCAAACCCATTATAAATGTAAACCACTCAACTAAACAAAAACGAGCTCGAAAATGAATGAAATTTCATCAAATATGGCGCTTAGTACATTAAGTGGTCTTCTACTAAATTAAATACTGCTCCGAAACTAAAATAAACCACAAATATACGAAAGTAAATACCAGTAAGTGCACGAAGCAATATAAATAAACGTTTGTTTAAAAGGAAAATCTCGGTTCCGGATCCGTAAGATCCGTTATATTGCATAGCTTGCAACCTCGGAGTCCGAGCTCTTGAAATAGAAACAGATTCCTACTTCCCGTGTCTGAATTTGCATGAGAAAAGGCTAGTTCCCGCCGTGCCCGGTGTACCCGCTGTTCTAGGTGTCCTCCCAGTTCTGGTTGTTCTAGTTTTCTTAAGTATATAATGTACTGCGAATAATCGCGTGCGATTTGTTCACCTGGGAATAATATCGCGTAAGTGATATTTGTTGTATCCCCCATTTTTATGGATATTGGTGATTAGACTGAAATTATTCTAGTTATCGTGTAAAACATATTTAAGAATATCATTCTGATTTTTCACGTTAAGTTGGTACTTCGTCTTGTGTAGTTTCGTTTTCTTTAGGTTTTAGATTGATTGCAATTTGTAAACAGAGCCTTGAAAAGTTAGTACACAATGTTTTTTTTTTGTTTTTGTCGTTTAGATCGTTTCAACTGCGCAAATGGTCGTTAGTCAAAATAATAAATTACTCACAGAATTACTTCGAGATTCAGGTTTTATAGTTTGGTTTAGTCTCTAATTTTATGGTTCATTGTAGTTTAGTAGCTTTATCGCTTAAAACTTTATAGTTTTAATGGTTTCGAACGAAACTAATCCTTTTAGTTAAGTTTAATAGAACTAAAGGCCAAATGTCGTATTTAATACGACTGTACACTAGGATCACAACTTAGGTATTTAGTTTCGATTTTAATCACATTAAATTAGATTCCAAATGGTATTTTGTTTGCTGCCTAACTGTTCTACTTACACATAGAATAAACTAGAACATGATAATCTTTACTTTGTAGGTACCTAGAGCTACACCATGTACTACAGATATGTAGTAACTACACAATACCCATATTAATCTTTCCCATAACCTGATCAACTCCGTACCTACCTACAACCTATATGATATGCCCATAAATATCCCAAAGGTACAACATTCAAAGATGGGTAGTCTCAAAGTGGTTTGTCATGTCAGGAGCGAAGCAATTACCACGACATTCGGCGGATCCGGCTCCCGGCTCCCGTCGCAAAAACGAGCCTCAGACCGAAAATTGCAACGGCCATCTTTGGCACAATTACCACTTTTTATCCGTTACACAGTAACTGCATTTTTGAAGGCGGAAAAAATTGTTTCATCAGACTATACATCAAGAACTCGTATGATGGAATTTGAGCTCAAAAACTTTTCGCCAGATTGCTGTTTTATTTTTTCGGAGCTTTGCTTTTGCGCCGTATTTTTGGTTTTCTTTTTGGTTTGGCGGTTGATGTGATTATGGTTATAATGACATTTTTATTTTTAGGCAAAAAATATTTTGAAATTGATGTGCGTAGCCTCCCCCCTCCCCCTGGCTGTCGGGAATATTTGAGAATAAACATTTTATTTGCTATCTGCGCAACGTGTTATGGCTTTTATAATAATATTACATCCCAAATACATAAAATATGAAGGTTCCGAACTAAGTGATTGATCCCTTGCTACCTGTCCATTTATCTCTACGAAAATAACGCTGTGTTCAGTCCCAAATGCCACGGACGAAGTTGTATCAAAACAAATAGGTAGGCAATATATGCATAGACTTACGTATGTATGGTGCGAGTAGCTTCGGTTCAGCAACTAAACGAAACTTGTATAACTTCGACGATTAATAACATAATTAGATGTTCACTACACCTTAAGCTGCTAGCTAAATTGTCTGTACGTAAAACTTAGTGAGTTGGGGGTGAGACTACACAACAGTTATTATGTGAGTCGCGTAATTCGGTTTCACACATATAATACAACACACGTATGGGCTCATTTTACGTCGTCGCGTAACACAAACCAGACTTTCGTATGAGACCGAATGCAGCGTAAATTACGCGACTCATACTCATAATTACGTTCGTTTGGCCTCACCCTTAGTGCGTAAACCCGAGTCCACTCGGTAACAGTTTACAAAACGTTTGCCTTCCACTGGCGTGCACCGAACGAGTTTGCTTTGCGCCCGGCCGACTGGCTTAAAAGGTCGGAATGAAAACATTTAGGCGCCTAAGTAAATAAAAGTGAAAACGACTTCACTTGCGTGTACCTACCATTATTGTGGACTAAACTCGACATCCGTTTACTGCTTTGACTTGAAAAAGGTGTAAGTTAGTTATTTTGTTTTCATAAAGAACCTCTTTTATCCACGTATGCTTTTTTTCTCTGCTGAGCATGAGGGTTTGATTCCCAGGTTAGGCAAAGTGTGGTTGGGTATACCCATCAGTAAATTCTCAGTAGTAGCCACAGAGTCTGAATTTCTGCCGGTTTATAAGCAATAAGCTCACCTCTATTACACTGACGAAATATGAGAGTACTATTAGGGTCATCTCCTGGGGATTACAGGCGCGATGTTTATTTGGATCAGGGTTTTGAATAAAAAATAATCGCCATATATTTAATTCCCCAAGGAGACCCTCGAAGGGTACCTTCGATCGATTATGGTATCTACATTCGAAGGTCGTTGACAGCCGATACAAGGCGAGGCACCCGTGTGTTACAAAATAAATGAAAATGTGGAGGAAAAATCTATCTAGAACGTGGTTTCGAAACACTTAAGCACCTGCCAGTAACCGCGACTGCTACCATTAGTTTAATGAAACAGCAACTTTCAAACGTCTTAGGTTTAATTTACATTACTTAAATAAAGATTTTACTGAACTAAAAATAGAAGCCTTAACCTAATAAGCTTATTGTAAGTTTAAATTATATCGTAAACATTATGAAAACCAAAGACATTTGGTCACCAAAGTAGACGTCGGTCTTCAGGTAAAGTGCCTAAGAATACCGATAACTTTTCCAGTCAGCAAAAGTAGGAATATCATTTTAGCCTAAAAATACGGGGTGTAAACAGACCCTTCACGAAGCCGTCAACCAAGCATTCTGTACATCAAACTAAGTAACTTTACGCAAAAATTATTGCTGGGAAACAACTTTTTTTTTTGGGGTGAAAAATTACGTTTTACTGTAAAACTCAATGTAACGGACTCAAAACATTGTGCTGATGGATGGATTGAATAATACGGGGGTCGTGAAGGTGTTTAAAGTAAAAAAAAATACATTAGAAACATGTATTAAAAAAAAAACTTGTGAAAAAGTTGGAACTTTGACCCCCAATATCTCCGTAACTAGAAGGTTCCCAGGTATGGTCTAGAACAAAAAAATGATCGCCATGACGGGGAGAACAAGTGCCTTTCGGCTTCGTTAAGGGTCTTTTTACACCCTTTATATTAGCTTCCGGATAATGGGCAATTATGGTGCTGAGGTCTGTACCCTCAGCACTACAATTGCACACATTTTCTATCACAATCACAAATATTTTGAAAAATTGTGTGTAGATGGCCCCGTAGAGTTAGTTCTCTGATCAGCCAAAGTTTTGACCAGTACTTCTTTTTAGAGACAACTCCCAAGCAATCAGCTTAAACCTCGCCAACTAATACATACAGGGTATGAAAGTACTGGTCAAAATGTATGAAACAGCTGTTTTTTTTTAAATTACCGATGAAAAATATATATGTGGGGGAGGTTCAGAATGATGTACCGTTATGGTAACCGTTTATGTGGTGGTGACCGTCGGTACAATAGTCAACCAAGCAATTTGAAATTTTGTCAGTTAAATGCATAAACTTAAATACATAAACATTAGGTACTATTTTCTGGAAACATATAAAGGTTGTAAAAAGTCCCTTAACGAAGCCGAAAGGCACTTGTTCTCCCCATCATTGCGATCATTTTTTTGTTCTAGACCATACCTGGGAACCCCCTAGTTACGGAGATATTGGGGGTCAAAGTTTCAACTTTTTCACAAAGTTTTTTTTTAAATACATGTTTCTAATGTAAGATTTTTACTTTAAACACCTTCACGACCCCCGAACTTTTCAATCCATCCATCAGCACTATGTTTTGAGTACGTTGCATTGAGTCCTAACGTAAAACGTGATTTTTTACCTCATAAAAAAAAAGTCGTTTTCCAGCAATAATTTTTGCGTAAAGTTACTTAGTTTGATGTACAGAATGCTTGGTTGGCGGCTTCGTGAAGGGTCTGTTTACACCCTGTATATTTCCTGCATTTCAGAAATCTCTCAAGTCTAAAGCAACAATTTTAATAATTTAACGTAGTAACGTTTAACGTTTTTACTATAAAAAGTCGTTGACTAGTATAAGCGTAGCGGTGCGGCTTGTAAGCGACGTCACGAACATGATAACCGCGTGGTGAACAACATTTGACATGGCTGTCGCACGCAATGTGCCAGCTAGGCAATTGATTGGCTGCCAGTTGCCACTCAACCTGGCTCTGAGGCTGCTAAAATGGCTGGAATAAGGATTTAGCAACTAACATTATATCACGCTTGTTCTCTTCGAAGGGCTAGGCAGACGTATACTAAGTTTAGCCACATTTTGCTACTTATGTTTAAGTTCCATTTAATAAGAGTGAGTCAGAGAACAAGTCCTAACTTCGGATTGCTACCGAGTAGTTCCTGATAGTAAAACCTACTTTGCCAGATCTGGGAATCGAACCCCAGGACCTTTAGCTTAGCACACGGTCTCTCATGCGACCACTAGACCAACGAGGTGGTCTTTTTTTTTTACGTATCGGAAATCATCAAATAACTCCTCCCGCTCTGGGTGGAGTGGGAGGGAGTGTCAGACTTTTACTGACTAAAACCCATCCATGTTCCTTCTTTGCCCTTTGTGTTCCAGGGCCACGGTATCTCTTTCGAACAGTCCCGCAGCAACGAGGTGGTCTAAAGAAGAATTTAAACGAATTTGTATGAAAATAGTTACTGCACAATGTTGTGAGAGCTACTAGCAACGTTGGTTTTTGTGAAAGATGAGATCATCATACAACTTTTTTGCACAGAAGCTTTAATTGGTCATAAATTATTACGCAAGGAACTCCTCTTCGGTAAACAGTTTCCCGTCCGTAGCCGGAAAAATTAAAATTAAAAGAAAATTCTTCGTGAAATTTTGACCGTTTTCGAAGAAATGGCGGCGGAAATGACAATATTATTTCATAATTAAAACAGCAGAAAGACATTTCAGATTATTATTTCTTAATTAACCTTCAAAAGATGACATAACACAAGTTATTTTAATCATAGAAACAGGCTTTTTTCGCCCATTAAAGAATTACTCACAGGGGTTACAAAAAAAGCGTTGCAAATTCGTAAATAACGCGCAGTATGGTTATCTAAAAACTAAAACATAGACTATCTATATCAGATCTGTAAACAGATGAAGGTAGATAAAAAACAGACCAACACACATGAATAAAATAAACTAGTTTTTTCTCTATCCTACTTTGCATAGAATTTCGTTTTAAGTATATAAGCATTGCAGTTCAAACTAAATCTAAACAGACCAGTTTTAGATAATTTTAATTGGGCTTATTTTAATGGGTACCTAAGTCATGTAGACGGCTAGATAGTGCATTTAAGCGTGTGATCGAGAGAGAGTGAAGTCACCATATTAAGGCCATTACGTAGAGTTAATGACTAAGCTATTGAAATAAATGAATTAATCGATTAATTACAAAATTCAAAATCATTCACAACAATCAAACAAAAATCCATCGACTCACATAATATACATAGCCGGTATCGTTTAGCGTTCGGAATTCGCGTAGAGTCGGCGTCGTTATCACACTAGTCAATATTCGTCAAATTAGCATTGATGCAAGGCGGCGAGGTCAACGACCCTGTTCGGCGAGCGTGGGAGCGTGCGCGGGCGCTGTTTTTGCAACTACCCGACTAACTACCCGAGTGGCCGAGCGCGGCCCGACAGGTAGCCCGCACCCGAATCTTAAGTATTCCTTCCACATTGGTCCCGCTTCGGGAATTATTCATTGGAACTCACGAGAATATTGTAACATCTCTTTGTTCGGAAACCAAGATGGAGAAAGACTATCAGAAGAAATGCTACAGAAAGAAGTCTCGGTGACGCCTTGAAGTTTGACACCTTCTAGAACTAGATGATCGAGCCAGTTTGGCTCTTGTAAGGCGCGAATTACACAGAAAAGGTGTACGGTGAAGGCGCGACGCAGGCATGATGCCGCTTCAAAACGTTCATACAAAATGTACGTAGGCGACGTGTCGTGAATTACACTCAAGCGGCGCGGCGCAGGCACGCCGTTCTTTCATTTCCTTATAAATTCGACGCCTGCGCCGCACCTTACGCCTTACGCCGTTTCTGTGTAATTCGAGCCCAAGACAAGTCTATTGTGGCCTCGTCTTATGTATATATCTTTGGCAAAAACATACTATGAATTGCGATAAACCTCTAAAGAAACAGCAGTCTATTTTAATGCAGCTTTTGAAAGCACAATCTAGCTCCCATAAAATATGAACGCAGAAAATTCTGAAAATTAAACACCCATTTTCACACACGATGCTTTATAAAAACGAGCATGTGATACATTACCTAAGCACTTAAGTGATGCCTATCTGAAGCCTCTCCTATGAGAGTGCGCTCAACGGCCTTTTAAAAGTCCTGATTAGTTCAGTCGTTCAGTACGGAGCTACGGAGCTTGGAGGCAAGCCAAATGGGATGAAACGTCAGACAAACTGCGCATTTGATATAACCAGTACAACACAGGTTTAGTAATGAGCTGTGAGTTGGTTTTTCTGCTATTATTAATGCTTTATTTGGTGTTTTTAATTAGGTGTTGCTTGATTTGTTGACTGTGGTTGAGAGAGATTTTTTGAGCGTTGGTATTGGCGATACGCGTCGCTTGTTAGGTTTTATTCAGGATTTAAAACTTAGTCATTTAGTACTTAATCAATAATTAATTTTTAGTTGACCCGAGAGACGTCTTGTCCTGTCAAGTTTTCCAACTTTCCGGGCAAGTTTTTAAATTGTTCTCAAATACATCATCAATCATCTCAAAACATCTTTAATTAAATATGTATTTGGTTTAGATGTCTTTAGCTATAGGTATCTATGGTTGTATTGTTGTAATATCACTCCTATTTATAAAAAAAAATTGATTAGATCTTCTAAATTACCCAAAAGTCTGTTTTTCAATCTCGGAGACTAAATTGACAAGTACAAATGGCAAACTGAAATAGATTTCAATAGCATTTAAGTCATTTTTGACATTTTCACTTGTCAATTTAGTCTCCGAGATTAAAAAACAGACTATAGAGATTTGATCAAGTTCATTAGCTTACATGTAACTTACCTACTTCACTCTCATATACCGTACTACAAGTTACGAGAAGTGCATCATACGAATAAGTCTAGACTTGTAGAAACTTGTTCAGGCTGCACAGTGCATGAGCTCTTCTCACTCACTACCTAGAATTAAATCAATAATGACCTCGAGACAGCCTTCCTAAGATAGGGTTACTCTTTGAGTTTTCAGAAGTTGAAGTATACTATAAAGAGGCTAATTCAAACAGATTTTTATTACCGAAATATTTTATCAGCTTGCATTTCTCCTATCTTTCCATCTATCTATCTTTCTCGTCGTCATGATCTCATATTCTATCTATCTTGGATCAAATAACCCTAGATAGATAGAGGTAACACCCTTAATAAAACTTATTTTAACCTAAGCGTACAGAAAAGAGAGAGCTATTTAAAATTAATCGCATTTTTCAGGTAGCTTTATCTCACGAATCTGTATTCCATTATTTACACAAATGAAGTAAAACGAAGACCTAACCAGTTATGCGTCATGTTTGTTATAAACAAAATCGTTATAAACAAAAAGAAAAGAAAAAGAACAAGGATCTAAATTGCGAAGTGCAGTTTCTCGGGACTCATGCGCAGCGCGACACACTTGGTTGCGGCGACGTCCACACTTTCATGCCAAACCTGTTTATGTGCAAACACACACACACAGCAGAAGCCCGCGAGTGTGTGCGCAGCCTTTGTCGTTCCTAAATCAAATTGCACTCGAACGTTTAAAACTAATACATTTGAATAAGTCAAGAAACCGATTAAGGACCATTCGGCCAGTTTCGCGTGATGGCGCATGGCGTCGGCCCAGTAAAACATTCCTTTTAATACTTACTTTCTAACAGGTAATACCTCAATGTTTCTAACTGTTAAACAACATAAAACATTATTTAAGCGTAACAACGTATTTATTATGTATCGACAAACCGTGACTAAACTAATAAAATTGTTCGTGAGAACCTAACGTTTTTTAATTGCTGATTGATAATAATTTGAACAAAAAAGTTTTTACTCTGATGTCATTCGGTTTAATAACTACACGGTGTGTATTCCATCATTTTCATGTAACTAATATGTCAGTTAGGTACTTATGTAAACTAATTTACAAATTATGTTTTTTATTAACTAGTAAATACTGAGTTCGTTCAAACTAGCTTGTCCCGCGATCTTCTACGAGGTCCGCCGCGTAGCCTTCTGACAGTGTCAGCACTGTCAGGGCTCCAATAGTGGTCATAATATAGTGGTCATTTTGGGCCACAGGAATGAATTGAAGTAAACTAATTTTAATATTATGTTTTATTTCCTCACTAAATAAAACTGTTTGTAACTCCCTCCAGTATTTATGAAAATGCCTCCAACTAAAGTGTTGTAAACAATAAATCTCCATTTCATTAAGTAACACAATGGGCTAGTTTTTCATTGTCCTAGTTAAAAACTTTGTACTGTAATAACGGCATTACAATAGAAAAGTTTCAACTTCCTCCTTTACAGGTGCGACAATGGAATACTAAAGCAAAAGCTCTTTTTTTCTAACGTTATGTAACTGCCTAAAAGTCAGTACACAAATAAAATTGCTTAAAAAAAAAAGAACTGTCAGAATTGAAAACGTCAATCTTTTTCCCGCCAATAATTTGCACCATAGATTATTGAAGCCAATTATAACGGCCTGGGTACACGAGTCCAATACATGTCTGATCGTTTAGCCATGTGTATTCGCGATATTTACATAAATGCCAGCTACGCTAAATGATTTTATCTAGCAACGACATGGTTCTCTAAATGCTGTGCATTGCTGACGGCCCGCCATTTCCAATGATCTCGGGCCTCATATGACGTTTTTACTTCGAGTTTCGGTATTAACAAGGCCATAGATTAGCTTATCGTGAACGTGATATTGCAGAGAAGGGAGTGTTGGATGATATTGGGAGATGTTAATGGAATGGCAGGGTCTAAATATACATAGTAGTAGCTCGTTATACTTAACGGGTGTCTTGCTCAAGCATTATAATAATAAATAAGGGTAAGATGAGATGTCATTGGATAGAAAAGTGTCTTTGGAGATCACAACAATAATGAGCTTGATTTAAATAAAAGGCCAGTATTTTATTCCAAAAGGAATAATGTAATTAAACAATAACCATCGTTCTGAATAAGCAATCGCTGTCCTTTTTAGCGAGTTTACGAAAACACAAAAACAAAAGAACGTTTGTTCAAACGAAAACTTATTCAATGAAAATTGATTCGGTATTCCAGAGATTAGACAAACATTTACAAGGCGGGAGATAAACATCGAACAACAAACGTTTTACTTCAAAGGAAAAGGTCTTTCCTTAACAATAGGGATCTCTAACCGGAATTATTGAATTAACTAATTCATGAAAGTTACCAACGCGAATTTGAAGAAAATCTCATCAAGTCATCATTGTCCTATCCTTGTCCCATGTTACTAGGGGTGGGCGCAAGACTTTCTTCTTCTATTCTGCCGAGCTGGTCCGGAGGAAGGTGATGGCATTCGTGATACAGGGTAATCCGAGTGCCAAAGCACTCCTTTGACACTTAAGTGCACATTATATTCTACCAAATTAATATTTAAGGAGATGTACTGTACCCATTTTACTAGCAATAAAGATTTTTATATTCTGTCAGCCGACACGCCATCATTTTCTCCTCTTTTCATATAATTCCTCACACAATCCATCCATCACTTTTTTTCTCTCCCTCTCCAACCGTCAATAATTTATATTCAACAGGCTTTTAGTCACATGCGATTCGAATTGAAGAAAAAAGTAAAGAAAATTCTCTAAGTGATAAAGGACCTAATACACTTACTTGTTCACATAAAACATAAGATGTAACAAAAAGGAAATAGCAAGGAGCTTGGATGTTAGCCTTAGTACACATGGTGTATTTATTGAGTCATCCATCTAAGTCCCTCGGTGCGCACCTGACCTAGCCAACCTTTCTACATTTTTGCCACATTTTTATCTATCGAGTGTGACAGCGGTCCTCCAGGGCTTAGTTGGCGTTTACACGAGGCTCACCTACTTAAAGTAATCCATTCGATCCACTAAAAAAATACCTACCTTTCTTTCTGTTTTAACCTTTTGCCTTTTTATATACGACTTTTAGTGACTGCTCCGTTTGTCTACTGGTCGCGAGTGTGATAGCTAGACATTTGGCGCAGACGTGACGCACACAGTGTCACATTATTTTAGTTTTTGTTTAGATTTAAGTTTTTTATTTAAGGTTTTCTTTTATTATTATTTATATACTGTGTGCACTTGTGGCATGTGCCAAATAAATGTATTTTTTTAATTCTTTCTAAACGTGAGGTCCTGGGATTAAATGCCAGGGCGTACAGAATATTATTGGGTTTTCCATGAGGGCTTGCCCAGTAGCCACGGAGTATGGTTTTGGTTCGTCCCCTATTACATGGGACTTGAACATAACTGCCGAAATGTGGGAGTAGGTCCTATTAGGCATACCTCTGCCTTAAGCTTCGAGGATTACAAGCGTGATGTTATTGTAAGGTTTAAGTCAAACTTGCTCGTTTGTCGCTGGAATGGCGCAGTGGTTATTAAATTGAAGTGTGAAACTTTGTGAGTGCAATGCAATTCTGGAACTATTCTAATACGGGTTGACTAAGTCGTTATTACGGTCGGTTAGCTAGATGTAATAATTGTTCTTGTGGTATTTAGATTGATAAAGTTTCCCACATTATTTGGTGGTGAAAGTATTACGTAGACCACAAATCAAGCCGAAACTATTTTAATTAGGTATGTTTAATAGGTACTCAAAAATATTAAAATAATCAAAAAAATATCATTGGTATAGATGAGCAGTTGAGCACCCCAATTTCGTAACAGACTGAATTTCAATCCGAAGAATTTTGAAGGATATTCTTAATCTTACGTCACAGAAAAGTGCGTCTGCTCAACTTTGTAATATGAATAATATTAGATTGTCAAAATTAATAGCATTGGGAATTGTAGGAGAGTTACGCATTTATTCAGCTGGTCTTCGCAAAAACCAAGTATGATATCAAAAAGCCTTTCATACTCGAACTTAATAATGATTTTGTAGTTCGTAATTTCGGAATGAGAACACACTAATCAGATTTAAAATAATAAATTATTTATGTCCTTACATCATCATAAACTCATGCAATTATTTTTTCCCACATGGATGTAGGCACAATTTGAAATAACAGAAAAGCACCTGGATAAATATTATAGGTGCAAACTAATTTGCTGAATAACATTAGAATTCTGAACTAACTCCCAAAGGACCACTAGTTGCACCTCGCAACCTGTAGCATCACAGTTCAGACGCGGAAAGTCAGAGAAACTAAAAAAAAACTAAAATAGGATACGTAATTACTAAAGTCGTTGTAGTGGCAAAGGCGATCTTGCATAATAACCAAGCAAGATTAATCTAGCACATTGGATCTTTTTACGCGGGGCTATAATCGGAACTAACGCAGCCATCTTGTTTTCTCAATATAATTTCCACAGACTATTTTGTATTTTTTGCAACAGCGCCTTTCTTACAAAGACATTCAAGCGCCAAAAGATCCTAGCATCACTGTAAACCAGGAAACATAATTACTAAAGGCATGATTGATTTTAGTGGCAAAGGCGAACATGCATTCTGACAAGCAAGGATCATACAGTCAAAGTTAAGCTTAATAAATTCAAATGATTTCACTTCACATAAACTTAGGTAAGTGCCCTCTGAAACGTCAAAACATAGATAATAAAACTTAGATGCACGGTTCGAGTTCGAGGAGAACCGGCAAGAAACTTCATGGTTACGTTTCGTTTTACGCAAAAGTTGCAATCTCAACTAATTGAATTTGAGTGGACGCCTCACACAATCGCGGTGGAGCGAGGTGCATGCCACATAAAGATGTTTTATTATGCACGTGTGTGCTGTGTGACAAGTGCAGCGAACGAATGCGGTGGGGTTGAGACATGGTGATGGGTTGAAGCGGGTGAATCTGAAGCGGCGATCTTCTTCATAGCGTATCGATGACAAAAAGTTCAAATATGTTTGGGCAGAAATTAGGCTACGCGAACTCTGCTCACAGATGTAGTCTAAAGATCATCAAATGAGCAGGAGGCAGGGCATGCGACGCAAGATGGAAAGTGGGCGGTTGTCTGCGGGGAGACGCCGCATACATACTTGAGATATGAGCGGCTGATATGGACATCCGATGGTAAGACCACTCATAGAACTGCCTCGTTGGTCTACTAGGTGGTAGGTCATGGGTTGTTTTTCAAGTCGGGGAAAGTGTTAATGTCATTGGTTTTTCCCTTCATTAATTTCTCAGTAGCAATCTGGATTTGGAATTGTGTCCAGTTAATGGTTTTAGGTTTGTCTATTTAAATCCCATGTAGACTTCATGGGACTTTCTTAACTCAATTTTAATAGAAATCTTAACGTAACCTAAGTAAGCATGTAATGAGATCAACTGAAAAATGAGCAAATTCATAAAAAACACGGCTTAAGACTAAATAGGGTAAAGTAGAATATATTGCTATTCTAAAGTAAAAGTTGTAAATATATTGTCGATTTTGAGCATAAGTAAAATAATTTTTCAGGTAGGGCAAAACGATTTGTGTTTATTAAACTTTTTTAGTGCTGGTAACTAAACTACCATGATTAAAAAAAAAAGTAAATTGGCCATTTGTTCCCTGTTATTGCGTTTAATAAAACTAATCTGGAAAAAGTTCATATCATGGTTTCTACAAAGCAAAGCATTAGACAGTAAGATTAAATCCTTACCTTCGTTACTCTTGCAATCAATATTTAATTTTACCAGATTAGCAGGCTGTTGTCTCGGAAACTAAGTAGATTAAAACAATGAGCTTTGTAAAACTGTGTTAAAATAAGAGCGACAGCGGTGTTGGTTCAAAAATTGACAACAGGTTCAGGGTGTTAGTGATATCAAAGAATATTTCACTAATTTAATGATGGTCGCTAATGAATATTTGGAGATGTCAACGCTACAGGCAGTATAAGGCGATTGCATACCATAACATAACACCACGTCTGTAATAATTCCCAAAGAATTAAGTAGAGATACACCTCTACTCTACCATGAGGTGTACCTCCACCAATGACGAAAAAATGATGAATGGTTTGATGCTTTAGCATGTACTTCTACCTTAACCACATATCGCTGGTTACGTTAGTCTCATGTCATAATGGGCAAGCCTAATGCCACACAGCCACAAAACCAGATTGCCAATGTGAAATATCTGCTGGAGAAACCCAATCAGACTTTGATCAAGGCGATCAATTTTATGTAATCCGACCACCTATGAAAACTCGCATCAAACAGACTTCCTGACATGTTTCTCCAAATCTCTCCTCCACCATAGTACCCCGCTCCCGCTTCACTCTTCCACCATGCCCGCACCCTTGCAAGCGCAAGCGCACCGGAGACAACAATGGCGGGAGTCGGGAGGTCGCGACACAGCGTCACGCAGCCCGCCGTGTTTGCTCGGGAACCCGCCGCCGCCGCCGCGCGCTGCTCAAACAACGCCACAAGAAGCTGTTTAACATACTACTTCACTTTTTTATCTACTTAACAGCCCCGTGATACACGGGTGGTGATCTGATTTTTGGGTATTAGTAGCTGTGAACTGCGGTTTTGCCTGCATACCTAGACATTTTGACGCAGAAACAGTGCATTTTTGGCGTACAAAACTATATGCGCATCGACGTGAGAACCTCCTACTGTTATTCGGTTCTAAACTAGCCTTCGTCACTCGGAAATTGTGTGCTTTACTATCAGCGAAATAAATAACGTAATGGTTCAGAATTCCTCAAGAGAAATTCCCTTATAAAATAACAAACCCAAAACAATATTTGCAGAAAACTACCAATGCGAATAACTTACTGCCTCGTTGCTTAGACAATTCTATAAACTTTTAAAGGTTAACCTTTCTTTAAAAAGCTTGGAGAAAGCTCTCGGCTGTCAGGACAGATACTGCAGCACTTTTTCAAATTCAGAAGCAGTAAGTACGGCAAAGGGAAGTATAAATCTGTAATGTGAAAGGAAAAATATAAATCTTGCTTTTCATGAGTTATTTCCTGTAAAGCCATAATGTAACTTTCCATTATCTAAAGCAAGATAGATACCCCAGGTTTCTATCTCTTTGATTTCATTTAGATATCTTTAACTTCGGTTTCAAGTTGATATTTTCTCTTTCTTCTCATTAAAAGGTGTTCAAACTTTGTCAACACATCAAAACTTTTGGAACGCGACAAACCATAAACACTTTCCAACTTTGAAAGCGTTTCAACACTTTCTGAAGACTTACTGAAAAGACACAAAATCGAGAAAATCGACATGCCCTTTTCATCCATTCTTGATGGTCTGTGTATCACATGGTAAGGCCCGGTTTATATCAAAGTGGAGATGAGCAGCATGATGCAAGTTTCGACCAACCGCAGGAGACATGAGAGACAAGATGGGGATTTCAAAAAATCTGATTGGTCGATTCCCGCACGTCTCCTCTCCGCTCCACTCGGTGGAAACCGGGCCTTAAGAGCCTGTCGTCACCATAACGACCGCTCCACAGGCGAAACAGCGAGGTGTGTGGTCACACTTCACACTTGCCTAGTTGGGCGGTTGAACAAATGTTCCAGGGGGCTTTTAAGTCGTTCCCATTAATGGCCCTTCTCGCCTTAAGGTGCTCACAATCCCAGCTCGTCCATTTACAATAAAATCGCGAAGTCAATGAACTAATTATTTCTCTGTTAAGTGAGTTTGTTCAGACAATAGTCTGCGAAAGAAAGCGAATATCAAAGAAATTGTAGAGGCTGTCAACGCCAGACCTTTGCATCATATTGGGAATGTTTTGTCTGAAAAAATCATTACGCTCCGTTTTAGAGGTCGTCGCTGTTCTATTCTAGGACTAGGACACCTTACTGGACAATGAAAATGTTTGAAATTCGATTCTGCATTGTGATGTAAATCAGGCACCACAAAGCACTACGAAAACAGACTGTAACTACACAACGTGAGCAGTGGGGGTGCTGAAGAGCCTTTATTATGATAGGTGAGTGTCGTACTGTCGCATCACGGCATTGTGCGGCCGTATCTATCAGGAAGTAACACGACATTCCCGACGCGCACAATGCCGAGCGCCAGCCTGACATCTATTGAAAAGAAAATTCACTCCAAGAGATAATATCCAATCGATATTAGAAAACCATTAGTCCAAAGCAAAGAGCTCGATTTTTATCAAGTCTAGACGATGCCGACGTTAATGAAGCGAGCCGATTGGCTTGTTTTTACCTTTCGGCGCGACGTCGTCGAATCTTGACCGTATCAATCATAATTGGCCGCTTTTTGCGATTTCGAGAATCGCAGCGCTGCGTGCACGCATGGTGACGGAGGGGGCGCGCGCGGCTCGCGGGGGGGTGTCACTGTGCAAATGCACTCGTAAACCTGGCCCGAGGTCAACGCACCCCCTCTCCGCGCGGCCGGCCCCGCCCCGCGCACCCCCGGGCCTATAAAACGTTTACCGCTACAATATATTTATTTTATTATAGACGTTGCAGGTCTACGGGTACGGGTGGGTCGCGAGCAAACCGCATCATGCACTTTTGTCTGTTTCTACACTAGTGTTCTATTGTAATTGGCAAACGTACCTCTCGCAGCCTCCAACACAATAATATAAACTATTTGTGTTCATTTAAATTCACTATAAGCTATATATTTATACAATAGCCAAATATGAATATTTATAACGTTACCTAATCTACGATCTAGAGGTCTGTTTTACAACAAGCTTGAACATTAGTGATACCTGCTTAATATTAGCGCATAATTCTCCAAAGAGAATGTGTAGTCGTGCTTGTGTTATGTGAAAATGATCAGTTAATCGCTCAAACATGAGGCGTCAATTGGCTTGGATAACGTCGATTACTTCGGTTGTGCGAGAGGATGCCATTCCATTACATGACGATTGTAATTTGGACCGATCGCTTTGTGGATACGAATTTTAAGAGTTTTTCATTATGTTATCAGTTACATAAATTAATTATTCATGATGTTGATAGTCTCATCTGGAGAAGTTTTTATGGTAAGAGATATTTTTAATTGGAAAAGTGTTTTGGATTGGCAATTGTTTTATGGAAAACGAATTTATTAAACCTACTATAACTAATGTCCGTTTTCACACTATGTGACGGCACAAAGGCGTTAAACACTAGAGGTAAATATGATTGCACTGTTAGAATGTCAACTCTTCGCAAATCCAGAATGCTCTGTTATAACATAACGTAACATCACGCCTGCAATTCCCGAAGGGTTAGGCAGAGGTGTACCTTATACATAGTACAATCACATTTCACCAGTTATGTTTTTAAGTCCCATGTAAAAGGAACGAGCCTATTGCCATCAATCGGGCACAAATCCAGACTCCGTGGCTGTTACTGAGAAATTTCTGATGGAAAAACCGAATCGAACCCAGAATCACAGCTCAGCAGTCACGCTTGTGACCACTAGACCAATGAGGCAGTCAAAAAACTCTTTTATATGTGCCATTGCATTTCTTATCTAGATTTCTAGACCAAAAATAGTGCCTAGCCTTTCAAATAGCACAACAAAAACTTAAGCTTTGTAGACCGTCGACGTCCCACCTACTCATTCCTGTATCCCTTTCAAAAGCTCAATCGATCTTCCTTTACCTACCAAAGAGAAAATTCAGAAGAGGTTTACCTAATGTATCATCCGAACAGGTGACAAGGAACGTACGTCATTGAGCAGGATACGGGCCATATTCCAGCTAGTTTCTTGGCTACCTACTGCATTTACTTCCCGAGGGAGCCCGAGCGGGTCTCCAGAATAAAACACCAACTTTAGACCTCGTTAAGTATTCTAAAGCCATTTTATAACCACGTAAAAGTTCATTTCCTATGACTTCCGTACACAAGGCTAGGGTAAGCGACACTTAGGCGAGTTTATGACCATTGCTGTATTGGTTTTCAGGACGTATAGGTAGGTAAGGCAGATGTTAACGTATTTTTTTTCTTTTTTTTTGTCCCGTCCTGTTGAAATTATAAATATTTGTTATGCGTTCTACCTACCTATGTTTATTGTATTTTTTTTGTCATTTTGTATGATGCACGTCATGTCCCTGCGAAAAATAAATATTTTTTCTTTCTTTCTTTCTTAAGATGCCAGCACATCAAGCTACGCGAAACTGTCAAATTTTACAAATCAACCTTGAACTTAAAGCATCAGAGGTAAAGTTGAAAATCCATTAAAGAAATTTGACAGATTGTTGTAGCTTGATGTGCTGGCGTCTGTATTTATTTAATGAAATGCTAACAGCGATAACTTTCATGAAAAAGTCAATAAAAATATATTGGAAGCTGCCGAAAAGCCTTATGATTATTTCTGTTGTAAGTCATTGTATCTACATATACCAAACACTCAAAGCAATTGCCATTTCCTAGGCCCACAGGTTCTTCTTTCTACTGAGTACTACGGAAAATAACAATCAAATGGAAGTATGAAAGTATTGCTACTTATTACAATCATTATTCTATTTTATCCAGTTTACTTGTCCTTTACTTGATGCCCCAAATGACGGTTCCGTAATGAACGATCATAAAGGATAGTCCCATTATCATAAAGTAAGCTTGGTAAATGATTTGGTTTTGTCTGGTGGTAATTATTAGGAAGCAAACTAGAGGATGCTGCTCCTTATCTATGCTTTTTTTTTTTTTTCGGATGGGAAATCATCAAATGACTTCCCCCGCTCTGGGTAGAGTGGGAGGGAGTGTTAGACTTTTACTGACTAAAACCCATCCATGTTCCTTCATTGCCCTTTGTGTTCCAGGGCCACGGTATCTCTTTCGAACAGTCCCGCAGCCCCACCTTATCTATGCTTAGTTTAAACATGAAAAAACTCTTTCTTCCACACATTAGAGTAGGGGGCATTCTCTGTCAGGAAACAGACTGTACGGTAATGAGATTAGTCTCGCGAATGACGTTGATATCCTAAAAGTAATAAGGATAAACAGTTCCATCATTGTCATGGCTAAATGAAGGATGAATGGTGATTTTCCTACAAAGCCGTAAAGCCAGCATGGGCCATTGTATATCCTCCCTCGATCCTCCAACATCACTCAGGAATGTCAATACAGCGTCAAAAGTACAAGCTTCCTAAAAGCTTTCCATTTTTGTGTCAAGTGCTGCCCAATCGGGCAGAAGTAATCGCTTCACATTAAATTTAAGAAGGTACAAAGTTAGCCTTTTTACATAAAAACTTGTACTCCGTGATCGAATTTAATAAAGAAAAAATATGCGACAATCTTGACGAGGGTGCTTCATTGAAACTTATAAATAAAGATGGCGGACTTTTCTGTTTTTAAAATTTGCTCCAGGTTTTTCTTTTAGACCATAATGAATTTGAACCGGAGAAATAATTGGCTTAAAAGTGTTTTTGTGTATTTAATTAGGGTCTTAGGAGGCGTTCAGACAGTGTGGCGTGAAAATAGGTCTGTTGTCTTTTGGCCCAATTTTCTTTTGATGATTTTCTTGCGTTTATTGTAAAATTACATTACGTCTTTCCCTTCCTTTTAAACTTTAATATCGAAAGTCTCGTAGCTTTGGCACTATTGAAACATTGTTTTCATAATGTTATTAGGGACACTTCCATTCTTAAAGGCATTCTTGCGTTTACAGGTGCCTAGGTAAATGTGCTTACAGCCAGAATATTTTCAAAGGACCAAATTAATTATTATGCACGATCAAGTAACCTAAGATAAACGTTCCTAAAAAGGTCAAAAGGGTCAATCTCCAAAACGGGCGTATTCGTGTGATCGCTCTGGTGCTTTTCAGATATTGATATTTAATGGTAATTACGTATCTCATTAAAAAGAATGATATCCAAATGGAATATTTTTACTAGTGGCCTTCAATTTACACAAACAGTTATGGAAATATTTAAGTTCAAAAAATTTCGCGACCAGAGCAATCATAATTGGTGCCAGAGTGATCATAAATGGTGAAATCAGTGAAACAAAAAAATAAATATTGATAAAATATTATTTATTTAGCCGTTTTCTGACATATTCAGTGTACGTGTACAAGATTATATGTAAGAGAAATGTATTATTGACTTTACAAGCCATTGTGCGTATAGATCTGGATTATTTTTATCTTGGCCATTCTACGACGCTCAGCCTATTTCTGCCTAAGACGTTTTTCTTCAATAGATAATTTATTTCGAGGCATGATTTCAATCTGCAACAATAGTTGCGATTAAATTTTAGAGAAGGGGTTACAGTTGTGGTAGCTAAATGCAAGGTATCATCAAGGTAAAATACGTCAAAATCTGTTTATGGGTTTAAGTTATCCGAAGAACCCCAGGAAAGGTTATAAATTAAAGGTTATATGCATAGTTTACTATGTCGATGAGTACATCTACTTGGGCCAGTTAGTTTCTTTCGAAAACAGGCAGGAAAAGAATCGACAACGCCTGGAAAAGCTACTGGTCCATGAAGACGCTAATGAAGGGAGATTTGCCGATGTCCCTGAAGTGCAAACTCATCGATATCTGTATCCTGCCCGTCCTAACCTACGGTGCTCAGACCTGGTCACTCACCGAATCGTAAAAGTCTCGCCTTGGAGTCTGCCAAAGAGCAATGGAGCGCAGCATTCTGGGTGTACAGAGAGCAGATAAAATATGAAACACTACGCTGCGCTCAAAAACCAGAATTGCAGACGTAGGCAAAAAGGCTGCCAGGGTCAAATGGGATTGGACGGGTCACGTGAGCCGCATGCATAACGACCGCTGGGCAAAGGTTTCAACACGATGGATGCCTGACGATGGACGGCGCCACCAAGGCCGGCCTAGAAAGAGGTGGCGAGATGATCTAGACGCGCATCACGAAGGCTGGTTTGAGGTGGCGCAGGAGAAGAGTACCTGGAAGGATATGGGGGAGGCCTTTGCCCAGTAGTGGGACATTCAAGGTTATTGAAAAAAAAATGCATAGTTCATCGTTTGTCATTATTACAGTCCAGTACTACTACTTAAAATAGATTTATAACGTACAATTAATGCAAAATATCATCGCTCTGGTCTTTTTGGACAGAGCAATCAGAGCCATAGCGATCAGAAAAAGTCACAAAATCATAAATATAGCCAAATTTAAAAGCAGTAGAAAGTTGTGATTACGTCTCATAAACAACATCATAACGATCACTTAATTCACATAACAAACACATTCGCAAGCTTACTATTGAATTTAAATAACGTGCCATAGCAATCATAAAATTCGAGAACCAAATCCAGAGCAATCATAAACTTACCTTCGTAATGTTGGAATGCGGGAACGTGGCACACAGGTATCGTCCTCAGCGGTTAGACCACTACCGACGCTGCCCCGCGGGAGGGTAATAGAATGTCTATAATGCGTAACTATGGATGAGGGCGATGTTTTACCTCAGCGCAGAGCGATGAGATAAAATGCCCGGTCACGATTTTAAATTCAAATTGTGGCAAAATTATTGTTAATATAACAAAAAAAAAAATATTACTATGAAGATTAACTATTTGTTATGTAATCTAAATAAGTTGTTTCATAAGATCCTTCTCATTAAAAAGTTAAAGAATATTTTTTTCATTCAATCGGGAGTTGGGTCAACCCAGAGCGATCAGGATTTTAGGGTTTAAGATTTTTTTATAAATATTTATAATAAACTTATTTATAATATTAGCGTTGTACCACGTAGATTAGACACCGAACTGTCTATAAAAAAATATTATGAAAACGTTTTTCGATTTTAAAATGGGTTTATCCCGTCCGACACGCAAAAAAATGCCTCTGGAGATCGACCCAAAAACACTCCTTTTGCATATTAATAAGGCCTGAATAAATTCATCCGAAGAACTGCTATTTAATGCATAGGTGAGAATAAAACGTAAGCCTTCCTGTCCCCAACACGCAATTTTCCCAGGAAATCAAGCAGGTGAAGCAAAAGCTATAATTCCTAGTTCATTATAAAACAAATTGCGTACAGCTAACTGAATACAAACATTATATTCCTAGTTATCTACTCACATAACTAGTTGTCGCTACAACGACTAGGAATCCTAATTAAAACCTTTATGGTCAAGACGTTTTTATTTCCTTGAGGCAAGTTTAGCAGTAACTAGACGCGGTCGTCCTATGAAAATGGTGGTATACTTAAATACGAGTACTTGAGTAGTCATGAAAATGAAGAGCCGTATTCTAGATCGATGAACGAAAAATGACGATTCTAAACTAGAATTGAGTCTCGATTAGAACGTATCTGTCAGTTTTTTATTCGAAATTCATGTTTGAATATCGTTCTAGAAGCTTTTGATTACAGGCGTAAATTGATTTGAAATTAGATTTTATTTTATTACCTCAGTAATGAGATATTGTTTTGTTTTGTGCTGGCCTCAATAATTGACGTAGAAAAATATGTATCTAATATTTTAGTTCCGTACAGATACGTTTATTTTAATTATGGTTTAGAATCTGGAAGGAAGAAAGTTCCACTAACTAAACACAGTAAAAACCTACTTAACAAAACATTTTTTTTATTTTTTATTATGAGAAACACGTCAGTTTATATCTCTTCGCTTTTTATTTAACTAACAGTTCGCATTAAAACCACAGACGGAAACACGAGAAATAACACAAAGGTTTTCTTATTCCGTTCTGTTTCCTTGTCTGCCAATAACCCACATTTCACGTGCCAATCCGAACTGAAACAAGCGTAGAATTTTGATTACCCATCAACGCCCGCCGCGTCAGCTAACTTTCGTATACGGGTGAACAATTTTTCCATGGAACTCGATGGAAAATTTGCGCCGCTCGTGCGTGCTGGTCTCCTCAAAGTTATGCGTTTGTGGGGCTTTGAAACGTGGCAGTGTTGCGAACGTACCTATGTAAGTGCTTACGCCATTAATGTATTTTGAATGACAATCTTAAAAATGTACCGTTCTTACCCGACTGCCAAGGAAGGGTATATTTTTCGCGCGTATCTTGTTTGTTTCTTTGTAAATTTCTTTATTACCTCGTATGTTGCAAATGGCTGGATGGATTTCGAAGATTACGGTATTATTCGATTCGTCTCAAAAACCCAAGTGCCCTTAGAAAGATGTTTAAAAAAAAAGTTTGATTTTTGGCGCTACATTGTAATGTTTTTTTATCAACCAAACCTATCGAGTAGGGTATCAAAATCTTCTTCTTAGCGTGTCGATGGTTAAAAGTTCAAATGTTATGTTTTGCCCAAATCTCAGCCACGCGAACCCAGTACACTGACACAGTAAGCAGATCATCAAGTGCGCAGGTGATAGGGCATGCGGTGCAAGATGGAAGGTGAGCCATTGTCTGTGGGGAAACGCCGCATACGCACTTGAGGTCTGAGCCGTCCATGAACCCTCATCTGCAGAGATTGTCTTTGGCCCGGCCGACTTGGGTTCGAAGTTTGTTTAAGGATTTCCAAGTCGGCCAGGGCAACGCGTCCCCAGGTTTTCTGATGGATCGTTGAAGTTGTCAGGGGGTTTAAACCGCTAATAAAGGAAATTAAAAGGAAATTACAAATGTACATAATACAATTTGTAGTCGGGTTTTTTGATACTTTTAGTTAAATGTTACTTGTTTAATAGTTATTGTATGACATAAACCTTATGTCAACTAGAATGAAGACCAAGGTAGTTTAGACTAAGCTTTTCAGTTAAAAAACATAATCTTACAAAGTTAAGGATACGAAAATAGTAGCAAAAGTTAGCTGGTGCCCGGTAGTAAATCATCTGCCTAGCCTTTTCCCAGCTATATTGGGGTCGGCTTCCAGTCTAACCTAAGCAGCTGTAGGATGCAGCTGAATACCAGTATTTTACATGGAGCGACTGCCTATCTGACCTCCACAACCCAGTTAGTACCGGGTAATACGATACCCCTTGGTAACACTGGTTGTTAGACTTTTTGGGCCACTGACTACTTAACGACTGTCCAAGATCTACAAATGACACCCGGGACCAACTGCTTAACGTGCTTTCCGAGGCACGGAGGAAACTCGGTATGTAATGCCGTGGTCACCCATCCACAGACCAACCTAGGCAAGCATGGCTTAACGTAAAAATCGACCCAAGCGGCTGTTATTATTTAGCCACGAGCTCCTCCTGCCCGGTCCCTGGTAGTAAATCCGAATAGTTAAAACCAACATTGTTATAAGGTTAAAGAACTTGGTAACTTTAGTTCTTGGAACAGTATATTTCTGTAGACTCTAGAGTTTCTTTGGACAAAAGAAAAACATCACAGAACTTCTAACTTGGCTTCTATTTACGTTGCCAACAGAAATAGAACTCCCTATAGTTACCAACTCAGGTCAAAGTGTAGTTGAAATAATAAAAGGTTTATTGTTTGTCGCTGGTGCGTTCGCCCCGACACGCGTTACTGCACACCGTGTGACCGACGCCTTGGGTCGCCGGTCACCTCCAAACTAACAATAGAAATTGCCTCAAACGCTTCCACTAACTATTATAGCTCTTAGAAAATATGCATTCCTGGTACCTTTATTGGAAATTTTCCATATTGCTTGCAGTATTTATTGCACTTTGAAAGTGTAATTGAATGAGAGGAAAAATTGGTACGTGAGAAATGCAGCTGTACCGACGACGGTGATGTGTGAAACGAAAGTAGCCGTGTGTTATGGAGATACATATTGAACAGAGAAGAGACCGACGCTCTTAGCTTGCACTTCTTTATACATCGTTCTCACATAAATGTATAGTATCCACATGAATGATGTAACCAAGATTTTGTAACAATATTTTGATTGAAAAGAGTGTCCATGGAGTTTCTTGCCCATTCTTCTCCATAGAGATCTACGCCTTCAGTACTTTCACAAGTTATTATGCCTTGTGTCTGTGACTGTAGCTTCGCTCTTTGTTTTTTTTGTGACATTCAAAAGTGCCTGTAATAGTCTAATTGAAATAAATGCTTTGAGTTTGAGTTTATCCCAATTTTTGTAAGAAAATAAAGTAAATAGACATAGACAATTTACGAAAAAGACGGTCCTTCGGTACGCGTACGATTCCATCCATTCTGATTCTGAATGTTTTACTTAACGATTGTTTACGTTCTAACTAGTAGGTCTGTTTTATAAAATGTTTTATTTTGTCGAAGTAACATTGAAATTTCGATTTTTGGTTCAGCTGCCATTTATATATTAAATGCTGTTTTCTTCAGAAATTTTCTTCGGTTTTTGTGTGTTGTTAAAGTATATCTCTTAATTCAGCATGCCTTTTGGCAAAGGCCTTCTCTAGCTGTTTCCATTGTTTTCTATCTCGAGTCACCCTCCAGTTAAGCCCGATGTAGGTCTTATCTCATCCTCCCATCTCCTCAGTGGTTTCCCCCCTGCCGCACCCTGTTGCCATTAAAATAGTTAAAAGTTATATTTATAGTAATGTCTTAAAACTATTATTTTAAGACATTACTGTCAATATAACTTTAACCATTGGGCATTAAAAAGCTCATCTGCTTCGCTGTCAAAATAAATCTTAATCAATACAAAAATACCAATAAATACGCGTTAAAATAAGCAAAAATTCATCCCACTAAACGCGCACCATAAACCATTACTTAAACCATAGACAATTCGCTATCTATTAGAATCTCCTTCGCACGCGTCTCGAGCCGGCTTTAGCTCCGGTGTCAAAATGCCATTTGCGGCATTAGGACACTCACGGGCCGCAACCTACTTAAACTTGCCCGTCGTCGGTGTAAAACTTAGCAGTACTACAGCCCCCCACAGTTAAGCTACCTTTGACAGCAATCAAACAGCAGCCTTATGTACACCAGAATAAAGTTCACTGTGATGTAAAATCAGAGGTATAAGAATTTTGAAAGGACTGTAGCCACAGCATGTACTTAGCGCTTTTAATGGCTATCATAAGGTGTAATTGAAATTGGAAACTTGAAAAGAAGTCATTGTACTCATCATTATCAACTACTTTTATTAGGGACTAGCTTCTGCCCGCGACTTCGTACGCGGATCCTGTTGCTTATGCCAGCGACAACAGGGTCGTCAAAATCGAAGATCTGAAACGTCTGATGTCGAATTCTAAGAGCCCGGGGACGGGAAAACAACGGGATGCGCGAGACAATTCGAGACGTTCCATATCATTCATTCTTTTAAGTCAGAAGTCGATGCGTAGATACGCTTGGAACTCAAGCGTAATTCTCTATCCGTGAACGTCTCCGACTCGCGAGACAATGCGTGACGTTCACGATCAGCGGTCAGTCGCGCATCACGTTCCCCACTTTTCTCTAGAGACCTCCAAGTCGATGTGTATACACGCTGAGAACTCAAGCATAATTTTCTTTCCGTGAACGTCTCCGACTCGCGAGACAATGCATGACGTTCACGATCAGCGGTCAGTCGCGCATCATATTCTTCACAGTTCTCTAGAGACCTGGATGTAGATGCGTAAATACCCTGAGAAAGCAGGCGTGCTTCGCAATCCGAAGAGGTTTCCACGGAGCGAGTTGCAGCCTGATGTTCTCGAACAGCATCAAGTCTTTCCTGACGTTCTTCAGTAGATTCTTGGGATCTCATGATCCTCAATCTTTTAGCTCCTTTGGAACATTGGAAAATATTTGACCTCTTTCTAGGCATGGTTATAGTTTTATTGTGAAGATACCTGATAAATTAAAATCTAAGTGACTGCTCCCCTGCGTTACCGGGTAGGCTACCGTGTCACGAAGATAAGTTGAAAAGGAAATTAAACACTCAAATAACATAAGCCCGAAGGCATATTTATTCGATAAAATAAAAAAATAAATGGGAGTTTTGTCCAGTAGAGTCAAATTTTCAATGATATACCGTCGTCATCGAAAATCAGTCCTAAACTGTTACCGCCTTCACCGCGTGGAGGTACTCCCAGCTTATGTTATTTTATAATTATACAGTGAAATTAGTGATAGCTTTGATTTCCACATCAGATGTTTCTGATCTTCGATTTAATAAGTCAACAGAGAGTGCTCATCAGATTGAACATTTTTTGCTAAGACGTCATTTCTATATGTGTTATGGTGTAGCTGGGCTCTTGGAGTTCCACAACAGGGTTCCAGATCTTCGATTTTTATAAATCAACAGAGAGTGCTCATCAGATTGAACAATTTTTGCTAAGACGTCATTCCTATTTGTGTTATGGTGTAGCTGGGCTCTTGGAGTTCCACAATAGGTGTTCCAGAACTTCGATTTTTATAAGTCAACAGAGAGTGCTCATCAGATTGAACAACTTTTGCTAAGACGTCATTCCTATATATGTTATAGTGTAGCTGGGCTCTTGGAGTTTCACATCAGGTGTTCCAGATCTTCAAATTTATTCACTCAGCAGAAAATGCTCATCACGTGGAACAATTTTTGCTATGGTACCATTTTTGTATCTCTTATAGTTTAGCTGGTCTGTTGCGGTTCTGCATCAGGTGTTCAAGTTTCCAAGATAAATTATAGCCTATGTGTTGCCCAGACTTAATACCTATACAACAAAAAAAAATCTTTCAAATCTGTCCAGTAGTTCCGAAGATTAGCGTGTACAAACAAACAGACAAACAGACAGAATTTTTTTTTGGATTCGTGCTCTATTACTGTTTTTAAACCCCTCTTAATTATTTTTTTTAAATATATTCAATGTACAGACACAGTTTTTTTACTGTCTTATTATTTGTATATAGATTTTTAATGTATAAATTAAAAAAAGAAACAAAATTTCTTTATTCTCCGGTGACCTCCGGTTTTTCACCGGAGATTGCCCAATCACCGGTGAATTCAATCGGTTGTTAAAATCTCGCTCCGGTGCAAACCTCTAATCCTTATGGCAGCGGCGCGGCTCTCAGTGCGCTTTATATAGCCACGGACGCTCAGGCGCGAGGCGTGTAGTACGTACTCTGTACGTTAAAAATGTTCGCCGTGATTCTTTAAATTGACATAACTTTTTTATTTATGAACCGATTGACATGAAATAAACACTAAATGTTAAGTGAAGCTTACTACAATATATTAGTGAAAACCGTATCTAAATCGAATAAGCCGTTTCTGATATTAGCGTGCACAAACACACAGACAAACAGACAAACAGACAAACAGACAAACAGACAAAAAAAATAATAATTACAATTTCGGGTTCGGCATCGATATAATAACAACCCCTGCTACTTTTTTTTTATATATTTCCATTGTACAGACACCACTTTTCTACAATTTTATTATATGTATAGATTAACAAAAATCAGCTATTCCATAGATTTTGTGGAGATGCAATGATGGTCCAGTGCAGGGCAGTCCAGACCAGATACGATCGCGGGCTAATAAAAATCTTTGAATAGATTGTAGGGAAATAAATCCCTACGAGACTGACTTTTTTTGGAGAAAAACCAAAAAGTGCGTGTGTAAGTGAATTACCAGTCAGTGAAGATCTAAATTTAGATTTTTTTAAGTTTCTTAGTTGAAAGCGCATTTTCGCAGAGATAGTAATTGTGGAAACATGTCGCGAACCACACAAATATTACAGCCCAGGTTCAGTGGAAACGGCTACTTCTTCCGAGTAGGTAGTGTGTTCGAACCTTATGATAGACTTACCTTATGAAAATCATTTCATCACCACAGCTCTTAAAACGGCGAAGGAAAACAACGTGAGGATACCGTAAAAACCTAAAACCAAAAATTCGAAGGTATGCGACATCAACTAACTCGTTCTGGTCCCGCGTGGTGGATTACCTCCATCCTATCCCTCTCATAGAGAGGACGCATGTGTCCTTGCAGTGGCAACATTATAGGCTAATTTATTATGCTATCATCACCATCTGCATAGCCTTTGTCCAACTACGTTGAAGTCGGCTTCCAGTCTAACCGGATGCAGGCTAATACCCGTATTTTAAATGGAGCGACTGCCTATCTGACCTCTACAACCCAGTTAGTACTGGGTAATACGATACCCTTTGGCAACACTGCTACACGAACATAAATATAAGGAGTAGTTTTTTTTTCGCATTTTCAGGTTTGTCCCATGATTAAAGTACAAACGCCAGCACATAAAGCTAGCCGGAACTGTCAAATTTTCCCTATCTTAGTAATAAAGTTGAAAATCTATTGAAGAAATTTGACAGATTGTAGTAGCTTGATGTGCTGGCGTTAGGCACGACCTTATTGCGAAATGTACTTCCTCACCGCAGCTTTTTCAGGGTAGCCCGCGAAATTCAAATTCATTTACGTTTTTTTGGAATTTACCGGCCAGTGTTCGTATGTTGAAAAAAATATTATTCGCGACCGTAAAACATGGCGTTACTGGGTAATAATCATTAAACTCATCAATGCAAACCTCTAAGTTAATTTAATCCCATTGAATGACTTTTTCATGAAATCGTTAATATCCAACCTGACACTAACCTGTAAATTGGAAAAAAAACGTAAGAAAAATTGAATTTCGCGGATGAACTTAGCAGATCCTTCTTGGGGCACGAATGAAAAATGGATTAGTACATAAAGCTCCTAAACACACAGAAAAAGTCTTAATTTCCAGAAACGCAATAAACCGTCTGAATCAATCATTGGGCGCTCATCGGATCGCGATCAGCTATGCACGACACGTAATCAATTTCCGACTCCTCTCTCGATCCATTTCATCCATTTACTAACCAGTGAATGATAGATCACACTTAGGAGAATTTAGTGGCTGGCGGCCGCTAAACACATTACACTCCGAAGTCCTTGCCATCGTCGTAGTCAGGCAGGTTATACTGTCTAAGGACTGTCACTGAACGTATTCTGTAAACCTCGTGCCTCTTACAGCATTTATCAGTGCGAATTCATTGAAAATATTTATAAATAGAACAGTGAGATAGCGGGAATTTTGCATTGAGACAATGTTACCAGAATAATTATTTTCTTACCATCGTGGTAGTATATTGTAATAGATTAACAGCATTAAGAAAAACACCACCACACCTGTAATCCCCGAAAGGTTAGGCTGAAGTGTACCTAAAGTACACCCACATTTCGCCAGTTATGTTTAAGTTCTATGTACCTAATAGAGGCAAGCCTATTGCCATCAACCGGGCACAAACCCAGCACGGAGTCTAAACTGCTGAAAAAATCCTGATGGCAAAAACCCAATCTCACTTTGCTAGACCTGGGAATCGAAACCAGGACCTCATGCTCAGCAAACAAGACCAACGAGGCAGTGTTGTTTAGCCAATTTAAGGGGGGGGCAAACTAGCAATAGTCTAGTAGTTGGGAAGTATTGCGGAGGGCTTGAGAAGTCTCCGAGGGATCGCCGTGTTCTAAGCTACTGGTAATAAACTCTGATAGATCGTTTTACGATTTTATTTTATATCGAGCACATACATATCGCTGTCAGCCGTCGTGGCTGGCCGTCTACTTACTCTTTTCTGTTCAACATTTTAAAAGAATTAGTGTTTACTTCTAAAATATCTACGCCATTCACTTATCATCACACACTTCACTTCACTCCCCTTCATGGCCTCATTCATGAGGCCAAATAAGACGAATCTCGATATTACAATTTGCTACTATCCTCTATTGTCCACCGTCCAATCAACAGCTTCAGGTTCTGAAAAAAACAAATCTGAAATTAGGATTATCGTCGATATTTTCGCGGAAAAATTGAGCTTCAGATCAGCTGAAAACCGTCCTCTACTAGAAACTGAACAAGTGTACATTGTCACAATCATAGGCGTATATAGGGGGGGGGGGGCGGGTGGGCCGAGCCCACCCCAGAATGGTCTGGTGCCCACCCCAGGATGTTGGGTTACCGATTCGAAATTCTAGGCTGGACACAAAAAAAAAGTTGGTTTAAATTTAATTTAATAACCTCGAAAGTTATTTAGGAATACTGTTATGGACGGAAAAATGGCACCAATAACATGGTCCATTTTTCCGACCTACCTACCTACCTACTTACTTAAAATAAATGCCCTACACCAAATTGTTCAAGTTGGTAAAGAAATCACCTTGTGGGCCTTGTAATTCTGATTTGAAAATGTTTTGTGAGGCAGTTCACTGATCAAGCATGTAAAGTAAGGCATGAACATGACTTTACAGCGACAAGGTATCTACATATGAAATATAAGTAGAGCTATTTAATTTACGAATTACGATGCTAGTTGTGCTCTGCTCATTGACCACTTGTAAATAGGAAGCCGAATGAAGTCTAGCCCCATGTATCACAACATCATCAACAAGGCACGGGCCAGGCCCCCCCAGGAAAATATCTCTAGATACGCCAATGGTCACAATGTAGCTAACCGTAAAAAAAAAATAACAAAATAGGAAGTTCCATTAAACCTTTATTAACTAACCTACGTGCACTTCCGCCAAGTCGACACTTCATTTACCGGAAGTGTTTACATTCTGTAGAAGAGCAAGCGACGGTGTTTGTCGTACAAAATTAATATTTCCCCACGTAGCGTTAACTTGAACGAGCGCTCTCGATTACCGTAATGAAATCGTACCTACTTAGTGATGACAATCTAATGGCTTACCCGCGATCTTGGGACTTTATTAAATGTTCATGGAGTGTTTTGGTAGAATTTTATCTTTCAGAAGTGATATTTAGGGGCAATTATGGAAAGACTATCCACGCATGCAAGTCACTTAGAGAGCTTCGAAACGAGCCATCTCCAACCAGATGAAAAACACCAAAATACGGAGACGAACGAGACTTACGGACATAGCAAAAGCAATAGACTGGATGGAAGATGGAGGAAGAAAGTAGTGGAGTTGAGACCATGAATGGGACGGAGGAATGAGGGAAGAACCGACTGGGTGGACAGACGATCTCATTAAAGTGGCCGGAAGACAAAAACTGGTTAGCTATGATACAAAACCGCCAAAAGTGGAGAGATTTGAAACAGACACAACAGGGTGGCCAAAGGTTGAAGAAGAAGAAGGTAGAAAGACTGAGAATTCCTTTTTTGAGGTGATATTAGGAAAGACGCAAGCGATATCAGTTTGTTGTCTACGATACCTACGAGTTTCCTTGCTGCCAATTACTACGGTAAAACAGCTGACAGTAAAACAATTGAATGAAATTAGGTACCAAAAGAAAAGAAAAATGTGAGATAGGAGCTTGCCTGCCTACTCACTTAGCTTGATTGGCTATAAGACCATTTTTTTTAAAACCTTGATATCCGAAATAAATAGGTATCTTTGCTGACAAGCATACGCAAATATTTATTTCATCGGAGAGTACGGACTCTGGGTTATTATAATTAAACTAGCTTCGCCTGCGTGTTGTTCGATAAATGCTCCACAGGATCATACTACCAGGATAAAAAGTATCCTATGTCTTAATCCAGGTTATAAACTATCTGTGTGCTAAATTTCATCCAAATCCGTTCGGTTGTTTTTGCGTGAAAGAGTAACAAACATCGATCCATCCTCACAAACTTTCGCATTTATAATACTCAGATAAATGATAGAGAGATATCAAAAGCCTACATAGTAAATAGTATTTTGGTATGAACTTCGCTATTATCTACTTGGTCTAGATAGACATAATACACGAGACTATCGTAACGTCTACTATTACTGTTTTTTTAGTCTAGAAGGTAGGTTAAAATACCGACTTCGACATCCAATTACACAAATTAAAACGCTTCCCGTACCGTCTTCATACTGCCCTAAGTAAGTATACAGATAGTACAAACAGACAACTGTCATTAGAAGACGCCGCGGGCTATACTCAAATCAATGAGTCACGGATAACGTCCACCTGGGCCTTGGGCAGACGTCGCACTGACGACGATTAGCGAAAAGCGAGTCGAACGTTGGCAATTAGAAAGAAGTTGGCGAGCAACGAGCAGCGAGCGTGTAGTCTTTAGGCTATGAGCGAGTGCACGAGTGCGATGGACGATTACTCGTGATTTCGCGGTACTTGCTGGTATTAACCAAACAAGGGTCTCCCAGCGAGTGTTCTGTCCGTCAAGCCATCGTCGTTGAGCGAGTTGTTTCTTCACAATGAGGGCGACGCCGATCCCGGCCAGGAGGCGAGATAACCTGGACGCGCACTGCGATGGCTGTCGTTTGAAAAGAGTAAAACTTGGAAAGATATGGGGGAAGCTTTTTCCCACAGCGGAACATAGATAGATGGCAACTAAAAACAAGCTCTAGTCGATGCGACAACAGGTCTTTCTAAGTATCTATGGTACAAACGCCAGCATATCAAACTACCCGAAATTTTCGTATTTTCACAATCAACCTTGAACCTTGACGATAAAGTTGAAAATCTATTAAAGAAATTTGACAGATTGTAGTAGCTGGATTTGCTGGCGTCTGTACTTTTCTTGAGCGAGAAAATACTAAGTCGGTAGTTATATTCGCTCCTCGCTCGTCGGCAGCGGGACAGGAGCCTTAACAACCTCTTAGCTGCCTCTCAATAATTTGAATTGCATGTCTCTTTGTATAACACAGGCACAAAACATAACTTAGTGCTGTTTTACTAGGTAATAATTGTGTCATTAAAAAAATATTAGCAAAAATAAAGAAACCGGTTTCTGTAAATTACAATTAGGTATGTACAAGCAGTTAGCTTGCCATATTTCGCTTTGTTTTAGGATTGTCTCAAATAAACTTCAATATCCCTTTTCATTCCTTTAGGTTTAGGGGTTCATTTAAAACAATCTCTGAAGTACTTAGTATTAGTATTGTATCCTGAGCTAGTACCTATATCCTTCTTGAGGCTTCAATCTACCCTCGAGGTATCGTCAATAACACTTATGTAGTCACATTTTTGCAAAACAGTGCTATGAAGATTTTGGATGACAACGAAGACAATAGAAAAAATGTGCTGCCATCTGTGGTTTATGAGCACATTTTAAAACTTTCATAAACTGCCATCTGTTAAAAAAAGTAAGTACCAAGTACACAGCCACTGTTTGAGTTAGTTCTCATTCGTAACACGATTTTACTTGATTGAAGTGGCGCTAGCAGCGTTCAGAAGCGTGTTGCCAAGTTTTAAATAATCTACTATAGTAGAAGTAAGCACGACATTCACAAATGCCCTAGAATAAAAATTAAATTTTATTTTACTTCTTATATCGAGCTTACTAGTTAACAATCATTTATAAACTTATTATTTAGGTTAAGGAATAGAAAATGTAAATAAAGAAAAATCAAGACAAGTCGTATCAGCCCATGCTCAATTGCCAAGAGCCTGGATTAATACCTGAAGAGGCTCTCGTTAGACAGCTAGATCAAGGGCTTAACTGTTGACTGACACGGCTCGTATTGTTAGGAGATTCCTCTCTCTGGAGCCCTGACCGCCGGGTAGCTTGGACCCTGTTCCCGATACCGGTGGGCTACTATTTTTTATTTTTTCAAATGGTTTTTTTAAAATTATATTGTATAAGAATATTATTATAATATATAAATGTAAATCATATGTATAGAAATTAACAAAGGGAATAATAACAAATGACATTGACTTGTAAACATTTATGGGTTCTTGAAACTGTCTTGAAAAATAAAACAGGAGTATTTAATATTGATGTTTAACAGGCGCTAAAAGATTCTTTCGCGACTTTCATAATTCTGCCCACATTATAAAAAAAACTCTGTACAAGATTTCGATTCAGTCTGTTTATTTTGGCTTAACGAAAGCAAGCGAGACAGACTCAAGCGAGAGAGAATCGAAATTGAATCGTAGCGTAAGCTGATTTAGGGATATGTATGACCGGCCGCTATCTAAACTACTAAAACTGTTCAGACGTCCGGTTGTGCTACCAAACTTTCTTTCTCGAAGGTCGTGACCGTGGAGTGCGCGAGATCCCTTAACTTTCAGTTTGATTGTCATGATTACAGTAGAAAATGAAACCCCTTGTGGTAACACATCTCATTGCTGTCAAAATGACGTTTTACCATACGTTCCGTTTCGTTTGTTTTGTCAAGCACTCGAATCAGTTGTCAAATGTATTTTTGTGAGCGTTCGCGAGTGGCTAACGGCGCTGCTTCGTAATTACCGTTTTAATTAAAATACGATTGTTTATAACTCATTTACAAGCCACGCGTATGAATAGTGCGCTGGAAAATAATTAAAAAATCCGCTCGATAGCTACTAAAGGCAAGAAGTAAGTGAACATAACAATAAAATCGGTTTAATCTATCCACAATGGTGAAAGATGGACGTAAATATCGGTCGTTGTCGGTCTAGCTTGTCGTTTTGATGCCGACGCTCTATGAAATGTGATTTAGTGCAACGGAAATTAAGGTTTTTATAAACCGCAGTAAGTATTACTTGGTATAATCTTTTTATGACATTGCGTTCATTGCAGATATAGCGTGTTTTCTTATCACCTTTCTCTGTAAGATAGTCAGTCGATGAATGGGCCTAGGTGGGTTTGAGTAGGCCGTATTTTATCTATTTGTAATGCAGGAATTGCTAAAGGTACCCTATCTTCACTAAAAGTCATCCCTTAATGGTATGTTAGAATTATCTTGATTGTTATCATGTACCTATTGCAATAAATTTATTAAAGATATTCTTATAATATTTTCGTAAAATATTCTATGATATTATTGTTCTTAATAGAGAGATCTGTATAGTTTACTCAGAACACATGCACAGGCAGGATGTATGCAGCCTGCTATGTAAATGCTGTGTTTGTTATTATGTAAATAAATGCGATGTTCGCATGTTTACACTGCAATGTAGGGGAACAGTCATTTGAGTCATTGTTTATTATCATTTTTAAAACAAGCAGGAAGCATATTTTTTATCAAATCTGGTTCAATGGTTTTTGAGATTAGTAAGATTAAACTAATTAACAAAGATTAAGTCATAATGCAACAATACCATGTTAAACAGTTATGAACTTGAATGATACCTTTTGTCACTTAAAGTAGTTTCTATTTCTTGCATGTGTTTGCTTTTAATATTTATTTATTCTTAATTTAAATAAGAATGATCTTGTCAAAGTCTAGTCTATGGAACAAATCATGGTCCTTATTGATTTTCTAATGAGATTAGCTCTGTTTACTAGTCAATATGGGCTGAGATATTTTATATAAGGTAAATGTATCCTGCAGCAATGTAAATCCTGTAAAAAGTATGTAAATAAAATGGATATGTTCGATAATGAAGAGTATTTATTCTAGTTGTTCTCCTTGATGGATTATTTACCCAAGATATCAAGATAACCATAGTAAACCAAAATACTACAAGATTAAAGCTTAGAAAATGTGTACATAAGTTAAAGATAAGATAGTAATATCAAGACAATAATAAATAAAACATTGAATGTAATTAAAAGACAAATGAAGATAAAGTTCATTGAAATATGTTGTGAAAATTACTTTAAAATATCTTTTGCTCATCACTTTAATTTTTTTTAAATAATTTAGAATCAGAACTTTATTTGGTAGAAAAGTAGGTACAGGAATAAGATGTTGTACATAAATTAATTAGATCGGCTACAGTCTACCTTACAGCGTACAAATGATTATATAAATTAAAATATTAATACAATAAATAATGTAACAAAACAGAACAGACCCGCCGGTAGCTTGCACCCTGTTCCCGATACCGGTGGGCTAAAAATTTTAATATTTTTAAATGTTTTTATATTGTTTTAATTTTAAGGAATATTTTAAAATATATTATATTTGTACATAAATAAAAGGATGTAATTAATTAAACTTATAAACTTAAGAATATCAAATACTTACTCAGAATATTTAAAATAAACTGAAAATACCAACAACTTCTATGTTTTGTTATTGTAACAAACAAAAAGTAAATTCAATGAATAATGAACAAGCAAACTTGCAATTCCTTTGTTAGTTCGAGAATCAATCAATTTTGTTATGATTGTGCACCTCCATTAAACCATTGAGTTTACTAAAACCTCATTTGACACAACATTGTATTATTTAAATGGTTTCATTCAACAGTAGTAGTATACATTGTATTGAAAGGACTTAAGCATTATTTATTAAAAGGCTTAGCCTTAATTTATTGCTGGCGACCAAACTACAAAGATCAGCTTTATCTAATTTAAATTAATGCATTCAAATCTTGTGTTGACAGGATATAAAAAACAACCTGATTTAAATTAATTAAACTTATAAAATGTTGATAATTTATGAGCGGAAGTTAACCGCCCATTGATAAAATTGATTAATTTTAGTATGTGACTATGGAAGCTTGGTTGAAAACAGCTTATTTGTATCAAAGAAACTCAACTTCATACATAGGTACTTTATATTTGTTTTTAGATTCTAGATTTTTCATTAGGAAAAGGGTAACTAGGCTAGAATTTGCAGTTGATTTAAAGTGAGCCCAGACTAACTTAACTGAGTCCATAAATTACGCTCTTCAAAGTGAGGTACTAATTAAAGACTCAAGCCCAAGAACCCTAATTTCTCGACTAATTTTGAGCGTCGCAAAATTAGGCAAGAAATTATGGCTCTCGAAGGAACCATTAAGATTAATTTTATGATTCTGAGCGGTCAGAGTGTCGCAATGGGCGCAAACTAAAAACAATCTTAATTAAACATCAGCAAACAATGTCAATATTAACAATAGAAATTCTGAATTCTGTTAATGCACATAGGTATATCCTCTTACGCAAATTTCGCAATCAAAATTTGGTTTGCTGTAAGAAAACCCAATTCTGGGTTAAGCTCGCCATTGTACATAAGCTATATTATTGCAATTTGTATGTGTATTTTTTCGTTATTTTGTGTGCAATAAAGAATAAGAATAAGAATAGAAATACCTATATTGTTTTAGATTTAAAACAAACATGTAACGAATTTGTCTTTGCGCAGGTGCACCGCGCAGCCATGGCTGACGAGTCCAGCGTGCGAGTTGCCGTCAGGTATGTTGATATTGAAATACATAACACCTTGGGTTTCTAAACACAAACCCCGCTAAACAATCTGTCGTCCATACAATTATTGTTTCCGACCGGGAATCTATTTCTCTCGCAGAAGCTGATTCTTCAGTCACTGCATCACTCGGCAGGATGAACAAAGGGTCTATACTATAAACCCTTATGTTGGAATTTTCATTGTTTTGCTATAAGCTCTATAGAAAATTCCAAAGCATTCCGATCCACGCACATCTTTAAATGGTTAACGTATAAACAACGGAAACCACAGTCCATTCATAGCTTCCGAAGTTCCGACAGAAACAGACCCAACTATGAGTAACGTGTGTTGGGAGACTACAACCACTAACCAGCAACCACACAACTGGCAACTTGGTAAATCTTTACTAGTTTCCCCGGACTCAACAATTCTTTTTCTTAGCGTGTCGATGGCAATGTAAGAGTCGGCCTATATTTTGGCTAGGAGTTAGGCAATTTTAGACACAACATTAAGTCTCCCATCTTTAGTGGAATAACACCACATTCATACTTCAGGACAGAAGGAAGAGTAGAGAGAGTTATTGCTTCTTCAAATTACTGAATGAAATTTCACATCCGTCTGAAATTGTGTTCACGCAAAAGTTGAATCAACCGTGAATTTTAACAATGTTTCATGCACAACTTATTTCTAAATCATAAAATTCTCTGTAATTATTCTCGCGTAAATATTGCTAATTGAATAGCTCTCATAACGCTACACTCGTTCGCATCATTGCAATAACTAAACGTGACTGAAAATACAATAATTTATGCAAATACCTGACCCAAAGACCTAGCTGAAGTGTGAAGTATTAACTAATATGTATCCATGTGTGTGTTAGTACACAGATTTGTTTCATTGTATGCGTACACAATAGCATTGCTACTAAAAGACGTTGTGTAGTCAAACATAACGCGGTTTTGACACTTTCTTACGTAATAGTTAGTGTTTTGGGCATAATGACACTGTAGACTGTAATATCCTTGCTTTGTTTTGTTTCAAAGACATGGCCCCGTATACTGAAAACCTGACCTATCTGTCAAATCTGTTGTTAACTATTGATATTCAACTCAGCCTATCCTAGTCTACGGCTTGACCAACACCCGATGGAGGACTGGGTTGTGGCGAAAATTGGGAGACTTATCCAGACTTCCGCCTCCAGCCTGTCCCAGCTACCTTTTTAAAGTCATGGGTCCTTTTTACTGGGGACCTCACTACGTTTGCTAGCCATTATGATTCGTTGATCAAAATAGCAACAGATTTTGAAAATGGAAAGAGATACGAAACGAGTTGGATGCCATAAGTAAACAAAGCTTAGGGCACAGATTAAGTTAGGGTGCTCAAATATTCGCAACTTGAGACCCAGCTCCAGGCGGCCCTAACTTAAATCAAGTAACAAGCACTAGTCCCTTGCTGATTACAGAGTCAAGTAGGCACTGGGGCGCGTATGAATATTAATAATAGAGCCCTAAGAACCGAAACCCACTCCCCGAACGACGGCCGGAGTGAAGTGCACCCTTTTGTACCTCTGTAGGATTGGGTACCCACCCCGACCCTTTCTATATGACTTAAACAATCCTCGAATCGCAATACAAGGAAAACAGTACGGAAAAAGAAATTGTCTCGACGGGAAATAGGCAATTTTTTGAACGTACGACTTGATGAAAAACTGACATACGTTTTTTCCTGCGCGCTGACTCTGCGGTGCTATGCTGTAATGATTGCGATAACTGACTTGAAAGTGTTACATTACCTGAGTTACATATAAATGTATTACTTCATGCATGTATCTCAGGCCCATCTGCCATGGTCGAGAGATTCTCGTGGGTGCTCAGGCGTTATTGTGTGAATACAAAAAAGAAGGCATACTTTGTATCATATCCAAACTCAGATCACATCTTGGCCTGTTGCACATTGGTGCTTGATGGTACCCAGAAAGAAAAGCCATACCGTGTCGGCCACCTCTGCAGAGTACTGACTGGTCTGCAGAAGTAGAAACTAGAAGGTCACCAAATCAAACAAAATGGGCAAAGCTCTTTGAGGAACACCTCATGTTTGTAATCAAAATATAAACCTACGTAGGTACCATTTGGGCCGTTAATTCAAAAATCCGTTAATTCATTCCTCTCTCAGTTCGCTGACTAGTAGACTCACATGGCCGACTTTTAGAAAAGGCGAAGATTTGCCTGAATTCTGATTGATGTGTAATGTGACCTGCTCAAGATCTTCCAAGTAAAATAAAAAGCTAGAGAAGAAAATCTTTCCTCAATAAAATACGCACCAAAATCTAAACGCTTTGAAGCATCAATATTGAAATAAACATCTTAATTTATGATTAACTACCGGTAATAACTCCGTAAACAAAAATAACGGCCTTTCATAAAAATTAAGATGTTCATATAAATCACTCCTCACATCATGGCTGTCTAAATCGGGCGTGATGGTCTGAGCACGTCGTAATACATTTTATATGTATCTTCAGTTCATCTTGACAGAGGTCGTTAAGAACTTAACGGGCTGCAATACAAATGATCTGCTTACAAAAGGTGTCGTACAAATAATGGAAGCGCCTCATTATTATAAACTCCGACAAAAGGAAGGAACTGCATAATTCACAGACGCCAAGAGGGTGCTCTGCTCGTAAAAAATCGTTGCATTCAAAATACACCTCACGTACCCATTTAATTACATCACATTTTCCCATAAACTTCCCCGATTGTCGAAGGCTTGCACGCAGACCTCTTTTATACCAATATTGCGTGACGCAGAAAGATATAGACGAAACTGCGCTGCGTTGACGTCGACGAAATGTGATTTATGAACTTACACTAACGAGCATAAAAAAGTTAAATTCCCTACTCATTCATTTCCACCGTTAGACTGTATTTATGTGAATCATGTTGCGTTATTTTGGGCTTAGAAAATTAGGGGTGACGGCGACATGACAGCAAAATGTGATGGAATATCAAATATTCTCATAACCCAAATCTTTTGATAAATATGCTTCTCAAAGATGCATAGCGTGAAGTTAAATTCGTGATTTATATTTAAAGTGTGTGTAATGTTCACGGCTATTACATGACATGGAGCTCTGTCCATGACATCACGGCCTCAACTAGCTTTAAAAATATCGTGGTCATCATCCTTCGCACAATCAGACATTAAGACTCAAATTCTGTTACTAGCGCTAGTTGGCTAAATCTGGAATATGACAAATAAGTTCGTTGGACCAGGTATTATTTTTGGGAAGAATCACTCAGGTGACTAACAGAGGCTAGGTATTAATAGAGCTTCGTTATTAGAAAGCTAAATGAAGCTTTCTTCAAAGCTAAACGCAGACGCTTGTTCAATAAAGAGTCATATTGCTCAAATAGAAAGGAACGGCAAACTGACTTCACAAATACAAGAAGAACTCACGAAAGCAAAAGTCAAGAGCTCTCAAGTAGCGATCAAAAACGAATTAATGCCGTACATGAGATCAAAACAAATACAAATCTATACGTAATGTACGCAACTGCAATATTGACGAAGCACTGTAATCATAGGAGTCCTCGACATCAATGAACAACGAGAGGAGGTACTTGGGTAAACTGCGTTCGCGGTTTAGTTTCTAAACCAGTAAACAAACGTGTGTTTTTAAAAACTGAGACGTATAGATCAGTAAGCAATGCAATACAAATACTGATAATTAAGCTGCATCCAATGAGACTGGAAGCCGACCTCAACATAGTTGAGAAAAGGCATTCAGCATGCACTAAAACTTCAAACATTTTATGGCCACTTCAATAGTACTAATCATTCTAAATTCAACTAAATTAACCCTAACTTTAAGTTGAAATTATTAGTGGAAACAACATCAGTTGGAAACAAGGATTTGAGCAGACCTTAAGTCGGTACTTTTTGTACTCTACCGGATCTCATGTATAGAGATGTGATTATATGATTGATGAGCTGCCCATGATTACTGTCATACTTTTTGTGATCGCTTGGTTGAAATGGCAAGAATTATCAATTAATTTTATGTTCAGCAAGACGTCTGCTGTCTTGTTTATTAGTGTCAGATTTACTTTGTTGTTCTTTAAAACGTCTAATTTATAGGGATCCGTACCCGAAGGGTAACTAACAGGACCCTATTACTAAGCTCCCGCTGTCCGTCCGTCCGTATGTCTGTCAGCGGGCTGCATCTCATGATCCGTAATAGGTCGATTGTAGAAATTTTCACAGAATGTGTATTTCTGTTGGCGCTATAACAACAAATAATAAAATAAATTAAAAATTAAAGGGGGCTCCCCTACTACGACGGTGCGGATCCCTTCATGCGCGAGTCCGACTCGCACTTGATTTTTTCCAATGTTTGAGAAGCTCATGGCTAAATTATAACAGCCGCACAGGATCTTCGAGGCTAACCCAACATACCGTCCGCTACAAATATGTACATCGTTACATACCGTAACCCTTATGTGCCTCAGAAACCACATTAAACCATTGGTTCCGGCTATTATTTGTGGATCTTTTACAGTCGTTACGGGTAGTCCGAAACCAAAGATAGTCTTACCAAGGTTTATCGTGTTTCCTTGGAACTGGATGTCGAGGTTAGATAGGCAGTCGCTCATTGTAAAATACTAGCATACATTGCATCTGGTGAGATTGGAAGCCGACCCCAACATAGTAAGGTAAAGACATAGAGAGGTTATAAATGTATAGTCTTTGGGTAAAGACTTAGGTAGATGATAAATATTTTGCATTCAGTGGATGGAGAGGAGCTCGTCGCTAAGTAACAACAGCCGCTCGGGTCGATCTTTAGGTTAAGCCGTGCTTGCCTAGGTTAGTCTGTGGATGGGTGACCACCCATTACATAACGAGTTTCCTCCGTGCCTAGGAAAGCACGTTAAGCCGTTGGTCCCGGGTGTCATTTGTAGATCTTTGACAGTCGTTAGGTAGTGACTGGCCCAAAAAATCTGACAACCAGTCTTGCCAAGGGGTATCGTATTGCCCAGTACTAACTGGGTTGTGGTGGTCAGATAGGCAGTCGCTCCATGTACAATATTGGTATTCAGCTGCACCCGGTTAGACTGGAAGCTGACTCCAATATAGTTGGTAAAAGGCTAGGCAGATAGATGGATTGAAAAGATCGCTGGCCCAGTGCTCTAGATGAATTAATTTGAACAATATAAAGTGAATCAGCGATTTATCAAACCGCGCTAGTCATTAAATACGTTAGAGGTGAAAGGTTATTGTTACACTAATTGATAGGCGACGAAGTGTTGACCCTCTGTATTTAGACCAGACGCGCTTAAAACAAAAAAATCTGATACACACGCACACACACACACATAATGTGTATATTTGTCGGGGCAACATATAGTCTAGCAACACATAAATGAATTCATTTACATTATTTATTTCAATAACAATATTGTGGTATCTCTTCCACAAAAACCATTTATGAAGAATTGAGTCTCAACTTGTTCCATACTGGAACTGTAGACTACTGGGAATATTCTTGCCTAGATACCATGTGGCACGAATAGCCTAAGGTTTCTGGAAAATGCAAACAGGAATAAATTCGCACTAGTGCGGATATTTACGCTAACTATTTTGTTATAAAAACTATTTTGGTTGTTTTATCATATTAATGTTTAATAAAGTAAAAAAAACAACCATTTTGAAACAATCTCGACCATGTTTAATTTACCTGTCTGACCGTCCTCATTGTCAGAATCACTGCCCACCTCTTATTCTGCTATGAGGTAACTGACAAGAAAAACGTTGCTAAACGAACCGTCTAGCCGACTCCTTGAACTGTGCCATGTCAAATCCGAGACCCGCGTAACCTTCACCCACTAGGACCAGGGGAGTGTCACCAACGAACAAAATTGCCAATAGGAAACATGATTGTGTTCAAATACTGTTTTAAGCTTTCACGGTTTAATACTAAACTTATACTGTCACTTACGGGAGTCATCCCGCGATTATGGCGCTGGCAACAGCGTCGAAATATCGGGAGCTCAAAATAATGAACAATCACGGAAGATATCCCGTAAGTGACAGCATATGATTGTGTTTTAATGATTCAGGGAAGCAAATTGGAGATCATACAGGAAACGACAAAAAACACAGGTTTAAGAGATCACTTATTCGTTTTGAAACAATGTTGGCTATGCTCACCGTCCTCATTGCCAAAATCACCGTCACCTAATTCCGTGTGAGGTAACTGACAAGATAACGTTGCTAAATAAACTAGCCGGCTCCTTGAACTGCGCCATGTCAAATCTGAGACAATAGTCTTTGAGGACAAGCCACGACCTATCCTCGGCTTGATTTGAGATGTCTATCACACTGGAGCGTGGCCAGGAGTCGTGAGTCGGATTATACCATCCTACGCTTTTGATTGCATGTAATGTTCGCTGTCGTATAACAAGTCTGTCTTGTCTTATAAAAGTGTGTCTTAGAAGAAATCTGAAAGATATACAGGGGAATGTAAAGAAAGAGAAACAGCTATCCTGGATCACCTACAAATATCCTCATGTTCAGAATTCGGGCGAACTTTCGGAAACTTTTCCGAGATACATTAGTAAACTTTAATAGAACTTAGACCGTTTATAATGATGGGCATTCATTTCTAATTTAAATCAATCAGAGACGTCAACCAAATGTTAACATTCCGTGGGGTTTTCAACAGAATTTTATTCCAAACTATGAGCCATTAGTATCAAGCAATTAAACTGTTGAAAGGGCGAGGGTTGGCAGTAGGCATGAGGGTGGAATACTGCTTCTTGGTAAAGCACATCGATTTTACTTCCCCTAGGAACCCTACCCTAGCCCTCCGACATTATATTCCTATACAAATCGGGATTCATGTCTGTATAAAACGATCCCATTTGTCAAATCTGTCTTTGGTGGAGATTTTGGAGATATAAGATTCACTTTTAACAAACTGATGTTGTTTGAATAATATAGTTAAACACAACTTAATTTAAAAGTGACTATTATCTTAATGTTTTCTACAGTAAATACGTGTAGTTTTCGCTATCAACGTGTTAACACAATGAGAATTTAAATTAACATGATTATGCTATACAAATAATACTTATGACTGTAGCTTACTTAGTTAACCATAAAAATAAAAATGTTATTTTTCTTTGCGATTGCCATACGTTTTGAAATGTATGGTTTGTTCAGATTTCTAGATAATTTCCAGGTTATCTATATTGGGTTAAACTCTACAGTCCAACCTTATCCAGGTCAATTCAAAGTATGAATTGTTAGAAAATGATGGCATCACTTCGAAATATACAGTGGACTTCTAAAATCAGATAAATCAAGAAAAGGAATGAAGGAAGGCATGAAAAGAATCCTAGGTAACTGCTCAAATTACTAGTCAAGATCGAATATACAGGAAACTTGAGGGTCCTTATTAACAACGACTACGAAACTTAACGACGACGAAAAGTTGGCTACAGTCGTATAAGAACGTACAAACATAAGATTAATCATAGCAACGAAACGAAATAAGACAATATACATCTAAAAAGATACACAAGATCACACAATCCCAAAAAAGACGAAGTCACTATCAAGACAAATTAGACTGCGTAAAATTACGCAACGGGCAAGCGTCAAAAACAAGATTTCGCACTATGTCGCACTGCGTACAAAAGTTAAGGTAATATAGACCTAGTTCGAATCGAAAAGCTACAGCCAGACATTCCAGTGTCTGTTGCACACCTACTTAGACAGGGCAAGAATAACAATAGACAGAAGAGTGAACAGGCATTTTCTTCGCATCCTCGTTCCATCGTAGACCTCATTCATCATTTTCCGCTTTCCATCGTAGGCTCATGAGGCAATAAAAAAATAAAGAGATAGGTTACATTATAATAACAACAACATCTGAGGAGGCTCTCGCTTGGCAGCTGGATCAAGGGCTTGATTCAGAAAGCAGTACTTCTGGACACTGGAGGAGGTTCCTCTCAAAAGAGCCCTGACCACCGGTAGCTCGGACCCTGTTCCCGATGCCGGCGGGCTACTATTTTTATATTTTTAAATATTTCTTTATATTTTTTTGTATAGGAATATTTAAAAATGTAAATTATACGTAAAGAAAATAAATAAAAGAAATAACAACAACGAGACAAGGACCTAGTTACTAGTCCTGTAGTAAAAGTAAACTATGCCTATCTTTCGCGTATGCAAACATTTTGGGGTCCTAGTTGCTGGTGTACACATTAGACTACATTAGTCAGGTACCCATTTACAAGAACTGTCGAGGACTATCACTATTGGACATGTGCTGAGAGCTAAACTTTACAATACTCTATCTGTGGCCAGGACCACCTAGGACGATGGGTTACGCAACCGTGTGACAGGCGGCCTGAGATAATCGGTTTACAGTCATTAAATTGTTCTCCCGTCTCACAGACTCACAGCCTGTTACTGTAATAGTGTTTATCTTGAATCTATTGTTTTTCAAGTCGCGAATAGTGGGCTGACCTGATTCTCGCTTCTAGATTTATGTATGTGAATTCAGATCTTTATTAGGTGTTATAAATCTGAATGAGTTGAAAAACTCATTCTTTTCACTGAATTTTTTCTTGGCACGATGACGGAATTCTTATAGAATGCAGGGTTACGTTACGTGGGTTAGAATTCAAACCCGCAGGAGACATTTTAATTTGTGTAATTTGTTTCATCACCACTGCTCTCGAAATGGTGCAGGGAAAATATCGTGTGTAAACCGACATGTCTTATGCTGGCACTTCACTTGGCGTATTTGTCAAAATTTTCTCGATAATGGATCAAAATAAAATGTTTTTTATGCCTATTGCGATATAGTTCACTTTGTTTTAACGATAGAAGGCGAATATTTGCCCAGATCTGCCAAGTGTAGAGCGTATACATTCGAAGGCACTGGGCCCACGTAACAGATTAGGGCAGTCTCCCTCACACAGACAGTAGGCCTGTTTCAAATCAGTGGCAATTTTAAAGGTTGATTATTGTACCTTAAACCTGCACGAACTAGCAAAATTGAAACACCAACTGCTCCTACAAAAGACGTCTATCAAACCACCAGTACTTACCCCAACATGGGCCATCGTATAGACGCACCATTACAATTTATAGTACGAGTACATGCTAGTAACTCTATAAGGAACATAACGGCACCCTGTCGTACTACGGTACACTATCATTGGGTCTGGTTTGTCCACTATGTTTTTACCAAATCAATTTATTTTTTACCGAGATGGTGTTCTGGTATTGATGCTACGTATCGGAGGTAATTATTTCAATGAACTGGACCTAAGCTTCCGTTATTGATAAAGTCTAACATTCCAATGTATTTTTTGCGAAGAACAGTACGATTGCTTATTAATGCCTTCGCGTTGAAGCGATCTGCAGATTAGATTAGATCATCCTCATCCTGGATATATTGTTATACTATGTATCTTCACTACCTAATTGGAACTGTACGGTCTACTGTTTCATTATAATTAGGTTGAGTTGTGTACTAGTTCGTATATATTTTTGAATTATTACCACCCGGGAAAATAAGGTCAAGGGTATCAGATTAATATTAAGGGGTTCGGCCGTTAACCAAAACTTCTAAACATTAGCCTCCTTATATGGGTACAAATCCAGCTGTTACCAAACCCAGTAGCCATTCGCACAGATTTTTATCGTCCACGATAACACATCTGTTACTTAAGATAACTATGTAGATGCATTCTTTGACCGCAATACGCACTGAGATAAAAGAAGTAACGCTTGGCTGAGTAAATATTAATTACACACGTTACAATTACCTGAAGTGACTCATTGTTGATACCGAATCGGGTTATTGTATCAACTGGATGGCCTAGGATAGTGTATTTATTAGCGGAAAAAATCGCAGGTTTCTCAGCTAGCATTCGCGTGAAGCTTCTACATAGCCTTCTAGCTTCTAGATTTTCTTAGAAAACGTTAAAGCTCACTAAAGAATATAGCTTTTCCTTTTTCCGTCATGCCCTCAAGACTAACAGGTCTCAAACACTTAAAAGCTGACCGCAATCTACTGCCCAATTTGTAACCCAGCGATTAGTTGTTCCGGTGACTATTTCCGATTCCGACCAATTGAATTATTATGTTATTATACGAATTAGTTTATTATACGAAGAATTTACATTTTCTTACACTGTGAAAACTTCGTTGGTTGAGTTCGGGAAAAGAAGGCTTGTAAGAAGTTATCCTTCAACAGCTGCCATAATGATCATGCCCTTTTCTTGATGTATTTGTGATCGGCACAACGTGCTTTCTCCATACATCACGATCTGCCTTCATTTCAGCATTCATCCTTCGTACATTCCATTGCCATTGTTTCTTTTCTCGTTTATCTTTTACTCAAAACTATCGTCTTAACATTTCAACAGCTGCCAATACCATTGCTTCAATTTACTGAACAAAATACACAATTGAGAATCTAGCACACGATCATAATTACCTCTCGCCAATGCATATCAAAGAGACGATCCTTTGATGAGCGTATTAAGCCCTACATCGCGATCATTCCTCGTCTAGGTCGACTAGACTATCAATCAACATAATATTCTAGTTCAACATAGTAGGTAAACATTCCAGCAATCAACATCAATCATCCATTAAATAACTTACGTTGAATGTTATGCCTTCAATTTATTCCGTCCAGTTTTCCTTGTCCTTTTGCCAAAATGGAATTAAAATCAGCTGTGACTTTGGAAAGCCACAGCGGCATCATATTTCATTGCCAAGTTTTCACTTAAGTAAGTGTTTGTTGTATGTGAAAAGTGTGCAGCATTAGTAAGGCTAGCCCATGTTTTCTTTGACCATGGTACACAATCCTTCAGCCAGCCTTTTGAGTAAAAAGAGGGGCGTTACTGGTATCCAGTGTAATTGAGTGAGACAAGCCCTGCTGTGTTTCAATTATATCTGTCTGTGATAGATTAACAACATAACCTCCCTAAATCAATTTTAACAACCAATGAAAAGCACTTTTTTGAGCAAGTTTTTCGGCTGTCTGTTAGCCATGTTGTCGTACTTCGACACAAGTGTAAACATTTTCGTAAACATTATGCTCTAACCATGGTAACTAGTGCCACAATAATTCATAGGCCGCATTCACTACTTGTCAATTCTCCGTACCGAATTGCTTGAAACACACAGTCAAACCGGTTGTTGTTTATCTCGTTAGCGTCAGGCAAATCTCTTCTAATTATGACAAATTGTGATCTTTAACCCAAAACTCACAGAAGTACGAGCTTTGAGTTTCCGACGAACTAACTATTGCTACTAGCTTGAGTGCAGTCGCTTCTCAAAATGTTTCTTCGGTATTATTCTTTCGTTTTCGTTGGGTTAGTGCAACCTGGTGTCAGAGTTTTTATGCCGCCCATGGGCCTCTGACTTGGCTTTACATGTCGTCGAGAAATATCTCTCAGGGATGCTGGATTGGTTTCTTCACATTGTTTTACTTCGCCGAAGCAAGTGATAATTATACGATGCGATAAAGGTGCGTGTCTTGGGTTCGATAACTATGACTTGGCAGTCCGAATGCTATCTTTGACTGCAATATTTTTACTAATTTCAATCAACTCAGCGATATATCTGCTGCTAGACATCTTCGTGAGGTGCACCACAACACCCTCGCCCTCCGCCTGCCACATTCAGTGTGTCCCAGCAATTATCATGCATTTACCAAACCTTATTTAGTCGTTTTTGGCATATAAAAACTTGGTATCCGTAGAAGACCATTCGGTTCTTTGAATCTTGAAAAACTAAGAATTCTTATGCAGTACGGTAGACGGCAGAAAAAAGTTTCGAGGTGTTTGTACAATTTCTGTTTTACTTCTCAGACAAGAGACGTTCGTGTCAAGGCTAAGAAAATAAAAGTAGTAATTGCTACTTACAATCCGAAGACAATCATAAAATGTTTATTTATTTACTTGTCGATCGATGACGGGATCTAGTAAGGTCGCGACACCTACTTGCGTCCAGTTAGTTATTTTAAATATTTTATTAGTATGTTCAGACGTGGGAGGTGAATGTCAATTGGAACATGTGTCGTATCGATTTAACATCACAAGTTCTGACTGGTCTACGTCATACATGGCTAAATTATCTATTATTGCTCCAGTTTTTGGATGTTATGACGGTCTTGCTTTATAAGGAGTGGCAGTTATGAAATCGTTAGCAGAATCGGATTAAGGATATCGCGGATGCCTTGAACTGGAATTTTGCAATCTGGTTTATGGTGAAGCTATATTCTTGTGTAGCTATGAAACATTTATCCATACTTTCATACTATATATACTATAAATGCAAAAGTTTCCAGGTTTGTCTGTCTGACTGATACCTTTTTACGTCTTAATGGTTGAAACCGATTTCAATGAAAGACAAGCAGTAAACCATGACTAAGCCATTGGATACATTTTAATTCCCGACCACGCAGGAGAAATAGCTTATAGCTTTATTTGGAAACGTTTTTACCTTAACTTAAACCAAGTTTGCGCAAACTAAAAGGATTTCAACTAATGTGCATTAATGGCCTCACCCAGCACGAAATTAAGTATGTGCGATTAACATTTCAGCGCAGAAATTTACGATTACGTGTTGCTCGCGCTTTTCCGTAGAGATAATAGCGAAAAGCGCAATTGCATTATGTTAACGGCAGGTTGTTGGCCCTTTACCAACACCTCACTGACCCACTTGCTTCGGTTGATGGTGTAGGTTGATAACTAGCGCATTCACCCTAGCTTAATTTTACCCCCGTACTATTCAATCCATCCATCAGCACAATGTTTTGAGTACTTAACATTGAGTCCTACCGTAAAACGTGATTTTTCACCCCAAAAAAAAAGTAGTTTCCCAGCAATAATTTTTGCGTAAAGTTACTTAGTTTGATGTACAGAATGCTTGGTTGACGGCTTCGTGAAGGGTCTGTTTACACCCCGTATACTGTAATTAAATGGATCCATGTCTGCCAATTTTCATCATAATAATTATCATCGCACAGATGTTGAAATGGATTTCTGTAATAGTGACTCTTCTGTCATCTGTCCCATAGGAATCAAGAGTTAGTGTAAGATTCATAGACCGCACATAGCCTTTGCTTTGTTAATTAAGTAAGATTTCTATTGGTTAAAATAGAAACATTATTCGTATAGCATTTATATTCCTATTCGGGTGGAAAAACTACTCGTGCCCAAATAATAACAGCCGCTCGGGTCGATCTTCAGGTTAAGCTGCGCTTGCTTAGGTTGGTCCGTGGATGGGTGGCCATCCATTACCCACCGAGTTTCCTCTTTGCCTCGGAAAGAGCGTTATGTCGCTGGTCTCGGCTATCATTTGTAGATCTTTTACAGTCGTTAGGTAGTGAGTGGCCCAAAAAGTCTGACAACCAGTCTCGCCAAGGGGTATTGTATTACCCAGTACTGACTGGGTTGTGGAGGTCAGATAGGTAGTCGCTCCATGTAGAATATTGGTATTCGGTTGCAACTGGTTAGACTTGAAGCCGAAAAGGCTTGGCAGACGATGATGATCTGTATGGAAAACCTACCTAGTTAAAGTGTCATCTCTGAATTTTGCCCTTAGACGCTTGCTGCACATCGACTATAACACCATGTCTACCAAAAGAATGACTTGCAGAAGGAATTTGCACAATTTGCCAGAGATCAATGTCCATCAGAAAATAGCTATTTTGTAATGATGTTGTAGAAATGGTTGTTGACATCAAACCAAAGATTACTTTCTATTGCGAACATGATTGTCTCGGCAAGCTGACGCAACCAGACATTACCTTTCTATATCGCAACGAGATATAAGAAAATACTAAACATTACACTTACCGTTAGGAGTAGACAGTCGACGTTGTAATTGTTTTACCACTTTTGACAAACACTCTTAGTTAATTGATGTCGACGAAACTTCAATAACGTTGTAACTATTTAACTGATTTTTTGGCTGAAGGTGACCGAAGCCGAAAATTCAGTCTGACACTAGTTAGTTTTTGCAACATATTCTATTTATAAAAAATATACCTATTAAACCTTTGGCTTCGGTTTCGGTCGGACAATACCTTATAAAGTCTTAAGGTAAAAAATTACCTCAGGGCCACTACGGCTGTTATTATTTAGCCACGAGCTCCTCCTTTTCTGTAGCTTAGATCAATACAATACTTATTTAACTTTTGCATCATCGTTAACGCTGATAAAATGTCACTATGTCTACGATTCTTCGTTCTCTTGACGTTTTATGACGTGCAAGTTATATGGAAACTTAGAGTGGGCACGCAATTACATGGTCGACTCTACATTCAGTTTTATTGCTTATCTCTGCTCTGTTTGTAAGGATGTGGTCGCCGTATCTTCCAGTGATAGCTTTTCCGACCACATTTGTAGATGCCAGCTGGTTTCCTCGCTTTCCTTATTTAAGTTAATATCACAGTAGATAAATCTCGAAACATCGTCTTAATATAGGTAACTTGATTTTAATGTTCCTATTTGAAGTTACGCAGAAAAATAAAGGATCTGTCAAACTGCATGCGGACTGACTGACCGGACCGGACAGTGACTGATCCTGTACTACAGAGTTCACTGACTATCTGCCACTTGCACCCTTATGCCCTAAGTAATAAGGTTGAATAAAAAGTGGTCGTACATTGATACAGAGATGTCATGTCAGTGTCCGGTCACCGCAACTGCAATCCATCCGCACCGTTTTAACCGAAACTTAAGTTGTATGAAAGTATCCGTATCGGGTTAATGTGTATCTATGACTGCACCTACACTATGCGGGCAAGTGTAAAAAATAATTCATTATGATGTAGGCGTAACAACTTAGATAATGTTGTAAATATTCAGTAGCTTGTCTCCAAATTGTAAAGAATGTTCGGTAATATGTCCATTTGTATGTACGACGCTGTCTCTATATCCGTCTATTGTTATACAGCGTGTTGTTTAAACGATAAAACCGACATGTTTATTGTTTTTTCCGCCGCTTGCATCCCACAAATTCATGCATTCGAAAGCTAGTCAAGTATTTCGATCCATGCACTGTGAAGGGTTCTGTAGTCGAATATTTACGGAAGCACAGTACTGATTTTATCTGCCGCAAAAAGAACTTTGTATTTCATAGATTTTCGAAAAAACTATGAATAACTGGGTTATTTTATTTCTGCGACTGTAATCGTAATAATATTATGGACCAATTTTTTTTTCTTATTTTCACTACACCAATGTTTCGCTGTGCACCGAATAGTGCAGTTATCCTCAATAAGTGTCAATAGCCTCCGAGTAAAATGGCTGTGTGCAATCCCTTCAGACGGACGGTCAGACGAGACAGGCAGCCGCCATTTTTTTATTTAGCTACGAAAACATAAACATACACCTCATGAATTCTCATAGACAATTCGTATCATTCGATCGAACCTTAATTTGGCACCGGCAAATAATATTTGGTTTATTATGCGTGCAGTGCGCTCGCTCTGCGATTTGAAAACCGTTACATTTAAATGACCCAGTCCTTATTTCGAGGCACTACGACCTATAATGCTATAATTGCACGGTACATATTTTGTATATATGACTATTGATTGTATTCAGAATTTGATGCAAATGAACCACCCTCGCACTGACGAGAATGTGGTTCAATATACAACCTGTTTATAGCTTTGGCGCGAAAATGTCAATTGACACGGAACTCTATGGATTTCATATTTTTTTAATTCACGCTGATTGTTTCTTTATTATTGCAAAAAAATAATTTCTATGTGGATTTTGTCATAAAGTTACGTATCATCAGATATAAGTACGCATTTCTGATTGGCCAAATCATAATTTCATTAAGTACCTACTGTGGGCACAATTTTTGATTGTAATATATATCAATAAATTCATCGGACGAGGCGTATCATCAAAACAATACAGATATGGCAGATATTTCAATAACAGAATTACTCTTATCGCGATAATTTTACGTCTATATTGGATCTTGCTGACCTAATTTAGTCTATTTTAATGCTGGAGAGTTGAGGATCCTCCAGCACGCGTAACATGCATGACCACACATGACAGATTGTGAAAAGGAATCTGTCATTTTGTCGACACAATCTGTCATTTTGTCGATTCTTCCGTCAACAAAACCCGTTTCTACGGTGGTCATACTACGCGTGCTGAATTGTTTATTTTTCTATCGTTAAAAAACTAGTAAAAACAACTAGATAGTGTTACTTTCAAACAAACAATATTCAAGTAGCTCTCATCATAATGAAGAGACTAATAACTGAGATATTTCGTTTGTTTCCTCTTACACACTGTTGCAACACATTGAATAGCATTATGAAGTACTAAATTACTAATGTATTCAAAGGTTATAGTTTTCTCTCTGCCCACACCACGCCAATGGGAAGTGGGTGCTACTCGCTAAATATTTGGGTTGTTATCAACCCACGGCCGTTCTACATAGCCTTAATGCAATTGGCCAATATTCGCAGATAGATAATATTTATGGCGATATTGTATTTTATCATAGTCTTCTCGACTTGGTCATAAAGCGGATGCTGTCATACTCATAATGTGTGAAATAACAGCTTTGTTTTCTTGTAATATGACAAAAAAGGAAGCTTTTGATATTGCTCACAGGATCAAACTACAATGTTTCTCAAAATCAGAATCAGAACTTTATTTGCTTTGAATATAAGTACTTACAGATATTGTACATAAATTAATTTGATCGGCTACAGTCTACCTTACGGCATCCAAATTATTACATAAATAAATATATTAATTCAAAAAAAATGATGTCAACAAAACATAACAGAAATTAAAGTGAAGTCAATTAGTAATACAAAGTCAGGTACATAAGTCTTACAAGGTCAAATTATGGTTATTTTATGGTCTCCTGCCGAGACTAAGATACCCTCCATGTGAGAGCGGGCGAGCTATAATCCACACAGGCCTAGTGTGAAATAGGTAGTAAGTACTGCTCGAGCTAAATCGTATTTTCTAGAACACCTAAGAACTAGACACAAGTCTTTATCGATTCCAATTAATAAATTGAACAAGAACATGTACCATCAATCAACTACACACAAAACAAAGAAACAGCCGTCAAACCTTGACGAAAACTGACACAATGAACTCGTGGGAAATGCAATAACGTCTTGATTAAACTCATTTCCCGTTGTTTAACATAACAGTTACACTTAGCCTTTGTGAAAAACTAGCTGACTCATACGAAATTAAACGACAGATTGCGATACAAAAAGGCTGATAGCACAATGTATAGTGATATCCGTTTATAAGCTGAACGAGGTTTAATAACAGCGAGTGGTGCCATTGTGGTTCCACATAAAGTATAATGGGTACTACGTACAATAGACGTCTCACATGCATCTACAACTACCTAGGCTGTAAATAGTGATGTTTTCTTAGAACCTGCGACTGATTGCTGTTCGTCTAGTGATTCTTGTGTGCTATTTTCAGTCCGCATTTGCGTGTTCGGGGTTGATGTATCATTCTGCTTAGCAGTCTTTGATTATCCACTTAGTACTTTCATCTTACACTTAAAGCTTTCTCTGCTTTAAGTGGTTTTTAAGTATTGAGAAGTGGTGTTTAATGTATTTCCCCGGAAAGTAGATAAAATGAATCCTCTGCCTGTAAACAAATCTTTTGCTTAGATTTACTCTGTCCATCGTATTTGGGTCAAGCGTTTACTACCTACGGCTTTTTTCATAGTGTTCTGAATTTTTTCTTTCACTCTCTAATCTTGTTACAAAGCTATAGATACTCGTAGATTGTTCACGAATCATCTAACTTTTCCATCTTATTTGTTTCATTCTCTTCAATTTCTATTTATCGCGTCCTAACTTAGACCTCTCATAAAAGCTATAGAACTCAGTCAACCAACGCTGAATAGCAACAAAAGCAAAGCACTTCAGTCTACAACAAAACGTAAACATTCTTCAAACAAAAACGAAATGCTAAACTCAAGAAACGCCGCATAACACCTGCAATACTTAAAACAGGATAAACAAAACTGCAACTCCACGTAATACTAAGGACTAGGTTATTAAGGGGCATATACCTCATGAAGAATATAACATTACGCCTGATCTCCCTGAAAGGTTAGACAGAGGTGTGTCTAAAGCATAGCCACAATTCGCCAGTTATATTAAAGTCCCGAGTGATACGAGGCAAGCCTATTATGCAGCAGAAAAGTATGCAAAAGTAGGTGTTGAAATTGAAACCCTGAAATGATAAGACAGATGTGTGCCTATATAAAGGGTGTAAAAAGAACCTTAACGAAAACGAAAACCACATATTCTGCCCATCATTGGGATCATTTTTTTCTTCTAGACAATACCTGGGAAACCACAGGTTTCGGAGATATTGAAGGTCAAAGTTCCAATTTTTCCACAAGTTTTTTTTTAAATACTACATTTTAAGGTTTTAATTTTACTTTAATTAGCTCCATGACCCATTAACTATTCAAAGCATCCATCAGGAGTAAGTTTTGAGTGCGTAACATTGAGTTTTACCGTGAAACGTGATTTTTCACACCAAAAAAAAAAGTCGTTTCCCAGCAATAATTTTTGGGTAAAGTTACTTAGTTTGATGTACAGAATGCTTGGTTGACGGCTTCGTGAAGGGTCTGTTTACACCCTGTAATAGCACACCCATATTACCAGGTATGTTAAAGTCCCGGGTAATAAGGGACAAGCAAATTATGCAGTAGAAGTAGGTGTTGAAAGTCTAACAACAAAGGTATTAAGGAAGATGGCGTGCCGCGAGCGGCGACGTCGGTGTTCCACTCGGACGCTCGCGTGCCCCATTGTGTAACGCAGTACAATAGCCCCTGTGTGCTGCACACACAATATAAGTGCACGGAATTTTGCACTGGGAGGTATAGGTACGGAATTAGAAGGCGCATTTGAAATGGATGTGTAAGGGACTCCGGAATAGATTCTACTGAAAAGGTAAATTGAAGTCAAGAACATTCTACGGTCCAAGAAGTTAATCTACACTTTCGATTCGTGAAACGACTTCAGGGTATGGATCTTCTGAGAAAGGAACTCTGTGTTTCAAACCCAACACAGAACAAAGACAAAGCAGGAAAACAAATACATGTCATAAAATGATTGATCTTCAAACGAAATCTAAATTAAGCAGAATTAGGCACAAAGATGAAAGTACTTCCCAGGATGTCTCGTGTCCTGAATTCGACGGAAAATGGCGGCGATTACAATGAAAAGAAGCAGCATAACCAACTTGATCCTAATTACGACTCATCATCGTAATAATCTTGGCAAATGACACGCGCGCTGGGCGAAAAAAAAAGTGAATCATGTTCGAAATATGAATATAATAACGCTTCCATTTTTATGATATAACTGTCACAATGCGCACGCGTTCAACGTCCGTTCGGTCGACGGTCGGTAATGTTCCCTTTTGAACTGTTAATTGGTACTTCCGTCCCTCATTGAATTGTGGTGGTCTAGCTGCAATGCAGCGGTGCAATAACAGGGCATAATAAGCTGTCGACTTGATATTACCCTGTATTCTCTACGGGCATTGTGAAATAATGGGAACTGCAGTTAGTTCATTCGACTTTATGGCTCTCAGTAATGATGCTTCGACGTCTATAAAGTGTGTAGTTAAAGAAATATCTGGCGTATTGTGTCATATCTAATTGCTTTGGATGAGCAAATCTTGTAGAAGACCATCATTTCACTTAGCAACAGAAATCTTGAAATGAAGAAAAGCCTCTGGCTTACTAATGAAGAAAATGCTCTGGCTTGGAGTGGAATGCTAATGAACACAACAGTAAATAAGGCGTAAACAGACAACCTATTTATGAGTCAATACCATGTACGACCTTGCATGGCAATTACGAAATACAAATCCGGATCCGGATCACTCATCATCACTACCTATGCTTTTCAGTACCATGTTTGGGTCCACTTCCAGTCTTAAGTTGCATGGACCTGAAAATTTGTGTTTTTCCTGGAGCGCCTATCATCCACAAATCATTTGTCTAACCTATTCCCAAATAAGTTGGAGTCGTCTTCCAGTCCAACCGAATGCAGCTGAATAGACCAGTATTTTTCATAGAGAGATTGCCTGTCTGACTTCAACAACACAGCGACTAGGTAATACAATACACCTAGGAAAGACTGGATGCCTGGCTTTCGGGCTTCATGCTACCCATTTAAACTGTCAAAGACCTACGAACGATAGCCAAGACCAACAACTTAACGTGCTTCGGCAAACGTTGCTTCACCCTGAAGACCGACCTGCATAGCTATGGGCTTACCATGAGTTTGAAATGTATTATTCGTTATCGAATACTATCGCCCTGTCTCTTTCATATTCATCGTCTGCTTTACGACACGAGAAGTATATCCGATAGTTTTCGATATCGAGGACAGTTTTTTACAAACTCATGGTAAGGGCACAGGTTCACTAACGCTTCGATTCGATTTCGGAAAGTCGTATGTCTATCTCGCTCGCTTTAGTAATGCCCAAAGAAGATAGACATATGACTTGTCGAATCGAAGCTGTGAATAGCTGTTATTATTTAGCCTAGAGTCCCCCACAGTATGGCAACTACATAATCCAAAATCTAATCCCGCATTCTTGTTATTATCCTTAAAACTTACATCCTTCTTATCTCCGTCATCGACCAGCAGTCAGCTGGGGAGCACAAACATACACAAAGATAACCTTGGAAGATATACGTAGACCTTCGCAAGATCCAGTTTGTTTCTTATACTATGACTAGCCTTGATGAGACGCGCCTTAGCGTGATGTAGTTGCGTTAATGATTTAGCATTCTGTTATATGTTCTTTGAGGTTCTACGCAGATTCCGATTATTCACATAGGCTAGTTTAAAATTGATTGGTTATTAACAAAACTTAGCTCCTGTAATCCTCGAAGGGCTAGGCAGAGGTACCTAATAGAACACCCACATTTCGCCAGTTATGTTTAAGTCCCATGTAATAGGGGGCGAGTATATTGCCGTCAACCGGGCAGAAATCCAGGCTCCGTGGCTGCTACTGAGGATTTCACTGATGGAAAAACCCTGTAATACTTTGCCCGACCCGGAAATCGAACCCTGGACCTCATGCTCAGCAGTCGCTCTTGCGATCACCAGACCAACAAGGCAGTCAAGTAATTGGTTATTTGTGAAGTTTATTCAAAATCCCTGTTCCCATTGATGTTTTTGTCACTTAAATGAATGCCGTGGTAGTGTAAATTAAGTTAATTTCAAAATGACTATTAAAACTTAGAATTGAAAAGTACGTTTGAAGACGCAATCTCAGTTTTATGAGTGGTTCGTATTACTCGTATTTGTTTACATGTTTGAAAACGAAATCACGAATGCAGTATACTTAGAAGATTTATTTTTCACACTGAGGTTATTTTTCTTCTACATGATGTCACGTTTTATTCGTGGAAATTGAAGACACGGATTTGAGTCCGGCATTAGCTACTAGTAATAGGTTGATACACACATTATTCTTAATGAAATATTGTAACTTTGTTCACGTTTACTTGTCAATGTAAAGCAATAAACTGTACGTGACCGATATGTTAAAACAGAGGATGTTTCGGAATTGATGGGCACACGAGCGGTTTTATGACTTTGCGAATATATTGCATAAGGTCCACTACTTATCGACAAGGTTTTGATGGCTACCCTTTTGCTTAGAAACAGTTCCAGAGAAGACTTCTGCCAATAAATCTTGACCGTCAACCTTATTTTGATCGATCTAGTGTCCAAATGCCCCCAAATCAGCACACGTTTCTCGGTATTATCCCGGAGTTTGGAGTTGGGCCCGGTTGAAAACAATAGGCTCGCATGGCTGGCTGCCTTTTACATGGGGTTCAAACAATACTTGAAATGCGGGTTTACTATCTAAAGGGTGTAAATAGATCCTTAACGAAGCCGAAAGGCATTTGTTCTCCCCGTCATTGCAATCACTTTTTTGTTCTGGACCATACCTGGGAACCTTCTAATTGCGGAGATATTGGGGGTCAAAGTTCAAACTTTTTCACAAGTTTTTTTTTTAATACAAATTTTTATTGTTATTATAACTTTACTTTAAATACCTCCACGATGTTTTGAGTGCGTCACATTGAGTTTTACCGAAAAACGTGATTTATAATCCCAAAAACAAAAGTTATTTCCCAGCAATCATTTTTGCATAGGGTTATTTTGATGTGCGAATGTTTGGTTGTCGGCTTCGTGAAGGGTCCGTTTACTCCTTGTATACTTACTCCTCGGCTCAAACCCTGGCGTTATGTTATGTATTAGTCTAAAAGGACATTTCACAAGCCATGTTTTCATGCGCACTTGCTATCAAAGGTAAAGGAAAACAATTGGTTGGTCATTCCAATAGCCGCGCCTTCGTTAAGAAGCGCCGCTTGTCTCGACGTTGAGTACTGCACGTTCGAAGTATCAAGTGTCTAAACAAGTGCGCCTCGCCTTGATTTCACACGCGATCAGGCGCCTAGATAAGTTAATCATCATTCTCCTGCCCTTATTCCAACTTATTTGGGGTCTGCGCAGCATGTCTTCTTCTTCCATACTTCTCTATTACTCGTCACCTCAGCATTCACCTCCTTTCTAGCTATATCATCCTTCACACAGTCCTAGATAAGTTAATAGCTACAAAAATTTACGATGGCTTATAATATGACTTACATTTCCCGAAATATTCTTCTAGAATCATCGTCATCAGCCTAGCCTTTTCCCAACTATGATGCAGTCTGCATATGTGGATTCTAATCTAAACAGATGTAGCAGAATACCAGTATGTTACATGGAGTGACAGCCTATCTGCCTTAGACAACCCTGTTACAGGGTCCCCCTTGATAAAACTAGTTGTAAAATTTTCGGGTTTCTGACAATCCGCAACGATTGCCAAAGATCTACGAATGAAAACCGCAACCAACGGCTTTATTCCTCTACTGAAATGTTCTCTTAATCTGACATGATAATAAGTAAGACATCCTTGGATACATCACGAATTCTCTCATACATCTGAGGTTTCGAAGTAACCCTTTTAAAATGATCTTATTCACCTTCATTAAAATGTCAGCCGTTCGATAGCAAGCGCCTGTTATCTTTAGGTAGAATAAACATCACGTTTTGAGTATCAAGTGCGAAGCCCCAAACGAGTGCGCCACTTTAGTTCTCACGCGATCGTAAAGATAGTTGTTTTCTAAATTCAGTCCGAACAGTTTAATTTTACAGTATTTTCTTTTCATCAAGTCGGTTCTAGTTTTTGCTTTCACATTTGATAGCCCACAAACACGTTATCTACATTACTTATTACATTCGTTATTTCTGTGACGCTCTTATAATTTCAGAAATGCATTCATTCATTTCCCGCCATCGATATATCTGATCTGTTATAGGATCATTCATTTTCTGCCTTTGATTTAGACCGATTTATCTTAGAAATTCTATGATTTAGCGAAGCTTGGGCCTTTGTCCAGCAGTGTATGCCATTCGGCTAAAATGATGTTGTTGCAGAAATCTACAAAAATGAGAAACATAAGAGGGTTCCTTTCAGAAATAGATGCTCTGTTTATCAAAATAATAGTCCGAGAATAAGAAAATGATGAAAGTAAGGTCTGGCGGCATTGGGATCCTGCTCTATTATGTGGCTTCCTCACTGTAACCCTTCATCATATTCCTGCCCTTTTCCCATGTTACTTGGGGTCGGTGTAACACGTTTTTTTCTTCACTAAGACTCCTTTTCTTGTGCATTACTTCCTAAATCTTCTAACCTTCCATCGCATCTTTTCAGGATCCGTCCGCAGACACCGGGCGAGGTGGTAGAAGGATGCGGTATATGCGCCCGCGCTGGTGGCGCGGCGGGCGAAGGTGGGGTCGCCCTGGGGTCAGAGCGCGCGTTTACCTTCGACTACGCCTTCGAACCGTCTTCGTGCCAGCAGATCGTATATGATACCTGCGTCAGAAAGCTGGTGGAGGCGGCCTTGGATGGATATAATGCTACCGTGCTTGCATATGGACAGGTTAGTGCATAATTATCAAAATCACCTGGACGGTGCTACCTATTTATTGGTTTGCCAATAAATGTTACCTTCTTGTTTCTTACCTTCTTGACTTGGAGGATTCACTCTTCGGATAGATAGAATGACTAAAATTATTTGTACACCAAAATTGTTACATAATTATTTTCCAATGGAAGCTGACGGCGATGTCTTCCAGACAACCACGGGTCCTTATTTAGCTATAAAGTTTAGCCATTACCTCTTAGATTAAAACAAACTAACAAACTTCCTACGGATATTTGTAGAGAAAGTCTATACCTGGACAAATGGTATCCATTAACCTTTCGGTGAAAGGGCATTGCGCCGATGTCTATCGTCGAGTTTCAAATCGTTTACAATTTTGCTGTCTACCCTGAAATCAATTTAGTCTGGATAACCTTCTAAGATCATTGCCAGTAATAAATTGACGACTTCTATAAATCTTCTGAGAACGCAAAATATAATTTTAAAGATACATTTTTCTATATAAAACGACAGTCTTCAATGAAATAAAGTGCGATGACCTGAAATCTAACCGCAAAAGAAAGTTATCGCTTCGTGCATTTTATTTGTTCGTTTCTTTCAAAAATGGATAGAATCATGCGAACTTTCAGTCTGCAAGTTCTTTATTTCGTGAAACTCATCCACGGTCGACTATTGACCTAGTTTCGCTAAAAATATGGCGAAGAACACTGCAGTGTGTAGTGCAATTGTTTGCATTTCACGAATGTGTGGTCGCGTCGTCGTCGGTTCCGTTTCGGAAGCGGGAGCATTGTGTTTTCTAGTGACTAGGTTAAGGTTACTGAAGAGTTTCAAGAAACTGTGTAGTTGGAGATTGTTAGTTTTTGACTGACTCATTTTTTCTCTTGATTTTGATCCATTCATAGACATTTAATGATGTAAATCCCAGAAACAGCGAGATCCTCATAAACTAGTATTAAGTGATTTGCCAAGACTTGCGAAATACAACAAAAACTGCCTTGCAATGTGCGTACGTATTTATAACAAAATACCAAGTCGCCTTAAAATATTGAACTCGAGAAAATTTAAGACAGAATTACATGTGGCTTATTGAATGTAATTTCTACAGTTTAAAAGATTTTATGGATGTGAGATGTTGATTCCTTTTGTCAAAATATAAATTTTTGCATGCTATGTTATATCTTAGCGAAACATGTTGAGCTACTGTAATAATATTAACATCAATGTATACCATGTTTTACGCAAATAAATGATTTACTTACTTACTTACTTTAAAAATCTTATAAATAAGGCAACGCGAACAAAATTGTAATCTGCTTGTCAGATCCTACTGAGTTCCGTCGGTGCAAGTGGAATTTGTCAAAATTGACAATTATGGCATCTTGCTTTAATGTTTCACTGGGATATGGCATCACATATCTTCTGACAGCCTCTCTGTGTCTTCTACTTCCTTGGGTCCATCTTTAGTTAGAATATCATTTGACCCGAAAATATCATAAAAGTTAAAACTTACACCGCTGCATTGCCTGGTTTCCCAGAATAATTCCATTAAGCAAATAATTTCAATGAAAAACGCCAATCCCCATTAAAAGGCCAACAGCCTACTCCAATAGTAATTCCACTCATTTAAATAACCATGGGTTAACCCCATGAATCACTGGCAGTGGGCTTGGCAAGGTGACAGGAATCGACAGAACGCAGCTAAAATTGAGTCTTAATAATACTGTCTCCTGCTTCGTAGACATTTGACATTTCATTCAATTAACTGTCTGGAACATATTTGTAGAATGCAATTAGTAATGAGGACTATCTGATGTCTATCTCTCACTAAACAGCTGGTAATTAACATGGCTTTTACTTGGACAGCTGCCATTGTTAGGGATATCAGTTATAGTTTAGTTATATTGATACTGTTAACCTGCGTCTTCCCACTGCTGGGCAAGGCTTCTCCCTATGACTTCCAGTTGTTTCTATCCAGGGCTAATGTGGACCACTGGTCATTGGTTTTGTCCAGCTCGTCCCGCCATAGGTTAGTTAGTGGTCTGAAAACTTGGGAGATAGTGATAATATCATCAGCATATCTTTATGGAAAAGTATATTACAAATATGAAATATAAATATAAGAAACTAGTTTTTGCTCGCGGCTTCGCTCCCGTTATGTATGGAAAATAACTCACGGAAACGTTTTAAATGTAGCCTGTAACACTCGGGGAAAATGTAGCTTACCGTTAGTGAAAAATTTTTTGGAATCTGATCGTTAGTTCAGAAGATTACCCCCTACACACAAACTTACAAACAAATTTTACCTCTTCATAATATTAGTATAAATGATATAGAAGAATGTTAGATACTCGTGGTTACGATACAACCATGTTATGTCACTAGCTGAGCAGGTTATCTACAATGCTAGTCAATCCACCCACGGAATACCTTTGTCACTTTTTGCATCGCCCACGAACAGAGTAATCCTAATTAGAGCTATGGCACATATCTCAAGACCAGTGCAACATACTTTTAACTGCGCCAAATGCTACTTGGGAAAATGTGGGAAGTCGCAGTCACGCACCTTGACCGCATTGTACTCGAAAAGGTCGGTAGAAAAATTCGTAGGTACAGTCAGCGCCCTGCATCGAATCGCATATGGCTAAATGTGATGAATATAAATGTTGATGGATGGAGAGGGAGAGGAAGGCCAAGAAGGAAACAATGGATGGATTGTGTGAGTAATGATATGAAAGAAAAAGGTGTAAATGATTGCGTGACGATTGAAAGGGGAGAATGGAAGAATAAAACTTGTTGTGCCGACCCCAAGTAACATGTGACAAGGGCAGGAAGATGATGACGATCAGCGCCCTGCATTACCTGACCCGTCTAACAAAGAAGAAAAGAGGAGCTGTAGTATTGCAGGGCACTGATTGTACAACTAAGGGACCGTCTGATGGACCAGTAGTGATGGAAGAGTCTCCGGAGACAATACATGCAGTTATCGCGAGACTTCAAGTCAGAGATAGTGCTATAAACTGGGCACAAATGCAGACTCCCGTGGCAGCTACTAAGAAATACCTGATGGAAAAACCCAATAGCACTTTGCACGACCTGAGAACAGAACCCAGGACCCCATGCTCGGCAGTCGCGCTTGCGACCACCAGACCAACGAGGCGGTCGATTCTAGTTTTATGTCAACAGTAGGTAAACAAGCAAACACAATTAATATCATTAGCATCCTTATACTATCGTGGTCACTTATCCCTACAACTTGGCTCTTAGCTAGCTAAGTAGGCCGCTCAGCCCATGCCCATATAGAGTTACCACCAGTCCAACACAATTCAATTAAAACACCGTGAAGGCCGCGACTCCTGACATTAATTACTCGACACACATAAAGAACACTATGGTTTTAACTTATCATTTTTTACCTGTAATCGTAAAACGCCTCGTGTTTGCTCTAGTTTTCGGGAGGCAGTTGCCTGGTTGGTATACTGGTCGGAAGCTACTGCTAAGCATCAAGTCTTGGACTAGGCTTCCTGAATGACCAAAGGTTCACTCAGTAAAATCCCTGACTTGAAGGCAACAGTTTGGGCTGCGGGACTGTTCGAATGAGATACTGCGGCCCTGGAACACAAAGGGCAAAGAAGGAACATGGATGGGTTTTAGTCAGTAAAAGTCTGACACTCCCTCCCACTCCGCCCAGAGCAGGGGGGGGTTATTTGATGTTATCCCATCCAAAAAAACTAAAAAAATGGCAACAGTTTCGCTCTCTATTACACGGGGCTGAAACATAACTGGCGAAATACGAGTGTAATACAAGTACATCTCTGCCTAACCGTTCGGGGATTACTGGCGTCACGTTTTGTTACGTTCCGACAAGTGAAAAGGGTCTCTATTAGTTAAGCTTTTCATCTAGAAAACAGTAAACAAGCCCGTTATTTTGGTTACAAGTATTAGAACTTTCGTGGAAATTGATTACACGCGCTTTTTCAATTACCACCTAGAGTAATATTTACGACTGTTTTGGAGAGAAGTTTGCTGGCTTTCTATAGTGCGTTTATAGCCTTATAACGTAAACAATACAATGAATATTGTTGAATTGACAAAATGAATAGCATTGGGCACAATTACCCCTCAGATCGAGAATCACAGAGTCACACACTCCAGTACCTAGTACCTATTATTTAATGGCATAATAAACTAAGACTCCGTATAGGTACTCATCGAGCGATAATAAACTTTAATAGACTTGTATTTAATGACCACTCCGAGCTTGGGGTGAACACCAGGAAAAGAAGCCATACTAGATCGAAGTAAGTCCGATTTGTAGCGATCGAGTGGTAAGCTGACTTAGAACCTTTGTTATGTAAACAAAAACTGTTGTGTGGAGTAACTGAAGAATCCTTGGGTCACAAGTGCAATATCATGTTGCACAAACACCCATATTAAGTAATATTTAACATGCAAAAGTAACTCTGCCGGTCCGTTAAATCTTAACGTCCTAACAGCTGAACTGATTTCGATGAAATTTGGCACACAGGATGACTGTGACTTGGGTTAGGACTCGTTTTTTTTTATCCCAGTAGTACTTTCCCGTGGAAGAGTGATGGAGAGGGGGAGGAAACCCAAACAAAAGATGGGTAGATTGTGTGAGCAATGATACGAAAGAGTAAGAAGTAAATGATGCTGTGACGACTGACGGGGAAGAATGGAAGAAGAAAACGTGTTACGCAGACCCTAAGTAGAATCGGACAAGGGTATGCAGATGGTGAGTACTTTCCGTGGAAGAATTTCTGACATCCACGAATCTTATCGCGGTATTTCCAACAGCCCGAAAACATTATTGTTCTAGTACTTTCAATTCTTCTTATTTTTGCTTATGCTCATTATAAAACCGATTGACCTACAATTATACAAATATTTGCCCTAGTAAGGCCATCATTAATTCTACGGTGACATAATTTAGCCTACCATTTTTACGCAACCAATATTATAATTATAGATTATTAGGTCAAGTACGTAAATACCTGCTGAAAGGTTACGTTACGTGAAAATTGAGGACAGCGTGGGCTGTACATATTGTTCAGAAAGTTCATTATAATATTCATTGATCAGGTGACCAGTCCAGAGCAGCGGTGGCCCAGTGGTGGCGGCCCTGACTTACGAACAGTAATTCATGGGTTCCAACCCAGGCAAGCGCATTACTTTGTGTAATTTCTTTCATCACCACTACTCTCAAAACGGTGAAGGAAAACATCGTGAGGAAACCGGCTTGTCCTAGAACCAAAAATTCGAAGACATGTGACATCTGCCAACCTGCACTGGGCCCGCGTGGTAGTTTATAGCCCATTCCCTCCCATAGAGGAAGCCGTGTATCCCAGCAGTGGCATATAGGCTGATTATGCTAGGTGTCCAGTTTTGTCTAGTACTACATGACCTACTCTGCTGCGTTGAGGTGATGGATGAGAATGTCCAATAGTAGACATTTTCGAGTTTTCTTCTTTCTGTCATGTTGCTACGAGATTTGTGCGAAGTTTATGTTGAAACAGAACCGGGGTTGACTATTCAGGATACGCTGGTTCAGGGTGCTAGACGTATTTAAGTCTCGTTAATTGTAGATAATCTTTTAATGCGACCAACGTCTTTGGGGGGATGTTGATGATGAAACTTCAAGAAATGACTAACTTAGTATGAATTTGTCCTATTTTGCCACCAGCTATGAAATACACGGTACAAATGTGCTTACTTTGTTTCTCCCTTCAAAGTAGACAGACAATACCTTGCGAACCTGTCATTCCTCTATTATATTCTAAACTCACTGTGTTTTCTGTCCACCATTCATTCCAAACGCAGTCTGTCCATCATACTATAGTTTTGCTAATCAGTTAACCTCATTAGAGATTACTATACTCGTATCTGTACTGAAGCCCGAGGAATATTCCTATTGTAATCTAGCAGGACCTCATCTGTAGAGCTGTCAGCCTCTAAAATACAACACAAGAGTTCAATATGTCACGAATTTCCTCACTTCGCAGACCGTTTCACTTCGGGTGGTGATTAACAATGTTACTGCTTATCTTCTTTCGCTATTTTTTTAGTTAACCCGTATAGTTCCGCTCCTGAGCAAAAGCCTCCCCCATTCCTTCCACTTCTCACGATGGTGTGCTTCTTGCCACCTCGCGAGGAAGCCATCCAAGACGTCCCGCCATCTTCTCTTCGGTCTACTGCGGCCCCGTCTAACTGTTTCAGTTCTTTCGCTATTACCTCATTTTATTTAGCTTTTGGAGAATACAAATAAAATTCACGCACAAATAAAGACCACGCTGAATCTAATGTTAGTGTGCAAACTATTCTAACCTGAAAAACCGTGAAGGTACAATCGCAAAAAACCCACCTTGTATTGCGTGTGTAGCTCCAATTTGCTGAGCTACAGTAGCCAAATTGCACATTAAAACTTGTACAATATACCTGCGATCTAAATCTATGGGAGCATCTAAATAAGTATTGACAAGGATCGAAAAGTTTGCAACAAAAGCTTTTTGTAAAATTGATTCTTAAACTTTCTCAGATCGACAATCGGCCACCAGTGAGTTCCTTGACTCAAACCCAGATTTTCGTGATACTTTTATATTTATTTTAAAGCCGTAAAAAACTGCTGATGATATTGATAAAGAGTTATAACTTTAGTGCCATCAACGAATACAATCGGAAACTATACCGCCTAGATATTAGTCAGCAACAGTCTACAGAAGTCGACGAACCGTTAAAACTTAATTTTAGCTGAACTTTTTTCTGCACTTTTTGTTAAGAAACTTTTTTTTGTCATATCTACTAGGCACTAATCGGTAGGCCGTAGTTGTTTAGCTTTGTTTGGTAGTATTTATAAATAACCGCCGAAGCAAAGTAAAGGGGTACACGTATATTTTTGGCGCGTGGCAAAAGCAAAACTAAGATGCCTTTTTTTTTCAACACCACGAAACCAACACACGCTCCTGTCAATATCATTCAAGTATCAAAACATGCTTGTAAAAACCCGATAAAGAGGATCTTGGAGGGTTCAGCCTCTTTATTATCAGTCAAGTATTGGAACAAATTCTCCAGATGATTCAAATTTCACGGCTGAGATTTGCAGCATCACTTCAAATCGAGATAGCAAGCCTATCGCTGCACCACGGTCAATTTATACCCGTTCCGGACCATTTGGTTCAAACACTGGCGGTGTTAAACCGTCACACATGTTAATATTGCCCGATTGTACACCCACACTCGGACCACATAAATTACGATCGCCCCTTTCAATATATTACGTGTAACGCCAACATTCATAGGGATAAATTGACAGGAAGTTTGCGTAAAAGTGCCGAGGGGAAAGGGCTTCGCTTATTTATTACTTCAGCCTGTTGGGAAATATTGTCGCGATAACGTTTTGTGAGAATTATCTATTCATCGGATATTTGCCATGAGTCACCTCCAACATCGTGAGGAAACCGGCATGTCCTAAGTAGAGCAAATATCCGAAGACGTGGACATCTACCAATCCGCACGGGACCCGCGTGGTGGATTACAGCACACTATCTTACAGCGCGGAGGCCTGTGCCCAATGGTCTCGAAAGCGTCGGTGTCAGCAAAAGTTATGATGACCATGACGACCCTGCAATCTGCATTGACGGCTACAATATTTAGTGATTGGGCCCTAATTGTCAATTTCTCAGCAGTTCGACTTTCCTCAATTCAGAAAATATTTTCAGAAACAAAATCCTTCTGCCATAAATCTGCGACACGTTCTGATCACGATTCTCAACTAATGACGTCACACTCACGATCAAGCAAAACAGATCTGATCTACGTTCAATGTGTTCTTTATCTAGCGTGTAAAGTGGTCTCACCATATACGCTCGTAGTAACTCAGCTCCTCGACTGACAGCCCACGTGCGTCCACTAATTATGTTACGTTACAAAAACTCAATGACAGTACATATTTATGATTTGCATGCCGTGTTAACAATAAAAGTTTAACGCGGAGTAGGGATGCACGATACTTACATTTGTATCGATACTTTTGATCGATCCGGATCGTAACTATGCGATTGCAAGCACTAGGATCGTATCGAATGACTTTGATCCATTATCATGACCATCATCATCTTCCTGCCCTTGTCCCGTGTTACTTAGGGAGGGCAACAAGTTTTTTTCCATTCTCCACTGTCAGCTGAATGGCTTCCATTTGATTCTCCAAATCTCGAATTGTATAGTATCGTCCTTTGAAAGATGATACAAATGCAAGTATTGAATCATACATTTGTATCCCTCTAAAGTCTAGGCAAATTTCCAGGAATCCCTTTATAATCCTTGTCTGTTCTTTTGAATTGACAGATCATGCAAATTAGGATAATGCGGTACGATACGATCCGTTCATTCCGACACCAGTACCGTTGAATCGATCCAAGCATCGTATTCGTTTGTATCTACCACAATATTAAAGTATTGCATCAAGTATTGTATCGGATTGGATGGTGCATCACTACCGCGACTTTGCGCAGGCGGCGGTCCTTGCCGCCTCAGCCCGCCCACGGAGACCTCGTTGCTGTACAGCAATGAGCCACACCGCTAATTATGTGCCTGAGCAAAACATGATTGCTTTATATTAAGCACTTATCCGATAAAGAATGTCTGAATAAGGTAATTCATAATTGTCCAATTTACAGTACAGATTATATCTTTCACTCTGTTCAGAATTAATTGGACGTTTTGTCGCTGTATAATGGCTGAGTCAATAATATGTCTTGTTTAAACTCGATTGTTTAACTTTCATTAGTGCCTCACGTGGAAACTGTTATTTACCTTTACCTGAAGCTACTGCAAAACAATTACGGAAAGTGTTTTTATTCCCTTTGAAGTGCATTTAACCAATCAGCTCTGGTATTGATTTGTTTAGACAATATGGTCGTTCATACGGTTCCCCTTTTGTTCTGGGGTGCCCATCGTCTGCCGGAACAAATATTTATACTGGTTCAGAATAGTTTTTGTCTTGGCCACTTGCAATGCCGCCCAGTGTATTGTTAGTGTTACTCTTAGCTATGCGTCTTCCTGATTTGTCATCATGTCCTTTAAATCCTTTGATAATCTGTCTAAAAATATCTATACTGAACTTGGGGATAAAATTATAGCAATATATTTTGAGCAAGACCTTTAGCAATTCTAATTATAATCTACTCGTCCTGTTTTTATCTTCAAAAGCATCGAGGCAGACAGATCGAAGAAAGGTAACTGTAACTTCTAAAGAATCGCTCGTTACTCAGTTCATTTACGCCAGAAATAGCCTGAAAAATACACAGAGTTGATTCAGCTTCACCTCACGTCAATTGTCACTTAACCTACTTACAATTCGTAAGCATGCATTTCCGAAACTATTTTCGCTCAGCTGTACCTGAAATATCCATGACCAGTCCGTAGATACTTGATTATTACTCATGAGTAGGGTTTCCATCCTGAATTCTTCCTGCCTTGCCTGGATTTTCTTAGAAAAAAGTGAGGTGCGATCAAACTGAGTGGACCGGACAGCGGACTGGCTCCGGATACCAAACTTGGGCAGATTTTTCAATACATTATTTGCCAAAGTCTTCTGACGGCAATCCGATTTGCTCGACATTCCACTCGGTTTAACTTTCTTAAGAGCGCAAAGCGTTCTGAAAAAAGAAAGATCTTTTGCAAATGTCCGCCTTTTTGTCAGGACTTTTCAAATTTCTAAATGGTAACACTAGTCATGAGTGAAGTCAGACTGAGCGTCAATTGAGCGGATTAGCCATTACCTCGCACATGAGAGCGTCGACCTTGTACGTGAACTTGGATAGAGATGTAACAACTGGGTTATCTTATCTTGACGTTAAACTGTTTGTAATAGCTATTATAAACCTGTTTGCTTTAATTTATTGGCAGTGGCGAACCGTTAGGTGCGGAATTGGTGTTAGGAGGTGCCGAAATTATAGTAATTAAGTTGATGTGCAAAATTGATGAGGAATCAGATACTGGAGATAGTGTCTATTTTATAGACATAGGTATAACTATACAGTTGTTATTCGCTTCGAAATCATAGGTCTTTGGCAGCTGACAACAGTCATAACAAAATAAAAACCGATTACTATCTTGGGTCAAGATCTTCGAAACAAAAAATCGTGATTATTCTCAAGATTACAAAACCAATTATACCGTAGTACCTTCCCAAAAACAAACACAAATTGCTAATGATAATAATTTAACAAATACAACGCACGATGATTTCACAATTCCACACAACGATGACGGCAAAACGATTTTCCATAGACTAGCGTTATTAATGCTTCCTTCAAATAGAACATCGGTTCCTTGTTGTCTTTGTCTAGCTGTTATCGACGGATATCCGGGCCTTTGACAGGGCCCTTTTATACTGATAAAGGGCTGACACATTTACTAAATTACCTATTGAATGTAATATCTAATCTATGAATGAAACGGTAAAGGCAATGAAGGAGTTTTTCGGTGAAAGCATAGATAAAGTAAGTTGAATACATTCAAATGATGAGGTTGAGCATGAGACTGAATAAACTACCATTTATGTGTCCAATCATAAAATAATATAGACTAAATCAGGATGAAAAGGTGGCGCAAAGCAGAAATGATATTCAACCGTGGGTAGTGACCCAGATTTAATAATAGTACAGTAGATAAATGTGGGCTTCACTGGTTACAATTTTGTTCTGCAACACCCAAAGGATTAAATAGTCCAAGCAAATAGACTTAGCAAAAAAATTGAAACATAATAAGTTGAGCTTATTTATTAATTAGTTATAATTAACTGCTAATAACCTGATCTTTTAAGTCGTCGGAATGTCGTTCAAAGTAGCTACTTAGATGAATATTAATTACATAAAAAACATCCTGATGATAAACATGTCCGGAAAACCCAAATATAACGACGCAAAACCGCTTCATCCAAAATAAAGATATAAACCGTCGAAAGATATAACCGTCGACGCATTTTTTCCTAATCTATACATATAAAATTCAAAGTCCTGACTGACTGACTGACTGACTGACTGACTGAGATATCAACGCAAAGCCCAAACCGCTGGTCCTAGAGACATGAAATTTGGAGGGTGTTTTCTTTGCAAAGAGTAGGTATCCACTAAGAAAGGGATTTTCGAAATTCCACCCCTAAGGGGGTGAAATGGGGTGTTGAATTTTCTGTGAAATTTTTTATTCTCTGAGTCGATTGACTTGAAAATTTGTGTACATACTTTTCAGTTAAAATTATGAGATACGTGTATCACAGTTTTTCCAAAATCATCCCTCAATTTAAAATTCAATATCCTGATTGGCTGACTGGTCTATCAACGCACAGCCCAAACCGCTGGTCTTAGATACATGAAATTTGGGGGGGTGTATTTTTTGTAAAGAGTAGGTATCCACTAAGAAAGTGTTTTTCGAAATTCCACCCCCAAGAGGGTGAAATGGGGTGTTGAATTTTCTATGAAACTTTTTATTCTCGCAGTCGATTGACTTGACAATTTGTGCACATACTCTTCAAATAAAATTATGAGATACGTGTATCACAGTTTTTCAAAAATCATCCCCCAATTTAAAAATTCAATGACTTGATTGGTTGACTGATATATCAACGCACAGCCCAATCCGCTGGTTCTAGAGACATGAAATTTGGAGTGTGCATTCTTTGTGAAGAGTAAGCATCTGCTAAGAAACAGTTTTTTAAAATTCCCTCTTAAGAGGGTGAAATGGGGTGTTGAATATTCTGTGAAACTTTTTATTCTCCGAGTCGATTGACTTGTAAATTTGTATACATACTTTTCAGTTAAAATTATGAGATACGTGTATCACAGTTTTTTCCAAAATCATCCCCCAATTTAAAATTTAATGTCCTGTCTGGCTGACTGATATATCAACGCACTGCCCAAACCGTAGGTCCTAGAGACATGAAATTTGGAGGGTGTATTCTTTGTGAAGATTAGGTATCCACTAAGAAAGGGTTTTTCGAAATTCCACCCCTAAGTGGGTGAAACGGGGTGTTGAATTTTCTATGAAACTTTATATTCTCTCAGTCGATCGACTTGACAATTTGTGTACATACTCTTCAAATAAAATTATGAGATACGTGTATAACAGTTTTTCCAAAATCATCCCCCAATTTAAAAATTCAATATCTTGACTGGCTGACTGATATATCAACGCACAGCCCAATCGTCTGGTGCTAGAGACATGAAATTTGGAGGGTGCATTCTTTGTGAAGAGTAAGTATCCACTAAGAAACAGTTTTTTTTAATTCCACCCCTAAGAGGGTGAAATGGGGTGTTGAATATTCAGTGAAACTTTTTATTCTCTGAGTCGATTGACTTGAAAATTTGTATACATACTTTTCAAATTAAAATTATGAGATACGTGTATCACAGTTTTTACCAAAATCAAAATCATCCCCCAACAGAGTCAAATAGGGCTTCGAAGCTCACGTAGACAGGCGCATGGCGCGCGGTTTTGCGCGGGGCGTGCGGGAGTATTTACCTATTAAGTAAGTAGGTAGGATTTTTCTGAGGTAGTCTGTAAATATGGTTTATTCCACAGATGTTCGCGTTGGCTTGTGATACGCGACATTGATATTAAATATTATGTAAAAGTTTAATGTCTATAAATAGATTCCTAATTAATCATTTGATTGCTGTCCCCGGTGTCCAATCTCAAACCAAGGTACCATATTTCACGTTTAAATGTAATTTAATTGATTTTACTATGAACGAATGTTTGCAAGTTATAAGCAAGTACTTACATGTAAATCTATCTATGTACTATACATACATAGATTACTTATTATCCCAGAAGTAAGATCCCGTGGGCATTTTCCGAACTCTACGCGGGCGAAGCCGCGGGCATAAGCTAGTGAACCATAAAATGCGTGGTGCTATTGACCTGCAGCCATATGCCTAGGAAGGTCGAATATGATACTGGCCTCCAAACGACCATAGAAATGACAAACCAGTTCGGAGTTCAAGCTATTATCTAATCGATGGACGGCGTAGTATAAGAATTTTGATTTCAAGGCGTTCTCGATTTGGTAACTTGAAATATGAATGGAGGAGACGGGTGTTGGTGAAACAATTTCCGTTTTGCGACTGCTGCTTGCGGTTTTTCGCCTACTGCTTTCCGAATTTGGATTATTTTTGGGTTAGGCGTTTCGCAAAATTCGTTATCCTTGGATTCATTCGGAAAATGGTAATATGATTTATTGATGTAAACGGATATTGACAAAAATAAATCTACGCTTATGTATATTCGTGTATTTTGTAATCGATGTTCCATTCCAAGAAGGTTTGAACATACAGGGTAAAAACGAAAAAGTTTATAAATAGCGTTTAGTTTTTATCCCGGACAAGACAGCAAAAAAAAAAGAATCCATATGAATCAGAAGTGTGGAAACACAGATAACGTAGCAGCAGAGCAAATTATTTATAAATATTCAAGAGCTAAGACCAAGTTTCTAAAGTCTACCGCGCTTGTAAGTTTTTATGAAGGAGTCTAAAAAGATTCATGCCTCAAAGTTGTTCTTTAAACGGATATAAAGTATGATTTATTAAAACTTTTGAAACAGTTCAAACAACTCATTAAGCCACTAGGAGTCTGATTTATGATAATAACCTATGGCTCATTTAATTATACAGATTGATAAAGAAGCTACATAATTTATATTTCGAACTTTACGTCTTGTTTAATTGCAAATAAATTCCCAATTATTATCAACAATTTTATAGGCAATTAATCATCACTTCCATCATCAATCAGCTTATATATCACAGTTCAGTCGAGGGCAAAGTATTCCCCCTTGAAAATTCCTCACCAAGTTATCTGCAAAAAGTATCATCCTGCGTCTATTACTGTGTGAAAAGCCTTACCACGCTACAGTACCATTTACTTCTATTCTCTACAAACACTTACACATTATATTTCTTGTTCCCTTTGTGTGGTTAGACACACGGCCTATTGAAAACAGTATCAAACGTTTAAGGGCAGCGGGTGACGACATTAGCGCCTGTGCCGTAAATGGGCGAGCGGCGCGCGCCTGTGATCTATATCTGTGCGTCCGCGCATACCGCGCCGTTTCCTACATATAAAGCGTTAGGACGACCACACACTTGTTGCTAGAAGCCCATGTCTATTTGGCCTCTGTAATGTCTCCTCGGTTAGGATTTTGAAGTTTCCTTAAGCCAGCCAAATCCTACCGCACTGAGGAGCAATGGCACAGTATCCTATCTCTGACTGACACTACTACTGTTTTACAAATAAATGTTCTGTTGTGAGCAGCGTGTATAATTATCATGTCTTGTGTGAAATGGTCACCTTTTCGGAAAGATACCTGCCGACTTAAACTACAAGGTGTTCTTCGTCAGCCGAAGTTTTGGCTTTGTTGACGTTTGATAGACTCTTTCCCCTCGCATAAATTTCGCTCATTATAATTCATTGCTCTTGTATATCTTTATATACGACGTTTAATGCTGTGTGTGTGGTCTACCTTATTGTTTATGTTGATTCATTCTCTAAATATGTAAATGCCGTGGTGGTCCCATTTCATGCCTTTTAGAGTAGCACGCTCTTTGTCGAGTATTGCACGTAATAGGGAGAAAAATGCTCCGGCAGTTAGCATAATGGGCTAGTTAACGCCACTTATAGCTCATTTATGCAGTAATCAGTACAAATTGAGAAATGATTGAAAAGATGTCGACCTTGAAGTGAGCTGTCATTGCATAGAAATGTGGCATTGTCTTGCGTTTTTTGTTGTGGGTGCTACCGAGAAAAACGTTAGTGACGAAATCCATACATTCTTATTCAAATGATAATAGTATTGAACATGGTATTAGAATTCAAAAATGCAGTATCGTGCCTTGTTCGATACCTATAAACTACGTGTAAATCTGAGCTTCGTTTTCAACGCATCACAGCGTTTGAGATGAAACCGGACGTGCATAAGCGGCCTGAAAGGGCAACGAATGGTAATGCCATTTCCATTTGTCACGCTGGGCATTTACTATCTTGCCGTATCGGATGCACCGCGTGACGTGTAGGTATTCCCATCTATTACGAAAGCACGCGTTTTAGAGAAGACCAAATGACAGCTCGGCTCTTTTGTTGGCTGTACATAAATCAAGGCCATGACCGAAAGCGTTCAGGAGGACTATTATAAATCGGGACAAACAACTTTATTTCTTCCATTTTCGTCGGTCCGTTTTTAGAGACAACCATCTTTACTAGAAACTCACCGCTTCAGGTCTTAACGTTTTGCAGTGTGATGTAATTATAATCAGGAAACGATGGCTACTATAGTTTGTGCATTATTAAAGTGTCATAAAGATAATGCATGTCAATTTATGATTCGATGTTATCGGTTATAAATTACTCGGAAGACCATATCGAATATCTCGCTGATAAACATTTTCGTTATAGTGTAAAAATGTTATCCAGAATTCTAATACTTAATGTCCTACAATAAACAGTAGGTCCTGGCGTTAAAATCCAAACTTAACTTTACCTTAATATAATCCATAGGTCTCCAGAAAACGGCACACGATGTGATGATACTGTCAATCTGCAACTGACTTCTACCCATCCACCTGACATACTCATTAAATCCTCCATTACGTCACCAGCAGGAGAGTAGGTCGTCTATTCTTAACGCAGGACTAGACATCATAACAGTTTGCATAAGTATTAACGAACACAAACAGACTAGGTCCACAATCATAATCAAAACAACTTGACTACATGACTCACTGTAGGCGCCAAATAGATAACATCAAATTTTCGTCAGCACAGCCTGTAATCCTCCCAGATAAGATAACGATAACAACTATAGCTTTTAGCTCAAGGTGATAAAGTCTACATTTCCTTGTTCGTTGCTCAGGGGCAATGATGGGACTGTTAACGGGAGACTCACGGATGGACTGCACCTGACCAAATACTTGTTAGTAATGTATTTGCTTTGCGGAACCTTGGGTTTTAAGTTACTGCTTAATTGTTGGTTTCACGCTTGTTAGTTGATGAGGCTTTTAGTCAGAAGTCTTGGAGGCCATTAGGGTCGGCCAAATGGCAAAATTAAGGAAACTCTATATGTTTGTTCCGCTGAGAATTTGTCCAATCATGATCAAGAAGGTCCTACCAACCAGAATTTACATAGATATCGCTAATACAGAGTCTGCATAAATATGTTGTATCAAGGTTTATTACATTTAATACGCATATTGTAATTTAACTCGAGAAAATCATCTAAATGCAATGCCAACGGTAGCCGATTGAATATCGTCTTACTTTACGTTATCAATACAATCTTAGAAACTCAGATACGGCGATTACACACTGCTCTAAGTACATACTTGAAACACTTGATTTGAATTTTGAAGCCAATATGAGAGGCCATGGAATTGTTGGAATACTTAATTTAAGAAAGCAAATTCTTCTGTGATCGAAATCGTTCTTGAGATATCGGGCAACAGAATGTTTTGGCTCACTGAAAAAACGTTAAACAACAACCAAGCATCACACAGCTACTACATGCGTATAATCCTCGTTTGTATCCTTGACCTTCTTCCTCTTTTTTCGTATTTAATGAGTCCTACCATCGATTAGAAAGAAGAAGATCAAACAGCCTATTCATGGACACGTATTGAACTCCATGTAACGCTCCCGTAGATAGCGACATTGCCTTCGTTCCTCCGACAATCCAAAAGCCTACTCACTTGGCTTCTTCTTTCACGTGATTTTACAAACAGTAAAGCCCCTCCTCTTTAAGTTCTATTCAAGCATGCAAAATCTCTGAGACCACGACACCTAATCATAACAAACTATTTACATATAAACGATATAAACCCAAGCGTTCCAAGTTCTAGCTAGAATATAAATCTAATTATCATATTAAACAACTTCAACTATATGGATATTCGCTATGTCCATATTGTTGTAAGTCGTGTGCCTAGTCAATATGTATAATTACATATTTAAGCACGCGTTACTCCGTATAATTAAGGTAAGTATAAGTATAGGAGATATAGTTATACACACATGTTTCCGCATCATAGAGTCTTGTTTCGCGCAGGTGACATCAGAGTTAACAGACCGCGCGTGAGTGAACCGTTCGATTTATTAAAGGTTTTGGTACAAGGCATAAGCGACGGCGATTTAGTATCGCTTATTATCGATTATTGTCAGCTTGTGACATCCTATGCTCAGAATATGAGTTCTAGTTGGTACGATCCAAAGCAAATGTATTCTATGTCTTGCTAGGTTCTTGTTTTACCTGTAAAGGGGAACTTCATCCAGCATGATACAAAAACTTCGAAGAATTTAGCCCAAATATGCGAAATATGTTTATTTATATTTGGGCTAAATTAATCTCAAATACTGTTTTTCACGATTTAAAACTAAACTTATGTTGTCACTTACGGTATACCTACCTTCCGTGATTGTTCATAATTTTGAGCTTCCGAAATTATGAACAATTACGGAAGTTATCCCGTAAGTGACAGTATAAGTTTAAATTAATCTCATCATGACAGCTCAGCTCAGCTCAGCTTCATATTCAAAATGAAAATATAACAATAAGCACCAAAAAAATACTTGCTGGAAATTTATAACTTGCACAATAGAGCAAATTATGTAAGAGCATCTCAAAAGGAACTACTAGAAACGGGTTATTAAAAATGTTGATTTATACCTTAAGTGATATACCAATCAATTAAATCCGCACCTACGATTTACGTGTTTTGCGTGACAAATTAGTTAGTTTCATTAAAATGACAGAGATGAATTGTGAACATCGACAAAATATCGGTTGGCCCCTTTAACTATTTGGCAATCATAAGCATGGCAATTTCGTTACATAAAATTTGAATGTTAGGTATCCCTACTCCTAACTAATATTATAAATGCGAAACTAAGTATGTTTGTTTGTTACCTTTTCACGCCTAAACCACTAAATCGATCATCCAGAAAATTGGGATATACGTTGTCGGGTGTTACTTACCTTCATCCCGAAAAAAAGTACTGTTCCCGAGGAAAAGAACAATAACGTTCTTATGATAATAGATGGCGCCACGTGTATTTCGAATCATGATTGAATTATACTATTACAAGCACAGTACAACCCGAATTGATTGCCAAATCCTAAATTAACGCAAGCGAAGCCACGGAGAAAAGCTAGTTGACTATAATTTATTGTACTTTATGAATACATAAGTTATTGTATTGTTTAATACAGGCCATCAATTTAGTTGCTTACTTATAGAACACTTTCAAGCTGTGCCAAAAACGACGCTTGCAAAAACCATTTGACCTATAAATGGGCTGTAGGCGCTTCATAAACATAACTTTATGAAAAGCTAAATACAAATTTTGACGTAAAAGGCATATTTATGGCCATAACCAAACGTTCCTCCGCCTACATACAGCCGCGCCTTGTTTTCAAAACGGCACTGGCTCCATGACCTATGTTTATCCAACATTTTACGCATCATCATCTGCATAGCTTTGTCCCAACAATGTTGAAGTCGGCTTCCAGTCTAACCGGATGCAGCTGTTTACCAGTATTTTACATGAAGCAACTGCCTAATTGACTTCCACCACCCAGCTAATGGGTGATACGATACCGCAGACTGATGGTCAGACTTTCGGGCTCCTGTCTATCTGTAACGACGATCAAAGGTGTACAAACGACAGCTTGAACCACGTGCTCTTCTTCGAGGCCCGGAGGAGTCTAGATAATACAGGGTGTAAACAGACCCTTCACGAAGCCGTCAACCAAGCATTCTGTACATCAAACTAAGTAACCTTACGCAAAAAAAATTTCTGGGAAACGATTTTTTTTTGGGGTGAAAAATCACGTTTTACAGTAAAACTCAAAGTAACGCACTCAAAACATTGTGCTGATGGATGGATAGAATAGTACGGGGGTCGTGGAGGTGTTTAAAGTAAAGTTACAACATTAAAACCTTGTATTTTAAAAAAAACTTGTGAAAAAGTTGCAACTTTGACCCCCAATATCTCCGTAACTAGATGGTTCCCAGGTATGGTCTAGAACAAAAAAATGATCGCCATGACGGGAAGAATAAGTGCTTTTCGGCTTCGTTAAGGGTCTTTTTACACCCTTTATGAAAAGGATGGTCACCCATCAACGGACCAACCCGTGCAACTGTTATTATTTAGACATAACCAACATTATCTCGCGCGTCCTTGTAAACATTAGTTTGACGTGTATTCACATACATTTGATAATTGTTTAACAAACATACGTACGGAATCCGTTTGCTCAAGTCGTTAAACCGTCACAATAGAGTTACTTAACTTCGCTATGAATGGTGTTGCTAGTTTCTGCAAAGTGATGACAAAAATATTACTTTAGGTTTATACTTTTTGGACATACTTTTTGGATAACTTGAGACCAATTAAACGATGGCGCAATCTGATACTCTCTGAAAAAATGGGATCTTCTGGTCCTGGTCTATGTTCATCGATTTTTGCTTACCTAATCGGGTGGTCGGGAGTCTGACGTCATATCTAAAGACCGTTCTAGTTTTTTAAACAAAATTTATATTAGGTTTTGATTTATCACAATTCGCCAAAATGGCATACGACAGCACCTACCTTAGCTGGTGAAAAGAAGTGGCATAACAAACCGAGGTTAGTTAATTTCCCGTTCAACCGAGTTTCCCTACAGATCGTACAAAGAACCGGTGAAAGGGAAAGGTGGCTAGATTTCGCTTCAAGCTCATTCCGCTGGCAGATCTATGATTGCCAATGCAGATACAATATTGTTGCTTATATATCCCAGCTATAATAAGGGAACGAGCTGGTCAGGGAGAGCTTCACGTCAGTGTAATAAAAGCGAAAAAAACGTTATTTCCTCGTTTCTATGCAGAAATAAATGCGAAGATAGATGATCGACTCAAGCCAATTCCGCGTTGTAAAGTTTGGTCGCTCCCTTAAGGTCACCTTCGACCAGACGTTGGATATTTTATTTCTATTAAGAATACGGGGCATTACCTAATGTCTGCAAGTCTACAACCCGAGTTATTCTGCCAAAAAGGTCAATGCTAAAAAAAGCCGTCTGGATAAAATAGAAAAACCTTTTTCATCGAACCTTGTTGGTAGTTGAGCGGTTCCGATTTAGGATTGCGTCACGACAATGCCCTATCCTTACCTGGTGTTATGACGCAACTGAGTGGAGACCTATATCCAAGACAAGAAACAATAAGGCTTACTGCAAATCAATATGTATATGCTTGATCCTATGCATTGTTAAGGCCTAACGCCCGTTTTTCACTTACACCAAATGAATGTCTGGGTGTTATTATTGCGCTGTTTGCTTTACTCAGGCATCCATTTAAGTATCGCGTGGTTTACACCAAATGAATGTCTGGGTGTTATTATTGCGCTGTTTGCTTTACTCAGGCATCCATTTAAGTATCGCGTGGTTTTAGCGAACACGGGCATAAGACCCATATTTTTGCACGGACCTAAGTGTCAGACAACAGAGCTCCGTCGCCCTTTGAAATTGGACGTGTAATAAGTGCTTTACTTTAAGGCAATTAAGAGTTCTGCTGGATAAGACTTGTTTTAGAAAAGAAAAAAAATCTTTTCGATAAGAACTCCTTTGTTATACGTAATGAAAACATACGTACATTACGCCTTTTTCCCATGGGCGTAGACAGAAAGTATCATAACTTCCGACAAAAGCAATAACAAGGAAGAAATGTGCTACTGGTATAGATATCGCCAACACAATGCGATAGAAAAGGAAATTCTTAGCCGCCTGGGATTAGCATGTCCATTGTCTGCCACTTACCGAATGCCTGCCAAGAAATCGTCTCACCCTCTTATTAACCGGTGTCCGTTTATCAAGTTTTATCTCACAATTATCAGCATATGTGATTAGAGACGCATCACTGCGCACTTTCTCTCTTTGTTACACCTCATCCTCCACTTATCTGATTGGCTTAACTATTCTCTGACACGTCAAGAGATTTTTTCGATAAATTATATAATTGTAAAGCTATATTGTCGGAGTGTCTCACGTAGTCACGGCATCGGATCTGTGGGACTATCACGAATGCGCGGAGTAAACGTAACTTGAATTCGGACGACTCTAAAATTTAAATTGTCGTTTCGCACATGATATTTTCCTAATTCAAAATCTAAAGTGATTCTAAGCCATGTAGATCATGTAAGCGCCACTACATCCAAAAATGTATAAGAATATTTTAGCGCGTTCTCAAAATCAAAGCCATCATTTTGCTCTTTGAATATTATGTCTTATTCAATGCATGCATCAGCACAATGTTTTGAGTGCCTTATATTGAGTCCTACTGTAAAAAGTGATTTTTCAAAAAAATCGTTTCCCAGCAATAATTTTTGCTAAGAGTTACTTAGTTTGATGAACAGAGTGCTTGGTTGACGGCTTCGTGAAGGGTCAGTTTACACCTACTATATGCATCGTCGTGTGAACCTTCACCGTTTTCTCGTCGGCTAAAAACCGTTCGAATTTGCTTCACGCGTTTATTCCACGCGTTCGTGCCAAGACCTCTGTATTCCAGTCACACGTCTGTTGCGGACCGCGGCAGACATGTAGACGCCTCGTGCGAAGCGCAAAACATGTGTAACAATGGCTATTAATGTCTTACTTATATGTCATTCAATGATTTGATTGGCATCTCTGTTTAATTCAGTAGTTTGTACTTATATCCGCCTAAGGCATTGACCACACTTATTGAGGCGGATTCAGGTTGAGCCCATAAGAATATAAACTTTATGTCTATGCAAAAAAGTGAAAACTCACACACATACATGCTGAAATAACAGTTTTTGGGCAGTCGTGTAAAAAGACTTCATTCGCCGCATTTCGGTTGGTCACCTCTAACACCTCAGGGTGTCTGACGCCTGCGTTTCCATTAAAACAAGTTCTACAATTTTTAATAACTGTTCAATCTAGCAAATGAAGTATAGCTAACAAACTCGTGTCTGTTGAAAGGAAATTGAGTTTACCTTATCCGACTTTCCATGAATGAATAATCAAATCGCAGCGATAATCTTACTTTCGATTTCTGTTTTATTAACACTCATACACTTGCCAACGTTGTGTACTTGTAATGAATAAGTTATTTACTTTACTGTTAGTCTTGTAGGTTTACACAATTGTTTATTTGTTTTCCTTGATTAGTTTGGAACTTACGCTAAAATTTAGGGATGTAACAAATCAACTTTTTCTGGGGAGAACAGTTATGTCGAGTCCCTAAAGAGTAAAACTCCGTGGTTTCTACCACTGCCATAAGTAATGCACGTATATTTGCGCACATTGAGCTGAAAACATAGAAGCATTTGGCGATTTTTTGAAGTATTTGATCAATCTGGACAAGCAGAAAATTCATTATTTGGCAGTAACCACACCGACTGTTGCCACAACTAATGTTGACCTGGTTCTATGTGGAAAGTCTCTCACTTGTGTCGCGTGGCTTTATCTTATTACTATTATAAATGCTGGATGGATGGATGGATGTTTGCTACTTAATCACGCCAGAACGGCTGAACGGATCTGGATGAAATTTGACACAGAGGCCTACTTTTTATCTCGACAAAACCACATGAAAATTTCCATGTGAACGAAGTCGCGGCCAACAGCTAGTAGTTCATGACACTGGTCGTTCCGCCAAAATATACAGGAGTCCAGGCAGTCCAGGGCCAATAATAATCTACCACCATTTTAGTCTAAATTCTCTCAGTTTGCGTAGACATTAACTGATCTTTAGCAATATATTCTCATAGACCACATCCCCGTTTTGTAAAATTCAAAAGAGTACTTCTAAGACAAGAGTTTAGAAAGTGAATTTGGTGGTCGTACAGCGTGACCGTGGGAACTTGATATCGTTCGCCCATCCGTTTATTAAGTAATTAATGTACCCAACGGCAACAGTTCCGTCCGTTTACATTTCCGGTACAGTTTAAATAGACAGCTGTAGACGCATCTGGTCCCTGACATCTTTTTAAAACGTTACCATAAAGTATAATTGATTTTTTTTTAATAAATCAAGCTTTTTAAAATGTAAAGAAGAAAATTGGGAGGTCTATCAAAATTGAAAGCGTGTACAAAGTTTCTTGTCCCTGCTGTTAACCGTTGAGGAGTTCTTGTGAGGAGGCGATGCTGGCTGCAGAATCATGTTTGTCATAAAAATGTATTTCCACCAGAACCAAAGGTGTGAGCAAAATTTCAGCTCAATCGGATACCAACAAGTGGTAAAAAAATGGTTTGCAAATGAAGCGGACAACTTACATAATACGAGCAGTGCAAATTAAATAAAAGCTTGTAAAAATACTTGTCTTGCAGTCGCCGTTTACGGAAACGTTTTCAAGCAGTTAATCATAGAAACGCTGCGGTCCGATATAGTATAGCTAATGGGCTCAATAAGCTTTCGAAAATGCACCTTACAGTGTTATAGAATAACTTGCAACATTCTACTAATAGAAGTAACATCTTTATTACGCAATCTTGATATTCGTTATCTAATCATTCATCTTAAAGCTGTGTCATTCATTCAGTGGCCTTTAACGCCTATTAAAGATTTATTAGCGTTCGAGGTCAGGTTGTTTCCGGCCATAGCGAAATCCGCTGTTTGATGATAACGCTTTATTACTTTATCAACACCTCCTACCCACTTCGTAACTACCGCTTTAGTTCCGCAAACAGGTCCATGCACCCTGTACCTACATACCTACATACCCTGTGCCTATGGGCTCTTGTATTTATTTAACCCCCTTTGTCTTGAATTGAAAACTTCATTATTAAATAAGGAAAACTTCTTAATTCCCTGGTTTCTTATTTTTAAGATTCACTCCTACAATGAAACAACTGCATCCGCGGCCGTATTCACTTTCTTTAACACTGCGTCTTAAATATTTTGAGCATCATCATCAAACGCAGGAGAATGATCCTGCGTTTATTCCAATTTATTTGAGGTCGGCTCAGCATGTCTTCTACATAGTTTATCATATCAAAATTTAAGCATTTGATGTTGCCTGTTTTTTTTTTGTGTGGGCAGTGCTGTGTTGTTCACACCATCTGTTTAACCGACTTCCAAAAGGAGGAGGTTATCAAGTCGTCTGATTTTTTTTTTTTATAAGTTGCAATTGGCTGTTAGTTTCTCTTTCTATTTTTTATTCTCTTTTGTTTAGCTATAAGTTTCCCATAAATAAATAAATAAAAATCAAAAGCTTTCTGTGGAGTTTAATTTACTTATTTCTTTTTTTTTTTCAGACTGGCTCCGGCAAGACCTATACAATGGGCAGCGGCTGGGAAGGCGAGGGGGACGGCGACGAAGAACGCCGCGGCATCATACCGCGCGCAATCCGCGATCTATTCGCGGGCGCGGAAGCGCGCGCGGAATACGCGCGGGCACAGGGCCTGCTGCCGCCCGAGTTCTCTGTGCAGGCGCAGTTCATAGAGCTGTACAATGAAGATATTGTGGACCTGCTCGATCCTGCTAAAGATCCTTTTGCTAAGGTATGTTGTCATTTGAAACATACATTTTAAATGTTTCAAATCGGTAGTATCTAGGATCTTTTCTTACTGGATTCGGACAACTTATTTCGTATCTTCGTGCAACAATATGCGGATAACTCGGGCGTGATAAAAATATCAGCAGGTCAACGTAGTGGCCCAAGATCCATCCCATACAAATACAATAAAAGGTGTCAAGTCAAAAGCACCAAGCTTCTTTATCAGCCAGTCTTAGCTGTTAAAACATTGTTGCTCTCAATTCAATTCTTTTAAACCATTTCACACAGTTTTGAGGCGAAGATAACATCTGACATAATTTTGTCTTGCAGTAGGTAGGTACTACAAATTATCGTAAATGCAGCAGAAAATTCTACATTTGCTTAATCGCTGAGATTTATTGTTGTAATGATTAAGAAAGGATTTGACAGTCATTGAAATGATGACGACGGAATAAGACACACTTTTGAGCAATATGCCACTAACAAAGCAATGCTAATAAATTTTAAGGCTCATTTAACCAGACAAACACTTCAAATCTGGAAAAATTAACAGCTGTTGGTAAACCGGCCCCTGATTTATTACCAAGAACTACGAATTACAAATACATACTTACCTAATACCCGTATTCTCTAACACTAAGCGATACTTAAATGAATGCCTTAATAAAAGGCCGCTGTTGGACTGTCAACTTTCGGCGTTACGCTAAGAGTAGAAAATCCAACAACAAAAAGTGCTACTGAATTTTGCAAGTCGGGACAGTCGATGGCTCCATACTTGCCGTGTCACCTCGATTACGGAAACGTTTGGGCATTTGTGAAAAATATTACAGAAACACACTTTATTTGCTCGCACTTGTTTGGTAACATTGGGCTGTCCAAATATTAGCACTTTGGCACCAGCTGTTATGAAAGGTTATGTTTTACGAAATTTTTGTTTGCTTTCTTTTGATGACATTCAATTAAAAGATAAATGGAACATAGCTATCGGTGTAGTTGTTAATGACCTTGCTCAATACATACGCACTTATATAAACTTACGCTTTCCCCTTGACTCTATTTTACTCTCTGTTAAGCTGCATCCTGTTAGACTAGAAGCTGGCCCTAGCTTGGTTGGAAAAAGGCTAAATAGATGAGGATGCTCTCTTCTGCACTTTTATTTTATCAGATATAAGTGTAAAGTAAAGCAGCTTGTGACTGAATAACAGCCGCTCGGGTCGATCTTCAGGTAAAGCTGCGCTTGCCTAGGTTGTTCCGTGGATGGGTGATCACCCATTACATACCCAGTTTCCTCCGTGCCTCGGAAAGCACGTAAAGCCGTTGGTCCCGGCTGCAATTTGTAGATACTATTAGACAGTAGTTACTAGCAGTCAGTGGCGCGAAAGTGTGACAACAGTCTTACCAAGGGGTATCCTATTACCCAGCACTAACTGGGTTTTGGAGGTCAGATAAGCAGTCGCCCCTTATAAAATACAGGTATTCAGCTGCAGCCGGTTAAACTAGAAGCCGACTCCAACATAGTAAAAAAGTAGTACAAAAACGCTAGGCAGATGTTGAAGCGTAAAGTAAATAATGGCAACATTTTGTGTAAAAAAAATCAAGAATCTATCCCTCATCCTTGCACTATACCTTTCTTCTTCAAATAAGCGAAAAGAATTCCGAGCCGAGTACACTTCATTAACGCAAGCTCTACACAAGAAGACCCCTTTCTGTCGTTTTATACGTTTCTCTATCTATCATTCTGGATAAGACATCTAACGAACCTTACATACACTCGTAAAGCTGCCAAACCACTGAACCGTACCCATCGTGTGACAAATCAGTGCCTCGCAGAATCAATAAAGGCATAATCTAATTGTTTCCCTGAAGCGCACTCGAGCGTGCTATCTGTACACGCCCGCATGTTTCATATTCATTTATCGGGCACGTGGGTACTTAACTCTATGAATGTATGGAAATAGAAAGTGCGGGAAATTGGTTATTGGGAAACTGTCCCTCCACTGACGTGTAATAGTTTAATTTTCCGGGATCATGGATGATACCCGGAATCCCGTGTCCTACTGATACAACTACCCAATCCAAATGATTGATTATTAATATTAGTGCGGTAGCGGTAGAATAACCATTATAATTGAGTAAACTCTGATGGGTTCAATTTTGCATTGACAATAATTCCGTTTTGCACACTATAAATAACGGGATATATTCCTCGAAAATAAAAATTCTACCTAAAGAGAGATTTAAGTATAAACGTTTTCTTAATCCACAAATTTTTCGGTTAAACCGGTACGGACAAATTGCTGACGCATTTTCGGACATACTTTCATTCAAGTATGTACTTACTGAACTATCTGTCGGTGTCCGAAAATCCGCGCCAGCTAAGAAGAAAAGAAAAGAAAGTATTTTCAACTGAATTATTTTTCAGGGCGCCCTGAGGATAACAGAAGACGGCTGCGGCGGCGTCAGAATAGTAGGAGCATCAATGCGAGCAGTCAGAGGTGCCCCCGAAGCCCTAGGCGCCCTACGAGCGGGTGCCTTAGCAAGAACCACGGCAGCTACCAACATGAACTCGTCCTCCTCCCGATCACATGCAGTATTCACCTTACTACTCCGACAGAGAAGGCTAGCACCAGACCAAGACGCTACGATAGAAAGGGACGCAGAATCAGAAGCGCCTGAACAGTATGAAACTCTAACTGCCAAGTTCCATTTTGTTGATTTGGCTGGATCGGAGAGGTTAAAACGAACAGGTGAGGTGCTAGAACTTTTTTCAATGAATTTAATTTTTGGTTTCGAACTGTTTGATTTGTTTCGTGTGTTTTATGATAGACCATCGAGCTTATAATAAATAAATAAATAATAAATAAAATCATTTAATTCAGACAAAAGAGTCCATAGACAAGGCAAAGGTTGTTAGTGATAAAATTTTTGCTTATATCTAATGTTAGTACATATTTAAAAGTAAACAAAAAGGCACACCGTCTACCCCTGCACAGTAGGCTCATCGGTTTCGCAACACATGAAGTTCGGTGAACCTACTGAGCAGAACAGTATCGGATCTCTCACCGATCATTCTCAGGACGCTATTTGGGCTCCCACGCACTCGTCGCACCACCGACGCAACTTTTTTACGCATAATTGCGTAGAAGTCATCTACGCTGGCGTCCGTAAACATGCCGGATGCACTGCAGTATCGCGGGAGCCGAAACAGAGCCCTGAACACATTATTATACTGGACGCGCAAGGCATTGTAGGTCTTCTGTGTAAAGTTTGCCCACAGGCCGCTCGTGTAAAACGTCTGGCAGAATGCCTTAAACATCGTTACTTTAACTGGAGCCGTACAACGAGCGAACCTGTGTGCCAACATATTACCACGAACCGACAATGCCCTGCGCTCCCTCTCAATGTCAAATTCATCACTCAAATTTTCAGTTACAATGTGCCCAAGATATTTAAACTGTGCAACACGACTTAAAGGTACACCATCAAGTAATATAGGTGGTATATGGATATCGTTTTTCTTATTACATTTAAATAACATGAACTCACTTTTACTGACGTTGTACCTCAAGCCATGCTCCACGGCATAGACCTCACAAACCTTTATCAGCTGTCTGAGACCACCAATTGAGGGGCTCAGGAGCACCATATCATCAGCGTAGCTCAAATTATTAACACATATGTCATCAATATGGCAACCAACATGCATGCTGCTGAGCTCCTCAATCAGATGGTTGACATAAATGTTAAAGAGTCGTGGCGAAGTCAGTCCGCCCTGCCTGACGCCACACTCTAGAGAATATTCATCTGAGTACACATTTCCCCATTTTACAATATTAAGCTGCTCACTGTACCAGTAAGCGAGGATATTCACAAGATCGGTTGGGACACCTGCAGCTCTTAGTTTTGTCCAAAGCTTATGATATGACACCAAGTCAAAAGCTTTGGACAAGTCCAAAAAGCATGCATATACTGGAGTTTGTCTTTTGACATAGTAGTCAACCGTGTATTTCAGAGATAATATTGCACTTTCGGTTGACAACCCCTCTCTGAAACCGAACTGTGTATCCTGTAATGTCACAAAACAATCCAGTTTTCTATCCAATAACCCATCAAACACCTTTGCGATTATAGTGGCTAAAGAAATTGGCCTATAGTTACCTTTATCAGATACATCAGCAGTGACATTTTTTACTATTGGCACAACCACTGTTTTCATTAGATCAGACGGCAGATATGAGTGCCGTATACAAAAAGTGTAAAGTGTTATACGCTATGAAAGTCACATAAAAAGAAAACCTTTTTTTACTGCAATACTTTAAAATCATTTTCAGCGGTTTTTCCTTCTCAATTTCACTGACTTTACCGGCTACCTATCTCTTCCATCAACCAACGACCAACTGTCGTATTCTATAAAAAAAGTGTTCCTCTTGATCAATCCCTCTTTTATACCACCCAGGTGCAACCGGCGAACGTGCAAAAGAAGGTATCTCAATTAACTGTGGACTCCTAGCACTAGGCAACGTGATATCAGCCCTAGGAGATCGATCCCGCAAAGTACTACACGTCCCATACCGGGACTCGAAACTCACCAGGTTACTCCAAGACTCCCTAGGAGGAAACAGCAATACCGTCATGATAGCCTGCGTATCACCCAGTGATAGAGACTTCATGGAGACCCTGAATACGCTGAAGTATGCGAATCGGGCAAGGAATATCAAGAACAGGTGTGTGGTGAACCAGGATCTGACTTCGAGGACTATTCATCAGTTGAGGCAAGAGGTGGCTCGGTTGCAGCTGGAACTTGCCGAGTATAAACAGGTGAGATTTTATTAATTTACAGAACTAGTCCTTAGTTACTCAATGTTTAAGGTAGTATTTCGCATCTCACTTTTCTTTCCTTCCTTCGAATCCAATCCTTTGTGTAAATTTATCGCCAAAGCCTATTTGAGGTAACCAAAATATTGTGAGCTTTATTTCACTCCTTATGAGAATGTAATGTTTGCTATGTGATTGCTGCCGTGGCCTTGCAGTTAGCCACATGGTGTTAAAAGAGTTAAATTTTATAAAGTAGCCCAAAAGATTTCAACGGACACACTGGTCTAAAATATTTTTCCAAACTTTCCAGGGCAAACGCGTAATATCAGAAAACGGCGAAGAAGGCTGGAGCGACGTGGTCCAGGAGAACGCTATCCTCACCGGCGAGGCGGAGTCCCTGCGGCGGAGAGTGAAGGCCATGCAGGGCACCATAGAGCAGCTGTCTGCGAGGAACAGCGAGCTCATCGCGGAGAAGGCGCTCGGGAACTGGGGACCGAAGGATGGCAGTCCTGATGCCAATGATTGTTCGTTGACGTCACTTGTGCAGGTGAGGACGTAATGACTGATAGGTGTTACATGTTGAGCATATGATTTAGGGCTGATTTTCTCACGCCAGATATTTATCTATTCACCGTGAAATCAATTTGATGTGAGACAATTTTGTATGGAAAAAAATGTCAAAATTTTTCCACAGATAAAGATATCGTTGATAGAATTAGCCGTAAGTTAAATAAATCAAGACACAAGGGCCATCAGGCCTAAAATGGCCACTTAAACAGCCATTATCCCATTATGATTCTGCTAAAGCGGCTATTTTAGGCCCCCCAGTTACTTGTTACTAACAAGTTACCGTTTTGTCTTCAAGCTAAGAATTGGTCCCCCTGAAAACTTACTTCCTAACTCGAGCGTCGAACAAAGAAAGATACGGTAACTTTTGAGGGTCCAGTAAGGCCACATTCAGCAAATTGGTTAAACCAGCATTATTAGATTACCTGGAAATCATTATTCTGTTTACATTATACATTGGAAGACTTTGATTGTATACAGACATCAGTATTCTTGACAAAACAATAAAACATCCTCAAAATATCTCCATCATTTACTCAGGGCTACGTAAGCGAGATAGAAGACCTCAGAGCTCAACTACTGGAGTCAAACGCGATGTACGAAGCGAGTCGCAAGCGCGAGGCCACGGTCGCGCGCACACGTCACGACTCCGTGCAAGACCCCTCGCTTATCATCGATGATGCTAAGCGGGAGCTGTATAAGGTATGTCAACTCCTACATACATGAGTTATAGTAATCAAATCTCCGAAAAAAAGGAGCATACTCAAAATTTGAAATGTACTGCTTTAAATACTAATCTTGCGACAACAGAAAGGACAAAGAAATGACCGAATAAAATACTGAAAATTCCGAAAATCAATACAGCATTTGCTGTATATTTTTCCACCAGCTTAACATGTTTTCGCATACTTTGTATTTTTTTGGGAAGTTTGGTTATTTTTTTTTTAAATTTAGTTAATAATTTTTCGTAGAATTGTAATTCGAATAAGGTCATGTTTGTTTGTTTAATACAATTTATGGAAATTTGTCACACGGCTAGACCATTACCTGGGTTGAGACATAAGGATACTTTTTATCCCCGACACAGTCCCTGTTCCTGTGGGATAATTTCCGACTGGCAAGCTTGATATATTGTTGTAAAATTGTTTCAATTCCTCAATTGCCCCACTCCTGAAAAAAAAAACAGCTTGCTAAGCTGAGAGCAACAGCAGTAGAAAACAAAACGACAATCACTTAATAAAATTCAATTGTTTTCCAGGAAAAAGAACTCCTGGCTAGAAGTATGGGCGAGCTCGAGTTCCAGCGCAAACTAAACATGAGTGAGAGCATGACAAGTGCAGTGGACGACGGGCACATCGGCGAGAGGGAGCGCGCGGAGGGAGAGAGTGCGGAGGACTCTGAGCCCTCTGATGGGGACGCGGAGGTGGAGCCCAGTGACTCGGATGAAGAGGACTCGGAGGCTAAAGGTAAGGAGAATGAGTAATTTACAAAATCACGTTACCGAATTGGCTCGAAAATAAATTATAACACCGCACGCGTCGATCTTCAAGGTTAAGCAACGATCCGTGGCTGGGTCACCTTTCATTCAGACACCCCATATCTCGGAAAGTACGTTAAGCCGTTGGTCCCGGCTGTCATTTGTAAATCTTTGACAGATGTTTTTATTTATTTTTATTACGAAATGGGCCTGCTCTTGACCTCGATCACGCCTGATGGAAAGCGGTAGATGAGGTCTATGATGGAACGAGCGTGCCCAGAAGATGCCTGTTCACTCTTGTAAAAGGCAGACTGGTTAAATGTGGGAATGCTACTGGTAGTCAGTGGCCCGAAAGTTTGACAACCAGAATTACCTTGGAATATCGTGTTTTATCCAGTAACTAGGTTTTGGAGGTCCAGATCTAGGCAGTCCATGTTAAATACTGGCAAAAAAAAAAATCTTATTAGCATAAGAAGAATAAATCAGAATAAGAAGGAAATAATTTTATAAAAGAGATTTGTAATAATTTTGGTGTGCTATAAAATTATATTCTATCTACAATCTCCAGGTCAACGCGTCCTCTCAGCGCAACTAGCAGCTTTAAGCGAAGACATCGACACCAAAGCCCGTCTGATCGAACAGCTGGAACTGTCCCAACGCCGCCTTGCTGCGCTGAAGTCGCACTACGAGACCCGCCTGGATACGTTACACCACCAGATCAAGGCCACCAATGATGAGAAGGATAAGGTGCTGGCTTCGCTTGGTAAGTAACACTGGTTGTTTTATGTCTCTTTTTCCACGGCTCATGTCACGAGATGCCTTAGAAGGACATACACTGGCCTTGTTGATAATGTAAATAAATTAATGTAAGCACTTGTTATGCGAAACTTGGCGAGTACGTGACGGCGCCAAGTTTTCACTCGTCGTTCGTTTGTCCATCCACCTGGAAAGTGTCCCACAGTATACTTACCGACACGAGATCTACACACCAGGACTCGTTTGTTCCATCAGCCATCAGTCCTTCGACAAACATGGCCGTCCTACTGCCACTTAAGCTTACTTACTCTGGAAGCTATGTGGGTAACTCCAGTTCTTTTCCAGACAATTCCTTTCGGATCTTTTCCTTCAAAGAAACTCCGAACATATCTAACCGAATGTCTTTACTGTTTATTAACTACCCTCCTGTTACCCTTCAGCAACACAAGCATCCCCTCCAAGCGAGAAACTAAAGCGCGTAAAGGACGAGTACGAGCGTCGTGTAGCGGGCATGTCGCGGGAACTGAAGCGGCTTCAAGCGGCGCAGCGGGAACACACGCGGTTACAGCGCTCGCAGCAGCAGACAGCGCAACAGATCAATACGTTGCGGTCGGAGCTGCAGAATATGAAGAGGGATAAGGTAAAGTGGAAACAGTACACAGAGTGACTGGTAATTAGTGACCGATACTTAAACACGTGATTGTACTCAAGATAACAAACAACTTTCCCAAAGAAACATTTTTTTTCATCACGTGTTAAGTATCGGTCAATAATTACTAGTCACCCTGTATAGTTTAAGGCTCTCTTGCACCACCAAACATAATTCTACCTTAATGCTAGACATAATTCTCTCTCACTTTTGTTTAACGATGGGTGACAGAAACAAAGATTCTTTTGAATACGTTTAGCGCTTTACTTATTTAGTGAGTCCAAGCGAGCTTAAATCACCGTAAATTTTCGAATCAGGCCGACCAATACGCTTCGCAGTGCCCGCGTCACTTTTAGTGTTGAAGAAACGACGGCAAAAATTAGACATTGGGCCGTGAAAAAAAACTACAGCTAGTATTTTAATATGATGAAACGCCGCATGCGCCGTCCAACGAAATGGCCAACTTTACGCCTGAGAAACAAGTTCGTGGTTGTGAGAAGCAAAATTAATGCTACGAGCATTCATTTTGAGCTTGTTTGACGCAGAGGTTATTGCCATATATCGTAGTGTCTATCTTAATAAAAAGATGTAATGTAGAAAAAATAGTAATACAGTTTAACGGCTTGTCAGCTCTTTACGATAAAATAAATTATTACTTTACAGGTCAAGTTAGTACAACGCATGCGCGAGGAGGCTAAACGACACGCTCAAGCCGAAGCTGTTCGAGCTAAAGAGGTTAGTTCTATATCGACTTATAGTTATTGCAACATTTAGATTAAGGCCCGCTTGCATCACGAATCGCTAAACGCGTTTAATGCAGAACGCATTTAAAACATCGTTCTGTTTCTGTCAATCGTTTAAAGATGACAGAGACAGAATGATGTATGAAATATGTTTAGCGTTAAACGCGTTTATCGATTCGTGGCGGAAGCGGGCCTAAATATATATACTTACGTTAAAACTTAATCTACGACATGCTTATAATTTGTTAATTCACAAGCTGTTGATTCGTTCTTGCTGTACAGTGTATAGTCGTCAAGTTTTGTACTTGATAATTAAATCGAATTTATTTTCTTAGGTGGCACAACTGCGCAAAGAATCTCGTAAGAACGCCAACTTGATACGATCACTAGAAGCTGAGACCAAGTTGAAAGAAGCGGTAAGTTTAATCAAAAACATAATGTGTGTGTGACTTAGGTACCTTCGCTCGCGTTAAAAAAAAGTCTCTTAAAAGAATTTATAATTTTTATTAATCTACTAATTAAAAGACAGAACTTGTATTTTTATTGAACACTTCCTATTTCATTCTCAACTAATTTCAAGTTTTTAATAAAAAATATAATGTTTACAATCACAAAACTAGACAGAAACTCAACTAAGTAGATGAAATTAAAATACTGTAGGTGCGGCAGCCCTATCGCTTGCGAACGTACCGCCCGGCTGTAGGTAATTATTTCAAGGACAGGGCCGAGTCACAATACTGTATATATTTATACTGTGATAAATTATAATCTGAATATAGACCGCACTATTAAATGTTATTTTCTGTGCAGGTGTTAAAGCGTAAACAAGAAGAAGTGTCGTTACTGAGGCGAGGACATCGCGACAAGCTGAGCAGCCGCGCGGCGGGCAGGTTACATGGTAAGTGCAGTAGCACCTATTTATATTCATTCTTATCAGTTCATCAATGCGAGCATTTTCGTAGAAACATCTTGTGAAGGGGCAGAGCTAATAATCCCAAACTATTATTCTGCTTTTTGAGGCGGAAATAATTTTATTAAGATAACAATATTGAGCGTGTTACTGCAAGTTCAACTCTGTGCTGACCCGAACGTTTCAAATACAATATCTCCCTCAAAGTCCTTTTATGGTATTTTAAATTTTCACGGTCGATAATACGTCAGGAAATTCTGAAGTCTTATGACATGTAGGTTATGTTGTATCTCTAATGTCACCCCGTATTCATAAACATGACTTTAACAAAGTTGACAACATTTATGATGCCCTGATAATTGACAAGATTGCCCCTTCCACATAATATCATCCTATATTTGACTCCTTAACAGACCGGAACCGCTCCCGTAAAAGCACCTCGTACCGCGAAGGCTGGTCCCGCCTGGAGTGCTGGGTGTCGCGCGCATGCGCCGCGCGCTGCACGCTGGGCGAGCTGGAGGCCGCGCTCGAGCGCCTGCTGCAGCAGCGCGAGCGGGCGCGGAACACCGACCAGGAGCCTGACGCCAAGCATCTGCTGCGCTACTTGAGAGAGTCCATCGCTGATACTCAGGCGCAGATCATGCAGATAGAGGTATTATTATATACGTTTGACCGTATTAAGTTTCGCTAACAAATTAGTTGGCAAAACTCCACAGACTTGATCAATATCAAATCATGATAAAGCCTAATGAGAAGATGTAAAGCCAACCTCGTGAAGTGGGACGACACTAGGGTGTGGATATGGATCTGCTTCACAAACTATGTTTCGCTGCCTGTGACGACCCTCTGTGCCCTAGAAGATGCAATCAACATGACCTCTGCGCTGCCACCGACAACGCTGTGGAAGTGGCGTAGTTTATAGCCAATTCAATTTACAACACTATCGTGCCCGCAAAACAAGAAAGACGATGATGAAACAAAAATGAGATTTTGGAACTCATTATTTCCCATTGATTTTGCGGGACAATTAAACTGATTAGTGGTCGGATTTTCATGGGACTTTTTTATTGAGTTCCTAGAGGTGTAGAGAAAGTAAAAAAATAAATAGCGAATTTCAAGTGTTCATAAACGAAAAAAAAAGGGATATAAAAATAAGATTTTTTTTTTAACTTCTCCACAGCTCTAGAAACTTAATAAAAAAAGCCCCATGAAAATCTGACCACAATAAACCTCGTTCCACCTTAGTCTAATTGCACTCGACTAAACCTGCAACTCTAAGTGCAGAATCCCACGTCTCTTCCCTAAATTAACCTCAATTTTTCTGTCTCAGGAGGAGAACGACGAGAACATGCTCCCTCGTCTGCTGGACCACATCGACTCTGTCGAGGCAGGTCGCTACTCCCTGGAGCGCCTGGCCGCGCTGACGCTGCAGCACGCGCAGGACGCCGCGCGGAACCTCAAGATGTTGCAGGACACGCGCGCGCAACTCAAGGAGGTAACAATAAGTTTTCAAGCCTCAAAATACCGATAAATAAAAGTTGTGCATTTGATATTGAGGAAATTATCAATCAAATCATTTATTAAAAAGATCATAAAAGCCAATTTGTTAGTAATACACTTCACACACACACATCTTAATCACTATTTACATACATATATTTGGAAAATTTTGGTAGTAATTACTATTACTAATAATGTCAAAATCGTTAATAATGCAATAATCAGATATTATGCAATAATTAAAAGAAACATTATTTCAAGGCACGATTGATGAAATTATTGTTTGGCAACAATTTTTTTCCAAGAATTAGGTACTGATATATTTGTGTTATGTATGGTGTTTTTAAATCTATTTTTTCTCTCTTTTTCACCTACAGCTAGAAGAAAGTTCAGAGCGTACAGCGAGTGCACTCCGGATAGCGGGCACCGAAGACCAGAACCTGAACCCATGGGGCGGTGTGCCGGCCGCACTACACGCTTTACTCGCACATGTGTCCTCCGGCACATCTACGCGATCCGTATCGCCTGTAGACAGGTAACAAATCAAACACAGACGAACATACATGACAGAAAAGAAACAAAATTTCATTATGCGCCTTAAACGACCATCACTCAGACACTTTCCACTAAGACGGCCCGAACGGAGGCTTGTGGGAATCGACCAATCAAACTTATTGACATTACGTCACACGCTGCTGCTATGATTGGACGAATTTTAAACGTCCTCTCTCCGCTCCACTCGTTTCCGCTTTCGTAGAAACCTAGCTTAATGCTGCGACGCATGGGTGCTGGTTTTTTTTAGCAATCCCTTAGGGTGAATTTCACCGATGGAACTGAACGCGATCAGCCCATCTGAACCGCGTTCAGGAATTGTCAGAACAGTGTATTAATTGCGTTTAATGGTGGTAGCTTTTGAACGCCGTTTAGATATACTGATCACGTTCAGTGTAATTAGTAAAATTCACCCTAGCTAGTTTAAATATACCTGTGTTCCAAAACAACCTGACTACATATAAATAATACAAGTGTAATTACACCGTCAGTTATTGGCACAGTGCGCAGCATGAGTCGCGACCTAACGGCGTGCGCGAGACCAGCACGGCGCCTACGTCGCCGCCCGACGACAACACCAGCTCGCCCTTCCAGAGGAACACGTTAGTTTACAATATTTGATTTAAGCATAATTCGCCCATAATATGCCCACTGCTCGGGAACATTCCTTATGGGCTGGGCCGTAATCCACGTCTCGAGCCCATGAGCTTACTTTTTTAACCGACTATAAAAAGGAAAAGGTTAGAGGTTAAAGGTAGGAGGAAGCGGACCCCAACGTAGCCGAGGAAAGGCTGGGCAGATGATGAATGTACGAATGTATGTTAACCGTCGTCCCCTTGTCCCTCAGCCCCCGTCGCGGCTCAGTCCGGCTGCGCGACCTGGGCGTGATCGGGCGCGAGGAGGATCCCATGACGCAGTCCATGGTGGAGCCCACCTCGCCGCGCCCCATACCGCTCAGCCGCGTACCCAGCGCGCCCGGCAGTCTCAGGTACACCCTCACCTCACACGGTGTAAATAGAGGAATTACATTCATCCCAAAATTGAAATTTTATAAAACTTGTAATTAACCCTACCACCCGCAGAGGTCTCCAGCCGCTGAGCAGCACAGTGGGCGCGCTGTCGTCTCCAGTAGCGGGCCGGCGTCCGCCCGCGCCGCCCGAGTCCCCGCGCCCCCCCCGGCGGCACCACAACCTGACCAAGCCCGCCTCCTTGTACGTATACACCACCCCGCTGTACATACCCTAGGGAGACAGATGGCGGTATGATCTGGTACACGAACGGAATGAAAAGGTTCGATGACAGTCCTGGTGGCCTACCATGACGACTTAAACCAGGAGTTATTCCAGTGTGGGAAAGAGACAGAGCTATACAGGTCGTCTAGCGCCTTCTCTTTCCCACATTGGTTCAGAACCTCTAATTTTGCATCACTCTAAATGGCACGTACACTGACCTTATTGGTTGAGGTTCTTCAGAAGGGTCGGGTGCGTACACGCATCCTGCGTGCGTGTATGACCTGGTGTATGAACGTGGATGTGCGAAAGGAGTATAAAAGGATGGTAGCAAGCGGAGTTCTGTGGTTTCTGCCTGAGTTTATGATAAATATAAAAATTACATGTACAAATGTCACGTACTTTTGACAGGCATCGCTTAACCTTTTCGTTCCGCAACTGTACAGATACTACAAATATGTGACGTATTATATTTTTCTGTTTCTTATTTTAAATACTCGCTTAGGATTGATCATCACAATCTGTAGTTGTTCGTTGTAAGCGTTTCAAAGGTGTTGTCAATGTTTTATTTTTATTATGAAATCTGATAATTATATTTTTTTATGATTGGGAATTGGTTATAACTTTATTTTTTAGGGCTGATTTTTCACTCGTCTTGATGTCTTAATTCGAACCACATTTTTACGTTTTAAAAAACTATCATACGTTAATATTATTCCTGAAATAAAAGATATCTGTCGATGAAAAAGTGGTCCAAAGTAACTTATTTAACAATCAAATGAAAGCTTGAGTAGTTAGAAATATGTCTGTCTCTTTCACTCTGGTATATGTGCGAAATCGCGTCCCTTTCTGCATGGTACACTGCTTGGGTATATGTGCTACACTCTAGTTGGTGTGAGGTAGACATTTCTGTAATTTTATTTAGAACTGGAACATCTATCTGTACGTTATTTATAGAAAGAATAATGTTGACTACAGGTTTTCCTAAAAAAAAATACTTTGATATTTTCATCTCTCTCGCTCGCACTAATTTCGAGTAAAAGACATGATAAACTAAACACATGACATTGACGGTCACAAAAAAACCGGGTGATTTTGGAAGTAAATTTCCTTGTGTTGTCTCGCTCCCACGCTTTATGACCACGCTACGAATATTGGCGTTTATACCATCATTTCTAAGTCCATTTTAAGAAAACCTGTAGTACTCTTTACCGTCTAGTTATATGTGCAAATTAACACTCGTCTTACCCCGTATTTCTTTAAAAAAAAATTAAAGTTCGTTGAACTAAAACTGACTTAAGGGAAGTTTGACCCCCGAATGTATTTTATTAATTTAATCCCAGGCCGGCTAAAGTGCTATTGGGTTCTTCCATTAAAAACTCAGCAGACGCCCAGAGCCTAAATTTATTCCCGATTGATGACAATAAGTTCGCCTCTCATTGTATAGAAACCTTAGTATAATCTATCGGTTTGCACATACAACTCCCCGGGTACCGGTGATGGCGCTCGGTGGGTGGGCCGGGCGTGCGCCTGACGCAAGTTTCTGTCGCAGCCTGCTGACCGAGCTGTCCATAGTGGAGGACTGACACCCCCCCGCCCCCGCCGCGCCCCACGCGTCGCCCGCCCGCGTCCTACGACGCTCTGCATGCTTACTCCTTATTTATGGCTTCTTCTACGTATTAATGACTCTATATCGACGCCTTCTTTCATGGTTTTGGAGGTGAATGTGGCATTTTCAAGTATTATTTGAGAATTGCAAAGTGAGGTTCTAATTTAAGTACAGAATATTAATGTGTTAGAATTTTTTATTTATATTATATAAATAACAAGGCTCGTAATAATACTTGTAAATTAATCACGCATAATTTCTAAAACCATGAAAATATCGGGTTGTATTTACTACTAAATAAAGTCGGCGAGGCAGTGTTAAATAAGCTATGCAATTATTTACAAATGCGTTCGTATTATACGTACGTACGCTGAAAATACATTATATAACTATGTGAATAAACACTAGGATTAAGCTAAAATATTTAATGTTTGACTCGAAACTTTGAAATGTAAAAAAGTACAATATTTTAGGCTCTAAACATAGGTACGGGTATCGAACCAAAAATGTCTAAAGACGCTTGATACCGCTTAGATTTTTCTACGCAGCTGCGATTTGAACTTTTCTGTGATGATCTTACGATCTAATTTTGTATAACTAAATTATCTTCCAAGCTTCAGTGTAGTTTTAAGGGAACTTTTGCATTTAAGAAGTGCATAAAATGTTAATTAATAATACTAATCCAAAGGAATTGTTTAGCTTCTTGCATTTTACTGTATTATATCGAAATAGTTTCTAAGTATATCACAAGTGTAACGTAAGCTTTAACTCGGCAATTGGTTATAAAATACATATTACATACTATACAGATGCTTGTCTTATTAATTTTCATCAAAAGTGCACGCGTACAGTCGCGGACTAAAAATGTTGATCAGAATTAAAATTCAATTTGTTCTAAACTATGAACGATGAGGTTGATTTCGGTGTTACTTTTTTTAACTGAAAAACACATCTTCCAAAGGTAAACTTTGATTGTATAGAATTCTTTTTTTTTCCAAAACATAATTTTTTAAGCATTTTAATATCACCTATCTGAATGGAAATTATCATGCCAACAGCCAAATAACTGCTCCTGCATTTTTATTTCGCAATATTTTCATTTAAACCGAAATGTCTTACCAATTGGACCTTGGGGTGGTGAACATTTTTATTCTTTGACTGCACTTGTGCCTCTCCAGTTGAGTTAACGAAGCATTCGATAAATTATCAAGTCAAATATTCGTATAGTTTGTAATATAAGAGTACAGTGTATGTACCAAGTATATGTATATTATGTAGGCACAATAAATAGATGCAATTCAGCTTGTGTTTTGTTTGCTACCGGCATGACGCACCCCCGCTATATACTGCATGATGAAGCATTTACAACAATATACACGGTGGGATGGACATCGCCTGGGGGGTTACTATGACGTCAAGAAGCAGGAGTACTTCCAGTGTGGGAAAGCGACAGAGCTATACAGGTGGTCTAGCGCCATCTCTTTCCCACACTGGAATTACTGCTGTTAACAAAAACGAATAAGCTGACCTGATTTTGACAGTTTAGGTATACATATATGATTTGTCTTTAATGTTCATAATACTGGGGCACAGACCTCCTCTTTTTGCGAGGTATAGTTATAGCACTTTTATGTCATGTGCTGAATCCTTGGTAAAAGTTTTGTGTGACGATGTCCTTCCACCGTGTATTGATATTAAATTAGACAAAAGTTTGACGAAATTGTATATGGGCTAAAAATATCATTTATAGCCCATGAACTGTACGATAAACATTTTGGGATAATTTCTAAATATTAATGAAAACAACAACAAAATTAAATGAACCATAAACACAGTTACAAGGATTTTTGCCGCTCGAGAACATTGACAGCAGGCGAAAAACAAAATGGCGATGACGCGGACAAAGATCCTTGTACAGCTAAACAATATAAAGAAAACAAATCGTTAGTATTCCCCATGTGCATGGATTTTAATCACTCCATATTCTTATGAATTCTTCAATATTTTTTTGTGCTAATAAAACAGAATGAATATCTTATTTTTGTAAACTAACTTCTATTATAAGCCTTTATAGACAAGCGTAGTATTTGCACCAGATTTTTATAAGTGGCACTAGCAAAGAGTTTAGTTACACACAATCCACATGCAATTGTTTTTAACAATTATTATAGCATTTTATCCTAAAAACACCAGTAGAAAAACACATGACAATCAAGTAACAAGTAGATGAAAATTCATATCAAGAATAGTTTTGCGCTTCGAACCAAAGACATTGTAAGTATCTTTTTTTGTGTTGTGGTCCATGTTCTCATTTGTAATCCATCCCCATGGCATGGCTACATTGTGCCCCATCATGGCCCATTGATCCATTAGTTTTGTTGCTACATTTGATGTTGTGATGTCCTATTAATAGTCTAAAACTCCTAGCTTTTGGAATTCCTTAACGAAAATTCCATTTTTAAAATTCATATGGGAATAATCAAAATGTGATCATTTTAATCCAATCCAGCCTCCAGCAGTCTATTTCTGCACTAAGGCATCCCCCAAGTTACGCCATAATATTCGGCTATTCTTACAAATTCCATTTATCATTTAAAACCAAATAAATCGATCTAATAAATTAATTGAAACATCATCGTCATCTCTATTAAAATAAAAATAATAAAACAAACTTTTTAATACCAAACGAAGGACCAACTTGACCTGAATGCCATTTCAGTTAACTTGAGCACATCGTGACTATTACAGATAGGAGGAAATTTGAAATGTCTTAAGGGATATTGAGTATGCTGTTTGATTTTCAAATTTCGGTGATGAGCCTAACGTTGCAAATCCAATACCTTAAGGCATTTCAAATTTCCGCCGTCAATATGTTTTAAATTGGGTTTAAGCACGTCTCACGGGTACTAACTACTTCACAATGTTCACGCTAAGCCGGCCACGGCTTCTTCATGTACCATCTTTACCTCCCATGTTCCCGCTTGCTAACTGACTCACTAACGCAGAGAGCCGAGCGCGGCGGTGGGCACGCCGCCCGCGTCGCCGGGCGCGTCGCGACGTGCGCGAGATGACGACGTGTTCCTGAGGCTAGCTGGCGCAGGAAATGATAACACGCCGCAGGGAGTTGTCAAGGAGATTCTTTTGAAGGTGGGTAATGTGACTTCTGATGTTTCCTTGTTAGTGTCTTTATCCCAATTGATTTTGGGTCGGCCATTAGGCGCTATCCCTAAATTCACTCCTTAGGCATAATATAATCTACCACACATTTCATCCGTCTATTCTTTGGTCTTCATCTCTTTTATGGATGGCAATACATATAGTTTCACTTAAAAGGGGTGTGTTAATAGTTGTCTATGTCTTGTTTAGCGAGTAAGCGGCAGTGGCGGTAGCAACACAGGTGCGTGGCTGCAGTGCACGCACGTGGCCGAAGGACACGCGGGCGCAGCACTCGCGCTCGCATCCACCACGCACATGCTGTACAGCGGTGGAGTGGGTGAGCAAAAAGATAGTCTCGCTAAAAACACTTCTCCTAAATTATTGGAATCAAATAAACTAGCTCCCTATTAAATTTGCGGCTGTTCTATCTCATTCTTAATATGCAGGAGGAAAGCGAAAATTTCTTTTTTTTTTATTTTATGTTTTTATCACTACACAATTTTTATCAAGTTCTCTATCTTTGAATTGCTACATAATTAAGTATTTAAATTGATATATTTTGTCACATCAAAAACCACCAGTACTATATTTTTTTTACAACAGCTGTCTAACCGTTTTCTCTCTTGTCCTCTAGACCGCACAGTCCGCGGCTGGGACTTCACAGCCGGCACAGAGGCGTGGCGCGGCTGGTGCGGCGGCAGTGTGGGAGCCCTAGCAGCTGGCGAGCCTGATGCTAGAGGCTCACGGCTTGTACTGGCTGCCGCAGGAGCAGCTGTCAGGATGTTTGATACCAGGTCCAGGACGCCCGTCACTACGCTGTGGTAAGGAGAAGTCTGTTTTTATCCCCATTTGACTATGTGTCATTTTCGCGGACTAGTATGTTATATCCACCAACTGAGCACGGAGATGTGTTAGCGCTGACACTCTACGCCCTCGTACTCACTATCTACGCTATCTTTGAACTGTTTATAAAATCCGCAACGCCCACTTTTTTCCTGATGTCCGTAGATGGACCTCCACAAATTTGTCAGTTTAGACTAATTTTATATCATTTTCCTTTACTTTAAACTAATAATAAAAAGTAAATAGTTTCCGAGGATCTTCTTTGGTTGTTGATCTTTCTCCCTTTATCTACCAGGTCGTCAGGCGCGACGGGTCCATGTCCCGCCAACCGCGGCGTGGGCGGCGAGGTAGCGGTCACGGCGCTCGCTCTCGCACAGAACCATCGGCTGTACACCGCTGCAGGAGACAAACTGAGGCTATGGGATCTGCGCATGTAAGTAATAATACAGGTTGTAAGGGTCAGCCCTCCGCACACCGACAGGGTGCATTCAGCTCCTTATTTTGAATCATAATTATTCAACCGGAATTTGTCTCAGGATTTTTTTTTATCGTTTGTTCAGTTACTGCTCCTTTGTTTCAATGTAAATTTGCATTATCTGTACGCAGCACTCCATGTATGTAAATAATATGGCTAAAATAAAACATAAACCTACAATGGATGTTGAATTACTCTAACGAACGACGCGTGAAATCAACTGTTCATTTCCAGCCTAGCTACAGAGTTCATCGAACTCGTCAATGCGCTTGCCGTTCGCTACGTGCGTTTTGCCACAATAACGATACATTGCGTATGAGGAAATAAAACTAATCAAATTTATGGGATTCCCATAACATTCCTGAAATTATTTCTTGAATTTGAATTCAGTATATATCTTAGTATGATATACTGAATCCATCAGTCTGCAGAGGGCTGTCCCTTACACCCTGTATTTCACATACCTATAAAGTTTTGGAATTTTATGGGATTACTTATGATACATCTTCTGACTCGACACGAACTTGATTTTTGTTACGACTGAAGTTTTCATTCGACTAATCTGGTGAAATAGAACTGCAAAGTCATATTCATTTATCCTATATAAATTGTCAGTGCTTTGAACTGTTACCTTGTCATCAACGAGTTACTTCGCTGTCAAGATCTCCAAGGCACTAATGGATCTTGACTCTAACTGTCGGTTTCGCCTTGGCACTGTTACATGTTAAATTCTTTTGTTGATCTTCAGAATATACCCATTCTGAAGATCAACAAAAGGATTTTAATCATTGAAATCCTTAAATATGTGTTGTTATGCTGCAGGATGGAGTGCGTCTGCAAGCTGTGGACGGGCCACGCGGCAGCGGTGATGTGCCTGAGCGTGGGGCGCGCGGCAGGCGGCGACCTGGTAGCCACCGGCTCCAAGGACCACTATGTACGAACCCTGGACATGCTGCCACAAGATAATGGTATGTTTAGTATTGAAAATAGGGATCTTAAATGCTCATGAAAAAATCTAGCCTGCTCACAAGATAATTTTTGACAATAACTTTTTATCTGCCTTTCAAGACCGTTCGCTGCTAATGTCGTGCAATGTAATCTCTCATACTTATCTTCATCGCTATGGTTTACTGCGACGTGACGTAAAGACGGCCACTGTTGACCGACGTCATCATCAATTTAAATACAATTTAGGACGATTTCAGTTCTGATATCGTCTGTTTTCGAGATCTACCCTCGCAATGTTTGCTCCAATCTTAGTTTTTCGAGCAGTTTTGTCTCATTTTACATCTCAATGATATGAATATGTCGTGTCTTGAAATTGTAGGTAGTTGGGAAGCAAGTAACCGCTGGCTGCTAGAGCCGCCGCACTACGACGGAGTGCAAGCTCTAGCGCTGTGCCACGACGACGCAGCGCTGTACAGCGCTTCACGAGACACCAGCCTCAAGCGCTGGAGTCTGACAGACCACACGCTCACAAATGTAAGTCGTACTGAAGTTAAAGCTGCCTACTACAATTTATCATAATTACTATGGCGTCTCGTTCCGTATAAATCTCAGAATCGAACATTTACTTGTTATTATACTGTGTTTCTTTACCCCAGGGCGTAATGAACGCACACAAAGGCTGGGTGACAGGCGTGTGTGTAGTCGGCACCGGGCAGAACACTCTGGTGGCGAGCTGCGGGCGCGACGCCGCGCTGCGCGTGTGGAGCGCCGGCCTGCGCCCCGCCGCGCCGCCCGCGCAGCTGCCCGACCTGCCGCACGCCCTGCGCGCGCACCCCGACCCCCACCACACGGCGCTCTACACGGCCGGCAAGTGAGTATACTGTGCACACAAACTAACTGACTTTCATGTCATTTTAAGGGCGTTATATAAACTAATCATGGAAAGTAGACTGGATATCACATAAAAATATAAGAATATCTAGAAATATAATAAACATTTCTGATTAATGTGATCACTAATGGTCCGTTTTATTTTAATAGTAACTGGGACTAATATAGAATGACAAATCAGTGATAATAATCATTGTTTAATATTTTGTTTCTCTCATCTTTTAGATACCACTTCTGTATAATTTTAAACTAATAATTCTTGTAACTCTAGAAAGCGTTTGTAATTTGAAAAGTAACAATGTCGTAATAAAGATAAGAGTAAGTATCGTTGACAGAAGAGCACTTATTATTAATACAGGGTAGAAAAAACATCGACGCACAAACGGTACACAAATTCAGCACATGAATCTAGAACTCCGGGGAGCTTAAATTTTTTAGACGGTTCTTCAAACAAAAACACATTTTGAGCGTGTAGGTATTGCACTTTTGTAGGTCACAGTTGTCTTTTTTAATAACCTACGAAATTTTTGACGCTGGGGGTTTTACATTTATGTGCATGAATACATAACCAATGGTAACCGTTTGTTCGTCGAAGTCCCTTCCACCCTGTATTTTTGTAATGTATTGAAAAAACAAGATGACGGTGTTAGTACCGATTTTGACCACGCGCCTGAAGATCCTTGTACGACTATAGTATGTTGGTAACCCGTGAGTGTGTTGCAGCGGCGGCGAAGTGCGCGCCTGGCGGATCACCGTCGAGCAGTGAGCGACCACAGGTGCATACACACACATACAAACATACATATATTTTATAAAACTATCCATAACGATACATACATGCAAAATGTTAGTACATATTTTATGTGCACATATCAAGTGCCGGCAGACCTGGCTAAGCACGGTTTTCATTGCATTACAAATATTTATACTGCATTGACGATTTTGATCCGAACATCTAAACATATGGTTGTATCTGGGAAAGTTCAGTTTGCCCAACAACTTAAGACATTTTTAGGAGAATTCAATAGTAGTAATTCAAAGATCCACTTTATTAACACTTGTATAAAGTTGAGATTTGTTGAATTGGAAAAAAACATCAGTTTTAAACATTATTGGCGTTGAAATAAATTGTAAACAAATATCTTAAATCCCTAAAATTTTAAATTATGTTGTCACACACACAACCCATTTATTCATATTTTGAATAACTGCCAAAGAAAGTTCACCTGAACCCACACAAAAATGGTAGGTATCTACACAACCAAGCACTTTCCAACTACACACACTCCTACAACCAATATTTTGTACCATAGCTTTAGATGTCGCTAAATTATCACTAACCAGAGCAAAGCCGAGTGTAATACTTGTTACATTTACGTATTTTATGTATGAAACATCATATTCACGTATTTGTATCGCATAATAATATCATTTCTTCTGTAAGAGGCTAGGTAATAGTTTCATTACTCTGGATAGAACGGCAACTAATATACTTAGCTTGTTCATGTAGTTTTGATTTTCAATCATCAGCGCTAAACTATAAAACTATTCTTAGGACTTAATAGGAAACATCTTTTTTTTTCTGGTATAATGGGTGTAAAAATACCCTTAACGAAGCTGAAAAGCACTTGTACTGTTACCGGTAATGTGATCATATTTTTTTTTGTGCTGGAACATACCTGGGAATCTTCTAGTTACTAGCCCCCCCGCTCTGGGCGGAGTGGGAGGGAGTGTCAGACTTTTACCGACTACAACCCATCCATGTTCCTTCTGCATGTATTGGGGGTCAAAGTTCCAACTTTTTCACTAGTTTTTTCTTTATAATGCAAGTTTTTAATGTTATAGTTTTACTTTGAATACCTCCTTGACCCCTGTACTATTCAATGTATCCATCAGCAAAATGTTTTGAGTTTGTTGCATTCAACCCTACTGTAAAACGTAGTTTTTCGCCCTAAAAAAAGGCTTTTCACAGCAATATTTTTTTTTACGTAGAGTTTTCAATCTGATGTACAGAATGCTTAGTTGATGGTTTCGTGAAGGTTCCAGACAGTAAGTAGTCATTGGTAGTATTAGGCAGGTGGCGTCCTGTAGTTTTTGGGTTCTGGGTTCTGTATTTTTTCCCTTCGTGGGGGAATAGAGTGAATTAGTATGTAGTACTAGACAAAGTACTGTATTATCTTTAAAGTTAAATGTAGAAAAACGCCAGCAATTTACACACCGTCAAGCGGTGTAACCTTTCTATTTAACTAGGCGTAGACAATATTATAGTTAATGCGTACCCCTAGGAATCTCGCATTCTTTTTAGCAGTCTTATTCATAAAAATGTGTGAATAACTACTAGGAGCAATTAGATCTCATCCGACGACTGGAAGCAGACTTCAGCAACTCAGGCTGTACGCATTACCAACGAATAGTGTGATATTTTGGTGTGTCGCACCGTACGCTTGCGCACGCGCCGCCGCTTCACCCCCACTCACTCACACAGGCAAAACTGCGCTTCGCTCTTGACTTACCATTTTAAACAGGGTCAATTGAAATGGGGGGATAAACTGAGACAAACTTTGAAAAGATATTCATGTGTTGTTTGTATGATAACAAGGTGTCAAAATTGATCATTTTGAATTTAATAAAAAAATGGAATTCCGTAGTTACAAGCAACAAATAACAATTAATTTAATTAGCATAATAATCCCTTTCAATGTTTCTCTCTGTTCACCTCTGCGTCCCTATTCACTACATTTTAACTAAACTCTTTAATCTAAAAGCCCTGATAAGCAGTATTCTTTACATCAACTCAAAATAATATAGTTGGTGTAAAACTTCAACTGCTGGTAAAAAGAGTACATCCCTTCAATTTATCAATCGATGTTTTTCCTGTGAGTGTTTCCCTGTTTTAACCTTGTTGTTTTTTCTACAGCTTTCCTTTTAAATACTAACAGTTTTCTACCATTTTTGATGTTAATAACATGTACCTAATTGGTTGTACAATAATTATTTTATTTATTAACCTAAGCTTTAAATGTTGTGAGTAGTTTTCTTAGCTGTTTTCATCCTGAATCTTACCCCTAGATATAAATAGTTATTTAAAATATATCATAATTAATTATTGCTACTTACCAACTTTCGGTGGAAAAACTAAAATATATATTTTCTTAATTTCTGTGTGTCAAACCCTATTTTTTTTATATGCTGCTAGCAAAGGGTGGAGTCACAATATTGTAATAACGCAAAAAGATTCAAAAATACATTTTGTAATTACTTCATCTGCACTAATACGCTCACAAAAAATCTGAATTCAAATTGTGCTTCCACTGTCATTATTAGGACGTCACCACCTTATCGACGCAGATCAGCATATGCCGATCAGAAAGAACTTGATGTCCATTCTTCTTTTGCTTAACGTGTCGATGACAATTCAGATTGAGTCAGCCCAAAATTTGGCGACGAGTTTGGCACTTTCAGTAACGTCCATCAGCTTTGCAAATAATAGGACCGGCTGTATACGATATTAAGTGTCCTACCAATTGTGGAGCAGCACTACAAACGATGGGACGCATTTCTATTCAATAAAAGCGAAAAGATCCACGCTGGGTCGTGTCGCGTCGTCAGAACCAAAACGTACACGTGGACATTAACGGCTTGGCTTAAATGGCTCTTTCAGACCGGCTCTAGCTATCCCGCGTCGATAAGTGTAGTAACCACCTTATCCTTACTAACAACAATCACCAACAACCACACATCAACTACAACCGCCATCCCCTCCCCAGTGACGGGCGCATCCGCTGCTGGGTCGTCCGCAAGAGATGACCAGCCCCCGCGTGCCCGGCCGGCTCGCCCGCGCCGCGCACGCCAACCACCCCGACGCATGCAGTGTACCCCGCGCGACCACAGCGCAGGGCTTGGAGGTGACTGCGGGGATACTATCGCCGTACACATGCTTGTAGATGACAATATGCTTATTATGAAGGTACAATTTGAACTGACACGGACAATACACTGAAAGTATGCAGGTGTTATGGCAGTCTATCGTATGTACAGATGTCTGCATTATTTCGGATCATTTTGCTTAAACATTTAATACTACAGAAAGGAGGTCTAAAGATCAATAGTGAAAACCAACATTCAGGGGTAGTCGTTGTTATACAGCATACAAGTGGGGTGATGAATATTTTAAGCTGGATTTGTAATATCTTTAGTGTCGTCTCGCTCTTACATTTTATGACCGTAATACCTCCAACCTCTTTGTAATGCAGGCGTCCGTATTAAGAGTCAAATTATACATTCTTATGAAAGTATGTACCTATTACTATGATGTAAGTGCAAGGATCATTTAGCTCTTGAATGGCATCAATGTGTCGTTTGTGAAATTGTATTGGAATATCAAGATAGCGCCATTCGTACCAATTTTTGCCACGTGCCAATAGATCCTTGTACTGTTGTGACTCGTGATAGTTTGTAGAAACAGTTGAATTATAGCTTAGGTAAGCAGAGCCCTAGAAAAAAAGGAGGCATGAATCTATGTTTGTCGTCCAGTAGAATAGATTGTTGCAGAGTTCGATGGCCTAAGGGACTGCAAAAGGAATGATGAAAATATAAAAATACATTTTAAAAGACAACTTCATCTCGATAGTATCTAGTTAGCGAATGTTTGATCTCTAAAATTTATAAATATACTGAAAAGAACAAATTGCTTAAGAGATTAATAAATCATACAACGATTCTTCACGAAAACGAAAGATGGCAGCACTATTATAGGATTTATTTTCTAAAGACATATCTTGAATATTATGTTAAATACTTTAAATGTTTTATTATTTTCTAATCGAATTGCATTTTAAATTACGACCTAAATATTGTACCTGGATTATTTTAACTATGAGAAAATCGACTGGAATAAAACCATGGACATTCCATTACTGAATCCAAAATACATTGTCAAAGCAATATCAATTAAATATTCTACAGGTGGGCCTAACACAAGTGTAGGTGAACTACAGGCCTACCGTTTAACTAGTACCTAAGGTAACTGCGCGGTGCGGGAGGGGGGATTTTAATGTGATTGTTTCTAAATTACCCTAAGCTGATTAAATATTAGTTTTTCCTAAATCACGTAGTATTAAGGTCAGTTTCTCACGATACATTGCGTAGGGATTATTGGCTCTCATTTCCGGGAGTGGGGGTAATCTTCACCACACATGTCAATGTTCTTAAATTACCCAAGCTGAAATAAAAACGGTTTTCCTTAATCGTGTTAGTATTGATATAGCATAATAAGAGAATCGAACCCACTTTGAGTAGCGTCGGAAGATAATTTAGGAACAGTCAAATTAAGAATGTTACCACGCCCAAAACCGCTTAGCTACCTCGGGCACCATCTCAGGTAAACAGTAGGCCAGTAGTATATGAATATGACTTAATTAGTTATTAGTAAGTAATATTAAAAATCACTCATCTTATGCAATGATTATGAAGTATTAAGTAATGAAACATATAGATTTTATCGTAAAAGACACGTAGTGTGTAGCTTCACGGAGTTCTAAGATATTTAGTATGGGAATTCCTCGGTAAGTGTTAAATGGCGCTAGTGAGCTTAATTGTGTATGAGATGCCGTTTGCACAGAAGTGGCCCAATTTTTTTTTTTTGAGCTATTTTAATCTAATCTAATCTTGGCTAGATTCTTACTTCTGTTAACTTTTTGCCACTTTTGTTCAAACGACTTGGCAGCTTTAAAATGGTCACAAAATAAGTTTGACGGTTAGACTTACTAGCGCAATAGGTAGACCAATGAAAAAATACGATAGTTGTGTGATAGTGTGAGTATACTGCTAGAAAATGGCCTTCATGTAATAACATAGTACTGTTATTGTTGTAACCGAATTTATTTCAACGGTTACGTGATGAGACGGGGATTTAATTGGCTTAAATTACATCCCAATGCTTGTGGATGTTAATCTTTTTTTTTTTAAAGAAAAACTAATTGTTCAAAAAGCATTGGATAAAAATGACAATTTTCTTTTGCAACTTAAACTGTATTACCATTTTTTTTTAACCTAGGTACTTGATTCACATTTATTTTGTGAATTGAATGTCTTCTCCTTCAATAACTTCCCCGTTCAATAAGTTTTGATATTAGATATTAACTTATTAAATCCATGTTTCATCCCGTAAGCTTCTCTTAGAGATTTTATTCCTAATCATTAGGGACAGCCTTAGCTTAGCTTAAATTCCTAATAAATAAATCATTTAAAAGGCGTACCTAACTGTTTAGTATTGTCACGCGTATAGTAAGGGTTCGAATACGGGGATGACATAGACAATTTTAAGTATAATTATTTAGTGGTATGTTACCGAGATTTCGGGTTAGAAATAGTGCCATCCCCTCAGTTTGCCAAGGAATGTAAACTACTCGTTAATAGGGCTTTCAACAATGTATAAAAAAATATTATCTCTGAAGTTATCGATTAAAGTTTAGGATTTAAATAGTTTTGATTCATTTAAACTTTTCACTGCAAAGCTATATGAAAGTATGTTTAACGAATAAAATACTTTGACTTTGATTTTGAAAGTTAAATTGGCGAGTAGTCTGAAATGTTCGTAAATGATTTCATCGTCATTTAGTAGCCAATGCATGCCAAATTGTCCGCACAATCCCTGGCCATTATTATGGAAGCCAACATTTTTAGCCCATTTTAGCCAACTTAACAACATTTATGGCTTGAGTTTAATTCTGTTTGATTTTATAATGGTGTGTGTGTTTAACCTAATTAGATCTATTTCTCACTCGACTAATTTTGAATAGCCCTTGAATCTTATTTTTTTTGTTTCTTAAAACGGGGGACCAAAACTTTCTTGTTTCTCTTCTTGGAACATCCAAAACAGTCACTTTTTAAATCAAATTTAAGTTAAAAACTAACATGGAATCATTATAAAATACTTGCAGAACTAGACTTTTGCCACCAAATAATCAGCTAGTTCCCATCAGGTTATGTTTTAGCTTTACACTTGATTCAACACGTCCACAATCACATCGTAGATAGCATTAGATACACACACATTATTTAAGCGTAAGTATATAGCTAAAAGATATATAACCTGTGGGAATCAGTCTTAATGCTGTGTATTTTGGAAGTTGGCAACCTCGCTAATAACTGTCAAATATTTCGCCGCTTTGATTAATTTTGCGATGTTGCCAACTTTCAGAATACTAAAGTCTGTTGAGAAAAGAAAACTATGAGATTAGTCTCCACTACTCAATCTAGAACTGAATACATCAATTATGATAGTCTGTGATTATTCGAATAATTATATTTTTGTACATTCCTGTGCTACGGGTACACATAGCAAACATAACCATGTAATCACATTTTTTAGACAAGTAGGTCGACGTCAAATTATGTAGAAGTAACGTTTTTAACATTGTATACTGTCCAAATATATTAAACCTTATCTTAAGTACACTTAAGGCTATGATTTTCAAACAAATATCTGTTTTATTTACAATAGTTGAAGTTTTATTTTGTGTTATCTCTCCCCAATGCGTTTTTCAGTATTATATTTTTAAAGGTTGTTGCAACAGCCTTGTGTATATTGTTTTAAGTAGTATTGAATAAGAATCACAAATCTTTGAATTTAAAAATAAATATGTATATAATTTGTATGAAATGCATTTGAATGCTTGTGAGGCTATCAATAATGCTAGGAGCTTTATTAACATACAAAGATATACTGTTATGTTATACCTGAATAATATAATGTATGCCTTATGAGTATCCTTGCTTGTAAAAGCTATTTTCTGCGTTCTGTGAACTCATACAAGCAGACAAAATCATATTTCGACCATCTCATTTAGATTTACTACTAGGGGTCGGGAGGAAACGAGTAATTGTCGTCGCTCAAAATGAGTCTAGTGAGTGTTCGGCTTTTTTATTACTAAGGGAGTGACCACACTGTCTTATAGATGCGGATTCGGCTTGAGCCGGTCAAAAAGAGCTCAAGCTGCTGCCGCATTGTGTGTTTACACCCTAAATCGATGAAAAAGAGAGCTTCGTAATTTCGGTGTCATTTTTAACGACGTAAATAACGCTCACATCTCACCCTAAATCATTTTAAGATTATTATTTTATAAGCTAAAATACTATGAACATGTTATCGTTTTAGTTACCAAGTGGATGCGTCTGCGTTAGTACTGTGTTCTGGTGGCTTGGGTACCAGCGAGCAGCTAGTCATGTAGGGTACGCGTCTTATGTGGTCAATGTTTAATATGTTAGTTTGTTGGGCTGTTTGTAAACTGAACCATTGTCTACATCAACTTAGCCTAAATTTTTCCTAATTATGTTGCGGTAGACTTCCAGTCTGACCGGTTGCAGCTAGTTTAAGTAAGTTTTGAGTATTACATTGGTTGGAAAACTAACTTCCAAGTCAAAGTCATTCCTTTTATTTTCTCATTCAGAAATATTGGTTAAATTCAGTTTACAAACAGCCTAAAATTCCAATTGACAAAATCAATTTTTATCGACATTGTATGAAAATCTTTTACATTATTTTCTTTTTATAATGATCATTTTAGTTACTATTGCATCAGGGAGTTATAAAATATATGAGATTATTATTATTCTAAATAAATTATAATTTGTGTTCTCAATTAATTCGTATCAGAATGTTTTGTACTGTTTAGACAATGATATTAGGTGTTTTATGATTTTTATTATAATTTTATTTCGATATGAATGAAATGTTTATTAAATAAAATTATACAATACTAAACCGACTTTTCTTGACTTCTTTTTAAAATAGCAAAAAGTACCCTCAAATATTTTGAAATTATAACTACCGAGCTACAGGGAGGAAGGAGCTCGTGGCTAAATAATAACAGCCTGGTCGATCTTTAGGTTACGCCGTGCTGGCCTAGGTTGGTCTTTGGATGGGTGACCACCCATTACATACCGAGTTTCCTCCGTGCCTCGGAAAGCTCGTTAAGGCATTGGTCCCGGGTGTCATTTGTAGATCTTTGACAGTCGTTAGGTAGTCAGAGGCCCAAAAATTCTGACAACCAGTCTTACCAAGGGGTATCACATTACCCACTGCGACTGCGCAGTCACTCCATGTAAAATACAGGTATTCAGCTGCATCCGGTTAGACTGGAAGCCGACCCCAATATAGTTGAGAAAAGGCTAGCCAGATGACGGTGAACGACCGAGCTACGATCTATCGTTTCGCCTCTCAGCATCATGCTAATTGGTGGCCGTGGATTTGAAAAAAAAATACTAGACCGCTTCGGTCAAGCCCGGCTTCATTCTTAAGATACCAACCGACATTGTTTTTACTCTATGAGTAAACTCATAAAATCACGCCTGTAATCCCAACGGGTTAGGCAGGGTGTATCTAAAAGTACACACACATTTCGCCAGTTATGTTTAAAGTCCCATGTAATAGGGGCAAGCCTATTGCCATCAACCGGACACCAATCCAGATTCCATGGCTGCTACTGAAAATTCCTGATGGAAAAACCCAATAACACTGCCCGACCCAGGACCTCATGCTCAGCAGTCGCGCTTGCGACCACTAGACTAACGAGGCAGTCAGAGTAAAATCATATAAGGTTCAAATCCATGATCTACACAACACACTGCCACCCTTTCGAGGAATACAGGCACAATATTCTTACAAGACCTGACTACAGAAAGGATTTAAATAGTTTCGCAACAATATGACGCCTGTTCAAAGCGGCTGTATACAGTCAGCAGCACTAATATTTTCTCGTTGAATAACGATTGTGACATAGACGACCTATTTCATAATGGCATGGCTTCCCAACAAAGAGATTTAAAACACATATAGAGAGGACATTGGGAATATTGTCATACAATAATTTTCATCCTGAATATTTTCGATTTTGACACACGAATGCTACCTGACAAGCGGGCGTATGACACAAGTGACACAAGACAGAACGAATTGTTACTAAGTAGTAACAAGTGTTGGATTACGATTTTCTTCGTCACGACCTGTCTATAGCTCGGAAATATTTGAGTGTCTGTGTCATATGTAGGCGACCTGACAAGGCGACGTATCGCACTAGACTGATCGACTTGTTACTAATTTGTAACAGGTTTTGGAATTGTCAGTTTCTTGGTCTTGTCCCGTCTATAGCTAGTTATATTTGAATGTCTTTGCTTACCAAGTACTGTGTACGTAATAACATAAAATTACAAAAAGAACAAAATCACTCTGGAAGTTGCTAATACTCATGAATGCACGTCGGATATCAAAAGTCAGACACAGAATTGAGCTTTAATTTAGTAACTACCCAGCCAAAATAACTCTTTTTTTTCTGATATCGACCTTTTAAAAGATGTGTGACAAAAAAATAAAAGAGTATGCTAAGACTGTTTGGTCATATTGAGAGGATTAATGAAAGGCGACTAAAAAAAGGTATTTATAAGGCAGATGTGAGTGCCAACGCCGAGAGGGGGCTCCCTAGAAGGTAATACACTGACGAGGCGAGGACTTCATTGGTGAAGTTCTTCAGAAAGGTAAGGCGCGAATCACTCGTAACTGGCGTGCATTACCAGATGTATGCACGTGGACGCATTTTTTTCAATTAGACCATTACAGGCACTTTTGAATGTTAGAAAAAAAACAAAGAGCGAAGCTACAGTCACAGACACAAGACATAATAAGTTGTCAAAGTACTGTAGTTGCCCGTTCCAAGGCGTAGGTTCTCTATAGAGAAGAATGGGCAAGAAACTCCATGGACACTCTTTTCAATCAAAATATTGCCAAAGGAGTATGTTAGGATCGTAGCAGGTGGCGCTCTGTAGTTACTACCGTTCGATTTAATTCCGTTTTGTCAGAAACTACAAAAAACTGTAATGGTCGTCAACTGCTATAGAAGATGATAATCATGACAGATCGAATTGTTGTAAATAAATGAAACCATTGTTTATTATAAGTATATTTATTTGCTTAAATACATTAGTCAGTACATTTCACGTCTCTCGCTCAGTACTTATACTTGGCGTGTTTGCTATGTTTCCGGTGGTGATGAGGGGGCGTGGCTGGCGACCGTGGGCGCCGCCTATCCCTATCCCTGTCTCGGTCCCTCTCCCTCTCTCTTTCTCGCTCTCTCTCGCGGGACCGCTCGCGTTCTCTTTCTCTTTCGCGCGATCTTGAGCGTGATCTTGACTTGCGATCACTGAGGAATGATAAAATTTAAATTTTCGAACTAATGTACACAGTTATGCTTTAAATGTATCTTTTATCTTTATAGCAAATTATTCTTTGTACGATAGACAGGTTGCAAGCGTATATTCTTTATTGTAATTTAAAAAAAACTATTTATTTATGATTGACAACCTCGTTCGTCAGTCCCGCTTGCACCACAAAATGACTGAGAACTATATTTTCTATTTGTTTAGAAACGCATTTAGTGATTTGTGATGTGGCCAACAGCTCTATTATTAACACAAACTGTGACAACAAAATGGCTGAAAAAGCCATAATTTAAAAAACATTGTTACCTGTAACGTGTTCGCTTCGGTAACGGTGGTGATAATGAAGGTTCACGAGATTTCTTCGACTTCTTAGACGATGCTCTGTAAAACAAAAACCCTTCAATTAGCTAAATTTCTAAGACTATACAAGACTGCATACTCCTAAACTAGGATTCGACTATGAAATTACAATAATGCCCGTAATCGGTAAACACTAAGCGAAACCTAAACGAATGCAATTATATTTTTGTAATTTACTCTTGGCGCTGAACTGTGCGTTGATAAATCCGACAGAACGCTTTCCTTTACATTACGTAATTAAGTCATTGTCGCTTGGTGTCAGAGAAAACAGGCATAAATGTGAGAGAAGATATGTGAACGCAGTTTCTACATGTAGGCAATGGATTTTCTCGATTGCTATTAAATAAGTACAATTATCTTCTTTGCTAGTTTAGTTTTGTAGTTTGGTTTCTAGGTAATTTTGCACGAAGCGACTCCCCTTTGACTTCCAAGACCCAATTGTATAAGAATTATTCCGGTGTTCGGATGTTCTGATTTCTACTGTAATGTTGGGTATATACACCGAATAGTATAGTAGTCATTTATGGTGTGGCCTATAGCTAGGGAATGCAATCTTGAGTCGAGATCGGTAACTCGGATTTCACCTTTTAAGTCTATGGTCGATCGAGACTTACGAGACCAAGATTTCGCCTATTTTTATAATAACGCGTATTCTTCCTATAAGTTAGAATCTCGAAAAATTACTCAAGTTCTTGTCAGATCTCTAGTAAGTTTTCGAGATCGCATTCCTTACCTATAACTACCGATGTGTTAATAACGTAGTACACCTAGGAGATTCAAGTAATTATCAGTGGACGTTAACGTTTGGTTATGTATGCAAAAATCACCTCTCCGTAGCAACCGCGGCTGAGGATCTTGAAGTCCTGGGTGCGAGCCCCAGCGCGGGCAAAGCTTGTTGGGTTTTTCTGTTAGAAAATTGACAATTATAGTCTAGGATTTAATTGTTCTTATACGGGGGTAGACTCGCCTATTCTTCGAGACCTAGTAACTACTGGTATTGGGGTACAAATGAACACTGTCGTAGCCTTTTGAGTCGAGTGTTTGAATGCACACTACCGATCACTGGAGCTGGTGTACAAAGGTACACCTCTGCCGAACATCGTTGTACTTGATGAACAAATGTACGCCTATCAACATCGTAGCTTTCATGGGAGGTATATGTAATATACGTACAGTGTATATCTTCATAGTATTGTATACTTACGTGGAATAGGTGTCGTCTTCAACGGGTGATCTCCGCCTCGGTTCTGGAGATTCTCTCACTTCTTCTACGGCTTCTTTTGCTTCTCGGGACGCCTAAGGAGAAATATAATATTTAATTACTTTTTATTTTCTATACCGATAGCTTCCTGACATTTTTGACGTATAACGAACATGATCATTTAAATTCTACATTCATTTCAATTTGTCAAGGTATCGGTCAGTTTGTTAGAACCATTTCCGATTTTATTCCTTTGAGAAAAAAGGAGTAAAAAAGTCCTTGATAATTTAAAAGAAAATTCTTCCCATTCGCGACTAGTTAAAGCTGCGATACGCACCTTCTTGATAAGTTTCCTACGATAGTGATGTATCTGTTGCGTGGCAGTCAACCCAGTGCGTTTCGCTCGCACGCCGGCTTCCAGTTCGTCCGCGTACTTCAACACGCGCACCTCGATATCGCGTAGTGTTTCACGTTTTAGAGCTTGCTCCTCACTGTGAAAAACATAGGATTTTGATAGCATATAATATAACGGTTGGTCAATAATGAACACAACGAATTGCTTTGGTTACGCTAACCACTGCAATTGGTCGAATGATAATGATTGAAATCACTTGACATAAGTTTTTTCAGTCTGCACGCGCAGCATGACCAATTCTATCTCTATTCTACCAAGACACACAACACAACAACAACAACTCGACATGTCTTCTGCCCGAGCATGGACGACCCGTAGACTCGAGTTTCTATTCGTAGACAAAGACATAGAAATTATTTCCATGGCAACGGGGATGTAGATATTCTATTTGTACGTATCTCGATCGTCGTGACACTTAGTGTTGGTGAAAACGAACATTAGGCATTGAGTTAGGTTAGGTTAGTGTTGGTGAAAACGAACATTAGGCATTGCGTTAGGTAAGGTTAGAGTTGGTGAAAACGGGCATTAGGCATCGAGTTAGGTGTCACTTAGTGTTGGTGAAAACGGGCATTAGGCATTGAGTTAGGTGTCGCTTAGGTTTGGTGAAAACGGGCATTAGGCATTGGGTTAGGTTAGAGTTGGTGAAAACAGGCATTAGGCATCGAGTTAAGTGTCACTTAGTGCTGGTGAAAACGGGCACTAGGCGTTGAGTTAGGTGTCACTTAGTGTTGGTGAAAACGGGCATTAGGCATTGAGTTAGGTGTCGCTTAGGTTTGGTGAAAACGGGCATTAGGCATTGGGTTAGGTTAGAGTTGGTGAAAACAGGCATTAGGCATCGAGTTAAGTGTCACTTAGTGCTGGTGAAAACGGGCACTAGGCGTTGAGTTAGGTGTCACTTAGTGTTGGTGAAAACGGGCATTAGGCATTGAGTTGGGTGTCACTTAGTCATGTACGTAAACATTTTTTCTATCAGTCAGTATATCTTGCGCCAGCGGATGTGCAGGGTTGCGAGACAGTGAGGTTACCTGTCATGCTGCTGCTGCGACACGGGCGTGGTGGGCGCGGGCGTGTCGTCGTCGCTGTGCGCGAGGAGCGCGGCGGCGTCTTCCGCGGCGTCCGTGTCCACGCTCTCCCAGCGCGACGGCACGAAGGTGCCGCCCGCTCGGGCGCGACCCGCCTCGCTGTCCACGTCCAGGGGGATGCCGTCTATGTCTTCGTCCACTGGAATACAATATATTTCATTATTTACTGACGATTGTTTTATCCTCATACTTATATTTGTTTACAAGATCTGAAATGGCTTAAAGCTAGGCACAGTTATAGACTTGTAGAGTACAGTCCATTCGTCTTTAATCATAACATCAAGCCTGTAATCTCTGAAGGATCAGATAGAGGTGTTCCTACAGTACAGACAAGAGCCATGTAATCATATAATAGCTCGTGATTGTACACCCATATTTTTCAGTTAGATTTAAATCCCATGTGATAGAAGGCTATGTCATAAACCAGGCACAAATCTGATATTACTTTGCCCAACCTGAGAATTGAATTCAAGACCAGAAGCAATACAGAATAGCAACGCAGTAGCGATTGCGACTACTTGCGATTTATGAGGCAGTTTATATTTATTTGGTACAACATTTTGGTCATATGACAGTTTAGTCAGTACGTTGACCTCGTTAAACGTGGTTAGTTTTTTTTTAACTTTGGTGTTGTTTTTTGTTTGTCTTTTTTTGATTCGCCATATTTACGACTTCATCAGCATAATACGACAAGGTTCTAAGTATGGTCAAAAGTTTTCTAGCCCACATGCATACCGGGTATGCCATCAATATCGTCGTGCACCGCCTGCGGGCGCGCACGGGGCGTGAGCGGCTGGCGGATGTGCTGCGCGTGCGGCGGCAAGGGGGCGTGGGGGGCGTGGGGGGCGTGCGGGGGCGGCAGCGGGGGGCTGCGGCCGGCGCGCTCGGCGGCCAGGCGGCGCAGCGCGGCCCCGTCCAGCGGGCCCCCGGCTGCGTTGTCCCACGACTCCTCCGACGCCGACGAGTGCGCAGGCGACGCGCCCGACTCTGACTCGTTGCCCTCTTCGCCCTCTGCGGGAACGAGCCCTGGGACTATGTCAGTCTCCTGTAATATAGATTAATAACTATATTTTAAATCAGCTACCATAGAGTACCATAGAGATGGCCGAGATGACTAAGACATGTGATACATACACGGCTCCCTCACGGTGGAAGTTCCAGCTTGCAGTAAACCATGTCATTTACTCAACACGACGTTTTTTTTATTCGAGTGCGAAGATTCAAAATACCGGGTGTAAACAGACCCTACACCAAGCCGTCAACCAAGAATTCTGTACATCAAACTAAGTAACTTTACGCAAAAATTTTTGCTGGGAAACGATTTTTTTTTTTGGGGTCAAAAATCACATTTTACGGTAAAACTCAATATAATGCGCTCAAAACTTATTGCTGATGGATGCTTTGAATAGTAAACGGGTCATGGAGGTAATTGGAGTAAAATTAGAACCTTAAAAAGTAGTATTTAAAAAAAAACTTGTGAAAAAATTGGAACTTTGACCCCCAATATCTCCGTAACTAGAAGGTTCCCAGGTATGGTCCAGAACAAAAAAATGATCACAATGAAGAGGAGAACAATTGTCTTTCGGCTTCGTTAAGGGTCTTTTTACACCCTTTATATGCAGTAAAATGTTTTCAAACCATCTATATAAAAGTTACGAAATAACTTTAAAAGTCCCAATAATTTCGGGAATTAATTGAAAATTGAATTGCAAGTTTTTGATCTTACTCAATCAGCTTTTGCTGCAATAATACACTAACGCAAAAACTAGTTAGGATATCGTTATAATGACCCACCTTATCGTGACCCAGGAAGACATCGTTGATGTGCAGCAGGAAGTCAGTCGGGTACACGGCCCAGTCTGCCCACGCCTGCAGGATGCGCGTCACTCGCGCGCGGAACCCTTCCTGCTGGATGCGTGAGGGCATGCGCGTGTATGCGAGGTGACAGTTGCGCATTATTTCTGTCAGACGCTGTTGAAAACTGGAGGAAACAGAGAGATTAACAATAACTGTACATATTTTGAGACGTAAATAGATCACAGATGACCCAGGAAAAGTATGCGCTTCGGTAAACATCGTACATCTTCGGAAATACCAAGATTACCGAAGAGGCCTTTTCTGGTTAAACTGTGGCTGGTTTTGGTTGGTATTTAGTATTTACATTTTGTATTCTGCCTATATTTTAGAAGGTTTTGGGACAAAGTACAATTAATTTTTACCTATATTCTAGAATAAGTGACTGCTGAAATGACGAGTAATAGAGAAGTTTGAAAGAAGACATGCTGCGCCGACCCCAAATTAATTGAGATAAGGGCAGGAGAATGATGATATAATCATCATCATTCTCCTGCCCTAAAAAAGGTTGGTAGACAAAAATGGTTTTTGTCGACGTATTTTTCATGGCTGAATTTACAATAAATAGGCACTCACGCGCTCCTATAAGCACTGGCGTTAGTGAGCTTGGCACCCGCGTTGTGCAATATGTCCGACAACAGGTACAGCCTCGCCACGCGACGCTGCGGTGGTGTGTGCTGGCCCGCGAGAGATTCAGCCAGGCAGGTTGAGACCTACAATACAAACACATTCATTGGGCATATACAATATCGAAGATGGATAATAGGATTAGACAAGTCACACAATAATTTAGATCCAGTAGTAAGAGTAAACGAGACGGAAATATATTTCTATTTTCCATCTTATTTGCGTATGTAAACTTGTTAGGGCCCAGCTGGTAGCCAGTAACGTGCCAACAATGGAGGGCCAACAAAACATTAGTCGGAATGTTTGCAATAGAAACTATTACTCTAGTCTTACTATTAACTAAAGTAGGTAGTACCAAATTACAATGTCTGTCTAAGACTATCGGTATCTCATAAGGATATTTGTTGTAATAATAAATTATTTGTTGACATATTTTAAATTAATTGACTCTTGAACTAAACATTTCACTTCAATTTTAATAGGCTTTTAAATGTATTTGTTTCTGCATGTGATAAATTTATTTAATATGTAATGTTCAACACAATGTAAATAGTTAATGAATAAATAAATGAATTAATCTATCTAGGCATTCTCTATTTACGTATAGGACAGTATGACATACCTCAGGCGCCGCCTCTGCATGCTCTAGACACCACGCCATGGCCGCACCGATGCTGCAGCGCGCGGGAGTGAGGCCACGGATCAGCTCCTCTAGGCGGTCCCGTTGGCTAACATAACAGAAATGTTAGTTAAATTGTGTAGATCAGTCCTTCCCGCTACTGTTTCATGTATCAGGTTCGTCTTATGTATGTTGCGTGTTTTAGTACTTGTCAAGCTTCCCGCAGATTACATCCGCGGCGGCAAAGCAGAATTTCAGATTGTATTGAATCTCAAAACCACACGCGCTATATTTCATTGCCAAAACCTAATCACTATAATAAAAGGTATATATGAATTGATTTTATTTTATTTTACTACTAGCTGTTGCCCGCGACTTCGTTCGCGTGGAAATTTTGGTATGTATGTGTAAGACTGCCTCGAGTGGTCGCAAGCGTGACTACTAAGTATGAGGTCCTGGGATCGATTCCCGGGTCGGGCATTTTTTTTTTTAATATTTTGCTCTGAAGTTAAAATGCTAGTGCAGCCACATCTAAACGTTAAAGACGTTCCGCGAGTGAAACAGTTATAATCTCAGTTATTAGTTATTTTCGTTATTTCTCTTCACTCCACAATTGTAAATAAAGCCTGCTTATTATAGAAAAAATGCCTAATACAGCCCCCCCCCCCCCCAACTGTTCACCGAATGAAAAAAATATGTTGAATATACTTAAAAAAAAACTAAAGTCATCACCAATAGCGTAAAAAGTAGGGTTGCGGTAGATGGGCAAGAAATTCACTATAAAGTTGATGAGCACATTTGAGTTTGAGAGTTGCCGAGTCGAGAACGCCTGGAAGAGCTACTGGTCCATGAAGTCGCTGATGAAGGGTGACCTACCTTTATCCCTGAAGCACAATCTCATCGACATGTGCATTCTGCCCATCCTAACCGGTCAGGGACCAAGTTTGAGAACCGTAATGCTCAAACTTGGTCCCTGACTGAGTCGCAAAAGTCCAAACTCAAGGTTGGCCAAAGGGCGATGGAACGTAGCGTATTGGGTATTAAGCTCAGCGACAGAATTCGCAATACCACAATACGCTCAAAAACTGGAATTGCTGATGTGGGCGATAAGATTGCTAGTTTGGAGTGGGATTGGGCGGGCCACGTCTGTAGAATGCATCAGGACTGGTGGGCCAGAGTCGTCTCGCAGTGGGTGCCAGAAGACGGGCGTCATCGCCGAGGGAGGTCTAGAAAACGCTGGTGTGACGACTTAGAAGCGTTTGTGACAGATTGGACGACGAAAACCGCACGGAGAGAAGAATGGAAGGCAATGGGGGAGGTTTTTGCCCAGCAGTGGGACAATAAAGGCTAAAAAAAAAGATTACATAAAAATTATAACGAATGGGTTGCCTAATCATTAAGTCAAGAATATTTAAAACTGCGACAGAAGACGCTAGGCTTGACCGCTTTTACTTAGACAACGTTATACTTTCCAATCACATTTAAGCGTAAACTTGTCGACCTGTGTATCCTGGCTAACCTAACCTATGGTACCTAGACATGATCTTTGACGGAGGCTGAAAAGTCCAAACTCAAGGTTTGCCAAAGAGCGATGGATTTTAAACATCAAAATCACTGATTGAATACGCAACACCACAATGCGCTCCAAGACAGGCATCGCCGATGTTGGCGATAAGTGTAAGAGGTTCAAATGGGACTGAGCGGGTCACATTTCCAGAATGGGTCAGGACAGATGGGCCAGAATGGTCATACAGTAGGTACCTGAAGATTGTCATCGTCACCGAGGCAGACCCAACAAACGCTGATGTGACGATTTGGACTCGTTCCTGACTGATTGGCCAGGGAAGGCAAAACACCGGGAGAGTTGGAAAGGAAATGGGGAAAGCCTTTGTCCAGCAGTGGGACAGAATAGGCTAATTAAAAAAACAAAACGTTATACCATCGTGTTTGTTATAAAATTACCAATCTGTTTTTTAATACATATTTTAATGAGAAAACAGATGAGTGTATATAGTACCTAGTAGTACACCCACATTTTGTCAGTTATGTTTAACTCCCATGAAATATTTAGCGAGCCTATTGCCATTTTGTATAAAGAACAGGTTGTAAGGTTCTTCATCCCCCATAGAAAAGGGAGGATAGTCCGACCAGACGGGTGTAATGTCTGGTGGGCTATAACTGCCCAACAGTTGTTGTCGGGTACTTCTATATAGTCTTAAGTCGCGGATAACTTTATTTGGGCGATTTATTTGACCCAGGCAGAATTTAGACATATTTCGATGTTTAGTTCATTACCTGCGTCATAGATGGCGCTCTAGTACTTTTTGTTATATGTTGCTGTAGTTCTTTTTATAGTGCCGATACACCATCAACCGGGCACAAAACCAGACTTCGTAGTTGCTACTGAGAATTTGCTGTTGGAAAAACTCAATAACACATTGCCCGACCGGGAATCTAACCCAGGACCTCATGCTCGCTTCTGAACACTATACCAATCTATAAAAGAACAATAAAATTCCAAACTGCGATTGATTATTGATATTTTGCAAATCGAGAAGGAAACAGACTTCTAGTAAATCAAGAACTTTTTGTAGAAATCATCATCATCATTCTCCTGCCGTTATCCCAATTTTTTCGGGGTCGGCGCAGCATGTCATCTTCTTCCATACTTCTCTATTACTTTTTGGATAAACGTTTGAAGAAAAAAGGAGAAAAACGGAAATGCAAACGATGTCACTACAAAAAAAATATGGAAATCTAAAAGCTTCAAAAAATATTCAAACAAATTACAAAAAAGTGAAAGTAATGGTGGGGTTTGAACTTGCGACCAGTAGCTTACAGAACGTTCAAGAACCCGCTAGGCTGTTTTCTCTGTTGACATAAGCTTTAAATAGCCATTCTGGTGCTTGTCATGACTGAAACGTCAAACAAATGAAGGATACTGACATAATGCATTATTGCTCACCCCCTTAAGCGAGTAGCGTGATAATATATAGCCTAACATGTGAAGAAGCCTGTAAGGAATATTTGTGCAAAATTGGAACAGGATCTATGCAGTAGTTTTTGAGCCAAGTCGGAACATAAAATTGGATTTTTACGATTTTATTATATGTATAGTATAGATTATATTGATTTGGGCGAGCTATTTTAGTGTTTCATCCTGGAATGTTTGCGTGAAGGTGGCGATAGTCGATGGTAGCGTGTTTACATAAGTTAAAAAACATGACAAAATTTAATTAAATAACGAACTCCCCGAAGCTAAAAACATCTAAAAAGGAAAAATAATATCTGAATATTGTCACTTCACTTTTAATATAAGTAGCATACTCGTATTATAATTCAAGCGTCGTTACGTCGGGCACCGCTAAATATATGAAATAGTAGAAAACATAACATCACGCCTGTAATCCGAGAAGTGTTAGGCAGAGGTGTACCTAAAAAGTACACCCACATTTCGCCAGTTATGTTTAAGAAAAAAGAGAGAGAGAGATAGAGAGTATAAAATAGTAAAATCTTCTGTGGCCATGTTTACTTACTTGTTAGACAGCGTCCCTCTAATGTTTTCTTTGGCGTCTTCTTCCTCCACCAGCTCGTCGGGCATGCCAGCCGTGTACAGGTTCATGACGGGAGGACGCCATACTGAACCGCCTAAAGAAAAATATATCTTTAAGAGGGTGCATTCGCCGACCCCAAGTGGAATGGGAAAAGAGTAGGAAGATGATGATGATGATTATATTTGAGTTTTCACCACTTACGAGCGAGGTCAATGCAAACTAGTGATCTCGCTCGTAACTTTATGATCCAAATGTTTGGTTTTTCATACGGAAAACGGGATTAAAATTAAAAAGTCACGCAATCTTTTCATATACAGATAGTTACTAAAATACTAACCGAGTTACTTCCAAACACTCTCAATTACCTTTAAACATCCTAAAGTCATCAAGCGACCACTGTTTCGGGGAGTCCCCTTGGAGCATAGAGAACAGCTTCCATCGATAATAGACGTGCGCAGGCGACTGGTTCTCGAACAGGAACCGGAAGAACGGGTTGTTCATCTCCTTGTTCATGATAATGGCCTCGAACATCGGACCTTCACGGATCACGAACTCGACCATGCGGTGGATTAGCATGAGGATGTTTCTGGAGATTGGGAACACGAATTCATCATTGGAGAATGGAAGAAAAATACATTAGAATTTAAAAAAAAACTTTAAATTGTGAAAAAAGAAAACAAAGCTTATAGCCAGGAGTGAGACATTTATTTCATGTATCAGTGTAGAAAATGATGAAAGAAATGCTTACCTCTCCGTAGGAACTACAACTTTGACTATAGATTGCGACAGTATCTGTAAAAAAAACATCAAGATTTAAACTACAAGGATCTTTTAGCGCTTGAATTACAACAAAACATTTGTAATTTATGAAATCGTATTAGAAAAAACGATGGCTGAGTTAGTTCCGATTTTGCCCACGCAACAAAAGATACATGTACTATCTGTATTTAAATATGTCAAGACAAAAGTGATTTACCTGTTCATAATCTTTCCTATCGTCTGGATCACTCGGGTAGTACTCTCCGGGTCGCACTCGGGGAATCTAAAAATAATTTGAATTCATATAACAAGGTGTCCTTGTGAAAAGTTTTAACTTAAAGATCTTAACGCTTACATACACGCAACAAGGCCTGTGCAAGAGCGTGCGCGCGACTTGAGCATTTAGATGTCAGACTGCTTTACCACGTAGTCGGTCTGACACCTTCCATAGTTATACATTAGGTACAAATGGTGCGTACACGCACATGTTACGTATATGCCACCCGCACGCACTTGGGTCTGCTCTAGTTACCTTCGCAGATCTACATTTTTGACAAAGATTGTCGCTGAGATCAGATTGCGACTAGATTATGAATGTTTTTTAATTGGGGGAATTTTTTAGAGCAGAATTGGAAATAATTTATGCCCAAATATTACACGATCAGCCGTTTTCAGCTTAATAATGCAATAACTTCAAAAAATAGATTTAATTTGCATTTAATCTGGTCTCTGTTCACTGAAGGTTCTTTTACCTTATTGGCTAGATGTTTGGGCGGCTGCGCGTTGAAGGGCAGGCCGGAGGGCGGGGGCGGTTTGCTGGGCTGCTGCAGGGCGGGCGGGATGTAGATGGGCACCGGTGGGATCACTACCGCCTTGCCCCAGCCCAGCTTCATCTCGTAACTCATTATCTCTTTTCCTGGAGGACAAATTAATCGTAACAACATTTTTACCGTAACATAGTAAACCGCATATTGGTGACGATTTAGGTTTGAAAACCCTTTTATTTCGTATTTTACTGCCCTAGTGTTAGTACAGACGACGATGACTGTTCAGTACATCCAGTGCAATACGCTCTGTTACCGCTTGGCCGACTACTATGAGCTATTCTCGTTTGGTTTGTGGCGATACGAGAAAAACATATTGTCAAAGACTGTAAGCCAACCCGAACATAGTTGATAAAAAACTATGCAGATGATACCGTTTTAGATTTTCAAGGTTTAAAACTAAACTTATACCTCCACTTACGGGATATCTTCCGTGATTATTCTTTATATTGAGCTCCCGATATTTTGACGCTGTTGCAAGCGCCATGATCGCGGGGTGAAATCGGGAGCTCAAATTAATGAATAATCACGGATGATATCCCATAAGTGACAGTATAACTTTACGCAGATGATGGCCTTTACCATTAATACACCGCAGCGCTCTCTCGCCGTCTTTGCGCGACATGAAGGCGACGAAGCCACAGTTCCTGCCGCGCGCCTTCTCCTCATCAGAACGCGGCCACATGATCTTGATGCTGGCCAGCGGACCGTAGCGGCCGAAGATCTCCATCAGCTGCTGTTCTGTTATCTGTTGGGAGTTAAGGTGCTTGTCTAGTTCATTAAACTCCTTTTCAAACTATAGATCTACTGTCAGACTTGAAGTTAGCAGTTGTGATTTGTTGACATAATATCAACTGATGTGATGGACGATTCTGAAGGTGCCAAACTCATAGTTATTTAATCGAGCAGTATTGCCTAAAGAAACACTCAAAAAACCGTAAGCTTAACATACCTTAGGGTTAAGATTGCCGAGGTACAAATTAGTGGTATTTGGGTCTCCAGTATCATATGATCCAACGTCAGGAATAATATCTAGCGATGGCTCCACCCCTACCACACCGCGCTCACGTAACACATTCTTATATTTGTGACGCTCTGATCTTTCCTCCTGTATCCTGTAATGGAAAACATAATATACTTAACAAGAAATAGTAGTCACTAGTCTGTCTCAAAACCACTACCACATGTTTATAACTATCACACCTATAAAAATACCCGAATAGTTTGGCAGAAGTGGACCTATAGCACAACCACATCGCGTCTGTTAGGTTTAAGTCCCACGTAATAGGGGAGAGTCCCGATACTGATACTGAGAAATTTAAAATGGTATCTATATTACAGAAGAGTGATATCAAGACCAATTTCTGAACACGTAGCATGACCACCGTAGAAACGGGTTTTGTCAACGGAAGAAGAAAAACGAATCGACAAAATAACAGATTTATTTTGTTGATCTGTCATTTTGTTGATACGTACTTGTGCTGATGAGAAAACCCAATTACACAGTCCAATTAATGTGAAACTCATCAAGATATAAATCCTACCGGCCCTAACCTACATTTGAACAATATCGTCCTCATATTCCTTCTGAACAGTTTCTTATTCATCATTGTACACATTTACAACTACATATCATAGACACAATTGAATTTTCTTCTAAAAACAACATGTTACTATTACACTCACTGTCTCAACTCCTCCTTGAACAGTTCCAGGTTACTCTTTTTCTTGTCCTGTCCCTTCTTCTTGGCATGAGGTCGGCCTGGGGGCTCGGGCCTCGGTATAAGAGTGCGGACCACATCAGCCTCAGAGATGCTGCGCTTTTCATCCAAGCGAGAGATAGGCTTGTAGAGCTTGCCTCTCTCTGATGTATCTTCCTCTGAAAAATGAGAGTTTTGTAATATTGGCTCACGCATGTACTGGTTGGATACTGGACAGGTCTCAGGTCAAATCTATATAGCTCTTTCCTCAAAGACGATCAAAGACACTAATCTACTTGATCCTCACTTGACTCTGACCAAGACAATGTCTAGACTTTAGAAAAGACTGCAAACTGTGATATTGTTTAGTTTTTTTCTTCACAGAGCAGTCAGATAGGACAGTGGCCCTGCAAACTTTTTGTGTTCAATGTACTTACATCTAGAAAATCGGAAATTTTTGGAGGTACACCATAAAATAATGAAAATTCATATTATAATGCTGAAGAGTTTGTTTAGTGGCATGCATTAATGTCAGAAACTACTGGTTTGAATTGAAAAAAAAATGTTTGCCCGAGATTGATATTTACAAATACAACAAAAAGAGAACAGTTTCTTTTACTTAAAATTGGTTTCTAAAATTTTATTGTTACTAAGTTTATCTTTTAAGCTAGCATTGGACAGAAAAACTTTTATTTTGTCAGTTAAACAGCCTTTGTAAATGGGACTCATAACTACAAACATAAGTTTCAGTTATTATTATAACCCTATATTGTCCCACTGCATGGCAAAGGCCTCCCTCCTCCTTTCCTTTCCCACTTTTTGTGATCTAATGCGATTTTAGGTCAATCCTTTGAGAAAGAGTCCAACTTCTTTCAGTTAATAACAGTAAAAGGATAAAACTATTACTTACTTCTAGCTCCTGCATCATAAGTACCAGCTTTGACCCAGACCTTGCTTGTGGTGCTGGGGACCTCTTGGAAGGTCTCTACAAACTCTTTGAAGACCTGTAGGAATCAAAAACAGGTAAATAGTTCATTTAATTACAGTAATTGGTAGTAGCTGGAGAAGCAATCTATACATGTGTGTTGGCAGAGTTGATTGGCACACAGTTTTCTATTGCAACCTTCTCCGCATGGTGGCTGGTATAGGCTGAATGAGTTTGACCAGAGATGGAACACTAGTCATTTGGGAAGCCAATGTTCAAAGATTAATATGAGCAATTAAAATGCAAATATAACGATCGTGTAAGTATACTAATTCGGCCAAACTCTACCAATTTATGTAAAATTTAAAAGGCAAATTACGATGTTTATGTATTTTGTATGTTGATAATTAGTTGGGTGAGACACATTGATAAATACTTACATGCGCGGCCGCTTCTTCTTCTTCTTTCTTTTTCAACTCCTCTAGTTCCTTCTTAGAAAGTCCTCGAGAGCTCATATTGCCGAAAGTCTCCAAAAAGCTACTTACATTACCGTTTTTGTTTTTTGTCAAGAGATGAATTCAAACACTTGGTTTCATCGTTTATTCAGAATTTCTTTCTATTTATATTTTTGTAACACATCAAAAATATTATTTAGAACATGTTCGAGAACCTAAATTCTTCTTAAAACTCATAAATTAGTGTCTTTCAGTAAATAAAATAATATAACCTAATAAAACACTTTACGGCTTGACAAGACAGCATTACGTTTAGTTATTCGTTCATTCTATTTGCTTTTCAGTCATTTTCGCGCACATACTCTTAACTTTGGCCCATTAGGTAATTCATTATTGTTGTTAAATATATCGTGGTCAATATCACTTAAATAAAATAGAAAAATTGAACCTTTACTTTATTTAGTTATTTTTCAAACACTATTCCAGGATTATTTCGAGGACGGTATAGTAGAGCCATTACTAAACGTTTTACTTCGAAAAATAACTTGCCAAATAAAAAAACCGACTAAATGTGAGATGGACTCGCGCATGAAGGGTTCCGTAACATCGTAGGAGATCCTCTAATTTTTATTATTTGTTGTTACAGTGGCAACAGAAATACACGTTCTGTGAAAATTTCAACTGTCTTCCTATTACGGAAAATGAGATACAGCCAGCCGACAGACGGACGGACGGACAGCGGAGGCTTAGAAATAGGGTCCCGTTGGTTACCTGTTCGGCACGGAACCATAAAAAAGCGTGTTAGACTTGTGTCATGCGAAATGTGTGCGAGTAAATGGGCCAAGTTGGGCCCAGTACAGTGGTGCAGTGGCGTAGCGTGGGTTTTTGCCGCACGAGGCCTACCATAACTTTGGCCGCCCCCTCTATTTTCATCATTAGTCAAGAAAAAGCTAAAATACAAACAAAACTTTTTTTTTAAACATTTTTCACACAATAAAATATCATGTACATTGTATGTCTTGTTCGATTGCCAATAAAGCTAATAGTGTGCAAGGTTTGGCGTTCCGAAAATTAACAAAAATAGCGAGCGAGCTCAAAAATTTTAGCATATCGCATAAATTACATTTTAGGTATTTCAACAATTCATATACTTAGTAGAAGTTTTTTTTTCGACTATAAAAGCTTCAGTCTTGACCTAGGATGCAAGAGCGAGCGAAGCAAGCTCTAATTGTTGTCTCGGATAGGTAACAGATTTTCTTTTCACCATTCATACAAATGATATTTAACTTACTTTTACTTATTAAAGAATTGTAACAATTAAAAAAAGTAAGTGGTAAGAGCGAGCGAAGCGAGCTAAAAAACTTAAGCATTCCGGATCGGTTAGATTTTTTTATACCGTGAATACAGATATAAAAAGGTGGGCGGTAGGCTAGCAGAATATTATTATAGTGCTTGTATCTTGAAAATACGGGGCAGCAAACCGGAATATACGTGAGGCTTTTACGGTAAGCCGCCCCGGGCCAGAAGCGTATAAAATAGTAAGGAAAATACGCCACTGCTTGGTTATCCTTGTTTTTACAACAGTCCCAATGACAATAATAATTATCTGATCTGATAACTATGACCTGACGCTGCCTCCTGGCTCCGCTCTCTGCCGACCCCTGAAACACGCCACCTGGGGCCATGCCCGCTCTACGCTACTGCAGTGGAGTGCTTCTTTTTCGGCCATAACGCAGTCTCATATAATATGACACTAATTGACGATTATCGTTCGTCTACACTTCTAAATGAATGTAATCTCCTTTCCTCGTTTGAAGCAGCAATTGCGTGAGGTCTCTGTACAGTTCACACGGCGACACATGAAACTGTGCATTTCAAGTATAACATGGCCTTGCTTTGTATAGTATTCCGTTCATTCTATTTGCTTTTCAGTCATTTTCGCGCACATACTCTTAACTTTGGCCCATTAGGTAATTCATTATTGTTGTTAAATATATCGTGGTCAATATCACTTAAATAAAATAGAAAAATTGAACCTTTACTTTATTTAGTTATTTTTCAAACACTATTCCAGGATTATTTCGAGGACGGTATAGTAGAGCCATTACTAAACGTTTTACTTCGAAAAATAACTTGCCAAATAAAAAAACCGACTAAATGTGAGATGGACTCGCGCATGAAGGGTTCCGTAACATCGTAGGAGATCCTCTAATTTTTATTATTTGTTGTTACAGTGGCAACAGAAATACACGTTCTGTGAAAATTTCAACTGTCTTCCTATTACGGAAAATGAGATACAGCCAGCCGACAGACGGACGGACGGACAGCGGAGGCTTAGAAATAGGGTCCCGTTGGTTACCTGTTCGGCACGGAACCATAAAAAAGCGTGTTAGACTTGTGTCATGCGAAATGTGTGCGAGTAAATGGGCCAAGTTGGGCCCAGTACAGTGGTGCAGTGGCGTAGCGTGGGTTTTTGCCGCACGAGGCCTACCATAACTTTGGCCGCCCCCTCTATTTTCATCATTAGTCAAGAAAAAGCTAAAATACAAACAAAACTTTTTTTTTAAACATTTTTCACACAATAAAATATCATGTACATTGTATGTCTTGTTCGATTGCCAATAAAGCTAATAGTGTGCAAGGTTTGGCGTTCCGAAAATTAACAAAAATAGCGAGCGAGCTCAAAAATTTTAGCATATCGCATAAATTACATTTTAGGTATTTCAACAATTCATATACTTAGTAGAAGTTTTTTTTTCGACTATAAAAGCTTCAGTCTTGACCTAGGATGCAAGAGCGAGCGAAGCAAGCTCTAATTGTTGTCTCGGATAGGTAACAGATTTTCTTTTCACCATTCATACAAATGATATTTAACTTACTTTTACTTATTAAAGAATTGTAACAATTAAAAAAAGTAAGTGGTAAGAGCGAGCGAAGCGAGCTAAAAAACTTAAGCATTCCGGATCGGTTAGATTTTTTTATACCGTGAATACAGATATAAAAAGGTGGGCGGTAGGCTAGCAGAATATTATTATAGTGCTTGTATCTTGAAAATACGGGGCAGCAAACCGGAATATACGTGAGGCTTTTACGGTAAGCCGCCCCGGGCCAGAAGCGTATAAAATAGTAAGGAAAATACGCCACTGCTTGGTTATCCTTGTTTTTACAACAGTCCCAATGACAATAATAATTATCTGATCTGATAACTATGACCTGACGCTGCCTCCTGGCTCCGCTCTCTGCCGACCCCTGAAACACGCCACCTGGGGCCATGCCCGCTCTACGCTACTGCAGTGGAGTGCTTCTTTTTCGGCCATAACGCAGTCTCATATAATATGACACTAATTGACGATTATCGTTCGTCTACACTTCTAAATGAATGTAATCTCCTTTCCTCGTTTGAAGCAGCAATTGCGTGAGGTCTCTGTACAGTTCACACGGCGACACATGAAACTGTGCATTTCAAGTATAACATGGCCTTGCTTTGTATAGTATTCCTGTACAATGAGAGATTCGCATAAACTGGTTTTGTATGACTTGATTAGTCGTCGTGCGTACATTTCATGTCCAACAAAATCGAACGCGGTTTGCGTCTATTACACACTGTTTAATATTTTTATCGCATGTACACTATTTTGTGAAATTAAATAGGTTTGACGATTACTAAACAGAGTTGAAATGACATGGGGCATGTTGGTAACTACGATGCTACAAAAGCGTCGTTAATTCAAAGTATTTCACACAACTCTTCATTAAGGTATAACACAATTAAGGACTAGAAATAAAAAACTTCATTGGTTACATATTATTTATTGAAAAAAGTATACATCAAAAACATTTCGATGTAAAATTAAAAAAAAAAGAACGTGTGCGATTTGACATTAGTGAATGAATTCTGCACAGGACTACGGTGTAATACCAGCCACAGATGAAACCTTCTAAACTGAACTTTATCACGATAATTATAAAGTTGCAACTGTATTTGTAAGGGTTTCACTATGGCTAGTATTTACATCGAACATATATTATTGGGTATTGGATAAAGTACTAGCTAAGGATTTATCATACAGAGTTATCTTTACAGCCAAGTGGTATACAAGTAGAAAAGTTCATTTCTTAAGTGTAAATTACATTTGTGCAAGGAAAGTAAAAAAAGTTAGCCTCTGATAAGTATAAATTATGTATATTAAAAATGGCTAATTGTACTTAGAGTATTGTGCCAGCATAGGCCACGCTATAATTACCTATTGGCTGTAAATTCCACTGTTTCGTCTTTTTTATTTTGTTCCTACTATCAATATTACATATCTTTATTTTCACTTAATACTTACATTTAAAATACATAAATAATACAACTTGATTGTAACCGAAACACCAAATAATTTAATGCATTGAAACGTTATTTTCGTGAAATTAAATTGATAGTAAAACAAGCAGTGAGACATAAGCCACCAGAGAGCGCGGTAATCGCGACCCAGACGATTAACTCGTTGCTCAAATTTAATGAAAAAGTAGAAACAATAAACTCGTAAAAATATTAAAAACAAGTAATTGCTCGGATCTTTTACGTATCATTCGAAAAAGAGCGGGCAAAGTGGCCTGTCTGTACTACGGCCCGAATAAAATACTTTTGTGCATCATAATAAAGCTTATTATACAATGAAACATGCCACGTAATATACATAACTATTATACTGTACACAGCGAAACTAATGTACATAGTCACAGAACGCATATCATAAGACGTTAGTGTGTACTCGCCGCTAGCTGACGTCATCACAGGTTTCATACCATAGACAGACATTCTTCTTTTTTTTAATGTCGACTCGATGACATGGAAGTGCGGTATAACCGAGCTGACTGGCTACGGATATCGGGCATGAAAGATAAATGTACTGAAATTCTAAGTCCTGCGTCCGCAGCAAGTCCGTTCGGTTTGACCACACTTTCGACTATGGACAAGACATCCAAGACAAAACTGAAATATCTCAAGTGCCAAGAAATCTTTAGTATAAAACCTATGACGAAACGTCGTGACCGCGCCATTTACACAGACGGAGTCAATCTATAACATAAATATACTAAAAATATACTTTTACATAATTTATTTGTTAACGTTTTTATACATTGGTGGTATACGAAGCTGCATTTTATTAGTCAAGTAGATATGCAATTAAAATCTTATTGGCAATAAAGCGTTTATGATACAAAGGAATTGGTAAACTATTGTGGTCAATGATGACTTCTATTGTACACACGGCGACACATCAAGCGATGCATATCCAGTCTAAGCTGACTTCACTTTGTATGAGCTTCCCGTACAATGAGATATCTGCTTAATTTGGTTTTTATAGCTTGAATCGTCGTCGCGCGTGCAGATAATATATTAGTCCTGCATGGTGCTTTTAGCGCGTGGCATTAATCGGAACTAACGCCGCCATCTTGTTTTTCCATCAGCACAGTCCGTTTCTATCTCCAATTAACCGATTCCATAGTTACATCTTATTTCATGTATCTGCGAGCTATGCAAATAAATTCTACTTTGCTTTACTTTTCTGTATGAATGACATTCAGGCGGTAAAAGAACCATGCAACACTGAAAAACGCAAATGACAGCTACTTACAGCAGCCAATATCACGAACTGTTCAATGACGTAACCGTTCCTGATTGGCTGTTACGGTTGGTTGCTGTTACCGGATTGGCTACCGCTAGTTTTGCAGTTTTTCTTGTGTAGTGCGTTACCGGCCAGATACAAATTATACGTAGGTTATCTATGAATATTTACATAATAGTCCCATTGTTGTCGTTTAGCTTAGCGGTGAAGCTGCAAGGTATGGTGAAGATAGGCTTACTAGCAAATTATGTATTGTTTTACTTTTTGTGTGATACAAACTAGAGGTTTCCGAATATATTGACATTCGACTTTGTGTCGCTTTATATGAAGGAAATACATAATCTCTTATCTCGAATATGCTCTATATTAGGACACCGGGTAAACCATTCCAACAATTCGGTCGTGATTTCGTCAATGGTGTCGATAATAACAATAATAAATTACACAATGAGTAATATTTAGACCGCAAACCAAAATAGACTCTAATTTATATGACACACAAGTGTAAATACGATAAATCAACAATCACTACACTTGTATTAAGTGTCGACCAAGGCCACTTGCGGTCCAAACCGCGAGCCACACACTGCGATGACTTTGTGAACACAAGCTATAACAGACCGTTCTACCTCTCATCTACGTGCTAGAATAGCAAATCAGACATATTTGTCAACATTTACACGAAAGCGGAAGGTAAATTAACTAATGGGTTTGAGTATTACGTTGCTACGGTAAGAGGAGGGCAACCGAAGAGCTTGTTTCTGTTTAAAAAGTACAATAAATATATTTCCACCCACCACTGCTATACAGAAATGCTCGAACGGTCACAGTATTGTTCTAGAGGCAAAAGGACAATTATCCGATCGCATAAGGTATCATCAACCTTATGTTAATAATATTAGTGCACAAATACAATTACATCATACACCTACATGTTTATCTCGGCTCTCATCCTTCACAAAGTCAACACAAACATATTATCTTCAACATCAACAATAACACATACAACGCTACCGTCGAAAAGTAAACGTTACGTTACAGAGGTATAACACTTCTTTTACACTATTAAATGCATTCGTCGAACATTGTACTACTCCTAAAACACAATGGCCAATGATAGTGAAAAATAAATGTAATTAAACATTGTACTCGCTTATTTGATCAATAGACATCTATTAAAATAAATTTTCACATACAATATACATCGAATATTATATAAAATTCTTTATTATATAACGCTAGTTGTTTTGTGTGCGTGTGTCGGATATAAGTGACGTGATCTCGGATATTATAGAACCTTGTGCATCGAACTGCAATCGTCATTTATATCAGACAGGCGCGCACTATATTGTGAATAGTCACATCCTCTCGATTATACACTGTACAGGGATTGAAAATGTTCATGGACAGATTGTATAAATTGCGTATGACTTATTCGATTTTTTCGCGAGTCAAGATATTGACGTAATTATGAGTTATAAACAACGGCATTTGTGCGATACCACCTGACTTCTGTATTATATAACTAGCGATTTTGCTAGTTCACTTATTTAAATCCCGCGTTTGGTTTCTAAGAGTATAATTTAAGTAAAATTAGTTTTTTCCATTTCTCACATTTTACTTTGCTTTATACTTTGAGAGATTTCGTAGTTTTCCTCTACATGCCACTCAATTCGAGTTGACATAACATCAAATAGTTCTCGTAGATCGGCATTTCGTTCGTGAACGGTACACCGAATACTCGAGCGACTAATAGCCAGGGGGCCGGGGTGCTATCCACAGGGGTGTTATGTTTGGGGCGTCGGGGTCGAACACATCGATGAGATGTGTCGGGGTCGGGATCGGTGGGTCGAGCACAATCTGATGTAGGTCGAGTTCTAAATAAACGAGTCATGTGTTTGTACGACGTGCGTATCGTACTGTCTGCGCATCGAGCGGCGCGGGATCTAGTCGGAGGGCCACCCGTTGTCGAGCTGGCGGTAGCTGCGCGCGCGGGACTGCACGGGCGGCCGCCGCGAGTAGGGCCGCGCGCCGTGCGGGCGCGAGGGGGGGCGCCGGGGCCGCGCAGGGGGCGGCGGGGGCGCGCCCGGCACGAACAGGAACTTGTTCTCGGGGAGCTGGAGGTGCGGGGAGTGCGGGGAGAGCGGGGAGTGCGCGACAGGCGCGGGGGACGAGGGGGAGGGCGGAGCTGAATCTCAGGCATCTGCGTCCGCACCTTTCAGTCTGAGCCGGGCGAAGTCCTCGAATATTATGTCGTCGTCTTGCTCCTGGCCGTTCTCGTCGCTGTGGGGGAAAGAGATAGAGTTAGATTGACGCCATTGTGATATTCATAAATTAATCATTTAAGTACTAATTGGTTCCTAATAAACAAGGTCAAATTAAATTAGCTAGGAAAACTCTAGTTACATGCATTGACCACAAAAAAACGATTGCAACGATCGCAGTCGCCAAAACTCTTTGTCAAATCTAAAATAAACCAATATGCGACGACACTATCAAATGCAAGACTTTTGAGTTTTACCTGTGTGTTCCTGTGTTTAATCTCTCCATTTGTACATCATATAAATGTTTGCAAACAAAACGTGTATGCTGAGATATTTCGGATGGGGATAACAGTTTTAATATTAAATTGCAAGATTTGACCTACAAAATACACATACAAACATTGCAAGTTAAAAAAACTTGACCAAAAAATTACAATATCCTCTTATGCAGGAATTGATCGCACATTTTCAATCTGTGCAAATGGAACTGTGAAAATGATGCTTTTACTGTATTAATATAGTATCGCTAGTGTACGTACGGGTGCGGGTCGAGCGTGATGAGGTCGTGGTCCACGCGCGGCGCGTCGGGCGGCCCGCGCGGCTCCTCCTCGGGCTTGGGGTGCATCAGGATGAACGGCAGCTCCGCGCTCAGGTCGCTGGACAAGGAAATATTCTATTATTGCATTGCTGCTCGAAACAAAGAAAACATACTCAGTCCCTGTATTCATTACTATTGGATAGACGCTGACATCGCAATAAAATTATTCGAAGTAGGTGTACCACCCGACTTTTTTTATTATTATCGCAGAATAAGTTTTCATTACAATCTTTAACTTTGGCATAATTATTATAGACTGTGTGCTTAGCTTAATACTGTAAATGTACAATTTATGATATTAAGTTGGACTCACCCGCCAAGGGGACCGAGACACAGCTTCACTTTGACCTTGTATTGCACTATGATACCTAGGTTCTCTCGCTGCGATGGGTCTGCGATTCTGAAACAGATTTTACATATTTAGATTACATTCCATTTGTTAATGGGTCGTTTTTTAAAGGTGGCGTAATTTTTACGTCCCGGAAGTGTAATACTTTTGTATCACGTGCAGTCAAGACCAAAAATAAGCAATCACTTAGTGAAATTCAAAAACGATTAAAGCATTAATTGAAATATAAGGCGTCATCTAGCATCTCTGCTATCCTGAATGTTATCACATTTCCACAATTAAACCAGAGTTCATACAGAATACTCTTTATTGTAAATTATAACAGTGACGAAAACGCGAATAAGTTTTTTTTAAACGCATACCTATTTATGTTCTTGATTGTACAGTAAGGCAAATGCTGGCGTGTTATACTCACAGCGTGCTGGAGGCGAGGTTGGTGTCCTCGTGCTTGAGCTGGCCGTCGAGCGCGAGCCCCCACTTGTCCTTGTTGTTGGCCAGCAGCGGCGTCACCGTGAACACCTTGCTCAGCGTGAACCCGGGGCCCACGGGACAACCCTCCCTGGACACAACACATACATGTTTAGACAATTTTTGAATGGTGAGACTAAAACATAACACAATCAGAATACATTGATCCCAGTGCTGGGACAGCTCGGAAGCTTCCCCTATATGAGAAGGGTGTGCTGTAATTCACCAAGGCTGTAATTGGCTACTGCAGGTTGGTAAGTCACATATTTAATTTTTGGTTCCATGACATGCCAATTTCCTCTTGATATTTTGTAGCAGTCAGCCTATGTCAGGCTGATTTTAATTAGAAATGGGGAAGGGATCTACTTAAAAATTGTTGAACTTTTTGATCCCGCCAGTGGAAAAGTGTCTTCATTCATTGGGTATCATCACACGCATAAAATATTACGTCCGCGTTGTAAGTTATGGGCTATTGTCGTGTTTCCTTTTACCTTATTAATATAAAACCCAAACCACGTGCATTGAAAATTATACATTTTCCTCGTAAAATATAAAACCATCGGTCTGTTTCGTTGTAGTTTTCGTATGATAACTTTAAAGGGAATATAAAATCAGGCACTGTTTGGAAATAATAATTACAATGAAAAACTAAAAAATCTAGAGCAGTTAGTAAGTAGTCAATTCACCACAACCGTTAATGTAACATTTTCACTCGAATCATTTCCGAAAACAAGTTTGCAATAGGAGCTTGGGATAAATTACGTGGACCTTAAGACCTTACGCATTATTGCGAAATTTGCTTGTTAGCAGACAGTGTGTAAAATAGTAGCATTTGCAGATCTTGTTTCATAAAATACTTTCTTGTAGTTTCCTTTAATGAGGTTTGGGAGCTCCAAAGGAGAATAGAATCATTTCACGAATATCAATGTGATATGAAAACTGTTCCCATTAACGACTTCGCGCTACTTAGGAGAAAAGGTACTGTACAAACAGAGAGTCCTCTCTCTGTTCTCTCTTTTGCTCCCGAAATAAACGTGAACCACTTCAGTGGAAAGACACAATGTTATGTGAAGTAATTCATCGTTTCAAGAAAATCTGTGTGTATAATGTCAGTGTATCAAACTCCAGGCATTTTGTAGGAAGCGAGTGGGGGCTGAGGGCGGGGGGTCAAACAAGTCATGTGTCATGCAGGATACACGCTGTACTTACGCGGACTGCATAGATAGTTTCTTAGTGAATATCCCGATAAAGGGGAATTTAAATAGTCGCGCCGACATCGATTTGGGCTCCCTGAATAAGAAACGGACATAACTCAGCTGTTTGGATGGTAACACATTGAACATGGTAGGAAGTTATAAAGAGAAATAATTATACTCCTGGTTTGAAACTGAATTTTGCCATGTGCTTAGCTTTCAATCATGTCTCAAGCAATAAAGTGTGAACTTATGTTGTACTTTTACTCTTTTCCTTTTTTAGTACCCCTTTTACCTTTTAATTTTGTCAATCTTACAGTGCAGTTCAAGAAAAACTCGGTGTGCAACATACATACCTCATTGAGAAAATTATTTAGATCTATAATTAAAAAATCGTGACTTACTAGTTCTCGTTGCCGGCAGCGATGCAATACGTCAGAGAATGACGTCCGACACCTTGCTACAATTTACTGACCAATTGATCTCGTTATTTATGATGTTGTATTCTATGAATACAGTTATAAGGTCGCTACTTACTTGATAAATGCAAACTGACGCACTAGCCTTGCTGCGTATTACTTGAAACCTTTAACTATATGACTTCAGTAATAAGGTCGACACTCACTTGCTCTTGACGCTCCAACACCTTGCTGCGCTGACTTAAGTTAATAATAAATTCTATGACTATCGTATTAAGGTTGAAACTCACTCGCTCTCGGTCTCGGCAACAGTGCACTTGTATTGCGCAGTTGAAAACAGACAGATGTCGGCAAACTGACGCACGGACACTTTGATGCGCTTCACTGATCTGTTGGAGTTGTTCGCTATATGCACGTTCACTGCTATGTTCTCACCGTGGTGGTATAACTCCTGAAAATATAATAATATGTTAATGATGATTGGAGGATCTCTTTTTTTTTTTACGGATGGGAAATCATCAAATGAGATCTTATAAAAAGGTTTAGAAGTTTTTCTATATGCTACAAAAAATATAGGGATTGTCAATAATGAGGGCTAGTCATGTAGCTTTTATTTATATTGACATACGTTTTAAATTACAAACAATGATAAAAGAGCACTTTTAATAAATGCAAAAATAATCAAGCTAACTAAACTAATGAGGACTAGGGAAAATACCGACAGAAACAAAGGGTTTACTAAAAGACTGTCACACAGGTATGAGCGACAGAGACTGCTTTACCTATATACAATGCCGATCTTTCTCAACTTTGATGAGCCATTATGGTCGCTTACTGTAAATAAAATGGAATGAAGGTTACCTTATCTAAGGAAGCTTCAAGATACAGTTTGTTAGGGCTCATCATAAACTCTTTGGACACCTCAACAGAGGGCTGCTCTCCTTGCTTACTCGGCGCATACATAATCTTCCTGATAGCTAACCGCACTGAATTTCTGCAAACCACCAAAAACATAATAAATAAAACATGAAGACTCGTAGATTCTAAAGTTTTCTAGTAAAGCTTTTCACACATTTTCGAGCGCCGCGCATGCCTTTAAAACTATTCACCCATACAAGGTGACCAGCTCATTCAGCAAAGCTAAAGGCGTTAGCACAATGACGCTTACCGCTGCGTTTTAGTAGCGCTACGCGATACATTTTCGAACAGTTTGTCCTGCTTCCGCAATGCCGTCGCAGCCGGCTGCGTTGGTGTGCTAACGGCGTAAAGTAGAAGAGGTGTGTGTCAGCAAAAGTTGGGCAAAGACGGGCACTCTAAGTACTATATGACATCTTAAGGGGATATCAGATCATTTATTTGAAATTTTTTAACAGTCATTGGTGGCCTCGTGTAGTCTTTTGACTAAGAGTGAATGTTCATTTGTTTCTGTTCAGTCATCTATTCAGGCTGTGCCGCAAGAAAAAGTAATGTTTGGGTGCAAGCAGAACGCGGTCGATCGACAGCGTTATTACTTATTTGAGGCGATGATCAACCTCGAGCGAGACCCCTTTTTGGCTTGTTAAGTTGTTGGTCCCAGCTGTGATTTGTAGATCTTTGAAGCCCGAAAGTCTGTGCTGTGGATGGAGGTGAGATAAGCGATCGCTTCATGTAAAATACTGGTATTCAGCTGCATCCAATTAAACTGGACCCGACGTCTAAGGCTAGGCAGATGATGCGTGGACGTCGATCGACCGCAGTGAAGCTGCACGCTAAGAAAAATGAACATCCACTCGAACGCGCCATCTACCCCTCAATCTGATATCACCTTGACACACACATCATTGTTAGTGCACGTACCTCTTGTGCGGCTTGTCGTCCTGCGAGTCGGCGACGAAGGCCTTGAGCTCGTAGTCCACCCCGCACGGCTTGCCGGTCTCGCCGGGCGCGGGCTGCAGCGTGACGGAGGCGGGGCAGTGCGGCGGCAGCTCGAAGTAGAACGGGTGCGCCGCCGCGCCCAGCTTGCGGACCAGGCGCTCCTGCAGCCGGGTCAGAGGTCGCTTTGTTGTGTTTGTTGCTGGGTATATCTGTGAGTGGTGTATGATGGTAAATTATTTAACTTATATTAAATAGTAACTTGTATGTAGGGTTATTAATACATTGAGCGTATAATATTTTAAGGGTAAGCTTAAAAGCCAACGGTACTGCACAGAATCAGCGTCGTCTCACTTGGAATCCTTTGCGATTCTTTCTATGAAACACCATACAGAGGCACAATTATAAGCACCGTAGCCAAGATCAGTAGGTAGCAAAAATGAAGTAAGGCGATGCCTATCTAGTGGAGTGCCTATATATCGTACGTGTGCTATGAGCTTAACTCGAGTTGTAAAGTAAATATCAGGATACTTTTAAATGAAATCTTTAAGACTGATATAAATTGCTTTCAATGTACAATTTATATACCAGTCACACAAAACATTCATTTCGAATTTAAAGGAGACAGACAATTATTTAAAGACCAAATGTAAAGTAAAAATACTTTTTCTTGGCCAGAATTTACACGCGAAAGAAACACAAATTGTCAATTCTATAGCCATAAATAAAAATGATTCTACAACACGAATAAGTATTTCCCTTCGATTCGCAATTAGAGAGTTCAATCGCAAATCAAGACGTTCATTTGGCACTGATTGAAGAGTTGATTGCTCATTCAAAACGGTGTGAAGAATCTCCGATAATCTGTTTACTATCAAAGCGTGACTCGTTCGAAACTCGATTTGTGGCTTAACGAGCATTACATGGGAAAAATCAATGAACGTGATATTTTAAACCTTATCGTTATGTGATAAATGAAATAGCTGGAAATACAGGATTAATTTTTGATCCGGGCAGGAGTACGCACGCGGATCTCTCATTGTACGGGAAATCAGACATTGTACCTACATTGACATAGGAACATTCGATGTGTGAAGTTTATCTAGAGTTATTTAGGAAGATAAGAATTCGTAACAAGCTTAGCTCAGTTTTCTGTATCTACCATAAATAGGACTTCATCTTCTTCGTAGGTTACCAAAGGCCCACTTACACCACAAATCTCATTATCATGCGTATAACGTAAACATTTTTAAATATACTTTTGTTTCTGTCAATAATTTAAAGGTCTCAGAGAAAACATGAGGACTTGACTGTTAGGAAAAAATCTGGAGTTTTTAAATCGAATCATGAAAGTTAGGTTACCTGTTCAGCGGCCAGGTATAAATCCTTCCGGAAGGTAAGGCCCAGCACGTCCAGGTCTTCTCTCCCGTACCTGAAGGCGGCCAGCACATGGCCGAACACCTTCCTGTCTTTGACATATTCTGGGTCGATTAGGACTACGCCGTCTGAAATCACATAGGAGACAGTTAGAAACGTCATCGTTGATAGATGAAATTGGTCTTTCTGAAAAGGCTGTTGTTAAACTTCGATGCAGAATTCTAATCATTCGGCCAATTTAATGAGGAGGGATGAATCGCATGTGACTAAAAGAGTGATGAATATAAATGTTGAAGGATGGAGAGGCACAGGAAAACCAAAGAAAATATGGATGGATTGTGTGAGGAATGCTATGAAGGAAACAGGAGTAAATGATAGCGTGACGATTGACTGGGGAGAATGGAAGAAAAATACGTATTTGGCCGGCCCTAATTAATATGGGACAAGGGCAGGAAAATGATGATGCAATTAAATTATTTATGGCATGAACGAAAGCAACAGGAGCGGAAGAAAATGTAAAGAAAAATAAGTAAGAGTGCACAAAAGCCGTATCTATTTGGGCTCATCATTCCCCATTCCCCTTCCTCAGACGCGCCCCTTTTGAGTTTATATTACTGACTTTCAAAGATGCACTTTATCGGTCTCTAAGTACGTAGGTACAGACGCCAGCAGATCAAGCTACTACAATCATTATAGCTAGAGCATTATCTAGGTTCAAGGTTGATTTGAAAAATTTTACAGTTTTGGGTACCTTGATTTGCTGGCGTCTATACAAAAGCTAACAGGTTGGCTGATCTTCATCAGAGTGTCGTTGGTTGATAGAAGCATACACCACTGGCAAGTGAGTGTAACTGTTGCGGATACCAGACATTATCCACACCCTAACCGAGCATATCGATCATCAACTACCAACTAAGCTAACATAACAATTAGCGATTCGATACAGTGTTTCACTACCATAATTACACGCTATGATCCAAATCGTGTAGAACTACAACCGCTAATCCGAATCCGTGATCGCATGAAGATCTGATTAGTACGCGGAATAGATGCTTGATGCCTTCCGGGCTTATGACGGCATCGATGCAACATTCCTTCATCAATTCGTACGACACTAACGCTTTAGTCACACGAAGAGGGTTTGCTCACAAAGGATTTACCACAATGTTTCTACGCGGATGGTAGAACCGATCAGCAAGAGCTTATGTGCATGCAGAAAAAGTGAAAAAGACGTCATTTGTTGTTTCGTTCGGGCGTCGCAGCCGACTATTCTCTATGATTGTGTTGACATAATCATGGCTCTATTCGACAGTCTCAGGACGATTCCGCGTCCAGTAAGTGTGGAACCCTCTCTATCTCATAACGAAAACCTTGCGTGATTACGTTTGCCTTGTGCTTCCGAGGAAGCTACATAGCTTACGATTGCAGCTAAGATCAAACGTCATTGGTAGAAGGTAAATAACCTCCTCTTAACACAGGAAAAGTCAATGGAAAATACTGACGTATTTATAATTCTAGTATTTACCCCAATTAGTGGAACTAAACGCGCGTTTCTTAAAGCATGTTGTAAACAGTAGTAAACACTTACTCATAGTAAATTACAATCTTTGCTGAGTCTAGATCCGTTCCATTGAGAAAATTACTCGCGCGTCATTATGAATCATTGATAAATAATTGCATGGATTAAGCCTATGTTTATTATAGAATTAGCGTGATATATACTTGTAATGTATGAGGGTGAGGCAGATATTTGGTAGCGATTGAACGTTTGAACAATTTTTTGTTAAGCGTGCATCAAAAACATTTGGAGCCATTCACTTATATTTGGAAAACGCACTGCCTAAAGCCACGTTGACACCCTTAATCCGAGCGCACTCGGATGGGTTGGTATGGGTTGCCACAATACGAGATGCGTCCGAGTAGGTATCCGAGTCCACTCGGTCCGAGCATACTCTGATCGTGTCCACGCGGCTTAACCCATTTTCTACAAGAGTTCCCTATCATCGAATGCGAACGTTAAGTAAATATTTTAGAAAATTCATCACATCATCATCTGCCTAGTTTTTCCCAACTGTATTAGGGTCGGCTTCCATTCTAACTGGATGCAGCTGAGTACCAGTATTTTACATGGAGAGACTGCCTTTCTGACCTCCACAACCCAGTTAGTACTGGGTAATACGATACCCTTTGTTAAGACTGGTTATAAGTGGTTGTCAGATTTTCGGCCCACTGACCACTAACGACGTGCCAATGATCTACAATGACAGCCGGGACCAACGGCTTAACGTGCTTTCCGAAGCACGGCGCAAATTCTGTGTGTAATGGGTGGTCGCCCATCCACGGACCAACCTAAATAGACAAGCACGGCTGAACCTTAACTTCGACCCGAGTGGCTGTTACTATTTATCCACGAGTTCCTCCAAAAAATCATCGCATAATGAAAATTCGTCATTTCTGCTATTGGAAAAACAATTCTAAGCGCACGGCTTGTTAAGTAATGAAAGCAATGTCTAATCGCAACGTAATTGAACTGCTAGATAACTTCGAAGCTGAACTACCAAACAGAACCTAGGTGGGGCGAGATTGGCAATTTATTATACAAAGATCGGCACTCCCTTTACGACCAGCGCGGGCCCCACTTTAGACAACTCGATTCAAGTGTTCAAATACTCTGCAACTTTGATCAATTGGAACAATGGGGTCTTTGTCCACGATTGAGCGTTAAATCTACTGCGTGTATCAGAAACGTGTGGTACAATTTTCTCCATGGCACCAAAATCTTCATCTATCTATCAAAAATATTTAGCTGTCCCATACAAGATTTCAATGAGCGAAATATATGGAATAAATATTTTTCGCGAATACGATGTTGATTCGTAGAGAAAGTTGTTCAATATGATGCTCTGTACCCCACGCAAAAATCACACTTTTTTTAGTATCGCGCATTAAAGACGAAAAACGTACTTACCAATCGGGTCTACATGTGTGATGTGGTCTACGAAGTCTCTTTTCCCTAAGTATACTGTGATCTGAAATGAAAAAAAGACAAATTAATTTCTAAATTCGACCTCAAAAATGCATATCTAATTATTTCAAGTGTCTCGTTTGGCACACTAAGCCAAATTAAGTTGAAGAAATATTTGGGAAGTTGTCACAAGATTTGGCAGTGTTTGCAACTTGGCACACAATGCATGGAGTTATTAAATGATCGGTTGAAGATCGCACGTCTCATTGTTATTAAACGCTCTTACGTCAACAATGAGATGCAGAGAATTCGTGATGAGGAATTGAAAGATGCAACGCGTCACACCGGATAATGCATTAGTGATCTGGGTAACACCATTCTTCTCGGTTTTGTCCCACTCCCCTGGAAAAACATGGAAATCTATGCTTGCCAAGGAACTAGTCAGCAAATTGATGGATTATGTTTACCCCTTTTTTCTTGATACGGAATTTAATTCTCATTCAATCGGTTGAAGACTGAGAGTGAATTAACTTGCACTGATGCAAATGATAGATCATGAGCAAATAATGTTGGGCACAAGTAATCAGTAAGAGGTCGTTAAGGTCGCTGGGTCTGAACTAAAGACCAGAGAACAATGAACAAAAAGAACTCTGATTGTGAGTAAAAAACGCTAACTTGAAATGTAACAAAAGATAAATGAAACCACCTCGGGTGCTTCTTGAAATTCTATTTGAGGAAAGCGTTTGATTAAATTTGGCCAGATTGATTTTCCTTAATTACAATTTCGACTAAATTAGAAGGTTCTTGACCGGATGATGTTACAGTTTCAACAAAGCCTATTGTTGACTTTGATGGCCTCCTGAAAGGGAAGTAAAGCACGCCCCGAGGCGCTTTGCTTGTCAAGTTACACCTTATATTCTGATCAAGTTATTTTACAACCTACTAACTTCTCACAAATGAGACTTTAGGAAATGAAATAAATATAGAATTTACGAAGTGAAATACAGGTAGAACCAATGATATTATAATTAAAAAGAGGCAGATATCACATTAGCTCGCGCAAATTGTTGCAGACAAATTCAGACAATTGTCGTAATTTAAGTACATCAAGTGCAATGGCTATCTCTCTCTGTATCATACGTTGCGTATTATCTATCGCAGTCGTCAACAACGCAACGATATTTGAACGCCGTTCAGTATGAACATAGCGTATCGTTCTTTATTATATCATTGGCTAGAACACAGTAATTATTCCTCTTTTTCAACACTAAGCGACAACTCAAATAGTATTTCACTGTTGGAACTTGAACTCAAAGCGCTGAGCCCAGCTTTGAAAATCTAACAACCTGCTTTAATTTAGGGGTGCCCCTTTAGAGTTAGTAAATACGGGTATTAATTATTTAGTCAGCCTTAGCTGACTAAAACTAATTACTATTATTATTACTAATTACTTATAATTAGTGTGCAGCATACCTTGCCATTCGGCGAGCTCTTCTTGAAGACTCGCGTGGCCTGTCGCTGCTTGTTGCTGCCGGCGTCTTCCATTCTGCCGCCGCGCCCTCCTCAACACTGGAAAATACAACGTTTATGTTAAACCTTACTCCATAGATCCTAATAATAATCATGGTTTTAAGACAGCTGGGACAGACTGGGTTATGGAGGCCAGATAGGCAGTCGCTCTATGTTAAATACTGGTATTCAGCGGCATCCAGAGTGGAAGTCGACTCCGACATAGTTGGGCAAGGCTCAGCAAATTATGATGGTTTTTAAGACAGCTGGCGGTCAAGGACAGGGAAATGTTGGTCATCCGGCGCCGATACGGGGAGACGACATTATTGCCGTCGATGGTAAAACCTGGATGAAGCTGCCAACATGAACGTGGAGATTAGCACAAGCAACGAGAGGACTCGACCTAGCAGTGGCTGAAGTCAATGGATGATGACGACGAAGTAAGTTCGCCAAATACGGAGTGAAATGCAATTATAATGACGTCTAGAGTAAAACCAGTTGACTAACCTTGTAGGTATCAACTAAAAGTAGTGCTACCATATTAGGATAAGGTAAATATTATGAATCGTCATTATTTACCATAACACGAGTGACGCCGAGTATCCGCGTCAACTATGACTACGATATACTACGAAGTGTGCGCATTTGTGTGTATACTAAGTAGGTAGCTATATTTCTCATCAATGACTTATCAGGAAGTGGTTATAAAGGATAAAACACATATAATTATAACTGACGTCACCAACTCGACCAAGTACGTATATATCACGTATTCTTGAAGGAAAAAGAATATACACAATGTGCTCATAACGTCCCCAATACCGGGACGCAGGTTGTAATCCACCACGCGGGCCCAGTGAGGTTTGGTAGATGTCACATCGAATTTGTGGGTTTAGAATTTTCTTTTGCCTATTCAATTCGATTATGATAAAAGGGTAACATTAGGAAAAGTTCTGACTTATTTTAAGAGCAGATAACTTTAAATACTTTGGCAAACAGGTTGTAAAAATTCGCGCACAAGCATAACGTTAAATTGATTTAAACAAGTTTATCACCGAGAATCGGCGAAGATTTGAAAGACAAACAGAAGAAAACCGAACCAAGTTTGTGTCTCGGGAACAAATGTTAGACAAGGGAAAATTTTCTTACAATCCCACCGAGTACTTTTCTAACTAACCTAGAACAGTCTCTGCAGAATGATGGAAGGTTCTTGTTTCCTAAGCTATACGAGAACAGCTTAGTATTTGCTATGTCGTGTAGAAAAGAGGACCAACAAAGAAGGTTTGCTAGTAGTATAAACCTGCAAGGTTCACTGCACGAGTGCGCAAAACGCACTGATGTATCATCACTCGTAGACGCCTTATATATAAAAGTTTAAAACTACCTATGTGCCTGCCAACTTAGTCACAGCCATGGCTTGTTTTCGGAAACCGCGAGACTACGTCAGCGTTATTACGTTATAATATTAAGATCAGTCCTCTAATCAAGATGTTCTTAGAATATCATCACGTCTTTAGGAAAACACTATCTACGAGGAAAATATATAGTAAAATATCAGATACCTATCGACACAAGGATCAAGACGCAACGTACAAAATTACAATAAAATTATATTAACACCCCGCTTCCTGTCTCCTCGTCAACGGGTACTCCTAAACATCGGCCTCGAAATGATTGCCAAAGTGATCGGTCACGGGTCATTGTAAAACGTTTTTTGGTCTTGAGTTTTATGAAACACTTGAGGATTCAATCCTTGGGTCATAGACACATTTCCCCTCGATCATGACGTGAAATTGGGTTACAAATTACCAGAGCAGGTACAAATAACACAGCTATAATTCTTAGACTAGAGGAAGACCAAAGAACGATGGATAGACTGTGTGAAGGATGATATGCCTAGAAAGGAGGTGACTGTTGAGATGACGAGTAGTAGAGAAGTATGGAAGAAGAAGACATGCTGCGCCGACCACAAATAAATGGGGATAAGGGCAAGGGAATGATGACAAAATATTAGATAGTCGAGAACATTTTCGTGGGAGCAAGAATAACCTATCATCACTGAACGCACAAACAAATCCATTTAGTTTCAAGTGCGCTGTTCCATAGTCTAAAACAAGCCACACACGAGTGTTGCTAAACATCGGATGTGTAACTGAAGTACAATACACATTCTGATAATTTCACCAGAACATTTCCTCTACGTAATCCGCATGATAGCGTATTATTTGAAATGACAACAGGAACCCCGCGGGGGTAGGAGCGCAGACATCTTTAATATCGCGAATATTTCCCTCCCATACATACGAGTACATGATATTATGTAATCATAATATTCGGAGACAAAATTGACTTTGGATAACATTGAAATGTACGTGAAAAACGTGATAGTGTCATATTATACGGATCGGCGAAGACGGTTTGACACGACCTTAGAATTCAAGATCCTAGGTCACATTTGGGGCTGTCTAGCTTAGCTGAGATTAGGGTTACGTCACAAAATAAACAAGGTCTGTTAATGTCTAAATGAGAGGTATACCTACTCGAGAATTTGTCCTTGTCGGGCAGTAGACTAATTACCACGTCCACCACGTGGCGACTGTATGAATTTTCACCATATACTGAATAGTTTGCACAAAGCGGACGCATTTACCAATTCGATAGCCGGAAAACACTTGTATGACGCAAAAATCAACTATTACGAGGAACCGCACACAACCACCGCCGACTGACCACAACGTCCAACGTAATGACCGGCGACGCACTCGGCCATTCAGAAATTAAAGTGTGTGAAGGTAGCTTTAGTTAAATAAAGGGTGTAAAACACCCTTAACGAAGCCGAGAGACACTTGTTCTTCCCGTCTTTGCGATCATTTAAAACTTTACTTTTAATACCTCCATAACTCCTTTGCTTTACAATGCATCCATCATCACAGTGTTTTGAGTGCGTAACATTGCGCTACCGTAAAGAGTGACTTTTTTACACCAAAAAAGAAAAGTCGTTTCCCAGCAATCATTTTTGCGCAGTATTACTCAGTTTGGTGAAGGCTCTGTTTACGCCCCGTATAATTGAATAAACCACATTAATAATAAACCACATTACTACCGACCTATTCCAGAAATTTTTAATTAATCAATTATTTCAAAGGAATTCAATTTACGCAAATCATAATATATTTATTTCGAAGAACATGAAATTGAAAACAGACCCTTAAATTTCATTACATAAAGGGGTATCGCCAAATTGGGTCGTAACTGAAAACTTCGAAGCTCGTTACAGCTACATCGCAGTGGCCTAGATAACTAGATCATGTACTTAGCACAGGTGTCAGCATCAGTTTTGTTCCCAGGGTCATGTTACACGTATCGAACTAAAGCGAACAGAACCGCGAAAGCGTTTCTTCCCCACTTGATTGGAGAATCGGAGCTTGAACGAGGTATCGAGTTTTTAGACGCTTAGCGCAAGTGGCGTTTCTTGTACCGATTTCTGTTTCATTATTATTATCCATTTGTGTGCTGGTGTTTGTAGAATCTATGATTTTGAGAGTGAAGGATTCTGGCTGTATGGACTGGTTCGCATTAGCAGCGAAATGTCGCTGGTTAGATATATGGATCTTCTAAGATAGAAAAAATACTGTCGTGAAGTGGGTATGTCTTTTTTTCCGGATGGGAAATCACCAAATGTGCTCCCGCTCTGGGCGGAGCGAAAGGGAGTGTCAGACTTTTACTGACTAAAACCCATCCATGTTCCTTCTTTGCCCTTTGTGTTCCAGGGCCGCGGTATCTCTTTCGAACAGTCCCGCAGCCCCGGCAGGCATCGGCCCTTGTGGACCGCTTCCGGTTTACTGAGCTCTCTTTGAGGCGCGCGTGGAACACGAACGCGCCTTTGACACGGCCTGTCGTCATAAAACGGACGGACGGCGAGCTAGCCTATTACTAACCGTCCAAAGGCACGCGCCTACGGTGGCCGGGAGCCACCACGTGGCCCCCGACGCCCAGGGCTTCTCCCGCGGCGGCTGAGACGTGAGGCACTCTCCCTCTTACGTTCCGCCACCTCCTTCGCTAGCATGACTGGTTCGCAGAAGGATGAGACGGCTTCGGACCATTGATTGAACCAGGGCCGGACGCGAGAGGTCGCCGTCGCCAAGTGGGTATGCGTTGAGTCTTCTTTAACAGGTTTTTCAGGAATATTATCATATTCATCCATGATTTTATTGAACAAGCGTTCAGGCTTTCATAGAAAAGATATGCTTGGGTCGATGTTACAGGAGACAGGTTAATGAAAATTCGTGACGTAGCTCGTTGGAAGAAATATCACAATTAATTCTTGTTAGAAACCGCTTCAAAAGCCTCGCACGCGCTAATAACAATATGTTCTTATTAATATAGATACCTTCTACTAACTCATAGTTAATATTAATGACGATGAACGTTCGAAAATGATAATATCTGCGCTTGAGAAACAATATGCATATTTCATGTTGCTTCAGTGATGCTAGAATTAATGTGTGAACCACTTTACATTTGCAACCATAGTTCTGGTAAGATATCTTATTTGCTTTACTGGTTGGGTTCAAGGGTAGGAGGGATTGATTCTAGGGTGCCTGATCCTGGATACAGTCGATCTTCCAATGGTTGATAGGGAACAGAGCTTGAAGATCTAGCCCTATCCAAATTGTGTTAGGGTCGGATTCCAGTTAAACTGGATACATATAGTGGTTGCGCGGATACATAGACAATTAGTTTGTTGATTGGCACAGGTAATCCCCACCTCTAAATCATTCCCGCACAAAACCTCCGTTGTCTATGCCAATCGCGCAATGACTGACTATAATTCATCGCGATAACACACGCTCTCGAAACATTAATAAAAGGTGGTGAAATTGGTGTGATCTTCTCGCTTTCGTCTTCTCCGTGTGATGTGCTACATGCTCCAGGAAGCTGCTTGGGAAATCGAGGTATGTGCAATCCTTCCTTATAAGCGTACTGCTCGTTTTTCCACGTGTTCCGTATCAGTACGTAATCCCGCCATCTTTTATCTGTGCCAATTTTCTAGTTATTCGAATTATTAGCAAAAACCAGCGCAAACATATAGTATATAAAAAGGCTTTAAGAACCGAAGATATAGACTTTTCCCAACAATGATAGAGTCCAAAGGCTAAGTAAATATCATGTCAGGCCTCAAGATAAAATCAGTTTAAAAAAATTTTGGTAGTGATTAAACAAAAATATTTTTATCATGTTTCTCGCAATAACGAAAACAAAGTTTTATCTATCAGTTCGGGTTTTTCAGGTGTCAGATGTCAGTGGGCGGATTTCATTGAGAATTCCCCCGATAGAGTAAGATAGATAGACGGATGGGGATAAACAGAAGACGTCATGTCAAGAGTATGAACCCCGGAGACTGAAAGTGTATTCAATATGATGTGTAGTCAAATCTTGTGTCATTTTGGATGGTTTGTTAAGGATACTTTGTCCATTAATTACATTTTTTATCATATCATTTCATAGCTTCAGTAGTACAAGGATTTTTTATCACGCGAAAGTCTTTGGAAGAGAGGCGCTGTGTGTGATCATTGTGAAATTGTTTTTTTAATTATGTAAGTTTTGAAAAAACAGAATGGCGGCGTTAGTGCTTATTTTGATCATCAACTCCTTGTACAGCTACAGTTTACTTATTTATTAGAAAATCTTGATCATTTTCAGTGTGAGTATCTGAGGCAGACTATTCTTATCTTTTTATAAAGAGGAGGAGGAGCTCTATTAAATCCGACACCACTTACACGTGTAGATATTTCTATTTCAAGGGTTTCCCCTTATAAGTTTACTAGCTTTTGCGCGCGGCTTATCTCGCGTTAATTTAGAATTTGACAGTCAATTCGGGTTGTACGCTGCTTGTAATAATATAATTCAATCATGATTGGAAAGACACGTGGCGCCATCTATTTTATCATAAGAACGTCATTGTAGTTTTCCTCGGGAACAGTACTTTTTTCGGGATGGAAGGTACCTATGTCCGTTTCTGTACACCTGACAACGTATTTGCAAAATTTCAGGATGATCGGTTCGGTGGTTTAGGTTTGAAAAGGTAACAAACAAACAAACTCACTTTCGCATTTATAATATTAGTTAGGATTAGGATACTAAGTTCAATGTCCATGATTGCGTTTTAAACACACTTTCTTCTAAGACAGAGCCTTTCATTTATGTTCAATTACTTTAAGAGGAAACAAAAATCTGGCACGAAGCCACGGAAATAGGAAAGGGAAGACAAAAGCAACACAAACGAATTACATAACAAGGTCAATTGAATCCCTCCTTAAAGGTTCATTCGTTTATTTAAATTGTGTTCATTATTTTATTCAATGGCATTCTAATAAAAATATGGAAGTGCGCTACCAGCCCTGAGACTTCATTACGAATCGTAATACTCCGCCGAACGTATTCTGTTCCCGTTTGCAATTTAATTTTAAGAAATTAACCTCCATACTCCTTAGTATGGTAGCATGGTAGCGGATGGCAGCCTGTGTTTTCTGCCTACCCCCATAGACTTTAATTCCCAGTTTATTTCAATCAAACTCAAACTCAAAGCATTTATTTCAAATAGATCCAGATGACAGGCTCTTTTGTATAGTCAAAAATAAGCATCTCTTCCAAACATTAAAATCTTAGTTTGTGAGCCCAAGTGGCAGTGGAGCAGGACCAGCATTGAGCCAACCATTTTTATCTACGATATAGTCTTCCAACTTATAATATGCTCTCTTACATAGTGTTCGTTTTATGCATGTTTTAATAGTTGTAGTAATTCCGAAATCACCAAAATTTCAACGGATAATGAGTATGGAATATATATGCTGACGTACCCACAGTCCTTTTAATATATTCGTTGTACAATATTATGGGAGGAATTACCATATTCAGCAACGTCGTCGTAATATAAGATTCGCTACACATAAGCGTACGTATTTCATAAAGACTTTGTACATAATGTATTACAATATCCTATTGTAAATTCTAACATAAATTGCCTGAAGATTCATGATACAGTAACAAGCTATTTCAACTTTACTTGTTTTCTTAAATGAGCAAGTCGGTCTCTCGTGTATGAACATATCTGAGAATTTAGAGTCGAAGGAATCTTGTGAAATTTTTAGCGCGTCACTTCAGAAACTTCAACTTAACTTACTGGCACCATTTTTTTTCTATGGCCTACAGGCAAGCCAAGGCCGGTGGTCAAGTTTTTTTTTCAATATCTATACATATAATAAGACAGTAAAAAAACTGTGTCTGTACATTGAATATATTAAAAAAAAAAAAATTGAGGGGGGTTTAGAAACAGTAATAGAGCACGAATCCAAAAAAAAAATTCTGTCTGTTTGTCTGTTTGTTTGTACACGCTAATCTTCGGAACTACTAGACGGATTTGAAAGATTTTTTTTTGTTGTATAGGTATTAAGTCTGGGCAACATATAGGCTATAATTTATCTTGGAAACTTGAACACCTGATGCAGAACCGCAATAGAATAGCTAAACTATAAGAGATACAAAAATGGTACCATAGCAAAAATTGTTCCACATGATGAGCATTTTCTGCTGAGAGAATAAATTTGAAGATCTGGAACACCTGATGTGGAACTCCAAGAGTCCAGCTACACCATTACACATATAGGAATGACGTCTTAGCAAAAATTGTTCAATCTGATGACCACTCTCTGTTGATTCAAAAAAATAGAAGATCTGGAACACCTGTTGTGGAACTCCAAGAGCCCAGCTACACCATAACACATATAGGAATTACGTCTTAGCAAACATTGTTCAATCTGATGAGCACTCTCTGTTGATTTATAAAAATCTAAGTTCTAGAACACCTATTGTGGAACTCCAAGAGCCCAGCTACACCATAACACATATAGGAATGAAGTCTTAGCAAAAATTGTTCAATCTGATGAGCACTCTCTGTTGACTTATAAAAATCGAAGATCTGGAACACCTGTTGTGGAACTCCAAGAGCCCAGCTACACCATAACACATATAGGAATGACGTCTTAGCAAAAGTTGTTCGGTCTGTTGGGCATTTCCTGTTGACTTATAAAAATCGAAGATCAGAAACATCTGATGTGGAAATAAAGCTATCACTAATTTCACTGTATAATTATAAAATAACGTAAGCTGGGAGTACCTCCACGCGGTGAAGGCGGTAACAGTTTAGGACTGATATTTGATGACGACGGTTTATCATTGACTTGACTCTACTGGACAAAACTCCTATTTATTTTTTTTATTTTATCGAATAAATATGCCTTCGGGCTTATGTTATTTGAGTGTTTTAGACTTTTTCCACTTATCTTCGTGACACGGTAGCCTACCCGGTAACGCAGGGGAGCAGTCACTTAGATTTTAATTGATCAGGTATCTTCACAATAAAACTATAACCATGCCTAGAAAGAGGTCAAATCTTTCCAAATGTTCCAAAGGAGCTAAAAGATTGAGGACCATAAGATCCCAAGAATCTACCGAAGAACGTCAGGAGAGACTTGATGCTGTTCGAGCACATCAGGTTGCAACTCGCTCCGTGGAAACCTCTTCCTCTCTTCTCTTCTCTTCCTCTTGGATAACGAAGCACGCCTGCGTTCTCAGCGTATTTACGCATCTACATCCAGGTCTCTAGAGAACTGTGAAGAATATGATGCGCGACTGACCGCTGATCGTGAACGTCATGCATTGTCTCGCGAATCGGAGACGTTCACGGATAGAGAATTACGCTTGAGTTCCAAGCGTATCTACGCATCGACTTCCAGGTCTCTAGAGACAAGTGGGGAAAGTGATGCGCGACTGACCGCTGATCGTGAACGTCACACATTGTCTCACGAGCCGGAGACGTTCACGGATAGAGAATTACGCTTGAGTTCCACATCGACTTCTGACTTACAATAATGAAAGATATGGAACGTCTCGAATCGTCTCGCGCATCCCTTTGTTTTCCCGTCCCCCTCTTAGAATTCGACATCAGACGTTTCAGATCTTCGATTTTGACGGCCCCGTTGTCGCTGGCATAAGCAACAGGATCCGCGTACGAAGTCGCGGGCAGAAGCTAGTCTTTAAATATTTATGCTGTATTGGCTTCCGTACGTTTTTTCACGGGTGACCACTGAAAATCAGCGCAGTGCTGTGGGCCCCCCGTAGCACAGCATCAAGCTGAGTGGTTACCTGCTTGTCGCAATCACGACGTGCAAGCTGTCAACTTCTTTTTTTTGTTCCGTCATTTTGTTTTCTTAATATTTGTTATGCGTTGTATGTTTATTATTTGTTTTATGCACTTCATGTGCCAGCGACAAATAAATATTTTTTCATTCTTTCTTTTCTTCTTCTTGCAATACCAGAGGACTTACTCCGTACGTTTCTCATTTCACAGGCAGACACGTCCTTCAAGTCGGAGCTAGGTATCTACCTGTACCACCATACCTATACTATCTACCTAGATTGTATAGGTATGGTGGAAGTATAATAAAGTTAGGTTAATTGTTTTACTCACGTGGAACCCAGTGCGGCTCCAGTGTGTGCGTTCCCGCTCCACCCTAACCCTGCGCTGCCACGCCGCCCTGTAACAAACACAAGTACACCTTTATACTGGCCTCTTAACAACACAAGTATGTCATTATAGTATAGGTTCTTTTAAGGAGGACGCGCTAAAGCAGACCGCGAGAATATCCTTTTCTAAGTTTTTGGATATTTGCAAGAGACCTGCAACTGATGTTGACTGTTGATCTAAATATAATTTGCGACCGTACTTATGTAACAAAAATATATATCAAAAATTTATAATAATCTTTAGAATCCACACAAATAAATAAAATTGAAGTGTCTGTTTGTAATATCAAAATAACAGCTTTTTACTGAATGCAAATGAAAATATGTACGGCACTTAAAACAAAAACACATTTTTTACAATTTTTGTCTGTCTGTCTGTCGGTCTGTCTGTTTGTTCCGGCTAATCTCGGGACTTTTACTGCCACATAGATGTGTGTATGTTATGAGGCTACTTTTTCGAAAAATAATTGAGGAGCCGTGCAAAAAAAAAAATTGTTAACGAAATCCGATTCAAAAAGGAAAGTAACAATTTCACGCGAAGGTCGCGGGCATATATTATCCTATTGAAAGACCGTCTTTCATAAAATCATGACATTTGCAGGCTTTTTTAACATGGAGAGCTATTTTGATGATCTAACGAGTATACTTCTATAAATACATGTTTTATTACGATGACAAATCAGATTTTGATCAAAAAACAACTATACTGAGTTGCGAACAGCAGAATATTGTCATATTAATTTTGCGGGCTACCTTAGCTTCTCCCTTAACAACGCAAGATACATCTACAATTCTATACGTTCTACAGTAATCTGATTACCACACGTAGTAGACTCTGACGAGCGGTCGCTAATGGAAACAACATTACCCATTAACGCTCGCAAACATTGTTTCAGGGAATTTCACCCTTGACATTTTGAAAAATGTAGGTAAATAGAACACATTTCAATTTTCGTAAAGCTCAAAATGCTAAATAATCCGGTATCGAGAGCTACGCTTCTGCAAGTTCCATGCTTTTGTTGCCGATCCTATTGTTACTGGAAATATTTCCTATATTTTTCCGAAGCTTGGATATAAAACAAAGCTTGCGTCCCAATAGGGTTAAAACATGAGCAACAATGAAACGGGTGACACGAAATATATATTGTGAGCTGGAGATAGGTGAAACAACATTCATTCGAACTGAAATTAAATGACAACGTCAACGGACGTCAAATAAACATTGGAATTGGAACAAACTTGCTAGAGACGGTTCTGTTCGTCTTCTGTGAATAAATAAGCGTGATTGTGCCCTTCTACTTCGTCACCAGGCTGAAATGAGGCCGTAACTTATAAACACAATTAACCGTCTGTCTATTCAGCCTGAACTTCAAGATAGACTCTATAATTCAGGCTGTTTGGTATTATGAAAACAAAATTGTAGTAATTTTACCCTATTATTTATAAGTACCTGGGCGATCGAGTTCTGCTCGGGTCAAAATAGAGAAAACGAATTTTCCCAAATATGTGAGACCTAGATCGATTTTCCGCCCCCGTAATCCTCTATATAGCAACTTTCCTCAAAATCGTTAGAGCCCTTTTCAAGAACGTGATTACAAATATACAAATATTGCTCATTTAATAGTATAGGATAGGCAACTCCTAAAAGTTCTATAAAAAGTACGTCAGTCATAATTTAGCGGGTTCTCCCAGCGGAGATGCCAACAAGGATAATGAGATGGCACGTCATACATTTTATGTTCACTGACACTAGGAAACATTAACACGTGTAGACATGTAGGTGGACCCTCGGACATGGTATCTAGGGAGCGCGTTTAACGAGATAATTCGACTTTACAATGCTTTTATTTTTGTTATGTTATGTTTTTTTTTATTTTTTCAGAAATTGCCTTGGCAGTTTTCACTGTGTGAAAATACACTTTTATATTCGCGGTATTTCAATTGTGTATGCTAAACGTACTCGTTAGTCTGGTTGTCGCAAGCGCGCATGCTGAGCATGAGGTCTTGTTATTAGGTTTTTTCATCAGGAATTTCTCAGCAGCAGCCACAGAGTCTAGATTTGTGCCCGGTTCATGCCAATAGGCTAACCCCCTATTACATGGTACTTAAATATAACTTGTGAAATATGGATGGACGGTCTATTAAACACGCCGCACACACCACTGCCAAATTTTATATGAAAAAGTATAAGTGATGACACTGATGACTGATGATATAATTGAATTGTATAAGCTGCATCTGCCAACAAACTGCGTTACAGTTTGGCAGAAGTAATATATTTGTTAAAAAATCATTACGAGCTAACACTTTTTCATTTTTCAATCTTTCGAGTATTACTGGCGTGATGTTATTATGTTTCGAGAAATAACGCTTTTTGCGGTATTTCAATTATGCATGTAAAACGTCCCCTACATTTAATTCGTACACTTCACTTCGTCGTTCATGTGCTCACATCTAAACATTCCGCCTTTCTCGTTTCTAAGAACCCACAAACATATGGAACATGTTATGTACAAGACGTCGCATGACGTCAGATATCCGGAATCAGGCCCGAGGCACACCTTTCTGTAACGTGAGAGCGTTTGAACATGTCTAGCCCATAATTTTTCTTGCAAAATGTCGAATATAGCCTTTTAACTTGAAAGCTATGTGTACTGAAAACGTAAGTAACCAGTGACTCAAAGAAAAGGTCACTGAAGCTTAGTACCTTTTTTTTCGGATGGGAAATCATCAAATGACCCCTCCCGCTCTGGGCGGAGTGGAAAGGAGTGTCAGACTTTTACTGACTAAAACCCATCCATGTTCCTTCTTTACCCTTTGTGTTCCAGGGCCGCGGTATCTTTTTCGAACAGTCCCGCAGCCCTGGAAGCTTAGTACCTTCAGGCCCTGAAAACTGTAGGTCTAATTAACAAAGGATCTTTGGGAACACGACCTGAAAAGGAATAAAGGGGGAAGAATTACCTAACCACGCGAATAAAAGCGAATACTAGTTTAATAATGAGGCACTTACTATTCATTTATATTCCAAAGTCCCAAGGGCCTAAAAGGATCGAATGTCAATTAAATTCCTTGGAGTTTTAATTATAAATTGGATGGGGAGAAAGAGCATAAAATTCTTTATAACTAGGCCGGGTTCGCGTTACTGCCCATGAAAATGCTTTAACTCTTTTCAATCAAGCTTTTCAATGCGGACCAAGTTTGTTTTCCAAAGTGCCATGTATATTGATTATTTTCAGTGGAACTCACTAAACAGAACGAAATTAGAGCTTTATAAAGCGCAGGCCACATCGCCAGCCAGCGAGCGAGCAGGCGGGCGAAGCGAGGCGAGGGAAACTATATAAACTAAGCGAACCTTTAGCGAGCTAAAATATGTGTGTTCACGTCACACTGAAAACTACGGACAGACTGGCGAGCGAGGGAGCGGGTAAGCGAGCGGTCGTGTGCACCGGGCGAGGTGAATGAATAGCATCGCTGGCATCGTCGGATATTTCGTTCGCATCGTTTGTATCGCTGACGTAGCTTAGCTCTGTAGTTCGCGGTGTAAACAAAGTACGAGAAGTGAAACTATGCTCGCCCGGCTCGCTAGCTGGCGGTGTGGCCTGCGCTTATAACGTAATTAGAACGGCTATAACGTTTTCCACAAAAGCACTGTCTCTCCATATACCGTTGTAGCTAGGTAATAATTTCAGGTATGCAAATTGGTGATCGACGCAAGGATTACAACCAGCCATCAACATGCAAGTTAATTGAGCCGACACGTATAAGGCCTCGGTCCCTTTGCAGAGCAATATAGTACCTTCGCATTCATGGATGAATCTTGATCGGTATTTGGGGCCGAGTGAGCCCCAACAAGTGTGTAATCGAGTGGGCGGTCAGCAGGTACCTGTGCCGAGAGCTGTACAGTATATTGCTTGACCAACATAACTTCAGATGCGGTGGAATTTAGAACTACAATCAAAATGATAGGTGCATGACGTTTTTCTTAGCAAGCAGCGCCGCCTTGATGTCTCAAGTTATGCTGGTCAAGTAATACATACGTCTCTCATTTGGTACCTTAACAATGGTTATAAAAAGACTGTTCAGCTGTCGGATACAAAAGAGATTTTCTTAACAATACCTGAAAAGAAAACGATTGTGATGTTTGATTTCGTAGAAGACTAAAAAGGGTACAAATAATGAAACCATTATTGTATAGGCCGGTGAAAGGGCGTACGTAAGTAGACAATACATAAGTCTTACAATAGAGAGTAACAGTAAATAACTAAGAAATAATGTGAATAATAGAAACAACAATCGGATTATTTTCGCCACCACTAATTGATCGGTAAAACTATCTATAATAACCGATACTTGTGTCGAACAGTTCGGCTCAATAAGAAAACTCGTTAGCAAACTTCACTAAACGATGATATAGGAAAACGAGAGATGTTAAAGCCCCCAACTTTCCCAAGTATTCTTTTTTTTCTAGCGCTGAAGCTGCTTTTATATTCTACCCGTACATTAAAGCTGTGTTCTTGGGATATCTCCTCATATAATTTACGCAAAGCAGTTTAACAAGTCGTTATAAATGGGCGTCGGACGTTATATGACGGAACTAACGGTCTGAGGAACGTTTCGTAAACAATAACTTCTATCATGTTTTATTATGATTATACTAGAGTAACAATGTTCAGACGGTACTCGGCTACATACAACACTGGGCTATGGATTATTCATTCTTGAATACATCTATAATTTTCCAATGTCGATGGAATTGAATTATTTGGAGTACCTACCATACTATCAAAACTTCGAATGATAGGTTGTATTTTCTTACTCACGTATGAAACGTTTTCGAGCTAACAACAAATAATATTTATTTTACGCTTCTAAAAACCTGTATCATTCGTATACCTTCACGTCAAAAGAAAATACCGTATAAATATTTCGATATTTCCTTTTCCTAAGCACTGTCGGTAGATCCTATTTATTTCTAGTCGGTACATGTTAGTGCGGGGATAGGTACTTGATAAGAATTGACACTGCCATGATTACCGAGATCCGGGCTCCATTTGGCATTGAACCGGTGACGGGGGATCGTATAATCGGATTGCCAACCATCCGTCCTAGTGCCGGGGTCGCCACCGAATACGATAAATCGAGACTTCACTTCACAACTTTCGCATTCCGTTTACGTCGAAGCCAGAGGTAATTCCCTAATCGATTACGTATTCGGATTTCTAGACTCGAATATCGGGGCGACCTTGACCGTTGATAACGCGATTGATATTGAAGATAAGGTAATTTAAACTTGGTGAAAGCATTGCCACAGGAAATTCCTTGAAACGAGGGGCAAAGTTTTGTTATAATTTAACTATGAAACGTGGTTTTGAACTGCAAACAACATGTTTCACTTACATACTATGCTTGGGTATGGCATTTTCGCAGTGGCTTTTGTCTAGCTAGGGACACCACTTGCCACCATAAGGCTGCGTTATCACCGAGATGAGCGAGAATGCGTAGCGAGGGATGTGTGTGGAGCTAACCAATCACAAAGCTAGAATACCTCACTATTAGTTAGTGTCACACACATCCCTCGCTACGCATCCTCGCTCATCTCTGGTAGCAACCCAGCCTTATGGTCACCGTACCGCTCCGGGTAGAGAGACTGACCGTCATTGTCTTGTTTACTTTTCCATTTATCCCTCATTCCCTCGGATTCTACATCACCCTACCGACCCCAGCTTGATTGGAGTTTTCCCGATTTACTTTACTGCTCCCCGTGTTCAATGTTTGTGTTAGAAACTGATAATCATTACTGAATTAATTCCGAGGGAACTCAGCGTTACAAGCTTACAACATCTGTGCCAAATATTAACACAGTCGAAAGATAAATATTAGTTGTAATGGTGACCATAGAGTGTGAATACAGATAGCGTAGAGATAAGATAAACACCCAGCGCAAGTACATTCCAATGAGCAGATACTTATTAAGATTTACATAACCATTGACGTCAAATTAATGAGTTTCCAATAAATTCCATTAAACGTGGATCCAGTGTTTTATACATGTATTCAATAGCTCGCTGCAATTGTCGATTCAGGAGAATTCAATTCATGATCCATGTAATAAATATTAAAGACGCGGTCGCGTTTACCTTACACATATTTGGCATACTTCACAAAACTTCCAGAATCTGCCTGATATTACATTTGTTTTTCAATCGGTATGTGGATCAAATATATGCCCAGACATTTTTTCATTACGTTCGAGAAAGAAAACACATAACTCGAGCATGACAAATATTTACTCACGCGCGAACGTTACAAATGAAAATAGACCGTAATATACGTCGTAAAATGTTATAAAACATGAAACCTATTGTAGACATGTTCTAAGAATCGTAATAGCTGTACTATTTGGGGAACGTACGCCGTATCCATTGTACAAAAACATTAACACTATTAATTGGACAAACTGTTTACGTGCGTAATTCACGAATTACCGCGGTTTCCGTGACTAACGACTTGCAATAAATTGATGAGAAAAATTCCGCAGGGTGGCGTGGAACCGGTGGAACATCCATCTCATTGTGTCAGTGAAGCGTTTTTAATACACTCAAGATGCGCAAGTCTTGGGAATGAGAGGGAGTCGCCCAGGTGAGGGTGGTACCGCGGGGAGGGGTGTGCCCCCAGACATTTTCAATAAACAACACTACCTCCCGTTCCACAAATGCAAACAAAGCCTCATCGACGCGTAATTATGTCAATATTCTATACAAACACGGCGGGGAAGTGACAGATCACCCTCTTTCCCTTACCGCTAAAGTAATGTCATCAGAGCTGCGGCTTGAGTAGCAGTAACTTGAAATAAAAGCGAGTGACGGAAATGTCGATGGGTATCCAAAGTTTTGAAACAAAATTATAATCACTTCATTTAAGTGAATCCATTGTTGTTACCAAAGTTTTCCAATAACTTCTACATCTCCGTAACTCAAAAAATCTAAACGACGAGAGTGTCAGGATTAGTCTGAGGGTCAGAGTCAAAGGTGCGAGCTATCCATATCCGTCACAGTTCGCTGATAACTCTATTACATGCCATCTGATATAACGTGCCTAGCATTTATCAGGCACATTTCTAGCTCACTCTAAAATGGACTTCCATAGAGGCAGACTGATATTTTGAGGATCGTCATGAGAATCAAAAGCCGAATCCCAAGTTGTCCAACTAGCCAGACGGTATACTTGAAAAGTACCTTTAGTGACGAAAATGCAAAAAAAAAACTTTGAAAATCTCGTTCATATTTTGATGAACACAGCTCAGGAATACCACCAGATGTATAATTCAGGAGTTAGCGTCGGCTTTCGTCACCAGTGTCTGGTTGAGCTCCCCTGTTCATAAGGTATGAATAATGTCGACGAAAGTGACGACCACATTCATTAGCTACTCAAGTTTTAAGGAGTGCACAACCCACAACCACTGAATACATTTAAAGGTCAGGTTGTAAGCAATCCGTTTCCCTAAATGACGTGAAATGACGTCGACGAAATTTTATTCGTTTGGGTTTTTCAATCACGTAACAAATTACTAATTAATCAACCACTGATCGGTTGAAAGGTCACGACGTCCAACAAATGACGTAAAACATTGAAGTACATATTTTTGTGTGCTTTAATAAAATATTTGAACAACTAATCGTTTTTTAACAGGAAAAGTATTTAGTTTTCCTGTTTATCATCGTTGCGCATCTTATCACAGTTCAAATATTTCGGTTACTGCTATGTATGCCATTGCTACTAATTCAATAGCAAACAATCTCGATTGACTGACGTGGTCACGACGAGACAGATCTGACAGAGCACAAACAATTTCAAACAATTATCTACTTATTTATTCAAAAGCCTATGTCTCTGGCTGGTAGTCCCGATATCGATTTATTCGATTCGGTATCGAGTAGAAATGTCTATCTATTAGGCCTTGAGCGTTGTTCCCCTTCAACTATGAACTATGAATTGAAATATCAGTTACGCATCGCATTATCTCTGTCATTACAGTGGGGTTGGCGGGGCAAGTCGCAAGTGTCAGCTTCGTGTCAAGAGCGGCTTGTATACGGGTCAGGTCCGCACTACGTCATAACGAGCACGTTTGCCAGACTCCGGGCCACGTGCCCGACTCACAACCGTCAAACTCCATTCAAATGTTTCTTTCACATTTTTACAAAACTTTCCTCTTTGTTTCAATAAAAGGTCAAATAAAGGAGGAAAATCTGCTCGGATCACGTTTTTCTGAAATGTCAGGAGTACGAGTGACTCGGTGCCTTTTCGTAGGATTTCGTTTCTTTTTAGGGGCTGAGTTGGAAATGGTATTTATTAAGTAAACAATGTTGCTTTTAAAATACAGCAAATTTCTTGGAGGGTTTCCTTATTTTACCTTTCCTATTTTTACATTTTCTTGGAGATGTAAAACCCCAATGAAATTAACTTTTCCTTATAGTTAAAAGCGACACATTCCTCGCCAAAAAATGGAAGCAGAACACCACTGCAAAAAAGTCCCTAAACTGTACTCTTATAGGCGGAACCAAACATTAGCAAAGCTATTGTCGCAGCACATAGTCCATGTAAGCTAAACGTTCCATGGGGTGTAGCGTGGAGTGCATGTCGGTACATATATGAGCGAGGTCACGAGGTGCAGTCGACACCTCTCACAACACTCTCGCATCTGAAATAGGTTACCGTGCAACTAGACGAGCTATGTTCAAACGAACGATCGACGCTTTCAGCTTTGTGAATCAATTCGTGTAACTTTATCCCGAAGTACTTTTGCAGAATTTGCTTCGCAAGTAAATCTTGTTATTTTCTTGTTTAGATTATAAAACCTGAAAATTCAGCACTAGCAACGAAGACGTTGGTGTTCTCGCTTGAGATAGCACTTAACCAATGAGGCGTGTTTTAGTAACGACTTGGGATCACGGCAGTTATTGTTTCTGCTCAAATTCCTCAGACTTCAAGCGCACAACACAAGCGCTTTTCCTCATTTTTCTACCAATTTTTTGGGCAATATTTTAAAAAAAGCTCTCGAGGGAACACGAAGTTGGCTGCTGCCGACAGCTAATTAATTTTTATTGCAAAAAGCTTAATTAGCAAACGCGCAACATTGGGGATTCCTGTGGGCGTTTCAAATCCCGTTTTATGGACAATCTTGGGTCAAGCGAAGCAGAACTAGTGGTATTGTGAGAGTAACATCCCCTGAGCCCAAGGTTTAATATCTAATTCTTTGCAAAGCAATAATAACGTTATGGCGCTCATAAAAAGTGCGAAAATATGACGGCGTGACTTTTATAACGATTGTGTTTCTGGTTTCTGTCAGTCATACTGTCTGAATGTGTTGTTATTATTAGATTTAAGATGTGTGCTCGGACGAATCTCCTGATACATTTTCCACTGGCACCATTTGCTCATGGAATATCATCCGATTTGAGAGTAAAAATATTATATAAACGAAAAACAGGTTAAGCTTCGGCTTTATTTGCTTTGCTCATAAATTATTTGAAAAAATACCGTTGTATCCCGACGCCAGTTGACGGATGATTGATGGAGTTTTATTTTTAAAAGTTTTTTCACGAGTATCGTTTCACGTTTGGAAAAAAAGCTTCATACATCATGATTATAACATTTGGGTTCCCACTGAAATGTACACAGGATTATGTCAACACTGGATACTGGCACTTACAGTAAAATATAAAAAAAATATTCCTAGCCGACAGACTTCCTACACATAGATGATGGAATTAAAAAAAACACATTTTACGTATAATAGGAGCCTTCCCCGCTCGGGGAACTAATGTCGTTATAATGGAAGCAGTGGTGTAGTACACAGTAATAACCTGTAACTAAGTTTGTCTGACGGTATCATTAATATTGTTGTAACCTTATTTCTCTACTCAGAGTGGTACCCCGTTCTCAGTAGCGCTTCTATTATACAGTTTATGATAGAACGATTTGTAACATAAGAGTGGCGAGGCATGACACTATTATTTTGGGACGTTTTCTTTAAAAACTTTCATCATCTTCCTGCCCTTGTGCCATGTTACTTGGGGTCGGCGCAACACGATTTTTTCTTCCAGTCTCCTCTGTCAACCGTCACGCTATCATTTACTCCTTTATCTTTCACTAGCGGCCCGTCCCGGCTTCGCACGGGTGGACATTTGTTTTCCCTTAATTCCCCCCCCCCCCTCATTTAAAAAAATAAATAAATAGCCTATGTTACTCGGGGATAATGTAGTATTATAATGGTGAAAAAAATTTTGAAATCGGCACAATAGTTTTTGAGTTTATTCATTACAAACATACACACACACACAAAAATACAAATCTTTCCTCTTTATAAAATTAGTGTAGATATCATTCCTCACACAATCCATCCATCGTTTCTTTGGTCTTCCTCTTCTCTTTAAGTGTATTATAGAATTCCCCCAGCTATTTTGCTGGTTACCAACCAAGTGTTTTTAGGTCGTCGGTCAACAAGGCGGTTGGGTTACACTCGTTGAGGAAATCGGAGGACCGGGTGCTGTGGCACATCTTGGGGGAGGCCATGCCCAACAGTGGACTGCAATAGGCTGTGTTGATTGATTGAGTGGCGATAAATATACGTCCGAAACACCGTGGTCTGTCAACCGCGTTACCATCTTGCCAACTGTCAAAATATTTACCACGGCAAGAATCCTTTTACAACGTGCCAATACGAGATACGTTTTCACGATCGTCAATAATCCAAAGCCAGTTTATCACAACACATAAAGTGGGATTCCATTAATTTCCTTTGTATTGAGAAATATATTGCTAAACGGATTTTAATTGCTTATTGATCTGGTATAAAGTGGGACGATAAAATTGGGGGCGAATTCTTTATCGGCGTGACGGGCTCGCCTAAATTTGAACGGAGCCTCGATAAACTGCGGCATAAATAATTATTTCATGATATTGTAATTATTAAACGCTTTTCACTTGACAAATTGATGGGATAATAAATTATTTTCACACTCAAGCATTTCGGGAATACGAAATAATCGGCATACTTGGGCGCGGTTGATGGGTTTTTCCATCAGGAATTTTCCGGAGTCTGTATGTGCCCGTTGAAGGTTAATAGGCTCGCCCTCTTTTACATGAGACTTAAACATAACTGGCGAAACGTGTGTGGTCTAAAGGTATAGACTCTACTTAACACGTCGGGGACCAAACACGTGAAGTTATGTTGATAATTGAATAACCGAAAAATCTGGTAAACTTTGAATGTCCAATGCTTTGAGGGCTGGATGGATGACGGATTCAATAAATTGGAATATAGCTTTAGCTTTATCAATGTTTACTGTGAAAAGCTTCATCTAATATAAGAATTTTCTTGGCAAAGAGCATTGGTAGCAAGAAAACCGTTCAAACTGCTGTATTACCTTAAAGTTTATCCATTTTCCCGAATTGATTTATGTTTAGACTTGTAAGAAGATGACTATTCTCTTTATTCTAACTATTTTATTACCATTTCGCGGAGTTTTTCTCCTTCGTCGAAAGTTGGTTATTAGGTCCCAGTTACGCAAATTGGCGAATGCACACTCATTGTACGTCAGAACCTGAATTCGCGTTTGGAATATGGGTCGAGAATCTGTTTCGCGAACGTCAGTGAACGTAAGTTTAACAGTAATGCCGCTAGCATGCAACAGGCAGTTTCATTTGTTTGACGTCATGAAACGCGTCACGCCACGTTATGCCGTCAAAACACGGCTCCAGAATTTTGTTTTGGATATTTCTGAAAACATTGGTAAAACACGTTAAATCGTTGGTTCCGGCTGTCGTTTGCAGATTTTTGATAGTCGTTATGGGTAGCCAGGAGCGAAAAGTCTGACAACCAGTCTTGTTATGGCGCCAACTCCACAAGCAAGAGAATCGCGACGATAGTCTTGTCATGCCATCAAATTCAATAGACACTCTATGAACCCACCTCCACAGCGTGATATTATCGCAGCTATAATTTGTAGGCAAGGCGCGGTGTGACTATCACCGCGGTTCTCTCGTCCGTAGAGGTGGCACCTAAGGGGTATCGTGGTAATCACTAACTGGGTTGTGGAGGTCAGAGAGGCAGTCGCAGGTCCTCCATGAAAGATACTGATAATTAGCTGCATCCGGCTGTATTGGAAGCCGAGCCCAACATCGTTGAGAAAAGGCTAGACAGATGATATTTCCACATCCACGTTAAATGTAACAAGGATTTATCTTTTACCATTTTGGAAGTGCTAAAAGTTATCTCTCTTGTTGTCACGTTTTATTGAAGAGAAAATGACAATGACTGATAAGAGTTATCAGGTGTTTATGGGTGGTTTGTCAATAGCATTAGTTTGGGATTTGCTCACGCTTCGAATATTCCAGTGTCATTATTGTTGGTTTTCAGCTTAGCGCGTGCTGAAAGTAATAAATGTATTCTTAGTATGTATAATAAATAATATTGTGTACGGTTGGAGCAAGTCAATCACGTTGAATAAAAAGTACAGTGCAGTGACAGAAATGAAAAGAAACCCTTCCTTTCCGCCTAGAGAAAAATCCTCGTCACCTTCTGGAACTTTTTACGTAGTTGAGAAAATAATAAGTCTTGTGAACTGTGTGGGCCTGTAAGAATGGTCCTCTAGACGCCTTACCTTTTCATACCTCGATTGTATACAAGGTGTAAACAGACCCTTCACGAAGCCGTCAACCAAGTATTCTGTACATCAAACTAAGTAACTTTACGCAAAAATTATACTTAGCTGGGAAACGGCTTTTTTTTGAGGTGAAAAATCACGTTTTACGATAAAAACTCAATGTAACGCACTCAAAGCTTAGTGCTGATGGATGCTTTGAATAGTAAACGGGTCATCGAGTTAATTAAAGTAAAATTAAAACCTTTAAAAGTGTTATTAATATCTCCGTAACTAGAAGGTTCCCAGGTATGGTTCAGAACAAAAAAAATATCGCAATGATGGGGAGAACAAGTGCCTTTCGGCTTCGTTAAGGGTCTTTTTACACTCTTTATAGTCAGGTAATCAGACTACTACTCTGTCGCAGGATTCGAATAGAAAATTGTAGATGATACAAGAAACTAACTAGAATGCTCGATTGTTAGTGCCGGATAAGACAATTTGTCGTAGGCCCAACGGCGGGCGACCGGAACTCGCACAATGGACCATTCCGACGACTGATGTTGGGTCCCGCACTACTTGTACCTACGTCTTTCGCTCATCAGTGCCGGTAGAAGGCTATCTATAATTCCGATCTCTATTCTTCGTTATATCAAAGAGGACTGTTACAATATTGAAGGTTAAGCGCCGACATATTTTATGGATAGATAAGCAATAAATAATGAAAATAATGTGTTTTTTATTTTTGCGGTGAAAAAGATGCTTTCGGTAGGTTACGCGAGAGCACTTTTAGTCTGAATATATTGAAAATACTTACCTTACATTTTTTTAGGCTTTGTGCGGCATTGGATGTCGAGTTTTCTTTGGCAATTATATAAATCAACCATTCTTTACACAATATCATTTCTTTGATCTATCTATCTATCTATAATCTATACTAATATTATAAAGCTGAAGAGTTTTTTTGGTTGAACGCGCTAATCCCAGAAACTGTTGGTTCGAATTGAAAAGTTCTTTTAGTGTTGGATATCTCATTTATCGAGGAAGGCTATAGGCTATATAACATTACGCTACGACCAATAGGAGCGGAGCATCAATGAAAAATGTTGCAAAAACGGGCAAAATAGTATTTTTATAATAATTTCACGCGGACGAAGGTCGCGGGCAACAGCTAGTAATATTATAAAGCTGAAGAGTTTGTTTGGTTGAACGCGCTAATCTCAGAAACTGTTGGTTCGAATTGAAAAGTTCTTTTAGTGTTGGATATCTCATTTATCGAGGAAGGCTATAGGCTATATAACATCACGCTACGACCAATAGGAGCGGAGCATCAATGAAAAATGTTGCAAAAACGGGCAAAATAGTATTTTTATAATAATTTCACGCGGACGAAGGTCGCGGAAACAGCTAGTTACTTATAACTTCAGCAGATGGACGATGATAAAGCATATCCCTATCTACCCTTATCTACAACATCAAAATGAGAAGCCAATACAAAACACAGGACTCCATAAAACACTTTAATAACAACGAATAAATCGTAAATCATGTCGCTATTAATAATATTGATTAAAACACTTTAATTAAAAAGCTCGGTGATTTACCGGCACTGAATAAAAGATTTTAGTATCGCAAGAGATCATTAAAAACGTTCAATGTGTCATAAAACTGCGGAGCGTATGTTTAATCCCCTCGACACACGGTGCATGTTGCAGGCAGAGAGTGAAAATTAAAAAAATAATATTATATCGTTCATTCATTATAACTTCAGTTTATCCGTGATCATGGTGCTTGCAACAGCGCCGAAATATCGGGAACTCAAACCAAAAAGTAAAACATGGTAAATATCCCGTTTCTAAAGTTAATGATAATGTTAGTAACCATGACAGTTTAAAAACTTATATTATATCGTTCATTTTGCTGAAAATTTGAGAAAACTATCTGATAAGTAAACAAGTTTTCTCAGAATGTTGGAGTTTACCTTGGTTGGTTTAAAGTTGCTCGTAACGAATCCTACTATGGAGGTATGAGGAAAAAGGTATAAAATGCCCAATCCTCCATTGATAAGTAAGGATCAGTATTGTGTCCAAGCTCAAAGGTTGCTGTCCTCCTAATCTTGCGGATAGCTTTGCTTGCGCGATGTAGGATTTTGTCTTACGTCAGGTGTACGGAACCCGGTTTCGGTCCCATAGTAAAACCCGGGAACAACCAGATCCGGTGATGCGTAGTTCGTATTGGTGTTGGAGATGCCGCTACACTATGTTTAGATACGTAACGATCGAAAGCTGATAACTTTTTCACTACATACGACAATATTCAATGTTTAATTGTTGCGGATTAGAAGTTAGTAATAAATAAGGAGACCAAGTATGCTTTGCATAATCTTCGAGTCCTAGAACTCATTAAATTCTACAGTCTCCGTCAAGATTCTTAGGAGTTTCCGAAACTGTCCGATGGCCTTACAGTGACTGCAGCACAGAAGGACGTTCGTTCCTGTTGATACAGCGCGCCATATGTTCTACAACACGCTATAGATAACGCGAACGAGGTCAGTTTATAAAAGACGTGTTTGTTTTGTTTCGACTCGAACAGTACGGCAGTTCTCACGTTTTGCGTAAATCGTGCCCCTTGAGGGCTTGCGTAGACACAGGTCAGTATTTACGTTGGATTTCCTCCAGAATAATTTATTGTTCTCACATCCCAAAAAAGTGGTACTATCGAATAAGCACCATAAGCACTAAAAGCACTTTATTATTTTTCCGACTACGTATTGCGTTTTAAATTGAAAATGACGGTTCCAAAATGTGGCATACGCCCGCTATGAGGGAACGGAATGTGGTTGCAAATAGGGCATGCCAAACTAGGTTTCGGTCCCATAGTAAAACCCGGGAAATAACGGTTTTACTATTATTATATAGTTGGAAATTGCTTAAAATTTTCGGTCTTCGACAGTACATATTCGGATGCAAACTTTAACCAAATAATGCATAATTATACAGAATTTGCATTTTAAAGACACACTTTAATCATAAATTCATTTCATTTCAATGATATTCACAGCGTACATATTCTAGCCAATTGTGAAAGTAAAACTGCTACTGTCACCTAATCGTCAGTAATAAGTTGTAGCTTAAACTGAAACTCCGTGAACTGATATTAACAAATAATTAATTAAACCCTAAACTTTCTCAAACTTGTATGTTACCTTCTCAGAAATATAGTTTAGTCAGCAAACTACTTTGACTTGGAAAACTTAATTATTAATTAATTAAGGGATAAAGTTTACGAAGTTCGCATTGGAAGTCAAGTAAATTAGAGTTGTTAATTCAACTAGTTATTTTCAAATAAATAGCTTCATAATCTCCCCTATCACAGGGGAAAAAGGACCAAATACCATCAGTGTCGAAAATTGGATATATGGCACCCGCCTAACCCCGAGGGAATCACAGGCGTGTCCATTATGACACTAATGACAGTGACACAAAAAGGTCATTTGTTGTTTAATCTTCAATGTCACCCTAGTTGGTTATCACGAGCATTTTTGTGGTCAGTTTTCCATATAACAATTCCGATTTAACGCTAAACCAATATAATAAGTAATTTTATAATGTAGAAACCTTTCCTCACGGAAAGTCACTCAGTAATACAGTAACACCAGAACTCCTAAACTAGTTGCCACGCAGATAACGAAGCATCAACACAAAACGGGACTGACCTAAAACCAGCGTGTGATTTAACTGTACGTACGTAAAATAATAAATGTGTTTGCGTCATGAGTCATTACATTATCTGTATGGTTAAACGATGTGGTTAGCGTCAGTGGCGCTATAGCTACCCGCGTCATACAAGGCACGGAGAACGTTTAAATGTAACTGCTTTTAGCTGTGCCCAAGTTTAGGACTACTAATACAGCTATAATGTTAGGGAAATCCATGTAGCAGTGGCGAAGTTTCCCTACAGCTCGATTCCTACCGGCTTCTCTTTGAAAAATGGCACAGTCAGTATTCTATAGACAAATAATATTATCACATTAAAGATATGTATCGCTACTGTCATGTAGCATATAGCTTTGGATCATTATCTCATCAGAAATCAATTCGTGGGACTACGTGACTATTTGACGTTCAATTAATGAGTAGATTTATCCTCATGCGTCTACCCAGTGCTAGCTAGTTTCCTTCTTCAACAATCCACGTGTTTATATTGTAACACGATATTTCAAGAGGCCGATGTATCCGACGTTTCGATTCTATCTCACGCAATTTTCTGCCAATAAATCTGTGGGCTCGTTTCGCATCGGCAATCTTTCAATCAGGCCATCAGTTAGGACTGACGTGCACGCGTCACGTGAGTGCGCCATAGTTCTCTCCCGCTCATCGAACATTCGAAACATCTATTATGTCTGTCAGTACCTCAACAAGTTACCTACATACATGTAAACATGTTTCAAGCGATTTATTTTTACGAGCGCTAAAATGTGGAAAAAAATTATGGGAGCTATAAAAAATGGGTTAGATAACTATTACTTTAAGTAAGTTTATGTGCTGTAGATAGTTCGTATTGTAAACTAAATGTCTGAGTTGGAAAATGTAAAGAATCAAGTCAGAGGCCGTTTAGAACAGCTTGATGAAATGTATTTTTTTTTCGGATGGGAAATCATCAAATGACCCCTCCTCCTCCGCTCTGGGCAGAGTGGAAAGGAAGGAGTGTCAGACTTGTACTAAAACCTTTCCACATTCCTTCTTTGCCCTTTGTATTCCAGGGCCGCGGTATCTCTTTCGAACAGTCCCGCAGCCCCGGCAGGCTTGATGAAATGCCTTGGGATCAATGAAGGGTAAACATAAAGCGTACACCAGGTTTTTAATTCGCCAAAAATATTTAGGACACGGCACCTACAATTATTTACCATGCACCCATTTCAGTTCTCATTCAACTTAATTTATTCCATTCATGAATTCGCTGAATGGACAACCATATCGTTTTATGAACAGTGATACAACATATATAATTAATCTATATATCTAAACTATAATATTAAAAAAGAGGTAAAAGTTTGTAGATTTGTAAGTTTGTATAGGAGGTAATCTTCGAAATTGCTGATCCGATTCCGAAAATTATTTCAATAACGGGAAGCTACATTACCCCCGAGTGTCACATGCTACATTTAAAACGTTCCTGTGGGTTAATTTCTGTACATAACGGGAGCGAAGCCGTGAGCAGAAGCTATTTATCAAAATTTCGGGCTAGTCGCATGTCGCAACCAACTTGCGTATACGACCAGATGGTCTGAGTTTCTGCCAACCCCTGACGGCGTGAAAAAGCGTGAGCTTATATTTGTACGTAATATGTATAATTAAAAATCTAGCTTCTCTCCTCCGCTGAGCGTATGTAAAAGAGTGTTCAGTAAGAGATAAAATAAAATTAATTTCCAAGGAATTTATGTACATTCAATTATTCATTCCATCAAATCGGAAGCCGCCATCAACGCTTCTATTTGCAGAAATATCAAAGATGAATATTAAAGAAATTTCCGCCGAGTGATGAGTTACTACGGGAACTCGAAGTGAATTCTAATCTCACTCACTTTACCGTTCATAAAGTAAAGACTACTTTCTTCAGCTTCGTATTTTTTATTTAGCTTTTATGTGTAATTAAATTAGGTTAGATATTTCTGTAGTAACGTATATAAAAAGAGACTAGGGATTATGTAGATGAGAAAAATATAATAAAAACAGGGTGGTCGTTGGAGGTTAGCCCTAGGGAGAAGAAATCCTGAGTGCTTATAAAGTATTAAAGTAAGTTCTTAGTCTTACGGACATTTCCAAGACCTTGGTTTTAAATAACATTCAAATACTCCAGTCTAATTGCTTGTTTTTATTCTAAAACGCTTCGAGCATTCTGTATTAATTTAGCTTAGAAAGTAAGCTTTGAGTTTTTATATTTTAATTACCGCTTTAACTAATCTTTTTCTATAGGATGAAAGCAGATTCTTTTTAACATCATCTGCCTAGCCTTTTCCCAACTATAGTGGGGTCGGCTTCCAGTCTAACCGGATGCAGCTGAGTACCAGTATTTTACATGGAGCGACTGCCTATCTGACCTCCACAACCCAGTTAGTACTGGGTAATATGATACCCTTTGGTAAAACTGGTTGTCAGACTTTTTGGGCCACTGACTACCTAACGACTGTCAAAGATCTACAAATGACAGCCGGGACCAAAGGCTTAACGTGCTTTCCGAGGCACGGAGAAAACTCGGTATGTAATGGATGGTCACCCATCCACAGACCAACCTAGGCAAGCACGGCTTAACCTAATGATCGATCCGAGCGGCTGTTATTATTAAGCCATGAGCTCCTCTTAAGCCACGAGCTCCGAAAGCAGATTCTTTTTAACGTTGTATATAAAAAAATAAGTACTTTTTTAATAAAAAATCCATACAAAGCTATACGGGGTGTAAACAGACCCTTCACCAAGCCGTCAACCATGCATTCTGTACATCAAACTAAGTAACTTTACGCAAAAATTTTTGCTGGGAAACGAAATTTTTTTTTGGGGTCAAAAATCACATTTTACGGTAAAACTCAATATAATGCGCTCAAAACTTATTGCTGATGGATGCTTTGAATAGTAAACGGACCATGGAGGTAATTGGAGTAAAGTTAGAACCTTAAAAAGTAGTATTTAAAAAAACTTGTGAAAAAATTGGAACTTTGACCCCTAATATCTCCGTAACTAGAAGGTTCCCAGGTATGGTCCAGAACAAAAAAATGATCACAATGACGAGGAGAACAAGTGCCTTTCGGCTTCGTTAAGGGTCTTTTTACACCCTTTATAATTTTACGGCCTTAGTTTCTACGTCAACTCAGTGAAAATAAAAACTCCAGCGAAAGCAAAATTGATAACCGTGCTACGCGTCTACGTCGTAGCGCTACGTAATTAAGCACCTACGCTACGGAACGTAGCTGGGTAATGCAAGCGAGATAATTAACATCAGAATGTAGGTTACTCATAACTACATTACCTGTCCGGATAACTGCATTGTTATTGGAACTTAGTTATAAAGTGTATGGTTAAAGAGGTATTTGTCGGTGACGAAAATATGACCATAAAAGTATCGTAGAGGGTCTACGAGCATATTTCAGTGCGGTGATTTTTTTTCATGGATGATGCTTATTTTTATGCGATAAATAATGATCAATGGAACAATAACAACATGTTTTATGTTAATAATGGTTGTTTAACTTAATAATATTTATGATTGTTTAATGACACATACTTTCACTTAACACATTCCTGTAACTCAGTTTCGAAGTATATTTGCTAATTGTTCCATCGATGTCGCAGTGTGACCCCAACGTAGGATTTTAATTGCGTTTCCATTTCCAGCATTGTGCAGTGTATTTTTAGTCAATAGTGAAGCCCGACACTTATCACGGTTGTTGGAAGAACAGGAACCATGCAAGAGTTCTTGTAGTATATGAAATACCTTCGTTCCTCATAATCTCTTCGAAGGTTTTGATACAAAAATATTAACAAAACAATAGCGTTTCAAATACCAAATTACGATAACATTATTCACGTACAACTAACCCAAGTTTTTGTAAAAGTATTTTCTTTCATAAAACAAAACATTAGCTTTTCAAACTATTTTCCCAAACAAAACTAACTACGTAGATAAAATAATAATAATTATAACAACTGAATAAATCTCGTTTCACAATGTTTCAGTAACAAAGCCGAGGTCAGGCAATAGAGAAAATAATAAAGCTGGGGATAGAGCAATTTCATGCGAATAAAAACAAACGAAACGAGAGCATACTGGTTAGAACAAGCTGGATATTATTTTTGTGTTAGTTTTACTATTATTGTATTCACTCGACCGATTGATTTTTTAACGTATCAGCTTGGCCACAAGCTACATGCTGAAGCGTCTTGCGACAAGCCGCGAGTCACCCCGTGACGATATACTCGAGCGAGGCAAACAAGCGCACACTTGTATCTTGACGCCAGTCGAATCGCCTGAGGCCGTGATCGGGACGTAAGTTCCAAGCAGGGATGTTATGGAGCCCCGTAACCGTAACTATCGGATATCAGAAATGAAAATCTGTCCGTAACCGTAATCGATACAAATCTTTCGAATAATTCCGGATAGGGGCGGACTCAAAATGAGACATGTTATGACAGGTTTTTGTTTGTGCCCAACCGAGCCGACAAACTAGCCGCGCGAATCCTTTGCATTGTTTTCAAATCATTACCTATTTGTATTTTACATTTGCAATTCCTTATAAATCTAATCTAATATCCGTAACCGAAACTATCGGACACAATCGCATATCCGTAACCGTATCTGAAACCGGTATAATATTATTCATACATCCTCCATCGTATCCAGATCCGAAATTGCATATCCATAAACATCCTGGTTGTTGTTGACACAACCAAAAACTAAAGGTTTTTCCACCTTCAAATCAGCACTCAGACCCTTATCAAAAAGGCGTTTAACGCTTGAGCGTAAGTCAATATTATTTGAAAGCTTTGATCCTATTGCTGGCGTAAGACCAAGGAATCTGTCGGCTATTGAACGAACATGAAGCGCACATCAATACTTTCAGAATAGACCATTAAAATCGGTGAAGTAAAAACCGATAGGTACCGCAAGTTTTATGTACTGTATTTTCTACAATAGAAAGAAAATAAGTGAAGAAATATTGGTATTCTTCCGACTATTTCTTATAGTGACCACACGTATGGACGTTGAATCGGCTTCAGCCGGTTAGAAAGTTTTACGTCCAACATAGAAAGATAGATAGAATATTCTTTACCTGTACATCATAAAAATGACATTTACAAGAAAGAATGCACGATGACCGCTGTGCAAAAGACTCCACACGATGGATGCCGGAAGATGGACGGCGCCGCCGAGGCTAGCCCAGAAAGAGGTAGCGGGCCGATCTGGACGCGTACCGCGAGGGCTGGGCCCAGGAGGCACGAGAAAAGAGCTCGAGGAAGGAATTGGGGGAGGCCTGTGCAATGGGACAGTAAAGGTTAAAAAAAATGAAAGAAGACATTTCAGGTCATAGCGAAAAGCCCGATGCGGTGTCACTTTGTCCAAATCTAAATGTTCAAATAATGCCGCGTCGTTTACGCTTTACTGGATATAAAGGTCTTTCTGAACGTCTCACGTACACCAAACCTAGTTCGATAAGACTATCATATGGTATCCACCATGGTGGTACCAGATGGTAGCCAGGTTTTTTGCATTTCAGCGTCGCCATTTCGTGTTCCCCCATTAATGACGTGACTAATTATATATATACTATCTGGTAGTCTTATCGAACTAGGTTAAGGGACCTCGCGCACTACACGGCCACAACCACGACTTCTGGCCGCAGACGCGACTTTTGGTCGGAACCAGGAAGAAAATTTGGTCGCACGAGCGGGCGTCTGACCAGTTTTGTTCAAGATTGCGGCCGGTCATGCGACAAGTCGTGGTCGTGGCCGCGTAGTGCGCGAGGTCCCTTAGTGTCGTGGGCTACCTACTATAACTTCCCAGGTCAACACACACTTCGTATTACTACCTTAGAAAGTGAGGCACATTAAACCACATGCCGAATTCAATAACCCTTATGGCGTTTCATTTCGTCGAGTGCTACGTATTAAGTTATAACAGAGAAACGTTACGACCAATTACTTACCCGCACATTGGATGTTTTAGACAAATTAAAGCGAATGTATATATTGTATGTTTTACACGTGAATGGAAAGGTTGAAATAACTCAGAAAGAAAATGTAAATAAAAGGAATACTTACCAAGTCGACGTTTTTTTGTTGTTGTGCGCCTGTCAAATGCCGGGGCGGGTTTTATTCAAAGGAACAACTAGTTGTGCGGTAGCGCGGAACCAAGGAAAATGGTTTTAACCACAGACTATATGCAGTCGAGAATAAATCGGCTAAGTCCGTGTTCGACCACGCACAGTGATGGGTTCCGTAGTTGTGATGGAATATTATGTGCACAATCTCACAATCTCTCATCAATAAAATTGAAGTGTCTGTTTGTAATTTCAAAATATCTATTATTATATATCTATTGAATGCATAGGAAAGTATAAAGGGTGTAAAAAGACCCTTAACGAAGCCGAAAGGCACTTTTTCTCCTCGTCATTGTGATCATTTTTTTGTTCTGGACCATACCTAAGAACCTTCTAGTTACGGAGATATTGGGGGTCAAAGTTCCAATTTTTTCAGAAGTTTTTTTTAAATACTACTTTTTAAGGTTCTAACTTTAGTCCAATTACCTCCATGGTCCGTTTACTATTCAAAGCATCCATCAGCAATAAGTTTTGAGCGCATTATATTGAGTTTTACCGTAAAATGTGATTTTTGACCCCAAAAAAAAATTTCGTTTCCCAGCAAATTTTTTTGCGTAAAGTTACTTAGTTTGATGTACAGAATGCTTGGTTGACGGCTTGGTAAAGGGTCTGTTTACACCCCGTATAAGTAGGTAAAAAAAAAAACTGTCTGTCTATTTTTCGGCTTATTTCCGAAACTTCACAGTTTTCATCGATTTAGTGTAAATAGACACTGAGTAAACGGTGTCGGTGTGTAATCCGGACGCACGGACATCTATCCGGATTGCTACGGAACCCTAAAAAAGGCGCGGCATCTAAATGTCCCTCAATTGTCCAGGCATGAATCAACATACCACAATTGTATGAATACTAACCATGTAGACCCGCACATGTTAGGTAAAATTAATATTTCATTGACGTAAAGACCATTGTTGCTCATGAATAGAACAAGGATAAATAAATAATGGCTTTATTTACTATATAAGTAATTAAGTAGGTGCCTGCCTCGGAAAGCAAGTTAAAGCCGTTCGTCCTGGCTGTCATTTGTAGATCTTCGACAGACGTTACAAAATTCTGACAATCAGTCATACCAAGGGTTATCGTAACATAGTAGGTACTAATTGGGTTGTGGAGGTCAGATAGACAGCCGGTCCATGTAAAATTTTCAATAAAATCCACAAACTGAATCAGTTTGTGGTTATTATGTACCCACAAAAAAGCGTGCTTCGAGTTTCGTTATTAAAAATATATTTACATTATAATTAAGCCTGATCTACTTACAACGGATGTGAGAATTAAATCCCCGAGCATAATGTGTGCGTGCCCATATTAAATAATGAGATTTCATAATTACGGAGTTTATTTCAGTGTATATAGGCCTGTCAATATTAATAAAGTTATGTACGAAAATGGAAAAGTTATTTGAAAACTTGTTTATTGAAAATCGTAGCTCTGTTAATTGTGATCGGTAAGTTTTAAGTGCAGTGCGGTTTTTAGGTTGGAATCGGGATAAAAGCTAAAAGCTTCAGGTTATTTTATCTAGCCGCGTAAGTGTTATCATAATGTAGCAGCAACATAAAAATGTTTTCTACATTTTCATTGACTTTTTCAGGCACTTCAGTTGATAATATTATCAGGTTCTTATCTGCCGAAATTCCCTGCAATGCATTGATTTAAGTGCTGAAACAATGAACACTTTTTTCATACAAGCCGTACTCCAGATCTGATTTCCCATAAGCAAAAGTTAAGTGGGGTTACCTCAATGAAACAGCAGCGGGGTGTGGTTGTGGAGCTGTGTCGCAAATGCTCCACCTCCTATCCTGCTCTCTTAGCCCAAAAACATGAGGCTGAAGTGACCTTTGCGCTGCCACGGAACGCAGTGGAAGTGGCGATGTTTTGGGCTAACAAAATATAAAATTTGTCGTGCCAGCGATACGAAGAATAAGAACATAAGCAAATGTTAATAAATTCCGATACTTACTTTCATCGTATTTACCCCATGTAGGGTATGTTGTTTCTGAAATCTTTCTTTACCTTGATATCTTCATAATAAGATGAAGTCAGTGGCGTGCCCTGAGGCCTAAGGCAAATAGACTGTCCAGAAAACTCACACACTCTACATCATGAAGAGTAGTAAGTTATAAGGCCAAGCCAAGCTTATAGGCTTGTATGAAAATACCGTCACTAAAAGGAACTCTAGTGCAAAATTTCCTGTTTTCAGGAAAAGCGGTTTAGGTGTTTGGTTTTCAGCGAATTAAGGATTTTTATTAAGTAGATTTGGAAACCACTGGATCACAGAAATTTGCAAAACATTTATATGTGTATAAGCCTATTTCCATATAACATTTTTAACTCTATTCAATAAAGACGAAAGGACTAACGTAACACACACCAGTTTAGATTCTACACTCGTCTAAATAAGGTCGTAATTCGCTAATACTGAAGCCTGAAAGCCTGTTACGACGGCTGTAAAATTTTACTAAATCTTAATTGAGCCTCAGCATAATTAAGCTGGGCATTTCGTCGGCAATTTTTCTCATTTAACTAAGTACTAGTTAAAAGGGGAGAGGGGTGATTAAATGATTAAGATAACATTTTAATTATGCGAAACTAAATCGCCTTTAGGCAAGTTGTTTGATGGAAATTAAACGATTTTAGCAGAAATCTAATTTCTGAACAGACAATGAAATTAAAATAAAGAACTATTATCTTGAAAGGCTACTGAATTTGGCCATTCCAGTCTGCTTCCAAAATGCAAAAAAAAAGTATCAGAGTAATCTCTGTTCATAACCTATCTGTTATTTAATTTAAAGATTCCAGACCCAATATAATTTGGCAAACGCCGAAAAGTTCAATTAAAAATGTGCCAAATTCGAGGTCTCACCGTATCATATTGATATGACAACTGCCCTAAGGCTGTGTAAATTAATTGTATAAGTTTTCTAAAATAAACTTGCTAATTATATATTACACTAGCTTATGCCCGCGGCTTCGCCCGCGTGGAGTTCGGGAATTGCCCACGGGATCTTACTTCTGGGATAATAAGTAATCTATGTATGTATAGTAGATACATGGTTTTTATATAGTTGCTTATAACTTGCAAATATTAGTTCATAGTAATATCAATTAGGTACTTTACATATTGTTATGTGAATATTGATACCTTGGTTTGAGATTGGACACCGGTGACGAAAATCAAATGATTAATTAGGAATCTATTTATAGACATAAAACTTTTACATAATATTTAATATCAATGTCGCGTATCACGAGCCAACGCGAAAATCGGTGGAATAAACCATATTTACAGACGTCTACCTCAGAAAAATCCTACCTACTTACTTAATAGGTAAATACTCCCGCGTCCCGCACGCCCCGCGCAACGCTGCGCGCCATGCGCCGGTCTATGTGAGCTTCGAAGCCCTATTTGACTCTGTTGGGGGATGATTTTGATTTTTGAAAAAACTGTGATACACATATCTCATAATTTTAATTGAAAAGTATGTATACAAATTTTCAAGTCAATCGACTCAGAGAATAAAAAGTTTCACAGAATATTAAACACCCCATTTCACCCTCTTAGGGGTGGAATTTAAAAAAAACTGTTTCTTAGCGGATACTTACTCTTTACAAAGAACGCACCCTCCAAATTTTATGTCTCTAGAACCAGCCGATTGGGCTGTGCGTTGATGTATCAGTCAGCCAGTCGACAGTGAATTCTTAAATTGGGGGATGATTTTGGAAAAACTGTGATACATGTATCTCATAATTTTATCTGAAGAGTATGTACACAAATTGTCAAGTCAATCGACTGCGAGAATAAAAAATTTCATAGAAAATTCAACACCCCATTTCACCCTTTTAGGGGTGGAATTTCGAAAACCCCTTTCTTAGTGAATACCTACTCTTAACAAAGAATACACGCTCCAAATTTCATGTCTCTAGAACCAGCGGATTGGGCTGTGCGTTGATATATCAGTCAGCCAATCAAGACATAACATTTTTAAATTGGGGGATGATTTTGGAAAAACTGTGATACACGTATCTCATAATTTTATCTGAAAAGTACGTATACTAATTTTCAAGTCGATCGACTGCGAGAATAAAAAGTTTCACAGAATATTAAACACCCCATTTCACCCTCTTAGGGGTGGAATTTAGAAAAACCCTTTCTTAGTGAATACCTACTTTTTACAAAGAATACACGCTCCAAATTTCATGTCTCTAGAATCAGTGGATTGGGCTTTGCGTTGATATATCAGTCAGCCAATCACGACATTGAATTTTTAAAATGGGGGATGATTTTGGAAAAACTGTGATACACGTATCTCATAATTTTATTTGAATAGTATGTACACAAATTGTCAAGTCAATCGACTGCGAGAATAAAAAGTTTCATAGAAAATTCAACACCCCATTTCACCCTCTTAGGGGTGGAATTTAGAAAAATTCTTTCTTAGTGGATACCTACCCTTCACAAAGAATACACCCTCCAAATTTCATGTCTCTAAGACCAGCGGTTTGGTCTGTGCGTTGATATATCAGTCAGCCAATCAAGACATTTAATTTTTAATTGGGGGATGATTTGGAAAAACTGTGATACACGTATCTCATAATTTTATCTGAAAAGTATGTACACTAATTTTCAAGTCAATCGACTGCGAGAATAAAAAGTTTCATAGAAAATTCAACACCCCATTTCACCCTCTCAGGGGTGGAATTTCGAAAAACCCTTTCTTAGTGAATACCTACCCTTCACAAAGAATACACCCTCCAAATTTCATGTCTCTAGGACCAGCGGTTTGGGCTGTGCGTTGATATATCAGTCAGCCAATCAAGACATTAAATTTTTAAATTGGGGGATGATTTTCGAAAAACTGTGATACACGTATCTCATAATTTTATCTGAAAAGTATGTACACTAATTTTCAAGTCAATCGACTGCGAGAATAAAAAGTTGCATAGAAAATTCAACACCCCATTTCACCCTCTTAGGGGTGGAATTTCGAAAAACCCTTTCTTAGTGGATACCTACCCTTCACAAAGAATACACCCTCCAAATTTCATGTCTCTAGGACCAGCGGTTTGGGCTGTGCGTTGATATCTCAGTCAGTCAGTCAGTCAGTCAGGACTTTGAATTTTATATGTATAGATTGGTTGCGAATTAATAGTATATGCTTAGTCTAGCTTTACGAAAAGTCTTGGAAAAGTCAAAAATGTATTGCATTGACATGAGTTACCGTCAATTCTTTCTGTTGGATTGGAAGTTAGAAGAATTGACGGTAGTCAATTGTTCCTATTGGTTTGGTAATAACAGACAGTACCTAGTCAATTCAATTCAATTCTTCCAGTTGAATTGGAAGCCGTTGTAGAAATATGAAATAATTTGAAGGAGATTGTCATTTGGGTAGGACTAGGTATGGTCGTTCGTCCGAATTCGTTTGCCTTTGGAATTCGGTAAAACGACCAAGACATCAAGACATGTAAATGTCGAGTACTCTTCGGACAAGTCCAGCTTCATCGTTTCTGGTAAACTAATTAGGAGATCCGATACCAATTTTCCTTTACTTCGATCAGGGCTTTGCTAATCGTCATAATGACTACATTCGAACAACTGGTTGTTAGCTCGTGTGCCATTGCGATGACCAGTGTAATCAATGCATCTGGTGTCCGAATTCAAGAACTCACAAATTTGGGCTAGCGACCAAGAGTAATCGCGCCATTAGGGCTTAATTAGGTCACGTGGACACCCTATAAGTCTCAAACTTAGATGACCAAGCGTTAAAAGGTCAAGGAGCATCGTTTTTGCCTCGTAAGCGACGCTACCCCACTCGACTCGTCTTAAGCGCCTCCCTTAAATGCAAATCAAGTTATCTTACCCTACAAGTATAATAAATGCGCAAGCTTGGATGTTCGAGACGTCGTAAGCTTGTATGTATGTTACTCAATCACGGTTTAAATGCTAAACGGAATAAGACGTAATTAAGGACAAGAGCAAACTAGGCCGTGGATTAAAATCATCATCATCATGTGCCTAGCGTTTACCCTACTATGTTGGGGTCAGCTTCCAGTCTAACCAGATGCCGCTGAATACCAGTATACATGGAATGCCTGCCATCTGACCTCCACAATCCAGTAACACCAGAAACAAAACCCAAACACCAAATTCACCGTAAGCTCACAAAATGCTCTGACACCAGGTTAGGCACTAACCACAGTTCACAGTTCCATGAGGAAAGAAGAAGAATCCAGTAATGGGATAACACGGTACCACTTTGCAAGACTGGTTGTCTAGATCTTCTGGCTACCCGTAACGACTGTGTAAGAGCTACGAATGACAGTCGGAACCAAATGCTTAACGTGGTTTTCGCCCATCAACGGAGTGACCTACGTTGCTTACTTGGCTTAAAATCTTCTATACAAATAAATAAAATTGAAGTGTCTGTTTGGAACATCAAAATATCAGCTTTTACTGAATGCATTTGAAAGTATATACGGTACTTATAACAAACACACATTTTTTCAATTTTTATGTGTCTGTTTGATTCGCCTAATCTCCGAAACGGCTGGACCGATTTTGACTGGACGAAAGCTGATGTTATAAGGTCTAACTTAGGCTACTTCTATTTAAGAATAAGAATTAGGGTTCCGTGCAAAAAAATTAAAACCCTTGAAATTGGTGACAAAATTCGATTAAAAAAGGGGAGTAATTTTTTTAAATTATAATTTCACTCGAACGAAGGTCGTGGGAAACTGCTAGTATGGAATACTTTTTATCTATATACAGTGGTTTCTCATGGATAAAAGTGACCAGCAGCTAGTGAATTATAATTTGCTACATTCCCCAACGATAACAGCCGTCCCACTTCCCAGTTTGATTTCCGTTCCATATGTTTTATCACATTGGTTTGTTAAAGTTCAGCAAGTTAGTAGACAAAGCTACATTCACCCCGAGGTCACCCATCTCGCTCCGTGAGCTAGCTCAATAAATCTCAAAACTGCATGAGCACATACGAACACGGTTCGCCCATTTGAGCTACGGAATTTTCAATGTATATTTTCCACAAATAAAATGGAAACGATTTTATGGAGCCAATATTTATAATATTAATTACAGTTTTGACGTCTATAAATGACGTATTTCCGGGTTTAAAAATATAGCTTATCGGTTTGTTTTTGTTCAGTATTTTCCTCAGAAAGCTGTGGATCGTTGGTTCGTTTCCTCCGGTACTCCATGTTCGGCGACACTATTTACACAAGTCACAAGTTCACCACGACTTCTATTTGCTTTTAGAAATAGCTGTTGCATGCGGAACCACTAACACTGCTCTCTGGAGTAAACTCTAATATTGAACCAGGAAAATAGTATCCTATGTTAATCCAGGTCTTAGGTTAAGTTATACAATCACGCGTTACTTTGCGGAAATCCATGACAATAAATGTTATGCAAAATATTTCGTTTTAATTCCGCGAAAAAAATGTTTAGTCATGAATAAAATACTCTATTGAGTGTAGGTTTAGGTGCATGGCATGCCGATTATTATTGCTTTTCCGGCACGTGCATATTTTTGCGGTTGGGACTGCATCCGGCATCCAGACCTGAATCGATTTTGCGGAGTTAAAACTAAATATTTTTTATAATATTCCAGGTCTTTTTTTTTTTTTAGGAATGGGAAATCATCAAATAACTCCTCCCGCTCTGGGTGGAGTGGGAGGGAATGTCCGACTTTTACTGACTAAAACCCATCCATGTTCCTTCTTTGCTCTTTGTGTTCCAGGGCCGCGGTATCTCTTTCGAACAGTCCCGCAGCCTCGGCAGGTCCGCAGCCCCGGCAGGATATTCCAGGTCTTAGGTTTAATTTTACAAATGTAGTCAAAATTTGTAAATTTTTATCAAATCCTTATTGGACATTATATTAGCCGTTAACGCGTACTTGAGTAACAAACATCCAAAGTCAGAACTTTCTTCAACCTTTCACATTCATAGTAGCATACCGTGCTTGGTTCCTATAACCCTTGTTTGTTGAAGCAACATATCCATGCATCGTGTTAGCTTATACCAGGGCTTCATATCTGCCAAGGAGATCAGTACGGTGTAACTACACAATGTAGGTGGTGAGGAGCGCGATCGTGAGTCAATAATTTTACACCTACATTACTAATTAATTGGAGAGATAACGCTGATATGTAGGACGCCCACACATTACGATAATGTGGTCGGTATACATACGGGAATTTATTATTTGATAAAGTTATAGTCAGTAGTATAATTATGTGTGTTTTCTTTTCTAGTAAATGATAGATACTCTCTCCTCTGTGGCGAGGGAAAAGTAACTAAGAACTTAATAATACATTTATATGGCAAGAAAGGAGTTCTTATGAGATGACGAGTAATAGGGAAGTATGGAAGAAGAAGATATGCTACGCCGACACCTAATACATAGCGATAAGGGCAGGAGCATGATGAAATGTATGCACGTTTCCACAACACTGAGTAACTCCCAAATATGATTGCATGGTTGCGGGCGTTTGAACGAGCACTACCCCAGCCCAGCAGCACCCCTAACAGCGCGAATTCCTTAAGACCTAGGCCTAGTCTTAGTGAAAACGGGCATAAGAATTTTAATTAGGAGAAGTCACTTATGCAAATTATTTGTAGCCACAACGGACCTTAGTACCACTCTAATGAGAATTAGATATCTAAAAGCCAATCAGATGTATTTGTCAAATACTAGCGGCCCGTCCCGGCTTCGCACGGGTGGACATTTATTTTCCCCTACCCCCCCCCCCCCTATTTTTTCTAGTAATAAATATAGCTTATGTTACTCAGGGATAAGGTAGCTTTCTAAAGGTGAAAAAATTTTTGAAATCGGCACAGCAGTTTTTGAGTTTATTCATAACAAACATACACACACACACAAAAATACAAATCTTTCCTTTTTATAATATTAGTGGAGATTTATCATTTATCACACTCTATAACCAGCAGATACAACATTCCCACATCGATAATAGTGCTGTTTCCACTGTTTCGACTACACTCTGAGTGAAGTGAACTAATTAATTAATTCGGCAAGTAAAATTCAATTAAACACTGATAACTGGCGATCGGATTCGATACAGATTGGGTCGGCTCATCATTTTCACTGTCGATGATATAACAAACAATAAAACTTTGTATTATCGATAAATCGATAACTGATTTCAGATTTTATGAGCACTTGTTATCTGACGGTATATTTGCGGTATTCTCGAGTCGGTATTGATTACTTTTCGGGGAATGTTGGTCCTGTAATTTCACAAGCCACAATTCAGCTTTCAGCTATGTTACACGTTTTTTATTCTGTGGTTTCTGTAGGCTTGGAGGAGCTCGTGGCTAAATAATAACAGCCGCTCGGATCGATCTTAAGGTTAAGCCGTGCTTGCCTAGGTTGGTCTGTGGATGGGTGACCACCCATTACATACCGAGTTTCCTCCGTACCTCGGAAAGCACGTTAAGCCGTTGGTCCCGGCTGTCATTTGTAGATTTTTGACAGTCGTTACAGTTAGTCAGTGGCCCAAAAAGTCTGGCAACCAGTCTTACCAAGGGGTATTGTATCACCCAGTACTAACTGGGTTATGGAGGTCAGATAGGACTTCGCTCCATGTTAAATACTGGTATTCAGCTGCATCCAGTTAGACTGGAAGCCGACTCCAATATAGTTGGGAAAAGGCTAGGCCCAGCAGTGGGAACATTACACGCTGATTATGTTATGTAAGAAAATCCTCATGAATATCCTCCGTCTAGGGCGAACGCAGGGTTATTTCAGACTCCTACAGACTAAAACATCAGGGTTCCTACCATAAGTTAGAGGCCCGAGAGATTCACGTAGATTTGCGCGCACCCCCGAAGCTAAGTCATACCTTGAAGTTATTCTGGGTATGACATGACTGTAAGCTGAATCGTGTCTTTTCTTCGATTTAGGCAACTGAAAATAAATGTAGCCAAGCGCAGAAACTAGAATAGGTACTGAAACAAGCTTTTCCTTGTTCGAGTGGTTAAACAAGAATTTGTGTAGTATTTTACAACTAAAAACCCGACTACTGAAAAATCACGCTATAATTAAATTCGGGGTTTACAAGGTAAAATCGACTCCTCCTATTGTTGAAGTCGGTTAAAATGTATGTTACCCGGGCCATAATAACGAATCTTTGGACACCTTATTCATCAAAATCAGATGAATAGTTTAGGCGCTACGGAGGAACATACATAAATACAAACATACATAGACTGCTAAAATCATAACTCTTCCTTTTGCCTTCGCTGAGTCGGGTAAAAATGCCCCGTTGTAATTGGTAGGTAGTAGGTACCTACCTACGTGTCTATTTCCTGCCGTCAATTTACTTGTATTTATGTTGCCAAGACTACGCCTAAGTTCAGTCGCGTGGAGATCAATCTCAACTGAAATACAAAGATGAACTGATGAAGTTTCCTAACTAAGTTTAAAGCACTTACTCTGGAACGGTGCTCATCGCTGAAGCATTAATTTCGATTTAAACTGACAGATTGTATGCTAATCTTCTCGCAACTATAATTTTAACTGAGATTCATAAACGTTCACTAATTTCAACGAATTCTGTTCAGCCGTTTCGGAGTGAGAAGGTTACAGACAGACAAATTCTTATTTTAGTGCTATAATAAATGTGAAATTTTGTGTGGATGGAAGAATGGATAGACGTTTGTTACTCTTTCACGCAACTCCTCGACGCATTTCAATGAAATTTAGCAGACAGATAGTTTATAACCTGGATTAACACTTTTTATTCCGGTAGTATGATCACGTGGGGCGGTTACCAAACTCCACGCGGACGAAGCCGCGGGCATAAGCTAGTTTATAACATTAGTATGGATGGTTGTGATTGGCTGAAATTCCAAGACGAATGTAATATTGTGGTGCATGTCTCAAGCGTAGTCACAGTTCAAATAAAACGCTAGTTTCCGTCACATCGCTTGACGTCTGACCTAGCCTTATTGTGCTCCGCTCTGAAAGCTTTCCCGTTATATAAAAATAGTGGTAATAAAATACATATATTCTCATGCTGTTATGGAAACTTTTATAGAGTTTTCATATTTTATATTAGTAGTACAAAGCCTTAATTGTGAAATAGGTTCTTTGTGAATTTGGTATCAAAGTACGAATTTTAGATAGATCAAGTAAAAATGGTTTTACTTATTGGGTTTTTCATCAAGAATTTTTCAGTGGCAACACGGAATCTGGATTAGTGCCCGGTTTATGGCAATGGGCTGGTTGTAATAGGAGTTACATGAGACTTAAACATATCATACGGGTGTACCGAGGGACTACAGGTGTGTTGTTATTACAAATAGAGTGAGATATTGGTAAGTATTCAATTGTACACCCATCCATCATGAGCATAAGACTCATATCCCTTAACACGGATTTTAAAAAGGCCTGTCAAACATCCGAACATTAATAACAATAAAATGTTAGCTCTGTTTACACAATTCGACACAAAATCGTAAATCGATTCCTATGAAACATACGCGTACAGTCACGAGCACCAATATGTATACACCTCCCTTTAAAAGCAATTTTCGCGAGAAATAACGATTGAAACTTGGAGATAGGATCTTTTTCATAAAATACAGGGTGTAAACGGACCCTTCACGAAGCCGTCAACCAAGCGTTCTGTACATCAAACTAAGTTTACGCAAAATTTTTTGTTGGGAAACAACTTTTTTTTTGGGGTGAGAAATCACGTTTAACGGTAGGACTCAATTTAACGCACTCAGAACATTGTGCTGGTGAATGGATTGAATAATACGGAGGTCGTGGAGGTGTTTAAAGTAAAAATCTTACTTTAAAAACATGTATTTAAAAAAAAACTTGTGAAAAAGTTGGAACTTGGACCCCCAATATCTCCGTAACTAGAAGGTTCCCAGGTAGGGTCTAGAACAAAAAAATGATCGCATTGACGGGGAGAACAAGTGGCTTTCGGCTTCGTTAAGGGTCTTTTTACACCCTTTATGTGTTCCAAAATACTATGTTCGTAACAACATGAAATTTTAATCAGAACAGTAGGAGAAAAACAGTTTTAAAAGTTGTTAAGTGTTAACATATCGGTGCTCGTGGCTGTACATTTAAAACTGTAGTTTATCATGCACAAAACATTAAAATCCTTGTACTGATAGTAAATCAGTTATGTGCGGTAAATCAGCTCGGTCTGTCTTTCAATAAAACCGTTTACTCGATTGGCAACGTGCCTGGATTTACGTAACAATATTTGGGGCTTTATAACATACTGTTTAGGTATAAAGATAATCTTATATGTATACAGGGTGTAAAGAAACCCTTCACGAAGCCGTCAACCAAGCATTCTGTACATCAAACTAAGTAACTCTACGCAAAAATTATTGCTGGGAAACGACTTTTTTTTTGGGTGAAAATTTACGTTTTACGGTAAAACTCAATGTTGCGCACTCAAAACTTAGTTCTGATAGATGCTTTGAATAGTAAACGGGCCGTGGAGGTAATTAAAGTAAAGTTAAAACCTTAAAAAGTAGTATTAAAAAAAAACTTGTGAAAAAATTGGAACTTTGACCTCCAATATCTCCGTAACTAGAATGTTCCCATGTATGGTTCAGAACAAAAAAAATATCGAAATGACGGGGAGAACAAGTGCCTTTCGGCTTCGTTAAGGGTCTTTTTACACCCTTTATACAGGGTGTAAAAGCTGATAGTCTAGATAGACAGGTGCGCAGTCAAGTAAAACTGTATAAAGAGCTAACTCTAATACGGTAGGAAATGAAAAGCTAAAAGGACCAAGTTTAAATTCAAAAAGTTTAGGCAATTTTAATCAATTTGAGCCGTGACAATGCTGGTATAAAGCCGGCAAATGTCAACGTCTGACTAAGAACAACAATATTAATATAAAGTTCGGAATATACGAGCACGACTCCGGTCAAAATATTGCGAAGTCGCACATGACGGGCGGATTAACTCGGAACGATCGGAGTTGTTCCAGCGTGCAGGCGAAACTTATACGAATGAATATTCAACGTTAGCTTACTATAAAACTAACAAAGTATTCTACCACAATCTGTTGTGTTCCAACTAGAATCAGAAACTAGATTCATATTCTTCTTATAAAAGAAAGAATAAGGTACTTCAAGACTCGCTTGAACCGTAATTTCTTCGTAATATTGCCGAAGAACTATACGAGGTGAGCTTTCCTAAACTAAAATTAGTAGAGCGATCTCTTAGAATCTTATCAATACTTTCATACTTCTAATTCCTTAATATAAATACGAAAGCAGCTTAATCTGTGATAACTTAAATTTACCGATTTTTTATGGGCCCATAGGTAGTAAAATGACACTTTATGTACGATCCAGAAGCTAGTTTAACATTTTCACAATTCTGTAATTATAAGGCCAACTTTAATTACCTTTTCTCATACCCTGATATTTAGGCTTTAATTGTTATATATATGTGTACCCTGAAATAAATAAATAAATCGTTTATTGGACTCAATTAAATATGGCCTAATAGGGTTTATGCAAAAAAAAGGAACTAAATGGACGCCTGACTTCCAAACTGGGTAAAGAATCTGTATCTTAGAAGTCAGTTGACTTCCATGGACAAAATATAATAGAGAAAATCGATCGAATCGTCAGAAATTCTATAAAAAATACAGAAGTGTTTATTGTTCGTCATTCCTGTAAATAATCCGCGTAGAAAGGTCTCGAAACTCCCAACAAGGGAAAAACAATTTGATGAAATAAACGCAAAGTAATCATAAAAGTTTTACCTTGATGAATAAGTATCGATTTCGCAAACGTCAGGGAGAATTATTATTATGTAAGAGGGATCACGTTTACACTAACAGTACAATGTTATAACTAATACAACTTTTAGGTGGAAATTAGTCTTTTAGTAAAATAGCAAAGTCCGTTAGACCTGTACTGGAGAAATAATTTTGGTTTATTCTTCTTAGCGTGTCGATGGCAATCTAAATTGTGTCGGCCCAGAACTGAGCTTCTAGTTTGGCGCTTTAGGTAGCGTCCATCAGTTCCTGTAGTGAACAAACACCAGGGCACGCAGGACACGATATTAAGTGCCCTTTTGTTTGTGGAACAGCACATTACAACACATTTACACTCTAGTGCAGAGGCATTCATGAATCTCCACCTGAGCAGGTTTTCCTTGCCGAGGCAACTTGCTGTGGGTCCGGAGTCTATTATAAATATTATTAGTCTATTATTTATTATTGGTTTATTTACAGTATACTAGTATTATACCTTAAAAGTAGCTGGAATCTAAATACTGGCGTATTCATATACGTCTACAATATGGTGGGTTTTCCACGAGCACGCTTTTACCGAAACAGACACATCGAAAGGAAAACCGAACATTCCGACGTAGTTTTGAATGTTTTGCATAAAAAAACTTCCTCACAGCGTCAATGACAAAGTTGTACGTAAACCTTGCACATGCATGCTATACTACGTAACTAGTAGCTGCAGACACTGCATTCAAAGTTTCGAATTAAAAGACCATCGAAGTTCCAAACACGTTGGAGCACTTCTAACCATGCAGTAAGGTGGAATGATGGATAGCGCTCATGGATTCGATCACATTCGCACGTTGTGTAAACGCTCGTCGTGCATGAATAACAGACCACTACATCATGTGATTATGTTCTGCGACTCAACTGTAAACATCGACGTACATACACAAGGTAAATACCAAAGTCTATGAATAACGTTACACATCCGACTCCACCCTTGAGATTACGTACCGTGGATGCTACATACAAATCTTATGCAAAACATCCAGAGGCAGAGGATTTAACTTTCAAAATGTTTGTTCGGAACGAGATCAGTGATCAGTGCAGTAACGGACGAGGGTAGAATGTCGAAAAAGGACACTTTTTCATGTACTGTCATCTTATAAAATGTGGTCTTTAGATCCGCACATTGAATTTCTTGCAGTAGTACCAATTCGTATTATTGTCGGTGAACGTGAAGGTGCAAACACAGTTCTGCAGGAAAACCGCACGAAAATGTAGTAGATAGAGTGCACTTACGTTTTAAGGAGCGGCTAGGCGGCGCGGTCTTTGCGCAAGATACTCGTGTGCGGCTCCTGCATCAACCTGGGAACAAAGACAACAGTCACTTTAATAGGGTTCATAGTTAAAGAATTTCATCGCACTGCTTGAAGAGTGCGTACGTCAGCACTCAGTACCTTGGGCAATCCGTCACGTTATTAACCTTGCTGACTGTCTTATCTTTTCATAAGGAAATGAGCTATTTACGTACAGCTTTCGACTGGAGAAAACAAGTAAACCTAACCTGTGTCAAAGTATAAAGAAGACTCCAACTAGGCCGTTTTTGTGAAGCCAAACGCTACACTCCAACGGGTGCAGTTAGGATCGTCACTTGTCAACCTGAAGCATGTAACTTACTGTGGGACTGTTCGAAAGAGATACCGCGGCTCTGGAACACAAAGGGCAAAGAAGGAACATGGATGGGTTTTAGTCAGCAAAAGTCTGACACTCCCTCCCACTCCACCCAGAGCGGGGGGGGGGGGGTTATTTGGATAATTTTCCATCCCAAAAAAAAAAGCATGTAACTTATGTTTCGTGTAAAGCGTATGCATGTGTGAGAGGAGAGAGCTGATTCCGAAGATTTGTTGAAATACAGCTGCGTTTATACTCTCTGCGTCTATGACAGATCAGTCTATACAAAACTGTTTAGCATTTTACGATGTATGGTTATAGCCACATTTGACGCACGAAACAACCATTAAATGTAAATAAGTGGAAATTAATTTAATGTATTTCTATTCACATGATAGCTATTAGCATACCCGCCACCTAAAGATAGGTATCATGGATGACCTTAGGGTACCTGATGGTTTTCCACAACTCCTGATTAAAAAAAAATTACAATGTTAAGTTGCAGTAACATTAAAATGACTACTTACCGTTAAATTCCTAGGGATGCTTAAGCTGAGTGAGCTGAAACTGATCTCTGCGATCAACTGGGTTGTGAAAGTCAGATAGGCAGCAGCTCCATGAAAACAACAGATATTCAAGTGCATCCAGTAAGACTGGAAGCCGACCCCTACATAGTTGGGAAAAGGCTAGGCAAATGATGAAGTCCAGCAAATGGACTTGCTGCATACGTTAATTTTGATAATATTGATCAACATAACAGGTAAGCAGATTTATAAATAAAAACGCGAGCATTAAAAATCCTCGCTCAAAATAGAAAAAAAAGTAATTTACATTTGTATGTAAACCGCCCACGGTTCGCGGAGGCGTCAAAATCATGCTTAATTGTATTATTTTTTAGAAAAATAACAAACAGGGAAAGTTAGCGTCAGTCACGCCCTTTGGCCCCCTTGTTTTATGTGATTAAAATATTATAATATGTATTCCAGACAAGGCTTTATAAGCGGGTGTGAAAATAAATTATACAGCGACTAGCTACAGCTCCCGACTTCGTCCGCGTCAAAGAAACGTCCTATAGGTACACGACGTTTTTTTTTTCCTTTTTTTCAGATATGGTATTTGATTCTGGTGCTTGATATCAATGAAAAATTACATTGTAAATGATACGGCTAAAATCTAAAATCCAACAATGGATGTTGAAATACTCTAACGAACGACGCGTGAAATCAGCTGTTCACTTCCTGCTTAGTTACAGAGTTCATCGAACTCGTCGTCGCGCTTGCCGTTTGCTACGTACATTGCAACGGTAAAAAAAAAATTGGATTCCCGTAACATTCCTGAAAAAAAATCTTGTACCGGTCATCTTAGTATGATATAATGAATTCACCCTATCAGTTTGTGGAGGGCTGGCCCTTACACCCTGTATACGTGACAAGCAAGCGCGTGCGCTGTACGCCAAACGACACAACTTACGTCACCGCTTGCGGCTACTAGACCAACGAGTCAGTCAAAAATAAACAATCTTCTATAATATAAAAATGAATCGCAAAATGTGTTGGTAAGCGCATAACTCAACAACGCCTGTACCAATTTGGCCAATTTTTTTTTTAAATGTTCTTTGGAGTTCAAGGATGGTTTTTACGTCGAGAAAAATTCGAATAATTGCCGGAAAAACCCTTAAAACAGCCAACCAAGGTACAGCCAAGGTAGGGTAGGTAGGGTAGGTAGGGTAGGTAGGTAGGTAGAGAAGGGTAGGTAAGTAGGTAGGTAGGGTAGGTAGGATAGGTAGGTAGGATAGGTAGGTAGGATAGGTAGGTAGGATAGGAAAAAGGTGCATTGCAACGCATGCCGGGAACAGCTAGTAATATAATAGAAATATAAACGATGACAAAATCGGACGCTTTAACTTTACCGAGGAATGCCAGAGACCCCTAAAAGGCAAATCTTAAATTCTCGTTAGACGCTAATAGGTGTTATTAGACGTCTAAAATGGGCAAGCCCAGGTATAAATCAGTTCAACTATACAGACCGTTTTTTATAGAAACTTAGATCGCGAAAAGATTAATATGACTTGAAAATTGCATTATTTCAGTACTGCTTTTAAATACATACTGCTGTCATTTGTAGATCTTTGACAGTCGTTAGGTTGTCATTGGCCCAAAAAGTCTGACAACCAGTCTTACCAAGGGGTATAGTATTACCCAGTACTAACTGGGTTGTGGAGGTCAGATAGGCAGTCGCTCCATGTAGAATACTGGTATTCAGCTGCATCCGGTTAGACTGGAAGCCGACCCCAATATAGTTGAGAAAAGGCTAGGCAGATGATGATGTTTTAATACATACTTTAATAAGCCGATGAGTTTTTCAGCTTATTCAGGTGCCTGTTAAGTTCCAAATTAACACGGTAATTAATTTCGGAATTATCATCAATTAAAACTTCACAGGTCGTGCGCTTGGGCAGCTTTGTACGTTTTATCAAAGGTCAACGTACTATCTGGTAGGTAATAAGTCCGTACCTCGGTATACATATTGCCAATATATGTCACCTCTTATTATTAGATTTCCTTTACATCAATACGGGGTGGCTTTTACCGGGAAAACCAATAACCGACCTTCCTTCAGATAAGGGCCGCCATGAACGTCCCTATGCCGCGGCCGGCACGTTTTGGGCACACTATAAATAATATTATTATGATGACAAACGTGCGAAACGTAATAACATTTATAGGTTTTTACGTATAAATTGGGAAAAGTGTTCATTAAGTACGCGAAGTGGAGCTGTTATTAAGATACTAGCTTTTGCCGTCGGGTTCACCCGTGTTAAGGTTGGAAAACAAGGTAACGTATCGGACCTACTATTATATTATTATTATAGCTAGCCCATTTGTACAAATTGCTGGGCAACGGCCTCCCTCTATTCCTTCCACCGGTCACGACTCCGTGCTACTTTTATCAAATCCTCAAGAAAGACATCCAGTTCGTCCTACCATCTCCTTCGTGGTCTGCCGCGACCCTGTGTGACTATTAACTGATCCAATCCTGAAACGTACTACCGAGGTAAAAAGTACCCTATCTCCTAAACTTCTAACCCAGGTCATCGTCTACCTGTGTGCAATTTTATCGAAATCCGCGCATCCGTTTAGGCGTAAAAGGTAACAGACAGACAGATTTAATTGCGCATTTATAATATTAGTAATGTACGGTACGAATACACGGAGTCTGGCCGCATTTAATTACGTTTGAATAATTTTTATGATGAGGAGTGTTCACTAGACTGTAAAGAGTTCGAATTAAGTCTAAGTGAAAGTAAGCACAGAGGAAAAAATGTTGAAAAGATAACTTGGAAAATGTGTGGTAAAAAGACAAATTTCGTATAAGTACTTTAGCCTCAATCAAGATTGACTTGTACACGACCGAAAGGGATCCAGGTTTACAAACGAGACACTTCTTGCTCCTTTGGGACACAGAACCCTCTTCAGGACTCGACCATCTACCTCCTAAATGCCTCCCCACTACAGGACTTTATTTCCTCTCCCTAGAGACAAAATAATGTCCTATTTTTTTGTGTGTTCGAGGTAAACAGAATCGGAATTTGGAATCTAATATTGGCGCCAAGTTGTTGCCTTGAAAACCTGAATACAGCTTCGTTTTAAAACTTCTCTACGCATTGACGTCAGTACTGATTCGAAATTTGAATAACCGGTTACAAGGTCGCAAGAAATACGCACATAATAAAATAAAAAAGTAAGAATACAAAGTGTGGCCAGTACCTATGTAGTTGGAAACTTCGAGCATGCAAAGAAAATGTTGATGCATGTTATGATTTGCCCCAGGGAAATTATAGCTGAAAGGTGAATTATCTAGCCAAAGGTATTAGAAGTCGACCTCCCACGTATTGACCGTTCGATCCTACACGCAGTTCACGCACAACAAACGCATAAGAATGACCTCGTGGGATAAACATCAGTGACGCAAACAACTTGTAGATGATTTAAATTGTATGCACACTACTCGACGCAGATGCGAATGAATACATAGAGGAGGCCATTTTTCTTAGTTATAAAGTCTCAACAAGTAGAACTTGTATCTATTGTGTACTTCACAAAGTCATCTCCTTTGCCATTGGACCAGATGTCATATTTGTTTAAACTTTTAAAGAAACTGGTTTGGCCACATTATCTAAGGAGATTAGGTGGAAACAATGACTTTGACAAATCTTTTAAAACCTCCTTTGGTATATCAGTCTACTTTACGTATTACATTAAACGTATATCAAACCTGTTTCGTATTTCTAAACGTCAAACTCCCGACAAATGTTCATTACACAGATGATTAATTGTTCTAGAACTTGATGTTTCAGAATTTGGGATATTTAAACAAACGTCAAACGGATATTAATTTTAAAAGGGAATTAGAAACATACTTCGGGTGGAAGTAATTTGTGGATAAGGCCTGTACAAAGACGGATGGGGTCTCTCAAAAGGATTAAATAATTCGAAATCACGTTTACCCACTTTTCGCGTTTAATCTTAATTTTGTTCTTCGTAAATTTTGAAATATTAATGTCATCGAACTCACCAAAACGGATTGGTCTGTGATTGAGTACAGTTGTACTGGCTCAGGTCCAAAGTTGGTCCTCGGGTCCGCAAAATAAATATCGATATGGATCGATGGCGAACAATCAAAGAGCTATGAAGCCATAGTAGGCGCGTATTGGCGGCGTAACTGCGCAGCATGCGCGGACGCCGGCATTTATCAACAACCGGCCGTATGCACTGCATCGCACAGATAACGATACTCAATACTCTATGAATATTCATTACGATAGATATTTTTAGGTCATCTGTTAGTATGTTCTGTTTTATTATAGAAGGAGCTCACGCTGTTGGTTCCACGTGCCTAGAATCATCTATAATACCTATATCGTCTGAAAATTTGGAAAAACTCATTATAAATATTTTAACTATAAAATAAAACAGAGGAAAAACAGTAGCAGACAGACACGTACACAATTTAGTTATTCATAATTAATTAAATAATAATTATGTAAAGGGCGCCGATTGGCAAATAATGTACGAAAGGACCAATTTCAACGCCGGAGGCACTTAAAACAAGACCGACATTATTTGAAAGGCTCGAATTTCAAAGAGGACTCAACGATAGCTTTACATTTATAAACAAGTTCCCGTAGTATTTGATAATACCTGCGATAATGCCATTTCTAAAAACAATAAGAGATAATATTACCAAACGGCGACCGTTAATAAAATTCACAAGGGTAAACAACGGACTGAAATGAATCCCCGGACCCCGTAGGGTGAGCGCCCCAAATAAGTAATACCCGTGGAGTTACAGTGAGCACTGGTCTTAATTCAATATGAATAATGAATTAAAGCGAAGGCCGGCGCCACTACATTGTGTTGTGTACCTTACGATTGTGTGGACCTATATTTACCATACCATTAATTGTTCAAAAGAAACTTAATGAGGACGAATTCTGACATCTATTAAAGTTACTGACTTCACTTCTTTATATTGAAATTCTGGTTTTGTAATTCCTAGTTACTTACTGGAGCCCTAGAATTGTTTTGTAAATAACATCACAATAATTAGGTAAGTAATTTATGGCCTGGCCTTATTTCTGCCAGATATGTGTTAGACATGCTCTGACTACGATAGAACGGAATCCGAAGTCGCTACATATTTTCATAAAACGCAGCGGGACTGTTGTCAGTACGTCTACACACAAGTACGGTTACATTAATTATATAGTCAAATTCCGTCAAACTTCGCACTGGGGCCACCTCCAAAGACAACCGCAATCTCGCACTCATAGGGATGTGGAGGAACCTTCATTATACAATTTTGGTGAAAGCTTATTACGTTTGCGAAAAACATTTCGCAAATACACGAGACGGACAGATGGTTCGCATGGAGTAGACACTACACTTTGTAGTTATCGCACAAGACCACTCGGTTTTTGTAATACACTAGCTGACCCCGGCATGCGTTGCGATGCACTTTTCCCTACCTCCTACTACCCAACTACCTACCTACTTAATACCTACCACCTACTTACTACCTACCTATTACCTACTTATTTTTTTCTTTCATAAGAACCTTCTCCTGACAATAACAATCACAACAAAAAAAGAATTTTCAAAATCGGTCCAGCCGTTCACGCGTGATGGCGTCAACAAGGGAAATGGGATTAATTTATATATTTATACATGATTTGTACGCACGACGGCCAATCAAGCTTTACAAAATCAGTTTATGCGGATCTCTCATTGTATAGGAAATCTATACAAAGCGAGGCCAAGTTATAATGGAAATTTACAGCTTCAGGTGCCGCCGTGTGTACACCATGCCATATTATAGTAATTCATCATTGCAAAATTTTGCAATGCTCTGCAGGAGTCATGTTTGCTAAAAGACCAACACCCCAATTTCTTAACAGACTTTTCAATTACTGCCCGAAGTATTCTGGAAGAAATACATTGCTTTATTAGATTTGGAAATCCGCTTGATCAACAACGTAAAAAACGCAATGAAGCCTGTTAAATTGTCAAAAAGAATAGCATTGGAGATATCACGATGTTACGCAATTACCGCGCAGAAGCTCTCAGAAAAAAAATTAAAGTATGTTGGTACAGGTCGATCCCATCAAATAAAAAGAAGACCCAAAAAACCATTTGGCAAGTTTTTAATTAACCAAAGACTCCCTTTATTGTATGTAGATTAGTTGACAATGTGTATTCAGAATTCAGAGGACGATTCGATTCCGGTCAATCGTGTCTGTATATGAATTATGTATATGCACAGTGCAATCAGTGGCGTCGGTATACGACAAATTACTACACGTATATCTGGACAATGGTATCGGGCGTATCGCTAATGTATTATGTAGGTACTGGCCTCTGATAATAATGTGCATCTCTGTTGATTTAGTCCCGCCAACATTTTAATAGCGATAAAAGTGTCGTTGATTTATGATTGTAGGAAAGAGGATAATATTGTGTAATAGGTGCGGGGGCCTAAAATGGCTGCTTTAGCAGTTTCATGATAGCATTAATATAAATCACGTTAAAATTATCACAGACGAAGTTAATATTATGAATTGTTGCTTTTTGACCATTTTACTAATCGTAACGTAATTCATGCAGGCCCAGAAGGAGATGGCGGGATGAGCTGGACTCTTTCGCAAAGGATTGGCCTACAATCGCACTAGATTGCGAAATGTGGAAGGAGGGAAGGGAGGCCTTTGCCCTGCAATGGGACAATATAGGCTTATAATAAATAATAACGTATTTAATTGATATTATGGTCCTCTTATGATTCTGCTAACCATTTTACTATTGCCCTGTACTATTGTCAGTTCTAAACATCAGTCACGCCAGGAATCGCTTGAATACGTATTTGGCAAAGAAAATAAAGATATGCGAATGTATTCAAATTGTGACAGAAATAGGTAGATTTAACCTCTAATTTTTTTTTGTTTTTGTTACGGATGGGAAATCATCAAACAACTCCTCCCGCTCTGGGTGGAGTGGGAGGGAGTGTCAGACTTTTACTGACTAAAACCCATCCATGTTCCTCCTTTGCCCTTTGTGTTCCAGGGCTGCGGTATCTCTTTCGAACAGTCCCGCAGCCCCGGCAGGCGATTTAACCTCCTTAACCAATCTTCAACCATTGATTTTTTTCAGATACTGCATCAATCTGAAAAATCTGAAACCTTTTCACACTATTCGAACAAAATTGGCACCGATATCATTCTGCCATTTACTAAAATTATTACCTTATTATTAATTAATTGAGGAAAAGTGTTTTTGAATAATTTACCGCTTTGAACGTTTTGCAATAATTGATTTTCCCATCACCGTCAAACTGCTAGGTTAACCAACATTTTAGGGATAGAAATGTTATTTTTGAAGTGGGTCGTGGTGTGGCGAGGAAAACAAACGGGAATATAGAGCAAAAACGATTATATGTCAAAATGTTTGACGTATTACCATAGGTTTTGCGCATAACGACGTGGTATTGAGTGTTTTTTAAACTAAAATCTGAAACAATCTAACATTCATCACATTGTTCCTGTCACCATGTTCAAATAAAGAAATGCAATCAAAACTAAACTAACTAGGTAATTATAATTAACCTTTTGCGTTCAAACCAAAACTGGAGGGCAATCGAGTTTCTTATAAATTCGATGGTTCCAACAAAAACAATAATATCAAGCGGTATACATTAGTTGCCAATATTGGAATCTTTCTGCGAAAACACTGCAAACATGCTTAGATCAAAGAAATTGAAGTGAGGTTGTGTGTAGGTCAGACTAGCAAAAAATATGTCGTAAGTATTAATAAATACGCTCTACCCAAATGACAATACATAAAAACCTAATTAGCAAACGAAATTCCACAGTCGTGCTGTGAATTGGGCTAGCTTATTCCATTTGACCTTATAGCACATCTGTCTTCTAATAAATCTACTTACAGACATTGATATTTTTATGGTACCATCATGAAACCTTCATAATCCATCAGCGCCCAACGTGATCACTATAATCCGGGTGTCCATTATCACAGCCGATGTTTGCACGACCGGCTGAACGAAACGAATACTCTATTAACATTAGGGAGGGTTAATCCTTCCTTTTTAACAGTTTTTTTTTTCGTTTTTTCTCTTATCTCGTCTGTTTGAATGTTCAATATTTGCCAGTGTCGTTGTAACATACACAGCAGAGCTGGTATTAAACCTACATTGTCAAATGTTTTGCCGTCTCGCATATGGTTCCCTCGGATTTGGGACAGTAACCCTGACCACCCCTTTAATAACACACCTGTTAATCAGGTTCAGGTTCATTTCACGTTTTAAAAACAGGTGACATACCGACCATAGGCTCGCCCTTAGTCCATGGGACTTAAATAACTGGCGAAATGTGGGTATAGCTACTAACGCACACTTCTGCTTAACCTTTCGGGGAAAACATGCGCCATGTTATTTTATGTCATACTGAGTTGTATAGTTTCCAATTTTACGAAAAAAATATTAGGGCCTCCAATATTATAAACAAGATCTATTTTTATTAGTTCCGTCTGACTCATCACTCGCAAAACCGCAAGACCAGTGCAATGACTTCTTGATACCTTCCTTATCCCAAAATAGATTTAAAACGTATTTTTAGAAAAGGACACCGACTCGGGGCATGATGCAGTTCAAGAATTAAAAGCGTACTCAGATAAAAATAGCGTCGACAGATGGCGCTAAATGGGCAGGTGCGCGCGCGCCGGTCGTGGTGTCAAGGCTCATCTTTTTATGGTCAAGGTTGTCCCCATAGATGTTTTATGAACGCTTATTTGACTCAATTAGTTGCTCTGTTGTTATTCGTAATAATTATAATTGTAAATAGCGTTCACATACCTGACACATGATACTGGCTAATTGGATGGTTTTATATTAATTAGTTTTAATTGTCTATGCTGTTTCTCTTCTAGTCGAAGGCGTATTGTTTTGATATGATAGTTTGGATACTTTACTACTCAAAAAAGACAGTGAATGTTATAAAACCATGATTTTGAGGCCAAGGAAATTGGCTTCTCAAGGGACAGTAACTTTTTATGATATTTCACGGCCGCTTTCGGCGACAGCTAGCATGTTTTTACAAAAACAAACTTTCCAACAAAGATAAACCAAAACTATTCATACAAATCTACATAGAAACTACTAAAGGTGAATCTCAACGGAAGTCTTTGAATGAGAGACCGCTGAGGACTTCCTCAGTAATGACACGAATTCTCTATGAATAAAAATAATGAACTACGTCAAAGAAAATCAAAGACCGAGTGAGCGTCCGTCAGGGTTATTAAGGGCTCTATAACACTACCGTTTGAAGAGCATAGAGTGAAGACAACACAAAAGGAAAAGGAATTTACATCAGACTTTAACCTCATCCAAAGAAAAGATACATAAAATGCCAAACAACCTTCACTTATAGTAGAAGCATCTGTCAAAAGAGGACGATGCTAGACAAATACAAAACAATTGCATCACAGAGGATCAATTGCAACGTCATCAAGTTTGAAACCAGCTCGTTTCATACAGCTGTAAGCACGTATTTACTAGTTTGTCACAGATACAAGTATGACAAGTCCACTCGGAACGAATTCAAGTGGAACAGGTCGCGAGCAATTTGCGGACTCCTTCCTTACTCACTTGCTCTTTTTGCTTCGTCTCAAATTCTGCGCAGATGATTGAACTTGGAAAGGGATATATGGAACTACGGTTATTTTGGGTGAAAGGTTTGGCTTTTTGTAACCTTTAACCGAATAAAATAAAACACTCCCGAGTTTCGAAAGTAGGTACAAAGCAACTGAAATAGGATTTCTGTTTATGCTTTCCAAAAAACAACTACACTAGACGATGTTACAACCGGAAACACTGCAGCAATCAAGAACTACTCGCACCAACAAATATCTACATTGCGAGAGAACTAAGAACCTCAGTAGCAACATTGTTTGAAGTGCACTTAAATGGCTGCGGAAAAAAGAACTAGAAAGATGTTCTACTGAACAAGCAGCATTTTAGAAGGTATCATAAGGACCATTAAAATAAAGCTTTTGCAAAATTGGCTTGGGGACGTAAAAGAAGACAACTTATAATAATGAAAGAACTTGCTGTTAAATGCTTTCTTGCCATTATTTAGTATTTTCAGGAAAGCTACCTCATTATATTTGACTACGATTTCGCTCACAGCACTTGTGACCAGTTGCGCCAGTTACCGAAAAGTTGAAAGGGAATCGACTGTCATGTTATGGGCATGTGATGAGGAGGAACTAATCGCATGTGACTAAAAGAGTGATGAATATAAATGTTGATGGATGGAGAGGAAGAGGAAGACTAAAGAAACGATGGATGGAATGTGTGAGGAACGATGTGTAATAAAAAGGAGTAAACGATAGCGAGACGGTTAACAGAGGAGAATGGAAGAAAAAAACGTGTTGCGCCGACCCCTCGGGCAAGGGCAGGAAGATGACGACTTGTGACAAGTGACGGTGAATGGTGAAGGAAAAGATGGTGAGGAAACCAGCATATCCTAAACCCAAAAAATCGAAGACATGTTTGTTGACATGACAATCATAGACTTAAGCTGATTATTATGTTAAATTTGTGCCAAATATCAGAATCGCTTTTACCTACATCAATATCCGCGCAAAATAATAACGATAATCTGCGCACAATTGGTTGCCATAGCAACATTTAGCCTAATTTTTCCATTTGGTGTTGTACAAAACAGCTTTAGGAAAACTCCAGACTTCCTTATCACATTTGTATTTAACGAGATTGAAATGCATAATATAGCTACGAATTTATGCAGTAAATTTTTCTTTCCACGACAAAAAGTGAAAAGCTTGAACAAAAACAGCGAAAATGTAGGAAATTAATTTTAACAAGAGAAATGTGGCAGGTTTCCGTTATGGAATTTCAATTTCCTGTCGTATGAAAAAAACAAGGAACACGACAATCATTATGAGAATATATTGCGTGAAGGTACCGTACGTAAGCTATAGGTACTACAAACGTGTGGCTGTTGTAATGTGTGTTGTCGGGTCAGGAGCGATCAATACGAGGTACCATCCCGAATCCTAAGTACATAAAGGAACTTGCCCCAATTTTTCATATGATATCCGAGTACTACCCTGGAAACTTAATTACTGTCATCCTTTTGAAAGACAATTACGCTTAAAGTAGCTTACGTTACGACCATTGAATTCATCAGTGATTGAGTTTAACGTTCATACAGACTGAAAGTGGTCCTTAAAGACCATAACAAAAGATTACTCGACAAAATATCGATTTTTGTAATAACATCATCATCATTCTTCTGCCCTTATCCCAATTTATTTGAGGTCGGTGCAGCATGTCTTCTTCTTCCATACTTCTCTATTACTGGTCATATCATCAGACACCTCCTTTCTTGCCATATCATCCTTCACACAGATGTAATAATCTGCAATTACCTTCAAAATAATTAACTGTAAAAAAGGCAATGTCGTATTAACTCAGTATACTATAACAATTTATACGATGGTTGTAAGAAACAAACCTGCTTTCGTACAACAAACGATTTACGGGGATCGAATGTGCCATAATACATTATGTTGTCAGTTTATGTACAGAAAGGGTGATAAAAAACATTTTGTGTCACTTTCATCCTTACAAACATTTACCAAAGAAAAAGAGAGACGAATAATTCTATTTCGGTACAGCTTTGAGACTATTTTGACCGTGAATGAAGGAATAAAGTGAAGGAAAATTAAATTTAATAGGGGATGCCAGTAAATAACATCTTCGGGGTTTGGGAGATTAACAAGTATAAATAAAGGTCGTTATCAGAATTCCGAAGGGTTCGCGCAAGTACCTAGCTAAGTTGTTTTTACTTCATTACGTAAACGTCAAATAAAAGTCGTATTCTGGAAGAATTTATGATGAAAATTCGGGGAAGATCGGCATTTTTAACGGTTCGCTCGCTGCTCAAATTATACGTACTACGAGCGGATGCCTCGGCTCCTTTCAAAATCAGATGGCATTAGTGATATCTAAGAAAGTTATTTGATTATGACGTGATATTATTTACTTCATATTTCGGGATTTCATTTTGAAGGCTCCGAGCTTCGAGATATTACAGTCGTGACGCGAAATTGAAAATCTAACGTAAACGTAAGTATTAGTTATGTATGTAGGCGCAAGATACGAAAGTTGAAAATAATAGAATAGACTTGTATTCTATTATTTTCATTAGTGCCTTTGTAATAGTTGAATAAGTATTTATCATTAGTTATTTTATTGTATTATTAGTATTTTTTTATGTTTTGTCCTTGTATTTATAAGTTTGTTACTATATTCTTTTAAGAACACCATATATTATATTTAAATAGTTATGTCTACATCTCTTTTTTAATATCTCGTTTCGCAGGTATGCTGGAAGAGATTTCTTTAGAAATAAGCATCACCTTTGTACTACTTCCTGTTCTTTTCTGTATTTAGTATACGGGGTGTAAACAGACCCTTCACGAAGCCGTTAACCAAGCATTCTGTACATCAAACTAAGTTACTTTACGCAAAAAAATTTGCTGGGAAACGACTTTTTTTTTGGGGTGCAAAATCACGTTTTACGATAGAACTCAAAGTGACGTACTCACAACATTGTGCTTATGGATGAATTGAATAGTACGGAGGTCGTGGAGGTGTTTAAAGTAAAAATCTTACATTTAAATCATGTATTTAAAAAAAAACTTGTCAAAAAGTTGGAACTTTGACCCCCAATATCTCCGTAACTAGAAGGTTCCCAGGTATGGTCTAGAACAAAAAAATGATCGCAATGACGGGGAGAACACATGCCTTTCGGCTTCGTTAAGGGTCTTTTTACACCCTTTATACATAAATTGTTAAATAAAATAAATACAATTCCTTATAAGTTGATTAAATAAGTAAACAGGGTGTATTTTTTTGGCTGAAACTCCTAATCACAATTTACCTCCTGTAATATCTCTTATCCGGATGTATCCTATGCTTCACTTTTAAAACATCGTTATCAGTACTCCACATAACGCAGCGTGAGTGTTTGTAACCATTGCTGTTATCTGCTGGTCATTATCGAAGGAAGTGATAGATAAATGTTATGTACAAGCTTACATTACTAAAACAGGCGTAATTGTCGGTACTGTGATGAAGTTCATAAAAATAAAAAAATCTAGCAAAAATGGCAACAGACAATAAAAGAAAGAGAAATACATAAATATATAGATTTTTTTTTTCGTAGGTTATGCCACCTACGAAAAAAAAATCTATATATGCCTCTTTTAAGGGTCATCCTATGACTACCTGAATAACTTTTCTACAATTATCTACCACTTAGCCACGACTGTGATAAAAACAAATAGAACACCTAGAAAGGGTAAAACATAACTGTCATAAAAATCTTTAAGCAAATTGAGCTGTTGCAAGCTTTACGGGGGAAAGCTTTTAAACAGAATTTAAAAGCATTGTAGAATGTTTCAGATATTGGACAGAATATTTTTCACAAAAAAAAAAACTCTAAGATATTCTAAGTGGTAGAAACACATCAATGTTGTCCAAAAGCAGCATTATCGAAGACAGAAGTTGTTTAGAATGCAAAGAGAATAGCCCAAAAAACTTAACCATTAAACTTCACATCTTCGCCAATAGATTCGTCATCATCAAGATCTTAGCCCCGTCATGACTAACACGAATTTGTGGAAACTGTGTCAGTCGGATCATGCTGTAGATTCAGCAAAGAGGATATACATATACGTAGACATGCCACGCTTTGCACCCACAACAAACACACATCCCAAGGCACGCCCCCACTGACGTGCACAGAGAAAGCGCAAAGTTTGCCACCCTAAACAAACTTGGGAAGCTCCCTACATGTTGGTGGCGGGGCTAAGGTTCTGCGACGAACTGAGGGAGTTTTAAGAAGGTATAACTGCAGGGATGCCGTGGGAACTGACGAAGAACGTACACTATAGAGAATAGGGTGAGACAGCCTTTAAACCAGTACTGCGAAGCACACGTTCATCACGATCCGAAGTACCCACCATGAAAATTCTGAATCCATCGCTCCATAGATTTGAAAAAATCATCTGCTAAACAACGTTAATAACGCAATGAATGTTGGTGAGCTGTCAAAATGACTCCGGTAATCTGTCTAGAGCCAATTTTCGTCAAAAGAAATGGGAAAGATAAACGAAGGGTCAGTTCTGTCGACAGTTAATCTTTGTATCATATCACTCATACCAATTCAATTCGTTCGCTCCGCCGCGTCTTCACAACTGTGTGAGTGGCTCTAGATCGTATTATAAGACGTATATCTCGCCTCTTTCGTCGAACAATTCATCTTCCTCATTCCTCCATGTCATATAGCACGCCCTGATTTAATAACGTCGTAAATGTTATTTCCAATTCGCGTTTACAGTTCTGTTCCGATACTGTGTTGAATTTATGAAGAGTTTCGTCTTGAAGATCTTCTGAGACCTTCAGTATGAAATTAGTACTCATGTAATAATGTCATGTGTGTATATAGAGTTGTTAGTAGCAAGCTTCTTCTTAGCGGGTCAGTTTGATTAGGTAGGATAGTCTAGTACTCAAATAGATAGCAAAAAAACAGAGAGCGATGATGACGTACTCTTAAAATATATAATTGAGGATCGAAATTCATTTCAAAAGGAATCGAGATCTCGGAAGTCTCAATCATCTAAATTCTCGGTCCTAGGCCGATGAGGCACTGTAGGAGTTACTCAGATTAACACGACAAACATTTGACTCAAATTCAGGCGAAGAAGATTTACGTACAGCCACTGCATAACAAATACAACCTTGGAACTAACGTTTTTTATGTTGTTACTCTATTTTTCGAGAATCGTGAGTGACACGCCAATGTAACATTGGGTGACGCACATGCCGCCGAATTGTGTCGGCTTGTCGAGGTGGGTACGGGTGTTAATGTTTTATCTAATCTAAGCATTCCAGGACCATCTAATGTAGGACTGTCCACATTACACAAAAAAAAACTTGTTTGTCCTATTTTTTTTAAGGTAGAAAGTTAGAGAAGCCCTATAAGTGCTAATTTCCAAGCGAATGTCAGCATCTGCCTAGTATTTTCCCAACTAAGTTGGAGTCTGCTATCACCGAATAATGCAGGTGAATACCAGTATTTTACATGAACCGACTAGCTACCTGACCTCCAAAGCCCAGTTACTTCGTAACGCGGTACTCCGCGGTGGTTCAACGTCTAGCTGAAATTAATTTCCATTTTTGCAGTAACTAAAAGTATTTCTTGATAAAAATAGGCAAGTATGTCGTTTCTAATCTAGACATTGCAGAATCACGCCTAGTGTCCTACTACACTACATCATAAAATGCGCACTACGCGTAAAATGGACACTCATTTGCATAATCATAGCCTTCATCTTATGCTAAAACTCGGACATGGTCTTTATGAATATTGTCAAGTAGAGCAAAAAACGTACAAAAGCAGAGCTTGGAAGGTTTACTCATTTGTTAAGCGTCCCGTTATTGCTGGCTGGCTACAAAACTAAAAAAAGAGGTTATAAAAACTTTCATTAAGTTTCATTTCCTGCGTTGTTTTTTCTGGTCAACGCGCTACGCGTTCAGGAGGCAATAATGAAAATACATGGTTTAACCTACGGCTACGGTCGGAAAAATTCCGAAGTGATGGTCCAAATTTTTACGGAAACAGACAAAAGTACGCAACAAAGCTGTCTAAAAATATGTTTATGTGTCGCTTACAATGTTGTGAACAGATCTAGATATCATCCGAGATAAACGATGACAATGGAGGACAATCCTTTTATGTATCATTCGTAAGCGGCTCACAACACCTACAGAAACAAATTCAACTTTGTCCTTTTTGCACGAATATCAAAATAGACACACTTTTCCACCATATATTAACATCGTGCATGTATTCCCCGAAGTATAGAGACCGAGGTTTACCTATCGCACATTCACATTTCGCCAGTTATTTTTCGAGTCCCATGAAATAGGGAGCGACCCTATTGCCACCAACCGGTTACAAATCCAGACTGGGTTGCAACTGAGAAATATGGTAACTATACATCAGTAAATGCTTGCTACTAGTTCTAAGAATGATGATAAAAAATAGGAAAAAAAGATGATCGTAAAATGGGTTTCTCCACAAAAAAAGCGCGTTTTTATGAAAGACTGAAAGGGAGAAACCTCGACTGCCTTCGGAGCAACAAACACAAAACGATTGATGGGCGGATGAATAAATAAAACGGTTTCTAGCGAATCGTAGCCCGCCATTATAATAATGTACACTAATACGTCACTTTGACACATATTAATGGCTCCCACGAAATTTAATCTTTACCTGTTATAACAAGTTAATATAAGGAAATATCCTTGACAATCAAAATTCAACTTTTTCAAGGCTAGCTATAATTAAAAAACGCAATCTATTAATAAAACCGTCACCATTCAATGGATTCCCTCAATCATTGGAATCTTAGAAAACGAAGAAGCAGAATTAGCAGCCCAACATGCATCGCATGAGGGTATTAATTACACATGCATACCGTTATAATCAGAGAGGCCTGGTCATATCAAGGAACTATGCAGACAAAGATGGCACGAACATTTTGATGAACGATCAAAGTTAAAGGGAATCTATACTAATATTATAAAGCTGCAGGGTTTGTTTGTTTGTTTGTTTGTTTGAACGCGCTAATCTCTGGAACTACTGGTCCGATTTGAATGATTCTTTCAGTGTTGGGTAGTCCATTTATCGAGGAAGGCTATAGGCTATACAACATCACGCTACGACTAAAAGGAGCGGAGCAGCAATGAAAAATGTTGCAAAAACGGGACGGGATTTTACGCGGACGAAGGTCGCGGGGAACAGCTAGTCTGGTATAAAACCAGCGAATCTGAACCGCCCTTAAGGGAGATGGATAGGAAAAATATAGTAGCTCTGTTGAGGATGCGTTTGGGCCACATCCCATCCGATAAGTTTAAATATTTAATGGGTAAAAGTACCTCACCAAACTGCGAAGTTTGTGGGGTGATTGAGCATATTTATCACGTGCTGATCCTGCCGTGCTTGTCGCTTGGTGTGGGATTCGAAGTGGGAGCATGTACCAGCAGCCCTAGCCCTACACAAAATAGCCACAAAATCCTAGCCTCCTCCCTCTTTGTGGGAGGAGGCTAGGATTTTGTGTCGACTGTTGATGCTTATCCACCAGATCGAATAGGGACACTATTAGGTGGGTCATAATTATTATAATAACTATTTATTACCCATTGTTTAGTTTTAAGTTGTTGAATGTATTCTGTTATGGGGGTGATATTATCAATGAATGATAATACCCGTTAAAATAAATAAATATTTAAAAAAAAACTTCTACAAGGCAAATCCGTAATTCGATTACGCTTCAAAGGACCATTCCTGAAAAATATGACATTTTCTAAATTAGTTTTATGTCCATACTTTCATGATCGAACATTTTAAGGACGAATTTCACTAATTGAATTGAACGCGATCAACACATCTACCCGTTTAAGACCTTGTGAGAGTCATCATTGTTCTGGAATATTGACATTGACAGTTCTTGAATGCTGTTCAGACGTGCTGATTGTGTTCAGCTTCATTATTAAAAAAATATGAGGGTGAATTTCGCCTTAAGGAATTTCTTGAGGCGAATTTCACCCAAATTGTTCCGTTCGTTTAAAAACATACCGTCCTGTAGGCCTTCACTCCAATCCACTTGTATCAAGAAAATCTAATAATATCAAGTCCGGTGGACGTCAGAAGTGGAGTACTCTCAAACATTACGGATAGGGAGAGCATCAGTACAATCTGTACAACAGTGACGTCAGCGGTCATGTGGAGCGTTCCACGGATTGATTTATCTGTTTTCAGACGCGTTCTTGCGGCAAGCACTCCATAGCATGACTGTGTTATAGACGTTCAAAACAATTAGAGATGAATGAACATGGTTTTAATCAAAGGACCAACTTTCTTCCGCAAAAATGTTTTGATTTCTCACATTTTTTTGTCTCGGAGCTTCTCTTTCAGCTTAGCTTTCATCGATGGTAAACTCTTGAGTAGTATGCGTCGTAAAGCAAAAAACGAAAAACCCCAAAACAATGGTCCATAAACGAAATATCTCGACATCAGGGCGAGGTATTTTTATCAGTTTGGATTCATGCACGTCGCCGTGGCGGAAACCGACGTTCATGCATACTTGATGACCCGTGCCCGAGTCCCCTCCATCCGAGCGACTTCGGGCTTGGCTTCTCACCCGGGACCAATTGTCGGCATTCAAATATATTCATACGCCACCATCAATAGCTTTTTTCAACCATTGAATCGTCCAAAGTTTTTCAATATTCATTGGACGTGATCCAAGTTAACACGCATTAAGGAAACACATTTACTGCCCTTATTCCCTTGAAGTTTGTCAGCTAAAGCAGGACGTGTCGACGCTACGTGACACGAATTCTCACGATGGACGCCATTTTCTTTTTTTAAGTCTTTAACTTTCTTTGAAGTGTTAAGTTTATCTTGAACATTAAATAAGTGCTCGAAAGAAAATCTGAGATAACATTGTAGCTATTGGGTTAACGACTGTAGCACACGATGTTAAATTGTAACTACTATGTCATTCTCAGTTTAGTTTGTTACACCATCTGCGTCATCACGCGATGGCTGAAGTGGAATATTATATCATGGAATCTTGCATCTCCGCACGGTATTGTTTGGCTAAACATAAATTACACGCTAATTACACGTTACAATGAGTCCAGACATGTTAACTATACAAATGAATACTGACGCTTTCTGCTGACCGATCGTGCCAAGACCTTCTGCATCTAAAGGGTGTAAAAAGACCCTTAACGAAGCCGAAAGGCACTTATTCTCCCCGTCATTGCGATATTTTTTTTGTTCTAGACCATACCTGGGAAACTTCTAGTTACGGAGATATTGGGGGTCAAAGTTCCAACTTTTTCACAAGTTTTTTTTTAAATACATATTTTTAAAGTAAGATTTTTACTTTAAACACCTCCATCACCCCCGTACCATTCAATCCATCCATCAGCACAATGTTCTGAGTGCGTAACATTGAGTTTTACCGTATCACGTGACTTTACACCCCAAAAAAAAAATTCGTTCCCCAGCAAAATTTTTTGCGTAAAGTTACTTAGTTAGATGTACAGAATGCTTGGTTGACGGCTTCGTGAAGGGTCCGTTTACACCATGTATTTTGCTTTTGGAATGATGACTGCGTGAATGGTTTTGAAGTGTGCTTTCAAACAATCGTTGCTGAGAGATACAAATAGGAACAACGGGTAGACAGACAAGCATCTGTTCCAGCGCACTGAGGTGTCTCGTGTGTCGGTAGTACGCTCTGCGTACTGACGGCGGCCGACTGGCGCCAGGTGGATGTAAACAAAAAATAAAAGGAAGCGCCGCGCCGTTTAGCAGCTCACTTGAATATTTGAATGCAACCATGTCTTGGTGAAAGATCAAAGGTGACACACAATAGTTGTTACACCACCAGTCCAAACCCAGCAAAGGTTATTTGAATGGAACGGAATTCGGAGCAAAGGTCTATCCCAAAAAATAAATCTAGACATTACATTGATCAAGTTTATTTTGGGTAAAGTACTCTTGAAGTCATCGTCGAAAATAAAACTCAAGTGTTTACGTGTTCCGCGGTGTTCGTGAGTTTTATCGTTCAAAGAATAATGCCATAACTGTAATAGTGATCGTTGTACGTTGGCAAATAAAGCGGAACAAATTATTGTGGCCGCCGCCGTCGATGTGGGTACAGGGAACGGCGCAAAGCAATCACAAACCAATCAGATCCTTAATCCTTGGAGCGAAGGGATAAATTAGTTTGTATCGCCCGTGGGAATGGCCGGCACGATATGAGATGACGCAGCACACGACTGAATACTTTAAATACTTGGCTTCTTCAAACTGCATTAAACTGCTCTTACGGTTGGCAGACTAAGTTCTGAAACCATCCTGTGTTCGAGGCGTGAACTTTTGAATTATTTCACCGTCAAAAGCTGCTGAAATATAAAAGTTTCTGTACTATGTTTATTATTTTATCTATTTTTAACACATTCCTAGGCCTGTGTGAACTGCCGACGCGGCTGTGACTAATCACTTAACGATGAAATCTCGTTCGAAAACCAAACAGGACCCAGTGACTCATAGATCAGATAGCCGCCTGGACTGTGGGTTTTAATGGTGCCTCCTTGGGTAACCATTGACGTTCTTAGAAGTTACGTTATGTTACTTAGCACAAAGTCAGGCAAACAAACAAGAATAACGAATAACCTGGGTTTAAGTAGGTTTTTGGACCTTCTTTATCTGTATACTTCTGACGACTTATTGTCGCATAAAAAGCGACAAAGCAAAATAAGAACTGTCTGGAAATTGGTATAGTTTATGGACGTAACCCTTTTGTACTCTAATGAAAGGAGCAAAGAAATAATCTTTCGCTTGTGTCCTCTGTGCTCAAAAGACGGGTTATAAGATCAAAGCAGAAGGGACGATTACACACGTCTGCCAAGCCTGATCCAATTACCCGAGCGAGGATGTTAACTAACCCACTTGTTACCCATCCATTGCATAACGAAGTCATCCGAATTGGTACCCGTTAGCTCCGTATTTTTTGACGTAGTTATGTCAATGTTGCGTGTTTTCAATGCATCGTTTGGCTCGGAAAGTACACTTCAAATGCTATATTAAAGTAACTTTCGGTGCAAAAACATGTTTAAAAGTCTGTTACGGAATCTATGACCTTGCTTTTATGGATTATTTTGATAGTACAACATTTCAATTGCTAAGTAATTTTATCCAAAACTAGCAGTTGCCCGCGACGTTCGTCTGCGTGAAATTATTATAAAAAAATACTATTTTCCCTGTTTTTGCAACATTTTTCATTGATGCTCCGCTCCTATTGGTCGTAGCGTGATATTATATAGCCTTCCTCGATAAATGGACTATCCAACATTAAAATAATTTTTAATTCTAACCAGCAGTTCCTGAGATTAGCGCGTTCAACCAAACAAACTCTTCAGCTTTATAATATGTGCACATATAGGTTCTCTGCTTTCTTCGCTGAAAGTAGACTGTACAATTTGTTGGACAGTGTAAACATTTTCCCGTGTGCTAGGGGTTTTAGCACCTCTTTTATGGGATTACGTTCGTGAGGTCCCAAACACAATGAAAGCCCTTGCGTTCCAGGGAAATCACGACTGGTTAACAAAGGGCTTAAAACGTGGTTTAAGCATTAAGGTTTAGTAAATTAAACATGATTTGAGGATGTACAGAAATAAACGAAATTAAGGTTTTGGAGAGTGTTGACCAAGATCGCCAGAAATGCGCATTACGTTTTTGATGATGGTGGACTGAAGTGCCTTCCATAAGTTTCATCTTCAGATCAAATTCATGGACTCGTACGTAATATTTTAAATGCAAAGTTAATCTCGGGTGTTTGCCTGGCAACTTTTCACGCCTTTCCGACTGAACGTATTTGGATGATGAGTAAATCATGTTATAGGTCATAGGGTAATTTTTATCCCGGTAGTAGGATTCTGGGGAATAATTAGTTAATTACGGACCTCCCCGCGGACAAAACAGCAGGCATAAGCTAGTAGACAATTAAAATAACACGCAAATACTGAAATAGGTATTCTAAGTTTCGCACTTAACCCATTTTATGGTCGCGGTGACGAGCTGGTGTAGGTAGCGTAAGTACGTACTCGTACATACGCGATCCGAGGCACGAAAGGCGTCGAGCGATGACGAGCGTAATGCAGTCGTGTCCTATGCGATGTAAATTTTAATTATAATAGTCGCCACACGGCGCCGGCTCTTTATACGGCTGCAAAATAAAACAGCACCACATACAATAACTATGCTTAAATAAACGCTGACCACGATTGTACTTCGCTCTTTGTAGGTATGTTTAAATGCTTTGGATGTTAATGATATGTTTTTTTAATCCCATATCATTCATACGTAAAAACTTACGCTCTTTTCGAATGGGGGAAGGCAGAAAACACCTGCTACGAACGTTACAGACTCCTTTTGCCTCATCCATCTCATCATATCTGGTCACATACACGTGCGCCAGCGCCGGTTGCGAGTTCCACAATCGTTTAATATTATTTACGCAAATATGAGTATTTATTACTAGATTAGCACAAATCTATTAACTAGATTTTGTTATGTGATGGGCAATAGGGCCATGTGTTTGTTTGATAGATGTTTAGACTGGCATGCTCAGATTTTTACATACAATAGCAGATGTGTGATGGATTTTACGATTCTGTAGGCAGATTTACGTTTTATTTATGGCAAGTTTTTTTTTTAATAGAAGGTAAACAGGTTTGGATAAAATGGGTTTAAAAGGAGATTTGTAAAAAAGCATATTTTGGGCAAACTAGTCAGGTAGATAAAAGGATAAAAACAGAGTAAAACTAATAAGAAATAAATGTTACTTAATGTTATTTTGTCATATGAATGACCCTCTGTCCTTCATTGATTATTATTTTCTTAAATCTCTTTTTTTTTTACTTTATCATTAAAACATGTTTCTTACTGATAAAGATACCAGATCTTTAAGCAAATTGTTATCATCATAGTATTATTATCAGTATTTTTCAATCAAGTGCTGATTGTAGACATCCATAAAAGATGTCAAATAATTGTGTTGATGATCTCACATAATGTTCAAAATAAATCAATATCAGTTTTTAGTTAGTAGAAAAAGTTTGAGGATGTTTACAAAAAATTAAATACTAGGAATTTAGTATTTCAGTTATTTCTTCAAACTTTTAATTGGTTGATTTACACATTCTTGAACAATGATAAAGATCAATGTTCAACCATATTATTAAGTGGCAATTAATATGTTTATGCTAACAAACAGAATGTTGGATTGACAATTATTTATTGATGTTCCAAACTAAGGTTCTTGTGCAATTACACAGCTTAATATCAGTTGAAAGCATCTATAACTTGTTGCTGTTCAGTGCAGGTTATTCAGAAAAAATAAAAAAAAATCGCAGAGAATTATCTTTCAGAAAAGTTCACCTAAGTATTATGCACTTGTGTATATATCCCTTATGTTGACCTCTGACCTAAGTCCCTACTAACTGTATCAACATTGAACTTAACAAGGAATGTTCAAAAAATATAATATCTTGTACATAGAACTTCATGAATAATGTATCTAAGCTAATCGACTAGGTAAGTACTTGTGCTCTGAAACCTAAAGTACGAAGTCTGCCAAAATTGTTGAGATAACCTTACTTGATTTAAGAAATTGTGCTTATTAGCATTGAAATGAAGGCGTGACGCACTTTACTACGGCATTTTACCAAAAACCGACGTTCATAATCGCAAAGATAACATTACGATTACCCTCTGCAGTCCGGCAGGAAATTATTATAACCACATAAAAAAACATCATCAAAAAATAAACCGGAGAATACGATGCAGGAAACAAAGTAAGCTACAATTAATCCTCTAAGAATACTTACATACAACCGGTCGAGAAGAGTTGTGCGTAGGCTTCGCTTTATTTACCACTAGTCCGACATGGAACACATCGTATTGTATCCAGTAAAAATCTGTAAATTACTGATTTGTCTACAGCTGACTCTGTGGTTATACCGTTTATTCAGCGATAAATACTACACAACACTAGAAAATAATACTACACAGCGTCACAGGAATATATACTGTCATATAAAAATCAACTTTGAATCGTGAACGTTCACTCTACGATCCTATACCACCCAAATTCACATCACCATTATTTGCGCACGCATTACCCAGTCATTCGACGTTCACATCGGCCATTCGGCTAACGACGGCTGACATAAGGAATGTTACCAGCTAACGAAAACAATTTTATGTGAGAATGTACACAAGAACGTCAAAAACGGAAAATATAAAATATTGAAATACGTAATGGTCAAAGATGTAATCTTCACAGAGTAACTCATCGCCATAAGATTGATTGAACTTCATGCAACCACGTCATTTTGATGTAAACACAGATCTTTTGGCGTTCCAAACAGCATTGTCGTTTCTTATTAAACAATAGGTATGTATTACACAAATATAAATCAACGCTAATGCATTTATTTCGTGGTTTAATTAATATAAATAATGTATTTTCAGTTTTTATTAGCTGACAATATTGAAAGTAACGTGTTTAGTCGATTTGAAATCGACTAAAAAAAGAAGAGTGGCAACTGATCCCTAAGCATCTCTATTTTGAGTGTACTCGAAAAAAAATCAGGAAGCGATCAATGATCAAAGTCAAAAATGTCAAAACAAATTAAGTCAACAAACTGACGTGTACTTTACTAATATTTTAAATACAAATGAAAAAGGTTTAGAGTTAATTTGTCATCATTGAAAATGTCGGAGTCGGAGAGACTTGTGCAAAATGGTGTAGGGCCTGTCGAGGGCGCAGAGATAAGAGCTGATGGCGACGCGCCGACCGTGCCTGTATCTGAACGGGAAGCATATTTTCAAGCTCTTCGATTATGGATCCAGCAAGCGCAGATGTATCAGAACCTATCGACATGTTTTCCCTATTATATGATGACATTTCAAGGCCTACAGAATAACGCTACGAATGTACCACTGTTGAATAACAACTATCAGTTCCAAGTGCCCTTTCAGGTTCCTAATGCACCTCGGAACCCTGCAGATACTCCAGCCCAACCTGAAACACTCACGCCCGCTGAAGGTATTCAATAAAATGATTAAGTTGTGGAATGTCAAACAGAAAGAGTCTAGCTTTAGTTATTCTAACAATCAAATTGGTGAACAGCTCTCTATGTATTGTGCAATTAATTTGAGATATTACTGTCTGAGAATGTTATAAATAGACATACAATAATAGAATTGTTTTGTAAAGTTCTAAAGTAAATAAAGCCACAAAAATCGCACACTATTTTTGTTTTTTTTTTATGATGTCCAGTATGCATTGGTTTACATAATACCTTTTATATTTTCAGTGATAGCCCGTCACGGTGGGTATGAATATGTCATACCACCGCTACACAAGCGCCTCGTTGCTGAGTTTATTGACTTTATGCTTCTGTTCATCGTCAAACTTATAGTAACATTCATGGCAGTGGATATGTTTGAATTGATGTGAGTAGTAATATTTATACTGCACTCCACTGATACTTAAAGAGAATTTCATAGTCCAAGGGTTTAGATAAGCGCATGATATCTGTGCATTATCTGAATATCACCCATACATTTACAGTCAAATATAAATATTCAATTGACATAAGGTATAAATACATAGAAAAACATGATGAAAAACAAAAGTTTATTTACTTGTAATCTACTGTAGTAACATTGAAAGTAAAAGTTAAAATGAATCCTCATATTAAAAATAGTCCAAATAATTAAATATTTTGCAATAATAACCACATTTGCTATATACTAATATAAATTTGTCGTTCTTTCACATTTTAAAACATATTTATTGAAATAATTGCAGTGACCTAGACAAGTTTGATTTCTACAAGTTCAGTGAGCATTACGATGACTACAAGTATGCTATGGAGCTGACATCCGAGATTCTGTTCCTTGAAATTATCTACAGGATACTTGTGTGCATATTTGAGGTAAGAATTAGGTATTAAAACCTTATTTCTATTTTCACAAACAGTAAGGAATGCCTAAATTATTCTTAGCATATCGATGGCAATCTAAATTGATTTAGCCCAAAATGAATCATCATAACTTTTTTGGAATATCACTTTTTGGTGCTCAGCTGTGCATTGCGCAACAAAGCGCTTTCCTAAATGCATTCATTGAGATGTCACTGAGTTTGATTAGAAACGGGATTACTAGTTAAAAAAAAAACTGTTATTCAGTATAATTATGATAACATGTAGTTGACATGGCAATATTTCTACATTTAAAAACGACGAGAACACAAGCATAATACTTGCTTGTCTTTGTAGCTGTCTGGTTATAACTGGCCACAATCGGGTGCAATTAAAAACGTATGTGTGTAAGTGGTGTATGTGGTATAAAGAATGAACTCTTATCTAACACAGTCAAGGCCAAGATTTACTATATTTATTATAGTTTTGTTTAACCCAACTTCTTTTGTATTTTCCATAGACTGTGTAAATATAGCAGTAATATTTTAAACCTTTCGTTTTGATATGGGTGTAGCAAACAATGTTATAGCCACATCTATCAATCTTTTTTTTGTGTTCTTCATAATTGTATGACTGTCTTGATAAAAACTGGTTCAGAGCACTTCTTCACATTTTAATTATTGTTACAGGCTTTCTGCTTATCCAGCAGCGTGGGACGAACAGGCGGCGCGACTCCCGGCAAAGCATTACTTGGTATCCGCGTAGTCACAGCTTCTGCCGTCATCCTAGTCGAGGGGCGGCCCAGGGAAACGGTCCTACTGTACCCTGGTCGAACACTCTCCTTCAACGTCGCGTTATTCAGGTCTCTGTTGAAGAACTTCCTCATTTCTCTACTGTTTCCTCTATGCGTGGTACTCTTCGTCTTTCGACACAACCGCACTGGGTATGACTTACTTTGTGGAGTGATTGTTGTTGAAGAAAATATGTTTCCTCCGAGAAGACATGCTCCGTGACTTGTGAGTTGACTTTGTATTCAGAATGTATGTAATAGTATTGATGATTGATGACCGTGCTTTAGTTGAGTCGAATGCACGACGTGTTTGGAGTCGCTCTCTGATTTGTCGGTGAATTTTCTTTGTTTTTCCCGATCCCGACTTGTTAGCCTTGTCTGACTTGTGCATCATGCTCGGTACAGACAGAAGTGATAAGTAATTTGTTCCAATGATACCAAAAACATCTCACCAACAAACTTGGAGCATTCTAAACCTTGCTAACCGACAAACTTATACACACAAGCTAATAAACCTTATAATGAAATTAATAATGCCAATAAAATGAACTGAATGGTATGTTGTCAAAAGAAGATTCACTGTGTACTCCAATCATGTTCCGTTTGCTTCTTTGACCGTAAATCGTGTTGTATTGTAGGTGGGATCCAAAGCGACCCCATTATTATTGTTGTGGGATAATTTATCTTTGTGTGTATTTAACGGTTTTAAGTATAAATTATGGTGTTCAAATTAAATGTTGTCCAATATGAAATACTCTTTTAGCATCAGTGTGATATGAGGAATTGGCGAAATTTTAACTATTTCAAAAAGAAATATACATTTAAATGTATTATTGCTTGAACTGTTGTCATAATGTTAAATCTTTCACCAAAGAATCGGAATAAACCCAGATACGTTACCCGTATCTTAATTTCTGCGATCGTCGCGCGAATACGAAAGGCGGCTTCTGTCGGCGTGACAACCCGTTCAGGTTCGGCCATCAAAATAAACGCGGCGACTGCTTATATTAGGACATAACCTTTGACGACGACGTTTTTGTAATGCGCCATCGATTCGTTTTTACCGCAACAAAACTGAGTTTGCCAAGGCCACATTTTTCTTTTTACTTTAACAGTATCAAGGATCTTACGGCGCGTGGCCAAAATCGGAACTAACACCACCACCTTTTTAAATATATTTCACAAATGTTCCAACCAACAGCCCCCCTCTTCCAACGTAATTGGAACGCCAAAAGATCTATGTATCACTACTTTTAGCGTTCGGAAGACGCGCCGCGCAGCGCCGTGTACGCGTAAAACGCATCAGTATAAAAGTTGCTTAAAAGCACCCTTCAATAGAGTAACTAGTAGTGAAATAATGGGATATTTATTTTTAGACGTTGCAGTTTTGGGATAAAGCTGTGCATTCTGAAAGTTGGGAAAATCTCAAATTGCGGTCAAATATTTCGCTGTTTTGCTTATTTCATGAATATTACTGAATAATATAGAATATTGTCTAAATATTGCATTAATTACTCTGGATAAGGTTTTGTAACAGATCTTAAAAAAAACATTCGGCAGATTTCCAAGTGCTTTTTACATGCATTTTTTTTTCTTAGCTTGCTCTGTCCCACTCCTGGGCGAAGGCCTCCCTCCACTCCTTCCACTTCTCGCGAACCCACGCGACCTCCTTCCAGTTTACATAAATACCTGCAAATAATTATTTAGGTAACGATATTAGTTATTGCAATTTATAATCAATATTTTAGTACAACTCAGATTAATGGTCTGTAATATTTTATTTTCATTTAGTAGTATGACATAATTATTTGCAACGTTGCCAACATTCAGAATGCACCTTCTTTAATAAAGATTTATTTTTACGTGTTAGGATAATAAAGTTATTCCTATTATGTTAAGTATCTACATTTATAATTTAAATGGACCTACAGTATGTTATTACAAGATTTTATGTTCATAGGTAATTCGTATATTTTGGTACCTATATCTTGGATGCTTAGTTTATTTATAGAAATAGAAGCAACTTTAAATAATAATCAGTAGATAATGTATTTTGTGTGATATGTACAAAAATATTATCTGCCCAGTGATATGTAAAATGGAAAAAAAATAATTAGTAACTTTCAAACATGCAGGTGTTCTCATGTTGCAATAAGGTAAAATATATGCTATTCTATGTATTTTGAACGTGTAGGTAATGCATTTGTATGAAACGGTATATATAATCGGAGTTTTCCGATCACCATGAGCCGAATATGTATATCGTTTAGGGTCGGTTTTGTTGTTCAACATATTTTGTCGAATTGTTGCCGATTCTCTATACCGCAACATTCAGGTATGCATACCCATGTCCCACGTTTTACAAGCTATTTCATGAACTTATAAAATTCAGTACTAAAACAAGAGATGCTTTCTAATGCGCAAGCTCTACTTTGTATAATAGTTGTGTAATCAACACAAAAAATATGTTTTTTTTGTAAAAAATAACAGAAGTACCACGTTTTACAAGCTATTTCATGAACTTTATAAAATGCAGTACTAAAACAAGATATGCTTTTTAGTGCGCCAGTTCTACTTTGTATAATAGTTGTGTAATCAACACAAAAAATATGTTTTTTTTTTTGTAAAAAATAACAGAAGTACAGTCAGCCCCAAAAAGATATAAACACGGACTAGGAACCATTTCATTTTCTATAACCATTTTCCATAATTGTTTCTACAATGTAAAGCTACAAAACATAGTAACAATTAGAGATGGGTCGAGGGCAAAAACAAATATGGACAAAATGGGCATAAACTTGGCATATTGGGCATAAATGAGTTTACGCCCAAATAAATGCCCGATCATTGGGCATAAAAATGAATAACTTTGTTTTGTAAAAAATTAAGCAGGAACTTAACTTAAAATGAAACTTAATGTCAGTAGGTATTTTGTAAATTAAAATAAAAAGGTAAAGCATACTCTTCGTTCTCGTCCTCGACAGCCGGTGGAACTTCGTTGAGCATTTCCGACGTTTGGCTCCCAAACTGGAACGGGCCGGGGCTGCCTTCAAACGGCTCTTGCCCAACCTGAGGGGTCCAAACGCCTTCTGCCGTAGGCTCTACGCGGGGGTCGTGCGGTCCATGGCCCTTTACGGGGCCCCGGTGTGGGCGCGTTCAATTAAGCCCACTACCTGAACGCGCCCCAAAAGGTCGTAGCCGTAAGGCTGATCCGGGGGTACCGCACGATCTCCCGCGAGGCGGCGAGCCTCCTAGCCGGATTGCCGCCATGGGATCTGGAGGCGATAGTCCTCGCGCGCCTGCATGAATGGCGCGCGGGGGCACTACGTCGGGGGGAAACTCCGCTGCCGCGGCAAATCACCGCTCAGCGGACAGACCACCGACGCGATCTCATGGCGACATGGAGACAGCGACTGTTGCAACCCAGTGCAGGGCACGCCACAATAGTGGCGATAAGTCCCCTCTTTGCGGAGTGGCTAGAGAGGCGCCACGGCGCCCTCACCTTCCGCCTGACGCAGGTCCTCACCGGACACGGTTGTTTCGGGAGGTTCCTGCACCGAATCGGGCGGGAGGAAACGCCCGGGTGCTATCATTGTGAGTATCGTCCGAAGGACACGGTGGCGCACACCGTGGAGGTCTGCCCCGCTTGGGCGGAGCTCCGCCGTGTCCTCGTAGCAGCGATCGGCGGCGGCGACCTCTCGCGCCCGGCCCTGGTTCAGGCCATGGTCCGGAGCGAGAGGGAATGGGAAGCCGTCACCTCCTTCTGTGAAGCAGTAATGCTAGCGAAGGAGGTGGCGGGACGTGAGAGGGAGAGAATCTCACGTCCCAGCCGCCGCGGGCGACGCACCGGGCGTCGGGGGCCACGTGGTGGCTCCCGGCCACCGTAGGCGCGGGCCTGTGGACGGTGAGTAATGGGTTAGCTCACCGTCCGTCCGTCTTATGACGACAGGCCGTGTCGACGGCGCGTTCGTGTTCCACGCGCGCCTCAAAGAGATGTCAGCAATCAGGAAGGGGCCCGCAAGGGCCGATGCCTGCCGGGGCTGCGGTACTGTTCGAAAGAGATACCGTGGCCCTGGAACACAAAGGGCAATGAAGGAACATGGATGGGTTTTAGTCAGTAAGAGTCTGACACTCCCTCCCACTCCACCCAGAGCGGGAGAAGTCATTTGATGATTTCCCATCCGTAAAAAAAAACAAAAAAAAAATGCATACTCTTAACCTTATTATATCGATTTCTGGTTTGTTGCAATATATTAGCTATAATCCAATATGTTTTTGGAAATTTACCTTTTCCGCACACTCAAATATAGCTATTTGAATGAAAAATTTAATAAAAGTTCTGTTAAAGTTTTTGCCCAGGTAAAAGGCATTTATTGGGCGTTTATGGGCATTTATCCGGCGCTTATTCAATGCGCCCAATATGCCAGGGCATTAACCCATCTCTAGTAACAATACATGCCACCAACCTCTCACATAGGCCGGATACATAATAATATAAACACTGTCCAAAACAGGGTAATCTACATAAATGTCACAAAGATGGAAACAACAATCGTTCAAAACGAAGTAAACAAATCTAAAAGGCTCTTAGAAATAAGTATTTACTTGAAAATGCGGTATCATAGACTATATATTTACTCTTACGCGTCAGACTGACATAATTTATTAATTGTCACCACAACGATCATATCTTAAGGTAGTCACTCACTGCATGGGAGCATTACCGTGTTACAGTTTCAGATTCGACGCGAGCGAGCGAGCGTAGCACCAGTGAACTTGTATTGCTAACATTATTTTTATCAGTACAGCAGTGTGTGCGGAAAACCGATCAACTTCAACAGAAAACAAATGACACGTCACTGACGTCATGCATGAAATGAAAAGGATAGAAGCAAAGTTCTTGTTCTTCTACCAAACGAAGTTCGAGACAAATATCAATCGTTGCAAGTCGTATGACATTGTCATTCTGTGAACCTTGTTTTGGTCATAGGGTGTTTTTATTATTATGTATCCGGCATGTGAAAGAGGTTTTGTTTAAATGAATTGTTTACTATGTTTTGTAGCTTTACATTACAGACACAATTATGGAATAATGGTTGTAAACAATGAAATGGTTTCTAGTCCGTATTTACATCTTTTTGGAGCTGACTGTACCTACATTTTACCGATTTAAAATCCTGAGTTACAAAATTGTGATACATATTTATTTTTGTGTATTATACTGTAAATATTCAAATAAAATGTTAAAATCAAAGTTGTTGTTTAATTTTAGTAATAGGTTAAGTTATGATCAGTCTGACTTGCCTTTGAGGATAAAAGCCTCCAACAAAATATAAGAATTAAAAAAAATGTAATGGCTAAATACATAAGGTTTCTGCCTACCCCTATGGGAATAAGGCGTGCTACTCAGCAGTTTTTTCGTAATATACTGAAAAGACATCTTTCAAAATCATATTATTAGAATAGTATTCGTTTTATATACTTTAGTCGATTTTGTTTAACAACATCCCTAACTAAAATACTCACATCACTCAAAGTTACGTTCAGAAACGAAATTGTCATTATTGACAACATTAGATGATAACTATTAGTAAATTTATAAACTGTTAGAAATAAAAACTAATTGAATTTACTATAAGTTCTTAAAATAAAGTCATAAAAGCTCTGTTGAAAAGCAAAACATTTTTTTTTCATGAAAGTAATTTTGCTGAGTTGGCTTGCGCGTCGCACCGTCAGTCTGCCGTAACGTGGCGGCGCTGCGCTCGTGTGTGTGCTGCAGGAGTGGCTCAGTGGTTCGGAACTGTCATTGTTCATGTAGTTTTCTGTGATAAGAATTACTGTGAAATTATAGTTTAGCGAACTAATTTACACAATCACGATGTCCGCCTCGGGTGAATTCGGTAACCCTTTACGCAAGTTCAAGCTGGTTTTCCTAGGGGAACAGAGCGGTGAGTACAGGCGAATTATCGCCCCTCCGTCGTACATTTTTAATACATAGTTTTGAATTTAAGATATGTAGTATAGATTCGTCTAGACTTTATCGAATTACTGACCTACATAGGCCCGGAGAGGCGTAAGTTGCGGGTTTTGATCACGGATAGGTGTCATTACTTTGCAGCCGTAACGTCTGCCGCGTCTGTGCCGAATTACGTTATGCTGAGATGTAGGTTACACTCTCCGAGTACATTGTGAGCGTTGAACCGCTTCTATAGTATGTTCTCACGCGTATCTGCCGTTATCAATCACTGTATTTGATTAGAAACGTTCCGCGGTAATGAGATGGTGTACTGACACGCAGATTTGTTTTTTTTTCAGTGGGGAAGACGTCGCTCATCACTAGGTTCATGTATGATAGCTTTGACAACACTTATCAGGTGAGTCATCAAGTTCCCATGACAGATGAATGCTAGACTGTCACTATTCTACTAGAAACCCAGGCTGGCTGTCTGTGTGTCCAGTTATAAATTACATCACTGGTTAGTCATTGGAGCTCATGAATATGTATGTAGAGAACAATGTTGTATCTGCATAACATCTGAACAAGGTAATGCTCATAATTTTTGCTCTAAATGAGAAGTGCAATGAAAGTGACTGAGCTCAAAACTGAAAGTATTTCTGCCTGATAACACCAAAAATGTACATGACAGAGAAGTGTTTCTTGTTACAGAATTGTTACAAGGTTTTTACACTAGCAAGATAAGTTTTTCAATATTTAATTAGTCCTCCATAAACAACTAATGTGATTTGTTTAGCCTTCTTTATGTCATTACTTACTCAAATGACTTCTCTGACCTTTTGTGACCTGTCAAAAGTTGAATGACCTTTATATTACATACTTTGTAAATGCTCAGATAGGTATCTTGAAAGAGCAATAAACACAACATACCATTGAAAATACAGTTATTCATTTTTCTCACAAAGTTCTGGTATTGCCATACCTTTTGGTTTTTACAAAAGTAATATAATATTGATTGGTGATACCAAATTGGTCAAAGTTGACCTTTAGAAAATAACAAGCTCTTTTTTTAAGAAACACCATCATTGCCATACATTCATTTATTATGGTTGGCTATATTCATCCATTTATTTAAATAGTATTAGATGGACTTTAAAATATATAAAATTGTTTAGTGTTGCTATTATACTTTTATTTATTTAAAATCAAAAGGTCTCTTGATCGCTGAATTGAAAGTCGCCATTGTACATAAGCTATATTATTGCAATTTGTATGTTACTGTTAGCCTGTGTCATCCCACTGCTAGGTACAGGTATCCACCTATGACTTCCAAATCCTTTGATCCAAGGCCAATGTGCACCATTGGTAGTTTGTGCAATTTGTAGGTATATTTTTTTATTTTGTGTGCAATGAAGAATAAGAAAGTAGTAACACCAAAACAGGATGTTATCATAATCATTATTGGTCATAGAAATAATCTTAATTTGAAACACTTGACTGACGAATAGAACTGTGGAAGATTAATTATTTCTATAACATGAATCACCAGAGATTGCATTAAGTAGTATATTATCCAAATATTGATTGCCTCATTGGTCTAGTGGTTGCACGCGCAACTGTTGAGGATGAGGCCCTGGGTTTGATTCCCTTGTCGGACAAAGTGTTATTGGGTTTTTCCAACAGGAATTTCTCAGTAGCAGCCATGGAGTCTGGATTTGTGCCCGGTTGATAGCAATAGGTTCGCCCCCTATTACATGGGACTTTAACATAACTGGCGATTTGTGGGTGTACTATTAGGTACACCTCTGCCTAACCCTTCAGGATTACAGGCGTGATGTCATGTTATGTTATCCACATATTATTTAATTAAGTAATCAAAGCTATAAATAAATATAAGTCATTGAATCTTATTATATAGACCGGTTGAGCAGCATTGCAACCTAATAGAGTTGAACTGCGAGTGGCCATGACAAAAAAAAAAAAGAATCTAAATATAAACATGATTTTGTCCATCGAAAAATCCAATAGGAAAACTATTTTTACTGGTTTCTATATGTTTCATTGTTTATTATTTTATGTGACTTCAATCAACAAGAGGAATCTATCCTGAATATTTATTATTTGATTATAAAACAAATTCAAACTGTACAGGAATGTTGTGTATTTTTGATTTTTTTTCAAATGATATAATTTTGAAACTGACATGGTCACTAACATTATCATTAACACTGAAAATGGAATATTTACCATGCTTACTATTTGTTTTGAGATCCCGGTATTTTTTTTGTTTCTTACAAATGTATAAAAAAGGTGTGTGGTTGGATTTTGGGATGGGTTCCACCATTATTTAAAGACAATTCCAAAGGAAGGTCATTTAATAAAAACATTTAATTGAACCTGTTAAAAACTGTGACAGCATACAAGCATAATAAATCAACTGATTAGAGAGTCTAGAATAAAAAAAATGTAAAGTTGTATCCCTATGGAAAATTGATTCAGTAATCATCTGACCGCAATCAGGAGCTCAAATGAAAAGTATTATTATCTTCATAAGATAATTAAATTTATGGCTGACAACAGCTTGGTTTAGATCTTTAATCTCGTGATTTAGTACTCATTTATTATCCTCTATAAAACTTAATATGTTACTGATAGAGAAATAGTGTTATTGGTTAAAATTTAAACAGCTGTTTTGAAGTTAATTGTAAGTGAAAAGTCTTTACTGGGTATGAGTTTACTGTAAAAAACATAAAATTTATAAAAATTCTCAAGTTTCTTGTATGTCATTACTTCCCAGAATTTGATCCTTATTAGCGACACTAACGAATGGTGTAAAAATGTGTGTTTTTTTTCAAAATCCACGGCTTGCATTTCTGTCTAGTCATATTGATTTTTCAAATGAATATCTAATGATGCAGTTTCAGTTTTAATCAAAATCGAGCTCGAGACTCCTTTGAGTATTTTTCGCTATTCCTCATAGTTTCGGATTTGGCCTTCCACGCCCACTTGAAGAATTCCCAATGCATAGGGTCAAAAAAAAATGTTACTTGCTCAACTCTCTAAGACTTGATGGGGAAAAAAGGTTTTACTAATCTCATAATTTCATATAATTTATATGCTATCAATGGGAGTTGATCCCGAAGTTTTACCGGGAACTTTAATTGGTATATATCTAACAGCTTAATTGCATTCTTTTATTTACTTACTGTGTCAGTTGTTGAAACAAAAAATTCTTATATGATTTTTTGTGAATCATGGTGTCTGATGTAACATTAGAACTTTATAAGTCAGCAAAAATATCGTAGTAGCACCGGATTTTTTTTAGTATTAAACCAAAGTGGTGGGTTTAACTGTCCATGGCTGCCAGATCCCTACTGTATTCAGAAAGAGCTGATGAACTTTCTGGTGTTCATTTAACTCACTCAAATTTTTACTAGAATATTGTAACAGCAGATAGGAGCTCGTGGCTAAATAATAACAGCCGCTCGGGTCGATCTTTAGGCTAAGCCATGCTTGCCTAGGTTGGTCTGTGGATGGGTGACCACCCATTACATGCCGAGTTTCCTCCGTGTGGCGTGTGTGCGATATCTCCTCTTTTTATTTACAATATCATTGCGAAAACCCTAGAATAATGTGTTTGTAAAATAAAAACATTATTAACGTTATTACTTATCAAAACCGGCAAAACAAGTCCGATCGAAAGGCGCGATAATATTGTGTTATCTATATTAGTTTTTATCTATAACATATAAGTGTAATTAAATTGTAGTTATGTGCATATCGAGAGTCATAAAACATTAGGAAATAGTGCCAAGAACAAGGTAAAGGCGTTTCCTTTGTTTGAAAAATCTTGTAACCGTAGAGATACTAGATTGATGACATACTTGTAACTAAAGCAATAAGGACTTCAAAACAATAACATGCCAAGATAACATGAAACAATTATGGCTATGTTTGGGTGTTACCACACATGCCATCGATCAATGGTAGAAGCCTAGAAGGGATTAGTCGACGGCGATCGATAGTTTCTCTCTTTCGAATAATCCATTCTACCATCGATCGATGGCATGGATCGACGAACGATCGATTGGTGTGGTAACATCCTTTAGGTATATACTAGTGGTCGCCCAATGGTCGAATTTCGACCGATATTAATTTAGAATGGATTTCTTAAGTCGGAGGTAGAACGAACGACGAACGAACGCTTTTAGGATACTGCCCAATGCCATCATAACTATGCTTATTTTGGTGTACAATAAAGGATTATAAATTCACAAAAATAAAGGCAAGTTTTGGTACGACATTTATTTTAGAGCCATTTTAGGGCAAAGAAAAACATTGAGCAAAGATTTGAAAATACAAAATAATGATCCGAGGCCCGAGCACAAGTGCGCTGTGTAAACGTTACGTAATACCTACGTCGATTTTAAAATAAAAATTCTCGTTTCACATATAATAATTTCACTATTTCAAGAATTTATTCATATCTATGAATGATACTGATTGTGCTTGTTGCAAACAATTTAACTGAAATGCTATAGGATAATTGTATTTCCAATTAAATAATCGACGTATTTAATGTACTTATAACTGTCGAATATAATCGCGAATATAAATTATATATGAAATCGACGTATTTATGTTACATTTATACCGCGCACTCGTGCTGTTGCCTCTGAAAACGCCAACCTTCGCGGGGCTGGGGATCAATGGCCCTGTTTGAAACAATAACATAACATCACGCCTCTAATCCCCAAAAGGTTAGGCAGAGTTGCATCTAAGTATCTAATAGGTACACCCACATTTCGACAGTTATTTTTAAGTTCCATGTAATAGGGGGCGAGTCTAACAAATCCAAACAGTAATATTTTACTAATATTATAAAGAGGAAAGATTTTGTATTTTTGTGTGTGTGTATGTTTGTAATGAATAAACTCAAAAACTACTGTGCCGATTTCAAAATTTTTTTCACCATTAGAAAACTACATTATCCCTGAGTAACATAGGCTATATTTTATCCCAAAATGTTTAAAAAATAAATGTCCACCCGTGCAAAGCCGGGACGGGCCGCTAGTATATAATATATTTAAAAAGGCCTTCCTACGCTGCCTATAAATGCGTAAAACAAACACCACGTCTTGTCGGTCATCGCTTCCGACGCTACCGTATAATAATTGGGCATCCAGCTGTGAAAGTAAACCTTCCACTACACATTTATTGAACACGAATGAAAATACTTAGACTAGGTTCACACGGCCGGTTCATTTCAATATGCTATAAATGCTAGGACCACTATGAGGAGCTCGTGGCTAAATAAAACAGCCGCTCGGGTCGATCTTTTGGTTAAGCCGTGCTCGTCTATGTTGGTCTGTGGATGGGTGACCACCCATAACATACCGAGTTTCCTTCGTGCCTCGGAAAGCACGTAAAGCCGTTGGTCCCGGCTGTCATTTGTAGATCTTTGACAGTCGTTACTGGTAGTCAGTGGCCCAAAAAGTCTGACAACCAGTCTTACCAAGGGGTATCGTATAACCTAGTACTAACTGGGTTGTGGAGGTCAGATAGGCAGTCGCTCCATGTAAAATACTGGTATTCACTGCATCCGGTTAGACTGGAAGCCGACCCCCACATAGTTGGGAAAAGGCTAGGCAGATGATGATGCTAGGACCACTATTCCTTCGCAGGTTTTTCACGAGATTCAATTAAAACCATGGCAATCTTGCAGTAAAGTGCATAATTCTCTTGCAATTGTCCCAATTTAAGGTCGTAATTACCTCCTTTCTAGCCATACCATCTCTCAAACAGTCCATCCATCATTTCTATGTTCTTCTCCTACTAATAGCGATCTTCGTACTCAAAAATTTCCCCACAGTTTTATGCCGGAACAAAAAAAAAACGGTTCTATGCCATGTTGTGTGAACGTAGCCTTATAGCAACTAACAAATCGTTAAATATCCGTAACTATGTCTGAGAAGATTTTATTTGCTTTCAATCTAAAATCATGAAATTGCAAGTAAAACTTTGTGTAGCAATTTTGGCCAGATTTCACTGGCTATCAGTTACAAATATACTCCAAGCATGCTTGTACTTCCGTCCATTTACCTATCTGCTAAATAGGGTATTTGACTGAAAAAATCTATTTAGGCCGTCAGTTAGATTATCAAAAAATATTAGACACGTATTTTTTCTTTTGTCATATAACGAAAAATGACCATGATACAGCGCGTAGAAATCTCGCGTGACGTCACAATTTCTGTTACTTTTTATTGTCCAGTGACGTCACAAGCCCCCTCTCTTGAATTTTGATGCGCTGCAGCTGTATCGTCGTAATTTTTTGATAATGTGACAAAAGAAAAAATACGTGTCCAACATTCTTTGGTAATCTAACTGACGGACTAAATATTTTTGTTGTTTTATGTTGTCAAATAGCCTATTTTGTAATAACTAGAACTGTTTTTATTTATTTGTATTGTAGCAACAGTTTGTCTATCAAATATTCCTTTATTACTGTTTTGGGCAGTGTTTTTATGAGTATCAGTAAAAGTTGTCTCGAATCAACCATGCGTTGAACACTTACTTCAGCTCGCGTAGACTCCAAATTAAAAACGACAACATTTTCGGTCTGTGTTTTTATTTTTTTAACATTGTTGTGTCTGTGCAGTTATCTGTCTAGCTTTGGCTTTAAAAATCATTGCAATGCCATGCAATGGGTCTTAATTAATTTAAAATTCCTCAGGGTTAAATAACCGTCCTCCCGTCCTCCGAATGACTCCCTTGGGCTGAAATAAGCCTCAACATCGTTTGAAATTACAAGGCAGATGAGGTTTTTAAGGAAAGCACCGAGAGTAGACTCGACACACAGGACACTTATTTCAGCTTATTGTAGTCCAGTTCTGGTACCAAACCGCCAAATGTAAGATCAGAAAATCGGGTGGATTATTAGACTTCTGGTTCCTCAGCTGCTCTGGAAGTAATGAGGAAATCTATTAAGAACCTAGTAAACAGCAATCTTCTCTAAAAACTGGGATACGTGCAATTGGGAGCGCCTTTAATAGGTCTTGGCCAATTAGGCATCGTGGAACGACACTGTCCTAGATCTTGTAGGTGTAAAAGGGAGGTAATCAAGATTTTTACGATATTTCGAAGCAGGGTATATTACTACTTACCCTGTTTCTTGAAACTTGGTCACATCTAGGCTTGTAGCCAAAACTATCATTGTTTCTAACCAGATGATTAGATCTTTTTGTCTAGAGAGTTGTGGCTTTCTTTGGAGCAATAACACGTATTAAAACTACAGCTGCACAGTTTTAGGATCATCCGAGTTGCTTATCCTGGCGAATCTCATATTCACTCGTGTACTGCAGTGATAAGTAAGCCTAGATATCAAATCAACAGCCAAAAGGAATTAAATTCAATAGGCTTTTTGAAAGCAGGGATTTGGTCAATCAAACGTCGAACCCAGAAGGTTTTATTGAAGAAGTCGGCCTATAGAATTGATGGCATAGTTGACGTTCTTAAACCCACAATAGATTTTATTTCGCTTTACATGTTTCACGACTAAAATGCTAGTTGGCCTTGGAATTGCATTGTTAATTAAAATATTATTTCAATTGTTTTTGATAGCCTTCCGATACAGGAAGTTTTAAGCATGGACTTCATTTTCCTTCTTATTCACGATACATTATACAGGTACTGCTATCATATGGTGTGATGATTGGGACTCATTACTTCTGAATAGACGGACAAGACAAAACAAATCAAAATTGGAATAGTATGGCAAGACAGAGCTTGGCCTAGCAGCAAGAAATAGGTTCAAAAAAACCTATTATTTCTATTGTGGAAGGACCATAATATGAGGTCCCTTATTGTGCAGTTTCTGGTCTCTCAGTCACGAAAGTATAAGTGGTTGAACATATGGTGTTTGGAATTGGAACTGACTAGCTGAACTGGACAGACTGTAGTTTCCTTTCAACGATGTCGATATTACCTAAGCTAAATGAGCTAGACCTGTACACGTATACACATAATCTTCGAGGTTCCATTTTACTACAGGAGTAGATACATTATAACTGGACACTAGGACAGCCTTTAATTTTATTCTTAAACAGTTTTTACAGCTATATTTTCAGAGTTCTAAATTCACTTTTCATAGCCATACCATCTTTCACACCAACTATTCAAGATAGATCAAACCTCTAAAGAATGTGTTTTTCGCAGGCAACGATTGGTATCGATTTCTTGTCGAAGACTATGTACTTGGAAGACCGTACGGTGAGACTGCAGCTCTGGGACACTGCTGGTCAGGAGCGGTTCCGCTCCCTCATACCCTCGTACATCAGGGACTCTACGGTCGCTGTTGTGGTTTACGATATTACCAGTAAGTATTGCCTTTTCTTATTTTTGTAAGAGCGAGATGGGCCGAGCACCTTAAAAAGGTGGCTGGGACAGATTGGAAGTGGGAATAGGGTGCTGAGGCTCAGACGGGATTGTCCTATGTCTAGCAGTGGCATCCAATAAGCTGATATAATTTATGTTTGTAAGAAATGGAAAGCGCTCATATAAACCAAGCCAGTTTCGTGAAGAATCTTTGAAACAGTCTCTGAGTGATGAAATAGGACATTTCCAAGCACTCACTACATGATTAGATCGGTAAATCCGAGACAGTGTCGTTATGATGCTTATAAGTACACTTTGTAGTATGGAGGAGAAAAAATTCTTAACGGCTCGAGATGAGACGAAGCTGATCCCGTGTAATGACCCTCTACTGTTGCACTCTTTAATATAAAAATGGTCTCATATATGACTGAATAATTGCTACGAGGCCGGGGTCGATCAATATTGCACCCAGAAAAAGAATCATTTAATATTTCATGAGAACTCTTGCTAGATTACCGTCGACGGCCTTCGCAATCGCAATCGATCCGTGGATGTACTGTAGTGCATTTCTGACGAAGTGCTGACCACTTCGAGAACTTACTGCTTACGATTAAGTTCGGAGAGTATTATCAATTCCGAAAAGCTTTAGACTGATAAGCAATGTGTACATGCATGCATCATTAATTTGGGATCCATACCATGCTAATGTTATAGATGTGAAAGTAATTCTAAAACACACGGAAACACTAGGACCTGGATTAGGGCATACTGATACCTTTTACACTGGTAGTATGTTTCCATGATAATTCCCATTCCCCACGAGGCTTAGTCATGGCCAAACGTCAGTATCTTGTGTTGTTAAACTCATACCAGCTGTAGATCAATTTTTTCGCCAAATCTTTGACCTAAATAAAGTCGATTGATTCCGTTATCATAATAATACTCTCAGACTTGTCTATGCAATTACCCAAACGAGATATTTAAGAACTGGTTTCTCAATTTAGCTTACAAGAACTTGGAGATACGAAAAGAAATTGGGTACACAAGTTTGTTCTTGAAGAAGTTGAAGTAGGTTCATAAAATATTGGCCGCGTCCAACTGTGTTACGCGAATTGAATCCCGAGGTAACGATATCTTAAACCCTCGGGCTTCGCTCGCAGCTGGCTAAAAAATAACTCCATTATATTTTACTGGCGGTACACAAAGTAACAGATATGTTGTCACGCGGTAAGAAAGGGTGTGTCTTCTTTATTTTAATTGTACTCTGCCATTTTTGTATGGTTCACTTTGGTTGAAGGAACTCGTCGTGTTTGTTAGCAAGCGTTCGTGCGAACGATACGGTCTTTAAACCATGAAATTTCAAGTTCCTGGGATTTGACCTGCCTTGTCTCATTAGTATGCTGGATGCTGTTGCTATGTTCTGCTATACTTCTGTCAGATTATCGACACATCAGCGACAAGAGATACGAATAGCTTTGATCGGATTTTAAGAAAGTTGCAAACGGTTCCAATAATGCCCTTTAAATGATTCACATATTATTTTATTGTGTGTGGTTGAGATGATTAATAATGAAGCATATGTGTGTGGTCTTAAATGACACAGTGTGAAACGTATAAGCGAGCGACTGAAAACGATAGCCCTCTCAAAGACCATGTCATCTGACATTGACATTTGGCGTTCATTTCAAACCACAAAACCTTGATTTTCTAGACGTATTGCGTCCTTTAGTTTGTATAGAGTTTTTTCAGCGTGTTTCATAAATTTGAGCAACCGGGAAATGGAAAGACGCGATTACAGCTGTGTTGCACGTAGCGTGGATCTGAAAGGCCGAAAGTGGGCCAATGGCCCGTCGGTCAGCGCCTCAGGTTACAATTTACGCGCGATCGTATATCGGTTTTAGTATCTTGGGCTTACCTAGATGCTCTTCATCATTTTATTTGTCAGGATACCTATGAGACATTTCAAATACGCTATCAAGTAATTCAACTTTATTATTAATCTTTTTTATGTCTGTCTCCGCTCGTAAAGTTATAGGTACTCGTTACTGTACGAGTAAGCACCTACTTTGAAAATGTAATAAGCTGTTTGCTCTCTTATTCGCGTTACATGTTAGCCAAATGATGTGGAAGAAACACAATCATACAGATTTCATAGCGGTCACAAAACAATTTGAAATCTTTAATTAAGTCAATTGTTCGCGAGTGGTGTGTGAACAAATATAGACTTTATTCTGTGAGGTGAAGGTTAATATTTGGTTTGGGGGTTGTCTGTCGTCTGTAACAAATATTTGCTTGCTCCACCCCACTACGAACCTTGGGCCTGGCTGTCTATGTCTAAGTACATGATATACGTGAGTCTAGTCTAATGTTCTTTTGTATTCTGGTTCGAGACCAATTAAATGTAATTTATTTGAACCCCGCAATCCTTCGCTTGCAGTAATTGTAGCCCGTTTTACATCAGCGTTCCTGACTCGTATAGAATCATCATGACGAATAATGGTTTCAGTTCTTTTTTGTAACGCGTCAGATCTGAATTTAGATGCGACGTTAACGAGACATTATTTGTCGTATCACTCCACACATTGGCCCCAGTTTATTCACATACACAATCTGCGTCAATCTCTTCAGCACCAGTTCCACTTAAGACTCATGAAAACCTAACGATCCTAATGTTTATACATACATACATTCTTACGTGTATGTTTTGCTTAAAGCATATTCGGCGGCTTCAATATCGATTGAGAATTACAGCCACCGATTGGCACAAATTTAGTTTCATATTGTTCAAGGTTTGACTGCAGAATATTCATAATTGTTGTATGTAGTTCCGTAATTAAGGTTATTGTTGATAGATTTAATGAGAATTGAATTTAAAGAGAGTGAATCACGTTTTTGTAAATGTTTTGTTTGAGGATTTAAAGAATTTATTTGTACTGCTATAAGATTGGGTAGTGTGAAGATGGGTGATGGAAGTCCTTCGACATCTTAATACGATTCTACTGCGCTAACTCTTGTGGCTCTTTCTTTTCCCCAATCTTAATTAGGAACCCTAATAAAAAGATACTTGGCATACGGCCTTTGACTAAAAAGCCGTAAATCACGTAGGTATCGGCCCATTACTAAAAGATAAGGCTTTAAAGGCTTGCATAACATATTCGTAAAGACTGTTTTTCCTTTACAAACTGCCAAATAATTGAGTTATGTTAACTCAAACACTGATCAATACGTCTGTATTGATCAGCTAGTTTTGCTAGATGTACGAGAACCATATGTGCTTGGCAACAGCTAGAATTATTGTACCTCAGTTAAAAAGTTACAACGTCGCAAGGTATAAAATTTGTCTTGGTCGATACCGCCACAGCTCTTCGGTTTCACGTATTCTACGAGACTTTAAAACTTTCATGTGGAATGCCTGACGTGTGATGACACCAACTTTTTAATAGTAATGCATAACACAAGGCTATTATAATTACCGACCGACTTCCGGGCGTAGCGCGGCCCATAAATATTAATGATAAATTCCGTTTTATTGTCTTATTTATACGTATACAAGGTCGCGACAAAATATTTATTACGGAATTATCTATAACTACCTATCAAATATTATTTGCACAAAAATGCATAGTTTTAATTTATTTTTGTAAACTATATTTGCATAGCACAAGCAAAGTGTGTTACTGTGCAGATTATTACACAGATTTAACGATTGCTAGGATTCTGTAGATAAGGCGATAAACCCAGCTAATTGCTCGTAAAGCTACTGGTTGGAAACCATAAAGAAAAGAATTGATGTTGAGCGAACTCTTTCGTCAATAAACATAGCCATAAGGCCAGAGCGTGGGACACAGTTCAGTGGCATGACAGTAACACAGTATACTGTTGTCTTGAGTACTTATAGAAAATACTATGTATGTGTGCAACGAAGTTTTTATGTGTGTGTACAAGAGGCAGAAGCTTGCCGTTGTTTGCCGCATTAATTGAATCTAACTCGCATATTGATTTGAAAAGGCAAACTGACAACATGCAAGAGACGAAAAGGTACAAATAATTGCAAGGAAATGGCTTGATTAGTATACAGGTTCAGAATAAAGGTGACAGTGCAAAGATAGGTCGATGACATCATCATAAGTTCGTGAGTCACACATAGTAGATGTGAATAGCGATGTCCGGCTTACGATTAAAAACTTTTTTTTTGTATGTTGGCAGTTCTGTGTACTTTTAGGTAGCTATCAATGAACTTGATGAATCATCGTTTCCCATCTTTGTTTTGGTCATTTTACATTAACCTGTCTCTGTTAACGCGCTGTTCTTCTTAATTAAGCAACGGTTTTTGATGCTTTTTCGCCATCATTTAGAATGTTTATCCTGCAAGGGATGTTTGTATAATTAATTTTACCATTAAACTTGCATGTGATAAATATAAACGTTGATGGATGGAGAGTGAGAGGAAGACCAAAGAAGCGATGGATGGATTGTGTGAGGAATGATATGAAAGATAAAGGAGTAAATGATAGCGTGACCGTTGACAGAAGAGAATGGAAGAAAAAACGTGTTGCGCCGACCCCAAGTAACATGGGACAAGGGCAGGAAGATAATGTACAGACCTGCACATAAAGCTACCCGAACTGTCAAATTTACCCAATCAACCTTGAACCTAATAATTTAGCGATAAAGATGAAAATCAATTAAATAAATTTGACAGATTCTAGTACCTTGATGTGCTGGCGTGCTACTTAAGAAATCTTCATGTTTTATCAAGCCATAGAAACCGTGGGAAACAATGGGTGTGGGTTTCAAAATGAAACTACGTTCCCATTTTTGTTTTGGCAAGTGTCATAGTATTAGTGATATTAGATATAATATGTAGTAAGCCAGTTCGAAAGCCTTACAAATTCACCTGCGCATGCTGGCACACCCACACAAAAATGGCCGCTATGCGCAAATATAGTAATCCATTGCCGTTGGTTTTGAACGACAATCCGTTTATGGGTTCGAAACTAATGAATGGAGTGGGTGTAGCGTTGGTTGGTTCTGATTTTTTTAAGTAGGATTATGAAATTTTATTATGCTTAGCTTGTAAGACTGGTTGAGGGTGTTGTGCCCAGCAAAAGGGCTCGTCTTTAACAGCCATAGGTGTATTTAATAGTGTCAAGAGAAACAGCCTCAAAATTCTTCCCCCTTTTGTTCTTTTAAACCGACTTCAAAAAAGAAGAAGGTTCTCAATTCGGTTGTATTTACAAAAAAAATAACTCCGTCATTTACGAACCGATTCGAAAAATTCTGTATTTATGTGAAAGGATATACTTTCCCACTAGTCCCATAGAAATTTCATCAAAATCGGTTCAGTAGTTTAGTTTTTTTCTTCTTGGCATATGTTGACGACATGATGGTTCCTTAATAACTTCTAGTTACTATGTAAAAAATTGTTTTGTGACAAGAATTTGTGTGGTATACCACAACTAAAAACTGTAAGCTACGACCACCAATTCATCCTACTAGGTACTTACGCCCGATAATCAAAACAAAATCGAAATAACTCATGATCATTGATTGTAGATACGCAAGTTTAGATGTAGGAGGTTATATCCGAAACCAATCACCCGATATGTGAAATTCCTTCTCCGATGAAAAGTTACGCGGCTATAATTTTGTCTATGTGAACGAAGTCACGGGCAGAAGCTAGTTTGATGCCTAATTTTGTTTACGTAGATGTTTCTTATTATTTAACTAGCTGTGCCCCGCGAGTCCGCGACCTTCGGCCGCGTGAAATTATTATAAAAATAATAAATATTACTTCCTTATTTGAATCGGATTTTGAGCACAATTTCAAGACTATTATTTTTCTGGACGGAACCTTAATTGTTTTTCTTAAATTACATCAGCTATCTGCCAGTAAAAGACCCGTCAAAATCGGTCCAGCCGTTTCGGAGATTAGCCGGAACGAACAGACAGACATACAAAAATTTAAAAAAATATTGTTATAAGTACTTACATATATACTTTCATATGCATTCAAAATTACAAACAGACACTTAAATTTTATTTATTTTTATAGGTGTATAGATGAGTTTGACATGCTCCTGCAATGGCGCCATGTCGGGTTCTTGTATCTTTTACCATACATTTTAACACTTATTTAACTCTTACTTATTCAACTTTCACAGACGCAAACTCATTCCACCAGACATCGAAATGGATCGACGACGTGCGCACGGAGCGCGGGTCGGACGTCATCATCATGTTGGTGGGCAACAAGACCGACTTGTCGGACAAGCGCCAGGTCTCCACCGAGGACGGCGACCGGAAGGCGAAGGAGCTCAACGTCATGTTCATTGAGACTAGCGCTAAAGCGGGATATAATGTTAAACAGGTAAGGTTTTTATTTCTAACTAGCTGTTCCCCGCGACCTTCGTCCGCGTAAAATCCCGTCCCGTTTTTGCAACATTTTTCATTGCTGCTCCGCTCCTTTTAGTCGTAGCGTGATGTTGTATAGCCTATAGCCTTCCTCGATAAATGGACTACCCAACACTGAAAGAATCATTCAAATCGGACCAGTAGTTCCAGAGATTAGCGCGTTCAAACAAACAAACAAACAAACAAACAAACAAACCCTGCAGCTTTATAATATTAGTATAGATATTAGTATAGATTGAATAATGGCCAGATGAACATTTTTAAATAGTTTATTAAAAGTATCAAAACTACAATATGTCGCATATTTGTAATCTTCATTTTGATACCATTCTCGATAGGTTTGGTTGAAAAAAATTTATTAGCGATTAAAAATTTTGCGTCAAAAATCCGCCATTTTTTTTTTTTAAACACCTCTCTAAGGACACTTGGGTTTTTAAGACGAATCTAATGATACCGTAATCGTCGAAATCCATCCAGCCATTTGGAACCTACCGAGGACATAAAAGATACTTGCGAAAAAACAGAACCCTTCCTTGGCAGTCGGGTAAAAAGCCAGCCTAGGCAACAATATCATATGTCCATAACCTTGGAACCCTCACCCCGATTATCACTCAAACAAAAGTCAAACCTCATTACCAAAATCAATGTAATCATAAAGGTGAGAATGGATTCATTAACCGTTAACCAATGTTTATCACGTCTGGCTGTTGGGCTATTGATGACGTCACTGATCGATAGAGGTCGTATAACGCGACCTTTACCTTGTCTATGGAGGATAACAGATGGTCCAAGGAGACTAGAGTCGACTTGGTTTATGTGAATTATAGGTGTAGTCGGGTGCAATTAGACTTTAAGGTGGAACGAAGTTTATAGTGGTCGGATTTTCATGGGGTTTTTTTTATTGAGTTCCTAGAGTTGTGGAGAAGAAAGTTAAAAAAAAAAATTTCGACGCTCGCGACTTTTTTTTTAATTTTTTTAAATTTCCTTTTGAATTTTTTTTTTTCGCATAGGAATAGCTTGAAATTCACCGAATTTATATTGTGACCTATAGTGGGATCTGTATGCATCCATTAAACGCCAATTCGGTCTATTTCCTTGTTCATTGGCGTTGACGAAATGCATATTTCCAGGTTTTTTAATGAAAATTTCCTATTTTTTCAATTATTTCTAAAATAACGAGTTTTAACACAAAGATTTCTTTTGTCATTGGTAACTGATCCTTTTTCACGGATAACTGAACGTAAAAATGTTCAAGAAATCCATATTTACGAGTGAAGTGACTAAAAATTCGTTCGCAAATATCAGGAAATCGTCTATGTAAAAGTTAAAGAAGGCAATTTTTCTCAAAATGTTTCTATGGCGGTCAACGTAAATATTATTCTGAAAATATCCTTATTTATTTATTTATTAAAACTTTATGCACATAATGTACAAAGGCGGACTTAATGCCTTGGGCATTTTCTACCAGTCTACCTTAGGGTGATGCAGAGACAAAACAGTAGGTGCAATAGTACAGAAAATTTCCAAAAATAAAATATAATAATAAATACATATATACATACATACAAAAAAAAAATATACAAAGTAAAGAGATATAATAATACAAAGATGAAGAAAAACAACAAATTAATTGTGAGACGAGTCTGCCAACTTCTTACGTAAGTGCTCGCGAGCTTTTACCTTGAATGTGAACCGACTGGTGGCCGTCCTGATACTCTGAGGGAGCGCATTCCAAAGGAAAACCGCCTGGACAAGAAAAGAGGATTTAAGAAAACCAGAGCGGTGAGAAGGACATCGTAGAAGACGATTATTGGAGGACCGAAGATTCTTGCTGTGCGCAGAGCATAAATATTGGAAGTGAGAAGTCAGATAGGAAGGAGAACTCGGTTTATTTAAAAGAGAAAACAAGGTTGTCAAAGCCCTTAGCGCTCTGCGTTGTCTGATGGGTAACCATCTTAAGATCGATCGATGTGCGGATACATGATCATACTTACGCAGATTAAATACGAATCGAATGCAGTTATTAAGAAGTCGGTCAAGTTTGTTGAGCAGATCTGCATTCAGGTCATAGTAACACACATCTCCATAGTCAAGGATGGGGAAGATAAGGGACTGAACCAGCATTGCCTTTATGTGTGACGGGAGAACATTTTTCAATCTATAAAGCGACCGCAACGTTCCGGTGACTTTTTTACTCACACTCGCGACTTGCTTACGCCAGTCCAGGCAAGTGTCAACGTACAATCCTAGATCCTTGACCTCGGAGCTGAACGGAATGAGTGTGCCATCAAAGGTAACCGGCGGTACCGCTAAACCATTCAGCCTTCGCAAGCTATGGGTGCTCCCTATAATAATCGCTTGACACTTGGCTGGGTTAACCGCCACCCCGAAGCGATCAGACCAACTCTTCACCACTGCTAAATTCCGGTTTAGCTCCTCAATCGCATCGGATAAGTTGTCTACACCTGCTCGACTGTAGAGCTGTAAGTCATCAGCGTAAAGATGATACGCACACTGAAGTTCGGTAGTTATAAGATCTATAAAAATAGAGAACAGAAGTGGAGATAAAATACCGCCTTGAGGTACGCCAGCATCAAGATCACACCAGCTGGAAGACGAATCTCCCACAAGAACTGACTGCTGACGCCCCCGAAGATAGGAAGAAAACCAATCCAAATCCCCGGGAGAGACCATAAGATAGGAGAGGATGGATAAAAGGACTTCGTGACTGACGGTATTGAAAGCATTGGAAAAATCTATTAAAACTAAAACGGAAACTTTAGTGTCTTCCATTCCCCGCCTTATATCGTCAGTCACTTTAAGGAGAGCTGAAACGGTACTGTGGCCGGGCCTGCACCCGGATTGGAATGGACTAATGAGGGAGTTTTGGTGAATGAAGTGGGAAAATTGTTTATGGACACAGGCCTCGAGTACTTTAGATAAAAAGGGAAGGATGGAAATTGGTCGAAAGTGACTGGTAAGAGTGGGATTAGGAATTTTAGGTAGAGGTCGAACATGGGCTTTCCGCCATAGCGAAGGGAATTCACCGGAATAAAGGGAGAAGTTGATGACATGGGAGATTGCAGGAAGGAGCTGGTCAAGAGCCGTCACGATCATGTGGCGACTGATGTTATCACAGCCCACGGCTTTGGATTTAATGGAGAGGATAATCTTCTTGATCTCTCCCGGATCGACTGGGGTGAAGGCAAAGGGGGTAATATTGGGTCGCGTCAGACCAGTAAGGTAGTCAATGGTATGACATTTGGTTTGACTATCAAGAGTAGGAACTGTGGCGAAATGGCGATTTAGATCGTCCAAACCAAATGTATTAGGAATGTCTGAATGTCGCGATCTGCCGATACCTAGTGTTCCAAGGAACTTCCAAATATCAGCAGGAGATGAAGAAGTGATGTTATCAAGAATGTGGCGGCGTTTAGCGTTGCGTATCATCTGATTACAACGATTGCGAGCAGTTTTGAAGAAGGTCCAATTATCCTCCGACCGATCCCTTTTAAACTTCCGGAACGCGCGGTCCCTTCGGCGCATTGCCATCCGAACTCCCCGATTCATCCATGGAGCAGGCGGGCGCTTCATCTTGATTTTCCTGATGGGAGCGTGGGTGTCATACAGCTTGACTACAGCCGAATTAAAAAGACTAACTTTGTCATCAACTGAGGTAGCGTCCTCCAGGGGTGACCAGTCGATATTGGAAGCGTCTTGTATGAGTTTCTCAGTATTTATCCGCGCAAAGGCACGCCTGAACTGGAATGTAGGTTTGGGTTTAGGAGGTTTAAGGACATAAGACAGGAAAATAAGGTCGTGATGGGAAAAGCCAGGAGCAACATGTTGACCATGTGAGGAGACTAGGGATGGATTAGAGATGAGGATTAGGTCGAGCCAGGTATCATCACCGACAGTATTATGATGCGTTGGTTGGAGAGGCAACACGTACAGACTAGCTGACTCGACCAGATGTAGGAGTTTACAGGATCGAGATGAGCTATGGGAAAGGAGGTTGGTGTTGAAATCCCCCATGACAATGTGATGTGCATACTGCGAACCCAAAGATTCTAGGACCGACTCGAATTCGATGAAGTAATCAAGGGAGGGGGGACAATACACAACTCCAATAACGGTTTTAGCTCCTTTAACACAAACCTCAAGAAAAAGAAACTCAGCCGTACTATTAAATCTATTACCTTATTAAATCAGCTATCTACAGAGAACATAAAATAAAAAAAATATTCGGAGGTACTCAATAAATGTTGATTATTGCTGACAACGGTGGACTGGGACCGCTGGTAAACTCACAAAAATTATCGTAATTGGAACGTAACCATTTCTCATAATTTATATTTAGAATTAGTTGCAAGCTTGGGTCTCTGCGCCCCATTTAATATCAATACCGATACCGATACCGCTCCCAATTCTTAGCGATAGATCCCTTTAGTCATGTTTTACTTTCTCAGCAGTAACTGATATTTAACAAGTATCCTTGAATATTTTTCTAGTTATTATACCTTATTAGATAGCTACTAAAATGATGTTTTGAAAAATAATTTGCACATTGAGTTACATAGAAAAATTTCGAAAAAAAATGCCTTCATTAACATAGACGATTTTCTGATTTTTGCGAATGAATTTTAAGTCACTAAACTCATAAATATGGTTTTCTTGAACATTTTCTTGTCCAGTTATCTGTAAAAATGTATCTGTTACCAATTTCAAAAGAAATCTTAGTCTTAAATTCGGTAACTTAGAAATAATTGAAGAAAATACGATATTTTCAAAAAAAAAACTTGAAATATGAACATTGAACAAATAAACAGACCAAATTGGCCTTTAATGGATACACACAGGTCTTTCTATTATGCCTCAATATTAATTCGCCGAATTTCAAGTTATTCATAAAGAAAAAAAAATATTACAAAGGAAATCCAAAAAAAAAAAAAATACTTGCGAGCGGTGAATTTTTTTTTTTTAACTTTCTTCTCTACACCTCTAGGAACTCAATAAAAAAAGTCCCATGAAAATCCGACCACTATAAACTTCGTTCCACCTTTTGAGTATTTTTTGTCTAATTGCACTCGGCTAGTGAGGTTTTTTGAAATATGCAGGGTTTTAGGTACTGCGACGTTTCGGAGATTTGTAAGAGAGAACTTTTTAAACTGCCAACATTTTCAGCCTTTGTCTTGGAGTAATAGACATAATAACAGAAAAGTTTACATGTGTTTATGTACTGAACTGTGCATTTCCTAATTTCCGTTTAAAAATAAACTCTGAATAATGTTAATTTAGAAACACATTTCGCACTTGACTAAAGTCGTTATTTATATGCTCTAATAATTTGTACTCACTCCAATATATTTCTCTTAATTCTGACATAATCCTAAATCATTTCAGTTGTTCCGGCGGGTTGCAGCCGCACTGCCCGGCATGGATTCTGCCGAGAACAAGCCTCCAGAAGACAGTATCCTTTGCCAAAGACGAACCAACATGACCCGAGTACAGTTAGCGACAGCCGCTGGTTAACAACACAAAATCTTGAATGATTGAAGGAGTCTTTTAAAAACTGGTGACCAATTGTTGTCGCTGATTGTACCTACAAACCGGACCGTGTGTTAAAGCGATCATTCCATACGGCATGCATTGGTGATTTGTTTGCATGTGCGGTATATCTGGGACTTGCATCGGGATGGAAAGAGGTTTATTATGTGTGCGGTCCGTCCCTTTAATACGTGTTGTTTTTAACTTGGTAGCTCGATAGGGATAGAAAAAGAAAACCAGTTGACAGTGTCGCCAAAGAGTTTTTACTTACCACGCTTATCGACGCGGAATTGAATTGAGCCGATCAGAAAAAGCTTTATAATAGCAAATCGAAACACATTGGATAAAAAAAAAATGTTTTTATTAAAATAAACAGAAGAAAATTAAGTTGAAAACTGTCTATGCTGTTATCCGTTGAGGACTTCTCTTGCAAGGAGCCGATCCTGGCTGCAGGATCAATCGATTGGGGGCACTGGTTTAAAATTCAATTTGCAAGATTTAACCAATACGTATACAACTAACAAGGCAAGTTAAATAAAAGCTTGTAAAAAGACGTTATTCGCCTCGTTTCGGTTCCGACGACACGACACATGTGACGCACGGTGTCGTGGTGGCTCCAGCCGATTTCGCGTCGATATGTGGTCACTCCACTGTTTTAAACGCTGTGTAAGTCTAAACTCAAATAAAAAACTCGTTAAACCAATTCGAGTTGCCAAGTTAACCCAACTGCCCAACATGGAGCCAACCTTTGGCCAACAACGAAGAACTAATGTTTTTTAACTCACTCTGATATCCACGCTCGTTCATACACGCACGTATATATGACGTATTTAAGTAATATATTTAGGGACCTCGCGCACTGTCCCCACCACGACCACAATTTTTGACCGAAACCAGGATGAAAGTTTGGTCGTAAACCAGGCCTCCGACCAGTTTGGTTCAAGATTGCAGCTGGTCATACGACCAGACGTGGTCGTGGCTGCGAAGCGCGCGAGCTCCCTTAGTGTGTACACGGACCATATTATAATTGCTAGAATATGTTTTTGTTTCGATACGGCAGGACATTCGCGGATTGTTTAAATGGAATTAATTTTTATATTGTGTGGAATCAGCTGCGTTTCTGTTTACAAAGAAATACTTTTATATAGGTCTTGTTATTACTGAATTATTTTGTACGGTGTAATAGCGATTCAGACACGACTGCTTTTCGATAATATTGCTGTTAACATACGAATTTATTTACATAAATTGTAATTATACGAAATTAAACGAACGATGATTTTACGTAATTATTTTATGAAGCAACACAGCGGAATAAATATTGCATATTAAAAAAAAAAGTTAAATTATGTAATTCAATGCAGGTCAAAACTTAAGACAGGTTAAAAGAAAACTATTTCTATTTTTTAACCGATTGTTTCTGTTGCGGAAGTCTGCAATTTAATTGAAACTGAAAACTAACCGAATGATTGAAAATAGGACTTTTACTCTTTAAGAGAACATGGAAGGAATTGGGGGAGGTCTTTGCCCAGCAGTGGGACTGTACAGGCTACTAAAAAAAAGGACTTTTATTAAGAACTTATGTTTTTTCGTCTAACAAAACAATGGGCCTTTTCTGGAATTCAGTTTCAGTTTATTTAAATACGCTCAGCTGATTTCACACAGCGTTTATACAGACGTTCCACAAACGAAGTGACGTGTTCCCGACGAGTGTGTTACGGTGGTGGTTATAACAGTCTAACGTCTGTGTTGTAAGTAAACTTAACGTTACTAATATTATACGTGTCTATTTACCGTCACGTCAGGGAAAATAATTGTTTAGCAATTTGACACATCTTGCCGTGTCAAACTGTCAAAGAACGACAGTTGTGAGTTGAATAAATGAACTATTCAAGTTTTTAGTGAATTTATTGACAATAATTATTTTTCTTGACTGTACCTATGCCCATCTACTTGTCTATACCATCGCTTGGTAACGCCGCATTTTACGTTTTTTTACAAATACTTAACTTTTAATGTTTCGTTTAGTAAGCTAAACGATGACAACGAAACGACGAAGTCTCGATTCTATATTGTACGCGAACACTCGCAGTAGTCATGGTCATGAAACGTGCGAGTAAAAACGTGCGTTACTTTACTAAACACGTGTCGTCTCGCTCCCACGTTTTATGACCACGCTTGCTTCGAACGTTGTTGGCCTTTTGCGTTTTTGTTTGCCTGTATTAAGTATCTGTAAATTACGTAACTTGTGGCCAGGCCTATTCACATGCTCACGTGCACTCGTGCTGAGCCCGTGAATAGATCTTTATTTTAATTATATACTTTTATGTATTCGAATTAACATCGCTTTATAACCATGCTTATTGATATCTAACAATGTATAGTCGGCAAGTTTAGTGTTCTTAAATTCCAGTATATTAATTAATTACCAGAAATTGTAACATATAATCACTGGAGTTTTTAGATACGTTGCAACGGAAAAGCTGTTTACAGACTCTTAAAATACCTGAAAATATGTCCACAGCATTTTATTACCATTTGAAATCAAAGACAGGAGTATGATGATGATGTTTCAAGATTTTAAATACACACTTTGGTATTATGTAATTTAGTTTGGCGAGTCCTTCGGTCTTAACTTAATTAGGTTTAAAGTCATGCCATATTTCGAGAGAGGAATTAATTTAAATAATATATTTACGTTGCCGACTGTACATGCTTTAATTATTTATGACACAAACGTCCTGCTTGATATTTATGTTTTGTTGCTATGTTTTTATTATTTTCGCTTTCTAGGGTTCCTCAATGACAAAAAACATTAGTTTTCTTGCTTAGAAACCGCATGTCGAATGCATGGTCCGGACATATCGGTGTTTAACCAAAGATTTATAACGTTAGATCGGCCACACCGAACTTAGGTCGCGTGAAAAGTCCATATTGAGAAGAGTGAGCGCACACTCCTCGATAGGTACGAGTAACTTTATGAGTGAGCGAGACAATGCGATTCAAATGTCAATGAAACAGACACGTTCCCATTTTTAGACGTGGTCGGGCTAATCTATCAAGTTAAATCTTTGTGTTTTAATATTTCTTTCTTTCTGAATGTGAACTGACTTCACATTGGCATTGTTTCTAAGTGAAACGACTTGTTGTTGTATTCTTCTGTTTAAGCCTGTTCTCGTTGTACAAGTCCGTTGTTTCGGTTTCAAAGCTTGGTGTTGGTAATTTGATTAAATTGCTTTGAAACTAAGCAATGTTCTTGTGGAATATAATAGGCATACCTAGGTGTCGGTAAACTTCATGGGGAAACTTACTAGTAAACTAAGTTATTTACAGCATATTGCTGCCCTTAAAGCTGGCAAAAATCTTGAGTTTATGTATGTTAATTAGTGCGCAGTACTCGCATCGTGTATGACCAGATGTATGAACGCAATGAGGCGGAAAAAGTATGTAAGGATCTTAGCAGGTGGACTTCCGTAGTTTCTTCCGACCATATGGAAAAAGTCGTTTATGTATGTTAATCAATACATAGGTTCCTATGTTTAACCGGATCATTCATAGAGTTATCAACAGAGATATTTGTGTCCGTTTTAAGTTACATCGTAAACTAATTGGTGCCTTAATAAAAGCTCACTGTTGCATTTTCAACACTCGGTTTAGCGCTGAGACTTGAAGTTTCAGCAGTGCAATAACTTTTAGATATTCATTTAGTTGTCATAAATCGCATATTTAGCTTATAACGGTCCCACTCCTGGGACACGCGTGAGAGGGAGTGGGTCGTAACCCACTACACGAGCCCAGTCTGGTTTAATAGATAATAGGGTTTTAAGTAATTTAAACGTTTGAAAAACAGAAAAACATACCTCGTTTTTGTTTATTCTGTAGCGTGCACCAGAAAGGTGTGGTCATATTCCAGGGTGTGGTTCAGATCAGCAAACTGAACCGCTTTCTGAAACTAATTGTTCAGTTTGCTGGTCTGAATCATCATCTGCCTAGCCTTTTCTTTTCTGCAGCTGAATACCAGTATTTTACATGGAGCGACTGCCTATCTGACCTCCACAACCCAGTTAGCACTGGGTAATACGACACCTCTTGGTAAGACTGGTTGTCAGACTTTTGGGCCACTGACTACCTAAAAAGTCAAATTACTGCCAAAGATCTACAAATGAAACCCGCGACCAACGGCTTAACGTGCTTTCCGAGGCACGGATGAAATTCGGAATGTAATGGGAGGTCACCCATCCACAGGCCAACCTAGGCAAGCACGCCTTAACCTAAAGGTCGACCCGAGCGGCTGTTATTATTAAACTATGAGCTCCTTGCTGGGCTGAATCACACGCTGAAATATGACCACACCTCACTGATACCCGCTGTATATTCTAGAACAATTAATGAAATGTAAAGTTTTATCGGTTGCTTCGATAGTATTACCTAGTTTTGTTGATAAGGAACAATTTCGATATGATGTATCGATATCGGTAACACGTATGATTTATGAGGTACGGTAATATTGTATGATTGGAAAGCGATTGAGTTTTGACTACAAGTAACTATGGAAAAGCATGAGTATGATGATTTGTGAGTATCTACGGTTTAGTGAATAGGTAGCAGGGGTGCATCGAGAAAATCTTTGGGGACATCCATTAATTACGTGAGCTCAAAATAGGGGGGAGGGGTCCAGTAAAATCTCACCAAATTTCATTAAAACTGAGGGGGTCATAATTGAAAATCTATTTTGAAAAACATACATTATTATACGCATTTGAAAAAAATAAAAAAATTGCTTTTACTTTTCTTAGAATATACCATTTTGTACGTTAAAAAATCTCAAGGCTGTTAAAAAAAATTACTTCGAGAATAAGACAAAAAGTTTAAAAAAAACGTTCAGGATTTTTAAAAGAAAGAAAAAATGGCATAAGCAATATCGATTATTTTCTATACCCGGGATTCCCCGAATTGGAGCAAGTGTCATAATTTAGTCTTTTAACAATTAGAGTGTAAATCTCACGTAAGGGGGGCGGGGGTCCCACCAAATCTCATCAAGGGGAAGAGAGGAGTCCAAATTAAAAGAAAAACAGCGCACGTAATTAATGGATGTCCCCTTTCAAGGATTTTCAACATAGATGCTTTGGTAATGTTATGGGCTACTCCGGGATACATTCCAATCCTAGGTACATCTATATTATAACTAAATAAATCAGTTTGTTTCATACTAGGTTTTACCCGCTTCTTCGCTCGCATTATGGTCGATAATTATCCCACGAGAACATTTTAAACATAGCCTATCACACTCGGGGATAATGTAGCTTCCCATTCGTGACTGATTTTTCGGAGTTGGATCAGTAGTTTCAAAGATTACCTTCTACATCGAAACTTACAAACTTTACCTAAGTTTCTAGTTTCAGTAAGATTTTTCCAGTTTGCCGACACCTCGCTTCTTTCGCCCTATATCTTAGTACCATTTTATTTTCCTTAATGTGATTGTACAGTGCACGAGGTGATTCTGAGGCAAGCGCCCGGCGACAACAAGGAGCCAGACAGCGGGTGCGCGTGCTAGTGCCCGGCCTCGCGGGACCGGTCGGACAACCTGCCCACACTGTCGCCCGACCAACGCACCGACAGACGCGCCGCGGCGTATATTCTCCGACATCTTACTGTTCGCAAGGCTGGATTCATACTGGCCTTTGTTACATCATTCGACCATAGACAAACATGCTTCGATTTTTAAATCGTTTGTGATTATCGTAGCTGTCAAAATCAAATTAAAAAGACTCAGATCAACAGTAAAATCCTTAAACAGTTTTTTTTCCAATGACTTTGCATCTCAGTGAAATTGTGATTGCTGTTTGGTTGACAAGTCTGGCAATATTATAGTGACCTACCTTTATTGCTACTAGTTCTAGTAGCAATAAAGTTGCAATTGGGATTGAATGAAGTGTAAGTTGATTTTTATAGAGATATGAGATTCGTCGATTAGTAATGACTGCAATTAACAGAGCCATTTGCATTTACACTCCAGAATACTTTGAAGCTCAACCTTTTGAAATATCAAAATAGATTTTTGAATCAAACATGCTGGCTTGGAGAGCAAACGAAAAGTAAGTCCCAGCAAGGCTAACAAGCAGTTTTACTCAAGTAAACTAACAGAGAACACAACTTCACCACGTTTGTGACAGCCTAAATACTTTAAAAGATTTTTAAATCCTTCACTATTGTCGAATTCTAAAACAGCGATAAAGTATGTACGTCGGATAGTATACGTCGCAGTCAGTAGACGTGCCCGGGCAAGGGACGGAGTGGTACAGCCCTCTCACAGTTATTTTACCTCTAATATAAACATTATGACAGCGAGAATAAAGCTCAATGTCCTAAATCAGAGGTAAAATCGCATTGAAAGAACTGTAGAACCGATCTGATACGTGCTAGCGTGCTTTTGTGTGTTTGTCTACAGTGATATTAGGTTGTAATGTACATTCAACTAGTTTTCAAATTATAACGAATTAAGGCATAATATTTATATGACCAACTGTTCTATATAGATCTTCGTTCATGTACGTAACTAAATCTGACAATGCCATATTGAGGAGGGCGGGTTGCACCAGCATCGGTTATCTTGTCACGTTAGCGACGGTTTAAGTAGTGAAGGATAGCAGTTGTAGCAAAGCTTCTTGTGCATTGACGCTCGTTAGTGCCATATTTAACGTTTACGTTCCTGTGAAGTAAGATGGTGCAACCCGCCTTTGTAAGAATTGCTACAGTTTAGTGTTCTGGAGGACAGGTTGTCTAATCGTCCTACGAGTAAGTGTAAAGCGAGAATATCAGCAAGCTTAGGCTGTCGCAAACGAAATGCGTCTTTGTTTTTCATGTAATTTGATTGGTTTTCCCTCGCGTGACTACTCACACATAGGACGACTGGTCAATCTGAGATATTTATGAATCAAAGGTCTATTTAAGACAGCGCTGTGCTACTTCGACTACGCATTTACACAAAAGCACTATGCTTAAGCATAACTAAGCCGCACTAGGAAAATGAGTACTTATGTGGGAATTAATTTACCCACGCTCTGCGCTTCGTTTTAGAACAAAGTATGTAAAATGCTGAAAATAGTTTGTGATAGCGATTGATAGCATTGCAGGTCCAATCTAGCGTTCTAATATTAATTTTTACCTTAAAATTCATCAGCAAAAGAACAATATTTCCGGAATTCGTGGCATAGAAAGTGGAAATTAAATTCCCCCATTATTTTATCCCTTTGATATCTAATTATATAAATATCGACGTTCGAACTTTGAAATGTCGTAAAGAACATTGAGCATGTTGTTGAAATTTCAAATTTGGGGTTAGGGCCGAAAGCTTAAAATCAAACAACACGCTCGATGTTTACAGCTTTTCAAATTTCCACCGTTGATACTATATTCTAAGCAAGATTTTATATTTAAGTTCTGTATGAGACTGAGACTGCATGCACGCCCTCTATTGTCACCTTAACGCTTGAGAATTAGGTTGGGTAGTAAGCAGGACTTCTTATGCGAAACTGAACTGACAAGAATATTGTTACTGAGAGAGAATTAATGTGTTTATTACGATTGCTGAATGAGGCGTTTGTGAACGTAACGTTATTTGAATGTGACGTCACTGAAGTGTTTCTAGAATAATTTCAAAATCTTCACTGAATTTTATGAAGAACCAGCACTCGCTTGGTTTTTACTATTTCTTTAGTTCCAAATACTACCGGTATGGCGCTGTTTTAGTCATAATAATAACTATTTTCTTTAGAAAAAAAAAAGATGGCGACCTCGGATACTTTTTTGGTGATGGTTCGCGCTTTTCTAGTACAGGAACCGTTTTCGTCAGTCCTTCACTTCGCGTTCCATACAACATTACATGTTCCTTACTCATTTTACTGAACAAATAATTGAATGGTGGGAATGTGGGATAAAATCAGGCTCGAAAATCGACATTATCGTAATCCTAACTAATATTATAAATGCGAACGTAAGTTTGTTTGTTGGTTACCTTTTCACGCCTAAACCACTGAACCGATCATCCTGAAATTTTGCATTTACATTGTCAGGTGTACAGAAACGGAAATAGGGTACCTTTCATTCCGAAAAAAGTACTGTTCCCGTCGAAAACAACGTTCTTATGATAATAGATGGCACCACGTGTCGTTCGAATCATGATTGAATTATGTTAATACAAGCAGAGTACAACCCAAATTGATTGTCAAATTCTAAATTAACGCGAGCGGAGCCGCGGGCATAAAAGCTACTTTTATAATAACGGTGGCGAAGCATATAGTTTTAATGTTACGTTCACAAGTCTCTATTTAATTTTATGATATAAGAACTGCTCTGTATTTTGTACATAGCATGTGACGGTGGGACTCCGATCTTCTTTTTTAAATCACGGTTCCTAATACTTTTGAGGGGAAAGTTAATATCTATTTATTTAGGGTGAAATTAAATTGAACGCGATCAGTATATAAACCGCGTTGATGAGCTGTCAGTGTCAATATTCTATAGCAATGATGTTTCTGACAGCTATTGAACGCAGTTTAGATGTGAATTTTCATTTGTGAAAGTCGCCCTCAGAGAGTTATACGATTGAAAATTGTTAGACTTCTTTCATGCAGATAGATAGATATCAGTTTATTATTATTTTTATTCGAGAAGTGGAGTCCCGCGGTCTCTGTACATTAGTATTATTTATTTACTTAGTGCTTAAGTGCATAAACTTATGATTCTTATATCTAAAACGATTTTAGTGAGATTTTCAGCTGGCTTTCATGAAATGTGTCGAGATCGAGATACCTACAGATAAAAGTTTAACACTATTTTATAAATGTATCATTCCAATGTGCTTTGTTAATGATATAATCAATACATATTAGCAATATATACAATAATTTTTAATAACGTTTGGCCTCGTAAAGGATATTTAATAACTTTAATGCTTATTTATAATTATTATAAAATTATTTTTATAATTTATTTTAGGTGCAATATTTTTTTGTACTATTTTATTGATGCAGCTCTTTGAAAAAGGACTTGAAATTTCGACTGTATATTGTGAAATAATGTTTTAACCATAGTTGGGATCATTTTTAAGGATTAAATACTCGGGATTTTTTTTCCCACATTTTTCTATAGTCCCGTGACACTTAATTAAGTTCAATTTATTATCAACGCTCGGCTCTGCGCCGAAAGTTGATATTACAGTGCAAGTTTATTTAGGCGTTTTCATATGTGGCATTATTATGTCTTTATAATGCATATAAAGCATATTTATTTCACGTATACAGTGGAATAATTCTTGTTACCCCTAGACCATACTCAGTGTTACACGTAAAAACGATCGCATCATGTCACAGTCATAGGTGCACTCAATATTTTCCAATAAAGTTTAAATCTAAGTGACTTTAAGGGTTAATTTCATATAACAGTGAAAGTTCTATGTTATTGATATTCTACTAATTTGTCAGTTGTATAGTCAACATAAGGTCGAATGTCACTTGCACTTCATAAAACAACAAAGACCCATTTGTGTATGTGGAAGATAATTTTGAACTTACTGACGTTTCAATTTACTCACTGGGAGACAGTCAAAAGTGATTATCACATTACCCTCCTTCTGGAGCAGTCGGGTAAAAACAGATTAAGTAAACAGTATTTGTTTAAGTAAAATAGTGAGTGCATCCTACGGCTGTTATATTTGTCTTGAAATTGTAAATATCCATATCACGCTGGTTTATTTTGAATAAAATATTTAAAACACTAAATTTGCTTTTATTTACTCGAAATATATCTTGGTACTTTACATATTTTAATATTACGGTGTCAAAAAATTACTTCTTCAAAATACCTACGCTAGAGAACACCTTGAAGTTGAAACATAATTACGCTTATTTATAGTAGTTTAATTTGCTGTAACCATGATAATATTTTTATAACAAATGATTTGAAAAGAGTAACCATGGAGTTTCTTGCCGGTTCTTCTCCATAGGAAACGACCAACCCGAACCGTATACCTTTTTTTTGACGTTTTCTAAGTGCCCATTTAGGCTTATGTGAAATAAAATATTTTGATTTTGAATTATAAACGTAACTCAAAAGATTTATTGCTCAGTTTTTCAATAAGTGGCGAAAAATTCAACGCTTTGGAGTCTAGAATGTTCTTCTTTATAAGTTTGTGGAATCTGATTCTTGGTATAAGTTTGTATCATGATGACCCTTACTTCATAATCACAAACCAATAGATTAGACACAAGAATCAAAGCGTTGGACCTATTGTACAGTCAAGGAAATCAATGTTGAACAGATTGCAGCCTACTTCGTCAATTGGCCTCGATATCGGTGATTCACGTTCGAAATAAGGCTATTGCTACAACTGTCAAACTGACAGTGATTTAATATACGGACAGTAAAATAGTCAACTAGCTGTTGCGGCGTCCTTCGTTCGCGTGCAATTATTATACAAAAATGTTAGTTCCCTTTTTTAATCGTATTTTGTTAACAATTTCAAGGGTTTTGTTTTTATTGCACGGAACCGTAATTATTTTTCTAAAATAAAAGTACCCTAAGTTAGACTTTATAACATTAGCTATCTTCCAGTAAAAGTCCCGACAAAATCGGCCCAGCCGTTTCGCAGATTAGCCGGAACAAACAGACACAGACAAAAATAAAATGTGTTTTTGTTAAAAGTACCGTATATATTTTCATATGCATTCAGTAAAAAGCTGTTATTTTGATATTACAAACAGGCACTTCAATTTTATTTATTTGTATAAATTGAATAGATTTGCCAGTCAATTATTCTTGACTACATAAGCAAAGCGGTTGACAACCGGGTGTCAAGCTAGGAAATCTAATCTAATCTAAGGGTATCTGAAATTCGGTAGTAATATTACGGGTATACATACTAGAAGACGTGGTAATGTAGGTTACGGTCACACCTAGTTCTAGCCGGCTATACCTGATGCGGCCGGTTGCAGTTGGTTAAACTTAGGTGTATCCTGTCTTTTGCTAGGGCACACCGGCCAAATGGGTTAGGTTAGAACAGCGACCAAACGCGCGCGAGCCGAGTGAACGCACCGAGCGGTGCCTCTGCAGCAGCCGGCGAAAGCTATATCCAAGCTGGTTGCATCGAACTGCCAGTAAAAAGAAGACTAGACCTCTAAATTTAAATTTATTTGAGTGATTATAGCATTACCCGTAACAGAAACATTTGCACGAAGAACACAGCTTAATGAATAGTCGCGAAAGAATTCATGCAGACTACAAGCTGCTCTAGCTATTTATGTTAAACTGCTCTATGCTTTTGATCTATGTTTTGACTAGACGAAAAATGTCCTGTTGACATCGAAAACTAAAAAAAATATGTCGTGCGACTTCTTTGTCACGTAGCTTCGAAATAAAATTAATGGTTTAATTAAAATGGAGAGTCGATGATATCCTTAACTCGTGGTACAGCGGTGGACCTTCAGACGCAGTCCCCCATGGGCTCGGAGCAGGAAGGCAACGAGAGCGGCTGTGTGTGCTGAACCCCGCGCGCCCTTCACCCCGCACCGCTTCACGCACGTGTATCGATACCTCGGACACACTCTATCGGTACATTCTATCCAAATATTTTTACGTATGTATTTTTTTATTTAAATTTAATAAAAAATGAGAGAATTGTTTTGAGGAACGCGCAACTTTTAGAGATGGCATGTGACTTTAATGTTTGCCTGCTACGTTTATGTACTACGACTTGGGACACCGGTGAAATATTTACATAAAACTGTCTGCTGATGAGATAAAAGATTGCAAGTAAGAGGAGGGAGAGAGAAATAGAGATTTCAACGCGGTTTTTGTGAATGTTTCGCCAGTGGGACTGCACAGTGCCTAAGATAGCACGAAATTCAGATTTTCTGTTTCTTTTTGCAAGTCAATATCCAACTGTGAATTCCGCGGACTACCCGCGCTTCTACTTTTATTAAGACTTTTGTAATAGACTGTCGACTATTGAAACGGCACAAATTTAATTTAAAGTAATGTTTCTTTATCTACAAGTCAAGTCTATAGAAGTAGTAGTTCTATTCCTATCGGTGCTTCAAGTACTTACGTAGTACGTAAATGTTGCGGCTCTTATTCAATCTTTGTGATTAGAGGTAAGTCTTTCAAAACGTTCCTATGACATTTCAATGATTTAATAATATATCGGCAGAGGAAAGACTGGAATAAAACGTTTAATGTTCGTTTTGCTGAAGTTGTGATTAACTTGGTTTCTGATGTTTTGCGTCTACCAAGTTGCTTCATCAAATACTTAGCAATCTTTTGTAGAACAGTGTTACTGCGCTCGCTTAAATCTGTATATTAACGCTAACTGCGTGATAAGATCGATAGCCAATATGATATAAAGAAAGTCAGATAGGTACATGAAAGCAAATGTGACAAGTCGCAATTATTTATTTTCGATCTGATTCGATTTTAGGCTGAAGCCAAACGAGCGTAATTTTTTGAGCTGTGAGTCGCGTAAAATGAGTCTCGGAATTTACGCTGCATTCGGTTTCATAATAAAATCGTCATCGCCGTGTGGTACAAACAGGACTTTAGTATGAAACCGAATGCAGCGTAAATTCCGCGACTTATTTTACGCGACTCACAGCTCAAAAAAATACCCTTGTTTGGTCTCACCCTTAGATCTCCGGATGCGAAAATGTTGTTTTTGTTTATATCAGCATTAGTTTAGGCTCAGATTGAAGACTGTCGTACTCTGCCTCTGTAAGTAAAAAGAGTGTATCTGTGGAGAGAGATGGGGGGAGGAGGAGCCTTACAAGATGCCTCGTTATTTTTTACGCCGGCAGAGCTATCTGTTCATGTGGACGTTACCACTGGCGAAACATTTATATTACAACATGTTGTCTGATGATACACAAGATTTCAACTAAGAGACGAGAGAGAAAAAGAGACAGATTTCAACAACTTGTATGTAAATGTTTCGCAACTGGGGACGCATAGTTGTGAAAAGCATGGTTAAAGTAAATATCATGGTGGCCTGGTGGGCGTCATACAATTTCTTAGGACTTCATACATTTTTTTGTGAGATTATAAGCAACTTTGAAAATGACGTTGCAAAAGACTATCAAGGTTGTCGATTGACGATTTATTAAGATGTTCGTAGGTATTGTCGATCCTAGCAGATTGTTGAGGTAAAAATCTGAAGTGATTAAGATCTTCCTAATAGGTGACCGAATTTTGAAAATTGCAACTTCCAACTTCGTATTTGTATTGTACATAGTTTATTGTATTTGTTTATTTAAATAAACGTGTTTAATTATTATTTAACGCATCGTCTCAATCGAGCTTATCACAATACAATACTTTAAAAACACTCACAGCCAAAATTATGAATTATCTAGACATCGAGACCGTAGAAATTAAATGCCGTAAGGGAAATGATAGCGCTTTTGAAATTGCAACTGTCGGTTCAGCCCTAAATGTTGAATTTTCAACAGCACGCGCAATGCACTTACGTTACTTCAAATTTCTATAATCGACATCAAAGTATGTAGGTGTTCAGTGGATATTGTATTATCTGCTTATAAAGATAATGAGTATTAAAGCAATACAACATAACTGGCTTGTAGAAAAGAATAATTTAATAAAGACAGCAAAACAATGCAACGCTTCTATGGATCTTATTTACACTTTTGTTCTTATTTATCACACACTAAAATTTTAATAATATATAGGTATTTTCTGTAATATTCGAAAGACTCGGTATTTGGAGCATTGGGAGGTGGGATATTCATTTTGTTTGGCGCCGAAGGGCACACTATACCAGATATATTTTAATGAATTTTAGTTTTACTTTAGAATAAAGGAAAATAATCAGCATTATCTGGTGGTATCGAATGTCCCGCGTCTATGTTAACTCAAAGAACTTGATTAATAAACAAATTGACTTTCATGGGAAATGCTTCTAAGTTCTAAATAACACGGCATTTTGACGGAGTTTGTCAATCTTCTCATCAATCAAGTTCTGTGACTGAACGTGGGCCGAGAAAGATGGCTAGCCTAATGTTTCAGAGGTTTAATAATTATTAGAAACTCATTTGATAATTTTGATATGTAAGGAATTTCATAATAAAATGTTATAATAATGCTCTCGATTATTATTTTTAAGCACAACTTGTGAACTTTTCAGTATTTTTAGTGTCTATGTTTTGGCAAAGCAAATGCTTAATGAGGTTGCAATTTAATTTATATTTTATACTTTTCTTCGCGTTTTACAAATACGAGTTAAGTCTTCAATAGCAAGCAAGGTGATATACCTAATGTAGATTATAACGCTTTGCCTAGACTTTAACGTGTTTAGTTCTAATCTATTTCATTCACGTTCTATAATTTCATTGAAAACTATTATAATAATTATGATAAAACTGTAATATATACAATGTACACGCGCATAAAATACCAAGTGACTGTTAATTGTTAATAAAGCTTCAGAAAAGCGATTGTAAAAGTGACTGCAGGGTTGTTAGGGCGCCTGTCACACCGCGGTTGCCGACGATTGGCGAGAAGCGAGTAGAGATAGCAACTAAAAACGAGTTGTTTGTTTGTGGGAATTGTCAGCGATCAACTATTAATATGTCTATCTCTTTTTCTAAGACGGAACCTAAGGGCGGTTACAGATTAGCGTATTTTCGGCGCTTATAAGCTCGTTTTTAGCGCGTGTAGGCGCGTACACGCGCGCCTTTTGCCACACGCGCAAGTCGTACGAGCGCTGATGCGCTCTTAAGCTCGTATAAACGCGAGCCGCGAGATACTGCTTCTGACTAAACCCATCGGTTTGCGCGAATACGCTGGTTAAAGCGAGTTTATCTACGCGTGTTCGGTTTTTTGAAGTGCGCAATGAGGCGCGCGTGTAAGCGCGTAAGGCTGAGTTTCCAATAGAGATGAGCGAGGATCCATAACGAGGGATGTGTGTGAAACTAACCAATAATATCGCTTCTTTTACACAGCTTGAGCTACTCTAGCTTTGTGATTAGTTAGTTCCACACACATCCCTCGCTACTCATCCTCGCTCATCTCTGGTGGAAACGCAGCCTAAGTCGATACGAGTTTATTTATACGCGCACAAGAATATGCTAGTCAGAAACCGCTCTAAATCTTTTGTAATTTTCTTGAGCGAGATCTTGTTCGATAGAGTCGCTTCCTCGTCGGCGTTGGGACAGATGCTTTAACTGGTGTTTTTGATGTTTTGAAGTACTGCTGTGATTTCCTAGCTTTGTAAATTCCTAAATGTCAATGCTGATATCAAAGAAAATCAGCAACGTATGTTAACACCCTTGAAGTGTACTGATAACATGTACCCACAGAGTCACGGACGATTCAGATTTTTTCTGTATCTTTGTCTTGACTTGACGAGTTGTCAGCCGTATTTGACAGCTGTCAAAAGGAATATTTTTGTCATTGTGTACGCCTTCGGCGTCAGAAAAAATGGTGAATAAACACGCGATGGTGCGGAGGATATAATATATACCACAATTTTCTATGGACTTACCGAAATTAGAGCTCAATTTTTATTCCGTTTAAGTGTCGGGACATATTACCTGGTGTTTAGTATTTATAAATGTTGCTAGATATAGGTTCGTTGTCATGCATTTTTTTATAAATACATTGTAGTTTTATGAGTCATAAATAAGCCTTAAATGCACAGTAGTTTAGATTACTGTACTTAGTTGATTTGACGAGCAATGTGTGTTATATGTATTTATATTATGTCTTCTGTAATAATAAACTTTCTGCATAAGTTAATTTGGAAAAAAGTTATACAGCAACATTTATAAGTAATAAATGGAACATGACATTAACACTATTTTACGATTACGTAAGTAGGTATTTCGGCTTAAGCTAACCAGAAACATGAATTTGTACTTTTATTAGACTTGATGTCGCAATGGATTAAAAATATGCTTTATTGCCGTTTAGAAAAAGTTTTGTTTTGTAAAAAAAAAACTTTAAATTAGCATGATGTTCTAAATATTAAATGCGTTTTGATTACAATAATATGTTGTTTTTTTACAATGGTTTATTTTCGCCTCGTTTCGTGTTTTTTCCAAACATGTACAGAATTATTAATGAATTGATTTAAAAAAATAATATGTCATAGTAATGCTACCAGTCTTACCAAGGGGTATCTTATTACCCAGTACTAACTGGGTTGTGGAGGTCAGATAGGCAGTCGCTCCATGTAAAATACTGGTATTCAGTTGCATCCGGTTAGACTGGAAGCCGACCCCAAAATAGTTGGGAAAAGGCAAGGCAGATGATGATGATGTCTGACTATCAGAAATAAAACAGGCAAAGTGTGGGACAGACTTGAGGGTTCCGTACCTTGAGTAGGATAAATATTTTTTCTATTTCAAAGTAATTTAATGCGGTTATGTGGGGAAGTTTGTTAAGCGTTTTGCTGATTTCTATAACGACAGAACTAGTTAGAGACATAATTTACCTCTACATATAAACTTAAATCTATCTACCGATTTTTTCGCTTTGGGTAGGTACTTAGGAGGTAATGTTTAACACAGCCACTTGAAAAAAAAACACCTTTAATCTAAATCACCTATTAAGGTTAAACCTGTTTTTTTATATTAATACAAATTAATTAAACAGTAAAATGTGATTATTATTCTATAATATTATTAATAGTACTTATAAAGAATCCACCGTTTATATTATGCTCGTGATTGTTAAACAACAATTATTAAAATGTTCAGTACAAGTTGATTTTTGGTTGATCTTGTTGTATTATGTAGATAATACCAAGTTTTAGAACCACAAACTAAAAAGTTTTTGTTGCAACAAAAACTTTTCAAATCTAATCAAAAACATTTTAGTTTGTGGTTTTATTGGTATTATCTCATAATTCTAAATTCAAATACAGTCTGTGCTTGTGCTGTCCGAAGAGGTCAATTTCGGGTGCGTCTGGTGTGACGGCAACTCCTTCGTTCCATGTTCGCTCGACCGCTTTTTAAACGTGACGTTTATTACCGCTCAAAGGATTTTAAAGCTCAACCTGTGGCTCAACTCAGCGCCTAGAATTGGTAATTCAACAGTGCGCTTTCTAACTCGCTGTTGGATTCTCAACGCTAGCGTCGATGCACGAGAGTTTAAAATCTAGTTCGTGGTAATAAAAATGTTGCGCTATAAATTCAGCAAGTGTGTGATGCACGTAATTATTGGTTTTTAAACGCCTCGTCGATCGTCTGTAACCAAAAAAAAAACGGTCGGTTAATTATTTATGATATAAGGAGATATAATATATGGAGTTTTCAGAGATGTGTCTCTATTTAGTTATGTCCTTTTCTTTCGTTCTGTTGTTCTGTTGAAGCCCACACATTTTAAAGCAAGCGTTTTTTTTTAGGTATTGCGTTTGCAAAATTTTCTCCCTGAAAACGTCGCAAAGCCGAAAAGATAAATGTAAATCACATACCTTGATGAGATCCATATAATATTTGTCATCCGGGTATTCAGTGCCGCGCCGCCTTTTCTTGAACACATCTATCGCGTCACGCTTACAACGTTCGTGGTCATTTTGGCTGGGCTTCCAAGTCTCTTTCTTCGCAAAGAGACTAATGATCTGAACTATAAAGTTCCCCGACGATTGGGGCGCTCTGATCTTGCCCATCCCCATCGAGTAATACCAGACACCTTGCTCCACTGCTCGCTCGTTGTTGTACTCGTTCACCGTGATCAGTTCCTTGAAACGTTTTTCAAGAGCCTGTGAAATATACATTCAGTCAAAAAAGTATCGGGAATGAATGATTAGTTTACGGTTCCAAATTCAAATTTTTGTTGTTAGATTGGCACAACTATTTTCCATTTTGGCGCGGAGTTTGAGTTGCATCTGTAATTTAGATTAAACACAGTGCTGTTTTTAGTTAGATCATATCATCATGTATTGCGAATTTCATAATGGTCAAAAACATCGAACAGAGAGTTTGTCTTAAATTCTGCATCGCCAATGGAATTTCGGAGACGCTGAAAATGTTACAGAAAGCTTACGGTAAATCGACTTTATCAAAAACACGTGCTTATCAGTGGTACAAAGCGTTCAAAAGCGGTCGCGATGTGATGGAAGATTTGCTTCGCTTTGGTAGGCCATCAACGTCTTCAACTGAAGTTAACATCGCAAAAGTGAAGGAAATTGTGACTGAAAATCCTTCTAGTTTGACAGAGATAGCCGCTGAACTTTCTGTGATTCACGAGTCAATCCGTAGCCTTTTAAATAATCACTTGGATATGAAATATGTTGTCGCTCGGCTAGTCCCAAAAGACCTGAATTTTCTCAATCGCATAAGAGTCCCTGAGGACGTGCTAGATCGAGTTATTTCCGACCCAACATTCGTGACGTGGGTTTACGAGTTTGACATGCAAACTAGTCAACAACTTTCGGAAGGGCGCTTTCCAACTGAACCGAAACCGAAAAAAACACGTAAATGTCGATCAACAGTCAAAGTCATGTTGATCGTTTTCTTTGACTATCGCGGTGTTGTGCACTCGGAATTCTTGCCGGAAGGACAAACAGTAACTAAAGAATTTTATTTCACCGTTATGCGGCGTTTTAGATCGACAAAAAGGCCAGATTTGTGGAAAGAAAATTCTTGGATTTTGCACCACGATAATGCGCCTTCGCACAAGGCCATCATATTGAACGAATTTTTGACCGAAAACTCAAAAAATACCGTCGAGGAACCACCTTATTCACCATATATGGCTACAGCCGACTTCGTGGGGTTCGGCCATTTGGTGAAATCAGAGTCGAATAATCCAAAAGAGTGCGTTAGTGTGAGCTATTTAAACCTGTTGTTCAATATAAAACAAAAAGTATGTAAGAAGCCAAAATTAGCGTTAGGACTTGCCTCAAGCACCTCTTCCTTGTATTCGTCGTCCTCATCATCTTCATCTCTCTCTGCGAGGTAGTCTGCGAGCGTCTCCTCCACACCTTCATCATGTAAGTCTTTGAGCGCTCGCGGGTGGAAGCAGCACATCTGCGGGCCCCACGCCGATGTTATGTAGTTGTTGTACTTGTGCTCAGCCGCTTGCATGGCCATTTTCTTGTTGTTTTTATTCGCCCTCTCGAATTCCTCAAAGCAACTTTCGATTTCCTGAAAGTTATAACACGTAAAGCATACAAGAATGGAAACAGATCAAAGTAAAGATGATAAACGTATATTTTCCTCAAATTTGGGAGCGATGATGATGATAGCTGAGGAAGACTTGAATAGTGTAGAGCAGCTGTAGATCCGACGCACCTGCTTGTTTTCTAAGTGTAATTCAGTGTAACCTAACTCATGATTTTTTAAGCTTTCGTAAAATCGATTGTAATTGTTGGAAAAAGATGAAACCTCAAATAATGATTATTTATAACTGAACTGTGATACCAGTTACGTTTCAGTTGCATTTCTTTTAGCGACTTCACATATAAAGCAGGTGATACTAAAATTGTCTATTAAAAAAAAAATACGCAAAGATTAGTGTTGCCATTTATTTAAAAAAATACTGACGGAAATTATAAAAATATACAAATACACAAATCCCTAAACATAATGACAATTAATGGCCTAAAATAAATAAAAGCTATTTATTTTACCTGGATGCGGGAACCCCATTAGCAATGCTACCTCTTAAAGTTTAAACGAGCGAACGGATTCCATCCAATGAGATATGAAGGTTCATTTTGACGTTGTGATTACGTGATCGCGTCTTTTAGTCTATTCCACACTGCATGCAGGATGAAAGAGAAAGTATAGAATTTTTAGGGACGCAAGCAAGAAGGATATTTCAAAAGAGGCATAATTTTGGAGTGCTCTGGCTAAGCTGGATCGGGAGCCATTCCAGTTCTTTGCAAATGTGGAAAACATGATCAAACTTCTTGACCAATCATAATATTATAGTTTTAAGAAATAAAAAACTCCCTTTAGACTGACGTCATTTTATTTCTAGCATTCTTCTCAGCAAATCTTTTAATTTGATACCCATAATTATCATGGGAATGCATGAAAATAACTAGTAAGTACGCCATCTTTGGGAGCCTGCCATATTGGATTGAGAATGACATCACTTTGCTAACCATGCATTGTCATCCAAACTAAATATGTATGCACATTTTTTTAAGTTGATCAAATTTGACTTCTAAGATTGTTTAAAGTTATGTGAAACTAATGAAAGCATGTTAAAAATATGTATAAATAGAACAAAAGAGTTCAAAAGGATTAAGTTAGTGTCAGAAATCAGCCGATAATATAATTTACTTCGCCGTTTTGCGAACAGCCTTCGATAGATCGATAAAATAATTTACACATAGGAAACGTAGAAAGTTAAAGTTCGGTAAGGGTGTGCAATAACAATTTTGATCCACAAGCTCGCTTATCTCTGAAATACCGGGGATGTTAGAATCTCAGCTTGCGTCCAAACCTCCGGACCTCATTACGTACGGAGCGCTCGACGGCTTTAAGCACATGTTCAATGCGTACTGGCGGGGCTACAGCTACGGGGGAACCTACTTCAAGCAGTTGCTGCACGAAGGGGTCATCGTCGTGGCACGAGGGGCGGTTCCTCTGCTCCTCCAGACGTGCCTCTGCATTACGTAGTGCCTCTTGATGCTGTGCGCTAAGCCTGTCGGAGCTGACGCCCGCCTGATCCAACTCGCTCTTCATCTTCGCTACGTAGGAGTCTCGCGCCGCTAACACAGCGCTCTTGTTGTTCCGATCGTTGACGGCGATTAAGTGCTGGTATTTCTCCATCAAACTCTGCAATGTTTGTGATGTTTATTATTATTGTTAGTTGTTACTGAACTACTATTTATGTATTGGATTTCTATGTCTTATTATTTATGTAGACTTTGTGGGTATGTATAGCTTTACTGCCTAAATGTTGACATAACATATGCACTGAAGCATATTATTTATGCTGATATGAATAAAACAACAATGCTAAGGATAAGGGGATACTTATGTTTATATTATATGTGATGTGGACAACATTTGTTTTATTTCATGGCTGATTTAATCAATTAATTGAATCATATTTGAAACGAGACAAGAAAACTGGAACCCTGCTTTAATATGTCCAGTTTTCACCAAGTCAGAGCGTATAACTAAACGAGCTCACCTTCTCTAAATCTTCTCTTTGGTCATCCTCTTCATCATCCTGCACATCTCTCGCTGCGTCGAAGAGCGAGAATGCTGTTAGACTGGCCTCGGCGTGAAGGTCCTTTAGTTCTTGCGGGTGTAGGCAGATACGAGCAAAATCCCCACACACGCTGCTCACGGCGGCGTCGTAAGTCGTCTTGGCGAGAGACATCGTTTCTCGAACCTTCTTTTCATTTTCCAATATGTATTGAGACAGACGTCCGTCCAGCTCCTGCCAATTAGTGAACATATAGCTATGAGCGTTAAGCATTTCTGCTATGACTGAACTTAAGGGTAAGAGCCGGATTTATAGCGTTATGTTTGTTTAAATGATGACGACCACTTTATAAGTCTACAACCAATGTTTAAACTTATTTTTTTTTTGGGAGTTTCACATTATTTTCGGCAATGCGCTTTGACTGTAAAATTATAATGATTTAGGTACAAAGGCGCCTAATGAGTGTGCATCATTCGCAGACGGTGGTTCAAAAAAATTCAACCTAACTGTATAAATCGAATCATGATACCATGAGTCATCGTCGAAGTCATACCTTGGTAAGTTCATCTAGCCTCGTGTCGGCGTCTTCCTGCGAGCCCAGCTTCTTCTTCTGCGCAAAGCATCGCTCGGCGTCGGCGCGCGCGACAGCGTGCGCAGCGGCCAGCCCGCTGGCGGACAAGCTCTGCTCGCCGCAGATGCGCTCCTCCATGCGCGCCGCGTACACCGAGCGCGCCGCGCGCGTCGCCGCTAACAGGCACGCCTCCGCTGTCGCCTGTCAAACGAGTGCTATGATATACTGCACGCCGTGTCCACAGACCATTAGATATATTTAAGAAACATGTGATTATTACGCATAGGTGAACTTTTTGTAAAAAATCAATCACGGTAATGGCTTTTAGTGTGATAGCAGTTTGCTTCAGAATGACAAAAATCACAAAAATGTTAATCATTATGAAAAATAATGTGAATTTTATTCTGATTAGGTTAACTCAGTGTATGGAATGTTTAGAACTGCCCCTACTTAATCAAACGAAGTAGATATGGATGAATAAATACTCGAGCATCCTACAATTATAGGTAAAAGGCATAGTTTCCTTTCTAAGAAAATAAAAAAAGGGGAAAGAATGGAGGTACACGGTTAGTTCACTGGATTCGATAAGGCTTTTGATCTTGTTGATCACAGTTTTGTTCTGCGTAAGACAATGGGCATGGGTAGTCATAAGACATTACAGCGTTTGTGCGAATCTTATTTGAAGAATCAGACACAAGTAGTAGTTGTCCAAGGATTAGGTTGATTAAGTCAATTTTTAAGCCGTCAGGAGTACCACAGGGCTTGCTTATGGGGCCTTCGTTTGTATTAATTATTATCAATGATTGGCAAATGAATCGACAACTGAGTTCAAAACCTAGTAAATTGCAAACTGAATTGATTATTAGGCTCACCTTAAAAATGGTGACTGCCTCGGGCACATCATCGCTGTTGAAGATATCGACGTACTTCTGGAAGTAGTCAAACAAGTCTTGAGTCCGGACTCGCTCGCCATTGATGAGCTTCGGAGTGAGGTGCTCCGGATCGAACAGTGAAGGTACCAGCTTCAGAAGTTCTGATCTGAACTCCTCTGTCAAGTCTACACAAAAAACGAACACATAACAAAATCACTCAGGTTGCGGTGCATCTTTTGTATACCCACATTTCGTCAGTTATATTCCGCTATGTTTCAAAAAAACATACTTATTCATCATATCATTATAACTCACCATGAATGCATCCAGCAAAGTTTAGCTTTGAAACACTTAAGCCTGGATGCGGCATGAGGAAGCACTTGATCTGATTGAAACTTGAGTTGATATGCTCACGAACCTCACGCAGTTCCGCATTCTGGTTCGGATTGGACTGGTGACATAAAAATTGATTAAAATATAAACAGAATCATTGACATAGTACCTACTAACATTCTTAAAGCCACTAACTCACTGACAGAAAACGCGAAACCTGAACCGCTGGGTTGAGTAAGGAGTATGAAATGCACAAGAGTTCCGTATGAACAACGAAGTGAGCTTTAAGAGAAGACTTGTGAAAAATATCGTCTAAAGCTATAATTATGCAGATGAAAGTTAGTGTGAAAGCTGCGGCCCGCTCGACGACTCTACGCGTCGCAATGTGTGTTTTGGTTACTAGTACAAAAAACCCGATACAATAGTAAATAAAGTCTACCTTCATTAATAGGTAGTATTACCTGAAGCCTCTTGTTGAGCAGCGCGGCGCCGCCGTCGAAGCCGTGTGCGTGCTCATAGGGGTTCATCCAGTCCCTGACCAAGAATAAGAGCGTCTGGAACGCCTTGCCCTGCGCATCGCTCGCCAGCTTGCCATACTCCGAGAACAGCTGCCAGACACCAACAACAGACAATGTTTGTTTAGTCAGAATACTCAGTTTTTCGTACCTAAACTTCCGTCAATAATTGTAAAATCAAAAGTAATGTCACGTTAAAAAATAACATTAGACAGTTCTCCCAGACGTCCGCCCTTTGCCACTTCTTAGTATTTTAGCCAGGTATAAGAAGTGTCGGAACATGTATTTCTAGGGAATAAAGTAAACATGACCACCATGTTTCGTGGTTGCACTGTAGTCTTGCTTAGACAATAGATGAACACGGTTTTGAGTAGTTTTTACATTAAGAGTCTAACCTGTAAGTGTTGTAGATCATCTTCCTTAATGTTGCCGGACAAGTTGTAGATCTGCACGGACGAGATGAGGGTCGATAGCGCAAAGATGGTGGAGTTCTGTCCGATGGTGCTCTCCGAGTCGAAGGTGCCCTGTGTGTCCATCAGCAGCACGGCCACCTGCAACCACATAGCTAAGTACCGGCCGCAGAAGACTAAATAAGTGTTCTGCAGGCTAATGCAAATCAGTCGTACCTATTAACTGACAGTAAGCAGAAGAACAGTGAGACATCCAAGCGTTAGTGAATTAATGTGCAGAATTTGAGTACTAAAAACATAATACATTGCCCGTAGATGCATAAATGTTGCGTAGTGCCACGAGAACATTTTAGATAGAGAAAGAAGGAATGCATGTTTCTGCATGGTGTTATGTTATATGGATAAAGGAGCGATCGACTCGCATGCGCTTTGCAACCATTCACAAAAGTTCGAATGTAAATTGGCCGAAATTCGCAGGCTCGGTTTCTGTACACGGTACAGTTGAGCAAACTAATAAACTTATCATGTATCATTATCATGTATGAGTATGACCTCAACTTCAAGGTGCTAAATGTGTCACCCACCTTCTCACCGGTGCTCATGGTTGTGATGATGGGCTCCGGCCACAGGTGGATGCCGGTGGTATCCCGCTCGCCGCCGCCTCTCCAGTGAAATCCTTTCAGTATGTCGTCCTCTTTGCCCAGCCATTCGCCACTCAGCTGACTGGAGCGCTAATTAATGAAATCATTTAGTAAAGATATTTATATTGACTTATGACTTTTAACCTCCATAACGGCTGATGGAAAACGATGGATGATGTATACCTACCATGGAAAGAGCGTACCCAGATCATGTCTGTTCACTCTTGGTTTGAAGGCTGACGGGTTATAGGAAGAAAGGAACACAGTCGCTGGCAGGGAGTTCCATACGTTGGGTAGGTGAGTACGACTAGTCGGGTAATCCCAATCAAGTGCGAATTACCCTGCAGGGTGTCCAGTCTGGTAGTCCGGTAGGTAGTGAAAAGGAGATGCGATGGTGGGATTAGGTTATGGAGTTCCTGCCCTCTCTCCGAGGTTTGGATTGTTTTTTTTTTTTGCATATCTGTTTGTTGACAATACTCACAGGCGCATTAAGGTATCTGAGGAAGAAGTCGAGGATGAAGGACTTGCCGCCACGGTAGGCGCCGGCTACGCTGAGCACGACAGCGGGCAGGTCGCACACGTCGGGGCGCAGAAGCAGGTCCCGCAGCGCCGCCTCGTCCAGTTCGTAGCGCTGCGTGCCCGCGTCCCCCGCGCCCAACCGCACCACCTGCACGCCCGCAACTCCCATCGCGCTAGACACTGCAATGATTATAATTCTATGAATACATGTTCGTTCGATGATGAAAATCAATCAATGATTAACATACAACCTGAAAATTGCAAAAACGTAATTTCGCGCGCCTCGCGCTTTCTCCCAGAACTGGAAGGAAATGACTGTTTGTAAAATGCCTGTGACTTTGTGATAATCCTACTTCCTTTTTACTATTGAACAGGAAAAATCTAAATTTTAAAAAGGTCTATTAACGTTTCGACGCAATTTTTCATATTGTACATACATAATAGTTGATAATCCGGAAACGACGTAAATAATAATGAATCCTCCGCACGGTAATCGGGACGGAAACTAAGATAAAATCCAGTCAAAACCTAGTTTTTTATAATTTCATTTATAATATTGAGTAGCACCACATCAAAATTTTTTACATCAGTCATCACTTCCAAACTTAAACCGGCCAGCATATTTTGAAATATAACGTGTTTATCTTATCTACGACATCAGTACGGAAAATGTATATTCATGTAATACTTCACATAATGATTCTAATGAAATTACATGAAGACTTCAGTTGAATTGCTTCGCCAACGTTTCGCCAATGCGAACAAGCTTATCGAACAAACAAAACACTTCGTAAATGCACCTACCTCTTACGTCATACAAAAATATCATGCAAAATAAAATAAGTAGAATAAGAATAGAATAATAGATATCTCGCCCGTTTTCCCTGAGAGGTAGGTATGAAGATATATTATATACACGTAGGTACATAAGTACTTACCCACAAAAATAGTTCTTTCTCTACGGAGGTACTTACTTAGGTACTTTTCACATTTTACCACCCACATTTTTCCAGGAGGCAAGTCCTGGAATATTCCTGATGGAAAACGCGCAATGATACGTGCCAATCTGTGGATGGGGTTGAACCTAAGACCCCATGCTCAGCATTCAGCAAGGCACATCGCATTTGAGAAAGAGGCTTTCGCACAGGTATGAAAGTTTGACGTAGTTAAATCTACAGAATATTTGTAAGTTTCTAGAACTCTACTTAAGTGCCATATTTGCATCTAGGCTTCAAAGAAATCATGATTAAATGGTGGCCCGTCTAAAATTCTGTCCCTATTTCACATTCTCCTAAAGGCTGTCAACTCATTTCATCATCATTGAAGTAGCTTTGAATTATGAAAATCTCCGCATCATTTTTCTTTTTGTGCATCCACACCGGTTACTTTTTGTTGAGTAACATTTTGCAACACGATAACTTTAAGTAACTTTTGCGGCTTTTGCTGTTACTTTTGAGTACTTATTCGTTGTTCCCCACCATAAATTATACACCTACGCTTTGTTCCCCACTAACACTTCTTGCAAATGTTTCTCCACAAAAGTAATTTCGTTGTGGATGCACTTGTGAAACATGGGTTTTATTCAAATAAACAAACTTCGAAATAACTCACCCACTGAGATATAATATGAGAATAAGATATAAAATCACTGTTTTTAAGCGCGGATTTTAAATTTTCTACTCAACCACCACGCCACTGTCCAGATGAATAACAAATGAATTCTGATCGCGAAGTAAAGCAGATACGAACAGACAGAGAACCATTGATTGAGTCACTCCGGCAACTCCTTAGCAAAAACCGCGGATTTTATAGTACGTGTTAGTAAAACAGTCATGTCCGTTCATCATTTACTAGTCATTTTCAACCGTATCCACTAAAACATAAAGTCTTTTTTTATATTTTTAACGTATGAGTCATATGGCATTCAGTATTCTGAACCTCTGATAATATAAATAGAACAAATGTTGATAGCGTGCATTTTGCATTCAGTAATGTTGCTAGAAAAATATTTTCTTACTGTCTTGGTAAGATAATTATTATTTTATGCTGTATTGTATCTTGTATCCAAGTGTTACCTATAAGGTTTTGCCCGGAATTTAAAACTTTGTTCCGTAGAGTGGCAACCCCGGGCGTTGGAAACCACGCAACGCTGCTGGTCCTGCGTTTGAACTCTCCAGCCGAGTAACTACTCGTGTCGACATTCCGCTGCCGTCGTATCGGACTATGAGAGTCTGCGAATAAAATGCTGTGTTTCCAGTTTGCACACACACATACTTGAACTTTAAGGTTAAATTAAACTAGCTAGCTTAACTCGACAGACGGGACGGGTACACCTATCGATGGATTAAAACGGAAAGAAAAAAAAAGGATCTTTTCTGTACAGTTTAATACTAATACTAAAATACTAATACTTACAATGAATTAGGAAAAACGAAAATTTTATCAGCCTAGGGTAATTTAGGAACTATCAAATGTTATATTTCAAGTAATCTGCGGTCATTGACCTAATTTTTTTATCAAATCATATATTTCTCAAGATAAATAACTTCCTGAATCAAATGACTTCCTTGGAATACAAAATCAAATCACCGTAGATAAAAAAAATGGACTAAGCTAATAATGTACGTATTTATCAAAATATACATCATTTTATATAAACTCAAGGTAAGACCTATTTTTCTTCAAAAACTCATAGTAATTACTTTAAATTTCTATCAAATGGTAGAAATTAAAATAAGTGTATGGCAACACAGATATATATTTAGGTATGATATCGGGCCTTCCCCTGTAGTTTATTGTGACGTTGTTGAAACCAGTGAGCAATGAACGAATGATCGTGTTTTATTGAAACACAAATGAAAAACAATATGTTGAATAGTGACGCAAACAATATGGCTACAAATATTTGCTATAGGTACGATTATCCATCGGTTTCGCCCACCCCACCGCGTCGAGTAGCGGTTTTACTTCGTTTTCGCTTAGCGTTTTTTCTGTTTTTTTTTTTTAAATTTTGCTCGGCTCCTAAGGGTCGTGGTGTAAAATTGGGTTATCAAATGCAAATCTGGCATGACAACACTCTAGAAGCCTAGCTTGAATCTTCCTTTGATCCGATTCACAAAGCAATATACCAAACACCATGTAGCTATACCACCTCCGAAAAAGGAGGTTGGGCAAGAATACCTCAATAAGAGGCTGATTCATTTGCTGAGCATCTGGCAAAAGTATGGTAAAGGAAGGCAACAAATAGGGTTAGTAACATAAATACATGCAACAGCTGAGTGGTTGCTCTCGCTGAAAACTCGCAACTGTCAAAGTCACTTACCACATCTGCGTAAGACTAATGGCAGATACGAAAGGAAAAAGAAACTAAAAACAATTGTTGAAATCCGAATACCTGTAGTTCCAGAGATAGGTGCGTTCAAAATAACTAAATATTTATTATATTAAAGTAAGTAAGTAAAGAAAGTATATATTCATATTTATATACTTATACGCGTATTTATATATAATATTTTAGGTTTGGTTAGATAAGGCATATAAACACACTAGCACTTCGCCCGCGACTTCGTCCGCAAAATTGTTGAGATTTTCCATACAAACAAAATTCCCCCTTTTCACCCCCTTAAAGGTTAAATTTCCAAAAACCCCTTCTTAGTGCTCCCCTACATTATAATAGGAAGCCGTGTATAAAATTTCACATTCCTAGCCCCAGTAGTTTCGGCTGTACGTTGATATGTCAGTCAGTCAGTTCTCCTTTTATATATATAGACTAGCTTATGCCCGCGGCTTCGCCCGCGTGGAGTTCGGGAATTGCCCACGGGATCTGTCTTCTGGGATAATAAGTAATCTATTTATGTAAAGCAGATTCATGGTTTTTATATAGTTGCTTATAACTTGCAAATATTAGTTCATAGTAATATCAATTAGGTACTTTACATATTGTTATGTGAATATTGATACCTTGGTTTGAGATTGGACACCGGTGACAACAATCAAATGATTAATTAGGAATCTATTTAAAGACATTAAACTTTTACATAACATTTAATATCGATGTCGTGTATCACGAGCCAACGCAAAAATCTGTGGAATAAACCATATTTACAGACGTCTTCCTCAGAAAAATCCTACCTACTTACTTAATAGGTAAATACTCCCGTGCCCCGCACGCCCTGCGCGCCATGCGCCCGTCTACGTGAGCTTCGAAGCCCTATTTGACTCTGTTGGGGGATGATTTTGATTTTTGAAAAAACTGTGATACACGTATCTCATAATTTTAATTGACAAGTATGTATACAAATTTTCAAGTCAATCGACTCAGAGAATAAAAAGTTTCACAGAAAGTTTCCCATTTCACCCTCTTAGGGGTGGAATTAAAAAAACTGTTTCTTAGCAGATACTTACTCTTCACAAAGAACGCACCCTCCAAATTTTATGTCTCTAGAACCAGCCGATTGGGCTGTGCGTTGATGTATCAGTCAGCCAGTCGACAGTGAATTCTTAAATTGGGGGATGATTTTGGAAAAACTGTGATACATGTATCTCATAATTTTATCTGAAGAGTATGTACACAAATTGTCAAGTCAATCGACTGCGAGAATAAAAAGTTTCATAGAAAATTCAACACCCAATTTCACCCTCTTAGGGGTGGAATTTCGAAAAATCCTTTCTTAGTGGATACCTAGGGTGCGCCAAAGTTCACCTAAATTTTCAACTCCGATAATTGGAAATCCGAAAATGTTCTTCCTAACATTTTTCATCCTAACAATCACAATTCCTAACTACTCTGTCTCTAATTTTATAATTCCGAAGCATTCAACTTCATAATGTCGGTAGCAATAAACATCTGTTATACTTTTATTTGTTTTCCTATATTTTCTCAACATAACCATCTTTTACACTATTATTCAAAGTCATATATTTTTTGTTTAGATTTCTTTGTTTAGACTTACAAAAATTTAGCCAAAAAAGTATTATTTTTGCAAACCGTTTATTTTCTCGATTCTATCGTATAAAACACCTAAATGTAAGAATAAAAGTTTCTTGGTGTTTTTTGTCCCGACTAACCGTTTGTCGTAAAAACGATGTGGAAGGGATCCATAGGTTAGGTTAGGTTAGAACTGTGACCAACTACGCGCGAGCCGAGCGAGCGTAGCGAGCGGTGCCGCGGCAGCGGCCGGCGAGCGCTACTTCGAAATTGGTTGCGAAATTTTTCTAAGTTTTTTTTTCATAGTGCCCCCAAGACGACACTCTGACCTGTACTTATGTTTAGGGATAAAAGCGTTATGATAAAAAACAGTAGGAGTTTAAATATATTTACATTAATGATATTATTAATTACAATTTTCGGAAACATGAGTGTTATGAACATCGCCGGTAGCACTACAAATAGTATGAATGAAAACTTTAGGATGAAAATTTTTAGGAAGAGTGATCATTCGGATTACAAATCGTTAGGAAGAACAATTTCGGGAAAAGAACTTTAGGTGAGCCAATATGGACCCGGATACCTACCCTTCACAAAGAAAACACCCACCAAATTTCATGTCTCTAGGACCAGCGGTTTGGGCTGTGCATTGATATATCAGTCAGCCAATCAAGACATTAAATTTTTAAATTGGGGGATGATTTTGGAAAAACTGTGATACACGTATCTCATAATTTTATCTGAAAAGTATGTACACTAATTTTCAAGTCAATCGACTGCGAGAATAAAAAGTTTCATAGAAAATTCAACACCCCATTTCACCCTCTTAGGGGTAGAATTTCGAAAAACCCTTTCTTAGTGGATACCTACCCTTCACAAAGAATACACCCTCCAAATTTCATGTCTCTAGGACCAGCGGTTTGGGCTGTGCGTTGATATATCAGTCAGTCAGTCAGGACTTTGAATTTTATATATATAGATAGATACCAGGAAACTAGGCACAAGCATATAACTGCATTTGCAGTTCCTAATGCCAGCAGTGTTGGATTTTTGACGGTCGGTTCAGCACAATAATATTTGGGCATTAAATTAGGTGTCGTTTGGTATTTGTGAAAACGGACATAAACATTGAATAGGTACGTTGTTTTAGGAATGAATTGTTATTGTCATTTACTTAGTTTCATAATTGTTTTCACTACGGTGATGTCATCAAAAGGGACTTGGATAAATATTATGCGCTTACAAATAGGTAGTAATATATAATGTAAATATGATAAGGACATAAACTACGCATGGTAGGTATTAAGTTAGTCAGTAGAATAAAACAATTATTGTTAACAAACAAAGACTTAATTTTAAAGACATGATTTTTTTTCTGTGGTAAAGGGCAAGACTATTTACAAAAAAACGTTCTTTCCCGAAAGAGGTCCTTCGCAACACAATAGAGATATACATTCATATAATAATCGGATAAGATAGCCGTACCTTTCGTAGCAGTCGGTCCAGTTAGCACTGGGTAATACGATGCAATAAAAGACATGCAACAGTAGTGATCTTTTTATTTTGTTCGAATTATCTTCCTAAACGAAAAAAAGCGCTGTCGTTAATATTTCGTGGAACCGGAGTTTTGAACGTTATCTGTCTCAACGTAAAGGATTTTCTGATAATATTGAATAATATGCCTTATTTCTAGTGACATAAAGTACAAAATTGTAAGAAAATCGATGAGGTCATGAATCCGCTGTTCGGGCGTCACCGATCAAGTCTGTATCTCCGAAACTGGTCTTCATCCGAACTAGAAATTAATCAAGTGGAAAATTGGAAAATAAAAAATTGGAATACAAACATCAGAACAAAAATATCCTATGTATTTTGTCCAAGTTACTTTCGAATAAAAATGTGTGTTCAGGGTAAAACAAAATGTCAAACACAAGGAAGTTATGTATGTTGTAAAATCTTGAATCCCAGACTTTGTTCACTATCATAACAATCTAAATTAGAACATAACCAATCGTGAGTCTTGACTTCCGTCAGCCTTAGTTTAAGGGAATACCCGACGAAAATACATGTAATAAAATAATGTTGCCATACACAAATGTTAATTTCTACCATTTTGAATTTAAAATAACTCATTGTTCACTCTCTCACACTTTTATGTTTCTTTTTTTTTACTTTTTGTTGGTACTTAGTACTTATCATGCCAGTATTGGGTAATGAATAGGTAAGACATTGGTTGGCTTTTAGAAGAAGTGTTGTACTGTAATGCGGGAAAATAACTGTGTAGGTAATAAAAGTAGACAAGCAAAGCATTGTTTTCTAGAAGTCTGCAGTTGTGCCTGTTTCATTGGCAAATGCTTCGCCTTCTTTTAAATGGGCCTAAAATACGGGGTGTAAACAGACCCTTCACGAAGCCGTCAACCAAGCATTCTGTACATCAAACTAAGTAACTTTACGCAAAAATTATTGCTGGGAAACGACTTTTTTTTGGGGTGAAAAATTACGTTTTACGGTAAAACTCAATGTAACGGACTCAAAACATTGTGCTGATGGATGGATTGAATAATACGGGGGTCGTGAAGGTGTTTAAAGTAAAAAAAATACATTAGAAACTTGGATTTAAAAAAAAAACTTGTGAAAAAGTTGGTACTTTGACCCCCAATATCTCCGTAACTAGAAGGTTCCCAGGTATGGTCTAAAACAAAAAAATGATCGTAATAACGGGGAGAACAAGTACCTTTCGGCTTCGTTAAGGGTCTTTTTACACCCTTTATAACTGGCAAAATTTGCGTGTGTTCTATGAGTGTACCCCTGCCTTAGCCTTCGGGAATTACAGGTGTGATGGTGTTTTTGTTTATGCTGTTGATCTGTTGTAACATATTACAATAATGTTACCGCGATGGTAAGAAAACAATTATTCTGGTAACATTCACTCACTGCAAAATGCCCGCTATCTCTGCGTTCTATTTATGTTTTCATTGAATTCGCGCTATTAAACGCTTTAAGAGGCAAGCGTACAAAATAAAATACAGACTCTATATTTTAGCAAGTAAGATTGAAAATAGCTTAAGTATTGAAATGATTCGTCACACATTTTATGTTTCCATACACACACAGGCTGCGATTTTTTAAGGTTTGGCTACGCTACCACTCGGACAGTCTATCCAGTCTTGATATGCCTTGTATTTGCACGTCTGCCATCACAATCAGTCAGTGTTTCAGCAAAGTGATTTACGTATAATTTCACCTTTTTCTTATAAATCATGTGAGTACCGAAGTTTTAGTTAGGTATGCCTGTTTAAAAAAATGAATGTACTGATTAAGTGTGTTCTTATTACATTGTTATCGATGTAGTCATTTTGTCAATCTCTAAGCTAATACTATGTCATACATTTAAATGAATGCCTAATTAAAATAAAAACCTAAACTAAAGCACACTATTCACGCTTTGATTTGCAGTCCATATTTTATCGAAGCCGCCTGCAAGGAATTGATTCCAATTTCATTAATCAAACAAATAATAATGACTACTTATACATAACAGAATATATACAGATGTATAGGTACATCTATACATTTATGTAAGATACATAATTACATTTTCGTGAACGCGATTTTTTAAATAATTGTGATGTTCATCGGAAACCGTGGGTGGTTGAATGTGTTTTTGTTTGACGAGCCATGTTTTCTTCATTATTAATCTGTTTTACGATAGAGATTAAGTATTCTATTTATTAATGACGAGCTTCGCCCGGTTGGAGGTCGATAAATATCCTACAGGATCGAACTTGGTGTAATAGTTATCTAAGCAATGCAACGTGATACAATCATCGTAATCTTACCAAGTACTTGCAGGTAATTAGGTATCTAAAGTATGTATCTTTAGATATCTAATTACCGGTAGATAGTAGATAAGCTAAACGGTGTCCGGTGTAAATGAAAATTAATTTACGCATTTTTTTTTTTGACAAGTAACGATTGGCAAATACGCGAAGGCGATTGGTCACTTCATCATTTTACAAAAACAAGTTTGCAAATAATTCACTTAAAACCTTTTTACATATTGTACGCAATTTCCTAAGATTTCTACTCATTAAAATGCCAAAAAGGTATGCTTAACTAATAAGTTAAAAATAAAAACTTAGGATACAAGAGCGAGCGAAGCGATCTCGGGACTTGTGGCACCCCGACTCGGTAATGGCGGGCATCATAGTTCATCAAAAATCTAAATCAATTAAAATCAAAGCATTTATTTCAAGTAGTCAGTTACAGGCACTATTGGATTGTCGAAACAAAGACATCAATAAAATGAAGCAACAGTCCCAGTCACAAGGTAAAATAACCGTGAAAGTACTGTAGTTGCCACTCCAAAGCGTAGATCTCTATGGAGAAGGACGGGGCAAGAAACTCATGGACACTGTAGTAAGATGTGCACGTTAAGTCTCCATAGTAAAAACAAAAAAGACAATTAAAAAATAAAATTTATTAATTCAAAATAAGCTGTGGCAACTAAAAGATGACCACGACCATGAGTCACAAGACAACTGACAGCGCCTGTTCACGAACATGACGCATGCATCATCACCATTCAAATCAACCATTTTGAGCTGAATTAAACACGCGCCAGCATCAGCGAGACATTTGAGTGAGCATGATATGCTCTCTACCGCCGGGGCACATTCAAGTCAAGAAAAGACGTAGGTTTCCAGTGATTGATGGCTTTCTAGTACTTCGCTCGCTCACTAGCACCGCTATTTCCTTTGTGATAGGGGTTGAACTTTAGATGAATAAAACCCTGCTAACAGAAATAGGAGCCCCGCGCAGACCCCTCTGCATTTGTATTTTGGCGTAGTCAGTGTTAACTACCTACGCAAAAATATTGATATTTTAAATGTCCCTGAACTTTAGATGAATTTATAGTAATAAAAAGCATCGAATCTGCCCAAAAACAATTGCTACAACAAAACACGCCGTTGCAAAATGTACAGTGCTTCCCGTCATTATACCGGCAGCGCCAGGTCATGGTAGGCATTTTGCATTTGGGGCTGTCCATTAATCATGTGAGGCTCGAAAGGGGGGGGGAGGGGTCCATAAAAAATCACGAAATATCACAAGGGGGGAGGGGGGGTAAAGTATTATATCACGTGTACTTATTTTTTCGGCAAGCGCGCGATACTCAACCGAAAAGCGGCGTTACATGTATTTATTTTTAATCAAACGCGTACAAAATGTTGTTGTTAAGGTGTAGAAGAAGAAGTTGAAGTCTTGCTAATCCGTGGTCCGAAAATATTGTACATTAAATAATGTTCATGTACTAGTACAAAAAACTTTTTCGCATTTCTTTCATTATTTTTATGTCAGTCAAAAACAAACTGCAACCTTTCTGTCTACCTCTGAACGTTTATTATAGTAGTCTTTAATTTTCTATAATAAAATTAGATGATACTTATACCAGTATTTTTTTATAAATAAAAAAATAGATTCTTTGCAGGTACGAAAAAATACACGTGATATAGAGGGGAGGGGGGAGGGGGGAGGGGTAGTCTTAAACCTCACCACGTATCACCAAGGGGGAGGGGGGGTCAAAAAATGCCAAAAAAAACATCACGTGATTAATGGATGGCCCCTTTCGACATTATAACAACGTAATAAGGCAGCCGTTTAGTTTTAGATATTCTACTAATACGTACCCTCATGATCACTTTGTGGCTGGTTTAGTTTTTTTTTTATAAAATAATATTTAGGTTAAACGTGATTTTGTGCCGCGAAACATTTGTGTAGAGAAGCATTTGCCAAATGAATGTTTGTAAAGTAAGTGTTTATAAAATAAAACATTTTTTAAATAATTTGTTTGGCAACACTAGGGTCGGAGTGCCCGCCTAGTATTTCGGGAAATCGCCAAGCGGTTAGTCGACTCTTACGTGACTAGAGGGCGGCCTATTTTTTAGCCAAAGAATCAACATAGCCAACCAACGTACTAACGTAGCAATGCTGCCAGGCTTCTGGGCACTTTTCCTGTTGACAACGATGTGGACGAATTTTTTGACGATATTTTTATTACTATTATAGATTTGTAGTTTATAAATAATGTAAATATTCTTTGAAATAAATTGGTTAGTTAACTTGGATTAATAAAAAAAATAAAGTTTGTGAATTAAATTAGGTCACCGGGTAAACGGTGAGTGAGTTGGGTTGGGAACAGCTTTACCCCGTGAAGTTCTGTGGTGGGCTCTGAAGGAGAAGGGTGTGCCTGAGAAGTGTGTGCAGTTGATCCGTGCGATTTACAGTCGTTGCAGTACCCTAGTTCGGTCTACAGCGGGCACTACCAGAGCAGATTGGCGCAGTGGTGGCAAATACATGTTGGCCGAAATTGAGTAGAACCAAAACGGAGTAATTGTATTGCGATTTCGGCGGTCTCTCCAGTTATGTGTCTAACTGTATGGGTCAGAACACTGAGCTGTGAAAAACCATGCATATAGAGTGAGTGGAGTGACAGGAATAGATAAAGTAAGAAATGAGTATATTAGAGGAAGTTTGAAAGTGGCGCCTGTTACAGAAAAATTTAAAGGAAGTCGTCTGTCTTGATCTGGACATGTAATAAGAAGGGATGAAATGCATTTTATTAAAAAAGTCATAGATATTTATGTTGATGGATGCAGAGGGAGAGGAAGGTCAAAGAAAAGATGCAGGAATTGTGTAAGGAATTATATGAAAGAGAAAGGAGTAAATGATACCGTGACGTCTGATAAGGGAGAATGGAAGAAGAAAACGTGTTGCACCGACCCCAAGTAGAATGACACAAGGGCAGGAAGATGATGAGTGTAGGTAACGCGGCCGTTTTACGAACACAAACGCTCGCAACCCCCTCTCGACCTGTTCCCGCGCAGCTGCGCTCACCTGACGGGTTGCGGCGCCCGATTTTGCTACGATGCTGCCAAAATATATTGAAATGTGTGTTGATATTTTGTTTATAATTGCTAAATTACATTATAAATACTGATAAAATCATATTATCTTATCAGACTGACCTTGTTAGTACGCTGTAAAATATCATATAAATATCTAGCTTATGCCCGCGGCTTCGTCCGCGTGGAGTTCGCTAATTGTTCCACGGGATCGTAGGTACTACCGGGATAAAAAATACCCTGGTATGTGTGAATCCAGGTATAAACTATCTATGTACCAAATTTCATCCAAATCCGTTCTGTAGTTTTTGTGTGAAAGAGTAACAAACATCCAAACATACCCGTAAAACGGGGCCATGCGCCCGTCTACATGAGTTTCGAATGCCTATTTGACTCTTTTGGGGGATGATTTTGGAAAAAAACTGTGATACACGTATCTCATAATTTTAATTGAAGAGTGTGTACACCAATTTTCGAGTAAATCGATCCAGAGAATATAAAGTTTCATAGAAATTTCAACCCCCATTTCACTCTCTTAAGTGTGGAATTTGGTAAAACTAAAACCCTATCTTGGTGGTTACCTACCCTTCACAAAGAATACACCTTTATCTGACTGATATATTTTGAGATGAACCTTCAAACAAAAGTGACCCACCTTTTACCCGATGGCTATGAAACGTTGTTTGTAAACTGATTTGTGAAAGGCGTTTTGGTGAAACATTAGTGAACCAAGATAAACACAACACTCGTGCTACATTTCTGTGTAACTTACGAGTCGCTAGCAGACCTCATTTCAGTTTGTCCATAGCTGCGTTAGCATTGCCAATATAACCTCTTTTATATGAAACATCTATACCTACTTTTGCTCATTGCCATTGACAAAGGAACTTTTTAACAAAGCATTACCCGCCTTTATGTAATTAGTTTATCTACATTGCGGAATGTAATTCTGTAAACAAGTAAGTTTGTTATTATATGAATACATATTTTGATTCTTATAGGATCAAAAACCGCAAAATCTACAATTTAAATATTACTCATTGCTTATTGTTTTAAGTTATAGTAGGTATAACTTAAGACAATAAACAATCAAAAACCGCAATGAGTAATTTAAATGTAGATGTTACACTCTACATTTGATTTTGTACACTATATTGTAGGTATAGTGCGCCATGGTTGTCAGAAGGGCGCTGCTGGCATAATAATATTTATGTGAAATTGTCTGTAGAAATTGTATTGAAATTAAAAACTTTTTGCATAAAAAAGACTTACAAAAAAGTCTAAAATAGCTTTACTTTTGAAGTCGGTGGCCAAAATGTCAAAAACAAAGTTACCGACTTCCGAAAGTAAAGTTATTTTGGACTTTTTTTGTTATACATTTTTTATTTAATTTTACCATTTTTGGTTGTAAAATTGATTCATGACAAGAATTTGTGTGGTATACCACACAAATTCTTGTCATGAATCAATTTTACATTGTACAATGACGGAGTAAGTATTTATTAAGTATGGTAAACTTACTATACGGGGTGTAAACAGACCCTTCACCAAGCCGTCAACCAAGCATTCTGTACATCAAACTAAGTAACTTTACGCAAAAATTTTTGCTGGGAAACGAAATTTTTTTTTGGGGTCAAAAATCACATTTTACTATAAATCACATTTTTTGAAAAAAAGTTTCATAGAAAATTCAACACCCCATTTCACCCTCTTAGGGGTAGAATTTCGAAAAACCCTTTCTTAGTGGATACCTACCCTTCACAAAGAATACACCCTCCAAATTTCATGTCTCTAGGACCAGCGGTTTGGGCTGTGCGTTGATATATCAGTCAGTCAGTCAGGACTTTGAATTTTATATATATAGATAGATACCAGGAAACTAGGCACAAGCATATAACTGCATTTGCAGTTCCTAATGCCAGCAGTGTTGGATTTTTGACGGTCGGTTCAGCACAATAATATTTGGGCATTAAATTAGGTGTCGTTTGGTATTTGTGAAAACGGACATAAACATTGAATAGGTACGTTGTTTTAGGAATGAATTGTTATTGTCATTTACTTAGTTTCATAATTGTTTTCACTACGGTGATGTCATCAAAAGGGACTTGGATAAATATTATGCGCTTACAAATAGGTAGTAATATATAATGTAAATATGATAAGGACATAAACTACGCATGGTAGGTATTAAGTTAGTCAGTAGAATAAAACAATTATTGTTAACAAACAAAGACTTAATTTTAAAGACATGATTTTTTTTCTGTGGTAAAGGGCAAGACTATTTACAAAAAAACGTTCTTTCCCGAAAGAGGTCCTTCGCAACACAATAGAGATATACATTCATATAATAATCGGATAAGATAGCCGTACCTTTCGTAGCAGTCGGTCCAGTTAGCACTGGGTAATACGATGCAATAAAAGACATGCAACAGTAGTGATCTTTTTATTTTATTCGAATTATCTTCCTAAACGAAAAAAAGCGCTGTCGTTAATATTTCGTGGAACCGGAGTTTTGAACGTTATCTGTCTCAACGTAAAGGATTTTCTGATAATATTGAATAATATGCCTTATTTCTAGTGACATAAAGTACAAAATTGTAAGAAAATCGATGAGGTCATGAATCCGCTGTTCGGGCGTCACCGATCAAGTCTGTATCTCCGAAACTGGTCTTCATCCGAACTAGAAATTAATCAAGTGGAAAATTGGAAAATAAAAAATTGGAATACAAACATCAGAACAAAAATATCCTATGTATTTTGTCCAAGTTACTTTCGAATAAAAATGTGTGTTCTGGGTAAAACAAAATGTCAAACACAAGGAAGTTATGTATGTTGTAAAATCTTGAATCCCAGACTTTGTTCACTATCATAACAATCTAAATTAGAACATAACCAATCGTGAGTCTTGACTTCCGTCAGCCTTAGTTTAAGGGAATACCCGACGAAAATACATGTAATAAAATAATGTTGCCATACACAAATGTTAATTTCTACCATTTTGAATTTAAAATAACTCATTGTTCACTCTCTCACACTTTTATGTTTCTTTTTTTTTACTTTTTGTTGGTACTTAGTACTTATCATGCCAGTATTGGGTAATGAATAGGTAAGACATTGGTTGGCTTTTAGAAGAAGTGTTGTACTGTAATGCGGGAAAATAACTGTGTAGGTAATAAAAGTAGACAAGCAAAGCATTGTTTTCTAGAAGTCTGCAGTTGTGCCTGTTTCATTGGCAAATGCTTCGCCTTCTTTTAAATGGGCCTAAAATACGGGGTGTAAACAGACCCTTCACGAAGCCGTCAACCAAGCATTCTGTACATCAAACTAAGTAACTTTACGCAAAAATTATTGCTGGGAAACGACTTTTTTTTGGGGTGAAAAATTACGTTTTACGGTAAAACTCAATGTAACGGACTCAAAACATTGTGCTGATGGATGGATTGAATAATACGGGGGTCGTGAAGGTGTTTAAAGTAAAAAAATTACATTAGAAACTTGGATTTAAAAAAAAAACTTGTGAAAAAGTTGGTACTTTGACCCCCAATATCTCCGTAACTAGAAGGTTCCCAGGTATGGTCTAAAACAAAAAAATGATCGTAATAACGGGGAGAACAAGTACCTTTCGGCTTCGTTAAGGGTCTTTTTACACCCTTTATAACTGGCAAAATTTGCGTGTGTTCTATGAGTGTACCCCTGCCTTAGCCTTCGGGAATTACAGGTGTGATGGTGTTTTTGTTTATGCTGTTGATCTGTTGTAACATATTACAATAATGTTACCGCGATGGTAAGAAAACAATTATTCTGGTAACATTCACTCACTGCAAAATGCCCGCTATCTCTGCGTTCTATTTATGTTTTCATTGAATTCGCGCTATTAAACGCTTTAAGAGGCAAGCGTACAAAATAAAATACAGACTCTATATTTTAGCAAGTAAGATTGAAAATAGCTTAAGTATTGAAATGATTCGTCACACATTTTATGTTTCCATACACACACAGGCTGCGATTTTTTAAGGTTTGGCTACGCTACCACTCGGACAGTCTATCCAGTCTTGATATGCCTTGTATTTGCACGTCTGCCATCACAATCAGTCAGTGTTTCAGCAAAGTGATTTACGTATAATTTCACCTTTTTCTTATAAATCATGTGAGTACCGAAGTTTTAGTTAGGTATGCCTGTTTAAAAAAATGAATGTACTGATTAAGTGTGTTCTTATTACATTGTTATCGATGTAGTCATTTTGTCAATCTCTAAGCTAATACTATGTCATACATTTAAATGAATGCCTAATTAAAATAAAAACCTAAACTAAAGCACACTATTCACGCTTTGATTTGCAGTCCATATTTTATCGAAGCCGCCTGCAAGGAATTGATTCCAATTTCATTAATCAAACAAATAATAATGACTACTTATACATAATAGAATATATACAGATGTATAGGTACATCTATACATTTATGTAAGATACATAATTACATTTTCGTGGAACGCGATTTTTTAAATAATTGTGATGTTCATCGGAAACCGTGGGTGGTTGAATGTGTTTTTGTTTGACGAGCCATGTTTTCTTCATTATTAATCTGTTTTACGATAGAGATTAAGTATTCTATTTATTAATGACGAGCTTCGCCCGGTTGGAGGTCGATAAATATCCTACAGGATCGAACTTGGTGTAATAGTTATCTAAGCAATGCAACGTGATACAATCATCGTAATCTTACCAAGTACTTGCAGGTAATTAGGTATCTAAAGTATGTATCTTTAGATATCTAATTACCGGTAGATAGTAGATAAGCTAAACGGTGTCCGGTGTAAATGAAAATTAATTTACGCATTTTTTTTTTTGACAAGTAACGATTGGCAAATACGCGAAGGCGATTGGTCACTTCATCATTTTACAAAAACAAGTTTGCAAATAATTCACTTAAAACCTTTTTACATATTGTACGCAATTTCCTAAGATTTCTACTCATTAAAATGCCAAAAAGGTATGCTTAACTAATAAGTTAAAAATAAAAACTTAGGATACAAGAGCGAGCGAAGCGATCTCGGGACTTGTGGCACCCCGACTCGGTAATGGCGGGCATCATAGTTCATCAAAAATCTAAATCAATTAAAATCAAAGCATTTATTTCAAGTAGTCAGTTACAGGCACTATTGGATTGTCGAAACAAAGACATCAATAAAATGAAGCAACAGTCCCAGTCACAAGGTAAAATAACCGTGAAAGTACTGTAGTTGCCACTCCAAAGCGTAGATCTCTATGGAGAAGGACGGGGCAAGAAACTCATGGACACTGTAGTAAGATGTGCACGTTAAGTCTCCATAGTAAAAACAAAAAAGACAATTAAAAAATAAAATTTATTAATTCAAAATAAGCTGTGGCAACTAAAAGATGACCACGACCATGAGTCACAAGACAACTGACAGCGCCTGTTCACGAACATGACGCATGCATCATCACCATTCAAATCAACCATTTTGAGCTGAATTAAACACGCGCCAGCATCAGCGAGACATTTGAGTGAGCATGATATGCTCTCTACCGCCGGGGCACATTCAAGTCAAGAAAAGACGTAGGTTTCCAGTGATTGATGGCTTTCTAGTACTTCGCTCGCTCACTAGCACCGCTATTTCCTTTGTGATAGGGGTTGAACTTTAGATGAATAAAACCCTGCTAACAGAAATAGGAGCCCCGCGCAGACCCCTCTGCATTTGTATTTTGGCGTAGTCAGTGTTAACTACCTACGCAAAAATATTGATATTTTAAATGTCCCTGAACTTTAGATGAATTTATAGTAATAAAAAGCATCGAATCTGCCCAAAAACAATTGCTACAACAAAACACGCCGTTGCAAAATGTACAGTGCTTCCCGTCATTATACCGGCAGCGCCAGGTCATGGTAGGCATTTTGCATTTGGGGCTGTCCATTAATCATGTGAGGCTCGAAAGGGGGGGGGGGAGGGGTCCATAAAAAATCACGAAATATCACAAGGGGGGGGGGGGGGTAAAGTATTATATCACGTGTACTTATTTTTTCGGCAAGCGCGCGATACTCAACCGAAAAGCGGCGTTACATGTATTTATTTTTAATCAAACGCGTACAAAATGTTGTTGTTAAGGTGTAGAAGAAGAAGTTGAAGTCTTGCTAATCCGTGGTCCGAAAATATTGTACATTAAATAATGTTCATGTACTAGTACAAAAAACTTTTTCGCATTTCTTTCATTATTTTTATGTCAGTCAAAAACAAACTGCAACCTTTCTGTCTACCTCTGAACGTTTATTATAGTAGTCTTTAATTTTCTATAATAAAATTAGATGATACTTATACCAGTATTTTTTTATAAATAAAAAAATAGATTCTTTGCAGGTACGAAAAAATACACGTGATATAGGGGGGAGGGGGGAGGGGGGAGGGGTAGTCTTAAACCTCACCACGTATCACCAAGGGGGAGGGGGGGTCAAAAAATGCCAAAAAAAACATCACGTGATTAATGGATGGCCCCTTTCGACATTATAACAACGTAATAAGGCAGCCGTTTAGTTTTAGATATTCTACTAATACGTACCCTCATGATCACTTTGTGGCTGGTTTAGTTTTTTTTTTATAAAATAATATTTAGGTTAAACGTGATTTTGTGCCGCGAAACATTTGTGTAGAGAAGCATTTGCCAAATGAATGTTTGTAAAGTAAGTGTTTATAAAATAAAACATTTTTTAAATAATTTGTTTGGCAACACTAGGGTCGGAGTGCCCGCCTAGTATTTCGGGAAATCGCCAAGCGGTTAGTCGACTCTTACGTGACTAGAGGGCGGCCTATTTTTTAGCCAAAGAATCAACATAGCCAACCAACGTACTAACGTAGCAATGCTGCCAGGCTTCTGGGCACTTTTCCTGTTGACAACGATGTGGACGAATTTTTTGACGATATTTTTATTACTATTATAGATTTGTAGTTTATAAATAATGTAAATATTCTTTGAAATAAATTGGTTAGTTAACTTGGATTAATAAAAAAAATAAAGTTTGTGAATTAAATTAGGTCACCGGGTAAACGGTGAGTGAGTTGGGTTGGGAACAGCTTTACCCCGTGAAGTTCTGTGGTGGGCTCTGAAGGAGAAGGGTGTGCCTGAGAAGTGTGTGCAGTTGATCCGTGCGATTTACAGTCGTTGCAGTACCCTAGTTCGGTCTACAGCGGGCACTACCAGAGCAGATTGGCGCAGTGGTGGCAAATACATGTTGGCCGAAATTGAGTAGAACCAAAACGGAGTAATTGTATTGCGATTTCGGCGGTCTCTCCAGTTATGTGTCTAACTGTATGGGTCAGAACACTGAGCTGTGAAAAACCATGCATATAGAGTGAGTGGAGTGACAGGAATAGATAAAGTAAGAAATGAGTATATTAGAGGAAGTTTGAAAGTGGCGCCTGTTACAGAAAAATTTAAAGGAAGTCGTCTGTCTTGATCTGGACATGTAATAAGAAGGGATGAAATGCATTTTATTAAAAAAGTCATAGATATTTATGTTGATGGATGCAGAGGGAGAGGAAGGTCAAAGAAAAGATGCAGGAATTGTGTAAGGAATTATATGAAAGAGAAAGGAGTAAATGATACCGTGACGTCTGATAAGGGAGAATGGAAGAAGAAAACGTGTTGCACCGACCCCAAGTAGAATGACACAAGGGCAGGAAGATGATGAGTGTAGGTAACGCGGCCGTTTTACGAACACAAACGCTCGCAACCCCCTCTCGACCTGTTCCCGCGCAGCTGCGCTCACCTGACGGGTTGCGGCGCCCGATTTTGCTACGATGCTGCCAAAATATATTGAAATGTGTGTTGATATTTTGTTTATAATTGCTAAATTACATTATAAATACTGATAAAATCATATTATCTTATCAGACTGACCTTGTTAGTACGCTGTAAAATATCATATAAATATCTAGCTTATGCCCGCGGCTTCGTCCGCGTGGAGTTCGCTAATTGTTCCACGGGATCGTAGGTACTACCGGGATAAAAAATACCCTGGTATGTGTGAATCCAGGTATAAACTATCTATGTACCAAATTTCATCCAAATCCGTTCTGTAGTTTTTGTGTGAAAGAGTAACAAACATCCAAACATACCCGTAAAACGGGGCCATGCGCCCGTCTACATGAGTTTCGAATGCCTATTTGACTCTTTTGGGGGATGATTTTGGAAAAAAACTGTGATACACGTATCTCATAATTTTAATTGAAGAGTGTGTACACCAATTTTCGAGTAAATCGATCCAGAGAATATAAAGTTTCATAGAAATTTCAACCCCCATTTCACTCTCTTAAGTGTGGAATTTGGTAAAACTAAAACCCTATCTTGGTGGTTACCTACCCTTCACAAAGAATACACCTTTATCTGACTGATATATTTTGAGATGAACCTTCAAACAAAAGTGACCCACCTTTTACCCGATGGCTATGAAACGTTGTTTGTAAACTGATTTGTGAAAGGCGTTTTGGTGAAACATTAGTGAACCAAGATAAACACAACACTCGTGCTACATTTCTGTGTAACTTACGAGTCGCTAGCAGACCTCATTTCAGTTTGTCCATAGCTGCGTTAGCATTGCCAATATAACCTCTTTTATATGAAACATCTATACCTACTTTTGCTCATTGCCATTGACAAAGGAACTTTTTAACAAAGCATTACCCGCCTTTATGTAATTAGTTTATCTACATTGCGGAATGTAATTCTGTAAACAAGTAAGTTTGTTATTATATGAATACATATTTTGATTCTTATAGGATCAAAAACCGCAAAATCTACAATTTAAATATTACTCATTGCTTATTGTTTTAAGTTATAGTAGGTATAACTTAAGACAATAAACAATCAAAAACCGCAATGAGTAATTTAAATGTAGATGTTACACTCTACATTTGATTTTGTACACTATATTGTAGGTATAGTGCGCCATGGTTGTCAGAAGGGCGCTGCTGGCATAATAATATTTATGTGAAATTGTCTGTAGAAATTGTATTGAAATTAAAAACTTTTTGCATAAAAAAGACTTACAAAAAAGTCTAAAATAGCTTTACTTTTGAAGTCGGTGGCCAAAATGTCAAAAACAAAGTTACCGACTTCCGAAAGTAAAGTTATTTTGGACTTTTTTTGTTATACATTTTTTATTTAATTTTACCATTTTTGGTTGTAAAATTGATTCATGACAAGAATTTGTGTGGTATACCACACAAATTCTTGTCATGAATCAATTTTACATTGTACAATGACGGAGTAAGTATTTATTAAGTATGGTAAACTTACTATACGGGGTGTAAACAGACCCTTCACCAAGCCGTCAACCAAGCATTCTGTACATCAAACTAAGTAACTTTACGCAAAAATTTTTGCTGGGAAACGAAATTTTTTTTTGGGGTCAAAAATCACATTTTACTATAAATCACATTTTTTGAAAAAAAGTTTCATAGAAAATTCAACACCCCATTTCACCCTCTTAGGGGTAGAATTTCGAAAAACCCTTTCTTAGTGGATACCTACCCTTCACAAAGAATACACCCTCCAAATTTCATGTCTCTAGGACCAGCGGTTTGGGCTGTGCGTTGATATATCAGTCAGTCAGTCAGGACTTTGAATTTTATATATATAGATAGATACCAGGAAACTAGGCACAAGCATATAACTGCATTTGCAGTTCCTAATGCCAGCAGTGTTGGATTTTTGACGGTCGGTTCAGCACAATAATATTTGGGCATTAAATTAGGTGTCGTTTGGTATTTGTGAAAACGGACATAAACATTGAATAGGTACGTTGTTTTAGGAATGAATTGTTATTGTCATTTACTTAGTTTCATAATTGTTTTCACTACGGTGATGTCATCAAAAGGGACTTGGATAAATATTATGCGCTTACAAATAGGTAGTAATATATAATGTAAATATGATAAGGACATAAACTACGCATGGTAGGTATTAAGTTAGTCAGTAGAATAAAACAATTATTGTTAACAAACAAAGACTTAATTTTAAAGACATGATTTTTTTTCTGTGGTAAAGGGCAAGACTATTTACAAAAAAACGTTCTTTCCCGAAAGAGGTCCTTCGCAACACAATAGAGATATACATTCATATAATAATCGGATAAGATAGCCGTACCTTTCGTAGCAGTCGGTCCAGTTAGCACTGGGTAATACGATGCAATAAAAGACATGCAACAGTAGTGATCTTTTTATTTTGTTCGAATTATCTTCCTAAACGAAAAAAAGCGCTGTCGTTAATATTTCGTGGAACCGGAGTTTTGAACGTTATCTGTCTCAACGTAAAGGATTTTCTGATAATATTGAATAATATGCCTTATTTCTAGTGACATAAAGTACAAAATTGTAAGAAAATCGATGAGGTCATGAATCCGCTGTTCGGGCGTCACCGATCAAGTCTGTATCTCCGAAACTGGTCTTCATCCGAACTAGAAATTAATCAAGTGGAAAATTGGAAAATAAAAAATTGGAATACAAACATCAGAACAAAAATATCCTATGTATTTTGTCCAAGTTACTTTCGAATAAAAATGTGTGTTCTGGGTAAAACAAAATGTCAAACACAAGGAAGTTATGTATGTTGTAAAATCTTGAATCCCAGACTTTGTTCACTATCATAACAATCTAAATTAGAACATAACCAATCGTGAGTCTTGACTTCCGTCAGCCTTAGTTTAAGGGAATACCCGACGAAAATACATGTAATAAAATAATGTTGCCATACACAAATGTTAATTTCTACCATTTTGAATTTAAAATAACTCATTGTTCACTCTCTCACACTTTTATGTTTCTTTTTTTTTACTTTTTGTTGGTACTTAGTACTTATCATGCCAGTATTGGGTAATGAATAGGTAAGACATTGGTTGGCTTTTAGAAGAAGTGTTGTACTGTAATGCGGGAAAATAACTGTGTAGGTAATAAAAGTAGACAAGCAAAGCATTGTTTTCTAGAAGTCTGCAGTTGTGCCTGTTTCATTGGCAAATGCTTCGCCTTCTTTTAAATGGGCCTAAAATACGGGGTGTAAACAGACCCTTCACGAAGCCGTCAACCAAGCATTCTGTACATCAAACTAAGTAACTTTACGCAAAAATTATTGCTGGGAAACGACTTTTTTTTGGGGTGAAAAATTACGTTTTACGGTAAAACTCAATGTAACGGACTCAAAACATTGTGCTGATGGATGGATTGAATAATACGGGGGTCGTGAAGGTGTTTAAAGTAAAAAAATTACATTAGAAACTTGGATTTAAAAAAAAAACTTGTGAAAAAGTTGGTACTTTGACCCCCAATATCTCCGTAACTAGAAGGTTCCCAGGTATGGTCTAAAACAAAAAAATGATCGTAATAACGGGGAGAACAAGTACCTTTCGGCTTCGTTAAGGGTCTTTTTACACCCTTTATAACTGGCAAAATTTGCGTGTGTTCTATGAGTGTACCCCTGCCTTAGCCTTCGGGAATTACAGGTGTGATGGTGTTTTTGTTTATGCTGTTGATCTGTTGTAACATATTACAATAATGTTACCGCGATGGTAAGAAAACAATTATTCTGGTAACATTCACTCACTGCAAAATGCCCGCTATCTCTGCGTTCTATTTATGTTTTCATTGAATTCGCGCTATTAAACGCTTTAAGAGGCAAGCGTACAAAATAAAATACAGACTCTATATTTTAGCAAGTAAGATTGAAAATAGCTTAAGTATTGAAATGATTCGTCACACATTTTATGTTTCCATACACACACAGGCTGCGATTTTTTAAGGTTTGGCTACGCTACCACTCGGACAGTCTATCCAGTCTTGATATGCCTTGTATTTGCACGTCTGCCATCACAATCAGTCAGTGTTTCAGCAAAGTGATTTACGTATAATTTCACCTTTTTCTTATAAATCATGTGAGTACCGAAGTTTTAGTTAGGTATGCCTGTTTAAAAAAATGAATGTACTGATTAAGTGTGTTCTTATTACATTGTTATCGATGTAGTCATTTTGTCAATCTCTAAGCTAATACTATGTCATACATTTAAATGAATGCCTAATTAAAATAAAAACCTAAACTAAAGCACACTATTCACGCTTTGATTTGCAGTCCATATTTTATCGAAGCCGCCTGCAAGGAATTGATTCCAATTTCATTAATCAAACAAATAATAATGACTACTTATACATAACAGAATATATACAGATGTATAGGTACATCTATACATTTATGTAAGATACATAATTACATTTTCGTGGAACGCGATTTTTTAAATAATTGTGATGTTCATCGGAAACCGTGGGTGGTTGAATGTGTTTTTGTTTGACGAGCCATGTTTTCTTCATTATTAATCTGTTTTACGATAGAGATTAAGTATTCTATTTATTAATGACGAGCTTCGCCCGGTTGGAGGTCGATAAATATCCTACAGGATCGAACTTGGTGTAATAGTTATCTAAGCAATGCAACGTGATACAATCATCGTAATCTTACCAAGTACTTGCAGGTAATTAGGTATCTAAAGTATGTATCTTTAGATATCTAATTACCGGTAGATAGTAGATAAGCTAAACGGTGTCCGGTGTAAATGAAAATTAATTTACGCATTTTTTTTTTGACAAGTAACGATTGGCAAATACGCGAAGGCGATTGGTCACTTCATCATTTTACAAAAACAAGTTTGCAAATAATTCACTTAAAACCTTTTTACATATTGTACGCAATTTCCTAAGATTTCTACTCATTAAAATGCCAAAAAGGTATGCTTAACTAATAAGTTAAAAATAAAAACTTAGGATACAAGAGCGAGCGAAGCGATCTCGGGACTTGTGGCACCCCGACTCGGTAATGGCGGGCATCATAGTTCATCAAAAATCTAAATCAATTAAAATCAAAGCATTTATTTCAAGTAGTCAGTTACAGGCACTATTGGATTGTCGAAACAAAGACATCAATAAAATGAAGCAACAGTCCCAGTCACAAGGTAAAATAACCGTGAAAGTACTGTAGTTGCCACTCCAAAGCGTAGATCTCTATGGAGAAGGACGGGGCAAGAAACTCATGGACACTGTAGTAAGATGTGCACGTTAAGTCTCCATAGTAAAAACAAAAAAGACAATTAAAAAATAAAATTTATTAATTCAAAATAAGCTGTGGCAACTAAAAGATGACCACGACCATGAGTCACAAGACAACTGACAGCGCCTGTTCACGAACATGACGCATGCATCATCACCATTCAAATCAACCATTTTGAGCTGAATTAAACACGCGCCAGCATCAGCGAGACATTTGAGTGAGCATGATATGCTCTCTACCGCCGGGGCACATTCAAGTCAAGAAAAGACGTAGGTTTCCAGTGATTGATGGCTTTCTAGTACTTCGCTCGCTCACTAGCACCGCTATTTCCTTTGTGATAGGGGTTGAACTTTAGATGAATAAAACCCTGCTAACAGAAATAGGAGCCCCGCGCAGACCCCTCTGCATTTGTATTTTGGCGTAGTCAGTGTTAACTACCTACGCAAAAATATTGATATTTTAAATGTCCCTGAACTTTAGATGAATTTATAGTAATAAAAAGCATCGAATCTGCCCAAAAACAATTGCTACAACAAAACACGCCGTTGCAAAATGTACAGTGCTTCCCGTCATTATACCGGCAGCGCCAGGTCATGGTAGGCATTTTGCATTTGGGGCTGTCCATTAATCATGTGAGGCTCGAAAGGGGGGGGGAGGGGTCCATAAAAAATCACGAAATATCACAAGGGGGGAGGGGGGGTAAAGTATTATATCACGTGTACTTATTTTTTCGGCAAGCGCGCGATACTCAACCGAAAAGCGGCGTTACATGTATTTATTTTTAATCAAACGCGTACAAAATGTTGTTGTTAAGGTGTAGAAGAAGAAGTTGAAGTCTTGCTAATCCGTGGTCCGAAAATATTGTACATTAAATAATGTTCATGTACTAGTACAAAAAACTTTTTCGCATTTCTTTCATTATTTTTATGTCAGTCAAAAACAAACTGCAACCTTTCTGTCTACCTCTGAACGTTTATTATAGTAGTCTTTAATTTTCTATAATAAAATTAGATGATACTTATACCAGTATTTTTTTATAAATAAAAAAATAGATTCTTTGCAGGTACGAAAAAATACACGTGATATAGGGGGGAGGGGGGGGGGGGGGGGGGTAGTCTTAAACCTCACCACGTATCACCAAGGGGGAGGGGGGGTCAAAAAATGCCAAAAAAAACATCACGTGATTAATGGATGGCCCCTTTCGACATTATAACAACGTAATAAGGCAGCCGTTTAGTTTTAGATATTCTACTAATACGTACCCTCATGATCACTTTGTGGCTGGTTTAGTTTTTTTTTTATAAAATAATATTTAGGTTAAACGTGATTTTGTGCCGCGAAACATTTGTGTAGAGAAGCATTTGCCAAATGAATGTTTGTAAAGTAAGTGTTTATAAAATAAAACATTTTTTAAATAATTTGTTTGGCAACACTAGGGTCGGAGTGCCCGCCTAGTATTTCGGGAAATCGCCAAGCGGTTAGTCGACTCTTACGTGACTAGAGGGCGGCCTATTTTTTAGCCAAAGAATCAACATAGCCAACCAACGTACTAACGTAGCAATGCTGCCAGGCTTCTGGGCACTTTTCCTGTTGACAACGATGTGGACGAATTTTTTGACGATATTTTTATTACTATTATAGATTTGTAGTTTATAAATAATGTAAATATTCTTTGAAATAAATTGGTTAGTTAACTTGGATTAATAAAAAAAATAAAGTTTGTGAATTAAATTAGGTCACCGGGTAAACGGTGAGTGAGTTGGGTTGGGAACAGCTTTACCCCGTGAAGTTCTGTGGTGGGCTCTGAAGGAGAAGGGTGTGCCTGAGAAGTGTGTGCAGTTGATCCGTGCGATTTACAGTCGTTGCAGTACCCTAGTTCGGTCTACAGCGGGCACTACCAGAGCAGATTGGCGCAGTGGTGGCAAATACATGTTGGCCGAAATTGAGTAGAACCAAAACGGAGTAATTGTATTGCGATTTCGGCGGTCTCTCCAGTTATGTGTCTAACTGTATGGGTCAGAACACTGAGCTGTGAAAAACCATGCATATAGAGTGAGTGGAGTGACAGGAATAGATAAAGTAAGAAATGAGTATATTAGAGGAAGTTTGAAAGTGGCGCCTGTTACAGAAAAATTTAAAGGAAGTCGTCTGTCTTGATCTGGACATGTAATAAGAAGGGATGAAATGCATTTTATTAAAAAAGTCATAGATATTTATGTTGATGGATGCAGAGGGAGAGGAAGGTCAAAGAAAAGATGCAGGAATTGTGTAAGGAATTATATGAAAGAGAAAGGAGTAAATGATACCGTGACGTCTGATAAGGGAGAATGGAAGAAGAAAACGTGTTGCACCGACCCCAAGTAGAATGACACAAGGGCAGGAAGATGATGAGTGTAGGTAACGCGGCCGTTTTACGAACACAAACGCTCGCAACCCCCTCTCGACCTGTTCCCGCGCAGCTGCGCTCACCTGACGGGTTGCGGCGCCCGATTTTGCTACGATGCTGCCAAAATATATTGAAATGTGTGTTGATATTTTGTTTATAATTGCTAAATTACATTATAAATACTGATAAAATCATATTATCTTATCAGACTGACCTTGTTAGTACGCTGTAAAATATCATATAAATATCTAGCTTATGCCCGCGGCTTCGTCCGCGTGGAGTTCGCTAATTGTTCCACGGGATCGTAGGTACTACCGGGATAAAAAATACCCTGGTATGTGTGAATCCAGGTATAAACTATCTATGTACCAAATTTCATCCAAATCCGTTCTGTAGTTTTTGTGTGAAAGAGTAACAAACATCCAAACATACCCGTAAAACGGGGCCATGCGCCCGTCTACATGAGTTTCGAATGCCTATTTGACTCTTTTGGGGGATGATTTTGGAAAAAAACTGTGATACACGTATCTCATAATTTTAATTGAAGAGTGTGTACACCAATTTTCGAGTAAATCGATCCAGAGAATATAAAGTTTCATAGAAATTTCAACCCCCATTTCACTCTCTTAAGTGTGGAATTTGGTAAAACTAAAACCCTATCTTGGTGGTTACCTACCCTTCACAAAGAATACACCTTTATCTGACTGATATATTTTGAGATGAACCTTCAAACAAAAGTGACCCACCTTTTACCCGATGGCTATGAAACGTTGTTTGTAAACTGATTTGTGAAAGGCGTTTTGGTGAAACATTAGTGAACCAAGATAAACACAACACTCGTGCTACATTTCTGTGTAACTTACGAGTCGCTAGCAGACCTCATTTCAGTTTGTCCATAGCTGCGTTAGCATTGCCAATATAACCTCTTTTATATGAAACATCTATACCTACTTTTGCTCATTGCCATTGACAAAGGAACTTTTTAACAAAGCATTACCCGCCTTTATGTAATTAGTTTATCTACATTGCGGAATGTAATTCTGTAAACAAGTAAGTTTGTTATTATATGAATACATATTTTGATTCTTATAGGATCAAAAACCGCAAAATCTACAATTTAAATATTACTCATTGCTTATTGTTTTAAGTTATAGTAGGTATAACTTAAGACAATAAACAATCAAAAACCGCAATGAGTCATTTAAATTGTAAATTTTACACACTACATTTGATTTTGTACACTATATTGTAGGTATAGTGCGCCATGGTTGTCAGAAGGGCGCTGCTGGCATAATATGTGAAATTGCCTGTAGAAATTGTATGGAAATTAAAAACTTTTTGCATAAAAAAGACTTACAAAAAAGTCTAAAATAACTTTACTTTTGAAGTCGGTGGCAAAAAACTCAAAAAACAAAGTCACAGACTTCCGAAAGTAAAGTTACTTTGGACTTTTTTTGTTATGCATTTTTTTTAATTTTACCATTTTTGGTTTTAATATACCACACAAATTCTTGTCATGAATCAATTTTACATTGTACAATGACGGAGTAAGTATTTATTAAGTATGGTAAACTAACTACACATAATTAATTAAAAAAATATTAAATAAACTAATAACAAACTATAAAAGGGAATTGAAAAACTCCTCAACGTTGTCAGCTGGTATTGTGCCCCAGAGACTGGCGGCGTTGCCACGTTGTATGGCAACACATAGCCTCTGGCCAAGGTAAAAGCCAGCTCTTAGGTCACGGGAAGCGTCAACTAGGCGTTTCAAAATTTCCTTAAACAGGCTATGAGCTCCATATGACGGAGTTATAAGGTAACAAACATAAAAAAACAACCGAGTTGAGAACCCCCTTTTTTTGAAGTCGGTTAAAAACAAGATGGCGGCATTAGTTCCGAATGTCGGACTATGACCACGCGCCTAAAATAATGCGCGGAATTTCTTGCAAAACAATGCTCGTCTTATTCTCTACTCAAGTTTCAGTCATATCGGTAAAAACATTGCGGACTCGACCCAGCACAACGAATTTTGGCAGATATTGCCCGCATTTTAAAAAAAGTGTCTGAGCATGAACGAAGAAAGCATATGGGAAGCTACTGAGTAAGGGTACTAAATTCACCAATGTAAGTAAACACGATCAACACAAATTCTGCGTTCAAGAGTTTGTCATTACAATAAAATATTGTCAATTTGGCACTGACAGCTTTCGAACGCAGTTAAAATACTAGACAAAGGTAATACTATAGATACACTATCAAGTAGTCTTCATGCTTGGAGGGGGTTTTCCCTGCAATATGGAACTTTGAATAACAAATAGGACAGTGTTATCGTCGCTGATGTATGACTCTGTGTGTCGGTTTCGATAATTGGTAGGAGGCGGGTTATTCCCAGGCCGGGTCAGCGGTCGATGCATAAGTTGGCGAACATTCTCCTTTAATATAAGTAATATAATATATATTATTGTTTTATACATATTATATACTACTTTAAATAATAAACTTGCTGTTTAGACTAATAATTAGTCTAAACAGCAAGTTAATTATTTAAAATTGCTTGCGTAATTGTTGTGCTAACTGACAAAATGATAATAACATTAAGTGTAGGGATTGTAAATGTGCAACTGTCTATTATTACCATTTATCGGTCAAAATATTTTGTTGGGTAGGTAGTATGGTCACAGAGCAGCAAACACAGCGACACCGTGATTCGTTGCAGATCTTGGCGATGGGCATTTAATATCAAGTCCTGTGTGTCCTGTTGTTTGCTCATTATTAGGACGCTATTGAAGGCGTCAAACTCATTGCCAAGTAGGTACTGGGCGTCTGGGCCGACTCAATATAGATTGCGATCGACAAGCTAACAAGGAGAATAGGTACGGCAGAAGATTTGAGGTATGGGGAGCAAATTGTAAAGTTTCTCATACTTCCTAAAAAAGACGGGTTTTGTGTCTGGTGTCTGACGGTTGTTGTCGGGTTGTTATTTGTATATGCCCAATCTCGCGGCTAACTTTGCTTGCGCAATTTAGAGCTGAGTTCCAATGTCCATTAATTACGTGAGGGGGGGGAGGGCGTCGAGCCGAATCTTACCGAATCACACGAGGGAAATCCCCTCTGGGTTTCGGCAAATATCACGTAATTTTTTTCCCGCAAGAAACAGTGAAAACTTGCGCAAAAAGTAGGTAACAAATTAAACTCACCAGGCAAACATCCTCCTCAGGTAAATGTTTCTCCTCTAAAATATGGCAAAATCCTACACATCAATGGAAATAACGCAATCAAGCACAGATTAAAGTATTTACAATTTTTACACTTAACTACGCATTTTGATAAATCTCACAACGGTTAGTGGTCATATTACCAAGGGGGGAGGGCGGGTCGAAAAACCACCAAAATTGCCTCACGTAATTAATGGACGCCCCCTATGTGATTATTGGATTGAATGGATCACTGTGACCTTCTAGGAGCGGAGTACATATTCTGCTACTCACATCGATTGAATGTAAGAGAGTTTTGGTGTATACGTGCAGTGTCAGGCGAGATGAGCGGCGGCGCGGAGAAACAGGCGGGCGCGGCGGATGTGGCAGGCGCGGAGTGCGCGGGCGTGCACTTGGTGCGGCGCGGCGCGGGGGGCGCGGGCGTGCAGGCGGTGCGGCTGGGCGAGGGGGGCGCGGGTGTGCAGGTGGTGCGGCTGGTCGAGGGGGGCGTGGGCGTGCAGGTGGTGCGGCTGGGCGATGGGAGTCCGGGCGCACAGCGCTACGAGCTGGACGAGGTGGCGTTGCGGCGCCTGCTTCTGCGCCCCGAAGTGCGCGACCTGCCCGCCGTCGTGCTCAGCGTAGCCGGCGCCTACCGTGGCGGCAAGTCCTTCATCCTCGACTTCTTCCTCAGATACCTCAACGCGCCTGTGAGTATTGTCAATAAATTAATTTGCAAAAAAAAAGACAATCCAAACCTCGGAGAGAGCGCAGGAACTCCATCACCTAATCCCACCATCGCCTTTTGACTACCTACCGGACTACTAGACGGGACACACTGCAGGATAATTCGCACTTGATTGGGATCCCGACTAGTCGTACTCACCTAACCAACGTATGGAACTCTCTGCCAGCGACTGTGTTCCTTTCTTCCTATAACCCGTCAGCCTTCAAACCAAGAGTGAACAGGCATGATCTGGGGACGCTCTTTCCGTGGTTATCCTCATCCATCGCTTTTCCATCAGCCGTTATCGAGGTTAAAAGTCAAAAGTCAATATATCTATACTAAATGATTTCATTTATTAGCGTTCCAGTCAGCTGAGTGGCGAATGGCTGGGCAAAGAGGACGACATACTGAAAGGATTCCACTGGAGAGGCGGCGCCGAGCGGGATACCACCGGCATTCACCTGTGGTCGGAGCCCATCATCACCACCATGAGCACCGGTGAAAAGGTGGGTGACTCGAATACATCTTTCAAGCTAAAAGCACCCCGACATCAAATTATCAGTTGGCCCACCTCAACCTAACACACTTAATACACCTACCAGTGCCTACCACTCGATGGTGCCTGGTATTGTCGACCATTATTATTGTACTAGGCTGTCTGTTTTATTTAAGAAGGCGGGTGAGTCTTAACTATTGTAAAATTTTGCGTACTATTGTAAAAGTTCTGTGCAGTTTAGTGAAACAGAGTCATACGTAATCGTAGTTTCTGTTCCTCTGGTATATACTACGGAATCGATGTATTGTAGTGCGGTATATTCTGCTCATTCGTTCGCTCACGCTTGATGTCTCACCAACTTTGCTTCTGCTAACTGTAGCGGTGGGTACTTAGCCAACCACATATGGTTGTAGGTGGTATGGTTGTATTTAGTCTTCAGCGGCAGGTACTTAGCTATGTGGTTGCAGGTGGCCGTGCTACTGATGGACACACAGGGCACCTTCGACTCGGAGAGCACCATCGGACAGAATTCCACCATCTTCGCGCTGTCGACCCTCATCTCGTCCGTGCACATCTACAATTTGTCCAGTAACATACGGGAAGACGATCTACAACACTTACAGGTTAGGATCTTGATTAATTTAATATAATCCTCACAAGAAATTAAGTGGATGATAGTCCTTGAGATTCCCAGTCCCAATATTGAACCGTGTTTGTGGAAAATCTCTGAAAACGATGAGAAATGATGATGACCCTGCAGTAAATATTGTTATTGGTGTTTGGCAGCTGTTCACGGAGTATGGCAGGCTGGCGAGCGATGCGCAGGGCAAGGCGTTCCAGACGCTTTTGTTCTTGGTTAGGGACTGGATGAACCACTTCGAGTACGCACACGGCTTTAACGGCGGCGCAGAGCTACTTAACAAGAGGCTCCAGGTAATATTACAAATTATTTAATATTCATTCATAACCTAAACACGCTTTTTTCCGTGGGTGTAGAAACTACTCCATCTATTACAATCCTTACATCGTCATCTCCTTTTGCTTCGTCCATGTTCATACATCTGGTCAATAAGCCGGTTGGATTACTACCTGACCGTTCAGAAGAACTAATAAGGTTGGTATATCCTTGTAGGGCCTAGGGCGTTCCCTCCTGGTTTTTTCTCATCATCTGTTATAGTACGTCAGATATCTTTTTAAACCTTTTTATTGTAATATTAATTATTTTACCAGACGAATCCGAACCAAAAGTCAGAGTTACGTGAGGTTCGTGAGCACATTCGCTCATGTTTCGACCAGATTAAGTGCTTCCTGATGCCACACCCCGGCCTCGTCGTTGGAGATCAAAGCTTTGCTGGATGCCTTCGTGGTCAGTATCATTGCAGCATTTTCAGTCGATGTAACCCAACAACTTAATGAAATCGCCAATCAGTACAAGAAACTACGTATTAATTTATTGCAGACCTGACAGAGAAGTTCAGATTAGCACTTCTGGAACTGGTACCCTCACTCTTCGCTCCAGAGCACCTCACTCCGAAGCTTATCAACGGTGAGCGAGTCCGGGCTCAAGACTTGTTCGACTACTTCCAGAAGTACGTCGAAGTCTTCAACAGTGATGATGTGCCCGAGGCGAACACCATTTTTAAGGTACTTGGAAAGATAGCAAAATATTGTTTTCTTTAGGCCAATAACTTATTCAGTCTGCAGTTGTTTTAGCTCTCAACTCAACACAGTTTACAGTTTCGACCAATTTCAGGTCATCGGCGTACAAACATACTAAATCTACATTCAATTGACTTGCCAAATTATTGTTGAAGATAAAGAACAACGAGGGCCCCATGTGCGAGCCCTGTGATACTCCTAACGGCTCCAAATTTGTCATTTATTTAAAACCTTGGACAACAACCATTTGCTTTTGATTCTTCAAAAAGGACTCACACAAATGCTGTAATGACCTATCAATACCCATGCCTAGTATCTTACACTGAAAAATGTTGTAATCAACGGTATCAAATGCGTTCCTGTACACAGTGAACTCACCGTGTACCACCTTCACTTTCTTTTCTTATTACATTCCTTGTCCAATTCACATTCCTCTTAGTAATTAATAATAACAATTTTGTGATTAACTGTCATGCTGCAGCAAGCTGCTATAGGCATAAAAGCCATTACCATGTTTGATATTCTGCATAACGCTGACCTACGCGTAATAATCACGATGGTTATACAACTATTCTTATTCTTTATTGCACACAAATAAAAATATATATACATACAAATTGCAATAATATAGCTTATGTACAATTGCGAGCTTAACCCAGAATTGGGTTTTCTTACAGCAAAACAAATTTCGGTTGCGAAATTTGCATAAGAGGATATACCTATGTGCATTAACAGTACATTTTATTACTTAAATTAATTAATTTTATGAACTACATTCATACAATATAATATACGTAATACATACAATATATATAAGTATATATACAATATAATGCCTATAGAATCCTATTTACCTACATATTAATCATTTCAACACGAAATGTTCCTTTATTCCTTTCTTGAACACTTCTAACGAAGGGCTATCCCGCAAGGACTGTGGAAGTGAATTTCAAAGGCGCACAGCACGAACAGTAAATGATCCATCATACCGACTGGAGGAGTGAGGAGGGAAACTAAGGAGAAGAGATGATGATGAGCGACAAGGTTTACCTCTAGGAACAAGATACTCAAAGCGTTCCCGAAGATACGAAGGAGCTTTAGAATTGAGAAGAATGGAGAAGAGAAAAGAAAGAGTGTGACAATCTCGACGCTGCCGAATCGGCAGCCACTTCAGCTCTTCCGATATTCCGACACATGGTCGTACTTACAAAGCCCGAAAATGAAGCAGATACACAAATTCTGCAGACGTTTGAGTTTATTAAGAAGTTCCTCAGTCGCATCAAGAAAACAGACATCAGCATAGTCTAGAAGAGGAAGAAGAAGAGACTGAGAAAGAGTAATGTTAGTTTCAAATGGCAGGAATTTCTGAAGTCGCTTAACAGACCGATACGAACAAAACACCCTCCTGCTTACTACTCAGCAATGTGAACATGCCAAGATAGGTTGCAGTCCAAGAATCCTCTAAGTCTTTGACTTTCTTGGAGTAGGCTATACCGATACCATCGTACATAACAGGCGGGAGTGACTGATGACTCAATAAATTGACAAAGTATCTGCCACCAATAATGAGAGCTTGTGATTTTGTTGGATTAACTAACAGTCCAAAACGTTTAGCCCACTGACTGATGTTTTATTGATGGCATCGATGACTCCAGGAAGCTTTTCAATTTTAAAATGACGATAAAGCTGCAGGTCGTCTGCCTACTATCGTATCAATGTATGTAATTGTAATGGTCTTATACTCGGCGGGCAGTATTATATCATGGCACTCGTTCGATAGGCGACAGCGGACGCGTGCCTGTTAGCGGCGACGCGCGCGGCGCGCTCGGTGTACGCGGCGCGCATGGAGGAGCGCGTGAGCGGCGGGCGGAGCTTGTCCGCCAGCAGGCTGGCCACCGCGCACGCCGCCGCGCGCGCCGACGCCAAGCGCTGCTATGAGCAGAAGAAGAAGCTGGGCTCGCTGCAAGACGCTGACGCTCAGCTCAAAGAACTTAACAAGGTATGACTTAGACGATAACCACCTAAACTTAACCGCATGTGTGGCACTTATGGGGAGAATGATTTTTATTAAAATCTGCTGACCGAACGAATTCTGTCATCACAATACATTCTAGACAAGAGTTACTCAACTTGCTACATTTTAAATTTTTTTTAGGGATGGGAAATCATCAAATAACTCCTCCCGCTCTGGGTGGAGTGGGAGGGATTGTCAGACTTTTACTGACTAAAACCCATCCATGTTCCTTCTTTGCCCTTTGTGTTCCAGGGCCGTGGTATCTCTTTCGAACAGTCTCGCAGCCCCGGCAGGCAACTTGCTACATTGACTTACTTTATGCTGAATTAGGCGTCGCGCGTCGTACGAATATTTGAATTTAAAAAAAATCATTCATTAAAATAAGGGTCACCGAAAATGCAGAACTGACTCGCATAGCTACGTTTAATATTTGCAGGAGCTGGACGCAAGCCTGTCACTATACGTGTTGAACAACGACGCGATGGTTCGAGAAACCATGTCATTCGCTAGGCGGGCTTACGACGCTGCCGTGAGCAGTGTGTGTGGAGAACATTCACGTCTCTGCCTACACCCACGTGACCTGGGAAAGCTTCACGCTGAGGCTCTCCAAGAGGCGCTCACGCTTTTCGATGCAGCGAGAGATGTCCCTGAAGATGAGGAAGATGACCAGGGAATGACTTTAGCGCAGGTGAGACTTGTTAGTACAGCTACAGATACACAAAAGTGGTGCGACAGAAATACTAGGTAAGTATCCAAACTAATATTATAAATGCGAAAGTAAGTTTGTTTGTTACCTTTTCACGCCTTAACCACTGAATCGATCATCCTGAAATTTTGCATATACTTACCTACTTACCTTTCATCCCGAACAAAAGTACTGTTTCTTAGGAAAACAACAATAACTTTCTTATCATAATAGATGGCGCCACGTGTCTTTCGAATCATGATTGAATTATAATTATATTATTACAAGCAGAGAACAACCCGAAATGATTGTCAAATTCTAAATTAAGGCAAGCGAAGCCTTGGGCAAAAGTCAGTAATAAATAATTGTAAGTACGCCAAGTGCTTATATATAAACTCTTGCGGAGGCGACGTCGTAGATCTTTGCTATAGTTATTTTACGTCAGTCAGTAGTAACAGATTTTTGTATATCCCAATTAAAAAGCTGGGGTACACTACATAAATACGAAAAACTTTATTCCGACAGTCACAAATCCGAATTTTAAAATACCGATTTTCATAATTCCGAATGGTTCAAAATTCCTAATATAACAACTCCGATTTATCATTTATCCTATTTTTATAATTCCTAAATTTTAATATTCCTAACGTTCATAATTACTATTCTCAAAATACCGAGTTTCAATAGATCGAATTACAAAAATCCCGACTTAATGATAATACGAAACATTAAAAATACGAATTCCGATGATTAAAATAACGATTAATTAGAATTCCGAAATAAAAACGTCTTGTAAAACTGAATATCAAGACAAATAAACACATACCTAACCAACAATAGAGGGGATCTGATCCGTTCCCTGTAAGAAACGTGCAACCATGCAAACAAGCATACACCATGCATGTAGCAAGCTTGCAGCATGCAAACAAGCTTACACCATACATGCAGCAAGCATGCAGCATGCAAACAAGCATGAAGGATGCATGCAACAAGCAAGCATGCAGAATGCAAACGAGCATGCAACAGGCAGCAGGCATGGCTTCTGTCACGGCTCCGACGCTGCGGAGTTCCGGCGGTACCACGCGAGCTTATCGTCGCAGATGTGTTTTACGCTCACCACCGCAGCTTCGGCTTGCTGGCCGGCGAACAGCCGCGGCGGCGAGCGTTAAAACAACCTGCTCCTCAGCTCGCGGGCCGCCTCGCCCCTCCGCGCTTACGCGGGCTTAAATTACACTCTCGGGGTAGGGCAGACAAGACTACGTGGAGTCGGTTTTGCAGCGACCCGTTTCTGTCACTTACTTTTGCAGCACACCATTTTGACTTTTTAATTAAGACTATGTTTTAATTTTAAGATTCAATATGAAATTCTGCCATTTTACAAGTATGCCATTGTAAATTCGTACATATAAACATTCGGCCAAACAATAATTTTTATGCCTTAAGAATATTCGTATGCCAAGTGTGTTATGCCAAATAAATTTCGGAGCATCAACATTCTGCCAGATAGATGGAACCCAATTGAATCACAATCAGAATCCTAATTATAGCAGTTTATTCGAAGTATTGAAAATCGGAATGACGTTTTTCGGACCGACAACCCATCGAGCATTTGATACTTCGAACATAAGAAAATCGGAAAACGAACAAATTGGATTTACGACTTTCGGTAAAATAAATTTCGTGATTTCTAATAATAGACATTATAATTCTTAGGTATTATAAAATTCGGACTTTTGAAAATCGGAACATCGAAATTCGGAATAAAATATTTCGGAGTATTTGGGTGTTCCCAAAAGGCTGAGCATTTAGGTGATATGATTTTGAGCAATGAAATATTAATATTGCAGAGTTTAGAGCAGCAGTACGATCACTTGTGCGCCATCAATGATCAAAACAACAGGAACGCCGTGTTAGAGGCACGCGACTCCTACGTGACGAGCATGAAGCTTAAAATGGATCACACAGGCGTCAGCTCCGTCAAACTAGAAGAACAAAATCATCAAGCAATTGACCAAGCTAAAGCATTCTTTGACAAACAGCGAAACCACTCCACGGAGCAAGATGACGACCCCTTCGTCGAAAAACTACTTCAGGTATGTTACTCTGTAGCTTGTACAGCGCGTCGCGACGTCCACCTACGATGCTTAGCCAATTTGGTTACTTGCTTACGTTGGGTGCACGCTTAGCTCACGGCGAACCGATAAGCCGTGACAATTTGCAGTTCTTGTAAGCTTACGTTGGCCTTTAATGTCTCTTTCCGTGGTTTGTTTTCCAGGAAATCAGCATTTGCTTTGCGGATTTTGAAAAGGCGAATGTAAGCAGCAACAGGATCGCAATGCAGGCGGCGGAGTTCACTTACAACAACTACATAATGTCGGCGTGGGGCTCGCAGATGTGCTGTTTCCACCCGCGAGCGCTCAAAGATTTACATAAGGAAGGTGTGGAGGTGGCTGTCAAACAGTTCCTGGCTAACAGATCAGAGAATGCAGCTGATGATTACCGAGCAGCGGTGGTAAAGGTAAGTAGTATCGACTTTTATGTCAGATTCTTTCATACCAATAATATATCTGAAACCGAAAAGAATACTGCCAATAATAGCATAAACGCGTCCTGTTCAACTCTATCACGAAAAGTAGTACCCACACCACATAACTACATACCATTTATTTTATAGAATCTTGGAATCCGTTTTTACGACCTGGAGTCAATTAACAAGTTCAACAACGAGCAGGCAGTGGAGCAAGCCTTCTTGATTTACACGATGAAGATGGACAAGCACACGCGACCGTCAGTGTTGTCTATTCTGGTGGTGCCGTTCTTCGTCAAGCTTCTAGCGTTACTACCGGGATACCACGAGAACTCTAAGAGACTTGCGATAAGTGAGTTCAACAGTAGACGTCGAAGTTCCAGCTACTGTGACGACGCATATTATGATGATCTTAAGCAGGTTTGTTTGATGTCTCCTCGTGCTCGGCGCGTAGATCGTAACAAAACTCACCCTCCTCCTCCTTTTTAGAGTTCTGTTTCTAAATGGCAAAAAAAAACCCTTATAGATTAGTCCTGTCCGTCTGTATGTCACAGCCATTTTACTCCGAGACTGTTGACATAACACAGTTGAACTTTGGAGAGTACGTGTCTCCTATGAACCGAAAAAAAAATATATAGGGGAGGCTCTCCATACATGTAACTGAGAGTTGAAAAAATAAATATCTACGTCATATAACTGTGTGGGTGGATGAGTCTATCGACAGCTCTTGAAAAATGATATCGAGGTTCCTAAAATACTTTTTTCTTAAGGTTTTGAGAAGTGGTAAATGCATTTTTATTCTATCGATTAACGTTTACGATTTGTTTCATCTGTTTCACTTTGGCAACATGACGTGACCTTGTAAGGACGTCGCAGTTGATGAGGTTTATTTTTGAAGACTGAATTAGTTTGAATTGTCAATCAGTTTTAAATCTGATTTAAGGTAAACGCACACTTATCGGCGCCGAAAGAATCACTGCGCGCAACGAAACGTTCTTTCATACGTATAACGTTATATGTTTTTGTAAATAGAGTTTTTTGTTTTCAATAAATTTATTTATTATTTATCGTCCGATTTGGCGCGGATAAGTGACCGAGATTTCATGAAAGTAACTCTAAAATTCGATTCTTTCGGCTTCTTCGCTTCTTTCGGCTATGATAAGTGTGCGTTTACCTTAAATGTGCTGATTTATATGTTGAGAAATGGATAAAAATAATGTTAACATGTCAGACACGAATGATTTGGCGTGTACAAATATAAACCACTCGTTAGACGTTACTACAAAGTTATATTATCACTTTTGCTGACAGCTGTCATTTTATAATAACGCTATATTTTATGTAGTTACAGCAACATTCCCGAAATAGTCATAAAACTTTCGAGTTACAATGAAATCTTTTGTCCACAGAAAATGGAGGCGGCTTACGCTAACTACAGGAATCCTATTCTTTCAGTTTTACGGGAGTTGGGCATTAGTACTGAATAAGGACCTACATTCCTCAATAGACTCACCAGACAATATCTTCCTTACCTGGATTTCGTTAACAAAGAGTGTAATAAAAACTTAATGAAGCCAAATGGCACTTGTTCTGCCCGACATTACGATCAGTTTTTTCTTCTGGACCATACCTTCAAGTTTTAACTTTATCACAAGGTTTTTTTTTAAATACTACTTAGTTTTTAAAGTTAGGTATAGCTTTACATTAAATTACTCCATGATGTTTTCTATCCAATACATCCTCACAATGTTTTGAGTGCGTTGCACTGATTTTTACCGTAAAAGGTGATTTTTCACCCAAAAGAAAAGTCGTTTCCCAGCAATAATTTTTGCGTAGATTTATTTAGTTTGGTGTACAGAATGCTTGGTTGCCGGCTTCGTGAAGGATCCGTTTACACTTTGTATACAGTCCTTTAATAGTTATTACACCACAAAAGATTTCTGCTGGAATGTGGCCACTAGCAAGTCTGTCATAAAAAGAAAAGAAAGAAAGAAAGAGTCTAAACTTCCTCTTCAGGGCTGTAATTTTGGACTCAGTAATGTGCTATCCTATTTGAGAAGGAAACTTTTGCTCTCTTCTTACAGCGGAAAATAACAAACGGAGGGTTCAATTTCTCTTTAAAATTTTCATTTTCGTTTTTATTTTAAATAAAGTGATTTATGTATCTGTACCTAGGATTAAGTTAATGTTTATATTCTTAGTTGTAAATGAAATATATTATATTCTTACTTTCATAACCTTTTTGGATCGAATTCCCTTGTCCTTGTGTAAACTGGTAGAAATCGTCACGCTTAAAATCGCGTTATGAAAATCGCCGTGCCTTAACTGTATGCTTTACAAAATATATGACTTTATTTTAATATTTAAGTGTTTTAATGAATTTTTATTTTCTCCTTGTTAAGGGAAATGTAATATTTATTTAAATTAATCTCTGACTCAAGTACCTACAGTACGTCAAGATAGCGCTGTTGCATTTATTTGAGTTCTGAGTTTTCCCGCCTGCACAGATAACCTAACATAAAGTTGACAGATGTCAAACAATATTATTCCAATTAAAATCGGCATCGATTGATCGAAGTCATCGCTGCTTAATTCTGAAGTATAGTTAAAATCTAAGTTCTAACACTGACTTAACTGTTACTTTTGGTAACGTTTTACTATTGCTAGATTCACTTAAAAAAATACAAAAATAATAAAAACAACAACATGAGCGATGAATGAATTAAAAGCACCTCCAATGAGAAGAGTGCGGGACGCCTTTTATGGTTCCCCCACAAATTGGCGAAGAGGATTGGCAAAGAGGTACAACTCCGAGAGAGGTGGAAGGAATGGGGGAGGCTTTTGCACAGAACTGGTGTAAGTACACTTAAGCTAAACAAAACTATCTCTTCTGAGGAACCGAAGGTTTTGTCTGTGCAATTATGAATGAAGTTATGATGACGAATGACGAATAATGCCGGAAATTTATTGTGAAGGACGGCACGGTTGACATTATGTCGGGCATGAGGCCCGTTAGGGCGAATCAATCCGTTACATTATCTCCGGATGTTCTCGTCTAGCGAACGGAGAGTACTTGCATAGACACAATAACATTGTAGCCAGAATTCATCAGCATCTTGCTCTAAAAAGCAGCCTTGTGGAATCGGAAGTGCCGTACTTCAGGTTTTCTTAAATCGCAATATCACTGTGTAATGAATCGACCCATCATCACTGACAGGACTACTGTAGCCAATAAGCCTGATATAGTGGTGGTGAATCGATAAGAGCGGCGCGCAATGATTGTTGATATAACGGAGAGAGGAGTAAAAGTCGAGAAAGATAATCAAATCAAGTATTTTGACTATGTATCGCTCTTATTATTATAATGCACTGCTTTGCCTAGTTATCGCTTTAAACTGATTTATCGTGGTTTGTTTTATCCGCTTGAAGTATAGGAATGGAATTGGGAACGAATGAATAAATAAGTGAGAAGCGTAAAACTTTAAGTGAATTTATTTTAAATTATTTACAAAATTTCTGTAGACCTGGTTACATTCCGCAGTATAGTAATATTATTATAATCAGTGAAATAACTTGTAGATCATATTGTATATATAACTGTATTATTTATTAGCTTTTTATTCAGAAAACAATTTTACGACTTAGACAGAGTGTTGTAATTCCACACAGTAGAGGCCAGCGCAGACCGGGGATGACAGGGAAGAGCATTTTAACTTTACCAAATGTAAATTTATACGTAGCTATATGCATACAACGTAACAAGATACAGATACAGTGGTCTGTATCTTGTTACGTTGTATCTGTATCTGTATCTTGATACGAATTTACATTGGGTAAAGATAAAATGCTCAGCCCTGCCGTGCTAGAACACACTAGGCGCATTGTTGTCAGCCAAGTACCCGCAAAACTTGCTTTTAGTGTTACATTTCCAAAATTAATATAAACATCTTATAACTAAACCTTTTTAGAAACTTATTGTAACTATACGTAGGTATTAGTAGAAATTATTTTACAATTAGTGAGACCCGTTATAGTTTAATCAATAACAGATATAATATGTTACTTCGTTTTGGCAATATCATTTGAAAATTATCTATCTATATGGTAATATTTACATTAATACGATACTTACCTAAGCTATTAAGTCTTTTAACATTAGCTAGATTTTAATTAACAGTAGTATGTATTTTACAATAATATGGAAAAGGAAGTAAAATTTTAGTTTATATGGCACTTTGTGTACCTTTTATTATTAATGAAAGATTTTGTAAATAACTCATATTTGGCAATGATTTGGTCCGCTTAGCCAAATGAGTGTTACCTAGTTATACATACTTTTACAATCGATTTTACCTCGTCTGAGAAAATACTTTATTGGTACTTAATATTTTTATTTTAAGTATTTTCTCCATAAGGTTAATTTCATCATTCAATGTTGTCGTGAATACGCTCGGTAGTAACATTTTTTTTTTGGCGCCATTCCGTGGCAGTAATTACTTATTTACAAATTGTTTACGGTTACATAATAAATTACCGTTTCTACTATCATAGTTTTAGTTGATAATTTGTTCTAAATCCTGATACAAGACAGCACATTAAACGATTATCAGGTTTTATTGAGAAACTTGCATATAGTAAGTATAAGTATCTATTTAAAGACCGTAATGATATTTATTGTAATTTGGAATCATTAAATTACAAAGACTATAATTAAATGACTCCTCTTAATAGTTCATGTAACAATATAGGTATTTCTAGATATTGGTTTAGGTACATTTAGCACGCACCCAAATTATTGTTTCAATAACTTACATCTCCGAACAGTTCAAATAATCTATGTAACAGAGCTATGTATATCGTTTACACAAATTGATCATATACGTCATTTTAGAGTACCTACTATTTTATTTTAAATCCATAACTACTATTGTTCAACACTCATGAAGTGTTTCGTTACACTCGGGGATCTGTACACGCGGCACGCGACTGGCACCAGCGCGGCCGCGTGAGGAGCGTGCACAGTCCACGCGGTCGGTAGTGATAGTACTAGGTCCGGCGTTTCAAACGTCGAAGAGCAGCGCAATGTTGTGCTGCTCGGCGCGTCGCTAGTAGTGGTCGGACAGCGCGTGCGGCGACGTGGGGTGCGCGGCGTGCGCGGCGTGTGCGGCGTGCGCCACGTGCGCGGCGCGGTAGTGCGGCGCGCGCGCGTACGTGCCGTACGCGTCGTCGCGCCGCGCGCCCCCCACGCCGCCCGCCGCGACGCCTGCGCTCGCGCCGCCTACGCTTCCGCTGTATACCGACTCGCGACGCTCGTTCACTGCTGCTCCTGCGCACACAAGTTAAATACTCATTGTCATAAATAGTCCAGGTGTTTGATGCGGAGGAATGAGAACAAGAATGTGACATGCATCATCATGAATGTTAGTTGTGGTTCTTACATAAGAAAAAGAGAAAAGAAAGACTAAAGGCAAACATGATGGATCATGGATACATTGTGTGATAGATAATAGTGGTCGCGAGTGCGACTGCTGCTGCTGTCCTGGGTCCCATTCTCATGTAAGTTTTCAAATGTGCGTCCCGTAAGCTAGAACTTACCGGCAGGTCCGGATCGGATTCCGTTGGCCGTGCCGTAGGGTGGGTCCCGCTGTGCATTGTGCGCGTTCTGGTTGTGTGCGAGCGCATGGTGCGCGTGCGCAGGGGGCCGCAGCACGAGCGACGAGGCGGCCACCAGCGGGCCCCCGGCCCCTGTCACCGGGGCCGTCGTGCTGGTCGCACCACTCGTCGCGGAGCTGCCCTTACTGTACACCGACTGAGACCTGCAAATGTGAGTTTTATAAATGATTAGGAAACTTGAGCACAAATAATAATGCAAATGCTACGAAGACCTTTTATTTATTCAGTTTCCTATTTGTACTTCATGTGGTGGATACACAAGTGGAATTAATGCCACAAGGCATTTTCTATCAGGAACTTCTTTGTTAGGCATTTTAATGCTATACTGGCCCTGCTGTTGATCTCGATCTTGCTTGATGGAAAGCGATGGCTAAGGTCAACGTTGGTGTGTCTTGGTCTGGAGGTGGGTGACACTGTTATACAGCAGGAACATGAGTCATGAGATGCCTTTAGACTACTGGCTCCTTAATGATGAAAAGAAGTAGAAGAAGAAAATAGGAGGTATAAGTTACCTGTGCAAGCCATGGCGGGCTGGCGGTGGCGAGCGGCAGTAGAGCGACTTGGTGCCGGAGTACAGCGGCTCGGCGGTGTCGGGGCGCGGCGCGGCCGCGCAGTAGGTCGGCGCGTGGCGGTAGTGGTGGTGCGACGGGAATGCCGGCTTATCCAGCTCGTCCAGGTCCCGCGGGGACGAGGCGCGGGACGAACCTCCCCGCGAACGTCTGCCCCCCCACTCATGCAGCAGTGCTGAAGCCACCCCGCCACCCAGACCGCCTACCCAGCACACCCAGTGGCTCTCCCAGCGGGACAGCACGAACGATGGACCCAGGGACCGCGCGGGATTTAGTGAAGGCATCTGTGAAATGATATCAATACTTTATTAGTATGTCACCGTCTCTCATGGTTTCGCAGCATTATGCTGAGCGCTAGCCGTTTGACGTCGGTGTGGTGATTTTAATTTTATGTCTATAGTTAGGCGCAAATAAATAACAACACATTACTTTCTTTCTATCCCTGTAAGAGAGCCGGTCATAAATCGCCACGTACACCTAGTGTGGATTGGTGGATGGCGCCTGGCGGAGCTACTTTGCGTAATTGCATTTATTGCAATGCAGGGCGATTTATGTAGATTCAGCTCAATTTGGTGCGAGCTGATCGAGACTTCTCGTAATGCATAGGTACTTCTTATGGGTAGGTTGCGTCAAACACCCGAAACCTAAAGTGACGGTTTCAATGACACATCGCTTAAAGTTGCAAACCTACGCGGACATGAATTAGAATTGGCAGCAGATAAGTTAAAGAGGATGCGGTAATCACGATTTTTTCATGAAATAGTCATTATATGTATGGGATTAAATTGTATTGATGATTTGAATGATTATAACTCGGTAAAGCCATATTTGTTACGGCCGTGAATCATATTTTAATCAAAACACAACCTGATACTGAGCTTTTTTTTTTAGAAATTGCAAAAATACCTTAGGAAAAATTGATTTTTGCGGGCTACCCTGGCGTAGTCCTCCTTAACAGTCTTAATGGCCTGAACAAATATGTCAGCTTTGCGTTGCTCTATAGAATCCGTAACAAAATCTAATAGGATGCACGTTTTAGAATTGGAATGGTTTGCCTTGGTGTGCCCGATGGAAAGCTCTAGTTTTATTATTTAACTCTATTGCCTTCAAAATTGTAAGAAAAAATACCATTCGCATTGATCGGTACAAAAACACTACGTATAGTCGTCGTTTTGCACAGACATAATTTTTCAATGGACACATCGAAGGTATTGCGTAGGTAGTTATTTTTTTACGTACACACTTTGTTCCAAGAGCCGACAGATGGGCACGCAACCAGCTGTCCGTAAGGATGCTGTGCACAAAAGGCAGGTAGCTCGCTGTAATACATTCCACATAATAGCGCAGACGGCAAACAATGCACCATCTTGTCGTGCTACTCGCCTGGTACCTGATACCAGATTTGCTGAAGATTTTATGCTATAATAAGTTCATTTTATTTGCTTGAACGTAATGTTACATTTGCGAATAGGCAACAGATTCAATTCTATTTCCGTATTTTTCGTTCAGTAATGTCTTTTAATGGCCTATATAATAAATGGGCTGAGTGAACTTGCTGAATTACTGCCATTTAAGGGCCGATTACCCCATTGACACTGAATAGTCGAAAACGGCTTGAAACATACCAATTAGATTTTAAAGTTACCTAGGTTTATGCCGAAATGGTGTCAGATATTTATGCTGCCAGTGTGCTTTCACATATTTTTGTAATGTGGACGGATTTGTAGGCAAAGAATACTAACAGAGACAAAGCTAGCGGCACAGTAGGCGGCGCCGAGAAGCGCCGGGGCGGCTCCGGTCCAGCGGCGCTCCATGGCAGCAAAGTGGGCGGCTGCCACCAGCGCTGACAGCACCAGCTCAGCTCCCAGTCGCTCCCAAGCCGCGCCGGTCACTCCGCCGCCGCCGGGCAGCGATGCTGACAACCCACCCGCATAGCCCGGTACGCTCACACTGAAACAAACAAAACATACACATGAACATTTTGAAGCCTGAAGAACATTTTTGGGCCACTGACTACCTGTACGATGTCCTAATTATGGTCTAGTCGACACCTATGTCATAAGCTGAATTGCTCTATGTCTGGAACTCCCCATTTTATAATGATGACGATCGGAGCCACAGTGGTGTCCATTGATTTACCTAGTAAGACGAATCCTTACGTAAATAACAAAATGATAATTAAATATACTTAATTATGATGGAACGTTTGTCTTTACATAAAATACCAAGTTGTATTGTAGGTATATTTTTATCAGGATCGAAGTCTCTTGGCCTTTAGTTATTATTAGATCTGGCTACGCACTTGGAGTATCCCTTCCATTCACTGGGCCCTTAAGATGATTAATATGACATTTGCAAGATTGTACATTTACATGAAGCCTCTTACTTAAGTGCTGGGCGACACATCGTCGTATCCTACGAATAGTGCCCTAACGAACATAAGGGCTTTCTTTTTTTATTGCATAATTAAATTCGGCTCATCATACCACATATGACCAGTTCAACAAAACAGTTAAAAACGGTACAGGTTTTCAAATAATTCGGTTTTCTAAAAAGCCACAATTTGAAGCACTACGTTTTCAACAAAGAATAAAGTCTCAATCGCCGTCGCGCCTTCTTTCTTCGTGAGTAGTGGGGGTGCGCGGACGCGGGGAGAGCGTGCTAGTGCCGCTGGGTCTCTAGTCGGCGGAACGCGCAGTTTGGTGGTTACGGCGAGCTGATTTGTAAATAAATACAATTTTTGCCTATGCTACTAAGGTTTAGTCGTAATTATCAAATTTACCGTAATATTTTTTAATGAATAATGAAACGCCGAGGACGAAAGTTGGTGGAATTGATTGGAAAGGAAGATTATGTAAATGAAAGAAAACAGTCGAAGATAGGTAAATCAAAATGTTTTATAGCTCAAGGGATTTAAATGTAGAAATTATGTTTTGTTAAATTGTACTGTATTGATTTAGTTCAAATAACATAATAAAATCAACGAGTTTGTACTTAATTAAGTCATTTTAATTACTCATTCAATTTTCAATATTGGGTGCACAGAAAAAAACCCTCATGGTGATTGTGGCCGTGTTCTATGGATTGGCTAAATTGCGTATGTATAGAAGAGACGAAGCCCTAATTACATTTGTGTCTCTCTTCTACGTTCAAGTTATGTTTTTGACGAACATTTCCGGAGATAAAAAGCATAACGTAACTTATTGCTCAAGTCCAGCCCTACTTCGCCTTAACACAACAGAGAATAAGGATTTAAGGGACAAAATGCGTATAAAATATAAAGTTAATTTATTAAAAATAATCCTAGCCGAACCATAAGATACCAATACACAATATTTGAAACCACCAATACATATTTGTTCATAATTAATTTAATTAAACACAAAAAAGTGTCTCCTGAAAAGTAGCTATTATGCAGTTACGCCCCTATTCGTAGGATACGACGACATAGAAGATTGCTTTAAACCTTAACCTTGCCTTGTTTACAATTTGTACCACACACACATGTTATTGGTTAAACATAAAATTTTATTTTCAAGGGTCGGCTTAGCGCCGCCGAGAGAAAGAAATCAACAACCTGGATGCTGTTGACTTATCAGTCATACTAGTTTAGTATTCCTCATATTAAACAATTCTCCTTACAGATCTAAATACGATGAAACTTTTTGTTTAATTAAATTGTTAACGCTCCTATAAACGGCTTACGGCGAATTAGCCGTATCTCACCTTTATTACAGTTATCTCGTAAACATCTCCAAAGACGGCTATTTGCACATTAGATTTCAGCCATGCAAATAACATCGTCATGGTATGGACAAAGGCTTTCGGGCATCTAAGTAATAATCGTTTGGATCGAGCATAGAGAAACCTTTTGACCACGTGTAGCGTTCCCACAGCTGGGACTCAAACTCTCTGTAAGTTGACCACATGGGCGCTGTGCGGGTTAATGGTGTCACTTGTCTTCAATTTTAACCAAAATAAGAACACACAATTATTATTTAATTAACAAAGGATTATGTGAGGATGGGGGGTCCACGGGAAGCAGACGTGAGTTTATGTGTGTAGTTATAATTATACTTATTTTATTTAATTACATAATCTAATACGCTATAAAATCTCTTTCAAAGCGAATAATTTAATGATTGGCATAAGTCCTGCACGGGCTTTACAGCCCAAAGTTTTCGGTCAATCAAGCTGCGGTCACATTGACCAATACAATGCTGGGTTCGATTGAGGTCAACAATTGTGCAGTGTGAGCACGGCATACTACGAAATAAAGTCGGCCGTCCACTAAGGGCCCGTTCCTGGCTTTGAGCGATTCGACTTGCGTCAAGCGACAGGCGCGCGTTTCACTGGTTTCGTTTGTGTAGGCGGTGGCATTATGATCTGAACAATTTCTTTTATTTATTTTCTGCGCAGTTGCTGACGCAAAACGCAAGTAGCTTGAGCTTGTGGCTCGTGACTGAGATGTAATACGAAGAACATGCACGGTTCTCCACGTTGGCTGCGCGGTTCATTTGAAGGCCGTGGGTCGCACTGGACTAAGTTAAGCATCTGACCCACGACGGACGAGGAAGCGACCAGCTATCGACTAATTTCTAGAGATGGGCCGACTGGCCGACTAGTCGGTCAAGCCGATCATTGCTGTCGATGGAGTTCAGGAGGTATCAGCAATGTCTGTGGCGTTTCATGTACAGCTGAGTCACTCGCATTGAGTATATCATAAAACGCAGTCACCCGCCGTATGGTCAAAGACATTGGAAATCTGGAACTGGATTTTGACTACCAAAATGTCTCCGATTACTAAATTATATAAAACAAATTGTAAGGCTTATTAAAAATCATTGACAAAAAATGTTTTAATATCATTCCAATCACTTGAGCCGTTTTTTGCCGTCTAATCACCGACTATTTGCCGACTACAAATATGGCCAGAATGTCAGCTTTCCCGACTGGTCGCTACATCCCTGCTATTTTATCTCAAAAAACTAACGTATATCTCATACTTTGTTTTTAGTTGTTAGCTTTTCTCGCTAATCGCTAGCGGTGGGGCAGGTCCCTTAGTCGTGTGGGTTGCTGTGTAGCCGCGCCTTTACGGCCGTGATCGACGAGGTGCCAACTCATATTCATAGTAATAAGAGCAATAAAGGTCGTAAGTTAGTTTCCCTCGTAATACGTCACGTTTCTCTGCGACGTTTTTGTCGTCGCTATAACAATGATTATGAAGTTTCTGGGAGCCTGCCGTTTTGCCGAAAAGATTTTGACCAAATTTCATTACCCAAACAAATTTTAGCAACTTTTTTTTATACCATTGCAATATTTCGAATGATTTTAGTACGCATATTTTTATTTGGTCAAATTTTTACTTGGCAAAATATTACCAAGTATAATGTCATTATGGCATTTGGTCTGTACTCAAATGATTTATTACAGCAAACAATCTTCAGACAATAAACGTTTGGTGAAATGATTTGTTAAGACAAAAAATATTAAGGCAAAAATAGGGTAGGTTAGGTTAGGTTAAAACTGTGACCCCCTACGCACGAGCCGAGCGAGCGTAGCGAGCGGTGCCGCGGGAGCGGCCGGCGAGTGCCAGAAAAGACTTGCATTAATAGAAAAAAGAGATTGTTTTTAGTAGGTTACCCGGAACTGAACTATTTAGATTAGGATAATTACTTACTTATTTAAAAAAAAATGGTTAGGTTAGGTTAAAACTGAGACCTCCAGGAACGACTACATTATATAGAAAAAATAAATATGGAAAAAAACGTTACTAACTAAAAAAAAGAAAAGTTAATATTCATATTATTATAACCTGTTTAGAATTTGTCTTATTTGATTTTGCGTAAAACTGTTATTCCAACTGAAATATTTGACTAAATAAAAAATGTTAAAAGTACTTGTTGGTAAACAAGTTATAAGTTTAAACGTTCACTTCCCAAACATTAGGTTTGCGTTACAATTTTTTGTGAATAGATTTTTTGCTAAGTAATAATTTGGCAAATGAAATTATGCGAAAAATTTTTTGGGAAGTGAAAATTTGTCAAATGCCTTTCGGTCAAACAAGGGAGACCCAAAGGTTCTATTTCAGTATACGTATATCTATTGTTAATATTTTAACAATATTCCTAAACTACGATCCTTAAATAATTTAGATACGGGTCACTTTGTTTTACTTTGGTTTATTATTTATTTAATAGTTACTTATAGTTGACCAGCGACCCGCCCCTTCTCGGACAATTTTACGAATTGACAAGATATCGATAAGTTTAATGAATTTATCTTACATTTTTTTTTTTTTTTAACAAATTTTCAAGAATAAATGCTCTAAAGAATAGGGAAAACTGCATCAACATTCATTGTGTTGTTTGGAAGATCTGAGCGGACACACTGATGAACACGAAAAGTTACTTGGTTTTATAATAAGTATTTATAAAATGAACATTCTTCTTTAGATGATACTTAATTAATGGTGATGCATAATTTACAAGCAACGTAATACCATAATATCTTTTATGACATTTTATACTCCAACTAATCACAAAGCGAACTTGGCCGTGCCACTGCCTTGTACGGTCACGTCGAAGCGTATGCAGTATCTGATGATATTGTCCGATTTCAAACTTTAACGGCCGCGATATCTTGTGCCGACTTTCGTATCAGTTTAAAAGTTACCAACTTTAATGGAACGGGAAATGAGCCCCAGACTCGGGAGTATACGATTGTGAGCTCATTTTATTTTATGAATCTAAACCTCAAAGTGAGTAAAGATTTCTTGAATTTTACTCGAAATTCTGACTGCAAAGATAGTAACGTTACTTGAATTATGAATTTAGAATTTAAGTTTTTTTTTTGTTATATCGTGTTTTAGATATTATTATCCATACCCAACAGTTCACGTTTCAAACCTCACAAACGTGATTTTTAACCGATAATATCACTTAAATAACCTGTTATCCTAGACCCAACGAAAAAAATATAGGTTTAGATAAGGTTAGATATCAAAATACATAACTAAGTAACTATAATTAAATACAAGGTTTATTAACTAGTAAAACTCCATATCATTATGAGAGTGTGTTCTCGTCCTGTGTTGACTCAGTAGGTTTCAGTATTCCGTTAAAAATCAAACTAAAAGGCACAATTGGCAGTCTGCTACTGCAGAGCCGACTGCACTTACGCATAAGTGTGGATGTAAACGTAACTAAGTGCCGCCCAGATGGGCTTTTTAGACATAAACGACGTTATCTAACATACATATATAGATAAGCATGCATAAGCACACACTGAAAGTAAGGAAGCAAATTATGTTTATTAACTTCACGTGGAATTAAAGATAGAATGCCTCTGGAGTACTGTTACATTACCAGCTGTTATGCTCTCGGTAAATGTACCAAAAAAATAAGCATGAAGAAAGATAAAATTAAACATGGTTATCAATGAATACTAATCTTAGTCAATGTTTTTGGAGAAAGAGGAAGGTCAGAAATTTATAAAAAGCGTGTTGACATTAAAGCTAGACTGAAGAGATTCCGCTATACAGGATGGAAGAGACACCGGCGCACAAACGCTTATCACGTGTTCAGCACATCATTCTGAACCCCTCCACATAGAAAAACATCGGTGATTTAAAAAAAAAACAGCTGTTTCCTACAAACCTACACGGTCAAAATGTATGGAATGGTTGTTTTTTTTTAAATAAGCCACAATATCGTCAATGGTGTTCTGCCAATACAGACATGACGCTTTGTACTCAAAGTTTTTCGCCCAAAATTGGTTATGCAAGCCACTTGAGAAAACATAAAAGAGCAGCACACTAAACAATCACAAAACCACCCAAAAACTCAGCTAGTTTTACCAGTAAACACAACACCTCCTTTAAGTGACATGGGTCGGTTAACAAACAGTGTCCATATACTATTCTTCTGATATCTGTCGGCGGGAACTCAATAGCTATTGTGAGGCGCGCACCACTTCAAAGTTGTGCGACACTGTGGAGCAGTATAGTGACCACATCAACGCGATGTCCTACTTGCTGCTGACCCGAATTTAAGTGCTAACTATGTACTCAGGCAGTAGGAAAAAGAGAGGCTATGAAGTATATAAGGGTGTAGGGTACATCGTGAGAAACTTTTACAAAGCTGTAAAAGGAAGACGAAAAAAAAAATTAACAGTTGCATTCGAAATTGCGAAACCTACACGGTCAAAATCAATGGAACATCTGTTTTTTTGCTCGAAAGCTGTTCCAGTAGTCTAAAAGGTTAAAATCGAAATAAGTTTATTTTGGGACTTGATGATGTAAGTCATATCCTACTAGTATTATAAATGCGAATGTTTGTGAGGATGATTGGATGTCTGGATGTTTGTTACTCTTTAGGGCAAAAACTACAGACCGCATTTGGATGAAATTTGGCACACAGATAGTTTATAACCTGGATTAACACGTAGTACACTTTTTATCCCGTTAGTACGATCCTGTGGGACAATTACTCCACGCGGGCGAAGCAACGGGCATAACTAGTTTTGCGTAATTTAATCTTCTTGTAATCAAATTGATTTTTATAAAGCATTTTTCAGACGGATGCGATCCAGCCCAGTTCAGCAGTAATTAATCCCAGCAGAGGTGACCTTGGTGAGAGCTTGATTTCCATACGCGAATCCGTGACTAATAAGAGGTACTAGGCAATACAAAAGCTCTTAATTTAAAACTAAAATCATGTCTGGCTAGAGTACAGTCCGTATCGATACATAAAGTATCCAACAGTGTGTATACTTCATTATCCGCCACGTTGACTCATTATCGAATGAAAAGAAGCCGAGGCTGAACAATTTAGCGGTTTTTAATTAAAATGAGAAGTGCGGCGCCGCCCACCGGTTGTTTATCAGAACTCAGGAAATTAGAAGCCTTTTTTATTCTTTCATTAACGTTTTAGCGTGTTAATTAAAATAACTAATTAAAATAAATAAATAAACCTAATACTAGTAATATTAAAGACAATAATTATATTTGTTTAACAAACTTGCAATCCAGTGTACCTACTCACTGGATGCTTGTTTTGTCCAATATTATGTTGCCGTGCCCTAAGCGGGTTTCATGTTGGAACTTACTGAAATATATTTAACAACTAAATGTACACATGAATGCAATAAACATTTTGAGTTTGAGTTTAGTATTGAGGTTTTCATTACCTATTTTAAAATGGCGGTAAACATAAGCCATCTACCACTGAAAACCCTTAAACCTAGTAAAGAAAGGAATTTCATTTAAACAAATTAAGTAGGTACTACTATGTAGAATTACGATCGCTTTAGGATTACGAAACCCTTCATGCGCGAGTCCGACTCGCACTTGGCCGTTTTTTTAATTTATTGTTAAGTTAGTTATTTTAATTTATAGGTGTATTTAATTTTGTTTTGTTAAAAAAAATATGATTGTGTTAACATCTAACCTTACTTGAAAAAGGTTACTCTAGATTTTATATTCACATTTTAATTTAACCCTACAAATACCGTGTTACTCAAAACTGTTCTAACGATAGTTAAAACTTTCATTAAAGAGCTTACTAACATTTAATCAGGGCATTCGGGGCTCACAAAATGTATGCAAAACATGCACCTGGGTGCTGGGGCAGATAGTATCTATCGGTAAACAAATTCTAACGTCGATTCTAATGCCTTGCAACACGATTACGTATTTTTATCCAGCTTTTTTGTTCGTGAATATGCGTAAAAAAGATTTTGGGGGAAAATTAGAGATTTATCGACGATAAAAAGATTTAGAGAGCTCTAATTTGTACTTAGTAAGTGTTTGTTTATCTAACGGTTTGTTAATCTAAATAATCGTGATAGAATCAAATTAAATACAGTTCATGGATTTATAAAGCTGTTCGGTTTTGGTGAGCGTAACATTTAGTTAAATAGTGGCGTTTTTGTTAATTTCAGTAAAATAACTAATATTTCTCTAACTGTGGCGTAAAAAAAGGCGATATAGTGGTCGCCATTTTTTATTTTTAAATTTTTAAAATAGGAAGACGTTAACCGTTTAAGTGTTGTCTTCGTCTTCCTAATTTAAAAAAGGTTGACGTTTAAATTAGTTGTTTGTACTTTTTGTAATTTAATACTTATTTTTCTCAAACAAGTGTAAAGTACAGAGTGTTTATTAAACCACACAGTTACATGGCGGGCATAAGTCCACATAATTCAGTGAACGCACTCGATATGCTGATGATTATGCATAATTTATGCTCCCGAGGGGGTCAAGTAGGCCAAATGGGACAAGCGGGTTTATAGGGGCCGTCTTTTATACTTGTTGTCAATGGCCAGTAAATTGGAGAACATTCACACCTTATGTTGCGGCCGGACCCAGAGTTTTTTTTGCCTTTTGTCAGCTTAGGAAATATTTGCTTATCACTAAAGGACAATAGGCTTATTAGCTTACCGAATGTGTACTTTTCATAAAAAAATATTCTGTTTTTTTTTCGTACTGCAGTTTTGCCGCATTCATTTTTATTATTAATGTTTTCATTTTCATTTCGCTAATGGAAATGATAAATAAAATGTGTTGCACGTTTCCTTTGTTTCAGTAATGTTTCAGTCGAATGGCGCAGTTAAAGCTCATTTATAATGCAGAAGACAAACACCTCGGCGGCAACCACGTGGTGAAGTAATCAGCGTCTCCTAATTACAGCATCTTCGTTAATGATTATAAAACTGCATATCTTTATATTTCGGTTAACGACCGGTTTTTACAATGTCCGTAATAAAGACCCTGATTTAATTAACTTGTCTGCGACCATCAATTTATTGACCCCAAGCGTAATAAAGTAAGTAATAAAATGTTATCTTCGTGAGTTGAAATCTAATTATTTGTTTACGTTGAAAGCTTTAATATTTTCAGTAATAATTTAAATTAAAATGTATTTTTACGAGGCGATTAGCACAGAAACGTTTTTGTTAAGAAAAGTTTTGTACAACATTACATTATAACGATAAATTGAATTCCAGTTGGGAATTCCAGATTGATTGATTGATGAAGGTCACATTTTTCTAAAGAAAATCATTAGGTTCGTAAGTACTAAGTACCTATCTGGTCACAATGTACGACTTTTTATTTCATTTTCACTATTATTACCAATTTAACATAAATCTTTACATTTACTAACATAAAATCTATTCGAAATCATTAGTAACAAAGTACAAATGAAAAAGTAATAAGAAAAAAATATAAAAAAGCACATTGAGTCCCCTCCGGAGCGGTTAACAAGCGAACAATTACATTTAATTTACGGATGAGTTTTTAAAGTGCCCCAATATGGCCGTCTGGGGCACCCCGCGGTATTAAACCGCTATCATTTTGTATTCGGATAATCTACCGCGACATTTGTTAAAAAATAAATTTCGAGAGGGTATCGCGAACTGTTACTAAAAATTCAATTGTCCCCAAGTGCCACTTGTCATCCTACACTGTATAATCTGACAATTTCACCAATCAAAATGATTGTTGTAAATTTTACCCTACTGCGCGCGCATAGGGATCAGTTTAGTTATATATTATCGGAGGAAATGTAAATGTATAAAGCGTTTGTCGAACTCAATGTGCGGCGAAACAAGTGAGTGCATTATACGGTTTGGAGTACGATTTAATTTACTATTCAAGAGTTTCGTCAAACAGATGAATTTCAAAATGGATATTTTCAGATTTACTAACCAGAGAATTTATATAGGGTGACTGGTAATTAGTGACCGATACTTAAACACGTGATTGTAATCATGATAACAAACAAATTTTCAAAGATTTTTTTTATACACAGACTTTAATCACAACAACACAATTGCCGTATGAAATTCGCACGCGCGCGACTTTGACCTATCAGCTGTTAGCCGTTTAAAAATATGTTTCTTTGGGAAATTTGTTTGTTATCATGAGTACAATTACGTGTTAAAGTATCGGTCACTAATTACCAGTCACCCAATATAATACTCTTTGGCAATCGAGCTCAAAGACATAATTAAGTAATAAAAAAATCAGATATTAAAAGGATTATTGTCACCATAATTCAACAATATGATAAACGAAAGTATCCTAAATAAAGACGTCAACCATTTTTCCGACAATAATCCGTTTTTTAGCCAAAAAAGAACAACGGCTCAGCGGGCGGCGGGCGCGAACTTGTTACCCTTTGCCCTTTGTTTAGTTAACCCATAAAGAAAACAACAGTGTTTTAACCCTTAAGTTAACCCTTTGCGCCACATGTCGTCACACAGTGGTCGTGCGAAACCGCGAATCAACTCAATAGGAAGAAGAACTCATGCTGTGCGAAAGATAGTTACCATTACAATTCCAACCTTATTCCAAAGGCATAAAGTTTATGCGTAGATAGTTGTACTCATTTAGAATAGGCACAATAATCGTTGTGCGAAAACGGTGAAATATGTGGAGTGTATTTTTACGTGTATTGTGTCCGCAATGGGGTTTTTATTGCAAATGTCTGCGCGCGCATTAGTCGGATTGTTAGCCGAGGATGCTGCATATGGTGCGTCTGTTATTATTTTTGTGGGCTTGATATTGTTTTGTATTATTGTTATAAATAATCCCGGTCCCGGATGAGGTCCTGGGTTCGATTCCAAGGTTGGGCAAAGTGTAAGTGGGCTTTTCCATCAGGATTTTATCAGCCTGGGTTTACACGCTCGGTTGATGGCAATAAGATCGCGCCCTATTACATGGGACTTAAAACATAACTAGCGAAGCGAAATTTGGGTCTATTATTAGGTACACCTCTGCCTAACCCTTGGCCTTTGGACATTCCAGGCGTGATGTTAAGTTTGTTTTATTATTCCCACCGGCATTCCCGTTCTTTTTTAAATGTAGATCTAATTCCGTGAATTCTAAAAGGTCGGGTAATAATCCGAAAAGGTATTGAAACAACGGAATCTATACAGCACTCTCTGGAGAGTTGAATTAAAAGTTTCCTTTATAGCTAAATGAAATACTCGCAGTTTCGCTGAGCAATCCATCTGTTCCAGAGCAGAGGAACAAAGTTCTTCAGACTCCTCACCGTGCAGCTTTGTATCCATTCTGTTTTATAGATCGTTACTTCTAACGTCGAATCTTGAGGTATTAGGGAAAAGGTTTTAGTGCCGAAACCCTTTAATTTCCTACTTTTAATTAGGGTCCGGCGTGATAACGTCCTCCGGCCCGGAACGCGTGCCGATAAGTGCCGGAGAGGTACGTTTCCTTATCGTTAGTGACAATTCAACGCGAAATGTGGCTTTTGTTTTAGTTACTCGTGAAAGTTATCATTGATGTCATAAATTAGATATTCCTGAGAGGACCAGCGAACATGAACATTTTAGAATTTCAAATCGTTTCAAATTTTGAAAATTGTAATCTTTATAGTTATTACTATCTTTTATGTTGCACCTGCTATGTTTAGTTTAAAATGCTTCAGGCATACAGTCGGCCTGTGTTCAATTGTTTTTTTACGTGTGCAATAAGTTTAAATAAATATATAAGGTGGAAACGACATCATCATCATAATCTGCCTAGCCTTTTCTCAACTATATTGGTCAGGACAGTCTAACCGGACCAGTAGCTGAAAACCAGTATTTTACATGGAGCGACTGCCTATCTGACCTCCGTGGTGGAGGTCAGAAAAAAAACAACCACAACGTGGAAAGGATACCGACGCTAAAACGGTTAAGTACCAGTTATTCGGTACATAAAATTGAACCCCCTTACATAGAAATTTTTCATTGGTAATTTAAAAAAAACAGCTGTTCCATATATTTTCCCTTCAGGGTGGAAGTGGAATAAAATTAATTTCCATATAATACTTATTCTTCTTTGCGTAAAATAATGAACACAGTGTACTTTATAATGCATTTTAAAACTAGCCCACTAAGTAGCCTTTTAAAGGCAAACAATTTATTAAACCTCCATCAGGAAGCTTGTTTGAATTCAGCAGCCCAGTTAAAATATGAGAGTTTCAAACAAGTCGAGGAATGTTTTTCATTCTATTAACTCCGAGATTTTTTACAAACTCCGCACTTTGCTACTTCGCTAAGTTCCTCGGCCAGTTTTTTTTATTAACTGGTTTTTATAAGGTCTAGACTTTAGATGTAGGTCTTGATAGAAGAGAAGAAACTTTGACTTCACGTTTTAAATTATATTTGCGAAAAAAAATGTCATCATGCAATTTTTTTTTTGATCGGACCCGAATTAATAAAGATCTTGGTTGTGTAGGAGTTTAACAAAACAAAAAACAGAATAACAAGGCCCAGCGAAACATGGTTTGAAGAGCAAAAACATTCGGCAAAAATTACAGTGTATATTTAAAGTCACCACGACAAAACTATGAAAACAATACGGTAATCAAATATAAATAGACACTATAAATTAATCAACAAGAATAACACACCTACTGTTACAATTGATTAAATATTAAAGTTGATTTATGTGCCACATACTAGCAAAAAGCACATGAAATAGTTCCATAATTAGCACAGTGACAGTTTGCCAGAGCTGCCAGTCTACTAATTGCCACCGTAATCACTTCACTTGACAGGTAGATTAGGGATGGCAACATGGCAATACTATCTACGTGCTGAATAAGGCCCACGTACCGATAATAATATGAATAAGCCAGTAAACTTGGGCCACTGAAAGAAAATTTAATATTCGAGAACTTATTCCTAGCAGTAAGGTCAACGGCTACGAAGTTACAGTTATTACTGACGGGGACGAAATAAAACTGAAACATAATAAAGCTCGTAAACTGAAATTTACACTTTGCATAAAAAAGACGATCGGCAGCTGTGTCACTTGAATTATGAGTTCCGTCAATCATATTATGAATAGTAGATATCGACACCCATAACCTCTGTAAAGTTTCACCAGTGTTTATTAATAACTAGGGACCCGCCCCGGCTTTGTACGGGTAGTGCACAATTATTGTCATATTTCAACCAATTTACACAAAACCTTGATAAATTATATACCTAAACCTTTCTCATGAATTACTCTATCTATTGCTGAAAACCGCATGAAAATCCGTTCAGTAGTTTTTTAGTTTATCGCGAACAGATAGACAAACAGACGCGGCGTAGGACTTTGTTTTATAATATGTAGTGATAAATAATAATTTATTTTATTTAACAAGACTAGAAAGATATCCGCTGTTTAAATAACTTAACTCTTAGCCTATGTTAGTCCCTACTTAATATCTAAAACAGATCGGGTACGATTTGTTAGCGTTATTTAGTTCACAAACTTGCAGACAAAACAAACCTATGAAGTGAAAACAAACATGTCGTCGGCACACTCTCACATCCGTATCCGCACGCGATTAACTGGAGTGTAAGATATTCCCAGCAAGCGCATTGTAGACTATAACATACTGGGTACTCTTAAATCTGTGAGGACTATGCGGTGGCTCACGGCCTCAGGTATAATGCGACCAAGAGCGAACTATTGGTTTTCAAAGCGGGTAACAAATGTTATGATACTGTCCCACCAGTCACCTTGGGGGGCGCTCAGCTTTCCAGGGTCACGAAGTTCAAGTACCTGGGGCATTGGGTCACCGATAGTCTGTCCGACGATGTGGACGTGGAGAGGGAACGCAGAGCATTGGCAGTTCGATGTAACATGCTGGCTCGTAGGTTTGCACGTTGTACTAGGGAGGTGAAAATTACACTCTTTAGAGCGTATTGCCAATCTATGTACACGTGTGCCCTATGGGTCAGCTATACAAAAAGCTCGTACAATGCTCTGCGAGTCCAATACAATAACGCCTTCAGAGTTATGTTGGGGCTGCCGCGCTTTTGCAGTGCATCGGGGATGTTCGCGGAGAACGGCGTACCAGATTTTTACGCACTGATGCGGACACGGATAGCATCCTTGATGCGGCGAGTGCGCGACAGCTCCAACAGCTTGGTGGCTATAGTAGCCGACAGGATGGATAGTCCAATGATGTGGAAATGGATGACCAGTCATCGTGCGTCATTCCAATATTTAAAATAAGTTTGTTTTAGTGTATTTTTTGTGTAGAGTGTGTTTTCATGTATTGATATTGATGTTTTGTGTATAAAATTGTAATGTGTGTTTGTTTATGGACTTATGGTCTGAAATAAATTTTTATTATTATTATTATTATTAAATCCTCTTAGAAAGTAACTTATGGCGTTAATGAAAATTGACTACCGAGGTAAAGTGCTTACCAATGTTTTTGAAGTTAAACCATGGGTTTAAAAGTTTATGAAAACAAAGGAGACTGGTAAAGTTGATGGTTATTAGATCACAATGCATTATGTTGATTCAGTTTATATGGATGATGTGTTACTGTTCATAATTGAGTGTTTACGGACTACACACAATGCATCTATCCATAAAGTTGCTTGTTCTAGATTGATATTCCTCTTTACAGACTTAGGATGACCGGTCGGTTCCATTTAGACAACATCCTTACTAATATTACAAATGCGAAAGTAAGTTTGTTTGTTTGTTACCTTTTCACGCTTAAACTATTGAACAGATTATCCTGAAATTTTGCATATAAGTTTTCAGGTATATAGAAACGGACATAAGCTACCTTTTATCCCGAAAAAAGTACTGTTCCCGAAGAAAACAACAATAACGTTCTTATGACAATAGATGGCGCCACGTGTCTTTCGAATCATGATAGAATTATATTCCAACCCGAATTGATGAGAGAAGCCGCGGGCAAAAGATAGTAGTATTATAAAAAGTTATTGTATCGGTAAATAATATCTTTTGCAAACTGAATGGAACTCGTAATAATTGTGATGCATCAATTTACGGCTGCCAAAGTTATAGATCGATTATCTAGAGGGTAGCGTGTGGGGATTTAACCCTTCCTATGTTGATATTATAAATAAATATTAATATAACATTTGTTTTATAAATGTGTCTTGTGTTGCTTTTGAATAAAAGCATGATTGTTCTATAAATCACTGAATAAGATCATAAAACTTTTTTGTTTTTGATTAAGACCCTAATTTTGTCTCTCATCTTGCGAATGATTACTACATACCTACATAGTTAACACGTGCTGTTATAAGTCAACCTGTATGACGGGGATCGGAACTGTTTCTCCTAAACACAGGTTATTTTGTAGCCTAACTAGGAGAGAAGTACGGCACCCACTAATTAGATTAGAAACTATTTGCTTGTGCTTTATCGTATACTACTTTGCTATGTAATCTAGTCCTAGTTCGACAATAAATCTTTATTTATTTATTATTTATTTACAGAAATAGTTATTATTTTTTGGCCGTAGCTCTTAAAAAATATAAATCTAACTCTATTTGTTCCGTACCAACGAAAGCTAACCTACATTTCGTTGGTAATGCCACTAATTTCAACTTATATTTATGTAACATATCATCAACGTCTTGTATGTATCCGATTGTATAACCCAGGCTCCTTGGTTCATCGCTAAGGTTAGTGCTTCATAGGAGGTGATTAGTAAATGAGTGATTATGGATTATATCGGACGGGCGACCGGCAGTGACCACCTGTGCAGTATTATAACGATATTACGTATACTAAACACGATCGCCTGCTAGGAGTATATTAGGTCATAAAACCGTGCACCAGGATATATTATTAATTCATGATTTTGCTAATATGTACATGGTTACTAGGAGGCGACCAAAAGTTGAGTTGGTATGATTAGCTTACAATAGTATCGGCCAGTCAGCCCCTAACTAGATCGTATTTATCAGTAGCGAAGGGTCAATTTTTGTAAGAGGTAAGCCGCGGACATTTCTTTAATGTGATGATATTATTTGTCGATATAAAACTGACTGTGCCATTTTTCAAAGGGAATCCGGTAGGAATTGAGTTGTATGAAACCTTCGCCTCTGGTATTTATCTTAACGCTTCGGGTAAGATTTCCAAGGTAGAGATAGACAGGTGTGGATGCTGTAGGTGTGTATTAATGTGTTGCGTGTGGTTATAGACTTATAGTTATATCTATCTTCCACATTTTCAATTTATTTATTTACTAGCATTTGCCCGCGGCTTCGCTCGCGTTAATTTAGAAGTTAACAATCAATTCGGGTTGTACTCTGCTTGTAATCATTCAATCATGATTCGAAAAGCACGTGGCACCATCTATTGTCGTTAAAAACCTTATTGTTATTTACCTCGGGAACAGAACTTTTTTTGGGGATAAAAGATACTCTATGTCCGTTTCTGTATACCTGACAACGTATATGCAAAATTTCAGGATGATCGATTCAGCGGTTTAGGCGTGAAAAGGTAACAAACAAACAAACAAACTTACTTTCGCATTTATAATATTAGTAAGGATAAGGATTTAACATTTCAAGCACAAAGTACAGAGGCGGAATTTATCTCGAATAACAACAAAACATATATAGATATTTAGGCAGTTATTCAATTATAAGGAACAAAAAATAAATACATTTTTAAATCTGTGGTACTCGCAGCGATTTGATTTTAATAACGTTTCGACCGCGGGGCTTTGATACATGTGAACCCAGAATTAATTTATAGCGATAACAGTCTCCGTATTATTTAAAGTCGCTCCGAACCCGCATGGGAACAGCCAAATGAAATATTGGAGCTTACTCGTAATTGAAATATCCTGTTAAACCTAAGGGTCAAGCAAATGAACGTTAATTTAAAACCGTTCATTACTCGACTGGATGCAGCTCAGCTTTATGTTAATGCTGTTTGTTTTAAATCTCCGGAGGATTTCGTGTTTCATTGCATTTAAATTATTATAACGAATCATTTTTGTTGAAGCTGTTATATGTGGTTCTGGGCGATAATACTTAATTGTACAGTTTATTAAATTGGTTTTATAAAATATGAACTGCCTCGTTGGTTGAGTGGTCGCTAGCGCGACTGCTGAGCACCAGATTCTGGGTTCGATTCCCGGGCGGGGCAAACGTGCTATTGGGTTTTTCCATCAGGAGTTTCTCAGTGGAAGCGACGGATCGGATTTGTGCCCGATTGATGGCAATAAGCTCGTCCCCTATTACATGGGACTTTAACATAGTTGGCAAAATGTGTGTGTACTATTAGGTACACCTCTGTCTTACCCTACGATGATTACAGGCGTGATGTTATGTTATCAAATACGGGAAAAATGGTACATAAACAAACAACTCTTATTGAATACTTGCATTTGATTTTATTAATGGGCTGATAGCCAAATAAATAGTAATCCGAATAAGTTTTTCCGTGTATCTATAAATCGTAGTAACAAAGGGCTACGTCGTAGCACTCGTAGCACCTGCGTAGCATTAATTTATTATTTCTTTTGGCAAGCATTGTTCGGTTTCTATGTCGATAACCGGTATCTCAATTGACATGAGGGATATTTTGACGACGATTAGTCATGGTCATAGTCATATCTCATCAGATTCAGAATTATGAGCTCTATCGACTTGTTAATACGATCTCTGGTTAATTAAACCATTTAAAGAGACATGAAGTGAATAAAATTATTGTGTAACCATTTTGCAAAGCTATTTAATATTTATGTATTTGAGATAAAATAATTATTTGTATCTACATACTGCGATCTTCATGGAAAATGTCCCTAGAATGATACGGGTTACATTATGGGACAATAAAGAGATACATCGGGGACTTAGTAAAGCCGTTAATACCTCTTTGTAAGAAATACACATAATAAATGTACAAAACTATACATTATAAATATGTTTGGGAACGTTTCTAACTAATATAGTTTTATAGTAACTCGAAATCATTATTCATGTCTTGTATTGAAACCAATAACAGTTTATATCGAATACTATTCATTGATTAAACTAATCCGGTGATCCTATATTGCGATTTTAAATCCAATCCGTCTGAATATTCTTGCAGTGGAATGAAAAATTTCAACTTCAGCGTCCACATCCAATGAATATCATTTTCGATATCGCGGGTTCTTTGAAACGTCGTTATTTTAATACTTCGTTATAATCCGGTAGAATATCAAAGGGAAAAACCTGCTCTGGTGAGATACATTGATGATGATGACTCTCCTCTACATGTGGTGCTTCCTCAAACGATGGGGCTTTAATATCGTGTCCTGTGTGTCTTGTTGTTTTTGCATTACAGGAAGTGATCGACGCTCCTGGCGCCAAACACGTTGCCGAGTTCTTCACCGAATCAATTTACATTACAATCAACATGCTTGGAAGAAGAAGAACGAGATGTGTTGGTAGCAAGCCGTGGTCCGTGTCCCGGTTTGTCATGCTCACGGTTAGTCGTAAATCATTACTTTAAAATTATTGTACGTTATCCGATGTTGGGAATTTTAATCTACAAACTTTTAGTGTTTTTTTTCGGAGTTTAATTCAAAATTGTTACTATACTTGCCAGTAATATAATATTTTATGGGCACGTTAATTTGTTAAAGATGATTATCGCCTTGTACCTATGGTTTTTTTAAACTAGGATTTTTTCCTGTGCCGTGGGTGCGTTTGCAAACATTAAACTCCCATACAAAAACAGCCAGACCCAGAAACAACTACCTGTAGGCCATACAAATATTTGTCCCGCGCGGGAATCGAAACCGCGACATGCAGCGCAGTAGCCAATCGCTCAGCCACTGCACCAACCGTGCCGTAAATTATAAAGTAGAAACTAAGTACAGGGCCTTAGACATCGTGCTACTATCAGCGAAAACGACTATGGCAAAGCCACCAATGCATTGGATCGACTACGAAACTCTTTGAGGTCGATTAGGTAGCCACCTGTCTAAGTCCTCGTGTTGCTACCAATTGTAACGTCTTTTAATATTAATTTTATTTATTTTTGACATAATAAGTGTAATTTTAAACCTTAAGAGCCGCGTTGTGTGTGTGTGTAGTAGTTTTTAATGTAAAATTTCGCTACAATGTAATAATTGTTTATGAAATAAATGAAATGAAATTGACTAGGATAACAACTGACATCGCCAAGGTATTGATACATGGTTGTTATCGAAATATCCTCTGACAATCGTTCATTGTAATGTAAAGGCGTTCCCTCCTGACATCGTTGCTACCTTTACGACTTCCACAAGATAGGATGACCACGTCTTTCCCGGTTGCTGACAAACGGCTTATCATTGTTAGGGATCCTTTATGGGATCTTTCCTCCAACGTCCGTAAACGAACCGTATATTTCTCGTAAATCAGGTGCGGACTTATTGCACAGCAAGCTGTTTCTTTGTATGAATTTATACCTCATCGTCTGTCTACTGGTTTTTGTTTACGATGCTTGTTAGACGTCAATTGAAGGCGGAATATAGATGGTCGTGACGATCTTTATTTTTATGGGATGGGGGACAAGGAAGTCGTTCGCTGACCTTTTTGTTAGTAACTTTTAAGGAGGTGCGCTTAAGTAATTGAATATTTTTCTTCTAAAACAAGCCGTGTCCGATGGGAATTTCTTATCGGCAAAAATGATGGATTTCGTACAAAATTTCGCCAGCTCTTTAACATCCTCAGGGGCAGAATAAAAAACTCTTCTTTAGTGCTCTTTTTCGTTATCTATAAGTGTAAAATTTCTAGCAGTTTTTAGGCTAAGTAATTTATTGTCTTGATGTTGCTAATGATAATGTTGTTATAACAGAATAACAATATGAGTATATACTAACCTAACTTGTGCCAACACATTAAGAAGGTACATACTCGTAGTCCCACTTCATAACGCCGAATGTATCAGGCATGTGTTGTTGTCTTGAGATCTGCTTCTTGTCAACGTGGTTTATGTGTATTAGTTGTTTTTGTACTGTGTGCCAAGTGGCAATTTTTTTCCTATAAATTAGTTCATCCATTAATGGGTGAAAATGTAAGAGGCAGAGTTACTTTAGCATTTATAATACGATTTAAAATGAGATGATGTAATGACATAAATTGAGAAGAGTATGCTTAGATGGTTTGGTCATGAGGAGAGGATGAGTAAAAGGCGACTAACAAAAGGTTTTTACAAGGCAGATGTGAGTGGCAACGCCGGTAGGGGACGCCTTTTCTAGGGCGTCTCCTATATTAATATATATAATTTCTTTATATTCCTTCTGGACATAAACTGACCTTATTGGTGAGATTCTTCAGAAAGGTCAGGTGCGTAGTACTCGCAACCGGCGTGCGTGTATGACCAGATGTGTGAACGTGGACGAGGCAAAGGGAGTATGTAAGGATCGTAGCAGGTGGCGTTCTGTGGTTTCTGACTACGTATAAGTACGAATGTTTTGATGATTCTACACACCATGATAATTTGGTTCTACTTTGATTGATCAAGTTTTCCATCTTGTCCATTTGGCAAGTTTCCAAAGCTACACACATCTATATGTCGACAAAGCCATTTAACTCTACAAGTTGGCTCCCAGTCCAGCTGGACCCAAAGTTCCAGGTCATTACAATTTCACTTTACAACTTGTTGGCTTTATATCTGTTCATTAAGTCAATTTCTCCGAGACAATTGCATGTTTCATTGGAAACGGAATCTACTAAAGTGGGGCATAGCATCAATACTTTGTTTGCAAAAGAAAAGGAAGTTAGTTTTAATCCCATTTAATAACTATTTCATGAAAAAGTCATTCAATGGGGTTAAATGAACTTAGAGGGTTGTATTGATGATTTTAATGATTGTAATTCTGTAACTACATACGTGTTACTCGCGCGACTCATTTTTCATCAAGATACAACCTGACACTGATCTGCAAATTGCAAAAAACTCAAGAAAAATTGAATTTCGCGGCTACCCTGACGTTTCCATCTTTATCGCTTGGTTGTGATCTTACTATTTTTTAGGTATTTCATAGTCCTACCTAGACTCTACTGAAAGTTAATATCACATCACTAATCTGTCTATCTTCGTGTGTGTATCAACATGACTTCTGAAATGTGCACTTAATTAATTCATCGTGTACTATCGTTCTATTTTCTTTGTCTGACAGTTTTGGGTAATCCGTGACCAATTCTCAACCGAAGTCGTCAATTGTTTTTATGTAAATGTATTCCTTGTAGAACAAGATCCCAGGTCTGGCCTTACTTATTTTCTTATTAACAAAATATATGGCATCAAGTAGTGTTTGTATGTACTGTGAACACCTGCATACCTGCTAACTTATGCCGACGGCCAAGTTTTAGATATCAGGTGCTAAAGTTGCGTAAAAATAATAATAATTTTTCTTAAAGCCCGAGTGCTGATTGTTTTATATGTTGTATAGAAGATTGTTAAAAAAATCTTATTAATACTGCCAGATGCTTCAGGTCGACAGAAATTTTTGCCAGGCACTTGGAAGCACGGAAAAAAATATGTGATTTTACCTATAGCCTGAGACTTAATTTTTATATTTGATTCTCTGGTAATATCTAACAATTGGCCGTCGGCACAAGTTAACAGATACGCATACGTGATACGACACATTTTGTCACTGAGAAAATAAGTAAGGTCTGGCGGCCCTGGGATCTCAGACTATTGTTATTATGGAAGAAAAACCGACGCCATTACTTACTATGCCAGCTAAAATACAAATTACGGCCAACTTCAGAACGAGGTCCCTGATAAGAAGTCATAAAAAGCCAAACGTAAACTTCAAGAACGGCTGGGTATCAACATTTATCTCGAGCATAAAGAGACACCAGCCCTCCTACACTATAAATGAGACTTAAAAGAATTTTTCCCTGTAAATTGTAAAGTTTAGAAGTTTTCCCAGCATCGGAGAGCGTCGTTGAATAAATATCACGGTACATAACTTCCTGCCTTTGTCTCCCAGCCTCACAAAGTGCGCATCCTACCTTTTTAAGACAATTTGCTTTAAAAATTCAGCAGTACTCGTGGTAATTGAAGTCAGGCAAGGGTCTCGCCCAAATATACTTTGTTAAGGCACCTTCCTAATTTGTGAAATAAAAAAATAAGAACGAATTTACGCCGAGATTTTCTGGTTACGCTGAAACATTGCGCCGCAATGTTTTGTTTGAATTTTAATTGTAAATGGAGCTGAAGTATTTAAATTTTTAATCTTTTGTTCTCGAGGGAAACAAAACGAAGTGAACGTCGCTCGGGAAAGTTAAATATCACACTTGTTATTCCGCTGCTATTAGGGACCTTAAAACAGGCAGCCAACCAGCCAACAGCCAAAGTGATTAAGGATACCGTACCGCAGAGAGGCAATCAGAAGAGAAGTCATAGAAAAAATGTGATCCCAGGTCTTAGTGACAGCTAAAAGCAAAATGCCATAATTTGACTGCCTCTTTGGTCTAGTGTTCGCAAGCGCGACTTCTGAGCAAGAGGTTCTGGATTCGATTGCCGGGTCGGGCAAACTGTTTTTGTGTTTGCCCATCAGGAATTTCTCAGTAGCAGCCACGGAGTCTGGATCTATGCCCGCTTGATGGCAATAGGCTCGCCCCCTGGGATCCCAACGGGACTTTAACAAAACATGCGAAATGTGGGTGTACTAAGTACTAGGTACACCTCTACCTAACCCTTCGGGGATATATATATACAGGTGTGATGTTATTAGTTAGGCCATAAATTGTTTGTCATGTGACCTTTGTACCGAAATCAGCCAGCAATTTGCAAGTAGATTACAATTCTATTCACGTTGTCCCGTGTATGGTAAGTATACTTAAATGCATTTGTATTTTGCTTTGACTTAAATAGAAATCTCATAACTAATTCCGTTCAAAACGTTGGTTGACCCAACCCCTCTCCATCTACGTATGATCAAATTCGGTTTTCAAACAAAATCGAGTCACATTCGCCTGAACGCGCCGGATTTTACCGGTGCGTGTATAACTAGCTAGATGCCGATATAACCGCATATAAGCGAGTTCGCTCCGGTTCAAACTGGATTACGTCTGGTGATGCACATGAAAATAATGGAGTTACTGCGTTGCTCCGGACACCGTGGTTGTTAATTTACTAACGAACATACATACATACGTTTTGATACTAATTATCTGCGATATTTCTGATGTTTTGATAGAAATCCCTACCTAAGCAAACAAAAGAGCGGATGACCTTGTAACGGCTGAACCGATTTTAATAAATCATGTCTAAGAACCACCGCTAGAAAACCTGCTTTCAAATAAAACAAACCGCTTCGAAATCGTTTCAGCCGTTTAAGAGCTACGGTGCCACAGACAGACACACACATAGCGGTCAAACTTATCCTCTCTTTTTGCGTCAGGGGTTAATAAAATAGAGCAGGCCAAAATTGTTAAACAGCTCTTTTACAATATTTTAGATCGATGTGGACATAATGGCGGTCATATCGGTGACAGCAATATCTAAGGTCTATCGGTCTATCTAAGTAAATGTACTTAGGTGTATAACTTAGGTAATATCGCCTTCACAGTTCAACGAATTTGAATGAAAGGTATACAGGGCATTAATCTCTGAAAGCTGAAACTTTCACGCTTAACTATCAATGTTTATAGAACTTGATCTAAGCTATCAGTAGTTTTATAGTTCGCCTGAAATTTCCTCGGAAGTGAGATCCATTTCACTTGGTATCCTAAGTACTAAAGTTTTTGCCATAGCGGGTTCATAGAATGGCTACACACTGTTGGTGTTAAAGTGGGTGAACATAATTTACTGTTACGTTGACAATGACATTTGAATACTGCTCACCCGTACTACATGTGTTAAGCTAACTCGCGAAATTGAAATTTTCTTACGTTTTTTTTTCAATTTGCAATGAATTTAGAGGGTTGTATTGATGATTTAAATGATTACAATTCTGTAAATACATCTGTGTTACGGTCGCGAATCATTTTTTGATCAACATGCAGCCAGACAATGACCTGCAAATTGCAAAACCCGAAAGAAAATTTTGAATTCCGCGGGCTACCCTGGCGCTACCACTTTAAATCGTAGTCTTCGTTCTATTCAGCAAATGTGAGCTCACTCTTCTCAGTTTAGTTTAAAGTACGACGATGTACTATTAACCTTACCTTCCGGTAAGGAGACATCTAACGAATTAATTATTTCGTTGGTGCTCCGTGATACATATGCTTCTGACGACTACTATGTTTTAAAATATGAGTCTTCATCCATACATACGTCTTACACAAATAAACGGTATTCAAACGTATTGAAAAACATCCAATTGAGACGGTCATTATAAAGATGAGTCGGGCCGGATGCTCGATATTAAAGCAAGGAGCTGTAACGTACTGAATGGCATATTAAAGGATGTAGAATATATCCAGGGTCACGTGTTACACATGTATGTACTATCGTGTTTGTAATTCGCAATGTTTGACGGCCATATTCATTTTCGAATATGCAAAGTCCTGACAATAAACCGGACATTTAAGTAACTGTCTTTCTTTCTTTGTCCTGTATTCATTTATCTTTTTCATTTTTAAAAGAAATCGCTATACCTAAGTCGGGAAGTCTGGACAAAAGAAAAAGCCGGACAATACACATGTGCTACACACGTAGATATGTACACAAACGTTGTTTTCTTATGCAAATGCATTTAACGGGAGACTAAAAAGCCGGATAACACTGAGCAAACAGGCCCTTAAAGATTACAGATTATACACATATTGTGGAGGTCTACATCTTAATGTTGAGCAGTTCATTTCTGAATGATGATCGCAGTTTTGCTATGCCTTCTGATTGATTTAAGATTAGTGATAGCAAAGACTTACATATGTAGGTGTAGTTTTGAACCCGAAGAAGCATAGGCAATGATATTTTTTTAAACTTTGCCTCTCACTAGGAATTTCTCCTGTATCGTGGGTGCGTTTACAAACATTTAATCTCACATACACAAACAGCCAAACCCGGAACAACTACCAGTAGGCCATACAAATATTTGTTCCGTGCGGAGATCGAACCCGCGACACGCAGTTCAACAGCCAATCCGTCAGCCACTACGCCAACCGCGCCGTCGCTCGGCGTCATTTGGGACACATAGGCAAAAGATTGTTTTTTTAAACATTTGCCAACACAGGGAATTTCTCCACATTGGTTGCCTGTTGGAAGTCGTTGAAGATATATGAAACGTTTTGAAAGCGATAGCCACTTGCCTAGCCCCTGAGGGTACCCTCGTGAGTCCTGACAAACTCTCAGTCGCCATTCATAACCACAAAGGATGAGTAGGGTCCGCTTATTCTCAGCCGGGACACCCAGCATCATATCAAAACCGAATATTAGTAACTACGTATGATTTGTTAAGCCAATTTCTGCCAAATACAGTATCAAATATGTACTAAAAAAAAGGTTGAATACAATCTACGGAGAATCCCCCCCTGACCGTCGTCACTGTCCGACAAAACTGCTGAGTACAGATATTTTATCATAAAAGTGGCTGAAAAGTGTTATCGTGCACAATTTCCAGCTGCCTCTACTCTATACAGGGTGTTTCCTGGAAAGACCCACACAATTTTTTTGGGTGTCAGTTGCAAACACAGAAAACTAAATTTTTAATTTAGTTTTCTGTGTTTGCAACTGACACCCAAAAAAATTGTGTGGGTCTTTCCCTCTCTCTTAACTTAATTTGGACGTTGTATGTAACACCAAAAATTATGATTCGGAGATGAGATTTCGCGGAATACAATTCCCGGGACACTTATGACGTATGTTCTGGGGTAAATGAGTCTCGTTATCCCCCAAAAAATTGTGTCTGACCGCCTTCTAAACACCCTGTATACTCTGGCCAGTTCGCTGTCCGACTTCAAAGTTATCTTTAATAAATTGAGTTTTGAAGAAGATAATTAAACGGACACGAAAACGAAACGATTGTAGCTACTTCCTGGCTACTTCAATTTGATGAATTTAGCAAAGTTTACAAAGTGGAGCTTCGAACAATTGTTTGTTAGAGCTTTTTAGTTGTACTGGCTGCGTAGAATACTTAGTAGAAGGGAAGTTGTACTAGCTACGTAAGTACGTAGCACCTATGTACCTACCTATTGTAACTATGTATTTGTGTTGATAGGTTAAAAGAACCATGTGTTATTATCACATAAATGTGCAGGGTGATTGGTAATTGGGTGCATTCCTTGAAATGAATGATAGTAGACCTAATTTGCAACATTTTTGACCTCGATAACTTGGTGTCCAAACAGGGTTGTTTTGGAGAAATCGAACTTTTTAAGTTTTTTGGAAATATTCCACCTCTTCTGATTTGGAGAAATCTACGCCGCGCAGGACTATCTAACGTTATCGGGGTCAAAATTATATACTTGGATACCACTAATATTTTCAATGCCTTTGCCACTTACTCAATTACTAACTTTAGCTTGTTGTCGTCTAAGTTCAGTTTTGATTGGCTAGTATAGTGTAGCCTAAAAGTAGTGAATGAAGTACCCTCGCTTATTGTTATGGGTCAAACAGTCAGTAAACTTCTCAATGTTGTAAAAGTGAACCATAACATCACGCCTATAATCCTGAAAGGTTAGGCAGAAGTGTACGTAATAGTACACCCACGTTTCGTCAGTTATGTTTAAGTCCCATATGTAATAGGGGACGAGCCTATTGCCACCAAATTAAGTGAACCCCGAATCATAATCCCAATATGTCTAGGGAGATGTAGAATTGATGAATATTTAAATTAAATGAGCTAACTTGAGGTCGACAACAAGAACTAGACTGACTGATGAATAGGTACTGTTAGATACTGTTTAAATAGTATAATCTAAATCAAATGCACTATCCATTTAAAGGTGAAGGTTGCGGGGATCAGCTGGATGCGAGACGCACGGGACCGGTCAATGTGGCGACACTTGGGGGAGGCCTATGTCCAGCAGTGGAAGTCTATCGGCTGAAATGATGATGATGATCCATTAAAATAGTAAATTCCTTCACAAAGCACTGGTTTTATGTCCAATTCTTACGCTGTCTCAACAATAAAGCTCTGGAACGCGCTACCCTTTGGCATTAAAAAAGCTGAAAGCAAATTCACTTTTAAAAGAAAAGTTCGTAACCACTTTTTTAGTCAGACTAAATAGCTCTCAATTAGAAGTCTGGTCATAGTAACTATTTAGGTTACTCGTTTTTTATTTTGGTATTCGTTATAATATTTCTTATTTTATTTTTATAAGTTTATAAATTTTCGAAAATAAGTAGTTGTTTTTTTAAATATTATTTTGTACCCTATCACAATGCTGTCCTATTTGACCCAAAGGTTGACTGGTAGAGAATGCCTTGTGGCATTAAGTCCGCCTATGTACTACTATTGTACATGAAATATATAAACAAAATGATGTTTTATTTCCTGTTCAAAGGACAATTTTGAATTAAGTTTTGTTTACTTTCTATAGTTCTTTTGCGAATTAATTTAAAAACTTTTGTTGTTCATGTGCTACAAACGTTGATATGTATGCAAACGTTGTTCTCGTATATTTTTCACTAAATAAACATAAATTTGCTTGTGATTTGTATTTTTTGGTATAGTTACGGTTCTCTGTAATATTTCAATTGTTTTATTTATTCATTCAACAATTTATGTACACAATAAATACAGAAAAGAAGAAAGGAACATAAAAATAGTACAAAAGGTGATGCTTTTAGTAAATAACTTTTAAATACTGGCTTATTCCCGCGGCTTCGCCCGCGTGGATATCGGCAATAGTCCCACGGGAACTTACTATAGGGATTAAAAGTATCATATGTATTAATACAGGTTATAAACCATCTGTGTGCCAAATTTCATCCGAATCCGTTCAGTAGTTTTTGCGTGACAGACTAACAAACATCCTTACATCTATACATCCATCCATCCTCATTCCACATTTAAAATAGTTTTAAGATGATTCTGTAAAGTATACATACATAGATATATACATACGATTTGTAAACCAAATAAATACCTATAGTGCCTATGTCGCAGCTACCTAGCTTACTTGGCCTTTCAATAAACAGCCTAGCTTTTTTTACTAAACGACGTCGTTCAAATGGTGACCTGAATGACATGCAGCCAATGATATTATAAATAAAATGAGGTAGATATCGCACTAGCGCGCGCAAATTGTTACAGACAAATTCAGACAATTGTCGTAATTTAAGTACTTCAAGCGCAATAGCTATCTCTTTCTGTATCATATGTTCCGTATTATCTATCGCAGTCGTAATAACGCAATGATATTTGAACGCCGATCTGTATGAACGTAGTGTATCTTCTTTATAATATCATTGCATTTTTTTTTTTTTACGGATGGGATATCATCAAACGACCTCTCCTGCTCTGGGTGGAGTGGGAGGGAGTGTCAGACTCTTACTGACTAAAACCCATCCATGTTCCTTCATTGCCCTTTGTGTTCCAGGGTCACGGTATCTCTTTCGAACAGTCCCGCAGCCCCGGCAGGCATCGGCCCTTGCGGGCCCCTTCCTATATCATTGCATTCAGCCATTAAATCAAACGGCTAGGCAAACTTGGCTAAATAACATTAAACGATTTGCCTAGCTTACATTCCATAGCCTTGAAAAACTTGATTGTGCTCACTACATCGTACCATACCATGAACGTGTCAAGCAATAAAATATTATTTGTATTGAAAAGCATGCTACTATGCACACTAGATCGTTCCGTCACCGACCAACACCGTCGCGTGCCATGCACAGAGCGTTGACAATTTATTGTCAGTGAGAATATTTTGCCAGTACCAGATGATAACAAACTATGTATCAAAGTAAAACCATCTTTGTGTTTATAGTGCTAAAGTACATTTTATTGGGTCATGAAAAAGTAATAAAGCTTGAGTGATGGCTCCTTAATGGCCGCTTCTCATTAAGGACTTGACCGCGGCGAGGTTGCCACACCGCACAATAGATTGCTCTGTGCGGTCAAACTACCTATGTAGTACGGTTTACCTACAATTCCAATTATCCCTATTCATTCTCTAGTTAAAACGGAGACAGTGTTATAAAATAAAACAGCTGTTCCTTATCAAAGTCACAAAAGTTAAAAATAAACAACAAAAATTTCGGTGGTGAGCCTAGAATCATGTACGCACGACGACCAATCAAGCTTTACAAAACCAGTTTATGCAGATCTCTCATTGTACGGAAATCTATACAAAGCGAGGCCAAGTTATACTGGATATGTATAGCTTGATACGTCGCCGTGTGTACCTACTGAAAACATGGTAGCAGTTTCCGTGCCATTATATCACCATTATATCCGTGTGTCACTTAATTTAAGACATTGAAAACCCGCTTGGCTGTTGCTAAGTTCGGTACTTACTAAGTTTCCTAGAACCACGTCACTTAGTCAAAACAATGTGACAACCCGCAGTTAGCTCTTAATCCCATCTCCAACCAAGCGTTCATACGTAAATTGGCCGGTAACTTGCAAACACAGTGACGTATTTGGGCTATATTAGAAGCTTTAGTTAGGTAGTACGAGACCCCGAGAGCTGAAAATTAGTCTCAACTAATCAAATGGCTTCAAACTTGTTTTATGTAATGATCGAATCTTGGGTGACATTCTGTAATATGGCGCTTAAGACCTCTTCTCGTTCGAAAATCGAGCAAGAAGGGCCGTTTACTCTCTGGTAGTTGCTGATTTCAAACTACAAATGTTGTCCAAAATTGACTTGAAACAGTGAAAACACACTCAGTTGTTACTAAGTTTAGTACTAAGTTTCCTAGTACGTCACTTAGTCAAAACAATGCGACAAACAGCAGTCTAGCTCTTAATCCAATCTCCAAGCGTTCATACGTTAGTTGCACGGTAAGTTGCGAACTAAGTGACGTATTCGGGCCATATTAGTTGCTTTAGTTAGAACCGACCCGAGCTAATATAGTTATGACGGGCATCAAAACTTTCCCAACATATTGCTATTGTTCGGATGTATGCAATATTAATTCAAATAGTTTGCAAACGGCCTACGCTTATACACTAGTTTGTTTGTTTGACTTTCGTAAATTCAATAGGCTGATGGAAGCAATTTTGCCACGAAATATGAACGCGTTCATATTGGTTTTGTAGTGAATAAATATGGTTTGGTAATGTGTGTTTAATTGAGCTAAATATAATGTTAATTCAACAGATTCATCTGTGTTAATTTTGCAGAAGTTGTAAGCACATGCAAAAACACTGGCCATTGCGTGAGATAGACATTGACGTCCCTATCATAGATTACAAAGAGGCTAGGATAGTGATGAGCACATCTAGAAAAACCAAAGAATAACAACCACGATGATTGACTTCTGATTGTCACGTACAAGACGTGACACCTAAAACTAAAAAGGGTAGGTACCGTTCGATTTACAATTTTACAACTCTTTGCATGTAGCTGAGAGTTGAAAATCCAACGGGATTTTATTAGATACTAGCTTATGCCCGCGGCTTCGCCCGCGTGGAGTTCGGGAATTGATCACGGGATCTTACTTCTGGGATAATAAGTAATCTATGTATATATAGTAGATACATGGTTTTATATACTTGCTTATAACTTGCAAATATTAGTTCATAGTAATATCAATTAGGTACTTTACATATTATTATGTGAAAAATTGATACCTTGGTTGAGATTGGACACCGGTGACGAAAATCAAATGATTAATTAGGCATCTATTTATAGACATAACACTTTTACATAATATTTAAAATCAATGTCGCGTATCACGAGCCAACGCGAAAATCGGTGGAATAAACCATATAAATTACAGACGTCTACCTCAGAAAAATCCTACCTACTTACTTAATAGGTAAATACTCCCGCGCCCCGTACGCCCCGCGCAACACTGCGCGCCATGCGCCCGTCTAGGTGAGCTTCGAAGCCCTATTTGACTCTGTTGGGGGATGATTTTGATTTTGGAAAAAACTGTGATACACGTATCTCATAATTTTAATTGAAAAGTATGTATACAAATTTCCAAGTCAATCGACTCAGAGAATAAAAAGTTTCACAGAATATTAAACACCCCATTTCACCCTCCAAGGGGTGGAATTAAAAAAAACTGTTTCTTAGCGGATACTTACTTTTCACAAAGAACGCACCCTCCAAATTGTATGTCTCTAGAACCAGCCGATTGGGCTATGCATTGATGTATCAGTCAGCCAGTCGACATTGGATTCTTAAATTGGGGGATGATTTTGGAAAAACTGTGATACGTGTATCTCATAATTTTATTTGAAGAGTATGTACACAAATTGTCAAGTCAATCGACTACGAGAATAAAAAAATTCATAGAAAATTCAACACCCCATTTCACCCTCTTAGGGGTGGAATTTCGAAAAACCCTTTCTTAGTGAATACTTACTCTTTACAAAGAATACACGCTCCCAATTTCATGTCTCTAGAACCAGCGGATTGGGCTGTGCGTTGATATATCAGTCAGCCAATCAAGACATTAAATTTTTTAATTGGGGGATGATTTTGGAAAAACTGTGATACACGTATCTCATAATTTTATCTGAAGAGTATGTACACAAATTGTCAAGTCAATCGACTGCGAGAATAAAAAGTTTCATAGAAAATTCAACACCCCATTTCACCCTCTTAGGGGTGGAATTTCGAAAAACCCTTTCTTAGTGGATACCTACCCTTCACAAAGAATACACCCTCCAAATTTCATGTCTCTAGGACCAGCGGTTTGGGCTGTGCGTTGATATCTCAGTCAGTCAGTCAGTCAGGACTTTGAATTTTATATGTATAGATTACATTTAGATGTCGCTTAAGGAATTGTTCTCTTGCACAACCAAGCACTGTTGTTTTCGACTGTACACAGTACACTCGCAAGTTGTTGACGTATTGCCCCGTTGTCGTCCTCGCGTCTCGAGCGACAACGCTCTCTTATCGCGCTAACTTTTAAGGGCTCTGCATATTTTATACCGAAGCACCGCAATCTTCGTTTGTCTCCAACCTACTTTTAGAGCAACGTTAACATGTTACATTAGAATACTCGTATGCTGAGAATCTCTAAATGAAACCACATTATGAATGCTTGCGTAACTTTTATTGTGATTCACTGGAATCTGGCTGAAAGGTATGTCTATGTACTCGTATCTGCTGAACAATCCTGCTATTATTAGGTAAGTTTCTTGTTGATTTTTTAAATAAAGTAAGTAAACTTTTGTGCACGAATAAAAAACAGCTTTTGGAAAAATTTCGTAATTATTAATTATAACACCTGCTTACAAAAACAAGAACGCCCACCTTGCAGTCTTGTTATACTAATTTACTGTTAAATTCTTGACCGTATTTTCGTTCCAAACATCAAAATTACAGTTTAAAATGATACTCCATAAAGTTTTTCTTCTAAAATCCTAATAAGGGTACAGCTCCACCCCTACAGCTCACCCTCTACATTTTTTGCATTTTTTGTCGACGCGAGCAGCTGATGACCTCTTTTCAACATTCCGCGTCGTTACTAAATTTAGAAAGCTTTAAAGCAAAAACTGCGTAATATGACTTGATTGGAGCTGGGGAATTTTGAGCGGAAAGAGGCCGCTTAGCAACCCACCGGCCGGAAACTACAGTGCTGCTTATATTTCATCCCCTTAAATAATAAAATGGAAAGTCAAGGGTTAAGAACCTTATTTCTAATTACGTCTAAATTAAAATGAGCTTACATTGCGTAACTAGCTCACCTTTCGAAACTCTAGCATTTATTAATTAAAGCTTATATCAGGGGGAGGCCTTTGCCCAGCAGAATAGACGAATTAAAAAAAAAATACCAGAGTTTTCACTCGAGCGAACTATTCACTAGGGAGGCTGATTCCGTTTTTTTAACTTTTGATTCCTAGAGAAAGATGCCAAATTAACGAAAATTTGGTGGAATTTCGGTGAATATTTCAATGATATTTTCATAAAGGAAATCGAATCCTGGTAATATCGGTGGATGACAAGCGAGCGCCCGCCAGCACACGGGACCGCCATGTATCATAGTGTGGCAGCAGCTGCGTGCAACTGCGGATATTATAGACGAATATCCGCGCTGCCATTTTGCGGATATAATGTAGAATATATCCGCAGGTCGCGGCTAATTCTAAGGTAAAAAAAACCGAAGTGTAAAGGAATTAAAAGGTGCACCAATAAAAACTCGTTATGATTTCGTCATAGAAGGTGACAGAGACGGAATGATGTTAGTGATTTATGGCTACTACAATCTGTCAAATTTCTTTAATAGATTTTCAACTTTAGCGCGAAAGCATTAGATTCAAGGTAGATTGGGAAAATTTGACTGTTTCGGGTAGCTTGATGTGCTGGCTGGCATCTGTACCTAGTCCCATGGTGGCAAAATAAAAACACTATTTTTCGTAATTATCAAGATTGCGTCCTATGACATCATCCAGGCAAAAGAAAGTCTGAAGTACAGGACCTACATTGTTTCCCTTTGCTACAAATTGTAGAAAGTGGCGTGTTAGTGACATGGTCGTGTCTCCCTAATCGTCCACAATGATAAAAATAAAGGAGAGTGGAATAACAGTGAGCTCGGGTTATCGCGCCCCTGATACGAACGCGCCCAGCGCTTCATGCGCTTGACTTACCAGCTTGCCACAGATTAAATAATGCGGGACTGAATTACTTTAGCTCACTGCTTTTACATAGTAACTGGAAATTTAAAATGACGTAAAAGATATGAGTGCGGTGTTGGATTTACATCAGCGCGCGCTGAAAGTTGAAATTTAAGAGTCCATATGATGCTGTTTTGGTGATATTGGGCGATATAGATCTCGTTATCTATATGACCTAAGAGTTTGCTATTTGGACACCATTAAACTTGGACTTATAATCTTTAAATCTGTTGAAGCGAAAACACGATTGAATAAAAAATTCTCGATAAAAAAAAAAAACTAAAAAACCTCGTTTTGCACTTATTTTGAGTTGGATCTCTGAAACCTTATGGAATTTAATGATGATTTTTAGCCTAATAGGTTGGTAATAATATTATCCCAAATCGTGACGATTTTTTTTTCAATTTTTCTACCTGGTTTTCTCGTAATTAGCAATTATGTGATTTGGCGCTTACGTTATTTTATTCTTAGCGAGCACACTCTTTCCGTCTCTCGTTTGCAACGCGGTAGTAATAGCGCTATCCTTTTCATTTTATGCAATCAGTCTGCAGCGGCTACTGTTGCGAGACGGACCTACGTTTGGCGACATTACAGAGAGCGGACTATTTTCTACGTAATTATTTTGAATTATTTTGTTTTGGTAGGTATATATATTAAAGTTTAGTTACAGTCTTTACTGTAAAACAGGAGTTGAAAACGTTTTGTGTAAATTTAGTATATTATATCTTTAATTAAAGTGTAAGTACCTACATAAAGATGGTTAAAAAGAAACCTCTCGGAAAAAGGAAACAATTAAAACGTTTGAGGGAACAACTTCGTATTCTAAACGATAGAAAAAAAAAGTAAGTATTATTTTATTTACGTAGCTACAGTATTTAGAATATGTTTAGGGACGAACATGAAGTTTCGTTTTGCGGACCACTTTTCTCATTTCAACCTTATTGCTACGAGATAAAGCTCACGTCTAGTGTCACGTCACCCTGCTGCTGGATGTTGATAAAGTTTAAATTTTTTGACGAGTGGCAAAATACGCTTTGTAATTGTATTGTTATTTTTGTAAATTAGTAGGAATCTATATATGATCAATCAGGGTATTATGATAGGAACCAGTCGTAGTTTTTGATACACACGGTACAGGGAATGGGTACAACTGTGGGGCCAGGAACAGTAAGTATGTGAATGTTGTTGTTGTGTGTTATGTTATGTCACGTTATTTTATTATGACTATACATTTGCAGAAAACCAAATATTTCATTCATTGAGCTTGAGAATGTGACGAATAAACGCGCGCCCACGGTATTAGAACATGAACTGCACGAAGCCGAACCGTCGACGGCGGCAGCGGCACCCGCGTCGTTGCCGGCGGCGGCTGGGCATTTGGAACAGGGAAAGGGGGACTCGCCGCTATCGATGAACGGCACGGACAAGTAAGTACCTACATAAATAAACACCTACAAGCGTTACTACTATTATTTACCTACGTACTACCTACGTACTACCTACGTACTACCTACGTACTACCTACGTACTACCTACGTACTACCTACGTACTACCTACGTACTACCTACGTACTACCTACGTACTACCTACGTACTACCTACGTACTACCTACGTACTACCTACGTACTACCTACGTACTACCTACGTACTACCTACGTACTACCTACGTACTACCTACGTACTACCTACCTACTACCTACCTACTACCTACCTACTACCTACCTACTACCTACCTACTACCTACCTACTACCTACCTACTACCTACCTACTACCTACCTACCTACCTACTACCTACCCACCTACTTCTTACCTACCTACCTACCTACCTACTACCTACCTACTACCTACCTACTACCTACCTACTACCTACCTACTACCTACCTACTACCTACCTACTACCTACCTACTACCTACCTACTACCTACCTACTACCTACCTACTACCTACCTACTACCTACCTACTACCTACCTACTACCTACCTACTACCTACCTACTACCTACCTACTACCTACCTACTACCTACCTACTACCTACCTACTACCTACCTACTACCTACCTACTACCTACCTACTACCTACCTACTACCTACCTACTACCTACCTACTACCTACCTACTACCTACCTACTACCTACCTACTACCTACCTACTACCTACCTACTACCTACCTACTACCTACCTACTACCTACCTACTACCTACCTACTACCTACCTACTACCTACCTACCTACTACCTACCTACTACCTACCTACCTACCTACCTACTACCTACCTACCTACCTACTACCTACCTACCTACCTACTACCTACCTACCTACCTACCTACTACCTACCCACCTACTTCTTACCTACCTACCCACCTACTACCTACATACCTACTACCTACCTATTATAAGTCCAAAAAGTTTAAAGTTTTATTGTTTCAGAGAAGACAAAAAAATACCAACACAACAAATCCAAAACGACTACGCGGACGAAGTGAATGGCGATGATGAGCTCGAAAACTTAGTTTATGAGAATCAAACGTAGGTAGTAGTATTGTACTCGTATTTCTGACTTCAAAAAGAGAATATTCTCGATTCGACGGTTTTTAGGGTTCCGTACCAAAATGGTAAAAAAGGTGTGACTTCGTTTGTCTGTCTGTCACAGCCGCTTATTTCAGAAACTAATATTGCTATCGACTTGAAATTTTGAACAGTTATAAAGAATGCTTAGCCACCTTTATTGCTAATGAGAAAAGATAAAAAATATTTTTATTTTCACTGAAAAAGGCACGAAGTAGGGGTTCGGAATTTTAAAGGGGGCTTTGGCCATGGCTAATCATCAGAGCTATTCATACTATTATTTCAGAACATTCATGCATTGCTAATTATTGCCTGCTTTATATTTTTATGTAATAAAATATATTAATCTTGTAGGTTTCCGGATGAAGATGTAGAAATCAATGAAGAATCAGATGAAAGAAGAATCGTAGACCTTAAATATTTTCTAAAAGAATTAAAAACAATTTCTAACCATTCAACAGCCTTCGGTTGCGGTATTAATAATTTGGAGTTGATAGGGGAGAAAAGGATAGGTTTGATTTCAAAATTCAAATTCAAATGCAATATGTGTAATGTTAAACTTACTACAGATACGTCCAAACCTAGTCCAAGCGACAATTTGAATGTAAACACTGCCGTAGTAACAAATGCAGCTATTACAGGTGTAGGATACACACAATTGCAAGAAATATTTACGTCAATAAATGTTCCGTTTATGACAGAGGTTTTTTATAAGAAAATTGATAACCGAGTTAGTGAAGAATGGGAAAAGTTAGCCACAACTGAGATGGAAGCTGCGGCTGCTCGTGAGAAGCAAAGTGCATTAGACGAAGGCAGAGTTACTTCAGATGGAATCCCCGTCATAGACGTGATCGTTGACGGTTGCTGGGCCAAGAGGACGTACAAGAAAAACTATTCCTCGTTATCAGGCGCTGCTGCAATCATAGGTAAAAAGTTTGGGGAAGTGCTATATCTCGGCGTAAAAAATAAATATTGTTGCATATGTGTACGCGCCCAGAATAAACAAACTACACCATCAGAGCACATTTGTTTTAAAAATTACACTGGTTCATCTACCAACATGGAGTCGGAAATATTAGTGGAAGGATTCAAACAATCTATGCACATGTATGGTCTAATTTACGGCAAAATGGTTGCTGACGGAGACGCTTCCACTTATTCTAAAATTTTGGAAGCTCGGCCGTATTCTAACTATACTGTTGAAAAAATAGTGTAGAAACCATTTATTACGAAACCTGTGTAATAAATTACAAGCGCTTATCAAAGATACCAAATATAAACTGCAGCATAGAAAGTATCTGAAAACACAAAGAATCCTGGCAATCAGAAAAGTTATTTGTTCTTCGATAAAACACCTGAAGAAAACAAGTGATATCCGCTCAAAACAAATAAACGATCTCTATGTAGCAATTTCCAATTCATACAATCATGCTTTCGGTTGTCATACGAATTGCCAGGATTTTTATTGCCAAAGCAAAAAAACAAGTGAAGATGTCACTGTCAAACTGAAAGATACGGCGTTAGAAAATCAAATAAAATTTATAGTCGGTTCTACTGCAGCCAATGCACGCAGTCTTATTGAAGACGTGGACAGCAATCGTTGTGAACAGTTTAACGCCATAATTGCAAAGTGTATCGGTGGCAAACGCATAAACTTTTGTCTTCGGCGTTCATATCAGACCAGATGCGCTACGGCAGTCGTATCCTTTAATACAAAAAGACCTTTGTATAAGCTCCAAAAATCTATTCTGGGTGTGAGCCCAATGTCAAAATCGAAACACCTGGAATTGCGAAAACTAAAAAGAAACAGTACCAACTCTAACATGCGACCCAGAAAGCTTGTTTTTCAACAAAAAGAAAAAAAGACTGAAGATGAAAATTACGGTCAAAACTGTGTGAAACCTGATTTGCATGCAGAAGATTTAGAAAGAATGAAAAAAACATTTTTAACAAATTTGGAGAAATCTGACGAAGAAAGAACAAACATTGAAAGGGAAACAGTCCTCCAGAGTGATTGTAGTAAATGGTTGGAAATACGAAGGAATTTGTTAACAGCTTCCAATTTCGGGAGAATTATAAACAAGAGGAGCACGACGTCAGGTAGTATAGTTAAAAGTTTACTGTATCAAAAAGATCTCTCTGGTGTTACCTCCATCAAACATGGTAAAATTAATGAAAAAATTGCCCTGAGTCAACTGGAGCAGCAAGAAAATATTAAAATTATGCCCTGTGGCCTATTTATTGATAAAAATCATCCATTTTTAGGAGCAACTCCTGACGGAATGATAGATGAAAATAGGATTGTAGAAATAAAATGTCCAGTATCAGCCTACAGAACGAATTTGGAAGATGCTGTGAAAAACAGGAAAATTACTTTCTGGAAGTATGATAATGGCCAACTGTTGATCAATAAAAAACACCACTGGTATATCCAAGTACAAGGACAGTTAAATATTACAGAAAGGAGAGAGTGTCTATTTGCCGTGTGGACTGGTTCAAATGAACAGATAAAAACAGAAATAATACAATGCGACCAAAAACTGTGGAACGATCATATGGTTCCCAAACTAAAGACATTTTACTTGGAGTCTTTTCTGCCGGAATTGTTGGATCCGCGAAAAACACGTAATATGCCTTTGAGAAAAATAAGCCCTCCGGCCATAAGCGAAGCAAAAACCAAGAAAAGAAAAGAAAATCCAATAAATTCTAATTTTTCCAAGGTACCAAAAATGCAGGAAACAACCGACAGTAACGACACCACAGTTATACAACAACGTAAGCAATCCATTGTTGATTTCAATAATATGTAAAATTGACGCAATGGTCCTAGCGGTGGTTGCAAACAATACTCCTATTCGACAACATCATAAAAAAACGTATGTTAGAGTCGTTTTATTACAGCTACGGAACCCTAAGCATGGCTCGACATGCTCTTGGCCGTTTTTTTTGTATTTATAAGGATTTTTTTTTTAAAGTTAAGTTATGAGAGTTTATTTTCGATGGAACATTACTTTTTTGTTATATTAAGGTGCCCCGGGGCAAATGCAACTAGAAAAAATAAGGTTCCAACTTTGATTTTGTGCAGTTTCATTTTTATTGTAAATTTTCTGTATTTAATCATTCTACTTGATTAAAAATTTCATTAATATCACATATAACCTGGTTCTGAAAAGAAACTCCGTAAGGAATTGAAATAATGAAACGGTTTTCTACTAGAGGTAGAAAAAGTTGCATTTACCCCCGATAAGGGGCAAATGCAACTAATGACAATCGTAGTATATCTGTTGGTCTTAAAATTATTATAAACAGAGGTTTTCAACGCAATTATGATAATGTAGGCGAATTTGAAACGTAAGTTCATGTATCTAAGCTCAGTTTGGAGTAATATAAATATTTCTTAACTTCAGGGGCAATTGTAACTATTTCGTTAATAGTTAGTGTTGTGAATTTACTTTTCACGTTTGTCGATTATCGAATTTTATTGAATATTTGATAGGAGGAAAATACAAATAAAAGCAGGATATATGATACAGTGTTTTAACAAGAAAGAAAAGAAACTTACGAGTGGTCCGTCTTTATTAAGAAGTAAAATTTAACAATCACATTAAAAAATCAAATAAACATAGGAATTTCTTGTTTCTTTTAACAAACAGTCCTGGGAATATTTTATTTGTGTTCTCCATATGTCCGTTTATAATTCCGGACCATCTAAAACAATAGATTAATTTTATATATGAAGAGAATGCGCAAAATGGGCCTGCAAGCGTTTCTACGTTTTTTTTGCAATTGCATCTCTAAGTTGCTCATCATTCTCTAAGTTGGAAAAAAAGCCTATGTCTCTCAGGATTTAAGCTATCTCAATGCCAAATTCACAAGGATCGGTGCAACAAAGTTGTGAAAGCGTACTTTAACATACTTACAGATAAAAAATACACATTTAAAATATTGAAGATGGATTATGATCTGTGTAGTTCTGTACTGTAAGTATATCTAGTCTTTATCATATCAACATCTAATCCAGTAGGTAATGTACACAATATCAATAAAAAAAATCACAGAATTAAAACATCGACATGGCACATCACTATTGTTTCATGGTTTCATACAAACCGACAAGGGGCAAATGCAACTAATCTTAAAGTTACAATTACCCCATTTTAAGTTATTATCGGGGTAAATGTAACTATACACATATCTTATTGTAGCTTTAACGAATCTTTAAGCAAAAAATAATTATACTACTTACGGTTCTCAACTATGCACTCCACTTGAAACACCAGCAATAAAATACTCTAAAACATATTTTTTGTAGATTTTTGTCACCACGTGCGTTCGTACAAAATTGTTTCAAAATTACGGTTTGACAGATCAACCTGTTTTACCTTCATTTTTAGCTGCAGTGCTTCCACCTATTATTTTCATGTAACAATATGGTATACTCAGTAATGTATAGATGGCATTATATTTAAAAATCTTATATTAACGGAGATATTCAATTTAGTTACAATAGCCCCGTAGTTGCTTTAGCCCCGGGGCACCTTACTGTACTACGATATTTGTGTAAGGTACCTACGAATGTCGCGCGTCGCGTTATTTGTTGAAACCTAAAACGTGATAGTCCTGACATGTTTGGCTTTTATTTTTTTTATGGGATTGTTATTGTAATGGTAGGTACGCACGACGGCCCATCAAGCTATACAAAACCACTTTATGCGGATCTCTCGTTGTACGGGAAATTTATACAAAGCGAGGCCATGTTATGCTGGAAATGTAAACTTGATGTGCCGCCGTGTGTATGTACCTATTGTATATTCTGAATATACGTAAGTATTAAAGTGTTTAATAAATAAACATTGATGAATATTTATATATAACATTTTATTTCATACTAACCTTTTAGGTTTATTGATTGAGTACCTACAAGTCTAGATAAAGTCTCGAGTCCACGAAAAAAAACACGATGCTTTTAATTTCGAAATTCGAGTCTCGGAATGGAAGCACTAGTATCTCATTTACCGATCATATTGGTGTGTACTATAGGTATACCATTAGTTTGTGGGTCAATGTATAGGCATACCGCCCTCGTTTTATTGTCAGAATTAGAACTTTATTTGAATGACATAATTTTTTACGAATACATTTTTATTGCCATACGAATCAAGTTCAAATTCACGAAGTTCACGGCACCCGTTATCCCGCACAGATCGCCGTCGATCAGCTGAGCGGCCGGGGCACCTCGCCCCGTTCAAACTCGAACTCGACGGATCGCCGCGCCGACGCGCGCGCCATGCTACCGCGTATTATTGTAGAGGGGGCGGGGCGAGAGGTACGAAATCGCTCGCGTTGGGCTGTAGTGGCGGGCTCTTAATAGCACGCTTTATATCAATTACGTTATTTCATATTTTCATAGTTAGGTAGTACAGCCACTGGTATATATTCATCCTACTAATAGGTACACGATTATTTGGACAAAGAACACAACTAGAACTATACATTTTTTTTTTAGAACATATGTCTATGAAGAACATGTCTAAAACACATTTTAAGGACATTAAAAGTGGCCTGTAGTTATTTCTCCACACACAAAGTAAGTACTACAAAAATTTACAGAAGAAATGTTCGGATAGAACAGATACTACCTATACATACCCGAAGACCTATAGCTTGGCCGTAATATCCTACAATTTGTCTTCTTATACGTGTAATATAAACATCTCAAGAAAATATGTGCGAAAATATGTGACATTCGAGTAGATTTATTCAGAACATATAAATTGCGCGTGATGAAGGCAGGGTACTCCGTCTGAGATAAAACGAATCTTTCGGACCAGTGGGCTTTCCTTACTACATTAGGTACAAACACGTTACTTAACTCATTATAATATCACACCTGTTTTGACAGAAAGGTTAGGCAGAATTACACCTATAGCAGATTCCACGGGTTAAGTTTATGCCTACGTAAATTTTTATATTTCATACATATTTTGTACATTGGTCTATGTTTGTCTGTCGTTATCCTCACTTTAACACCTGGTGCATCCGTAACCATCAATTTGTATAGCCTGGCTTGTCAAGAAAATTAACTGAATAAATCTGATAATGATTTACCGACCGACTGATCAATATTACTTATAGAATATTTCCGAAGTTGGCTTAATAAGTACTAAAAGCTTTGACTTGGATGTGGCGAAACAAAAGATATTTATCAAACATCCTGACAGTTTGAGTTAAAAGTTCTATTTTACGAGAATTACCTCAAAATCCTGCCAAACGTATCTTTGTAGTTTTAAAACAGACATCTCCACATCGAGTGCTTTGCAAAAATCGACTTTAAACACTTGACTTTGGATCTATGACTCAAAATATATTTTCTAGTCAGATAAAACAGGCAGTAAGACGAGGAAATCTTAGTGTCGCAGTGCGGATTAATTAAGTGTCAATATTAAATGCTATCCACATATTTTTCCGGCGTCGAGAAGGCATCTGCCCCACAACCGACGAGGAAGCGACACAAAAAATATTTTAAAAAGATAATAATACTTGATCGCTGTCTGTGCACACACAGTTCGTTATCAGTTGATAATTCTACTCGTACTGTGGATGGCTTTAAGAGTAGAGAAGATCAATGAAACGATGGATGCACTGTGTGAAAGATAAGGCTAGAAAGAGGGTAACTCATGCGATGACGACTTGTACAGAAATATAGAAGAAGAAGAAATTGCTGCGCCGACTAATCTTTATTTGCGTGAAATATGGTACATTGAGGTGTTAAAGATGAAAAGGTTCTACATATTCCGCTTACTAAAATTCAGCATGCAAATATTGTTATATAAAAACTAATCTAACAATTAAAGTTTAGATAAGCAAGAGTTACAAACTCAATTAACAAAAAAAATATCAGTACCTTTTAAAATATTTGTTAAAAAAAAAGACAATTATATAAATATGTTAGGTTGGTACGTACAGTAAACCAGTAGCCAGTAGCCAGGGATAAGGACAGGCATATGTTGATGATAATGTTCATGATGAGTTCTACTCGCTTCACACTAACTGCCGGCAGTATGACAGAGGCCTAAGGCTTGGCAATGGCTTGGCATAAGGTACAGACGAGAAATAACAAGTGCCAAGCGCCAAGCCTTCGTCACTGCCGAAAAGCCTGTGATGAGAGCCCGCGTTTTAATTTACGTTGCCATAGGGAAGAGTGATGTTAATTAAAAGCCAGTGCCAAGTTAGTTAGTACTTATTCCGATGGAGATAATATTTCTTGACTGATTCGACTGAGCTTAGTAAGGTATCATGTGGAATCATCTCTCAAGCGAAGTGCTGTCTCCAGAGCCTCTCCTGTACAATTATGACCTGTAGGGTAATATATCAACTTTTTTCATAGTGTTATCTTCTACGTTGTTAAGGAAAGATGCCGAAATTTTCTAACATACGAAAAAATTGGATACGACTTTCTTTAAAAAAATCCTTTGGATTGTGATAGAAATATGTGTCAAGCAATTGGAGTGCAAGATTAACTTGAGAGTCAGACTAATAAAGCACTCATTTCGATTTAGCCAGCAATTAAAACGAATCACATGAGAATTCTTAATCGGAGCACACGCAACATAAACTCACCATTATGGAAGCGATGCAAATGAAATAATATTCTGGGCAATTTGCACTAGTTATACGATAATGATTATGACATCGTAATTAAAACTAATTACTTCGCAGAGGCGTTATTCAAATTAAGTGCCGTTTTATTGAAATCAGTTCAATTTGGACTCGGCAACTAAACTTCTAGAATTCAAATTCAACATTAATGGTCTCAAACTTAGCCATTGATCCGAACTCCCTCCATCTTTCTTTGGAACTACTTAGACATTGAATTATTCAGACATTACAAAAAGGAATGAAGAAATGTCGTTAATTCACAACAAACCATTACTCAGCGAAGTTCTGCTGTAGCAAAACATTTCGTTAGGTAATCAGCAAATAATATATATAAATATATAAATACGTAACGAGTAAAAATGTGTCCTAAATGAGGTGGCCCGAGGCCCCGTGAATAGCGGCCGCCATGAATACTGGCTGAAAGGACGCGGCAACCCCGGCCGTATCCTAGTTCCTCGGTCGCGTTGCCAGAATGACATATATTTGTGCCAGTCGCCGGGAGAAGTAAAAAAACAAGTTTTCAAAATAAGAATGCACCGTTAATGATGATGAGGCATGAAGAATGAAGGTTTTGGACCTGGACACGGTTTCGAAAAACAAATGAGAGAAAGAACGTACCTACTCGTAACATGGCAGAAATGGAAGGTTTTTTAGTTTTCCGTTTTCTATTTGTAATTAAGATTTTTCATCAAAACACGAAAGTAAATAAAAATATTTATAAGGGATTTTTACCTACTTACAAAGCACTCAGACTTGTAATAAATATTTGCAGATCATTAATTTCAACTCAGCACTGCAGAGAACGCAGAAGGCGAAAAATTCATCACAGCGCGTTCCCAATAAGAATTGTAATAAAATATTCGAATAAACTGAGAACCTTTGGAACAACTGAAATTAGAATTAGAATTACTCAACTTCCCTCCAATAAATCGGCCGTAGAGGACATTTAACTCTGGAATATTGAAACGGAATCATTGAAAGGGGCCATTAACATTTTTAATTAGAGTAATTTCTAATTTAATTAAAAGTTGGTCAGGGTTGCCATAGCCATCGTCGTTCCATTTGTTCTGGCCCACTTCACCGTAACTCTTAGCATTCTATTGAGGACTTTTACAACCGCTTCAGTCAGCGTGCAAATAGAGAGAAAATTTGTTTTTATTACCACCTCCAATCATAGTAAGAGTTGGAGGGAGTTATTATAAGCTTTTACTTGTGCAAGTACGAACACCTAGGATGTATCAGCTGTTAAATGTACTGATAAGTATTTTGAAAATGGAGTTTTATTTTACTTGAAAAATGTTTTTAGCTTGGCTTTTTAGCTTTGAAAAGCTGTGTCTCGCTGAAAGTCGGTACAGAAATACGAAGCGCTTTGAAAACGATCGCCTCTTGTCTAGGCCCTCTGGTTCATCTTATAATCGTTAAAAGTTGTTGAACTTACTGATTATCAGACTAAAAGAATTCATAAATAATTAATAAATTGACACATTACTCAAGAATCCTTTCAAAGTGGTTTACCACCAAAGACATTCAAATATAACTAGCTATAGACGGGACAAGACCAAGAAACTGACAATTCCAAAACTGTTACAAATTAGTAACAAGTCGATCAGTCCAGTGCAATACGTCGCCTTGTCAGATCGCATTCATATGACACAAAGACATTAAATATTTCCGAGCTATAGACGGGTCATGACGAAGAAAATCGTAATCCAAAACTTGTTACTACTTAGTAACAATTCGTTCTGTCTAGTGTCATCTGTGTCATACGTCCGCTTGTCAGGTAGCATTCGTGTGTCAAAATCGAAAATATTCAGGATGAAAATTATTGTATGACAATATTCCCAATGTCCTCTCTATATGTGTTTTAAATCTCTTTGTTTACCACAGTTTATAGTAGGTAATCTTCAGAGAGACACAGAATAAATTCTTGTTCAAAAACATCCCAGTACCAGGCAAACATAGAACATAGAAGATCTCTATCCCCAACAGTAACGAGCGTAAGAATCGCTCGATCAGCCGCAGCTTAACCACAGTTAATCTAGCTGACGTTTAGAAGAAGCACCGACTTCGTTCCGTGCATTTTAAGTCGGTATCTCTTCAATCCGATTTATCTTTGGATGTCAAAGGTCTTTGAGTGCTGCGTTGCTTTTTTTTTCTTTTTCAAATTCAGCAGAAACAGCCAGTGTTTTTACTGTTTATGCAAAATGTGCACAGCAAGAAGTGCAGTGCTGCAAGTATCTTTTGTCGCTGAATGACAGTATCACGAGGGCATAGTTGGTAAACAGTTGTGGAATTCCGAGTGGAAATTGAACATACACATCAACATTACACAAAAATAAAGTGGTGACGTTAGTTCCGATTATGGCAACGCGCCAATAGATCCTTTTACAACTAACTATAATGCAGGGGTATCACGCTACTTAGGCTCTTTATAGTATCTTATATTTCTTTGGTCTAGAGGTCGCAAGCTTGACTGCTGAGCATGAAAGTGCTATTGAGTTTTTCCATCAGTAAGTTTGCAGTAGCAACCACGGAGTCTGGATTGGTGTCCGGTTGATGACAATAGGCTCACCCCCTATTACTTGGGACATTAACATAACTGACGAAATGTGGGTGTACTATTGGATACACCTCTGCCTAACCCTTCGAGGATTACAGGCGTGATGTTATGTTATGTTATCTTCTTGATTCCGAATGACAGTTTGCGACAAGATCCCCAACTTGGAAAGGTTTAGGGACAGTTAAGATAATATCTCTCGTTCGATGTCTCCTACTTACTTTGTTGCCACAGTTCCCCTTTGTTTGTCAATCTAAAAGCTATAGCTTTATCAAGACTTTTATTTCTTGCTGATGACATAACAAATTGGACTTTAAACCTAAATATTTACATTATATTTTGCAGTAACATGCACAGAACAGATGTTCACAATTATAATAACAAGTCTTGTGTGTTACCGAGCCGTGCAACCGCAGTTAGTTAATTAACTTTAAAACTATATGTACTTAGTGTTACCACATGTTAAACAGAAGTCCACTACTGTAAAGTTCTCAAAAACCGGCCGGTACGAGTCGGACTCGCGCATGAATGGTTCTGTACCATCGTAGTAGGGGAGCCCCCTTTAATTTTTAATTTATTATTTGTTGTTATACCGGGAACAGAAATACACATTCTGTGAAAATTTCAACTGTCTACCTATTACGTATCATGAGGTACAGCCCACTGGCAGACAGACGGACGGACGCCGGACGTACGGACGGACGGACAGCGGAGTTTTAGTGATAGGTTCCCGTTGGTTAACCTTTGGGTACGGAACCCTAAAAATGTACTCAAGTAGTCTCCCACGTACACTATCACGAGGAGTTTTATGATACACATCCATACAATGCTTTACTTCTGAAAATTCGCTACATATTGATCGCCACGAAAATAGCATCTTAAATCACACCTTCAAAACCTCGCCAAAACCTCAATTCATAGCGCATTGTTATTAGAAGTTTTAGCTAAACTACTCCATAAACTTGTATAGCGACAAGTGCCCAAGGGCGTACTTAGCTGCATCAAAGTTCATTAAGGGAGCCCTTTTCTCGTAACGTGTTTAGCCAGGCACTCAGGCCACCGCAACGTCTTCACACATTGGTTAGGTAGTAGTTCGCAGTTCCCGCTGTGTAGATAGTACCTAGTTTTACGGTGTCTGTCACACTTTCAGTAATTAACTAGGAGAGTAGAGAGCAGTTTATGTGCTTCTAAGAGTAGCTTTCGTCGAAACTGAACTGCTTTCAGCATATTTAACCAGCGTTCGGTAGCTGTCAGTGTCAAGATTCCGTAGCTGTTATGACACTAATAGGTTTTGAACGCGGTTTAGATTTACAGTGCATTGGTGGAGAATATTCTTTTTCAAATCAAATCAAAGCATTAATTCGCATAATTTTCTGTTTCCGTTTTAATTACTCAAGTTTAAAAATTCTTACTCGGGTTTTGTAAAATCATTACACAAATGTTGGTGTCAAAATCGCAAGATATTTCGAGAATTCCGTGTCGAAATTCAGCTTCGCAACTCGAAAAACATTTACAAAATAACATTTTGTTTGAAACCTGACAAGCTTTCATCCGTTTTCAGCAATCGATCCAACCTATGCAAGCTGAACAAATAAAATAGTAAAGAGGAGAACGTATAACTAGACAAAACTAACGCAACCTGAATTGGAAAAACGTTTAGGCATGGCCATATTGACTGAATAAAGTTTAAAATGGTGGGTTTAGACTGAAACGCACAGAAGGCCTGGTTTTACTACCTGAACGGGATTAAACTTAACGGGTTTGACAGACTATAGAAGTAAAAATTCTCCTATCTTAGTAACATGGTTTTGAAAATGTGTATCCTCCCATTAAGGGAGCGATCTTTTGCCATAAAGGACCATTCCCATACTGGTATGAGGATGTTAGCATCCATTTGTAACTCGGTCACCATCTATTCGTTTCATTTGTAAACAACTGCTACAATAAATTAATTGGACTTATTGGTTGCCCAGATCGACACTAAGATTGCACTCCATCCGAGATTAGTTTCAGCACATCGTTCTGTCTGAGATAGCACGAACTACATAGTGGTTTTTCTCCCTACTCATGTTGTGTTGTGAAGCAGTAACAATTTGCGACGCAGTGAGGCAGATAACCGCGTAGTTTCGGCTCCCGGCCCCCGGGTACAGCAGTACCCGGTCAACACATTTTCACACAACTTTTATTCATTTTATTCGGTCTAGTTTACTCCCAAAAAACATTTTCAAACCACACCCGTTCCTTCACCGCAGCCACACTGAATAATTGTTATTCTTATTATTCTCTTCCGTTTCACATTACTTTTTTTCATAACATCGTAAGAGTTTCAATAAGGAAACCTCAACCAATAATGTATGTTGATAAAAAAGATTTTTAGCTACTTTCAGAGTTTCATTCACAAAGCAAATCACGCTTCATTGGGTTCAACTCGTCAATATCTTGTAACAAGTCGAATGTTGGTAACCAAATCCTTATTGAATTTTTGTAGATACTTCGAGTAAGGTAGATGGCATTTAAATATACACCAAGGCCGAGATATGCGTCTTTGAAAGTGGCCGAATAGTTTCACTTTGATCTAGTAGTGAGGTGGCGGACCTCGGCTAATTAATGCGGTTACCTGAGCAGGCAACGGATCAAATTCTCGAAGGCCGACTCATTTATAAAATTGTGCCGGCTTGCCACAAATGAGCCGAGGTAAAGTCACTAGCGTTCAGAAAACCTTTTTTCTAACCTTTCAGACTATTTGGATCGTCAGCTATTATACCAAGGAACATAGTAATTTGGGTATACAGGTCTAATTTGGGAACTATACCTAATTTAACAAATTCGTATCGGTCAGGCATTAGTAGCATCCAATTCAGTAACCGAAAGCACTTAATGACCGAATGTAAACGACATTTCGGGGTGGTCCACATTTATTTGATCCGCGTCCGCCGATGCCGCTAACGATCAAGTGTTATGGAACCCCAACATATCCTCGTATTTAGGGTAATCATGCGTGGGCTTCTTTTGTTTACGGTTCACTGAATATTGTATCGCCCTTTATTAGGTGTGTGGAGTTTTTCCGACCACATTCTGGCTATGTTTTTGTAGTAACTAATAACAAGCCATGTGAGTACCTGCCGACATTATTTTTCCTGTAAATACACGTATTTCCTGTTGCCGAAATCGTACGTGCGTGGATCGAAGGATCTTTTGTTTAGCTGCATATTACTCTTTCTCTCTCGTTTATGACGGAAAAATGTTTTCTATTTTTCCTAACAAAAGAGTAATTTGTAGAATAGAATAGAATAGAATAGAATGGAAATAATTTATTTGCATTGAATGTAGGTACATACATGAGTTGTTACAGTAATAATTATTTGTTCCTGGCTTTTTTTTAATTTGATTTGTGTTGTGTGTCATGTTCAGGTTCTTTTTACAAAACATGGTTACAATTCCAATTATGATCACGCACGGTTTAGAAGATTATGTCATCAACGAGCCTCTCATCATAATTGATATAAAGCATAACCGCACTCGAAACTGTATACATAGTTAGTCCACACACAAATAAATAGGTACTAGAAGTCTGCAGTTGGTTAGTTTTACGGCTTATGTTAAGGACACATGTGGGGCAGATGACAGAGAAAAATAATCACAGCCAACCTTGTTTATGGTCGACCATAGTCAACACGTGGGGATACTAACGAGAGGATTTTTTAATTGAGTAATTCTAGAGTGTTGTAAAGATTAAGGCACCGCTCTTGGTTTTTTATTGATAACTCTTGTTGTATCTACAAATAAATGTAACTGCCGTCCTCATCAAGATTTTCGTCGATAAAAAGGAAGTGACCTGTAGCCAAATAGAATTCTAGTGTGTTTTCTGTGTGTGTGTGTGTTTCTAGAGTGTGTTGTAGTGTGCCTGTAATATTCTTCTTGCTGTCCTTTCATTATAATTTAACCTTTGATAATAAATTTTCTCTGTGATAAGGTTTATGTTACAGATATAATATTTGTGAAAGTACCAAGAACTGTAACTCTTATTTTCAAGTTCCAAACTTCAAAACGAAAGTACCTATTTAACTTTTTATGTTCATACCTACATTGTATTGGTAATTGATTTGACAAGTTTTTAACAAGTGCTGAGTTTGCGCCATCGTCATTAAAAACGTTGAATAACAGTGGTAGACGAAAATATAAAATAATATGAAACAGCAGATTTACCGTACTCGTTATCTTCGGATTATTTCTGTCAATAATGTCAAACGGTGGACGATACTTTTATCGAAATTGGAAACCACTGGCAACCCGACAGCCATTTTTGACGTAGCCATATCAGAAAAACAAAATCTCATTCTATTTTTGAAAACCAAAGACAAAGAAGTAGCATACTCCTTGTTGGTTCTTCAGAGGGCTCTGGTGACGTCATTTGGCCTTTATAACATGTAGACAGGGTTCCTTTCAAGGCAGACGCTATAAGATTACAAGAGCCGTTGGCGACATGATAAAGTGAATGCCTAAAGACCAAGACTCGACCAAGTAATTTACTAAATGGAAGAAATCTCGATTCGGCTTTAAAACGGAGTTATTTTAAAAGTGTGGATATAAATAAATAATATGGTGTGCTCATCAGCATCGTGTCGTTGAATTGTTTAGCGAGTGAGCGGCCATGGGAGGCTGTTAAGTCGTTGAATACGATTTGGGTCACATTGGGTGCAGTTGCTTTCGATATAAACCACTTAGCCATAATATTTACCCTTCTAAAAAAGAACCTTGAACATAATGTTATAAAAATAAACAATTTATATGTCAAACGCAAATTACGAAGTATCTTGTTGATGATGATTATAATTGGCATCACACTGGCCAAATGGTTAAGTGATCACAAAATGACGTTAAAATATATATAAAAAAGACATACTTCTCCCTGGTACTCCTTGTTGGTAGTTACAATGGTAGTTAGTCGGCTTATCGCGTAAGCCTACTGTCAGTTGTCACTTTTTCAGAGCATTCAAACTAGTCAGTCATTTCTAGGTTAACTACCCCAACAGCGTGCAATTTTTGCTTGTTTGGAGAACAAGGATGTTTTACCCCTCCCTCCCCCTTCACCCCCTTCCAGCCCCTTGCACACAACCCAGTGTAATTACCACATTTATGACGTCACAACAAACTACAATCGACGAGCAGGCGCCGTTATTTTTAACGATAATTCATATTGTTTGAAGCGATATCATGAAAAGCTATTTGCTATACGCGATTCCATTGTTGTGATACTTTTAATATGTATGAAGTCACAGACATACAAAATATATCATCCATTAATATGTGCATATATTATTTTCCATTTGTTTTCAGTGAAACGTATGGAAATAACGAAAATAGTGGGCGTAAAATAACTTATTATACATTCTAGGAATTTGTTAGTTTCAGAATTTTCAGATGTCACTTCACTTAAGTATAACGATATCTTAGGTCCCTTTTAATATTGGATATTCTCGTCACAAGCCACTTTCTTATCTGATGTTAAGTGAAAAGTAAAAAAGTAAAAGTCATCGCGAAAATAAGAAGTATACACATGCATACTTAAAGTCATGTCTTTCTCCCTAGGGCACAGCAGAACGAAACTACAGAAAACCGAGCCTTACAATATCTTTTGGCTTCGTCCACGTTCATACAACAGGTCATACACACACACCGGTTAATAAGTAATATGTATAACGTTTAAATTACCAAACAAGCCTTGGAACATCCTAGACGATCCAAAAATACCATACAGTATCGTCCTTCCATAGATAATCCCCTCACTAATTGTGATGCAGGCACATGTCCACATTCACAGACACACTCACTGACAGTTCACTAAAGTGCCAAGTTTCGTATACACCCAATTACGGTACAGTTCATCACCGACAACCTCGCACAGAAAGGTACTGCTACTAACAGAAATTTTAAAGAACTGAAACTATAAATGAAAATGAAATAGTCTTCAAGAGATCCTGGACAGCCGTGATAGAGCACCAGCCAAGTTAACATATTTAAATTCTCTTTTTCTTTCATTCATTCTCTTGGTAACCGCTCTTCATATCCATAAGTGTAACCGGCTGCATGTCAATGGTAACACTTAGACTTTGAGCTGGCCTATCAGAGCTTAAATAAAACTCACACTCGCTACGTCTTACTGTACAGGTCAGTTCTGAGAAGAAGTAGCAACATAAACTTTTTAAAGCAATCCTTCACAGCAAACTCACGCGATGAAACGTTATGTACCTAAGTAAGAACAGCTGTTTTTCTAACCCGCTTTTCCTCAAGTAGCTACTCAGACAAACAGAGCACTTAATAAAAATCCGTCGTTTCTTTAATATTAATAGCTGTCATCCCTCCAACCGGTTGTGAGCTATACCTTCTGTCCTATATCAAAGATTCAGTGTTCCCTCGAGTGTTATTACCGGCCTATGATTGCTCAATACCTTGTTATTTCATATACTTTCAATTTATTTTGACAAACAAATAACAATCGATTACACTTCTCACTTTCTTACTCAATTCAAATGAAAGTTTTGATAACTTATTTGAATATAGAACTGGAAAGTGACGCGAACAAATGGTCTGTTTTTAAATATTTAAATTGTGCTGTAAGCCCAAGTTTCAGTGGCGTATTAACGGACTGAAAATCGACTAACGAACAAACTTTTGTTTGAATATTTTAATCGTTCAATAACCCCGCGATCTGAAGCTGATTATGAATCGTCAGAAATGATGTGTCCTTTTTAAATAAAATGTCCAAGACAGACATATTCCCGATAGCCGTGCAATGCGGTTCGTTGAGATCTGATATCAACCGTCTTACTGGGTCACGGATATTTTTAAGATTCAATCAAATCCACAACGTCAACTGGAAATGAAATGCCTCAAGCTTTAGTAAAAATGTTTTGCTTCAGTGAGAATGTTTTCCGGACGTTTTTAAATCATAGCTAATGGAAAACACGTTGCAAGCGAGTTGTTCAGACTTTCTCGAGGAGTGAACTACTAATTGAAGCAAAGGAAAACTTGTAGACAGTCTTTTAATGAACGGTAACAGGAGACGCCAAGGTATCCTTATTATATTACTATAGTTGAAAAGAAATAGCTCAGTTAACTTACTATCTAAGAATTTAATGATCAAATAACTCTCAAAATTTAAATCAATTGAAGTTGGTGCTTGAATGATATTGACAGAAGGGTGCTATTGGTTGACTTGTGTGAAATTGTCTGTGGAAATAGTAATCAAAAAACAAGATGGCGTCGTTAGTTCTGATTAAGGTGAAAGCACCAGGGTAGTAACTATTTCATGAAAAATTTATTCTTTGAGGTTAAATGAACTAAGAGGGTTGTGTTGGTGATTTTAATGATTATAATTCTATAACTACATACGTGTTTCGGACGCAAACCAAATTTTCATCAACGTACAACCTGAAACTGACTTCCAAATTGCAAAAAACGTAAGAAAATATCGCAACTACTTATATTGAGAGTTAAAGATATGATGAACAATTAAATATTAAACCTTCTAACATATATTTTTAGCACTTCACTGAGCATTAATAACGACAACACGCCACCTGCCGGGATTAACATAAACTAAAACTATGGCTGCTAAGTGAAACACCATTAAATATTTATCACGACAAATGATTTCGGGTAAGTGTCCTTGCTTACCACTTAAGGTTTGGATGTAAACGTGGAACTTGTTGAAGTAGATATCGTTTGACTATTGCTCTTGTTGATTTAACCGAATTTCATATATTCGGAAAATATCAGAAACGGAGTTATGACAATTTTATCCTAGCAAACATATGCAAACAATAAAAGGACAAGAAGGGAATAGCAAGAAAGCAGTGAGCTGTGAAAGGATGGGTTGATTCATTGCAGTTCTTGAATAATATTGGAAACTATAACAAAATCAGATGAAATATGAATAAAATTGTATGGAATTCAGTTAAAACTATGAATCGTAGACAAAAAGAGCTACGGCGTAGCACCTGCGTAGCACTCATACATTATTCTTATGACAATTTTTCGATTTAAATATGAATCACAATAGCAAAACATACATTTTTCAGTAACTGTGACGGATTTGTGATAAAAACACATACATAATTTATGTAACACGTATGTTTTTCAATCACATAAAACACGTTAACTGCCGAATTTCACGAAAATCGCGCGGAGAATCATCGGGCATGAAAAAATATTTTTATATGAAACATAAAACAAATAGGTATGTTTCCATGTACCCGTCGGACAGATACCAACATAACCCCGTTTTGCTAGTTGAAATTCTGACCTGGTTTGTTATTCGGTGTTCGATTTTATTTATTTTGTATGTCTTTCGATTCCAGCCAGTGTGACACCGCTTTCTAGGTTTTGTAAACCAATTACTCAAGTGTTTGCTGTTGCCACCATCTAGGCTACTGTGTGTGTGTGTTGCTGGTCTTATGTCTACATACCGCGTTCACTTTTCTTTAAAAAGGATTAATTTTTTTGTACTAAAGTTTATTCCAAGTATTAAAAAATGTCAGACTTGGTTATGAAGTTGACGCTTTTGGTATTTCGGTGAAAATAAATTATTTGATAAGATCCCCCCCCCCTCTGACTCTTGCTCGAGCCAACCCTTGATGCTGACTCAGTTTCTACTTAAGTGGTTAAGCAGAAGCCAGCCTCATAGGTTGACCTGCGAGATGCCATTAAAAAAAAATAAGCGAGTATTTTTTTTTCAAACCAATGAGGTCGGTAAATACATACTAATGCAAAAGGAATCGGACCTAAACATACATAATCTCCAAGAAGTGACGCTACTCTCATCTCGTAAGTGTGTGTGGTGTATAAGTGGTCTCATATCTCGTTTCGTGTTGGTCCATAATCATTAATTACCGACTACTACCTATAAAAACTTGATACTCCTAACACACTATCAAACAAAGAACAATGGCGATAGTGACCGAGAAACGAATACCTACCAACCTATGCAGAGTAGACTAGGAAGTGCTTATTCATTCATTCACTCGGTCATTAAAGTTTCATAATAGAAGCAATTAGTGTGAATAATTGATGGTTGTCTGATCTTCACCTCATATAACTGTGTCAACTCGTGGTTTCGGCTCACAATGTGGAACATTGTTCTATGATACCATAAGCGTATGTGTCACACGCAAGTCGAGTGAAGCTTCCTGAGAAATAACGTCCACACATTCTATTCGTTCCAGGCTTATTAGTGTCTTGTTCGCTATGACAAAGGTTGAATAAAAATGACGACGTGACAGATCAAATAATTTTGTCAAACATTGCGTCGTGCGCTGTTACGTATTAGGTTTTATTCCGAGTATATTTACAAACAAATCAAGCTGAGCAAAGGTTCGGTCAAACTTTTACAGACAAATCGCGGACACGGGTTCGGACATGGACACCTGCATACTATTAGAGTAAAATAACTTTGATAATATTTGGATACTTTTATTGTAAGGCAATTATTTGAGCATTATCGAGTTGAGCACAGACGAAAATATATACAAGGTGTTTGGTGCGTCGTGTGCCAAATTGAAATGGTCGACTGGGGGGGTCATCTGCTATCCTTTCAGACCCCTAAACACTTCTCATTCCCTGTGGATTAATTGTATTATACTAAATAGAAAGACTCTACATTAAAATTGCACAGATAATTTTATTTATATTACTTCAACACATACAAACACTTACTGACTTGCGGCTTACCGTTACCGGCAAGCACAAATTTCGTGCAGCTGTATCTACTAATTGCAGTAATTAAGAACATAAAGCTAGCAATGGAATTCCTTGCCTGCATTTTGCCGTAAACGTGCAATTATTGTAGAACAATTATTTATGTAAATGTAGTAATGTTTGCAGTTTCCCCGAATGGGTTTTATCACTGCAATATTTGTGTGAGTTGAGAGAAGTGGAGGCGCGGTGGTTACGGGCTTTATGGGTTTACGACTTCGACTTACATGACGTAGGTTGTGAGTGGAACCCGTGCTTGCACTGTAATTATCCAATCACCACTGCTCTCAAAACGGAGAAATAAAATATCGCGAGGAATAGCGTCATGCCCTGGAGGCAAAAATTCGAAGACAGGTAACATTCACCAACAATCACTGGGCCCGTGTGGTCGACTACGGTTTACTTCTCCACACAGAGAGGAGCCCTGTCCCAGCTGTATGTAGGTTTATAACATTCTTTACAACCATTTTTCAAGTCTTAACAACCCGTAACTCTCTTGATTATGTACCTCTTCTAAGGTAATCAACGTCCGTGAGGAGTTATTGTACCATAACCATCACGCTTGGCACTCTAAACTTTTATTTACGAGCAAAAACATTCTCATACTGCACCAGCTCATCTAATTAAAGTGAATACGAGTACACATTTTTATGATTAAGCTAAACACTAGGAATCAAGGAGTGTAAAATTAACAGTACCCCTAAAACAGCATTACTCATGGAGCCATATTATCATCTGGTCGGCTTCCAGTCTTAGCAGATTCAGCTGAATACTAGTATTTTACATGGAGCGACTGCCTATGGGACCTCTACAACCCAGTAAGTACTGGGCAATACGATACCCCTTGGTAAGACTGGTCGTCAGACTTTCGGGCCACTGACTACCATGGAGCCATATAAAATTTTTAACTATGAATATGTTTTTTAGGACCCAATAAAAATCTAGGCCATTATCCTTATTTTCCTAATTACGCAATCTATCGAGATCTATATTTAAATTAAAACAATCAGCCGCTGAAAGTGTTTGGTTCCCGCCAATTAAGAAGTTTTTCTTGCGTCGTGCAAATGAAACTTAATTTAACTGAAACAAAACCTCTTTTAATTAAAGCCTACAGACAAAGGACGAGTTACCCCACTTTGGACCTTAGAATTTATTCGTAGACAGCCTCTCACAGCCACCTATTTTACATAAACACCTACTTTATTCAAGAAAAATGGTTTTGTAATCTTGTTTGTACCTACACAATTATGTAACAAGTTTTTTTTATTAAGTAAATAATAATAATACCAGCCTGTTACTGTCCCACTGCTGGGCAAAGGCCTCTTCTCATACAGAGAAGGCACGAGCATTGATCACCACGCTTGCTCAAGACGGGTTGGCGATTTCAGACTTATATTAATTATAAGTCCAGGTTTCCTCACGATGTTTTCCTTCACCGATGTCTGTGATGTCCACGATAAACTTAGAAAAGTACATATGAATTGAAAAAGTCACATTGGTACTTGCCCGGATTTGAACCCACAACCTCATGCATGAGAGGCGAGGCCTTAACCTCTGGGCCATCACGACATTACACATACAAGTAAATAATACTGAACTTAAAAGATAATCTACGTACCATTTTGAATCCATTAAAACTGAAATTAAATTAATATTATAAAGCCACAAATATTCTCGTACTCGAGTAAACTTAATTATGTAAAACTAGCTGTTGCCTCCGCTCGTGTATAGGTTGGAAATTGTCCCAGGGGGACGTACTACCGGCATTAAATGATTTTTTCTAGGGGGTGTGGATGGCCAAATCTGAATCTACGAGGAACAGCGAAAAATACTCAAAGAAGTCTCCGGCCCGATTTTAATGAAAACTAAAACTGCATCATTGGATTTTTGAAAAATCATTATTCCTAGCCAGGAATCGAAACCGTTGATTTTAGAAAAAAAAACACCATTCGATAGCGTAGCTATTAAGGATCAAATTCTGGGAAGTAATGACCTACCTACTTATGTGCCATGCATCATCTGCCTGTAATGGTCCCACTGCTGGGAGGTTGGGACACAGGTTTCCTCTCTTTGTGTGTGCGGGCCTAAGTGAGCCAAGTGTGTTTATGTGCCAAATGTCATCAAAATTCAGTCAACCGCTAAGTCTTGATATAGTAATAGTATGGATGAGGAGTACTCTCTACATCTACTCCTACATGGGACTTAACATAGACCAACTGACGAAATGTTGGTGAACTACGTACACCTCTGCCTAACGCTTCGGGGATTAGGTATAAACGTCTTCTGTGTGAGGAGTGGAATCGCGTAGGCACAAAGCTCGGTCACACATCGGCGTCGTATCTGTGTTAAGGCGCAAACCTACCGCGGCGCACGGATAGGCTACGCACGTGTGTTAAGCTTCGCTTTGCAAGAATATGTTTGTGATTGTGTCCACTGCAAACCACGGACACGCTATGCATCAAATGACGTCATTAGTACATGTGTGGCTTGCTCGAATAAGGCGCTCACATAGCTCAACGCTGTCAACGCCATGCACGCTATACACGAATGTTAACCCACGACTATGCCGCGGTGGGCCACGCACGCTACAGTTTTACTTAGAAACGTAGAACCACGTTGACAAACAAGTTAATCCACGCAGCTTAAATGAGCCGCGTGCCCGTGCACATCGTGCACCGCGGTGGGTTTGCGCCTTTAGCATGGTGTTTGTAGTGGGCGGGCCGAGCGAGCGGAGCTAATGGCCGAGTTTATTATTATTTGTTTAGAGTAAGTTCGCGGCTGCACACATCGCCCCATATCGTGGGAAGCCGTGGGAACCATCTCGCCTACTGCATCGTTACACTTTAACATAATATAACAGGCAGAGGTATAGTATGCCCACATTTTGCCAGTAATATTTAAGTCCTGACATTTTTATACATTGTTCGTAGTCCGTTCTATTTTTATACGAGAACAAATCATTGACATTGACTGTGTTTTTCATCCATATTTTCTCAGTAGCAACCAGGAGTCTTAATTTCTACCCAGTTGGTGGCAATAGGCTCACTTTTAGGCCCTACATGGAACTTAAACAAAACTGGCGAAATGTGGGTATACTAAAGGTACACCTCTGCCAAACCCTTTCGGGATTACAGGCGTGATGGTACGTGTAATTAAGAATAGGAATCTACAGTTGGGCGAATAACTGTTCTTCCCTTCTATAAACTTCATTAGCGAAGATAGAAACGTTCTTGTTTATCCAATAAAGCGAGGCAAACAAAATTGTGTTTTCTTAATAGAAATACTTTTCTCTTTGGTACTTACGTCTAGTTTATTTATCGTTTACTTCATTCCTTTCGTTTGCCTAGCTTATTGTAAGTACAGTCAAGAGCATAAGTATGTAAACACTGTGCTGGATTCAAAAGCGATTTTCTCGTGAGATGAGACTTATTTCATAATAGTATGAGTTCCAAAGTACTATGTTTGTAATAACACAAAATTACTGTAAATGCAGTTCCAGAAAATCACTGTTGAAAGTGGCTCAGTGAACAATATGTGTGTTCGCGACTGTACAATGTAATAAACAACACTAATTCGTTTCGCTTCGTAGTAATTTGGCGGTAAAGAAAGACAAATTACACACAAATTCCTTCTGATTGCATGCAAATTTAGTAAGTACCATAATAAATCTTCAGTACTCGACAATACTTAAATTGTATACACAAAAGTAACTCTGATTGTCTGTCTGTCTGATACCTTTTCACGCGTTAACGGCAAATCGGATTTTGATCTAAATGCCACACAGGCAGACCAGGATTAGGTCTTAGGATAATTTTTATCCCGGTAATACGTTCCAGTGGGACAATTTTCGACCTAAACGCGGGTGATGTCGTGTAAAAAGTACACGTTACAGGCAGCTTCGAGTACTGAAATTAAGTTTTTGACGACGGAAATAGATTAAACGTCACTCGGGCTCTGTCGCTGACGAGGGAGCAATTTTTTATATTAAAAATTCAATGTAGAGTAAAAATGTAAAATCACTCGCCATCTCTAAACAAGAACAAAAGAACCCATACCACCCTTGTCGTCGAAACAAGGAAGATATCACGAGTAGGGTTTCCATCCCTACCTCCTGGATCTGGACACAGGACTCTGGCCAGCCTTGTTCTGTGTCCGGATTTTTTTGTGTTGAATACGGTCAAACCTATCGGCCCGAACTCAGGTCGTCGGTAGACGGAGTCTAGTCCAGTCGGTTTGACCCCACATTGAAGGGTTTTGATTTTTCAAAAATAACAAGGACTGTATGAAAAAAGAAAGATTTAATAATGAAGTACCTATCTGAACTTTTTTTAAACGAACGGGTTATTGTGAGGATCTTTAAACTTTGGAATGGTGACCCTAATCACAACACAAGCTCCCGCATAGAGGGACAACAGCATAGAAGCCCCGTCACGCTGAAAACTCATGCTTTTGATAAACTTTGTTCGCATTACATCGAAAATGTATTAAGAGCAATTAAAAAGTTTCTTACCCTTGAAAATTAACACCATTAGCCATGGAAGAAACTGACACCATCGACTGTTCATTAGCTCTAAATTAAAAACTTTGTTTTGTACAAACTTATTCATGGAAAAAATTTCGAAATTCATACAAACTTTCGTCCTTAATTCAACCAGTGTAAGGGATTTTTTTGTACAGTCCCACTGCTGGACAAAGGCCTCCCCCAATTGCTTCCATGTGCTCTTTTCCCGTGCCTCCTCGGGGATGAATTTCGAAAAATATTGTGTAATATTACTATTACACAATATTTTAGTTAGTACTTAGTTACTAAATCCAGTGCTTCAGGCTGTTTAATAGACAGGTATATAATGTTTTGTTGCCTAGTTTGGGTGGTCTAGTGGTCCCAAGTGCGACTGCTAAGCGCAGGGTCATGGGTTCGACTCCCAGCGCGGGCAAAGGGTTATGGGTTTTTCCCGTCAAGAATTTCTTTGTAACAGCCTCGAAATATGCATTTGTGCCCGATTATGGCAAAAGGCTCGCCCTCTTTTACAAAGGACTTAAACATAACTGGCGAAATTAGGGTGTACTATTAGGTACACCTCTGCCTAACTGTTCGAGGATTACAGGAGCGATGTTATGTTATATGTTGTTCCAAAAACAACTTTAATACCGTTTATAAGTTGATTCTATTTTGAACTTTAAAGTCCCGCTATTCTTACTTATTTGGTGCGATAAGTTTCCAAGTCAATGCGAGCCCACGTTCCTCCCACATTTAGTTCAACACTGCGTTATTTTCACATGCACATAGTTCACACGGCAACCCACAGGGGCACACAAACCGAAAATTTTAATTATCCGTCAAAATAAACACGATACTTTTCACGAGATAACATTTTAATTGGAAAACTTCATTAATTGCTCACCACTAGGATGGTGAATACCAAGCAATGCCTACGAATAACAAAATGTTATGTGCCAATTTATTCCGCGGTAAAAACGCGAACAAACGTAAAGTTAAACTCTGTAAAAACAATAAAAACCCAAGATTGTCCATTTAAAATTACTTTCCTGCATTTTATAAATTCGAATGCAGCGGAATGCAAGTCCTCTGTAAAATATTGCTTACTCGCGCAATCGAATCAAATAAGACGATCGGCAGTCGGGCGGGCGATTTCATTGCAGAAAATGCAGAAATTCTGCAATACCGATTCGTGCATTACGCTGGAGTAAATTACAAGGGTGGCAGTAGACGAGGAAATCGCCGCAAATGTATAAATATAACGCGATCTTATTATTACGAGCGTGAGTCGGTCGCCACGTAATTTAGAGAGTTAATGAAGGCGCGCGTCACCGCTCTAGCGCTCGCAGGCCCTCGTTAACGTTATTCATTACAGTTTAAAATGTACGTTTCACCCGAATTAAGCTTAAACTGGGCTATGCAAGCATTGCAGCGAGAGTGCAAGCGACAAGCTACACCCAAACATAAACTTATTTAAACTCATATTAGAGCAATGCATGAACCCTCGTGCATACGAGTAGTTTAACAGCGAAACAACGCATTGTTGCGAAGTTATTTTCTTAAATAATTAATTTATTCTGAACGAGAACCTCGCTCCACTTCACTGAATTACATTTACCAGCATTGATTGCAGAATAAAGCAAACGTTGTTATCCTAACTAATATCCTAACTTCCTAACTAATATTATAAATGCGAAAGTAAGTTCGTTAGTTTGTTTGTTACCTTTTCACGCCTAAACCACTGAACCGATCATCCTGAAATTTTTCATATACTTTGTCAAGTATACAGAAATGGACATAGAGTACCTTCATCCCGAAAAAAAGATAATAACGTTCTTATGACAGTAAATGGAGCCAAGTGTCTTTCGAATCATGATTGAATTTTATTATTACAAGCAGAGTACAACCCGAATTGATTGTAAAATTCTAAATTAACGTGAGCGAAGCCGCGGGCAAAAGCTAGTACAAACATAAAAAGGATAACTCGATGAACAAAAGCAAAAATAATTCCGAGTAACCCACGATAACGTATGTTTCTTTTCTCATTTTCCGTAACAACGTTTTCCAATACATAAACAAAAGAATCGTCCATGAAAATTGGAAACAAGATCGTTGTCTGGGATAAGTAAATATTAGGGTTAGGTACGTGTTCATGATTCGGTGGCGGCCAAAGCCAATATTATCCCCTAACTACGATTTTTCGGGGAAACGAAGCCATAGGCGGCTAATAAGTTTCTGAAATTATTATGTTTTGGACAACAAGATTCAAGTGCCTATTTTTATACAGGCAAAGCTGATGTCTTGTGTTCCATCAACAATGTGGGTTGATGAAAACAAAAGTACCTATAAAGCTTTCAAAGTACTTTACCTAAGTATAATGTACTCGACGAAACTCAAGCTATTAAAAGTCGATCGTGAGTGTCAGTCCTAAGACTTCTAAAGGCTCCAGACTTCGCCTGATTCGCTACGATGTTAACTTCCAAACAAAGGTCTCGTCAAGTTTCGTGTAGTTAGCACAAAGGCTTGCTCCGAAACTCAGAAGGTTTTGGAAACTGAAGACATTTCAGTGCGACAGCCATTTATCACTGCTGGTGACGTACAAACAGATATATCGTCGTCACTGGTGGGGCGCAGATTGCCGCGGGCTGGCCAGAAATATTCCTCAGATGTGTAGGATGTTTGAGTGTAAAGCCTGCCGTAATATTTCTATTTTAAGTAAACGTATTTTGTTTTATATCATAAAATAAATCAGCTTATAAAATGATCTTGATTTTCAATCTAGTCTTAGTAAGGAGTCCACGCGACGTCCCGGGAGCATGTCCGGAATGCGAAAAAAGCAATTCTCTTCCAGAACTAAGTATATTTATAAAAGAAAAAAGTAAAGAAAAGCTGTTAATGTAGTAAGTGGCTCTGCAGAGACAATTGAATGTAGGAATAGTTCTAGAAAGGTAGTTAATATTCTGGACGGAGGTACCGCCCACCTGACTTCTCCGTACGGCGCGATTTCTTAATCGGGGCCATTAAGCACGACATTTATTTATTCCCGTTGCCTTTGTGGCGCAATGAACAAAGGATTTGCAAGGCATTGGAGTACCACCGCCATAAATAGGACTATTGAATAAATCACTGGCTCAGTGGCTCCACAGGTTACACAATATTTCAATGAGCGCATACTGAAATTCGAACAATTGGTGAACATAAGGGGGCGTGCAGCGTGCTGTATCGATCCCCCCCCCCTCCTCACTGTGCCTCCACCTGCAACAGTATTTAGCTGCACATCGAGCGAGCTCCTGCTAAATTATTTTGCCACTTTATTAAAAATAACGCTGACGCGCCACAGATTAAGGGATTTGGCGCGCAAGGTGAACGTTAAATAAAGAACGCTTATAGACGGAGTTGAGCTCAGTTTATCATAGTTTTTTCATAAAATCCTTAACAAAAAAAGCTGAATATTAACGGAAAATTGTACTGTGAATACTGTGAGTCTTTATTCGCAGCGTTTCCACGCCGGGCCGGCTGTCAAAACGTCCTTCAAGAGAAAGGATTTGTTTTCCAGCGTGGCGCTTGAAAGCGCTGCCTCGCCGAAAGGTGATTGTTACTGCAAAAACAAAGAACCGCTGACGTTCAGCAAAACAGCGTTAAAGCTTCTGTCTACATCCAATATCTTTATGGACAGGTAATAAATTGAGGAATACCGTCCGTTTTAATGTCTGCGTTTTATATTTGCTTCAATGGATGGTTGTTTTAGTGGATATTACTGAATACCCCGGTACTTAGCAGGTGGATTGGTAGTCACAAAACATTATAAGTCCTCACTGCAGGTGTACTTCACCTCGGCATAGCTTCGACCGCAAATCAGCAACACATTTCATTATCAATACCTAATCAGTTCCAATGAAAGGCTGACCCACACCGCAGGTGGCCCTCTAACACAATTGATTTGCCCGATCAAACTTTCGTTAAGGCGGCAAATGGAATCACCCACCTGTAAATGCAACTTGGAACCCCACCTCCCTCCCACGCTCATTCCCCTCTACGAATTTAGACTCCCGGAATTACCATGGAAACGCGGCCACGTCTTTATAGCGTTACCACTAGCAAATTAAAAATTAAATTATTATTTTTGCGAACGCTGTTTTGCGCGAAATTAGCGATACGGGTGGAGAAATTGGGGAAAATTTCGCAGAACGGGGTTGGATTTTTGTTTATATTTTACATAATGAATGTTATGTAAAGTAACTACTAAATAGGCTAGGTATGTGGTACTACTACTTTCCCCTTTTCAGCTCATTATATTTTTGTCTGCATAGGACACATTCTAAAAGCGTTAAAACGAGAAAAAACAAAGCTGCCATTGTCAGCGTTTGTCAAATGTTTTTTGTCTTGTTGCGAAATAGTCCTCCATACGAAAAGCGTCCAGTAAAGAGTTTTATATGTTTCGTGGCTGTGTGAAAATCTATCCAAAAGCAAGCTTTGAGGCGTCAGGGAACCGTAACAAAGAGTCGTTCATATATCAACTGCTTTCGGAATGCAACACTATATTTACTCTGTAGTTTGTGGTCGTTTTAGTACTAACTTTAATGTATTATCAACTTAGCTTGGGGTTGGAGGTTTCGTGTGATGTTGCTAATGGAAGACGAAAATATGGTCAGGTGTTATACATAGTTTGTCTTTGATCTAGAGTTTAGAAATAACGTATTTCAAATTTATATTTTTTTCTTTCTTCTTTCTAAAAGAAAAAAATATTTATTTTTAGTATTATTTGATATGAAGCTTTGTGTATGAATGTGCATATAAGAGTAGAGGAAGACCAAAGAAACGATAGATGGACTGTGCGAAGGATGATATTATGATGAGTAATAGAGAAGTATGGAAGAAGAAGACATGCTGCGCCGACACCAAATACATAGGGAAAACGCTAGGAGAATGATGATGCTTTCATAATACATAGTTTCTCTCATCTATTTTGTACCGAGTTACCGACCGTCTTTGTATCCTATACATGATTAATTAAACATCCTCTCAATTCCAACCCATTTACTTACGTACATAGTTTACCTGGTACTATGTGCTAGTAACTATTGGAATTTAAACTAAAAGCCAATGCGTAGACTTCCCTTGTTCGATTGTTCCGTGGTTGTGCAAATACTAGCCCGTTAAACTAATGCCTAATGTTGTGTTATTAATATGCATACTTTGACTAAGTTACCCGTGTAACTTAGTCAAAGTATTACTTATTTATTACGAAGGGGTTACTGGCATACCATTGTTTTATTTTCTACTAGCGAGTTAGCGACCTACCTCTGCGACGTACTGTTTTATGGCTTGACTAAGCATCGAGCAGTTTGATGGTCTGAATCACCTCATATTCTATTACACCCTGTATTTAATTCTTATGTATTATTCTCATAACCCTCCCGGAATAATGTATCTAAAAGATAGGGAAAACCGCTCCAAAATCAAGTTAATAGTGTAAAAGAATTAAGCGGTCACACAGGCAGACAAAAACGACTTTTCATAATACCTAATTACCTATAGATATAGAAGAGCTCGTTACTTTACTGATATAAATATTCTACAGATTTATTTCTACTGTAAATTTTTAATTAACATGGAGGTGCATGATTGCCTTCTCGTAAATAAAACACCGCGCCAAATTACAGTAGCATACATCAAAACTTGCTTCCTTATTTAAAATTTTAATCCCAACACACGAAGTAATAAACTTCCTCATATACGGCGCCATATTTTCTTCTTTTATTTGTATAAAAATCAGTGTGTGACTTCGGGGAGGCGAGAAATGAAGACAAATGTGCAACGTGCGCCGCGCCACAGACTAGCTAGTAACTAATATATTGGACTATAAATGTGTGGGTATACTGTAACGTGTTTATGTGTAAGTATGCTGTGACAAATGTAGATGTATTTACAGCTGTTAGGGCGGTTTCAGGTTACCGTATTTTCGGCGCGTATAAGCTCGTTTATAGAAGAGCGTGTAGGCGGTTGTACTCGCACTTTTGCCGCGCAACTCGCACGAGCGTTGCACGCGCGTATAAGCTTGAGCCGCGAGAGACGCCTCCTCGCGCGCCCACTCACCTTGCGCGAACACGCGCGCTTTCTGAGCACGAGTGTTCGATTTTTGAAGTGCAAAATGTGGCGCGTGTTTACGCGCGTAATCTGATACGCGCAGAAAAAACTGAAACCGCTTAAAGGACTCGAGTGATGCGACACGCGCGTGTCACTCTTTTGCTCAGGGCAGTTTCGCCCCGCTAGCCGCATTACGGTGACTTATGGCATGCTCTAAGCAATTTCTTTTATTATTTTTCTCCGCAGTCGCTGTTGCAAGACGGTGTCTCTTAAGCGTGTAACTCGTGGCCAAATCGCGTCGCAAGTCGTATCGTCTGAGGTCGTAAACGGAGTTTTAGACTTGGGTATACATACTGTAACATATTTACTTGTAGATAATGCTGTAAAATACGTGTGTACATCTACTATAATATGTAGGTTTGTAAGTGCTATATCTCACATCTCACACACGAGTAAAGACGACTGTTTTTAACTGAAAGCTCCTTCCTTTCTCCTCACTTAACGACTCATTAGACGAGAGAGAGCGATACATTAGCGTTTGTATTTCTCGTCTGCTAGCGAAATAAGGGTTTTATAGGCTATACACTGGAACAACCAGTTCAGTTTGTGGGCCTATCTTTGCATCAGGTTTTTTAAGCATTCCCTCTGAACGACCGAAGTATTAAGTGGTAACGAATAGAACACAGAAAGCAGCCGTTCTGGTTTCTACGTAACTCTATTAAATAAGTAACAGGTAATTTGATCATCTATGGAAGCGTTTTCATAGATTGGTTTCTATGTGTCGCTGTGTTAACATAACGTCTATTTGAGCCAAAGCTTGACTGGTAGAGAATGCCTTGTGAAATTAAGTCCGCCGATGTACGACTACTGTACATGAAGTTTAAATAATTAACGATAATACATGGCGGGTACTATACTATACAAATTCCTTAGTGTTGCACGCACTAATGTCAAAATAAAAACGTAACTCACAACACAAGTAACAAAAAACTTACGAAGAACAAACTTGAAACTCACATAAAGCAGATAATCCAATTACATTATAGTTAGCCTATAAAACGTAATATCCCTGCCAAGTGTCACTCCATTGGCGCATTACAACAGTCAATAAGCGTTCAAATGTCGATAATACCACAGTATTACCGATTTGAATACTTGGCATAACTGCATAGACTGGAATTACATAAAGCCACAATTTACTGTGTATTCTGTACTAGTAAAAGCCAGTACAATTAAATCGTAATATTCGTAGCATATTTGCGTAGACGTTGCTACGCGCGTGCTACGCTGCTACGTAAAGCAGCTACGCGCGGTTTTACCCTACTGACGCAGAAAGAGGGTAACGTTTTTCTAATCGTCTACATTGTATGTCAGTTTTCTTTGTTATAATTAACTTACTTCTGTATACGTTTTTAAACTGACATGGTCACTTGGTCACCAACATTATCATCATTAACCAATAAAAGACATTCAAATATTAACGAGCAATAGACGGGACAAGACGAAGAAAATCGTAATCCAATACTTGTTACTACTTAGTAACAAATTGTTCTGTCTTGTGTCATACGCCCGCTTGTCAGATAGCATTCGTGTGTCAAAATCGAAAATGTACGACATCAAAATTTTTGTATGAAAATATTCTGATGTCCGCTCTAGAAGTCTTTTAAATCTCTTTAACTCTAGAAATCGGATATTTACCATGTTTACTGTTATATCGGATCTGGATATCGGGAATTCAAAAAAAAACAGTAACCATGGTAAATATCCCGTTTTTTGTATTATTGATAATACTTCTTTATCTTGGCTTTCACACCCCAATAGTGGATTTATTTTCTTGTAAAATACAACAACAAAATATTCTTATACTTTCAAGAACGTTTCGAGAATTTATTATATAAAGCTTGTGTAAAAAACATGATTACATTGGTGTAAAACTTAATTCGTCACTAGCTATTTTAAAAAAGTGATTTTTCATGAGATGAGGTAAGGTATTAAACGTATATTATGTGCACCATCAATCATCTACTAATTTCAGATGGAACCTGCTGGCTCATTCACCTGCTGTGCACGTAACGTTATCGAATATCGCCACACCTGCATACCACTATGTGGTATCTATGTGTGGTGGGACGGACTGGGCGCTTTGAAACAGTAATCTCGATATAGAATGTCTCCTCTAATCCTGAGATTAGCCGTAATGGTAGCCCATAGTTACTAACAGTTAGCTTTACATTCAAATGTGATCAGACTTAAGCAAAATGATGCAATAATTTAGTCTCCAAACACTCTAATAGACATTTTCAATGTTTCCATGGCTGGGCTCAAATATACATTTTCAATGTTTCCATGGCTGGGCTCAAATATACATTTTCAATGTTTCCATGGTTGGGCTCAAATATAAATTTTCAATGTTTCCATGGCTGGGGCACAGGGCTCCTCTCTACGAGAGGCTATACACCACCTCGAGGGCCCATAGCGAGTTGATACTTGTCTTTGTTTCCTCAAGATGTTTTTCTTCACCGTTTTACAAAATAACTTTAATACCCACAGAAAAGTTTCATAAACATTACAACTCGGTAGGTACAACCAAACATTTGATTTCAGCATTGTCATTCCTTGCAACTGATAAATATATTTTAGTTATAGTTTACTTATAAGCACTAATTATACCCTTGTATGAGAAATAACACTACAGCGCCTAAATTCTTAAAATTAAATTTTACATAAATTATTCTTAAACTTCTTTTGGCTATTTTGATGGTCCACTACGACGCAACATTTTAAAATTAATATTTGTCAAAGATTTGAATGGAATTGTGGGGAAATGTGGGTGCCCTATACATACATATCTAGGAGTACTTAGCCGTTCAGGAAACACACTATGTGAGGTTATGTTTGGCGATTCTCACAAGGGCGGTGAAGCGGATCTCACGTCGCATTGGCTTATATGATATCCGTTGATGCGTAACTCACGTACACTGCCTGACCGCGCGTACGAGCGAGGCGCTCTACCTCTCCGCGCGGACGAGCGGAGCCGTGTCAGAATCACCTAAGTATTAACTAATTCTAAGATAGACAATGAGAACTATTACACAGCTGATTAATAATTGGCCCAGCGAACAGTTATCAGATGCTGTACGGCACTTATCTAGATGTTGATTCGGTCAGCTGACTTGCGGCAATTAATTGTAACCGCTGCTGTCATGATTATCACCGTCCATCAATTAAGATATTACGCACGACAGATGTATGTTTGTGACCAACATAATCTAAGAATATTTAGATAAGTCGTTTGCCCTACTGCGCGATATTAAAGACAGGGTTATATTGCTATATTTGTATGAGACTATAACATAACTAGCGAAATGTAGGTGTACTATTAGGCACACCTCTACCTAACCTTCGGGGATTACAGGCGTGATGGCGTGTGTATTATATTTTTATCTTATTATTGTGTATCTCTCTCTTAGTATGGAAGAAGAAGACATGCTGTGCCAACCCCAAATAAATTGGAATAAGGGCTGGAGAATGATGATGATGATGTTCTGATGATGATAGTCTCTCATCATAACATATTATCACGATAGAGTACGCCTATAGTACAATTACATTCCCATGGTTATCTTTAAGTCCCATGTACAGCGGCATCTAACCCAACCTAGTTGGGAAAAGGCTAGGCTGATGGTGATCATTTAGTCCGTGGACGGGAACGAGCCTCTTGCCATCAAATGGGCAAAAGTCCAGACTGCACCGGTAAATTCTATGTTTGATAATTTGAGTTTTTTTTTTCTTATTACTTTTCCATTGATGTCTCACAACTCCCTCTTAAGTAAAAGAGTCTCCCATAGCCCAAAGGCTATGGTGATTCACCTCTCTCTTTCTCACAACCCTTATCCACCCCAATAAGAGGCCATATATTCTTCACCGCACCCACACTTTATATTCTGCATGTCTCAGTTACCTTCTAAGGAATAAAACGGAAAGGTTTCATTAATTATTTAAGTCATTACTCACTTTCAAGAATCGAAGTTGACGGAGCAGCTTCAAATGTAATCCGTCCAACTTTGGTTGTACTCAATAATGCTAATTTCTCAAATCTAACATCAAAGCGACCAAAGAAACTCTTTGATCATTTGAGAACTACATTATTAATGTTGTAAAGCCGACAAAGCTTTTATTTTTATGTAATTGGGTCATTATAAAGTTAGTTGCGACTTTCGACACGATTTGTGTGACGCGACACGCGCTTTCTTCTATCGTTTCGTTTTTTAGTCGATCTAACGAGAGGTCGCTTGAGCGTTTCGGTCGTGGCCAAGAGGTAAGAACAATAACGCATAAAGCTGTAATCATATTAGTAGAACATAATTATTTGCCAAACGCAAGCCAGCTCCCCTCAGGCTATTTGGCTTCGTAATGTGACTGGTAGCAGCTGGATAACATGCGATAGGAAAAGCCAGTCATGTCCAGCAATGAACAACCGTAGGCCTTGTTGATGATAGTATTTTAAAACAATTCCCAACTTCGTGGTTATGGTTAGGATTGGGTAATTTAGACCCCGACTAGACTAGACCAAACTTTTTCCTAAAACAGCTAAGCCGGTTTCAGTCAACACCTTAGTTTCCAATTAACTTAATAGCCGTTTTAACTAACCAAGACGCAATTATACTCTTGGATTTTCAATTCTCCGTGCTGGGCCATTTGTTGACATTCAACAGAGTGCTTTTGTTTAGGCATTACATTTATGTAATAGCCTAAAGATTGTTGCCTAATGTTAGTGAAAACGGACCTCAAGGTGTCCTTATCATAAACAACTAGGTTTCGTCTAGCCAATACATCTCCAATCCTTTTGGGAAAGAGAAATAAAATAAGTTACGTACACACGAGGGAATGGCCACTGGGGTTTTATTTCATTCAAATCGCATTCCCGGAATATTATGTTTTATGAATAAAATAACAGAATATCCCACAGTCCGCAAGTTACGGTGTTATCGACAAAATAAATTGACAGCAGTATGAAGAAGGATGTGCTTATGCAAATGTATTTGGTCTGTACCTAAACAATGTGTTTTGCTTTACATTATTTGCACAAAAACAAAGATCTATTATGTGTTCACCATTTTCCAGCCCTTATCCCAATTTATTTAGGGTCGGCGCAGCAAGTATTCTTGTTCCATGTGATAATTTAAAAAAAAATGGTTTTAAGATTATTCCCAACCTCTGCCTGAAAGCCAGAATCACCAGTGGTGCTCGACGAGTCCCGGAGAAAGATTCAACTGTCTTGGATACCGCAACAGATACAACGCAATATAAAAATAAAACATAATTTCCTCTCGTACCCACAGATGGTATTATCATTCATCATACTTATATGTAAAGCTCACCAAACATGGTATTTATGACCGTAAGCCTAGGAAACGATCCTAAACTGCGAACAATCATAGAAGAGAATTATGATAAGCCTAACAACCTACACTATTATTAATGATGGAGGCGGTATAGATATGAACATGAACTCGTTAGAATCAACTCCATCAAGAAGTTTAAGAAAACACCAATTTCATTTTATTCTGATATTAAAGGTGTTATTACCAGAATGAATGTAGGTGGCTATAAGAGTAGAGGAAGACCAGAGAGTAATAGAGAAGTACCTATGGAAGAAGAAGACATGCTGCGCCCACCCCGAATAAATTGGGATCAGGGCAGAAGAATGAATGATCCTTTGGAATCACACCACCAACTCCACGGTTGTTTTACCCAAAACTGTAAGCAGAGGTGTGTGTTCTTGTTCACCCATATTTTGCCGATGATTATGTCTTTAAATCCAGTGGGGTGCTACACATTCGGGATAACCTGACCGAATCATGCCGAAACAGGGTATCTCGAACATGTGTGAAGCACGCCTTATTTCTATTAAGAATTCGACTAATTGGCGAATCTATTGACATCATCTGGACTCCAGACTTCAACTGAAGAATTCCTAACCTAAAAATCAATAAAACGGCCGATAATTTCCCCCCATATTTCACATAACCCATCAACAAAAACCCATTACGAATAAATCGAGTAATAACAAAAGAGGCGGGAAATCCTTGTCGGGAAACATTCGGGAAATGATGGGAACAAGCCTACATCCATCACGGGAGATGTATCGACGCTAGCGCGATATACGTTACCTTATCGCACTAGGTGTGTAATGTGTATTGTAGGTGAAGTATGTAAGTAAGGGTATGCTCATCAATTATTTACTCTCAGAAACGTGAGTAACAATGGTTTTCTTTGAAGATTTTTGGTAATTTTATGATCAGAACACGGGTGATTGGGATGGGTGGATTGGATGACAAAGATTCAACAGTACCCCTTGGTAAGACTGGTTGTCAGACTTTCGGGCCACTGACTGCCTGTAACGACTGTCGAAGATCTACTATAAATGATAGCCGGGACCAACAGCTTAGCGTGCTCTCCGAGGTACGGAGGAAACTCGGTACGTACTGGTCACCCATCGACAGACCGATCTTGGCAAACGCGGCTTTACCTTGAAGAGCCTCGTATAACCAGTATATTATAAATACAAATAGGATAGTCTTTTGTGCTTTTAGCATCATTACATTGTACTTATATAAATACAAAATTGTTTTGCCAATTAATTAGTACAGTTTAACATTGCTGTGTGAATCAGAATATATTATAGATAAGTAATACTGCAATTAATTTTGCATAATATTATGATTGCTTGATTTAAATCCATATCAGTACAGCCGTCACGAAATTAAAGTTAATTAATTATACAATTATTATTTTAAATAGTACTTTGATGATTTAATTCCATTCAATTTAGTCGATATTCGATGTTAAGCACAAAATAACACCACGCCTGTGATCCCCTAAGGGTTGGGCAGTTTACCTACACTTTTACATTACGCCAGTCCTGCTAATATTATAAATGCGAAAGTTTGTGAGGATGGATGGATGGATATTTGTTACTCCTTCACGCAAAAACTACTGACCAGATTTGGATGAAATTTGGCACACAGATAGTTTATAACCTGCATTAACACATTGAGTACTTTTTATTCCGGTAGTACGATCCCGTGGAACAATAACGGAACTCCACGTGGGCGTAGCCGCGAGAATAAGCTAGTTATGTATGATACCTATATATTAGTGGGAACCTAATAACCTATTGCCAGTCACCGGCCCAAGTCCAGGCTCCAGGCTGCTAAAGAGACATCGATATTTATATGAACCAACATGTCTGTAATGAAATCTCTTTAAAAAACATTATAGGAAAGTACTTTATTCAGATGTTCCACTATTCCTTTAATTTATATTCTGCATCGCGACAACTGGCTTCCTTTAAGCAAAGAAAAACTTCACACTCGCATATCCATTCAATTTTAGCCCACATTTTATAGAGTATAAGACTCTTACAATCTGCACTTGTAAGTTTGTAAAACTTTTTAATTAACACTGGATTTTGAACTGTATTTTTGAGACTGTAAGGTGTATCTCATGTTGATAAGTAAGTGGAACGGTATCCTGCACGTGCTGTGACGTCAGACGAGTGCACGTGCACCGGCGCCCGCGCATCTGCCGGCTAAAGTTCACTGCACCGTTCCCCAAAGGATCTCAAGATGTTGAGGTCTGTAGATGATCTTTTGTGTCATGTTAAGAATATTTTTAACTAGTGTTTATAATTTCCAGTAAGTTTTTGGCTTAAATTGGTTGTTATTGTGCGAACTTTATCAAAGTTTAAGGTTAAAGCTATTTATTTAAATTAAATCATTTTAAAGAAAGAAAACGTATTTATTAGTCCGCACAAGACAAAACACACACAAAATGGCTAAATTAAAAGTAAAACAAAATATATAAAAAGAAAAAAAAAAATTAGGATCTTTTGAATTGTCAAGGAGTCAGTCGATTTGAAAGTTACAGTACGTAAATCGAGTAAGAAAACCATGGCGGTTATCATAGTGTTCTGTTGGTGAGTTCTGATTAATTGAACCCAATTTATATATGCTTATATATTTACTTAAATCTAATATATTAAAAAAATTGTTTGTTTGTATTTTATGCGCTACCAAACCGTTTATTCGAGTGCTATAGAACTTTGTCAACTTATCGCTTCTAGTAATTCTCGAAAATAATCGAATGTAGTGATTAATAAAAACACCAAATTCAATTATCTCTAGATTTAGTGTACCTAGAGATATAGATGCATAGCAGAGTAATCTAAACTACTACTACTTACAGCTAATATAAACAATGTTCTTAAACAATACGATTTGAAGGCCATTTACAAGTTTCCACAAATAATTATTTGTTATTCTATTAATGAATTTATAAATAATGTTAAGGAATAATCAAAAAACCGGGAGAGTTGGAAAGAAATGGGGGAAGCCTTTGCCCAGCTGTGGGACAGAACAGGCTAATTAAAAATTAATGTAACTGTAATGAATGTTGAATGTTTTGTAATAATAAAGTGATAGAAACCGGCATTTAAAGCCATTAATATGTATTGCTTACTCTAACATTAAAATATTGTAAAATTTCGCATGACATCTATATCTGACTACTCAACTGAATTTAAGACCAACTTATTGCAAATAAAAAGATTTTGACTATAATAAAAGTAATAAGCTAGAAATAGAGACCACAGAGTAAAAATCGGTACTTTTTTAATAAAAACTTTTTACAGACACAATATAATCTAATGGCTAAACACGTTATTCAAATTGCTGAACTTGTTTTGATCAATCTCGGAATAAAACAGTACAGTTACCGAGAAATATAAAACTAAAGGAAAGCCGAAACAATTCCTCTAACCGCGACAACTTATATGAGAAAAGGAAAACGTTCGTAGAAAAGGTTTTTATTCACAAAGTTTACATAACTCATAGCTAAAGTTTTGCATCGACGATAAGAATGGAAACTTTTATAAAAATACTATTTTGTGTTCAAAATACTTTGGAATAGCACATAGTTGTTTAAATAGCACTGAAATAAACTTTTCATAATTTCTTTTAACCAGAAATCTTATTCGAAATTAATATTTATATATTTTTAATTTTTATATATTTTTATTTTTAATCAAAATTTTGCTCAAATTCCTTGTTCCTAAGAATGAGTCAGTAAAAAAAATCCACCATTTTTTTCTTCATCAAAAATTATTGAAGCGCGCAAATTGGATGCAGGTAAAAATCCGTTGTTGCGCTACAAAGGAATTCTTTTAAACGAGGTTGGAAACCAAAGTGCTTATTGTATAAACCTTCTTTGTTGTATAACGTCGTATATCAGGATGGAGGTGTAGTTGCGTGGGACACAGCCAGGACAAAATAGTTTTAGGGACAAATGTCCGTGTGACAAGGTATCAATCCTCTTTTGTTAAGATATTCTCTCAAAAGATATGTCTTGCTTATTGTGTGGTGGTACTATTGGAGTGATTTGTGTAGATTTTATTATAAAATCGTCTATAGTTGCATTGGCTACCATCGTTTCCTTTTTCAACTTTGTAGTTTGCTCACTTATAATTACTGTAATTATTTAAATATTTCATACGTTTGTGGTGTGAAATGAACCACTTAATTAAAATATTATATACAACATCACCTGTTAAAACGATTTGTTTTGACCTATGGTTAATAATATTTACTACATAACATAATTATGTTTCACATTGAGGACTACGAGGGAGACAATATAAAAAAATAACCTACTGAATAAGGTAGCTATTTACCCTAAAAAAGCACAAAGCACTCGATTTCACAAATACTATTTGATTTCACATCATTGTACTTTACCAGTGAAAAAGGCACGTTCTTCAAAGTTCGCAAATAAAAAAGGTTCGTTTCTTACACGTTCAAAGTAACAATAATAATTCACATGAAACTTTTCGCCCTACTTCATGTGACTGGGAAGTGGCGCGATTTTCTTTTATTTGAGCCTATTGATAGCATCCGCTTTCCTTGAAGGAAATGACTGGTTTGAATTTATATACCGACAGAAAAAATAACTTTGTATTCATCTTTAGTTCATTTACTAACATTTCTAGTACTAGCTTATGCCCGCGCTATCTGTGTGCCAAATTTCATCCAAATCCGGTCAGTAGTTTTTGCTTGAAAGAGCAACAAACATCCAACCATCCATCTATCCTTACAAACTTTCGCATAATATTAGTAGGTAGGATTAAAAAATCAGTATAATCATTACCAATAGTAAAAAACTATCAGTGTCACTGTCAACTACTCAAAATACTGGCGGCATTGGCATTATAAGGCAATATTAGTGTCAGGGCGAGGTAAAAACCAGTCCTTTGATCACAGGAAACGTCATCCAACCGTTTCAGGAAGTCTTCAAAAAGGATGAAAAAAGCCAAAGTTGTTCCTATATAACAACAAGATACACTTCAAAATAAAAACGCAAGGAGGACTGGGTCATTCATTATAGCCGTTATTATACTTATATTCATGTCTGCAAACGACACAGGTCGCTCTTTCAACTTTGTCAGTCCTTTGTGAATCCTGTGTGAGATCCTTTTTCGAACCAGAATCCAGTATGAGATAACAGATTCTATTATAATTATTATCAATGTTCACAGATTGCGCACGGCGGTTTTTTTTTTTAAATTAGGCACTGAAAGGTCGGAGAGGCATGGAAATAATCAAAAGTCTATTTCCTGTAGGTACTCTAAATAAAAAAAAGTTTCAAGTCACAATGTCATTTGGTAATTTAGGGGTTTTGTTGAGAGATTACGAGATACGAACGAGAACCTCATACAGCAATAGTGCTTTGCAAGAAAAGAAATCATTATAATAGCAATACAAATCCGTAAATTGGATAATATTTTATACGATTCAACAAAACGCACAGCGGCGAGTTAGTTCATAAAAATATTTCAGAAAACTACTAATTTTACTTCTAACTGTTTTGACAAGTTGAGCTTGACAAGTACAACCGAACTGTATAACTGTCAAATGTTTATTGTCATGCGATAAGCAGCACACAACCAGTTCGAAATTCGTATCTGACGGATAGTAAACACAATTCGACCTGGGTATCAGTCGTGAACTGTATCAATATGTCAATTTAAACAAACATGTCACCGTGTTTGTATACTCTACGAATTCTATGATATTATACGATACGATAGTGTCGAATAACTTTATCTTTGAGGATTTCACTGGATATCAGTTTCAATTTCTCAAAAGCTGTTTCTTTTTCTTTCTAACTATTTAAAAGATATGAATACAGAGTGTAAACGGACCCTTCATGAAGCCGTCACCCAAGCATTATGTACATCAAACTAAATAACTTTATGCAAAAATTATTGCGGGGAAACGACTTTTTTTTGGGGTGAAAAATCACATTTTACGGTAGGACTCAATTTAACGCACTTAAAACATTTTGCTGATGGATGGATTTGTTAGTACTGGGGTCGTGGAGGTGATTAAAGTAAAAATCGGCTTCGTTTAGCGTCTTGTTAAACCCTTTATTTGAACTATATTATATTCTGAAATGGTGGGCAGACCTCTCTTTCGATCTCTTAGTACGTATGTGCAATTTTTATTTTAGGAGGGTTTGTACCTGTACTCTGTGTTACAGGTCCCGCACTCAGTATAAACTTCAGCTCTAACAAAGGTGTAACTTAAGATACATCATCATCTGCCTAGCCTTTTCCGAACTATATTGGGGTCGGTTTCCAGTCTAACCAACCACAACCCAGTCAGTACTGCGTAATACGATACCCCTTGGTAAGACTGGTTGTCAGACTTTTTGGGCCACTGACTACCTGTAACGGCTGTCAAAGATCTACAAATGATAGCCGGGACCAACGGCGAGGCACAGAGGAAACTCGGTATGTAACGGGTGGTCACTCATCCACAGACCAACCTAGGCAAGCACGGCTTAACCTAAAGATCGACCCGAGCGTCTGTTATTATTAAGCCACGAGCTCCTTAACTTAAGATACATATGGACTGTAAATTGTACCTTTTAGAGTTAGAGAGTTACTTTCTATCTATTCTTAAGTTGTCTGGTAGAAAACAGCAGGGTGCTCAGAGATTTTTTAATAACGCCCAGTCCGTTTTTCATGCTACTGATTTTATTTTCATAAAAACTGAACTGAAAATTGTTTTATAATCTGACTGGCTTTAACTTTTTGGTCGTGGAGCATATTGGATTGCTATCCTCTGTGGAAATCCAATGCGTTGACCCGTAGGTATTTGTGTGTCGTCGCATCCCCGCATCACGACCCAGCCATCCGTTCTAGCGTGTTTGCGTAGCTAACATCACACTCAAATATATATCTACAGTCATTCTGACAGTTTGTGGAATATAATTATTAGTCTATGAGGTTTTTTGACAAATATTTTATGGTACTTTCAGTGGGATTTTGAATGTATATGTATGTACATAACGCTGTGTAACGTACTTTCCCGTTGATTTACCTAGTTGCAATAATAATGCGTTGTCACAGCACCAATAATTATTTTTCTCGTTTTAGGATAACTGTCCTCGCGATTATTTACCACAATAGGTTGATTGACACTTGCAGGCCACAAAACGACAAGATTTATTTGTCTATACAGTACAAAAAATCTGCTGTTCCATACATTTTAACCGTGAAGGTATAAGTAGTAGTAGGTAGATAAGAATCGGCTATTTATTTTTTTAAATTACCATGATTAAAAATTTCTGTGTTTATGATGTACTGAATACGTGGTAACCGTTTTATCGTCGGTGCCCCTTCCACCCTGTATACATTATGTAACAGTTATATCTAGGTAAATGTTTCAATTTGTGAAGAGTCAACACATTGAACTATTTATGTTTATAACAATCTTTTCCTAATCCCCATTGCAGCCAACTAAATGCATAAAAAAGAGTAATCCCACAAACCTAATAAGAAAAGAAACATCGCACCCAATGCACTCGTTTACAGCAACAGCACTGCACATTCCATTTTCCCTCTCAACGACTTATACCGAAGAAAGATAAGAGACTAAAACGTTTTGTATTATTCTTTCATTTCCCGAGAAGGAGGTACTGGCAACTCAACATGGATGGATGATCTAAAGGACCGTAGGCAAAACCTGCGGGCCTAGATAAAATAAACGTCAATGTACATGCAATAATGATGAAGGAAAAAGTAAACAAGTATAAGTTAAAGATTGTTTTAAGCTTTCACGGTTTACAACTAAACTTATACTGTCACTTACGGGATATCTTCCGTGATTGTTCATTATTTTGAGCTCCCGAAAATCGGGAATATCGGCGAATATCGGGAGCTCAAAATAATGAACAATCACGGAAGATATCCCTTAAGTGACAGTATAAGTTTATAAGTTAAAAAACTGAAACCCGACTACTAAATCGCGCTCTGAAAAGTACGAAGCAAAGAGTATCAACTTAACGATAAGTTTATTATCGAAACAAAGATCGGAAGATCATGTACACGGCACCTCTCATTTGTTTTTCAATATCTTTATTTTGAGGGCGCCATATTGCATTTATTGTGACTTCACGTAGCCTTTAACCAGCGGACAATCAAGACCCGTCTGACGTTACCTCATTTGTCGAATTGTGATTAGTAGTTTTGAAGCTGAATGGGTACAGATGAACAAACATACATACGAGTAAAAAGTATTGAACTGACGTAAGCTAACGAAAAGTTCAATGTCAATCCTGTTGAAGGTTGTAATGGACATTATGAAGCACTTTGAAAACGATTTTCGATGGTGTAGGGCGTAGGCCCTTGGGATGAGACTTGTACCAGGAAAACATAGCAAAAAGGGAGTACGCCTTCACTAAGCTATGGGTAATACAGGCGGTCAATAATGATGATGCTGGCAATTAAAGTAATAACAACTGTAACTCTGTTTAATTATGACATATTTTACGACAAACCAGACGTTGCTTTTTAAAGCTTCATTTTTAAATATTCATCAACTCCAATAATAACTTGTCACATTCACATAAAGCCCACGAAATATATTGCCAGGATTTAAATAAATGAATTACTTTGTGCTGGCTGAAAAAAAAAAGACCGCAAATTAATACAATACTGTATCGGGTAGGCAAAGAAATTCGTGTATTCATCCCAGGGGACGCTGAATAAATTACAGAGGTAAATATAAAATTATTGGACGTTCGAAAGCCTTTTGATAATCGATTAGTGTGCCTAAACGTCAAATTATAATAAACCGTGTCATTTGTACTATGGTAATCGCTATACTGAAATCTAAAATTGCTTCTAGCATAATTTATCGAGGTGTTGTTATTTCGCAATAATTCACGTTATATGACTGAATATTGTTTGGACTGAAGACTCGCTTCAGTAAAATATGTAGGTACCTACTTATAAAAATTCTTAAAAAGGACGAATTTTTTTGAGTTGTATACAGCGTGTACCAGAAACGTATGGTCATATTTCAGGGTGTTATTCAGACCATCAAACTGAACAACTTTCTCTATGGGACCAAGATCGAAATCGCGAAAAAAAAATTTGCCTAAAATGGGTCGAGTAGGTATGGAAGCCAGAAATATGACTAGACCAATGATATTATAAAGAAATATACGCTACGTTCATACTGAGCAGCATTCAAATATCGTTGCGTTGTTACGACTGCGTTAATACGGAACGTATGATACAGAAAGAGATAGCTATTGCGCTTGAAGTACTTAAATTACGACAATTGTCTGAATTTCTCTGCAACAATTTGCGCGCGCTAGTGTAATATCTACCTCTTTTTATTTGTAATATCATTGACTAGGCCTTTCTGGTACATGGTGCAGATTCTACAGTTTTCATTGTCACCGTAGAATTTAGAACCAAAAGATTCTTGTACGGTTTTTTTTTTTAAATGCATGTCATGTCTTTGAGAGAGGCTTTACGTAAGAGGTGTGGTAAAACACCCTTTTCCCTATAAACTAGAAACTAAATGTGACGTAAGCAACCCCCTCGTGATAAGGGTCAAGAACAACAACAGCTAACATATTGTCATAAATAATTAATAACATTAACAACATCAATTATGATAATCTGCTGTCACTCACTGATCAACCTCATTAATAAGATGATTTATAATTGACTAGATGTGCCTGCGGCTCCTTCTCGCTTGAAACTCGTCTAATATAGCAGTATCTTATAGGTACAATTTAAATAATTCTCGAATCAAAAGCGCGCTTTATAAATTGCGCGTATAAATTGACGTCGCGTTTTATCATAATTGAATAATTTTATCAAGGATTGATAAAACAATTTCAAAAGGTTTTTATTCAGCAGTGATTAGTCTTTGGTGAACGACTGAACGCATGACATTTTAATTCCGGAATGCTGGCGAAGCTTTCAACAGCATGTATGTGGTCCGTACTAGAAGGGTAATTCGGAAAATGTCATCTCGCAATCACAGTGCTACGAAATTTTAATTGCATTCTAAAAATCGGATAGATATGTATTTCGGAATCCACGTCTATTACCGCTACGGCGTAGCGCAACACCTACGCCGCGTAGCAGTCTACGACTATTTCCATCTACATTTTTTTAATGAAAATATTAACATTCTGAAAGAGATCATATTGTAAACTTTTTCTGTCATAATGACATAGAGGTCATCACGTTAACTAGTGCTGATAACTGTCCCAAGTCAATGCCTTATTTGAGTACATCTAAGGTTCTTTCACAGTTATTTTACCTCTGATTTAATCTTTATTTCGTTACAATAAAGTCGCTATTTGGTTGCACAACACTGCGAAGTCAAAATTGTAGTGATCTCTATCCTCCGTTCCAAAAGGATGCTTTTGTCAGAAATAAAAGGTCTGTGAAAAAGAACTAAGTACTTATTTAAGTTAAGAAAAACAATTCGTCTTAAGATTAGACTCACCCATATATAGCAGCTGCGCCCGCGATGGCCCCGCCGCACTGCGCGGCAACGTAGAGCGCAGCGCGCAGCGGCGACACGCGTCTGCGCACGCACAGCGCCGCCGACACCGCCGGGTTCACGTGCGCACCTGTGCCGCATGTAACGTTCGTTTATTTATTTATACGTATAATGTATAAAATAGTGGTAAATAAAACAGGCTAGTATAAAATCAAGTTCTTATAACACAACAGACAGATGTGTTGCTGGGGAGTTTGTCCCGCCACTTCTTTTCTCGGCTAAAACTTTTGGGAGACTGTCTTATGTAATTTTTAAACCTCAGCCTAATTTTTATAAATTATCTTTTATACTTGTAAATAAAATTATACTTTCTTTATTCATCTTTATACAAATTCATTACATTTTTTAATACTAATTAAAAAAAAAACATTTTTAAAGTTAAAATAAATAAATAAATATTATTATTTTAGGCCAATTTGTAGTTTGTACGTGTAACTACGTAATGGACTACTTTGATGAATTAATGATTTAAAGTTTTAGACGTTTGCCTCAATTGGTCCCAGACAGCAACAACGATGATGAAAGTCAAAAATGACTGACATAGAATATCGAAAAGCTTATCAGCAGCAGCATATGTCGTTCCCGATGGAAATCTTTGTAGGAATACAAAACGCAATGAAAGTGATTGCCCCTGTGTAGACCCTAAGGGCTGACATGAGAATCTTAACCATAGTATGAGCATTAGACTATGGTTAAGGGAAATGGGTGCTCAAACTACTCAATCTTAAGAGTTTGTACTGGTTTAACTCGTTTAAACAAAGCCTTGTTTTGGCAACATAAGTTAACCTAGTCAGTGCTATTATTAAGATCTTACAAGAATTTAAAAACATCGTTCCCACGGGCACCACACTATGTTCATACAGAGATGCTTACATATTATTAAAACACCTGCCCACATATCAAATGAGGTTGTGATAATATTCGTGGCAGACATGACTTAGGTACATAGGTCGACACATAATCTGGATTGGTCTATCATCATCTTTCTGCCATTACCCAAAGTTACTTGGAGCCGCGTCTTTTTCTTTCAACTTTCCCTGTCAACCCTCACGATATCATGTACTCTTTTTTTCTTTCATATCATTCCTCACACAATCGATCCATTTTTTTCGGACTTTATATACTAAACAGTCACACTAAGTTTGGATTAGTCCAGCGTCTAGCCTATTAACATTTTACAAGCGTGCTTTCCATAAGCAAAATAATAGATACATTTAATGAAAACTTCCAAGAAAATTGAATAAACAAGAACACTTGTTTGTCTCAGGATCCACGAAATGATAAAATTGAAACCATTGTGATCAGCATTGAAATCTAGGACAAATGTTCAAAACAACAATAAGACCTTTTTGTTCAAACTTTACAAATTGTACAGAAAGGTAAGCTAGGCTTTACAAATGGCGATTCATTTATTTAGAAAAGTATTACTGAATCATACAATAAATTACCCTTTTACGCCCTGTACACGACCTCTGGCGATAGGTACTACCTGTGTCAACTTGTCAAGCAACATGTGCGTGTGCCACTTGTTTTTTTCGTCTGAATACCGTCGCGTCGCAAGTCGCGTCGCGGTGATTCTTGGCACGCACTAAGCAGGTCTTTTCCTTGGGCTTCTCAGTAGTTATGGCGCGTTTACACTTGGTAGTTGGCCCGAATTCGATTGCCTATGGAATTCGGACAAACGACCAAGTGTAAACGTCTTCGGGAAAACTTGATCGATTTCATGGCTCGACGCCATTCAAACTACATTACTCCCAGTGTAATAAATGTCAGCCTCAGGTGCCCGAATTCGGGCTAACGACCGTGTGTAAACGCCCCATTACTGTCGGAGCACGTGTTTCGCTTGAGCGTTAACTAATCATATACATACAATGAATGACCCTTTACGGCCCATTCACGATCTTAGGAAATGTGACTCGTGACGCTACTTGCTCTATGCTCGAAGCTTCTTACATTTGTTGTCAGTTGCAACACTCTTGTCGCTTAATCGCGTAGCTCGTGGCCAAGCAATAACAAATGGTAACTCTTTTATTTAGAAAAGCATTACTGAATCATACCCTTTACAGGATTAGAATGCTGGAGGACATTACACTTTGTCATTAAGTGAGAAAAATCAGGCGCACTGGGTCGGTGACGTGGCTGTGATCCAAATAGACGCAGGGATCGATCCCGTAGCTATGCGAGCCTTTAATATCTCCGTCATTAAAATTAAATGGGCTTCTTTGACACGTTATGTTGAAAAATATTTTTAGCTTCGATTTATCGGCTCTTGTTTGATATGATCTATTTAGCAGTTAACTTCTAGTTCATAGCCGAAAAAATAAAAATATTTTCAAAGTTTTATTGGCTTAAGTAGGTACCTGAATTAATTACCAGTTTAATTTACTCTGCCTTATTTACTACGAAATTAGGTATAATTTATTTTCATGATCTACAATATACATCAAACATTTTATGTTTTGATTACCTCTTAGCTTCATTTTTTTGACTTATCGACTACTTGACAATTCAAACGAGAATATAAATACTTTGAGATCAAACTGTTCTACATTGCTTCAGATGTTTACAAATCGGCATTGTGGATCTTTCGTTAACAAGCACCATTCGTTATAAATTTATGATCGGCAAAAACAGCCACGTGCCTGTGCTAACCTCCTACTCTTTACCTTCCAACCTCCCACGCCTTCTGCCCTTGTTTTTATAACCATAGACAATTTCCAAACCGACATAATTTGGTGTTAAAGAAATTCTGACCTTTGTTCGGCTTTTAAATAAAAAGGTGCGGGCTATTTAAGAGTACACGAAACAAAAAGCACCATACTTCAATCGAAATAAAACATATTATTGCATATCTACAGTGCAATCAGTGTCAGTGTACGTAATGAATTCCGACCCGCCAGCTGTTACGAGGCTGACTAAGTACTTTACGATTATTCCCTCCGACATTATAATATTGTTTTCATAAAATTTGACTTATCTTCAAAGCGTACGTTTGGAATAACAAATTCAGCGACGAGATAAAATCATATCACCTTAGTATTCGCACCGAATATTCGTTCGTCCCATGTCGGGAGAAATCACCATAGTGGCTTGCGATAATGGCTGGCCGGATGTTTACCTGCGTTCGAGGTAATATAATAGCTAAGACCCAAAAGATAGCCTTGAGGTGTGCCACCCCTGGGTATTGCAGAGAAATGCGATATCATAACGTTACCATAGTGTGCCGAGTACGTGATATGTCAATACGAATTTCAAACAAACAATGTGTAGGCCGGAACATTATTGTTTCATCTTTGGGTACGATCATACAGGTATCGGGCTAATCAATATTCAGAATCAATTTGCACGTTAAACAAACAAACCTGGCGTTCACAAAGTGGCGTATGTACCCACGTACTTATGTTTGTAGGTAACCTGCCTACCTACTACGTACGGAGAGAGAAACGCAAAAAAATAAAATGGAACAGGTGGATTAACCGATGCGAGGCGACGCAGATATATCGAGTGCAAAGTCGAACTACTACGCCTATCGATTATTCAGATTGTGTTAGCTACCTTTCAGCGAGATAGAGAATATTACCAGCTGTTTATACAAGCCGCGAGCGTGATACGATACGACCTACAAAAGGAACAAAGGTGTTGTTACATCTGATGTTTTATAAAAGTTACGACCCCTTACGCTACCACTTCTTACATTCAAGTTCCCTGAGACACAATATCTTTCACAAAGAACTTTTATAACGTTCTCTCTCGAGATTCAAGATAGCAAGTCATTTCTCAGAAAAATCTGATTTAAAATACAGCTCCTATAACATCGCAATAAAAAGCGAATTATTTATCGTTCTTTAAAAACTTTAGACAAGTTTTAAAGGAAGCTCCGTTGACAATACAACTTCGTGCAATCTACTTCCTGAGTACGCATTGATAAATGAATACAACATCGAGCGTCCAAAATAAAAGAAAACGTACAAAACAAGAATTATTCCAAGTTGGAAGAAGAACTTGAAAAGGAGTCTTGACAATAGTGCCTTACTTAAATGTGAGCGCTGACATTCATTCGTGAAACGTTGTGTAGTGGATGAATCTAAATCCCATTATAATTTATGCATCGTTTAAAGCTTGATATAGTCCGCGCTCGAAACAGGGTTGTCAACTTGTCCAGCCATTAGTGAAAATTAGGGCGATCGCGGTCGGGGGTGTATTCTAAAAATTCACCACGGTAACATTGTAGATGCAAGAATTGCCGCCTGATTGCGAACGAGAGAGCTTTCTCCGGGTTATTGTTATGATATAATTTAAAATGTCATTGTCCCCACGTCATGTGGTCGCCATTATAGAGTTGTGTCGAGGGGACAAAGGGTGAAGGGTGCACGTGTAAGCTTATAATAATCCCGCCTAACGTGCTTATGTTGTGTCGTCTAGTTCTATGGGAAGTGACGTCGAACTTGTGCATCCGTGGTTAATTTTGTTGTTTGTGTTGTTAATTTAACTTTAGAAAATAAAGTTAGTACTTTATCCTGCCATTGTCTCAACTTATTGCTTTACATACCTACTTCTACTTTTTATTACACGACTGAGGAGCTTTGGAAACCATCTTTAGATTTTTCATATCATTTTTCATTTCGAATGCATTTAAGATTTATAAAGATAAAATCAAGAACTTAAATCGTCTATGAAATATTTCACATTACTATTTTTTCCTCAGCTAGCAATTTCCTCATTAACTTCTAGCGAATAGTATTTACCTACTTTTTGCAAATCCAAATAAGCCTAGACTTTTATAACCATCGATACGGCAAAACATTTCTCAAAGAAACAAAAAAGCAACGTTAAGAACCTACTTGACAAGAAAAAACTCAAGACTTTCGCCTCGCAGCCGACCGATCCTTTTTGAAAAAAAAAGCGGATAATTGTGAACATCTGCACGCTGCGGCCGCGCGGGTCGGCGCGGGTCGGTAACTCATCCGAGCGACGGCCGCTATCAAACGCGTATAAATTACCGAACGGTGCAGGGTTAATTGGACCCACAACATGGGCCATTTCGACCCCAACTATGAGCATAAAACACTTCTTCTTCTTTTCAAATAGATGGTAAATACTAGTTATTATGCCAAAGATTATGCGATTGTATTGTAGCAGGTGGTTCTGTAGTCTCTGTCTGGGGAAAAAGTTGAGAGCTTATTATGTATGTTATAAATATGATTTTATTAACCCTTAAAGGTGGCGGACACTAGCCTGATAAACAATACAGAAAATTAAATGAGTTGGTGGCCACGCCAATCGCGGCATCACTAGCGTTTTTAGGTGTTTGGACACTTTGAACACTCTCAACATATAGGTAAGGCATGGTTTGGTCAGGTGCACTGCATTCGCACTGGGTGTCGGAGTGGTCTGTGATACCCTATTTCGGTAGATTGCCCTATTTGCCCTCCGCGGACGATTATAGATACAGCACTAAAAAGTACAGGCCTTTTTCGTTTTTTTATACGCCATATTCCAAATTTACCCACAGAATCGTAAAAGAAAATACACCCGCTGCTGTTACGGGTTCATATTGAATGTACGAAAAAGATTTACACAGAAGCTTATGTAGGAATATATCAATACAAAGTCCTGGCTTACGCACTGAAATATTTTGTAGCTCATAATAAGACCCACGTAAATATGTAGGTAGTTAGATACATATCCTAATAAAAATATGTTTCGTGACTGTAATAATTTAAGCAAATAAAGGATGAAAGATGACACAAAAGCACCATCTGCAGTAAAATTAACAAAGGAGTTTTTACGTCGCGGTTACCGTTGTAAACCTGAGTTGAACGTGAAATCACATTTACAAAAAAGAAGAAATAAAAATGCAAATGAGGACAACCCTGTACGAGCTATCCCACGTTACATGGAACATTATAAGTTGAAATAACATTGTAACACGTGGGCGTTTAGCTCCTTTATTTTTCTTGCCAATTACGGTTGCGCATTCCTCCTAGCTAGTAATTTCAAGTTCTCACAGTATCGGAGGTTTTTTTTTATTTCTTTTTTTTTGAGTGCTATTTTTACTACCTGGCCTGTCCTATTTTATTTGCGGCGTGGAACGGTCCTTGCTATCGGCAAGAGTATCGAGAATCTAAGTGCTACGCTCCACAATAGTTTTATGGCCACACCGTGAGCGATTTGGAAGAAGAATAGTGCTGTTTTGAAATTGCCCGTTCTACACGATAACAATTATTTCGAACTTTTCATTCGCATCCAGAATACAAACGGCTTGCCAAAGATTTATCTAAAGATGTATCTTGGTAGCACTTTTCTAAAGCTTTGAACTAGCTCTTAGCTATCGATCAGAACGGAAATTAAATAGGTAATTGACTACGACAAAGGAAGGCGTGGGGAAGTTCAAAGCGAAGCAAAAGACACATAACACAACCAGAACAAATAATTGTTTTTCATCAGGAGAACTCCAAAAGTTGTAATTTTTACCAAGTTAGTATAATATTCTTGTAGAAAGTTTAAACCAATTTCGTGAAACAAGTAAAGTTGCGAAAGTGCGATAAGTGGATCAAGTGTTAGGTACATAATCCTTCACGGAAACTGTATCTTACCAGATATGTTAGCAAAGCACAGAGTGAGGGTAGCGATGGCACAGCCGGAAGCGAGCGCGGTAGACAGCAGCACGGCCGAGGCCGACGCGCCTACGCCCGCTCCGCCCGCCGCTCCGCACACGATGAACACATACAGAAACGAGGCCGCGCACTCCGCCACCACGGCCTTCCACAACGACAGCGTCCGCACTTCCACCCGCGCCGGAACTCGCCCTGACAAACCCCCATCACCCGAGTTCGCATCCTTTCGTAAACACTCCAATTTTTCAAACAAAGTAACTATATGCTGCTCTAAGTTCTCATCCGAAATATTAAAAGCCTGTTCCCCCATTTTGAAATAGTAGAAAAAAACAACACTTTATGCTCTATGCATTTTTGAAATTTCGAATTCGCGCGCGATTTACTTACGGACGCGTTCGGAACAAAGGCCGGTTAGAGACGACGTGAACGGGTCGGCCGTCGGTCTCGCAATGCCGGCGAGCCAGTGAATGAACAGCGAGTGAATGGGAGGCAAGCGGGGGCGCCGCACATGTCTCGGGCGCCGACACTTGTTACACCCCGCCCCCGAGACCTGCAGTTTCAGCGAGGGTGTAATCAAATCGCCAACTTGGCACCGAACTATCACAATAGCCCTAATTAAATAAAAGTTTTTTGTATTGAATTTTTTAACCCCTAAAGGTTATTCTTGTTCCATGTTATTTCATGGGCCTGGGGTCATGTTTTAACGAAATGGAATGAAAGGTTCTTTGTTACTGAATAAAATCATATTATTATTTTTCAGCAGCACGTTTCATTTTATTAAAAGTAGTTAATGAGAACACTTTCATGGTTAACACCTTGGGTACCTACCTAATGGGAAAGAAATTAGGTACCTAAGGTTTGTTATTAAGCCTAGGTGGATGTAATCTAAGGAAGATTTGAGCAACAACACCTAGAAAACACATACGCACTCTGTGCATCTGCATTTTAAAGTTAACAACGTCACAAATAACTGGCAAATATTTCACTGCTTTGATTTCTAAAATACCTATTGATTGAAATGTAACATAGCGAAAACTTAGTACCTAAGTAAGTTACCACTATATAGTATATACCTACTCTCTATATCTCTTATCTCGAAACAGAAGCGTGTGACACTGACAACATAATGGGCCCTTCAGAGAAGTGCTTACATTACACTTCGGTTACTCCTAGTTAGCGTAAGAGTCTCGTCGTAAATACTCCACAACGCGAACGGGAGCCAGCTTCGAGGGTGACTTGAACGATGTAATCCGCCGAGATCCTAATCCGCGCCTCTGTTAAGTCCCTAAAGCTGCAAGATTCGAATAAGGACGGAAACAAGATTATAGGCCTGAATCCAGTTAGGAGTTGTTGAAATTGAAAAATTGCGACTTAAATACTTCTTTTGGTACACGAATGTTGAACGCGACGTTTCGATTTTCAAAAATCCCACAAAAAGTGACACTAACATGACTAACACTAAACTACCGAAAAAGTCTACCAATAGTCATCCATCGTAGAAGTACCAAACACGTTGGGAAATGTGTTTTACTGTTTGTACATTAGGAGTCTACTCCGTTGCAGCCGAAAGTCGGGATTTTTGCGTGGTTTATGGCAATAATCTCGACCTCTATCACGGGACTTAAGCATGCCCAAGTAGGGAACTACCTACTCAGTAGCAGACCGGATATTTGCATGGTTTGTGTCAATAGGTAGTAGGTCGGCACGACCATTACAGGTACCTACATACCTAACTGGTGAAATGTGCCTATTATACGCCATCCTGCCTTACCCTTCCAGAATTCCAAGCGTGACGATATATTATGTTACTCTAAATACGGTGCGTCACAAGTTTCTTGACAAAAATGAGGTCAGTGTCCAATCAAGCGCAGGCAAGCCCTCGCATCACAATTTGATCAGCCCGTCCACCGCATCGGCCAGGGGCGCTCGTAAATCCACTAATCATTTAATTTATGTACCTACTAAGTCTTACTAAAGGTTCAGTCTGAGTCATTGGTCTTTTGTTTGATTAAAGATTGAACTGCGTAGTTGTAGTTGTCGACATAGCTCACAGAATAAGTAAGCTGAAGTGGCATATAAGCCGTAGAACCGAAGACCGTTGGAGTAAAAGGTATTCTTGAGTGAGGACCGCGAATCAGCAAGCGTTAGGTGGAAGATGCCCTCAGGCTAGGTGGAGCGAAGATCTCCGCAACCCAGCGAGAATGGAGCTAAGTGGTGTGTGCTTGAAGAGGCTTAATGCTGATGATATCTAGATTCAGTTATTTCACAAACCTCAGGTTAATCAACTTAATGGCAAGAGTAATAGGTACTCACATAGAGGAGACGAATTCTCCGTGTAGCAGTAACGAACATGATTCCTTTGTTTACTGGTAGTCGTTTAACAAGCTACAATCGTGTGAAGAATGTGTGTGTCTTTAAGTAAGTCAGCTGCAACACGATCATAAATGGTTCTCGTTATCGTGGCCGTGTACTTTGTCGACTGTATATAGACTATAGCTCCTACCCGCGAATTCGTTTGCGTGGACTTCAGAATTGGATTAACCAGGATAAAAAGTATCTAACTATCTGTGGCTGACGAAGCCCAGCCCACCGAGCAGGCCGGCTTCCGCAGCGGATATTCGACCATCGACCATATCCACGCGGTAAAGCAGCTGATGGAGAAATGCCAAGAATACAACCGGGTCCTGTGCATGGCTTTCTTTGACTACGAGAAGGCTTTCGACAATGTCGAGCATCGGGCCATGTTCCACGCTGTCCAGCACTGCCACGTCGATTCCCGTTACGTAGATGTGCTGAGAGAACTATACACCATGGCCACTCTGCAGGTTTGCATGCGTACCATAACCAAACCCGTACCGATAAAGTGGGCGGGGAGCGAGACCGGGCGACACCATTTCGCTGAAACTCTTCACAGCAGTTCTTGAAGACATCATTGACCTTAGCTTGGGACTATTGCGGTGTTAACATCAAAGGTGCCTTACCTGTCTCACTTAAGATTTGTAGATGACCTCGTGCTTTTTAATGAAAACTTCGAAGATTATGGCCAAGGCGAAGATTATGGCAAACGTCTCCAGCAATTAAAATCCTCCTGTTAAGGTCGGAAATGAAAGGGTTGACCGTTATGTCTATCTTGGTCATATTCTTTCCTTTGGCAAAGAGTACCAAATAACGGAGATGTCGAGAAGAATTCAGCTTGGGTATTCAAATTGAACGACATTTTGAAATCAGCCAAAATTCCACAGTGCCTAAAGACCCATCTCTACAATCAATATGTTCTGCCTACCTTGACGTACGGTGCTGAGTGGTCGCTCACACAGAAGGCTGTGTACAGGCCCAGGGTAGCACATAGAACCTTGGAGGGTTCCATGCCGCATAAAACTAATACACCGAGTTCCAAACGTCGAAATCCAGAGATGTACGAAGTTCTTTGATATTGGAAATCGCGTTATGGAACTCAAATGGAGTTGGGCAGGACACCTAGCAAGGCGTGGTGATCGCAGGTAGAGAAAAGCTGTGACTGAGTGCCGTCGAAAAGAAGTGTTGGTCGTCCGGCGCGGCGGCCAGATGGGCAGAAGACATAGTTGCCATCGCGGGAATATTCTGGATAGGGCTGGCACAAGAACCTGGAGCATGGCACAAGCAAAGAGAGACCTATACCCAGCAGTGGCTGAAGTGGGTGAACTCGTTAGTAGTACAGTCACGAGCACCAATATGTATACACTTTTCTAAATTTAAAAGTAATTTTCGCGAGAAATAAAGATTGTAACTTGGAGGTAGGATCTTTTTCATAAAAAATATGAGTTCCAGAATACTATGTTCGTAACAACAAGACATTTTAATCACAACACAGTAGGAGAAAAGCATTTTTAATAGTTGTTAAGTGTTTACATATTGGTGCTCGTGACTGTACATACATAGGTACGTCTGTATTCTACAGGTAGGTTTGGGGCCTTTACGCTTTTGTATGAATTGTTTCGGTTTCACTACACTTGGGCATTGAGCCAAAAATGTAATAGAAAACATAGGTAGGCAAATCGTAAGTACTTAGGTGATGTTTGAATTCCGCCAAGATCAAAATCTGATCTACCTATCTGGCCGAAATTTATAAAAGTGACTTAGCACGAGCTTTGATTTGGAAGTGCTCTCTTCATGCACTTGTAGTTTAGGCGACAGTGACGGGAATAACGCTAAACCAATAACGCTTTACCAAGTAACGTTTATAAATCGCGGCTTCGGTCTCTGGGGATTCTGCAATAGGTCTAAAAGCCGGATTAAATTACTTGAAACAAAAAAATCTTTAAATATAAGCAATAATTAAAACCAAGCTGATAATGCGAACAATTAATATTAATCCTTTGGAATACTTAATAATTATATGTGATCTCTGGGTAAGTACCTACATTTCAAAACCTTATTTTAACTCGGATCTCATAATAAACTAAATGCTGAAAGCCCTCTGCATGTTATATTCAATTAGTGGTAATACCTACTCTTGCACTACGCTACGAACTCACCCTTTTTGCTTTGTCCATCATAAAGACGCTGTCATGTTTTTTTATACACAGCTGCAGAGTTCCTAGTCTTTCTAGATAGAATTTTTATTATGTGCTTTTTGCTTGAGTTCTCCGTCGAACCCTGTGGGCAGCCAGGTAGCTAGATAGCGCTTTATCTTGTGAAACATTGGTTGCAATGAACTACCTCGACTCATCTTAGTGGAAATCAAAGTTCCTAAGGTATTGGTAAAGCTGAACTGCCAACTTTGTCTAAGTACAATGAAACAAGCTATTTGGTACACAAGCAAATTAATCATCTTTGATTTATTGTGTTACCAGTACCTACCTGATTTGTGGAGGTCATATAGGCAGTCGCTCAATGTAAAATACTAGTATTCAGCACCTGGTCAGGAAACCAATATTGTTGATTGATGAGGATTGCAAAATTGAGAATTAAAGCTACATCCTTAAAATGTGTAGGTATATCAAATAACTTGTTCGACTGTAAATCGTATATGAAAGTTATAAAAATTCGGAAAGATATAATTTTAATTTGGATTGCACTGCTAATCTAGGTGTCACTAACCTAGATTAATAAACTGGGTATCATTTCCAGTTCAGGCAATGATTGTATGTCATGAATTTCCCAGAAAGTTCAGATTTGGGTCCGAATTGTAAGTACAACTGGCAAAGTGCTCAAAGTGCACTTTGATTGTGGTTAAATAGGTTACAGACTTACAGCTATAACCACAAAATAATTATGCTTTGAGCGCCATCTATTGCATCAGGTATGAACTTGGATTCTGTAAAATATATTAAATTGCGCTAGAGGTCGCTTTTTCGTCATTCCGTTTTAGTGTTGCTAGTTTTTTTTAATAAGTTAGACGTCAACAAAATAAATGGTCACCCGTGATATTTATAGAAATGTAAGAATGAAATTACTTTATGCATTACATGCCTTGAAGCCTTTGAGTTTTCGGGGTCACACCCAAAATGTAGGTCTCGCTAGAGTATATGTTCTGTGATGTAGGCCCACTGCACACCTTAGAAAAGTCGGGATAAATCGCACTCTCTAGTTCTCTGAAAATGAACGCACCTTTTCTTTTTTGACGTTGCGTGAAATTTTGACATTTGTGTTTACATGTGCGCCCCCTATCAATAAAATTGTAAAACTCATCTTAATGGTGGTGATTCTAGTAAACTACCGACTGATTGCTTCTATTTTTATTTGTATATTCTAATTAATTAGCATTAATCGTAATATTTAGTGCTGTGGCTGCGGCCATATGATGCTTTCTTATGTCGGGCATAGCTAAAACGCCAGTTTTGGCCGAGGAGGGTGGAAACAATCAGAGTAGAAAACGATCTCTCCACACCAGCAGTGAACAGTGCAATATTAAAAGAACAAAATCCGACGAAATGAGTGCCAATGAGAAGAAATCAAACTTTTCTATGCTGACTCCCAACACCAATGGGACCGTTAAGTTGACGTCGTCATCAATGAACAAGCCTGGTGCAACGACGAAGAAATTGGTTATAAAGAATTTTAAAAGTGTGTTTACGCTTTTATCATAGTCGTCATGATTATAACCTATTTGACATCTACAGAAGTAATGGCTGGGTATTGTTTTTAGGTAAGCCGAACCTTCCAGAGAACTATCAGGAGACGACATGGAGCAAGTTACGCGAGGCGGTGATCGCCATCCAGACGTCGAAGGCGATTGCGTACTCGCTGGAGGAGCTGTACCAGGCGGTGGAGAACATGTGTAGTCACAAGGTGAAGTTTGAAAACACGCCGGAACCCCAACTAGTGAGACGATTGCTACCAACCATCTGTGTGCATGCTAGATGAAATTTTACTATCATTTGGCAATCAGCATTATTTTTGTTGAGTAGCACAACGTCAACATCATTGCAGAATTATCAAAACAACACTTTATCTTTAAACTCTGCTTCTTATTAGAAACACAATTTTGTTAACATATTGCACTCGCTCATATCAATATTTTATTTCTTCCTGGGTATGAAGATATTGAAAACCATCCACAATAGCCAGGGCCCGTCTTTTCCATTGGATGCACTGGCCAAATGCATAATTCCTGAAAGCATTGTTGCTAGGGATTGTCAAAAGATAACATATATTATCCATTGCAGGCTTCCAAAAATTTTTGAGCTCATTTGCTCACTCTTGCATTATCCTAAAATACCCCGGGGCCCCCAAAAGATCAAAGACGTCCTGGACAATAGCATCAAATTCTTTGATAAATCTTGGCACAAATAAGTAATGTATTCTGTAACAACATTTCCTCTTCTAAACAGTCAAATCAAACTAGATAATAAGACATCACAAATTCTTGGATGTAGCAGAAACAAAACCCACATCCGAATAACTCGAAGGTGTTCTATCAGCCAACTTTCACATGCTCCAGCTACCATAAAGGCAATAGCTGAGTGATCAGTAGTGAATATATGTGAATAGGATAAATAAGGTTTCACACATACCTAGACAGTTCGCCCAAGTACATATTCTTTTTTTATTGTTGCCCCACCCTCGGAATTTCTCCAGTATCATGGGTGCATTTACAAACATTTAAATTCACGTACACAAACAACCAACTACCTAAAAACTTAATAGAGCGACTGGTCTCGGCAATATCTAATAGATAACCTGAACATATACAGAAATGCACAAAAGAATTATGTCTAGAGCATGGATGAGCAGTCACGGCATTCTCATATCATCTTATAGTCATCCTATAAACCCTAAGTACCAAATAGTGTTATGTAAATGTAGGCACTTTGCCAATTCAATGAACCTAGCAACTAGTGATATTACTAGATACACTAGATGCAGCTGGTAATTTTGTACACCTGTGAATTCCATACTATGACAATTTCTAAAATCTGGCCTATCATCTACAACATCAAGGGACCCCTGTAAATAATTTCACCGTTCTATGGGTTTGAGCTGGTCATTGATAAGTCAGGTATTTTTATGTAAGTAGTAGTAGTGCTGAGAAATCCTAGGTTTGATTTCCAGGTCAGGCAATTATTATTGGGTTTTTCGATCAGGAATTTCTAAGCAGCATCCATGGATGATGGCAATAGGCTTGCCCCCACATACATAAGATTTAAACATAACTGGTGAAATATGGCCTCTGCCTAATTCTTCGGCGATTACAGGCGGGCGGTTTATGTTATGTAGTAATAATAAAATAACAGCTTTACATCAAGTGGGGAGGGAGTGCCTTGGAGTTTTAATTTAATTACTTAAACAACCCTGCATCGGGTGAGAATGCAGTCTGACCATACAGAGCCGGGAAAAGGCTAGGCAGATGATGATCATGATGACTTAAACAACTCCACATCATATTTGCAAGTGCATGTAATTTGATGCACCTCAATTATAAAAAACAATAAAATAATTGAGAAATTCTCATCTTTTTATGAATCATATCAGGTCATATCAACACCCATTCCATTGTGAATTGTTTAAATACCTCTTCTATAGGGTATTATAAACCTGATGCTAGATCATTGCTGATCATGATGATAGTACTGAGTACTAACCATATCTTTCTTCAGTAGTATTACTTCATGATGTAGAAAAGGAGGGCTGCAGCAGCTTTAATACATGACCACACTTGCATTTGTTTATGATTGGTTGGTTGGCAATATTTTATCTCCAGTATTACTTTTCTAGTGTCTGGATTTGTTCAGGTCGATGACAATAGGCTCGCCCTGGATTAGAGAGGAATTATCTCTAATCCAGGTCCAGTTGAAAACAGGGTCACGCACTAGTTGGGCCTATATGGCGCAGCCGTGAGGCACACAGTGTTACATTTTTTGTTTAGTTTTAAGATTTTTTTTTTCTTATATTATTTTTGTTTTATATTGTGTGCACTTGTGGCATGTGCCAAATAAATGTATTTTCTTTCTTTCTAATATACAGTCTGTACCAAAATATATTTTGTTGTGCAATGCATGCTTTAGGAAATATTAAGTGATTCATTTAGAGGTACTTTTTTGAAAATGGTTTTTATGACAGAGGAAGTGTGAATTGTGTTAACCTATCAGGGTATTTTTATTCAGTATAGTTTGACATTTCATCATGGAACTAAATCTTTCCATTTCGGCACAGCGTCTTAAGATTTAAAATTATTCAGCTGTGTTAAGAAAATCGTCATTCTACAAGGAAGGTGTTTCGTGCATTTAGAGCAACTTATGGTCAACATAATCGGCCTACCGAACGCACGATTCGCTGTACCATCGAAAAGTTTGAAAGCCTTCTTCCGCACAGCACTTGAACCCATGGTTTTATTGCGAAAACAATTTGTTGAACAGTTTATTTCGCGCTTCAGACCGGTGAATTGGATGTCTAGATCCTGTGACAGCACACCCTAGAGTTTTTCCTTTGTCCAAAGTCTATAATTATGGATAAGCCGCGTACGATTGAGCAACTGGTAGCCAACATTGCTCGCGTTATTCGCCAATTACCACTCGAAATGCTTGGATGCGCCATCGAAAATTGTAACTGCAGAATGAACCATGTTAACCGCAGTTACGGACAACATGTGGAAGAAATAATCTTTAAAAAATAAATGTCAAGAATGGTTCTTTTGTATGATAATAAGGATAACCCGAAAAGTTTTGAAAAAAGTACCTCCAAATGAATCACCGGTTATAATAGGCTAGGAAATTCATCCCTGGTTCCCAGATTCCCACATTTGCAATTTACTTATGTGGCGACTTGTCAAAACATCGAAATTTCTATCCTGTATCTGGGTTAAACAATCATTATTTATATTAGAAATATTATAATTATAATAAACATATTATAATTTTTGTAAAGTAAAATATGAAAATGATTTAGGATCTAAGCGGTCACTCAGTAAGACATGAAAAGCGACTGTTTTACCGTTATAGACTTTCAGAACTCGGCGGCGTCAGTATTCTCTGTGTCTCATACATTTATTAAACATAGTATTAAAGGACATCTAGGCGCAAACTTGTTTAATGAATTCCTCCAATTGGTTGTTAAAACACTGCTTTAAGCTTTCACGGTTTAAAACTAAATTTATTCTGTCACTTACGGGATATCTTCCGTGATTATTAATTATTGATGCGGGATGACAGTCATCCCACGATCATGGCGCTTGCAACAGCATCGAAATAACGGGAGCTCAAAATAATTAATAATTACGGAAGATCTCCCGTAAGGGACAATATAAATTTGGTAATTAAAAAACAAAACCTGTTCTATCATGAAACATTTTATTGGTCAAGAATTTTTTGATTCTTCTAATACACTCAGCATGTGCGGCATGTGTATAATATATGTTTAAATCACAACAGTGAAAACCATCTATAATATGTAATTATGTAAAACACTGTCCCTATCCAGATGGCGTCACAACTGTACGTAAACCTCACAAACTTGGTGGAGGCCCATGTAAAGGCCAACATCGAGCAGTTCCTGTCCGAGAGCATGGACCGGCAGGTGTTCCTCAAAAGGATGGACGACTGCTGGCGCGCGCACTGCCGGCAGATGATCATGATCCGCAGCATCTTCCTCTACCTCGACCGCACCTATGTCCTGCAGAATCCTAGCATACATTCTATATGGTGAGACCTTTTTACTTTTATGTTCTTGTTCGTCAATCCCTCAATGCTGAGGACCGTTTGTATATGCTGCTCTGTATAACTGGGCTACCATTGCCACACAAAATGAGTTTCTATTCTCATTATTATAACACTCATTTATCAGCCACCTAGAAACCTGTGGTGCCATTGCGAATGAGCAGCTTTACTCCTGCAGCTGTCCTTTTTGGAGTATTTAGCCGTGATGTTACATTAATTTTATACACCTTATTCCAGGGACATGGGTCTAGACCTATTCCGGCACCACATAGCAATGAACACTCTAGTCCAGACGCGCACAGTGGACGGGCTCCTCACACTCATCGAGCGGGAACGAGGCGGCGACGCCGTCGACATCTCGCTGCTCAAGTCGCTGCTGCGGATGCTCTCCGATCTGCAGATCTATCAGGATGCTTTTGAACACAAGTTAGTATTCATTAAACACTGCAACAATATACACGCAACTTTTGAAAGTCGTATTAATTTTTTTGTCTTTTGAAAGTATTTTAATACTGTATTAATTGTAACTTCATGTTGTTACGACAGTATTACGGAACCCAAATTTTATGAGATAGGTCTTTAATCTCAAAGCTACAATCTTTATTACACTTTTGAATGTTGCTAAGTATACGTATAATACAAGAAGAAGCGGGATTTTTACATGATGCGCAACATACACAAACATATTTTTTTCCTAACAAGTTTTCGTGGAGAACTTTTGAGATGGTAGTAGCCTACAAGTAGTCTTACTACAAGCAATAGGAAAAATGCTTAGGTGACATAGTAAAGTCAGCCGAAAGGGTCGTTTTCATAATTTTAAGACAATTTGATTCAGTGTCATAAAAATTGCCAGTAATAACGTGTAACGGTAGTCTATTTAACCTATTATTTATTATAACGCATTGCACACGTGCCAGTTTCAAACTACACGAATAGTTTCAAAACTACAGAGCCCTTATTCATGCGCTGATCACGCGGCTACGTCACGAGTAGCTGCGCCCACCCAGCACGTGAGCAGAAAACGTGTTTCTTAGAATTACCGTAAACAATCTTAAACTACGAACTTATGATGAGAGCTATTTGAAATAACATAACCGCAATAGTTTTGCGAAAATAAATGTAGCATCAGTAAAAACATTATAATTATATTGTGTTTGGTATCTACCAACTCGTTGGGCCCAAAGAAAGAAAGAAAAAATATTTATTTGTCACAGAGACATGATGTGCATACAAAATGACAAAAAAAATAAAAATATACAACTCATTACAAATATTTATAAACTAGCTTATGCCCGCGGCTTCACCCGCGTCGAGTTCGGTAATTATCTCACGGATACCGGGATAAAAAGTATCCTATATGTTAATCCAGGTTATAAAGTATGTATGCATAAGTTGTGTAAATTTCACCCAAATCCGTTCAACCGCTTTTGCCTGAAAGAGGAACAAACATCCATAAATCCCCACAAACTTTCGCATGTATAATAGTAGTAAGAAGTAAGATAAGATACAACAAGACGGAACATGGGGAAGTACCCTGTATTCCAGCAGTAGGAATATTATAGGATCAGTTGATTATGCTACGCCTGTTTTATGTTAAGACCAGTCCATAACCACACCCTTTACTCCTTAGGTTCCTCCAAGCGACGGAGCGCCTGTACGCGGCGGAGGGACAGCGACTGATGCGCGAGCTGGCCGTGCCGCAGTACCTCGCACACGTTGAGAAGAGGCTTAAAGAGGAGAACGAGAGATTGCTGCACTACCTAGACCCGTCTACTAAGTAAGTTGTAGATATCATAGTCATCTTGACCGTTTTCGTACATCGTGCAAAAATGTTTGCGCAAACACCGCCGATACACGTCTGTTCCCTCAGTGAACATGGGACGGGACGGCAATCCGACACGACTTGAGAGAGAGATCAGGCGCAGGACCAACAGATTATTCTTATTTTCTCAATAAAATGTTATTATTTATCCCAGCTATCACTCTATATTTTCGGATAGTCGTTACAGGTACACGCCAGGCACAAGCCAGAAAGCCTGACAATTAGTCTAACTAAAGGGTATTGTGTTATCCACTACGAGGTTGTGGAGGTCAGATAAGCAGTTGAAGGTTAGGCAGAAGATAATGACGAGGGAAAAAATACATACACAAAGTTCTTTTGTGTGAATATGACGCATATTTCCCCCAACTTGTGTTTTGAGTGTTCATTTTTTCCCCTATCCTGTTCTGTCCCACCATTCCACCTTTAGGACAAATAAAAATGTATTTTCTTTCTTTCTCTTAAGCATTCTAAAACTATGTTCTCCCCCAGATGGCAGTTAATCCACACGATAGAGCGGCAGCTGCTGAGCGAGCACCTGACGGGCATCCTGGGCAAGGGGCTGGAGGCGCTCATGGACGGGCCGCGGCTCGCGGACCTCACCACGCTGTACGCGCTCTTCAGCCGCGTCAAGGACGGGCTCACGGAACTTTGTAACCACTTCAATGCTTATATTAAGGTCAGTATGCCCGGATTAGGCAATTTGGGAAAGACGTGGTTCTTCTCGAGAAAATTATTTGGTTTTAAACAGGGTGAAGTTAAATTAGCTAGCGAAACACCGTAGTTGTTGATTTATGAACAATATTAAAATTTAAAAAATTGATGTTAATGACCGCAGGATGTAGTAGCTAGAAGTATGTGCTACCACGTCTGTGAAGTTTACATAAAGAAGAGCTGATTTATAAACGAATTTTTCTAGTAACTGACGATCCAGTGATCATTGATCCAAAAAAATGCCCAACAACTTAGAACCCAAAAATTGGCGTCCCAAAATTATTTAGTTTTTTTTAGTTCCTAGTTTTTGCATTGGGTAAAAAAAAATACTATGCGTAAAAACAAAAGTAAAACCTATATCGCGTATGAACGCGTCTGGAAGTCAGATGTCAGAGTATGTTTGTATACAAACCCTATCCTCCAGATAATACATGCGGAATGTTATGTTGTTACAGAAAAAAGGTCGTACGATAGTGATAGAGCCTGAGCGCGATAAGACGATGGTGGGCGAACTGCTGGAGTTCAAGGAGCAGCTGGACCACGTGGTCAACACCTGCTTCCAGAGGAACGACAAGTTCCTCTACTCCATGCGGGAAGCCTTCGAGTACTTTATCAACCAGAGACAGAACAAGCCGGCCGAACTTATTGGTGAGTAGAAAACGGATTTTCAGACGGTGCTTCTTTTATTAGAAAAAGCCGCTCGGCTTATCTCGAATTGTGTGAGAGTAGAAGCCGAACAGAGACTGCCGATGGCCAGGAGTCGAAGAACTGCAGTAATTGCGCCGGGTCGCCATTATTGTTCAATAAAAACTGTTGAATCGAATCTCCCGACCCTAACAAGTTTGTTGCACAACATAATAATGTCTTTGGATACTTACACTTGCTTTTTTTTTCAGCCAAATTCGTGGACGTGAAACTCCGCGCGGGCAACAAGGAGGCCACGGAGGAAGAGTTAGAGCGTCTGCTCGACAAGATCATGGTGTTGTTCCGGTTTATACACGGCAAGGACGTGTTCGAGGCTTTCTACAAGAAGGTATGATGATCTTCTTACTTATGGAATCCTTTAGCACCCTGCTACCATACACTGATCAGGCATAGCAGGGCCATGTTGGATGGTACGGTCTTCTTTACCTAACCTACAAGCCACTATGTTGGGGCCCTTATAGTTCATTAAAGGCCTTCTTTTCGAGCGTTGATACAGCTTAGATGTTCGCCGAAAGTTTACGCATTGTGACAACTACGCCGACGCAACGTATTTTCGATAAAATCGCGTTTTATTGGTGGTGTGTAGACCTATATTTACGCCATGACAAAACGCTGGATAAAAGCTCAGCGCGGAGATATTCCTTCGGGTCTAAAAAAAAAAATATTCTTTGAATAGAGGCTTAATTTTGTCTTGCGTCACAAAGGAACAAGTTTTTAAATATCGAGCTTATCACAATATAATCCGGATACTTAACATCTGCCTTTCTTTTCCTAGGACCTCGCCAAAAGGCTGCTGGTCGGCAAATCAGCGTCCGTAGACGCAGAGAAGTCGATGTTAAGTAAACTGAAGCAGGAATGCGGCGGTGGCTTCACCTGCAAACTAGAAGGCATGTTTAAGGACATGGAACTTTCCAAGGATATTAATATTACCTATAAGCAAGTATGTATGAACCACCACGTAAGTTGTGAGAGTTTATCTTATTAATTTTCCCAGTTTTTTCAGAGATTTTTGGAGACAAACAAATAAGATATCAAAATCACTTTAAGGCGTCATATTTTAAACATAAACTAAATGGGGTCGACGTTTTTTATCTGACTGAAGAAGAAATGCCAAAACATCATCAGGATCAGACTCTTGTTAAAGTCAAGACAATGGGTAAAAAAAAAGTGTAACAAAATGCAGCATCCAGAGAAAAGGAAAGACAGCCAGCAGACGGCACGGATGGACCTGACTGCAGCGACTACGGATTACTGTCTCCCCATAACCGTGTTTGAGTCCGACATAATAAATGTTTGTGTAGCACTTAGCGGCGTCGCAGGAGGGCGGCGGGCTGGAGCTGAGCGTGTACATCCTGACGATGGGCTTCTGGCCCACCTACCCGCCCGTGGACGTGCGCCTGCCGGCCGAGCTCACGCGCCACCAGGACCACTTCACCAAGTTCTACCTGGCCAAGCACTCGGGCCGCAAGCTGCAGTGGCAGGCCACGCTGGGCCACTGCGTACTGCGCGCGCACTTCACACAGGTACCTCCCACTCTATGCGTGTGTGACCAGATGTATGAACGTGGACGAAGTGCAAGGAGTATGTAAGGATCGTTCTGTAGTTTCTGCCTACCCACGTGGAAATAAGACGTGAGTTTATGTGTGCATGTATGTTTTTGTCCATGGAGAGCTACCTTCCGGAACAGGTAACTATCTTCAACTTTCTGAATAACTGAGTGACTCATTGATAATTCAAAAGTGCCTGTCAAAGTTTTATTGAAATAAATGCTTTGAGTGAGTAACTATTCCCTGATTTCATAACTACTTACTCTGCGATTTTACCCGTATACAGATTTCCACAGGAACCGTTGATTTTTGTGATTTAAAACATGATGTCGCCAGTGTCCTTTGTCACTGAGAAATAGTCTAGCCTTCTACCATAGAAACATTTATGCACTCAGATCAGATTTTTTTTGTAAACACACAATCTATTTCTCCACAGAATTTGTTTAAGAGTAGCCAGGATATAACTCTGTTGTTAAGCCATATTTGTTATGGTCGCGAATCATATTTTAATCAACACACAACCTGCAAATTCCAAAACAGTAAGAAAATTTGAATTTCGCGGGGTACCCTGGCGCTTCCCCATGAAGTTACTACAGTCCTTTTTCAGTTGTTTTACCCCTGACAGCAGCAACCGAACTCCAACCGTATTGTAAAGAGGATATAGATCACTGACTTTTTTACCAACATCATCTGCCTAGCCTTTTCCCAAATATTTTGGGATCAGCTTTCAGTCTAACCGAATGCAGCTGAATACCAGGATTTAACATGGAGTGACTGCCTATCTGACCTCCACAATCAAGTAACTGGGTACGATACCCCTTGGTGAGACTGGTTGTCAGATTTTCCCCGATTGGCACCTGACTATCTGTAACCAGAGACAAAGATCTACAAATGTCAGCCGGGACCAACGGCTTACGTGCTTTCTGAGGCACGGAGGGAATTCGATATGAAATGGATGGTCACCCCAAAGGTCAGAGCGAATTCTTTCGTAGCCTAGTCAGCAATAATATAACAAATAATGTGTAACATTTCAGGGTAACAAAGAGCTCCAGGTGTCGCTGTTTCAAGCGCTCTGTTTGCTGCTCTTTAACGATGGAGACAATCTCTCTTTTGAGGATATCAAGACTGCTACTAATATTGAGGTGAGGACATAATCATCAAATATAATATAGCCTGAGACTCGCTTATAACTAGACTATGAAATTGAATTTCTAACAAAATAGTGAAACTTTTAGAAATAACTTATATTGAGTGAAAGTATTCTAATATTGTTTGGGTTGTTTGGTTGAAAGTGGAGAGTTTTGAAAGAGACCTACACTCAGCATTGGGTAGCCAAAGGTCGAAGAAGAGACAGAGAAAGAGACTTCAAAATTTCTGAAGTTAGAAATCGCGAGAACAGTTTCTCGATCATCGAGAGATGAGGATTACCTGGCGCTTTATCGCACTCACTTGTTTGAGCATCCTTTACACTATTATACAGTTTTCTGTCCTCCTCACCTCAATGAATGCCTAAACAATAAAGCACTGTTTGATTTTCAACGCAGTTCAGCACCGAAAGTCGCTTAGTGGATACTCAGCTGATGGTTCCTGATTTCCTGAGCTCATGCTCACTCAACACGTTTTTGTCCTGCAGTTGAACTGTAACAGTCTGGAATTATTATTTACTTTACGAGAACTAGCCGTGCTCCACGATTTCACCAGCCGTCTCTGATTTTTTTTCTTTTTACTCGGCTCCTAAGGGCCGTGGCGTGATGTTAGCCTATAACCTTCTTCAAGAACGGGGCTATCAAATACAAAGATAATTTGTCAAATCCGACTGGTAGTTCTAGAGATAAGCACGTTGGAACGAACAAACAAACTCCTCAGCTTTATTATATTAGTTGATGATGAATAAACATATTGTTTGACTATTCGACTATTGGTCGTGCAGGAGGGCGAATTGCGTCGCACGCTGCAGTCGCTGGCGTGCGGCAAGGCGCGCGTGCTGACGAAGTCGCCGCGCGGCCGCGAGGTGGACGACGCCGACCACTTCGCCTTCAACGGTGACTTCACCAACAAGCTGTTCCGCATCAAGATCAACCAGATACAGATGAAGGAGACGGTCAGTTTAACTTACATAATAATTCTTTGGTGAAACTGCACTAATGAATAAGGTGATACGTATATCAGAAACATTATTCATTAGAAAATCATAATTAACTATCAGAATTCATCATTCAATGTGCAATCAGCGTCAAAAATATGGGGCAAAAGACTCCTCATGATTCTCATCTGAACCACGTTTTTTTTTAAAGGTCTTGTCCTGAGTTCAATTTGAAACACCTTGCTCATCGGTAAAAAAAATATTTCAGTTCATTTTAAAAACTGCCAGTTATGCTAACTGTTCCTGACTAAATCAGGTTATTTACCAAACGTTGGTTTGCCAAAGAGCGATGGAGCATAGCATTTTAAACACCAAAATCACTGATCGAATACGAAACACCACAATACGCTCCAAGACAGGCATCACCGATGTTGCCGATAAGTCTGCGAGGTTAAAATGAGACTGAGCGGGTCACATTTCCAGAATGGGTCAGGACAGGCGGGCCAGAATCGTCACACAGTGGGTGCTTGAAGAATGTCGTCGTCAAACTAACTCAAAAAAAAAAACTTTGTGTCATCATTTCTGTCACAATTATTATTATATTATTAAAAAACTGACTGTTGTGGTTAATATTACAGAGCGAGGAACAGAAAGCGACGGAAGAGCGGGTGTTCCAGGACAGACAGTACCAGATCGACGCCGCCATCGTGCGAGTGATGAAGATGCGCAAGGCGCTCTCACACAACCTGCTCATATCTGAACTGTACAACCAGCTCAAGTTTCCCGTCAAGGTACCTAATATACAGTCATCATCATCATCATCATCATCTATGATAAGTAGATATCAGGCTGCAGTACTCTGCTAGAAAAAAATAAACCTCTCCAATAGCACGCCAGTCATCCCGACTTTCGGTATTTCTGCTTGTATCGGCGCTCCACTTAGACTGAAGGCGCCTCACATTACATCTGCCAATTTGCGGTCTGCACTCAAGAACACGTTTTTAGTAACAGTTCTAGGGTAGCCGTTATGTCACTTATGTCACAGGTTATTTTAATAAAGGTGGCGTTAATATGACACATCGAGCTAAAGAAAGGGTCAATCTCTTTGAGGACGCTCGCTCTACACGCAGACGATGCTCTACAACTCATCCATAACCCGATTTCTCACCTTTACAACAATTTCCTGGTATGTTAGCCACAAGTGCGAACACTATGTGTATGCCTGAGTGACATATTATATCCTACCGTACCGTGACAAAATTTTATCCATCAAGAATTTCTCAGTAGCAGCCAAGTCATTGACATTATGTACCGTAGCGCCCTATTACATAACTGGCAAAGAACACAAGAGTAATGCTATATTTGTTTCTTTTTCCAGCCGGCAGACCTGAAGAAGCGCATCGAATCCCTCATCGACCGCGACTACATGGAGCGCGACAAAGACAACCCGAACCAGTACAACTACGTCGCGTAATAGTAGCCCACTAGCGGCCATGCTGGCCCACTCGCGGCCACGCCGGCCCACTCGCGGCCACGCCCGCCCGACCGCGTTCTCACTACGACACCAACAATGTTCACTAATAAATGTCTCATGATGATACGATGTTTGAACGATAGGCGAGCCTATCACGTGGACCTCGTGGTACATACGCTTACGTGACAGCTTACCATCTAGGAAACAGGAGATAATGACAGGGTTAAATGGTCTAAGGGTCTGTGTCACCACTTTTGAGTAAATACGCATTAAAAGGCAAAGGCAGACATTTTTGATTTTTCTTCAAAGTTGCGATGCGCGATGAAACTGGCATTCATGTACAGGACACCTAAAGAAACAAAAGGTACCCAGATGGTGCCCCATAGTTACGCGTTACCGGGTTATGTGGAGGGAAAGTTCTTGAGATCTTTGCCTCCAAATAAATGGCGATGGTCAACGCCAGTTTAAAAAAAAACGCTTTACTTTGCATATAATTTTATACTTTCGTAACATTATTTATTTATTTGGAGGGTAGTAGCTATTCGGACATTGTGAAACAGGCCCTAAGGGTAGGAATAGACCGTCTCTTTGCACAGTCGATATAGACCGTTTCAGCAAACTTGCATCATTGCGAGCGGTCTGCGCAAGCGATTGTAACATTTTCTATGACAAATGTATTTGACGTGCAATCGGCTGCTGCAAACATTCAGTCTGTTCCTGACCTATTGGTATGTCAGACAGAGTTAAGGAGGTCAGACTAGAAAAAAAAGCAAGCAGGTCAGCAAAGAGTACCGATTGAACTGCATCAGGTTAGACTAGTAGAAGGATCTAGCTTGGTACAGGATACTAGCCTACCAAGATAATTTGGCAACTGGATGGGCTGCGAACCACTCTCAGCGGCATTCGTCTTGATACTGTTCCAATCCGTCAAATATTTGCGATGGCTTAGAGTGAGTACATACTTGTTGGTGGGTGCTCGGTGGGCAGATTCAAAAGTTTTTCATTTTAACAACATTGCCGATCCATACAATATTCGGCTCATGCCGATCGGTAAACTCCGTTAGTCATAAGGATCACGACACATTGATCGACGGCGTTCAACGGTTTTTCAATACAAAAAGAGCACAGAGCAAACCGACGTTTACGTCCATAGTGTAGTTGCCACACTACAGGCCTAGACAGCGAACCAATGGGCGGGTGCGGGAATATCAAACCAATTCAATCTTATCGCTCGGCGTAAGCGCGTCTTAATTTTTTGTTAAAATTGGGGATAAATACTGAATTATTTATTTCTCTGTTTTTATTTATTTCTCCATTCTCCAAATTTCTAGGGTACAGTCTCAATTCTTCATACAAAGTAAAAAATTCAGCACTTATTTCTCTGTTTTTATTTATTTCGTGCACACCCTATATTATGTTCACCACCTCCCATCTCAGAATCGGACTGTCTTGTAAAAATACGAAATCCTCGCCCATGGTTTGCAACACCTGAAATACGTCGTAAGCATTACAACAGCTCGCTCATCACTGTGGGCACCGCAAGCGCCCGCGTTAGGCCCTAGTCGCTAGGCTCGCACTGTGGACGCACACTAACATAATTATGTTGCACCCCTGACAGACGCGTAATTAACTTGGTCAGTTAGTAGACTGACCAACTAGTCATCAAGCGTAACCTAATGCCGTGTCGTAGTGTCAATGCCCGCGCCGCGCCAACCTTAGGGTATCTGTCCCACCACCGGCGAGGAAGCGACTTGCTTACCACTATTTCCTCTCTAGAAACGTACAAAAGATCGTAAGACCCGTGTCAGTAAAGAGATACATAAAGGGTGTAACAAGACCCTTAACGAAGCTGAAAGGCACTTGTTCTCCCCGTCATTGCGATCATTTTTTTGTTGAAGACCATACCTGGGAACCTTCTAGTTACGGAGATATTGGGGGTCAAAGTACCAACTTTTTCACAAGTTTTTTAAAGATATTATGTTTTTAATGTAAGATTTTTACTTTAAACTCTTCAACGACCCCCGTACTATTCAATCCATCGATCAGCACAATTTTTGAGTGCGTTACATTGAGCCCTACCGTAAAATCAACCCAAAAAAAAAAAGTTGTTTCCCAGCAATAATTTTTGCGTAAGGTTACTTAGTTTGATATACAGAATGCTTGGTTGCCGGCTTCGTGAAGGGTTTCTTTACACCCGTTATATTAATAGTTGATCGCTGACTGCTCACACCGTTGAGAACTCCGTCAAACAAATAACGCGTTTTTAGTTGCTAGCTGTAGGCGCTTGTCGCTAATCGCCGGCTGTGGGACCCTCTGAACGTACGTAGATCGAGCAACTTACAGAAGCACTGCCGATAACAGTTGATCCGCATAGATTACAGTATAAAGCGCAGTTTATTTCATAATACCGTAAAACAACTCAACAAATCAATACCTACACTCAAAGAATCATTCAAAAGGGAACTTTATGTCGTGTGACGTAGTGACATTTCCGAACAGTGATGGTACATTTGATGACGTCTTGGCAACTGGAGAATAATGGAGTGCGTCATTCATCGCCCAATACTCGCATTACTTGTGTATTACAAAATATACCGTATGTTCATTGAGGTAGAGTTGCTCTTGTACAGTCGCCATCAGATATATCGTAGCGGGCGAGGTACTCAAATATTTCGGAGCAGCATTACTTTTCAATAAATTCGTTACACTAGATATGGCCAATAACATCAGAACATGCAATATGTCATAAATATAAGAGCAGCGACTTTTCAATACTTACTATTTTTGACAACTTCAAAGTCAATATAGCAACGAATTTAAACTGTGTAATACAGACTTAAGGTATATTTTCCATAAATGTACCGATCTTTATGATCATCCTGACTGCGTCGATATCTTTGTAGTTCAGTGCTTTCTGATATTTTTAGCTCGTTATGTGTTCCGAATTTATTGAAAAGTAATGCTGCTCCGAAATATTTGAGTACCTCGCCCGCTACGATATATCTGATGGCGACTGTACTAGCGAAATTATGCAAATGTTTAGATTTTTTAACACATTTAAATGTTTCATCTTGAGTCGTTGGTGTTGAGTTAGTTAGGCGTGCGACGATCAATGATATAATGACTTTAAATTGACCAGAAGCGAAATTATTTGACTATGGGGTTTCTTTTGACTATTATCAGGGAAAATGAAGCAAGTGATTAATAAAAACTTCATGATTTATGATTGCTTACTCCTATTATTTAGGGAGTAAATGGTTACTAATCAATCATAAATCATGAAGCTTTTATTAACCACTTGCTTCGCGTCGACAAGTATGAACTTATCGACGCGCGGAATTGCCTCGAGCTTTTTGTCCGCGCAATAGAAACGAAAAAGACGTCATTAACCTCATTTCGATTCGTAATGTTGCACGACGAATACATCATCGGCTCAAGGTTTTTTCCGCATCGATAAGTTTGGTTACTCCCTTAACCTGCACATCAAGTTTGTTCTACGGAGTATTTATTGAAACAAATGATAGATTCTTTAGATAGTGATGACTTCCAAGAATGTGTGTCTCGAATAGAACACGGTACTTTCAGATTTATTTCCAGACAGGCTGATAGTTTATTTCCTAGCTCGTAAGTAAATCGCTGTTAATGACAGAGATTTTCTGCACTCAAAGCGACTAACAATTTATAAGAAAGCTGTGGAATTATGCCCATTTACACTTGAACTTGAAAGAATCTCGAAATGTTATTGTACAGTTGTAAATTGTTAAATTTTCTCATTCGATTTTGAACTTAAAACCATCAACATTTTCTGGTTTAACATCATTTGGAGAAATTTGACATGGTAACTTGATGTGCTATTGGAATTTTAACTCGGCAGTACAGCGTTGAAAATCAAATATTGCGCTTTTTTTGGACATATTCATATAGATTTCGTCTAGTGTTTGTGAAAACGAGATGTCCGTGTCGTAATGTAACAAAATCTGAAGACACCAAAGTAAGCAAATTGTAATAAAACAATATTCTTTGAGAGTAGAAAAGCTTTTGTTTTTTCCGAGCTAACGGTCGAAGGGCAACAAGAGGTACCGCTCAGTACCCGACTCCTGCGCATATTTAAATATAAAATAAATTACACCTTAGAAATATAAAGTGTGATATTAGAGAATCGAGTACCCTCCGCTTGAAACAGACCAGTGAATATTACACGAAATAACAAATTAAGTTGCATTATTTCAAATATACAAAGGTCAAGTTAAATATGCTAGAGGAACTCTGCGAACGTGATGAGTTTCGATTCTGAAACTTGATAAAACAAAAAAAAAAATGCTGTGATGATGTATGGCTGATAATAAAACGGTATGATGATACTTTCTATGATTAATATTGCAGTGCTTATTTATTATACTGATCATCAAAACGTAATGATTTATTATTGTCAATTGAATGCTGTGCATTGTGAAAGTTGATAACGTCGCAAATGCTTGTCAAGTATTTCGCTGTTTTGATTATTTAATATTTTACTGAATGAAATGATGAAAAATCGCTCTGTGTTACACTAAAATATTGACTAAGTATTACAATAATAACACTGGATAAGGTGTAACAGTTAACATGTAAAAAAGTATTTGGAATATTTCCAAGTGCTTTTATTGCACCTTAAACTAAATATTCAGTGTAACTAAATAGTTATTGCAATTTATAATCAACATTTTAGTGCTACACACTGCGATATTCCATTTTTATTAGTATGTTAGAGAAATTCATCATAATAGCGATATATTTGACAGCTATGTGCGACGTTGCCAACTTTCAGATTGCAGCATCTTGATTATTTCGTTTCAATCTCAGATCACAAGTCAGCTTCGCTGTACCGCGGCGCTTATTCCCCGTTTTAACCAACACCGAGCGATACCTTACGTAGAAACTGCAATACAGCGGTTTTATTTAGGCATCAAGACCGGTATTGCTCAGTGTTCGTGTATACGGGGATTAGATTTACTTATATATTAATAATTCCTATAATACGTTAGGGGTATTTAGATTGGAACTTAATAGGATAAGGACGTTAAATGACGAGGAAAATCATGCGCACGACAAAGATTTTATCCTTGCTGGCACGCGCCGAAGCGAGACAAGGATATGCGTAACGGTTTCAAGTCTCGTTTCAGCCCTTGATAATGGGAGTGAGATTTTGTCGAACTGCGCATGTTATACCGCGTATTAATTGGAAACTGTTGCGCAACATCAAAGGTTGCTGGCAACACCAACAGTTGCGCAAGTTTCCCAATGAATACACGGTCTTAGCTTGACTATTGCCCAGGTACAGTGAAGTTGGCCAACTCATTTTATCTCGTATCGTATCTGTATCGTATCGCTCTCATGAACTATCACAATTCCTGTTAGCTTCGTGTTTGTCGTGATGTCCGGGTTGTGTTTTCTGTCAGTTTCAGGAGGGATCACTAATTAAACTATTTATAATTTTCCGTCATTGTTTTATTTGTCTTTCTCTTGTATGTACAGTGGGCAAGAATTGTCTATTTATTAGTGATGTATACATACTTACAGAAATTAAATTAGACATTTTCTAAAGCAGAGTCAACTTTTTTTTACTGTCACAATTTTTTTTGTCATTATTTAGTTTATGAGCTGAGAAAACTTGTTACTTGAAATATCGTGAGAGTTATAAAATTAAAATTTCGCCACATAATACTGAAGAGAAATTCCACCCAAGGAAATAAACTAAAAATAATTTATTTTTACATTTAAATATGTACAATAATTACATTTGCAACACAAATAAGTTAAACAATTTCAGTCAGGAAGACCTTGCACGATAACTTATCATTTTTACTGTGCTCTGTACTTAAAAAAGTACACTAATGGCCATTTTCACTACAACAAAGCAACACCTAAAAGAATTGCTAAATAAATAAGAGTTACTGTTGAAATTTCAACTCTAAGTAGTGAGCCGAGAGTCGAAGATTCAACAGAACGATTTTGTGTCGCCTAATATTAATGATAACCGGCATAATGATTGCTAATGCCCGCTTCCACCACAAATGAAAAATGACATTTAGATATGATAATCATAATTTTGAAGTTGACAGACAGAATCACAGATTTAGACATACCTAGATAACGCAAGTATCACGTCATCCGTATGAAAACCAAGCGTGCCATTTCTTGGCTACCTACTATGACGTCATAAGCACTATTTAGTTACTACACAAAATAGACTACGTTTTTGTTCTTTAAATATCCATAATTAAGTTCTTGAGTTGTAACGTTGTTGTTTTAAAACTAGATTGCTGCGACAGTAGCCACGTTAAGCATAAAATGCTTAAAACACGAAGTAGGTGCTCTTGCGTTCTCTAGGTATATGTATATTGACAGAATGGTGTTTAGCGCACAGATTAAAGATTTGTAGCGCAGGCGGACGTATTTAAAGGTGCTGACAACTGCTGGCTAGGCAAAATGATTGCAAGAAAAAATACAGATCAGATATCAGTCAATAGTTAATATTATGGAAGCATTTGTTGATGTAACTACAATAAATGCATCACAATTCTTCTAGTTCTCTAGTACAAGCCACCTTATAAGAAATCTCAGTACCTGGATGAAGAAAGTGGCTATCACTGGACATAACCATGTCCAGTGATAGTCAGACAGACAGAAAAAAGCGATACAACGCCGAATTTTCCAAAAACACTATTACCCGTTTTCACTAAAATTAGACGCCACCGTATAGTATACCTAAATAGAAGCGATCTGTTAGATTCCCAACCCCTTGCCGTACGCAAAAAACTTGGACGTGGACTTGCGGACACCAGCCCGTTATACAAAACAATAGATTCCCGACGCTCGGTTAAGCGCGGAAAGTTGAAAATCCAAAATCACGCTCCCATTTAGTGTGTTAGTAAAAACGGACATATGTGCCAAATTTCCGATCTCATGTCGAAAGAGTACTTCAAGTTAGTGGCGTGCATGTAGATCATTTCTGTATTATTTTGAACACGGTGTCCAGGTGATCCTTGTGATAGTCTAATTCTTCAGCGAGAGCGTTCGCGAGCGAGGTCGGCGTCACATCTTCTTGTAAGTAGTCGCGGAGTAACATCTGTGGGAATGAAGAAATAATGATTAATAAGCAAAACTGACATAACTGGCGAAATGGTGCCATTGTTACATCTGCCTGACCCTTTCGAGGAATACATGCGTGATGTGTTATGTCATAATGTGAAACCACATTCAATAGTAAAATTACTTTGTAGAAACCATTTTATCTATACTAATATTATAAAGCTGCAGTGTTTGTTTGTTTGTTTGTTTGAACGCGCTAATCTCTGGAACTACTGGTCCGATTTGAATGATTCTTTCAGTGTTGGATAGTCCATTTATCGAGGAAGGCTATAGGCTATACAACATCACGCTACGACTAAAAGGAGCGGAGCAGCAATGAAAAATGTTGCAAAAACGGGATGGGATTTTACGCGGACGAAGGTCGCGGGGAACAGCTAGTTACTATATAAAATAAGAGTAGTAATGTTAGAGAAAATTTGCGATCTCAAAAACATATACATACATATTATCACGCTGTAATACCCGAAGGGTTAGGCAGAGGTGTACCTTATATTACACCCACAGTTAGGCAGGGGGCGAGCCTATTCCCATCAAACAGGCAGAAGTCCAGACTTTTTTTTTTTTTTCTTTTTGGGAAAACTCTAACAACACTGCCCGACCAGGCTGCTGAGCAAGAGGTCGGACCCAGGTCCTCTTGCACAGCAGTCGCGCTTGTAAGAATAGTATAAAAACAAGGTGTGAGGCTACCTGTGGCGGCACAGCGCCCCCATGTCGCAGCAGCCCTTGCCGCAAGTTGTCTCCGGCCGAGCGACTCAGCGGCTGGTCCTGGAAGTACTTGTGCCACACGGACCACGCGATGCCGCGCGAGATCAGGTACGAGTAGTACTTGGCGCCGTAGCCGATCAAGTGGCTGAAGCGGTGCTGCCACGCCTGCGAACAGAAACTATCGGTTTAGCTCAGACGAATGAGGATCACTTACAGGATGGTAAAAAGATGGATTGATTCACATTGCCTCACCAATTTATATCAGCAGTGCAACAAAGTGGGAAGTTTAAAATTTTTATGTTCACTTTGTCTTACTAATCGATTTATTGCTTGGGCTGTGTGTGATTTAAGAGAAAAATAAATAAATAAAAAGAAAGAATAAATTATAATATTTAAAAAATATAAATTTTTAGCATAAAAGTGTACGACTGTAACAGACTTTTCTTAAATTTAGATTTTTTTTAACTGAGAAGGCAAAGCATTGTTAATAAATTCTATGATTTAGAAAGAATACTCAGCTTTTTTCATTGTTCTTGTTCAGTTTTTTCTTTTTATTTTACTCTTTGAAAAAATTTCTTATAATAAAAATACGGTAATTGCTCCTTAGGACAGTTAAACTCACAGTATTCTCAACGTACGGCAGCCCGTAGTACTGTTTCTGCACTCGCTTGAGCACTTCTGTCGTGGAGCCGCGCTGCGACGCGTCGGGCCCGTGGTAGTGCTGGTCCAGCGCTGAGTAGAACACCTGCGGGGGCCACAATACCTTCACTAAATCATTGCTAATGGGACAGGTGGTCAAAGTACATTGTGATGGCGTGTCCATAGCTAGGTCCCAATCTGACCAATGAGGTCAAGCTATTTCGAAATATAAAATAGTAGCGGCCCGTCCCGGCTTTGTACGGGTGGACATTTATTTTTTAAACATTTTGGGATAAAATATACCCTATGTTACTCAGGGATAATGTAGCTTTCTAATGGTAAAAACATTTTTGAAATCGGCACAGTAGTTTTTGAGTTTATTCATTACAAACATACACACACACAAAAATACAAATCTTTCCTCTTTATAATATTAGTAAGAAGATAAATAGAATGACGATGTTTGAAACTAGTTATTACTTTTACAGAAATCGGGGAAGATTTCTTAATCGGAAAAACAAACTTTAAAAATCGTAATACTTATTTCTTCACCAAACTAGACGATACAATGTCCTATCCAGTAAAACGAACAGGACCTCTTCGAAGGCAGTTTTACCTTTTCAAATGCAGTTTTACTGGCTAATGAGTGGTTATTCTACGAATTTCGATCGTGTATCACTTAGTGTAGGTGAAAATGGGGATTAGGTATTGAGATAAGTGTCACTTAATGTTGGTGAAAACAGGCATTAGTCATTGAGTTAGGTGTCACTAAGTGTTGGTGAAAAAGGGCATAGGCATTGAGTTAAGTGTCCCTTAGTGTTGGTGAAAATAGGAATTAGGCATTCAGTTAGGTGACACTTAGTATTGGTGAAGGTGGGAATTAGGCATTGAGTTAAGTGTCACTGAGTGTTGATGAAAACGGTCACTAGGCGTTGAGTTAGGTATCACTTAGTGTTGGTGAAAACGTTACTTTCTTGGTCGAACTGAGGAGACGGCATGTCAACATGTGTGTGAAAACAAACAAAGAATAATAATTAAAAGAATCTTGTCTGGACAAGATTCAAATAGTCGGTCCAATGACATTTGTTGAGAAGAAATGTTTTCTTTCCCACATTTTTAACATCGCCATGCTTACGACACGATAGAAATCTTTCTACAGTCTGTTATTTTGTCGATTCTTCCGTCGACAAAACCTATTTCCACGGTGGTCATACTACGCGTGCTGATTACGTTGAACATCCGAAAGTGAAGTATACCTGTAGTTGCATCTCACTGGCTCCAAACAGATGTTTAGACGCGCACAGTCGGTGCAGCATATCATCAGGCATCGGCTCGCGCGTTTGGAAGTGACGAGCGAAGCGACGTATAACCTGCAAGATAATTATTATGGTAATTAGTGCCTGTGCCAACCGCTCGGGTCGCACACTTGCCGAAGTAGGACCGCGAATGGCTGATTACAAGACCAAGACCTGTCAGAACCTCGGAAGCACGTTGAGCCGTTGGTCCCGGCTGTGAGTTATAGATCTTAGACTGTCATTACAGGTTTAAAGAAGTCAGAAAATCTGACAACCACCTGGCTAATTGGATGTTGGAAGTCAGATAGGCAGTCCCTTCGTGTAAAATACAGGAATTGATACTCCAGCAAGGTGTGTAGTGGGCCACTGTGGAATAGTTACCTGCGGGCTACTGGCGAAGTACTCCATTAGCACGGAGGGCACTTCGGCGAGGTCGGTGGCACAGCGGGTACCGGACACATGTTGATGTGTTGCGCGGCCCAGCATCGAATGGAGTGCGTGGCCCACTTCATGGAACAGGTTGTCTACACCACCCGCTGATAGTAAGGCTGGCCCTGATCGATGCCCGCCGCTTAGCGATAACATCACCACGACGATTGGGTTCTGGAAAAAGTGTATTTTGTAAGAAAACGTGTTGTGATAATGTGGTTCACAGCTTTCCGCAAGAGCCTATTAAAGTTTCGAAACCATTCGGACTATCCCTATAGTCCTAAGTACAACGGAAGATAAAACTGTTTACTCCCATCAACAAAACTTGAAAAGAAATTTACCTATTTATGTATTAAGCACATAACATCAGACCAACATCCTAGAAGGGTTAGACAAAGGTATACGTATTAATATTACACCCACAATCAATTATGAATTAAGCTTCTTGATTAGCCTATAAGGGGCCTACTTTTAAAACCACCAACTAGACAAATTAACGACCTCGCACCAATGATAAGATACAAGAATACCAGTTAGCATTGAATTGCGCCAATATTAGCAATTACTTCTAATGAATGCTCATTCTTCGAAATTATTAATTTAAAGATTTAGAAGAATTTTTTTTATTATTTATTTACAACATAAATATGTAAAATTTAAATTATGCCACTAAATGCGATTATCATCCCATCTAAACCGCGTTCAAGAGCTCAGAAATTCGCTCTAAGTCTCCACGTACCTGATAACTGCCATCGGGCAGCAGCTTCCCGCCCTGTATGGTGAAGTGGCAGTCCTGATGCGGTTTGCCGGGCCTCTCGTAAAGGTCGCAGTAGATGTAGCCCAGCAGGCCTTCGGTCTCGTGCACCACGCCCAGCTTATACACGTCCGGGGACCACGACTCGCCTGGGACAATGAAAAGGGGATTGAGGATATCAATGAATTGGGAGATACAACCGAATTGAGGACCTCCTCCTTTTTTTGAAGTCGGTTAAAAAAAAAACCATTCGTTTTGACTTTTAAATATAAAAAGTTTTTCAATGTTATTTCCGGGTGAAAGATTATGTGACGAGTATGCACCTAGGTAATTAAGTAGGAAATAAATTCTAAAACGTTAAATTTAATTAGTTAGCGAAACTGCGCTCCTTGTTTACTAACCCGTCAGTAGAATCTCGCTAATGAATTAAATTTGAACACAAAAAGAACAATTTTTTTTTGTGTATCTATTTTATCGCGTCCCTTTTAGGTGTGAACTAATTCTTAAGTTAAATGCCAATCTCTCATGAAGTCAGTACTAAGAAGTTATATACATATAATACTAGCTGTTCCCCGCGACCTTCGTCCGCGTCAAGTTATTAAAAATACAATTTTCCCCGTTTTTGCAACATTTTTCATTGCTGCTACGCTCCTATTGGTCGTAGCGTGATGATATATAGCCTATAGCCTTCCTCGATAAATGGACTACCCAACACTGAAAGAATCATTCAAATCGGACCAGTAGTTCCAGAGATTAGCGCGTTCAAACAAACAAACAAACACTGCAGCTTTATAATATTAGTACCTATAGATAATAAGTTTTTTTGGAAAATGTTTTACCTAGTCGTAGAGCGCAAGTAGCTCTAATATACCTAACACTACCACAGACAGACTAATGTCAGCAATACTATTCATAAAGTAAAGAATAAAAGCCACAAAATCTACAGAATTCAAATTAAAGAAAATACCTGGCAGCATTTCTTCAGCCTTCAAACTGATTCCATACAGTTCCTCACAGAGCATATTAAGGCCTTCCATACACCCGCCCAGTGAGAAGTACGGACTAAAGTCTGAGTTAGCAACATTGAGCAGTTGCGTCTTCGCCTTATGAGTGAAGTAGGGGGTGTCCCAGCACATCAGACTGTCCTGGTAAGGAGTTTCTTGCTTCTTCATTTTAAGCATAGCGTCAAAGTCGATTTTTGCTCGGTCATAGAGATTATCTGAGAGAATGTCGAGAAATTGTCGCACGTTTGCTGATGTTTCCATTGTACTCGCTTTTATCGCTCTGTGGGATAAAATATTTATTACTTTATAAAGGTGTAGAATTTCTGTTGAATTTTCATCATTAGACAGTTCAGTCCTTGATTTCAAGAGTAATTCTGGCAACTTTTATGTACTTAATTTAAAAAAAAAACTCAGACAATTATGATGGACTTGAAATTTTTGATGATTACATGATTTAATCAACAATGCCGTGAGGACAGTTTTTGTGTATAATTGTGGATGACTATAAGAATAGAAGAATACCAAAGAAAGAATGGATGGACTATGTGAAATATCAAATATGATATGGCCTGAAAGGGGATCATTAATAAGATGTCTAAAAGAGAAGTATGGAAGAAGAAGACATGCTGCACCAACCACAAGTAAATTGGGAAAAAGGCAGGCGATCGCCACACACTAATTTACTTTTTCAATTTTATTTATTACCTATCTGCGTAGCTCTGGAAGCCACATATGGAGGCCATCTCATGCCGTGCCTCGAGTGTGGTGGACAGTAACTGGTGCTGTGACTTGTCGGGCGCGAGGTACAGCCGGTACGCCGCCTCGCGCGCCGCGGCATCGCCGCACTCCGCATATACTCCGCTCACTATAATGTCGTCGCCTTCACTGCTGAAGCTGATGACCAAAGAATACGTATACGGTGTTAAAAGATTCACCACAAAACTATGCAAAGTGTCTTAGTAATGTTGAGCAAAAAGCAAAAAAAGGTACAGGTAAACCTGAAATGGTTTACACTTCGGCAATCTTCGTATTTCCGAATTCGCACGAACGTTGCGTAACAGAGTAATCATCAAAACAGACAAAGCTTCCAAGTTTTACACTGACCGCTTTTTAATCAGTTATAGGTAAGCGCGGCAGCATTGCGTTATTGTATAAAGTGGTCTCTCTTTCGGGTTACCTTATCCGATCGCAAGTCGTCATAATTATATCACTACAAAGTTCTGAACTGTTTTTGGAATTGCAACCAGTGGTTACTCTGTAATTTTCTAGACATTTTTTATGCAAATTAAGGAAATGTTTTCCGGCCTTAACAAGCTCTCTACATTAGATCTCACCATCACGCGTTCGTATTTCCGAAGATAGACGATAATTGCCGATGCGCAAACTTTTCCTAGGCGATCTGTAGATAGAGGTAAGCAACATTTCATCTACTCACAACTGTCTGACGTTAGCAGGCACAGCGGACCGTGGTACCCTCCTAGGTTTCGCAGCCCCTGCCATGAACCTCTGTCCAGTCTGCAGGATGATGTCATTGAGAGCCACCACCCTTCGCCTGCGTTCCTCAGCTAACTGTATGCCGCTCTGTTCGAAGTCAAACAGGAACAACTCCGCTAGATGCTGGTCCCCCGATGTGCCGCGCCTTACGGAGTCCCGTAGCGCTTCGTAAAGACCCTTGTGTGTGTTTAATCTGGACAATAGAAGGTTAAGAATTAATTGACATGTCTTAAAAATAGGTATGTATTGGGTAATATGAGTATTATACAGGGTGTAAGGGACAGCCCTCCGCAAACTGATGGGGTGCACTCAGCTCCTGTATTATCACACTAACCGATAGTGTTGCTAATAGTCACCCTGAACAAATTGATTTAACTCTGTCCGGACTGAGTTCCGAGCTTTACCGCCATACAAAATTCTGTTTGCTAGGTTATTTTCTCCTATACATATGTATATGGTTTCGTTAGTGGCCGCAAAAAAATTAAAAGGCACCAATTTTGGTCATTAGCTTTTATTGGATTCCCATAACGTTCCTGAAATAATTTCTTGTGCCGGTCATCTTTCGCGACGTCCGAACCGAAACGAGGCGACTGATTTCTTTTTCGAGTTTATTGCATGAACGTAAAGCTCGTTCTGACGTTATAAGACGTTTCCGAGTCGATAACTGTGGTCACTCATAAAATTTGCTGAAGCATAGATATCATAAGGAAACAATTTTTTTGTTTGTTTGTCTCACTGCTGGGCAAAGGCTTCCCCTATTTTTTTCCTGGAACTCTCTTCCTGCATCACTTCCGAATCAGACGTCGCGGTACGCGTCCTGGTTGTCTTAGTTAAATTAAATTACTAAATGAATAACATTTTTTTTATTAATAAGCACTTACTTCTCAACAACACCGCTAACACTAATACAGGCATCTTCAGCAGCGCTCGCAAAGTGTGAATGTGGATGAGCAATCCTGACAAACTCTGCCAGATCAGCGACCTTGCACAGGGTGTCCGACAACTCGTCGAAGATCTCCACCATAGGCCGGGAGGGGTTGGATGTAGCTTCCTCTATCAATTGGTCTGTAGCTATGACTGCCTGCTCTTTGAGGTTGGAGAAACCTTCGAAGCTAACTAGTTCTGGTTTATTGAACAGTCCCTGGAAAGATGTCAATAGTTAGCTCCAGCAGATCAAAACACAGTGAAGGAACATTTTTCATCATCATCTTCCTGCTCTTGTCCCATGCTATTTGGGGTTGGTGCAACACGTTTTCTTCTTCCATTCTTCCCTGTCAGATGTCACGGCAACATTTACTCCTTTCTCTTTCAAATCATTCCTCACACAATCCATCCATATTTTCTTTGGCTTCCCTCTCCGTCTCCATTCATCAACATAATATCCATCACATTTTTTAGTAACTTGCATTTCATCCCTCCTCATTTCATGTCCATATTAAGATAGATCCTTTCAATTTTTCTGTAACAGGCACCACTTTCAAACTTCCTCTAATATACTCATTCCTTACTTTATTAATTCTTCTCTCCACACATCCATCTCAACATTCTCATCTCTGCTACATGCAATAGTTTTTCATCCATCTTTTTGACATTCGGTGTCAATTCTATAAAGGAACTAAAATATAGTATCACAGTCCTGATCAGTATGTATTCTTTTGTCACCTCATAATAATAATGAGGGCCCATCAATGACTAATGTGCAATAATAGCCAAGCCCAATGAGACAAAAAAAATACTCAAAAAGTGGAAAGAAGTTTATAGTGGTTGCATTTTTATGGGATTTCCTAGATGTGTGGAGAAAAAAGTGAAAAAACAATGTTGACAACAACACTTTTAGGTTTTTGAAATTTTATTTTGCAATTATTTGAAAGCAATGAACGGAGAAACAGGCCAAATTGGGGTTTAATGGATGTTTAATGATGCCGTAATAGCCTTGTTCATCCATTAAATACCAATTAGCATATCAAGTTAAACAAAAAAAAAACCGTGAGTTGTGACCGGCAATTCTCTTTTTAAACTTTATCCACACCTAGAAACTCAATAAAAAAGTCCCATAAAATGCGAGCACCAAACATTGTATCACCGTTTTTTGTCTAAATGCACTAGGCTAATTAAGTCTGAAATACTTACAGTCCTTTCCCTCATTGAGTCAAACATTGGTCTAGATGTTGGTCGGGTGTTGAAAGCAGTCGCCAATGGAGACCATGTACTGACACTCCGGAGTGTTTTCTTCCTATGTCCACACCGTAAAGGCCATGTTTGTCTTATGAGCTTCATTTTGAATTAGTTTGTGGCTGTAAAGAAATAGGTTTGAATTACATCTGGTTAGAGGGTCATCTTAGGGGATTAAGACTGGCCACATATGGATCAGGTTGTCAGATGGGGTATTCATGACCCCTTATTCAAAAGCTCAAATGTGCTAAGAACCAGTAATTTGCATGGCTATCATAGAATTCTAACTAAATAACATACCATGTGCTAAGAACCAGTAATTTGCATGGCTATCATAGAATTCTAACTAAATAACATACCTCCAAGGTGATTCAATGACTGAAAACTCTAGATTAATTTTATACAAAATAGATACAAGAAGTCTATTAACTCCAAAACATTCCATGAACTGACAGAATTAACTTCCAGAGCTAGAGGGTTTATTATTGACATGCATTAGTGAATTTAGTGAGAAACTTTCACATGCAATAATACATTGTATTGCGTACTCTTAGAGGCTAAATTAGAAAGGCGAAGAAAGTTAACGGTACAACTTTATAATTTCCGCGATAGTATTAAAGTTACATTATTTTTAATTATAAAAGAATCAATGCAATCGCAGTCCAGTAAGATCATAAATGTTTTACGATAGTGATTTCTATTCAATTAGCGTATTCAAAAACAAAAAAGACATAGGTTGTATTAGATCATAACATACCAATTATTATGTAGAATAAATCCTTGCACAAATCAAATTTTGTAATATAATGTAAAAAAATATAATAACATATAAAAATAAACACCTTTCAACTAAAAATTAACATTTTATTCCTGAAGTCACCTAAGTCACCTTTCGAAATTCTGTTTCAATTTTTTCATTTATTGGTTATCTGTGAAACTAGTGAGTGTAGTGTAAGTCAAATAAAATTTAGTTCAGAATTAGTCGATTTTACTTCCTTAAAAACTTCTTGGTCCCCACGGGCACGGGCTCGTGATCGGTTAAGGAGTGAAAAGGTAACCAAGGAACTTATATACTAACTGGAATGATTACGTGCAACGCAAAGCCGTTCCGAGTGAGAGAACTTCGAGAGTGGATTGTATCTCTTTCTAATAGGGTATCCATATTTTTGTACTTAAATTTGGAACAGTTATTTTATTCTAACTTACTAGCACCCCGCTCCCCGCTTTGCATGGGCGATGCCGAAACCTACGCATACTGTTCATCTAAGGCAGAGCCATTTGTAAAAAAAATCTACTTTATTTTTAGGTATAATAATACTAAAAAACCTCATCTGACTGCTGCCGGCATGTACCAGCAGTAACGTATCTCCATAAATTTTAGTTTTCCAAGGGTGCCACAGTTAAAAAAAGCTCTGTAGTGGGATAGGTTGATGATGTGAAGAATTCAAATGTTTATTTTCAAGAAGTTACTTTTGCTAATATTAAACTGAGTAAATGATTAAGTTTTGCTACTTCATTATTAATAACAATGTTTTGTATTTTATACGCATGTGCACAAGATTATAAATACCGATATGGGTAATAGAAAAGGCGTATTCTTTACAATATTTTCATAATCCCCGTTTACAAATGTAAAACATTGTCACCCTAGTCGTAATTTGTAAACAAAGTTAAACGAACATACCTGAAAAAAGAAATTGCATATCCATCAACCCCTCACACTATTAAACCCCTTCAAACAACACGATTTCACCATATTTATAGTGGAAGATTTCACTTAAATACAATAAAAAGCACCTGAGCAAGCAAAAATACGACTGCAACGCGAAATCGTGTCGGCCATTTTTTTTTTTTTTAATCTTTCCTGAATTTTGGTATTCATAAAATATAAGTAACTACTAAAGAATTCAATTTCGCAAGAAATTATTATTCTAATATTTGGTATTTAAATATCAAATAATTCCAGTTACGATTTATGTGCTAGTTTAGCTATCAACGTGATTTCCGATTGCTATATAAAAAAAAAAAGAAAAAATATTTGTTTATTTTTTGATTACTGGCAATTATTAGACAAGGACACAATCCACTCTTGTCGCTTTCTCGCTCTGAAGTTTCTTCCCCCTTTGGATTAATTAAAGTAATACGAACTCTATGACTTTGAGATAAAGTTCATTTTCAAACGGTTTTTTTTATCAAAATTTTGTTCGTACTCATTCCAGTTAGTATATAAGTTCCTTGAAGGTAACAGATAAAATGAGTTACTTTCGCATTTATTTTCGCGGGATTTTAGTTATTTTAACGAAAAAATACCATTCGTCTAATTCTTCTAATCAACTTGGTCTATGATTTGAACGTTGAACGGCTCAAATAAAACTATGACATCTGTTGATCTGTACTGTCAAAGTCATATGTAAATTCAAGTCACACTGGCTGGCACCGCGATTTTTGGGGCACTGATTGCGTTACAATGTGTATTGTTTTGATTGCTACTTACCACCACTAACAATGACCACGTAATTAGTGGCTACTTTTAGTAACTGTGAAATTATTCGTGAACACTCTGTTGTTTTATTGACATAATAATGGTGAGGTTAAAAACTTTTTCGTGTATATTTAGACTTGGCGCGCTATCGAACGTGGAAGTTTGTTATATGATATTGGTGTGATATGTTTTAGTCGACCCCACCGCTGCCGCAGCCGCGCCGTTCGTCTGGAGAGAGTAAAAAGGTGACTCCGCCTGCTTCGAGTATTGTGACCAGAAATGGTGCTCGCAAGGCCAAGATACAGACTCGCGCAATGTCAGCTGGGGCTAAGGTAATAAATTAGCGTATATAGTGCGGCGCCGCCTACACCTAGGTCCGTGACATGACACATTTTATGGCATAACTACAGATAGTACTTCAGCCTACAGCTAAATGCCTAATTGATTGATTCTAGGGTTCTGCATGGCTGTTCGAAAGAGAATGATTATACTGTGAAAAGTTGTTTTGTTTTGTAGACTCTATCAGTAACTCTGCAGGCTTTTAACCTGGTTTTCTTCATTTCAGTGTATTTAAGTTTTTCTATTTAGATTGGTAGAAGTTATGAAAGCTTAAAAGAGTCTTTGTACATTATATACACTGAATGATTGATAATGTTAAAATAATAATAAAACAGGTATTGAACCTGTAACACTGCACTCTAACTGCAGAACTATCAACCACTTGGAGAATATCTGTTATTTGTTTAAAAGATAATATATTTAACATCCATATAAATGATGTCTACAGTTGTAAAGATACCACGGTGTTATCTTTATGATGATATGAGAGGACATTATCTTATAATACTATTTATATCATAGTGTTGTGCACACAATCTTGTAACAATTAGTAATTAATTCAGTTTTTAATTGAAATCAGTTGAACTGTAAGGTAAGTACCTTAAATGGTTTATTACATTATAAAACTATTGATAAATAGGTATAATCATAGTACTTTGTTTACAATCTAAATTGATATCATATTGATGTGATATTGTTTGTGATTTATGCATTCCTAATTATATAGAAAAGAAGTACCTGTTTGGTAGTTTCTGCAAACCCATAAGAGAAAACATTTGAGTTTATGTATGTGTATGTAAATAGTACCATTTGCTTTGAAATTAGTATGAGAAGTAATTAAAAACACTGAAAATAATAAAGCAAACACTATACAAAGATCTTTTGTATAATGATTTTCCATTTACATAAATTATTTGAAGAAAATGCATGCAAATTGTTGCATTGCAGCTTGTAGTAAATGAGTAACTATCAGCAAAAGTAAATAAATGATTTTTTAACCTCTTGAGACATTGGAGTAATTCAAACCAGGGTTGTTGCGAACATCAGCATCAGCATCAGCATCCGCTGATCTTCAGCATCATTTTCAACATCAGCATCTGCATTGATCGATGCTGATTATTAATACTGAAGTTCGAGTCGTGACATGACCGCAGAGAGGATTATATCACATGTAGTTTTTGCCTGCGACTTTAACCAATTAAAAGATCGTCTGCGGGGATTGTGATTGCAAACAAACACAAACTTGTCTCATTACGTTAATTCGTCATTACGCGTGAAAGTTTTTGTTTTTTTTTTTCCCGTAAACTGTCGAGTGTTATTCGTTGTAAAGTGGAATATGGACGTATTTTAAATTAAGGAGTAAAGAAACTGCAAACTGCAACTTATGTAACAAGGATTATTCACGCAAAGAGCGTACTAATACGGACTGATTTTACTTTTTCCCTGTTTTTTTTAAGAAAATATTTAAAATCAGCATCAGCATCCGCTGATGTCAATGATAAAACATCAGCATCAGCATCCGCTGATGTGAAAAAAATATGCATCAGCAACAACCCTGATTCAAACCTTCGTGGTATGTTTTGAACTGGTTGATGAGAAGGTTTTATATTTTGTGGTTATGGTCTTCCACTGAGTTTTTTTTAATTTGTTATTCTGTCAGTATCTAAAGTGTTTATGAATGAACTTCAAAACATATTTATATATTTTATTTTATCATTTCTTTGAACCTAGTAAAATACATTAAAAGTTAAAACACAAAACTTATTTTATGTTACATTGATCAGTATAATCCGAAATACTGAAATTCATTGTTTTGTTCATGTATTTAGAATTTTATAGTGGCATCATGTTTCAGTTAAATATATGTGTGTTGCAGCCGTCTGCATTAGTGGTAGCTGCAAAGCGGAAAGCACAGCAGAAAAAGAAGCACGGCTTCCACATTGAACTGCGGGATCATTATCAAATTGTAAGTATCACAACAGTATTATTTCTAGTAATAAACTTACATTTCATTAAGAACTCTATGTTATTCGTATCGGCAGTGCAGACTTGTGTAGCAGAAGAAACCCTGGGTTACTTTTAAATTAATGCGCCATCCGGGTCTTATTTATTTAAAATTCGTAATAATAATTGCGAAAGTATCTCTGTCTGTCCATCGATCTGTCTGTCTGTTAAACGACTGAGCGGATTTGAATCAGTGTGAAATCCCGAGAAGTTAGTGACTAAACTGGTGTCGGAGTTTTTATGCCGACCATGGGCCTCTGACTTGGCTTTACATGCCTTCAAGAAATATCTCTCAGGCATGTTTGGTTTCCTTACGGTGTTTACCTTCACCGAAGCTAGTGATATTTATGTAATACGCACATGAATCCGAAAAAACAGATGTGTACCTTGGGTTCGAACTCGTGTGACTCGATGACTTGACAGTTCAACGATCACACAACTAGGCTATCTCCGCTTTTTATTTCATCCTAAAAGGCGCAGAGATAGACCAATTATTGGATTAAGATATAGGATACTTTTTGTCCCGGTAGTATGTTCCCGTAGGAAAATTTACGACTTGAAGGGTAACCAACGGGACCCTATTACTAAGCCTTCGCTGTCCGTCAATTCGTCCGTCCGTCCGTCTGTCTGTCAGCGGGCTGTATCTCATAATCCGTAATAGGTAGACAGTTAAAATTTTCACAGAGGCAGAAAAACAACAGAAATAGACATCTATTTCTATTGCCGCTATAGCAACAAGTCTTGACTAGCAGTATATTATTACGTAACTAAAATACAATGGTACCTATCATTAACATAGACAGTGTAGCTTACACGCGACGTATTTTATGGCTCTAAAATTAATGATGAATATGTTAATGACTGTTAGCTCGCTTCACTGTGTAATTTAGATTATAATTTAATTACCTTTATTGTCTAAACATGCTAATTTTAAATTACTCGAAAGAAACTGTTAAAGGTAGACGTTGTAATTGGTTCTCTCTGAAATAATTCTCAATTTAAGGTACAGACGCCAGCGCATTAAGCTACCCGAAGCTGTCAAATTTTCCCAATCAACCTTGAACCTAATGCTTTAGCGATAAAGTTGAAAATGTATTAAGGAAATTTGACAGATTGTAGTAGCTTGATTTGCTGGCGTCTGTACAATCCGGGGAAGCCCGCAACCACAAAACAAAGCGACAAAGCCACCCAATCGCAGTGACAGAACGTAGCATAAGTACTAGTTTCTTATGTGAAAACACACTAAACACACGGCACGGCACGGCGATGGCAGCACGGTTGGCGCAGTGGCTGAGCGATCGACTGCTGCGCTGCGTGACTCGGGTTCGATTCCTGCACGGAACAAATATTTGTGTGGCCTACAAGTAGTTGTTCCGGGTTTGGCTGTTTATGTATGTGAGTTTAAATGTTCGTAAACAAACCCACGATACATGAGAAATGCCTAGTGCGGGTCAGTTTTTAAAAAAGAAAAAAACGCGTCGAACGCGACATTGCCGCCTATGGCCGTTCGCCGCAGTGTTATATAAAAACGGTTAGTGACGCTGCGGTCTTGCATTGCGATTGGGCTTTGCCGCTGCGGTTGCCGCCTTTGTAATTGTACCTTTAGTCTTATTATTTCGATTCACATCTAACTGTGTCTGGTTCCGCTCACCTGGACTAATATACATACCGACGTAATTTTAGTGTACGCTAAACCTCTTTTTTCTCATTGTACAGATCATTTTGAACAACTTTTTTTTCAATTTTCTAGGCCATGGATTCTAAGACGAAGGTGAAAGGCGAAACAGGGCTGGTGACGGAGCCTCGCATGGCGGAGCACCGGTGTCTGTGGGACGACCAGTACCCCGAGTGTCCGGAGCGGCTGACTAGCGTTATAGAGAGGTGAATAACACACTTGTTCTATCCTTTTCCCAACCATGTTTGGGTCGGCTTCTAGTCTAACCGGATGCAGTTAAATGATGCTTCACTAAAAGTCAATGCCATTTTTATATATGTCACGGCTAAAAGCCGAAGTAAGGTTACATCTGGTTCTAGCCGGCTATACCTAGGTGCGGCCGGTAGCAGTTTGTTAAACTTAGTTATATCCTTTTTATTGCTAGGACTCACCAACCAAATGGATTAGGTTAGGTGAGAACTGTGAACAAAACGCGCGCGAGCCGAGCGAGCGCAGCGAGCGGTGCGCAGCAGCGGCCGGCGAACGCTACATCAAACCTCCAAATTTAAAGCCGCACCTAGGTATAGCCGGCTAGAACCAGGTGTAACCCTACTTCGGCTTTTAGCCGTAACATATACAACTCACCTATAGTATAATTATGAGATACTGGGTATAAACTTCCTAATCCTTTATTTAAAAGGAAGGATGCTCCGACTAGGTGGGTGTTGTGTCTGGTGGACTACTGCCCGACCGTTGTTGGCGGATATTTGTATCTTAATTGCGCGCTAACTTTAATATCATGTAGGATATTTCAGTATAGGTCGATTATGTTATCCTATTATTTATTTTCTGCTTTTATTTCAGGTGCCATGAATTAAACTTAATAGAGCAATGCAAACTGTACCCACCTAGAGCGGCGACTAAGGAGGAGTTGTGTGTTCTACACTGTCCGTCTGTCTACGACATGATGGAGACGACGCATCAGAACGACAACCTGGAGTATTTGGAGGAGATCTCCGCGAAGTACGACGCGGTCTACATACATCCAGTGAGTAGGCAATATATATTCTTTTTTTCTCATTTACGGACAAACCGATTTGGGTGGTGGGACAAGCTGGACAGAACCAATGTCCAGTGGTTCACATTGGCCTCAAGTGTCTGTCCCCAAGTCCTAACAGTAGGATGATGCAGGCTATCAGTATAAGTATATTTTCTCATACTGTCATCAATATAACATGACACCCGTATGGCCCCGAAGGATTAGGAAGACGTGAACCGATAATAGTTACACCCACATTTCGCCAATAATTTTTTAATACCTATGTAACAGGAGACGAGCCTAATGTGTTTCTTGACAAAAAAAGTAAATAGCTAGTGACCCCGAGGGGTGGGGGGGGGGGTCAAAAGAGTGGCATTGCTTAAATGCACTACTTGGGCAGTCAGTAATACTCCGGTTCAAATTTAATTATTTTTTATCCCTTTTACATCATAATATTATTATCATCATCTTTTCCAGACGACCCACGAACTAGCCCGACTGGCAGCGGGCTCCACCATAGACCTAGTGGACAGTATAGTGTCCGGACAGGTCCAGAACGGCGCAGCTTTCGTCCGTCCGCCCGGACACCACGCCATGACGGCGGAGCCCTGCGGCTACTGCTTCTACAACAACGTGGCGCTGGCCGCCAGGCATGCCATCGACCAGCGAGGTGTTAACAGGTGAGGGACCTCTCCTGGAGCTCAGGATGGATCTAGCTGGCGCGTGTTACGCCATTTCTTCCCAGCTGAAACAATAGGAAGTGGTGGTTTTGTAATTGACGTTCTAAAAGTGCTGATTTTCAGCATCATTTGATTAAATGACTTTTGATTTGATAAGATAAGCCTACTACTGGACATGCCACCTGCTGCGTCACAGCTCTGTCCCCCGTTTAGTTGTAGGCCAAACGCTTTTGCATGAAAGTCTAATTTTATTTGCATTGTGCAACGTCGATTTTTATGTGTCACGGCGCTATTTCAGAATTTATTCCGCGAAGAAACCTGTAAATGTAATATTTTTGCAGGATACTAATAGTGGACTGGGATGTGCATCACGGACAAGCCACACAACAGATGTTCTACAACGACCCTAGGTAAGTGACAACTTAAGCTGACATCTATAAAGCTAACTTAGACTTAGCTTTGTCGCGGTTCTTTCGAAAATAAACCTTATTAGCATAAAGTTAGTGTGCATATTCCTACAAGCAACTGTGATCAAGCGTATCATACGAATAAGAACATTAACTTTATCCAAATAAAAGTCATTTATGAATGAAGTGCAGCAGAGCTAAGTCTAAGTTCGCTCTATAGATGTGCCTTATATGCGGCTCGGCCTGATTCGATACAAAATATACATTCGGTATTGCCGCCGATCAGATGAAAACCGACTTAAATGATTGGTTAAATGTACGAGTATATAGGATGAATTTTTCAAGTCGGCGTGGATGGCCAAATCCGAAACTGTGAGGAATATCGAAAAATGGTCAAAGGAGTCTCGAGCCCGATTTTGATGAAAACTAAAACTGCATCATTGGATTTTTGAAAAATCAATATTCCTGTGCAGGAATCGAACCTGTCGGTACGGGTTCCATCAATCAAGGAGATTAATTTAAAATATTTTTTAGAATTTGATCCTTATTGGTGACACTATCGAATGAGGTAATAATACAGTGTTTTTTTTTCAAAATCAACCGGAAGGAATAATGATAAATAAATAATAAATGAATATGAGGAATATTGATTTTTCAAAAATCCAATGATGCAGTTTTAGTTTTTATTAAAATCGGGCTCGAGTATTCTCCGAATATTTGGTTTCTGATTTGGCCATCCACGCCGACTTCGACAATTTATCCTGTATACAGTGTGGGACGCAAAAACAGGTGTTCCTTCCATTCCGTATAGATATAGATTAAGACATTGTACAAATTGTAGGGTAGTATACTTCTCGATCCACCGCTACGAGCACGGCGCGTTCTGGCCCAACCTGCGCCAGTCCAACTTCCAGTACGTGGGCGCCGGCCGCGGGCGGGGGTACAACTGCAACGTGCCGCTCAACAGGACCGGCATGACGGACGGGGACTATCTGGCTATATGGCATCAGTTGTTGCTGCCCATGGCTTTGGAAGTAAGTGCTTATTAAATATTGATTATGATTATTTTGATCAAATTATACGTTTTACAAATAATGATGATTGATGAATTGATTGAGAAAAAAATGATTGAAATAAAATGTTACATTTAAAAGATAAAAGATTTTATGAATCACAGGAAATTCTGAAAATTGACTAATTGATTGATTTTTGTCCATTTTAATGATATCTAAGAGTAACAGTGAATGTAACGTAATGTAATGTAATGTGTGACGAACGCAAGTGATAGTATCATCCAGCTAAGTTCAGCCCCCTTATTCACAAACGCTTCGATTCGACAAGTCGCATATCTATCTTTTTTTTTACATTACGAAAGCGAGCGAGACAGATATACGATTTTCCGAATCGAAGCTTTTATAAATACGTCAGACTCTAGATTGCTATCGAGTCACTAAGAAGAAGAAGTAAATCTACTTTAGTTGCTGAGCAATCTGGCTACAGATATAGCATAACGAGTTTTCTTAAATTCCGCCACATGAGTGACGCGACGACGACGGCGCTACATTTTAGAAAGAGACAGTATAAACTGACTCTTTCTAAAGGCTCTCCCTCACCTCAAGGATTCGCCTGTAATGTAACAGATCAGATTCCAGCATTACACCAATAAGTGAACCGAGCATTATAGTGCGTACCTGCAACGATACAATTTGTAACAATCACTTATTTCTGTACAAAATCGAACTTTGGATTATTACATGACAGGCGAATGCTCCAGTGAGGAGCGCCTGTGTAACTTGGTCATATTACAGCCTGGTACAGAAGCATCAACCATTTTTATTTTTCAGTAATACAAATGTTTAACATCTTAATCTTCATTTATTTTTCTCCCCATAAAATAATATCCCTCATAAAATGTTTCTGTTACAACAGTACCAACCGGAGCTCATCATAATATCAGCTGGCTACGACGCGGCGTTCGGCTGCCCCGAGGTACATATACCCGTCCCTTTTTAACACTAGCGTTTTGTATCTTTCTGTCTCTTTCAGTTCGCCCCCGAACTCGTTATCGTGTCGGCTGGGTTCGACTCGGCATTGGGAGACGAAAAGGTTGGAAATTAATCAGAAGTAATGATGTGATGTCTGGCCCTGCAGTCTCGACAAATATAACGACAAAAATCGGTCGTTATGTGTAATCGAAGTCAAATTTCTTTAATAGATTTTCAACCTTACGCTTTCGAAATAAAGTAGAAAATCTATTAAAGGAATTGGACAACGATACGACTTAGCGACCGATTTTTGTCGCTATCTAATGTCGAGTCTGCAGGGCCTGGTTTGGCGATGTGGTTTCGTAAAGTAAAATAGCCTCAAGGTGTTTATTTTTCCGTCACTTTGGTCTAGTGGTTGCAAATGCTACTGCCCAGCATGAGGATCTGAGTTGGATTCACGGTTCAGGCTAAGTATCACTGGAGCTTTCAGCCTGGATTCTGGATTTCAATAGGCTCACCCCCTATTACATAGGACTTCAACATAACTGGCGACATGTGGGTACACCTCCGATTAACCCTTCAAAGAACACAAGCATGTTTTAAGTCTTGTTTTGTTTCTTTTTTCAATGCTTATCTACATTGGGTAACAAAGTTGCGCATCATTGTTTCTTGTAACATTTGGTATACAATGAATAAGGGGCTTTTAAAGCGGATTTCATAGCATATAGGGCATTAGGGCTCTGCTTGTTTACCAACACTAAAATGGATCGAAAAATCACAAAAAAATATGGAAATTTGAATTTCGAGCGCTATCCTGTCGCTTGCACCTAAGTGAAGAAGAACGTAGCGAAGGTGGCGTGGAAGGCGACGGTCCATTTTTGCATGTCTCCTACATGCAAAAATGGACCGGTCATATTGGTTAAAATTCACATTGCGCCTCTCGTCTCTCCTCTGATTGGCTCGTCTCCTCTCCACTCCGCTCATTTCTGGAACCCGGGCCTAAGTGTGGGAACCAACTACCACATACTTTTTCACCTTTAAGGCTTTCCATTATAGGGTGAAATGGAACTAACCCCAGCCGTGTACGCGCACCTGACGCACCTGCTGCTGTCGGTGTGCGCGCGCGTGTGCGTGGTGCTGGAGGGCGGCTACTGCCTGGCCTCGCTGGCGGAGGGCGCGGCCCTCACGCTGCGCGCGCTGCTGGGCCACCCGCCGCCCGGCCTGGAGGACGTGCCGGAGCCTAGTGACGAGTTAGTATCACATTTTGGATGTACGAAGAATGAAGTCGGTTTTCTAATGATGTCGACTGTACACTGTTCCAGCTAATAAATTGATATTTACCTCATTGCAAGCAAAGTACCTTAGGTGTGGTCTATACAAGGTGAACTTCAAACATTTTCAGAACTTTTCAATAAATAATTCTATCTAATTCGTGTGGTTAGTCCCTAACCTGGTGTCAGAGTTTTTATACCGCCCATGGGCCTCTGACTTGGCTTGTACATGCCGCCGAGAAATATCTTTCAGGCATGCTGGTTTCCTCACGAAGTTTCTCCTTCACCGAATCAAGTGATAAATGTACAATACTCTCTCTCTCTCTGTGATAAATGTACAATACTCTCTCTCTCTCTGTGATAAATGAAAAATAATAGGTGCGTGTCTAATAAAAATGAAAGAAGATGGATTTGAAGAGGTATATGTAATAAATCATTCGGAACTATATTCGTTTAAATGGAATTAACATACATTGTAAACTAGAATGTGAATAAAGCATCATTTGGGGATGACTCAGTCCTAAAGAAAAGATACAAAATGCTTTACTACAAAACTGAATCTATTCGTCCACAGAATAAGAGACACAATCCTAAACTGCATATACGCACAGAAGCCGTTTTGGAACTGCTACAACTTCCAGCCAACGTACTCGACGAGCGGGCCGCCCAACGTGTGCGATGAACAGAAAGAGAAGCATACGGTCACCGTGAGGTGGGAGGGAGACGAGACGAGGCCTGACACCTTCGCCACGAGGGACTGTTACCCGCTGCAGGATAATGAGACCAAGATGAGGATCGCTGAGAGATTGGGCCATCTTAGATTAGGTGAGTGGAATAAGATTGTTACAAGAAGATCTAAAACATCAAAGGAAACTGGTATTTTTCCAATAAATATCAAAAATACCAGTTATAGGTCTTTTTTATCGTCAAAAACAAAAAGATGCGGACGACGGAGATCGGGTCGTTTTGGCGCAACTTGGGATAGACCTATGTCCAGCTGTAGACTGCAATTGAATTAATTGATTAATTGAAATTTTACTGCGCTACAAATGCACAAGAAAAGCTTGTCGGGGCCATATTCATATTTTTATTATATTTACAGTGACTGATCTGTCGTTACCGCAACACGCAGTGGGCTACATCTACGACCAGGCGATGTTGAAGCACAAAAACATATGCGAACCGTGAGTATTAACATAATATTTCACGTCTAGCTGATTATCTGAACAAAATGCAACCTTATGTATGCAGCTATAAAATACTTACAAAATAAAGGTCAACATAGATTTCATCAAATTCCTTACCAATTATTTTAATGGATAAAAGCCTAATTCACTTACAATAGAGTACAAATTCGACTAAAGACTATCGGAATCAAACACAATCGTTTTAAAAAGGTAACTCACAAATTGCAAACTGTCAATTTCATGTTAACTGCTGATTGGCTGACTGAAATAACAACAGCTTCAATTTTCAGAGACATTGTTTTCTCCTGCTATATAAAATGAACTTTACACGCGTAACATTAGAGCCCACATTACAGCGGCCACGTGGAGTGCCCGGAGCGAATCCTGCGCATACACGAGCGACACCGCGACTTCGGTCTGCTGGACAGACTACATCAGTTGAATGCCAGAACTGCTACGGATCAGGAGATTTTGGCAGTGCATACTGAGAAGCATTTGAACAGGTACAATTATTATTTTGATATGATACTAGCTTTTTTTTTTAAATATTACCTAGATTATCGAATGGAGGAGCTCGTGTCTAAATAATAACAGCCGCTCGGATCGTTATTTAGGTTAAGCTGTGCTTGCCTAGGTTGGCCCGTGGATGGGTAACCACTGATTAAATACCGAGTTTCCTCCGTGCCTCGGAAAGCACGTTAAGCCGTTGGTCCTGGCTGCCATTTGTAGATTTTTGACAGTCGTTACAGGTAGAAAGTTGCCCGAAAGTCTGACAACCAGTCTTACCAAGGATATCTTATTACCCAGTCCTAACTGGGTTGTGGAGCTCAAATAGGCAGTCGCTCCATGTAAAGTACTGGTATCCAGTTGCATCCGGTTAGTCTGGAAGCCGACCCCAACATAGTTGGGAAAAGGCTAGGCTGACCGACTATCTTATGGAATGTTACGAAAGAAAAAGAGTGAATGTTACCATGACCGCTGCTAGATGAAAATGGAATGAAAAAAAATGTGTTGTGGCGGCCCCAAGTTACATGAGACAAGGGTATGAGATCCTGCCGGGCTTCGGGACTGTTCGAAAGAGATACCGCGGCCCTGGAAAATAAGGGCAAAGAAGGAACATGGATGGGTTTTAGTCAGTAAAAGTCTGACACTCCCTCCCACTCCACCCAGAGCGGGCGGAGTTATTTGATGATTTCACATCCGTAAAAAAAATAAAAAGGGTGGAAAGTTGAGAAATGGAAACCATCATCAGTTGGGTGGTGTTTCATTTTGACGCGTCGATAATTTTTTCCAGCAACCGGGCATGATTCTGGCGAGTTATCGTGTAGTTTATTCCTGAAATGCATACTACACAGATTACATTCCGAGAGGCTAATAAATAGTATAATTTTTTCTACACAGACTAAAAGAGCTGGCCTCGACGAATCTAAGAAGTCTGCACATACAGAAGAATGCGTACGACTCCGTGTACTTTCACCCTGACTCGCTGGAAAGCGCGGCTGTGGCTACGGGTTGTGTCTTGCAGGTAACGGCAAAACATACAAATCTGGATACAAACGTGCATCTCATATTTATCTCTACTAGGGAACAATTTTCCAAAAAACGATGTTCAAAAAGACTTCGTGCAAAATTCAAATGGCTAGACAGTCTGACTACAGCTATGAAAAATTTAAAAGTATGGATCAGTTTAACTAAATTAAATCAAGATTATGGTCATTATTTTAGATGATTATTATTTCGGAAAATCACCAAGCGGTTGGTCGACTGGTCACGTGACCAGAGGGCGGGCCTATTTTTTGGCCAAAGAATCAGCATTGCCATCCAACGTGGCAATGCTGCCAGCCTTCTGGGCACTTTTCCTGTTGACAGTGATGTGGACGAATTTTTTGACGCCCTGTAACCCTTTTGATACTATTACAGATTTAGTAGTTTCTAAATAATGTAAATAATAAATAGATTATGGTCTAGTACATTTTGGCATTATTGTCTCCAATTTAATACATTCTAAAACGAACCTTATCCCTACAGATGGTAGACTCAGTTCTCTCAAACGAGGTCGGCAGCGGGGTCTGCGTGATCCGTCCGCCCGGCCACCACGCCGACGAAGAGATCCCCAGCGGGTTCTGTCTGCTGAACAACGCGGCGGCCGCTGCGAAGTACGCCATACACAAGCACGGGCTCACCAGGGTCCTCATACTAGACTGGGACGTACACCATGGCAACGGCACGCAGAGAATCACTTATGACGACGATAGAGTAAGTTTGTAGTAAAATTGTATCAGAAAGGTATAGTCTATTTAAGAAAAACATCAGCTGTCCTAACAAAGCATCACGCCTGTAATCCTCAAAGGGTAAAGCAGAGGTGTACAGTCACGAGCACTAATATGTAAACACTTAACAACTTTTAAAAGTGATTTTTTCCTACTGTTCTGATTAAAGTTTCGTGTTGTTACGAACATAGTACTTTGGAACTTATATTTTATGAAAGAGATCCTATCTCCAAGTGACTATCGTTATTTCTCACGAAAATTGCTTTTAAATTTAGGAAAGTGTTTACATATTGGTGTTCGTGACTGTACTTAATAGTACACCCACATTTCGCCAGATATAATATGGGGCGAGCCTATTGCCATTAACCGGGCACAAACCCAGACACCATGGCTGCTACTGAGAAATTCCTGATTGAAAAACACTGCCCAACCTGGGAATCGAATCCAGGACCTCATGCTCAGCAGTTAAACTTGCAACCCTTAGACCAACGAAACAGTCTTATACATAACGTCGATACCTAATCGACCCAAATGTATGGGGTAGCTGTTTTGTTTGCGATCACCATGTTGGTCCCATGCAGCAAGTTGTTCAGTTCGATGGTTTGTACCACACCCTCAAATATGAGCACACCTTCCTGATACATGCGGTATAGCTATAAAATACTCTTAAAATAAAATAAAAACATTAAAAAAAATTCCACCACATTGTTTTAGCAACATGTTTATAATGTTGAAAGCAATTTGAATGGTTGACATGAAATACTGCAGTAGTGCTAGCTTCATGCTAATGTTCTGTACTCAAACAAGAGACTATCAATAATTTAGCGTCAAAAATTGAGAGCATCAATAGCTCTATCTCTCTCTTACAATGATGGTGCTAATTTGACCTTTATTTCCTTCTCTCTCAGATCTTATACTTGTCGATCCACCGCTACGACCACGGCATGTTCTTCCCGAACTCGAAGGACGCGAACCACACCGCGGTCGGTGAGGGGAAGGGGGAGGGGTATAACGTCAACGTGCCGTGGAATACGGTAAGTGATGACATTGGATTATAAACTTTATGATCATTTACATAAACTGCACATTAGGATAAACATATGATAAACAAATCACGCTCACATAGGCCGGCTTAGGACTTTCTAATCACGTTGAATTATAAAGCATAATTATGACTAAAATTATTATGAGAGAAGAGCACGTAGAAGGAATTGGGGGAGGTCTTTGCCCAGCAGTGGGACAGCATAGGCAACTAAAAAAAAAAATATGACTACTTTGACAAAGTTGTATGACGTGCTGGATTAGCAAATTGGCACGATTTTCTTGTCATGGAGATAAGAAAATCTTGCTCTGTGCTTGTCAGACTTGCGCTAAACTGTAAAGAACTTGTATGTTGAGGATTTTTGGACCAAGAATATACAGAAAAAGATTCTAGACCGCCCCCGCCCCCGCCCCCTCCCCATTTTAACTTTAAGTCGGTTTATAAAAAAAAAACACCGGTGATTTTTCGAACGAAAAATTGAAATGTTTATGGGGTTATAATGGATTCTTGGTATAAATTTATGAATTATGCCAGACCATTCGTATTTTAATTTATTCCTCGTTTAAAAAGGAAATTACTTTTATCACATGAACAGTTTTATTTCCTGTTAAGTTTCGCCAAAGCCCATTTATATCCAAATTCTATTATTTACAGCGCGGCGTAGGCGACCCGGAGTACCTGACAGCGTTCACAAAGGTGATCCTGCCGATAGCGTACGCGTACAACCCGCAGCTCGTCATCGTGTCCGCCGGGTTCGACGCCTGCGTGGGGGACCCGCTTGGAGGTAAAATTATAAAATTCTTAAATTCACTAATGAAATACACGGGCTAACGCTGGCTCAAGAAGTTTGAACTTTTGCACAAGATTAATTAAATAGGGAATGAAAGGTGGTAATTTTGGGAGACACGGCTTGTCGACAGCATATAAACAGTTCTGTTTTATTCTAGGTTGCAAAGTAACACCGGAGTGCTACGGTAGGATGACTCACATGCTACGCGGCCTAGCCGGAGGTCGCGTGATCCTGTGCCTCGAGGGAGGCTACAATATCACCAGTATCGCCTACTCCATGACCATGTGCACTAAAGCTCTGCTAGGAGACCCCATACAACACCACTACGACCCCAAAGCCCCCTGCAATTGGTCCGCCTACGACTCCATACAAGACGTCATCAACACACACAAGAAATACTGGAAATGTCTTAAATTCCTAGTCGCTTTACCAACAGACAATGTACTAGAACCTCCCTTACCGTCTAGAGGACTCATCATTGAACAGGATGATCTAGAAATATCCGCCTGCAGCGAAGATACCGAACTACACAACGATTCCGCCAAATTAAGTGCGAGTAACCTAGAAACATCGCTTGAAGCGAGCATGGCAAACCTGAATATAGAAAACAAGTGTCCCGACGGCATTCATTGTGGCACAGATGACGAGAATGATGGAAAAGATGAAAAACCGAAAAGCTCCAAGACCAACGAAGGCGTTGCCGGCGGCAGCAGTTGTAACGAACCAACGAGTTCAAAAAAGGACTCACAAACTAGCGAACATGCTATTAGTGCGGGGAAAAAGGCAACTTTAGTCGAGTATTTGGCGGAGAATATGCAATCGATAGTCGATGGTGATATGTTCGCGGTAATACCTCTGCAATGGTGTCCGCATTTGGACTCGCTGTTCACATTACCAGATGAAGTGAAGTTCGAGCAGGGAGTCAAGTGCGTAGACTGTGATTCTACTGAAGAGAACTGGGTGTGCTTGCATTGCTATGTGGTAAGTATTTAATAGGCTTATAAACCCATCGTTCCGATAGTAATTTTCTGAGAAAAAATAAAAAACAAAGTTTTACTTCTCGTAACTTGGTAAATACTAACTTTACAAGAGATGAAACGTAACGACATGTTTAAAATAAAAATTTAGGTTCCATAAAATTGAATTAGCTAGCTCCTCTAGCTTGTGACTAAATAAAAACCACAAGAGTCAATCGAATGACAAGCTGCGCTTGCTGAGGTCAGTCCGTGGGTGGGTGCCATTACCTACATGTCGAGAAACATCCATGTCTCAGTAAGCACGTTGGCCCGTTGGTCCTGGCTGTGGTTTGTACCAACGTTTTTTTAACCGTCGGTAGTCAGGAGCCCGAAATACGGATAGCTAGTCTTACCAAGCGGTATCTCTATGAGTCATGGAGATGTGCGTGCAGTATTCAGCTGCATCCGGTTAGATTGGAAGTCGAACCCTACATATTTAGGAACGGCCTAAGCAAATATTGTGTGTCCACGATAATTTTTCCAGCCTAAAGTCATTTTTTTTTTGTTCTCAGACTGCCTGCGCGCGAAGCGTCAAGGGGCACATGCAAGCTCACTTCATAGCCACGGACCACGCACTAGTGTTGTCCTTAGTCGATTTGTCGGTGTGGTGCAACGTCTGCGACGCTTACGTCGACAACTCACTACTCTACGACGCTAAGAATAACGCACACAGGTGCAAGTTCGGAGAGGACATGCCCTGGTGTTATAAGACTGATATACATATGCAATAATGATATTTACAGGAGTAGGAAAGGAAATAAGAATAAGGAGGGTGTAAAGGGATGCGCAAAATGATTAATACAAGTTTGTTGTATATAGGAGCCTTGTCTATTTTGCTGACGAATAATTTTGTCTCGACTCCATAGATCTTCAAAATATCGGTATCCGATGTCCTTAAGAGGTCCTTATACCGTTCTTTTATCATTAGAAAAAGCCATTACAAAACGGGCAGTTCATTTATAGTTATATTTTATTCACACTTACAATATTGTAAGAATTTAATATTTTAATAGTCTTATTTATTATAATGATCATTAATGTACTAATGTATGTTATTAATTTAACTTTTGTTAGATCTAAAATTAGTATTAGTGTTGTTTTTAACATTCCACTTGACCATTTCGATTTTTAATTGTATAGTTTGCTTTAAATACTTCAGTATTTACTGAAATTCTGGATATGAAAGCAGCATAAATGCATATCTTACCTAAGTACTACAGCTTAGGGTGTAAACACATCCTAGTAAGACTACATAGGGCATAGGCCGTCTAAGCGCCATCTGTGCAGCACCCTTGTATATTTATGTAAATAATAACCATTATTTTACTTCTATACGTTTTTATATTTATGTTTTATGTACCTTAGAATAATCGGCAAATTTTTATTGTGCGGTTGTCGATATTTGCTAACATTCTTATAGTGAAACCACTGTTTTTAATGTCTGCAGTACTAACTTATATATTGATAATCTGACCGCATTTGATATTAAGCAGTTGTTTTGTGTGTGAATGGTTTTTGACTTAAATGCACAAATAACAATAATGCACACCTATAATCTAATATAAATGTTGCCATAAATAGTTGATCACATAGCAAATAAATCAGCTCTAGGAGAAAAACAAAAAAAGTTTATAAGATTTCTCCAAACTATTACACTTAATAATACAATTATAATCCATGAATCTACGAATCTGGCAGTTCATTAATTAACAAAAGTACTAAACTATTAATTAAGTTTACGCATATAAAATAAAATTGTATGACGTTTATTAATTTTGTCTTTAATTTTTGCCAGTTTAGTGTCCCAAAAAGTTGCTCAAACTAATACCAACGATGTATTAACAAAACAATAATAAAAAAATCATATGAAATTGCTCGTATTCGTTTTCTTCCTTAACCGTTGCAAATGCCAGTGGTGCAGCGTATTCATGAATTCTGGCTATAGACGAAACTTTAATGTAGAAAACCAATAATTAGAGTCACTGCTCAGTTATTTAACCTTTTCTAGCGACTATGGCAACGAAAATAAGGCCCTGACGCCACCAAAGCCAGAGACGAGAATAGAGGATATTGCGACATATTTTATTTAGGCCAGCCTCAGACGTGAGCGGCGCAGCCTGCGGTGAGCGGCATCTTCTTTTTTTTTAATCGCGCTAAATGGCATGAGTAGCCTAAACACACATCTCTACTCCGGTCTAGCCAGTACGCATCTGCGTACAGCTTCGGTGGATATACCCTAGCTCCTAAGCTATCTTCTCCGCTTCGCACGACTCCGCTTTGGAAACTTAAGCAGATTTTAATTTCGCGGGCTACCTTAGCGCATGCAAATAATTTTATACAAAGGCATTTGTATTAAAGCTCTATGACTGTCAGTAAATGTCTCGTTTTTTCTGAATTAGTCGATTATTCGACTTGATTCTTCGATTATAATGCTAAACCCTTCTGACATCTAAAAACAAAAAAAAAGTAACTGTCAGTGTCAAAAATACATCAACATAAGGAAGAGAGGTGCCTGTCCGTCCCAAAAATGTTTTTTTTACAATATTAAATTAACGACAAAGTATTTAACGAAGTTACTTATAATATATACCCGACTGGAGCAAGATTAACATGTTTCTAAAGACCGAGATACTCAAAGCGATTTCATTTAGGAATCCCGTAAAATTACCCTTTTCGTACTGGGTGTTGGTATTTCTTCGATTTGCGCTCACGATCCTGCCACAAAGCGGTTATATACACCCAGACGAGTTCTTTCAAAATGTTGAGGTCATTGCAGGTGAGTTATTCGTATTTATCTAAAAGCTTCTGCATTTATTATTTTTTGTTATTTTAAAATTTAATAATTTATTTACCGGCGAGACAACTGCTTTGTTTAATTTCACGAAATCGTATTTTGAATAATAAAGGTCAGACGCTCATCTTTGATAACTCAAGTAACACAATCTATACTTATATATAATATTATAAAGAGGAAAGGTGTTTTGTTTGTGTGGACCGAATAAGCTCCGAAAGTACTGGGCCGATTTCAACCATTTTTTCACCAAAAGAAAGCTAAAGCAGGAAGTAACATAGGCTATAAATTATATTTATATCATGCAAATTAGCCGAGCTATCACAATGTTTGCGGACGAAGTTGCAGCCGAAGTGCTAGTTAATGTATATTACGAGAACTACTCATATTAATTAACTTCAAAAACGTGATTTACTCCCAAAATTCAAGAAAATATTTGTTAATTACTATTTAAAATCAATAGAATAAACAAAAAAGGCTGTAAACACTTGATACACAATACAACATTTGGAAGAGGTCAACAGAAGAATCCTTATTTTCAACACAATATTTACTTACCTACTCTAATTTGTGTGCAAAGTTAGATTACACTTGAAACATTTAAAAGTCATAAGTTTATCTAAGAAATGCTTTAATGATGTTGTAAATTCTTAATTTATATTACTTGTTTATTTCAAGAAGATAAACTGCTAAAATGACCCTGAGATCAAGTAATAACTGTTGGCCAGATTCCACAATCATCAAATAAACTACTACATAGGAGTATTTATGTCTACAATATGGTATTTTAACTGTACTGACTCATACTTAATAATATCTCTGTTATTCTGAATAGTTGATTGAACTGTAAACAAAGATGCCCATAATACTGAGTAATCACTGCATAATTGTATTAATATCCTCCTGTATGTTCAGTCGGGCGTCAAGTATTATAGTAGAAAGACCAAACATCTGAATTTCAATCTTGATATCGTAGAGTATGGGGTACAGTCACCAGCACCAATATGTATACACTTTCCTAAATTTAAAAGCAATTTTTGTGAGAAATAACTATTGTAACTAGGAGATACTACTAGGACTTTTTCATAAAAATATGACTTCCAGAATACTATGTCTGTAACAACATGCAATTTTAATCAAAACAGTAGGAGAAATACAAGTTTAAAAGTTGTTAAGTGTTTACATATTGGTGCTTGTGACTGTACAATCAAGACTAGTGACTGCCTTGTAAAACACACATAACACACCGAGTCACAGAACATGTGGTAACAGTTTGTGCGTTGATGTCTCTTGCACACTGTATAGGTATACCACTGCCTAAACTGTAGGGGTTAAGCGTGATGTAATGTTACAATGAACAGTAATCTATCTATCTAAAGTGAGCCTCATGCATAAGTAAATTAACTATCAAATCATTAATAATACATATTATGTTATGTCAATCCATCATTGGCTAAAAGTCCATGATTAGCCCTGTCATACTGTATGGATCAGAATGCTGGGCTGTGAAGAAGATAGATGAAAAAGTATTGCACATTGGGGATGAGAATGTTGAGATGGATGTGTGGGGTGACAAGAATGGATAAAATAAGGAATGAGTATATTAGTCGAAATTTGAAAGTGTCGCCTGTTACAGAAAAATTTAAAGGAAGTCATTTGTCTTGATATGGACATGTAATAAGGAGGGATGAAACGCATGTGACTAAAAGAGTGATGGACATGAATGTTGATGGATGGAGAGGGAGAGGAAGGCCAAAGAAAATATGGATTGATTGTGCGAAGACTGAAATGAAAGAGAAAGGAGTAAAGGATGCCATGATGTCGGGCGACAGGGGCGAATGAAAGAAGAAAATGTGTTGTGCCAACCCCAAATAGAATGGGACAAGGGCAGGAAGATGATGATGACAACAATGGCTAAAAAGTCTCCAACATGAAATATTATTAGATTTCATGATTTTAATATAAAAAGTAACAAGCTTTACAAGATAGTTACTTTGAGCTTTATTATACTAGCTTTGGCCCATGGCTTTACTCCTCTTGAAACATACTTCTGGTAAAAAAAATATCCCAAATCGTAATCCAGGTGATAGATTATCTGTGTGCCAAAAGTCATCCAAATCCATTGAACCATTAAGGCGTGAAAAGGTAATACACGGACAAACCGACAGATAGTATCTTTCGCATTACACATATACTCTGAGACTGCCGAGCCCTACTGAGTAATGGTAAAATTGTAGGTATAGAAAATTGTAGAGAAATTGTCACTATCAACAAATTATTTAACAATTCCTTTTATTTCAGGTGACATTTTCGCGATCGACATCGCAAGAACATGGGAGTTCAACCCAAAATTTCCAATCAGGAACATCTTCGTACCCAAAATGATACTCGGCCCACCTCTCCACTTCATACGCCTAATCAACCCTTACACCAAATACTATCTTCATGTGGATCTCAGGACCCCGTACTATCTGCTGGTCATACCGCGACTATTTATATGTTTGCTGTCGCTCATAAATGACTACTGTTTGTACAGAATTTGTGTCCTTTACGGACAAAACTTTAGAAACAGACTTACAATCTTCGCAAGCTCTTACGTAGTTTTCGCCTACTGCTGCAGAAGTTTCTCGAACTCATTTGAAATGATCTTCTTCTCTATGATCCTGCTAATAGTCGCCGAATGCATGCTGAAATCAGACAAAGTGATTTATCACAAAGAATTTCTCAAAGAGAAATATGAGAAAGCAGAGTCGACTGTAGAAAGAGTGAAGATTTATAAACTAGCTACACATTTACCCAGTCATACGTTGAACAAAGTTATTGTTTTGTCTACTATTGTAGTCATAGGCATATTTAATCGTCCTACGTTCGTAGGTTTTGCATTTCCGCCTGTTTTCTTCTGGCTCCACAGAGGGTTGGGTTCTAAAGTTGTGGGATTTAAAGATTTCCACTACCGCATATTTATGTTTATAATGTGCGGTATTCCGACGGCGCTGCTGCTGATCTTGGTGGACTCTGGGTATTACGGGTACATCACGATGGCGGACATTGAGTCGCTGAAGATGTCGTGGGACAACTGGGTGGTGACACCACTAAACTTCCTGCGGTATAACTCGGACATGCGTAATTTGACGCAGCATGGGCTGCACCCGCGCTGGCTGCACCTCGCCGTCAATGTGCCGCTGCTGTTCAACGTGTTGGGGATTATCGCAGTCGTCACACTGGCCGTTAACACTTACAGGTAAGTTAAAACATGATGTGTGTTGATAGGGAGTTAGTTCGTTTACCAAAAATAGTGTTTAAATAAATAAATTAGGTACTTACACTAGCTCCCTCCAAATCATGAATTATGAGACAAGTACCTACGTCGCTAGAACAATACTATATATTTCCATTTGTACGAGTTTAACAATAGTTATGACAACGGCTCCTTAAACAATAGTTCATTATTCGCATTGACTTGAATTGAAACTAGCATTATTCTTCAAGTAACATTGTGTAAATAATTTGTAAACGCCAACCGATATGTGTATGACATTTCCATAATAGGTTCCTAGTTCCAACTATTCTTCTGTACAAATAAATAATTATACATTATTTCAGGTTTGTGCGCGGCCAGTATAGCAAGTTACCGCAAATCCAGAGCATCACAGGACTTATGCTATTCTCTCTGGTCATCCCCATAGCTGTGCTGTCACTGTTCCCACACCAAGAGGCGCGCTTCATCATCCCAGTGCTTGTCCCCCTGATATATCTATTCGGAAACCATCTGCACACCAACGAAAGCGATGGACCAAAATCAAGAAGATTCAAAACGACACTTCGCTATACTTGGTATGCGCTGAACGCTTTATTTACTTTATTCTTTGGGTTCATCCACCAGGGCGGCATATTCCCTTTCGCCAATAGCCTCTATCATGAGATCAAGAACAACTACGGAGTCCACACCCACGTTATAACCACGCACAGTTACAGTATACCAACGTTTTTGCTTCAATTGGAGAGCACTACCAAAGTGTACCGCGATAAGCAGACGGGACATAAATATAGACTTGCTCCCGCTACATTTTTACATAAATATGGATCAAAGCCAATGCAGAATTTATTTTTACAAGTCGATGACGTCTTGACAAACGCTGAAAAGTTACTGCATGCTTACAAAAAGCAGTACAGGTTTTATATTGCGTCCCCGTGCTCTCTGGAGCGAGACCTTCGGCTGGCAGCTGCAAAGTACCCCTACTTTGAACTAATCGAAGAGTTTTCTTACTACCCTCATTTTTGTACAGAAGCATTCCCAAACTTCCCCTCGCGCCATGACCAATATTGTCTCGAAAATATATCGAGAGTACGAACGAACGAATCTCGCGCTGTAGATCTAAATATGTTACAAAGAATCTCATGCTTTTTGAAAAAGTTTTGTCTTAGAATTTATAGGGTCAAACCGGATACGAAATTTCGAATCTAAGTTATTTTAGTCAATTTTACAATTTCGAAAAGCAATATCTAAATAAGTACAACAAATAATGGTATTGATTAAAGTCGTGTACTTACCGCCTAATTATAATTATTTGATAACATAGTGCTCAATTAAGTTTATCATCAGACATATTAAAATGAATGTGTATATCCGCGTCATTTTATACAGGCTGTATGCTTAATCAGTTACTTACTTCGTAAGGAATATTATATATCATATCAGAATTTGACACTAGCGAGCAAATAGCCCACGAATAGGGAATATGCATGTAATTTTTTCTTCACTTATATCCATAAAATACAGTATTATCAACCCAAGAAAATAATTAAAAGTTAAGTTCAACTACTGCTTGGCGCTCAAAAAAGAAATTAAACTCCTACAATTTTCTACGACAGTTCAAACGTCCGGGACTGTCGCGACCATTCATATCATGTTATGTGACGACATTTACCTCTATCTGGCTTGTTTACATCTCAGTTTTTACTAATAGTATGAGCTTTATTCAATGACGTAATATAAATAGACGCGTCATGTCAGAACATCACGGCGCACAGTGGTCCGGATTTTCAAAAAGGTGGACATAGGATCGAAAATGCATATTTAACTTAACAAAAAATTGTTTCGTATAGGAAATTTAACGCTGATTAATACTTATTACTACAACTTTTCAAAAAAACTGCTCCTTCACGTCAAAAAAAATATTGAAAATAAAAATGTATGGGAGAAAATCTATTTTTTTTTTTCTCCGTTCAGTATCAAAGTATAGCAAGCAAACCTTATATTCTGGTAAGTACCTATTGTTCTTAATACGACAACATATAAATTGTTTGCGTATCCCTGCGGCCTTGACGCCTACGATGCTTCAAAGTTTAAAATTTTAATTGGGATTTTTTAAAATTATTATCGAGTTTTTCAATTAAGCTGAATTCAAAATATCATTTTTTAATTATATAAGAATTAAAACATACGCATTCAAGCATTTGGCAAGTATTTGTTTATTTTATTTTAATAAAAAATAGTAATAAAAGTCTTCAACTTTAGTTATGTAATTAAAGACACGTGCTGATTCGTTGCCTATTTGTAACTGACTGAAACGACACCTGTGATAAAAGAATCATTTACCCCCACCACCGGAGATTTCGACGACGCTGATTGGCTGTTGAACAGAAGATTCTTCAAATTACCGGTACCCAGATTGATTCGTAAACTGAAGGATTGAAATTAATTAGTAAATGGGGTTTCGATGGAGCTTCTTCACAGTCTTCAGTGATTCATCGGTTTTCATGTCAAGTCTTGTCCCTCTTAAATTAGTTTCTAATAATAGCACCATATGGGAAAACCCAACACCTTCTTCAACACATTATTGCAGGCCCATTAAGTTCGAGTTTTGTAAAGAGACAGCAGAATACATCAAGCTAGAAGAAGCTGCATTGAAGGAAGAAATAAAAAACATCAATCGTACAAAATGGGCGGCTAGAGATTAGTCACAAGCTTCATATGACAATGATCGACGGAAAAGGGGCCACTATTATAACGGATACTTCGTCTGCATCTGCCTGTAATATTTGCCTTGCTAAGCCGACTGAGATGAACAAGCTGTCAGAAGTATTTTCAAGACCTGTTCGAGAAGATGTTTATAAATATGGACTTTCCACTCTTCATATGTGGATTCGTTCTATGGAGTGTATTCTACACACATCAACATGGACTTTGAGATGTGGACTGCACGAGGTGCTAACAAGCAACTAAAAGCTGCGAAGAAACATTTGACACGAGAAGAATTCAAACAGCAAAGGGGAATACTTGTGGATTTTGTGAAGCAAGGCAAGGCAAGGATTTGGAACCACAAACGACGGAAACACAGCCAGAAGGTTTTTTAGAGATTATGAGAAATCTGCCGAAATAACCAATATTGACAAAGGCCTACTGAAGCATTTTGCGGTTATTCTTCAAATGATTTCATCAGGATATGCCATAGATATTGAAAAATTCAGGACATATTGCAGAGAAACAGCTGAAATCTTTGTTTATCTATACCCATGGTTTTATATGCCCGCAAGTGTGCACAAGCTACTCATACACGGTGCAGACATTTGTCATCACGCTAGTACAAGCAGCCTCTTACCAATTGGCATTCTTTCCGAAGAAGCGGGAGAAGCAAGAAATAAAGAATTTCGAAGAGTTCGTGAATATCACACAAGAAAATTTAACAGGATGAACACCAACGAGGACTTGCTCCATAATTTTTTAATTAGTTCAGACCCATATTTATCCCATATTCGACCAAAATACAGCAACTCAAAGCAATTCGAATTTTTTCCAGATGTTTAAGAGCTTTTGTGTTGCCTGAGGTAGTAACAGAAGGTAGAAACCGAAAATATGACTATTGTTATATGATAACTATTGTTTTATATATAAGCATTATTTGAGTTTTTGTAAGTGTGAGTACCATGTAGACTTTCTATTATGGTTAGTAGGGCTTATCCTAATCTTTATGGTTTTAACTGTAGCTTTGTTTTATTTTCCTATCTCTACACTGTGCTCACATATAGAAGCAACAATATTGTACCCAGGACTATGTAATATATAACTTGATTTGAAAAGAGTGTCCATGGAGTTTCTTGCCCATTCTTCTCCATGAGATCTACTATTTTCGAATGGGCAACTACAGTCCATTCACAGTTATTATGCCTGTGGCGGGACTGTAGGTAGCTTATTTTTGACTATGCAAAAGTGCCTGTCATGGGTCTATTTGAAATAAATGCTTTGAGTTTGAGTTATGGATCTACAGGAGTTGCAGTCTGAAGATGATCCATTAATGTAAACGTGACAGATTTAGTGATGTTGTTATTGTTAGAATTGAGTTTGTTAGTAGTAGTAGTTGAGTTATAGTCCTTTTGAGGACTACTTAAAAAAGTCCTCTTCAGGACTTCAGAAAAAGCCCTTTTCAGGGCTACATCTATTTGTAATTGTTTCTTTTAAGATGAGTGACGCTAGTAGTATAACCAACAATATCAACCATGATTTATCAATAGGAAATATCAACAGATGAAAGAATAATCAACAGATGATTATTAAAAAATAAAATAAGCAAAAATGCTTATTTTATCATAACATCACGCTTTATAGTACCCGAAAGGTTCGGCAAAGGTGTATACTACACTATAGTACACTGTCATTTCGCCAGTTATGTTTAAGTCCCATGTAATAGGGGGCGAGCCTAATACACGGATGGGGGGGGGAGTTGTTTTTATTAAAAATGATATTTTGGATTCTTCTTCGTCGTGTCGATGATTTCCCCTTTAATTAAATTTGTTTTATCCAAAACTCTGTCACCTCGACGGCGTTGGTGGTGGCCTCGGACAGGTCCCTCAAAGTGCACGTGGAACCACACATAGTGCATGATAGGAGGTGAGCCATTTTGGATTAATTTCAATTGAAAAACTCGTTAATAATATTAAGATAATTCAACATTAAAATTTTAAACTTTAAAGCATCGTAGGCGCCAAGGCCGCAGGGATACGCAAGCAATTTATATGTCGTCGTATTAAGGACAACAAGTACTTACCAGAATATAAGGTTTGCTTGCTATACTTTGATACTGAACGGAGAAAAAAAATAAAATAGATTTTCTCCCATACATTTTTATTTTCAATATTTTTTTTTGACGTGAAGGAGCAGTTTTTTTGAAAAGTTGTAGTAATAAGTATTAATCAGCGTTAAATTTCCTATACGAAACAATTTTTTGTTAAGTTAAATATGCATTTTCGATCCTATGTCCACCTTTTTGAAAATCCGGACCACTGTGCGGCGCTCGAAAACAGCGTAAGAACTATCCGTAGCTAGATAGATAGCTACTTAGATGCACGTAGAAACGGAAAGAAAATTAAATGTCATCTACGGAATTCCTGTTGTTAGAAAGAGATAAATATATTTATTTAATTACGTTGTCATTCATTGGCCGTTCAGGCGCCAACCGCCATTAGAAGACACCGAAAAAATAAAATACATTTTTCTTGATACATGCATGAAATGATGCTTTTTTATCTTTCACAGTTGCAGTATAATTTTTACATTTCGCAAAAACACAGGACGGCATTTTTTTTGTTATTTGAGGAAGTTATTCAGACAAGTTATTTTAATGTCACGTACCTACAGCCGCGGCACTGGTTGGTACGCGACTAAATGGAGCTCCGGTAATTACCTTGTATTCATGTTGCCACTACAGAGCGCAGGCAACGTATCTATAATTTATATATCATTGGCTTTATTCAACCAAAAATAGCAATAACAATATTATAATAAAATCTTAGTTAAACTTTAAGTACCTTTCAAATAAAAGTATTTCTTTGACACATAGTTTTTGACGTCACTACCGGCGTTATCGAGGACGATGCTTTTTGAGTTTGTGTTCCGTTTCACCAAAAACACGCCACATAAAATATTAAATTGTAAAAAAAAGTGTTTTATTAGAAAATGAAACAAGTGTACCACACCGTTTTTATGGGCCAGTACAAGGCATTTTTAAGAAATAAAAAAAGTTTTGTATTTCTTGCATATTCCCTATTGTGTTAGATATGCCTATTTTTATTACTTTAGGGTTAAAATAAAATATCGAACCGCCTCACTCCGGCTAACTGCTTTTAATTATTCATAGTGAGGTACCTGCGCTATGATGCCATAGGAAAACCCAGCGATAATAATGTACTAGACTACCGCGCTCCGTTACGGTCGAGCAATTTTCAACCTGACTCCTCATGGCATAAAGATGGAAAGTAGTCAACCGCCAATGTTTTCTTTTGAACAAACGATACTATCTGGGCACCTGGCACATAATAAAAATTTGCTTTTAGAGGAATATGCGAAAACGATGTTCGTTTTTGACAGTATTCTGGAGATGTTTGACCAGTTCAAAAGGAGACTGGGTAACAGAGCCAAAGCACCAAACACCATTGAGGTTTTATGTATTCCAGCACGTTTGTCGTTACTTACAATCACATGCATTTTACTTAATATATTTACTTTTACATAGATGTATTTAATTAAGTTTTATCTAAGTTATTGATCAAATTAAATCATTCTACAATTATGCATTTTACATGTCTGTGTATACTCTATACAATGTTATTTTTATTCTTTTACAATTTATGTACCTTACATGACACTTTTCGCATGTTTTATTTAAAAAAATATTTGTTGTATTTCGAATCCATATTATTAACGCTCATTCATATACGAATTTGTACTCAACAGCAAAATTAATTTTGCAGTTTTACGAAAAATCCAGTATCTCAAAAATTTTATATCAAATCTAATTCAAACCAATTTTTGGTGAAAGTTCTCTTACTTTAGAAATTAGAGTGGAGGGGAACAATTTTTACGACTTAAGAAGAAAATATATCATCAACCATTGACTAAAGAAAAAAAGTACCAGTAGTAAAGAAAAAATGATATCGAGGTTTCTTAAATAGTTAAGAAACCTCGATATCATTTTTATCAAGAGCTATCGATAGACGCCCCACACAGTTATATAAGTACTTAGATAAAAAATTCAACCCTCAGTAACATGTACATTATGTACGGCCATCACTTTTTTTTTTTTTTCATGATTTCACATCATAATTTATTTTTCTGTAGTGGTAACGCGGTAAAGGCACCTACTCTCCAAATTTCAACTGTGTGGTGCCATTAGTCTTGAATTAAAAGGGTTGTGTGACATACGGACGGACAGGACGAATCTATAAAGGTTCCGTTTTTGCCATTTGGCAACGGAACCCTAAAAAGTACTTACTTGGTACACATTATTTCTGTTCCGTTATGCTATGAACATTTTAAATAGTTGGCAGCTTAAGAAACCAAGCATTGTCCTTAGGCATACAGTAGTATGGATTCGCCAAGTACTTAATGTTTTACTTGCGACCCTAGATAGCGGTAATAAGGTTCAATATTGATAAACTAAATGGATTGTAACTTGTAAGATTATTTCTGTACATCTCGTTGTTATACATCACAGATTCACAGGCACTGAATTGTATTTAAAAATGGCATTTGTGTGTTATTTTAAGGTGGAAAGTGTAAAATTAACAAATTTTTAAGTGACTTAATTACAATATATTTTCACATTTATTATTTAAAACAAGTTAATTAACGATGCATTTTGAGAATCTCCAACAACGATCTGTTTGTAGTACTGCATGGTTTTTTGGCGTGTGGTCGTAATCGGAACTAACGCCGCCATTTTGTTTTTTCAGTACAATTTTCACAGAAAATTTCACTAATTTTACCAACTGCGCCTTTCTGGAAATGTCACACAAGCGCCAAAACTACCATGCAGCACTATTAAAGTTAAATATTTACATAAATGGACTGCTTATTGCTATGTAAAAACATAGGGTTTAGTGTGTTAGTGTTTATCTACCAATAAAGTCATCTTTGTTAATAAATACTGTAATTTTTTGTTTTCCTTTCTTTGGGTAACGTAGTGATCATCACGTCTGTTTTCCCCAAATAGATGGGCAATTTAATAGGGGCGAGCCTATTGCTATTCATAGTATCAACCCACCGGACATAAAGGACTACGGGCTGTTACTTAACATTTTCAACGTCAGAGTATAAACGCACGCATGTGCTCTCCACGCCAAACCACAATTTCACCTATGGTTTTGTCACATATCTATGTCGTTTGGCGTACAGGTCACGCGCTTGCTTGTCACGTATATGTGACAATGGCGTTCAAAAGGTTAAAAACTCCTGATGGAGGAACTCGCCAGACCTTGGGAATTGGACCCAGGACCTCATCAGCAGCGTTAACCACCGTTAGACCAACGAGCAATGAACAAAAACTAGGGAACTCATAAAAAAATAGGGTTAAAAATAGTCTGCAAATTCTGATTCACGGAATTGAATTGGCCCTTTCTTTCTTAGACATAAACCGCCACGGGTAAGAATAATTCTCTAGAATCAATCTCAAGTTCCATCTGCTTAATTATGTTGGAGTCTGAGGATTGTGGGGCGGCATAATCAAAGAGAAGCAACATTTCTAGTGCTAGTTATGGGATGAGCAAAGGTCAATTGTAGTTAATTAAGTTTGGGACTTCAATAATCACGATGCAGTAGTCCACCAAGCCTGTTAAGAGACTTGATTGTATTAGTACAATTCTTCTCAGACTGGTATTTTGCGGTAGCCGGGCTCAGCTGCTGAAAATATATTTCAGCAACGCGTGAACGCGTCGTGAGTCGACAGCCAGTGACGAAGCAAAATGTAACCTATCCGAGGTGCTACGTTTTTTGAGCTCGCTTTGCTCGCTGGAAGTTACCTAACTAAATGATTTAGAAAATAGACATTGCATACTGTCATAGGAAATTCTATAAAATATATTGCTTTCTGTCTTTTTTTTTTATAAATGAAGAACTTATAACATTACATTATGTTTACGTTTAACATTTCAGGATTTTGCTACCTTTCTTTACTTAGGATGAAATAGAGAGGGTGACAAATACCCAGGCTACGCCACTTTAGTGAGCAGAGTATTGATTATAGTGTACAAAGACGGGGCTTTCGCCATTCTGCACTCATAAATACCTTGCCGGAAGTTTTGACTTGATATATGGTTTCCTTTTTGATTAGACTTGTTATTTTGTAAATTCATGAATATGAATCGACTATATACCACTGCACGGTTCCAAAGGTTCACATCACTAGGTATTGGAACAGACCTCTGTCATCTGCCACTTTTTTTTGAGACTTGCTGTCATAACAAACTTTTAAAAAACGTGGGTTTGTTGTTGAAAATTTTTGCAATCCTTAAAAAATTATTTATCATGTCTTCGCAAAAAGAATGTGTGGAATCTACTCTGGAGATGTCTCTAAAAGTTATACGAATGTATGACTGGCTGTTGGACTTGTTTGTTCTGGTAAGATAAATTTTAGAAAATAATGTCATTCAGCTTTAATATTGACATAAACTTAAGCATCCAACGTAAACGGCCAATTATTATTTCCATCATTTAAGTGCCCTATACTTTTCCTTTTTAGGACTTCTTCGTTGACGATCATTGGAATAAATTACCGGAAACATGGCGACATACTTTCGAACATATGGATCCCCAGCATTTAGGAAACATACTCTCCAACAGACCATCGAACCAGTTACTACCACTGTCATTCTTAGCCTTAATAAAGACTGTACAGGCACTCACTTTACCAAGAGAAAGGGACTATAAAAAAGAAAATGATAAAAAAGAATCAACTAACTTAGACACATGTAAATATCACCCAAAGTTAAAGAATTTGTTTTTAAAACATGTGAAGTTAAAGAAGAGACATGAGATAAGCCTGATGGCTGATGTGGTGGTGGATACTGCCTTTCAAAGTGGTTGTAACTCTGTGATAGACTTTGGCTCAGGCTTGGGACATTTAGTGCGAGTCCTGGCTTACAGGGATGACATGTATGCTGCAGGGATTGAGTGCCAGGCTCAGCTGACTGAGGAGGCTAGGTCTGTACCCTTGGTATGTATAAATGGAAATGGTATATTGAGTGCAAGTTGCAAGGACTTATAATCTGACTACTACGCATTTTATAAATCTAACCTTTGTCAAAAGAAATCAATTTGTCTATAGTATATTTTTGATCTTTCAGGAAACTCGATTTGCAATTGGAATACACAGTCAAAAAGCATCTTTCTCCTGAAGCCATAGCCAAACTGAGGCGCCCTCTACACTTCAACGTGACCTTATCAAGTCACCAACAGCTTCTGTCCCTTCCTCTACCAGAAAGTATGCAGAACTATGGTTTAATAGGCCTCCATCCTTGCGGAGACTTGGGACCGTTATTATTGAAACACTTTGTTGAATCTCCTAATATAAAGTTTATCTGTGTGGTTGGTTGTTGTTTTATGAAGCTGACCTGTGATGGTCCAGACCAGGGGTATCCCATGAGTAATTTTGTGAAGAGTTTGAATAGTAAACTATCGTTCCCAAGTAGAGAAATATCTTGTCATGCTATTGAGGTGTACTGTGACAGGCTGCGTAATGGAAATTATGGAGATCTGAAGGTAAGAAAAAGAAAATGTTTTAATTAAATTAATCAAGTTGTTGGCTTGAATGATGTTTTGTGTTATTGGGATTTTCAATCAGAAGTTTCTCAGAGTAGGCTGATGTCTGGATGCGCCCTAGTTGATGGAAATAGTCTCGCACCAATTACTTAAAAATAGCTGGTGAAATTTGGGATCACCTACTATAGGTACCCCTCTGCCCAACCTTGAGGCTTGCAGGCGTGTTGTAATGTACGGTGTGATGTGATGTTATTATGTATTTCTCATTTACAGATACATGCATACAGGGCTGCCTTGGAGAGAATATTAGTGGAACATGACCCTAAACTACGTCATGCTCCAGTCAGGAGCATCAAACATTCAGATACCATGACTTTCGAAAAGTAAGATATTCTAATAATTTAATAATTTCTACCCACAAACAGCGATTCTAACTTCAGTGCATGATATAGGTCACTCCTTTCATTCACAATTATATATAATTATAATTGATTACATGTGTTCAAATTCAAATACAGGTACTGCTCCGAAGCCATAGAGCGCGTGCACCTTCCTCTACCAACATCATCCACTGTGTGGTCGCGTGGCCTCGCCGACCTGGCGCAATGGCGTCGTGTGGTCGTAGTATACACACTGCGGCTGGCACTGGCACCGCTCGTGGAGACTGTGGTGCTGCTAGATAGAGTGCTGTATGTTTTGGAGAGAGGTAAGTGTTGAAGTCACCTTTACGCCTTCCCCTACCAACATGGCCCAGTGTGTGGTCGCGTGGCCAAGGTGGACTGGCGTAATTACGGCGCGTGGTCGTGGAGTAGGTACACATTTCACATTGATGATGCCTGTTGAAAGAGTTCCAATGTTATCTTTACGGCGCGTGGTCGTGGAGTAGGTACACATTTCACATTGATGATGCCTGTTGAAAGACTTCCAATGTTATCTTAGTCTAATGCCTGTTTCACTGATGCTAGATGGCACAATTGGCACATTAATGTTGCCGTAAGAATCCAATAGGGCTCTTTTATACAGGGTGTAACATAATGAACGCAAGACCTCTCGTGTGTCACCACAGTAAAAAACTTTTTTTTTTGGAAATACATAACTTTTTTTAAACACTGTTTTAAGCTTTCACGGTTTTCAACTAAACTTATACAGTCACTTACGGGATATCTCATTCATTCAACCCGCGATCATGGCGCTTGCAACAGCGTCGAAATATCGGGAGCCCAAAATAATGAACAATCACGGAGGATATCCCGTAAGTGACAGTATAACTTTTTTTTAGTTTTACATATGGTATATTATGTTGATTAGCCGATCCCGATAGTTCTTCATCATCATCATCTGCCTAGCCTTTTCCCAACTATGTTAGGATCGGCTTGAAGTCTAACCAGATGCATCTGAATACCAGTATTTCAATCGAGTATTTTGATCGCGTCAGTTCTTAATGTTCCTATATAAAGTCCTATATTTATGCGAATTTCAAGAACTCGTAGAACTAAATTTGTTTGGTTTTATAGTCCGAGAGTCCACACGGGAGGTGTTGTGCTTATAATGTTATAATGTTAGCTTATTTTTGACTATGCAAAAGTGCCTGTCATGGGTCTATTTGAAATAAATGCTTTGAGTTTTGAGTTTGAGTTTGACCCGGGAATTAGGAGATACTGAGAAAATCAAGGGTGATCCTGTCTAAGCTACAAATTGAAGTAAAACAAAAAGTTCTCTTATCTAAATTAATTTAATGGTGGAGACAAAAATACACTTATTTGACATTGAATTACTTTACAGTTTTACACATGATACAACTTGTATGTACAGACATCGCTTCATAGGAATACGTACACGAGGGAAAGAAAGCTACAAATTAAACTTAAGACTAGATTTTTTCTTTGGCACTTTATAACTAGAAATATTTGTACAAGGTTGTGCAAGGTATCGAATCACAGGATAACAGGTTACTTGGGGTCAAGTGCACTATAGGAGCCACGGTCATAAGTTTCTTATTTATTTTCGACTTTATTTCAAGAAAGGCAATATTGATATTTGTTTGGCAGTGAAACGATGCTGCGCCTTGTTTGGGCGTACGCTAGGCCTAATACGAATGATCGGAGATCCGTCTTGAAGATGCATAATGCAATTTTTCATTGAAGAGCTGAATTTCAACGAAATTGCGTTGTGCATCATTTACGTCTTTACAATAATGTTTAGTTAATTCAATTCTGATTTTCTCTTCAGTACCGTGGTCTCCATTGTGCGTTTTTTAAACTATGTAGGTAGTTCCTATTAGAAACAAATATTTTGATAACATTATAGGTGTACCAATTATATTGGCGACTTAGCTGTTATGAGCGTACATTCTTAATGATAAATATAGTACCTACCCTTAAATAAATACTTTTTGTCAATGTAAAGTCAGGAAAAAAAATATATTGCTAAGCAAATTCACTGCCAACTTAAATATTCTGTCATACTCCGACAATTTTTATGAAACAGCTATAACACTTCAAATTGACGAAAGCTGTCAATTTGCTTAAGAATTCATTCACTGACTTAACATAAACTTAGGCATACCTAGAAAATGTTAGACTGCCGACCAATTGTGACGGAAAAAAGCGAAAAAGTGCAGAGCTAGGAAAACATTAATTAATAGGGTTCTAAGAAGAATTGTATTCATAAACGTTTGTACACTTTTCCGCTCCGCTCCAATGTATAGAATAGACAGTCATATTGGACACCGTTTTAATTCAACTTAATCCTATCTTTAGACTAATAAATGTTTGATTATGTAAAACATCAATTCCGTCCGTCAGTTTTTGAAAAAAGACATACTGACAAAGGGTAACATGTGGGTGTACTATTAGGTACACCTCTGCCTAACCCTTCGGGGATTACCGGCGTGATGTTATGGTAAGGTAACACACCCTATGTCATTAACGCCTTTTCCAGAAACTTACCCTTGTTTCATCAAATTGGGTGCATTCGTTTAGGCCAAAAACTAAAATAATGCTATATAAATAAACACATTGTCTTGTTCCAGGTCTGTCGTGTGAGATCCGACCAGTGTTCGACCCTAAATTGTCGCCCAGGAACCATATTATAATAGCAAAAAGATTGTAGTGATTTTTTAAGTACTTCAATATTTATATTGTTACTGTTAATTTAGTAAATACATAAAATTAGGTGCTTATGTGTTTGCAATGTTGACTCAAATAAATATGGCTTAAAGTCCTACTTAATAAAAAGTGTTATTTTTTCAAATGTCGTAAGGTACATTCGTCATAATAAGCTTTAAAATAATTGATAAAGTATCTCTCTTTGTATCATCAGAATAGGCCTGTCTGAAGAACATTTAGGACCTATTTTCTTACGTATAAATTACATTACACAATACCAAGAGTAACTATATATTTTGTAAAATGCACACGTTCACAGTTTCAAAATAATATTATAAACATTGCATGTCAGGCCCTGCAGTCTCGATATTAGATAGCGACAAAAATCGGTCGCTAAGTCGTATCGTTGTCAAATTCCTATAATAGATTTTCTACTTTATTTCCAAAGAATAAGTTTGAAAATCTATTAAAGAAATTTGACATCGATTACACTTAACGACCGATTTTTGTCGTTATATTTGTCGAGACTGCAGGGCCTGTATAACAGGATGGGTTAACAAAATGCTGCATCGTTAATATTATACAAGGTACCAATTTTTTTTTCTCATGTTTTTAGATATTTAAGATATCGATAATTATCACGTCTGCGGAGTTTTTGTAGCAAAGTTTATTTCACTCTGAATAATATGAAATATCCTCACATTCACTCAAAGCTCGTATTTTTTAGACTAGTGATATTGTACGACTGTGCTTACAACATTTTGTTTTTCAATTTAATTTACAATTTTACAAACGGACAAGGGTGAGCGAAATATTTTTTTCAAAATTAAATAATAATTGTGCAGGAACTGGAAGGATATCTGTCTGATAATGTGATGTTTATGCACGTCTAAAATGCGTTCAAGAAACTGTCATTTACAAAAAAAAAAAAAGTTGTAAATAAATATATTAAGTATTTTACTGAAAAAAAAAACATCGACAAAAGTTGAGAAACAAGAAAAAAAGACTTGATACAGACTCAGACGTCCACAAACATTTTCTTTTATTACATAACGTGGTTCAACGTGTCTTGGTTTAATTCCGAAATACTAATCAACCTCCAAAAATAACTAGCACGCTGTGAAATCTCAAACAACTGTAAGCAGCTGTTTTGGTTGATCCAAATCATCAACAGCCAATCATATCACTCGAATTGTGAGTCATCATCATTCTCCTGCCCTCGTCACAATTTACTTGGGGTCGGCGCAGCATGTCTTCTTCTTCCATACTTCTCTATTATTTGTCATCTCATCAGACACCTCCTTTGTTATCGAATTGTTATTGACTACAGATAATATTCATCAGGATTTAAGAGGCCGGAGTAGTCATATACCAGAGTTGAACCACGTTTTGGAATAGATAAAGACTGATTTACACGTTGCAATTTAATTGCCTGTTGAATAAAATCATTTGAAGCAACAATAGATGTTCCATCGTCTGAACAATGTTGAGTTTACTATTTAACTGAGGCGTTGCCTGAGGCAGCTGCTTACGAGTGTGATCGGTGATATAGGTCCCGTCACGTAAAAAGAACGCTGACCGCTCAAATACATAAACATTCTCATTGTTTTTTATTCCAACCTTTTCCAAAGTAGTAAGTAGCTAGTAAAGTACCTATTATGATTCTACAATTAAACAATCATACTTATATTTTAAAACAATGGCTTAGTACTTTAGGACGCGACTGTAAAACGTGCGCAAGCACATCCCCTCCACTGTCGCTCAGCGTTCTTTTTACTTGACGGGACGACTTATACGTGTTCAGCTCAAGCCATAGTTGCTTCAATTTTATTGCATTCCACAGGTATGAAACTTGTATCGTGTAAATGGGGCTTAGGGTCGATCTCACCATTGAAAGTAAACACGTCCAGCACATGTAAACAGCGTTCTAAAACTGTCTGTGTTTATGTCTTTGTTACGGGTCATTGACAGCTATGGAACGCGGTTTAGGGCTTCCGTTAAAACAGCCGCGAGTGCATGCGGGTGCAAGTGCACGCTCACGAGTCCTTATTGGAAAACTGTATGAGCTACGCTAAAAGACGCGGTCACATGGGACTGGTTTTGTATGAATATTTTGGCAGCGTACACCCGCTCCGTGCAGTCGCGTTATTATTAGCGGACTCCCTGGTATGCTGACCGTGTTCAGTTCTATTGGTGAAATTCGCCTTCAAGGGTCAGGTCCAACGTTCTCGCTTGGTTCACATATAGCATTGATTGTCGCGGCGCTCGCATGGGCATCATGCGTTAGCAGGGACGGTCTGGGGCAGCATGGGCGCCGGTTCCTCGTCGGAGTCGTCGGAGTGTACGCGGGTAAACCGGCGGCGTTCTAGCAGACGACGCAGCTTGAACTCGCCGTGCCCGTACTCCCAGCGGCGACGGGTCACGCCCTTGCGACCTAGCAATGTGTTAGTTGACTTACTGAGTGATAAAGTAAATTCGACCATTCGGCCGCTTAGTGCACATTCTGATTCAATTCAAATAAATATTACACATCCTGGGGTGTTTTTCTACAGATCAATGGAAAAATGGATTTTTTATCTCTTAAACTCCGCCATTATTAATTTATTTTAAAAATAGCAACCAAAGTTCACAATCTCCGCCATCAGTACTACTTTGATAGCTCATATTACTGATGCACTAATGGCACAATTAATTAACACAATTAGTTAATTATCCATTAAGATAAGTAGGTTTTTTTTGTGGGGCATATGAGGTTGGCATGATCATATCTGATCAAACCCTCTATAAAATAAAGAAAGATGAAAAAAAAAAAACTATTGTTTTTATTAGGCACGCATAAAACCAATAAATCAAAAGCTGGCATCATAACAAACAAGTATGATATCTGTATATACGCCAGCTATTGGTTAATACAGGTGTAATGCGTGGCCGTTATTTTGTAACTTCAATAAAATGGCGGAAGTTAGGCCAAATAATTCAAAGCCCTTAAATGCTCTCACATGGCCTAAGCATGGTGACTTGACTAGTAAATAGGTATTTTCGACAAAACGTGATTATCTATTAGTTTAATTTTATTTAATTTTTCTGTGTGACGTCACATTCTGCTGCTGCAGTTTGCACATGTTCGGAGTTTTGTTGGCGATCATGTTACAAGTGGGGACATATATAAATTAGGTACGGTAATTAGACGCGGAACCGTGTTTTTTTTCGACCTAAAATATTTTACATGACTAATTACGAAAGCGATTTTAAAAGAAATCGTGTTTAATTTTGTAATCAGGACCTGTCCAGACACGGCGTCTTGCTCACGATTTCAAATACTCGCACCAACATATTGAGTAATAAAGAAGATAAACAAAAGTGAAACAATGGATTCTAATCTCCAAAAACTACATCAATGACCAAAATATTAGCGTACTGTGTTTTGCTATGAAAAGTGACCATAATATTGAAAGCCGAACTAAAAAGGTGTAGCATGCATCGGTGCGTAAATAAAAATACAAGAAGCTGCTTCCAATAAATATATTTTAACAAACCAACGATATGATTTCACATCACAACTCTTTACAATCACAATATTTGAAAGCGCAAAATAATATAAAAGTGAGTTTGTGTAAAAGTAAATAACAGAACGGAATAGTGAGATAAATGGACTAGCAACAATGCTGCAAGGATGTTTTGGCGCTCAAAAGACGTTGACAGGGGACTCTTTTGCTAAACATTTGTGTTTTATTGTTAGCTCTGATTTTATCTACACACCAAAAGATCCTTGTACAGCTATACTAGCGCCTTACTCTAAGGCGCAGGCCGCACTAGTAAAATTACGATGCGTCAGAACAAAATGATTACGTCTATCGCTTATAATATGTGCGACCATTTTGTATGTTTACAGGAATTAATTTAGACGTAGCGTTTACTTTACTAACATTTAAACGTCGCATTCGCTTTATCAGTGCAGTGGCTGCCTTATTTTTATCACCCACCGCCAACCAAATAATTAGACATCATAAAAATATTAATCAATTAGTTTCATTTGATTACCTAGTAATGTCCATTGCCAGATGTTTTTGTTTATTGATTTTTCATTTAGATGGCGGCGAAAAATAATACTTAGTATTAACCCTTGCAAGATGTGGTTTGATGTAATATAGTTCATTTTAAATTATATGATTAATAGAGTACACACTGTTAAAATAAAATAAAAAGCACTTGGCATGTTTTAAGGAACTATCTTACACCAATATTAAAGGAGAATGGGCGTTTCTTTATGGGCTACCTCAACTTGATAGAGCACCGGGTATAAATCACCCATTCTCTTTTGCAACTACATGATAATCTCTTGAAGGTAGCGAACTTATAACTAATACAGAACAAAATATACAGAAATAAATAAAAATAAACTATTGTATTCGAGCTACAAGGAAAATAAATAACAAGTAAAAAATAACAATATTAGATCATTGTGATTAGAGATCACTAGGCACTGATAAAAATGATTTCATCATAAAAACGTATTTATTCTTATAATTAATATATAAAAAAGCATCAGATCGCAACCAAGAAATAGTTTGGCTATTTAATATTATTACTGTTTATAATGAGTTCCTTTAAGGATTTCATTTCTATAGCCAATCAATTCATAAATAATTTTAGAATGTAGCCTTGTATATTTTCGTTACATTAATCACAGAAAATAACCATTAAAATACTTGGTTATATGATATGTTTATCATTTATTAACTTACCTATTCGATATATTTGTTTATAGTAATATTTTATAATACTTAGTCCTTTTTGTATCGCTTGGTGTTATCCACAATTTATAAAATTATTTTCATAAAATATATTTTTTAATCGTAAAATAAAAAACTATGACATCTACTGTAAAATATAAGCATGGCTATTTGTGATGATTCTGCCGGTGTTGTACCTAAGTTTTATTCTATAATGTAATGGAATGTATAATTTGAGCAAATGTTTTTAAAAAACATAACTGGCGAAATGTGGACGCACTATTAGTTCTCCTCTGCCTAAACCTTCGGGCGTAGGCGTGATGTTATACTAGGTTTTTTTAAAAAAAAAATGGGTAAGTAATTGTCGAGTTTTATTCGAATTATTGGGGATATATGATAAAGATAAATAATGAGTCTATTGAGCTTATACCCACAGTAAGCAAAATTTAAAGAATCTCAGCATCATTACAAACTACCCGTTGTAGAAAAAAAATGTTATTGGTGTTGTTATGAACAAAATAAAACAAAATTGAAGTAAATTAGGTCCAATTTTCAGTAGCAATGTGTTACCCTCTTATTATTAAACCATAAATAAAGTCATGCCAAACTTAAATCTTAGGATATACTGGACTTAATACCGGTTGTATCTTTACTCCGTTTTATTAGGCTCTGGTCAAAGTGAGGTAAAAACTCGCTTGCGTTGGTCGTGTCTACTAATTTGAACACGTTTTATCGAGGACATATACTCCTTAAATTTTTTTGTCAATCGATGCGCACAGTCGTGTTTTTGGTATTTGCCTCAGTTTGATCAATCCTTAGGGCCTTAGGGGATATGTTTAGTACCATGTATATACTGGGTGACTTGTTAAACGTGGGCAATATTTTAGGGGTGTGTAGTAGTCATGAAAATGAACTACTTTTAGTAAGGGACAACCCTGAAATTGCGAAAAAAGTATCATTTGCTCCATACAAGGTCGCATAACTAGGAACAATGTGGGGACAGCTGTTTTTTTTTCATATTTCAGACCAAGTAAAGGTTGCTCATATTTATGAGTACTTAAAGAATTGCCTACGTTTAACCAATCAGCCTATATTAATGTATGTGACGTTTGTGTGGTGTGTCAATGCACGAGCGGCTCAGCCTCGTACCCCTTACCGGTGTTGCGCGCGCGCAGTAGCGCCAGCGCGGCCAGCGCCAGCAGCGCGGCGGCGGCGGCGCCCCCCGCGCCCCCCAGCGCGCCGCTCCACCACTCCCAGGCGCCCCCGCCGACCCCGCCCGCGCCCCCCACGTGCGCGCTGCCTACCACTTCTGGAATCAGGTTTTTTTCTCTGTCATCTGTGATGTTGTGTGAGATAGAGACGACTACAAGACGTATAGTTTCATCTCTTTCCATCATTTCTTTCTGAAGTAAGATTGAAATAATACTGCTTTAAGAGGTGGTCAGAGGCCTATGTGCGGCATGAAAACTCTGACACCAGGGTAGGCACTAACCACAAGATAAAGAAGAAGAAGTGGTGGTACAGTCCGTCTGTTACTTATGATTATAAGGCGGTATATATAATCAAATAAAAAACATACACAGACTAAGGTTCAGTTAAACTGGTATGGACAGATAGCAGACCCGGCTGCGGATACCAGATACTTCAGTAAGTCAGTACATTATCTGAGTCCCTGAGTCGCACAATTATCCGTAGGTACATACTAGTGTTACCGAACCATACTTGGATGAAAAAACATAGTAAGTTTTTAAGTGAATCTAAATAACATTTCAAGTAGTATTAAGTACTCTAAAAAGATGTGTAAAACAAACAAATTATGACATACCTTCTAAAAATCAGATCATTTCCTATAAAATATACATTACTATTATTACAAGTTATTTATGATGCAATATAACAACAATAAAATAAGCAGGAAAACATAAAACATAACCGTATAAATTGCAATTAATAAACATTACTTTCATGATTGATTTTGAACTATCAGAATAGAGAAAAGCACGCGACAAACAAAAATAAAATGTACAAACAGGAGACGTGAAGATTAATCAATGTTCAAATACTTCAAGGTATATTTCTTTCTCGAACATGTTACCTGTTCGACTTATCTTTTGTATTGCTAAACTTAGCAGTAATTATTATTTAGAAAAATAACAAGTCAAATTAATGTTTTCGACTGGCAGGCGTTCTGGGGAATAAGCCCGTAAGCAGCGTAACTTTGACGTTTCAAAACTGCTAATTGACAGGTAATTTAAACATTTGATTTTAAAATCATGCGCATAAAAACAAACAAAAGCAAAGCAAAACAAAACGAACAGACACAAACCTACTCACCGACAGTCGCGGTTGGCTTCACATGAGACGTAACATTCTTCTCCAATCGGCTTTCATTCCTCAGCGTCTCATCCACGAACTTGTACACCCTGAAAGGGTTCAACTCAGCAACATAAACCTTGGACCCGTCAGCTGAGGTGACGATGTCGTGGGGGTTCTGTAGACCCTCGTCGGGGGCGAAGGTTTGGATCAGTTTGCCGGTGGAGAAGTCGATCACGAAGCCGCGGACTGGTACGGGATTTGGTAAGGGACTGTCGGGTCCGTTTACTACGTAGAGACGGCCGCCTGTGAATCAAGTTAGTCTTGTTAGTTTTGGTGACAACTCGCTAAAGCCACTGCTGAATACGAAGCCCTGGTTTCGATTCGTAGGTCGAGCAAACTTTTATTGAGTTTTTCCATTAAGAATTTCTCTGTAGCAGCCAGGGTAGATCTGTGCCCGGTTGATGGCGTATTGCCATCATTACTCTTGCCCTATATTACATGGGACTTAAAGATAACCCGCTAAAAAATTGTGACGAAAAGAGTGATGAATAATAAACGTTGATTGATGGAAGACCAAAGAAAAGACGTATGGTTGTGTGAAGAATGTTATGAAAGAAATGGGAGTGAAATATAGTTTGGGGAGTCTGGAAGTGAAAGAAGGCCATTATAGGAAGTTATTCTGTGAGGGCAAGCGGTCGTCGGCTTATCAGATGGAAAGTCGTTACCGCTGGTAATTGATACGATCTTTTGCTCGGATCGGGTGTCCGTCCACTCCGGACGTCCTGTTAAATTATCCATAGAAAACCCGTCGCACGTGCCCGCGCCGTTTAGCGCTGCTCATACTATTTTTTTTATAAAGACACACGAGCGTGCACCCAAACCTGCATCACGAGCTTTAGCATACGCCCTGAAGGCTTTCCTGATAATTTACACACGAATATTCGTCATAGTCCTACCTAATTTCACTGGTAAATCGGCAATTTCACAGTTGTCGATTCATCTTAGATAACTACATTTTTCTGCATAACTACTATTTATTTGCACAATGTTTGAGTTTTCTTAAAAATGTTTAGATAGTGGGGATTTGTGAAAGTTAAAGGGTGCTGTTGGATGTTTTTTTTTCGGTTCAACGCCAAATGTTGAAAATTCAACATCGCGTTTATATTATAGCACCGGTTGATGCTCGCGGCTTTGCGCGCGTAAAAACAAATTTTACGTATTTTTTAAGGAATAAAAAGTACCTGTATGTAGCCGACATAACTGTATTGGCGACTTTTCTTGACTTAGACGATATTGTAAACCCAACGCGATTTTAACCACCATTCGAATCTTCGCCCCATCGACCATCTCCGCATCTAACCAAAAAGTCAAAGGATGCACACTCACCGTGCACAGGAGCATAAGCAACACTAAACAGCCTGCCGCCCATCAGCCAGCTGCTGAAGCTCCCCTCATAGGTGCCGTTGTCGTGTCGGAAGCAAGCCACACGTCCTCGCTCCCGGTCGGCCACGCAGACCAGGCCGCGGTCCTCCGCTAGTGTGAGCGCGTGGGGCACGTTGAATGCGAACGGAGAGTTGCCGTGACCTGTGGAGTTGGTAAATCCAGTCAGGAATTTAGAAAACGGGGAATTGTCGTGATCAACTCGAAAATCGTGCCCGAGTTTTGGGCTAAACATAACATTTGAAGTTTTTGCCATCGATATGCTAAGAAGAAGAACTAGAAAATGCAAGGACGCTTTTCTCAGCTTGTCGGAGGGTCATCCCTTTTCTATAGAGGATAGGGAATTGAGGAACATTCTACTCTGTTTGTCGTACTTCTACTAAAGATATGAATTTCATCCAGATCTGTATGCTGAGCTCTCGAATTTATCCAATAGTAATTACTGGATAATTAAAAGCCCTGGACAAAAATAATATATTTAAAACTGTAAATATTGACATTAAGCGGTTTAAAAGTTGACGGCAGCGCCGATCCCAAGTAACGGGCAGTAGAGTGATGATGATATTATTATCAATGAAAACATAGCCTACAACATTTGTAACACTGTAAAAAATGAAGTTGAATGATGGGTAACTTTTTGGTTAAACAGCTGATTAAATAATAAAATACTACTTAAAAATAAAAATACATCAGCTATACAAACTAAGTAGGTACTCACTGATCCCCCACTGCAGTATAAGTTTCCCGTCTGCAGAAAACTTGACGATCCTGTGGTTGCAGTAGCCGTCTGCCACGAAGAAGTCGCCATTGGACAGGACAGCCACCGCGCTTGGCTTGCAGAAGTGCTTGTCATCATTGCCGGGTATAAACCTATAAGAGAAGAGTAAGAGAGTTGTCGCACTGTTCGACGAAAAATCGGCTTGAACCGATCCAGTATCGTCTCATTTAGTTCAACATAGGATCGGGTCCAAGTTCGTCAAAAAGCAATTGAAATTATTTTCGCTTTTACTGAATGTACATAAAGCTCCCTCTGACCGCAACAAGCCGATTCCCCGTCGATAAGTGTGGTCTATTCCTAGGCGACGTCGGTTCAAAGTCACCATAACGTACCTACATACTTGAATACTTACAAAGATACATGACAATAAGTTATGTTGATCTGTGTTGGGACTTGGGTGTATCATGAATTCATGAATAATACATAACTATCAATTTACATTTGCATATAAACTATCATGTATCATGCATTTTATGACATCAATGTGAATGTGTGCACTGACTGAACACATTCACTCAAATCTGTCCGGTTCAGTACTGTCCTCATGTAATCTGACCAAGATAATGTCTGGACTTGATGTCCATCTCGCATAGAAAACACCGACCTCCAAAAACATAAATTTATGTGTCAACATGTTCAAACAGATTTATAAATAAATATTGTTTATCATGATCATCCTACTTCCTACTAATATTATAAATGCGAAAGTTTGGGAGGATGGATGGATGTTTCTTTGTTACTCTTTCACGAAAAAACTACTGACCTCATTTGGATGAAATTTGGCAAACAGATAGTTTATAACCTGGATTAACACATAGGGTACCTTTTTATCCCGGTAGTACGATCCCGTAGGACATTACCGAACTCCACGTGGGCGAAGCCGCGGGCATAAGCTAGTCAATTATAATTCATGGACGAATCATTTTCAATTTATCATTTATTTACTTATTTTCATTAGGTTCCATAATAATAAAAAAAAACAATAATTGTGTTAACTACATTTGATAAACAATAACATATCCAAAGGTAAATATGGTACACTTGTTTAACAAATGAAAGTTTTCATTCATTCAAATACAACAATAATTTACGTTATGTATGCAGTGACAATGAGCTCATATCCTCATGAGGAAATAACTTTTATGATGACGATCTATTCTTCCAAAACAAGAGTGGGCAATTGTTAGAATTTCTATCCAATGCTATTTCTTTTAACTGATTTACTACATCATGCATTATGAACTTTTAATTAATTAATTAGTAATGGTCCAAGATATGAACCTTGTGGCATCCCTGAATAAATTTCAGAAATAGTGTTCTTACACAGATTTGTAATGAAGCAAAATGATCAACTGTAATACAATATCAAAAATTTAAAAACTACAGTAAGTATCTCTTACTTACTTTCCACATTAAAACAATTTCATTAAAAATGTTGTGGAATACTCTGTCAAAAGCATTGAATCAATTAATATATTGATGTTGTAGATAGTTTTTAATTTTTTACACTATAATGTATAGGCATTTGTATGAATAATCTGACTCTTTTTTTATGAACTATTCTCAAATATAATCTGAAATGCCTACTTGAATAAGATTCATTTTTCAATTAAAAGGTAAGAAAGAAAAACTTACTTCTCCCCCAAGGTGATGTTTGGCTTCAGTCTGTCATACGGAGTAAACTTGAAGACCTGATGCATGGCCACGTCTGTCACCCACACATTGCCTTCATAATCCACTGTTATACCATGCGGGATATAGAACCTACAGGAAATTGTTTCAATTAAACGAAATTTTAGTATAGTACATATACAGGGTGAAAGGTTAAATATGACAATACTTTAAAGAAGTGAAGTACTCCTAATTATGAGCAACATTTACTATGGTACTCTCTCTGAAATATGAAAAAAATAAGTATTTTTCCAGTTATATGACCATGGATTGCAAGTTCATGGTTGGCCCGTAAAAGTTGTTCATTTTCATGGGTCCTCCACACCCCTAATGTTGCCCGTGTTTTAAAATCATCCCATATAACTTTAATAAACAAGTATTCTTATTTCTATAAGATTTTTTTTAGAAAGGGGTTTTTATAATAGGTCTTAATTATCTCTAGAATATATTACACAGTGTTTTAAAAATGTTCAATGGATCTAAAATCATGTACTGAATCCTTGGTAAAAGTTGGTGTCATGATGTTTCTCACATCAAGTCTAGTTTCAAGAGCAATTGAATAATTAGGAAGGGTAACAAGAAACAGAGGACCATGCTCGTCATCATTAGTTTTCAATGGAATATTAAAATTACTCACAGTTTCTGCCCCCAACTGTCAACGAGTTCCCCTGTATCATTCAGCACTAATATAGTGGGTTCTGGTATAGGATCCTCCCCAATACCCTGGTACACATCTCTATTATTAAATGTGGTTGCATCCCACACATTGTGCGAACGGTGGAACACCAGTACTTGGCCAGAGTTGTCGATGGCCACACCGGATACCTGGCCCATTCTGATGGATGGGTCTGGCCAATCATTTACCCATTGTGGGGCTGGAGAAAAAATAAGATTTGATCAGATCTACGATTTTATTGTAGGTATGGAAAATATGGAAAACTATTATAGGACCACTAGAATTTATTAAATATGATTTCTAATAAAAGATAGGTAATGTAACAGTATCAAAACTATTGGATAATAGTTCGAGTTTGAAATGAAATGTTCGAAGCAAATAAAAATACTCTATCACAATCAATGGTTTTCATTTGCTGTTGGGGAATACCCAAGGGAAATTACCTGCACCACAGAAAATAGTAGGATATTTTCGAGTTGTTAATTTATTTTCGTGTATTTATTACTTCAGACGTTATTGAATAGCAAAAAATTATATAGAAATCGTGTGAATAATAATTACTGTAAGTAAGTTTAATCACTGCGCTAGATTCAATCAAAAATATACATACCATGTTCTAATTTCGTGAGCGCAGATTTTATTTTTTCGTACTGAGCTTGCTGGCTGTCGTAATATCCGGCTGGATAGTACCCTTCTTCACCGAACTGCACGCAATAAAAAACACTTTTTAATTTCCTTGAATTACGAATATTTAATAAATATTACCGATTTCTTACCATTCGTCCGCAAATCGAATTTATGATGCATAATAAGACAATTAACTGGAATTTTGGTAGAACACTCAACATATAAGGCTTCATTATCTATTTTGTAAGCACGAACTAAAAAGTTTTGTTTTGCTATTGATCAAAGTGATTTTTATCAAATCAACAAGTACGAAGCTTATCAATTATCACGAATGACGTACGGCCGCGGTATGGTTTTGTTTGATGACGTAGACGTATCCACTCTAGGGATGTGCCATAATATTTTTGAAACTTACTAAATCACGCTGTTTATTAACATTTTACTGAAAACGGTCGCGTATATTTCAATCAAATCACAAATGTATTGCCAAGCCTGACTGTGTGGTTTAGAATGAAAATCTTAGTTATTGTAGCGAAATGGCCTCGCACTGGGTCACATTGTAAGAGTCAATTGAGAATTCAATAGGTGCAAATGATGTTCCTTCAATAAAACTTGCCGAAGTCAATTGGATAATCTGATGCATACAAGGGGATAGAAAATATACGTTAGATTCAGTAAAGGTCACTGCGTTTTAGATCTAGAAAAGTTCTAAGTCAGATTGATCTATCAGAGTGGGACTGATTGGGGAAACATTAGCATTCATTGTAATGGAGGCCATTACAAGATTAATTTTTGCTTGTATCTGTGATCTGTGAGGGATTGGTTTCCGGTCACAAAATTTATTTTAATTCATTGTATTATTATTAACCGGTCGGGTTATAACTATATTTAGCAAGGTTAGTCTTTATTCGCCAAAAACTTAAATAATAGAATAAGTGGGTCGTCTTGGGAGCGGATTTCAGACTTAGCCCTTGGCTCTGGACTAACTTGGTAGGGTAGCAGACATCAGACAAGTCTTTATTTTTTATTTTATTGAAAGGGTTTTATAAAGTAAACAAAGGAATGCTTTACACTAAGAAGTTTAATAATTCACATGCACGATAAAGTGCCATTACACCAAACCGGCAAGTTAAGACGAACATAAAAGTGATCCCAGTCGGGGAACACACGTAGTACATGCCGGCTCGTCTTATGCCGAGCACGCCTCTGATTGGCGCCAACATAAAATATTTATCTCCTAATTATATTTTATACATTAGACAAGAACAGCTGCACCTGTTTTTGCAACTTTTTGACCTTCTTCATGTTCTTTGAAGACATTTTGTCCTTCGTGTATAGTGAGGCGATGAAGTTGTGCAGTCTCCTCACGAGGTGGCTGCGCGTCTTCTTCTGCGCGGGCGCGGGCCCGAGGCGCGCGCTCATCAGGCGCCGGTGGTAGAACGCGAGCTTCTGCAGCATGTGCGGGTCGCTGCACGGACCCGTCGGCTCGTCCTTCTTCTCCTTCATACCGTTACCGTTTTGTATAGGTTGTGTTGGAATGCTGTTTGCTTTTACTTTCAATCTATTTATTTTAGGATTGAGTTTCACCGCCTTCTTCTTCTTCCTCCTCATCACCTGTTTCGACCCGTGGTACATTTTCAGTAGATCGGAATAGTCGTTCCGGGGAAGCGCGGTAAATATAAGAGCGTAATGCTGTGCGATCTCCTTTCGTAGGTTGTTAGATATAGTTTTCTGTCTGGAATTCATGAGTTTCTCTTGAAATGAGTACAGTTCAGTGACGTGGGCAGCCCCGTCGGCGAGGCCAGCCTGGCCGATGAGTACCATGTTCAGCTTCTTAAGCATTTGGTTAATGTTGCCTCGGTTGTTGTCCAACTGTTGAGGGCTGATGACATTTTGTTTCAGAAGTTTAAGGTGACGGTTCTGTAGATATGTCAACTCCTTGTATAGCGCGTCAGGGTCGCCATAGTCTTCTTTTAATGCGTTGAGGGCGTTGCTGAGTTGGCGTAACAGGTTGTTTCTGTTCTTCGGTAACACGTGCCACCCATTTTGCTCGTGTTGTGTGTCGCCCTCACTGCTCGGTATGGGCCTGTCGTCGTGCGCATTGGGCTTGAACCAGTCGCGAAGCTCCGCTTGGAAAGCCTCCTGGTCTTCAAGCCTGCCCTTAATACTTAAAAAAGAATTAATTTCCGCGTTCTCCAGCTCTACGCAGTGTTTATCCGTGGTTGCCTTCAACCAGGCCTTGCCATCTTCAGTTTTGAGCTTATCAATAATTTCGTTGGTGATGTATATCCTGGCGGAAATAAAAAGTTCATTTGAGTCTGAAGAGATTTCATTGTCTTGAATAATGTTTCCTTCTTTGTCATGGTTTGTTGAGGAGATCGAAATGAAGTCGGGTGCTTTTTCTGTGGCACCCTGACTCTTATCATTCTGGTCATTTCTCTTAGCTTCCGTCGTTTTGTTGGTGTCCTCCACAACATCTTTGCTGATGGAGTTCTTTCGCGGCGCAGGGCTTTTAGTATTGCGTCGTTCAGGTTCATCACCCGCCGAGAGGTTCCTCTTCTTGTTGACGTGTGTCTCGTGCGTGGTGGGGGACTTGGACTGGCGCTTGTTGCGCGGGGCGGGGGGCGCGGGAGCGGGAGCGGGGGCGGGGGCGGGAAGGAGCAGGGGGCGGTACAGACACACGTAGGGCGAGTTGATGGGCAGGCCGGAGAACGGCAGCGAGACGCGGCACGTGTGCACAAGGTGGCCCTTCCGGGTGCAGCCGCTGCAGTACAGCTGTAAGTGATTCTTGTATTGGTTGCAGCGCCCCAAGGGAGAGATGTTATCAATCTGGAAGAGGAATGATATTTTTTTAGTATGTTATTGTTTGAGATTTTTCCATTGCAACACAGAATGGCCTTTTCCTTATGAAAGGGTAATCCCACGGCTGTACGACAATACTAGGCTGCATTTTGTTACCATTGACGTAAAGTTGCCGAATTGGTGGCACAAAAGCAATGACCGAAATGTATGCAACAATGGTGCTTTTATATTTCGGCGGTAAAGCTCAAAACTCATTTTACGGTACGGTCAACGATTTTTACGATAGTCCATCAGAGTTAAATCCGAAACCATAGCTAATAGAGCAAAGTGGGTAAAGGAACCATGACCTTTAGTTTGGCGAAAAGTCCATTTTTAGATAAAGCTTAGATCGGTGTCTGACGAAGCTGCGTGGAGCGGGAGAGGGCGAAGGGGGTAATGTGACGAGGTTCTCTCGCCCCGAGCAGCTACATCAGGTACCGTCTTAATGACTGCTCAAAGTCTTGTAGGTTCTTGCAATTACTCACAGTATTATGATACCGGCGCCAGGTGTCGGGACAGTGGCTGGCGGGGTGGCCGTTCTGTCCGCACTCGGCGCAGCGCAGCGCGCCCCAGTTGCAACAGTTGCGGCACATGTTCGAGTACATCTGATTCGGGGAGCCGCACTGTGGGTAGAAGAGATGCAGGTAAATATAACAGTTATGATAACATACATTACAGCTGTGGAATTATTCTTAGAGGGTCAACAATAATACTATCATGACTTTCAACGCACAACTCAAACCCCTGGACGAATCAGTTATTATGATGTAGGTATCCGCTAAGAAAGGATTTTGGAAAATTCAACTCCTAACCAGGTGAAAAGGGGGATCAAAATCTGTTCGAATTCGTCACCCAGCGAAACTAGTGCGGGTTGGTTAGTCGGTTATAATAATACAGCTCATAATTTGGTAGTTCTGGCACTCACACTAAAAAACAGCGGCCTTATTATGAAAAGAGGCTTATATTAAGAAGCAAAAAATCATCGAGCGATATTATTAAAATTTCGAAGTTTAATCCAACAAGGTTCTAATTGTAAAAACTAAGAGTCTTAAGTTGTTAGCAATGTTTAAAGAATTTTACGGTTGTCGGAATGAAGTTCAAATTCCATGAGTGGCTCTGCTCGAAAGGTCATTTTGCCAGATCTGGAAATCCAAGACCTTAAGCTCAACAGTCGCGTTTGCGATTACTAGACCAACGAAAACATCCCAAGATTCTTAATATTATTGCACCATATTTTAATATGTAATATTTTATTTTTAAATATCTGGGAAAAGATTATGAAATATCTTTAGAGAATAAAAATGGGTTGCTAATTATTGCGTAATGTGTATAGGAAGAAGTAATTATAACTGTGGTCATATGTCGCATGTCGCTCTGCCTTGTAGAAACGCAAATAAACAAGAAAGTTCTAAATTATTGCTTTGATTTCGGACAAGAGACACTAGCTACTACTACGTACGAACGCATGATGTAAACGTAACGTAGGTCGATTCCTTTTTCGGGAATACAACTATATCATGCATTTTAAAATTATACTGTCACTTACGGGAAATCTTCCGCGATTATTCATTATTTTGAGCTCCCGATATTTCGACGATGTTGCAAGCGCAACAGCGTCGAAGTATCATCTGATATAATTTATTTTCCATCCACCCGCACCCGTTTTCCTTCACTATTCGGTGACTGTGATGTCCAAGATAAGCTTAGAAAGCTAATATGAATTGAAAAGGTCACATTGGTACTTGCCCTTGCTTGCGAGGTCTTAAAACAAAGTACTTACATTAACACAGATCTTCCTAGGACACCTGGGTTCGAAGTGTCCCGTGGAGCCGCACATGTAACACACAGGCGGCTTCATGCGACACGTGTCGTCTCGGTGGCCCGCGCGGTTGCAGTAGTTGCAGCTGTAATGTAACATGGACCGTGTAATGTATCATGTTATGTAACATCTAACCTGTACGTGAATGTCGCAGTGAAAATGTCAAAATGACATAAATGCTATTGAAATCTATGTCAGTTTGCCATTAGTTCTTGTCAATTTAGTCTCCGAGATTAATAAACAGACTTTAAAGTACATTCATATGCATTCAGTAAAAAGCTGTTATTTGTATAGATTATGACTAGTGTGCAGCTATTTCGTCTAGAAAGATAGTTTATATACTTACGTGATTTTCCTTTTAACCAGTGAAGGTACCCTGTCCTTAGGATCAATCACCCACAGACTTTTATCACCTAAAAAAGTAAAAAATAGGTCATTTAAATCAATTAACATAATTATCTCATTAATTATTTGGGTATTTAATAATGATATAATGAGTAAGGTTAATCTCTTTATAATGTGTTTTTAAGAATGGTTTATTAAGAATGTCCTCAATTAATCAATGGACTATTATTGTGAAATAATGTTAGTTAAGTGATTACAACATGGAATAATCAGTAATCCCTTAAATCAATTTGAATGAAATTAAATAAATTTAATTCTAATAAAAAATAGCTAAAAATAATAAGATTCTACAGGTAACACTTACGTGACATGCTTTTCTGTATCTCCCTATGGTTAAAATTCTCTCCGCCCCAGCTCTCATTATAGAATTTCTCCATTTCAGCACGAAGAGTTGTCAGAGAGTATCTTCGTCTTTTGCAAACCTTGCCTTTACCTTTCAAATTGTCAAAATCGAGGTTCTCGTTCAAAATCGAAGGTATTTTTGTCGAGCCAAATTTGGAAATGTCATCAGACAGGCTGACATCTCCATAGTCTTCATAATCCGTGAATCCAGATACGTTTCCCATGACAATGCTTTCTTCAATATTTGAGTCGACAAGATCCACAAAAGTTTCATTGCCTGTCAAATCAATTGAAGCGGTGTCTATGTGCAGTGTATCGTTGGAGACACTGGATTCATTCTTCTTTGATGTTTTTGAGGGTTGCTCACTTGTTTTATTCACAGACGTGCTTACATCTGAACACTTAACAACATTTTTCTGTATTTGCTTTGAAATCTCTTTAGCAGATTCAGACAGGTTAGAATCAGATTCATACACATCAGTGCTTGGTAGACTTTTCTCTGTAACTATGTATGAGTTCCCATTTTTATTTGTGTCCATTGACTGGTTGCTATCAGAATCATACACATCGGCACTCGGAATACTTTTTTCTGTGACAGCGTACAATTTGGTTTTCTGCCTTTTATTCTTGGCTTTACTTTTTGGTGTGGCAAAACATTCATCATTAGGGGTAGCCTTACTTGGTGTCACTGCAACAACTGGAGTAGATGTCACAGCTTCCTTAGTTTTCTTCTTTTTCTTTTTTTTGGATGGAGTACTTTGTCCAAGGAGATCTGACCCATGGAGACTGAAATCAAAGCTGGGATTGTCCTGATGGCGGGAGGAGATGTTCAATGCTATACAATCACCACGGATGAATTCATCAGACACTGACGATACTGCTGAGGGAGCCGGACTTGCTGACACATCTCTTTCCCCATTTGTAGTTGACTTTTCCACATTAACTTGGGTTTTCGTTGGGGTGATTGGGTTGATGATGGTGAGTTCATCTTCATCTGAGCTTTCAATAGTAATGGTAGGCTTGGGAGGTAATGCCACTTCAATGACCTCATCATCTTCATCACTAGATTCAAGCACTACTTGTTCATCATCCTGTTCAATAATTTCAATGGTTCTCTTAAAGTTGTGTGGTACAGGAGACTGGAATATAGACAGATCAGCAGCGGAAGGCTTGGGGGTTGACTCACGTTTTTCTTCTTTGGGCTTTGGTGTTTGGTTAGTTTGGTTCACATCAGCTTGTTTGTTGTTGTTTGATGGTGTAGCGGGGTCTTTCTGAACGTTCACCTTTTGATACGGAGTAGTGGGCTCGCTCGTGCGCCAGTATCGACGCACCGTGCTCCTGGGCGCGCTCTCCACTATGTTCAACCCATCGCTGTGGTTCGATGCTAAGTTACCCTCTGTCTCGTCCACATGATGTAACATAGCATACAGCCGTTCCTCCAAATCATGATCGTTAAGTTCCTAAAAAAAAACAATAATTATTGCAAAATAACCACACAATAACTTCGCTGTATTGTGACACAACAAAAATATGGTAACATTGGTAACCTAACCACTCACCTCTTCCATGTTTCAGCAGCGAATACGAACTAAACAAAACTCCACACGAACTTAACATAATCGTTAATGGTAATTGGAATAACTATTAAAGTGGTGACAGCATTACAAGTAAATAAAAAGGATTTTTTGTTATTACGGACACGTCCAATACTCCATTGCGAAAGGTGACAGATCCATTCAGGGTTGCCACAAATAATAATGAAAAAGAAGCATGGTGGATTTATATTTTTAAGTTGGTCATTTTTTAAATGGTGATGTCCAAGTTATTAGTAAGAAAATCGACTAATATGCAATCTGAATTCTATACTCTGTTTTTTAATCTCGAAGACTAAATTGACAAATGAAAATGTCAAAACTGACTTAAATGCTATTAAAATGTAGGCATCGGCCCTTGCGGGCCCCTTCCTGGGTGCTAACATCGCTTTGAGGCGCGTGTGGAACACGAACGCGTCGTCGACACGGCCTGTCGTCATAAGACGGAAGGCAATACGGCTAGGAGGCTCGCCGCCTCGCGGGAGATCGTGCGGTACCCCCGGACTAGCCTTACGGCTACCACCTTTTGGGGCGCGTTCAGGTAGTGGGCGGCACGCCGCTTAATTGAACGCGCCCACACCGGGGCCCCGTAAAGGGCCATGGACCGCACGACCCCTGCGAAGAGCCTATGGCAGGAGGCGTTTGGACCCCTCAGGTTAGGCAAGAGCCGCTTGAAGGCAGCCCCGGCCCGTTCCAGTTTGGGAGCCAAACGTCGGAAGTGCTCTAAGAAGTTCCACCGGCTGTGGAGGACGAGTCCTAGGTACTTCATTTATTGAAACTTTACATATATAATAAAAAGACCCTTTAAGTATTTGTACTAGTTAAAAATTTGTGGTGTATAAGCAATATTTAAAAAGTCCCATATCTCAAAAACTAAACGTTCAATATTAACTTTAGAGACGGGATATTTACCATGTTTACTGTTAGGTTACCATGACAGTTTAAAAACGTATAAACGTCCAATGTTATTCCAAGCAATTTTCGTTGAAAGTTTTTTTTTTACGTTCTACAAACTTACATTTTTGCAGAATTTTCCTCCTTTTGCTTTAGAAATTAGAGGATACACACACACAAACACACACAATTTTTACTGTTTTAGAAGCAACCATCTCACTAAACATTGACTTAAGAAAAAAAAGATTCGAAGAACCGCGATATCATTTTTAAAAGCTGTCAATAAACAATTACATCTATCGAGAGCCAAATATATATTTATAATTGGCTCTAGTTTTTTATTACTATTTCACATCACTTGTGTATAGCGTTAATAGAAGACACCTACTCTTCCAATTTCAACTGTGTGGTGCAAACAGTCTCGAAGTTAAATGGCTGTGACATCGGATGGATAGACAGACGTACAGGCAAATCTATAAGGGTTCATTTTTAGCCATCTGGCTGTAGTCCCCTAAAAATGGGTGGTTTAGATGATTAACTATGCTGCTAACCCAACTTTGACCTTGGGATTTGGTTGTTAATTGAAAATATAGCGGAGGAAATTTCGATTTTGGCCACAAGTAAAAGATCTATGATTAAGATGCATAGGGGAAGCGTAGGAAGATGATATTATTGCGACATTGCTCGCGTTAATTTAGAATTTGCAAATTATAAATTAATTAATAATTGCTTAATTTTCATACGCAATAGCCCTATTACTGAGCAGTATTATACATTTATTTTATTGGAATTTGTTTAGGAATTCTATTTTTCGACTCGTTTAATGAAACAGTATTCATAAGTATTACAATACATAATTTATTTAATTTACAAAATACATTTTATTCACATCCAAACTAACAATAAAGCTTTACAAAGAGTTCATTTCATCGTACAAGGTGAGAGGTAGAAGTGTCACGAAACTATTTTCAGCCACTTGCACAGGCATTCCCCCACTCGATGAGCGACGTTTCTGTAAAATAGGATTGAATATTGTTAATATTAATAAACTAAATCGTAGTTGAAAGTAGGATTTAGATTGTATAGCTTTACACGGATCTTTTGGCGCGTGGTCATATTTGGTACCAACGATTTCACAAAGTTCACTAGTAGGCTAGCAGCGGCCCTCTTTCAATGTAATTCGAACGCCAAAAGATCCTTGTATCACACTTTATGTAGGTATTCAATGCACAGATTTTCAGATTCATCAAATGCTGATAGTCACATTAACTTCAATTAGCAGGATTCCGTTTGACAATTTATTATTCTAACTTTTGATACTAACTCTAATGAAATAAACCTAAACCTGTCAGAAATACACCAGCATGTCATTTATTTTATATTCCATTGCAAGGATCTTTTAACATGCGGCCAAGATAGGAACTAACAATTTCACGTCTGTAAAAACTTGTGAAATTGTGAACAGCACCCCTTTGACAACCTTATTCGAGGGCCAAATATCCTAATAGCATTGTACATACGTGCCAGTGCTTACTTGCTGTCAGTTTGAAACTTTAAATACAATGTTAAAATGTAAAGGTTTGGTCACCTGACAGAAAACCTAGAAGTTAGTGGCGCGTCGTCACTAGAGAGTAGGGTGGCGACCACTCGCTCGGCCGCTTGCTCCGCTCCCTCACACCGACCTACCCAGATAGGTTTACAGTGAGAACTGAAACATACAATTATATATAAATAAGTAGGTTCAGACAATTTCAGGCAGAGGTGACTATGGTCGTGATGACAAGTTATATACTTCACTATTCGGATACTTCATTCAATTTTTTTAAAAAGCCTCCAGAAGTCTACTTTCAACAATACTCATTGTGTTATTTACAAATCGTAAGAGCAGATGATTTTTCCAACTAAAAAAGCAATGGATTATGAATTTGTTTCACACATAGTTATGGAATATTGGGTGCAGATTATCAGCCAGCCTAGAGGAATAATGGGTGCTAGCGGTACATCTCTAGCTTCTTTGGGGTTTAAACCATAGAGGAGTTTAGTCCATAGACAATACTGTTGTTTTTTTTATTTTTAGTAACAATGGAGCGTTTCACGGGGGAACAACGTGCGTTCTGTGTGAAACAGTTTTACAAAAACAACCGTTCTTACACGATTGCTCGGCAAATGTATCGTGAACATTACCAAATAACCAACTCGAGGCAATGTCCAACTGTAGACCTGATTAAGGCTTGGGTCAAAAACTTTGAGGAAACCGGTTCAACCCTAGATTAGAGATAAACTTGTTTGACACTGACAGTTGTATTCTTTTTGTAAGCTAGAAAAGTGGAGAAAGAAGTAGAGTAAGTAGAAAAGTGGAGGAAAGTGGAGAGTTGCAACAGAAGAAAACGTTCCGGTTTGCAAAAAGTTACGAAAATCACTGAATAGTTTTCAGCTGAGCAAGTACTTAGATGAAAGCTATATTGAACAATACTTTCTCATTAATGACTGTGAATTTTGTAATGTTCTTGCTGACAATTTGACTAGGTATGTGTTGTGCACAGGCAATCGGGCCAGTTCCTGTTCTGATGCGGTGATTGAATAAACATTTACTATCTTAAGATTTGTGTTTTATTTTATTCAAAACTTTTGCGATGTTTTACGAGGGCGATGATGTTTTGACTTCCACCGACCGGTTAACTATCCAATTTATCAACTTAATTACCTTAACACTACTTTGGTTCGCGTCGGTATGAACAGCTACCCTCCTTTTCCCTTATCTTAAATTTAAGCCGTGTCCTAACCAAAACGAGCGTTGCACGAACACGTAACTGTTGCCTTCATTTGGAACATGTTGGCGGGTGTGCCGACAGAGAGAGCCTTTCGGTTTTCCGAACAAAATAACGAGACTTAATATTGGTCACGAATTCGCGCGACCGATCGCTTCGATTAGGAGAGTAGGACGCGGGGTTAAAGATAATAATTCTAAAAGGCATAGTTACACTTTAGCGATATGTTGCAGGCTGGCCCGCAGCACGCCGTCGAAGGCTGCGCCGGCGTCGCTGAAGGCTCCCGCCACCCCTCCCGCGTCACCTGCGCACGCCCAGGCGATGCTCCCGCCGGGACGGACACGGGACGATAACGATTCAAGGAGCTAAAATAGAAATTGTGGTTAAAACGATTTGTGTCTGAAACCATTGAGTTCAACAGAACTGGAGTAGATTCTTATAGGTGGAGACATGAAATGGTCAAATTATACAAGATATTACAAGTTCAGGTTTTGATAGTATTTAGACTATTGAAATTGAGACAAATTTTCAATAGAATTTTATACAGGGTGTAAATTGACCCGTCGAACCCGTCAACCAAGCATTCTGTAACTTGGAAACAGGCAACTTTTAAAAGGAAAAGTCGTAAGTGCGTAATACCCTAGTGTGTGTGTCCATTATTTGGTGTGTGTAGTTTTGTAAACCTACTGACTCTACATAAGTGGTTGTTTATTTTACTGAACGAAGAACCAATTACACACGCTCATTAATTATTTTATCCAAATTAAACTTATAAGACAATAAAATTTAACTAACAAACATGCAAAACCCTCTTTCACCCTTAATAAACTCCGAAACAATTAATCTGAGCCATGATCAGTAGGATACATAACTATCAAGCAATTGGAATATTTTTTTCGCTCTGATTACGTTTTAAATACCTTTAAGTTATCGTAAACGTCTTCAGTGACGAGGGTGGCCATGCCGTCTAGGCCATCTGCTTTGGGTTCTGCCCCTACGACCACAATCGCGTCGACTTCCGCTGCGTTGGCTCTGCTCGCACAGTAGTTCGCTTCGCTTAACGCTACGTTGCTCGCTCGGCTCGCGCCTTGGTTTATTGTGTCCACCTCACAGCCACGCTCCTCCAGTCGTTTCTTCAGTTCTCTTCCTAATAAGTTAGTCGTGTTTGTTACCTGTAATGATCTTTGCTAATAATAAACTGCCTACCGGATGCGACTCACCATAATGACTATTGAATGACGAAATTTTGCGAAGGCCGCATCTCAGAGACATATTATTATTATAAAAAATAGGCAAAAGCAAAATAGTCAAGTGCCATTTTCTTTTCTGTTTGTGAATCATATTTTCATTTAGTAGATTTCGATGAGCTTTAGTGATTTCAATTAAAAAAAATCCCTACCTTCAACATACGAAATCCAATGATGAGTGAATCTCGGTCGAATTTCAATCATTGGGCGACCATTAGTTTATTTTAAAAGCCGTTCTGGTTATATCTGACAATACTGTGCTGAGTTTCAAAAAAATAAGTCGTGAGTGAATGATTTCTTCTTCATTTGTTTTCCTTCAAGATATAATCATCTACAAGAAATCGTAATTATGACAAGTACACTACAGTGTTTAAAGCGAAATAATTATCTACTTCTGAGAAACCTGCATCTTCTAATAATACGTTAGTTTTTCTTCACAATAGTCATCGCTCTTTGGTATTGCAGACTGAGTAATTTAAATGGGGTTGAGGTGATGGGATCATGGTTTATTTTAAGCAAAAGACGAGTGGAGCAGAGAGGAGACGACCAGACCTTTGCTCGAATCTAGCACTTATCCGCACTGCTCCGCAGGTCTCTGCATTGGAGCAACCGCATCCGGGCCTAAGGTTGATCCGTACTCCGTAGCACCTACAAGTCTACAGCTCTGTAATCCGTAGGTACTAAGGTTCAAGTTTCTAAACACATCCGATTACCAACGGGCCAGACATACTGCACCAATGACTATATTTACCAAAACGCGTTGTATACTCCTGCCCGTCCGCTGTGGTCCAGCGATCTTCTTCCTCACGGTGTAAGCCAGGAGCGCAGAGGTGGCGATGAGCAACGAGCCTCCTTCGAGCGTCGCCAGCAACCGCCACGCTATAGCCGCGCCTCCTTCCACCGCCTCTGACATACCCTCTGAAACATATCAAAATACGAACTAAGAATAAGATAGGCAGATTTTAGTTGACGAGGTCACATGTAATACTGGTAGTAATGAAGATGATCAACATAGTTGAGAAGAGGCTACGTAGGTGATGACAGTATACGATACGAACGTAATAGGGAAGACTAGAGTGGACCAAATGAAAGTCGAGGTTTATGAAGGAGCTTGGTGCAGGAAAACGTCGAAATTCGAAGACATGAGACATAAAACTACGGATTTACGGTCCACAGCCTTTCTTAGAGACGGCCTGTGTCCAAGTACTCCCAGCAGTGGGAACAGAAGAGGCTCACAAGCATCTAGCATCTGCTTGAGGAAGGCCTGTTATTTCAACGCAGTTGGCATGAAGATGCCTTCTTACCTCAGTTCTTGCATGTAAACGCAGTGGGTAATTTAATAATCAGTTGATGCATTGCGCATTGGTAATACAGTAGGCAATAGCAGATAGCTGCAATAAAATTCTGTTACTAAATACTAATTACTGTTTATCTTGAGGATATCTCATTAGATACTGAACGAAATTAAATTATTTCATTGAGGTGACGGAATTATCGGGTCTCTGTCATTGGTTACGGAAAATGTATTTTGAGCAAGGAATAAAGGCTGGAACAAAAAATGACCTTAGTTCGTGTTTATATTTTAAACAAAATAAGGATACGATCTAAACAAACTAATAAAGTGATTAGAATTTTTAAACATATTTGTTCAATATGCTAAGAGTATGTCTGAACAGGATTTCAATTTAGCAAATATGTACTAATTTATACTTTTTATGACATCGACGCACAAACGATTACCGCGTATTCAGTATGAGTCAGAGATGTTCTTACATAATTTAGATAGAACTACGATGCCCTCAAATGATCGTAAATCCCTCTTAACAATTAAACATAACCGTAATTAAATTCCACAACATTTTATAATTAACTCTTAGTATATTAATAGACATAAGCAAATAAACCTGATTCTTGAGAGACCTTAATCTCCGATCTTAAGTAGTAAACGCAACGTCAAGTTCAATATTACAGTGTGACCCTGAGTTAACCACGGTCAAGTTTTTTGTTATATAAGAGACGATTTGCTATTTTGTTTCTTGTTAACGTACTGCTGTACGTATTTCCTTGTGACTGTGTGAATCCGGTAATAACTAAGTGTGATAATAATGGGGACTGGGGCCTTGTTAATTTCTCACAATGAGTTGTACATAAATAGTTCCTTATGTAAAAGTTCTTGAGTGAGTGGGTCATAATTATTCTGTTGGATAAATCCTGCTTTTGCCATCTTTACTTGGTAGATACCTCATGAAAAGAAGGGTAGTTTATAAGGGTTTCAAAATATCTTATTTGAGTCATAGATGTGAAGTATGAGCTGATACCTACTTTCTAAAATAACTTTTTATGCTTCTCGTACCCTAAGACTTACTTAAGATACTTAGAATGTGTAATGCCTATAAGAATCGTAGCAGAAATAATAGCAGATTGCCATAGAGTGTTTATGTATGTAGGTATAAATGAAATCTGTTTGACTAAATTTATATACATAGAAACTGGAATGCTCACAGCCAATAAATCTGTAGAAACACCAACAGCGTAAAATTAATTTAATGTAATTGTATATGAAATTTACTAGTGCGGGTACTGGAAACTTGATCTAACAATATTACATTGATGACACTTTAAAGCTGTTCGAATCGTAAGTCTATAAATCAGTGAGCCAATAATGATTTATGGTCAACACCGACCGTGGAGTAATTGCTGAATTGGTTTGCGTTCGCGAAGCAAAGGTTTCTAGACGATATCATAGAGAATATATGCTACGTTCATACTGAGCGGCGTTCAAATATCGTTGCGTTGTTACGACTGCGATAGATAATACGGACGTATGATACAGAAAGAGATAGCTATTGCGCTTGAAGTACTTTAATTACGACAATTGTCTGAATTTGTCTGCAACAATTTGCGCGCGCCTATCTACCTCTTTTTATTTATAACATCATTGGATACAAGTTAAATGACACAAACATTTCACACAGAATCTTCAACCTTCGGTCTACCGCCGAAAATTGAACACCCACCAGAACGCTCAATCGCCCCTTGCGGCATTTCAACCAGTCGTCTCTTGGATGACCAATGTGAACAAGGAAAAACCCAAAAGAGTAGTTTTCCGTCCGCAACTGAGTATTAAAAAATAAGTTTGGAACATACTATACTACCTATAAGCCCGTGCGGACGGAGCCTTCTTAAATATTTGGTCGGCATGATGGGAAACAAGCCTACCTTCCCTCGGCTGGGGCACAGGCCTCCTCGCTTTGAAAAGGAATGGGCTTAATCCACCACGTTTACACAGTGCGGGTTTGTAGAATTCACATAATTTCGATTTTTTTGGTTCTAGGATATGACGATTTCTTCACGATGTTTTCCTTCGCCGATTTGAGAGCAGTGGTGATGAAATAAATTACACAAAGTAATTCGTCTGCCTGGATTCGGACTTTGGTGGTTTTATCATTGGGACACGCCTGTTCCTCCTGCATACAAGCCCGGAAATGCCCAAAATTCAACGTCGTCTGAGGTTGTCAACAAGGTGTCGATAAAGGGTTTAAATGGCAATTGAATTCAATCGTGAAAGGCTAGTGCTAAGTGTAGTTTACCTAGGTCGTGTTAACGTGATAATTTGTCTGGTCTACTAAATTAACACCTTCGCCCTGTAAAAAAAAAAAACAGGAACTGGAACTTCATGTACCTATTGATCGCAATCTGTCCACTGACCCTGGTCACACCTGACCTGACCTTCCTATACCGAAAATAATTTCTTCAAATAATTTCTAGTTGTTTAGTTGTAGTTTTTTAGTTGTGTTCTGAAGTGTCTTTATTTAAGTACCTACCTATATATATATACCTACTCACTACGATATTGCGTGGGTTGTATTGTATTATAATAATAATGCTCACACGTGCTCGTAAGATACAAATTTTCATACATAGTAATCTTGACAGCTGACAACACACTATACCTAAGTTTTAGTCAGCTTAATATACTCACGTTTACTTAAGTATGAAATATTACACAGTTTACGCACTCACAGTTTTGAAATTATTCAAATGTAAATGCTATTATGGTAACAATAAAGTTGCAAAACATAAATCGATGCCTGTTTAAACCTATTGCGAATGTTTAGATTCAAGATTAAGGTATCATGAAACCTTTTATCCTGTCGTAGAACCTAGTACTTTTATAGAACCTTAGAGCCGTCTTGATATTTAGATTTTAATCGGTTAACTGATGGTAATTATACCTCCGTGCGTCCTTAGTCTAACTGCAACAGCCAATGAGAAGTAAAATTGCTGTATCATTAACTTTATACTTGGTTTTTCCTCCTTGTATTCTGATTGACGTTTCATTAGCCTTTATTTGATATGATTTTACTAGTAGATTCTGTATAGTAATTAGTAACTATTGTAAATAACCAAACGTTCGGGATGCAAAAATTAGCTGAAAGTTTGGGCACAAACATGCTTTTTTTTTCGGATGGTTTTCATCGAATGACCCCTCCAGCTCTGGGCGGAGTGGAAGGGAGTGTCAGACTCGTACTGACTAAAACCCATCCATGTTCCTTCTTTGCCCTTTGTGTTCCAGGGCCGCGGTATCTCTTTCAAACAGTCCCGCAGCCATGCTAAGTTACATTAACTTGCACTATCGAATCATAAAACGCAGTCAATTTGTAAAAACATTAGCACACCTGGTTTGTGGTGTTTTTACAATTTGACAAAACATGAAGATATCTTTATTATAATTAAGTACTCATGGAGGTTTAATATTCTCAAAAAAAAAATGGTGGAACCGTATCAAAATTCATTGCGTGGTTAAGGTGAACACAGAGAGATACGAAAAGCAAATTTTGCTATAGACATAGAAGACCTTAATGTAAAATGTACATTTGTTTGTTTTAATAATTAATTGAATTCCATAAATAAAAAATGTATCACGCGTTGATGTCTTTTTAATTGCCTATAGCGAAAAATATTATAATTTTTGTTTGCATAATTTCTAGGTAACGATCGGTCAAATAACGTAAAATTAAAAGGATATCGACCTTTGTCCTTGTAATACTTTGCGGCCTAATATTTTAAAAGGCTTTTTATGTATTTATTCAAACTCACATGAGTTAATCGCGAATGAGTGGAACGCACAATATTTACTATGGGAGGATATTTGCTTATCTTGCAATGTTTATATGCTTGATGCTTTTTGGCATTGAGTACTTATGGTAGTTTAACCCCGAAATGTTTTATAGTTGTGTGCTTTTTAATGTATATAATGGTACCTTTGTGTGTTAATATGAATAATATATTTTAGGCTCGGTGGAACCATCATTGAAAATTGTCGACACTGAACCACCTCTGACAAATAATGTACTAAAATCTGGGCGGACTACTTCTTGGGTCGAGTATTCGCACGCGAGACTGCTGAGCATGAGGTCGTGGGTTCGATTCCCGGGTCGGGCAAAGTGTTATTGGGTTTTTCTAACAGGAATTTCTCAGTAGCAGTCCCGGAGTCCGGAAGTGTGCCCGGTTGATGGCAATAGGCTCGCCCCCTATTGCATGGGACTTCAAACATAACTGGCGAAATGTGGGTGTATTATTAGGTACACCTTTGCCTAACTCTTTGGGGATTACAGGCGTAATGTTATGTAAGTATATTATAAAAGAAATGGCAACTAATGACGACCACAAATAAGACTATCAGACTGTGACTAATAATTATATAAATAGAATGCATTTGACACAGTTATTTTTAAGTAACCAGTGTTACACATTGTTGTGGAAAGTTACCAAAAATTAATGAATAATAAAATAAATTATATTACGAAAAGAAAAAACTGGGGCAGGGTTACAACAATAAACAATCAAAACAAACAAATTCTAATGCAAGCTACCGTAATACTCATTGACTAAACGCATACAGTGTTTTGTTAAAAAAGTGTGTATTTATTTGAGAGCGGTTGAGTGGAGTGGTTTCTAAGTAGATCAAGGTTTGGTAAGTAACTAGTCTTAGTTAGTACCGGTTGGGCAGTGACTGGTTAGCAAGGATTGCCTTCAAGGATGTCTGAGACCGCATAAATACTAGCCCAGCCTTCACGTTAGGTGACCTGTCGGTGCAACCTGTACTTGATCATTTCATTCGCATGATAGCTAAGGTCCTTTCAAACCGGTACGTACGAATTAATTGCGGAGAATGTACTAAAGGACGTGTTAGAAGTCCGGTGTATTTGACTAAGTAAGTATACAGTACAGTACTTTGGACAAAAAATTGTTGGGTACTTTTAAAAATAATTCTAAAGTCCTTAAAGGCTTTAAACGGCGGGAAGGCGACCAGTCTGGGACGAGCATTACGGGGCCGTGCGGATGGCGGAGCGCGGCCCATCAACTGACATTTATACTAATATTAATATGATTTAGGAAAAATGAAAATTGTATCAGCCTAGGGTAATTTAGGAACAGTCACAGGCTGTAGACTACTACTGACTCAAATGAAGGGACCCAAGTACAAGAAAACACGTAGTAATTTTTATAATTGAATGGTTAGGAAATATTTCTACCATGAGTACGAACATTGGGCAAAGGGCCCAGTCTTTTGTATGCTCACCCTTTTAGTAAATAGAGCATGTAAATAATATATACAATGTTAAATGTAAGGCCGTATTAATATTTAGAGTATTTTTATTACATTCTCTTTATGAAAAGCATAATGAACACTTGAATGATGAAAAACATTAATATTACTTCGGAAATCAGTGATGTTTTCATACCAATAAGTAGAGAGTTCCATTTTATTAGTTCAAACAAAATGCAAATAGCTGTGAAAACAATTTTGGTGTACAATAAAGTATCTAGTAGTACCTACTATAAGTATATCTATACTGCTGGTCGAATGTGTAACAGTAACTGCAATACAATTAGTTCTATTACATAGTGTATTTACAGAAAGTGCCGTTCACTTGGGTATAATAACTGTCCTATTACGTTAGAACACTATGAGCGATATCTTAAGGGCAATAAAATGGGACGTGTCCAAACTAAATGTAGTGTAGCGGCCATTTTACTTTACCATCACGTGTGATTATGCCACATTTCTGCCAGATAATGTGTAAAAGATAAAAAACGAGTAGAGGCAATGGTATTACTTTTATTGTGTCTGTTGTTTTTTGTAACAAAGTTTCAAGAAGTACGTAGCCTGGTTTGAGTAACATAGGTATTGCTAAGTAATTAATCAAATGAAGACAAAGTTCTGACTATAAAATATTTGATTGATGATCTTACAACGTTTTTTCTCAACTTTAGTCCAAGCAGAAACAAAGACAGACTCAGCCGATCGACTGATTATGTTGATACGTCTAGGATAGTCTTTAGTATACAAGCTAGTCATTTAGTTGTCATGGTAATTATTATAAGGTTTCTTGTATTTTGAACTATTTGTATATATTATAATATACATAAGTTTATTTTATTTCTCTGCATATATGTGTATTAGTATGTACCTATTTATGTTAACAAAATGGTTTTTTTTTTTTTTGTGCTCTTTCACAATGCTGTGCTGTTTGACCCAAAGTTTGACTGGTAGAGAATGCCTTGTGGCATTAAGTCCGCCTATTTACCACTATTGTACATGAAGTTCAAATAAATAAAGATAGTCTTCGTCTTGATTTATCCCGAAATATTCGTGAAATCAATTCTTCCAACCATCACAAAAACAGAATGAAATGAAACTGAGAACCTGAATGTCATGTCAAATATGGAAACAGTTTTTCAGTCATTCATTGCAATTTCCTCAGCCTCTCATTACTTTATCTAAAAATGATTTCGCACAAGTAAAAAGTCTGGCGTCCCACAAAAAATTAACACAAAAGAATGGATAGCAACAGCTAAACAGCACCTTCGTCGAATGATTGCGACCGTTGCCTCACAAACTAGACAGTTACAACAGGTTGTTTTGGAACTAAAATAAAATTAAAACAAACCCTAAACCAGATTGCATTGCGAACACAAAAAGACTGCGTTAATACGAATAGTTGGTACAGTCGCGAGCATCAATATGTATTGGCTTAGCCACTTTTAAAGTTGATTTTTGATTTCATATTGTTAAGGAGTTAGTATTTTGTAACCCATATTATCTTTATGTTAAAAATCGGCCAAGTGCAAGTCAGACTCGCGCATGAAGGGAATTTTTAATTTATTTTTTATTATTTGTAGTTATAGTGGCAACAGAAATACATATTCCATGAAAATTTCAACTGTCTACCTATTACGGATCATGAGATACTGCCCGCTGACAGACAAACGGACGGACGGACAACGGTGGCTTAGTAATAGGGTCCCGTTGCTTACCCTTCGGGTACGGAACCCTAAAAATGACGGCGCGGCTGCCTAGTGTGTGTTCGAAATTATTCTCTTCCCTAAACGGCTCGATAGATTTTTTTTGTTTACGTAAGTGTTCACCTGGATGATTCTTTAGTTAAGTTTATGTAGATACAGATAGTTTTTATAATTGGACCCTGGTAGGTGGCGCTGCTGTCGATACGAGTCGAAGATCTGGTTACGATATGGGTCTTATCTCGAAGTAGTAATCGTTATACCACGAGAAAGTTTTTGAAGGGAGTTGTTCCGGGTCTGGCTGTTTGTGTATATGAGTTTAAATGTTTGTAAACGCACCCACGATACAGGAGAAATCCCTGGAGTATGGAAAGGTCCTTTTTTTAATACTTTTTGGTGCTCGTGACTGTACTATAGTTGTAGTAAGATAGTGTAAATAAGTAGTTGCAATTTTTGAGCTGCATTTCTTAACTTATGAATTTACGATTGATGTAACGTTTGCAATCTTTCGAAGCGTAATTGTTTTATTTGGATTTAGTTACAGGATTTTATTTGCAATTATTGCATGACGTAATTGATAAAATTTATGATTGCATTATGTATTTAACTTACATACTTATGGTTTCAAGAACTACGAAACCGACTAGGAATTAAGTTTATTAAAACGATACTGATTAATAAGCTAAAGTAATTTTTGTAATTCTAAATAAAAACACATTGAATATACAATCCTGGTAATTCTCAACTATTGTTTTCATGCGCGCCATTATCATGACAGTTTCCCATGGCAAACGGCATTTCCATATTGTTCTACGATTATTTGAATTCAAGGAAACGCATATTAGTATACATAGAGGTTACATGTATGGAGACAATGCATGTCAGTTACGCTCCTTTTCCTCTAGATTGGCTAACTTTGTGTAAGTAACCATATCCGTAACTACTTTTTATTACGGTGAGAAAACTGAGACACGAATAAAACACTTTGTTCCTACTTGGTTCAATCAAACTGACATTGTATGTTTTAAAATAATTATATATTTAGTACTAGATATACTAAACCGGATAGTGGTGTTTAGTCATTTATCTAGTTGAACTTTAAACTTCGATAAAGAATTTCACAGATATGTGCTAAAACCGGTGCCAAAATTCCAAATCCACATGAATTTATCTACAATGACCACTATATTATTATGTTGCTTTTTCACACCTGCCATAATTTATTTTCACAAACATCTTGCGATACCTTAATAATGCTTATTAAGTAAACATGAAAAAAACCAAGTGATTTCCGCATAGTTCTTATTTATATGAGCATTTTCATATTCCTTCAGATGTGCCAGTATCGTCCCACGTATCTAAACAACCCTAATACAAGCATTTCTCTTATTCAGTTAACTTGTTAAATTACCCAATACATTTAGTGGAGACAAAAGGAACTTCCTACACCAACAAAACATTATCTTTTTAGTGTTGTTTCAACATTGTACAAGTTTCACCACTGCATCTATCTCGGGGACATCGTGTTTTCATTTCTTTAACTACATAAACTGTAAATTGTGAAATATAAGTACATTTTTGTCCAGTCAACGGTGTCGACTGGACAAAAATGATGTCGTTTGAATCCAAGGCTGCTTTTTATTTATTAATGTTTTAGCTTTATTTTTCATTTTCTAAAGTATTGCGTCTGTTTGTTCAGCTTTAGGCCCAAAGGCCATCTAATCGACGACGAGTGTAGTGGAGGGGTGATATATCCAGGATTCGACCAACCACAAAAGAGATGAGAGACGCTATGTGGATTTTAACCAATGCGGTTGGTCGGTTTACGCATGTCTGCTCTCCGATCCATTCATCCCCGCTTTGGTGGAGTTTGGGATTCAGGAACAGTTGCAAGCTATGCGTGAAGGTACAATTCCGGAGGCAGCTGCAAATGGAAACCGCAGTATCGAAGACAACCAATCACAATGAAAGACCACGGCGAAACGGCTGGTAAAAATCTATGAAAACGGCAACAGGTGGCAATGTGGCCATTAGGGATTGCACTCCAGCAAAGTTGGATCCCTCAAAACAGCTGGATCCAACGTAATTGTACGCCCTGCAGATCCTGCAACATCTAATCGACTGAATTAGTCCAAATTCATTAGCCGCCTTTGTTTCACTAAGCAGCGAGTTGTAGAGTATCTGCACTGGCACTGGTACACAGTACTACCAAATATTAATATTTGTTGTTGGACTTTTAACAAAGCTAGATTGCGATACCTAGTCCCTATCTACGGAAGCGTTTTCATAGATTCACAGAATGGTACCTTATCTCCTTCCTGTTCTCACACAACGTTTCCGTCATTAAGACCAAATCAACATTATCATCTTCGTCATTCTCTTGCCCAAGGATAACAATTTATTTGTCGTCGGCGGAGCATATAATAAATAGGTAAGTAATTTACTGCTGCTACTGCCTGCTGAAATCCAGTCGATTTAAAAACGTACAGTTCAGCCATGGCAACTCATGTCCGGCACGCGTAGCACGACCACCGTAGAAACGGGTTTATTTGACTGAAGAATCGGCAAAATGACAGATTGTGAAAAGAAATCTGTCAGTTTGTCGACAAAATGTGTCATTTTGTCGATCCACCAGTTGGTGGATGCTACCGAAAGCGGAAAAATTGTAGTTCAGTTCTGGGCCGACACAATTAAGATTGCCATCGACACGCTAAGAAGAAGTGTACTTTACTTCATTATTATTATTTACTTTACTATTTAGTTAGTTACTTTAAGTTGTATTAATTTATAAATGTTGGTATATAATATTGTTATGAAATAAAGTAAGTACGTCGTTATTACATTAGGACCTTGACAGATATGGATCAAACTTTAAAGAAACAATTAAAGACCTGCATAATAATAAGTACTGCCCTTTTGTTGTTATTTTAGTTCTGATGTTGCAGTTCCTTTTCTCTTTAGTTTTGACCTTTATTCTCATTGATATAAGGTTTATTTCAAAGGTAAAATAACGTTGAAAGGATTGTAGATCATGAATTCATGAGACCCAGTTTCACGACTGAACGTGAAGGTTGAATTAGCTTTTTTCATTAACAAGTCCATAGTGCAAAGTGTTTGTACAAATCGTACATTAGAGGTTTTGCTACAACACGTAATCCTATGTAACTTTTTGCGTTACCGTCTTAACTTAACTTCCACGTCAATTATATAATGTTATTTTGCTAAGTAATTGTTCGAAAAAAGACTTAAACTTGAGTCGTATTTAGAATAAATCGAAGTACCTATAGGAACCTTTTCCCACATATGTTGGGGTCGGCTTCCAGTCTAACCGGATGCAGCTGAATACCAGTATTTTACATGGACTGACTGCTTAATATCTGACCTCCACAACCCGGTTAGTACTGGGTAAACGGAGCGGAACTCCTTGGAAAGACTGGTTGTCAGACTTTTGGGCCACTGACTAGCTCTATCGACTGACAAATATCTACAAATGACAGCCAGGACCAACGGCTTAACTTGCTTTCCGAACCCAAGTAACACTGTTTGTCTGTTTGTTTAATAACTTTTTATACCTTAACAGCACAACGGAATCGGATGAGATTAGTACAGGGATAGACCATGAAGGACCAGAGAAATATAAAACGTATAACTATGGTCTTCTTCTTAGCGTGGTGATCTAAATTGTGTCGGCCCAGAACTGAGCCACTGTTTGGCGCTTTCAGTAGCGTCCTTCAGTGCCTTTAATTAACCAACAAGAGAGCACGAATAACACGATGCCCTGTCTTTTGTGGAACAGCACCCAAACAACATCGTACTCCAGGGCAGAGTCATTAATGAGTCTCTACCTGAGTAGATTTTCCTTGCTGTGACAGACCTGTGTCCGGAGTCTACTTAAAGACTTGCCAGGACAGGTCAGCCATGGCAACTCATGGAAATTTTCAGCAGGTGTAACGAAAGGATTAATTAAGGATGTACCAAAATAACGATGGTTAGGACATGGGACTCTTATTATACGATAATCTCTCCGCACACCGGTAAAGTTGCAGGAAAAACCCTAGCCATTTATAATGACTCCGTACACCTGCCTTAGTCTAACCATTTATTTTAGCTACAACTCTGTGAGTATCAGAAAGGGCAATTCTCTGTGTAAAGTTTCCTATTATACTGTGCTCAGCTCAGTGGTACATTAGGTAATGGCCGATCTAATCGATAAATGCGCTGGCTTTGTATGGCATTAAATGCGCGACGGGCCGTTATAGTCATTGCCTTTGCTAAGAAAGTGCGAGAACAATGTCTACTTTATGTTTTGTTTATGGATTTATAACCCATTTTGATTAACCATTATACGGCTTAACCCTTATAATATATGGGTTAACTAACCATTACAATATTGCTGCAGGTGCTGAAAACCTCGAACGGCGCAAATACAATATTTTAATTGGTAGTTATGTGTTTGAGCAGTTTGGGGTTGAAACAGTAGGGTCATGGGGTCCGAGTGCACACCTAGTATTTCGGGAAATCGCCAAGTGGTTGGTCGACTCTTCACGTGACCAGAGGGCGGGCCTATTTTTTGGCCAAAGAATCAGCCTTGCCATCCAACTTGGCAATGCTGCTAGCCTTCTGGGCACTTTTCCTGTTGACAGCGATGTGGATGAATTTTTTGACGCCCTGTAACCGTTTTGATACTTGTACATATTGTTTTTACTATTATGGATTTGTAGTTTGTACATAATGTAAATGTTCATAATAAAAATTGTAATACCAACAACAATAAAGGAGACAAAGTACCGAGCGCGGGCCAACCTCACTTTCTTGCATATTTTTTATGTAAAAAAATTAACTCTGTGCGTGTACCGGTTGCTACCCTGATTAACCCTATTATACGGGTTAACCTTTTCTCTAGGGTGTTTCACGTAACCTTAAAAAATAACCCGATTAGAACCCCCCCTATACGGGTAACCTTTTCGGTCCCCGCCTAATTGTCTAAAAGTTTTTGCACGCGACTGTTCATGCATGCATAAAACCAGAAAAAAACCAACATTCTTTTTAAAACAGCAAAAAATATTTTCAACCGCATTTGGCTAGACTTTAGATACAGGTTATACAGCTTAACCGACAAAAACGCTAGATGGATAGATTGACGCAGTATCTATTCAAAATCATATACAATTACAAGTATGACACACTGTGGTTTTCCAGAGGGTTTTTTGTTAACTCACTCACACCTGCGTTGTTGTTTACGTGTTTTTTGTTCACAATATTGTGGAGTTTAAATTTACCACCTAGTAAGTTTTTCTTTTGTTCCAGGGACATTGCAGTAGCTGTCTTTTTATTAAAATTCGGTTTATTATGTAGTTGTACACATAGAATAGAAATTTAATGGTGTAAATCGTGGTTAGGTAAATAATAGATAGGTAAATACGTGGGTCTCATCATGAATTCACGAAGTGGTTCATATTTAGGTAAATATTTAGTACGGTATTAATTTTAATAAGGTAGATACTTGGGATGACACAAAATGGTAGGTAATTGGTTATTGGTGGTTAATTCTTTTGAGATAAGAAAGAAAAAAACTCAAGCAATTATTTAATGGACCTGGTTTTTACTTTATTGGTTTCCAAGGTACATATTTTAAACGTTGCTCTAAGATAACGAATGAAAAGATAAGTTTTATACTTTAGAGATTTTACGAGTTACGGCATTTCGTACAAACTTTCATTCAAGTCCTTTTTTTCTAATCAGTCTAATTTAGCTTTAACACTATTTATCGAAAATTTACACTGATAACTTTTTAGACTTATGTATCTTGTTTATGGGTATGAAGTTTCATGAAAATCGGTTCAGTCATTTCGAAAACAAAGGACTTGAAAGTTTGTATGAAATGACGTAAGTCGTAAACCTTCCACTATTCACGATGTAACTGCCAACTGGCTACAATTCTAAATATTATATCATAGCAATTCACAACAGGTAGTGATCATTTTAACCGAGATAGACACGCAAAAACCACGTTATAACCTTGAACCTTGTCTCTGTGTATGATGCATGATAGAAACGTTCAAACGTCACTTGTGACTTAATGATACACTATAAAATGGCTTCTCGTTTGTACGTAGTTAATGGAGGCAAGACACGAAGGTGTGTTTCTCGAGATACAGTGGAAATAGACGTCTTTAATTTACCAGTAGTACTTAACTTGACGACACGGTTGGCGTAATGGCTGAGCGATCGTCTGCTGCGTAGCGTGTCGCGAGTTCGATCCCCGCACGGAAGAAATATTTGTATGATCTGCAAGTAGTTGTTCCGGGTCTGGGTGTTTGTGAGTTTCTATGTTTGTAAACGCACCCACGATACAGGAAGAAATTCCTAGTGTGGCGCAACGTTTTTAACTTAATTCTTCTGGCTTAGGTATTTATTTATGGACGTCGTGTATGCAACTTATTATGTCATACAAATAAACTTTCCACAATAACTTCTCTAAATGCCAGTGAAAACCGGACTTAAATTAGTTGCAAAGGTTAAAAGAGCAATGCACTCAGACAGATTTTAAATTAGGTTTCTCTTTTTGTCACTATTTTATTTTTAATATAAATTTGTATTTAATGATAGCCTGGCGGTTGACAGAAGAGAATCGAAGAAAAAATCGTGTTGCGCCGACCCCAAGTAACATGGGACAAGGGCAGGAAGATGATATCTTTTTGCACTAGATAAGCTGTTCGTCTACTGTCCAAATTTTCAATCCATGTTTATATGTAACCAAACTACACCTAGTAATACTTAGTACCTAAGTACTACAAGTATACAAGTGCAACTTTCAAATTGATGAACGAACAAACTAATCACTACAATCACAATCAAACCAATATGTAAGTAGCATGTTTAATTGAAGTTTAATATCTATCGAGTCCGCACGGTGAACGAACCCTTTGCCTTGAAAAGTGAGAGTCAAATGCACGTGCACTTAATAAGGTCGCCGGTTATGCACATAAATTCGCTATTTGCCGATTTTAAATGGATTTTTCTTGTTAATTTGGGAAATGTAGCTATAATAAGATCCCATTTAAATAGATGGACAAATTAAACAGATCTTTGACAGTCGTTATAGTTAGTCAGTGGCCCGAAGTCAATAAATATGAATGTCAGTGAACAGCCTGCCTAGCCCTGTCCCAACTATGTTAGGGTCGTCTTCAAGCCTTATTAGACGCAGCTGAACTGAATAACAGTGTTTTACATGAAGTGATTATACGGGGTCTCCCTTGTTTGACCGAAAGGCATTAGACAAATTTTCACTTCCCAAAAAATTTTTCGCGTAATTTCATTTGCCAAATTATTACTAAGCAAAAAATCTATTCACATAAAATTGTAACGCAAACCTAATGTTTGGGAAGTGAACGTTTAAACTATAACTTGTTTACCAACAAGTACTTTTAACATTTTTTATTTAGTCAAATATTTCAGTTGGAATAACAGTTTTTACGCAAAATCAAATAAGACAAATTCTAAACAGGATATAATAATATGAATATTAACTATTCTTTTTTTTAGTTAGTAGCGTTTTTTCCATATTTTTTTTTCTATATAATTAAGTCGTTCCTGGAGGTCACAGTTTTAACCTAACCTAACCATTTTTTTTTAATAAGTAATTATCCTAATCTAAATACTTAGTTCAGTTCCGGGTAACCTACTAAAAACAATCTTTTTTCTATTAATGAAAGTCGTTTCTGGCACTCGCCGGCCGCTGCCGCGGCACCGCTCGCTACGCTCGCTCGGCTCGTGCGTAGGGGGTCACAGTTTTAACCTAACCTAACCTACCCTTTTTTGCCTTAATATTTTTTGTCTTAACAAATCATTTCACCGAACGTTTGTTGTCTGAAGATTGTTTGCTGTAATAAATCATTTGAGTAAACACCAAATGCCATAGTGACATTATACTTGGTAATATTTTGCCAAGTAAAAATTTGACCAAATAAAAATATGCGTACTAAAATCATTCGAAATATTGCAATGGTATAAAAAAAAGTTGCTAAAATTTGTTTGGGTAATGAAATTTGGTCAAAATCTTTTCGGCAAAACGGCAGGCTCCCGATTATACGAGTTCCACAATCGTTGCTGGGTTCTTGGTAAGACTGGTTAGCAGACTTTCCGGGTTCTTACTACCCGTAACGACTGCCTAAGATCTATGAATGATAGCCGGGACCAAAACGTTCACGTGCTCTCCGAGACCCGGTGAAAAAAAAATGTATGTCAGTATGGTTCTATTATAGTTCAAGTAGGAACTTTAACAAAGATGACAGACGCTAGCACATCAAGCTACTATAATCTGTCAAATTTCTTTAATAGATTTTCAACTATATCGCTAAAGCATTAGGTTCAAGGTTGATTGGTAAAATTTGACAGTTTCGGGTAGCTTGATGTGCTGGCGTCTGTATAATAAACAAAAATGTTTACTTTACATCCTCCGTAGGTTCTACGGGTAATTTTCCGACCATTAAAAGTAACTACGTCATTTAAATTTTGCCACAAATGTTTCCATTTAGAATCTAAACAATCTTTTCTTGTTTGTAAACAAGTGCTATCAGCATCCGAGGTCATATACTAGTACTACTAGTACTAGGATATAGGACAAGTTTCAGATGCAATTTACGATTAAATTGAAATAACATTTAATTTCTACGATAATATCAAATCATCAAAAACATTTGTCGCTCTAACTGTACCTAGTAAGCCCAGTTTAGTGACAAGTCCTAGAAACGGAAGGCCGAGTAAGTACAGACAGGTAACAAATTCAAAGGGGCAATTATGATTTATTTCTAATGTAGGAAGTTACATTGAAACGTTCCACTTATTATCGTGTAACAGTTGTCGACTGTATATACAGCTTCTAATTTGCAGTTGCATTATGCAAAGTAGTTCATAGTAATAAATCTACATGTGCCAATTACGTTACCCGCGCGACTGTACTGCCCACTGTAATACATTTTGTTTTATTATAATTTTGTGTGCTATTATTAATCTAGATTTTATAATTGTGATTGCTAAATCTACTTTCTATTTTGAACCTCGTTGTAACTAATAAGTATGTGCTCTATAACCTTCATAGTTATGCAGTTTTCGAAGGTTTTTACATTTTTGTAGATAGTAGAGCGCCATGACGACCTATTCAAAGCGAGCCTCTCCCAACCGGTTGGATCAATCAATCTACTGCTTTAGTTGTGACCGGGTATTTAAGAGCAAATTCGGTCTGGCCAGTCATATGAGCCTCACACGCAAGGAAATAGCATTAAAGGGTCGCCATTATATAGTAATACAGTTAAGAATAAGTAATGACTGGAGAAATACCAATTTTCCGCTTACATAGTTTTATCATAAGTTTTCTGAGCTGCTATCGCTATTTTATGTGGGTACATAATGTGTTGTATTAGTTTATACTTAACATAACACAATCAGGCCTGTTTTTTCATTTAAGGGTTATGGCAGAGGCCTATCCAGGAAGTAAACGGGAAAATGTTTTTTTTTAATTAAAATTTTAGCAAAGAACTGACGTTTTGATAATTGCTTACTTACATTATCATTGTTGAGGAATGTTTTATTTTATTTATTTATTCCGATGAACCAACAATTATACGTTATGTATTACAAAATACTAGAATATAAGGAGTTATATAAATGTGCAACCAACACCGTTCTCCACAGATACACAAAAAGCCAAAGCCAATGTTGATGAAGTAAAAGTCGGACAGAATATATGCATGCATTGCATGTAAAAAAAAAACAACGCATAAATTATAGCTACCTACTACAAAGAAACACTAAACATATACAAAATATCAGATATCAAAATACATAATTATGTTGGGCCTAAAGCCTGTGTCAAGGAGATAGGTACTTATAAAAATCATAAGTTTTCCTTGGAGTTGATTATAACAATCTCAGAACAATGTATAATTTCTCTATTATTGTGTAAGTATATGTTGCAAAAATAAATATGAATAATGGATGGAATCAAGCAAGTTAAATATTTTGTGGTCATGTAAGCTTTTAAGGTAATATTTACTGTGCGTCATATTTAAGTAGATAGGTATCTTACTTTAGATACTTTACAAATTCTACGAAAGACCACAGACATGCCTTGTTCGGTGGAGGAAATAGAAATATTTCGAGTGCCAAACATCCGATATCCATGTATGGGTTATGTACAAGGTAAACCACTTTTATGATTTAATTTTTAATACTTAGATTTTATTCACATCAGACATTATATTAAATGACTAAATGCTGCAGTTTGTGGAGGCTGAATTGGCAGACCAGGAAGGATAATTATTACGCCTGTAATCCCCGAGGGGTTTAGCAGAAGTGTACCGAATAGTATGTACACCCATATTTCGCAAAAAAAAAACCAATAAAAAAAAAAACATAAAATAACTAAAGTAAACAATATAATTATTGTATAGAGGATCATGGGCGGGAACCATTATGTGTGGGAAATGATATACAAATTAAGAAGAAGACCCACAGTGAAAAAGATGGAAATAGTCTTACTTCAAGTGTCAAGGAAAAATCAAATAATACACGCTAAAAGGTAAAATCTTTTTGAATTTTCGGTAAAAATATAAAACACGTAATTCAGGATTCTTAAAACTTCGATCCCAAAAGGAGTAAAATAGGGCATAAATGTTTGAATGGGAAAATCTGCGACGAAGTACTTCTACTAACACAAACTCCTGGCAGTGAACTACAGTTAAGTGGCCTATTTGGAAAGCTCTAAATCGATTGCGTACTCAAGTAGGCCGCTGCAAACATAATCCAAAATGGGGGATTATTGGTCCTTCCAACACCGAGTGCGAGTGCAGCGCTCCGGATCAAAATATACCCCACCTACTGGAGTGTCCAAGGTGTCCGTTTACCTGCACTTTCGATGACCTGGTGGCATACCATGACGTCTTAAAGCAGGAGTAATTCCAGTGTGGGAAAGAGACAGAGCTATACAGGTCGTCTAGCGCCATCTCATCGTCATCCGCCCCCTGAATAGCGCAGCTACCGCTGCAATAAACGTGGCCACCTACCCGGACTGTCTAACATGGAAGTAACATTGATACGAGAAGAAGAAGAAGAGTAAGACATAACATCGAAATGAGTACAATACCTAATGAAGATCATGAGGATATGATGTTTTTACTGTTTGACGTAGACACGCTAGACATGAGTTAGCTTTGAGGATTAACGGCTGCTATTCAACGGACGAAGGAAAAACCCAAATTCATACATTGGTTTTTGGCTGGTGTTTTTTTTATCAATATTTTTATGATGCTTTTTTGTGGCTAGGTAGTTTGATAAGTTCATCTTATCTCATCATCTTCTATACAATAAATAAAATTGAAGTGTCTGTTTGTAATATTAAAATAACAGCTTTTTACTGAATGCGTATGAAAATAATTATTGCACTTATAACAAAATACATTTTTTACAATTTTTGACAGTCTGTTTGTTTCGGCTTATCTCCGAAACGGCTGGAACGATTTTGACGGGATTTTTACTGGCAGACAGATGATGTCATAAAGAGTAACTAAGGCTACTTTTATTTTATAATAAGAATAAGAGTTTGGAGGGGTTTTAATTTTTTGAACTCAAAAAATTAAAGATCTTGGTTACAATATTCGATTAAAAAAGGGAAGTCATAATTATTTTTTTATAATAATTTCACGCGAACGAAGGTCGCGGGCAGCAGCTAGTAAGTTTCTATTAATTTAATTCTAAGTTAAATTACCTATGAAGAGCACAGTCAATATTCAAAAGCGATTTCCTCGTGAGATATCATCATCATCTGCCTAGCCTTTTCCCAACTACATTGGGGTCGGCTTCTAGTCTAACCGGAAACAGCTGAAAACAGGTATTTTCATGGAGCGACTGCCTATCTGACCTCCACAATCCAGTTAGTACTGGGTTATACGATACCCCTTGGTAAGACTGGTTGTCAGACTTTTGGGCCACTGACTACTTAACACTGTCAAAGATCTACATTTGACAGCCGGGACCAAGGGCTTAACGTGCATTCCGAGGCATGGAGGAAACTCGGTATGTAATGGGTGGTCACCCATCCACAGACCAACCTAGGCAAGCGCGGCTTAACATAAATATCGATCCGAGCGGCTGTTATTATTTAGCCACGAGTTCCTCTATCCCGCTTCCTCGTGAGATAACGATTATAAATTAAAAATCCTAGTCTAATACAAATTGAGGCACTGAACATGTTCATTCAGGCATATAAGTCAAGGCTAATACAGAAAGTTCAATCAGGGTTATACGGAAATCTAGTTTTGAGCATGTTTTCTAGTTTTGAGCTTGTTCTTTTAAAGAAATTGTGATGTGTATTAATGAGAATTAGTCATTATCATCTTTTTCTCGTTTCCATACAAACATTAATATACCTAAGTACTTGACTTATCAAGAATATAAAAAAAACGTAGGAAAATACAAATACCGCTGTATTTCGCATATACTATGTATATAGGCGAAGTATAGCGGTCTTTGAAACAAGTACTTAACCTATTTACTTATATACTTGTTTTTCTTAAAAAAAAGGAATAAGAATATTACATATTCAGGATAAGACCCTTTTTTACCCAATTTTATCGTATCTACTAAGTTCATAGATGGAAGCGGCACTGCTAGCTATGAACTTTGTTGCACTCCTGGAGGTCAAGAAAGTTCATAGCTAGGAATTTTTGTACCGGATTAATCAAACAGCCATTATCGCAATGATTGACAAGATCTCTTTGTGTCTCAAAATGCGGTCGGGTATTCAGCGTAACATCTTATAACCGGATAAACTAGCTCCTCCACACTGCACCTAACGTAGATAATAAATTAATAACAGACCGATCTTCGAACTCCCAACAAAGTTGTTTTATTTTACTTACGGATCCCATGAATAGTATCATCATCTGCCTAGCCTTTTCACAACTATTTTGGGATCGGTTTCTAGTCTTACCGGATGCAGCTGAATACCAGTATTTTACATGGAGCGACAGCCCATCTGACCTCTACAACAAAGTTAGAACTGGGTAATACGATACCCCTTACCTTAGTAAGATTGGTTGTCTGACTTTCGGGTCACTGACTACCTGTAACGACTGTCAAAGATCAACAAATGACAGACGGGATGAACGGCTTCACTTGCTTTCCGAGGCACGGAGGAAACTCGGTATGTAATGGGTGGTCACTCATCCACGGACCAACCTAGTCAAGCGCGGCCTGTTATTAATTAGCCACGAGTTCCTCAGAATCCCATGAATGGTAGAAACCATTTAAGATGCAAGTAGGTAATTCAAGTCGACTTTCAATGAAGTAGATTTACGTCGTCCTAGTTACGAACCTATTTGTGCACGGACTGAATCTTTGAGTGCATTTTGCTCTTACCGTTTAACATAACGGTACTAATTAATATTCCAGCGAAATAATTGTGAGTACCGAAATCCGAAGAACCGTTCTTAAAACATATAGCTGATGAAAGATGCCTTTTAAATCTGAACTAGCTGTTTAGATTAGTGGCTATACCTACTGTGGAGTACAAGTAGATACCTACAGTTGTCAGTTGCCTGTTCTGATGCATCAGATGTGATTTGAAGTTGATCCGAAAATAGCAAAGAGCTAAAACAATGATGAAGAAATAGGTGCACAAAAAAGTATCTATGAACCAGTAAAATAATCGTATACCTACTACAAGAATGTACGTACTTTTTAGGGTTCCGTAGGCGCGAATGGCAAAAAATGGAACCCTGTCATGTCTGTCTGTCCGTCCGTATTTCTTATTACTACTTTTTTTTCTTACCCTACTACGAAAAACAAATTTAGTTTTGCTGTTGAATGTAGATAATACAATACAACATGAATGAGCCTTCAAAATATTTTTATTATATTGTTTGGTGCTAAGGAACCCTGTTCCCGTGTGAGTAGGTACGACGCGCACTTGGGTCGGTTTTTCTTCTTAATAATTAACTGTTTTCAGTACTTATTGGTAATTATAAAACGGATGTAACGTGTAAGTACGTCATACGTTCGCTGTAATAAGCTGCAAACAATTTAATTTATGTTTTTAAGAAACACGCTAGCTGAATTTATTAGTGCTTACAATTTTTTTCATACAAAACTGTCTGTCATGTTATTTTGTTAATTAAAAACTAATTTTACTGTAGAAGTTTATGTAAGTACTAAGTATGATTAATTGCTCCATTAGGACCACCCCGTCGAGAATAATGGGTGCCTATGTTTCCAGTCCCAAAAAGTACTTTCAGTGATGTTGGTTTCAGCATCTAGTATCTACTACTACTACTCTAGAATTGTAATAACAATACCTAAGTACAAGGAGTTCGAAAAACTGTAATATGAAGACTTTTTGTCGTTATCTAGGAAATAACAAAAAACATCACATTTTAGAAATTACTACCTTTGCGAATTTGAGGGTTAAATTACCCTCTGAAGGAGGTAATGCTGGCGTAGGGAAACATTTGATATAGACGATGTCATAATATATTTTAATATTGTATGTGTTTTAATTTTGTGTAAAATAAAGAATAAGAATAAAAACATCCTGTTTCAGTTAGGTTTGAAATTTGTCAACAGAAAATAAACACAAAAATAACAAACCTTCTATCCTGATTTCCTTTCCGAACCACATCACACACTTACTAAAATAATTTGAACAATTTTACTGTAAATCGTCATCTTTCTAGAACAACGAATTTTCCCGCCACTAATTTTCACAGATAAACAAAACACGGTTTCGAAATTCGAATCTTTTATTTTTTATGCCGGGCCGGTGCGTTCCGTTTCGCGTTCGATTAACGAATGCAGCCAACATTTTCCTTTGGCGAAGGCGCGCGCCGAACAGCCACTCACCTTGATTTTCCTGAACGCAGATGTATTTAGGTCGTAAGGTGTAATTTAACTTATCAAATTGCAGTTTATAGCAGGTTTGTGTTACCTTTGCGCAATGTTGTCTCAATGCAAAGTAGAAGACAGGAATATGATAGGACTTACGAGATTTTTATGTAGCTAGATCAGAAAAATTATGTGCAATAATCATAATTTGAAAGACAATTCATTTGTTTCTGTTTAATATTTCAAGGTTGATCTCTGATTTAGCTCAAATAGTGAGGAAGGAAGTGAAACATAAACAATTATAACAAAAAATGCATTTTGATAATATCTAACGTAAAATAATGCTGCTTATCTATTAATAAACTTACGATGAATCAAGTTTCCGTGTATATTTTATTTATTTTTACAACCAGTTGAAAATGGTACGAGGTCGTTATGTATTACATCTTTTTCATCATAGTGTTACAGCTACTGTTTCAGCAAAATATTTAATTTATACAGTGTGTTTGGCTACCGGTTACTGATACTTTAAGGGCTATACACTCATTTCTATTGACAAATACACGTTTATAAATACTGCTAACCCCACACCCCGCAAATGGCAGCCATTTTGTTTTTTTAATCGGCTGATCTAGGGTATGTAAAATATATAATATAATATTAGTATAGATAAAATACATTAATAAATTAAAATAAACTAAAGTAACTAACTAACTAACTAACTTAAAAAATGGCGTCAAAAAACTCCTCCTCAACGCTGTCAACTGGTAATGTACCCAAGAGACTGGCGGCGTTGCCACGTTGTATGGCAACGCTAAGCCTTTGGCCTAAGTAAAAGCCAGCCCTTGGGTCACGGGAAGTGTCAACTAAGCGATTTGATATTTCCTTAAAAAGGCTGTGAGCACTCGGACCCCACGGTCCTAGAGTTTCAACCCCAAACGGCTCGAAAATATAGTTACCAATAAGGTTACTATATTTACGCCGCTTGAGGTTCTCTGCAGCCGCAGCGGCAGCCCCAGCACAGCACGACGAGCTAGGAAGATGGGATGGCGCAAGTGTATCGACACATGTTGCGTCCCACACTAAGGGCTTACCCATCTTCCATGGAAACAAAGACATGCCGTCCGGTCTCTTGCCATCGTCGCGCACCAAACCATTGGGTTCTAATAAAGCTGGAACGCCGACGGTGACAAGAGCTCGTCGGATGATGTCGTTTAAGTTCGCGTGCCGTGCAAAACGGCCTGCACTTCGACTGCATGACAGGCCGTGGTGTCCAAGGTTGTTGACAACTTCACCACAGTGACAGCTATGAGGAGAACAACATGGAGCGCCTAGGCGTAGAGAAGCAGCGAGGCGGAAAGTAGTGTCGTCGAGTAATGTGCCTATGCTCGACGACGGTAGTGCTTGAAGCCAAAGACCCGACTCCCACTCACCCACAGCCAGCAGACGCGCACGCTCTGCAGTAGTGACAGACGTGTTCAGTAAATTGTTCTGAACTATTCTGCAGAGCGGCTCGTCCCACCGTCTCTGGGAAAATGGATGGTCGGGTTCTTCAGAATTCGGGCAAGCGAGTTTCCAGGCATTGATAGCCTCGGAGAAGCACGGCACGTCAAAATCAATCAGTGTGGAAGCCAGGATATTCCTGATTAATTTCTCAGTGCCGTGGACCGAGGATATAAAAGCCGGTAGACTAATACTAGAAATTTTGCGAAAAATTTTGGGTATGTTCAATGAAATGCTATTAATATCTTGAATCTAAGAGACCTCGTGCAAATGATCTTATGCAAGGGTAAACGCCGAGGCTAACAAATTATTTAACATTTTTGTCCTGAAAAATAAGCAAAAAGAGCCTAAAAAAATAAGAAATTACGAAATTTTACATAAAAATGTCTTCTTTTTACATTGTGCAACGATTGTACACAGTGCAAAATTAATTAATTAATTAGATCAAAAGTATTTGGGTCAACCCACAAAATTTCAAAAGGTTTCAAAATATTGAGACAACACCAATTATTTTAAGAGTTATTGACATTTGAATATAGCCCTGCCCCAGCACATAGACTCTACACTACTCTACAGCCTTTGGACCTTTGGTCCCGGCAATCATTTGTAGATCTTATAGATGTGTCGTGTGTTCGTGGTCAGAGATACGAAATTCTAACAACCAGTGTTACCGAGGGATATGGTGTAACCCAGGAATTGGATCGTGGCGGTTAGATAGGCAATAAGACAGTTGCTTCATGTAAAATACTGGCATTCAGCTGCAAGACTAGAAACCGATCGCCTGCATGAATGGCGCGCGGAGGCACTACGTCGGGGGGAAACTCCGCTGCCGCGGCAAATCAACGCTCAGCGGACAGACCTCCGACGGGATCTCATGGCGACATGGAGACAGCGACTGTCGCAACCCAGTGCAGGGCACGCCACAATAGTGGCGATAAGTCCCCGCTTTGAGGAGTGGCTAGAGAGGCGCCACGGCGCCCTCACCTTCCGCCTGACGCAGGTCCTCACTGGACACGGTTGTTTCGGGAGGTTCCTGCACCGAATCGGGCGGGAGGAAACGCCCGGGTGTTATCATTGTGAGGATCGTCCGGAGGACACGTTGGCGCACACCGTGGAGGTCTGCCCCGCTTGGGCGGAGCTCCGCCGTGTCCTCGTAGCGGCGATCGGTGGCGGTGACCTCTCGCGCCCGGCCCTGGTTCAGGCCATGGTCCGGAGCGAGAGGGAATGGGAAGCCGTCACCTCCTTCTGCGAAGCAGTCATGCTGGCGAAGGAGGTGGCGGGACGTGAGAGAGAGAATCTCACGTCTCTCGCGGGGGACGCCCCGGGCGTCGGGGGCCACGTGGTGGCTCCTGGCCACCGTAGGCGCGGGCCTGTGGACGGTGAGTAATGGGTTAGCTCACCGTCCGTCCGTCTTATGACAACAGGCCGTATCGACGGCGCGTTCGTGTTCCTCGCGCGCCTCAAAGAGATGTGAGCAACCAGGAAGGGGCCCGCAAGGGCCGATGCCTGCCGCCGGGGTTGCGGGACTGTTCGAAAGAGATACCGCGGCCCTGGAACACAAAGGGCAAAGAAGGAACATGAATGGGTTTTAGTCAGTAAAAGTATGACACTCCCTCCCACTCAACCCAGAGCGGGAGGAGTTATTTGATGATTTCCCATCCGTAAAAAAAAAGACTAGAAATCGATCTCAATATAGTTGAAAAAATTAAAGGGATAATGATGCTCCAGTATAAAACCTCCTTTTAAACACATCCTTCAAGCGAACTATCAAGAAGGTTCCTTCCAAAGAGTTTCTTTGATACTTTTACTGTGAAAACGATACCCGCCGTACAACTATGTAATAATCAGTTTTATCTCCTAGTTACTTGTTCATTTCCACACGACGTTACGCTAGGCTGTCGTAAAATACCTAGGTATGCACTAAACGGGGCCGGTAACTTAGCCAAGTATTACGTGTTCCTAATCGAAGCAGGAATTGCTATTACACGGCTTACGTAAGTATCCCTGCTACCTACAGGGTGTTGAGAAAGCGTAATTGTATAATAAGCGAGTATTTATCTGTTTCTGACACATAAATAAACTAGTTTTGTACTTACTTGAGATTTCTATTTTATGAAATTTCTACCTGTTGCCTGCGACTTCATCTGAATACCAACTCAATGGTGCAAGCAGGACGGATTCGAAGCAGACAGATTTAACGACAAATATGACGTAGATAAAATAACTGTCCCTCAGTGGTTTTGATTATGGCTCGGAAGTAAGAAAAGAAAAAAGAAAAGAAGAAGATAAGAAAGAAAGAAGAAAGAAAAGAAGAAGATAAGAAAGAAAGAAGAAAGAAAAGAAGAGAGAGAGGGTAAGAAGTAAGAAATAGTACATTTTGATAAAAGTGGCAAAACTTTGTTATTGCATTCGAGGCGGAATTCACACCCGAGCTGCCAGGCAAGGTTGTTATGGAGCCGAGAATTGCAGTAACAAACCCCTACGTGTATCAAACGACGTTTTTCAATACACTTTCGAGGAAATAAAAAAATATAACGAAAAGTTTTTTTGTCATGAATTATTAGGTTGTGATTTAATTTGGTTTTTTTTCCACGCTTTGCTTTCGCCAGGTTGAAGAAGAAGTTTAAGCAAAGGTATGAAGCCGCTAAACAGCCCAATATGAAAAATATAAAATTCAAATATTTTTGAATTTAGAACACAAATAAATGTTAATTTGTTCATAAAGCCGCGTTGACACGATTAGAGTATGCTGGGACCGAGTGGACTTAAATCATATTTATTTATGATATTCTATTTTTAAACACAATTTAAATATTCAAAAAATATTTACGCCGTAAAGACACAAATCACTTTGTCAAGATTAAAAAAAAAACAATCATAGCATTTGGACTTAGTATAAGTATAGTTATCTGTGAATTTTTTATTTCCGCACGTGTGCGGAAAAATATTAAAAATCCACGCGTGTGAAATATACGGCATGTTGAACACAATCGTAGTGCGAGAAGAACCAGTTTTCGAGAAAATGTATTGAAAAATATTTTAGTGCTGCAACTTCTTCTTTCAAATCTCTGTTCAGCTCTTTTCTTTGTTACCCTGTTTGCGAGTAAGGCCTCCAGCCAAGACGAAAATCTTAATTAAAACTAATGGATGTGAAATTCAAGTATGAACCTTCGCTTAGGGCAACGCTGAAGAAGGACCGCTGAATCGGATCTAGAGTAAATTAGTTATTGATGAAAGCTGTACTCAGCTGTGTCGTTTAAACGGCAGAGCGCGCGCAGGCGACGGCGACCGGAAGGTGCGGCGGGAGCGAGACAAAAACACGCTATGTCTTCATTATATATAATTAAAAAAAATATAATTATAACATTTTTATTGTTTCATAACAATATTACAATAAGATGTGACACTGGATCCTGCACTAGGATACCCTGTGTCGCAGGATCCGGTCTCTATCGACAAATATGGTTGACTGTTAAAAGATATCAAATGCAACGGTTCCAATCATAAAAGATAACTAAAACTAAAAGGTAACTCAGGGTGTGTATTTTACGATGAGTGTTGGTTTGTATAATTATGTTGGTGTGTAGGTTAATACTGAATTGCAAGTAGGTTTCCTGTTTCGTTATAGTTAAGTCCGAGTAACCAATCCTGGACTTCTTTTTTGCACCCAAACTTGGTCATGGGGAGGATTTTTAGCTTTTTATTGACCCTCTCAAACAGATGTGGCCCAATATATGAGAATGCTTTATTCCCAAATTTAAGATTGCAGGAAAGTCTGTTCCAGTTAGGCTTTAACCACTGTGGCAGCTGCAGTTTTATGGAACTTGAGTACCACTGCCATAATAAACAGTTGGCGCACCGTAAGCACTCTAGTCTCTCGATATAACCTATCAGTGGGGTAACGGATTCTTAATCTATGAGAAACTTTTAGGATAGTTCTTTGTGTACGCACGACGGCCATAATTGGCCGTCGTGCGCTAACAAAACCAGTTTAAGCGGATCTCTTATTGTATAGGAAATCTATACAAAGCGAGGCCAGTTATACTAGGAATGTACAGCTTCTTGTGCCGCCCTGTGTACGTTCAGCAGCAATCAGAAACGTTTTTCCAGCTGAGCCCCACGATACTATGCAGTAACTAAGTATAGACTGACATAAGGCTAGGAAGATCATCTTTAGACTATTTTTGTCAGCCATAGATCGAAGTCTTTTAAAAATGAACAGAAGCTTCCTTACTCGTGCAGTAACCGATTCTATCTGCTTTGTCTATGTCAAATGTTGGCCTATGTCAATCCTGTGGTATCTAATGTACCTAACCCGCTCAAAAATAGGGCAGCTGCAGCCACGACCGGGGCCACAGTTGCATTGGTGGACTTTGAGTGCAAGTTTATCAGGGGCATCTGTCTTTTTGCTCACAGAAAAATTAAGAACCTTAGTTTTTTTGACATTTAAGGTGAGCAGGTTGTGAAATCTTAGTGTAGATTCAAATATTCGAAGACTACTGGTGACCTTTCTTTGGAAAGTTTTTATTTTTAATCCTATTTCGATAGTAGTAGTCCTTGGTTCTTTTAGAGATAAATAATTGCATAGAATGCAATTATTGCTCAATTTTATATATTTATATGTGAAATTATTAATTAACTCATTCTAATCTTTGATTTACAGTTATTTATAGACAGCTGAATATAATATTTTGAGCAACTTATACTTTACGATCGAATTAATTAAATATGTAATAAAATGCAATCCAGTTTTTAGCGTTCCGTAGTCTAACAATGGACCATTTTTAATCTGCGTTTTTCTTTTTATTATTTCAATTTATTATCCTTTGCGCTATTCTTACGCATACGCTAAAGTAATTATCATGGAACGAAATACTTTAAAACACTAAGCAATTGCACTAAGCATCGTTATAAATCTATCTATACATATAAAATTCAAAGTCCTGACTGACTGACTGAAATATCAACGCACAGCCCAAACCGCTGCCTGATCCTAAAGACATGAAATTTGGAGGGTGTATTTTTTGTGAAGAGTAGATCCACTAAGAAAGGGTTTTTCGAAATTGCACTCCTAAGAGGGTGAAATGGGGTGTTGAATTTTCTGTGAAACTTTTTATTCTCGGAGTCGATTGACTTGAAAATTTTTATACATACTTTTCAGTTAAAATTATGAGATACGTTTATCACAGTTTTAAAAAAATCATCCTCCAATTTAAAATTCAATGTCTTGACTGGCTGACTGATATATCAATGCACAGCCCAAACCGCTGGCCCTAGAAACATGAAATTTGGAGGGTGTATTCTTTGTAAAGAGTATTCACTAAAAAACAGTATTTTTAAATTCCACCCCTAAGAGGGTAAAATGGGGTGTTGAATTATCTGTGAACCTTCTTTTTATTCTCGTAGTCGATCGACTTGAAAATTTGTATACATACTTTTCAGTTACAATTATTTACCTATTTATTTTTATTTATTTTATTTTAGTACATGGAGGACTTACAGCTAATAAAAACAAACAAAAAAGGAAACCATAATCACCAGAAAGCCAATTACAAATCCTCACGTATAGAATTATTGAATGAATTATTATGAGATACGTTTATCACAGTTTTTCCAAAATCATCCCCTAACAGAGTCAAATAGGGTTCGAAGCTCACGTAGACGGGCGCATGGCGCGCAGTGTAGCTCGGGGCGTGCGGGGCGTGGGGGTATTTACGTATTAGTAAGTAGTTAGGATTATTCTGAGGTAGACGTGTCTGTAAATATAATGTGAAATCCCGATTTTCGCGTTGGCTCGTGATACGTGACATTGATAATAAATATTCTGTAAAAGTATTATGTCTATTAATAGATTCCTAATGAATCATTCGATTGTCGTCACCGGTGTCCAATCTCAAACCAAGGTTTCAATATTACACATATGTAATATAGCTAATTGATATTACTTTGAACTAGTATTATAATATCTGTGTTTAGAACTAATATTTGCAAGTTGTAAGTAAGTAAGTAAGTTATATGTATAAAACACGAGTGTGTCTTTATTACTCAAATAAAGTTAAATACTTACACTTAACTATTCTTTATTATCTATTCAACTTTAAAAGTAAAAACTAATATTACATATATATATCTTACATTTATTTATTTATTTATTTATTTACAACTAATTATAGCAACATTACAGACCAAGTCCAATACGATGCTATAAGACATAAAATAAAACAATATTAAAAAAAAAGTAAAATCACATCCAGTAAAAATATTAATAGCTATAGTTAAACATGACCAAGTTTATAGTTGCATACCTTTTTCAATTTTCATTTGTGACCTTTGAACAAATGTCGGCAGGTTTTGCCCAAATATATCTTCCGATACCGTTATAATATTAATAATACGTGCGGCTCGCGACATAGGGGTAAACTTGAGCAGGTTAGTCCTAGCCGCTGGCACGTCTAGCAGTAAGGGCCGGCGACGCGCTCCCACGCACCCATCCGGCGCGCGCAGCCGCAACGCAGCCAGCACTTCGGGGTGGTGCAGCAACCCTAGCAGTAACCCTTTTATAAATGCGAAAGTTCGGATGGATAGATATTTGTTACTCAATCACGCCAGAACGGCTGAACAGATCTGGATGAAACTTGGCACAGAAATAGATTATAGTCTGGTATAGCACATAGATTACTTATAATCCCAGATGTAAGATCCCGTGGGCAATTCCCGAACTCTACGCAGGCGAAGCCGCGGGCATAAGCTAGTATATAATAAATTACTGCTCTGATATGTAATCCAACCAAAGACTAATAAATTCTCAATAAATCCAACCTATCATTAGTTACCGTCTCATTCATATACACAATTATATTTGAAGATTCTGTATATCCTACTAATATTATAAATGTGAAAGTTTGTATATGTATCTGTTACTCAGCCCCGCAAAAACGGCTTAACGGATTTAGATGAAATTCGGCACATTAATATATTTTAATAACCTGTGTATCGAATTGGATACTGTTTATCTCGTTGAAAGTATGATAATATGTCTTAATTTAATGACCGGTCTTCTTGAAGCGTGTCAGCGACAATTGAGTCAGCGACGAGTTTGGCACTTTCAGTAGCGTCCATCAGCTCCTGTGATGGGCAAACAGCAGGACACGATATCAAGTATCCCACCGTTTGTGGGGCAACTCCACATGTACTCTCCAGGGCAGAGTCATCTATGAATCTTCACCTGAACAGGTTTTCAGGAGCTTAAAGACTTCCAAGTCAGCCATGGTAACTCGTGTCCAGGTGGGAGCTGACAGTTGTCTATGTTTTTATTAAATATTTTATTTTATATTACTCACGCGTTCCAGCTTTATTAGAAAAGCTGGAAAACAATAACATACAACGTGGCAACGCCGCCGCTCTTGGGTACATTACCAGTTGACAGCTTTGAGGAGGAGTTTATTGACGCCATTTTTTAAGTTAGTTACTTTAGGTTATTTTAATTAATTATTGTATTTAATATTTAGCTAATAAATAAAAATTATACTCTCTCTGAATTCATTTCTGAACTCCAGGCAGACAAAGTGACGGTCAGAAGGTAGTATTGTATAGTATGTATTGATATCAGTGTATATTGTGTACCTCCCTAGGTTTGTTAAGAAAGCGGTGCGGGTTTCGTTTCGATCAGTTACAAAACGCGTCGTTGCACAAATAGGCGGAAATTCTTACAATTAACTCGCCTTGTCTTAGAATTATGCGTTTCCTATGCAAACTTACATTGTAAATAATTGTATCTATTGTAATGCAGGTTGTTAAATATGCTAGCGTGCAGAAGGAAACAGTTTATAGCGTCGGTTTAAAGAAATTTATTTCTCATGAACTTACTGTCCACTTATAGTGAGACACAAGAATATACAAGATAAATAATAAGTATGATAATACAGTACAATACAATTTCCTCCAGAGTATTAGAAGTTATAATGTACATATGTTTCTTAAGCTTATTCTTAAATGTATTCACGTTATCGCACTCTTTAGTATCATCCGGTAATCCATTGAACAGATGAACTCCTTCAAATAATATGGTCTTTCTACCGCAATTAGTGCGTACGCTGATGACTTCAAGTTTGTTTTTATATTTATTTCTCAACGTTACGTAACATTGTTTTTTTCTTTAGTTACTGTATGTTAGTTTGTATTGATTCTGACGAGCTCGTGGCTAAATAATAACAGCCGCTTGGATCGACCTTTAGGCTAAGCCGTGCTTACTACATTTCGAGTTTACTCCGTGCCTCGGAAAGCACGTTAAACCGTAGGTCCCGGGTGTCATTTGTAAATCTTTGACAGTCGTTAGGTAGTCAGTGGCCCAAAAAGTCTGACAATCGGTCTTACCAAGGGGTATCGTATTACCCAGAACTAACTGGGTTTTGGAGATCAGATAGGCAGTCGCTCCATGTAAAATACTGGTATTCAGCTGCATCCGGTTAGACTGGAAGCTGACCCCAATATAGTTAGGAAAAGGCTAGGCAGATGATGACCTGTACAGGGTCTGGTGTCTGCATTCTTAATCTCGAATTTAGGTAAGTATGTCAAGTTTACACCTTTACATCATCGAGTATTGTCCTGTTTATTTTTGGTTTCGCCCATGGCCGTGACTCCGTGAGCGCTGCCGTAGGCTCAAAGTTCATTAAACTATAAAAACCTGTTCCGATTGTTTTAAAAAAAATACCGGAACCGGTTTCCTTGCACGTTCTAGGAAAATATTTGCATTCTTTGCATCTTTATGTTATAGCTTCTTGCTTCATTTATGATTTATACAGGATGGAAGGGACACTGACGGACAAGGGGTTCCCACGCATGCAGTACAGCATTCTGAACTCACATGGAAATTTTTAACCAGTAATAAACAAAAATTGTTGTTTGCTACAAAAGTGCAATACACGTCAAAATGTATGGAAAAGCTGTTTAAAAAAAAATTACATGTCTCGCACAGAATGATGTACAGAATACCTTCCATCCTGTATATGTTTGCGATTTTTCCATCAGGACTCCTCATTGCGCAATCTGGATTTGTGCCCAGTTGATGACAAGAAGTTCACCCCCATTACAATATGATACGCAATTAAACATATCAGCTCAAATGGAGGTCTACTACGCATTTGCCTAACCTTTTGGCGAGAACCAGTGTGACGTTTTGTTATGTATGTATGTTTATAAAAATATAATTTATGATGGATGATATCATATAAGCTATTAATAACTTCTAAAAAGGTACTAACGTCATCAATTGAATGAATCTACGAACAGATTTTACTGTATTAAAGTCTAATCTACCATTGGGGACCCTGCCAGGCGGGGTGTTTGACTGGGGCGGTACACCTGTCAAATAATAATGCAGGTGTCCTAAGGCCAGCTCAACGAAGACAGGAACCTCGCGTGGAGCAAAAGCTGGGTTGGCCCAGATGTTCAGTATTTTTGTGTGCGTGTGTATATAATGTCTTTAGGTATGTGTGTGTACGGAGGGAAATAAAATGCAGCGGAAGTTGGATATTTCTTTACTTCGAACGGATTACAAATATTACAATGGAGTAGTTACTTAAGTTGAAAGCGCGTCTATAGCTATTGGCGGATACGGGCGAACTGGAGTCGTCGAGCGCTGCGCGTACGACGAATACAAAATGCTGCGTCAGCGCTCCTACAGTATGCATAAGGACTGCAAAAGCACGGGTTTTACCAACCAATTTTCTTTCTCGACCATTGAATCTCTTAGTCCTTGAGGTACTGACAGTTAAGTTATCTAGGTTTTTATGTCTTAAGTGATGTTGTCTTTGGCGATGTTGTTACTCGTGTTGCTCGTTTTTGGCGCAGCACGTTTCCTTTTTACAAGCTTTTATTTAACTTGCAATATAAGTTTTTAAACTGTCTTGGTCACTAACATTATCATTAACACTACAAACGGGATATTTACCATGTTTACTGTTTGTGTTGAGTTCCAGATATTTCGGCGCTGTTGCAAGCACCATGATCACGGATAAACTGAAGTTATTGTGGAACAACACCCACCCGCGATAACTTCAGTTGGTGGCTTCATGGTAAATATCTCGTTTTAAAACAGTTATCCCCAACCGATTCAGCTGTAATTTTGCATACACGTTTAGTTTGGATGACAACAATTTATGGTTAGTTAAGTGACGTCATTCTAAATCCAATATGGCGGACTAAGTATTTTTTAGACACCTCTACGATATGGGTATCAATTAACCACTATGCTCGACAAGATTTTGACACATGACACACCAGCTGAATCGGCGGGGAGATGTGAATTGTCATGAAATTCAAGAATTTTCGTGAACTTTCAGCATTCGATTTTTTAATGAAAAACATGTCGCGGAAGCTGTTTCATACTATAAGTTTATGGTTAATATCTCCAATAACGTGTTGATATCAGTAAAACGGCGTCAGTCTATTTCCAAATATGTGTAAATTACGTACCGCTACACCCTTCCAAAAAATAGGTAACTTAGTTGCGCTGGAAATAATGTACATAGAAAAGTTCTAGTTTGCTAAAAAAACTCAAAAGGGCAAAATGAAGACAGTAACAAACTATCTGCGTTCTTATTTTTACCATTATTCATACATAATTTCATAAAAAACACGATCAAAGTCTTGACAAATATAACTAAAAAGTCTTAGTGCTGAACGTAAACCCAAGGTTCATCATTCGATTAAAAAGTTGGATTCAGCCTAATCGATACTCGAATTGAAATCAAGTTTGAAAAAAAGAGTTGAAACGGAATAAAAACTCTTTGGTATAATTTCAAAAAATTATTTAAATTTTAAATTAACTTTTTCAAGCTATCTGTTTACATAATTTCATTTAGTAATTATTCGATGTTTTTGGTTGACTTCAAGAGAAGGAGATTTATAAATGATAAGAAACACAGAAATGTGTTATCACAAAAAAAAATTGCTTCTAAATAAAAATTCTGATGATTATCTTTCTTTTAAAAACTTATACATAGTCTCCTAACTTTCCGTTGAACTAGTAGCGTGGGATTTGGTAAGAAATAAAGTCTAACAGTTCAAGCAAATAAAAAATGTGGAAATGGATTGATTTTCAATTGTACATAAATACACACGGTTGCGTTTTTTTTTTTGTTTCAAAATTTAAATTAGGAATGCGCTCGCATTTCACATTTATTCTTACTTTATAAGTGTAATAATTTACTATTATCATTTATTGCGAATTTTGTTTTGAAATATCTGAAGGTTTGATATAGAATCTTGGTAAAAAAAAATTGTTTGATCCGCAAAAGATATATAAATTGTTGGCAGCGTATTGTCGGTTGGGTTATTGTGTTAGATTAGGACAAACTTTTTTTCTTGTTTAGCCTATTCTTTACCACTGTTGAGCAAAAGCCTCTTCCATTCCTGTCCTACTCTGTCGGTGATTTGCCTTCTCTGGCCAATCAGCCAAGAACGAGTCCAAATCGACACGCCACTGCCAGCGTTTCTTGGGCCTGCCTCGGTAACGATGACCGACAAACTTATAGTCTTTTATTTCAAAGAAACGTTAGTTTATTCTTTGAAAGCGGTTCACTATCCACTCTAAAAACGTCTTTTACAACTGCAAAGTTCAGGTTATCCATCATAGGCCGTGGGCCGTGTCACTTGAGTGAAGCCGTGAACAGCTATGCGACAGAACCCTCATGGCAAGAGCCCTACTCGCATTTGTAGTTTTCTTAGAAATATAATTTCATATCTAGTTTTTTGGGTTGCAACTAAACCCAGGTCATTAAGTATAAAAAATATTCACCATTAAAAGTATTAGTCGGAGAAGGCAAAAGATAAAGAAAATTGGAATGCCATGGGGAGGCCTTTGCCCTTTTGAGAAAGAACAGGATGATAAAAGAAGTATTTGTAAGTGGTGAATCCCACTATAACCAATCCAACCTTACTATTCAACCAAACTAAACCCAATTTTGTAGACTAAATAAAATTCATCTTGGGAACCAAATAAATTTTTACTGTGCCACAACGACCAACAACAATAAAAAACAAAATTAAGAAGTCATAAAAAAAAAAAAACGGAATTTTTAATTTTGTCGTGTTGTGTACATTTCTGATACCGCATCACTATATTATGCTATTCACCGTTGAGGAGTGTCCTCATGAAAAGACAATCCTAGCTGTAGGTCAAATACGATACAAATTAGGTTTATTCATCAAAATTGAACGCGTATCTATACAAAGTTTCGTGTCTGGGCTATTAACCATTGAGGAGTTCCCTCGTGAGAAGGCGATTTTGGCTGCAGGATGAGGTCATTATAGAAATCATGAATATTCGTCAAATATGAACGCGCATACAAATTTCCGTATCCGTGCTATTAACTGTTAAGGAGTTCCCTCATGAGAAGACGATCCTGGTTGCAGGATGAAGTCATGAAAGAAATCATCTATATCTATCAAAATTAAAAGCGTATACAAAGTTTCGTGTCCGCGCTATTAACCGTTGAGGAGTTCTGTCGCGAGGAGACGATCCTGTCTGCAAGACTAATAGTAATGTTTGTCATAAAAATTTATTGTCACCAGAACCAAAGGCATGTGCAAAATTTCAGCTCAATCAGTATAGGGGAACTGGTTTGAAATTCAGTTGCAAGATTTGACCAATACTTACTAACACGGGAAGTTAAATAAAAGCATATTTAGATAATATAAAAAAAAAAAATACTATAAATTATCTAGTAAAATACAATGTAACTTGAACACCGAATGCGTTCATAACTTAAATTTTTATTTGAAAAAAAAATGGCGCGAATTTAGCCATAGATCAGTCTGTGCTGTTTGTTGTTTCGGTTTTAGTACCTATAATGTACGAAAAACTATTAAAAAACCATTATAAAGCTTAAAAAATATTATTGTATTTATTTATTGTATTTTAAGCTTAAAACAAAATTATTTTAATTTCCATCTATCGATTTCTTAAATTCCTTAATTTAATTTCTCGATTTGATCGAAATTTACAAAAAACGAATCGATTGAAATAATCGCATCCACAAAACGCAGCAAATAAAAAAAAAAAAATGCCGTCTATTTCGATTACAAATTGAGGAGTGGTAATGAATATTACTAGTTATTGGTCCCGTATTAGTAAATTACGCTAAGATCTGGGCATTTTCATGTAGTTTATAATATTTGGAATGATATTTGTCATATTTGTTATCGAATCTGTTCGCGTCTGTGTGATGTAATGTGAAAAATAAAAATGTAAACACGCACGATTGGCGCGAAACTTCGACTTTAGATATCAAAATTCATCGTTACCACTGCTTATTTAAATTGAACTATGGATTAATTCGTCACATAATTTAATGACGAGTTAATCATTCTCAACATAGTGGAGCTTGGATGTCCGAAAACCACAATTTTTATGATTTTTAGCCTCGGCCGGCACTGCCGTCAAAATGGCGATGACCGTATTTACGCACTTGGATTTTATAAGGATAAATTAAGAAACTTGCACGCTAAATACTGAAGTTTTAATGGCGATGTCATATGAACTTTTTATCCAACTCTCTTAATTAACGCACACTCATAGTATTTGATAATCAGAATTTTAAATATTTACATAAATAATGAGGATGACGGATGACTTAAACGCAGACCCCTTCGGGGGTATCTACCAAGCCAGCGGAGGTTTATGTGTCAGACCCCCGAAGGGGTACGTACCGAACTTTATGGTTAAAAGGGTTTGCTGAGAAGAATACGAATGACGTCACACCTATATTTAAAAGCTAGTTTTTTTTCATAAGCTTGTTTCATTCTTCCTTGTCTATCTTCACGCAGTCCGTTCATATTTTCTTGAGCTTCTTCTCTTTCTGATGAATGGAAATTTATAGTCACATCACATAGTTCATATTGACGTACATTCTTAATTGATATCAGAATATCTATACGTATCTACTAGTTGGGTGCTAGGCCTATCGACATCGGCGATGCGATACGGTCTACCGTGCACTGCACAACTGCCTGTGCAGTCATGCAAGACTTGATAGCTACGTTTCTCAACTAATAAATAAACTAATTAGAATTTATAAATTAACCTGTCTTTATTAATCACTCTTACTGAATCGTTAAGCATCTTCTCGTCCCTCTCTCCTGGGTTACCATCCGTCCGGATTTGTCCGGACATGTCCAGCTTTTTAGCCCTCTGTCTGGCTTTGTCCAGCCTTGATATATAATATATATATTTTTTTAATAACGTTGCCCCACGCTAGGAATTTCTCCTGTATCGTGGGTGCGTTTTACAAACATTTAAACTCACACACACAAACAGCCAGACCCGGAACAACTACCTGACTTTTACCTTTTCCATCTATCTGACTTTTCACACACCATCATCACTTTACCTTGACAAATATATTTCTACACTAGCGTTCGATCCATCCGCTATAAATGTACTTCATCATCAACCACAGGCCGACTTCAGTCACAGCTTTGTATAGGCCTCTCTTTGCTTGTGCCATGCTCCAGGTTCTTGTGCCAGCCTCATCCAGGGTATTCCCGCGATGGCAACAATGTCGTCTGCCAATCTCACTCCCGTGTAAATGTACCTAAATAAACAAATGTACCTAAGTACCAAAGACTTTCCAAAATAAAATTTTTGTATGATGGCAAAACCGTTGTGCTGTTTACAAGAAGAACGGATCCGAAACCCGGCTTTTATTTACAATGCCGATGCATAGAAATAATAGGATAGGATGTTACTGTTCTTCATTCCACCACCTCACATACAGCATGCACAGTTGCACACCCTACAACGACAACATTGTTGCTAATGTTAGCTTCTATGAATTATTATAATTAAATATCTTAACTACGTACATTTGACGCTAGAAATGTTTCGTGTTGTCGTGTACCGCGGCAATTATGAGGTGCATCCACCATTGTTCGATGCTCGTCGCTCATTTGTGCGTCACAGTCGCTGCGTTTACGTAGTTCATACCTACCTAACTTGCCGTTTCTGATTTCAGTTATTGACTAAGTAACTAAGAAAATTCTACATTAGGTGATTCCTTCAAAAATATATACTTAAGTAAGTCCTAAATTCAATTATAGTTGTTTAAAAAGGTAAATCGGGAAATCTCTACAAAGCAAAGCCATTATGTTATACTGGATATGTATGGCTTGAAGTGTCGCAGTGTGTACATGGGTCTATTGGCGCGTGGCCAAAATAGGAACTACGGCCGCCATCTTGTTTAAAAAAAATAAAAGCTCACAAAACAGTTTCACAAATGTGTACCAATAGCGCTTCCCTGACAACTTCATTCGAGTGGCAAAATATGCTTGCAGCACTACCTTGATTAATTTTGACACTTTCGAGTTGTTTTTCATCTTTTGTACCCGTGTGCACAAATAGACTGTCTTACGAATATTGATTTGATTTTCTAGAGGACGTTTGGGCGAATTTCGTTGCTAAACAAGACCGGTGCACTGAAGTACGCGTTTCAATGTCAAAACTTCCGTATATTTGCTGTAATTCCTACATACAATTTTATGTTCAAATATACATAGGTACTAGCCTACTACGTTTTAAGTAAATATTCATATAAAGCTAGAGGAATCACGTCTGGAAATATCCGTCTTGAGAAAGTAAAACTCAAAAAAAATCAAGCCTATCAATTACATTTATAAAACTGTATCTATACCTACTTTATTTTATTTTTTAGTCTGGCAAAGGCCGCCCTCAACTCTTCCATTTCTCGTGAACCCGCGCGTTCTCCTTCCAGTTCTAACGGTACCTCCCGTCCATTTATATATTTCCTTAAAAAAAGTTTTTCACGGCTATACATCTTACATCTATGTTCGCTGAGGCACATACCGACTGTTTCGATGCTGTACGGCGTAAGAAAGCGACCACGCGGCTAAACAGACTCCGTGGCATCCCCAACAGCATTCTGAGCGCCATAGTCGGAAGGCATGACAGCCCATTGGTGAGGTCACTAGTCACCTGTACACTGTCTGTGTTTTTAGTTAAGTACTTACCCAATTGATCCTGGTTATCTGAAAAAATGAATGAATGCCACTCATACCTTGAGGTCTAGCCGTACAATTTAAACTTGACCTCCATTTTAAACCACAAAGAGAATTGGTTTGTTTAATTTTGACTAGCACCCTGCCCCTGCTTCGCACGGTGTTCATTTCACGAAACATCAAGATTTCTTTATGTAACTATGCAAATTTAATATTAGATTACTGCTAGCTGTTGCCCGCGACCATCGTCCGCGTGAAATTATCTTTAAATCTATTTATATCCATATACATGTAATAAAATCGTAAAATCAAAATCGAGGTTCCGGGATGGCGCAAAAACTACAACATAGATCTTGTTCGAATTACACAAGTATTCCTTATTAGCTTCTTCAAATGTTAGGCTATGCATATATTATAACGCTAATTGCTTAAGAGGGTGAGCAATATTGCAATATGTCCGTATTCTTCAATTGTTTGACGTTTCAGCCACGACGTGCATGAGAGCAGCTATTTTACACTCGCTTCAACGGAGTAAACAGCTGCTAGGCTGTTTTATGATCATGATGTATGCGGTTTCATGATCGCTGTGTAAACTATGGGTCGCACATTAATTCCGTTAGTTTTAATAATAAGGTAGAATTGACTTAATTTTATCAGGCAACCCATTCGTTTATAATTGTTTTTTTCATGTATATTAAAAATATTTTTACTCGCTAAACTGATGGGGCCGGATTAGGCATTTATTCGGCACTAGACAGGCTTTATTTAGTAGAGATACCACAAAGTGAAGAGGAATTAAATCCGTAAAAGTTACTGTTTCACTCGCGGCATTCGGAGCAAAATATTAATTACAGTCAACATAAATATGGAGAATAGACGAAGAGTATTTGTTACATCGATCTGCGACTAATCATCAATTTATTTTTTGCCCGGTCATCAGAGTCCTTAGAAAAGTATACGCTTCGGCAATCGTGGTCTATCTTCAGAAATACGAGATCTAATATTATTGCCCTGTTCTTCTTATTCTTTTGTATCGATGGTAATCGATGGTTTTTTATCAAATTATTAACACCCAGATGGCTTCGTTAATCGCGGCGTCAGTAGCGATTTCGATAGTAAGTTCTTTAAAACGCAGGTGTAAGGATACTTTGGACACCAGCAAGTCGGCCATGGTCTGGTCGGGAGCTTCGTATGCTTATTGAGCTGCTAAAACCATGGAACCATGCGTACTTTGTACCACCATGATTAGAATATTACAGATTTACTACAAAAACTTTTGAGTAACAAAAATAAGAAGAAGTGCGACCAAAGTGGAGATACTTAATAAGTGTATAATGATTGCACTATAATGCGTTGAAAAACCAAACTTAGAAGCTTTGCATCTTTCGGGATCACACTTCGGCCGTCGTCGTTAAGATTAACGAAGCGCATACTATTTCTGGTTCCACTACTAAATATATTAAATTCAAGCGTTTACAATATTTTTAGGTAACGGGGTAAGACTGGTTGTCAAACTTTTTGGGTCACTGACTATAACGACTGTCAAAGATCTACAAATGACATCTGGGACTAACAGCTTAACGTGCTTTCCGAGGCTCGGAGGAAACTCGGTATGTAATGGGTAACCTAGGCAAGCACGGCTTAACCTAAATAGCGACCCAAGCGGCTGTTATTATTTCTCTTGCATTATGATCAATGCACAACTCAGAAACTCCTTGATAAAATATTCGAATCTAATTAAGTCAGCTGTTCTGGTCTATTTTAGAAGAAAAAAAAAAACCTGTCGAGGTCTTGTGTAGAGGTCAGACTTTCGTCTGAATATAGCAACTGGGTACCGTCTAATATTACATTGGAATTCAATCGATATGCTGTACACGGGTGGGCTAGTGGAGCCACAGACAAAATTATATATACACCTTGTAAATTAAAAATCCACCAATTAACATAGAATTCAGTGAAAGTTGTTATGCTGAACTTTAACAGACAGTAAATTATAATTATTACAGCATATCGATTGAAATCCAGTCTAATATTAGACGGTAACGACTTGCTATATTTAGACCGAAGTCTGACCTCTAGTGGTAAGTAATAGATATGATATTATTACAAAATCTCTAATATTTACAAGATATAACAACTGAATCTATTATTATTATATATTTTTTTACTCTCTTTTATGTTTTATGTTTGTAAACATTTTTAATGCATGCATATCTTATAATGTATCTCATGTTTTGTCTATTGTTTCTTATATGTTCTCTGTAAACTGAGAGGTCTGGCTCTTGTGATACAGGAAATTCTAGTACAAGGGCCAGGGTGACAATGATGTTGTGGAACAATCACTTTTTAATAAAGATTTTATTTATTTTATTGATTATTTTATTTGATATAATGATCTATTAATATAATACACGATTGATATAATTTTAAAATAACTAATTTTTATAAGCATAACATCTAATTTAAGCTTTAAAAAGCAATAACTTTTTGTATAATAAATAATTTAAAGGTTTTTTTTGTAATTTCTATCATAAGTAGTTAGTAACCCGAGTAGATATACCTAGTAACTGATTATTACCACCTGTCAAGATAGCTAGCGTGCCACCACCGCGGTACGCTGGTCTTCGCGCGTTAATGGTCACTGTTCAGGCAAGGCGGGCATCGAACTTACTGCAATGTAAAGATATGATTCTTCCCGATAATTGTTCCAATTAACTGTTTTAAAGGCGGTTTATATATTTAAAGTAGGGTACCAGCTCGTGTACTGGTTTTCTACAGTACCTACTATTTATCATTCATCATACAATCAGCTGTCCCATACATATGGGTCGAGTAGGTATTGAAGTTTTGTACTGAACAACCGTTTTTTTTCGCGATTGCGTTAGTGGCCCCGTGAAGAAAGTGATCAGTTTAATAGTCGGCATCACACCCTGGATTATGACCACACCTTCCTGGTACACGCTGTATACCAATTTATTTCGTAGCGATTCGGTAGCGACTAATTTAATCTGCTGCTAAAGTTCCGGAAGCATTTTTAATAACAAATAGGTACCTACTACATTAGTCGCCATGACATGAGAGATGAGAAAAAAAGCTAATTTTTAAGGGCTAAATTCACTATTTATATGTAGTTAAAATTCTTCTAAAAATCTAAGGCCTCGTCCACATCACCACGTTACGCGTGACGTCATTAACATGAAACAGTGCAGTGTCGCGGTTCGGAACGTTTTTTTTTCGTATCTTTTTCTTGAAGCGTCTTCTTAACCATAGCAGGAGCACAATACGTCTTGTACGGTCTGTAATGTATATTTTACTTCTTTTTTTTTTCTCTATTTTACAAGGCACGACATCGTAACGTGCATTTTTCCGACATCGAGCATCGTTTCACCTCTTTTCATACTTCGGTTCACACGAAGGGCGTCGTGTTTTTGACTTGGTCGACATACAGATCAAGTCAAGATTCAAGAGGAAGTAGGCTGCAAGAGCGAGCGAAGCGAGCTCGAAAATTTTTTGGCACACTGCCTTGGACAGGCTAGAATTTTTTCGATCCTTCATAAAGGATTTCTTTGGTGGACTTTTAGACTAAGTCAAGATTCAAGAGGAAGTAGTCTGCAAGAGCGAGCGAAGAGAGCTCAAAATTTTTTAAACTACCTTGGATAGGTTAGAATTTTTCGACCCTTCTTATAGGAGTTACATGGGCGAATTATAGACAAAGATAAGACTCAAGAGAAAGTAGGCCGCAAGAGCGAGCGAAGCGAGCACGAAAATGTTTACATCATGCCTTGAATAATACAGACATGTAGTTTGAGATCAAAACATCTACATTTTCAATTTTTGCGACCTTATGTATGGCAAAATTGCCTATAAGGCCTCGGGGCAAGGGACTCCTAATTTATTTTAGCCTCTCCCTCTGTCCTATGCGGTAGATCATGCGAAAATCCAACAGGAGTGCCAATGCAGATCCAGAAAAAAGGAGCCTCTATTATAAAAGTTTTTCCCAGGGTACAAAATGAGTAAGCTTGTAAGGAGGCAGTAAGATTACTCGGAGGCTAATTTTAAGCTTTAAATTATTAATAGCTAGAGTGTGGTTCTACTGTACGCTACATTTATTACGTATTTACTAATTCTGTGGCATCAGGCGGGAAAAGTTATAACTTAAAAAAATCGCAAGCCTCTAGGGTGGGGGCAGCTGCCCCTCTGGCGACGCCCATGAACGTTACGTTAAATCGTACGCTCGTGCCAGGCCTACTGAACATCTGAAGGTATAGGGCCATTACTTGACTTACCCGTCCATAAAGCAATGTCCTCATGATGTCAGATGTCGTGAGCGCTTCATCATAGGAGTTAACTGCTTTGCCATGATTTGAGGTTAAACTGCGGTTAAGAGTTATCATTGGAGTAAACCGTTACCCACATAGCCAGGTGAAGCTACGTTTAGTTTTGTTTGGTTAACAGGTAGATATTATATAATGTACCCTGTTATAGACACCACCGTAGAATGTATAAAATGACAGCTTTACCTCAAGTTAATAAGTTTTGCGGTTAGCCTTGGTTTGGAACAAAGGATTTTAATATCTATACAAATAAATCAGATTGTCTCTTTGTAATTTCAAAATAACAACTTTTTACTTATTGCGTACGAAAGTATATACAGGGTATCCCCGCCGTCGACGTCATACCCGAATCGGGTGATAGGCCAAGTCATATATTTGAGAAAAAAAAAGTAGCAGGCAGTTAAAACTGGGCGAAGAACTAATTTTGAAAATTTTTTATGCCTATAGTTTTTAAAATACATACGTAGATTTTAGAGATCCACCAGAGCGGTTGTTATTATTTAGCCACGAGCTCCTCTCCTTCAGATGCCTACTGTAGGTCCTGACATATCTATAGTTAAGTATCCTCATACCTTTGGTAAGCACTGCTTCTTATATTATCTTACGTCTTACTTCACATTTCGATGGAGGATTGAAGGATGTTTGTTACTCTTTCACGCAAAAACTACTGAACGGATAAGGATAAAACTTGCGACACAGATAGTTTATTACCTGGATATCGCGGTAGTACGATTACGTGGGACAATCACCGAAGTCCACGCGGGCGAAGTCGCCGGCATAAGTACTCTATAAACATTTTTTCATTAGACAATAGTGAGCCGACATAATGATGCAAGAACAAACGTATTAATAAACGTTTGCACCGCGCACACACCATATTTCACAAGAAAAGCTTATTATAATATACATACACCTTACCTAAGCGAGCCTACATGACTTTTTCTTAATTGCTTAACTTTTTAAACAAATTATTTATGACAGTGCGAACTTGGCCCCAATGAGTACATGAGAACAAATATATTGTAAATACGAGGTGCAGGACTTAGTTTACTTTAACACTTTGCAATGTTCTTGTTTAAATGTAAATTCTATATAATGTCATTCTATACTATGTCATGTATATAAAAATGAGTCCCTATTTCCCTTGTTGACGCCATCACGCGTGAACGGCTGGACCGATTTTGCAAATTCTTTTTTTGTTGTGATTGTTATTGTCAGGCGAAGGTTCTTATGAAAGAAAAAATTAAGTAGGTAATAGATAGGTAGTAGGTAGGTAGGTAGTTGGGTAGTAGGAGGTAGGGAAAAGTGCATTGCAACGCATGCGGGGTCAGTTGTATTAATATAATTTGTAGTAGTTTACTGCCTTTGTATAGTAGTTGTCAGTACAGCTGCTCAGATAAAGAACATAAAGAAATTATCAGTAGAAGCCTGGAAACTGAATGTATGCCTAGTTACTTTGTGTTTGTTATATGCTCGTCCTATTTCATTACATAGGAGTAGACACGTATATACATATACAGGGTGTAAACGGACCCTTCACGAAGTCATCAACCAAGTGTTCTAAGTGAGTAACTCTACGCAAAAATTCTTGCTGGGAAACGACTTTTTTTTCTGGGGTGAAGAGTCACGTTTCACGGTAAAAGATAGATGCATTGAATAGCACGGGGGTCGTGATGGTATTTAAAGTAAAATTATTTAAAAACTTGTGAAAAAGTTTTAACTTTGACCCCCAAAATATCTCCGTAACTAGAAGGTATGGTCTAGAACAAAATAATGATCGCAATCACGGGGAGAACAAGTGCCTTTCGGCTTCGTTAAGGGTACTTGTACACCCCTTATAGGGCGGAAATACAACTGCATGGCCATGCACAAAGCTCTATCTACTTCTTCTACTGATTGTATTAATGTTGCTACAACAATTGTTAGTAATTGGAAATCATACTATTATGATAAGTGTGCCTATGAATATTAGTGCTCGTGACTGTACTCCGAAATGATGTCATGTATTACGGGGGTGTCTGAATTCTAGGCTCTCTACATCATCACCATCATCTGGCTAGCCTTTTCCCAACTATGTTGGGGACGGCTTCCAGTCTAACCGGATGCAGCTGTTAACGAGTATTTACATGGAGCGACTGCCTATCTGGCTTCCACAACCCAGTTAGTACTGGGTCATACGAATTATAATAATTCTAGGCTCTCTCCGTTGGTACTATAATTAAAAACACACTCGGTCGAACAAACATCGAACCCAACACATCTGCTCAGCAGTCGCTGTTTGCACTGCAGTACGAAAAGACACATTCACGAGACTAACGAGGAAGTCCTTAAATCTTTAATTAATCTAAATTATAATTTTATTTGTGTACTTATTAGTAACTATCTGGTGCCCGCGACTTCGTCCGCGATAACTACTTCCCTGCCAAATTTCAAGTTTGTAGCACAAAAAATGAAGGACTTTCATACAAACTTGCGAGAGCCCTTAGACCTCCTTAATCCGGCCCTGTGACAAAATCCGTTCTTAGCGGACGTCTACTAACTATAAACTACCTCCCTGCCAAATTTCATCTCTATACGTCAAGCGGTTTTCTATATTTCGTGGTGAGTGAAAGAGTGACCTTTCGCTTTTATATATTTAGATTACAATTAGTTAATAGATTTTTGTGTGTCAAGGTTGCTACACCTTGCACACCTGCACGACGCACGTGCAACGATGCAATGCCAAAGTCAAAGATAATTTGAATATGCATCAATGAAAGTATAGTTTATTGAATTACAATTTACAATTATTGTTTTACATGTATCAGAAAAGTGTGGACATGTTTAAGGATGTGGTTAGACCAGGCCTGTCCAACATACGGCCCGTAAGGGTAGCTAGGTTCGCGGGCCTGTGGACTGTGAGAAATGGGCTAACTTGACGCCCAGCCGTCTTATGACTATAGGCCGTGTCACCGGCGCGTTCGTGTTCCACGCGCGCCTCAAAGAGATGTCAGCAACCAGGAAGCTGTTCGCAAGGGCCGATGCCTGCCGGGGTTGCGGGACTGTTCGAAAGAGATACCGCGACCATGGAACACAAAGGGCAAAGAAGGAACATGGATGGGTTTTAGTCAGTAAAAGTTTGACACTCCCTCCCACTCCGCCCAGAGCGGGAGGAGTCATTTGATGATTTCCCATCCAAAAAAGGGGTAGCTAGGTTAAAATTTAAATTTCTACCTGTCTACCAGAGTTATTCGAATAAAATCGGTTGTGGTCTAGACATTTAAAATTATAGTCTGATCTTAATAATTAGATCATTGGATCGATACTATTTACAATAAGTTGACCTTAGCACCTATATTACCTTCACTAAAGATAAACAAGGCTAATTAATTAGTTAAATATTAATTTACAACTAGGGTGAGAATTATTGTTATCATAATTCATAAAAAGATTTGGAAGGAGAAAGGGGAGGCCTTTGCCCAGTAGTGGGACACTCAATAGGCCAACAAAAAAAACATAAAGATATACTTAAGTAAAATATAGATACCAATATACTTTGTTAATATAGGGTGACTGGTAATTAGTGACCGATACTTTAACACGTTATTGTGCTCGTGATAACAAACAACTGTCCCAAAGAAACTTTGTTTTTATACTCGTTCACTTTTATCCCAATAACACAACAGCCGTATGAAATTCGCGCGCGTGTTGTTTGGTGAGTAGGTAGGTATATAAAAATATGTTTCTTTGGGAAAGTTGTTTGTTATCATGATTATAATCACGTGTTTATGTATCGGTCACTAATTACCAGTCACCCTATATGGTTCCTAATTTAGCTAAAAAGTTTAGGTACCTGCCCGTACTGCCCATCTCAATACCATGTAAGTAAGTATTTTATTCCCTGACTAAACAAAATCTATTCATAAACATCTATATTTAAAATTGTTGTATTAAACATATAATTAGAGATTTAATTTCACGAAAATATTGATATTTGTTTTTATATTAGTCGCAATGGGCCGGCCATGTTAGCCGTAGAACCAATGACTTGGTTGGTAGAAGTGTTCTTGAGTAGAGAGCGCGAATCGGCAAGCGTAGGTGGGGCGCCCTCAGGCTCGGTGGAGCGACGATCTTCGCAGGGTGGCTGGTAGCAACTGGATGAGAGTTGCTGAGAATTGAGTTAGGTGGCGTGAGATTGAAGAGGGTTATGTCCAGCAGTGGACTACTGTAAGCTGATGATGATTGATATTTCAGTAAAAACCTTGACTATTCCGACTTCATATCGAAGGTCTCACGTTATCCTTCGAGATTTCACGAAGTTATTGAGACTCATTCAGAGATTGTTCAGATATTATATTATGTAAGACACCTAGTACGAGCTAGGTGTGTTCACAACTGTCTGTTAATTTCCTTATACAGAAACACCGACGTGATTGTTATCACAAAGAATAACGCTTAATACTAAAATGTTTGCACATCAATTTACCTCGAGCACATTTTTTTCGAAATAAGTGAACGAGAAAAAGTTTCGTAAGCTACTATGCATTTTTTGAGCAAATACTTCAAGGTGTGTAAACTTTTCGGAATTTAAATCTTGAAATAATGCAAAATGAGGTAAAGAATTCAGAATGTGGTTAGGTTAGATAACATGAATAGTGAAAGCCTAGTCAAAATTTATGAAAAAGCTGTTTGCAGACAGCAAAAGTTTTGGCTGACGTTGCCTGATTACTGTGTCAAGTTTTTTTTTCCTAGCCTGCTCTATCCCACTCCTGGGCGAAGGCCTCCCTCCACCCCTTCCACTTTTCGCAAAACCGCGCGTCCTCCTCCCAGTTCTGACGGAACTTGTCCAGTTCGTGTCTAGTATACCATTCCTTAATTAAACCATTCGTCTATTGACTCTATTTCCAAGTTAATCATTAAACGGACGCTGAATGGACGAAGATGCTGGATGGTGGTCGGTGCAGAATAAAGATATTGATTGATTGAAGGGTTTTAATTTTTTTGCACAGAATACTAATCCTTTTTTTATATAAAAGTAACCTAATTTACTCCTTATAACATCAGCTATAATATGACAGTAAAAATCACCGTCGAAAACGATCCAGCCATTTTCGGAGGTTAACCGGAACAGACAGAAAGACGGACACAAAAAAAAATGTTTTTGTTATAAGTACCGTATACAAGGTGTAAACAGACGCTTCACGAAGCCATCAACCAAGCATTCAGTACATCAAAGTAAGTAACTTTACGCAAAAATTATTGCTGGGAAACGACTTTATTTTTTGGGGTGATAAATCACGTTTTACGGTAAAACTCAATGTAACGCAATCAAAACTTAGTGCTGATGGATGCTTTGAATAGGAAAGGGGTCTTTGAGTTAATTAAAGTAAAATTAAAACCATTGAAAGTGATATTTAAAAAAAAAATGTGAAAAATTTGGTTCCCAGGTATGGTCTAGAACAAAAAAATTATCGCAATGATGGGGAGAACAAATGCCTTTCGGCTTCGTTAAGGGTCTTTTTACACCCTGTATACTTTTATATGCATTCAATAAAAAGCTGTTATTTTGAATTTACAAACAGACAATTTTATTTATTTGTATGTATAGAAGATTCATAGATTTGTGTCTCATCATTTTCCAAGCTAATGGAAACAAGCAAAACCAAGATGGCGCACAGTTTATTATTATGTCATAGACAAAATTAACTGTCTTAATGTTTATTATCTCTGGCAAAACAGCGAACTGCGAAGAGTACAATCATAATTGTGTTTGTCTTTGTACGCAATCCGCAGTGCATTATAGCGAGATGATTGATGACACTGCTAGTCAACCGCAGGATCTTAGTACTCAGACTGCCTTGCGAAGATCGTAGAAATGATAGGACACGGCAGGCGGGGCAAACTAAACGAATAAAAAGAGAAACTGTTATTTTTGGGTTTCATCATCATCATTTCAGCCGAAAGACGTCCACTGCTCAACATAGGCCTAGGCCCAATTGTCGCCACATTGACCGGTCCCGTGCGTATCGTATCCAGCGAATCCCGGCAATCTTCACTAGGTCAACAGTCCACCTAGTGGGAGAACTTCCACAACGTCTTTTGGGCTGACCCAAAAATAATGGTTATATGGTGTTAAAAAAGGTAAATCCATACAAATATTCAACATGCTAAATGGAGAAAATACTTTGAAAGATTTAACTCAAGCGGGATTGTACCGGTTGTCCCTGCAAATATTTTAGGTCGAGTGACATTCCCATCGAAAGTCCCTCTCAAGAACAGGAATTAGCTCTTAGATGCACTATTTGGGCATCGTGTGAAGGTGAGCATTGAACATCACCCTTTCATATAGTTTGTACATATGATCCGGTCGAGTTAAGTCTGCACCTCACTGTAACGCCGGGCCATCGATGCAAGGTGCAAACTTAACTCAACCGAGTTGTACTTGTGAATGTATAGCATATGGCCATAATTAGCTTATACTGTATAGGTACTACAAAGCTCTCCTGTTCATGAGATGAAATAGAGATGGTCGTAAACGAACACGTTCAGTTCGTATGAGCTGGTAGTCGTCATATGTTTCGTCTTTTTTTGTTCTAGTATTAGTGAGTTGCCTCACGATGTTTTCCTTCACCAAATTACCGATAGATTCAGCCCAACCCTAACACACGTGGAGCGGGCGCGGGTCGGGTGTGGATCGGTCCCGGAGTAGAGTGGGTGTAATTTCATGCATTAATATGGATGACATTAGACAGAGAGAGTGCGCGGGACGGGCGGAGGTCGGATCACCCGCCACCACAAAAAGCGCGGGCGAGCGGGGTGGGCGCGGGACTGGAGCGGGTGTAGTGTCATTGCATTGCATCATAATTCCCGAATAGACACTCAGGGATGTCATGTGACATTGAGTGAAAAAAATCGATTACCTAAGTACTTAAAAATCGATTTTAATTTAATCGATTTGGAAAAAAACGATTTATCTACTTAGAAGAAATAATCGATTTTTGTGGAAAAAAACTATTTTTTCCTTAATGAAAAACTGCATTCTTTTCTATAAATGATGTTTAAAAAAAACCCTGTCCGATTCTAAAGGGACATACAGGTATTCCGATGACATTTACAAATAAAATATGAAACAAAATATTCATGAAAGTAAACATATTAATAAATTTTAATACGCCAGATTTTTGTGCTCAAATGACCATTCCTTAAAATCTAACAAACTTTTAAAACGTGATAACACCATCTTCGGCATTAGTAATTTTATATGTTCGATTGTCAATTGTTTGTCAATGACATCACTACCTACCTACCCGAGAAGCGACTGGAGTGTCGCCGCCCGCGCCCCTATGTTGCGATATAAGTTTCCTCACTTTAGTTTAATTTTTTTTTGTCGGGGTAAAATACCCCCATAAAATATTTTGCTGTTTGCCAAATAGTCGAGTGCAATTAGACTTTAAGGTGGAACGAAGTTTATAGTGGTCGGATTTTCATGGGGTTTTTTTTATTGAGTTCCTAGAGTTGTGGAGAAGAAAGTTAAAAAAAAAAACTTCGACGCTCGCGACTTTTTTTTTTAATTTTTTAAATTTCCTTTTGAATATTTTTTTTTCGTATTGGAATAACTTGAAATTCACCGGATTTATATTGTGACGTATAGTGGGACCTATATGCATCCATTAAACGCCAATTTGGTCTGTTTCCTTGTTCATTTTTGTTGACGAAATGCATATTTCCAGGTTTTTTAATGAAAATTTCCTATTTTTTCAATTATTTCTAAAATAACGAGTTTTAACACATAGATTTCTTTTGTCATTGGTAACTGATACTTTTTCACGGATAACTGAACGTAAAAATGTTCAAGAAATCCATATTTGCGAGTGAAGTGACTAAAAATTCATTCGCAAATATCAGGAAATCGTCTATGTAAAAGTTAAAGAAGGCAATTTTCCTCAAAATGTTTCTATGGCGGTCAACGTAAATATTATTCTGAAAATATCCTTATTATATCAGCTATCTACAGAGAATACAAAATAAAAAAAATATTCGGAGGTTCTCGATAAATGTTGATTATTGCTGACGAAGGTGGACTGGGGCCGCTGGTAAACTCACAAAAATTATCGTAATTGTAACGTAACCATTTCTCATAGTTTATATTTAGAATTAGTTGCAAGCTTGGGTCTCTGTGCCCCATTTAATATCAATACCGATACCGATACCACTCCCAATTCTTAGCGATAGATCCCTTTAGTCATGTTTTACTTTCTCAGCAGTAACTGATTTTTAACAAGTATCCTTGAATATTTTTCCACTTATTTTACCTTATTAGATAGCCACTCAAATAAGGGTTTGGAAAATACTTTGCACATTGAGTTACATAGAAAAATTTCGAAAAAAAATGCCTTCATTAACATAGACGATTTTCTGATTTTTGCGAATGAATTTTAAGTCACTAAACTCATAAATATGGTTTTCTTGAACTTTTTCTTTTGCAGTTATCTGTAAAAATGTATCTGTTACCAATTTCAAAAGAAATCTTAGTCTTAAATTCGGTAATCTAGAAATAATTGAAGAAAATACGATATATTCAAAAAAAAACTTGAAATATGAATATTTAACAAATAAACAGACCAAATTGGCGTTTAATGGATACACACAGGTCTTTCTATTATGCCTCAATATAAATTCGTCGAATTTCAAGTTATTCATAAAAGAAAAAAAAATATTACAAAGGAAATCCAAAAAAAAACTTGCGAGCGGCGAAATTTTTTTTTTAACTTTCTTCTCTATACCTCTAGGAACTCAATAAAAAAAGTCCCATGAAAATCCGACCACTATAAACTTCGTTCCACCTTTTGAGTATTTTTTGTCTAATTGCACTCGGCTAAAAATTGATTAGGTACATCAATTTCGGACGTTGACGACGGTTATTTTTCACTAGTTTTAAAAAGTGAATGGCTCGGGCGGTATTACACGGACGCGATTTCGGCGTCTACCCGCAAATAAATTGATTTTAGCGGCGGGCGACCAATCACGATCCGCGCCAGTGCAGAGACTCGGTTGGCTGGCCAGCGAAGGCCCAGGGTCACGTAGCCAATGGTCGCTGACGGTCGCATACGTGCTTGTGGACGATCCACAATCATTCCTTGATTATGTCAGACTCATTCATTAGCTACATAAGTCTATAGATAAGATAATCAACTTGGCACAACGACACAGTGCACTCGTAGCCTTGTGTAGATATTACACGATTATGATTTAATTGAGTATTATCTGTTAAATCCATAGTTAAAAAATAGTAGCAATGTGGACGGTGTGTGTGCTATTTTTGTGTTTTTCAATTGTTTTGGCTGAAGAAGAATGGCGGGAAGTGAAAACTCCGCAAGGCCCGGTGCGTGGGCGCAAGCATCCGGACGGAGATGTCTACGTGTTCTACAATATACCCTACGCCACACCGCCTTTGGGCGAAAACAAATTCAAGGTTAGTTTTAAGCCTTTTTCCAACTATATGTATATTGTGTTGAGATCACCACAAGTTCCACAGAAAAAACTCTATTTCAGTTACTGGCATGGACCATGAGCACTCAGCGACAGAGTGGGGATCGCTATGCGCATCGTACACTTTTGGCAAACCACCAAAGAGACCCAATTCTGCGCAGGTGAAGGTCAGCTGTGATGATCCGTGCCGATTATTGTATTACTGCCTGAGTCGGCGGTCGGTGTTCCCAAGTTCATATGACCCCAATCTATTTAAGTCGTGAGTTAATAGGCCACTTTTGTTCCATTGTCGACCTCATCTCAGTTCTCAGGACAAGATTGAGGGCAAGAGCATTCAATATAAAAAAAAAACAGTTTAATTATAACATTTTACGATCCGAGCTTAAGAAATTACTCTAGAGCTCCCGTAACATCTTTTCTTTACATAAATTAAATCATTATTTTTCAGGCACCTCTTCCGCCACCAAAGTGGTCAGATCCGTATGACGCCGTCAACGAGAACGTCATATGTCCACAATTCAAGATCGAAATGGGTAGCATAATCCCCAAACATTTGGTGCAGCACGAACAATGCCTCATCGCCAACGTCTACGTGCCCAACACTGACAAGAAGAACCTCTCAGTCCTGGTGTACGTTCACGGAGGCGCCTTTATCATAGGTTATGGTGAAATGATGAGAGGACTGCACTTAATGGAGAATAAAGACCTGATCATTGTCACATTCAATTACCGGCTTAGTATTCACGGGTTCCTCTGTCTCGGCACCGAGGACGTACCCGGTAATGCTGGCATGAAGGACCAGGTGGCGCTGCTGCGCTGGGTAAAAGAGAACATCGCTGGCTACGGCGGTAACCCTGATGATGTCACTCTTGCAGGCGGCAGTGCAGGCTCTGCATCGGCCGACCTCATAATGCTCTCTAAGTCAGCCGAAGGCCTGTTCCACCGAGTTATACCAGAAAGCGGCGGAAACCTTGCCGCCTTTGCAGTTCAGAGAGATCCTTTAGAGATTGCTAAAGCTCATGCCCGAAAACTAAATTTCACGAATGTGGACGATATTTATGCATTAGAAAAGTTCTACAAGACAGCTCCAATGAACTTGTTGATTGCAGATCCATTCTTTGATAAAACTGATGCCACTTTCACATTTTCACCGTGTGTGGAACGTGATACAGGGGACGGAGCCTTTCTGACAGAGTCTCCTCTGAGTATACTAAAGAATGGAAACTACAGAAAGTTGCCAGTGTTGTACGGTTTCGCAAATATGGAAGGACAGATGCGTCTTGATCTCTTTGAATTTTGGAAGCAAAAGATGAATGAAAAGTTTTCTGACTTCTTGCCAGCTGACTTAACGTTTGAATCTGACGAAGAAAGAGAAGAAGTATCCAAGAAGGTTAAAGAATTTTATTTCGGCGACAAACCTGTTGGCAATGACAATATTTTAGGATACGTGGACTTCTTTTCAGATGTCCTATTTACTTATCCTATGCTTTGGGCAGTAAAGTTACACGCGGAGGCTGGCAACGATCAAGTATATTTGTACGAATTTTCGTTTGTGGATGATGATGCTCCAGTAGTGCCACACACTACAACGAAAGGTGCCAACCACTGTGCCCAAACGACAGCAGTGATGGATGGTAACTTTATAGAAAGAGATGAAAGCAAGATGTCAGATAAAAGCCATAATATTAAAAATACTGTCCGTCAACTTTGGCATAACTTCATCAAAACTGGGTAAGTGTGCTCCTGTTGGCGTCCCTACTGCTAACTGTTTTTCAATAATTAATCGAACTTTTAACGCTCCGTTCTCGATCTCCAGGGTGTTACGTCTGGTTCTCGCCAGTCGCAAGTCGCGTCGCAGTGACTCATGCATGCTCTAAGCAATTTGTTCCATTTATTTTTTCTGTAGTCTTTAATTTTTTTATGTTTAATTTTGGGCATTTCAGGAAGCCAGTGCCTGAAGGCTCGTCGCTGCCTGCGTGGCCAGCAGTACGCGCGGATAGATCCCCACACATGTCCATCGATGACAAGCTGGAACTGCGTGGGGTACTCTTGGAAGAACGCACTCGCTTCTGGGACAACATCTACCAGAGATATTACCGGGATTCCGTGCCACCACCAGTGCCGTCGCCAAAACGCGTGGAATTGTAAAAAATAATTGCTATTTTATTTTACAAATCTATATTAATGAAAATAGACGAGATTTTCTTTATTCTGTTCCTTTCTTTGTATAAAATTGACATATTTAAAGAGTCCTCCATGAGCGCATCATTCTAAGCCCCCCCAACATAGAAATTTTTCATCGGTTATTAAAAAAAAATTGCTGTTTCAAACAAAAGTGCAATACCTTCGCGGTCAAAATGTATGGAACAGCTGATTTTTTTTGCTGTGAAAACTATGCATTCAGAAAATTAAGCATAAAATAGGTATAAAGGGTGTAAAAAGAAAGTTAATGAACCCGAAAGGTACGTACCTGTTCTGCCCGTCATTGCATTTTTTTTTGTTCTAGCCCTACTTAGAAAATTCCTTCCAAGTTTTTCAAACGTTTTTTTTTTAAATAGAAGTTTTAAGTGTTATATTTGAAGTACCTCCAGGACTCCTGCACTATTATGCATCTATCAGCTCAATGTTTTGAGTGCGTTACATTGAGCGCTACCGTAAACCATAATTTTTCAGAACAAAAAATTATTTCGAATGCTTGGTTGACGGCTTCGTGCAGGGTCCGTTTACACACTACCCCTAATTGAATTTACGTTTACGTAGAGAATGCAAGCTGCAGCTTACGTAATACATTTATAAATCACTTACGAAAACTGGCATAAATTATTTAACTAGGTACGCATGAAACACGAGATAATGGCCTCGTGTTTTTACAAAATTTAAATTTTGTTGCAACAATCTAGATTTAGGTCTCAGTAACAAATTAAATGCTTCAAGTTAAATCTAATTTAACACATCACATGACTGACTGAGTCATGGCCATTCCGCTGATACAATCAACAATTACCTTCTTAAATGCAATTATTTCAGCAAGTTTTATATGATATACAGCTGTATTTAGAGAAACATGAAACAGAAATGCCTACGAATGGAAGAACACATGCTGAGCCGACCAGACCACAACTAAATTAGGATAAGGGAAGAGCAGATACCGAGAACCTCCGTGACACGGGAAGTACGTTACGCGATTGGCAGTGCCGGATTTAGGGCAGGGCAACAGGGGCACTTGCCCCGGGCCTCCACAAGGAAGGGGCCTCCACAAGAAAAAAATACATCCTTTGTGTCCATTAGTCCAACAAAGAGTGTTCAAACACCCCCCAACATCTCGGACATCTATAGAGAAACCAACCTATCCGAAGCGGAATACTATAATTTTTGAGCTCGCTAATACATCCGAATCATAAAGGGTGTAAAAAGACCCTAAACGAAAACCACAGGTTCTGGAGATATTGAAGGTCAAAGTTCCAATTTTTCCACATGTTTTTTTTTAAAACCACTTTTTAAGGTTTTAACTTTACTTTAATTAACTCCATGACCCGTTTACTTTTCAAAGCATCCATCAGCACTAAGTTTTGAGTGCGTAACATTGAGTTTTAACGTAAAACGTGATTTTTCACCCCAAAAAAAAAGTAATTTCCCAGCAATAATTTTTGCGTAGAGTAACTTAGTTTGATGTACAGAATGCTTGGTTGACGGCTTCGTGAAGGGTCCGTTTACACCCTGTATAATTACTGAATTCAATATTAGTTGACACATTTACTTTTATTACGGTTATTCTTATTATGTTACACCTTGTTTTTTTTTTCGTCTGTCCCAAGACAAGTTTCGGTGCTCCCACTTCTTGGTTGCCCCAGGGCCTCCACACACATAAATCCGGCCCTGGCGATTGGTCACAGCACAGCTGTCATTCATAAATCTTTGACAGTCAATACGGGTAGAAGCCCGAAAGACAGATAACCATTCTTTCCCAGGGGAAGCGTTAGCCAGGCTCAGTTATGCACCCGCTGCATCAGCGGCATGTTAAATATTGGTTTTCAGCCGGCTCCAACATAGTTGCGAAAAGGCTAGGCAGTTATAATTATAATATCTTTATTCAAAATTACAATTCGCACAATAAATACAATTTAAATCTTATAAATATTGTTGGTATAACAAAGATGATAATGTTGAGTCACTATTTAAACTATACAATAAGTTAATGAATTAAAAACAAAGCATACTTCTTTGTTTCTTTTGCTCTACTGCAAGGATTAAAAAAAAATGTTTATAACAATTAGATTGTAACCGGCGGAAATGCGGTTGATTCACCGGATGTGGTATTGAGGCTGCCAGTGTAAATGTGTTAGCATTGCTCCTATTATGAAATCGTGCGCATATAGTACGTGTATATTTAAGTACGAAGTGACAACTGTCAGAGACCTTTGCCTTGTTCTCAGATGTGACAATTTGGAGGTCGCATGCAGTCTACAACGTAACCATGATTAGATCTCTTGTGGTCAAATAAAGTGGCGTTAGTAGGTTCACTGACGGTCGACCGCTTTTCAAATGAACCTTACTGCTTAGGGCATAAGGGTGAATAGTGGCAGCCCGTAGTATCTAAGCCTTGAATAGGTATTCTAGGCTTAGAAACTAGATATTGACACTGGTGTAGATTATACAGTAGCCTATGAGCCTAGAGTAGAGTATGGCCTGGGTACCTACCTGTCGCTGGCCTGGCGACTTTTAAATGGCTTGCGTGAGTAAGTTTATAATTTCTATCACCATCTGATCACAAATAGAAACAATTTCAGAAGTCACATTAATTGTAGCAATAGTTTAGATTTCGATCCGCTGTATGTTAGTAGATTTTAGTCAATTTTGTTTCTTTATTTGGCAGAAGGTGCTAGGTATTTATTTTATAATTTTAATTAAGCGATAATTTTGAAAATGTTGTTTTATCTTTTATTGCAGAATACGTTAATATAAGTTAAGGATTATTGGCCTTATTGCTATCAAAAGTAGGTACTTACCTACTACTCAAAATTTTTACTTATTATTGTCTGTGAATTTAAGTAATTAATTTTTCCCAGCACTGTTAAAAGGTTGGGCGGCCTTGCTTTAGAAGTACCAATTATTAAAAAATTAACTAACTACTACTGCTACTTAATATTTTGAAGTAGATACCTCGATAACGTCAAGTGCTTGTACAGTCGCCATCAGATATATCGTAGCGGGCGAGGTACTCAAATATTTCGGAGCACCATTACTTTTCAATAAATTCGGAACACATAACGAGCTAAAAATATCGGAAAGCACAGAACTACAAAGATATCGACGCAGTCAGGATGATCATAAAGATCGGAACATTTATGGAAAATATACCTTAACTCTGTATTACACAGTTTAAATTCGTTGCTATATTGACTTTGAAGTTGTCAAAAATAGTAAGTATTGAAAAGTCGCTGCTCTTATATTTATGACCTATTGCATGTTCTGATGTTATTGGCCATATCTAGTGTAACGAATTTATTGAAAAGTAATGCTGCTCCGAAATATTTGAGTACCTCGCCCGCTACGATATATCTGATGGCGACTGTACTCGTCATAACCGGAACACGCAGTGTTACAAGAAAAAAAAAAGCAAAAGAAATATGTAAGTAGTGGAACAAAGATTCGGAATTAATTGATTGAATAAATTCTGCCTACTCCGCCGGAAAAAGGAAAAGCCCTGCGTCACTCAATAGAATATTTCATCGGCTCCAATAAGTAAACTTGTGCTGCCATCTCTTGGAAATACAGTACAACAACTCATAACATCGTACAAGCACCTTCTCCGATTGTATTGCAAGCACAAAAGTTCCAAGGTACACCGCTAGAGGTCACTATTTCTTATTTTTAAGTGTATTTTTTACGAATTAATAAAATGTAATGGAGATGAGAAAATTTATTTCAATAAATATGATTTTTTTAAATCATTTAACATACAAGTGTGTCAAATTTATTTAATTTGATACAATAAAGCTGCTATTTACTGCTGAAAAAACAACATTTGGCACAACAAGTTTGAACATGAACACAACATTGAGAGATACTTTTAAATTACACATTTCATGATTTCTGTCTTGGATAAGAACATGCTGGTTTACAAACAACAATTTTAAGATTTGGTACAAGTATTAACTCAAATGACAGATTCAAAGAATTCTGAATTATTTTCAGCGCAAAGTTCTGTATAAACTTGTTTTTATTCCCCAATATGAGGTTTACATAGGATTTGTTTAAAATATCGATCAACATTTCATATCCATGTGCTCAGTAATACATTGAATTATCTGCATACATTTTACAAATTTAATTTATTAATTCAACCTCAATCACATTGTCATTAAAACTTCAGTTCAAGTACACAGTACTTATGAATCTTTGATCATTTTCATTTAATGCCTAACAGACCCGCTCTTGATCTCAATCTCGCAAAATTGAAACTGATGGATGAAGTCCATGACAAAACAAACAAGGACCTATCGGACTGTAATGTCACAATACATTTAGGTCTTCAAACAGGCCTTCATCCAGTACACAAATCAAGATTGAATTAATTGAACAAAAGAACCTGGAATAATTTGTGTACAGGCAGTCAAGAGTAAAATGAAAGTAATAATACTTAAAATATCCTACACATAACACAGCTACACTTTATGTTTCTTGTTCATTATTATCAGAGCTTTCTTCACTACTTTCCTCCTCACTTGATTCTTCGGTTGTATCATCAGATCTGCTAACCTTTGCTGCCTTTTTAGCCATCATTTCTTTATACTGTCTCACAGTTATCTTCTTAGGCATAATCTCCCGTAGAAAGTCTAACGTATCATCCGATTGGACTACTTGCGCAATGTGTTTATATTCCAAAAAGGAGTTTTTGCTGTTTTTGATTGCTCTTTTGGCCAAGTCTGTGACAAATAATTCCTGCAACGTATGAAAAGTAATATTTTTATTAGGACTAAGTTTGATTATGGCCTTATTTCATGAGAAGAAGTCTCTTTTCACCAGTTGTTATAGCAAAAAACGCTATTGTTTGGAGACAATAGGTTATAAAAGCGGCAAAACATTTACTCACGGTAACTTTCGTGACTAAGTACAGGGGTTCAGCACCAACTGCTTCGACGTCTGGCGAACTTTTCATAATAGTTTTAACTCTAGATAATGGTAAATGCAAGTCCTTCTCGCTTTTAGGAGTAGCCATTATATTAATGTTTATTTGTCCGAAACAAATAATCAATACTATTACTGGTTGAAGTCAAGTCATAGACACAACACAATACTTAAAGTTTTTTTAACTGACATTAGTGACTTTTATGTATCAGTGTTGCCATTGAGGAATAAAATTTTACAATATTTTTGAAAAAAAATTATTAGGGTTTGGCCAATATTCCTCGAGATTCGTCATAAATTATGTAAGATTAATCCAATCTCAAAGAAAATTACTTTATTCATGCTATTAGGATACTTTGGTGCTATGCTATTCAATGATCTAACGTACCATAGGCTAGTTTGTTGCATTTGCGATGAAAAATTTCGGATTATTTGTACTGGCAACATTTACCAGCGGTATATTAATTTACTATTGTTTACTAATAAATATTAGTGTTCTGGGGTCGATGTTAACTGCTATTTTTATGTATAATTTAGCTAAAACAGTGTGTTTTGTGTAATAGGTAGGGACTATGGATTGAAAGAATAGACAATAATGGTCTTAACGCTAGCTGTCTTTATTTTCCATTTCCTTATAGAAAATACTTTTACGAAAAACAGTTTACAGGGCCGCTTGCGTGGCCGGCCACACTCGCGGGGCGCTGACTAGTGCCGTCTGCCGGCCCAACCAATCCGACATCCAATCAATTCTTACGTGAAAATGATAAATAATACAAAAAATACTGATAACGCGAGATCGTTAACCGATTTACAGGGACTTCTCAATCTTGATCAGTTCAGCGATGCCGTCGTACATCTCCTTGACGGCGTCGTACTCGGTGAGTCCCATGCGCCTCTTGTTGGAAATGTCGTAGACGCCGCCCTCGGCCTCGGTGTGCTCGCCGCGAGTACCGCGCACCTGCAGGTGGTACTTGGACGCGATCTCCTCCAGTTTCGCCTTGTCGGCCGCCAGCTTGGGCAGCTTGATGTGCACGGAAGCGCGCACGGTCGTGCCCAGGTTGGTGGGGCAGAAAGTCAGGAAACCGAGCCTGTCATCGTGGGAGAAGGGAACACGCTTCTCAATATCGTTGACAGCGTTCACCAGCCTCTTGTACACCTGCTTCAGGTCACCGCCCATCTGCATGGAGATAAGACGGAGGTGGTCCTCCTCATTGCACCACACCAAGAAGGTCTTGTTCTCGTTATGGTAGATACCACGGCCAGAGGGCCAGAAGCGGCAAGCGTTGGCAGCCTGCAGGAAACGGTCACCCTCCTTGAACAGGAAGTGGTCATCGATGAGCTGCTGCTGGGTTTCCTTGGACATGCCGGTCAAGGGGTAGAAGGTACCCTTGAGTTCACCCTCGAGTCCAGAGAGGGTAGTGGAGACCTTCTCTTCCATCTCCTTGTACTGGGCCTCGGTCAGGCAGGGGTTGAAGGGGTAGCCCTCCAAGGAGCGACCGCAGCGCACGCGGGTTGACACGACGAACTCGCCGGCGGGGTCAAGGTTGCCGAGGGTCTCGACATCACCCCAGTTCTTGGAGGGGTGCTTGTCGGTCTTCTTGAAACCATTGTGGTAGTCCTCGATGATGGGGTCGAACAGGTCGGCGAACACTGTGTACGCCTCAGCGTCTGGGGCGTAGATTCCGACACCAGAGTCCAAGTTCTCGCATCCTGAAAAAGATTACGTAACATTAGTTTCATGTTCCGGCTTTCGTAAAAATATTACGTAGGTACTTATCTAAATACCTAAATGACATCGAAAGGTTATTCAGTAGGTAACTGGGTAAGTACCTATAACTGTCGGTATTATCAATATTGCATGTGTTTAATCTGATATTTGTTTCTAAGTTATCTATTGACGCCGGTGCCTACGTGCCTATCAAGTACAAAGTACCTTTATGTAAGATTATTAGATAGGAACAACCGTATCAAGTAGGTACTCACCAGACTGGATGACATCCAGGAGAGTTGAGCCGAAGGAGGTCTTCTTGTTCTTGAGAGCGTCGAACACCTCCTTGGTAAGGTACTTCTTCAGCAGTGACTTGGAGTCAGAGGCCTGGAGCTTGCTGAAACCAGCCTCCAACTTCTCGATTGTTGCGGCGTCCACCATTGCTGCGGCTTTTCTGTAACGACACACAATCATCTTATTATATCTCACTTTTCTTATAACTGAAAACAAGGATATAAATAAGATTCTAACGCTTTTAACGCAGCACATGTGGCCCTAGTGCACATTTTTAATAATTTCAATGAAAACACAAAGAAAATTTTATAGAAATCCTTGCGACACAACCGTAGCCAACTCTTTTTAACCGCTTTATTTTTAAAAGTGAAAATAAATAGTGACGTACCCATCGGCTCTGGAATCGAGCGGTGGAAGAGTTAATCTAAGTCAACATCCAAAAAGTTTTAAATCGAGATTTTATTATTAATCCTATTTCACTGGTAAGATAATTATAGAAAATTAATACAACACAAAATATAAAAAAGAAACAACGAATTGTTATTTTTACAAATATTACGAACCGCCTGATGAGGTAATACGCGAGCACTGCGCCACCGCAAACCACCACAGGGATTGTGACTTTCAGTTTATAATTCATACTGATGGAATTAACTAAAGTCACTAGTTTTGGACAGAAAACTGGGTGCAAGAACTACTTGTACTGGAGATGTTACGCGGACTGGAGCGGATTTGGAATTGTTTTTGACCGAACACACCCAGGGTAACACTCGGTTTTGTGGTGGAATTACGTAATTTAGCTAGAGGTCGCCTTGACCGACACGCGCAAGTCGAACGGATGTGTCAGCTCACTGCGCACCGGTGCTTCTTCGTCGTGCGCAGCCGTACCTCCCACTCGCGACCAACGAACGAACGTGTTATCGCGAGTTTCTTGTTACTTTGCATACATTTCTATTCGAGAAGGTATTGCAGTAATTAAACATCGTCAGATTACGGAATCCACTTATCGTTCCATGAATTATGCCAATCGTGATATTGGATAGTAATTGATATGATATGCATGTAGATAGGTACCTATTTGTGAAAAGGACACAGTGTGACGTGCACGTCACATAGGTAAATCACGTTTAACACAAATATCCACATTAAACTCTGAGAAGTATAGTAATTTTCCTTATGAGGATTTTGCATACTTAATTACCTATGACAATTTGAATTTAGACAACAACACAAAGACAAATGCCAAATGCAATGCAGGTTTACAAGCAGAAAGTACGACACAACTTTAGTTGGTAGGAGTTTACGATCATTATACGGCCGGTCAATCCGGAAACACCATAATTTCCACATCCCGTTTAGGTTCAATGTCCGTCAGTAACATTGCAAAAACGAATCAAGTTTAGGGACAATATTACGGCAACGGTACCAATATTCAATAATGGAGACGATTAAAATATCAATTTAGACCATAGTAACAGTAAATTGAGCACAAAACAACGAATTAACTACGAAATTTGGCAGCGGGCACAGGAGATAAATGCCGGCCGAAGTAATACGCACCCGTCGGCTTCGTCAGCCGGTTTGTTTTCCTTGTTTTCTTTCGTTGCACAGCCACCCATTTTCACAAATACTTAATAATCTAGCGGCTAAAACATGCACTAAATCACTAAAACTACTTCAAATAAATAAAAGAAACGCAGGATTTTAAATGCAATGATGGAATGATATTTTGTCCAAATGAATGTATCGGAGCCGGGAGTGGCGAGGGCGAGGGGTGGCCCGATCGATGCGCGGCACGCAGCACGCACGCGGCCTCACGCTTCCCGCCCTTCGGGAACCGCTTCAAAACTTTTTGGAGGGAAAGTTTCCCCCGATTTGCGGTGACACCGGTTACCTTCGCGGGCTAGATTTGAATGCAATTCCGACTTCTTCAAACAAGTGTGATAGTCATCTTATCGGCGAAATAGAACACTTATCGTTATCGAAGCACATCTTGAATACTTGAATAGGGATTTGGTTATCACACAATAAGCTAGGAACATTTTTTGAGTTCAGGAGAGTCAGCGGCGGTGGCGTGATGGTGGGACGCGGTCTAGGCGAAACTTTACGTCGGTAGATTAATAAATGACCACCGCTTACCTTGCGCTTGTACAACCGTCAGAGTCGACTGCGAGGTGCAGAATGGTCCGTGCGGGTTCGAGCGGAGCGTTAAGCCCGCGGCAGCGTCCCGCGCCCCCCCTTCCCTGTCAACCTTGGCCTTGGTGATGCTCGCCTGGCCGGCAGATCGCGAGCCAGTTTAGCTTCAAGTCGTGATTTGGACTATTATCATTACAGCAGTTATTTAATCTCATCCCAATCCAAGGATAATTGCCTATCATCTATTGAACTCAGAGCCAGGTAAACGTAACGACAATGAATAAAAGAAAATCAATATGTTGTATTCGTTAAAATTACAGTCTGCCTGGCTTTTAAAGTTATATGAGGTATATTAGGTATGCTGTATTTGAAGAGAGACAAATCTAAGTGATGAAATTCTAAATATCTAGTCTTAAAGTATATTTTTGAAATAACTCTCAAATCGATAAATCATTCAAAATTTTAGACACCGGTATACCTACTACCTACCTACCTGGCTACTTTCTCAAACAATGCTTTAATGAGTGGCTTCATACCATTTTAGGTAGAGTAAAAATACAGTAAAGGTATAACGTTAGGAATTCAAATCGTTCTCTAAGAATAACTGTCAAAACACAAGTCGCAAGTAGGTACACGAAGGAAGTTTAATTTTGTTTCTAAATGTTGTTAATAGATTTCTTACCTATACCTATAAGTCTTGTGAATTAAATAAACTGCTAATGTGCATTAAAAATAAATTAAAATTGTCTTTGAACGTCATCCAATCATAATCGATCGATTATGATTTTGTGCACCTCGCGTCGCGCACTATTAGTTATCAACGATTAGGTGGGAAATTTAAAATTAGAATGTTGCCGGTTCTTTTTCGTGTCTGGATCGTGTCCAACACTTCTTCAACGTTAGCGATCTCAACGATGCCAATGTCAAGTTTGTTATTTTTTCACTTTCATTGCATAATTTCGGTACCTAATTTTGATTAATAAATAGAGTAGTGGTACTCTCGGTACCACTACTCTATTTATTAATCAAAATTATTATTGGTTGCGAGAACTTTTACTACGAAATAAACCTAAAGTTCGAATTTGATCAGTGTGTTTCCCAAAACAGAAAGTCGAGGGGTGTTTCTCTAATCGACCTTCACCGTGGTTTGGGTCCTTGACCCAGAGATAAGAATCGAGTAGGGACTAGCGGTCGATTCGTTCACCTACATTCAAGGAAACCATAAAACTCCCCTGGCTCAAGGTAAACTTATTATTGTCAAGTACAACGAACTGTTTGATCGATGGTATGACCATCGATCAGTCGTATCGTAGTGTCAAAATGTGAGATTTATTTTATTTTCATTGTCGAATTACCTACATTATTCGTTTTTGTCTGTGCGTGTTTATCTTTTCGGAGCTTACTTTTAATTAAATTGTTGACCAAGAAAACCTAAATAACCCCAGCCTGCTATAATAATATTAGGTAGGTACAGAAGCGTAGCGTGCCTTGGCGGGGCCCCGTATAAAAATTTGTTTGGGGGCCCTTAGGAAGGGTAAAGATTTCTCACAAAAGTATAAAAAAATTGCATAAAATTAAAAGAAATATTTATTAATCACTAGCTGACCCGCGCAACTTCGTCTGCGTCACTTAGGGGTATGAAAAATAGATAGTAGCCTATTCTCAGACCTACTGAATATGGATATAAAATTTCATGAAAATCGGTCAAGCCGTTTCGGAGGAGTATGGTAACTAACATTGTGACACGAGAATTTTATATATAAGATAATTATCTATCTATCACTTTTTCCAAAATGTTTACAAACAATTCAAATTAAATATACACTATCCTTGCCTTTTTTCGGCAAACTGATTTATTAAATCATTTATAGCTGATGATGACTTTAGTTTTTCTAAGTTGGGGGCCCCCGTGGTCCGGGGGCCCCGTATAATTGATACGGCAGATACGGCGGTAGCTACGCCCCTGGGTAGGTACCTATTTAAATTGATTCCGTATTTATTGTAGGTATTTCCGAAAATTGCAGGTTTTCAAAGTGTCAAATATTAGGTGACTTACAAGTAACAAGAAATAGAAAATATTTGCTGTCGATATCGCTTACCTATAAACTCTTCAAACATAATTTTGAACAGTTTAGAGGTAAATTACTGTTTATGTATAAGGTAAAAACATGGACATAACGGTACCTACACCTACCCAAACATTGCATGTTGAACGAAGGAAAATAAAATGTACCTATGTGTAACAACAGGAGGAAGGAAAGATGGCTACACAACATGAATTTTAATTATAGAATAATAGTGTGTCTGTTCTCTGAAAACTCATTGATTTGTACATTTGAGGAAAAAAATCATTTACGAATGCCTTCTAGGCATGTAAAACCATAAAATTAGAAAAAAATCTTAGCTCTTCACAATGGTAATTTGGTATTTCTATATATTTTCATTTATACTCCCTACTGTTCACTTCAGAGATTCAGTCAGACTGTGCAATCTGCATTGGTATTTCCGTTTAGGAGGTAGGTATCTGATAGTAGAGAGCCGAGGGTGCTTCAGCGAGCATATTCAGTTTGAAAATGAAAACTGAAAGGCCCAATATCCCAATATCTTCCAAAAGTTTTGCCTGGTTCAGGCCCCGAATGATAAGCTGAAAATCACGTAGCTGAAGAGCTCGTTGTTACTTTTTATACCTTTTTGAAAACTGAAAGTCCTGCCCGAAGGGCTCTGGTCTGAAACCTTTCGTAGTATAGATTTAGCGTACGTACCCTCATCACACCCTACCTACTCAACTATCAAGCTCTCATCCATCTCTTACCTTTTTTTTTTTTTCGCGGGGAAACCTTCAAAAGGCGCCCGGTCTTTGGCGACCATCACCTACCTACTTGCCTTAATAACGAAGTGAACTAAAAATAGGGATGGTTAGGGTAGTAGGTACCTAAAACCTATAATTCATCATGAAGTAATTAGGTACCCTTTCCCTACATTGTTTTAAATGTCTTATCTCTGTAGATATTACTACTTTATGCCCTTGTGTGAGAAGAACGGTAAATAATTTATTGAGAATAATAATGTTATCGGAACAAGAGTCAACATTACCATTTTCTTTATTTATTGGCTTTCTCATTGATAAGAAGTCAATAAAGAAATAATGTGGTGCGTATTCCAATTAATTGAACCATGCTCGAACTAATAAGCTCCACTCACACTCCACAATCAGCTGACTGATAGTTAGCTCGACTAAACAGTCGTTTGCGCATTCATAAATAAATTACTGATCTTTTACAAGCTTACGAACCAAGTTCAAGGCAGTTTTTGAATTCCGTCAATCGTCGAAAACTATTTAAAAAAAAAAGTTGCGAACTTTCCAGAAAGCCTTGGCAATGACTGCGGAGTGTGGCCTTGTCTTTGGTTCAAGCGTATTTAAATAGGTACGAGTACGTCTACGAAACGGCGGAGACGCAGTACCGCGATCTTTTGTAATGATCATTGTGATATGCGGTGATGAAAGATGCCTATCTAGCTAGCTAGGCTGTTGCTTTTTATAGTCTGTTTATGTTTATGATTTGTTTATCAATATGGGTTGATTGCCAACATAAATAAATTTCGCTTCGCATAAAATCAAAAGTATTGTAAAAGTCTACCAAAAAAGTCACGGGCTTAAATTTTTACAATCATTTAAGGATCTTAAAGTCTATAAAAATAACAGTCTAAGCCGAAAACGATCTAGTACTTTTTAGGGTTCCGTAGTCAAGGAAAGGAACCCATATAGTGTCGCCATGCCCGTCTGTCTGTCCGCAGCTTAGCTCAAAGACTCTTAGTACTAGAAAGCAGGGTTGTTGCTGATGCAGATTTTTTTCACATCAGCGGATGCTGATGCTGATGCTGATCTTTTATCATTGACATCAGCGGATGCTGATGCTGATGCTGATTTTAATTATTTTCTTAAAAAAACAGGGAAGACGTAAAATCAGTCCGTATTAGTACGCTCTTTGCGTGAATAATCCTTGTTACATAAGTTGCAGTTTGCAGTTTCTTGATTCCTTAATTTAAAATACGTCCATATTCCACTTTTCAACGGATAGGTAACACTCGATAGTTAACGGGAAAAAAAAAAAACTTACACGCGTAATGACGAATTAACGTAATGAGACAAGTTTGTGTTTGTTTGCAATCACAATCCCCGCAGACGATCTTTTAATTGGTCAAAGTCGCAGGCAAAAACTACACGTGATATAATCCTCTCTGCGGTCATGTCACGACTCGAACTTCAGCATTAATAATCAGCATCGATCAATGCGGATGCTGATGCTGATGCTGATGTTGAAAATGATGCTGAAGATCAGCGGATGCTGATGCTGATGTTCGTAACAACCCTGCTAGAAAGCTGTAATTTGGCATGAATTTACAGATTAGTTACGCCGACAAAGTTGTAAAATAAAATCTCGAAAAGATATTTATTTTTAGGGTATCTCCTGTACCTACACGTAAAGTGTGGATTTTTTTTTCTCGCGTATCCCATAGTGTGGTATGTCGTTGGATAGGTCTTTAAAAAATAGTGAGTTTGTTAAGAATATAATTTTTCGATTAAGGGATTCGTTTGTGAAATATTAAGCTTTAAAGTGCTAATTTTTGTTAGACTCAAGTGTCCCCCCCCTCTACCAGCTAAACGGTTGTGTTTGGGTGTGTGAAAAAAATCACGATGGTAGTTTATATAACGAAATTAAAAGGAAAACTATGACAACTAAGTAGGGTCCACAAGTTTCCGAGTAATAGTCGACCAACTTATAAAATGTACTTGGATAATATATTTTCTTAAACATAATGTATGGACACAGGTTTCTCAACTGCAAATGTAAGTTTGTTTTTCATTATTACAAGGCAAATCCCCATAATTTCATGGGCAACTACGGAACCATACATTGTGCTTGGCCCGACACGCACTTGGCCGGTTTTTATACGTAGGTAAGGTTAAGCCAATTTTGTTTATACTACACTTCACTCGCACTAAAACGACGAACAGCCAAACGTCCCGTTATTTCAAAATCCAGACCACTACACGCGCTACCCCTGACCTACTTTAACCTAGGGAGACTAGCTGAAGCTCTCAGTACCGCCAGAAGGGCCAATTAGCTCAAGGTTCTCTTCAGAACCTTTGGATATGTTTCGCTTTGAGCTCACTGAGGGGGGGCCTGAAAGCTCTAGGGAGCTGCTTTGCTACTTACAATCTTAGGTTTGTCATTCTCTGTATTTTGAAAGCTTTTGTGCTAACATAAGACGGATTTAAAGAAAAAACGTCGGACACTCTGTAGTAAATACATTTTTTATTTTATTTATTGAGTTCGATTTTAATATTCTATTTCTCAGTCATTTATTTTATTCTTCGATTTTCTGTATTTGATCTAAGTAAATTTGATTCCATTAAGTTATAAAGGGTGTAAAAAGACCCTTAACGAAGCCGAAAGATACTTGTTCTCCCCATCATTGCGATCATTGTTTTGTTCTAGACCATACCTGGGAACCTTCAAGTTACGGAGATATTGGGGGTCAAAGTTCCAACTTTTTCACAAGTTTTTTTTAAAATACATTTACTAATGTAAGATTTTTACTTTAAACACCTTCACGACCCCCGTACTATTCAATCCATCCGCCAGCACAATGTTTTGAGTGCGTTACATTGAGTTTTACCGTAAAATGTGATTTTTCACCCCAAAAAAAAAAGTCGTTTCCCAGCAATAATTTTTGCGTAAGGTTACTTAGTTTGATGTACAGAATGCTTGGTTGACGGCTTCGTGAAGGGTCTGTTTACACCCTGTATAGTGTTATCATGAAAATTCTCCATTCTTCGGGGAAATAAAGCCGTTATGTTTTGTAATTTAAAGGAATCATTTTAAAAGTAGTTTAGGTTTTGTTAAAGCCCGTATGTAAAATTTTGAGCCATTTGCGGACTGTGCATTTGGACCTACCTATGCATCTAAAGGGTGTAAAAAGACCCTTAACGAAGCCGAAATGCACAAACTTGTTCTGCCCGTCATTGCGATCCTTTTTTTGTTCTGAACCATACCTGGGAACCTTCTAGTTACGGAGATATTTGAGGTCAAAGTTCTAATTTTTTCATAAGTTTTTTTTTAATACCACTTTTAAAGGTTTTAACTTTACTTTAATTATCTCCATGACACGGTTACTATTCAAAGCTTCCATCAGCACTAAGTTTTGAGTGCGTTACATTGAGTTTTACCGTAAAACGTAATTTTTCGCTCCAGAAAAGAAAGTCCGTTTCCCAGCAATAATTTTAGCGTAGAGTTACTTAGTTTGATGTACAGAATGCTTGGTTGACGGCTTCGTGAAGGTTCTGTTCACACCTTGTATACTTTATTCAATGAAAATTTGCGGTATCCTTTAATTATCAACACAGTCCCGCGCTTGTGTGTGCTATGTATAGCACACGTTCAATTTATAGGTAGCTACACCTATCACCTGATGAAGTGTCATAAGCCTTCCACAATATGCCTATTGTTTTGTTCGTATCAGATTTGATAATTGTGAATTACCTACTTGAACAAATATATAATAAGTACCTAGCTGTACCTGATTGATGTCAAGTGCAGTGCAGTCTACATTGTATAATATCATTGATATTTTATACTGAAGAGTAATAGGTATTGCACTAACTGAAAATTTTCTTTCTACAAAAGCAGATGACTTCCACGTTTATTGTTCGAACCGTCTGTGGAATTCATTGCCGGCTTCTCTGTTCCCTGATTATTATAATCTGGATTTATTCAAAATTCGAGTGAATTGGTTTCTTTATTTATTTAGGATCACCAACAAGTCACATTACAATTGATCTTATATAATATGAAAACTATTACAAGTTACAAAACGTCTTGTAATGGACACTCAATTACAGGTTAACATAACAAACCACAGCTTACACATCATCGAGTTAACATCCTCTAAATACTTGATTTATTAGAAATTAAAATTAAGAATACATACAATTAAACAATCATGCTATTATTAATATCAGAATACAGTTAAATCAAATCAAATCTAATTACATCGTAATGTCATGATGAATACAAATCAAATTAAATTAAATCTTCTAGGCAAGCGTGCTCTACCTCCATCCTAGGCCTCATCATCGCTTCACATCAGGCGAGTTGCGGCCAAAAGAAAGCCTATTTACTATGAAAAAAAAAGATGGAAGTCGGCCTTGTCGCAATACCTGCTGATGGTTTTATGAGCCGATTTGTTTAGTTAGAGTATACATGTGCTGTCGATCGTAACATCATAGTTGATCATAGTTTTGAACATGTGACTTTAATAAGTCTTGTTTTCATCGATAACTTACTGTTGAGGAAGGCTGACAGCATAGACCGGTAAATACTTATTGACGAGACAGGAAAGTTTTGGGACAGTTTTGAAATCTTGTAGTTTTCTACTAGAAGATTTGAAGAAAAAAAAACAATTAAACCAAAATTAAATAGTATTTTTCTATACTTCAGAAAAACAGCGGGACATTTTTTTTTTTACAGTTTTTTTGACATTGAAAATAAACTACGTGGGTGTCACGAAATTCGGTGAAAACAAAAGCAAGGGTGAAATGTTTATGATCCCCTATTTTTGTAATCCCACGTATCGTTCATAATGAAAATACTTTTCAATTTTGTCGTGAAACGAAGCGGAAAAATCCCACCCACAAAATTCCGTTGTCGGAAAAGCATTCATGCGACCTTCAAGCATATTATACTCGGCTCCGCACGCAAATTGAACGATACAGGCCTACGAACCCTCAATAATCATAACATTCCTCGGTTCCTCCATAATTCCGTATCTATCGTATCCTTATACCGTCATTACGTAACGATTGAAAAGCTTGGCCTTGCCCTATTTCCGTCATGGTCGGCCAATGTCAGTGTCGAACCCGGGTCGAACCTTGGCGAGGACCGTTTAGTTTGAAGGTCTGACGTCAGAGCATCAGATGTTGTATTTACACGTTATTTCCAGATGTTTGGAGTTGGTAGTAGGTTGTTGGTGAGACGTGAGATGATAACGTCATATAATTATGTACAGTCACGAGCACAAATATGTGTACAATTTCCTAAATTTAAAAGCAATTTTCCGCGAGAAATAATTATTGTAACTTGGAGATAGGATCTTTTAATCTTTTCTTTTTTTTTCATAAAAATGTGAGTTCCAGAATACTATGTTCGTACCAACATGAAATTTTAATCAGAACAGTAGGAGAAAAACAATTTTAAAAGTTGTTAAGTGTTTACATACTCGTGACTGTACGTGTACAGACGCCAGCACATCAAGCTACCAGAAACTGAAAATTTTTCCCTATCAACCTTGAACCTGAACCTAAAACTTTAGCTTTTTGAAAATGTATTAAAAAAAAATGACAGATTGTAGTAGCTTGATGTTATGTTGTCTGTACCTAGTTGGCTACTAAGTTAGGTACTTAAATAGCTTAAAACGAATTTCACCAATGAAACTAATAGAGTTCAGAACATCTGATTGAAGAACTGACAGCATTCATATCCCATAACGATGATGGCACTGACTGACAGGACAGTAGCTCTTGAACGTAGTTTAAAAGTGCGTTCAGTTTTATTGGTGAAACTTTCCCGTTAGTTTTAGTAACCAGTGTAACAGTGCCAGTAAGTACTAAATATGCTTATTAATAGCTTTAGCCGAGTGCAATTAGACAAAAAATACTCAAAAGGTGGAACGAAGTTTATAGTGGTCGGATTTTCATGGGACTTTTTTTATTGAGTTCCTAGAGGTGTAGAGAAGAAAGTTAAAAAAAAAAATTTCGCCGCTCGCAAGTATTTTTTTTTTTTTTTGATTTCCTTTGTAATATTTTTTTTCTTTTATGAATAACTTGAAATTCGGCGAATTAATATTGAGGCATAATAGAAAGACCTGTGTGTATCCATTAAAGGCCAATTTCGTCTGTTTATTTGTTCAATGTTCATATTTCAAGTATTTTTTTGGAAATATCGTATTTTCTTCAATTATTTCTAAGTTACCGAATTTAAGACTAAGATTTCGTTTGAAATTGGTAACAGATACATTTTTACACATAACTGGACTAGAAAATGTACAAGAAAACCATATTTATGAGTTTAGTGCCTTAAAATTCATTCGCAAAAATCAGAAAATCGTCTATGTTAATGAAGACATTTTTTTTCGAAATTTTTCTATATAACTCAATGTGCAAATTATTTTTCAAAACCTCATTTTAGTAGCTATCTAATAAGGTATAATAACTAGAAAAATATTCAAGGATACTTGTTAAATATCAGTTACTGCTGAGAAAGTAAAACATGACTAAAGGGATCTATCGCTAAGAATTGGGAGCGGTATCGGTATCGGTATTGGTATTAAATGGAGCGCAGAGACCTAAGCTTGCAACTTATTCTAAATTTAAATTATGAGAAATGGTTACTTTCCAATTACGATAATTTTTGTGAGTTTACCAGCGGTCCCAGTCCACCTTCGTCAGCAACAATCAACATTTATTGAGTACCTCCGAATATTTTTTTTATTTTATGTTCTCTGTAGATAGCTGATTTAATAAGGATATTTTCAGAATAATATTTACGTTGACCGCCATAGAAACATTTTGAGAAAAATTGCCTTCTTTAACTTTTACATAGACGATTTCCTGATATTTGCGAATGAATTTTTAGTCACTTCACTCGTAAATATGGATTTCTTGAACATTTTTACGTTCAGTTATCCGTGAAAAATTATCAGTTACCAATGACAAAAGAAATCTTTGTGTTAAAACTCGTTATTTTAGAAATAATTGAAAAAATAGGAAATTTTCATTAAAAAACCTGGAAATATGCATTTCGTCAACACCAATGAACAAGGAAATAGACCAAATTGGCATTTAATGGATGCACACAGGTCCCACTATACGTCACAATATAAATCCGGTGAATTTCAAGTTATTCCTATGCGAAAAAAAAATATTCAAAAGGAAATTTAAAAAAAAATAAAAAAAAGTCGCGAGCGTCGAAATTTTTTTTTTTAACTTTCTTCTCCACAACTCTAGGAACTCAATAAAAAAAACCTCATGAAAATCCGACCACTATAAACTTCGTTCCACCTGAAAGTCTAATTGGGTGCCCCAATTCGAAAAATCCCTAAGTCCTAGTTAGGGATTTTTTACACTACTAACACAGGTTGATCGGGCGTTTTTTCTCTATCGATACGTCCAACAATTTTTTTGTTATGATATCCCTAAGTGGGTTTTTAAAAACTATAAAAATTAAAATTAACGATACTTTCAGTTCCAAAAATCCCCAAGTCCTATAAAGTCCCTTAGTCCATAAGTTTTTACCGAAAAAGGACTAAAAAAAAATCAAAATTAAAATCAAATGATAATATTAAACAAACAATACCGGGAATTTCAGGTTGTCGTCGAGTTTTATTTAAAAGACATGCAAAGCCAGCCTTTTCTGATTCAATGACTGGCGATAACTTTAAAGTTTTTTTTTTATATAGAGTAGGTATATCTAGGTATCTTCGAGATGTTCCTGCTGATTGTTATCAAGATGCTATTAAAATTAAAGAAGCTAAAATTAATGACATTAAAAAACTTATTCGATTTGTACCACAAGAAAAAAGAAAATTCTATGAAACTTTGATTATGGAACAGGCTAAATTAAATGAAAGTCAAATTGTTGAGGAATTGGTTGACGAAATAGAGTAACTGGCCTAGTTATTTTTAAAGGCTAATAGGTATTACTCATTTTTGATTAATAGAATATTGCTAAAGAAGCTAATTTTGTTTTGTTAAATTCCTTAGTCCTTAAAAAGAGGGAAAGATAACCCTAAGTCCTGTTGATTTATGATAAGTCCAAAACTATTTTTTTTAAATAAAGTTATTATAAAATGCTTTTTATGTTTTGTTTTATATACTAAAATAAAGAGTATATTGTGTACTATAACTGAATGGTATTTTAATTTCAACATGTCCTGTGGTTTGTTTTCAAAAAAATTAAATATGTTTATTTTTTTTATTACCAAAAACTGAAAAAGTGGACTTAGCCATTTCTCGATTTGGAGCACCCAATTGCACTCGACTACTTTCCCAAAACTGGTTTTATCGTGGACCTCCTGACGTTCAGAAAATAAAAGTAACACTTTATTGGAGACTATTGTTGGATCAAAACTCATCTTCGCGCTATTTCACGGTATTCATTTTTTCTAGCGTATCAAAGTTTACGGTGTTTACGGTCCTCGCTTTTATATCTATTGTGGCCATGGGCGCTGTAAAAAGCTCGAGTAGATGACGGAAACAAAAACATACTAGGCATTTATTATCAAGAAGTAAATCAACTTGTTTATACAGTTCAACACTTTCTAAATAAATAGAAGTTCCTACAAGTATAGTCATCATCTTCCTGCCTTGTCCCGCGTTGGGGTCGGCACAACACGTCTTCTTCTTCCATTCTCCCATGTCAACCGTCACATAATCATTCACTCCTTTTTATTTCACATCATTTCTCACAATCCATCGTATCTTTTCTTCGACCTTCCTACTATCAACATGGTCAGTTCCCAGAGAGTCACACCCAATCGTGTCACAGTGTTAATCGTTGTGATTATTTTTCTCAACGAGTCACACTGTGACACACACGGTATGACTGGCTGGGAACCCAACGTACCTAGAACGTATCGTAAAGAGAATGGAAGAGTTTTTTTTTCGGATCTGAAATCATCAAATGGGGGGTCATTCGTCATCCGCCCGCTCTGGGCGGAGTGGAAGGGAGGATCAGACTTTTACTGACTAAAACCCATCCATGCTCCTTCTTTGCCCTTTGTGTTCCAGAGCCGCGGTATCTCTTTCGAACAGTCCTGCAGCACATCAAAACTTGAAAGGCTTTAACGTAGTCTAGACGATTTTGGTCAAATCTTTTACTCGTTTACTACACAAGGACGACGGAATAATCGCCTGACTCAATACAAACGGCTGATTATGAGTAAGCCATAAACAATTATGCAAATAAAGGATCGTAAACTCGTTCGCTGTTTACTGGCTTTTACTTGATATACCTGGTAAATCGATTATGTGCGACCTAATTCTTTTATCGTTATTTATAGCAGGGTTGCATGTACTTCGTACGGAGGTTGCATGTACTCGTACATGCAACTTACCTTGTGTACACTGGTGACGCTGCCTCTCTGTTATCACCTTTTATCTGAAAAGTTGGGTTGTTGTAGGATATGTTTGATTTTGTCATCTATGGTTTTATCTGATGATAACTTAGTAGTGTCTTCTATGTCAATTTTCAACGCATCACTTGTCTTTTGCCAGTATGCTAATTTATTGCGTCGTCTGCTCAGGTGTCATGCATATTTTATAAAAAATGTTTATTTGGGGTCGGTGCAGCACGTCTCTTCGATACATCTCTGAAATCTCCTTCCTAGCCTTACGATCTTTCGTAATCATTATCGTACTCCCATTTCATTTATAGTCACACATTGATAATCTAGTTCACATTCTTGTTCCTAGTGTCACCCTAGTAACTTATTGGTGCCTCATGAGAAACTAAAATTACCCAACAACAAACCACTTAAAAAATATTCCATTACATCAAATCGTAATTTAGCATCGGGAAATCGATCATATGATGACTAAATCCATAGCCTTATCGCTTTTAATAATCTATATCGACTTGACAACACGACGAAAACAAAATGTCTATTTATTCTGCAGGCAACATTATCGATACTCAAAGATAAGTTTCAAGTGGAAGCGCACAGGGAAGCCCGTTAAATTCAAATTTCATTTAACCCCATTGAATGACTTTTTCGTGAAAAAGTTATTGAATGGGGTTAAATGAACTTCAGGGTTATATTAATGATTTTAATAATTATAATTCTGTAACTATATACGTTTTACTAGCGCGACTCATTTTTCATCAACATACCACCTGGCAGTGATCTGCAAATTCCAAAAAACGTAAGAAAGTTTGAATTTCGCTTAATAAAAATAATCCTGCGCATGAACTTTTTTCGCAACTGATGCGGAATTTTTTTAATTTTAGAACAGATACTATAGTTATCTACCTACCTTAACTTTCCAGAATAATATTAGGATTGTTTGAGTAATAGCCAATTTCAGAACAGCATCGCAAACAAAATACTACCATTGGTGAGCAACTGCATTTCTATAACTTAAGAGATATTGTGCACTTTGTTTGAATGTATTCCTATGGTATTCATACAAATAGGTATACTAGGTACGTCAGCTGGCACATCAAGTTATAAAACCGGCCAAGTGCAAGTCGGACTCGCGCATGAAGGGTTCCGTACCATCGTAGAAGTCCCCGTTGATTTTAATTTATTTTCATTATTTGTTGTTATAGCGGCAACAGAAATACACATTCTGTGAAAGTTTCAACTGTCCACCTATTACGGATCATGAGATATAGCCCATTGACATACAGACCGATGGACGGATAAACGGACGGACAGCGGAGGCTTAGTAATAGGGTCCTGTTGGATACCCTTCGGGTACGGAACCCTAAAAACGAATACCTACCTACCCACATTCTTGTGCAACCTTTTCCAGTCAGAAGACCTTGCTTAGTAATTCAACGTTGACTCACCTGACATCTGTCTCACGAAGAATCAAGAAGATGAAGAAGACCAAGTTCAAAGTGAAGAATATTCTCAACCATTTTCTGGGGACAGCGTGTAACCATGATGATATCATTGTAGAACTTTCGCGAACGATAAGTAATCGGTCAGTTCGGCGTGGCACTCGACTGATTATCGCCGACAATTTTTCTTTATCAGGTGGAATGGGATTACGATATTATCAACGTGTTTTTTGCAGCGTGGTCGATTGAGTTGCCTTACTTTTAGTTTACATAGGTGTGTTCAGCGCAAAAATGTTATTAATCTTTGTAATGTTTTGTCGATCAGTTTTGAATGGAAAGTCTTGTAAGATAGATTGAGTTTCAGGAGTTTTTTTATTAACGGAAATCGATCATCATCATCAAAATTACTTTTTTTTGGTACTTTCCCAACATTTTACTTATTAGCTACCCCTGAATCGACAGAAACAAGTCCAGTCTTCAATAACCCATGAATAAAAATGAAATAAAACTAAGTAGTTGAAGCAGTCACGCGGTTTCATGAGAATACCCTTCATTCGCAACTCGACTTTTGATCTCAAGTACTTACAGCTCAAACGGTAATCTCAAAATCATCGACAGATCATTTCCCAAAACACCTAATCTTATCATTAGCTAATCTTTTCCCAGAATGCCGCATGGCGCATGTTCCGCAGTCCGCAAGACATGCGAAGATTGTGAAATACACTGCTACCATATTGGTATAATTTTTTTGATAAAAATCTTTTGATATCGATGACACAGGTACACGTAATACGGTAGTATTAATATGACGTCTTAAATAATTAAGTCCAGCTCAGACGAGGATCTCCGCCTATATGACCGTGAAAATAAAGTAGAATTACTTCAACGCACACGACGGACTAAAAGCCGATTATGAGCCTGTAGCAGTCCACTACTGCACGCGTTTAAAAAAAACACTACACTTCTACGGTGGTTAGCATGACCACCGTAGAAACGGGTTTCGTTGACGGAAGAATCGACAAAATGACAGATTGTGAAATGAAATCTGTCATTTTGTCGACACAATCTGTCATTTTGTGCCTACGCGTGCTGGTGATATGATATAACAATGCCCAATCCTAGGCCACCATCGTGGGCTGCTACCAGTAAACTTGCGAAGATTGTCTTTTCACACACCCTCAGGTCGTTCTTACGTTAATGTTAGTTGATGAGAGTCCAGTTCTACGCCTGCAGTGGGCTTTATAAATCCATTGTAGTACTTCAAGAGAAAGTGCGTCATTGTCTGCGGTTTTTGCGCAGACCGCACTGGGCACGAATTGATTCCAATGATTCGGTCGATTTGTAAACGTGATGGAAGTGTTGGCTCTCATTTGAACAGCAAAAATATTTTACATTCTAACTTGACCGATAAACTGTAATTGATCATATTTTATACCTTTTGCTCTTTGCGTCCTTGGCCAGACCTCGTTTGGCTCCTAAGATGAACAGACCTAGTTTTCTTTCTATGATTATCAAAAATATGGATTAGTTTAGAATCTAGTCAGTTTGCATGAGACTTCTTGAAAACAATTTAAATTAACTTTGTAGTCTTAAAATAGGAATCAACATTGGCTTTATCTTTAAGCTTATTAAACTATGAAATTGCTACACATAATATCATTAGGTCAATGTCTAATTAATAAAGTACTGAATGAACTCTAGCTTACGATAGGAAATCAATAAGGTAGCTAGATCTGTTTTTTTAAACAATATGGGTAGGTATATGGGAAAGGCCATCATGCCAAACCCTATCAAAGGCCTTCGAGATGTCCAGGGAGCCGGCAATCCAATTTTTTTGCTCCAGATGTCCTGTCAAGGCCAGACGCGCTGCATCTTGCCTATAGATATTATCCTTCCTTTGATCTAGATAACAAACAACATCTGGATATTTACCACGTTATAAACCTGGTCCTGTCAAAGATAACCTATCTTAAAATGTTTGCTATAAACAATTTCACAGGTAACCCAACAGAAAATACACAAGTGCCTTAATAACCGGTCTTTGCTTAACAAAAAACAGCAATTTTCCCTTCCATCCTGCATTCATTGTGCTATTATAACTGCGCACTGCAATTCTTGTTATCATTGTTGCGTGTAACTGGACGTCAGAGGGCGCAGTCGCCATTGAAGATGAATACGAGCAATATCCGGCCTCGCCCGCCTGCGATGAATCCACTGCTCCAAGAATGTGATGGCGGACGTTTATGCGAATTTCCTGAATTTGTGCTAATTGAATGTTCTGCGGGTTGGTTGCCAAAATGGATGCTTTTGTACAGCTACTAAAAATTAATAGATGGTATGGACGGAGTAACTACTGAGATGATACTAATAGGGAGGTACGGAAGAAGTAGACAATGCTACGCCGACCCTAAATCAATTCAATAGGGTAGAAGAATAGAATCTGTTTCGAATTTGTGTGAGTATCAATTTGAAACCATCTCGTATAGGGTTGTGAAAGAGTGTATATTGTTTTCCATCAGCATTGTCTTGGGATTTTCTGGTGGCAACTGGCACTGTGGCACTGCTAGACAGCTACTGACCTAAAGAGTACTCATTATACGGAAAACACGCAGCCAGCGAGACATGGTGGAAGGAGCGTTGGCATACTAACAGGTTAAATAGGTGGACGACCTACCGAAGATTACCAGAAAAACACGAATACCTGATCCGCACAGACCAGAGAAGCATAGCAGAAAAAGGTCCTCCTTTTTCTGCTATGCAAAAATAAAGGCCTAGGTACACTGAGCTGTGGATGGAGCAAGGATGAATGAATGAACGCAGTCAGACTCAGATGCTTTGACGCTTCTGAAGCTAATTGCGATTAGATAACATCGAAACATCCACAGGTAAATCTCTATGGTTGGTCCCCAATTATCATGATTAATAGGTGCCTCGTACTGGGATAAGGGTGATACGGATAATTTAATGTTTACCTTACCTCAAGCTGGCTCATACATGCTTGCTCAACTTTATTGCTTGGCTATGGAAAACTTTGCATAAGTTACATATAGGCGCGTGACTGCGTGCGGCAAATGAGTCATTATCACATTGATTCACACAAATGAATGCCAGTCAGTCACCTTGTACGCGGAAATGTAGTAATTTTGAGACTCCGTGATGAAATATTAGGTTTTTTGGAGTTGGAGGAAAAATACTAGATTAGATTATAGAGATCAAGTCTAACGTACTAAAATGATTGTGAAGACATAGCTAGTGGGTAATTTGATTCGCATAACAAAAGTAAATAAGTTTTACCTAATTAATGCAGTAGATTGTTTTTATGTAGATAATTGTGCAGTGTTTAATTACGTTTTTTAAAGCCCAATTTTTATGCGTAGGCGCAGTATCTTCGTAACAATTAAAATTGTAATCTATACTAAACATTAGTATAGGTAATTTTTTTTCTATTATCTTATAAACTTCATTTATTATTGAAGCTCCATTATTACAGAGTGCCCTAGGATGTTTCCTCGACGCGAACAAAGTCGCAGGCACAAACTAGTTTCAAATAAATAACATAGATTTTTGCTTTCAACTATTTATTTCCATCATTTCATTCATTTCTGTTATTACTGTATAAAAGTGTAAGGTCAATTAAATAATGTGTTCGTTTGTTTTCAAATCCGTCATTCGTATACATATAAAGGCCACTTGTTTTGGCTATCCCTGGAAACAAAATAAAGAGTTTTTGTGCAAGATAGTACAACTGATAATTAATGTTTTTATGTTTATCTGAACACCATTTAAGAATTTTTTAAGCTTAACTCCAAGTCGAAACGAAAAACAGACAAATAACTCTCGTAAACTGGCAATTTATATTTGTTACTTACGAAATAAGTTTATATTTCATTTAATCAAAGAAAATAATCATTATCCTTTTTTCTTTGCTACGAGTATAACTACTTAAAAACGTCGTCTGAAACGCGGGAGCTGTCAGACTCGAGTGTAATGACAATCTTAGCTCACTTGTGGCATAATGTGGTACAAACTAACAAAGTTATAAGTATTACCTGAATGATTTCGCAATCAAGCTTAACCGGGGGGAGGGGTGTCAGAGCGGGATGGCGGGAGGGGCGGTCGACTCCCGCGCAGACATGCGACACCCCGAACTTATTTTGGATATCGATTAGCGAGATCGAAACGGCATTGCAGTTTATACTCTACGACGGGTTCCTGACCAGAAATAAAAAATATGAAAAATTTTAAGGTTGTGGATAAACCCCCAAAAACAATAAAGAAAAAAAAAGTTTACGGTTCCGCACCAATAAGGTACTTAATAAAAAAAATTGAAAGCAGGCGGGGCCATTCCATTTTCATAATTTTGTATTCAAATAGGCCCCGCCTGCTTCCAATTTTTGTTTAATTTAAAATGTGCTATTTTATGCTTTTCAGTTTTTTCAGTCAGGTTTTTTAGTTTTTTCAACTACTTTTTTATTTCCAGCTTTTTAGTTTAGTAACTTGCAAGATTTCGCAGACCAAGACGACATTATTATCGTAATGTCGGCGCCACATTGTATAACAGCCGATATGGGGATTAGAAATAAATTAATTAAATAGGTAACTAATTAAAAAAAGGTGGTGGAGTGTCAGGAGACAACCGGAGCTACCGAATTATGTCTCCAGAGCCAGGAACCTCCTAACAAAGCGAGCCATGTCGAGGATTACGGCCTTCTGAATCAAGCCCTTAATCCAACCGCCTAACGAATGCCTCGACAGATGTTGGTCGAGGCTTTTTATTAATGACCCTGTTGTGTCCCACTGCTGGGCAAAAGCCTCCCTTCCTCAACATCTTTCTATTTACTCTCCTTCCTCCTTTCCTTTGCGTAGGAGTTTTACTCATGGCGCCATCTTCTTTTTCCTCGAACTTTGCGAAGCCAAAAATCTGAAACAAATTTTATTAATTAAGATTTACTTATGTAAATATTAGGTACATGAAAAATAAAAAAACCATTAAGAAACCAAGTTAGTGTCGGTTTCCGAAATGAGATTTTAAAGGACTAATCAAGCTCTACTTAAGTTTAACATTTTGAATGAGTGTGATATCCTCAACATCATCATTCTCTTGCCCTTATCCCAATTCATTTGGGTGTCTTCTTCTTCCATACTTCTCTATTACTCGTCATTTCATCAGACACCTCCTTTCTTGCCATATCATCCTTCACACAGTCCATCCATCGTTTCTTGGGTCTTCCTCTACTCTTATAGGTACCTAACGAGTGTTACATCCTACACTATATTAAAAAACATATTTAAGAAGAGTTTGCGTGCCTAGTTCACTATTGAAATATTTAAATCAAAAATTGCCAGTAACATGAGCAGTCCTCATATTAAAAGTTGAACTTTGAAAATATTTTTTTTTTGTTTCAAGATTATAGAACCCAAGACCCCGGTGGGCCAGTCTGACACGCTCTTTGCCGGTTTTGCGGAACAGTGTCATTTTTTTCTAAACTTTTAATAAAAGGTTAAGAAAGAGATCAATGGAATATATTATGTATGATTGTTAAAAGATCCGTGGAATTATTTATACCTATACCAACAGCAATAGAAGACTTAATCAAAGATCATCATCACAAGTAAAGCAACAACAAAAGAATAGAGTGATCTGTCCCCCGTCTTTATAAGAGAGCAATCTGAATCATTTTTCTTTGATTGTTTGTCTGACAATCACTTCCCACATTAGCATAGCTGGTTGTTCGAAGTGACGCGGTCACGTGACCGCTGCACCGTAATAGGCGCGCGAGTGACTCAGCCGCCAGGCGCGCGGCCGTTGACCCCATTGCACTCACGCGCACTCGACTACCAAGACTAACCAAGTGTCCAATCCACGCCCGAAAATATACGGATTAAACTGCCGATTTAAAGGACTCGCATGTCTGTAGTGAGAGTTTCAGTAAAGAGCACATACGTGCTAAGATGTTCGTTACCAGCCAGATTTCATGACACAAATGATTGAACAGTTCAAAACTCCAAGAATTTAATTGAAATAAACCATTTGCTGGAACTTTTATACTTACAGGATTTTATCACTAAACTAAAAAAAAAAATATTGACCGTCCCAAAACAGATCTCCATAGGGAGAAGAACGGGCAAGAAAGTCCGTTTCTAAGTTAACTTGTGTGTTACCGTTAGGTAATAATTGATTTTGTAATTACCTAACGTAAGTTTCGCGGGGTCTGACCCAAATAAAATACCTAGATCAGCATATAAAAAAAGCAACACGGCTGAAGATCCTAAAAAAAAGAATGTATGTAACAAACAAGCCTCGGATTTTAAGCCATCTCAGAGTGGAGCCATTAAGGAGAACTTAAGAAATTTTGACTCGATCCAGAAGCAAGAGTTACAGAGTCAAATATGCCGTGAACTTACTCTCCGAACTGTTCAATTAGTGCATATTATTGATGTGATCTTGACAGATCGAAGCGTTAGTTTACTCTAGGTATCGTCTCTGTACCTCACTCTTAGGATAAACCCTGGGATCGTAATAGATGATGCTCTCAGACCAACTCAGATGATAAGACCTAATCGCGATAAAGTAATACAGCTTCTAAAGGACAACTCGATGATTAGAAAAATTCCAAGAACGATAACCGGTCCGTGGTGACAGGTTGTCCACTTATCACTTATCAGTGGGCACAACAAGGTAGATCCAAGTAGCTAAAGGGGCTTGGTTGATAGATAACAAATGCTGGATGATAACCGTGACTTATTTTCCGTTGCCTGTCATCAATTCGTATAGGTTAATGATGTCTTCTAACATGCCAGTGTCCGCTTTGTGCTCGCGCTTTTTCGGCCAAACTTGGATATGTTAGTCACTGGAGAGCGCATGAAAGAGCAGCAGACGTACGGTCGGTCAGATGGCATCATCATCATGCTCATATCTGTACTTATATTATAAATGCCACTGGAGCGGTTTACGGAAAAACTAAAGCTGTGGCGAGGTAGCCCATTCGTTCCACCTGCTGTAAATCACCGACATGGACATGAGTTGACATGGCTGACCTGGAAGTCTTTAAAATAGACTCTGTACCCAGGTTGGTCGCAGCAAGGAAAACCTGTTCAGATGGAGATTAATTAATGACTCTGCACTGGAACTGAAGGCGCCAAACTAGTGGCTCAGTTCTGGGCCGACACAATTTAGATTGCCATCGACACGCTAAGAAGAAGAAGAATGTCAAGTAATTCTATCTGCTGGTCTGAATTTTGATGACCGGAACTATGATACTTTTTTAACAACGGTAGTTCCAACGTTCATGTGGTACAATTTCCAGTCGCGGGCGAAGCTAGTGTCGAAAAATGTCGTTTATGATTTAGCAAATACCAATAGGACTCAAGAACAAAGAGGAGGATTACCAAACATTCATAGCACAACCTAATCTTGTGTACAATAATGAGGTACAGATGCCAGCATCAAGCTACCCGAAGGTGTAACATTTTTTCCGATCAACCTTGAACCTAATGCATAGAAATTTGACAGATTGTAGAAGCTTGATGTGCTGGCGTCTGTACATTGTGAAATAGCAAAATCCACAAACTATAATTTTTCAGTGGTATTCAACGGAAATGTTTGGATGTGATAAATTGAACTTATCTAATATTTATAATAGACTAAAATCCTCAACAGGTGACCACAGTACCAATATGATAACGATTTTGTACGTTTCGATAACGGATGTCCTTTATATCATACCATATTAATACCAAAATATCTGGACACCTCGAATAACATTCCTAGATCCTTTCAGAGATAAATTCTCACAAACACCGTTAGCACAATTGTCTCACGACAAGAGCAACGGAGCTGCGCACACGCCGCCCAAACCGCATTCTGTTCGCCGCCATTGCTGCCAGTGAAAGTTCAAGCCTTTCACGAGTCGCCACATTTTTCGAACGATTTCTATTACAGTCACGGAAAATCTTTGAGCTCTATCAACGGTGACGAAATTATCTAGATTCAAGATAGTAATCATAAGCTCGTTATGTCGATGATTCTTTTTTAGAGCTGTGACCAGAAATCAGCTTCGACAGCTGTGACTTCGGCCAGGTCCAACATGGAACAGGTGTATAACATACAGAAGGGTGGAAGGGTCACCGACGCGCAAACGCTATTCAGTGCATCATTCTGAACCCCCCACATAGATTTTTTTCATCGGATTTATTTATTAAATCTGCAGTTCCATGCATTTGACCGTATAGATATTGCACTTTTGTAGAAAACCGTTAACCGAATTTTTTGCTGGGGAATGATGATGATGATGGCGGAATGATGTACTGAGTACGTGGTAAGCATTTGTGCGTCAGTGTCCCTTCCAGCCTTAACACTCCCATTTCTGGGGAAACAAGCCTTCTTCTTATGAAAGCGATTAGGGCGTAAACCACCACACGGGCTCTGTGCGGGTTGGTAGTTTTTCTTCTTCGTTCGTCATGCATGTCGATAATTCCTACATTTGTATTTGATTAGTTTCGACCCGAACTGTGCCACATCGACTGCGTTATCAGTGTCTTTGGACTGATCCCTCAAGGTGCAGGTGGATTGGTGGACTTTCACAAAGAGCAAGACAGGAGGCTTTAAACAAGGGTGACCTAGCTGACACATTTTCCCAAAACTATCGATTTAATGATTAATTGAAAAATTCCAAGACATTAATTGCTTACAATAAAAACTTCTGAAGATATCAAAGCTTTCCTATACAATTTTCGATTTACTTATTGATTGCGCTGGTTTTTTTGCTAAGAATTTAAACAATTATAAATTGGCACAGCTAAATTGGCGGGAGGAATTGCATACTGTCAGGAACACGTGGAAAAAACGAGCAGTACGCTTATAAGGAAGGATTGCACATACCTCGATTTCCCAAGCAGCTTCCTGGAGCATGGCACGTAACATGGAGACAGCGGAAGCGAGAAGATCACACCAATTTCACCACCTTTTATTAATATGTCGAGAACATGTGTTATCGCGATGGTGTGTCGGCAGCCATTGATCGTTGGGAATCGACAACGGAGGTTTTGTGCGGGAATGATTTAGAGGTGGGGATTACCTGTGCCAATCAACAAACTAATTGTCTATGTATCCGCGCAACCATTCCCCCGGGCTTGAAGGGATGCCTTCAAATACGAAACTACAAACTACTAAACTACCTAATTGCTAACGTTACCTAACCTTGAATGATAAACCGACGTGTCTATTGGTTAGGCAACGGGCAAAGACGCACGACGGGACGCAAGTAGGATCCAGTCGCTGTCTTAACCCGAACGATACGAGTGACTCCGGTGGAGTCAGGGAAAACTTCCTCCACGACACCCAAAGGCCAGTGCAGTGGAGGCGAATTGTCGGTTATAAGAATCACGACCGTGCCGACAGCGACTGGATCGACCGGCGTGTTCCATTTGCGACGCGATTGCAACGTGTGGAGGTATCCACCTCTCCAGCGCTTCCAAAACGACTGTACTAAACTATCTAGCAACTCGTGTCTAGCAGTAATAGTCCTTTCCTCTATTTCCTCCGCAGGCAAGTACTTTAAAGGCGTGAGATTCAAAAAGTGCGCTGGAGTTAAAGCTAGCGGTTCCGAAGGGTCGCTAGAGAGCGTCCTACAAAGAGGTCTAGTATTCATAACGGACTCGATTTGAGTAAGCACGGTGCTTAACTCTTCAAACGAAAGAATAGTATCCCCTACGACTCGATATAAGTGAGACTTTAAACTTTTTATATTAGCCTCCCAATTGCCGCCGAAGTGACTAGCAGTCGGGACATTGAGTGACCAATCTATACGATTCTCAGCTAACATATGACCGAATTCGTTATTATGATGTTTTGAGCAAAGAAATTCGTGAAGTTCCGAAAGTTTGCGCTTTGCGCCTATGTAATTAGTCCCGTTGTCCGAATAAATCTTACTCACGGGGCCACGCCTAGACAGGAACCGCTTCAAAGCGCCCATAAAACTAGCTGTGCTAAGATCACCAGCTAGTTCTATGTGCACCGCACGCGTGGTCAAGCAGACGAACAGACACACGTAGGCCTTGGTGGAACGAATACCTCGACCGCGAGACATAGTGACCTTAAACGGACCGGCGTAGTCTGTGCCCGTGTGGACAAACGGTTTGGCGGTTTGAACGACGCGACAAGAACGATGATCTGCCATCTCAGGGAAACTTGGCTTAGGGCGAAGACGAAAGCAAGGAATGCACTTGTGGATCCTATTCCTAATTAAATTGCGTGCAGAAAGTATCCAGTATTTCTGACGCAATAGTGACAACAGCAGGTCGGGACCTGCGTGGCAGTTTAACTTATGATGGTATTCTACTAACAAGTTCAAAATAAGATCCTTACTTGGAAGCAAAATAGGGTATTTCCGATCATAATTTAAATCTGAGTTTCTTAAACGGCCTCCGACTCTGACGAGTCCGTCTTTGAGGAACGGTTTTAAGTGTCTAAAGGTAGGACTACAATCTTTGCCTTCCCTGATTCTAGCGATCTCAGTGGAGAAATGAAAGCGCTGAAGTTCACGAAGGACGAGTAGTTCAGCGAAGTTGTAATCTGCTGCTGACATGCGATTTCTAGGAGGTAATAATCTAGCGAAGCGACAAACATAGATTACTACTCGAAGCAATTTACTCCAAGACGAGATACGATCGACCAAAGAAAGAATAGGAGATCTTTCGTTTGGTGTAGCGGATAGCAACGAATGCTTCTTCTCTTCGGGTGCTTCAGACACCGAAGAGGGATTGAAGGGAACGACAGGCCACCGTGAGACATCCAAGTGAGCCCACGGAGGACCACTGAACCAAAGCGGATGGTCAATAATTTGAGAAGGTGTGAGTCCACGTGACACACAATCTGCGGGATTTTCCGTACCGGACACGTGATACAAATTTTGTGGAGATAGGTCGTTTTGTATTTTCGACACTCTGTTGGCCACAAAGGTATTCCACCGATGGGGCGACGAATGTACCCAACAGAGAGCGACTGTCGAATCCGAAAATGCGAATATATTACGAAAAACAATGCGGTTTTGACAAGCGACTACAACATTTTTTATTAGTTGAGCTAGCACAAGAATAGCACATAGCTCAAGACGAGCGAGAGAAACGACCTTCTTAGGAGACACCTTAGACTTAGCGGTTAACAACTTAACTATATTGCCATCGCTATTTTGGACGTGGAAGTAAATCACTCCCCCGTATGCCTTCTCACTGGCGTCCGCGAAAGCCAAGATAGTGACCACACTATCGGCGACGATACCAACGTGACGTGGGATTTTTATACTACCGAGCAAAGGAAGCTCTTCCTTAAAGCGAGTCCACAGCCTCACTATATTTTCAGGTGGGGTATCATCCCAGTCACAATCACACAGCCAAAGCTGTTTGATCAGCAGTTTGGCGTACAGGACGACTGGCGCGACAAATCCCATGACGTCCCATATTTTAGCGACACACGACAATATTGTACGCTTAGTACAATTTTCAAAAGGGGTACTAACTTTCATGCCGAAGTGGTCCGACGTCGGCGACCAACACAAGCCCAGTACCTTATGTTGGTCGGACTCGTCGAATTCTTTGACAGCTGGCAGGCGATGCGAAGGCGGAATCGAATCCAAGACGACTTGGGAGTTGCTGGTCCATTTAACTAATTCAAATTGACCAGCTTTCATGAGACCTATCATTTCCGAAGCTGTGGAAATGCCCTGGTCTTCCGTGAGAACGGAATGGACAAAATCGTCCATATACAAACCTTCAGCGACAATATTTTTTGCCTGAGGGTAAGAGTCACCCTCGTCCTCTGCCAGCTGCTTGATAGTTCGCAGCGCATGAAAGGGGCTAGACTTGAGCCCAAAAACGACACGATTAAATTCATAAACCTGTAAAGGTTCTTGCGGGGAAAAGCGATACAAAATGCGTTGGAAACGCCGATCAGATTCTCGGATTCCAATGCTGAGAAACATTTGACGAATGTCTGCGGAAAGAGCGATCGAAAATAAACGAAAACCAATAATAATATTAAAAAGATTCCCTTGTAGATTTTGCCCACCATACAAGAGATCATTTAGAGAAACGCGGGAGGTAGTTTTACAACTACCATCGAGAACGACACGAAGTTTGGTTGTGACCTTATCATCTCGGATCACACCATGATGCGGAATAAAATATGAAATTTCTGAAGAATCAGAATTTGTAGGTGAAATATAACCCTTTCCTAAATACTCGCGGATGACACCGTCATACGCGACCTTTAATTGTGGAGAAGCTTGCATCTTCCTTTCCAAGCAGTAAAACCGACGTTCACTTGCTTGACGCGAGTTACCAAGGGATTCGACATCACCCTTGAAAGGCAAAGCAACCACGTATCGTCCGTCACTATCCCGAGTGGTAGTGCGGTTGTAAAACTCCTCACACAATTTGTCATCCGGGCTGAGCAGCGGGGGGACGTCTACTTCCTCCAATTCCCAGAACTTTCGGATCGCAGAGTCCAACGGATCAGCGGTACAACAATATGAAACGGTCGTGTTGCTGTCAACGCGTACCGGGGCATCACCTACAATAACATAGCCAAGGACAGTTTCCAATGCGAGAGGCGAGAAATGTTTCGCTTGTCCTGGCACCTTGTTCGACAAAAGTAAATGCGGGAAAATTGAAGCACCGATCAATACTTGAATTGGGCCTGGAGAAAAATACGTATCGTCTGCCAACGGTAAATTTTTGAAGTTAGACAAAAGAGAGGCGTCGACCGTAGCAGTTGGCAAACGTTCGGTAATTTTATCTACTACCAAAGACTCGATATTATAATTTATGTTGCGGTCGAAACGAGAATGAAATTTAATTTTTACGGAACCCTGAATTGTTTTACTCGAACCTCCTATTCCCTTTACGGTAGAACAGGCAGGTCGATTATTTATGTTCAAACCTAAGCGTTGACAACACTCGCGAGTTATAAAATTACTTTGAGATGCGCTGTCCAATAATGCCCTGAAACTATGTTCAATTCCGCGAGAATCCACGATAATGATACGTGCGGTTGCTATGAGTACCGTGGTAAGAGGTCGAATCATGTGGCTACTCCCACCATGATTATCGGATAATGAACACAGGGCTACGTCAGTGTGTGCTTGAACAGTGGTCGAGTCACTGGGAGCGGCCTCTGTGGGCCGGGAGCGGGTTTGACTTCCGAAACACAAGAGAGTATGATGTTTGTGATTACATTTCCTACATGTAGATGTTGACCCACACGCAGAAACACGATGACCACTACTTAGGCAATTTATACATAAATTGTTAGACTTAATGAATTTAAAACGTTGATCTGGGTTATAACTATTAAATACCCTACATTTATAAATGTAGTTATGATGCTCATTGCATAGATTACACGCGGCGGACTCAGAACCAGATGTACTCGCGTAAGCCTGTGTAGATTTTGTAGATTTACGATCGGATCCTCTGTTGCTGACGACTCGAGCAACAGGAGATGACGTACGTTCTAATACCTTTATGTGATCGCGAACAAAACTTATTAAATCAGAAAAAGATGGAATTTCGGAATTATTCGATCTTAATTGATGATTAGATTCGAAAGTACGCGCAGTGTCTGGATCAAGTTTTTTAAGAGCGATATGCAACAAAATAAAATCAGATAGGTCATTGACCTTTGTGTTTTTTAACGCGGCTACAGACGATGCGAATTTATCGAGAAAAGATTCTAAACTACTAGGGGTTCCTGACGAAATAGATTTAAATTCAAATAATTGGTCTAGGTATGAAGTCGCTGATTGACGCTTATCTTCATACCGTTTACAAAGTAAATCAAAAATAAGAGGGTAGTTGTCAGCGGTTGGAGATATGCCGGCACAAACAGATCGCGCCTTGGCAGTCAACCTTCCTATTAAATAATATAACCTCTCACTGTCTGTCAGAGAAACATTATTGTGTACGGCGTTGCGATAACTAGCTATAAATAAAGGCCAATTTTTAATATCTCCGTTAAATTCGGGTATTTCGATAGGAGGTAATCGAGGTGACCTTTGAACCTGACTACGAGATTGGACCTGTAGTTTTTCCTCGGCTCGTTTTACACGGCCTAATAGGTCTTCGAACGAAGAAAGCGCCTGATAGTTGATGACGTAATCAGGATTTAATTTAAGCTCATGATCAACAATATCATCCAACACACTTTCAAAATCTGCACGCATTGAATCTACTGTTTTAACGTCACAGAGGAAGGATTCCTTATTGAATTCTTCCGAATCAATATGTTTTAACGAATCACATATTGCTTGCATACGACAAAATATTCTATCTCGCTTAGAAACCAGTCGCCTGAGCGTTAAGTCGATGGGCATGTTAGCGATTTATGAAACACGAAATAATTAAGAAAGGAAATAATATAAGAAAGAATTAATATTAACTATTCTATTGTGCAGATGTACTAATTGATAGTTTTGTTAACTTAACCTGGCCGGGCAGTCGAGCGCACACGTGCTGTGACCTACTTACCGAACCGGTTTTCGAACAAATTGAAACTTATTTAAATAACGCGATGATTACGACAAACGCTAGTACCAATTACTAGCTAGGATAACGACACGAAACGAATACGATAGAAATTATGCGGTGTATGTAACTACGCGGTGATGAGCGAAATACGAAACGACAGGGACGATACGATACGATAGAATTGGTAAATGATTGCGGTGTTGAGCCAAATATAAACGATGCTACTTAATCTAATGCGGAGTTTACGAGATTTTAACTAAATACCTAACTTGCCTCGTGGCGAAGTATTTGGTACAAATACGCGGGATTAACTAAACGAACTACCTAGGATTTCCTAGGGAATGGCTGCCACTGATTTTACGACACTTATACGGCTGAAGGACCAAATGATTGCGCTGGTTTTTTTGCTAAGAATTTAAACAATTATAAATTGGCACAGCTAAATTGGCGGGAGGAATTGCATACTGTCAGGAACACGTGGAAAAAACGAGCAGTACGCTTATAAGGAAGGATTGCACATACCTCGATTTCCCAAGCAGCTTCCTGGAGCATGGCACGTAACATGGAGACAGCGGAAGCGAGAAGATCACACCAATTTCACCACCTTTTATTAATATGTCGAGAACATGTGTTATCGCGATGGTGTGTCGGCAGCCATTGATCGTTGGGAATCGACAACGGAGGTTTTGTGCGGGAATGATTTAGAGGTGGGGATTACCTGTGCCAATCAACAAACTAATTGTCTATGTATCCGCGCAACCACTTATTATAAAAAACAACGTAGATCAAAAACGTTTACTTAAAACAAAATCTTGCGTTTCTATTCGTTCCAGATGACATTTTTATTTCAGTGCCGCGTGAAATCATCTTTTCGGTAGGGACAGGAAGGAAATAAAAAAATAAAATAAAAAATGTAGTTAACCATAGTGCAAAAAATTAATAAAAATCATAAACTAAAACGTTACAGCAACATATTTTGAGAACAGAATAATAAATCCTACAGACCGAATATCGGCCATGTCAGCAGGGTCAGCGCAAACTAGCCACGGGAGATATTATAGTGCAGGTGCAGTCTCTCTTCTCTTACTCTCATAGTCCGATCGGACGGCAGACCAAACCGTCCAGAGAGAGACCAGCCGGAAGCTGGACCAACGGCTTAAGGTGGAAGCGCCTGGGTAGCCCACGACATTCAAAATTTCTTACGTTTTTTGCAATTTGCAGCTGTATGTTGATGAAAAATGAGTCGCACAAGTAACACGTATATAGTTACAGAATTATAATTTCAATTTCAAATTATTTCAATTTCAAATTTTGTTTTAAATGTCAAACATCAAATAATTAATTTTTAGTACTTGTTTACCTACTTCCAATTTTATCTCTAGAATCGTGACTTAAATTGCTATGAATAAATGTTATATCTAAGCCGGAGAGGTGATCTGTACCTCAGGACCTTCCTACTTCAGACACCTTTCTCTATATAAGATTGTGCATATACCAGCGCCTGTAATTTCTGATGTTGAGATAAATAAAGATTTATGATTATGATTATGATGATTATAATCGTTAAAATCATTAATATAACCCCAGGAAATGAATCCAGGAGCTACCCTCAGTAGTAGCGTTAGCGATCAGCAGACCAACGAGGCACTTTACAGCAATATTTAATTTTGGAGAATTTACCGGTTCTGAAGTCTATCATCGGAACTGTTGACGTTTGACGTGTCGAGCCGTGCCCCTATTGGCTGTGGGCCGGAGCGCTTGCGTCACTAGCTACCCAAGTACCGATGGTATGCGCGCGCGCCTCTCAACAACACAATGTTGTTTACTGGCGAATTAGCTTCGCTTGGCACTCTTATTTATGGATACTAGGTTTTGGCCGCGGCTTCGCCAGTGTGGAGATCGAGAATCGGAAATCAGTTACACTAAAACTAAATATCGCAATATTTAGTATTACGTAGATCGTACTACTGAGCTCACTGACGCCCTAAGTAATCATCATCATTCTCGTGCCCTTCCTTATCCCAATTTATTTGTGGTCGGCGCAGCATGTCTTCTTCTTCCATACTTCTCTATCACTCGTTATCTCAGCAGTCACCCCCTTTCTAGCCATATTATCATCCGTGACACAGTCCATCCATCGCTTCTTTGGTATACTCTTACAGCCATTAGCCACATTCATACTCAATATTTTCCTCACTTCATTTTCCTCACTCCTGCGCATCACTTGTACCATGATGCCCAAAGCAATAAGGTTGAAAGTGATCGACCGTCAGTGAACTCGGTTATACACATGACGGCAAGTCAAGCTTCACAAAACCACTTTATGCGGATCTCTCATTGTACGGAAAATCTATACAAAGTAAGGCCATGTTATACTGGATATGTATAGCTTGATGTGCCGCCGTGTGTAGGTACATGATTTTTTCTTTCTTCTTCTTTTCATGGGAAGGTAATATTCAAATCCAAGTCAGGGTCTTTTACGTAATTGTTAATTTGGTATGGTAATAGACAGACAGTTTTACTTTCGCATTATAATCTATACCAATATTATAAAGCTGAAGAGTTTGTTTGGTTGGAAGCGCTAATCTCAGGAACTGCTGGTTCGTAAAAAATATTTTAGTGTTGGATAGCCTATTTTTTTTTTTGGCTATATAACATCACGCTACGACAAATAGGAGCGAAGCATCACTGAAAAATGTTGCAAAAAAAAAAGGAAAATAGTAGTTATAGAATAATTTCACGCGGATGAAGGTCGCGGGCAACAACTAGTATGAGTATATTTGTTGTCCAGAGAATTTAATTATAGCTCGCATTGTGAGGAGGTTCCTGTCTCTGGAGCCCTAACCACCGGTAGCTTGGACCCTGCTCCCGACACCGGCGGACCACTATTTTTTATATTTTTAACAATTTAAAAAAAATCTAGGTGTTCTTTTTAGGGTTCCGTAGCCGAATGGCAAAAAACGGAACCCTTATAGATTCGTCATGTCTGTCTGTCCGTGTTTGTCACAGCTATTTTATTCCGAAACGAACTACACAGTTGAAACTTGGTAGTAGATGTATTCTGTGAACCAAAAAAAGAAGATTAAGGGGGGGGGGGGGCATTTTTTTTCTCAAAGTCAATAGTTTGAAAGATACTTTTAAAGTGGTAAAATGTGTGCCCCCCCTCGAATTGCTGAAGTACGAGGAGGAAAATTCTGAAAAAAATTAGAATTGTAGAACGTAACAAAACTTTTAACGAAAATTGGTTTGAATAAGATTTGATGTTTAGTTTTTGAGATATGGGACTTTTTGCTTTTCATTAACGTACTATGAAAAACAAATTTATTTGCTGTTGAATGTAATACAATAAATTATATTTATGAATGAGCCTTCAAAATATTTTTATTATATTGTTTGGTGCTACGGAATCCTGTGTGCGTGTGAGTATGACTCGCACTTGTCCGGTTTTTTTGGTTTGAAGAATTTAATACCGAAAAGGTTTCACCGAATTGAAGCACGACCAAATAGAGCGTTTATTTTATAACGTAAACATTGTATCTATGTGCTAAGTCATGTTTATAGATGTCGGCCTGAGTAATTAAACACTTACATAATATGTTCGGGTAAAAAAACCTACATCAGTGTCAAATAATTTCCAGAAACAAAAATGCTCACATATACAGGAAGAATAATAATTTAATACATTTTATTTACCCTGTACAGCGCATGGTCTGTGAGACGCGGTGAAGATCACGTACGCCATTATATTAAATTGTGGGCATTTTTCAAATTATAAAAAAGGTGATCTTAAAACGAAATCAGACGCTTTAGTCTTAATTATTCGGTTTCTTTAACTAGATGTGAAACGTCTGAACACAAAATTAAACAATAGTGAGAAATGAATTTAAACTAAAATGAACGGTTCGGGTAGCCGAATGAACGGGTCACTCGAGTGAAGTGCTGGTTTCTGAATGATCAATGATCATGGTTGCATTTGCACTAAACGTAGGAATCCTAAAAAGCATACATAAGGCCCAGTTGAAAATCAATGTCAGGCACTAGTTGTCTGACGTTGCATTGGGCCTATTTGCCGCAGATTTGAGGCACACAACTATAATGGACAGCCCCCATTACAGTTGTGCGCCTCAAACACTCTCGACCGAGAGCTCTCTCTATGATGACTGTGACGTCTCGCAAAAAACTTAACACTGGTCGAGAAAACCGAGGCTACACGAGCGTTACTCTTACACTCGCCTTTCCTCGGAATGTCTCGGCGAGAGTGAAGTTTTATTTCTGTTTTCACTGCCTTAACCTGGGTCAATTAAATTTATTTTCTTACTTCCATACTTACGAATACTAACGGGTTTCCGGGAGCGAGTTTTGTGGCAGATTTTCCCTTTCCCTTCCCCCCCTCCCCCTCCGGCGGTTCTTCCGGTATCGGCAGGTAGCCCCTATCACACAAACAAAAAAAATAAAAATAAACCATAAGCAAAATAAACATGCTTTTTGGGAAAATACGCGACCCCTGTCGTCATAAGACGGACGGACGGCGAGCTAGCTCATTACTCACCGTCCACAGGCCCGCGCATACGGTGGCCGGAACCACCACGTAGCCCCCGACGCCCAGGGCGACTCCCGCGGCGGCTGGGACGTGAGATCCTTTCCCTCTCACGTCCCGCCATTTCCTTCGCTAGCATGACTGCTTCGCAGAAGGAGGTGACGGCTTCCCATTCCCTCTCGCTGCATGGGCGTTTGAATAACATAATGCTATTATGTTATTCAAACTATGCTGTTCGTACACATTTGAGAAATGTCTGTGGAAATTTAGTTTAGTATTATTTCCGAGATATAAGATGTCAAAGTTGTGCTGAAGATGCCATCAGTGAACGGACTTTAACTTTGATAGCTCATATCTCGGAAACGTGACACTTTAGAACATTTTGTCTCATACAAAACTTGCTTGTATTATACCAGCTATTGGTTATTATAGGTTTTATGCGTGACTGCAACTTTGAAAAAAAAAGGCGGAAGTTAGGCCGGCTAAGCTTCATACAAAAATCTTCCAAGCCCTTTCTATGGGACCAATCGAGAAGTATATCCTTTCACCTAAAAAATATTTTTTCAAATTGGTTCATAAATAACGGAGTTATGAGGTAACACATTAAAAAAAACAACCGAATTGAGAACCTCCTTCTTCTTTGAAGATGGTTAAACACAAGATGGTTGCATTAGTTTCGCCTAAGGCCAAGTGCCAAATGAATAATGCAGTAACATACAAATAATACCATTGCTTAAACAGAGGTAATCAAATCAAATCATTTATTTCTTTGCAAACATGGGTGATTGGTACATAGATGTTGTCTTATATAATATAGTCCTCCATATTCTACGGTCGCATGGGCATGCAAAAAATATTCAATTCTAAAATCATAGAGAAATTGTATTGATACCAAATAAATTTAAATGTCAAATCATTAGAATTACAAAAAAAAATGCCAGACTAACAGTGTCAAAAATTTAACAATAATGTCAAACGGAATAATAAAAATGTTAATTTCTATAATTAATATCGCACATAGCATGTAACTTTTCCTTGGGAAGTGCAATAAATAAATATTTGTTTGGCTGTCTTGCACCGGCTGAGTAAGCAATGCGTAGGTACCTAGGTACTGTTTACTGTGTAGTTAGCGGCTAGACTGTATCTTTCGAGTGTTCACTTGGAAACCTAAGGTTGTGAAAGTCTAGAGGAGCCCTATGCCAAAGGGCAAGCTGATAATAACGTTACCGATGTCGTGGATTATATTTTAATTTGATATTATAGCAAGTAAGTAGAATTATAGAATGATGTTAAATAAAAATGATTGAAACTATAAATAATAAGAAAATATATATATATTAAATTGAATGTAATGTAATACAATTAAAATGATCATTATTAAGTAATGAGTCATCATCATGTGCCTAGCATTTTCCCAACTATATTGGGGTCGGCTTCCAGTCTTAACCGGATGCAGCTGAATATCAGTATTTTACATGGAGCGACTGCCTATCTGACCTCCACAACCCAGTTAGTAGTGGGTAACGCGATACCCCTTGGTAAGACTTTTTGGGCCACTAACTACTTAACGACTGTCAAAGTTCTACAAATGACCTGGGACCAACGGCTTAGTGTGCTTTCTGAGGCACGGAGGAAACTCGGTATGTAATGGGTGGTCACCCATCCATAGACCAACCTAGGCAAGCACGGCTTAACCTAAAGAGCGACACGAGCGGCTGTTATTATTTAGCCACGATCCTCTATAACAATTAACGATATCTTTTCCTATTCAAACTTTTGATAAAAAACCAATACCTAGTAATGAATAATATTTCTTAAATTAGTAGCACGATAATATAGGGAAGTGATATTATAGCATGCACACTAAATTATAAAATGATGCGATGTAATAAAAATGGTCAAATGTATTTATTATCAGAAATAAAGGCTATTTATATTTGTAATATTTTTCCGCATTAATTTGTTTCTTAACAGCTCTTCAGCAGTGGAGGTAAATCATGAAAAAAGAGTACAACTTAATGTAGGTAGGTTCCGGACAATGACATTAGCGTCGCTTTGTCCTATACAAGGAAATACCGCAAAAATACTCTGATTGTTAGTCTGCCTCTCTGATAGAGTGGTCGCAAGCGTGACTGCTGAGCATGAGGTCCTGGGTTCGATTCCCGGGTCGGGCAAAGTGTTATTGGGTTTTGCCATCAGGAATTTCTCAGTAGCAGCCAATGTGCCCGGTTGATGACAAAAGGCTCTCCCGCTATTACATGGGATTTAAAACATAACTGGCGAAATGTGGGTGTACTATTAGGTACACATCTGCCTAACCCTTCGGGGATTACAGGCGTGATATTATGTTGCTGTTGTTCTAAATATATGCAGTTTCTGACTACAGTTTCTGTAGCTGAGACCTAAGTACCAGTGACGTGTGAGCTATTACAACTCAACAAGACCATAACATTACAGCAAATTTTGAGTTCAATATCATCAATGGTTAATTCCCTAAAAGTACGAATCGTTGATTCGAAGAAGATTCTGCAAGGCACGTTGCTCTGGTAAGATTAACGTGCTGCAATGTGACTTTGCGAATTTATAATTAGTAAATAACACAAGTTTTAGAACAGAAGAGGTGACGTACAAAAAAAAAAAAAAAATGAAAAATTACAAGCACATTTGTAAGCAGGCAGGAGGGGCCCATTATATTTTTATTTTTCCAGCCTTTATAGTTCAAAATGTCATCGAGTTTGTCATTTAGAATTATTTTAAACATGGAGACTGGTGGTCGCCATATTGAATTTTTACATCATCTTCAGTGACATCCTCAGGGTTAAGACAAATTGTTTGACGTGAGAATCATCAAAATCGGCCCACGCGTTTCTTCTCCAGAGCGCGTAAAAGGAACAAACATGCATACATGCACAGATGCACAGAGAATATAAAAAATAGAAGCCATGTTGAAATCGTTTTGTAATCTATGAAATACAAACGAATACCGTATTAAATGCAACATGCATCATAGTAAACAGGTTGACTGATAGTATTAAATTTCGTAATACAATATTCGACTTTGAACTTGACTTTGACCGTCAGACGAGCAGACAGTGTTTGTTTATTTGATTATTTGACTCATCCATCAGACCAATGTGTGAAGTGGCGTGTTTTTCAGTACCTAGGTATAATATTGCATTAATGTACGTGTTGCTAGTATTATTCCATATTTTTGAATGGGCGTTGTCTTTCAAAACTGCATGGTTTTGATGAAAGGTGAATGGGAAAAAATATATGGGAGCTAATCAATTTGCGGCCACTAATATTTTAACTAACTGATGTCTATTACCGCCATATCTAAGAGATCGAATTGTGTAGCTTACCAATTGCCCTTTCCTATGATACTAATCTGATCAAGGACCGCAGATAGACCAAGAAACCCAATCTCGTATATGTGAAAGTATCCCAGAATAAAACCTAAAATAGGCCAAATTTTTAATCTTGAGCGTCCTTTGTTTAAATACTATTTTCAACAGACGTAGAACCTATCACTTTATTATCACCTGACGTCTGCTGGTGCATTGCTTTGCATTAATCGAAGAATTGATTTATTTGTTTGAAGTATTCTTATGGCTTTTGGTTGCCAAGAAAATCTTAACTTTGGTGTCCAAATAGTCAGCTATTTAGGTCAATAACTCTGAACGGACTGCGAATTAGCAAAAGATATATTAGTAGCTAAAGTTGTCATAGAAAAGCACTCTCCAATGGTATGTATGCTATTGCTATTGGTCACCCAGAAAATCTTAACTTCGGTGCTCAAATAGTCACCTATTTAAGTCAATTTTCCGAACGGAAAACGAATTGGCGAAAGCAGTGTTAGTAGCAAAGGTTCTCCTTAAAAAGCTCTTTTCAATTATGTTTATCTTATGGCTAATGTTGTTGGGGCAGATGCCCATACTTCGAGGCCCATTCTCCTTTTTGATTTAAATATATGATATGAATATGACGTAAAAAAAAGATGGTCAGTTTTTTATGGTGATCTTGAAGTCGCAGAACGAATTTCTTTTGAACAACACGCTAAAATTAATAACGTGAAAAAACGTGAATTAAGTGAAACTATGTTGTAATTATGTGGCGATAATAGCCTCGAGTTATAATTTTCTAGTGTCGTACACACGTGACGTTTTTTTCGTTGGATGGTACGTATAAGTTAACGCTCAAATGCTGCGATACTTTTAATTCTGTCGCTCGCTCTTTTCTCAACATAAGTTGTGGTCTTGTCTCTGGTCTAAAACCTTTTTATTAGGCCCAAAGAAACGCTTTCGCTTTGGGCCTTCTACCATAAGAGTATTAGAATACCCAACAACGCCAAGTCGCTGATGATTCGTCTGTGGTTTTCACCCAGGCGTTCAGAGCAGTCCAGACCATTAATAGTCCGGTCCTTACCCCTGCCACTCGTCGTGTAGCTGCCTCCTAGGAAGTAGTTTCCAGGATTCATTATGAACTCAACATATTATAATTATTTAGCAGTAGTTAGGTACTAGTAGAGATCAAATGCTCGATTGAAATCATAATGTGTTTATAATTTTTTGTTATGAAAAAGGCTAGATCGGCAGCGAGCAAATCTCCGGTTACGAATCCTTGTTCGATTCATTTAAACTTTTACGTAACTAGGGTTCATGCACCGAAAGCCATTGCAATTGCTATAAGTTCATCGAATTTCTGAATGCGTAACCTTGGTTAATATTCCGAAGGTCATCTCACAAATGCTTACCTAAATACTTAATAATATTATAATTTTGAAATAATTATAGTACCTTTCTGTCTACAATATTGTTTAAAAGCGTTAAATAATTCTGTTCAATAATACGTATGAAAGTGGTGTACCTGCATTTTATTTCGCCACACTACCAACTGAAAGGAAATGAAACTGTAATAACCAGCATAGCGTCAATAATTTCACTAATAAGCGGTTCCCTAGTAACTGAATTAACACCTCGACAGCCCGTGTTGACATACGGACAGACAAGCTACGCTAAATGCGAAATATTGTTAATAGGTATGCTGAAACGATCCAGTCGTGTGAAATGAAACTGTAAAAACTAGGAAATGAAGTCTCATTTCAATTGAACAATCGTTTTTTCAATCAACTGCTGTTGTAGAAGAAGGTCCTATTAGTTGTACTTTTAAAGTAAATTGATATTTGCAGTAGTATTTTTACCAATTACGTATCAGTAGCGAGGGGTCAATTTTTGTAAGAGGTAAGCCGTAGTACATATCTTTAATGTGATAATATAATTTGTCTATAGAACACTGGCTGTGCCATTTTTCAAAGGGAAGCCGGTAGGAATCGAGTTGTATGGAACCTTCGCCACTGTTACGTGTAAGGAATTATAATTAGAATATGTGTATGCCGTTGACGGCAAGACATAGCGCTCATTTTTATGAATATTGACATCTGTACTTTTATTTACCTATGTTCTACAATTAAAAATATTAGAATTTTGAATTTTGAGTAGCAACAACAGAGTTCGAATTCAATTATCGAGCTTAGAGGAATATGTTTATGCTTCCAAAGGCAAAACGATGCGATACGACATTGAGTTTCCTATGTTTGTTGTCAGGGAAACTGCAACTACTATGAAAACTGAACAGCGTGATGTAAGTCAGAAATAAAACGACGCAAATGTAGCAACGATTGTAGATAACCATACACAATTTAATACACATAGCAACCCTACATAATAACTGCTAATAAGAACTGTAAAATACTTTATAAAAAAAGCGTAGGCTCCTCTAAAAAGATACACTCGGTTCATAAACACGGCCAGCCACAATATTGCAACAGTTTTATAAAAAAGTTAATTAGTAGGTATATAAAAATGGTATCTGAGCTAAAGTTACCATTTGGTTCTTGGCAGTCCCAAATATTCCGAAAGGTACCTATTAAATAAAATCACTATTGCAGTCTTGGTTCTACTCTGCGTCAGGACCAGGATCTTCCTCTTGGACTTCCTCCTCAGGTTTTTTATCCTCTTCAGGCTCTTTTTCCTCTTCAGGCGCTTTTTCTTCTTCAGGCGCTTTTTCGTCTTCATGCGCTTTTTCCTCTTCAAGCGTTATTTCCTCTTCAAGCGTTATTTCCTCCTCAAGCGTTATTTCCTCTTCATGCGCTTTTTCCTCCTCATGCGCTATTTCCTCTTCATGCGCTTTTTCCTCTTCTGGCTGTTTTTCCTCTTCAGGCTCTTTTTCCTCTTCAGCCTGTTTTTCCTCTTCACACGGTGTTATCTCTCCAGACGTGAGGTGGCAAGAGTTAGATTTGGAGTCACAAGGTGCTCTTTTGCAATAACATTTTTTGTGACTTAGGTCACTTCTTGCGAATAATGGAGCCCTGTAAATGCAAAGTTAAGTTAAAATTTTTCTATGAGAAATTTGGTAGCAGACATGGTAGAAAAAAAATAAAAAATAATCAAGATTTGGAATTAAAAAAATTACATACCTTTAAAAAAAATGCTGTATGAAGTTGGTAGCAAAAGAATTGATGGTTGGAAAAGAGAAAAATAAAAATCACCAAGGTTTGGATAAAAAAATAAAATACCTTTAAAAACATGATGGAGAAAACAAAAAAAAAGAATGCCCCTTTTTATTCGTTCATTGATAGAATAGCATTGAGAAAGATAGAAATATAACGTTGTTTACTCCGTAAGGTGGTAATACGAGTTTAAATGCCAAACGGCATTGTAGAGACAATGATAAATTAACGAGCCTACAAGACCAAGTAGTGGTTCCTGCATTGACAATATTTTCTATAATATTCGTGGTGCCAAATCAACTTTCTTGGGACTTAAGTTTATCTGATCATAAGGCGCAATATATAACAGGTGCAGTCAAAAACCCTGTAAATTTGACTATTGGTTATCGTTTAAACGTGCTTATTCTAAAGATAATTCAGATTTTTTTTTAAATGTATTAAATAACTCAAAGGAGACTCAAAGGAGGATTCACGATTTGTACAAAGTTAGGCCCAAAAGCCAACGAAAAAATAGGTGTCACCACTGTTGGGGAAGTCATTCCGAGTATTTTTTACTACGGCACTAAGTTTTGGCACACTTTGGTTTTTGCGTCAAAAATGAATGATCTCCTTTACCGAAGTGTTTGAATCAAAGGTTGCAAATGGTGCTTTTAACTCATATTATGACACATTTAGGCTATTTTACGAATTGTGCTTTCCAAAACTTAAAATTAAAAATAAAACAACAGTTCGATCAAGATGGATGTGACGTGGTATTAAGAAATGTAGTAAACGTAAACGTTTTCTTCTCTGGAAATATAGACTATCAAAAAATAGCGTAAATAAATCCAACTTTAAAAATATTCTTTGAGATATGGCAAAATTATTAAATTATCTCAAAAACTCTCAGAATGATTATTCCATTCTAAATTGTAAATCAAATCGAAAGCCATCTAGAACATAATTAATGGTAGAAAACAAAATTATCCTCTTGATTATAAGTGAATTGGTAATAGATAAACATAAAATTACAGACCCTCAACGAATCGCTGAATTGTTAAATGACTACTATGCAGATATGGTTAAACCTCAGACTAGTACTACGGGTAATAATATCCCAACAACATCTACATGCACATATAATTAACCAAAACAACTCTTTGCGAAAAAAGTGTTTGATATGGCTACAAAGCTCTACAGTAAGATTTCCTATGAATGACATAATAATGTAGAAATATTCATGTCTTTAAAAATAAATTGTTCCAATTTCTTATAGAAAATTGTTATTACTCTGTTGCTGAATTTTTATCGACTAGAACTTTTTAAATATTACATGTCCGCTTGACGATAATTTGTTGTTGTTGATTGACTTGTGTCTGTCATGCATGACTAATAGTAATACATAATATACTTTATATTTAATCTGAAATGAATTTTATATCGAATCATTAGAATTTTAGACTCATATTTTCATTATATTTTTTTAATCATTTGTATGCCCAAGTGGCTGATCATGGAATGAACATTATCTATAATATAAAAATGAATCGCAAAATGTGTTGGTAAGCGCATAACTCAACAACGCCTGGACCAATTTGGCCAATTTTTTTTTTTAAATGTTCTTTGGAGTTCAAGGATGGTTTTTACGGCGAGAAAAATTCAAGGTAGGGTAGGTAGGATAGGTAGGGTAGGTAGGGTAGGTAGGGTAGGTAGGTAGGGTAGGTAGGGTAGGTAGGGTAGGTAGGGTAGGTAGGGTAGGTAGGGTAGGTAGGGTAGGTAGGGTAGGTAGGGTAGGTAGGGTAGGTAGGGTAGGTAGGGTAGGTAGGGTAGGTAGGGTAGGTAGGGTAGGTAGGGTAGGTAGGGTAGGTAGGGTAGGTAGGGTAGGTAGGGTAGGTAGGGTAGGTAGGGTAGGTAGGGTAGGTAGGGTAGGTAGGGTAGGTAAGTAGGTAAGTAGGTAAGTAGGTAGGTAGGTAGGTAGAGAAGGGTAGGTAGGTAGGGTAAGTAGGGTAGGTAGGTAGGGTAAGTAGGGTAGGTAGGTAGGATAGGAAAAAGGTGCATTGCAACGCATGCCGGGAACAGCTAGTTAGTATATAATTATGTAATGACCTGCATGTAAACCTTGTAGCACAAATAAACGATTTGATTTGATTTAATTTTACCGCGCTTGGGCTAGCAACAATCAGCTAATAATAACTTTGGAGTGCATCCAAATTTTCATGAAATTATTTCTACGTACTACTGAAATTATAAAACGGTACGGAAATTTTCCCGAATTTTATACAACACCTGTTGATAAATTAATATTAATTGGTTTCAAATAATTGATACAAATATTTCAAAGGCGTTCTAGAAACATTTCAAATTATCGCACTACTCTTCGAACTTGAAATATTGACTGTTTAAATTAAGCTATTTTGCGTTTTTTGAACAATTTTGTTATCTATTGGATAACAAAATTCACGATCCACAAGAAAACTTATAATTATCGCCGTGAGAAAATCGAATACTTAGCCGTTTTCAGGTACAGATTACAATTTCAACTGAGTCACACCATACAGATATTGTATGGCATATATAAATGATAATAACGGAAACGTTAGGCAGACCCTATACCACAGCGTAGCACAGATGCGATCTAGATTTATAGCTCTTACAATGTCCGGACTTTACTGTTGTGTACAAAGTTAAGATTTTACCAGTTCTGATGCCAGCGTAGGTACATACTGTTCCCGTCGTATTTACAGATTTTCGCAACAACGAAATGTTTGATCTAATGCTCCATTGGTATCCACTTATCCAGAAAGAGAAGGAAACGCTTGGACAGTCTTACTTAATACTTTTCACAGACTAGCTTCAGCCCAGTTATCCATTAAAGGTCAAACCGGACAAGAATTAGAAAGAGAACTGGCTGATTTGTTTTGATTTGCTTACAATAACATTACCTTTGGAAATACTTTTTTGAAACATTATAGACATAATAATGCGAGTTAGATGTTGCTATTCTTATGAGATTCCAGCTCAATCCACACACATACTTAGTCAAAAAAACATTTCTGGAAGCTATCAGAGAATGAATATGGTAGCAGTCACATGCTCAATTTAAAACGATTAACAGATTTATGCGTTATATCGCAACGTGCGCAGGAGTGGCAGAAGTCGCGGGCCCATTCGTGCGGCACCGGACGTGCGCCGGCGATTCATTACGTTTCATGACGTACTGTGCCATTTATTACAATATAGGAGTACGGATGCAATAAATGCTAGATAACATCGCAGCGGTCCAAGGCGAAGATGGTGAGACGAGCTTGACTCCTCCAAATAGTGTGGAGAAGGATGGCGAAGGAGGCTAGTTAGGTTAGGAGTACGGAGGCGTACTGCAAATCCGCAGCATTCTTCGGGAAGAAGCGAGAGATCTTCAGATCTCCAGAATTGTTTCGCTAACATGATTCAATCTTATTTACTGTTTCTTATTGTAATTTGACAACTGAGTAACCAAAGCCATATTATATGAGTTTTATGAATGATTGATTCCTGAACAACCAACTGACATGATAGCTCTTCTCTTTGAAGTGATCAATGCAATGGGAAGCCTTAAAAACAAGAACTGTAAACCAACAACTACAGTAGATATTATTTTCAGTAGACAGGAAAAGCTTGCTAAATAATATTCAACAATGACATTCTTACTGGGTAGCACGAAAATTTTACAGAGGCATCTTATACCTACGCATAGAAATATTTACTACGATTTTGAGGACGAGTTGATTTAACGTCGTATCCACAAAAAGTTTCCTAGCTTCTTTTTTTCTTGACAGTCGTCAGTCAGCTCATTCGTCGTCCAAAAAATATACGCGATAAAAATTGGAAGAGGCAAAGACAATAAGCTCAGTATTCCTCTACCCGTCTTGGCTATAGGCCAGTTAACCGCCATAGCATCTTTGATGTCAGATCTATATTCAAATCGTAACTCTAAAAACAAGTGTTATATTTTTAAACAGTTTATTGGCTTTCGTTACAGTTACCCAGAGAAATAGTTTTATTTATTTGAATGGGCAACCATCTTGCGTCAGCTGATTGGGTTTGAATTTCGAGGTGTTATTTGAGTATTCTTTTTTTCGATGTGGCGTTTTTAGCAAGTGCTGTCTGTTGGTGGCCAGTGTTTTACTCAAGGTACTTTGATTGGATATTTTGTGTTAATATCAGGGTTTAAAGATCCCGCTCGTACTAAATATGTATGTGGTGTCGATGTCACATCATTTTTGGTTTGTCCATTGTGTCTAAAAAATACGCAATCGACAATCTGTATGAGATAGAGCAAGCCATTTCTTCAAAAAAAGGAATCGACCATAACCACCGAGTCACAGACACGAAATAAGGAGAATAGATATTATCCTTTTTTAAAAAAAGACAACAAATTCTATTCGGAAAACATGTAGTACTTTATAGAAGCTTATTGGACAGTAAGAACCAAAGGAAAGGTAAATTGGCAAAGGAAACCTAATAGTGTCAGACGGCTCTAAACCTAATAATGGAAGATTAGATTTCTGTTCGGATATTTTTTGTTGCAAATAGGAGATTTGCCTGTTTTTTGTATTCTGGTTGGCAGTATCGCTCGGTATCACTAGTTTTATTTAGCTTGCAGTCGTTGTTATTGAATTACACTTTGAAATTAAAAGAAACTACGAGCCTAGGCCCTGGTACGATTTTTGACTTTTTTCCTAACGTAAATACATCGATTTTTGTATCGAAAATACAATTGTTGCACAATTGCACATTGCACAATTAATATCTTCATAGATATTCATAAATTCTTAAAATTATGAAAATATTGTTTGTGAAACGAGTATATTTAATTTTAGATTGACGTCGTAACGTTAAGTGGGGGAGAGGAGGAGCTCTCGGCTAAATAATAACTGCCGCTCAGGTCGATCTTTAGGTTAAGCTGCGCTTGCCTAGGCTGGTCCGTAGATGGGCGACCACCCATTATATACCGAGTTTCCTCCGTGTCTCGGAAAGCCCGTTAAGCCATTGGTCCCGGCTCTCATTTGTAAATCTTTAACAGTCGTTACAGGTAGTCAGTGGCCCGAAAGTCTGACAACCAGTCTTACCAAAAGGTATCGTATTACCCAGAACTAACTGGGTTGTGGAGGTCAGATAGGCAGTAGCTCCACGTAAAATACTGGTATTCAGCTGCATCCAAAAGCCGACAAAAACCGACCCCAAAATAGTTGGGAAAAGACTAGTAACGCTACGAAAAACGTCAAAGTCGTGCTAGGGCCTCCGTTCGCAGTTTCTTTTAACGACCGCAAGCTAAATTAAACTAGTGCAGATGCATAATGATACTATGCAAACAGGCGATAATACTCTATATGGAATTTAATAACTCGCATAATGTAATTCAATCTTGATTCCACATTTCCTGCTCTTATCCTGCACAGACGCATTTAACTACATTTACGAGCGGTTAAGTTACATGCACCTACTTACTAACAGATTACAGTCTAGTTAGGGACTGGGTAATCTGAGTAGGCCCTGCTACTTAACAAATAGATGCTTAGTTATTTTGATTCTGAAATCTCAGTCTATCGTAAACAAATTTCGAAAGCTCAGCCCTGGGGGAGGAACAGCACCTCTCTTTAGAACCATGAACAGCTGAGAGTCTAGATTTGTGTCCGGTTGATGACAACAGGCTATTTAGATTTGTGCCCGTTGATAAGCCCGAGCCTATTGTGTGGGTGTATTATGGGACACATCTGCCCTTTGTGGATTATAGGCGTGATGTGTAACAGAAGATGCATCTGAACTTCACCAAGTCTTGACCATAATAGAGTCACTAAAGTACAGCTTCATATTGAACCAGGTATCATGAAGCGACCAAAAGCCTTCTAGGACAAAATTAACGGCAAAGACCGTCACTAATGTAGACTCGTACTGAGGATCCAGGAAGAGACAACACCGAAAGATTTATCTAGCGTATAGCAGAAACTAAACTTGTCTCCCCGACGGCGACGCGAAGTGTCATGGCGCATGTGCATCTATTCCGCTTGTCGCTTGTCTATTTGCGTGTGCGTCGCCCGGCGCGATCGGCGCGCAAGTGCAACAACCCCGGGTAAAGTCGCCAGGTTTGAGGTGGTTATCGGGATTTAGAATTATTTTTGATAGTCTTGGGTTATTAAAATTTTAAACGAGATCGTGAGTCTGTCATCTTCATACGATTGACAGACCCAGAATGATATAAACGTAACGTGTTTAGTGAATTTTGATGGAAGTTATTCATATTAAATTGGAACAGGCCCCAACTAAATAGAGAAATAATTTTAACACGTTTTTGAAATCAAGACCTTTTATAAAATCAGTCAGCATGCTATCAGTATCTTAGGCAATTGGCCTAGAGAGTGGTGTTCCATTATGAGTTGGATCAGTTGAGGATCTGAATGACCGAAAGAGTAATGCTGGCAAGCTGGCTGGCTGGTGGGTTTAGCAAACACCAAACATGTTAAAAAGAAAGTAGCTACGTTTTTTTTTTTCGGATGGGAAATCATCAAATGACCTTCCCCGCTCTGGGCGGAGTGGAAGGGAGTGTCAGACTTTTACTGACTTAAACCCATCCATGTTCCTTCTTTGCCCTTTGTGTTCCAGGGCCGCGGTATCTCTTTCGAACAGTCCCGCAGCCCCAAAAGAAAGTACTTAATCATGAATTTCACCAATGATAAGTGTTATCATTGGTGAAATTTATGATTAAGTTGTTTCTTTAAAAGTGTTAAACTCAGTCAATGTAAAACACAATATAATGCTTTTATCGATCCTTTCGAACCCGGCGATATTGCTTTTAGTAGATTACAATCTGTTTTAGTTATTAGTGGTAGATAAGTATTTATTATTAAAACACGAGCGGTAACAGCGCTCAAAACACGGCTATTTTTAAAAGAATAAGTGCGTCATAAAACATATCGTAAGGTTTGCCTCAAAACAAACAATAGGGAATATGCATGTAATTTTTTCTTCACTTAAATCAATAAAATACAATACTATCAACCCAAGAAAATAATTAAAAGTTAAGTTCAACTACTGCTTGTCGCTCAAAAAATAAATTAAATTCCTACAATTTTCTACGACAGTTCAAACGTCCGTGACTGTCGCGGCCATTCATGTCATGTTATGTGACGTCATTCACCTCTATCTGCCTTGTTTACATCTAATTTTTTACCCTTAATATATTAATTTGGCAAATTGCATGTCCTTTATTCAAGTAAACATTGCAATAACAATCTATACTTAATATTATAAAGCTGCAGGGTTTGTTTGTTTGTTTGTTTGTTTGTTTGTTTGAACGCGCTAATCTCTGGAACTACTGGTCCGATTTGAATGATTCTTTCAGTGTTGGGTAGTCCATTTATCGAGGAAGGCTATAGGCTATACAACATCACGCTACGACTAAAAGGAGCGGAGCAGCAATGAAAAATGTTGCAAAAACGGGACGGGATTTTACGCGGACGAAGGTCGCGGGGAACAGCTAGTATTATAATAAAATCTTAGTGAAACTTTAAGTACTTTTCAAATAAAAATGTTTATTTGACACATGGTATTTGACGTCACTACCGGCGTTATCGAGGGGCGATGCGTTTTGAGTTTGCGTTCCGTTTCACCAAAAACACGCTACATGAAATATTAAATTATAAAGTAAGTGTTGTATTAGAAAATTAAACAAGTGTACCACAATGTTTTTATGGACCAATACAAGGCATTTTTAAGAAATAATAAAAGTTTTGTATTTCATGCATATTCCCTATTACAAGAAGACTGAATAACTCATACGAATAGTCATCAAATTTAAATGCAACTTAATCAGAACGGTGTAAAGCAATAAAAAAAGAGGTTACTCATTTTCATTCCCTCATTATATGCACCCATCGGCATGCACATTAAGAACCTCTATATAATTTAGGTCGACGTAAAATGACAAGACATGCCGATCGATAACAAAGAAGATTATAAATGTACATTTGGTAGAAGCTGTGTTTCAAGCATGAAGCCACATTATTTACTGAACGCAAAACGAACTTTCTCTTTGATGCCGCGTAGTTACTTATATCTTATGAAAATAAATATCTGACCTGTTGACTCAATAAAAGTAGATGTTTGAAAAAACATTTCAACAAGACGCAAGATAGAAAATTCTCAATCGACAACATAGGCTTCGCTTTGAGAGACTGATTGATATGAATATGTTTGGTAGAAGTCCCACAAAGTTGCGAACATATGGCTGCACTGCCAGCATCCGACATGCAACACATTTACTATAGTGCTCGGCACTAACCTATCCCACTACGCATATGTCGACGTCTGGATCATTAATAGTCCGGCGATTTATCATCGCGCCAGTATTACTGAGGGAACAGCAAAAGTATAGATCCTTTCGACAGTTTCCATGTAGTACGTGTCTCAGCATCAGCATCGTTTTAGCAACTTTGATGGAGGCGACTTTCAGTCTAACCAGATGCAGCTGAATATCAGTATTTTACATGGAAGCTACCTATCGAAACTTTGTAACCTCGTTAGATCCAGGGTAACACGATAAGTACCCCTTTTTGGCGGGTGGAAAGCCTCAGGGGTCTGTCAGATTTACTGACTAAAACCAGACGGTGTTCTTCAATTGCCTGTGATCGAGGTTTTAGAATACTGACGTAGTTCGTAACGCTCCTCCAGGCAGGTATTGGCCCACCATGAATTTCATGCAAAACCCGTCGGCCATTATAATAATAATAATGGTTTGTTGCCTGTATGCTTGGTTTGGGCTAATTATAATGGAAAAGTCTATTGTTTGCTAGACGATGTAACGTCTAACAATCGGACTCGTGACTACGAATAGACAATCATAGTCCAACGAGCTACACAGTTCATGTTTATCTCGTTATGATACAAATAATTTATCATATCATATCCTTGGCGACGACAATGACGTCATTATCAGTGTTAGTCATCTTGCACTGCAATGAGTCCTAATGGATTTTAATTAGATATGAATTAAAATACGGGCCAGCGCGTCGGTCGTGGAAAATAAGCATGCAAAATCTTCCACTGTCGATTAATTTGTAGATGTTGGAATAGAGTAACTCGAGTTTGAGTATGAAAGAAAGAAAAGAAAGAAAGAAAATATATTTATTTGGCACATGCCATAAGTGCACACAACAAACAAATAAAAAATAAGATAAACAACTTACATCTGTACATGAGTATGGATATGAATGGCTTTATAAAAGTAGGGGAAGACATAAGAAATTAAGAATGGACACAGAGGGGAGGAGAGGACTACTGACTTGACGACTAACAAAGAAGTATAATAGAAGAAGACATGCCATGCTACGCTGATCGGACCAAGTAAATTGGGATGAGGTCAGAAGAATGATGTGCAAGTAATAACAATGAATGTGTATCTGCAATTTTATTATAAGCGTTGAAAAGTATTAATAACGGTCGGATACTTCAGGGTAACACCCGAATACAATTTTGAAGATCTCCTATAAGAGCGAAATTTCAATGAAGATATAAGAAAGAATAGGAACAAACGTATTCGATTATGTTCAAACTATGCGGTGAAAATACGGTAAGCATCAAGAAAAGAGCTCCACATTCGAACAGCCTCCAACCAGGCTCAATTTAAATTCCGAGACGCAAAGCAACCCTGAATGCTCTCACAAATGACAAATCCGATACAAAATCCCGGCTAACACAAAGTGCAATTATCGTAAAGCGAAAGAAGGTTTATCGTGCAACATACATCAGTGATTAGGATCAAAGCTGCGCCTGCGCCTACTGGAATTCGCGATGTACTCCGTGTACTGAGGAATAATAGGCAGTGAACGAAATAGCCGGTATCGGCGCGCCCACGGCTTTGCGTTTTGTAAATCAGTATAACTGCCATGGAAGTGCTTTCAGAAGATCAATACGCAAAATGTGATCGGCAAACTAAAGCTGTGAATGAATCATCATCTGCCTAGCCTTTTCCCAACTATATTGGGGTCGGCTTCCAGTCTAACCGGATGCAGCTGAATACCAGTATTTTACATGAAGCGACTGCCTATCTGACCTCCACAACCCAGTTGGTACTGGGTAATGCGAAACCCCTTGGTAAGACTGGTTGTCAGACTTTTTGGGCCACTGACTACCTAACGACTGTCAAAGATCTACAAATGAGAGCCGGGACCAACGGCTTAACGTGCTTTCCGAGGCACGGAGGACCACATATCAACCTACCACAGATCAACTTAGGCAAGCACGGCTTAACCTAAAGATCGACCCGAGCGACTGTTATTATTATTAAGCCACGAGCTCCTCCAAGCTGTGAATGAATATGAACATAAAAATCATCGCGTTATGGCGTTTCGAGGATTTAGATAATTTATATAAATTCAGTCAAAAAAGTATCGGGAATGGATGATGAATGAATTCAATTTTTTTTTTTTTTTTGTTATATTGGCACAACTGTTTTCCATTTTGACGCGGAGTTTGAGTTGCATCTGTTATTTAGATTAAATACAGTGATGTTTTTAGTTAGATCATATCTAGAGTGTATTGCGAATTTCATAATGGAAATTTTGGGTTAAGCTCGGCATTGTACATAAGCTGTATATTATATTGTTAGTTGTATGTATATTTTTTGTTTTATTTTGTGTGCAATAAAGAATAAGAATTATAATTAGAAACAGTTCAACAATTTTATTAGATCCTAACGTCCTCTCTCGGCGTCCAATTCAACGTTACCATTTCAAGCAAATCAATAGATCTAAGAGTTTATACCTACATTGCAGCAGGGAGTGCACCTCATGGGCGTACCCAGCATTTTCTAAGGGGTTAGGCAGAAGTAAATAAACTAAGTAGTAGGAAATTAACCCTCTTTCTACGCACACTCATCATACAGGACGGTTTTCTGTCATTGTTGACCTTAACCAAGTTTTTATTTTAATGTGAAAATTGTTAAAAAAAGTACCCAAATAAACATTTAATTTTGTCATTATATTAATTTTGCCTAAAATTTCTTAGCTTCGGGTCAGAGAGCAGGGTAGGGCAAGTGCCCCACTCTGCCCCACCATGGGTACGCCCATGGTGCACCTGTATTTGAGCACACTTCTAGTGCACTATAATATCTTCTGCATCGATTGTTGATTTCTAGAGACTGGTCGCAAATGTCGCCATGGCCGAAATTACTAAGAGGACAGTAATATAATGTAGTGTATAACGTAGTGGATCTTCTGTCCATTTCCCAGTGCGATTGAATTTAGTAGTAAATCAGTAACGGACGGGCCTAACGAGTACATTATGCGCATTTGTAACGATATCCGCCCACAGTCCGCAGACAACGGGATGGATGCATTCTGCAACCATTGTGGGATCACTTGAAAAGCTCCCGATTTATTGACTCCGGTTTCAAAGGGAATGTTTGTTATTAGTAACTGGTGAGTGAAAAATTGGGTTAGAATTTGCAAACATTTACCAATGTCTGTGTCAGTTCTGAAATTGTGACTTAGAATTATTGTTTTATAGTGGACTTGGCACCATCCATTTCACGGATAACTCGATAGAGTCTATCGGATAGACCACAATGTTGATCGCATTTCGTAAAAATCTTTAGTAATTAGCTCAAAATTTTGAAGAAGCCTGTCTTCTGATGTGTAGACCGATTCAACTATTACTTTGCTAAAGCAGAACAGTCTTGGAGAAATACTTCTCTCAGGTAGAAAACACCAGAGAGAGATGTAAACCAAGACCGCCAATATTTAAGTAAGATAATTTTGCAAAATCTTCTAGAACACAAGAATAGCCCAGGGTTATTGTATTTGCAAGAATAATGAAGGAGGCGGGAAGCAGCGATTTGTCGCGGCGCGCGGCGGGATAGTCGCGTCTTCCAAATGATATACATTCGCTGTACCCACTCGTACGCCCTCGCCAGCCAAGATAATTGGATCCTGACTCCGCACAGCTTAGTGGGAGTCCTGACTAGACCCCTAATTATTATTAGACAGGAGATTAACCTTAGTTTGGTAGGTGAAACAGAAGGAATGATTAATACGTCTGAAAATATACGAAATCAATACTGTGCTAAGCCATGGTATTTGAAGGAATCGAACTAACTTAAGATAGATTGAAAAATAATGTCTAGCTAGGCTTACTTAATAACAATATTGATAAATTAAAGAAATTTAAAATACGACAGAGAGGCATTTCTATTCTCAAAACTATTTTAGAAGATTTTCCTTAAAATGTATTTGAAACTATACACCCACTGTAAACATAGAATAGCTAATAGGAATAGTTAACGCCAAACGTGACAGCTCTGAAGCAAAACAAGAAGTAGTAGTGGGCGTTCTGGGGACTGGCAGCTAAGGGCGCAGACATAACAAATACCAATGTTGAAATATTCCACAATATACATAAATAGAGAGTGAGAGGCAGAGAGAGAGTATAACAACAGTTTAATAAGAGAAAATGGTCAGGTTTAAAGTCCAGCGAATGGAGTTTCAAGAAAAACTTTCGAGAAATACGAAGGCGCGGCGATAAAATCGATCGCAAATCAATCGGCGATTCGATTGATTTGCGATCGATTTTACGGTGAAAAGTTGGGATAACATGTCAACATCCCACGATTCAAACAGCTTTCAGAATTCAAATTTTCAGGTTTTTTGCAATTTGCAGGTCAGTTTCAGGCTATATTGTGAAACAAATTATGATTCGCGACCGTAACAAATATGGCTTTACAGAGGTAAACTCATCAATACAACCCTCGACTAAGTTCATATAATCCCATTGAATGACTTTTTCATGAAATAGTCATTATATCTTAATCAGCATACAACCTGACACTGACCTGTAAATTCCAAAAAACGTAAAATTTAAATTTCGCGGGCTACCCTGGCGCTTCCTCCGTAAAACAAACGCAGAATGACACTGCCATGTGACCCCAAAAAAAAAAATTCAAATATGAGAATGAAGCCAAACGATTACGAAATAAATTTTAATACACAATTTTGTTCAATCTCTTACCAAAATCTGCAACACATTTTTTTTAACGCAATATTCGGTAGATAATCAGATTCAAGCTAATCTGGCCACAGCTTTAGCTGTCTCCGGCTTAATTCCAATGTACAGGAAATTGTATAACGTAGGGCCGGGGTTGCCAGCCATCAGCGTTAATGTTATCTGCAGTTGTCCGCATGATTGGAACATCGCAGGAAATCGACTTCACTTGCGACGAAGACAAGCGTTTATCCAGTTAACACGTCGGCTAAGAGAAGTTTTAAATCCGTTCTCTGTCTGGAATATTGTCTACTTAAAGAAAACAAGATATCAATAAGACATTATTTTAAGATATTGAGCTCGTGGCTTAATAATAACGGCCTCTCGGGTCGATCTTTAGGTTAAGCCGTGCTTGCGTAGGTAGATGGGTGACCACCCATTACATAGCGAGTTTCCTCCGTGCCTCGGAAAGCACGCTAAGCCATTTCAGGTGTCATTTTTTAGGTCTTTGGCAGTCTCGTTAGGTAGTCAGTGGCCCAAAAAGTCTGACAACCAGTCTTACCAAGGGGTATCGTATTACCCAATACTAACTGGGTTGTGGAGGTCAGATAGGCAGTCGCTCCATGTAAAATACTGGTATTCAGCTGCATCCGGTTAGACTGGAAGCCGATTCCAATATAGTTGGGAAAAAGCTAGGCAGATGTTGATGTCATAAATTCATGCTCTGATATTGAGATGGTTTAGTTAGATAGTTTGTGTTAAACTTCAGTTAAAGGTTATGTCCTTTAAGTGAAGTAAGCTCCTTGATATTTTAGAGCGAATTTCCTTGATGAAATTGAACACGATCACTACGCTAGAGCGTGTTCAAGAGTTACTGTCATAATTGCTGTGGAATATTGGCATAATATCTTGATGAGCTGATGCTGATGTGAAATCTGCTCTTTCTGTCCCCATGGAGACGAATGGAAAAGTTATTTACAAGAAACTCTGTCTCTCATATTATCTAGGAAACATTAACTCGTGACAGTACAATGAAATAATTGATCCACGGTGTTAGGTACTAAACAAGTAGAATAGAATAATCAATGTAATTGGTGCCACCAGTCTACGAGCTGGTACGACCGTCCACCGCTTCACAACCAATGCTTGCATGTCTAGAATTTATTATTCAGTAAATAATTCTTTACTTACGAATTTTTTGCCTAAGGAAAATTTTATCAGATTCAAATTAAAATAACGGATACCATACTGCCTTATTTATTTTAGCTTTTTGTTCGCGGCTTCGCCCTCGTGGAGTTCTGAAAACATCCCACGGGAACATACTGCCGGGATATAAAATATCCTATGTCCAGTTCCAAGGCATGGCCTACCTATTTGACAAGTTTCATCCAGATCCGTTCATCCACTAGGGCGTGAAAACGTTACAGCAGAGTTACTTTCGCATTTATAATATTAGCGGGTCCAAAGGTCTACAAACAATTCAATTAGGCTGATTGACGTAAGAAAATATTTTCGACTTGGAAACACGAGGCAGTTAAAAAAGAATTGTTCGAAATATGAAACATTTGGCTCTTGCAGTGAAGTGTGACAGACGCCTTGACGAATGGATGTTCAGCGGAATCAGTAGTTTTTACTGTCGCCTAATGACGTCATTTGTCACGAGACGACTCCACATGTCGTTAGAAGCGTCACGGAACGTATTAGCTGATAATATTTGTGTTTCACTTACAATGGTTCAACAATGTTTGTTGCAAAATGTGCAGTTATTAGTTTCTGGCTATACAATGTGTAAGAATATGTGTGGGCTTATCTTTATGGTTTTTATTAAGGAAGAGATGAGAAGTGTAGTTAGTTCCTTAATAAAAAGGATAAAGATAAGCCCACTTCTCATAAAAAAATCGTAACAGTACTATTTAGGCGGCATTTAAATAAAAAAGAGGACTGATATCATATTTGTTTTTTAAAAATACGCCAATAAATAGCTGGCAGTTTAGTCTACACAATGGTGTATCACAATTCCAAAATTTTAATTTTAATTTTCAAATTTAAATCCAATAAATGAATGTAGCGACAAAAAATATCGGTTTTTAATAGAGATTGTTAACTAAGCTCTGCGACATCCTACCAAAGAGATTTTTTCCTAACAAATATTGATACCTCGCCAAAGAAGCCGCCCAAGTCGTGGCTTTGTTGGATTCAGGGCATAGTCTGCGTGTTGTGATTACATCTTAGCCTATCTGCTGTCAATAGAGTGTATCAGCGTTATCGGGTGACTGGTATGTTTACTCGCCGACCAGGATCGGGTAGATATAGACATCGAGTCAATTCTGAGCAAGATGACCAGAATACCGTCAGTTTATCTAAGAAATCGTCACTTTAACTCTATTCAACTGCAGCAGCGGCTCCGTGAGGTTCGAGGATTGACTGTGACCTATCCTACCATTAGAAGAAGATTGGCGGAGCGTGGCTTGAAACCTCATAAACCAGCTAATGGCCAAAATTGACGGTAGAATAGCGAAGAGCGCGCTTTAAGTATGCACGTGAGCACTTAAATTGATCGTACCTCCAATGGAGCAAAGTTCTCTTTTCTGACGAGAGTGAGATCATGCTGTAAGAAAGAAGAACGTCGGAAGAAAGAAGGTGTATCGAAGTGAGGGAGAGCGTTTTGCACAGTGCTGCATTGAAGAAAGAGTCAGTTACGGTGGCGGTTCATGGACGGTTTGGGGAGGCGTAGGCGCCGATGGAAAAACCGAACTTGCTTTTGTATCTGGACCACGCTTACCATCATAAAATGGGTCACGTTACATCGAAGAGTGTCTGGAGCCTCGTGTGGTACCCTACGCATTTTTTTTTGGCGAATTGTCCATTTTTATGCAGGACAATGCCAGGACTCATACAGCAGGCATTATAAATTAATACATGAGCGAAGTCGGTATTACGGTTATGGGCTGGCCAGCAAGAAGCCTGGATATGAATCCCATAGAACACATATGGGATGAGTTGAAGAGACGAGTCAGAGCGAGAGATTCTGCTCCGGAGATGCTTGGCCACCTTAAAACAGTTATAGGTACAAGAAGAGTGCGATAACATCCCACAACACAAGATTGACACTCATCCGTTCCATGAGGAACCGCATGGAAGCAGTCATTAGAACCCGGGGAGGAAATACGAGATACTGAATAAACGTTCTAACATTTAACAAATTCTTCATAAAGGGTAAATATATACCTGTTGAACAAAACCCGATAGCTAAAGAAACTAAATTTTAATTTGAAATATTAATATTCGTTAACCTTATATTCGATAGCTTATAATATCCGCTGTTAACAGGTTTTTTTTTTGTTTAATGTAAAAAAATAAAACATAAAACTCATACAAAAGCAAACGATTTTTTTAATGAGAAGTGTATTAAGGAATTCTTGAGAGGTACGCGCCAAATGCTATTTGTTACGGCAGTTTGTTACTGATGTGGCCTATGAGCATAATAAATCGATTTTTTGCTCAATTGTCTGTTACAACCTCGAAACGGTAAACATCTCTTGGTAGAATATCTTACTAACAAAAAGGTAACTAAATGACCACTTTAGCTTATGACAATAGTAAAATTTGATCACCTGAAACATTGAAATCAGGAAATCCAGTCAAAGCTGCTTGCAACGACAATATAGGAAATACCTAAACCAGTTAGTACAGAGATCCCTTACTTAATAGATCATAGTGAAACTTCAAAGCCACCGAATGCTCACACTCACAAAGATTCGCAAAAAGACACGGGAGATTAAAGCAACGATCTTCCAAAATAGTTAAGTTCATCATACTCGCGAACTGCTAGGCAAGCGTCCCGTTACCGAGCAATGTTAAAATTACCAGGCCCTCGGTGGAGACAAAGAGATCTGAGTCTATATCGGGTGTGGCCATGTATGGACTCGGTGGGGAAGCGTACTGTCCAGGAATAGGTGGTGCATCCTTACAGGGCTTGCAACTAGGGAAATGAAGAGGATAATGGCAAAATTATGGGAACGTAAACGTAAGTCCAGGCGAAAATAATACGAGCTGCACGTAAGCTATGAATATAAGTATACTATGTGAAAAATCTAGATCAGCATTTTATTTAGCTCATGGTAAGGTTTGGCTAAGAGGGAAAGGAAACACAAGCTAAAACCAAAATGATAAGTCAGAGCAAACATGGTGATGATGAAACAAAGGTAAAATAAGATGTAAATAAAGAAGAAGACGATTGTGGAGAAGAAGAATTACTGGTGCGTGGTAAGACTCGACAAATAGGTAAGTATAAACGAGCCATGGAACCAAAAGAGATAGTAGAAGTGTTATACCTTATTCTCTGGTCTAAAAATATCAGAGAGTAACAAGCACCATCTCGTTTCAATAATAAAAGTCTAGTGAGTCTTGTTATGGTGTTCCTAGGCAATGCATCGGCGATTAGAATGGCCGTCGTTAAATTAACGACAGGTACTTGCGCGATATTGATCTGAAAACTCCGTGCTTTATCGTCAGTATTGCACATGATTTCCGTAAGCTGTAAAACTCAATGGCAGGTATGGCGTATTGTGGGCGATGAATTGAATGAGTAGAATGATGATCAAGGTTTTATTATAACACATCCAATTTTTTTTTTATATATTGGATTGATCCGATGTGCCAAATTTCAGGACACATTGCTCAGAACAGGGTTGGCCGATGGGGCCGAAAAATTCTGGAATATTGACCACCTACCGGAAGGCCCAGCGTTAAGCGGAAGGCCTCCCTGTGAAAGCCGTGAGAATCCACTGACTGTCAGAAGCGCTTCAACCGGTCCATGTGACGATGCTTGTGGGATGCCTACTTTCAGTGGTGGACGTCTTTCAGCTGAAATAATGATGATCATCCTCGATATGATCATGCCTTGATAGAAAGAGACAGAGACACTTTACGGTCAACAAGACTGACGTAGAACATTCATTGATTTCATGATCGATTGGATTGAACTAAATTGACGTTATGGCAATAGCATTCATTTAGTCTGCTTGCCGGCCAGATAAAACGCAAACTGTTAAATAATGCCTTAAGAGCTCTATGAAGCACCTCAGTAATATCCTTGATGCCCAAAATCTATGATAGTCAGTATTTATATTATTTGCCAAGCAGCAGCCCTGATGCACCGCGTCCAATGCAAATAAAGTTAAACATGGCGGACGCGAGCACTGCGTGTGCGCATTTAGAACGTACCGCGCCGTCTCAAAATTAACTACAAAACATTTGCTGTTGCCATGCGCGTGTCAACGCTTAGATATGCCCATTAGTTCGAAGAAAATAGCTTTCGCTATCTATTCGCTCGGGACAAACAGAATATTTTATTTTTGGTACATAAATGAAAGTATGTAGGTACTGTCGGCGCTATTCAAGCGTAATGGGGACCCTGATCATAAAATCTCTTGCATGAATGGTCTCCTTGGAAGGTTGTAACGAATTGTGTTTTTTGATGAAATTAAAAAATAACGTCATTTGAAAAAAAAAACCTGGATGAGAGTGGCACAGGAACGTGAATAAGAGAGGTAAAAAGTCGGTGAATTCAGGCTATGGATTATGATGTTAATTTTCAATGATTTCATCCAGTTAAATCTTTCTTGGAACAGTTTTCATACAACAACCAATTATTTTACCAAGGACCATCGATCTTGCTACAGACAAAGGAGTTTTCGCACACATGGTGCGATCCCATACGATCCTGACATGTGGTGGACACCGATTAGCCTCTACTCCATACAATGACGCACTGCAGTCTATTACTTGCAAGGTCAACTGATGGCTACACAATGCATTCGAGAAACCAATTCAATAAAATTTAATATCGATTTTTCTTTAATACGACTTTTCAAGCTTGAATTTTTAAATGACAATACGTTCTAAAGAGAACGCTCTCAATTTATTTTAGTAAGTTACTTAAAACAATGTTTAAACCCAAAAGCTCCAAAACAAAGTAACGAGCGAGACGAAAGTATAGCTCTAACCTTTATAAAGCTTTTTATAAGGTGTTTAGACATAATTGGTGAAATGTGTGTGTACTATTGTATTTTATAACGAGCTGGTGTCCGCAACTCCACGTCCAAAGCGCGTATTTTGCGTACGTTGGGGTTACCTACACCAATTCAAAATTCAGGGAAAAGAGGCATCTTGTTGCTTGATATTTGTAACCAAACCGTGCAAGGTCCTGAAGATCAATCCTCGTCAAAGACTCAACTACGCACAACGTCACACGACACGATCTATTTCCACAGGCTTCAACTAACAAGCATGATTGACGTGACAGAGTGGCGCACAAAGGTCCCACCGTCACGGTGCATGACCTTTCCCATGTTATCAAGGACGGTAGTGATGTGATCCGGGATGTCATTTGATATGAACTTGACATTTTATAAGTTCGAGGATTTAGCATTTGTCTTCTGAAAGTGTTTCAGAATGTTCAGCTGTGTGAAACTGTCGCAGGAGCGTGGGTATTGGCATGAACACAGAAAGGCTTATACCTTGTAGTGAAGTAGGGATGTGGGTGATGATCATGTGTGCGAATATTCGCTACTAGCTTTTAAGGCGAGGCTTAATTTCATCCCCGTGGATGGCGGAAATTGCCCCACGGGATAATAAATATCCTATGTCCTCTTCCGGGTTACCGGAAAAACAGTTAAGTACCGTCACATTTATAATAATAGTATGAATGGGTAATAAATAAGAGTAAAACCTGAATGAGACAGGCGTAGGGAAGGTGAAGCTGGACCAAAGGAAAGTAGGCAGAGGACGAAGTCAAGCTGTGGGTGATGAAGATAATGAGGAATCGGTTAGGAAAAGCGATGAAGAAGAAGATGTTACTTATTTAGATAAAGATGTTATTTAAGCAAGGTATAATAGCAAAAGAATTAGAATAGGAGATCGTATAGATAGGATGGATTGACCTTCAAGCAGACTGCAATCTGATACCAACAGTATCATATACATATGTCTTGGACGAAAATAAATTTTTAATGATCGAGATGCAATTTATCAATGTTAGCATCAATTGGAATTGACATCTATAATTAAATAGGTATTGTCCACAACGCGACGGAGTGTGTGTCTAGAAAGAAGCTAGAAATAAATAAATTTATTGGGATCAAAGGGTAGAAAATGTAAATAGAATGGGTGGAGACGTTACTGATAAAAAAGACAAAATAACACAAGAATATATCCGACGTTTTAGGGAGTAAAATCAATAGAAAACTTGGCAAACATATAAGAAGAAGAATAAATTACTAGAAGCAACAGTTGGGATACAGCAACGATGGCCCAGTGTTAGAGGTACGCATTAACGTGGCGTAAATCGTGGGTTTGAAACCCTGCAGACACTCGACTTTCATCACCAATGCTCGCAAAGTTTCGGGAGGAAACCGCCAGGACGTAGAACTGAAAAAATTCGAAGACCCCGAGCTGGGCCCGCGTGGTGGATACGGGCAACGGATCCATCTCACAGACTCACAGAGAGAAGGTCCTAATCCCAGCAATAGAAACATTATAGGCTGATTATGCTTTTGGGATATTTATCGATAAAAAACTCAATACTCCAATTCACAGTCCACCAGCCCTAGATATATAGCAATAATACAAGCCAAACATACATAGAACGCTTGCCAATGAACTTGTTACCTAATGGAGGACAATACGCGATAAACATGCTACATAACCTAGTACTTACTATTCAAGGGTACAATGATACGAAGGTTGGCATACGTTTGATACGATACGGGCTTGTGCAAACTAAATAACGTATTTGTCGGATTTATCAGAATTTACTCCGTAAGGCTCGTACATCATGTGGGCAGACGATGGGTTTCGTGCTATGAAAACACACTAGTGCGATACACTGTTTCTAGCAAAACTAACGAATTACTCGAGATTACAACTTAACACAATAACACGGGGCACAATGAATCGGCTACAGCTCCAAGGCGTCTCAAATCCACCGCGATCAGATATTGACTGTCGCCCTCGCCTCGAGCTGAACATCAGGGCTCGGTAGAAGCACGCCGTGTTGTGGTGTGACCACTGCACATAAGCTCGCTTTCCAATTCATTTTATGTCCATACTAACGACTGGATCCGAAATATTTCATAACAAAAATTGGAAAAGACTTCGTACCACAAACCTTCAGGGATCTCTCGCACTACGCGGCCACGACCACGACTTGTCGCATGACTGACCGCTATCTTGAACAAAACTGGTCGGACGCCCGGTTGTGCGACCAAAGTTTCTTCCTTGTTTCGACCAAAGTCGCTTCTTCGGCCAAAAGTCCTGGTCCCGTGGCCCCGTAGGGCGCGAGGTCCCTTAAGAGCTCCAACTCATGGGTTATACAAGGTGTAAACAGACCCCTCACGAAGACGTCAACCAAGCATTCTGTACATCAAACTAAGTAACTCTACGCAAAAATTGAAACGACTTTTTTTTTTTTTGGGGGCGAAAAATCTCGTTTTGCGGTAGGACTCAGTGTAACGCACTCAAAACATTATGCTGATGGATGCATTGAATAGTACGGGGGTCGTGGAGGTATTTAAAGTAAAGTGATAACATTCATAACTTTATTTTAAAAAATGATGGGAAAATGTTGGAACCTTGACCCCCCATTATCTCCTTACCCTTCTAGCGTTCCCAGGTAAGGCCCGAAACAAAAAAAATATCGCAATGATGGGGAGAACAAATGCCCTTCGGCTTCGTAAGGGTATTTTTACACCCATTATATCTAGTTAGACCCACCCACAAGAGCAGAAATAGTCCGTCGTTTTTAAAGAAAAAAAAACAGCTTTTTAGGTTTTTAATTTAAATAATATTAGAGGGATATCTTCAATACTGAGGGTCTAGATCTAGAACAATGTGAAAATAATGTAAATAATGTAGATGTAAAATAATGTAAAAATATATGTGACTATGAGTGTTTAGTGCTGCTTCCGTTGCTGTTCAAACCAGCGATCAGTAGACCGAAGAAGTGACGAACATTGATGATGTATTACGACGATTACGAGAGCTAAGCCAGCCATTACATTGTCATCACGTAAATTATGATCACAGATCTATGCCTCATAGTTGTATGATAACACTACACATTTAGTTTATACTACAGTCATAGGACTGTAGTTTGTAGTCTTTAGTCATATATAAACTTGTTTGCAATCACGATCACACTGTAACGACAGAATAGTAGCATATTAACTTTTTTAACTACTAAAGTTCACTGTTAAATATTTTCATTGGACATGTATTGTCAATGAATCTTATGAAAACACCAAATAATAACATGTATGTGTTCCCATCGAGGGTGCCAGAAACTACAGAACTCTACCTGCAACGATCCTTACAGCCTTCCCTTGTCTGTCTCCACGCTCATGGACATGACATGAGGTCCAAGTAATTATTTCTACAATTAAGACGTTACATTACTGACTGCAACAGAATTCCTCCCGCATATCACTCAAACAACCCATTAACTTGAAGAACAGTGAGCCCGTATACGTTTAATTGGCCGGGGCGAACCCGTCGGCCATCGCTTCATCGTCCCGTAAATCAAATAATTCAATTGTGACGGTATTAGTGAGTTTGCACGTATTAATTTAATTACCAAACGGATCGGTCCGGTCTAGGTCAGGCTACGAGTGCCAATTTGGCCAGTCTTCACTGGATTTAATGAAGTCTTACGATTTGCGAGGCAATTGGCAGAATAACGTAGTTTTTGTTGAATGTGTTTCATACTGATTATTTCGTTAGTGTAGAAAAATGATCTCTTGCAGGAATTTCTGTATCAGCAATGTCGGTCCTGTCAATGCAATTTTTCATAGTATCTACTTCAGCATCATTATTTTCCTGCCCTTGTTCCAAACGACAGTCAAAAAAGGATATAAAATAAAATTGGCAAATAAAAAACAAAACTTATTAAAATTCAACAGAAACATCAATGAAGCGTTACTGATTGAACCGCAAATAAAATGAGAATCTAATGTTTTAACAACGAAAATAAATACGCATATCCCTATGGGTAAATTAGAATGATTGTTTCCAATCTCAAGGAAAACAGTAGCATATTATGTATTACAAATGTACCTGCAATTAGATCCAGCAGCCGCATGTGTGACGAACGATAAAAACTACAGAGCACAATGATTGTTGTTGAGATGACAATGATTCACAAATCATAGCTCGGTTCAAGGCTATGCTGGGGAAAACATTCGGTTAGGTGACCGACGCGAAATACCTTAATATTGTTATGCAATATTTGAATATATTTTTGTTGAGAAAGTGTTTTGGGAAAGGAGACAGCGTTCATTAGTTCCAGCTGTAAGCAGCAGTTACAATGATGATGATGATGATAATGTATTCGCGTGATTCGTACATACATTCAATCCAAAATGCAGTTCCCAGTGCACGAAAAATCATTCTGGCTTGAGACCAGGCTAATCCTTAGAGAATTGAAAGGTGTAAAATCAATGACAGTCAGTTAAAAAAGTATAAAAAGAGCCAAAAGAGTGTCTAATTAAAATTCTCAATTGCTTCAAGGTCGCCCTGTGAAATACGACACGACACGATATTTCCTGACACTTGAACAAAGTAAGAACCGATGTAATAGCAATTGCCACAGTTCAGCCTTACATGGCTTCAGGGATTACCTAGTGTCTATTTAAAGCGCCCACGAGGGTGAAAAGGTCAAACCCACATATAATCCTACAGACTCTGGGCAATTTAAATTCGCACGAGTGGATAATTAAATAGACAGTCCTCTTAAAATGGGCATTTCGTGTTAGCTTTAAATGAGTGTGCCTTCCAATTTGACAGTTTAGGGGCGTTGAGGGGCTTTTAATCAGGATGACTGGTCACTTCATATGGAGCTTCATATGGAGAAAACGATACGTGAATTTAATGCATAGATCACAGGATCTAAGTATGCTTACCAACTCTGATACCATTTGATAGGATCCATCCAAACTGAATGGTATACTAGACAAGATCAACGAATCCAAGTAGGTGCTAATCCCACTTTAGGCCCCACTTAACATTTTATTAACGGCAGCTGACAAATTAGATGAAGCCCTACACAAATCGTACAAGGACGACGATCGTTCAATTACAAACCAAATTAAAACTCTAGGACACGAAACTTCTACTGAAATTGAACCTATAGGACTGATAAAAGCAAGACTTGAGAGATATACACATTGATAGTAGAACAAAGTTGTTACACAGCTCTTTTTTTTACAATATTCTTAAATGTCAAACAATCATCATCATCCTTCTGCCCTTATCCCAATTTATTTGAAGTCGGCGCAGCATGTCTTCTTCTTTCATACTTCTCTATTACTCGTCACCTCCATATCATCCTTCAAACAGTCCATCCATCTTTTCTTTGGTCTTGAATCTCACACAGTATTATGGTTATAAAATGAATTGCATCGCATTAACTCCATAGGTCAATTGCATCATATGATTGTCGTCTTGGAAAAATGACCATCCTATGGTGAAATTCTATACCTAACAATTTTTATTCTAAGTCTAACAATCTTGAACCCTACAATCTCATAAGCAATGCAGTTCAGTCCAGTTGTCCGTCTGTCTGTCTCGATTGGTTCACCACGCATCCGGTGCCCTGACTCATGTCCTGCCTTGCTTCCTGTCTTAGGGGTCACCGAGTGACGCGAGGCAGACATCGCAAATCTGATTAAGATTTCTTGTTGTCAAAAGATTTTTAGTGTTAGGGACTGTCCCTTGCAATAAAATGATGTATGTAATGTTGAGGAGTAATATCTTTTAGATCATATCATTCATGATCATCGTTACTCTTACTGTGTAGAACTACAGTTCTCAGACTATCACATTAGGCGAAAAAAGCCAAATGGGTAAATAAATATGCCGAGACGTTTTCCAACTGTGTTGGAGTCGCCTTCCAGTCTAACCATGCAGCTGAATAGGTACCAGTATTTTAAATGGAGCGACTAGTGACTACCACGATTTTTTTTTGGTAAAACTGGTTGTCAGACTTTCGGGTTTCTGAACACCCTTGCTTTTAGACGACTATAGTGGTCATGCGATGCATGAATATGTGAGGAAATATGACCTTTATTTAATTCACTGTTGTTTCAAAGCCAATAAATCCTACTCAATTTTACTGATAAGCAGGAGTAGAAACAATTTTCTCATACATTACGTAACCAACGACCCAGTTCACACTTGAACTTGTTTGGCGTAAAATATTAGAAGCCAGTGGAGTGTGAACAGACTTTATAGGATAGAGGGCACATCAGATTATGAGTCACAACAGCTATTAAATAAGATCAAAACATATACGTAGGAATTAGGGAATAGATATCAACGAAGATTTAAAAGGCAGTCGAAATTATCAGACTGCTGAAATTAACATTAACAGAATACTTGATAATGATTACACAGCAAAAGAAGGAGGCTTTTACCCAACAGTGGGGCTGTATCGACTAAAAAAGAAAAAGAAATCTTAATGAGGCATGAGGCTTAGAAAAGAAACACAAGAAATAATAATGAGCTCAGAAACGTGTTGCCTAGCCACAGATTAGTGGCCAGCTCCACACACACTTGAAATTGCCACCTGCATAACAGTTATTTTGGAACTGCCAAATAAATAAATTATAGATTTTGGAGCCATATCTCAAGAACTCAAAGACTGCTTCCTGCATTTTCCATTGCTTTTGGATCCACGCCCAACCAGACATCTTAAACTAACTAAATATAAAGCTTTTGCATCTATCCAAATACTCATTATCTGCTTATCCTTTTCCCAAGGTGTCAGTTTCTAGCCTAATCGGATGCAGTTGAATACAAGCACTTTACAAAATGCGACTGCCTATCTGACTTTCAAAACCAAATTACACGAAAGTTTTTCCAAAAAAACGATGTCAGATTTCGGGTCTCTGATTGTTCAAAGATCTACAAATGACAGCCGGGATTAAAGGAACTGCGTAAGGAGCTTTCCGGGACACGGACGGGCCTCGGACTCTCGGTATGCTAGGAGATGATCACCAATCTATCTATCGAAACACAGCATTGCGAAAAATTACGGCTAAAATTCCAAGGAGTCAATTTGGTTGGCTTGGAATGCATCTCCTAATTGGTGTATCCGCTTTAGTTACTCGCATCGCTCTGTTCTGAGTCACAGCTATGTGAATAACTAGTGTTATCAGAGAGTCGACCTGTCTAGATATTATCTTGGTTTGAAAGGTTTATCAGCGGAATTGCAGACAGTCGATAAGTGTCTGAGAGCATTTGATCGGAATTATAAATAGCTCCGTCGCAGTGTTGAAGATTCGATCTAATTTTTATGGAATTTACCTAGTTTCAGTTTTTATGGAAAAAGATTATCACGAACTCATAATTAAATAATTGTTGTTTTGAAAAGCGAATATTTCTTGATTTGTTGAGGTCGCATTTGAATGCTGCTGTCAATTTTCTATCGTTCCAAACTGAACCCAGGGAATGTGATAGATACATATCTCTCTAAAACATAGTAAAAAACATTTTGATTTAATCCATATCTAAGTCGATAACACCTCTACCTCCTAACAAGCCCAGATCAACGTGTTTACGCCAATAAATAAATTAGAGTTAACGTACATAAATATTTTGATGCTTTTAACGCAGAAGCAATGTAACGTTCCTGGGCCTCCAGTAAATATTTACATACGAAAGATCGAATGGTAATGATGATTGAAATACATAAAGTACTTGATATATTTTTCCTGTGTGAACAGCACCACTATATGTTCCGAGACGTCAATAGTTCCACGCACAACACAAACGGAGTTTTTATCACAAGGAGCTCAGGTATCAAGGTATATTGATGTGGAGAAACTAGAAAAATATCGTAAGGGAAGTTTTGAGTATAAAGGGTGTAAAAAGGCCCTTAACGAAGCCGAAAGGCACTTGTTCTCCCCGTCAATGGGATATTTTTTTTTGTCCTGGACTATACCTGGGAACCTTCTAGTTATGGAGATATTGGAGGTCAAAGTTCCAACTTTTTCACAAGTTTTTTTTTAAATACATGTTTTTAAATTAAGATGTTTACTTTAAACATCTCCACGACCCCTGAACTATTCAATCCATCCATCAGCACAATGTTCTGAGTGCGTTACATTCCTACCGTAAAACGTGATTTTTCACCACAAAAATAGAAGTCTTTTCGCAGCAACATTTTTTGCGTAAAGTTACTTAGTTTGATGTACAGACTGCTTGGTTGTCAGCTTCGTGAAGGGTCCGTTTACACCCTGTATAAAAGTGGATGGCTACTCTTATAGGAACACGAAATAAACTATAGATGGAGTGAAAGATATAGTTACAAAGAGAGTGAATGTTGCGACAAATAGAGAAGTCTGGACTAGTCGACTGCAAATTGCAAATAAAATGGGATCAGGAAACGAAAATGATGAAATGACATTTGTTTTCTCAAGTTCAATCAATTAGAGGAAAGTTATATTTTCATTAACCTGACATCATTCTTGGTTTGATCTATCTACGTTATCTACTGTGTAGACTGTATCTACCTACTGGTGCACCTGAATAGGTCAATAGTGTAAGATCAAACTCGTAAATCAGAGTCCAGTCTAGCTATCGAAATGGAAAATTCATTATATTGCTGATAGACAGTGACTCATTACTTTAAATTGCAGCAAAAATAAGTGTACGCTGTGGTGTATGCTACTCGATGCATGTTAACGAAACGTGGACACTGACGGACGGGTTGGTCACAAAATGAATGTAGCTCAGCGCGCTGTGGAGCTGGCTATGCTCGGAGCTTCTTTTAAGACCCGAAAATTATATATTTGGAAAAAGACTGCAAGTTACCGACATAGCTTAAAGTGTAAGCTGAAGTGGCAATTGGCTGGCCATGTCTGTCGAAGGACTGATGGCTGATGGGGGAAAAGTCCTGGGGTGTAGACTGCGAATCGTCAAGCGTAACATAGGTCGCTCCTCAGCTAGGAGCAACGCCGTCCTTGAAAGATGGCCGAGATATACTGGATGCAGATTACGGAGGACAGGATGCTGTGGCGCGGCTTGGGAGAGGCCTATGTCCAGCAGTGTACTGCAATATGCTGCATTGGTTGATTAATGCCAACACAATTTCTATTGTGGTCAGACTTTGGTCCATCCATGCCATACCACAATGAACTATATTAGTCTCTTGAGCTGAGCTATCTAATACAACAAAGCGTGAGCTATATTTGTGTGTAGGTCTGTGTTATATGAAGTCGGGGCCGGATATAAATCTGTGTTGAGTGGACGGCATACCGTCCAAACTTCTAACCACTGTAAACAGCGAGGTATGGTGTCCATTGATCAATCAGTCACGATAATAAATTCTACAGGTATAATAAATTAGAACATTTAAAAAATAAATTCAAACGGCTTGAAATGGAACTGCAAGATAATGGCAGATAGTTAGTCAGGGTAAAGGGATAAGAAGATTTTTGTATCAAGACAGACTTGCCTAACTGCCGGCCATTTTATTTAATTTTTAACATAGCACCCACGTATAAAACCTATATTATTTAATAACTGGTGTTCATATACGTAAACAACAACAACAAATCTTTTAAAGCGTCACGTTTTTGAGAAATAAATTATCAAAGTATCAGAAATCAGAATCTACGCATTGAGGGCGCCATTACGTATAACTTTGATTTTATTGGCCACTCACTGTGAATAAAGTTGATCTAATGAATGAAGAAGATTGTAACTTTGATATCGAATATTTCAGCAACTTGACACTGGAGAAGATTTTGCCACGTTTAATACTAATTGTTTGTTTAGGTTAAAGCTATTGAATAGTACTGGTTTTATTCGTAGCCGCTATTTTGAAAATAAAGTAAAATGGGGAAGTTGAAAAAAAGGTAAAAAAAACTAAGGTATTTTGAGAAATTTCGATTCGACAGGATATCTTCCGTGATTGTTTATTATTAAGAAGCTCCCGATATCCCACATTCTCCAATCAACCCGCGATCATGGCGCTTGCAACAGCGTCGAAATATCGGGAGCTCGAAATAATGAACAATCACGGAAGATATCCCGTAAGTGACAGTAAAAGTTCAGAAATCTCTTCTGCATATTTGTTTCTTTTTCATTTGAAGCAAGAATGTTTGCATGTTGGGGTAATGTTGACATTGTTGACGGCTGGAGGAGCTCTTGGCTAATAATAACAGCCGCACGGGTCGATTTTCAAGGTTAAGCAGCGCTTGCCAAGGCCAACGTAGCCAAAGTCGGTTCGTGGATGGGTAACCAACCATTCAGAGTTTCCTCCGTGCCTCGGAAAGCATGTTAAGCCGATAGTCCCATGGTTTCCCGCTGTCATTCGTAGATCTTTGACAGTCGTTAAGTAGTCAGTGGCCCCAAAGTCTGACCACCAGTCTTACCAAGGGGTATCATATTACTTAACTGGGTTGTTGAAGTTAAAATACTGGTATTCAGCTGCATCCGGATAGGCTGAAAGACCCCAACATAGTTAGGAAAAGGCTAGGCATATGATGTTGAACTTGCAAGTTGTAGAACAGCTAAAATTAAAAATTATCGTCCAACATTGGACACGAGTTCCCCAATAAAACAAATATCCGTTCGTTTTGGCACCAGCTTGTGTTGTCTTTATAATTCTGTTATTATTATAAAGGCCACTGGGTTTTATAGACCGTTGGAGGGAGAGAGTATCTACGATAAAAAAATGTCATCTTTAAACAATATTCACTGTAAAAATACAGATAGAAATGGTGATACCACATGATTGCAAACCATAGGCACCCAGCTCTAACCGAGCGGTGAAGAAAATATAATAACAGGTCCTTAGTATGTCCGGGATACTAAGAGCTGCGGGTTACTAGTTAGAATATCTCAGGGTTATCTATATCAACGGATACCATGCTCGGTATACAACTGATAGCCCGAGTATCAAACTTCGAAATATGAAGACGTATAAAAAATTTCTAAATATATTAAAAATCGCTATTTTTAATACATTTAGAAATTTTTTGAAACTCAAAAGTCGCGTTGATTGGTCAAGTGAAGCTGTGATCAATCGGCGTCCGAGGACTGGAAAACAAGTGCTGGTCGTTCGGTGGTGAGGGGGGCAGATGACATTTCATAACGATTAGAACCTGGATGAAGTCAGCACAAGAACGTGGAAATCGGCACAAGCAAAGCAAAGAGCAGCTGTGGGTAGATGATAAACTATATCGTCGCGTTTAAATGTAGCGCACTTTTGGACTATGTAATCTTCATCGGTAGGTATTTGTCTCCCCTCAGACAAGTAGGTGTTTGACCACGAAAGCCACCTTCACAGTCTACGGCAACTAATCGATTAGCAAAAACAATAGTTCGACCAGCAAAAACACGAACAAAACCTTACTCATTATCTAACAATTAACGATTCAACGCAGCGTGTCGTACAAGGACGCTTGTTTTTATGCAAATCGTTCGTGTTATCTGTTGTCATAGGCTTTTGTATAGCAGTTCAAAGAAACTTATTGTCTGCATTATGAGCATTCATTCTAGTTGAGCAGACACCAGAAAGAATGAAATTCGAAAAGTTTCAGCGATTCGTTGTGATCTTCTACATACAAAATGTTCAAAAGATCAACAACGAAATGGAATCAAAGTGAAACCACCTAGAGTTATTAGTATTGATAAGAAACAAAAACTTTACAGCCAATAACATAATAGAAGATACAAGAGAGGGAGAAGTAGATAAAGACGACTTTAACAGAGACCGAACAGCTAGGCTAATAACTACAGGCGACAATAACGCTACCATAGAAGTTGAAGAGTTGTAAAATAGAACAATATTTTGATTAATACTACCGACGAGTACTAAAGCATGTAATAACGAATGACTAAATGCAAAAGTCTAATAGAATCATAACAACTGTTATACAGGTTAATCTAATGTAATAGCACCCCATATTGGCACGTATCCTGATGAGAACTATCATGACAAAATAGACTCAACCAGACAGTGCGAGCTCCTTGGCATTCAGTCGCCATTCGAGATACAAAATATATTTAACAGAAGATCCACTAAGCATTGCACATTTTCATCATTAGTCTATCTATATCATCGACAAAGCACGTCTAGCCGTTGGTTTTGTGCCTGATCTCTCTCCTGTCGTTTCAAATTGCCGTCCCATTGGACTATGACAGTGAGGAAATAGAGTGTGCACCTGTGTACGCACATGTTTCTTGGATTGACGGCTAGCTTCTGCTGAGATTAGGGGCCTCCCTAATCTTTTTATACCGTGGATAGCTCTCTGAGCGCATGCCATTTAGCTTGGTCCTTGGCTCTTCTTATCTAGCTGCTACCAGCCATCCTGCGAAATCAGCAGTTCTTAGGTTTGTATTCCTAATACTTTATTGATGTTTCCTGATTTGATTCCATCACTGTTCACCATTACATTGCTTAAGGAGTGGTGCTTTTGTACATTTCTATTTTGTGATAGCATTGTTAAAAATATATTTATAGTGGAGACACGCAATTATGTCTTGAATGTTATTCTTGTTCAGACGAGACTTGTTTATAGTCTTTACACTCTCGATTTCCTTAAGTACCTACTGATGACAAACAGCAAATAAACAAATTAATTTTCCGACACATGATGCCAGAAAGCATATTAGAATCAAACGTTTAAAAAATCTTGAATTTGCAGTAGAATTAGGAGTGAATCTTACATTTTGCTTGCTGATCTTTTATCAATGAATTATGTAATTCAGCCATGTCAGTCATTTTTTTATGGAACATCGATGTCTTCAGTGATGCATCAGTTCATAGTTTAAAATGGATTTTAGACTATTCCTACTTCAAATCATCAATATACATACGTATTAAATTACACCAAAGTATTATAATAATCTATTTTCAGAGAAACCTGTCAACGGAAGATAATACGAAGTCTACATTGTCTAACTACTCGCCGCCATTTTTTATTTCTAAGAAAACATCAATCTTATAGCAGTTTTTACATTGACTTTCACGTTATCCGAGGTCAGGAGAGTCAAGTGCTGTGTGGATGTGAAAAGCGCATGTTTTATGTCCAATTTAAATGAGTCCCACTCAATTTAGTGTAACAAACAATTACTGGCGTCACTCGATGCAGCCATTAGAATAGGCTATAGTCCAAGTGTTAGAAAATGGCGATTTACAGGCGGTAGTTAGAAACAAGGCAAAAAGGAGATTCCACCGTGTAACTATAGAAACAAAGAAATAGAAGATCAGCTTGATTTTCCCCTGCCCTGAATACAATCTATGCACACATATCCAAGTCTTATAGATCAGTCCAGAGTTTTGGCAAAAACGAAAGCAGGTGTGTTTAAAGTGCGCACATGTGGTTCTTTATTTGTTGTTCATGGTAAGTGATCTACAGTTCTTTATAATTATTATCAAGTAAAACTGTTCATATCTTTGGATATTTCGCTTTATGACTGGTCAAATATTAAGTAATTTTAAAAATATATTGAGGTAGACCTTAATCTTATAAAAAAAACTCTTTCTATAACATCAGGTGATCAAAAATTAAAGAAAAAGGAAATGACAAGAATATCACTCAGAAGACGGTAGGACAAGCTGGACAAAACAAACGACTACTGATTTCACCGGGAATTCCAGCAATTAAATGATGCAGCCTAACAGTCATCTGCCTAGCCTTTTCCCAACTATGCTGGGGTCGGCTTCCAGTCTAACCGAATGCAGCTGAGGAGTGACTGCTTATCTGACCTCCACAGCCCAATTAGTACTGGGTAATAAGATACCCCTTAATAAGACGGGTTGTCAGACTTTTTGGGCTACTGACTGTAACGACTGTCAAAGATCTACAAATGACAGCCGGGGCCTAACGTGCTTTCCGAGGCACGGAGAAAACTCGGTATGTAATGGGTGATCACCAATCCACAGACCAACCTAGGCAAGTACGGCTTAACCTAAAGGTTGACCCGAGCGGCTGATATTATTTAGTCATGAGCTCCTCCTGATGCAGGCTAACAGTTACCAGTAATAAAAAATCACCGCTTACCCCCATAACTTGTACCATACACAATCACCAATAATTCTAGTACGAGCGCATTCTAGAGCTAACTGTTAGCCGTTATCATAAACAATGGCAGGCTCGCCGCCTCTACCTCCCCTGGACCAGCGCCAGAGAGATTTTAATGTGTATAGACGACAAGACTCAGTTCTGGTAGTGCTTGTTTTTTAGTCTGCATCTAGCATAGCTCCTGCGCGGTTTGTCTGCGTTGTGATGTCCGATTTGAGTTAGATTAATATAGAGTCATAAGTTGGAAGACTATATCGTAGTTATAAATGCTTGGCTCAATGCTGGTCCTGCTCCACTGCCACTTGGGCTCACAAACTAAGATTCTAATGTTGAGTGTTGCTCCCCCTCTAGTTCTTTCATAATTTATTTTTGATCTTTTGGAAACTTTGAGTTTTTGTAAGTGTGAGTACCATGTAGACTTTCTATTATGGTCAGAAGGGCTTATCCTAACCTTTATGTTTGTAACTGTGTTTTTGTTTTTTTTCTTTCTCTATATTGTGCTCACATATAGAAGCAACAATATTAGACCCCGAACTACGTAATATATAACTTGATTTGAAAAGAGTGTCCATGGAGTTTCTTGCCCATTCTTCTCCATGAGATCTACTATTTTCGAATGGGCAACTACAGTCCATTCACAGTTATTATGTCTGGGGCTGGACTGTAGGTAGCTTATTTTTAACTATGCAAAAGTGCCTGTCACGGGTCTATTTAAAATAAATGCTTTGAGTTTGAATAATTTTCGAAATCAGTAGTAAATTTTACTGGTATCGGTATATGCAATTGCATCGCTTATTGTTGCATGTCTTCATAGTATTTGTAGATTTTCATATTATATAACGGACTTCGTACGATTGCCAGGGGTTTTAATGTGCATTGACGACGAGACTGGCCCTGGTAGTGCTTGTATTTAGTGTCCCTCGCATAGCTGTTTGCAGTCTTTACAGTCTTATTTCTCTGCATTGTGATGACGAATAAGAACGTTTTTCAAAAATCTGTTCATTGCATTGTACACTAGTACACAAGCATAAATTGCTTTGCACATTGGCAATGACAGTAAAAATAGAAAAATTAGCCTTTTCAAAAAGAACTCGAACTGCGAAAATCTAGTTTCCGAGGTTCGCATTTTCACTTGATACGTGAAAATCTACTATCCGGAATGAATAAACTGAAGAATAATAAAAACGATTGCCAAGGCCATAATCCGCCGTTGTTTATCAGGCACATTTCCAAGATGGTCTCAAGATCGACACATCCCCGATCATTTCGTAAACATGACTTCAAGGCCTGGATAGAAACCAAAATAAAATCAAATGTAGGAAAACAAAAGTGCTGAAACACAGACGACAGACGCCATAACCTCTACCAAGCCCTGGCGTAGTGACCACAAACGAGCAGTCATAAAAAGCAAAAAATACTCCTCATTCCATAGAACCTCAGTCTCATTATTCTACATTTAGTACTTGTATATTTGGCCCAGATTCGTGCGTGGAACGCGCAGGCGCGGGTTGCATAACTCGTAACGACCCAGGAAACAAGTTCAGTCCACATCTAGGTTCGTACAGGCTGGAGAAGGCTGCTATCGATCCAGCTTGCGTAACTCAGCGCTTGTGGCCGATAGCGGCCCTATGTACTGGGTATTAGACAAATACATAAGCTTGAAGTACCTTTACATGTATACCTCAGCTTAAAGAAAACTTAGGCAGAAATCAAAGATTACTAAGATTATTAAGACCTTAGGACTAGTATAAGGCTAGTATCATGACGAGGGTTTCAAATGAAGATCCATGAAGACTCCATAGATCCATATAGATCATCCTTAAATATATATTATTATAAAGACTTGGATTGCAAGCGGTTGGCCACTGGACACCTTTCATTCGTGGTATTTCTTGTTGGCAAAGCAGGTGTAACTTGGTTATCGAATATTCTAAGACATATACATAACATCCACCAACCGTCACTGGACCCATTTGGGGGATTACAGTCCACTCCCTCTCACAGGCCTATATCCCAGCTGTGGGGAGATAATAGCCTGATTATGCTTGGTACTCCACCTGCAACTTTACTGAACACAAAGGAATGTTCAAGAGCACACAAACGTTTTAAGCTTGTTATACTTCTGATGACATGAAGAACTCCCTACCCTTCGAAAAACGGTGCAAAATGTCAGGGCTGAAAGCATTACGTAAAAGAGGGTGGTCGGGTGATACCACGTAGCAAAATGCTGTAGTATTATGCAAATCGACTAAAGATACGAACGACAGGTATACTGAAGTACAAAACATTCATTGTTCAGAATAAACTACCATAGTATTTCATAGTCTCTGCATGTTACACATTTCCGAAATATCAATGGAATTCGTTGTTACGAAATGCTTTAGATTCGAGCGGTAATAAATTTTCTACCAGTTTATTGGCCTGCTATAAATTATCGCCATTCAAGACTAAGAAATGGTTTACATGAAAGAACTAGAAACACATAAAGAATGAGTGTAAGCTGGTAGGTACAGCATAGCATACAATGGTGTGTTCAATGTTTTACTGAATGGGTATAAATAAATAACATGGTACCTATTGTAGTTGGTTGCTTACTGTAAACTAACATAAGTACATAACTTATGTTAGTTTTATTGAACAATGTGTACCTACAGGTTAAGTATAGTGTGGAATGATGCAGGTTCAAAGATAACTTGGTTTCGTTCTTCAACTTGGAGATATATGGGGTGGGATTTTCATTAAACAATGATAACTAATATTATAAATGCAAAAGTAAGTTTGTTTGTTTGTTACCTTTTCACGCCTAAACCACTGAAGCGATCATCCTGAAATTGCATATGCGTTGTCAGGTGTACGGAAACGGACACAGGGTACCTTTCACCCCGAAAAAAAGTACTGTTTCCGAGGAAAACAACAAAAATGTTCTTAAATATAATAGATGGCGCCATGTGTCTTTCGAATCATAATTGAATTATATTATGACAAGCTGAGTAAAACCCGAATTGATTGTTAAATTCTAAATTAACGCGAGCGAAGCCGCAGGCAAAAGCTAGTTTTTTATAAAACATCTATGCTTGTAGCCAATAGCAATTGAATATGGTTGCCTGAAGATAAATGATACGGTGTCTCATATCGCTATGCACGCTGAAAGTTTTAGATATTTCATGATTTAATTTAGTATTAATATTCATTAAAACAGCGAAATAGTTGACAGCTATACAGGGTGGAAGAGACATCGACGCAAAAACGATTACCACGTATTCAGTTTTTTTTTTTTTCGTCTGGGAAATATACAGGGTGTAAATAGACCCTTCACGAAGCCGTCAACCAAGCATTCAGTAAATCAAACTAATTAACTTTACGCAAAAATTATTGCTGGGAAACGACTTTTTTTTTTGGGGTGAAAAATCACGATTTACGGTAAAACTCGATGTAACGCACTCAAAACTTAGTGCTGATGGATGCTTTGAATAGTAAACGGGTCATCGAGTTAATTAAAGTAAAATTAAAACATTTAAAAGTGGTATTACAAAAAAAACTTGTGAAAAAGTTGGAACTTTGACCCCAATATCTCCGTAACTAGAAGGTTCCCAGGTATGCTCTAGAACAAAAAAATTATCGCAATGACGGGGAGAACAAGTGCCTTTCGGCTTCGTTAAGGGTTTTTTACACCCTTTAGTGTCAGACTTTTACTGACTAAAACCCATGCATGTACCTTCTTTGCCCTTCGTGTTCCACGGCCGCGGTATCTCTTTCGAACAGTCCCGCAGCCCAAAGTATGCAGTACTTGTACATGTACATCATTCCAAATTCTGAACGCCTTTGTCGTCAATGTCCCTGCCACCCCGTATATGCGACGTTGCTGACTTTCAGAACGCAATCCCGTAAATGATAATAATTATAATGACAACTATGCCTACAATGGCACAATAGTAAACATACAATTGAGCGGCCCACGTGTGATCAGCTGATGCGCAAAATAAAGGAACGGCCTAAGTTCGTACAAATGGCAAATCGATAAGAAATTAAGCCTAATGACATGGCCATGGTCTTGGAAGACATAAAAAGTGATATTTCAGTAAGGTTAGCCCATTTAGGGGAGTATTCGTGTTAGCATTAAACGGTGATTTGTTGGTTGTTTTCCTTCCTTCCCTTCTACACTACTAAACCGCACCACTGGTGGTGTCGTGGGGAATTTTTTTTCCCTTCTACACTACTAGTCCAGTGGTACCGTAGGGAATTGTAAAATACATGTAAATGAGTTCCCTTCCACACTACTAAGCCGCACCACTGGTAGTGTCGCGGGTATTTTTTTTTCCTTCTGCACTACTGATCCAGTGGTATCAAAGGTATTTGTAAAATACATATATACGCGTACAAAAAAAAAAAAAAACGCATTACCTATAAGTTTATCTAGCATAGATCCAAAACATTTTCATTTTTTTTTTTTTTTTGTACCCGTATATATATATTTTACAAATACCTTTGATACCACTGGATCAGTAGTGCAGAAAGGAAAAAAAAATACCCGCGACACTACCAGTGGTGCGGCTTAGTAGTGTGGAAGGGAACTCATTTACATGTATTTTACAATTCCCTACGGTACCACTGGACTAGTAGTGTAGAAGGGAAAAAAAATTCCCCACGACACCACCAGTGGTGCGGTTTAGTAGTGTAGAAGGGAAGGAAGGGTTTCTGTAGTTTTCCTAAGTAGACTGTCATTTTATAAATGCGAAAGTAACGAATCCTTTCAGTTTTGAATTTAACCAATTTCGATGAAAGACCATAACCGGAGTTAACACATATCATGATCTTTTTATTTTTTGATTTTCTAACACCCACGCGGGCGTAGCCGCGGGTTTAAGCTAGAACCTATAATATAATTTATTTGTACGTTGTTTATATTTTATTTGTCTCTGCATCACCCTAAGGTAGACTCCGACCGCCTGTTTTACTCGTGTACAGTTTTTACTTGTGCATGAATTTTTAATAAATAAATAAATAATTTTGGTACTCATTATAACATACAATATTATAAAAGAAACTATGTAGATAAAACATATTAGTTAGTCAGACTAGCACCAACAGTCACGATAAAAATCAATTTCTTCAAAGTCACTAAAGTTAAAGGCGTGGGATGGGAATATCTGCAATTGAATTATTATCTATTTCAATGGCAATGCAGTAAGAAACTATTAACGTGCCTCTTACTGTTAACTAGCCCAACCTATATCTAGGAAATCAATATCAGGTAACTGACGGCCAATGTAGCAAAGAGAGAACATAATAAATACCTTTTGTGAACTAACATGAAAATTTAATATTAGATCGGTAGCCTCTGCCAAGTCCCTCGGGAAGAAAGCGTAAGATTATTCATAGGTAGGTACCTACTTAACAGGCGTTGTACAGAGGGGGCTCCGGACAGGTCTTTTAAGAGGAAAAGGTGCCTCCTCCCATGTGCGGATGGTGACCACCGGGTGGTTTTGGTGAGGTAGAAATCCCACACTCCCCGGTCTTATCCCCAAAGACCGGTCGCCTTTTGAAGGTTTCCAACCCGTGATCAAAAAAAAAAAAAGGTAGGTAAGTATCTACTTAAATATAACACCAAATATTATACACTAACACCATAATCCAAAAACTTACAGGAATTTCTGACCACGTGGGTACTGCAGAAACCCTGAAATACGCTCTGATATCCCCAAAGTTATGTTTCAAACGTTTTACATAAAGGTATTAAAATTATTTTGACCTAGCCGCAAAAGGCACAGGTATGATGTGCCCGATTAATTTAAAAGTTACTACGTAATATACAAATTTTCATCCGTTGGGGGCCAGTGGGGCTTAAAACCCGCAGTGTTGAAAGGTCGGGTCCCCAAGCCCCCAACCCCGGCGGGGGTGTGGGGGTGTTACATAACATGACCTACATGGACGGACCAGCTCGAAATGAAGTTGGAAAGCACTTGTATTTCTGAAGAATTTAAGTTTGTAAAATAAAATTTTTGCCTGTTTACACTGGGTCAATTTGCTTTTGGAAGCTGAAGGCTTTTCCAGAAAACAAGATTAAAATGAAGGCCTTATGGCCTATTTCAGTTTCCAATATTACTAGAACACGATAGCAGAAGGACCTAGATGCCCTTGAGAATTGGAAAGAATTATATACCTAGCGTAGAATCGTGCCCGATGGGAGGTATGGAGGGAGACCTTTGCCCTTTGGGGCAGGACGGGATATTAGGTATATTCTTCTTAAAGTGTCGGTGGCAATCTAAACTGTAATGTACCAGATAAATAAAGCATAGGATAGAATCTGTATGAATCTGCTAAACAGCGTGTACCTGAAATGCGTGGTCATATTTCAGGGTGAGATTCAGACCAGGAAACTGAGAATCTATCTCCATGGGATGATGGCACCAGAATGAAAATCGCAAAAAAATATCGCTGTATAAAATTATGAAAACTATTACAGACCAGCACGCGTAGCATGACCACCTTAGAAACGGGTTTCTTTGACGAAAGAATCGACAAAATGACAGATTGTGTTGACAAAATGACAGATTTCTTTTCACAATCTGTCATTTTGTCGATTCTTCCGTCAAAGAAACCCGTTTCTGCGGTGGTCTTGCTACGCGTGCTGTTAGTACAAAACTGTTGTCAAGTTGAAACGGAGTCACGATTCTCAGCAGTAAGAGAGCGTTTGAGAGGAAGGTACAAAATTTTTCCACGACACACTGAACCACAAATATTACAAAATTAATATCCAAGCAAGTATACATAATCAGTCAACGACAGACTCCAGACGGTTAGAGCTAAAAATAATCAAGGAGCACACATGGTGTCGAGATGGTGCTAATAGGTAAGTACCACAACATATCAAGCCATACGTTACCAGTATGAGCTGAACTCGCATTGTACATAGGCTTTCGTTATAATGAAAGATCAACTTCTACTGGAATGTATGCTTGAGATGTCGCCAGGCTGTACGATAGCATTTATGGACTGTGAAACAGATTAGCGACCGAGTAATTAAATGTAATCATCAATTTAATTATTATGTTAAAGTTTTTATGATACTGCGTAGAGGTTTATTGATTACAGATCTTAAATATATATGTATGAACGAATATATTATTGTTATAAAAAGTTATTTAAAAAAATAGGAAGATATTGTATATCGGTTGTAACTGGTAAAATTGTAGGCTGATCGTATAAGTTTCAGAAAGACACAGAATCGTAATAAAATAAACAAAATATAGTCAAAATTAAAAATAATAGTTATCTACCTAACATTAATCAGCAATCCTAGACAATTAACAAAATTAGAGAGGCTACCTAAAGACATAAAATAAAAATATGTACTCACAATACGTAGTTGAAGAAGATAAAGATGTACCACAAAGAGAACATGACGAATCCGTCACGACAACCTTTGCCGGAAGAATCCAGTGTGCTATTCTAGTCCACAGAACCCAGTAACAGTGCCACTGAGGTACCTTTGGTACCAGTGACGATATCACTTGCGATTCCACTAGCAATAATACCAATGTCACTAACGGTGCCACCAGTAACAATACTTATGCTACAGATGAGAAGCTACTTATGCTAGCAACTACAAATACTGCTAATGTCACCTGCGATGACGCTGGCAAAATTACCGATGCTACTAAAAATATCACTAGCAATGGTACTTGTTTTACCAGGATCGTCACTGGCAAAGCTGTTAAAGCTACGAGATTTGCTAGTGCTACGTGAGAATCTATTAGTGCAACTATAGTTGCCACCGAAGAAACTGCTAGAGAAGAACTAACCTACGATGTCTCTGGTGAAACGTTAAAAACTCTACTGACGAAAGCGTGGGATTTCAAAGAGGGTACTAGTGAAATCGCTAGTGCTAAAGGCTCTAGCTATACACCTAATGCCACTGATAACACTGCTTATGCTACCGGGTTGGGCACTTTGATTTGGTTTCTGGCTTTTATTATTATTAGAACCGCTGCTAGATGCAAGGGGCTTCCAATACAGGTTTTTAGTCAGTTCTTGTAGTAGGTTCTGGTATCAGTATCGGTTCTTATGGGATCGTGGACTGTTAAATGTTTTTTTTCTACATTGACTTCGTCTGCGGGGTAGACACGTCTGTAACATGTTTTTAAATATAAATTAGTAAGACGTAACACTAACCTTATTACGAGTATGAACGTGGAGTTACAACCAGTACTTATATACTTCAGATTCTTCCATGTTTATCGATTAGGGGAATAGTAGGGATATTGTTTATGAATCCTAACGAATAAACGACGCCCTTTTCATACTTTTTCGGCTCTTTCGATAGTTCGCGGTGTGAACCAAAGTATGAAAAGAGGTGAAACGATGCGTCGCCGCGTCGTTCGCGTCGCTCGCCCGCCCGCCTGCTGGCAGTGTGACCTGCGCTTAAAGAGCAGAAAGTAGTTACAAGCAACTGTCTAACGTATCTAATACTTAGATGTATACTCAATACTCAATTGTCACAACAATTACGCAATGGAAAAGCCTCCCAATCGGAATGAAAGACTGGTTTCTGTGTAACTCTAAGAAAACCACAACAGATGTAAACTGAACAGACTTTTTTTATAGTGAAGGTAAAGTACGATATCGTTAAAATCGCAGGAAACATCTGGATGAAGGGCAGAAATTGGAAGTGTGGCAGAAGCAAGTGGAGGCCTAAATCCAGGAGTGATATGATGATGGATGAGGGCAAAGTCCGGCTAAAATATTGAACCGAGAGTTGTTTCGAGTGGGTTCAAGGTGATACAAATAAAAGCAAGCCCTTGCCAATCTCTAATATCGGAGGCAGGAATATCATGCCTTTCAGAAAATAAGTTACCTACCTGCATAAGCGCTTGCCTATACTGGACTAGAATTTTCTAGAAAAGACCGGAACTCATTTGATATTCATAATTGCTTTTACTTCGAAGCTTACATGTTCTAAGAAAATTTCGTCATCTTAAATTAGTTACTGAAAATGATGTTGATATTTTTTGGCATGGCTTTTTGATCTTTGTCTTTTTTATTATTGTATTTATAAAATTGACAATATGGCACTTAGACAGTGTCTATGGAGTTTTTATGCTATTCAATGAGTCTTTATTAAAGTGCAAAAGTCTGGTTAAGTTAATAAAACAGCGTGGCGCCGTGGCTGTTATGTCTACCGCTGATAGAGATAAGTTATAAACTGAACCGCCGCACGCATGCAGACCTCAGGAACGTATCGTGCGGAAACCATATCACCTCCACATCTGTGCTGGGTAGCACAGTTGTGGAGGTGATATGGGTTTCATTCCCCCGACCGTGGTCCTTGGCTCCCTGCCTGTACCACATTTTAGCTGGTAAATGACGTCCTTACACCCGAGTACCACGCCTTCCCATTTACGCTATAAGTTGGGTAAGTGGCGACATCTATACGGCCAGAGACTAACTAAACTAACATATCCTACAACGCGGTGCTAAAGTTATCCGCGTGATTATATTACGGCGCAGTCGGCGGATCCTCCCTATTCAATGGAGGATGTGGAACTTTTTACCTTCCTTTAAACGTACGCCCATGGTGGCTTGCAAGTACCTAGGTCTTCACGTATTCATTCGTGCTGAACATTAGCAGTACCTATAGCCCTATACTCCTACTGACTTACCAACTTACTTACCTACCACCCAGCACCGCCTGCCCACATCACGGACTGTCAGTTAAGCCGTTATTCTCGCGGTAATGCGCACTAAGCTTATGAACAAAGGAATTTACACAAAAATAGTGACTTACTTATCGTACCGATGCATTTAAATTATACGCTCGTGTATGACATAACTATTGAAAAGAAATCTATTTGGCTATGGATGTAAAGACACTTCATTTGCATGAAGTTACGATAGATATGTTACTAGCTTTTCCCCGCGGCTTTGCTCGCGCTATAGTCGGAAATTATTAGGGATAATATAGCTTCTTATTAGTGAAAGAAGTTTCGAAGTTTCTGTATTTCCGAAGAATACTTTACCACTTCATATTTAAGTAGAGGTAAACAATAATAATTGTGTCACAACACAATAAATAGCGAAGACACTGCATACATTTACATTACTATAGACTACAAAGTTTATACTTATGCAAGACAAGAAACATTTTTGGACTTCTCGTACAAAAAATCACATCGACTGACGCATTAGTGTGAAGAGTCCAATTTGTTTTTTTTTTCTACCCTTGTCCCTTAGTCCTTCAGTTTGATGGTCTGATTCACCACCTCTTCATCCACAAGTATTGCGCTTATTCTGTTAAACTGTGTATAAGTACCTAAAGATATTTCGTGATGACGGTATTTTGATGACTAGTTTACTAGGCGAGACGCTCAGCCCAGAGCAATCCGCGGATCTTCTGGCAAAAACCACCTACGGATGCCGAACAGTCATACCACACTGCACTGAGATGGCTAGCGAAGGAGAAGAACCCCGGAGGAGTGTCTGCCGACGATCCAGCCTTCACGACCTCGGCGCTGAACAGCAGACATCTGCACAGCGGCAATAAACTGCGATAACTGTTTGGTTGCGGCATCAGTGGTACTGGCATTATTTATATAAATACAAAATGTTTTATTCAAGTTTGTTACAACAATGGGTGGTTGTGTTTGGGGATTCGTTTTAAGCAATATTAGCCTGCGTAATGCGTTAGGAGACCCCGCTGTTCCATAACTAAATAACAAAATCCATGCGACTGCCTCGTTAATCTGTCGGGCAGTGTTATTGGGTTTTTCCATTAGTAATTTCTCAGTACCAGTCACGGAGTCTGGATGTTGATGGCAATAGGGTCGCCCCCCTTATACATAGGGCTTAAACATAACTGGCGAAATGTGGATGTACTATTAGGTACACCTCTGCCTTACCCTTCGGGGATTACAGGCGTGATGTTATGTAACAGTTCATGCGTTTTTAGTCTGAGATCAGAAAACTACACACTTTTTTAACAATATTTTATTATAACATAAGTAGATGTAATATAAACACAGCTGTATATAAAATCTATTAATAACACATACAATTATTATTATATAGAGTAAAGTATATTAGGGATATGTATAAAATAACAATATGCATATACATCTCACTTTATATCGAATGGCATTTAAAACTACATAACAAGTTTTAACTTTTTCACTTGCTGCAAGTTTTCATTATGCTTGATTGAGCAAACTTTGCTTTATTCAAGTGTGTTACTTTTATTCAAATTAATATATACCGAGCTACATCACTGCAAAGAAAAAATGAATAATATTACATACTTTTAAAAATATAAGGACTACAGGATTGCTGCAGAATATTCGAGTATCAAAAGTGGAAGGTTTTATGAACACAGTTTTGTTTGATGATGCTTAAATTTATATCACTTGAAAGATTCTATAAAATGAACAAAAATTCCGCTGATAGTGATTTTTTTTTTATGTTTACGTTATATTGAATGCCCATCTGCATTAGATTGGAATTTTAATAATATCACATTACTGGTACGGTCTACCGTCTACGATATAAAGTTTACAGTTATATCTCATTACGATAAAGAAGATCTGGCGGGAATCTGCTTGTATATCAGTTACTTTGAATAGAAAACAAATGGAGTGCTTATTTTGCTTTTGCTTTGACTACTGCATTCTGTAAAAAGTAGATGAGCTATTTATGAGATATCTTTCGGTGCTCGAGTGATCAGGGACAGAACAAGAGACGACATAAACAATTTGGCAAACATTTATTAACGATGCCCGTTACTTGTGTTATTTATGAAATCGTTTACTGTGTTATTTCAGATTTTGGCTATGTGACGTAGAACCTTGAATTATAATTACCTATGTAGTTCTAGCAGTAGATTTAAATAAATCTCAGCAGTGGTTACAAAGGACTGTTTCAGAATATCACGTAGCTTTAAAAAACTATATTTACAACAAAACAGGACCTGTTATCTACCCCACACATTCTTTACACTCCATTTGCTATCTACTCCGTGTTTAACATCTAACAAGCTGTGACAGTGAAACCCTTCTCCAGTTTCTCCACGTATTGCTTGCGAGCGTCCATGTTGTCGGCCGGACGGTTGTGCGGCAGCCACACCGGCTCGCCGATGAAGAATCGTTTCGCTTTTATGTAGTTCTGGAATTGAAAAGAATGAGAATCAATGTCGATGTTTTAACGATTATACCGATAAACACTTTTCTAGACACAATTTCGATATAGCAAGGTAACCTCTACACACTTCGTGTATGTTTTACGAGCTTCAACCACGTGTGTGATGATGTCGGCAAATATCCTGCAGCCTCGTAGTACCGGTAGTGGTACAAAAAGTTTCCTAGGTCTTCAACCAGACCCTGGTTTACCGATGTGCCGTTTAAAAGAGTACCCGTGGAGTTTTTAGCCGGTTCTTCTCCATAGGAAACGACCAACCCGAACTGTGCATCTTTTTGTCGACGTTTTATACGTGCCCATTTAGGGCGCCTTCAAATTAGCCGCAAAGAGCCGCGCGGTGGCAGCGCGGCTGCAACGCTGCCGCCGCGCTGCAGCCGCTAGATTCGAGCATCATAGTGTTGTACATTTTAGTTTCACGATGGACTCTGACGAAATGACAATAATCACACACAATTAAGTGCTTCGACTGTACGTGATACGTTAGCTGATTATTTTGTTAGCCCAGAAGGAGAATTGTCATGGCAAACAACGAAAATATAAATTAAGTTGACGAGTATGCATGCTACATGCTTCTTTTATTTCACTTGGAGTCTTGTTTGTGAAGTTCTCAATAAATATATTGCATAATATTTCTTCCCAAGCCTTTTTCTTTTCGATTTTATTACTATACTTGTCTGACTTCGAATCCCATATCGCTGGACGACTCTCAACCCCATCGATAAATTGTTCAACCTGATTTTCGTTCATGTTTAGACCTGAACAAAAACTACGTGCGCATCGTCACTTAGTCGATCGATGAAATGATGCGCGGCCGCAGCGCGGGTGTAGCGCTGCAGTCGCGCGTTTTTATTTATATGGATTAACAAAGCAGCGCGGCGGCAGCGCTGCCACCGCGCGGCTCTTTGCGGCTAATTTGAAGGCGCCCTAGGCTTATGTGAAATAAAATATTTTGTTTTGATTTTGCCGCATCTTTATAAACCGCGTTATTTTCGCATTAATAATAAAAAATTGAATAAGTACTGTGTTATTTTCTGTCAATTCATCACAGCTGGAGTGTTACACATAATCAAAGTGTACACTGCAAACACAATATAATCAACTAGAACTACAATGTTTTCAGAAACTGCAAGCTATAATGTGTCCATCCATTAATATTGTACTCGTGATAGCTCTAATGCACCCATCCGTGAATTGTGTCAGTTTTTTTTCTGATGCAGTCAGATCGGTTCTGATGATTCATTTAATAAGATACAAATGTTCAACACACCAAGAAAAACCAATTGTTTGTGTGTTTAGCTTTTTGTATAGCGCTGAAACGTGGTACACTGTCGTGAAAGCAGTAAGATCGATGCTTTCAAGATGTGGTGTTGGCGCAGGCTGTTACGTATACCATGGACCGCACAAATGAGTCCAAACTCAGGAGGAGCTCAACATCACCAAACAGCTTACCACAATCTGCCTGGAGCATGCCCTCAGATTTATCGGACATATTATGCGTTAACCCAGGCATTGTCTGGAAAGGCTGATGATACTGGGCCGGGTATTAGGTAAACGAACGCAAGGCAGAGCACCGGCATTATGGTCAGACGCGACTAAGAATGCTGTTGGCGGCAGCCTGTGCCGTGCGGTTTATTCTGCAGGAGACCGCATAGCTTGGAGACGTGCGATATGCGGTCGAGATCCACAACAGTGAGGGAACGACTAAGAAGAAGATGCCAAAAAGTACTGCGAGGATACGGAGTCAATGCGTTTACTATTCTATGTTTGTAGTAATTTGCTTGACCAAACACAGCAAGACTTCGAGTGATGCGACATGCGATATAATCCAGACAAAATAGACGAAAAAAAAATTGAATTTGCATAAATTCCCAACAAGCTGGATTTTTGTACGTCATTACAAATACTATGTCAAAAGACATGACGATAACTCGAGAACGGTGCTTCATAGGGAAAACAGTATTGATACCTTCTTTGTAGAGAATTTCACGATCTACAAACTTTCTCTCATCAATTTATTCCGGTAACTCTCACCGTTCCAGAGATATATGCAGAAAACAAAAATTTGTGACATCAGATAAAAAAATAAATTAACATGGCATTTTTAATGACTAATTTAAGATCTGTACAAAAATCCAGCTTGTTGAGAATTAATGCAAACTGAAATGTGTCGTTAGTCGCGTTGTGGAGACATATAGCGTGTTCGAAGTCAATTCTTTCATTTATTTTCCACACAGTTGTGACAACACGCGTATTGCATAAACGTGTACCTCGTGGACAAGCAGTCAAAACGAAGGGCAATTATACTAACATTAGTGTCAAGCGTGAACCGGTGGTAGATGCCACTGGGGATGACGATCATGTCTCCACCCCTGACAGCGATACGGATCCACTGGTCGTCGCCGTCGCGCACGTCGAAGTACCCGGAACCATCCAGTATGAATCTGGAACATTTGGAAAAAATTATTGAAATTTTCACACATCATTCCTCTGCCTTAACCCCAATTTATTTGGGGTCGGCACAGCTCGTATTTTTGTGTCTTTCTAGCCATATCATCTTTCGCAGTCTCTTTCCGCTCTTTAACGTCTCTAAAACTTACTTTCACCAGTACTATACAAAATACATAAAGGCAACTGATGGAGTCATAAGTTGTATCTCCAAAAAAAATCATTATTAGAATTTTGGAATTAGGATCACAATTAACTGACTTAGAACTAAATGGTTCACATTTCAATTTATAGTGAACTAGCGACCAGCCCCAGTTTTGCACAGGTGCAATTGAATGAAGAAAATTTTATAGAGATTTCATACAAATCTCAAAACACAACAAAGAAAAAAGGGCAAATCGGTCAAGTCATCCTCTATTTTTATTAATTATACAAGATACATGGATGGAAGTGACACCGACACAAAAACAGTTACCAAGTAATCAGAAACATACAATTTTTTTATCTTTAAATATCAGTTGATTTCTACAAAACTGCAATACCTACACAGTCAAAATGTATGGAACAGCTGCTTTTTTTATAATTACCATATAATGATGTACTAAATATGTCGTAACCGGTTTCCCTTCCACCCTGTATACATCATAGATTATCTGTAGATGAACGAGTGAAAGAACAAATGAGAGGAATTTCTTATGTCTCAGTAGCAGACCAGTAGGTGGATTTGTGTTCAGTTGATGGCAATAGGCTAACCAACTGTAATTAAATAACTGGCAAAATGTGGGTCTATGTTTATACACCTTTGTCTGTGCCTACACTTTCAGGGAAGACACTTGTGATGTAACACTGATATACCTTATCTCCTCATCAGTGTGCAGATGTTCAGTGAAGAATGACTTCAATTTCTCCTCATAGTTGGGCAGGCAGTCCTTGGAGCAGGTCATCTCATCCTCGTAAGTGTATCCTCGCTCTTTCTTCAGCTTGTCCAGTACTCCATCTGTTGCATATGTCTCCACGTTCAGCTGGAATTATGGTAGTTTAATTAATTTAGTAATAGGTCTTTAACTATGAAATTGCTGTTTTTTTCTCTGATTTTGTTCTGTTTGTAATTTTGAAGTAGTTATATGTTTTCCTAATTCTATTTTTATTGGATTAATTGTTAAATCACATACCTTTAAGCGTTTAAAAACGGAACTTCAAAAAATCAAAAGTAACAGAGTGGCTTCTACAGAAGGGCTATGCTTACAGAGTCCTTACTCTCCTGCATCGCAATGTTTTACAAGTCATTGTTTTAAAATTCAACAATCAAGTTTAAGTCATTCAATATCAAATATTGACACAATGATAGTGTATGGGTAGTCAGCCGAAGCCCAAAAGTCTGACAACCAGTTTTTACCGCAGGGGTATTGTATGGTCCAGTAACTGGATTGTGGAGAACAGAGAGGCAGTCACTCCATGTAACTGTGTCACTGCCTGTAGCTGCATATGGTTATACTGAAAGCCACGCTGATAAGGCTAGGCAGATAATGATATTATAAAGAGGAAGTGCTAAGGTAGCCAGCGATAATATCAAACACACCAGGTCAGTGTTTATAAAACCTACTGCATAATGTGTTTAAACAAACCTAAGTGTAATGTCTTAAAAATCATAATAAAAGTGATGTAGGTTTGTAAGTAATACCTGCCAACCAATATACTTCTTTTGAAACAATAAATTTGTATCTTTTAGCACATTATCATCGGTCACTTTTAGTAAATAAGGCAGATAATTTAGCGTTATCTATTCATTCAAATAGAAAAAAAACTTGATAAGAAAGCTATTAAAGTTGTAGAACTACGCAAAAAACTTGTACTCACTTTGAAATATTCCACGCCAGTTTTTTTAAACAAATCTTCGAGGGAAATGTATTGTGGTGGGTTCCTATGGTGCTCCAAACGCTGGTCAGTCTTCTCTTCATCCATAAACCACGCTTGAACCATGTTTGAATAATATTTTGATTGTTTACTTTATCAAAGTTATCGCAGCAGGTAGAGCTCCTCTCGTACTTGTCTCGTCCTCTGTTGATCAACGATCAAGTGTCAGTACTGTCAGTGTCAAAGTCAATTATCACACAGTGTTTGTAAGTTACGTTCCGTTTGACACAAGTAATCATTCATCAGTATCGCACCTCTGTCCAGGCGTTTGGTGTGAAACACCCAGGTGTAAAAACACCCTTAACGAAGCCGAGAGGTGCTTGTTCTTCTCTTCATCAATTCATAATTTGTTTGTTATGAACCATACCTGAGAACCTTCTAATTACGGAAATATTGAAGGTCAAAATTCCAACTTTTTTAACACCTTTCTTTTTTAAATACACGTTTAAAATGATATAATTTTCCTTTAAACACCCCTAAGACCATGACCCTTTACTATTCAATGCAGCCATTAACACATAATATTTTGAGTGCTTTAAATTGAGCGCTAACATAAACCGTGATTTTCCCGGCAATAATTTTTGCGCAGTGTTGTTTTCATTTAGGCTCAGGAAAATTCTTATTCAACGCTCTTTCTGAAAAATGCCAACATCATCATCATTCCCCTGCCCTAGTCCCAATTTATTTGCGGTCCACGCAGCATGTCTTCTTCCAAACTGGTACCTTTTTTATACAGGGTTTAATTTTGAGCTGGGGTAATTAGGGCAGGAATCTTAACCTTTCTAACTACAGGAAAACGGTTTTAAGAACCTTAAGGGTACCTGTCATCAAGAAAATGGAGAACTTTCACAATATTGTGAATTGATGAAATTACCAAGCCTTTTTTGCCGAATGATGGTAATAGGCTAGTCCCTTATTACATGGGATTTAAATATTAGTGGAAAAATGTGGGTGCACTATTAATGGTTCCTCTGCCTACCCTTCTGGGAAGTACAGGCGAAATGTTTTGTTATACAGTATCATAATATGATGTTGATTGTGATGTACGCACGACGGCCAATCAAGCTATACAAAACCAGTTTATGCGGATCTCTCATTGTATAGGAAATCTATACAAAGCGAGGCCAAGTTATACTGGAAATGTACAGCTTCATGTGCCGCCGTGTGTACATCATAATATTGCAGCTTCATATAGCGTACTTTCCCATTGAGAAGCATCTTTTAATGGAACCTCGTAGTCGGTACCTATGATATTATTTTGTTGCGCGAATTATTTACATTCTATGATATTTCCTAAGATATTCATCTAAATTAAATAGCGTAAAGTGCAATTTTGATCACAATTGAAGTTTAAAGATAACTAACATAGGTATGTATTTTGATAAGGTACTATGTCCGTAAAAACACCTTCGCAAATCAAGCATAATTTTTCACCAAATAAAACCATAAAAATGGTTATTGTTAGTCATGTGCTATCGCGGAGTTTTTTTTAGCCCTTTTTAAGAGGAATAATAAACAGTGTTCCAAGTAAAAATATATTTAATGATACTAAAGTATTACTATATTTTGGCTTATAAACCAATTACACATAACTGTGATCTACATAAATTGGGGGTTCTTACGTTTCTTTCTACTGACATAAAAATCTCCTAGCACCTTGTACTGGGAACTTTTAACACTTGTAGGTTACCGCAGACCGAAAAGAGTGCAGATCAGAGGCTTTTTGATCACATTCAATAATTAACTCAATAATAGTTACATAACGTTGAAAATCAACTCAATGGACGTCCTCAAGCGCACTTGTGCGGTCTTTTCTGTCTCATAAGACACCAAAAAATAAGGTTTATTATTCATTGTAATCCGGAAATCCTCTGCACTGCGTACCTTTCAGGCTGCGCTGGCCCTTAAATTAACTTTCACATTAAAAAACAAATCATTTATCTATGGCATCTATTATAAGTACAGGTTTCTATGGGTAGTTTCAAAAACTATTAAAAATATGTATCTCACAACACATCCGTATTATTTAAAAATTAAAGTACATTCATATTTTTTCTTACAAGGAAAATTGTTCTGGTAGTTCCAATGCCAGTATTGCTGTATTATAAGCTTTCAATCTAGTATTTTTTTTACTATTGCAGCCATTAATTACCATTAGCTTTCAATACATGATTCTAGGTAAATAGTACAATTACATTCGAATAGTCCATCAATCGTATTTTTTTAAATTCTCTGCGATCGGAATTACCAGACTAAATAATGTTAAATATGTTATTAAGACTTCTTGAATATTTCACACAACATTTATATTTATTACACACATATCAGAAATATTTATTTACAGACAATATTTGATATGACTGATGACGATGAAAAATTAATAAGTCGCTAATTTGTGGAACTCAACGCGATCAGCAACCTTAAACTGCGTTTAAGAACTGTTAGTCTCGTCATTGTTATATAATATTTGACATTAGACAACTCTTGAACGCGGTTTAGATATGCTAATCGCGTTCAGTTTCATTGGTGAAATGCGCCTATAGTGTTTTATATAATATTTCTGAAATTCTGATTATTTCAGGGGTTTTTAAAACAAAGCCAATAATAAAATTGTACACAAACAAATCTCAATCAATGGACGGACATAGAATCACAATAATTAAAATATTCATAAAATAATACAAACAGAGAATGAAGAGTTTAAAACATGTCAACGTAATATTATGCAATCAATTAAATTACATAGATTTTTTAAATATTTATTCTGGAATAACATGATAAAATCACAACAATAAATAAAAAGGTTTTAAAATATCCACGGAACATTAAAATGAAGAAAGCCTTTGTTTATAATCATACAGGATAATAATTATACTGAAAGGGTACTCGTTCAAAAATACATATGCAGTCCGTATACTTGAAATGTATGCTTGCTTAGTTCATAAATATGAAAGTAAAATGGAAACTTTAAAGCTATCACACACAGACATTCCACGCTTATTTAAAAATGATATATTGAGATCACATCCTTATTTCTAAAGCCACCCATTCACGGTAAGACAAATCCTACATAATGTCTTATGATATTATTTATAAAATATGCATAATTACATTAGTTTCAGACTGTCTTAACGTGAATGGGGCTTATGAACTATGTTATATGAATTATTGATGGTGGAATTTTATTTGGAAAAATGTTAAAGAATAGTAATCTTCAATCTTATAATCTACAAGTTTAGTACAAACGACTGTATTAGGAACTTAGAAAATGGCCACAATACCCAAAAGATTAACTAACTAAATCATTTTAGCGTTTATCTTTAAAGTTATCACTTACTTTCTCCATAAATACTTAATACAGTGTTCTGTTTAAACTTCACACAAAGAGAATATTACAAAAATATCAAATTTACACATACATAGTATAATCTACTGGGACAAGGTGTTCAGGCATTGCGATTAAAATGTCGCAATAAGAATAGTCCAATATTTTCTGCGACATTTTTATCGCAACGCCTAAACTTTTGTTTGGACAGTCGTTTCTAGCATTTTCTCTTTGGAACTTACCTTACTTTTTGATTGGGCAAGAACTTCTTGATTATAAATTATAATAAAATCATATTAGGTAGATACAGTAGAAATATAAAGTTGGGGTATGGTGCCCCCATACTGTACCTATACTATGTTTTAAAACATTAAAGGTTACCATATTCAGAGCGAATGCTAAAAACAACTGCATTTTTATCTAAAAACAAAATTCTAACAAAAATTATCACAACAATTATTATGTATTTACAAGTATATGACAAAATCATAGATTAAAATCTAATATAAATTAAAAACTACAAGTAGGTATGTATTTATTAAAAATATTAATTATTTTATCTTACTTTAAGATTGCATCGTCTGTTACTAGTTAAAATTTACACTCAATCAAAATGTAGAAAAGTCGTTTTCTTGTCTTTTCTCAAATTAGTACATGTTGTACCTTCACTTTGTCATGTCGCTTCTTTACTCTGTCATCAACAGTTTATAAACATTTAATTCAAAACACTGAAAACAAAAATAGAAATAAAAACAATTGAATTTATAAATAAGAAGTAAGACTACCAGCGCCACCTGTGTGTCAGAAGATTTATTATTGCTTTATAAACACAACAGGCAGCACTTTAATCTACTTCTAAATAAACTCCACGAAATGTTTTAATTTGGGACGAAGAATTAAAAAATAATAAAGCAAAATCTATCGGTTCCTAGAAATAAATTCGTTATAAACTGTCGATAAACATTGAACCTCTTTTAAAGTCACAGCTTAGTCTTATACTATAGGAATTAACTGATGTTCACTTCTTAAAAGGTCAGAGTAAAATCAATATTAATTTGTCATTCTCATGTCGGGGTTATCATTCAAGTCCTATTTTCTTCAGTCCTAGGCCTATTTGAGGGTTCGTCGTAATTGTTTTCACTAAATCTGTCATTGTTACAGAAGTCTTTATCGGATATTTTAGTCTTTCTTTGATCAAAATAATTTCAACACTAAAGTATGTATAATTTTGTCATGTTATTGTTTTATAATTTTGTTACCATAATAAATTGTCATTGAAATAAGCATTTTTTTTAGTAAAAATCATTAACCTATTTGAAGCAATCACAAAAAACATAATTAATCAAACAAAATGTTATGTCGCATCTTTTTAATAATTTAAATGTCAAATCAATCAGATCAGACGGTATCATCGTCTACACAAAGATCTAATCTAATCCTCTGATGTTAGACATATTCAAAGTTTATCGATCTATTATTAGTCATGTCAATTCCTTGCTATCTTTGACAGTACATGTCAGTTTCAGAATCAATCCTTGATGAGGTCACAAGTCATGTTACAGCTCAACATTTTGAATTCAGAATTACTTTCTTCACTATTGAAGGCCTGTCAAAGCTCATTGTAGATGGCGCGGCGATAGTTAGATCCCAGTCTGACCAATGAGGTCAAACTATTTTGAAATATAAAATTACAGATTCTGAATCAATGACTATGCTTGGAACTAGCTACACTAGCGCCATCAGTTTCACAGTTGTCATCCCCATTCCTAGTCGTTTTCACAGTAGGCAAAGGTACATTAGGTACAGTTCGGTCGTCATCTCGTGGGTAAATGACGTTTAATGTCACGATCACAGTTTGGTATGCTTGACGGTGTCCGTCCAGTAGTTCTGAATGGTCATCGCCTCCAGAGAGTTCAGGAACGAATCGTTGTCCAAGCTGTACATCTCTTCTGAGTTGTCCTGGAATTGAGATAAAGAAAATGTTAGAGGAATCCAGAAAAGTAGGACACAACTTATTGTGGCTACACCTAGTAGTGAACGGGGTACTGGGGCTGCTGCTACTGAGGTAAACATTTGGCTATTAGTACCTACATGCCTGTCCTTCCAGCGTTTTCTATTTTATTTTATATTTAATGCGGTAGCGTGGTCCTTAGATCAGTGTTATGATACAAATGATGATGAACAGCAGTGGTGATGATACTGATGATATAAATTTTATCCAAATGAAAGTATCTGACAGGGTCCAAAAAAACTTAACAAAATAAGTAATACTCACTCTTATAGTACTGTCATCAAGATATCCGCTCGAATCAGGATTCGAGCATTTGTCATTGAGAGTCTGTGGCTTGTTCAGGTACCTTCGCCGGTAGAGCACGAACGCCGTGCTACCAGCCAAGGCCGCGAGCACCAGCGCAGCAAACGATATGCCAGCTATCGCTCCAGTATCCATCCCTCCATCCCCCTGGTCTATCACCCTTCTAGAAGACTCCACGTTCGGTGGTATTCGCGTCTGCAGGAAAGTCGTCTCTAATGACAAAGGTTTCTCTGTCACTATTCTGCTTTCTGCCACGTTCCCACCACCGTCTTTAACGAAGTCTGGTCTAGTCAGATTCCGTTTTTTAGACACAAACGTCGTGTTTTGCGTTTCCGTCAGATTCGTGAACGGAGCAACTGTTACGTTTGCGTTTGGGGATTGAGTTGTGTTTGTCATGTCTGTGATGTTGACGACCGTCCACTGTATCGACGGGTGTACTTCTTCTGTCTGATTTGTTTCTGTTGTGTTTGTTACTGGGATTGTTTCTGGTGGTCTGTCTGTTTGGTTTTCTGTCGTGTTGGAGGTCTGTGTGGTGACTTGTGTCTTTGTGTAGTACATGGCTCGGCCCTGCCGCTCTGACAGTCGTCGGTCCAGCTCTGTGTCGGAGTTGATGTGCTGCAGTTCTTCTGACTGGGGCGCCGCGAAGCTTCGCCCGCTGCTTGCTGAAAAAGATAACAGTCATTGAGTCAAGGGCTTCAATTTATTGAAGTAGAGATTAAATTGTTTAAGATAATAAAATCAATAGATAATACAATGTGTCCGTGTTTGTATTGTTAATCCACTAATTGTGTTTCGTGAATCACGAACGTATTAGTAATTATAAAAGTGATGAAACAGGTGTAATTATTTGATCATAAATATAATAATAGCAATTATTGCTGCAGGAAACGATATTTAAGTATGAAGGGTCTATTACGTAGAGTAGTCCTCTTGTATTTTGTTTGCTTAGACAGGCATTTGTTCTAGACTCTCGCCTTTCAACAGAACACTAGAAAACGCCAAAGACAAATGGTCGTTAGCGAAAAAAGGAATGTTTTAGCAGAACCGGCTGAAATTAATGAAGGTCTATTTACATAAACGTAGGCACTGTAGTCGCCGGCTAAGTACACAGAGCTGAACAAACTCAAATGTTTCACACACAGAATTTTAACAAGGCTACTTGGTAATTGGACGGATCGTATAATGACGCTGCGGAAATTTTAAATCTTTTGTACTCGTGGCCTTTTATTAGGTTATGTGCCAGCATCTGATCCTGTACTTTCGGTATTTAGTCTATATTTATATCATGCTTTAACAAGATTGGTTGATCTTGACATGCACAGAAGTTTTAATCTTTCTGGTTAGAACCAGTAAGATTCGTCAATTGACCTTATTAAGAACCAGTGAAAGTGATTGGCGAACACTAGCCCAAGACTTTGAATATAAAGATCTAGATATCCTTGTGGAGGCTTTAAAAGCAGATACGTAATGCCTTTCTGCTGCTTTCGGTACCTGCAAATAAAATTTAGGTACGCGAGCGTTTCAAGCAAATAAGCAAATCACTTTAAAAGCATTTGAACTACTCGTGTGTTGTACTACTGCATACTGTAGACGAAATGCTTTTACGGAATATGTTATAGTCGGTTAAAAGCGGAGACGACGAAATGTGAATATTTCTATTAAATTCTCAATTGTAAGCTATTGTGATGTGGTTTTAAAATGAGCGATAAATAAATACATACAGAATTAAAACTGGTACAATAAAACATAAGTCAAAGTATACCTAGCCATGAAGACCAAAGAAACGTTGGATGGTGTGTGTGAAAGATGACATGACATTATCCTAATTTTTTTAAAGAAAAAAATTCCTACGATCACCTCGTTGAATTCAGCCTACAATTCCTTACAATTTTCCGAATTCTTGATCTAATCAAACCCCTCTAACCTTCGAATCCCGAAAATGCTCAAAAGTGTCGCTGATTTCACATTGTGTCTGGATATCGATATTCAGCGTCGCTACTGTCGTATATTTTATAGCCAAGCTCGAAGCTCGGTACAAAGTGAGTGTCGGATTCGATTAGGATTCGTCTGCCGAGTACCGCCTTCGTGGATACAAGTAGATAGGTAGGCAGGTCGGTACAGACTGCCGGAAATGAAAAGTTGATGACTTTGTGACTAAATAAAATCAGAACGGAGATGATTTATTTTATTGGGGGATGTTTGGAGTACGACAGACTGTTCTTTTTGTTTATCTAATCTTCTGTGGATAGACGATGCATACTATTCTATTCAAGTTAGTCATTTGAACTTCAGAGGTAACGTCAGAGTAATAAGTGGATTGGGCCGGACACGTCTGCCGCAACTACAATGTGGGTACCGGAAAATGTCCAACGACATCGCGGCAGACCTAGACGAAGATTGTGGGACGAGTTTGAAGCTTACAGACAGGATGGGTTCGCACTTACGCAAGATAGAGAAGATTTGAAAGAAGTAAGAAAGGCCTTTGCCCTTCAGTGGGACGACACAGGCTGAAAATATATCAATTAGAATCATAACAAAACTAAATAGCAAAAAAAATCTAAGCTGCAGTAAAATCCCATGAAAGTAAATGAACATACTTCATACGAACGACCTAAGTTATGTTTCTCTAGAGAAACTTAACACTCACAATAGAAACTGCTCCAACATTTGTGAAATTGAAATTCTGACATTTCGAAATTCAGGTTAGCACACGACCCTAACCAAACGAGTCGCAAATAGGTTATTAGTATATGTCAGAAAGAGACAAAATATTAACACTATGATGTTAGAAGAGGACGGAAGACCTAGCCTTTGCAAGGAGCTTGGAGTTTGCCATTTATTCGGCCTGAAATGTCAGGTATTTGTAAGTCAGCCTCCGATTGACCTCTTTACCTCTTCCGTGTGAAGCCAGCTCACGACTAGACTGTTCTGTTGTGTCAATAAAGGTAAATGGCATTTTAGGGTTAAAATGATAATGCAGTTGTGCCACAAATGCCGCTATTACTGTCGACTGTAGATGTACTATGGTGACCCTTAAATAGCTGAAGTATTTGTCTACACTCCTGCGCAGCAAACTTAATGCTTTCTCCTATACTATCTTCCAAAGAATCTATGTCGTAAAAGCTGATTTAGATGGAATATTATTGGTTTGTTTTCTGATTAGCGATGGCGATGTGATTTGCATCAAGTGACACTTGCTTTCTACGCGTGAGTACCGGACGCGTCGCGGCTTGCCTAAGTAATCTCTATCATTTGTTGTCTCCGCCGCTGTACCAACGGGAGTCGCTTGAGCGTGAAGCTCGTGGCCCAGTTTAGACAACCATGTGTAAAGTAAAAATTAAACTTAAAAACCAAGCTTTTATTAAAATCAAAGATGAAAATTAAGTTTCGCTATAAACATTGAACGCGTGTACAAAGTTTCGTGCCCGTGCTACTAAGCGTTGAGGAGTTCTCTCGTGAGAAGGCGACCCTGACTGCAGGATCAAGTCATCACTGTAATAAAAATATATTGTCGCGAGAACCAAAGGTGTATGCAAAATTTCAGCTCAATCGGTTGGGGGGAACTGGTTTGAAATTCAGTTGCAAGATTTGACCAATACATACTAACTAACAAGGCAAGCAAATAAAAGCTTAAAATTGTCAGCAGAAAATGACGACAATTCTTTTTTTGAAGTTCTGTAACAAAACCGATCTTCAGTATCGGAATTGTTCATCAATTCCGATACTGAAGATCGTTAAACTATACTATCGCCGAATGAGGGAGAGGCCTTGTGCCTTTATTTCAAGCAAGGTTGGGTCACAACAGGTCGAGGACAAACTTCTATCGCAAATGTGCAAAAAACGTCCATTCGATACTGATCAATTTATTCAGCTTGTTCTTTTTATATGGTAAAAGAGTAATGAGCGACAGTTTATTCGTCGATAAAGAAGAATTGGGAACATTATTTAGATCCCAGAGGGTCGTTCGTCTGATAAGTTACTTAGGGACTATATTAGGGACTTAGGAAAGGTCGAAAATTCAGCAAATTGTATTATGTTTCTCTTTCTTTTTTAGGGTTTTCATATGCTTAATTTTTGCTGTAGGTCTACAGTTCCTGAGGTTTCTACTCATTCTCCATAAGTTAGTCACTTGTTCAGAATTTGGAAACTGCCAAGTTCAACAAAAAAAAAAAAACCAATGCTTGAAACATCGTTTTGACATTTTGCTAGTATAAGCACAGTTACACTTACAATATTTCATTAGAGAAAAATAACCAAGCACTATGAAAAAAAAAGAAAAAAGTTTTCCAACAATTTCGGTATGTGCCAAGTTTTTTTTTGTAGACTGCCAGCCCTATTGTAGCAAATAGTTAAGGTTTTCTTTCGTGATTTGTTAGGAGCCTTTGATAAACACAACAAAACTTCTAATCTAATAAAGATACTGAAAGGTAAATGTATGTGCGACTTTGGGATTTATTTATTTTATTACTGCGAAAGTATTGCTTTTTCTTTTTTTCTGAGTCAGGATAGTTATACTAAAGCCTTTGTACGTATTTTATAGCAATAAAAAAGATAGAAAATTTATTCTACTTATATCAATAGACAATTCATGGAAGGACTGATTATTTTCTCCTTTTATAGGGACCTTTTATCCCTATTTAATACATCTATCTGTGTTGTCTCACATAACATAGGTTTAGGCATTTTCTTTTTGTTAAGTTTCATTGTTTTTATTTTTTATCTTGGGGCGTAGGCCCAAATAAAGGCTCTCGAGTACAATTATATTGAGAATTAATCTCAGCGAGGTATTCAATTTAACTTGTATAGGTAGGTAGAAAATTGTGAATATTAAATACATTATTGATTAATAAATAAAAGCGTTTCTTTGGAATAATATTTAGGTTTAACAATTTTACAATAGAAACGATGATAGCTACAAAACTATAATACTGCGGCGGAGTGCGGCGCAGTTATCAAAGCCCGACTCCACATAAAATATCTGTACAAATAAATAAATTTGAAGTATCTGTTTGTAATTTTAAAAGAACAGATTTTAGTGAATGTTTATAAAAGTACATATATACGGTACTTAAAACAAAAACACATTTTTTTTTAATTCTTGTTTGTCTGTGTTCGTTCCGGCTAATCTCCGAAACGTCTGGACCGATTTTGACGGGACTTTACTGGCAGTTAGCTGATGTTATAAAACAACAAACAACTATAACCTACAGTTTAGTTACTTACACTACTTTCTTGTACCCCAGAAGAAGCAATTATAAACTAAAGCCAAATTAAACAAACATTTATCAATATACACAAACGTATTTAGAAGTATAACCAGCTCCAGTCGGCCGGTGTTTGCCCGGCAGCGTCTCCCACAAATTGCCGCGGACGCAATTATAACTAAGTTTAAACTAAACAGGGCGCCAGGGCTCTGTGGGCGCGTTTAATTATTTTAGAGGACATCGCTTTACTGTGGGATGTATTATATAGACTCATTGTGTGGGATGGTTTGAGTGGAACTTTTGGATATTATAAGCGGGTTCTAATTAAGGATCACAAGGACATCTCCATCGAAATACTTGTAGAAGTATCTGTCGGTGCCCGTGTCCACAATTTGTCGGTACTTTTATCTTCTTTTTTGATCTTTAGAGAAAACGGTAACTGTCTATTAGGCTATGGAAGGACGTGAGTGTGATTGAAGGCACTTTGTTTGTTTTCGTGGGGAGTAAAATGGGTAGATTTATTTTTAGGGTTGTGAGATCTTTTTATGGCAGTAGTTTGTATCACATTCGTCAAGCAAATTCAGAGAATGCCTGTAGTTTTTTTAATTTATTTTTTACTTTTAGGAAATCTTACAGACTAACATTATAATAACAATAATATATAACTAAATTGCAATTACAAGCAGCCACAGATAAATATAAAAAATATTACTTCCTTTTTAAATTAATCAATTGTATCACAAACTTTTAATACAAAATAATCGAACACTACAGTACCCAACGACTCTTTTTTTAGACATTATAAGTAAACAACAACAACAACTGGAAGTCATGGGGAGAGGCCTTTGCCCAATACTGGGATAACTCATGCTATCACTATAAGTAAACCCATTTATTCTACTAGAGTACGCTTATATTTATACTGTGGGGAAAAGAGTTCTTTAGTAACTATAAGTAGTGTATAAATGTAACCCATTTCTTTTCATAGAGCGTGCTTTGGTAACCTCATTTCAAAATGTTACAAAAACATTAAAATAGACTGGTATTTACAGTCTATTTTTACAGTGTACGCTTCGAAGTCAACAAAAAGATGTGGTATTTAAAAAGTGCCCTAGAAAACCTAATCCACTTGAGTGCATGTGAGAGAACATACGGGGGAGGAATACTAACGGTGACGCTTGTCCATAGAGAATTTTTCTTTATAAATGCCTTTATAAAGAAAAAAATGCCTTTTACCACATATAATTATGTTCCACGAAATGATCTTCTTTATCGTGTGGTTAGTGCCTAACGTCATAGATAGCTATGGCAGTTTGACACATTTTTTATGTGAAACGCTCGCGTTCATCGACGGTAAGGAGTTAATATATGTAGACTGTGGTTGCAGATCATTAACACTTGAAACAGTTGTCAGTTTAAAATGTTCAAATCGTCGAATGCGACAAAAAAAAGTAAAATTCTACGTTTAAAAAATAGAACGTGTATGGAATACGGCTTTTTTTTCAGATTAGAAATTATCAAATGACCGGGGTCCCTTCTGGGCGGAGTGGAAGAGAGTGTCCAAGTTTTACTGACTAAAACCCATCCATGTTCCTTCTTTGCCCCTTGTGTTCCAGGGCCGCGGTATCTCTTTCGAACAGTCCTGCAGCCCCGGCAGGCAGCCATCGGCCCTTGCGGCTTATAGATAAATAAAGCTGAAGAGTGAAGACACGTGTCTGTGTGGGGTGAAGGCATATGCAACAAACGTCATGCTTGACGTAACCTAATGGACTCAGCTATGTAGTAACGAGATTAATTACACGCCCATAGTTATGTATATCTTGTAGCCAGGGATATGCGCATAATATGCATGTAATGTAACATAAACCTATCATTACACATGCTGATTAAATGCTGTAAACCTCTTATTATGATATAATTTTAATTATAGATGTAGTTGTGTTCTTTCTCATGTTATATTAGACAATAACAACGCATCTGTTTACCCACGACGCTGGCTCTATAATATGGTATTCTCATTCTTTTTTTAGAAGCGGTTTAGTGTTTTGTCGTATTGTGGTCAAGGAGTCTCCAAGTGTCACTGCCATTATAGTTCAGAAGAATAAATTCATGAGGAAATGAGTTTTCGCTTAGTCACTCAGTCATGAAAAGTTGGTTTTTCCCATGAGTAACAATAGAGATACAGATTTCTGCGTTTAAAAATAATGGCGTTCCCGTCCATATTGGTGTCTTGTGTATATTTCCACATAACCAAGAACTGGATCACTAACAAGATTAAAATGTGTGTGAACACAAAAATAGCATTCTTAGTTAGTTGTACTGTAAGGGTTCGCCCACATCTTCACCATCGCTCGGAGCACGTTTTACCAGAAAACGAAAAGCGTGATGTGTTTGTGTACGCATCTTAGCAGTTAAAACGAAGACTTTTCATGTAGGTCAAATGATGAGTTTAAAATAATATAAAAGGAAGGAACTAAGGGATATAGCTGGTTCTTTAATTTTTTTTCGTGAAAATGTCAGTACTCAAAACATGAATATTTGATCTTAACGACCGAAGTTAACCATTTGTGATATAGTATTTATTATGAGCAAAAGGGATACCCCAACAAAACCAGCTAGGTTTCGAAAAACGGAATCTTTTACTGCCAATTCTCATAAAAATTGCGAACGACTGCGTGATTTTCATTTACAAAACGCTAGATTACGCGAAAGTTACGTGTTTCATGTAAACTCCTGTAATTAAAAGTAAGATGAGTCGTTAATCTTGTAATTTACCCATTTATATGTCGAATTGCATCACAAAGAGGGTAAACAAACTAATAAAACATGACGTCATATTGTCACTTTCACTTTTCATTGCAAATTAGTGATATGTAAAGAAAATAATTGCTCGACTTTTATTGATATGGATTGTAAATATTATTGGTCGGCTGCAAGACACGCTCTCTCCTTTGTTTCAAGTCCTTTCAGTCTTAAGTCAGACCAATAAGTATTGCGTGAATCTCGTAATGCATTAGGGGCTGTCCATTAATCATGTGAGTCTCGAAAGGGGGGGGGGGGGGAGGGGTCCATAAAAAATCACGAAATATCACAAGGGGGTATTATATCACGTGTACTTAATTTTTTCGGCAAGCGCGCGATCCTCAACCGAAAAGCGACGTTACATGTATTTATTTTTAGTCAAACGCGTACAAAATGTTGTTGTTAAGGTGTTGAAGAAAGTCTTGCTAATCCGTGGTCCGAAAATATTGTACATTAAATAATGTTCATGTACGCACGACGGCCGATCAAGCTATACAAAACCTGTTTATGCGGATCTCTCATTGTATAGGAAATCTATACAAAGTGAAGTCAATTTATACTGGAAACGTATAGCTTCATGTGCCGCCGTGTGTACTAGTACAAAAAACTTTTTCGCATTTATCTATAATAAAATTAGATGATACTTATACCAGTATTTTTTATAAATAAAAAAATAGATTCTTTGCAGGTACGAAAAAATACACGTGATATAGGGGGGGGGGTAGTCTTAAACCTCACCACGTATCACCAAGGGGGAGGGGGGGTCAAAAATGACAAAAAAAACATCACGTGATTAATGGATGGCCCCTTAGACTTTTCCTACGCATTGTAAGAGAAAATAGGGGTTCATTTATAAAACGTTTCAAGTTAAGAAAATTCGAAATGACAAAAAAGTAGGACTAAGCCGACGTTAATCATTTTACTTAACTTAAGCAAGGTTGGAATGAGTGACTGTTCGAAAGAGATACCGCCGCCCTGGAATACAAAGGGCAAAGAAGGAACATGGATGGGTATTAGTCAGTACTAGCCTGACACTCCCTTCCACTCCGCCCAGAGCGGGAGCGATCATTTGATGATTTCCCATCCGAAAAAAAAAGGAAGGTTTATAAACAAACGCTAAGATGTGTGTTTTCAGCAAAAATTACGAAAATATGTTTTGACACTTGCGGAAACAAGCTGTATGATGTGGGCGGGAGAAAACGTCTGTTAACATCATATAACTGATCGTATTTGACGTTTACAGCCCTGTATACCTGAAGCCTGACATTATTAATGAGAGGGTATCAAGAAGTACAAACAATATGTGTTGTGTATTTTTGAAAAAGGAGGAGGTTCTCAAGTCGACACGTAGGATATTTTTTATGAGGAAAATCATGACAGCACAGCAGTACCTACGTATTTTTACAAGCCCATATTTCTGTTTTTGCTGACGAAAGTTACGAAATAAATGAAAAAACACTGCAGTTGTTTGTTTAACCGTTTATCTGTCGTTAAATTGGAGCTACTGTCACTGTCACTTGGTATGCCGCAATACGTTTTGGATAAGCACTACTGTTAGCTATGCCCCTATAGTTACAAGTACTTTCATTTCAGTATTGAAATCGAGTGATTAACCCAGTTAAATTGATGTTACATGAGGCGGTGGTTACGATAAAGATACTATTACTTACGTTAAAAGCAATAATTGTTTTTTTTTGCCAAATAGCACCTACTAGCATTTTTTTTGGCTTATTTTTTTTGTTTAGTACAATTTACAAATAATGTTTTTTTTTAAAAGCTACCAGCTCGCAGCCATGATGTATGCTCGGTTGATGGCAATAGGCCCGCTCCCTATTTCATGGGATTACGAGTACTACAGGCGTTATGTGTACAATGTGGCTTGTTACCAAGTTGAGCCAAGGTGCTGCTAGCAATTGTAATAGGAGCATGAGATACCGCGGACCTGGAACACAAGGGGCAAAGAACAAGCATTGCAACTGACATTCGATTAAGACTGCTCACTCCTGGGAAATAAGCGTGATGATACAAGACTTTACATGGAAATGGGTGAAAAACATCATAAAGCATTAATATTCTTGCTTATGGATGTTGCATTTACAGGGTACATGTAAGAGAGTAGAAAATCTGCTTTTGTGAACATGAGAGATGCTAAATAAATTGAATGAACATCATCAAAATATTATATGAAATTGAATTTTCGTGTGCAAAGAGGGGAGCGCTACGTAACATGTTGTGAAAGATAAAACCACACATTTGGGTTTGCGGATTGATCTAATATATCAATATGAAGCGGTACCAGGATGTATAGTGCGGTGGAATGCGGAAAATGTAGTGAGGAAAATGTTGAGTATGAACGTAGATGACTATAAGAGCAGAGTACGACCAAAGTCAGTCATCCATCCACAGTCCATACATCGGATTGTGTGAAGGATGATATGGCTAGAAAGGAGGTGACTGCTGAGATGACGAGTAATAGAGAAGTATGGAAGCAGGATGCATGCTGCGCCGACCGATAAGGGCACTAAGGAGACTAATGTGGCTAGAAATTGCACAAATGTAATGAAAGAAAGGAGATGAGGGATTTAACTTAACCACACCTAACTTTACAGCACTAGCACTATAAAGCCGTAGAAACAGACTAATCACCAACAAAGCCCGCTCGATTGTACCTCAATTTACCTGTCTTTCAGCAAACATCATTAAGTCCCCCAATATACCTATTAGGCAAAGGTAAACTCGTTTAAACCTTAATGGCGACCGGCGCTCGGCCGACCATTACACCTATCACTGCAGAGGGGATTGCCCTAATCACTGAGCCTAACCAACAATCAAGGGGGTTACAGAAATCCTGAGGGGAAAACGTTGGGTCGTGCCTTCGAAATTGTTTTTATGGGAACATAGAATTAAATGGATGGATTACTGCCTCGTTGGTCTAGTGGTCACAATCCCGACTGCTGAGCATGAGGTCCATGGTTCGATTCCCGGGTCGGGGAAATTGTTATTGGGTTGTTCCATCAGAAATTTCTTAGTAGCAGCCATGGAGTCTGAATTTGTGCCCAGTTGATGGCAATAGGCTCACCCCCTATTATATGGGACTTAAACGTAATTAGGGAAATGTGGGTGTACTAGTAGGTACACCTTTGCCTAACCCTTCGGGGATTATAGGCGTGATGGACGATGTTTTGTGGAACTGTTTTGAAAGTCTATCTTTATTGATACATAAGCCACAGGTCTTTCGACAACTCTTGGTGGTTACAGAGCAAAAGTTTGATCAGTTTACAAAGCGAAAAATCTGTTTCGATGTTTTTTGAAGTCCCAAGCTCAGTTAAGAAAAATCTGTCATGAAAATGCAGAAATCATCATTGCCTAGCCTTTTCCCAACTATGTTGGGGTTGGCTGTCAGTCTAACCGGATGCAGCTGAATACCAGTATTTTACATGGAGAGCTGCCTATTTGACCTGCACAACCCAGTTAGTACTAGGTAATACGATACCCCTTGGTAAGACTGATTGCCAGACTTTTTGGGCCACTAACTACCTGTAACGACCAACCACGACTTAACCAGAAAGGCATTGATGATTTATATATTTGTTCTATTCATCAAGGAATCACAAAGTTCTTCAACCGAAAATCGATGACTTACGACACCCACCAACTGGGTCAGTGTTGACGTGTAGTGGATTGTGCTCAGACCCTCACCCAGAGGAACAGAGGAGGTCTATAGTGTTCCCCAGTAGTGGGACCGTTATAGGCTGATGACGTCATCATCTGCCTAGCCTTTTCCCAACTATGTTGGGGTCGGCCTTCCAGTCTAACCGAATGAGATTGAATACCGGTATTTTACATGGAGCGACTGCCTATCTCACTTCCACAACCCAGTTAGTACTAGGTAATACGAAATGCTGATTACGTCTCTTTCACAATCACAAAACTCAATGTGATTTGAACGTTAGCTCAGTCAGATTTCCAGAGAGATTACTTGATCAGGTTTTCATAATGGTATGTCACTTCAGTAGTTATGATTCTTCCGGGGACGTTAATCAGTGTTGGGCGTGATAGTCTTGTTAACATATAGATTACATATTCGTCGCTTTTAATTTGTCAAAGGTTTTTTGGGAAAATTACAGTGTTTTTCAGTAAGCCGTTAATTACTTTTGCTGGTTGAATGGGCAACTGCACAGCAATGTCAGCCTGTACAACTTTTTGTGTAAGTATGAAGGCGGGATTTTCATTAAAAAAAAGTATGGACAATTATTTAAATCAGTGTCAAAGTTCCATCGACGTCGAATGCCTTTGTATTAGGTACTAAATACTAAAATTGGAATCCGTCAAACGTTTTTACATTTACATCATGTGACACGCTGTAAAACTTACTAGCTGCTGCCCTTATCCCAATTTTATTTGGGGTCGGCGCAGCATGTCTTCTTCTTCCATACTTCTCTATTAGTCGTCAACTCCTCAGACACCTCCTTTCTTGCCATATCATTCTTTACACAGTCCATCCATCGTTTCTTTGGTCTTCCTCTACTCATATACCCAAAACTTTCCTCACGACATTTTTGTTGCTGTTGTCCGCATGGAAGTCGGAAATTATACCTCAGGAACTATCCTACCAGGATAAGCGTAACCTGTTCGAATCCAGGTCATGGTCTATGCTCTACCTGTGCTCTTCGAAATCCGTTCAGTCGCAAAACCGTGTAAATCTGTTACACATAGTTACTTGCGCATGTGTAGTATTAGTATTGATATGACGACAAAAACAATATTACCTCATATTCTCATAAATCTGCCGATGACGTGAAATCTAAGCCCATTGAAAGTAAGTAATCACTGATAGATGAGCTGATACTGCTCCACTCCAAGTTATTTCTATGGTGATACTTTACATTGACGTCAATGCAGGCTTATAACGGGTTCAAACTGTAAAGCCCTTTCACATAGATGGATGCAATACGCAGCGATTGGTATTAGAATTGCGAATTAATAAGGGGTAGCGGTGACATCCGCCAATGATTTTGACTTAGTATATGAGACTATAAAATAGTAAACTTAGGAAGTTTTACCTTCTGGATCAGTTTTAGTTTTTTGCCTTGAGATTTGACCGTTAACTTGATGGTCAAATGATAGTACCTTTCATAAATGCACCTCATTATGGCATTACCAATCATTTTTATTTCGTCTTACATCATCCTGATAAAAATCCAGTTAGAAACATCCGATATTAAACTACTACCTATCTACTTCTATTACCATATTACATATATCCCGACAATCTCGTCAAGATAAGCGTTAGTCTTGATCAGTATCGTGTCATAACAAATTGCCTACATAGAATTGCTGTCAACTGCTTATTGAATTGCTGACAATTGCTCTTTGTAATGCATCGTCGTAACATGCGAAGATGAAACATGAGGGGTGCTACACAGTTATACATATATTCGCCAGTATTTTTTTAATAACAAAGTTGCAAGACGCACATAAAACGCCTGGAAGAGCTACTGGTCAATGAAAGAGCATTCAAGGGCGATTTACGCATCCCCTTAAAACGCAAGCTAATGGGCATGGGTATTCTCCCCATACTGACAACTGGTGCACAGACTTGGTCTTTGACTAATGTCCAGAAGTCCAAACTCAAGGTTTGTCAAACGAGCAATGGAGCGCAGTATACTTGACGTTGAACTTACAGATCCAATAAGGAACACCACTCTGCGCTCCAGTACCCAAATTGCTGACGTTAAGCTTGCCAAACTAAAATGGGACTCGGCAGGCCATGTCTGCCGGTTGCCGGCAAAGCTGTGGGCCCGCATATCACAAAACTGGAGCCCTGAGACAGCTAAGCGGGGTCGCGGCAGAGCAAGGAGAAGATGGCGGGACGCCTTGATTCAAGACTTTCTCGTTTATTGGCGAGAAGAGGCTCAACATCGAGAAAAGTGGAAGGAACGAGGGGAGGCCTTTGCCCAGGAGTGTGACAGAGCAGGCTTACAAAAAAAAAGTCGACCTGAAGTAATTACAATATAATTAACATATTACTCTGTTAGGCATCTACCATCGCAGAATTTTGTCAGGGTTGGCTTGGTGCAATTTTAGCTAAGCCGAGCGGATTGTTTCTCGAATGCATCATTATCTGCCTAGACTTTTTATCAAGAAAGTTCCAGTCGGCTTCCAGGGTATGCAGTCCTGCTGCTGTTGCAGCTGGCTGTTTGTTTATGTAAGTTTAAATGTTTGTAAACGCATCTACGATACAGGAGAAACTCCAAGTATGGGGCAAGGTTTAAAAAAAATTGCCTTGAAAAAAAAACGACTGCCTGCCTATCTGATCTCCACAACTCAACTTTAGGGTACCCTCTCGTAAGACTGGTTGTTTTTCCTGAAAGCGTATCCACAAAATAATTCCAACCTGAACATGAACATGTGTAGCACCCCTGACGCATCCGTCGGCACGCCTCAATGGCTACAAGATCAACGATCTCCGCTGATTGATCAACTCTTAGCTGATGTTACTGATTGATTCGTTGACACATTGCGTGTATGGATAGTGTAGAAACAGCTTTTGTTTTAAGAGAAATTGACGCCTGAATGTCGCTGTCATAGATTATATCAAAGAGATATGATATCAGAAAAATGTCGCAGGAATATGTCCAGAATTGGGCTGCGAGACTGTTCGAAAGAGATACCGCGGCCCTGGAACACAAAGGGCAAAGAAGGAACATGGATGGGTTTTAGTCAGTAAAAGTCACACTCCCTTCCACTCCGCCCAGAGCGGGGGGAGGAGGGGGTCAATTTGATGATTTCTCATCCGAAAAAAAAATGACCAGAATATGCATAGAACGGGAATTTGCTGGATTTGGGCAGTGCAGGACTATTCGTAGTAGCGATGCTTCGGGAGACCTAAGTATAGCAGAGGACGTCTTTCGGCAAATCATGATTCATACTGACCCTTTGTTTTAGTTTATGTGAGCTCAAAGCTGCCAAGCCCACCAATATCAATGACAGTCATCGATACGGTTACCCTTAATCCTGAAACTTACCACAAAGTTGAGCTTTCCATATCAAATTTCTAATCTATGTCTCACCACAAGTACGGCGGGCAAGCGCATCAAGTTTAGACCTTTGCTCAGGGAAGACTAGGATGATGTTATACCGTGGTTAGTCACATTTATTTGTTTGCTTCACAGTGTCATAATATAATCAACCTATAACGTTCCCACTGCTGGAACGCAGACCTCTTCTCTATGAGAAAGAGTGGGCCATAATACACCATACGGGCCCAGTGCGGTTTTGAGAGCTGTGCTGTTGAAATAAATCACACAAAGTAAAGTGAATGCCATATCTCACTTAATTGTGGGCTCTAAGTGGACAATGCACAAGTCTAGTAGTTTATAAATAAACATTAAACAAGTGACTTAGAGCGGGCGTGAGCAAGCAATGAGCGGAGCATTGACCTACACGACAGACTGCACAAAATTATCTTGGTTCTTAGCAGTAACTAAGCACCGAGTTAATGGACACCCACTGAATGGAATAAAGAGATAAAATGGCGGAAATGTGGCAAAAACGCTGCATTTTTTGTTAAGCTCCTTCATGTTTTTGTGCTTATTCATCTAGAATTGAGTTAAGTGTTAATGTTAAGAACGATTTCAGTGACTCACAGTTCAAGTCATATTCAAGGACGACATCCGAATGCAGGATACATTAGATACAGGAAAAACAGACAATCGCAAAATTGCAACCGGCGCGCGGCGTGCGTATATGACCGTGTAAGAACGTGAAGCAAAAGGAACGTAGTTAATTTCCTCCAAGCATGTGGAAAAAGGCGTATGTTTGTCCATCTAGTACAAACAGAAAATTTTGCTACTTAACTAAAAGGTGATGTATAAAGGAATCAGTATAGAACAGTGATGCCTTCTAGTTTTAAAGGCCAGGTCTTGAGGTCGTGGTTTGTAGAGCTTGAAGTGAGACCGACGTATGCGCATTATTTACGCCGCAATTCATTCTAGAGCATTGACTTGGTGATTTACTTTGTTTCAAGGAGGTGAGTGGAGGTGTTCAAAAGCATCCACAATAACGTCTGTACAGACGAGGGACATTTGCGGGATGCCCATCACGCCTGTAGTCCCCGATGGGACAGACAGAGGTGTTCTAATAGAACACCCGCATTTTATGTGTCGGGGATTTTTGTACTTTTAGCGCACACTAAGTTTGTAAGCTTCGTTTTTTTGTCTTGCTGACGGGCGAACTATACTTATCAATTGAGGAGAACTAAGGATAAAAAGACATACAAAATCGACCTAAATATTAATACAACACTATTTAAGTGAAGAATATCATATTATAACCTATTATATCCCGCACATGTTACTGTTAGTAAATGATTTAAAAAAACCTATCCTAGTAATTTAAATGACTACAATAATCGCAACATAACATATTACCGGTCTGAAGTGCCCCTATCAGGCGACGTAAGCGCGAAGCCTTTCTCACTAATCTATCATTACGCTGACTCACATGTTTCGTATAGACAGGTGACTCCTGGCGTGCCAAGGTCAGGTCATAAAGTGTGACAGTTTATTGCATTATGGTATTAAAATCGATAGTCATGTCTTTGCAGAACTGATTGGTATATTGGCATTCTAGTTAGAAAAGTTTCAGTGCAGTACTGCAGCCTTTCCGGGCTGTCGTTGTATTTTACTGGATTTTTTTTCAGCACAATAAGTCTTTAGATCTATTTAGATAGAATACTCTCTATTATGTACACTATATGAAGTTACACAACATTAGTGAAATAGTTCTACACATCTGCAGCTTTATTTATTTATTCCACAATCAGATTGGAGTCGGAATCCAGTATTCTTCCTTTATCGTGTGGTTAGGTTAGGCACTCCTAACGTGGTGTCAGAGTTTTGATCCGCCGTCCGTGGGCCTCTGACTTGGCTTTACATGCCGTAGAGAAATACAGTGTAATGAAATGACAGATCACAATTTCTAACAAAGTTATGTTCCAAATCAATATCCCAAGGTTGAACTGGCCATACTTTAGAGCTACAATTAACCCGATACGTCAACCTGATAGAGCGGGACGATCTTTAGAAACATCATTTTCAAAAGCTCTTTAAATGGAACTTTTTTTTTTTTTTTTAAAGTTGGGAAATCATCAAATAACTCCTTCCGCTCTAAGTGGAGTGGGAGGGAGTGTCAGACTTTTACTGACTAAAACCCATCCATGTTCCTTCTTTGCCCTTTGTGTTCCAGGGCCGCGGTATCTCTTTCGAACAGTTCCGCAGCCCATGTACCTTGGCGTAGCAGTATCGATACATTAACTGACATAAAACAAAAGTGAAACCTTCCACGGTAATATCATTTCACCGCGCCACGTGCCACTTCCAGGCCACCGGTACCAAGGTCAAAGCTGTTAGCTAAAATATGGGGTAAAGCTAATTTATTGGTTTTTCCTTTTATTTATACCGGTATCGGTTTACATTTTACAGCGAACGGTAATATGTATCGATTGGTGTGTGGGTGTCTGTTCGTCTCGGCCACGACCTTAGGCGATGAGACTTGTATCAGTAGTACTAGTGTTCCTGACTTAGCTGTATCGTAATTGGTCGTCGTTGTATGGGCATGTGATGAGGAGGACTGGAGTATGAATGTGGATGTCTATGCGAGTAGAAGATCAAGGAAACGATGGATGGACTGTGTGAAAGATGATTGGGTAGAAAGGGAAGAAGTATGGAAGAAGCCAGGCTCCATCGACACCAAATAAGCTGGAATAAGGGCAGGAGAATGATGAGTTTCCTTTCTTATAGCACAGCCGTCGCAAGTCGCACCCCGGTGACTCGTGGAATTAGTCATTTCTTTCACTTGTTTTCTCCACAGTGGCTGTCGCAATACGCGTGTCGTATAAGCTTTAACTCGTGGCCGAGCGTTTATATTGCTGTTTAAACCCGCGGTCATTGAGGTCGTTGATATGTTTGGGTTGTAGAGGTTAGGCTATCATTGGGTTTATTGTTGTCAGTAGAAAAGGGTTTTTGTTTCACGACCTTGGACTTTGTACCTACGTAATAGCTGCCTGATTACAAAGCTTGAATTATAAATATGTAGTACTGACGTAGCACTGTTGTTGGCGACCTTAAATAGGTGGCTGGGCAACACTGGGTATGGAGGACAGGGTGCTGAAGCGCAGGGTGTGGAAGCGCAGATAGGGAGAGGCCTCTCTAGAAGTGGACTGCGACGGCCATGCCCACAACACTCTTTTGTTTAAGGCATTGTGTTTGTCTGAATATCAAAACATTCACATTGTGCTTTACTGAACTTTGGAACTATTCCAAATGTAGCATATTCAAATACATTGTCAGTATCCTTAGCTTTGCCTGCATTATCCTCTGAATATTCGCGCTGGGCAAAGTGTTATTGTAGATTAAGAATTTCTCGATAGTAGCCCAGAGTTTGAATTTGTGCCCAGTCCCGCTTCCTATAAAATGAGTCAAAACTGGAGAAACGTAAGTGTTCTATTAGGGACACCACTGCTTAATCTCTTGGGGATTACAGGCGCAATGTTGCGTTCCCTGGTTAATATTCGCTTTGTATTGAATCATTGGAGTGTACAACGTAATTGGTAACATTAATCACTCGTGTTTCGCAAGCCGTTCCCACATAAATGTCAATGCATGACCGCTCAGCAATGTCTTGCCATGATACTGTAATTGGATCAGATGCTTTGATTTATTTTCCTTTTATAATTGATGCTCAAAGCACTGTGAAGCATTTATTATGAGTTGAACAGAATTTTTAAGATCTTTTGTACGTATTTACGGTTGCATTAAGTTAATAACCTTTATGTTTGTGACGTTAAAATGCGAATAGTTCTTTGCGTCCAAATTTTTTTAACATCCAAATTGTGAAGTCGTCTACTACGAACATGGAATCCATTTTCTATCAGAATCGGTAGACTAAGGGCTAGAAACTGTCCTAGAGAAGCTGAATTAAACCTTTCGAGTTACTATTTTGTTTGCTTATAGATCAAGCTCTCATACACTATATAAAGAACCTCATACATACATAAAGTACCTCTTCAAACATAGTCACGTCACACGATTAATTGTGTAAGTGAAGATCTAAGCTGTACAAGTTGCAACATCAATCTTATTACAATATGAGGGACTAGGGATCAAGAAGCTAAAATACTCAATAAGTTGCGAAACATAAATACACTACAGTACCCAATAATTTCATGCTTGGGATATACTCATGGAATACAGGCTGGCTAGATGTAGCATTTGAAAATCGAATCAACGTTCGAAGAATATGGAACGTCGAGGAAAACAATATGGCGTCGTCGCGTATCCTGCAAGGATGCACGCAATTGAAATTGTGGTAGACTATATTCCCTATTACGCTGGGATTTTCACAATTGCATGTATCACCTTCTTCGTACACAGAATTTCCTTCACGGGTTGACTGAGTTTTATTTTAAATCCATAACTTTAAGGAAAGTTTGTGCATAAATTAGCAACGAACGGTTCTGCGACTGTACCACAACCTGTAATAGCAGAATTATTTTAGACTTCAGTATCTGCTCTAGCTCTGTTTCTTTCCAACACTGTGTGTTGTATTTCACGTATACATAGACAAGCACATGCAGCACTAGACACAGTTTCCAGAAACACTAGTTTGTTTGACGACTCAACTTAGCACTTAGGCTGTGGCACGGCTAACGGTGTTGGGAGGTTTAATTTCATTAGGCTGTGGGTTTAGGCTAAGTTTGCACGTTGAGGTCTCGTTTACATTAATTGGGTTAAGTAGTAAGTACGGAAGGTAGGGCTGATGCCTGCCGGGGCTGTGGGACTGTTCGAAAGAGATACCGCGGCCCTGGAACACAAATGGCAAAGAAGGAACATGGATCCCATCCATCTAGTCAGTACGAGTCCGACACTCCCTTCCACTCCGGCCAGAGCGGGAGGGGTCATTTAATGATTACACTCCCGAAAAAAAAGGTAGAGAACCTTCTGGTATCAACACTAATGATTACTATTAACACTTAATCATTTTAAAATGCACACTAGCGGGCTAAGACAGTGTGACACATCGATAACGGTGATGGAAATATCAAGAATGTATTGGATTGATGAATGCTACCGAAAACCACATATCAATTCTGCTAAAAGTCGCTGAGAAAGACGAATTGCGACTTGGTTAGGGTCTCAGCCTCAGCTGTTTGTCGCCACTTTGTGCGCTACTAACTTTTCTTCTTCGAAGGTCTTTAATAATATCTTCCATGTTATTTGTGATTTAAGGATGTGTGTTTAAATACTTTAAGATGACAGACGCTTTTAGTTTATCCAAAATCTTGAGAACAATTTAAAGTGACATAAACCAAAGACATGTTTTTTAATCTCCTCGCAAACGGAAATTAAAAGCGATAAAATTTCCAAGAAGAAAATGCGTGTTATTTTCCGCAAGAATTTAATAAACAAGACCGACATTTATTATTCAACAATAAAGGACCCTTTTCAGATAGCGTTGGACGCGCCTGTGAAAGACTTTGGAGTACGGCTTTTAACGTGAGTACTGGAGGGACAGAGGGTGTCAGAAAGGCTAATGGTTCTTTGTACATGGATGTAAGGTTGCTAAGCTGTTGAGTGGTATATACACTGATGTAGATATACCTAGATAACGCAAGTGTCACGATCCGTTTGAAAACCAAGCGTGCCATTTTGACTACCTACTATGGCGTCTTATGCACTATGTATTTAGTTACTATACTACGTTTTTGTTGTTTAAGTGTCTAGAATTTAGTTCTTAAGTTATAGCGTTTTTTTTTATAAACAAATTACCTTGCTGCGACAGTAACAAAGCATAAAATGCTTAAGCCGAACACGCAAAGTAGAAGCTCTTGCGTTATCTAGGTAAAACTATATCTGTGGGTGTTTATGTTTGGCATATACACACAATACAGTTATAACCTAAGTGGTGATATAAAGGTGTAGGTGTGTACACCTACGCATAACCCTTCTGGGAAAACAGGTGTGATTTGGTGTTATGTTATACGTACTTACAGGGTGGAAGGGACACCGACGCACAAAAGTTACCACGTATTCAGTACATCATTCTGAGTTTGAAAAATAACCTACTGTTTCCTACAAAAGTGCAATACCTACAAGTCAAAATGTATGGAACAGCTGATTTTTTAAAATTACCGTTGAAAAATTTATATCTGGGGGGTTCAGAATGATGTACTGAATACGTGATAACCATTTGTGCGTCGGTGCCCGGCCTTACAACCTGAATAGTGAAAGATTTGTTTGTACGTCAGTATGTGACAGAATTTGTAAAAATGCAAAGTGCTTATACCATTATTCATAGGTATTTTCAAGAGGAAGTGCTAGGTATCTAGTAGAAGCTTTTTAAATATCGGTCTAACGTTCTTACTGCTAAAGAAGGTATGTTTCCCTCTCTGAAAGAGGTAGTGAGCCGTAATCCACCACAGCGATCCAGCGCGGGTTGGTGTTTGAATAGTAAAATTGGTTACTTGTGAAACAGTTACATTTTTCAAAGAAAATATCACGAATGCGCTCTTTAGCATAAACTAAGTGGGTGTGTTTGCAAAGAATCCTGACTTTCATACAAATTGCGTTGGTCTTCTCTCTCAAAGAACAGTAGTAACCAATAAAAAGCGTATTCTTACTACTTTAACATTTACAAAGAAAAGAATATCCTTTTGTAAGAAACACAGATATTGATTGTTGCTAGGAAAAAGATGTCACAAATCTCTATAAAAGAATTTTATAAAAGAAACATTTAGTGTTGGGAGAAAGAAAACTAGTCGGAAAATAAACGAGGGTTTATTGTATCAAAACTGTTCTACGGTTTCAAAGGAAACTTCAGGACAAGTTATAATTGAGTTGTATTGAAAAATAAGTTTGGAACGAAAAGTAGGACGCCGGCTGCAACTACATATTATTTGTAAAGCTTTAAGTCCTTAATTGATGCGGAGGTAGTATGTATAAGAGTAGCGAATTATTAAAAAGAGTGAAATTATGTCCTTTTGTTTCGTTCGTTGAGAATTGCCATGAACGCGCAAATTAAAACGATGACCTATGAAATTCGGATACCTGACAAGAGGTATGAGGAACAGGATATAAGGGGTCCCATTGAAAAGGGAGAATAATCCGACCGGACGAGTATTATCTCTGGTGGGCTATTGCATGACGGTTGCGATCAAGGTGTTGTAAATATCCTAATCTCTTGGATAAGTCTACATGCGCGAAACAGGATTTTACGTGAGGTCAGGTGCGATTCGTTGTTCGTATGTGGTTTTGTAGATATCGGCGCTGATACCTATGTGTGATGGTGCAAGACAAGATGATACATAAATACAGCCAGTGTAATTACCAAAATATACATAAATACAGTACTATTAATCTTATTTAATCCACAAACACTGAAGACGAGCCAAAACCAACACCATACAACGCCAAAGGTCTATCCACAGATAAAGGTCAAACACATAGAGATGAGTTAAACAATACTCCTTTTTTGGCATTCAAACCCATCTTAAATTGCATGTTCAAACCCGTAATGTTTGAAGTTTCCGTATTGTTCGCGGACGTATAATGAATAATTTGTGTATTATTGGCATCTGTGAGCCTTGATCTAATTGCTTGGAAACGGCTTGTCTTTGTGAGCAGTTTTGTTGAAGCCTTTGGTCATGTTTGGCATATGGTTGTTCAAGTTGAAAAGTTGTATGGGGTTTTGATATCATAGTTGGAGCAGGGCCCTTAATTCGCAAATCACAAACGGTTCAGTAAGTAGTTTGTCAATTGTCTGATTTTCACATATTGTTTCCAAATTAGTAGACCCTGCTTTGCTGTTTATTTTGCGATATTTCTAGAAATAGAAGCCCGCTCCATATAATTTCCTCACATATGTTTTAAAAGGTCATGTTCTGCTTTCCAAGTTTTAAAACTTCTGCGAGATGGGAAGAGCTCGTGCCAACTTTTCTATATAATTCAAGCTTGCTAAGTTAATTTTCTTGTTGTGAGGATCTACTTTCACTGACATGCGATTTCAAAATGTCTGAAGTTCTTTTTGTATCTTTAAGTATACTCGAAAGCTGCCCATTTAAATGTCTTGAGTGTGTTTGAAAATATTTTATATGCAGGGTGTAAGAGGCAGCCCTTCACAAACTGACAGGGTGCATTCAGCTTCATTTTGAATAATTTTCCACCGAAATTTTTCTCCGATTTTTTTTTCAGTTACCATTCCTTTATTTCAATTTAAAATTACATTCCCTGTACGCATTAGTCCATTTGCGTAAATAATGGCTAAAATAAAAAATCCAACAATGGATGTTGAATTAATCTAACGAACGACGCGTGAAATCAGCTGTTCACTTCCTGCCTAGCTACAAAGTTCATCGAACTCGTCGTCGCGCTTGCTGTTCGCTACGTGCGTTTTGCCACGGTAACGATACATTACGTATGAGGAAATAAAACAAATCAAATTGGATTCCCATAACATTCTTGAAATAATTTCTTAAACCGGTCATCTTATTATGATATACTGAATTCACCCCATCAGTTAGTGGAGGGCTGTCCATTACACCCTGATTAGTGACCCGTTCTTACAATAATATCATGTAGTTCCTTAACGCTAAAGCAGAAGAAAATTTGATCCTTATAGTATTACTTCATAAAACTCTCCCTGGACCCATTTACCTTTACGATATGTAGATTCTGACTTGCCACAGCGCACACGCAAAGTTGAAAGTGTTATAACTTCTTTTATAGCTCCCTGTATCTATAAAAGAGCTGGAAAGTTCTACCTGTCGCCATCTTCTGGCAATTTGCCACGATCGAATTCTTCCCTGATTCGACAAATTAAATGAAATGGCTCCAGTGACTTGGCGATATTGCCAATAGATACTTGTAAGTGAATGTTAGTGGAACCTTGAACTGTTGCAGACATCAATCCTTTAGCCAGACAGCAATAGCACTTATGTTGATGAGTTTAAGTTACATGGAAAGGGGTGTAATGTTTTAAAAATAGAACAGCGATGTTTGCGCGCATTACACTAGACTAAGTAAGTACCGTTAGATTATAATCTATCTCACGAGATTGTAAACTGTCGAAAAATTGTGTACCGTTACATTTTAACGCATTATTTTTCGGTAGATTATATATATAATCGGATGGACCTTCAAAAGGTCGTTGTGATAAAATGGATGCCGAAGCAGCGAGGATAGGGTGCTGTGGCGGAGCTTTGGAGAGGCCTATGCCCAGCAGTGGACTGCAATAGACTGAGTTTATTGATTGATACTGATTGATAGTTCACCTAAGTGCTAGTATTGTTTCATATTCGAAATAAGTTCTTTGAAAATACAAAAATAAAACGTTTTTAGTTTTTAACATTATCAAGATACAAAGAAAGATATCCAGATAGCTATATTCGTAACAACGGCACATATTTTCATCGACATATTCAAGTTTTTAACAAGGGTGGAAACCCTTGTTAAGAATTTGAATATTATGGTGAACAAGATGATATCGCAAGGAAGTAATAATGCATACTTGAAAGTTCAAAGTTATGGCAAGGAAGGCTGGCTCGTTATTAAACATTTTGTTCCAGAATGTCAACGAAAATATAAAGGAAACAACATGCAGTACGCAGAAGATTTATAGTCACTTGTATATTGTAGCTGAGAAAATAAGTAGAAAATTATTAATTTCTGTAGTTATAAAATAGAAACAGTTTAAGAGAAATACAAATGTTTATAGAATGCATCAGGACCGATGGGCCAGAGTCGTCACGCAGTGGGTGCCAGAAGACGGGCGTCGTCGCCGAGTGAGGCCTAGAAAACGCTGGCGTGACGACCTAGAGGGGTTTACGAGAGATTGGCCAGAGAAAACCGCACGGAGAGAAGAATGGACGGCTATGGGGAAGGCCTTTGCCCAGCAGTGGGATAATGGTGGCTAAGTAAAAAAAAAGAAATATAAAAGCAAGGAGGAGTGATGAGTGATGTAGTAGAGATTTCGATTGCGGCAGTTACAGCATTTGTTATAACTGAATATAATTCCAATATAAATTATATACCTCCTGATGTTCTACAGATATACTCTAGCATGACTGCAACACAAAAATAAATATTTAAGGGAATTCAGCCTCGACGGCCATTAAGTGCGATAACGAAGCTTCCTTAAAGTTTTCAAAAACTTCAGCAGCCTCACAATTTTTTTTAAAAACATCAGCAGTTTCTTCGATATTTTTAATAACGATCGACACTTTCTCCTCATCAAAAACTTGACCTTAATAGTTATCTAAGGGCTTAACGCTGATCCAAGACTAAGGGCCTGGGATGATGACTCTGTTACAACTGAAGAGGTTGAGTGGAAGCGTGCGAACCTTGACCTTTAGGAAGAATTCAATTATGAAGAGGATGAAGTACCCTTCATCGGTTCAGCTGATTGAAGGGGCTTAGAAAGTGCTTAGCCAAGAAATATTATGAAAGAAAATTTTCTGTTGAGGTACTTTTACCTTACCTAGTGTTTTTTTTTTTAAATGTTATATTATCTACAAGATTTTTTGTACTAGATGTTTTAAACGATATAAATCATGTCTTAAATTATAATAACGTTTAAGAATTTAAAATGAATAGTGCCTTAATTAGGAACTTCAAAACGTGTTCAGAGCAATTTAATTACTTCTCCTAGTTGAACAGGAGTTCCCAGAAGCAAGAATGCAATTATAAATTTCCGTGGAAACCTAATTGGTTTGGTTCAAAATATTTGTAAATGATTAGCTTACCGTGGATGGTGAGCAGCGTCGTCACCCAGAACCAGTGCATCCACCAGTGTAATGTCATGACGACAGTTTGATACGACCCTCTGACTTTTCCGACCTGAAACAAAGACAACAGCAATATTAATATTTTATTCAAAGTATGAAAAGGATTTATGTTAACGAAATGGTATTTTTCTTATTTTTTTTTTGTACTCTATCACTATGACTATTTGACCCTAAGGTTGACTGGTAGAGAATACCTTGTGGCATTAAGTCCGCCTATGTACCACTTTTGTACATGAAGTTTAAATAAATAAATAATAAAAGGATGTTACTTCTAAGTACTAATGGGATCTCGGCCCGAAAGACTTAAATAGATAAATGTCGTAGTTACTGAAAAAATGGTTGCTTAGTATTCATATGGATCATTTATTAGTAACAGTTAACAACCCATTAACGTCACCTAACATTTCCAAAACGTAGTATTTTCACAAAATGTTGCTTAAAATAACGAAAATCTAATTGTCCTTCCTCCAATTACCCAAATATGCGTTTGAAAACAATTTAAAAATACATCGCGCAGTTAACCGTCCCAAAAAAAAAAACAGAATACAAAATTCATATTAATTCCACATTTGGTGTTTGCAACTGAAACCGTAAATGGATTTCAGTGAAGCGTTCGCAGAACAGACGGGTATATACAAAATGTGTATAGGTATGGTAAGTACATGCGGATGGCGGCTATAACAAAGGGTATTAACCATCCGGGCACATCCCGCGTTCCCGCGAATTCTGGCTCATTAATGAAAGCAATGTGTTAAGTTGTGAGCGGTCGAGTTTTAGGACGTTTAGGTCTTTCATTTATTTATGTATTCATTTATTTTGCAAAAACATGTGTAGATAATATACATGGTATGATGCTTATTATAGGTGTTTCCAGGTACTCTTTGGCTCAGCATGTTTGACCATGGCTGGTGTACAAATTAGGTCGAAAGATGATGATGATTTAAAATATTTTCTTCTAGGGAAACTGCCTCCCTGGTGTCTTCTGGGGAAACTAGAATTGCCTGAAGAAGTAACATATGAAGCTTTTAATGTCTCCACAGCTGGGACAAAGGTTACCTCTTCGCTGTAATTCGCGGGCTTAGCGTGGTTGGTGGTGGGCCTACGAATGTTTCGTTCTAAAACACGACGGATTCCTCAAGAAAACATAAATATAACATCACGCCTGTAATCCCCGAAGGGTTGGGCAGGTGTACTGAATAGAACACCCTCATTTTGCCAGTTATGTTAAAGTCCCATGTAATAGGGGCGAGCGTATTACCATCAACCAGGCACATATCCAGACTCCATGACTGCTACTGAGAAATTCCTGATGTAAAAACCCAATAACACTTTGACCCAACCCTGGAATCGTATACAGGACCACTTGATTAGCAGACGCGCGTGCGACCACGAGACCAACGAGGCAGTCACGATTCCTTTATCTTTTCAAGACCAGTGGCGACGAAATTAATTACACAAAGTAAAGTGCCTGCCTGGGATCGAATCGAACTCATGATCTAACAACCCGTAGATAACAAAGACAAGTGGAACGGTCCCGATTTACCACTGGGCTCCTATCACTGCTCAATGAAGAAAATGTAATGTAGAACAATCTGTTAGTGTTTTGAGTAAAAACGCAAAATAGCACCAAACAAACAGCAAATAAAACAAACATTTTGACGTGTCTTTGTAAAGTTTCAAACAAACAACATCCATAGTTTCACCAGTTTTTGCAACAATTGTACAAGTCATTATCTTAGCAAAGATTACAAATTGCCTCATGTTCAACAAAAAACGTCTCCTTAATCTAGTGATTTTATTGCAGCCTTGAGGCGAACAAAAAGATCATTACGCAGCAAGAACGTATTTAGCTACTGTTTTGAAACTGCACAAATGCTGGGTACAGATTGGTGAAACGTAACATGAAGTGTAACAAACATAAGCTTAATCAGCCCATAGCTTTTCCACCTCTGGAACACAGTATTCCCAAACCACTGCAACTCCTGAAACCCAGAATCAATAGTGGCCACAACCAGAAAAGCGCCGAACAATGAAGCTCGACGAAATCCCAGTGAAACAATTCAACTGTCGTGGATCCCGCAACGAAATAATTAGAAAAGAATAGCGGAGGAGTAGGAAAAACGTAATTTCTACTGCCCTCCATATCAGCAAGAGACAGAACGAAATAAGGCCAATAGGCACAAAAGGACGTTTACAACTTGGATAAGCCCGGTTGCCTAGCACCACGGATAAATATATTATCATTAATGTGGGCGAAAGAGTATGGAAGGATCGTAGCAGGTGGCGTTCTGTAGTTTCTGCCCCCAGCCCCCCCATGGAGAAAAGGAGTGAATTTATAATATACTAGCTGTTGCCCGCGACTCCGTATCAGCAGGAGACAGCCTCTCTGTTATAGGGAATGGGCTGTAATACAGCGCGCGGGCCCAGTGCGGGTTGGGAGAGTCACATGTTTTCGAATTTTTGGTTCTAGGACATGCCGGTTTCCTCACGATGTTTTCTTTCACCGTTTTATGAGTTGTTGTGTTACACTTTATGTTGCTTGGCATAAGTCTGGTGAGCTTCTGTGTTATATTTCATGTTACATTTCATCAACGTTTACCCGGCAGAATGTATAATACCCCGTCGCTTGTACCCGTAACTTACAGAAAGGGATTTGCACAGAACTGTGCAATTCATATTACCTGAGTTTCTGCTCGTAAATTTTCGTTCATTAGAGAGAGACAGATACGGCATTGCCACGGCAACTTCCTAGGGATTTAATTAAAATTTTAGCTAAGTTATTGTTTGGCAGAACTTTTATGAAATGGTTTTAATCCTTTTGTGGCAGTTGGAAAAGTGCGTAACTGAACATGTTTTCCGGCTCTTTGTATTTTTATGAAATTAATTCTCTTTTTTCTCGGAGGAGCGTTACAATAATTTTAACTTTCCGACTTTAAATTTCCCTCTACTCTGCTTATTTAACTTTTGTCGTTATTCCATTACTTTTAGGTGGTACTTATTTTTGCTGGAACCCCTCTTCATAAACCTACATTCTCCTAGTTTTAAGTTTCTTTCATACATTTTACAAATGCTCTTTAAAAACTTCAATCATAGCGACAACTTACGCTTTTCCATCATGCACATATCGTGACAAATGATCGTTAGCACAGCATATTGCTAGAACCATAGCAAGCTTCGTTACCCCCCCATTTGCAGCAACAGCTCTGAAGATAATTTGAGGGAAGACGGCGGAAAATTACTGTCTTTAGAGTCGCTAGATGGTGGTAGTGTTGTGCACTTCGACGCTTCAGTACAAAGACTTGTTTTGTCATGGAACTGGTGCGGTGACCTTCGTTTTTTGGCGAGGTTTTTTTTAATAATTGGATCTTTATAAATATGACAGAAGTCAAAAATCGTATAGGTGCGGGATCAAAGACAGGAACAGGACAAGTCCTGATTTGTGCAAAAAAAAAAACATGGATAACTTTCGATACGGAAAGGTATTTGCTTAGTTTTCATTCTATGATCATTACAACCTTATAAATCAGATTTTTACCTTCCTTAGTAATTGCAAGAAGTAATGTTAAACCTAGACTCGTATTTATGTAGTGTTGAACGGACAAAAGCCAGGAAAAAGTGTTTTTTTGACATCGTAGGTGATGTGCACTTAGACGCCTTTGTACGAAGATTAGGTTTGTTAGAGGAATGGCAGGGGTGACTTTTGGTACGAGGAAAATGTTTCGTCATTTATGTTTCCTGTCGTTATGTACGTTGGGCAGTATTATTTATACTTATGTGATGGTAGGTACGTAATGAAATTATGTACAGTAGCTAATGGTAAGAATGATGACATTATCAAAATCTGCTTCGTTTTTTACAACTATGTTAGAGCCGGCTTCCAGTCTAACCGAATGCAGCATATCAAAAGGAGTGACTGCCTATCAGACCACCACAACTCATTAAATGGGTAACACGATACCCCTTGGGAAGATTGGTAGTCAGACTGTCGGGCTTCTGAGCAAGAATGATGTCAAAATTGTTGTCTTCGACTACTATGATTATTCCTCAGGAAGTTATGATACTCATATTTACGGTCCCAGAAAATTAGTTAGAAAATAATGAAGCCAGCAATTTTATTGTGTACTGAACCCATCACATTTTGTAGGTTCCTAAGCAACCATAAAAGTGCTCCGCGATAAATAAAAAGCCATCGTACTTTTGACACACTTTCCAACAGCGAAAAACAAAGTCTTAACTTTTAAAATGGCTAACGACAGTTTTTTGTTTCGATAAAGTTTTTTTCCCGCAGTTCAAAGCTGTGGGGGAACTGCTATCGACCGGGGAGGCTTTATTTGAAGAACACAGTTTTACGAAATTAAATATTAGAGATGAGAGGGCAATAAGACGAAAGTGCCAGTTGATATTATCATTATTCAGTTGAACGACATCGACTCCTTGGTAGAGGGCCTAGGGTTCCCTAAAACAGCACCAAAAATCCTATATAAAAAACTATCTTTATACTATATTTTCAAAGGTAGAGAAAAAAGCAATTACCTAGCTAAGATTGCTAGAGGATCCACAATTTACCCTCAGATAACTTTTACGACATTCCAAAAAAGATAAGCCTTTGATTTACTATGTCGTTATCTTCTATAACCTTTTCTTTAATGCGATTAACTTCTTGCCAATCCAACGCCCAATTTATACTTGCCACTAATCCTACATTATGCCAGATTATTATTTTATTACCTCAAAGATGAAGAAGATCTAGACACCAAGATTCAAAATATATTTAGCCCCTTTCCTTTAACTTAAGTGTACGCTAAGTATCAAAGCGTAGGCGACCTAAGTGAGCTGATAGCAAACAAGGGAGAATACAGCTTTATCGTCAGGGAGAATAAATTACGTTCATTCTGTAAATTGATTTTTACAAACACTTTTATACGACTTGAGTGTACTTTATTTTTTAAGTATAAATACTAGATAAGGTCGGAGTTCAAGTCATATGAGGACCACGCAGATTTGCGCCTGAGATGGCCTTTTGAGGAAATAACAACAACTACATCCATTTATTTTCAGGCTAGGCTTTTTGGCCCACAGATATCTTGTATTGGTTTGGTTTATCATATGTATGATAAAATTGAAATTGTGTTAGTAAATAGAACCTTAAAACTATGTAAGTAACACTCCACTTGTGCACTATGTCACTGTGCGTTCTTGTGGAACTTAGCCGTGAAAGCGACGGAACACCACTCCCTGCGGACGTGGGACGTGGTCCTCCTCCAAGACGAGGAGCAGATAACACGTTGGTATTCGCACCACGAACGCCTTAAAGTTGACGTTGCAGCGCGACTCAAGCAGCTGCACTGTCGCCACGTACTTGGTCTTCTAACGCACGTACTCCATGATGTCCTCCGCCGTAGTAGTGTAGTGTTGGCGGGAGATGTACATCGGAGTATTAGGCTTCGCGGCACGAATAGGCACGTTGTGCTCCGATGGAGCCGTACCGCAGTGGTTCTCATTGGCACGTTGTCGGCGCGTCCTCCTCAACACCGTCACAAAACCATCATCAGCCCGAAATGATGCCTTTTCTGGCACGGGCTTTCCAGCGGGAGCAGTTATGCCCGCGACTACTAGCTAGCGCAATCATCATCATCTGCCTAGCCCTTTCCCAACTATGCTAGGGTCGGCTTCCAGTCTAACCTCCACAACCTAGTTAGTTAATTAGTTAGTTTCAGTCTAAATAACCACACAGATTTGAGTGTCCAGTCAGTGCATTTGCCGCAGTGATCGTCTAGCACAACTCAAAATTCAAGAAGCTCAACGACTTTTCGAACCAAAGGAATTGGTATTGTAAATTCCAGACTTACTGATAGTCACGACGCATCGCCTTTGGTTGACTGAAAGTACTTCATTAAATGAAACAAAAAATAATAAACAAGAATTATTAAATCTCTGGCCTTTGAAGATTTTAATTAGTTATTTTACACGTGGAATAGCTTTGAAGATTATTTAGATGGGTTGATTTGCGTTTACAAATTAACGAAACGTTTATAAAAAGTTTACATAAATAACCACTGCGCAACGTTTTTAGTATAGAGATCATGAAGTATTTGTTATTATAAAGTCTTTTGAGTCGTTGATAGTCAGAACAGCAGTTAACTAGATCTTATGCAGTATTAAAAGTCATCATCATCATCATCTTCCTGCCCTTGTCTTTTGTTACTTGAGGTCGGCGTTTCTTTGGCCTTCTTCTACTACTTATTCTTTTTTTTTGCAGTATTAAAAGTACTCGCTAAATATGATTGATTATGGTGTAGAGTGGTATGGAAGGTGAAAGGGGAAAGGTCGCCCAGCAGTGGGAGAAAGTAAAAAAAAAAGATTATGGAGTACGGCGTCCCATCTTAAATAACACCATATCAGATCAAGGCGAAGATGACAAACTTGGCGGTGAATAGAAGTGTGAAATGGCAAAAGAAGCCGCTTGCCTTGTGGGACTATTCAAGCTATATCAGTGGCGAGGACTTAATTTTCGTAAGAGGGAAGCGGAAGGTAAAAAAAACAGTTCTACAGCTAACATCAATAACGTCCGTATCATACAAAAGGTAATACTTTTACCATACTGATAGATTGCCAGTAAAGAACCATCGACCAAAGAGTTCTCAAAGCTTAGCACCAACACCGATACATTTAAAAAGGTGGTTATCACGAAGACAAGTATCTTTAACCCTTAAAAGATAACCTATGCTTCAGAGGCGCCCGCGTCGGTTTGACATCGCTGTCTCTTTCTAATGAGCGCGCGTATCTACCTGTCCTTTTAAGTTAGCTCAGTGGTCGGTGCACAGAGTCGCGGGACGGTCGTTTTTACGCGGTAAGTACCATAGTTTTGCAGTTATGACTAAGTGTTGCGCTCCAAAGGCGCATGGTTATCTTTTGTGTGACTTTTAGTGAAAGTATGAATTTGTTTATACTTACATAAAATGTTTATTATAACTGTTTATTTCTTTGTTTTAGCATGAAATCTTTTCGCCTTCATCATGACGAGCCGGAGAACACTATCTGATGATGCAATATCTAGGTTTATCGCTGAAGAGGAAGAGAACGAGCATGAACGAGAGCAAGGAAGTGACTGTGAGATAGAAGATAATTTGAGTGAAGATGACATACAGAGTGATTTCGAAGACGAGTTTATAGATGATGAGGTGCCACAACAACTGAATGATACACAAAATGAAGACGATATAAGTCCGCCTGTATCTTCAGAGCCCACTGGAACTTCGGAATCATCCCGTCGTGACCACCGCATAATTGTTCCTGATCGCCGTGTGCTTAGTGGTAAGAACCAACATTTCTGGTCGACAATAAAAGGACAAAGTCGCGGAAGGAGATCTGCCATAAATATTATATGAAAAAGTAAAGCGCCCAGTTATCTGAATCGTGGATGAAGGAAAGACTGGAAGCTCCTACTTTGCCAAAGCATGTGAGAAATAATATCGCAAATATTCTTCCGAAACCGGTTGTGCAGAACGATACAGATAATGAAGAAGAACCTCCAGCCAAGAAAAGGCGGTACTGCACCTTTTGCACTAATAAAAAAAAAAGAATGTCTAAGATGACTTGCGCCAAATGCAGGAAAACAGTTTGCGGCGAACACAAAAATGATGTTTGTTTTGAATGCCTATCAAACCACATTTGATCCAAACCATTATAGTTTTGACTGATTTTTTTTTTGTTGATTGGTTAGTAAGAAATAATATAATTCGTTTTTAAGAAAAAAAAATATTATTTTTGATACTATGTTCCTGTAAACGGAAGACTGCTAATTTTGTTGATTTTTTGTAGAGGTTTTTTGATTTAAGTTTAATGTTTAAAATATATAAAATATTTCACTAAAAAAGTTTTTTATTATTAGTTCATTAACCACATTTCAAAACAATCAAGTAAATAAATACAATAAATAGGTATTTCATTAAAAAAAAAATTAATATATCGTGCGCCTTCGAAGCGCATGGTTATCTTTTGTGACAGTCAAAATATGGTTATCTTTCTAGGGTTAAAAGCAATCAACGTGCTCCGACGCCGCTCCTTGAATAATAGATAAACATAGAGTGCCGTGCCGTAAGCTTCTTATCGCCCCTCTACACGTGCAACTGGAACTAAGCTGTAGCGGTTAGCTCAGCAACACTTTTATTTTGTCCTTGTGGAAATTGTATCGGAATGAGAACATATCGTCGGTGAGCGTGCATATCGCGTAAGCAAGAGCAGTTCGTAAATACCGCGTATTTGAGTTTTCACAAGAAAAAAAAAATCGAATACTCTGGCCATTTAAATAATTATAATTCTAACTGAATTTGTTTGCAACTTGTTTTGTAGCATAATCAAAAGTATTATTACGAATTAAGTCACGTTTATTAAACTGAGAGTTTTCAATTCATCATCATCTGCCTAGGCTTTTCCCAACTATGTAAGGAAAAGGCTTTCTATTTAACCGGATGCAGGTGAATTAGGCGAAGCCGGTTAATCGGCATAGCGTCAAATTATCCAAATATACTTACATTTTTAAGAAGTTAAAAAAACTGGTTACAGAATTTGTATAGTCTGGTCAGGTAGCTGTTACTCGGGTGTTTGTACTCGTGAGATTTGTCTCTGTTAAAACATTCGCACTGCTGAATAAATCTTATTGCATCGTAACACCAGGTTTACAAAGGCGGAATAATGTAATCTTCCTTTGTTCTTTGATAGCGCCACTTCCAAGAGACGCTAACGTCTTGGCCACGACCGGCGTGTTGCGACAGCGACTGCGAAGGAAACAAATTAAAAAGAGCTTGCCACGAGTCACCATGACGCGTCTAGCGGGGCGGTCGTACTCACGCGAAAGAAACAAATGCATCTTGCGTCTAGAGAAACGCGCGCGTGTGCTTTCGAAACGAGAGACGTCGCAAGTCGTATCGCTTGAATACGAGAACGGGGCTTAAAATATAATATCTGCAACCAGAATTTAGGGATTATTCATGGCAGTTCGCACGAAACCGGATACCGTCCGTCCGGCAAGTTTTCACGAGAATAAATACAGCCTTGTGGTACCGTGAACGAGTATAAAAGGCTCCTGGAAAATTTACGTGGCGGATTCGGCAGGGATAAACGTGAATTACCCTTTACACGCGGTTGGGTTTAGAGTGGGCACAAATGTGTTGTGTATGGGATTTCGTGGATAAAGGTGCGTTTTTGTGACGTCAGTGTGGGTGGCTGAGCCAGCATCCGTTGTTCATTCTTTTGTGAGGATTTGAACGCGTGTTTGCTCATAATTAATCGTAATTAGGACTGATAATTAATTAAATTATTAAAGTGCCTACGACGTTAAAATGTAAGGATGAATAGATCGACGTTATACGGTATGCTTTTGTAATTTATTTATTAAAGGAATGAAACAGACAATAATCTACAACAACGCCAGGAATATGTAGAGGAGTTTATAAAATCCCGATTTGAATTAATATGCAGCCCGCGTTGGCCATTAAACCATTAATTGTCCTGCTTTTAATGGCAACAGCGACCCTGAGCACAGCAGGTGGCGTTACAGGCTACAACGCAGTACCACTGCCATTAATTTTCTATTCTTTACCGTCAACATCACGCCTTCAATCCCCGACGGGTTAGGCAGTGTACCCAATAGTACACCAACATTTCGCCAGCAATTTTTAAGTTTCTTGTAATAGGGTGCGAGCCTATTGCCATCAACCGGGCAAAAAACAAATTCGGACTCGTGGCTGCTACTGTCATATTCTGATGGCAAAACACTATAATACTTAGCCCGACCTGGAAATCGAATCCTCATGCTCAGCAATCGCACTTGCGACCACCGGACCAACGATGCAGTCATCAACATTTAAATATGACTGGCTATTCATTATGTTTTCATACTCCCCAATGATTTCATTGAGACAAAATTGTATGAGCCTACAGTGAATAGGACTCTTCATTCTTGCTCTTTTAACCTCAAACGTCTTCAGAACATTTTTCTATTCAAGGCACTTTATAAGACATTTTTATAAAACGGTGGTCTTTAGAGCTAAGGTAATTGAAAGTCTAACCTTTAGGTATAATACCTGTTGAGCAGACAATGGAGAAATTATCTTAAAAGCTCTTTTGATGTTGCGAAATTAACTGAGACAGTTACAAACTGTAAAGTTAATGAAGATTTCGTGTTCGTGGCTGAAAATTAAACGCTTAATAACATGTTAGATTATGTATAAGTAGGTGAATCTGGTGAATGTAGTCTATTTGCTGAAAACAAAAGGTCGTTAGATTACATTTACGTAAATTTTTATATTGAAGACTAGCCACCCGTAAAAATTCATAAACTATGCGACTATCACAATGCGACTGTCCCTTTAACTTTATTTTGACATCATTTTATCACCGGTCCTTAAAAACGTGGACAATTTTTCGTTACGGTCGATTGGCCCGCGAGCCATTCGATTTGGGCCGTTCAGACTATATACCCATCATTTCATCTTACAAAGTACAATATAACTGATAGTACCTAAAACTACAACAAGGAATAATATATAATATAATTGATTGGTTGTATTTATTCTTGTTGCAATATTACAACAAGGTCAAAAAAGGATCCAAATAACTCGAAAAAACAAAGAGGACAGGACTTGAAAACAATGTCAATGAAACAAACACTAAAGTTCAAAACTGACAAACCCTTCTGCCGAAAAAAGGCAAAATCACTTTAATTATGGATGATGATCAACTCCAACATAAATAAGAACAAAGCGTAAATACCCTCTATTACAATAATGCACTGTATACAATAAGACACCAATCGAGTTCACAATTACAGTGCATTTGTCTGAGTGTATAGACCGTGAAGTGATTATCTTTTTGGGTGTACCTACTCTTACGACATGGCTCGATACGCATGACCTGGCTCGAGAGATACCTAACCTAACAGCAGGCTAGATTGTAGATGCCAATTGTCTTGGCAGAAAAAAAACAAATGCCCCTTATTACATGGGACTTAAACATAACTGGCGTAGATAGGTACCCTCGGAGATTACAAGCACTATTTTATGTGTCAAAGATATGAAGTATAATCAATAGAAGTTGGCATTGCTAAGGAATGAGGGAACCCCGAGATGACGGCTAATAGAGATGTATGAAGTAAATCATAAATTGCGTCGACCCAAATAAAATGGGATAAGGGAAGACAGAATATAAAAAAGATTATGTTGAACATTGATTTTGCTAAATAACTGTTCTATATTTTATGAAATCATACCCATCGAAGAAAGAAACTAACCCTCATTTGGCTAGACCGCTAGAACCATAGACCCCAACTTTCTAGTAGTAAATTAACGTAGGGAACGGCTTTGATTTTCTCAAATAACTACCAAACAATGACCTTCATCGTTCTAAACAGTATCCACATGTTACATGTAATTCAAGTTCTGTCTTAGATATCCCATTTTGCTTTAGCTATGCCTCGGTACACATGACCTGTTCTAAGAGAACCGGCCTAAGTAGCTGCCTGTCTAGACGTCAATTATCTAGCAAAAAAGTTAGAGTAGACTTGTTTGGTGAATGGATTGATTTCGACCTACAATGTGCTGTATTTCTCTTCGAATTATTCGCCTTTTCTGTAAGTTCTCGGTCAATTTAGATCTATTCAATATTAGTATCATTCAACATCTATAGAAATAGTCTTGAATTGCAGTAAATGTCACCAAAATTGTTAGAACCACGTTCTAAATTTATGGTTCCTTCTAATATGCTCTTATTCTGCCCGTGGCTATAAGTTACCAGCAATAATTGCTCGCAGCTTAATATTACACCGTGCCTGGAATTACAAGCAGTGGGGTGCTGTTGTAATTATCATAAATCCTATCTCTAATATTCCCAAATTACTACACCAGGCTCTACAATAATGGCAGTCGAATCTCGTACGGGCGAAGTTACCTAGAGGATTTTCGCACGAAAAACACCTTCTTACACAATATTGGGGTTTGGTGTTGGAGTCGGCAAAATCGAACCTAGAAATAAGTTCGGGAAAAATTTGGCTTGGCTCGACCTATGCACAGACGATCAGAACATGTTTCTGCGATAATAAATACCAGATGCTGAACGGAGTATGCTATCGGCACGAGCCGATTAAAAGCCGAATATGTGTAGGAATTATTTCGAATCAGCTTTGCTCTTCAACAAATGCTGAAGAATCGAAAGTCGCCGGCCTGAAGAAGTACATCTTAGGTTATCAAAACTCGACATGTTTGTAGCTATTGTTTCTCCGTGTGAAGAAACTCCACCACTATACCGTAGACTCATCAAAGGTAAGAGCTACAGAAATAGGCGCACTCCACCAGACCGTGAGGCTAGCAAATACAGTGGGAGCGAGGCCCTCAATCTTGTCTTTGAAGCCATGCGGGTGTATACGACTCTAAATGGGAGTTTTCTTACTACTACTCAAACTCGAAAAACGATTTTTCTTTAGGTTTTTCTCTGTGTTACAGGTAACTGCCTTGATATTGACACTTTTGTTGAACAATCCGTTCAGATTGCTGCAAGATCTATTTCGGGATATATGTCATATCCTCAGTCACAAAAAAAATACGTGGCCTTCGGTCTTTAGTATCTTGCCCAATCACCTACTGCAAATCATTATGCACTGGTGCAAATCAATGCATTCATACATAACCTTGCTTTTGCAACAGTTTGTCTCTTTACTCAGTAATATGCAACGATCTGAATAAAGAATAGGTATTTTCAACAAAGATTCAGTACATTTTGACAGTCTTTGCAAAACCTTTATCTTCTGATCAGCATCATGATCATTGGGAGGCTTGTTTCAGCTACTGCTGAGTAATGCGTCCTAACTTCTGAGTCACGCTTCCCTGATCTGTACGAGTTTAATTCGAATCTAAATAAACCTTTTTGAAACGAAAAAACAACTTATTTTATTCTTAATAACTTAGTGCCACAAGGTACAAGGGTTTTTCTACATGTCAACAAATTAAAAAAAAAATCTTCAGTTCAACTCATTATAGTGAGTTTGTCTAACGGTAAGGGACGTCTTTTGTTTGTCCAAGTATGTAGTTTCTGCGGCTGTCGTCGCGCTATGATAACGCCCGGAGCTTGAAGATGTGCCGAATATAAGTTCAGGAAGAGAACGTATTGTTGTGTGCCGTCTTTCTTTATACAGGTGGCTTGGAAGCGAAGTATTCTTCAGGCTGTCATGTACATTTGCTGGCCTTGTTGAACATATTTTAGTTGATGAAACAATAGAATCGACTCTTGGCTATGGTACTGTAAAACATGATGGGGCAGGATAGCATAGATAAAAGCAGGTGAACGCCAAAACTATATTGTCGCGTATCCAAAGGGTTTTGGCAAAGTCTTAATATGCCTTATAAAACCTTATGAAAATCCTGTTGAAAGTCGTTGCAGCAATACAAAATTCTTTAATAGCGATTGCTACTTGTCTGGACCCTCAGAGTTTCGCTTTGCATGCTGCATAATACAACGTGCCGCTGATTGAATGTTAAGTAAGAATATTTTGCCTATTCCTTGCTCATTTGGTCCTTAGCCCCAACTCCATCGAGTGTTAGGACCTCAATCTAAACCAACTTAAGTTCCACTTATCCAAACGGCGAAAAGGGTCGTCGAAATGAGAAAAGGGATTGCGTCCTAATCCGTAAAGCGGCCAGAAAATATATTTACTCCATTACTGAAGTTAGGATTACATCACCGCAATTATAAGAAACATGAGGGTAGATCGATAATCCTCTCAGCTCTTATGTCATTGGCGCGTCCGTCAAATGAGGACGGTCTCGGTGGAGTACTGTCGTAATTAGTCCCTGTATTTTCCATCATTCTAGCTACTAGTTAAAGGCTGGTAATTAGTTTGCTACGGTCTGCTAAAGCTCTATTTAACTTGGGTAGATTAAGTTCTTCTGTTATGAGTCCCATTTCGGGACGACTCCTAGAATGCCAATGACTACTGGATTGTAATTCCCATTCAGGGCCTCGGGCGATACGACTGGCGACATACCTTGCGTCTCTTTTCGTGAGTACCGTCGCTCCGTGAGGTGTCCATTAAACTTAGGTAGATTAGTTTCTTCTGTTATATTATCTTTAATCCCTTCTGGATCGACGCCTAAATTACGTTTGGCGCGCTTCTTCTAAATCACCATTCTAAAACATCTATTTCCTATGTTCCAAATCTTCCCGATATATTTCTGAGAACCATTTATCATTGGGAATTAAAGGCGTGTCAGTAACATGTTAATCCCTAACCGATCCGAATTAAATCACATTTTCTGGAACATGTCCAAGAGTCCAATGGCAACGAACTGCTATGGGATTATTTGAAAGCTTTTAGAACATGCATGTTGGTACAGTTGACTTGCACTCCTTGGAGGACGTTTAGCTGGCCGAGTGTAGTACCAAGTTTTAATAGAACAAGAGGCCAGCTTGAATTGGATTTGTTACCACTGACATCAATCGACAGCACTTTTTTTTTCGGATGGGTAATCATCAAATGACCCCTCCCGCTCTGGGCGGAGTGGAAGGGAGTGTCAGACTCTTACTGACTAAAACCCATAGATGTTCCTTCTTTGCCCTTTATGTTCCAGGGCCGCGGTATCTCTTTCGAACAGTCCCGCAGCCCCGGCAGGCATCGGCCTTTGCGGACCCCTTCCTGGTTGCTGACATTACTTTGAGGCGCGCGTGAGTCGACTTTACTTCGATACAAAAAATGCATAGGCAAGATTTTTTGAATTTATGGGCAGTGATTTGGCGTAGCAAATACTATCCGCATATTTTAGGTATGTCTAGTGAACTGGGTTCCAAATAATATAGTAGATATTTTCAGGTACTGTCTGGAAGTTAAATTGTATTCACCTTGGGAGTCCCTTATCATTTTGGACCTAAACCTGTCATCGGCGGGGTGTGAGTGTTAGGTAGTACCACCTGTGTATATTTTATGTCTGAATAACTTGCTGACAGATATTTATCTAGTTGAATAAGATATGAAGAGATGACACGTTAATTATTTTAGGTATGTTGACTTGAGTTTTGAGCTATTTCAAGAAAACATTTTCTAATATCTTATTTAGTTAAAACTTTTTTTTAAGACATCAATTATAATTTCCTCTGCCTTCCGCCTGCAGTCAAACCCAGTCTCTTTACTTAAACTTTGTCAGTCCATCAAGCTGGTGAGCTTCCCACAGTACGCTTGCCGGTACGCAGTCTTCACTTCAGCACTCGTATGCTTTCGTTTGTTTGTTAGGAGGAGATAAGGCTGTCATAAGACAACTTTGAAGACGCCATGCCCAGCAAAGGACTGATAAGCACAGTTGATTGATGGGACCATAATGGTATTCTCTTTTGCCAGGCATTTATTAATTCCAGGAAAATTAATAAACAAAACATTCATCCAGAACATACACAAGTACTCACCGACGACGATCGGCCGAGCCCCTCACCGCACGATCATGCAGCTGTATCGGAGATGTTCACACCTATAACAAAGAGAACAGCTCATTAATATGTAAAGTGGACTTTAAGGTCTGGTCGTTGCGTGATGAGGAGGTGGACGTGCTTCACGCGATGTTTTGAGTTGTTTGTTTGGTTTAGTTTTGCGTGACGTCGAATAAAAATGTTATGGTGTTTTAATAGCATTATCTGTCTTGTCAGGCCTGATACTAGAGGAGGTCTTACCTTGGACAGTTATTAATATTTTATTTACTCTTAATCATTTACCATTTAAGTAGTATATATTATTATTTTTAATGTGAAAATAACTGTCTGTTACGTTGTATGCCTTAACAGCTGAACGGATTTTCATATGGCACACACTACAGGTAGAACATGACCTGGATTTGGGTTGGAATGCTTTTTATCCCAGTAGTTCGTTCCCATGGGACAGTTTCTGCCCTCCTTGCGGGCGAAGCCGCGAGTTTAAGCTTATGAGCATTTTCTACATAAAGATAGACAGAATAAATATACATAGAGATTATTATATCATAGATATAATAAAGAGTATTTATTATATCTATGTATATTTTCTCCTCTATTATAAGGTTACTAGTTTATTATATCAAGCATTATTTTGTGCGTCACAGTACTTCTTAATTACCTGCCGTAATTAACCAACATTCGTACAGGATATCCCAAAGGACCAAATTTTGTCCCATAGTAAACGTACGTAAAACGAGGTACGAATAAGTTCTATGTTCTAGCATTCCCTTATGTAAAGTATAACATGCATACTACAGGTACCTATCTAATCTACCGTTTCGTTGAACTAGAAACAAGTAACAAACAAAGTAACTTGTGTTTGAATTAAGTAGTAAGCTTGTTTAAAAGACTGACGTACTTGTATATTCAGCAACGTAAGTTGCTAAACATAATTTAATGAATGAAAAAAAAAAACAAAATATGCGGTAATATTTTTTGTGGATCAAAGTAAAGCAAAGCATAATCCTATAACTTATGGGAACCTATATAGGGTGACTGGTAATTAGTGACCGATACTTAAACACGTGATTGTGCTCTTGATAACAAACAACTTTCCCAAAGGAACATTTTTTTTTACTCATTTACTTTTATTAACGGGCTTGCGACCCGCGCGGGTGCTCTGCCTACCCACTGTTGCATGGTACGATAGTGAAGAGACAGAACGACGTCACGCGGCTAACAGCTGATAGGTCAAAAGCGCGCGCGCGACTTTTATACGGCTGTTGTGTTATTGTGATAAAAGTGAATGAGTATAAAAAAAATTCTTTGTGAAAGTTGTTTGTTACCATGAGTACAATCACTAATTACCAGTCACCCTATATACATAAACATTTAGCATTTTTATTTTCCGACGGTCTTCTTAAAAGGTCAACGACTCGACAACAACCTAGTGTAGGTGTTAAATAAATAATAATGTGTTTACTTTTAATATTAATTTCATGAATAACTTAATCAGTGAATAAAAACGAAGGTTTAACGTGAGTTCGTGACTGCTATCGTTATGTCGAGGGTGGCAAATCTTTATGATGTACAGTAGACCACACGTAATACATCGCGCCTTAAATTCTCCGAATGACTAGGGAGAGATGTAGACATAGCACACCCACGAGTCGCCAGTTATGTTTAAGTAACATGGAACAGGGGGTGTGTCTTTTGCCATTAACCAGGCATAAATTCTGATGGGTCATCTTCATCTGCCTAGGCTTCTCCCAACTATGTTGGGGTTGGTTTCCAGTCTAACTGGATACAGCTGAATACCAGTATGTTATATGGAGCGACTGCTTATCTGACCTCCACAACCCAGTTATTGTTGGGTAATACGATATCCCTTGGTAAGACTAGTTTTCAGCCTTTGGGACCACTGACTACCTGTAACGACTGTCAAAAATATACAAATGACCGCCGGGGCCTCGAAAAGCACGTTAAACTGTTTTGGCTTAACGTGTTTTCCGTGGCACGGAGGAATTTCGGTATGTAATGGGTGGTCACCCATCCACGGACCAGCCTAACGTCTTATGTTAGTGTTAAATTACTTGCTCAGCAATAACGCTTGCGATCACGAAACCAACGGGGCAGTTGAAGCACGTGAGTGGTAACAAAACCGGTACAAGTTGGCCCCTTATTTTATTAAAACTGCGTACTACGCTAGGCCGACTCAAGGTCAAAGTTATTCGTACCGCAGACGCTGAAGTGCGATCGACTGTACAGCTGTACTTGTAATGAAATGTTGAACGAAACGACCCATTAATCATAAATGTTTGACATTATTGAAAGGGCTTTATGGTTTCAAATTATCGTAAAATTTTTATGAGTAGTAAGGTAGGTCATGTCACTGCTAAACCTATTGTTGGGATTCATTGCGATGCCGAGGTTTTATTGATAGCTTTTGAGATTAGAATAACAACAATACATAGGTTACTACATAACATCACATCTGTAATCCCAGAAGGGTTAAGCAGAGGTGTACCTACACCCACATTTAGCCAATTGTGTTAAGTCCCAATTTAATAGGGGGCGAGCCTATTGCCATCAACCAGGCACAAATTCAGACTCCGTGGCTGCTACTGATAAATTCCTGATAGAAAAACCCAATAACACTTTGCCCGACCTGGGAATCGAATCGTTGTTTAGTTTGACGGTCTGCACACCCATAATTTTACCATACTTTTCACATACACGCCGTATAGCTACCTAGAGTACAGACACCCAGAACACATTAAAAAAAAATATCTACTCTAACTAGTTTAACTTTCTTAAGACGTCAAGGACCAGAGACAAATTACTTAACATTCCAATAACGCTGTTTTTACAAAATATCACAAGTTGCCAGTTACAAGCGTCGCTCCACATGATTGGTCATCGATGTCCCGTCCTTGATCGAGACACCTCGATTCAATTATAAATTATAATTGTTGTAACAGTAACAGACAAAATGAAACAATAAATAATTGTGTTTGGCAACTGCTAACTAAATTAGTTGTGGCAGATTTGAAAATCTTGTTGTTACTAAATAGATTTCAATTTGAGGTTTACGGTTTGCGTTTTGTTATATTTTCATTGGTTACGGTTGGTTAGTAGTGTTACAATTGTACAGACGCCAGCACATCAAGCTGCCCGAAACTGTTAAATACCAATCAGCCTTGAACCTAATACTCGTACTTTAGCGATAAAATTGAAAATGTATTAAAGAAATTTGACACATTGTAGTCAATGATATTATAAATAAAAAGAGTTAGATATCGCACTAGCGCGCGCAAATTGTTGCAGACAAATTCAGACAATTGTCGTAATTTGAGTACTTTAAGCGCAATAATTCTTTCTGTATTATCAATCGCAGTCGTAACAACGCAACGATATTTGAACTTCGTTCAGTATGAACGTAGAGTATCTTCTTTATATCATTGATTGTAGTATCTTGATGTGCTGGCGTCTGTACAAGCATTGGAAAATTTTAAACTTATCTAATGAGTACAGAGAAGAATCTAGTCTATTCTAGTTCAATACTTCCTTGAAGTAAAACTAACTTAATTTGTACTACTACCGAGTTCACTGATGGTCTACCAGTTTTCGCCCTTATGCTTTTAGTAATAAGGTTGAAAAGTGGACGACCCTCGGTGGACTCGGTAGTACCTGTAGTATAATCTATCAGCTATAACTGCTGGGGTACAGTCCTCGTCTCTGTGAGAGGCCACACGCCTTCATTTATGAATCCAAAGACATTCTGGTTTCCTCACGCTATTATCCTTCACTGTTTTGAGAGCAGTGGTAGTGAAATGTTTACTTTGTATACCAATGGTCAATTATTTCAAGCGAAGTTTTAAAATTGGCATTTTTTCAAAGAACTATTTTGAATAGCGGTGAAAAATGTGCTATAGTTAAAATTTCGTTTTCCAAAGAGAGAGGTAATATTTTACGCGGCACAAACAAAAAGTGACCATCAAAGTAGTTATTATCGTGGCGTCAGCCCCTTTACAAACAAAATAGCTATGTTTTTAGATGTCAGTGTAGCGAATAACAGACTCATTTATTCGTAGCTGAAGAATAAATAGGTAGGTATCCTATTATAGGGGGTGAGCCTATTTATATTTCAGTACACATGGTTGTAGTACATGGGACTTACAACATAACTGGCGATATGTGGGTCTACTATTAGCTACACCAGACACCTCTGCCTAACCCTTCGGGGACTACAGGCGTGAAGTTATGTTATGTAAACCAAAATATTTAGAGTTTTAAATAATTTAAAGTAAATATTAATTAAAAGAAAAATAAATTGTTAGAATACAAATAATTTAGCATTTAATTATAATTACATTTAAACGTTTACGATCTGGGGAGCAAAACTACATTTCTTTGGTTGATCTGTTATTTTGTCAATTCATCCGTCGACAAAATCCGTTTCTACGGTGGCCATGCTATGCGTGCAGATGTATGAACGTGGATAAATCAAAAGAAGCATGTAAGGTTCGCAGATGGCGTTCTGTAGTTTTGCTCCCCCCACAGGAAAAAGCTTGAGTTCATGTATGTATGTAGTATTTCAACCAAACAAAATCCATATAGCACACAGCTTTGTCTCCATAAATAACAAAAATGTCGCAGTAACAAAAGTTTGTGCCGAGACAAAACAAAAACGGTTTTAACGACATAATCCAGACCATTCCATGAGGAATTGCGGTCGATCTACAAACACAATGTCCAATACACGCTGAACAACGGATAACTTGTATGTATAATGGCTAGGATTTTTACATACAAAAGAGATACAGAAGGTTCACTGAAAATCCTTTGGATAAGTAACTAATAAATTCAAGGTTGGATAAGAAACCATGATACTTAAGCATCAAAATCTTTCACAAGAGCATAATATTTTGACAATAATTTCGTTACTGGCGATTATATTTACAACAAGAAATCATCTATTAAACAACGTGTAAATTGGAGAGGCCAAAAAGAATGCATTCAAATGCACCATGCATCTCTTGTTCTTCAAAATCGAATAAGCAGCACTTTGCTAGTTGCCGCAGGATGGCAGAATGTATTCCTTTGTCTCTGTCCAGACCTTGTGCATTTTTCTGTCTGGTAACTCAACAAAGAAACACTAGGAGAGCTCTTCAAACACCGTTGTTTGACCGCCAGGCGGGCAAGGCAATCCACACACAGGTTTCGACGATTTGTTTACTTACAGTATAGTCACGAAATTCATTATCCGTGAGTACACTCGACTACTGTCCCTTGGGACTGTAAGAAGGATTATTTTTCTTCGTTGTATCAATGATTCTTCCCATCAGCATCATCTTCCGGCCTTTGTTCCTTGTTCCTTGGGGGTCGTCTTATGTTAAATGAGTTTCGACCAGAGCTCTCCCACATTGGCATCTTTCGAATGAAAGATTAGAAGCAGCGTTAAACTGCAAATTTATAGCATCGTGCTAAGACGAATTGCTAAACCTTTTAGCTAGATTAATGCAAAGCTCCTCGATTAGTTCAATGGCTATATCCATCTCTCTTTCCTCATCGATAGTTTGATCCATTTTCTGTGACTTTAATCAAGGTGTATAATATAATATTCTTGAGCTACTTTTACTTATTTCGCGCTTACATTACACCTTGCACAATCATTGATAGATACTGTGTGATTCACTGATGTGGTCACTGTGATCTCATATTAGAAACAAACTCACGATCTGACATGTCATAACCATTTAAGGTCTTACCCCACTCATTATATATACAGTATATCTTATGTATGACTATCCTAGCTGTTTACTATGTCTGGCAGTCACGAAAAAACTGATTATAGTGTACCTAGGCATCCATTTTGATGAGACATTCGTTTAACGTGATGTTTTCATTTTAAGACAGTTCCATGGGGTTTCCTGCTCGTTCTTCTCCATGGGAACCTATACTATGCTTTGACATGGGCGAATAGCTTCATCTTTCGAATAGCTTCATCTTTGACTGTCAGCAAGGAGCCAGTCCTTGCTTGACTGTAAATGGGTTTATTGAAGTAAATGCTTTAAGTAGGAGTATTTAAGGCTTCTGTTTCATAGTGGACGTTGTTCAGTTCAACAGCTAATAAAAAACCCATTGAACAGTTAAATCGACAGCTGCATTTCAATCGTCTATTTCATTATGGGACTAAGGTCGTCACAATAAAGCTCTCGAGTGTGTGTTGCAGTACAGTTACGTCATTGCGTAGGTAGTGTGTAACTAAAGTAAACATTTGAAGTATAGCGCGCAATTCTCGTACAATATATCAGTATTTGTTCTATGTACACACGAACCTAATTACCTGCCGGGTTAAGGTCGTGTTCGTTTATTAGGTGCTATATTGTTTTTAGTGGATTATTATTTGTTTAGTTACGAATGGTTGAGTGATGTATGTTACTAGTATGATTTATTGAGGAAAATTGTATTCTAATAATGTGAATAGTTGATAGTACAAATGTATTTGGGTTAAATACTCGAAATTGTTTCCGGTTACAAGCAAGGACCATCAATTTGCTGCGGGACTGTTCGAAAGAGATACCGCGGCCATGGAACACAAAGGGCAAAGAAGGAACATGGATGGATTTAGTCAGTAAAAGTCTGACATAATGATTTACCATCCGTAAAAAAAAAAGGACCATCAATTTGACATAAAGCCTAGAAGCTTAAGTAAACGATTAACCCAAATAAATTAAAGCAATAAACCTCTGAAGCTGTAAAATACGTCTCTCTAGAACAAAATAACTTTCCTTCTATTACCTATATAACTAGAATGTCTATATTGTAAGACTGATTGAAAAACCAACGAATTAAGAGAATGACCGGTCGAGGACGCCTTACAAAATAAATACTGACCATATTGGTGAAGTCCTTCAAAAAGTCAGGTGTGGACACCGTGAAGTACGTACTTATCCGTCACGCAAGTGTGAAGTAAAATGAGGATGGTACAAAGGGTCAGGATTGTTTGGTAGCATTCAGTTTTTGTACGATTTTGAATAATACAACCAAATGAGGTTTGAATTTGCGAAGACGAAAATATTTCAATAGGTGTTGTAAAGAACAGCTATGCTGTTCAACTCTTGAAGTTATCTAATTATCTCTAACAATAAAAGTAAACAATACATCATCATCAATTGCCTAGCCTTTTCCCACTATACTGGGGTCGGCTTCCAGTCTAACCGGATGCAGCTGAATACCAGTATTCCAAGGTGTTACAAGGGGCGACTACCTATCTGACCTCCACAACCCAGTTAGTACTAGGTAATACGATACCTCTTGGTAAGACTGGTTGTGAGACTTTTTGGGCCACTACCAATTACCTGTAACGACTGTCAAAAATCTACAAATCGGCACCCGGGACAAAAGGCTTTTGTGCTTTTTTAAGTCTAATTAATTTTGATGTAATTAGCTGACTAGTCAAATGTAGTAAAAGAACACCAAGTCCTTACTATCCGCCATCCATCCATAGAAATTTTCTTTCGTCCATACACCTTTTGCCTGCTATAGTCTCTTACATTTCCCCGTACGGATATGAACACAATGCGCTTGCAACAGCGTCGAAATATCGGGAGCTCAAAATAATGAACATATCCCGCAAGTGACAGTAAAAGTTTATGAACACAATGATTATTCATTACACGTCTGTTTTCAAACTAAGACAATGTTATGTTATAATAAATTACGTAAGCCAACACTGGACCTCTCTGTGAAATTAATCTTCTCAGAGAGTAGTGAGTCAGCAACAGTGAGTCACACGGATTCGATTTCATGTATCAAGGATTACCTACTTGTGTTTCAATTTAGTATCTTATTGCCTTTTAAGTAAGACAGATAAAGGTATGAGGGACAAGGCAGAAAGTTTCCCATCCTCCTTTGAAAAGAGAGGATGCTCCAACCAGGGTGGCTACTGACCGACGCTTGCTGTCGGGCTTGAATCAATCGATTACGATTAATACAACATTCATCCTTATGTCGCGGTTAACACTTGTGAGATGTAGGATTTTTGCGTAGCGTTCTGGTGTTTTGTGTGGTTCGTATGTGGGGTTTTAGAGTTCGTATGTCGCGTTTTCGATGCTGCTACAGACAAATCGGTACTGAACTTTCAAACAAGTTGCACGTGCCAAACTGTGGAATCAGAACAAAAGAATTAAAACGTTGATTTGGCTTAGGTTGGAGAAGAAAGTTATGGGTTAAAATGCCAGGTTGCATTTGAATGTAGCTATGTTGCCAAAAACACTTTAAAAGGTGTCTCATAAATTGTAGTATAGCTGACCTTTTCCAAATAAAGAGCTAAGCAGTTGCCAGACGATATGACACTGTATGTATGCCTTAGAAATGAAAAGTTTCAGATGTCTAACTTAACTGTAACAAATGTTGGACTGGAAAAACCCACTGGAGAAACCCACATAAAAACATATTGCCTGATGACATAAATCAACTACGAGAAGAGACAGAGAAATAGAGATTTCAACATGTTTCATCAGCAGGAAGGTACAGTTGGAAGGACAAGGCATGTGGGGCCGTATAAAAGGAAACTTTTTGGCTCCCCGAAAACGTCAATATTACTCTTCATATCAAGATGACCACCATAGTAACGAAGCAAAGGACCTCGCCTAGCCTACTTTAAGTAAGACAAACGTGCCGAGACAACCTCGCAATTTGATCAAGAGATTACTTGTGTACATTTAAAGTTAAACTGCCCGGGGTTAGTCGGCGAGAAACTAATTATTTACTATCCCACGGGTATCCTACGAGCTTTCGTTGTAGGAAAAGAAAAGAATACGAAAATAAGCCTAATTAGCGAAATGTAGGAGAAGTTAAAATTCTGTTTTTAGGAGGTAATTACCTAATGCCATGTTGGTGTAGTTTCGATTCGAGTTTGGTTTTGATTCCCCCCACGAGCAATTGTGCTTGTATATTTTTCTCAGTATCATTTTGGTGTCTGAATTTCTGAGCTTGGCACTAGCAAAGAGAGGCCTATACCCAACAGTGGGTGAAGTCGGGCTGTGGATGATGGCTGAAAGGACTAGCTCATTTTTATATGGAACTTCAACATAACTGGCGTAATGTGGTGGGTGTTCTATAAGAACGTTCCTAACCTTTAGGGGATTACAGGCGTGAAGTTATGAGTTAACTAATGTAAAGATATAAGCATGTCTTTCTAGATAAAATAAGAGAACTGACACCAAGATTGGAGGAGGCGCCGCAATAAATCTGAATGAATATGCATCCGGCGTTCAAGCGGATGTTTTGTGGAGCAATTCTTTCGTATCTCTCTCTGTTTGCTCGTGCCAGTAACAGTGTAGTAAGAATGGTGTTCATATAGCTAACTGATAATATTAAATGAAGTCTGTTACATATTGACAGTAATTGTGTACGTCTTTTAAGCTACAATTTGGTAAAGTAACATTTTGAATACACTTTCGATGAACTCGCAGAAGACAAAGAATGGTTCCTTGCGGAAATCCCCATAATGTACAGTATTACTTATCTTGCATGGACATTTTCTCAATTTTTATACCATCAAGGTTTAAGTCAGTCCAATACTAGATTATCCTAATTGTTTTACAAAACAGGTAGGATTTTCTTATCTTCTTTACATTTTTTACCCAAGGTCCATAATTGAAGAATACTAATGGCCTTTTTGTCTGCAAAACAGCTTGGTCACGCCTAGAAACATTTATGTTTAAGAAAATGTGAAAGAAAATAATAAGTACTCAAATATTTTAACACTGAAGACTTGTAAGGGACTGCCGCATGCCGTAGCTGAGTTAGACTCATTACTTCTTACAAGAGGCGTGGTATGATTATATTTGTTAGAAATTTTCATAACTATTCTATACTTCCATCGGCCATAAAAATGACTCGTCTACCTATGGTCTATAAACTATACATCGTATGATTATGAGCAATACACATTAGATGACGACAACTCGTTTTCAATAGTGCATTTTCAAGAGGGACTTTTTTTAAAGCTCTAAAAAGTTTATAATACTGAAAGATTTTTCACTGAAGATGAACTGAAGTGTGGATGCAAAAGTTCCACTCATTATATCTAATGATAATTATCCCTCATTAGTCATAATTATACCGATGTCGATGTAATTATCTAGTTGCAAGGTCGAAAAACATTCTAAATGCAGCTAGATCTGCCATCCATTAACAACATCCAAGGAAGAATTTTGATATTTTTTCATTTCTGAAGCTTGGCTACATTTTGGATTTTTATAAAGCAAGGATTGGGATCTTTCGGCTTCAAATAAAAAAATACCAGTGCTTTATCCAATCATACATCAATGAAAGGCGTATCTATACTATCCTGTGCTAAAGTCCATACCTATAGCCAGTTTCACCAACTCCGGCTAAGTTCCCTTTTCAAGGTTAATGAATGCTTGTCGTGGTCGGGCCGCCGCGGCCGACACATAAACGATGATCAACCATCGTACCTAAACGTGCGGAAAACCATCCGTGCTTCAGACCTGGCAATCGTTGTTCACTGTTTGATAGTCGTTAAGTCGACCGAAGTCTGACACCCAGTCTTACCAAGGGGTATATTATTATTAAGTTACTGGATTGTGGAGGTCAGATCGCTCCAACCATAATATTAGTTTACAGCTGCATCGGGTAGGACTGGAAGCTACTGGTAGATTGATTGATATTAATTCTATGGTGTATGGAGTGGCCAATGATCTTTTTCGATGTTTTGTTGTCGAAAACGATTTGTGCTATGACTCACGAAAACGTGCGACTATCACAACATGGAGTTTCCACGCAACGTCAGCAAAACAAGAACAATTGTTCAGTTCAGTATTCTGGCACGCAATGCACACAGTTTTCATAGAAATGCTTATGGAAATTCTTTGGTTATGATACAATGGACGTCATGATCGTTTCTTAGAAAATTATGGTGGTGGCTATACAAATGTATGTATACCCACACACAATAATGTACCACATATAATGTATGTATGTAGCTGTCCATTCGTATTAGTAAACTCAATGGATGGACTAATATCTGGATACTTGTGGATGAATCGGATCGATGAGCATCATCCATTATTTAGTCCAACCAATTGAAGAAGAAACTGGTGTAACCCAGAAAGGAAGAGTTTTAAGTACTACAATTTCAGTTGATTTGAGAATTACTAGTTCCATAGAAAAACCTCGTAAAAAAAATAAAACTATAACGCAGAACGAACTTTGTGTGGATAAAAGTATTTTTTCCAAAAAAAATATTTGTTAACATGTTCGGAAACTAAATTGCAAACGCAAGATATGTTCGAGACAACTTTATGGGCCTTAATCCTCTCAAAGATCCAGTATCAATGGACCGTAAAACTGAAAGTATCGGCCTTCGAGCAATTTGTAAGTTATGGCTACCGGGGACATTCGACTGCAGGCTATATTTGAACTGAGTTATTACTTACAAAGCAGGGCTATGATTAAACGTATTTTGTTTCGAACCATATCTGGTAACACTGGAAATTAATACTTTAATTTCCTGCAAAATTGCTTTGAAATACCAAAGGGGATTGCAATTAGTTGGCTGGCAAGTAAGGTGAATAAATTGCATAGAGTAATTATGAAAAGATTATTTAATTACGTGTCAATTAGGTTTTACTTTGCGTGACGATAATTTTGAAATAATAGTGATTGTTTTACTTCATTATTAAAAGGAGACATGGTTATGTAGACGACCTTTCTTGTATAAGACCGACTAGAAACCAATATTTCACGAAAAATCCGAATTCTTACAGAAAAAAAGAAAGAAAAGGGGAATATTTTCTCAAAAGATTACATAAGTATTGGAACTTACAAAGCCTCATCTCTCTTTCATGAGAGCAACGAGCCTTAAAAAGATATTTGAATTTTATATGAACGCCTTCGAGGATTACCTCAAGTTTTTTACAGACCTACATCATTTGGCAGAGTAGGTGTCCTAAATCTTGGGATTCACATACCTGATTCTTTTCGCACTGAAGTATATAATTCCAGATCCATAAATCACCACAACACCGACAGAAATAAAAGAACAGTCAGGGACAGTCGTTAAAGGAACAGAAGATATCAGGAACAGCCCAGGTTTAGGTCAGAATAAGAAAATGTAAGATTAATAGATTACAGAATGCGTCTCCTTGAAAGCAAAGCTACGTAAGAACTTCATAAAATTAAACCAGCTATCCTTAGAAAAATGAAACGAAGAAGATAATAAATAAGATACGTATATAGACACTAGATTGAAGAAATAAGTTATCCAACGACAACGTGATTTAAAACGTCACCTGTACTACCTCACGTTTTATCCATAGGACATTGTTAGAAATTGGAAACAATATAACGATGACGGGGGAATGGCAGAACAATTTATAAGTTAGAGAATGATTGCGTAAATATGGCTCTAGATAGAAATTTTCGCACGGGATTTAAAACATAACTGGCGAAACGTGACTGTATTTTTAGGTACACCGCATTACCCTTCTGGGATTACAGGCGTAATATTATGTTCATATAGATTTAAAATCTAGATAAATCTGACAGGATACGGATACAAGTTGTCAGGAAACAAGTCTCAGGCAGGATGTTTGCCGACATTCAGGTTTGTGCCCGCAGAGGTTGAAAACATAATTTATCTACAACAGCTTAAGCTTTGGCAGGCTTAGAATATTTATAAGGCGACAGTATACCGATACAATCTAAGTCCTACTAAATGCAAAAAGAGACCTTGTCTGTGTGTTATCTTTTCTCGTTTAAATTTCTAACTTATTCCCGAACTCCACACGGGCGAAGCCGCGACCAAAAGCTAGTAAGTAATATGTTAGGCATACGTTATTATAATTTTCAATTAATTTCGGTATGAGAGAAAATGAGGCTTCTGCGATCCAATTATCTCCCTCATAATAGCCTATTCAATTTTAATATCAAACGATATTAACCTACATCCAGAATTGCTACTTGTTATAAAACCAAACGGGCTTTTAATATAGTTTTCTCGATATTTTCAAGTCAATGGCTTTGCTCTTTGCAAGAGAATTCTTTTCTTGTCCACAAAGGGCTCCTTACCGCGTAATGGTGTTCCGACTTCTACAATAGAGAGATTTGACGTAATCGCATTTTCGATAAATGATTCCGTTGCTTTGGTAAATTTTGCTTTGTCTCGAAATTGCTGTGTCATTTTCGGCATCATTGTCAAAGGGTAATATTGTTGTCTGCCTAGGTTGTATTATCTAGAGTCTAAATGGAGTTTCTTGGAAATTTTAATTATTTTCCAGAGATGATTTCATATCACTACTATGAAGACATATTTTACTTTCTCTCAGAGACCGCTTCATACGAAGAAAGTGAAATTATGCGTTTAATTGCAGATCTCCATGTTTCTCAATACACTGTTCGACTTCCTTTCCATCGTATGCCTTCGCCACATTGACCTTGATCTAAAACTCGAGCGTTCTGTTTAAAATAATACTGCGATTGCATTGTTAGTTAATTTTGACTCCACAATGCAATGTGTGGTTACAACTGCTCCTATTGCAACCAGCTATCGCATGGCAGCCCAACTACGATAACTGGCTTGACGAGAACAACCAAGTATTCACTTCTCTCTCAAACAACTAGCCATGGAATTTCTAACTCTATTCTGTTTCAAACTAGGTTGGGTTAGATTAATTTTGTGCGCAAACGTAAGTTGGCGAGGGAAGTTCCTCCGTAGCAGTTGAGGGAGCAGTGTCTATGACAGCTTCAAGAACATCCATTGTGTTAAACATAATAATGGTAGTTTAGTTTTGACATGATCATTAATATGTATAGGTTGCCGTAAACAGTGTAATTAGGTGTAACGTATACCTCGTCCGGTGTAAATTGGCATGTAGCGAAATAAAAGCATTTGTTATTAGAAGTGGCTTTAGAATTTGCAAACAGTGCTTATTTGGTATTGCAAGATTATGTGGAACCGTTCTGGTCATGTTTGATTTCCAAAACCATTTTGTGAATTAACATTTTTTCTGGTACAATTATTACGGTACCTACGTACAACTTGTTAAAACAATAAATCTATTGTCACAAAAGTACTGTTATTAAGCTTTTCAATTTTGTGAATTAGAATCAAAACCCTCTTTGTTTTCGGGTGTATGATTGACATACATTTTGTTGTCACAGAATGGTTCATTGTATTTGATTCAGTTAGTATGCTAATTAAGTTGAATAGCATCAGTTACGGACAATTGCACTTGGTAACGGAATATCTGTCGTATATTTACTTCCAAATCCTTTCCAACAGTTAATTTTTTTGAATGATGAGCAGTATTTCCCTGTTCTTCTCTCTCTGTATCTCAGTATCTTCTCTGTCTATCGTCAAGTGCAAATTAAAATGAATGTCTTAATTAAGTTACTTGCAAACTGTTGCTACGGTGGATGGTGACTTCATTTTCAATTTTGCGATATTCTATTCTTTCTTCTACTCTTTTATTACGTCTACATAAAAGAAAGCTAAAATAAGCCTTATTTGTTTACACAAACTCCCACGGGTGTGTCTCGGTGACACACAATGATGCAACCTGGTAGATTGGCGGTCACGTCACTAAGTTTACTGTTAGGACTAAATTACGTTTTTATACCGGCGAACTTTTTGCGTAAAACTCCGCATTCAAGTCGTGTTTGATCGTGACTGGTGTCAGAATATGTTCGGTTCTTTTCTTGTGCTTGTGAGTCATTGTAAAGTAGCTAGTTTTAGTTCTGCATGGGGTGATGTTCTAAGAATACATGAAGCTGTGTCACCGTCGTTGTAGTCAGTGGCACCTAACAAAATATTGGCTCTAGGAAATTCGTTAGGGTTTTATTCTAGGATTTGAATGAGTCAAAGGAACAGATGTAGAAGTGGGATATTTTAGTAGAATCGATGCAGAGGTGTTCATGTTGCAAACGATATTGAACTCTGTTCTGCGGTTGACACAACTGCGAATTTTAAAGACTTCTCTCCAAAAATTTATACCATGACCATTAAAGATTTCGCTAAAACGTTGGCAAACTTTAATTACTTTTTCTCAATTGAAAGCAACATTAACACCTTGCTTTCGGTACTTCAACACGAAACACATTACCCTCCTTTTACGTCAAAGTGGAGTAACAACAAACGATAGTAAGATAGAGAGTTTGCGTGCTCACTGACAATTGATACGAATCGCGTGCTGCGAAATATAAAATAGTATGGAGACAACTGTATGTGCTATCGACCCTGATCGTAAGGGGACGGTGAGCGTAGTATGTGCGTAATTTATACTACGACATCCAGTCACCCCTTTGGCTATGAAACACGAACGAATTAAGGTGGTGCAGTTAAAGGTAGCTGTGATTTATTTAGGGGACGGCCGTACACAAATGTATTGTAAATTATATAATTATTACAAGCTAATTGTACCCGGTGGGATTTCCTACCAGTAAAAATTACAAACTTCCCTACAAACAGGGAAAGAATTTTCAAAAATCTTTCCTTGTGGAACTCCTGAGGAATACCCTTGTGCAGCACCTAGGTCTAGAAGCATGAATTGACAGAGAAAGATATTCTTCTAGCGTTCTTCTTCTTTCTTCATGCGTTGTCTGTCAGTGAACTAAGATTTTTTATTAACTCGAAGATTAACTAACTGCCAATAAACAAGTTTATGCTATTGCCGAAGTCGATTTTAAATTGCCTTGATCAACTATCAGTAATTGTAGTACTGAGTAGGCGTCGAGTCTGTATGCATTTCCGTTCCACGGAGATACAGTTTCTACATCCTTGTATAAATGGAAAGTTGCGTATACTTTTGCCTCCATGAAGGTTTTATTCAAAACAAGAGATAAGCATTGCTATCGTAATTAATATCGAAAGCAGTAAACGCTTAAAGATCATTAAATTGAAGGAGCGAGAATCAGCACGTTTTGAAAAAAACGTTCCTTTCTTATTTTTCTCCAATTTCACGAGCTCCAATTCTAATTATTAAGAAATATTATCTTAATAGACCCTCATTAATATCGTTTAAAAGGCGAACTTAATATTTCGGATCCATCATTTTCCTCCTCCTAATTTTGAGAGCGCGAAGTAATTAAGACTCCATTTTTTTAGCTCACTTTAATTAAAGCTGTGTCAACGAGCGAAGTTCTTTAAGCTAGTGCAAACTTACCCTCTTATTAAATGTTGACCTAGATTTGGCTGTTCTTCAAAGGCGCATATTTGAATCCAGGTAAATGCGAATGAAGGTACTCTTGAACCAAAAGCAATTAAAATTGAAGCGAAAGCGGTTTCGTCCGGAGTTTTGCTTGAGTCCTTTTACTTGGTTTCGTGTAAATATTGAATCGGCGTCTTAACTTTAATCAGTGTTTCCTTTAGATGTTGCTTAAGGCTTATACAGGGTGGAAGGGTTTTCCATCGGTATTTTTTTTTTAAATCTGCTGTTTCCTACAAAAACTGCAATACCTACACGGTCAAAATCTATGGAAAAACTTGATGTTTGTTTTTTTTGTTTAGCCTATTCTGTCCCAAAGGTGCTGGGCAAAGGCCTCCCCACTTCCTTTCCAAGCGTTTGTGTTAGGTTTTTTTTAAATTACAGCTGAAAATTTTCTATATCCCCACATAGAAACAACGGTTCGGAATGATGCACTGCGTACGGGGTAACCATTTGTCCGTTGATGTCACTTCCACTCTGTATACATTTTTTAAAATATCAGCTGTAACATACATTTTGACCGTGTTGGTATTGTAGGAAACAGCTGATTTTTTTTAATAACCGACGAAAAATGTCTATGTGGGGGCCTCAGAATGATGTACTGAATTCGTGGTAACAGTTTTCGCCTCGGTGTCCCTTCCACCCCGTATGTATCACACGCTACTTCATCGTCTGGCATAAACTTCGATCACATCTTTAAGCATTTGTTTCGTTGAACTACTGAAACTGTATCTTTGTAGTTACACTATGGTTTTTTTCTGGCTCAGGTCTCCATTCTCGTACCCTCAATCCTGAAAAATGCTAAGCAATTAAGGCGCCATTTTTTCAGGTCTACCATTAATTAAACTCGGTATTCTTTGCCTAGCCGTGCAAATTGCTTTACATATACCCTCACATGCTGACCTACATACGTCAAATACTTTCTATAGACCTTGGCTTAGCGTCAAAGGTTTAATTTTGAAGTGTCTTTGACAAGAATCCTTATAAGGGAGGATGAAGTTTAAGTAGCGGAGACATTAGATTATATACCTTCGTGGAATATATTTTGGTATCTGGTGTAAGGACGCAACCACTCTGGTCACCTTATTGCTTAGAAATTGGTAGATATGTTAAAATGTTATGTCAAGTAAAAATCACATTAGCTTTGGTCTTTGCTTGTCTTTTTTATTAGTCCGTACCAAACCACGCTCATGAATGTCAAAGGCCTTAGACAAATCCAAAACACAATTATTGAAAGAATAAATCACAAATACAGTCAAATCCAACATGAAATCAAATTACAAAGAAAATTCTCACACACAAGCTAATATGTAATCTTTTGTAATTACTAGTTTTACTAAACGCAATCTTAAATCAAAATGAATCATCGCATGTTTCTCTACTAGTTCAACTTCAAAATTAATAGATGTAGTATTTCTGCACTGTCAAACACTAATTTGATTGATCACCTGCTAACCTAACGTTGTGTTAATGAAGAAAATCTCGTAAAGATCTTTCAGGTGTTTCTAACATAGAACAGATCGCTGGGTGTGAATTTTATTTGTGTTAATAAACTGAGTTATTGATGAGGTGAGTTAGGAGGTTTCATAACACCGAAAAAATTGGTACGTTCATATTTCATTCGTTGAAGGTTCTTGTCAAGCCAACTTAAATAAAGACACAAGTAAACATGGATGGAGACAGAGAGAGAGGAAGACCTGGGACAAGATGGACAGACATAGCTGACGTGTCTTAGGAGTGATATAAAAGGGAGTGAATGAAAGAGTGACCGGGGAGAATAGCAGAACAGAATGCGTTGCACTAGCCCCAAGTAACGTGGAGAAAGGGAAGGGCCATTATAATTATAATGTAGTTGTCGAACATAATGAAGCATTAATATCTCAATGTGCTATGTTTATATCTACAGTGGAAAGAACCAACAACGATTCCATCTTCTTGTTTACCAATTTGACTTAGTATTACGTTTTCTTGTTTGCTATTCTAGCTCATTCATTTACGAATACCGCTGTGTTAGAGCTAATAGCGCCTAAAATACTCGTTGATTTGTTATGTTGATAACGTTTAAGGTCAATGTGTTCTCGTATATAAAAATAAATAATTCATCGGGGATTAGTCCTGACCTCAGCCAAGGTTTCTACGCGTTGATACTTCAAAGTTAACATTGTTAAGGTTAGCCTGTTTAGACAAAGGCGATTAGGTACCAAGTCATTTTATTTTTAATAGTGGACGAATTCGTAGCATCTTCAGGCACGTCGATTAAGAACTACATATTTCCAAGTATTTTGTTTTACCGTTCTGAACTTTTTTCATTCTTAACATTGGTACGAGGTTTATCTTTCCCTAAATCTTGGTCACGTTTTTCAACTCCAACATTCTCCAGATGAGGAATTTGACCTTCCTTACATCTAAGACTTTAAAACCGAATACCAGCGTTTTAAAAAAAACGTTCCAGAAGGAATGATAAAAAATAACGTCAAATTATTTACACGGGAACAAACACTGTCGAAATAACCAATCACGACAAGCTTATTAATATTTCATAAGTTCACATGTGAATCTTTCCGTATAAGTACGTATTATTGCTTGTTAACAAACAAGTAAAATGACCGAATGAATAAAATATAACAACCATGTACAGTAGCACTGCTTGTTTCCTCTCGTAATAACCGGTGTCCCTAGGGTCTCCGTCGATCGCTCGGGATGTTATTCCGTGTTCTACGTCAATGGAATCTTTAATATTTACGTGTTCTTTAGTTTCTTGTGTTGGGATTTTACAAAGAAATGAGGTGTGTTTTTATTTGATGTAGGGAGGAATTTTCGATGTATTCAAAAGCACGACTTTATCTTTCTTATAGCATTTCCACCAGAGATGAGCAAGGATGCGTAGCCAGGGATGTGTGTGGAACTAATCAATCACATAGCTAGAATATCTCAAACTGTGAAAAAGAAGCGACATTATTGATTATTTTTACATACATCCCACGCTATGCATCCTCGCTCATCTCTGATGGAAACGCAGCCTTATGAGTCGCCACTTCATCTAAGTGGCGCTGGCGTTTTCCTGGACCTTAGAGACAGGGCAATAAATAATCAGTATCATTTTATTCAAATTTTAAATCTCTATGAGACACATTTATCATTTTATCTATGAATCAAGTTTTTCCCAAATGATTAATTTACTGCAGTATAGCAGTTTTTGTGCAGTACTTCGCGCCATGCAGTGACTGTACCTAAGTCATGGTGATAAAGAGACACCCAGGGTGGGTAAAACGTCATCTGATTGGTATCAGTATGTTGGTTATGTCTGGTATCGCGTTTACACAATGCCCTTAGCCATTTTTCGCGTGTTACCTTACAATGATATTGTGTGACACTGGTCAACGTAACCTTAAATCGAACGCCCTTCTTACACGCAATGTTGTCAGCGTTGTCAGTTATGAAACGCTCATGTGAACACACCATAGCTTTGACAGCTTAATAAATATTAATGTTTGGCACAAAACAAATTGTTTACGTTATAGTTTGGGGCTTAGTTATAATTTCACTAGTCATAACAGAATTTGAATTGTTAAGTTTTTGTTATGCTTTTGTAGACGTTATTATTTTGGCTGAATGTTTAGTGATTACAAACTTTGTTGTTACCCAAGAATTGAACAATGAAACCTTCACATTTCTTCAATCCTTTGTTTGAACATCGACACAGCAGAACTGTTTTGAACAAATATACATACACAGTTGTACCAACATAGCGAACGGAGGTGCCAAGTTAATATTTAACGTTCAATAAAAACTCGTGAACTATCGTTTAAAGTTAATTTGCAATGCTAATCCTCGAGGCACGTCGTTAAGAAGACATAGTGTGGCGATAAGTGTATTGATGCATCGTCGGTTAGTTTTAATTAAGATCGCAATACTTGTGAGAAATTATCGAGGAGAGCCTTTTAAATTAAGGGCAAGCGATTTAAATTAAAACGATATTGATTCAGTAAATCCTTTTGTAAACTAGATGGAGGAAAACATAATATTCATATTCAAACATAACTGGTGAAATTTGGGTGTGCTAAGATAACCACCTCTGCCCACCAGAGGAATAAAGGAAAAATAATATTATTACCTTTAAAAAAATAGGCAGCCGTGTTAAAAGGCCCATAACAAAATACAACGTTACAAAAGTCAATGCTGCTAGCATAGCAAAAACCGAGCAAAATAAACCAGGGATCCAGTTGCTACCCATACCCAAGCCAGATTTCTACACCACACAATTTATTTGACCGCGGGATCAATGCTATTCAAAGGTCACAGGGGACATAGCAACGAGAAATTTTATAACCAAACCAGCGGAAAGCGAATCAAGAGACGGACTCCGAACGACCTGTCCTGAATGTAACACAGTTACAAGAGTCCCTCAGGAGCGATTGAAGCGAACATATTTTACACAAGCTCCTTTAAAACCTTCAAGACTTATTTGAATAGCAAGGGATTATCGCTCTTATTGTGATTTAAAGTTGTTTGTTGTGGAGGCTATTTCGTTTGAAAGCAGGACTTGAAAAGGGCAATCAAATAGAGAATTGTGTGCTTTAAATTTTAAAATGCTGGTCCGTAACTATAGGTTGGAAATAGAATAGATCTGATAGAAAATTCAACGCGTGTGTTTGTAATTAACTACATAGTTGATGGATAGTTGGATTTTAATGAAAAACTATTAAATAACAGAGTGTCTTATCTGTACATGAATCTAACCTATGATTATGTATATCGCACTATGCCGTGTAATTTGTTGTACTGAATTTTAGAAACACCACTTACCTAACACAATTAGAGGAATTTATAATAATGGGTGGTGTCGTGAGTATAACAATAGGTATTTATGCGTATGTTTGGTGTAAAGATACTTAAATTATGTTTATGCAGTCTTGAAAAGACCTTTATGATAAACAGCAAACAAACCCAGTCTTAACTGGGTTTGTGAATTGTAATAAAAGATTCATAGTATCAATTTTATGCACGGTGTAAAATTACTCCGAGAACTCCGAAAACAGACGACGAATTTCTAAACTGGGAAGTCTAGAACCACGTATTGTATCCATGGTAACAATGTTTGCGTCGATGTATAAATACCGTGTATAAAACGGAAAAATAATAGGAAAGCAACGGAGTAAGACAAGGGGAAAAGAGGCGACAGCTCCAGAAGGTACCGGTGCATTAGGGGCTGGGAGACTTAGGATAAAAACAACATCAAAGATATTAAGGGAATCAAAGAAGTGAAGTAGCAAACAGTTATAATACAGGACGAAAGATCCAAGAAGCTTCAATAATATCAAAAATTTTAATCATAATTGAAGATCACACCGATTACAAACTTACGGGGTACCTTTATCACTTACCCAAGTCAAAGTGATATTACAACATGTTACCAAGCACAAAATGGACTGGCATTTGAGCTCCGTCCTAAAATTCACGAGTTACACAAAACGTAGGCGCACTAATACGTAAACTTTAATCCATAAATACTGTTTGACGGTGGAAACAGTCACAACTTTAGGGTTTAATATGCATTAATTAGAACCAGGGACTGGCAGGCATTCGTATATACGGTATATACCCTAAAGTAGGTACATATTGTTACTTATAAAGGTCACGGTCGTTGTTGTAGCCCGGTGGACAGTGGCCAGCTATACATATTGTAAAGAGTTGACAGCTAAAAGCTTTATCTGTGGTCTGGTGGCACGAAACGCTTTAGTTTACCGCAACGAAGGTTTTTTTTCCTTGTATGTGTGTTTTGTTTTAACATTTTGTGAACTATGTGTATAAGGGCTTTTACCACAGCTCTTTATAGAAAGAGATGGAGCTATACGTCCTGCATAGCTTTATCTTCTTCACTGAATTAAAATTAAAGTTATCTTCCTTCGGTTGTGCCATATAACATGGGGTCGGCCAACGCGTTTTTTCCTTTCATTCTCATCGTCAGCCGTCATGCTATCATGTACTTCTTTTCCTTTCATATCAATCCTCACAGTATCCATCCATCTTTTCTTTAGCCTTGCTCTACCTCTTCATCTATCAACATTCTTATTTATCACACTTCAAACTAATACTACTCTTGGAGGTAGTGGTAGGTTCCTGGTCTGTAACTTACTTATCTATGGTAAAGTAGCACTGAAGCTTTTTGTTAACGGTAATTATTGCAAAACAACTAATGGTAAACGTGAACTGAAAAGGGCTAGTTAGAAGCCAGTACATCATAATGAAGCTTTACTAATCGTTGTCTGTGATACTGCCTGACCCTAATGACAGAGCCGAACTAATATCTTTGATACTTTTTATTTCTTTGGTTGCAGCAAGCACTCAAACCGGTGTCACAGTTGTGTCACTGTCTAAACGAAAGTCATTAACGATTTATGATTAATCGTCCAGCGAAAACATAACTTGTGAAACAACCGACACCTACGTTCAAAACGTAAGATATGGTAATATAGTGTAGGAACCAAACATTCGTGCGGTGACTAACCCAACTAACCACAGCCAAGGGATATCAGTACGACAAAGCACAAAAAAAAAAACAAACAAGAAGGTTTAACCAAAAACTGCAAACAAGTACAAGGTAAGTAAACTTTTACCTAACCAGATAACAATAGGTTGACATTGAGTCACAAGCAACAACAGACGTTATCGGAGGAAATCGTTAGTCCCACCCTTGAATTTTAAGGTATTATTCGCGAAAACAATTGTGTAATATGTGTCGGAAGGCTGGTGTTATTTAATCTGTGTGTCGGCTGGCCTTAGTTCTAAAACCCAGTTTCCATTGCAAGCGGAGCGGGTCCCGTATGGACTCCGTTCGACTAGCAATCAAAAATATACAGTAGCCACCACCGACAACGAGTAAAAGTAGGCAAATTATTGCGAAAGAAAATTTTAGAAATGATCACAAATTAAATCCTCTCTTACGTATGTATGTAAACCTATTTCAGCTTTACTTCGTTTTGCTCGGTTATTTCTCTACCATTACCCTTTTGCAGTGGAAACAGGACTAAAATGCCCACTAAAACGGTGAAGAGCGGAGCAGTGCGTACAGTCATGAGCACAAATATTCATACACCGGACGAAATTCAAAAGCGATTTTCTCGTAAAATAACGTTTGCATTTTTGAAATAAGACCTATTTTAGAACAGTATGAGTTCCTAAATGTTCTATGTTCGTAACGACATAAAATTACAATCAATAGAATAGGAGTGTACCATTTTGAAAAGTTGCTGAGTGTATACAGAATAATGCTCCTGACTGTACGTGTACAAGATTCAACCAATCACACGCGAAGTGGAGTCCAACCAACGTGATTGGTCTATTCCAGCCGGCTCTTTTTTCTACCATCAACGGGCTTTGTCGACGGAAGGAACAAAATGACAATCAAAAAAAGAAATCAGTCATTTTGTCGATTTTTCCGTCAACAAAACCTGTTTCTACGGTGGTCATACTACGCGTGCAGAGCGGAGGTGAGCTCACTCCACTCGTCTCCGCTTTGGTGTAGGCCGAGCCTAAGATTAAGAAGTTTGTGTGACCTAGTTAGAAAAGGATAATATTATACTGCGGTTACTGAAGCGAGCATTGGCACCGTGTGTAATGTTTCTATGCTCATTGATCTAGTTGCCAAGTCTGAACATTATAGGCATGCCCCAAATTTGGAAAAGACAGAAGCAGATACTACCATAAACCCAAGGTTAAACAGAGAAGTGCTTCAGTCAAAGGCAGATGTGACAACAGACGAAATATGCCGCAAAACTCACAGAATTACAAAAGAATTTTAAAACGATCCTCAAAAGAAAAGAGACACTAAACGCTCAACATTAACATAACAATTTAATAACAGAAACCGTTTAAACCAAATGGAGCATCCAATTTGACATTTTTTGTACGTTTATTTCCGAACGTTTCCAAATGAGAAGATTTGCACAATATCGTCGTTTTTGGACGACTTATTCAGTCAGCGCTATTAATGTCATTGACACGGCGAAATGAATGAGCAGTGCGTTGAACTGGGTGCGTAGGAGTTCGAAATTAACGTGTGCACGGATTTGTTAGCAAAATTAGTTCCCTATTTAAATTAGTACGGTTATGTCAATGAATGTTAGTTCATAGTAGGAAATGTTGTCAATTTAGTAGTCGATGCGGGCTATGTTCCACTTTGTAGTACTTTGCACTATTTACACGATTAGCTTAGTTGCCATACAAAACACGTTGGTGAAACCTGTTTTGAGAAAGAATACAAATGTTAACATACTAACATGGTGATTGTTGATACTGCGCATTTTATTGTTGTATAGAATGCGTCATTTTGCGGCAAAGGTAAGGTCTCTTGGAGAATGTCAAATTAAAATGGAAGAAATTTTTTTTTCATTAACAATGAGTAATCAATTGGAGGTCATTGGCATCTCAGGAATACTAAGGCTTCTTTGTTTTGAACATATGAAGGAAAGAACAAGAAAAAGGGATTGAACGGAAAGTTTACGACGAAAAAGAATAGAAAAAAAAAATATTGCAGAAATCCTAAGTATCAAAGCCAGAAAATCCGATACAACCACAATCAACCAAGTATGTAATAGACTCAATGCGCAGTCACTCAATCAACGCAAAAAGCATTTACGTCACTAATACGCTTTCAGCGAATCAGTGATAAACCTAACTACAAAAGCGAAGCGCTTTACAGCGATAAGCTTTACAGAATTGTCTATAACATAATCGGTATAATGTACGAGCTATTGTTCGAAGCTTACATATAAGTAAATAAAGGCAGTTAATCAATTTAATCTTTGTATTGTTAACAATGGCAATATGGGACGAAAATTGGTAAGCTTGCCTAGAATTTAAAGGATATTTTCAGTTAGGAGGGTTTATAGTACCCGAGCCAGAGGGATCAAGAGGTTGAATAATCAGCATATACAGGAGGGACAACGACTCACAAATTGTTACCACGTAATCAGTACATCATTCTATGTGGAGCTCAGAATGATGTACTGAATACGTGGTAACCCTTTACATATTGTGTGCATGAGTATATAATGACAATTGATTTTCGTGAATTTGTTCGCACCCCAAATGCACAGCTCAAATTTGAGCTTTACTTAGGTCTAAGATTTTTATAATTTCGTATTTTTTTTTATTCCTCTCCTCTCAGAATTTTCACAAGTGCGATTCTTGAATAGATGGGCAGAATCACATAAATCATTATCTATGTATGTAGGATCTGGGCGTGCAGATATTTACTAACAAACAATCATTTCTATTATGTATAAGTTACGAAACATTTTATTCATTCATACCTACATCTGGTGCATGCAATCGAATCTACATAGAGTCGTGCATTTTCTTTTCAGTTTCTTAATTAAACTAGGTACCGTACATTAGAATATGCATTAGCTTAACCATGTTAATATTCAACATACATAGACAAAACTCCTGCATACCATTGCGCAGTTTTCTTAGCATTAAAACTGCGCAATATGAAGGTCAAAGAAAACGTATATCTATTACATAAATTCCATTGAATCTACGATAAAAATTCATGTCATGCCACTATTGCGTTTGAAAAGAAACAATCATTCAATATCAGTATTGCACTATAGACTATGAAATAAAGAACACAATGCGACTTAAAAAGCAATCAATTTGTTATAACTTGTATTTATAACATAACAAACAGTTTTGAACGAAACCAAACAAAATCTCGCATATAATCCGTTTTTGCCGAACCGATTTCTGTATCATCCAGTTCAAACATAACAAGATTAAAAATATATAAGGGCTCTGACCAATAACTCAGACAACAAACAAAGATAATAATAGCAAATAAAAAAGCAATTTTACCGAACAAGGGCTTTAATTATTGAATAAATCAATTCAGGTCATCCCATCGGTCACAATACATTTTAATAAAGAATCAGTAATGGGAGTTGTCAACTTCCAATACTGATTATGATTATAAAATGTAAATTGAATCAAAGCAAGTCAAATTAAAGGAGATCTGACTGCATTTTTCTATCTATTGGCCTTTCTAGATCTCTTAAATGTACGCAAAAACCGGTCTACCCTTTATAGCAGAACTTTTTATGTCATAATATTATTTTGCATAACAGCGGATAGCACTCATTTATCATATATTCAAAACTCATAATTTTATAAGTCAGAATCATCTTTAGGCATACATTTCATATCCATAAGAATTGAATAGTAGAACCATTACATCGCAGAAAGTTCCCAGAGGGAATCCCTCAAAAACTACATAATATATGAACAGTTTCTTCTTCATCAATATTACGACTCTCAAATCAATTTCTTAACGAGGAACGACTACCGGGTGTCTCTTAAATTTTTATTTGCAAAACTTTTACAGCAAAGCTAAGATTTCAATAACCAGCCTCGCTTGGACATGAAAACTTTCCAGATAAATAATTTTAAAACTATCAGGATCCGCAACTAACTTCATTAAACTACTTTTAAGTAGGGAGTTAAAGTAGTTAACAAACTTCGTGAAAATACTTTTAAAGTAGCATCAGTAAGTTTGTGGTTCAGTAGCCGCTTTTACATTGTAAGAAATACTGTCAGTGCTGAGGATTTAGATGACTCTGAAGTGACTGTGCTAGATGAAACAGTTCACATAATATCTGGTTTCGGAGTTGCGTGGGTGTAGATACAACTACAGTTAAGTGCTGTTAGAGATAGAATTTCTTTTAGTGAAAAGGTAAGGATACTGATACAGACTAAGCCTAAGCTGGCTATGTAAAGGATATCAGCATCTGCCTAACCAGTTCCCAACTATGTTGGGGTCGGCTTCCAGTCTAACCGGATGCAGCTAAATACCAGTATTTTACATAGAACGACTGCCTATCTGACCTCCACAACCCAGTTAGTACTGGGTAATGCGATCCCCTTGGTAAGATTGGTTGTCAGACTTTTTGGGTGACTGACTACCTGTAACGACTGTCAAAGATCTACAAATGACAGCCGGGACCAACGGCTTAACGTGCTTTCCAAGGCATGGAGTAAACTCGGTATGTAATGGGTGGTCACCCATCCACAGACCAACCTAGGCAAGCACGGCTTAACCTAAAGATCGACCCGAGCGGCTGTTATTATTTAGCCACGAGCTCCTCTGCGATGTAAAGGATACTAGGGATAAAAAGAGAGTGGTAGAAACAAAAATTAAGTTAATTACTTTTCATGATGATTGAAAATCAAATCTTAAACTAACTCCTTCGGTTTACTTGTATGTTCGTCTTCCCAACTGCTCCGTCCGTGAATATTACAAATACCTAGTATTGCAACAAAAACTCAAAGCACATCGTGTACATCTGTATAACGTATGTATTGTTGGCAATGACACAGTCTGAATACTAGGCTAACACGACATGAACGATTGTCGCCGCTTTTTCTTTTACACTATAGAGGTCGCGGGAGACGTGATGTGCTGCCGGGAATCCATTATCTTGTAAGGTCAATGCTCCGAGACGATTCTGAACTCCTGATTCATATAATTGCAGGTTTGTTCGTGTTTTTTCCTTAATATTTCGTCAACATTTATGAGAGGTTTCGCCCTGTTGCATTTAAGTTCAGGCCAGTTGAGTAATTCTTCAATATTTTAAAATATTAGCTTCCCTTTCCTATTCGGTCAAGCTTGGTAATACTGGTTCAATGGTGTAGATATGAGGAAAAGTAACGGACGCGCACCACACAGACGGACGGATGAAGCCATATACTGAGCTACTTGTTCGGTATATATTGCGATAATACATGGTAGGCAGGAAGCTATAATTTCAAGTATCGATTCCATACCGATTTCTTATCTTTACACTCGATTTCCAATCTTCATAAGAAGGTCTGAGGTTGCGATTGAACAATCTTTAAGAATTTGTCATAAAGGCTGGTGTAATTTTACGTTACTTTTTATGTCTACGTAACAATGACACAGTAAGTGAGAGAGAAACAAAACGCCATAGGGCCTACACCAAGAGGCAGACTATTAGCGACAACGATAATGGAGTCAAAATGAGCTGAATTGACATAAATTAGATACTGAAAAGCTTGTGTGTTATCCCGTTTTTGTTGTAGAAATAAAAAACCCTGGAAGCGAGTGCCGCTTGTCTAGGCTCTCAGATGATGACGATAATAAAGACAGCAAAGGAATTGATTCGATTTTACATCTAATTCGTATCAGTTATCATAGTACACAGTAAGACAAAGGCGCCAATAATGCTATACGGACGGAAACATGTATTAAATCGATAGCCGAAAGCTATTCTTCGATTGTGAACGAAATTACCGTTTACCGCCTACATCTAGTCCTGACGCCTACGATTCTCTACTACGGTTCTATATTTGGGTAATTGGCAATTCCGCTCCAAATACTGTTACGACTTACATCCCCAAATACTCATTTCCATGGTAATTTGAAGGACACCTTTTTTAACGAAATGAGATGTTCCGAAATTGCCGTCCTCTCGATCTAGGCTTTTCACCGCAGCAACAAGATCATTTTAAAAACCATTAGGACATCTCTTAATAAGTCAACAGATTAAATGCAGAAGTACCGTATATTTGGACAGGATCCCAGAAAATACCGCTACATTTTTGGTTTTAATTTAAGGTTTTCGGCAACATCCACGTAATGTCACACTGTGGTTTCCTGAATTTTGGATCGTATTTCTTCTGCACAAAAGCGATTTTCTTTTGATGTGGTTATTCATTAATCTTGGAAATGGTATCAGAGGCATAAAAAATGTCTTTTCGTAAGAGCCGAAAAACCATCAAGAACTGGAAGTGTTTAAAGGAATTTCGGCATATATTGGAACTCCGTTTCTTATACATATAAAATTTTGAACGCCTTATACAGTAAATGTACGGTACCTATGAATTTCCGCTGTCTATTTTCTGTCTCCATGAGGAAAACCTCATGTCACTAATTAATTCAAAACGTGCGTCAAGCTCTGTCAAGTACTAGCTTAGTTTATGTCACATGTTTGAGAAGATAATCCTTTCCACACAGTTATTGTAGCTTATGACATAATTCATTAGTAAAAGCCAGCAAATAACTACCCCAGAGTATAGAACATAATTTTCTATCAATAGTCATAACGAAAATGCTGAAGGCAATATAATTACCACAAGTAATGTAGAAGTATTAGACCAAAAATACATTGTTTTTATATGTGACGTTTCAAAGAATAATATCGGAAAACCTTTTATCTAACTAGCTAGACTAGAAGCACTAGTTGAATTAGATCAAATTGTGTCTCAAGGTTGCAAACAGGTGTTCAATTAATACTTAGATCAGGTATTAGAAGTCTATTGTTGATTAGCGTCTAGACTTTAGAACCAGAAGCCACGATGATTTTGGTAATGAAATTAGTGCTAATTTGGCTAGATATGACTGCCTCGTTTGTTTATTGGTCGCAAGCGCGACTGCTGGGCATGAGTTCGATATTTCGGTTCTCTTCCCAGGGCAAAGTGTTCTTGGATTTTTTCCATCAGGAATTTCTCAATAGCAACCACGGAGTCTGTTGATGGCAATAGGTTCGCCCCCTATTACATGGGACTTAAACATAACTGGCGAAATGTGGGTGTACTAGTAGATACACCTTTGGCGATTACAGGCGTGATGTTATGATATGTTATGGGGATACCGTCATTTGCCTTTTTGAAGATGGATAGAGCTTTAATGACGGTTGGGTTTTCTTTCAGAATTCTGAGTGCCAAAAGGATTCATGAACCAGAAAACGAATAAAAGGGGCTCCTTTCAAAAACACCTCAGTTCTATTACTGCGGACTCTCGAAAAGGAAAATCACACAGCAAACACGGGTACATTTATCCAAGTTCTGTTTTTAAAGGTCTGAGAAAAAATACATTAAAACAAAGAGTACAATTCTTTAAGTGATATTGAAGTTAAGGCATTACAAAAAGATAATTTCTTTTAAATGTTTATATTTACGTAGTGGAACGGCCTTTGGATTTAAGAAATCTGTATCGATTAGAATGTAAGTGAACGGAGAGAGATTCAAGATACAAAAAAAACATTGGTTTGCCTTTGTTAGTCGGACGTGAAGATTGGAATTGTTTTTTTTTCTATTGAGAAAGAAAACGAAACATTCATTCAACAATATAGAGCATTTTTTCGTTGCGAAAACTTTTATCCTTAAATAAGAGGATCTCGGGATTACAGAATACGGTTGATTTGAGAAAAGTAAGGAACGTCGTGGAAGAAACAACAGGTCGTGAGTCGTGACGCAGATTAAGGATGAGCACATACATTAAGCAAAAGCCCGAGAAATCAGTGATTCATTCGGAAATACTCAAGCAAATTGCCTTGAGGAAGTCCAATTAGATGAACTTTACTTTAACATAAACGAAAAGCTAAAATAAAATGATGCTATCGATTAATTAGATATAATCTACTATCACAAAGCCATCGAAATTACTGTACGTGATAATAATGACATAAGACACAAACAAATTACGCCTCACAATAATCTACGTGCTCAATGAATTATGACAACGTTTCCACAATATCTTACAAATTCTTGCGCTATAACTTCCGACTTAGAACATCATAAACACAGGTATCTAAAGGGGCATAAAGTTCACATTCACCACGGCAAGGTAGCGTGCCCTTTGCTAGAGAAGGGTTCGATTTGAATGCTAAGAAGTTATTCAAGTTTTTTCTCTCCCTTCCAAAGTGCCCACGCTTCTCGGAACATCCCTTTCGGTAAGGTCGACGAACGAATAGTCTCACGTTTTTTTGTTCATGTTTTAATATCTCCCGAGGCCGAAATAGAGGAATAATAAAAACAGGAATTTAATATAAGAAGATATCTAGACGATTTGGATGGTGGCCTTCAAGGATTTGATGTGGGTTTCGCGGATATGGCTTTCGGTATTTAGTCCTGTTTTTTTGGACGCTGGCCGTAAGCATCGGACTTATAAAATCTAGTGGCATTGTGTAAAATAAGCCTCCTTTTATAAAATAGGCCTTCTTATTAGTTTTTAATTACAAAATCACGTAAACTACAATAAGTTCTATTTTAAAAGTAGCCGCTACTACAAAAAATACCGCAATAATAATTACCTTTCAACTTTTACGTGAAAAGCCAATTATGTCGACACGCGATTCAGTCAAATCCAATTCACTAATATTGTAATCATTCACACAACACAAAACTCAATCCATATTTTCTAATACCGCGTAGAGATGTGAAAAGTACAGCGGCACTAATCACACGTCCGTTCGGTTTGCGCGCCAAACCGCGACTGGCAGGCTGTGCTCCCAGCAGGTCCGCCGGCGACAAGCCTTCACCAACGAACCGCGTCTATTTGCCATAGATTATGATAATCCGCATGCATTGCTAATTTATTACATGCAGCAACTCCAATGCGCTTTACGGAAACGGTAATGTATTATGCATAAAATTAAATCGTTAATTTATTCAATGCAGAAAACAAAAATGTAATGGGTCTGCCGATTGGTTAACACTTTAATGACAATGAGGAAGAACTAGTTTCACGGGGACTTGAAATTATCGTTTTATCTAGATGACATAATAGTTTCCATAGAACAATGGGGCACGCCCGTTAACGACTTCTATCTTAGAAAATCTTTTAACAATAGCGTATTAAAGCTTAGATCTCGGCACGAATGAATAGTTAAGAAGAAGCAATTAGTAAGGATTTCCCATAACAAGAATCTCATTGAATACGGAAACTGGGTTTGAGTTCGACAATATTTTGCACAATGCCATTTCAACCAAAACGAAATTGGACGGTCATTAGAAACTTAAAACTCTGCAATAGAAATAAAATATCAAGTTGCGTGGTTGTCTGTATTTCTGTAGGAACCGTATCGTGTTCGAACACTAGAGTAAAAGTGTTTTGGCGCTAACTCTATGCGGTGTCCCTGACCCGGTTGTAGAGCCTTCGTGTTTTATGTGCGCCTAGTACTTGACTATGCGGACTGAACCTGAATGATATTATGAATAAGGCATACCCGGGGAAAGTCATTATTATGAGAAATGGGTACAATATGTAAGAAGGCTATAATTTTGCCTGTCCGTAAAGATAGACCCGCAATGATTAACCCAAAGATCAAAACAGACAGTAACCAATAATTTAGACAAAGAGTACAGTAATTTGGTCAGAGAAGAAGAAAATAATATTGTCCATGTTTCTCAATTAAATTTTTTTGTATGTCAATGTTTGATTGATTTTGGCAGATTATTCCGTGGGAGATTTTCTCCTCCACGACGAACCATAAATATTTACCATAATTCATGTAATGGATGAACATGAAACCGACTAAGTAACGTTACCTATAGATTTGAGTATGACGTCAAAGGTACCTAATCCGCTCGCCCACTGTCAAGTTCTAAAGCCGAGGCTGTAAACACAAGCGAAGCGATTACGGAATCGCTGACACTGAGAGAACTGTGTTTCATCCCTGATGACAACCTTTGTGGATTTGCTTCATGAATGAGCATTAGTAGAATTGCTATGTCATCGTCTGGTTATAACTTCAGACGCAATGCGACTTGGAGTACCGGTCAGCGTGAACCCTAGAGGACGATGACTGGCAGTAAGCGCATACCATCGTTGTTGCGGTAAGGCTTGTCCTGCGGTCACTTACCTGTTCATCCAATGCTGATGCTACGCGAGCTTTGCCTGTAGGTACACTTTTATTTACGGACGGTGTGTGTTCCATATTAGAACTGAAGGCAAAAGAAATCGACATGAAGGCTCCTTACTCCTGTACGGCTGGTAAAGCGTTATATTAATTATTTACCTGTTTGTATTTACATTCGAAGGTTTCCACCATTATGACTGATCGACAAATCTATTCTAAATATATGTTGGGCGCTGCGGTTTTCCTTGAGGACAACCTGAATTCTAGAAGGTATATTTAAGTCACAATTTTCAGAGGAATTGCTTTCAAGTATAAATTGGTTCTGTATTTTAGCAAGTAGTTAATCCATTTCTCGCAACCTCATGGTAGACTAAACACCTGATTCTCGGTGAGTGCTTTTATCAATTTGAGCACATATAGTTTATTAGGTATACGAACACGGCATTCAGGCGGTTTCGAGTTGGTAACTTCATCAGTGTAATTCGAATAGGGAAAAGTTTAGTCCCCTCATCAGTTCGTCTCTCACATGACAAAGCTCTTGTAATTTTATGCGAGCTTGGTACTGAACTGTTCAGTATGGAATATGTAATTTCTTAAAGTTACTCCGCAATTTTGTTTTGGAACTGAATTTTCGCAGTATTAGTTCGTCGAAATACACATATGCAATGATGGTTATTTATTTGGCCTCTACAAATTCAAATAATTAATCTTTCTCTGCTATAATTAGACTATCAAATAAAAGTCAAAACAATCTATAGAATGTAAACATTGTTTATATCTTAGTTCCGCTCAAATGGCCCTCATAGATCGGTAGCTTCCAGTCTTCTACTACGATTAATTAAGCATTCGGCGATGCTCCAACGGACTCCTGAAACCGTTTGTTTATCGGAGCGGGCGAAAGTTATGTATGCCTGTCTTGTTTTTATACCTTCCTGGTACTCGCGGCCGTGTGGATGCTTGTGAGTTAACAGTACCCTCAATCATACTTCCGAAGATATTTATGCTATTTCTGATAACAATTCTTTAACTCTTAGGTAGATAGGTACTTGGAGTAACTGTTCCAGTGACTCAAGGTAATTAATTACCAACAAACATTATAAAACTAATCCATCAATCAGTATTTCGGAAATCCCGTAGTTGACCAGGACATGATTACACGATACAGGACAGGAAATATTTAATCAAACGTCCCGTGGTAGGAAGGCAGTACTTACTTATCGATAATGTTTCCTTAAAATCTTGTTAGAAACCTTTACCAAATTATTACCTTATTTATAAGTAAAAACGAGGTAAAAGCGACAAAAGAGCGGAAGAACAAAACACTGAGATCATTCAATTAAGTCAGCTTATCGTAATCCACCATCCAGACGATATCGTCGCACTGGCAGGGATAGAGTGGACCAGAACGGCCCAAGATAGGTATAAATGGAAACAGATGGAGGAGGCCTTCATCCAGAGATGGATGTCTAAGTAAGGTAAGTTTTTTTCAAATTGTAAATTATAGGAAATAAAAGCTATTTTTATTTTATTTTATTTCTTTTATTTTCGATCCACTGCTGGTTATAGACTTGCCTCAATCTGCGCAACAACACAATAACATTTTTATTGTTTTTTAACATGGCCAGCTCACTGCAACCCCAGTGTTTTAAAACACTAAGAGATGATGTGACCCACTGAGCAGAGGAATTCTGCCAAAATTCAAAGCTCTTCCTCTCAAAACTAAATTGATCATTGTCCTCTTACTGCAAGCAGTGCTTCCAGATTCACTGTAATTACAGTAGACTTACTGTATTTTAGACTTCTCTACTGTATACTGTACTGATAAAATACAGTGTATAAATATACTGTATTGAATTTACAATCATATTTTATCACATTTAATAAGTAAACACCACGTTTAGCCGACAACACTGTAATTTTACTTTTGGGATCTGGAAGCACTGACTGCAAGCCAACACCTAACAAAACTACTCCTCGAGCATATAAGACGACCTTGATACTATTTCTAAGGAAAACAACTCAAATTTTAGTCTCCGTTTAAAACCGGTATCGTGTACGATGCATAAAATCGTCCGTGCGTGATGATCAAACGTTTTGCATACATGAATATTTTGTCAGTCCGGTGAAAACCGCTCGTTACTTCTTCCAATAAAAATGAAACTACAGTTTTGCTTTGAAAAACTCTGTTGAATTTTAAGCTGGGATGTTTATTTTGGAATTTGTTTTTGCTGCAGCATTTGTTTTTATATTCAAAGCAGTGAAATGTTATTTTATTTAGGAAATCAGTTTTGTTAATGTTGTAATTAGATTTTACTGAATGTATCCTCTATTTTGGCAGGCACATGACAAGATGATTGATAAAAGACCATGTTTGTTTACAAAAACATTCTGCGATTCTCGTCAAGGTATTGACTGCTCGTTTCACATCATCAAAACATCGGCGCCCGTAATCCCTGAAAGGTAAGGCAGAGATGTACAACTAGTAGACCCCAAATTTCACCACCAGTATGGCTCTTATAATAGGGGCAAGCCTAATGCCACTAACCCGGCAGGAATCCAGATGTCCTGGCTACAAATGAGAAATCCTTGAGAGAAAACCACACTTACACATCACCTGACCTGGAAAATGAGCCTAAGGCCTTGGTCTGATTAGTGCTTGCGCGTCTTGGGACCACTAGACCCAGAGAGCCGATTTGATTGCAACTTTGTACAAAACCCTACATCAACCACATGTCAAAGCACTTCCTCCCTCACTTGGTAAACATGACAATTGACATCAGTTAATGTCTATTAGCGACCTATCTAAATTATTCAGACCCCAGTCCCCCGCGGATGGAACCCTGACACAGTTGGTACTGCGACACTGCGGAAACGACCTAGTTCTCACTATCATCCACGTGTACTAACTTTTCTAGAATATTCTTTCCGAATGTGCTGTTTTGAGGATATTGCTTGATGTATATTTTATTTTTATGTTGACTTTTCCAGGTTGTTTTGTTTAAACTGCCCTGGGGCGTTGGAGTATCTATACAAGGCTGGACGTGCTTTCAGCTTTGCTTATGAAAATATAATTAAGGCAGAGAACATTTTTTTTTTTGCTTTATTTGTAATTAGTAAGTTAACGTAAGTATATATTAAGTCACATTTACCGCATTGGTTAGCTGTAATGGTAGATGTAAGACGATTAATAAATAAATAAATACATTTTCATCAATTAAAAATTATGTTTGTAAATGGTTGGTACTCGAGTTCTAAGTGCATTAATGGGCAGTCGGAGAGAGATGTTGTGTTTCATAGATGCGTATAATATAAACGTAGGGACAACAACATGTGGACTTTTAATGATGGGTCAAATAAAACAAAAACTAGTGCTTGGTCTTTGTCCGTAAACTTCATCTTTACGAACTAGTTTCATTCAGCTGTCGCTATTAATAGTATTAATACTGCACTTGTGGTTAAAATAACGAGAAACAATTAACGAAGTTTATGTACTAGGAATAGAGAACTTGATCTACACGTGCCTGTATTTAAAAGAGATATCTCCGTTGTTAAGAAGTGTATAAAAACAGACAGCTGACATTGCACACATACTGGGCAATAACGAAAATGTAAACGCTGTTTTTTAATACAAGCATATCCGTTCTATAGGTTAAAATACTTGGTGTATAAAAATCTGTAAGAGAAAGATGCGCTGAACCGATTTGTTTCACGCAAATGTAAAAGCATGAAATCGATTAGATGCGAGCATTTCACGTGGCAACGCGAGTGAAAATATCGATCAGAAGTATCGAATACTGGCAACCTAGAATAACGTGTTCCACAGATCTAGAAAAAGAACAAGCTCATGCTAAAGCGAAAAATAAAAGGCAACTAAGTAAAAATATACAGGGTGGAAATGACACCAACGCGAAAACGGTTACCACGTATTCAGTACATCATTCTGCGCGGCCCACATAGAAATATTTTCATCGGTTATTTAAAAAAAACAAAAGTGCAATACCTACACCGTCAAAGTGTATGGAAAAGCTCTTTTTTTTTTTCAGTCGGTGTCCCTTCCACCCCGTATGGCAGATGTGAGTGGAAACTCCGGGAGGAGACGCCCTCGAAGGGCATGCACTGTCCTCGTTGGTTATGTTCTTCAGAAAGGTCTGGTGCGTAGCACTCGCAACCGGCGTGCGTATATGACCAGATGTATAAACTTGGACGAAGAAAAAGGAGTATGAAATGATCGTATCAGGTGCCGAATAAGGCTTGATTTTACGTATGTTTGTGTTGCTAGAGAAACAGTGTTGCCAGTTTTATCGATGTTTAAAAAATAAACTCTGGTTTACACTTTCCTCGATGGTTTAGGTAAACAATTCGAACGACAAGCTTCCGTATTTGAAAATATCGAACAAAAATACATGATTCACTGGCAGACTGCCTACGCAAAACACGGTCAAAAATCGGCCAGTATCAAAATAGTTTAGTTAATAAAATATCGATCACCTGGCGATGTGCCAAGAATTTAAGTGAAGAATCTATATCATCGAAATCAATCTACTACTGACAAGCAGTTTTCAATCAAACTTGGCAGCAGCAAGATATTTTAAATAGAATAGATATTTAACAAATAATCAAGTACTTGAGATAACATTACACTTTTATTCTCCAAAGTGATAAGTAGAGGTGTATCTTTGAACTTTAATACACCTCTCTTTCGTCTGCATGAGTGTAGGTCCCACATTTCATTGTAGTTTTTTTATTCCAATGTACCAGGAATATGTCTATGCTATTTTTTCTTAAAGTTTCCAATACTGTCCCACAGCTGGCCTTTCCAAGAACTAATTTCCCACGCCATCTCGAAGCAGCCCTCGTGTCATCTCCTTCCATCAGAACGTTTCCCGTTGTTGTATGCTATTAACCGGGCACAAATCTAAACTCTGACTTTCAACTAAAAAAATCCGAATAGAAAACCCAAACATACTTCAATAGCTGCAAAAATAGGTAAGGTAGCAGACATTAATCATAATAAATAGTTCATAATACTTCGTTTACTCAAAAAGGCAACTCCTTCATACACCGTCGAGTCCACTAAGCGTACGTAGTAAGTAGTGGCTATCAATCGTAACTATCGACCACTGACATCGATAATTACGTGTCTAGCTCTAATGCACAACGCGGTAATGTTAGCTCATTTGCTCGATCTTATGTGTGTTGCATTATGTGCAATGCGAGTAAGAACTCCAGCAAAAACTCCGGACAAATGCGAGTCGGACTCGCGCACGAGCGGTTCTGTACCACCGTACAATATTTAACACTACCTAATTTTTAAAATAGAGTGGAATAAAACACGTTTCGTGTATGGTATAATGTATACATTCCGTGAAAATTTCAAGTGATTAACTAATACGTTGCCTCTCGTTGGTGTGGATTTGTGTCTGGTTGATGGCAATAGGCTCATCCCCTATTACATGGGACGTGAACATAACTGACGAAATAGGGGTGTACGGTACACCTCTGCCTAGCCCTTCGGGGATTACTGGCGTAATGATGTTACCTGTTACGTTCTAAAGATACAGCCCTGTGACAGACGGACGATTGGACAGACTGCGGAGTAGGTAGGTTTGCACCATTTGAGTACGGAACCCTAAAAATACCGATAAGCAACCGATTAAGGCAGTAGGTTACTAAACATTCATTGTGTTGTTGGCGTTCAACTTTTTTCACAAATCATTTCTCATAGCTGTTCCCGTGTAACTAATGGCTCTAATTAAAGTAGTGTAAATTCCAAACGATTACAAAGAGATAAAAGTAATTACATAGTAGTTTGTTTTTCTGTGAAATATTGACTGAGGAAATTATTCTGCTCTATGCACTGCTGGCTGGAATTATTCCTGTAAATTGTGTGTGTGAACTAGTGGTATGATTGCCATCATAGTAAAGGGATTAGTTAGTCAGCATGTTCCACAAACGACTCATTACAGGATCAGATGGAAACTACTGGAGGCGCCAAACTGGTAGCCAAGTTCTGGGCCCACGGCCTGCGGGACTGTTCGAAAGAGATACCGCGGCCCTGGAACACAAAGGGCAAAGAAGGAACATGGATGGGTTTTAGTCAGTAAAAGTCTAACACTCCTTCCCACTCCATCACTCCATCACCCAATCCTGCTGCAGCCAGGTTCTTAACCTCACTCAATACATTGAGGACGGGTTTGAAACAAGGAAAGTGACGGGTGCAGTTTTTGTTGACTTATCGGCAGCATACGACACCGTAAATATGAAACGGCTGTTGTGGAAGGTGACTAACCTGATAGGGGATCTAAAGTTCACACGAATCCTCCGTGAACTGCTCAGCAACCGCAGATTCCAGGTAAATCTTCTTGAAGATAGAAGCAGATGGCGAGCCCAAAAAAATGGACTACCTCAGGGTAGCGTATTAGCCCCACTGCTTTTCAACGTATATACTAACGACCAACCAGTGAGCCCAAACACAACCCGTTTCCTGTATGCTGACGACCTTGCACTCACTTGTCAAGCAACCAACTTTGAGGAGATTGAAGCAACACTTTCTGTAGCTCTAAGTGATCTCAGCCACTATTATGTCGAAAACGCTCTGAAACCGAATCCCTCAAAAACGCAGTCATGCGCGTTCCATCTCCGTAATAGACATGCAGGTTGTAAATTAAACATCTCTTGGCAAGGGGTGCCCATCGCGCACAGTTCCCACCCGAAATACCTCGGCATAACCTTATAGTCTAAGATCCCGCTATACAACGACCTTCACCGAGATGCTTATTTAATGAAACGTATTTTATATTTAATTTAATATGTCAATAAATATAATCCATATGGGTTGCCTAGCAAATTTCAGTCCAGAGTATGTTTAATTAATAGTTAAAAAAATATATTTTTTTAAACATTTCACCGGTATGATTATTAGATAAATTCTATACCAATCGAAAGTATGAAGCCCATAGAATATGCAAACGTTAGGTTGCCTATTCTTTTCCGGTCACAACTATCGGGTTGCCAGGTATAAACAGGTAAATCTGTACTAGCACTTTGCAACGGTCTGTTTATTGAATGAAATTTAAATGAAATTAAAGATTATTTTATTCTGAACACGGTGGTATAGGGTTGCCTGCGAAAAATCAGTCCAGAATTGCGGTTGTCGAATTTGAGTCATCGGACATAAAACTACGATCTTCAACTTCTGAATCTTCTTCGTCATCACTCTCTGTTTCACTTTTTTCGACAATGTCTTCTATCTTTAAAGGTGTATGATCCCCAATGAATCCTACTGGTTTAAAATATTCATCTAAGAACCATCCGCAGTTCTCAGGCTCAAGTTTGACGCATATTGGATCCGTTGCATTAAGCCACATGGAATTTACGAAAATAGTTCGTAAAATTTTCTGAGTTAATGATATCCAGCATGGTGGTATGGAGTTGGAGTCGAAGCCTTTTATTTTTATTAAAAAGTGCTCGCTGTCTCCTTTTGCAGAGTAATTTTTCATAAAAATACGATGTCTCGCATCATTCACACTGGTGCAGTTCCTGATACCGTACATACTAGCCGTAAATTCTTGAACGGTCTTCATTTTTTCATCAATGAAAATATCAGCAGCATCTGTTAATGATGCAAAAACTGTTTGATATTTTTCATTTTTCGAAAATTGCTGAAAAGGTTTTACTTTCGGAGTTGGGTACTTGGAGCAAGTACCCAACTCCGGAGTTGGGTACTTGCTAATTTTTTTTGTAAATCCATTATTGATTATTTGGAAAGAGCGCGGAGGGCTGACTCGATTTGGGGATAGGCCTTAAAAATCTTACGGATTTCTTTCCAGTCTTTGGCAACCCTGAGTTCTGCCGCCATGCGGTCAGCTTCAGGGGTGACAAAGACCTGGAACCTAGCGATCGTGCGAACGTAGATTCATCGGCGTCCTCGAGGAGGGGAGACGCGGAGTGAGTGAGCGCGGGTTTGGCTACGGGAGCGGCCTTAGCCGCGGGCGCGGGAGCGGCCACGAGGGGTATAGGGGGAGAGATAGGGGCATCTAACAGCCCGGGGGTGGGGTTGGCCATTGCCTTGCCGAGAGCTGGGAAAGCTCTCTGGTGATTCATCGGGGTCCACGGGGAGGGCCATTGGGGGCCGAGCCTCTCGGGTATCCTCACGGAGGGACTCTCTCTCTGTTGGCGGGCGAGAGAACGCTTCGCCAGTTTGGTAGAAGAAGCCTTAGGAGCTTTTGGGCAGCCGCGGTAATTAGCCGGGTGCCCAGACTGACCACAGAGAACACAGCTAGGTGGCACTGTGCAAAGAGTCATGTCCTTGGGACGGGAACAGTCAGCCGTGCTGTGGTCACCCAGGCACTTAACGCACCTGTGTGGCGCAAAGCAATTCTTCTGACTGTGCCCGTAAAGTTGACAACGGTGACATTGTCCGACTTGATTCGAGCGGTAAGGTTTCTCGATTGTGATGCCTGTGAGGCTGCATACCGATTTTAATTTAAAAATCTGGTGGTGACCTTCGACCGGGTCGCAGACGACCAGTACCATGTCGTACTGGTCGCCACTGCGAGCCTTGTGAAGGCGGTGGACAGCTGTGGCTGGGATAGCTTGAAGCTGGAGGTCATTTAGAATGTCCTCGGTAGGGTGTTCCTTGGGGATCCGCCTGATCACCACGCGGGTGGGCGTCTCCTCTGGCAGAGAGTAGGTGTGGAAGGCAATGTGCCTTCCACGAAGCTGGCGGATAAATAGTAGCACGTTTTTTCAATTGTATTTATAGCGACACTCTACTCCAAAATGATGCATAGTATATACGAGTCTATCGCTATCCTTTTCTTTTTCAAGCCCAAATAGCATGCGCACTCTCTTTCTTTAAGTGGGCGGACTTTAAACAGCTGCTATGCTGTGTCCTCTTCTATCGCATGGGATGGTCGGTTGGGACCTCTCAGTCGCACACATTCACTCGGAGCAATATTTTACTTTTTTAAATTCGACAACCGCAATTCTGGACTGATTTTTCGCAGGCAACCCTATACCACCGTGTTCAGAATAAAATAATCTTTAATTTCATTTAAATTTCATTCAATAAACAGACCGTTGCAAAGTGCTAGTACAGATTTACCTGTTTATACCTGGCAACCCGATAGTTGTGACCGGAAAAGAATAGGCAACCTAACGTTTGCATATTCTATGGGCTTCATACTTTCGATTGGTATAGAATTTATCTAATAATCATACCGGTGAAATGTTTAAAAAAATATTTTTTTTTAATTATTAATTAAACATACTCTGGACTGAAATTTGCTAGGCAACCCATATGGATTATATTTATTGACATATTAAATTAAATATAAAATACGTTTCATTAAATAAGCATCTCGGTGAAGGTCGTTGTATAGCGGGATCTTATACTATTAGACCGGTCACTCACATACAAAAACAACTGCCAAAATGTAAAATTAAAAGTGCATGCCAGAAATCACCTATTACGCCGTCTTACATCCACCAAATGGGGGGCCTCTCCAAAAGTTCTGCGAACCACAGGGATGGCGCTCTGCTTCTCTGCTGGTGAATATGCCTGTCCAGTATGGGACCGATCTGCGCACGCACACCTAGTGGATACAGCTCTAAACGACACGTGCCGCATAATTACTGGTTGTCTTAAACCAACACCGGTACGAATGCTGTATCCACTGTCCGGCATCGCGCCTCCTCAAGTTCGCAGGACTATAGCCAGCCGTATGGAGAGGACGAAGCTACAAGCTGACTCACGCCATCCAATGCACAGCTGCGTCTCAGTGCCTCCGAGGCTGAAAAGTCGTAAAAGTTTTCTTGGATGCGTAGGCCCAACTAGCTCAGCCAATTTCAACGCGTCCACAGCGAGGTGCAATCTCTGGCGGGAGCGGTTTAAACCCCCGGACAACTTTAACGACCCTTCCGAAAACCTTCCACCTGGGCACGCGTTGCCATGGCCGACTTGGAAATCCTTAAACAGACTTCGAACCCAAGTCGGCCGGACCAAAGACAATCTCTGCAGATGGGGGTTCATGGACAGCTCAGACCTCAAGTGCGTATGCGGCGTCTCCCCACAGACAATGGCCCACCTTCCATCTTGCACCGCATGCCCTATCACCTGCGCATTCGAAGATCTGCTTACTGCATCAGTAAGTGGGGTCCGCGTGGCTGAGTTTTGGGCTGAACATAACATCTGAACTTTTTTGCCATCGACACGCTAAGAAGAAGACTCCATCCAGAGCGGGAGGGGGTTATTTGACGATTTCCCATTAAAAAAAAAAGTTCTGCGCCCACTACAAAAAGAAGCACTAGTATGCAGCATAATAGCTGTTTTATCTACCTACCTGTTAATGCCCATTCCGCCAATACCGGCCACTGTGTGCACGCTACAAGAACCATCAGTTTCCCTTTTCGCCGTACTTTCCACAATAAATTCAGGCGTTTAGCGCATCAACGCCACGGTAGAAAATAAAACGTACATAAAAGTGAAAGAGGCGTGTTATTTGTAGAACGAAACAATCAGAGCAGAGTTTGTAAACTTTATTAAATGTATGTGGTTACCGTAAACGGTAAACGGAAACGGAATTATGGTAGATAAAGTAGATTGTTATCTTTTAAAGAATTTTTATGTCGTAAAAATGGTGCAGGTACAATAAGGTACAGGCCCGGGCGAACGTGTTAGTTAGTAAGGAGAGCAGCATGCGTAGCATGACCACCGTAGATAGGGATTTTGTCGACGGAAGAATCGACAAAATGACAGATCAACAAAAGAAATATGTCATTTTGTCGATTCTTCTGTCGACAAAACCCGTTTCTACGGTGGTCATGCTACGCGTGCATTCCTAAACTGCGCTCAAGAGCTGTCAGTCAGAGACATCACAGTTGTGAAATGTTAACGGGGACATTCTTATAAATAAATAAACAAAAACCATGATCTTAATTAAAGGTTCATTCCGGTCTACTCCCACCGGTGGTGGCAATTGCAACTATCTTTCTCATCTACCACCACAGATAGTGGATGCATCTGAATCAGTCGCATTTGCTCCTACCTTTGTCACCACTGGCAGCAGATACCACTTGAATTAAGCTTAGTCGAGCGTACAAGAAGACCCTTAAAAGCAGCCTTTTCTAATTAAAACTTTGTCCTTCCGTTTGCTGAAAAATTACACATGCTACCATAATTAGATGCATATTGTATTTATATTATAAAACATAATATGTATGTCCGTATTTTTGCGTGCCCTACATCCGAGAACTAAATGTTTTGTTACGAGTTAATTTCAACTGTCTGCAGGGCTATTAACTGTTTCTATTGTTGCAGTTTTAATTACTATATTGCGAGGAACATTGGCTACGTTGTAACATCAATTTTCAACTTTTTGTGTGTTACTTTTAATTCTATTGTCGACTATTACCATGTTTTAATGGTATGACGACCGTTTTTGGAGGTCACTGCGAACTTACTTGAGGGCTGAAAAAGATCTGGCATTATTCCAAAATTCTAATGTACCTGGTCAATTTTAAACCACATAGCAAATGAATGCGACAAAACAAGGATTGCAAAGGTCAAAGGTTCTGCGTGCTAAGAAATTTTGGCCACACGCCTGAAAGTCGTATTGCTATCTCCCTCGCTTTCGTAATGCCCAAAAAAGATAGATATATATACGACTTGTCGAATCGAAATCGAATCGAAGCGTTTGTGTATACAGAGTTACGGAGGCTCGGCTTTCGTCTTTAATTTCCTCCTCTAAACTGTGTTCCACCAGCTATCCTGCCCTCTGTGCCCAAAACCATGCAGCTAAAGCAACCCCTAAGCCGCTACCGAGGACGCCATGGAAATGGCGGAGTTTGGAGCCAGCAAAATTTGAAGTATGTATGTATCGTCATCTGCCTAGCCTTTTCTCAACTATGTTGGGGTCCGCTTCCAGTCTAACCGGATGCAGCTGAATACCAGTATTTTACATGAAGCGACTGCCTATCTGACTCCACAACCCAGTTAGTACTGGGTAATACGATATCTTTGGTAACACTGGATGTCATACTTTTTATGCCACTGACTACCTGTAACGACTGTCAAAGATCTACAAATGACAGCTGGGACCAACGGCTAAACGTGCTTTCCGAGGCACGGAGGAAACTCGGTATGTAATGGGTAGTCACCCATCCACAGACCAAGGCAACCACGGCTTAACCTAAAGATCGACACGAGCGGCAGTTATTATATAGCCACGAGCTCCTCGAAGTATGTATGTAGTGTAAGAATAATTTTCCTTTAAGGAAAAAAAGGTTAAGATAACACAACAAACACCTACTTACAACCTACGTATGTGCTACATACATAATCAAACATTGAATGTCAAACAAAGGTCTTCCATCATCGCGTACTTAACACGATCACTCAAATTACCGTAAATTAGTTGTTGGATACTAATGTGCCCTCCAAACATTAAGTTAGTTAGTCTCATGAGAGCCATTAGTTGTAGTTGTAACTAGTTGTAGTTAGTCACAATCCACTAAGGACCGATAAGACTTGCCAGATTTATATGCTTTTTAGCAAGTTACTAATGGCGGAAATCAGGGCGAGTGATGATGTGACTTTGATGCATTTTTCAGCCGTAGAAAATGGTATCGCAGACATGTCGGTCCTCAGTTTGTGTCTAGATTTTTTTCAGCCCTTTTACAAAATGCAGTACCTGTCTATACGGTCTACAACACCCGATCTGGTCATCCATCATCTACCTAGCCTTTTCTCGACTATGTTGGGCTTACAGTTTAACCGGATTTAGTTGAAACTCAGTATTTTATTTACATGAAGTGACTGCCTATCTAACCAGCTACTGGGTTACACGATAACACAAGGCTGGTGGCCAGTAAGCTAATTGTTGTTCGATATTCCACCTTCTGCCACACCCTTAGAGGGCTTCAGGCGTGACGGCTATGTGTGCCATATGACCGGTTTGACACCTGACGTGTCAACTTCTGTCCGTAACAGTTACCAAGTGTGGTGTTACGTTACTGAAACAATATGTGAAAATGTGGTGCAATATGTGTTATTACCGTGTTAGTGGATACGGTGTTGCAAATAACTGGTTATGGTTTGCGAATGGTGGCAAATTAGGATGATTGGTGTTTTGTTGATTGAATACGGAAATGGCAGTGTGGCTAGAAACCCCATGGTGGTAACTGAGATGCCGGCTAATAGAGATGTATGGTAGAAGAAGACTTGCACCAAACAAAGTGGAAGGATGATGATGATCGGCAGTGAGTGTTGAATTTTTATGGAATATAAGAGATAAGAAACCATTTCCTAGCCTACATAACTAGGTACTGAAAAGTTTTTTATATCTCTCAATTGATAGACTATTAAAGCCCTGAAGTATATCGTCTGTCCGGAATGATTGATGATATTGTTTGATGTGGATATAGAGTCAAATGTAGGTTAACGATTTCCATTAATAGAAAGAACTATATTTGAACAGCATTCACCCAATTTCTTATGCCAGACAGACATTTTTCTTTAAGTATATCATCGATACTGCTCTTAAAATGAAACCAGCATGTCCTAGAACCGAAACTTCGAAGACTTGTGACAGCGACTAACCGCACTAGCACGCGTAGCATGACCAACGTAGAAACAGGTTTTGTCGACGGAAAAATCGACAAAATGACATTTCTTTTTTTTATCCGTCATTTTGTCGATTCTTCCGTCGACAAAACCTGTTTCTACGCGTGCTGGTCCGCGTGGTGGATTCCACTCACCCACAGAGAAGCCTGTGCCCCAGCAGAACGAACGTTACAGGGAATGTTATAAACGGATTATGCCCAATTCACTTACAAACTGAAATAGCTGAAAGTTTGTATAAAACACATCGTTGACGCAATATCTCGTATCGTATCAAATCGCGTTTGCTTTTTTCCGTGTTAGGTTAGCAAACTGTTTACATTTCCGTTTTGCATAATATTAGCTGTACTCGATACCGTTGGTAATAACTGTCAAATCGTTATTTCGGTGTAACGTTTAATAACAATGGCGCTCGATTAATCTAGTTTGGTAATTGATGTTATGGGGAAAGTTGTTTTTGTTATGTTATTCTTGTTCAGGGTTATTTATACGATAATAGACCATATTCATGTTCATATTTGGCTTATTGTAGTTTACAATGTGAAGTAATGATTTTTCGAAAGCCCTGTAAAACCTATTTAGTGTTGCCACGTTTGTGGTTTTAATAAAAAAAAAAAACGAGATCAGAAGGGGGATTCCGGAGGACGTTCGCATTTGACTTAATCTGTCAAAAATACTTCTAATTTGCATAGATCTTGACAATGATCATCTGAGGTGAGATTCAGACTAGATATTGGATGGTTTTAATTACGGGAATTGACCTCCAGGTTCCAACAGCCTAGGTACTTGAACATCTAATCCCGCTGAAGGTACACTTCAATAAATTACACACCCACTTCAGTAAAACTCCTGAGAGCAATTTTATTAAGTACCAAATTCTGACGTTTCGCGCCAAGCTCCAACATAACAGCTTTCTGAGCCAAAGATTTAATTCCTTAGATTCGCGTTACCGCGTCAAAAATTTTGCGTTTCTGTTTCGTTGACATTGACATTTCAATATTATTGTCTCACTTGCTTCTATCGTATTACCCATTAACTGGGTGGTGGAGGGCAGATAACCAGTCGCTTCATATAAAATACTGGTATTCAGGTGCAACCGGTTAGACTGGAAGTCGACCCCAACATTGTTGGGCAGAAGATAACTCACTCACACTGAATATCGTATCTATCGCTCCATGTGGGTTGTACACACAGCGACACATCAAGCTATACATAACCAGTATAACCTAACCTCATTTTGTATGAGCTTCCCGTACGATGAGAGATCAGCTTAATTTGGTTTTGCAGAGCTATATTGATCGTCGTGCGTACGAGTTCACTTCTCAGTGTGAACACTTTTTCGCGCAAACCAAGTACGGTGACTCATATCGAACGATGCAAATCTTCGTTCTGTACCAAATTAAATAGCCCGTGCCTTCAATTTGGGTTAATTACTACAACGAGCCGAGTAAAAGTAAATCACATGTAGATACCTTATCACTTTCATCAAACACGCATGCGTACAATACATTTCTCCTTCTAATGCATTCTTAATTGATGTCGCCTAAATAAACGATGAAATGGAAAGCGTCGGTGTGAATTGGGTCGTCTTTGTAATATTGTGTCGTGTTTATGTTATGGGCGAGGGTGACGTAAGCCTATTGTGATTGTGAACGGGATGGGTGGAGATGTGAACAAAAGAGGTGAATGTCATGGATTGGGTTAGTTGGATCGAATGTAGGAGCGGTTCTGTAAAAATAAGTGGCTCTGTGGTTTAGGCCTTTAGCAGGGTTATTTGAATTTGTTTAATTAAAGGAAAGAATAGTCTCACTTTACGACAGATGGTCTTGTAGCCAGTGTTGATGTTGGGATCGGCTTCCAGTCTAACGGGATGCAGCTGACTATACCAGTATTTTACATAGACCGACTACCTATCTGACCACCTGCACCAAAACGTAGGTACTGGTTAACACCCTTGGTTGACCAGACGTAACGAAGATCTACAAACAACAATCGGGTGAAATATTAGTGTGCTTTCCGAAGGCAGGAAGGGGTCTCGGTATCTTATGGATGGTCAACCATCCGCAGACCGACTTCGGCAAACATTGCCTAGAAGATAGACCCGTGTAACTGTTATTAGCCACGAGCCACTCAAGTAATTGTTTTACTATACACACAATAAGTTATTAATGTTATTTGTGGTTGCCAGAAGATGGACGGCGCCGCCGAGGCCGGCCTAGAAAGAGCGGCGAGACGATCTAGACGCAAACCGCGACGGCTGGCTCGAGGAGGCACAGGAAAAGAGCACATGGAAGGAATTGGGGGAGGCCTTTGCCCAGCAGTGGGACAGTACAGGCAGGTACATAGCTTAAAGTTAAACAATGCTATGACAAACTTTTGGTTCATTAAGACGATTTGAATTATCATGCTTACGGATAAAATCCCTTGATTTTATGGAAAAATACGACAATACGTGATTCTGGTTGAAGGGAAAAGAGAGGGTGGGTTTTCATGACAAAGAGGCTTTGTCATTCCGTCAGAGACGAGAAGACACAGGGTGACCTTTTCTCATTCATGCTTAATGCTTCACAGTCACCATATTCCCCTTTACCGGCTTGAACAAAAGGATCTTAGACTACTGATCTACTTATAGTACAATAGAACAAAAACTACTTACCGTCTATTATGCTAGGTGATTGGTAAACCTGTAACAAGAAAAACATCTTTAGTGATACGTTTGAGTGAAATATAGATACAATGGTAGGAGAATATGAATTCCGCAAGATGTGCAGGTCTCTCTTTTAGATTTTGCGGTATTGAAATCTAGATATATAAAAGGATATGCGTATAATCAGCAGTGAGAGGAACAAGGCTGCAAATGATTATGATAAAGATCTCTTTATTACAGAATTTGATGCATCATCTTCAATGATTTCGTTTGTTGCTACTATCGATATTTAATATAGATATATATAAACATAAGTTTATCTACTGTATTATGTTGGCATCACGTTCATATATTTACGTTTAAGATAGTTGCTGTATCAATAACTATGATTAGTGGGTTTAACCATGTCTGACTTCACATTATTGTGTTGTTAAAAATGTAGCCATGTCTTTCTTGTTTGTTTAAGACTATTTAAAATATAGGGGGAAAGTGTTATGTTGATACTAAACGCATATGGGTTGATTCCAGTTTTCCAGTTTTTCCAATAAACCAGTCGTTACCAGATCTCTGCCTTTTATTGACGTGTACATGAAACTCTGCTATACCGATAGTTAGCAATTTTATTATTTTAAGACGTGTCGTTTTCAGTAGGTCATCAGACTATAAAATTTTGCACATCTTCCTCCTTGATTAACAATTGTCTGTGAGCAATTCTTCTCTCCGTTAACTATAGTATGACCACTTTAAGTTTACAGTTCAAGATGGCGCTGCTTGTCAAGAAAAAATGCATCGACATGTCAACATTGGTACATTTATTTTAGTTCTGTTTGTTCCCGCCTGCACAGACAGTTGGTTGAAGTTTTCTAACCTACTTTTGAAAGTGATTTGATTAACATTTATTACATTCACTATACTATGTAACATCCATTGCATAATTTTTATTGGTGATAGGTACTGACAAAAGCTGTCACAAATTCTTCAGTGGATACTAGAAGTGCCTAATTTTCATTTGCAATGCTGCTTAGTTTTTTTTGTGTAGATTAGCGTATCTATGCTAAATAAGATACATGGAATATTATTATGCACTTTTTTATGTAATATAGCTGTAATATTTGCGAACTTGAATAACTGGTTTCAAGATTTGGTTTCGAGCATTCACCTTTTATTCTTAGGTATTTTATAATACCGTAGAGATTTTTAATGACAACATTAATTAACAGCTTAGGTATTAATGGAAAATTTTAAAGGTACACAGTTATAAGTTTGACTAGATGGTCCCGATCCGAGGGAGCTCATTGCTCTGGAGTTGAAGCGACGCGCGATGCTGCTGGTCCCGTGCAGTGCTTATAACTGTGCGTTGCCCTTATAATTGCCATTTCTATAAACTTATGAATGAACAAAACAGTTCCAGACATCTTTAAAAAATACCCACTGAACTTTAGAAGGAAAAATTATACAGGGTGGAAGGGACACCGTCGCGAAAACGGTTGCCACGTATCCAGTACATCATTCTGAGCCCCCCACATAGAAATATTTCATCAGTAATTTAAAAAAAAAACAGCTGTTCCATCAATTTTGACCGTGTAGGTATTGCACATTTGTAGGAAACAGCTGTTTTTTTTTATAACCGATGATTTTTTTTTATCTATGCTCAGAATGATGTACTGAATACGTGGTAACCATTTTCGCGTCGGTGTCGCTTCCAACCTGTATAATTTGTATTGAAAGTATGAAATGTCTGCGGGTAAATCCAATGATAGAAAATCCAGATAATATGTACTCATTAAGCATTTACAATAAATTCTCATAATTATTATGATTAGATTGAATTGTTTGTTTAAATATAAATAAAACTTTATAGTACCTTTACAGAAAGTCGAGAGATTAATATTATCAGTAGATCAGTTAAATATTATACGGTCCCGTAGGTACAGTAATGACCGGAGATGTAGAAACTAGATCTACGCTACCAAGCGGAGTATCCTTTGTTACGCAATGCTGCTAAGCCAGGGAGGAAACATAATATATTATATCTGGTTTGTCGCCTTACTTAATGTCTATTGGAAATTCACAAGACATGATGGTCTTATAGAATTTGACTGCAAAATTTGTAATTTGATTTTTATATGACGACACTAAAACGCGCTAGTGAGCGAGCCGGGCGAGGCATCATTACACCTCTTTTCATACTTTGGTTCACACCGCGAACTATCGAAATAGCTGAAACGAAGTTTGAAAAGAGGCTCGCCCGGCTAGCCAGCTAGCGAGCGAGCGACCGAGTATAGTTAGTTTACTTCAATTTTTGGTGGGGATCAGCGCGTACGCAGTCCCCCACTATCAAAAATAACACGTCCGAGTTATTCACATTAGTTATAAAGTTATAATCGCAGGGGTCAACCAAACCGCAGTGCAATGGTAAGGCCTCGATCTGGGGGAACCGCCGTCTTGATCACGGTATCCCCTACGCCAAGTAAGTATGAATTCTACCTACAGTATCCCCTACGCCAGGTAAGTATGAATTTTACAGTCTCGCGCGGGTGTCTTTCAACGGCGGAGAATCTTAACACCGCGATTCAGAAAACGGGTCCCACGGTACAACGCCATCTAGTTAGCTTTTTCGGAACTCAACATATCTGGCCAAACGCCAATCAGGGGTCTTCTTTATAAGAACCTATGAGGAAAAATTCTTGTTACTTATAAAGCTAATTAATATGTTTGCAGTACGGAATATGAAGGTAAACTTAATTTAAATATTCGTTTAAAACAATACATACGACGAGGTTTTTTAATATTAGTATTTATATTTTTGGGCACCTTGTGTCTGTGTATATTAACATAAATATGCAGGATTAATTACTAAGCATGTTACGTTGTAGGATTCAGTTAAGCTGGAGCCTTTTCAAATTCAATTTGCGGGCAGCGAGCAAAGCTAATCTCACGAGGGACTTAGAAATTAATTTATTAACTAGAGTGGGGTTCAACCTTTCTTTAAAATGTCTTCATTAACTTACCCGCTAGAGAATTTAGCAGTGAAAATGGAACGGTCAGATTGGAAGCCGAAGGCAATAGTTCCGCTAAAATTAGCTCTTGGTCAACAGTATACAATTTTGGGGTAAGTAGCACCGAAAAAAATATTGCGAATTCTTCCCAGAAATGAATATGAACAATCTCGGAAAACCAATGCAGACTTAAAAATATAAACAAAGGCCAAAAACGAATGCGAACTCAAAACCGTGACTCGACAATATTACGAAACTATCTTTTATTAAATAAAGCTGAATAGCAGAGATTAATGACTAAAGAGGATCATCACGCTTTCGCGAGACATGCAGCCAAATCACGATTTCACGATGTTCGAATCACGTCCGTATTGCAGCGTGGATCATGATCGACAGTTTTATGAAGTTCCAGTAACTTGGGATTTCAGCGGAGTAATTTCGTAACATACTCAATACCAATCCCGTTTATTTTGACTGTTCAATAATACTCCATTGGGTATTGCGTTATTTATTATGATGTCGAGCAGGAAAATATTGAAAACATAAAGGGTGTAAAAAGACCCTTATCGATGTCGAAAGGCACTTGTTCTTCGCGTCATTGCGATAATTTTTGTGTTCTAGACCATACCTGTGAACCTTCTAATTACGGAGATATTGGGGGTCAAAGTTCTAACTTTAAAAAAAAATACTCAATACTCAATACTTTATTGCATTCCATAATGTTAAAATAAAACAGTTGGTATGTTAAAACATTGAATCAATTATGGACCCTGTCGGGCACAGCAAAGTTAAATTAATAGGTAATAGGAGAGAGGACGAAGGCGCTAAATTCACAAAAAACAAAAAAAAAACATGTTAAAATACATGTTTAAAAAAATAAAAAACAAAAAAAACATGTTAAAATACATGTTTTTAATGTAAGAAATTTACTTTAAACACCTCCACGACCCCCGTACTTTTCAATCCACCCATCTGCACAATGTTTTGAGCGAGATACATTGAGTCCTACCGTAAAACGTGATTTTTCACCCCAAAAAAAAAAGTAGTTTCCCAGCAAAAATTTTTGCGTACGTAATGCTTGGCTGGCGGCTTCGTGAAGGGTCTGTTTACACCCTGTATGAAGCAATGAATTATGAATTCCTTTAAAAATCCTTCGTATTGATATCGTTTTGAGCAATTGGGGTGCAGGTTCTATTGGTGTTGAAGTTGTAGCATCGATTGCTACACTTACTACACTAAGGAGAGGTTAGTTATGTTGGAAACCATTTAAGATATTAATAGGATTAGTGACACAGAAACAAATGATACGGTCACTAATGAGGTGACCGTCTTCGCCTCAGTGACTCCCTGGTGACCTTGTGATTGTAGAAAAGGCATTGATGAAGGTAGAGCCTTCATCTTCATTAGTGTAATATCATGAGAAAAAGAAGAAATAAATCCCCATAGCAATTTTGTTTATGAAATTCTTGTAAACTTGGGTACTTACTTAGGTCTCACTTAGCAATTTGTTGAAGTCTTAAATAATAACTTGTACTGTAGCAGCTCAAGTATTTATTCCAAACGATGTTAGATTGGAAAAGTTGGCATAATGTTTGAAGTGTTCTGAATGGTTTCGACTTTCTCCGGAATAAGTTCCAATATTATTGAGTTCTTTATGATCTGTTTTGAAAATGAGTAGAGACTGAATTACAACGGCAGTTAGAGTCTCCTTGTGATGATAACAAGTTAAATAAACCGTGTCCGATAGACCTGTCGACCTTGTTATCAGTAAAAGAATAAAATTACAAGAATCTTTGTTTCACAGGGGTTGAGTATGTAAGAGTCGTAGCAGGTGGAGTTCTATAGTTTTTGCCTGGCCCGAAAGACAAAATGCGTGAATTTTTGTATGAAGCCTAATTTGATATGTGAAACTGACTATTACCCTAATAAAGATGCTGACTACACTAACACTCCACACGTGCAAACTCCAATAATATCGAATGAACCAATCGCAAAACCCTTTGTCGATACACGACACCATACATACAGATAAAGAGAAGACAACAAAGTGGAGGATCAAACGGATATTACACTTTTAGTCATTCAACACGATGTCGAAACCAGTACACAAGATCTCTATGAACAATACGATGTTAATAAAAGGGTGGCTCCAGTTAAACTGGTGGAGTAAGCCAATGTCAAGGCAACGGACGCAAAGCTTCGAATATCGCATTTCTGCTTTTAGAGAGTAAGGCGGGTAAACAGATTAACTTCAATCCAATTAGGGAGTATTTATAACACGATTTATTTGGTATGTAAATTGAAAGTCTAAACGAATGCATACATCCAGCATATATTTAGAATGAAGGCAGGATGAACTGTAAGATAATAACATAGGTGTTTTAACATTTTCATTAAAAAAAAAACAAACAATCAAATTGGTACCCAGAATCTCCGAGACGGGAGCCGTGCAGACCGCGAAGGAGACGGCGGAACGACTTGGATGTCTTCCCTAGGAATTGGCAAAAACTGACCGAGAGAAAGATGGCGAGAGGCTATGCCTAGCAGTAGGTCAGTTCGAGCTAGCTAAAATATTATAAGAACTAATACATTGTAAGATTATATTGTTATGATTTCTCTAATTAAAACACGGATGCAACTGTGAAACATTGATCTTCCAAGAATATAACACAAGGTGTTAGTCAAAATGTTTTATAATGAATCGATAAACAAAGCTTCGCTGAATCACAACTAATCAATCTAATTGTATTACCGCAGAGGCATTAAACTAACAAGCCGAATGAATTGACTTCACGATAAACGATGTGAAACTCGATTCTTCCGTAATCAGTCACGCGATTATCAATTCGCAAATAGGACCTCGTTCACGAAATTGTACGGCAACAGTGCTATTCAGAATTGTTCCCATTGTGTATGTAATTCTGTGCTGTGTTATTTGCAATTTTGCTGAGTGCAATAATTACCAATTATGGTGTCACAATTGGGCCTAGTTATTTCAAATGTGTGCAATCTATGTTTTGTTTTTCTCTCTCTACCATTGTTGTCTATCTGTCTGTCATACTAATAACTTTTACAATAAATTGCGTTAATTGTGATGTCAGTCGATTTTAATTGCGTTATCGAAAACGAATTTGCGTTCATTCGAGCGGTGATAATTAACCCGGTACAGACAAACGGAACTCACTTCGGGTTTTTCTGTTTTATTCTAGTGCCATCTATGAACCAACTTGAGAATTAATTAAAAATAATTAAGCTAATAAACAAAAGTGCTTGTTTAACGAACTTGTTCATAAATCACTATTTCGTAGTGAACTTTTTCTGACTAAATAATTTCACATTGCAAATGGCTTGCTAACTGTTGCAACGAAAATGTTTTTTGGGCTACAATCAGCAGCAACAACGACTTTGTCTGGTATTAGTTACTATCAGTACTATGCTCAAACTGAACTAGAATAATAATGGAAAAATAACTAACAGCCCTTCAGAAATCAGGTACTCAATTGAGAAATTAATATGAATATTCATGAAACTGAACTAAAACTAGACCCATAAACTTTAAATGCTATTATATTATGCCAAAGACATAAGACTGCCGACTGGTGATTAATCAAGGAAACAAAGTAGGTACTACGCTCAGATACATGGGAAGCCTCTGGCACTCCAAAACAAACAGGAAACGCCTTTGAAGAATGGTATAATGTAAAAACAAGACACTGATGTTTTCAAAGCGTAAATGAGGTTGAATACCTCTCGAGGTAACAACATTCAAAAACAATTTATTTTTGGCTACAGTGTAAAGCCTTGCAGCACAATTAATTTGGAAGAGGTAAACACGGACGTTTTACAACTTGAATTTCCGAAATTGAATTTGTGGAAGATTTTGAATTTAGATTTTCGAGTTAGAATGAAATTGCGAGCAACTTAGGACTAAATTCACCAATGAAACTGATCTCCTGAACGTGGTTTAGATTTGCTGATCTTGTTCATTTGCTTTAGTGAAATCCATCCTTAGATACTTACAGTAACTTTGACTCCCGAGGTCCATAAACGAATGCTGCCCATTGAAAAAAATATCTTACGGGACATCTCCTGAAATGCATTTGAGTGAATCTCTTAATTATGATTCACTTCGTGGAGTCAGGGGATCATTAATTTTGATATTCCATTCTTCTTAGTAGATTGTACTAAGTGAAATTTATTGGACCGTGGCGTCTCCGTGGAACTAACTGATTCTTTTCATTAACACCCGTTTGTTTTAAGAAGCTTTTTTATTATGATTAGACGGAAGAGTAGCTTCTTTTCTATTTGTTACTCTCTTGACCTTTTTGTAAGCAAGCATGATATCTGAAGATCTTGTGTTTTGATAAGATTGAAACGTTATTCTATCAAATACGCAAGGCCTTGATTGGATCCAAGTTTTATGGCTGCAAGGCCTTGTGTTATACAATCTGAATTTGACAGGATTTACATCTTAAGGTTACTGAATAATTTTCTCGATCAACATTGCCACTTTTGCCAACAGATAAAGATCCTACGTATAAGTTCCACATTTTAAATCACACGACATCAATAATTTCGTTCAAAAGCCTTTACGCAAATTAAGCGTTTTCCCGATATCCTCCCTGGATCACATTTACATGTTGAGTGACGGCATTGTTCCGTCTGTTTATGACGTAATAAATGGCTGAGGGGGTTATTTACAAACCAATGTCAGCCACTGAGCAGGGACTAGGTACTTATTTTTTTAACAGAGATTTGAAGTGGCATTAAATGTAAGGCATAATATTTAGTGTTAATTCGTTTATGTTAATCGATGTTTTGAAAGAACAGTTTATGTTCAATTCCCATCGAAGTTGTCTTAGGAAAAAAACCTCTAAAACGTGGTGAATCCATGACTAATGGCGGTTAATTAGTAATCAGGAGGCGAGATTCTTCCGATCACGCCTCATCGATTAGCCAGTCAAGGGCGTGCGTTGAAAGCTGTGGGTAACTCTGTATCTAATATCTACTCAAGACTTAATTTATGAAATAGTTTCATTTTAATCTGGTTTTCATCTTTGAAGACGATACAAGCAAAAAACGGTATCAAAGTTAGATCTACAAATGGCTTAATATAGAACTCATCACCATTTTTTTCGGAATATGAACCTTTTTTAAAAATCAAGGAATGTTTTTGAGCTGAACCAAATGTGGACATGTAATGTGTTTAGCAATTGTGAATACTTTTTCCAGTGTTAACCTTACACTAAATGCATGGATTTCAAAAGCAGTCTCCTCTCAATCCCAGGAATGTTACGTGCATTCCGCTCTCAGCCAAGCAAAACGACAAAATTGACTTATTCATAACATAACATCACGCCTGTTGTACCCGTAGGGTAAGGTAGAGGTGTAACTAATAGTACACCCACATTTCGCCAGTTATGTTAAAGTCCCATGTAATAGGGGGCGAGTCTATTGCCATCAACCAGGCACAGATCCAGACTCCGTGGCTACTACTGAGAAATTCCTGATGGAAGAACCCAATAACACTTTGCCTAACCCGGGAATCGAACCCAGAACCTCTTGCACAGCAGTCGCCCTTGCGACCACTAGACCAAACAATTCAATAATTATAAATTCATTTACAAATGTAAAATTAGTAAGTAACAAGCCAGTCTGGTTATGTAATATTTAACACAACACATGCTGTATTTAATTGATTCAGCAAGCATAAAATACTGCTCATAACCGGTGCAATGTGTTCCTGATCCAATTTGGCCTGAAATGCAACGTATAATTTAAATGTTATTGCATATGTAGCATCTGTGGTGTGTACTAAAATTGAACTGTTATCAGGATAATGGATTTGCAGGGGGTTAAGAATTTATGATTGCAGAAGCTTGTTAGCACAACGTACAGCTCTGGTTGTTATGAGGATACTCACAGAATGGAATTGAATTTTACACTATAATACAAACCCGCCCTTGCACCGCACGGGTGCCATCTTCTTAAGTGATACACCGAAGTTAAACACTAAAGAAGGTTTTACAAATAAACCCACTCATCTAATTAATTGTGAAAACCCCATCAAAATTCATTGTGTGATTAAGAAGAACTAGGCGGTCACAAATGACAAACGTACTATAAGGTACACATTGATATCGGTATAAAATATGGCACACGAAACAGTAATTTGATTTATTCGTACATGAAGATATGTTGACTGCTGATATGTCGAGTAATAGAGAAGTATGGAAGAAGATATGCTGCGCCGAACCCAAATGAATTGGGATAAGGGCAGGAGAATGATGATGAAGAAATGTACCGTAACTGTTCAAGATGGAACAAGAAAAAGTTTTTCGTTAAACATTCGAGAGTTCTAGACAATGAAAATATAGTGAACAAATACCTATAGTAATAAAGATCTTGTTTAGGTTTGAAGAACAAGTCACTTAGAGTAGCACAAAGTAGATAGGTCTCCCGACAAGTTTAATTAAGTAACTTTACCTAGACAAATGATGTTGTTGAAATACTTGGGCGACCAAGTTTCATAATAAGACCTTATTCTTTGGTAGAGTTAGAAAAGGATCCATTGGAAAAGTTTTGGGTATGCCCAAAAAACAAGCTTAGGTTACCTTATATTTACTTAGGGAATATTTATGTTCACAAAGAGGAAAGGGTCATTCTTTATTTATTTAGGAGTGCTTTCCAATTTTACTGAAATGATTATAGCTACTGACGTAAGCATCCATACTTGAAATATCTCTGGGTGGTAATTGAGTACAATTAGAAGCATTGAAGCTTAATTTAACCGGGCATGTTGTAACTAAGTTATTTATATCGGCTAAAACCGAAAATACGTTCATTGTTGCTCCAAAGTTATTTATAATGGCTAAACCTTAAAATAGTTTCATTAACCGTAGCTAATTAAGCCGATTTGCGTATGTTAGTATGGAAAGGCTCTTTTAAAACTTCTAAAATTGGAGTCATGTTTTTAAAGGACTAATAATAACTGGAAATCCCAGTTACCAGAATATCATCAATATAATTAAGTAAATGCACAATTTGGATGGCATCCATCAGGATGTCAGAACGCAAGTCAAAGCAGCTTCTCTTAGCGATTTCTTATTTAAATGAAAACCTTTGAAAACGTTAACAACGTTTATACATAAAAGTTTAAGAAGAATGGGAATTTGATAGAAGCTCTTGTGCAACTCATTAAAGTAAACAATATTTTTTATCGTGCGACTCGTGGGCTACCGCGAACGTCACGGCATTGTGTTGAAATCGCTGATTAAGCGTTCCACCAATCTCAGATTAGTTCCAGATTCTCGTGTAAAAAAATTATGGCCGTTTCAGCTACCGACCAGATTTCTCTACGACTATCTTCTCTTCAAATTTATTCATAATTACGTAAGTTCTTGCGTGTCCTTGATGCTTACTTTTATACCTGCACTTTTTCCAATACGTTTAAATTTTTAAGGTCCCTAATAAAATCCTATATTGCATCATAATGTTTCCTAACGGGAGCCATAACTCTGCTCACTTTTGATCCGGAAATATTTGATCTCAAGATTTATGTTTCAAGTGCTTTTGGAATACGGAATAAGGAAGCAATATAAGTACGTAGAAGAAAAGTTACACATATGTAGGTGAAGTTTTCTACATATAAATATGATTTGAATTTAAAATTGCAGTTTTAATATTATAGGTAGAAATAGCACGGAACTACGATGTGACAGGGAGTTCTATGGCCAGCAGTGGATGTGTTATGGTTGAGGTGATGATGATATTGAGAAGACTGTTTTCTAACGAAATATTTTGCCTCGTTGGTCTAGTCTAGCCGCAAGTACGAGGTCAGTTTGATTCCCAGCAGGTAATGTGCTATAGGGTTTTTTCATCAGGATTTTTTCAGTAGCAGCCACGAAGTCTGGATTTGTGCCTGGTTGATGGCAATAGACTCGCCCCCTTTTACATGGGACTTAAACATAATTGGCGAAATGTCGGTGTACCTAACACCTCTGCTTAACCCTTCGGGGATTACAGGGGTAATGTTATGATGATAATATTTCACAAAATCAACAGAAGCCATAGAACATAGCCTAGCAAGAGTCAAAGCAACGACAGTGATTGCGTCGCCCGGTTCCACAACCGTTTTCAATAACATCAACAATGGTTAGTACTCTGAAACTAGGCAGTTAAAGCAGTTACCACAGATTTATTGATAGTAAGTGACGCAACAGATCGTTTAATGTTGGAAATGGGACAGAAAATAGAGGAGTCGCTCGACCATGGTATTGAAATAGGCTAGTCAATAAAACGCACAGATTTGTAACCGACGATGACCATGGAACGAAATACGGAACAAAAGCCGAGGTCTGAGTGTTGTATGACTGAGGTGAAGAAAAAAAGAAAAATTGAAGAGAGTTTATTTCTAGAAGTAAATGATTTTAACACGGATGATGATGGTCATAACAAAGGTGATACAATTCTTATGTGCGTTGGATAATACAATATTTATTATCAAAAGAATGGAATTGTAAGGTATTGGCTAACTTAAAATGAAGCGTATAATAACTTATAAAGTGGACAGAATCAGCTCGTCTCAGACATTTGCGATAGGTAGGGGAAATCGTAAGATTCTCAGAACTTTGAATTGTTAAATTATTGTTCTAATAGCTAGAAAAGAGAAAGGACGTATTCCAACACCCAATAAAAGACTCGCTATAGAAAAAACTGTATTTTTTCCTTTATTAAGAGAAAATAAAGTTAACAACAGATTTACGCTTAGAAAATGGCATGTTATAAAACTAATCACTAAGCAATCACTGTTTATGCGCTAAGGAAATCCTGCCATATAACGTTCAAGTTATAACCATGGCTCAGAATAACGTCCTTATAACTCATAATCGTAGTTAGTTAGTTAATACAAACGGAAACTTTTATTTGTAAGTAGGTTTCCTGGCAAAACCTGTGATTTACTTGCAATGTTGCATTTTCAATGATAAGCGCCGAGTGTGCAAGAATACCTAGGCATTCATTTAGGTGTCTTCTATTAATGAAAACGTTTGTGAAAAGTGGTTAAAATCAGTCTTAAACACACTATTTAAAGAAGTATCTTTAAATAGTGTGTTTTTTAGTCATCTAAAAAGGGAAGGTTTATGTTGAAGTATATCATCAGTTTACACGAAAATTATCGTAGGCACCAACGGAAAATTATTTAAAACAGAAGTCAAAACCGTACAAATGTGGAACACATTGATTTTAAAACATTGCTTAATATTCGATTGGGATAAAAGCTGATTGAAATCCCTCAAGCGAAGACAAGTTAATTAAAAGTTATTGATGGAAACATAACAAATTCTGACATCTCGTCGATGTCGGGCCTTATTATTCCCCTTGATGTTCTGATTATTTGATCCCATATCTGGAATTAAAGCTGTTTGTTATCATCAATATTTAATTTTCAGTTCTTTCGAAATTAAACGTCTGAAAGGTTTTCACAGTTTGGACAAGGGTCACTCAGTACACAATTTCAATTAATATGTCAACACCACTTACTTAATGCCATAAAGTATATCCTTATGCCATTATCAATTCAGCTTAGTTTGATTAATTAATAGGGACGTGATGAGATATCTCAATAGAGATGTTAAGATGTGTCACTTCTATTTAATTAGGTGAAACGTCTCACACAGAAACCTTACTGACAAGTGTGCGATGTATGTACATCTCACTACTATTCTAAATGCGAAAGTTAGGATGGATATATGTATGGATGTTTGTTACTTAATCATGGATCTGGATGAAATTTGGCACAGAAAAAGATTAAAGTCTGGAATAGCACATAGGCTCCTTGTTCTCACACATACACATCAAAATTTCAACGAGAATGGAGTCGCGGGCAACAGCTAGTACATTATAAACTCACGCTTTTCCCCATGGGGGTGGGCATAAACTAGAGAACGCCACCTGCTACGATTCTTACATACTCGTTTCGCCTCGTCAACGTTCGTATAATTATCCATTTATTTATCTACATAAATTTTAATAGACTCAGCAAGTACGAGGAGCACATAACTCAGAAGGCTATTCAAACATTTGATAGACAGTCAGTGTTTTTTTTCCGGCCAAAAAAATGCATGGTTTTTTCGCAATAAAATTTAAGTAAGTACAGATACTCCGACACATTTTGTGAGAAAGTGTAAAATTCATCTTGTAGTTTAATTAATTTTTTGAAATGGTATGATGGCATTATTAACTCAATTCATGAACAATTTCGTTTAGTAAACTACCTTTAAAGGTGCGAAATCAGCTCAAAAAAAGCGCTTTGCCTTGTAGAAAATACTAGGCGCAATGAACTAGGGAGGAGGCTATTCAAACATTGATAGTCCAGTGTTCCCAGCGCAAATTTGTCAACGGTAATTGATTCTGGCGGGTTCTACAATTGTGTTCCCTTTGGGGTTGATAGTATTAAGGGGTGCAATGAATTACAACCTTGAATGTTCGAAAACGTACTGAAGGTAAAATATTATACCTTAGGGAAAACCCACAGTACAAGAAATTCCGATTTATTGTTGAAAAGGATATTGGAATGTAAAAATCATTGTAAATTAAGTATTTTTAGGTTTGCCCTTAACATCGGTGAAAATATGGAAACAACGACAAAGCTTCTAGGAAGCGTATGTATGACAAATGTAATCCAACTTCACCCACCTGCACCCGTAGCATGACCGTGAATATATGTCATTTTGTCGACACAATCTGTCATTTTGTCGACACAATCTGTCATTTTATCGACACAATCTGTCATTTTGTCGATTCTTCCGTCAAAGAAACCCGTTTCTACGGTGGTCATGCTACGCGTGCTGCTAAAAAAAAAGAAAAACAACTTCGAAGCAACAGTCTACTAGAAGAATGGATATTGGAACAAGAATGTGTCAATAGCAACCGAGAACCTCGCTAACCTAGAATTCGATATGCTCTTGAAATCGTCTAAGAGGATTCCTTAGCGTCTTATAATATATTAAAACGGCGCTTTGCACTTGAAATCTTCTAACAGGGTTCCTTATAAGATTGTCTGGTATGATTCTGGATGTTTGTGCAAATGTACAAATTCCTCGCCTTATTACATGGGAGTTAAACAAAACGTCTGGCAAATCTCTCGGGAAAATACAGGCGTGAAATTTTGTTTTATGTACAAATGTAATATACGGGGTGTAAACAGACCCTTCACCAAGCCGTCAACCAAGCACTCTGTACATCAAACTAAGTAACTTTACGCAAAAATTTTTGCTGGGAAACGAAATTTTTTTTTGGGGTCAAAAATCACATTTTACGGTAAAACTCAATATAATGCGCTCAAACCTTATTGCTGATGGATGCATTGAATAGTAAACGGACCATGGAGGTAATTGGAGTAAAGTTAGAACCTTAAAAAGTAGTATTTAAAAAAAAACTTGTGAAAAAATTGGAACTTTGACCCCCAATATCTCCGTAACTAGAAGGTTCCCAGGTATGGTCCAGAACAAAAAAATTATCACAATGACGAGGAGAACAAGTGCCTTTCGGCTTCGTTAAGGGTCTTTTTACACCCTTTATGTTCTGTCTAGATTTTCTCTCTATGAACATCTCCTTATCAGCAGCGCGACATTGACTTTTAACCTTAAAAAGAAGATAGACCAGGCTAAACGGAAGTTGGCATCCGGACCGGTATGACCCGGTTTGCCCGCCCGGTAATGGGCTACTTCGTTTTCCGCTTTTTTCTATGGACTGAGGACTCCTTCGATGAGTTTATTTACGTTATCTATTTCACCAATATAATGTTTTTCTCTTCAAATAATGGTGGGATGGTTATCACCTATCACCATCTCACATTTTGAAGACTTGAGATTGTGGTTTTGTTTCCTGAAAAAATTGGGTAACATTAATTAAGTAGTACTTTATTAATGTACCCTTTGTGTGTTACCCTTTATTTGTTGTTGTTGTTTTGTTGTATTCTCAGTGTATTTGCAGATCGATGGGATTCCCCGATGCTGCGGAGGTGGATGCGGCTCCACGCTGAATTTTTATTGTATATTTTCATCTGTGTCTGAAACCTACTAAAACTAGAAGTTAAGTAAAATTGTTACTTACCCTATGGACTCCGGTTTGAAATAAAAAAAAACTATTCTACTCTATTCTATTTATTTAAACCACATGTACAACAGTGGTACATAGGCGTACTTAATGCTACACAATACAATATTTATCAGTCAACCTAAGTTACACGTGTCTAAGAATATTTTCTGAGTTTGATCAATACCAATTTTACTGAAGTCTTCTTTAATAAAACCTTATTATTTCTAGGCTTGTTACCACAGTCTGATTATTTCCTAGCCGCGCAATATTCTTGCAATAAACCCCAGCAGGGAGGACTCCAGTCAGCTGTCTCGTTGTTTATTACGTGACAAGATGGCGGCCTGCGATGGAACTGAAACGATGCGTGTAATCGAAACTCTATGGGCAATGGGAATGCCACTGACATTTCGATAGCACCCGGAAGTCAATTGTACTGTGACATTTTTCAAGTTCAATGAAATGGAACAGAATTGGAATGTTTAAACAAATTAAACGGTAGTTATATTTAATTGTGTAGGGTGTGTTCCCAAATGATTGCTATTTCTTTTAACTGTAAGTATAGGTATAAAGGGTGTAAATAGACCCTTAACGAAGCCGAAAGGCACTTGTTGTCCCCGCTATTGCGATCATTTTTTGTTCAAGCCCAATAACTCATAATAAGTTCCCAGGTATGGACCTGGGAACTTTCTATTTACGGAGTTATTGGGCGTCAAAGTTCCAAATTTTTCACAAGTTATTTTTTTAAGGTTATAACTTTACTTGAAATACCTCCATGACCCGTTTATTATTCAATGCATCCATAAGCACAATGTGTTGAATGCGTAACATTGAGTTTAACCGTAAATGGTTATTTTTCACCACAAAAAAAAAGTCGTTTCCCAGCAAAAAATTTTGTGTAGGGTTATTTAGTTTGATGTTCAGAATGCTTGGTTAACGGCTTCGTGAAGGATCCGTTTACACCCTGTATATAAGTAAGTATGGCCAACGTTTGTTGATATGACTTCATCAATTGCAGACCTTAGCAACAACAGGTTTTATAAACAAAAATAATTTTGATAGAAATTATATTAGACTAAAACCCAATCTTTCCATACAGCGATAGTTATTCCCGTGGCTTACGCAAACTCGAAGATTGCCTGACGCACAATCAGCAACACAAACCCACATTACACATCTTATGGTTTTTTCCTCACATCAGAGCAAACTTACCTCATCAAAAAAAGTGTACCATACAAATTAAGCAGTAGATACTATAAAAAGTGTGCAACAGTCGGCTTTAGTTAATTATTACGCAGTTACAAGGTGGTTATGAATAAATTAACCATAATTGGCCTGTTAGCGGCACGAGAGGAAACCAAATATAGTGCCGACCGACCACACACGGAATACGAGATATGAGTGCGAAAACATAATTAAGAAAATTTGGTTACGGTCACTTTGGCAAATTAAACATTCATCCAGTAACGAAATGATTAAGGGATTAGGCAAGCAGGATCCGGGTTTATATCAGTCTAAGTATTAAGGGCCAGCGCACAGCTAAGGGCGATACAATTTGCGACGCGACTTGCGTTACCTATGCAAAAGCAGGCGCTTCACTTGTTCCCTGCGCTAGACTATGCTCTCTAAAATACTGTTCTCATTTGTTTCCTCCGCAGTCGCTGTTGCAAGATGTGTGTCGATTAATCGTATAGCTCGTGGCTAAGGTAAAGCGTCAACTACACTAGAACATACTGGGCTCTTGACCAAAGAAGCAATTACTAAAGCAATTCCATCGGAGTACTATAAGAAAAGTGGATGAACAAGATAATATGGATTGATTCTGTCAAACGTAATATGATTAGGTAGGACATGAGCTCTCAGATGACGGCGGATAGAGACGTATGGAAGAAAAAGATGCGCTGAGGCGAGCGCAAATAGATTCGGATTGATAATATTATGTCAGGATAATGATGGGAAATCTTAAATATATATCTTCTTCTTCTTCTTTGCGTGTCGATAGATTCAAATAATACCCGACCAGTATATTGCCACCTGCACAGTTCTGTCGTTAGCTTCGTTTAAATACTGGAAGGTGCAGGTGGCTGTGCAGGATGGGCAAGAAAGGACGTGGGGCATATTCTGCAGATTGTGTTTGGGACGGGTCGATGATACCCCGTTTGGTCAGATTATTTCTACAGCGGCCAACATGGGCCCGCAAACGGTTAAGTGATTTCCTGATTGGCCACTGCAGTTCCTGTCCAGGAGGAAGATGTTCTGCTGGATTGATGAATTGAGGAGGGGTAGTATGTCTAATAAAATATATTATATCGAAGGCATATGACGTAGAATACTATTACTAGTTAGAAGAAGTTGGTTAAAAGAAATAATTCTGAATTTATCAACAAAGCGAAGTGGACATCGTTTTTGTCTAGCACTAAGAATGAACAGAGAATCACATTAGCGTCATTCGTGTCAAGAAACAACCGAGCTTTGGTCTTAAAATAAACCGGTCTTTATCCGTGGGTGTCGTAATGGATAACTTATTACATAACATGAGTAGGCAGCACCAATTAGCAGAATAACATCAACACAGGAGGATCTAATAAAATTATACCGCGAAAATCTCGTTACGGAAAGGACCTGGGGTTACGTAGGTCGCAGAAAAGATCCCAATTTAAAAGCCTACTGTGGCGGGTGGCCACAAATAGAATTTCCTTTTTTGTACAATTGTATAACAATGGTATCGTTATGTAAAAAGTTACCAAATCCTAGGTAGGCGGTAGGTTTCCGAGAAGGATATCCTTTTACGAAAAAAGTTTTTATTTGAATATTTTGCGTACCTAAATGATTTTGATGTTATTTTTAGAGGTAACTAGATATAATTATTCTGTCGTCAAGAGAGTTTGCTATAAATTACGAGATGGAATACGATTTGATAAACCTATGGAAGAATGAAGATGTTTAATAATTATGAGAGGTTCTGACTTTCTCCCCAATCTTAAAGACAGACATCTTTTTCCAACCGAATGGATGAACTTTTAGAAGACGATTTTGACTTTTAACTCGATCCTTAAGGCACTTCCAGACTACTTTTCGCAGCTCGTAAAGTGACAATGATGAACCCACCTGCCTGTATAGCAATTACACAAATAAAAGTACATTGACGACAAAATAACGATGTGCGAATAACATCTGCAATAATCACAATATGAGTCGTTTTTACAAAGTAATTGCTATCGTGTCTAAATAAAATAGTCTATAATGTTTGTTTGATTGGCAGGCTGTTTCTAATACGCATTATAATGCACAACATAGACCAAGCGGCAATCGTATGTATCTTATGCATTAAGTATTTGTTTCTAAAATGGAAACCTAACACAGCAAGAGTAAAGAAACGTTTGTCTGATTTTTAGAAAAAAAAACTTGAAAAAAAAAAATATTTAAGCTTCACAAAAACAGTTTTCAAATAAAAATGAGCATTTCAGACAAAAGTGAATCGTTGGTGCCTGTACTAATGATTAAAAATCATTGTATCACAGAAACCAGCGTTTTTAGAATGTTTCCGAAACATTAAGTCATCAGCAAGAAGGTGAAACGTGACTAGATGTGCTTCTCGACTCCTGATGAATCCAAGGAGACACTGTACTTTGTGTAAATTATTTCATCACCGCAGCTCTAAACACTGTGAAAGAAACATCGTGAGGTAACCAGCAGATTTTTCGGTTGTAGGAGACAACCGAAAAATCTACGACATTTGACATCTACCAACCAGCACTGGACTCGCGTGGTAGATTACAAGTCAAAATTTGGGTCGTAGGTAAATTACGACCCATTCCCTCTCGCATAAACTTGATCTGTATCCCAGCAGTGGCCATATTATAAGCTGATATGTTTATACTGCAGATTTAACAAAATCTTCAAAAGAACTGAAATCTTAAGACATTTAATAAGCCAGAGTGCAAAAACAGTCCACGTCACCAACTACGTCACCAAAAGAGTCCCTTCTAAGAAAACATTAAAACGCCGCCGGCTCGACCATGACTAGCATATGATGCATAGCAATGAGCGTTATATAGTGCGTGACGATCCGACTTCCTTCCTCCTGTTGACATACCGAATTGTGTGGGACGTAGCTCCGGGGAACTGACAATCGTGCAGTAATTAAACCAGAGAGGATGCTAGATCTGTAGCTATATCAGGCTTTGACAGACTTCACTGTGGGAGGTTGACATATAACTACGTTGTTGAAATGAATGGAAACGGACACGTGGAACGGATTTGCGGGTAGGCGTACTGCCTATTCGTTTGCTGACGTGAGTTCAATAAGTCCAGTATAATCTGGCTTCTTATTCTATGTTTTCCTTTATATATAATATATATAAATAATAATACCAGCCTGTTACTGTCCCACTGCTGGGCAAAGGCCTCTTCTCATACAGAGAAGGCACGAGCATTGATCACCACGCTTGCTCAAGACGGGTTGGCGATTTCAGACTTATATTAATTATAAGTCCAGGTTTCCTCACGATGTTTTTCCTTCACCGATGTCTGTGATGTCCAAGATAAACTTAGAAAGTACATATGAATTGAAAAAGTCACATTGGTACTTGCCCGGATTTGAACTTACAACCTCATGCATGAGAGGCGAGGCCTTAACCTCTGGGCCATCACAACATTATGTTTTCCTTTGCATGACTTATTTTCCGTGGTACACTAGGTCAACTTATGGCCACTGTTTAAACCATTATAATCGGAATAAATTATATTAAAAGATGCCTACGTCTTTAAGAACGATAATTGCATGGAGATGAATGCGATATATTTCCTAAGCTTGGCTAAATGCGTTTCCCATGTCTGTAAAGCCGGCTCTTTAATACTAAGATGAGACGATACAGCTTCTGTTTATAGTCATATCAATAAGATTTCATGTATTAAACTATTCGCTTGCCAAGCCTACCGTACGCTTGCTGACGTGAGTTCAGTCCAGTATAAACTGGCTTCTTATTCTAAAGGGTGTAAAAGGACCCTTAACGAAGCCGAAAGGCACTTGTTCTCCTCGTCATTGTGATCATTTTTTTGTTCTGGACCATACCTGGGAACCTTCTAATTACGGAGATATTGGGGGTCAACGTTCCAATTTTTTGACAAGTTTTTTTTTAAATACTACTTTTTAAGGTTCTAACTTTACTCCAATTACCTCCATGGTCCGTTTACTATTCAAAGCAACCATCAGCAATAAGTTTTGAGCGCATTATATTGAATTTAACCGTAAAATGTGATATTTGACCCCAAAAAAAAATTTCGTTTCCCAGCAAAAATGTTTGCGTAAAGTTACTTAGTTTGATGTACAGAATGCTTGGTTGACGGCTTGGTGAAGGGTCTGTTTACACCCCGTATGTCTTCCTTTGCGTGACTTATTCTATTTAAATTGCGTAATAAGCTAGACCATCTTATGGCCAAAGTGTTAGGACCACCGACTTGTGGTGGACTGTACTTATGCGGTTAAATTAAATACACAACTTAATCATACCATTTCGTTGATCCGACATATTCTTCGAAATCGACATCAGAAAGGAGACCTTTGAACTGTAGGAAAAAACCTTCGATAAAGAAATCCCTATTTAGGATTAGCGCAAAAAAAGACCAAAACAGCAGGGTTGGGTATTCTTGATCAAAAGTAGTATAAGTACAAACTCTTCTCTCGCTCTACGCGTTTAAAGTATGTACAGACGCCAGCGCATCAAGATACTACAAATTGTCAAATTTCTTTAATGGATTTTCAACTTTATCGCTAAAGCATTAGGTTCAAGGTTGATTGGGAAAATTTTACAGTTTCGGGTAGCTTGATGTGCTGGCGTACCAAAAACCCACATTTCGCCGGTTATGTTTTGAGTCCCATGTAATAGGGGGCGAGTCTTTTGCCAACACCTGTTTTAACATTATTTTCTGAAAAATACATCCAGTGTGTTTCCCGTACCTACTCCCAAGGAACCAACTTATCCCGCCTGCAATGCGTACAAGAGAATAAAAGTGAATGATACATGCATATTTAAAGCCCCCCACGATGTGAGGACGCTGAACCGCAAATGTGGAAGAAAAGAGCGAACTAAGGCTAATCTAGAATTCTGAAGATTGGGGTGTTTCTTTTTGTGTTGTGTAAAAAAAGATATTGAAGTACTACGTCTGTCAAGTTGGATCCCAACATATTTTTGATTAGAGAGACCAGATCAATCCAGAGAAATCATTCATTTCTCTTAAAGATATTCGACTTTTGGAGATTCCATTGTAGATCATATTACTACTTATGTACTTACTTACTTACTTGTATCAGGAGCAACGGAGGCCCAGTGGTAATGTATAATTTATCTCATCATCGTTTCTTACAAAACGGTAAAGGAAAACATCGTGAGCAAACCCGCGTGTAAAGCCGCGGGCAAAAGCTCGTCAGTTAATATCTTTCGTACTACATTTCTCATAAAGTTAAAGTACACTACAAATACTTGTAAAGTACCTCGACCTTAGCATCCGGGCATCGGTACTGGACCAGTTTCTAATCCATAACACGCTACGGTAATTTTACGGTAGTTCGCTCCCAATAAATCAATGATGTTATCGTTACCGCATAGAACAAAGACTGCTTTTAAATTACCGTTTTACATGATCCGTAGAGGGATAAGACTGTATTGGATTTATTGTAGGAAGTACCTATCGATTTATCGTCTTTGGATTGCTGTAAGAGTAGAAGATAAAAAAAAACGATGGATGGAACCTCAAATAAGGAGCTAATTCCCTAAATGTGTAAAAAAAAAATGCTGTGCTATCCCTAAATACATTAGGAAAACAACAAGAACATGATGATGACACCAACGGATCAAAAAAGAGTCCTACCATTTGAAACAAGCCTACTGCTAATTAATGAATATCATCAATCCACTTCTTATCATGGACACCTGCACGAAACAAATGAAATGCTTGAAGTCAGCATTGTGGTGACTGCAGAACTAGTCATTTTTATAATTGAGTGCAGAATTTATCATTTCTTACAAATAACGTTGATGTAGTTTGTTCGTGGGATGTCGATATTTGAAACAGCAAACGGCGTGATGCTTGGCATTCAGAGGCTCTTTAAGCTACATTGTCAAAGGCAGCATTGACGCTTACAGGATATTAATGGTTTCCTTTGTCGTATCTTCCATTAGATTCAATCGCTACACAGAAAACTCAAATAACACCTCATGGTTCACAGCCACGCTTACAGTTATTACTATCTAACTAATTAGTCTTTACCCCTAGCTTCCTAGTCAATATAACTTTTAATGCTCTTAGTAATGATTTCGCACGGATATTGCCGTGGGAGTCATTATCCATTCACTATTGGATGAATCAGCTGATGACCTAAGATTACTTCAATGTCGAGATCATTGTTTTCGTTGTTGACAACTAGAACTCTGTGTTGCTTTAAGAGATGAACGGTTGTTAGATAGTAAGCTTTTTTTTCTTTGAAATAGACGTGTTGATATGTATAATTTAGAGGTTCTTCAACTTTGATCTATTTGGCACATTGTCATTTTCTTGGCAGAGTATACGGTTTCTTTTAAAGATGAAATTGTTCAGTCTGTGATATTATGAAAAACTTTGGCTTTTATGACATCGTTGTCACAAATCCTACTGCAAAAGAATCGTCCCCAAAATTGAAATTTGTCGACGCTGCAGAGCGGATTACCGGCTCAATTACACAGTGTAGGTATTTCGAGATGCCTTCTGAATTGAAATGATAATCCCTTTCATGCACACAAAAGCGAATCCATACGAATGTTCACAATAGCTTCATTCAGCCCAGAATCCATAATTTCCCCTTCAATTACGGGCTATAAAATAATTTCAAATTTCGGAGCACAGCGTCATCAGTCAGATGATTATGTCCTGTTCTAAGACTTGCTCCAGATGAGGAAACTCTTGAACAGTGGCATCGAAGATAATTTTCGTGGCTATGAATATATCACAATAAGAATTACCGGTGTGAATAGACGTTAACTTTCAATTGCACACGGAAAGATCAGAGATATTCCTTAAACCTCGCTTTGAGAGATTTTGGAGGAAAGGACGTTTTATTTTTGGATAAGGACATCGGCTTCGCTGGTCAAGGTTTTGTCCCAGGATTCATTTAAAACGGAACAGAGTGACTGGCGAGTGATATTAATGTAGACCGATAACGATAAGGGTAAAAATAAAACACCCGAGCGAATTTATAATTTAATGTTAGGTTACCTTTTACATTAAGATCCTGTACAAAGTCCAAAACTCAAAAATCCATGGGTTTTAATAAAACTGTTCTACTAAAGCATTAAGCCACACAACATATCAGCAATAATGTATTCGGGTAATACCAGAAACCTCAAACCATTAATATTCCTTGTGGTTACGTACACAATAGGTCATACTATATACCTTTAAATTAGGGTAAGTTCTGATTACAAGAGGAGCAAAAAATATTAGCACATTGAAAAAGAGGTTCTCATATTTTGAATCTTGATCAAGTATACCACAAATTAAAGGAGGTTGGAGTCGCCTACGTTATGCAAATGGCTGCTAACTTGCCAGTTCTTTAGCCCTAGTTGCTTCAACTTATGTGCTGGATATACGCTTGAATTAATTGCTTGAATTAATTGCAATTGCAATTAGGTATGGTCAGCTTCGTGGAAAGACTTTGAAAGAAATGTAACAACATCGGCTGAAGCCACTACAGGCGCCCAGGAACAATCTTCTGATTTCAAAAAAGTCCGTGCGTTGCTTCTGCAATTCTAAAATTTGAGGTTTCACCTGGATGAGGCAGGCATAGAACCGGAAAGAAAGGATCCAGCAGTCGGTGGTTCCGGGCTAAAATCATGATATTGAGATTTCTCATAAGGGATTTATAAAAGCTTCTCTTATCGCTTCCGCTCCTACTCAGTGCACACCTCCTTTACAAGTCTCACAGAACGGTAGGCATATTCTGCCTGGCGACAATTTATTTGCGGCTAGACTACAATACATTTATGTCAGATTCAGTGTCAAGTATCAGTATTTGTTCGGCTTTCAGACGTAGTAAATGGCACTAAAGGAAAAAAGTACAAAAGAAAAATATTTCTGTTTATTTTTTATCTAAAAGCTGTTTGTGAAATGGAATGTTTTAAGTGCTCATGTTCCTGAGGATATCTTATAGTCGATAGATCTCAATGAAAAGAGACACAATAGAAGTAATAAAAATAGTTCCTTTTATCCGAAAACTAGTAACGACCTCAGTGTCGAATACCTATCTTCAAACTTAATTGAATTCGTTTTCGGGGAAAGACGTGATCAATTTTTAGAGGAATACTGATAGCCATCGACTAGATTCTCAAGCTATCTTTTTTAGAGGAGTGCTGATGGCAATCTACTACATCGTTGAGCTTTAATCTTATTCTGAAGTACCTAGCACAGAAGATTTCATTACCGTCTGACGATAAACGTGCCGCTCCTGGAGCGGAGACCGGGCGGGTGTCGACATGCGTAATGTGAGACTCCAGCCAGCTACATGTGCTGAATCCACCTCAAAACGTTTCCTGGGTCAGACTGGGTGAAAAAGGCGATGGAAGGCCGTGCTACGGCGCAGCTAAGATTGTGATAGGCCGACTTGATTACCCGCATGATAAATGGATAGTTTGCGATGATTTTTCAAGACTTTGATGTCTTAGAAGGATAAACCCGCATCATAATCCTTCCGCAAATACGCTTACGCAGTGCAAACCATCAAAAAAACCTCACGTAAGTTATTATTAAAAGAAAAACTAGGAAACAGCGCGAGCACGTTACTAATCAATTTGGTAACATCAATCATAATCATGACACGCGATCCGCTTTCATGTAACCAGTTACCACCAACGTGGTCAGCAAACATTGAGAATTATATCCTTTGCTGGTTTTGTAGCAAGGCTTTCGAACTTCTAGGCAACAAAAGCAGTATTGGATGAGCCAATCATGTTAGTTTTATTGTTGGCCAGTGTTAGCAGATTGGAGTAAAGCATGCGTGTAACTGGTTTGCCATAACATTTACTGTTTAAGGATTAAAAAAATATTTAAAAAAATAATGTTATGCTTAGTTGGTATATTATTCATTACGGGTTGTAAAAAGATTTTCTGATCTAGATATAGAAATACCAGAGTGTAAATTGGGTTCCAAAAAAATATAGGCTCATTTCGCTTTTCGTTTTGTAATCGAGATTTTGAGATACAATTCGTGCATTTCGATTTAAATATAACGTGCATTTTCAGGGAACTATAACCTCCTTATCATGAGCTCATCAACATTATACCAGATTCCTCAAAAATATTTCAATACACAAAAATATTACTTCTGTTTCCGAATCGTAATATGGAGTGACAATGATTTATAGCACACAAAGCGACCTAACGTCTCTTGAACCCACTAATGCCCCTATTTCAATCACAACCAGTCCATAACACACCGATTTTCTACAAAATGTACCACGGTTATGAAACTAAATTGCCGAGTCATTTGTGTGGTGTTGCTTTGAGATTTTAGAGATACGTAAACAAAACGAACTTTTTGTATGTAACAAACGTTGTTTCATAAATATGGGAGTCGTCTGTCTTGGTATGGACATGTGATGAGGCGGGATGGTACACATGTGACTAAAAGAGTGATGAATATAAATGTTGATGGGTGGAGAGGGAGAGGAAGACCAAAGAAAAGATGTATGGATTGAGGAATGTAGGAAAGAAAAACGGGTAAATGATAGCGTGACGATTGACAGGGAAGACTGGAAGAAAAAACTGTGTTGCGCCGACCCCAAACAACATGGGACAAGGGCAGGAACATGATGTTGTTTCATAAATATGACCAAGCCTATTCTCAAAACTTATTCGTAATGATTCGCGTCAGTCGTCTACATAAATGCAAACCATTCTTAGCATTTTGAACACTTGCTGAAAGCCAGAAAATATTTCTATAGGCTTGACAGCCTATTTGTGACCAAAGGCCGAGATTTATAAACGTTACTTAGGTCGTACTTGGAAATTTTTCTAAGTCGTATCTTTCACTTAAAGGGCAGTGCAGTGACAGTTACGCGACAGCGACAGGAATTGCCCAAAGTAACTATTATAGATTTCGGACTTCGGAGAATCTTGTTATCAAGAGGAATTTCTACATTTTCAGCTTCAAATATCTCCTAAAACATTGACGACAGCTACGGAGCCCACCTATCTGGAGTTCGTCTGTTTTTACATCAAATTACACCTTATTTTCGTAATGCCTCGTAATGACCCATTGTCTAGGGACTACGGACGTTACCCGCAATCCGTCGGCATCGGTTGTCTTGAGAACTTCTTTGTTTTACAACAGATTTCAGCAAACAATTTGTCGTGAATCACGTAGGTTTATTACAGTGGTAGATTTAAATGTGACTGATATGATAAGGATCTTAACTTGAAAGATCTTGTAGCTGTTGCAAAATATTGGCAATGGACTCTTGGTCACGTGGGAATTGTGGCTACAGAACCATCATTCACCTGCTGCAAAGCTTTTCACAAACGCTTCGATTCGATTGCTCACTTTCGTAATGCCAAAAAAAGATAGACATACGACTTGTCGAATCGAAATCGAATCGAAGCGTTTGTGAATAGCTATGCAGGTGAATGGATGGTTATCTAGCCACAATTCCCACGTGACCAAGAGTCCATTGCCAATATTTTGCAACAGCTACAAGATCTTTCAAGTTAAGATCCTTATCATATCAGTCACATTTAAATCTACCACTGCAATAAACCTACGTGATTCACGACAAATTGTTTGCTGAAATCTGTTGTAAAACAAAGAAGTTCCAACTATGTTGGCCAACTAACTTGGTAATACTATACCATTTGGAAGACTTGACAAAACAATTGGGCTTCTGTCCTCCCGTAACGACTGCTAAAGATATAAATGACAGTCGGGCCCAAGACCGTGCTGACTTGCGTGCGGAATTGTGGACTGAGAATGTCTTCGGCAAACAACAGTCATACTTTTGCATGTATTTCAGAAATAACGGCAGTCTAGCCTCACCAAATGGCCACCGAAGAGGCCAATAACTTTTACATCCTCAACAGAATGAAATAAATACAACTAAGTACGTATTCACCGCTAGAGAATTCCGTCACGTTATTATTGCTCGTGTCTAGGAATTAGTTACGGTTTGATAAGAAAGAAAACTAGTTACATTTAGAATACCTAGGTCCCAGTCAACTACATAAAAAGTTTGCAAGAAAAATGAGGTTGCGACAGCTCAAATTAGTTTTTTGCCATTATCACAAGGACAACCGTTTAAAGCAACTTGTCGCGCCAAGAAAATTTTGCGATAAGCGATGGCTAAAAAGTAGGTAGTACGAAGTTAAAAAAAAATCTCGGCTCCAACGATTTGCTTCTAATAATCAACATCAATCAACATATTCCTTTAAAAAATAACTAAACAAAAAATAACTATCTCACATAAAACAAACTAACTCCTCGCAATAAAAGATGTATGCTCAATGCTACCTGAACGCGCGAGGTAATGCATTTAACAGCTACCATTATCTGATCTAACTTCCAGTCACCAGGATGGAGAGAGACAGAAATACACACTAAAAAAAGGTTAAAAAGAGACAGAACCCGCAAATTAGTCCCCTAACACCGGACGCGATAATTGTAAGACTTGTTTCTCGGAGGATACACATAGTGATTCTGTTGGCAAAAAGTCCACTGATGTCGTTCTGATTGCTTAGGATGAAGCTGATGTCAGATTAGCTTTTTAATCACTTCCTCTTGCTAACCATTCTGAAGCAAAAACTGAGTAAATCCTATAATCAAGCTCAGGAAACTAGGAAGCTGAAGAGATAATTTGCCTTCAATTCCGAAGTTAGAACGCGAATTTGAATGAAAATTTCCTTTTATAAGGAAAAGTTGGCGCAAGCTAACAGCCCTGAACTAATTGAATGATACAAGAAAAGTTTCTTGTGAACGATCCCGCCTGTTGAGTGAACTAGCAGAGCATAATCCCGCAGCGAATGAGCTAAGTCAGCAAAATATAACGCAAACCATTTTCAATTACCATAACTTTTATGTGTTTTCGCGAGTGTTCAGCGAAACGAAAATTTGAAAACACATAAGAATGTGCATTAGTAGGAATCCTTGACCGAGACAAAGCAGTGCAGGTTAGCAAACAAACAAAAAACTGGGTCAAACTCAGTTCGTTAATGTACGTAGCCGTACGTATGTGAGAATCCACAGCAGCCGAAACCCGAACGGGGTCTGAGCCAAACGCTGTAATCAGCGAGTCCCGAACTAAGTTAACTCCACTAACGAATTTCAGTTTTAAATTGGAGTCTGCAATTCATATTTTGTTTATTTAGGGCTTAGGGCGTTGAAGTTCCCTTGTTTCAATATTAAATTGTAAGAGGAAATACGATGTTCGGTAAAATTTTAGGTCCCTCTTCAGACAACTGCCCGAAGTGTTTCTAGGAATTTTAAATTACAAAGAATTGCGTTTGTCCTTGCTAACAATACTAGATGCTTGAAAAGATCTGGAGAAATTAACAAACAACAATTCTCGTAAAAGACAAAAGGGAAGGAATTGTTATGAGATTCCTTGTTTGTGCAAATATTGCTGGCATTTGTTGATTGTTTCATTGCTCGCTCGCAATATGCGCAGTTGTGGGTTTAGGTTCTGTGTTTAATTTGTAGTTTCTGCTCTAAAGTTTAATGGTTTATTTGTCTTATTTGATTTTAATAATAGGTTGGAGAGAGAATCGTGCCTCTCGTCCCTACTATTGTCATGGTAAATGCCTACATCGCCGTCATCCATTCAGAACTATGTACAATTATTCAAACTGTCCATACGCAACCTTTCACTCTTAACAGGAAACTCCTGATAATGTGGTAGATTATCAGGTAATTTAAAAAACAATTCACCAGATGCTCTTCAGCTGTTCTCGAGTATAGTTATATCAAGATCTTAAATCAACGAAGTGTTACGAATGGTAACCTAGCACATTTAGCTCCTGGTCCTGAGTTTATGACAGTTCATTTAAGTCTAGAATAATTTAACCGTAAAAGAAAATGTTCGCCGCAGAAATAGTAAGAGAAAAAATATGAAATCGAGTTATCTAAAATGATACTGAAGTTGGGCAGAGAGAAAAATAAATTTGGCACAAAACTGCGGTATCTTTGCCGCCAAGTAGACATTTTAATAAATTATTGCTCAGAAATACGTAGGGTATTGTATTTTAGACGTATCACGTTTCTCTCTTAATAAAAGTCTGATGAGTTTTTCCGCTAGATGATGATCCTTTCATTTTACGATGTTTTTTCGTAGTAAAATACTTTAATATTAAATTGACCAGCAAACACCCTGAAGATTTAAGCGTCTTCTAGTGAATAACTGAATTACATTTTAAATCAGCTATTGGAATTTTAATTGACTACGTAATTTGTTCTAATTGGTATTGCCCACAACATTTCGGCCAAGTATTAATTTTGTGAAATTCCTGGGAAATAAATCCCACAATTATTTCTTAAGAAATATAAAATGCAGCACTAATTTCCTATCCATACAATATTAAAATACAGTTCTTGGAACTTAGAACAGAACTAACTTCCTGAAATTAATTATGTTGCGAGGTTTCAGCCAAGTGAAATATTTATTTAGTTACTAGCTTTTGCCCGCGGCTTTGTCCGCTTAACTGGATATCGCCAAATCGACGGAAATGTAATATCAGGATAAAAGTATCCTATATCCTAACCGAGGTCAGGGTACACATCCGTGAGTCAAATTTAATTATATTGTCCGAATCAATCAAAGCTTCACAAATTCCGATAATGTGGTTAAATTATAGAATTTCCAATTACAGGATTGGATCGTTTGTATACGTCAGGGGTCACGCAGAAATGTCAACTTGTTACCTTTTGTGACCACAGGCTGGTGGGCGGAATTCCGAATGGGCCACAAAGCATGTACGAATTTTGTGGTGGATCGTTATTTTGTCAAATGCCGGCTGAATTAACGTGTATTGGGTCGAATGTGGTACTTGTTAAATATGTGAGTAAGTTTGTGTTGTGTTCATGTAATAAGTGGCAGTTGGGTATATGAGTTTTGGTATGCAATGCTGTTTTTGGACAAAGCTAGTAAAATAGTGGTACTTATGGTGTAAATTTGCTCGGTAATTTACTGGTAAAATTGTGACCTCGAAGTGTTAAGACCGCAAAGAAGTTTAATTACTGCAGTACTTTCTGTCGCACGAAGAAATTGGCAAGAAACATTATTTTAGCGTCTACCCGTTCCAGTTACTAAACCAAATTGCTTTAACATAATAATATGATATTCTAATACCCAAAACTTACCCCAGTTATAACTTCAAATAGTTGCAAACGAGAACCTTCGAATCCTTCAAAGTTTCCGCTCGAACTAAGTCGATATTGCTGCGAACATTCTAGACCTATTCCGGTAATAATTTGCCACAAGTACGGTGTTGTATGGAGGTTCAAGGACCGTTAGTGGCCCCATACCAGTTTATCCAGTGCAGCACTTAGGACAGTGTAGCCCAGCTGCCGGGTATCGGAAAGGTTCCCCAGATGCTACATAACTATTAGGACTGTCCCAAGAATTGAAACTAGGAGTTTTTTTAAGAAAAAATGAGTTTTTGTACGTATTGATTAATATCGGTGACATTTTGAAGAACATCTTGGAGACATTTCACAGCTTAATTGAAGTAATAACCTTCTCAAATGCCAAAAGGGTTTTAAGTGTCTGCTCACCAAAAGAATGGCAGTAAAAACTTGACGACCGACATATAAATTCTTTCTAGGTAATAAAATTCGATCAGCTGTGTCTTCAGTTTTTAAAGACAGAAATGAGAACTGTCCAAATTCATCATCTGCTTGCCTAGCCTTTGCCCCAACTATGTTGGAGTTGGCTTTCAGTATTACCGGATCCAGCTGAATACCAGTATTTTACATGGAGCGGCTACTTATCTGACCACAACAACTCAGTTAGTAATAGGTAATACGATACCCCTTCGTAAGATTGGTTGTTAGACTTTCGGGCCAGTGACTACCTGTAACGTCTGTCAAAGATCTACAATTGACAGCCGGGACCAACGGCTTTACGTGAGAACTGTCTAAAATGCCCCTATGCCATTGCAGGTTGTTCGAAAGTTTTCTATTGCATCTTTTTCTATTGATAGGAACTTACAAAGGAATGGTTTCAACAGAACACCAAAGCCATACTGCCTTTGATTTGAAATATTGCTGAATGTCTAAAACATTTCCAAAGGTCTCCTTCGAAATAAGTAAATATTTTATGATCGGAAAGGGTCGGAGTTTCACCGTTATTTTGTCATTACGACTTTGTATGCATATTGCATGGAACTCGGAAGGAAGTTGTGCCTTTTATGTTCAACTAGCTTTTGAAACTGGCTTCGTACGCATGGATGTCGGAAATAATCTCACGGCAACGTACTACCGGGATAAAAATTATCCTATGTCCTTCTGTGGGTCCTAGGCTACTTATCTGTAAAGGTCATAATGATCGGTGTAGTGTTTCAGGTGTTTAATGGTGACTGACGGAGTGACTTCCCGTTCCGGTTTCGCACGGGTGCAATTTTTTTTAGTGGATCCCGTGGATTTTCAAAAAAATCTTTCTTGCAAACCTATCAGCCAAATCGGTCAAGCCATCCTCAAGTGATGCTTCGTCATACATGTAATAATTGATAGATGACTATGGCAGAATAAATGATGACATGCAACTATTGTTTCTACTATTACAACTATGCACACTGTTCCGATGTCTTCTTACAAGTTGATTGGCTAACAATAAGCAATAGTCTATTCATCCAAAGATAAAATGAACGCGAAAGTGTTCTTCTATTATTGAGTTTTTTTTAATTGTGCTGCGATTAGTATTGTCTCACATTCCACCGGTCTTCTCATGAATGAATAACAAATCGATATGCATAAGATATTTATGTAACCGTAGGGAAGAAAATTTCATATGCAATTTCATATGGAATGACTTCTACCAAACGAAATAGCGTCTTACGAAGTTTGATTAATAGAGAAATGGGGAGAGAAGTAAGTTAATATAATAAAGCATGAACTAGTTTTCGTGAATACATTCCGCAGTAATACTGACGAAGCAAAATGGGTTAACCAATATGCTGTTCATTGACCTATATTCTACTGCAGATCAGACACAAAATGCTGTTAACATACTTTGTTCATTCAGACATTTACGATTTTGTGTTCAAGTAAAAAAAGGCGACTCCAAAACGTGGGTGGTGAAAAAGTGTGAATGGATTTGGCTACGTAGTGTTTCCACTCTTTGTCCAAATATTTCTATAAAACAAAGGGCACGTTTTGACATAGAAGGAGCACACGGCGACGTGACATCAAGCTATACATAACCAGTATAACCTGACCTCGTATTAGCTTCCCGTACAATGAGAGATCAGTTTAATTTGGTATTGCATAGCTTGATTGGTCGTCGTGCGTGCTAGCTGGAAAATCAGTTGATCTGTATGACACAATTATCTGTAACAGCTCGGATTGGAGAATAATACGAGTTAAGGGCTTGTCCACTTTTAAAAATGTACTCATAATGTTAAACAGTATAGGGAACCTTCAGTAAATTGACCTTTTGACCGCATAGTTACATTATACGTGATAAGCAAGCGCATGCCCTGCACGCCAAACGACACAAATATGTGACAAAATGGTAGGTGAAATAGTGGCTTGGCGTGGCAGGCACGCGCGTGTGTTTATGCTCTGGCGGTCAAAAGCTACAAGAAAACGCATGGTCACCCTACCATCTAATGACGTCTCGAGAAGGTAATAACTGAAAGCTAAGTAAATTGTGGTGCAATAAAGTCAACATCGAGCTCTTTAAATTGCCTGTTAGTTTATCGTGAGCTAATGTAACTTATGTATTACATCAAGCTGGTAATCACTTTACTTATGTCTTAACATTACTACAAATTGCCACGGCATTCGTTCTCTAATTTACGCGAATGTATCTACTTAAAATGTAGTTTTAGTTAAGGCGTTTCTACCACTGCACCGCGCTCCGTCGCGTAGCGCGGGGCCGCCGACGCGTCCCGACGCGTTGTCAGTGTGTTGTCCTAGGCGTGTTTTCTATACAAATTCAGATAGGTACTTTTCTAACAATGTTAAAATCTGCGGCCCCGCGCTACGCGACGGAGCGCGGTGCAGTAAGTGACTCGCCGAGTTTATGCTCGTCTTTACTGACACTGAGTACCTAATACTTAAATTACTAATGTTAATCAATTTAATTGGTTTGTTAGAATTTCAACTTTCGATGTTGAGCATAGCGTTGACAAACAGTGTGCTGTTATTCAGGCATTCAGATGTAAGAGTGTTAATGAATCTTATTTGGTATTTTTGTATGGCATAGAAGTGACCTTTCAGAAACATTGGGTGATGAAAGTTTCTTTTGACAAGGGTTTCTACTTCATACACTCATACATCTACATACACGGTCATGTCATAACATTACATTACGCCCATAATCCCCGAAGGGTTAGGCAGAGGTCTCCCTAATAGTACACCCCCAATTCGCAAGTTATAAGTCCCATTTAATAGGGGTTAATCCTATTGCCACCAACCGGGCTTAAATCTAGGCTCAGTGCCTGCCACTGAGAAATACCTGATGGAATAACCCAATAACAATTTGCCTGACCCGGGAATCGAACCTCATGTTCAGCAGTCGCGATTGCGACCACTCAATCAACGAGGTAGACAGCATCTACCTAATAAGAAAAAAAAAGGTTTCCGTGTTTGACATTTAACCTTAAACTAGTTTGCGTCTCCGTAAGTAGCAGTGGTAGTAATAAGTACCTAGTTCAAATGATTCCCACGACATGCCGACCTGATAAGGGCCGATAACAGTGTAACTTCGTGTTTTCTTTTGATTCCCATGCTATGATATCAGTCAAGACACGTGTAAGACATGTGTGTCATACTGTAGAATGTAAAAAACAATAACGGATTCTCAAGCTTGATAAATGCATGAATAGGAACTAAGTTATTTACGTTATTTGCACCTTAAACATAAAATATGGAATGCCAAAATAGCTAACAATTGCATGTTTATTTATTTTAAAGATAAAAGTCTAAAATAACAATACCTTATTCTAAATACCTCTACTATTTGTTTAGATAATAAAAAATAAATAAGTATTATGAATGGAAAAGGGACTTCAATAGACAATAGGAGCATAAATTTATGTACTCAAATATTATATGTTATTTTCATGTGTGTACATAAATAGTAAAATAAATTAATAAACTTTTCATTCTAAACTTTTCATTTAATTCTTTAGAGACATTATTTTGTTTTTGGATATTTTATTTCTTGTTGAATAACATCAACTAAGTACATCAAGTATGAATTTTTTCCTCATCATATTATACTAAAAATATTAAAATGATAAAAGAGAGTTTTCATAAAACCACAATAACAACAGACCATTGCATAATGCATGTAATAATTTGAACAACACCAGTAGCAAAATAATTGAGGTAAACTACAACATCCTGCAATCAACAAATTACATCAATCTAACGCTATACAGTGTAAATTGCCAACATTACACACACTACACATCAATCGATATTGATATCATAACCTCCCTTTATTTTTCTGTAGGGTGTATAGACGCCAGCACATCAAGCTACCCGAAACTGTCAAATTTTCCCAATCAACCTTGAACCTAACGCTTTTGTGATAAAGTTGATAATCTATTGCAGAATTTTGACAGCTTGTAGTAGCTTGATGTGCTGGAATTTGTATAAATGGTACACTCACAACTTTTCAGCTGGTTTTGTTTAATCCTATGAAATAGGAGGTGTATTGGCATCTAAAGCGCAAGTCACACAGAAAAGACGTAAGACGCGGACGGGGCGCAGACATATGTCAAATGTATAGAAGCGTCGCGGCGTCGTGTCTGCGCCCTGTCTTTTCTATGTGTTTTGCGTCACGACGCTTCTATACATTTTGTACGAAAGCGACGCGGAAGAGACATAAGTCTGCGCCCCGTCCGCGTCTTACGCCTTTTCTGTGTGGCCTGCGCTTTACAAAGACATTCTGAACTCCAGGCTGCATCTGAGAAATTCCTTGCCATTTCAATAGACAAACCAAGTAACACTTTACTCGAGCTTGGAATCAAACCAAGGACCTCCGAATCCAGGAGCCTGTGCAACTACTAGACCAATAAGGGAGTACAGTAATAACATCAATCTTATGCTGCACTGTAAAGTGGACAAGGGAGGTTGTTCCAGGTCTGTTTGTTTGTGTTTGTACACCCATGATATGGGAGAAATTCCTAGTGTAGGGCAACTTTTTTTTTTAAGGCAAAAACCAAGGAGTATACATATAAGGATTGTACTAGGTGGTATACTGTAGTTTCTGCCTCATCATCATCTGCCTAGCCTTTAGCCTTTACACAACTATGTTGGGGTCGACTTTCAGTCTAACCGGATGCAGCTGAATACCAGTACGGCTTAACCTAAAGATCGACTCGAGCGGCTGTTATTATTTAGCCACGAGCTCCTCCTCCTGAAGTTTCTGCCTGTCCATGGAAAAAGGCATTTATATTTTTGTATGTAAAGTATAAATTGCCTACATTACGCACACTGCACGTCAATCAATATTATTGATGTTCTGCTATCTAAATGTATGGTATTGATAACACGGGTAGTGCTACAAATAATAACATTAAGATAGCAGACGTATCAGTTTCAATTACTCACGTTTCTTGCTGATAAGGTTAGGTGTTAGGGATTAATAAAATTAAGTAGGACTTGTTTTAAGACTTCCTTATTTATGATTGTAATAGTTTTGAGTAGTCTGTATGCGGTTCTGATGGTCATCAGGGATTTTTAACCATATCAGAGTGTGATGAATACAGTTCACTCCCCCTCAGAGAGAAGGAGCTTGTATCCCAGCAGGGAGAACATTCTAGGCCCACTATTAGTCAGCTGATTATACAAGTCTGGTGTTAGGCAAAATTTACAATTACAGTTTTAGTTATTTATTTAATTCTTGTAAGCTCACAAGTGTATAGATGCCAGCACATCAAGCTACCCGAAACAGTCAATTTTTCCCAATCAACCTTGAACCTAATGCTGTAGTGAAAGAGTTTAAAATCTATTAAAGTATTTTACAAATTGTAGTAGCTTGATGTGCGTCTGTACTACCACATTCACTGACGGTCAACCTTTTTTCAGCTTTATGCCCTGAGTTATAAGGTTGAAAAGTGGTTGACCGTCAGTGAGCATGGTATTACCTAGGCAGACCTAATGCCAGAGCTATTTTCTCCCAGTCAACCCTAAGGTTTATAAAGGTGCTCTGTAAGTGTTCTCAAGTTAACAGATGTTGTCAAAGTAATATTTACTTACCCTACTGTATCCTAGATACTGTACTGTGTTTATTTTTCACCTTCATAACTAATCAGAACAGTTTAGATAATAATAATGAAGTGCAATTAACTTAAGAGCAATTAATTAAGAATATCAATAATGATCTGTGAATTAATAACATTGAAAACTTATTTGCAGGGAGCTCTGTGGTCATTAATTTATTGATTGATTGATATGGTTTAATAAAGTTTATTGTAATAATTTACATTATATTATCATTTTTTTTTTTATTTTTTTTTTTTTTTTTTTTTTTTTTTTTTTTTTTTTTTTTTTTTTTTTTTTTTTTTTTTTTTTTTTTTTTTTTTTTTTTTTTTTTTATTTTTTTTTTTTTTTTTTTTTTTTTTTTTTTTTTTTTTTTTTTTTAGACTATACATAAGTATAGTCTTAAGTATTTCTATTTTATAGGGACTATGCAAATTTACTAAAGTATATGCAATACTTTTTGATTGATAGGTACACGTGAATAATATTCCTAAAAGATTAAGATTAGATAAGATTCCAATTGGATATTTATTTATAGGTATGAACTTAAAAGCAATTGTTTAGCTATGTGGCTTAGATTATACGTAATAGTGGTGGTTCATGGTGTATTTTGCAGTTTGAATATTGTTTTCAATGCCATGCCGCGTTGGAACAAATTCAAATTTTAAACGTTTGTGTTCATCCAAGCGTGAAACTTTATTTGATAACACAATATTTTATTCTTCGACCGTATGTCTTCTATCACGTAATACATTACTTCCTTATAGAAGGGCAAACACCATAAAAACAGTTAGACCATGAATGCAATACACAAATAAAAAATGAAAACAAAAAATACTTACCGATACACGTTGTCCGCTTTCTTGTGAATATCCAACACTGGCCTCCACAAAACTTTGCAAATATTCTCACTACACCTTACACTGTTTGTTTGTCCAGTTTTGTTGTATATTTCATTCAAAAATGCAAGGATAATCACAACAAAGGAAGATTTTTGAAACGATACACACACTGCCTTTCGTTTGTTGATTTGACATTGGGAAATTTGACAGCTGCAAGTTGACAATAACAAATTGACTGCTGACGTTTGATTTGGCACTAACTTCACAAACTACTCGGTCGGTAAAACAGAAGTGAAACGTTTTGTTTTAGCATTATTTAAATTGTCGTTGGCAAAGTAACTAAATATATTCTTGCCAATATTTTAAGATAACAAACTAAAATTTAGTTGTTGTGTTTCATTTTATGTTTTAAGTAACTGCATAAATCACATGTTTTGTTTGATACATTTACAAGTGTGTGGTTTAAATCATGTTTTTAAAGTTCGAAGTGTTAGTTTAGTTTTAAATCCTAGATGGCGTTAAAAGCGTTTCAGGAATTAGTTTTGAAAACAATCGAAAGGTGTCACTAAACGCTGAAATTCATGTTTCATTTCGCAAACTTCTATTTGTATTTATGATCATTCTAGTCGTAATGAAGGCTGATATTATAGGATTAAGGCCATTAGGCTCTAAAAATCTAGCTATTATGATTAGGTACTTTGATTCTACACATTCCACCTTAACTAATCTGACATACTGGACATACTTATCATAATCATGTATGTATTTATCTTAGTTATCATTTTTTTTCAAATAAATAAAGTAACTATTATGTGTCCAAAGTATTTGTAATCTAGATGTAGATGAAGGTATCTAGGAACCTACTTATGCGAACCCCCAGTTACTTTATGTTCTTTTTCCTCCAAACTCAATACCTTGGAGGAAATAGATATAAAGGATGTAAAAAGACCCTTAACGAAGCCGAAAGGTACTTGTTCTCCCCGTCATTGCGATCATTTTTTTGTTCTAGACCATACCTGGGAACTTTCTAGTTAGAAAGGAGATATTGGGGGTCAAAGTTCCAACTTTTTCACAAGTTTTAAAAAAATACATGTTTTTAATGTAAGATTTTTACTTTAAACACCTTCACGGCCCCCGTACTATTCATTCCATCCATCAGTACAATGTTTTGAGTGCGTAACATTGAGTTCTACCGTTACACGTGATTTTTCACCCAAAAAAAAAATCGTTTCCCAGCAAAAATTTTTGCGTAAAGTTACTTAGTTTGATGTACATAACGCTTGGTTGACGGCTTCGTGAAGGGTCCATTTACACCCTGTATAATAAATAAATAGGTAGATACCCACATAGGGCGGTATTTTCTTACTTATCTACTTTAAACTTTACACGCTAGTAATTTAACTTTTCCTGTCCGACCAATATTTCAAACAAGGCGAAATTATGATCCTGTTGCTATAATTTTAATTTAATTTGTCCACATCACGATATGCATGCTACAGTCAAAACTGAAAAAGACGTATCAAATTGCTTACTTATTTAAATTGAATTACCCTTTCTAATGACTTATTTACTATTTACGTTTTTATTGCATAAAAAAAATCAAAGCTTAAGACAACGTAACGTGTAGGGTGTAATACTTATTAGGTAGGTAGGTACACAATTTGGTTGCATGAACTCCTCTATAGGGAGGTAGTTCCTTCCTACCCAGGTTGGTACGCATTGTTGGGTGGGATATCCTTCCTACCTAGATATACGTTAAGCCTAAGGGTGACAAATCAACATCGAGCTATGCTGCGCTGTACTGCGCTGTGCTGTGCTGTGTTTCTTAAGCTACGTTTTTTTAACAATCAACATCAAGCTGTGCTGCACTTCGCTTAGCTCAGTATTAAAAGTAATCAGCAGCTCGTGTAGTTGTTTATCTCGTCAAAAATGACAGAGCACGGCGGGTAGCGCGCCTCGCTCGAGACTGCTGCGTTTTTAAACAGAGCGTAGCCTCAAACAGCGCAGCACAGCATGGTTTGTTTGTATCCTCATTAAAATATTAGACGAGCGAGTTGACCAAACATAGCACAGCGCAGTACAGCGCAGCATAGCTCGATGTTGATTTGTCACCCTTATACATCCATTAACGATTGTAGCCTATTATGCGTAGAAGAACTAGGTACCTACCCTCTGTCTGCTCCTATGCACTGAGATCAACAGAGCAGTCCAGAAACTTTTTAATGCTCTTTTACTGAGGATTAAAGTGGGAGAGTAAGGGTGCTGCTACACGAGGCGCAACCCTAAGTGGTTTTTTTTAAAAGAGGATAGATAAGAACCTAATTCAAAGAGAAGGTAGCCAAGTGGGTTAGCCAGGGTAGTGATAAAGTCTGGACTTAATAAGGTTTGAATGAAAGGCTGGGCTTAAAGCTTAGTACCTACCTACCTGCCTGGTGCTTTCAAATACTAGAGGTATGTTTTTGAAAGACAGATAGTCGTGGTCGAGGTCTTTGAAAGCGCTAGAAGACCATGAAGCTAATTGATTTACTAAAGGCAAATTCGTTAGTAGTGGCATTTATTCAAACCGTAATTTTAGCCCTTTCCAAAATACATGATCGTCATTAATTGCTATCCATATTTTCCCCAATTTAAAAAGCTTAGGTACAGTCATAACTTCATCAATGTCAGAGTACAATACATACACAACCCTTCGGCAGCTACAAAAATCAATGACACGTTCAACCAGATCCCAATACCCGAAAATGTGTTACCAAGCAACGTGCAAACGACACAGTCTATATACCTAAGCGTAACGCACTGTATCTATTATAAATCTCATGTTCTGTATGTATGTGTTGTTGTCAGGGGAATAAAGACATAAATCACGAAAGGTCAGTACTGTATACCTAGTTTGTTATGTAGTAAATTGCTTTGATAGTTTACTATGTACGCTTTGGCGCTTGGTCGATTTTTCGAACGTGTTCGGGGAAAGGCGCTTTGTAATCTATGTGAATGAAAAACGTGGTGATTGAAATGGGGTCTCGAAGGGTTAATTATTATAGAAAAGGAGGTATGGAGTAGAATATTAGAAAGATTCTATTAAGAAATTAAAATGCTTTGTTAAATTGGTTTTTGTAGAGGTAGAGGAAGGGTTTGGTTAAATTATTGACCAAATAAAAGGGCGTCTTTCTGTGGCCCTACTCAGATGAGGTGTTTGAAAGATTTATTTTTGCGTATAATTCCTTATAAGGGTCCTATTCCACATTACTTTGGTTATGTACTTACTTAGGTATAAAAAAAGTTATGCATGGTCATACATAAAAAAATCGTCGAATTCAGATCCTCCTCCTTTTTCGATCGTCGGTTTATAAACGATTTATTGTATTTTACTACTTATTCTTTGCCTTGACACTTTGAGTCTCAAACTGTATTTGTGTGGTTTTTTTTTTCAAACTTTGGGACAAACAGCCTCTCGAATTGTCTCGATAGACGAAAGTTTCTCTGTAGGTCTTTAGCTTTTGAGATAGGTACCTTCTTAATTCTTTTGTGCAAATCTGAAATAAAAATCATCTTCCTCGTTCTGTAATAATTGCCTTCAGATAGAGAGGTAGGTATCTGCAAATACAAAATCCTGTTAACTATCAATAAATACTTAATTGTTTAAATAGTATCTTTATTTATAATTGCTCTGAAATAAGCAGGTGGAAGCACAAGCACCCATTTATATTTTTCACGTATCTTTCTTGTTTTGCAATTAAGCAAAATTTTTTGTACTTAACATAAAAATACATTGACAGAAGCGACATTTCTTTCATATTGATACTTATACTGTGCATCATCCCACTGCTGGGCAAATGCATCTCCCCATGACTTCCAGTTGTTTTGATCTAAGGCCAATGTGGACCGCTGGTCGCTGGTCTTTTCCAGCTAGTCCCGCCATCTTCTGGGAGGTCTGCCGCGCCGCCTTCTGTCTGTGTCAGGTCTCCAGAAAGTGTCAAGGGTTGCATTAGTGAGTTGGTTTAACATTAGCTCTAGTTCTGCCGCCGTGGAAGAGAATACGACAATGTCGTCAGCAAAGCGAAGATTTCTTGTATAAAATCAAAATATCCTCAGAGAAGAAGTAAGAACTTAAGTAGGTTTGTATCAGGGTGTGTAACTGATTCAATCTGTTACCACAGCGCCGGAGACTGTCTTCCTTCAGTCTACCAACCTTCAGTTTTATACCCCAATGCTTCATATCCGAACCCATAAAACTATCATAGAGCCCCCCATAAAATACCCAAAACGTTTAAAAACTATACAAAAATGAATTTATTTCAAAACGTATGGGGACGTCGCGTGCCGTACCCAGCCATACGAATTTCTATGTAAATGTCGACATGCATGGCTCATACCTACGTGCATTGATAGCATCAGTTACTGATAAAACGGTTATATTTAAATAAAATAACCGTTTTTATCGTTATTTTACCTGTACCGTTACAAAACGATATTTTACATAACCATCAATAGATATGCAGATGTCTGAATACCTATTTATGTTTACGTATATTACCTATCGTTTTATTTGAACATTAACAACCCCTTTAGTTTAGTCTATAAGTACTTGGTTTTGGGGGAACCCTTCTCAAAATGCTGATAGTAAATCAGAAGTTCCGTGTTTTATGAAAATTAGGCAAGTCACGGTCGGTTTGGCCACGTGAAACGTGAATTGATCTACGATGGGCTTTAGCTTGATCATTTATTGAATATCCTGGTGATACCATTGATCAAGTTTTAAACGCTTTGCTTATCGGTGCTTTACAGATTTACGTTGGGACCAAAGTCGGCAACGTTTTGGAATAATGTTTACATTTTTAACTGTTCATATCCTTTGACTCTTGGAACTTTTGTTTACTAATTTGCTTCTACTTTATTAACTACATACCACTTAATATGATTCAAACAAATCCTACATCATAAGCATCTCATCAGAATAACTGCAAGATATTGACCCTCCCGCTCACACACACTGCATTATTACACGAAGACAGACAGAAAAGCTGCCTACGAATGACCCCATTTTTTTACTTCCTTCATTGAATATAAATAGAAATAAAATCCGCATTTGAACACCCCTTCAGAGAGGCTCACGCGGCATGCATAACATGGCAACTTTATGTCCCATCTGTCACTATTGCGTGATTTCCTACTCTTTGACTGACACGTCTGCACAGCCATATTTTAACGGCCTATCGAAGTTGAAAATCAAAAGAAATGAAGCTTAAAAACACGTAAAATATACACAAGTGCAATATTTTGACAGATATGGAACAGTTTATGGGAAAAAAAATTAATGGATATAAGGGGTGGTTTATGAGGAAAAGAGGTTTAAATAATGGGAGCAGCAGGTAAATGAGTTTGAGGGGTGCATAAAAATGTCTTTTTGGTATACCAGTAAGTCATAATGGAATTTTGGAGTGAACTTATGCTTTTTCTTACACGTCCGTTGTTATTTTGTGATTAATTTCTTTCTAGGATCCTACACAATTGAATCGTTTCTCAAGGACCCGTCGAACTTCATTGCCATGACGGTTTTCTGGTGGTCGCCACGCCACGTTGATTCTGGTTTTCTAGAGTTGCAATGGTTAGGAAGAAAGTATGTGTAGCTTGACTAAAAAAAACATTGGTTAAAATAAAAAATAAAAATTTATGAGATTGGGACATTTGTCTAAAAATTTATTCCACAGAAAGATATTCCTTGGACGCAGAAGTAATATACGGTTTTTCCATATGAGGAATGGTATATTGTCATGTCATACATAAGTTATATTTGGGACACATAAATCAGTAGCAAGAAATCCGATTTTCCACATACAAAACCGAAATTACCAACGCACATGAAAAAACTTTCTTTAATCTGACGGAAAACTTAGAACTATTTTACCTGAACTTTTAGTCATATGTCATGCGTTTGTGCCTGTTCTATTTTCAAAATGGAATCATAAGCGACGAATAGCGTGTTGCCAGAATACCGACATCGATAAAATGGATGTCAGAGTGACTTTAATGCTGGCTGTATATTTACTCCTTCCTTGCTTTTGAAAGATTGGACTCATGATGGATGTCGTTTGTCATTTGTTCTTCTATCCGGTTATTCGCATTTCAAATCTTTGGGACTGGTTGGAGTTTATCACGTTTTGTTTGTTGTTTGCGAAGGACGATCCTTCGCAATCAACAGTGAATTGTTTTGAATAAAATTGATATGTCACTATCAAATCAGAAACTTATTATGTTGTTAGGATTTTTGTGACATTCATTCTCCTGCCCTTAGCCCCCCAATTTATTTGTGGTCGGCGCAGCATGTCTTTTTCTTCCATACTTCTCTATTACTCGTCATCTCAGCAGTCACCTCCTTTCTAGCCATATCATCCTTCACACAGTCCATCCATCGTTTTTATGATCTTCTTCTCTATAGCCATCTACATTCATACTCAACATTTTCCTCACTACATTTTCCTCATTCCTCCGCATCACATGTCCATATCACGATAACCGATTACCACTAATGATATATAAACTATAGATACGTTGCCCGAGCTCAGTAGTGGCAACATGAATGCAAGGTAATTACCGGACCTCCATTTAGTCGCGTACCAACCAGTGCCGCGGCTGTACGTGACATTAAAATGACTTGCGTTACTAAATCAAATAACAAAAAAAAAAATGCCGCCCTGTGTTTTTAGGAAATGTAAAAATTATACTGCAACTGTGAAAGATAAAAAAGTATCATTTCATGCGTAAGTATCAAGGAAAATGTATAATATTTTATATTTTTCGATGCCTCCTAGTGGCGGCTGGCGCCTGAGGTAAGTCACGTGCCATAAGCACTCGGCCAATGACAAGACATAGAATGACAACGTAATTAAAGAAATATTTTAATCTCTCTCTAAGAACAGGAATTCCGTAGATGGCATTTAATTTTCTTTCCCTTTCTTTGTGCGTCTAAGTAGCTATCTAGCTACCGACCGTATTTACGCTGTTTTCGAGCGCCGTGATGTTCATGCATGACGCGTGTATTTATATTACGTCATTGAATACCACACAACTTTTCAGTCACCGACGCCATTTCAGACTTTTGTGACCCTTTTCTATATAATAATAAAATTAAATAAGGGTTTTGACGTAGGTACTTGTCAGAGATTGCTGCCCCAGAATCCCGATTTCAAGCAGAATTCGCTTATTCTTTCAAGATTGTAATGGTATGAAACCACAAGCAATCCAATCCAAGTAAAAAAGAAAGGTCAAGACATATCTAACACTATTAACTTCTTAGAAGGTTCCTATTGGGCAAAAGTATGCATTCTTTCGAAACCAGAAAAAACAATACTGTTTTCTTGAACAGCACCAACCACAACCACATCCAAATTCCCAAGGTTCTTCCACGTAACACGTCGATCCAACTTTATCTACGTCGACACTAATGGTAGTAGCAACTAACTTGGTAATTAAGCATTGTATCAGCGCGGTAATCGGCAGTCGACGGTGCCTCGTACCAACTATTTGAACTGGGTTAGCTGGCACGTTACTCTACAGCTTTGCATTATCATGACTAACCGCTTGGCCACGACCTACAGGCTCAAGCGACACGCGTGTAGCGTCAGCGACTGTACTTGTTTTCCAATGGCGGTAGTTAAAAGGACAAAACGACACCTGCAACGATCCTTAATACTCTTTTTGTTTCGTCCACGTGCCAAGATCAGACAAACTTACTGCCATTGTGGGAACAGCTTGAGTGGAGTTACCTGCATGACCTCTTGGCCACGACATGCGTGTTGTGACAGCCACTGTGGAGAAACCACGAATAATCACAACTAAAGGTAACGCGACATGCTGAGTGACGATGCTCACGCAAAATAAACAGGCGACACACGCGCTTGTAGCTTGACGCTAGTCGCATCGCTCGTGATCGTGGACCGTGCACTAATGGGGGACGAAAGAATCCGTGGTATGCTACATGGTATGCTAAAAGCTAAGTTAAACACTTACATGTGTTGAAAGAATGTTTAACTACGGAATTTATTGTTTTCTTTTTGGATTTCGTACAGAAAAACTGTTTATGATTAAGCTAGGAAGTTGAAGATCTCCTTATGTTCTACTTATGTGAGGCTTTTCCCCAGCAATGGATTCCCTCTTAAATATGATTGAGACAAGATGAGGCTATTGGCCGCTTACGTTTATTGCGCGGTGTAGCTGAAGCGCATGAAAATTTAAGAAGTTTCATATGCAAAATATTGACAGTAAATTCTTCTATCACTACCTTATTTCTTAAGGAAAAAATTATTATAAGCTGAAAAAAATTGAGTCTATTACTTGGAATTTAAACAATAAACATATACAGGGTGGCGATGACAAAACGGCATTAAATTAACAGACTGCATACAAAAATTCGATCGAAAATATCCAGTAGTTTAGTAGGTACATTATTTTTAATTTTCAGCATTTTCGACATGATGTAAATTAATAGTTTAGCACCGACATGTTAACGTCCCCCGCATCGGTTTAAACACTAAACACATGTATTGAACTCGTTACTTCAAAACCTTAGCCAAATCGTTTCGTAAATTTTATTTCGAAATGCGAATTAGTGCAAATTATACCTAAAGTTAGTAAACCAATATTTATAAATGGCTATTTCGTTAACAGTTTTATGCTATGTATTTAGTTTCTTTGAAAACATGTATTTTTTTAATAATTTCGATGTTAAATTTTATTCTATAGTTTAAAAATATTCCTATGAACTAGTTTTACAATTGTTTTTATTTCTTGTCGTATTGTCGTCGCCACCTTGTATTATATGATAATGATGTACAAAAGGTACCGATTTGCCCAACTTTTCGGGAATTATCGGCGTAATTACACAAAACTTATACCTAGTCACAATTTTCTAAAAATACAATTTGAAAAACTGAGCAAATTGTTAATTTCCCCGCCATTTATTTATTTTCCACAGATAATGACAAGCAAGCAAGCCACAGACAATGGTAAGCAGATCAGCATGGCAGCCAGTGCTATAGCACTTCGAGGAGTCCGCATTTTCCTATCAGCCGGCAGGCATGCGGCGGAGGGTAAGCTGGCCCAGGGTGCCACCCCTGCCCCCAGGCCGAAGCCCAAGGGGAAGAAGCCGGTGGTGGGGAGCAAGTTGGCACAGAAAGTTCTCGAAGTGCTAGTTAAGTCTACAAGGTTCTCCAAGTAAGTTCATGTAATAAGCATATTAGTTTCACGGGTAATCTTAACCCACTGATAGGTGCCTATTCTTCTTCTTGGGGTAATCTCTTTGCGGAGGGATATCGCACGATCTCCTACGAGGCGGTTTGCGTACTGGCCGGATCCCCAACGTGGGACCTGGACCTCGCGCATATTCTTCTTTTGAGCCTACCTCACGTCGATAGTACTATTAAATATTAGACCACTAGCTTTTGCCCGCGGCTTCGCTTGCGTTAATTTAGAATTCGTCAATTCGGGTTGTACTCTGCTTGTAAAAATATAATTCAATCATGATTCAAAAGACACGTGGCGCCATCTATTTTCATCAGAACGTTAGTGTTGTTTTTCCCGGGACAAGTACTTTATTTAGGGATGAAAGGTATCCTATGTCCGTTTCTATTCACCTGACAACGTATATGCAAAATTTCAGGATGATTGGTTCAATAGTTTAGGCGTGAAAAGGTAACAAACAAACTTACTTTCGCATTTATAATATTATTAGTTTGGATTGCCAGTTCCATGGCATCGTCGGAAAAAAAAAACTTTTACTTAACAAGTATCAGCGAGCATGTATGGTAACAACGATGCTCTACCTATCACGTTAGTGACAATCTTATTGGTTTTTTTTTTGGTCATCCGTCCCCATATGCAGTATTTGCAAACTACTCAAACTAAACGCAATCACAGAAAACCAAATTGAAGTAATCCCTCGTTTTTCATTTGTTTCGAATGAAGTGAAGTCGGCAGGTTCTGAGGTGTTAAGCTGTATGTTGTCGAGTCGAGTGAGGTGTGACGCGTGATTGACATGCCAGAAGGCGGGAATTCAGTTGGTAGCAGAGTTTGATAGAGTGCCGATTATATGCGCAAGGCGAAGTTGTGAGGTGTTTTTTTAACACGGTTATATTCATGATTGAAATGAAGAAATCCCAAAGGAATTGGGATAAGGGCAAGAGATGATGATGATGACCGAAAACGATTGAATAAACATTAAAAATTTACTGATAGACAACGCACAGCCTTAACTCAAAATTATGCATTATGGAACTTTTAAAAAAAATTCATACTCTAACTAATGAGTTTAAAGTTTTTCGTTTTAGCCGTTGGCTTGTCTTGTGATCCTTAATGGTCATTTTTTTATTCAGTCTTAAATGGTCTTTTCAAACCTTTTAGTTGTACTGTTAGCAACTTAATTTCGTCTTTTAAATATTCGTGATTGAGTTGTAAAAACTCAATGGGGGCCAAATCATAAAAGGATTCCCGCAACCCATCGATGAGCAATAAAAAAAATTACAGCTCCCCATAACCCAAAAAGGACGTTTTACATAACATAATCAAGAACCACGTATGTCTATTGACACGTATTTAACCCTAAATGAACCCATTGAATTGGTAAGCTATAAACGATCGAAGGTTACTATTCAACCCTCAGTTGCTCGTGGCTCAGTAGGGCGGCTAAAGGCGGCCCGGGCAGGTCGCTTCGGTCATAAAATATTACGGGCACGGTAGTATGAAACACGTGCAATGACGCCTCATAAGAAACTAAAGGAGAAACACCTTGATGCGTTGTATAGACTCACTCATTTTAACAAGTGAGTGTGCAGTTTAGTGTTAAAACTTAAAAGTTTGTTTTTGAGTGTTTCAAAATGTTGTGAAAAGTTTTGAGTTTTTTTTTGTTTTTATTGTGTGACTGAAAATAAGATGGTCACTGAAGTTTTCAGTTTAGTTTTTTTGATGTAATTTGTTAAGTTCAATTAATTAGTCAAGAAAACTTTTAAGTTTACAAAGACTTTGGTGTGACTTTCTGCTTCCGTCTCAAACGGTTTTTCACTTATTTTTCTATCGGCGACATCACCTATTAGTGGCTAAACAAAGTCAAGAAAACTTTTGAGTTTCCAAAGATGTTTGTCCCCGTCTGAAACTGTTCATTTATTTTTTGCGGCATCATGAGTTGTATTATTAACCGACTTTAAAAAAGGAGGAGAGGTTCTCAATTCGTCGGAATCTTTTTTTTTAATGTATGTTCACCGATTACTCGAAGACGCCTGAACCGATTTGTTTTTTTTTTTTAAATCTTTTGTAGCTCGCTATTGTTTTTTGTTTAGTCACCTTTTTTCGACGAACCTTTTTTCTATCGCGTGTACGTTTATGTTTTATAGAGAATAAACACTAGGTCACCAGTCCCAGTCCCAGGGCCTAGGTTACACAATAAAGTGCGTGATAGCTATCTAGTGCTTTACGAGGGAACTCCTTCTACTATGTAGGTACAGTTGTAAAACGGACAAATTATTGTGTCTCACTCTGGGATAGGCACGGACATGTTTTTTACGAGTATTTGTAGTTTTATTGGGACGTTATTTTTCTTGGTTACTATAGAAGGTAGTGAGAAGGGGTATTAAACTGAAAATCAACATGTATTTTAGACTATCGAACTTTGAGTTTAACTTAAAGTGAGTCTTAAGACTGAAAAATGAGATATATGTATTTGCTATCAAAAGAGTTAAACGCATAAATCATTTTGTCTGAGTCTGACTGTCTCAATATTTTACTACACCAAACTGTTATTTTATGTGTATATTTATGAGTATTAGTATATATTATGAGTATAAAATTATATTATGAGTAAATTACTATCCTTTATTCATTTTAATTAAAACATATCCAAACATTTAAAAATATAAAAAATAGTATCCAGTCGGGAGCAGGGTTCAAGCTACCGGTGGTTAGGGCTCCGGAGATAGGAACCTCCTCACAATGCGAGCCGGATTGAGGAGTACTGCTTGCCTTCTGAATCAGGCCCTTGATCGAACCGCCTAAGGAGAGCTTAGAATGATGAAAAAAAAACATTACTTGTTATTATGTCTAAATTATGATTGGCAAATGGTGACCTGGTGGAAACTACTGCGATTTACTGTCCTTCAGCTGTGCTCATGCTAGTTCTGTTCATAAAGATCTTCCTTCTTCCAGGGCTGAGATCGAAGCCTTGTACAGCATGTACCGTCGGCTGGTGATCACCGCGCAAGCTGCGGCACCGGCCACCGCTATCGGACATCCACCCAAAATTGATGTGAGTATTGACTAATATTATATTATATTATATTATATGGTAAAAATTGGCAATTAGAAAGTAGTAGAGTGGCTGACGGAGGTTAGAGAATCTTTCTTTTTTCTATGTCAATACGAGTATGCATTCTGTGTAAACTTCTAATCTTTTAGATCACTTCTACGTAGGATATATCCTAAAGCATTATGTTCCTGCAAGCTTTCAAAACCTGTGCATTTCTGGGCATGAATGTTTTGTAAAGTTTCACTCAGCCTCACACAGCCTTGAAAATGCTGGCTAAGAAAATCTTCTGTTGAGAATTTTCCTGCTATCAATAATCCACAAATCAGTTTACAAAACAATACATTTGCTGTACCTCCCTAATGACATCAATCGTTAGTATAGTAACTCAACTCAAAAACCATTAACCATCATAAGCATCAAAACAAAGAAACAATCAAACAACTCAACTTGAACCAATATTCATAAAACTTCACAATCTCACTTTTCAAATCCAACTATGTACTTTTCAATATCAATAACAATAAATATTTCAAATATAGTTTGAATAAAAATTGAGGGGGTTGTTTCACGAGCACTATTATTCTTTATTGGCAATAACATCACGGTTTAACCGCTGGGTATACGGCAGGGAGGCCATCTTTCTTCGGGGGTATCCTGCTTTGCGTGCGTTCATATGGTTAGGGCAGGAATTAGGCCGCGACTGTTTGTTCTATTATGTAGTTGTAATGGGGTTATCTAAATGTGTTGCGGCTGTAGCAGGTGGATATGTCATTTTTCATGTAAAGAAACTGAACGTAGTATGTCATTGGAATTAAGGATTATCTGTTTTATGTTAAAGACTATGGGTTAGAGTGTAGCCTAAGGGGCTTTATAGAGCGAGGACTTAGAAAATGTTTAGCTTTTTTTCCTGAAATTTCCTAATTTTATTGCAGTATCGGGTTGAACTAGACCATAGAAACCATTTAAGTTCTAAGACGCATAGTCGTCCGACGCACCGTTTCCAAATTATGCGAAAACTAAAAAAAAAACTAAGATTTTTTTTCCCAAATTTTTTTTTTACAACCATAATTTATTTTTTCTTTTCTTTGCTGCTCAAAGTGCCCCTAAGGGTATACTCCAACTCCTACAAATACGCCCCTAAGACGACCCACTGACCAGACTATGTAATAGGTATCTATGTACCGACACAAAGATTTGTTTGAAAAATGATATAAAAAAACCAATTCGGTTGGTTTTTTTATTTGGCCTTTGCCCAATTTCTAGCAACAAATATTCTCTCTCTCACTCTGTTGGGTAGATACATGATCCACAGCACGGAAAATTCGTTCATAATAACATAGTGCATGATATTTCATTAAATAAGTGCCTATCATTAATTTAATTTCCCTCTGAAATATTCACGGAAATGAAAATGACATTTTAGACAAATTGGCTTCACATTTAACTTAATTAAGGTTCAATTTACAATGGCATTGACGATTATTTGCTGTGGTAGGAAAGCGGAAGGGAAATACGGAAGTAAAATTTTGATAGAATTTTGGACAAAACTAGTTTTAAATTACGTAATTACGGGGTAGGGGAATTGGTAAACAAATGCAAGTTTAAATGGAAAATAGTGGGGGGGAATTCTACAGGGTGAAACGGGCCCTTCACGAAGCCGTCAACCAAGCATTCAGTACATCAAACTAAGTAACTTTACGCAAAAATGTTTGCTGGGAAACAACTTTTTTTTTGGATCAAAAATCACGTTTTACGGTAGGACTCAATATTACGCACTCAGAACAATGTGCTGATGGATGGATTTAATAGTACGGGTGTCGTGGAGGTGTTCAAAGTAAAAATCTTACTTTAAAAACATGTATTTAAAAAAAAAACCTTGTGAAAAAGTTGGAACTTTTATCCCCAATATCTCCGTACGTACATAGAAGGTTCCCATTCCAGGTATGGTCTAGAACAAAAAAAATGATCGTATTGACGGGGAGAACAAGTGCCTTTCGGCTTCGTTAAGGGTCTTTTTACACCCTTTATACACCGTCAGCAACCGAACATTGTACTTTAGCCTAGTTAAAATACTGCTAATTAACTAAATAATGTAGGATCGTCGCGTACGCAAGTACGTCAGTCTTCGGTTTAATATCGAGCTCGCGCAACATTTAACATTTTGTAACATTTTCTATTATTTTCTTATTAGTACATTCTTTTATTGCAATTTCGTATTAAATACCTTTTTGAACATTAACATTTATTTTATTAACATTCAACATTAAGTCTTTTCACACGGTGATTGTACATAGACTCTCAAGCGGTTACCATGAATAATTATGATTTTAGACCCATCCAGCGTCGAAATTTTTCGCAGGTCCGTTCCCTGAATCTCTTATTTCTCTATCTCTTTAAGTAGACTCTAGGCTCTACCAAGGAAAACAATTACGTCCAGAGCACCCATGCAGTAATAAGAGTTGCGTATTCTCATACAGTTCGTTCCAATACGAGAGACGAAAACCACACATGTATAGCGTTAATCTCAGCTCAGTGTCTCAACTCCGACCCTGCATAACGTGGCGGTTTTCGTAGGAAGAATTATTTTAGTCTGAAGTCTAGCCAGAGTTATTAATGTTGTCCAATGAATTATGGTACCGTGAACAACTAAACATATTTAAGTAAAACTAATATGTGTAAGTTGGCTGTTCAGAAGTTTCATATTCACAAAGTTTTGCTTGTTTTCTTGGGAAAATGATTAATTATGCTGAAACTTTACTACCTTGGAATACTTGCTTACCTAGTCGTCACTAATTTATTATCTGCACCACACAGAGTTAGGTACTTATAATGTGTTTCTTGGGAAAAAACCTTATGATATTCTGATTTTAAGGTTCAATCTATTTTTTTAAAGTTTGTGGTTAGTTTATTTATAAGTTATTTTAATAGTTTTTAATTAATCTACTTAAAAAAAAAAATACTGATGGTTCAAGTAAGATGAAACATTAAAGTTTATTCAGCACATTGTCTTAGACTATGGTCGCAAGCGCGACTGTTAAGTATGAGGTCCTGGGTTCGATTCCCGGGTCAGGCAAAGTGTTATTGGGTTTTTCCATCAGGAATTTCTCAGTAGCAGCCACGGAGTCTGGATTTGTGCCCAGTTGATGGCTATAGGCTCGCCCCCTATGACATGGGACTTAAAACATAACTGGCGAAATGTGGGTGTACTATTAGGTACACCTCTGTCTAACCCTTCGGGGATTATAGGTGAGACGTTATGTTATCTTAGATGATGAAGTGTCGAAAGAAACCAGACGTCATACCTTCTTCCGCAGTAAAATTCTTAACGTCCCTTCTAAATCCCCAGGGCATAGACCAAAGCACCTTCCGAGACGTGATGCACAACACCTTCGACCTGGTAACCGAGGAGGCTATCCTCGAGCGCATGTGGATGACCTGGGAACGGGGAGCGGCAGGCGGGGAGGGGTCCTTGCGCTTCGAGTCCTGGGTGAAAGGCCTCAGTGTGCTGCTCAGGGGCAACATGGAGGAACGGATCGGATATTGTTTTAAGGTGTACGACCTGAATAATGATGGGTTTATTACGAGGGAAGAGATGTTTTTGTTGTTAAGGTAGGAAATTTTCGTGTTCTCCTGTCTTTGTCTCATTATTGTCTGCTGCTAAACATGTAGTTATTGGGACTTTTTCTGGGACTTTGGGTTTGTATTGAAATAGGTTAAAGTCAAGAAAAACTTTTTTTTTAAAGTTATTGTTCAAAATTTTTTTTTTTAAACTACTGTTTACTCGCCAAACTTTTTAGTTTGATGGCGAGAAGCGCTTGTTTTTACATACAAATAATTGAGTAAACTGACCTTAAAACTACTACACAATGCTTGCCACAATGGTTGCTACTGTAACTAACGAAGAGCTGATATAATGCAAAGTCAGTCTGAAAATCCGGCCTACGCGCATTGGAGGCACTTGGTAGAACATTAAAAGATCTGCGCAATGACTCGAAATGAGATTTTTATTTTCTCAATATGTAAGCTATTGAACTTTTTTTTTTGGATTGATTGTATGTGTATTTGTTATGTATAAGTTCATAATTATTATTCTAAATTAAGTTCAGCAAAAAGGTAACACGACATTCCTTGACTGTAAGGCGATACGAAGTTCGCCGGGTCAGCTAGTTTTTCATAGGGAAACTAATCCAAGAAGTTTTCTAAGCGTCATTCCAGATAACAGGAATGGATAAACCACTTTTGGTGTATTTTTAGGAACTCCTTACTAAAACAGCCTGGTGACGAGGACCCCGATGAAGGAGTACGTGAGCTGGTGGAACTGGTACTCAGGAAGTTGGACGTTGACAAGGATGGAACTGTGTCGTTGGACGATTACAGGTGATCAGGTTTTATCAGCTTTTCGTACACCCCTTTTTAACTCATTAGCTTGCAGAGCTTTTAACATTCAACCCAAACTCATCGGTTATTAAAAAAAATGCAGTCTTTACGCTAGGCCAGTAAAACAAAGTGTTGCCAACCAGCAACGACGTGTAATCGTCTGAATGAGAGAATATACAATATGTTAATATGTTTATGTGATCTGAAAGGGGCATATTAGTATAATATGCCCCTTTCAGATCGGACAGGGTTTTTTTCTTTTTGCCAATGACATTGACAAATAGAATAAGAGACATAAAATATTCATGAATGTAAAAATATTAATTAATTTTAAAATGCATGATTTTTGTGCCAAATTATCACCGTTTCCCTAAATTCAAACAAACTTTTAAAACGTGACAACACCATCTTCGGCATTTGATCGTCAATTGTTTTTTTATGACTTCACTATCCGAGTGGCGATCGCTCGCGCCCGTGTATTGCCACAGAAGTTCCCTCATTTTAGTATATTTTATTTCATATTCATTGGGGTATTTTTTTTACTAGTTCAAGTGGCTTCCTGGATAATGGTAGAAAATAATATAAACCTTTTCTGTCTTGTTTTGAAGGTAATGAGATCAGTTTCCTTTCAGACAAGCTGTTGAGCAAGAGCCCCTACTTTTGGAAGCGTTTGGACAGTGTCTGCCCACGAAGAGGCACACCACCACCTTCCTCAAGACCCTTACTAATAAGACATAGACATATTACTAGTTGAAATTAAGGAAAATATATGATTTAAGAGTTGAATATAAAGGGTGTAAAAAGACCCTTAACGAAGCCGAAAGGCACTTGTTCTCCCCGTCATTGCGACATTTTCGTTCTGGACCATACCTGGAAACCTTCTCCTTACGGAGATACTGGAGGTCAAAGTTCCAATTTTTTCACGAGTTTTTTTTTTTAATACTACTTTTTAAGGTTTTAACTTTACTTTAATTACCTCCATGCCCCGTTTACTATTCAAAGCATCCATCAGCACCTAGTTTTGAGTGCGTTACATTGAGTTTTACCGTAATACGTGATATTTCACCCCAAAAAAAAAAGTCGTTTCCCAGCAATATTTTTTGCGCAGGAAGACTTAGCTTGATGTACATAATGCTTGGTTGACGGCTTCGTGAAGGGTCTGTTTACACCCTGTATTATAGTTCTAAGCCAAAAATTATGTGAATAAGCTTAACTTTATCATTAACACAAGAAACGGGATATTTACCATGTTTACTGTTTGTTTTGAGTTCCCGATATTTCGCCGCAAGTGAGTGAGGTGGGTGAAGTGAGTGGTGAGTGTGTGAGTTAGTATTTAAGCTTTACTTTGTGCCTAAATCTAAGGTAACCTCTCAGTTTTTAGTCTTCAAGGTGTTATTTAGTTGGTTAGTGTACTTAAATATTTATAATTTTTATCTGATGTGTAATAGCAAAGAAGTATCGTGGCATTTCATTCAATTAGTAATTAGCATCGACGCGATGTCTGACTCGCGCTGTCGTTATTTTTTAATCTTTCTTAGTTATTATTTACGAACTACCTCACAATTTGTTATAAACTATGTGTTAACTATGAATTATTAACAATCATTATTTGTTACGTTAGTATTAAGATAGCTTAAAAGTGTTTCAACATCCGGACAAACCTGTTGAGGTTTTTGTGATGTTTCTGTTTATATTTTGTTTTGTTCTTAAATTAATAAATAATGAAAAAAAAAAAAACCTGAGGGCTTCGACAAAATGACTTGGTACTATCAGCTGTAGGTAACGTTATATCTAAAATATTGGATTGACGAAATAAACTACCAAAAAACTTATGCTATACCTTTGTAAGTCGTTGTAGGATAGGCTTTGAAAGCGATTGCGTCTTGTCTTATCCGTCTGAACTTTAGGCTGGATACATTTTTTACCCGCTGCCAAGGAAAGGTTATGTTTTTTGATGTTTCTTTGATTGTTTTTTGTAAACTTTATTACCTCGTATTTTCCAAATGGGTGGATGGATTTCGAGGATTGAGGTGTCATTAGATTTGTATCAAAAGCCCAAGTGTCCTTAGATAGGTGTTTATAAAAAAACAAAATGGCGGATTTTTGGCGCTAAATAATTGTAAGTCGTTAATATTTTTTTTCAACCAAACCTATCGAGTAAGGTATCAAAATGAAGGAAATTAAAAGGAGATTACAAACATACTTACATAGATACAAAATACAATTTATGGTCGGGTTTTTTGATACTTTTAATTAAATGTTACTTGTTAATTATTCACATATCGTTTAAAAAAAAAGAAAATCGAGAACTTTATACCAGCAACGTTTTTATTTATTTACAAATGCGTTTTGTCATGTTTTGTCGAACTTATTTACAATAATGTCCCCGTCTTATATAAAAGTAACTCATTCGTGGGGGTCCAGTCCGGTTCCGATGAAGTCGGTCAATATCTTGGCAGCACTTGGAGGGAATAGGTTGAAGAGCTGGAACAAAAGACGAAGTGGGTTAGAGTGGCGTAATGTTAACAGGGAAAAATGTTTATAAAGGGTGTAAATAGACCCTTAACGATGCCGAAAGGCACTTGTTCTCCCCGCTATTACGATTATTTTTTTGTTCTAGACCATACCTGGGAACCTTCTAGTTACTGAGTTATTGCGGGTCAAAGTTCCAACTTTTTCACAAGTTTTTTTTGTAATTCTAATTTTTAAGGTTATAACTTTACTTTAAAGTAAAGTTATAACCTTAAAAATTAGAATTACAACACACCTCCATGACCCGTTTACTATTCAATGCATCCATAAGCACAATGTTTTGAATGCTTTACATTGAGTTTTACCGTAAAAGGTTATTTTTCACCCAAAAAAAAAAAGTCGTTTCCCAGCAATAATTTTTGTGTAGGGTTACTTAGTTTGATGTACAGAATGCTTGGTTGACGGCTTGGTGAAGGGTCTGTTTACACCTTGTATAGACTTACTAATAGTAAGAAGGGTGTGCCTGGTGCAAAATGTAACTTTAGTAGGCTAATATCAAGTGGATCGGTAGCAGTTCCCTTAAAATGCTTAAAAAACATTGTGCCTCCACAAATCTGTCTGTCTAGCATGACAGCAAAAAACTTTTTTGAAAAAAAAAAAAACGGAAGTCGGAAGTCGGTGGCAAAAAAGACAAACAAAGTCACCGACTTCCGAAAGTTAAGTTATTTTAGACGTTTTAGTGTTTTTTTGGTAGTCGATTTTTTTTAGTGTTCTTTTTAGTTGTATCCCAGACAAATTCTTGTCATGAATTAATTTTACATTGTATCTACCTGTTATTGAGGGACCATCGTGTCATCAATGAAAAGTCGAGTAAGTTGCAAGTATGACGGTCATAAAGCTACTAAATCCCTTCATAATCGAGCATTGACCATCAATAACAATTAAGATAATGTCTTACCTTGTTTGAATAATACATATCACTAGGGATGGTGATCTCGTGATATTCTCTGCGGATAGCGTCTACAATCTTGTCAGCAGCATCGCTGGGCTCCACAGTCTTCATGAGTCCTTCGAACCGGATACGCGGGTTGTGGCACAGACCGGTGTTCACGATGTACGGGAAGATTGTGGTTAGCTTGATCTGGAATTAAGTAACCAACGTGTTACTGGAAGTCAGATAGGCAGTCTCCCCATGTAAAATACTGGTTGGTATTCGGGTGTATCCAATTAGATTAGAAGCCCTCCACCACTGTACCAGTATTGTACAAGAAGTTTATATAAATAAATATACCGTTGTAGTTAGAAATAAATAAGGCAGATGATGGTGTTATTAGAGGATTTAGTTTTCAGTATCTTACACAGCTTTAAGGATAGGATCTAGTTTTCACAAATAGTTGATCATGAAACTTGTATAGGTACTCTGAACGGAGAATTTGAAATTTCAAAGACACGCCATATTGTCAACATATGCCTGGAAATGTCCCCAGAAAGAATTAAAAGTTGTCGGGCCGCAGCGGGGCGGAGCGGGCTACAGCGCAGCGCAAAATGCTCAATTACATTAGTGACGGACTTTGCCCGTAGTGTACAATAGTTCATATAAAATAAATACTAGCTTCTGCCCGCGACTTCGTACGCGGATTCTGTTGCTTATGCCAGCGACAACGGGGTCGTCAAAATCGAAGATCTGAAACGTCTGATGTCGAATTCTAAGAGCCCGGGGACGGGAAAACAACGGGATGCGCGAGACGATTCGAGACGTTCCATATCTTTCATTTTTGTAAGTCAGAAGTCGATGCGTAGATACGCATTGGAACTCAAGCGTAATTCTCTATCCGTGAACGTCTGAGCAGATTTTTGCGCTGCGACCCGAACCGCTGCGGCCCTTCATAATGTGCGCGAACCTTTAATCATCTGAATCCGTCCAAGGGGGTGACTCTAACTGTCATACATCTACATCATCAAATTCCTATCATCGCAAAAGTTGTTTATGGGTAGAATGATCCCCTTGACGCTAGGAAGTTCGGTGGGCCTCCCGACTTCGAAGCGGAAAAACCTAGTCAGCTATAAAACAAAAGTAATAAGGTATATACTGTAATACATACGCCATTAGTATCCCTAGGATCTTCATGCAGCTCAACAGCAAGCGACTCCATGATGCCCTTCACAGCATACTTGGAGCCGCAGTAAGGCACCAGGTTACGCAGACCCATCTTACCGGCCATGGAGGACATGGCGACGATGTGACCATTGTTGCGCTCCAGCATCGCTGGGAGGAAGGCTTGGATCATCTGGAAGAGAGATATCGTATTTAATTTCAAAGAATATTTACAAAGAATAAGTACAAGAATCAAAAGGGTTACAGGGCGTCAAAAAATTCGACCACATCGCTGTCAACAGGAAAAGTGCCCAAAAGTCTGGCAGATTTTTTGGCCAAAAAAAGGTTCTGTTATTGAGTTCTTGAGTAGGAATTTCTCAGTAGCCGCCCAGCTGTGTTTTGTGCCCGGTTGATGGCTATTGGCTCGTCCCCTATTATAAGGGACATAAACATAGCTGACACAATGTGGGTGCACTATAATTATGTAGTTATGCGTATCCCTAATCCCTCGGGGTTTAAAGTCGAGATGTAAACTCTACGTCTAGAACGATGGTTATGGATTGTTATCCAATTTCACATAAATCCCGAGGCCGTAGCTCGAGCGCGCGGTGTAAACTTAACGTAAATACGTCGATTTTGGAGTTGAAAATACAATTACCCTATAGCATTTTAGTTAAATTGTTTGTAACTACCACAATAAGTAACATCCATAAATATGAATAAATTCTTTAAATTATAAAATATATTGTATGTGAAACGCAATGGTATAATAAATAAAAAGAGGTAGATATCGCATTAGCGTGCGCAAATTGTTGCAGACAAATTCAGACAATTGTCGTAATTTAAGTACTTCAAGCGCAATAGCTCTTTCTGTATCACACGTTCCGTGTTATCTATCGCAGTCGTAACAACGCAACGATATTTGAACGCCGCTCAGTATGAACGTAGCGTATCTTATTTATAATATCATTGGTGAAACGAGTATTATTAATTTTAAAATCGACATTTACGTTACGTTTACACCGCGCGCTCGTGATAGAGCCTCTGGTTAACTTAACCGATGGATTATATCAATAAATTATGTTTCTGGTTTTCTAGGGCTAAATGAGTAATAAACGTGATAAATATCCGGATATTTTGAAAAAAATGTCCTTAAGATCGAGTCATTATCCATGACATTGACTGCAGTATGCGCATTAACCAATGAGTTGTCATTTACAGTGCAATAAAGGACCTAGTTATGGTAAAGGTTGCTGTCAAAGTAGATTAAAGTTTTTATTGTCCAAAGAACCTTTACTGGTAGTGGTTACATAGCCTTAACTTGCATGAACATTTTTAAAAGCATTTGTTTGGCATTTTATGCTTATACTGGACTTGACAGCATGATTGCCGCTGGAGGTTATAATTTTATTGTGATTCAGATTTTGTTTCTGTAAACGACCGGACTGTAATGTTTTGTTTATACTATACTGTATACTGCTAGCCTGTGTCATCCCACTGCTGGGCAAAGGCCTCTCTCCATGACTTCCAAATTTTTCGATCCAGAGATGATCAGATCCATCAAATGTTTTGTTTGGTATATATAAATGTTTTCTGTACTTATACAAATTAAGAAAGCTCTGTAATGACACCTATGTAAATAATTAAATAATATTTCAGGAGGACAAAATGTCTTTAAAAACGTCGCTTTTGTAGCGAAGCAGGAAAAAAAATTCAAGGTAGGACCTGTATACCTACAATAATGATTAATTAGTGAAAAATCCTTGAACTTTTCAATTAATTTCAAGTTCACGTAATTATTTCTCAAAATTTTGCCTTTAACACTTTATCGTTTTCCTCAAAATTTACTCGAATGGGTGCCATATTACAAAGGTTGGTTGTACAACATAACAATCAGAATTTATCTTGCTACGGTCACATGGCCAATACCATCTACTTGTTGATCTTGAACAGTTGAATAATATGCTACTTAGCAAGTCTTATTTACTTACATAATAACAGTTGAATGTTAATAAACAATAACGACTTTTGGTGATTCTCTGTTCGAATGTTTTTTTCGAAAATCAGTAAGTTCTCCTTCGGCTTTGTCCCGACTAATCTCCGAAACGGCTAGACGGATTTTAACGGGACTTTTACTGACAGATAGCTGATAAGTTAGGTAACTTTTATTTTAGAAAATGGATTAGAGTTCCGTACAAAAAAAAAATTGTTAACAAAATCCGATTCAAACTGACGACGTAGTCGACGACGTGTGACTGCACGGTTGGCGCAGTGGCTGAGCGATTGGCTGCTGCGCTGCGTGTCGCGGGTTCGATTCCCGCACGGAACAAATATTTGTATGATCTACAAGTAGTTGTTTCGGGTCTGGCTGTTTGTTTGTGTATGTGAGTTTAAATGTTTGTAAACGCACCCACGATACAGGAGAAATTCCTAGTGTGGGGCAACGTTTTAAAAAAAATAACGTAACGTAACGTAAAAAGGAAGTAATATGTTGGTAATAATTTCACGCGGACAAAGGTCACGGGCACAGCTAGTTATAATTACAACACTCACCCAAAGATTACCATTGACATTGATATCCATAAGCATCGTGATCTCCTTCTCGCTATGCTTCAACACCGGCTTGCAGGGCATGATACCAGCGTTGTTGACGAGGATGGTCACCACTCCTACTTCTTTCTGCACCTTCTCAGCCAGTTCGAAGACTGCTGCTCTGTTTGTGACGTCACACCTGGAAGATGGACAAGGGACTTGGTTATCCTCATTATCTGCTGAGCCGGGAGTAAGGAAATATCAACTTTTGGGGTCGGTTTCCAGTCTGACCAGATGCAGCTGAATTTCATATGGAGCGACTGCCTATTGGACATCGACAAGCCAGTAACTTGTATGTGAGTTAAAGAAGTTGTAATATAAACTTTTACAATGGTCTATATGTTTCTAGACCCTCAATGTGACCCCGTGTTGAAATTTTCAGTCGGTAATTGAAAAAAAAAACATACAAAAGTGCAAACCCTACACGATCACGTTCAATGTATGAAACAGCTGAATTTTGTATCAAGGGTTCTTTTCATAGTGGATAATACGAAATAGTATTTTGAAAAGATTCTTACTTTACTGGTTTGGTACTTCGTTCGCGATTCTAGAAATAAACAGATTATTGTCGAGAAAAAAAAAAGATTTATTGCTTTATGTAAATTTAACCAGATAATCTCAGATAATATTAGAAGTCGAGTATGTTATATTATTGCAAAAAAGTAGTCATGCAACTCCCTAAAAAAAACAACTAGGCACCTAAGTTTTTTATAGGAAATTCTTTAGAGGATCTAGACTTAACTTCCGTGAGCCTAATATTTTATTAATAATATGTATATTCTTTCTATAAATTTAAATTTTCGTTAACAACTGCACTTCTACACTCATAATAAATAAGTAAAGTTTATAAGTTTGGATGTAGGGGGTAATCTTCGGAACTACTGATCAGATTTCGAAAATTCTTTCACTAATGGGAATCTACATTATCCCCGAGTGTCGTAAAAAACAAGAAATTCCCGTGTGATAATTTCCGAACGTAATGCGAGCGAAGCCGAGGCCAAGAGCTAGTGGTAACATACACACGTTTCACTAAACACAGTTGGTAATCTCATATTAGCTTCTTCAAAGTCCCACAAAAAAAGTACTTACAAATAAGGGTAAGCCTTCCCCTTTTCCTGTTTGATCAAGGTGACGGTTTCCTCATTGCCCTTGGGGTTGATGTCAACGCAAACCACCTTGGCTCCTAGTCTGGCGAGCCTCTGCGCCACCTCCCTGCCCATGCCATGACCAGCACCGGTTATCTGAGGAAGAAAAAAATCATTAACTTCATTTTTGTTATCAGACCCGCTTTCTTAGGCATCCTTTAAGGAATTACCACAGGTATCGACATGGATGGGTTTGAGCCGATTACGAATTAATCAACACATTTATTTCGGTGTGGACTGGTAGGAGTCAAATTATCTCATTTTCGCTGTCTTTGCATGGACATATAGCTGTTTCTGATCGGTTCTAGCTGAACTGCGTCGATAGTACGTTAACTCCCTATGAGAGTATCTACAAGTGGTGGTACTTAACATCTACGTTTCATTCAAATAATAAGGCAGTGGTAGCACAGCGGGGGCAGCTCCGACTTACGAGGTCGAAGTTTAAATCCCAGGCGGAGACAATGCTATGTGCAATTTATTTCATTACCATTGCTCTCAAAACGGTGAAAAAAAATACATCATGAGAAACTAAATACCCAGAAAGCCTACGCACTTACGCAGTGATATTCTAATAAAAATGTATGACTGACATAAGCCACCGAAAATGTGTGTATGTCAATCATCATTTTCGGCATTGCATTGCTTTGAAAGCGATTGTTGCTTTGAAAGCGATTGCCACTGACGTGAAAAATATGGTAGATGAGTTTTTGGAATTGTGACAGTTCAGAATTTGCTATTTAAATACATTTGGAATTTCCATTTGCGTGGTTACAATGCTTCCATAATTATTCCTGTGTTATCATTCTTCTTTAATTTCATGATGACTAAGTAGCAAAAATCAATAATTCTTTGTACTCTATCATCATCATGATTTCATTACGGTTGTCCAAATGAGCTCAAAGTCCGTGTGTCCTAATTAAGCTGAAGATAAGATATTGCGGCAATACGAGTAATCAGTATCTGTATGTATTACATAAAATCGAAATATCTGGCTGACGCACTTAGAATTAGGTACATCTGGGGGGTTCACAGGATTCTGAAAATATTTCCGTAGTAAGCAGTTACGGTGCACAAAGTTGGTCACTTACTGAACAACAGAAGTCCAAACTCAAGATTTGCGCAACGCAATGCAATGGGCAATGGACAGATCGCGTAAGAAACACTACCCTGCGCTCCATTACTCAAATTGCAGATGTTGGAGAAAAAGCATCTAAGCTGAAGTGGTAGTGGGCTGGCCATGTAGCACGAATGCGCCCGGAGAGATGGGCAACGATTGTCACACTCTGGACGCCTTTCGGAGGAAATTGGCGTCGAGGTAGACCGCGACGAATGTGGAGTGACGATCTGATCTCGTTTGCGGGGCGAACATGGCCAGATATCGCACAGGACAGAGAGGTTTGGAAGGAGAAAGGGGAGGCCTTTGCCCAGCAGTGGGACACTCAAAGAAAAAAAAAAGCAGCTGCTAGGTTTGGCTGAATGGGAGATGAGTAATTTCACCCCAACCTCTGCATGCCTAATCAATCGAATCTAAACAGGGAACACAGCTGCAGTTTCATCTTCTCTAAATTGATGAAAAAACGACCGTTATTAAATAAAAACCTTGGGATTATGTATGACGATAGATAACGATTAATGACGTAGGTAAATATTATTTAATACTTAATTTATTAGAATGTTAACCGGTTGTCAATTTATTACAGCAAGGACGCCGATATCTTAATATTTTTTATAATTTATTATCCTTTTTACAAACCGTTCAAAAGTCAATGAAAACATGTGTTCGTATTGTCTTTAGCAAATAAACAAGAATATCTTGTCTTTGACATTTTCCTTCAAAGTATTTAACCATAATAAAGAAAACTGGTATTTTTACAATAATTATTACTTTGTTTGTGTTTCATAATAACATCACTTTATAGTGGAGTGATGAGGACTTTAATTGCTGTAAGTTAATTACAGGTGTAATAAGATGAATCAGTTCTGCGTGCTTCTTTGCTTATCTTTTGGTGACCTGAGTAGGTTTTTTCATTAAACCTGTGCAGAGGATCTAGATATCGTGGCATTGGGCACGTGGGAAAAAGATTATGTACCGGGGTGATTAGAAATGCAGGGCTGAATCGAGACGAAACTTTAAGAGGGATTTCAACGTTGCATTAATATGGTATGTTGCCAAAAAGGTCACTAAATAATAAATTAAAATTAAACAAATAAAATAGATTACTTATTGGTAACATATCATATTAATTCAACGTTAAAATTCCTCTCAAAGTTTTGTCTCGATTCACCCCTGCATTTCTAATCACCCCGTTTTACCGTACGGAAAAATCAAAATGCATTATATTGACATACGTAACTAAACAGTTTCGAAAAGCGGTTGCCACTTATAAGCCCTCGTGTCAATAAGTCCATAAAATGAATTAGGTACATAAATCTAGAAGTGGCTTAGTGATACAAAACTTTTTCTGGTATCTGTAATGACTGCTGATCAAATTGACTGATTATGAATGGTTGATTAATCATTATTTAGTCTCGGAATGCGGCTGTTAGCCGGCAAAATATTAATTATTTTGTTCAGACGTGAGACAGATAACAACATAACATCACGCCTGTAATCCCCGAAGAATTAGGCAGAGGTGTACTTAATAGTACACTCACATTTCGCCAGTTATTAATAGAGGGTAGCCCTTTTCCGACTTGGGAATCGAAACCAGGACCTCATGCTCAGTAGTCGCGTTTGTGACCACTAGACCAACGAGGTAGGCTAGGATTTTTTTTGTAGTTACAGAAAAACAATGTTTAAAGACAAATCATTAGTAGCTATAGGTATTACGCAAAGGATAAAACTTTATCACAGATTAATATGACTATCAGCTACTTACCCAACTACGTAATATCTTTATCAAATTAACTTCTATATAAAATTTTATATTTTTAAAGCAAAACAGGTGGTAAACAAAATATTTGGGTTTATTTACCCGATAGCTTTAAGTTACCGACGTATATTTGGTCGCTGAAATTATTTTCAAGTTATAGTAGTTTTTAAAATATTTATGTTTTTTTTTTTTCGCGCTTACACTTCTTAGGCATTATAATTTGTGTAGCATACTATAATAATAGAGGTATGATTAAAAATAGAGCAAACGCGTTTCCCACTATAATAAGCCACTTATAATAACCAGAATGAACAGATTAACCATTCTGTTTTTTTTAAGAATTTAAGAACGTTGTTAAAATACGAGTATTTCCAAATTGGCAACTTTTTTGATTCTAATGACAGTCGTAATCTGTCAAAGATCTTTTACAGGTACCCTACATTTTTTACAAGCTTTTTACATTCATTGCCGCTGACATGAGTTTGCAATGACATTTTATTTTAAATATAATTACGACGATAGACGGACCACACAAAATCGTAATCTACATATTTAAGATTAATCTATTTAAGTTGCGTGTTAATAGGCTTATTTTTACCTCGTTCCGTCGTCGACCCCATCTCTGTTCTCGGGACAAGATTGAGGTCAAGAGTAGGACCGTTTAATATATTAAAAAAAAATGTATATGAGATTTCGACTAGATTTTCAGAACATTCACCAAGCATAATAATAAAAATCAACTTACCAATACAATATCTTCTGTCACATCCTTAGGGTCTGGTGGCAGCGCGAACCTGAAGAGTGACTTGACTATCTCGAAGTCAAGACGGAGGATCATCCATACTACTTCGAAGAATATTCTAATCGCGTAAATAATCTGTGGTTCCTCTGCCCTGGAAGTTTTCATCTTTTTTAAGTACACTTCGTTCAAAATTAAATACTAGTTCACTAAAATTAGTTCACAAAAGTTTTTTAGTTATAAATAAATTTAAAATTGGCACACGGCCAGCGTTAACGAGATCGCAAAAAGAATACAGATTTTGTATAATAAGGTTTTACATATGATGTAGGGTGCGTTCAGACTGGAAATGTTTTAAAGACTACCAATCTGAATGTATCATGAAACTTCAAATAAAGCTCACAGTATAAGAAGAGATGATGACAGATGGGCTACAAAAGATGGCATGACTAGACACTGGAGATGACGACCAATAGAGAAGTATGGAAGAAGAAGACATGCTGCGCTGACCAAAATTAACTGGGATAAGGGAAGGAGAATTATGATGATGATGTTGATAATAAACGAAGCTTTTTATTATAGGTTCATACTCTAATGTCAACCAGAATATTTACAGAATAGATCTCCATGTGAAAATTTTTATTCCTAAATTACAATTTGGACTATGCTTTGAGTCATATTGAACAGCTACAAAAATATATTTTGGATAATTGCATTGCGATTAAAGTGATAGCTATCAACAGGTGGTGGTATCTTTATAATTATGGCCATAAATCACAGTAAGAAACGAAAATAAAATTTGTGGAATTTTAGATTTAAATATCCGAAATAGAAATTGAAAACAGGCCTGTGATAAAACTAGTGATTAAACTAATTTGTCATTGATTTGTTTTATCTTACCCAGTAATTAGGTTATAATCAAAATGTTTTATAATCCTTACAAGAACAGCCTGTAAACAATATTATCTTTTAATATCTGTGCTATAATCATCCCATGCGTACTAAACATGATAATATCATTACTTCATTAGATAAATACACACACCAATAAAATCAGGCCTTTTTCCCTCGGAGGGTAGGCAGAATCTACAGAACGTCACCACAATTTATTTTAACTATTTTTTTATTAATATACAGCATTGTTTTTTTGTAGTATGAACTAGCCTTTATTCAAGTACTTGCCCGTTTGACTTGCGTATGACGTCACGAAACCTTGATACAATAATTTAAATCAAGATCAGGTTTAATTCGGGTTCTTTAAGTAGATGAATTATTTCTAAATTTAATATACGAATTATAAAAAAAAAACATATTAAAACTATGTTCATTTCTAATATAAATAAAAATTGAATGCTGTTCGTTGGTTCTTATATTCGTAATCTTATCTTTCACAATTTCGTCCCCCTAAAACCAGGATATTTTTTTAAAGTGGCCCACAAATTTTATAATTCTGGAAAGGCACCGTCTCACGGTTCAGCTAGTTATATCAACAAGTAACTAATGAGAGTTTTGGAAGATAAGTTAAGTACATTGGTGTCGATTTAAAGTTGGTAATGACACTTCTGTTACAAAAATGGTGCATCTCTATTTAAAAGAATATGAGAAACGTCGATCTACGAAATTAAAACAAAGCGAATTTTTTCAAGAAAACAACAATTTTTTTACAAATGTCAGTGCTGAAACTTATAATCTCATTCACGATTTGAATTTGATAACTAGTTACTTAATTAACTAAAATAAAAACAAGGTTTTCAAAGAAGCGATGATACCTAGACCTGCATAAATGATTTATTGATGCTGACGTAGATGGGTGGAGTTTGCTTTAAAATAAATAATTCAAGTTAAAAAAAAAAACTCTTAACCTTATACTGTCACTTACGGCCACACACGTTACTGTAACGTGCGTGGCCGCCATTACGGGATATCTTCCGTGATTGTTCATTATTTTGAGCTTATCACGGAAGATATTCAGTAAGTGACAGTATAAGTTTAGTTGCACACCTTGAAAACTTAAAATAGTGTTTAAAAAGCTCTTATTTAGTTTTACGAGTATGTCACTTTTTTATACATAACTGGCAAATTATGTGGTCGTAACTATTATATAGGTACCTCTCCATTAAACATACTTTCAAGGAATGCGTTTCAGTTTTCCCAAAGAAAACCTATTGTTTCTTTCTCTCAATTATAGATAAATTCTTTCTAAACCAGACTTTGAAACATTGGTATAAGTTTACAAACAAACAAACATAATATCATAAATAAACGCAGTCTGCTTAGTTGTGATAATTTTATTCTTACTATCAACAGTAAATTATGCTAATGAATATGGATAGGTGGTATTCATACTAATATTATAAATGCGAAAGTAACCCTGTTTGTTTGTTTGTTTGCTACCTTTTCACGACTAAACAGCTGATCGGATGGTAATGAAATTTGGCGAGCAGATAGATTATATCCTGGGGAAGGACATAGGCTATCTTTTTTTTTCCTCACTCATACTCATCAAAATTACCACGCGAACGAAGTCGCGGGCAACCGCTAGTTTTATAAATACTCTCCTTGATGGCTGACAGGAATTATACGAGACTTATTATGTATTCTGTGCCAGTACTTTAATTATGAATATAAATCTATGATAGATTAGTCTAAAATCTGGGTGAGGTGAGGTCCATGGTCAAGCTTAAAAACTATGTTTTAATTATGCCGTTTAAGTTTAGAAAATCTTTAAAAATGATTGTAATCTATCCTCGGAATAATGATAGCGACCTAGATACCTATGAACCTGTTATCAAACCTTGTATCAATTAAATAACTTTTAAGATTAATTTAGCATTTAACTATTTTAACTTTTGGACAAATATATTATTTATTATCGTTTGCTTTCGAATTGTGCTAGCATAAAGTGAGGTGTTAATGAACGGGATTTTGAATACCTATGTGTCGCATTCTGGTACATAGGACGCTGGTCAGGACATACTAAGTGTCATAGGTACATAGTGTCAAACAGTTGTGGGCGCCGAATGGGATATGGGTAAGCTAGAGAAAATAGCTTCTTTAACTTGTACACAGTTCATTATAAGTTTTTAAACTGTCCTGGTCACCAAGGTTATCATTAACTCTAGAAACGGCGGTTTTGTCTGCTCATAAACACCCACCCGCAATAACTTCAGTTTATCCGTGATCATGGTGCTTGCAACAGCGCCGAAATATCGGGAACTCAACACAAACAGTTAACATGGTAACTATCCCGTTTCTAGTTAATGATAACGCAGTTCATTGTTACAGAGTCAATTTACTAACACTATTGTACTAACTAAATACTCTGAACTTGAAAGGAAACACAGAGCAGTTCCTAGATCAGTATGTGTCGTGACCACAAACGAGCGGACACTGTCGATCCATGAGACTATGGTCCGTATCGGACACCATACCTCTTGGGTCCGCACAACGCCTCACAAAGGCGCTTGTGTTTATTTTTAAGTGCATACTCATCAGGATCCGACATATGTTTCTATTTGTTGGTAGATAGATACAGAAGACTGCACGTAAGTGTTATCAGAACCAGTATAAGCTGGATTTAAATTGTAATAAAAACTCAGTCAAACGCTAGCCCAGGTCAAGGTCAAAGTGTTACGGTAAATAAAGCACAGTCGACCTCACATCGATTATGCTATGAGTATATCAGTTCACAAAGTCATTCTTTAGTAACATAATTATTTAACTTAAGGACTTAGACACAGCGATTTAGACCAAAGAATACAGTCACGAGAGTAAGCAAAGTTCAAAGATTATTTTTGAGAAATAACGATAAGACCTACATATTTCATAGAGGCAAGGGTTCCAAGATCCTTTCCTCGTAAGCCCTTATAATTTCAATCACTACTTTGAGAGAAAACAGTAAATAGGTAAGTATGCTAGTAAACAACTTTATGGTCGATACTGTCAATGATAAAAATATGTAGGTAGTCCAAAAATATCTTATCACTACAAGAATAAAAATATAAAAACTTACATGTTGTTGCTTCGTGGTCTCTGTTGCTACTAAGTAAAATGTTAATAAACTCTTTAACAGTTGTGTTGATAACGGCTGATAAGGTTCGGTGTACGATAGATTAGCGGGTCGACTGACTACACACGTGCGACTAAACGGCGAGACTTTGCGATTTGTATTTCTTTTAAACAGCGTACCTTTTCAGAAATTTCATATCGCATTGCTGTCTAACTAGTTTGTGGTTTTGAAAAATTACAACTTACGACGTACATTACACACACACGACACACGACATTTACACGACAACGACATTGATCTAAGTTAAATCTAAATAAGCTTTTATTTTAGGTTACATTTAGCAAAATCAGCCTATAATGTTCCAGTGGGCTATGAACATAAATCACCACGAGAGCCCAGTGCGGTTCGTTTCACACAGATTTACCCTCATCACAAAAAAATAAAGTTACCTACTCGTATTTTATCAATAATTAAAAAAAATAAGAATAATTTTTCATTTTCATTTCCAATAATTCAGAAGTTTTGAGGTAATGCGGTAGGTACTTAACTTTGCCCGATAAATGTACATACGCCAGCACATCAAACTACTACAATCTGTCAAATTTCTTTAATAGATTTCCAACTTTATCGCTAAAGCATTAGGTTCAAGGTTGATTGGGAAAATTTGACAGTTTCGGGTAGCTTGATGTGCTGCCATCTGTACCCTATAAGTATATGCAGAAAAATAATGGGAACAGACAGTATTTATTTCAAATCATGAACTTTCAATCATAAAACACATTGAATATAGATGTATTTTGCTATAAAAGTATGTCAAGAGGGTAGTCGGTAACTGACTCAAGAGCGCGTAACTTTGGTAAGTCTTCTTATTACATAACTGTTCCTCTTGCGAGCCTCTTTACTACCGGTCAGTCTTCTAATATTATTTCAACACTATAATATTTCTTACGAAAGTTAAAATAATACATGTGTTTAATTTTGTACTTATAAAAAAAAGATTATGGTAGCGAGTTTGAATTTACCGTACTGTCCACCAAAGTTAGTTTAATTTTTTTTTATGTGCTAGTTTAAATGTAAAAATCAAAGACCTAGAGACCCTTTCTTTGGTCAAAGAATTAGCATTGACATTCAACGTGGCAATGCTGCCAGTCTTCTGGGCACGTTTCCGGATGACAGCGATGCGGAAGAGTAATTTGACGCCTAAGTGTCCTATTGTCGTCGTTGATACAGGATGTAAACGGACCCTTCACGAAGCCGTTAACCATCTGTACATCAGTCTAACTAGTCTAAGTAACCCTACACGAAAATTATTGCTGGGAAACGACTTTTTTTTTAGGGTGAAAGATAACCTTTTACAGTAAACCTCAATGTAACGCATTCAAAACATTGTGCTTATGGATGCATTGAATAGTAAACGGGCCATGGAGGTATTTAAAGTAAATTTGTATCCTTAAAAATTAGCATTTAAAAAAAAACTTGTGTAAAAGTTGGAACTTTGACCCCCATAACTCCGTAAATAGAAGGTTCCCAGGTATGGTCTAGAACAAAAAAATGATCGCTATAGCGAGGAGAACAAGTGCCTTTCGGCTTCATTTAGGGTCTATTTACACCCTTTATGTAGGTACTTACTATTGTCTTAATTTTATCGCTGTTTGTTGTTGGTCTATTTATTTAATAGTTTTTACAAATAAATAAGACCTAAGAGACTGACTGAAAATGCTAGCACGATCTCGCAAGTAGATAAACGTCAAATATGATCGATTTGTATCCTGTAGAACTTAGATTAATATATTTGCGACAAGCGCAATTAAATGCAATAACTACCCATACACATGAATAATTATAAGACTAAATAAATATTATGTGCCGAACGAGTAATTTCAATTTAATAAACATTCGACTTTACTTAGCTCCTCGTGTTCGTGAAGAAGCCCAGTGCTACAGGTTAAAGGGCTTGTACACTGTAACCTTTGCTTATCAACGAAACAATGGAGATTGAGATAAAATGATGTCTTGTTAATAATAACAATTAGGTACTTATAAAAGTACCTAATCTACAGATCGTGTTAAAGAATAACCCATGATCCCCATTTAATCATATAAAATATTACATAACATGACGCCTGTAATCCCCGAAGGGTTAAACAGTAACGTCTCTGCTTTATAAGTTTATAGTACACTAATATTTCAGTTATGTTTTAACAGTTATGTTTAAGTGTCATACTCCCATGTAATAGGGAACAAGCCTATTCCTATCAGCCGGGCGAAAATCTTGATTCAGGGCTGCTACTGAGAAAAAATCAAGTTAGCCTGCCCGAACTGGGCATATCATTAAGGGCTAAGTAGTTTGGTAGATAAATAAAAATAAAATTGAAAGTGTCTGTTTGTAATTTCAAAATAACAGCTTTTTACTGAATGCATATGAATTTATATACTTATAACAATAAACATTTTTTTTAAATTTTTGTCTGCCTGTTTGTTCAGGCTTATCTCCGAAACTGCTGTACCGATTTTGACGTAACTTTATAAGCAAGCTGATAGCTGATGTTATAAGGAGTAACGTAACTTACTACTTTTATTATAGAAAAAGGATAGCAACAGGTAGTTAAACTTATAAAGAGACTTTTTATCGCACAACCGAGCTGGTTAGTCGCAAGTGTGTGACTGCCCTAAGGATATCTAACAGACTCCAAATGCGTTATTAGAATGGCTAAAGTCATGGTACAAAGATCAAATGATAACAAATTAGGTGTAAATTCCATTAAAACAAATCTGTTGCTGTCTTGTAGGTCATTGAGTTTTAGATTAAGACTTGATTGCAAATAATTGTGATGACGGCGACAGTCTACAAAATAAGGATGTTTTTGGGTTAAGTATATAATAGAAAATATTAAAATCTATAATAATACTTTTGATACTTGTATATATTTATTATTTATAAAAGTAGTTTGTACATCTATAAGGATTTTCCTTTCCATTGCCATTAAACTTCTAGTCAAAGCCCTACACAAAAGTAATGCCACACTCTTACCTATTTCGAAAACTACGGAGCAACATTGATGTAAATCCAATAAAATACACTTAAACAATAAAAACATCACTTCACAAAACGCCGCTCAAAATCACAACATTATCAAAAAAATAAAAAAGATCAATTTAAAGTGTAGCAAACTTTTTAATAAACATTGTCGCGCGTTAATTTGAAAGTGGAACTACACGCACTGAGATTCTCGTCTCGTCATCACAGGCCGTATACTGACTTGGTGAGTCAAACCAGCCAGTGTAATTTTGGGGCTCTGTATTAGGTAATTGAATAACCTATTTGAAAGTTATGAACTTTCATTTTAGTAGCGTGACTTGAGAAGTATTTTGGCCGATTAAAAAATCGAATGTTTGTTCAACTGGTACGTTTAACTGTTGCAATAGTAAATCAGGTCTTTAAAAAACACAAAACGCATAGCTGGGACATTTCGTGCTGATAAGTATTCATAAATCTAATTTAAAAAAATCCCTTCTACCTTTAAGGTCACTACTTCTCTTCATCTTCTAAATTATTAAATATATTTTTTTCAGATATGTCTAGTCTACCTATCAACTCATAAGTACATACAGTTCCAAAATTCGAACCAGAAACTTTTCTTTTGTTATCTTATAACCAAAAAAATGCCTATGAAGTCTGTTATAAATCCTTATTTTAATAAAAAACAACTAAAAACACCACCTTGTCTCTCTGGGGGCACAAACAACTGTAAATAAATAGGTACATTGTCTTGGCTTAATTACACGGAGGTCGCTGATAAAGCGGAGATCATCGTGTTTGTTGTTTAACGAGAGAACACACAAACTGACATGGACAGTTTTCTAGATAATGCTAAAAATATAACATGCCTTTTCAGGTGTTTCACTGAGTTCGAGGTGCATCGTGCACGTGATAAAATATACGAGCTTATGGCAAGTGAAAGAACCTCCTTTTGGTACCATAGACCTTCTAACCCAAAGATTAGCCTTTAATTTTGAGAACCTTGACACTGATTTGTCTCCTCTTCGGAGCATAGAGATGACCACAATAGCGATAGGGACCATAGAGTTTTCCTCGGAAGAAATTCAAAATAACCCTGCGTTCTCTCCAGACAGAGTATCCATAAGGTTAGGATTTTTCACCACGGACCAGCGATGTACAAATCGAGCATGTTCCTATTTCCATGCAAAAAGACGGAAAATGCACAAGGTTTGTAAAAAGGGGTGAATAATCGCAGCACGTGTATCCTTGCGTTTGTGTTGAACACTTTATACTTAGCTGCAGCTTGCACTTAAAAGATATTATGTAATAACGCAACTAGACCCCTGACATAAAACCTGACCTATCATAAAAATATTTCTTGTAACAAAGTTAAACCTAGTTGTCAGCCTATTAAAAAACATGATGCAAATATTTGAAGTATCGAGCTGAAAAGCAAGTCTAGTGTTAAGTTCCTTTGAATGAAGACGTAATAAAAGTATGAGAGGTCATGCCCGTTTGCACTGATACTAACCAATCCCAAATTAAGCGAGCCTAAATATAGGTAAATACATTCGATTTATATATTGCAGATTTCAAAAAGGGCCGTTTTGATTTGGCTTTCATTTCGGAACCTCCTGGGATCTAGCACGAGCTCGCAGTATAAACGTTACGTAAAGACGTATTTTTTTAAACCGCGCGTTCCCACTAGCGCCTCTTGCTAGTGAAAACGGGAATAATATACTGTTCTCTGATTGCTTCATGTAAAAGATGGACGATTGCTAAAATTATAATACTTATAAGCGTTGTCATCTTCTATATATATAAAAGGAGAACTGACTGACTGACATATCAACGTACAGCCGAAACTACTGGGGCTAGGAATGTGAAATTTTATACACGGCTTCCTATTATAATGTAGGGGAGCACTAAGAAGGGGTTTTTGGAAATTTAACCTTTAAGGGGGTGAAAAGGGGGAATTTTGTTTGTATGGAAAATGTACGTAACCCACGCGGACGAAGTCGCGGGCAAAGTGCTAGTATTATTATAAAAATAAAGTTACACTTACGATCTTGGATGATAATTTATTGTGTATAACAAGACACAATGCCTTATCAAAATGAATCACGGTGTCATTGTATGAAATTGTCTATTTATGTGTCCCAGACAATCAGTGACCGCGAGGGCACCAAGATAAAAAAAAACATTTTCTATGTTTTGTGGTTTCAAACTTCAAGACGAGATGGTTTTTAATGTGCTGCAGCAATGAATTAGCCCTTCGAAATTATATTTTTAACAGATATCCAAAATGAAGAGTTTATCAATTCTTTTGTCTTTTTTTTTGTATGGCACTGATTTTGATCTTCTTTCTTTCTTTATCGTGTGGTTAGTTCGTAACCTGGTGTCAGAGTTTTTAGGCCGCCCATGGGCCTCTGACTGATTTTGATGATAATTTATTATTTGAAAGAGGTCTTTTCGCGGTCGTCCCGTTTATTATTTTGTGAAGATCTAAAACTGACCTTCGGTAAATAGAAAATAGGAGACCTTGGTCATGTATTGCTTACACAATTCCATAACATAACATCACGGTTTAATGCTCTGAAGGTGAACGCAGATGTGTACTGTACACTCAAGGAATAAAAGTTAATCAAACAAACAAAGTCACCGACTGCTAAAGTTATTTTACAGTTTTTCGGGTTTATTTGTAAGTCAATAGATTTGGTACTGAAATGCGTGGTATTTGAAAGCATTGCAAAAACGGACGAGGCTGACAAGTGAAACAATGTTTTATGAATTTCATTCTTTACTAAAGTAGGAAAAAACATCGTATGGGTAAAGCTCAGGGGCGTAGCTACCGCCGTATCAGCCGTATCAATTATACGGGGCCCCGGAGTAACAAGGGCCCCCGACGAGGGAACAAAAACAAAATCTTCCCTCAACCTCAAATATTCTTCTTGATAAAAGATAAATTGAGAATATAACGTAACACGATCCAAAAAGCTAAAAAATTTCGAGCTCGCTTCGCTCGCTCTTTGATGAAGGCTTCACCAATCGCTGTTGAAAAAACACCAATTTTTCGAGCTCGCTTCGCTCGGTTTTCGATGAACACTAATACCCTTTCAGGATGCTGTAATTTTCTAGCTCTTCATTGAAGTCTTAACCTTCATGATCCAGTCAGTCATGATCGCAATTACAACATCGCCCACTCATTCTCTTAGTAAAATTAATGACAGCTAAAGCGATGCAAGTCAGGATACTATTTTCTTAGTTTTGCAAAAATAGTTTGTTGATTTTCTCTTTTTTTTGGGCTTCGCCGTACTAGGGGTTCAAAGGGCCCCCAAAAAAAATTTGATACGGGGCCCCACTAAGACTAGCTACGCCACTGGTAAAGCTGTAAAAAGTTTAACAAGCGCCTTTCTCCGAGTTCACAGCATAATGTTTATAGCATGCGACTCCACTACCGAGTCGATTAAAAATGATCAATTGTGCCTCAATGTGAAACTAAACTATTCAAAGTCACCAGGCGGTTTTTTAAACTATACCGATGTTAATGCCATGTTTTACAGAAGTAAAAACGATGATGGTACAGACAAAAATGTATGGGATTGCCGCAAATTAAGGTGCGGTCACCGGTCTTTGATAGATATTTCAGTACATTAGCTCGTGGCTAAATAATAACAGCCGCTCGGGTCGAAGGTAAGGCCACGCTTGCCTACGCCTAGTTTGGTCCGTGGATACCTACCACATACATACCGAGTCGCTTCCTGCCTCAGCAGTCGCTCTATGAAAAATACTGGTATTCATCTGCATCCGACTGGAAGCCGACCCCAACATCACCATCGGCCTAGCCTTTTCCCAACTATATTGGGATCGGCTTCCACTCTAACCGGATGCAACTGAATACCAGTATGTTACAAAGACCGACTGCCTATCTGACCTCCACAACCCAATTAGTACTGGGTAATACGATACCTCTTGGTGGTTGGTTGTCAGACTTTCAATCCGCAGTCCGGACCGCTCTGTTAGAAATGCGTTGTACAAATACGAAATACTTCGAAAGCCTACGTCCTCCGTAGCTTCCTGAAGAAAATCTCTGATCGACACAAAAACCACCGCAAATCACAGTCTCCTGAAGTATTTAATAAGATTTCAGAAAACTTTTGATAATCTTTCAGGCATCACAGTAGTTCTGACAATTTCTAATTGATTCGGGCGAATTAAGTCAGATGGCACAATTTCCTTACGCAGTTTTAGTATAGTTACCGTCATTATATCTACAAAGCAAAAGGTACGTACAGCGACGACTAGTTAATATTACTCCTATCCTGCGCCGACACATAATCGTAGTTAATATCCGATATAAAATGTTGTAAGTAATTTTGTATTTGTTAATTATTTCATTGATTTAGTAGGTACTTTATCTTCAAGTGTTCTGTAAATATATTTATGGCAAGGGATCAGTGCCCGTTTTCTAGAACAGTTAAATACTCAATAAACCTGAATGACGTCCTTGATGCTTAATACACTGCAACAAAATTATCTGTGCAGGCGGGAAAACACAGTACTAAAATAAATGTACCAACTTTGACAGATCAATGCATTTTTTCTTGGCAAGCAGCGCCACCTTGAACTGCACACTTAAAGTGGTCATACTGTAAGTTTTTGTCGTTTTCAGACGCCAGCACATCAAGCTACCCGAAACTGTCAAATTTTCCCAAACAACCTTGAACCTAATGCTTTAGCGATAAAGTTGAAAATCTATTAAAGAAATTTGACAGATTGTCTGTAGAATTATAACAAGGAAGAAAAAATACAAGTTAAATTTAAAAAAAAAACGTTTATATGAAGCTAAAATACACATGCTAAAACTACCAAAAACGACGTTTCTCGTTGACTCGTAAGGGCCTTGGTACAGATTTAAATTGCAGTACTAAAAGTAGTCGGCGAGCAACATTTGTACCTGCATGTAATATACATGGTGTTCACTTATACAGCGGTTCACCTTGCACTCGTTACCCGGCTCTAAATGCGCGTTATGTAAGCGAAGCTGATTATAATTTATTATGTACATGGACTTTGACTGTATCTATGTGGAGAATAATATAGTGACTCAGTTGTATTTTTATCTTTCAATTTTTTAGTTGCTTAATATGGCTTGAGTGTTTTGAAAGATTTTGAATGTCACTGTACATAAGACCTCTATTTTTATCATCAACTTTTGGCCACAACTTTGCTCACGTGAGGGGCGGAAATTATCCTAAAGGAACTACTACCGGGCCGAAAAGTATTCTAAGCCCAAAGTCATGGTCTCCCTCTGTGTCAATGAATCAAAATCCGTTCAGCCTTTTAAGTGTAAAAACCTCATAACCTCCTCCTTTTGGAAGTTGGTAATAACGGTAACAAACAGATATTATAGAGGTTTTAATGGTATTAGTATGGATCCGTTTTTGTGTCTCTTTAGTTTAAAAATCGAATGTTCCAGGCACATAGATGTTGCCAGCTTTCAAGCGATCACAAAAACTCTTTTAGCGCCAAAATTTTGTTCAAGAAACAGCAGTCTATAACTTAAAGAGTTTTTTCTATGTTGCCTCATAATATTTCTCCTACTATGGGAGTTCGCATAATATTTCTGCCATGATACAACATTCCTATCATCCTTCGTAAGCCCAACAGTGTTGTTTTGCCATAGCGTTACGCACACACTGCCTATGCAATAAACTATTGATCAAGTCGCTTCGAACGATACTAATGCTCGTGGTACCACACGTGACCAGCGCTGGCGCTTTCATAACAAATGGAAGAAATGGCTCAATAAAAATGTTAATTTAGGAACCTACCTTACAATTAATGCAAAAGCAAGTTCTCGCTTTGTTTGGGTCAGTCCTTTTTTATGATTTAAATTATGAACCGATTTGGTTTAAATGTAGAAAGGCAACATGAAAAGGCTCAGTCCAAGAAGGACCGACAACTTGGCTCAAGTGTGATCAAGTGGAGTGCCCCTAACATAGTCTTAAGCCTTATTTATATTTATTGACACAAGTTTTGTTCGATTGTTCCCAACGAGTCACACTGTGACATGTTGCAGTGTTACTCGTTGGGAACAATCGGTTTTGCGATTACCCATACTTTAATATTATAAATGCGAAAGTAACTCTGTTTGTTTGTTACCTTTCATGTAATGCAAGGCAAGGACATAGATTGTATTCCGGGGAAAGACATAGGGTATCTTTTTGTTTTTTTTTTCTTACAGTTACACATCAAAATTTCCACTCTAACGAAGTCACGGGCAATAGCTAGTTTACTATAAATATGTTAGTTTATGAAGTATATTTATGGGGCATTGTTGTTATGAACTTGTAAAACCGTCGCAGGAGTCTACTGGTTTTCGGGCGGCGCAGATACGGTATGGTCGTCGCCGTCGTGGGCTTCCTTCTTGAAATTTCAGCTAGTTTCTCGTGTTGTGTTGTGACATAGTTCAGTCTTTTCTTCGCGTGGCTAGACACTAGAAAAAAAAAAGCTGAATTAATGATCATGACCTGGCATGTACTTTTCGACCCCCAATTTTGAAATCATTTCTTTGATAATGCAACCGCATGTATGACCACTCCTAATTCTTTTGAATGAGTGGGGCCAAAGCCTCATGATGTATGAAGTAAGGAGTTATTCAATGCCTAATGGCGCCAACTTGACTAGAAATGGCGCAAACGCATCTCACGTGTGAGTTTAGTAACGCAGATCAACATCTATATCTAACGTCACGTGTTGGTTTGACTGGGGCAAGAGTTTGGTAAGGTAAGTCGTGGTCTACGGAAGGCCTGACAACGAGATATTCTATTAGCAATTATTACGATCATGAAAAGCTCACAATTCTAAATAATTTAAAGAAGAATTGAGAACTTAAATATAATTTAATATTGCAGTTTTCACACTATATTAAATTCGACGAATTACCGATTATTCAGGAATGAAAGGATTCAGAAGATTAAAAAAATAAATAAACCTGAACTTTACTTTTTTTTTAAATTTCTTTCTTTTTTTAAAGTCTCATGAAAATCCGACGACCATATAATTTTTTTCTAATTACATTCGGCAATGTCTAAGCCACAGGTCATCGTCTGCATCTGTAGTCACGTATTGTTGTAAGTTTGGTAAGGTTAGTCTATCGTCTGCGCCTGCGCAGTGCACACTCAGTAACTCGTGAAATTATAGATAGTTGGTCCATATTATTCAATTGGAGAGTGTTGGCATAAAAATGTCTTAAATTTTTGTCACATCACGTATTAAGTGCATCTTTGTATTAAGGGAAATTGAATATATAATGGGGAACAAATGGATTTTCAGGGGGTGGGTTTAGGGGTTGACAGATATTACAAAATGAAATTACCTACTGCAATCCTAAAACAATATTAAAATTTTATTAAAGCGATAATCACTAAAAACTTATGGGACTTATGGGATTATTAACCTGTGCACTATCCATGACCAATTAACACGGATGCTATTCATTCATCTGCCGCAGGCTCAATGTTTCACGAGACTGTGACAAACTATGTCTCAATCAAAATATTATGTTTATTAATTCATTTGTATAGCCAAGCGCCACTTCACAGCAGCGCCACTATAGTTGTGTACAAATTAATGTGTGGCGACCTTGGACTAGAAAGCCGTGTGTTTCGCCGCTATTTGTAAAGGTGAATGCTTACTGTTTCACGGATATTAAATAAACGGAAATTGGAAATAGTGTGCGAGTAAAACCAGCTAATTAGTTCATACGGGGTGGAAGGGACACCGACGTGAAAACGGTTCCAACGTATTCAGTACATCATTCTGAGCCTCTCTACAAAGAAATTTTTCATCGGATATTTAAAAAAAAACAGCTGTTTCCTACAAAAGTGCGATAACTACATGGTCAAAATGTATGGAACAACAGATTTTTTAAAAAGATCAATGAAAAATTTCTATGAAGGGGGCTCAGAATGATGTACCTTTCACACTGTATTCAAGGTTCTTATGCATTACAACCTCAAGCAGTCTTGCAAGTCTGTTCCTTGTCATAAAAAAAAACACATATCATCCTCTTTTCAAGTTTGGTTTTTACTATCTAGTTAGGTTAGAATTGTGATTACATGGCAAACAATGCTAAATGCCTTTAATGCCTAGACAAGCGGCAATTGCTCTCAAAGCGTTTCGTTATTTTAGAACGAATTTCTAGGGGATTGATTTACTATGTCAGTTCCATACAATATGACTTCTCCATCATCTTTATCGCTCACTTGCTTTTGCTCGCGGCTTCGCTCCTGTAATGTACGGATATTAACCCAAGGGAATGTTTCAAATAGCCTATGACACTCGGGGATAATGTAGCTTCCCGTTATTGTAAGAATTTTCGAAATCGGATCAATAGTTCCGAAGATTACCCTCTTCATACAAACTTACAAACAAAAACCAGATATAGATAGAATGTCACGTTGCTTCTGGTGATAAGTCGTTACATCGGCCTATGAACAAAATCAACGTGACGTGTTACTATTGGATTGGACCTTCTTCTTCTTCTTAGCGTGTCGAAGGTAATCTAAATTGTGACGGCTCAGAACTGAGCCACTAGTTTGATGCCTTCAGTAGCGTCCATCAGTTACAGTAATTAACGAACAACAGGACGCACAGGATACGATCATAGGTGCCCCATTCTTTGTGGAACAGTACCACATTTATACGCCATGGTAGTCATCAATGAATCTCCACCTGAGCCGGTTTATCTTGCTGCGACCGCCTTGGGCCTGGAGTCTATTTAAAGACTTCCAGGTCTGTCCAGGTATTTGAGGTATCACAATTGCATTACTATCCAAGACATATAACATATAATAATATCACGCCTGGGGATGGCGAACGTGTGCTTCTAATGGAGGGGTAGTGTAGGGGTAGGAACATGGATGGGTTTTAGTCAGTAAAAGTCTGACACTCCCTCCCACTCCACCCAGAGTGGGAGGAGTTATTTGACGATTTCCCATCCTTAAAAAATAAATAAAATGGGTAGTGTTAGTACCTAATTTAAACAATAGCTCCACCCATTGTGTACAACCCTTAACTCCACACATACTTTTAGGCAATTTCGTGCACATTCTCCACGAAGGTCGCTGCAAGCGTCTTAATGAGCCGTGCAAGTTGCTCTTGCCGCCATTTGCTGCTATATTTAACAGTTTTGAGCGAATTTAACTTTTAGCGCAACACTTGCACAAGCACTTTGGACCAAATGTTTGCAATGTTTACGGCTTTATTAATTGTAATGTGTGAATGGCACGGGGTCATTGGAATTCTTTGACAGTTTTGAAGTATACCTTTCTTAATTAAGCCTTATGCAGGGGCTACACTAATGCTTAACGTCATTTGTTATCGCGTTATTGGATACTAAATATCGATTTTGAGAGAGGTGTGGAATTTATAAAAATTCTTAGTGGCGGCTTCAGTATAAAAAACCTAATTTAAAAAAATGATGCTTGTTGCTACAATAGTTTAGGCTTTGCGTTGATAAATAGGTGTTCCTTAACAAGTTAATTAACGGCTTTAAGCCTTAGTGTAGCCCTGCCTTTGAACGGACATAAACTCAGGCGTGAGTTCGATACCGATGTGGTAAGCATAAACTAAAGGAGACAGAAAACATAGCCTACGCCACTGAAAAAAGAAATATGGGAAGATGTTTCGGGCGTCGAAGTCTAGTGCACCAAAACTAAACTTTTGTATTGAAAAATTTTGACGATGAAGTCTACAGTACAGTCACGGGCACAGCTGTACGTTACGATTACGAGGTGATGCGGTCAATCAACTCGTCAGACAGATAATATTAATTACAAACTGACCACAAATACCGCAGAACTTTACACGATAATACTATTGCTTGGACAAAACATATTTATTAAATTTATTATAAACATTAGTTCCTTACCTGACGATTCATCGTCATCCTCATTATGGATTGGCTGAAAGTGTTGACTTTTTAATTATGAGCCTTATATTGCCCTCCCTCCTATTACTTTTCTTATCTGCGATCTCCTTTTGGGCCTGCCTGACACGTAGTCGTTTCCTGACAGTTGGGATCCATGTGTACATGGATCCCAACTGTCAGGAAACGACTACGACAGAGGATCAATTAACCACTTACTTTTACCCATTGCTCTTCCGTCATGTGGCAGATGTAAAACAAAAGATTAAACAGGAACTCGATATCAAGATGAATGGATTCGAAGAATTAGTGCAGTAGTATAAACGGAAATTCACCGTGTTCAGTTAACTATTACAAAACCAATTTTGGCACCACGCCAAGAAGCCACGCGTATGTTTAGTTCAGTTAATCTTGGATAGCATCGTTTTATGTTGACGAGAATTTTTAGTGAGAAAATCTGAACCGAGTAGCCTGAAATCTTAAACACGTAATTATAAGAACCTAGGTATTATGCACTTTGAAGAATGTTTGTTCCTTACCAGGATGAGAAGAAAACATTGTCTTGATACGTAAATAGAAGAAGTCACATCGAGTTCTTTGACTATGTAGATCTATAGGTAGGACTAGGTAGCAGGTCCCAAGGCAGCTATGAAGCCGATTCCTGTCAGCTTCCCTTCGGGAACAACTGCAATCTACGTAGTCTTTTCGGGTCGCTGATAATGAAAATGAAACAAGAATACGGGGTGACGAAAAAATATTTTAATTCTCATTTTTTCTTTGGCTTTCCCTGACACAAATTTGACCCTTGGCAACTGATAGCTAGGTGATACAGTTATAATCATTAGTGGTCCCACCTGACCGTATTTCTTGTGTTTTCATACACAATTCTCTTTGTTTATTGTTGTACTTACATTACGCTAACAGCAATGTGGCAACACATCGTTGAAACGACACATCTTATCAAAAAGCCGGTAGTTACTGCATAATGCACGTGCGAGATCGTTGACATTTGTTCTAGGGTTGCCAAGTTTGGCAACACAATAATCACAAGAACAGGACAGAAGATCCAGATCAAGCAATGCTAATATTAGTAAAGAAGGTTTTAGTTGATGTACGGGGCTTAATATTATTGCATTGACGTAAGTGTCGTTAATAATGAAGAAATTACAATGATCACTTGTAGACCAGATGCTTGGTATAATGGTATATTGCGGAAATAATACAACGTTTTTATCTGTATTTTTTCAACTGCAATATTATAAAAAAAAACGAGCGTTATGTGAATACCTACATTATAAAATACTCGATAAAGAACATACATTTGTGTAGTATTATGGGCCACTACTGACATATTTAAGACGTATGGAATGATTCACTTCAATACTTGAATTTACTGTTGCCTTCTTTGGGAAAAATATTAAAACCTGTCCAAGGATTAACATGAGATAGGTACTGACTTTGTTAATGTGTTTTACTTTGATTATTTTGTAATCAAGAGTCCTCCGGAGGAAAAAAATAGAAGTGTGTCTCATTAATTAGTGTTATTAGGTTTTGTACCCGAAATTTCTCAGGAGTCTGGAGTACCAGGATTTTTTCTGGGAAATTCCTGATTCTCCAGTCTCTAGGCCCTAGATACTGGATCGTGCCCGGCTCACGGCAATAGGCTCTCCCCCTAATAAATGGGATTTGGTGAAATGTGGGTGCAGTTTAGGTACACCCCTGCCAAAATCAGTAATGTTATGTTGTGTTATGTTATGTGTAGATGTCTTGATGAGTTAATGCAATTGCCATGAATGTGGCAACCCTAAGAATAGAGCAGCGTTCTCAATTAGCGATAAGCCGCCGACCTAATTTAGAACGCAGCGCAAACTAACGAGTGGGTTCACATGTAGCTTGTAATAATGTTTTATTTAGAACTGGCCTCCCCATATAACACCACATGGACCGGTCTTCAGTTCTCCACTCTTTAGATCAAATATTCTCGAATCTGATTTTTATAACCTTTATTTTTCTTCATCTATGCTTTGTATATGCTTACTCTTTGGTTTGGTAATCGTAGTATACAGGGTGTAAACAGACCCTTCACGAAGCCGTCAACCAAGCATTCTGTACATAAAACTAAGTAACTCTACGCAAAAATTATTGCTGGGAAACGACTTTCTTTTTGGGGTCAAAAATCACGTTTTACGGTAAAACTCAAATTAACGCACTCAAAACATTGTTCTGATGGATGGATTGAATAGTACGGGGGTCGTGAAGGTGTTTGAAGTAAAAATCTTACATTAGAAACATGTATTTAAAAAAAAACTGGTGAAAAAGTTGGAACTTTGACCCCCAATATCTCCGTAACTAGAAGGTTCCCAGGTATGGTCTAGAACAAAAAAATGATCGCAATGACGGGGAGAACAAGTACCTTTCGGCTTCGTTAAGGGTCTTTTTACACCCTTTATTATTTAATTATGTCAAAGAAGGATTGTCATCAGCCCTGAAACTTAGCAGTCCCTACTGAGTAAAGGAAACTGCAGTGGTACACGAAGATACTCCACAGACTCCTTTGATCACCTAAGTCACATAAATTGCTCTTCAGGTTAGAGGATCGTAATATTATTGTCTGGGATATGATGAGTGCAGTCATACCATCTTTGTCAGCAACTAAAAATAACAGTAAAACTCCCGCAGTCTTGTTAAGTTTTTTGTCAATGGATTCAATCAAAAAGTTGAAATCAAAACAATAATATATTTTAAAATTAATTGAATATCTACAAGAAAAAACTTTAGTGTCTTACATGTCAGTGTCGGGTTAACTTTTAATTAAGTAACTTTAATTGAATTTACATGCTAATTATTTAGCAAGTTATCTACCTAACTATTTTGAAATTCTCGAAGTTAATGAAAATTATATTTATGTAAATAAGAAGATTAAATGAAAACATAATTATAAAAACAAAAATAATTGACTAAAACTAAATGCCAAACAAATCATTAATTAATTCTATGTCGCTCGTCATTTATGAACTTGCCCGTTTGGCCCAGACTGGCTGAACGTCAGTTACTCTAGTCTCTCGCGACATCCGACCAAGAGCGGACGCGGCCGCCATTGCGAATTATTTCCCGCCTAATTTTGACAGTTGTCTGTGATCGAACTTTTTTTTCTTTTTAGAAAATTGTGATTATGTAAGTAGTTTTGTTTTGATTATGTTTTTAATTGTTATTTAGCAGGGAAAGTTATGAGATGGAATAAATATTTTATGAAACTAAATACATATTTTGAAGGTAGGACAATAAGGAATCAAGGTCCAATGTTAATAAACGCTCTGTTGAAGAGTAATAAACCAATAACTTAATGTATTTTCTAACAATGATACAGAAATTATTAATATGGAAATATGTCACGTGTTATTACAATGTTAAAATCAATTGGAAATCACTTTTTATGTCTGCACTTTAAATATAAATAAAGAATAAATAATAATTAATAATTTACATAACAATAGAATTGAACCAGTGTTAAGTTATGTTAAATAGTGCAAAGTAATTAAATACAATGTTACTGTTGATTAAATTACAATAATAATAATAATCAAAATACCTAAACAACAAAAGAAAAATACCTCAAACCTAAAATGTAGGTAGGTTGATATTTTTTACAAAAAAAACCGTGTTATAAGTAGTTAAAAGTTTTTTTACGAGATTTTGAAATATCAAGTACTAAAAAGGCATAGACAGTTATTTCTTATCTCAAACATGTTGTTTGGCACTCAAACATAATTCGATATGGTGATTCACATAGGTACACTGGTTCTGCTGTTAATAAAAGAATGATAAGGCGGCTATAAATACCATGGCAACAAACAAATAAAACTGAAACAAAAGTAGAATGCCATAAACCACTGTTTACATAGCTGCAAATACAAAAAGATTATGGGCATATTCCAGTGAGTGAAAAAATGATTTGTTTACCAAAGTTGAGGAGTTTACAGATAGGTACAGTTGCTGTCATAACTCCACTAGCTGATAAGACTATTTCTATGCTAGATATATACTGTATTTGTAAACACTAACACCAGGGTTCAAAATTATCACGATCGTTTTCATTTGATAATTATGCATGCTGATTCAAACTTGATCTCTTAAAAAAAATACTCACAAATGATAATTTGATTATTAATATATGTAAAGAAAGAGAATTTATAATTACTAATTGTTTTATCGTTGAGTCATTAAACGCAATGTTTGTGACCGTTTTTTTTTTATATATTATAATAACTATGAACGCTTTTAGATACGCGTGGAAGCGGTAAATCACGTTCTGATACGCGTGATGTTTATAAATTATAGTGTCCTTTATTAATTTCTGTACACATTAATTCTATTTCAATCTGAAGTAATATAAAAAAATGTATTACAAATATAATTGTTAATGATAATTAGGTATCACTTCGAAAGTTCGAACCCGGCTACTTACAGACTTATTATTAGCAAAATGTAAACATAAATAATCTTATGTATTATGTTAATGTAAGCGTTTGTTATGTGCATATTGCGTGCTTATCTAGTGTGCCACCCACGCAGATACCTATTTAGCAACTATGAATGCAATACAATCGATAATTGCGACGAGTTTATTCGCTAAATTCCTAAATAATTCAGTGTTTTAGTTTAATTACCAACGATTGTCAAGTCGGTACCTTAATATTAGGTATATTACTTATGTATGTACGTATGTAACTACATATTTAAAATATATACTCGCTAGTATAGTCAAGAAAACTTAGCGAAGACCAAAGACCTGCCATTATTGGCCACAGCTTTTAGAAGAGCCTCAGCCTATAAAGCCCACGAATTTGTTGTTTTAGAAGAATTCATCACATCCACATCATGTGATGTGAATTATTATGAACAATTTATCAACCTACGTCAACTTGCCGTGTTACCTGTATAACCAATTCATGACGCTGGCAGAGTAGTCAACATGGGCTCAGTTGCCAAAGAGAAAAAAAAGAAAGAAAAAAAAAAACGATTCATACAACTGTCAAAGAATGACAGTAGTGATTTGAAAATACGGACTTTTTAGGTTCTTAGTTAATTCATTTATCAACAAAGTTTCCTAACTTCGCATCTTCAGTGGTTGAGGCTGAGTGTTGTCATTGTCATGTCCATCAACAATAAAAAATTGTGCCATAAACGCCATAATACTTTCATTAGAATCTATTAGAAATATCTTCTAGAAATAGAGAAATAGATGGTGCAAAGGTGCCTATAGATAGATGATGACGGCCTTGACTCCTTTGAGCGTTGGGTCATTACAATCTCGATGTTTCGCCTCGAGCTTCGTCTTGAATTAATTTATTGCAAACATAGCCGTTAGGCAGACATCTCTTAATACCTATCAATGATTTCGAATATTATACGAGTCAGGTATTGGTTTAGTAATACAAAAACATCACTTTTCCTTATAATTACAGGTAGGTAGGCACTAGGAAGGCCACAGGGCTATTAAACCTATACCCATAAACATTATTATGGCATAGACTCATATTCTAGAATATAATATATATTTTAGTCATGAATCTCGATTTAAAATTGGATTCGAGTCGAAATAAGTAGACAGTAGGTAGGTGGTAGTAAGTAGGAGAACATCTGTTAAATCGGCCAGCTTCATTTACTCACCATGACAGAGCATCATTTTAAAATCTATATCTAGAATTCCAGCACCAGTCGGTCAGTACTAACTGGGCTGTGGAGGTCAGATAGGCAGTCGCTCCAAGTAAATACTGGTATTCAGCTGCATCCGGTTAGACTTTAAGCCGACCCCAACACATTTGGGAAAAGGCAGGCAGAAGGTGATAGAATTTGGGCATTACCTATATTTGAAAGAACAATGGGTATTCTTGTAGCATTATAGACTAGTCCTCATTTTGGAGAGGTTTGTGAAATAATCCAAAAATTGCACAATCGACGTCAAATAACTTTTTTCTCGTGCTAGCTACAAAGTAGACGCTATACAAAAAAAAAGTATTTTCAAAGACCTTTCTAATGGTGTAAGTTTCAAGTTGCTACAAGGGTGGGTGCGTTATTACTCATTGTTCCTTATAATGCTTGGAGTAGGTGGTCCAGGCATTTATTTTACTACTAATAGCAAACAACAATCTAGTTTAGGTTTCTATAATATGTTCCCCTATATGTATGACAAAGAAAACACATTAACGTCTTAACATTGCTCTCAACAATCCTAATGTCTAGAAAATAATATGTAAATAATAACAATAAAGATTCTCATATGAATACAACAGCAATGAGAACCGCCAGGTGTTTGAAAATCGATCAATTAAATAAATTAATAGTCGATGTAGTGTCGTGTGTGGTTTACGTAAACTATGGGTGAATTAAAAAGTGTTCATTTTTATTTGATTTTTTAATTACTCATTTCATTCGCTATTCTAATAACGGGTGAAAAAAAATGTGTTGATTCCAGGCGGATTTTGCCAGTGAAAGTGAACGCGATCAGCTCTCTAGACCGCGTTCAAGAGCTGTCAAATTTAATGGAATAGTGACACTCAACACCTTCATTTTCATTGGTGAAATTCGCTCGTAATTATATTCTTTATGTTTACCTGGCCTTAAATATATCATAACTGGTGTTATATACACAAATAATACAGATCTACACAGTACACAGTTATACATACCACACAACTCCCTTGCCGAAGATTACAGATTTTACTACATATTTTGTTTGAAATTACTTTTCTGCTTACACAAGATTCCTATCTATGTTCTGTCCTATTAATATATCTATACATTTGTACATATTATGTATAATGTATACATACATTTAATAAAAATTGAAGTGTCTGTTTGTAATTTCAAAATAACAGCTTTTTACTGAATTATTTACTGAATATTTTTTTTTAAATTTTGGTCTGTCTGTTCCGGCTAATCTGCGAAATGGCTGGATCGATTTTGACGGGACTTTTACTGACAGATAGCTGATGTTATAAGGAGTAACTTGGAAAAAGTATTAGGGGTCAAAAAAATTAAAACTTTTAAAATTGTTAACAAAATCCGATTCAAATGGAAGTAATTTTTTATAATAATTTCACGCGGGCTAAGGTCGCGAGCAAGCTAGTTCATAAATACAAATTGAATAAAGTGGGCACTTTATGGCATCATACCTAGGTAATACCTAGCTAATAGCTAGCTGTTATTCACGTTGTACATAAACTGTGCGTGACATAATACCTCTTACTTATCATTATATTGTACCTAACTACCTACCATTATACCTTCTCAAATACCATACTTAATCATATACCTAGGTACTTAGGCTACTTGTATTTCTAGATAAGTGGTAGGAACATTGACTGTTTAGTCACATACTGTTTATGCAACTGTTTCTTTTATTGTATTTTCTTGTTTCTGGTTTTCCTGGCGGCTACTTTTTCAAATTTAGAAGTGACATTCCTGAGATTCAGAATTATCAAAAATAAAGTTTATTTATTTATGAATTATGGAAGACTTACAGCTAAACAAAACCGAATAAAAAATAGTTAAAGAAACTGATACCCAATTACAAGTCTTCACTTATAAATAAAAAAACAGATTGGCAGAGATGGTGTGAGCAACGAAAAAAACAGAACAACATCAAAAGCTTAAACTAGGAACACATATCTGATATAGTATAGGCACTAATATTTACATCAGATATAGGTACTTACAAAATACCTACCTATTTATCAACCTAATTTGTTCAAAGCTAGACAATACTATGGCTATCTGATGTAACTAGGCAATATGCAATTATTGTATCCTCCAAATATTAAAGTGGCTAACTTATGAATGCAGGAGGAAGTCTTCTTGATCTTAAACATAACTGGCAAAATGTCGGTGTAGGTACACCTCTGCCAAACCCCTCGGGAAATATTGGCGTGATGTTACGTAGTTATAGAAATAAAGTGATATATTTTTAGTATTACAATAATAGCTACCTACATATGTTGACCTCTGACTGACACCACAACAATGACAATGATACCAAAACGATTCTCATAAATATTTAAGTTACTTTTTTCTTTAGCAGAGGTCTAGCAAGTTCAGTGAATATTTAAGATAAATCTTGACGTGCACAAGCACATCTCGTGTTAAATGCGTCAGGTCAGCCGTTAATAAACCACAAAACAGATGAAATGTTTACCACAAGCGATAAATCTTGAAGAAGTAATTTTTCAAAACTGTCTGGAAATTATTATTCAAACTGTTCTTGGCCTCTTCGTTTACTTAAATTACTTGTACTTAAGGTAAAATTATTCATAAATAAACTAAATGTGGGTGTAAATGGGAGGATGAACTTATATTAATCGAACTTTCAGTAATCAAATTCTGTTCACTGTTTGAATTAGTCTGGTTGGTGGCTGGTGCCTATGGATCTGAAAACTGTGTGTACAAGGCCTTACTAATTGTTTTTTTACAAACTAACGTTTACGTGTAGTTCGTATCGGTGAAAGATTTTTTGAAATCAGTACTTTCTGGGATTACCTCTTGCAAAGAAACAAACAGAAAATTTTACTTCTTTAATTGCTCCACTGCACTGTCAGAAAATTTAAAATGAAATCAGATTAAATAATTTGCGCATGCTCCAAGACGAGATGGATCATTTCTTGGATCATGCACAAATTATTTAATAGGTGAAATTCCCGTTTTTTTTATATATTCATGCTCACCGTCAAGCACTGAACTTGTATGATAGAAAAGGGTGTGAATGTCTGTCGGATGACTGAGAACCGAAAAAGAAAACGTGTTGCTCAGACCCCTGAATATACACAAAAAAAAACTAGGGACTTCTCCTACATCGTACTCTCACATACACATACAGCCAGACTCGGAACAATTACCAGTAGCCCTGTAGGTCATACAAATATTTTTTCCGTGCGGGGATCGATTCTGCGACACGCAGCTAGACAGCCAATCGCTCAGCCACTGCGCCAACCGTGTCGTCAAATTCAATTATCCTTATTAATATTATAAATGCGAAAGTGAGTTTGTTTGTTACCTTTTCACGCCTAAACTACTGAACCGATCATCCTGAAATCTGCATATACGTGGTTGTTCCCGAGGAAAACAACAACAACGTTCGTATGATAATAGATGGCGCCACGTGGCTTTCGAAACGAGATTGAATTATATTATTACAAACAGAGTACAATCCGAATTGATTGTCAAATTCTAAAATAACGCGAGCGAAGCCGCGGGAAATAGCTAGTTTATCATATTGTAAGTATCACACCGTCTGTGCAATCAAAAACGTATAACAATGTGCTAAGTTATACTACAAACATTTAGTTGAATTTTGATAGAGTGCAAATAGCAACTAGATACTTGACATTGAGTACTACTATATACGATGGCTACTACTAATCTTCGTTTGTATTATTATTTTTAGTCGTGACCACCGTAAAGTGTGAAATAGTTACGGCCCTAAACAATATTAATATTTGCTGGCTATTTCTAGGAACTGTTAACTTTGGACTATTCATTTTTTTCGCTGGGAAATCTATGCTTATAATCCTTATATTTATGAGCTTACTTTACCGATCAATAAAATGGGTTAATACGATTATTCTGAATATGTATTAGGACTGATAAGTCCAGTCCTCGTGGGATTTCAATATTATCATTGATCTTTTATTCATTTCTCTAACATATTATTTACGTTTTTAAATATTTTTATACAATTTAAAGTAATAGGTATAAAAAAAAAAATAGTAGCCCACCGGCATCGGGAACAGGGTCCGGGCTACCGGTGGTCAGGGCTCTTGAGAGAGGAACCTCCTAACAATACGCACCGTGTCCAGAAGTACTGCTTTCTGAATCAAGCCCTTGATCCAGCTGCCAAGCGAGAGCCTCCTCAGATGTTGGTCGAGGCTATTGGCTATTAAACCATTGGCCGACACTATCATTGATTATTGTTGCCTATCTCCGAAACTCAGATGCCAACACTAGTACATAAAAATAGCATGATCTCTATCTATATGGTCCATGGTGGTTAAATTTTACCGAGTTTCAGTGTATTGCACTGTCAAGCTTCCTATGCCAATGTATGTACATAGTATTCACGAACCCGCACAGGGACTGCGTGGTGCGTGGTGCTTGTCGCAGTCAGGACGTGCAAGATGTTAACGTTTTTCTTTTTTTTTTTATCCTGTCCTGTTCAAATTATAAATATTTGTTATGCGTTGTACCTACCTATGTTTATTGTATTTTTTTTGTTATTTTGTATGATGCACGTCATGTCCCTGCGACAAATAAATATTTTTTCTTTCTTTCTTTTCTTTCTTTCTCATGGAGAGGAGACCTGTGTCCCAGCACTCCCAGCAGTGGGAACTTTATTGGCGGACTATACTTACTACAGGAGAATGTGGTCGAGAATATTCTAGAGCGCATTCTCCGTACGTATTGAGTCACACAAGTCGGTAATTAAGATGTTATTGCAGTCAATACACCATACAAACGTGTTTCACCGGTCCCAATTGATACATTAAAAATATTCCATAGCTATTTGCGAACGAAGGAAATATACCAGATGTGTGTTCAGTTGTTATGGCACTTTACATTCCATACGGGTTACGAAGAAACTTTAATAACTACTTACAGGAGTGTCATGTCGTACGACATACCGCTATGAAATTTGTCTTGTTAGTTAGTACCTATTTACTGGGTAATTAGTGACCGATACTTAAACACGTGATTGTACTCATGATATCAAGCAACTTTCCCAAAAAAACATTTTTTTATACGGCTAACAGCTGATAGGTCACAGGCGCGCTCGTGCGAATTTCATACAAAATTTGAATTTCAACAGTATCCAATGTCTACTAAACATTCATAAAAAAATAGGTATTTAAGAGATTTTAATAATTTAAAAATAAAAATATTATTCAGTATTATGACGTAGTTAAACCCCTGTTGTTAGCGATGATCTACTGGACTCGAGCGCTGGGTAGGTGTGTTCTCCCGTTTGACACGTAAACATCATTAACAGGACGTTTCATATTTTTTTCTAATGTTTTATTTATTTTTCGTTGTACATATTATGGTAGGTAAAAAAAAAAATCGCTATCTTGAGCTATTTTATGTCGGGCACATTGAGTGGACCACCTTTGTAAGACGACTTAAAAGCCACGGTGTATAGGTACTAACTAACAAGACAAGTTAAATAAAAGCTTGTAAAAACCAATGTGACTGTCACGAGTCACGAGCGCTCTTGTTGGCGGGTCAATGGCAATAACAATCTGTTGTACATTAAACTGCACGTTGTTTTACACGCTCATCTGTTTTAAACGTTCATCCAAAGTCTATTTACGGTTAATAATTCACTGTACAAGTAGTTAAAACTATAAACTAGGTACTAACAATAGTAGGCCATTGTAATAAACCTGTCAAAGGTCGCTTTATGTATTTCTTGTATTCCATTACTACAGTACATAAAAATAACATGCCTATTAATTATTTACAAGGTCTATACCAGATGGTATTTCTCATCACCAAAACTGACTTTACAGACATCGGCGAAACTTTCAACTTTCATAACATTACAGCCTGTGATCCCCGAAAGGTTAGGTTACACCCACATTTCGACACTTATGTTTTCAGTCCCATGTAATAAGGGGCGAGCCTATTGCCATCAACCGGGCAAAAATTCAGTCTTCGTGGCTGGTACTGCGAAATTGCTGATGAAAAAATACAATTACACTTTGCCTGACATAAGAATACAACCCAGGACCGCTCAGCGTTTGAAACCACTAGACCCATATGTAACTGCTTCAGGGAATAATTTAACAAAAATCCTTCCTTAGTGCAGTGAACTCTAGGGCCAATTTCCATGTTCTAAACCGAGTTTGCAGCCGCGAAGGCTGCACATTTTCTCTCAATGTGGGTACTAAGATTTTAATGCAGTAGAAGGTATATCGGTCCTGTGCAGTTCAGAAGTCTGTTAAATCCTTTGCTTAAACATAGAACAATGTATACAGGGTGTAAACGGACCCTTCACGAAGCCGGCAACCAAGCATTCTGTACATCAAACTAAGTCACTCTATGCAAAAATTATTGCTGGGAAACGACTTTTTTTTTGGGGTGAAATGTCGTGTTTTATGTTAAAACTCAATGTTACGCACTCAAAACTTAGTGCTGATGGATGCTTTGAAAAGTAAACGGGTCATGGAGTTAATTAAAGTAAAGTTAAAACCTTAAAAAGTTGTTTTTTTTTTAAACTTGATCCCAATGATGACCAGAATATGTGGTTTTCGTTTTCGTTAAGGGTCTTTTTACACCCTTTAGAGTGATACATGGTTATTTGCTCTTGTTACATGATTATTACATAAATTATTAAATTCGTTAAGTATGTATGTACGAGTATATATAATATTATTATGTAGATAGTATTGTATCTCCCTCTTCTTATAATCCATCCAAAGCATGTATGTATAAGTAATACGAGTATATCGCTTTTAGCGATAAGACCGCCCATTGTGTCACCCTATGTGTATCGTCTTCTCTTTGTAAATGTTATATTTGTATGGTTACGCAATAAAACTGTTTTATTCAATTTCCATGGAAGTTATTGAGATTACCCAAAACAAAATTATTTCTGCTCACCTTCGCGCTGTCAATGACACAAAACACTGAATTTCCGAGTTGTTATGTTTTGCCCCTTGGCGCCTAATGAGTAATTGTTAACTAATTGTCTTATTTGTTAAACATTAACGTATTGACATCACATAGCTGAACCGAGTAGGTATTGTAGAGTACGAAATACTAATGAAGTAAATTAATTTTGTTGCTTTCTTTTTTTTCAGTAGTGAACATGGCAACAGCTACAGCTTCGGTGGAAACTAATAATAAGAATGGAACCGCACAGAATCTGATGGAGAAAGCACCATGGTAAGTTCTTATATCTGTTACGGCTAAAAGCCGAAATAAGGTTACACCTGGTTCTAGCCGGCTTTACCTAGGTGCGGCCGGTAGCAGTTTGTTAAACTTAGGTATATCCTTTTTATTGTAAGGACACACCAACCAAATGGATTAGGTTAGGTTAGAACTGTGACCAAAGGCGCGCGAGCCGAGCGACCGCAGCGAGCGTTGCCGCGGCAGCGGCCGGCGAGCGCTACATCCAAATTGGTTACATCAAAACTCCAAAGCCGCACCTAGGTATAGCCGGCTAGAACCAGGTGTAACCTTACTTCGGCTTTTAGCCGTAACATATCGATATTAAAACAAGCTGTAGGTATTAAGTAAGCTGTAAGCTGCTGTAACAGAATGACGACCGGATTCCTATAACTTCTAAGTTTTGGTGCTAAGTTGAAAAACCAATAGCTTGTTTTTATTTAGGCATTAATTTAAGTGATACCTTGTGTGTGTGAAAACGAGCAATAGGAAGCTTGTATAATAAATAATAAGTGACGGGTTTCTTCTACCAAGGTTTAACAGTCTAAACTAAGTGTGAAGTGTTTATGATCAGCCTTAATGAACCACCAACAAAATTATGAATAATTCAACATAACTATGCTAAAGTTCGCGCAAATATGCGAAATATATCTTTTGCCTATAAAAGTAAACTTTACATGTACATGGGTAACTTAGGTTTTACAAACTTTGGGCAAATTATTATTTGCCATGAAAATGTGATGTAATTAGTTGCTATACAGGGTGGAAAAATCGACGCACAAACAGTTGCCACGTTTTCAGTACATCATTCCGCCTATATAGACTTTTTTATTTTTTTGTTTCCTCCAGCCTACACGGTCAAAATGCCAGCTGATATTTTTTTTTAAATAACTGATGAAAGATTTAATATTTAGCGTAACTGTCTATAATTTTGAATTTTAAACCATGGCTGGGTAAACAAAACTATAATTCTTCATAATAGTTTACTTTTCATTAAAATCGTCTGAAATCGAAATGACCAAATGCACTTCAGTGACATTTTGTGATCTTGTGTTCGAAAAATCCAAACAGACAGACGGAATTAACATCTATCATATTAGTAGGTAGGTATAAATTATTTTATTTCCATCGTCATAATTTATGAGTGTTTTTATTATTGGCTTTACCGTGAAATTTATTAATAACAGCACCAACGAATTAAACTCTTATATAAACAAAGGTCAAATGATGACCAGGATTTATGTACGAACCTGTATTTGTGTATCATCATCAAATCTATTTTTTTTTTAAACCGCCGCTTATTGTAATTTATAATAGTTTTTTTTATTCCCAACAAACATTCAAAGTTAACCCATTAATTAAGTCACCATTTTCCGGTCGTCTTTGATTATGCTAGTCTAAAAAAGGTTACTTTATTCAAAAGAATTAACATTATTCATTACTGACAGCCTTGAAAGATGCATGGTGGAATTACGAAGCCTCACAATATAGTATGTCCTGTAAAATACTGACTGAACGTCATTACACGATTTCGTTAGAATCTCCTTATAATATTCTCGGGGGTTCTACATGTGTTTGAATGTAAAATACTGGTATTCAGCTGCATCCGGTTAGACTGGAAGCCGACCCCAACATAATTGGGAAAAGGCTAGGCAGATGATGACTACATGTGTTTGAAAATAAGCTACTTTTTTTCTTTATTGTAAGGGGCTTGTTCAATTTGAAAAAAAAATTAATTCAACGTAAAATAAACTACTTACATTGAAATTTAATTTATCTTATCTTTTGCACAAAATCAGAATTGCCTTCAAAATTAAATTAACTGTAGCATGCCTCCCATACGGCAAAATGTTGGGTTCCCGGGATTTTGAAGTACTTAGATACTGAAAACCCGCATGCCCTAGAACTAGACTAGTGCCTCCGCGTAATGGACTGTGGCCCTCTCCCTCTCAGAAAGGAGGCGGGAGGAGAGAGGGTGGTAGTGGTGAAGATAACGTCAAGTTTGGGCTTCAGGGTTTCCATCCCGAATCCATGTGATAACTGTAATTTATGTATCTCAACCGTGCTCTGTAAGGGCAGGGCTCTACCAAAGCAGAGACGAGCGGAGCTGAGAGGAGACGTGCGAAAACCGACCAATCACAGTGGTTAAAATCCATGCAGGGTGGAAGGAAACCGATACACAAACGATTACCACGTATTCAGTACATCATTCCGAACCCCACACATCAAATCTTTCATTGGTAATTTAGAAAAAAATCTGCTATTATTTTGGCCGTGTTCGTATTGCACTTTTGTAGGAAACGGCAGTTTTTGTTTTCTAAATAAGAATGATGTACAGACGCCAACACATCAAGCTACTACAGTCTATCATCAATAGATTTTCAACTTTATCGTTACAGCATTAGGTTCAAGGTTGATTGGGAAAATTTGACAGCTTCGGGTAGCTTGATGTGCTGACATTTGTACCTTAATACGTGGTAGCCATTTGTGCGACGGCGTCGGTGTACCCTGTATAGCGTTTCTCGTCTCTCCGGTGATTGGTCACATCTTGCACATCTCCTCTAAGCTTCGACGAAGTTTGGGCCTAAGCCTAATACTTAGTTTAAATCCCAGATTTTTTTTAGAAATTTCGCTTATGCGATCTCTATTTCTACCAAGTTACCTCACCCAATTACGCAACCACCACATCTACAGCAAAGGAAGGAAACCTTCAGATCCACCAACCGGCTAGGTCCGAGCTAGTTAGGGCAATTTGTTTGTTCGCGCATGCGCTGTTACACAAGCTGCGCGGGCGTCGGATCACGCCGTCACGCGCCGACCATTGACCTTATACGTGACGATGTGCGTGACATTGACTTTCGAGCTTATGGGGGATTTTCAAGGTCAAGCGGTCAACTTTGATGTTGGTTATTTTGGTTTGGATTAAGTCATTTTCTTTTCGTTTTTATTGCTAGTAATAAGCTAATAAAGGGTGTAAAAAGACCCTTAACGAAGCCGAAAGGCACTTGTTCTCCCCGTTATTGCGATAATTTTTTTTGTTTAAGACCATACCTGGTAACCTTCTAGTTACGGAGATATTGGGGGTCAAAGTTCCAACTTTTTCACAAGTTTTTTTTTTAAGTAAGTTTGTACATGTTTTTAATGTAAGGTTTTTACTTTGAACACCTCCACGCCCCCGTACTATTCATTCCGTATATCAGCACAATGTTTTGTGTTACATTGAGTCCTACCGTAAATCGTGATTTTTCACCCCAAAAAAAAGTCGTTTCCCAGCTTTCATTTTTGCGTAAAGTTACTTAGTTTGATGTACATAACTCTTGGTAGACGGTTTCGTGAAGGGTCCGTTTACACCCTGTATGTATGTAAGTACATAAAATAATAATAAATCTTTATATATCTCGACATCAAGAATAACAGGCACTGGCTCACATTTATGAACATGTATGTCATTACTTCCCAGAAATTGATCCTTATCGAACTAGCGAATAGTGTCATAAAACAGTGTGTTTTTTTCCAAAACCAGTAGGTTCGATTTCTGGCTAGTAATTTTGATTTTTCAATCTAATGATGCAGTTTGAGTTTTCATCAAAATCGGTCTCAAGACTCCTTGGAGCATTTTTCGCTATTCCTCGTAGTTTCGCATTTGTCCATCCACACCCACTTGCCAAATTCACTCTGTATGTGTAAATAGTCTCAAGAAAAGATGTATGGATTGTGTGAGGAATGATATGAAGGAAAAAGGAGTTAATGATAGCGTGACGATTGACAGGGGAGAATGGAAGAAAAAAAGGTGTTGAGCCGACCCCAAATAACATGAGACAAGGGCAGGAAGATGATGATGATGATAAATAGTCTCATTGTTTTTTTGTGGTGCCTAACTACACAATGACAATCTAAAAGTGGTCTCACAATTTTATTGTTTGAATAATTTTGGAAACTTATTTCCATTTGAATTTGGCAATCAAAGTTTTTTTTTGACATAACCATAGCTGTTAAGTCTCCAACCAGTAAGTCTAAACGACTCATAAACGACTCAGTAATTGGTGAATAATATAAAAACTTGCCTGCAGATGGAAGAGGAAGTTATTTTCGAAACCAGTTCTAATAAAAACAGGGGCCCCGCGTTTCATAGCTAAGTGTATATTAATACCCATAATAATGTTATTGCTGAGCTCATGGCTAAATAATAACAGCCGTACGGGTTGACGTTCAAGGTTAAGCTGCGTTGGCTAGGTCTGTTCGTGGATGGGTGATAATCTATTACATACCAAGTTTCCTCCGTGCCTCGGAAAGGCCGTTAGTTCCGGCTGTCATTTGTAGATCTTTGACAGTCGTTACAGGTAGTCAGCAGTAGTTCGAAAATCCGACAAATAGTCTTACGGTATCGTATTACCCAGTATTACTCGCTCCATGTAAAGTACTGGTATTCAGCGGCATCCGGTTAGACTGGAAGTCGGCTCCAACATAGTAAGGAAAAGGCTTACGCATGATGATGTATTTATATTGTTTGGATTATGTCTCAAATTGAAAACATGGTCCGCCGACCCCAAGTAGAATAGGACAAGGACAGGAAGACGATGATGATGAAGGTTTGTGACTCAACTTTTAAGAAAACCACTTTTCTTAAAAGTTGAGTCAAAAACCTTCTCTTTTTCCACAATAACTTTCCACAGGACTGACAAAAGCTGTCTTGTAGGTTATGTTAATCCTTAATCAAATCTTCAATTTTTACCCGACTACTGCGAAGCCTAAAGAAGGGTTATGATTTTAGCAGTCTATGTATGTATGTATTTAAGTATGTTTCTCCGTAGCGCCTAAACTATTCATCCGATTTTAATTAATAAGGTGTCAATCGATTCGTTATTTTGGTTCGGGCAACATAGGTACATTTTAATCGGCTTCAACAATAGGAGGTTGTTAACCCCGAATTTAATTAGAGTGTGATTTTTCAGTAGTCGGGTTTTTTTATTTATTTATTTAACAATTTATGTACACACTAAATACAGAAAAGAAGAAAGGAACAGAAAATAGTACAAAGGTGATGCTTATTTCTAAAGAAATCTCTTCCAGCATACCTGCGAAAGGAGATAATAAAAAAAAGAGATGCAGACATAGTGTGTAAAAGAAGAAAAGAAAATTGAATACATAAAACTTAAAACAGAACTATTTAAAAACAATATACCATAATATGGTATTCTTAAAACAATATACTAACAAAGTTATAAAATTAAATACAAAGACAAAACATATCACAAAATAAATATTAATCTATAAATACAATAAAATAAATAATGATAAATACTTATGCAACTATGACGAAATGGAAAGATAATGTTCTTTCACTCTTCTTTTGAAAACTGCAACAGTTTGGCAGTTGGTTTTAGTTGTAGTTTACCACACAAATTCTTCTTAACTTTTATTTATTCATTATTTATCAATTTTTTTAGATAGATACTTGCCGCCCTTCATTATTCTGTCATCGTATTTGCTTCTAGAATGTTACTTTCTAGCCCTCAGGGCGAAGAGTCAAGATCTCAGCTAGTTTCCTCTGCCAGAAAAACTAGAAACTCTTTAAGGTTTCTCTAGACAAATCTAGTCTGAAGGACTCCGTGATTGCTTCGAAGGTTTCCTTTATCATTGCAGAGGCCACACAGCTACGTAAAAGATCGGATACTTGTAGTCATAATATCATGGTCGAAGGAACTGGTTGTGGGCTCATTATCAAACGTATTTCCTTACTAACCGGGGCTAGAGACCGGTGGAATGAGCACTATGAAGTAACTTGACCGATTATGTTTGGTAAAGAATAGTATATTTTAAATATCAATCTACCGTTCTATCCTATGAAAACCGGTCACGCCACACAAAGTTCAAACTAAATAAACAACGTAAGTAATACGTACCTGCCTGCCGTGGCTGCGGAACTGTTCGAAAGAGATACCGCGGCCCTGGAACACAAAGGGCAAAGAAGGAACATGGATGGGTTTTAGTCAGTAAAAGTCTGACACTCACTTCCACTCCGCCCACAGCTGGGGGGAGGGTTTATTTGATGATTTCCCATCAGAAAAAAAAATAAAAAATAATAATACCTACCTATATCTGCAAATTATCATATCTATTTTTAGTCTTCAAAACAAATTATCTGAATAATAATGATGATCTTTTAAAACATGCTACGAAATAACTCTCGATCAGTTAAAATAAACCTGTTAGTGTCCAAACTATTCACAAAAACCGGCTAGGCGATTAGAAACTGCAAGGTTAAGAGAGAATTTTGTAAATCGCCATAAATATCGAATGTACAGACGCCAGCACATCAAGCTCCCCGAAACTGTTAAATTTACCCAATCAACCTTGAACCTAATCAATCAATTCATTCATTTATTAAGACAACCAGGCTCCATTGGGTTAGCAACAATATTCTTAACCTATGTTAGTACTTAACTAAAAACACAGACAGTGTACAGGTGACTAATGACGTCACCAACGTGCTTGTCTGTTTAGCAGCGAGTCCGCTTTTTTCCACCGTACAGCATTGAAACAGTCGGTAGGAGCCTCAGCGAACATAAATGACGCGCTACAGAACCGATGCAGACGCAACAGCACCCTAAACGCGTTGTTATACTGGATACGCAGAGCATTGTAGGCCTTTTGGGTGTAGCTGAACCACAGGCTCCCCGAGTACAGCGACATGCAATATGCTTTAAACAGCGTTACTTTGACTGCCGCTGCACATCGAAAGAACCGGCGTGCCAGCATATTAGCCCGAACCGACAATGCTCTGCGTTCCCTCTCCATATCTTATAACCTAATGCTTTAGCGATAAGGTTGAAATCTATTAAAGTTTGACAGATTGTAGTAGCTTGATATGCTGACGTCTGTACAACAACACTCGTAAATTCTAGACGCTAATAAATTTTATTGTATTGTCGTGACGCAATCGTGCCATGTTTAATTCATTGAGAAACTAGCTCAATTTACGCGACATTAGTATTAGATAAAAGATATAAGTACCTAGATATTATTTTGCCATTTTGATATTATCACCGAGCAGAACTGTTCTGAACTATTCATCGCCTCAGACTTGACTCATTTATTAACTTATGATATCAATGAAAGTCCTTTAGAACTTAATTTATTGCATGAATCATTACCCTAAGCACCAGTCATACCCAGTCATACCAAGGGGTGTCGTATTACCTAGTACTAACTGGGTTGTGGAGGTCAGATAGGTAGTCGATCCATGTAAAATATTGGTATTCAGCTGCATGTGGTTAGACTGGAAGCCGATCGAAAATTCTTGGGAAAAGAAAGGACAAGGCAGATGATGATGATACCCCATGAGCCCTAAAGATCCCTAAATTAACAACCATCTACGGTGTAGAAGCCAGTCATTTCATGCATGTCAGTGTGTCTGCAAATAAATATTTTCTAAATACTTAATCGTTTAGTGCCACTGTGACATAATATTACCTATACACATTCGTTCAAATGCATTATATTTTCAATTAAATTAAATAAAGTAGATAGAAAACAAACAAATCATTTTCTGTATGTAAATACACAGAGCTGCAACTAAAACCAACATTACATAACATGGCCTATCTACGTCAGGCCGGCTAAAACCGGTACTACACCATGCGGATACCACAGACTTTAGTTTTATAAAAACAAAATCCGAAGACAACCACAGCATTAAAAGTTTTTGCGACATGATTCTTAATTCATAATATTTACGTATCAAGGTCGGAGCAATCAAGCGAGTTTCTTCAATATTCTGGAACAACCTAATCGTTCGGCCTCCACTCACAGACTGCATGAACGATGTACTTAGTACCAGTACACACTGCGTGAATAAACGCAGGATGCATCGCAGGATGCACCTCTATTGTGTATTATGCTGATTTTCGAAACGTTTCCTCTAATTATTATGCAACTGCACTTCACTGCAACTCCAGCTCGCATATTAGTGAAAGTCGTGTTGAGTGCACACCGTATTACAACTAACAGTTAAATTTTATCCAATAAATTCTGTGTTCATAAAATAAATGGTACACGTCCCTCAATTTCACTTATGCTTTAAGTGATTTTTATGATCGGACTGCCCGGGTTTTGATAATTTCTGTGTACTATGTGGTTCGACGTTTCGTTCGTTGGAAAGAACGGCGGCAAGCAGAACCTTCTTTTTTTCGAGTGAGTACTTAATGTCCTTGGTTTATAGGTCGTGGTGTTGAAATATCCCTTCGACAGTGAATTTAGCGGTTGTCAGCTCCACAATAATTTAGGAGTGTCTACGGACCGGTGACCTTGAATAATATCTATGAAGATTAAAGGGCGATAATATGCGTGGTGGTCAGAAATTATCTCAGAGGTAGAAACGTACTAACAGGACCAAAGTTATCTGGGTATGTCGTCCTAACCCAGGATCTCACCTGTGGGCCAAGTTTCATCAAAAAGCCTGAATGGTAACATTCTTATTTTATAAAATTAGGTAGTAGTAGTGGATGAAGACTTGAAAATTGGTGACCTTGTGATGTAGCCATTAGTTAGTTCTAAGCATCTGAATGTAGACTTCAAATGAGTCGTGATGATTGAGGGGGTGATCTTATAACGAAACAACATTGCAGCAAGCGTAAATAACAATAGAGGAATATTATGCAGAATAATATTACTATTTACTTGAAGTAAGTTTAATAAATAATCACATAACTAACTCTTGATTCACGTATCTTTTTCTACAATACCTAACTTTCATCGGGATCTTTTTTTTACTTGTGCTCCACATAAGATTACATAAATAAAATTTTATCGCGATACCTAATAATACCCTCACGGATCGGAAAGGCTTTTTTTTAATATAACAGAGGATGACATCAAAGTTTTCCCACACTTATTAATAACAAGGAAGGAACGTATTGTTATTATTTTACAAAGTATTTATTAGCCTATGTACTGTTTGTTTATTACACACAATACCTTAATAAAGTAGTGTACATAATAGTCTTATAATCATAAAACTTTTATGGCAGTAATAATTTTTAATAAGCAAGCGTAGTTGGTTAGCACAAAACCTGTACCTATTATTATTTTATTCAGTATAATTTGATTTGCTAAGGATAATTAAATTAAAAATAATAATGCCGCGGTAAATTAAAAAAATATTTAGAGTTTTATTGAACATTGTTTTTTAATCACGCATCTTTGACACTTTTAGATAGATTAAAGTTAAACAAATAAGAGGAGCTCGTGGCTAAATAATAACAGCCGCTCAGGTCGATCTTTAGGTTAAGCCGTGCTTGCCTAGGTTGGTCTGTGGATGGGTGACCACCCATTACATACCGAGTTTCCTCCGTGCCTCGGAAAGCACGTTAAGTCGTTGGTCCCGGGTGTCATTTGTAGATCTTTGACAGTCGTTAGGTAGTCAGTGGCCCAAAAGTCTGACAACCAGTCTTACCAAGGGGTATCGTATTACCCAGTAATAACTGGGTTGTGGAGGTCTGACAGGCAGTCGCTCCACGTAAAATACTGGTATTCAGCTGCATCCGGTTAAGACTGGAAGCCGACCCCAATATAGTTGGGAAAAGGCTAGGCAGATGATGAAAGTTAAACAAATAAATTAAAATTATTATGTCATGATAATGATACCTAGTATAATTTGAATAATAAAAAAATCTGCTGTTACAAAGTGTACCTTCGCGGTCAAAGCGTACGGAAAAGAAGATATAAAAAAAAAAAATTTTTTTTTTAAATGTTTATTTAGTTATTCAGAATAATGTTCTGAATACCGTTTGTGCGTCGGTGTCCCTTCCGCCCTGTATATCCTGCCCTATATTCTAAAAACCTTGACAAACAAACCAGCTTTCCTCTTTATGAAAACAATTACATAGTGAATGATCATTGAAGGCGATAATTGGCTTCAAACCGAAGGCCTTGTTTGGTTTCTTATCAATTAACGCAATTAGTGATATCCTTTGTGGTGTTTATTGATCCGTCGGGTCGACAAGAAGACGTGTTCCATCCTTGGCCTGGTAAAATACCGCTGAACTAGTATGAACTCATTGATAGATAGTTGAAAGCTTCGATTTAGTTCGATTCAAAATATCTGCCGCAAAAGTTCACATTGGCAGTGAATGTCGTAATCACCGGGGCTGCGGGACTGTTCGAAAGAGATACCGTGGCCCTGGAACACAAAGGGCAATGAAGGAACATGGATGGGTTTTAGTCAGTAAGAGTCTGACACTCCCTCCCACTCCACCCAGAGCGGGAGAAGTCATTTGATGATTTCCCAAACGTAAAAAAAAAAAAAAAATGTCGTAATCAAAGATTAAAAAAGTGGGAATCGCCCTATCTCGTTAATGATCACGTTTCAGTTATGTTGACAATGACAACTTCTTCTTCTTAGCGTGTCGATGGCAATCTACATTGTGTCAGCCCAGAACTGAGTCACTAGTTTGGCGCCTTTAGTAGCGTCCATGTAATGAACAAACAACAGGACACGATATTAAGTGCCCCATCGTTTGTGGAACAGCACCTCATTTACGCTCCAGGGCAGTCATTAATGAATCTCCACCTGAACAGGTTTTCCTTGCTGCGGCTAACCTACGTCCGGAATTTATTTAAAGACTTCCAGGTCAGCTAAGGCAACTCATGTCCAGGTGAGAGATTTTCAGCAGACGAATGGGTTAGGTAAAGATGCACTACCTCGCCACAGCTTTAGTCTTTTCATAGACGTAAAGTGACAATGACATAAATAGTAGTCTCTCGTTTAACATACAGAAAATCGTATCTATCATTACATCCTTAACACGTTGAGCGCCAAGCTTAAAAACCGTGTTTATTGATATTTTGGACTTTGCATTTTTTTGCCTAATTCGTATTCTAATGCTATTTTTAATAAAAATAGGTATGAAATAAATGCATGCTTTTCCAAGATTTTCCACTAATTTTCACATGTGCCTAAACGATACACGGGGCCCCTGAAAAAGTTTTTGAAAAAATCTTTTACTGCTCGTGTTTCCCAAAGGAAACACGCGGCCTCTAAAGGTGGTACTTTGTGTTTCCAGACAGATACACATGGCGCTCAACGTGTTAAGTTTTTGTGAGTCTCTCAATGTGAGCACTTTTTCGTGCGAACCAAGTAGGTACGGTGACAGCTCGTCGAACGATTTATATCTTTGATCTATAGCTGCTAATAAAACTTTTAATTATTGACAACAAGCTTGTAGAACTAGTTTTTTTATTGATCGGTTGGTTCTCGTTGGTCAAGTGTTCGCAATCGCGATTGCTTAGCTTGAGGTTCGAAGTTCAACTCTCAGTTCGGACAAATTGTTATTGGATTTTTCTATTAGGAATTTCTCAACAGTAGCCACGGGGTCTGGATTTGTGCTCGGTTGATGTTAATATGATCGCCGATGAGGGTGTACTATTAGGTACACATACCCCTTGAAGGATTACACGCCTGATGTTATGTTATAAATTGTTAAGTTGGTCTTTTCTTTCACCAATAACGGTCCCACTAGTGAAACCGTCTTCCGATTCTGTTTATACTCAAGTAATGTGTGTGTGAGTGAACAACAGTGTTATTTCTTTGAAGTTTTTATCCTTGGCGAAGGTAGATTGTCAACTTCCGCAAGGTTATCAAGTCTTGCGTTCAAAACAACAGGTTCCTATATCCTTGAAACGACTTCTGGTCCACGTATGTAGAGAAATCAAGTTCTTGCTGTGATGTACTTACTGTATTACATACATGCAACAAATAGGAGTAAATAAAGTTAGTTACAGACGTTCTTTACACATTTTTGTTTACTGCGAACCTATAAAACCTCTGTTTTTCCTCTGACTGTTACATAAACATGTACTTTACAGTAAAAGAAGAAGAAAAAAATCTTTAAAAAAAGAAAAATAACTTTTTTCTTTTATTCTCGATAGGCCCGTTGGTCTAGTGGCCGCAAACGCTACTATTGAGCAAGAGAGTTTGACTCCTATGTCGGGAAAACTAATATTGAGTTTCTAAATGTATCAAAACTAACTCGGAGTCTGAATTTGTGCCCGGTTGATGGCAATAGGCTCGTCTATTACATTGGCGTAATTTTGTGTGCGAGAGGTACACGTCTGCCTAACCCTTCGGGGGTTACAGGCGTAATGGTATGTTATATTCATAGTGACGTTTTTATCCGTGATTTAGGAATAAATTGACTGAATGAATCTCAAATCTTGAATGTTAATGAAGTGATATGTTTCTTCAGCTTTACAGATTTCATATCGCCATTTTGTATTCCAAAGTCAACTTAACCTTTTCATAAGAGGACGCTAACCAAATCTGTCAGAGCAAACATATCCAAATCACGGTTGTTCATCTCGCAACTCATGCGCATGTCAAGAGTCGTAGGCGCAATGTTGGTGACGCAAGCCAACGTTGGCCAAACGTGTTGCACAGTACGGTTTATGGTTATATTATTATTACTTACCGGTTACTTGGCAATTGTTTAATTAGTGTTTAATGGGTTTATTAGCAGCTGTTAACTTTTTGTAACTCTTTGGTGGGTTGAATGGCACTACAAATTGAACTGAAATTCATTGGGAAAGAGAATTGTCCCAGTATTCCAAGGTAAGAGAGGTTTACCTTTTTTTTATAATGCAAAATAGTAGATACAGATCGCACGTCCTCTAAAAAACTGTTATAACAGAAAAATATCTAGGTTTTTAGATAATACCACACTTAACTTCAATTGTCCTTGCTTTATAATTGAAAAAAAAACCCACCATAAGTGGTACAATAAGTGTGTAGTGGTAATAAGTCTTCTTTAAATGCGTATATATCTTAAAACTGCTATTTATGTGTAAAGACAGTTTTTAGAGGATGTGCGAGATATGTAGTATAAGTACTATCTTTACAAATTCTTTACTAAATATCTGTAGTCACAATAACTTAATTCTCCAGATACTTTCCGAGATCTGGCTGATGGTCTGTGAGGACTGAGGGACCGCACTTTAAGGGCTGTAGTTTTTAATATATTTGTTTACAAATTCTCAGATTTGTTTTACAATTGTTTTAAGACTAATACTAAAATCCTACGATTTCTATTTTGCGACATATCAGTGTGGTCCCTCAGTTCACACGCACATCAATCCGAACACCTTACTTACGATAATGGAACAATTCTTAAGTACATAAGCAGCTTAACCGAAGAAAAAGTGACCAAGATATAGATTATATCCTTGGGAAGGACATAGGCTATCTTTTTTTTTCGCACAAAAACATCAAACCACGCGAATGAAGTCGCGGGCAACAGCTAGTTTATCATAAAAAAGTAGGTAAACGAATAATTTACCGTACTGACTCAAACGGCCATTAACTTACAACGTGGTATCACTACCACACATTAACCAGCTCGTGTCATGAGCGCCTTGCGTCAGTTAACCTCGAACTTGAACAACCACTGTACCGTGTCGCCGGTTTGGTTGCACAACCACTGCCGGTTGCTGCAAACTTGCTGTCATGAGCAAGCACGAATATGTTGTGAAAAATATTTGGGAAATATTCCTTACTATATTTGTTGTAGAGAACATAGACACAAACTTGTTTGATGTTTGGAAAAAATATATTTTAAAGAAAATATTTGAGGTCTGGTTCGAGATGGACTCAGGAAAGAAATTCTTAAAAAGACTAGCCAGGCCCAAGCCAAGTTTATCTATTTTTAGTTGCCATTTTAGTCATGGTTGGGTTGTTTGATTTATTTTACTATTTATGTACACACTATAGACAAGACAGGAAAATAACATTATAATATATGAGTACATAGGTACTGTTTATTTCTTAAGAAATTTCTGCCAGCAGACCTGCAAAAGGAGAAATGAAAAAGAAATGTAGACAATAGTGTGTGAGAAAAGGAAGAGAATAATGAGTTTTTGTTATTAATTTTTGTTTTAATTATTTTTTTCCATATAATTATTCAGTAGGTACCGGGACGACCGAGCTCTGCTCGGGTGAAAATATAAATTTTCCCAGATATGTGACCAAGGGAATAAAGGGTGTAAAAAGACCCTTAACGAAAACGAAAACCACATATTCTGCCCATCATTGGGATCATTTTTTTCTTCTAGACAATACCTGGGAAACCACAGGTTCTGGAGATATTGAAGGTCAAAGTTCCAATTTTTCACATGTTTTTTTTTTAAAACCACTTTTTAAGGTTTTAACTTTACTTTAACTCCATTACCCGTTTACTTTTCAAAGCATCCATCAGCACTAAGTTTTGAGTGCGTAACATTGAGTTTTAACGTAAAACGTGATTTTTCACCCCAAAAAAAAAAGTCATTTCCAAGCAATAATTTTTGCGTAGAGTTACTTAGTTTGATGTACATAATGCTTGGTTGACGGCTTCGTGAAGGGTCCGTTTACACCCTGTAGATTCTTTGCGCACATAAATATAAAAAAAATATATAATAAAATATATTGCAACTTTCACCAAAATCGTTAAAGCCGTTTTCGAGATCGTATTACAAGTATAATATTTATATACATTATAAATATTGCTCATTTAATAGTATAGGATCTACAATATGTAACCAAAACAATTTCGATTTTCTGTTGTGTTCATGTTCATCAATATAAATACTCTTAAAGCGTTTGGCGACTTTCGTGGCTGACCGTGTTCAGGTTGCGTGTTGGCAATGAAATTGCTTATCGGGTCTTATCGCCGGTCGGACCAATGAATGAATTGAAACCAGTGGTTATGTACTCGTTATATATGACGTACGAGTATATACCTTAGAATTTAGGTTAGTGTTTAATCTAATTAGTTATTGTATATGTCATCAAGTCATCATCGTCATTTAACGCCCCATAATACATGGGACTAAAAACATAACGGCGAAATATGGTTGCGCTGTTAGGTAAACCTCTGCCTAACCCTTCGGGGATTACAGGTGTGATGTTATGGAGAGTGCCGTGTGTGCGACCCTGTCTTGAAGGATTCGATTATATTTTCGAGCAGTCCTTCAGAAAGACAAGAAACCCAGCATCTAATTTCCAAAGGAAAATACAAGAAAACATTGATAACCAAATCCTAAGTAAGAAAGAAGAAATTCGTTATCGTACATCATAACATAACCAAGAGGCAACGTTTATATTTTTAACGTTATTTGCATAATCAGTTAGTTGGGGCAATGATCCGTTCTTACTCAACTGCGCAGCGAAATAGGAGGTGTAATTGCTTCACAAATCTCAATGTCACAAGGTTGCGTTTGTGTTGTTTTCGCGATTAATTAATCGTTATTTATTTAGAGATTTGAAATATTTACTTGGTCACCACTAAAAGGTTGAGTAGGTATTAAATAATTGCAATTAAGTCTTTAAAATCTATAGAATGACTTTAAAAATTATTTTCTACAGACAACTTTTTTTACCATTTTCAGTGATTTAAAATGATGATTTTACCTAAAAAATTATCGTAAAAAGTCCTGTTCAGTCAAAGTTTAAATATAATTTGCACATCACCATGAGGTAGTTAGGCATTACAAATCACATAATGACAAACTTCCTTTTGTACTCAACCTAGCAATCAAAACTAGACATTTATCAGTGACATATAATTACATAAAAATGCCTAGATAGTAGATAAGCATACAATACAACCATTCATCTTTGTATTCCTCAAACAGAACAAAATTTGTATGTATTTTTCGTAATAACTGAGGCGTAAAAATACATAAGTGGGTAGTAAAATTCAATTTTTCGTGACTCTGACCGACGAGCTTCTCCTCGTGACCTTGCATGGAAAAAACATGTCCTGTAGCTTCTAATTACTACTACCCAAAGACTAACAAACGCTCTTCTCCTCAGGACTGACGAGCAAGGCATAGCGATGAAGGTGTACAACGGCATCGCACTCGCGCTGGAGATCCTGGTGCTGTACATCAAGATGACGGCCACCTTCCTGCACTGCATCTACCAGTTCTTCGTGCCGCCGGAGCCTAAGAGTGTCAATGGGGAGATTGTGCTGGTGTGTAACTTGAAGTGTTGTGGACTCTCGCCCTCCTTAAATACGAGGTGTTAGTGTTGTAGTGGACTTAATATTCACTGGTTCTTACAACAAAACATCTCACCTGTAAGAACTCATGGTATCCCTCTCCTTGCCTTTGGAGGAAATGTGGATGTACATTAAGTTACTACAATCTGTCAAACTTCTTTAATAGATTTTCAACTTTATCTGAAAAATTTGACTGTTTCGGGTAGCCTTGGTGTGCTGGCGTCTGTACTGTACAATCAAATGTTTCACCTGTTACGTTTAAGTCCCATGTTATAGGATGGGAGTTTTCTTTATATTACTATGGGTGTGAGCCTATTAAAATCACTGGCCACAAGGCGAGACCATGGGCTGCCAATGAGACAGTCCTGATTGAAAATTTCAATATAACTCTGCCTGACTTGAAAATTGAACCCAACGCCTTATGCTCAGCTGTGTTAAGTTCATATGTGGAAATCAGCAATTCAATTATTTTAATAATCATCCTACAAAGAGTACTCAATGAGAGGACAAACGTCTAACTATTGCCAACCTATTGCTTGGAAAATATAAAACGGGAATCACATCAGTAATCTGTACAAGAGATAATCAACCAGTTTGAAAACGGATACCACAGACTATCCAACTAACTCCAAAATCACCAAACAGCACAAAGCTCTCAATTCCTTCTAAAACATCTTCTATTCCTCTTCTAGATAACAGGCGCAGGTCACGGCATGGGTCGGGAGACGGCGCTCCGGTTCGGCAAGCTGGGCGGCATCATAGTCTGCGTGGACATCAACCCCACCGGCAACCAGGAGACCGTCGACCTCATCAAGGAGCAGAAGGGGAAGGCTCATCGATTTGAGTAAGTAGGCAGAAGAGTTATCATGGAGGAGTGAAGCCGGGGGGGGGTCATTTGATGATTTCACAGCCAAAAAAAAAATCAAATGATTTTACGCCCATATTTGCAAGCACACATACTAACATTGTCACACTATCAGTTAAAATTGTAGTTTGAAATATTTGAACTGTATGCTATATTTTTTTTTTTTCTAAATAGCCTTGTCTATTCATTAGTTTATAATATTTTGGTTTCGGAAATTGCATCCAATAGGTATTCGCAGACTTCTCAATAAAAGACAACAAATTATTCGAAATGTGCACCTTGCATCAAAAGATTCATAAGTCTAAGCACATCTGTAGGTTTATGTGAAATAGAATACATAAACTTATGCTGTCACTAATGGGATATCTTCCGTGATTATTCATTACCCGCGATCATGGCACTTGCAACAGCGTCGAAATATCGAGAGCTCAAAATAATGAACAATTACGGAAGATATCCCGTAAGTGACACTAGGTATTGTAAACCGTGAAAGCTTAAAACAGTGTTTAAAATTCATAAATTGAATTAAATTGCACTAACGATTCACGAAATATCTTAGTAATTATAGAACGATATTTTTAGTTTTTAAACAAACTATTTTTTAGCACGTCTCGCGTCTTTTGTTATCTGGCTATCAAATGACAAAAAAAAATACCAAAACGAAAAATTGAATTATAATAGGCTGCCCGTTTGTACATTATGCATTCCACATGTTTTCGTCACAGTAGCTGGCTCATGGGCACGTGGACCGAGTTCATTGCCAAATTCAATTGTTTTTTTATTACTTTGCTGCCATCAAACAGATACATACCGATTGTTTTTTTTTTTATCAGACATAAAACGGCCCCCATATCCTTACTAATATTATAAATGCGAAAGTAAGTTTGTTTGTTTGTTACCTTTTCACACCTAAACCACTGAACCGATCATCCTGAAATTTTGCTTATACGTTGTCAGGTGTACAGGAACGGAGATAGGGTACCTACCTTTCATCCCGGAAAAAAGTACTATTCCCACGTGTCTTTCGAATCATAATTGAATGACAAGCAGAGTACAACCCAAATTGATTGTCAAATTCTAAATTAACGAGAGCGAAGCCGCGGGCAAAAGTTAGTTATAAATATTTGTAAGTGTCAAAATTATGCCGGATTTACTGAGTGGCCTCTACATTAATATGACTACTTAAATATGACTGCCCAGTTTAAATGGCAACTCACTGTGCCGAGCAGGAGGCAAAAAAAAAAACTTAATCGAAACTCGTTTATTAGTGAGTTAGCGGGAGTTTCTGACAAAGACTTAGATGCATCGTGTTTGAGTTCGTGATTTAATTGACTATCAAATACAAAAGTACCATAATTTCTTACTGAATGAAACACCATTCAATTTCAAGAAGTTGTTTCGATTTATTGAATTTACTCCTGAGTCATTTCAATCACAAATTATCAGGCGAGTTGTGGTAGGTACTTTTGATAGGTAGGTGCTTCTGATCTGATCACCCTTGAAGTTCTTAAAGACAATACATTGGCAGTTGATGCGCATACGATTACCGTTCAAATAAGTAATGTTTGCAAACTCGAATACTTTTCTTTGTTCCCTTTGTTGTGTTTATATCTTCATAATCTACACGTAATGCAAGCAAGTGCACCATAGATTACGACAACAACAATAACATGAATTTTGTGTAAATACTCGTTAAGATGAAAATAATCATATACAACCCCTATCGTTTATTCCATTTTCCTCTTACACCTTGGTATTCCGTTTTATTAATAATGTGCATATTATATTATTATTATTATATTATTTCATACTGACTCAGAAAATACAAAAAATATATATTTATATTATTATCCTTTTTTCACAACACTATAGTTTAATTTTAAATGTACGACGGATACAGGGATACAGTCAGATTGCGGACGCGGCTCGTCAGATAATGTACTGAAGTATCAATACACCGGACGGTGTGCGCAGCCGGTCCGCAATCTGTGTGAGCCCGTTGGACCGAAGATTAAGTTCAACCGTGTTTTCTTGAATATACTCATGGTATATCATCATCATTCTCCTGCCGTTGTCCCAATTTATTTGGGGTCGGCGCAGCTTATCTTCTTCTTCCACACTTCTCTATTAATCGTAATCTCATCAGACACCTCCTTTCTTGTCATATCATCCTTCCCAGAGTCCATCCATCGTTTCTTTGGTCTACCTCTACTCTTATACCCATCCAGATTCATACTCCAAACTTTCCTCACAATATTTCCTCATTCCTCCGCATCACATGCCCAGACCACAACGAATAAAAATAAGTTTTTTTGTAAAGAGTTCTAATCTCAAACTGAACTCCTCAGATGCGACGTAACAGACCGAGAAGCTATAAACGCCCTAGCAGAGAAGATTCGCCGCGAGGTCGGCGAGGTGACCATGCTGGTAAACAACGCAGGCATCATGCCATGCAAGCCGCTGTTGCAGACCTCGGAAAAGGAGATCCGGAGCGCCTTCGAGATTAACATCATCGCTCATTTATGGGTAAGTGTGACTGAAGACAGTAGTATCATCTAAGTTAGATTGAACTGTTTCGGAAGTGACAATTTAGTCCAAAGGTTTGCTTACGGGCAACTCCCCGGATCGTCTTCTAAGCGTGTCGATGGCAATCTAAATTGAATGGTCCTAACATTAGGCAATGACTTTGGCACTTTCAATAGCGTCTATCAGTTTCGATAAGCAGGACGCGACATTGAGTGTTCCATTTACACTCCGGATATAAGAACAGCTAAGTTGTTTTAGTAGTCAAGGTACGCTTGTCGCGGTCAGTCCGTGGATGGCAGACCATCCATTTGAAACCGAGACTCCTCCGCCGCCGAGACTTGGAAAGCACGTTCCGCCATCAGTTATTTCTGTCATTCGTAATTCATTGACATTTGTTATGAGAAGTCCTGCCCGACGAAAGGTTGACCACCAGAAGTTATCACGTTGCTCAGTAACTGGCTTTTGGCTTACAATTGGAAGTCCCCAACATAGTTGGGAAAACGGTTAGGCAGCCCTATTGGGTACGAATGTACAATTACTTACATCATCATAACTAACTTTATCTTCTTCCAGCTCCTCCAAGCATTCCTACCCTCGATGATGGAACGCAACCACGGCCACATCGTCGCCATGTCTTCAATGGCAGGAGTGGTGGGACTCCGAAACCTGGTTCCCTACTGCGCAACCAAGTTTGCAGTCCGAGGACTGATGGAGGCCCTGCATGAAGAACTGAGAGAGGATAAGGAGAAGGACTACAGTGGTGTAAGTATAGATTGCAAGATCGATTTTCTTTGGAGATTATCTTTGATCTAGTTTTTTAAGTTAGTAGTCAGATAGAAATGTAGTGGACGGCTTGTAAATTATGTTTTAATTGAAGCATGTTTCACCGTCTGATTCATTTTTTCACAATTATCACCATACATTTATAATTAGCACTTCTCCTTCTTTACGTGTCGATGTAACTCAAATTGTGTTAGACCAGTATGTAGCCACCTGCACAGCTCTAACATTTACATCGATTACATCCTGAAAGGTGCAAGTGGTTGTGCAGGATGGGCGGGACAGGAGGTGGAGCATATCCTGCAGAGGGGCTCCACACTGGCATTATGTTTGGGATGGATCGAAACCCCATTTGGCCAGATTATATCTATTAATACTACGGTTTTAAGATTCCGATATTTTGACACTGTTGCAAACGAGAGTTTATCCGTGACCATGTTTAAAAACTTATGTTCATATATGAGTTTTATATTAGCACAGTGTTCTTAAGTGTTACCTACGTAGATCACGTGTTAACCTTTGACCCTTCAGAATAACGTCATGTTCAAAGTTCAAAATGAAATAGAACATTGTTTGTAAACGTGTTCAGTTTAGGCATGGAATTGGCAAAACCAAAGGAAAAATATCATCATGGCACTTTGATTATATACATTATATTATATTTTATTATACATTCAAAGTGGTTAGGTGGATTAAAAACACGATCTTTATGGTTAGGAACACATATATTAAGATAAAGCCTAAAGTTATATGGATACATGAAGTTTCTGAAAAATCAGATCAGCTCCCAAAACGCTGGCTTACAGCATAGATGACTTGATGATGATGATGTTTGATAATTGATATTAATTTTTCATGGTTCATTATTCTGATTTAAACTTCTTAACAACCAATGGGAAGCCTACATAAGCAGGCTGCGGACTGTTCGAAAGAGATACCGCGGCCCTGGAACACAAAGGGCAAAGAAGGAACATGGATGGGTTTTAGTCAGTACGAGTCTGACACTCCCTTCTACTCCGCCCAGAGCGGGAGGGGTCATTCGATGATTTCCCATGCGAAAAAATAAAAAAAGCCTACATAAGTACGCAATATTCAGGGTGTAAAAAAGAAGTGCAACACCTACAAGGTTGCTGATTCAAACCATCGAACTAGAAAACTTCCCCTTAGGTACAAATATCGAAAAAAAATATATATTGTAGATACTATTCCTTGTAATTGCGTCAGCCGATGCGATATCCGAAAATAGTTTTTTTTATTCATAAAATTTCTCCTATATTCTTTTTCCAGATAAAATTCACAGTAATCTGCCCGTACATCGTGGACACGGGGCTATGCAAGAACCCCAAGATCAAGTTCCCCTCGCTGATGAAGATCCTGACGCCGCAGGAGGCGGCCGACAGCATCGTCGACGCCGTGAGGAGGAACTACCAGGAGATCACCATACCCAGCTCGCTCTACTACATCAACATGGTGAGTTTCACCTACTACTTATTACTGAAAAAAAAGTAACTTAAAATCTACACACAACAACACAACAACAACTTACAACAAACAAACAACAAGTTACAACAAACAAACAACAACCAACAACAACAACAGTACATAACAACTTTATAATATTAACATGATTAAGGATGTCTTGATAAGGACATGTGATGAGGAGGATTGCAACATATGCGACTAAAAGAGTGATGAATATAAATGTTGATGGATGGAGAGGGAGAGGAAGATCAAAGAAAAGATGGAGGGATTGTGTAAGGAATGATATGAAGGAAAAAGGAGTAAATGATACCCAAATGATGATTAACTAGTTTTATTTTTTGTAAATTATTAACTTTATAAAAATTGCGGTTATAATTTTTTTGTAATGATTCCAAGAATATTAAGCGCCTTTTTATATGTTCATAAAAAAAGATTATCTCCATAACGAACAAAATAATGATTTTCTTAAGCAGGATGTTTTTTACATATTTTTTTATGTTAGTTTTTTGTTTGGGTAAACATGGTCCATAGGTATATTTTAAGCAATGTATATTTAATATATTCTCAATAATTTTCAATATTTTTTTTTATATTTACAGATCTGCAGAACTTTCCCAAGGCCAGTGCCCCTATATCTGAAGGACTTCTTGGATTCAGGATTAGAAGCCCATTCTTAAATTATACGAAGACGTCTTTCTAATATTCTGTCCTTAGATACTTAATTATCACCCTGACAAAGTTAGGCAAAGATTTGGCTTTTGTCGCAAGGACCAAAAATTATTTAAGGCAATATTTAAGCAAGCTGTTGCTACAAGCATTTCTAAAAATTTGGGTCGTTCAAAAATATTGATATTTCGATACTGAATTATCTATAAAATACATAAATAAATAGTACTACAAATACAATAGGGTCCAAAAATTATTGAAAAAAAAATAGACTGAAAGTTTTTTTTTGCACTCTGGTTATAAGCCAAATATTGAGACAGAACTGTCTTTAAATAAATACTGCTTATAAAACAGTTTTTTTACAACTAGGAAAAAAACCTCAATTTTTAATGATATTTTGAAGGGTTTTATACATTTTTCTTAAATACGTACATTATTAATGACACACACACAATGTGTGTTTGCCAATAGATGTATGAATGTAAATATAAGATAAAATGAGGAATATAATTTTCTTACAATTATTTTATTAGATTTTTGACAACTCTTTATACCTTTTCTCTTTTTTACCTAAGCCCAAATTATCTAGATACAGGTTTTTTTTTCAATATCATTGCATGTTTTTTATACGATATGTTGGTTTTCTGGGCAATTTTATTACTGAAAATTCCTAAACAATTTACCTCATTTTAATCATATTTTTTTCTAAAGTTTGTACATTTTTTTATTTTAGATTATTTTCATACTGCAATATGTCACTGTTAATATTTTTTAAATGAGTTACTCTAATTTTTTTCTTTCGTGTTATTGTAGGTATCTAAAATTGCCCATTAGACCTTATATACTGAAATATGATTAATTTTATTAATAACCTCTTCCGTTTTGAACTCGGTAAAAAATATGTCTAGCTTTACATTTTTAGCTTATATTAGGATATTATTTAAGTGTAAAAGTCAGACAATACCTATGCAAATAAGTGATATGCAGTGCCTAGATGATACTAGTATGAGTGAATATATTATTTTAGGAATCTTGCCTTTTAAAAAATATATTCAACAACAATATTTTATACTACATTATACTATTCTTTGAATTAGTATATATGTAATATATTATATTATGTTTTACTGTATATATAAATATATAGTTATTATTGTAAATACCCACGTATAATAACTAATATCGTGTTATTAAATGTTTCTCATTATTAAAGTTAAACAGTAATTTTGTGAAAATATAATTTATTAATAACAGACCATAGGATTACGTAAATATTGCAAAAGCTGTTTTTTTTTCAGGTTTAAATGCTAAATAACGTTTAGATAATATTAGATGCAATAGTGTCGAGTAGTTGTGTTACTGAATTTTTAAGTGCCATCATAAGTAAACTACACTGGATTTAAAACATGATATTATTATGTATTCTTCGTATACTTTTATGAGGTCATGGTTTGTTAACTTTGTATTATATGTAGGGTCGCTTTCATCACAACTCATTAAATAAGTTTAACGTTAAACACGTCAAAAACACAATTCTGTCTCTGTCTTCCACAAACGAATGACAGAAACGAAACAATGTTTTAATTACGTTTGGCACTAAACACAGTCAGTGATTTGCGGTGTCAGCGGCCTTAAACAATGTCTTTGGATAACGGCTGTTTTTACAGTTTTATGTTTTATGTACGAAACTGTACTTACTTGAAAGTTTCACTGAGACCTGTTTAAAACATAATTATTTTAAAATATATTTTATTCCTTTTCTCATTTAGATGTCTGTTGTAAGATTTTTTTTTAATACAGGGTGTAAACAGACCCTTCACGAAGCCGTCAACCAAGCATTCCGTACATCAATCTAAGTTAGTTTACGAAAAAATTATTGCTGGGAAACGACTTTTTTTTTTGGGGTGAAAAATCACTTTTTACAGTAAAACTCAATGTAACGCATTCAAAACATTGTGCTGATGGATGGATTGAATAGTACGGGGGTCGTGAAGGTGTTTAAAGTAAAAATCCTACATTAGAAACATGTATTTAAAAAAAAACTTGTGAAAAAGTTGGAACTTTGACCCCCAATATCTCAGTAACTAGAAGGTTCCCAGGTATGGCCTAGAACAAAAAAGTGATCACAATGACGGAGAGAACAAGTACCTTTCGGCTTCGTTAAGGGTCTTTTTACACCCTTTATTTTCAAGCAAAGTTAGCAACTGTGGCCTACAGTTACCAATTTCTATATAAGCTTTTGAAGTGTTTGTTGTGTGTTGATCATGTTTGTCAATTTAGAATAAGGTTGTGATGCCAATTGTTTGTGATGTTTATTTGAATGTGGTACTGAATACATGGAAAAATATTTTAATTATAGTTGTTTTTTTTTTACAATTATTAATAATTACAGATAAATGAACAACAAAACTATAACATGACTTTTGTATTTAATCCTCGAAGGCTTAGGCAGAGGTGAAGGTACCTGTAGTAAAGACACATTTTGACAGTAAGTTCCATGTAAAAGGAAGTGACCTTATTGCCATCAACCGGGTTCAAAGCCAGAGTCTGAACAGTCTTATAATTTCCTGATAGAAAAACCCAAAGGATAACACTGCCCGAACTGGCATCGATCCCAGTAGGTACTGTAGAAGCCTTAACCTTTGTGGCCATTTAGGAAATTAAACTTGGCACGTTATGAAATAAAGAAAAAAAACCGGCCAAGTGAGAGTGAGTCGTACTCACACGCACACAGGGTTCCGTAGCACCAAAGAATATAATAAAAATAAATTGAAGGCTCATTCATATTATGTTGTATATTATTACATTCAACAGCAAAACTAAATTTGTTTTTCATTGTATGTAAAACAAAGTTACTGCTGCAGTTTTTTGAAAAAGTCCCATATCTCAAAAACTAAACATCAAATCTTATTCAAACCAATTTTCGTCAGTGGATATTTGCTCCGGGCGCGAATCGAGCCCGCGACACCCAGCGTAGCAGGCAAATGCTCAGCGACTGCGCCAACCGCGCCGTCAACTTTAATAGCCGTCAAAATTATTTGAATTCAACGCCTTCATGCCTTTTATTTATTACACACACATCACACGATCCTTATAGTCCACTCAAATCCAGCCTGTCCCTTTTGCTGTCCTCCCCCAGGGACGCCCTAAGCCGAGGCTCGTACCCCACAGAAGGTGCCCTTAGCGTGTAGTCGCTTAGTTTGTAAGTGTTTTGCCCTGGCTGGAGGCCTCTCAAGGCCCCCACAGGATAGTCCGGTTAAGCAGACGACACCTCCTTGGTTGAACTGCGAGATGCCATTAAAAAGAAAAAAAATAAAACGATCCTTACAGTAGCGCTTGTGACGACTAGACAAACGACACAAATTAAAAATGAAATGCCAAATAAATTCTCAATCTATTTATTTCAAGTTTACATTTTGATTATTCACATTTAAAATGTACAGGTTCAGCTACATACACATAAGTACTACTGACATTTTTGGCGTATAATCACCTTATTTGGAACGATGCTAACTTTACCTTACCTATACGATATTAAAGCAAAGTACAACAGCTTTAAAAAAAAATATAAGAATTATAAAAAAAAAAGTTGGAAGTCGGTAACCAGTGCTCTGTAGGAACTATTTTAAAAGAAGGTGTTGTTAGAATGATTAAATCTTTAATTAATTAATCAGATGGAAAGTAGATTTCATTTGTTATTATTATTTAATAAAATTAAGATACAATCTTATTCAATTATTTTTTTTAAATTATAATTAAAAAAAATAAAACCTGGACTTATAATTAATATAAGTCTGAAATCGCCAACCCGTCTTGAGCAAGCGTGGTGATCAATGCTCGTGCCTTCTCTGTATGAGAAGAGGCCTTTGCCCAGCAGTGGGACAGTAACAGGCTGGTATTATTTAATCCTTTTCTCATTTTGATAGTCTGCTGTAAGATTTTTTTTTAATATTTTCAAGCAAAGTTAGCGACTGTGGCCTACAGTTACCAATTTCTATATAAGCTTTTGAAGTGTTTGTTGTGTGTTGATCATGTTTGTCAATTTAGAATAAGGTTGTGATGCCAATTGTTTGTGATGTTTTAGTTGAATGTGGTACTGAATACATGGAAAATAATTTTAATTATAGTTGTTTTTTTTTTACAATTATTAATATTTACAGATAAATGATAATTGAAAAAAAAAGGAAAAGATTAGCCAGCTTTAGCAGTTTAGACTTAATCATAAATTTACATTCACACATTGACGGACGTCAGTGGATATTTGTTCCGTGCGGGAATCGAGCACGCGACACCCAGCGCAGCAGGCAATCGCTCAGCGTCTGCGCCAACCGCGCCGTCAACTTTAACAGCCGTCAAAATTATCTGAATTCAACGTCTAAATGCCTTTTATTTATTACACACATCACACGATCCTTATAGTTCACTCAAATCCAGCCTGTCCCTTTTGCTATCCTCCCCCAGGGACGCCCTAGGCCGAGGCTCGTACCCCACAGGGGGTGCCCTTAGCGTGTAGTCGCTTAGTTTGTAAGTGTTTTGCCCTGGCGGGAGGCCTTACACTAAAGGCCCCCACAGGATAGTCCGGTTAAGCAGACGACACCTCCTTGGTTGAACTGCGAGATGCCATTAAAAAAAAAAAAACTACCTTTATAGTAAGTACCTACCTCACGCTCATCAGTAGCGGTTGTGAGCACTAGACAAACGCCACAAATTAAAAATGAAATGCCAAATAAATTCTCAATCTATTTATTTCAAGTTTACATTTTGATTATTCACATTTAAAATGTACAGGTTCAGCTACATACACATAAGTACTACTGACATTTTTGGCGTATAATCACCTTATTTGGAACGATGCTAACTTTACCTTACCTATACGATATTAAAGCAAAGTACAACAGCTTTAAAAAAAAATATAATAATTATAAATAAAAAAATGTTGGAAGTCGGAAACCAGTGCGCTGTAGGAACTATTTTTAAAAGCAGGTGTTGTAAGAATGATTAAATCTTTAATTACTTAATCAGATGGAAAGTAGATTTCATTTGTTATTATTATTTAATAAAATTAAGATACAATCTTATTCAATTATTTTTTTAAATTATATTTTTACGTTTAAATACTCCATATACAAAGACACACATACTTATAATTTTATTGCTTTTTTTTCTTAGTCATGCAAAGCAAAATAAGAATGTGCGTATTTACTATTATTTTTAATGTACCTTTTCTATAAGTATGACTTCTTTTCAAGGTGATAATAATTATTTGTTTACTTGTTGAAACATCTCAATCAAAGATCGCTTCTTAGCAATGGAACCTTAGAAATATGATTTTTATTACATATTTAAACATTACAAAAAAATCTCGCATTTTTTCTCATCTCGCTTTTTTATTTCCCACTTATTACCGTTAAATATTTATATAAATATAATTACGAAACACGATTTTTACTAAATAAACTGACACCTTATCTAATTTAATACCTACTCTTTCGAATAACAATGAACTTACGGATAATTTTCTAAAGCATAAGTACTAGCAAACAAATTTTTCAAACTTATTTTTATAATATCAACGTATTTTACAGCATTAAATGCTTAATTTAGCGATAACAATTAATTTTAATACAATACTTAGGTAGGTACTTACTTATATAAATAATATATTTATAAATATTCATTTATTAATGAAACAATATGTTACTTCTAACACAGAACTAATCATCATCATTGTGATAGAAATCTTCAATACCTACTGATTTCATGATTCATACGTTTAAGAATTCATAATATTATCTATACTAATATTATAAAGCTGCAGGGTTTGTTTGTTTGTTTGTTTGTTTGTTTGTTTGTTTGAACGCGCTAATCTCTGGAACTACTGGTCCGATTTGAATGATTCTTTCAGTGTTGGGTAGTCCATTTATCGAGGAAGGCTATAGGCTATATATCATCACGCTACGACCAATAGGAGCGTAGCAGCAATGAAAAATGTTGCAAAAACGGGGAAAATTGTATTTTTAATAACTTGACGCGGACGAAGGTCGCGGGGAACAGCTAGTACATTATATTTATCTTATGGCATTCGTATACAATAAAAAAATATTAAAAAGGTAAGAACATTATACATTTTTAAAATAATATTTTGTGTTGAAAGTACGTTTAGTAAAGTATATCTACTCAGTGTTTATTAAATAAAAATTATAGGTAAATCCTTATTTTTTAAATAAAAAATATACTAAGTTTTAAAAATGTCATACTAAAAGTATTTTTTATTATATGTTGAAATAACATTCTGTCAGGTTCTGTTGCGAGTCTCTACATTGGATTGTGTTAAAAGTTGCAACATATTAGTTACACATACTTGCAAGCTTTAACAACTACAGTAATATTACAAGGTCTACTATTTAACACAAATGTTGTGCCAGAAGGGACAACAATGTATGACTATTTTATATTATTTATAAATAGTCATAATCGTAAATATTCTTCACATATACAGGGTGGAAATGAAATTTGACATTTTTCACATCTGAAAAATTTTCCCACACCTTTGGTTCTGGTGGTACATTTTTACACGGACAAGACTTGGTCCTGCAGCCAGGACCGCCTCCTCACGAGAGAACTCCGCAACGTTTAATAGCATGGAAACGAAACTTTGAGTTTTTTCTTCTTTTCCTTTAAAATTATCTATTGTTTTCTTTCGACCATTTCTCTGATTCATAGATGGCTCCAATCAAATTCACTTTTGACCGATTACGGTCAAGTTCATGGTTATACTACTGTGTTAAGGTCCCTTATGGCACACACATACTAAGTAGCACATACATAGACACAATTATCTACATAGCAATTTTAAGTAATAATTGACTTCACTCTCTTTATACATCGGAAGAAAATTTAAAGAATCTCACAAAGTCATACTCATAACAAAAATCAACGCCATTTTCCTAAAACTATTTCAATGCTAAATGCTGGTAAACATACTTAATAATAACTTAAGTACATATAAACATAATGAAAGCCACATTAATTTGTTCTTATTCTTTGGTAAATACATGCATTTACATAGTTTTATTTAATTTTATTCATATTAGTTAGTATTAATTTATAATTTATGAATATAATGTCCGATTACGACTAACTATCGAGGTAAAGACAGACATGTTTTACATCCAGGCCTTATAATAGGATCAAAAGCTTTACATGGTTCCCGAAGCACGAAAGGATCTCGTCCTGTTCGAGATTTTTATTTTCAAAGGACCAGCACCTAAACTGTCAAAACATTTGCCTAACCCCGACAATCTCCTTTTGCTATCCTAACTATCATTCCTAACGTAACGACACGATCGAAAATATTAATCTTTCTTACTAACTCCATTCCGTTCTGGTCCACTACTTTATATTCTTATTTTATACTTCATTTCTTTAAGTTCATTTATATTATGATTCCAAATCCACTGTATGCTTTGATATCATTCTTATTTACACTTTTTTACTTGATGAAACTACATTATTAAAACAATTTAAAAAAAAAATATGACATCGATAGGTACAGTCAAATAGTTGATTAACTGCAATTTTTATTAAAATTATACAAATTATATTTTGTTTATCAATTATTGAACTGAATAAAAAAAACAAAATATATTTTAAAAGCGGGTGAGGTTGCCTCAATGTTACCGAAAAGAAAGTGAGGTGTAATTTAGATTCTAATACCAACTATATCATATTTCTAGGATTGTAGTAAAAGAACATAATTAGGAACATCCTGTAAATTATACTTTGGCACAAAAATATACTTATGCTTGTTTTGCAATGATAGACGTAACATAATAATATAGTAAGGAACTCTCTTCCTCTAGATAAGATCTAGCTAACTTTTGACAGAATGTTAGATTTCTAAAGGCGAATGATCAAAATTGGGGCCTTTTTATTTTTCTGCAGGCATATGTAACACTTGTCCAAACATTTTGGCAATTCGATTTTATCTGGCAGAAAGAGCTGGACACAGTCAAACAAACAATTAAATATAGCAAAAAGGAAAATAAATTGCTGTATTTTTATAGACTTTTTCTATTCATTTCCAGTCACCAAGTTTGTACGTATAGAGTATGGGCAGAGTCAGACCTACCTAGAACCTAGAGGTAGGTAGATTAAAATATGTCGATGTCCTTCAAATGTTGGTAGTTGCGGTCCCAGTAGCCGCCGTTGTAGAGCCAGTCCTCCTGCTTGGTGTAGGGATTTGTGCCTTGGCTGAACCACCTGGAAAGCAAATAAAAATGGTTTGAACTCTCTAGTTTTCATAAGTTGGCTTAAAAGAACGGCAAATGAGATAAACTCTGGGAATATTTCTTAGAATATAGGAGAATAGGAGGGCTGAACCGGAGCTTTAAACCATATTTATAAAATATGAATATTTATCTGACGTTAAAAAAAGCCAATTGGCGTAAAGAAAAGACCGCAACTTTTTGAATGCAGAAGAATCTTGAAGTTTTAGAATTTTGTCCGGAAAACAAAATATTGGAAATCGTCAAAATATGCGACGCTAAAACTATATAGTTAAAACATGGACTACTGTCAAAAAAAGTCTGTTTTTAAAATCATTTTAGTAGTCTTACCTCGGCTGCCAAGCTTCAGGCGACTTCTTCAGCAACTTCCTAGCAGTCCTCTGCTTCTCCTCAAGTCTGGTCTTCTCAGTGGCTGCAGCATCGATGTCCCCTTGCTCCAGCAGCCTGATGTCAGGCCTAAGCCGGCTGTCCGTGGGACAGAGTTGCCCTTTCATGTCCCTTTCCATCTCGTTCAGGGACATCGCGAATTCAGTGAACTGGTAGTACTGGAAATTGGAGATAGGTATTGTGTGAGATTTAATTAAATAAGATGCCCTGTTAAATTCCTTATTTCAGCTTTAGGATCTAAAGTTCAATTGACAAACCAAGAAATAAAAATTAGGCAGTACGTTTAATAAGTATCGACCAATGAACATGTTACTGATATTGCATTTCATCGCCATCTTTTATACATCATTTAAGGTGCAGTCAGTACGTGAGCCAGAAGGTCCCGTGACTATGACTTTTAGATGCTGGCGGCTCACGTACCCAAGATCAATATAGTGATTGTGGGAATTACTTAGTTTAAGAAGAGAGAAGAAAGACGAGTACGGGTAATATTACCTGAGCGCTAGTAGTAGGCCGCGGCCTCGCCTCCCATAGCGTGGTGGAGCCGGCGATCTCAATGTTATTGGTATCATCAGACTTGGGAACATCTTCAGAGTTCTCTGCATCGTCTGACTGGAAATGAAGAATTTAATAAGATGATTATTAGCTTCAGAGCAGAATATGAAATGGCTAAAGTTGCTTCATACGCTGGACTACGTGTTTTGTGGTATTTTGGTATTTTGATAGCCTAACTTCTCAAGAATCTCTAAACCAAACATACTTGAAACTACATAGTTTACAGTCCTGTTACGTAGACAAGCACGAATGCGTGTCCGATGATAGTGGTCTTAAAGATGACTTTACTACTATGAAATCAATTTACCAACGCATATAAGTCCTCCCGACCGACTTTTGGTCACGGACTAGTCATGTCCACAGCAGGTGACAGGTGTATTGCCTGTTCCTTTATCTACTGTTATAATCCGATGGGACTGCAATATGACTCCACTCCCAAAGCGGACGCAGTACCGATTAAAGTGCTTTTGACTTCCGATCGAGACATAGAAGTAACGAACCTCCAACTTCTTGGCGAGCTCTGCAGCTCCGGGTCAATAAAACCCAATTAAACTGTCGGCCTAATTGCCGGACTTGGAAACCATGCTCACCCAGCTCACGGTGGCCACGCTTGTGACCACTAGACCAACGAAGCAGTTCAGATCAAAGAGTAGATACTTACGTCCTGTATAGACATGGAGCGCAGCGCGCCGACCTTGAAGCTGTTCAACTTGGCGAGCATCTTCTTGGGCGTGTGCGCGGGGGTCTGCGCCGAGGCCTCCTCGCCGCGCTCCTTGGCCCAGTTCTCGTACGCCGCTGCGCTGCAGCACTTGATGTACTCAGTCCACTTGCCGTACAGGAACTTCACACGCTTTTTGCTGGAATGTAAGAAGGACATTTTACTTTACTTGACGAGCAAAACAAGCCAGTGCCGCGTCTTTTAAAGAAATGAAGGAAGATATTAAATGCTTGCCACGAGTCACTGCGGTTAGACTTGCGAAGCGGTGTACTTTAGTGGGTTGGTCGACGATCTTCACACTGTGGCTGATAGCAGTTGCATCAGAGTTGCCGAAAATCGAGTGGTCGAATGGCGTGCGATTGGGGAGACCTCTGTCTAGCAGTGGACTGCTGTAGGCTGATGACGATGAATTTGTTACTATACGTATAACATCACGCCTATAATCCCCGAAGGGTGAGGCAGAGGTGTTCAGAAATAAATATGATTTATGATTTGTACCTAATACTACACCCAAATTTCGCCAATACCCAAATATCGCCAATTTTGGCCCCCTATTACATGGGACTTAAAACATAAGTCCCATGTAATAGGGGGCCAGAAAATTGCCATCAATCGGGCACAAACCCTGACTCCGTGGATGCTGAGACATTCCTGATGGAAAAACCCAATAACACTTTGCCCGATTTGGGAGTCAAACCCAGGACCTCATGCACAGCAGTCGCACTTGCGATCACACGACCAACGAGGCAAAAAAAAATGTTACTAATGTCCGCTAAATACCATTGTTATAGACTAGAACGAACTTGCATTAAATATCATCCACGTTGTCGGTAACTTACTTAGCATCAACAATGAACCCATCAACTCGATGCAGGTCCCTGTTATTGAAGCCAGCGGGCTTGAATACCAGGTTGGCCTTCAACCCAGCGCCGCCATGACAGGTCACCTCCATGGCTCCGAACTGCTCGATCCATAGCTTGCCCACGATAACGTTGTGAACGCAGCAGTTCACGTTACTCCAGGTGTAGGCTTCACCCCATCTGGGGATTAAGAAAGAGAGGCTTGACGTGGTGTTGATAACTTCTTGCCTATAATAGTCCAAGAGCTAGCTACGGGAATACGGTTGCATTTTATAGAGCAAATCTCCTTATTTAGACACACACCACACTATCATCTTACCATGTATATCGCTCCATGTAAAATACTGTTATTCTGGACTGGAAGCTAACCCCAACATGGTTGGAACAAGTAACATTTAATTTAAAGTATCAAAAAACCCGACTACAAATTGTATTATGTATCTATATTTAAATAAATATTAGAAATCTCCTTTTAATTTCCTTCATTTTGACACCCTACTCAATAGGTTTAGTTGAAAAAAAAACATTAACGACTTACAATAAAATTTAGCGCCAAAAATACGCCATTTTCTTTTTTTTTAAACACCTATCTAAGGACACTTGGATTTTTGAGACGAATCTAATGATACAGTAATGGTGGAAATCCATCCCGCCATTTGGAACATACGAGGTAATAAAGAAATTTACAAAGAAACAAACAAACATACAAGATACGCGCGAAAAACATAACGCTTCCTTGGCAGTCGGGTAAAAAGGCTATGTAGATGTTGATATTGGAGTTTCATTCACTTCTATCCAAAATAAAACTTGTCGAAGATAAGAAAACTAACACTGACGTTGGCTAAAAGATTCTAAAAAGGTAGCCAAACGTCCGGTTAGTTCTCTAGTACGTAACAGGATTGGCAAACATCCGGTTCCCGGCGGATGTGTAATCTGTCTAGTAGCTGTCTCGAAATAGAGAGATGTCCGGTCTAACATATTCTATGAAACCTTTTCCAGTTGAAATGATTTTATCATTTAGCCTGCCTGAAATAGGATTTGATAATGTAGGTAGATTTTACTAATAATTTCGTTCCAATTCACATCACATCTTACTAAAATATGAAAAGAACGAAAAAAAAATTAATTTGGAAGAAAAAACAATTACCCAGTACTGAAAGGCAGTAGTAAATAAAAACTTTATTATTCACTAGCGACCCGCCCTTGCTTCACATAGGATACTTATCGGGTCAAAACTATATCTAATGTAGGCTATATTTTAAGTTAAAAGTTAAGCGTCTAGCAGTAGAGCGGTGTAAACTGCGTTCAAATCCATGCAGTAGCTTTTGCGTGATGCGCGTACAAACATACAGACAGAAAGACAGACAGACAGACAGACAAAAATTCTAAAAACTGATGATTTGGCTTCTGTTGTTCTAATAAAGACACCCCGTATAATTTTTGTTCAATATCTTCAATGTACAGTCATCGACCTAGATTATTTTTTACCGCGAGACCCTAAAACGTCAAATATGAAAATCAGTGTTAGTTTATAGTTAACGACTATTAGTATTACTCTTTTTTTATTTCTTTCTATTACAATTCTATTAATGTACACCCTAGCGGTATATTACCACCTTAATTCGTTACCCACCTACGATAGCATAAGTATAATATAATGTTCATAATGGGCTATAATACACCACGCGGGCCGAGTGCGGTTTGGTAGATATGTTCTAATTTTTGGTTCTAGGACATGCCAGTTCACTCAGGATGTTTTCCTTCACCGTTTTGAGAGCAGAGGTGATGAAAACAATAACAAAACATTAATAATTATTCTATTATTTTTAATTCCGATGATTCTCATCTCACCGACTAAGCAAGTAAACAGGATATCAATCATTTTCAGATATTAATCAACCAGGGTTGAAACTTTTCGTAAACGTCTAAATCGATGAAGCGCGTAAATTAAATGGAACTTGGAGACGAAAATACTCATTGGATCTTACTCCATCAGGTGATCAATCTTGATTAATGTTACGCAATGTACGGGCTTATAAATCAAGATGATGTTTTATAAGCCCGTACATTCCGTAAGATGTTTTACGGAAAGTAGGTAGGTATTATGTTATCTACATAATTATTCCAAGGGACGAAATGTGGAAAGTATCTATGTTAAATTAAGTAGTAAGTTAAATATTAGCTTGAACTAACAATCCTGTAGATAGAGTAGGATTTTTAGTTCAAGCTAATATCAAAAAGAGATAAAATTTATTAGTTTGGATGTAGGAGGAATAAGGGAACATTTCCTGTCGAAATGATCAACATGTAAGCAAATAGGATTCTATAGGCATTGTATTGTATATAATCATATTGTATGTATTACGTGTACGTATGTATGTAGTTTAGTCTATAAAATTAATTAATTTAAGTAACGAGATGTTTGTTATGTTAATGCACATAGGTATATCCTCTTATGCAAATTTCGCTATCGAAATTTGGTTTGCTGTAAGAAAACCCAATTCTGGGTTAAGCTCGCCATTGTACATAAGCTATGTTATTGCAATTTGTATATATATTTTTGTTGTTTTTGTGTGCAATAAAGAATAAGAATAAGAATAAGAATAGGAGGTAATCTCCGAAAGTACTACTCATACGATTTAAAAAATATTTCACTGATGAAAAGCTGAAGTTTTACCAGTATCTTAGGATATATTTCTTCGTCGCGAACGAGATCAAGGGCAAAAGCACCCAAAAAATAATTCGTAATACAATTTCGAAATAAACGTGACATATAAAATGTCTAGCACTTTATTATTGGTCGTTAAACCACTGCTGTATTTCAAAGAAAAATAAAACGCAATTCCAAACTCAAATAATATCCCAATCGTACAGAAACGACTGTCGTTTGTTATCCGGACGAGTGGCAATTTACTCTGCTAATATTTGCGTAATTTTTCAATTTAAAATCTAGATACAACATACGGGATTCATTTTCATAATTTATATCTGTAAAACGAAACGAGGGATTTGATTGATTTATTAGAAAAATCCTATATTTATGTCTCATTCTTCTGACGACGACTACAGCCCAACTTTTCATCAGAAAAAGCGAATTTCACAGAACAGTTTCTTAGGCACACTATCAGCCAGTAATGTTCCCTCAGACACAGATTCTCTATGGTAGGGAGTGGGCCAGAATCCACCGCGTGTCTTTTAACTTTTGGTTTAAAGATTTGCCGGTTTCCTTACGGTGTTACTGTTTTGAGTGTAGAGGTGATAAAATAAATTACACATTGTTAAGTGCCTGCCTGGGTGTGACCAACCAACTATTACACCTACTTACGGTGGTGGTGGAAAGCAGTGGCTTTCAGGGTACTTTATGCACATTATCTAAGCTTATTTACATTATATGCAAACTACAAATCTATAATAGTAAGAAAAAAATAAAAATATACAAGTATCAAAACGGTTAAAGGGCGTCAAAAAATTCGTCCACATCGATATCAACAGGAAAAGTGCCCAGAAGGCTGTTAGCATTGCCACGTTGGATGGCCATGCTGATTCTTTGGCCAAAAAATAGGCCCACCCTCCGGTCACGTGAAGAAGCTTATTTAAGTAAGGATCATCTAACCTATGCTAATTATTGTCCAAAATGAAACAAACTCTCACAGTCATCATCTGGAGATTTTGATCTACAAAAATCCAGCATAACCACATACGTAGGCTATCCTTCCAGTATGTCCACTTACCTCGGCAGCTCGACGGTGACGTGTCCCTTAGGCTGTATCTCAACGCTTTTGCCGCAGAACTTCAGCTTGGGGTGCACCGACCCGTGGAAGACGAAGTGGGGGCTGTCCGCGTGGAATGCAGACACTGGAGGGTGGTGCGACACCTATAAATACGAGATTATATTTTAGTAGCAGGTGGCGTGCTGTCGTCTCTGTCTACCCATGGGGAAAAGACGTGCATTTATGTGTGTTTTATATTTTATCGCTGATTTAAGAAGCATCACACTTGATGTCTGGATAACTAAGATCTTGGTTCTATTTCATGGTTCTTCTTCTTAGCGTATCGATGGCAAAAGTTCAAATGTGTATAGCCCAAAACTCAATCACGCGAACTCCGGTCACGGACCCAGTAAATAGATCATCAAGTTCGCAGGTGATGGAAGGTGGTCCATTGTCTAATGGGAGACGCCGTATACGCACTTGAGGTCTGAACAGTCCATGAACCCCCACCTGCAGAGATTGTCTTTCATGGTCACCGCTCGGTAATGTTTGAGGTAGTTTTCTTTTTATGACCGAAGAGAAATTGAACCTTATCCCTGTCTCATGAACCACTCGGTTCTTGGAGCTTGCTTGAGCCTGTGCCTAAAATATATTCTGTCCGTCTTAAAAGAAACGCCTTCAAAATATTGAACAAGTAGCGAATAAGTATCTCGAACCAAAATTCTCGTTTTCTTCCCTGTTTCTGACGTCACCGCATGACGTAAATCCCGTATATCAGTCACGCACAATACATGATACTATACTTCAGTTACAGCAATGAAGAGTTTTTTATTAGAAAGCTCTCATTGTTCGTGTTCAGCGAGGGATGCTCAGCGATACAGAAAACCAGCCAAGTGCGAGTCAAGGGTTCCGTACGATCGTAATAGGGGAGCCCCCTCTAATTTTCAATTTATTTTTATTATTTGTTGTTATAGCGGCAACATAAATACACATTCTGTGATAATTTCAACTGTCTACCTATTACGGATCATGAGATACAGCCCGCTGACACACAGACGGACGGACGGACGGACAGCGGAGGCTTAGTAATAGGGTCCCGTTGGTTACCCTTCAGGTACGGAACCCTAAAAATACATGTGGAGCACGTTTGATATATAGATCTAGTTTATATGTTATGAGATGTACTTTTGTACATTTCATTTTAAATAGAAGTTAACCACTGGGAGACTAGTACTAGTAGTTAATTGTGCCATATTTTGTTCCTAACTTAATCACTGTAAACTGGTGAAAGGTGGAAAGCTTCTCGTCCTAAATAAATGTGAATGAATTGCCAAGTTAGCGTCTATCAAAGTTCAAGAAAATATTTAAACCGTTAGATGTGCCTTCACATTACTTAGGTCGCGCGAAAAAGTGTTCACACTAAGAAGACTGAGCTCCAGTAGCGAAGGGTAAATTTTTGTAAGAGGTAAGCTGGAGTACATATCTTTAATGTGATTATATTCAAAATAATTCAAAGGGAATCCGGTAGGAATGTATGGAACCTTCGCTACTGTTGAGCTCACACATCTCGCATAAAGCGATAGATATGATGTTCAGTATAATTAAGCGAGACAGAATCATTCAATTGTCATTTTCAACAAAAGAGAATCATGATAATTATTGTTTTAACGCGGTAGGGCGAATCTATCCGTTTAAATCTTGACGTTCAAGTGAATTTAGCCCCCCAAAGTACTTAAATTCACAGCATCTGCTTAATCTTTCAACTTACTCTAAAGCCGTTTACCACTTAAACTTTTAGTGAGATACAAAACCATCATACCTGTTCGCAGACGGCCCTGAACTCGGGTCGCTCAAGTTCGTACGTCTCTCCAAGCAGAGGGTTGAACGGCTTGCCCAGACGTTCCCAGTTCGATGCCAACGCACTCACTGCGAATGCTGGATACAAAATAAAAAGGGTAAGTTTTAGTTTGATTTAGAAATGGTTTAGCTTGAGATGATGTTCGTTTTCATGCTTTGGTCTTTTTGTAAGGTTCTTTAATTCAGGAATCTGGAAGTCTGGAAGGAGTCTTGAAGCGTGACTGCAGAGCATTTGGTCTTGGATTTGTGCCCGATTGATGGCAATAGGCCCGCCCCCTATTGTACTTTAAACATAAATGGCAAAATGTGGTGTAGGTTCTATTAGGTACACCTCTGCCTAACTTCGGGCATTACAGGCGTGATTTTATGTTATGTGAATCTGGAAGTATTATTTACTTCGTACGAAGTAGGAACCATAAATGACTTACTTATTTAACAGTTCAAACTTAACATTCAGGGTTCCAGAAGTTACACAGCTGTCTAACTTTATTTGACATTTGAAGTCAACATGTTATCGGTAAATATAACTTCGCGTTCGCACCGATGAAACATTCATGTTGAAACCTCTGTTTCTCTCTTCTCTGAATTAAAATGTTTATCTCCACCGGGCAAAATATCTTTACGTGTATATAGGGTGACTGGTAATTAGTGACCGATACTTAAACACGTGATTGTACTCATGATAACAAACAACTTTCCCAAAGATTTCTTTATAGTCATTCACTTTTATCACAATAACACAACAGCAGTATGAAACTCGCGCCTTTGACCTATCAGCTGTTAGCCGCGTGACGTCGTTCTGTCTCATTACTGTCGTACCGTGCAACAGTCGGTAGGCACCCGCTCCCGATCACCCGCGCGGTTCACAGGCCCGCTTCGTAAGTTTTATTTTGATAAAAGTGAATGAGTATAAAAAATATTTCTTTGTGAAAATTGTTTGTTATCATGAGCACAATCACGTGTTTAAGTATCAGTCACTAATTACCAGTCACCCTATATTTTGCCAGTTCGAACGCACGATAACATACATCTAAAAAAAGACAGACAAAGACGGTAGCCTAATCTCTCTACCCCAGATCAAATCAACTATTGACATACAACATACTAGATGAACAGAAAAGCCGCCATAATTCAATTCTATAGATAGGACTATAATATGAAGACCTTACTCAAAATAATCTTGTTTATCTATACATATAATCTATACATATAATAAGACAGTAAAAAAACTGTGTCTGTACATTGAAGATATTTAAAAAAAAAAAATTGAGGGGGGTTTAGAAACAGTAATAGAGCACGAATCCAAAAAAAAAATTCTGTCTGTTTGTCTGTTTATCTGTTTGTCTGTTTGTCTGTTTGTCTGTTTGTCTGTTTGTCTGTTTGTCTGTTTGTTTGTACACGCTAATCTTCGGAACTACTAGACGGATTTGAAAGATTTTTTTTTTGTTGTGTAGGTATTAAGTCTGGGCAACATATAGGCTATAATTTATCTTGGAAACTTGAACACCTGATGCAGAACCGCAATAGAATAGCTAAACTATAAGAGATACAAAAATGGTACCATAGCAAAAATTGTTCCACGTGATGAGCATTTTCTGCTGAGAGAATAAATTTGAAGATCTGGAACACCTGATGTGGAACTCCAAGAGTCCAGCTACACTATAACATATATAGGAATGACGTCTTAGCAAAAATTGTTCAATCTGATGACCACTCTCTGTTGATTTATAAAAATCGAAGATCTGGAACACCTGTTGTGGAACTCTTAGAGCCCAGCTACACCATAACACATATAGGAATGACGTCTTAGCAAACATTGTTCAATCTGATGAGCACTCTCTGTTGACTTATAAAATCGAAGATCTGGAACACCTGTTGTGGAACTCCAAGAGCCCAGCTACACCATAACACATATAGGAATGACGTCTTAGCAAACATTGTTCAATCTGATGAGCACTCTCTGTTGACTTATAAAATTGAAGATCTGGAACACCTGTTGTGGAACTCCAAGAGCCCAGCTACACCATAACACATATAGGAATGACGTCTTAGCAAAAATTGTTCAATCTGATGAGCACTCTCTGTTGATTTATAAAAATCGAAGTTCTGGAACACCTATTGTGGAACTCCAAGAGCCCAGCTACACCATAACACATATAGGAATGAAGTCTTAGCAAACATTGTTCAATCTGATGAGCACTCTCTGTTGACTTATAAAAATCGAAGATCTGGAACACCTGTTGTGGAACTCCAAGAGCCCAGCTACACCATAACACATATAGGAATGACGTCTTAGCAAAAGTTGTTCGGTCTGATGGGCTTTTCCTGTTGACTTATAAAAATCGAAGATCAGAAACATCTGATGTGGAAATCAAAGCTGTCACTAATTTCACTGTATAATTATAAAATAACATAAGCTGGGAGTATCTCCACGCGGTGAAGGCGGTAACAGTTTAGGACTGATATTCGATGACGACGGTATATCATTGAAAATTTGACTCTACTGGACAAAACTTCTATTTATTTTTTTACTTTATCGAATAAATATTTGAGTGTTTTAGACTTTTTCCACTTATCTTCGTGACGCGGTAGCCTACCCGGTAACGCAGGGGAGCAGTCACTTAGATTTTAATTGATCAGGTATCTTCACAATAAAACTATAACCATGCCTAGAAAGAGGTCAAATCTTTCCCAATGTTCCAAAGGAGCTAAAAGATTGAGGATCATAAGATCCCAAGAATCTACCGAAGAACGTCAGGAAAGACTTGATGCTGTTCGAGAACATCAGGCTGCAACTCGCTCCGTGGAAACCTCTTCCTCTCTTCTCTTCTCTTCCTCTTGGATAACGAAGCACGCCTGCGTTCTCAGCGTATTTACGCATCTACATCCAGGTCTCTAGAGAACTGTGAAGAACATGATGCGCGACTGACCGCTGATCGTGAACGTCATGCATTGTCTCGCGAATCGGAGACGTTCACGGATAGAGAATTACGCTTGAGTTCCAAGCGTATCTACGCATCGACTTCTAGGTCTCTAGAGACAAGTGGGGAACGTGATGCGCGACTGACCACTGATCGTGAACGTCACGCATTGTCTCGCGAGTCGGAGACGTTCACGGATAGAGAATTACGCTTGAGTTCCAAGCGTATCTACGCATCGACTTCTGACTTACAAAAATGAAAGATCTGGAACGTCTCGAAACGTCTCGCGCATCCCGTTGTTTTCCCGTCCCCGGGCTCTTAGAATTCGACATCAGACGTTTCAGATCTTCGATTTTGACGACCCCGTTGTCGCTGGCATAAGCAACAGGATCCGCGTACGAAGTCGCGGGCAGAAGCTAGTCTCAAATAATGTAAGAGCAAAGTACAGTCAACTGCATGTACATCGTTAAAATCTGCGGTTTATTTGACATTGTAGCGTCTTGATTTGATAAAGTTTCGGTTAAACATTTAAGGACAATTTGCGGACGGGCTGCCTCTACTGAAGTCTTATCTGTCAGTGTCCGGTCCGCAATTTATCCCTACACGTTTGACAGGTTCTTCACAGATGGACAAGATAATCATAGCTTTCAGAGTTCAAGTATTACTTCTGTGTGCGGTACACTGTACATGAAGGTCGGGATTGGGATACTAAAATATAACAAGAGGTTTCGGTTTCATTGGGCAAAATATCGGCTTATTGTTGCAAAATATTTGTTCAGACGAAAATTGGTCCTGACAAAGGGTGTTGAAATTGTATTCATTAGTATAAGAAGGTTATCTGAGATGGCAAGAAATTGGTCGGAAGGAATATTGGAGAGGTAGGTTATCGAATTTATGTGAAAATTACGAGAAAGTTGTTAGGCTTTTGTTGTCTTATTCAACTTAGGTTAGAACTGGATCAATACTTATCTTAAATTAATCTAAATTGATACTTAACCTAACATAACATCGCGTTTGTAAGTCCCGTTGGGATAAACAGTGTTTTTTTTTTTCGAATGGGTAATCATCAAATGAAGGGGTAATTTGATGATCCCGCTCTGGGCGGAGTGGAAGGGAGTGTCAGACTGGTACTGACTAAAACCCATCCATGTTCCTTCTTTGCCCTTTGTGTTCCAGGGCCGCGGTATCTCTTTCGAACAGTCCCGCAGCCCGGGATGGACAGTGCTGGTTGCAGTATTTTGTTAAATATGTTTGAGTGCCACGTTACTAGGAGCAAGCCTATTGTCATCAAAAGGGGTCAAATGTATACTCCGGAAAGTTACTAAATACCAAACGTACAAAGCCCCACGATGTCTGAGTCCCAAAAAAGTATGTGGTATCATTTATTCAACTGAGCTGAGTGCTAGGCAATGACCTATCCTTGATTAATTTTTAATTTAAAATAGCGTTAAACAAAAACCTAACTTTAGAGTTCAAGCCAAAGTTCAACATCAAATCCTCTGCCATCAAGCAACATAATTAACAAAAGAAAACAGCTCTGTTATTAAAACAAACTTAGTTAATTAAGAAAAGAAAAACTCCGAGTCAAAATTCCACTACATTTTTAAAATAAAACTCTATGTTTTCTTTCAAAAGCACTTTACAATTTAAAACTCTATTCCCACTCACATACAGCTCAAGTTTTTTCAGGTTTTTTTATTCATTGCTCCTACATTCAAGTGCTCTCCATATTCCAGCGATGTAGAGGAACATAAGTGCCAACTTGTTGACTTAATTTAATTTAAATATGCAGGGAAATTGAAAGTGAAAGGAAATTGAGTGGGAAGATGTAACTATCTTGTGATTAGATTTGCTTGGCTGGAATGTTGGTTGTACATGAGTAAGTTGTTGGAATAACTTCAGAGGAAGTTTGTAGAGTAGAGGAGTTTTTTAGAACCACTTTATACTGAAGTGGTGAGTTTGTTTATAGTATTTTGTCGATTTATAAAGTGACTGCCTCATTGTTCGAGTGGTCGCAAGCGCGACTGCAAAGCATGAGGTCCTGGGTTCGATTCCCGGGTCGGGCAGCGTTGTTTACCATTAGGAATTTCTCAGTAGCAGCCACGAAGTCTGGATTTGTGCCCGGTTAATGGAAATAGGCTCGCCCCCTATTACATGGGAATTAAAAATATTCACTGCCGAAATGTGTGTATACTACTATATACTTACAGATGTGATGTTATGTCATGTGACACGGAATACAGTCTAAAAGTTACCTCTAAAGCAGGTGGCGCTCTCAACGCCCACATCTATGGCTTGTTTATTTTGTTTGTTGGCCAGATGAGAGGGTTAAAATAAGATGTGAAACAAAAGCTTGATGGTACCTATTGTCGATCCAGGTTGATAAAATCTTCCATCTGCTTTTTACGACAACATTATATCTATGAGTTTTATATTTTTTCAAATACCTTTAGCTTTTAGCTGACCACAATGTCACCAGTGCAATCAACATATCTTCAACGAACAACCAAAAATAAATGCAAAAGTTCCTCACCAGCAATATACTCCATCCGCGCCACAGGATCGGTCTGCTCCGAGGCCATCCGCAACAGATGCGCATACTCCAGATACTCCAGCATCCTCTGCAGGAAGGACAGCGGCTCATTGAACACCACCGGCATTGTGATCTTGGACAGCTCCTTGCCGACGCAGTTCTTTAGCACAGACCACAGGGAGAAGTCGCCGCGGCTGAATTGAGCCACTGGGAGGGAGGTTCTGTGGACAAAAAGACTTTTGTAAGTGGCAAACTCACCAGACGGATTGTGTGTTTAATATTAGAGTACCTGGGCAAATTCAAACTTAATTAGTTTTTTTTTTAATTAGAGCATAACAGGCACTTTTGGATGTCAGAAAAACAAAGAAGGCGAAGCTACAGTCACAGACACAAGGCATAATAAACTTAAGTCATAATAAATTTGTGAAAGTACTGTAGTAGGTGACCAAGTACTGCTCGGGTGAAAATAGAGAAAACGAATTTTCCAAGATATGAGACCTTAGCTAGGTATCGAGCTTAGGATCGAGTTTTCGCCCCTGTAAACATCTTTATTGCAACTTTAATCGAAATCGTTAGAGACGTTTTCGAAAACGTGATTACAAATATACATTTACACAGAAATTGCTCAATTAGGATAGGATAGAATATGTAGACGCTGCTACCGACAACGCCGTTGATGTTCCGAAGTCTTGAGCCAATAAAATATAGAATACTGTCGTGCCAGCGACACGAGGACGAAGAAGAATATGAGGTAAGTCGTTGGAGTATCTGATTAATTAGATCTAGGTGTTATTCGCTTTTCACAGCACGCTAAGGTCCCAACTACACTCATTTATACACAAAGATTAGCTAAATTAGTTATATACAATTTGGTAGCAATAATTAGGATGGGAGCATTATCGTTAACGATTAGATACTTAATTAGAATTACCAATAAAATTAGATTGTAGATTAAACCGGGCAAGTATAGAAAAGCTTTTATGTTGAAACGATTTCAACATGAAAGCTATTGAAAAGCTTTTATTTTGAAACGATTTCAACATAAAAGCTTTTCAATACCTCGAGGTGACAAAACCCATTTTACTTAGCTACAATGTCCTGAAAACTTTCTTTCACGATAGGAACTTGAAAGTCTTAGTCTAGGCGTCTCCTTCGTTAACTTTCCAATTATTTCGTCCAGTTCCCACTTAACTTAAAAGCAAACAATAAAGTCGATCGCCAGCTCGTTAACAGCGCCGTTCCCAACTATCGACAAAGCTGTTATGAACAGCTGTTTATGTTACCGCCATCCACAGAGCATGGAATCGTAATAGAGACAGGACTAATAAAATTCGTGGCACCAAATGCGTTGAGCCAAAAATTCTGTCACAAAAATGCTGGGTTTGTTACAAAATTACCAGATTATTTTAGGTAAATCGCGACGACGACATGAGACGAGAATTAACAATTTTACTCGAGCTATCGCTATAGCTCCATGTAAAATACTGGTATTTAGCCGCAGCCTGGAAGCCGACCCCAACATAGTTGGGAAAAGTCTAGGCAGTTGATTAGTTTTACTCGAACTGCGGTTTGACCAAACCAGAAAAAAAATGCTATGCATTGATCCTTGAATAAGCCAATCAGCAATCAATTTTCCAACCGTCCCAAACATACTGTTTTTTTTTTGGAAAATCATAGGTTCGTGAAATTGCGGATACCGCAACTCCGATATCCGTAACTTCACGTCCAAAGTGTGTATTCTAATGGTGGAAAATTGATCATACAATCTTAATTCCTCAAGAAACGCCAGCAAAGCCTTAACTGCTGGCTTTTGGTCCATCGCCATAGTTCCTGCAACATTTATGTCATTTACCGAGAAGAGTCGACACGGCAGCAGATGAAGCTGTATATTTCCCGTATAACTTGGCCTCACTTTGTATAGATTTCCTATACAATGAGGGATCCGCATAAACTGTTTTTGTATAGCTTGATTGGCCGTCGTACGTCCAAGCTCTGTGCCACCATCTGTAGATTATGTATATCGTGGACAGTATTAAGTCAGCCTGGAGGCCCCCACAACGCTGCAAAATGCTCTATTAATCCTATTAGAATTCTCGCCTCGTCTGTTACGGCGGTAATAATTACGCTTCTTCTTGTAAAAAAAGTCTTGTTTGAATGGCGTTATGGTCTTTATTACGTTCTCGCTCATAAAACTTTGTTGGATGAAAGTTGTTGGGATTTGAGACGCGTCCGTGGCTTTCTTTAATGGGCTCTTTTTAGGTCAAATTGGTGAGGCTAAAGAAGGAACAATGGTGAACTGTTACAGTATTTTTTTGGAAGCTTATTTAATTTTATAAAGAGTTAACCAAAAATAAATAAAAACATTGGGATTAGAATACTTAAATCTGAAACAACATATAGGACCGACTCTGAAACTACGGAAATAAATCTGCTGTATCATATATTTTTCGATGTGGGTGAACACTAATTTATTTATTTATTTAAACTTCATGTACAATAGTGGTACATAGGCGAACTTAATGCCACAAGGCATTCTCTACCAGTCAACCTTTGGGTTAAATAAGAAAACATTGTGATAGGGTACAAAATAAATATTTAAAAAATAACATCTTGCTTTCGAAAAGTTATATACTAATACACAAAAACAAATGAAATCAATTAATAAATGTTTTAACAAAAACCAAAATAAAAAACAAGAAATCCAATAAAAATTACCATGATGATGAACAGCTGATTTCAGAGGTTGTCCCATTGGAAAATAATGATCAGTACAATCACAACTGTAAGTTTTAGTCACTAATTATAGCCCAAGATCGCAGAGACGCTGAAATTCTGTTACCGTATTCTTGTTCATAAAACAAGATAGAACTTACGTAATGAATGTAGTTATGATCTTGATTTCATAGCCTTACAAATTGATTCATCTAATCTGGCTTGCCGTGGCGGTCGTGCCAAAACGTTAGACTGACGTAGATTAAGAGATTAATATGTCGGAGATGAGACCAGCCGTCTGTTTCTACTAGGTAATATTAAAAGCATGTTCACGTAAAGGGTAGTTAACGTAAAGCGTTAGCTATAATCACCATCTGTGTAGCCTTTTCCCGACTATGTTGTGGTCGACTTTCAGTCTAACCGGATGCTTCTGAATACCAGTATTTTACACGGAACGACTGCCTCTTAAACCCAGTTATTGGGTAACACGATTACCCTTGGTAGGACTGGTGGTGGAACGTTTATAAAATAACTAGCTTATTCCCGCGGCCTCGCCCGCGTGGAGTTCGTTAATGTCCCACGGGATCGTACTACCGGGATAAAAAGAATCCTATGTGTTAATCCAGGTTATAAACTATCTGTGTGCCAAATTTCATCCAAATCCGGTCAGACGTATTTGTGTGAAAGAGCAACAAATATCCATCCATCCATTCATCCTCCCACACTTTCGCATTTATAATATTTGTAAGATATTCTGTACCTTAAGATTGCTGAGCTGAAACAAACGGGTATTAATTAGGTAAAAAGATATGTCTAATAACTTTTAATTACTTCCCTAATAAATTGGGTAACTTTACTTACCTTTTGACAAGCACGAAGTTTTTTCTTAACAAAAGTTTCTCAGCCAAAACCTCTGGTCCATTATTTTAGTCATGAAACATTACATAGACGTGACCAAAGTTCGAGACGCTTTCCCTAATGTTTTTTTTTATTTAAATACTTGTTGTTTCCGAAACAAAGTTGGCTTTGAATACCAAATGTTGTTGAACTCATTAGTTGAGGGAATGAGCAATGGATTTTGTAGGTTCAGTTTTAATGAGCTGTCTATTGGAATAATAGAAATCTAATTAAGAAGTGATGACATTTATCGACGCGAAACCGGCTTGAGCTGGTCAGAGAGTGAGATCCACCGATCCATACTGGGCTTGCTTACAAAGAGGTAGCGTACCTTGACATCCTATCACGTCTTAGTAGTGGGAATATTACAAGCGGATTATGCTAAAGAAGAATAATCAATTTTACTTACTATGTATTTTAAACACAAATTAAAGTTTGGATGTTTGGATGTTTGTTACTCAATCACGCCAGAACGGCAGAACGGATCTACATGACATTTGGCACAGATATAGATTGTAGTCTGAAACAGCACATGGGTTACTTTTTCTCATAGATACACATCAAAATTTCCACGCGCACGAAGTCGCTGGCAACAGCCTTTTGCCCGTAAGTTGCATATACATTGTTATCTTTTTACTAAACCACGAGCATAATTATGAAAGACGATTCATCTCGAAAGAGGTTGACAACTGAGAAGACAGTTATTAATAGAGATACAAGGAACACAAACATGCTACACTTGCCACAAATAAGTAGTGCTACGAGTAGACCTACTTGATGATGACGTTGTCATGTGATGTAAGGTTAACTAAACAGGATTGACCTCACAGGGTGTGCTAGACTTGTAGTATAAGTCCTAAAGTACCAGGCAAACAGCACTTTTAGAGAGTGTAAGTTCACAGACTGATGAACTAAAACAGCAGCTGAGTTTAAGTGTTTCATTCCGTAAACGTCTGCTGTATACGAGCTTCCAAATTGCCACTTCGATGAAGGTCAACCTTGAAACTGCTGCTATTATAGCAAGAAAGTGACATTATGACACAATCTTGTATAATATGATTCTAGACCCTCCAGCGTAGATTCTTTTAAACAGTTAGGTATTAAAAAAGCAAAATCTGTTTAATACAAAAGTGCAATACTTAGACTTATTAGTCTGGTCGCCTACGCGGTCAACATGTATAAAATAGCAGTTTTTTTTTAATAACCGACAAAAAATTAAATTCAAATAGGACTAGTTGAATCATGTACTGAAATCTAAATCCTTGGTAACAGTTTGAATCAACATGTCCCTTACACCGTCGTATACAGCTCGCCTTTACACAGTTGAGTAAGCATTCAGTGCAGAACAAAGGTTACCTAAGTAATGCCTAAACACGTAAATCATAAAGAAACCACCGTATTCAACATTAATTACGCTCCCGAGTAAATTTAAACGCTATAAATTAACACAAACACGCACGCCGAATTTAGCCGAGTCATTCATAACAGTTAACGTGATGTTTGCTTCCCTTTTTAACACTCCTACGTCATAATAGGTCCATCTCACTCTTTCTAAAATAGGCCTATGTTAACATTAATTTAAGTTAGTGTATAAAACTAAATCTACATCCAAGAATATACTTAGACTTACCCTTCACGTATGTGGTAACAAACTGAGTCGGCTGCTTAGCTAACCCCCAAACGCGGCACGATAAATTCGTAGGTACTATCGACCCACGGAACTGGGCCAAGGGCGGCTTAGCCCGGAGTCGCTAAACCCAGCATTTGATGCGTGCTGCTCTTAAGAGTCGGTGTAAAACAAAAAGTCGGTGGAATTTAGAAGTAAGTGTCGGCGCGTGGCACGCAGAGGGTTAGACTGAAGCTAGGCTTTTCCGGAAAACTCTGTTGTTAGCTATTACTGGTGGGATGTAGCAGTAAATCTTGGTTAAAAGCAGTCGGTTTTATTCTTTAACTTTAAATATTAAAGGAAAATTCGGAAAGGCCTCCACCAAAGCGGCAACGAGATGAGAGGAGTTGTAAATCACCAATAGAATTTCGTTATTTACACTTTTCGTCTCCGCTTAGCTTTAGTGGAAACGGTTGAGCAGAAAGGAGAGGAGATGTCTCGTAATAGTCCAGCGGAGACGAATCGAGGCGTGCGGTGAGATGTGTGCTGTGAGCGGCGTGCAGAGAGCGGTGTGCTGTGAGCGGCGGTGTGCCGATTTGGACATCTTTTTTACTATCCGCTTTGCACATCTCCGCATAGCTTCGGTATATACACCCTTGCTTTTACATATCTCATCTTCGCACATCTCCGCCCGTCTCCGCTTTGGTGGACTCCGGGCCTTACGCTACTGTTGAGCGAATCGGACCCAAGACTCGAGAAGAAATAGTCTTGTGCTGGATTCCCAAGTCGGCGAAAGTGTTATTGGGTTTTCACATCAGTAATATCTCAGTAGCAGCCCGCACTTTTTAGGTGGACGGTTGATGGCAATAAGCTGACCGCCTATTACTTGATCCTTAAACGTAACTGCCAGTATAAGTGTACTACTTATTGGAACACCTGTGCCTAATAGTTTGGAGAGTACAGGTGTGTGTTATGTTGACGAAAGTAAAACAATAGTGAAGCTTTGATATGAGAAATGTAGAAGAAAACTGTAGCTAGGATTAAACAAAAGAGCCCATCATCCATCTTATCAAAGCCAATAACCCGCAGATCACGTAACAAGGAATAATGAATGAATTCTAAAGCAATTATAACTTCCGAAGATGAAACTTGAGCGGCATACCGAAAATCTAAGTTACTCGCATTTAATAAAGCTGTTTCTCATTTTATTTTTGCCCTCAAGGCTAACACGATTATGGCAGGATTACGGCGAAATATGGAAGTTTTGATCCCGAAGTATTTGCGCACCCTTGTTGGCTTAGCACTAACGGTCGAAGTAAAGATTTTGAAATGAAAAATGGTCGTTTCGCACATATTATATACTAGCGTGTGTTCACCCGCGTGAAGTTCGTTAATTGTCCTACGGGAGCCAACTACCGAGATAAAAACTATCCCATGTTTTAATCCAGGTTATAATCTGTCTGTGTGTCAAATTTCATCCAAATCCGTTCAGTAGTTTTTGAGTGAAAGAGTAACAAACATCCGTCCATCCTCATAAACTTTCGCATTTATAATATTAGTAAGATTTAGTTTGATGAGTTTATTCATAACTGTAAATGATACTATTTTGGTTACCGAAAAAGAAATCAGAACGTTATATATGACAGTATTTTCGATTTAAAAATCGTTCGAATATATACGTTTCCTTCGCGCGTTTGTGCTAGGACCTCTGAATGATGAACGGAGAGTGCGAAATGGGGTGCGCTTCTCAAGGTCGTCGGGACCCGATCAATATGGCGGCGGGCCCGAACCCCAGCTGTTTGCATTCAACAAACGGTTGAAAATAAATTTTACAAAAGACTTTAAATTGCTATTTGATTGTTATACTTTTCTCATTAGTGTAGGAGTGAGGATGCTGATGAGTTTTAAGTTTAGAACTGGCATCATTTTGCTTATAAACTTTATTTTGAAGGATAGTGACCACAGAACAGATAAAAGAGGTAACCAGATAACCTCAAGGTAACCAGATAATCAGATAACCTCTTTTATCTGTTCTGTGATAGTGACTTACTACCATTTAAATACCGGTAAATAAGTAGATTTTTATAAGAAAAAAGCCTTAACCCCGATATTTGAATAGAGAATTTGAAGTTCTTGAGAAACTTTACTTTAGAATTATAATTTGAATAGGTAGGGTCTGACACTCGTATCTATAGTCAAGTAAAGGTAATTACTTGAGTTGAAGTAATTATTAATGCAAAATTTTTATGCAATAAACAAGAATTTAAACGAAGTAAGAACCGTAAAAGAAAGCAAAGCTAAGAATTCTAACTTTTGACAGTTCTAACTTCAAGCAATTACTAAACTACTGAACAAAAATCGTATCTTAAATAATTACTTTTACTCAAGTAATGGTTGTGACTTGTTTATAAATACGGGTGTGAGAGCCTGTATAGGTTTAGTATTTTCGGAAAAACCAGTCTTACACCTGTTTTGCCAGTATCTTATTTTGACGGTACCCTCGTCTACGCAGGTGTGACTGCTGACAAGGGATGGCTTAAGTAACGTACACCTGTACCCTCTCCAGGTGTTAGATTTAGACAGGTGTGAAGTAACATTCCCAAAGGGTTTCCAAGGTAAGGAACTTACCTTGTGTTGTCAAGAAACTGTCGTGAGTAACTCGAAAAATGTGACAAAGGTTTTTATTAGTTGTTCTAGACTAAACGTGACTTACAATCATAAATAATTACTTGTTTATTGTGAAAAGAAACAAAGTTGTATGCCCATTTCCACTAACGACGTATAAAGGAATGCCTAAATAACGGTGCACTCTTCGATTTTAAGCACTCGATCTCATCACAAATTCTAACTTTGAAGAGTCTGTAAGAGACTCTTCTAAGTTAGTTTATTACATACTCGAGTTAAAGTAATTCTTGAATTTAAGTTATTACTTACGCAATTATTTTTATGTACAAGAACAATTTGAACGAGCGAACCGTCAAAGAAAGCAAAGCTAAGATTTCCAACTTTTGACAGTTCCAACTGCAAGAAATTACTAAACTACAGAATAAAAATCGTATCTTAAATAATTACTTTTACTCAAGCAATCACTTTGACTTGTTGATAGATACGGGTGTTAGTGTCAGTGAACACGGACATTAAGGAGTCTGCCCACTACAACGCACCATACCATGATCATACGCTATGAACGTATCGGGCATGGAAAGAAACATGACACGGACTACTATGCCCACTAGAACGTTTCAACACCGTGTCATATTCGCGTTTATAACGAGTTTAGAATGGTCATCGCACGCGAATATAACGGGTCTAGAACGGTCACCATACCGCGAATGTGACATTAAAGGAGTCTGCTCACTACACCGTATCATACTATGACCGTGATAGGAACGTATCAGGATAAAAAATATTCTTTGTATTTAAAAGTATAAGACCGTTCCCGTTCGTTTCATAATTCATAATGTCAAAAACCGTAGATCCAAGTAAACATTTTTTAATAAGAAAATATTTAAGCAAAAAGAGCCCTTGTAATTTACAAAGCCTCTTTGTTGTAAAAGACAATTTAAATCTTACAAAACGTCTCAACAAGGAACCTGAATTATACGACTTAGTTGGTAGTTAGTTGTTGAATATTCATAAACAGTCAAGAATTAAAGGAAACAGAAGATGAATTCTCGTATTTAAAAAAGCAGTTTTTTTTTATTTTCTTTTTTCGGATGGGTAATCAATCAATCCCGCTCATCATCTCCCGCTCTGGGCGGAGTGGAAGGGAGTTTCAGACTCGTACTGACTAAAACCCATCCATGTTCCTTCTTTGCCCTTTGCGTTCCAGGGCCGGCGGTATCTCTTTCGAACAGCCCGCAGCCCCGGCAGGCATCAGCCCTTGCGGAACCCTTCCTGGTTGCTGACATCTCTTTGAGGCGGGCGTGGAACACGAACTCGCCGTCGACACGGCTTTTAAATAAGCTTTCTATTTCAAATCACAATCTACCGACTTCGAAATATCAGAGTCAATCAGTTTCAACAACCTGGACACGAGTTGCCATAGCTGACCTGGAAGTCTTTGAATAGACTCCAGAGGTTGGCAGAAGCAAGGAAAACCTGTACAGATGGAGCTTCATTGACTTTGCCGTGGAGTGTAAATGTGCTGTTGCCCCACAAACGATGGGACACTTGATATCGTGTCCTGCCTGTCCTGTTGCTTGCACATTATAGTAGCCGATGGACGCTACTGAAAGTGCCAAACTCATCGCCAAATTTTGGGTTGACTCAATTTGGATTGTCATCGACACGCTATGAAGAAGAAGTATCAACAACTTGTAAAAAGTGCAGGTAAGTTGCGCCTGTAGCAAGTATAGTTTTTATTTATTTCAGTAAATTCAATTAAAAGAAACTTGAGGCACGTGCCACTGCCAAGTCCTTCGTTTTTAATTAAGTATAAATTCAATCTGGACTTTACAATAGACGCTTGAGGGGTTGACTTGCTTGTTAGTTAATAGAGAAAGAACTAGAAAAATAATTAATCCTTTTATCAAAGGTGATTTTTTTAATTAGGGTTTTTTTTTAACGGAACCTTTTTCTAAAAAAAAAGCTTAAGTTACTCCCTATAATATCAGCTATCTGCCAGTAAAAGTCCCGTCAAAATCAGTCTAGCCGTTTTGGAGATCAGCCGGAACAAACAGACAGACAAAACTTAAAAAAATAAAAATTGTTATAAGTACCGTATATAATTTCATATGCATACAGAAAAAAAACTGTTATTTTGAAATTACAAACAGACACTTCAATTTTATTTATTTGTTTATATGTAATGATAAAAAACAATCGACAAACTCAGAAATGGTTTTAAATATCAGCAAGCATATAAAGCAATAGATTACATTTAATCTCCAAAATCTTTTGGATTGTGATACAAAAATGAGTTATGTTATTCTGGCGCAGCTGCACCAAAAGAAACAGGATAAAGGATGAGACGATGAAGATTACTCAAATTAACCTACTACTTCTACTTACGACAATCTTCTTCTTCTTCGTCGTGTCGATGATTTCCCCTTTTTAAAAAATTAAATTTGTTTTATCCAAAACTCTGCCACCTCGACGGCGTTGGTGGTGGCCGCGGACAGGTCTCTCAAAGTGCACGTGGAACCACACATAGTGCATGATAGGAGGTGAGCCATAGTTTGCCAGGTTTGAGCCAGGTTGTATCTGCAGCGCCCCACCTGGCTTCGCAATTACTTACGACAATGAATGGCGCTGATCAATGCGTCATGTTCGGGAACACGTCATCTCTTAACTGCCACGGTTTATTTGAATTTTGAATTAATTAATTTTTGAAGTGTTGATCTCTATGGAGAATAATGGGCAAGAAATTCCATAGACACTCTTTTCAATCAAAATATTGTTACACATATAATTAACACATACACATATAATTATAAATATTGTTACAATTTTGACTCAAGTCTAGTGTAAAATTCTAGTGTTTAATGTAAAGGAAACAAAGTTTATTCGGTTGTTATCTAGTTTCCTCGTGTTCAGAACACATCTATACTTGTATTATTATTGTTGTGTGAACGTCGAGCGGAGAGGAGAGTGCAACAGTTTGGAATGAATTTATGATACGCTACTGACCATTGTACGTGAATAGGATCAAATGGAATGTTCGATTGAAGGTGATCGGCTTTTGTTTTGCGATTGATAAAATATTGGCATGAAAATGTAGATAAAGAAGAAATTGCACGTGTGAGGAACTTGGAGAAATATTTTTCTTCCATAAGATCACATCACGCCTGTAATCAGCGAAGGGTTAGGCTGAGATGTATCTAATAGTACACCCACATTTTGCCAGTTATGTTTAAGTAAGAGGGCGAGCCTGTTGCAATCAACTGGGCACAAATGCAAACTAACAGTGGTACTAAGTTTATGATGGAAAAACCTAATAACAATTTGCCGGACTCAGGAATAGAACCCAGGACCCCTTGCTCAACACCACTCGGCAATTTAGTAAATAATTATTTATCAAATCACTTGGGTCAATCTTTGACTTTATTTCCATTAAAGACTTTTCCAACTTATTATAGAACCTTTGGAAACCCTTCCAATGACTTCAGTAAAAACTAAACAATAGGGAATATGCAAGAAATACAAAACTTTTATTATTTCTTAAAAATGCCTTGTATTGATCCATAAAAACATTGTGGTACACTTGTTTAATTTTCTAATACAACACTTACTTTACAATTTAATATTTCATGTAGCGTGTTTTTGGTGAAACGGAACGCAAACTCAAAACGCATCGACCCTCGATAACGCCGGTAGTGACGTCAAATACCATGTGTCAAAGAAACACTTTTATTTGAATAGTACTTAAAGTTTCACTAAGATTTTATTATAATATTGTTATTGCAATGTTTACTTGAATAAAGGACATGCAATTTGCCAAATTAATATATTAAGGGTAAAATATTAGATGTAAACAAGGCAGATAGAGGTAAATGACGTCACATAACATGACATGAATGGCCGCGACAGTCACGGACGTTTGAACTGTCGTAGAAAATTGTAGGAGTTTAATTTATTTTTTGAGCGACAAGCAGTAGTTGAACTTAACTTTTAATTATTTTCTTGGGTTGATAGTATTGTATTTTATTGATTTAAGTGAAGAAAAAATTACATGCATATTCCCTATTCTCTCGACTACGCCGTTCTAAAGAAAGTTCCACTTCGAAAAAGAGAAGAAAACTCGGTAAACAATGAAAAACTTCAACCGCAATTCAATTTGAAAGGCTTTAGAATGAAATACGAAACGTCAACACAAACACAGTGGGTGTGAGGTACCTGAAGCTCTTGCACGGACCACTGACGTTTACTTGAATAAAAGAAAATACACTCACAATCGAAAATACAATATGCTAAAGTATTTTTATCAACACTTGCGACAAGCGTTATCAGTTTAATACCCATAGACCCATAGATATAAATCATCATCTGCCTAGCCTTTTCCCAACTATGTTGGGGTCGGTTTCCAGTCTAACCGGATGCAGCTGAATACCAGTATTTTACATGGAGCGACTGCCTATCGGACCTCCAAACCCAGTTAGTACTGGGTATTACGATACCCCTTGGTAAGACTCGACCTGACCTATAGACATGAATAAACTATAAAAAATTAAATAAATATGCTAAACGAGTATTTTTAAGCCCCGACCAAAAAAGTGGGGTGTTAGAAGTTTGAAGTGTGGTGTGGTGGTGTATCTCTGTGTCTGTCTGTGGCATCACAGTTCCTGAACGGATGAACCGATTTTGATTATTTTTTTTGAGTTCCGCACCTGAAGGTTAACCAACAGGACCCTATTACTAATCTGTGGCATGTAGCAACTCACACAGAGACCGCGTGGTTTATTATAGCGCATTATGTTATAGAGAGTATTTGGAACATGATGCACGAGGCTGATGATGCTGTAATTACTCCGCACGTTTGAGCTAGGCCCAATTACATTTAGTACCAAATAGCTGGCACAATTGTTGTTAATACGTCTCGCAGCAGTTCCTCAGTAATTACTCACACAAAAGGCGCAAATTATACACAATGGATACAGTTAACCGCACGTCTATGTCAAAAATCTGGCATTGACAGCGCCTTTATGTAGTAGCTATTGGTGGTTTTCGTGGTTCGAATGTTACAATGGCGTGCGGTAAACCATACGTTCTAGCTATATTTACACAACAATATACCATCTGGCGTCAATTCGGCACCTACTGTGTATGATTTGGTTTAAGGCTTTGGCCATGCCTCGGTTGATGCGACTTGTTTCCATTGCATAAGTACCGTCGCGTCGCGGTCGCAAGTTGCGTAGCGGAGACTTGTGAGCTGCTCTTTTAGGTATACAAGGAACAGTGTAGAAAGCACAGGAGAGTTTCTCATCCTCCGTTGAAAAGAAACGATCCCCGACCAGACGGGTGTTGTGTCTACTGCTGGACGGCTGGTGGGCTACTGCCTAGCATTTGTTGGCGGGTTTTTCTATATGTTCATAGCTTTCGGAATACTCTAATATTGTGATGCAAGATTTTGTTTTTTAGTTCTTCATTTGCTTCATAGATGTCGCTCGAGTTCGATTTATCGACTTGATTATGTCCATGACCGCTACACTCTAAAAAACGCATTTCATTTGGTTTCTCCGCAGTCGTTGTCGCAAAATTCGTGTCGCTTGATCGTGTAACTCGTGGCCAAGAGGCATAAATATACATAGTGTATTCATAAATTAGAGTAGACGGGGACTGACAAGGGTTTATTCCGGTAAATCGGACCGGATACCGTTCGGAAAGGGACTGTCCGGACTTATCGGGCGAAATCACGGAGTTCTTACGAGGGATTTTTATTTAGATCCCAGTTTCGGAATAAAGTAACTGTTTAGGTACTTGTGGGAAATGTGGACGATCTCGAAAGTTGAGGTTTGTATTTGTTCTAAACACTTTTACCGTGTGACACTTCGGTACTGAAAATAAATGTTATTCAAGCCAGTATTATGTACTTACTTGCAAAGACAAACAGAATTGATATAAACTTGACGGTAGCTTATGTCAATCCAATATTGCAGTTTCCATCATCATTTTCGCTGAAAAAATGTAACTTGATAATGTAGTGCAAAAATTTAAAAGAGTATGCTGAGATGGTTTAGTCATGTGGAGAAAATGAGTGAAAGGCGACTAACAAAAGGTAGGCACCAGGCAATGTGAGTGGCAACGCTGGAAGGGGACGTCCTAGAAGGACAAGCACTGACCTTATTAGTGAGGTTCTTCAGAAAGATCAGGTGCGTAATACGTGCAACCGGCGTGCGTGTATGACCAGATGTATGAACGTGGACGAGGCAAAAAGAGTATGTAAGGACCGTAGCAGGTGGAGTTCTGTGGTTTGTGCCTACGCCCATGGAAAAAAGGCGAGAGTTTTATGTAGAATATCACTTTGTGTAGGCCTCTTGTATGGCTCACAAACAGGCCTTTTTTGCTAACCAAAACAGGCCTTGCTAAGATAAAGTTCCACTTTTTATATTCGGTCAAACGGGTACGGAACTACGGCGAAATTGCGAATGTTGCCCTGGACATCGGATTCTGACAGATACTGCTCTGGAGTACCCGTCAGTGTGCGATGTCCACAGTCAGTCAGCCATTTGTCCGTATCGATTTAACCAAACCTTTCTCTTCTATCACAATAAAGCCATAAATGCCGCTCGAAATATTACCCTGAAACACGACGTAATCCGGTAAAACCCGCCAGTGATGTGTAAACACCCGATCAAATGATTCATAGCCACGACCTCGAGCCACGGGGCTCGAACGGCTCGATAGCTCGAAACCTCGAAGGCTCGATGTGCGACGTCGAGAAAATTCAGTTTTCAAGCCCGCCGAGCCAATTTACCCGTTTATAATTGAATTTCGTCAAGGTGTCGGAAATTAATATTAATATTGACGCCCAGTGGCGCAGTGAAGATTATTGCAATTTTATTATGTTCGGGAATTTCACAGCTCCGAGAATTGGTAGTTTGCTTTTGTGTTGGTGATAACAATTATTTGGCGGATGCGGTCTTTAGTATATACATAAAATGAATTGGAAAGCGCCCGCGACTTACTTACCAGTCTACCCACAACACAGCGTGCTTTTACAGAGCCCTGATGTTCAGCTCAAGGTTAGGGCGACATTCAATGTCTGATCGCGGTGGAGTTGAGACGTCTTGGAACTGTACCCGATTCATTGTGGCCCGTGTTATTGTGTTAAATTGTAACCTCAAGATGGCAACTATGGCGTTTGCCCAAAAGTATACCTCTGCCTAAAACTTCGTGAAAATGAGATGTTATGTTACAAAAGGCCTATAATATTACTTAAATAGTTAATTAACGTGTCTTTCTTATTTACAGGCAAAATAATAAGGGTTAAGGATTTTGTTTATCAATCGACTCGAGCAAAGTCGTGGACACAACTAGTAACTTCATGAATAATAACGTACGCCGAAGTAAATGCAAATATATGCTTTACAAGATTGTGTTTGTTGGATATTCGCTCGATCATGTATGATACAAAGCTCCCTAAGGCCAATTTTGATAATTATTATCTTGAATGTATATATCTCTACAATACACAGATTACTGACTTTGCTCAAAATGCTGCTTAGTTGAAGTAGAACTGAGCTGTCCACGTCTGGCGTATGCCCAATGAGCTATGGGCAAATTGTCACAAATTGTCACCTGAGGAATCCTAATACCTCCTTTTTAGGAGTCGGTTTAACAAATGCCTTTTCCCAGTAGTTGTGATAATATATAGGCCTCTGTAATCTACTCGAATGTCACAGACTGGTACATGTTAAAGGCTAATGGCAAAATCAATACGTTTGCTAGTCTGTGTAACAGAACCAGCCTGTGCTCTGTAGTGTTCACGGAGTATTTGCATGAATAATTTTGATGATACATGGCGTTAATTTCCAATCGGAACCTTTCATTGCACACACTGTAATGTGCTAGAATCTCTGCCGGCACATTCACTTTGTTGAAATAAAAGAGTTGCAGAGATTTCAGCTGCTATATTTTAATTCACTTTTTAATATCCAGGACGGAACTGGCATGACCTTTTTTTTTTGGGATGGTAAATAACCCCCCCCCCCCCCCCGCTCTGGGCGTAGTGGGAAGGAGTGTCACACTTTTATTGACTAAAACCCATCCATGTTTCTTCTTTGCCCTTTGTGTTCCAGGGTCGCGGTATCAACAGTCCCGCAGCCGAAACTGGCATGACCTTGAAAACCAATTATCAGGCTTTTACTGAATCCTTTTAATTAAGAATACGTTAAGTGCCTGAATGTGGCCAGGCTTATAAATTAGCCAGCCTGCATAGTTTTTGGTTGGTTGGAAGACTTGGAAGGTATGAAGCCTTACAGTACCTATTTGTTAACGTAAATAAGAACACTCGTCGAGAGATTAATTCTGTTGTATTTTAACTCAAAATTCACTTATTAGTTCTACTGATGGAAAATATATCCACCAATAAAATGAACCGCGATCAGCATATCTGCACCAGGTTCAAGCTATAAGTGGCATATGGACACCGACCGATCTTGATAAGCTATTGAGTTTCATTGTGGAAATTCGTCCCAAGTACCTAGGTACTTAGGTAGGTAATTCAAAACTCAAAAGATCCTAGAACACCACCCATTTTGACCGAACGGAGATGAATCTTTAATTCAGAGCAATGCAATGTATTAAGAATGAATTATTCATGGATGCATGCTGGCACTATCCCCGCATCATGTTCTATTTTGCATTCAGAACTACACGGTAATTCAAGTTTTATTGCATTGTTAACCAGCATCCTCGAATATGCTCGTTTTGCATTCTCAAACTTTTTTAAATGTACTAATATTTTAATAAAGGCAAAAGTAACTCATGCTGCCTGCGCGTCTGTTAGCTTTTCTCTCCTTAAAGGATGAACGGATTTTGATGTTTGGCACACAGATAGATCATGAACTGGTTTTAAAAAAATATATATAGGTTCGCTAACAGTACATACATTTTAAATTTAACAATAAAATTATATAGGTTAGGGTTCTTATATGGGTACCAATTACAGCGGAAAATTATATAAAATTAAAATATAAGATAAAATAGAAAACAAAATATCTTCGACTTAAACTAAACCAGAGATTGTATAACTGACTTACACTAATAACTTGTGGCTTTCAACTTCGCTCGCGTTAATTTAGAATTTGACAATCAATCAAATAATACATAATTATAAGTAATTTAATCCACATTCAAATCTAGCGCTACATAGAATTTCACATGTAACATTCTAGAATACGGGTTTTTAGGAAAAATTGTAATTCAGATGAAAAAAGGTAGTATCATGAATAATGTAGAAAGAATTGTTGGTTAATTGGAAACTCATTAATATTGGATTTGATGGTAATACTCTAGATACCTACTGTTGTTTCTTTTTTGTTTGTTTTGTTTAGGCCCAAATTAACTCTAATTGACAGCAAGTCGCCATCTACAATAATGAACCTAGCTGTTTAGGTCGTGACACAAACAATACGAAAATATAATTTAAGTACAGCAGACTGCACGACAGTATTATGACAGCTTATTAAGCTCCTACTTATTTATGACAGCCTGGTACTTTATAGTCACAAGACGTATTCTATACTGAAGCTTACCGGACCAACGAAAAGCTTTTGATTTTTATATTGAAGACTAGCGGCCCGCCAAAATGCATAAACTATGCGACTATCACAATGTATGCGACTTTCCCTTTAAATTTATTTTGACATCAAGTTATCACCAGTCCTTTGGAACGTAGACAATTTTTCGTTACGGTCAAATGGCCCGCGGGCCATTCAGACTAAATGTAATAACAACAGCAGCATAAGATGGCCTTATTCTATTGTTTCGTACTACGGTACGGTAAGCCAGCTCAGCGTCAAAGTGTGTCCACCGACGACGTCGAAGCGTAAATATAGAGTGCAATAACAAAATAAATCCATAAATGTCAATAATAAAAAACCTCATACAATGTGTAAAACCTTTGAGTGACAGTCTGTATAGACCCGTATCACTACATAACTCATAACTGTCACGTGACAATACAGACCATTTATACACAATATTTTTTCTTCATAAATGCCCGTCATTATATTAATAGGCATCAAAGTTTTAAATCGTTACGCTCACCGTGTCAAAACTGAATCTACCGTTCCATGTGTCTCATACCGGGATGTGTGATTTTACGAGTACTCTTAGTTATTTATTTATTTAAACTTCATGTACATAAGTGGTACATAGGTGGGCAGGCCTCCACTACCAGTAAACCTTTGTAAAAAATAATACATAAAAAATAACCACTTTTTTTCGACAATTACATAACATAATATCACGCCTGTAATACCCAAAGGTTAGGCAGAGGTATACATAATAGTACACACACTGTACACTCTTATCTGTGAGAACCCTTTTTACGCCGCCGTAATAGGTCTACATTTTTTTTTTCTATCGATTTGAATCCTTGCTGCCGATATACATATTATATCATATTCAGTCTCTTATATGATATTAGAGGAAGTTTGAAAGTTGCGTCAGTATCAGAAAAGTTGAAAGGGAATCGACTGTCTTGGTATGGGCATGTGATGAGGAGGGATGAATCACATGTGACTAAAAGAGTAATGAATATAAATGTTGATGGATCGAGAGGGACAGGAAGACCAAAGCAAAAATGGATGGATTGTGTGAGGAATGATATTATGAAAGAAAAAGAAGTAAATGATAGCGTGACGACTGACAGGGGAGAATGGAAGAAAAAACGTGCTGTGTCGACCCCAAATAACATGGGACAAGGGCAGGAAGATGATGACGAGTCTCATATACAGGCTGGGTAAAAAATCATGAATCAAACGAAACAGGGTAATAGTTCGGGTTATTTGCAGTTAAAATATCTCTGTGGCAAAGTCCTGCCTTGATCTCCTTAAAAGTTACGACTACATTTTTACTAAATAGGCAATTAGAGTAAAATGGGTTGCTTCTAGGAAATGTATCATCACTACAAAAGTACTTTTATGCCAGTATGTACCATCTTGGCACTTTTTTCAATATCTTTTAAGTCACACGAAAGATTGTAACTTCAGAACCTTGCTGTACAAAAATGTACTACCAAAAAATTACCCTGATAACCTCAACTATCGCCCTGTATCGTTTTTTACCACGATTTTTACCCACCCTGTATAATATTCACTATCGTATATCAGTATAGGCTCCAATATTCATCATTTTTCACGACATTTTCTTCATAAAAAGACCATCAGACGTGGCAGCCTCCGACTCCTTATCAAATGCTTAATTTAAAGCTAGCTAAGCTACAGACAGGCTGGTTACACGGCAGACGGCTGTTCTAATTTGCGGACTAATCACATGCCCTGCAGCCTGCCTGGAGGTTGACACACAGATTAGAGATAAGCAAATGTAATACCGAAAGTAGAAATTGCCACTCAAGGAAAATGTGTAATTTTATAATCTGAATCTTTTATAATCTTTTTGCATAACTGAAAAAAAAACCAAATGGAGATAATTTTTTACACAAAAAACTACAAAGCTTAGCTATGGTCCTTATAGAGGACATTGATAACCCGAAATTAGTGTAAAAAAAATCTACGGGGAAATCGTTCAGACCACAGCTTAGCCAATTTAATAGCTATCTAAAATAACTGTCAATGGACTGAAGCTCACTTTTTAACCGACTTCAAAAAAGGTCTCAATTCGTCGGAATCTTTTTTTTATGTATGTTCACTGATTACTGAAAGACGCCTGAACCGATTTGAAAAATTCTTTTTTTGTTTCCGTTTGGTCCCATTTCAATTTTATCGAAATCAGTAGAGCGGTTTTTGAAAATGCTGAGTGGTAACCTGCTTGTCGCAGTCAGGACGTGCAAGATGTTAACGTATTTCTTTTTTTTTTGTCCCGTCCTGTTCAAATTATAAATATTTGTTATGCGTTGTACCTACCTATGTTTATTGTATTTTTTTTTGTTATTTTGTATGAAGCACGTCATGTCCCTGCGACAAATAAATATTTTTTCTTTCTTTCTTTCTTTCTTTCAAAATCAACGAAAATCTAAAAGTTGTATAGTATAGCAAAGCATAATCTGCCTATAATGTTCCCACTGCTAGGACACATGGCCTGATCCTATGAGAGGGGAAAAAAATGGATCCATAGATGATATTTTCGTTTACTCCGAAATACCGCTGTCTCATTGGAGCAGTGCGCAAATATTTGTATAGGATATTACAACTAAAAATAGATACATAAAAAAGCTTTTTCGCAAAAAATAAAATCGACTCCAAAACACAAAAAAAAAAATTACTTTAGCTTCAAAGGTCAGTGGCAAACAAAAACTGAAACAAACAAACAAAAACTGACACCGACACCGACTTCTGAAGCTAAAGTTATGTTTCACTTTTTTGTGTTTTTGAAGTCGGTTTTATTTTTTTATGTTTTAACAAATACATTATAATGCTGAGAACGAGCTTTAGTTCAGCCAAACAAATATTCGAGTTTATATTGACTCAAAGCTCAAAACACCCAAAAACCCAATCGATCACCGTCTAACTTCGTAATCCATTAAAAACCCTCTATGCCGGAACACCTCGGAATAATGTAACATGTTTTAAATATTATTAACTTAGCAGACCGTCCCTTGAAGGGTACCGACAGTATTGGGATCAATACGGTTGAGCCGACCTTGAAAACGGAACCTTTCATCGCCGAAAAATAAGCTTTTAACCTCCTTCTATGTATTAAATATTATTATGTAAAACCTTGGCCACAATCTACACGTTTAAAGCTGGCCATAGACGACAGATATGCGTGATAGTTTTTAATGTGCATGAAAAACCGAGTTCCATAGAGTACACTCACGTAAACTGCAAGCCTGTCGGTTGGCCCATTTGCTAGTATGCCATCCTTTTGGCATAAGCACTCTACTCTTTGATGCCATCACCGGCAACACACGACAATATGGTTGCTTTAGTGAGTTTATTACTTGTTAAAAAAAAAAAAAACGATGGAACCTGAGAACTGTGCTTTCTCTACGTAATTGTATCTAGGTATTTCATAGGTTAGGTAGGATAACTTACACACGTTCATGATGACTGCACAGTTTAACTGTACAGGCAATACTGTACAACCCATCGTCTATGGCCAGCTTAAGCTCCCGCTTGTGGCGCCAGCCACTGCGTAAAAAAACAATTGAAAGAGACTTCTGGTAATTTTGATCGAGTCGTCGCGATTTGACGATCGCGTGGTAACAAATGACTGCTGCGCGAATGTTTTACTTGTTTCCCTCGCATGAGTGTCGCTTGAAGCGAGTCGCGTCGCAAGTCGCATCCTCTAAGGTGGTGTAAGAGCGAAAAGCAGATTTTAGTTCAACAAAAGATTGTATGGATGATAGATCGTGTTGACCCGGGAATTTCAGGCGGGATGCTTCAGAATATTTGTTCTGAGCGTGGGTGTTATGAAAGCCCTGTTTTCCGGGGTCTACAAAATATGAATGTACCTATATGTCGCATGAATTTTTGTGACACGTGAAAAAGGGGAACAATATTTTAAAATTTTTGGAATGCGACACCCTCGAGGATCAGTCGGCAGATATACCCAATGTGTTACAGACATACGAATTGTGTTTGACGAATCATACTGCCCTAATTTTACTATGTTTAGGAACATCATGGGGTAGGAAACAAAGGATGAGACTATCAGTAAGAATGAGAAGACAATACACCTGATGAAACAATTAGCCTATTTTTCAGACTCCATTAATCCTTTACAATATTATCTTTCTAAACAAAACGGCACTTTTATTCCACACTATATTGCAATTAAGCCACACTTTGATAGGTAATTAAGGTTCCTCTAGATCGCGCGTTGAAGGTAATGGTCTATTACAGGGAACCATTAAATATAACGGCCAATGGAAAGTTACGCGCTGTCCGGATAAGCCAACAGGTAGGGTGATATATGGAAGAATTTATAGGGAAAGTTATATGTATAAGGAAAAGTTTCGATCTCTTTCATGTCATGATTGATGAATTATTTGACGCGAAGAAAATATGTTGCGTGTCGTATTTTGTTACCATTTTGAAACCGTGGAGATCACGTAATCGTAGCATAGTGGAAGCTACGTCGTAGCGTAGTGGAAGCTACGCCGTAGCGTAGTGGAAGCTACGCCGTGGCGTAGTGGAAGCTACGCCGTAGCGTAGTGGAAGCTACGCCGTGGCGTAGTGGAAGCTCTGCCGTAGTGTGGTGGAAGCTACGCCGTAGCGTAGTGGAAGCTACGGCGTAGTGAAAAACAAGGCGGCGTAGCTTGATCTGCAGCACAGCGATTCTTTCGTTTGAAGTAGGTGTCATCATCATCTACCAAGCCTTTTCCCAACTACGTTGAGGTCGGCTTCCAGTCTAACCGGATGCAGCTAAATACCAGTATTTTACATGGAGCGACTGCCTATCTGACCTCCACAACCTAGTTAGTACTAGGTAATACGATACCCATTGGTATTGGTTGGCTTTTAGGCCAATGACTGCCTGTAACGACTGTCAAAGATCTACAATTGACAGCCGGGACCAACGACTTAACGTGCCTAACAAGGCATGGAGGAAACAAAGACAAGCGCGGCTTAACCTGAAGATCGATCCGAGCGGCTGTTATTATTTAGCCACGAGCTCCTTATGAAGTAGGTGTTTAAAATAAATAAATGTATAGTTAGCCGAATTCAGATTAGGTAAATAAGATAATATTATGTTTCTTACAATTCCTAACACCAGTGATGAAAGAAAAGATAACAAGACGACGTACTCATTATATCTGTGATCTTTTTACATATTTATAACATCATTTCGTTCGTGTTTGTTGGTAAATTAAAGGAAAATACTCATCACAGGGATCTGTCTCTGCCCTCACAAATTGTGTCACGTAACTAATTGAAAGAGTATGTCTTTTTTCGTGTAGGCGTTATTTGATATTCTTTCGAAACGTTATGTACTTGAGTTTTGTTTACAAGGGCACGGTAAGATGAGGGTAGTTCAAATAAAATAATACTGAAATGTGTTTTACTAGATTTTATTGATTTAAAAACGAGAGATATTTATTTTCGTGACCATTCGCTGTGTAGGAGTACATTCTTTTTAAACCATTCAAAACATGATAATCTGTTTAGTCACAGGCCAGTCCTACTATTATATTGATCATAGATTTAATTATTTATAATTTCAAAATAACTGCTTATTACTGAATACATGTGATATTATATTTTTTACTATTTAAAAAAAAGATTGTTTTGTCTGTCTGTTTGTTCCGGCTAATCTCCGAAATGGCTCGACCGATTTTAACGGGACGTTTACTGGCAGATAGTTAAAATGTTATAAGATGTAACTGGCTTATTTTATGGAGGGAAAGGTGAAGGTCGCGGGCATAGCTAGAAAAGGCATAAAACAAAGATTAACCTGGTGTTTTGTTTCTGTGATAAAGCAAAAGCCTATCTATTGTTCTCCTAAATAGGGAAGTAACTAAGCGAAATTGTATGGGGGAAGGCGAAGTTGTCTATCCCCACTTACTTCCCCCATTTTAAAATTCTGGTCACTGTTTATTCAAGTTCTGGTCTTTCAATTACCAAGCGTATCATGATGCGCTTGGTGAGACTTGTTGTCAGACTTCAACTCGATTAAACGCCTTTTATAAAAGTTTTCTTATTTTCTTAGTTAACCACTAGTTCTCGCTAACATTGTTCTTTGTAGATGTAGCTCATTCATAAGTTAACCATCTTGTACGCTGAGGCTAACATAGACTTCAGTTGAGAAAATAATAGAATATACTTTATTTTACGCCAAAATTGAAACAGAACTTTTTTTTTTTTTTTTTTTTTTAATTATTTAAACATTTGCAATCGGTCGTCAGACCATAAGCGAATTTGTTGCAATAAATATATGGCGTTGTGGTGGAGCAGCCAGTGCTGCGCCTCCCACTTATAGAAGGTGGTTCCTCTTCAGCCTTTTTACCACCGCTGTCGGGTTCAACAGTTCAGTTACTAGTGGGTTTGGGTGCATGGTTAGGCGTGCCTTGTGTTGAATTTTGTACCGCTCGATTTCAAAGTTTACGAGCGGCACCTGCAGGAAATCGTGAATTTCGCTATTCCGAGCAAACCAAGGTGCATTTACTATGGCTCTTAGAATACCATTTTGAACCCTTTGCAAACAGAGAATGTTAGATTTGCTGGCAACGCCCCACAATTGGATTCCGTACGTCCATATTGGTTTAAGGACCGAGTTGTAGAGGAGTAGCTTGTTGTCTACAGAGAGTACCGAGTTTCTTCCCATGAGCCAATACAGATTGCGGAACTTATGGTTTATCTCCTCCCTTTTCTGTTTAATGTGATGCTTCCATGTTAGGCGCCTATCTAGATGGAAGCCAAGATATTTAACACAATCTGTATGTGGTAAGGTATCAGGTCCAAGTCTAACAGGAGGGGTGTTTCCGTGCCTGAGTGTGAAGGTGATATGGTTAGACTTGGATGCACTGGCGCGTATCCGCCATTTACAGAGCCATTTATGTGTCTCGTCTAACTGATTTTGGAGTTTAGTGCTGGCCATTTCTGGGTTGTCGTCAACTGATAAGTAGGCTATGTCGTCAGCATATGTTGCAACTGTTATGTCGTCTAATGTGGGTAAATCTGATGTAAATATGTTATACAACACAGGGCCAAGGACAGAACCCTGTGGTACTCCAGCTTCAACTTCAAACAATCTTGATCGTGCTTCGCCCTGTTTAACTCGGAAGCAGCGTTCGGATAAGTACGACCGGATGAGCAGGAACATTGAGTGTGGAAGTTTATCCTTCACTTTTGCCAGTAATCCTTTGTGCCAGACACGGTCAAAAGCTTGTTGTACATCAAGAAATGCCGCTGAGCAGTACTTTTTGCGTTCAAAAGCCTGTCTTCCTGTTTGATAAACTCGGTGAACCTGTTCTATTGTTGAATGAGATTTCCGAAAGCCAAACTGATGAGGTGGAACGACATCATTGACGTCCATGCATGGTTTTAGTCGGTTAAGGAATATCCTCTCCCACAGTTTGGACAGTACAGGAGTTAAGCTTATCGGCCGATAAGATGACGGTTCGTGTTCAGGTTTACCTAATTTGTGGATCATGACAACTTCGGAGATTTTCCAAAGGTCAGGAAAGTGAGATGTTCGAAAGATAGCGTTGAACAGACTAGCTAAGAAGGCAATGCATTTTCTAGGAAGATTTTTGAGTATTGAAGGTGTGATCAGGTCAAATCCCGGGGCTTTTTTCGAGTTCAACTGTCTGATTTCCTTCGCAATTTCTTTAGGTGTTGTTGGTTTAATGGGCAGACACATCTGCAGATCTTGTTCTAATATTGCATCAATATCACGCTCATCTGCAACGCTCACGTTAGGTTTGAATACAGAATTCAGATGCATTGCGAACACTTCGGCTTTTTCCAAGTCAGTTCTTGCCCAGGAAGCTTGAGACCTAATTGGAGGATAAGACTGTTGAGGGTTATCTAGGTTTTTGGTTGCCTTCCAGAGCGAGTCTGCACCAACCCCCGTAGGTGACATCATCTGTAGATTTGTTGCCACCGTTGAATTAATAGATTCCTGGACTATAGCCTTTAACTCTTTAGCTGCCTTGTTAAAGTAGAGTTTATCAAGTGGATGACGGGACTGATGCCAAATTCTTCTAAGTCTGCGTTTTTCTAGGATTTTTTGCATGATATCTGGCGGATGAGAGGGTTTGGTCGAACCTCTGGATCGAGAGGGTGTGTTAATCCAGGCTGCTACTTGAATAGCATTTGTGAGATATCGGCAGGCGTTATCTACGTCGTTTTGATCCATTAAAGGTATAGTAGAAGTAAAGTTGTCGATGAGGTAAGTCTTGAAACCGTCCCAGTCAGTTCGGCTATTTGTCAGAGACTCGGTCATTTCTCGAGTGAGTTCACTAGTGCTAATAGTGAGGATCGCCGGTGTATGATCTGATGATCCATCTAGGCTCGATTCAATTGTCGTGTGTAAACTGTCTATGCCCTTATTGACGAAGAAGTCTAGGAGATCCGGTAGTTTTTTTGGGTCGCTAGGCCAGTACGTGGCTTCACCGGTAGATATCGGTTTTAGATGATTTTCATCAACACAACGTTTCAGATCGCGTCCACGAGTGCTGTTACAGCGGGATCCCCAAAATGTATGTTTGGCATTCCAGTCACCGCCTGCAATGAACCTGTGGCCAAGAGTGTTGAAGTAGGTTTTAAACATCTCTGAAGTTATTTTGTGTCTTGGTGGGCAGTAGATTGAGGAGAGAATAATAGGGCCTGCTCGGTCCTCCAATCTAACAGAAGTTGCTTGTAGATGCACTGTAGAATACGGTTCTATCTGTGAATGTCTCAGATTTCCTCGAATTGCCAGCGCTGAGCCAGCGTGCGCACTACCGTCGGGATGGGGAGTATGGTAGATGTTGAAGCCCTTAATGCGGAACGAGCTTCGGGACGTGCTATGTGATTCTGAAATTAGTACCACGTCTAGTTTGTTTGTTTTTATTAAAGTCTCCAGTTCTTGGATATTGGGAGCCAATCCATTGATGTTCCAGATTGCAAGTCGTAGGGGAGTCATTTATGATGCTAGTTTTGTAATGACAGTAGTTAAAAGACCCATTAGGGTACTTATTTGTTGCAGGAGTAGGTCGATTTTTCCATTTTGTTTGATCAAAAGTTGTTCCATAACGGATACGTTTTGTTGAGGGTTGTCTATGTGATGAGATGTAGCGGCGTTGTCTCGTGGACGATCTTTGGTACGTCCTGCGACTGTATCCGAGTAGCTTTGTTCTGATCTGCGATAGGTGTTTCGTTGGGGTAGGGCGGAGCTTTCTGGGGTTGTGTCGATGCGTGGTATATCAGTAGAGAATTTTCCAGTTGGGAAACTTCTTGGTTTCATCTTTCTTGAGAGTATTTCTTTGTAAACTTGACAGCCTTTGTAATTAGCGGGGTGGTCGCAGGAGCAGAGGGCACATTTGGCAGGTGTATTTCTGTCTTTTTTGAGGCACTCTGAAGTTTTGTGGCCCTCCCCACATTTGACACATCTGTATGGCCTCATGCAGTTGTTTTTGCAGTGGCCATATTGTTGGCATCTTTGACATTGTCAAAGATGCCAACAATATGGCCACAACAGGAATTTATTAATTTATTAATTTAATTTATTATTGAAACAGAACTGTTTTACAACATTGATTATTTATTAATTTATTATTGAAACAGAACTGTTTTACAACATTGATTATTCTATGGTTGCAATGGCGGTCTTATCGCTGATAGTGATGTCTTCCAGACAACTTTAAGCCTAAGCTAAAATTAATATGTTTTCTTGAAGACAGAGCACAAATGTGATGGGTATAATACGGTGACCAGTCAGTTCACCAAACATTAGTTCAAAAATTTTTACTTGACAAGCAACGATTGGCACAAACATTATTTGTCAAATCATCATCCTACAACAACAAAGTTTACCGAATATTTCACTTAGCAAAATAATTATCCGATAAACTTTTATTTAATAACGTATTATTTGACAAACAATTCATTATTTTTTAATTTTATTCCATACATAACGTTTGGAATAAAGACATTATAAAAAAACTCACATTAGCATAATTGCCCTGGACTTTTCTAAAAAAAGAGAAAATAAATGAATTTTGTTTTCTAAAAGCATAAACCCCCCAAAAAACACAGATGCTGACAGAAACCCTAACCCTAGACGGTCGACGTCAGGGGCACCCCGAGGTTCGGTTAGTTAGGTTCCTTTAAACCCTGCAGACAGAAATAGGAGCCCCGCGCAGCGGGGCTCCGTCGACTTTATTCTAATCAAATGATGTTTAGTAAAAACGTGATTTATCCTAATGAATCTAAATGAGAAATGAAAAATGTATAGATGATTAAATACCATCTGATGCATTTGTAAAAAGAATTGTTTGCCAAATAAATGTATGTAAAACGAGTGTTTATAAAATAATGCATTTGCGGAATAAGTTGTTTTCGAAATAAATAGTATACGAAACGTTGGTTGTAAAATGAAAATTTGTCAATGGAGTTTTGGTGAAACTTTAGTGAACCGTATAATACACAAGAATTACTTTGTGTGCTCTTTGAAACAAGAAGAGTTCGTGTGAGCAAACCACAAGTTTATCAAGGAATGGACGTTTTTGTAACTTGAATAAAAGTATGAAAGAAGCTTGCAATTGTGATTTAAAAAAATTAAAATTGATGAATGTTGTTCTCTTAGCCAATGCAATAATCGACATGATGATGAATTTCTGTCTATATTAAAAATGACAACAGAAGGGACTTTATTAGGTAAACTTTAGAATTTTAATTTGGGTCAAATAATGAGGTAAGACCAGTATTTATATGAAAATTAATCGCTTTTTTCTTGAAATCGACATATTGTAAGTACTGCATTTGTTAATAGGAGAGCAGAATGGTATACAAACTACTTCATTAGAATTATTCTAGTTACTGACACATGTATTCCTGCACGCGTAGCATGACCACCGTAGAAACGGGTTTTGTTGACAGAAGAATCGACAAAATGACATATTGTGAAAAGAAATCTGTCATTTTGTGAAAGAAAGAACGAAAGATAATTTATTTGTCAAACATGCGTTTACATAAACTGACTAATCAGACATGCAAGGTATTAAATTTGTCGACACAATCTCTCATTTTGTCGATTCTTCCGTCAAAAAAACCCATTTCTACGGTAGCCATGCTACGCATGCTGGACTAATCTGAGGTCTACTCACACAAACAAAAAGCTACGTTTTTAGGAATAATACTGAAAACGTAGTTTTAACAAGTACCTAAACAAATCTGTTAAAATTCGTACCTATTTCTAAATGTTTCATAATTCCTGTGAAACATTGTGGCATTTTGAACTCTATTTCATTAGAAATGGCTATTAGAGTTACTAATTAACTGTTTCACTTCATCATTGGCGTAGCGAGTGTTCGGGTTTCATATAATTATGAGGGTTGGAATTTAATACTAGTTTCAAATGCGACTGTGCATAACACGTTTGGTAATGTGATATTCGTTGGCCAAACAGAGCTTATTTCGAGACAAATATGCAATCTAGTTTTGTGTTATGTGGGTTAAGTCAGGCTTACCAATGTTTCCTAGTAATTAGGTTATGGAGAACACATAATATCCTGCAGATGGTTGTATCTCGCATGGATTGCCCTATCCCAAATGAATGGATGCGCATTGTTTTGGGCGCTCACTAAAACATTGTTTATGTCTAATACTATCACAGTTTTGATTTAATTTCGATTTTATTGTAAATGACCGTTTCCAATCATGGCGACCAATCTCGGCGGGGAGTAGCAATCGACATGGGAAGTATCATTATACAAAATTGTTTGCGCAAATACAGATGCACGTTCTCTTGCCTCAATCTCATATTCCGATGGAAAACCAAACGCGCAGATTGGTCGCAGCAAAGAAAACCTGCTCAGGTGGAGATTCATTAATGACTCTACCCTGGAATGTAAATGTGGTGCTGTTCTACAAACGATGGGCACTTAATTTCGTGTCCTGCGTGTACTGTTGTTTGTTCACTACAGGAACTGATGGACGTTACCGAAAGCGCCAAACTGCTGAAGTTGCTCAGTTCTGGGCTGACATTTTTTAGGTTGCCATCGCCACGCTCAGAAGAAGCAAACGTGCTTCCCAACCGAGAAATTCTTAATATGAAATACCAATATTACCCGACCTAAGAACCGAATCAAGGACCTAATGTTCAGCATGTTCGTAACATGTTCAAAACATAAGGTGTTGTCATTATCAAAGTATCCAGAGAATGGATAACTATTGTCTCTCATAATATGTTCCTAACCATACAAATAAACATTTCCTTCATTTACATATGAAATTCTGTGTTATTTCGCTTGTATAGATCCGAAGTGAGCTCTCTGAATAAATATTGAATTTGATTACATAGGTACTGATGTAAATAATTATATTATACAGTCGATGTTACATTATTACTTTATTAATGAAATGTAATGATCCTAATGAAATGCTCACAATGTAATGTTAATAATGTAATGATATGAATGAATGTTATGAAATTAATTTAATGCTGATAATGCTATGTTAATATGATTTGTTACATTTACGATGAATCAAGTTTATATGTTCAATGTATTTATGGTAGAACTAACTTTTGCCCGCGGCTTCGCTCGCGTTCATTTAGAATTTTACAATCAATTCAGGTTGTATTCTGCTTGTAGTAACATAATTAAATCAGGATTCAAAAGACACGTGGCACCATCTATTATCATAAGAACGATATTGTTGTTTTTCTCGGGAACAGTACTTTTTTCGGGACGAAAGCTACCCTATGTCCGTTTCTGTACACCTGACAACGTATATGCGAAATTTCAGGATGATCGGTTCAGTGGTTTAGACGTGAAAAGGTAACAAACAAACTTACTTTCACATTTATAATATTAGTAAGGATAAGGATTAATGGCTTTTTTATTTTTTTATTTATTATTTAACAGTCGATGTTACTGTAATATTATTACTGTGATGACTTAATTTGATTTCTCTAGCAAGATTTTTCCTGAGTTAATAATATCTTTTGCTCACCCAGAGTGGTTAGAATAATGATTACTATACCGTTATCATGAAAACACTCATAGGCCAGTCTATCCATAAATCTTACTTAGTAATATAAATGCGAAATTTTGTAAGGATTAATTAAGAATGTTTGTTACTCTTTTACGCAAAAACAACTGAACGGATTTGGATATTTGGCACACAGATAGTTTATAACCTGAATTAACACATAGGATACTTTTTATCGCGGTAGTACGATCCCGTGGGACAATCACCGTACTCCATGCGGGCGAAGCCGCGGGCATAAACTAGTATTATAAATGCAAAAGTAACAGTCTGTCTGTGTGTTACCTTTCACACCACAGATTTGAATCTAGCGCACGGGTAGACCATGACCAGTGTCAGTATATAGGATGTCTCCAATTTTATCCCGATATTATCTACATAATCGAGAACTACATCCAACTTCCACGCAAGCATACCCGCAGGTGAAAGCTAGTAACCACATAAAGGTAGAAGGCTAATTTAAATTTCGGACCACGGTCGTTATTACCGGCCTGCAATGCGGGTTATGTAGCTACTTAATTAAGTTATCAACTGCTCTGCCAGCTCATTTTATACGGAATATTATTATCGTTGGATGAATTTAATGACCGTGCAATGAGACGTCTAGAAGTCTCATCAGATTCATGAATAGGTATTTAATATTTAAATGAATGGTAATCGAAATATCTAGAACTCATCTCTACGAAAAAGGAAATTATGTTTTGTTTTCAAAATCAAAATATTTTATTTCACATACATAGGCCTACATGGGCACTTATAAAATGTCCAGAAAAGGTGCACGGTTCGGGTTGGTCGTTTCCTATGGAGAAGAACCGACAAGAAATTCCATGGTTACTTGTTTTTAAATGATTTGGTTTTACAATATATTTGTACTGCTAATATAAAAAAGTTTCATTGAAATAAAATATTTTAATTCATTTCTTGAATAAAATGCTGTAAGCATTGAAGGTCGAACTCATGTTTCCCAAAATTATTATAATTTTGCTAGTCTAAAATATATTTAATAGAAGAGATATAAAGCATAACATGAAATTTAAAATAAGCTTTTAAAACAGTAGAAATCACGCCACTGCCTGACATAATTGGCTCCAGAGTGAAGTATTGAGCCAAGCACATTTTATCCCAGCATCGAAATAAAACAGTGTGCCAACACATTGTTATTATTTTAATGTTTCAGTCTAATTGGATTGAATACATGATAATGCAACATATAAGCTTATTTAAGATTTGGGAAGGCTCGGTAGCGGAACTTGGTTTACTATCGAAATTGTTCTATTTGGCAGAAGAACAGGCACTTATACAAAAAAGAAGGCAAATACAAATGTCATGATCGTCTATGGATCACACCAATATACCAGATGCCCTCAGAAAGCACTTGTACATATGTGATCATCGAACTCATGTAAAGCGCTGGACACACAGAAAAGACGTAAGACGAGAACGGGGCACAGACGTGACGCGGGGCGTCGCGAGAGATGACGGTTTTCAACCAGATGTGTTAGCACTGGTGTATCTCGCTAATATGCAGAGGTTAGACGTTACTGGGTACATCCGGTATGGCGAAGCAATGAAGACAATAGATTAAAAAAAAATGGAGAACTACATATTTATCCAGATCGTTTTCAAGAAGTATATAAACCCCACCCTGCCCGCACCCCCGCCCGCACCCCCGCTCTCGCCCGGCCCTCGTCCGCTCGCGCCCGTGCCCTGTCCTTTCTATATGTTTTACAACAGGGCGCAGACGAGTAAGCGTCGTGTCCGCGCCCTGTCTTTTCTATATGTTTTGCGTCACGACGCTTCTCTACATTTTGTATGAAAGGGACGCGGAAGAGACATACGTCGGCGCCCCGTCATCGTCTTACGTCTTTTCTGTGTGTCCAGCGCTTTAGTCATACACGTATTTGCAAACATATCTCATCAATTTATTTAAAGCCTTACATTTATTCCTGCATGTGCGTCAGTTTTTTGTTTTTTTTTCAATCCAATCTCCTTGCAAACTTCAACACGTGTCTGCTGAACCGGACCTGCTGTCAATTAATTAGTGTAGGTCTCAGGTGTAGGTACATGAGACGATGTAGACTGGTCATTAAAATGCAACTCGATGACTTACGTAGTTACAGTGGGCGACTGTTTGTCCATTTGTATTTTGAATGGATACTCGAAATCTAGCAGCGAAATGTAACCAGTCATATTGAAGAAACATTGCACCAAACCAACACCCACTAATATAAAAGAGTGACAGTGGATGCATGGTGCTACAACGTGTACTTAATTCACTACAAGAATATTTTTTGATCTTATCAAATCTGTATTTTCTTTCCACGAAAATATTCATTTTCACAGCTTGAATACCTACAGAATATCCAGTAAATAATCAACTGTGATTCCATATGTCGGTCCTGCTAGTATAGTCCATAAGTCACCTCATACAATATTCTAGAGTAAAGAATATTGCAATCTCACCACATCTGAAGTTTTAAACTGCAGTATAAATAAATTCTCTTTAAATGCAAATACAAGTGCAGCAGCGATATACGTAGCTGATAAATAAATATAAAACGTGCCATATCGATATGGCTGAAGAGTACCTACACATATTGCACGTTCTTCTCCATACCTATGTAACTGGAGCGACACATCAGCTGCCGAAATCTCTTGACGGAAATTCGGCCTACTAATTCCAGTAATGGTATTTAAATTGACAGCAAACTATACATCTACTGAAATTAAGTTACGTTTTAACGTAAGCTACGTAGACTAGTTGTGTGACCATCGGACTGCCAAGTTATAGGTCTCTGATTTTTCGGACTATGTGAATATTGTACAATTATCTCTTGCTTCGGTGAAGGAAAACATCGTGAGGAAACCAAACCAGCATGCCTGAGAGATATTTCTCGACGGCATGTAAGGCCAAGTCAGAGGCCCAAGGGCGGCATAAAAACTCTGTGTCAGAGTTTATATGACGCCCTTGGGCCTCTGGCACTCTAACAGGCACTAACCTAAAGAAAAAAAGCGTAAGCTTACAAATTGGCCTACTCATTTATCAACAACAACTTTCAATAAGATCGACATACGCTTTTCGGTAGCTGATGTCAATCCAATATATTATACCACTTTATCAAGGTCATATGCTGTCACACCATCAAATACTTTTACTCTGCAAACTGTACTTTTCTTCGTCAATTTTGTGTGCGTCAACTAGCTGTGAAATAAAATTTCCCTTTTTTTGGGACAAGCCCGCCACACTATTCAGAAACCACTGCAACTCCTGAAAGTCAGAATCAATAGTGGCGATCACCAGAAAACCGCCGAGACAATGAAGCTCGACAACGCCCCAGAGAAACAATTTAACTGTCTTGGATCCGCAACGAAATTAATCAGAAAAGAAAAGCGGAGGAGTAGGAAGGTAGGAAAATTCCACTTACCTATATTTACACTGCCTGTCAGCATTATCTTCCATCTTACACCTCCACTCCACTCCGTTGGCTTCGGTTTCGTCCGAACTATCCCGAAGTTGCACGAGCGCGAACGAAGACACGAAGGACGGTTGAAGTTCAAACACTGGGCACTATTTACTATTGAACTGTTTTTAACACTATTTGATTTCCATTATTGGTTTAAATGTCACTGATTAGGTTTAATTTTTTGTGTAAGTGTCTTGGTTACTTACTGAGCAAAAAAATTTGGAAATTAAACATTAGTTGAGTGTTTTCATTTGAGATGTACTGGCGACTATACCGAAATGATAGGAATCCATTTTGCTGGCTTTTACTCATTATTTTTTCGACTTATTTCAGTCTTAAAATGTGTCAATGAACATATCATTGAGGTAAACCTTAACAAATTCAATAATAGTTCTTTCCCTGGAAACATTTGACAGTTGGTGTCATACAATAAAAGTAGCTATTGTCATGTCTATTCAAATGGCACACACCTCAACTTGATACAGCTCTGGAGACGGAGCCCATACAAAGGTACCCATTCTCCTTTCATAAAAAGTTGAAATAAATACATAACTTAGATTATAAACATCTACATCTAATTAAAAGTGCTTTAACGAAACAAGTAAAGAGCATTTTCCTTATTTAAATTTCTAACAATAACATCACATGTTTGTCCATTTTAAAATTTATTTGCCATGGTAACAAAACTGTCTTCTTAGTCAATTTGGTGGACCAAATATAATCTTGTGGATTCAGGCCCTAATGACTTATGTACATAAACATAGTCACGCACTCCTCCCCAGAATCGCAGAGGCGAATTACTAAATTATTACATTACTTAATGGGTTTCTGCTTGCACGAACTTGAGAAGGCTAACAAAGTAATTAGTAGATATTACTCATTCATTTAGGAAACGACAACGCAGAAGTATCTGTCTCCCGGTAGTAATTACTCAGGAGCGGATTGTGTTTGGATGGCAACACGATGATAATGTTTTATTTTACCTAAGGCTTTAATATCGCTGTCGCATCTCAGCTGAATATTAATGAGAAGAAAGAAAGAAAGAAGATCGAAAAAAAAAAAAACTTATTATATTAATCTTATCACTACTACGGTCACCCTTCCGATCCAATAATGCCTTAGGAAAACAAATACACACTCGAAATTGCCAAGCGGTTGGTAGATTCTTTACGTGACCAGAAGGCGGGCCTATTATTTGGCTAAAGAATCAGCATTGGCATACAACGCGGCATTGCTGCCAGTCTTCTTATTGACAGCGATGTGGACGAATTTTTTGACGCCCTGTAATCCTTTTAATACTTGTACATATTTTTATTACTATTATAGATTTGTAGTTTGTAAATAACGTAAATACACACAATATAATATCAACCCTAACCTAAAGATCTTACGATAAGAAGTTACTTTTCAAACTACGCACGTAGCAACTGTATCTTCACTGCTACGAGATCGCTACGTCGTAGCGGCTGGGGAAATGAAGTTGTTCAATATTGCTCGCGACATTGAATGACACTTTGTCGTCGATGATAAAAAGTATTTTATTTCCCTATGGTCCACGGCTCGGGTTATTTATCTTGGAACAAAATATTGAAAGTCGATGTGCAACTTAGACAGTGTGTAACGCTGGGATTACACAGCTGTATAGTATCTACAGTTTTGATGTTTTAAAAATGAAATTCCACTCTTGAGTGTATTCAGGTTACTTACGGTTAAACCGGCTACTGCAGTACAATATCTGTTAGAGATAGATTCGTCCAAACCAACGAACGAATCTTAAAAAAAAAACGATTCAACCGTGTTTATTAATAAGTATAGACATTTATTAGACGTATGACAGAACGCGAGCGTATGCGTTGAACAGACGACCAAAGGTTGTGGTTTTATATTATTAAAAAAACTTCTTGTTCAAAACAGGTACTTTAGTAGGGTAACTCTCGCTCTCTAATCATTGCAAAATAAAGTGTGTAGCTCAAAAATGCTCACTTTGAACACACTTATTTCTTTATCGTGTGTCTAACCTGGTGTCAGAGTTTTTATGCCACCCATGGGCCTCTGACTTGGCTTTATATGCCGTCAAGAAATATCTCTCAGACATGCTGGTTTCCTCACGATGTTTTCCTTCACCGAAGCAAGAGCAAGAACAAAACGCGCATGAATTCGAAAAATCAAGGTGCGTGTCTTGGGTTCGAACTCAATTAAAAACGTATTTGTAAAAAAATATTTACAGAAATACACAACACAACGAAGACAATTTTACCTAAAAACTCACACAGCACTCAATACTCCCCATTACCCTTTTCCAAGAGCAGAGAGGAAACTTTTTACTCCAACGGGTTGAAAATTAAAATGGCTCACATTACCTCCACACTCTTTGATGTAGGAGTGTGAACACTTCTAAAAGGTGTGAACAATTAGTCGAGCTCAGGGAAAAGTCTGTGAACAGTGAATATTTCTTTGGCAAAAATGCAGCATTTTTGAACTACCTACTTTAATTGTTTGTTGAAAATGGTCTGTGTTTAAAAGTAGGAATTCCTAAAAGATTTAAACTTTTTTGGAGTGACTTCATAAGACAGCCGTTAAAGAAAAATTGTGATGCAGATAAAATAGTTTAGATATTAAAAACAATCACTTTCAAAGGGCGAAAATAACAACAGAAATGGCGAAATGTGGGTGTACTAATGGGTACACATCTGCCTAATTCTTGTGGGATTACTGGCGTGATGTTATGTACTTTAAAATAGATTGATTGAAATTAGTTTTTCAGTAGCCTAAATCTATCGAATACATTTTTGATTTTCCCTCATCGTTGTCGCTGTTAGAATGATATAATTAATTGTCTAAACCCTCAGATAAACACGCTGACTGTGCCGTGATCATTATTTACCTATTTGCAAACTGGGTGCTAATAATCATTGAATATAAATTCTTATTACGAACTCACTGAACTGATTGTTTTCAGTTCAGTGAATTCATGTACCATTCATTTATAAATGGATATTTATGCCTGCCCACAAGTTTTTCTGCTGTTGTATAGACCAGTTAATGGGCATACTCATAAATGTATCCCTTGATGCCGAATGTGCCGCTTGTACCACTTTTCTAAACTAATTTAAAAGAGATCGTTCTGTGTCAGTATGTATACACAAAACACTAACAAAATAGTACTGATTTATGGTGTAAGCAGAAGTTGCACTATACGATTCTACGGATGGATAAAGTGGTGTAACCTTTGAACTTTGACTTTTCAACTTATTGTCACTTAGATATTAATATACGTATACAAAGCAAGAACTTCCTACAGATACCAGAACTTATTCCTTACATTATAACTTAGTTCAAAGCAACCGACCTTTTAACTGATTACAACTCTGAACACGCGAATTGGGCTAAACCACTTAGATGTACTATACCTAGAATTATTTTTGGGACCATACGAAGGCAGCCATTTGCAAAACAGCGTAGGAGGCAAAGTAACAAAAAAGTAAGCAAACAAAATGTTTTGTTAGTTTACCCTTCGTTGTACTCTATTAGGTAAATTAATCTACATCATAATAATATTAGTTTATCTTATGATCATTATTAGGGTTCCGAGTCCGTAGTTCAGATTTGCAATTATAAGCTTCATTAACCCTATTAAGAGCCTACAGTTTGTGTTTGCTGTCGAGTTGGCTTAGACTTGATTTAAGTCTTAAGTTTTCTCCGCAGTTTCGCCAATGTGGAGGTCAAAAATTGGAGCTTAATCGTCATCGGCCTTTTCCCAACTATGTTGGGGTAGCTTTCCAGTCTAACCAGATCCAGCTAAATACCAGTATTTTACATGAAGCGACTGCCTATCTGACACTCAACAACCCAGTTAGTATTGGGTAATACGATACCCCTTGGTAACTGGGCTACTGAGTAACGACTGTCAAAGATCTACGATGTGAAATTACTTATGACCAATGACCGATGTTAAATAACCACTCTAGAATCAATAAGGTAACTCCAAATCGAGTAGAACAAATCATTATTATTATACGCTAAGCAAGTAAGCAATCCTAGCGGCTATATGACCGTATCTCACAAACAAACTGGTTCGCATCAATACACAGATTACCATCACAACGTCCATTAATATCAAAACTTCAGAGCAAAAATAACAATTTATAAAACTCAATTTTTAAATCGCGTATTTTGATATTTTTCGAGGTGTTATTAATCTGGTAACACAACACCTTTTTTAGGCAAAAAATTGGTTAAAAATTGTTTAAAGCCAAGTTAGGCGCTTTTCACACGCGTGGTTTTCGCATAACCTGTTCCGTCATAATTTTGTATCAGGGCACGATTTATATATATAAGCTGTCATATCATACCGTAACCACGTCGCAATGTAGTCGTGCCTAACTGCACACTGACGAATTTCCGCCATGCGGTCGCATATTTGGTGGTTCATTACGTAGTACAATCAATTGGAAAGGAATTGCTTATCAAATTGACACAGTACACCAATTATCCGTTTTATAGACGTTCCATGGAGCTGTCACAGAATGACAGTTGTGATTTGCAAAAATAAATTCAGGTTGGTAGTCAATTTAATTCGCTAAATAATAAATCCAGGGATGTATTAACAGTGTTCCCGGATGCCAACCGCACGTCTATCTTAGTCAACGTCGCGTCGTAGCAGTAAAGGAGGTTTCCGTAGTAATGTACTTAACACCGTGCGGTTTAACTGTACGAACTTCACGGCATTCTCGTGTCACTGACAGAAAACCGTGCATGTGAAAAGGGCCTTAAGATTGTGTCGTGCTATCCTTATTTGCGAACGTGACAAGAATTCAAATAACCTAAATGTTTTCGGATAGTAGGTACGTATTTTGTTTGTATTAGTTATTTTAAATTATTATTATTTCAAATTAGTAATTAATTATTATTGTAGACTAGAATGTATTTGTCATTTTGTAATTAATATTTCTGCTTTAGCAACAATAATTAGTTATTGAAAACATAATTAAGTAATTAATTAATGTTACTTAATTGAATTTTGTTGAAACGATAATTCTGCGAAAAATATATGAATTGTCCAGGTAAAACCACAGCCATTTCCCAACTGTTATTCAACATTTTCAGAATTCGCAACGTTAAAAAGTTTCGTGGAAATGGAGTTATGAGAATAAATTGAAATCAGATCTATGTCCCGATGTATTGATCGGCGCATACGTGCTGGGAATATCTAGGTACCGTTTGTGATACATCTGGCTACGGTAGTATCTGTTTCATGGATATTTATTTGGAAATGAATAATTTGGACACCTGCTTGGAAATTGGATGTTTGTTTTTTACTTTTGATATTGTAGATTAGGTAGGTTTGGTTGTTATCGGGTTTATCCCTTTTCCACTAACGTTAAAATACACCTAACTAAATGCCTTAATAAAAGCTCACTGTAGTTATAGCACATAATCTTTCTTTACTTAGGTACCAGTAGCGAAGGGTCAATATTTGTAAGAGGTAACCCGGAGTACATAATCTTTAATGTGATTATAATATTTGTCTATAGAATACTGACTGTGCCATTTCTCAAAGGGAAGCCGGTAGGAATCGAGTTATGTGGAACCTTCGCCACTGCTACTTACTTATCTTTACTAGCGGAATATCTATAACTGCATCCTAAATATCTTTTATCATCAATTCTTTGATACGATGAAGACGAAAAATAATAATAATAACTTAATTATCTAAGCCAATGAACTGAACCTAACAAGTACAGCGAAAACTTTTTTCAAGAAAATCATAATTTCTGAATACTTTTTACTTTCAAAGAAAAATACTACTTAACTGTAGCCAAGAAAATAGAACTCCATTGCTTTTCCGTTCCGAGACTTAACAATTTTACATATTCAAAACCATTTCTTAAATAAAACAAAAAGCCACGTTTTATATTCTATGAAAAAATTCTAGAATATTATTATTTTACTAGGAAAACATGAATAACTGACATGTACACGTAGGAAACACAGCGGAGGACTCGCGAATTTTTTACAAATTACATCGCAAGACAAACGTATCTTTGTAATGAATTTGAGGAACAGTCCTAGAAAGAATTCATTTTTCCTACATTTTGTAGAGTATCTTGTTTGCAGAATAAATTGTTTGTTCTTGACATATTCACGAAGGCAGTATACAGGGTGTAACAGAAAGGGTATAGTCATATGAAAGGAAATGCTGCAGACCATCAAACTGAACAACTTTCTCCTTGGGTCCAATATCGTAAATGCGAAAAAAATTTCAGCTGTCCCATACAAAATTTCAATACCTACTCGACCCAAATGTATGAGACAGCTGAAAATATCTACACATGGCAGACAAAGAACAGCCTAAACTCGTGGGTCTAAAAGCATTTTGCAAAAGAGTTTCTTATATAACGGTTGAAACAGAACATTCATCCTCTAAAGAGGATAAAACACTATTGACAACATAACATCACTCCTGAAATCCCAGAAGATCGGGCAGAGGTGTACATACTAGCACACCCATATTTCTCCAGTTATGTTTAAGTCCCATGTAATAGGGGGCAAGCCTATTGTCATCATGTATTGTATTGAAATCACTGAATCGATTTTAATGAAACTTCACACGCATAAGCAGGATTCATTGGTCTAAAAAGTTATCCGAGAACAAGTTTCATTGAAATCGTTTCAGTAACTTCGGACTTTTTTGACTTTTATTTTTTATGAAATGCTGTAAGTCGTAAACGCTCTTTAGACGTTGTTCAATTAAATTGGTACCATTTCAGAGAGGTGTTGTCGAGTGTTGATATCCGATACCGAACAGTTAACAAGGAAGCCATACAATATTCCTATTAATCTGTGGTAATTACCGATTGATTAGTGTTAGTCTGAGACGGTTTTAAAGAACGTTAATTGATTTAACACAGATTTTTTGCAATACAGTTTATTTTTCATCACCACCGCTCTCAAAACGGTGAAGGAAAACATCGTAACGGATCTGGCAATGTTTTAGAACCAAAATTTCAAATATATGTGGCATCCGTGCGTAGTGGATTACAATCCATTTCCTGCCAGAGGAAGCCTGTGCTTCAGTAGTGGGACCTCTATAGACTATTAATGCTTTGGCTATGCCAGCATGCTGAATACCAGTATTATACAAAGAGCGGCAGTCGCTCCTTGTATAATAAATCCTCGCTCTGACCTCTATAACCCAGCTAGTACTGGGTAATACGATACCTCTTGGTAAGACTGGCTGTCAGACTTTCAGGCCACTGACTTGAACTACTTAATACCTGAATCGCGCAACACAAAACTCTGCACACAAACACATTATGGCGATGCTTGTGTCGTAGTCAGTGCGGTCTAATTGCCCTACATTCAACTGCCATTTTCAAGTTTGGAACAGCTTGATTATTTTAAAAATAAATAAAGCTTGGTACCTTTTTTCTCGCCTGCGGTCGTTTTTGTCGAAATAATTTAATGAATAAACAGTTGGTTACAGTGATATAAATCCTGAGATGTGCCCTCGACACATTAAGATCGCGCAAAAAAATTGTTTTCACTGGAAGAGTGAATTCGCACATCCCATATCGAACGATAGATACGGTCTTCGGTATGAGATATCAAGACAATGTTATTCAAATGTAAACGAAACAGAATCGTTCTCATTTTTAGATTTATCGATTATATTGAAGCGAAGTCGCTTGATATATGTGTGAGAACCTCCTAGTAAGATTATAAGATTATTCTATCAACCTGTCGCCTTAAGCCCCTCATGTCAAGAACAAAAGGTGATGACATAAGAGACCTTGGGGTACAAACCCATGACGGTTCTTGTTCGCAGTGAAAGCTGAAATGCTGAACTTTCTGGCTACCACTAAAGAGCACCATTATCACCTGCCTAGGCTTTTCCCAACAATGTTGGCCGGCTTCCAGTCTAACCGGATCTGACCCAACACCCACCCAGTTGTACTGGGTGTTACCCAGTACTAATTGGGTTGTGGAGGTCAGATAGGGAGTACCGGTCGTAAGACTGGTTGTCAGACTTTCGGGCCACTGACTACCTGTAACGACTGTCGAAGATCTTCAAATGACAGCCGGGACCAACGGCTTAATGTGCTTTATGAGGCACGGAGGAAACTCGGTATGTAATGGGTGGTCACCCATGCACAGACCAACCTTGGCTAGTGCGGCTTTATCTGAAGACTGATCCGAGCGGCTGTTATTATTTTGCCACGAGCTGCTCAGTGCATCAAAATCAATCAAATAAAATCATGCGAAACTTCAACTAAAGGTAGAAGTCTCCGAAGTCATCCGCACGTGTGAGAACCACCTAAACATAATTCTATTCATATATCAACCTGTCGCCTTATGCCCCTCATGGCAGGGACAAACAGTGATGACATAAGAGCCACTCCCCAAGGTAGGACAAACAAACTTACTCCACGGCTTCACTAGAGCAAACGCGTTATAAATTCATGACGGTTCTTGTTCGCAGTGAGCTGAAGTGCTGAACTTCAGGCGGCCACTAAAGTGCATCAATAGCAATGTCGCAGGTTAGTTTGAATTAATGACATTTGCTAGGTAATGGATTATTGGAAATAGGAATCATTTCCCTAATGACACCGCCAGCTGATACCGGGATTTTTGTGCAAAAATCCAGCCTAATCAAGGTAAATAGAGATCAACGATGACTAGCATGAACGTACATTGTCTGATATAATAACAGTCGCTCGGGTCGAGCGTTAGGTTAAGCCGCGCTTGCCTAGGTTGATCCGTGGATGGGTGACCATCCATTACATACCGAGTTCCCTCCGTGCCTCGGTCCCGGCTGTCATTTATAGATTTTTGACAGTCGTTACAGGTAGTCAGTGGCTCGAAAATCTGACAACCACTAAGGGGTATCGTATTATCCAGTACTAACTGGGCGATGGAAGTCAGATAGACAGTCACTCCATGTAAAATACAGGTATTCAACTGCATCCGTTTAGACTGGAAGCCGACCCGAAAAAGGCCAGGCAGATAATGTACATTGCCTGATATAAACGTTACTCGCTGGTAAACCTATACATTCGAGCCAGAATAAAGAAGTCATCAATTGACTGTTACGCCCCATTCACGACCTCAACCAATACAACTTGCGACAAGCGAGACGCGCGTTCTTCACTTATTTTCTCCGCATCATTCCATCGCACGGTAAATAGCGTTGCGGTGACTGGAGCATACTATAAACGACTTTCATTTGTTTTGCCTGCATGCCTATCCTGCCCCCGATTTCATAATTACAGTAAGTCTTATCGTAACTTTGTTAATAATTTAGATATAAAAAATTGAAAAATGTTCCTTATAGGACTTGATTTAAGGATCACAGTACTGTAAAAAAAGGCATAACACCAGTAACACGACTTACTGTAATTATGACATCGGGGACAGTATCGCTCGAGCGTGCAACTCGTGGCACAGAGGTAAAGTGCATCAATGTCAATATTGGTTTCGTCGTACCAAGCTTCAAATAAAGCCAGTTTGATACTTAGTTCTCGTCAATCACGAGAGTGAAGTCGTTAGGGTTCTTGCAGATAGGAATAGAATGATAGAAGTTCGAAGAGTAGTGATTGATGATGATTTCGTTTGTGTTTTATTGTTTGTTTTGGTTGAGTAGGTACAACTTAGACTACTATATCGTCTGATATTCGTCGAGTGTTTAAGTGAGACTGATTTATGAGTAACTATCACGGAGAGCCGTATCTGTGGTGATTATTTACTCAAAATTTAAAAACTCCTAGTTTACAGCAAAACGTTTCAGGTCCATCATGAAGTATTATTGACCAAATCAAAAATAGATTTGGGTCTGTAGTCATACATTCGAACTAGATTTTATAGTTAATAAGTGATATTTATTGTTTTTATTTGATTGTGGACATTTTACATTTTATTTGACATGGATAAGTATTGCATTAATTTTAATTTTTATTTTTTATAGATTATTCTGATGTTAAATTTAAATGTAATAGTATTGTGTGGTGTGATTTGACTTTGATTATTTAATAACTAACATTGGTTTTAAGTGTACCTACTAACAAAATTATGGAGCGTTGTGTCTGAAATAAATAAAAATTAAATTATCGGATTCCATTAGAGAGTCCAGTTTGACAACAAAATTACGCCCTTTGAAATAACAATTCATTTTTGCTCTGACCCCAGAAACCGAACACTTTAACCAACCTAATCCAATCTACCTTTATTAAGCCCCTTTTAGCTTCCTACGTATTTTACAAAATGGACTGTCGATTAATTAACGAATCTTTCTATATTTAGAATATAATATTCTACGTATAGAAAGTTTTTAATAAGATGATATTCTATTTTTCGGTAACGAAAATTGAAATTGATGTGTGAACTGCCAAATTCGCAAAGTTCTTTAGGCATTTGGCCACTGTCGGATTTAACGCCGCCATTTTATTTTTTCAATATAATTTCGATAAACTATGTATAACAACAATGACAGCTGAAAAACCGCTAGCGGAGCAAAAACCAAAATGTACAAACTCAACCAACTTATCTGTAGGTACAGATGGCAAAACACAGCACTAAAATAAAACACGAAACACAAAAGGACATTGTTCGACGTCCATAAATCGTTCGCCTAAGAACCAATAGAGACGTGAATTTACTTTCTGTGTTCTAAATAATGCATTAATTCGATTGAAACTAAATTAAATCACAGACACTTTTGAGAATTGTAAAAAAATCCAAAACACTTTCAGTATTTGAGGTTATAATTAGGCCAATGGAAACGTAATAATTGCGAGTGACAAAATGACGAGACTGTCATTCTGTCATTACTATCAAATGTAAAAGTGTCATCTGTCAATTCATCGAATGTCAGTGTCTATGTTGCTCGTTACAAATAGCGCTTTCAATCGTTTTATTCTATTTGTAACTAAAAACCTTAATCAATTCAAAAAAATAATGGCTCCCGCACCGGGGAATAAGACAGAAGGAAGTGAATTACTTTTTAAAAGTTTTTCGAAATTATGAAGTGCCCGTTCTATTGTAATAATTGTAATGTAAATTATAAAAAGAACTAGTAATTATTGTAAAGGTTGCATACGTGTTGATGTATTGGCCATTTTTTACAATGTCCCTTTACATATACACAGTTTGTCATATCGATGCAAAATTTCTTGACAAGAACGCCACCTTGAACTGCACACTTTTTTTTTTTTTTTTTTTTTTACCGATGGGAAATCATCAAATGACTTCTCCCGCTCTGGGTGGAGTGGGAGGGAGTGTCAGACTCTTACTGACTAAAACCCATCCATGTTCCTTCATTGCCCTTTGTGTTCCAGGGCCACGGTATCTCTTTCGAACAGTCCCGCAGCCCCGGCAGGCATCGGCCCTTGCGGGCCCCTTCCTGGTTGCTGACATCTCTTTGAGGCGCGCGTGGAACACGAACGCGCCGTCGACACGGCCTGTCGTCATAAGACGGACGGACGGTGAGCTAACCCATTACTCACCGTCCACAGGCCCGCGCCTACGGTGGCCGGGAGCCACCACGTGGCCCCCGACGCCCGGTGCGTCGCCCGCGGCGGCTGGGACGAGAGATTCTCTCCCTCTCACGTCCCGCCACCTCCTTCGCTAGCATGACTGCTTCGCAGAAGGAGGTGACGGCTTCCCATTCCCTCTCGCTCCGGACCATGGCCTGAACCAGGGCCGGGCGCGAGAGGTCGCCGCCGCCTATCGCCGTTACGAGGACATGGCGGAGCTCCGCCCAAGCGGGGCAGACCTCCACGGTGTGCGCCACCCTGTCCTCCGGACGATCCTCGCAATGATAGCACCCGGGCGTTTCCTCCCGCCCGATTAGGTGCAGGAACCTCCCGAAACAACCGTGTCCGGTGAGGACCTGCGTCAGGCGGAAGGTGAGGGCGCCGTGGCGCCTCTCTAGCCACTCCTCAAAGAGGGGACTTATCGCCACTATTGTGGCGTGCCCTTTGAACTGCACACTTAAAGTGGTCATACTATAGAAGATGATCTAATCCTCGACATAAGAAACAATATACTATTCCTGTCATTCTACCTCGTAAGCCTTCCCCTTAAGGTGGGAGGAACAAACATCGTCCAAAGTAAACGCTATAGTCGAGTTCTTGACGCGAGTGTGTGTGATAGCTGCGAAGGAGCCTTTTCTTTACTTGTGCCATTTACTAGCACGTTTCTTTTTATTTTCTGAGAATTCTTGTTTCATCGTACACAATGTTTGTAGTTATAAAATGTTTCCATGAACTTGTGAACATAATAAAAGAAGGAAGACTTAGTGGAACAGTTAATTGATAATTTCAGTTTTGGTGAAATTACTTTATAACCTGTAATATTGCCTGGTTTCGTCGTTTTATAAATGTAAATGGTTGTTTTACCCAAAATTCAGTGGAGCGACGTCAAGAAGGTCTGATGTAATTAGGTATGTTCAGTCTTTCACTGGCACTTCGATCGCGAACACAATTTTGTGAAACGCCCGATCTTCTCTAAGTTAATTTATTATGGAGAACGACAATTATCCGTTACATCATGTGCCTGACCTAAGTTACTTTACTGCTAAATACAGTAACAACATTGAGTGAATGAAAGAAACACACTACACGATGTACTCAATTATAATTAAGTAGCACATTACCAGTAACATTTTATTATCAATTCAGTTTGCTTAATGTACAATATTACAATAATTATGTACTAAAACGTTGAAATAAATAAGGTCTAACAACTGAGCCAAGCCGTTGCCAAAATCCGTAATTCGAATTGATACAAATCAGGCTGTTACTAAATAACTGATGATCACACACAAATAACCATCACCATAACTATCTATGAACATCATTACATCATAACACATAAAGGGTGTAAAAAGACCCTTAACGAAGCCGAAAGGCACTTGTTCTCCCCGTCATTGCGATATTTTTTTTTGTTTTGACCTGGGAACCTTCTAGTTACAGAGATATTGGAGGTCAAAGTTCCAATTTTTTTTTTTAAAACCACTTTTTAAAGTTTTAACTTTACTTTAATTAACTCCATGCCCCGTTTACTATTCAAAGCATCCATCAGCACTAAGTTTTGAGTGCGTAAAATTCAGTTTTAGCGTAAAACGAGATTTTTCACCCCAAAAAAAAAAGTCGTTTCCCAGCAATAATTTTTGCGTAGACTTACAGAATGCGTGAAGGGTCCGTTTACACCATGTATACATGACGCCTATAATCCTCAAAGGGTTAGGCACAGGCGTACCTATATTACACCATATTACCTAACTCTAAATAGAATTTCCTGTTGAAACAACTTACATAAGTGAAATCAAAGCAGTTAATTACCAACAAAATCCAAAACAGTAACAAATCTACCAGTCAGTGAATCAGCTGACCGTTTGGCAGGTCGCCAGCGCCGCGGGTCGATACAGCCGCGACGACCGGTCTAGTCTAGCTTACGTACCGACGACTGGTGTTTCCACCCTACTGGCGACCCCATTCGGTGTTTGTACCCCAGTTGGAGTTTATAGGTAGTTAAATATGTTATTGCTTACGTGGTGTTATCCATTTGTATTAGATACTTTGTTCTTAAAGAAAAGAAAGAAAATAGTTCCTACTACAAGCTTTCACGGTTTAAAAATAAACTTATACTGTCACTTAGGGGATATCTTCCGTGATTGTTCATTATTTTGAGCTTCCGATTTTTTTGTGCGTAGTAAAAGAAAAATAAAGAGGGTAGACAGATTAGTCTGCACCTAACAATTTATTTTCCATCCACCCGCATTCTCCAGTAACAGATACAGTAGGTGAGAGAACAGACGTAACATCCCGCGAACATGGCGCTTGCAACAGCGTCGAAATATCGGGAGCTCAAAATAATGAACAATCACGGAAGATATCCCGTAAGTGACAGTATAAGTTTAGTTCTTATTACATATTGACTCCTAATGGAAAACTTATTCGTTACATCATCTAACTAATCTATTCATTACCTAATCCTAGTAAAATCCGATTAGCGTAGCGGCTAAGCGTTTGACTTTCTGAAGGTAACAGATTAATAGCCTAACGAAAAAATATATTATGATCGTTACCCCCGACATAGAAATTTTTCAAGGGTATTTTTTTTAAAAATCAGCTGTTTCCTACAAAAGTGCAATTTTTTTTTTAATTACCCTTGAATTTTTTTTAATTAAAATTATTTATATGATGAACAGGTAAGGGTTTGTGCGTCGCTGTCCCTTTCACCCTATCACCACCATAACTATTTAAATAGTAATGTTCAAGTGAGAAATTTTTATTTTATTTTCTACCGCCCTGAACCCAATTAGGGTCCGGTGCAGTGTATCTCCTTCTTAGATACTTCTCTCTTAGTCGTCATCTCTGTAACCATGCCATCTTTCATTTAAGTCCAAAACTAAAATATAGACGAGAAAAATACATTTTGGATATGCAAGCATGGACAATAATTTTATTGCCCTGGTTTTCCAAACGTGTTACCATTTCGCATTGCCGCACGAATCGGAAAGTTGATTGAGACATTAGTTACCTGCAGCGAGGCATGAATTGGCATTCAGACAAAGTTTTGGCGCAGCTGTGACCTTTCATATTTTGAATAAAAACGTAACGTGTGAGTTTTTCAATATTAACTTTTTCCCAACATATTTCGACTACTGAAACGGATTACTTCTTTAGTAGCTATATTGAATCTAGTACGTGACTAGTTTCTCTCACATCTAAAGGCCGAAACACACCGGAACCGTACACCTTGACATTGTTATATATGGAACTTTATAGAGCCATGGCACACCGTTCACGTGACGTACACGTGTGCGTAAGCTACATGTCTCTATAAAGTTCCATATATTACAACGTCATCGTAAGTGCACGTCTACGTGTACGGATCCGGTGTGTTTCGGCCTTAAACCGAGTTCAAGAGCCTTACGAACAGTAAGTCATGGGTTCGAACCCAGGCAGGCGCATAACTTTGCGTAATTGATTTCATCACCACTGACCACCATCCACCAACCCGCACAGGGCCCGCGTGGTGGATTATGGCCCATTCCCTCTCATAGAGAGGAGGCCGTGTGTCCCAACAGTGAGAACATTATAGGCTGATTATGCTTATGCTATATGTGAATAGGTAATTAATTTCCTATCACCCTCTTAGATACAACGACACAAAATGACCAGCTTTTACCTACCAGTCAGGCTCTTATGGTTATTAGAAATACACACCTACCCATACGGTATTTCATACCATATCATACTAAAAGTTATCAAGAACGCTTCAGAAACTCATTTCTAAAGAAACCGAAGAAATAACCACTTAACAGCAAAAAATCTTGCAAAACTCTCGCAAATGGAGGTCTTCTGTTAATAAAAAATAAAAAAACAATTTATTTGCCTCAAGTTAATTTGTCTCAGCAGTTGGCTAATGTATTTTGTACGCTGTATTTTCAATTATGAAATAAATAAGATTTTTAGGCGTTTTACGACGTAGATAGTAAGGTAGGTATTTTTCTCAGCGAAGTAATTTTAATAAAGTTTTAGAAATATTTTAATTTATACCTACATTTCGTAATAAATGAGAGCGCCTAAATATTAGTAGGTACGGAATAATTCAGTTATTTACTTTTTTGTTTTGAACAAGTCACAAGCCGACCCTCTCTACGAAACGATTTTTATTTTATTTTAATTTTATTTATTAGAGGACAACAAACAGCTAATATACAATGTGTTTACAAACAACAATAAAAAAGGCTCATATGTAGTTTTAATAATATTGTAGGCCTCTACATTATCCGCATTATTTTGAGTATGAACGGCTACAAGAGTTGGGGAAGACCAAAGAAACGATGTGTGGACCGTGTTAAAGAAGATAATATAGCTAGAAAGGGACTCGTGAGACGACGGCTAACAGAGAAGTATGGAAGAAGACCTGCTGCGCCAACCCCAAATAAATTCATTAGGATAATAATGAAATATGTTTACCAGATAATCAAATGTAGTTTATGTCCCGTCACGTAAAAAGAACGCTGAGCGACAGTGGAGGGGATAGGTTTGCGCACGTTATACAGTCGTATATTACAAAACAATAGCTTAGTACTATAACTGTTTCATTGTAGAATCGTAATAAGTACTTTACTAGCTACTTAGTACTTTGGAAAAGGCTGGAATAAAAAAAATTGAGAAAGTTTATTTGAGCGGTCAGCGTTCATTTTGCTCGTACTTCAAACTATGGGTACATACACATAAATCTTGGTAGGTACCTCTATTGGAACAATTTCGTTATAAACATTCTAACAAAGCGTTTTGAAACATCTACCAAACTATTTGTAACCTTATGTCAGTTATTCAAACAATCTTAAAGCCCATAACGACATCACAGCATATTTAAATGAATATCGTCCACCATTTTGGCTTAAACGCGGCCCGTTTATGGTCGAGAATTACCTCTTAAACTAGCCGAGGAGCCCAAACAGGCTGTGAACATAGTTTTAGTTAAGAGACTAACTTGGGGTGGTGAAATTATTAGTAGTTTCAAGTTAGTCCTTTATAATGTTATCCGTCTGTTGGGAATTTCTCTTGGGTAGGTTGGCCATGGGAAAGTGCTCGTTATGGATTTTTTTGTCATTTTTTTTTGAAGTCTTTATTAGGGAATTGTAAAAAGATTGTGTTGCGCCTGTTGCTTGTATCGGCGACCGCGTGTGTGTCGATAGATGGGCTTTTCTTTGCTGTGTAATCTTTATGGATATTTTATACACAGTGCAAATATGTGCCAATAAGAAAGAAGTAAGAAAGATAATACGTTTATTTGGCAGATGCCACAAGTGCACACTCACCACAGGTGGTACAAGTGAGTATATTATAAATAAAAAACACAAAATCTTAATCTAAATAAGAAATATAACATTTTGCCTCACGGCTGCACCCAATAGGCGCAGTTCAGCAAAATGCCGGGCAACTAGTGCCTGATGCTGGTTTTTAACTAGACGTTGTCTACTGATTTCTGAACCCTTAGTTCACTGTACCTTGTTCCTTGTTGAATTTACATTCCTAAAAAAACATTTTGTAAGAATGTAAGTTCAGCAAAGATCAATAAAGGATCAATAAAGGACAGAATACACCTCTTATAAATGGTGTAACAAGACCCTTAACGAAGCCGAAAGGTACTTGTTCTCCCCGTCATAGCGATCATTTTTTTGTTCTTGGCCATTTGGAACCTTCTAGTTACGGAGATATTCGGGATCAAAGTTCCATTTTTTTTTCAAGTTTTTTTTTTAAATACATGTTTTTAATGTAAGATTTTTACTTTAAACACCTCCACGACCCCCGTACTATTCAATCCATCCATCAGCACAATGCAGCAATGGTCTGAGTGCGTTACATTGAGTCCCACCGTAAATCTTGATTTTTCATCCCAAAAGATAACTCGTTTCCCAGCAATAATTTTTGCGTAAAGTTACTTAGTTTGATGTACATAATGCTTGGTTGACGGCTTCTGAACTAAAAAAACTGAACTATCTAACACATTTTACATTATGTGTACTTACAGTAACTGTACCAGGATGACATAATATCCATACAAGGTAAATAAAACGAGGCTACTGCAAAAATAGAAAGAGTCCATTATCATAATCACGGCCAACCTTCAATTTACTTAACCATTTCATACACCTGACGCTGTCATGGCGGCCAATCTTTCTGTCCCTTCCTTTGTATTAGAGTGACCTTTATACTCGTAGCCATAAGGTTTACTTTCGAAGAAAAAAACATGTGAAAGGACTGTACGGTCAATGCATTAGGGTCGGGCGACACGTGTGCCAGTGAAGACTTAAAACTATGCATGCCTTAGCAACCAGGGCTGAGGTGTAATGATGCGTGAAAGTGAGAAACGTCTTTTATAGCTTGTGATAATTTTCTTGGAAATTACTGTAAAATGTTGGTGCTGCAAATACTGCATGATGGGACGTAGGTATCCAAGTAATATTTGAGAGTTATTTTATTCTTGGAAACGGTTTAAAAATGGCTGATTTGATTTAGCGCGAATGACAGGCTTTTTTGACCTTTACTGCCCTATCTCAAAGAGCCAACCTGTATTATATGTGGCAAATATAAATAATGAAACCTACTGTTCTCTATCAGTTATCGTAAACATTAAATTTAATAATAAATGAAAACAGACTCAATGTTTTTAGTTTCGTTAAAAAAAAAACCTAATTTAATCAAAATCAAAATTACATGAAAGTCAAAGTTCCGAAAACAGCCAGTCATTCGCATAAAATAAAATCAGTAATTTCAAACCGTTACCAAGATTAGGTAACAAGTTTCACAAGAAAATATTATTCTCAAAAATTACTTGGGTGCCTACGTCTCCGGAATATTTTAAGCGCAATTCAATTGAAAAGGTTTTCTCATTATACCAGCTTCACGCACGAGCGATTTTGAAACGTAAAATAGTCGTTTCGAGTACAGTTTGTAATACTGATTGACAATGTTTTGTTCTCAGATAGACAGCTTACATGTACGCACGGCAACCATGGTACGGGAAATCTATACATAGCGAGGTCATGTTATACTGGAATAGTATAGCTTGATGTGTCGCAGCGTGTACAATTCCGAAGGCAGATTGCAAACCGCAATGACAGACCTTAGGGACACTATAGCTTTCTATATAACTAATTGAAAAAAAAATCTTTCGTTTATGGCGACATTGCCACCTGTGCAGCTGCGGTCGAGTTCCACCCGCAGACGGCATGCTATTAGTGCAGCACTAACTGTCACTAAGGCTACGAACGAACTGATAGAAGGCTTGCTTAGTGCCTAGAGCCTAGCGTGTCGCCTTGAGAATAGCGGAGTGAAATTAACGTTCTAAAATTTTCGCATTCGACCGCACTGCGCGCTACTTCGATACACGCTAGGCGACTAGGGAAGGCGCCAAATGCAGTGCTGCCGGCAGCAAAGATTCTAGAACGTTCGTTCGACTCCACTATGCAAGCTATCAGCACACCACCAACACCAGATGTCCTATCGTTGTTACCTAACAGAACGATAAGACGCGTTTTTTTGTTCGCCAAATGCCTATCGTGAAACTGAAGTAGAAAAATACCGTCACTGTCGCATCATGTTGCATGTTGTTGTGTCGCATTGTCGCTTGCGGTTACTGTTTACGGTTTGTTCGCCTTCGAAATTGTACAACTTTGAACTTTGTCTTTTCAGAGTGAAGACAGACTTTTGAACAGACGTCAACCGTTGTCAATTCCCTCTCAATTGTGTTCACAACTAGTCATTGGAACAAAGTTGCGACTCAAAATCGTTTAATTGGTAATTGAATCATTCTTGTAGATTGAAGGAATTTAACTTTATTACAAGGGGCTGATAAACTCGTTTGACCCTTTGCTATAGGTTTGATAATTAGATAACACACTTAACTATAAGATTTGAAAAGGTCGTATGTGTTGTAGGAAATTAAGAAGTAAGAACACCCTATCTGGCACATTGTGTATGAGGGAAAGATCTGATATTCATCATGGCATCTTAGAGGCAATTAAGCTTTTCCATCGCCATCAAATGGAGAACAAAATATAAACTAAAAGTTTGTATGTCGTGGTGTTAATGCAGTGACTACTTTGCTAAAAGGTTTTATATCGCCATCTGAGTTTTAACTTAGCAAAGTGTTTTCCTGCACACGTTCCTGGAAAATATCATAAGTGCGTAGACTGTTAAAACTAAAAGAAAAATAACTAGCACAAAAATTCAATGTCACGCCAAAAATGAATGAAATCTGTTCCAAAGTACCTAAATATTTTACGAAAAAAAAACCTATTGCGGTGCTGAAGAAAATGTTACATTTCTAACAAAGACATAACCAGGAGGCTTCATTTTTTCATAATAAAAATTCGCTCAACGTTCGATAAAATTAGACCCTCTACATCTGCGTAACTGTGTGGAAACCATTCACGTTCCATCGTAGGCGATAGAAATTCATGCTACGTACAAAGTGCTACGACGCTACGCCGTAGCAGCTACGAGCTACGATGCTACGCCCTTTACTTGTAAAGAAAATAGGTCAAGGGTGACTGCTGAATAGAATGTGGGTTCTGTATTTGTTGTGAGGAAATTAAATTAAACTTGTTTGTTAGATTAGATTGGTTCTGACATTGTTTGGAAACAGGTTGGATCTGATGTGACAAGGGCAGATCTCCCCAGTCAATTAACAGATTATTAAATGAATATAATTTCACAATATTGTTAAAAGGAATTATGTTTGGTTTCTGTTTAAAACATTTTCTTCTTCTGTACTTAAATCCTTTCAGAACAATAACTCACAACAATAATACTTTAACAAATAATTTTAAATATAAAGTAAACTGTGTTTTAAAATAGGTTATGAAGCATAAAAATGCTAATATTTCGCCTCGAGATATAATTTTGAATGGCATTTTTATCGTGGCGTCGTTTCAGTTATTGCTCAGAGCTATATTGCTCAGGTTGTAGACATGAATAAATATATACGTTTGACTGAAACCTGTGGAATATTCCTTTTTTTGATTATGCTCAGTTCTATCTGGCTTTTATTGACGAATGCGATTTGAAACAAGGTTTAAGGTCGAATTCCACCAATTAAATCTCCATCTGCACATCTAACCCGCGCTCAAGAACTGTCAGTAGCGTAATAGCTTAATTTTTGCTTGTTACTCCTTAATTTAATTGATTGTCATATTTTTTTTCTTTTTTTTGCTTTGTGCCTTTGACATTAATTGACTGGATCTGACATTTACGACAACCAGTCTTACCAAGGTATCGTATTACCCAGTACTAACTGGGTTGTGGAGGTCAGATAGGCAGTCGTTTCATGTAAAATATTGGTATTCAGCTGCATCCGGTTAGACTGGCAGCCGACCCCAACATATTGGGAAAAGGCTAGGCAGATGATGATGATCTGACATGTATTACTGACAGTTAACAACACCAACAACAAAAATAACTTCATGCATCGTTATAACATAAATGTATAGTCTCCACATGAATGATGTTACCAAGATTTTGTAACAATATTTTGATTGAAACGAGTGTCCATGGAGTTTCTTGCCAATTCTTCTCCATAGAGACCTAAGGCCTTGGCATGGGCAACTACAGTACTTTCACAAGTTATTATGCCTTGTGTCTGTAACTGTAGCTTCGCTTTCTTTGTTTTTCTGACATTCAAAAGTGCTTGTAATGGTCTAATTGAAATAAATGCTTTGAGTTTGAACTCCAAATTGAGTACAGCATGTGGTGAAGCGGGTCTTTGACTTTGAACAAACGAATTTGAAGAAATACTTATTTCTTAAGGTTCTTTAGAAGTCACTTTCTGACGCAAACGTACTTAATAAGTTGGCGAAGTGGCGCCATTAACAAAAGTGGTCGTAAGTTTTTTATTTGGCTTTACACAGAGTAGGTACTCTCACCAATCACACACATGTTCTTTGACAGTCGTTACAGGTAGTCAGTGGCCCGAAAGTCTGGCAACCAGTCTTACCAAGGGGTATCTTATTACCCAGTACTAACTGGTTGGTCAGAGAGGCAGACGTTTCATGTAAAATACTGGTATTCAGCTGTATTCGGTTTGACTGGAAGCCGACGCCAACAAAGTCGGAAAAAGGCTAGGCTGATGATGATAAGGCACTCTTACCAATCACACCAGAAATGTAAACGCAAAAATACTCTTTCAAACTACGTTTTTAAACAAGAATTTTTAAATACACTTTCCCAGTATATAAATGAGACAGCCATATAAACGACTACATTCAAAATAACGACTACACTTCACTGCTAAATTAAATTCCTACCCTCACCCTTTGGCATAATCAAGAAAAAAGGAAGGGTAGACCAGTAATACTTATGCAAACTCAACCAACAAACAAAAGAATAAAAGGTTTTCTTCAACAGAAGAGGCAATCAATCACTTGAAAGAAACTACCTTCTATAATATTACTTTTGGTAAAGTTTGGGGAAATTCCACAAAGGAAATGGAGCAAAATTTTGTGATTATTCCTGAGTTATAGGTGTTTCCCAACTTCTTACTACTAAGTCAGGTAATATCTTCAAATTAAAGTAGGTAACATTAAAATTAATGAGCGATTTCAACTGTTACAAAATCTTGCTCGGCTACTGGTCAGTGCCCGTGAATTAAACATCGCCTAGCCTTTTCCCAACTATGTTAGGTTCGGCTTCCAGTCTAACCGGATGCAGCTGAATACATGGAGCGACTGCCTGTCTGACCTCCACAACCCAGTTAGTACTAGGTAATACGATACCCCTTGGCAAAACTGGTTGTCAGACTTTATATTTTTTTGGGAAACTGGCTACCTGTAACGACTGTCAACGATCTACATATGACAGCCGGGACCCACGGGTTAAGGTGTTTTCCGAGGCACGGAAGAAACTCGGTATGTAATGGGAGGTCACCCATCCACAGACCAACCTAGGCAAGCACGGCTTAACCTTAAGATCGATACGAGCGGATGTTATTATTTAGCCACGAGCTCCTACAGCACGAGCTCTTACATCTTTGACGAGTAAGTATCAAATTATCTTATTGTAAAACACAGTGCGTTTAAGTGAAATTCAAAAGGTGAAACGCTGCAAACGGCAGTGGCAAATCCGCGCAATTGCAATGACAGACTAACACAACTTGATTCTATGAAAATCTATGGATTTGGCAGCAGGAGATAACTTCGGGCTTCTATGAAAGCATTTTACTTTCAGAATAAATTGTACCTTTAAGTTGTTTAGAATAAAACTGCGTAAGATTTGTTTAAGAAAACTTATGTTTAGTGTAAAGAATATTATAGAAAGGAGCATAACGTGCGCCATGACATAGTTCAAAGTTTTAAGTAAAAAAGGGGACGGAAAATGTTACCAGCTCTGGAATTTAGTGATGTGACCTTAAAAATAAAATAAATATTTTACGGTTAAAGTCACGTCACCAAATTAGTAACCATAGGCAAATATATGGTCATAGATTGAAAAAAGTTGTTTTTGAGAAAATTGCCAAGAGTAACCAACGATACCCTATTATTACGTCCGCCCGCCTGTCCGTCTATCTTTCAGCGAACTGTATCTCATAATCCGTAATAGGTATAAACTTGAAATTTTCACAGAATTTTTAATTCTGTTGGCGATATAACAAATAATAAACACATTAAAGGGGGCTCCCCTACCACGACGGTTCGGAACCCTTCATGCGCGAGTCCGAGTCGCACTTGGCCGGTTTTTCTAAATCACAACCCTAATTACACGTGGACAGAGTTTCTAAAATTAATGTATCTCTGATTGTACTAAGTAATCCAACCTAGTTCGAAAAACATTAGTTTTTTCAAGTATTTTCAACTTAACTTTAACGGATTAAATCTATAGAGAAACTCAGATGAAGAGATTTACGGAGAAGAATGGAGAAGTGCAAATAACACGAACGTTTGAAGACGAGTTTATTTACTCGTCTGTGTGCATTGCAAATTGATTTTTTGAACTCAATACTGCCTTGTGTTACTCTGGAAAATACTAATCATGAGAATGCTTGAACCGTGTATATTGTTATCAGCATTTTGTTTAACTAATACTTTTTTTGAATATAGGAATGAGAAAGGTTTATTTTTATTTTTGAACTGTATATGATCTTTTTACTCTTAGCTCTTAGCTTGCACTTCATTACACATCGTTCTCACATATGTATAGTATCCACATGAATGATGTAACCAAGATTTTGTAACAATATTTTGATTGAAAAGAGTGTCCATGGAGTTTCTTGCCCATTCTTCTCCATAGAGATCTACGCCTTGGAATGGGCAACTACTGTACTTTCATAAGTTATAATGCCTTGTGTCTGTGACTGTAGCTTGGCTCTTTGTTTTTTTGTGACATTCAAATGTGCCTGTAATGGTCTAATTGAAATAAATGCTTTGAGTTTCAGTTTGAGTTTGAGTTTAGTGGAGGCCTGAATCCAACAAAAGACGTATTTCGGCTGAAATGATGATAATAGGAAGGCAAACTTCTCAAATTGTCACAATAGTCCAAATTTTATATAAGAAAATAGCAGCATAAGTTCCGAATTTGGCCACACGCCAAAAGATACAACTAAGTTTATATAAACTGATAGACTATACCTGACTATAATTATTTCGGCTCACTGCAGTACCTACAAAAACCAAGGGGTATCGTATTACCCAGTACTAACTGGATTGAAAAGATCATATAGGCAGTCCCTCCATGTAAAATACTGGTATTCAGCTGCATCCGGTTAGACTGGAAGCCGACCCCAACATAGTTGGGAAAAGGCTAGGCAGATGTTGATGACTACAGTACCTACGTAAACATTTCCAAGAATTTATCGTAACAACTTTCGCCTATGAATACTTTCGTGTATTCAAATCGCTAGTCTCAATTATTCATAACTCATTCCCTTCTAAAGAAGTGACAGTACGCTCTCTTAAACGAGCCTTAAATATTGAACAAATTTAAAAGTCGGATAAAAATCCGCTTCGAAAGCAAAAATGTTGCGGAAAGTTTCCCAAATCTTGAGAATAAATTAAATACCTGTCATCTTTCACACAAAATGGCAAAATCAGCACAAATTAAAGTTGTTTTTCGTGTCTGTGTGACCGCGTGTTTCTTCTAAACTGCGCATCTGATATTCATACGGTTTTATACCATCATTCAGATAATTTATACATAAAGGATCAACTGTTTAATACATTAATATTAAACTTACAAATAAAAAAGAAAACCTGATGTTTTGACATGTCATAAAATCCGTGCAAAGCAGAGACGGGTCACTAATCCATTTACTAAATCTGTCTAGTCTACGTATTTTACCGAAATAAGCAACACTTCTACATAATAACAACTCCCCTTAATAACTACTGGAAACAGGCCAAAACCCACACCACACCAAACACGGCCTGAAACGCAAAATAATGTACCTATAAAACCTAACTTGGGGCGTATATCCATACATTTAGAAATGGTGATGTCTTAGCACGACACCCCCGGATTTTCCACGGAATATTTCCAGAAGTGATTCATGCAAGCCTCATCAATTTTATGAGACTTATGCCATAAGTGGTAAAGTGGTTTAAGTGGACATAAAATTGGGAAATAGAGGAGGATTTCTTGAAAATTTTCCCTAAGTTTGTTTCACTAGTTTTGCTTTAAACATGAAATATGAAGTCCCAGGGGTCTTTTCATAAGGGAGTGTTCTCATATTTGAGCAGCATTAAATATTATTTTGGAGCAAAGGTAAAAGTCGGGAAGCTGTTCTACGCTTGAACTATTTTGGCACTATTTGTTGTTTCTAACCTACCTGTGTTGTTTTTTTATTCTGTGTTGCACAAAATAGGTAGTTTATGTATCTATCTACCGAAAATCCGACACAAAGTTTATTTGATTTGATGCTGGGAGTATCTATAACAGAACCAAGATCATCATCTGCCTAGCCTTTTCCCAACTCTATTGGGGTCGGCTTCCAGTCTTACCTGATGCAGCTGAATACCAGCATTTTACATGGAGCGACTGCCTATCTGACCTCCACAACCCAGTTAGTACTGGGTAATACGATACCCCTTGGTAAGACTGGTTGTCAGACTTTTTGCGCCACTAACTACCTAACGACTGTCAAAGATCTACAAATGACACCCGGGGCCAACGGCTTAACGTGCTTTCCGAGGCACGGAGGAAACTCGGTATGTAATGGGCGGTCACCCATCCACAGACCAACCTAAGCAAGCACTGCTTAACCTAAAGATCGACCCGAGCGGCTGTTATTATTTAGCCACGAGCTCCTCTCTATAACTGAACCAAGATATGTTTTAAAAATATGAAATACTTGTCATCATACATAACATAACATCACGCCTATAATCCGGGAAGGTTTAGGCAGAGGTGTACCTAATACTTGTCATCAAAAACCCTATAATACCTACAACCAAAAAGGTAAAGGTCAATTTAATAAACCGAATTTTATTTCAGTAAAAACTTATACGAACCTGTCACGTTACTAAAGTAAAACGTTCATAGAAATAAACCCTTTACGTAACGTTGCCATATGACAAAAAAGTTCAACAAAAAAATATAAAAACGAATATTTCGCCTCCAGTCACGAACAGAATTCAGGATTAAAAAAATAAAATGGCGGTCCAGATCATAATGGAAGGCTGCTATTGTCTCTCTCGGGATGATATTTGTCACAGGCGAACCGAGATAAATGCAGCGAGACGGAATAAATGATGCTGTTTCTTTTTGCGATCATTACTGCGGGTGTATTATCTGGTTGTCTGTATTTGTGGAGAGACAAACAGGAGATAAATGAGATTGACGCTGTTAAAGTCCTCGCGAAGTTATCAATTTAAATGGAATATTCTGAAGTTGATCACGTATGGTTATTTAAAAGCAAATAATCTGTGGGTTATTGTTCGGACTTTGTGGACGCTTAATGTGCCTTTGATGGGACAACGCGGAGGACTCGTTAAAGCGGTCGGTCTATATCTGTAAAATGTTTCGATGTTTTGATAAATTAATCAATATTGAAATTACCACATGACATTACATAACATCACCCCTGTAATTCTCGAAGGGTTAGGCAGAGGTGTACCTTATCGTACACTCATATTTGGCCAGAATGTTTAAGCCGTATGTAATAAGGGGACGTGCTTATTGCCATCAACCGGGCACAAATCCAGACTCCGTGAGACACCCAGATATGAGACCTAGCTAGATTGATTTTACGCCCCCGTAATCCCCTATGTTGCAACTTTCATCGAAAACATTAGAGCCATTTTCGAGAACGTGATTATAGATATACCTCATTTAATTGTATAGGACTCATAAACACAATTTTAGTAAAAGATATTTTTAAAATTAGATAATGATTAATGAACCATGACAGCGCAATATTTGACATGTTTTTGCGACGTTGCCGACTTTCAGGATGCAAAGCCTTAAGGTCACAGCACACATATATCAACTCGAAAAGGAATCATCACCGTATCAACTCGAGCCATTCGGTATTCTTTGTATGAAACTCTCTACTGCAACGCACACTAATCAGGATCGCAACGTAATCGCCTCGCCTCAGGCAAAGCTTACGATACGGTGACGACTTTCGAGTTGATATGTGTGCTATTTCTTTTAACAAACAAAATAACATTTTCCAAAGTACTAAGTAGCTAGTAAAGTACCTATTACGATTCTACAATGAATCAATTATACTTATATTTAAAATAATAGCTTATTACTTTAGGACGCGACTGTATAATGTGCGCAAATATATCCCTCCCTGTCGCTCAGCGTTCTTTTTACATGACGGGACTTATACCGTGTACAAGGCGATAAAATTGTCACCTACGTAGACTGATTTTTAATAGCTAAACCAACTCATACAATCCAGTTATCCTAATTAAATCTCTGAGTAATCTGATGTCGAATATCATCAGTTGTGATTGGCAAGCCGAAATAATTAAATGATTCCCAGAAAATTCGAATTTCCGGGCATGAAAAGGCAACAGGGGATTTCAAATTAAGGGGTTCTACGAACCGGGTGTTAAAATGTTCGAGGTAGAGATTTCAAATCGTTAGGGTAGCATCGATAACAATAATTTGACTGTATCCAATCACGAATTGTTTTCGATGCCGCCCTACCAGTGGCGAAGGTTCCATACATCTCGATTCCTACCGGCTTCCCATTGAAAAACGGCACAGTCAGTATTCTATAGACAAATAATATAATCACATTAAAGATATGTACTCCGGCTTATCTCTTACAAAAATTGACCCTTCGCTACTGCGCCCTACGCTATTTTTATTCGACTGTAGGTCAATTGAACCACCCTTATCTTACCCGACTATAGCGGAGCTCAAAAGGAGGCTAATGTTTTCAAGTGTATGATGTAACAGAAATACTTTTCTCCATATTGTTTGGAATCAACTAATGCGAAAGAACAATAAAAGAGATTATGGCCCTAACCTACTTAGCTTCGAATGGTAATGACGCACTCAATACAAACGGCGATAGACGATTTTTATTGGCGAGATTACTACATCTGCCAACTTCGCCTAAGGATAAATTTACTTTGTACCGTAGCGGCTCATTTCACGTGTCATTCGTTTACGTAGTAATTACTCGTTTCACTATTCGTTTTAAAAACTACTCCGAAAAGAGAAAATCCGAAACACATAATTTTATGAAACCTACGCATGAAGAACTCAAGTTTTGTATCGGGTTCATGATTTGGCAAAAAAGCAGGCAAGTTTTTACTGAAATAGATTCTAATGCTCAACTTGAGAACCTCCGAAAATAGTCATATCGTATTTCATTCCGTGCAAAAAATGCATCCATTTTATTATTGCCCCGAGCAAAATTAACTGAGGTACTATCCAGCGAATACTGTCCATGAACATAGTAGCAAAAATATTCGATGTAGTTTGTCATCCCCACAGAGGGGAATATTGCAGTGCAAAGCCGCCGAGACCGTTTTCTTTGCACTTGAAATATCAGAGCGGAGCTTATATCAATATTGCGTCACGAGCTTCTACAAAATTGGTGTCAAAAAAGGGTAATATGTACCTAGGTATTCGAGCATCAAACGAAATACGGAGAATGCTTCTAGTACACGCACGGTTGGCGCAGTGGCTGAGCGATTGACTGCTGCGTTGCATGTCGCGGGTTCGATCCCCGCACGGATCAAATATTTGTATGACCTACAGATAGTTGTTCCGGGTCTGGCTGTTTGTGTATGTGAGTTTAAATGTTTGTAAACGCACCCACGATACAGGAGAAATTCCTAGTGTGGGGCAACGTTTTTAAAAAAAAAAAAAAAAAATCTACTGCAACTGTTGAAGAAAACAGCGCTGATACTACCTTAAAAACGAACTGAGTTGGCTAACATGCGGTGAAATAGAGCAATCAAACATCCAGTATCACAAAAATTAGATAAGAGTAGTCTACCCTCTCACGTTGCAAATAGTGATTACAAACAGGCTCTTCTGCTTGAGATTTGTTATTTAGAGTGCATTTATGTTGCCACTTACTTTCAGAGTTTTATCCACGCAAATTAAAGCACTTACCTTGACTCGATGAAGAATGGATAAACTTGCACCAGTAATCACATTCTCTCGCTCGTCTCCGCGCACTAGAGCTACTACAAAAGCTTTTAACTGCATGTTGACGCCGCGTAATCTAATCTTTTCCTCGTCTATCGGTATCAGAAAATGGATAACATTATACAGGCAATATGAAGTGTTTATTGGCGATTATTTTGGTAATGATAAAGGTATCCCACAATGTGGAACGTCCTGTCGAAGGCCACAGGATAGAAAAGCACAGAATTGGTCGATGTTGCGAGCCTTTAGGGAGGCCTGTGTCCAGCTCGTGAATACAGGGTTACTTTTATCTAAAACTAGCTGTGCCCCGCGGTTTCACCCGCCGCTTCCGACTTGTTTTATTTTTGCCCGGCTCCTATTAGTCATAGCGTGATGTTATATAGCATATAGCCTTCCTCGATAATTGGACTATCCAGCACTAAAATAATTTTCAATTCGAACCAGTGGTTCCTGAGATTAGCGCGTTCAAACAAACAAACAAACAAACTCTTCAGCTTTATAATATTAGTATAGATTTGGTTAAAAAATTATAATATGACAGTTTCTCCTTTGTAACCTTTAATGAGCTTTTTGCAAACTACAATATTGCAAGTTAAATCAATGAGTGGCTCTGGCTAATGGCGAGATCATCTGTCATGGCCATGTGTTTGCTCGATTAATGTTTCCCGAACCTTAAATGTCAAGCAAACTGCTGTATAATTGTGTGCAACATACAAACAACAGCAATGCCTTTCGTTTTGACAGTTTAACAGCATTCATTGCGTAGTTTACTAATTTTTGAAACCACCAAACAATATACAAAAATTCAAAGGATGTTTCCTTCAAAACGTGTGTTACGCAATTAGTGCAGATTCCAATAAAAACTCTTGACATATTCACCAAATGTGAGACCCAAAAGCAAGAGGAACCACCACAACAAAAGCTTAAAGCCAGTAAGTAGTTCATAAAGAAATCAGCTTATTTATACTTCCGCAGCTCAAAAAGATTCTGTATAACAATTTCGCGGTGATACGGTGCTTGGTTATTAGGCTAGCAGCGTACTATCCGACAGTGGAGCAGTGAGCCGAGCTAAGCTGCAGGCACAAAGCCGAGCTGGCCGTAAAGCGTTCAGCAAAAGGCGCCTTGGTTCGCGATACTAAAGGAGCAAAAAGAATACGTATTTTTTGCAATTTACTGCGACTTTAAACTTGACTATGATATTGGAGTAATCCGGTTATTATGAAGGTAGCTAAGGTTCGCGTGGTGATGATGAACAGCTAAAGTTTGCACCGGCAAAGTATTGCCAATTTTTACCAGTTCAGATCCGCTTTAAATCGGGTCAAAAAACAGCAGTGTTTACATAAATATAACCCTAGATGTTATCTACGGTTAAATTCTGCTGCATGTACAAACACAAAATCGAATGTGTTTGTGTTACAAACACATTCGAAAAGTTAGCGTTGCAATTTGCAAAGAATAAAACCAGGATAACCTAGGCGACGACTGCTAAAAAATAAACTGTTTTTGTTTTTTTGTAAAGCCAACAAAAAACAACCTGATTGAGGGAAATGAAATAAAAGAGTAACTAAAACCCTTTGTCACCAGCTGGCCCTAATTACATTTTATTGCAAAGATAGTGAGACTATAAATCTTGGTGTTATCAAAGCTGCTGACTTCCCTTTGTCCCTCGAGACCTTAAAACGTATAATATTTCGAATACCTTCCATTTCACCTGATTAATTTGGTCCCGCACTCGAGTTTCAAAGGTCTAATGTTTCCCAAAGGACATCCAAGCTTTGATTTATTAGCGAAATGTCGTTATAGATCCGGGCTACTTCGTTTGGTATCTAGCTGATATTATTTTTTGGAGAAGGATTTAACTAAGACCCACGACCAACCTACAAGAAGTTGGGGTCGTAACCACTCGGCCACAAAAAATCCTGGCAGGCACCTTACTTGGACAAAAGTTTTTCATCACCACATCACAAAACGTGAATGAAAACATCGAGATGTATCAAAAAACCAAAGACAAATGACATGGAATCACTCGTACTGGGCAGAGAAAAAGGGTCGTATTCCATCACGCAGATGGAGCATGGCCCTTTTTCTCTCACAGAGAACCTCGTGCGTGCCCCAACGTTGTAGACTAGCTGAATATGCTTTATAGTTAATTTAGTCCGAATTAGTCTATCTTTTTCCACAATATAACGCATTACTGGATTTCCAGAAAGCCTTCAGCAATATGCTATACCTATTAAGTAGTTCGTAAAACTTGTACTAGAAGCGTATCTACAGTGTACTAGAATCGTAGAACAACACTTCGAAGAAAACTTTATTACTATTTCCTCAGCACGATTTCAATTAGTGAGTATTTTAAAAGATCTGCACGTAACCAGGATAAAATTGATATAAGATTAGGTAAAAATCAAACTATAAATCAGCATTAGGTACAGTAGCTGTAGCACATCAAATTACCACAAACTGTCAAATTTCTCCAAATGATTTTAAACCATAAAATGTTGATGGTTAAGATCAAAATAGAATGAGAAAATGTAATAATTTGTAGTAACTATTTGACGACTACCTATTTTTTTTTGTTTCCGTTCTTTATTTTCCCTATAGGTATCATGTTGTTTTAAGCACAAAACGGTACGATGAACTCCTATCTTTATAGTCCTAAGGAAACCACGTCAAACATAAAACGTACACTATAAAATTCAGACCCTTAAGTACACGGCTCTCATCGACTCCTACGAATCGTTATAAGCAGTTCATAAAATGACAATTTAATCTCGGCAAGCCATCCCTTTTACGATGAAAATCGGTAATCGAATTGGCTGGGGGAAAACGATTTTGTTCCGAATATAATATCGAATCGAATAAGGTTTTGGTGTTAAACCGATTGATGTATCGATATGAGTTTCAGGGATAACGGAAAGTTGAGATTAAGTGGGAATGCCGAACGGAATTTTAAAATGAACATTTCTAGTCGTTGTCGGATTGGATAGAAAGTCTAATGGGTCTCCCACGTCCAGTCGTAGTTGTGGAACGGGAATGCCGAACGGAATTTTGAAATGAACATTTTTAGTCGTTGTCAGGTTGGATAGAAATTCTAATTGATCTGTCACGTCCAGTCGTAGTTCAGAATGAATGGATAGAAATATGATTAAATCCGACCCTTTTGTTAAATTAAAACATTTCCAATGCCTGTAATTCCAGGGCTCCGAGAATTGCTAACGGATTGCTTTGACAACTATCTATGTTCCAGTAACTGTAATTTAGACCTATAATAATGTCCAATAGGTAATAAGTGATGTGCCGAGGGATGGGCAGCGAACATCAATCAATAAAAATGACGTATCGCCCAATGCAAACCCATTAGCAGCAGGCTGTGTCATCGAACTGATTGAATGTTTGCTAAGGAAAATGTAACAACTAGCCGGATACATGTTAAAATAAAGAGAATATAGCCTTCATCATAAATTAAAAAGATTTAAAAATAAAAACCATTAATTTCTAGATCAAGGTCCGATAACAACTCAATAGATACATTTATCTCTAACACATTTAAAACATCATTCTGTCTTTGTCTATTGATCTACTCCAAACTAATGACAGAAATTGAACCATGATTTCAAATCGTTCAGCTGTAAATTATTTAGTGATTTGTGATGCAAGCGAATTTAAGTATGATAGTTCTTGGTCAGAATATTCCAGATCATTCCAGACGACTATAGCGTCCGTGCTTTGTAGTTATTAGTGACCCCAGATCTGGACTTTCCGAATATTCGTGCTGTCCGGACATTGGTAAACATCCCACGGGTATAATCTTGTTTTCGGGGTGACTCAATAGCGAGAATATAGGCCGAAAGCTCAGAGGTACAGGGGTAGGTAAGTTTGCGGTGAAACCGCACATTGCAAGCTCATAAAAAGATGTTTATTCAACATCTAGTACGGCCACTTGTTATACTAATATCAACTACTAAAGATGCCTAATCCAAAAGACTAGACGAAATAAGAAGTGTCGTCGAATAATCTAACCTAGTGTTTCAATGCGGCTACTAATACCAAACCAACTTTAAAAAATTATATGTCTAAAGTTCAATGTGTTAGAATGTCTGCAATGACTTGAAAGGCACGCAACCGTCAGGTTTAAAGTAGCTGTTTCCGAAAAGTAGTTATGCATAATGGTTAAAAGTTCAAATGCAGTGTTTATGGTGCAAGCCCATTAGAATTCAATCCATAGAAATAACTAGAAACGAAATAAAGTAACCGTTACATTTAAATGATTGAGATAGGTCTACAGATTTACGGTCTGACATTGAATGCAATCCGGCGTGACAGCCAATCGATGCAGGCTAGCGCGCAGTACATCTCAATAGCTAATATCATAGCAAAACATCTGACAGATATAAGTAAGTATGCATATAACATCAATAATAGGTAACAATTATGTAACCGCAGACCACTCACGATCAAACCGGTGTCTAGGTCATGTGTGGGCGAAGTGTGCACGGATCGCGGGCGCTATGCAGACGTATGCGCGCGGCAAACGCTGCGGCGCAACTGGCAATTATGAGCCGAGCGAGACTGGGTGGCGCTCCCCTCCCGCGCCCCGCACGCGTCCCGCGCCGCCGCAAAGGTATGTTGGCGCACAAGTGGGACCTCGGACACTGTTGCGGCTACCCAAATGTTTGCATGTTTCCTTTACTCTAAGTACACTTTAAATGAAAACATCGCAATAGAGACAAATGTTGACATTTAAAGCGGCATTATTAGAGAGCTTTTTTAATTAACTTTTTGTTTAGTGAAATAAATATGTTCTGAAAGTATTCGTAAGGGTAATGTTTTAATAGCGCACACCAAAAGGGTTGAAAACGTTTTTGTATCCAACTTTTGTAAACATCTGTAGGTGCAAAAATAAAAGCACGGTCATTTTTTATAGCTCCCTCCACGGAAAAAAAACATGTCTGTTATTCGGGTAGCCGTGAATTGAAAGCCAACATTTCGTAACAAACTACCTTCCCTTCGGAAGTTATTGAATATCAATCGGGAATGTTCAGCAAAAATGTTTCATTTTGCATTCAAAGGAAAAAACGAAGCATAAAATGATAAATTACCCTCATTTTTTCATCTGTGGCCGTGGAAGAGAAATACAAATAACAGACAATCTCGTCTCGTAAATAATGCTTGGTTCGTAAGTATTATGACGTATATTTGAAGAGTGACGTATGGGCAAATAAGCCTCGGCTAGGAAAAAAGATCATCTCTCTCTTGAATGTCGCAAGAGATGGAAAAAGAGTATTGATTAAATAGCCACATTCGTCACAGAACAGTAATAATGCCGTAAACCCTGAAATTAAAATACGTACCTACCGTATATCCGTTAGTACCTATCTCTGGCTGTTTTCTTTTCGCGCTTCAACGGCTGAACGGATTTTGACGAAACGCACACAAGTAGACCATGTGTAGTACGTATCAGTGGGATAATTTCCGACCTCAGCTCACAAAAGCAATAAGTATACCAAACCAATCTCGAGTCAAAACGTTTCAATGTCGGCGGAGCAAATCGAGCGATTAAAAACATAACATAACATCATGCCTGTAATCCTCGAAGAGTTAGGCAGAGGTGTAGGTACCTAATGGTACACCCACATTTCGCCAGTTATGTTTAAGTCCCATGTAATAGGGGGCGAGCCTATTGCCATAAACCGGGCACAAATCCACACTCCGTGTCTGCTACTGAGAGATTCCTGATGGAAAAACCCAATAACACTTCGTCCGACCCGGGAATAGACCGCAAGACCTCATGCTCAGCAGTCGCACTTGCGACCACTCGACCAATGAAACAGTCTTTCTTCTGTCTCATCTGTCGTTTTAGCTATTAAATAATGAAGTGAACTCTAAGAATAATTTTGCAAACACCTGCTTACTAGATTAAAAAGTGATGTTTTATGTGCTCAAACTGATATCACTAATGGCTGTAAAAATTTACGACCTAAGATATGCCTCTCATCCATATATAAAACTTTACGTCGTAAATAATCCCCTTGCCATCTGTCAGGGCGTGAATAACCTCGGCCTTTGATAGAATCCTCTACGCAGGAGGTCCTACCTACACTCGGGAGGCAACGTAATATCCTACCAACACTTTGTAGGTACTACCCTTCTCCGAAGTAATCACTCAGTCGTCTTTGAGAGGTGCCTTTGATGCAAGATACGGTGTGATTACCGGGTGATCCTGTGTGAGGAAGTGTGGAGTGGATCAAGCGAATTAAATACCTTTGACGATGTCTTACCATCACAATCTTGCGTTTATAATATAAACAGTAATAATATTTTAAAAAAACATGTGTCAAATAGGTACTCAAGCATCAGCCTTGTAAAAGCCGTGCAAATCATTGCAAGGACGCTTTTTCAGCGTACTTTATTAAAGGGCTCATCATCATCTGCCTAGCCTTATCCCAACTATGTTGGGGTCGGCTTCCAGTCTAACCGGATGCGGCTGAATACCAGTATTTAACATGGAGCAACTGCCTATCTGACCTCCACAACCAAGTAACAGACAAGTAATGGGTTGTCACCTATCCACAGACCAACCTAGGCAAGCACGGCTTAACCTAAAGATCAACCCGAGCGGCTGTTATTATTTAGCCATGAGCTCCTCACTTTATAAAAGGGCTCGTATAAAACAAATGGAATGCGGTGTTGCCAGATCCGATTTTTTTTTTAAACCCCTAGGGCAAGACTGAAATGTCGCAGTAAATCAGTATTTAAGCCATTCACGTCCGTAAGAGCAAACAAATACGTAGGTGTGCTGAAGCCGTACGGTCCCCAAGAAAGCGCCTTATTAAACTTCAATCAGTCTGCACTCTTGTGTTCTCGTGTTGTAAATTTAATAAAGCACTAATATTATAAATGCGAAAGTTTGTGAGGACGGATGGATGTTTGTTATTCTTTCACGCAAAAACTCCTGAACGAATTTGGACGAAATTTGGCACACGGATAGTTTATTACCTGGATTAGCACATAGGATACTTTTTCCTGTAAGTCTTCGGGAGCCTGGTGACCCGTTACAGGTATTGAATGCCTATTTCGGGCACCAGTCTCTCACAAATGTTTACCCTGTGTATTAGATTAAATAATTCCTGTTCACTGTAACATTTCTGATGAGTTTTTTTTTTTTTCCTGTGATACGATCCCGTGGGTCAATAACCGAACCCCACGAGGGCAAGCCCGTGGGCATAAGCTAGTTAAGCTTACCCAAGTATTTTGTCTCTCTTAATTATCAAAAGACATACACGACACGCCTGCTTTCTAGGTCATGCTAAGACGAGCATCCCGGGACTCGACCAGGTCAAGAACTCAAGATAGTAGCAAGCCTGGATAAACACGACTTTATGTATTATGCACGCTAAATCTTCTGGGAGGAATAGCGGTCGAAGTGTGAAACCTTGACGGGTAATGTGCAGAACGGTTTGATGTTGCATTTGTGAGATAAGTTGAGAGTTCATGACGTCATCTACAGCTGTTGTTACTTATTTATACATCATCCTCTGCCTAGCCTTTTCCCAACTATGCTGGGGTCGGCTTGCAGTCTAACCGGATGCGGCTGAATACCAGTATTTTACATGGAGTGACTACCTATCTGACCTCCACAACCCAGTTAGTACTGGGTAATACGATACCCCTTGGTAAGACTGGTACTTAGTTATACGGATTCATTTTAGAGAACTTGACCAATGTTCAGTAAGAATAGTCTGTCGTGAATTGGGTGGGTACAATATCGACGGCACGGTTGGCGCAGTGACTGAGCTATTGGCTGCTGCGCTGTGTGTCGCCGGTTCGATCCTCACACGGGACAAATATTTGTATGGCCTACAGGTAGTTGTTCCGGGTCTGGCTGTTTGTGTACGTGAGTTTAAATGTTTTTAAACGCATCCACGATATAGCATAAATTCCTATTGTGGAGCAACGATTTAAAAAAATATAGATATAAAAATATATTATATGACATAGCGTGGATTTGCCATGTCGGCGAGATTTTCTGTACCTTTACTTCACTCAAAATATTATTTTCCTACCTTTTAGCAACTTAAACAGAGTAAAGAGACTATTTGGCGTACGTTATTAAATTACCTAATAAAAAAACATGGTTAAGAAAAAAAAACAAACAAACAAATTATATAAAATAATATATTTATTGTTAAAAATTAAATACAGGTCAAATATTGAGCTTAAAATAATATAAACTAAAATCACAATTTATTTGCACTGTACACCGTCGTGTCAGGTACTATTAAAAAAATAAAAATACTAATAAATACATTTTGGTTGACTATAATAAACATATTATTAATTCAAATTAAATATTTAAAATATGGCTTGATTTTTGGTAAATGGATTTATGTGTTTTGGTAGTATAAAACGCGGCTATACAAGGTGTAAACAGACCCTTCACGAAGCCGTCAACCAAGCATTCTGTACATCAACCTAAGTAACTCTAAGCAAAAATTACTGATGGGAAACAATTTTTTTTGGGGGTGGAAAATCACGTTTTACGGTAAAACTCAATATAACGCACTCAAAACTTAGTGCTGATAGATGCTTTGAATAGTAAACGGGTAATGTAGTTAATTAAAATAAAATTAAAACCTTTAAAAATGGTTTTTTTTTTTAAACTTGTGAAAAAATCGGAACTTTGACCTCCAATATCTGCGTAACTAGAAGGTTCCCAAGTATGGTTCAAAACAAAAAAATGGTCGCAATGACGGGGAGAACAAGTGCCTTTCGGCTTCGTTAAGGGTCTATTTACACCCTTTATAGGCTGATGATTTGTTTTACGATAGATAGCAACAACGTGTTATTTGCCAGTAAAAAAATGCGATAATTGATCTATTTTCCACCAAGTGTGATTAAGATGGAAGTGCCTAGGTAGCCCGTGAAACTCAAATTCTCATACAAAAAAATAATGAACAATCACGGAAGATATCCCGTAAGTGACAGTATAAGTTTAGTTGTAAACCGTGAATGCTTAAAACAGTGTTTAAAATTCTCATACGTTTTGTAATTTGCCGGACAGTGTCAGTCTGTATGTTGAACAAAATATGATTTACGCATGTTTTTACAGAATTATAATCATTAAAATCATCAACACAACCCTCTAAGGCGCGAATTACACAGAAACGGCGTAAGGTGCGGCGCAGGCGTGGAATTTATAAGGAATCGAAAGAACGGCGTGCCTGCGCCGCGCCGCTTGGGTGTAATTTACGACACGTCGCCTACGTACATTTTGTATGAAAATGTTTTGAAGCGGCATCATGCCTGCGCCGCGCCTTCACCTTACGCCGTTTCTGTGTAATTCGCGCCTAAGTTTTGTTTTCTCTAAGTTCATTTTAATCCCATTGAATGACTTTTTCGTGAAATAGTCAGTACAAAATTGAAATAGTCAATAGTAACATGACACTGACCTAGTAATTGCAAAAAAACGAAAAAAAAAATTGAAAGTCACGGGCCACCCTGGCGCTTCCCCTTAAGCAGGAAAACAGCCAATTGCTGTTGGCCTATTTTCACCCAGAATGCGTTTATGGAATGATTACAAAACAAAAATATTATTACAGAACATTTAAACGTGACCACCGCGGAATAATATCCGTACAAACAAAAAAAGAATCATCAAAATCGGTTCACAATTGGCGAAGAAATCGCTGAACATAAAGAAAACAAAAAAAAACTTTCACACGATTTGATAACCTCCTCCTTTTGGAAGTCGGTTAAAAAAAAACTTTTTTTGTATGGTACGGTCGCGGTATACCAAATTCCGAACTCAGAATAGCTTATGGAATGATTACTAAATACACAATAAACCTTTTTTTTTTATTATTTTCAAATCCATTATTTAGTGCGCAATTTGCGTTGCATTTTGTGCAATTTGTCCGTATTGTGCAAAACTATGTGTTTAACGTTCACTCTTTAGCTAGGGCTAAGTTTGTCGTGGTAATAACTGAGCTTCCATACTGACCAGTAATAATACTCTAAAGGGACCACTGAGAACTGAAACAAAAAAAAAAAGAAACAAATAAAATAAAAAATAAAGAAACATTTTTTTTGCTACATAAAAGGTTCTATTTTTCAAAAAAGGTTTTATTGAAGGTTTAAGGTGAGTAAGAACATAATTTGAAATCTATCATATTTTGCACCAAATTGTAGTGAATAAACTCTAAGATATATAGGATTCTACCGAGGAGGGGTTAAATAAGCATTTATCCAAAACCGCCACCTTTATCCTAATTAGAACACTTAACCTGTGTAATTAAAACCCAAATTTTCGATCGTACGAAAGATTAGTTTCTGAAACCTCATGCAATTCTGGATAAAGCTCGCCTTTGTACATGAACTGTACTTTTTATATTGAAATAACGTCAAAATAATAAGAATAAAGAAGCTAGCTGGTCCAAGCTACCACCGATTGCTTGGACCCTGCTCCCGACGGACGACGGCGGACTACTATTTTTTATATTTTTAAATATTTTTTATATAATTTTTATTGATCAAAATATTTAAAAATGTAACTAGTAAGTAAGAAAAATGAATAAACGAAAGAATAAAGAAATGTATAATGATTAAATAATAAGTGATTTTAACGTCACGACCTTTATGCAATAGCATTTCACATTCATCACAGAACATTTCAGACTGCAAAATAAACCGCGCGGGACGCCAAAACGAAACCAAGGTCTTCCATGCCGGTTTGCATGCGCTTCGCAATGTCAATACTTCACTTCAAACGGCCGGTGCCCGACACCTTTTTCCGGCAGTCGGAATGAAACTCGTGCTATAATTTAAATTGAGTTGCCACGACCATTTCCTGTTTCTTTAAACGGGACGGTAAATCAAATGGTGTAATGGAATCGTGGCTTAATGTAGGCAAATTACCGTTACTAGGAAAGTTAATGTATTATTCCTCTTAGTAAAGCAATTAATGGCTTAAAAAGGAATGACGAAGGACGTTTTTTTTTTTAAATAGGTAAACATTTTACCGCAATTCACACGACCTATATTTTCGACAGGATTGTGTAACTCTAATCTTTTTTAAACTAAATAAAGTCCCTGGTCAGAAACGTTGCTGTTAAATTTCATGTCATCTGTCAAATCCCATAATTATAAATCGTTTAACTCTAAAATGATTGATGATTTGACAGCAGAGTCATGACATTTGACAGTAGCTGTCATGGCATCTATCAAATTCTATTATTATAAATCTTTTAACTCTAAAAATAATTGGTGATTTGACAGCATCTGACATGACATTTGACAGTATCTGTCATGGCATTTAACAGTCAGTGAAATTACCAATCATAAAAGTTACAAAATTAAATCGAGTAACCTTTCAAAATTGAGGGGTTAATCCAGTTTCTTCCAACGACCTTTTAACATTGCCTAAGGGACTAATCCAATTGGGTTAGGCAAACTTGAACTTACCTACTTATTTCTTCGTAAGATTTTTGTCAAACACGCCGAAACTCTTGGGACGCTTCCGAAAACCCTTATTGAAAAGTATTCGTAAAACTAAAATAATGAGTTCGTTTTTGTAATCGTCTTAGAATTTTATATTTATTTTAAAAAGTTGATTAGTTAAACTTTAACCATTGTTTTGGATCCTGAAGTAATGGATTCTTACCTGCCATTTTATTTAAAAGTTAAATATGGACATTCACAGAACTGGTAGCTCCCAACAGTCCCAACTTTCGATGTTAGGGCTTGTAGTACCAAATACCTTGGCTTAAGTACGAATATACAGAGTGAAAACTTTTGCAATTTCTGACTTTTTTAGTAGGTACTCCAACCTGAGTTGGTTCTTTAGAAGTTTTTGATCAGTATTAGAAACTAGATTATTGATGCCGATCGATCCTCGATTGGCATCAATAATTTGTTTTGTGTAAAATTACCATTTTCTTGCTTACTGTAATTATTTCTGAAAATCTGTGAATGGAGACCACAATTTCACGAAAAATTATAGAAAGCCTCCTTCGACCATTTTCGTATAGCTGCAATGGTTAAGTTAGTTCCCCTTAATGCCCCGCTCAAAGTTTCCACCCTATATAATACCTGTATTTATGAAACATATTGATCACATTCCTAGTTGCCTCTTCCTGGAGGAACGAACCTCTCTTGATTTGGCGATTAACAAGCCAAACCACTGCTGGACGGTTACCAAGAAGCGAGACATCAGACCTGAACCTAAGGGTCAATTCACACCGAAGTGGCTGCGGTCGGCAGCGCAGAGGCCCGGCAGTTTCACTGTCAAACCGTTTTATGCTTTATATCCATTACGAAATGCATGCGTTTGAAAGACTCGGGATGGACGCGCAGGCGCTCGCGGCGCCGCGAGACGTAACGCGGCCCTCAAAGCGGCGTACTACGGCAAAGTGCTGGCCGCTGCCAACTGCTGCCAGTACGGTGTGAATTGACCCTGAGGGTATCTGGTCCTAAAGATCCCAAAGAACCTGGTGTCGATGTTGTATTCCCGACAACCTAAAACTTCTGGATCACTTACCTACAATTATTACGTCGTGCAAACCTCGGATGCGCAGATTTGCGATAAGGCCACGCGACTCTAACGCAATGGACGTAAGGTTGGAAGTGCTGTGTCCTACATACCTCGGATGAGCAGACTTGCGATAAGGGCGCGCGTTCCGGTACACATGTCCGCCCTGCGAGACCAGCGTGCCGCGCGAGCTGGCCGCGCTCACGGCCGTGTGCAGCGACACCGGGGAGCCGGACGAACCGGATAGACGCCGGATGTAACGCTCTTCTTGTTCCTCGTTTGTCGGGGTTCTGTCACCTGGTGAGTTTGTGGTATAATTTCATGTCTAAAGAGTTTAAGTACCTTTGGGCGGTTCAAATCTGTCCTGCCCGAGCCTTTCACACATAAACCTTAAAATCTTTTCTTAGTTCTCTCCGAGTGCCTTCTAATTTGTTGTAATATTTAAATTTCGCGCCTTCTGTTCCATTGACTTCAGTTGTATTAATATGTCAAGTCTTTTTCTCGTTTATCTTTTCCCTACTCTATATTCTGTGAACATCACTAGTAGCCGATGTGTTCGTGTCGGTGTTCTCTCAAACTAAATAAAGTAAAAGTTATTTTTTAATAGAAAAACCAACTTGTTTCCATTAAAACTCAACATAATTCTTACTTTCTCTTGCCTTTCTGTTTCTTGTGCTTCGCTAATATTGTCAGTGAAAACTTTTAATTGGCCTTCTTTCACTAAGTTTTAAATCTTTACTTTACTTAAAATACATTAATAACCCCTATACTATTAAATGCATCCATCAGCCCAATGTTTCAAAAACGCGATTCTTCACACCAAATAAAACTAATTTCCCAGCAAAAAACGTAGCTTGATGTATGTAGAAGAATGCTTGACAGCTTCGTGAAGGGGCCGTTTACACCTTGTTTAGAATTTTTTAAAGTTTTTGGCTAAAGAAGGGATCAGACTAACTCTCCCCAGAAGAATTAAAAAAAAGTCAAGGCATATTAAATTAATATTACCATCAAGGCTGCCTATAGGAGTTCGTCTCGTCAGGTCGGGACTGCTGCCCCAAGGACTCAAAGCGCCCAGCGGACTAGAGAGACCAGCCGTCACCAATGTGTCATCCTCATCTTCTGACTCTAGGGGAAAAATATTAGTGAAAATACTGTATCAACCAACAATATTAAATAAAAAATAAATATTGTTGAAAAATCTTTTATTGAATCCTACCTTCAAAAACGTCAAAGAAGTTTTCTTTTGAATCATTCAATGTTGATGACGACTTCGACTTTTTCTTTCTTTTGCTCTGAAACAAACAGAGTAATATTATATTTCTATAATACCTATGTACCTATTTTGTAGATCATTATCTGAAAAACCTAAAAAAAAAATGTTGTTATTCGAATATCGACTTAATAATCATGGGGTAAGGTCCAATTTCAAAATGAAAACCCGTACTTCTAGAAAATTGATTGAAATACCTAAAAATATTTATTGTTATTCGAATATCGACTTAGTAATCATGGAACTTAAGTTCAAAATGAAAACCCATACCTTAGTAAGTTCTTCTGCAACGGACATCTCTAGCGCGTGATGGGTCCTCGCCAGCGCTGCCAATGCCTCTTCTAACACACGGTTACGTTCTATCTGTTAAACAAAACGAATGTTAAATGTATTGTGTGTGTAATGTATGTTGTGTGTAATGTATTGTTGTTTAATGTATTGTGTGTTGTATGTTGTATGTGTTGTTGTTGATGTTATGTGTTGTGTTGTTTTTGTTTAGCAAAATGGCTTTCAAAAGAACAGTTCGGAAGTACTATTTGAACTCAGACTAAATTGCTCACAAGCAAGTTCTTAGTAATCATAGTAATTACTATAAGGTTTTTAGTTTTTTTGGATTATTTGTATGTATTATAATATTTATAAGTTCATTTCATTTTATTTGTAAGTATGTGTATTAGTATGTACCTATTTATGTATATCAATTTATGTTAACAAAATGGTATTTTTCTTATTATTATTTTTTTGTACTCTATCACAATGCTGTCCTATTTGACCCAAAGGTTGACTGGTAGAGAATGCCTTGTGGCATTAAGTCCGCCTATGTACTTTTGTACATGAAGTTTAAATAAATAAATAAATGTTTATCAAATTAATTTTATTTACTTATCTTCTCCATCTGTGGTCAGTTGAGTGTATTTGGTGGCAGTTACCTCTCTATTGAGTTTGGCGGTGTCGGAGTCCCGCGCCTGCGCCACCAGCGCGGCGCAGTGGCGCAGCGCTGACAACGCCTCGGAGCCTGTGCCGCATGCGTGCTGGAAGCGCTGAAGGATAGACAATACGTTAAAATCACGTTTATTTTAATAATAAGGGTCACCAAGTAGTTTTCTAGACGAGACATACAGGGAAATAGAAGTAGCAATGATATAGGTTCCAATCACTATCTATCAATCTCATCTACGGGGACCGCGGTGAAGCGTTTACCATTTAGTAAACATCTTTCGTCATTTTAAATGAAAATCAATTTTAAGTACTTTGTGATAGGGCAGAAATTTGTTTAGCTGAAATAATAATACAAATAAGAAGACTCTAAAAGCAGCGTGGTTTAAAGTCACACCAATTTAAACCTAATGAAAAAGTAACTAAAGCCGGTCGCGTGGGTTTATAGTCACGCCAATTTAAACTTTATGAAAAAGGCACTAAAGCCGGTTTCAGTTTAATATGAAGAAGTCACTGCAGCATAATATGGAGATGTTGTTCATAAATCATACCATATACGCGGAATGATGCAGCGAGTTTCCAACATTGACACTTTTATCCAGAGCGGCGACAATGGCGGCGCACTCGCGCAGTTGTGTGTCCAGCAGAGCGAGACTGTTCGTCGCTGCTGTTAACGCGTCTTGCATTGAACCTGCAACAAACAGAATTATTGTTTTGTGTATAGCATTATCTAAAACTAGCTGTTGCCCGCGACTTGTGAGTGAGTGAGGGAAAACGATAGCCTATGTCCTTTCCCAGGATATAATCTATCTCCTCGCCAAATTTCATTACGATCTGATCAGCTATTTAGTCGTGAAAAGGTAGCAAACAAACAAACAAACAGAGTTACTTTCGCATTTATAATGTTAGTAAGGATGATTTATTTAAGTGTAAATATCAACTCAGCAAAGCATAGAAATTAGTTCTGGCTATAAAAGATAACGAAAAAAAACTCTTTTGTAAAATAAATAACCGATAACCAAAAAAAACATAAATTTCGGAAGTCACCAAAATCGGACCAGTAATCACGGAGAAATCGGTGAAAATACATGAGGAATACATAACTTCCTCATTTTTTAGTAGTCGAGAAGTAGAAGTAGATAGCCAGTATTCTCATATGCGGAATTCTCGCATTTGGATGACCCCAGATTGGACTTAGGCTATTTGAACTAATACGTGTGTTTTTATGAACGGTTAATTTTATTTAAACCACTTAAACGAACCTTCCCGAACTAACATTTAAGATTTATTTAAATAACTATCTTCAGTTTCTTACCTAACGGTTTGCATTCGTCTTCCAAATCCTCGGTGGCCTCCCTCGCAGAGTCTGGCGAGGCGCCCGCCCACAGGTAGTGACCGGAGTACGCTATGTGCTCGTTCATTGCTGTTACCCATTGCTGGAACAAAATGGTGGACTTCAGACAATAATCCCAGTTCCCACGCAAGTTCGAATAAAATAGCACGTCGTGATAACCCACCATGTTAGTTGTTATTTCTATAATGAATACTTGTTAGAGGTCGCAGGGGGTAGTTGTAGATTAGTGCGGTCTGAGGCAGTCGTTACGGATAGTCTGGAAGCCTGGAAGTCTGGCAATCAGTCTTACGAAGGAGTATCACCGCTTTTCATACTTCGGTTCACACCGCGAACTGCAGAGCTAAGCTACGTCAGCGACACAAACAATGCGAACGAAATATCCGACGATGCCAGCGATGCTATTCGTTCACCTCGCCCGTCTGTCCATAGTTTTAGGGGTGAACCCACATAGTTTACCTCGTCAAAGCTTCGCTTAGTTTATATAGTTTCTTCGCTCGCTACCTCGCTCGCTAGCCGGCCGTGTAACCTGCGCTTTAAACAGTAAAATATCTCTCCATGTAAAATACTGGTATTCAGCTACCCATATTTGTATTCGTTTTGTTTTCAACCTCAAAAAGCATGATCATGTTTCTAACTTTCGCAAAATACTCAAGTGGCTCCCAATTCTACTTCGCAGGAACTCTCGCATATTAAGTCTGCTATTTAACATCGTAAAACGCCATCCTATCTGCGGGAACGCTTTTCCTACTTCCGTTCCTCTGATGCACCTTGCAGGTCGCATCTTAGGAACCTCCTTAAAACCCCGTCCAAACTCTACCGACTTCTACCCCTACTCCTTCACTGTATACGCTGTCCGGTCGTGGTATTCACTTCCACCTGACATTAGAGACTGCCAAACTGATGCAGTTTTCAAGTATAACTGACCTGTCTACAAGCAGCCACGTCCTTCTCCCCCTGCACGGCCAGTCGGTGCGTGTCCCCGTCACTGAAGCGCAGCACGATGAGCGCGGGCTCGCTGTGCGCGGCCGACAGCGCGGCGGCGTCCAGGTACTTGCGCCCGCGCCAGTGCGTGCCGCCGCGCGCCGCCTCGGCGCGCGACCCGTAGTACAGCAGCACGCCGCGCTGCAGGACGGCCTGGGGAGGGATTTAAACGAATGTTTAATACTAAACACACGTTGATTGAATTAAATAAGTTCTTCAGATCAAATACCACTAACAGGGACGTTGCGTCCTATAGTTATAGGCTATTTGGCAAAACCGAAAAAAAAAAAAAATTGTCCGTCAGTTAGATCACCAAAAAATGTTGGACACGTATTTTTTTCTTTTGTCACAGAATCAAAAAATGACTGCCCGTCTATCTCGCTACCAATTACGAGCCGTAATTAGCCTTAGTTTAACGTAACTTAACCAAATTCGTCACCCAAACATCGGCTTACCCAAACAGGTCTCCATCCCAAGAACCGGGACCTCTTCAAAAGTGGACCTTCGAACCTCGCAGCAGTTCTCTGCAACCGTTGTACGGGTCTAACGCTCAACACCTCGCGCATATCTGTGTCTTTAGCCATGTCTATAGCTAGCTGACCTGCAAGAAAACAAATAAACAAACATGTTTGAGTGTTAAAAAAGTATAGGTTATTAACTTTATACATTGCGCTTCAGACTTGCAATGGGTAAGCAACAGTACTGCATGGGTCTTCTTTTATATTTTTTACAATATTTATTCGTTTATTCATTTTTCTTACTTACTAGTCACATTTTTAAATATTTTTATCAACAAAGATTATATAAAAAACATTTAAAAATATAAAAATAGTAGCCCACCGGTATGGGGAACAGGGTCCAAACTACCGGCAGTCAGGGCTCCAGAGAGAGGAACCTCCTAACAATACGAGCCGTGTCCAGGAGTCCCGCTTTCTGAATCAAGCCCTTGATCCAGCTGCCTCACGAGAGCCTCCTTAGGTATTGGTCGAGGCTCTTGGCAATTAAGTCATGGGCTGATACGACTATCGGCACATGTCGACAACCTCGCGAGCCAAGTCAAGATACTCGATTTTACAATATTTATTATTATTGTGTAAGTACGGGGCACCCAATTTTTATTTAAATAATGCAGTAAAATTAAAGGAGTCTCATCGATGCGGCCAAAATAAACTGTATTGTCCTTGCTGATAAATTCGAAAATAAATATTTCCCCTCTATCCGCTTTGACCCTCGCTCGCTCTACTGCCCTTTGCCAGGTGAGAGCCTCCGAAAGGTATTTAAATACATCCGACTACCTACATAGCGAATATTTGCACTACTTTATGACACCATTCGAAATATTTTGTAATACGCAAGAAGTGCGACTATGTGTGAGTGAAATTAAACTAGCTAGCGAAATTTCATAGACTTGATCGATATCTAAAATTCTACACACGACAAAACAAAAAAAGTGCTTATTTTCTTTACTCTAATGACAAGGTACACACGACGGCACATGAAGCTGTACATTTCCAGTATAACTTGGTCTCGTTTTGAATAGATTTCCTATACAATGAGAAATCTGCATAAACTGGTTTTGTAAAGCTTGATTGGCCGTGTGCGTACTACCGCGACAACGATCGCAGGGAGTTTAGTTAGTTGGGATATGAGTTTTTTTGAGACCTTATTAACCCTTTAACCGCAAAGATTCTAAGAACTTTGACTTACCTCCAGCGCCACGTCACTTTAGGTATAAGTTGGAATAGTGTTGGGAATACTTAATATCGATGCATAACTTCTTTATTTATTAACAAAACTAAAAGCCGGAAATTAAATCAATGTTTTATTTACTTACTTAATAATCTAACATTATTCAGTTTTCAATCAATTAAAAAAAATTAAATTAAACTTGCTTCTATAGTTACAAAATCAGTACTCGTGAGATGGGCACGTTGTTCGTTCTTCTGTTTGTGAGGATTCTCCACGAGCATGTCGTATTAAATTTAATATCTTCATGTAAACTTCTGGATTTCTTGGATTTCCGACCGCACAGTTTCCAGCTCAAAAGCTATTAAAGACGCGAAGTATTCATTTCGTGGATCACTTGGTCTCTGATCAAAAAGGCCTACAACACTAGTTGCACTGAGCGATAAAGCATTCCCGTGATTTCACGGTGACGGCGCTGAGGCAACTGACAATACCGCGCGATTTAACCTTCAATTTTCTTGGCAGCACGTAATATTACGGTGACGGCGACCGGCGACTGTCTGCACTAGTGAGGTTCTGCGTTATGAGATTTCTATATGTATTTTTGTCGTAAAAATTAAATAATTTTTAAACTTAAATACATTTTACCGTGTACAGTTACTTGTATCAGAGTAATACTATGGATATTTTGTATTGAAAGTACCCACTTTCATTGCAAATAGTGACAGTAGTTTATATAGAGCCTTGTTTATTCTTAGACAACCTATTAAGTATTTTCCGAATTCGCCCCATTCCTAGTACTCGTAAAATTACGTGATTGGCGATACAGGTAGGGAGACAGTGATGACAAAGTATTTGAACCTCAAAATTCACGGTATTTATTATTCAAATCATTGAAAAATGTCCATAACAATAAAGATTATACCCTACACCTTAAAATTGACACATTTTATATGGAGTTTGTGCAGTATGAGAACTTTTTCAATGAAATAACGTAAATATACGTGTGTGGCGATTCGGGCACCTGTTTTCAGAGCCCGTAATATTAAGGTGTCGGCGCTTAAAGGGTTAATGATGTTCTTCAGAAAGTAAAGCAAAAGTTTTTTATTTTGGTACATAGACAGTTGGCTCAATTACAAAGAAAACGATGATGGCCACAAAAGTTTAGAACTGAGTCGCAGCTATCAACGCGTGAGTAAGAGTTTGGGTGAGTGTCAGTGTTTGTGCTAGTTAAGTTTCCACATTTTTTTTAGTTGCGTCATATGACAATGATTTCAACCAAAGAAAGGTCAAGTACATAGTAGTCGCTACCGGCGTGTGTATGAGCAGATCAATTAAAATGAAAAAAGATGTAGGTTCAGCATACCCCCATGGGAAAAGCCGTGACAAAAATACTGACGGGATGTATTTGAGAATCAATAGCTGACTAGAAAGAATAACACAAGTTTATTTACTTTTTTTTACACTATATGGGCATGTGATTGGACATACCACTATTATTCCTGAGGGTAGTATCGACTCCATTCTGTAGCAGTAACACGGCGAGTCGTGTGTGTCCTCTGTAAGCGGCGCAGTGGAGGCACGTGTTGCCTTGCGCGTCCACGCAGTTGATGTTGGGAGAGTTTGGGCTGCTTAGCTGGAATAGACCAGGACATTTTTAGTTAGCTAGCAGGTGATCACAGCAACTGAGACGACGTGATCATCTTAAAGCTAGAACACCACAGCTACCCTACAATGTAGTCAATGGGGTTCTGACATGTCCGTGTATGTTTGTAAGTTGGATATGCTAGCCACTTGAGAGCAAGTGAAAGAGCAGCACACCAAATCTGTCGACAACCACTTTAGAAAGCCATCGAACGCAGTCGCTGTGGCTGAAATCGGCTAGATGGCATCATCATCATTATCAGAGCAACTGACAGGAAACATGTTTTACAAAATATTTCCATATTTCCCTTTATTTTAAAACGTGATTTATTCATAGCGTCGCTTTGAGGACATAATTATGATTTAAACTAATACAGCCTGTTAATTTCCGTGGCAGCTGAACACACATTTTAATTGCTCTCATTTTGAAAATACAAATATATTCTTCTCCTTGATATATTCTGCTATTCTTGAGAAATCTGTTCACTAATAAAATCGATCACAAGTTGGTTACGCAATTAGATTGCTCGTCCTACCATAAAGTGTACATACTCCATTAGCGATTAGACCGTAACATCGATAGTCTCGGGCCATGGCGTTGCTTTTTGATACAATTAAAAAACGTCACACTGCATACCATATTTGTCAATACCATAATCGACTACTATAAGGCTGTGTTCGCACTGACAGTTGGCTTGCTTAGCGCCTTGAGCCTAGCGAGTATTGAAATGAAACGAACGTTGTAGAATTTCCACACCCGGCCGCACTGAGTGCTTGGCGCCTGCGCTAGCAAATAACAATACACAAGGCGTTAAGCAAGGCAGTGCGTACGTAACCTAATAAAAAAGAGGAACTTATCAATCGGGCGAAAAATAATTTAATTGGCGGCTAATATACTGAATGGGCGACTACAACAAGTAAGTTACCTATTTATCAGGGCATTGCGGCAAGGAGAACAGAGGAAGCAAGAGCGAGCAAAGCGAGCTCGGGGCTTGTGGCACCCCGACTGTCCGAGTCGGGTTTGGTTGAAGGGGATGGCGGAACTAGTGAGTGGGTGAAGCGCGTGAACTAAGACCCCGGCATCCCCTTCGTGTTAGGATACTTTAAACCCGGCAAACTGAAATAGGATCCCTGCGCAGAGGGGCTACGTCGACTACGCCTTATCTAAAATCTAGTGGTTAACAAGCTTGTTTTGTTTTTTTTTCTGAGTCCTGAATTATCACACTGATCGTATTGAAAAACTAGTAACTGCAGCAGTTTTAAACATTTGTATTCGCCCACCGTTTGCCGCCATTTTCGCTCGGTTAGATACTACCCATCAAAATTACCGATTTTGCTAAGACTACGACGCACCTTAATCAGCTCTCACCTCACCAAAAACGCACTTTATGTATGCAAAATAATAGTAAGGTGTTGCTTACTATTTAATAAGGTTAAGGTCACTTACCAACTCCTGTATATCCTCAATCCTGCCATCCTTAGCGGCGGTAAGCAGTCGAAGCTCCCGTTCATGCCTCTCTGCCCTCCCGGCCGCCTCTAATAGCCTTTGGACGTCTCTTGTCTTTGACATGTCACATGGCGTTCGACCTTCGCCGTTCATTATGTTGACGTCGGCTTTGTGTTTGAGAAGGAGGATTACCAGTTCCTGGGGCAGAGAAAGAGATGGATAGATTTATATATTTTTGTAGGCGGTGTGTATGAGTGGTTATTAAATGTACTATGTACTTAAACAACGGTATATTTCGAAATAGGTAAAACTACAGTGAGAACTCCAAAATTATGAGAAAAGGTTCTCATAATTTGCTAATAGTACACATGCTTAGGCGATTATCATACTGCCACGCATCACGCTACATGTTGCGTGTCAACGCGCCTTTTATTATCCGAATGAACGCGCGTGGATGCATTTTCTGTGGACTGTGCGTGTTTTCTAAACAAACAGAGATACTTACAAGCAACGTTAAAACACGCATTCACGCGCTACGCTGCGTAGTGCGTGGCAGTGTGTTAATCGCCTTAGATACACAAGAATGTGTGGTGTGGGCACTGTACACAGAGGTGATAGGCACACCCACATGTCACTTAATAGGTAGACTCTAGCTAATAATGGCTGAAGTTGCGTGTCAATAGAGGCCTTTGCAATTAACCAAATTAAGAACTAATTGTGCTTAAATGTTGTTTCACTTGACCAATAAAGGAGTCATAAAAATCAGTTAAAACCTATTATCAAAAGTCTCAAATATTTTTCTCCTTCCTGACGACCTTACCTCATTCCCTATAAAGGAGGCCTTATGCAGCGCCGAGTCTCCAGTGTCATTGACCTCGTCAACACTGGCCCCTGCTTCCAATAAGGCTTCCACCACATCTGTGTGCCCAAAGTATGTCGCCAGGTGCAGTGGTGTCCAGCCTAGATTTGTTTTGCTTTTGCCTGCAAAAGATTTTTTTTTTTTTTTTCTCTTCCTCTACTAATATTTTAAAGAGGTCAATTTGAATGACATCCATCCAACATCAACTAAGGAAGTATAATCGTAGAAATCAATTATTATTATTAAGAAAATTGAAGAGCTATATCAAATTACCGCACTATAGCTATTTCGCCAAATATTGAGAATTCTTAATTTAAGTTTGTAGTAAATCTACTTAAAAATTTCTTTTCCTGGTTTTACATATGAATAAAAATTGCCTATCCAGTCATGTTGATACTTGCCTAGATTTGAAACATTTCAGAATAATTAAGGGGGTTTTACACAGAAAGATGTTGCCATCGCCGTCAGTCACCATTGCCGAAATCACATTTAAATATAAATGGCATAATATTCAAATAAAGCCAATTTGATGGATATTAAATTTGAATATTACATTTTTCTGTGTAATAACAAAATATATTTCTGTATAAATATAAATATGAGGCAGGGGTTATACTCTTGCTTATACCTGCTATTGATCATATTTGTTTGAGACAAGTCATCATATTGTAGCTACACACAATATTATATAATTATATAATTATGTATTTATGACTAAGTAATAGGAAAAACTAATAATTATGTTAATTCAATGCTCATACTTGAATATATTATGAACTGATTACATAATGTCTGAATGCTTTTCATTTTAATTTCCAGAGCAATAAAACAATTGTTTAAAATTAAGTGTCTTTTAACTTCAGTCCTGAAAAGTGTGACATAGTGACTCATGGCCAAGACTAGCATTGTAACCTCTGGTGTTAAAAAATTGCTTGAAATAGCATAACAACCATTAAAATACTCTCACAGTTCAATAGCTTACCAGTTATTTCCACTAATCTATTTATAACAATGGAAGAATAAAAATGCCATGACTCAGACTCAGCTGATGACTACAGCCATTAAAAATCTATGATAAAAAACACTTAACCATGGTTCAAAGTTCAACCTTATCTCTTCCAGGTAGCCATCAATGCAAGAAATGTTATGGTGCATAAGTCATACAGCTGCACTGTCTTTACCTTCACTATTATAGTCTGATCGGATGCCAGGACCAACAGCGCCGCAGCCACATTCAGTCTAATTTCATAACATTATGTCATAGAGATACAACCAAGAGTTACAATAACTAGTAATTTTGTGGTTTCAATATTCCCCTGAAATTATAGATTTTGAAACTCTCACAGCCAGTCTTGCCAGAGGGTATTGTCTTACCCAGTTGCTGTTACTAGATTAAGCTGGTCAGATAGGCATACAAGTTAGACTTTCCAGTCTAACTTGTATGCCTATCGAACCCCAATATGATGGGGAAAGGATACACATATGTTGAAGTAAAGATCTTCAATAGAATCCTTAAGTATGCCAGAGTGTAATAGCCATATGCCTTACCAAATTATAAGATAGACCCTCTATTTAGACAGCTTGTTTACTTTGCGACAAAGTTGATTTTACAGCAATTATGGCATACTGCATGTTTCTTATCACACTTTCGTCAATTCTATAGCTTTTACAGTAGCAAAGATGTGTGCTATGTTTGCTATAACTTCTTACAACAACCAGAAATACATTGAAGTATTTTATAGCGACAATTATTTTGATAATGACACAAAGTTTGCTAGTCTACTAACTTTACTGAAAGATAGCCTATCCATGACAATCTTACCTTTGCAATTGATATCCAAAGTAAGTTTCCCTTCATTCTTCGCTTCCAGCATAGCCTTGACCACCGATATTTCTCCATGTCTGGCAGAATATAACAGGGATTCCTGTGCCTCACTCCCGAAATTATTGTCCTTAGACATTCTGGTTTCTGGTACTGTACAGTGAAACAAAGCACTAGTATGAAGGAAAACAAGGTGTAATCACCAAATCATGCTCTACAGCGTCACTTGTCGCTTTTAATTATGTCAAAACACATAGTTTCGTGGTTTTATTTTAGATTATTCACACTTTAAAGTCCGGTTTGGATAATTTGAATATCGTCACGTTTAACGCTCGCGATTGTACACACGATAAAATAGACGCACATCTAATAAACAGCCCGTTTTGTAAGTAATTAATTCGCAAAACTCGATTGGAGACCTACCCACCTCAAGCCTTCCAAGGAATTGTCAGAACATAAATGTCAAATGTCAGTCAGACCGACAGGCGGCTGGACAGTCGCAGTGCAGATTTCGAACTATGGTTCCGTACAAAACATTATAGTGAATATGGATATAGTTGTAGATAAACCGTTTTAAACCAAAATCCGTGGTTTAAAACCGGTTTTAAATTGGTTTAAAACCACGACCACGTGGGCCGTACATTAATTATAAATTATTTTAAAAGGCTAATTGAAATCATTTAGCATGTTTATTAATATTATGTGAAGTCATATATCATACTTATACTACTTTTTAGGATTAGACAGACTGAAAACAATCAAGAAATGCGTGTTCATTAAAATATAACGGCAATGCCGTATTTTTATTTTGCCATTTGCTACCAAAATCGTAACGTAGGGTATGAGGAGAGAGAAGAAAAAAGAAGAAGAAGAAATTACATTTATTTGGCACATGCCACAAGTGCACACAATAAAAACAAAACAAAAACGTTTTAAACCATTATTAAACCTTGGCGGTTTAATAATGGTTTAAAACGTTTAAAACCCGTTTTGCATCTATAAATATGGATGAAAAAAGATTGCATGTAGCGGAGATGAGAATGTTGAGGTGGATGTATGGTGTGACAAGAATGGATAGTAGCGAGCCTAAACGTTGTGTCACCCAGTGATGGTAGTACCTGAACTTGGCGACGGATTCACATACGGAGGCACATCCGTCGCCCCCATCACACTAGACACGACAAGATGGTGCGAAGTGTTCCACGCGCGCTTCTTTTAGACTTAATGGGGGGAGTTTTACACCTCAGTCCCCGCTGGGACGAGGCCCGCAGGTCAAGCGGGACAGCACTATTCTGGGGCAGCGGAAATCGCATTAGATCCCGGTGACGCCCACGCAAGTGTGCGAGGCGAGGGAACACTGGTGTGGTTTTAGTCAGTAGAAGGCTGACAGACCCTTCCGCTTTCCCCAGGGCGGAGGACATCCGTTGACGATTTCCAAACGGAGAAAATAAAAATGGCAGTGCCTGAAGCCAGACGCTCGACTCCCGACTGCCTTGCGTGCACAGTCACCAGGTGGGCACGCTCAGCAGTGCTGGTTGACGAGTTAATGCAATATTTCTGTACCAACTTGCAGAGCGGCTCGTCCCTCTGTCTCTGTGAAGACGGCTTCACAGGCCGATACATATCCGGGCAAGCCACTTTCCAGGCGTCCACTACGTTGGTAAAGCACGGCACTTCGGACTCAACCAGAAACAGAGCTAAAATTTTCCTGATTAACTTTACGGTGCTGTGGACAGAGGAATGCTGGCAAGCTGATGCAGGTAATTTTGCGGACGCGCCAAGGCTACCAAAACGGATGGGTAATGTCACATTTACCCATCCGTTTTGGTAGCCTTGGCGCGTGGCCACAAGCCACATTACTAATGTGGCTTGTGGCCACGCATGTTCGTCCAAAGCCACATTTAAAATCAGTGTTAGAGTGCTGCAAATTATACTTGAATAATAACATTTCTATAGTAATGATGCGCTGTAATATGCTGCCGTGATAGTTATATATACTTATATAATATAATATTATAAAGAGGTAATTTTTTTTGTAAGTATGGCGTTATCTCCGGAACGAATGATCCAATTCTAAAAAATCACTCACTGGCAGAAAGCTACATTATTCGTGGGTGCAAATTAATTAATTTATGTCATGCAGATTAGCCGAGCAATCACATGTCTAGTGCTAGTCATTTATAAATTAATCTGAATCTGAATCATTGTGTGATAGATTTTTCATTTGTTCACGGATTCCTAATTTCAACGACCTTGACCTCGTACCTTACTCTTCGTTCATAAACAGTGATACGAAGAAGAAAATAAAGTGATTTAAGAAAAAAAAACTTTATCGGGTGTTGATACACATCTTTCTGCCAATAAGACTGATAAAAGAGTAATATTGTTTTACCAAGAAAATGGTTTACTTATGATTAATTTTAAAAAATATAATAAAATAGGAGAAACACGATTTTGAACGAAAAACTAAATGTCACAATTAATTATTTGTTGATTTTCTGTTGTCACTTCAGTGATCCTGTCAAAAGTTCAAAAAAAATCGGTGTTTCTCTGTTAAAATAAATAAATACCGATTATAAATAAGCAAAATGTGCGATGATGTCCAAAACTGTTGCCGCATATGTTTGGACGTCGAGTCGGACCATGTCTCCATCCTCGGAGACCCCACCATCAGCCTACACATGAAAGCTTGCCTGTCAGTAACTATATCCTCAAATGACCATCTTCCAAAGACAGTTTGCTTGTCCTGTGTATCATTATTAAGCCAATTCTATAACTTTCTACTAAATGCTCGTTGTTCACAAGACTGGCTCGAGTCTTCAGTGCAAGAGAAGACAAAGAAATCAACTGAAAACAAAACGGTAATACAACCCTTACCAGACTCGGAATACAACTCGGATTCGCTTCTAGAATTTCTAAACAACACTGCGAATATCGAAGAGTACTTGAACAACCTTGGTAAGGAAGATATACCTTGTATTGTAAATATGTTGGACAAAAATGAACATTCTTTTGAACTAAGCAAGATCAATAATAAAACTATTAAAGTACCAAGTCCTAAAAAGAAAGACATAGCAAAGAAGTTTAAAACAGAAAGAGATGTGATGGACACAGACTTCCAGTTAAAAAACCTTTTATCAAAAGAAACTGATCCAAAAATCAAAGTGAATCAAGTAAAGACAGAAAAAAATGCCTTCATTTGTTTTGGCTGCAAAATTAAATATGACACGGTACAAAAATTATTGCAGCACTTGTGTATTTGTGATTTAGCACTGCGAACTTGCGTACACTGTGACATGCTATTCAATTCTAAACAACAGATGCAACAGCACTCAATTACACACAATACTTCCGGTAACTTCACTTGCAACTGTGGCGAAGAGTTTCCATCTAAGGAGAGACTGATTCAGCACCACAAAACTTGCCACACAGACTATGCAGCGGCAGTAGGCTGCGTGTACCGATGTAAGGGATGCGGAGATACATTCAAAGAAAGGTTTCAGCTATACAAACACGCCAAGGAACACATTTTGAAGGTTGAGGAGAGAGTGTGTGATATTTGCGGTCATACTTTTCATGGCAGTGATGCGTTGAATAAACATAGGAAGGAGGAACATGAGAAACCTGAGAATGTTATGTACAGGTACGATTTTTTTTTAGTTAAATCAAGACTGTTTTAAGCAATATGGAGGATTTAGGAAAATGTCATGAGGAAAATTTTAAGTATGAATGTAGATAGATATAAGAGTAAAAGAAATTATGAACTGTGTGACAAATGTAAGCTAGAAAGGAGAATTATGGAAGACTGGCTATTGCCCGTGACTTCGTTCATGTGGAAATTTTGATACATGTGAGAAAAAAAAAAGTAACCTACGTGCTAATCTAGATCACAATCTAGCTCTGCCAAATTTCATCCAGATCTGTTCAGCCGTTCTGGTGTATCTATGTTCTATGTTAGGGATTTGGTTTCCGCACTTAGTCCTTAAAGTGGACCATTGTACGTGAGCCATGGTGGCCGTTCTGGTGTAATTGAGTAACAAACATCCATTAATCCAAACTTTCGCATTTATAATAGTTAATAAGAAGAAGCCATGCTACACTGACAACAAATAGGATAAGGCCAGGAGGATGATGATGTTTTATGCAATTACTTTCCACCTGCTGTATAAAATTCACCTCCTCAACATTTAACCATTCCTAGCTCATCATAACATAACGTCACGCCAGTAATCCCCGAAGGGTTAGGCAGAGGTGAACCAAATAGTAGAACCACATTTCGCTATTTCCATCAGCCAGGCACAAATCTAGTCCGCGGCAGCTACTGAAAAATTCCTGATGGAAAAACTCAATAACAATTTACCCGACCCGAGAATCGAACCCAATACTCCACCCGATTGCGGACACGAGACCACTAGACCAACGAGAAGATCAAAGGCAGTTAAAGACTAGCATATCCTACCAACAAAAATATAGTTTTAGATAATTGTCTGTTTAATCTAGAAACAGTCATAGGCACAGAAATGTTCATGTTCATAAATCTTTGTTCCAGATGCAAAATATGCAACATAACATCATCCGACCGCCAAGAAATGTACCTCCACGTAAAAAAGCACACTGCAAGACCGGAGCCATCCCGGCACTTATGTGAATCTTGTGGCCGAAGCTTTGCAACAAGAACTTCTTTATTCCGCCACTCATTGCTACATGGAAGTAATAGAACCATTTGTCATATTTGTAATAAACAGGTGACGGATACTAAGTTACTAGAGCAACACATCAAGGAGCATATCGAGATAGCAATTTGTGAGAAGTGCGGACAAAGTGTGAACAGATATAAGCTTGGAATGCACAGTTGTGTGTAGAATATTATATATTATGTAAGGACTATGTTTTTTGTACTATTGTCTCCGTTATTCACTTTCTTATTATTTTCTTTTTAACATTTTTAAATACGCCGTTACGATAATCGGCACAATGATAGCCGAGTTCACATTCCACATGTCAACAACCTCGTGTGCCAACTTGGCACTGCCAAGTCGAGATATTTTATTTGTTTCTCTTTCTCAGCTTGAGGTTCTCGTCAAGCTTTCATGAGGATCTCGTCAGTGCTATTGTCCTATTGTTATGTTGATTGATTGCATTTGGTTTCTAACATCTAATACATATGAGAATATTAGGAAAACTTGTAATATGTTGAATTGAAATTGTGAATTGATTTGTTTGAAGTTATTCTAAATTGCAGCCAAAAGACACTATAGTTCAGCTCTGCCAATTTCTTCGCGGACAACAGGGATTATGTTATGTAGTGTAAAGATATTTTGACCATTTCACTAACAATGTGAAATATATATTAGTGCGCTGTTGGAGTGTTCAAAATCTTATTGTACCCTTTTATTAAGACACCTAGTCAAAAAGGGTAGAGTAGGTTTTGTTCAATACTTAGTATTAATAGTCTTTTTGTGGACTCTAAAATGTACCTACTACTACTACTACAACTGTTAGCCTGTGTCATCCCACTGCTGGGCAAAGGCCTCTCCGTGACTTCCAAATTCTTCGATCCAGAGCCAATGTAAACCACTGGTCGTTAGTTTTGTCCAGCTCGTCCTGCCATCTCCTGCGAGGTCTACCGCGTCGCCTTCTGGCTGTGTCAGGGCTCCACATCGTGGTAAAAAAAATGTACCTAGATTAAGGATTCCATAATGTTTTGATTTAAGTATTATTAATGTTTACTTAACCCAGTCGATTGTTCCTAAGACTTTAAGGTGTCGTTCAATTAATACCTTAATATTACGTTATCAGAACTGTTGTTCTAAATAAAAACCAAGTATAAAAGTCCATGATTTATTCAAATAATAACCTAAGGGTGAACTACACCAATAAAACTAAAGATCACACGACGCATCTTAACCGCGTTTAGGCCTATTCAAACCTAAGCGGTATTCGCTGTCGCTGTGGGTAGAGGTACATAGGTACCGGGCGGGTTTCGCTCAGGTATTTAGTATTAAGTTGAAAGCGAAACCTGCGCGGTATGTACCTACCTCTACCCAAAGCGGCAGCGAATACCGCATAGGTTTGAATAGGCCTTTTAAGAGTACTCAGTGTCAAAATTGCACAAAAATGATGACAATGTCAGGTTTTGAACGCAGTATATAGACGTGCTGATCGGGTTCACATTCATTGGTGAAATTCTCTCCAAGTCCAGTCAAATCATGATTGTAAAAAGTGTACAAGATGGATACTATCTAGAATACGCTAGAGCTAAAAAACACAAGTATAAAATAATTAATAACACTACAATTTTCTTTCATTATCGATGTGTTAGAAACTGCAAGAAATATCTCTTCGTTTGAAGATAATATTCTAAAAAAACGAGATTAAAGCCGATATTAGACGGTTCACTTGAGTGAACGGTACGTACGTCATACACTCATATATTCATACTCATATTCGTCATATTTTTTTTTATTCCTTATTCACGCGACACCGATAAAATTACATAGGATTAAACGTTCATTCCACCTTTCGTTTGTTTTTCGATCATTAATTGACGGGGTAAGTGCCGAATACTTAGTTGAAAACTTAAATTATTGGAAGAAATGCGGGTTCTATTGAATTAATTTTTGTGAAGACTATTTACTCCGGCGGTTCACTTCGAGTGAATGATGATGCCAAATCAAAGTCATACCCTTCATTCGGCAATGCATAGAAAGTGTAGCGTCTAATATCGGCTTACTTGATATTGAATAATGTACGGCAATGATATTCTAATAAAATATCATTGATTACTAAAATATCATTGATGTACGGTCGAAAAACACTTGCTCGAAAACGTTAACACGGTCATGCTTCGAAATCAATACATTTTAAGCGCGACTGTTCTCTGCCTCGATGCATCAACATTTCGAATTACTAGAAGTACGAATCATTGGTAGCGCGAAAGCTCATTATATTGAAACGTTATTTTCTGGAATTACCACCAAATCGAATTTACAGAAGAGTTAATTCCTATAAACAATCTGTTTTGAACTACTTACAGTACCTACGTATATCTATTTAGTCGGAGGGTAGTTCTATATGATAAGAGTACATAATTTGTATCGAGTAGCTACTATGATACTATCTTATATTCTTGATGTATAAAGTTTTTATAGTTCGATACCTTTTCGTAAACTTATCATTGCGTTACTTATATTGTTCTCAAATAAAAAATATTTTAATCAACTATTCCAGTTAATTATATTTGGTGGTTATTTGTTCGTTCAAGAAATCTGATTTCAAGATGGGCTTTTGAAGTGTTGGTCATGCTCCCGGCTGTCATTAGTAGACCTTTTACAGTCGTTACAGGTAGTCAGTGGCCTGAAAGTCTGACAACCAGTCTTACCAAAGGGTATCGTATTAACCAGTACTGGGCTGTGGAGGTCAGACAGGCAGTGGCTCCATGTAAAATACGGGTATTCAGTTGCAGCCGACCCCGAGCCGAACATAGTTGGGAAAAGGGCTAGGCAGATGATGATGTTGTATTAACGTTAATGAGCAAATAATACTAAATCTCACTTAAATCGATTTCAAGGAGGGTAACTAAATCGAGATGTCGGTGGTAACGCTTAAACCTCGAGCTGACCTAGCGTAATGCGGAGTTTTCAAATAATATAAGGCCAGCTCATTTTCTAACCAGACGTACTACTGAACCTACTTTCTAAAATATTTTAATGCTAAAAAACACGAGTATAAAAAGTAAACATAATTGACGAAATACCGGGTACAATACGGTATACCCTCTGCCAGCTCTTCGGGGATTCAAGGTGATTTTATGTGAGTTACTTATTACAATTACCTACACAAGGATTTTGCACAAATTATCAGCGACCAACTTTGGATAAAAATCCGTTGAGAAACATACTTCTAACTTATCAGTGAGAATTTGCGTCTCTAATATTATTTAATCAGCATCTTCAGTACTCGCTTGAAGCCAAATGAAGTTTATTATTATTCATTTACGTATTCATTCAACATCAATAATTAATGCACAACAGCATAAAAGTGCTTTGTAAATACTGATATCGAGTAATTTTTGGCGCAATTTTCTCACCAGGTGTTCATGTTACCAGAAACGCTTACTTATTTTAAAGTTCTTAGCATTCCATCTTATTATTCTTGAGCGCATCAAAGCTCTTGTATCCGTATAGGATTTTAAGGCTTAAAAAATTGCCGAGAATCACCAAAGGTTCCCTCAGCAGAAACAAAACCATCCTCTATGACGGATGTTGAAGAAATCAGTAAAAATAACTCTTATTCTGTACGGCATTAGGTTGTTAAGTTCAATCAGGAACTTCATGAATGAAGGTATGCTGATATTCCGCTGGTTTTTGCGTACACCTGAAAAATAAATAGAAAGCCATATCGAATCTTAAGAATAGATGGAAATGAAGCCAAGTAATTTACTGGGTGAAATAAAAAGAAAGTTAATGTTTTTTAGTTAAGATCAAGATCCCGCACGATAAAGAAGCATCGATGATTCAGGCAAAAAGTCCACGCGGGCCCGGATCGAGCAGTCTGAATATCACCTGAAAAAGCCCGAAGTAAGTACGGCATTCGTCCTTGAAACTTTCGGATCCCGAGGGCTAGATAATGTATATTTTTATCTCGAGGAGAAATCCCCACAGGTTGTCAGCGCAAGTAGTCTTCATACTTTTTGCTAAACCGGTAAGAACCGGCATCGATCGGTACCGGCTGCTTTCTTCCAAATGCGTCCTCATAAGGATTTGCTTCATGCCGCAGCCGCATTTAAAAGAACGATAGCGGGGAAACCTCATCAATAGCAAAGTCGCTGTCAGAGTCATACCTTCAATGATAACTTTGGCAGCTTCTTTAGCGGTTGTATCGGAGTACCACGAGGTGAACCGATGTGAAGGCATGGGATACATGCCGGTGGCAACAGTTCCTAGGTATACGGAGGTCGTGTGAATGTTCTTCGTCCAAGTATCTAGGCGAAGCTCCTCCGATATCGAATCCATCAGCCCTGGTAAAAAATGTAAGTCTTGATTTTTAGCAGATGATTATGACGTTGAAACCCCTGGTATTATTTGACAGAAACGGAACCTATTCTTCGTACAAATCAATCTATTAGGTCTAGTTAGATGGTCTCGGATCTCGCAGGTTCCCTGTTAAACCCACTAAAGTGGTAATTTCCGAAACTACGAGGAATAACTAAAAATGCTCAAACGAGTCTCGAGCCCGATTTTGATGAAAACTAAAACTGCATCATTAGATTTTTGAAAAAACAATATTCCTAGCCAGGAATCGAACCCATTGGTTTTGGAAAAAAAAATACACACTGTATTATTACACCATTCGATAGTGTCGCTAATAAGGATCAAATTCCGGGAAGTAATGACTTAGGGCAGCGCTTCTAACGCTCTCATTCAGCAGGCTTGTACAGCTTAAGATTCTATGGCAGACAGTGATTCAGCTGATATACAGCCCATCGGTGTTACTTGGGCGCCCACTTGAAAAAAACATTCTGTAGAATAGGCGTGCCGAGGGCCATCACCACCAGCATAGTGGTTGAAATAGTGCTACAGATATCCTTCATTGGTAGGTTATCCTTACCTTTTAGTCCAAACTTTGCTGCACAATACGGAATCATGTCGGCACACGGCATTAGTCCTGCGCTCGAGTTGATAGCCACTATATGCCCATGTCGCCTTTCTATCATACTTGGTAAGAAGGCTTGGATTACCTGGTAAGAAAACAGCAATTAAGACCAGCGTTCTGCAGGGACGGCACGGCAGGGCATTTCTCTTTACCCAACGTTAATTCATACGTATAGCTACGTATGAATTAACGTTGGGTTGGATGGGTGGAAGGCAAGATACAAATTTCAATGTTTAGAGATCGACCCCAAGGCATTAAAGGGGAATTCCCTTCGCGGCATTGAATTTAGAATCTTGTATCTTGTTACGACTAGTTACGTACGAATTAACGTTGGGTTAAGATAAAATGCCATTGTGTGCCGTCCCCGGTTTGCGCTGGTCTTTATTGTATTTGTTTCGACTAAAATTTTAAAGGAATATTGTCATTGCTCCTTTAAAATTAGAACGGTCCATCTGCAGCTGCATCAATCGGCGAGAACTATATTTGGATTATATTAAACTAGTTGTACAATTTGGCTTGGGTAACTGATAATTTTTAAAGAAATGAAAAGCAAAAATTTTTGGGACATCGACTGACTTTCAATTTGAAATCCAAAAGATCAAAATTAAATGTGGGGATTGTGGGGAACTGGGAATTAAGTCAGTAGGTACACGGTTCAACAGTTACCCAAAAGTGTGCAAGCAAGTTAGTGTCGATGAGCCTCAATATGGCTTCTTGTCGCAGATTGCTGATGGGTGCACAGGATAGGAGTCCCGCGTTGTTCACTACCATGGACACGTCAGACAGTTGCCGCCGCATGCGCATCGCTATTGCTACCACTTGCTCGCGAGACGTCACGTCTATCGTGTAGCCGTAGCACTAGGAAAAAAAAAAATAGAAATTAAGGATTGGTTTTGCTTGGGCTTAGTACAATGAATTGTAGAGGAGTTATCATTGAGTTGATGCTTCGTTAGAGTTTGACTGTTAGAATTCTCTTCTCACGTCGATAACTTATATTATGATCCACCAGCTCAATGCGACATGAGGTTATTTGGTAGTTTATAGCATTTCAATGCATTTTGGACTTATGATAGTAGGAAAGTGGTTTTTGCCTAGGCTTAGGACGGTTCTGTCCTGGAATCCAAGCACCAATTAAATTTAATTATTCAAGGCTTTTTGTTTTAAGTGGTACAAAAGACCTTCATTGTATTTGTTCCGCCTGTTTATGCTTTTTATTAATTCCAAGATGCTACTAAGCAAGTTTTTCAAGATTTTTGTTCTTTATTCTTAACAATCGTATTAGTGAGAATTTACCTCTCCATCTTTACGGCGTATTTCATCCACGACGGCATTATTTCGCCTAGTGTCTTTGTCCCAGCAAATAACAGTAGCTCCGAGCTCCGCAAACTGGATGGCCAGCTCCCGGCCGATGCCTTGTCCTGCGCCGGTTACCTGTTAGACAATATTAATACAGGACAGTGATAGAAGCTCATTTGTTTAAGCTCAGGATGCTCCATCGATGTCCGAACGGTTCTACGTTTTTAGGCGATTCGCCCACTGCACCGCGCTCCGTGGCGTAGCGCAGGGCCGCAGATTATAACATTGTAAGAAAGTATCTGAATTTGTACAGAAAACACGCCTAGCACTGACAACGCGTCGGCATAGTGTTAAAATCTGCGGCACCGCGCTACGCGACGGATCGCGGTGCAGTGGGAGAATCGCCTTAGTTTCGAAAAACCGCGCGTTATTCTTATTGGGATTATTTTGATGATCTACTTGCTTGTCATTCTCAACCACTGTGCAAAAGTTAGTCATCACTTACCAACACAGTCTCACCATTCAGATTCTTCAACGTCGCCGGGATGAAAACCTTCGCAAAAGCCACAGTACAGGTGGAACACAGCTTGATAATCAGCACCAGAGTATCTAGGGTCCACAGGGGCAAAGCGGCTAGCCCCCCACTGCCCCACCAAGGCAGTATCCATACTTCTTGCAAGACCCTAAACTTCCGAGCCACAGTAGCTACAGCACTCACGAATACGTTTTTCCTATGCATAAAGGTAAAATAAACCTAAAAATATACTGACAGATAAGATTCAATTGACAGGTCCGTTGTTTTTGTGGAAACGGCCAGTTCATTGTGAATGAAGGATGGAGGTATAGAGTGCAAAAATGTTGCTGAAAATATGTACTAAGTATCTATTAGGTTCTGCGATGGCTGTTACACATCAACTGAATTGAGCTGATCTTTTATACTTTAGAGCAAAGAGAACAATTTTGACCGTATCATAAAATATTACTAACCATATTTCATAAATGCGTACGGTGGAGGTCAGGGATAGGAAAAACCTTTTTATCGCGTCCCTACTTTTCTCGTCGAATATAAAGCGTCAGTCTTGACATTTAGTACGTAGATCGAAGTGGAATACACGAATCAATATATTTAACTATAAATCCTATTGATTTATAATATAAAAAATGGCGAAACCTTTGCAAAAAGAGCGCGAGAACCGGTCTGCGGAGAAGAAAGACTTGACGTTCCATCCGTTTACGATATATCCAGAAAGTGCACACACATCGATCGTATTGCTCGAGTCAGAAGAACCGGAGATACTATGCCAGGTACGAGTATTTGGCCAGTAAAAGTCATCATTTTCCTTTCTTCATGTCAATTATTCTGCCTATCTACCTACTCCTCAAACTGGCACACAGCATTGCTACATGCCCCAGAAATAGGTTGTACATAGTGATAGTCTTCTCCGCACGCACATCTGGAGAAGTCTACCATCATCCTTTATAAAGAAATCACTACCTACTATTAGTGTGTCTGGAACAGAATCGAGTTGTGAGTGACTGTGGTAGCGGTACCGAGCGCAAAAAACGACCAAGAAAGAGGGTAGACCGATTTGTCTAATCATAAACACCCACCCGCAATAACTTCAGTTTATGCGTTGTCATGGTGCTTGCAACAGCGCCGAGATATCGGAAACTCAAAACAAACAGTAAACATGGTATTCCCGTTTTCAGTGTTAATGATAAAGTCCAATATATTTTCTTTTGCCCAGACCCTCAGAGCAATAACAAAGTTCTCGGCACAAGATATGCAGAATCGCATAGTGCTATTCGATCTCAACGCGATCAAGTACATCCTGCTCCATGTGGAACATCCAGAGATCAACATTCGAAGGTTTGCGCTAAAGGCCTTGGCACAGCTTTGCCAGTTACCGAGAGCACCAGAGCAGGTGCTGGGAAACCCACAGAATTTGAGAACGATTGCTTACATGCTTGCCAAGGTGGGTAGATTCGAATTTTATTCAAGTGTTCAAAAGTACTAGATAAGGGACGGTGTGATACCTTTCTTAAGGCAAGTGTTGGATAAAAAAGTTTATAGGTAGGTACTCCGCACTATGGGTGAAACTGCCGCAGCCGGTTCCAACGCGTTGCGAACGGCCAAGAGTTTAAGTAATACGCTTGGTGCGATGTCAAAACGACAGCGGAGAAATCAAAAAGGAATTGCTTAGAGGCTTAGAATTAAGGACATGCCAGTAGTCAACGCGACGCGACGGTACTCAGGCGAAGGAAATAATTGAATACGTGTCGTTTGTCGCAAGTCTTATCACCTGAGGTCGTGGCGTACGGCTTCGGACCGTGTGATTCGATACGCCAAGTCTAGCTGAATTCAAATTGATAAGTCGTTATACCTACGAGATAATACGTCTTCGCAACTTAATGCCATAAAACTAATTCTCTCAAAATCTTCTCCCCTGCAGTTGGAAGACGTCTTTGTTTTAGAATTTGCATCGTTAGTCCTGGCAGAATTAACAAGAGAACCTCTAGGATGCGAACAGCTGGTATCGGCTAATATATTGAGCACATTATTTGCCAGAATGAAGAACAGCTTGGATCCCGATGTTCAGAAGAATTGTCTTCAGGTAAACTTTTTGGTCGCATGTTAATTTCTTTTTCAGACCGTTTCTGATGCGTTCTGACTTGAAATTAGCCGTCAATTAACTAACCGGCTGACCACGAGCTGCGCTCAAGCGACACTCGTGATGCTGTAGCAAATGCGGAAACAATTTAAAGAACCGGGAGTCACCGTGACACGACTTGCGAGGAAAATACTCACGCGAAGGAAACGACTGACATGCGCGTGGCGTTATAAGCAAGTCGCGAGGTCGTGAACGGAGCCACATTTATTAACAAATTCTTCATTTAAAAATAGACACAAAGTCCGTGGATGTCTCGTACACAGACATCCATTGAGATTTCCAACATTGTTTGTAATCATTTATAATAATAATAATACCAGCCTATTACTGTCTCACTGCTGGGCAAATGCCTCATCTCAAACAGAGAAGGCACGAGCATTGATCATCAAGCTTCAAGCAGATTAGGTATATTAATTGTAAGTCCAGGTTTCCTTAGGATGTTTTCCTTCACCGATGCCTGTGATGACCAAGATAAACTTAGAAAATACATAATTATGAATCACTAAACCAAACAATAAACTATCGTAAGTTTATTGTTCGTGTTCCTACAAAGAGATTGTAGGAAAAGGTCACTGTCCGCTATTACCATACTAAAACGCAACAACAAGCATTGATAAATCGTGTAGGGTAATTCCGGGGGAGATGGCCGTACGGGAGAGATGGCCAATTGAAAAAAGTTCAAGTAATAATTCATAGATGGCTCTATTTTCATTTAGTTCGGATTTGTTTCGGCACGCGCAACAAGTGTGAGTGATTTTTTTTGCGAATAAATCATGAAAAGGTGAGTAATTTGACTTTGTTTTTTAATGACGCGTTTGATTTAAACTAAGGGGTTGACATATTAGATGGTCACAATAAAGTTTTGAGAGTTTTGTCCGTTTTCGAACTTTTTTTGGAAAGTAAGATACTTTCTTGTGTTCTAACCTCAAAATCAACTACAAAATTGAGAAGTTGCTTTTATTAAGTAATGTGGCAATCTCACCCGGACAATCAGGAGAGATGGCCATAGAATTTACGGGGGAGATAGCCATAACATTTAATGTGCTAATTTAAATTTATTTTTAAAATTAAATATTTTCTACAGATGCCTAATCAATATTTACGGAAAGTGGATGCTGGACGAGGTGCCTGGACCGAAGAAGACTTGAAAAATGCTATGGCAGAAGTGCAAAGTGGAGGGATGACCGTATATAAGGCCTCTTTAATTTATCATATTCCAAGAAAAACCCTAGAAAGAAGGTTAAAACAAAACAATTACATAAAGGGACCTATGGGACCATCATCAACCTTTGGTGCAGACAACGAAAAAAGACTGAGCAAGCATATAAAAGATATGCAGTCGAGAGGCTTTCCATTGACTATCGATGATTTAAGAAGAATTTCATTTAAGTATGCCGAGCAATTAGGAATTAAACATAGATTCAATGTGAAATCTGAGAAGGCGGGCTATGATTGGGTGCAAATGTTTTTGAAAAGGAATTCAATTGAATTCAATTCAATTCAACTGCAGAGGTTGTGGTGATAATTATTTCAGGACACAACTAGTCGAAGACTGGATCCAGTGCCGTATTTGCTTGTTCTGGGCGCACGAAAATTGCACCGAATTTGAGGACATGTGTTCCTCCTGCGGCAATAAGGAAAAAAAGGAGAAAGAAAAGAAAGGAAAAGATCTCAAGGGGAAAGGAAAAGGCAAAAAGAGTACTGGCTATCTCTCCCCGACCACTATGGCCATCACCCCCGGACACTCTGGGAGAGATGGCCAGTCCTAGTTATTTTTTTGAGTTTAAATTTAAATTGTTTACGTTCTTTAAAGTCATTTATCATTTATGTTTTAGAAGATTAATAAATAAAGTTTAAGTTCTTTACTAATTCAATGTTTTATTCATCATAATTCTTTCACAATAGAGTCTTTAAGTTAATAGGGCCATCTCCCCCGGACTTACCCTACCTACTAACTTATGATTAAATGACACATTCTTCCATCAAAAGATTTTAAGCAATCTCCTGGACGATCCAATATGCGCGTCAGAAGTGACAAAGAACTCCCAGTTCAGCTGGCCATCTCTCCTGGCATTGATGCAGAGCAAGTTCCTAGCCATCCAGCATGCAGCTCTGAGGACAGTGGATCAGCTGATCTGTAGGTATAAGGATATCGTTGTGCAGAAGACTTTTAGAGCTTCCACTGGGGTTCTGGATCTTTGTGATATACTTGAGGTGAGTTTAGAAATTCGTTATGCAAAGTTTTGGTCAAAAACGATTCTCGATCTCATCGGTTTCAAATTGAAAAAAAAAACAAATATTCTGTGCGTGGGTATTCGAACAGGGATTCATGTTCTCATTCCGTATTCCGTGAATCTGACTGTCGATACTGAAAGACTCGATGTCGTCGTAAATGACAGAATTATTGGTACAGAATGTAGGGTAAGATGGTCGACAATGAACCACTTAAATTTTCAAGAGCTCGAGTAGAGTTACAGCTCTTGAAAATTTAGGGGCCCTAAGTATATACTTTTTACTTATAATTGTAGATAATATAACTGGCTACATTATGTAGTACTTCATGATTGTTAAAGTACAATAACTTCTAATGTTATTATTATTTTTTATTTAATGGGAAATGATTCACTGTGTACACTCAATAGTATTCAATGAACCGGGGGCAGGTAAACAGTGAACCGTGTGTGCAAACAATGAAATGAACCTGCCAATAACCAAAGCATTAAAATTATTGGATTGTAATAATTGTGGTTAAATAAAATTCACTAATCTATTTAAAGTATTTATTTGTAGTTACTTTAAATCCACATAACCAGTCTTTACCCGCCATTCCCTTTTCTTTCCGACTAGTGGGATATTCGAGTTTATTCATTTCCGCCATTTGCAAGGCGAGTTTTCTGCATTCCTTTGTATTTAAACCATAAAATTTGTCGGCACAATCAAGAATATACAAATCTTTAGACTTGTTTCTTGCTCCTCCGTGAATATTTCATTTACGCTGTAATTTGGTTCCATCGAAGCAGACTTGTCTTTTATATATTTTATCACATATCTTATTAATGTTGGATATGGTATGTTGCTATCTTTTGCAGCCTTTCTCAAGCTCATACCGTTAAGATGTAAATTGACAGCAGCTTTCATTGCTTGAGGTAGGTGGGATCCATTTTTCCTCGCAAATCTATCTAATTTTGTTCGGCCCATCCTGAAAATTTGGTTTTTTTTTATTTCGTAAAATAACTAGGTATAAAAACTAAATTATCTGGGTTAATACTCAATCTACTAAAGGTTCAATGAACCAAGGATGGTACTCAATGAATAACTGGTTCATAGTGTACTCTCTCAAAGTGCTTCATTCTGTACCACCCTATACTTACAAATGTTGAGGTCAAGTAGCCACATGCACAAACACGAGGTGCTTAACGAAACTATCTTAAGTAAAAGCGCAAAAAAACATTTTTTTTCAATCCAATTGATATTTAGCTACTATTTACACTAACAAAATGAGACGAAATTTTACTTACGTTATTTATTTACAACTAGCTTCTGCCCGCGACTTCGTACGCGGATCCTGTTGCTTATACCAGCGACAGCGGGGTCGTCAAAATCGAAGATCTGAAACGTCTGATGTCGAATTCTAAGAGCCCGGGGACACAACGTATGCGCGAGACGATTCGAGACGTTCCATATCTTTCATTTTTGTAAGTCAGAAGTCGATGCGTAGATACGCTTGGAACTCAAGCGTAATTCTCTATCCGTGAACGTCTCCGACTCGCGAGACAATGCGTGACGTTCACGATCAGTGGTCAGTCGCGCATCACGTTCCCAACTTGTCTCTAGAGACCTAGAAGTCGATGCGTAGATACGCTTGGAACTTAAGCGTAATTCTCTATCCGTGAACGTCTCCGATTCGCGAGACAATGCATGACGTTCACGATCAGCGGTCAGTCGCGCATCATATTCTTCACAGTTCTCTAGAGACCTGGATGTAGATGCGTAAATACGCTGAGAACGTGCTTCGTTATCCAAGAGGAAGAGAAGAGAAGAGAGGAAGAGGTTTCCACGGAGCGAGTTGCAGCCTGATGTTCTCGAACAGCATCAAGTGTCTCCTGACGTTCTTCGGTAGATTCTTGGGATCTTATGATCCTCAATCTTTTAGCTCCTTTGGAATGGTTATAGTTTTATTGTGAAGATACCTGATCAATTAAAATCTAAGTGACTGCTCCCCTGCGTTACCGGGTAGGCTACCGTGTCACGAAGATAAGTGGAAAAAGTCTAAAACACTCAAATAACATAAGCCCGAAGGCATATTTATTCGATAAAATAAAAAAATAAATAGGAGTTTTGTCCAGTACAGTCAAATTTTCAATGATATACCGTCGTCATCGAATATCAGTCCTAAACTGTTACCACCTTCACCGCGTGGAGATCTTCCCAGCTTATGTTATTTTATAATTATACAGTGATATTAGTGATAGCTTTGATTTCCACATCAGATGTTTCTGATCTTCGCTATTTATAAGTCAACAGGAAATGCCCATCAGACCGAACAACTTTTGCTAAGACGTCATTCCTATATGTGTTATGGTGTAGCTGGGCTCTTGGAGTTCCACAACAGGTGTTCCAGATCTTCGATTTTTATAAGTCAACAGAGAGTGGTCATCAGATTGAACAATGTTTGCTAAGACGTCATTCCTATATGTGTTATGGTGTAGCTGGGCTCTTGGAGTTCCACAACAGGTGTTCCAAATCTTCGATTTTATAAGTCAACAGAGAGTGCTCATCAGATTGAACAATGTTTGCTAAGACGTCATTCCTATATGTGTTATGGTGTAGCTGGGCTCTTGGAGTTCCACAACAGGTGTTCCAGATCTTCGATTTTATAAGTCAACAGAGAGTGCTCATCAGATTGAACAATGTTTGCTAAGACGTCATTCCTATATGTGTTATGGTGTAGCTGGGCTCTTGGAGTTCCACAACAGGTGTTCCAGATCTTCGATTTTTATAAGTCAACCGAGAGTGGTCATCAGATTGAACAATGTTTGCTAAGACGTCATTCCTATATGTGTTATGGTGCAGCTGGGCTCTTGGAGTTCCACAACAGGTGTTCCAGATCTTCAATTTTATAAGTCAACAGAGAGTGCTCATCAGATTGAACAATGTTTGCTAAGACGTCATTCCTATATATGTTATAGTGTAGCTGGACTCTTGGAGTTCCACATCAGGTGTTCCAGATCTTCAAATTTATTCTCTCAGCAGAAAATGCTCATCACGTGGAACAATTTTTGCTATGGTACCATTTTTGTATCTCTTATAGTTTAGCTATTCTATTGCGGTTCTGCATCAGGTGTTCAAGTTTCCAAGATAAATTATAGCCTATATGTTGCCCAGACTTAATACCTATACAACAAAAAAAAAATCTTTCAAATCCGTCTAGTAGTTCCGAAGATTAGCGTGTACAAACAAACAGACAAACAGACAAACAGATAAACAGACAAACAGACAGAATTTTTTTTTTTGGATTCGTGCTCTATTACTGTTTCTAAACACTCCTCAATTATTTTTTTTTTAATAAATTCAATGTACAGACACAGTTTTTTTACTGTCTTATTATATGTATATAGATATATATATAGATACTAGCTGTTCCCGGCATGCGTTGCAATGCACCTTTTTCCTATCCTACCTACCTATCCTACCTACCTATCCTACCTACCCTACCTACCTATCCTACCTACCCTACCTACCCTACCTACCTACTTACCTACCCTACCTACCCTACCTACCCTACCTATCTACTTACCTACCCTACCTACCCTACCTACCCTACCTATCCTACCTACCCTACCTACCTACTTACCTACCCTACCTACCCTACCTACCCTACCTACCCTACCTACCCTACCTACCCTACCTACCCTACCTATCCTACCTACCCTACCTACCCTACCTACCCTACCTACCCTACCTACCCTACTATAATTTGAGATTTAAACCATCCTATCTCTCAAGTTGGATCGAACTGCACATGGTGTGCGAATTTTATTATAATCGGTTAAGTGGTTTAGGAGTCCATTGAGGACAAACATTGTGACACGAGATTTATATATATTAAGATATAGATTTTCGCTACCTACAAAAACGCAAAACACGGCCGCCTGCGCCAGCTCGCAGTCGACTGGGGAGGGAGGAGGGGTCCTCAAAGACGCTTACTTAATGCAGTTTGCACCAGACGACAACGTCGCATTTCTGAATTATTTGCATGGTTCACTGTGTACTGCTGGTTCATTGTTTACCACTCGACCTATCTGTGACCACCATGCATCAATCAGTCAAAGTAAACCTATCACTCTCTTTAACTAATTCGCTATAAAAAAATACAAACCATCAAATATTTCTAACTCTTACAGTCCTACGAATTCCGCGACGTCCACACCCTAGTTCTGGGCGTCCTTCGCAACTACGTGGAATCAGAAGAGAATGCTCTCCATCTGTACCAGTCGGGGTGTATCCTGCGACTTATGGCTTACCTTGAAATGGCCCTGCCGGCAATGAAGCCCCACTGTCTGGCTGTGCTGACGAAGATGTCTTTCACTGCTAATGGGAGGGACGTGAGTGCGAATTTACATACAGGATGTAAACGGACCCTTCACGAAGCCGTCAACCAAGCATTCTGTACATCAAACTAAGTAACTCTTCGCAAAAATTATTGCTGGGAAACGACTTTTTTTTTTGGGGTGAAAAATCACGTTTTAAAACTCAATGTTACGCACTCAAAACTTAGTGCTGATGGATGCTTTGAAAAGTAAACGGGTCCTGGAGTTAATTAAAGTAAAGTAAAAACCAAAAAAAGTGTTTAAAAAAAAAACTTGTGAAAAAATTGGAACTTTGACCTTCAATATCTCCAGAACCTGTAGTTTCCCAGGTATTGTCTAGAAGAAAAAAATGATCCCAATGACGGGCAGAATATGTGGTTTTCGTTTTCGTTAAGGGCCTTTTACACCCTTTATGTAGTTGCTATTAGATCAGAAAACTTTACGTATGCACGTCACTAACTTTATTTAGGTACTTGGTCATTAGCCCAAGTTCAGTCAAGTCCGGAAGATTACCGCAGAAAATTTATGCTGTAATATGATCATGCATAAACTTGTCCGAAGATTCGAACTACTCGAAGACATCGTTCATATATTATTTGCCGTTAGCCACAATAGATAACACCAATAACCAACCGCTTTATTTTAATCCTGATCACCCGATTAATTTTCAACAAAAAAAAATAGATTTTTAGTTGCTTAATAAATAGTTGAGGCATTGAGTTGCCTAATTAGTAACGACACAGATTGCTATTGCCAAACAAAATCTATGGGGGAATCGCAACACAGCAATAGCCTACGTCAATTGATTGGTAGTGTCAACACAGTGGCGTGGCCAACAATACGGCAAGCCTATAAGGCAAGCAGACTGTTCAGAAACCCTAACATCATGAAGAGTATAGTTTGTCATAAGGGCAAGCCAAACTTTTAGGCTTTTATGAATAACACGGCACTAACAATACTGCTTTTGTTGTCGAGTGATCAAGCGAATGGAACCTGATAAAGATCGCAGGAATCTGCTAAATGCGGGCAACGAGAACCATTTATAAAATTTTAGGGAACATAACACATAACTTATGTCCCACAGTGGACGACTTTCTTCTGCGATGATGATGCCTCTTCTTCAAAGATACTGTTATTTAGACAGATCCATAACCTACATGTTCCATTTCCAGGCATTATTCGCGACGGATACCGACATGGTATTCTGCCACCAACTCCTCAGCTCAAACGTAGAACTTCTGGCTGACGCAGCGATGGGTGTTGCCAACATGACGAAACTACTACCTTCAGCTGTGCGCATGTCTGATACGAATATTATAGAAGCTCTGTGTGGTGAATTTAAAATCAAAATCAATGAAATGAGTTTAGAATTAGATTGTAGTAGAACTAATCCTCATCAACGTCACCTGAGCATTTTGCCTTCCAGTCTATAACGTGCGAGAGATTGGCTATCTGATCTTCACAATTCAGTTACTAATACAATACTCTTTGGTAAATCTGGTTGTCAGACTTCCAGGCTTCTGATTTCACTGATCATAACGACTGTCAAAGATCTACAAAATGACAGTCGGGACCAATGGCTTCACGTGCTCTCCGAAGCAAAGCTTGGTATATAAATGATAGTCCATCACACATCCACGGACGTCATCCACGGACCGACTTTGGCAAGTACTGCGTAACCTTAAAGATGAACCCGTGCGACTGTTATTATTAAGCTACGAGCCCGTCCTCTTCTGGGATTTCAGTAATTGTAGTGTTTTTTATTTGTAGCTATCCTGAGCGACGACGCCGCAGTTTGGTTCTACATCAGGATTAACGCGCTCCGGGCACTGGCCGAGCTCTGCCGCATCATTCCAAAAGCTGCCTTCAGTCTCGTCGAGCCGAAGACTTTCGCAGCACTCAGGAATATTAATAAGAAATGTTAGTCAACATCTGCCTAGCCTTTTCCCAACTAAATTGGGGTCGGCTTCCAGTCTAACTGGATGCAGCTGAATACCAGTATTTAACACGGAGCGACTGCCTATCTGACCTCCACAAACCAGTTAGTACTGGGTAATACGATACCCCTTGGTAAGACTGGTTGTTAGACTTTGGGCCACTGACTACCTAACGACTGTCAAAGATCTACAAATGACACCCGGGACCACGTGCCACGTGCCACGTGACCGGGTTAACGTGCTTTCCGACGCACGGAGGAAACTCGGTATGTAATGGGTGGTCACCCATCCACAGACCAACCTAGTCAAGCACGGCTTAACCTAAAGATTGACCCGAGCGGCTGTTATTATTTAGCCACGAGCTCCTCCAACAAATGTTAGTACAGCCAAGTCATTTATTTCTTCATCAGTTTTCAAATTCTTTCCTTTCTAAAGTCAGGCAACATAATACAGAAAAATATGGGGTAGTTCTTTATAGTCAACGTTTTGTCGTTTGTCATGAAAACTGAGTATGAAATGTTCACACACTTTCGAGTTATAGACTCCACAAAACTGTGTTGTGTCGCGTATGTCTATTTTTTATTTTACTTCTGAATTCGCATCAGTGTCAAAATCAAAATGATCTTTATTTCAGTTGCAATAAAGATGCTGTTGGGCTGTTACCACTGATAAGTCTGTCATAATCTGTGATCCTAATTCCCGTTATAATAAAGTGGCTTTTGGAATGCTGCTGTCAGAGGTTAAATAACTGCCTGGCCTAGTTTAAGATCAAATTAATGTTTGTCAACAGTCTGAAAGTGTATGGACATGTGATGCGGAGGAATGAGGAAAATGTAGTGAAGAAAAGGTTGAGTATGAATGTAGATGGCTATAAGAGAAGAGGAAGATCAAAGAAACGATGGATGGACTGTGTGAAGGATGATATGTCTAGAAAAGAGGTGACTGCTGAGATGACGAGTAATAGAGAAGTATGGAAGAAGAAGACATACTGCGCCGACCCCAAATAAGCTGGGATAAGGGCAGGAGAATGATGATGATGTTTGTCAACAGTCAAAGACACGCCAATCGAAGCTCAACGCCTCGCGGTGCAATGTTACATCAACCTACAGAACTACCACGTCAGCACGAAGGCCATGCTCAACGGAGATTTTATGGCTGAGCTGCTCAATATAATGCAGGTGAAACAGAAAGATACATTGAGAGTAAAAAACGATCTAGTGGTCACACCTACAAATAGCTACTCTTCTGTGCGAGAACCCGCATGATGACTCTTTCGATATTTAGGCACACAAAGAGAGATACTTTTTTTCTGGCCTCCACAAGTGGTCTCTCTGAATCAATTTAATCCTTAAAATATTATAAGAAATAAGGTAAAGATTTGAGGTTTAAGATAACGTGCTATAGTTTCTGCCTACCTCCATGAAAAAAAACCGTGAGGTAATGTAAAGTAGAAGATTACAAAAAAAATACGGTACTTTTTTTTTTCGGTTGGGAAATCATCAAATCACCCCTCCCGCTCTGGGCGGAGCGGAAGGGCACAGTGTCAGACTTGTACTGACTAAAACCCACCCATGTTCCTTCTTAGCCCTTTGGGTTCAAGGGCCGCGGTATCTCTTTCGAACAGTCCTGCAGCAACATACAGTACCTGAAATAACAAGAGGTGGAACTCGAACTTACCAAAGCAAATGATTAGCCCAGATGCAATGCATACTATACTTATACCTACCTAATTATTTATAATTATATTTATTTAGTACCTAACCAAGTACAGCATCTGTTTCAAGATTGTCTGCCTTCTGGATTGAGCCTATGTAACAACTATATACTTCCATAATGATATTTTACAGCGCATCGACATCAACTTGAAGATAATGACTTGCACTGTGCTGACTGGACTCATGACAGAGGAGGTCGGGGGGGACTTGTTCACACTCAAGAAAGGCGAAGAGGTTGGTATACTTGGTATCGAAGCGACTCGTCATCATCCTCTTGTGAGGACAAGCATAATAAAGGGTGTAAAAAGACCCTTAACGAAAACGAAAATCACATATTCTGTCCATCATTGGGATCATTTTTTTCTTCTAGACAATACCTGGGAAACCACAGGTTCTGGAGATATTGAAGGTCAAAGTTTCAATTTTTTCACAAGTTTTTTTTTTAAAAACCATTTTTTAAGATTTTAACTTTACTTTAATTAACTCCATGACCCATTAACTATTCAAAGCATCCATCAGCACTAAGTTTTGAGTGCGTAACTTTGAGTTTTACCGTGAAACGTGATTTTTCACACCAAAAAAAAAAGTCGTTTCCCAGCAATAATTTTTGCGTAGAGTTACTTAGTTGGATGTACAGAATGCTTAGTTGACGGCTTCGTGAAGGGTCTGTTTACACGCTGTATATAGGGTGACTGGTAATTAGTGACCGATACTTAAACACGTGATCACGTGTTTAAGTATCGGTCATGATAACAAACAACTTTTTCAAAGAAACTTTTTTTTATACTCATTCGCTTTTATCACAATAATAACACTACAGCGGAGCATTACGGAACGGGCTTGCGAGCCGCGCGAGTGCTCTGCCTACCTCTGTTGCACGGTAATGAGACAGAACGGCGTCACGCGGCTAACAGCTGATAGGTAACAGGCGCGCGCGGGTTTTTCCATCAGGAATTTCTCAGTAGCAGCCACAGAGTCTGGATTTGTGCCCGGTTGCTGGAGATAGGTTCGCCCCTCATAACATTGGGCTTAAACGTAACCGGCGAAACGTGGGTGTATTATTAGGTACATTTCTGCTTAACTCTTCGGGGATTATCAAACTATGCAATCTCCAGGTGGTGTCCAATAACTTATTGATCGAGCACATCGGTCTGCGCACCGCGCTATGCACGGTGATCGCAGCTAGTGTCAGCAATGAGGGAGCTGACGTGTATTTAGATCTTGGGACTATACACTAGTGAGTATTAGCTTTTTTTCGGTAATTTTGGCTATGAGGACACTTCATTTGTAGCAGTATTTGCTGAACAACGAAGCCGATGCAATGGCTGCATCTGCACATATTCCGCTCATGCCGATCGACGAACTCTACGCAAAAATTTTTGCTAGGAAATGACATTTTTTTAGGGGTGAATAATCACTTTTTACGGCAGGACTCATTATGCACTCAAAACGAGCATTGAACAGTACGGGGGTCCTGTAGGTATTTAAAGTAAAGTTACAACATTAAAAACTTGTATTTAAAATAATCTTGTGAAAAAGTTGGAACTTAGACCCCCAACGTCTCCGCAAATAAAAGGTAAATAAAAGGTATGTTCTAGAATAAAAATTATCGCAATGACGGGGAGAACAAGTGCCTTTCGGCTTCGTTAAGGGTACTTTTACACCCATTATATTTTCTAAAGGCCCGAGCTCTATTTGTTATACTGACAATAGTTAAACTCATGATTGCTTTACAGTATGGTAGAGAACAAGCAAGCAAGGTACGTGGTCGCCGCATGGGAACCGGCGTTGGAAGCCATCTTCCGTCACCATCCGTCTGCCAAACTGGCGTACACTGGCAGGCTCGACATCAACGACTTCACTCAGGTAACAAAGAACATAATCCATTGCTGACAAAAGACCATGATCAAAAATCTTGGTCCTACTTTCCTTTTTAATGGCGACCTACCAAAGTTACAGTTGCCATTTTTAATGTTGTATTTGAGTACTATCATGTGTTGATATCTACTATTCGAACATATCTCCGGCTTGGGTTTCTGGAGTGCGGTCATGATATGGCCGAATTCATTATACATTTTGGCAACCATCCAAAAAAAGGCAGCGTCTTCAGAAAGAATTTCCCAAAAACTTGGTTAAGAGAAAAGTGCCAAAAGAAAGTAACTTGGATATTTCTTGTTTTCTGCAGAAATGTATCAAGTCTGATCTCCAGCCGTTACCTATCCCAATTTACTTGGGTTTGGCGCAGTATCTTTTCTTCTTCCATACTTATCTTTAGTCGTCATTTCCTTTCTAGCAATTTTTTTCGGTGGACCTTAATTCCAGTATATTTTACAGGAGGGTTTCTACTGTATTAAGTGCCTGGGCGAGCGTTTCCCCAGCATGCGGACGATAATGTCGAACATGAACCGGCCCTACTCGCCCGTGTACCTGTGCATGTTCGTACAACCGCCAGGAAGTTCTGGCTCTAGGATTGAAATCAGGACTCGTGAGTATGACGTAACTTAAGTTGGAAAGAGAGATTAATCTGCCTGAAAATGTTTACTACAGACCTTTCTCAGAATTTTTATTTCTAATTTGGCATCATTGTCCAAATCACAGTCTTCTTCTTTATCGTGTGGTTAGTGCCTAACCTGGTGTCAAAGTTTTTACGCCGCCTATGGGCCTCCGACTTGGCTTTATATGCCGTCGAGAACTATCTCTCAGGCATGCTAGTCTGGTTTCCTCGCCATGGTTTCCTTCACCGAAGCAAGTGATAATGTTATTATACAATACTCACATGAATCCGAAAAACGTCTAAGTTATAAAAAAACGAAAGAGTTACGAAGTCAAGTCAATAACTTTACTAAATCGACTTTCCATTGCTTCCTTCAAACACAGACGAGCTATCTGCTGGCAGTAGGGTGTCAGCTAGCCTGTCAGGCCGGATGCAGCTCCCGCCCGTGCCGGATGACCACCACCTGCGGGAATATCTGCTGAGGATGAAACTGTGGTTCGGAGATCCGTTAGTGATGTTACTATTATCTCAAGAAGCTTATGAGTCGAGCTTCTTTTGGATTTTGAGTCGAGCTACACGCTCACTGACAAATGCTTGCACTGAATGGACAGGTCCCCTCAAATCTGTGTGGTTATTTCTTCAAAAGACCATCTCAGACATTAATCTACATGGTCCTCATATGTCTTGATCAATGTCTGGACTTTAAAAGAGACAGTGACCTCTGAGTTTGTTTCGGATGTTTCTTCTCAGTGTAGTCAGGTACGAAACACCGGCCCCATCTAGTTTTAAAACAACATGAAGACATGTAAAAGTGTTTTGTAAAACCAATTTACAGAAATAAGTATGATTTATGTTTTAAGAACATTTAACCATAAATAACTTATGATAAATAACGAATAATATAAACCGCACTATGCATGATCGGGCAAGCATGATTTGGCAAAGCTGATGCGGCCCGAACTGATTGTAAGTGGACATGTGCGAATCGCCAGTCTGTGGCATTCAGTGCCGGCTTCTCTGTTTCCCGACCATTATAATCAGGATCTGTTCAAAGTTCGAGTGAATCGGTTTCTTCTAGGCAAGCTCCACCCTAGGCCGCATCATCAGAGACGAGTTGCGGTCAAACGCAAGCCTATTGAGTGTAAAAAAAAACAAAAAAACATAATATGTTTGAGTAAAATGTCACTCAGCTAAGGTCGAGGGTAAAAATAAGATGTCAATTTAGCGAAGATTGATGCCGGTTAGCTTGAGCGCAATGAGAGCCGAATTGTGTAGTCATTGGTTCAGGCCAGCTTTGCTGTTGATCAAATACAGCCGAATCGAATCAACCCTAACTTATCTACCTACTTAAAGTTCTGTTTTCAGATCCAAATCTCTGCATTATTTTGAGATAGAAGACGCCCATTATGAAGTAAGGTAAGATGTAGTTTCAAAATATTTTATTAAATACCCTTAAGAAAAAAACTTCAAAAAGTCTGGTAGATATTTTGGTGCAATCAGATATATTATCATTGATCAAAACCGGAACGATCGAGCGATGACCTGGTGAAGACTTCGGGAACCTGCTAGACGCGATACAGGATAGGACCGGTCGATTTGGTGACGATTGGGGGACCCTTACAACCAGCAATGGACAACTTCCATCTCAAACATTGATTATGATGGTAGCTTGCAAGCTAAATACTCCACCGGTTCAGCACTAGCTCACCTCATTTTAACAAGCTGATCCAGATTCGAGGCGATGCCGTGCTGATCTATAAGAATGCGTTATAGTGTTGATTTTCATAGAAATAATCCCGAACGCCTCAAGTTGAGGCGATGTTGATCCTGTGCATCAGTTCTTATACCTGTACATTAATCTTCAATCGTTATCTAGATACCGCAAAAAATGTGACGAAGTATCAACATCACTGAAGGAACGAGCGCAGCTGCTGGCAGAGTACGTTGCTGAACAAATGAGCGGGCTATCCCAAGAGAGAGACTGTTCCATGCCTAGCGTCGACTTGCATCTGGCTGACCTGATGGTAAGTTGACGCAAGAAGTAACGTTTTCACTGAAGCAGCGAGCGGAGATGGGAGGATCAACGCAAGAGAAATTCAAGACTGTTCCATGCGTAGCGTCGACTTGGTGCATCTGGCTAACCTGATGGTAAGTTACCGCTTGAGTTGCATTTAGATTAAAACCTCTGAGAAAGTTATTTGTTATCCTTTCGTGTTGGAATTCGTTTTGTGAGAAAAGCCACATAAATTTCTTAATAAGAATATAATATTGGGTAGGATCCTGCTGTGGTCGCAGTAATAAAGCTAGAGCATGACCAAATGGGTCATGATATTAGGTTTGAACTGTAAGTAACTGAGCAACTACGCTTCTCGCAGTTACTTGTCAATTCAGTATTTGAAGACGTCAAAATAGGACTTCTTTATGATTCAATTAAATATATCCCCAAATGAAGAGCTGTCAGAGCTCAATTTTCTCATTTTGCAGTCAGAGCTGGCGTCTCCAGTGATAGGGCTGGGCTTCGTGAAGTGCGGCGGCGCTCTGGAGCGCGCGCTGCTGTACAAGGTGCTCGCCGACCGGATCGGCCTGCCGTGCGCGCTGTACCGCACCTCCAGCGCCTATGCCTGGTGTGAGATCGCTGTGCCGGAGATGGATCCGGTTAGTTACAAAACGCATACTATAAGTTGGCATGCGTCTACATTTCGTCTAGAATAGATTTTGATTGAAAAGATTATTGTTACAAGTTGTGTATGTTATAAGCTCAAGCAAATATGAGTCAGACTTCAAAGAAAGAGAGACAAGTCATTCTTGGGCGTATTCGTTCCATGATAGACCTCATACATCGCTTTTTATCAAGCACAATAAAAAAAGGGAAATTGTTAAAAGTATGCTTGGGTAGTGACGAAAATTGGACCTAAAAGAACAGTTTTTAAAGTTATTTTTAATGTTTTATTTTTGCAAAAAAGTTTTTATTTTGCCCTTTTTGGTTGTATATTCCACACAAATTCTTGCCGTGAATTAATTTGAAATTCTAAAGTAGAAGTTATTAAAGGATCATTATGTCATCAACATACACGAAGAAGAAAAATACTTATTAAAGGAGCTAACTCATAAACTACTCAAGCAAGGTAATATCATTTATATGGGATTCGTGGGTTGCCCCTAGAATCACTTAAATCGGCACAGTAATCACAGAGTAATCGGTGTACAGATATAGATAGCTGATAGACCTAGATAACGCAAGAGCAACTGCTTCGCGTGCCTAGCTTACGTACAAAAATCGTAAGTGACCACTTTCGCGCTCAGTCTGCATCGGTGTATAACATGTTGAATGGGTAATTGTGCTGATATAAATTGTAAAAACTGTATATCTGTACAAATTTGAGAAAAACAAAACATTCGTATTACATTGCGGCTTAGAAATAGTGCTTGTGACGTCATAAGAGGTAGTCAAAAAATGGCACGCTTGGTTTTCATACAGATCGTGATACTTGCGTTATCTAGGTCTATCTATATCTGTGGTGTACATACATACATGAAATAAAAACACCGTATACCTCTTCCTTTTCTAGAAGTCGGTTAAAAAAACCGTTATTTTATACTTATGTTGACAAGTGGTCTTTTGTGTTGTTGCCTCAAGTTCATTTTTAAGCAGATTAAACATCAGCAGGTTATTATCTACTTTAACAAAAACTCTTTAAAGCATTCTAAACCCACAGAAAGAAGAATACGACAAGCCCCAGAACTTCCCAGCAGGCCTACTCCGTACCAACTACGTGGTAGACCTGATACAGCGCCCGGGACGTTTGATACCACGTGGAGGGCGAGAGGCGAGGAACATCTGTGGCCCTGTGTGTTCTCCGCCTTATACTGCAAGGGAGTTGCCCGACGTTTGTCGCTGTGAGAGACGGGCTTAATAATGAAGTTATGGAATTATGAAGTTATTTGATTAACTGCCTGCAGTTTGAAAAAGTGCAATGGGAAAAGGCTAGGCAGATGAGTTGGCTTTTTGTTTCTTTTACGTTTGAAAACTAAAGGGTGACCAATCATCATCACCTGCAATCAAAGAGATTTAAAAGACTTATAGAGCGGACATTGGGAATATTTTCATACAGCGATTTTGATCCCGAACATTTTCGATTTTGACACACGAATGCTACCTTACAATCAGGCGTATGACACTTGACAGAACGATTTGTTACCAAGTAGTAACAAGTATTGGATCACGATTTTCTTCGTCTTGTCCCGTCTATGGCTCGGAAACATTTGAATGTCTTTGCCTGCAATTTTGTAAAGCTCACCTGGAAGGTGGATGGTGTGGCCATAGAAGCCTCAAATCCAAACACGGTGGAGTATTTTAGGAGATGGAGCCATGCCATTTCCATGACGTAATCATGTAGTCATTTATTAGCATTTTATTATACTTAATTAAATAAATAAACTTGTTTTAAAATTAATTATTTAATTTATTTCAAACTTTACACAGCATTATTTGTTCGATGCCATGAGAATACATTTCTATAATAAATATAATATTTAGTATCAAAACTCTTAAGACAAGGCACTATAGTACTTAAGACACATTGCACAAGGTTCAAGATGGACGGACAATTACTACGATCACAAACATTTATGCTTATAAACTAATTATATTTAAAGGGTGATACTGCTACTTTTACGTTTCTAAGATAGGCTATTGAACTTCAGAAATCTGAAGGAATATTAATACTGCTGTTCTTATTCGATGGAATGGCAATCGGAATGTGGGGTGGTATATTTTAAAGATAAAAAGATGTGATATAAGTTTTTAAACTGTCATGTCTGTGTCACTAAAATTATCATTAACTTTAGAAACGGCGATACAAGCGGATAGCACGGATAGTTTGTCCGTAATCATGGATAAACTATCCGTGATCATGGTACTTGTAACAGCGCAGAAATATCAGGAACTCAAACCAAAAAGTAAACATGGTAAATATCCCGTTTCTGCACGCGTAGCATGACCACCATGAAACGGGTTCCTTTGACAGAAGAATCGACAAAATGACAGATTGTGAAAAGAAATCTGTCATTTTGTCGACACAATCTGTCATTTTCTGTCAAAGAAACCCGTTTCTACGGTGGTCATGCTACGCGTGCCGAAGTTAATGATAAAAAGAAGTGATTAACTGATTACACTTTCCCGCATGAGTAAGCGATAAAATTATATTTATTTATGTGAGTTCGCTGTAGATGGCACTACTCAAGCTAGGCCCAGCATTACTAAGAGTTCAAGTTCTCTCTTTTTAAACCAGTAAGGTGTAGATGGCACCATTAAATCTTGGCGCATAATTATTATTTGTCATGTATTGACTGAGTTACATAACATGAAATGATGCATAGTCGAGTCGGCCTCGTAATTGACAGCACTTTTGACAATTCTCAGTAAATTTAAACTTCACCATGATTGAAATTGTCTGATTGTCATATAGACAAACATATTATGCCTTGTTTGGTGACGTGCCAGTAACATTAAAACTTATGGTGGTCATGCAATTACGCGACCGACTGTACTGAGGCGTCGAAGCAATGTTAGAGGTTACAGTGAAGATCTGTAGTAAAATTATTGTTAAAAAAGCATCTTTAGTTTTTATATGATACACTTTAGAGGCATTTAATCAATGTGATGACTACGTTATCGACGGTACAATGTAAAATGAGTCTTATTAATATTTCATTATAGTGCAGTATCAACCTTACATAAATTTTACTTAGTACATAAATAAAAGAAATAATTTATACCTTTTAGGTAACAAAACATTGCGCTGGTGATAAAACTTACCAGTTAATAATAAACGAAACGAATTTGTTCAAATACATATTAACGAAAATATTCGTTGAAATATAACCTAATTTTATTTGATTTTTGTTGATAAGAATGTAAAAATACACAACCTGTATAGGTAAGATAGAAGGTATATGACTTAAAATAATTCAGTCTAAATAAAATGTGGAAATGGCATCTTAGATAGAAAAAAAGACATGAGCTTATGCATGTATTACCGTGTTCTGACGGTCGACCAATTCACCCTTATGCAATGAGTAATAAGGTTGAAATTTGGTCGACCGTAAGTGAACTTGGTAGTATGTACAGACGCCAGCACATCAAGGTACAATCAATCTGTCAAATTTCTTCAATAGATTTTCAACTTTATCACTAAAGTATTAGGTTCATGGTTCATTGGGAAAATTGGACAGTTTCGGGTAGCTTGATTGTGTCTGTACGTATGTATATGTATAGTTGCAATAGATAGCTACAGTGATTTAAGATTAAAAATATACCTTTCAAGCGGCTTAGTAGACCTTGACCTAAGGCCGCGTCCTGACCAAAGCGATCGTCGTGCGAATATGCGGCCGTCACATTCATGTTTTCGACGAACGTGGACATACATGTCCGTTCTATCACCGGGCAACGGACTGAGTGATTCAAGCTCATAGCCATTATGATTTAGTTGTCCAAAATAAAAAGTTGCTTTATTAACAGATGCTTCTACGCTTGTTCTGACTGTCAGTTTGTTTTGTCTATTTTAAGCTGCGAGTGTACATTTATATTATGGGTTTAGGCGCAGAAGGCCTAATTCTCAAAATGGCAACAGAGTCGCAAAAGGACAAGTTCTCAAAATGGCAAATTCTCTAAAAGCCTAATTCTCAGAATGGCCAATTCTCTAAAAGCCTAATTCTCGGAATGGCCGATTCTCCAAAAGCCTAATTCTCTGAATGGCCAATTCTCCAAAAGCCTAATTCTCTTAATGGCCAATTCTCTACTGAGAATGCATCAGGAATATTTTTTATGTATATTTAAGTCATTATTTATTAACCACAGTTTTAATTATTTCTTTCTTTTTAAAAATAGATTATCATTTTACTAATTCACTAATCAATTCTTTTTTTGAGTAAAATTATGACAATGTGTTAACATAAAATTGGTTGTGAAAAAAATGCCACGATTCCCGGTGTCCACCTCCTGCTTGTCCACTAGTGGTGGACAGTGCATGACTTTTATTTTCATATTCCCGTTGGCACACACTGGTGGACAGTAACTCAATTTGTTCCAAGAAACCAACCACTTAACTATTTTTATTACTATATTTGAAGACTAGATTTCGCAAACTACCAGGAGGCCAGAATCATGAAGAAGTATTATCTTCTTCTAAGTTGCTTGCTGCATGAAAATCGAAATGCACAAAAATAAAATATGTTATGTATACCTACTACATCTATATGTGAAAAAAAAAATGTAGATTTGATTGTGAAATTCCTATTAACAATATACAATACCTCCTTCATGATTCTGGCCTCCTGGTAGTTTGTGAGACTTCACTATCCTTGTTTCTCATCTCCTACTTGTCCTTCCTACTACGTAATCTTCGAGTGTAAACTCGCACAGTTACCTGCCTGAGCCCCTGAGGCATATAGTACTAGAAAATCCAAAGCGGGGTAAAATGTAGAAAATGTGCCATTTTGATAATTAGCCATTTAGAGAATTGGCCATTCTTAGAATTAGGCTTTCAGAGAATTAGCCATTCAGAGAATTAGGCTTTTAGAGAATTGACCATTCAGAGAATTAGGCTTTTAGAGAATTTGCCATTTTGAGAACTAGTCCTTTTGCGACTCTGTTGCCATTTTGAGAATTAGGCCTTTTGCGCCTAAACCCACTACACTTGGCTGATCTGAGCAAATATTCGTCTTCTATCATTTAAACAAAGTGAACTATATCCTAATAGCCATAAAAAACATTTTGTTTTAATCCAATATCTCGAAAATTTTTACAAATACGCCAAGTGAAGTACCAGCATTAGTATATGCCGTGCCATATATAGGCAGTGATAATTTCATTTATGTGTAGAAGCACAGTGTGATAAGATTTGAAAGTGCTCAAAGCAGTGAAGAACTTTAGATTTCACTAAATAACACTGCAATACCTACAAAAAGAGTAGGTATTCCAAAACGATTTAATTGTTTATTTCATGTTATAGTGCACCGCGCATTTTTTGTCACATATTTGTGTCGTCGGCGTACAGAGCACGTGCTTGCTTGTCTATATATATGTGACAATGGCGTTCAAATGGTAAAACCACGATTGCGATGCAATCACACTCCGATGACCAACTACATAAAGTTAGTTTACAGCTTGTATTATAAAACTTTCTGTAAAACTGTTACGAGATCGACGTTTTCATACCTCAATAACTTCTACCGGGTGTAAACGGACCCTTTACGAAGCCGTCAACCAAGCTTTCTGTACATCAAACTAAGTAATTCTAAGCAAAAATTATTGCTGGGAAACGACTTTTTTTTTGTGGGCTGAAAAATCACGTTTTACGGTAGGACTCAAAGTTACGCACTCAAAACATTGTGCTGATGGGTGGATTGAATAGTACGGGGGTCGTGGAGGTCATTAAAGTAAATTTATACAGTTAAAAACTTGTATTTAAAAAAAACTTGTGAAAAAGTTGGAACTTTGACCCCCAATATCTCCGTAACTAGAAGGTTCCCAGGTATGGTCTAGAACAAAAAAATGATCGCAATGAAGGGGAGAATAAGTGGCTTTCGGCTTCGTTAAGGGTCTTTTACACCCTTTATACTTAATGCTCTTCAAAAATATTGTCAGTTACCATATTAAAATTTACATTGATTTTACTGGCCTTAGGTAATCTGTTTATACAGTAGTCTGTGGCACTCCGTGTACTATCTGCGTCCTAGATCGCGACCGCGGCAGAGGTTCGGGCACGCGGGACACCGAACTTTCTTTGAGGGATAGCGCTGATCCCGTGGACGCTTCCGAAGGTGGCCGGGACGACTGGAGAGTTGCTGGTTGACTTATCTGTAGATAAAGGGAGAATAATCATGGATAGTGGCAGGAGAAAATAATCCGGTTGGTCCTTTTGCAATTTGTGAGGGTCAGTGCGCGAGCGATCTCACCCCCTGATTTTAAGGTAATTAAAACAAAATGTCTAAAAAAAATACTAGCAAAATAGCAAATTTCTGCCTAGTTGGTCTAATGGTCGCAAGCGCGACTGCTGAGCATGAGGCAGGACCTCATGCTCAGCAGTCGCGCTCGATTCCCAGGTCGGGCACAGTGTTATTGGATTTTTCCAGCAGGAATGTCTCAGTAGCAGCCACGAAATCATCAATCTGTGCTCGATTGATGACAATAGGCTCGCCCTCTATTACATGGGACTTTAACATAACTGGCGAAATGTGGGTGTACTGTTAGGTACACCTCTGCCTTATTCTGCGGGGATTATAGGCGTGATATTATATTATGATGTAAAATAAAAAGGGGGTTGGTCAGAGGACTCTTTGACTGACTAAACCGTGTGCGGAGAATATCCATGAGGATTTTCATACGAATGAAGGGGTTACCAAAAACAATTATTTTTACTTTTAGCGTTTTAAAAACGTGAAACTATGTTTTAATACCATATCAGCTAGCAGATGTCAAGTGTATAATAAAACCTAAGACCAAATCGAACACAATTAATAAATAAGTGCACAATGCTTACAGTCCGACTTAAAGGTTGTGGCGTATGTGGTTTCTTGATCGGCACGTCTCTATACTCATAGATATTGTCTCTGGATCGCGTATTATTGTCTATGCCGCTCTCTTCAACTTCCGGTACCATGAATATGTCTCCGTCGTAGTAGCGGTCTGTCTCTCTGTAACGTGTTATATTCAGTTTACTTATGTTCCTTCAACCGCGGAGAGAATGTGAAATGTGAATATGAAAAAACCCAACCCTGTGATATAAAAACTAAAGTAAGATACATGTACAAATAGACAACACATTTTCTACAAGCGTATATGTGAGACAGTTCACAATAGGTATTTAAAACTTGCAAAAATACAATTGAATATTTAAAGGGCGGAAAAGAATGTGCCGGATTTAAAATTTGCTTTTTCGATTCGGCTTTTATTCGAAATATGGCAAATTTTGTTGGTCATCTATCCTCGCTGAATCGTGGGTCGGCTCAGCATAATTTTAGCTACGCCAGGCATATATTTTTGCCGCCCAGCTGTTTCGTATCATGCCTATCCGAACCTATGTGAAGCACTCCGTAGAACGGTATCAGACCAGTGTAATTTGTCGGGCGTATAAGCACGTACGGGTTTACGTGCGTGCACGCGCTTCAAAAATCGAACGCGCGTACACGCGCTGTTTCCGCGCGTACTCGCTTGATTAAAACGGCAGCTGTCAGCAAGTGTCTTAACTCCCGACTCGCGCTTGTACGAGTTCCACGTTTGGCAAAGGGCGCGCGTGTACGCGTGTACGAGTTTATACTCGCCGAAAATACACCCGTTATGAAGCCGATAAAACAAATTCGAAACTTAATTTTGATACGAGAGAGAAGAAGGGCCTTATTTACCAAATACGTTACACAAATAATGTGAACTGACTCACAAGCTTCTACAAGCTTAGATTAAATGTTAGTTTCACCTACTTCGCCGGTACCATTTTCCATTTTGGTGGTAAAGCCCTGTTAAAAAGGAATTTCAAATATTGTTAGTATACGAAAATATGATAATGTTGTTAGTAATGAACTTATTTTAATTAATGATGAGAAAGCGAAAATTAACTTACAAATTAGCTGGATATTACTACTATTACAAAAAATGTTTTATGACTTAATAACTTAAGTTTAAATTCGATATTTAAATCCATAATGAAGCCTCGTCTATTTGTTATTTTTGTGAAAGTAAACAAGAAACTATTACTATCAATCTTTTTTCGTTAGTAACAAATGAAGATATCTAAAATCAATACAATCCTTTCTCATCTATTTTACTGTCAAAACCTTAGTCATCTTTATTTTCGTTACAAAAAGGTGCATAATACCTAAAAAGGACTGTACTTTATTACTCTGTTATGTTTAGTATGAAACAGTTGAAAATAGACCTTATAAACAAAGTGTACATACCTCTTAGCGTTCCTCCACAGCATACAGCACACGACCAGCAGCACGATGAGTATGAGGCAGGCGCTCGACACCGACCAGAACGCTATCTGCAGGGGCTGCTTCGGTTCCCACCAGAACTGAAATTAAGAGCTTGTATCTTAGATATACCTGACTGCATAGACCAAACACGATAAGGAAGTCTGAAATATGAAGTAAGTAAACGTTACATTGACTTGGTAAAAGAAGCAATTTCAGGTTGAAATCAAAGTGTCGTGAAAACAGTAAAAGATTACTTAGAACCTCACCCAAGAGAGCGCAATATGATCGCGGATACACAACCAGACAAAGTTCGAATAGTTTGTTTGGTATTAGAGTCGAACAGACATTTTAAGAAGATGAACCTATTAACACTACCATGTATCTATATTTACAACCGCAGTCTTTGTCAAAAATAATATTGAGTTGTATGATTACCACACTCGTATACGGCGTAAGGACCAATATTGCGCTCTGCAAGACTCATTTTATGTATGAAAGTATATTTTGTGCAGCATAGTGCGCATTTTTAACACTTTCGCTGCCCAACACCCCGCGTAATATGGACTTTGGACTCATATGCTGGTAATAATATCCCGGGGTCTACTAGAATATTTCCAGAAATGACAAAATTTTAAGAGAATCTCCATGACCTGTTAGTAAACAAATGCTACTACTCTATAAAAGACTTCCTATCAGACAAATCACTGCTCCAATATAGTCTCCCTCAGTCATGACGCGTTCAGTAGCCCTCTAATGTGTTTATTTTTCTCTCTATCATATGCTATGTGAAATTTTTAATGATTTAGACCCAATAAAATTAATTTCTAGTATGTCTTTCTGAGCCCGCGTGGATAACGGCTCGCTTCCTCTCACAAAGAGGAGGCCTGCATCCCAGCGTTGGGAACGTTAAAGGCTGATATAGATATCTTACCTCAGTTATCGGCGGGTACGTAGGCACAAGTCGACCAATAACAGTGGGTAGATACATCGTCCAGAAAGCGAGCTCAGTCTGCCTGTAGTTCAGTTGTATGGTGGAGTTGAACGTGGTGTTCAAGTTCAGGTAGCGCAGTTGTCCAGCTTGGGCCATTTCCAAGTGTATGCCTAGGACTCGGGAGCGGGTTGGATTGCTGAAAAAAGAGGTTTCAAGTGTCATGAACTTGTATAGCTTCTGTTTCTTTCTTGTCTCTGGAAGGAAGACAGGTTTTGAATGTCAGACTCGCAGACATGAGTATAATTTTCCTTCAGTAATGTGAACAGATTTTAGAAATGATACCGTAAGGCTTACGAAAAAACCGCTGACACATATCGAAACTACAAGCGGGCCGCGACTGCATTTTTAGTTTTAGAAGACGCGCGCGGCGATGCCTGCGACCCAATGCGGATGTAATCTCCTTTTAATTTTTTCGCTGTGATTTCTAACGGTTTCGAATCAAAATAAAGAAAATCTGTCTTTTTGAAACACTGCTACAGTATGTATTGTGACTTGAAAAGAGATATATTCTTGTTGTCGTTATAGCATAAGATTACGTACGATCAATTCTTGTAGGCGGTCATAAATAATTATGTTTTAAAAATTCAAGAAAGACAATGTAATTTAACAAATATAACACTACTTACCCAAATCTAGCAAAATCAGCATAAGTCTTCATAAAAAAGTGACTCATATTCCGATCATTGTTCGTCCACACTTGATTATCAATCCTCTGCTTGGTCGGAAAGAACTCTTGGTCCATGAAAGGAGCCCCAGTCAGGAAGTAATGTTCTGTATCGTGGGCATATCGTCTCCATTCTGGCCATCTGAAGGCTTCCACAGTGGTGTTCAGGACATACATGTAGACCGGTACGTTTTGTTCAAGGAGAAGTTTTACCATTTTATCTGTCGGTGCGCGGTAGAGGAAGTCTGAAAGGAGCTATTGGAAGAAAGGTTCATTTTAAAGATATTCGATAGTTCTGTAACACACAAGCAAGATACGATTGGAACATGTGGCAATTGAAATAAAGGATGATTGTAATATGAATCAGTTGTATCATAATATACAGGGTGTAACTTAATAAACACAAGACCTCCCATGTGGTCTCTCGGACCAAGAAACTATTTTATTATTTTTTGTTATGTTGATCACAATACCTACACACAGTCTTTGCCAATTTCAAGAACCCGTAGAACAGAAGTTGTTCAGTTTCATGATCCGTGAGACCACACGGGAGTCTTGTGTTTATTATGTAACCCTTATAAGTCAGTTGTGACATGGATCAATTGTATTATGGATCTGTTGTGACAGAAAGGATGTAACATGAATCACTATGTGATGAAATGATTATTCCATGGGACAGCTGTTACTGTGGAAGGTTGTCACATATGACACCAGCAAACCAGCGCTGTCCTGTGGGCCCCCATAGCACAGGATCATGCTGAGTGGTAACCTGCTTGTCGCAGTCGCGACGTGCAAGCTGATAACTTTTTTTTTTGTTCCGACCATTTAAATTTATAAATATTTGTTATGCATTGTATGTTTATTGTTTTTTTTTGTCATTTTGTATGCACGTCATGTCTCTGAGACAAACACATATTTCTTCTTTCTTTCTTTATATGATGGTTACAGAGGTAACTGATAACAGAGGATGGTTGTAGCAGGGGACTGTTGTAACATGGGTCAGTTGAAACAGGGTACGGTTGTTACACTACTCACATGTATGTACTGGTCTCTGATAGCGCTAACGTTGTGCGGCTCGGGGTGGTAAGTATACATGTAGCGGATAGCTTCGTACACTCCGCGCGGGTTTAGTGTGTAGTTGTACCTTTGGACTAATTCGGACACTTTCTGGTTGAACCAATTTTCGGAGATCTCGTAGTTAGGAGCTAGGGATTCGTTGGTATCTGCAAATAAATAATTTTCGGAATTATTTTTTCAGGAATCTGATGAAAAACAAAACGTTAATAATTTTTTTAGCAATTAAAAAGGTGGCTTCTCGTCAAGCAGTTGACAACATCACAAATACATAGGTATGTGGATTTTTGATGACTTGTCAACACATGTGAAATTACTTGAGATGTATCTAGAATCTAGATAAGAGAGCGCTTGTCCAATATTTCAGTAAGTAGTATTTAATGGTCCTAAATAAAGGACGTGCTTTCTAACCAAAAATGGTCTTTCTGCCTTTGACTTACAACACAATATTAAATAGTAAATACTTACACAAATAATAAGCCGCTTCTTGCGTAGTAACTCCCGTCATGTACCTCAGCGAGGGATTGAACTGCCTCCTCTTGATCAGTTCCTCAGGCATTACATCCAAGAAATGCCAGTCCCTCTCTCTCCAGCCGTCGTACCATTCGTCTCCAGGGAATGTGAAGTTGTTCTCTAGGACTGGACCCCATGGTATGAAGCCTACATGTGGCTGTGGGAAAAAATATAATACAATGACTGAAAAAAGTGATTTAAAGTGACCTTAGGCACTTTGTGTTTAAGTTGAAATTAGATTAAACTATTATAGGTTGTTTCAGTAAAATCAATCTTAAGCTCATTTGATGCTGCTATGCTTTTTCCAAAGTATAATCATGTTTGAGGAGTTCGTGGATAAATAATAACAGCCGTTCGGGTTGATCTTTAGATTAAGCCTTGCCTTGGGAAAATGGTAGGCAGATGAGAACCATGAGTGATTTGTCGCGTTAGTTTCTGACTTTGGCTAATGGCCTTTATGTTACTACTAGCTTATGCCCGCGGCTTCGCCCGCGTGGAATTCGGGAATTGCCCACGGGATCTTACTTTTGGGATAATAAGTAATCTATGTATGTATATTAAATACAGAGACGACTCGGAGAACAAACAGTTTCACAGAAAATTCATCATTCATTCATACATCCCATTTCACCCTCTTAGGGGTGGAATTTCGAAAAACTCTTTCATAGTGGATACCCAATATTTACAAAGAGTACACCCATCAAATTTCATGTCTTTAAGAACAGCAGTTTAGGCTGTGCGTAGAATCGTTGATATATCAGTCAGTCAGTCAGGACTTTGAATTTAATATTGGAGGATGATTTTGGAAAAACTGTAATACACGTGTCTCATAATTTCAAGTCAATCGACTCATCATCTGCCTAGCCTTTTCCCAACTATATTGGAGTCGGCTTCCAGTCTAACCGGATGCAGCTGAATACCAGTATTTTACATGGAGCGACTGCCTATCTGACCTCTACTGCCCAGTTAGTACTGGGTAATACGATACCCCTTGGTAAGACTGGTTGTTAGACTTTTTGGGCCACTGACTACCTAACGACTGTCAAAGATCTACAAATGACAACCGGGGACAACGGTTTAACGTGATTTCCGATACACGAAAGAAACTCGGTATGTAATGGGTGGTCACTCATCCACAGACCAACCTAGGCAATCACGGCTTAACCTAAAGATCGACCCGAGCGGCTGTTATTATTTAGCCACGAGCTCCTCACACCCGGGCAAGTTTCAAGCCAATCGACTGCGAGAATAAAAAGTTTCATAGAAAATTCAACACCCCATTTCACCCTCTTAGAGGTGGAATTTCCAAAAGCCCTTTCTTAATGAATACCTACTCTTTACAAAGAATACACGCTCCAAATTTCATGTCTCTAGAACCAGCGGATTGGGCTTTGCGTTGATATATCAGTCAGCCAATCACGACATTGAATTTTTAAATTGGGGGATGATTTTGGATAAACTGTGATACACGTATCTCATAATTTTATCTGAATAGTATGTACACAAATTGTCAAGTCAATCGACTGCGAGAATAAAAAGTTTCATAGAAAATTCAACACCCAATTTCACCCTCTTAGGGGTGGAATTTCGAAAAATCCTTTCTTAGTGGATACCTACCCTTCACAAAGAAAACACCCACCAAATTTCATGTCTCTAGGACCAGCGGTTTGGGCTGTGCATTGATATATCAGTCAGCCAATCAAGACATTAAATTTTTAAATTGGGGGATGATTTTGGAAAAACTGTGATAGACGTATCTCATAATTTTATCTGAAAAGTATGTACACTAATTTTCAAGTCAATCGACTGCGAGAATAAAAAGTTTCATAGAAAATTCAACACCCCATTTCACCCTCTTAGGGGTGGAATTTCGAAAAACCCTTTCTTAGTGGATACCTACCCTTCACAAAGAATACACCCTCCAAATTTCATGTCTCTAGGACCAGCGGTTTGGGCTGTGCGTTGATATATCAGTCAGTCAGTCAGGACTTTGAATTTTATATATATAGACTATAAATGAACTTAAAAATTACACCCTTTATATTTATTCTTTGAAATTTAGATACTGCCAGTGTACAGCATGACCCAGGTATTTTTTCTATCATTTTTATGATCTTTGATTTAAGACGAGTGAAACTACTACAGAACTATTTTCTTGTAGGTACTGAATTTGCCACATACCTGAAACTCAGCATTCCCCAGCTCATAGAAGCTCCTGCCTTGCCTGAGACAGTTGACGAGCTTCCACGACGAGTCGATGGGACAGCCGAGCAGGCGCCCGAAGACTAAAGACGTGTTCTGTACCCTGAACTTGTCTTCGATTACCGCCCAGTCGGCTAGCGCAGATCCGCTCTAGGGAACAAGAGATGGAATGTCAAGATATGGAATTTGAGGTGACAAAAAAAAATCTTATTGGCTTAGAAATGATAAAAGAGGTACATGTTAAAGATGAGGGAGAACATATCACATAGTTAAAATAATGCCATACCATAGATAGACGTTTAGCTGGCGTGCAAGGTTTTGCAGTGCGGTGAAAGTTACAGATTGATCATAATTATTCAGGAGATGACCAGACACTGGCCCATTGTTAAAGATTTTTGTGCAGACATCATCATATCATTCGCCTGCCCTTATCCCAATTTGGGGTCGGCGCAGCATGTCTTCTATGTATTTTTGTGCTGACGTATCCTCCGAATAATTAAAAGAAATGAAGCTGTTAGTCTGGTGACAATATCCCTGGTCTGCGGCGCTATGACCAGTAGACTAGCAGACGGAGCTCCGGCGCCAGGTCCAAACAGTGTGATAGAAGGCCAGTCTCTATTGGAAAGACCTATACTGTCCAACTTTTACCTGAGCTATAACCTTGGTGACCATATCCCTGGTCTGCGGCGCTATGGCCAGTAGACCAGCAGACGCACCTCCGGCTCCTGGTCCGAACAGTGTGATAGAAGACCAGTCTCTATTGGAAAGACCCATACTGCCCAACTCTTACCTGAGCTATAACCTTGGTGACCATATCCCTGGTCTGCGGCGCTATGGCTAGTAGACCAGCAGATGCACCTCCGGCTCCTGGTCCGAACAGTGTGATAGAAGACCGGTCACCGTTGAAAGGGGTGATGTTGTCGTACACCCAGCGGAGAGCCATCGCTTGGTCGAGGATGCCGTAATTACCGGGGGAGTTCTCGTCGCCGGTTGATAGGAAACCTGTTCAATGATGAGGAATGTGAATAATTGTGAATTTGTATTGTACAAAGTCATCGGGCCTTAAGAAGATGATAGGGTAGTTAGGTATTCTTATTAAGGCTCCCGGACAAAGAAATTCCCAAATACTCATAGATTTAAAAGAGCTATGTAATCATATTGGTCCATCTATCTTTGTAAATTGTCAAAAAGTTTTACTAGTGCTTTTATCGTCAAACTTGAACCACATTTAAATAAGAAAGAAAATGTGTAGCCTGAAGCGAATGCGAAACTGTACGAAGGTTTATTTGGAGTAAACTAGATAAGATGAGGCTACCGAAAGAAGGGAGTATAATAGTACCCACGTGACTTTCTTTAAAAAAATTGCAGCACCATGTTGAGATAGGGGAATATTGATGCTTGGCCTCGTATAGGACCAATTTCATTTGTGTTATCTTTTTCTTATGTTTACTTTTTTAATTAATTTTTGTTTTATTGTGAATTCAACCATGTTTTGTTGTTTTGTCCTGTGTGAGTCTAATAAACACTTTTTCTTTCTTACTTCATTTCCACTTACTTACCCTACAGGGGGCCCTTAGCGCGCTGTCGCTTAGGGCACCCACAGTTTATAAGTTTTATGCCCCTGGCTGGAGACCTTACACTCAAGGCACCCACAGGATAGTCCGGTTAAGCAGACGACAGTCTCGTAGGTTGACCTGTGAGATGTCATTAAAAAAATAAACCACTTACCAAGAGCACCGAGCCTATAATTGATAGACACCACAATAACATTGTAGAAGGCGGCAAGCATGTGCCCAGGGAACAGGTTCGATGCCCCGGAGTTGTATTGCCCGCCGTGGATGTAGATCATTACTGGGTACCGTTGTGCTGTGGAGCCAGCGTCCGTCTGGAGGTGGAAAATGAAGAGTTGTATAAGTAATGGTATCTATTATACATAACATAACATCACGCCTGTAATCCCCGAAGGAGGATCCAGAGAACGTGGCTGTTGCTGACAAATTTCTGATGGAAAAACCCAATAACACTGCCTGACCTGGGAATCAAACCCAGAACCTCATGCTCAGAAGTCGCGCTTAAGATCACTAGACCAACGGGGGAGTATAGTAAAGGTATCGGGAATAATATTTAATCAAAATCGTGAAGAGCCTAGGATCCGCTCTTATCTTCTCATTAACATAAGTGTTTTTGAAGGACTGTTATTTTTATATTTTCCCTTTAGAGTTTCGGGTTAAAAATACGTCGTCGTTTAAGTTGATCAATCGTTTAGTTTAACTAAGCACGTAACTTCAAAGAACTCCGTAACTGTCCGCAGAATAGTTGTTGTGTAACTCGATCTATCTGTCTGTATTTTTTTCACGCAGTAACAGCTGAATGGATTTTGATGTTTGACATACTAGGTTGACCCTGAACGGGGTTAGGAGATAGGATGCTTTTTCATGCCGGTCCGACAAAGACGCGTTTGAATCCGCGTGCAAAAGCTAGTATATTTTGTCTTAATGATATTATTTTTTTTTTTATTAGCCTGTACTGTCCCACTGCTGGGCAAAGGCCTCCCCCAATTCCTTCCATGTGCTCTTTTCTTGTGCCACCTCGAACCAGCCCTCGCGGTAAGCGTCCAGATCGTCTCGCCACCTCTTTCTGGGCCGGCCTCGGCGGCGCCGTCCGTCTTCCGGCAACCATCGCGTGGAGACTTTTGCCCAACGGTCATTGTGCATGCGGCTAACGTGACCCTTAATTATATATTTTATTTTATTCTTAGCCAGACTTATTGAAACATATAAGTACCTTTGTAGAACTAAACACCACCATGTAGTCTTTACGTATAAAAATTAAAGCAGAAGCTAGTTCAATTATCGTTCGCAGCCATTGTGCTCAGCATAAAGGTGGCTAATGAAGCAATAAGCCAGCTAATTAATTCAGGACTGCCGGCGGCGACATAAATAGTCAGTTCATTTGCTAATTGAACTAGCAACTGCTGTACAGAGTTAGGGGACTTCGGAATGCAGTGCGTGGGTTTGGAATTTGGGTATAGTCGGACATTCGGATATCCATAGCTAATGCTTATAAATATCATTTGAGGTCTCTAAGGGTGTAAAGCTACTGGCAAATGCTAGTACCTAATATAATGAGTGTAAAAAGACCCCAAGCCGAAAGGCAGATTTTCTCCTCATCATTGCGTTTTTTTTTTGTTCTGAACCTTACCTTCTAGTTACAGAGATATTGGATGTCAAGGTTACAACTTTTTGTTACAAGTTTTTTTTAAATACGTATTTTAATGTTATAACTTTACTTTAAAAGAAATACCTCCGCCTTGTACTATTCAATGAGAAACGTGATTATTCACCCAAAAAAAAACATTTCCCAGCAATCACATTTGCGTAGCGTTACTTAGTTTGATGTACAGAATGCTTGATTGACGGCTTCGTGAAGGGTCCTTCTACACCTTGTATGTAGTATTAGAAATTAATTAACATATCCCGATCGAATTTCAGTTACCGCGGCCAATCTTAACTTAATATATGCGCAGACATGGGTGCACCAGTCTTACCAAGGGGTATCGTATTACCCAGTATTAACTGGGTTGTGGAGATCATTTAGGCAGTCGCTCCATGTAAAATACTGGTATTCAGCTGCATCCCGTTAGACTGGAAGCCGACCCCAACAAAGTTCGGAAAAGGCTAGGCAGATGATGACACAGGTGCACTATTTGTTCCTTTACTTCTTATAGTCCGATGGGACGGTAACGCGGTACTACAGGGGAGAAACCAGACATAGGATGAACGGCTTTTTAATACACCATTAATTTACGGACCCGCGTTTCTGAATTACAGTGACATCGAGTTGACTTAATTCTGCCAAACAAGCTTGAAGTCCCGCTCTTATTTTATACTGGACCTTATTTCAAGAGACATAAGGTTCATCTACTTCCATAGGCGCCGGCACAAATCGTACTAATTAGAAACGATTAGGCGGTAGTTAGTGAATCATTGTCAGATGACCTCTGTGATATAACTGGTTCTATTGCAAACCGTTAGGCGTTCAGTGAATTTACAGTCTGTGTGTCATGAAGCTCGGGTCGATCTTTTATGCTGAGGTCGGGTCGTGGATGGGTGAATAGGTGGCTACGCTTACCCTCTCGAACGATTGAAAAATAATGCAAAGAATAAATATATTATTATACAGGGTGTAAGGGACAGCCCTCCACAAACTGACAGGGTGCATTCAGCTCTTTATTTTGACTCACTTCCTTCCTAGCCACAGAGCTCATCAAACTCGTCGTCGCGCTTGCCGTTCGCTAAGTGCGTTTTGCCACGGTAACGATACATTGCGTATGAGGTAATAGAACAAATCAAATGTATTGGATTCCCATTAAATTTCTGAAATAATTTCTTGTTCCGGTCATCTTAGTATGACATACTGAATTCACCCCATCAGTTTGTGGAGGGCTTTCCTTACACCCTGTATTATAGGGGAGTATTACGATATCACTTGTTTCTTGCGTGCATAGCTACAAATCGACAACAGAAAGATCGCGAGTGGAACTTCTTGTCCGACTCTTGCTCTTGTCTCTCTCTCTGATTTCCTAAGCTATTCTTGTACTTATAATTACTTATATCATTGAAATAAAATGTACCTAAGCAATCCCAAAGAACTATTTCTTTGCAATACCATGGGAGGGATGTCACATCTACTTAAACCAAAAATAAACCCTGGATCCGCTCCTGCAAACACACATCATCATCAACATCATTAAATTAACATATCGTTAAGGGCCCCTAATATGCATAATGTTTGATTTTAACAGTGCCCAAATTAGGGACGCCTCACAATAGTCTCTAAACAAACAGCATTACAAATTGATAACAATTATAATCCAAATAACCCATTCAAAATCGTGTAGCCAACACAGACAATAGGCCCCGAATATGTAATGCAGTCATCGAAATAATATATTCGATGATGTATGTAGAAGCTTAAACAATATTGATAATTATCATTTGGACAATGCGATGTGCGTTTGCGGATGTCTATTGTCGGATCAGTGGTCGAGGGTTGAGTCGAAGCGGGGTGTTTCTTGAAGGAATCCTGTCAGTCCTGTTCCCTTACGTAGTTAAGGGGTACGCGCCAGGGTAGCGCGCGAAATCAAATTTTTCTTACGTTTTTTTGCAATTTGCATGTCAATGGCAAGCTGTATTTTGAACAAAATATGATTCGTGACCGTAATACGTAGGTATTTACAGAATTACGAGGGCCGTTTGATAAGTCCGTGACTTTGGGAAGTAGAAATAAAAAAATTCACGGTTTTTTTTTTCTACTAATCTCCTTTCATCTCTATCAACAACAATGTTCAAGCTCTTTCAATCCATAAAAATAAAGTGTTTGTCAAACCCTGAAAAACAGGCGTCTGAAACCACTTTTGCATTTGATTAAAGTCTTTGTCCGACAAGCCATTTCTTCAAGTTTGGGAATAGGAAAAAGTCACTGGGAGCCAAATCTGGTGAATCCGGGGGTGCGGCAATAGTTCGTATCGTAGCTAAGCATTGCTCAGAAGTTGTAACGCGATTTCGTTTTTTGTCGACTGTGAATAACCTCGGCACCCATCTTGCAGAAAGTTTTTTCATGCCCAGAATATCGTGCAAAGTATGAAAAACACGTTCAGTCGAGATGTGCATCACATCAGCTATCTCGCGTATCTTCACCTGACGGTCTGCCAAAACAACATCATGGATTTTGTTGATGATATCTTCGGTGGTGACTCCATCGCTATTTCTGGGCGCTTGCAATGATATTTGTGGTGGTATGACCATAACGAAATTCATTGAACCACTTAAGTGCCATTCCACGAGACGGAGCAGATTCCCCATCATACTTTTTCAGTTTAAACCTCCGTCTGTTTAATTCCGTGTGTTTACCACGTAAAAAGTAGTCTTGAATTGGCGCTCTAATTAGTTTTTCTCCATTTTCCAAGAATGTTCCGACCGCAATTATCTTTTTGTCGATAAAACTTTTATATTCGCGCCGATTAAAAAAAAAATGTCTGTATCTTAGTAAGGTTTATTGTAATTGAAAATTAGAATTTCGCAGGCTACCCTGGCGCTTTCACCGATTTATGACGAAAGGAAGCCATAATCTACCAAGTATTAAGTAAATTGCATAGAGCTGCAGCGCGTCGCATTTCAATACCAAAAACGCGGCGCTATGACTTATTTTAAACAATGTAGCGAGGCCCGCAAAAATCTGCGTCAGTATTTTTCACTGTTTGGCGATAGCATTAATCATCATCTGCCTAGCCTTTTCCCAACTGTGTTGAGACCGGCTTCCAGTCTAACCCAGCAGCTGAACACTATTATTGAACAACAGAACAAATGTAAACTACGATTAAATTACTCGAAAAACAATTGCAGGCGGATAAGCGGATTATTGTTGTAGCAGTTTGGAGTTAAGTAGAGAGGAGGCGCTCCTGCGCACTCCTGGAATCACGTCGAGAAAACAAGTGTCTGACAACCATGAACCATTACGACACTACACGAGTTTCTTATTTTGTAAATGGTTTTGAGCGAGACATTTACCCCGTCACCCATTCGTGAGTTTCAAGCACCTGCATTTTCCAACTATAGATTAATCTATACAAGAATTTCTGATTACACATAGTTACATAACAGAACTGTATCACCCATTGTTCCATAAATAAATTACTTAACTAATCAGATGGGCTGGCTATTCGCAACTATTCGCTACAAAGACAAAGGCTATGTTTAGTAATACCATCATTATGCATCCGTCACATGCAGACCTCGTTTGTGGAGGCTTTTTGTTGCAAATGTAACTTGCGTGCAATTTCATGAAATTGTATGTTGTGTTTTGTTAATATAGAAAGCGATTTGGCTTGGAATATCGGTCTATGTGACTTGGTACTCACGAAAAAGTGTGTCTAAGGCCTCTATTACAAAAAAACACTCAAGCATTAAAAAAGAATTAGATTCAACCAATCAAATGGCTGGAATCTAGTTTTAAGAAATGCTAGAGTTTTTATTCTAACATCAACGTCGCGCCAGTATTTCCCTAGCCAGCCTGGATTGATCACATTAACAAATAATCACGCTGGCGGAGTTTCGTTACCTAGATTGACGTGACCCTGTATATCACTTTTTGTAAGAATATTTTAGTGCGGCGTGGGCGTCTCCAAAACCGGGGGACACGACATGGCTACGTGCGCAATCCTATATGGCAGCAATTAATTGCACCGCATGTTGCTACTCTCATACTTCGCTGAGTTTCAAGTAGGCATGGCGAAAAGTGCGTGTATTGAAACGATCATGTTGCTTTGAAGCCCTTTTTATATAGATTACTGGACGCATTTAATGCTTAGCGTATTTAAAACATCATTCAGCGTCTGTCAAACGATTGACAGATATATGGCGCAACTTCACTTCGATTGCTTATGGAATTCGGGCAAACGACCAAGTCCAAACGAACGGGATTGAGTACGCTCGTCTTCGGACAATTTTGTCCGGGTTCATTGTTTGATTTCATTCGAACTACTCGTAGTGTAATTAATACATCGGGTGCCCGAATACGTGTAAAGCCTTTCGAGTACCCGAATACGGGCTAACGACCAAGTGTAATAGCACCATCAGAATGCAGTTCAATTCGTTTCGGCACGTTTTACCGGATGCAGCTGAACTGCATCCGGTGAGACAGAATGCCAACCTCAACGTAGTTGGGAAACAGCTAGGCCGATGATGATAGTCTTCAAATTCAAGAAGTTAAGTAAAATCTACTCACATTAGGAGAGAATATGTTCAAGTAGAGGCAGTCCTCATCCATGTCCCTGATGCCTTTAGTTGCGCCTGTGTACTTAACAGGTTGGGGGCACGCTGGACCCCAGTCTACTGCTTGCATCAGCTGCCAGCCGGGGTGTTGTCGTGGAGGCTAGAAATTATTATTAGATTAGATTTTTTTGTTTCTGAAGCCAAGTAGAGAGACGATCTTCGCAGGGAGGCTGGTATCAGCTGGAGAGCCGAGAGGCGAGAAAACACTACAATGGCGTGTGATAAGAGATTATGCAGAACTGGACTGCTGCAGGCTGATCATGGTAATGATGAAGATTTTGTATAGAAGACATTCACACAAACAGGTGTTTGCCTAATACATGGGAGATAATTTATAGCTTTTTATGTTTTGTGTATTGTAAACATCAATCCAGCTTTTACATAACTTAACATGACATCACGCCTGTAATCCTTGAAGGGTTAGGCAGAGGTTTATCTAATAGTACTCCCACATTTCGTCTGTTATGTGTAAGTCCCATGTAATAGGGGCCGAGTCTACTGCCATCAAACCTAGTTTTTGACTTAGCCTAAGCGTAATCAGTGTGTGGGCTGTCCCTAATCCTTCACATAGATCAAGCCGACCAACATTATTGGTAAAACGCTAAACACGTGATGAACTTCTAATAGCTTACCTTGAATCTCCCTTCCAACACGGGTGGTCTAGCATAAGGAATGCCCAAGAACACGGAAACTTCTCCCTGTATCCTTTCAACTGGAGATAACCATGGTCTGTAACCTGAGTCTGGATCTGGATTGTCATACAAATACACCTGTTGGACAGAAATATTGTGAGATGTTATGTGATGTGTGAAGAAAGTGAGATGTTACATGTGGTATTGTTAGTACCTATATCATACATTTACTGCAGTTATTGCCTTAATGGAAGTATGACATGAGATATATGAAAGTATTGGCAGTTACTCTCAATTGTGATAAGTATTGTAGAAAGTTTTATAGACTGTGCAATTTCTATAGACTATCTTACAAGCAGTAATGCTTCCATGTTTTCTGTTTTAGGAAGCTTTTCATTTTGACATTTGTCAAGCTCTTGCTTACAGCATTATTAAAAATATCTTTGAGTTTCTCACTGTTTGCCTCAGAAATTTTCAAAAAGTGTGACTGGTGAATTATATTATCAAATAGAATTATAATAAAAGCATTCATTTAGATATTACCTAGTCTTCATGAAAACATTAACACTACAACATCTTCATATTTGAAACAAATATTAATCTCATTAAATATAATAAAATTTTCTCACCTTAAACCCTTGCACCTGTCCATAATTAGTAGTAACAAAGACATCCCTCTTCAGTTGTCGAGAATCTCTCCTCTCCTTCCCTTGTAGGTCCTCCCTCCATCCTCCGAGCACACCGGGGAATAAAGCATCTGGGTTGTTTGGGTCCCGGTTCTAAAATAAGAGAGAAGGTTAGTATTCTACCTATGGCATGCATTTTGTCTAATTTCTTCATCAAGCAGCGTGTCATGGTACCATAATACGAAGGAATGTGACAACCCCATACTGGGCCTGCTGGATTAAGGTGCATTCCCTGTCACAGAGAGATGGTCTGGGGGCCTAAAATGGCAGCTTTATAATAGGATAATAATATGAATTAAGTTACAATTCGTAAACACCATATATTCACTATACACACCACGCCATACACTATACACACAGTGCCGGTTTTAGCACTACCAGCGCCCTGGGCGAGATTTATACGGCGCCCCCTAACTGCAACTCAAACCAATATGAGAAAAGGAAAAAGATATAATGAAATTACCATTTATTAAAAGAAATAACCATTTATTAAAAAAAAAACTAATAAAATTTGACTTTTCTAGCCTTTCTGTCGGCGAACTCTTTTATTATTTTATCAAAATCGAGGTTTTCAGCAATTTCATTCTCGATTGACAAAGTTGCCAAGTTTGTCAATCGGGATTGCGATATTGTCGATCGCAGATAGGTTTTTATCAGCTTAAGCTTAGAAAAACTCCTCTCCCCACTAGCAACCGTATGTAATAATATGCGCATTGCTATCCATACATTTGGACAGTTCTTGTAAGTTGCAATCTATACTAATATATAAAGGTGAAGAGTTTGTTTGTTTGGTTGAACGCGCTAAACTCGGGAACTACTGGTTCGAATTGTTGGATAGTGCATTTAGCGAGGAAGGCTATAGGCTATATAACATCACGCTACAACCAATAGGAGCGGAGCAGTAATGAAAAATGTTGCAACAACGGGGAAAATTTTATTTTTAATAATTCTACGCGGACGAAAGTCGCGGGGAGCAGCTAGTCTTTGATAAAATTTAAAACAAAAACAGGGGTAGCCATATTTTGATCAGGCAAAAAAGATTTCAGACTTATGAGTTCATCACACAACATACACCCATCTATATCTGATTTAGAGTTAATTTCAATTGGAGATCACCACAGAGTTTGACAAGGTGAGGTTTTTACGGAATCTGTTTTATATTGTACAAAAAAGACCAATATTCCGAGTACTCATTTAACTGTTGAAATCTTTCATTGACTGAAATTAATGTAGTGTCCAAAATACAGTTAAAAAATTCAATCTCAATTTTTTTTCCGGAGAAGCTGGCAGTTTCACCATCTTTACGCTTAACATATTGAATTCATGTCGTGGCTCTAAACACAGGTTCAATTTCCAGTTCTTCAGCCAATTCCTTCGCCGTTAAAATGGCGCTTTTGAAGCCTGTATTTCTATATTCTTCCAAGAAAGTGCAGCATCAATGTAATGAATGGGAATGAGCTGTGAGTGTGTTCTGCTTCGTCAAAAATAATATCTACTCTCTCTAATTTAAACGTAAAAAAAAGATATACAATGTTTTTCTCGCTGGTCGGGGATTCCCGGTAAAATTAAATGCATGCAGTGCAGTGCTCCGATTTAAACACTGCGTTCCATTCTAGTGTTGCCAACATAACGATTTTTTTGCTAAATTTAGGGAATTTACGAGTAAGTAGGCCTCGCTCAATGAGCGAGAGGAACTAAAGGGGCGCCTGTGGCGCCCCTTTATGTCCGGCGCCCAGGGCGGTCGCCCAACCGCGCCCTACCCTAACGCCGCTACTGTATACACACCACACCAGACACTATACACACCACACCATACACTATACACACCACACCATACACTATACACACCACACCATACACTATACACACCACATCATATAATAATAAGTTTACTCCTAATGTCACAGTACACAACTTTTTTGTAACTCATAGTTAGTATAAGTATAGGTCAATGATATGGAAGCGCGGAGTCTCCTATTCCAGGCACTGTTTTGCTTAAAAGGAGGCTCCAAACATGTTTAAATGTACTGATTATGCCAATTGTGACAATAAACTATTTTGTATTGTATTGTATTTGTAAAATGGTTACAGAGTGAAAATTCATAATATTAACGATGTTTGTGACGATTTTAAGAATTTCAATATGATTCACATTATTATCCTGTAATGATTCTCCTAAAGCAGCCATGTTAGGCCCCATGTGTGGCCTATGTCCCAGCAGTGGGAATATTATCAGTGGATAATGTATTCTAGACATGGGTCTAGAGTCCTGGCGACTCACAACCAATAGGTTTTGTATTGGGATTCATTAGCCACGGTTTAATAAGTTGAATTTAGACTTGGCTAACAGTTCTGATTGAAATTCTTATGAACTCTTTTTTCTTTTTGATATGTGTATTTCTATTTACCAATATTTTAATGTTGATTTGTCCCCTTAGTAGGGGCTAAAAATCTGGTTTATAGTATAATTGCAAAAATAGCTGTAAATGTATTTATTAAACTAATATTTGAATAGAATGACTAACAATGTTTACAAAACAAAGAATTTAATCTCTCGAAATCAAAACTGAGTCATAGGAAGTTGTGAAACATGTAGTAGCTAGAAGGATAAAAGAAGTGCCTGTATTAAGTACTTTACATAATTAAACAACAATTAATACTCACAAGATTATAATTGAATTGGTTATCCAAAGGGTTTGTATTGATTGGGTTGTATGGAAACCCTCCAGGCTGGTTTATGTTAGGGTTGTATGGGTTATACCTTGCTGGATCTGTCCCATACCTCCTGTTATTGTACACATACGTCCTGTAGTCACTGTCTCCCGGGCTAGGCAGTCTTGAGGATCGAGAAGTTTGCTCGCGAGAATTGTAAATATCACTGTTAGCTTGGCCATTGTACAGGTCCTTATTTGACTGGCACTCAACGCTAGCATATAGAAACAGCGTTAATAAATAGTTTTTGTACATTTTCACATCACAAAACACAGTTTAGTTTTTAAGTATAAGTTTCCGGATGAGTCACCATAATACACTTTGTGAACAAAACTTTGCAGTTTAACTGCAATAAGAACCAACTTTATGAATGAAAACTAGTGGAATTATGAGTTAATTCACCGCGAATCCAAGTAATTAATTGTTACACACTGTGACGAAGAAGATACGTGAGAAAAATAAGTGAGAACAAAGTTTCGTAAAACACAGTAGCCTAGCAGTAGTGTATCACACTTTTATCTCTGAGGCCCTAGTTTCGATTTAGTACAATGTCGCGAAAGTACACGAGGGCTTATCTGTTTGTAATCAGCGAGTTATCGGTATCAAAACGTACGGCAACGCCCATTTGATCAGTTTGTTTATTTCAACTTTTGTCGAGTGTGATTGAGTTCAACTGATTTCGACATATTGTTAGCACTGATATTCTCGGCTAGTCACCGAACAACTGTCTGATTTTTCTATAATTTCTTGTTTTTGTTAAATGTGTCGTAAAAATAGTAAATAACCGTAAACTACTTTATTCTTTGCTGTTTTTGTTTTTCTAATATAAAAAGAACGTGGTAAGAACGATTTAAAAAACTGATTTACTGTCTGTGGTGTGCCGAGAATATCAGCCGTAACGTCGTGGGGTCATTAACCTGACTTCGTTCAGAAATTGTTTTTTTATGAATGAATCTTCGGAACTGGTTTTTACAGTCTTTTGTTTATATTTTTAAATTGCTGTTTCAAATTATGACCGTTGCTAAGACTTGCCTTTTAAATAGCTCAACCTCTGCCTCAGGTAATAGATAGGGTTAACTAACGTAATTAATATGATTTAACACAGACATACCATTCACAATACTGAATGTTGCTCCACAAAGTTTGTATTTCAACCTCAATAGGTGTATGTACGGTATAGTCCAGTCATTTAAGCTTAAATTAGGTAAGAATCTCGGAATTCGAGATACCCAGCTGTAAGTCTGTAAATACTTGTATATTGACACCCTAAAAGTTTAGAAAATTTCTTTTTCAAATGTACTGCTCTGTCAAGAAAGTACCGGGAAAGTTATTTTATCGCCTTCAAAGTATGCTCCTTTAGAAACGATACACTTACGCCAACGAATAATCCAATCATCAAAACATTTTTAAACGCTTATTCCAGAATTGAGTTCAGTTCTCGCCGCGAATTCTCCTTTATGTCTTCTACCGAATGAAAACGGGTGTCACGAAGTGGTAATTTGGGTTTAGGAAAAATAAAGAAGTCGGCTGGAACTACATCTGGTGAATAAGGTGGTTGCTCGATGGTGTTTGTTAAGTTTTAGGTCAAAAATTTCACGAATATTTAATTTTGTCATTACATTAATGTTGCCTAAAAAATCTTAGCTTCGGGTCAGGGTGGGGCAAGTGCCCCCCCTGCCCCACCCTGGATACGCCCATGTGTTCCATGGGTTACACTTACGGGCCTTGTTGTTGTTGTTTCGAAATAAAAGCTGTTACGGTAGGCACCTACTTAGTACTGAATTATTTAAATCTATAATAAGTACAATCATATTAAATTCAAAGTCCTGACCGAAATCCAGCCGTGGGCATAAGCTAGTAAAAATATGAGGATTAAGAGGCTAGTTTATATTGCTTATATTACCACTGAAGCGAGGCCCAGGAATTCTGGGTAATCCACATTCTGGACTGGATTGGACTAAAACATCGCTGGACCTTTACTATTTTAAAATATTTTAATTCTGGCTCTGGACCTAACATCATGATGTTGGATGAGAAGATTTATTTTCATTAGGTAAAACTACTTTACTTAGTTCCGTCCGAACTGGAAGGAGAACGCGCGAGTTCGTGAGAAATGGAAGGAGTAGAGGGAGGCCTTCGCCCAGGAGTGGGAAAGAGCAGGATAAGAAAATGAAAAAAAAAACTACTTGGCGGCCCTCTCACTAATGTTTCCAAAGTTCTTTCATACTAAACCTAAAGGTATTTAAATACGTTACGTTGCCAACCTACTTTGTTTTCTCTATTGTTTCCTCACTTTACAAAGTAAGGTGTTATTACGTTGTTACTAAAACTAGTTTTCAAGTATGTATAGCTATGCGGTTATTTGCTTGACCCAATTAAACTTATTTGCATTTCCATTACAAAGGGTTGAGCGGGCAGGCAACGGTGACAGTAACCGGCGTGTCTCCGTTACTAAAATATTTTAGTACGTAGGTACCTATCTACCTATTTATTTCATGAATACAACGTGGCGATTTTGTCACCTGTATCCTTCAAGCAGGTGGAGCTCGTGGCATAATAATAACAGTCGATCTTTAGGTTAAGCCGTGCTTGCCTAGGTCGGTCTGTGGATGGGTGACCACCAATTACATACCGAGTTTCCTTCGTGCCTCGTAAAGCACGTAAAGCCGTTGGTCCCGGGTGTCATTTGTAGATCTTTGACAGTAGTTAGGTAGTCAGTGGCCCAAAAAGTCTGACAACCAGTCTTACCAAGGGGTACCGTATTAGACAGATGATGATCCTTCAAGCAGGTGGTGAGCATACCCGGGTTTGAGTGCAGAGTGTAGTTGAAGCCTTTGTTTTTTCTCTCTCTCTGTAATTTACCGATTTTGTGGCAGTATCGGGTAAACCTTGTCTATGCCTTGGCTGGATGCCTAACACTCAATGCACCCACAGGATAGTCCGGAAAAGTAGACGACAACCTCCTAGGTTGACATGCGAGATGCTGATCACAAAAAATAACCTTGTCTATAGAAATAGGTACAAACCATTACACATCCGAGAAACTTGGCCGTACATACGACGCATCATTTCCGAGAAATAGGTCTAGGTTTCTTCTTTCGTTTCAGGGTTCTAGGTTTCTACTTCCTAATAAAATTACCTTGTAAAAAGATTTTTTATTCCTAACAACATTCGCTTACTGCATTTACTGTTACACCCCTAAAAGATCATTAAGTAATTAAAACACGAATCTTCCTAAATGATACAAAGATTCCATGGAAAAAGTCCCAATCAGCGATTTTCTCACGAAAAAGTCGTCCAAAACATTCCACCGGGAGTTTCCAGGCCTTACTCGTGATTTCAGTCACGTATGCCTTTGGTTACACTAAAAGCAGGCACCTGTGAATTTCTACCCAAATCGTTTGCAAATTGAGGCCTTTCTAGTTTCTAGGGATGGACTGATGGATTTAAATTGTACTTAGTATTGAGTTAGATGCTTTGCAATATTTTTTAGAGAAAATTATTTACGTAAACCCCGAAAGTTTAGGCAGAGGTGTTCCCTAATACATAATTTAATAATTACATAGTACACCCACATTTCAACAGTTATGTTTTTAAGTACCGTGTGATAGGGGGCGAGCCTATTGCCGTCAACCGGGCATAAATCCAAACTTAAACATAATTTAGTTAATAGAACACTTTGTCTTACCAAAGGGTATCGTGTTACCCTGTAACGATTATGGAGTTCAGAAAGGTAGTTACTCCGTGTAAAATACCGGTATCCAGCTACAACCAATCACACACAGAATAAAGTAATTGTGTAGGTAGTTATGTAATTAGCATGTCGACTTAGTCTAAACCCTGACTGAACATAAAAGAAGCATGTAGTCATAGGTTAGGTAATACGTAGTCTTGTAGCTCCTGGGCTGCGATCGTTGCAAAAGCGTAGCACACGCGTTGTTCAGAGATTCCTTTCAATAAAATTAACAAATATTTTTCAAAACCGAAGATAATAACAGCCTATCCAAACACACCTACTGAAACTTCGCGCCAATTTACCTAAGTGCACATGTGCCAAAGTCAAAGTATTAACATGAAAGCGGGCACGGGCAACGAGTATGTTCCGCCTCTGCCCACAGAGTGTTCAATCTCTTAATTACTCCCCTGTGTTTGGATTATGGATAGTCTCGATGGCCAGTCTCGTTTATGATCTAATAGTCGTAAGACGCTTGGGAATGTAGACCTATTTGTGAAGAATATTGCTGTAAATGGAGTGGATATATTAGTCCAACTTGGCTGTAATATTCATGAAACAAATAGGTTTGCCATTAATTTTTAAAATAAAGAGATAAACTTGGAATTTTGGTTTTATGATACTCAACTGGGTAGATTTTCCTTTGAAAGACAACATAAACTTTTCTATCGCCCTTAAGGTTTAATATTATCAAACCGATACGAACAAATTATGGACGCGGGTCTAGACATGGACACCTCCATACTATTACTTACTGAAGTTGTAGTTATTGTGTAGGTAGAGGTACCACTCACTCAGATCGAACGAAGAAATAAAACCAATGCCATTTTGTTTCTAAAATCTCCAACGCAGGCAACGCATTGGTTCGTCCCTGATGCGTTGCAGGGTATCCAGTTTCATTGCACATGAGTTGCCCGCCGGTCAACCAACCCTGAATGTAAAAAAAACAACTCGATTGACAAAACGTGCATTTGATAGCTTATCCTAACCCTGCCGTATTTTTACGAGCGAAAGGGGACTGGACATTATATAAGAGGGTAATATTTATCAGTGAAAAATAAGCAAGTAAATAACAAGATAAACTAACAAAGAGCTTACTTAAGTAATATAAAACTTCTAAGGGTTCGCTATAATAACATACAGGGTCTAATAAAGATATAGAGAATTTTCAGAAGGGTCACACTTTTTGATAATGCGATACATTCTTCGCAAAGAACTTAGAACGTTCTATAAGTGATTTTGTAACAATATTTTGATTTAAAAGAGTGTCCATGGAGTTTCTTGCTCATTCTTCTCCATAGAGATCTACACCTTGGGACTGTGACTGTAGCTTCGCTTTTTTTTTAGTTTTTTGCCATTCAAAATTGCTTGTAACGGTCTAATTGAAATAAATGCTTTGATTTTTCGGAAATTTTCATCAATAAAAAGTTCGTAAATCAATCACGCTGATCATATAAATTTTGTGAATGCGTATGGTTGGTTCCAGCTTGAAAGATTAGATCCGATAGATGGCGCCCTGCCAGTAAAGCACTATCCATGAAAAAGTACTAAAATATGCAATGACTCTATAAAAATGCGTTTTATGCATTAGCTGATGCGAACATGTAAATGAATATAACCAGATGTTTAGTTTTAACCATGTCTTACCTATGAAAATTACGATCGTCGCGTTCATTTTTCACTCATTTGTTCGGAAAATCGGAAGGCGCTTTCATCTAGATGGGTAACATAATTATCTCAGTGTAACTTGCTTTCTGTCAGGAATCGATGAATGCGAAACCACTCAACTTCTAGACTGAGAAGTTGTCCCCAATCACTGGTTAAGTTCACTACAAGAAGAAAGAAGAAGACCTGACCTGCACGCGTAGCATGACCACCGTAGAAACGGGTTTTGTTGACGGAAGAATCGACAAAATGACAGATTGTGTTGACAAAATGACAGATTTCTTTTCACAATCTGTCATTTTGTCGATTCTTCCGTCAACGAAACCCGTTTCTACGGTGGTCATGCTACGCGTGCTGGAGGGGTGCACTACCACTTCTCTCTTGAACCCTAGGTGTTTTTGGAACAACTCTTCGCCAAGAGATATTTGGAATTTGTAAGGACAAACCTTCTGCAGTAAAATGTTTCTCGACGTAATAATTAATCCAAACGAGTTCTTTGTTTGACGTTTATGTCGGTTAACGTCCATTTTAACTTGATCCTTCTTATAAAATAAAACTTGGTTAAAGAAGGCTTACATATTCTGGTTCTTGGTCTGGTAGGAAGGTTTTGTCTTATAAATTAAGGAATGCTGGATCTTAACGGAGTTATCAAATAGTCTTAATTATATCAATGAGAAATCAGATCTATTTTCACATCGATCATTCATTGTTTCACCCTTTTAATTGTGAATATTTTGTAATTAATAGCTTAAGTTACTGTTTTAAAGGCGTTGCTTTTCCATTCTTCAGTGTATTTTCTGTACCAATAAGTTATTTCCTTATCTTTCACTATGGAACAATGGTGCTTATATACAAATACATTTAGAGATAGGTAAATAATTTTGGAAGATTTATTTTAGGGCCAGTTCGTAAACATTAGGTGGTTCGATATATAAACAGAACTTGATAAAATCTCTTGCACCACAAAAACTGTTTAGCGATAAGTATGTTTCAAATACAATCTGTATCATTTACATCTTTAACCTTTTTTGTGTGCTGGAACGTAGATGTACGCGAGACATAATAGCTTTTTAATAATGCCTATATACTCGGCATACGAGTGGTTTAACAATGACAGAAACAGGGCTTAACAATGTTCATTTAGTTAAAATTCTTTGTGAAAATGTAGGAACGACTGTATACCTACAATACAATGTTTCCACAATAGAAATAAAATATCTGCTTATTTTCTGGATTACAAAAAGAGAAAGCTGTGGCTTTTTACATCCATTTGACAGCAAATTTTTATCAAAATTTATCATTCTTTACCGTAAATAACCACATTATAAAATAAACAACCTCGAAAGTGAAACACACTCAGATAGTCTCAGAAGTTAGTAAAGAATCTTATAAGCATAGAATAACCCTCAGTTCTAGTCGCAAAGAAAGGTAAATAAATTCAAAAGGAAACCTCGCAAGCTCGCAACACGGAAAAATACTAATTTACCAAATGCATACACAGCGATATCCTCATCTCGGTGAAAATATTCAAAAGGGCAGAAAATGTTTTCATCAGATATTATCCACCTCAGTTTGTACTATGAGGAAATGATAGAAGATTAACTCGTTTTTCGTACCCAAAGGATGCTAACGGGACCCTATTAGTTAGGCTCCATTGTTTGGCTGTCCGTCACGAGCCCTCAATAGGTACAAGTAATATAAAGTTATAATTTAAAAGGTATGAAGATCTCTTTCAATGTAGTGTTAAATTAATATTGTACGGAACACTTCGTTCGCGACCCCGACTCGAATTTGACCAGTTTGTCAAAACCTTAGGAAAGATTTTTACCGTAAGGAAGTTTACCAGAATATATAACACGTAGGTACAAACATGGTTTAGTACAATATACAAAAAAGTGTCACGAAAACTACAATTTCCAAAAAACAATACAATTAATGACAATTCCGATTCATAATTATTTAATGTTTCTAGTCCCTATGGACTAGAAACATTAATAACAATAATATTCAAATATTTTAATGCATTATTTATGAAACTAAAACATGCATCGTTTATTTTATTAGCTTCATTGAATATTCAAAACCAAATACATTATTAATTTGACAGTATTGGCATTCTGTGTATTTCCATGGCGAGTACCAAAATCTATGAATGTGAAAAAAATAAGGCTGAATGAATGAAATGAGTGTGGCGCGAAGATTTTTAAACGTGTTCGATTCGTTCCTTATAGTTCTCACATTTTTGTGATGTATTTTTTTCATTCTATTATTTAGCGGTTCTTATTTTATTTTACTTTTCTAATGCAATAGGTATGTTAGTCACATTTCGGCACCATACACCTTGAAGTATTGGTCTGAAGATACATTTTATCTTTACATCATTCAATTCGAAGTGTCCAACAGAAATGTACCTACCTAAAGGTAGGTCCCTACTGCAGTATACGGAACCGTAAACAATGCCAAAATCTTCTACAAGCCGATCATTGAAAATTCATTCTCCAAGCCGGCTGTCGGCCGTCATTCCTTGTCACACTACCCACATATCGGGTAACCCGGTAAATTATCAATGGGCCGGGTGCACCAAAGTCATTGGTTGGTGCATTCGGAATGTAAGCCATCTGGCGCATACCACTTGTATTGAAGCATGCCAGGACAGATTGCGATCCGACTGATCCAACATTGTTTTGGGACGGAGGTAGGAAGAGTCGGAGGAGGTTTGCCGAATGATTGGTTGTTAATGTTGTACTTATGGAGGTGTCTCTTTCATAGATTACTGAGTGGATGAGTCTCGTTCAATGGATAGATTACTGGAACGTCTGGAAGAATGGGTTGCTTTTCTAGAAAGAGACGGACACTGTAACAATACGATTTTTTTACTAGATTTACTGAGTAAGTATGAAAGGTTAGTAGTTCTTCAAGAATAAAAACGATAGATTGATTGGGCCGTAGTCTTACTAAAGTCTTTAAAGATTCAAATAGTCGATTTTTATCTTCACTGTCTGGAAACCTAATATTCCAGAAGATTTTGTGAATTTCGTCACATTTAATGTCAAAAAACCTTTAATTTTGATCGTAATAAAGCCCCACTACCACAAAAGCCTATTTGATTGACATCAAAGCCTATTAATTGAATTTTCATTTTATGTTAATACTGAAAATATTTGAACATGGAAAAGACCCATAAATTGTAATAACATTACCGGAGCTTTAAACCAGGAAAATGGATTTTCACCGTCGTAATCAACTTATAAAAAATTTTTTTTTTTTTATCGATACAGAGAAACCCACAGCACTCAGAGAAAAGATTTTTGTTTTTTATCATAATAAAATGTTACGCTAATTCACATTCCATGTTTAAAAAGTTATGGCTGGTAATAAATAACAATTAAAAAAAAATGCGCATCGACATAAGAACCTCCTTCTTCTTTTTTAAAGTTAAAATGGATCTAAAGTAGGAGCCAGAGTTCACAAACATTTTAAAAGAGGACACCATATTTTTGGGCGCATGGGTAGCAAACATCCGATCTTATAAGGGTAAACAAGTTTTGCGTTATCCATGACAGATATCCTTCCCATAACATTGAAACTTGAAAGGTTCGACCTCTTTCTAAGTCGTGAGTGAACGAACTTTTGATTTAGTAAAGTGTTTCGAACAGTCCTGCGTTTTTCGCATTCCGAATTCCGAACGACGATATATTGGAATTCGGGTAAAATATATTGAGACTGATCAGTATTGTGATAGTTCTTTTTTTTCAGCTGTTAATTGAAAACCTTTCAGTTTCTTTTAAGTCAATAGTAAAGCTGAGGATCTAGACAAAGCGACATTCTATCAACAAGAACAATGATGGAAACGTCACAAATAAATGTCAATGGGGATAGCATCTGTGAAACTAATGGCGCTAGCATAGCTGGTTCCAAGAATCGTCATTGGTAGAAAATCTGGTAGTGTTATTTTATATTTCAAAATAGCTTGACTTCGTTGGTCAGATTGGGACCTAGCTATAGTGGCGCCATCTACGATGAACTTTTTAACGTTGCCACCTGTTTAGACCCCTGGTATAAGCAGACGGTGCTCTTTCCATTCCCCTGGCATGATTTCTGAGCCGATTTTTATCTACATTATATACTAATATTATACAGAGGTAAAATTTGTTTGTAGGTTTGTATGTAGGAGGTAATCTCTGCAGCGAAAGATCCATTTCGAAAAATTCTGTCACTGGCAGAATAAATATGCATATGCAATGCATGATATAAATATAAATTATATTTATATCATGCATTGCATTTGTCAAATCATAAGAAAATAAAATCAATATTGTCAAATCATAAGAAAATAAAATCAATATTGTCAAATCATAAGAAAACATCCACCCTTTTTTCGTACTCTTGTTCTAGTATCTACCTAATGAATGCATAATGGTCCCGCATGCAATGCATTGCCTATTGATATGACTCCTTCAGATATTCGTTAGGTCTAAATTGCTTGCACTATAATACTTTAACAATGGTGCCAATTAGTACTTTGGACCCGAATTCGCATTGATAAAAAATCTGACGGAAAATAATCCGTTTTACTACTTACATGATCACGCCAAACTAAAACATGTTCCCCGATAAATTCAACGAGCCCCTCAAAAATTGTTAAAAAAAAGATTGAACCTTTACGATTTAAATTAAATTGTACAATGAGATTCTGAACTTAGTTCCAGAACATGTGCATAGCATTTCATGACATTCTATGGAAGCTGAGTAGGTATCGACGGCATATGCTTTGATACGACTTCGACCACAGAACAAATAAGATATCTAGATACATGTTGTTTGCGATCGCGTTGAATCGAGTGCAATGAAAGCAGCCGGACCGTTCCTCGGACGATATTCCATATTCTATCTCTACCGATATGAGTGAAGACTGGATTACGAATATCTGGTTGATATTCTGACTGGGGAGTGAAATTCTCCAATTTTGGCGGCAAATATTGGTATCATTGAAAGTTCTTAGACTACTGGTTTAGCTAATAGAATTGAGACAAGCTTAGGTATACGACCTGATAAAAGAAATTGGCAGTTAAGAGCGTAATCAATAGCAAAAGCAGCCAAGAGCAACTACTTACAGGGTGGAAGGGACACCGACGCGAAAACGATTACCACGTATTCAGTACATCATTCTGAGCCCCCCTAAATATAAATTTTTCATCGGTTATTAAAAAAAACCCAGCTGTTTCCTACCTGTGCAATACCTACACGGTCAAAATGTATGGAAAAGCATTTTTTTTTTAATAACCTATGAAAAATTTCTATGTAAGGGGCTCAGAATGATGTAAGTAGGTACTGTACTGAATACGTGGTAGGCGTATAATCTTTTTCATTTGAAGAAGAAAAGACGAAATAAAAAATGAACGGGTGAAACGGTTTTCTTTACCTACATTATACATACATAGCAATGTTATAAAAAGCAGGTTTCTGATTTTTCAGCAGTATTACGAAGCTGCCTTATAAAAAACACAAGAACACACAGTTCACGCCTAAGATCACAAAGCTTAATCAAGGGGTCCGCAAGGGCCTATCCCTGCTGGAGATGCGGGACTGTTCGAAAGAGATACCACAGGCTCTGGAACACGAGAACATGTTCCTTCTTAGCCCTTTGCTAAGAAGGAACATGGACGAGTTTTAGTCAGTACCTGCAAGTCTCCCTTCCGTTCCGGCAGAGCGGTAGGGGTCATTTGATGACGTCGCATCCGAAAAAAAAAAAAGTTTTGAGACAAAGTTACACAACTACCCAGTAAATATCTAGAACCATATGAATTCGAGACGCTTAGTCGCAAACTGTAGTTAATGTTGCAAAGCGATGATTTATTACTACCAGCATAAGATCGTACTTAACCTATCAGATGCGATGTCACTCATACTCCATTTAGTGACGCCTACGTGCTCGAATCTATATTAATTTTCATTTCATAATAATGTTTAGGTATGTATTTATAGTATGTACATAAATCATCTCTTTCAGTTGATGGTTTAAGTGTGGGGTCAGTGAACTATCGTAAATATAGGTAAGTACGGTGCAAAGAGGTTTATTTATGACCTTCGTCTTCGTAGCGATTGGTTCAAAATATATGAAAACTAGCTTTTCGCTTACGTTAATTTAGAATTTGACAATAAATTCGGTTCGTACACTGCTTGTAATAATATAATTCAATCAAGAGTCAAAAGACACGTGGCGCCATCCATTATCATAAGAAAGTTATTGTTGTTTTTATCGGGAACAGTACTTTTTTTCGGGATGAAAGGTATTCTATGTCCGTTTATGTACACCTGATAACGTATATGCAAAATTTCAGGACGATCGGTTCAGTGGTTTAGGCGTGAAAAGGCAAACAAACAAACTTACTTTCGTATTTATAATATTAGTAAGGACTAGAAAGGATTAAAGTATGTAAAGATAGAGAAGAAATTACTGAGAGTAAGTAAATGTTTCAGAATGTTCTAGTACTGAAAATTAAAACACTTATCATGACAGAAAAGGGATCTAAATGCCTGGAGTTAACAGGAAGATTTATAAATTGTGAATATTTAAGATGACAAGGGTCCAAGTGAGGAGCTCGTGGCTAAATAATAACAGCCGCTCAGGTCCATCTTTAGGTTAAGCCGTGCTTGCCTAGGTTGGTCTGTGGATGGGTGACCCATTACATACCGAGTTTCCTCCGTGCATCGGAAAGCACGTTAAGCCGTCCCGGGTGTCATTTGTAGATCTTTGACAGTCGTTAGGTAGTCAGTGGCCAAAAAGTCTGACAACCAGTCTTACCAAAGGGTATCGTATTACCCAGTAATAACTGGGTTGTGGAGGTCTGATAGGCAGTCGCTCCATGTAAAATACTGGTGTTCAGCTGCATCCGGCTAAGACTGGAAGCCGACCCCAATATAGTTGGGAAAAGGCTAGGCAGATGATGACAAGGGTCCAAGTGACTTTTTATTGTGGTACTGGAGGGCCTAGCACCAACACACGGAGATAACATGATTTCGGTAAATGCGATGAAATTAAAATCGAAAATACATCTGTCATATTGTATCTTCATGATTTGTGTGACAAGCACAATAAGTAATAGCATCCCACCATAGATCGTGAATAATGCAAACTAAACAAGTAGGTATAATGTGCAAAAAAAGTTTTCAACTCGTAAGAATTTATACAGGGTGTAAACGGACCCTTCACGAAGCCGTCAACCAAGCATTCTGTACATCAAACTAAGTAACTTTACGCAAAAAATTTTGCTGGGAAACGATTTTTTTTTTGGGTGAAAAATCACGTGATACGGTAAAACTCAATGTTACGCACTCAGAACATTGTGCTGATGGATGGATTGAATGGTACGGGGGTCATGGAGGTGTTTAAAGTAAAATTCTTACTTTAAAAACATGTATTTAAAAAAAAAACTAGTGAAAAAGTTGGAACTTTGACCCCCAATATCTCCGTAACTAGAAGGTTCCCAGGTATGGTCTAGAACAAAAAAATTATTGCAATGACGGGGAGAATAAGTGCCTTTCGGCTTCGTTAAGGGTCTTTTTACACCCTTTATTACGTACATTTGCTCCGCTCGTTAGTAGGCCTTACGGTAAGTAAAATAGACTATCTAAGATGCCTAATGGCTAATATGCAGCAGAAAATCTTCCTCCTGCATGGACAGGAACTGCAGTAACCATACTGGAAATCTCTAACCGATTGCCGATTGGCCATACCAAACAGACAGCCAAAGTGGAGCCCCTCTTCAGGATATGCCCCACCTCCTTTCCTGCCAATCCTGCACAACTACCCGCACCTTTCAGGATTTAAACATAGCCAACGAGAGAGCTGTGCAGGTGGCTACATACTGGTCGGATATAATTTGAGTCCATCGATACGCAAAGAAGATATGCAGCGCGAAAGGGCGTTGATCAATATCCTAGCTTATCACTTCTCTACATGATCATACGCAATGGCTTTGCATTGAACCAATATTGCAAACTAATAATTGACATTCCAACTGGCCAGTTCTCCCTAGTTCAAACTAATATTTCCCTGAACAAACGAGCGAAGCCGCCGGCAGAACTTAGTTTCGAATACAAACACGTCTCTTGCAAGTCGGTACTGCGAAGACATGAAGACAAAAGGGGCCATGATAGATGTTCCAAGTTTAGGGTGAGGGGTGGAAGGATACCTATCATAAGGATTTAATTATAGTCTATTGATATTTCGGGTGGCAGGAAAGGTCATTTTCGTTTAACATACTCTTTGTCGAGCCTTTAGTGATAGTTGGAACGTTATCCTATTTTTTTCTCAATCAGCAAGGGATTAAAGTCGTCCACACTGCAGTGACCTGACTGGTGAAGTTCTTCAGAAAGATCAGGTGCGTAGTAATCGTAATAGTAATAGTAATAAATGATCAAGGGCCTGATTCAGAATGCAGTACTCCTCGATACGGCTCGCATTGTGAGGAGGTTCCTGTCTCTGGGGCCCTAACCACCGGTAGCTTGGACCCTGCTCCCGACACAGGCGGACCACTATTTTTTATATTTTGAAATGTTTTAATATGTTTTTTTTTAAGAAATATTTAGAAATGTAAAAAATGTGCAGATAAATTAATAAAGGAAATAGTAATAGTAACCGGCGTGCGTGTAGGAACGTGGAGGAGGGAAAAGGAGTATGTAAGGATCGTAACAGGTGGCATTCTGTGGTTTCTGTCTACCCCCATGGGGAACAGGCGTGAGTTTATGTATGTATGTTTTCCGTAAGTTCATAATATTCCATCTTTTGTTTAGGTAGCGACCCGAATAGTGTGCATAATCAACATGAAATTTCATTATTTTAAACTATACTCGTGGTTAGAATACATTATTTTTGTCATATTATCATTTATTTTAGTCATAACTTTATAAAGGGTGTAACAAGATCCTTAACGAAGCCGAAAGGAACTTTTCTCCTCGTCATTGCGATATATTTTTTGTTCTAGACCATACCTGGGAACCTTCTAGTTATGGAGATATTGGGGGTCGAAGTTCCAACTTTGTCTCACGTTGATTTTTTTAAATTTTTACCGTACTATTCAATTCATCCATCAGCACAATGTTTGGAGTGCGTTACATTGAGTCCTACCGTAAAACGTGATTTAACACCCCAAAAATAAAAGTGGTTTCCAAACAATAATTTTTGCGTAAAGTACGTAGTTTGATGTACATAATGCTTGTTTGACGTCTTCGTGAAGAGTTCGTTTACACCCTATATTAGGTACTAAGGTCCAAACTCTATGCATACCCTTGCTAGATAAATAATTAACCTTAGCTACAATGATTAATGATAAATTCAACTTCAAACTTTTCTATCAATCTTGTCAGTTAATTTCGAAGGCTTCGTTACTAGATTTACACTAATTTCCTAACGTAATTAACTTCATATAATTAACTAAACATGCCGAAATAACATGGCTAAATATACAGAGCACGGAATCACTGCGACGGCTGGTAATGTTTAGCCAAAAAGCCATTCGATCTCTTGACGTAAAGACCACCGAGTACTGGCTGCCTCCAACAGCCTTTTTATTACTATTATTTATTTATTTCAACCAACTTTGGATCATACAATTAAACTAAATTAAAAATTATTAATAAAAAAATTAAAAATCACAGTTAAATTGAAAATTATACAATCATTTAAAATTGAATTTATACTAGAAAAACAAAATTAAATGAGAAATTTAATTAATAACAAGTGAATATTTACATTATATACAAACTACAAATCTATAATAGTAAGAAAAAATAAAAATGTACAAGAATCAAAACGGTCACAGGGCGTCAAAAAATTCATCCACATCGCTATCAACAGGAAAAGTGCCCAGAAGGCTGGCAGCATTGCCACGTTGGATGGCAATGCTGATTCTTTGGCCAAAAATTAAATTAAAATTAAAAAAATTAAATTATATTAAATTAAAATCAAAATCACAATTAAAATTAAAACAAAAAAATAAGAATGTGATTTTAATTTTAATAATTAAAACCTGCCGGAGCCTGCCGTTTTGCCGAAAAGATTTTGACCAAATTTCATTGCCCAAACAAATTTTAGCAACTTTTTTTTATACCATTGCAACATTTCGAATGATTTTATTACGCATATTTTTATTTGGTCAAATTTTTACTTGGCAAAATATTACCACGTATAATGTCATTATGGCATTTGGTCTTTACTCAATGATTTATTACAGCAAACAATCTTCAGACAATAAACGTTTGGTGAAATGATTTGTTAAGACAAAAAATATTAAGGCAAAAATAGGGTAGGTTAGGTTAGGTTAAAACTGTGACCCCCTACGCACGAGTCGAGCGCGCGCAGCGAGCGGTGCCGCGGCAGCGGCCGGCGAGTGGCAGAAACGACTTGCATTAATAGAAAAAAGATATTGTTTTTAGTAGGTTACCCGGAACTGAACTATTTGGATTAGGATAATTACTTATTTAAAAAAAAAATCGGTTAGGTTAAAACTGTGACCTCCAGGAACGACTACATTATATAGAAAAAAAAATATGGAAAAAAACGCTACTAACTAAAAAAAGGAATAGTTAATATTCATATTATTATAACCTGTTTAGAATTTGTCTTATTTGATTTTGCGTAAAAACTGTTATTCCAACTGAAATATTTGACTAAATAAAAAATGTTAAAAGTACTTGTTGGTAAACAAGTTATAGTTTAAACGTTCACTTCCCAAACATTAGGTTTGCGTTACAATTTTTTGTGAACAGATTTTTTGCTAAGTAATAATTTGGCAAATGAAATTATGCGAAAAATTTTTTGGGATGTGAAAATTTGTCAAATTCCTTTCGGTCAAACAAGGGAGACCCAAAACCAACATTAAAATTAAAATCACGTCTAATCATCTTACCTGTGCTCTGCCTTGCGCGCGTTTTCCTTCCACCCGGCCCAGTATCATTTGTCTTTTCAGAGGATGCCTAGGCGAACGCATAATACAAGTTGTAAATAGACCCTTCATGAAGCCGTTAACAGCATAGCATTCTGTACATCAAACTAAGTAACTTTACGCAAAACTTATTGCTGGGAAACGACTTTTTTTGGGGTCAAAAATCACGTTTTACGGTAGGACTTACTGTAACGCACTCAAAACATTGTGCTGATGGATGGATTGAATAGTACGAGGGTCGTGAAGGTTTCAAAAGTAAAAATCTTACATTAGAAACATGTAATTTAAAAAAAACTTGTGAAAAAGTTGGAACTTTGACCCCCAATATCTCCGTAACAAGAAGGTTCCCAGGTATGGTCTAGAATAAAAAAATGATCGCAATGACGGGGAGAACAAGTGCCTTTCGGCTTCGTTAAGGGTCTTTTTACACCCTTTATGTCCGTAAAAGCTGAGGGCACGCTCCAGGCACACGCGAAAAGTGGAAAGCTACGATAGGTAGGTACTAACGCGTCTTATGCGTCTCCATACTCTGTGGTAAAATAACTTAACGTAAGAGAATTCAAGCAATGCAGCTAAACTTGCAATGTAACAACACACAGTAAAGGCATTTGTGAAAGCTAGAACAGAGTGAGCTAATTAAAGTTGCTAGTCAATAAGCTGTGACTTTAGTAACTTGGAGTAAGCTTGCTTGAGTTATAGCGTTTAAGTTACAGCTCTTTAATATTGTGCTTAAGTCACTATTTTGACGTAGCTGAATAATTCAAAAGCGTGATGTTATTATCTCGTATTAATGTTTTTTACTAAACCTATATTGTCCCACTGCTGGGCAAAGGCCTCCCTCATAGCCTGTCAAGTCAATGGGCCAAAAAGTACTATGAAGTATATAGTGTTGAATTTTGAGATTGACTCACTAAAATAGCATTGATCTATTGAAATTGACTGTTTGAAACCGAAGATTTGACGTTGAAATTAAATTAGATTATAAAAACCGCCCCCTATGATACAGCTGAAGCTCCACAGACAATATTAGATATGTTAAAAAAAAAGCTAGACCTTGTTAAAATCACAAATCACCAATGGACGAATAAGGTTTAATAATTTAGATACAAGTTCTAAGGAAAAAACAATGCTGTTCCATACAAAAGTGTCACCTTCACGGTCAAAATGTTTCGAATAACTGGTATTTTTATGATCAACGCTAAGTTTAATATCGTCGGTATAGGTAATGAATCCTTGGCTAAAAGTTTGTGTTAAGATGTCTGTGGATGATAATGCTTCAAAATTTTACTATAAATGTTACTGCATTTAATGCGTGAAATCGGGCCAGCATTTCCAAAGTTACAGAGTTGTAAAGTATCACCGCTTTTTTAAATTTGCGTTCCTTTGCGCGCTACTGCGATGACGTCATGCTGCGAGTGACATGTCCGATAGGAAAAAAAACAGATTCTTTTTTCTCGAGTTACCAATTTTTCAGACATGCTGATAACAAAAAAAACATTGGTATGACTCATTGTGCAAACCATGAAAAAAAAACAAAAGGAATCATTATCACAATGTAACCTTCCTTTACAAAAAACTCCAAACAAGACACCAGTCTTCAGTCAAAACGTGAAGGGTGCTTGTTTATTATTAAATTAACCCTTCAGTGCCGAGGGTAATCTTAGAAGTTGGTCGGAGGGTCCTCAGTTAATCTGTCAGGTTATTGTTTGAGCGCTGCCCTTCTGAGGGTTGAGTCAAGCGAGCCTTGTTTGTTCTTATATAGTTATGGTAGCAAGGATTTTGATGATCGGGTGACAAAGTTTAGAGGACCTTCTTTAAGGTGTTTGGGGTTCAACCCTTTTTTTTGGAACGGATTTTTGAAGAAGAACCGTATAATTAGTTGTAGTGAAGAGATTTCTACTTAAGAAGGAAGGGAAAATGTATGATTTCGTTAGTGAATTTTGTAAGTGTACTACTAAGATACCTACAATGTTTATAAAAACAAGGTGTAAACGGACCCTTAAGGAAGCCGTCAACCAAGCATTCTGTACATCAAAATAAGTAACTTGCGGTAGAATTCAATGTAATGCACTCAAAACATTGTGCTGATGGATGCATTGAATAGTATAACAGTCCAGGATGTATTTAAAGTAAATAACATTAAAAACTTAGTGTTAAAAAGAAAAACGAGTGAAAATATTGGAACTTTGACCTTCAATATCGCCGTAACTAGAAGGTTCCCAGGTATGGTCTAGAAAAAAACTATGATCGCAAAGACGGGGAAAACAAGTGCCGTTCGGTTTCGTTAAGGGTCTTTTTACACCCATTATAAAGTCATGTCTTGATACACCAAATCACAATCTAGAAGAGTTTTTGACCGTCGAAAAAGGGGGTTAGGATCTCCGCTTTTGTCGACTTCGGAGTCGACGCGTACCAATACATTTTTATTGGCCCATTCAATAATTAATTGTTGTACATTACAGTTAACGCACAGCGGTGCGGCAATTGCTTATTAAGATGTATCTATCTCTTTCTAAAAACTATCTAGGAATAAGGTTGCAGAGATTGCTGTGTACAGACGGCAGCACATAAAGCCACTACAATCTGTCAAATTTCTTTAATAGACTTTCAACTTTATCGCTAAACCATTAGGTTCAAGGTTGATCGGGAAAATTTCACAGTTTCGGTTAGCTTGATGTGCTGACGTCTGTACATTTCAGAACAAACCCCTTCACAAGGAACTATCTAATAACTTTTACTTAGGTACATTCTAGAAATTTTCTACCGGCCAGTGCACTCAAGTCACTTCCCTGCACCACCGTACTTGCCAATACCATACAATATTTACTCAAGCTGAATCTATTTACGAACGTCGGTGTAAAGTACAAACTTTGTTACCCTCAAGTTTGGTAGAGAAGTGGAATATTGTTCTTCTAACGGTTTCGCCACGAGCTGCAGTTTCTACACTTCTGATTTTGGATCACTATCAAAATCAAATTGATCTTTATCGTTGTTGCAATAAGATTGCTTTTAGTAGCTACCACTGCCGAGTCTCGACTAAAGTAAGGCCTATTTCAGAGCGAGACTGGCGTATAGTTGAATAGTGAACGTTATCAAATAAGTCTATGGATATCGAAACCCTAGGCCCTAACCCTACGCTTAGTGCTTAGGCAGCGTTTGCACCAGAGGTGAGCGACAGCGGTAGTTCCACACACATCCCTCGCTTCGCATCCTCGCTCATCTCTGATGGAAACGTAGCCTAACAGTGATCTTTAAGGTTGCTATTGTGCAGTAATCAGAAATAAAAAACGTAAAAGCTCAAGCAACACGCGTTTTGCGACAGAAACTTTGAAAAAAAAAACAAATGAGCATGCCACGACCACAAGTCACCGCGAGCGACGGTACTCAAGCGAAGGAAACAAGTGACAAACGCACGTAACGAAAATCGCATTGCCCGAGGCTATGATCGGGGCCTGTAAGATATTTCATGTTCCAATACTTGAGATAAAGTGAACAGACACATGCAGCAAGTTTTCTTAGGTAAATGGGTCAATGCGTCGTGTCATCCTGATATTGGTTGGCTGCGGTCTGAAGTTTGTAGCACTTAGCTACCTATCTTGTTGAGAACTTATATAATATGTACGTACATATTGCAATGGGTACCTGATTAAAAGGAATAGGTATTTTTGCAATGTGTAATTGAAAATTTAAAACAATTCTTAGCATAAACAGAGCACTTCTGGAGAGACTGTGGAATATACCTTCATCATCTGCCTAGCCTTTTCCCAACTGTGTTGGGGTCGGCTTCCAGTCTAACCGGATGCAGCTGAATACCAGTATTTTAATGTAGCGACTGGCTGTCTGACCTCCACAACCCAAATAGTACTGGGTAATAGTTGTCAGACTTTTTTTTTTAACGACTGTCAAAGATCTACAGATGACAGCCGGGGACAACGATTTAACGTCCTTTCCGAGACACGGAGGAATTTTCGGTTTGTAATGGGTGGTCACCCATCCAGAGACCAACCTAGGCAAGCACATCTTAACCTAAAGAACGACCCGAGTGGCTGTTATTATTTAGCCACGAGCTAAGTGAAATATATCTTCTTGGTTTTAATAGACTTAGTTGTCTTGTCTAACCATGAGCTATTTTATAGCGTAAAGGTAGATCAGGCATAAAATAAAATTATAATAAAAACAAATGACAGGTCCAAAGTTATTAGTCACGTTTTTCATTGATAGAACACGGAACAGTAAAGTTTCTAGTACTATGCACGTCAGAAATTACCAAAAGGTGCTCAACCTTTTCATTGCTCAACTGTACCCAGTGTCGGAGTGGAACTATAAAATGTTTGATGTCCGACACTTGGCCCTTTTGTCAGCTCTCCAGATTTATGACCGTCAATCTCATTTCATAACAGAACCTTTATAATTCGCCTCCGTTCCTCCGTTCCACTGTGACGATATTTATTTTATTGAGACACTATAAATATCCGAGGGGAACATACTAGGCGGGATAAAAAGTCATATTATGTACTATCAAGTCATGCTCTACCTATATGCCTCATCGGAATAAGTAAAATAATAAATAACAACACGCCTGTAATCCCCGAAGGGTTAGGCAGAGGTGTATGTGGTGTGATATTTTTGGCAGACTCAATTTAAATTGTCATCGACACGCTAAGAAGAAGTAGCAAAATGTTCCCAAATATATCCCAAATATGCACGTGGGCCGTTACCAGGGCATTCATGTCATAGAGCATAAATGCATTATTATTAAAACATCCAAAGCGCGGTCCAGCATGTAAACTAAATCCGTATATTCCAACCGGAAGATAATACAATGAAGTGACCCTTTGGAGGATTACAAAGGTATTCCATAGAAAGTAGGCGACTTTAAGAAGTAATGGTAACTTGTAGCTCTGTTCCGACTTCATTATCATTTTATAACAAGTTTTCTGTTTTTTTTTTGTTCTTGCTTCGGCGCTCGGGTCGATCTTTAGGCTAAGCCGCGCTTGCCCAGGTTAGTCTATGGTTGGGTAACTTTCCCATTACATACCGAGCGTCCTCCGTACCTCGATAAGCACGTAAAGCTGTTGGTCCCGGATATCATTTGTAGATCTTTAACAGTCGTTACAGATAGTCAGTGGCTCGAAAGTCTGACAACCAGTCTTACCAAGGGGTAACGTATTACCAAGGACTAAATCGGTTATGGAGGTGGGTAGGCAGTCACTCCATGTAAAATACTGATATTCAGATACATCCGGTTAGACTGGAAGCCGACCCCAACATAGTTTCGAAAAGGGTAGGCAAATAATGATGATCACCACTGATTATAGTAGTCCTCCTACTACATGATTAGACTAGCATCTGCTGCGGTTGGCATCTCAGCGGAGGCTAGCTATCAGCACAAATACTGGAGTTCTCCCTCTTCTCTCATTAGTCTATGGGAAGGCAATGATGTGAAAATGATGATTCGCACCCATTTCCGCAGACAATGACTATTTTTGGGACACGCAAAAACTTCAGTCTACTTTGGTTACTATTATACCTCTCAAATATACCTTCAATCATTGAACCTCTCAAATCCTTAAAGCTGTTACACGGATGATAAGTAGGCGGCAACCTAAGACACTTTATTTTAAAGCATTTCCACGTCTTCCAGATTTGCGAGCAGAGAATTATACGGATTTAAATACGATTGACGTTGAGTTCCGGAGTCCTGGCATGTTAAGTTCATTCATGTCATAGATCATACAATGAGGTAGAAGTGCGCAGAGTGATATAGATTGTGTCCGTTTGTTATTTCATAAAGGAGGCACTTTTGTGACCGAGTGGCGTCCAACAAATGGAAAGAGAAGTGTTGGTCGTCCGTTGGGCAGAGGACATTGTTGCCATGGCAGAAATATCCTCGATGAGGCTGACACAAGACCGTGGAGCTTGGCACAAGTAAAGAGAAGCCTATACTCAGCAGTGGGTGAAGTCGGGCTGTGGATGAGGAAGGGCGTTTGTGCACTACAAGGAATTTTATTGTCCAGCAGTCCGATTTTTACGGTCCGATTACTTGTAGTGCACAAACGCCCTAATTGGGTGAAAATATGCAACGTAAAAAAGAAACGTTGAAAAGATTACAACACAACAAGTGCAAAACTGAAACCGAACTGGTTTCAGTTTTCCACTTGTTCAATCTCATGAAAAATTGTTAAGCCAAGAATTTAACCCAATTTTTTTGGCATTTAAGAGTAATTATTTCGTTCATTTAAGATTAATTTTGGCATCTTGAACTAAACCAAAGTTTTGCTGATGAGTATTTATATTTTGAATAGAAAGGTAATAGTTGAAAAATGAAAAATAAAATGTCGCTTTTCTTTTTTCTCCATACAAAATCAACAAATTATTTTTCAAAATACGGGAGTCAATTTCTGTCTTCTCTCCCATATTGAATAATCTATGGTCCAGACAACGTGCGAGGGATGTGGGATGGGAGAGTGTTGAACTAAATGCATAATCAATGCATAAGGTGTCCCTGTTTTTAAATCAATGCTCTACTTCTTCTTCTTAAGCTGTTTGAAATTCAGGGCGAGAAGCGATTATGTGTGATGTCGAGAGAAAATACTTCGTAAAGTGAAAAGTGATATTGTTTGTGTTTTTTACCTGAACTGCCCCGTTATGGGGTAAATTATTTAAATGACATCATTTTTCACTGTCATTTTTTAGACTGCCTCGATGGACGAGTGATTGCAAGCACGACTGTTCGGTCCTTGACAAAGGAAAAAATCTAAGTTAACTCTTCAATTCCCAGTGTCACTTGTAGGTTGCAGAAGTTTAAAGATTGTATTTCTACCACAAGACAATTAAAAAAAAAAATAGTAATTAATTTCTACCTAAAGAATAATAAAAATTACATAGGACATATTTTTATTATTCTTTGGCTACCTAATTAAAATGAAATTGGCAAATATGGTAGAAAAAAATCATGAAACTTCTGCAAACTACAAGTGACACTGGGAATTGAAGAGTTAAGACCCTTATTGACTAGAGTGTAACACAAAATGACGAAAAAATCGTTTTTGTTTTTATTCATGTCTACTGTTATGTTTATATATGTTTCGGAGGTGTCAGGATTTACTCCGTTAGGCTTGTATATCATGTGGGCAGACGATGGGTTTCTTGCTATGAAACACACTGGGTGCAATACACCGTTCCTAGCAAAACTAACCAATTACTTGAGATTACAACTCAACACAACAACACGGGGCACAATGAATCGGATACAGTTCCAAAACGTCTCAACTCCGCCGCGATTAGACATTGACTGTCGCCCTCGCCTCGAGCTGAACATCAGGGCTCTGTAGAAGCATGCTGTGGCGTATAGACTTGTAAGTAGGTCGCGTGATGTCACCACCGGCGCACTTGTGATTCGTTTTATGTCCATACTAACGACCGGATCCGACATATGGTTGTATTTGGACCTGTTGAAGGCATTTGATGGATGATTTCTTATAACGTGTTTTGTGCTAAGCTCTAGGGGGAAACCCGGAACACCGTGGTATGTGATAATAGTATATTAGGGTATTTGGTTATTGATAGACGGTTTAGCATACCTTAGTTAAGACTTTATTAATGAGGGATAAGGGCAACATTTGCAATGGTAAACAACCATCAGCCTACATTTAAACTACATAAGTTTTTAATGGTAAAAATTCAACTATTCGACACCGAAAAGATCATTCATTATGGTTTGGGGTCAGCTTCCAGTTTAAATGGATGCAGCTGAATACTAGTGCTTTACATGGAGCGACTGCCTATCTAACCTCCACAACCTAGTTAGTTAGAGTTATGAAAAAAATGAAAAAGCGTTTATTCGTGGTGACCTCCTCGGCATTATAAAAAATGTTACTTCTGCCAAACTGTAGGAGACCCGAAAAGATATTAATCCGAAAAGGAAACCAAAGGAGTAAAGGAACAGCTTGTTAACCTGTTCGGAAGCCTTTAATACAGAAGTTTTTGTATCGAACTGTTTCTTAAGTGCATTTCACGCTCCGCTACACCGTCTGATACGGTTCCCACGTGGCCCGGTCTTGTACACGCGTCCTTATCGATGTAGCTACCTACTAATATTACCTTTTTACAGATCTTGCTATGTGGTAACATTACATTCTACATAGTTGGTATCGGAGAAAAATCCTAACTATTGTAGACTTTTCTCGGATACCGTTGATGGATTTTTAAGAGTTTGAAGAACAGGGTGTAAAGTTCTTCATCCTCCTTGGAAAAGGGAGGATCCTCCGACCAGGCGGATGTTGTGTCTGGTGGGTTACTGCCCGACAGTTTGTAACAGAAAGGGTATAGTCATATGAAAGGATATCCTGCAGACCATCAAACTGAATAACTTTCTCCTTGGGTCCAATATCGTAAATACGAAAAAAAATTCAGCTGTCCCATACAAAATTTAGATACCTACTCGACCCAAATGTGTATGCATCTGTATCTGTATAGTCTTAAATCTTGGATAACTTTAACTGCGCCATTTAAAATGTTGACATTAGTTCTTCATATGTGTCATAAATGTCGCTGTAGTTTTTTGTTGTGTCGCTACAGATTCGTTGGGATGAAACAGCGCTAATATTATTCGCCTTAATAAAATGACAACGTCACTATAGATTGAGGTATGGAGTAGTAACACTCGTCATGAAGTAAGCGAAGACCTTGTAGCAGATTCGTAGCAAGTGGCTACGGCGTAGCTACTTGCTACGAATCTGCTACGCATGCTACTATACGAGCTGCATTTTCACGTTTTATTTTTGCACAATTGTATTGATAATAACTTACAGTTTACCCCGAATCGACGAAATATTAACATGCTGGAGTCTAACGCACCCAAAACATAAACTCCGCCTGTTTTGAAGTCGTTTATAAAATAATTGTCGCCACACCCTGTAATCCCCGAAGGGTTAGGCAGAGGTGTTCCTAACAAGTATACCCACATTTTGCCAGTTATGTTTAAGTCCCATATAATAGGGGGCGAGCCTATTGCCATCAACCGGGCATAAATTCAGACTCCGTAGCTGATACTGAGAAATTCCTGATGGAAAAACACAATAACATACCATATAATTATCATATATCTTACACTTATTATGCACCAACCTTTACAAGTAACATTAAGTCCCGCGGGATCCACCGTATATTTAGTATTCAGCTCAAAAGAGCGGCTGGACAAAAAAACTTTACAAGGGAAGAACTTCCAAAGAATAATACGAAAGGATTAAAATAAAAATAGGATGAAAAATGTTTGAAGACACGATTGTTTTAAGGAACAATTGGTCGGAATGAAGTTGTCGAAAATTGGGCCATTGTTGTTCTGAGAGCTTTAATATTTAGATATTGCGTAATTCAAGGATTGTTTCCAAGGATTTAGAATATTTAGGGCTATTATATTCTGGTTTTTGGAAAGGGGTATCAAGTTGAAGTATAAAGGAAAGTTAGTCTGCGAAAGATGAATTTATTGCGAGCCGTAGGCACCTAGGTACTAGTACTTATCGATATATTGATATAACATATAAAACTGTTTTACATCTGTAACCTCACTAATCCAGGTCCAGTTGGAAACCAGCGTCAGGAACTAGTTGCATTTTTGCTGAACTGGGCGTAATTGGCGCAATTGGCGCAGCCGTGAGGCGCACAGTGTTACATTTTTTGTTTTATATTGTGTGCACTTCTGACATGACCCAATTAAAGGTATTTTCGTTCTATATCTTACCGCGATCTTCAATAACTTTACCAACTCTACGTGTTTTTTTTTTGTGGATTGATAATCATCAAATAATACCCCCTGCTCTGGGCGGAGTGGGAGGGAATGTCAGACTTTTACTGACTAAAACCCATCCATGTTCCTTCTTTGCCCTATGTGTTCCAGGGCCGCGGTATCTCTTTCGAACAGTCCCGCAGCCCCGGCAGGCATCGGCCCTTGCGTGCCCCTTCCTTTTGCTGACATCTCTTTGAGGCGCGCGTGGAATACGAACGCGCCGTCGACACGGCCTGTCGTCATAAGACGGACGGACGGTGAGCTAGCCCATTACTCACCGTCCACAGGCCCGCGCCTACGGTGGCCGGGAGCCACCACGTGGCTCCCTACGCCCGGGGCGTCTCCCGCGGCGGCAACTCCACGTGCTCTCTGAGATGTTTGCCACGCCAAATGGTTACGAGGCCCTCCCTCAAAAGAAGATTTCACAGCTGGTCAAAATTACATAAAAAAGACTAGTAAAGGCGGCCAGTTATAACTACTCGTACATTCCATTCAAAGATTGTCTGGAAGATATCGCTATCAGCGATACGACCACCGTTGTAACCATAAAATTAGCAATATTGTAAAACAAATAAAGTAAATATATTCAATTCTACTCTGTTTTATGAATTGAGGATTATTAAATCATACTTTCAAGCTATTTCCTAATGAAATAATTCCCATTACGTCAGATTATGTGTGACGCATACCGAGGTAAGTACATTCTCGTTACGGATAATAGTCCGAGAGCTAACTAACACACGTAGGTGCTTGGTGATGATGGAATCGGGCGAAGTGTCGAATAATTAAACCGGAAGCGACGACAGCCATTGCAACTCCATTAGGCAGGACCATAGATGTCTTGTTAATGGATGTGACTTGCTTGCTGGGTAAACAGACGACTCGACTAAATAGTGCTATATTAATAGGCTGGTCGTTGTTCAACAATGCCTTTGGTAGTAAGCCTAATTTTTTAACCTCCGACCAAAAAGGAGTGGTTCTATAAGTTTGAAGTGTATCTGTGTGTCTATGTATCTGTCTGTGGTATCATAGCTCCTGGATGGATATACACCGATTTTAGTAAGTTTTTTCGTTTGAAAGGTGTCTTAATAGAGAATGTTCTTAGCTATGGTTTTTTTTCTACTACGAAATACACGTTTTTTAGTGTTGTGTGACTCTTAGTAGTAGCTACGTACTTAGTCCCTGCTAAAAAAAAGTATTTTCTTCTTCTTTTTAAACTTCAAACTCAAACAAAAAAACCAAACTAGCCGGCTAGCTGATCTTTATCACAATCTTATTAGTAAATAGTGACAAGTATGGCAGTGAGTTTCAGTGTTTTGCACTTTAATAACGGCTACCTTTTCTTAGCTTTACAACACACATACATAAAACATACTAATACATCTCAAGTAATCCAATACATGTTTTACTTTTCTTCGTTAGATTCCCAGGTGCCATTGTCCACAATGCAGTAAGTTAAGATGGCGGTCAAACATAACTGCTATAAAAAACTGCTATTGTCAAATGAAATACAAAATATGCTCAAAAACATCACTCCTGTCCACATTCAAAAATAACTCTTCCATATTCCCTCGCTCTTTGCCCATCACTTCCATCCCGTCCACGCCAATTAGGTAGGAGGGCGAGTCGATAAAATAACCAAATTATATCACCGATCGAACCGTTACAATTTGCTACATTCACTTATATTGTGTGACGGTGCTTCCGGGGTACGGAAAGGAGTCTTTCTCTTTGGTAGGAAATAATAATAAAATTCTTTATTTCACCAAAAGCCACAAAAGTCACATTACAATATCCATAAAACTAAGAACTTAAAATTACTAGGTCACAATAATTTTGATACTCTGACTCCTAAACTACGTGTAGGAGCCTATGAGTTAGTCAGTAATACTCCGTAAACAAACTAAGCCATTTTAATAGTAAATCGGGACGTTTCAACAATAAGAAATGGTGGCAAATAAAACGGAATCTAATTTATACAAAGAGAAACCAACATGAAAAAAGTTTAATTGGATGGTGAGGTGTGTAAATGTAGGATGTGAGAGTGTAGTAGTGAGTAAGTGTAGTGTGTTTGTATGTGAAGTGAGAAAGTATGGAGTGTAATATTTATGGTAGAATTTAGATTCATCACTGTAAATTACCCAGCAGAAGATCCTTAGTGTTGTCATAATTTAGTGTTTGAAGATAATCTGTAGTACGTATTTGCATTGATATTTGGGGAAAAGGAAGGTGGATTGAGAATATTTAAAAACTCATTGCTCAACACGATACATGATTTTTTTTATCTCAGTTAGACCAAAACTTTGACAGATATGATTTTTTTTTTGTACACAGCTAGAGTTTATCACAACAAAAAAATAAATGACTGCCAAATAGCGGGGAAGTGGATTTGACCCAAGTACGTAGTATATTTGTGAATTAAAACAGTTGTTATAGAAGTACCTAGAATGGAAGAAAGAGGAGTTCGTGGCTAAATAATAACAGCCGTTCGGATCGATATATAGGTTAAGACGTGTTTACCTAGGTTGGTCTGTGGATGGGTGACCACCCATTAAATACCGAGTTTCCGCCGTGCCTCGGAAAGCACGTTAAGCCGTTGGTCCCGGCTGTCATTGGTAGATCTTTGACAGTCGTTACAGATAGTCAGTGGCCCAAAAAGTCTGACAACCAGTCTTACCAAGGGGTATCGTATTACCTAGTACTTACTGGGTTTTGGAGGTCAGATAGGCAGTCGCTCCATGTAAAATACTGGTATTCAGCTGCATTCAGTTAGACTGGAAGCCGACCCCAACATAGTTGGGAAAAGGCTAGGCTGATGATGATATATTTTGTATATGATTTTACAAACATATTGACTTATCTAATAATCCACTACAACCTGCCCTCACCAATTTCCTCTCACCTGACACTATACCTCCTATCAGCGTCTATTATCCCCATGCCAATATCTAAACAGCTCTTTTCTATTCAAAACCATGTTTTCGTTTACAAACTAGTGCGATAATAGCGCCAGCTTCGCTCGCGGCATCGATAGCATCGCTGTAAGTGTTTAGCAAGGTTTATTTATAGGTGAGGCATCGGTCCCACCGAAAGCGATTAGAGGAGCTAGTAACTAGAAACGCGTTAGCAAGCAACGAGCGGCGAGTGTGTAGATAGGATAGTTTTTTCGATGGTCTACGTGACTGTAGCGGGCAAATACTCGCTGGTATGCGTGGAACAGACACCGACGCGAAACGGTTACCAAGTATTCAGTACATTTAAAAAAAAGCAACCTACACGGTCAAAATGTATGGAACAGCTGTTTTTTTTAATAACCGGTGAAAATTTTCTATGTGGAGAGGCTCAGAACGATGTATTCAATACGTGGTAACCGTTTTCGCGTCGGTGCCCGTATACTAAGTGAGATTCTCTCAGCGAGTGTTTTGCCCGCAAAGCTAGTTTCGCATAACGAGTACTCTCTTTGATAGCTCATGTCGATGCGACAAACAAGCACTCGCCGGAGGTGTGAACAGTCAGCGATCAACTATTAATATTATGTATCTCTTTTACTCACAACTGATTTTTTTTGTACGTTTCGGCACGGTATTGTACTGAGCGATATCAGTTTTGCGTGAATCTCCCGCATATTTTTCTCCCAGTAATCTTTCTTTTTAGACTGCCTCGTTTGTCTAGTGGTCGCAAGCGCGACTGCTGAGCATAAAGTCCTAGGTTTGATTCCCAGATCGGGCAAAGTGTTATTGGGGTAGGAATTTCTCCGTAGCAGCCACGGAGTCTGGATTTAAAAATACAAAAAATGTTTTATTCAAGAAATTTGTTACAACAATGGGTGGTTGTGTTTGGGGACTCCTTTAAAGCAATATTAGCCTGTGTTAGGAGAGTAGATTTGTACCCGGTTGATGGCAGTGAAATGTGGATGTACTATTAACTACACCTCTGCCTTACCCTTGGGGGATTACAGGCGTGATGTTATGTTCTGTTACTTTTTTCTTTACATACTTATATTGTATGCGTCATGTTCAGTGCGAATAAATGGGTTGGCTTTCTCTCTTCAGCTTCTCGCCCGCGGTGGGGCAGATACCTTATAGCGCTGGCTTCGCTCGCGGTGTCGATAGCATCGCTGTAAGTGTTTAGTCAGGTTTATTTATAGCTAAGGGTGGTTCACCAATTTATAGTGAGAGATAAGTTTTAGTTCGTGTCTTCTGTGGAACACTGTTGTTCACGGTTTACTGTGGGATGGTTATTTTTCTGGTGCAGGAAGGTATTCCACCTTTCCCAACTTATGTTTACTTCATGTGCATCCTTATCCTTACTAATAATATTATAAATGCGAAAGTAATATTATTTGTTTGCTTGTTACATTTTTACGCCTAAACCACTGAACCGATCATCTTGAAATTTTGCATATACGTTGTCAGGTGTACAGAAACGGATATAGGGTACCTTTCATCCCGAAAAAAAGCCTATTATTTCCGAGGAAAACAACAACAACGTTCGTATGATAATAGATTTTGCCACGTGTCTTTCGAATCATGATTGAATTATATTATTACAAGCAGAGTACAACTCGACTTGATTGTCAAATTCTAAATTCACGCAAGCGAAGCCGCGGGCAAAAGCTAGTATTGTATAATTATTACTTGCTTCGGCGAAGGAAAACATCGTGAGGAAACAAGCATGCCTGAGAGATATTTTTCTTGACGGCATGTAAAGTCAATTCAGAGGCCCATGGGCGGCATAGAAACTCTGAGACCAGGTTAGGAACTAACCACACGATAAAGAAAGAACTTATGTTTCACGTTCAATCGTTATTTGAGGTTCTGTGCCTTGATGGAATGTCCTGGAGTTATACCATATGTCTTTGAAAACTCAGGAAAAACCTTTGTAATCATCGAAATTAGGGATTTAGTAATTGTGATTTTAGAACTCCCAAAAAAATGCAGTTCCATATTTATTTTAACCATGTAGGCATTGTACTTTTGTGTATTATTATTATATATTATTATTATTACCTACCATGCCGTTTTTTATTAAATAAGAAACGACATAAATATTTCAATGCTCTTGGATCTAGAATCATTTTGTAAATCCATCGATTTTTTTATGACAGATGTCGTATTTTCCCTTTTAAAGAATTGAGAAAACAACAAACTTACATCTACTCAAAACGGATTTCTACATTTGATTTTATTCAATGTGAATATGGTGGGTAACAGTGCACAAAACATTCTCCTATCAGTCAGCAAAAAAGGAACATTTCTTTGCCTAGGTTTACTCAGTGAAGAAGAATTTGCAACGTCGTATAGTAAATACCAACTCATCTGTTTCTGTCGCTGTTAGTAACTAAACAGAAACAAGCTTGAAGTGTTGGTTAAGTAAGCTTCAAGTGTTGTTACTTTGAGGCTAAGCTACCGATGGATGTGGTTCAAGTTTCTATACCTATTCAATTTTAAGTCACTGTTAAGTTTGATGCTGTTTTTGTCACTTAAAGGTGTGTTGAAGAAACATGACTACTTTTTATGAAGATTAGATTAGATTTCTAAGGGTTACCACACCAATCGATCTATTGTCGATCATCAATCGACCAATAATGGTAGAAATGACGAGGATCGATCGATTAGTTTAGCAGAAAATGTCGATACTGTGTGGTGTGTGGTAACACCCTAATTAAGTCAGTATCCGGGGTCAAAAGTTATGTGTGGAACACATAACATTAAACAAAGGGTTCGGAATATTGTTCTAAAAAAAAAACAAGTTCATTAATATGGAAACAGAGTTTATTGACTTCAGACACGTACCGAGATTCAGACCGAACTGATGTACAAACAAAATGAATATTTATTTTCTTCTAAGCTACTAAATGCTGACCAGACAACCCTGGATAGCGGGCAGCCATTCTACTATCATTAGCAAGGTATAAAAGAACGCTACAGAAACGAGCGATCAGTGAGCAGATTACTAAAACCACCACACAATACTAAATTGGTGATGAGTGTTAGTCAGAATGAATTAATCAACACCCAGATTTGATTCCCTTCCTCACAGTCAAACACAGAGCAGGATCTATCACCAGCAACACTCCAAAATTCAATTACCGCAAACATCATTGCAGTAGCAATCAAAGTGACGTTACATTAATTGAAATTCGAAACTCGAAATTCAAATCATAAACCGTACAATCGCAGGGCCGGCACGAAAGGGCTGGGAAAAATAAACAGGGCTGTACAAACACAGGTTTCAATCGACAGTTGTTTAATCTGTGCGGGGCACTTATTGATTTCACTGGCCCGTCCCTACCGCGCGCTTTATCTGTGGCCTCTGATCGGATAGTTCTCGGTTTGGGGGTCCGTGGAGGTTTTAATGTGTTTCTTTGTTAAATAGATACGTGGACTCAGTTTGATTGAAGGCAGATAGGAGGTATTATAAGGTAACCAGAGATTGAATATGAGACTTGAAGTTTTTTTTCAAAAACACGTTAGCCTCGATTTACTAGGCGGGCGTTGCGACGCAACTTGCATAAAGCAAAGCGCACTTACGTATTTTCTTCGCGAATTTAATATTTGTGGTGAACCGTGGAAAGCTTTAAACAACAAGAGCAAAGAGAGAGAGTTTTCGCAAGATTTTATAGTTGGTTTTTCTATTTATCTGGTGTGTGTTTGCAAACCACTATTGTATTGGGGTCATCCTGTAAAGCTAGTGAGTGTAAGTTTAAGAATAAATAAATAACTTCTTTATCTGCTCCATGGTTGCTGCCACTCGAGCGAGTAGCTCATGGACAAGAGGACGAAATTCAGCGAACGGAGCAAACAAGAGCACAAAGACTAACCAAAATAATGTACAGGCTAAGTAAACTTACGGAACTCGTTCGTCCACCCACGAGCTGCCTTGCCGGCTGTCGTCCAGCCGACCTCATTCCACGACAGGTAATAAATGTTTGCCGCTGTCGGACTGTTTGTAAGTCATCAGTTCTTGTTTGTGCCGCCTCAAATAGTTGAAACATTGCAATTTTCTGCCTTCACTGATGTTCAGTTTTTGCAATGGTATGCCTTTTTACTGTTGTTGAACAAAATATTGAAATGTAAATTGGTGCTGGTGTAGTTTTTGAGTGATTGGTCGTGTTTTGTTTTTTTGGTTGTAGGCTTGTTTTTTTTTCAGCTTTTTGGTTAGCGGGTTGTGATAACTTTTGATGTTGAGTTTTATTTCAAAATCAATGCTAATATTGGACACCTATGGTAACCAATGTTGGCAGTCCAATTCAACAATACGTTTATTCAATAATTCTTATGCAGATGCTGTTTATTTTCGATACTAGACATAACTAAAAACTAAATTTTTTTTTTTTACATGGAGCAACTGCCTATTTGACCTCCACATTCCAGTTAATACACAGTACAGTTCCACTAGGTAATACGAGACCCCTTGGTAAGACTGGTTGTCAGACAGCCGGGACCAACGGCTTAACGTGCTTTCTGAGGCACGGAAGAAACTCGTTATGAAATGGGTGCTCACCCATCCACAGACCAACCTAGGCAAGCACGGCTTAATCTAAAGATCGACCCGAGCGGCTGTTATTATTTAGCCACGAGCTCCTACGAAATATACATTTATTACGAAAGTATACATATATTACTACAAAAATATTTCCTTAAAACCCCAGACGATCTAGAACTGGACACTCCCATTGCCCATAAACCTTTCAGCTCTATATTAAACCGATTCTTCTCAGATATTAAACTCTATAACTCAATGGTCGGTGGCCGCAAGCAAGCCATCTATCTCTTTAATTGCTTTATGTAACCGATATCACAATGGACTATGTATAGTCCTTACGCAGACATATAACCTCCGATAAAAAAAAAGTTTAAATGAGCTAAACGTGGTAAGTTTGATCGGTGAAAGTCACTTTTACATAACATAACATCACGCCTGTAATCCCCGAAGAGTTAGGCAGAGGTGCACCCATTAGTACACCTACATTTCGCCAATTATATGTAAGTCCCATGTAATAGGAGGCGAGCTTATTGTCACCAACCGGGCACAAATCCAGTCTCAGTGGCTGCTACTTTGCCTGACCTGGGAATCGAACCCAGGACCTCATGCTCAGCAGTCGCGCTTGGGACCGCTAGACCAACGAGGCCGTCACTCAACATTACAAGCCAATACTTGTGGATACTTTTGGGAAGGTACTTTGGGATACTTTATTCACTCTTCCTCCTCAAAATTTCTACCCGAACGAAGTCACGGGCAATAACTAGTTAATAATAAGTAAGTAAATGCCAAGTTAATGGGTTATTGGTGGGGAAAAAATGAGATAACTGTCTAATTTTTTTGCTTGATGCAAGTGTATGTAAATTCCTTCCATTCCTAAATCCGAATCTACATTACACTCAAGCTTAAATCATTTATTTAAAAATAAACCATTGACTGAAAGTAACCGAAACCTTACTTTTTTAAATCTAGACAACAATTCCGCGCCTAAACAGGCAACTATTACATGTACACACAAAATCGTAAAGTTAGAAAAAAATCGAAAGGGTCTTATAAAACACGTAACTCAACGCTTCTCCGCAATAATAAGAATAGATGAAGGTCTTTGGACCCTGCCCGAAGCTCTGACCCTGTATTGAGTTATAGAGCATGATATAGGAAAATAGGGAGGGTAAAGAATCATCATTATTGAAAAAGATCTAGACCTTGGATTCTGCTGTGTTGGCTTTGTAAGTCAGGGGAGTGTGAATGAGGCTTATTGGTTGTAGATTATATGAATGAATTGGTTATAGGCTTGTACATAAACGTAAAATCACGCCTGTAATCACCGAATGGTAAGGCAGAGGTATAGCTATTAGTACACCCACATTTCGCCAGTTACGTTAAAGCCCCGTGTAATAGGGGACGAGCCTATTGCCATGAACCGGGCACAGATCTAGACTCCGTGGCTGATAATTGTTATTAGTAGCCACGGAGTCTGGATGTGTTTTTTTTGCTTTGCCCGACTCGGGAATCGAACCCAGGACCTCTTGCTCCGCAGTCGCGCTTGCGACTACTAGACCAACGAGGCCGTTGGTCAACATTACAATCCTATACTTGTAATGTTGAGTAAAGCTTTGCTTAGGATTAATACTCAGAAAAATATACAGTGAGGCTGATATTAGGTACAATAGCTCGTGGGGGTAACAATCCAGAATTAACTACAATAATCAAATATTTAGGGAAAGCGCCTGCTTTTGAAGTATTACATTTCAGTTAAATCGATGATTGGCTGATAGAGGCTAAAATGCGCATCATATTATGAAAGAGTGCTGTGGGACTGTTTTGGGCTGCGGGACTGTTCGAAAGAGATACCGCGGCACCGGAACCCAAAGGGCAAAGAAGGAACATGTATAGGTTTTAGTCGGTAAAAGTCTGACACTCTCTTCTACTCCGCCCAGAGCGGGTGAGGTCATTTGATGATTTCCCATCCGAAAAAAAAAAACAAAAAATTATGAAAGAAAGAAAATACTTTTATTGCACACATGCCGCAAGTGGACACAACGTTAAAAAAATTACAAAAAATCTAAAACTTAAACACAAAAGAGAAATATTTTTATTGCGTGTCTCACGGCTGCGCCAAGCAGGCAAATATGAGACGCTCAGCTACCCAAGTAAATGTAGATGTTCCTGAAGCTAGGCTAGGAGGCTTAGGTGGACAGGCCAACAGCTGTTTGAGTAATCTGGAGCAATCACAACAACAGATCATCACGCATGTTACTCCCGAGGGATTAGGTAGAGGAGTACCTTTAATGCTCTGACATCCACATATCATCAAGTTTGAGTTTCATGTAATAGGAGGTGACCCTATTGTCTAGCGTTGTGGTCGCAAGCGCTTCTGCTGAGCTTTAGGTCCTATCAAACTAAAGGCGCAGTGAAAAAGACATCTTACCTAGGTTTGTTCAGGAGTTGCAGTGGTATGGGAATAGTGTGGCGGGCTAGTCCCAAAAAATACCTAGTTCTGTTTTTCACAATTAATACACATAGTACGATAAAACGACATTTTGGCTAAATAATATCAGTCGCCCGGATCTTTTAGGTTAAGCCGTGCTTGTCTAGGTTGGCCTATGGATATGTGACTACCCATTATATAGGGTGTAAAAATAACCTTAACGAAGCCGAAAGGCTGTTCGCTCCATCATTGCGTTATTTTTTTTGCTCTGAACAATACCTGGGAACCTTCTAGTTACGGAGGTATTGGAGGTCAAACTTCCAAATTTTTCACAAGTTTAAAAAAAAATACTAGTTTTTAAGGTATTAACTTTACTTTTAACTACCTCCGTGACCCGTTTACTATTCGAAGCATCCATCAGTTCAATGTTTTAAGTGTGCTACATTGAGTTTTACCGTAAAACGAGATTTTTCACCCAAAAAAAGGGTTTCCCAGCAACAATTTTTGCGTAAAGTTACTTAGTTTGATGTACATAATGCTTGGTTGACGGCTTCGTGAAGGGTCCGTTTACACCCTGTATAAGAGATGTTCAGTTAAAACGATGATTGGTGATAGTGGCTCGAGTGAGCATCATATGATAGACGCTCAGGTGCCTAGGTAAATGTAGATGTACTTGAAACGTAGACTAGAGAGCTTAGTTGGACATGCCGACAGCTGTTGGAGTAATCTGGACCAATCTATTAAGGTGTAGGACATGCAATATCAAATTCCGTTATCGGTCAATACTGGGAAACCGATTGATAAAGCTTGTACAGGGTGGCGAGTTACTCGTAGTTACCTGCATCAATTAAGCTCCCGGCCCTGGTTCAGGCCATGGTCCGGAGCGAGAGGGAATGGGAAGCCGTCACCTCCTTCTGCGAAGCAGTCATGCTAGCGAAGGAGGTGGCGGGACGTGAGAGGGAGAGAATCTCACGTCCCAGCCGCCGCGGGCGAAGCACCGGGCGTCGGGGGCCACGTGGTGGCTCCCGGCCACCGTAGGCGCGGGCCTGTGGACGGTGAGTAATGGGTTAGCTCACCGTCCGTCCGTCTTATGACGACAGGCCGTGTCGACGGCGCGTTCGTGTTCCACGCGCGCCTCAAAGAGATGTCAGCAACCAAGAAGGGGCCCGCAAGGGCCGATGCCTGCCGGGGCTGCGGGACTGTTCGAAAGAGATACCGTGGCCCTGGAACACAAAGGGCAATGAAGGAACATGGATGGGTTTTAGTCAGTAAGAGTCTGACACTCCCTCCCACTCCACCCGGCACTCAGCGGGAGAAGTCATTTGATGATTTCCCATCCGTAAAAAAAAAAAAAAAAAAAAAAAAAAAAAAAAAAAAAAAAAAAGAGCTGTGGAATCACTCTTTTATGGTTGTTGGTGACTAAATCCCGTTATAGAACAAAAAAGATAAACAGAAGCCTATAAATACAGGGTGTAAACGAACCCTTCACCAAGCCCTAACTCTATGCAGAAACGATTGCTGGGAAACTACTTTTTTTGTGGGAAAAAAAATTACGTTTCACGGTAGGACTCAAATCTCCATGTAACGCACTCAAAACATTGTGCTGATGGATGCATTGATTAGTACGGGGGTCCTGGAGGAATTTAAAGTAAAGTTATAACATTAAAAACATGTATTTAAAGAAAAAACTTGTGAAAAAGTTGGTACTTTGACCCCCAATATCTCCGGAACTAGAACGTTCCCAGGTATGGTCTGGAACAAAAAATGATCGCAATGTTGTGGACAACAAGTGCCTTTCGGCTTCGTTAAGGGTAGTTTTACACCCATTATAATTCTGTCCTATTGACTTTGTCAGATTTCTTAGAAGTTATTTGTGTAAAGAGAAACTGCGGAAAGAAAAGCAAGCAATTCAAAGATTCAAAGTCAAATAGGTACCCAACTGCTAAAAAACGAAAACAGCCAGTAACAAAATTAAAAACAAAATCTAAGCCCCTGACGTAAGAAGTGTTCTAAATATAACCCTGTCCCACTCGTTGGGTGACCTTAAAAACGTAATAATTACGCTTTCAAAAGGGTCCCAAAGACCCCTTGATATCTCAAGTTACAGAGATGTAAATGCTTTTATTTTTCACTTCCCCTTTTCCCCCATTTTCAGTGAAATAATAAAGGGGGGGTTAAACAAAGTCAATCTTCGTTTATAAAAGTAATGAAGAGTTTCGTTGGTAATGAACAAAATAAAAACGTCATCCAAATGTTATGAATTCGCAACGCGCTCCTTGAAATGCGTGATGCTTATTTCTTTTAGGTGTAAACATAGGGTACTGTATTGTGAACATTTACGCCACTGTGACTTTTTATTTTTCTTGTAAATTTACTGTTAATCGATTGTTTATTCACATAAACTAGTTATAAAAAAACTGCAATAACTAATAACGTAGTTTTTTAAAAGTAATTAATGAAACCTAACAGTCTTCTTCGTTCCTATTATTTAAAGTAAGTTTACATTAATAATATGCGTGGAATATTACGAAACAAGTCCCTGTGATTGAGTTGATTTACTATATTTTGGCTGAGGTATCGCCGGTTAGGTCTGCAATAATTCCATTTGAACAAATAACTGGGGGAAAACATTTGAATATAAAATTATGAAAATAGAATGGGTCCCGCCTGATTCCACCTTTTATTTAATTTAAAACGTGCTTGTACTTTGCGTTTTAGTTATTTTTCACTAATCGAATATGAGTTTTTTTCGGAAAGTTGTGAAATGACACCTCCTTGCAGGATCTAGACAACTAAATAGCCACCCTTTATAGTTTCACCTTCAAAAATTCTAGAGGCTGAAAATAACGTAACTATGTGCTATGACCGCACTTAGGGGAAGCCTAATGCAATGGTTAGAGCCTATTAACGCGTTGATAATGGTTCAAAGAACAAGCTAATGGAACGGTTTGAGTGTGGCCATGCATTTGATTACCGATGTAGCTATTACACGTATTTGCTGACACCCTTTGATGTGTTGTAATGTTAGATCGTCTTACATTCCTATATCAGTGAGGTGCAGGTAATATAGCAGGGACTGGTCATCTCTTAGCTGCCATGGTTTATTTTTATTTATGTACTGTTCATTATAACTTTTTACTCTGGACGCTCTTAATGTGCACGTCTTTCCACATCGTTCTCACATAAATGTATAGTCTCCAAATGAATGATGTTACCAAGATTTTGTAACAATATTCTGATTGAAAAGAGTGTCCATGGAGTTTCTTGCCCATTCTTCTCCATAGAGATCTACGCGTTGGAATGAGCAACTACAGTACTTTCACAAGTTATGATGCCTTGTGTCTGTGACTGTAGCTTCGCTTTCTTTGTTTTTTGTGACATTCCAAAGTGCCTGTAATGGTCTAATTGAAATAAATGCTTCGAGTTTGAGTTTGACCAGATTTCGGACAAGCAGGTTTTTATGGACAAAAGTCCTAACACAATCGACTCAAGAGTTAGGCGTCTCAACAGCCTAACCTCTCTTCTTTTTCAATCGGTCCCTCATTACTGAGGATCGTGGTCACTGGACCCCTTTAAACGGACAATTTGCCTTCATCGACTCCGGTCCAAAGTTGCCATCACCATCTGCTGAAATTTGTTTGAGGACATAGCCTCTTTTACTTGGTCTTGGTTGTGTTGGTGACCGGCCTCGTGCCCTCTTGCCATCGGTATTATCAACAATGACCAGCTTTTCAAGGCTGCTACCTTCCCTTCACATAAGCCTAACCTAGCCGCACACAATACTCTTCAGTATACGCCCCACGTATTTTATATCGCGCACCGAGCAACGTTTTACATCTGTCAAAAGTTGGGACGTGTTCACCATCTGTTCGTAAGTAGGCGCAGAATTTACGCGTACCCTGTTCTGATTCATACGCAAAGGTATATTACGTAGGTATGTAGGTACAGTACAGCCACGAGCACAAATATGTATAGGTACTTAGACTTATCAAAATTCAAAAGCGATTTTCTCGTTGAATAAGGATTATGATGTGATAAAACCTAGGTATTTCATAATAGTACGTGACTGGCCACATCTGTCGCATGCCGGAGGAGCTATGGGCTAAAGTAACCACACAATGGGTCCCAAACAGCAGCAAACGGCAACGCGGCAGGCCCAGAAGGAGATGGCGGGATGAACTCGACTCCTTTCACAAGGATTGGCGTATAACAGCACTGGATAGGGATAAGTGGAAGCAGGGAAGGAAGGTCTTTGCCCTGCAGTGGGACACAAATGGCTAATAATAATAATAACGTGGGTTCAATACTAGGGGAATACTATGTTTGTAATAACATAAAATTATAATGACTGCCTCGTTGGTCGAGTGGCTGTAAGCACCACTGCTGAGCATGAGGTGCTGGGTTCGACTCTCGGGTCGGGCAAAGCGTTATTGGGTTTTTTCAGTAGCAGCCACGGAGTCTGTATTTGTGCCCGGTTGATGGCAATACGATCGCCACCTATTACTTGGGACAAAACTGGCGAAATGTGGGTGCATTTGTTAGTTACATCTCTGCCCGACCCTTCGGGAATTACATTTATAATCAGTAAGAGGAAATTTCTTTTAACTCTAACTCTCTTTTTCTTTTAACTGCGCTGCGTGTCGTGGGTTCGATTCCCTCACGGAACAAATATTTGTATGGCCTACAAGTAGTTGTTCCGGATCTGGCTGTTTTATATTTAAAAAAAAACTCGTCCAGCGATTGCCTACAATCCTCTCCTCGTAACTGTTCCGCGATTTTACCGTTTATATTTATTGTCGTTCGGAGTACATATTTCTTAAGTACTATCTTCGGTTCATAGTACATTTGTCGGGTTAAAAATGGGAGTGTGTACATATTAGTGCTCGAGACTCTAGTAGGTGTCCTAAATGAGAGACTGGAGTTTATGACGAATATATCGTGTTTTACGTGAAGAAACAAAAGATAAGGCTCAGGCCAAACGAGCGTAATTTTTTGAGCAGTGATTCGCGTAAAATGAGTGGCGGAATTTACGCTGCATTCGGTTTCATAGCAAAGTCCTGTTTATACCACACGGCGACGCATTTAGCATCATCAGAGAAAAATCAGAGAGTTTCGAGTTGTACTAAACTACTGTGTGTGAATCAGAACCACACATACGTAACACCAAACGGCAAAAAGTCTTCAGCATTAGGCTGAGGCTAAACGAGCGTAATTTTTTGAGCTGTGTATATAGTGTGTCGTGAGCGCGTACCATAGTGTGGTACAAACAGGACTTTAGTATGAAACCGAATGCAGCGTAAATTCCGCGACACATTTTACGCGACTCACAGCTCAGAAAATTACGCTCATTTGGCCTCAGCCTAATCCTGAAGACTTTTTGCCGTTTGATGTTACACATGTGTGGTTCTGATTCATACACAGTAATTTATCAGAGAAAAACCAAAGAGTTTCGAGTTTATATTTATTTGGTGAAATCAATATAAAAAGCGCGACATATCTATCGCGTTTTGTGGGGCGGAGAAACAAATGACGGTGCTGTTGAACGTGTCTTGAAGATTTTTTCCTATTGACGATTGATGTTGGCTGTCTCGTCTTTTGTTTTCTGTGTTGTGTAGAGATTAATGACGAATATTATTTATTTTATTTCTGTCGAGAGTTTTTGGATCAAATCATTGGTGGTAAAGTCGCTAGTCTATTGGGGATATTACCAGTTGAGAGCGTTGGTGAGTTTTTGACGTAATTTTTTTATTTATTGTTTAGTTAGCTACTTTGGGTTATTTTAATTTAGTATTTTGTACAACCTTTATTTATCTTTTTTTACAAATTAAATGCATTTTTAAATATTAATTTAAAAAATATAATAAAACATTTAAAAATAAATAAAAAGTTGTACCCCACCGGTATCGGGGACAGCGTCCAAGCTACCCGGCAGTCAGGGCTAATCTTATACAATATTGTTATAAAATAAATCATTTAAAATCATTGGTTCCAAAGAAAATCTTTAGGTTTTTCCTTTTTACGTTATAACACGAAGCCTTTTTCGGTCTAAGTACAGGTAGGACGATAGATTCCTAACACTCACATGAGCTAATTTTACGAAAAAATGTAAAGGAATTGACATGTTATGTGAAGATTTTAGTGAACGCAAAATCACTGCCAAACACGAAAATCAAAATTACACATAAACACATTCTTAAATAGATCGAGTTTACAATAAAAACAAGCTTTGTATTGACCATAGTTTTAATGAATCCCGAGTATTCCGGAGTTATTTGATCTGCGTCAGTATTTCAGTATTGACAACCATTCAGTATTGGTATTTCGTGAAATATTCTGTTAACAACTTGTTCAGCATTTTTGTTAATAAATGGTATCGCTGAACAATATTTGATTCTCATTGTCTGGTTTCGAATAAATTGTGTAGGTATTCGGTTTTAAAGCGGTGAAATATTTGTTTTTGCTGTTGTTATAAGCTTTTGTGGGTCACTCAGCAGATATTTTAGAATACGTTTAAATAAAATAGTAATTATGTAAATAAGTGTCCTATTGCGTATAAAATAGGCTATTTGACAACATCGAAAAAAAAACAAAAATCTTTAGTCCGTCAGTTAGATCACCAAAAATTGTTGGACACGTATTTTTTCTTTTGTCACATAATCTAAAAATACGACGATACAGCGCATCAAAGTTCAATAGAGGGGGGGGCTTGTGACGTCACTCGACAGAAAAAAGTAAAAGAAATTGTGACGACACGCGAGATTTCAACGCGCTGTATCGTGGTCTCATTTTTCGTTTGCATGACAAAAGAAAAAATACGTGTCCAATATTTTTTGATAATCTAAGTGACGGTCTTAATAGATTTTTTCAGTCAAATACCCAAATATTACCACCCCGGCATTGTCCTAGTGTAACATGATTTCCGACTTTAGTTCGTCTTAAATAAACAAACAACTTGAATAAATAAATGAAACATTCAGTGTGTATGTATAATGGTGCGATACCATAAATTGTTTTTTTATAAATGTTTGTTGTATGAAAAGTCCGAGCTATGTTTACCGGACAGTCTCCGGACACGATCCATCAATAAATGTCTCCATCACATGACACAGTTGTTGGAAACCTAATCATTTTTAAAGAAGTAATAAAAATCTTTTTTATGTTTAAAACTAGATATAAGTTTTATTAATATTATATTTTAATTGTGAAATTTCCTAATCTACGTGATATTAGATAATATATACTCACACTCTGCAATATTATTAGTTTTAAGTCATCTTGCTGCGCCCTAAAAGGGTCATGTACAGTCACAAGCACCAATATGTATACACTTTCCTAAATGTAAAAGCAATTTTCGCGAGAAATAACGATTGTAACTTGGAGATAGGGTGTTTTTCATAAAAATATGAGTTCCAGAATACTATGTTCGTAACAACATGAAATTTTAATCAGAACAGTAGTACAAAAACCCTTTTAAAAGTTGCTAAGTGTTTACATATTGGTGCTCGTGACTGTACCCATTAGTTTTAAGCTTAGCGTATAACTATGTGTACATTGTGCATTCAATAAATAAATAAAAATAAACAGGTTTACTGGATCTGTCCTACAACATGAGCAGGTAAAAAAAAAATTGTAAATGCTACTAAATGAACTTAAGTTTAAGTGTCAACTTCCAAGTTTTTAATTTAAGAAAATAACGAACTTCCATACAAACTTTCGTCTCCTAATTATCTTTTTTAGAGGGTGAATTTCCTAAGTTCTTTCCTTAGTGCTGAGCTTTGTTTTTTACCGGCTAAGACTGCGTTGTACCAATGTCATTATAAAGGGTAGAAGGGACATCGATGCTCAAAAGATTACCACGTATTCAGGACATAATTATTCTAAGCCCTCAACAAAAGTGTAACCTTCACGGTCAAAATGTATGGAACAGCTGTTTTTTTTTAAATTACCGATTTAATAAATTTAGGAGCCACAAGATACAAGCGATGCTTAGTTTGTGGCTCATCGATTATATGACATAACTTTTTTATTTCTAAGGATTAATAAACCGATTTTAATTTTGATTGATTTGATAAGGATATTTCTATATTTCTTAGGTTCAGAATGAAATACAGAATACGTGGTAACCGTTTGTGCGTGTAAGAGATTATTCTGAACATACACATTGTGATTATTCCGTAACACATTATTACAGTAATGAGAAAGTTTCGGTTTTCGCTGCTCACGTGTTCATAGAAGTTTCGCCATTGCGTGGTACCAGTTGTTACATTTCATGTAAAAGCAAAGTTTTTTGTTCGGCAACTAGGACCGGTATACATACCCTGTAAATGTGATGTTGGGTAGGAAATAACTTACTTATTGGCGTGACTCGAATGCTTAAGCATTGGGACTTGTACTTGAAGGAAAAACAATTTTGTAGCTCCTTTTTCCGGGTTGTGAAGGTGTTGTAGGTACTAGTTATATGTCTCTGTCAAATCATCAAATTGGAATTAGTAGTTTGCTTTTGGTACATGGAAAAAATCCTGTTAAGATATTTTGAGGGTCAGTGAGCGCAGAATATTAAAAAGCATGGGGTTTGCAACTGGAGCATTTTCTTTCTGCGTTCCGGATCCAACCTATGTAGGTAGGTATAGGCAGGGACCTCGTATGTATGTTATATCATAATTCTCCCGTGTTATTAATGCCTAACCTGGTGTCAGAGTGTTTATAGTGCTTATTGTATCTTATTCCTTTATTCTTTATTGCACACAAAACGACAAAAAATATACATACAAATTGCAATAATATAACTTATCTACAATGGCGAGCTTAACCCAGAATTGGTTTGGTTTTTCTTGTTTTAATTCATTTTATTTTATTTTTATCGTGCTTGTTATCTAGTGATCCTAAGATTTCTACTATCTTTTCTGAGGTTACTCGTGAGAAGTAGTAGTAGTTGCCTATACAATTGTTATTAATTTGTCATAGCTGTTGGTTCTCCTATTTATAAATAAACAATAAATATTAGGTATAATGAATATTTGATTAGTAGGTATGTCAGTCTATCAAGGCAAATGCATATAAATAAATGCTGTATGTTTCGTACATACAACATTTATTTATATGCATTTGTGTACACGGATTGCCGAAAACGTACGAAACAAAAACACTTTTAATAATTCAAAATCAACTAAGATAATATCCAGTTAACGGAACTCTAAAACTGCTTGTGTTTCCGCGGCAATGGTTCCGTAGTGGGTGCTTACGACGTATGTTTATGATGCTCATTTTTTAGCTGTCGCCCACATTCATATCAAGCCATTGCTGGTTCAACTCCGCATGAAAATCGGCTCGCTAGTTTTAGAGATAAGAGTCCACGGATAAACAGATTTATTGAAATGATTTTTGGGTTTTTATTGGATTTACCTACATTAATTATTGTAATATTTTTAGACAAAATACTTGTGTTCGAGGAAATACTGTTGTGCTGACGAGGAGCTAGGGACCTTCATAGGTTACTCTTGTTCATAAAAAATGATAGAGGAAGAATATCTGATCAAAAACAAATCATTTTTGGCAGGTATTTATTTTTCAGAGAATATCCTTTCGGTTAGTTATGGTTCAAAATCACGAAGAAAGTAAACAAAGTGATTAATTCTGATTTTCGTACAAAGTTATTTTATGCGAAATCTCCCAGTTCATTTTCCAATCCAATTACCCAGGACTTTTCATAATTTTGTCCTATATTCTAGATTCACAATAACCTCGTTCAAACTTTGAGCTTCGAACACACCCTGTACATAATTTAACCTCTTTTCCTGAATGTTTACCCGTATGGATTTACGTGAAAAACATTACCCTCATTTTAGCTTCGCCGAAGTCAGGCAAAAACTCAGTCGACTTAGAAGATTTATGACTTAGAACCAAGATAAATATGCGGGTAGTAATGTATGAAGGTGTAGATACTGTTTATTTAGTTCTTCACAGGAATGTAAACAAAGAAAAGGTTTTTTAGAGTGTATTTTGAAGTGTATTTATTGCTCTGTTATGTGAAACTATCACTAAGAAAAAAGAAGAAAGAAAAACATTTGTTTGTCGCAAAGACATGACGTGCATACAAAATGACTAAAAAATAAAATATATTTCAAACTCAAACTCAAACTCAAAGCATTTATTTCAATTAGACCATTACAGGCACTTTTGAATGTCAGAAAAACAAAGAAGGCGAAGCTACAGTCCCAGACATAAGACATAATAACTTATGAAAGTACTGTAGTTGCCCATTCCAAGGCGTAGATCTCTATGGAGAAGAATGGGCAAGAAACTCCATGGACACTCTTTTCAATCAAACATTTTTACAAGATCTTGGTTACATCATTCATGTTGAGATAATACATATATGTGAGAACGATGTAGACAGACGTGCACATTAAGAGCGGCCAGAGTAAAAGATTAGATCAACAATTTAAAAACAAAGTAGTTAAAATAAACCGTGGCAGCTAAGAGACGACCAGTCCCAACTGTCAGCGCCCGTTCACGAACATGACGCATGGATCAGCACCATTCAACTCAATCATTTTGAAGGGAACTAAATGATCCGACACACCCGCCACCATCAGCGAGACATTTGAGTGAGCATGACATTCTCTCAACCGCCAGGGCAAATTCGAGTCAATGAATGATAACTAAATGTAAATGGTAGCTTTACAGTACATAGTACTCACACATGCGCTATGCAATTATATAATACTAAGTGATTGAATCTATACAATGCAAGGATATTTTTACAATCTTCTGCAGCTTTCACAATAACTTCACATGGTAATCAATTAGTTTGCCCCCTGTGGTTGTGGAGCAGGACCAGCATTGAGCCAAGCATTTCTATCATCAATGTAATCCCCCAACTTATAGTATGCTTGCCTACATAGTGTGCGTTTAATACAAGATTTAAATTTCGTCTCATTCAGTTGTAAAATGTGGGGAGGTATTTTATTGTAACATTTTAAACAGTACCCCATGAAAGATGAGTCTACTTTAGCTAGCCTGAAACCTGGCTGTACAAGTTGGTCCCTGTTTCTAGTACTATAGTGGTGTCTGTCACCTCTTTTACTAAATAAATGCAGATTTTTTCTAACGTACATGATGTTTTCATATATGTATTGACAAGGTACTGTCATGATGTTAATTTCCTTAAAAAGTTCCCTAAGAGAATCGCGCCCACGAAGATCATATATGGCTCTGATGGCTCTTTTCTGCAGAATAAATATAGACTCGATGTCTGCAGCCCGTCCCCATAGTAAGATACCATATGACATAATACAATGCGTAAGGAATATTTATAAATATAACAGGACGGAACAAAAAAAGTTGTCAGCTTTCGCTTTAGTTGACAGATTCAGCATGATGCTGTGCTATGGGGGCCCCACAGCATAGCTCTGGTTTTCAGTGGTCACTTGAGAAAAAACGTACGGAAGCCAAGACGGCATGAATAAGCGACTGTCTACAATATGCCGGAAGCGTGCCCTTAGCTTTTTCGGATGTCTTAAGTGTTCAAATAAGCATTGTCTGGAAAGGCTGACGATAATAGGCCGGGTAGAAGAAAATTGACAAGAAGGTCATGCGCGATCAAGAAGGCTATTGGAAGCAGCTTGTAAGGGGTCCAGTAGTCAGTCAGCAGCAAATTGCATAACATGGAGAAGCGTCATATGTGGTCGCGGCACTCAGCATTGAGAATTAATTATTGTAATTGAGGAGCTCGTGGCCAAATATGAGCCACACGGAATGATCCTCAAGGTTAAGCCGTGCTTGCTGAGGCTGATTCGTGGATGGGTGTCCTTCATTACATACCAAGTTTCCACCATGCCTCGAAAAGCACGTTAAGCCCTTGGTCCCGGCTATCATTTGTAGATCTATGTCAGTTTTGACTAAAAGTCAGAAGCCGAAAATCTGACATTGAGTCTAACCAAGGGGTATCGTATTACTCAATTACTGGGTTGTGGATGTCAGATAGGCAGTCGTTTCATGTAAAATACTGGTATTCAGCTGCATCCGGTTAAAATGGGAAAAAAATAGGCAGATGATGAGTGTTTTATTTTAACTATATCCGCATGCAATTTATACTTTAAAAAATCCATTTAGTACCGCGTCCGACAGTAGTTCAAACAAGAGCTAGTTCAAATAAGATACGGCACGGAATTATTGATCACTGCTGAGTACGTTTCAATTAGTAACGCGCTCAAGTTAAGGAGAATACGATAGTTATAGCGATTGGAAATTAATTTGCGAAGAGTTTCTTGTTACTCGTGTTTGTACCGAATGTACTTGGTTAGTTGATTTTTTTACAATGGTGACTCTGAACGACTGAGCTGGTTTTAAGCATAACGATCAGAATAACATTAGTATACATAATATCACGCCGGTAATCCCTGAAAGATTAGGCAGAGGTGAACCCATTTCGCCAGTTATGTTTTAAGTCCCATGTAATAGGGGGCGAGCCTATTGCCATCAACCGGGCACAAATCCAGACTCCGTGGCTGCTACTGCGAAATTACTGTCGTTCGTCATATTCTTACATAAATAATTATGTATTGCAGGAATCTGGTGGTGATTGCTTTATTTTGGGGTCAAGTGACTCATCCGTAATATTAATTGTTACAAAATAATAAACATCACTAAAGGAGTATTTAGTTATTGAACTTAATAATAGTTTAACCATAATTGCATTGAATCGAACACATGCCTTAACAACATGGCGGATTGGTTCCAAATTCAAATATTAGCTCGTGCACCGTCGGCCTCCGACGAAGTTTCTCGAGTATCGAACCTGGCCTGTTATTACGGCACTGACAAGAAACCGTGCATTTCTTAAAAATACTGACTTGAATTGAAGTTAGTTTCAATTTTATACGGGTGGAAAATAACTAGCATCTTCATTTGATTATTGAAGGAAAAACGAGTAAAATCTTTAAATATGAATATTCAAACTGTTTAATTAACTAACCAACGTTCTCTTGCCCTTATCCCAATTATTTGGGGTCAGCGCAGCATGTCTTCTTCTTCCTTATTTCTCTATTACTCGTCATCTCAGCAGTCACCTCGTTTCTAACCAGATCATCCTTCACACAGTTCATCCACCGTTTCTTTGGTCTTTCTCATTCAATTCAATTAGTAGTTACTAAGCAAAAATATTAAATTAACTGACTGAAAAAGGCGAAGACTAAACCGGTAGTCCGATAAAGCTAGAAGCATAAAATCTTGCACAAGAGTTCCTTCCAAAACCCCTCTTTCCTTAGAGGATGAGCCCTAAGTATGTCGCCTCCTTTCTAGCCATATCATCGTTCACACACCATCTACCGTTTCTTTGGTCTTCCTCTACTCTTATACTCATCCACATTCATACTCAAACCTTTCCTCACGGCATTTTCCTCATCCTCCGCATCACATGTCCATACTACGATAACCGATTACCAAACAACTTTTCAGTCACCGGCGACACTTTCAGACTTCTTCTTATGTACTCATTCCTTATTTTATCTATTGGCACACGGCTTATATTTAGTGGAAATATCAGTAAAATTGTAGTTTCAGCCCTATTCCCAAGCCGAAATTTAAAAAAAGATTCTATTCTGTCTATTTTAAAAAGGTTTTCCTGTGTTGATTTAAAAAAAAAAAAAAACTTTCTACTCCTACTTCTAATACCGACGCAAAAGATTAAAAAGTAAAACAAAATATAAAGGCGAGTGTACATTATTGCTCCTGGGAAATCACCGTTCACCACGCAATAACTACGAGGGGGTAGTTAACGTTGTCATGGCAACCAAGTCTGTACGTCGCCCTAGAACGTTGATATCTAGGCTAGTTTGTGATATAAAGTTATAGTGAAGTAGTATAATATATCGAGTATGGAGCCGATACCGACGACGTTGAATCGATTTGATGCATATTGCATGGGTTTTAAACGTAACTGGAGAAGTGTGGGTGAACTTTAGGGGTATGAAAAGCAGGGTAAAGTTATTCATCCCCCATAGAAAAGGGAGGATCCACCGACCAGATAGATGTTGGGGCTAGTCTAGTAGGCTACTGCCTAACAGTTGTTGTCGGATTTTTCTATACTAGTCGCGGATAACTTTAATTGCGCGATTTAGGATTTTGACATTCGTTCTTCATTTGTGTCATAGATAGCGCTGTAGTAATTTTTGTACTACGTTGCTGTAGTACTTTTTGTAGTGCCGCTACAGGACTATTTGGTACACCTTTGCCATACCTTCTGGGAGAGGTGTTATGTTACATTATATGATGCATAGTATTGCTAGCGACAGGACACAAAATATTTTCTTTGGTAAACTTTTTTGGCGTCTAATCTTCGTGTGGGAGGCATGCATGAAAACATTTTAGAAGATAGCTGTTTAGGAAAACGAGTATCTTTCAGTGACACTGGCGATCCTTGGACGATCTGCCCTGCTGCTGTGGGATTCTCATCTTTGGCATCTACATCCAAAGATTCAAATTGCTAGTTGGGTTGTTGCACTGATATTGTTGTAACCCACAGAACAGATAATAAAAAAAAACAAATCTTCACACAGAACCCAACGCACACAGATTTCTTTACATACACACCTCCGAAATACCAACCATTCAATTCCACCTCTACACCAGCAAAAACCGGAAAAACGTCCATTTTCAATCGGCACCGCGCACCAATCAATACACATGTACCAATCAGTATCCCGTGTATCAATCAGAACGGTGTATCAAACCAGACAGATGGAGAGATAACGCATTGATTAATGTATCTGACCTGAGAATTCGCAGGGAAAACAATAGCTTGGACTGCACAGGGTGTAATGACTGGGGCCCAGGGGAAATTGTAGCTGATGTATACTGTTTAGATTTTGTAAAATGTTTCATTAAAAATTCTGGTATGGGTGATAAGTTCTTGTAATAACGTGGGGGTAAAATGTTGGATACACATTAAATTCGAATTTGGGTATAATGGGTGTAAAAGTACTCTTAACGAAGCCGGAAGGCACTTGTTCTCCCCGTTATTGTGATCATTTTTTTGTTCTAAACCATACCTGAGAACCTTCGAGTTACGGAGATATTGGAGGTCAAAGTTACAACTTTTTCACAAGTTTTTAATGTTAGAACTTTACTTTAAATATCTCCACGACCCCCTTACTAATCAATGCATTCATCAGCACACAACAAACCATTTGTTTGCGTTACATTCAGTCCTACCGTAAACCGTGATTTTTAACCCCAAAAAAAATAAGTCCTTTTTTTCTAGAGTTTCCTTCTTAGTTTGATGTACAGAATGCTTGGTTGACGGCTTTGTGAAGGGTCCGTTACAGCCTGTATATTAAGGTTTTGTCTCTCGGTAAATTTAAATTCAGAAACTAAAAAGTGTAAAATACGATTAGTTTAAAACAGCTCCTCCATTTGGCAGCCACATTATTTTTGTTGATCATCATCTGCCTAGCCTTCATGTTGGGATTGGTTTCCAGTCTAAAAGATGCAGCTGATTACTGAATGATTAGTAATTTATCCCAAAGGTCACTTCCTACTGTTATATACTACAATTTTAGTATTACTTCAGTAATATTTTTGAATTAAACACAAATAATCAACACAACCCATGCATCAACAAAACAAACGTAAAAAGAAAAGTGGTAACCGAAGAAGAGCTGCAACCTTTTTTTGGTGTTTTTTTAAACAATCTGTGTATACCAAGGTAGGTAAAATACAAGTGCAAAACACCTCATAAAATACCACATAACTGTCAAGTAAGGGAACAGTATTGCAGGGTTATTTACATTTTTTATTCAGTCCCCTGTGCGACATAAGAATTGCGTTTTACGTAAGTTCCGACAAGCAAATTGTATATCTCGCAGTTCGATATAAAGTTTAGTCTGTGTAGCGTTTGTTACGGATCGTAGAAGAAAACGAGATATGTTGTGATATTAATAATTGGTCTATTAAGTTTGTTTTGTCAAGACAGTCATTATCTGCCTAGAATTTTCCCAATTATGTTGGGGTCGGCTTCCAGTCTAACCGGATGCAGCTGAATACCATTATTTTATACTAGCTTATGCCTGCGGCTTCGCCCGCGTGGAGTTCGGTAACTATCCCACAGGATCGTAAGGGGAACTTTAAGACTTGTTGTGAGATTTTCAGGCCACTGAATACGACTATCAAAGATCTGCAAATGACAGCCGGGACCAACGGCTTAGCGTGCTTTCCGAGGCACGGAGGAGACTCGGTACGTAATGAGTCCCATCCACAGACCAACCTGGGCACCCTATTTATCTGAGCGGCTGTTATTATTTAGCCACGAGCTCCTCTGGTTTGTTAAGACAGTATACTTCAGAATATTCCATTACTTTTTATAAGTCATTCCAATGCCCATTTTGAGCATACCAAACCGACCAACCGAAACTTTAACCCTCCCCATTCTACTCCACAATCTCGCATCCGATATAAAGTTTAGTCGGCGCCGATAAAGGGTCAACGCTAGGCTTGACCCTTTTCACGTTGATTGTACCGTGAGGCCCCGAATTGAGCCTGTAACAATTGTAAGGATAAATACTTAAATTTTGTTAGCTACGCAACGTGTATTGTGTGGACCCGATTGGGTCGTACGTTTTATAGTGAAGGCTGTACGGGTTAAGTGATAACGTTTGGGGGATAGAAGTATCGGTACTATCGGTCTTTGTTGGCGTTATGTTACTTTTTAAGCGATATACAACCATTATTTGATTAAAGTAGCCAATAGTAGGCCAAGCTTATACATTTAATACTGTCAACTAGTCTTACCATCACCATTATCAGCCTATAGCAGTCCATTGCTGGACATAGGCCTCCTCAATCGCACGCCACTCAACTCGATTCTCAGCAACTCTCATCCAGTTGCTACCAACCACCCTGCGAAGATCGTCACTCCACCGAGCCTGATGGCGTCCCACCTTACGTTTGCCGATTCGCGGCCTCCACTCAAGAACACGTCTACCCCAACGGTCATCGGTTCTACGGTTAATATGACCGACCCATTGCCACCAGTCTTACCAAGGGGTGTCGTATTACCCAGTACTTACTGGGTTGTGGAGGTCAGATAGACAGTCACTCTATGTATAATACTAGTATTCAGCTTAATCCGACCCCAACATAGATGGGAAAAGGCTAGACAGATGATGATAAAGGTTTGATTGACGGTATAGATACTTGAAACCCTTAAGATAATACTCCTTTACTCATCATCATCTGTCTAGCCTTTTGCCAACTATGTTGGGGTCGGCTCCCAGTCTAACCGGATGCAGCTGAATACCTGTATTTTACACGGAGCGACTGCCTATCTGATCTCCACGACCCAGTTAGTACTGGGTAATACGATAGATACCCCTTGGTAAGACTGGTTGTCAGAGTTTTTGGGCCACTGCTGACTACCTGTAACGACTGTCAAAGATCTACAAATGACAGCCGGGACCAACGGCTTAACGTGCTTTCCGAGGCACGGAGGAAACTCGGTATGTAATGGGTGGTCACCCATCCACAGGCCAACCTAGGTAAGCAAAGCTTAACCTAAAGATCGTCCCGAGCGGCTGTTATTATTTAGCCACGAGCTCCTGCGATAATACTCCTTTACTATTCATTGTTATATCTCTAACCTTATTGGGAGTCTGAATAATCTGCCCAGTTTCGATAATTCCAGTAAGTTCACATAACCTTAATAAAATTAGACTAGTAATTATTCAGCAGTGTGTAGATATGTGCTAACATCTAAAAGGACCACCTAACAAACCCTAATGTAATGTAATCAACAACCCAATAATTTGAGGCTTTCCGTACGAAGCCCAGTAATTACTGGCCTTGTAATACTGTCGGCCTGAAGGTTTACAAATCAGCTTCCATTAATACTTATGTTGCGGGCTCAACACCTGGAATCAATATGTGTATAACTTAAATTATGTTACATTGTGTGTTTTCATAGATATACAGGATGACTGGTAATTAGTGACCGATACTTAAACATTTGATTGTACTGATGATAACAAAGAACTTTCACAAATAATTTTTTTTTATAGTCATTCAATTTTATCTCAATAAAACCTACGGAGCAGGCTTGCGAGCCGCGCGAGTGCTTTGCCTACCCATTTTTGTACGGTACGATAGTAATGAGACAGAACGGTGTCACGCGGCTAACAGCTGATAGGTCAAAGGCGCGCGCGCGCGAGTTTCATACGGCTGTTGTGTGATTGTGATAAAAGTGAATGAGTAGGTATTTAAAAAAAAAAAATCTTAAAAAAGTTGTTTGTTATCATGAGTACAATCACGAGTTTAAGTATCGGTCACTAATTAGCAGTCACCCTATATGTATATATGAGCGAACTAAGACCCCGCCATCCCCTTCGTGTTAGCTTACTTTAACCTTTTTTTTTTTTTTTTTGGGCTCGATGTGGAAATCCTCATGGATGTCCTCCGCCCTGGGGGAGAGCGGAGGGGTCTGTCAGACTCTTACTGACTAAAACCACACCGGTGTTCCCTCGCACACTTGCGTCGGGGGGCAGCGGGATCTAATGCGACTTCCGCTGCCCCGGACTAGTGCCGGCCCGCTTGACCTGCGGGCCACGTCCCGGGGGGGAGTGAGGTGTAAAACTCCCCCCGCTACGTCTAAGAGAGGCGCGCGTGGAACACTACGCGCCGCCGTCTCGGGTCCAGTGTGATGGAGGGCGACGGATGTCCCCGAATCCGCCGCCCCTGGACCTATTTAGGGGGGCCGGAAGAGGGCGTTGTCCGCCCTCTGCCGACGCCCGGTGCGTCTGCTGCGGGATGGGCGAGAGGTCGTTATCTCCATCTCCCTTTCCGCAGCTTCCTTCTGCGACATGACGGTTTCGCAGAAGGACATCACTGCGTCCCAGGACTCTGCGCTGCCGACCATCGAACGAACGACGGCCGGCAGCGACAGGTCTCCTCCAACCTCTGTTATGAGCGCACGGCGCGGCTCATCCCACGCGCCGCACTCGGCCAGCGTATGCCGCGCCGTGTCCTCCAGACAGTGGACGCAGTGATGACACCGGGCGTCCGGCTCCCTGCTTATGCGACACAGGTACTTCCCGAAGCAGCCGTGCCCCGAGAGCACCTGCGTCGCCCGAAACGACAGGGAGCCGTGCTTCCTCCCGAGCCAGTCGTCGAGTACTGGCCGGATCGCCTCGATTGTGTCGAGGCCGGCGGTAGGCAGCTCTAGCCTGCCCCGCCATTCCGCCACCATGACCTGTCGGAGCTGAGACCGGTACAGCGTGATCTGTCGCTGCACCAGCCTCTCGCCCCGATCCTTGGCCTCCTCGCGCCACTGGTGCAGTGCTTACTTTAACCTAACCTAACTTGTCCGAGTCGGGGTACCGCAAGTCATAGAAATGCACAATCATTTTTGACTAACATTTAAAAGTATGGAATGTCTGTGTTTCCTAGTGTGGGTGTTTCATTCACAGTGCAAGGTAAACTTGTACTTTCGTTCTGCACTATTATTGACCGCATCATCGGTTACACCGTGGTGATAGGTTCAGTCATGTAAACTGCGTTAACGAACCTTTTGTGCTGCAACAGAAGACGCCGTGGAAGCGGTGATATCGGCCAACAAAAGTTTAAGCATGTCGTGCCAGCGTCACGAAGATGAAAATCACAGGTGGATCTCTAACTGGAGATCAATCTCAACATTGACATGCTTGTGGAAGTGGCGATTATTTCGACCAAAAAAAGTTTAAGCATATCGAGCCAGCGTCACGAAGAAGAAGAAAATCATAGATAGATCTTTATCTGGAGATCAGTCTCAACATATTCGCTTGCTTAAAAAAACTGTTTCCTACCTACCACTTCACAATTTACAACCTTTGCACTCATTATACTGCTCATACTAATTCGTCAACAGATTTGCATAGTAATGGCTTTTTTAAAGCCTTTCCAACAGTTTGATGTAGGAGTGTGGTGTTCCGTAATTTATATTGACACGCACGCGATCGCGGTGCTGGGCTAGCTAGTGGGTAATCAAAACTTCAGTTGTAGGTACTGTGATAGCGCTGCAGCGAGTTAATAGGCAATAGGGAATATGTAATTGGATGAACTTGTGTTTAGACAGCTGTAGTGGTGGCTAATTACACTCAAGTTTTTTATGAATTTCTTCATAACTACATACCTAGTATCAGACCAAGATTTTTTATGTTTTTATTTACCTTTGAGTTTGTTTATTTATTATTTATTTAAATTTCATGTACAGAAGTGGTACATAGGGGGACTTAATGCCACAAGGCATTCTCTACCAGTCAACCTTTGGGTCAAATAGGACAGCATTGTGATGGAATACAAAAAAAAAATAAGAAAAATACCATTTTGTTAACATAAATTGATATACATAAATAGGTACCTACATACTAATACACATATTATATGCAGATAAAATGAAATAAACTAATATATATTATAATACATACAAATAGTCCAAAATACGAGAAACCTTATAATAATTACCATGACTGGGATTCGTGACTGTTTCGGCGTTTATGTATTCCGAATATACATTTAGACGTTGAGATTGGTGTTTCCTATATTGTTAAAACGAAATTTTCCAAACATAAGAAGCAATAGATTACTAATTTCTTTCCGAGTCCTCCAGAGTTTAATGGAAAATTGTGTTACGTAAGTAATTTGGGTGCAAAGGTTAGCATCAGATCAGAGGTTTCAGAAGTATCCAAAGTATAGTCCATCAACAAGCTTTTTACTTCATCACCTGCCTAGCTTTTGCCAACTATATTGGGGTCGGCTTCCAGTCTATCCGGATACAGCTGAATACTAATATTTTACTTGTAGCAACTGCCTATCTGACCTCTACAACCTAGTTAGTACTAGGTGATTGGATACCCCTTGGAAGACTGGTTGTCAGACTTTTTGGGTCACTGTCTGCCCAACGACTTTCAAAGATCTACAAATGAAACCCGCGACCAACGGCTTAACGTGCTTTCCGAGGCACGGAGGAAACTCGGTATGTAATGGGTGGTCACCCATCCACAGACCAACCTAAGCAAGCACGGCTTAACCTAAAGATCGACCCGAGCGGCTGTTATTATTAAGCCACGAGCTCCTCAAGAAGCTTTTTTACTTCATAAAATTATACAAATACAACTAAAGAAACTTTCTTACCAACTCTACCCTTTTTACAGTACTGTAAACAGTCATGGCCGCCGCCGCCGGTTCGTTGACCCCATTTCCCCGGCGATCAATTTCTAATCCTTTCATTGGCTCTCATTATGCTCTTACCAGTGTTATTGCATCCAATAATGTTTTAAGAAGCGTTTTATTTCCTCAATTGCTGCCTTGAGGACGTTTTGGAGTAAGCCCAAGATTTGAAACGGGATTATTTGTTCGAAATATGGTAGTAGAAACTTTACCTTTATCTTAATTTCCTAACTAATATTATAAATGCGAAAGTAATATTGTTTGTTACCTCTTCACGCCTAAACCACTGAACCGATCGTCCCGAAATTTTGCGTATACGTTGTCAGGTGTACAGAAACGGATATAAGGTACCTTTCATCCCGAAAAAAAGTACTGTTCCCGAGGAAAACAACAATAACGTTCTTATGATAATAGATGGCGCTGCATATCTTTCGAATCATGATTGAATTATATTATTACTAGCTGACCCGCGCAACTTCGTCTGCGTCACATAAGAGAGGGTTAGAGGGAGTGGGTCGTAGGCACCTATAATACAATTCTAAAGGAGCATTATATTATTATAAGCAGAGTACAACCGAATTGATTATCAAATTCTAAATTAACGGGAGTGAAGCTGCGAGCAAAAGCTAGTAAGGCCATAAATGTGTGTCATTCATTGTACTACTTGTCAAGAGCATACTGTATGTCACTACTCACTTACTCGGATCGTTGAGTTCGTAGGTTTGATTCAACACAAATTGCCATTATGTGTATTACATAAATACATTAATTATTCTGGATCTACATAGGTATGCGTATCTACATGACACGAACCAACATCGTAATCGAGAAAAAATAATCAGCTGTCCCATACAAAACTTCGAGACCTAGCCGATCCAAATATATGGGATAACTGAGTATGTTTGCGATGACGAATATATTGGTCCCAGATAGTTGTTCAGTTTGATGGTATGAATCACACCCTAAATATGACCTTTCTGATATACGCTGCAGACATCAGGTGCGCAGGTTCATAATGTATCATCATTCCCTGTTCTTATCCCAATTTATATGGGGTCCGCGCAGCAAGTCTTCTTCTTCCATACTTCTCTATTACTCGTCATCTCAGCAGTCACCTCCTTTCTAGCCATATCGTCCTTCATACAGTCCATCCATCCTTTCTTCTTCTACTCTTATAGCCATCTACATTCATACTCAATATACATTTTCCTCATTCCTCCTCATCACATGTCCATACCACGATAACCGATTTTCACACAACTGGTCGGAGTCACCGGCGCCATTTTCAGACTTCCTCTTATGTACTCATTCCTTATGCTGGCACTTCACTTGGCGTATTTGTCAAAATTTTCGCGATATTCGATCAAAACAAAATGTTTTTTTATACCTATTGCGATATAGTTCACTTTGTTTTAACGACAGAAGGCAAATATGTGCCCAGATCTGCCAAGTGTAGTGCCACCATTAGGTTCATAATGTCTATTAAAACAAAAACGGTTTTGTATTCTGCACTGACATTTCATAAGTACGGGTCAATGAAATGTCACCGCGCTGGTTTATATTCATTGTATAATGACATTAACATAATAATTAATGCAATTTTAAATCCAATCAATGCTGTCAACTCTATTTTGGTCCCACTACGACACACGTCACTGATGTCATTATGATTTTATTTTTGTACACAGTAAAAAGGGAAAAAGCGTCAGTTTAATGTATGACGGTAATGTCAATGGGTGTTGTGTTACCCAGATACTGGGTTGTGGGGTCAGATAGATAGTTGCTGTATGCAAAGTACTGATATTCTGCTGAAGCCGCATCTGGTTACACTGGAAGGCGACCCCAACACGGAGGCGATAGTCCTCGCAAAGGCCGATGCCTGCCGGGGCTGCGGGACTGTTCGAAAGAGATACCGCAGCCCTGGAACACAAAGGGCAAAGAAGGAACATGGATGGGTATTAGTCAGTAAAAGTTTAATGGTTTATTACAGTTTTTCTTAGTTATAAATTACGTTGTTTCTCATAGCCGAGTCCCCATTTAAGAGAGCCTCCTAGTGTTGCCTTTACTTTACTTTATGTCAGCTGTAAAACTGACAGTAAAATTAACTTTTTTCTTTTTTTTTTGGGATGGGAAATCATTAAATAACTCCTCCCGCTCTGGGTGGAGTGGGAAGGAGTGTCAGACTTTGCCCTTTGTGTTCCAGGGCGGCGGTATCTCTTTCGAACAGTCCCGCAGCCCCGGCAGGCATCGGCCCTTGCGAGCCCCTTCCTGGTTGCTGACATTCTTTGAGGCGCGCGTGGAACACGAACGCGCCGTCGACACGGCCTGTCATCATAAGACGGACGGACGGTGAGCTAACCCATTACTCACCGTCCACAGGCCCGCGCCTACGGTGGCCGGTAGCCACCGTAGGCGCAGGCCGGGCTGCGACGTGAAGTTCACCCCCTCTCACGTCCCTGACATTACTACTATGTAACAAAAATTAAATTAGGAATACCACTTATTTAGTAGTTAATTTTATTACTAGGTAAGTATTATTTGCTGCCTGCCTTATATCGGTACGTTGCGAAACCCTTATTTCTAGATGTTATCTCAAGTATCTATTTATTTTGTTCCAAATCCCACCTACCATACGAAACACCTCTATCGTATCAAGATTGAAGCTCCCTTTAATAAAATGGGTTAAGCAGCCCTGGGACTTAACCTAATTATAAGCAGACTGGTACATAAGGGCCTTAGCAGACGTGCTACTTTTCGGTATCGGTTGTTGCTTTGTTTGGCATACTTTAAGAAATGCAAATCAGTGATTTTGTAAATTTTCTGAAGCTCTTTGATTGACTTAAAAAATATGATATCATTTCCTTTCATTTCATGTCATTTATTTCATAAACAATTCTTACAGTGTGTCGAAAATTCATTAAAACTAACACAACACGGCTTATAAGGCTTATTACAGTTCAAACACAAAATAAAATTCAATTATACAATTAAAATTCTGCCTAACAGAGTCCCAATGTTGGGCAAATGCCTTAGAGAAGGCATGAGAATTAATCAGCTCGATTAGAAAGATTGATGGGCAATTTTATACTTATGTTTAAAAGTCTAGATTTCCCTGTATTAATTTCGATACCGCGTTAGTCTTTGCTAGTTGCCAAAACATAAAACTCCTAACGAAGTCGCAAAATCGCCAATGCTAAAAGTAGCACGTCTGCTGATACAGTTATACCCACTTGGGGGATGGCTAAATTGTATCGTAGGGATGTCCAACAAACACATGGACACTCGTATCCTAATGTTATGGCATACCTTTTGGCTTTATAAGGGGTATTTTGTTAATACTTATAGATTAGGACAGCCCTTGGGATTAGTTGAGTCTGTTGCTATTGTTATTAATTGAGGTAGCTAAGACAATGTATGACAGTGGACAACGATAATATTTAATGAAAATGTTTACATTGTTGTTTTTTAGCAGTGATGATAATTTGACCAAGCAGTATTTAAATCTAGTTAAGGGTGCGGCCTGCTGCGGGCTATTCGAAAGAGATACCGCGGCCCTGGAACACAAAGGGCAAAGAAGGAACATGGATGGGTTTTAGTCAGTAAAAGTCTGACACTCCTTCCCACTCCACGCAGAGCGGGAGCAGTTATTTGATGATTTCCCATCCCATAAAAAAAAGGGTGCGACCAAATCTTTACGAACAGATCATCTAGTTTCACTGTCAGAGTTCGATGGCTTAAGGGGCGGTCTAACTGACCAGACCTGACTCCGAACAACGGACTGTGACAGATACTGTACTGAAATACACGAAGCGGACCAAGAACCAACCTTTTATACATCAAACTAAGTAACTCTACACAAAAAATAATGCTGAGAAGGCAAAATTAATAATATTCAAAACATTGTGCTGATGTATGCATTGAATAGTAAACGGGTCATGGAGGCATTTAAAGTAAAGTTATAATATTAAAAAAATTGTACTTCAAAAAAAACTTATGAAAAAGTTGTAACTTTGACCACCAATATCTCCGTAACTAGACGGGTCCCATGGTTCTCAACAAGTGCCTTTCGGCTTCGTTAACGGTCTAGTTACACCATTCATGTCAACGTCCGGTGTCCACAGTCAGTCTGGAGTCCGGTCCGGTCCAATTCACTGCACCTTTAGTTATACCTATACATATGTATGTATGTATACAATCTCAATGAAGCTCTTTCAAAATTTATTTTAGATTTATTTTGCTCTTGTATAAAAATTGGGCTTACAAAGTGCTAAGATGCAGTATTGTAATGTTTAAACTTTTACCGCAGATAATGAAGTTTAATGTATTTTCTTAAGTGCATTGAACACGCTCTGAGATATAACATTGTAAGCAAACAGGAAATTGAATCAGAATGTCACTGGTATGTAAAGAGCAAGGCAAGTGCCTTGCTTAGCCGACATAGGCTATCTATGTGGAGAAGGAAATATTAATTTAGCGAGTTTTCGTATTACTCCTTTTAATATTTTAAGATATCCTGTGAAATAAAATATGTCAAAAAACGTAGTTTAATTCATGCGTACTTTAATTTTATAAATTCGAAAGCATATTATTATGTCTATCTGTTACCTTTTTATGCCTAAAACACTGAATCAATTGTCATTTGTATTAGATTAGTAGCTCTGGAGAAGATCATAGGCTACTTTTCATCCAAGATATTTGTTATGAAATACAAAATAATATACCGACTAAAGGACTGCCAAGTTGGTCTTGTGGTCGCGACTCCTGAGCATAGGGTCCCGGGGTCGATTGCCAGGCCGAACAAAATGTTATTGGGTTTTTCCATCAGGAATTTCTCAGTAGCAGCCACGGAGTTTGGATTTGTGCTGGGTAGATGGCAATAGGCTTGCCCCCTTTTACATGGGACTTAAAAATATAACTGAGAAATGTGAGTGTAATATTAGGTACACTTCTGCCTAATCCTTCAGGAATTACAGGATTTACAGGCGTGATGTTATGTTGTGTTACAAAATACAATCTTACGAAGTCTTGTTCAAATAATTATCTAAAGGGTGTAAGGGACAGCCCCATCCAACAATGGATGTTGAAATACTCTAACGAACGTCACGTGAAATCAGCTGTTCATATCCTGCCTGGCTACAGAGTTCATCGAACTAGTCGTCGCGCTTGCTGTTCGCTACGTGCGTTTTGCCACGGTACCGATACATTGCGTATGAGGAAATAAAAAAAATCTAATTTATTGGATTCCCATAACATTCCTGAAATAATTTCTTGCACCGGTTATCTTAGTATGATATACTGAATTCACCACATCAGTTTGTGGAGGGCTGTCCCCTACACCCTGTATAGATTCTAGACTGAACTCAGGGACCGTAACTATTGACCACGATAATTGATTATCCCTAAAATACATCACTCGTCATTCTCTCAATATCCGCCAAGTCATCGCCCGTACAACGGACCAAAAAGATTTGTCCACGCGTCTATGGTACCGAGTACAAGTTGACATGGATCGTTAACTTGATGGTCAGCTAACGAGCTGTGCCCATAGGTGTTTGATTTGGTAACATTTTTGCTGGTAGGATCAATTTGCATGTTGATCTTACAATAATTATAGTGTCATTTCATAAACATACCCACTTACTAAATTCTACTGAAACATCGTGAGGAAACCGGTATGTGCTAGAACACTGTTTCAAGCTTTCACGGTTTATAACTAGACTTACACTGTAGCTTAAGGGATATCTTCCGTGATTATCAATTATTGTGAGCTCCCGATAATGCAATGCTGTTGCAAGCGCCATGATCGCTGGATGTGCTTGCAACAGCGTCGAAATAATTGATAATCACGGAACATATCCCGTAAGTGACAGTGTAAGTATTATGTGCTAGTACCTAAAATTTAGAGAAAATGGTACCTATCATCCACTAACCCACACTGGACCGACGTGGTGGTTAACGGCCAGCTCCCTCTCGAACAGAGGAGGCTTATGTGCTAGCAGTGGGAACATTGTTGCTGATTATGCTTCACCCTACTGCTCGTAACACTTCGTAGATAATGAATTGCTGCGAAAACAACGAAGTTAGTAAATAGTACACATTCAAACTCCAGAATACTCAATAACATAACATCACGCCTGTAATCCCCGAAGGGTTAGGCAGAGGTGTATCTAATAGTACACTCACATTTTGCCAGTTATGTTTAAGTCCCATGTAATAGGGGGCTCGCTCCCTATTACATGGGGTGAGCCCCCTGAGGCCTATTACCATCAACCGGGCAGAAATCCAGACTCCGTGGCTGCTACTGAGAAATTTCTGATAAAAAAACCCAATAAAATTTTGCCAGACCAAGGAATCGAACGCAGGACCTCATGCTCAGCAGTCGTATTTGCGACCACTAGACCAACGCGGCATACAATAAGTTCAAAGAAAATACCTCATCAACACTCGACCTACATAAAGCAAAAAGAAAAACGTCCTGAAGGTACAAAACACCCCACTATTTCATGGTGTTAAGTCAGCTCTTGGAAAATTATGACCGACATTCCCATTTGACCCTCCAACTGCGAACGGCCTACAAGTAAAACGGAAATTCCAAAGTGAGCTTTGATTTGCATGAAAGCTATATGGGGCACTTTTGACCAGCGTAGCGTAGTTTTTCGTCCCTTTGACAAGTCAGCTCGCGTAGGGTTATTTGTGAGAGCTGTGTACTGTACAGGCGTCAAGAGGACGTGGGGACAAAAAGAAAGTTGGAAAATGGGATTTCTTTAATGGTTATTGGAAAGTAGGAGCATTTTTGTGTTGCTCTGTCAATCTGTGTATGGTAAAAGAAGTCAGGGTGTCATGTGTCGGTATGTTATCAAGTATCACGCCTGATGTCCCCGAAGAGTTAGGCAGAGGTGGTAAAGTAACTATTATTGAAGACTCAAACTTCGTCAGTTATTCTTTTAAAATTGGGCGAGCCTATTTCCATCAGGCATAAATACTGACTCCATCTTCCTGCTGAGAAATTCCACAGGGATGAAACCAATTATCACTATGTACGACATGGAAATCGAACCCAAAACTTAATTTTCAGCAATTATGACCGACAAAGTAAGATAAAAAAATGAGGTTATGGCTAGACCAAAGATGTAGTTCTATAGACCAGTGTGTCATGTATGTACCTAGTAGAATTCAGACTCCTTTACTGAAACTGTTTTACGTTTGATCATAATAGTTCCGTGTTATCAACTAACAATCGGTAATTCTGTCTGTCGTGAAAAATGCTACTGTAAATCTAATGATTTATACATTACTAGCTTTTGCCCGCGGCTCAGCTCGCATTAATTTAGAATTTGACAATCAATTAGGGTTGAACTCTGCTTGTAATAATATAATTCAATCATGATTCAAAAGACACGTGGCGCCATCTATTATCATAAGAACGTTATTGTAGTTTTCCTCGGGAACAGTACTTTTTTTCGGGATGAAAAGTACCTTATGTCCGTTTCTGTACACCTGACAACGTATAAGCAAAATTTCAGGACGATCGGTTTAGTGGTTTAGGCGTGAAAAGGTAACAAACAAACAAACTTATTTTCGAATTTATAATATTAATTAGGATTTTACACTACTCGACTTCCACAACCCACCACGCTATAATTCACAATTACTTGCTTAAAAAAATTGCTCAACGTCTAGATAGCCCCAGGCTGCCAATATAAAACTTGTTAGTAAGCCTCGTAAAGTCCTTTATGTTTGCATGTAAGAACCGGGCTATTTATTGGAGCACACCACTGATTTCCCATTGGGGTACACTATTCATTGCCCGTTCCAGGTAGCCATTTTAGTTTTATTGTTGACGTGTGCGCTATCCAATTGCTTTTTTTATTAAACTGCGGCAACTGAGGAAACATTAAAATAGAGGCTGGTTGAAAGTTGGGTATGGAACCGTTTTTTCGGGTTTTTCGTTTAAAGTTTTGTGGGTTTTTGGGTGAATACCGTGTTGTATCCGTAGTTTGACGTAAAGTTACAGTTTTAAGTACTTTATGTCACGGTTAAACGGAAACAGTCGCCGTGGCAGACCATTGCAACGATGGCGAGATGATATTATCGTTGCACTGGCAACACATGGAAACAGATGGTGGTGGCCTTCATCAGAAAGGGATGACCCCTTAATAGGTTAAGTTAAAAAATTATAGAATTGTAAATCATAGGGAAATAAAGACTATTTTTGTTTTATGTCACTGTTGCATCAAGATTATTGCGATTGGTTCTGCGTTGCAACGCAAGGATTTGCGTCAGAGCTAATTATTTGCTATGCAATAAATGTTCTTATGTCATTTAATTTGTCTTGTCCAGATTCTAGTTTTCTCTTTGATAGGAAGTAACAACAGAATGACTTGAAACCAAATTAAAACGATAATAATATGTATTTTCCTTAGATCAGACTGGTTGTCAGAATACTGATCTTTTCATTGAAATTGTGACTGCGCGCCACCTTTGTTTTGTCCGCGGCTCCTCCTTTGCGTATGAAAGATTTCATCGAAAACCGTGCAGCCGTTAAGGCGTGAAAAGTTAACAGACAGGCAAAGTTACTTTCCCGTTTGTAATATCATCTTCCTGCCCTTATCCCATGTTACTTGGGGTCGGTACAGTATGGTTTTTTCTTCCATTCTCCCCTGTCAACCGTCACGCTATTATCCTCCTTTTTATTTCATGTCATTCCTCACTCAATCCAACTATATCGTTTCCTTGGGCTTCCTCTCCCTCACCATCCATCAACATTTATATTCATCACTCATGAGAAGGGACGAAAAAGTTGTCATGCCATGACAACTTTTCTGTTGAAAGGGAATCAACTGAATTACACATTTGTAATAATAGTATGGAACATGGCTGAAAACAGTGACAACGTCATACCATGATTGCCAAGATAGTCTGATTCACATCTTGACACTCTTGTCGGTCAACCATCAAAACTTAATCAAGATTCTTTCTCAACTTCTCGCTCCAAGTACAAACTCCATAAGATTTCATTCATCCACTGGGTGGTATAATTAATTTCTCGCCCCGCCCCCATAATTACGAGGCATTCGTCTTCATTAGAGGTCGTGGTGTCGTTTCATTAGTTTCTGAGTAAACAGTTGGTAGTTAGGTAGGTACTGCTTTAGAAACTATTGGTTGATGACTGAGGTTGTGTGAATGTGGATTATTTAATTATTAATTGATTAGCGGTTCTCTGTTGATTTGGTTTTCATTGGCATAATTACTTAATAGGGAAATTAATATTTTCAAGCCACCAACATCGTCTGCATAGCCTTTTCCCAACTATGTTGGGGTCGGCTTCCAGTATAAACGGATGCAGCTGAATACCAGTATTTTATATGGAGCGACTACCTATCTGACCTCCACAATCCAGTTAGTACTGGGTAATACGGTACTCCTTGGTAAGACCGGTTGTCGTATTTTCAATTGCTAAACTAATTATTTATTTCCAGGTACCTATTCTTTCTGGGTTTCACTTGATCCACTTTTTCAGAATATAATATGGAAAGGGGTTTTGAAATTGTGACTATTTGTCAAAAAGACAAACACAGTGTAATTATCGTATTTAGCTACCTGGATTAAAATGAAAATTGTCGGGATTTGTGCCTGGTGGGTAAAGCTTACACGCTAATAACATGGGAATTAATAAAATACCTGGCTAAATTTTAATTGTTAGTTTATTATTACACATTTACACCTCAGCCTTATTTTTCAGTGAATAATGGCGCGGTGTTATATCGGGTCAGTCAAAATTAAGTCATCATCATTTGCCTCGACTTTACCAACAATGTTAGGGTCGGCTTCCAGTCTAAACGGATTCACATTCTCCTAGCGTTCTCCCACCTATCTTTGGGTCGGCTTCCAGTCTAACCGGTTGCAGCTGAATATCAGTTCCAATTATAGATGGAGCGACTGTTTATGTGACATCCATAACGCAGATACTGAATAACACTTCTAATTCACAAGACTGATTGTCAGACTTTCGGGGTTCTCACTACCTGTAACAACTGTCAAAAATCTACGAATGACAGTCGGAATCAACTGCTTAGAAAAAATTATAACTTTCGCTAATCATGGAACAGGCTGATTTCCTAGACATAAGAAAACCACTACCAAAGATGAAGAACACGTAGAAATATATTTTCCAACATTGTATCACAAGAGTTGCTTTGTAAGACACCGGCAGTAAACTATATTTCCGATATAACTGGCCGCGAGGGAAATTATCTAAGAAACGATGCCACGCTTTATGGTATCCGATGTCTGAGCCAACCATGTACCTGGCCGGATCTAAATTTTAAATGATATTTTTTATATAATCTAGTGGAAAGTTGTGGTCAGCTTAGAGCGCTTTTCATGCTCCCTTTTTATGGGTGGTTGGTAATTAGGTGCATTCCTTGAAATGGTTGATAGAAGACCTAATTTGCAACAATTTTGAATCCGGTAACTTGGAGTCCAAACCGGGTTGTTTTGGAGGAATTGAAGTTTTAAAGATTTTTGGAAATTTTCCACTTCTCCACCATAAACTGCTGATTATGAGAAATTTAGTATAATAAACTGATACTTTTCTGATAGCTCATGAACGAATGAATCCTCCGAAAATCAATTTGTCAAAAAAGTCTTTGGAAATAAAGTGCCACAAAGGTCATGTTTTGAAATTTTCTTAAAACTTTCCTTGTTTTCCGAGGCAGTTTTCTCAAAATAAATGTATGACACTTGTTGTACAAATTACAGGAACGAATTCCTTGTTTAATTACTTTTCAAAAATGGTGTCACCGTACCTTGTTGCAAATTAGGTCTAGTATCATTCATTTCAAGGAATGCACCTAATTACCAATCACCCTGTATAAGCGAAAGCGATGATGAAAAAGACAAAAATGTTCTTTAGAAGACATGATTAAGCTACTCAAGATCTTATGTCAATTTAGATGAAAGGCGCCACTTGTCTTTACCCTCTGGTGGTTTTCGTTAAAGTTTATTCAACACTTGATTATGCTTAAGAAATACATGATATATATATATATATTTTTAGTATTTTATATATCCTTGTAGTTTATCTTGTTATTCAATTTAAAAAAAATTGCTGATAATACACCGACCACTGTTTGTCTCTGCATCACCCAAAGGTTGACTGGTAGAAAATACCTATGGCATTAAGTCCGCGTCTGTACTTTGTGCTTGAACTGTTAAATAAATAAATAAATGAGACACTTCATCATATCAGCCGCCGAAGACTTACTGTCAGGTTTATGCATACTTCAAGAATTACCACAGCGTTTTTCCGTGACATTCACCAGGTCTGAAATCACCAACACGTAATGATGATCAAAGATCGTTCCTTCTCTGCATGATCAAAGGCGTTTCACTACGATGGACCAGTATTTCACTCTACTAATGAAATCCAACCATTGATTACTCCGCCGGCCTCAAAAAGCCACATCGAACTACAACTCTTATTTTATTATTTCTTGCAAAATTATAAAATCCGTCCGTTATCTATAACAGAGTCACATGAATGATATTTTTGAAGCGCAAAGGCAACAAAGGGCTGCGAAACGAGCCGTATCTTATTTGAATAAGTCGCGGCATGAAAGCTTGCCCGCGCTCACTATGAAACTGGCGAGCCATAGTGCATGGGCGAACAGTAGTCCGGTAGTCATCCATTAAGAAAGGTTTTGATTGAAATTGAAATAGAAAATGCAGCACGCTTGGTTTCTATCTCCAGAGTGAATCAGGCGATAATCAAGAACAGAGTGTAAAGTTCCTCAATACTCCATTGAATATGGAGGATCTACACCAGACGGGTGTTGTGTCTGGTGGGCTACAGCCCGGGTCATTGTCGGATTATTTCTATATGGTCTTAAGTCGCGGATTACTTTAAAAGCACGATTCAGAATCTTTATGTTAGTTCTTCATTTGTGTCATAGATGGCGCTGTAGTACTTTTTGTGCGGTTGCTGTAGTAATTTTTCTTATGCCGCTACAGTTATTGAGTGACCCGACTAGCTCGTGTTGTGACAAGTGATGCGCGCTCGCGTCATCCATCGCTCCGCAAGTCACGTTGTGGTGACTCGTAACATGTTCTAAATAATTTCTTTTACTTATTTTCTCCGCAGTCACCGTTGCTAGACGCATATCGTTTGAGCGTGTAGCTTCTGGCTAAGGCGTAAGAATTTCTGAGATGCAGTCTGGAGTTTTGCCAGGAGGATGATAACAGGCTGGCTACCTAGCGAAATATCACTTAACTGATGATAAGTAGTGATCTGTATGGACCTTTGAACATTGATAAAAGTACAAAGGTTTTGATAATAATCTGGCTGGTCTAGTTTATCGTTTGCGCTGTCATTCGGTGAACCAGGTTGATAGACACACACAATCTCTATCATAATGCTGTCTATTTGACCCAAAGGTTGACTGGTAGAGAATGCCTTGTGGCATTAAGTCCGCCTATGTACCTCTCTTGTACATGAACTTTAAATAAATAAGTAGATAGCTTGTACTTTTCTACAAATAAATATGGTCAATCTGGAACGATGCTTATTAACACTGCGGGGATCGTTTGGCAAGCAGAAATCTAACCAAAAACCGAACCGGTGTAACTCAAATATACCCTTCAAATAACCCTTTTAAACTTTCGTTTGTAAAGTAATGTTTTTCGCGCCTATCTTGGACTCAACTCCATGCAAGTTCCAGTCGTATCTCGGGCGACATCTTTGTTTGACGGCTCTCGGTTCGTTTCACTAAGGGACCGCTCCATCACTGTCAAACTTTTCCCATGGATACGGTTTCCTTCCTACCTCTTGCCAGCATATAAGGAGGTGAATCGGTTACTTTTAAACCATGAAACAAGAAAGTGGGGCGTTAATCCTGTAGTTTAAATATTACTGTGCCTTGGTTATGAGAAATACACTTCTATCCATCATTTGCCTAGCCTTTTCCCAACTATGTTAGGATCGGCTTCCAGTCTAACCGGATGCAGCTGAGTACCAGTATTTTACATGGAGCGACTGCCTATCTGAGCGCTACAACCCCGGTTAGTAATGGATAATACGGTATCCCTTGGGAAGACTGGTTGTCAGACTTTCAGGCCACTGACAAACTGTAATGACTATCAAAGATCTACAAATGACAGCCGGGACCAACGGCTTAGCTTGCTTTCCGAGGCACAGAGGGAGGTCTACTATACTAGCTTTTTCATGCGGCTTCGCTCGTATTAATTTAGAATTTGACAATCAATTCAGGTTGTACTCTGCTTGTAATAATATAATTAAATCATGATTTGAAAGACACATGCGCCGTCTATTATCATAAGAACGTTATTGTTATTTTCCTGAACAGTACTTTTTATCAGAATGAAAGGCACCCTACATCCGTTTCGGTACACCTGACAACGTATGTGTAAAATTTTAGGATGATCGGATCAGTGGTTTAGGCGTGAAAAGGTAACAAACAAAATGAATTTCGCATTTATAATATTAGTTAGGATAGGATGTTGTACAAACTAAAGTAGGAAGGTTTCTTTTTCATTTCTCCTTTTGCAGGTCTGCTGGCAGAAATTTCGTATGAAATAAGCAGTACCTATGTACTCATGTATTATAATGTTATTTTCCTGTGTTGTCTACTGTGTGTACATAAATAGTAAAATAAATAAATAAGGTTCTTTCAAACTTGCCCTACTCCTTAGGCTCAACTACGTCGGTTCAACAGTCGTTATTATGAATTTCATTTCACGCTGACCGGCCGTAGCCATGTTTTGACATCACTCTGTGCGAACCGCGCCGCCTAGGAACAAGTTATGAGAAAGCCTTTCGCCTCGTGTTTAATCGAATGTCAAAGGAAAATGAGTTTCTTTGATACAACTTTGATATTAGAATGGATTGGTTTTCGTTTGAATTAGTTTTTTTTTTGTTTTCATTTGAGATTACTTTGATGGGGATTGTTTTTTGAGGTTGTGTTTTAGATTTATTATGATCAAAAAGTTTTTTTAATATGGTATTTTTTAAATGGTGGTGAGGGCTATACTACACTCTCTTCGTCTTTGTGACGGTTGTGATAGCGCAAAACTTGTAGCTGAGTTCTGGTCGTTTCATTTAAGATGGACACCGACACGCTAAGAGGAAGAAGAGATCTCCATACATTTTATACTGTTTTATGAGCATGAACCAAATAAGAATAGCTTATCCCATCGTAAAAAAAACCATTCAGCAAGATGTAAGAAGGACTGTCTTTTCTGTGGCATATATTGAAGTATTATTTATTTATAAATGCAAAATCAAAATCTACTGCAGCGGCATAGCAAGACCTGCTACATCTACATACCTAGTACAAAAAAGTACTACAGAGCCATCTGTGTCACATATGAAGAACTAACAACAAAATTCTGAATCGCGCTTTTAAAGTTATCCACGAGTTAACACCAAATAGAAAAACCCGACAGCAACTGTCGGTTAGTAGCCCATCAGACACAACAAACCCCTGGTCGGAGGATCCTCCCTTTTCTACGGGGGATAAAGAACTTTAAACCCTGTTGTTCACATCCCTATACTACATTTTCATAAACACAGAAAGAACCTGTAACCTTTGGACCAGGAATTCGGACCATGGTACATTACAACTGGCCTCTCGTTCTAGCTAGATCACTGGCGAACTGTTACCACCAAAGTACGGTCACCTGGTATCATGGGTCTTCCTTAAAACTATACCAATGGGGGAGTTTAATGTGCGTAACTACATATTACCAACTTTTAAAATTAACAGTCCCAAAGCGCAAAGCGTCCTATACTTTACTAGCTATAAGCGCAAAACTCCATACAATCCATTACTTAGGGTTGCCACAAAACAATTATTTACACGGTAACGACTTACAATTTTAAATTAAAACTGACTCGTTCGCAATAAGCGCGCCGCTTTCCATTCTAAGTTTAGTTTACAGGGTTAGGGTGATGTCATATTTGGAACCAGTTTCTTTTCTATCTTTTTATTTCGTGTGCTACTCAGAATTAGTAGAAAGAATTTCACCCGCATCTATAAACAAGTCAAAGTGATTACTTGAGTAAAAATAATAACTTAAAATACGATTTTTATTCTGTGGTTTAGTAATTGCTTGTCAATGCTCGTCACATAGTCTTTAGTATCGTCACTAGTGAAAGCTCTTTTGTTGCATTTAGAGTCTCAAGTGAATAAGTAAGAAGGAATTTAGAAATTGCTATTCAAAAATGAAACAGGTATATAGTAACAGTAAACGTATGCAGGCTATGGGCAATGTTATTCATGAATCTATGTCACATCCTCAGTCTACAACAGCCCACTACTGGACATAGGCCTCTTCAATCGCACACCACTCGTTTAACTCGATTCTCGGCAATCTTCATCCAGTTGTCCTGCGAAGATCGTCGCTCCACCGAGCCTGAGGGCGTCCCACTTAAGAACACGACTCGTCTCGTGAACACGAATGTTATGTGTATGTGTGACCAAAATCGGAACCTAAAAAGTTTGTGTTTAACAAAAATATAATACAAAAAAAAAAAAAAAAAAAAAAAAAAAATATAAAGCGGTAGTCCTGGATAGGCTCGTATTGTTAGGAGGTTCCTCTCTCTGGAGCCCTGACCGCCGGTAGCTTGGACCCTGTTCCCGATACCGGTGGGCTACAATTTTTTATATTTTTAAATGTTTTTTATACTGTTTTTTCTAAGGAATATTTGAAAATGTAATTGTATTTGTATAGAAATAAATAAAGGAAATAATAAAAAAATGTTATACAAAAAAAATATATATATAAGTATATAAAACAAAAATTCTTTGAAATAAAACCTCTACTTCAGAATCAAACACAGATAGATCACCAAACTAACAAATGGTGACACTCTAGAAAATTACTAATTGCAAGTCTACTGTACAGTGTGTCGTCGCCCTTATGTACGTAATTGATCGCCGGCTGTGCGCGTTTACGACAAAGTCTTAAATTAACATAATAATTTGGTAACACTCTGTATTATGGGGGGGTTGTATACGAAAATGTTAGCTCTGAATCCAGGTGGAAAAGTATGTATAATGATGTAATAAGGCGAAAGAATTTCAGGACGTCAATGTCATTTATCTTGGATATAATAACTGAAATCGGTGGAGGAAAATATCGTGGGAAAACCTGGAATGTGCAATCACTAATCCGCTTTGAGCTAGCGTATTTATCTATGCTCATGCTTTATCTGTTTGAGAAGAGTACTGTATAGTACAGGTTGGTATTATTTATGGCTACAACGTCTACAAAACACTGATCATCATCTGCCGACCCCAACATAGTTGGGAAAAGCCCAACTATGTTGGGGTCGGTTTCCAGTCTAACCGGATGCAGCTGAATACAAGTATTTTACATGGAGCTGCCTATCTGAGCGCCACAACCCCGGTTGGTACTGGGTAATACGATACCCCTTGGTAAAACTGGTTGTCAGACTTTCAGGCCACTTATTCTTCTTCGTGTCGCTGGCACGACAATCTTTATGTTTTGTTAGCCCAGAACTTCGCCATTTCCTCTGCGTCGTCGGTGGCAGCACAGAGGTCACTTGGGCTACATGTCTTTGGGCTAAGAGGGCAGGATAGGAGATGGAGCATAGTTTGTGACACAGCTCCACAACCACACCCAACTGCTGTTTCATTGCGGTAGCCCCACTTGACGAGGTTGGAGTTACGTCTTCCGAAGACGGTTCAAGGTGGACACTTCCAGGTTGACCACGGAAGGTTAGACCCTGCCGAAAGATGTTCACTTGGTGGTAAGTAGTGAGTGGGAGGGGGACAGCTATTTTCCCACAGCTTACATCGGGCGTCGCCCGGGTACCCTGATAGAGACTGCGGTTTTTAAAAAACTGTGCCTGCTTTTATGCCACTGCTTTGGCAGTTGGGCGCCTTATAATGGGTGTCTGCTGTCCGACTCCTGTTTGTGTCAGGCCACTGACAATCTGTAACGACTGTCAAAGATCTACAAATGACAGCCGGGACCAAACGGCTTAACGTATTTTCCGAGGCACGGAGGGAACTAGTAGATAGTAATGGGTGGTCACCCATCCACAGACCAACCTAAGCAAGCGCGGCTTAACCTAAAGACTGATCCGAGCGGCTGTTATTATTTAGCCACGAGCTCCAAAAACAAATCACCAATCTGTCTGTAAAATATGATGGTGTAATTGAAGGACAAGGCAAGTGGTAATTTCATTTTCCTCGTGTGTCTACCATGTAAATGAAGCTCCCTCTTGAAAATAAGTTAACACATTGCTCATCTGTATTTCCCGTTTGACCGCATCAAAAATAACTTTTTCGCATCCAGATTCCGCACACGAATAATAGCCAATTTAGATATTTCCAATCCTTATTTATGATTCTACCTTTTGCAGGATTAAAAGGGTACCGAATTAAGTTTCAAACCGACCATGTACTTAGGTAAAGAGTTTTAGGTGTCACGATACGACTACGTAAGGTATCCAACGTAAACAGAAGTTCTGTATCTAAACTTATAACAAAATGTGTCATGTCTTTTTCTGACCATGTTGGGATCGGCTTCTAGTCGAACTGGATGTTGCTGAATACCCATGTATATGATTTTACACGGAGTACCTACATATCTGACTTCTACAGCCATGTTTCCATATCCGCTGTCCTATTGAATTCAAAAGACAGTCCTTTGTCTTTAGAAATTACTCATGTATGATATTGCGGCGGTATCTGTTACTATGCATACCTTGTTTCACGCAAAATCTTGCAACGCACAAGTAGTACCCTCATGATTAACATAAATATGTATACGGAAAACAAATAACAACTGTCGGGCAGTAGCCCACCAGACATAACAAACCTTTGGTTTCAGGATCCTCGTTTTTCTACGGAGAGGTAGGAGCTTAACACTCGGTTCCTCATACCTAAATAGCATACGAAGTGCTTCTATATTAGTCCTATACTTGTTATCCTGTATAATTTGGTTCGATTGACACCGACCTATGTGTTCATATTGCAACCTTTTGAATGTTTGGTGCAATTTTCTTGTACAGGGTATTCAGTACATTATTCTGAACCGCCACATTAAATTTTTTCATCGGTTTAAAAAAAAAACAGCTTTACCTACAAAAGTGCAAATACCTACACGGTCTAAATGTATGGAGCTGCTGTTTTTTTTTAAATTACCAACGGTTGAGAGAGATAGGTCATTGGTTCGAGTTGAACTAATAACGAACGATGCCCTGAATGACAAAATGTCGTAGAAAATAAACGTCTTTCACATTACGCATAGTAAACGCACGTGTTACGAATGTTAAGTTACTTTACTACTGCGTCGGAATTTATTGCCGTTTACGTTTTACAGTTTATTCAAATTGATTGTTTTTATTTCAGTGAATCTGCTGAATTATGAGTGAAAAAAATCTTAATAGGTACAAACCAACATTTATTTACGATTATTAGGGTGAAATATAACACATCATTTTACACCTAGATTAAATAAAGTACAGTTTTATGTTATAAATAAAATAAAGTCTATCATCTATCTATCTAATCGTAGATCTGCCTAGCCTTCTCCCAACTATATTGGGGTCGGCTTCCAGTCTAACCGGATGCAGCTGAATACCAGTATTTTACATGAAGCGATTGCCTGTCTCACCTCCACAACCCAGTTAGTACTGGGTAATACGATACCCCTTGGACTAAGACTGGACTGTAACTAAACAAAAATAAACTAAAATAATGCTTACGTATCTGGCTTATGTCCAGCAACGTCTTACGGCAGAAGTGTTGATGATGATAAAACTGCCTGCCAACCAAATCCAAAATTGGAAGACTCTTCTCCACTATCATAATATATTCAGTTTATGTTGCTGCCGGCTGTCAATAAAATATTTCTTATACTGCTACAATGTATCAACAACCAATCCAAGACTTCAAAACCCAAACACCTACGTTTTACAACCTCCACTAATATTGCCGTCTCTTTCCCTCACGCTTCCATAAATTCCCGTGTAATGTAGTGTCAGGCCTAGATAACGAGATTTACACGTAACGTGTGAGCTGACGGGCGACATTATGGTGGACGACGGCGCGTTATTTACGTGTAGTGTGAATCGTCCTTACCGTTTGCCCACGAGATATACGATCAAGCGATACGCGTGTGCTATCTTCTGTTTCTTCGTGTCTACAGGGTTGAAGGGACACTGACGCACAAACGGTTACCACGTATTCGGTACCTAAATCATTCTGACCCTCCCCCTCTAAATGGAAATTTTTCATCGGTAATTTAAAAAAAAAGACAGTTGTTCCATACATTTTGACCGTGTAGGTTTTACTTTTGTAGGAAACAGCATATTTTGTTTATGCGTCATTTGTCCCCTCCATCTTTTATATTCTACAACGTATTCTTTATTTTATTAGCCCAAACCTTTGCAACTAAATTCGCGATGATTTGTTGTGATTGTGACTGTGGACAAAACCAGTGGAAGAAATTTCTTAGGGCTTAGAGCATGCCGCGACTTACCATGACGGGACTTGCAATGGTACTTACGCGAAGGAAAATAGTAATACACACGCGTAACGGTTGACCCAAGTCGCGTCGAAAGTCATGTCGCAGGTAGCATCGCCTGAGGTCGTGAACAGGGCGTTAGACTGCCGGGCGACTTTATCGCCGAGGATCGTTATTTACGTATAGTGTGAAACGTCCTTACATTGACAGGTGTGATTTGTGTACTGTATTTGTTATGCGGCTTGGGTGGTTTTATTGTAGTCAACAGGAAAACAAGAGTTAATTTTTTTTTCTTTCGAAGTACGAGTATGTTGACTCATCCACATATGATTATTTTTAGAGTAAACCTGCGAGGTCTATCTATACTATTTTAATCTTCAAATGAGGCTCTATTCATCTATCCTTATCGTCAAAACATATAGTTGGTTAGTATTTATATTTTCATCACCTGCGTGACCCTTCAACAATCTGCCAACCTTCTCTTTAGATACCGTGGCCCTGGAATACAAAGGGCAATGAAGGAACATGGATGGGTTTTAGTCAGTAAGAGTCTGGCACTCCCTCCCACTCCACCCAGAGAGGAAGAAGTCATTTAATGATTTCCCATACGTAAAAAAAAAAAAAACCTTCTCATTAAAATTGCGCTAATATGCGTAGACCCATTCTTTCATATAACTTAAACATTTAGGAGCTATTTTAATTATAACAAGTTCCTATTTCAGACACACTCCTTTAGTCTCTACAGCTTCGACAATAGTCTTCTGCAATTTGTCAAGAATTACAGATGTATTGATTTTCGGCTGATTCCTATGAAAGACCGTTCCCCAGCCACATTGTCTTAGCATTCCTTTGATGCCTATCGTTTAATATTCTGCCGTGGATCGCCAAATCAAGGGAGACGTGCTAAACAAGGTTAGACCTACAAAAAGCTATTGCTAACGTCAAAATCTTTGTAGACGAAATTGATCGTCGCCGTTTGTTTTTTAGTTCAATGTTTATACTAGCCCAGTATAAATCGACGACAAAAAGGCTAAAATCGAAAAGCATGATGTAGTTCTGCATTTTTGATATGGTGTATAGATCAGTTAGGGCAATATGCTTCCAAATTTGCAACTTTGATAAACTTGTGGTCGCTGCGCACCACGCGATAAACTGCTAAATTTTGGGTCTTTTTTCACTTTTTGCTCTAAAACTCTCAAACTATGCATTTTCGACAAATAACATTCAGTATTTTTATCATTATACTATTTCAGTAACATGATGCAGTACTGCATTTGTTTTGCGATTTTAATGTTAATTTCCACGGGGCTATACCAATTAGTTTGACTTCAAAGTTACTATACCTATGGCCGGGATAGCATATTCTTGTTTGTAATACTGAAAATCATGATCATCATCATTCTTCTGCCCTTATCCCAATTTATTTGGGGTCGGCGCAGCATGTATTCTTCTTCCATACTTCTCTATTACTCGTCATCTCAGCAGTCACCTCCTTTCTAGCCATATCATCCTTCAAACATAGTTCATCCATCGTTTCTTTGGTCTGAAAGTAATGATTATACAATTATCAATTGAGAAGGCAAAACGATACTGAAGCTAAAATGTTGGCAGTTTATTGTTAACTAGCTAGTTCCCACGACCTTCGTCCGCGTAAAATTATTATAAAAATACAATTTTCCCCGTTTTTGCTATATTTGTCATTGATGCTCCGCCCCTCGTGGCCGTAGCGTAATGTTATGGGTGAATATCACAGCAGCAAATTTTACGTGTCCACGTTGAGAATCGAGGTGTAAAATGATAGGATGTTTCTTATTTTTTTTTATAGTGAACTACGTAACTTGGTCCAATTAGGGCCACATTTTTTGTTTTTATAAGTTTATATAAATAATCAGGAAAAAAAAAATCACCTTTAAATTCAAGTTTGGTGGCTTGTCCCAGTTCCATTTTTTGATATAATTGCATTCACCAAAGTAACAATTTGGGGTAAAATAGCAAATAAACGATTTCCTTAGTATATGCATAAGACACACTATCTAAAAACAATTAAACCATATTAGAAAATCTAATTTAAAAGCACAGGACACTCGATCAAAGTTTGTCCAAGCAAAAATCAAAATTTTGTTCGCACTTTTTCAATTTACTATAACACGAAGCTTCGGGCGTGTGTGATCAATAGTGTTTTATTATTTCGCAACTCTAAGTCTTTGGCCAGCACTTGCGCGTAACAGATATGTGATTAGTGCTTTGATTACCCCCCAAAAACGTAAGTACTCACCTTGAGTGGGACGGGGGACAAGAATTGTTCAATTTTTGGTAGATCGATTTGCTGTCGATTTTAAAGTGTTTTAATAGTAAGCTACACGTTATAGCTAGTGATTAGGGTTTCGTATAAATCAGTAACATCACTTTAATTGGAACTTAAAACCCCTATTTTTAAAGATTTTTTTTATGCCTGGTCCCAATTTTGGTGGCTCAATTTTGGTGGCTTTGGTGGCGTTTTCCCACCACCAAAATTGAAAACGAGCCACCAAATTTTAAGTATGTACTGTATATGTATGGTTTGTACCTATATAGCCAGTTTTTACGTTGCAGGACAGTTTGATTAGCAAACAAATAAATGTTATGTACTTGGCAGTAAGTAGGACCAATTATTATATAAGGGTGGTATACTGATGATCAAGTTTCTTATTAATATATTTTTATTTTGTTGCTTTTAAAAATGCCAAAACAGACCAGCAAAGAGAGGCTGGTTAAAAAGAGAATGGCCGAAAGAAGAAGAAAGGCAAAAATAAAGAGCTACCCCAAACAGGCTGAAACACTGCGAAAAAGAGTTATGAGGAAAAAAGAAAACGAGTGTTTTCTTGTTTTTAAGTTTTTTTTAGTAAAGATGAGAGAAGATTAATTATATTTGAAAACTAAAAATTCCTTTCTTAGATTTAAAGACTGATTGTAGAAACCATTGATCTAGTCTGGTGATTAGCATCCAAATATTGAGTTAAGGTTTTTTAGTTTAACTGAAATCTACAGAGCGTTGGTGAAATGGTAATGATCTGTTTGCTGTTTCACTGTGTCTCTCCTTGGATTTAATATTTTTTATTTTGTTTGGAACAACAAAAAATTACATAATAAAGCATTGAGTCCAAGAATAGCCCTTTCCGTAGCTCGCTGATCAACCTCGAATTTATTGACCAGCCATACCGAGAGTGTCCACGTTTCAGCCCTGTAAGTCATAACAGGCAGGACGTACTGGTTGAAGACCGTAGTCTTTAGGCTCTGTGCAATACGCGACGAGAAGACCGTACGAAGTTTCCTAAAAGTTGCCCAGCCCAGCTGAATTCTTCTGTCAGTCTCCCTCTTAAAGTTGTTCTTACCAAACTGCAAAGTTTGTCCTAGATAAACATATTCTCGAACAACCTCGAGAGGACCGCCATTGACAACAATAGGTCCTGGTTCCGGGTGACGTGATCTTTGAAAATCACCTGGGTTTTGTCCAAGTTCACCCTGAGATCAATGCGTATTGATGAATCAACTAGGCCATCCAGCATCTACTGCATGACGATTTCATCTGCAATGGAAATCTCAAGTGTGACATGTACTCGCCGTTGATGTTAATGCCAGGTGCGTTGGTGAGGGGCTGCGGGACTGTTCGAAAGAGATACCGCGGCCCTGGAACACAAAGGGCTAAGAAGGAAAACGGACACAAGTCTGACACTCCCTTTCAATCCACCCAGAGCGGGGGAAATCATCAAATGACCCCCCCCCGGCCATTTGATGATTTCCCATCCAAAAAAAAAAAGGTGCGTTGGTGAACCATTTCGGCTAAATTACGTCCCCTTGGCTCACCCCCGACGCAATAGGATATGCTCTGTTTGCTGGTTCTGAGTTTGGATGGTGATTGTGATATTTTCATAAAGAGTTCTCAGCACTTGGATGTATCGCTGCAGAGACTCCAGAACTGACTGACTGGAAATCGTCGAGTCTTCGCGCTAGACGATTCGTGATGACTTTTGAAAACAGCTAATACACGGGGCTAAGGAGCAAAATGGGTCAGTAATTCTTGAATAGGATCTTGTACCTCTTTTTAAACCAAAGAACGACCACGCTCCTTCACCACGCTTCTTGAGTTCTCCCAGAGAACAGGACTGAGTTGAAAAGCTCCCGTAGCTCTCTTAATACAGGACTTCCTCCCGCTTTCAGGAGCTCAGTTGTTACCCCATCCTCACCAGGCGCTTTTCCATTTTTAAGCTGTCTAAGTGACGCCCCGATTTTGTTTTGGCTGAATTCTGGTAGGTCTTCTGTGAAATGGCGGGTTAAGGTGGCTCTGGAATCCTTATTTTCGGGATCAGGTCGAGATGCATGCGATGCGTACAACTTGCCGTAGAAGTTTTCTACTTCCGACAGAATCTCCGGCTTCGAAACGACCTTATCTCCACTAGATTTGGACTTTATTACCACTTGGTCTTTATTATTAATTTTGTTTACAATAAAAATATTAATGTTTTTTTGTTTTCGTTTTTTTTTGTGTCATAAACTCATAATGATAGATCAGATAAATAATAATAAATATTTTTTAACAACCGATGAAGTTATTGATGAGAATGAGAATTTGTGAGATTAGTTACATTGAGCTTTTTTAGTGAGATTGAGATTTGTGACGGAGAAATTAAATTTTGGTGCCACTGATTTTCAATTTTGGTGGGCACTGTCGATTTTGGTGGGCGACTTTCAATTTTGGTGGCCACACTAGACTTTGAACTAAAATATCTCAAAAAGTTATCGAGATTTTCTCAGCCCTCTTGAAGATCCTTCCAGCTTGGAGTTTCTATTCTTATACCAGCCCCTTATTTTTCACGAATAATGAAGAAAAAATTTCGCCACCAAAATTGAATAAAAATGCACGTTGTTGATATTCACCCTTATATAGCCTATAGCCTTCCTCGATAAATGGGCTATCCAACACTAAAATAATTTTTCAATTCGAACCAGTAGTTCCTGAGATTAGCGCGTACAACCAAACAAACTTTTCAGCTTTATAATATTAAGTATAGATTAGGAACATTCTAACAGCTAAGTAATAGCTTAGCCAAGGATCCCGCTGTCTTTATCAATGTATAAATCATGCTCATCTCTTCTTGTTTGATTTTCTACAACAGATACGAACTATTGTTTTTCTATACGATCTTATCCTCCATATTTCTATGATCGAAGTTATTCACGCTGCTGATAGATCCTTTGTTTCGACAAGAATTGTGATTTTTGTGAAGCAAAAAAAAAGGCTATCGTTACATTGTCTCGGGGACATCATTACCGGCGATATTTCTTATGTTTTGTATTGGCGGTACCTTTGTCATTGTATTGAGTAGGTAGTATCTACCTTATAGTAATGTATATAAAATATAATTCTAGAGAGATTCTGTAACGAATTATTCAACTGGCTCCGTAGTAACTTGAAATATGAGTATGAAAATCAAGTTTTTATTTGATTGTGTTTGGATATCGATACCCATCATGCCTGAAGTATTGCTGACTAATTTAATACAACCCAGTATCTATACAAATAAATAAAATGTAAGTGTTTGTTTGTAATTTTGTAAATAACAGGTTTTTACTGAATGCATATGAAAGTATGGGTCGTGGGGCTTTTGGGACCGGGACCGCGGTCCCGGATTACACTTATACATGCAATGATTATTTTTGAGTAGTATTTTGGGACCACAAATAAAATAATATATACGGCACGTGTATCAAAAAAACATTTGTTTTTTTTTGTCTTTCTTTTTATCTGTTTGTTCCAGCTAATCTCCGAAACCGCTGGACCGATTTTGACTCGAATTTTACTGGCAGATAGCTGATGTTATAAGGAATAACTTAAGCTAACTTAGGCTTTTATTTTAGAAACATGATTACGGTTCCGTACAAAAAACAAAAACCCTTGAAATTGTTAACAAAATCCATTTCAAATAGGGAGATAATATTTTTTAATTTTACGCGGACGAAGGTCGCGGGCAACAGCTTATAATGTTCCCACTGCTGGGACACAGGCCTCCTCTCTATGAGAGGGAATGGGCTACAATCCACCACGCGGGCCCAGTGCGGGTTGGTAGATGTCACATGTCTTCGAATTTTTGGTTCTAGGACATGCCGGTTTTCTCACGATGTTTTCCTTCACCGTTTTGAAAGTAGTGGTGGTGAAATAAATTATTCATATACATATTCATTTATTTTGCATTCCAAATTGATAAAAAAGATGTTACAAAGGGTTTAAAGCTAGTTACATAAATATGGACCCTGTAAGGGCACAGCAAAGTAGGAGAGAGGAAGAGGGCTTTACTTAAAACGAAATTACAGGCGCATTGGGTTCGAACACACGACTTACTGCTCGTAACTCGGGGCCACCACCACTGGGCAACAGCTAGTTTTCAATAAACTGTTCGTAACATAGATAAGGGTCATAAAAGCCCAAATGATATTATAACTCCAAGAGGACTATACACACAACTTGCCAATATTTTCATTCAATTTTCCTTCCCAAAAAATTCCACAACCTATTATCGAAACTCAATATTGAATCTAACAAAATTCTATTGATTTAATATGAAAATGATAACATTCTTACACAGAGAAGAGGTTTGGAAGCAAAATATTATGTTTGGCAAGTTTGTGTGAGTTCAGTTACTGCTCTGCATTATCAACCATCTTTTAATAAATTATATAAATAAAATTTTGCCCGACTTACGACTTGTAGTTTTTGCGGATGACACTAATGCTATTATTGCAGCAAATAACATTAAAGACCTTACGGAAAAAGTTAATATGGCACTTAGCCATTTTCACTCATGGTTTTCGGTTAATAAGTTAAAAATCAATAGTACAAAGACTAATATAATACTTTTCAAAACGACTGCTCGCAATAAAGAAACCATGGAAATTGTACTTAATGAGGATAAAATAGAACTAGTAAGTGAAGCTAAATTCTTAGGATTGCATGTAGATGAATTTTTTAATTGGAAAAAAGAATTAGCTGCCATAGATGCATATATATCGTCTGCGTGTTATGCGTTACGAACCCTTCGGGATGAAATAGGCGTTAAAGAATTAAAAATCGTTTATTACGCGTTAATAGAGTCAAAACTAAGATATAGTGTGCTTTTTTGGGGTAATAGCTATAATTATAACTGTCACAGAGCGTTTGTCCTTCAGAAAAGAGCTGTACGTACGATAGTCCGGATATCACAGAGAGAAAGTTGTCGCCCTCATTTTACTCAACTAAATATCCTCACAGTACCCAGTCTCTATGTTTTAGTACTCCTGACTAACCTTAAGAAGTACCTACACGAACACGAAACACAGGAAGAAAGACTAGATAGAGAGCGATCACGTAGAATGGATCTCAGGAACAAAATAAGTCCCCATTTCAACATTGTGAAACACAGTCCGCAATATCAAGCAGTGCACATTTTCAATAAATTGCCACTTCACTTAAAAAGTTTGATATACACATCGACATTTAAAACAAAGCTTCGAGCGTTCCTGTTAGATAGGTGTCTCTACTCAGTCGAGCAATTGTAGGCATATAAGTGAGAGGGTCTTTTCTCGTTGTGGTGAATTGTGATTTTTTCTGTAACTTAAAATTTGTTGTTTCCTTTGTTAGTATTTTTTGTTGTATATTGCAATTACTTTTTATTTTTCATGAATGGGACATTGAACTTATTAAGTAATAATTTTATAGCATTATTTAATTTTGGTTGTTTTCTTTTTTATTGTAGATTTGTAGGACATTGTTTTTATTATTTTTTATTTTATTTCTTATTATTTGACTTTCCTTACCTATGAATGTGACATTGAACTGTTTAACTTTTAAGTATATTATTTTTTGCTTTTATTGACTTTTTAATTGTAGTAAGTAATATTAATAATAATTGTAACCTGTATTATGTTCAGACACAATGAAAATTGTTTGTGAATAAATAAATGAAATAAAAAAATGAAATCTTTTGTTCTAGGGTTGGCTAACCGCATTTCTGAAATATGGTGTAACAAAGTGCGATGGTCTTGTGGACGTAAAAGAGCCTACACATCAAAGTCGTACATACTGTACGCGTATGAAACTTGCCGGCATGCCGCCGGCGGCTTTGGTGTGTAGGCTCCATAAGCGCGACTGCTGAGCCTTGGATTCGATTCCCAGGTCGGGTAAAATGTTTATTGGTTTTTCCGTAAGAAGTGTCTCAGTAGCAGCTTAGAGTTAGAGGGTTATAGAAGCCGACCTCACGTGTTTTACCTCCTCCGTACCTCGGAAAGGACGTTGGTTCTGCGCCCGTTCTCTCTACCTGGTTGTGTCGGATTGCTGTGTGAGTTAGGGAAGATAGAGTTCTTGTCTTTGCTGAGATTCGCCGCCTTCAATGAAAATGGTCAGGGACTATTGGGAAAGTCATAACAGAGCGAAGAGGTTGAAAGCAAATATTATGTTTTCGGCTGCCGCCCACAGATTGCTCAACACAGGTTTATTTTAAGGATTGATCGGCTACTTTGATTCATGGCTGGCTTCGGCAAGTTTCTGAACGTAGAACAGTTTATTTACTTGAAAAGTCTAGTAGACTAATCTAATTGAGATAAGGGTCTAGGCGAAGTAAGGTAACGCTCTTACAGTTGTTATTGTTCAATGGTATTCTAGGACTAAAAAGCTTGTCAAAATCTTTATTAACTTACTGTCAAAATCTTCCTTTTTATTACAAAAAACTTAACCTATTTAAACGGTTATTGATATTAAGTAGGGCCTTTTTTTACGGATGGGAAATCATCAAATGACCCCTCCCGCTCTGGGCGGAGCGGAAGGGAGGGTCAGACTTGTACTGACTAAAATCCACCCATGTTCCTTCTTAGTCCTTTGTGCTCCTGGGCCGCGATATCTCTTTCCAACAGTCCCGCAGCCCTGACAGGCATTAAATAGGTATCCTATCTACCAAGTATAATTTTACAAAACATATAGCACAATCACAAAATAACTAGTCAACCCTAAAACATAGTATCTCTAGGGCTGACGCTTAACGATATCATAAAATAATTTATTGCTCTCTCCGATCGACGATCGAGTTCGCATTGAATGCGCGATAACAGAATAGGTACGTCCAAAGTGAGATTTAACAATAGATTAAATTTTAGCGATAAATCGAATGGCTGGTAATCATTTTAAATCGATTTCATAGCTCCTGTAATGTTGAAATGATACTAAAGTAGCACATTATGGAAATGAGGTAGATAAATTATATATTAAACAAGGAGTGACCGGATTTTATGTCTTCTAAGAAAACGATCTTCGGTTTTTATTTCGTTGGCATAATAGTACCTTCTTCAAATTTTGTTGGCGCTAAAGTTCGCCATCGACGGCGTCGAGGGTTTTGATGAAAACGGTGAAGGAAAACATCGTTAGGAAACCAGTATGTCCTACGTATCTAAAATGTAAAGACAGTTTTACAAAACATCACGCCTGTAATCCCCGAGGGGTTAGGCAGAAGTGTACCTAATAGTACACCCACATTTCACCAGTTATGTTAAAGTCCCATGTAATAGGGGGTGAACCTATTGTCATCAGGCACAGATCCAGACTCCGTGGCAGCAGGTAGTGAGAAATTCCTGATGGAAGAACCAATGAACACTTTGTCAGAACCTTGGACCTCGTGCTCAGCACTTTTTTGTCATCCCGCAATGGGCCCGCATGGTTAATTGCGAATCCTTTTCACAGAAAAGAGGCCAATGTCGCTGAGACACTATGGGAAAGTTATGGGTAGATGATTATGCTTCGATTATGAACATTAACAAAACTAGGATAACGGATGCAGAAAGCATCAAGCATTATGCTGAAGTCTAATGAGTCATGAAGTCTGCCATACTGAATATAGTATATTAATAAACAAAGGATTATCGCTAATCGCGAATATTATAAGGTATCAGTAATGTGTAGCTACAGATATTATCAATTAATCTATTATGTATCGGCGACTATAATACTAATTGATTATCTCTACACCGAACGCTATACCCATTCTTGTTAAAGATCGCCCGAGAGCGCCATCACAGAATGTTGCATAGATACAACGTAAATTGAAGAAAAACAAAGTACGAATAATGGATGTACCCGTATATAGCCACAACAACATCGCGCCTGTCTACCCGTAAGGGTTTTGGCAGCGGTCTGCCTACCTATAGTAAATATCTATTTTGGCCTAGTTATATTTTAAGCCTCACCGATGAGCTCATGGCTAAATACTAACAGCCGCACGGGTCGATCTTCGGGTTAAGCCATGCTTGTCGTTGGTCTGTGGATGTGTAACCATCCATTACATACCGAGTTCCCTCATGCCTCATGGAAAACCCCAATAGAACTTTGTCCGACCTAGGAATTGAACCCAGGGCCTTGTGCTCAGCAGTCGCGCTTGCGACCACTCGACCAACGAGGCAGCCTAATGAATAGCTAAAAAATTGCGTGTTGGACTATTAACACATCTACATAGATGCAGCATGGTGCCAGTGACGCCGGAGGCCCTAGCACGACCGCACGGTGTAAACGTAACGTGGTAAATAAGTCGAATATAAACTTAAAAATACTCTTTCTCATAAGAATATTTCCATAATTAAGAATATATTCATATCTATGAATATGAATATATTCTTAAAATATATTGGTTGTGCTCGTTACAAACAATTAACTAAGATGCTGTATAGTAATAGTACTTTCTATTAAAAAAATCGACGTATTTACGTTACATTTACACCGCGCGCTCCTGAAATGAGTGGGACAAGTTGACTTAAGAGCCCTAGGGATTCAGGGTCTTAGACTCATCCCACGTAAAAAACTTTACTATTTATCGTTCATTCAATATTCTAACAGTCACGTCATAAACATAATCCATACAATTCGCCTCCCACAGTTTTGTGTGGGTGTCACACGAGATACCGAGGTTCATGACTCCTGAGGTCGGAGCTATTTATATCTCCTTACTTATAAAAGGTGTAAATAGACCTTTAACGAAGCCGAAAGGCACTTGTTCTCTCCGCTATTGCGATATTTTTTTTGTTCTAGACCATACCTGAGAACCTTTTAGTTACGGAGCTATAGGGGGTTAAAGTTCCAAAATTTTCACAAGTTTTTTTTAAAATACAAATTTTTAACGATATAACTTTACTATAAATACCTCCATTACCCGTTTAATATTCAATGCATCCATAAGCACAATGTTTTGAATGCGTTACATTGAGTTTTACCGTAAAAGGTTTTTTTTCACCCCAAAAACAAAAGTCTTGTGTAGGGTTACTTAGTTTGATGTATAGATTGCTTGGTTAACGGCTTCGTGAAGGGTCTGTTTACACTCTGTATATATTATGTAACACGTGAATGCGTTGTTAAGATAACGCCTGGATTCCATTATTCCTGTAACAATTCCAGCGGTCGAATCCAGGAATGCCACTGGGATAATGTGAACCAACACTGGATTGTTCTGGAATGAACCCATTTCAGTGAGTGATCCAGTCTAGGGACTGGATTGGCGGTCTTCTTTCAAAGTGCGGTCTATTTTCAAAAGTTTGAATGCGTTTTTTTTAAGTATTCCACTATCTTAATAACTTCCCCCTTTTACTATAAGAGCATTAAGAATCTATGATGTTCCTCTATTTTTTTTGTCTTGTATTATTTTTGTTTTATATTGTGTGCACTTGTGGCATGTGCCAAATAAATGTATTTTCTTTCTTTCTATTTTGATGTTCAAACTGAAGCAAGGGCCCTCATCTTAATTGGCAAACAAATATTAGTTCTTCCTCTGTTTGTCTTTAGTACAGTTTGTTTATTTTCTATAAATACGAAACTCGTAAGTACACAGGTAGAGAACGGTCCTCGTTTCCCTCGAGACAGTTGTCTGAAGTTCTGTCTATTGGAAGATTGTGATTTCATTGGTAAGTTATACGGTGACTGGGCTTATGTTTGTTTAGTACTTACTCTCATTTTTACCCAAAAGTATATTTAGTTATATAACGAAACGAAATGAAATTAAAAGAGAAAGGAGTAAATGATGCCGAGGAGAGAATGGAAGAAGAATACGTGCTGCGCCGACCCCAAATGGAGCAGGAAAGAGTAGGAAGATGATGAACGAAACGACATTTATAGTTTTTTTTTTTTGCAACTTGCAATTTGTCTGTCTAGTAAGGTCACCCTAAGATTCAGAATTACAGAATTATCAAGAGGTCACACAAAAGTCACAACAGCTTACGGCTGCACTACACGTGTTCTTAGCCTTGTTTTGTGTGAAAATATAGGCGCGATCATCCATTGCGACCCATGGTCACAATTTTATAGTAGACAAGCTTATGCCCGCGGCTTCGTCCGCGTCGAGTTTGGTAATTATCTCACGGGATCGTACTACCGGGATAAAAAGCCTATCTTATATGTAAATCCAGGTTATAAAGTATCTGTGTGCGAAATTTTATTGAAATCTGTTCAGCTGTTTTTGCGTGAAAGAGTAACAAATATCCATCCGTGCATCCTCACAAACGTTTATAATAGTAGTAAGATCATTGTGCATGTTTCCCACTTAGGCTTAGATCTATAAACGTTACTTAACTGGTACTTTGTCTGAGGCACCGTCTGTATCTTGCATTTGGTAGTTTGAAGTTTCTGCAAAACTGTTAAGAATAACGTACCCGTATTCAATGCATCCATCAGCACAATGTTTTGAGTGTGTTATATTGAGTCCTACCGGAAAACTTGATTTTTCACCCCCAAAAAAAAGTCGTTTCCCAGCAATAATTTTTGCGTAAAGTTACTTAGTGTTGTGTTGCTAGGTTGACGACTTCGTGAATGGTCCGTTTACACCCTGTATAAGACAATAGTTGGCTTAGATTAACAACATTAACTAATGTACCCACACTATACCTGCACATAATGTAGGTACTGGGTACATAATAAATAGCTAGCATGCTCGTTAATATTTCAAGTTTAGCTCAATTAGTGGAGCGATTAGACGGCGGTGGACTAAAGACGCTGTAATGGATGCATGCGAGATAATCCCGGATGAATGGCTTGATTGTACATGAGGTTTTTGGTTGGAGTAGCTTAGAGTTTGGAAGGTTGGTGGTAAGCAAGCAAAGAAGCTACTTAGGTATAATTGCATTGTGTCAATGGGTCATGAGTGTGATAGCATACCCTTATGTATTAAATATGACAATATCTGACTGTTTAATAACTATTGACCAAATTAATAACGATATAATGTAGCAACATCGGCTGTCAAATGTGAAATAACATTGACGGATGGCGACGTTGCATTATATCGGTATTAATTTGGTCAATAGTTATTAAACAGTCAGATATTGTCATATTTAATACATAAGGGTATGCTATCAAGTGCCTAAGTGCCCGTCTCTTTACGTGACCAGAAAGCTGGCCTATTTCTTGGCCAAAGAATCAGCATTGCCATCAAACGAGGCAAAGCTGCCAGCTACTGGGCACTTTCCCTGTTGACAGCGACGTGGACGTAATTTTTTGACGCCCTGTAATTTTTTCTTCTTTTCCGATACTTGTACATATTTTCATTATTTATGTAAGTTTGTAAATTGTAAAAGTACAGTGATATAGTAGTACAGAAAAAAAAGGGATTAAAAAAAATGGCATTATTAAATAAAACCCACTTTACGTCAAGCAAAGTGAGCAGAATTTTCTGTATTAGGTACGTACCGGGACGAAGGGGACGAGAGCTTCTGCAGATCCGGTCTCAGACTGGAAACCATAACGGTGGATAGTCATTGACCTTGTGCGCAGCCACGAGGTGAACCGAGGACCTGGAGAATGCCACAGGAAACCGCTGGATGGGAGAAGTAAGGACCGGGGTGTGTGGCGACGCTTGAGGGAGCCTATCCATCAGTCTTTCAACTGATAATAATGATGACGTAATAGGCCTATTTCACAGCGTTCGATTATTCGATAAGCATAATAATCTACTCGATAAATCCAAAAATAGAACAGATTTTGTTTGAAGTTACGTAAGTACTCTGTTGGTTATACCTGAAATGCTCAGTCTCAAAAGAGGGCGGGCGATTTCTCAACACGTAAAAAAGATCGTAAAATCACACACAAACCACAGCCCAAAGATTAGGTACCGTAACTAAAACTACTCCAATCTTCAAAACAGCGAACTACAGCGAAAAACAAAAGCCAATCTATCGAGCACTCCAAGAATTAGTGCTCTTCATTATTTCATTAGCCCCTAACACCCCCCCCCCCATCAGTCAGAAACTTCTCGAAGCTTGGAGGCATACAAAACAGGTTCCTTTACAAATACAATTATGTTCGAGTCTACGGAACCCTTTTATTTGGGATACTTTAGCTAATTCGCGAACATTTCTTTTTTTCTTTTCTCTTTTGTAGCCGGTGTCTGTTTTGATAGGCTATTGGGAGTTGATTAAATCATTATGTTTTGTGTTAGAGGGTTTTACGTTGGATACTGTAGGAATGTTGTTGCTACGTATTAGGAAGAATTTACGAAATGTTTTTTCCCTTTTTTTCACATGAATTTGAGAAAGTATGTTCCTTTATGTTCAGATATAGATAGTGGTATTCAGGTGCATCTGGTCAGACTGGATCCCCACATAGTTGGGAAAAGGCTGGGCAGATGATGATGATGATTAAGTATGTTTGTTGAAATATAACTAGTGCAACTAATGTACATAATTTTCGCATACTGCTGAATAAATTGTGTTCTATGGTCTTTCATAGGAAACCGCTACTTTTCACAGTTTGAGGTGTGCTCCATCCTTTCTCAATGTGATCAAGAACGATTGCCATTGATAGGCTTTTGATTCTCAAACACCGCAGGAACAAGATAAGTGATTAGTGACGATAACTTTCAATGCGTTTTGAATTACTACAATGTCTTTCGACAAAATTGATTGATACAACCTTTTCGGTAGCTTGTCAATCCATTACATAATTATTCGATTTTTGCACCATCGTTATCGCTGGTGCTGTAAGAATGCCACTTTTTCAAGGACCTCTGGATTTTTAGACTGATTTATAGGGTCTTCTTTATCGTGTGGTTAGTGCCTAACCTGGTGTCAGAGTTTTTATGCCGCCCATGTTCCTCTGACTTGGCTTGGCCGTTGAGAAACATCTCTCAGGCATGCTGGATTCCTCAGGATGTTTTCCTTCACCGAAGCGAGTGATAATTATACAATACGCACATGAATCCGAAAAATCAGAGGTGCGTGTCTTGGATTCGAACTTGAGAGCTATGACTATTTTGGGTTTAAATAAAAAAAATCAAAAAATCAAAAATCATTTATTGCGCAAATAAGGTACAGAAGGTTGGTAAAGAATATAAAATTGCTCTCTTATTCTGCCTTTAATTTCGGCGTGCAAATTTAAGATAAAATTAGAATTATTATAGATCAAAGACATGCAGTCATTAGCAGATAATCTCATTACAATTGTATTATTGAATTAAACAAATGTCAAAATAATAATAAAAAAGTTCTACACAAATATTAATAATAATGGTAGAGATTCACCACACAATGATATATCAAAACAATTTAAAATGACCGTGTAATTTCCCACACTTACAATTCATTATCTAAATATATTTTAGTACACTATATATTTTATTTTATTTACTTGATCATAATCATGCAATCATTAAGCAGATAATCTTATTAAAATTGTATTCTAGAATTAAATAAATGTCTAATTTACTAACGAAAAAAAAAAATACAAAAATAATAATAAGCATAAATGTCAATAATAATAATGTCAATAATGGGAGAGATTTGTGGCACACTAATAAACGACACAATAATGATTCAAAATGACTGTGCAATTCACAAAACTTACTATAATTTATAATCTATTCTAAAAACTCATGTACACTATAAATATATTTTATTTAAATTAATTATTGATCATAACCATGCAGTCATTAAACAGATAATCCCATCAAAATTGTATTACAGAAATAAATAAATGTCTAAGAAATAATGAAAAATAATAATAAGCTTATATGTCAATAATAATAATGTCAACAATGGGAGAGATTCACCACATACTACTAAACGACACAATAATTATTTAAAATGACTGTGCAATTAACAAAACTTACAATTTATAATCTAAAAACTCATGTACACTATAAAAGCATTTTTCAATTAAAAACCTCGTCAAATTATTTTTAAATCTAGAAAATGGTAGCGTTTTTATGGAATTTGGTATTTTGTTATACAATTTTATGCACATAATATAGCTGTTGTTATCTGTAAGTGTAAGATTCGTCCTCGGTTTAGATAACTTATTAGTATACATAGATCGTGGAGCATAGTAGTTTGTCGCTTGCTGGAAAAGTTTCTTATGTTTGAACACAAATATACAGCATTCTAATATATAAATACATGGCAGCGTTAGTATTTTATATTTTCTAAAGAATGGACGACATGACTCTACTTGCTTCAACCCAAATATAGCTCTTAGACACTTTTTTTGCATTACGAATGCTTGATCTATCTCCACACAACGCCCCCACAGGATAACGCCATACCTTAGAGTGGAGGTTATATAGCCATGGAAAGCCGTTATTGCAGCATTTCTAGATACCTCGCAGCTAATACGTCTCAAGGGGTATATAAAATTATTTATTTTAACACAGATGTCATTTATGTGATTTTTCCATGAGCAGAATTTATCTAAATTTATTCCAAGAAACCTAACCGAGTCAGTTTCTGCCAGGGCGACCCCTTTGTAAGATATATTTAATGTCAGCGGTTTTGATCGATAGGTATGAAATTGCATAAATTTAGTTTTATTAATATTTACTTTTAAATTATTAGCCTCTAGCCACTCTATAGTTCGCTGAAGAGCAATGTTTATTTCTTGTTCGTACGATTTTTTATCATGTCCTTTGATTATAATTGTAGTATCGTCGGCAAACAGTACACATTTATGATTTATAACTTCTGGGAAATCATTTATGTAGAGCAAAAACAATGGCGGCCCTAAAATACTGCCCTGTGGCACGCCATTTCTATTACACATAAACGAAGATTGAACTGATTCTAATGTTTTAGTTTGGTCATTATAATTCGTTACTTCTACTAATTGTACTCTGTCGGACAAATAAGATTCCAGCCAGTTATATGCTGTTCCTCTGACTCCATATCTGGAAACCTTTTCTAATAATCGTTCATGAGAGACGTGATCAAACGCTTTACTCATATCCATGAATAAGACTGTAACAGGTATTTTCTTATCAATACAGTCTGTTATTTCTTTTATTAATTGAAATGCTGCCAAAGATGTACTTCTATTTTTGCGGAACCCATTTTGTTCGTTCTTAATAATCTGGTGCTTTTCACTGAAGTTTGCTAATTTGTTATGAAATGCTTTTTCAAAAATTTTAGAAAATATAGGTATCAAAGTCACGGGTCTATAATTGTCCATTTGCGTGCTATCCCCTTTTTTAAAAATTGGTTTAACTACTGATCTCTTCAACAATTCGGGAAATATTCCTTGCTCTAGAGAGAGGTTAACAACATGTAGAAGTGGCTCTAGAATTATGTTGACTGACAGTTTTATGATGTCAGTGCGAATATTGTCATAACCACTCGCTACTACACACAAACCTTAATAATTTATTAACATTGTTTTCATTCAGGGTCTTATTTTTGTAGTTTTGCCCGACTAACACATTGGTGAATTTTAGCTGACATAATGTATGATGTAAATAGGTTTGAATGTCCATAGGGTTTGTGTCATTTGAACCTGCCAATATAATTATGAAATCAGATTTGTTAAAATCCTTACATGTATTTGCGCAGGTTTTTAGTACCTCGTCAGTGGTTGCATTCGGTTTTACGAATGATGTCACAGCAAATTTCTCCCCAAGGTAGAACTGCAGAATGCTTTGGACACCCTGTCCCGATTGATCGGCAAAGATCATAACTCTCTGTCTCTGTGTGTTACTTGACTGAGATTGGTGTTTTATTGTTTCTGGCCCTTCGTTAGATATCTGTATATTACCCATTTCCAACTTCTTATCCGTGGTCAAAGATGTCTGTTTCGTTCGTTCGTTCTCGTCGGCGTCGTGGTTAATTCGATTCATGCATGTGCTGGTATTTTGATCATCATTAATCGATAGCGGTTTTGTATGGAGTATCCCATCACTACCGCAGATCGATCCGGCTGTGTTAAACGAGTTGTGTCCCGGTTCTATTGCGGTTGCGAGTGTCGCGACACTGTCAGGTTGATGATTCGCAGGTGAAAAACTCTTAGTCGGCGTAGAGAAGCAGCTTGTTTTGAGACTACGTTTTTTCCGTGCAGAAATCGGCGAGAACTTTTTTGTTTCAAGTAAATTCACCTTTTTATAAGTTTCAATAGTTTTCTGATACTGGCCTATATCCATTTTTAAGCGGAAATTTTCGCTGTTTAAGTTATCGATCTCTAAATGAGCACTTTCCAATTCCATCGTTAGCCTTTTTATTTCATCTTTAAGGCTTGAATATTCGCTGTCATTTAGTTTACAAATGCTTTAGCAAGAATTGCAAACAGAAAGAGAGAAAAAAAGACCGGGCGGTGCGCCTCAAGTGGACTTGGGCAGGACACCTGGCTAGACGCGGAGATGGCCGATGGAGCAAGTGGTGGTTGACCGAGTGGTGGCCAAAATTTGGCCAAAGAAATCAGGGCCGTCCTAAAGCTCGTTGGGTTGACGATATCGTCAAAGTCGTGGGAACCACCTGGATACGGGACGCACAGAACCGGGAAGTGTGGCAGATAAAAGGGGAGGCCTATACCCTAAACCCAGCAGTGGGTGATTCCGAGCTGAGATGATGATGATGATTAGCAAGAATTGTAAAAGTACGCAGTTTGTCTTCCTTCTCAACCGAATTCCAGTCATATACAAAACTAAAAAGTGTAGTAATCCTCGCAAAAACTAGTGAATTGTCGATTAAGAAAGTCAAGACGTTCCTGGCTTTGAAATGGAAGTAATTAAAATAATAATCTGAAGCAAAAGGGAGGAATAAAATGTAGGAGAGCGGTTAGTGGATTTTTAATTATTCAACTTTATAATTGAAAATTTGATCTTTAAAAGCAGCTGTTGCAGGCTATCTTCTGTTGGTTTAATTACTGGGGAAGAGTTTTGGTACTCAATGTACTCTCGTCAGTCCTTGGGTGTAATGACTTATTAAACCACCACCTTTTTAAACCTTCCACCTGGGCACGCGTTGCCGTGGCCGACTTGGACATCCTTAAACAGATTTCGAACCCAAGTCGGCCGGACCAAAGACAATCTCTGCAGATTCATGGACGACTCAGACCTCAAGTGCGTATGCGGCGTCTCCCCACAGACAATGGCCCACCTTCCATCTTGCACCGCATGCCCTATCACCTGCGCACTTGAAGATCTGCTTACTGCATCAGTGAGTGGGGTTCGCGTGGCTGAGTTTTGGGCTAAACATAACATTTGGAATTTTTGCCATCGACACGCTAAGAAGATGACTTATTAATTCTGTTGATTCATTATAATTATGACCACATGGCGATCAATCAAGCTATACAAAACCAGTTTATGCGGATCTCTCATTGTACGGGAAAAGTATACAAAGCGAGGCCATGTTATATTGGTAATGTATAGCTTGATATGTTGCTGTGTGTACATAGTCATCTGCCTGCCTAGCCTTTTCCCAACTATGTTGGGGTCGGCTTCCTGTCTAACCGGATGCAGCTGAATACCAGTATTTTACATGGAGCGACTGCCTATGTGACCTCCACAGCCCTGTTAGTACTGGATAATACGATACTCCTTGGTAAGACTGGTTGTCAGACATAAGTCTTGAGTGTTTAATGATATTTATCGAGTTGATAAAAAGGTGGACTGAAAGGATAGGTCCATTCAAATCTCGGAGGTTCTTTCCTCAAAACACCATTTATTTTTTTCGCATGGTAAATCATCACATGGCCCCTCCCGCTCTGGGCAGAGGAAGGGAGTATCAGACTCCTACTGACTAAAACCCATGCATGTTCCTTCTTTGCCCTTTGTGTTCCAGGGCCGCGGTATCTCTTTCGAATAATCCCGCAGCCCCGGCAGGCATCGGCCCTTGCTGACATCTCTTTGAGGCGCGCGTGGAACACGAAACAAAACACCACTGAACCCCACATAATATCTAGATTTTAAAACCTTCCCTTTAGATCGTTTCGGTGATTCTTCTCAGAGTAGGCGAAAAGGAAACAAGGAAGTCATCTACAGTTTTAAAATATAATTAATTTTAGACGTGTAAAACTGCTTTTCTTAAACCTTTATTTAAATAAAGGGTTGTTTACGGCGTATCTTCTGTTGTATCCATTTTGATAAAAAATATACTAACCTATGTAGTTTTATTTGCAATTCGATATTTTTTGCCCAAAATTAATTAAGTAATTAGAACCCAAAATTCCTATAGCTTTCAGTATTTCTAGCGCTTTACCGGTGATACATCATAACGATCCACCAACTTCTTTATTTTCAAGAAGCAACATTAATAGCAAACTTCAAGAAAAGCAAGATGAAACCTTATAAAAACATGAAGTTTGACTTGTGGCTCGCATGGAAGTTAAGTTAACAAACTAGGATACAGCGAAGGTAAACATATCGGTGACCGCGTTTCAGCTTGTTTATTTTAAGAGATCAACAACCTTGCATGCTGGGTGGAAAGTAGGGGTGACAGTAGCTACAGGGATTTTTATTGCTTTTTTACTTTTACATGTATACTTATAAATTAAATAATTAATACTTATAAATTGGTGAGTAGATTAATTGATTGATTGGGTCAACTTAGGATCCATTAATGAAAACAATATTTATTTATTATATTTTGATTGAAAAGAGTGTCCATGGAGTTTCTTGCCCATTCTTCAACATAGAGATCTTCGCCTTGGAATGGGCAACTACAGTACTTTCACAAGTTATTATGCCTTGTGTCTGTAGCTTCGCTCTTTGTTTTCTTGTGACATTCAAAAGTGCCTGTAATGGTCTAATTGAAATAAATGCTTTGAGTTTGAGTTTGATAATATTTATCCGTGGTGCTAGGCAACTGGACTTATCCCAGTTGTAAACGTCCCTTTGTGCCTATTGTCCTTGTTATGTTCTGGGTCCTGCTGATATGGAGGGAAGTGAAAATTATAGTTTACCTACTCCTCCACTATTTTTGTCTGATTAATTTTGTTGCGGGATCAAAGACAAATTTTTCTCTGGGATTTAAATTGTTTCTCTAGGACTTCGTCGAGCTTCATTGTTTCGCCGCTTTTCTGGTGGTCGCCACTGTTGATTCTAGCTTTCAGGAGTTGCAGTGGTTTGGGAATAGTGTGGCGGGCTTGTCCCAATAAAAAAGGAAAAAGTAGATTGACACCTGAACAAAAGAATTAGAGGCAGCTACTGCTATACAGCGTGTATCGGAAAGGTTGTCATATTTAAGGGTGGTACAGACCATCAAACTGGACTTCTTTCTCCACGGGACCAAAATAATAATCGCGACTAAATAATCATCTACCTCGTACATTTGGTAGGCACTTTGATGATAGAATACTTTCTTGAAAAAGTCGTTTTTGAAGGATTCATTCTTATGCCTATTCCTATTCCTGAGCTATCAGAAAATTATCAGTTTAAAGTCCTGATCAGCATCAATTTTACACAAGCAGGAGTTTATGGCGGAGGGGTGGAAAAATTCCAAAAATCTTAAAAAAGTGAAGTATTCTTGTTATTGATGGTGTAAACCACGCTACGTAAATAGTTTAAAAGAACTAAGAGCACACACAGACAGATATGAAAAGTGACTTTGCTTTATTGTATAAAGATAAGTACATTGTGGTAAAACGCCCTAAGCTGACACGTAGGTCTCAAACTTAGCGTGAGAAACTTTGACATAATCTCTTGTCATGTCACAACCACCACAATTTAAGTTTACTCGCAGTTACACTTCAACCAACTTATCTGTGCAGATAGAAATAAAATAAATGTCCCAAGTTTGACATATCGATGTGCACTTAAAGGGGTCACACTCATCTGCCCAGCCTTTTCCCAATTATATTGAGGTCGGCTTCAATGATGACTGGATTCTATGATGTGTGGAGTGACAAGAATGGATAAAGTAAGGAATAAGTATATTAGAGGAAGTTTGAAAGTGGCGCCTGTAGTCGTCTGTCTTGATATGGAAATGTGATGAGGAGGGATGAAACTCAGGTGGCTAAAATAATGATAGATATAAATGCTGATGTTTGGAGAAGCAGAGGAAGGCCAAAGAAAAGATGGATGCGTTGAGTGAGGAATGATATGAAAGAGAGTGGACGTTTGACCCTTAGTAGAACGGGACAAGGACAGGAAGATGATAATAATGTCGCTTGCCTTTTAAAGGTGAACGCAGACATGGCCCACCGCACGCGCCGCAGTCGCCGCATTCGAATTCTTTATATGAAATTCTATGCAACCTCGCACACCCACCCGCGCCGCAGTCGCCGCAGTACCTGAAGCGGCCAAACTCCCCAAGCCGCAGCTGATGACGTCACCAACGCCGGCCCGCCCGCATCGCCCGGCGCGGCGCGGGCGCAGCGTCCGATGCGGGCGGCACGGATGTGCGTGCGCAATTGTTAACAAAAGCGATGACTGCGGCGACTGCGGCGACTGCGGCGACTGCGGCGACTGCGGCGACTGCGGTGACTGCGGCGACTGCGGCGACTGCGGCGCGGACAGATGTGCGAGGCCATTAACAAATGCGATGACTGCGGCGACTGCGGCGCGTGCGGTGCGGCCAGGTCTGCGTTCACCTTTATAATATGTTTTACTTCACCGTTTTGAGAGCTGTAGTGATGAAATAAAAATTACACGTATTAAGCGATGTTGCATCTATAATAACATAAGGCTACAATTTCCGATACCCTCAATCAGATTAAATTTTGAACTCTCATGTAAAATTGAGCAGAAAATTTCAACGGCCAGAATATCGTTTTCATTGAATTTATGTTTCTTCTCAGTATTCACAACAGAGTACTTTATGTTGATTTAGTTTGCGAGTTACGAATACTGTATAAACGGCGTCGGTGGATCGGATAGCGGTTCCAATTGATTGAATACAATTTTGAATTGATTTTCCCGGAGGTAAGTCCGATTAGAGGGAAGATGAAAAATCGCAATAGTTTTGAATCTCAAGTACAAATCATATTATTTTATCAGTAGAAAGCACTACAAATTGTTACATTTTACTAACACTATGTGATTTCTTAAATTTTGAGCCGATTTTCAACGGTACCCTCAGCACCGCGTGTTATAAATTTCACAATATATATATTTTTTTTTGATGAAACGAGCGTGCCCAGAAGATCCCTGTTCACTCTTGCTTTGAAGGTAGACGGGTTAAATGTGGGAAGGAACACAGATTCCGGAGAGAGTTCCACACTTTGGCAGTGCGCATAATAAACGTGGAGGAGAAGCGCTGAGTACGATTTGTCGAGATATCAGCCAAGTGTGGATGGTACGCCGCAGTACGTCTGGTAGTCCGGTGGTAAAAAGTCGATGGTGGGATCAGGTCGTGGAGCTCCTATTCTTTTAGACACTCCATTAAGATGTCACGTAGTAGGTATTAGTAAAGACAGGCATTAAAATAAAATCACAATTTATTACACTATAAACTCTGTTATAATTATTTTTCTCATTCAAAAAATTTAAAGGCCTTCTTCACGAATCGATGACTCAGACCGAAAACTACATTCCATCGAAAAAAATCCCATTTAAATCAATAATTAATTCCAAATTGAAATCACAAATGATCTAAGCTAGACATCTAACGGCTCCATCCAATATCTCTGAAAATCCTATTACAAAAGAGGATTTAATTAAAAAAAAAACTCTTCTGTTATCTTTTTTTGAAGCGTCGTCTATCGCTGCAATGTAAATCCAGCTGTTGAGGGTAGTCTGAAATTGGATTTAGAAATGGGAATCGAATGGCGAACCTCGTTCAACTCTGGCGATAATAGAGGGAGGCTGTTGAGTTATTCTATCCCGATTGTAGGCCGGGAGCTGGGATTGTAGGAGGACGAATTTTGACGTCAATTAGTATAGACAAAAAAAATCATCACAATAAAATTAAATTTTGCAAAAACTAAATTAATCGTTTTACTATGTAAAGGGTGGAAAAAGACCCTTAACGAAGCCGAAAGGCACTTGTTTTCCCCGTCATTACGATAAGATTTTTACTTTAAACACCACCAGTCACCACGACCCCCGAATATTACTATTCAATACATCCATCAGCACAATGTTTTGAATGCGTTGCATTGAGTCCTACCGTAAAACGTGATTTTTCACCCAAAAAAAAAAGCTGTTTCCCAGCAAATTTTTTTGCGTAAAGTTACTTAGTTTGAGGTACATAATGCTTGGTTGACGGCTTCGTGATGGGTGCGTTTACACCGTGTATGTATTTTATTCATTGAAGAAAAAAAACGTACAATAAAATATTCTAGCTTAACTAAACCTATTAACAAACTGTACTTAATATGGCTTCTTAAAACCAACCGTATAAATTAAATAGATTTTGAGATAAAAAGCCAGGATGCAATTAATTGAAGCCAACAATATTTTTTCAAATTAACAATTTGTTTGTTTCAAAATAATCTTAATTAAACTAGAAATTTCCTTACACAATATTTTTTATCGCAACACTTTTTGTCTACATCCAACTGAAATATTTACCATCTATAATTCTAGACTTGACCTTATTCAATTATACCTAAATTAAAATTGGTAGGTACTGATAACATTACTTAATACTAGAATCTAGTGTAGATGAAAGATATTATGATAATGATGTTGACCAGTAGGTAATTAGATCAGATTTTGGATCCATAGAACAGATTAAATACAATTCGGGTGCTATTATTTTAGTTATCCTGATTCTGATAACATTAATCAAAACAAATGATACGTCGGTATTACTGATACTGCTAGCCTGCATCATCCCACTGCTGGGCAAAGGCCTCTCCCCATGACTTCCAGTTGTTTCGATCCAGGGCTAATGTGGGCCACTGGTCGTTGGTTCTGTCCAGCTCGTCCCGCCATCTTCTACGAGGTCTGCCGCGACGCCTTCTGGCTGTGCCAGGACTCCAGAAAGTGGTTATTTTGGCCCACAGCTCATTGGGCATGTGGCAGACCGCACGTCGGTATTACGGACAAATATTTCGAAATCGACATGAATAAATCTTAAATAGAATTTTAGTTTAGTGAAATGCAAGCAGTTCCTCTCAGCCAAATAAGCGGCCAGTAGACGTCACATGCCTTCGAATTTTAGTTCTAGGACATACCGGTTTCTCTCACGATATTTTGCTTACCGTTTTAAGAGTAGAGGCGTTGAAATATATTCCGCAAAGTAAAGTACCTAAATGGCACTGATCTTTTACTAGTAATCGGATGGACCTTAGAGTAAAAGTGCTTTATCTTATGCCATTTAATTTACAAGTTTAGATTTCATGGTTTTCCTTTCATTTAATTTATAATGTTTGCTAGAGAGATTTGATCCATATGATTGACCCTATCGATTGATGCCATAAAAGTACAGGATGTTATTTTTTTCAAATTTTAGTCGGTTCCACTTCCGAGTATGTGGCAAGATAATTTTAGAAAATCTTTGAATGCAGATTTGTTTTGTTAAAAATAAAGGAATGTTTCCTTTGAGGAATATTTGCTATCTCCAGTATTTAGCTCAAATAAAATAATAATAATAGGAAACTAAATCATATATTTTTCATGTTCCCCTCTCCCGGTCTACTCCCGAATGTAGAACCATGAGCAGCTAGGCTCCATAAGAGCCACCTACAGAATATTGACCCGCTGCGCAACCCCTTACCCGAACGAGGTGTGAAAGCTTTACCTACCCACATTTGAATAATAGCGTGATGATTTCACCTTAATGCCAGCGGTTTTGGGCTAAAGCCAACAGGATTTAAATTTTTGTACGGGTTTAAATTGGTAATGTTAACATTTTTTAGGACCATTTTTTAGTGCTGCGCTGCGAGTAGCGGATTCGATCCCTCACGGAATAAATATAGGGTGACTGGTAATTAGTGACCGATACTTAAACACGTGATTGTACTCATGATAACAAACAACTTTCCCAAGGAAACTTTTTTTTTAACGTATTTATTTTGGCAATGTATTTTTAAGTCATGCTGCGCTGACCCCAAAAAATTGGGGGCTAAGGGCAGGAGAATGATGATTACCATCTTACCAGTATTATAAATGTGAAAGTTTGTGAGGATGGATGTTTATTACCCTTTCACACAAAAACTACTGGGCAGATTTGTTCGGGCACACAGATAGTTAATTTAATTTCACCTGGATTAACACATAGGATACTTTTTACCGCTTTAATGCGATTCCGCGGGACATTAACTGAAGTCCACGCGGGCGAAACTGCTGGCATAAGCTAGTATTTTTATAAAAATGCTGAAAAAACACCTAAAAGTGTTTCCTATATTCTATACCGTATTTACTACACAAATATTCATAGTCTGCACGCTCTAATATTTTACTGTGTATCCGACAGTGCTGTTTTAATCGGATTTGCATCAATCGGATTGAAGCGCAGTGACCTTCCCAGTCTAGTCACAAGTTAGCTGTTGATAAAATACAGGGTGGGTAAAAATCGTGGATCAAACAAAACAGGGCGATAGTTGGGGTTATTTACAGTAAAAAATATCTCTGCGGCAGAGTCCTATCTTGATCCCCTTAAAAGTTATGACTACTTGAGTGTTTCTAAGAAAATACCAACATTTTTACTAAATAGGCAATTAGAGTAAAATAGGTTGCTTCTAGGAAATATATCATCACTACAAAAGTACTTTTATGACAGTGTGTACCGTGATTTATGAGTATTGGCACTTCATTCAATATCTTTTTAGTCTCACGAAAAATTATTTAACTTCAGAACCTCACTGAAAAAAAATGTAGTACCAAAAAATGACCCTGATAACCCCAACTAACGCCCTGTTTCGTTTGATCCACGATTTTTCACCTACCCTGTATAAGTATTTTTCTTTAAATTTGATTATTCTGAGTACGAATTTCATGAGTCACCGAGAAATCAAGCGGCCACATGTGAAATTGACGTAAAAACCCACATCAATTAAAAGAAAAACGTCGACGACCTTCGGAATTGTTTTTGTAAACAATATTAGTGAAAATAAAACAACTATTTGTTTTTGAAACTAACCACACCAATGCAAATATGACCCATTAAATTGTGACTGAGTTAATTTCACTAAACCAGGCGTCACCTAGCTTAGTTAAAACAGACGCCTATTTTCCATACTTTGTTCTGCGATAAAAAGCAAGCACCATATCTAGGCTATCTTTACTTGCGACTGTGAGACGCATTCATAGCTTAGTTATACATCAACACAGTAACAAACCACGTCCATCTCTATAACCATACTAAGACACACGTCGACATTCCGACACAAGTTGCGGTGTCATCGCCACATACCTGCCAGCCTGTGGCCTAGCACCTGTACAACTATGTCCAACTATGTTGAACTATGTTGCACATGTTGGATGAGCTTGTGGCGCCGCAAGACGGTCTGGGGTTTGTAATCTGTGGGTTGAGGCGTTATGTAAGGTGATAGTTACGACTAGGTTTTGCTTGCGGCTTTGCTCGAGTTTTGGTTGTAAATTATCTCACAGGGACCAGAAAGGGATAAAAATAGGGATAAAAGATTTAATTTTTCCGTGAGCCAATTTTAAACAGACTTTAAAAAAAGAAGATTTTTAATAATTCGTCGGAAAGTTTTGTTTTTGTTAGTTTTTTTTTTGTACAAAACAAAAAAAAAACTAACAAAAACACACATTTTTTTTCGTTTGGGCGCAACCCGTCTGTTGTGAGTTGATGGTGCGGCATAGGGTGGAGCATGCTTGCCTAGAAGAAACATGACATGACATGTATGCAGGTTCAGTGATATATTATTTCTTTAAAATAATAAGATACCCATCAATTCTAGGGAGTTTTGCTAAGTAATTTAATTTGACCTCGTATTCAAAAGGTTCCATCCTCTCCATTCCTAATTTGATAGTCATTAAAAAGCAATAAAACAGCAAAATAAATACAACATCCCACACAGAACACTTTAATTAAATAATAATTAAACTCATCTGCCTCTAATGCCAGCAATCATAATTCTAAGAAAAACCCTCTTCCAAATTACAACCAGCAGGATGCAAAACTTAATAAAACAAACTGAAGGGTTTAATAAACGCTATATCTGTCTCTCTCTAACACCATCTCAAAGGGAAGATGTGAAAGAGATGACGGTATCACAATGGGTATCTAAGTGTCTGGCTATTTGTGTAGGGAATTCATGTGTCGGTGCAAAGTATCCATTATTATCTGTGATTACAGAGGTTCTTGTTTCTGCCCGTTCTAAACGAACGTTTGGTTCATGTTAAGGGAATAGCAATAAAGAAAATACCATTCCCAAGGACCTCTACAAAATTAAATTCTATCCGCGGTCAGAGTATGTCAAAAATGTGTTAGATTCACAAAAGAAAGCAAGAAATAGATAGATTAGAACTGAAGAAGATAGATAATATTATATGTGCATTTCTAAACATCTAGGAGCACAATTAACAATGATAAATGAGAAGATAGTTTAACTGACTGACTAGTTTGACTGCATCGTTGGTCCAGTAGTTGATTCCCCAGTCGGGAAAAGTGTTATTGGGTTTTTCCTTCAGGAATTTCTCAGTAGCAGCCGCGATGTCCCGGATTTGTGCCCGGTTGATGGCAATAGGCACGTCCCCTATTACATGGAACTTAAAACGTAACTGGCGAATTGTAGGTGCACCTCTGCCTAACCCTTCGGGGATTACAGGCGTGATGTTATGTTATGTAAGTTAGTTTAACTTCATCTATCTAAAGAACGAGAGAAGTAGGTACTAGTTCCGCTTCTAAAAATTATATAAACTTGAATTTTAATAAAACATCCATCTTCTATCTCTTAGACCATACCCTGGACGATACAGAATCTGCCGAGCGTATGTTTAATCAGCACCCTGTGGATATTGCCTAAGCAATAAAACATGCTGTATAAGCCCTTATGGACATTCCTTGTTACACTCAAATATTTCTCATAAATAAATAGTGGTTTTATTACGTAGATGGATAAATTCGTCAGCTGAATAAAGGGTGTAAAACGACCGTTAACGAAGCCGAAAGGCACTTGTTCTCCCCGTCATCGCGATATTTTTTTTGTTCTGGATCATACCTGGGAACCTGACTGAACTTTACGGAACTTTACTGGGATATATTAGAGGTCAAAGTTCCAGTTTTTTCACAAGTTTTTTTTAAATACTACTTTTTAAGGTTTTAACTTTACTTTAATTACCTCTATGACCTGTTTACTATTTAAAACATCCATCAGAACTAAGTTTTGAATGCGTCACAGTGAGCTTTACCGTAAAACGTGATTTTTTACCCGAAAAAAAGTCGTTTCCCAGCAATAATTTTTGCGTAGGGTGATTTAGTACATAATGCTTGGTTGACGGCTTCGTGAAGGGTCCGTTTACACCCTGTATACTTAAAATCAGTTAGGTATCATCAGCGGTAGTGTGGTGAGTAAGTTACTTTCAGAACTGCCCACAAAACGCTAGTGTAGAAAATGTGTAAGAACTTTATTTCAGACCATCATCATATAATAGACACAGATGCATATTTGTGTTAGTAAAAAAAAAAACTAAATAAACGTAATCAGACTGACTTATGGTGTGCAATCCAGTGCTTAGCAAACGTCAAGTTATACAGAAAAAGTGTGAGATACGTTTCAATCCATACTAATCCTTTCTGACTGTCCACATCCATTACACGCGTTAACTACTGAATAGATTTCCATGAAAGATGGCACACAGTTTCACCATCACTGAGTTAGGGCATAGGATTATTTTTATCCCAGTAGATCGTATGGGATTGATTTCCGATTAGCACGCTGGTTAAAGGCTGAAACACACCGGATCCGTACATGTGCACGTGCACGTTACATGTACCACGTAACTCTGCGCATGAAGGCTACGCACACGTGTACGGATCCGGTGTGTTTCGGCCTTTAAGCTAGCAACCTCATTCTACTTTTGATCTCACACAGGCCACATAATTTCATCGCAGAAAATAAACCTACTTACCTGGAACACCAAGACAACATGAATAGAAGACTCCCAAATAAAACGTGATTTATTCCCCGTCTTGTAAGCTTACGGCCCACAACCGAACCAGGCCGCAATGCGTCAAGCTCAAAGCAACCTGTCAATTATAACTACCAACCTTTATTTATTGGGGCACGACTAACAGTTAGTAATTGGAACACGTTAGCTGAATATTAACGACTCATAGCTGGTAGCCTGTAGGTGTAGAATGATCTGCGGGGTCAAAGGAAAGGAGTAATGGCGAAGGGGGTGATGGTTGGCTGGTTTATTACAGTTTGAAGATTCGACTTAAGTCTGCCAGAGTTTCGGTTTTAGCTTTATCATTGACTCTAGAAACGGTATATTTATCATGTTTACTGTGTGTTTGTGTTGAGGACCCCATATTTCGGCGCTGTTGCAAGCACCATGATCACGGATAAACTGCAGTTATTGCGGTGGGTGTTTATGAGCAGACAAATCGGTCTACCCTCTTTCTTGTCCGTTTCTGCTCTCAGTACCGCTACCACTGTCACTCGCATCTCGATTATGTTCCCGACACAGGAAACTCACCATGACAGTTTAAAAACTTATTTCGGTTTTAGCTGTCAAAGTCAAAGCTTTTTTTTGAATTTTCGAAACAAAGTTAACAATTAAATGAAGCTACCAGTCCTAGTCACAAGGCATAAAAACTGTGAAAGAACTATAGTTGCACATTCCAAAGCGTAGATCTTTATGGAAATCTCTGTCAATCACCATCTGCCTAGCCTTTTCCCAACTATGTTGGGGTCGGTTTCAAGTCTAGCCGTATGCATTTGAAAACCAGTATTTTACATGGAGCGACTGCGTATCTGACCTCCACAACCCTGTTAATACTGTACTGGGTCATACAATCCCTTGTTAAGAATTGTTGTCAGACTTTCGGGCCAATGACTATACCTATAACGACTGTCAAAGATCTACAAATGACAGCCGGGACCAACGGCTTAACATGCATTCCGAGGCACGGCGGAAACTACACATGTATTCCGAGTATTCGGAGACCATTACGCTTGGGACTAGCTTACGAACAGCAGTGGACATTTTTCGAGTGAAATAATGAGTATGATGATACCAATGATGGATTCAATAATCAATAACCCCAGATCATCAACATTAAGATGACCATGGTGGATGATATAGTCACTAGAGGGCTGAAATCAAAGAGATTTAAAACACATATAGAGCGGACATTGGGAATATTTTCACACGAAAATTTTGATACCGAAAATTATCGATTTTGACACACGAATGCTACCTGACAAGCGCGCGTATGACATTAGACAGAACGATTTGTTACCAAGTTGTAACAAGTATTGGATTACAATTTTCTTCGTCTTGTCCCGTCTATCGCTCGTAATTATTTGAATGTCTTTGGCTACAATGCACTTCCGCCTTCCACAAGAAATTCTACCCAGGCAGAAGAACTTCCATGATTTGTGAGCAAAAGAAAAACAAGGAATGAACGGGCATCAGCTGCGGTTACTTGTAAAACTCGGCCAAGACGAAGGGTTATTGTAGTTAGTACTCAAGTAGATTGGCTATAAATTGGTCACCTTCACGGCCATTTTGTTTTGTTCGGTATACATTTTAAAGAAGGATAGGAAATTTTTGAAAAACGAATTTTATACGCGAATCAACATAAGATGTTTTTGATTGGGCAGTGAGGTAAACCTATGTATTGTACCCCCACATTTAAAATATGTTTAGGCGGCAGTCTCCAAGATATAAATATTTCTTCCTGTATATATGTTACAACATAAGTACTGATGGTCTTTATTTGTGGAAGAGAAATAAACGATTTTTATCAGGCCATGAGGTCCTCAGTTACTCCCCAGCAGTAGAACTCGTGACCATTATACTAACGACGCAGTCAATTCAGTCGATATCATTTTGAGAAATTATTCATGTCTATGGATGATACTGACTGTACTTGTTGCAAACAATTTCACTAAAATGCTATAGGATAATTTATTGTATTTTCGATTTCAAAATCGACGAAAATGAAAAATCCTCCTAAAAGGCCTCAGTAAATGATTACCTGTATATTATGAATACACCGATGTTTTCTAATATAATTTGAAATTATGCGATTTTTCACACCACACCACAAACTTTCAACGTCTTTAATGTAAGCGATTCCTAAACACAATAAAATAAAATCATAAATAAACACAGTGACATCAAACGTTCAAAGTCAAAAACATTTCATCGCCTCACGTAAACCTGCACAATATTACTGCATGTCTTTATAATCTAATCTGCACTAATTCCTCCAGCCTCGTCATTTCCATACAAATGGGGATTAAAACATTAACTGCTTAACACTCAGCACATTAATTAAAAAAAACATCCGGCGATTTTAGTGCGTCACTGGATTAATAGATGATAATATGGTAAATTTCTAGAAACATACAAAAATAGGTACTGCAAAGGTCAATGTCACCTATAATGTAATGAGGAGCTCGTGGCTAAATAATAACAGCCACTCGGGTCGATCTTGAGGTTAAGCCGTGCTAGCCTAGGTTGGTCTGTGGATGGGTGACCACCACATACCAAGTTACCTCTGTGCCTAAGAAAACACGTTAAGCCGTTGGTCCCGGGTGTCATTTGTAGATCTTTCACAGTCGTTAGGTAGTCAGTGGCCCAAAAAGTCTGACAAACAGTCTTACCAAGGAGTATTGTATTACCCAGTACTAACTGGGTTGTGGAGGTCAGATAGGCAGTCGCTCCATGTAAAATACTGGTATTCAACTGCCTCTGGTTAGACTGGAAGCCGACCCCAATATAGTTGGGAAAAAGGCTAGGCAGGTGATGACTCAGCCTATAATGTTCCCACTGCTGGGACACGGGCATCCTCTCTATGAGAGGGAATGGGCTATAAGCCACCACGCGGGCCCAGTGCGGGTTGGTAAATGTCACATGTCCTCGAATTTTTGGTTCTAGGACATGCCAGTTTCCTCACGATGTTTCCTTCACCGTTTTGAGAGCAGTGGTGATGAAATAAATGACACAATGTAATGTCAACCCACGACTTATTGCTCGTAAGTCGGGGCCGCCACCAACATTACAGGCCATCGCTGGTAACCTACGCGTTTCAACATATTCTAGAAAAAATCAACCATAGAATTTGTAAAGATTCACCTTCATTAAATGGTACCCACAGAAATATTAAAAACAGTATATCTATGATGGTATCTATGGGTAGGTACCTAGGTAACTTGCTATGTAGTAAGAAATAACATGGGACTGCCTACTCTAGTGGTCTGAAGCTCGACTGCTGAATATGGTGTCCTGCGTTCGATTCCTGGGTCGGGCAAAGCTTTATTAGGTTTTCTATCAGGAATTTCTCAGTAGTAGCCACGGAGTCTGCATTTGTGCCCGGTTGATGGCAAGGCTCGCCCCTTATTACATGGGACTTAAAAATAACTGGTGAAATGTGGGTGTACTATTAGGTACAGCTCTGCCTAACCCTTCGCGGATTGTAGGCGTGATATTATGTATTTTATGTATCACAAATCACAAATCTTTCTCTAAATTAATCACGCGCTTACTTGATTATTAAACTTCTTTCTTACTGATTATTTTAATTCATCAACTCTGACCGTACATCACTTCATCATTATCATCAGCCTATAGCAGTCCACTGATGGACATAGGCCTCCTCAATCGCACGCCGTTCAACTCGATTCTCAGCAACTGTCATCCAGGTGCTACCAGCCACCCTGCGAAGATCGTCACTCCACCGAGCCTGAGGGCGTCCCACCTTACGTTTGCCATCCATCACTTAGTAATCCCTTATTCATAATCTGATTCTAGAACAATATTCTTCTCAACCGTTTATCAAGTTCATTAAGTCAGATTCAGGTTTCACAATATTTTTGTTGATCACTAAAGTTATAAAGCTGAGATTAGCACAAAAATAGCAATCTTATCTATTACTCATTGTTTTGGTCACCCAACAGATATTGTTTTATATAAATACGCTAAATTGCATTTCGAAATCACAGTTTGACAACGACAAGCAAACAGAAACTTTTTTAAGAAAACCACCCGTCAATCATTTTCAGTGGTAAGTATTTATTTTTAAAAATAATTATATATACAATAATATATATTATATATATAATAATATATATAATTTACAATTTCCTTTATTCTTTCTTTTGCGCTTTGACGTGGAGTTGCGGACACCAACCCGTTATACAATACAATACAATACAATATTCTTCAACCATACTTAAGGAGAGAAATATATAATTTATTTATTTTGACTGTATTAAAGTAATATTTTTTTTTAATTGTAAGTCGAGGAGGAGTTTTTTGATGCCCTTAATAGATTATTGTTTGTTTGGTTTATTTAATAGTTGTTAATTTTTAATAGTAGATAATATATAGTCTGTTTTAACTAAAAATATGATTAATTAATTAATTAATAAAAAAATAAATGTATTAATTAATTAATAAAAAATAAATTTATTAATTAATTAATACAATAATAAATTAATTAATTAATTAATAAAAATAAATTTATTAATTAATTACTTTATTACGATAAAATAAAAACATACTGTTTGATCCACATATAGTTATCCACTTTCAGTATACAGGTTCAAATTAAATTAGCTTACGAAACATTAATTCTCCAATCTCTAATATACTAAAATCTCAACAATATTTCTATGGCAATTTATAAATGTTTCTATTTACTAAACCTAATTCATCCAATTCTCTTACAGCAAAATGAAGTACATGCTCATTTTCGCATCTGCCGTGGCTTTGGCCGTCGCCAGCCCCCACCACCGAAGCCTGGTAGACCCTGGCGCAGCCGGACCAGTCCCAGCTCCAGCCCCAGAGTATGAACCCATCGCAATTGGACCAGCTGTGTTGGAGTTCGAACCCATTGCTTCTGACGACTACGAGCCTATTGCCGTTGGCCCTGCACTTGTGGAAGAACAGCCTGTTATTCCAGCTCCAGCTCCTGTGCTCCCAGAAGGCATACTTCCTCCTGTTGCACCAGCACCCGTCATAAACCCTCTTGTCCAGATCATATTGAACATCAACGGTCAGCAGGTTTCTGTACCCGGTATTGTTGCTCCTCAACCGCCCATTGATGTGGTCCCAGTCTACCCCGTTCACATTGTGGATTCTGCCCCCGAACCAGTAGAAATTGGACCTGCATTCGTTCCGGAGCCTGTGGAAATTGGGCCTGCTATTGTTCCGGACCCAGTGGCAATTGGAGTACCCATCCTACCCAATCCAGCTGTGATCCTGCCAGAAGAATTGAACTAAATCATGGCAAGATCATGGTGTGCAGTAGTGTAATGAGGTCTAGAGTAAGGTAAAAACGTGGTATGCAAATAAAGGAATATATTTTGTAAACTGTTGTGAATTGTTTTCTTGTTAAATTCTGTAGTCATCTATACTAATATTATGAAGAGGCACAGTTTGCAAGTTTGGATGTGGGGAGTAATCTTCTGAACTTCCGATAACTTAAATTCTTTTACTAATGGGAAGCTACATTAACCTCGAGTGCCATGTGCTATATATTAATTATTTCAAACATTCCCGAGGGAAACCGCTGGCAAAAACTAGTATTTTTATAATTACACACAGAAAATGAGACTTAACTAACTTAACCTATTGTTTGGATAGACAGGCAATGCTAGGAAAAATCAATGAGAAGAATTAAGCGGTCGACTTCGACAGTCTGTAAGCAGTTTGACCCAGCAAGAAATAATGCACAGTGCATACATGTAATGACAATACACGGTGCTTACTCCGGGCTGTTACTGACCAATTCCTTATCCTACATCAGCCATGTCAAACTCAATATCGTTGGTGGGTCAAATGCATGTAAATCGTAAAATCAGTGGGCCCAACCATGAAAAAGAATAAAACTCATTGCATAAGTAGAGTGATACCATAGCAGCCGGGAAACGTTTATATAGTACTTAATTAAAAGTAAACATATAGAAAAATTAATTACAATCTATTCCCAGATATTTGACATCGTTTATCTTTTACTAAACTATTTGAGGGGTAATTCTATCCGCGTGAATTAAATTTTGAAACTGCATCCAAGTATGCGTCGGTCAACCGCAATCTCGCGGGAGATTTGTTTCCTTTCAGTTCACTTAGTGAAAATAATTGTTCACACTTGTAGGTGCTTCCAATGATTGATATTCTGCTTTTTTAATAGAAAAATATTATTGAAATAAACCAGCAGAAAGCGGTTCTTAAAATTGGCGCAGCTAAACGTGCAAAGGGCCGCATGTTTGACATGCCTGCTGAACATTATAGTAAACATCATCTGCCTAGCCTTTTTCCAATTATATTGGGGTCCGCTTCCAGTCTTACCGGATGCAGCTGAATACCAGTATTTTACATGGAGCGACTGCCTATCTGACCTCCACAACCCAGTTAGCACTAGGCTATACGATACCCCTCGGTAAGACTAGTTGTCAGACTTTTTGGGCCACTGACTACCTAACGACTGTCAAAGATCTACAAATGACACCCGAGACCAACGGCTTAGCGTGCTTTCTGAGGCATGGAGGAAACTCGGTATGTAATGGGTGCTCACCCATCCACAGACCAAGCTAAGCAAGCACGACTTAACCTAAAGAACGACCCGAGCGGCTGTTAATTATTAAGCCACGAGCTCCTCTGTACATTATAGTAACAGTGCACTTAAATATTTGTATGACTCATTTATACAGTCTGTTCAAATAATTTGGAGTGCTCTTTCAACATATCGAGCTACAGCTGGTTCTGCGAATTAATGGAACATTGATTGACGTGGCTGGAAGTAGAATAAATGAACGTTTCGCAGAACCGATTCGATTGACATCGACCGATGTGTTCTTATTACAATACTAGCTTATGCCCGCGACTTCGCCCGAGTGGGCTTCGATAATTGTCCCACGGGACCACACTACCGGAATAAAAAGTATCTTTTGTGTTAATCCAGGTTATAAAGTATTTGTGTGCTAAATTTCATCCAAGTAACAAAGAGTAACAAAGATCCTCCATCCATCCATCCTCACAAACTTTCGCATCTATATACGCCAATGCGAAAATCGGGATGTCTATGTCCTCTGCCCTCTGAAATAGGGTCATTTCATGAAACAAACAATACATACTTTGAATTTAAGACATTCTATATAAAGGGTGTAAAACATCCTTAGAGAAGCCGAGAGGTACTTGTTCTTTAACTACCTCCATGACCCCTGTATTATTCAATGCATCCATCAGCAAAATGTTTGGAATGCGTTACATTGAGCGCTACCATGAGCCATAATCATCCACACCAAAAAAAAAGGCGTTTCTCAGCAATCATTTTTGCGCGTGTTACTTAGTGCATGACATGATGATGAGGTTGAAGGCTTTTTGATGGTCCATTTAAACGCTGTATTTATTCAAATTATTTAAGTAGTTCTCTAACGTTGGAGGTGACCTCAGGCAAAAAGTAAGTGGTAAGTTGTAGTTGTTGTAATTGTATTTTTTGTTGTTGTAAGTTGTTTCGGGCAACATCATACCAGCCCTTCGTATAACCCGGCATCAAGATTAAAAGAACCGCATAAACTAAAACTCAAAACCTTTATTTTCCAGACTAGGTCTTTCATCATCACAGCAGGCACTTATAACCTAGATTTCTTGTCTTAAAAGTAAATAAATCTAGACAAATGCTTTTTGCTGTTTCGTGAGACAGATGCAGGGGCATAATGATCAATTATATTAGAAGTAAACTAATAATATCATAATAATTATTTCTTAGAAATATAATCCCCTAGAAAGAAGTCCACGTTTAATATGGCGCCAGTTAAGAGGTAAGAATAATCAAATAAATAAAAATAAAATTTCCGGAACTGACATGGTATAATTAACACATAATATTTACATAGCAAGTGGCCGTGTAGATGTTTAACTCAAGTGCGCAGTTCCTTCCGAATCCTTTAGGATAGCTTAGTTGAGTTCGGGCAGTGTAACAACGGGGTTGGGGAGCTGAGGTACGCCGACAGCAACAGACTCTGGGATCACAAGTTCGGGAAGAGCGGGGACACCGATGGGAACGGGGGCAACTTCGACAACCTGAACGGGTTCAGGGGCGGCTTCCACGATTTGGACGGGCGCAGGGGCAGCCTCGACGATCTGCACGGGCTCAGCAGCGATAGCGTCAACGGGAGCGACGCTGATGGGTGTATTGATGACCTGAGTGACACCGTTGATGTTCAGGATGATCTGGACGAGGGCAGTTCCAGTAGGAACGTTCACGGCATCCTCGACAACTTGAACGGGGCTGACGTCAACGGGCTCTTCGATGATAGCGGGTCCAACGGAGATAGGCTCGAGGTCGATGAAAGCGGGTCCAACGGAGATTGGTTCACCCTCAATGATTGCGGGTCCAACTGAGATAGGGTACGCGTCGATCATGGCGGGTCCAACGGAAATGGGTTCACCTTCGATGATAGCGGGGCCGACGGCAACAGGCTCAGAGTCCAATATAGCCGGGGCTGCTATGATGTCACGGTGGACGGGGCTGGCGACGGCCAGGGCGACGAAAGAAGCGATGATCAACAGAGATTTCATTTTTGCTGAAAGAGAAACAAAGGTTGATTACTACTGAAAGTATTACTATCAGTGAGTCAAAGTGATTAAAAAAAATCAAATGCCATCGACACGTAAATTAGAAGAAGCTAAGCGATGGTCGTATTTCCAGACTATGTGAAAGGATTACCAAGCCATTATGAATAAGTATTAGGATTTTAACAAGCTAAAAATAGAAAAAAAAAATATCTTTAAATTTCTAATTGTCTTTTAAAATAAATATTTGTAGTCGTAAAGATAGATGTAAGTATTTATAGACCAAATAATATTTTGATCTCCCCAAATGTCACAAATCTTACAATAAGAAAATTATTATCTTACCTGTTTTGTGTTTGCTAGGTGTTATACAAACTATGCTTTCCGAGAATTTTCGAACGTTTTTATACAAAATTGTATCGTTTTCGCGATTGTATCAATACATTGGAGATAAAATTTTATTGTTGTTAATCTCGTTATTAAGATACAATAGTGATAAACGTTTGTTTGGATTATTTCGTCTAACTGATTGTATCATGTGTTTCATGTACAATGCTTTAAGATAGCACTAAACCATTTAAGTAATCGGTACTTAGAGCTATTCTACAGGATGTTCCACATTCGTTAACAAAGAGAATTTTGAGTGCGGTATATGTTATTGAGGTTTTATAATTTAGACGCACTCAAAATCCTCTTGTGTTCTTTAAAATTTAATAAGAACTCGAGCCCCAAGATACAGACTAACTGTCTAGATATCAGTGGCAAAGGTTCCTTACAACTCCATTCCTACCGGATTCCCTTTGAAAAATGGCACAGTCACAGTCAGTATTCTATAGACAAATAATTTAATCAAATTAAAGATATATGTACTCCGGCTTACCTCTTACAAAAATTGACCCTTCGCTACTGATAGATATATACTATCTGTCTAGCTGAAGGTAATATTTTAAGTCAGTTATGACATATCAACGTATAAAGGGTGTAAAACCCTTAAAGAAGCCGAGAGGCATTTGTTCTTCCCGTCATAACGATATTTTTTCGTCATGGACCATACTTGTGATCTTTCTAGTTACGGAGACATTGAATGTCAAAGTTACAACTTTTTCACTCGTTTTTTTTTAATGTAAACGCATATTTTTAATCTTAGAACTTGCCTTTGAATACCTCCATGACACCTGTACTATTCAATGCACCCATCAGCACAATGTGTTGAGAGCATTACACTGAAAACGACAGCGCTCAAAGTAACAGTGATTTTCAAACCAACAAAAAAAACGTTTCCCAGCAATAGCTTTTGTGCAATGTTACTTAGTTTGATGTACAGAATGCTTGGTTGACGGCTTCGTGAAGGGTCCGTTTACAGCTTGTATAACCATGGTCCATGCTCTTCATAGAACTTACTTTGTAGATCGTAGGACTCATAGGTTCGAACTTGACAGGCTTTGAGTGATTACTTTGTGTGATCACTACATCTCTCAAAACGGATGAAGGAAAACAGCAAACGTTACAGGCCGATTATTATCGTTATCACTGATGGACTGTCACTTTATCTAGGCCCCATTTAGTCCATTGAAATGTTACATTTTTTAGGCCTTACCTTGCGTTTTTTAGAGGACGCAATTTTATTTTTTTGATGTGTAGGGGGGGGTCAGTGTAAAGCTAAAATCAAGTTTGTGGGGTCGCCACCCTTGCCTCACGGCCGCCATCTTGAAAATAGGGGTTGAAATGGTTATTACGATTTATCTCTTAAACCATTTATCTGATTAAAAAAATTGTCATCATTTTTTGTTGCAAATTTAATTTTCTACAATTTTGGTCTGTATCTTTTTGTCGTAGAATTATAAATAAAAAAGTTATAAACGAAAATGTTCAGAAATTCGAGAAAAAATATTGTATTTTTCGATATAACTTTTTTTTAAATCATTTTACGCAAAAATGATATCAGACCATTTTTGTAGATCGTTTTTTAAGGAATAACTTTTATAAGCAACATTTTTTAATTAGGTCAATAGCTAAGGTTCTACAGCGCTCCGAAGTGAGTATTATTTTTCAGTACTCGTAACTATACATAAAGGGTGTAAAAAGACCCTTAACGAAAACGAAAACCACATATTCTGCCCATCATTGGGATCATTTTTTTGTTCTGGACCATACCTGGGAACCTACTAGTTACGGAGATATTGGAGGTCAAAGTTCCAATTTTTTCACAAGTTTTTTTTAAAATACTACTTTTTAAGTTTTTAATTTTACTTTAATTACCTCCATGACCCGTTTACTATTCAAAGCATCCATCAGCACCATGTTTTGAGTGCGTTGCATTGAGTTTTACCGTAAAAAGTATTTTTTCACCCAAAAAAAAAGTCGTTTCCCAGCAATAATTTTTGCATAGGGTGACTTAGTTTGATGTAAAGAATGCTTGGTTGACGGCTTCGTGAAGGGTCCGTTTACACCCTGTATACAATGTCGCCCATGCGCATGTGACCCGCCCGTAATTTTCTGAATATTCATGAAGAAATGTCGAAAATAAACTTCAAAAGGGGGGGTCTATGTACAACATTTTTCATGTTATTCAATTTTGAATATTTTAAGTAGAGTTTGTAGATTTGCTTTCTATTTTTTGACACATTTCCGAAGCTTATGAGTTATTTTAACAGGTTAATTAACATTTTATTAAAAAATATCGACGACGAAAAAAAAAACGGAATCGAAGTCATTTTTTCGGTAAAAAAATGTGTATTTATTTTAAAAAAACTAGTGTAAGTCCCTAAATTATCCCGATAGGACGACTTTTTTAATCATTACTTGTAATCTACAACATAACAGCTACAAATTCACAGAACATTGTTGATACCTAACTGTAACTAAATCCAAGGCAAATCTACAAACTCTACTTAAAATATTCAAAATTGAATAACATGAAAAATGTTGTACATAGACCCCCCCTTTTGAAGTTTATTTTCGACATTTCTTCATGAATATTCAGAAAATTACGGGCGGTCACATGCGCATGGGCGACATTGTATATGTATAGTTAAGAGTACTGAAAAATAATACTCACTTCGGAGCGCTGTAGAACCTTAGCTATTGACCTAATTAAAAAATGTTGCTTATAAAAGTTATTCCTTAAAAAACGATCTACAAAAATGGTCTGATATCATTTTTTCGTAAAATGATTAAAAAAAAGGTTATATCGAAAAATACATTTTTTTTATCGAATTTCTGAACATTTTCGCTTATAACTTTTTTATTTATAATTCTACGACAAAAAAATACTGGATCAAAATTGTAGAGAATTCAATTTGCAACAAAAAATGTCAACAATTTTTTTTAATCAGATAAATGGTTTAAGAGATAAATCGTAATAACCATTTCAACGGGTGCGCCAAAGTTCACCTAAATTTTCAACTCCGATAATTGGAAATCCGAAAATGTTCTTCCTAACATTTTTCATCCTAACAATCACAATTCCTAACTACTCTGTCTCTAATTTTATAATTCCGAAGCATTCAACTTCATAATGTCAGTAGCAATAAACATCTATTACACTTTTATTTGTTTTCCTTTGTTTTCTCAACATAACCATCTTTTACACTATTATTCAAAGTCATATATTTTTTGTTTAGATTTCTTTGTTTAGACTTAGAAAAATTTAACCAAAAAAGTGTTATTTTTGCAAATCGTTTATTTTCTCGATTCTATCGTATAAAACACCTAAATGTAAGAATAAAGTTTCTTGGTAAAATAGAATAAAGTTTTCTCCGACTAACCGTTTGTCGTAAAAACGATGTGGAAGGGATCCATAGGTTAGGTTAGGTTAGAACTGTGACCTGTGACCTACTTCGAAATTGGTCTAAGTTTTTTTTTCATAGTGCCCCCAAGACGAGACTCTGACCTGTACTTATGTTTAGGGATAAAAGCGTTATGACAAAAAACAGTAGGAGTTTAAATATATTTACATTAATGATATTATTAATTACAATTTTCGGAAACATGAGTGTTATGAACATCGCCGGTAGCACTACAAATAGTATGAATGAAAACTTTAGGATGAAAATTTTTAGGAAGAGTGATCATTCGGATTACAAATCGTTAGGAAGAACAATTTCGGGAAAAGAACTTTAGGTGAGCCAATATGGACCCCCATTTCAACCCCTATTTTCAAGATGGCGGCCGTGGGGCAAGGATGGCGACCCCACAAACTTGATTTTAGCTTTACACTGACCCCCCCTACACATCAAAAAAATAAAATTGCGTCCTCTAAAAAACGCAACCCCAAATGTAACTTTTCAATGGACTAATTTCCGAAATTCTAACGAAGAGTAGATAGACATAAAGATAGATAGTAGATAGACACAGCTTTGCTTGAAAACACTTAATCTGCATAAAATCCGCTGAAATGTCGAAGTATTCGCCAAATCGAGCGTTCACGCTGTGCGGTCAATTCACACAATCACATTGTGAGATTGTGCATCTGTGTTACAATGTATGTTATGCCATGGTGATTTATCTACTATGGGTAGACTTGCTTCGAACATTCCGTCCAAAAATGAATTCGTTCTATTTGAGCTAAATCGGTTTTCTTAGCTGTTACTATCTTGAACGATGAGCAGCTCAGGGCTCAGTTGCTGTGCACTAATTGGACTGCAAAACTTCAGTTTTTTTGACAAAACTATTTTGGCAGAAGGTGCAACTTTTAATTAATGTTAACAGGAAATATTTTAAAATACCTAAATAACGTTGCTACTGTCCTCCAGATTCAGAGAAAGGGCCGATGACACTAAATCTATTTAAGAGGGAACGGAGTCTGCGAGGAATTTGAAAAACAGGTATTTAAGGAACTATTGCCGTCGCGCTATGTAAAGCTTGCGGTAAAGTGCGATAGGGACAACTGCAGCTCAGACATATCACAAAAATTTTATTCCCGTTTTTTCTCTGCCAAAACTGAGCCGATTCAATTATTTTTTACCATAATTTAAATTTTCCCATCAATTTCTTTTATGTTAAAAACTTTTCAAATTTGTCTCATAGTCTTCTAATCACTGCTAAAAATGGGGCATTATTTCTCATTTTTAGAGGGTCACATTTTCTTAACTTATTTGTTGCTGAAAAAAAAGGAAATGACAGGGACGTGTCTACAATTATAGACATTGATTTTATAAAAAAATTATTGCTCTAGAGGCATTATTCATGAAGAAAAAGGGGAATACTAATAATTATAAGGGGGGGGGGGTTCGTCGAAAATTTCTAGTCCATTGCTTCTTTTTCTTTCAGTTTGAAATATGTAACTCAAATTTAGCCGAAAATGAGCAACACCCTGTACATTGTACCCTTCTCCGCTAGTGCCAAAATGTAGGTACCTACCTGTAACGATTTTTATTGAACTTTATTATTTATTATATGTAAGATAGTCACACAATCTGTTAGCCTGAGTTGTAAATATGCATTTAGATTTACTATCTTTATGTTGCACTTTTTACTGCAGTTTTAAAGTTTTAATCGGTGGTTGTCACGTGGATTCCTGGTTATCTATTTACCGAAAAATTACATGTAAGTGCACTCCCATTGGAGATCAGATTATGAGAATAAAATACGAGTGTTCTTGTATTTGCGCTCACATGTGTTCACTATAAGGGTTGCGCCACATATATCAGCACGGATTTGCATTTTGCGATGCTCCTAACCTTTTCTGTAGCTCAAAACCATCATTTGCGAGAAACATAGCGCGCTGCCGAGCACATCAGGTTCAATCCTAATTTCTTATGCCTACTTACTATCTAGTAACTTGAGCACTCACTACTCTCTGTTTGTAGTTTAAAAACCGGCCAAGTTCGAGTCGGATTAGCACATGAAGGGTTCCGTACCATCGTAGAAGGGGAGCTCCCTTTAATTTTTAATTTATTATATGTTAACAGAAATACACATTCTATGAAAATTTCATCTGGCTACCTATTAGGAATCATGAGATACACCCTGCTGACAGGCAGATGGATGGACAGCGGAGGCTTAGTAATAGGGTCCCGTTGGTTACCTTTCGGGTACGCAAGCCTAAAATTCAACTATGCACTTATGTCGACTGTGCCCAAGTGCATTCGATCCTCAATTTTCTATTGTAAATTGTCTATTTGTTAATAACATTACTTAGATGTTTGTGTGATAAACATATAAATCCGTTATCCAAATCCACAGGGAGTTTCAGTAATCTTTAATTTATGACTTAAGATTATAAATAAAACATTTATTTATTTTATGATAATTATAACAGCTACTGTGTTAAAATATATAGATACCAGCTGCTTCCTAAGATGATAACGGTGTTATACTTTATTTTGATAATTTATTAGCAATCTTTTATTTAGTTTGCGAAATTAAATACAGTTCATCATTGGCGGGCTGCATATAACACGTTTCCTGGCTTACAATATTTTATATTTTTTATTTATGCGCAAACAGTGGAGCAAATAGACCTACCATATACGTATTCTGTACTTACGCATAAACTAAGTAACATTTTACAAAAATAAAGCATGTAACGAATTCAAAACATTGAGCTTAAAGTTGTATGCAACAGTACAGGGGTCATGGGGATATTGAAAGTTATAACATATGGAAAGTTTTACAGCCGTTATTACAATGTAATAACCGAGCAACGCAAAGTCTCCAAGGAGGAAATGCCCTAGGAGGACATACACTGACCTTATTGGTGAGGTTTTTCAGAGAGGTCAGTTGCGTAGTACTCGCTACCGGCGTCCGTGTATGACCAGATGTATGAACGTGGACGAGGTAAAAAGAGTATGTGAGGGTCGTAGCAGGTGCCGTTCTTTAGTGGTTTCTGCCAACCCCCATGGCGAAAAAGGCACGAGTTTATGTATGTTTTTATGTATGTGTATACGGGGTGTAAACAGACCCTTCACGAAGCCGTCAACCAAGCATTCTGTACATCAAACTAAGTAACTTTACGCAAAAATTATTGCTGGGAAAAGACTTTTTTTTTGGGGTGAAAAATCACGTTTTACGGTAAAACTCAACGTAACGCACTCAAAACATTGTGCTGATGGATGGATTGAATAGTACGGGGATCGTGAAGGTATTTAAAGTAAAAATCTTACATTAAAAACATGTATTTAAAAAAAAAAACTTGTGAAAAAGTTGGAACTTTGACCCCCAATACCTCCGTAACTAGAAGGTTCCCAGGTATGGTCTAGAACAAAAAAATGATCGTAATGGCGGGGACAACAAGTACCTTTCGGCTTCGTTAAGGGTCTTTTTACACCCTTTATGTTTTTTATGTATGTGTTATAAATGAGCAGTGATGATGTGGTGTGTTTAATAAATACCATTTTTTTCTGGACTTGATCATTTATTTATGAGGCTAGGCTAATAACATGAAATACAGACGAGAAGTTCTATTTCTCAATAGCGAAAAGTTCCGTGTTTCCTATGTAATATCTCCATTAAGCAATTATTTTCTTATCTCATTGTCCACCTTGCACAGCTGCTAGGACCCCGCATTAGATTATAAAGTGAATCCAAAGCCGGCGCAACAACAATTATAGCTTTTCTTAATTAGTTAAAAAATGCATAGAGCCGTAACCTGTGATGGTAAAAAATACTAATAATACATAGGCACAAAAGGCTATAAGAGTAAGGGAACACCAAAGAAGCGATGGATGGACTGTGTGAATGATGATATGGCTAGAAAGAAAGTGACTGCTCAGATGACGAGATAATATAGAAGTATGAAAAAGGCTTGCTGCATCGACCCCAAATAATTTGGGATAAGGACGGGAGAATGATGATTTTTCAGGTATTTAATACAGAAGAGTCTTATTTATCTAAGCAGAATATCTCGTGTTTCTTATAGAATATCCACTTACAGTAAGCAATTAGGTTGTTATCTCGCCTTTCCACCCCCCATTATCCTGCATTACCCTGCAAACGGATCCAAAGCCTCAACAATAATTCTAGCTATTCTTAATTAGTTTAAAAGATGCATACAGCCGTTACCCGGGATGGTAAAAAGTATGAATACTAAAATAGGCACAATGGTGGAGTTATATAACCGGGTTGCAAGCTGGCGCAAGCCGCCTCTGTACGCTTCGCTCATATGAGCATAGATCAAGGAATGTGTTAATTAAAGCAGATTTGAGAATAGGTAGATTACGTGAAAGTGTAGGACTTTGGTATCTGCCCACGTAGCATGACCACCTCCAACGTAGAAACGGGTTTCTTTGATGGAAGAATCGACAAAATGACAGATTGTGACGACAAAATGACAGAGTTCTTTTCACAATCTGTCATTTTGTCGATTCTTCCATCAAAGAAACCCGTTTGGTCATGCTTGTAGTCAAGTAGAACAGGGAGACAAACGGATATCGTTGCGTCGGTCTTCTTCTTCTTCTTCTTAGCGTATCGATGGCAAAAAATTTAAATATGTTTAGCCCAAAACTCAGCCACGCGAAACCCGCTCACAGATGCAGTAAATAAATCATGAAGCGAGCCTATTGCCATCCACCGGGATAAATCCAGACTCCGTGGCTGCTACTGAGAAATTTCTGAAGGAAAAACCCAATAACACATTCAACTAAATAAGTATAACTATGAGGCTTCGAACTGTAAGTAACTTATAAGTCATAGCAGTTTCCACTGACCACAGCTGCTATAATAGAGACTATCAACCTAGTCATAGGCCCCCTGAAATATATTGCTATAACACCCTTCCCACGACTTGCCCTTCCAATAAGTGACAAAATAATCGTTATTATCTCACGTGGTCAACATGGCGTAGCTAATAAGCGAACGCGATTGGTCGTGGACTCGTGGGTTGCAGGCCTCGTATGAGGACGTTACGTTTATGCTCCGTTCGTTTTTATTAGTCATTCGGAAAAAATATGGTATGGAGGAATTAATCTGACGTTTTGGTATTCGGTGGGTTCTTGTGGTCAATCAAGTTTAATTAGGTATCTTCTTGTGGTCTTGATGATGTTTGTTTTTCTGTGAAGAATTGTTTGAGTCTATAACTTTGGACCTTAATACCTAACAGTAGCGAAGATTCAATTTTTGTAAGAGGTAAGCCGGAGTAAAAATCTTTAATGCGATTATATTATTTGTCTATAGAATACTGACTGTACCATTTTTCAAAGGGAGGCCGGTAGGAATCGAGTTGTATGGAACCTTTGCCACTGGTACCTACTTTACAGTCTTAATTGCAAATCTATGCAAGGTCAGGTTCTATAACACAAGACAAATATCTAAAAAGTCTATCTGACCTCCTCAACACCGTAACTGGAAAATACGTGGTAAGACTGGTTACTGTCAGACTTTCGGGCTTCTGAATAACTGTAATGACTGTCAAAGATCTGCAAATGATGGCTGACACCATCAGCTTTGCGGGCTTTTCGAGGCCTGGATGGGTCTCGTTATGTGATGGATGGTCACCTATCGACGGGCCAGTCTCGGCAACCATTGTCTAAGCCTAGAAGATCGTTAGTCAGGAGCCCCTTCAAAATATTTGTCTCACCTGCAGCTGGATAATCTGTGGTAGGTTGCGGCAAGTCGTAGCGTAGATTAAATCGCACGCAAGCGAATGCACCGATGAGCTAATTGCTCACACAGACGTATTGATAAACGTTTTCATTATTTTAAACTCAAACTCAAAGCATTTATTTCAATTAGACCATTACAGGCACTTTTGAATGTCAAAAAAAAACAAAGAAGGCTACAGTCCCAGACATAAGACATAATAACTTATGAAAGTACTGTAGTTGCCCATTCCAAGGCGTAGATCTCTATGGAGAAGAATGGGCAAGAAACTCCATGAACACTCTTTTCAATCAAACATTTTTACAAGATCTTGTAAAAGTAACTTTTACTGCCGAATTGTTTGCAAATTTTGTTGAAGTTTGACTGTCTCTATCCATGATAGCCAGACTTCAAGCTTTGTTTTCACAGAACTACGTATAAATAAACTAATTAGTAGATCTCGAGACCCATCACTTCTGTGAATCATTGCCTGCTAATTGTATTTCACTTTAATAGTGTAAACCGGTGATCACCGCGTTTAAAGTCAAATAAAATTAGCTCTTTTATCAATTGGGTTATAGTAGCACTATTAGACTTTTTATCTTAAAACTTAATTCCTGAAGTACAAAGTTTCTGATTGAATCATAGGGCAACTACAGTACTTTCATAAGTTATTATGTCTTATGTCTGGGACTGTAGCTTCGCCTTCTTTGTTTTTCTGACATTCAAAAGTGCCTATAATGGTCTAATTGAAATAAATGCTTTGAGTTTGAGTTTGAGTTCATAGGCAATGGAGGCTTCATAGCAAAAATATGTGGTATTAACATTCTCCTGCCCTGATCCTAACTTATTTGGGGTCAGCGCAGTATATCGCCTTCTTCCATACTCCTCTATTACTAGCCATTGCTGCATGTGAGTGGTAGTCATTGATATATTTTGAAAGCGATTACTACTTTTGTCATAGTCCCCTGGTATTTCAAAGTATTTGGGTATTCTTCTGTCCCCACTTTCCTTGCATTTGAACACTCTACAATACACTACTTGATCATAATTACGCATTAGCATTAATCATGTTAGCCGGCCTCTCATCTCCTTCAGTTAAGGCAGTTACGGCAATGCCCTATTATTATCCAGATTAGGCCCACTTCTCTTATTAAACATTGCACAAAGTGGATGTGTAATTACGACGTCATACATATCTATAGTTCTGCGTACTTCTTGTTGTTCTGTTTTCAGAATTGTCTGTGGAAACAGAATAGAAATAAACAAGATGGCCGAGTGCGTTCTGCTAAGGGACACTTTCCAAAAGCTCCAAGCACTTCTTTGCACAACTTTCGAATGTCTAAAGTAGCTTTACACAGCCTGTTTAAGGAAACGAAACGCCTAGTTGGCGGTTCCCGTGACCCAAGGGCTGGCTTTTACCTTGCTGGCCAGAGGCTAAATGTTGCCATGCTAGTCTCTTGGTCATTTTACTAGCTGACAGCGTAGAAGGACTTTTTTGATGCCCTTTTTTGTTGTTAGTTTATTAAATAGTTTTTAATTAATAATCGCGGTTCTCTTGAAGTTGTTCGAGAATATGTTTACCTCGGACAAACTCTGCAGTTTGGTAAGAACAACTTTGAGGAAAATGAGGTAATCTTATTGGATATATGTTATCCTCGTACACCGCCTATCTATCTTGCACATTTCTGGTGGAAACGCCACTTAGGAGCTAGAACTGAATAATTGCATAAAATTGTATCCATTACTCCGCACTAAGGAGTTGCATTTCAAACATATTTTCAAGGAATACATTACCCAATCTTAAACGTGTCCTAATCTTAAACGAAAAAGGTACTTTTCCAGTAGACAGCGATGCGGACGATTTTATTTTTTTCCCTTTTGTTACATGTCCCTACATGTTACTCGTATTTTATTTATTATTTTAAGTCTGATTATAGCTTGTAAATAACGTAAGCGAAGAGAAGCAAATCGCTACTAACTTCCAATCAAAACTTTTAAAATCTAGCTATGTTACAACGGAACTCTTCGTATACAACACAAAACCAGCCAATAAATCGTATACATTTCGAAACCACATTGCAATTCAGAACCCCAGCTTTCGAAACGAAAATCTTTCCTAGTTCTATCACTAAATAAATTGCCACAATTTCAAATAATAAATCTAGGAGCTGGGAAAGTACTCGAAACTAAGCAGAAATGCTTAAAAGCATCCTTTCCTGATTGATGTTGGTGAAACTCGGAGACTCGGAGCAACCATAACCGCTTCGCAGGACAGTTACAAACTCGCCAAGTTTCATCATTTGAACAACTTTGGTCGAGGCCGTCATTTGTTTTTGTTGTTGCAGTCTTTCTGTTGGTAATATAAAGGAGAGCTTTTGGATTGCGACGGTATTAAGTAGTAGTTTCGTGATATTTGGCAAGTTGTTTTGTGACTGCCTCGTTGGTCTAGTGGTCGCAATAGCGAATGCTGAGCTTGAGGTCTTGAGTTCAATTCCCAGTAAAAATTTGGCAAATTGTTAATGGGTTTTTCCATCAGGAATTTTTCATTAGTAGCCACGTAGTCTGGATTTGTGCCCGGTTGGTGGGGATAGGCTCGCCATCAACAGGCCCTATTGCCATCAACACGCTATTACATGGAACTTTTATTGTATATTATTATATAACGGGCTGGTTTCCGCAACTCCACGTCAAAGCGCGTATTTTGCAAACATATCTGGCGAAATGGGGGTGTACTATTAGGTACACCTCTGCCTAACCCTTCGGGAATTACAGGCGGTATGTTATGTTATGGTATGTAATTTAAAAAGACTTCAAGATCATACATTCCCATCTAGGTAGGTACCTAGTCCTGATAATTGCCATTGTAACAGTCAGAAGATATTCTCTACTGGTACACATCACTCCTACTGACTTTTATATCATGATGACCATCTTCATCTGGACCACTAGACCTTTTAAGGGCTACGCTTTACCAGCTTATCAGTCTGTTGTTCAGAAAACAGAGACAGGGTTTCCAGATTTTTCTACATAAAGATCTCTGTTTACACTATCTATCAATTTTAAATTGTTTACTCACAGTAATGATTCTTGTTAGTCGAATTTAAATGTAATTGTGATATTATGTTATGGACCGATTCCATTGACGCTGGACAGAGGGCACTAGGGTTTGCGACAAGTGTAATGAATAGAGGGAGGGGTTTGCCCAAGAGTTGAACAGTGCATGCACGAGAAATGATTTTGTCATCATTCTCCTGCCTTATCCGAATTTATTTGGGGTCGGCGAAGCATGTCTTCTTCTTCCATACTTCTCTATTACTCGTCATCTCATGACACCTCTTTTCTTACCATATTCTCGTTCACAGTCCATCCATTGTTTCTTTGGTCTTCCTCTACTCTTTTACTCATCCACATTCATATTCATAGAGATAAAATGATATATTAATGTTAAAAATGAATATCAATAAGTACAATTTTTTCTCTTTAAATTTTCCGATGTCACCACACATCACATTACAGAAAATGATCAACAAAGTACCTCAACTACAAAAACATAAAGTTGCAAGTAAAGTGCAGGCAGGCGGTATCGTTGGCCGCAGCTGCGTCTAACTTAAAGTCGCAGCGTCGAGAACTAGTCACGACTCACACCTACAGCTTGGGTGGAACGACATGCGAAATTATTTAGTTTTGTTCTGGAGTTGATGGTAATGTTTTTTTACTCGACTGCCAAGCTGGCTGGCTGGCTGGAAGGATTATGTTTTTCGCGATGAAGGTATCATTAGATTCGTCTCAAAACACAAGTGTAATTAGTTAGGTGTTTAAAAAAAAAGCAAAATGGCAGATTTTTGGCGCTAATGGTTTTTCAACCAACCCTATCGAGTAGGTATCAAAATAAAGGAAATTAAAAGGAGATTACAAATATATTATATATGTACCTATATATATATATAGTAGCAGTAACTTGTCAAGCAGTTATCAGTTTTATACATTTCTTGATCGATGCACTAGCTCTCCATCACCATCTGCCTAGTCTTTTTCCTAAGTGTTAGGATCAGCTTCCAGTCTAATCGGATGCAGCTGAATAATAGTATTTTACACGGAGCGACTGCCTATCTGACCTCCACTATCCAGTTAACACTGGGTAATACGATAGCCCATGGTGGGACTGGTTGTCAGACTTTCGGGCCTCTGACTACCTGTAACGACAGTCAAAGATCTACAAATGTCAGCCGGGACCAAAGGCTTAACGTGTATGATACATTAAGAGTTTGAACAGGTGCTAATCCACAGTTAATACCTGTAAATGGCTGTTATTATGAGCTCCGTTTGTTAAGAGATTAAATAGATAATTGTTTTATTTTTACCTTCAGAATTATTTATTTTATCATTTATGATACTGCATCAGTCTTCCACAAGGTGTATAAATAAAAATTACACACATACAAGCTCTCATACAAGAATAGGTTGCGAATTTTATCGTGTATAGAACGATATACTATTCATAGAGAATTTCAAATATTTATAGACTCCACAATAACATTTTCAGCAGGATTCGTATCAAGAGCGAGTTCAAGTGTACGAATGGCGTCTAATTTTGTAAAGCGCTGAACCGGCTTTATTGGGCTACTTCACGCGTTTCACTGAAATATCAACTAGTTCTACAATTAATATATTTGTTGGTACATAATTTTTTTGTTGAAATTCTCACAAGTCTATCTGGTTTTAGTTAGTAACCAAAGTAAAATAACAACTTGGTGTTGAAAATTGATAAATATCTGATCTGCATTATTGTCATAGGTCTCTCCAAGCTTATATGTTATTTACGATGAAGGTATTTGACTCCACTAAATAAAATAATAATCTTCTTTTTAAACACAGCGTTAGAAACATCACAATCTTTTAACATAGATTTAGTACCCATAGGTAAATGATTCTTGAACACCCCGTAAAACCTAAAAAAAATTAAATTACACATTAAAACTTATCGTAGGTCTTTATAGTCAATAACGTTGTTAGGAATCATGCGTTTTGTGTCACGCATGATTTCTAACACCGTTTATAAAGACATAGTTATTGACTATAAAGACACCATTTTTGACTACAAAGAACCATGATAATTTTTTCTCTATGGACTCAGTACTACGCTGATTCGTAGTTTTTACGCAATTATTTGTGAATTTTATTGCTTAACATGAGAATTTAAAGTTCTTCCTCGAAGCTGTTTACCCTCGAACTGCATTTGAGAGACAGGCGATTGATGCTTAGTTCGTAGTTCCGGATTCCCTCGAGTATTAGAAGAGATGCCTCAGGCTTCGACAGTCGATGAATCCACGTCGCGCTAGAAAGGTGTGAAAGTGACGTTGTTTCTGCGATTTCAACCTTTCTTGTACACCATGGTTTTGTATGTTTATTTTCATGATTATTAGCCTAGTGGTGTGACCGTCGGACTGCTAAGTCATAGGGTCTCCAGTTCGAACTCAAGACAAGCACCTCTGATTTTTCGGATTTGTGTGCGTATTGTATAATCATCAATTGCTTCGGTGAACGAAAACATCGTGAGGAAACCAACATGCCTGAGAGATATTTCTTAAAACTCTGACACCAGATTTGGCACTAACCACATGATAAAGAAAGACGACCTTAAAAACTGCAGCTGTTTTACCTTATGTAGTAGTATTGTTAGGTAGTTAAATAGGATGACTTTTTCCTTATAAAGAAATCGAAGAAAGGACGGAATGGACTCGGGGCTGCGGGACTGTCGGGGCTGCGGGACTGCCGGGGCTGCGGGACTGTCGGGGCTGCGGGACTGTTCGACGGGGCTGCGGGACTGTTCGCAAGAGATACCTGGAACACAAAGGGCAAAGAAGGAACATGGATGGGTTTTTAGTCAGTAAAAGTCTGACACTCCCTCCCACTCCACCCAGAGTGAGGGGGGGGGCGGGTTATTTGATGATTTCCCATCCCAAAAAAAAAGGACGGAATGACTAAGCTACATATGTATATATCATCACGCTTTTGGGCTCGATCTGATTGGCTAAGCAACACATGTAAACAGAAAGAGAACAGGCTTTTCTAAAATCCAGGCTAACGAAGCCTGATCCGAGGCGTAACGGTAGCAGCTCTTAATCAAGTCGAAAGTTTAGCTGTGCTTACTGCCGACCGCGAGTGTACTGCCCCGCGCCCGTAAATACTGACAACTGTACTGCAGTTAGCTTACCATCCTTTCTGTGTTTAGTTGGCTAAATAGGGTTTGAGCAGGTACATATGTGTGTGGAAATATAACTTTTGCTTGCCAGTTGCTGATGTCGTAGACGCGTATTAATATTTCCATCATCTGCCTACCCTTATTCGACTATAATGTGAACTGGATGCAGCTGAATACCAGTATGTTATATGGAGCGACTGCCTAACTGACCTCCACAATCCAGCTATTGGGTAACACGCTATCCCTTGGAAAGACTGGTGGATCGTATTCATTTTTGATTCAGCAATATAGTCTACTATTTAGGTACAATTTCTGACTGGTACTCTTACCCGTAGAAGCAGATATTCGTTTTCAGATGAATAAGCTAAAACAATAAGGTAATTAAAAACCAAATAACAGGATAAACCACGACCTCCATTAGTTACGCACCAGAAATTGAAAATCCCGCCAGTTTCATTTCAAATTTCGATTTTTTTTCTTTGTTTTTTCAGTAAATCTTTTTTAACGGCCAGCACTTTTTGCTCATCCCTTATTAGATAAAGGTTATCTTGCCTTACGTTTTGTGTTTTCCGTAATAAATGTCCGTTCCGAAATCCTTTGGAGGCCGTTCCGTTTTTATGAAATCCGCGATATCAAAGTTCTATTTGGCTTTTGAATGTTTTGCGGATAAACATGGGTCTGATTTTAATCTGAGAATGTCAGGAATGGTATAAAGTATTATTGTTTTACGGGTAGTTTTATTATGGAGGAGCTCGTAGCTAAATAATAACAGCTGCTCGGGTCGAATTTCAGGTTAAGCCGTGCTTGACTAGGTTGGTCCGTGGATGGGTGATCACTCATTATATACCGGCTCTCAATTGTATATCTTTAACAGTCGTTAGGTAGTTAGTGGCCCAACAAGTCTTACTAAGGGGTATCGTATTACCCAGTACAAACTTGGTTGTGGAGATCAGATAGGCAGTCGCTCCATGTAAAATACTGGTATTCATCCGGTAAGACTTGAAGCCGACACCAACATAGTTGGGAAAAGGCTAGGCAGTATTGATGGATAGTTTTATTACGAAAGCTGTATAATGAAAAATACCGAAGTACGTGAACAAAAGGAAAAAAGCGGAAAAATAAATTACATAGAAACTGAATTTTAATTCAAGATTAAGTTTTTTGTTAGGTATAATTTTATCTGTCTCATTCCCTTGCCTTCTCTGAATTATTACGAACCTAGTGGAGAAAAACTTTTGACCTCACTTTTTAAATCTTAGAAGGAAGAATTATTTTACTGTGACGACTAAGTTAAATTGGTAACGTTTACAGCCTATCAAAGTTTGAAGATTTTTGTGTTACCGGGAACTTAAGTTGGAATGGAATTTAGGTAGGTACGTCTGGGAATACCTGAAGATAGCCAAAGAGGTATGGGAAAGCTTTTTTACAAGCACAAAGAACATAGTCACAGAATATGTAAAACACAGCTGTATTTATGTATTATATTTATGTAAAAACACGTTTTCGACGATAACTGCAAACAAAGCTATAGCTGTACTGATAAGATAACTTTAAGACCGTATCGAAACTTAAAAAGATAACAAAAATATGTACAAATAGAAAAGAAGAAAAACATTTAAAAAATTCGTCCATATAGTGCCCAAATGGCTAGCAGCATTGCCACGTTGGATGGCAATGCTGACCATAATAATTTAAAACTTCAACTTTTCATGTTCACACTGACCAATAACTTTAAGAATGTGTTAGGCACTGCTTTTATAATTAAATTCACTTCACAAAATGGTCAAAATTAAAAAAAGAAAAATAACCCAGATTTCACACAATCCCCAAATTAAACAACAACAAAAAATAAAGTCTCGGTCATTCCATGAATAATAGTGTTCTTTATATTCCCAGTTTCCACAAATTTTTGCCACAATAAATCTGCGAATCTTAAGTTTTTTTTCGCGAAAAAACTGTCTAAAAGCAAAATGAGCGGCTTAAGTGCCTAAACAAAGTCATTTAGTATCAAACAAAGCCGACTGTACACGAAATCCTGGACGATACAAATTTTCGCAATGAATTTCTTCCTTTAGCCGTTCAAGTGAAAACTTTATGCAACTTTTTTGCGGCCAGTGTGAAAAGGAACGAAACTTTTTCTGTTAATTTCCTTTATTTATGAGGTTACATTTAAATAAATGGGGTATATAAGGTTTGGCCAATACTAAAGGTAATCTAGGGAAGAAATAAGTGGATATTTTCTTAATAAATTACAGCCGTTTGAGAAGTGAGATGAGATACTTAATTGAACATCATTTACTTAATAATGTTCAAGCCATCTGGGGAGCATTTAGAGGAGTATTTCAGGGGAAGTTAATTTTACTAGCAGATATTATTTCCGTTATTTTATGCGTCTCAAGTTTTCTACGAAGGGTTAGGTTAGCGTTCCTTGCTATGGGCAAGCCATTTGTGGTTTTTGAACTAACTACGATTTTGAAACATAGTTGCTGAGAATTTGACTGCCTCGTTGGTCGAGTGGTCGCAAGCGTGACTGCTGAGCATGAGGTCCTGCGTTCGAGTCCCGGGTTGGGCAAATTGTTATTGAGTTTTTCCATCAGGATTTTTTCAGAAATAACCACGGAGTCTGGATTCGTGCCCGGTTGATGGCAATAAGCCGGCTGGAAATAGGTGTTACCTTATTTCGGCTTTTAGCCGTAACATATACATTACTATTATCAAACGTGTCTTAAGCTATGCAAGCGGAGGAGGTTAACTATCAATGCATAATTCTTCCATTTTCAAATAAAATCTTCAACTAAGATTCTACAAATTGTCTGTTCGGTGTTCACATTTCAAATCCAAAAGAATAGTACAATCAAGATAGCTCCAAATATCACCTAAACAACATTTATCAAGTTGCAAACGGGAAACGACTCTGTCTCTCAGAAACGTAGCTTTCTACAAACTAACAGTGTCCTGACTTCAAGCCATCATTACTCTTGGATCGCAGTTTTTGTTCCTACATTGAAAACCTCGGAATAAGACTTGGAGATAAATGATGCATTCGATTTTTGCCTTAGACAATCTTTGTGCGAGAATTGGAGAGATTTTTGATTTCGTACGATGATAGTGAGTGTGTCATTGATGAGATTTTGAAAGCGAGGACAAGTTTCTGATTAATAAATTATTCCATGTTGCACACGAAATAAAAATGCGGAAAACTTATTCCTTTTGAGAGCTTCCGTTGCGTGCGCTGCGTAAACGCTTAAAGTTGCGCAACAATCATGTATGATAGAATCTTTCCTCTTAAAAAGTTCTAAAAAAAATCTGCGCTAGCATATGTCGATCTCTTAAGGAACTCTTCTCTACTCTACTCTTCTCTACTCTTCTTAAGGAAAGTTCCTTAAGAGATCCCTCTTATGTGGCGCATACAAAGTTGCGCGGATCAGCTAGTTAATAAATTTGTTGTTAAAATGTCAAGTCAGATTTCTCATCGGTCGGCCAATATGACACCTATTAAATGATATTGTTCGTTCAGTAATAGGAATACGACTAATTGAATCATCTTCTTCCTGCAGTGCCCATGTCTCATGTTACTGGGGGTAATCGCAGCATGTTTTCATTCCTCCACTCCTTGTGTCCACATCATTCCTCACACAACCCAACCACGGCTAGTTAAATAGGCTCTTTAAATAATAAGTAAGTAGGTATGGTTGTAGAGAAGTACGACGCACCATGGTTGTCGCACGCTGTGGAGGTGCTGGTCAGAAGACCCCATACCTAACACCCACAATTTTATTTTTGTTTCTGTGTTTGTTACTAATAATAGTTTTTAAGAACAATGTTACTAACAATTGGGCCTAGTTGCCATAAATAAAAAAAATATTTTATTTTATTTAATGAATATAAAGTAGCAAACATAAATACTTCACGCTAAAATCATTCATTCAGAAGGTCATTCGAACGAAATCCATCTAAATATTCAGTTAATCTGACCTTTGGGGCTAACCACAATAGTTCTAGTCGACCACAAGTTCCGAACTTTTGCGAAGTAACCCGAGGAGACCCGAGTCAAAATGTGACGAATTCAATCATGACGCAACGAAGGGTTGGTTAGGAGTGATGAAAAGAATGTTGAGAAACTTTTTATTTTGAAGCAGATCATTCAAATATTACATACATAAGCTACCGAAAATCTAAATGTCTATCTAGAAGTGATGTTCGGTATCCAAAATATGTAATATCAAAACTGCAGGCATTTTCTCTCATTCATTATCTGTCCAGGGGGGTTACTATAACGCCTAAAGCAGGAGTAAATCCAGTGTGGGAAAGAGACAGAGCTATACAGGTGATCTAGCGACATCTCTTTCCCAAACTGGAATTTCCCCTGCTTTAAGACGTCATGGTAGGCCACCTATCTTGTCATTACTATGTTAGGGTCGGCTTCCAGTCGATTTACATAGAACTACGGCCTGACTGACTTCTTCAGCCCAGCAGTTACTGGACAACAGGATACCAGTTATATACCAGGTATTTTTTTTTATCGCACCCACAAACATAAAAGTTATAAGTACTATACTGAAAAGCATTTAAAACAACTTCATATTGCACTTACTCGCGCGTTTTCAAGATGAAACATGTAACTTTTTCGCGTTTAATATCAAAAGTAAGTGAGCGCGGACTTTGGCGAGGGATCACTACATAATTGTACAAGTTGTTGGTTGAAAACATACTGGCGCGTAAGTGTACACACCCGCCTTATCCGTCGTTTCTTATATTCAAATAAAATAAGTTTCGACCAGAACTCTTTCAAATTGACTGAGTTAGCAGTAGCTCACAAAAAAGTAAAATAAAAAACATTCTGAAATAAGTAAATTGCAACATGAGGAAAGAAGTACAGTTAATTGATAAAAAAGTTTATACGTCCTCGATTTATCACTTTCGTGTATAATTATTAATTTATTCGTTAAAAAGCTTATCATAAAGTCTTTTCATCAATGTATTAACACTGTAAATCCCTATTTTAATAGGAAAAAAGTTATTTAGTATTTAAAATTACAAGATTCGCATCACTACAAAAAGTGACAGCGAATAACGCGCGATTGTAATCTTATATTATAAATAGGTAAAAGTTTGTAAGTTTCTATGTAGGGGTAATCTTCGGAACTACTGATCCGTTTCCAAAAATTCTTTCAATAATGGGAGGCTAAATTACTCCCGAGTATCATAGGCTATATTAAAACGTTTCCATGTGATAATATACGACCACAGGCCGAGCGTCGCCGTGGGCAAAAATTAGTCATAATTATACATATTTATGATCGAGCGATTGCTTGATTTGCCAATGCATTGCACTTGCTCTGGTGAAGGAAAACATCGTGAGGAAACCAGCATGCCTGACAGATATTTCTCGACGGCATGTAAAAGCCAAGTCAGAGGACCATAGGCGACATAAAAACTCTGAAACCAGGTTAGGCACTAACCATACGATAAAGAAGAAGAGCATTGTACAATATCAACGACATGTATTGTTCATTTTCTTTGCCGATTGATCCAATACTACCACGACAGATACATGTCTAATTAAATCGCATAATTCGAAATTCGGTCGTGCCAGCACGTTTTGTCGTACCGTATATTCCACAGGAGTAGTGCCGCCCTTGTTTCGTAGGTCGCTTACAAGGAAAATGCCTCTGAAAGCCCCAAATATTGAGTATTATATAGATTTATTGTACAGCAAAGCTCATTTATTTTGTTTCGTGTTACTTATAAGAAATATATCGTTAGGCTTCGTAATGTTATTAATTGACTATTAACGTCATGTTCGATTATGAGGTTTTAGAAGGTTATTAAGTATTGATAATGGTTTTTGTTCGAATAAGGTTCTCGTATTTTTTGTTAGTTAAGTTAAGTAGTCTGGTTGTTTTTATAGCTAATTATTTCAGTAGAGTTCTTTCTAACAAATATTATAAACAAGCTGTTACCCGCGACTTCGTTCGCGTGAAAAATTTTGATGTGTACAGGTGTGTGAGAAAAAAATATGTAGCCTATATGTAGTTCCCCAGGATATAATCATTCTCCTTGCTAAATTTCATTATGATTCGATCAGCTGTTTAGTCGTGAAAAGGTAACAAAAAAAAAACAAACAGCTACTACTACTTTCGCATTTATAATATTAGTATGGATACGAAAGTGATGGAGATCAGATAGGCAGTAGTTCCATGTAAAATACTGGTAGGTATTCAGCTGCATCCTGTTAAACTGGAAGCCGACCCTAACATAGTTGGGAAAAGACTAGGCAGATGATGATGAAGATGATACTAAAGTGTTTATTTGTTTGCCATGCCTTCTCGCCGGCTGACAGGATTTCAATTTAAAGCATGTATACGGCTAGACCATGACTCAGGATACTTTAAATCTCAGTAGGACGTTTCCGTGGGATAGTACCCGTCCCACAAATGGGCGAAGCCGCGGACAAAAGCAAGAGATAAACAATGTGATGACCCTAACCCTAATATGTTGCAATAATATTGGTTAGCCCCCATTTCAAAGGTAATTAATGTAATGTTACCCAATTTATGCAGTAGTAAATTAGCTCAATTATTCTTAGAAATCTATGTTAAAATGATTATTATCATAGCAAGTTATAATAGATGAACAGTTGGTTCCAGAATATATTACTATTCAAATCTATGTAGATAAATGTTTCCGTTGAAATCCTGTCGGTGGCTCTAAGTTATGCTACTCGTACATCTCTAGCTTAGTTCCAACTTAGATTCGAAGTAATGGAATTTAGTTACCGTGGAAACAAGTATTAATTACACTAATATTATGCCCGAGGGCATCATCATCTGCCTAGCTTGGGGTCGCCTTCCTGTCTTACTGGATGCAGCTGAATGCCAGTATGTTACATGGAGCGACTGCCTATCTGACCTCCTCAACCCAGTTAGTACTGGGTAATACGATATCCCTTGGTAAGACTGGTTGTCAGACTTTTTGGGCCACTGACTACGTAACGACTCCCTCACTGAGAACATTGGCCTGTTACGTAACAAATCAGATTCATTTGTTTCTGGACAAAATCGAATCTTGGAACTTTACATTACAGGCGAATGCTCGATGGATTACCTGGGAATTATTGTTGGTGAAATCTGGGTGCTTTTACCTGTACTTTGTGCACTAAATAACTTCACTAGAATTATTTTTATTGTTTGTGTAGTATTGGCAGTACACCACTGACTACACTCCATTTATATTTTATGTTCGTACTGTCCATCCAAAGGTTGTCTGGAAGATATCGGTAACAGCGATAAGACCACCATTGTAACCATAGAATTAGAAATATTGTAAAACTGTTGTTTCAATTTTGGTGTACAATACAGTATAATTATTCTATTCTATTTAGTATGTTTACGCAAAAATGGTTCATTGAGTGACACAATAAGTGACAGAATAAGAACAAAGCCGCGAGGAAAACCTAGCCTTCCATAGGTCAGTGAAACCACAACAAAGTAACTAACAATTTTCTTTTTTTTGAACAAGTTTCTTGGCACTGCAAATACCAGGAATACATAAACAAAACGAGGTTCGCTCACTCTGCTGCTTCCTCACATTATTCAGTAGAATTATTTATCTTCGAATTAGTCACTTTCAACCAAGACAAACTAGTTTTAAACACTGAAATCAAACTGCAAATACCAGGACGACATGACCAAAAAGAGGTCTCGCTCTACCCCGCTCATTTCTCGCTTATTATTCAGTAGATGTACACCATTAACATGCAAATCAGCTCGTTAACGTCGCACGGTGAGACAAAAGATCCCGTCGACGCTGCTATGATGTTTGAGTAACGTCTTTTATAATAGGAATATTGTATCTGGGTTATGGGACGTCTTTTCTGCTGGGAGTTGAGATTTTTGTCGATGAGGGATTTGATAATAGGCAGATAAGAAGCTGATGTACACCAACATGAATGATGTAACCAAGATCTTGTAAAAATGTTTGATTGAAAAGAGTGTCCATGGAGTTTCTTACCCATTCTTCTCCATAGAGATCTACGCCTTGGAATGGGCAACTACAGTACTTTCATTTTCAGTTATTATGTCTTATGTCTGGGACTGTAGCTTCGCCTTCTTTGTTTTTCTGACATTCAAAAGTGTCTGTAATGGTCTAATTGAAACAAATGCTTTGAGTTTGAGTTTGATGGAGGAAGCACACTTTGTCTCAGTTCGGTTTTTGAAAATGTATGTGGAGACATTTTTTTTGAAACTTAATAATTTGCAGTGCAGTTTAAGTGTGTATGCGATGTGTCTCCACAGACAATGGCCCATCTTCCATCTTGCGCTACATGCCCTAATATACCTGCGCACTTGACCATCTTATAACTGCCTCAGCGAGCGGAGTTCGCCTAGCTGAGTTCTGGGCCAACAAATATATTTTATGAAAATTTGCCATCGACACGCTAAGAAAAAGTGCAATTTAAGACGGGGCAAGTCTTGACGGTAAAATAAACAGTATTTTTTTTAGCTTGAGACGTTTATCAAATATTGACCCCTTGTTATAAAGTGAATTAATTGCATCCGTGTAAGCCAGCGTCTTCAGAAGTGAAGAAGAAGAAGAGTAAAACAGCACAAGCACATTTTAAAATAATAGAAATGGACTCCAAATGCACTGTAAAGTGCGTAGCTGAAAAAGTCTTTGTTAAGTAGAACAAAAGAACATCACAATAAAAGCTGTTCTTATCACTTTGGGGTTTTGTTTAAATGGTTACATTAGATACTGTGCGGGACAATGGACCATGGTACTTAGAGCCTTGCTACAACATATTTCAATGATATCTTGTTAATTCTGTGCCTCACGCAAAAACTAGTGCATGGATTTGAACGCAGTTTTCACCGCTCTACTGCTAGATGCTTAACTTAAAATAGAGGTTACATTTGATATAGTCTAGGAACCGATGGGTGGCCCGGTGCGAAGTAAGTACATAATAAAATTACGAAATAAAGGTTGTGAATTATATTTTGTTTAACATACAGCCTGACACTGACCTGCAAATTGCAAATTAGGTAAGAAAGGACATTGTTCAGCGTCCATACATCGTTCGCCTAAGAACCAAGAGACGTGAATTTACTTTCTGTGTTCTAAATAATGCATTAATTCTATTGAAACTAAATTAAAATATCAGACACTTCTGAGAATTGTACAAAAATCCAAATTGCTTTCGGCATTTGAGGTTATAATTAGGCCATTAAAACGTAATTACGAGTGACAAAATTACGAGACTGTCATTCTGTCATTACTATAAAATGTCAAAGTGTCATCTGTCAATTTATTGACTGTCAGTGTCTGTGTTGCTCGTTTCACATAGCGCTTTCAAGGGCTTTATTCTGTTTGTAACTAAAAACCTTATTCATTTAATAAAAATAACAAATGGCACCCGCACCGGGGAATATTTTAAGAAAGAAGGAAGAGAATTACTTTTTAAAATGTTTTCGAAATTAAGTGTTATTATAGTAGTATTATTTAATTAATTAAGTGTCCATTCTATTGTAATGTAAATTATAAAAAGAACTAGTCATGATTGTAAAGGTTTCATACGTGCTGATGCATAGGCCATTTTAATGTCCTTTGAATTTCGCGGGCTACCGTGACGTTTCCACCTTAATCTACCCTACAAATAATGACGATACGACCCCTCTACATAAATTAAACAAGCTCACTCGGTGTCTGTTACACCGAGTGAGCTGCACGTTATTATTCGTGCAAGCCACCATCGAGCTGATATTAAATTGCAGATTGATTGATAGTTCCCTTAGAGCTACCCTGGCCGTTGATGTAGGAATGTGTTATGAAGGGAAGATAACGTCGCTTTAATGTTTTGTGTAATTAGGATGTTAGGGAAAATGTTAAATTTTTCCCTGGTTTATGGCAAAAGTGTTTTTTGTGAACCTTGGTGTTGTTTTTTCTTCGATTTTTTTAACGCTCACATATTTTATATTCAACGTTTTTTCTCGCAGCTTCGACCGCGAGAAGGTCGAAAAGAATCCCAAAGGAACGTTTTTACCGGGATACAAGATATTCAATGTCATGGTCCACTTGCTCAATATATTTTATCGCAATCTGATCTGCCGTATTAGGGCGATAAAATCAGAAACAGATATAAATACCGAGTTCATTGAGAAAACAAGTGTTTAAAGTTATAATAAGATTTTAAGAAAAATAACTTTTAGATACTTCTTTTCGACTTACATTCATCTCTCAATGAACCAAAACATTGTAAACACAAAACTACTAAGCACCTAAAATTATATTAGAATGTCACTTATGACCCGTAACAGCGCAAAATTTACCGGGAACATGTGAATTTGGTAGCGCGTCAGTTTGTTAGTCACAGTTGGGTGCAGTTTTTGCCGCTCGTTCACAAATGGTTCGTCTCGCTGATATAAATTTCAGTGCAGTATGAAATGTTAAGGGAATTTTTATTTTTGTGACGTCCTCCGAAGTTTGTCTGTAACTAGTTCGTGCAGTTGTAATTTTTTGAAACTGTATTTGTGAGAGATAGAATGGTTGAACAATATGGGATGAATCAAACAAGATACTTTGTCTTGAACGCATTGTTTGAATATGTTTGTGAAGTTAGTGAAGTTTTTTCGAGATTTAAGCTTGTTTTTTCGCTTTGTTATTGCATCTATAAAAAAAAAATAGTATTTAAAACATACTTGTAACCTACCTATGACTACTAGATAACCAAACTACCTGCATTATTGTCTAAAAAGATTGTGTCACCCTATGTATTTTTTTTCTATTTGAATGTTACTTGTATGGTGCACATAATAAAAAAAAACTATTCTATTCTATGTTTTATTCTTCGAACGAGACCGCAACCGCAAACTGCAGCAGCAAAGCCACCCCAATCGCTATGATAGACCGCAGCGACACGACTGGTTCGATGCAGTATCTCTGTGAAACCCTTGCATAGTTAGCGACATTGCCGATTGACGCTGCGTCAGAGTGCCAACCGCAGACCGCAAACCAGTAGTGAACAATGACTTTCGTTAAACTAGGGTAGAATGCCCCTCACGTCAAATTTGTGTCGTCGCGTTCGGAATAAAAACTGGAGCTGTATTGTAGCTTGCAGTTTCTTTTTCGTTCAGATTTAAAGCTATATATTTATTCATCATTTGATGTGAATTTTAATTTGTCAATGAATAATATATTGAACACCATATCCAATCTTCCATTACAGTACCTTCGCTTTACATATTCACACTACAGGGGCGATCAATCACGAACGTCGGCAACTTTAGAGCGCTTTCAATATAAAATAAATCAAATAACCATTCGTATATTGAGAACATTTTTAGAACTTAGTTTGTGGAACACGTGTGCCGTGTGGAGTGGTTGGTTATTAAAGACTCTAATTTAAAGTAAGTGTTAAACTTTTTTCATTTTGCAGAAGACAATCTTCATCAATAGATGGACATGCTTTCCAGTCTGAAAAAATCGTTGGTTGCAACCAAAAGACAACAATATGTACATACGGCGACACAATCAAGCTATATATTTCCAGTATAACATGGCCTCGCTGTGTATGGATTAACAATACAATGAGAGATCCGCATAAACTGGTTTTTTATAGCTTGATTGTCGGCGTGCGTACCATGACATGGGTACCTAGTGTTTTAAACTAATATTAGACTCACTCGAATGAATGTTCATTTTTGAAAGTTGCTGATAAAATAAATACCTTCAAAAATGAATAGAAAGTTACGCGACTGATTTCATTTTCTGTACTTACCTACCTATTTATGCAGTCACCAAGTACTAAATTCACAGCTGCATAATAGGAGAGCAGATATTTTCGAGGCTCAACCTAATATTGAGTCATCATCTGCCTAGCGATTTCCCAACTATGTTGAGGTCGGCTTCCTCTAACCGGATGCAGCTGAATACCAGTATTTTACGTGAAGCGACCACCTATCTGATCTCCACAACCCAGTTAGTAGTGGGCTATACGACACCCCTTGGTAAGACTGGTTCTCAGACTTTCGGGCCACTGACTAATTGTAATGACTGTCAAAGATCTACAAATGACAGCCAGGACCAGCGGTTTAACGAACCAACACGATATGTAATGGGTGGTCACTCATCCAAAGACCAACCTAGGCAAGCGCGGCTTAACCTGAAGATCGACCCAAGCGGCTGCTATTATTTAGCCATGAGCTCGTCAACCTGATATTGAGTCTCACGGTAAAAGTCGTTCACGAATTCGTTACAGAATTTAAAGTATTTTCATTGTTTTCATTGAGTTTATTTTTTTATGCACATAATGTACAAAGGCAGGCTTAATGCCTTGCCTTGTTTATGTCACTACTACTCACTATTACTTACTTAGCTCGTTCATTGTGAAGTGTTAACAAGTTTAAAAACTTTTTTCTTCATTTCTTTTTATTTATGTGACGTAAACATTTTTTTTTTCCTTTTTATGAAGTTTTTGTGATAAATGCATAAATAAAGTACCAGCACCTAAGGCTCTATTGAATGTACTCAAACATTTCGAATATCGAAAACGATTCAATTTACAACGTATACACTTGCACACCATACTATGTAAGTAAGCCGTTACAGTCGCGAGTATCGCCCGTCCATCACCACAAAATGTTCCAACAACATAGTTAGCTATTGTACACACGGTGAAATAGTTAAGTGTGCATCCATACACATAGTGCTACAGGGACTTTTGGCTTTTGAATGACATCGTTTTTTTATGAAATTGTATTGAATAAACAAAAACGTAGCGTTACTTCCAATTTTGGTCAGGCACCATAAGATCTGTGTCATCTTTACACCAGCATTGCGTGCACTGTGCAACTGTGCACGAGTGAGCTTGTTTTTACTTAGCTTCTAAAGTCCCACTGCTGGGAAAAGGCCTCGCCATAGCCTTCCACTGTTCTCTCCATGCGGTTTTTTCCAGCCAATCTCTCAAAAACGCCTCTAGGTCGTCTCGCCAGCATTTTCTAGGCCTCCCTCTGTGAATATAAGAAACTTAAAATTGCTTAAACTTGAACATGAAATAAACAGCACCGAAACAAAATCAAACGATTGCACGCACATTGATTTTGTTCTTGCCAGAGCGTACAAACAATGTACACACAGCGACACATCAAGCTACACATTTCCAGTATAACATGGCCGCGCTTTGTATTGATTTGCCGTACAATGAGAGATCCGCTTAAACTGGTTTTGTGTAGCCTGATTGGTTGTCGTGCGTACAACTCAGACATAGCAAAAAAGACAACTACTAAAGGTGCTTTCAAACGGTGTAGACTGGGTGACAGACAATGTTCAGAAAGATCTGTCACCTGTAATTAAATAAATATTTGAATTTCAGTCAACTAGTTTTATTTAAGACATGATTGTATAGCTTGTCAGTGACGGAACTTATTTTTTTCGGCTCACAATGTCCTTTATTTAGATACTTGAACGACTGAAATAAACAAAAGAAGAAAAAAAAAATCACACACGGACTCAGAAAACACGCACCAAACACATACCTCACACCGATCTCGTTCACCAACAGTACACATCAGCACAATGGTACAGTCGTGCACAGTACTAAGCTGGTACAATCGCGTGCATCGGTCCATCGGCTCACGGCACGAGTTCTTCTGATTTATCACTGCTTTACGTGGTACAATGTAATTTTCGTGCATTCACAGACTCATACGTGCGCCGTGCGGTTGTAAGCTGCGATTGTATTCAGTTTTATGGCGAACAAACGCAATTTTAGGCAGAGTTTTACAAAAAATTTAAACAAATGGAAAAATAACGATGCGACATGAACATACATGAAATGGTGAAAAACGCATGTCTTAATGTAACATACTTATTACTAGCGTTTTCTAATGGCATGGTTTGGTCAAGGATTAGTTAAACACGTACGAAACAAAGTAAAGACTTTTTTCCAAAAAACTAACTACCAAAACAACCACTAGAAAGGTCTAAACTAACTTTACTTTCGGTCGTCGGTGACTTTGTTTGTTTCATTGATTTTTTTGCCACCGACTGCCGAAAGTAAAGTTATTTTAGATTTTTTTTTAACCACAAAAAAAAACCAAAATTAAATCAGCAAAGTAAAAATTTCCATGAATGCTGGTGGAATACCTAAAGTCCTCCTTTTTTAGAAGTCGGTTTAAAAAAATGCGAATTGGCTGTGAACATCATAGAGATCCTACAGTTAGTATTTTATCTGGAGGCGTCCGCGTCCAGGAGCGCGTCTGCAATTTGTCCGAGCCGATTTGACCGAACCGTAGCTGAAACATACACAATAATTAGTTGTTAAGCATAGTATCAATATTCATTTTTTGTCTAGTTACGTAATGGAGATACTACGAGAAAATTGCAGTTCTACTTACAAGAAATTACATTTACATTTCCCAGTGTAGAAGAAACAGAATCTAGTTAAAAATCATCCACAAATATCTGACTGAACAGACCCATGTAAACAGAGCATGCGATTTAAAAACGTCAGTTGGTAACTTGAAAACTTGTGTTTAAATGAAATTCTGCGGAGAGTGTTCGAGTAAGAGCTTGAAAAAATAATTAACTTTTTTGCTGACGACGTTTTTTAACAGTTGAGGTTTAGAAGAAAAATGTTGGTTGAGAAAAAGAATGTTGTTTCGAGGTGTTGAGTGAGAAATTGGCATGCTAGTCATGCTTGCTCAGAAGTACAGTCGCTATAGTTGCTGCCAGTTAAGATGGCAATGGCGGTCATTGACCCACCTACATTTATTAAAGTTCTTAACTTTGAAATCCACAAATAAGCCTGTTCATGTCTTGAATCGTCATCTATCGTGATCTTCAACATCTTTTCTAATGAAAAACGATACATGGTTCATTTGTTTTGGTTCGTAGTACGAACGTAATATCTCTTCGTACGAAGAGATATTACGGAAAGAGCAATGACCGCTATTGCCATCTTAACTGGCAGCAACTATAGTACATCAGTTACCACAAACTGTCACAAAATATTGACGGTTAAGTTCAAAATCGACTGAGAAAATTTGACAGTTTATGGTAACTTGATGTGCTGGTGACTGTACATCGGTCAATAGCACGATCGGTGTCGCTAGCGTTATAATATTGTAGGTTTTGAAATCCTTAAAGCGTTACACCTGTATTACACCCATATTTCGCAAGATATTTTTATGTCTCATATAAAAAGAGGCGACCCTATTGTCAACAAGTTCAGCAAAGAAAGCAAAGAGAATTTCCTAATGGAATAATCCAATATCACTTTGCCCGACCCATGAAGCCCCATGCTCTTACCACCGCCAAGATCAAAGGCAGTCAACTAAGTTCATCATCTTACTGCTAAATTTATTAAAGGTTAAAACTTAGGATTGAGGAACGAAAGGTCAAGAATTCGATAACAGTGAAATAGTATCCTAAATAATCCTAATTTCAAAACTAATACAATAAATGCGAAAGTAAGTTTGTTTGTTACCTTTTGACGCCTAAACCACCTAACCGATCATCCTGAAATTTTGCATATACGTTATCAGGTGTACAGAAACGGACATAGGGTCCTAAGGAAAACAACATCATCTGCCTAGCCTTTTCCCACCCTTTTCCAACTATGTTGGGGTCGGCTTCCAGTCTAACCGGATGCGGTGGAATATGAGAATTTTCAATCTAACGATTGCTATCTGACCCCCACAACCCAGTTAGTACCGGGTAATACGATACCTCTTGGTAAGGCTGGTTGTCAGACTTTCAGGCCATTGACTACCTGTGACGACTGTCAAAGATCTACAAATGTCAGCCGGGACCAACGGCTTAACGTGCTTTCCGAGGCACGGAGGAAACTCGGTATGTAATGGGTGGTCACCCATCCACGGACCAACCTAGGCAAGCACGGCTTAACCTAAAGATCGACCCGAGCGGCTGTTATTATTTAGCCACGAGCTCCTCCTCCCCCTTTTGCTGAGGAAAACGACAATAACGTTTTTATGATATTAGATGGCGCCATGTGTCTTTCGAATCATTATTGAAACTTTAGTAGTGCGAATTGATTGTCAAATTCTAAATTAACGCCAGCGAAGCCGCGGGGAAAAGCTAGTAGATAATATTTTCGTCTTTTCTCGTGGTTCTAAACCAAGAAGGCTTATTTTTTTCAGTTACTATGACAACCAGTTTAAATACTACTGTGACCAAATCACCGAGGGTCAAAAATTTAACTCGAAAAAAAAACCGTCTCAAACTTTTATAATCAAGATGATCTTACCCATCTTAATTTGGGCTTTGTGATTAAAGGGCATATTTGAAGGGACCGAATAAATGATAAGCCGTCAATCTCGTGACGTCACAAGATGGCCGCCACAATTAAGTCATGTTTTTAATGCGCTTTGGAAACTTTGAGACGGAGAAGTTTATAAGTACAGAGGGGAGTCTGTGTGGGAACAACTGTTGGGTTTCATGAAATAGGTATTATAATATACCTCCTTGTTGTGCTCTTCTTTTGCAAAAATAAGTGCACTCTGTGGTTTGTTTTGTTTTAGAAATATCTGGAAGAAAGTCGGTTTTTAGCTACACGTGATACCGTGAAAGAAAGAAAGAAAGAAAGAAAACATATTTATTTGGCACATGCCACAAGTGCACACAACAAACAAGTAAAAATAAAATAAAAAACTTAAATCTACACAAAATAAAACGTAAAATAAACAGAGAAAAAAAGAGACAAAATTGTGTGCCTCACGGCTGCGCCAAATAGGCCCAGTTCAGCAAACTGCCGAGCAGCTAGTGCCCGACGCTGGTTTTCAACTGGACCCGAGATGGTGATGTGACGGACATAAAACAGTTTTGTTTCTAATTAGGTATGTGTAGGTATGTATGAATAGGTACTTAAATAGAACAAACTTGTGTATAGTATTAACAAATAAAAAATACGTAGGTACTTATTAATACAAAAAAACGAGAAAAGTGCAAGACAAAACAAAAAACCCAAGGTACATAAATAAATGAACGTACGCATAGAAATATAAACCTGTTTCGCACGTTCCCAACTTGTAAACATATGTTATGAATCCGTGCACTTCGTCGTTCAATACGCTGCAAGCAACCGAGCGCGATGGACTAATTATAAGACTTTGTAAGAAGTGAACGGAAAAATTTGCAAATGGCAATTGTGTGGGTACATAAGGACGGCAAAATATTACATTTCCGACGGAAAATGGAAAATGGAGCCAAATTATTCAAACGCAGATACATTAAGAGCTCAAAATACAAAGGTAAACCAGTTCAAAGTTGATAAAAAAGTGCTATATAATATGTGGAATGAAAAGACACCTTTGTGATATATATTTTTTTTACAGATGTCAAGCCTTAAGACAGAGGTACCGATCACACTCGGGATCCTGCCAGATATGAGAGCAAAGGATGGGATGAATAGTGAAAGGAGCCATCCCGACGCCGTTTGTTCCAGTCGCATGCAAGTAGGCCAGGCACATTAGGTAAGAACGTGCGCATGCGTTGCTCCAGGGCATACTTGTGTAAGTTAAAAAATAAAAAATAATATCGGCGGTTATTTCAGTGTGCTATTTTATATACCGCAGGTCTCATAAAATGCGATGTGTCGCTGCGGCGCGGCGCCTCGGATATCACGACACCACCCTCCAGCTGAGGACATAGGTGGCATAGTCCTAAGCAGGCCGAACGTGAGCATGAGCAGAATAATTGTATACATCAGCTATTTATACTTTTGTGCAGCATTAGTCGACAAAGATAGGTTGATAGGATAGTTTGTACATCATATAATTGAGACATTCAGTGCGACCATATCCAACTTCCGTTGCGATTCAATTAAATACTGCCGTAGACGTCTTCTGAATGTGTCTATTGTGCTGATCATTCTAATAGGTGGTGGCAGGTTATTCCATATTTTGGAAGCTGCATATCGAAAGCTACCCCTGAAAGCTGCTGTGTAATGTGACTGAGTCGAGAGTTGTTGCGAGCATTGCCTTCTCCCGCATTCGCGCCTACTTGTTAACCAACTTAATTTATTGTATAAGTAGTCCGGTTTTTTATATTTAACCACACCGAACAGGAGGCACGCCAAGTGTAGTTTCCGTCTGGACTTCATTTTTAGTGAGAAATGCTTGTTTAGAAAAGGTGTTACGTGGCTTCGGCGAGGAATATCGTAGCAAAACCGCGCGCAAGCGTTTTGTACTCTTTGAATGAGTCGATCTGTACGAGCTAATAGGCGCGGACCATACACTGTGTCGGCGTAGTTTAACCTTGATAGTACCAGGGTTTCCACAAGCTGTTCCCGTAGTGATTCCGACAAGTAAGACCTCATTTTATATAAAACCTTCAGGCGATAAAAACAGTTTCTGACAGAGTCCGCTACGTGGTTCTCAAAACGAAGGGCTTTGTCCATCGCAAGACCTAGGTTTCGCGCCTCATACACTCTCTCAATTTGTTCGCCCATTAGCTTCAAGTCAAAAGTCAGAGGCAGTCGGGCCAGCTGTTGTCTTGTGCCAAATACAATGTATTTAGTTTTGAGAGGGTTCAGAGACAGGCAATTTTCCTCAGACCAAACGGCGATTCGTTGCAGATCTTCGTTAAGGTCTTTAATAGCGCTATCACACTCGTCTGGTCTGAAGGAAATATACAGTTGTACATCATCGGCATATATATGGTACTTGCATCTCTGGAGGCACCTTACTATGTCTGCGCAGTACAATATGAAAAGAATGGGGCCCAAAATAGAACCCTGCGGAACTCCTCTCTCTACAGGAATAGGTACCGATCTAAGGGTAGTGCCGTCACTCAAACGCAGGTCAACTAATTGTTTCCTATTACTTAAGTAACTACGGAACCATTGTATAGCTTCTGGGTCGAAACCGTAATGTTTTAACTTTGACAGTAATAGTGAGATGTTTATAGCGTCAAATGCCCTGGAAAAATCTAGTAAAACCAGTATTGTGCACATCCCCTTATCCTGGGCAGATAATATGTTGTCAGTAACATCTAGTAAAGCAGTAGATGTACTGCGCTGCTTCCTAAACCCTGATTGTAAATCAGGTAAAATGTTATTTTGCTCCAGAAACAGCGTAAGTTGACGGCTTACGATTTTCTCTAATACTTTGGATAAACACGGTAATATACTAATAGGACGTAAGTCTTTTAAGGCTATTGGGTTTGAATTTTTTGGCAAGGGCCTAATGGAAGCAATTTTCCATTGGTCAGGGAATGTTGACGTCACGATGGAGCAGTTTATTATGTCCGTTAAAACATTTAACGTGTGCGGCAAAGTCATATTAATCATATCCAGGTTAATGTTGTCGTAGCCTTCGGCGTTACTTTTGAGACTAGCGATAGTGCGTGAGACATTGTTCTGGTCCACTGGAGCGATTGTAAAAATTGCCTCACCGTGGCTATGATTGTCATAGTAATTCATAAGCGATGCGCTTGCCACGGGGTTGCCGGGAACAATCAAAAAATTTCTATTAATTAGGTCAGGATCTGTAAAATGCGACGGAAGGTCTTGTCTAGATTTAAAAGGTAATAAGGTGGATTTCAGATTTTTCCAGAGCAATTTGGGGTTCTTTATTTTAGTGTTAATGTTATGTTTGAAATACGCAGTCTTTTCATTGTACAGAGAACCAGTCACTAAATGCTTTAAATCCCTATAGTATTTCTTTTTCGAATCCGACTTCGTTTTCCTATAACTATTCAGTGCTTCGTCACGTAAACGCATCATAAGTTTGATGGTGTCTGTAATCCACGGATACGATTTTTCTTTTACTGTATACGATTTGATTGGTGCGTGAACATCAAACAAGGAAGTTATACGGGTGTTAAAGACATGTACCATATCATTAACGGTGTCGAGCGTTGAAATAATCCCAATGTTTAATGATAATAAGTCTATGTTAAATGTTGCCGTGCATACATTTTTAAGAGGCCGATATTTTACCATGAACGGTTTGAATTTATCACGCTTAATATTAAATTCACTTATTACAATGGAGTGGCCGTTAAGTGAACCGAAAGATTCTACGGCTGTGTATCTTGCTCTCAAGTCAGTACACAGGAGATCAATGAGTGTTTCACTGGATGCTGTGTAGTGAGTAGGGCTTGTAACCAGCTGTGTCAGGTTAAGACAATTAAGAAATTCAATTAATTTTTTTGTTTTTAACCCATTAGTATCTTGCATATTGTGACTGTTCCTAAATTACCCTAGGCTGATAAAATTTTCGTTTTTCCTAAATCATATTAATTTATTAGTGTTAATGTCGGTTCCTTCCGGAGAAGGAGATGCGTGCTCCTGCCTACCGCACGTCACTGTGAGGACCGTCCATTACATGTACCTCCCCACCGACTAAGGGGATTGGATGCTAGGTGATGTTAGTATAGGGAATTCACAGTTAGGACACATACACAAATAATATAAAATCTTATAAAACTAAATCGATAAGAAAGTAAAAAGCTAATAAGACAAGGCGTCGCAAAGATATGTTGAAATGTTTGGTAAAGGAAACGTTACGCTTGCGCTTAAGAGATTCATAATTTACAGTAACGTTAATTTCATGATTCAAATGTACTACGAACCCATATCTATGGCATGTAACCGGTTACAATAACTGCCTCAGTACGTGACTGTTAGACCTAAGCGCATAGGTCCACTAAGAACACTGCTACGAATTCTAACAGATCACGCTCCCTAAGCATCTTTTCACATGTCTTTCTCAATACTAAGACAGAGTACTGAGAAGTCCTGCTGTCATTGAGGAAGGCACGTTTTAGTTGTTCTTCCTACACGCGCGTTCATGTTAGTAGCCCTTACGGCAATCTACACCTAGACTATGATAACCCACAACTTGCACAAGCGCACCGTAGACTCAGTCTGTAGCAGAACATATTGCGTTTGTTATTGGTGGACGCCGAAGTGGTAATATATCGTCACTTCACATTTCCTTAATCTTCCCCATGTCGTGGATGCGTGTCTCGCTAAATAGTGTCGATTCAGTAATAGGCCTACCAACGGCCGGGTTTGTAGTTTGGTTTTATCGAGACACACAGCCGGGTGTTTGACTTTCAGTCCCTAGCGTTCCTTAGAACGGAGTTATCAATGTGGTCCGAGATATTTCGTGGTGCCTACCCCACTCCCGAAATGTGCGCCAACAATCCCCACGCAATGTTTCTGAGCTAGACCTTTATAGGAAGCAATATTCATCAGCAACGTTTGGTTGAATTATAGTACGAGTACAAATCGGCATTATAGCCTGACTATCAATATAGTTCATTCTAATTGAAGTGCGAATATCACGGTTCTGCCTTCCTTTTGTGATGAGTCAGATTCAAGTCAACATTCGTCAATAGTCGGGTGTGTTGGTGTACAGTGTACATGTCGTATGCATGAAATGTGTGTACAGTGTGCGGAGGCGTTCGCCGTCTCCCTATAACCAAACGCAGATGACAAATATGCGCCAAGGTTCGGATTAGGAGGTGGACACATAACACATGAAATAATAGATAGTGTGATGATGAAGCGGCTGCTCCGTCTTGCTGAAATAAATTATTATTAGCTCCTCTGCGTTACCCGCTCAACTGCTACTTAAGCTAGGAGTTAATTACAGGTATATAGTAAACACTTACCACGTGTTCGTTGTTCATTGAAGAGGATTAGTCTCCAACTAACTTACAGAGTACTGCAAACATTACCAGTTTCGTCTCGCCACAGCCTCGCCTTCCGGATCTCGTCACTCACTTTAACTAGACTTATTACTACTACTTATATTTAACTTATAAAATACTAATCGCTATCTTGCGACAGTCCTCTAAGACATGTCGATCTTGGTACCAAGATTACGCTAACCTCACGAACCGAACCTAGAACGTCCTAGCACTTTTTACCGCTTTAGACCGACTCCTCGACTTGGGACGACCAGCCTCCACGTGTGGACTCTCCCGCGATTTAAAACCAACTCCCTTGACTTAGCTCGACTCGTCTCCACGTGTCGACCCTTTCGCGATGTTCAACCAACTGCCCCGAGTCCCCTTCCAGCTTTTTCGGCCCCAGCCTCTCTCAATACATCCCGCTTGGGTCATCCTTTTTTTTGTCCAAATGTCTCAATTGTTTTAAGAACCATTCGAGCGCCTAAGGTTGGAGTCAATTGCAAACACATGTCGTTGCGATATTCAGAAATGCGTTTAGAAATCAGTTACTTTTATATTTTCTTTAGAATTTGTTGAATGGCCTGTCAACTAGCTTTTATCTCTAGTGCGTCTCCCATTCAGTAAAGAATTTATGGGTTTTCAAGTGATGCAATATGGTTTTTACAATTCAAAAGGAATAAAGGACGCTCCATCGTTAATTACGGGAACTTGTCAAGCAATAAAGTAGAGGTTTTAATGTTTTGCACATGGCCGTATACCGTGTGATGAATTTGAAATAAGAATCAAGGCTAAGTTATTTGCTTAATAATTAGGAGTACGTGACAGACAGTCACATTCCCCCCTCTGAAAATCAGACGCGTGACGCAGTACAGCGGATGAGCTTTCACAATAGGATAAACTGCGCCGTTTCATGACAGTACTAAAGAGTATATTAAGTACACCCGTCTGCTATGTTCGCCTAAACAGATTAATATAATTGTTCCAACTGGAACAGCAATCTATTAAGATGCACCGTCTGCTATAATTTTGCTTAGTTTCGCAGCAGTATCGTTTAATCGATACATCATCCTTTTATTTGAAATTATTCTCCCTCAAGATACTTTTGGCATTTACCTCGTTTCAGGTAATTGCAGAAGACCTGTGCATGCTTATAATTTAGTTTTACATACCAGAGTCTCTTTATAAGAGTATTTTTGCTATCGAGCGACACTACCTTCGGTGCTCACTCGTTCTAAACTCAGCCTACCGCGGCTGCTGCTGGACAGAGGCCTTCCCCAAAGCACCTCAACGCTGAGTCAGCTTAGTCAGCTGCTCGTAGTCGTATCCAGGAGTAGCTGAAATAGTCCGCACATAGACATATTAGACTTTATTCCGATTAGTCGCCCCCCTCAGATTATAAGAGGAAAGAGCAGTTCTGAAATCCAACTAGAGTTGGAAAGTTGTATAAGAAAATGAATGTTATGTAATCTATACATATAATAAGACAGTAAAAAAACTGTGTCTGTACATTGAATATATTAAAAAAAAAAAAAATTGAGGGGGGTTTAGAAACAGTAATAGAGCACGAATCCAAAAAAAAAATTCTGTCTGTTTGTCTGTTTGTCTGTTTGTCTGTTTGTCTGTTTGTCTGTTTGTTTGTACACGCTAATCTTCGGAACTACTAGACGGATTTGAAAGATTTTTTTTTGTTGTATAGGTATTAAGTCTAGGCAACATATAGGCTATAATTTATCTTGGAAACTTGAACACCTGATGCAGAACCGCAATAGAATAGCTAAACTATAAGAGATACAAAAATGGTACCACAGCAAAAATTGTTCCACGTGATGAGCATTTTCTGCTGAGAGAATAAATTTGAAGATCTGGAACACCTGATGTGGAACTCCAAGAGTCCAGCTACACTATAACATATATAGGAATGACGTCTTAGCAAAAATTGTTCAATCTGATGACCACTCTCTGTTGATTTATAAAAATCGAAGATCTGGAACACCTGTTGTGGAACTCCAAGAGCCCAGCTACACCATAACACATATAGGAATGACGTCTTAGCAAACATTGTTCAATCTGATGAGCACTCTCTGTTGACTTATAAAATCGAAGATCTGGAACACCTGTTGTGGAACTCCAAGAGCCCAGCTACACCATAACACGTATAGGAATGACGTCTTAGCAAAAATTGTTCAATCTGATGATCACTCTCTGTTGATTTATAAAAATCGAAGATCTGGAACACCTGTTGTGGAACTCCAAGAGCCCAGCTACACCATAACACATATAGGAATGACGTCTTAGCAAACATTGTTCAATCTGATGAGCACTCTCTATTGATTTATAAAAATCGAAGTTCTAGAACACCTATTGTGGAACTCCAAGAGCCCAGCTACACCATAACACATATAGGAATGAAGTCTTAGCATAAATTGTTCAATCTGATGAGCACTCTCTGTTGACTTATAAAAATCGAAGATCTGGAACACCTGTTATGGAACTCCAAGAGCCCAGCTACACCATAACACATATAGGAATGACGTCTTAGCAAAAGTTGTTCGGTCTGATGGGCATTTCCTGTTGACTTATAAAAATCGAAGATCAGAAACATCTGATGTGGAAATCAAAGCTATCACTAATTTCACTGTATAATTATATAATGACATAAGCTGGGAGTACCTCCACGTGGTGAAGGCGGTAACAGTTTAGGACTGATATTCGATGACGACGGTATATCATTGAAAATTTGACTCTACTGGACAAAACTCCTATTTATTTTTTTATTTTATCGAATAAATATGCCTTCGGGCTTATGTTATTTGAGTGTTTTAGACTTTTTCCACTTATCTTCGTGACACCGTAGCCTACCCGGTAACGCAGGGGAGTAGTCACTTAGATTTTAATTGATCAGGTATCTTCACAATAAAACTACAACCATGCCTAGAAAGAGGTCAAATCTTTCCCAATGTTCCAAAGGAGCTAAAAGATTGAGGAACATAAGATCCCAAGAATCTACCGAAGAACGTCAGGAGAGACTTGATGCTGTTCGAGAACATCAGGCTGCAACTCGCTCCGTGGAAATCTCTTACTCTCTTCTCTTCTCTTCCTCTTGGATAACGAAGCAAGCCTGCGTTCTCAGCGTATTTACGCATCTACATCCAGGTCTCTAGAGAACTGTGAAGATTATGATGCGCGACTGACCGCTGATCGTGAACGTCATGCATTGTCTCGCGAATCGGAGACGTTCACGGATAGAGAATTACGCTTGAGTTCCAAGCGTATCTACGCATCGACTTCTAGGTCTCTAGAGACAAGTGGGGAACGTGATGCGCGACTGACCGCTGATCGTGAACGTCACGCATTGTCTCGCGAGTCGGAGACGTTCACGGATAGAGAATTACGCTTGAGTTCCAAGCGTATCTACGCATCGACTTCTGACTTACAAAAATGAAAGATATGGAACGTCTCGAATCGTCTCGCGCATCCCGTTGTTTTCCCGACCCCGGGCTCTTAGAATTCGACATCAGACGTTTCAGATCTTCGATTTTGACGACCCCGTTGTCGCTGGCATAAGCAACAGGATCCGCGTACGAAGTCGCGGGCAGAAGCTAGTTTTAAATAAGGATCATTTGCAAGAATAGGCGCCTATCTAAAATTAAAATCACAATACATTTTGTACACCTTCATTGAGCTAATAAAAATCTTGCTTTTGACATAAACTTTGAAATGTGGACACCATAGATTATTAAAACAATTATTGACTTCTTAGGTCACAGTGTTGTAATCTCCTGACTTGGATATTGAAATATTAGCAAGAATATGATCTGGTAGATTCCAATATTGGAACTAATTAGGTAGCTCAAAACAATATAAATATATTGTTAAGAGAACGAAGTCATACCGCGTGACAACGGGTAACTATAGCGTCTAATAAAAGTAGAACTTAGCTTCGTAACTGGAGCCACGCTACGGCTGCCGTTGAAGTCAGCCGATGTCAGCTGAGTTTGGTGAAGCTTTGACCCGACCGCAACTCACAACCGAAAGGTTTAGACAAATCGTAGTGACAGCCAAACGAAGATTTGAAATATCCTGGAATTCGAAATAAGTCCACACGAGTATTTGTCCAATTATATGACACAGAATCGGAAAGTTTTAGGTTAACTTTCTATGCTAATAGTTTAATTAATCTCTAAGTACATTGATTGCCTTTTTGTATAATCCATGCTTCTTGGCATCTAAGTAGTAATAATATAAAGTTTACCCCCAGTTGGGGCGTGTCTTATAACTACTTTCACTCATAATCGTACCAATACAAATCATTCAATTGCAAACATGTATAAAAATCGGTAAGAGTACTAATGGACACTAAACCTTCATCAACAGGGAATCGAACCCATAATTAGAGTCGCACTAGAGTAAAAGCAACAACCTCTTGGGCTGTTACCCACTTTAAAAAAGGTATATAAATATAGTATACGGGAATCGAACCCACTTTCACTAACATCGGAACCAAAACCATTTCTAAACCAACAAAAACGCGGAAATTGAACCCACAACCCGTGACACAGGAATCTAATTACTTATCAACTATTGCTTCAGTTGGGAATCGAACCCAAAATCCATGACAATGGAGTGCAAGTATATCAACTGATAATCATGCGGGAATTGAACCCACTACCAGTGGTTGAAGAATTCAAACACCTCAATCAATTAAAAATATGTTATTTTAGCCGTTGTAATTCTGTAAGCTGTCTCTTACATTTTCTAGAACCATAAAAATACGTTGTGTTTTATTGTAGTAACCCATTTGTTCTTTCTCGTTGCACTGAAGTGTATCAGTACATTTAATGACGAGAATCCTGGTCACGCAGCACCACATGTGACTGTTCCTAAATTACCCTAGGCTGATAAAATTTTCGTTTTTCCTAAATCATATTAATTTATTAGTGTTAATGTCGGTTCCTTCCGGAGAAGGAGATGCGTGCTCCTGCCTACCGCACGTCACTGTGAGGACCGTCCATTACATGTACCTCCCCACCGACTAAGGGGATTGGATGCTAGGTGATGTTAGTATAGGGAATTCACAGTTAGGACACATACACAAATAATATAAAATCTTATAAAACTAAATCGATAAGAAAGTAAAAAGCTAATAAGACAAGGCGTCGCAAAGATATGTTGAAATGTTTGGTAAAGGAAACGTTACGCTTGCGCTTAAGAGATTCATAATTTACAGTAACGTTAATTTCATGATTCAAATGTACTACGAACCCATATCTATGGCATGTAACCGGTTACAATAACTGCCTCAGTACGTGACTGTTAGACCTAAGCGCATAGGTCCACTAAGAACACTGCTACGAATTCTAACAGATCACGCTCCCTAAGCATCTTTTCACATGTCTTTCTCAATACTAAGACAGAGTACTGAGAAGTCCTGCTGTCATTGAGGAAGGCACGTTTTAGTTGTTCTTCCTACACGCGCGTTCATGTTAGTAGCCCTTACGGCAATCTACACCTAGACTATGATAACCCACAACTTGCACAAGCGCACCGTAGACTCAGTCTGTAGCAGAACATATTGCGTTTGTTATTGGTGGACGCCGAAGTGGTAATATATCGTCACTTCACATTTCCTTAATCTTCCCCATGTCGTGGATGCGTGTCTCGCTAAATAGTGTCGATTCAGTAATAGGCCTACCAACGGCCGGGTTTGTAGTTTGGTTTTATCGAGACACACAGCCGGGTGTTTGACTTTCAGTCCCTAGCGTTCCTTAGAACGGAGTTATCAATGTGGTCCGAGATATTTCGTGGTGCCTACCCCACTCCCGAAATGTGCGCCAACAATCCCCACGCAATGTTTCTGAGCTAGACCTTTATAGGAAGCAATATTCATCAGCAACGTTTGGTTGAATTATAGTACGAGTACAAATCGGCATTATAGCCTGACTATCAATATAGTTCATTCTAATTGAAGTGCGAATATCACGGTTCTGCCTTCCTTTTGTGATGAGTCAGATTCAAGTCAACATTCGTCAATAGTCGGGTGTGTTGGTGTACAGTGTACATGTCGTATGCATGAAATGTGTGTACAGTGTGCGGAGGCGTTCGCCGTCTCCCTATAACCAAACGCAGATGACAAATATGCGCCAAGGTTCGGATTAGGAGGTGGACACATAACACATGAAATAATAGATAGTGTGATGATGAAGCGGCTGCTCCGTCTTGCTGAAATAAATTATTATTAGCTCCTCTGCGTTACCCGCTCAACTGCTACTTAAGCTAGGAGTTAATTACAGGTATATAGTAAACACTTACCACGTGTTCGTTGTTCATTGAAGAGGATTAGTCTCCAACTAACTTACAGAGTACTGCAAACATTACCAGTTTCGTCTCGCCACAGCCTCGCCTTCCGGATCTCGTCACTCACTTTAACTAGACTTATTACTACTACTTATATTTAACTTATAAAATACTAATCGCTATCTTGCGACAGTCCTCTAAGACATGTCGATCTTGGTACCAAGATTACGCTAACCTCACGAACCGAACCTAGAACGTCCTAGCACTTTTTACCGCTTTAGACCGACTCCTCGACTTGGGACGACCAGCCTCCACGTGTGGACTCTCCCGCGATTTAAAACCAACTCCCTTGACTTAGCTCGACTCGTCTCCACGTGTCGACCCTTTCGCGATGTTCAACCAACTGCCCCGAGTCCCCTTCCAGCTTTTTCGGCCCCAGCCTCTCTCAATACATCCCGCTTGGGTCATCCTTTTTTTTGTCCAAATGTCTCAATTGTTTTAAGAACCATTCGAGCGCCTAAGGTTGGAGTCAATTGCAAACACATGTCGTTGCGATATTCAGAAATGCGTTTAGAAATCAGTTACTTTTATATTTTCTTTAGAATTTGTTGAATGGCCTGTCAACTAGCTTTTATCTCTAGTGCGTCTCCCATTCAGTAAAGAATTTATGGGTTTTCAAGTGATGCAATATGGTTTTTACAATTCAAAAGGAATAAAGGACGCTCCATCGTTAATTACGGGAACTTGTCAAGCAATAAAGTAGAGGTTTTAATGTTTTGCACATGGCCGTATACCGTGTGATGAATTTGAAATAAGAATCAAGGCTAAGTTATTTGCTTAATAATTAGGAGTACGTGACAGACAGTCACAATATCAACATTAAAGTCGCCAAGTAGGATGTAGTGGTCACAATTTCCTAAAGAACTAATAGTATCCGTTATGGCATCGAGGAAGAGGACAAGATTTAACCATGGCGGTCGATAAGCTGTTCCTATGGCAATTTTTTTGCCGTTCAGTGAGAGTGTTAACCACATTTGTTCGACCGATTCGAACCTGGGATCGACCGCGCTAGTCCAAGTACGCGCGCTCAGTCCCCGCCGCACATAAAAGCCGACGCCCCCACCACGGCCCGCGCGAACACTCGCTGGTCGCGGCGTGTGGCGTAGACGATAGCCTGGCACTACCGGAGCGCGCCCCTCCTCGCCTGGTCTGAGCCAAGTTTCGTTAATGGCTATAATATCAAAGCAATGCCTGTCAAGTACACCAATCAAGTCATCATGACCAGTACCCAATGACCCAGCATTGAGAAACCCAACTTTAAAATACTTTTCTCCTTTAGTCGCCATTATAATCGCTATAAAAAGTTCCGTCATTTAGCAAAAATAATATTATCATCAGTGCACATTCAATCGTAATTCTATATAGTAGTAGTCTAAGTCGAATTGTATATATGTAGATAGTGTATAATATTAATTGTAACATAGGTTTGAAACTGTAGTATGTAACGGAAAGGCGAGTAAAATGGAATAGAAGGTTTGTGATGAGTCGGTGTAGGTAAATGTGTATAGTGTTATAAAACTGGTTTACACGTCGGTTACTGAGGTTCGCCGCGAGACACACACCTGTCAATACAAAACATTGTTTTAAAAACGAAAGCAAAGTTATTAATATTACTTTCGACAGGCTGTAACTTACTTTTAAAGTCCGCCTGACTGCGTACAAATAATTAATTACCTTAACTATTAAAAAACTACAAATAATTGAGGAAGCAAAAGAAACAAAAACAAACAAGATAGCTTCTCTAAAGTGCCCTATCCGCACTGGTTCCCGGTGGCGCGGGCGGGCCGAAGATGCGCAGAATGTCAGCCTCACAGCGGATGTGGCAAGTGGTATCACCGGGTTTGTATCGGGCGAGGATACGTCCTCGCTTTGACCACACGAACTGCCAACCGAGGCGACTGCCCGCCTCCCGCGTGCTTCGAAACAACTCCCGGTTCAGCTTCGTAAGGCGCTCGTTGACGTAGAAGCGCGTCGCAGGGCCCGGCAGATCGAGATCCGCTGTGGTCATGCCGCGACGCACTCGCGCTCCCTCCAGCAGCTCGTCCCGTAGATCGCGGCGCGCGAGGCGCACAACGAGGAAGCGGGGGCGGGTCTCCACCGGCGCTGTCGCCTGCGTAGCGTTTATGCGCCTGCCTCCGACACGCTCGGCGCTCACAATATCGCGCGCTTGTGCGTGCGCGCGCGCCGTGATACACTGCATCGTGCAGCTCGTGGCTAAACAAAACAGTTGTCCGGATCAATCTTCAGGTTAAGCCGCGCTTGCCTAGGTTGGTCCGTGGATGGGTGCCCACCCATAGCATACCGAGTTTCCTCCAGGCCACGGCAAGCACGTTAAGGTCCCGGCTATCATTTGTTGATCTTTGACAGTCGTTACAGGTAGTCTGAAAAGCAGCCTTACCAAGGGGTATCGTATGACACAGTACTAACTGGGTTGTAGAGGTCAGATAGGCAGTCGCAAATGTAAAATTCTGATATTCCGCCGCATCCGGTTGGACTGGAAGCCGACCCCAATATAGTTGGGAAAAGGCTAGACAGGTGATGTTCAGCTGAATGACACTGGTGTCTGTTGGACATAGACCTAAACTAATCATACTCACAACAACCATTCTGTGCGGTTTTAAATCCAGGTCTATACACTAATACTTATCCCACTGCTGAGTCTATTGGAAGAATAGTTGGAAAAAGGCTAGGCAGATGATGTGATACACTGCATCGGATTGTCATCGTAACACCTCATTTTTACTAGCAGAACCCAATCCGAGACAATGCCGTCACGATATTATAAGTTGAGTATCTTAGAAATAATGGTGAACGGCTCGATTTGAAGAGACGCTGCCGATAAGGTGCTTATAGCTGTGTTGACTTTTACCCCAGCCTAATACTGTGAATAAATATAGATTTTCACTCGGGCTCAGCCACTAGTTCAAACAAAACATTGTAAATTAAAAAAATATGTTTTTACGGCTATGGGACTATCTGCCATCAAAACTCCTACTTCCATTTAAAAGCCGAAAGACTTTCGTCTTCACGTACCCCAGTTTCCATAATTCAGTTTCCGTCCTTCGGGAATATTCGTTTTTCCGAATTATCCCGAACTCCGGTCGTATTACGGTGGTTCTTTATTCTTTTAAACTAGATTTTAATTCACCGTTCGAAGCGTGAATAACAAATTGAAATCCGACAATTTAAACACCGTTTTAAATTCGCGTCCATTGTGGGTAGAATTAAAATAATAGGTGCTCTCAAGAGAATGGGACTTTTTAATTAATATTTGTTTTAAAAATGTTGTAATAATGCTTCATTAGATAACATTACACCTGTAATCCCCGAAGGGTAAGCCAAAGGTGTACCTAATAGTACACCCACATTTCGCCAGTTATTTTTATGTCCCATGTAATATATAGCCTATTGTCATCAACCGGCCCCAAATCCAGACTCCGTGGCTGCTACTGAGAAATTCTTGATATCCAATAATAATTTGCCCGACACGGGAATCGAACCCAGTACCTCATGCTCAGCAAGAAAGAATAAAGTAGAATAGTTACTAATGAATCGTTTATACATCAGAACCTGCTACCTCTACCTCTCTGCTGCTGCTTCTACATATGAGAGAGTACATACAACCATAGAATTGAAATTCGTGTGTATAGAGGCAGCAGAAGACCGCTGAAGGCTGATGATGATGACTGTCGTACCACCATAATTATGGCCAAAGAAATTTGAAATAAAAACCACCCTAGGGCAAGCTGATTACTAATCGCAGTCTTATTGGCATTTCAATAATTATGATGAAAAACAAGGAAGAAATACTTTGACCGAGTGGTGGCCAGGGTAAGGCCAAAGAAACTAGGGCAGTCCTAAAGCTCGTTGGGTTGAGGATATCGTTAAAATTGCGGGAAAACCCTGGATAAGGGACGCACACAACCGGGAAGTGTGGCAGAAGAAAAGCGAGGCCTATGCCCAGCAGTAGGTGGTTCCGGGCTGATATGATTATGATGATCAAAGACCTCCTTTATAAAAAAAACACACACAAAAAACTTGCTTGTTATATTAAACAAGCTATTGCTCGCGGCTCCGCTCATATTATGTACGGTGATTAAACCACGTAAACGTTTTAAATGTAAGGCTACATTTAAAACGTTCTCGTGGGTTAATTATAGCTCTCGGGAATAAAGTAGCTCCCCGTAGTGAAAGGATTTTCGGAATCGGATCAGTAGTTCCGAAGATTACCCCCTACATACAAACTTACAAATAGCAAACAAATTTTACCTATTTATAATATTAGAGAATTCTCTACTTCCTTATGCCTCAGTTATGCAATCTCAAAGCAACTGGGCAGTAATGAAACTGCTCAGACCAAAAGATACAAAGGCAACTTGGCAGGTAGTTCTGCAATAAAGAAAGAAAGAAAAAGAATAAAGATGTAATGCATTTTATAACTCCTGGCGTTTAAATGATTAACTATCTACGTAATACTTCAAGTTTTATAAGCTTCTATGTTGAAAGGTTCTTTCAAACATAGTATTATTCCGATTTTCCCTGAAGAGTTAGCCCAAATTTTGCTAGGTGTGTTTCTGCCCCAAGTAACAGGGGCGAGCCTATTGCCATCAACCGAGAAAAAACCAAATTTTTTATAGAACAGGTATCTAAGTTCGCTGAAACACTAACTTTACTTTTGTCAATATTCTATTTGTTGTTTAAAAAAAATACGAAAGTTCTGGCTGGAAAAAAAATCACGCACTCGAAATATGAATTGAATTAAATAAACAACGACTACCAGGAATGTTCCATGTTCAAAACACCAAGACACAGACTAAACCTTCAGTAGCTAGTGGAGTGCTCAGCGCATAAAACTTAACAACATCGACTGTTCCGCTGTATTTTCCTTTTCATAAAAGGGTAATTCCATTTTTCCGACATAATCGAGTTTTCCTTCTAGGAAACGGCGGTTAAAATAAAAATAAGAAGCCATTTCTCTTTTCACATCATATTATGGGCTAGTGCTTCTTAAGGATTTTATTTTATAGTAAATTATAATTTTGTTTTTTATGCCACCGTACTGTTTTTTATGAAGTAATTTCCTGTTTCCTGGTTCGTTATACTTGTTTATTCCCTTTTGTAATTATTAAATCGTTTTCGAGATTGAAGTAACTTATGTTTGATATTTAATAAGGAATTTATGGAAACAAACTGACATGCTACATATAAATTTACCATGAACGGAGGAGTTGTTTGACTCATTGTTTTAAGTCGACAATTTTATTTAATGAAAGTGTGAACAATTCTTCTCATGTTCAATAATTGAACTAATACAAATTCTCGCTCACTCGCTACATGGGAAATCATAATAATATCACGCCTGTAATCCCCGACGGGTTAGGCAGTGTACCTAATACCCACATTTCACCAGTCATGTTGAAGTGACATGTAACAGGGGGCGAGCCTATTGCCACCAACCGGGCACGAGTCCAGACTCCGTGGCTGTTACTGAGAAATTCCTGATGGAAAAACCCAATAACACTGCCCGACCCACGAATCGAACCCAGGACACAGTCAAACTAATAGTCTCTGTATAAATCTCACTAGAAATTGCTATCCACAGGTTTTCTGATCCATTTACTTACACTTTTCACGAATCCTTTTGTAAGAGACCATGCAGTTCCAAGTTTCATTTCACCTTGATTGAAATATCATTTTATAGAGTACTAGCTGACCCGCGCAACTTCGTCTGCGTCACTTAGGGGTATGAAAAATAGATAGTAGCCGATTCTCAGACCTACTCAATATGCTCACAAAATTTCATCAAAATCGGTCAAGCCGTTTCGGAGGAGTATGGCAACGAAAACTGTGACACGAGAATTTTATATATTAGAAGATATTACATTTGTCCAAATGTAAAATTATGGATGACTAATTCGAACATAACATGCCAATGGTGCTTCATTTTTTTAAATTTGTATTTATTTACATATTGGACGAGGAATTCATTATGAATCTTTAATTTAAAATATACATGATTAGTAGGGGTAATTATCCTATTCTTATTGTAGGAGCGCTGACGCAGCATTTTGTATTCTTCGTACGCGCAGCGCTCGGCGACGCCAGTTCGCCCTTAACCGCCAATAGCTATAGACGCGCCTTCAACTTAAGTAACTACTCCATTGTAATATTTGTAAATCTTTTCATAAGTAAAGTTATATCCAAGTTCCGCCGAGTATTATTTCTCTCCGTATACACATACCTAAAAACTTACATACACGCACACTAAATTATTAATGGCTACTGCATTTATAGGATACGTTTTACCTTGAGGACAAATATCATTCTGAAGAGCAACAGTTATTCACAGTTCGAGGGCCAGTCAATGAACAGCCTAACCTCGGTTGGCAACCATTCAAAGTTCAATACCCTTAACATCGTTAAAGCTTGTGTCTGGCGTACCCCAGTTAAATTTTACGGGTGTTTTTAATGTTTCAAGTTCAGATATAAAACTGTGAATGTAATACGGTGATGTTAGTTAAATTTTACAAGCTGGTGGGTTGTGCTTTAGCCTATAAAATGTGTAGATGATTTCAACACAAAAGATTACCTAGATTGAGTGTAGGAGCTCGTGGCTAAATAATAACAGCCACTCAGGTCGTTTTTTAGGTTAAGCCGTGCTTACCTAGTTGGTCTGTGGATGGGTGACCACCCATTACATACCGAGTTTCCTCCGTGCCTCGGAAAGCACGCTGGTTTTGGTTATCATTTGTAGATCTTTGACAGTCGTTACAGGTAGTCAGTGGCCCAAAAAGTCTGACAACCAGTCTTACCAAGGGGTATCGTGTTACCCAGTACTAACTGGGTTGTGCTGGTCAGATAGGCAGTCGCTCCATGTAAAATACTGGTATTCAGCTGCAGCCGGTTAGACTGAAAGCCGACCCCAACTTAGTTGGGAAAAGGCAAGGCAGATGATGAGTATAGGAAGATATAATAGAGGTTGGAAGGGAAACCGACGCTAAAACGGTTATCACGTATTCAGTACGTCATTCTGAACTCTCATAGAATTTTGACGTCGGTTATTAAAAAAAACAGCTGTTTCCTACAAAACTGCAATACCTACACGGTCAAAATGTTTTTTTAACCGACTTCAAAAAAGGAGGAGGTTCTCAATTCGGATGTTGATATTTTATTTTTTATAATTTGACGTTGGAAAATTTCTATGTGATTCGGAATGATGTACTGAATACATTGTAACCGTTTTGGCGGCGGTGTCCCTTCCACCCTGTATAGCTATGTGGATATTAACGTTGCAACTTAGTTTCTTTAGCTAGTGCCTATGAACTGCTCCGTTATCAAGACCAATCCACTGCTGGGTTGGTCTTGATGTGATGACTGTCACTCTTTTTATTTTCTTTCAATACCCGATTTTTCTCACGCTGACGATAATGGAGCCGACCAGTAACTCCCTCGAGTTCAGAGTCATATGATTCGTTTTGATGAGTCCAATGTGTTACATTTAGTGTTGAGGGACTGATGATGGAGCGGAAAGAACAGGAGGTGGATAGTGAAAATCTTATGTTGGTTTAAGTACTGAGGAGCACGAATTATCACACCCAAGCCACGGTGACAAACGTGCTGAGTTTAGACAAGAAATTCTATAATTTTAGTGCGTGATATAAGCAGTTTTTTTTAGAGAGTTATGAATGGCATAAAAAAAGTAAAACTTGATACTTATAAGCAATAAGTTTCTCTTGTTCTTCTTTATAAAAGAAAAGCCTTTCTAATTGAATTTGTAATTCAGTTGTCTTTTCATTTCAAAACAAGTTCTTATTCTAACGTTTTCCCCTTGAAATAGAATCGTTAAATATTGTATTTTATCAAGCAGCCTAAATAATAACAGCCGCTCGGATCGATCTTTAGGTAAAGCCGTACTTGCCTAGATTGGTCTGTGGATGGGTGACCACCCATTACATAACGAGAAAGCACGCTAAGCATTTGGTCCCGGCTGTCATTTGTAGATCTTTGACATTCGTTACAGTTAGTCAGTGGCCCAAAACGTCTGATAACCAGTCTTACCAAGGGGTATCGTATTACCTAGTACTAACTGGGTTGTGGAGGTGAGATAGGCAGTCGCTCTATGGAAAATACTGGTATTCAGCTGCATCCGGTTAGACTGGAAGCCGACCCTAACATAGTTGGGAAAAGGCTTGGCAGATAATGATCAAGCAGCCTTTAATATAACGTATCAGTAATGTTACTAATGACGCTCCCCGAGTCACCGACAACCTGGTGAGCTACTTCATTAATTATTATTATTTAAAGTAATTAATTCTCGACAAATGGATGTGTGTTTAAAGTTTCATACATTAAAGCTTCATCGCGTTATTTTAATCCCTTATTTCTTACTTGATATTATATTATTAAATAGCTCTCCAGATATATTGGGTGGAAGGCACCGTTGCAAAAACGGTTACCACGTTTTCTGTACATCATGTCTGAAACGAGAAGGGAACGACTCCATTGATTCCTGGGCCCAGGTGTTAACTCAATCAAACTAGTCTTATTTGTAAGAGGATATAATAACAAGGCCTCACTGAATTGAATTTGGTGACATTTGGCTATCCAGGAATCAAGTTATATGGAGTACAGTAAAAGTGAGGTTACATTATAACATTGTAGTTTTTTGAGGTTATTTGACAAATCTTTATGAATTTCTTCGGTTGTGTAATGATTTTATACATGGAGTGCAAGTAAAGAGCATCCACGATTGTTCGAGCTATTTAATAAAAATCACTGACTACCTGTAACGCCTGTCAAAGATCTAATCATAACTGCCGGGAACAATGGCTTAACGTGCTGTCCGAGGCACGGATAGAACTCGGTATGTAATCCTTGGTCATCTATCGACAGACCGACCTTGGCAAGCGCTGCTTAACTTAGAAGATCGACCCGTGCGGCTGTTATGATTTAGCCACGAACTCCTCCGAGTTAATAGTACTACTCATATCATGGACATCGTAAGTTAGATACAAACTTACAAATAATACATTGAGTAAAATGACTTTTCATACGATGAAATACCAGCTCAACTACCAGGGCAAGAGGACCACGAAGAGCTTGCTTTTACTTAAGTTTTAAAGCAGAAAGCGCAATTCAGCCGCTGCCGCGCTGAAGTTAGCGGGGAGTTTTCGCAAGCTGACGCAGACGTTCAGACGTCCTGGCGTTGAGTTTTATATTAAAGCGCTTAGTTTGCTTGTCTCATTGTGTGTTCAATGTAAGAGTTTAATTTGTCTGTTTGAAAGGAGATTGGAACATGAATAATTTGTTTTATTTACTGAAACTAAACAGATGTGATATTAAAATCGCGACTATATAAAGGGTGTAAAAAGACCCTTAACGAAGCCGAAAGGCGCTTGTTCTCCCCGTCATTGCGATCATGTTTTTCTTGTGGACCATAACTTGGAACCTTCTTGATACGGAGATATTGGTGGTCAAAGTTCCAACTTTTTCACAAGTTTTTTTTTAAATACTAGTTTTTAAGGTTATAACTTTTATGTGTTTATAGATCTCGACCTAAATCTCTGCTGCCATTATTATTAACACTATAGCGGCACTACAAAAAGTACTACAGCGCCATCTAAGACCCAAATGAAGAACTGACGTCGAAAACCTGCAACGAGCTATTAAGTTATCCGCGACATAAGAGTATATAGAAAAACCCGACAACAACAGGATATTTGCATGAAAAAATCGATTTAGTTCGTCAGTTAGATTATCAAAAAATGTTGGACACATATTTTTTGTCATGTAAACGAAAAATTACCACGATACAGCGCGTTGCAATCTCGCGTGACGTCACAATTTCTGTTACTCTTTACTGTCCAGTGACGTCACAAGCCCCCTCTTTTGAACTTTGATGCGCTGTATCAACGTCATTTTTTGCGTATGTGACAAAAGAAAAAATACGTGTCCAATATTTTTTGATGATCTAACGACGGACTCGTCTGTCTTTACAACGTATCCAATTTCTCATTACAAAATTCCGTATGAGTAATTCCTCTACATACATAAAAATGTAAAGATGTTCAGAAGACTGAAGTCCTAAGCCCACAAAGTTAGGTGCTCATTACAGGCAGAGTTCCCGATAATGAGCCCTGCTAATAAGAGCGCCGTCCAAATATTAATAAGTAGCTTTTGTTGAGACCTGCCATCGGGAGACTTCGGAAAAAGGAACATTTTGAGAAAATGGGGCGTAAAAGGGTAGGGCAGCTGCTGGCTTGTTATACCATATTGTAGTTTTAACTATTTCACATCTTTGCCGTTTTTTTCCGGATGGGAATCTTCCAAATGACCCCTCCCGCTCTGGGCGGAGTGGAAGGGAGTGTTAGACTTTTACTGACTAAAACCCATCCATGTCCCTTCTTTGCCCTTTGTGTTTCAGGGCCGCGGAATCTCTTTCGAACAGTCCCGCAGCCCTGGCAGGCATCGGATCCCTTTGCCTTTGAATTAAAGTTTTTTGTGATATTCTGTCTTCATCATCATCACCATATCAGCCCGGAATCACCCACTGCTGGGTATAGGCTTCCCCTTCCTTCGATTTTGACAATATCGTCGACTCAACGGGCTTTAGGACGGCCATCTTGGCCGATAGAACACTCTATCACCGATTCCCTGTTTACTAGATAACAGTAATAGAGCCACAATATTTGTTGATTTTGATTGCATCGTTGGGTGGGTTGGATTCCCAGGTTGGGCAAAGTGATTATGGGTTTTTCCTCTTAGATAACTGTTATATCTTCAATCTATGTAGCATAATTATCATGTCTTATACCATATTAGTAGGTATAAAAACACAGAATCTCTCACCTTTTTCTCATGGGGGCAACGACAGAATTCCAACAGCTACGATCCTTACATCCTTCATTTGCTACGTCCACGTAATGTACATACACCAACACATCAAGCTATCCGAAACTGTCAAATTTTCCCAATCAATCTTGAACCTAATGCTTTAGCGATAAAGTTGAAAATCTATTAAAGAAATTTGACAGATTGTAGTAGCTTGATGTGCTGGCGTGTGTACATCATCTTTAATAGTTACTCAGATCACAAACTAGGTATGGCGCCTAGTGTCGTAGAAGAAGGAGCTTTTGTCATAGCAAAACGGCAGCGTTGACAGCACTGTCGGCGCAGTGACTGAGCGATTGGATACTGCACTGCGTTCACGGGTTCGATTCCAGCACTCTAAAAATATTTGTATGGCATACAGTAGTTACGCGTCTGGCTGTTTGTGTATGTAAGTTTAAATGTTTGTAAATGCACCCACAATGGCTGCGGGACTGTTCGAAAGAGATGCTGCGGCCCTGGAACACAAAGGGCAAAGAAGAAACATCGATGGGGTTTAGTCAGTAAAAGTCTGACACTGAGGAGCGGGGGGGGGGGGGGATATTTTATGATTTCCCCATCCAAAAAAAAAAATGCACCCACGATACAGAAGAAGCTTCTAGTGTGGGGAAACGTCTTTAAAAAATACCTGTACTTTAACACAACTTGAAAAAAAAAAAAACTCAAAAACAGATTTATACAAAATCATTCGTCTATGCTAAGGTTTTTGGTTGCCAACAAGTACATATAACAAACAGTAAATGGCCAGAACAAATAAGCCGAGTGTTATTGTAGCAGACGTCTTGAGAGGAATACACAATATCTGCACATCGTCGTTAAAATTCAAGAGGACGATCTCAGGCCAATCGGGGTAAGGGCTCTGTCATACTTGGTTAGAGAGTGCGATTTGACGCGATATTTTAGTAGATACTATGTACTAGCTAACTAGCTCGATAAACCGCGCTTGCCTAGGTTGGTCCGTGGACGGCTGACCACCCATTACATACCGAGTTTCCTCCGTGTCTCGGAAAGCACTTCAAGGCGTTGGTCCCGGCTGTCATTTGTAGATCTTTGGCTGTCGTTACTGGTACACAATGGACCGAAAGTCTGACAACCAGTCTTAACAAGGGGTATCGTATTACCTAGTTGGTTGTGGGTGGAGTTGGCTGATGGTGGCTGAGTTATGGAGGTCAGATAGGCAATCGCTTCTTGCAAAGTACTGGTATTCAGCTGCATCCGGTTAGTCTGGAAGCTGACCCCAACATAGTTGAGAAAAGGCTAGGTAGATGATAACTATGTACTAACTGAACAACAAAGAAAGGGATACATACTCTGTCGTGGATGAAGTTAGGCTATGGACGATGATGGTCATTTTTACGGTCTCGTTGGTCCCTGGTTAATTTTATAGATGAGTCAAAATTAAACATAAATCAAATGATCCGATTGGCTGTTGATAATTCAGGCAACCATTTACATATCATAACATCACGCCTGTAATTCACAAAGGGTTAGGCAGATATGTACCTAACAGTACTCCCACATTTCACCAGTTTTGTTTAAGTCCCGTGTAATAGAGGGGCGAACCTATTGCCATAAACCGGGCACAAATCCAGACTCGTGGCTGCTACTGAGAAATTCCTTATGGAAAAACCCAATAACAATTTGCCCGGGAATTGAACCCAGGACCTCATCCTCAGCAGTCGCGATTGCGCACACTAGACCAACGAGGCAGACAACCATTCACTTATTAGATCAAATCTGTGTTTATTTTCCGTCCCAGAAACTGGGACTTCGACTGCTAAGTGTGTCTTCGATAAAAGCCACAATTCTGTCGAAGTGTTACGGAATTTTCCACGAGAACACATTTAGTAGCCTAATTATCTGGATTTGTGAATTTTGTATTCAGTAAATGGTAATAGACTTGCTTCTTACCAAACCAGCGCTGTGCTGTGGGTCCCCCAATAGCACAGTATCATGCTGAGTGGTAACCTGCTTGTCGCAGTCACGACGTGCAAGCTATTAATTTTGTTTTTTCTTTGGTTCTATCCTGTTGTATTTATAATATTTGTTGTGCTTATGATTTTGTTAACTTATTTTGTTTGTATGCACGTCATGTCCCTGCGACAAATAAATATTTTTTCTTTCTTTCTTCTTCTTTTCATGTTCAACTTCAACTTCTGCCTACCCTCTCAAACTACAGGGTCCAGGAGTGATGTAACCATGTATACAGCTATTAACCACGGCTTTATTTCCATGGAAATGCTGCATGTCCAATGCAATAACTCGGAACGTCCATCAATCAATCCAACGAGATTGATGGGTAGACATCTATCACTACAAACAAAGCCATTTTTGCCAGGTACAAGGATTTTTTGATATTGGAAAAAGCTTCACTTACTGAGTGAATTCAAGAGTTATACACATAGTTATAGGTACTTTTAAATTTAAAAACATACGATGATACAATTATACGAGTACCACTAATGTTTAAATGCAAGGAGTGATCAAAACGGTACTGTATTTATCAGTAGCGAAGGGTCAATTTTTGGAAGAGGTAAGCCGGAGTACATATCTTTAATGTGATTATATTATTTGTCTACAGTATGCTGACAGTGCCATTTTTCAAAGGGAATCCGGTAGGAATCGAGTTGTATGGTACCTTCGCCACTGGTATTTATATATTTTGGTCATTGACTTCCGCAAATAAGCAAAGTGGATTTTAAAAATATTAGGTTGAAATAATCTCTTTTAAAATAATTAACGTAATAGTAACATAATAGTCGTTACGGTTAAAGGACTTATAGCAAAGAGCCTCGACGAACACCTTAGAAGGCTCTCATTGCGCGGCTGGGTCAAGGGCTTGATTCAGAAAGCAGTACTCCTGGATGCGGCACGCTTAGTGAGGAGGTTCCTTTCTCTGGAGCCCTGACCACCGGCAGCCTGGACCCCCTGATGCCAATGGGCCATCTATTTTATATTTTTAAATGTTTTATATTCTTTAGTTTATAAAAATAAAAATGTAAACTACAGTTAAAAGTTATATTTTTAAGAGAAAAAATGAATAAAGGATCATAACGTAATAATAATTTCTCCTTACCTTGTTTTTTATGTAAAACCGAGTGTATGGTAGAAAAGTGGGATAAAAATAAACCCAGCATCCCATAATGTTCGCACCTCGCCACGGTTCGTAGGATTCTGATCGATTCTCATTTGCCTTTCCGCTTCGCTCATTTTTGTTTTGACCGGACCGCAGCGTAGATTATTTTTTCCTTCGTATTTTCTAAATTCATTATGCTAATATTTGTTGATTCTGATTTTACTTTTCTATCTTTCTTTTTTCGATTATTCTCTGAGTCACATTAGAAATGGTAAAAACACGAATGATCAACATAGTACCAACATAAAACACATTATTACATGGGCAGGGCATTCAAAAACACAATTACTGGGTGTAAAAGTACCCTTAACGAAGCCGAAAGGCACTTGTTCTCCCGGTCATTGCGATATTTTTTTTGTTCTAGACCATACCTGGGAACCTTCCAGTTACGGAGATATTTGCTGTCAAAGTTGCAAATTTTTCTAAAGCTTTTTTTTAAACTCAAGTTTTAAATGTAATAACTTTACTTTAGATATGTCTACGATGCACGTACTATATAATGGATCCACCAGCACAATGTTTTGAGTTCTTTACATTGAATCCTACCGTAAAATTTGATTTTTAACCCCAAAAAAATAAAGTTTAATTTATTTCTACTTATGTTCGTTTTACTCCATAGATCACACCCTTACGTTTACAACCACACCACCTCCACACTCAACACTCTTAGCTCAAACTTGTAAGTTTGGAACTACAATCGAGAACTGCTCCAAGAGCGCGCCACCTGTGCTCCTAGCAGTGCACTCGTTGTTACTTCTGAATCTTGTTAAACAAAAAGGAATGCTCGTGTGTGAACTTTAGAATTTCTTTTAAATTGAGTGCTGTACACTTTGTGAGATGTTTTGGGCATGTTGCTTTTTTCAGAGTAATGATAGTTTTTCGAAACATTATTTGTTATTTTCTCAAATAATCTAGATTAATATTTGAGAATTTTCTATGAAAATAGAAAAAGTAGAAAATGTTTGAGTTATTGTCAGCTACAATACCTTTATTGCCTCAGAATGATTGACTATAGCCGACAATGAAAAGTCAATTTTTATGGACGATAAATTCTGAACAAAATTCTCGAAAAAATTAAAGCGTCATTCACAAAAAAATATTTTACAACCAAATTGAAAAATAAAACCCGTCACCAATCAATTTATAGACAATATCTTATCGCATCGCTTTCACTATACCCAAACTACCCAGAACAGATCCGACAACAGATTTATATTTCTGGCTGGCATTGGTCCAGCGTATAGCAACAAGTTAGTGTATTTTAATGCCTACATGAACGCTAAACGGCTCTTAAACACTGCCACAATTACTTTACACGCTCGTTATGTTCGCCTAGTACTTCAGTTTTGATCGGTTGTTAATAGGATATTAGTTAGAAGTTTTGTACACATTAAAAGTACAACACTGGTCGGAGGACCGCCGATCTTTCTTCTGAGGATGAGGAAATTTATACCCTGTTCGTCTTCCCTCTGTACTGTGAAACCTGTATACTGTTATACTAGGTTAGACTACATTATTCTTATACTAGCTTTTGCCCGCGGCTTCGCTCGCGTAAATTTAGAATTTGACAATCAATTCGGGTTTACTCTGCTTGTAATAATATAATTCAATCATGATTCGAAAGACACGTGGCGCCATCTATTATCGTAAGAACGGTATTATTGTTTTCCTCGGGAACAGTCCTTTTTATCGGAATGAAAGGTACCCTATGTCCGTTTCTGTACACCTGACAACTTATATGCAAATTTTCAGGATGATCGGTTCAGTGGTTTAGGCGTGAAAAGGTAACAAACAAACTTACTTTCGCATTTATAATATTAGTAAGGCAGTAAGGATGATTATGTTGCCGTGCGATTGACATGGACAAGTCATTCTATTTATTTATTAAATAGAATGACACACACACACAGACATAAGATCTCACAACTTTTTAATATAGAATAACTGTTTTGCGAGATTTGCTTTTTTGTACATGTTATGGTTTTGATGGGATTCTCATTTTCTTAAAGGATTCCGGGTCTTATAGCGAAGTGCAGCTTAATTGGGAAAGTCGAATTAGTTTGGAGCGCGTCTGTCTATAATCACACCGTAACGTATCTAGCATCTTTTTTCTACACTGGTGCAGTCGTCTTCAAGCTGGGCACACTTAAGGAAGCCCAATATACACAAATAATCCTTAAAATACAATTTAACAGGTAACAAATTATTATTTTACTACAATTTACTATCTCACACCCTCAAAACAATATTTCCATCCCGTTTTCTCGTCGTTCCGAAGACATTACAAGCATAATCCTACCTTATTCAATATTTAAATGAAGTATGATAAAATACAGAAAGGTTTTAATATCCGAACAGGTGCACCTGGGCACAAAATAGATTGTTCCAGAAGCTCAACTTAGTACAACGAGCGAAAATGCACGCACACATACACACGCTTCACGTACAGCCAGTGCAAGCGCACTCGCGACTGGCATTACTCTCAGATCGCCTTACGTACGCGTCAAAATTTGCGAAGGTCTAATTTAGCTTTACTGCGAAACTTGGCCTTCTATGTACTTTTATTCCGCGACCTGGGCATTATTAAAAGTGCCGGAGAAGCAATATTGTGCTCTAAAGGTATCTTTAATATCTCTCTAGTCAGTTGAAGATATCACTCTGCGAAAGAATTTTGAGCTTGAGCGATATTTCTTTTCAATTACGACAAAGACTTTGGTTCCTTTTGTTTTTTTATGAAAAATGGTTTGCTGGGAACGATGGTGTGTCTTTTATCAGGTATCGCGCCCCTGCATACAAAAGTGAAGATAAAAAAAACAAAAGAAAGATGAAGTATGTTAACATACATTCATACATAAACTCATGCCTCTTTCCATGGGGGTAGGCATAAACAACAGAACGCCACCTACTAAGATCCTTACATAGTCCTTTCGCCTAGTCCACGATCATACACCGGAGGCCCTGCTAGGGCCTAGCAGGAGCACGCGGTGTAAGCGTACCGTAAATACGTTGATTTTTTAATCGAAAATACAATTATGCTATAGCAGTTTAGTTATATTGTTTGCATCAAGCACAATCAGTAACATCCATAGATATAAATACATTCTTAAAATTATGAAAATAATATACAGGGTGACTGGTAATTAGTGACCGATACTTAAACACGTGATTGTATACATAATAACATACAACTTTTCCAAAGAAACATTTTTACCACAATAAACAAATCATTCTCGATACTTTTTTGACTGAATGTATGTAATCGAGCATATTGTCTTACGACTTTTTCCCTTAAGGACTACATAAAGTTAACTGCTACGATCCTTCTTTTTTCATAATATGGATTCAATAAATATTTAAAAAAAAAAGCAATATATTTGAACACACAACTTTAATAATATGCCTATGAGACTAAAAAACACAAAGCGGTTTTATTATTGAAAAAAGCAGTTATAATTTTCAGGTTTTCAGTCCGCGAGCAAATTGTTCTGAAACCACAATCGTACCACACACGTAGAATCTAATTTAATACCAAAGTTCAACTCAAATTGGTGTAATTATAAAAAATCTATAACACGAATCCTCTTACATAATACGCATAAATTAAAAAGATCCTCCCACACATAAAAACGGTACGTTTTACATGAAGTAGATAAACGTGCGATAACAGAGCAAGAATGTATCATTTCAATCCATACTAATATTATAAATGCGTAAGTCACTCTGTCTATCCTTTTCTGAACTTAACGGCTGAACTAATCTTGGTAGAACGCAAACAGGTAGACCATGACAGGTCATGGTTACTTACTTACTGACTTAGGAAATAAGACATAAGATACATTTTACTCTCTTTGTGCCTATTGGCCTTGTTTTGTTCTGTCTTCTGCTGATATGGAGGAAAGTGGAAATTATGTTTTGCCTACTCCTCCGCTATTCTTTTCTGATTAATTTCGTTGCGGGATCCAAGACAGTTAAACTGTTTTTCTGGGACTTCATCGAGCTTCATTGTCTCAGCGCTTTTCTGGCGGTCGCCACTGTTGATTCTGGTTTTCAGGAGTTACAGTGGTTTGGGAATAGTGAGGCGGGCTGGTACCAAAATACATTTTATCCCAGTAGTAGCTTCTCGTCGCCGAGGGAGGCCTAGAAAACTCCAACATGACGACCTTTTTGAGAGTTTGGCCACAGAAAACCGCATGGAGAGAAGATTGAAAGACTATGGGGGAAGCCTTTATTCATGCAAAATAAATGATTCGATTTGATTTGAAGCCTTTGCCCAGCTGTGGGATATATAGGCAAAGTAAAAAAAATAAAAATAAAAACAAGCAGGCGTTGCAGCGTTGGAAAGCCTGTTACGTAGATAACTGAGCAAAAATTTATCATTTCAATTAAGTATATGAGCATCCCACATTATCTGTAACGTATCGGAATTCATGGTGGCTTTAATAATATGGACGAGGATTTTTAATATCTCTTCGAAAATATGCGTAAAGGGTGAAGCACTTTTTGTTATAATGATGTTGCTGGTCGGTATTTGACAGTGGGTTTTCTATGTAATAAAATAAAGACTATAGTCCTTTGTCAGTTATTATAGCTCTCTAAGAGGAGCAACCGAGAAACAATCTTAGAAGCATAAGAAAAAAAATCTTATTTACCGATCTATTAAAATTGAACGCGTGTACAAAGTTTCGTGTCTTTACTATTAACCGTTGAGGAGTTCCCTTGTGATGAGACGATCTTGGCTGCAGGATCAGGTCATGTCTGTCATAAAAATGTACTGTCACCAGAACCAAAGGTAAATGCAAAATTTCAGCTCAATCGGTTGAGGAGAACACGTTTTACAAGTTTTCAATACATACTAACTAACTGACGTATCAAGGGAAGGCTTGTTATATAGGTCATTGTTTTTTGAACATAAAAAACAATGACCTATGTCATTGTTTTTTTATGTTCGCAGGCAGATTACCACTTTTTTTAGGTCCTTTAGTAGATAGGTATCTCTATATAATTATGTTGTGTTTTCAGTCCATGGTTGAATAAAAACTGCATCTGCTATCATCCTGCAAATTGCCGCCACCAGTACTACCGATTTTAAACAAACCCATACAATTTTGCAGCGTATCTCAATTCTGACCACTAACCACGGCTATATCGGCGTAACCCTTGCGGTCCAATAACTCGCGTAGGTATTCTTGTCACGTGGCTCTGACGTCACTAATGAACCCTCCTTCCAGCTTTTTAATAGCACCCTTCAGCGTGTGAAAAATAAGTTTTTTAGATAATGGAGGAACAAAGTTTTACAGCCTGGAGTTTTAATGCTGGCGGAACGTGAGTTTTAACTTTCAGCCGATTTTCAGGCACATGTTTTCCTGTACGTGGTTTTTGGTTTATGATTTTATCGAATTTTCCTGTTCCAACAATGTTTTGGGTTAGAGTTTACGTTCCATATTTGCTAGCTATTCCAAATTGGCTATTAATAAACGTAATATTGCAGTAATTGAATATGATTGGGCTTTGGGAATGTGAATAATTATTGCCAATAGGCAAAATATTTTAACATCATCATCTTTTCACACACTATTGTCTACATTTCTTTCTCATTTCTCCTTTTGCAGGTCTGCTGGCAGAAATTTCTTAAGAAATAAGCAGTACCTATGTGCTCATTATATTATAATGTTATTTTCCTGTGTTGTCTACTGTGTGTACATAAATAGTAAAATAAAATAAATAAACATCCAGCTTTCGACACAATCAAAGATTTTACACAGAATTTATCTTATGTCCTTGATAAAGACTATTTTACATAACATAACATAATGCTTGTGTTTCCTCGTAGAGTTAGGCAGAGTAACCGGCAATTAGGGTGCGAGCCTAAAGCCATAAATTTAGCACAAATCCAGGCTTCGGGCTACTGCTGCTGGAAAATCAAAATGACACTGCCCGACCTGGAAATCGAAGTTAGGACCTCATTCTCAACAGAGGCCCTTGCGACCACTAGACAGTGACCGCGTGAGAGGTCCAACGAAAATGCTTCCTACAAGCCACAGATTGCAGCTATCAAACAAAACGCGTAAGTGGTCATTTACGGAGACGCGGCGCGTCGGGCGGCGCGGCCCGCTTTCAATTCAAACATATGGCGATGTATGAGAGTGTTTACGGAGAAGCGTTTTTACATGCGTTTGCTTGAAGTGCAGCGTTGCCTGCCGCGGCGAACGCGGCGGTGAACGCGGCGGTGCACGCGGCGTCAAACGCGCAAACGCGCAAATACCAACATATGGCAGATGATACCGCCGCATCGTCCGCCGCGTCGCCCGTTGCGTCGCCCGCGGCGCCCAACGCACCGCCCAACGCACCGCGTCTCCGTAAATGGGCACTAAGGAAGTGAGCCGCGTGGCCCTTTAGCCGAACCGGACGGCGTAGTTTTCAAATCCAATAAAAAAGTTGCAGATTTGTCAAGGTTTTGCAATGATGCTAGTGTTATTCTTAACACGTTGTATGCTTTACGACCCACCGGTGGGCCTAGCGTACTATACCATTCGGGCCAAGCCAAAATTAGGAAATCGGTCATTTTCATCAACTTGAGATTTTAATTCCAAAGTTTATAAAATGCTGTAATTGGTATGGAAAACAAAAATGAGCTACTTTTACCGTCTAGTTTCTAAGATATTATAAAAGGCTCACGGGTGGGTCCCGTGGCCTCGTATTAAGGGTTGCGTATTTTTCCGTTGGCGGGGGCCACGACAAGAAAATGTTATGTTCTTGAGTGTTTTAATAAATATTTTTTCATTATTTTAAAGTTTTATTACCATTAAATCTAAATAATTACTTCTAACGTATCGTTAAAACAGCTATCAGCACATCTGGTAGAGCTCGTTGCGCTGATTCAGGGTCAATATTTAACTCATTTTGTCAAAAATTGCACTTACTGCTGATATCGCTAGCGCGACAGTATTGTGGTACTTGGGTACTTTTGACTTTTCAATCATCGTAATAGCAGATAGAATACTTTTTCTAGGCCCTTATTACACAACACCAGGCTTGATCTTCCAACTATGGCCTGAAGATTATTAAACCAGTCTTTATAACTGAAAGGAAAATGTAACGAACAACGTTAAAGGATATTGTGTTCTTTTCTAAGAAAATATAATTATCTTTCTTGTATAATAACCGTTACGGTTGTTATCTTTGATGGGGCAAGCAGAAGTGTAAGTTAGTCACTACTGTGTTTATTTTTGTCGTGGTATGGGAGGAATTGGGAAAATATCGTGGAGAACGTATTGCATAAAAGAGTAGGGAAAGATCAAAGAAACGAAGGATGTAATGAGTGAACGATACATTCTCAAGAAAAGGGGTGACTACTAAGCTGATGAGAAATAAAAAAGTAAGGAAGAAGAAGCTTTGGTGCGCCGACCCCAAAGGAATTGGGATGAGGACAGGAGTTTGGGGTATGGAGAACAGGTACTAAAGTTCTTCATCCCCCATAGAAAAGAGAGGATCCTACCCCTATCCCGACCAGACGGGTGTTATGTCTGGTAGGCTACTGCCCGACAGTTGTTGTCGGGTTAATCTTAAGTCGCGGATAACATTACTTGCGCCATGTAAGATTTAGGTGTATTTCGGTGTTTAGTTCATCGTCTGTGTCATAGATGGCGCTTTAGTACTTTTTGTTCTATGCTGCTTTAGTACTATTTCTAGTGCCGCTACAGGAGTATGATGATGATGACAGACTCCCTACTATCATTGGGCACATTTAAGTTACTTCATGAATTTGTTTTAATTATGTAAACTGAGTTTTTATTTCAAAGACCTTGTTATCTTATTAACCCGTTTAAACTGAAAAGCGCTACACTACATTTAAATGTAATTTTCTTAAATTAAGCAATAAATCTTTAAAACCGGCGACATCTGGGCAGCTTTTGGCGCTACTTTTTTAGCGTTGGGCCAAAACAAGCTCGTTACTCAGATTCTAACCTTGAACTGGTACTGGGGAATTTAGGGCCTTTTAATGGGTGTAGGTAGAAGGGTTTCCTTGCTTAAAGTATTAAGATATTCATCTTATCGTGATAATTGCTCGCAGAGGGCAATTTACTTAATGTTTAAAAGGTGATTTTTAAACGATGTTAAATTGGAAATCGTACCAGTTTGTAGTTTAAACTGACCTTTGTTTAATTATTTATTAATTTAACACTTCAAGCACAAAGTACAGAGGCGGACTTAATGCCATAGGCATTTACTACGCAGTGGTAGGTGTATTATTTCTTAATTGATTTCATTTACAGTTCAGATTCATTAATTTCATTTATCTATAAAACAGTTTACATTGTGTTGAGATCTTGAACGTTAAGAAGTAATGAGTTGCTGTTAATAGTGACACTGTTTTTTATGTCTATTTTAACTAGCACGTGGCGATGCCTAAACAAATGCTACTGTTTGAATTTCGAAGCCCACCTCAGTGACGAGATTTGAGATTCCTGTGTAATAATATTAAGAGATCCATTTAAGTTTTGCATAATGGTTACGAGAATTAAGATTGAATGGGAGCTGTGTTTGATTAACTTAGAAACGACCATTCATTAAATTTTCAGTTTTAGATACCTATATCTTTAAATGGTTAAAAATGTAATTACTCGAAATTAAATATAAACCATCATTCTTGCGACATCACAGGATGCATCACGTAAACAAATCAGGTTTCATGTAAAAATATCACATGAAATGGCGGTTGCAAGTAATATAACGAGCAGAAGTTTTAACAATAAAAACTGATTGCAATCGATGTCGCAATTCTACGTGATATGCAAGCAAACATGGGTAATGTTTTTTTTGTACCGTAAAAACAGCAGTGGCTGCCCAATGTAGGAAACGAGTGACTTGCGAGTTATGCTGGCCTAAATTCCCGAACAGGCTTTTATTCTATCACCACTCCTAGTAAAGTTGAAGAAACCGACATGTCTTAGAACGGAAAACTTCGAAGACATTCTAGAATCACAAGCCCGCCACTGGGCCTTTCTGGTGGACCAGATGGTCCCACAGAGAGGTAACCTGTGTCACAGCAGTGCCAGCAAGCCATACCGTGGAATACAACGCTCATTGTTTTCCATTCAGAATGCATCTTCTGATGAGTCAGAACCATTTTTAGGTCCACATATACAACGTATAACATTATAAACGCAAGATCTCCCGTGTGGTCTCTCGGACCATGGAACTTAGCAACTGTTGTTCTAAGAGTTCTTGGAATTGGCATAAAAATGGACTTTGTATAACTGACGCGATCAGCTGGTGCTGGAATTTCAAGAACTACCAAAACATGTATGGTAAAACTAAAAAAAAAAGTTATGAATTTCCAAAAGTCTAATGGTCTGGGAGATCACACGAGAGATCTTACTATTAATATGTATGACATGAATTGACAGCAATACCATTTACAATTATAGTTGGGCCGCCTGTTTGTTTGCCTTTTCGTAACAATTCAGGCGTGATGAAAAGATAATCAAAAACCAAAATTTCGTCGCGGGCTTACTATACAATTTTGTGAAAATAACTGTTACCTTTGTGCTGTTCTATCTTTCCAATCACCATCTCATCTGCCCAGTTTTTTCACAAACTATATTGAGGTCAAAACTTATACTGTCACTTACGGGATATCTTCCGTGATCAAAGTAATGAACAATCACGGAAGATATCCCGTAAGTGACAGTATAAGTTTAGTTTTAAACCGTGAAAGCTTAAAACAGTTTTTATATTGAGGTCAGCTTCCAGTCTAACCGGATACAGCTGAATACCAGTTTGTTACATGGAGCGACTGCCTATCTGACCTCCACAACCCAGTAACTGGGTAATACGATTGTTCTATCTATCCAATATCTGACATAATTATCGAAAATAATTACATTAAACCTCGGTCATCACCAACATATCGCTTATTCCAAACTACGCTATAAATCAAGCGAAACGAAATAACTTCGTTACAGCAACATGGATACAGCATTAACAGAACGCGTTATCACAAACTGACATTAAAGCAATATGGCGGCGATTTATCTGAACATTTTCATTTTCTGCCCTATCCCAGAGGGATCTGTTATAATTTCGTTATGGACACAGTATAAATTATTTTATGGTTATGTCATTTTGTTGTTATTAGGTCGTGGGCATATTTTAATCTGAGTAGGACAGTAGTATGTACCTGAGTCATGTAATTTATTTTATAATTACAGATACGTAACTGCCAAATAATTTTAGCCTTATGGCTTATCGTCGTTACGATTTGAGGCAAACCTGAAATTCTACAAATAGGCATTTCCATTATTGTTCTTTGTGAATACATTACTAGTCTCTCTGGTTTGGTAGCAGGGGACCAGTTGTGAACAGTTCATTTATAAACTAAATGTTGCCGTGGCCCAGTCACCATTAGGACATTGTTAAATTAAATAGCTGACCTATCTCATTGTTTATATTTTTAGCGTAACTAGAAGGTTTCCATACGATATATAGGTGGAACGTGCCTTTCCGCTTCGTTAAGGGTATTTTTACACTCATTAGGTTCGCTGAACAGTCAGTAACTAAATGAAAATGTCCTCTACGGAACTGTAGCCTAATCAAACGGATAGTCATTCGTCAATCGCAGTCCTAATACAGTTAATGAGCTGTTCGATGGAACTGCCTGCTGAGACCTAGCCAGCCTTTGTGCCAGTTAGCTGATTAGACAGAGTTTGGTCACAACATGTGCCGATAATTCCCTCTGTTCTGGAAAACAACTAATAGTAGTACACCTTGCTCGAAGAAATAAGGATGGTTCTCGTTAAAACTTTGAGGGTTGTGGAGGCTAGGCACTTTGTCGCACCTTGTAAAGTACTTTATTCAGTTGCGTCAGGTTACACCGGAGCATGAGTGCGGAGTGTACCTAAAAATAACGTAAATACGCCGTTTTTTACATTAAAAATACCATCATCCTATAGAATTTTAGTTAAACTATTTGCAACGAATACAATCAGTACTATCCATAGACATGAATACATTCTTAAAATTATGAAAATACAAGGTGTAAACGGACCCTCCACCAAGCCGTCAACCAAGCATTATGTACATCAAACTATGTAAACCTACGCAAAAATTATTGCTGGGAAACGACTTTTTTTTTGGGATGGAAAATCACGTTTTACGGTAAAACTCAATGTAACGCACTCAAAACATTGCGCTGATGAATGCATTGAATAGTAAGCGTGTCATGGAGGCATTTAAGTTATAACCATAAAAAATAGTATAAAAAAAAACAGGTGAAAATCTTTGACCTCCAATATCTCCGTAACTAGAAGGTATGGCCCAGAACAAGAAAATGATCGCAATGACGGGGAGAACAAGTGTCTTTCGGCTTCGTTAAGGGTCTGTTTATACCCTTTATTAAATGTGAAACGAGTATTTTTAATTTTAAAATCGACGTATTTACGTTATGTTTACACCACGCGATCGTGCTAAGGCCTCAGAAGCTAACTCCAACCTGGTTGAAAAAAGGCAAGGCAGATGATTAAACTGAACATAAAAAGCCCCCTTTCTTTCAGTTTTTCACGTCATCACCAAATACATTTATCAAGAATCCTAAGCATAATAAGGAAAACTATGCAGTACCGATCCGTCGTTACCTGTCATTGCACGATGACAAAGTGCAGTAATTCCTCTCTTCCTCTCCGTAACTAGGACAAACTAATTTGGGAATCACCTCACAAACAAACCTTCGCGAAGAAACAGGGAGTGTATTTAATGGCGTATTTGTTTCCACTTACTCGAGAAAAGTTTGGCTATTGAGAGTATAAGGAAACGTAATATCAAATTAGTATGTTACTTATTGGTAGAGTTGAACGGTACTATGGTTATAGGCAGCGGGTTTGATTCTGATGTAGGAAAAGAAAATGTTTTTGTTAGAATGAAAATAGAAACCTGAAACCATAAGTTAAATATGTAATATTTTTTTTTAATATTCTAAAAGACATCAGATGAAAAATGCAGGTGTTCTACACATTTTGACCGACAAACAACTGTTTTTAGGGTTCCGTAGCCGAACGGCTAACAACCGAAACTATTAGGACTACACAGTTGAAACTTGATAGGTAAATGTCTTCTGTAAACCGCTATAGGTTTTAAAAAAAATAAAAAAAAATTAAGGGACATACATGGAACTGAAACTAAAAAAAAACGTTTTTCGTCAAAACGTGCGGGTTTATAGATAGGTAGGTTAAAAACATTGAAGTCATAAAACCATTTTTTCTCAAAGTCAATCTTTTGAAAGATAGACACTTCCAAAGTGATAAAATGTGTCATCTAATTTCTAAATGAAGAGGAGGAAAATTCTGAAAAAGTACAGGATTGTAGAAAAAACTTTCAACGAAATTTTCGTTGAATTAGACTTGATATTTAGTTTTTGAGGTATAGGACTTTTTCATCAAACTGCAGCAGTAACTTTGATTTTCATTAACAAAAAAAACTATATGCTATTGTGTTGAAATTTTGCATACATGTTCAGTTTGGATGACAATACATGGTTAGCTAAGTAACGTGATTCTAAATCTAACATGGGGGACTCCCAAATATAGCTGACTATTATTTTTTATGCATTCCCATGATACGGGTATCAAAAAGAATTTAAAGATTTGCTGAGCAGAATATAAGAATTAAAATGACGTCACTCTCAAGTGTATTTTTTTAACTTTAGCATTTAATTACCCCTTCATTAGTCATCAAAATTGACAAGTGACAGACTATTCGAACGTATCAAACTGAAATATCAACGTAATAATTTCTCCGAATTAACGTCAAACTGATATTTCACCTCTAATTGCAGCCTCCACGTAACCAGCCACAGATCGTTAGCTAAATATTCCCAGTACACATACATACATACATACATATAATGTACAACAAAGTTATATGTATAGAACATACATGAAATTGTACGTAGGTACACAATTTCCGCATTAAGTCCCGGGCTCCACGTATTTCTGTGCGAATTATTAATGATTCTGCTTGGCTAGTATTTTCCTTCATTTCACTGGGTATACTGGCCTATTTCCAGAGAGTGACGGGAGGATTATAAGTATAACAACTTCCGTATAATAACCACGTTGAATAATTATTTGCAAGCAAGGAGCTTGTGGTTCTGTTGCTTGGCTTCTAATCCGGCCCTGTGACCTACCAATGTGACTTGTACTTTCTAAGGTTATCTTTGACAAACCTGTACTTATCTGTACAAATAAAAAAATGAAGTATCTGTTTGTAATTCCAAAATAACAGCTTTTAACTAAATGCATATGAAAGTATTTTTTATATGGTATTATTAAAAAAAAAAAAAAAAAAAAAATTTTGTCCGTCTGTTTGTTCCAGCTTATCTCGGAAACGAGACTTTTACTGGCAGATAGCTGATGGAATGAAATGAAGGAGTAACTTAAGCTACTTTTATTTTAAAAAAATGATTAGGGTTCCGTGCAAAAAAATTAAAACCCTTGAAATTGTTTAAATAATCCGATTCTAATAGAAAAGTATAATAATATGTTTGTAGTTTTATAATCATTTTATGCGGAATAAGGTTGCGGGAAACATCTGGTAATATTAATAGAAGTCTGAAATCGCCTACTTTATTTGAGCATACGTTGTTGTCAAAAAAAACGTTTTTGAAATATTTTATGCTAAGATTAAAAAGAAAAGGATGATTTAAAAAATTGAGTAATGTTTATTGTAAGTAAAGTCTGTTTGAGAAGAGCTATTTAAGGCAGAAAGAGGCTATTAATTTCAATCCGCCCTGAGCAAGCCTGGTGAACCGGTGATCAATGGTCGTGCCTTGTCTGTATCAGAAGAGGCCCTGCACTGGTACAGTAATAGGCTAGATATTGCGAGTAGCATGTAAAGTTAAATCTGTTATCCCCTTATTAGTTATTGCGAAATTAAGGGTGTAAAAAGACCCTTAACGAAGCCGAAAGGCACTTATTTTCCCCGTCAATGCGATCATTTTTTTGTTCTAGACCATACCTGGGAACCTTCTAGTTACGGAGATATTGGGGGTCAAAGTTCCAACTTTTTCACAAGTTTTTTTTTAAATACATGTTTCTAATGTAAGATTTTTACTTTAAACATCTTCACGACCCCCGTACTATTCAATCCATCCATCAGCACAATGTTTTGAGTGCGGTACATTGAGTTTTACCGTAAAAAGTAATTTTTCACCCCAAAAAAAAAATTCGTTTCCCAGCAATATTTTTTGCGTAAAGTTACTTAGTTTGATGTACAAAATGCTTGGTTGACGACTTCGTGAAGGGTCTGTTTACACCCTGTATACTCCACATAGACAAGTTTTAGCTTTCAAAACCTAAACAACTACCAAAGGGTTACAAAAAGCTAAGATGTGTATATTGAAGTTGTAAGTACACATCTTAGCTTTATAACCCCATGCCTACAACATGTTTACCATAAGCAAAACACCATAAACATGTCCAAATGACGCCTTGAACCTCCTTCTCCAAATGATGATGGCGCCTAAGTGTTCCTATGGCCATAGACTTCCATGAGGGTAAGTGACGTCGTAACATAACATAAATTATGGTAACTACCGGTTGTGTAGCAACTGTGCAATCGTTGGTATGATGTCGGGTTGGATGTTAAAGTATTACGATTTATTTCTGTGGAGAAATATTGCGGTTTGAACTATGTTAAGGGATTTGAAACGGGTTTGAAGTGCTTATTTCATGCTTTTGTAGAGTTATATAAGTGTAAGTGATTTTATCTGAAAATATTAAACGACACAGCAAGTGGCATCGTCTAGTTTCCTTACCGAATTACTGGAATTACAGACTATCCCGTTGGTCGATTGGTCGCATACGCGACTGCTGAAGATGAGGTGCCGGGTTCCATTCCCGGGTCGGGCAGAGTGCTTTTGGGTTTTCACATCAGGAATTTCTCTGTAGCAGCCTCGGAGGCTCGATCCGTGCCCGGTTGATAGCAATAGGCTCATACCCTATTTCGTGGGACTAAAACATAACTGGCGAAATGTGGTGTACTATTAGGTACCTACACCTCTGCCTAACCCTACGGGGATTACAGTCCTGATGTTGTGTTATGTGGAATCACAGGAAAGATCGTATAAGGATGATACTGGCTGATGACTGTTACTCTAGCGGAGCATCGCATGCGGCGTTGTTGTGTCGGTTGGCTTCTGGTGACGGATCATGTAAAGGGAAGCCGCTGCCGCGCTGGCGGAACACGTCCACGACAAACTGCTTCATTCTGGCGTAACCTTGATAATATTCAAGCTAGAGAACCAGTAATACGATAACTATTTTATGTAAAGGCCATCCGATATAGTTACATACAGTAGCTTATATTCAAATGCAACACCAATGGAATTATCTACACTTTAGTTAAACCTGATAATCAGCAATGCAATGCAGCAACACAGGCATCGCAGATCCTTGCATTTCCCGATTCCGACCTTCTAGGAAGCCTGAAGAGTATGGACTGACCCGGTAGGTCCCAGTACTTGCACCTGTACTCGAAACGATGAAACCGGTCGAGCTTGTCTGAAGGCGAGCGTATTGAATCCCGTTCGTTTACGTACTCGTACACTTGGTCGTTTGCCCGAATTCCAAAGGCAATTGAATTCGGACGAACGACCAAGTGTAATTGCATCACAACTGAAGCTATTAATCTCGTGATTTTGCGATCGTCGCATTCATGAAGTCACTTTTGTATTCGGAACATCAGAAATTCCCTTCAGACGGCATTACTGCATATTCGGATTGGCCAAACCTAATGAACCCAACAGCCGCGCGAAGACGCTTTGGTTGAGGATGTGGCTAGAGACAATTCAATATTTAATGTATAATAGCATGCCACCATTGGAGTCCCTCAAACTACATAAAAGTTGCTTGGCCGTAAATATAGGTATGGTTTCCAGAAGACCGACTTACAAAGAGTTTTCTAGGTAATACTTACCTAATCGTGCACTAGTATTTTCAATATCCATATATCGGACACTAGCCCCGAGCATCTCAGAATAACTGGACTGCCAATATCTATAAACCAAAGGATATTGGGTATAAAAATATGCAAGGATTTTTTATTTTATTCTTTGTTATTGCAGAGACTACTTGAAAGAAAATATATTAAAGTTTGGTGCAAATGCTGAAGGAGCTCGTGGCTAAATAATAACAGTCGCAAGGGTTGATATCCAAGGTTAAGCCGCGCTTGCCTAGGTTGGTCCGTAGATGGGTGACCACCAAGTTTCCTCCGTGCCTCGAAAAACAAGTTAAGCAGTTGGTCCCGGCTATCATTTGTAGATCTTTGACAGTCGTTACAAGTAATCAGTGGCCCGAAAGTCTGACAACAAGTCTTACCAATGGGTGTTGTATTACCCAGTTCTAACTGGGCTGTGGACGTCAGATAGGCAGTCGCATCATGCAAAATGCTGGTATTCAGTTGCACCCGGTTGGACTGGAAGTCGACCCCAACATAGTTGGGAAAAGGCTAGATAGGTGATGATCAGCTGAATGACACTGGTGTCTGTTGGACATAGACCTATCCCAATCATACTCACAAAAACCGTCCTGCGCGGTTTTAAATCCACGTCTATGCACTATTATTTTATTGTTTTAGCCTTGAATGCCCACTACTGAGCTAAGGCCTCACTCATATCCTTCCAGGTACTTTTTTCCTACGCTACCTCAAGCTGCCTTTCGTGATGAGCGTCCAGGTCGTCTCGCCTACAGCCATCTCGTCCGTCCTCAGATTAAATTTATTTTTTTAGTAGTCTTGTTGTCCCACTGCTAGGCAAAGGCCTCCCCTATATCCTTCCAGGTACCCTTCTCCTGCGCCACCTCGGACCAGCCTTCATGATGCGCGTCTAGATCATCTCGCCACCTCATTCTAGGCCGGCATCGGCGGCGCCGTCCATCCTCTGTTAAATTAACAAGTTAAAATAAAATTAAAATCTCATTTTTCGAACCGAAATGTGACAAATCACAAACCCACAAAATTCAAACAGCCATTAATGATTTTGCAGAACATAAAACCGGTATCATGCAAACACAGTTCTTTGCAAAAACCGTAAAATTTCAAACACAACTCCCTTTTTGTTGAAACCTTTAATAGCTGGGAATTCAATCAATCATCCCTTCACTGAGTCTGACGGGCTACGTTTTTATCCCGTTTAGAATTCAACCAATTTGTGCAGGTTCTCTTTACATTCACTTTAAAATGGTACATTTTTAAACAGTTTTTAAAGCTGGCAATGATTGCTGTGTTACGTATGTGTGTAGTTTATTTGTAGCACATGTGACAATATTGATCTTTTTAGTGTCCCCTTTTGCAGGTATGCTGTAAGAAAGGTCCATGGAGGATTTTTATGGACCCTATCCCCACCCTCCAACAGTCATAGGATACTTATCGATATGCTCTAAAGAATCGAGAAAAAGACTTATTGCTTTTCTCAATTTCAAAATCGATGGGATTTCTATAAGCATCACCTTTGTACTTATCCTTCTTCCTTCCTTATTTTCTTTAATTAGTGTGTACATATATTGTTAAATAAATTTAAAGAGGCTATATCGAGGTAGGAGTAACATGTCTTCGTCTTCTATACTTCTCTGTAAATAAAACATACTTGAACATCAAGACGTTTATTCGTTAAGGAAACATTTAAAGCTCTTATAGATATCGATATTTTAGACACAGCTGCCACTCAAAGTGGTATACAACAATTCACATTGATATAATATACCTGACCTAACTATATCACATATACTTAACTTTTTTTTCTTATAATAAAGTTTTTTTTTTACATTTAATTCTTTAATTCCTTATGCACTGTAGTACATCAATGAAAGTAAGTCAGGTACGTTACATGGGGCATCTACTACATAGATAGATCAAAAATACAACATCACGTCAAAGGAGATTGCCCATGGACAGTACTCTTGATAAATGACTTGTGTCTCAAAACCTTAAACGGCATGAAATGGCTAAAATAAAAATATATTTTTTAAATAAGACTTAATGATTATTTATAATGGCATAGTTTTATGAATAATAATTAGTACATTTAAGTTTCAGACTATAAAGTACGCCATTTTTTACCATCACCTGTCACTCTAGGGATGTCAATTTATTCTATTACGGGTAAAAAGTGCCCAGCTACCCACATAAAATAAAATGATAACGATTTTGTTTTGATTGTTCAATCTATTATTGTAAAGTAATAACAGAGTTCTAAATCACATGTAGTTGCTGGTATTTCTAATATCAGTGGTTGTCAATGGCGGCATGGACGCCAAGTGGTATTGTTTATTACTAAAGAAAGGACTTTTTGTTTTGTGATCATTGCGAGTGTGACTGTGGTGCGATATCTCAACGACTCTTTGAGATTAACTCCACTTGTGCGCAGACTCATGTTGTCGGAGATTCCCAATAACATCATGAATATTTTACGAGTCTGGATCTCACCAACGCCGGTAAGAATAAACATTGTCTTTTTAACGTAGGTAGTATGATTTTTTACTTAGGAACTGCGCTTTTATTTTGTTTGTGTGCCATTAACAGATCTTAGAGGACAAAAGTACAATCCACGTCTGTGTGTTTGTTCCTCACCTCACCAGTTGAATTACCGAATTTTAAAATAATTACTTATGTAGGTAGGAACCTCCTACTTATGTGTTGGTAATAAACAAATTATAAACTAGGATGGTTGATTTCGACAACACTTAACATTTATTTCTTAAAAATGTAAACATTTATTTGTTCTGAATAAAGATTTATTTATTTACCACTAAAAGGTAATATTTTTATTTCGTTTTGTTATTAAAATTTAACAATTATTTTGCCACAGATTGAGAATAAAAATGATAAAATGCATTTTTTTTGTTTGTTGCCTAATCCAATTAGTTTACAGTTTACACATAAACATCGATATAGAGAAAACATGCAGACTTATTTATTTATTATAAATTGACGATGATAAGTTTAAAAGGGAAATTCGTACAATCAACACTTAATTTTACGTATAAAGGGTTACCCTGCAACTTGCATTTTTCACATTTAACAATTCCTTATGTACTGGAAGTATATACATAGATATAAGTAAGTCATGTCTCTATCTGCTCCATAGATAGAACAAAAATACAACATCACGTCAAATTGACTATATAACTACATCAAAATAAATATATATCATTATTATTGTATAGATAAACCCCACTTACTAATATTTTAAAAGGGGGATGGGCAAGTTTATAAGGTAAAGTTAAGTTTGACCTCATAATAAACAGCCACACATACATATACTCGGAATATCCCAATATAATCACAAATATAGTGTTCTAGATATAAAGTGATACAAAAAAGGGACAACTTTTCAGACTGTTGCCAGAAAATCTGAGTCACAATAATTATATACTCGGAATATCCCTAATATAATCACAAATATAGTATTCTAGATATAAAGTGATACAAAAAAGGGGCAACTTTTCAGACCATTGCCAGAAAATCTGAGTCACAATAATTATGTCAATTTTATAAAGTTAATTGTGACGCTCACACAGAACACTTATTTATTTATTATAAATTGACTATGTTAAGTTTAAAAGGGAAAATTCGTACAGTTAACACTTGATTTTACGTAAAAGGGTTACCCTAGTTGCGTAAAAATGCAAGTCCAAGCTCGGAAAATCACACTCACGGTTTTTTTCTTTAACGTGTAATAATTTACTTAAATAATGCACACTATGTATGTACTCATAATAAGCTGAGGAATAAGCGACAGCAACATATTTTTTAACTAAAGTAATAATATTTAAAAGGCTCTTGAAATGTGTACATTAAAGAAGTTCAAATACACATAAGTACAAAATTACAAATACATTAATAATTATTTGCGGGAATATCATGAACCATTCGAAATCAGTAAGAAACTTCATGTTTATACATATATACAAAGTCTATTTTGTTATGTACTTCGTTCGTTTTGACTTTGAAAACGTCTCGGGTACTACGCACTAAGCCTTAATAACAAAGGGCATGGCGTTCGGATAATTCGCAGAACTTCCCGCGCAAAATATAACCGCCACATTGAAATGCATAGGCAGGCGGCACATGAGCGCCATAGCGACGCGGCGGCACGCGGCGGCGTCGCCAAACTACACAAAGCTACTACGACAGAAACATCTTGATACTTTACCCGATTAAAATAACTAGTGTAATAAAACTGTTTCAAATCATTTGACTCGACTACACTGCAGCGTCATTCTTTGGTTAGACGCAACATATAAATTGATTCACAGAACAAGTGTAATATTCTTCACTTGTTCTTGCTTTGCAACTTACGTACACTGCACGCCTTCTCGTGTTTCACAAAGTGGTCTTTGCGGGCGATGCGCTTTTTACAGTACCCGCAGCGGTAGAGTTTCTCTGAAGAGTGCTTGCAGCTTTTGTGGCGGTTCAGCTCGGAAAGGCGCCCGAACTTCTGCCTGCAGAATGGCTCGTCACACTTATATGGCTTCAAACCGCTGTGCGTCTTCTTGTGCTCGTTAAGGTGACTGCTGCTGGTTAAGGTCTTGTTGCAGCCCGGGACATCGCAGTGAAATACCTTCCGATTTCTACCTGCCCGCGATTTGCGTGTCTTCGCGAGTGGTTTGATTTGTAGCACTGGCACCGGGATCTTCTTCGTCGCTCTCTCGCTTGTTTTTTCTTGCTGAGGCGGTGGCGTTTGAGGTGAAATTGGCGGTGGCGTTTGAGGTGAAATTGGTCGTGCTGGTGGAGGTAGAGGTGGTGGTGGAGGTGGTGGCAGTGGTGGCGGTGGTGGTGGCAGTGAAGGTGGAGGTGGTGGTGGAGGTGGAGGTGGTGGTGGTGGTGGTGGTCGTGGTGGTGGCGGTGGTTGTGGAATTGGTGATTGTGATTGTTGTGTATTTGGTGAAATATCAAACACATTTATTGTCTGGGCAAATAACCTGGTGATTCTCTGTGTTGTACGAGTTACTACCACTGGTATATCATTTGAATTGCCCATTGTTTGAGTGTAGGTAGTCGAAAGATATGATGGAAGCAACAGTGCTGACGGTGGTCGCACCCACACCCTCTGGTGACGATATCTATATACCGGATAAATTCTCTCTTGGTAAGGATCGGCACCCTGGGGCTGCTGCTCTTGTGGTACATCATACTGGACCTGCTCCGCCCGTGGCGAAATATTCCACTCGGGCCGCTGGTCATCGATATAATCGTTAGAGTAGAGCGGTTCCTCTTGAGGTAAATTTTCAAAGACTTCCCCGACAATGTCCTCGACGCCGGCAGAACCTAATGGCTCCTGAGAAAAGTGTAACGGAATCGGCGGCCCCCCTATAAATCTCGTCATTTCTCGGCGTGTCAGTCGCCAGGCCTCATTTAGGGCCGTAGGTTCATTATAGTCGTCTGTGAAATCTACCAACTCACTGATTAGGCTACCGCTAGGTAGTGCGTCGAAAGGATATCGCTCCATTATCGATCGACTGCAGAATAACGCGCGGCGCGAGGTACCCCTACACCGGTCACCGAACGACTGTACTGGTAATATTGAGATGCTGCAACGTATCACTGGCATCCGGCGAAACAGCGTAGGAGGTGCACACTACGCACCTCCTACGCTATTCTGCCGGATTATAATCCGGCCAAATTCAATCATTTATAATTATATCTATATAATTTTATTAATAGCATAGAACAGGCAAAAAAAGGCAGCAGTAGCGAAGGGTTCATTTTTTTTAGGTAAGGTGGATTACATATCTTTAATGTGATCTTATTATTTGTATATGGAATACTGATTGTGCCCGTTTTCAAAGGGAAGCCGGTAGGAATCGAATTGCATGGAACCTTCGCTAACTGAAAGGCAGTTATTATTTTATTAGGTGTTACAAACATTTAAAAACAATTTTGTTCCCCGTTTTTTCGTGTTCATATTAAACATCTTTCAACTTCACAGTGAGGTTTTTTGCTCAATAGTTCATTAAATAACATAAAAAAGTAAGAAAAATGGAAGGATATTTTAAAATTAATCCCCTATAAAGGGGAATACAGTTTGCATGGAAGTTTGTAATTTTTGTAGACGTGTTTGGTTTTTTTGTGTGTGATTTTCCAAATACAATTATGTACTTACACTAGTATTTAAGATGTGTATGTTTTATTACTAACAAATTGGATTGTCTGATCTGTTAAATAATGATGAGATTTTTTTTCATCCCCATTGCGTACTACAATACATATCATTCATTATACAGTCCATCCAACGTTTCTTTGGTCCTCCTCTACTCTTATACCTTACTGATTGATCGAAATTGAGTGAATTTAGTTAGCCCTGAAGATGAGGATGATAAAAGTGGAGATGATAAAAAGAAACCCGCTTTTTATCTTAACCATAAACACCGAAACTTTAGGAATTTAAATAAACTAAATAAATTAACTATACTAAACTTAACTAACTTATACTACTTTATTTGACTAATAAATAAAAAATAAATTATTTCAATTACATAAGGCTTAACAAACATGATTTGGAGATCATCTTTTAAGCAAGAAGATGCTTGTGTTAGGTGCTTTATTTAACTATACTTTAAATACCTCCATGACCCCTGTACTATTTAATGCAGCCATCAGCACAATGTTTTCAGTGCGTTACATTGATTCCTACCATAAACCGTATTTTTTCACCCGAAAAAAGACGTTTTCAGGAATCATTTTTGCGTAGAGTTACATAATTAGATGTTTAGAATGTTTGGTTGATGACTTCGTGAAGGGTCTGTTTACATCTTTTATATAACTTGTATACTACTCTTATAAGCTATTAAAATTACTATCCAACATAGTCGGGTAATACTGACAAAAGAGATCGAGAGTACTTTTGTCTCGTTTTCTCTCAGTACTCTATCTATTAATGTGTCCTTGTCACACTAGTATTATTATTTATTGACGTGGCTATTTTTACGTTACATTACGTTATTTTCCTCAACAAGGTGTACCTGTAGGTATGTCAAGGTCATCATCATCTGCCTAGCCATTTCCCAATTATGTTGGGGTCGGCCAGTCCAGTACCAGTCTAACTTGATGCAACTGAATACCAGTATTTTACATGCAGCTACTGCCTACCTGACCTCCACAACCCAATTATATACGACACCACTTGGTGACTGGTTGTCAGAGTTTCGGGCCATTGACTACCTGTAACGACTGTCAAAGGTCAACAAGTGACAGTCGGGACCAATGGCTTAACGTGCCTTCTGAGGCACGCAGAAAACTCGGTATGTAATGGATGGTCACTCATCCTCAGACCGACCTTGGCAAGCGCTACTTTACCCTGAAGATTGACCTGTGTGGCTGTTATTATTTAGCCACAAGATACAAGCTTAAATGATTGGTATCAAGATAAAAAATGCAAAAAAACTGATTTATTTTGAAGTTTTTTGGAGTCAACGACCGCAGGTGCAGGTTAGATATCAATACTCGTCGCTTTGTGGAGTTTCGGTAGCTAATTTAATTTAACCCTGTGGATATCGATCAGAGTTTCAGCCCTCACACATTTTAAATTGCCTTGTTCCAAGTAGGCAGATAATAGGTAATAAATATTTGTACTGCAAGATGCTGCCCTTGTGAGATTCTATGTATTGCTTTCACCTGTTGTGTACTGGAAAACTCGGGTTTAAGCTCTGAACATCTCTTACATTCAGCTTGGCTAGATAGAGATATACAACCGCGTAAATTAACTGGATCGGAACAGTTATAGGAAATCTAATACGCGACTAATAACTTTCACTCATCATAGTTAAAAAGTTACAAAAAACATTTGGGTAAAAGGATCCGTGATCAGTCACAGTTTGTAAATAGTTGCGTGTATCGAAATGATCGTATTTTTACAGAATCTCTGGAGTAGTGTGTGTATCCACGCTTAGTTATTAAAAGCAATTATTGTGAGGACGTGGCGACATCTGGAATTCTGTACCAAAGTTATGCAGCTAAAAGGTTTTAAAAAACCTCACTAGATGGTAGGTATCGATGCCTTTTGAAAGAACCGCCAAAATAATCTGAAAATAAAAAGTTTATGGTCCAGTTTCATGACAATTATTGAAGCACAAATTCACTCTATTTATTTAAAGTTGTAAATAATATTTTAATTACATACTTTTTGTAAAATCGAACTGTAAAAATAAATTTCTGAACGAAAACGAACGAATGAAATATCAATGTCAAACATCTTGTTTGATAATAATATTTTAGAAAATTATCCATTAAGATTTTATTTAATTACAAATAAATAAATCCTAATTTTGAAAAGCTGGTGTAGTGTATCAACCGGGTTTTGTCCGGTAAAGTGTTATATGATGGCAATGACGAAATGAAAAACAAGTGTATTTGTATAAACATAAACACAACAAGACTGAAATATTTGACAGAGTACTTATTTAAAATTGTTTTATTTTATTTATTGTCTTAAGTACCTGAGTCTTATCGAAATCATACAGCTTCATTATAATATATTCCTACCTTAACGTTGCTGCTAACAATAATAGATATAAATGCGTATAGGGACCCTAGTAGTACGTAATGTTGTTGGTACAGAATAATAGATGTCGCCACCATTCAATATTAGCTATCAAATTATTGTGCAAGTCGGCCCTCTTTTCCGTTTGGTATAAGTATTCTCTTTCTTTGGTGCGACCCTTGAATTTTGAATGGGAACCATCGAATACGATGTATCACCCTCTGACCACTTTGTTGCCAAATATTCACGGCTGTAAATTTACTTTAAAACAAATGAATACCCTGTATATACATAGTCATTGCAATTTATGAGCGCCTGCTATTTGACGGTTAATGGTATTTTAATGGTTTTAAGGTATAAATTGCAATGATAGACGTGTCTTCGCAAAATTTAACAACTACACAACAATTAAAATTCGCTCGCGGTTTATCCCAGGCATTTTCATTGTGCACAATATGTATGTGAATATTGTACATTCTGTAATATAGCCTTATATACCAGGTATAGGCACGTCATTCATTTTGTAAGCATTTCACGCCAAAGTTCCATGGATCGCAAAGCTGGGTTGAGTTATTCCTGACATTATCTGTATTGAAATCAAACAGTTGAATGCTGCCACCATATGTGTGTTAGGGTTGACACGACGTCTTTGGATTTTAATTAACAAAATTAATTTAATTTAATGTGTCGTTTATGTAACTTTAAGTAAACTGCTGTAAGAAAAAGCTGCCCTTTTTGGCTGGAGGATTTTATTATATTTTATTCGAGCGTAGTACTCCCTACTACTAACCGGGCCGGCGAGTCTGACCAGATGTATGAAGGTGGACGACGTCAAAGGAGCCTGAAAGGATTGTAGCAGGTGGCGTTGTGTTTTTTATCTAACCCCATAAGAAAAAGGTGTGACTTTATGTAATATGTTTGTATTGAATTATTTTACTTTTTTATTTGTGCATGAGGTTTCTGTAAAAGGTGTATGATGATGAATAGGCCTGTGCTAGCTGATGTGTAGCAATGAATTTAATTCTTATTTTTGTATTTTTTTAATAACTCTTCCTTTAACGTTGTATGGCTAGGTTTTTTTATTTAGAAAGAAGTTCTTCTAACATTCAAGACTCCTGAGCATGAGGTCCTGGGTTCGATTTCCGGGTCCGGCCAAGGGTTTTCACATCAAAAATTTCTCAGTACCAGTCACGGAGGTTGGATTTGTGCCCGGTTGATGACAATAGGTTATCCCCCTATTACATGGAACTTGAACAATACTGGCGAAATGTAGGTTTACTATTATGTGTTACACCTCTGCATAACCCTCCGGGGATTACAGGCGTGATGTTACTTCTAATATAACTGACAGACGACATGTTGCTGGGGAGTTTGTTTATCCCCTTCTCCACATCTAAACACTATGCAATCGTGGAGGCTTTGGGGGACTATCTTAAGTAATTTTGACATTCAAAAAGTGCCAAATTTGAGCCGAATAGGTTTTTGTTACTATTTATTTGGTTTTGAAATTCAAATAAAATAAATTAACTAAATAAACAAAAAGTTGCTTAGGCATCTAAGTATTCCTCCGCATCGCTGTATTCCGGAAACGAGCCCAGAGGACTGACATTGTCACGTTGAACGGCAATGCTAATTCTATTTCTCGCCGACTGGCTGATACTTCGCGTGACCAGAGGTCTGGCTCTTTCTTTAACCAAAGAATTAGTTTTGGAATTAAATCAATAAGAATTTCTACACTACATCCACTAACTCCGTTACCACCAACCCTACAGCACAGCAATTAAAATGTCTATCGCTCGCTCGTCATAGTTTTGAATGCATGAATGTTAGATGGCGGCCACGGCGATAATTGTCGGTCAAATCGGATGCGTCGGTGTTACGTCACACATTCACACCTGCATATCATATGCATATGCAATTCGTATGCATATTGCAAATGACGTGAAGCGTGGGCTGTGTAAAGCATTGTATCGTGATTTTCTGGTAATGTGTATTGCATTAATTTTATATTGGAGTTTGGTCAGGTATTGGAATGGCTTTTATAGGGTTTGGTGTTTATAAATTTTATGTTAAGAATGGCTGGATATTAAAATGAAAGATAGCTTATCAGAATTTTCAAAAATCTTACTTATTCTGAGCTTATGACGACATCATTACTGATTTTCAGATGTACTAGCACTACTAATTAAGAAATGCACTATAAAAAAATAGATTTAAAAGAATTATTGATCGGACATTGGGAATATTTTCATGCAAAGATCCCGAAAATTTTCGATTTTGACACGCGAATGTTACCTGACAAGCGGATGTATGATATGACACTCAACATACTGATTTGATATTGGATTACGATTTTCTTCTTCTTGTCCATCTATCGCTCTTAAATATTTGAATGTCTTTGACTATAAATAAATCTAAGGTTCTAGATAAAGTGTCATTCTATCAGCGATAACGAGGATGGAAAAGTCTAAAATTAATGGAATGGGAAATTAACGAATTTATTGTGGTGCCTAACCTGGTGTCATTCAAGTTGGCACCTTCCGATTTTACCTATTTTTTTTTGTCGTCAATCCGTCAATGTCCAGGGTCTGGAGCGGATCCGACGGTTGTCCGAACTTTCAATACTATTTAATTTCGTTGTCGAAATACGAAAGCAACGCCAAGGTTTTATTGAAACCCTTCCATAAAACTCGCCTTAAAAACCGTACAGTCGTTTTCTCAAATAAATAAATAAACCATCGACTAAAGTGAGGAAACGTGATAACTCTGCCGGGTCCCTTTCAATGCAAAAGGACAGTGGTATTGAAAGCTAATGGTCTACCTAATGTCTCCGGTCGGAAACGCGCCGTCTGATGGATCGTTCAGATTTTTAAACCACGATTAATGTACTGGTCATGAGGAAACATTTATCTTTTGTGTGAGTTACGGTGGGAAAAAAGCGCAAAATGTTTGGAAAGTGTTAAAACATGTAGAACATTACGTCTGTAATCCCTATAGAAGTAGCTAGAGGTGGTTCACCCATTTCTCAAGTTATACTTAGTCCCATAGAGTCAGGGACGAGCTTTTTACAAATCGGGCTACCACCACCGAGCAGCTACTGAGAAAGTAAAAGAAAACCCAATAACACTGCTGAATGCCCTGGAAATCAAACCCGTCGTAGTTAAGTTAGAAAATGGTAGGTATGTTAAACTAGCAAAGCAGGGCGTATAACATCGTCACGAATATTTTCTTCCTGCTATTTCTGTTTTTGTATCATATTATCGTTCTGCCTCCTCTACCTACGTTCATTTTTCTTTTCAGGTGGTTAGTCCGACATTGGTTTTGCATTGCACATCATTGTTCCCCCCCCCCCGCCCCCCGCCCCGCAACGTGCGCCGATAGCGCGAAATGAAATAAGTGTAGCGGACATAATCAAGTCGATAAAAAGACCACCTAGCAACATCTATGAGGCAAATGAAGAACAAAAAATCCTACATCGCGATATCTTTAGCCACGAGCTACATACAACCTGACACTGACCTGCGCGGGCTACCCTGGCGCTTCCACCTTAAGTCTATATACAAAAACCTGGCAACAACTGTCAGGCAGTAGCCCACTAGACACAACACCCGCATGAAGCAATGAGGTACTTACTCCCTGTTCCTCATACTCTTAAACACGCTTGGAGCATGCTGACGTCTACCAGTAGACGCCATTTGGCTAAATACTGGGTTTAGTTTCAGGCTAAATTCACAAGCAGCTAAACCAAAAAGGTTTTATTCACAATTACAAGTTTAATCAGTGCACAAAATTTCAACCAAAAGTAATTTGGCAAAACCGCTTACACGTGAAAAAGCTTGATGGCATTAACGGCATTACATAATAAATGCAACAGAATACGGTACACTGCTCACTCACCACTCGCCACGTCAACCGCAATGCACCTCGTCACACTGATTTTTTTTTAACGGTTACGTGTGGTCGAAATCTGAAACACCTTTTGAGAATTCGCAGGGGAGATTGTTATTTCGACCTAGAATTTCTGCTGATTCCTTGAGAAAACTAGTTTAAAACTACTGCATTGACCAACTGTCAACAGTATTTTAGGTAGACTTGCATTAAAACTGCATCGTTGGGCTAGTGGTCGCAATCGTGACTGCTGAGCATGAGCTCCTGGGTTCGATACCCCGGTCGGGTCAGTTGTTGTTGGTTTTTTTGTTAGGAATTTTTTAGTCGTCTGGATTTGTACCCGGTTGACGGCAATAAGCTCACCCCCTATTACACGGGACTTAAACATAACTGGCTCTATTTCACCTGAATCTAACTGATTTTTTAACCTAACAATTGCGCATCATCATCATCATCACCTTCCTGCTCTTTCCCATGTTGATTGAGGTCGGTGCAATACGTTTTTTTTCTACAATTCTCCATTGTAAGCCACCATGCTATCATTTACTCTATGTGCATGCCATACAGCCATCAATAGTATTTACAATAAAATTCCAGATGCCATAAAAACACTAAATCTCACACATTTCAAAAAACGAATGAAATCATTTCTAATCGATAAATGTTATTACACTATTGACGAATATTTAAATGATGAATTAATTTAGAACCATTATTATTTAAAATTGTAAATTTGTACGCCTCTTGGCATAACAAAGCGCCCTGTTTATCTAACCTAAGATCTATATTTATTGTGTATCTATGTTAACAAATAAATAAATGATTGATTGATTGAAATAGTTTCGCAGTGCCCTTCCGGGTCTTTTCCAAAACGAACACAGGTCTTCCTAAACCCAAGTATGACTACAACAACTGAAGGTATAACACGCTCCCATAGAAACACAATATTCCCAATCACCCATTCAATAAAGGTATTTCCATAAGATTACAAAGTCCCGTAATCACAAGCACAACTCAGGAGAATATAATAATTATTTTTAATCGCCGATTCCTGGATTACAAAGGTTCATTGTGAAAGTGTCACCCTTAGGATTACCGTTATTTATATTATGATACGAGGGTTCCTTTGTTTATGAATAGTGCGATAGGGTAAGCGGTATTTATGTAGGTCAGTAATTGGATGGGTTTCGCGATTATGTTTAGATAAATGGAGAGATAAGATTTAAGATGATGTTGTTAATGAGTTTGGCTCATAAACGGTTAGTTGCGATTGCTTTATCTATGCCAAGTAATGTTATTGTTGTGTTGAATTATGTGTTAGTGTGTTTTTGTCTTACTACGTGCGTAATATTACGATATTTTGTGTGAGGTTCCTTTAACCAAAACTGACCATCTTCCGAAACATTTTTATCCAAAAAACATCAGCTATAGATTCGGTGATTATGTCAACTTGAAATATAGCATTGGGCTAATGCTGTTTTAAAACTTAAGGACCTAAACCAAGATTCGTTCTATCAGCGATAACGATGATTGAAGTTGTTGAAACGCTTTGAAGGCCATTGCCCTTAGATCTTGGCCCTTAAATCATAAATCATATTTATTTCTGTAAATTGGTTTTAAAAACTCTTTTACACGTCACATCATGTTATGTTTTAAAACAAGTTAGGGCCGGTGTTTCGTACCTGACTACTCTGAGAAGAAACAGCCGAAACACCTTAGGTCCTTATCCAAATATTTTATTATACCAACCACATTCTAGAGGTCTCCAAAACTTCAACTTGGAAGTTAGCTTAACTACCCCAATATGTAAAAAACTAAGCCACTTTATTACATCACAAAAAAAAATCTCAACAATTATTTTCAAACCTATCCTCTTACGTTTCACAAATTCCCAATCAAAATAAAACAATAAATATAAACAAGAAAGCCCAGCTGTTGTTTGCTCACGTTTATTTTCGTTTCGACGTTGACAAATATATTTAATTTGCCACTCAAAGGCGCTTAAGATTTAATACTCTCAATCATCAATCATATTTTTTTTAAAGGACCAAATTAATTATTGTTTGGGTATTTCGTTTTCGTCTTTATACCCAATTTATTGTACATTGAATGGAAATAATGGATTCGGTTTTATTTTTAGACTTTGTTATTGGTCTTTTAGTGTCCAAAACATTAGAGCTAGTTGAAAAAATATAGGAGATTTTTTTTGTCAACGATGTGTCCTTGGGAAGAGCTCGTGGCTAAATTGCAACGGTCTCTTAAGTTAAACTACGCTTGCCGGGGTTGGTACGTGGATGGGTCACCATCCCCAACATGTCGAGATCCCTATGCGCCGGCTAAATTGTCGATCTCAGCTGTCATTTGTAGATCTTGGACACTCGTCATGGGTAGTCTTATCTAGTCAGACGTTTGAAAGTCTGACAACAAGTTAAGTCTTTCCAAGGGGTGTTTCGTTACCTGCTCAGTTACTGATTTTACCATGAGATCCTTCCCTGAAAATTTAAAGCCTGTTTCCACACAGCCTACGACAAATACAAATACTAGGTCCTATGTTTCTATCCAAACGAAAGCTTTGAACTAAACAAATGCAAAGTTTCTAGCACTTAAGTACTTACAGGTAATAAAGTACGAGTACTTAGTAAATAGCAAACGGAATGCTACTTGAGAAACGAACATACTTAAGGCCCGTCCACATCTTCGTGTCATGCGACTTGCGTCGAGTAACACGCTCGCGCTTCTAAAACTTCTGTTATTTGTTTTGCGAACAGTCCCTTGAGCGTACACCTCGTGGTTACAAAATAATAATAGTAGTGTATTTTAACTAGAAGTTAGAGTCGGAATCAGCTCACACATGCATACAAAGAGTCTTAAGCATGCTTCAGGTAACAGGTTACTGATGAGTCAGTCGGGGTCGCACTGAGACAAGTGGTTAAGTTTAATGTGTATAGAGTCTATAGAGTAACATAGAGTGGAACACGAACGCGCCGTTTGTGGATTACCCTAACACCCCCTTTTGATTTGACAAAAAAAGGCCTTGTTGGTTTTACTAGTTTAATCTTTATCCTGTGCTCGTAGTCTCCTTCTTTACCCTCGCCTCTTCCCGTATGGCAGGGTCGGCTTTCTTAATCTTGCGGTGCCATTCACTTGTAAGCATCGTCATCCGTAAGGCCAAGTTTTTGAAGGTAGTTTGTGGTCTACCTCTCCCTCTTTTTTTTGTAGCCATAGAAAGGCAATTTTTCACGATATGGTCATCAGGTCTAAGCATAATATGTAACATAATAGTGTGCTCTAAAAACTTCTTTCATTTAATATCCCCGTTGTCACTGTCACACGCGTTGAGCGCGTAGGTCGTGGCCAAGAAGTAAGGTAAATACACATTATTGTGAAGAAGTACCGTTGAATATATTGTTGAGCTGTTAAGGTAGTGATACATTATAGTGAGGAAGTGTGAGCTGTCGGCGGTAACAGGTGCAGCTCAAAGAGCCTCAAATGAAGCTGGTTTTGGAGATGTAAATGTTTGGATGTGGTAATAATATGGACAGTTATTTAGTGGTATGGGTTGTGCAACAGATTGCAGTGCTGTACAGTGGGATATTGTGACTTTGACAAATATGTCACGGATTGCATGTAGGATAAAGTAAGGTTATCATTTATTTGTCCAAAACATACACAAACACGTGGCATGCAAGATGCTGTGATGTTATTGTGTTAGGTTAGGGTTAATATTAATTTAATAATCCATTTTAAACAACAATTAAGCACCGTTGCATATACCCGTGTGATTTTCGGGACCCCTATGTTACTACAAAATGGCAGCAACGATGCTAGGCGTAAATAATTTAACTAAAACGCTTAAATGCCAAAATACTCGTATTCAAAATCAAACAGTAACATAACCATTATGTCAATTAAAATCTGGATTACTCATCATAGTTATCGGTGATCGAATGTCACATAAATACTTAAATTAAAAGCCTGCAAAACATTCTTGAATAAATTCTAAAAATTTTATCAAAATGTCAAAGAATTTATCGCCAGTAGAGCTCAGTAACATTTTTTCACACACAAGATTGATTATCCCTGTAGGACTTGTCCTACGTTTTATTTTATTCATTCATTCAATTCATTCAGAATCTGCATAAAAGGCCCTTTTTTACCCAAAACCAATACAGTAAACTCATCAATCTATCCGCAAATCTGAGGGTAGTCCGCAAAAAACTCAAAGCCGCCATTTTTTCAAAGAGAAGTCCAGTCCTTTCGTAGTTATTGTACCTCTGACTTGATATTACTTGGGAATTAATTGATTTTATTGTATAGCATTTTAATTTTGATTGAATTTTAGTTAAATTTAAATTGGATTTTAATTGAGTTGAGATAAATTTTAATTGTATGTCATTGTATCTGAGCCAATTCTATTAGTATTGTAACAGTGATGTTTATTGTTGTAACTATAAGGTTGCTCGTGAGTTGCTTCCACTGACAAGTCCATCAAGATAATAATGGTATTTATTATCTATGCAATAAGCTTTGTTTTAGGTTACAGCTGTCAGTCGTAAAATATCTGTTAAAGGACTGTAATTGACAACATTACAATGATCATTTTTACTTGTCGGTTGCCTGACCGACTATATCCTTCGACCGTTCTGTATCACGATATTCGTTTCCGTGACTGAGCTAAGAATCGTTCGGGGAGCAAGAAATATTTCCGTTTGTTTTTTTATGAATAAATTCGCTTTTTTATGTATTGATAACGTTTCTTAAATGTGTCGGTCCTTTGCGTCGAGTGTTGAATGATGGATCATGTCTTGACTTGTGTTGTTTTCGTATTTATTATTAATTCCTGATTAAAGGTCAGAATTTAGATGACACACTAGGAAATCGTTCGTCTGGAAAAGTGAGAAAATATTATGCAAAATATTTAGTTTTTTTGTGGAATTCGTAATTAATATTTTGCATAACATTTAATGTCATGGATTTCCGCAAAGTAACGCCTGATTCTGTAACTTATCTTAAATATGTGAGAAAATACTCAGTACCTAATCATAGCAATATCGGGCATTTGACTGTCAGATATCAACGGACTTCTACCAACTCGAATCATTCGGTGCGTAGTTGGGATTACCATTAGTGCTACGCCGTAGCTAAGAATTGCTACGCCGTAGCATAAGAGAGCTACGCCGTAGGCACTGCGACGCTTGAAGTAAATATATCCAAAGTGCGTTTTAATTGTTTCTATCGTCACTGTTAGACTATAAAATTAGTGTTAACATTATCAAGGTTCTCTTAATGCCGAAGCCCGAACAAAATAAAAATAGAAATACCAGTACGTACTTTCACCTCCACCTTGCGGAACGATAGTATTATCTGTGAATCTGTGTCAAATCAAGCGTCAACTGTCCACTGGCTGTTAATAATTCATTCAACCAATCACATCAATTTAAACGCGTTTGACAATTTTTACGTTATTTTTGTTGCACAAAAAGGGCCTTAGTCTTTAAGTTCGTTTTTTTTAACAACATAAAAATATCTACCCACAAGAATCAGTGACGTCAAAACATTTTTACCCAGACACACGTACTCCCTCGCCTACTCTATTCCCTTCATTACGGCCCCCTGTGTATTGTTTGACCGGAATTCTAAGCGATAATGAGCCTCCTCGAATCACTGGCAAACGTGTTTGGTTTATAAATCTGTAATAATCTGGTCCTTTTGGGCTTTTTGTGGGCTGTAGTTTTAGATATGTTAGTCTAAGACTGAATCGAAATAGTAGACAAAAATGGGCCAGTCAAGTCAAGAGGCAGAACGGGCCTAGACAAGGTGACATTTTATTGGCGATAACGGTGATTAAAAAGTGAAAAATTACTACCCCACAGCTGGACAAAGGTCTCTTCTCATACAAATATGGTATGGGCATTGATTTTATCAAGCTTGCTCAAGATGGGTTGGCGATTTCAGATTTACATTAATTATAAGTCCAGGTTTCCTCACGGTGTTTTCCTTAACCGAAGTCAGTGATGTCCAAGATAAACCTGGAAACTACATAAGAATTGAAAAAGTCACATTGGTACTTGCACATATTTGAACCTACAACCTAGTGCATGAGAGGCAAAGCCTTAACCTAGGCGCCATCACGACGCTTTATCTTAATCCTTTTAATCCTGAGTATCTTGTGTTAAGTCTCCATAAAGTTACGGAACGAACGTTTTAAAAGCAATTGCCACTTGCATAGGCTCTAAATTATTATTTGCACATGCACAATCCTTTAATATATTTCTTGTTCCCTTGTAGTTGTCGCTATACAATGACGTCCAGAAAATTACTTGTCCACCTTGTTATTCACAGTCAATTGTTTTTTTACGGTCAAAAGGCAAATGAACGAACTCGGGTGACCACTGAAATCATCGCGTTGCTGTGGGCCCCCCATAGCACAGCATCATATTTACTTGTTGTTAGTTTTTGTTATTTGTATGCAGGTCATGTCCTTGCGACAAATAAATGTTTTCTTTCTTTCAAGTCACAACTGTCTTTTAGGGTTCCGTACCCGAAGGGTAACCAACGGAACCCTATTACTAAGCCTCCACTGTCCGTCCGTCCGTCCATCCATCCTTCTGTCAGCGGGTTGTATCTCATGATCCGTAATAGTTAGATAGTTGAAATTTTCACAGAATGTGTATTTCTGTTGCCGCTAAAACAACAAATAATAAAAATAAATTAAAAATGACACCTCCTCTGAAAGCTTACTGCGATGGTACCAACTTACACTTGACCGGTTTTAATCAACCTATCAAAGCTCTTGGTCCTACTTAACACAACTCAGGCAAACTAGCGACCAAAGGAATGACAAGTAACATTTCAATAGCCCGCCCAAAACGTCAAGAAACTCGTCGTCTAACACGAAAGCTGCCAGAACATGCCTCCTCCATTAGGACAGCGCACATCAGCGCACAAAGACTAATGATTGAAGTTTTCCCGCCGTGTGTAACAAGGATTTGTCAGGGTCTGTCTCCACTTAATCTCGGCTCCAAATACCGTACCCTGGGAATGAGCAAGCGTAAATAGTGCTCGGAATTAACATGTGGAGGTGAATTGTTTGATATTAAAATGTTAGGTTGTTAATGAAGAGGGTTTTGTTGTAAGTTCTTCAAGGGTTGCCAGGCTAAAAGTTGACTATTTCCGTGTTCTTATTCTTAAGATCAATTAGCAGTTGATGAACGGAAAAACTGCTATAGTTGTCATGCATTATTTTGTCATGTTTATTTGCAAAACCGGATTATTTGATATTATCAGATTCTCGAAAACAAGCTAAATACATAGTTTTACTGCATCTTAATCATGTTTCGTTATAGCCTTTATCTTATGGTACCAAAACACCATGCTTCCTCATTAAAATTAAATGCTGAACAGCATTTAACGCCATGAAACCAGTCAACAAATCCAGTTCCCAAAAAATCACACGAAAATGTTCAGTTACTAAGTTTCCACAAAGGCCACATTCCTGTACTTTATTCCACACTCGACTACGGTAGTCCATTTTACACGAAAATCGCCGGAGCTATGCACTTCGGTACTTTTGGTAGCCGGTCGATGAGAACTTTTATGGCACAATGCACTTTCCGAAATTCGTTTTAAGCCTCGTAGCGGTAATTTATTGAGGCATGTGACGTTTCTGTGGCATGTCTGAGTCACGCCTGAGAATTGGGATGTTCACCCTATTTTTGAAGTGTTTTTTTAATAAACAGTTCGTTTTTAAAGTCTGGATCGGAAGAGTTGGAAGTCATGGGGCACAGCCTTTACTCAGCAGCGGGATGACGCAGGCTAACAGTCTCTTCTGTGTTCTTCAACCTTTGGTCACCCAATACTGAGTATCTTCCAAATCTCTTCATTTTTGGCGGTTTTGTGTCATGGCTATCCAGCTACTTTCAGCCACTTTAATGAGATCGTCTGTCCACCTATTCGACGCTAACTTCCACTTTCTATTTGTTTTCGCTTTTGCTATGTACGTAAGTCTCGTTAACAGTAACAGTAACGTTCACTTAATGCCTGGTTTATCTACTAGTTGTTAGCGCTACTGCTGAATATGAGTTCCTGGATTCTATTTTTCAGGTGGAGCAAAGTGTTGTTTGGTTTCTTCATCAGGAATGTCTCAGTCGTAATTCGTAGTATGGGTTTGTGCCCCGTACCTTGCCTCCAATTACATGGGACTTAAAGATATCTGGCGATATGTATAGGTACACATCTGCCTATCCTTTACAGTATAACAGGCATGGAGTATAAAGTTCTAATATATTTCAAAACATAATACTTCCTTACTCCGTATGTTAAATTGTCAAGCACCTAATTCTCTTGCGGACAGCGCACTTGCCCTCACATTAGTCTCGCAGTTTACGAATGAGCCGTCATTTGTCACCTCCTTCAGGTTCGTATCATGTTGTGTGTTATAACCTCAATTTCAACCAAGAAGGTAAAAACATAATTTGTTTAAAAATTACAATAACTTAAAATCTTCACTCCATTATTTTAATTTTTTTTAACCCGCAGTTACTTCAGTCAAGTCATACAACGATCTCTCATCATCATCATGTCAGCCCGGAATCATTCACTGCTGGGTATAGGCCTCCCCTTTCTCCTGCCACACTTTCCGATTCCGTGCCCTGCCACTGTGTTCTGCCACTTTGACGATAATAATATCATCAACCCAACGAGCTTTAGGTTTCTTTGGCCTAACCTTGGCCACCACTCGGTCAAAGCCTTGCTCCATCGGCCATCTCCCCGCTAGCCAGATGTCTTGCCCAGGTCCTTGGGGCAGGCTTGAGGCAGCGCCCAGTCCCCGACGGCGTAGACTTTCGTCCGACGGCGGATTTCTATGTTACGCACTAGATCTAAGAGGGTTATGCCGAGCAAGGCTCGCTCCATAGCCCTTTGTACCACTCGTACTGGGTGGACAGTCTCCTTTGTGAGCGTCCATGTCTCGGCACCGTAGGTTAGTGTTCGCAGGACACAGTGGTTGAAAAGGCGGGTTTTTAGGCACTGAGGGATCTTTTTGGACAGAAAAATATGTTCCAGTTCCATCTCTAGATGATGACGTGATTTTTTTTTTTTTTTTAATATTCAACACAATAGGGTATTTGACTGGAAAAAACTATTTAGTCCGTCAGATAGATTATCAAAAAATATTGGACCCGTATTTTTTCTTTTGTCATGTAAACGAAAAATGACCACGATACAGCGCGTTTAAATCTCGCGTGTCGTCACTATTTCTGTTAATTTTTACCGTCGAGTGACTACACAAGCTCCCTCTATTGAATTTTGATGTGCGGTATCGTCGTAATTTTTAGATTATGTGACAAAACAAAAAAATACGTGTCCAACATTTTTTGGTGATCTAACTGACGGACAAAATATTTTAGTTTTTTTTCGATGTTGTCAAATAGCCTATTTCACAAAATGTTATATGTAAGTTTGTCAAGAACCTAATTCCCTTGCGGACAGCACAGTGGGCCACACATTAGTCTCGCAGTTTACGAGTGAGCCGTCATTTGTCACCTCCTCAGGTTAGTATCACGTTGTGGGTCACAAGTGTTGTACCACCGCGAGAGTTTGTGGTCCAGTTGGGTGACGGTTTGTGTTTACGGCTGCATTTGTAAGTGTTACATTTTATACTGTGTCCTACTTACTTTAAGGTGTAGTTTGAGATGAGTACGTGCTCAACAGACCTTGGCAAGCTCTGCTGAGTATAGATCGGGCAAACTGTTATTGGGTTCTTCCGTAATTCATTTCTTTGGAGTCTAGATTTGGACCCGGTTGTTGACAATAGCTTCGCGCCTATTACATGGCTGTTTGTTAGACTCCAAGCAAACCATTTTTGGTATTGTTTGGTGTCGAAGTAAAATGAGTATGTAATGATCGTAGCAGGTGGAGTTCTGGAGTTTCTGACTAACCTAATGTAAAAAGGCGTAGAAAAAGTCTATTTCATATTTAATTCATTGTTTTTTTTTATTTTCCATATTTTAAGCACGAGATCCTGGATTCGATTCCCGGGTGGGGCAAAGTGTTATTGGGTATTCCATCAGGAATTTCTCAGTAGCGGCCACGGAGTCTGGATTTGTGTCTGCCTGACGGCAATAGGCTCGCCCCCTATTACATGGGACTTAATCATGACTGGCAGAAATGTAGATGTAGGAACACCTCTGCCTAAACAAGTAAAAAGTCTATTTATACATGTATGATAACTGTATTGTAACAAATTGTAAGAAACTAAATTGATAAATCTTTTGGCTTATGAATTGAAGTCGCAAACGTAACCTCTCAGCCAATAAGGCGATTACTTATTTTTCCTCTCTATTCTCCAAAACTGAGTTCGTCTCCTTACATAAACAATAAATCTTCAGGGACAGGATAATAATCAAAGCTATTGTTACTATCATGCTCTGTCTCAAACAAGTACAATAGGTACCTTTTGATATTGAAATAAATAACAGAACGGTACTCGAACAATGCCGGACAATTTATCATCGAATTATTTTGAACGAAAGCGATTCGCCATCTTGGGCGACATCCAAAACTTTGTTTGTCCCGGCCAGATTTATTGGCGGGGTTACCGTCACTGTATAGATGAGTAGCAGAAGGTCGATTTCCTAAATGTTTCAAAACAGGCTTAAGTCTATGGAAGTGCAAGTCTTTCTACATCGTTCTCACATAAATGTTAGGCTCCAAATGAATGATGTAACCAATATTTTGATTGAAAAGAGTGTCCATGGAGTTTCTTCCCCATTCTTCTCCATAGAGATCTACGCCTTGGAATGGGCAACTACAGTACTTTCACAAGTTATTATGCCTTGTTTCTGTGACTGTAGCTTCGCTTTCTTTGTTTTTTCTGACATTCAAAAATGCCTGTAAATAAATGCTTTGAGTTTGAGTGTCTGGAAGACTGCTTGTTTCTTTTAAATCGTACGGTGATGCGTCTTCTGTTAAGTGTTAGAATGAGATACAAATTGCATCGTTACCCTCAGAGGTTTTAACTGCACTTTAAAATAAAACCAACCAACCTGAGGACGAAGACAAAGTGATATTCTACCAATAATACTGGTGATGGAAAAGATGGGTTGGACTAGCTACTTGAAAAGCTTATGTAGATAATGTTGGAAGTCGTTGTAGTAAGAGAAAACTGCTTTCAAAAGGGATTTTCACTAATCCAAGTCCACGGCCCACTGCGCCTGTATTTCCAGCCTGACACAGGTAGAAGCCGGCAATAAAGTTCCTGGTGTGCATAAGCATTACCTGTTGTTAGTGTGCTTGACGTCACCATCGTCTGGCCGAGTCGTTTCCCAACTATGTTGGGCTTGGCTTCCAGTCTAACCAGACGCAGCTGAATACCAGTATTTTATACGGAGTGACTGCCTATCTGACCTCCAGAACCCAGGTGGTACTAGGTAATGCGATACTCCTGGGTAAAACTGGTTGTCAGACTTTCGGGCTACCTGTAAAGATTGTCAATTGATCTACAAATGACAGCCGGAACCATCAGCTCAGAGGCACGAGGGCAATGTAATAGGTGGTCACCCATCCACGGATCAACCTAGACAACCGCGGCTTAACCCGAGTGGCTGTAATAAACTAGCCATGAGCTCCTTTAATCATGAACCACGTACCTGCTCTAAATACAAAACACTAATTGCAATTCGTCTTGATCCTTCTGCAGCTATGTTGTGGCGCTTGCGTCCCTTGATGACGGATCGTTGCAAACTATGGGCTATTTGTGGTGACCATAGATATCGGTGCGGTTCCCAACAGACGTTATTACTTCCCTATCGAGTTTCAAACGGTGATTAGGAAATGGTGACAGAAGGCTGGACTATATCCGGAGATTTTGATGGTCGGGCCTTGGTTTAGAATTGGTTGTAGTAGCTCTCACTGGGAGAATCCTTTCTTTGGAAAGGTAGAAAAGAAAGAAAGAAAAAACATTTGTTTGTCACAGATACATGACGTGCATACAAAATGACAAAAAAAAACAATAAATATAGAACGCATATTGTCTATACATATAATAAAATCGTAAAAATCCAATTTTATGTTCCGACTTGGCTCAAAAACTACTGCATAGATCCTGTTCAAATTTTGCAAAAATATTCCTTACAGGCTTCTTCACATGTTAGGCTATATATTATCACGCTACTCGCTTAAGGGGGTGAGCAATAATGCATTATGTCAGTATCCTTCATTTGTTTGACGTTTCAGTCATGACAAGCACCAGAATGGCTATTTAAAGCTTATGTCAACAGAGAAAACAGCCTAGCGGGTTCTTGAACGTTCTGTAAGCTACGGGGCGCAAGTTCAAACCCCACTATTACTTTCACTTTTTTGTAATTTGTTTGAATATTTTTTTGATGCTTTTAGATTTCCATTTTTTTTTTGTATTGACATCGTTTGCATTTCCTTTTTTCTCCTTTTTTCTTCAAATGTTTCTCCAAAAAGTAATAGAGAAGTATGGAAGAAGATGACATGCTGCGCCGACCCCGAAAAAATTGGGATAACGGCTGGAGAATGATGATGATGATTTCTACAAAAAGTTCTTGCTTTACTAGAAGTCTGTTTCCTTCTCGATTTGCAAAATATCAATAATCAATCGCAGTTTGGAATTTTATTTTGGAATTTTATTGTTCTTTTATAGATTGGTATAGTGTTCAGAAGCAAGCATGAGGTCCTGGGTTAGATTCCCGGTCGGGCAATGTGTTATTGAGTTTTTCCACCAGCAAATTCTCAGTAGCAACTACGAAGTCTGGTTTTGTGCCCGGTTGATGGTGTATCGGCACTATGAAAGGTACTACAGCAACATATAACAAAAAGTACTACAGCGCCATCTATGACGCAGGTGATGAACTAAACATCGAAATACGTCTAAATTCAAATCAAATAAATCGCCCAAATAAAGTTATCCGCGACTTAAGACTATATAGAAGTACCCGACAACAACTGTTGGGCAGTTATAGCCCACCAGACATTACACCCGTCTGGTCGGAGTATCCTCCCTTTTCTATGGGGGATGAAGAACCTTACAACCTGTTCTTTATACAAAATGGCAATAGGCTCGCTAAATATTTCATGGGAGTTAAACATAACTGACAAAGTGGGTGTACTACTAGGCACTCATCTGTTTTCTCATTAAAATATGTATTAAAAAACAGATAGGTAATTTTATAACAAACACGATGGTATAACGTTTTGTTTTTTTTATTAGCCTATTCTGTCCCACTGCTGGACAAAGGCTTTCCCCATTTCCTTTCCAACTCTCCCGGTGTTTTGCCTTCTCTGGCCAATCAGTCAGGAACGAGTCCAAATCGTCACACCAGCGTTTGTTGGGTCTGCCTCGGTGACGATGACAGTCTTCAGGTACCTGCTGTATGACCATTCTGGCCCATCTGTCCTGACTCATTCTGGAAATGTGACCCGCTCAGTCCCATTTGAACCTCTTACACTTATCGCCAACATTGGCGATGCCTGTCTTGGAGCGCATTGTGGTGTTGCGTATTCAATCGGTGATTTTGATGTTTAAAATCCATCGCTCGAGTTTGGACTTTTCAGCCTCCGTCAAAGATTATGTCTGGGTACCATAGGTTAGAATAGGCAGGATACACATGTCGACAAGTTTAATCTTAAATGTGATTGGAAAGTATAACGTTGTCTAAGTAAAAGCGGTCAAGCCTAGCGTCTGTCGCAGTTTTAAATATTCTTGACTTAATGATTAGGCCACCCATTCGTTATAATTTTTATGTAATCTTTTTTTTAAGCCTTTATTGTCCCACTGCTGGGCAAAAACCTCCCCCATTGCCTTCCATTCTTCTCTCCGGTTTTCTTCGTCCAATCTGTCACAAACGCTTCTAAGTCGTCACACCAGCGTTTTCTAGACCTCCCTCGGCGACGACGCCCGTCTTCTGGCACCCACTGCGTGACGACTCTGGCTCACCGGCCCTATTGCATTCTACAGACGTGGCCCGCCCAATCCCACTCCAAACTAGCAATCTTATCGCCCACATCAGCGATTCCAGTTTTTGAGCGTATTGTGGTATTGCGAATTCTGTCGCTGAGCTTAATACCCAATACGCTACGTTCCATCGCCCTTTGGCCAACCTTGAGTTTGGACTTTTGCGACTCGGTCAGGGACCAAGTTTGAGCATTACGGTGCTCAAACTTGGTCCCTGACCGGTTAGGATGGGCAGAATGCACATGTCGATGAGATTGTGCTTCAGGGATAAAGGTAGGTCACCCTTCATCAGCGACTTCATGGACCAGTAGCTCTTCCAGGCGTTCTCGACTCGGCAACTCTCAAACTCAAATGTACTCATCGACGTTATAGTGAATTTATTGCCCATCTACCTCAACCCTACTTTTTACGCTATTGGTGATGACTTTAGTTTTTTTAATGTATATTCAACATATTTTTCATTCGGTGAACAGTTGGGGGGGGGGGGCTGTATAAGGCATTTTTTCTATACTAAGCAGGCTTTATTTACAATTGTGGAGTGAAGAGAAATAACGAAAATAACTAATAACTGAGATTATAACTGTTTCACTCGCGGCACGTCTTTAACGTTTAGATATGGCTGCACTAGCATTTTAACTACCGGCTAACCGCTTGACGTAAAAAGATGAAATTAGGCAGGGAGGTGGTTCATAGTTAGTAGACGTCCGATAAGAACGGATTTTGCGACAGGGCTGGATTAAGGGGGTCTAAGGGCTCTCGCAAGTTTGTATGAAAGTCCTTCATTTTTTGTGCTACAAACTTGAAATTTGGCAGGGAGGTAATAAATAGTCAGTAAAAGTCTGCTAAGAACGGATTTTGCGGCAGGGCTGGATTAAGGAGGTCTAAGGGCTCTCGCAAAAAAATCTCACGACATCTCACCAAGGGGAGAGGGCCCCCCCCCCCTCTCCTGGTTGAAAAATCGCCAAAATTGTCTCACGTTATTAATGGACGCCCCCTAACCCAAGCATCTCCTTGCTTAAAAGGTGATCTCCAAATCATATGTGTCATAACTTTATGTATCTAATTGAAATAAACATTCTTTTTTTAACACTTTGCCCGACCCGGGAATCGATCCCAGGACCTCATATTTAGTAGTCACGCTTGCGACTCGAGGCAGTCTTACACATACATACCAAAATTTCCACGCGAACGAAGTCGCGGGCAACAGCTAGTTATCAAATATTTGTAAATATAACAGGTCGGAACAAGAAAAAGTTGAATGCTTGCACGTCGTGATTGCGACAAGCAGATTGCCGCTCAGCATGATGCTGTTCTGTGGGGGGCCCACAGCATAGCGCTGGTTTTCAGTGGTCACCTGACATAAAACATACGAAAGTATTCTGAACACAGAAAATAAAATAATACATAAATAGTGACACCACCAACATTCACCCCTTTTAATAACAAGCATAAACATTCAAAACGACACGCCATAAGGGATCTACAACTAACCGTAAACGGTTAGTTGTTCTTGCTGTGTAATGTTTCTTTGTTGAAAAGAGCACAGAAAAATTACAAAGAGCAAATTCAGCTTTGTCTAGAAGCTGAATAACTTACATCAAATATGACTCAATCTACCGAAACCGACACCTTAATAAGATTACTTCATAAATCTTTAATTCTACACGCCAAGCACTTTTACAGAAGGCTTGAAAATCGAGAAAAAAGTAAGATTCGATCAATATAAAGCGCTAAGTAATGTGAAAATTGCGTCTTATTTCAAAGGAAGGTGATTTTTCTCACCAACTTAGCATTTTTTCCTTCTAAATCCTCAGGAATTTATATTTTATGCGGATTTTGGTATAAAAAGGGTTATAAAGAGCTTACGTTGATCACGTTTGCTGTTTTACTTTATGTTGGGTTTTAGCTGTTTTTAAAGTAAAGGTACTTTACTTAACAAATAAGTTAAAATCTCTAGGGTTGAGTTTTTTTACGTAAAAAATAGAGAATTTAATACAATCAGATCTTCAAAATCATCGTTTGCGCTTATCTCAATTTGTTTGGAATTGGCGCAGATAATCCTCTTTTTCTATACTACTTAATTTATTGCTATTGCTATCCCAATAGTCATTCCTTTCTAGCCATATCATCTTTCACACAGGACCATCCAATGTTTCTTTAGTCTTTCCCTACTCTTGAAATCCATTTGAATAAATACATCCAATTAGGTGTCACTTAGTCTAAGTGAAAACTGGCTTTATTCATTTGGTCCTTATGTGGTCCACTGCTGTCGTGTTGTTTACTAACATTCAGTTTTTAGGGGCTATGTTATTAACCCTATTATGACCCTTAGCTCGAAATAAAGATTTGAATTTATTGATCTCTTTTAAAAGTTGCGAGCATAATGTGCTTGCTAACCACTTTTTCGTACAAAACAGCGACAAATTTGAAAACTGGAACCAATATCTCGATTTACAGTCACAGAATACAATATCGAACACATCAGCGTCCCAGTCGGAACGAGATATGTCGCGTTGTTACAATTCAATTTTTATTTAATAGCCAAAACGAGGTTCGTAAAATTTAACTGTTTCACTCGCATATCTGGGTAGCAGGCGTGCGATGTATGCAAATCAGGGTGTTACTCTGAAACTGGGCCATTCTGGTGTTGGCAGAAGAATGATAAGAGATACGGATTTCTGGTTGCTTGATATTGGAAAATAGGCGAGATGCAGTAGCTTATGGTGTGGAAGAGATCCCGAGTTACCATCGTAGCTTTCAAAGTAAGTAAGTTACGTGGCAATGAGCTGGCCATGTTTGACGAGTTCTTGAGTGGAGACCACGTATAGGCGAGCATAACGTATGTAGGTCGTTCCTCAGCTAGATGGACCCACGACCTTAAAAATGTGGCTGGGACAGACTGAATGTGGCTAAGGAAGATAGGTTGTGTAGTGTGATAGGCAGAATTTATTGATTGGTCGTATACAGACACCAAGATCCCTTGGCCCTTTTAAGATTGACAACTTCCTAGGCAAAGAAACTGCTTTTAGTGATATTATACCTACACAAATACTTTGGAAGAGGCCGTTTATCCATTCAAAGTGGTTCTCACTACAATAAATAAAAAAAAAACATTGCCTAAAGGCACTGTCTAAGTGCTCATTTACGGAGAAGCGGCGCGTAGGGCGGCTCGTTGCGCGGGGCGTGCACCGCCGCGTTGAATGCCGCGTTGACCGCGGCGGTGTCATCTGCAGGCAACGCTGTATTTCAAGCAAACGCGCGTAAAATCGCTTCTCCGTAAACACTCTCATACATCGCCATATGTTTGAATTTAAAGCAGGCCGGGTGGCGCCGCGTCTCCATAAATGAGCCCTAAGTACAAAAAAGCTCTTTAAAACCGATTCTTAATCCTACACGACACTTCATACAAAGCTTCTTTTAGCTAAAAATCCAACATTTTTCCTAAGTCCTAAAGAGGAATACACCATACAAAATTCAGTAAACATTTTCCTCACTAATTAAGCTACACTCCAAGCTAAAGCTAATTTAATCCTTCCCGTGTATTAAGTTTAAGCGGTACGGTAAAGCGGCTTCGATAGCCTTACTATCGGTCTGCGATTAGTGTGGAGTTAAGACTTCTTATCGGTTTTGTGTTCTCTCATTTACGAGTGTATGATCTGCTAGAAATACAAGTAGAGTTGGTAACATTTGTATTTTTTGTAGTAGTACAATTTAGTTTTTTTGTTTCATATAAAAGAGCCTACGCTTGAACTCAATGTTATCCTGAAGACAGAGATGAGGTCGACGATGGGACGAACTAAGCCAAAAGAAGCCTATTAACTCGTGATTTAAATATTAAGGTGTATTTCGAAAGAGATGCCGCCGCCCTGGAACACAAAGATCAAATAAGGAACATGGATGGGTTTTAGTCAGTAAAAGTCTGACACTCCCTTCCACTAAAAAAAGGTGTATTTTGGTTTGCTACTTGTGGGTTCGATTCTGCTGATTTTCTGTTTTCCTGACGTAATATTGTCACATGTCTATATCAAAGAGTGGACTTGATCTTTATAAATTGTGACACTGACGATAAAACTCAATAAGTCTAATTTACTTCAGTACGTGAGCTTTTTGCTCAGTTCACTAAAAACGTTTCAGATCTAAGTTATTTTACCCTTTGTTTTCAAGAGCTATCAGAATCAGAATCATTTATTTGTTAAACATAGGTATCAACATTAAGGCTCTTATAAGTAGTAAAGGTTCTTGCTATGTTTTGTCATTACAAGGTACAGATCTTGATATACTTAAGTATTATATTGCCAGTCAGTGTCAGTGTTAAAAATTGTAATGTAACGGTATGTGTTGAGTTTTTAAATGAGAAAAAGCTATCAAGTAGCTTAAAAAACAAAACTTGACAATTTGACGTAAAATATAAGGTTACGTTCACACTTTACCCAAAAGATATGAAATAAAAACGCCACGTCTCTATTCAACGGTATACTTTAAGTGCACTCTTAATCACACTAAAAACTTTATTAACGACCACTACTTCTTGCATAGTAAACAATTTAAGTTTTTCTTGTAAACTTAGTAAGAACTTGGAGGCTTTAAAACAGCTATTTTAAGACGAAGTCGCAAGCTATAGCAGTCATTGGCCCGCACCTGTGGCTCACTGATTTTACGCCGACTTGTTCCAAGTTATATAAAGTACCGAAACGACTTAGAGCCGGTCCCAAGCGACTTGGAAGTCGGCTGCGACGGCTACTTAAGTTGTCAAAATTTTGTGCATAAAAATGCTTATTGTTTACAATGTTTTGGGTGGGAAATTATGGGATTTTTGGATGACGTTAATGTTGTTAATCAAATGGGTACGATTATTATTTTAACCCAGGAAAAACCGTTCTTGATAAAAACAAGTGTAAACTACGCGTAATATGAAGACGCTTGTTCTGAATCGCAAACAAGTGCTTGCCTTTTTTAAAACAAAATTTTTTGAAACTACGCGTTACAACATTACTAACATAGATATTACTTTAGGACACATACAGGGTGTAAGGGAGAGCCCTCCACAAACTGATAGGGAGCATTCAGCTCTAAATGAAAAAAAAAACTGGACAAAATTTCCGGTGAAATATGATTAAAAAAAAGGAGCTGAATGCACCCTGTCAGTTTGTGGTGGGCTTACCCTTACACCCTGTAGAGATGGTATAACAACATAAAGACAGTAATTTTCTGAAACAAAATGCTGATACAAAGACAAAATGAAGTAACTAAAACAATCAAGTTACAAAACATGCTCCACTTACCTGCAGACTTCCTCAGTAGCAGAAATTCACCCTCCCAACCCTCGCATAATCCTTTAGGTACATCTTCAAGTAGCAGAACCACAATTTCCTCTCACAATAAAATCAGACAGAAAATCCAGCTCCTTCTGAAAATAACAATGTCTCAGGTTATAATACTGTCATGAGTTAGGCAGGATACAGAAGATCAGTTCCATTCAACGACCGAAAACTGGCGCAAGCACGGTATATTGATATCAATCAAATGCCAGTTGCGAGTGCACTTGCACTCGTTGTACTACCGCGCTCGCTGACGGTCGATCACTATTCACCCTTATGCACTTAGTTATAAGGTTGAAAAGTGGTCGACCGTCAGTGAGCGCGGTAGTACATAGCATAAGCACAATCAGTCTATAATTTCGCGCCCTGGTGGATGTAACCGAATTTTTGACCGAATTTTTGGTTTTAATAGATACGCGGGTATCCTTGCGATGTTTCTTTTAAACGTTTTGAGAGCAGTGGTGATAATTATGTCATTTGTAGATCTTTGACAGTCGTTACAGGTAGTGAGTGGCTCATAGTCTGACAACCAGTCTTACCAAGGGGTATCGTATTAACCAGTACTAACTGGGTTGTGGAGGTATATATATAGGCAGTCGCTCCATATAAAATACTGGTATTCAGCTGCATCCGGTTAGACTGGAAGCCGACCTCAACATAGTTGGGAAAAGGCTATGCAGATGATGATGATGAGAGCAGTGGTGATAAAATAAATTATTTAAGTGTCTGCCTCAATACGTAAGTCGGGCGGTACCACTGGGCCATCAAAGTTGTACTTAGACGCCTGTCTACTTGTGTGAGATGTTGTGCCGACCACGACCCGACCTTCTGCACTTTTCTGTTATGTGATACTGTCTTCTCAGACCAAGACTAATTTAATAAAGAAATTAATTAACAAAGGTCTCTGTTTAAAACAGTATTAAAACATGTTTAATTTATCAAGTGGTTGAACGGAACAATTATTGTGGGGGAAAAGGATTAGATTCTGTTGTGTAATGTTGAATAAAATATATTATATATAATTTTGATAGAGTTTGACATTTGATCTCGATGAACCATCAAGCATATATGCATAATTGGTTGTGCTTATTTAAAATGAGCAAAGCAGAGAATATGAAGATGCATAGTTATTTATTTGCCCAGCAATTGATAAAATAACGGTTATAATCGACTTCATGTTACTGTGTGATACAAGTGGTGTAATCATAACTTTATCATAATATTCTTATTCTTTATTGCACACAAAATAAAATAAAAATATACATACAAATTGCAATAATATAGCTTATGTACAATGGCGAGCTTAACCCGGAATTAGGTAAATAATAATTCCATAACATCTTTACGGAAGCCAGATAAAATCATCATGAAAATTGATAGAAACTTTCTTGTCTATTTTCCAAGCAAAAACACAGCTAACATTAACTAAAAAACGACTCCATTAACTTAATTCTCCATTCTTTCCAAAAACAAGCCATTTCTATAGTTTATAGCCAATACAAAAGATCCATTCATAATTGCCGCTACAAAATTACAAAACATGGAATATTAATGGCTTAATAACTCTCAATGAATTCCGCTTCTGTATTGTGGAGGAGCAAATAATTTGTTGTACTAAGGAAACTATTCAAATGAATCTCGGGGCCATTAATCAGGGTGTAACTGTGTCCTGTGGAGTGTTATTGGGTTATCTCAGTGTTTATTCAGAAGTTGATGTTTTATGTCGTTTGCCGTTAAGTTAAGCTGTAAGTAAAACCAAACTTTATTAAGTAGAGTAAACTAACTATACAGGGTGTAAGGGACAGCCCTTCACAAACTGACAGGGTGTATTCAGCTCCTTATTTGAATCATATTCCACCGGAATTCTTCTCCGTAAAATTTTCATTTTCTTATCGTTTTTTCAGGTACTATAAATTCGGTCGTCTGTACAATATACTGAATTCACCCCATCAGTCTGCGGAGGGCTGTCCCTTACACCCTGTACATTATTAACTAAAAACATTTAAATAAACTATAATAAATAAACTAACAACAAACTATAAAAGGGCATAAAAAAACTCCTCAAAGCTGTCAGCTGGTAATGTGCCCAAGAGACTGGCGGCGTTGCCACGTTGAATGGCAACACTTAGCCTCTGGCCAAGGTAAAAGCCAGCCTTGCGTCGCAGGCCTCAACCATGTCTGTTTAAAAACTTATAAAAGTGAAAATTACTGGTAGACCTACCAAAACACCCTCAGTTAACTACTTCTGTAACGGACTGATGGTCCGTGTCCGTCCATCAGTCGTTGATGATCGATACCTGCATAAGATTTATTCTTTACTCGAAGAGTTTTAAGGTGCACATAGTACTAATACTGTAACAGCTTTTTTTTTATAAACTTACCCGTTCGGTCAACGTGAAAAATATGTAGTTCCAACTGGGTAAGTGCCTTTTTTATAACGAAATGGGCGTGCTCTTGACCTCGATCACGCCTGATGGAAAGCAATAGATTGGGTCTATGCTGGGACGACATTTTATGAATAGATATCAATGCAGTTCTAGAAGTATTCTAGATTAATCATCAAGGAAAAAAATTTCGGGTAATTATGTGACCATCATCGGAAGAGTCTTTTCTCAATTTTTTTTTTTATCGGCTTAATTTTTAAACTGTACGTAGCTAACAGAATTTTACACGGAGCGGCTGCCTTTTTACCCTCATCAACCCAGTTACTGGGTAACACGATATCCTTGATAAGACTGAATTTCAGAGCTTCAGGTTTGTGACTGCTTCGTCCCGAAACGCAGCACAACATGTCAACAAATTAAAACAGGTATATAACTAAGATTTCAGCTCCATCGTAAGTTACACCTAATTCTCATTCATGTAGGGTACTAAATACGTGTATGTATCACCGATGAAAGTGGATACGCAAACAATTTCTAGGGCTTCCGCTATGCATTCAAACTAATTGGCTAAAAGCTAAAGTGGGAATGTAACAGATGGATTAAATGCCATTTATAGTGTATGTCAAAACTAATCAAACTAATACATCGTAATATATCAGGTGGTAATACGATTGGATCATAAGAGATATCACACGGGCGTTGCGAATGTATTGCGTGGCAGCTTAGTGAATTTGACGAAGTGGTTGCCACAGGAGCGCTGTCGCTGTCGCAACCCAACGCAGCTTACCCCGACGGCCGTGCCAGTGAACGACAAGCAATGGAGCTAAATAAACGTGTTCCTGCTATTATTACGCCACCTTCGAAAGAAAGTTAAGAGTACCAGAAGATTCTGGATATTCTAAAAAATACTGCGTTGTGCTTCGTTGTTGCACCATTGTCTCACCGAAGCACCCCTCCCCGCTTCGTCTCTCTGGCCCCTTGTCCGATGCGCACGTTCAACGCATAGTGTGGCATGACACTCAGATTTTTACGTAGAACTACGGAGCGTCACCGCTCAGGCTTCGCAGCGCTGACGCAACGCATTGGCAACGCCCGTGTGACATCGCTCTTAGACCAGGGGTCACAAATGCTTCCCTGCTAAGCATGGGGTCTTGGATTCGATTTCCAGGTCGGGCAAAATGGTAATTTATTCCTGGTTAATGGCTATAGGCTCGACTCCTATTACGTGTACATTATAGAAAAACGTCTGATTAAAAAAAAGTTAAGAGTTTTATAGACATCAAAAATATTACTTACCCCATGTCCCATTAGCTTTAACACTACGAGAAACACATTAAAAAAAAAACGCAGGCTCAAACGCAAATTATTCATCCGTTTCGCGAATGAAACACGAAATCGTTCATGAAGGGTTTAATTTCATTGAAATTTAATTTCCGTGCGCTGCGTGAAAATTTTTCATGCTTCAGACGATATCGAAAATCGTTCCGTTTTTACGGTTCAAAATAAAAATAATGACTAGTTTCATAGCTGGCGAATACGGGTAATGGCCAGTGAATCGGGGTTATGGTACGAGTTGAATGCTGGTTTGAATCAAAATGGTTTTTATGATAATCGTTTTGGAACTAGTGTTTTGGGTAATTTTTGCAGTTTTTCTATGTATTCACGGAAATGAACCCAACAATTTTATTACATTTTAACTGAATTTATGGTTAAACTGTGTTGTTAAGCTTAAAAATCCTGGGCACTGAATTTATGACTGAATGACTAATTTTCTTCTTCAGTTTCAGATCGCTTTCATGGGATAAAGATGTGAGTTTATGTGCGCTTCTTTTTAGTATAATTATAAAAAAATTGTGTATTTAATTTAGCCCCTTTTTTACCTACATATATAGGGTGACTGGTAATTAGTGACCGATATTTAAATACGTGATTGTACTCATGATAACAAACAACTTTCAAAAAGAAACAATTTTTTTTTAAATACTTATTCACTTTTATCACAATAACACAACAGCAGAGCATTACGGAGCGGGCTTGCGAGCCGCGCGGGTGCTCTGCCTACCCACTGTTGCACGGTACGATAGTAATGAGACAGAACGGCATCACGCGGCTAACAGCTGATAGGTTAAAGACATTCAAATTTTAAAAGTCTTTTAAATCTTTTTGGATACCTACATAAGTATTGACATCTGCCCTAAAACGCCTTTTATTTATAAGACTAAACATTCAAACCACATGCAACATATAAACGATCCCCAGTGTGCACACTTTATTTTGTTTTGTTTTCTTAGTACCTACACTGCTCTACATACAATATAATAGATCGTCGATTTTATTATAAAGGCGGTCGTGGTTTTACAAGAAAATCTAGCAGGATATCGCAGCATCCTTACATCTGACGACTGCAGGAATCACGTACTTGTATGATATCGGATCACATCGCCGCCCGCACATACCAAGCGGGAGCTGTTATTACTCTATTGCGTGGTCGTATTCCAATAAAATTTCTAATAAATTTTCCTTCCCTTTCATAAGGATAGAGAATGTAGGTGTAAATTGATGGGTTTTTGATAAACAGATACATTTTCTGTTCATTTTAGTCCTGTTAAATGATTGAGGGGAAAGAAATACGTTGTAGTAGTTTTCTTTATGCATATAATGCGTTGATCCTTCGATTGGTATTATAATTGCTGCATTAGTGAAACCACTAAGGTGGTTTTTCTTCATCTTATATTACGAAAAAACCTGCTTAGTTCATTTTAATGAACTCCAATCAAGGCTGATTGCAACCTGGACTACAGTCGTGCTAGAAGACCGCCGTTATCGTTGACGGGGGCCTAGGAAATACTAGCATGATGTCTTGTCTTAAGAAGTATCTCTAAAAGTTTGGCCGGAGAAAACAACACTTAAGAACAGGTGGAAATTTATGGGGGAGAATTTTGCCCAGAAGAGGGACAACACAGGTGGATAAAAAATGAACTCCAACGATCCTCATATCTTGTTGTCAACATCCCAGGGGAGTTGGGGGTTGTGTAACATTAGTAATGACAACTAGAAGAACTGAACCAGAACTTACGTAAAAACCGGTAACTCTCCCAAAACCTATCACTACATTTTCCACTACCCCTAAAAGCGCAACACTACGAAGTTAGCTACTAAATAGATTAGTTCAGAATACAGCCGCAAGACGTGATCAGAGTACACAACTTTAAACTTCGAATGCATCTGACGTTTCGTTATTTGCTTTCAATAAACAGAACCGCATTGAACACGTAGGTCGGATGGGGTTTGGTTCGGGACGTAATGTAAGCGAGTATTGATGAATTTGTTGAGTACTGGTACGGTTGAGTATAGGCTGATGGTTGGGTATAGAGTGATTTTGAATAAGTTAGTGTAAAGGATGTTAGGGGTAGAGAATAGTGAAAAAGGTGGCTAAGGAACGTTAAGGAACTCATAAACGGAGATGTGGCGCGTTGTGCAGCGCGGTCCACAATAAATTCAAACGTATGGCGATGTATGTATGAGAGCGACTAAAACTACTAAAGCGACTTTAAGCGCGTTTGCTTGAAATGCAGCGTTACTTGCAGCGGAGCTTGCAGATGACATCGCCGTGGCGCCCGCAGCGTTGTGACCAGCCAGTTCCTTTAATACTTTGTTCTTGGAGAAGCGGCGACTGAAACGTAGCGATACCCGCGACAGAGCACGATGAGACGACGAGGAGATGCGGGACATGCAGTGGCATGTGCACGCGCCGCTGCACGCCCCGCATATCCGTAAACAACATCGTACATGCCACACGTTTACGTTTGCGCATGTGATAACGTATCACTGCACGCGCCGCCTCTCCGTAAACGGAAAAATCTCGCCACGAGACACCACGTCACACGCGAAGCGCAACACACCGCGGCTCCATAAATTAGCCCTTACTTTCACCTATAAGGCTACCTAGGTATCTAAACCAGGTGTCATTACCATAAGCATTATCAGACTAAACTAATGTACTGTACTGCTGGGATACAGGCCATCTCTGTGAAAAGGACCGTAGACAATAATATCACATGCTCAGTGCAAGTTGATTTCCTACATGTATGTATATAGGTGTTAGCTCACACCAGAATACTTTACTCTTTTTTTTCAAGGATTATATTCCTAATTTTATCTCAATAATCGTATTCAATCCCTAAACACCAGACACGCGTAAGAGATCCTATAATCCAAAAATACCCAAAGACAAAAGAGCTTCAAGAAAACTGTGTAGAAAATCTTTTACAGCATTTTGTCTTATCCTTTCCAATATGAACCGGATCCACTTGTACCGTTCGCAACAGAGTCGGTTAATACACGCTTCTGAAGGGTCCATGTAAACGGATAAACGGTCGGATCCAGTCCCTGTTGGGACTTGGGACGTATCAATAAAATGCTAACTGTTTTGCGGGCTGTACTTACCGATTATGTATGTTTATGGTATACGGAGTTGTAGTTTTTTTATTGTGATATTGGAGAATATATGTTTAAGCATAGTCTAGGAAGAATGGCTAGTTGGTCTAGTGGTCACAATCGCTATTGGTTAGTATGAAGTCCTGGGTTCGATTCCCGGGTCGGGCAGATGTTATTGGGTTTTTCCATCAGGAATTTCTCTCAGTAGCAGTCACAGTGTCTAGGTTTGTGCCCGGTTAACAGCAATAGGCTGACCCACTATAACATGGAACTTAAAAACATAACTGGCTAATTGTGGGTGTACTATTAGGTACATCTCTGTCTAACCCTTAGGGAATTACAGGTGTGATGTTATGTATATAAATATAGTGTCATTATGGTCAGGTTTTTAACGTAAAGTTTGAATGGCTTTTTCTCACTTTCGTGTTTATGTATACTCTACGTCATGGTTAGTACATTGTCAACGTGTGAAGCCAGGAAGTTCTCTAAATCCGATCAATCGCGTATCCCCAGAGTAGTTCAAATCTATAGCAGTCCACCTTGGACTTAAGCAGAACCTTAAACACACAAGCAATCTAGAAAAAATCTGTGCTTTGATGACAGTTGAAAGTTGGACCTACTAATAAATGTCCTGACCCAGTTATCTTACCAAAAATAAAATTCCCTATAAATAGTCCTGGGAATAACACTTTTCAGCACAAAAAAGTTGGGTAAACAAAATGTCACCTTGGCCCTTTGCTGAACTTTCGAGAAAGATCGCATCAATCTAGAACATTAAACTTCATAGTTCAAATCGATTTCACATGACCCATCTCATGTGTCAGACGTAAGCGATGCCGAGTTACTTGTGAACATAGAGAAGTCTATAAAATGGAGTGTTATGCTTATATATTTAAATGTATATTAATTTTGATTATTTATTTTTATTTAATTTTTATATATACATGATAACTTATTAAATGAATGTCTTTCAAATCGAATTACCTATATTATTTCTAATGCTATTAATTGAATGCACTCATAAAGTACCCACCATGAGTTTTATTTTTATTTTTATTAATCAGTATAAAACCTGTTATGATTTTGGTATTTTAGCTCGAAAAAATCTATTATGTTCCGTCAATCATGCGCATACTAAATAGATAAAAAAATACCTCCTCATCGGTTTTGGTCATGGTGGCTAATCTCAGCGGAGACCTGCTACCGACGGAGGAGACATTATAGTGTACAAGTATGGTTGTAAACACAGGTGCAATAAAAAAAAAACAAGGGAAATTGCTCGAGACCACGAATACTACAACGTTATTAAACCTATGTTTCCTATTATCATTCCATTTACTCACTTCTCAATGGCAGACGCTTCTTAGCCAGCCATTCCAATGAGAAACTTATTTGTACGTAATCACATTGTTTGTTCGTGAGGTAGGTACTAGGCAGACTAGTTAATTATTATAGTACTGTTTACCTGCCAGGTATACTATTTGGTTTTATTGAATTTCTGTCTAGAACTTTGACAGTCCGTGATGACCTTGGTAGCTCTTAGTTATTGTATGAATACGTTTGAACGGGGTATAGTAAGCAACACGACCTCTTTATGCAAACTAGTATCAGCTGGCCTCTCTTTCTATGGATGTGCTACGCTAGGCCAGCTCGAGCTTATAGTGCTACCACCAAACATACCGTCGACTGTACTTTGAAACTTGCAAGTGCATGCTATTAAATTACTCAAAGTAATGCGCCTGTGGGTTCGAACCAGAACAAGACTTGTAACATCTACCAACCCGCACTGGGCCCGCGTAGTGGATTATAGCCCTCTCATAGAGAGGAGGCCTGTGTCCCAGCAGTTGGAACATTATAGGCTGATTATGCTATTATGCTATGCTATGCAAATTACCTAGATGATATGGTAAAGAGATGATTGGAAGACAAAGACATACTTCGCCGACCCCAAATAAATTGGGATAAGGACAGGCAAATGATCATGATGCTTACCACATACCTATTCAGTACATCATTCTGAAGCCCCTACATGGAAATTTTTCATCGGTAATTTAAAAAAAAAACTATGGTCCGAATGATATACGGAATACGTGATAGACGTTTGTGCGTCGGTGACCTTTCCACCCTAAATAACGATAGGAACCAAGCTTGTCATTAGTAATTTATGTATTTGATTAATTAATGACCCAGGTAATTAATAATCCAGTACAGATCTTGCATATTATTATGTAAGCGCATAATGACCCGTCTTTATTTTGCTAAGCTAGAGCTCTATTTGAAGAGTCAATCTATCTACTTGAAGCTACACAAGGTTTTTTTGTCTCGTGACTAAAATTGTAACTTATACTGTCGTTTTTATTTCAGTACGTTTCCACAAATGTTTGCAAACAGTTCCTCCTGTCAACGGAGCACCGAAATGCCTTTGTAGTATTGTAGTTAGTGAATATTTTTTTGTTCTTTTGGTGTAAATAATAACAGCCACTCGGGTCGATCTTAAGGTTAAGCCGTGCTTGCCTAGGTTAGTCTGTGGATGATACTCATACCGAGTTTCCTCCGTGCCTCGGAAAGCATGTTAAGCCGTTGGTCCCGGGTGTCATTTGTAGATCTTTGACAGTCGTTAGGTAGTCAGTGGCCGAAAAAGTCTGACAACCAGTCTTACCAAGGGGTATCGTATTACCCAGTATCTACTGGGTCATGGAGGTCAGATAGGCAGTCGCTCCATGCAAAATACTGGTTTTCAGCAGCATCCGGTTAATCTGGAAGCCGACCCCAATATAGTTGGGAAAAGGCTAGGCAGATGATGATACATAAAAATAAAATTTACTGCCAATCTTCACTATATTTTCTCCTCGCATATAAAATAAATCTTTTAAAGCATGCAAAGAATCTGTTGACTGGTTTCCTTCAGAATAAACCTTGGATACCGATACCGATACTTCGATTTGCATCGGGTGCGGCTCTGTAAACAATACTGCAGGCTTGCAAGCTAACGGAATAGAAATTGTGCTTTCAATGTAAAAAAGGGTACTTTGTATATTGATTACTTCTTGCTGGCCTTTTTTGAGTGTTTTAGGGTAATGATGGAAATTGACGCGCACCCGGGCCCTGAGGGCCCATCAGCTGCCTAGCTCTTCCCAACGGAGTCGGCTTCCAGTCTAACTGGATGCAGCTGAATACCAGTTTTTTACATGGAGCGACTACCTATCTGACCTCCCCAATCCAGTTAGTACTGGGTCATACGATATCCCTTGGCAAGACTGGTTGTTAGACTTTCGACCCAAGGGCCCATTCACCGGTTATTAAAAAGAAAAATTTCCAAACTACTTTCCATACATTTAGACCGTGCTGGTATTGCTGAATTTGAGGAGCTCGTGGCTAAATAATAACAGCCGCTCGGGTCGATCTTTAGGTTAAGCCGTGCTTGCCTAGGTTGGTCTGTGGATGGGTGACCACCCATTACATACCGAGTTTCCTCCGTGCCTCGGAAAGCACGTTAAGCCGTTGGTCCCGGGTGTCATTTGTAGATCTTTGACAGTCGTTAGGTAGTCAGTGGCCCAAAAAGTCTGACAACCAGTCTTACCAAGGGGTATCGTATTACCCAGAACTAACTGGGTTGTGGAGGTCAGATAGGCAGTCGCTCCATGTAAAATACTGGTATTCAGCTGCATCCGGTTAGACTGGAAGCCGACCCCAATATAGTTGGGAAAAGGCTAGGCAGATGATGATGGTATTGCTGAATTGATGATAACTTCAGTTTTCTCTTCACTGTGTATATGTATAGCCTAGTCATTAATTTTATGTTACAGGAACAAATTGGCCCTTGAAGCAAAACTGATAATAAATAGCATATAATTTCCTTACTGCTTCTTAGTCAGCCGTTGAAAATACAATTCAAAAACAAGAAAGTAATCGAAAACCCAACAACAATTTAATTTACCTTCAGCAAAACTCTTGACTGGCAGTACCAATCACAGAGCTTCGCCCCAGCCAATCACATTCCCAAGAACTGACAGGCAAATTGCATCGAACGCTATTCACCAAATCAAATGCAGACATGCATGATGCAAAGGAGAACGTCTGCAATACTTGGTTTAGGGACATCGAAGACAGAGAATGGTATGGACATGTCACTAAAGACACCCTTATTAGATCGACTACTTCGTTGGTTTAGTGATTTTAAGTGGTTACTGCTAAGCATCAGGTCCTGGATTTGCTTCTCGTATCGGGAAAAGTGATACAAGGTGTGAATGGACCCTTCACGAAGCCGCCAACCAAGCATTCTATACATCAAACTAAGTAACTACGGAAAAATTGTTGCTGGGAAACGACTATTTTTTTGGGGTCAAACTAACTCAATGTAACGAACTCAAAACATTGTGCTGATGGATGCATTGAAAAGTACATTCAAAACTTGTATTAAAAAAAAAACTGGTGAAAAAGTTGGAACTTTGACCCCCAAAATCTCCGTAACTAGAAAGACAGGGAGAACAAGTGCCTTTCGGCTTCGTTAAGGGTACTTTTACACCCATTATTGATTTGTTCCACCAACAGTTTTTTTGATCATAACATCATCTCAGTTAAGCAATCCGAAGGCTGGATTTGTGTCCAATCCTATCGCTATCTCAAAAAGGCAGCGTGGTTCATTACATAAGGCACTTGATTAAAATTGTCAGGAGAGAGCTGTTGGTAAACAATTGTAAAATAAAATGTGGAATTTGTATTTTTTTTAAATGAAATAAGTTCCGAGTTAGACTACTCCTCAAAAGAACCATCTAGGTATTCTCTATCTACGGTTTACATGCAGATTCCCATTTGCAATATAAAATAGCAGGACGTGTAATGTTTTCGCCATAAACGTAACTAAATATCTAAGGATTCGATCTACGAAACGAAAGACTATTTTTAGGGTGGTTACGCTATTTGTATTGAGTTGGGACATTTTTGTTGCATGTCAAGTGATGTGAAAAGGGGTACATGATTGTTGCACTAACGCTTTGTAATAGATCTTAATGTAACGTAATTATAATTATTTTTAATTCTGCATAATTTATCATATTTGGTTTAAAATCATCGGTGTCATCAATTCATTGTAATCAATTTAAAATTTTAAAAGACATCCACCACCAACATTGATCACAAGTAAATTATCATCCAAACTTCTGCCAAATTGTCAACCCATGTATCTTTCTCGCTCGTTGTCATAATACTCCACAAATGACACTCCCTAAAAATACCTCACATAAAACTGAAAAAAATATTCCACAAACACACTAAAAAAACTGGTCCCAGCTAACTACCACGACGACAAACCACCCGCGATTAACGTCACACACAGGTAGCTGTAACCGTGACGTTGGCACAAATTTTCCGCACGCATGGACACCCTACATTCGCATCGTGTAGCGAAACACTGAGATGTGTCCCGTTTCTCATAAATCACGAGGCCATCCTACATAACGACTCTGCGAGTTGGGGTAGCTAAAATGTTCGTGTGGTATTTCGATGATTAGCTCTTTATTTGTAGACAACAACCTTTGGTTACAGTTTAGCTTGTACTATGTCCTTTCCATGATCCAAGATCTTTGGTTAAATACAGAAAAAGGATTTCTCAAGATTAATCCAATGAGGAAAACTTGTTATTTAAATTGCTTTTGATAAGAAGCTCTAAGTTTGACTATCTGTCTTTGTTTTACTTTGTATTAGGGGTCCTTACTATATGTCACTTTATTTCGAATGTAGAAAAAAAATCGAGATTATTATTATTCGAAGAGTAAAAAAGTTGTATTGTTCTCACCAAAATCACGACCATAGCGCAAGAATGATTCTTACCAACAGGAACCTTCTGCCTTGAAAATGCCAGGTATAATTTCATTTAGAACCTCCACTATCGTAAATCTGTGTAAATAAACCAAACGATATTATGAAGTAAAGTACTGTTTAATTAAGCCGAGCTTAACCACGCTCGTTATAGCTAAACTAATCTTAGATAAATAACTTGAGGTCACGCTTTAATAAAATTAGTTAATTATAATGCATATTGAGCTAGTGAAAAGGCCGGGAGGGGACTCCCTAAAAGGACATACACAGACCTTATTGATGATCGTAGCTGGTTTCTGACTATGTGTTAAGTACGTCGTCGTACTTCATGATCTCGTTCGTCACGAAGCGTCATTTTAGACCACCCGAATTCCTGTGACTTTATTTGACTTTCCTCTGTACATAAATTTCCCCAGACATTTTGTGAATTAAAAAGCTTAATTTAAGTGGTCCGTCAGTTTCTGAATTAACGCCCTTTGAGATGCTACAACGAGACCTCGCTAATTTCTTGAGAACTTGCCCATATATTTCAGTTAAACCACAGTAAATAATTGTTTAATTTTGTTGTGTATTTGTGTCTGAGAGGAGGAGATGAAGATTCCTCTTTAAGTAGAGGTACGTATAAAAAGGTTCACACCTATTTCCTGTGGGATAAGCAGAAACCTAAAAAATACCACATGAGCCACATACTCCTGAGGTAACTACTCTATTAACATCGTACACGTTCATACTGTCTGGTCACACACGCACGTGCGAAAAGGTACCGCGCATCTGATTTTGCTGAAGAACATCCAATAAGGTTTTTGTATGTTCTTGTAGGGCTCCCCTTCCTTTTTTTTTTAAGGATGGGAAATCATCAAATGACTTCCCCCGCTCTGGGTGGAGTGGGTGGGAGTGTCAGACTCTTACTGACTAAAACCCATCCATGTTCCATCATTGCCCTTTGTGTTCCAGGGCCACGGTATCTCTTTCGAACAGTCCCGCAGCCCCGGCAGGCATCGGCCTTTGCGGGCCCCTTCCTGGTTGCTGACATCTCTTTGAGGCGCGTGTGGAACACGAACGCGCCGTCGGCACGAACGCGCCGTCGCTACCCTTCCTTCGAGCGTCTCTACTCATACCGGCCTTGTAAATACTTTTTTTAGTCTACTTCCACACATATCTTCTCAAAATAATCAAACAAACGAACTAAGTTCATCGTATGAGGTTTATTTAAGTTGTTTTCTTGTAATTTAAGTGCTTGTCTACATAACCACGCCTGTAGGGTTAGGCAGAGGTCACATTTCGCCAGTTATGTTTAAGTCCCATGTTATAGTAGGCGAGCCTATTGCCATCAACTGAGCACAAATCCAGACTCCGTGGCTGCTACTGAGAAATTCCTAATAGAAAAACCCAAGAACACTGCCCGACCTGGGAGTCAAACCAAGGACCTCAAGCTCAGCAGTCGCGCTTACGACCACTAGACCAATGAGGCAATCCAAGTCGAGGCTTGTCTTGATCTTCATCGTTTATAAGGAAAGGTTGGTCAAAATACTAAAATTATGCAATCACCATATTATATTGACACAATAGTCTGACCCCTAAAAACCTATCATAAATTAGATCTGCCTATCATAACTCACACCAAACAAAAACACCACTTCCCTATCTCAGGACCAACCAGTCCTTAATATTTATATGGCACTTAAATTCTCATTTCTTCATTTTCTTAGGCCATAAATGTGTCGATTTGGGCCCGGCGCCCGAATGCGTTCAAGTGAATATTTCATGTGTTATAGTCGCAATGTCGCGCTCGTGTCGCTGTCGTGTCGTTATGGCGTCGTCGTGTCGTGATTTAGATAAGTTCTTATTGTTTATGGTGCGGGAAGTGTGGTGTGAATGAGATGTTCAGGAGTTTCTTTCGTGAGTCGTGTTGGTGTATTATCATTGTTACTTTTAAGGGGTTGTGTTTGTTTTTTTTGGAAGATAAGTTACAACTTTCATTGAAAAAGCCCAAAAAGTCTGACGACCAGACTTACCAAGGGGTATCGGTATTACCTAGTACTAACTGGGTTGTGGAGGTCAAATAGGCAGTCGCTCCATGTAAAATAATGGTATTTAGCTGCATCCGGTTAGACTGGAACTGGACCCCTATATAATTTAGAAAAGGCTAGGCAGATGATGAGGTAACAACATTAATTTTAAATGACATTTGTTCAAACCCAAACTTAAAGGATATTAAATCGAAATTAAAAAATCGTTGCGCTGTGTTAGGAATTTCTCCTGTATCGTGGGTGCGTTTACAAACATTTAAACTCACACACACACACACACAGCCAGACCCGGAACAACTATCTGTTAGCCATAGAAATATTTGATCCGTGTGGCGATCGAACCCGCGACACGCAACGCAGCAGTCATTTGCTCGGTCACTGTGCCAATCGTGCCGTCATTTATTTCAATTAGACCTTTACAGACACTTTTGAATGTCAAAAACAAAAGGATGAAGCTACAGCCCAAGTCACAAGGCATAATAACTTGTCAAAGTGATATATTTTCCCATTATGTGCCGAACTTAAAATATACAATTTTACATGGTTGTCTTAATTAGAAAGAAAGTTGATTGAACAATATACATTGCGTTGTATACGCTGTCGAGCAAACAAATTTTAAAATAGATAAAACAATTAATTTTAATTTTTCTTCAAAATCCTATGGATTGAAAAAGAAATGCGTGTTTGAATTGTGGTACAGATCCTTTTGTTTAATAATTATTTTCAAAAACTGGGTAAGGTCGCCCCGAAGTATTTTCTCCGCCAAGCAGCATTTTACAATTTATAACTGATCATCATCTTCCTGCCCTTGTCCCATTTCACTTGGGGTCGGCGCAACACGCACAATTACTTTATAACTCGCGATATCATCATCTGCCTAGCCTTTTCCCAACTATATTGGGGTCGGCTTCTAGTCTAACCGCATGCAGCTGAATACCAGTATTTTACATGGAGCGACTGCCTATCTGACCTCCACAACCTAGTTAGTCCTAGGTAACACGATACCTCTTTGTCAGACTTTTTGGGCCACTGACTACCTAACGACTGTCAAAAATCTACAAATGTGCTGACATTTGTAGATTTTTCTGGACCAACGGCTTAACGTGCTTTCCGAGGCACGGAGGAAACTCGGTGTGTAATGGGTGGTCACTCAACTACAGACCAATCTAGGCAAGCACGGCTTAACCTAAAGATCGACCCGAGCGGCTGTTATTATTAACCCACGAGCTCCTCATTTGTAACTCGCGATAACTACCAATGTATAACTCACGAGTGCAATAACACACTTAAACATAACAGTGTTATTAAAAAGCATAAACAAGCCCAAGTGTGAGCCATCCCTTAACAAAGCAGACAGCTAAAACGGATGGCCCTAAAAACGTATATCTCAACATAATCCGGCGGAGGAATTTAATTTGCTCGGTCTATTACGGGTCGATAACGAAAGGGGTAGACTAACCGTCTGTACAGCGCCAATTTTAAGATTCCTTCTCTTTAAGTGACTGCCTCATGTTGTGTCCTGTGGTAGGACTTGCTGTTATTAAATTGGTGAAGTGTGAGTCGGTGTCATGTGCCTAAGCTTTTCCCAACTATTTTTGAGCTTCTAGTCTAAACAGATGCAGCTGAATACCAGAATTTAGATGGAGCGACTGCCTATCTGAACTCTACAACCCAGTTAGTACTGGTGGTTGTCAGACTTTCGGGCCACTGGCTTCTTGTAATGACGGTCAAAAATCTACAAATGACACCCAGGACCAACGGCTTAACGTGCTTTCCGAGGCACCTAGCTTTGCTTTCCTAGTTTGATTTGGAGATGGGTGTCACCCATCCACAGATCAAACTAGGCAAGCGCAACCTAATCTGAAGATTGATCCGAGCGGCTGCTATTATTTAGAGCTCCTCCACGTGTGAATCGGACTGGCCCGTTAAAATTGAAACTTAATTTTACTGATCCAAGATATTGGTTAAAAAGTCATGACATACTCGTAATCCTCGAAGGTTCAGGTAGAAGTGTGTTGGTACAGTAAGCTCACATTTCTCCAGTTATGTTAAGTCCCATGTGATAGGGGGAAGTCTGCCATTGTCCGTTAACCGGGCACGAAATTTCTATTGATTTACAAATCCATAGAAGATCAGATATTACTGTCAAAGAAAAAATTCCGAGGCTTCGCTCGCGTTAATTTAGAATTTGACAATCAATTTGGGTTGTACTCTGCTTTTAATAAAATAATTCAATCATGATTCGAAAGATACGTGGCGACATCTATTATCAAAAGAACTTTAGTATTGTTTTCCTCGGGAACAGTACTTTTTTCGGGATGAAAGGTACCTTATGCCCGTTTCTGTACACCTGACAAGGTATATGGAAAATTTTAGGATGATCAGTTTCGTGGTTTTGACGTGAAAAGGTAACAAACAATCAAACAAACTTACTATCGCATTTATAATATTAGTATGGATTTGTCTACTATGTTTCCACGATCTAGATTTCTTAAACGTTTATGGCAAGTTTTTGTTTCAGGGTACATAATATCAACATTTGCCATAATTATCCAGTTTCTTCTGGCCAAGTTAATGAGATAGTACGTAGTATGTACAATGTTATTTACTTTTTTTATATTTCCTCCACACTAAGAATTTCTCCTGTATCGTGGGTGCGTTTACAAACATTTAAACTCACAAACACAAACAGCAAGACCCGGAACAACTACCTGTAGGCCATACAAATATTTGTTTCGTGCGGAGATCGAACCCGCGACACGCAGTGCAGCAGACAGTCACCTCAGCCATTTGCAATTTGCAATTCGTAATTTGCTTTTAATGAAAAACGACCCGCAGTATCCTGAAATAATACCTCCCACAATTTTTGGCACGAGGAGTGTTCATAAAAACTGACAAAATACTTGTACAAAAACAAGGTAACAGCCAAACTTCTTTGCATCAGCTGAATGCTTATTTATTTCTTAATTGATTAAACCCTGGACCTTGGCCCCCTTTATTTTTCCCTGTGCCCGGCAATTGGATTGTCCGGAACTTTCCTGAATTTTATTTTAGGCCGCTAAAACCGCGGGCAAGGTGTAAAAGGTAGTCTTATATAATAAATTATCATCTAAACTAAAGTGAACGACCTATGTTTAACCGGACATTACTGCCTCGACTACCCCGTTGGTCTAGTGGTCGCAAGCGCGACCTAGGCATGAGGTCCTGGGTTCGATTCCCAGGTCGGGCAAAATGTTATTGGGTTTTTCCATCAGGAATTTCTCAGTAGCAGGCACGAAGTCTAGATTTGTGTCCGGTTGATGCTAATAGGCTCGCCCCTTTTTTCGTGTTATGTTATTTTATGTAGACAAGCACATAATTGACAAGAAAATATTTTTTTAATACTTACATGGGACTTAAACGTAACTGGCAAAATGTGGGTGTACTATTAGGTACACCACTGTCTAACCCGTCTGGGATTACAGACGTGATTTTATGTTGTACATCACACTTATCTGAGGTCATAGATTAGAAAAGTGATAATCACTTTTAAAGCGTTTCGTATTTAGTTTTCCGTTGCTTATGCATAGCAATACAATTTTGAAAGAAAGAAAAAATATTTATGTGTCGCGGGGACATGACGTGCATACAAAAAAATAAATTAACAATACTCATACAACGCATAACAAATATTATAAAAACAACAGGACAGAAACAAAAAAAAAAATTGATAGCTTGTACGTCGTGACTGCGACAAGCAGGTTACTCAGCATGACGCTGGTTTTCAGTGGTCACCCGTGAAAAACGAACGGAAGCCAAGCAAGAGACAGCATAAATATTTCATTACATAAAATAAGAAAATAAAATAACTTTTGACTGATCCGCTGATGTCGTCGTTATTGCTGATAGAATGTCATTTTATCTAGACCTTCTACTATCAACCCGCATTGACTAAAATATTCGTTCCTCCATTGAAAAATTTATCTGAACTGCACTACATCTTTTCTTTCCAACATTCGCTTCCTATTCGATAATATTAAATCAGAAGGCGCCAAAACTTACAAGTTGCCACCTCAGTGCCTACAACAACTGCATAACGGACTTTATTCAAAAGACTTCACGATATATTTCACGAATTGGCAGCCAGCCAGAATATCTTTGTCACCGAAGCTTGTAACCAGATACGTAAGTGAAACCCAGTTTGTGAGCCAAATTGAGACAACGTTTTGTAGTCGGTTGATATTGAAAGTTGTTTACAATGTGTTTTGTAGGTTTTGTTCGTTTCAATAAACAAACAGGCACGGGCTTTGATATTTTGTGCACTAGCTGCACTAAATGATAATTTATAACCAGTAGCCAGAGAATATTACAAATACCCTTAACGAAGCCGAAAGGAACTTGTTCTCCCCGTCATCCGATTTTTTTTTTCTCGGTCATACCACGGAGATATTGGGAGCCAAAGTTCCAAGTTTTTCACAAGTTTTTAATCTAAAAACTTTACTTAGAATACCTCCAATGATCTCTTTACAATTGCAATGTTTTGGCATGCTACTTTGAGTCCAACCGTAAAAGCTGATTTTTCACCCACAAAACAAAAGTCGTTTCCCATCAATAATTTTTGCTTAGAGTTACTTAGTTAAATGTACAGAATGCTTGGTTGACGGCTTCGTGAAGGGTCTGCTTACATTTTGTAGTCCTGCTGACTATATTCGAACATGGTGGATAATTCCAGCGGAGATACACAATCGACTTAGGAAATACTACGCTGAAGTGTGTGTGCAAACACAAGCGCACTATCTCTTCCCTCTCTCGTCCTCTTCTGTACTTCTCTATTATCCGTCATCTCAGTAATAAACCTTTCCAACCATATAATTTTTCACAAAGCCCACCCATCGTTCCTTTGGTTTCACTACAGTTATCTACATATTCACTTATTTTTGTGAATACTGATAAACCATAAATTCGCGACTGTGAAAGTCCAAGACTGTAAAAACCGTACTTAGGTATACTGTACACATAAACTGTTGGTGAACCTATACATGAATAAACTTTCCTCATTACAATTTCCTCGCTTTTCTTATGGCCAAAAAATGTTCTCACTATGACCTCACTCCAATTAGGGTGGGTCCGATTTGTGAAATTGACTGAATACTTGAGCGCACAGTCATTACGCTTAAATCAGTTTCACGCTGATTCCGCTCGTTTGCAAGTAAAAAAACTTCGCTTAAATAAGCGAAAATGATGGAATGAGAAAACGTCCATCTACCTGGCGTTTGATGAAACTTTGTCCAGATTTCAAGATTGTCTCTGTCCTTTGAGAAATGGACAAGAATCTAGATTGAATTTTTAAACAAACAGGATTTTCTTTTCGGATCTTGCCAACGTTTACAAGTAGATACTGACGTAGTAAAATTTTACCGTGGAGCTTTTAGACGTGACAGCTCAACCGTCTTACACATAAACTTTATGAGGATTTTACCTGCGATATAAAATTTTTATTATGGTGTTGTGATAAGTGCTGAGAAAAACCCCTTCAAACAATGTGGTGGTTTAAAGGAAGACGTAGTTTCAAGGAAATAGTTATTGTAAGGAATTCTCATTGATTTGATGGTCAAATGCCTATTTTTGACATACGCTACAAGACGCTTAAGTAAATGGCTAAATACTGACGTAAACCCAGACGTTGAAAATCTGATAGAGCCCCTTTTATTTATGCATTTATTCAAGTTTCACATACTGTTAGTGAAATCGTGCCTGGATAGTGAAGACTAATCGCTTTTGATTTTCTTTAATATTTACTCCTAATGTGCCAATCCTTGGAGGAGATAATCTTTTGCCCGTCAACCGAAAAAACAGGACTATATAGCCATTATAATGTAAAGCAATCCTGTTTTGGGCTGCGGGACTGTTCGAAAGAGATACCGTGGCCCTGGAACACAAAGGGCAATGAAGGAACATGGATGGGTTTTAGTCAGTAAGAGTCTGACACTCCCTCCCACTCCACCCAGAGCGGGAGAAGTCATTTGATGATTTCCCATCGGTAAAAAAAAAAAAAAAAAGCAATCCTGTTTCGGCATACCGACGCGGCAAAGCTTTTTCAAACTGCATATACTTAGGTCAAGTATCGTAAACTGAGTTCGAGTATCTAGACATTTCAAGGAATGCATCCAATTTCCAATCACCGTGTATTCTGGATGCAGCTGAATATCATTATTTTAAATGGAGCAGCTGCCTACCTAATCTGCACGACATAGGTTTAAAAAAACACTCATTTTTATTTATCTTCAATTTTATAACCTACGTCACATCTATACAGGACGTGTCCTACGTGTTATTGTACTGCACTCGTTCCCTAGAAACAAAATTGAAAACGTGCGTGCAATTTAACCGGCACACGTACCAACCCTTCAAACCGCGACAGAGCAGGATGCGCGGCGCCAGGATAAGGTAGGTTCCATTTTTCCAGCTGCACCTTTGAAAAGAGCTATTAAGCAGAGCTTGTGTTATTTTCCTCTAAATACCTCGACTGCTTCGTTGGTATAGTGGTCGTAAGCTCATGAGCAATTCTGAAATCAGAAATAGTGTTATTGAAACACTGTTTTAACACTGTTTTTACGTTTACAACTAAACATATACTGTCACTTACGGGATATCTTCCGTGATTCCAGTCAACCCGCGATCATGGCGCTTCAAACAGCACCGAAATATCGGGAGCTCAAAATAATGAACAATCACGGAAGAAGATAACCCGTAAGTGAAAGTATAAGTTTAATGTTATTGAGTTTTCAAAACAGATATTTCTCATTAGAATCCTGAGTCTGGACTTGTGTGCTTGACTTGCCCCGTCAAGATATCAAGAAAAAGTAATCATTAGTCTCACAAAAAAAACAACAAAAAAAAACCAATAAAACAAAATTATATTAAAAAAGGAATACATGGAACTGAAACAGAACTGGCAAAATTCACGTACACCTCTGCTAATCCTTTGGGGTTTACAAGCGTAATGTTTTATGTTTGTATCATTCTATTCAGAACTATTTATCATGTCTTTGTTTTAATCGTGCAGTTTCAAGCTATAAGAGAATAGCTCAATGCCTAGGCTAGTGGATTATCCTGTCAGCATCGTCGACAGTAGGCCGGGTGTGGATATTTTTTCCTTTACTGAGACCCAGCATTTGCTAGTTACATATTGGGCTAGCTAGGTACTACTTACCTGCGATAGACTTATTTAACATTCGCACCATGGCTAAACAAAAATCCAGCCCAAATTACACTTGATGTACGGAGGCTCTTATACAACGTGTACAAGAATGATATGGTCATATTAAATGGTGTGGTTTATACCATCAAACTGAACAACTTTCTGGGACCAACATCGTAATCTTCTTCTCAGCGTGTCGATGGCAAACTAAATTGTGTCGGCCCCGAACTGAGCCACGAGTTTAGCGCCTTCAGTAGCGTCCATCAGTTCCGGTAATGAACAAACAACAGGACACGCAGGATACAATATTGCCAGATTACGATAAGTGCCCCATCGTTTGTGGAACAGCACCACATTTACTTTGGCTGAGTCGTCAATGAATCTCCACCTGAGCAGGTTTTCCCTGCTACGGCCAACCTGGGTCCGGAGTCTATTTAAAGACTTCCAGGTCAGCCATGGCAACTCATGTTTAAGTGGGAGATTTTCAGCACGTGCAACGAATGGGTTTGGTACCACGATGATGGCAATACAAACATCGTAGCTTTAACTTCAATGGACGTATGGTATGGGACGGCTAATATTATTTCGCTATAAATATTGGCTCCGTGGATAAAGTTTTTCAGTTTGATAGTCTGTATGACTCCTGTATGATCGCACCTTTCTGGCACATGCTGTATACTTAGCTATCTAGCTCTAAAATCTGAACTACAATTTTTGACTTCAAATACTTTTCAACTTTCATTAACAATTCTCAGTCATCATAGTCTTCGTAAGCAGCACTGAAATCAGCAAGTAGCTCAGCTCGCTAACAGCCTCACGCAACATTAGGGCAGCCCTAATGTAGCTCGTTGCCGAGATGTGTCCGCTAACGGCGACATATGGACCGTGATTGTGTTGATAATGTGATCTGGTGTGAATTAGTGAGTTAGTAGGCTGGGACTGTTTGGTATGGTAAGTGAGTTGTGTGGTGGTGGATAGCCGATTATATTATATGCACAGCTTATCATCAGGTTTAGAAACAGTGGCAATTAAAACTACAGTAGTATCTCACTAATCCTAATAGACACCAAGGCGTGCGGAGTGACTACCTCGTTGGTCTAGTGTTCGCAAGCGCAACTGATGAGCATGAGGTCTTGGGTTTGGTCGCGTAAATCAAAAAAGATCGGTGTAAATAAAGTCATTCATAACGCCTTTATTTGATAAGGGAATAAGTATTTGTGTACAACAAATTTAATAACTTAGTGACAGGGACGGAAGGTATGTTTTTGAGCGAGAACTTTGTGCACAGTAGCACTGTGCACAAATTCTCGCTCATAATAAGTTTTTATAGTTCTTATTGTTAAGAAGAAGAACGACTGTAAATTAAAAAAATTACACTGACGCGAAGAATTACTGAAATGTCGGATTAGTGAGACTCTACTGTACTAGATACTTTACATCATGGTCCAATTGCATGTTTGGCACATTTCAAAGGAACAAGCAAAATGAAACGAAAAAATAGAGACCGAATTCTGACTGGTATTTCGTATGGATGTGTCCAGAGCCAAGTCCAGCTAAATACGCTCTCAGTTCAGTTTGTGAACATTTTGTTTTGCACTGCCGGCGCTGTAAAAATATGTGACAACACATCATTTCGAATCGAACCAAAATAATCATAACAAGAATCACACGGGTCAACTTCAGCAGAAATTCAACAAGACAAGAATCAATACTTACGCCCCGTCCAATTACAAATCATCCCAAGTAACACCGATCTACAAAAACTCTACGACCCTCTCAGCAAAAAAGGCGCAATATTTTGCCATATTATGACGTTTTATATACGACAAGAGGCGTTCGCAAGTCATAATACCGCCTAATCCCCATCACTTGCACGCCGGGGGTAAGCCAGGGGTAAATCAGGTCGAGGGTGTCGCCACAGAGCAGATAAGTACAAAAGTCTGGCTCCGTAAGAAGCAAAGATAGTAACCGATGTACTACGGTTAAATCAATCGATCAAAACAATAAAAATCAAATTATTTTATTTCACCTAGGCCTACGTTTTATAAGTCCATCACTTATAAAACGTCTAAAAAAGGTGCACATTCGGGTTGGTCGTTTTCTATGGAGAAGAACCGGCAAGAAACTTCATGGTTACTCTTTTAAAATGATTTGGTTTTACAATATCATCATGTTACAGCTTTAGCACTTAATTATGGGGGGACAGCGTAGGCTTAACAAGAGACATTCAGAAACAATCGGTAAAAAGAATATATACAAAGGAAGAAGATATTATAAAAATACTAAATTAACGCGACTTTTAGGCCATGGAGTTCCGCAAATGGATGCCTGTTTTCAAATCATGGGAAGCATGCAGTCGAAGAAACAGATGATGTAGGCAGCTAACTAGCAACAAGTGTTGTGATTATTCTGAGATTAAAAGTCCTAAGAATGCAAAATTGGTAACTGAATATTTTGTGTACATACGACAATTCCAAAAACGCCAGTCGCGAGTGCCTCAAAAAATTATATGAAAGTTGATTTCTCACCACACTCATAATTTTGATTTCCGTAATAGCTTGTTCGACTTTACGAAGACTCGTGTTTATTTATATTCATACGTTTGCGTTCATTTTGCAGGGAAAACCTTCTGAATCTACTCATTTTGTGGTGTCGCGACGGAAAAATGTGTTACCTTATGACTCAGATTTTGTGTGGGTCAAGATAGGGCATTGCTCAGTTTAGTAGGGTACGAGTTTTTAATGATTAAGGGAACGTAGTGATGGATTTGATTTTTTATTAATTTAAGGAATCCGGATGTCACAGTAGGTACATCCGGCTACTCCACGACCGCTTCCGGCTTGCTTCATCCGTAGTCATCATCTGCCTTCCTTTTCCCAACTATCTTCCAGTCTTAACCGGATGCAGCTGAATATAAGTATTTAACATGGGGCGACTGCCTATCTGATCTCCACAACCCAATTAGTACTGGGTAATACGATAACCCTTGGTAAGACTGGTTGTCAGACTTTCGGGCCACAGTGCTGCATCCAGGCCTGGATCTTTTTCAGGTTAAGCCGCGCATGTCTAGTTTGGTTCGTGGGTAGATGACCACCCATTAATTATCGACATTACTCATCCAAGCACGTTAGGCGCTGGTCCCGGCTGTAATTTATAGATTTTGACAGTCTTTGACAGTCCTTACAGGTAGTCAGTCTGCCCTTATTGCCTATTGCTTTTCCTGCATTTGTGGTGCTGGACTGGATCGTTTTCCCGGAATTAAAACTACATTTTTTGCATAACATTTAACGTTATGGATTTCCGCAAAGTAACGCCTGATTCCATAACATTTAAAGTTATCACCAACCTCTATAGTCTAAAATACGGTTAGCAAATGAATAACAAAACCATCAGGCTGGAATTTTTAAACTGTTCCAACAGAAAATATTCGAAACAAAGTTTTAACTGTAATTAACCTATTTTCGTAACTTGTTGCTGCAGGTTCGGCTGTTGACACAACTAGTTGGTTGGTGAAGTGTTTTTTTGTGGAAAAACAGTCGAATATTTCGGGAATGGGGTAGTCTAGGATTTAGGAGGAGCTTGTCGCTAAATAATAACAGCCGTTGGGGTCAATTTTCAAGTTAAGCCGCGGTTGCTTAAGTTGGTCCGCGGATGGGTGTCCACCAGTTACATATACCGAGCTTCCTTGTGCCTCGGAAAGCACGTTGAGCTATGGTCCCGGCTGTCATTTGTATATCTTCGACAGTCGTTACAAGTAGTCTTACCAAGGCGTATTGAATTATCCAGTAACTAACTGGGTTGTGAAGGTCAGATAGGCAGTCACTCCATGTAAAATAGTGATATTCATCCTGGAAGCCGACCCCAATGTAGTTGGGAAAAGGCTAGGCAGATGATGATGGGGTGACTAGGATTTCATTTTGTCATTAAGTTTTCATGCTTATGCGAAGTTTAATTCTAGAGTCGTTGGTCATGAGTTTGAACCTATGTAGGCTTTATCATCGGGAATCCGGCATGTCTTCGAACTCTGAATGACGACTGGCATGGCGTGGTGGATAAGGGGCACTCCCTCAAGGCCCACAGGTTTGTAAGTGTCCCAGCAGTCCGAAAGACATGACCTGATTATGTTATGATGTGCAGAGTTTCGAGAACACTTGTATACTTTGTAATCACCGTGTTGGAATTGGCTAACTCACCTATTGCGGCCTTCAGCTTGACCATGCTTGTCTTCCTAGAAAAGGTGGCTTAATGGCTACTCTTGTATAATTGACCGATGCTATCACAAATAATCTTGACATCTTCAACATAGAAAGCAGGGCACGCATTGTCATATAAACTGCTTGGACATTTAATAGCCCATACGTACTTTGGTACCCTCTTGGGTCACCCTCCCTTATCACACTCTTGATCATATTTTACGATCGTCGAAAGTATGTTTTCAGTTTTCTGCTTAGGATCACACCATAAAGGGTGTAAAAAGACACTTAACGAAGCTGAAAGGCACTTGTTCTCCCCGTCATTGCAATCATTTTTTTGTTCTGGAACATACCTGGGAACCTTCTAGTTACGGAGATATTGGAGGTCAAAGTTCCAATTTTTTCAGATGTTTTTTTTTAAACCACTTTTTAAGGTTTTAACTTTACTTTAATTACCTCCATGACCCGTTTACTATTCAAAGCATCCATCAGCACTAAGTCTTGAGTGCGTAATATTGAGTTTTACCGTAAAACGTGATTTTCCACCCCAAAACAAAAAGTCGTTTCCCAGCAATAATTTTTGCGTAGAGTTACTTAGTTTGATGTACAGCATGCTTGGTTGACGGCTTCGTGAAGGGTCCGTTTACATCCTGTATAGAGTTATAAACAGCCGGTTTAATAAAGTAACAGTTACATAACACTGTAAGGGAAAGACACTTTACCACGACAGTCTGTTTGAGACTGTGAATCTCAAACGGTGCAGAAAAATATTGATTTTGCGTCACCAACAGATATACAGTCTCTCATAAAAGGTTTTTATGTATACTTAATGCATGATATTTATGGGGTTATTTAAGGTTCGCTCAAACAGGTACGTACAGATTAACGATTGACTTCGGACACGTGTCTGGCGTGTCCGGAATTTGACTGTATCGTTTTCACCGAATATTTACGTGGTTTAGAAAAAATCGGCCAAATGCGAGCATGAAGGTTTCCGTACCATCGTAGTAGGGCAACAGAAATACACGTTCTGTGAAAATCTCAATTGTTTACCTATTATGGATCATGAGACTGCCTGCTGACTGACAGGCGGACGGACGGACGGACAGCGGAGGCTTAGTAGTAGGGCCCTTTGGTTACACTTCGGGTACGGAATCCTAAAAACAAGTCAGCTAGTACTTAATATATCAAGCTATAAAATAAAGCCTACCAGGAGAGTAGAGAGAGTAGTACTAGTAGAGTGGGGGGGTGAGATTGTTGTTTTCCTCCGGAACAGTAATTTTTTTCGGGATGAAAAAAATACACATAATAATAGGTTTCTGTACACCTGACAACGTAAATGCAAAATTTCAGGATGATCAGTTCAGTGGTTTAGGCGTGAAAAGGTAACAAACAAACTTACGTTCGCATTTATAATATTAGTAAGGATTTAACCATTCCAAGCTGATAATCTGTCGCCAGCCTCACACTGAGTAAACAAAATAGAGAATTAAAAGTTAAACTAGCCTCGTTTAATAGGGAGGCGTCGCTAAGGTTTCCTATCCAATAACGTTAATACTTAAGCTGTTTAAACGAGAGTAAAAGATCTTTTACATTTAATAAGATGTTTAAGGTATACTTGAGCTTTTGGCTTGGGCCCGGCTATCATTAATCTTTAACAGTCGTTACGGATAGTCAGAAGCTCGAAAGTCTGACAACTAGCCTTACCAAGGTGTACATTGTTACACATTCACTGGGTGGTGAAGACCAGACCGGCAGACAGTTCACGTAAAATACTGGTACTATTCAGCGTTCAGTAAGACTGAAAGCCAACCCCAGTTGATGACTTAGGTAGATACCACAAAGGAAAAAAATAAAATATTACATAACATCACGCCTATAATCTCCGAAAGGTTAGGCAGAGGTGTACCCAATACTACACCCACATTTCGCCAGTTATGTGTATGTAACAGGGGAAGATCCTATTGCCATCAACCGGGCACAATTCCAGACTCCGTGACTGTCTACTGAGAAATAAGTCATGGAAAAACCTAATAACACTTTGCTCTACCCGGAAATCGAACCCAGGACCTCATGCTCAGCCGTCGCACTTGCAATCATTAGACCAACGATGCAGTAAAAAAATAAGGAGGCAGAAAAAAAAAACAAGCAAAATAGTCACCGTTATATCAAATCAAACCAAAACCCAGAGAAAAAAATGCGAAGCTTTACAACAAAATTCTCTTCCCACCAAACGTGAATAAAAAGTATTTCGTACGCTGCCATTGCTCAAATAGTGAATGCAGTTTGCCTGCAGCAAACGCACCGCCTTGCCGCCCCACTGTTACTGTAGAACCCTTGACGCGTGAAAACGATGCCTAAAGCGGTTTCCAGCGCTGCGCTGAAATGTACAAGTTAAGGGTATCTATTTTTTTGTTGCGAGAAGTACGAAGTGTCGTGATTTTTGTATCAGTTCTTGATAAAAGGAAGGTTTTATAAAATTACATAATACAACGTCTGAAATCCCCAGTGTTAAGTAGAGGTGTACCTAATGAGTGTTAACGAAGCCGAAAGGCACTTATTCTCCCCATCATTGCGATATTTTTTTTGTTCTAGACCATACCTAGGCAATACCATACTAAGGCATTAAGTCCACCTTTGTAAATTATGTGCATAAAGTTTTAATAAATAAATAAAAACCTGGGAACCTTCTAGTTATTGAGACATTGGGGGTCAAAGTTCCAACTTTTTCAAAAGTTTTTTTTAATACAATTTTTCAATGTTATAACCTTATTTCAAATACCTCCACGACCCTCCTACTATTCAATGCATCCATCAGCACAATGTTTTCAGTGCGATACATTGAGTCCTACCGTAAAACATAATTTTCCATCCCCAAAAAAGAAGTCGTTTCCCAGAAATCATTTCACACAAATCCAGACTCCGTAGCTGTCTACTGCAAAATTCCTCATGGAAAAACCCAATAACACTTAAACCGACCTGGGAATCGAACCCAGGATCACATGCTCAGCAGTCGCGCTTGCGACCCCTAGACCAACGACAACGTGGCAGTCAAATTCTATACGTTAAAATCTCACCATCAGACATTACAGTCTGCCAACGTTGCTAATATATTAATACCTTCATCACAGCATAATACCAATCGCCATACAACCCAAGCGACGTTTTGTCCCTGATCAAACGTTTTGTCTCTAATCTCGATCTCGCATTTCACTGCCGAGATTTTCTTCCCCATTAATTATCTATAAAAGAAAACCAATTAACTAACGATGCTTCTTGGAGTTCGAGGAAAACATTCTAATTAATCTAAAACGTCTGGCGATCGATTCGTGGCGTCTCCCAGCTTTGTGTTTGTACTGACGGAAAGAAAACGTTTAACTAAGTACATACAACACGCCTGTTGTCCCCGAAGGATAAGGCTGAGGTGAATCCACATTTTACCAGTTATGTTTAAGTCTCATGTAATAGAGGGCGAGCCTATTGCCATCAACCGGAAAAACTCCGAGCTGCCACTGAGAAATTACTCATAGAAAAACTCAATAACAATTTACCCGTACGTAAGCCACGTCATCATCATCATTCTCTTGCCCTTATCCCAATTTATTTGTGGTGGGCGCAGTATGTCTTCTTCTTCCATACTTCTCTGTTACTCGTCATCTCAGCAGTCACCTCCTTTCTAGTCATATCATCCTTCACACAGTCTTTTCATAGTTTATTTGGTCTTCCTCTACTCTTATATCACCCAAAAACTCAAAACTGTCCTCTCGAATATACCACGATAATCGATTACCACTCAACTAATTTCTAAGTACATAAGCACACGTCATCATTTTCCTGCCCCTCGCCAAATTTATTTAGGGGTGCAATATGTCTTCTTCTTCCATACTTCTCTATCACTCGTTATCTCAGCAGTCAGCTCCTTTCTAGCCATATCATTCTTGACACAGTCCACCCATCGTTTCCTTGGTCTTCCTCTACTCTTATAGCCACCCACATTTATACTCAAAACTTTCCTCACGACATGAACCCCATTCCTCTACATCACATGTCCATACCACGATAACCGATTACCACTCATCGAAGTACGCAAGCACAAGTATCTGGAAAAAATGGTTTGATCTAAACCGGTCTAACCTTTTTATTCTTCGACTGTACACATCTACAAAATTAGGTAGGGACGTATGTCTAATGCAAAGACTCTCTCTCTCAGAATGTAGGGACAATGCGATATAGATGGTTTTGTAAGGATAAAGGATTTTTGTGTCTACTCCGCTTATTGTTCCGAATAATATAAAATGCGTGCTTTTATATTCTGTTGTTTCGGCAAAGAATGGAACACCCTTTTATGAGTCGGTAAGAGGAAAAAGATGTACAGTACATGGTTGTTACGAAGGCAGATCTATTTTGGGAAGAAATAACATGACTTGTGACAGTATGAGTTTAATGCTCATTTACCCATTTCATGCCTAAAAAATATTGCATTGTTGGAATTGGATTGTTGAACATCCACCCGCCCGCGTCGAGTTATTAATAGTCCCACGGGGTCATACTACCGGGATAAAAAATATCCTGTGTAATCTAGGTTATAAACTATCTGTGTGCCAAATTTCATCCAAATCCGTTCAGCCATTCTGGCGTGATTCACTACCAAACATCCATCCATACAAATTTCTCATCTATAATACATAGTAGAGTGTGTGTGTGTTAGTGAAGATTAGTTGAGGCTCATACCCGCTGGTATGGGACTCTTATGGATTATGTAACGTAATGATGTTGAAGAATCTTTTTATTTGATAAAAACTGCAAATAACAATTTTCTAACAGAATTGGTGACAAGGCAATTTATCCCTTGACTGTTTATTTAAGTAATTACTTGCCAATGATAACAGGCAAGCCCGTCTTATCATTTGTCGTTTTTAGGTTGATATCATAATATTAGAAATGACTAAAATGCAATATCATTAAGGGGAGCGGCAGATACTTTGATCGCTCCTGTAAACTGCACCTATATTTGCTACGGAAGAACATTATAATCTAGCCGAGTGTAACGATGTTTGCGCATCGATTAGCGTGTAATGGCTTCTTAAATAGCCGATCATATATTAAACACGGTGTAAAGATCATCGTGTCACAAGCAATCATAGATATAGTAAGTGATTGTAGACACAACCACAGACCGCCTCGTTGGTCTAGTGGTCGCAAGCGCGACTGCTGAGCATGAGGTCCTAGGTTCGATTCCTAGGTCAGGCAAAGTGTTATTAGGGTTTTTCCGTCAGGATTTTTTCAGGAGCAGCCACGAAGTCTGGATTTGTTCCCGGTTGATCGCAATAGGCTCGCCCCCTATTACATGGAACTTAAACATAACTGGCGAAATGGGGGTGCACTATTGGGCACACCTCCGCCTAACCCTTCGGAGATTACAGGCTAATTGTTATGATGTTATTCTAGATACACCATCCTTAAAATGAAAAATAAAATCTGCTGTTCCGTGAACTTTTTTAGGTTTAGGATCCTATTGCACTTTTTATGGACTAATTGTTACATTATAATATCTAGAATTATGTACAAATACTTGGTAAAAGTTAGTCAGATGTTTCCTACACTGTCTAATTATGTATCTAACTATACTCTGTACTATAGTCAGTCAACCAGTCTTACCAGGTCAGATAGGCAGTCGCTCCATGTAAAATACTGGTATTCAGCTGCGGTTAGAGTGGAAGCCGACCCCAACATAGATAAAAAATGTTGGGCAGATGATGATTACTCTGTTATATAGACCGAACAAAGGCTTTCTAGTGTTTCGTACTAAATTAAAGATTTAGTTACTGATACACGGGTCTCATTCATTATAACAACTTAAAAATCAATTTGGACATTCTGAACAAGAAAGATTATAATTAGAAATCTAAACAATATTCATCAATCTTTTTGGTGCATAATTATGTGTCAAACTTTTACCCGAAACTAAGATTGTCTGAAAACTACAAAAATAACTTAGAGTTACCATTATTCAACATTTCAGCTTCATAAATCAATTAATGAAATAATTAAGCAAGACAAGAATGTTTTTCTTCGGGAGGTTTTCTTTTTAAATGAAAGAACTAACACGAAACCGATTAAACCGTTCACTCATTCATTACAGTTTTTAACAGATAAGGAAGAAATATCCACAAAAAAAATTAAGTTTCCGAAAATCAACGCAATAAAGGTCTGAAAAAAAAAGTATATGAGTTCAGTTCAAATCTCTAAAATAATCAGATTCTTTGGAAAATTACATTTATTATTATTGTGTGTGAGTTTGATAAGTTTCCGTAAAAGCTTTTTCATTAATTAACGATCTACAAGGAATTAAATTAAAATATGTACAAATGTTGATTATTTGCAGGGCAAGAGTAAAACTGTGATCGAGTGGCGTCCAAGGATTGGAAAGAGTACTCTTGGTTGTCCGGTGGCGAGATGAGCAGACGATTATGGTTGCCATCGCGGGTATATCCTAGATGAGGATGGCACAAGAACGTGGAGCTTGGCACAACAAAGAGAGGCCAGGAGTGGGTGAAGTCGGGCTGTGAAGGGTGATGATGATGATTGTGTGGTACCGATGTAGACGAATTGCAGATGCGGCCCTTAACATGGGATACTGACTGATACTTCAGTATACCCTCAGTCTTCATTAATCGGTCAGTTTCTGTTACTTTCAGAGTTTTCTTGTAGACAGTAAGCCTTCTGGCAATTATTATCTTACATAAAGATCGTTACAAAATCTTTGGGGACTTCCAAGAGTTATTACTTTCTGTTTCCCCCTTACTTTTTTAATTTAAATAGCTTTTCTCATTTGCATCTGTCACTTTGACCGTCTTTTAACGAACTTTGAAAAAGGGATGGTTACGGAATTATCTTTGATCATCTGTTTCTTAATTCGGTTTAATGGTTCTGTGAAAAAACTTGCGTAATGTGAGGTTTTAGGTTCGGTTCTCGGACTTGAATTTAAATACATGACATAACAGAACATCCTGCCTGTAATCCCCGAAGATTAAGTCAGAGGTGTATCAATAGTTCACCCACATTTCGCCTAACTGGCTGTTTAAGTCATGTTATAGGAGTAGACCCTATTGCCGTCAAACGGGCCTAAATCAACGGGCCCTGGGCTGCCACTGAGAAATTCCTGATGGAAAAACTCAGTATATCAATAGTTCACCCATATTTCGCCATTAATGTTTAAGTCCCATGTAATAGGAGTCGAGCCTATTGCCGTCAAACGGTCCTAAATCTCAGAGACTCTGGGCTGCTACTGAGAAATTCGTGATGGAAAAACTAAGTGTCTCTTTATCCGACCTGGAATTGGAGTCAGGCCAGCCATTTTTGCTTTTTTTATTTTCCTACTATGTAGCGCTTGCGGCCATAGAACCAACGATGCAGCCAATACTAGAATACTAAGAACGCTGTTATTGGTTTCACAAACTCCTTGCTGCACTTCGTTCTCTATCTACCTCCATTCAAAACAAACGCGAGATAGCCTACAGTAAGTTAGTAGTTAGTAAATTAACTGTGACCCCTACATAACCAGGATCGTGTAACATTATAACTTGTTGCTGCCTCGGCGAGTTTGCCAAGTTTCGCTTACTGAGGTCGTGGGTTCAGACCCTGACTCGTGTAATATTTTATGAGATGAGCACGCTATTTCGATGACTTCATGCTTGAGATTTTTGGGTTTTGAGTTTAATCTGGTTAGATAGATAATTTTTTTGATTGAAGATTTTGGCTGGGAGCTCTCAAAACAGTGAAGGAAAACATCGTGAGGAAACCTGCATGACCTAGAATCAAAAATTCGCAACCAACAAGCATTTAGAGAGGAGGCCTTAGGCCCAGCAGTGGGGACATTACAGCCTGGTTAGCATTCCTTCTGGTCTATTACAAATATATTAAATTCAAGCGTCTACAGTATATTTCAGTACCGTGGCTTTTTGCATTTTTTCACATTGGTTTTCCATCGGCTTATCAAGCTCTCATAGTTGAAAGATTATTAAATTTTATTTTAACAGTCTGTCTTGATATGGATATATAATGAGGAGGGACGACTCGCATATGACTAAAAGAGTGATGAATATAAACGTTGATGGATGGAGAGGGAGAGGAAGACCAAAGAAACGATGGATGCATTATGTGACGAATTATATGAAAAATAAAGGAGTAAATGATACCGTGACAGTTGACAGAGGAGAATGGAAGTAAAAAGTGTTGCGCCGACCCCAAGTAACATGGGATAAGGGCATGAAGATGATGATTTAAACCGTCGGGACCCGGAATAGATCATGAATTGCAAAGACATAACAATATCTCAGCGTGCCTATGGAAATTTAATTCAGAACTCGACTATGAGTTCCTATAATAAAATTAAACCAAAGATGTAATTAGAAGTTTTAGTTTAAATTAACAGTCAGACAGTTTATTATTTTGAAGAGGATATTAGAAATATACTAGAACTACAGGTCCCCATGTGATGTTTCCTTATAATGCCAGAACAATACATGATCACGTGAGCGAAGCCTCAGGCACTAGTGTCGAAATAAAAGACGGTTTTATTTCATGTCAAATTAACCCAAATCAATTGATGCTCATGAAACGTCGCCGCAAGGCTTCGGGTTACTGCGACCTACACATACATATACTAAACATATATATGTACACATATTAATAAACAGTAGGTACAGCCTGTCTGTACACATGTCTTACGTTATCAGCCGCAGTGATCTTGATATGGGCAAGACAGCTCCCTTTTCATGTACGCACATATAGGCGAACAATAACATGTTCGCGATTGTTGGCTTTGAGATTTTTCACTTGAACATTGAAGGATTACTTCAAAGGGTCTATTGTTTTCTGCTAAACATTAGCCTTCCAAGGATTATCCTGGAATTGCAGTAATCATCATAAAATAAAATTTGAAATTGTTTTGATAAAAGTTATAGCTACCAAAATAAACTTGGCAAAGGCTTGAAAACCTAAAGTACTGCATGATAAGTCACGCCTTTTTAACACGCTTTTATAAGCTTCATCTGTAAGTAACCTATGTAAAAAAATCTTTGAAGTTAATTGTGACCCCATTCCCGGTTTCCAATTGAGCTGAAATTTTGCATACACTTTGAGTTTGGATGACAATGAATGGTTAGCTAAGTGACGTCATTCTAAATTCAATATGGCGGACTCCCAATGATGCGTAACTAGTTATTTTTAATGCACTTCCATGATATAGGTAACAAATGAAATGGCTTGCTAAGTAGAATACGACAAATAAAATGACGTCACTCCAAACGTGTTTTTAATTTTAAAAAATATACAATAATATTATTCAAAGGAGTAGGCCAAAAAACTAATCCTTACAAACCTACTCCTTTAATTATTCAGTTCATTACTTACAAGAACAACTACACATAGTACCTTCAATGTAAAGCAAATAAAATGTAAATTGGGGAGAAAATTAAGCCAGTATTGCCGAAAGGCACAGTTCTATTAATTATGTAATGTAACAGCTACAAGATGTTACATTTCTTCGTCCAGGCTAGGCATGTACATATGTATAATAACAAACATAATGTCAGATACCAGCTGTAGATGTCAATAATACCATGAAACTTTGTCCTATTATCACCATCATCATCATCCGCAGCCCGACTTCACCGACTGTTGGATGGGCCTCTCTTTGTATGTGTCATTCTCCAAGCTTCTGTGCCTATTGGGCCTGGGCAATGCTGTATGTTTCTATCATTGAAAGAATTTTAAAGAACTCTTACTTTATTCAGCAATGGTATATGCAGAACGGAGTTTGCCTATCGGCCAAATTTTCACGAAAGACGAATTTGTGTAGTAGTTGCTTCAGTTTGGTTAAGTTGTGCAAGAAATAATAATAATTCATTCATTTATTTAGACAACCAGGATCCATTGGGTTAGTTACAATATTCTTAACCTATGTTAGTACTTAACTAAAAACACAGACAGTGTACAGGTGACTAATGACCTCACCAACGAGCTGTCATGCGTCCAGATTATGGCCAATGCCTATTCGAATGTGCTGACCCGATCAAGCATGAAGTATAATCCCACAATGACTTCAGCCAAGCCAAATAGATTAAGAGCAATCACAAGAATAAAACTAAAAATAGCAAGAACGCATGGAAATCATCTCTCCATACATCTTTACAAGCCACAAATACAATTAAAGCGTTTATTCCAAAAAAATCTAATCTTATCACTTTTAGCGAATATTTGCGAAGGTTGTAGACAAGAGGGTGACACGCTCTCCCTGGGCGTTGCCATGGCAACCGTCGGGGCTCGTTGCCCGGTCGACGGCCCACGCGTGACCTCGGGACCTAACCAAGGTTGGCTAATCTAATTGAAATGTTTTTCAATTGTTTATATCTGTGTTAAATTGCAGAGATGTGCTTGAAAATACTTAAATTGTAGATGAAAATGCTGTTGTTTAAGGGACGCTGGCAGTTTTGTGTCTGTGGGCATTGCACTTATTTATTATGGTCGAAAATCTTAGTTTGATCAACATACAAACAGACCTGCAAATTGCAAAAAAAGCGTTACTATTGGCGGACTAACCACTGACACTTTCGCATGCAGTGAAACAAAAACATCTTAGCTAAAAATGGATTAAAAAATAAATTTAAAGAAAAATAAATGAAATTTAAAAAAAAAAAAAAAAAAATTAAGTGCTATGCATTACCTAATCCTTATACGGGTCAAGTAATGTTAAAAAATAAAGAAAATACTTGTATTTTATTTTATTTCACACAAAAAAAAAATTACGTAAATGGTTAGGCACTGCAATAAATAAATAAATACATATATCGTTGACCGCAAGTGTTATTCACTCGCCCTCATTTATCTATGCATGGGTCGACACTTAAGTTTCTTAACAAAAGAAAATCTTCTAAACTTAATACATTTTTGTAAAAGTTTTAAGAAAGATAAACATAACGGCAGTTTCAAACTGCGATAACGCTAAATAAATCTTGCGACGCTGTGTATTTTATAACAAAAATACATTGTTAGTGGTTTGCGTAGGTTATTTATTATTCAGCAAGTTTTTGATACCTAGTACATTTTTCTTTTCTAGGCATGGTATTGATAATGGTTTTTTTTTTGTGAAAGGCGTCTTGCAGGTCAACGTATGCTTAACCAGATTCACCACTATTCTGTGGGTGCCTTTTTTTTCGGATGGGAAATCATCAAATGTCATCAATCATCCCGCTCTGGGTGGAGTGGAAGGGAGTGTCAGACTTGTACTGACTAAAACCCATCCATGTTCCTTCTTAGCCCTTTGTGTTCCAGGGCCGCGGTATCTCTTTCGAACAGTACCGGAGTACCAGCAGGCATCGGCCCTTGTGGACCCCTGGTTTGGATCCAGTGGGTGCCTTGAGTGTAAGGCCAGCCAGGGGCAAAAACCTTACAAACTAAGTGACTACACTCACGGGAACTCCCTGTGGGGTACGAGCCTTAGCTTAGGACGTCATATTATTGGCGATGGCAGCTGGAATAGAGCCTCAACGGAATGGTAGTTCGGAAATGGCAATGGCGGAAGGAACCTGATAGTTGGATGACCTAGAGAAGATCACAGGGAAGACCCAAATAAGAAACTCAAACTCAAAGCATTTATTTCAATTAGACCATTACAGGCACTTTTGCAAGTCACAAAAAAGAACAAAGAGCGAAGCTACAGTCACAGACACAAGGCATAATAACTTATGAAAGTACTGTAGTTGCCCATTCCAAGGCGTAGATCTCTATTGAGAAGAATGGGCAAGAAACTCCATGGACACTCTTTTCAATCAAAATATTGTGACAAAATCTTGGTTACATCATTCATGTGGAGACTATACATTTATGTGAGAACGATGTATAAAGAAGTGTAACTAAGAGCGCACAGACTTGCACAGATTAGGGAAGCATAGCAAAAAATAGAGGAGGAATTCTCAGCAATGGGTGAAACAATGTTGGGGTAGTGTGACCCACAGAGATACCGGTCAGGTTAACACGCCACAAACAATGTAACACTAACAAATTCAGATAAGGAATAAAATCTATGTCACCCTAGGATATTTTTTTTTTGTAATTCATCTATAGCTCACCAAAACGGTACTGTTAAAAGAGTACTGAGAAATTACCAATTAATCAGAACATTATTCACCGCCTTCAATAAACTCACCTCAAACACGACCGAATGAGTGAATGAAAATGAATGGAAGTTTATTCACACAATCGTTCAGTTCTGTATAATTAAAATGTAATCCTTTTTATCCGAATATCAGCATCATGAATAATTTCGACTCTTAACACGATATGTCGGCTTAAATCATTATTATTCCGGTCGAGTTTTATTTTAATGATGGCCGATCCTAACGAGGAAATTTCACTGGTTTTCTGGGGTCGAAAATAGCATGTTAAAGGCTGATCCAGATTTTGAAAGACAGCACCGCAATGCTTAAATCTTCCTACGTCACTTTCATACATTTGTATCTGAATTTGTGCCCGTTTGATGGCAATAGAGGTCATAATGCTGAAGCATTTATAAGCGTTGTTATAGGTGGGTAGGACTGTCTCGTTGGTCTATCAGTCGCAAGCGCAAATGCTGAGCATGAGGTCCTGGGTTCGATTCCCAGGTCGGGCAAATTGTTATTGGATTTGTCCATCAGGAATTTCTCAGTAGCAGCCACGGAGCCTGGATTTGTGGTTGATGGCAATAGGCTTACCCCCTATTCCATGGGACTTAAACATAACTGGTGAAATGTGTATTCAGACGTGTGTTATGTTATATTTAAAGGTATTCCTGTACATAATGCTTCGTAGATTACCGACGAGATGTTATGTTATGTGCATGAAGGACACTACTCTTTGTAGGGTTCCACAGACAAATGGTAAATAGCTTAAACATAACTGATGAAATATGGGTGTACTAAGATACAATATTGTATAACCCTTCCTCAAATTATAGACGTGATGTTATGTCATCTCAAAACAAAGTAATAGCAGCCATTTGGTAACATAGTTGAAGATCCCCCTACTCTGTCTTAGATAATTACCTGGGGTATTAATGAAGTCATGAAAAACATCATAAAAGGGGTTTTCGTCGCTTATAATGTAGCATTTATGATGAAGCCGACCATAACATTGTGTGGTTTAATTAACTTTGACTGCAGCCAACAGTGGTTTCAATCAGTACACAACAAACAGATATGCTTTATTTTGTATATTTTTAAGTTTTAATTAAATTAAATGGAGCAGTAAGCAATGAAGTATCAAGTCTGACAACCAGTCTTACTAAGTGCTCATTTACGGAGACGCGGCGCGTCGGGCGGTGCGTTGCGCGTGGCGTCGCGCGGCGCGTTTCGCGTTTTTTCCGTTTACGGAGAGGCGGCGCGTGCAGCGGCCCGCGTTATCACACGCCCAAACACAAACATATGGCAATGTACGAAGTTGTTTACGGAGACGCAGGGCGTGCACCGCCGCGGCGAACGCCGCGGGCGAAGCGGCGTTGTCATCTGCCATATGTTTGTATTTGCGCGTTTGCGCGTGCGACGCCACGTGCACCGCCGCGTTCACCGCCGCGTTCGCCGCGGCGGGCAACGCTGTATTTCAAGCAAACGCGCGTAAAAACGCTTCTCCGTAAACGCTCTCATACATCGCCATATGTTTGAATTGAAAGCGGGCCGCGCCGCACAACGCGCCGCGTCTCCGTAAATGACCACTAAGGGCTACTGTATCGGGGCTGCGGGACTGTTCGAAAGAGATATCGCGGCCCTGGAACACAAAGGGCAAAAAAGGAACATGGATGGGTTTTATTCAGTACGAGTCTGACACTCCCTTCCACTCCGGCCAGAGAGAGCGGGAGGGGTCATTTGATGATTTACCCCCCGATTTTTTTGGGGCTTCATCATGGAACACAGATGTTAGCTCTTCAAAACACTGAAGCCGTGTTAGGCCTCTTCGGAAGTTATCGAAAATTATTGCAGGGAGATTGTCCTTAGTGAGGTTCATTTTCGTACGTGACCTGACATATTCAAAACAACGCTGTGACTAAACAATTATAGTAACCCTAATTCCTTCAATTGTCTTGATATTTTAAATTCCAACAGAATATTGAACAGTTGAACTTAAAAGGCATGCTTGGTACCTATCCAATATTAATTCCGCAGTATGACTTTATCTCGATTGAATTTGTTAAACCTTCCCATGGTCGGTAAAGCTATAATAATAACAAGTACATCACTATTCATTCATTAACACACTTGTCTTTTCACCCCCTATCTACCTAACTCACAAACACACACAGGTACGTACGGTCCATATGATTGCAACGCGGCCTTAATCGCCGCGTCCCCGCGTCGTCGGCAAAATATACGGCCGATGACCTGTCAACCCGTCAGTTTGATGTAAAACTATTTCATAGTCATAGCGACTGAATGTGTAAGTCCATGACTGCAGTGAATTATAACACTCGCTGACAGGATTTGTCAAACAAAAAGTGGTTAGAGTAGGGTTAGTATGAGGAGGGCAAGTTTTGGGACAAAATGTGCGGTGAAATAAGGATACGGTACGCAAGAATACTTGACGTCATTTTAGTATATGGCTCGTCAGTCCATAAAAAAATACTTTTGAGTATTATTCTATACTATTTTAGAATCAATACATTAATCTTATAAATAATCTCCGTATCTAGTTTTGAGATGTCCATCGAAAAACACAGCAGGTTAGTTAAGGTTAGGTTTTGACCAAAGAAGCGCAGTTCTTTCAGCTTAAAGCTATCTACATGTCGGATCCGGTTAGTAAGGATTTGGAATGAATCGCAAGTACGCCAGTGGTGTCATCACGCGACCTACTTACAAGTCTACCCACACCACGGCGTGCTTCTACAGAGCCCTGATGTTTACAACTCGAGGCGAGGACAACATTCAAGGTCTAATCGCAGCGGAGTTGAGACGTCCTGGAGCTGTATGACGTCTCTAGAGTATTCACAAATACCATGTCGTCAAACCCTATCTGTGTACATACATACATAATACGTCACACGCCATATTAAACAGTGTCAACGGCTACCATTGAAGATTTGTTGACAGCGCTTAACTAGCGTGCATAAATTAATCAACCTTGAACGTAGCTTACGACGTATGTATAGTAAACACTCAATGTGGTCGCGTCCTCATCTGCTAGAGAAATCGGTCCTTGAGGTAATTTTTACACATTCTGCGACTCATTTAAATTCTAAATCACAATTGCTACACAAATTACTATAAGTTCACAAGACAATTTCAATCGTAATTAAATAGTTGCACACAGATTAACTGTTTAAATCAATTAGGTCTTAAGGTATATTAAAAATGTTATAGATTAAAAAAAAATGTGCTATTCATTTTTAAATACAACATTTAATTCAAATCGACAATGATCCACCCACTTCTAACATCGTTGAGTGACACGTCACCATACCATAGTCAAATACCACAATATTGGGGTCGGCTTCCAGTCTAACCGGATGCAGCTGAATACCAGTATTTTACATGGAGCGGCAGCCTATCTGACCTCCACAACCCAGTTAGTACCTACTGGGTAATACGATACCCCTTGGTAAGACTGGTTGTCAGACTTTTTGGGCCACTGTACCTAACGACTGTCAATCTCCAAATCCAAATCCAAATCCAAATCTACAAATGACAGCCGGGACCAACGGCTTAACGTGCTTTCCAAGGCACGGAGGAAACTCGGTATGTAATGGGTGATCCCCCATCCGCAGACCAACCTAGGCAAGCACGGCTTAACCTAAAGCTCCCGAGCGGCTGTTATTATTTAGCCATGAGCTCTTCATACGACAGTAAAACCATACAGTGGATATTGTTACTGCATCATTCATGCGCTGCTTGAGTCATTGATCACACATGTGTAACCGCATCTTGGCTGGTTGGGAAGCTGACACCAATTTACTAGGACGGTGCAATGAATATTTCCTTCACTCCGACCTTCATTGGCAAACTGCCTAAGAGATAGATCGAATATGCTTCATTGTACACCAACACTTTAACAAAGCTCATTTACAAGACCATGATATTGAGGATGTAATGGCGTTTTTGTTCTTTATAGCGATATCAATCTAGCAAACGCAGCCTTTGGATACGAATTACATGGCAGCAACAATTTTAAACACGTCAAAAATGAAGAACATACAACTGTCTCATCTACCTGTATCATCTAACTGTATCATACTGTCTTTTTGTGCTGAATAGGGAGGGAAGGTATATCAATAAATAAATATAGAATAGAAAATGGAAACCAGAAAATTTTCTTCAAAAAGGACCTATGACATTGTACTCCTCAATTTAAATAGGCTTTTAAATTGAATAGTTATTAACATCACGATTTAAACTAAAAATAAAATTTAAACTGAGTTTTTGGAATTAGAATTTCAAAAAAACATCTGCCATATTTCTTTGAATAAGTACTTCTAAACCAATTTGAAAATTATTCAATAAGAATGCTAAAATGTGAGTTGGGGATCGTTTCATTTTTCTTGACGAGTATTAATAACGGCACAGCTGGTAGCTGTGAGCATCTGAGCCTCGATATCACGCGAAGTGTTAGTCTCCGTAGGAAATAAACAAAGACATTAATTAATGCAAATGTCTGGGCTTGTTTGTGTAGCAAAAAAGGGAAACAATTAATATTTCTGGGTGTTTATTTCCTCCTCAAAGAACAATTAAATAACGCCTATCATCTATCTATTTAAAAAGTCAAATAAAGACTGAAAATAGCTGTTGAAACATGGACGCCTGCTTTTTCAAAAAGTAAAACCTAATATCTTGGTCACACTTTCCATGTATTATTCAATCGTACAAATTAAATTTGCTTGCGAATCTTTGCAGACTTTCTGGGTATCGATATCATCATCATCATCTTCCAATCCTTGTCCCATTCTACATGGGGTCGCCGGTCGGCGCAACACGTTTCCTCCTTCCATTCTCCCCTGTCAGACGTCACGACATCATTTACTCCTATCTCTTTCATATCATTCCTCACACAACGCATCCATCTATCGATTTATAAACATGATAAAACAAAAATATAATTAATTTGATAATGACCCCCAAAATGTATTTTTTTGCGATGTTTGTACCACTTTTTTGTAGTACACGGTTATGAAACCTATATGCACAACAATTATTATTAACTAGTACCTGTATGCAAAGCAACGCATATGTGGAAGTCAGGCCCTAAACCAAGCTTCCGCCTACGTGATTGCCTAAAGTTTAAATTGCTTACCTGAATCATGACAGTAAATTCTAAATACCTGCCCACCTATAATACACAGGAACACTATCGGGGTCCTACAAAATCAAAACAATTTAAACTTATAATTCGGTGTGGTAACCCTACTCACATAGCCAACCACAACATTTACAACACAACCGATTTTTCGAAAATGGGCTTTGTGTCTTTGTGATAAGGTTTATGTAGACTGCATAAATAAGTCGGTAGTCCCATACATGACACGAAAACTCATGAATAGATATTGCAATGACAAAACCGCGGAAAATTGGACTTTGGTATGACGGAGAATTATTGTTTTATTCGCGTTTAGAGGTGCGTTTAGAACAAACGGCTATCTCGGGAACGGGAATGTGCAAATACGATTATGTTACAGGAGAGTGGGTACAGTCGTAAAAGTGAAGATGAAAAACGAAAGCTATATAGGATACGGGTGAATATTTTTATGGTTAAGGTTATAATAATGGTAAAATACTTGACTACAAAGAATCCTGCTTTTTCTCTAAATTAAATATTATTGGGTTTATCCATCAGCAATTTCTCAGTACCCACGGAGTCTGGATTTGTGCCCAGTTGATGGCAATTGGCTCGCTCCCTATTACATGGGATTTACAAAAATATAACTGGCAAAATGTGGGTGTTCTATTAGGGGCACCTCTGCCTGACCCTTCGGGGATTACGAGCGTGATGTTATGTAAAAATTGGTCTACTTTTTTATTTGATGTTACTTCCTGAACCGATGAGTATCTGTTCAATTCTAGGCTGTAACCTAAAAGATGATTTTGAGATAAAAAAAAACGATCCGTTTAGAGCTACATAGTTGCTATGGCGTCGTAGCGGTCGTAGCCTACGTCTGCTACGCCGTAGCACGTGCGTAGAGCCATGCTACGGCGTAGTGTCAAAGTAAAAGTAAATTATGTATTACTTATGCTCTTTTGTAACAATAAAGTTATCCTCTTCACAAGGACAACAAAGCATTGTTCTTACTCGCCTTAGGAATACCTTACTTCGCGTATCCTTTCTCTTTCTTTCTCGTGTGGTTAGTGCCTAACCTGGAGTCAGAGTTTTAATGCCGCCCATGGGCCCTGACTTAGCATTACGCTGTCGAGAAATATCTCTCTAGCATGCTGGTTTCCTCACGATGTTTTCCTTCACCATAATAATATTGTAACACCAAATGATTTGAAAAAAGTAACCATGGAGTTTCTTGCCGGTTCTTCCCCATAGGAAACAACCAACCCGAACCGTGCACCTTTTTGTCGACGTTTTATAAGTGCCCATCAGGGCCTATGTGAAATAAAACATTTTGATTTTGATTTTTTGAAGCAAGTGATCAGATCATATACAATACGCACATGAATCCGAAAAATCAGAGGTGCGGGTCTTGGGTTCAAACTTGAAACCTATGACTTGACAGTCCAACACTCACACCACTAGGCTATCACTGCTTTTAACGCGTATCCTAACTAAATAAAAATGTACTACTATTATATTTAAGTAAAAGTGAGTTTGTTTGTCACACCTTAACGGCTGAAGGGATTTTATTGAAATATGACACATAGATAGATCATGATGTGGTTTAAGTTACATAAGACACTTTTTATCTCGGTAATAATTTGTTGTGGGATAATTTTCGACCGTGGGCCAAAGACAGTACCCAATAATTCCAAGAGGTACTAAAACCTCTCATCCATAGTGTATCTTGAAACACATTTTAATAAACGACGGCTCAGGGATCTATGACGACGTGTAATTACATTGTCTATTCACTTCAATCGATCCCGCGGGACAGGTGTTCCTTAATCGTAAACTGTGATGTTAAATGTTAGTTTTGCTGCCATATGGAAGTGCCTAATGAGATGCTGACGATAGAAAGACACAAAGAAAAAGTATTAATTTGTCTCGCACAGGGCAAAACAAAATGATTAAATAAACAATAAAACAAAATGATATAAAAAGTAAACAAGAAAAAAATCGTCAGAATTGTCACACAGTGGGTGTCTGAAGACGGTCTTCGTCACCGAAGCAGGCTCAAGAAACGCTGGCGTGACGATCTGGACTCGTTTCTGAATGATTGGTCAGAGGAGGCAAAACACTGGGGGAGTTGGAAAGGAATGGGGCAGGCCTTTGTCCAGCAGTGGAACGGAATAGGTTATAAAAAAAAATAAGGCATACATTACACTAAATTGAATTAATTAATAGAGAAGTATGGAAGAAAAAGACATGCTGCATCGACCCGGAATAAATTGGGATAAGGATAGAGAATGACGCAAAGAAGCGATATAAGCAGATTCTTCTTATGATAATCCAACTTCAACTCAAATCCAGAATTGAATCGGTTGATAGGCAGTAGGTTCTGCTGTACTTATTTTGAAGGTTAAGTATAGTTCAGGTAATATAAATCAAACACAACTCAGAAATTTCAGCATTATCTCCAAAAGGTAGATTTACATTGGAATTAAAGTTTATTGATGTCTTTATAGGAGCAAATGAAAAACAGTCACTTTTATACGGATGTTTTGACTTGAACTAAAGTAAAGAATATGTAAATTAGCCCTATAATGGAGGTTAACTGGCTGTCCGCTAGATATTGCAAGTGTCCTTCTTGGTTCCCAGGCACTTTAATTTGTCTCTTGGCGGGTGTAAATTGGAAGCTAGTTCTTGACTAACTAGAGCCCCATTATTTTGACACGGTTGGAAGCACCATAATCATGGAGAGCCTGAGCCTGAGCCTGATCCTGTTAGCTACTTGTACCGTTAAGTATTGGCGGTGCCGGTCCCTTGCAATCAACAAGGTAATCATACATTGATGCACGGATCTTTTCACGATTACTTTAGCTGCAATCTTTTTAGGTTATAGATTGACATTAACGTTACTTAGATTAGACCTTAGGCAAAATCATTTGCAACGTCAATTGCAACAACTGACACACGCGTGTGTCAGTTGTTTCCTTCGCGAGAGTACCATCGGTCCGCATGTCGCATCGCGGTGACACGTGGCACGTACACAGATTCTTTGTTTCCTACAAGACCAGTGTTGAGCGTGTATCTCGTGGCCAGGGTCACTACAAAATCATAAATATGATCAAACCCACATCAGCCATGCAGTACGTGTGATTTGGTGGTATAGTTTGTCACCGCGGTCGTAATAAGTCCGTTTCGCCAATGTGATACTAATATAATATAAGGGATAGGTTGTCTATGAGTAAGTTATTTAGAATCTTATCGTCACGATATTCACCATCTACCTAACCTTTTCCTAACTATGTAGGGGTCGACTTCCAGTACAACCGTTTGCCCATCTGATCTCCAACACGACACAGACTACTCATTACGAATGCTAAAGATCTACAAAATGACAACCGGGACCAAAAGTTTGGCGTGCTTCCAGAGTACGGACGTATCTTGGATAATACCCATCCACGGACCAACCGCGGGAGTGGTTTTATCTTGAAGATCGACTCCTGCGGCTGATATTGTTTAGCCACGAGAATTCTATAACTTCAAAGTCATAAATATGATCAACTCCACATCATCCATGCAGTACGCTTGACGTGGTGGTACAGTCTGTCACCGCGCTCGCAATAAGTACGTGTCGCGAATGTGCGCTACAAATCTAAGGATATTAGTTATTTATATTCGCAACCTCGTACTGGAGGCGAAGATATTGACGTTCACAATAGAAAAGTTATTTATGATGTATGGCGAGTACGACTGGTACATTATTTGGAATCGGTTTTTGGTGTTCAGTACATGGTATGATCTTACAAGTCACCGGAATCAGCCTGCAGCAGTACACTTCTGGTTAAGGGAATTTTTAACAGCACGCCATCCAAGTTAATTTTCGGCCACCCTGATTCAGCTGTTACTAGCCTCCGTGCGAAGATCAACGCTCCACCTGGCATCATCGCGCCTTACCTTGCGATCTCCAATAAACGGTTTTCATTCAAGAATACGTCTACCCCAACAGTCATCTCATTATGTTAGCTATGTCGACAACTATGGTTATTTGCCGGATCACCTCGTTCCGGATTCGATCTTATGCAATTGCCACCCATGTATGGCACAAGGACCAACTGCACAAGAACACCATACATGGTGCCATACATGGGTCTTCAAGATAAACAACAGACTATCTAACCCATTCCAATAAAGAGTATACGTCAAAAATTGTTGTTTAGTGTTCGAACAAAGGAGTAAGCATCACCACTTTTTAAATGCTTTTGCACCGGAAGATAGTTAATAATAACATTTGAGAAAAAAATCCAATAGTAACATGTAGTCGTAGCCTTATCAAACGATGCAGTTCTGCTGATAATGCGTTACAATAAGGATAAGCTCGGAACACTCTATAAATCTACCGGTAGGCGGTAGAATGAATTTCCAACACCTCTTCACAAGATAAAAGCAAAAATCTATCAACAAAGAAAATATTGCACACGGTTTTTCCTTTTAACTCCAGTAGCATAACAAAAAGGAGTGTAAAAAACAGAAAGGGATCGATAAATTAGATAGAGATTTCTGTAAAAAATTGTTCTTTGAGCATTTTTGTTCTTAAATTCGTTAAATAACTTTACAGTCTTGTAACCAAACTGGCTTTTATTGCCTAGCCGTCCCACTTTAAAGAACAATCAAACTGGTTGGAAGAGGTAGCGGACAACGGACACTGACAGATACTCATCATTTGCCTAGCCTTTTTCCCAACTATGTTGGGGTCGGTTTCCAGTCTAACCGGATGCAGCTGAATACTAGTATTTTTCATGGAGCGACTGCCTATCTGACCTCCACAACCCAGTTAGTACTGTGTACACGATACCCCTTGGTAAGACTGGTTGTCAGACTTTTTGGGTCACTGACTACCTGTAACGACTGTCAAAGATATACAAATGACAGCCGCGACCAACGGCTTTACGTGCTTTCCGAGGCACTGAGGAAACTAGGCAACACAGACCAATCTAGGCAGGCACGGCTTAACCTAAAGATCGACCCGAGTGGCTGTTATTATTTAGCCACGAGCTCCTCTGACACATATTACCGGACATTATTTACTAGAGTCCGGTCTCCGAAACCACGTCCACAATTCGTCCGTAGCGAAATGACTGAATCTTTACTGATACTTTACGTACCCATACTTCTTAAAATGAAAAAAGAAAAACAAATTATAATTTCACACGCATAGGTACTTGTATAACTAAACTGGAACAACGTGTGGAAGAACTTACTCATAACCTACATGACTTTAGATTTAATAACACTGCAGCCTATTTCCTTTTCCCTACAAAAACAAACCATCCAGCTTCAACAGCGCTTTCAGCACTAATCAACGTGAATAAAGCACTCAAGATTTATTAAACTCAACCAGTTTAAATTGTATGCACGTTTTAGCTCAAGCAACAGAAATTGCCTGTGAAGCCTGACGACATAATTCATAAATTCTCAAAACGCGACCACGGTTCATCAAGTCTACCTGAATTAGTTATGACAGTACCTACCTACCACGAGCGAAGGTCCAATGTCGCTTGAATATATTAACACGAGCAATGCGGGATGAGGGTTAAAGGACCAGAAATGCAATTTTTAATAAGTAGAACTGGGTTCATTGGTGGAGAACGTCTTCTTGCATTAAGTCTGCCTATGTACTACATAGTACATACATAAAAATAAAGGACCAGAGTGACCTGAGAGTGCTGGCTCTTTCTTTGGCCAGCATTTGCATTGCCTTTCAACGTGGCAATGCTGCCAGTCTTCTGGGCACGTTCCCGGATGACAGCGATGCGGATACTAAGTGTTCTATTGTCGTCGTTGATTAAATAAAGGGTGTAAAAAGACCCTTAACGAAGCCGAAAGGCACTTATTTTCCCCGTCAATGCGATCATTTTTTTGTTCTAGACCATACCTGGGAACCTTCTAATTACGGCGATATTGGGGGTCAAAGTTACGCCTTTTTCACAATTTTTTTTTTTAAATACATGTTTTTAATCTAAGATTTTTACTTTAAACACCTCCACGACCCCCGTACTATTCAATCCATCCATCAGCACAATGTTCTGAGAGCGTTACATTGAGTCATACCGTAAAACGTGATTTTTCACCCCTCAAAAAAAAGTCGTTTCCCAGCAAATAAAATTGCGTAAAGTTACTTAGTTTGATGTACAGAATGCTTGGTTGACGGCTACGTGAAGGGTCCGTTTACACGCTGTATGTAGGTACTTTACGTACTTTTAGTCTTAATTTTTTATGATTACTTTTAATATATTTGTATTTTGTGTACATTTGTAGTTATGAACAGTATTGAAAAGACCAGGTCATTGTTAATCGGTAAGTGACACTCTATTTTCTAAAAGCATGCATCTGTGTTATAGATGTGCGATAAGTTTTCCATTTAACTTGTTTCGCTTATTTTTAATATCTTCAATTTTGAAAACTACCGCATTGGACGGTAAAATTTTAAATTAGTTGCTGAGAAGTTTTATTGCGCTTTTCTATTGAATTTCTCAGAAGAATAAGAAACACACAAGTCACTATAAATGCTTATTAGGTATTTAAAAGATTAAGTGGAATACATTCAACGCTAATGTGTATTAATTAGTGTTGGATGTTTTCAACACCTTATGCTTTTCTCGTATTTTTTCCTTATTGTCAAAGAGTCATTCCTGAAGTGGTAACTAGTTCTACGTGAACTAACCTACACTTTGCTAGTTATGCTTAAATTTCATGTAATAGGGGACGACCCTATTGCCATTAATCGGGCACAAATACAAACTGCGGGCTACTACTCAGGAATCTCTTATGATAAAACTCGATATCACTTTGCCCGACCTGATAGTCCAAACCAGGACGCAAGCGCCGCTGTTTTGCTTGGCAGAAGCGCTTGCGACTGTTAAACCAATGAGGCAGGCTTGTGTTTTTATATCTCAAAATTACCACTCAAGTTTTATCCTTAAATCAAAGTTATAATTTTAAGCTCAGTTGGTGGTCTTTTAAGCCCAAAAGATTGAACAAAAATCCCTGCGACATTGGACGTGTTAAGGGTACCCAAGTCTCCATAAAGTGGCGAATTAATGTTCTCAAAGCAAAGTTTTCTAAAAGATTTTTCAGCCTGTAAACAAAGTATGGGTTAAAAAGAGATTACGTAAGGTTGTTTGGGTTTTTTCGGGTCACATTTTTCAGGGGTAAATTTGGGGGAAAGGGCCGGGAGGAAAGTTTTGTGGGACAAGATACTTACTATAATATTCTTTGTTATGTATTAAGCTTTGCCGGTCATTGAATACAGAATTTACGAGGATGTTTCTATATTCTGTTTTCGACTTAAGCAGTCGTTTTGGTGTAAACTAAAACCTGTTTTAAGTATATGTAGCGGTGTGATATAGCTACTTGTAAACTTTGGCCGGACTAGGATGGGGTTTTTAAATTTACAATCAATGTTGTCGTAAGAAATGTTCGTTAGCAAGTGTATTTTATAATAATTCGTACAGCAGTCGAGGATGGGGTATGGGAACAATGGTGGCCAATCAGAACACAATATCGCGACAGTTTACTGTACGCTGATTGGCTGGCGATGACGCGACGCGACTGGTACGAAATCGTAGAATGAATGCATGAATGGATGGATGGAGCCCAAACATATATTTATGGGCGTTATAATACAAGGCAGTATTTTTTATAATAACTACACAAATATGAACATACCTATAATCAGAACCACTAACTCAATGTCTATCCAACATTTTTTTTTTAATAAAATTTCAAAAAAAGAATTTCGGTATGCGACAGTTATGACCTGCCTAAAAAAGACATTATGTAGCAAATAACAAAGTTAACATCTGGTGATGTAAGTTCATTTTGTTATTTGCTACAAAGTGTCTTTTTTACTTCTTGAAAACACATTCCCACACATGGAAAAGCCAAAAAATCCGTCCGTCGAAATAATTCTCTTCAGCATTTGAAACAGATAAGCAACACTTCAATCTGATTACACAACACAAAGGGTTCGAGCAGGGACCCTCATTCTTAAGGAACCCTATTCCCCTGTTATCAACAAGTACAGAGAAATCTTTTATTCACTACTACATAGTTCTATTTCGTTTGGCACGTATTGAATTCTTGTAGCTTTGTTGCTGGTGTTTTACTGGCTTTTTTGGTCTTTTTGGCGGTTTGAAATTGGTCTTTAGGTACATTGAAATAAACCGTTGCGATATTTTATTGTAACTAGTTTAAAATTTGAATCTTATCTAATGTTTTTTTTTATCAGCCTGAATTGTCCCACTCCTGGGCAAAAGCCCCCATTCCTTCCACTTTTCTCGATGTTGCACCTCTTCACGCCAATTAACGAGAAAGCCATTCAAGGCGTCCCGCCATCTTCTCCTCGGTCTGCCGCGACCCCGTCTAACTGTTTCAGGGCTCCAGTTTATCTAATATTTTAAACCAAGAAAAATTACTAATTTTTATAAAGCTTGGTACATGTATACCTCACTTTCTGAAATTTAACTAGTTAACCACTGGGTGTATTGTATTCAAATAATTTCCATGATCACTAAGGTCATTTAAGTTCACAATTATTACACAAAACTTGTGTTAAGTTTTGGATCTCGTCGAAAGAAAAGTGAAGCATATTTCTCATGCTCGCATCAGCTGTTCGAAGTCCAATACTGCAGTAGCACGTTAGATGCATATTTCACAATTACGAGTAATAAGAAGTGACAGGCTGTTAGCGCCGCGCCTAATGGCATAACACCGTACTATCACATTCTCGCAGGTAGGTAGAGGTAGGTGAAAAGCATTTCACATTTCTTCAGGTAGTAGGCATGTACATTAGGACCTGATCATTCCTTTAAGTGTCCAGTCAATACTAGTTGAGGAGTCTGACTTTTTAAGTGATCTATTCAAAACAACTACATATTGTGTTGGATGAGAAAAAAGCGAGCAAAAATAAGGCTGGAGTATCCATACTATACTAATATTATAAATTCGAAAGTAAGTTTGTTTGTTACCTTTTCACGAATAAACCACTGAACCGATCATCCTGAAATTGTGCATATACGTTTTCAGGTGTGCAGAAACGGATATAGAGTACCTTTCATCCCGAAGAAAAGTACTGTTCCCGAGGAAAACAATAATAACGTTGCTATGATAGTAGATGGCGCCACGTGTCTTTCGAATCATGATTGAATTATGATGTTACAAGCAGAGTACAAATTAAGTACAAATTGAGTTCAAATTATAAATTAACGCGAACGAAGCCGCGGGCGAAAGCTAGTACAAAATAAAACCAAAAGGACTAAATGTTCAATATCGTACCATCTTTTTCTATCAACCAGCGGAAAATGGCGTTCATATACTTCACGGCTACTGTGGGAGCTTAACATAGTACTTCTATATAAAGGGTGTAAAAAGACCCTTAACGAAGCCGAAAGGCACTTGTTCTCCTCATTATTGCGACCATTTTTATGTTCTAGACCATACCTGGGAATCTTCTAGTTACGGAGATATTAGAGGCCAAAGTTCCAATTTTTTAACAAGTTTTTTTTTTAACCACTTTTAAAGGTTTTAATTTTACTTTAATTAACTCGATGACCTGTTTACTATTCAAAACATCCATCATCTCTAAGTTTTGAGTGCGTTACATTGAGTTTTACCGTAAAACGTCATTTTTGACCCCAAAAAAAAAGTCGTTTCCCAGCAATATTTTTTGCGTAAAGTTACTTAGTTTGATGTACAGAATGCTTGGTTGACGGCTTCGTGAAGGGTCTGTTTACACCTTGTATTATTGTGATGATTCCAAGGCCAAATTAAAATAGTTTAAAATAAATGTTTTCGTTTTTTTTCTTCAATTTCATGATTATTTCTTGTTTTATTTCATTTCACCACCATACACGTATCTGTCAATAACCAGACTTAATTATACCAAAACATTTCTAAAGATTCTGAACAGTACAACTTAATAACACGCAAGACCAGTGAGCGATAAAACATTAATATTCCACACTGCGTCTTCGATATTTCACCAAGTTTAGGGCAACCAGGAGAAAATACGTACCAGGAAATTCTCGTTTAATAATAGCCCTTTGAATTGTATGGAATTCTTTTATTACTGTGCTTACGTGCTGTTACGAATTATGGTGGAAATATGTATGAGGGTTTGCGCATAATGATTTGAGGTGGCAGTTTGAGATTACGAACGAAGCCATATGGGTAAAAACATTGTTAAAAAATCCAATTGCTTTAAATAGTGAGACACCTTACTGGTATCTAGTAGCTTGGTTGTGGATGTCAAACAGCCAGTTACACTGCACGTCAACCCCACATACATTTGGGCAAAGGCTAGACAGAATATGATGATCATGAGACACTGGATTACTTTTGTCATCAAAACAAAATTATCAAAATCCCAATTACCCCTAAACAAAACAGCCACGAGCTCAAAAAAATTGATTTCAGGCGGTTTATAGTCACAGAACCATAAAATCAATTTTTTACTGAAATTGCAGAAATCCCGCCCGTAACACTCAAAGTGTTCGAAAAATGTTCATACAAAAAATGTGAAATCCAACCGCAAACTTTTATGGCTACATCTAAAAATAGTTTCTATCATAACAACCAGAAACATATTCCCCAACATACCTACCATCCGAAAACTAAATTAAACAAAAATATTTTTTCATTTTTATTACACAAACATTCAGTAAAAGTTCAGCACTCGGAATACTTTTAGACTTGATGACATTCGAAATTCGAGAAATTTCGGAATTTCGCTGGAAATTTTCATAGCAGTCCAACAAAAGGGCGGACACGTGGTCGCACTAAATATCTGCTGGTTTATTATTTGTGGTCGGGCCATTAATATGGTCGCGTTGTCAGCTCAATGAACCGTAATTAAAAATAAAACTTTAATTACCAGTTTTGAACGCAATAATATCGTTCAACTCCAATTTGGATTGTGTCAGAACCAACTTTCGCACTTGTAACAGGTACACTATTGATATTCTGTTTCGTATCTGTCTTTTTAGACTGGATTTCATTCGTAGATATAGTTGAAAATAGCTAGACACTGTGTTACTTTATAAATATTTACAAAACTCCGTATTGAGCGATAATAAAACGTAGCCATTCTACTCTAAGAACTCTATTTGTTTACATTTTCGCAGAATTATTCGTCTCAAGTTAAATTTGACATTACTAAGAGATAGTACCTATTAACGTCTGCAATAGTGCCCCTTCAGGCAGGGTAGGTGCTTAAATTAATTCAAGTTATGCCGGACGGACGCCCGCTGTTCAAGGGCTTGTCATCGCCAGATAGCCCGACGGTTGGTCGTGACAATCCTAAGTTTAGAGTCCGGACTCCGGACACTTACTGCCATTTCTTGTCCGGATTTCCTCATTACTGATTATGTCCGGAGTTTGAAGCCCTTTCTTGTAAGCTTTAAATTTAAACGCGAGATTTGAAGTTGTGAAGTCGTTATGGAGATTTATGAAGGTGGAGCAATTTTTGGGCGAAATTCTCAGGATTGTGTGATGACTTATAAGATTGTAGAAAAATAATGGCGACCCCAAATCATTTAAAGTAGGTACTGAAAGGTATGAATTGTAGATTTCATCCTCAATCTCTTTTATTTTACGTCAAAAATATTATATTATCGTACAAATACTGAGCAAGTTATAAGCACGGCCCATTTCCAACATTATTAGGCAGAGGTGAAATTGGAGGTATTTTTTCTTGAACGAAGGTAAATTTACTTAAATATCTACGTGTAGTTTTCAATATTTTCTTAACATAACATCACGCCTGTAATCCCCAAAGGTTTAGGCAGAGGTGTACCTAATAGAACACTCACATTTTGCTAGTTATGCTTAATTCACATGTAATAGAAGCGAGATTGTTGTAATACACTTTACAGAAATCCAGACTGCTAATGAGAAATTCCCGATGAAAAAACCCAAAAACACTTCCCGACCTGGGAATGGAACCGACTACTTCATACTCAGCAGTCACGATTGCGACCACTAGACCAGTGAGTGCACTACGTGGTGTCGACAGGCGGATGTGCGATTAACGCTTGTGCGACAAAACTAGACTGCGACAAACTAAAGCTCGACATCACGTTACCTCAAACTAAGTACCATTGAGCAATAGTGGTTGCACCGTTGTCGGCTTGTAACGGGTCCTTTTACACCCTATATAGATAGCAGTATCGCAAAAGCGTTAGTCGGACTTGGGTAGTATCAAACTACTAACGCATAAGCATTTGTCGCACTAGCGTGATGTCGAGCTTGTGTTCGTTGCACTTGCGAGCATTCGAACTATGTTGAGTCGCAGTACAGTTTTGTCGCACAAGCGTTATTCCACGTAAATTTGTCGAACCCACACAGTGCACTCTAAGTGAGGCAGTGAGAGTATCTCATTTACCGAAATATCTTACATCAAGCGCAAGTACATCTCAATGCACTTAAGAAAACACTTCCAATCAATGGCTGTAGAGGCGTGAGTAGTTTGTTTTAAAAGTTTTATTACATTCTGCAGACTCTCGGGGAAAGATCGAACTTACTTACTTAAACTTTACACTCTTTTGCTCTGAAACGGTATTAGCTTAGCTTGCAATTCAATCCAATCTGCAGTCAGGCATGCAATACGTTGTAGTAATTTTAGATAATCGCTGATCATTTATTTTCGACGGTTTAATGCGATTCGGGTATAAGGACCAGTTCTAGCAGTAGTTTTTTTATAAATAACTAGCGGCCCGTCCCGGCTTCGCTCGGGTGGACATTTATTTTCCTCTTATTCCCCCTGCCCCGTAATTTTTTTCAGTAATAAATATAGCCTATGTTACTCAGAGTGAATGTAGCTTTCTAATGGCGAAAAAAATTTTGAAATCGGCATAGTAGTTTTTGAGTTTATTCATTATAAACATACACAGACACACACAAAAATACAAATCTTTCCTCTTTATAATATTAGTATAGATATCATAAGATTCGAAAATAAGGTATACGTTGGCGGTAGGCAGGCTTAAGGCCAAAACTGCCGCCCCGGGACCCGATGGCTTACCTGGCAAAGCCTGGGTCCTGGCCTCTGAGGCTCTCGGGTCCCGACTGGAAGGGCTCCTAAGCGCATGCTTGGAGAGAGGCCAGTTCCCGCTTCGTTGGAAGACGGGCAAGCTGGTCCTCATACGGAAGCCAGGGCGCCCTGCGGACTCTCCGTCCGCATACCGGCCCATTGTGTTGCTCGACGAGGTGGGCAAGCTCTTTGAAAGAGTCATTGCAAACCGCCTCGCCGGGCACCTTGCGGGAATGGGGCCGGATCTTGCGGAACACCAGTTTGGTTTCCGCAAGGGGCGCTCGACGGTGGACGCCATCATGCGCGTGCGAGCCCTCACGACGGGGGACGCGGTGTCCCGGGGTGGAGTCTTTTTGGCGGTGTCGCTCGACATCGCCAACGCCTTCAACTCCATGCCCTGGAGCTGCATTAGGGAGGCACTCCGGTATCACCGGGTGCCCACCTACCTCCGTCGTGTAGTCGGGGACTACCTGTCTGACAGGTATGTCATCTACCCTGGTCCCAACGGAGAATGGAACCGGCGAGAGATGTCGTGCGGTGTTCCGCAGGGTTCGGTTCTATGGCCGCCCTTGTGGAACATCGGTTACGACTGGGTGCTGCGCGCCGACCTCCCTAGCGGCGTCAGCGTAGTCTGTTACGCTGACGACACGCTGGTACTGGCACAAGGGAGGTCGCACGAGGCGGCGGCCGAACTGATGACACGCGGGGTTGCGATAGTCGTTGAGAGGATCCGTCAATTGGGTCTCGAGGTGGCCTTGCACAAGTCCGAGGCCATGAGCTTTCATGGGCCTCGGAATGCGCCACCTTTGGGATCCACGCTGACGGTAGGAGGGGTTCCCATCGGCGTCGAGTCGACTTTGAAGTACCTAGGACTCGTCCTCGACAGCCGGTGGAACTTCGTTGAGCATTTCCGACGTTTGGCTCCCAAACTGGAACGGGCCGGGGCTGCCTTCAAGCGGCTCTTGCCCAACCTGAGGGGTCCAAACGCCTCCTGCCGTAGGCTCTACGCGGGGGTCGTGCGGTCCATGGCCCTTTACGGGGCCCCGGTGTGGGGAAACTCCGCTGCCGCGGCAAATCACCGCTCAGCGGACAGACCTCCGACGCGATCTCATGGCGACATGGAGACAGCGACTGTCGCAACCCAGTGCAGGGCACGCCACAATAGTGGCGATAAGTCCCCTCTTTGAGGAGTGGCTAGAGAGGCGCCACGGCGCCCTCACCTTCCGCCTGACGCAGGTCCTCACCGGACACGGTTGTTTCGGGAGGTTCCTGCACCGAATCGGGCGGGAGGAAACGCCCGGGTGCTATCATTGCGAGGATCGTCCGGAGGACACGGTGGCGCACACCGTGGAGGTCTGCCCCGCTTCGGCGGAGCTCCGCCGTGTCCTCGTAGCGGCGATCGGCGGCGGCGACCTCTCGCGCCCGGCCCTGGTTCAGGCCATGGTCCGGAGCGAGAGGGAATGGGAAGCCGTCACCTCCTTCTGCGAAGCAGTCATGCTAGCGAAGGAGGTGGCGGGACGTGAGAGGGAGAGAATCTCACGTCCCAGCCGCCGCGGGCGACGCACCGGGCGTCGGGGGCCACGTGGTGGCTCCCGGCCACTGTAGGCGCGGGCCTGTGGACGGTGAGTAATGGGTTAGCTCACCGTCCGTCCGTCTTATGACGACAGGCCGTGTCGACGGCGCGTTAGTGTTCCACGCGCGCCTCAAAGAGATGTCAGCAACCAGGAAGGGGCCCGCAAGGGCCGATGCCTGCCGGGGCTGCGGGACTGTTCGAAAGAGATACCGTGGCCCTGGAACACAAAGGGCAATGAAAGAACATGGATGGGTTTTAGTCAGTAAGAGTCTGACACTCCCTCCCACTCCACCCAGAGCGGGAGAAGTCATTTGATGATTTGATCCGTAAAATAAAAAAAAAATATAAAAAAAATGAAAAAAAAAGGTATACGTTGGTTGAGTGGTCGCAAGCGTGACTGCTGAGCATGAGGGTTCGATTTCCGGGTCGGGCAAAGTGATATTGGGTTTTTCATCTCTTCCATTAATCATCTCAGTAGCATCCACGTAGTTTGGAGTCGTGCCCAGTTGATGGCAATAGTCTCGCCCCTATTTCATGGGACTTAAACATAACTGGCGAAATGCGGGTCTATTATTAGCAACACCTCTGCCGAACCCTACGGGGATTACAAGCGTGATGTTATATTGAAAATAAGGACTACACATGAAACTCGTGCAATGGACTTATCAATTTGGATTTTTACTCAGCTGTTACTTGGGCTAAATTGTATTCTTGTCACTGTCGCACAACTTTCAAACTGCTAGTGATCTTTTTTTCTCGATGTGAAAATTCTCATTGGATGTCCTCCATCCTGGGGAGAGTGGTGGGGTCGGTCAGACTCTTACTGACTAAAACCATACCTGTGTTCCCTCGCACACATGCGTCGAAGGGCAGCGGTATCTAATGCGAGTTCCGCTGCCCCGGTATGCTATTTTCTGGAGTAAGCAACCATCTCCGTCAGAACATATTATTACGATATAAAAATAAATGACCAACACACAGATACTTCAAAGATCTTGGCACAAAAAATAACACTAAACGCAAATGTCCACATAAACACATGACCACTTTACTTGGTCACTCCGTATTCAGCTGTCCACACATAAAATTGTCACGTCACTGCTGAAGGAAAGTCGTAAAAAAGAAAAAATAAACCCGTTGACGTCAAGTCAACTTGTTGCTGTCGTGTCAGACGTAGCGTCACGTCGTGTCATGATTGTCAACGTCAGCTGGGCGGTTTTCAATTTTTCATTCGTGTTTTGTTTTTCAATAATCTGTTTATGTGTGCTTTTAGGTTGGGAAGGCACGACACGGCACGATTGACGATTGTAATGATTTATGATAAATGATTGATGATTAATGATTTATGTGATCTTGTTTAAGATGGGTATGAACACTCACATTGCACCGGTTATCTTTCGCTCTTATTGCCCTCACAAACCCGGCACAAATACTGCTTCTGAGAAATCCTTGATGGCAAACCCAACAACTCTTGCTCCTGACCTGGGAATCCAAGCCAGGACCTTATGCTCATCAGAACGCTTGTAACCACTCGAATAACGAGGCAATGGAGTCCTGCATCACCAAAAAAAACAAAATAAATATTTCCCCCAAACATTGTTTTTTTTTAATTCCAATAAATCTATAATGACTTTCACAGTACCTACAAAATTGGAATAAAATTAAAAACACAGTTCCACGTAGATCTTTTTCAAATATTTGCCAAAATTTCGTAATTTGGTTTCAAAGACGGCACGGTTGGCGCAGTGGCTGAGCGATTGACTGCTGCGCTTCGTGTCGCGGGTTCGTTTCCCGCACGGAACAAATATTTGTATGGCCTACAGGTAGTTGTTCCGGGTCTGGCTGTTTGTGAATGTGAGTTTAAATGTTTGTAAATGCACCCACGATACAGGAGAAATTCCTAGTGTGCGGCAAAGTTTAAAAAAAAAAAACAAACGCATTCAAAAACTACGCAAACGTTCAGGTTTATATTCAAAAGGGATACAAATATTGAACATGGTATTGTGTAGCATGCGCATCAGCCGAAAGGGGTTTGATGGCTTCTTGCTACCCTGAGGAGACCGTTTAAGGGTCTTACGAAATACGTTAAGATGAAGTTCACAATAGTTCTATGCAGACAGCAGTAAAGATATGTGCAGCGTACGTCCCTGAGACTGCGGCCTGCACTCGTTGACCTTCCAGCTGCAGTTCGTGACGTCCGTGATGGTGTTGGATGACGATGAATCTAATGGCTTAATCAAAGTTCACTAGTGGTGCGCGTTGGTCGGAGGTAGGACACGAAGGGATAGAACAATGTGCTCACGATGGCGGATCGGTCGGTCGTTCTAACGGTCGCGCGCTCCATACCAATTTAGACTTTTTGAAAATCGGCCAGTCAGGGTGACCAAAGACAAGCTCGTGCTGTCACTCTAGGTTTTGATAAGTAAGTACGCGCATGACAACCGGAAATATCAGCGTATCTTTACTGCTATGTGCACAGACGTATGTGTACCTCGTTTCTTTGGAATACGTTTCGTTATGGCGACGGAACAATGCGTTTCAAGAATTTAATTTGTTCCGATATTTTGCAATTTTATTACAATTTTCTTCCTCGAACCCTTTCGTTGCAAATGCGAAAGGAAATGCAGAAATTAATAATCCTCTTGTAACGTACCTAGACATTATTTGCAATGGAAAATCCTGAGAAACAGGTATTGAGTACAGTCTGATACAAAAGTGCTTGTCTTTTTGAAATTGTTATAGTTTTAAATAATATCGCCATAATTACCAAATATATTTATTTTTTTGCTAGCCTACTTGGTACCGCAAATGCGTTGGCGCAAGTGTCCTTTGCGCAAATGTCTTTCGTGCAAATGTCTTTCGCGCAAATGTCCGAGATCCGAAATTTGGTCCAGAAATGTGCAACTTAATGTACGCAGAGCTACTTTGATAGATGGTGTCAATGAGATCAATGTAGGTGTGTGGTACATTTTGAGATTCCAAGGCTTTAATGACTAAGTGATGGTGTATACTGTCGAATGCCTTGGCATAATCCACAAAAGCCAAGTAAAGCGGCTTGTTAAATTCGCTGTTTGTTTCGATTACTTGGTTAACAGTATGGAGATGGTCTGTTGTGGAGAAATGGGGACGAAATCCTGCTTGGTCGGGGGGTTGGTGAAGGTTTTAACCTTTCTTTTTCTGTTAATTTGATAAAAAGTTTATATAAGTGTGAAATGAGTCTTATGGGTCGATACTTTGATATGTCTGCTTTGTCTACTTACCTAATTATTGCAATAAATTAAAAACTATTTTTCTATGCACCTGCACAAATGCGCTGCTGCCCCATAGAAAAAAAATCGGATTACAGCAATCCTGCTTGATTGCAGATATAGCGGAGGTGGTAATGCTGAAGGAGATTGAAGCGGTTTCCCCAAGAAATCCACCACATAAGAAATCTTTAAGTGGTCGTGAAGCTACAAAAATCAAATGCCCCTCGTTTTTATATTATTATTTAGTATTGAGCACATTTAAATTGAAAAAAATCAACTTAGACCGTCGAGGCCGGCTTTCTTTTGATATTTAAATACGAATTAGTGTTTGTCTCCAAAATATACACCGTGACTTTTTAGTCGTCTTACAAAGGTGGTGAACACAATGTACCCGGCATAAAATAGCTCTAGGCGCGATATTTTTTTTTTACCTACCATAATAGGTACAAAGAAAAATAAATAATACATTAGAATAAAATTATGAAACATCCTGTTAATGATGTTTACGGGTCAAACGGGAGAACATACTTACCCATCGCTCGCAACAGGGTGTTTTAACTAAGTCATGAGTCATAATACTGTAAAATATATTTATTTTTAAATTATTAAAATCTCATAAATACCTATTTATTGTTTATGAATGTTTAGTAGTCATTGGATAAAGTGAATGAAGTGTCATTGGATGAAGTGGGCTGCCGTTGTAAGACGACTAAAAAGTCATGGTGTATATGCCATATATTTAGACAATTTTTAGTTACGTTGATCAATGAGGCCGTCCAAGAAAATCTTCTACAATAGGACGAGTTCATTCATGAGGAGTAAAATACTATTTCGTCCAACTACTATTTTCGTCATCGACTGTACCGTTGTAAAAGTTGAATAATACAACATTGCAATCATAAGCGGCTTATTTATTGTGGACGAGACGGGTCTTTTGTAAAGGCCTTATTGGAATAATATATATTATACCTTTTTGCGTTCACGTTACATCATTAACCAGTTTAATTCAATCCTTTTCTGCATGCATTTAATAAAATATGATTTTACAGAAAAAATAATTTTGGGAAAAAAAGTCATTCAAGGTGTATTATGGACAAGGAGCTCCTAATAAATGACAAAACAAAATATCAAAAAGCCAACGTCACGCGGTATTCCCAGGCGGTCACCCATCCAAGTACTAACCACGCCCGATGTTGCTTAACTTCGGTGATCGGAACGAGAACCGGTGTACTCAACATGGTATGAACGTTGGCGACGATGCAGTTGAAATTGGTCTTCATAAGAAGTGCACGTTGGCTGCTTTCCAACTACGATTTATTTCTGTGATTAGATTCATTGATCTGTCACGTCCAATATCTATATTTGTACCTAGTTATGGCTAGGACTCTGTATATCATCATCTGCCCAGCCTTTCCCCAACTATATTGGGGTCGGCTTTCAGTCTAACCGGATGCAGCTGAATACCAGTATTTTACATGGAGCGACTGCCTATCTGACCTCCACAACCCAGTTAGTACTGGGTAATACGATACCCCTTGGTAAGACTGGTTGTCAGACTTTTTGGACCACTGACTACCTAACGACTGTCAAAGATCTAAGTTCAAATGACACCCGGAACCAACAGCTTAACGTGCTTTCCGAGGCACGGAGGAAACTGGGTATATAATGGATAGTCTGGTCACCCATCCACAGACCAACCTAGGCAAGCACGGCTTAACCTAAAGATCGATGCAAGCGGCTGTTATTATTTAGCAACGAGCTCCTCTAAGACTCTGTATAACAGTAGCTAATTTGATCGGTCTAACATTGCACTGATATCCGAGATCAGATAATCCGAAAAAAAACTATTTAAGCTATCCAGCTGGCAGTGAGCTGGTATGATTGAAGAAGGATTGATGGCAATTGGCAAGGAGTAAACGGATCCTGAAGATGGGAGACCTTATATGAGCAAGCGTAGACGTAGGCCACCCCAAGCTAGAGGGATTGAGTACCTTATTGAGGTGCCTGGGACTAGAAGCAGAAGGCGGAGGGCACGGTGTTGTGATGTAGCTTTGAAGAGGCCTGTATCCACCACCATAGTACCCGGTCACATAATGGCAGACAGTCCTAACTGCATTTTTAAAATATTTGGTCTATCAGAAGTGGGACTAGCGCAACGCTTGATGGTTCACAAATAAAAAAAAAACAAAACTTGTCGGTAATCTGCAAAAATTACAACAAAATATTCTCAAAAAAGTTGCACTGAATCAGGTCAAAAACTCATTAGAACCAAAACAAAAGGTTTTTGATCAAAAAGCCAACGACACGTGGTATTCCCAGGCGGTCACCCATCCAAGTACTAACCACGCCCGATGTTGCTTAACTTCGGTGATCGGAACGAGAACCGGTGTTCTCAACATGGTATGGACGTTGGCGACGGTGCAGCTGAAATTATTCTCCACTATCAGTCCACGTTGGAAGCTTTCCAATAGCGATTTATTTATGTAATTAGATTCATTGATCTGTCACTATAAATACAAATGCAATCGCAACTATACATCTTCGTAGTGCACACAACTACGTCTAGACCTATCTTCCAACACACGTAGCATGACCACCGTAGAAAGGGGTTTCTTTGACGGAAGAATCGACAAAATGACAGATTGTGAAAAGAAATCTGTCATTTTGTCGACACAATCTGTCATTTTGTCGATTCTTCCGTCAAAGAAACCCGTTTCTACGGTGGTCATGCTACGCGTGCAGGGAGTAGGAGTAGGTGAAAACTTGTTTGAAACCCGTTCGAAACAGCTCAGTCGAATCAACTCAGCCGTTCATAGCTGGTCATAGGCCTCCCCAGGCTGCGCCACCAGACCCTGTCCTCCACCTTGCGCTTCCGGTCTGCCCCAGCCACCTTTTTAGATCGTCGATCCTTCTAGCTGGTGGGTGTCCAACGCTCAGTCAAATGAATGGGTAAAAGATAATCGAATCACCCTTCAGATAAAATTGGACAGATTTTTCTAACTGCCCTTCGGTATGTAAAGCTGGATTTGACCAGCTGGGGTGTGGTGGTTCTTGAAAACAGAAATAAATACCTATTCTCTCCAAGTCAGTAACTTTTTGCAAATAAAACAAAAGAAATTATACCAAAAAGCCAACGTCACGCGGTATTCCCAGGCGGTCACCCATCCAGGTACTAACCACGCCCGATGTTGGTTAACTTCGGTGATCGGAACGAGAACCGGTGTTCTCAACATGGTATGGACGTTGGCGACGGTGCAGCTGAAATTACTCTTCAGTATCAGTGCATTTGGCAGCTTTCCAACTAGAATTGATTTCTATAATTAAATTCATTGAACTATCAATACAGCTACAACTATACTTGATACTAATTGTGTCCACAACTTCATCTAGGTTCATTTGCCGTTATCTCGACTGTCGGAGTGGCGACGAAGGCACATTTGATTCCCGCCTGTTCCACTATACACCGTGACTTTTTAGTCGTCTTACAACGTCATAAAAAAAATAGGTATTTATGAGATTTTAATAATTTAAAAATAAACATATTATTCAGTATTATGACGCGTGACGTAGTTAAAACACCCTGTTGTTAGCGATGATCTACTGGACTCGAGCGCTGGGTAGGTATGTTCTCCCGTTTGGCACGTAAACATCATTAACAGGATGTTTCATATTTTTTTCTAATGTTTTATTTATTTTTCTATGTACCTATTATGGTCGGTAAAAAAAAACGCGTCTAGAGCTATTTTATGTCGGGCACATTGAGTTGACCACCTTTGTAAGACGACTAAAAAGTCACGGTGTATTGAGGTAAATCCCATCTTACTAAGCTTTCACAGTTCACTGCTAGAGGTAGACCCCTCACGAGTTCCGCCACATAACCTGATTCTCCGCCTGCTACATCCAGCTATCTTAACTGCCTTTTATAGGATCGTTGCTGCACTATTACACTAGAGGACGTCGCGTGTTCCGCCTGCATCCAGTGGATTTCTTCCACCTTCATCAGGACGCCAGTCTGCCAGTTGTGGATCCCACGTTAATGGTGATCTTGCAAAGAATATTTTCCTTTGTTTCTTGGATTCCTTGTCGTTATTTCTATATTTTGTCAAAAAAAGCAGCGAGCAGTGAAATGTCTACAAATTGTTTCTTTGTAGTTCAAGAACTCTTTGAAAATAAAACAAAACATATTTGATCAAAAAGCCAACGACACGTGGTATTCCCAGGCGGTCACCCATCCAAGTACTAACCACGCCCGATGTTGCTTAACTTCGGTGATCGGAACGAGAACCGGTGTTCTCAACATGGTATGGACGTTGGCGACAGTGCAATCAAAATTGTGCTTTACTACCAGTGCATTTGGCAGTTTTCCAATCACTATTTATTTCTGTTATTAAATTTATTGAACTATCTATACTAGGGGTGCCTGTGACTTTCTCTAGGGAGGTCATTCGTCATCTTGGGTGTCGGAGAGATGATCAAAGCTAATTCGTAGCATCCGATGAATTTATTGAGTGAACCTGTTACCAACTGAATTGCACGGATTAACAGGAATACCGCTGGGGAAACGTGTCCTTGATCGAGGACCAGGAATCGGTAAACTTAAGGTAGGACGGCCACAGGCTAACCTCCTGCGTCACCTTTTGCAGGGTGGCTGGCAGCAGCTGGAGGAGATTGAGACAACAAATGTTGTAAGCTCATGATGCTGACTGGGTCGAAAAGTTCTTGAGCGACGACCGTGTTCCGAAAGTTGAACTGCAGGTAGACATCCCACAAGGTAGACAAAGGGTCTAGGCAAAACCGTGGGAATCGATCTGTCGAAATTTGCAAAGCAATGAACCGCTTTTGGATAAAGATGATAAAGAAAAACATTTACTTGAAAAATCAGAAAAGATAGCGAAACAGGGTAAAAGTTTTAATGAAAGATGTGAAACATAAACAAAAGATTTTTTTTTTCAAAAAGCCAACGACACGTGGTATTCCCAGGCGGTCACCCATCCAAGTACTAACCACGCCCGATGTTGCTTAACTTCGGTGATCGGAACGAGAACCGGTGTTCTCAACATGGTATGGACGTTGGCGACAGTGCAACTGAAATTGCGCTTTACAATCAGTGCATTTGGCAGTTTCCCAACTACGATTTATTTCTGTGATGCACTTCCCGGGGTTTATTTCTGTAATTAGATTCATTGAACTATCTGTATCAATACAAATATTTATTTTATTTTATTTAACAATTTATGTACACACTAAATACAGAAAAGAAGAAAGGAACAGAAAATAGTACAAAGGTGATGCTTATTTCTAAAGAAATCTCTTCAGCATACCTGCGAAAGGAGATAATAAAAAAAGAGATGTAGACATAGTGTGTAAAATAAGAAGAGAAAATTGAATACATAAAACATAAAACAGAACTATTTAAAAATAATATACCATATATGTAAACTATATTATATATATATAATCTATATTTAATTCTTAACAAGTAAAGCTCACTATTCCATTGAGCAACGTCATCTGTCGTACAGGATGTTAGAGTGACGACGAAAACTCATAAGTGAACCTATTCTTGACTTAGTTTAGTGTGTCTCACATAAGCTAGATAGGGTCGGCTCCGGTGAGGAGTGTACCGGTATATATCTCTGTATAAGTAGCAGTGAGCGTGCCCATTCACAAATAACGAATAACCAATGGCGTGGAAAAGTTCTGGAGAGACGATGGAGATCTGTAAGAATGAATGTGGGTGTCCTCTGCAAGGTGGACCTAGTGAATTACGCGAGAATCTGAGAAGTGCAGGACCAGTTGATGTGGCGTTGATGTTTAGGGGAATCCTACGTCCATGTAGCTATGGACGTGATTCGGCCTATTAGGCCTATCCTATCATCTGCCTAGCCTTTTTCCCAACTATATTGGGGTCGGCTTCCAGTCTAACCGGATGCAGCTGAATACCAGTATTTTACATGGAGCGACTGCCTATCTGACCTCCACAACCCAGTTAGAACTAGGTAATACGATACCTCTTGGTGAAACTGGTTATCAGACTTTTTGGGCCACTGACTACCTAACGACTGTCAAAGATCTAGAAATGACACCCGGGACCAACGGCTTAGCGTGCTTTTCGAGGCACGGAGGAAACTCGGTATATAATGCGTGGTCACCCATCCACAGGCCAGCGTAGGCAAGCACGGCTTAACCTAAAAATCGACCCGAGCGGCTGTTATTATTTAGCCACGAGCTAATATAATATCAACATAATCATCACGATAATGATAATATTTATCTAAAAATATTCAGATAAAATGACAGCGACTCCCATTCTACAATTAAAACAAAAGATATTTTATCAAAAAGCCAACGACACGTGGTATTCCCAGGCGGTCACCCATCCAAGTACTAACCACGCCCGATGTTGCTTAACTTCGGTGATCGGAACGAGAACCGGTGTTCTCAACATGGTATGGACGTTGGCGATAGTGCAACTGAAATTGCGCTTTACTATCATTGCATTTTGGCAGCTTTCCAATTGATACGATTTATTTCTGTGACCATATTAATAGTTCATTGATCTGACACAGCCAGCTGATACCATTGCATTTCAAACTGCATTGTAAAGTTGTGCCCATGACCATGAATGTCATCTATCGGAATTGCAATGTAAATTCGGTTACCCATCCGTTACAGCAATGAAGTAAAACCAGCTCATAGGAGCAGGCATTTAAGAATAATCATAATCTCTAGCAACGATAGACACAATAACAGAAATATAATTAAGTGCATTCCAGGTTACAGACTACTGGTAAATTTCAAACAATATGCCAAGATAAGTTGCTAAAACATTTAAAAAACTCTTAACAATATAATATTCGAACTTCGATCTTAAATATTTCCTTAACCAGAAAAATCCGGGATAGTCTAGATCTATTAGGTACAAAAAACAATCACCGGTCAGCAAGTCAAACAAGTCAGCCTTTTTCTCATAATTTCACATCATATTTGAGTGGCGGTCATAGAAGACTCTCCAAAGGAGTCCGGCGGACGTCCACGTGTTTTGGGACCCAGTCTTAGAGGTAGCGAGCATTATGGCAACTTATACATATTTGTTAAACAACTAAAGACTAACAGAAAAGTAAATGAAAAGTAAGACGAAAAAGTTGGGAGAAAAAAGATATACGTCTATATACAAGATAACCTAAAAATCTTACGATTAAGGTTTTTAGCTGTGGAATGCCTACTTATTTAAGATGAATAAAAAATGATAATATTTAAGATGAATCATACAAGAAGATTCGGATAAACTACTGTATTTCCCTTGCAGTTTTAGTTTTAACGTTACGTGTGATTCTTCTCGTCTTAAGCCAAAACCCGAATTTTTATTTCATTGTCTGTACCTAATTGATGAATCATATAACTGCCAGACTACGGCTAGAGGCTATACTAATTACTAACCTAGTTATTAGTTCAATCACTATTAAAACTATGTCGTTATGACTTTGATCTATTAGCGAATTATGGTTAAGTAAAACGATTCTTCTTACGCTGAGAGAAGATATATTTTCACTTAAATTATAACAGCAATTATAATAGCTATGTATAGCTATTGAAAGGCAGGGTTTGTTGAATAAAAAATGTGTAAGTAAGAAATCTCTAAAGTCATGAGCATTGCCGTTAAATGTAGGGTCGAGGTCGATGGGAAGGAGGAGGAGGCAAAGTACCGGGATAGCTGGAAAGAAATGGGGGAGGCATTTGCCCAGCAGTGGGACAGAATAGGCTGAGTAAAAAAAAAAAGGAAGAAATCTCGTTTATTGGTATTTTTACATAGTTTTTATTTTACATTTTTCACTATTGTTTTACAAAAAAATATTATGTTATTAAAAGATTATCTGGTGGCTCTGGTGTCTGGCATAGCCCATATACCACAATATGCTCATGAGACGAGAGCAACAACCCACTGTCCCAACAGGACAGTGGCAATAATAGCCTAACACACCAGTTGGCTCCTGTAGCCTTCTATCTACTGCAATAAATGTATAGTAGGACTTGCTTCCTACTTGCCTAGATTTAATTCTGGCACGTAAAATAAATGGGTGATTGCCATGAAATACAAGATAGGTAATAGGTACAGGATGTATTTATTCTGAACTTGAGGAGTGTGCAAATTCAGCAGAACTTCTGTGAGCACTATCCACCATTTCAACTTTCACAATTTGCTCTATCTATTCAGAAGAAACAGGGTGTGTACTTTCATCTGTACTTGGTGTGGGTACAACATTAGGTGAACTCCTCTTAGCGCTATTTACAATTCTTTTCTTTTGCTTTGCTCTCAAATAGCATGGTACACACACATCATCGTTAGGTGTTAACTGAAACAATACCGATATAAAGTAGTAGTAGTCAATCTATGCACTTTCTCAAACATCTGAGCACCTTCATCATAGAGACGATGCTTCCGTAAGCGCGCAAGTTGTAAATGGCAATTAACGCAAAGTCCAAATCAAAAGCAACTCGTTTTCCAAAGAAAAATGCGGTAATCCAATTCAGGGTGCAGTTGAGTATCAAGATGTAAAGGCCAAGTCGTTGAGAATTCACAAAATCGCAATGATAAACATAAAATCCCACGCAAAAACAAACGTATCAAACAATGGAATAGTTTGTGTTTTCCAACCTTTTTCATGACACGACCCCATAGTAAGAAAACATATTTTGCGATCCCCAACCCTTCGCTTTTTTTCATGTATTCTATTATGGTAACATACTAAATATAATATTCAATTAATTCAATTCTTACAACAGTTTTATGCATTTGACAGATCTGACAATGACAGTAGTGACGGGACTTAATCGATTACCATTGATAACGTTCCTTTATAAGATATACTACGAAATCATGGTGATTTCATTTTTATTAGATGCTTTGCCCTGTTAATTGACGTTTTAATATCAAGTTTACTTGTTATTTATAAGTATTTGACATTATAGAATGTATAAAAACGAAGGGAAAGAGCCATTTATAGTAAGAAAGCACTTGAGCAAAAACACATGTCATTGGATTGGAACGTAATCGGGAAAAAGTTGCGTTTTGTAATTGCACGATTACTTAATTTTGAGTAAATTGAAAATATTTATAACTTTTGATTCCCGACTCCTAAAAATTCAATATTTTTTAAATAAATATCTCATAAAATTGTAGTTATAATTATTTTATATTTACACTTGCACGGCGCTTAGTTAATTTTTAAATTCTGCGGGTCCAAATTAGCCGGAGTCCTTTTAACTGCGTGGTGCAAACAGTCTCGGAGTAAATGGGCTGTGTCATACGGACGGACAGACAGACTAGACGAATCTATAAGGGTTCCATTTTTTCCATTTGGCAACTGAACCCTAGAATGATCGTAAAGATAGAAAAAACATGACTGTCATTTGTGACATCATCATCATATCAGCTCGGAACTCCGCTGCTGGGTATAGGCCTCCCCTTTTTTCTGCAACACTTCCTGGTTCTGTGCGTCCCTTATCCAGGTGTTTCCCGCGGCTTTGAAGATGTCGTCGATCCAACGAGCTTTAGGACGGTCCGGCCTCTTGGCTTCTTCTTGATCTATTTACACACTTCATATCGCTTAACCAGTTCGGAGATAAGCCTATTTAGGTATTCTATCATATCGGAAGTATATTCATTGAAGCATTATTTTTTCCTTGCGATCACATTCAGTCAGATAGCTACTGGCTATTATAAATGAGAAACGTAGTATAAATAATTTGTTGTACAAGATCGTTGGGGCAGAAGTTATGGACGTATTTCATGATGGAAGACTGTCTTGGAGTGGCTGAGGACATTTCTTGGACTTTTAATTATATCTAAGAACCTTAAAACTACGCTTGATAAATAATTGTCTTAGATAGTATGTAAAACATTACATTAATGGACCAGTAATTTGTACTTAATTATGTGATAAAAACGGATAACTTAGAGCACCCACACCAAAAATAAATACCAATGCTTTATGGGACCTATCATCAAGCAAGTATGCGTAGTTTTTCTTAAAGTAGCTAACAGGATTTTTTTAGATGAGGTTTGCTAGTTACTCAATATTCATTTTCCTGTTTACTTAAGGTGTAAGTTAATTATTTTATAGAAAATGAACTAGCGTAGACTATGATGCCCAACATTTCAGAATCAAAATCCAAACACACCAAAATTAGCAACATATCTTTTTTTTTTTTACGGATTGGAAATCATCAAATTACTTCTCCCGCTCTGGGTGGAGTGGGAGGGAGTGTCAGACACTTACTGACTAAAACCCATCCATGTTCCTTCATTGCCCTTTGTGTTCCAGGGCCATGGTATCTCTTTCGAACAGTCCCGCAGCCCCGGCAGGCATCGGCCCTTGCGGGCCCCTTCCTGATTGCTGACATCTCTTTGAGGCGCGCGTGGAACACGAACGCGCCGTCGACACGGCCTGTCGTCATAAGACGGACGGACGGTGAGCTAACCCATTACTCACCGTCCACAGGCCCGAGCAACATATCTATGCCGAATTCTGGACAGAGTCGTGTTTACATACCACATGTATCCTAGACGTGTGACTAACTCGATAACAGCCTAGAAACACTACCCATCCTGTGACCAGCATACCTGCTTGGTCACGTTCCACGCAGCTCGAGCAACCCGCGCCTTTCGACTGTGAAGAACACAAATAAATTACAGAAGCCGTTTAGAACACCCCATGAGTCACGGAAGAGGCAAAAACAAGTGAAATACGCGAGTTCTACTTGACGCAAGTCTCATCTTTAGAGGGCACAGGGCCTGCGAGGTAGGAATTTGAAGAAAGTATTGCCGTCGCGCTGCGTCAAGCCTGCTCCTGTAGAGTGTGATAGAGACAGCAGATTATATCACAAAAAATTCGACGGGATCGACGTTTCGTATTCCCCTTTTTTCTCCTCAAAAACTGAGCCGATTCTATTATTTCTGTTATGTTACATTTTTTCGAATTTGTCTAGTAGTCCTCTAATCACGGCCGTAAAAGTGGGGCATTTTTGTCATTTTTGTTGGGTCATATTTTGATTATTTATTAGTTGATGAAAAAAGGAAATCACAGGGACGTGTCTACAGTAGACCTTGGTTTTATGTAAAAAAAAATGATTGCTCTAGAAGCATTATTCAGGAAAAAATGGGGAATACATTTGTATGAAGAATCGCATCCCGTAGTTCCATTTAATAAGTATAAACTAATTACGGATGCGCGTGAAGTCGCGTATACATGCGCCTTATGCTTACAGCTGTCATTTCAATCGAGCGAATTCCCCGGAATAAGCGCGTGAACGCGCGTAAGTCGGTACCAGCTTACACGTGCTACAAAATAGGCTAGTCTGAAACCGCCTAAAGCCGCACCGCTCGAGGCCATGTACGGGGCCTGAAAGTAATGCTATATGCATAGAAGATATGCACGGGAATACAATTTGGCCTAGACGTCAGGCAAAGCCACACCGATGTGCTCGAATTTAAGGCCTCCTCCTAAATGATTGCCAATTTGTGAGTTATCTTAGAACACAACTACACGAGACATGTTAACTAAAAATCAGAGGTTTAAGAGCAATTTACGAGTAATTTACGATGACACTATTTTCTACTCGCGGCTTCAACCCCGTAAATTTAGTTTTTTACACAATATCTTTTTAGCTTATTATAGCCCATGTGTTATCCTGATGTACGGATATCAGAAATATTCACAAAAAAAATCAATTCAATTCAATTTTTATATCAAAATCCTTTAGTAGTTGTGAAAGAGTAACAAACATCTATACTCAGAAACTTTAGCGTGTATATATAATATTAGGAAAATGTGGGGTACATAAGTCACCTATTTAAAAAAACACTTTCATAAATCACTGATAGACAACGCACGGCAGCGTAACAACAAGAGTTGCTTTGATAATTAAAACGTGCAGCTAGGCTGGATTTTTGAAAATGTATCCCCTAAAGTGGTTAAATCGGGTACACAGCTAGTACAGACGCTAGCACATCAAGCTACCCGAAACTATCAAGTTTTCCCAATCAACCTTGAACCTAATACTATAGCGATAAAGTTGAAAATCTATTTAAAAAAATTGACAGATTGTAATAGCTTGATGTGTTGGCGTCTGTACCTAAGACTACCATAGAAACGTTAATTCCTTAAGATAAACGAACTGATTCAACCGCAGCTCCAGGTTACGAATTTAAACCATGTAATAATTCAACTTTTTGCATCTTCGATTAATTTTAATGTTTGAATTTTTGGAAAATCTGTTTTCAAATCCGTATTTAGAAAGAAAATAACACGACAACGGTTGTTTTCTTAAATGAAAAGTAACCTTTCAAAAACACTTATATTAAATTATTGTTATCGGTAGTGTCTTGAAGAAACCCGTATTGATATTTAAAATCATTAAAAATTCAAAACCCATATCCGACTCAAAGGACCAAAGAAGTCAATTAACAGTCCGATTCGTCATTAAAGACCAAAAGTACGAAAACTCCACCTAATTTATTATTTAAAAAACCTTTCACCGTGTGATTTACAAACAAAATTGTGGGTACCTATTTGATAAAACGGCGCTAACGAGCAGCGTCGGGGGAAATGGTGACATTATAATAATTTGAGAATTTGACTCCACTTTGTTGTTACTTGATTTTTATTATGGCTTGATGATATGTCATTTGAGTTTTTTGGGTATGATTGATTGGTTAACTCTCGATTTGAAAGTTAGTTATTGTTAATATGAGATGCTTCGCTACAGTTTTAAAAAGAAAAAAAATATATAAAGAAAAATAGATTATTGTTTTTTTGAAAATTTCCACTTGGTTTTGTAATTTAAATAGTCAATATTTTGTAAAGTTAAGAAAAAAACGGAAAGAAAGAAAAAAAATGCTTCTGAATGACTAATGATCTATAAAATGCATAGCAAATAGTTTGTTTTTCTTTTGTAATTTAAGTAGTCAATATTTTGTAAAGTTAAGAAAAAAACGGAAAGAAAGAAAAAAAATGCTTCTGAATGACTAATGATCTATAAAATGCAAAGCAAATAGTTTGTTTTCTGAAGTCACCATCAGAAGGCATCGTATTTTGACGGCACGGTTGGCGCAGTGGCTGAGCGATTGACTGCTGCGCTGTGTGTCGCGGGTTCGATTCCCGCACGGAACAAATATTTGTATGGCCTACAGGTAGTTGTTCCGGGTCTGGCTGTTTGTGTATGTGAGTTTAAATGTTTGTAAACGCACCCACGATACAGGAGAATTTCCAAGTGGGGGCAAAGTTTAAAAAAAAAAATTGCTATTTCCTCTACATTCTTCTTTTACAAGTCTATCCGGTTTGCATTTTTTGTTGTGTTTGTAACTCTGGTAATTAAGTAAAGACTGAGTCATCCCTCAGTCGTTTAGTGATGCAGTAAGAATGTGCTGAATCATGAAGGCTCGTCCATTAGGGCCACTTCTGTACAACCCGTTGTTTTGACCCAAATCTGGATTAGATCTAAAGTTAAGCCAGTAAGGGATCAACTCATCTCGAAACTTTAACTAAAGACGAAATATATCTTTTGATTGTTGTTATGTCTTGTACTTAGATTTTATTTCAGAGGGGACAAAGTAAATTATTCTGAGAGCGACAACAATGACGCAAAAATTAAAACGTAAAGGGTTGACATGCGCTACCAAACAGCATACATAACATGAAGCCTGTAATTCCTGGGGTTTCAGGAATTCCAGGGTTAGGCAGAGGTGTCCCTAATAGTATATCCACATTTTGCATTTTGTAGTAGGGGGCGAGCCTATTGCCATCAACCGGGCACAAATTAAGAATCAGTGGCTCGTACTGAGAAAAAAAAATCAATAACACTTTGCTCGAACCCGAGCATCGAAATAGGGCATCGAAACAGGGAATCAAACCCAGGACCTTATGCTCAGCAGTCGCACTTGCGATACCTCGACCAATGAGGCAATCAAATCTCCTTCGAATAATTTTGAAAGTCGTTATTTAAATATGAAACGCTTTGAAAGCGACTGCCATGATCTAGGCTCTCTGGATAACACTGGTTTTGCATTGTTTTTTTTGTGTTAATTAACTTGATTCTTGCCCACGTCTAGCTTTACGAATTGAAGATTTTCTAGCCAGTTTATCTAACCTAAGTGAAATACTCATGTAAATAGTCCGGTCAAAGACACAAACGAAGATATTTTCCTCATCTTATAACGAAAACAACCCGACAATTTTTTGGTCCTCCTTCCGACTTCCTGTACAAAAGGACCAGCGCACACTTCTTAACAAACACCGAAGAAAAACCTCAGATATATTGCTAACATTTGCGTTACACCGACCAGATACAAAACCTTATCTGGTGTTATAAATCTTCGCGCATAACTCATTCGCAGGTGCACTGGACTCGACTATAAAGGTTATGTCTCTAGGGTGGGCAGAGTAATATTTTACGTGACTACGCCATTTGTAGGTAGCGACTTCATTTAGCTAGTCGATGTTATTATCATATTTTTTGTTAGGTGCGTGTGTGGTGGCATTTTTATTATGGAAACGTGCGGTTTTTTTTTTGTGTAAACGCGAATTTCGGCGTTTCTGTGTGAATATTTGCTCGTATATTTTCTTTTACTTTGAGGGGCTCGTGGATAAATGTAAAATAACTAGCACTGCCCGCGACTTCGTCCGCAAAAATTGAGATAGCTCGACTAGTACGCATGATATAAATATAATTTATAGCTTATAACACCCACGAATAAAGTAGCTTTTTACTAGTGAAAGATTTTTTTTAAATTGAACCATTAGTTCCGGAGATTATCCCTACATACAAACTTAACTGTTTATAATATTAGTATATGTTTAGAAGAAGTATTTTAGTCACAAAGGTTGATCTAAGGTTCGGCTACACTTGCCGAGGTCGGTCCGTGGGTTGACTATCTATTACATAATGATTGAATGATGTTTATTTTGTTTTTTTTTTATGATGTGGACTCGGGCTCCAATACCCCATCCCGTTCAACACTTAGCTCTACAATTTCAAACCGAGTGGGGTCAGAACGCAAGAAGGTTCCATAGTTTGCGCCGCTTGAGCTCAGCAGCCGCAGCAGCAGCGCACGGTGGTTCCGCCTAAGGTCATAAATGCAAAAGTTTAATCATCAATTACCCCCAATTTAATTATCTATAAAGATTTACCGATAAACAAGCTACCCTAAAGTATGAAAATGTCACCCATTTGACCTAATTATCACTTATTTTTCTACCTCCGAAGTGAACACATCATTACGTTGCGCTCGCCTTATCAGTAACTCATTAGCACTACTATTTGTGTAACTGTGAATTCTCAGAATTGCATTGTTTTAGAGTGGTGTTTGTGACATGAATTTCCAAGATTAAGGTATGTTAATACTAATTAGTTATATTTTTAAGTTTTATTTTGCTTATTATGACGTATTTTTACGTGCTACGCCACACAGTATTTCTACCAAATATGTATCTTATAGTTGACTTCACATAGACCTACAAAAAATTGCGACCATAATCGAATACTCTCACATATCTTATATTAAAGATTGCACTGTCTATTTTGAAAATATAAATGGTGGTTTTGCGCCCTTTTGCTCATTTAGTTGCTATATAGCCTCTACGACTGCGTAGACTCTGGCGTAGCACGGTCTACGAAACATACGTAAATTATTATTTATTTATTTTCAGATACTTTGATTAAATGTTCTTTCTCAAGGACGCATTTCTTTGAGATTTGGTCTGCCATAAATAGAACTGTTCCTCTGAAACATCAACACGTGTTGGAAACTATTCTAGCTTCACTGGTTGAGGTCGAAAATGTAGACATTAGGAACTTAGATAGTAAGATACTCAATTTATGTAAAAGTCTTGATAGATTTTGGAAAATTATCTCTAGAAGTAAATCAAAATTTTTGCATAAGTGCTCAGATTGGTTAAATGAAATTGAATGTGTCGAATTAGTAAGGGGTAATGAGAAGTGCATTCAAGAAAACGCGAACCAGCCCAGGCTATCTTGCGAACGCGGAGCGTTATGTCGAGGCAGGTTTTAGATTTATTAAGAATTTAGTTTAAATTGAAATTAGATTGGTTGTTGTAGTTATTTAACTTATTTGTGGTTATGATGACGTTTGTAAATAAATTGTAGTTTTAGTTACAAACGTCGTTACGTTAGTGAAATAATATGTATAATATATAAAAGAATACATATTTAATTATAACCCCTTCATGAACAGCGTTAATATCATATTCAGATGTATTTCCGAACGAGTGAGAATATATCTCAAATATTGACTATTTAAATTTATATTAAACAGTACATATTGTACAGTTTATTTTATATAATGTATTAAATTATGTAAATAAAGCATTAATGTACATTAGTGAAGTATTTTTTATTATTTACCCTTCAGAAAAAATCCCATTTAACAAATTAAATAAAGCAAGGTATTTATGACCGCGCTTGTAGGGCGCGTGAACCACCGTGCAGCGCCAGCACTGACCGCTCAAATAAACTTTCTCAATTTTTGTTATTCTAGCCTTTTCCAAAGTACTAAGTAGCTAGTAAAGTACCTATTACGATTCAATAAACAATACAATGAAACAATTATACTTATATTATAAAACAATAGCTTAGTACTTTTGGACTCGACTGTCATAACGTGTGCAAACACATGTGCCCCTCCACTGTCGGTCAGCGTTCTTTTTACATGACGGGACTTATAACCCTCTTATAACCCTTATAACTTATAACCCTCTAGTTTAAAAAAAAATTACATTACGGCCGGTAGATACTGCATAGATTTAAATAAATCGAACTAATTATTCAGTTAATAAATAAATGTTAATGTATTTTAGTGTGAATATTACACTTCATTGAACATAATTATTTGAATTCCCATACCGTTTGTTGCCCAATAAAATAATTTACATTCTACTGTTATTAGCGTTTTGTACTACCGATTTTGATTAAACAGTTATTAATTTAATATGATTTTATTGCCTAAGCGTATTATTGTGTTCAAGCATAATTGACTAATTGTTGTAGTGGTTTCGCATTGTTTTGTGTCAATGATTTGATTACTTTCTTGTCAAACATTTACGGATAGATATTCTGCCGGTTTTTTTTATTATATTACTTTTTATCGAACAATAAGCCGTGATTTAATCTTTCGGACCATCTAAAGAAGTACATTTTTACTAGGTTTTGCCTGCGGCTTCGATCGCGTTAATTTAGAATTTGACAAGCAATTTGGATTGTACTCTGCTTGTAATAATATAATTCAATCATGATTCGAAAGACGCGTGGCGCCATCTACTATTATAAAGACGTTATTTTCCTCGGGAACAGTACTTTTTTTCGGGATAAAAAGTACCCTATGTCCGTTTTTGTACACCTGCCAGCGTATATGTAAAATTTCAGGTTGATCAGTTCAGAGGATGAGGCGTGAAAAGGTAACAAACAAACTTACTTTCGCATTTATAATATTATAGTTAGGATTAAAAGCTAGAAAGAATCGTAAGACTTACTTCAACATTTTCCAAAGTAGTTTATTATTTTACGTCACATTATATCCACGTGGAAGTACTTCCTAAGTACAGAAAGTCATGAATTTCACTTGTTAAGAGCTGATCGCAAAGTTGCAGGAGGGGTCCTTGCAAATAACTTCAAGTTCGCAGCCCGATCTGAGCGCGTAGTAAAAATGTCGACGTAGTTTATTTGTTCCTAATTTAATGCTGAGTGCAAAACTTACCTATATTGAATATAATATTGTAATAACAGGCCGTAAATAATAATTTATAATAACTACTTATAACAGCTTCGTTGATCTAGTGGTCGCAAGCGCGACTGTTCACCATGAGGTCCTAGGTTCGATTGCCAGTAGGGCAAGGTGTTATTGGATTTTCCATCAGGAATTTCTCAGTAACAGCCAGGGAATCTGGATTTGTGACCGGCTGATGGCAAAAGGCCTGCCCGTTTTTACATGAGACTTAAACGTAACTGGCAAAGTGTGGGTGTACTGTTAGGCTCACCTCGGGGATTACAGGCGTGATGTTAAATTATGATAATTTTATTTTGATAACAATTCTATTTTTTGAATGAAGGACTATAGTCTCTCAAAAGTTTTTCAGAGTTGATAAACCAAGCATAGATCACCACGTTTCATCCATACGTACCAATGAGATGAGTCCACTATCAATATGAGGCAATTATGTTTTTCGAATTTTTTTCACCGTGAAAACTGAAGTACGCAAATAATGATCACCCAGGTCTCTCTGCAAGTCTCTAGTAGGATAAATAATAAGGGTAATTTTTTGTTCGAGCCCCCTATTTTGTTACCCACATTAACCTAGTAATAAGCCTTATATGTTCTTACTTTTATGGATATTATAGATGCCTTTTGGTGAGGTAACATCCCCGAATTACATCACAATTGCTCTCAAAACGGTGAAAGTAAAACATCGTGAGGAAACTAGCACCTCCAAGAATCAAAAATTCGAAGAAATCCCTTTTCTTGTATTCTCGCGATGAAAATGATACGATTTTAGCTTGCAAAACAGGCACAATTGAAACATCTCCAAACCTCACTTACCAAAAAAATAAAAACGCCATAATATACCATTCCAGTTTCCCAACAAAACCGAACAGACCCACAACTGATATATTTAACGAAATAACAATTTCCATCCACAAACAGGAAGACATTTGCTAAAGAAAATTGCCAAGAATGAGATCAAAATATTCGTCAACATGGTCCTTCATATGACGTCACAACATGGCCGGAAATTGAAAATGTTTGTACATGTCAGTCGATGGCCGATGCGGGACTTTCTCCCCTCAATTCTATGGATCACATGACATTTGTTACGCACTTCGGATTAAGCATCAATCAATTTGTAACTTTAGATCTGTGTGTGTCGTAAAATGGGAAATTGATGGATATGTATTTGAGTTTATTAGGGAATTGTTTTTGGTTTGCATTCGGATTGGATGTGTGTGATTTTGCTATAGAAATTTTGGGAATGGTATTAACTGATATGATGTTAAAGTCTGTAGACCATAAATAAGCAATTAACATTTTAAAGAACACGAAATTACATGTTTTTTGTAAGCAAGCTGCTCATGGCACACCTACCTATCGACTCAAATAGAAGAAATACCATTCAAATTCCTGGATTTAGAAGAATCTAAGTTAACTTAAATCAAGCTGAGCTGAATGAGAGCACTACTACGTTGGTGATTCATTATCAACATCCATAGCCTGATTTCACTCACTGCTGAGTATAGGCCTCTCTTTGCTTGTGCCAAGCTCCAGGTTCTTGTGCCAGCCTCATCCAGGATATTCGCGCGATGGAAACACTGTCGTCTGTCCATCTCACCGCTGGACGACCAACACTTATCTTTCCAGTATTAAGACGCCATTTGGTCACAGCTTTACTCCACCTGCCATCCATCACCTTGCTAGGTGTCCTACTCAATTCCATTTGTGTTCAAACAAGTGACATCTTATAAGGAATTACAATTACGAACAGACAAAAATGAATCGAAATTTCGTAAGCTATCGAACACTACGCGAAAAAATCTTGTCACTAAGCAATATCGAGATGATGTTTTATTATTAGGTCTACGTTAACTTACCCGTTGGACAAACGTCGTATCTGTAGAACTCGTCCACTGTTCAGGAACATTATCAAAACGTGGTTTATAAAACCCCTTTCGCTAAGGAACCCTAGGAGTCTCAAAGAAACTTGAGTGTTGGGTAATCCAGGTAAATCCCATACAATTGTCTTTACAAAGAAATCCGATCCCCTGCTACTTTATCCTCGGCGCTTCTTTCCATGAAACAATCTTACTCAAAGTTTTATGTTGTGGAGAAAATTTTACGTAGCTTTCAATTTTTTAAAGTTCTTTCTCAAAGCGGTGCTTTTTCACCAAAAATTGGTCACCTGGGGGCCTAAAATAGCCGCTTTAGCAGAATCACAATACGATAATAATATGAATTACGTTACAATTCGTAAAATGGTTACAAAGTAACAATTCATAATATTAACTGTGTCTCTGCGTCTCTGCGTCTCTCTCCCTCGTAAATCATTATGAAAATTTTTGCAGGTCATTTTAGACCCCCAGATAGCGTGTTTAGCGTGCCCTTTTACCTGCACAATACAGAAATTGACGGACAATAGTGAGATTATTACACACGCGGCAAAATTCTGGGCCGACTCATTATTATACTCAGAAGAAAAGTATGATTAGATATTTTTAGTAGTTTATCCCAACTGCTAGGAATACAAAATAATGTTTTCTTCAGATTGGCTTCAAATACTGGATTGGCAACAACAACTTGCAACGTATTGACCTGCATCATAAGTATCTCAACTCATTCAAGCAAAACCTACAGCTGCATTAGATACATGAAAAAAACGAAGCCAACGACAGAGCTGTGCAGATGGCAACATACTGGTCGGGTATTATTTGAGTCTATCGACACGCAAAGAAGAATAATTAGATATGTTTTAGCAGAGAAGAAGTTTTGCCTTTGAAACCCTCCTAAATTTATTTTCATTGAACCCATTATAATTTTTCTCCACCAACTTGCCTAGCATTTAAATGGACTATCAAAAATTAGCCTCATCACTTTAAAAATTAACCTCCAGAAAAACACTTGGCCAACCGCATTAATCTTGATAACTGTGATGTGAAAAAACTTTCAAAAAGAGGCAACTTATACCCAAGCAAAGCGGAAAACTTTTAAATCGGTTATGGGCGAATCCATTAAGATGAATCGTTGAATTTCAGTTTTCTATCAGACCGCAACTTTGTCTGCCAAGTTTTGGAAAGAATATGCAAATGTTGTCAGCATCGGGTGGGTAAAGTATGGAAGGTCCATTGGTGGCATAAATGCATGCGATGTTTTCGGATAAAGAAATAAAAGGTGCATTATCGTAAGCAGAATTAGCATATAATATTACCAACTAGCCCGCGACCATCGTTCGCGTGAAATTACTTACTACTTGAATCGGATTTTGTTATATAATTCAAGGGTTTTAATTTTTTGCACGGAACCGTAATCCTGTTTCTAAAACTCCTTATATCAGCTATCTGCCAGTAAAAGTACTGTGAAAATTGGTTTAGCCGTTTCGGAGAATATTCTGCCGGAGCATTCGGTAAAAGGCTGTTATATTGAAATTACAAACAGACACTTCAATTTTATTTATTTCTGTATATTGTGGAACACAGGCCTCCTCTCTGTTAGATGGGATGTGCCATAATGCAAGCCCAGTGTGGACTGGTGAAAGTCACATTTTTAGCTTTAAGAAAAGCCGTTTTCCTCATGATGTTTTCTTCACCATTTTAAAAGCAGCTTTCACACAATGTGCCTGCCTGGATTCAACCCCACGACAGTTCAACGAGTAGGTACATCGGGACGTAACCACAAGAGCACAACTTCTCTACGAAGTTAATATGGGGTAAGTGAATATGGGGGCAGGGGGTAAATAACCTTCTTTGGTTACATACCAAGGTTTTCTAGAGTAAACCTTGTTTGTGACCTAATATTTCAGACGTAATATTTCAGTCTAGTGCCACCGTGATGGATGGTTTGCGTTTAGTTTGTCTTGTCCAGCTCGACCTGCTTTTTAGAATGGTACGGTTGTACCTATGTGCTTTGCCGCGACGTTAACAGTCAGAAATGGTCTAGACAAGTGGCATGCGTATCAAAGAGTTTCGTTTTTCTGCAAAGACTTTCAACAATATACTGAGGAGCTCGTGGCTAAATAATAACAGCCGCTCGGATCGATCTTTAGGTTAAGCCGTGCTTGCCTAGGTTGGTCTGTGGATGGGTGACCACCCATTACATACCTAGTTTCCTCCATGCCTTGGAAAGCACGTTAAGCCGTTGGACCCAGCTGTCAATTGAAGATCTTTGACAGTCGTTACATGTAGTCAGTGCCCCGAAAGTCTGACAACCAGTCTTACCAAGACGTATCGTATTACCCACTACTAACTGGGTTGTGGAGGTCAGATAGGCAGTCGCTCCATGTAAAATACTGGTATTTAGCTGCATCAGGTTAGACTGGAAGCCGACCCCAACATAGTTGGGAAAAGGCTAGGCAGAATGTCTGTTGTTATGTACTTGAGAGATTATTTATGTTCGTGTGTTTTAGTAAAAAATGCTAATGTATATCTTATCAATTTTCTAAATTCTTGAATAGCTAAACAAACCAGAGTACAGTTCGAAAAGATTTTCATTATCAAACATGGAAATAGCATACATATTCATTTGTTTAAGAAAGGATTCAGTACCTTCAAGACATCAAGCAATAACCAGCCTCCATCAATAACTTCCCCCAAAAACAATATTGTTTAGTACCAACATTAATTACCCACTTTAATTAAAAACTAAACCAGCACTTGGGCGTACACGCAACGCATACAGATGAGGAACAAACAAAATTGTACACAATTAGGGAACCAAATGAACTCCGGTTGAAATGCTAATGTGTCCCGAAACTCATACTGTTTCACTACAAAGCAAATATGCCGTCTAGTTCCCGGAATCTTTGTACAGAAGTATCAGTTTGGTTTGAATGGAAATAATGTGGGTGAGAGGGTGGTTAAAGGCACGTGTTTTGGTCGTTTGTCTGCAAAAAATCGGTTGGGTGCATTTTGGTCAATGATAGCACAAAATTAGGAGCTCGTGGCTAAATTTAGGTAAAGCCGCGCTTGCCTAGGTTGATCCGTGGATGGATGACCGCCCATTACATACCGAGGTTCCTCCCGCTGCCGGAAAGGGGTGCTTCCTTAACAATATTAATAACTTCATGTTTATGATTATTGTGTCATTGTTCAAACTCTGGAAAACGGAGGTATGTAGGTACATAATTGTTCATCTAATCAAAAGATCTAAAATAAAAATATGAACAAGTAGCAAAATAGGAAAAAAAAGGAATTACAGGGCGCCAAAATACTCGTACCCAGAAGGCTGACAGCATTGCTATGTTGGATGGCATTGCTGATTCTTTGGAAAAAAAGGGCCAACCGGTCTCGTGAAGAGTCAGCCATCCGATCAGACAAAAAATATACATAGGTATACCTATAACAACCGTATTTATAAGGTAGGTGTCTCAAACAGTTTAATTCCCCATAAGGATAAACACGACAAAAATCCAGAAACGAATCAAAAGCGTTTCAAAATAGTTTATATCCTCGGAAATTCGACTCAACACCTTCGAAAAGCTTCTCAGACAAATCGATGTGGTAAATAAAAGAGTTCGCCGAGGACACTCCAGATCAAAGGTGAAAGGTGGAATAGCCACTCTTCGTGAGGAAATCGTCGAATCATCCGTACAAAAGCCGATTGTTGCCGAATAATCCCGACAGTTGGTTTTCGAATTTAGAGTATGTGAGATCTTCTTTTGTTGTTGACAATTGTGACTTTTATTAATTTATTATTTCGGTCTTTGAAAGAAAGAAAGAAAGAAAAAAAAATATTTATTTGTCGCAGGGACATGACGTGCATCATACAAAATAACAAAAAAAAATACAAGAAACATAGGTAGGTACAACGCATAACAAATATTTATAATTTGAACAGGACGGGACAAAAAAAAGAAATACGTTAACATCTTGCACGTCGTGACTGCGACAAGCAGGTTACCACTCAGCATGATGCTGTACTATGGGGAGCCCACAGCACAGCGCTGGTTTTCAGTGGTCACCCGTGAAAAAAAAAAAAAGAACACGAAGGTTTGAAGGTTCATTAGCTAACAATGCGATTTTTTTTAATCACTGTCGTTTTTATGAAACGCGAAATAAAGCTAAGCCCACACATTATAAAAAAAATGTATTCTGAATGTTTCGAAATATGGGAATATACTTATAATTTTACTCTGCGTCTATTAAATAAGGTGGAAGAGGAGCTCGTGGCTAAATAATAACAGCCGCTCGGGTCGATCTTCAGGTTAAGCCGTGCTTGCCTAGGTTGGTCTGTGGATGGGTGACCACCCATTACATACCGAGTTTCCTCCGTGCCTCGGAAAGCACGTTAAGTCGTTGGTCCCGGGTGTCATTTGTAGATCTTTGACAGTCGTTAGGTAGTCAGTGGCCCAAAAAGTCAGACTACCAGTCTTACCAAGGGGTATCATATTAGCCAGTACTAACTGGTTGTGGAGGTCAGATAGGCAGTCGCTCCATGTAAAACATCAACATCCGGTTAGACTGGAAGCCGACTCCAATATAATTGGGAAAAGGCTTGGCAGATGATGATGTCTATTAAATAAGGTGTTAAGAAAAAAGCAAACCCTTGAAAAGACAAAATCACCAAAAAACATAGTCCTTAGATTAATCGTAGCAAACAGAGATAATTGTAATTTGATGAAAAAGTTAACCTCTTCTTCCGTGACTTTAAAACTCCTTTTTACTACAAAACTAGTTAAACTCTCTTGTGTACACCTATTAGCCAGTTTAAAGCAACTTACATTTTCAGCTTACAGCTTGTAGTGGTGAAAACTTAAAGCAAAACTTTCATTTAAACAGGCTACCTATTAGACCAGTTTTCTCAAATGAAACTTTCCTTAAAGACATGTAATTTCAAGGCTACTTTCTAAAACTTTTATCTTTGGAGAAGGTTTGAAACTGTTTCTTACTTTGTAAGGCATATTACTAATTTCACTGTCACCCTTTACCAACTATACACCGTGACCTTTTAGTCGTCTTACAAAGGTGGTCCACTCATTGTGCCCGTCATAAAATAGTTCTAGGCGCGATTTTTTTTTACATACCGTAATAGGTACAAAGTAAAATAAATTAACATTAGAAAAAAATATGAAACATCCTGTTAATGAAGTTTACGGGTCAAACGGGAGAATATACCTACCCAGCGCTCAAGTCCAGTAGATCATCGCTCACAAAAGGGCGTTTTAACTACGTCATCTATACTATATTACTATAATAATATTATAAAGAGGAAACCTTTGTATTTTTGTATGTTTGTATTGAATAGGCTCAAAAACTACTGGACCGATTTCAAAATTTCTTTTACCATTACTTAGAGGGATTCTTCCGAATCCGTATAGGCTATATTTTATCCCGGAAAATAGATAGGATTTTTCGTGGTAGTGAAAATTGTGGAGTAAGGCGTCGAAAAAACTGCCGTACGTTTACGATTCTCGCGAACGCTGCCTAAATGGTTAGAGATGTATGGTTGACATCTATAGAAAAGTTGTAGAACTCAATAATGCCTACAAAAAAGTTTAGGGGAAAATAAATGTCCACCCGTGCGAAGCCGGGACCGGCCGCTAGTGTGTCATAATTGAATAATATTTTTATTTTTAAATTATTAAAATCTCATAAACACCAATTTTTTTTATGAATGATTAGTAGTCATTGGATACATGAAGTGGGCTGCCGTTGTAAGACGACTGACGACAGTCACGGTGTATAGAAAGTTAAGGAAACTCCTAACCTTAGTGCTGGGAACTTGTGAACTCTGACTTAAAGCTTGTGCTTACAGTTCAAGGATGTAAGCTTCAACAGGACGAAATGTTTGGCTAACAGGGTAAGTGATACGAAGATTTTTGAACCTTGCGTGAAGCTTTAAAGAATAGGAGGAGCTCGGGGCTAAATAATAACAGCCGATATCCAGGCTAAGCCGCGCTTGCCTAAATTGGTCTGTGGATGACCACCCATTTCATACAGAGTTTCCTCCGTAACTTGAAAAGCACGTTAAGCTGTTGGTACTGACTGTCATTTGTAGATCTTTGACAGTCGTTAAAGGTAGTCAGTGGCCCGAAAGTCTGACAACACGACAGTCTTACCAAGGTCTATAGTATTACCCGGTATTATCTGGGTTGTGGAGATCAGATAGGCAGTCGCTCCATGTTAAAATTTGGTATTCAACTGCATCCGGTTAGACTGGAAGCTAGCACCGACCGATAGTTGGCTAAAGGCTAGGCAGATTATGATGATGTTTTAAAGAATCGTTTCTTTTATTAACATCATTCCCCTACCCTCCCAAAAAATTTGGATTCTGCATATCTTCTTCTTATATACTTCTTTATCAGTTTCATCTCACAATGCCACGGAAAGCACATCAAGCCGTGGGTCCCGGCTGTCATGTCATTTTATAAATGTTTGAAAGTCGTTACAGGTAGTCAGAAACCCAAAACTTTGACAGCCACTCTAACAAAGGGGTATCGTGTTACCCCGTAAATGGGTTCTGGAGTCAGTTAAGCAATCGGTCCATGTAAAATACCAATCTGAGACTGCCTCGTTGGTCGAGTAACCGCAAGCGCGACTGCTGAGCATGAATTCCTGGGTTCGATTACCAGGCCGGGCAAATTGTTATTGGGTTTTTCCAACAGAAATTTCTCAGTAGCAGCCACGGAGTCTGGATTTGTTGCCGGTTGATGGCGATATGCTCGCCCCTATGACATGGGACGTCAACGTAACTGGTGACATGGGGATGAACTATTAGGTACACCTCTGCCTAACTCTACGGGGATTACAGGCGTGATGATGGTAAAATATCAACCCCAATATCGTCGGGGCAAACCTAATCACAGTGTTCACCGTACGCGCTAGCGGTCGGACGTATTACGGACAGTGACGGTGACTTACACCGGTATTCTAAGTCGTGGACTGAACTTAAGTCGGACTTGACACGCCTACTTTTCACCATATTGACAGTTACAGTTTGTTTATATTTTGACATAAACGCCCACTTTTAAGGAATCATCTGTCAAATTCAACGTACAGTAGTACAATAATCTTTTGACGCTCGAATGAAGCTGACAGGGGGGCGCTGTTGGTAAAATTTTTGTTAATTGTTTTATAAAAAATATTGAGAAAAGAAAGAGATGGCTGCGTTAGTTCCGATGTTTGCCCCGCGCCAGAAGCCACCTACGTTGTGGGTGACATATGTACCTACTGAAATTCAAGTGAATCGACGTGTGTAAAATTATTTTCTTGATAAAGCCAAAGCAAGATTTATTGCGACATACAATTATTTTACGCGATGCCGATAACCCTTTAGAATGTTACAACAATGAACAGTTCCAACCACCAGTGTTATACCTATTAATTTGTTATTCTATCCATTCATATTACATACACATCCCCCATTCATCTTAGCATTTTCATCTCAACTAAAATTTACTTTCTTTTTGTTTTGTACCCAAACATTCTGACCCGTATAAGCAGCTCTTATCATTTATCTGCCTAGCTGTGGCGCCTTGCTTTTCTTTGACATCTTTCTGTTCACACTATGGATAACTTTAAAAATCACGTTGTTTACGAATACGAGTTCCACCGTGACACCAGCACTGCAGAAACTGTTCGAACGATTAATGATGTGTATATATGGACTCAATCTTAACGGATTGGTCGAAGAAAGCAAATGTTTAACAAAATTGGAAAGCCATGGGAGACGCCTTTGCCCAGCAGTGGAACATAATGGGCTGATAGAAAATAAAATAGGGAACTTCTGTAAAAGAAAACACGGTTCGTTTTTGGTTACAACGTTTTCGTTCTGGAAATTTTGACCTACAGCCAGTGGACGGCCGGAGACCCTAGTTGATAATAACTATTTTCCGTAGCGTTTAATTTCAAAGCTAGCTAGTAAGTAGTCGGGATTAGCTATTCATGATTATTACTATTGCGAGCACTTGCAAATATCCGTGGTAAATATATATTAAGCACAATTTCTTTCTCAAATCGGTAGTATTTGGAAAGTTTCATTATCGTGGGAAGTCATGATAAATAGTCGTAATCTGGAGTATCGTACACATAAAAGATGAATACAAGCTTAATTCATTTGATATTTCTAAAGCATGAGAAAATTAACGCACCATTTTGAATCGCAGAGAATAAGAGCGAGCTTGCCTATGCCCGTGTTGTTTTGTTTATACCTACGATACCACCAAGTCGCTCTCATTGCCAGTAAAGCGATAGTAGGGTGACTTACCCGTCCAATCCTTCCAATCCAATCCAACCTATCCTTCTACCTGTAGTAATACCTACGGGTAATCCCATTTCCTTTACGTTACTATCGCAGCAGTATAGATCGTAAATAGAAAGAGAAAAAAAAAAAAAAAATTGATGCAACCAACTGAATGTAGTGCTCGCCGGCCGCTGTCGTGGCTAGTTTCTGTTATATTGCAATAATAATATTATCAGATCGAATACTTATTAGCCGTTACGTTTAGGCTAGTGTGGTTTAGCCAGCTTATCTTAAGTTTGTTTTCTTCTGATACGGGTAAGGGTAGGTGTAAGCTAGTGGTGTAAGTAGTGGTATCCCGATTAAATGAGTTACGTTATGTTAGAACTGTGACAAAAACACGCTTAAAACATGAGTAGAAGGCGGCCGACACACAATTATAATGGGTGACCACAATCATGCCATCCGCACACTCATTCTGCAGAGTAATGATAGGAGAATAAGCGATAACGAAACCAAAGAAATTCAAGGCTGCTTGGTTCATCGTCCAACTGAATTCTTCCCTCAAATCTGGACGACCGGAACTAATAATAATAAACGGCTAATAGAGCGAACTGTCGAAGAAAAGCTCGAAGCTTACTGAGCTCTTTTTGGAGCGACGGATTGGAGGTAGCAGAGTACAATTTATTAAAAAATGCCGCGCGATCGCGTGGCTGTCATTCATCCCTGGCAACAATGGAATAATAACGGTGGTGGACGTAGCCACTTCGGATGCCTTATTTCTTCAACAAACCAAGTAGCTTGTCAGCTTTCATCCACTATCAATTAAATAGTCCCACAAGAGAAAAGATAAGATAAGATTGATCAGGGTGTTTAATTCTTAAATAAGGTTTAGGGATTCCAAAATGCAAAATCTGGCACTTCCTTGGATTTTACCCCTATTTTTTTAAATATTTGATTCGTCTTAGCATATTGAAAAAAAATAGGGCTCTACAGCAAATATCTTTGTATATGAACGTATGTATACTCCAGGTTTTTTGTTGTTGTTTATAATTGTGTGATGTTCATATTTATATTTTTGCTGTCTCGTTGGTCCACTACATTCATAAGCACAACTGCACAGTGTGAGGTTATGGGTTCGATTACCAGGCCATGCAGTGTTGTTGGGTTTTACTAACCTGGAAACTGGATCTAGTCTTACGCAGGACTAAATGAAAATGAAAAATTTCCTATGTTTTTCTATGTCTATAAATGTGTAATCTAGATATTTTCTTATTTGTTATACGTGATACTACATTTAAAATAAAAATCCAATTGCCTTGTATAATGTATAATAATTATTTCTTTACTGAATTGAAGTAGATGTGCGGCAATAAAACGTTGCAGCTTTGCCTTTTGGTAAGCTTCTTCTGCTGCCTTCACCAGACACTTCGTCTCCTCCATTTTCAGTAGATGCAACTCCTCCTCTCTTTCCTCATTCCGCTTTAAATTTTTCGCCCATACCTCGAACTCCTTTATTATGACTTGGGCGCGAAAATCTTTCCCTACAGAAATTTAATAAGTTCAGAAAATAAGTATTAATTTTCTAACTACAAGCATCTTCTAAAAACACTAATGAGAATATAAAAAATTTAAAATGCTTCGAATGAATACAAATAGATTGATATTATTTAAAATTCTGTATTGGTGCCACTGTCAAGCCACAAAGATAAGTTGACTTTTTGATGTACTGTAATGGATAGAGTTGAACTGAAAATCATTTGATCAACCCTACCAAAAATCTGCGAGTTTGCTGACGCCAAGTCAGTCGTGTTATTTTCAGGTGGCCGTTGAGCCACCGGTGCCGGTCGCCTGCCGGACAAAATTCCAGAACTGAAAGAAGAAAGTACATATTTTTAACAATATGTTAATATTCGTTTATACAAATAATGGAATCAATGAAATTACTATAGGTGTACCGTCAGCAGGAGTTTCACTAGGCACAGTGTCACAGTCGATTGCGAAGCTCAATTCCAAATCGGTGGAGGCCGTCAGCGCATCTGCTACTCTTTCGAGATCTGAGGACGCTGGGCCAGGATAAGGGCCACCCCCAGTCCTCATCCTTTCTTTTTTTTCTAGCTTTAGCGTGGTCTTTTTCTTAGCTTGACTATTGGACCAGCATCTCTTTAGCTGAGATTCGGTTCTCTATAAAATAAAAGATTGCCGATGATCATCAAACATAGATTAGGTATTATTTGGTACTTACGCGTGAGTTAAATACGGAGTTATACTCTTGGGTTAGGTGAGCCCGGGCACATTTTTTCGCTGATGGACTGCCCGCCAACGTCGTATTTTGATGTAGCTTGTACTTGCGGACAAGTTCCTGTACGCACGACTTTTCACTAACCGAAAAGAAAATTCTTGAAGCCATTTTCGGACTGAAATTCTTGAAAATTAACCACGAAAAATTAAATATTTTATTTTCACGTAAATCCGTTTTAAGATTTTAAGTTCTTTGACAAATAATGTCAACCAAGAGCATTGCGTAGAAGATCAATTTATGACATCTCTAGCATTGTGACGTATTTTAATATAACATTTTTAGCATACAAAGCAGCTTGAAACCTTCATGCAACATACCTGTTTTGGGTTTGATATGGACTGCATATTTTGAAAGTAGATTAAGGGGAGTACTCATATTATGAGCATTTCCACGTATTGTAATGTTTTTACGAAAGCTTGGCATGGTGTTCAAAGTATTTACCCGAAACATTCCTTTAGTCTCTGTCAAGAATGTGTGATGTAACATTGGTTGATAAATTGAGGAATGATGTAATACTACCAGGTTGCGGTTGAAAAGAAGATGTAGAGAAAAAAATTAAAAGAATATGTTAGATGGCTTGGTCATGTTGAGAGGACGAGTAAAAGGCGACTAATAAAACCCGAAAAAGAACACCCTAGAAGGACATACTTTATTGATAATGTTCTTCAAAAAGGTCAGGTGGCAGTGCTCGCGACCTGCGTGCGTGTATGACCAGATGTATGAATGTGAAAGAAGCAAGAGGAGTAAGCCGGTGGTGTTCTTTAGTGACTCTGTCCATACTGTGTGGCATTTACTCTTCGTTGATATATTGGATTTGCAAGTCGCGTGTGCTGCAATTTATCATGACGAGTTGTATTTTAAAAAAAAAACATAGCGAATTTGGAGAAGTAACGACCAGCACGACCCCTCAGTCCACGCACCTCATTCCATGTTGCACGATTTGAATTTTCATTTCGATGAAATGTTACAAAAGATTGCTTGTTTCTTAGCAAAATCAAGTTTAAAAAAAATGTCAAGCGGCTCGATGTCTTGTTGCATGCATGCTCTAGCTAGTCTGTCCTCACCTTATTGAACATCATTGAGTGGGCGGTGCTTAGGCCGTGGTAGGCGTTCGTCACTTGTTGCCATGGCAACAAATACCGACTTAAGTTCAGTCCACGACTTAGAATACCGGTGTTAGTCTCGAGTGCAATGGCCTCGAAAGTAAGTAAATGTACGACTTGTAATATTGTCATTTGTGAACTATTAGCCTTCATTCATGCTAGTTAGACTATGTGCCTCTGCCTTTTTGGAGGAAGACATTGAAGCAGGCAAGAATCTCCATTTTGCCTCAGTGTCAACGCAGCAACGGAAAATAGCCAGGAAGAATAGTGGTAAATCACAGCGGAATATCTATGACATGATATCGTTATTTAAGCAAACGGATCCTGAGCAGGTACCCATTTTTATAGCAAAGGATTTGCACAAACTCCCACCAGTGACATTCGATCACATTGACGCAACCAGGACATTACGTGATATTCTGACTATTCAAAATGAAATAAGAATTAAGAATTATTATATATAATATAATATAATAAGAATTATATTATATTATATATAATTATATAGGATACATACGTTACAGAGAAACAACTAAGCGAGATTAGAAATGACTTGCAAAACTTAAAGAAAACATCGATCGTTAATAACTTTGATAATCAGATGATGGCTTTCACTACCTAATGACCAAACGACGTCTAGTTCCCTTTCACCAAACAGATCCAAGAAAAGCTAAGTTGAGAAAGAAAATTAACTTCCAAATGAAAACGCGTTGAAGGTAACATGTCTAGAAAATTACTCAAAACTTTATAAGGACTATTCACGAGGTGCACTTCGCTTCACGATTGTGAGGATTGTGAGCGAGTTCGCTTTGATTCGAACTCGTTGTAAGTTTAGTGAATTAACGAGTTCTGTTTGCGAGTGTACGTCGGAATAAGATGCTTTGTTACGTAATAAATGTAAAATGTTATGTTAAACTAGCTTCTGCCCGCGACTTCGTACGCGGATCCTGTTGCTTATGCCAGCGACAACGGGGTCGTCAAAATCGAAGATCTGAAACGTCTGATGTCGAATTCTAAGAGCCCGGGGACGGGAAAACAACGGGATGCGCGAGACGATTCGAGACGTTCCATATCTTTCATTTTTGTAAGTCAGAAGTCGATGCGTAGATACGCTTGGAACTGAAGCGCAATTCTCTATCCGTGAACGTCTCCGACTCGCGAGACAATGCGTGACGTTCACGATCAGCGGTCAGTCGCGCATCACGTTCCCCACTTGTCTCTAGAGACCTAGAAGTCGACGCATAGATACGCTTGGAACTCAAGCGTAATTCTCTATCCTTGAACGTCTCCGATTCGCGAGACAATGCATGACTTGCACGATCAGCGGTCAGTCGTGCATCACGTTCCGCACTTGTCTCTAGGGACCTCGAAGTCGATGTGTATACACGCTGAGAACTCAAGCGTAATTTTCTTTCCGTGAACGTCTCCGACACGCGAGACAATGCATGACGTTCACGATCAGCGGTCAGTCGTGCATCATATTCTTCACAGTTCTCTAGAGACCTGGATGTAGATGCGTAAATACGCTGAGAACGCAGGCGTGCTTCGCGATCCGAAGAGGTTTCCACGGAGCGAGTTGCAGCCTGATGTTCTCGAACAGCATCAAGTCTTTCCTGACGTTCTTCGGTAGATTCTTGGGATCTTATGATCCTCAATCTTTTAGCTCCTTTTGAACATTGGGGAAGATTTGACCTCTTTTTAGGCATGGTTTAGTTTTATTGTGAAGATACCTGATCAATTAAAATCTAAGTGACTGTTCCCCTGCGTTACCGGGTAGGCTACCGTGTCACGAAGATAAGTGGAAAAGGAAATTAAACACTCAAATAACATAAGCCCGAAGGCATATTTATTCGATAAAATAAAAAATAAATGGGAGTTTTGTCCAGTAGAGTCAAATTTTCAATGATATACCGTCGTCATCGAAAATCAGTCCTAAACTGTTACCGCCTTCACCGCGTGGAGGTACTCCCAGCTTATGTTATTTTATTATTATACGGTGAAATTAGTGTTAGCTTTGATTTCCACATCAGATGTTTCTGATCTTCGATTTTTATAAATCAACAGGAAATGCCCAGCAGACCGAACAACTTTTGCTAAGACGTCATTTCTATATGTGTTATGGCGTAGCTGGGCTCTTGTAGTTCCACAACAGGTGTTTCAGATCTTCGATTTTTATAAATCAACAGAGAGTGCTCATCAGATTGAACAATTTTTGCTAAGACGTCATTCCTATATGTGTTATGGTGTAGCTGGGCTCTTGGAGTTCCACAACAGGTGTTCCAGATCTTCGATTTTTATAAATCAACAGGGAGTGCTCATCAGATTGAACAATTTTTGCTAAGACGTCATTCCTATATGTGTTATGGCGTAGCTGGGCTCTTGTAGTTCCACAACAGGTGTTTCAGATCTTCGATTTTTATAAATCAACAGAGAGTGCTCATCAGATTGAACAATTTTTGCTAAGACGTCATTCCTATATGTGTTATGGTGTAGCTGGGCTCTTGGAGTTCCATAACAGGTGTTCCAGATCTTCGATTTTTATAAATCAACAGAGAGTGCTCATCAGATTTAACAATTTTTGCTAAGACTTCATTCCTATATGTGTTATGGTGTAGCTGGGCTCTTGGAGTTCCACAACAGGTGTTCCAGATCTTCGATTTTTATAAATCAACAGAGAGTGCTCATCAGATTGAAATTTTTTTGCTAAAACGTCATTGTAGCTGGGCTCTTGGAGTTCCATATCAGGTGTTCCAGATCTTCAAATTTATTCTCTCAACAGAAAATGCTCATCACGTGGAACAATTTTTGCTATGGTACCATTTTTGTATCTCTTATAGTTTAGCTGGTCTATTGCGGTTCTGCATCAGGTGTTCAAGTTTCCAAGATAAATTATAGCCTATATGTTGCTCAGACTTAATACCTATACAACAAAAAAAATCTTTCAAATCTGTCCAGTAGTTCCGAAGATTAGCGTGTACAAACAAACAGACCGATTTTTTTTTTGGGTTTCGTGCTCTATTACTGTTTCTAAACCCCCTCAATTTTTATTTTTAAATGAATCGCAATAATCGAATACAACTATTCGCCTATACTCTCCCAGGATACGTGCGTTCGCTACGAATAACTGAATGCAACGGCGCGGCTCTCAGCGCGCTTTATATAGCCACGGACGCTCAGGCGCGAGGCTTGTAGTACGTACTCTGTAAATGTTCGCCGTGATTCTTTAAATTGACATAACTTTTTTATTTATGAACCGATTGACATGAAATAAACACTAAATGTTAAGTGAAGCTTACTACAATATATTAGTGAAAACCGTATCTAAATCGAATAAGCCGTTTCTGAAATTAGTGTGCACAAACACACAGACAAACAGACAAACAGACAAAAAAAAAAATAATTACAATTTCGGGTTCGGCATCGATATAATAACAACCCCTGCTACTTTTTTTTTATATATTTCCATTGTACAGACACCACTTTTCTACAATTTTATTATATGTATAGATTAAAGTAGTTGAGGTATTTTCGCTGTTGAATTTATTTTTTATTGGAACTCATTATAAACACTACTGAGGAACTCGTAGCTAAATAATAGCTTGCCTAGGTTGGTCTGTGGATGGGTGACCACCCATTACATGTCGAGTTTCCTCCGTGCCTCGGAAAGCACGTAAAGCCGTTGGTCCCGGCTGTCATTTGTAGATCTTTGACAGTAGATAAAGGGAGTCAGTGGCTCAAAAAGTCTGACAACCAGTCCTACCAAGCGGTATCGTATTACTCAGTACTAACTAGGTTGTGGAGGTCAAATAGGCAGGCGCTCCATGTAAAATACTGATATTCAGCTGCATCCGGTTAAACTGGAAGCTGTCCACAACATAGTTGGCAAAAGGCTAGGCAAATGACACTACTCACTACAAAATGGTACTAGATTATGCCCGCAGCTTTCCACGCGTATGGTTCGGTAACTGTCCCACGGTATCGTACTACCGGGAAAAAATCTTATGTGTTATTATTTAGTTTATAAACTATCTGTGTGCAGCATTTCATCCCAATCCGTGCTGTAGCTTTCGCGTGAAAGAGTAACAATCATCCACCCACCCATCTTCACAAATTTTTGCATTTATAATATTAATTAGAAGTTAGATAAGATAAGATGATGGCTTATCTAATGTTCATAATAATTATGAACACAATTTTTTTTTCAAACAAAAATCAATCACAATTGATTGAAAATCTTTATAGAAAACCCCACAAACATTCGGGGTAGAGATGTGTTCTAGAGGGCAGGCACTAATTTGCCATTTGACCTTCAAAGATATTAGTCAGACCACATCAAGCAGTTCTGACATCAGACCGTTTGTCCGTAATTAGTAGTCCAAGCAAATTGATAATTACGATAACTACGTAATTAATGGACGTGGCGCCTCCTATTGCTTAAATTAATGGCAAACGCAGACTACCTACAGTATTGTCTTTCCTCCTACCTTAAATCTATACAAATATCTTGAAAAGATCGCTTTTAGCGGTAAGACCGTAAGACCTTTATGTCACCCTATTTATAAGTTCTACTAGCTAATTTGACAGTCAATTCGGGTTGCACTCTGCTTGTAATAATATAATTCAATCATGATTCAAAAGACATGTGGCGCCATCTATTATCATAAGAACGTTATTGCTTTTTTCCTCGGGAACAGCACTTATTTTCGTGATGAAAGGTACCCTATGTCCGTTTTTGTACACCTGAAAACGTATATGCAAAATTAATATTACATGGGATTTAAACATAACTGGTGAAATGTGGGTGTACTATTAGGTACAGCTCTGCCCAACCCTTCGGGGATTACAAGCGTGATATTATGTTTTCAGCAATAAGATCAATTATCATCTTTCTAGGATGTCCCCTCACGGTGTTTCCACTCACATCTGCATCACATCATTGTTGTAATTACCTTTTTTAATGCCATATCCTGCATCTTCTCTACACAAACTTCATATTATCTAGTAAAACGACCGGCTGATCACAAAATCGATCAAATTGAGCTCCAGGCCATATTGGAACAGTTTCTCTATTTTTATGCCCAACGGCTGAATGTCATTTACGGGAGGAAACAGGCATCACGACACTCACGACGTCGAATACCCATCATAACTGTGAGATCAGAATCTGGATATAAATCCAGGTATGCCTATGTAAGAAGTTTAAAGTTCAATAACTCAAAATAATAATAACTCAGTTTTCAAAAGAAGAGTGAAAGAACACTATCTTTCCATTTCGTCATAGTTGCATAAGTATTTATCATTATTTATTTTATTGTATTAATAGTATTGTTATATGTTTTGTCTTTGTATTTATAAGTTTGTTAGTATATTGTTTTAAGAATACCATATATGGTATATTATTTTTAAATACTTCTGTTTTATGTATTCAATTTTATCTTCTTCTTTTCCACACTATGTCTACATCTCTTTTTTTATTATCTCCTTTCGCAGGTATGCTTGAAGAGATTTATTTAGAAATAAGCATCACCTTTGTACTATTTTCTGCACCTTTCTTCTTTTCTGTATTAAGTGTGAACATAAATTATTAAATAAATAAATAACTTTTATCTATATATATATATACATATAATAAGACAGTAAAAAAACTGTGTCTGTACATAGAATATATTAAAAAAAAAAAAAATAGGGGTGTTTAGAAATAGTAATAGAGCACGAATCCAAAAAAAAAATTCTGTCTGTTTGTCTGTTTGTCTGTATGTCTGTTTGTCTGTTTGTCTGTTTGTTTGTACACGCTAATCTTCGGAACTACTGGACGGATTTGAAAGATTTTTTTTTTGTTGTATATGTATTAAGTCTGGGCAACATATAGGCTATAATTTATCTTGGAAACTTGAACAGCTGATGCAGAACCGCAACAGACCAGCTAAACTATAAGAGGTACAAAAATGGTACCATAGCAAAAATTGTTTCACGTGATTAGCATTTTCTATTGAGAGAATAAATTTGAAGATCTGGAACACCTGATGTGGAACTCCAAGAGCCCAGCTACACTATAACATATATAGGAATGACGTCTTAGCAAAAGTTGTTCAATCTGATGAGCACTCTCTGTTGACTTATAAAAATCGAAGATCTGGAACACCTGTTGTGGAACTCCAAGAGCCCAGCTCCACCATAACACATATAGGAATGACCTCTTAGCAAAAATTGTTCAATCTGATGAGCACTCTCTGTTGACTTATAAAAATCAAAGTTCTGGAACACCTATTGTGGAACTCCAAGAGCCCAGCTACACCACAACACATATAGGAATGACGTCTTAGCAAAAATTGTTCAATCTGATGAGCACTCTCTGTTGACTTATAAAAATCGAAGATCTGGAACACCTGTTGTGGAACTCCAAGAGCCCAGCTACACCATAACACATATAGGAATGACGTGTTAGCAAAAGTTGTTCGGTCTGATGGGCATTTCCTGTTGACTTATAAAAATCGAAGATCAGAAACATCTGATGTGGAAATCAAAGCTATCACTAATTTCACTGTATAATTATAAAATAACATAAGCTGGGAGTACCTTAACGCGGTGAAGGCGGTAACAGTTTATGACTGATTTTCGATGACGACGGTATATCATTGAAAATTTGACTCTACTGGACATTTTTTTTTATCGAATAATTATGCCTTCGGGCTTATGTTATTTGAGTGTTTAATTTCCTTTTCCACTTATCTTCGTGACACGGTAGCCTACCCGGTAACGCAGGGGAGCAGTCACTTAGATTTTAATTGATCAGGTATCTTCACAATGAAACATGCCTGGAAAGAGGTCAAATCTTTCTCAATGTTCCAAAGGAGCTAAAAGATTGAGGATCATAAGATCCTAAGAATCTACCGAAGAACGTCAGGAGAGACTTGATGCTGTTCGAGAACATCAGGCTGCAACTCGCTCCGTGGAAACCTCTTCGGATCGCGAAGCACGCCTGCGTTCTCAGCGTATTTACGCATCTACATCCAGGTCTCTAGAGAACTGTGAAGAATATGATGCGCGACTGACGGCTGATCATGAACGTCACGCATTGTCTCGCGAGTCGGAGACGTTCACGGATAGAGTATTGCGCTTGAGTTCCAAGCGTATCTACGCATCGAATTCTGACTAACAAAAATGAAAGATATGGAACGTCTCGAATCGTCTCGCGCATCCCGTTGTTTTCCCGTCCCCGGGCTTTTAGAATTCGACATCAGACGTTTCAGATCTTCGATTTTGACGACCCTGTTGTCGCTGGCATAAGCAACAAGATCCGCGTACGAAGTCGCGGGCAGAAGCTAGTGTTAAATAACATAACATAAGCCCCGAAGGGTTACGCAGAGGTTAACCTAATAGTACACCCACATTTCGCCAGTTAAGTTTAAGTTCCATAGGAGCGAGCCTATTGCCATCAATCAGGCACGAATCCAGACTCCGTGGCTGCTACTGAGAAATTCCTGTTGTAAACCAACCCAATAACAATTTGCCCGAGCCGGGAATCGAACCTAAGACCTCATGCTCAGCAGTCGTGATTGCGACCACTAGACCAACGAGACAGTCATTTGAGATCTTGGGTCTTAAATCTATAATATCGTTACCGATAAAAAAAACATGGTTTTTATTTTTCAAGTATAAAGGCATGTTGTTACCTAGTTTATATCGAAATGATTTGCTTTATGAAATTGATGTTCTTTTCCATCTCTTAAAATATTTACACTATTTACTTTTTTTTTTTAACAGCTAGATGGGGTCGCGGTTGACCGAAAAGAAGATGGCGGGACCTCTTGGATAGCTTCCTCGCGAGTTGGCGAGAAGAGGCACACCATCGTGAGAAGTGGAAGGAATGGGGGGAGGTCTTTGCTCAGGAGTGGGACAAAACGGACCTTATAAAAAAATAAAAAAAAATAAAATTAAAAACTGGATTCCAAACTAAGTTTCCATTCAGCCATATCTAGTACCAAACTAACATACAAAAGCTCTCGGCTTTCCAGTCTGAGTAACAGCGAAATCTATAAACTCGACTACCCGTTTATTTACTAACTAGTTAGCAGAAAGTAAATTTTCATCAGAATGTAGCACAAAACATGATCAAATTTCATAAACTGTCAACAACTTTCAACTACAATTTGAAGTAGAGTGTGCATAAGTACAGGGCTGTGCGCGATGGTATAACGTTGGGTGTATATTATTTGGATTGCCTATAAATGTAGAACCGATCATAGTTTACTTATTCCTAAAACATTTTTAGGGTTCCGTACCTCAGTCGTCTTTAAAAGACCATTTTGTTGTCCGTCTGTCTGTCCATCTATCCAGACTCTTTTTCTCAGGAACACGTAGAGGTATCAAACTGAAATTAATATCAAATACTCAAATATGCCCTTTGGAGCAATGAAAAAATCAAACTTGTTAGTCAACGTGATCAAAAGACATGACCGTCTATATCGCATATTTTCCGATTTCACAAGGGAATCAAAACCTATAGGGTACTTCCCGTTGATCTAGAATCATGAAATTTGGCAAGAAGGAATGTCTTACGCACATGTAAACGAAAAAATCTGAAAACCGTAAATATGTATTTTATAACAAAATATCTACAAGTTTATACGAAACCCTCGGTGCGCGAGTCCAACTCGCACTTGGACCGTTTTTTTTAGTAGGTCGTTGTGGATATCTTTGATTGTAGATGTTTTAAAGTAGACTGATACTAGTACTGACTAGTTACTGTAATAAATAACAGTCGAGTAAACAGTGCACTTAAGTGTTGTGGTTTTAGCTGGGGAATAGTTTATTCAGGGTATACTCGAGCTCGCGGAAAACGGATAAACCAAATAATACGATACGATACGCCTTCAAACAGCATAGCTAACAAAATTGGCTTCGGAAGCATTACACTGGCTGGAACGAAATCCCGGGATGTCACATTTATGAATGAGAAATTTAAATTTCATCTAGAAGTCAGGAATACCCATGTGCACAGTTATATCTAGGGTTGTCATATTATAAAGAGTACTCCTTTTTCGGATACCCCTGTATATCCCAGTTTTTTATTAATTTAGTTGACCGTTTAGGTGTAAAACAAACGCTTACTTAGCGTTAGTTTTTGTTAGTTTGCCAAGACCGAAAACAGGTCATAACGATTTAGGTAAATGCTTCCTATTTTGAACGACTTCATTCGTAAAATTGACTTTTTTCCATTATTAGTATTCGGCTAGTTACCAAATCAATAATATAACATTACACTTGTTTTCCCTAGAAGATTAGGTCAAGGTCTACCTAAAATCTACAGTCCACCCACAAATTGCCAATTATGTTTAAGTCTTATGTAGGTCATACAGGACGAGCCTATTACCATTAAACAGGGTATAATCCTGACAGATACTGAGAAATTCCTGATGGAAATCCCAGGAAATCATGCTCAGCAGCACTAAATCTATGTCATAGAAAAATCCGTTTTATTCTCTTTAAAAAAAGCTTTATCTTATTTACACCCCGAAATTCACAGTTTGGCCAGCCCTACTCTCATGTAGACTTCAATTACATAACGCGGAAGGATTGTTAATTGAGTTGCGACACACGACGCGTGTCCGCGCTCTGACGTCATCGTTCGTTGCAATTACGTCACACTTTGTTTTTTCTTGTTCCTTGACGGACTGGAAAGTTTGACTAGGTATTAGCTGATGAAGAATTTTTAAGGTCTCATGTATGCTGAAATTTTGGTGTAGGCTGGGAACTAGGATTGAACGTGAAAATGTCGTGATAACCTTTTTGTGGCAAGGTTGTCCAGTTATTTCCAATCACAGCGAATCCTATAAAGTGCGGACATATTAAGGATGCGGCTCCAGGCACTGTATTTTGACAGAATCTCTACCGGAATCAGTATTCTGTTGGCTTCCTGTGTCGCAGTCAGTCAACAATTGGCTGTACCGTTACAAAGAGACAATGAAGCTCGACAAGCGCCTGCGGTTTTCTTCCAGGTAAATCTTTTAATTAAATGCGTAATGCATTTGCTCGGGACGAACCCAAGCTTAAACCACACGGCTAAGAAAGTAGCTTCCTAAAAATCAATTCCCTCTTGAATATAAGCAAAAATCAAAGCACAACTTTAAACAAAAAACTCGCCACAAAAGCCCGACACCCCCTAACCAAAAATCTAAGCCTAATAGAATAAAATCCCTTTTAAAACACCATAAATCCGAGGCACCCATTGATAGGGACGCTCCTCAATTGCTTATAAATCCAGTGGAATGGTTATTGGGTGAAAAATGGTCGAAATTGTTAGATGCCTCGGTTAATTTAACATTTGGGTTACGGGATGATATCTCCCGGGATTATATCAGGGATCGTGTTTTGAAAGGGTATGGAATGAAAAACGTCGCGTGTTTTTGGATTTTCAATTGTTTTTGTGAATACTTGTCATGGTGGAAATGTGATTGTGCTGTTGCCTAAATGGTTATTTTATTTATTTATTTAATTCTGACCATTTATCCATAAACTTTTAGTATCATAAGTAACAAAATTACAATAAATAAAAATACATTTAATTGGCGACAAAGACCTCTGTGCGTACATATGTCTACCAACCCAATACCTGATAAATGGCCCACCAATTTTGTCCGCCAGTGTAGCTAGAATACTGTTAGGGATTCCCCTGAATCGCCGCAGCATAGATAGACATCGCTTGAGCATAAAGACATAAAAGTTGTCCAGTCTGGTTTCAGCAAGACTAGTTTCGCTAGCAAATTAGCAAGCAAAACTCGTGGACGTGATAATCAAAACATGTATCTAAACATGATCAACCAAAAATCTTTGATTCCGTGTTTTTTTTGTGGGGTTAATCAACGGTCAACGTTTTGTGGTTATAGTAACGTAGGTCAACGATATTTTAAGTAACTACGTTAAGTAGCGACGTAACGAAGTTACTTGAATTATCGATACCCGTCAGGTCTACAGCGTGTTGCCAGGTAATTTAGTTTAGCCTTGTTTAAGAGCTATGTTAGACAGAGTCTATAGACTTAGCATTTTTATGTAACTGAGTTAACTGTAGAAAGCTATAACAGTAGAGAAGAGGACTCAAAAACCAACGGCTGATGAGATGCAAATTCTTAGTTGACATCGTCGCAGGTTATATTAATTACTTTATACACAATTGTTTAACTCTATGTTACAAATAATGATCTTAAGATGTGTTGTGCTTTAATTTTAATTTTGTGTGTGTGACTAGACTATTGCAATAGGTTATAGACCTGTAATGATAGTTTAAGGCATTTAAATAAATAAAATCAAACTAAAATTATTTTGAGCAGACAGAAGTGTTGCTGAGGAGTTTGTTGCGCCACTTCTTCTCAGCGAAAACAGCAGGAGTTGGGGAAGCGTGCCGTTTTGGGCAGGAGTTGACTCAGTTTGAAAAAATACTCAGGTTACCTACGCGGTAAAGATAAAGTTGATTTGATCGCCAGCAGACTGTTCACACAGGAGCACACACACACACAGGGGCGCAGGAGTTCGTGGTTAAATAATCACAGCCTCTCGGGTCGATCTTCAGGCTAAGCCGCGCTTGCTTAGGTTGGTCCGTGGATGGGTGAACCATTACATACCGAGTTTCTTCAGAAAGCGAGTTAAGCAGTTCGCCCGGCTGTCTATTGTAGATCTTTGACAGTGGTTAAATAGGCATTAAGAAGTACTGACTCGATTGTGGAGGTCAGATAGGCAGCCGCTCTAGCATTCAGCAGCATCCGATTAGACTGGAAGCCGACCCTAACATAGTTGGGAAAGGCTAGGCAGATGATGAGACGCACACAAATGCTTACACAAAACGAGCATGGATAATTATTCACGGTCATCGCATTCAAATTTAGATACCTTTAGATAGCCAACTAATTGAATGCACATAACACACGCACGGGTTAGTTAGAGAGACTCCCAATTAGTGCAGATGTGCCGCATTCATGCGATATATTTTAATAACGGTGTTGCGTTTAATTATGACAAGGGAATAGGCGATAACATCCTACTGTGTACTGTGATAACAATGTGTTGATAGTAGACTGTCTGCCAAGCTTGGATGTTGTAATAATAATCACTTTGGATGGTCATTGCTTTGGTAATCAAATCAAATCAAATCAAATAATTTATTCGTAAAATATGGGTTAGTAGGTGGTCTATATATAAATGTTACATTACATAATATAACAGTAAGAATCCTCATATTGACCATTTCTGGTATACGAAATATAAAATAAAAGCTTATAACTAAGAAACGAATGGGTGATATATCTGTACTCTTTTTCATAGGTACTAACTTAACAAATTGGGAGGATTGTTATTTGATAGTGAATGTGTCCAGGGTGGTAAGATAAATCCTTACTAGTGTATGTGACTACTCTGTTTTCGCCTAAGAACTCGTTATGAAAGTGCTTGTTCGGGAATGTACAGTCGCCAGCGCGTCAAGTTACCACAAACTGTCAAATATTCTCATTCGATTTTGATCTTAACCAACAACATTTTATGATTTAAAATTATTTGGAGAAATTTGACAGTTTGTGGTGCTACCTTCACTTAATATTTAGGAACTCGTTTTTATCTCGGAAAGCGCTTAAAGCCGTTGGTCCCGGCCGTCATCTGTAGATCTATGACAGTCGTTGCGGGTAGTCAGAATCCCGCAAGTCTGACAACCGACTAACTGGGTTGTGGAAGTCACATAGGTACTCGCTCCGTGGAAAATATGGATCAGCTGCATTACTCTGGAAGCTGACCCCGAGCTAGTTGGAAAATGGCTAGGCAGATGATGGTAATGATGAGTTACGGACACAAAAAAACTTAATGGTCTTCACTTCTGTAAAAGTGTATTTTTGTGATACTAACAAATCCGATATCTTAGTATCAGAGGTATCTCGAAGCGACGGAATCACTTACCATCAGACTTTTCAAAAGTAAACACAAATAGCACTTATAAAGCCTACAACAAATGCGGTGAAAGGTCTCATCTAGTACTAAATCTACTAGAATGACGTAACTTTATTGTCGGTACAATGTAGTCTCGTGTCTGTAGCCACGTGTTTGTACACGTGGACGCACCATTATCTTGATCGAGAGCTGGTATTGTATTGAAAACGTACGGTTTTTGGACGAAAAAGGGTAAGGTTTGGGTCATGTAATGATCCACGTTTTTATTGATTTGATTTTCCAAGAAAAAAAAATCTGCTGGTTCCTACAAAAGTGCAATTCAAATTCAAAATCATTTATTGAAATCCATTTAAGATCATATGCATTACATTTAAAATAAAAATTAACAGAAAAAAAAAATTGATCTTCAATTACAATCAAATAAATAATATAAATTAAAATTCTAAATTCTAATAACGGTAATGACTAAAATTAACAATTTTAAAAATTAAAATTCCAATCACAATAAGATATAAAAATAATTAATTAAATAATACAAATTAAAATGAAACTTCTAAAATAGCAATGGTAGTGACTAATAATAACTAATACACCTGCCTGAGTCATTTGTTTGTTTGTCATTACATTAATCGTATAACAATGGTTAACGTACTGACAATCAAACCGAACGCAAATACGCTCAGGATGGTGTTGGAAGTGGTCCGGAGCCTGCGCCCCAGAGATGTGCACCGCTTCCGCATCGTCACACACAGAAACAGTCGACACGGGCGTCGGCGAACATCCCCGATGCGCTACACTGCCGGGGCAGCCCCAACACCACCCTGAACGCATTATTATACTGAACACGGAGAGCGTTGAACTGCTTCTGGGTATATGACCCCCACAGGCTGGCTGTGTACAGGAACGTATAAAACACTCTGAAAAGAGTTATTTTGACGGCTCCCGAGCAATGACAAACCTGCGGGCGATCGTATTGGCCCTCACAGACAACGCTCTCTGGTCCCTATCGTTGTCCGCATCGTTCCTCAGGTTCTGACAGGTCACGATATGCCCGAGATATTTAAACTGTTGAATTATTTTTAACTTGACACCGTTCAATCTGATAGGTGGAACAGAATCCGGGCTGCTCCGACCCCTGGCCTGAAAGACCATGCAATCACTTTTCTTTGCGTTATAGAGCAAACCGTGATCCAGCGCGTAACGCTAGCAAATGCCCAGCAACCTGGACAGCCCACACACCAAGGCGCTCAGCAGCACCATGTCGTCCGCGTAACCAATATTGTGGACACAAACACCGTCAATATGGCAGCCGACACGGGTACTACTGAGCCTCTCTATCAGTGCATTCACGTACAAGTTGAGCTTCGGCGAGGTCAGCCCTCCCTGCCTCGCCCTGCACTCCAACTTGTACGGCTCAGACAGAGGACTCAACCATCAAACGACGTTGACCTGGTTAAGATACCAGTACTTGAAAATTTCTATCAGTTCGAGAAGCATTGAGATGTTATTTGATTTTTGCCATAAGATGTCATAGCTAACCAGATCGAACGCTTTCGACAGGTCTAGAAAACATGCGTAAATAGGTGTGCTCCTATCCTCTTACTTACTTACTTACTTTGCTTCAAACACAAGATAGCTGACTCAGAAGACAGTCCTGGTTTAAATCAAAATTGATTTGTCATGCAATACCTACACGGTCAAAATATATGGAGCATCTGATTTTTTTAATAACTGAAGAAAAATTTCTACGTGGGTGGGCTCAGAATAATGTACTGAATACGTGGCAACCGTATTCGCCTCGTTGTCCCTTCCACCCCGTATAATTTTAAAACCTTGAGACACTTACATATTATAGCTTCGCACTATTGGTTCATCCTTCCATTTTGTTCTATTGTAAATTGCATTAAGTATTCATTGAGTAGACCACAACAAGTTTTTCTCAACAAACAAAGTATTGAACAAAGCAGCTTCGGAACAAAGAACAGTAATTTTAGTACACTACTCATCATCATCTCCCTAACCTTTTCCCAACTATGTTGGGGTCGGCATCCAGTCTAACCGGATGCAATGGAGCGACTGCCTATCTGACCTCCACAACCAAGTTAGTACTGGGCAATACGATACCCCTTGTTAAGACTGGTTGTCAGACTTTTTGGGCCACTGACTACCTGAAACGACTGTCAAAGATCTACAAATGACAGCTGGGTCGAAGGCTTTACGTGCTTTCCAAGGCATGGAGGAAACTCGGTATGTAATGGGTGGTCACCCATCCGACCAAACTAGGCAAGCACCAGCTCCTCTTAGTATATTACTATTGTTCAGTTATTGTTTCACCAGATTTGGACCACACAGGTTAAACACCCACGAAATATCTCGCAGAATACTTCTAATCCTATAGTGTCTTGGTCTGCCTATTTTCACCCTTATGTCCTAAGCGATAAGGTTGAAATTGCTCGACCGTCAGTGAAGTCAATAGAACCTCAAAACTCCACATAACAAAACCCTCTGCACTTTTTATCTCTCACCCCCTACCATTACAAATTCAAATTCACCCATCAACTCACAGATGCTAGCACAACAAATTATTTCACCTGTCTAACAGACGCCAGTACATGTGCCCGAAGTCGTGGCGAAACGTGACCCCCGTACCAATAGCTTGGTGACCGTGGCGACGCGGCAAGAATTGAGTAGTGGGACCGTAGTAGGGGCTTGGTGTCGCTGGGGCACTGGGTGCAGGTTAAACGTGATGTTTTAATTTTACTGTTTTTATTGGGTCAGTTTTGAGGGGTTAAGTGCATAGAGGAGGTATGTGTGGATGTGGCTCATGGTCAGAGGTGCCATCGTAAGTTGAAAGTGTTGTAGAAGACGATAGTGGGCATTCATTGTGGGCATTTTTTATAGCTTCTAATTACTGTGTATGTACCTACTAAATAATTTCTAAAATGTATTCTGGAGTTTCACAGATTTGCGTTGTAACATTTGTGGAAAAAATATTTATAAAAAAAAAATGGTACGACTGTTATGATATCCTTGCCCTGGATGAAGAGCTGGAAATCATGGAGCGAGGAGTTTGCCTTGCAGTAGGACGAAGCAGGTTAACAGTACGATAACACACGCAGGTGGCTGAGCGATAATTATGGCTAAGTCGTTTTTCTTGCTCTGTGTATTTGCACCACGTGTGTTGTGTAGGAAGTAAAAGAAAGGAGGTGTCTGATGAGTAATAGAAGAATGGAAGGAGAAAACATGCTTCGCCGACCCCACATGAATTGGGATAAGGGCAAGAGAATGATGGTGATGACAACAACAACATTCCCACCAAGCATCACCTTTGTACTATTTTCTGTTCCTTTCTTCCTTTCTGTATTTAGTGTGTACATAAATTGTTAAATATATAAACATCCATTTATTTTCAGGCTACTTTGGCCCATAGATACATACCTTACAGACTAACATACATATGTTAAAACACAAATTGTGTTAGTAAATAGAACCTTAAAACTATGTTAGTAACACTTCACTTGTGCACTATGTTACTGTGCGTTCATGTGGCACTTGCCCGTGGAAGAGACGGAAAAAAAAAGAAAATTAAAAAAAAAAAACGCTCGATGGCACATACACTCTTTTTTTTATGACTCTACTTGAACTTAGAATGTACAGTCACCAGCAAATGTAATCACTATTATGAAATTGGTCATAAATCAAGATATTAATCGGATTTCCACGAGAAAGTTGCTTTTAAATTTTGATGTGTTTACTAATTACATTTTTTATGTGAAACAATTTTATTACTTATGATTTCTTGACATCAAATGCTTTTTATTATTTTGGTTTTTATTTTGTTTTTTGAAATATTTTTCAATTTCCTCATTTCTGTGTTAACACCTAGTTTTATGTGCATGCTGTGGTCTCCTGTAATTGCAGGAACACACTTAAAAGAACCTTTGTATAACTGTGACTTGACTTTTTAGTCGTCTTACAACGGCAGCCCACTTCATGTATCTAATGACTACTAAGCATTCACAAAAAAAAAAATTGGCATTTATATGATTTTAATAATTTAAAAATAAAAATATTATTGAATATTATGACGCATGACGTAGTTAAAACACCCTGTTGTGAGCGATGATCTAGCGGACTTGAGCGCAGGGTAGGTATATTCTCCCGTAAACATCATCAACAGAATGTTTCATATTTTTTTCTAATGTTTATTTATTTTTCTTTGTTATTACGGTAGGTAAAAAAAAAATCGCGTCTGGAACTATTTTATGTCGGGCACATGGAGTGGACCACCTTTGTGAGACGACTAAAAAGTCACGCTGCATTGTATCTGTGTATCTTTTGTTGGAGATCCAAATAAATAAATAAATACATATTTCTGCTCATAAATGTACATGGAAATACTCATTTACAACACGTGTACCTTTCTCCTTACCGTACCTTCACCGTGTGAACCTTTTCATGCCTCCACAAATCTCTGAGTACTATTGTAAGTTCCGAAGGAGGAAGGACCCTTCACAAGATCTTGATATAAACTAATTAGGGACGCTCGCCAAGAGGTACAGGAATCCTTCTCTATTCATGATACGGAAAGTTTACAGGATGATAGGCAAAGACTGACGTTCATTCAAGGTCACTTGAAGGTGTTTCTGTCCATTTATTTGATTACTAGCTTTTGCCCGCGGCTTCGCTCGCAAGAATTTGACAATCAATTCAAGTTGTACTCTGTTTGTAATAATATAATTAAAGGCGCCATCTATCTATTATCATAAGAACGTTATTGTTGTTTTCCTCGGGAACAGAACTTTTTTTCGGGATGAAAGGAACTCTATGTCCGTTTCTGTAGTCCTGACAACGTATATGCAAAATTTCTGGATGATCGGTTCAGTGGTTTAGGCGTGAAAAGGTAACAAACAAACAAAATGATATTAGTTAGGATTTTTTACTACGACACTACAAAAACTTTTGCGTATCTTCAAATAGAGCCACTATTCAAGTCGCCTGTGTTAGTGAAACAGGCAAAAGTGTATTAAATTCTTTGGCATACAAAACGGAGGAAACTCGGTATGTAATGGGTGATCACGCATCCACGGAGCAACCTAAGCAAGCGCAGCTTAGCCTAACGATCGACCCGAAGAACTGTTAAGCTCCTCTATTTCTATCTGCGATAACGATGATAGAAAAGTCATTAATTGACAAAAGCTAATAATTCTTACGGAAGATCTAATACATTTTGACTATTTTATTAATACCGACTATCTTGACTTTCTTTCATGGTTTGATCTCCAAAAACCCAAACTTAAATGACAGAAGTTTTGCAGCAATAAAAAGCGTAGCTAAAGTATCTACAACGTAATCACGCGCAACAAAGTGCAGTAAAAAGTAAAAGGGTCCCTTCACTGGCCGTAAACATGTGTCGCGGGTTTGTTCAGCTTACGATCGGATGGTGGACCCTGATGCTGAGAAAATATTAATGGAGTATTAGTAATTGGACGAATAATCAAGAAAGTTACATAAAAAAACTTACTACATAACATAACATCATGCCTGTAATCCCCGAAGGATTAGGCAGAGGTGTAACTAATAGTAGACCCACATTTCACCAGTTATGTTTTAAATCCCATGTAATAGGGGGCGAGCTAATTGCCATCAACCGGGCACAAATCCAGACTCCGTGGCTGCTACTGAGAAATTCAGCGAACCTAAAATTCGAAAAAATGTGTTATCTACCAACCAGAAGCAGGCCCGCGTGATGGTTTATAGCCCATTCTCTCTCGTAGAAAAGATACCTCCCAGCTGTGGGAACATTTGACGCTGATTACACTGGCTTTAATAAAGTATGCAGAAAAGCAACTTCTTCAACTGCACGTAGAAGATAAACATTTAAAATCAAATTGCAGTCACGAAAAGAGAAGTTGAAGTTTCGCTAGTTATTATTGACTTTATTTACATTCCTTTGACCCAAAACTTCAAACTCCGTGCCTCCCATACTGTTAAAAAGTCCATAGTACAAAAGATTAAGTCGTTAGCACGTAGACGGCATACGAATTTACGATCGACGTTCGGGGGACCGTCGCGCGTCGATCCGAACTTTGACTTTGTGATGAATACAGCCTCAGAATTTATGGAGAAGACATGCCCATTAGGAGGGGCTTACCCGTACATACGAAAGCATTCCTCTTTTTTCAACTTTTCGCGGCCTTTTTTTTATTTATTACCAGCCTACTTGCTTTCCGCGCTGCTGTCGCGTGGTCCTTCTTGGAATAGAAAATATTTACTGTTTATACAGAGTGGGTAAATAATCGTGGGTCAAACGAAACAGGGCAATAGTTGGGGTTTTCAGGGTAATTTTTTGGTAGTCATTTTTTTTGCAGTGAGGTTCTGCAGTTACTAATACTTAAAAGATATTGAATAAAGTGCCAATACTCATAAATCATGGTACACACTGTCATAAAAGCACTTTTGTAGTGATGATACATTTCCTAGAAGCAATTAAACACCACTAATTGCCTATTTAGTAAAATTTTAGGTATTTTCTTAAAAAACATTCAGCACGGCATACATGTATGGCAGCACTTAGCCTCTGGCAATGGTAAAATCCAGCCTTTGGTTCACGGGAAGCGATTAAAAATTATGTCGGATCCGGTCATTGGTACGGGCTTAGAATGAATCGCAGGTACGCAGTGGTGACATCGACACCACAGCGTGCTTCTACAGAGCCTTGATGTTCAGCTCGAGGCGAGGGCGACATTCAATATCTGATCGCGGCGGAGTTGAGACGTCTTGGAACTGTACCCGATTCATTGTGCCCAGTGTTATTGTGTTAAGTTGTAGTCTCAAGTAATTCATTAGTTTTGCTATAAACAGTGTATCGCACCCAGTGAGTTTTCATAGCACGAAACCCATCGTCTGCCCACATGATGTACGAGCCCAACGGAATAAATCCTGACATATACGACAAATATATCTGGTTCTAACACCCTGGACTTAAACAGAGCGTAACATGTCAAGACACGACGTCGGGTCGACGTCGCGACTTGTTTCGACTAGTTCGACTTTAACGCGACAATCACCCCGAACAAGTTCCTTGTTTCCCAAAATAACACCCAACAAGATTCGAGGCATTAACTTGAATATTTAATGTTAAACGGAAGACATGTTTTAAGTAATATGAAGTTAACAGCTTAAATGAAACACTTTGCAGGCGCTCTTTAGCCATTATGGGCTGTGCCTGGAAGCAGAATTTCATAGTTGAGAAAATGAAATTCTGCGACATTGCGATTTATTTATTTTTGTTGAATAATTCAATTCTAGGAATTGTGTGAAGAATGATATGGCTAGAAAGCAAGTTACTGCTGAGATGACGAGTAATCGAAAAGTTTGGAAGAAGAAGACCCCAAATAAATTAGGATAAGGAGAATGATGATGAATTAAATTCCAAGAAATAATAAGAAGACCCCAAATAAATTAGGATAAGGAGAATGATGATGAATTAAATTCCAAGAAATAATAAGATACGAATGGTTAGTAGGGTGGGTCATTTTTCATTTTTTATTTTTTTAAATTGTAATAGTGATGAAAGGGTGTTAAATGTAGTATAAAGTAAATGTGCAAATTATTATAAGTTTCTATTTTGATTAAATGCCTCCGGATTAGCTTTGAAGTTTCAAAATTTTCGTTTTTTAGGGGTACTTTCAACAACCAATAAGAATAATTGAAATTGAGACTTATAATACGTTTTTCATATTATTGACATTCAAATATAATCAACTTCTTAAAACCAATCAATAACCGTCATTGTTTTGATTATTTACGGAGTGAAGTGAGGTGGCGGGGGTAGAGATGTGCCGTTGCCGGCAATATTGCTCAAAGTGGGAATATTGGTGGCAATATTGCCAGCAATATTGCCGGGAGTGGAAATATTTGGGAATATTGCTTAATTGTAAGTCAAATTAAGTACGGAAACTATGTACAGCACTTAAAATTAGTGTTTACAGGCCATAATCTACATTATATACAATAAAATATTGTTTTGGGTAAAATTGCCAATAATGCCAGCATTTTTGGCAATATTCCCGGTATTTTACCGGCAATATTGCCCATGTTGCCGCACACGATAGTGAATATAAGAAATAACACATAAATATTAAGATAAGAATTGACGATCGTTGTGTAGTGAATAAAACAAAACAAAACACATAACAAAAACAACGAGTATAAGTATGTAATATGGAAATAACAAAGTGTAAATCTTTACAAATCTATATCTATCAATTTTTTTTTTATGATCGATATTATTTCACGCAAATATAACTAAACGGTGATTACACCTGCAGTAATAATTAAATATATTGGTGCGCGCCTTCAATGGTTGGGTTGGGTCATGCCGGTTTTAATGTTCTCTTTCGGCATACTCAAATGGACTCAGACCGAACTCGATGCCCTAGATAGGAGAGTTCGTACACTGCTGACCGCAAACCGGATGCATCACCCACGATCATCGGTGATGAGGCTGTACATCCCGCGGAAGTGCGGGGGTCGAGGCTTTTTAAATGCGAAGACCCTCCACAACCGCGAGGTGTGCAGTCTCAGAGAATATTTTTTAAAAGCCGAGGTGGGTATGCACCGAGATGTGGTCGCAGTGGACAAGGACTCATCCCGCTGTCCATGGCTAAAGAGAACTGGCGCAAACCTATTGTACTTACTACCGATGACCGCAAGGAAGTATGGCAAGGCAAGGAGCTTCACGGGCGCTTCTACCGGGCTCTTCATGGGCCTGATGTAGATTTTCTAGCGTCCGTGTCCTGGCTACGTTTCGGCGACCTCTTTGCGGAAACTGAAGGTTTTGTCTGTGCGATTATGGACGAAGTTATGTTGACGAACAACTACCGGAAGTATATTATGAAGGACGGGACGGTTGACGTGTGTCGGGCATGCCACCGTCCGGGTGAGTCCATCAGACATATTATTTCCGGTTGTTCTCGTCTGGCTAACGGCGAGTACTTGCACAGGCACAACCAAGTAGCCAGGATTATTCACCAGCAACTTGCCTTGAAATATAAACTTGTGGAATCTGAGGTATCGTACTACAAGTATGTGCCCGACCCAGTTCTCGAGAAAGACCATGTCACGCTGTACTGGGATCGGTCTATCATTACTGACAGGACTATTGTCGCCAATAAGCCTGACATTGTAGTGATAGACCGATCAGCGCGCCGCGTAATGATAGTCTATGTAACCATCCCGCATGACGAGAACCCCGTGAAAGTTGAGAAAGAGAAACAAATAAAATATCTCGACTTGGCACATGAGGTTGTCGACATGTGGAATGTGAACTCGGCTATCATTGTGCCGATCGTCGTTACGGCCTTATGGCCAAGAGCCTCGACGACCATCTTTCGAGGCTCTCCTTAGGCGGTTGGATCAAGGGCCTGATTCAGAAGGCAGTACTCCTCGATACGGCTCGCATTGTGAGGAGGTTCCTGTCTCTGGAGCCCTAACCACCGGTAGCTTGGACCCTGCTCCCGACACCGGTGGACCACTATTTTTATATTTTTAAATGTTTTTTTTTTAATATTTAAAAATGTCAAAAATGTGTATATACAATGAATAAAGGAATATTAAATATATTGGTATTATTTGACAGGCAACATTGGCAATATTGCCAATGCTGCTGGCAATATTGGTATTTTACCGGCAGTGGCAACATTGGGAATATTGCCGGTAGCGGCAATATTGCCACCAGGCACATCACTAGGCGGGGGGCGTCGATTGCACTTTGCGCGACATTTATTACGCGCCAGTGACGCTACGGATACTTAATCGTGAAGTTGTGTTACGCTCGTTTTTACCATGGATCGCACTCGAAACTCGTTAAAGTGTCCTTTACTTGGTGAAATAAGTGATATTAAAGATAATATGCTACCAACTTATGAAGAAATTATGAAATATTATGAGTGGGCGCGGTGCCCGTTCAAATTTGAAAAAGATACTAAAAAGGAACCAACATTTTTGGCCACCAGGAACCAAATTGCGAATATTATCTCGACTAGAATCGTAGAAATATGGAAAAAAGCATCTCTTCCTATTGTCTCCAACACAAGAGTGACTCAAATGTTAAAATGTTATCATTTGAAGTACAAAAATCTATTGAAGTCCTACCCCAAAATATCAGAAAAAACATTAGAAGAGTTCCGGCGTGGCAGCAAGGTTTTGTTTGATATTTCTGCTTGCAAGTGTAAGAACTTGAATGAGTGTAACTGTTCTAGAGATCGGAGAGTACCTATCAAGGAGCACTGTTTCTTAATTGATCAACGTACCACAAGAAATATGATCATAGGAAACATCGATATCGCTACTACGAATCAACTTAAAAAAAACTTAAAACGGAAACTTCAAACGCAAATAGCCTCGCGTAAATATCAGGAAGAATGCACCTCACATAAGCCAATGACAAGCCAGCCCCTTCAAACCGATATATTTTCTACTTCCTCTGATTCCAATGAGTCTGGTGGTGACGATTCACTCAAGCTAGTTGCAAATGCAGCTCCGCAAAAGAAGGCCGCCGTTAGCATGGATTATTCTACGCTCGCGAAAACGTGTGACAGGTACGGAATATCAGACAGGGCAGGGGCAGCTATCGCTTCAGTAGTTTCGCAAGCTACCAGATCATCCGTACCGGTTATTGTCAAAAATAAGCTACGCAGGGAAAGATCAAAAACAAGACAGAACATAATGGCGAAAGACAGAGTTTTACAAGTACCCGCTTTATATTTCGATGGCCGGAAAGATAAAACCTTAGTTATGTCGAAAAAAGCAGGCAGAAATTACAGACAGAGTATCCTAGAAGAACACATTTCGTTGATAAAAGAACCAGAGTCAAAGTATTTGGGCTATGTTTCTCCAACCTCTGGAACTTCTAAGGGAATAGAAAAAGCCATTACTGATTATTTTTTAAAAGAAAACATTTCATTGGAATCTGTAATGGCGATTGGATGCGATGGAACGAATGTTAACGTTGGAAAATATGGAGGTGTTATACGTTTAATAGAGCAGAGATTAAATAAACCACTACAATGGATTATTTGCTTGCTTCACATGAATGAGTTACCATTTCGACATTTGTTCACACATATTGATGGCGCTACATCGGGACCTCAAACATTTACAGGAACGATTGGAAAACAACTGGAAAACTGTGAAAACAAACGTGTTGTTGAGTTTCATCCGATTCCTTCGGAGTTACCAGAGTTATCAAGTCAAGATCTTAGTACCGACCAATTATATTTGTATAGAATTGTCTCTGCTGTCATAAGCGGTGTGTTTCCTGAAGACTTAGCCAATAAATCACCAGGCAAGATGTCTCATGCCAGATGGCTCACCCGTGCTAATCGAATAGTCCGTCTTTATGTTGCGACAGAAGCTCCTTCTGAAAACCTAGTTATTTTAGCAACCTATGTTGTGAAAGTTTACACTACGACTTGGTTCGCCATAAAGACTCATCCTACTTGTAAAGACGGAACACGACATTTGTGGAAACTAATCTCTGCCTCTAGGTACCTACCAGCTAATCTCAAAACTATAATAGATCCTGTCATCACAAGAAATAGCTATTTTGCTCACCCTGAAAATGCATTATTGGCAATGTTGACTGACCCACAAAAACACGTTCGTGAGTTAGCTGCGCGTCGTATTCTGAAAGCCCGTGCCATTACTCAGACACAAACAAAACTCAGACTGTTTCAAGTTCCCGACTTAAACCTAGACGCCTCTTCTTACCTCGATCTTATTGATTGGCAGCTTAATGTCACCGAACCACCTATTCTCAAGAGTATAAGTGTCGAAGATTTGCAAATATTTGTTGCACAAGGGGGTGAGGGTGAATTGCCTCTACTACGTCTGCCATGTCATACTCAAGCAGTTGAACGGGCCGTCAAGACTGTGACTGAAGCATCAAATACTTTATGCAGCAAATCTGCAAGAGAAGGCTTCATTAAGGCTCAGATAGAATCTCGCAAAGATATGCCAAAATTTGACAGCAAGAATTTTGTAGTTAATTAAAAATAATAATTAACATACTTTTACAGCGTATTGATTCTTTATTTTTCTTTAATAAACGAATATATCCTATTACCTTGCGTTTTATTACAAAAAAGTATATTAAATCTTGCATTTTTTTGTTCTAAAAAGATTTAATAAAAAAGCTTTTTTGTTAAATTTTTCAAAACTTCGAGATCAATTCGGAGGCAGAATATGATATCCAATCTTGAAAATCTTTTGGATATGAATTAAAGACGCACTATAACACCCTATTATCGCTATTACATATTTAAATTAACCACTTTTTTTTTCTTCATACATTCGTGGCCCACCCTAATGGTTAGTTTACCTGGGAAATACTGTAAAGCGTGCGCGTTTATGAGTTTTTTTTTTGGCAACTTTTGACCCAAAAAGGCTGATTCTAAACCTTGTTTGAATGAAACGATTGTTAACTTTGAGTCAAGGAGAAAATTGCATATTTTTAATTACATGATAGTAACTATGACATTGTGCTTTATTTAATTAAACTGATCAAGGCCACTTCTTCCCAACCCTACGAGAATTTCGCACATCATAAAGTTTTTAATCCCAGCTGCTAGAAGCATATTCAGGTTATAGCTTTCTACTGCCAGTACACCGGCTTCTTTGTGAGGCCTGGCCCATAATACCACATGCGGGCCCGTTGCGGGCTCCGCTTCTGAACCTTCCCACAGCACAGAATGAACTTGTGTAATCCCAACTGCTGTAAGTGTAGTGATAACATCCAGCATATTGCCTGTAGCTCACAACTAGCATCTAACGTGATCTAACTTAGTTTGTACTACGGTCCCGGAGCAACTGAAATCGGTTTACTGGATGCGTGCAGTCCGAGCTATAGAAGAGTGCGGGTTATAATTATGTACCAGGTACCTGTGTAGGTAAGGGTCAAAGTTTAAAACCCATTTTAAAAACTGCTATGTTTCTTCTTTTCGTGTGTTTAGTGCCTAAACTGGTGTCAGAGTTTTTATGCCGCCCATGGGCCTCTGTCTTGACTTTACACGCCGTCATGAAATATCTCTCAGGTATGTGGTTTTTCTCACGATGTTTTCCTTCACCAAAGCAAGAGATAATTATACAATATATACGTGTCTTAGGTTCGAACTTGGTAGTCCGACGGTCACACCACTAGGATATCACTTCTTAAAAAATATGCCACCAGTAGGTATTTGACTGAACCGTAAGGGTGCACTTTTAGATCATACCTATAAGTCCAGGACTACTGTTGAGACGGTCTAAAGTTGTTATGCAGTTCGGGATAAGTGTTACTGACTTTATTTATATGATTTTAACTATACAATTAATAGTCCTAAAAAAATACAGGTTAGTTTCTTCTATCAAAGCCATGCAAGAAACAGACTTGTAACATTTTTTTTTAATTGTACACAATTACTATCCTCCGTAATTACTATCTTCGGCTCTCAGCCTTGCTTTACAAGGAGCGACTGCCTATCTGACCTCCACAATCTAGTTAGTACTGGGTAATATGATACCCCTTGGTAAGACTGGTTGTCAGACTTTTTGGGCCACTGACTACCTAACGACTGTCAAAGATCCACAAATGACACCCGGGACCAACAGATTAACGTGCTTTCCGGGGCACGGAGGAAACTCAGTATGTAATGGGTGGTCAACCATCCACAGACCAACCTAGGCAAGCACGGCTTAGCCTAAAGATCAACCCGAGCGGCTGTTATTATTTAGCCACGAGCTCCTCCACTACAACAAAACGCTTCTCGCCTATAACTTCCGCACAACACAGCATGTGTCAAGCGTACGTACTTTGCACTCAACTTTGCTTATTAGATTGTTTTGTTTCGTGCCTTGTTAATTAAGGCAGTCACACACCTAGCTTCGGTAATGCCGCCCTAATTTCACGAGTTTATTAACAAACTGTGCATTGTTTGAACCGATCGTGTTTCGACAAGTTTTTCTTTACGATGGTGTTAGTAAGTTGGTTGGCTTTAGTCAGCGCGCGCTGTGCTGAAGTTCTGAACTTTGGTACTGTTCAGTGACAGGTACCTCTATTTTAGGCTTTATATGTCCTGTCTAGCTTTGGGACGTATTTAAAATACACTTACAAGATACGGGTGTTGTTAATTCATAATTGTTTAGTAAGTAATACTAAAACCGAAGCCCAGAAGTCAGACAACCAGTCTTTACAATGGGTATCTTGCCCGCGGGCCTGTGGACGGTGAGTAATGGGCTAGCTCGCCGTCCGTCCGTCTTATGACGACAGGTCATATCGACGGCGCGTTCGTGTTCCACGCGCGCCTCAAAGAGATGTCGGCAAAAAGGAAGGGGCTCGCAAGGGCCGATGCCTGCCGGGGCTGCGGGTAAAGTCTGACACTCCCTTCCACTCCGCCCAGAGCGGGAGGGGTCATTTGCTGATTTCCGATCCGAAAAAATGAGGTATCTTGTTACTCGCAAGTCAAATTGACAATCTTTCCATGTGAATACTGGTACTCAGCTGCATCCGGTTAGACTGGAAACCAACCCTAACATAGTTGAGAAAAGGCTAGACAGATAATGATGACCATTTGACATCAAAACTCCAACATAATCCAAAACGTTCCCACCAATTAATTTATAAAACCGCCTCAGACAGCTCAATTCCCGCCACTCACGTAAGTGCTTACAGCTAAGCTTTTACTACAGCTAAGCTGTTGCGACTAATCGCAAGCTGTTGCAGTGTCGACACAATTAAATGTACAGGCTGCGAGCTAAATGTGTTGCGGTGAAGTACTCTTAAGTGTAGTGTGACAAATGTGGTGGGAAATAGGATGTTTTGAGAACAGAAGTGAGTTATGAGTTCATGATGATGAACTTATAACACACTTCGCCTGCCTTTTCCCAACTATGTTGGGGTCGGCGTCCAGTCTAACCGGATGCAGCTGAAGACCAGTATTTTACACGGAGCGACTGCCTATCTGACCTCCACAAATCAGTTAGTACTAGGTAATACGCTACCCCTTGGTAAGACTGGTTGTCAGACTTTTTGAGCCACTGACTACCTGTAACAACTGTCAAAAGTGCTTTCCGAGGCATGGAGAAAACTCGGTATGTAATGGGTGGTCACCCATCCACAGACCAACCTAGGCAAGCACGGCTTAAACTAAAGATCGACCCGAGCGGCTGTTATTATTTAGCCACGAGCTCGTCAAGTAAGTTATGAGTTGTTGGCAATTTAAATCAGTTTGAATGATTGACGATACTATTGACATTAGTGAGAAACAGGTGTAAACGTTACAATTACAGTGCCTCTCTTAGATTCTTCCCTTCTGTACGTAGTCAGACAATTGGCAAAACTATTTAAGTTGTGTTTAGGACAAGGTGTGTAACTCAAACTCAAACTCAAACTCAAAGCATTTATTTCAAAAAGACCCATGACAGGCACTTTTGCATAGTCAACAATAAGCTACCTACAGTCCCAATATTGTTGCTTCTATATGTGAGCACAGTGTAGAGAGAGAGTGTAACTGTGTCTGATAAAGATAGATAAAGTTCTCAACTAATAGAAGAGAGAGTAGAGAGGCATGAATTGCCCCAGTAGCATAAAGATAAAGAAAAGTCACATTATTTTGGAATCTGTTTCCTGCATGCAGATATTATTATTCGACCCATGCAGTACCTATATCTGATTTCTGCTTTCATCCTATGCAGGGTGTAAACGGACCCTTCATGAAGCGTTCAAGCAATCCTTCTGTACTACAAACTAAGTAACTTTGCATAAAAATTATTGCTGGGAAACGACTTTTTTTTGGGGTGAAAAATCACGTTTAACAGTAGGACTCAATGTAACGTACTCAAAACATTATGTTGATGGATGGATTGAATAATACGGGGGTCGTGGAGGTGTTTAAAGTAGAAATTTTACATTAAAAACAATATATATGTACTTTTTTTAAACTTGTGAAAAATTTGAAAGTTTGACACCCAATATCTCCGTAACTAGAAGGTTCCCAGGTATGGTCTAGAACAAAAAAAAATTCGCAAAGACGGGGAAAACCAGTACCTTTCGCCTTCGTTAAGGGTCTTGTTACACCCTTTATTTAGTAGCAATTAAATAGGTTGGATTTCTTTGTTTGAATCACCAACCCTGATATTCCTTCCAATCGTCGTACATTAAAATATTCCTAAATTAATTTTCAACAAGAAATAATCAAAAAGTTACTACAAATAGTACAAACCCCTAAACCATAACAATTAACAGTCATCTTACAAACCATTAATTGACCAAATAACGCTAGAACAACAGAACACATTAGCTGAATAATGTAAATAACGACGGACACAAATACACTACGCTCGGTTACATTAGATATTTAAGCTGATAGGCGCTGCCTATCACCTGTTGGACGTTACGGAGTGATTGTGTATTTGTGAAGCCTAATATCGTAGTGTGCCAACAGCTGTAAGGTCGGTGAGTTTAAGAAGAAATTCATTTATTATTAGTATGGATAGCTGATGGTATCGGCCCCGACTTACCGAGTTAAAGCTCGTAAATCAAGGTCCTAGTGGTGTGACCGTCGGACTGCTAAGTCATAGGTCTCAAGTTCGAACCATGTGCGTATTTTATAAGTATTACTTGCTTTGGTGAAGGGAAACATCGTGTGGAAACCAAACGGGCATGCCTGAGGTATATTTATCGACGGTATGTAAAGCCAATTCAGAGGCCCATTGGCGGAATAAAAACTCTGAAACTAGGCTAGGCACTAACTACACGAAAAAGGAAGAAGACAGACGGGTCAACGCAAACAAACACTTGCAAGAGTCAACTGGGTAAATTGACAATAGGATTGTTGACACCATTCAATAATAATTCCAAGACACAACTTCTCTAAAAAAAACTCTTTATTTTAGTCCTGATAACCCGATTAAATTTCAATTAATTTCAAAATTGGATTTTTAGTTGCTTTGAAATCAATAAATAGTTGAGTTATTGAGTTGACTAAATAGTGACGTCACAGCGTGCTATTACCATACAAAATATAAAGGGGAATCGCGTTTTGACAGCTTATAAAAAGTATGTCAATTGATTGGTGTGTCAGCTACCCTATTGTGTCATTTTTCCTTATAGTTTCACCGACACATGAGATGACATATTTTATGATAGATAGCTTTTTGACAAAAATCTTCCACATCGCAGTCAACAGGAATAATGCCCAGAAGGACATCCAACGTGTGAATCAGCATTGCCTCGTTGGATGGCAATGCTGATTCTTTGATAGAAAAATAGGCCTTGCCTCTGGACACGAAAAGAGTCGATCAACCGCTTGGCGATGTCCCGAAGGACTATTTTACAAAATTCAATGACAACCGTTAATTTTGGTCCGAACAGTTCTCAGATACACGCGGTACCATTAATGCTAACCCGTGACTCCACTTGGGTGTCGTAAAGCGATTAATAGATTTCCGCAATAGGATGGGTTGCCAATTGCAATGAATGGGTAATGACGTCTATTTGTGAATCAATAACGTGTTGTTATTTTATGGGGTTGTCTTAAATATAACGGTTAATGTTAAGCTATGTTGCCAATAAATTTAATATTGTAATGAATATTAAGTTTTGAAAGTGGCGCAGGTGCAGCGGTGACTGAAATATTGAGAGGTTATCGGTTGTCGTGGTATGGGCATGGGCAAGTGATACTGAGGATTGAGGCAAATGTCGTAAGGACAGTTTTGAGTATAAATGTGGTTGGGTACAAGAGTAGAGGAAGACCAAAGAAATGATGGATAGACTGTCTGAAACATGATATGGCAAAAAAGGAGGTGTCTGATGATATGACGAGGAAAAGGGAATTGTGGCAGAAGAGACCCCATATTAATTGGGATAAGAGAATGGGGGCAAGAGAATGGTGATGATGTAGCTTTTAATCAACACGTATTATACTGACGATGATTATCGAGTTATCTTTATCACGATTTTGGAACTTAGACGAAGACGTGTAAAAATCAATTAGAAAAACGGCTTGAGTCCCACAAAATTATCGTTTGCACGTCCTTGAAACATCACATCTCTTACAAAATCCCGGTGCTTTAAATTTCAACCAAGCGTGTGAACCTTAACGCCATTCTTCACAAACGCAAGGGTTAGCGTAAAGGTAACCTTTTCAATCCCGTCTCACAGATGTTACGTGTGTGTTATCAAATGTAGCTGTCCCCAATTATTTAGGAACAGACGCATAATAGATAGCTACAGAAGGACGGCTCTTTACAAAGAGTGAAATGCATGCACACATACACACGCTTCGCGTACAGCGACTGCACGCTCCGTCGCCATTGGAATCTAGCGACTACGTGCGCCAACATGACCGGAAGACTTAGTTTGGGTAAGCCTTCCACAAGCATTATTGGGATTCCCAGATGCTGCGGAGGTGGATGCGGCTCCACGCTGAATTTTAATTGTATATTTTCATATTATATTTTCATTTATATTTTCATCTGTGTCTGAAACCTACTAACACTAGAAGTTAAGTAAAATTGTTACTAACCCTATGGACTCCGGTCTGAAATAAAAAAAAACTATTCTATTCTATTGATGACCTGGTGTCATTGGTGAAAGTCACAAGTAGCGGCTGGATGCGAGAAGAACAGGACCGATCAGTTCGGTGACATTTGGGTCTATGATGATAATAAAGTTTCGGTAGATCACCAAGTAAAAGCACCGTACATAGACGTCTATGTTCGTTAGCTTTTTTTTCATTCGTAGTACGAAGCCAGCCTTCTATACTGATCTACTCTGTGGTACAGAGTCCGTCCGCCTGGAGCGTTCTGCTTCATTGAGGAACGTGACTGCGATGGGGTCTGACCGTTTTGTCCCAACTATAAAACGTAGGTAAGCTGGACAAAAGACGTATTTTTCTTATTATTGAATGGTATTGTTAGTGGGTTAAGATTTTGATGAGTTAATTTATGGAGCTTGTAGTTTGAACGAAAAAAATGCGGTAATGGTAAGGTTAGCTGAATATTATTGGGCAAATCTTTTTTTTCCTTGAAACTATATCTTTGTATTTATAACCTTTAAGTACGTGGGTGTCTCACAAATGGCTGGCGAATAGATTTGAGGTTAGTTTATATTTTGTTGTTTTCTTACACATTCTTAGTTAATAAATAATAGATGGAACGCATTTTAAATAAATAATGTGGTTATAAGGACATAATCATACTATTTATTCATTATTTCTGTAGCCGTCTGAGATACGTCACGTCACCATCTATGACCTGGCTAGACCACGTCAGAACTTAAAGGTTATTTACTCGCAATAATTTATAAACGGTAATCCAGCGAGTTTTCTACAAACTGGTCAAAGGAGTTTGGTTTAGAACCTGAATTGTGTGAACCCGAGTAGCTTTCAATTGTTTTTTTTTACCCGAGACGACTTCGATAAAGTCACATAGACGATGGTACAATTTTCAATACTTAGATATAATTCTAGATTCGGTAGACTTTCCAACAGTGCCATTCAGTAGGTACCTACATATGTAGTAAGTTTCGTACAACGTCTGGTAATAGTTCGTAGATTTACGCTTGTCGAAGTCTGTCAGAAGCACAAAGTCGTAAACTTATCGAGCAGTCTACTCACGTTGCTCTCCGATAATATAGAATGAAAATAGAAACCACTAGCTCATGACAGCGACTTCACCTACGTATAGTTCGGTAACTGTCCCACGGGATCTTACTACCGGGACGAAAAATATCCTATGTGTTGATCTAGCTAGGCTATACATTATCTGTGCGCCAAATTTTATTCAAATCCGTTCAGTAGTTTTTGCTTGAAAGAATAACAAACATCCATCCTTACAAACTTGCGCTTTATGATAATAGTAAGAAGTAAGATTATTGTAGAGATCTTAAGAAAGGTAGTGAAGGTTCTAGTCTAGTAATTTGGTAGTTACTGCGCAGACTAGCATTGCTCGTCCAAATCATCAAGTTAATGATGATAATGGAGCCCTCACCGCTGGAAGCTTGACCCTATTCCTGATATTGGTGGGCTACTATACTATATTTCTAAATGTTATATTTTTACAAAGGAATATTTAAGTAAGTAAAAAAAAATGCACGAAATAACAATGGAAGTAGCAGCTACCAAACAAAGCATTGTATTTTTGTTTCGTCGTTTTATTAAATCGGAATTAATCAGGTGAAAAAAAAAACGTTTGAAGCAACTAAACATTAATTCACTAAGCTCGTTTTTCCTCATATCCTCAAATCGGTCGGTTCAGCATAAGGAACAATTATGATGTCTTGACAGTTTTCTCCTAAAGAATCAAATACACAGTCCCATTCGCCTACTATCATCTGTCGATAATGCAACGGCTCCATCCAATTATTCGATTCATCATCTGCACAGCCTTTTAAACTTCGTCAGGTTCGCTTTGAAGTTCAATCGGGTGCAGCTGAATTTCAGTATTTTACGCGGAACGACTGCATATCTGACTTCTGCAAGTTTCTGGTTAACACCATACCTTTTGAAAAGACTGGTTGTTTCTGCCTACCCATCTTCGCGGCTTATACGATTCAATGGAATAATTGAATTAAATATCAAAAGACAATCTCACAATGAATCCTATTTAAATGATCACATAATAAATATTCATTAAACGCAATTAGCGTCTATTCGAAGCTTATATTCATTAAGTTAATCTAGCACAAAGTAGCTTCTCAGTTGATTTTTAATGGGAAAACTTTTCCGTTTGCATGGACGGCACGTCGGGCAATACGCTACTCCCTAATAAAAAGAAAAATTTGTTTACATTTTGTCGCTAACTTTTATAGTTGCTAGAGATATTGAAGTATGAGATGAGCAAGCAAATAAGCATCTTTGCTAGGCAGGACGTTATTACGTTTTTAATATATGTATTTTTGGTACTGTCAATCTCATTTTTTCTCTTCTTTCTAATATGATTTTTTACAATAGTTTTCAAATCATTTATACATATTTTGCTTAGAATACTTACAGCACTGATGACAATATTTGTGTCACTTGTTTAATTTAGTATTTTACAATATTTTCTTATAGATTTTAAATTTTAATTTTTCTTATACATTTCGTATAGATTCTTTTTCACTGATTGTTTGTGAATGTGTGAACATTGTAGGCTGTGTAGATTTCCAGCTGCTTGTTAACTTTGTATCTTTTTTTACATCTTTCGAAGTAAACAACGACTTATTGTCGGGCCTACGTCGACGTTTTATAAGTACCCATCTAGGCCTATGAGAAATAAAATAATTTGATTTTGATTTGATGATTTTGATTTTACTTGTTTGCACGCGCTCCGATTTTAATACCAAAAGTTAATCTAAGTATAGCATTATATAGATTGATTATTCCTTGGAACACGAAGATCAAAGATTTAGCCCGAAGCGAAAATGTCATTAAAATATATGTTAGTTTTTTCAAACGGAGTGTGGTTCGCAATGTTTTTTATTCATACAAGAGGATACCAACTCGAGGAGTTCATGGCTAAATAATAACAGCCGCTCGGATCGATCTTCAGGTAAAGCCGCGCTTGCCTAGGTTGGTCTTTGGATGGGTAACTACCACACATACCGAGTTCCTCCCTGTCATTTGTAGATCTTTGACAGGCGTTTCAGCTAGTCAGTGGCCCGAAAGTCTGACAACCAGTCTTACCAAGGGGTATCGTATTACCCAGTACTATCTGGATTCTGGAGGTCAGATAGGCAGTTGCTCCATTTAAAATACTGGTATTCAGCTGCATTCGATTAGACTGGAAGCCGATCCGAAAAGGCTAGCTAAATAATGACTAGAGCATTAGGCTGCACCTACTAAAATTCGAATTTCTCATTAACGTCACCGTGACGGGACCAAGGCTCTATTCACTGCCTAATTAAAGTCATTCATTAAACATTATCACACTCAAACCTACACAAAAGCTTGCATAAAAATCCTGAAAAACGTCCTCGGTAACATTTCGAAGAAATCTAAATTAGCAGTTTCAGAACTGAAAACTTCGTGAAAGAAATACAATCGACTTTCTTTCCTTAATTAAGAGTTCTTTTCATTCGTTGTTACGGAATATTTTCAGATATTTTCCGTAATGCCTTGGTGCGTGCTCTTAAGAATATAAACAAAAGGAATGATATTCAATAGCGATCTTTGTTTTTATTTTGTTTTTGTTACTAAATGATCGTGAATGGGGCGAAAATAAATGGGACTTAAATTAAGAAGTAGGGCAAAGTTTCAATACAGTTTACTTAATTCTTTGGAAGATACACATAAAAACATCAGTTATCATTCTCTTGCCCTTATCCCAATTAATTTGGGGTCGGCGTAGCATGTCTTCTTCTTCCATACTTCTCTATTACTCGTCATCTCATCAGACACCTTCTTTCTTATCATGTCATTCTTTACACAGTCCATCCATCGTTTTTTTGGTCTTCCTCTAGTCATATACCCATCCACATTCATACTGAAAACTTTCCTGACGACATTTTCCTCATTCCTCCGCATCACATGCCCATACCACGACAACCGATTACCACTCAAGTTTTCAGTCACCGGCGCCACTTTTAGGCTTCCTCTTATAATATACTAATTTCTTATTTTATCCATTCGCGTAACATCACACATCCCCCTAACATAAAAACATCAGTACCGTTAAAAAAACTTTTTAATGCATCATCGCAACACAATTTTTTAAATTCTTCACTGACTGACTGCTGAGATGACGAGTAATAGAGAAGTATGGAAGAAGAAGACATGCTGCGCCGACCCCATTTAAATTGGGATAAGGGCAGGAGAATGATGATTATGAGGATGATGACTGACATACAAGGCACAGGATCTGGCTAGAAACATGTGCACCAGAGTTGCCTACATAACGAAGAATCCTAAATATGGAAAGAATCCTGAAATTCGTCCCCTTAAAAATTTAAAATAAAAAATCAAAGCGATCAAAATTGTCTCCTTTTAACTCTGATATCGATGAAAATATGAATTCAATGGTGTTTTCCACATTATGAAATATATCGTAAATTAACCCTTCGATACATACTCACATACCCACAGGGTATGAATGGCTCCCTTGGTCGAAATCCACTAGGGCAGAAATTATTGCGAAACAAATTCAAAGGAAAACAACGTTGTTTATACTTCATTGCGTCAGGAAATCTGTCAGAGAGTGGCCCAATTAAAGAATATATAGAGGTCGCGTAATTTAGGACCTTTGTGCCATAGATTGATTCAGCGAGATTGAACTCGTGAATAATTTAGAAAACCCTGGCTGAATCGAACGGTTCCTTCGCCAGGCGGACGAATAATAAATACATGCGCATTGTCTCTGGTTTGCGTTGTGTTGGTTTGCGCGGGAAAGCATTTGTCAATGAGGCCTTGTTTTTGAACAGATTTCATATAATATTTGATTTGTTTTTAAAGCTGTTTGTTTTTTGTTACATTTTTGATACTGAGGGACAGTGGTTTTGTTTCCACATTAGGTCGTTCACACGGTAACAGGGCACACGTACGGAGTTCGGTGCAAACGAACCTACCTATGAAATCATTGGCACTTTTCAACCTCAGAAAGTATTGATGTTAACACAGGCATGGATATGACTCATGTGGGTGAACAAGACAATTGAAGTACTACAGTCAAAATAATTCTGCTGTAATACTTGCACACTGCCAATGCAAACATAGGTAAAAAGCTGTAAGTAAAACAATAATAGAGCCTCCTTTAATATATATTTTTATTTGTTGGCGTAGCGGCAATATAAATACACTTTCTCTGAAAATTTCAACTGTCTACCTTTTATCGATCATGAGATACAGCCCGCTGACAGACAGATGAACGGATGGACGGATGGACGGACAGCGGAGGCTTAGTTATAGGGTTCCATTTGTTACAATTCGGGTACGGAATCCCAATTAATATCTGCTGTTTAAGTTTCTAATTGATTCTCATTTTTCGAACACAATCGAATGGATTATTTGGTAACTTATTTACAAATTCTAGACAAAATAATAGTTAAAATAAAAATAAATAAAATACTGAGAGCTGATTTTCTATTTCACAGTAATTTAATTTTATATCACTATTGTTTCGTACGATCTGATAAGGTAGCCATATTGTAAATAGCAATTGTAAATACATATTGTTATCTGCTGAGTTTATCTATGGACTTTATAATTTCAAAAGAATACTATTGTTTTTGGGATGTTATGAACACAAATTGTGTTAGAGTATAAAAGGGCAACATAAAACCTCTTTTAATTTTCACACTGACTATTAAAAATTTAAGACGTTATTACGTTGTACCTACCAATACTTTTACAATGAATCTACATCTTTTAAATAATTCTTCAATATCGTTCAGAGATTTTGCACTAATTACCACTTATATCATTAGTTATTAGATACCCCTTATAATACCCCTCTAATCCAAATTAATGATACCCATATAATTAACAAAGTCTCAAAAGAAAATCATTTCAACTGTATTATTGAAAGGACAAAATAGCTCGTCTTTCTAATAATACAGACCGATTGCAAAAATCGAATGAATAGCAAAAAGAAAACTTATCATGGAGATTCGAGCAATTTGTTTGCAAAGAATATTTGTAATGCGTAAGCAATTTTTCTACTGAGATATTATTGTAATCATAATGTAATTAGTTACTCGTGCTACTCTTTGCAGCATCCATTGATTCTGTAAAAGGCAGTTAAGGATGGCATAATTACGGCTGCAACGCATAGCATTACAAAAATCCAAGCACATACCTAACTTTTGTACATTTTAAACAAACCATCGCACACTATAGGCTAGCCGCAGCGTAGTGTTTTTTTTTGTATTGAAATAGTGCTGCGCTTGTAATGTGCAATTTTTTATCTCGTGGTGTTTCCTTACATCTTGATATTTGGATGTCTTTAACTGGACATTAAAGTCAATGAAATCGCAAAATAATACAACGAGTTTATGCATTGACTCGGTCTTTTTCTCTGGCAGCAATTAGAATACCTAATAAACCATGAATAACGAGTAACGTGTGCTTATAGTAAGGCATCGGTGTATAGTCATCGATGTAACAATTTTCGCAGAATAGTATTTCGAACTCACATAGGGAACCCTTTAAATTCTATATGAAGACAATTAAATATAGATTTGTCAATTAAAACACACATATCCTAGTGCAATAATTAAAATACCTATCGCACAATCGATTCCAAATCCAATCAAACTAATTAACTAATGCACTTTAACGCAGAACGTTACAAAGGTGAAATTCACAGAATAACATTAACATCGCAAATTAATATCTGAAGGCAGGAATGCAAGCCTATAGATATGAGGTCGCTCGGGGCTATAGATAGACCCTGTCGAAACATGCAGGGTTGAAATAGGTGGAATTCCTTTTGAGATTTTGTTTACGGCGAAGAATTAGCCAATGACGATGGCAGGGTCGTTCAGATTTCCTCATCTTTCTCCTTGTTCTATTATTTGTGGTGGGCGAAGTGTGTCCAAGGATTTTTTTAAATATACTAGTGACTAGCCCCGCGCGGTTTTTATGACTTGATGACAAAACATGGATTTTTCTGTATGATGTTTGTTTGTTAGTTTTATAAAATTGTAACAACTGCTTTAAACATTTTTTAATTAAGTTACCAAACGTCTCGTTGACGTTTCCCGTGACTCAAGGCCTGGCTTTTACCTTGGCCAAAGGCTAAGCGTTGCCATACAACGTGGCAACGCTGCCAGTTTTTTGGACCCATTATTAGCTGTCAGCGTTGAAGAGTTTTTTTGATGCCCTTTTGCAGTTTGTTGTTAATCAGTTTAGTTATTTTAAACGATTTTAATTATAATAATGTGGTAGTACATTTTCAATTGTATTAGAGAAATAAACCTTTCGGAACATATTATTTAAACGATGTGAAGACCGCCACAAATTCCGTTGCGCAGTAATTTATGACATGAATGGTATCTTATAGTGTAGCCAATAAACTTAGAACGTGGCTCTTGCGAGTCCGATTACATTTGTTTGTCAATATCGTAGCAGATGGCAGTCTTAGATCTCTGCCTACCCTCATTGGAAGAAGACGTGAATTTATAATTAATTATAGATATAATTTTAGTCTTCTTCATAGCGTGTCGATGGCAATCTAAGTTGTCGGCCACGAGTTTGGCGCCTTCAGTAGTCTCCATCAGTTCAACAACAGGACGGTTCAGTTATTGAACAAGCAACAGGACACGCAGGACACGGTATTAAGTGCCCCATCGTTTTTGGAACAGCACCACATTAACATTCCAGGGCAGAATCATCAATGCATCTCCATCTGAGCAAGTTTTCCTTGCTGAGGCCGTCCTGGGTCCGGAGTCTATTTTAACTTCCAGGGTCAGCCATGGTAACTCATGTCAAATAAAATAAAAATGATATACTACAGCGTGATGATGATGACGACTACAGCGTGGAAAAGATTCAGACAGTAACATAATAATCGCGTTGATAGTTCGAAAATAGCTGTACTGAATGTAATGCAATCGTTCAGATCGATACACGCGCTCACCTCCCCAGTCTAGCACATCACTGTTGCCAGGGACGGATTCATGGACTGCGTGTACTTATTTAAAAGCTTTATTGTACGTCGTTAATTGTATTATAAAATATACCGACACGTGAATAGTATTCATAATAATGAAGCTGTAATTTCTTTGTTACAGGAGGGAAAACCAGCCCCAACCTAGCGGCTGCTCGGGTCGATCCCTTATAAAATGATTGATTGATTGATTACAGGCTTGATGTTATGTTATGTTATATTATAAACTCACCCCTTTTTTTCATGGGTGTAGCCAAAAACTACAGAACGCCTGCTACGATCCTCCCATACTTCTTTAACCTCGTCCACGTTCATTTTTTTTGTCAAAAACGCGCTAAATTTAATAATTTGCAAAATACCTACCGCATTATGCTTCCCATACATTGTACACATCATTTTATACGCCACGAAACAACTCCCCAACCGAGTCTAATTCAAACATAACTTTATCAAAATTGCCAACTCAAGAGGGAAACAAAAACAGAATCGCTCACTCAACCGGCTACAGAGGTAAACACATCTCGAGATATCGCAGATATCTTCAGATATGCCCCGAGGGCCGCTGTCACCGTGAGAAGGGGACAGAATAAGGCCCAAGGTGCACTTGACGGAATGATTAAGAATGTCGGTCAAGCTTGTCTTAGGAGTAACGTGTTTGTAGCAACGTGGAGTGACAATTTTGTGAGATGAATTGGTGTGTGATAAATAAGTGTACAATTTTTTAACTCATAACAGTACGCCCGTTTTCCCCTAGGGGGTAGGCAGAGGAACTACCTATCTCACTGACGGATGACCAGATTTCAACCTTACTACTCAGGGCATAGAGGTGATAAGTGGGTCGACCTCAAATCGACCTACCGACAACCTAGTACCTATGTTAACAGTAAATATGTTACGGCTAAAAGCCGAAGTAAGTTTACACCTAGTTCTAGCCGGCTAAGCATGGTTACTCCTGGTTCTAGCCGGCTATACCTAGGTGCAACCGGTACCTATTATTTTTATTGCTAGGACACAGCGACCAAATGGATTAGGTAAGGTTAGGTTAGAACTGTGACCAAAAGCGCGCGAGCCGAGCGAGCGCAGCAAGCGGTGCCACGATAGCAGCCGGCGAGCGCTACATCCAAATTGGATGCATTATAACAAATTGTTACCGGCCGCATCTAGGTACAGCCGGCTAGAACTAGGTGTAAACTTACTTCGGCTTTTAACCGTAACAGTTACACCCGCATTTTGCCATTAAAGTTTAACGTTTTTTTAAACCATTATAGTATGGAGGATACCAGACCGAAATCATGTATGCACAAATGGGTGTTGACAGAAAAAAACAGGAGTTACTAAACAAAGAGGTACCTTATGGGTTGAAAGAAACATTATACTTGTATGCCGATTGTTTGTGAATGTGTGAACATTATAGGCTTTGTAGGTTCCCAGCTGCTTGTTAACTTTTGTTACCTTTTTATCTTGTTTTACGTCTTTTGTGTAGTAAGCCGCGACTTATTGTCGAGCCTACGCTGTCTCCCCATATTTAAGTACAAATACTGTAACATTATAAAAAAGGAGTAACCATGGAGTTTCTTGCCAGTTCTTCTGCATAGGAAACGATCACCCCGAACCGTGCACCTTTTTTCGACGTTTTATAAGTGCCCATCTAGCCTATGTAAAATCAAATATTTTGATTTATGTCCGAGTGACATGAACGGCGCACTATACCACCGTACTTATTCTCAAACTAGTCGAAACATATTATAAACTGGTACTTAAACCATAGACAGATAAATTTTCCCAACAATTTAACACGTGCTCATCTTTCAACAAACAACCTACAAAGATAAACTCATGAGTTACGCTGTAAACCAACACAAAACAATGTTTTACAAACAAAGTATCAAAACCCTTTATTACGAACTCCCAAAGTATCAAGATTCGTCTCTGCGGTACCCGGGTACCTACCAATTCATTGATTTACACAAATTTAGAACGGGGCCACCCTTATACACCCATGCTATGGCAGGATCAATAGACACCTATACATAGCCACCTATACATAGCCGCGTATACATATAGCTATATATTGTTATACATTTGTTTAGCTCTGACAATGCCTTGAGGATATAATGGTAATGTTACAATACATTGGCCCCGTTTTGTTGAGAGGAATAAGCTGAAAATATTGGTGTTTTTATACCTACTACGATTACACAATTTTTTTGTAGTACCAATTGAAAACGTCCATTTGGTCATAGACAAAATATTTCGCTAAAGAATTGCAGTTTTTTCTCTTGTTAAAACTTATTTACTAGGTCCCAATATTTTACATTTAGTTTTTTTGATACTCAACTGAATTGTTATTACGAAACATAGCCATTTTTATTGAATATTTTGTAGTATACCAAAACAAACTGTTGTGATATATTTAGGTATTGAGCTTACCTAATTGATTAAAATTCTGGGAAAAGGCTTTAAGCTTTATGTGTTTGATAAATCCGCTTGTTATTGTCGGTAAAGCTCTAATTTGTTAATGGATGTAGCTAATTGTGGTTGAAGGTGAAAGCGCCAGGGTAGCCCGCGCATTGATGACTTCTTCAAAAATAGTCGTTCAATGGGATACAATGAACTTTAAGGGATTGTATTGATTTAGCTCACCGTCCGTCCGTCTTATGACGATGTGACTGTCTGTCACGTACTCCTAATTATTAAGCAAATAACTTAGCCTTGATTCTTATTTCAAATTCATCACACGGTATACGGCCATGTGCAAAACATTAAAACCTCTACTTTATTGCTTGACAAGTTCCCGTAACTAACGATGGAGCGTCCTTTATTCCTTTTGAATTGTAAAAACCATATTGCATCACTTGAAAACCCATAAATTCTTTACTGAATGGGAGACGCACTAGAGATAAAAGCTAGTTGACAGGCCATTCAACAAATTCTAAAGAAAATATAAAAGTAACTGACTTCTAAACGCATTTCTGAATACTGCAACATGTGTTTGCAATTTACTCAAATCTTGCGCGTTCGAAGGGCCCTTAAAACAATTGAGACATTTGGACAAAAAAGGCCATAACACGAATTGAAGGATGACCCATGCGGGATGTGTTGAGAAAGACGGTTGGCAGGGAGTTGGTTGAAGATCGCGAAAGGGTCGACACGTGGAGACGAGTCGAGCTAAGTCAGGGCAGTTGGTTTTAAATCGCCGATGAGTACACACGTGGAGTCTGGTCGAGTCGAGTCGGTCTAAAGCGGTTAAAGTGCTAGGATATCCTAGATTAGGCTCGTGAGGTTAGCGTAATCTTGGTACCAAGATCATCATGTCCCAGAGGACTGTCGCAAGATAGCGATTAGTATTTTATAAGTTAAATATAAGTAGTAGTAATAAGTCTAGTTAAAGTGAGTGACGAGATCCGGAAGGCGAGGCTGTGGCGAGACGAAACTGGTAATGTGTGCAGTACTATGTAAGTTAGTTGAAGACTAATCCTCTTCAATGAACAACGAACACGTGGTAAGTGTTTACTATATACCTGTAATTAACTCCTAGCTTAAGTAACAGTTGAGCGGGTAACGCAGAGGAGCTAATAATAATTTATTTCAGCAAGACGGAGCAGCCGCTTCATCATCACACTATCTATTATTTCTTGTGTTATGTGTCCACCTCCTAATCCGAACCTTGGCGCATATTTGTCATCTGCGTTTGGTTATAGGGAGACGGCGAACGCCTTCGCACACTGTACACACATTTCATGCATACGATATGTACACTGTACACCAACACACTCGACTATTGACGAATATTGACTTGAATCTGACCCATCACAAAAGGAAGGCAGAACCGTGATATTCGCACTTCAATTAGAATGAACTATATTGATAGTCAGGCTATAATGCCGATTTGTACTCGTACTATAATTCAACCAAACGTTGCTGATGAATATTGCTTCCTATAAAGGTCTAGCTCAGAAACATTGCGTGGGGATTGTTGGCGCACATTTCGGGAGTGGGGTAGGCATCACGAAATATCTCAAACCACATTGATAACTCCGTTCTAAGGAACGCTAGGGACTGAAAGTCAAACACCCGGCTGTGTGTCTCGATAAAACCAAACTACAAACCCGGCCACTGGTAGGCCTATTACTGAATCGACACTATTTAGCGAGACACGCAACCACGACATGGGGAAGATTAAGGAAATGTGAAGTGACGATATATTACCACTTCGGCGTCCACCAATAACAAACGCAATATGTTCTGCTACAGACTGAGTCTACGGTGCGCTTGTGCAGGTTGTGTGTTATCATAGTCAAGGTGTAGATTGCCGTAAGGGCTACTAACATGAACGCGTGTGTAGGAAGAACAACTAAAACGTGCCTTCCTCAATGACAGCAGGACTTCTCAGTACTCTGTTTTAGGATTGAGAAAGACATGTGAAAATATGCGTAGGGAGCGTGATCTGTTAGAATTCGTAGCAGTGTTCTTAGTGGACCTATGCGCTTAGGTCTAACAGTCACGTACTGAGGCAGTTATTGTAACCGGTTACATGCCATAGATATGGGTTCGTAGTACATTTGAATCATGAAATTAACGTTACTGTAAATTATGAATTTCTTAAGCGCAAGCGTAACGTTTCCTTTACCAAACATTTCAACATATATTTGCGTCCTCTTGTCTTATTAGCTTCATCACTTATTGTAGCTTTGTTTTATAAGATTTGATATTATTCATGTATATGTCTTAACTGTCAATTCCCAATATTAACTTCACCTTGCATTCCCTCCCTGCCTCCTAGCTTTCTAAGTCGAGGCAGGGCTGTCCTAAATTGGGAATTGAGTCCTCTTAGTCGGCGGAGAGGTAGCCAGTCCGGAGTCGAGCTAAGTCAAGGCAGTTGGTTTGAAATCGCGAAGGAGTCCACACGAGGGGCGAGTCGAGCTAAGTCAGGAAGTCGGTCTTACACCGCTATAGGGTCCGGGCGATATAAGCTATTTTAATTAAGTTAGGAGACGTTGTGTTAACCGAGAGCCTATGTCCAAGTGGGTTATCGTAAGAGTGCGATAATTATTGAATAAGTCAAATATAGTTGGGTTACAAGCCCTGATTAGACTAATCTAGTGTGTGTGTGTGTGTTTGTTGGTGAGCCACTGGGTGAGTCCTTTATTACAATAATTATCCTAGGCTGATGTTGTAATTGAAGTTCTTAAAACTACACAGACAGAAACGTGTTGCTGGGGAGTTTGTTGCGCCACTTCTTCTCCTCAGCTCCAACACTAGGAAGTGGTGAAGGGCGGGCGCTTTTGGGGCTGTCTATAGGGTTTCAATAGAGTGTATCTCCAACTCTATTGCAAAATGGTTCTTGAGTAATGATATTGACTCTATAATCTGTTAATTCTTGAATTATATATTCATTAGCTCTAACCAACAGTTCAGCCAATTTGCCTTTTGAGTTTTGATTCTCAACCCTATTATGACCAACCATATAGAGATTTTAGAATAATATGTTCTTTATCTTTGATAAATGATTCGGTCAGGCTGACACGAACACGAGCCTTGCAGATACGCTAGTTGTACAAAGAGAGCACATGATCCATGGGGTGGGATTGGAATGGTTTGATACCACAACTATTATATAACCAGTCTATGGACTGTTAGGGACCATGTCTACTAGTTAGCATGATGATTGACGTTCTGCCGCTGAAAAGCCGCCCTTGTCACGTTCACCAGTTCGAAAGAGCTGCTAGGGACAATGCTCACTAGGAGCATGATGTCGACGCTTTGCCGCTGAAAAGCCGCCTACGTCACTTATGGAGGTGTTGCTCTGAGTGCTCCAGGTGTAGATGTGAAGAATGGTGTGAGTCACGACTGACCAATTACCTATTACGCTAGCGTAAGGGTTATTAACAAGAACTATTGGTTGGCATATGATTATACATTGCATCTCCCAGTTTTGTTTTACCCTTCTGAAACCACTTTCAATATATTTCATAAACTATGAATTCCCTAATCTAATTTACTATATCTTTCAATCCTTTCCTTGTTCTAATTATGATACGAGGCATTGGACTTCTTCATGTTAAGGAATTCAGTTCTCTTAGTCGGCGGAGGGGCGGCCAGTCTGGAGTCGAACCCCACGGTGTCGTGCGGAAGGTTGGGGCGCGACACGCTACCGACAACAATAATATGTTATATTATATACTAATATTAATATGATTTAGGAAAAACGAAAATTTTATCAGCCTAGGGTAATTTAGGAACAGTCACAACGACAGGCCGTATCGACGGCGCGTTCGTGATCCATGCGCGCCTCAAAGAGATGTCAGCAACAGGAAGGGGCCTGCAAGGGCCGATGCCTGCCGGGGCTGCGGGACTGTTCGAAAGAGATACCGCGGTCCTGGAACACAAAGGGCAAAGAAGGAGCATGGATGGGTTTTAGTCAGTAAAAGTCTGACACTAATGAGCGGGCGGGGGGGGTTATTTGATGATTCCCCATCCCAAAAAAAAAAATGGGATTGTATTGATGATTTGAATGATTATAATTCTGTCAATACATACGTGTTACGGTCGTGAATCATATTTTGTTCAACATACATACACACTGACCTGCAAATTGCAAAAAACGTAAGAAAGCAATCGCTTTTAAAGCATTTCATATTTTTACAAAAGCTTTTGAAGAATCAGATTGATTGTGATAAGATTTGCGGTAGTTTAATTCATTTCAATATTTTAATTTTATTTATTTCAATTTTCCACCATCATTATTTCTGGTAGAATGCGTATGCGAATGCGAGTACTGTATACACTTTCATATAAATTCATTACAAAGCTGTCATTTTGAAATTACAAACAGACAAATCAATTTTCTTTATTGGTATAGCTGAAACAATCCATATAATTTTTGTTATAGAAAAAAACTAAAAACAAAATTATGTAACTATACAAAGTGAATTTCAAATTGTTTTCTGATTAATATCTATAGAAAAATAAAATTCAGATCCCCGGCAACTTTGCCGTTTGTTACGTACCGGTCCGACAAAATACAAGTCACGGATACGGTAAGAAGAATAAAAATACAATTTAGTAAAAAGCGCAGTTCTTTTAATGTATTCCATGCCAAGTTGAACGGATGTACGGTGTGGTAATGCCATAAACCTGTCTAGGTACGTGCGAGACTTGCCAATGGACTGTAAACTGGGTTAGTGGGTGTGAACCTGGGGGTAGGGCCCTAAGTACTTTTGATTTTATAGTGGACTGAACAGGTGAACTTGGTGTATGCCGTGGATGTTTTAGTTTCTGTGAGAGGATGAACGAAAGATGACTTTTTCTTCGTTTTTAAAGTATTTTTTTTATATTTTTAATCATTCCTTATTCTAAATATGTTGTTTCTTTTAACTGTGCAATAGCTTGGATTTACGTCTGTAACTATGTACATGTATTCTCAAATAAATAAATTATTCAATGGTTTATTGTTATTTTATAACGGTTTATTAATATTATGGACTTTATATTTAACCCCTAATTTTTTTAACATACAACAATCGTTCAAGACATTTTCAGGCATCTTTTAAAGGCTCTACAGCACACAAGTCAAATCGAGTAATGATTGTACCCAAAAAGTTTGTAAATCACACTCATCATAATTCCCTTGCCCTTATCCTAATTCATTTGGGGTCGGCGCAGCATGTCTTCTTTTTTATTACTCGTCATCTCAGCAGTCATCTCCTTTCTAGCCTTTTATAAATCCCACTGCCTAACACAATATCCAACTACAATATTGTAATTGCTATAAATCCCTATAAAAAGATTTCCCCTATCTGACTAATAAAAAACCTTTCTACCTATAAAATAATTCAATCTAGTTAGTCAAAGCTTACTTTACAAAGAGGTATCGCTGTGACATTATATTAAGGCACCTATAAAATACAAAGGGGCTCCTAGCACTAAGATGGAATGGATTGCTAATCCTGGTTCTCTGTTGGAACACTGCAGGCTTTTATCCTCCTGCAGTTGCGAGGTACTTAATTGAACTTACAGTTGTGATAGCATTACTTATTGTTGAAAAGAAAATGGCGGCGTCTTTGCCGTTGCTTTGTTATGATTTTTTTTGGGAAGATTGATGTTAATTTTGGTTTATTTGGAGAAGGCCACAATCCTATTACTATTATATGTGCTGGGACAAAATTGAATAGCATAATCAGCTTTTTCAATGATAACGTAATTTCTGGTAGGTCTGGTGGTACTGGTACTGAAGTAAACCCGTTGTGGATTGGTGGATAGCAAACAATAGACATTGATCGATTATAATGAAAAAAGGTGTAAAAATACTCTTAACGAAACCGAAAGTTACTTGTTTTCTCATTGCGATTTTTTTTTGTTCTAGACCATACTTGGGAATCTTCTAATTACAGAATTATTGGGGGTCAAACTTCCAACTTTTTCACAAGTTTTTTTCTAATACAAGTTTTTTTATGTTCTAACTTTACTTTAAATACCTCCACGACCCCGTTACTATTCAACGCATCCATCAGCGTAGTGTTTTGAGTGTGTTATATTGAATCCTGCCGTAAAACGCGATTTTTCACCCAAAAATAAAAAAGTCGTTTCCCAGTTTGATGTACAGAATTTTTGGTGGCTTCGTGAAGTATCCTTTCACACTTGTACATTCTAATTGTCATTGTGAAAAACCAACACTAACAAGTTTTCTTACATTTTCATGTAGAAATCAAAGCTTCTTTCATCTATATTTAGAAAAGTAATCTACGTAGAAATAACTGTCAAAATACAGTATTCCCTCTTCATTTTACTGCATAACTGAACTGCAAGCACTAACTGCAAACCCACCTAGTTTAGATAAAGGAATCATTCCAATTAGCCAGAGCAAATACCTAGAATTGAATACAGATTTACGCGGCGTGCTTGTGCCAGTAAGCAGGAAGAGCAGAAGGTTGCAGTTTAACAAAACGAATTCAATGTTTACAATATAATCGATGATAGCTATCGATTGTCTATAAACACACAGACAGTCATCATCTGCCTAGCCTTTTCCCAACTATATTGCGTTCGGCTTCCAGTTTAACCGGATGCAGCTGAATACCAGTATTTTACATGGAGGGACTGCCTATCTGACCTCCACAACCCTGTTAGTACTGGGTAATACGATACCCCTTGGTAAGACTGGTTGTCAGACTTTTTGAAGGGTTTGGCAGAGGTGTACCTAACAGAGCACCCAAATTTTGCCAGCTATGTTTAACTTAATAAGAGGTGAGCCAATTGCCATCAATCGAGCACAAACACATACTCTATGGCTGCTACCGAGAAATTCCTGATGGAAAAACCCAATTACACTTTTCCCGATCCGGGAACCAAATCAAGGACCTATTGCTTAGCAGTCACGGTTGCTACCACTAGACCAACAAAGCAGTCAACATATACAACTAAAAGGCCGAGATATAAATATTTAGATAGAATTAAATATTGGCTCAGTAACCGCTTGGCCACGAGCTACTCGCTCAAGGGAACACCTTTTTGGACAGAGACTGCGGCGAAAACAAATGAAAGAAATTGCTTAGAGCATGCATTACCGCAATATGTTGGGACTCACATGCACCTCCATCGAAAGTCGCGAAGTTGCATCGACTGAGGTCGTGACCGACTGTTACGGTGAACAACACACTACTCTTTTCTGATTTTTTTTATTTTTTGACTAAATTTTGTCAATGACCTTATTCACTTCATCGAGGCTTGTGTTCGGTTGCATTACCTAAATTGGTCTTACTGTACTTATCTTCAGTACGTCTGCACTGAATCTCCAACGTCTAACGTCGCACTGACCTCCAATTATAATTGCTTGATATAACTATCCATTGTTACGACGAGCTGAGGTGAATTGTAAACGGATAGATTGTGGCTCCGGAGGTCAGATGCCGAGTTATTGGAGCTTAGAGCAGTAGTTGTCAAGTACGAACTTCGTAACTGACCAAATTCTAGATAGATTTGGCAGTAGATAGGGGTCTACAAGTTTGCTACGCCGTAGCTTGAGGTGCTACGCACCGGCTACGCTATCGTAGCAAGTCTGTGCATGATGGAATTCTTCGATTATTAAGTACGTTATTTTATTTAAATATAATCGTATTCATTATTATTTACTGATAGAACGTATAAACAATATCGCCGGGTTAAAGGCAAAACCAACTATTTAGTCCAAAAAAGTCAATGTAAAATTTTCCGTAAGGGCGTTTACAAGGTTTGCAATTAAAATTAAGTCCTTAGTAATAAAATTATATCAGTCGCAAATATATGAGCGTGTTCTATAATTATCTTAGTTTCTAACAGTTACATACTAAACACAAAAAATAACTTAATTTGTTCAAAAAATAAATAAATTAAAATTAACCCCCTCTTTTAGTTGGTTTTGCCTTTCTAGTACAAATACGAGCATATCTGAAAAAGTAATGGTCCTGTATCTCACAGACTTGGCATTTACGTGAGTTAAAGTATTGTCTTGATAACTTGCTAGTAAGGCTGATTTTAGGACCATTCGTTTTGAAATAATTTAAAAAATACGAAAAAATAGTTGGTTTTGCCTTTCTATTTCATAAGACATGTCTTCGAATGTAGAATGCAAAATTGTACTAACATTATAAGTTACTGATTTGTATTGCTTAAATCATTCAAATTGTGTATTACTAGCCAGTATCAGCCAGTACAAGAAAACATTCAGAAAGTAAAACTGACAGGTCACAAGATGAAGCATTTATTTTATTGATATTTTACTTTGTATGAACATAAAAGTTTCGTAATCTAAACAAACAATAATTGGCCTTTAAAAATTAATTTTAAAAAAAATAATCACTTAGTCATCCGAGTTCTCCGGGTCCTCTGATTCTTCAGAAACCGTAACATCAGGTAGACGATCCACTTTTTGGCCATCAGCTCTCAAACTTTGGAACCATCCATGATATTCGTCAGGAATGACTCCTCTTTCACAAAGTTTCAATAGATCGGCTTTTTGGCTTTTGAAATGCATAATAGTTCTATAAATAACGGGGAAAGTATCTGTGGAAAACATGGTCGTTTGTGGCTTGTGGTGGTGGTTCAGTGACAACTTTTTGGACTGGCTTGACTTTGCGTGCTTTGACTGGAGTCTGCCGCTCTTAGCTTGCACTTTAACATCGTTCTTACATAAATGTGTAGTCTCCACATGAATGATGTAACCAAGATTTTGTAACAATACTTTGATTGAAAAGAGTGTCCATGGAGTTTCTCCATAGAGATCTGCGCCTTGGAATGGCCAACCACAGTACTTTCACAAGTTATTATGCCTTGTGTCTATGTTCGTAGCTTTGCTTTCTTTGTTTTTTGTGACATTCAAAAGTGCCGTAATGGTCTAATTGAAAAAAACGCTTTGAGTTTGAGTTGAAAATCGCATCGCTGGAGAGGAACAACCTCCCGAACAAGCAGGCTTCCGTCCCGGACTTTCTACCACCGACGGAGAGAGAATACACTATGTCCAAGAATATATCTACCAGGGCCAAATAATCTCCTTCCAGGCGAGACAAGACAAAGAAGTTGCAAGACGCACGGAAAACGCCTGGAAGAGCTACTGGTCAATGAAAGAGCTATTCAAGGGCGATTTACCCATCCCCTTAAAACGTAAGCTAGTAGACATGTGTATTCTCCCCATACTGACATATGGTGCACAGACTTCGTCATTGACTAACATCCAGAAGTCCAAACTCAAGGTTTGCCAACGGGCAATGGAGCGCGATACTTAACGTTAAACTTACCGATCGAATAAGGAATACCACACTGCGCTCCAGAACTAAAATTGTTGACGTGGCTCAAAAAGCTGCTAAACTGAAATGGGACTGGGCAGGCCGTGTCTGACGGATGCCGGAAAAGCTGGGTAGATACGGGCCCACCCGTATATCACAAAACTGGAGCCCTGAGACAGTTAGACGGGGTCGCGGCAGACTGAGGAGAAGATGGCGGGACGCCTTGGATGGCTTTCTCGTTAATTGGCGAGAAGAGGCGCAACATCGAGAAAAGTGGAAGGAATGGGGGGAGGCCTTTGCCCAGGAGTGGGACAATTCAGGCTGAAGAAGTTTTGGCATATCTGAGATTTTACGGTTGTTTATAGAAAAAATTCTGCTTTGAATTTGATCTCTTTGTAGTTCGTTTTCTATTAAGAAAAAGTCTGACAACCAGTCTTACCAAGGGGAATCGTATTACCCAGTACCAACTGGGTTGTGGAGGTCTGATAGGCAGTCGCTCCATGTAAAATACTGGTATTCAGCTGCATCTGGTTAAGAATGGAAGCCGACCCCAATATAGTTGGGAAAAGGCTAGGCAGATGATGTAGTTCGTTTTCTATTAAGCGCAGTTGTTTTAGTTGGTTTTACTTCTATTAAGTTCAAAATCATGTTTTTCTTTGCAGTATAGCTTTGAGCCGAAAAATGCACTGTATGACCTCGTCGTTCGCTGCGCAAGAATCGACTTAATCCCCGTAAAGCCCTCGCGCTGCTGTTGTCGCCCTCCCGCGACAGCGGCAGCGCGGGGAAGTACCGACTATAATAATTTAATCGGTTTTGCTTCTAGGCAATTCGCTAAAAAGAAACCGAAATACCGAATGCCAAAATCGACTATATTTATATAATATTTATTTAGTTTGAATGTTTAAGTACAAAAAGGTGCTAATCCAATATATTATTTTTTACCATTAGTGATTAAGCCCTTCCTTTGACATTATTGTAGGACTAAAAACCACCAAAAACGTTTGGTATTTTTTGCATCTATATTTCGAAATATTCCGGACAAATTATTTCGAATTATAGGTTTTTAATGCTCTAAAAATACACTATTAACTATATAACCGGTTTTTACATTCGATAACTCGGGAACGGTAAGTCCTGCGGTTTAGTTGGTTTTACCATTAGATAAAGAAACAAACACCGATTCGAATCGTATATTAAAGTGAAAAACTGCAAAAAATCACAGATAGTCGGTTTTGCCTTTAACCCGGCGATATGATAAAATTTAAGAAACAAAAAATGCTTATATCCAACATTTGATTTTGGAGACAGCCTCGAGGTCTAGTGGTCGAAACCATTGCCCTGTTGATGGCAACAGGCTCACCCTAATATGGAACTCTAACTTAGCGTAGGAATACTAAAAGTACATCTCTACCTAACCCTTCAAGGAAAACAAGTGTGAGGTTTTGTTGTTATTTTGTATTGACCAAAAAAATGGAAAATCGGATTGCAACCAAATTAAAAGTTTCAAATATCAACGCTGAATAACTGCATCCAATTTCCATATTTTTTACCCGAAACCAATAACCAGAAATACCAATATTGTGAACCGAACTATGATTCCCAGATATACTGAAATGATTAAAACTGCTGTATTGAAATTTTCAGTAAAATAATATGGAATAGCCGAGTTTTGTTTAAAAAAAAAACATTGTACCTAGAATTTCACTAGCGATATGATGAACCAGTAAACATTCAACGTATCTGTATTATTTCATATTTTAGTTCACGAATTTTCCAGGAATTAATAAGGGGATTCGTGCAAAGTTTCCGTGAATTAATTTTCGAGATACCTCACGTCCATCAGATTTTCTTAAAACTGTTAATTGCAAATTCAGTTAAAACTGTTTTACTGCGTCCAAAACCCATAATTTCGGACTCCTGGTGGGTACCAATTGAATTGAACTGAATTTTAGGGAGCAGAAACTAGGTCGAATAAATCCGTCTTTTGTTAGGTTTCATACATTTCCTTTAGATACAAAAATGGACATTTCCTTTGAAAAACGTCTATTACGTTTCCGGTATATATGGCTTACATTCAAAAAATTATTATTTGTAAGTAATTATAACGTATTAGTACCAGGAATTCATAAACGATTTGGTTTCAGCTCCCAAAACTTGAATGCTTCAAAGTCAAACACAATTCCTTGGACAAACACACCTACATCTACGTTAAATCACGACCGCAGTGTACCAGGGCCCCAGTAAGGCGAGGAGATCTATTATTCCGAATTTCAATAGAGACAAAGTTCGGCACGTGACCGATGTCCGTTGGGAGACTCGCGTGGTACTTTAGTTAGGGAGGACATACACTGGTGGGGATGGCGATTGAATTGAAACTGGTGAATTACTTTGTAGAGATAAGGCCTATATTTTGGCACTCTGTTACTTATCACTAATTTTACTAGCCTGCACTTATGACGGGAACTTTTAGAGCCTAGAAAACAAACATAAAACCGACATACACAGACACGACACACGCAGATTTTTGGAGACGAAGGAGACCTGTCTAGTGACCAGACGTTATCGTGCGGCGATCGCCTTGATTGGGTCGCGCTCAAATACATTCTAATCAGTGAATTTACTAACTAACATTAGCTGTTAAACACATAAATTCATCCAAAATTCCAAATGCTGCCAAAGTAAATACGTTTAACAGTATTATTTCAATACATTTCAAAATAACATAGGCCTGTTTGTTAGGCAATGTTTAAGCAAATAGTTTACCTAATTACCGATACAAGTATGCTTTGAGAGCTTATAAGAACGTTCACATAGAACTAGATATATAGAATTACGCAGAATTTTCTATGAAAGGAACGATTTCTATTTATAATGTTAATATGTGCACATATTCCACCTAACAGGTATACATATATATTATGTACTTTTATCTGCTGCCGTAAGCTTAAAGAAATTCTCTTGTCACAAGTTTTCCTTATAGGAAATAGGTGTCTGGGGGGCACCGACACTGAACGATAAGTATCTTCTGAAGTACACTATCATAGGAGGTTACTTAGCAAGTATTCTTATGCTGAAAGTTTTTTTTACATTTATTAAAGAAAAAAAAATCCGAGCACTCGGAATTTCTCCTGCATCGTCGTGGTTTATGTGTGTGAGTTAAAATGTTTGTAAACGTACCCAACGTAAACCACCAGATCCAGAACAACTATCTGTAGGCCATAAAATATTTGTTGGTAATCGAACCCGCGACATACAGCGCAGCAGCCAATCTCTCCGCCACTGCGCCAACCGTGGTGTGAAGTAAAACGTGAACGGTTACTTTTGTAAGTTATTTGATGAATAAAATATCAGTAACTTACGAAACAAAACATTTTACTTTGTGATGATTCGGCAGAATTTAACAACAGACATTTACTTTTTGACACATCGCATAAGAATACATACACTGTAAGTGTAGAGTGTATAAATGTATGTTTCACCTATTACATTGTCAAAATTAATTTGAGTGTATTCGAGTAGTATAATTAGACTTCATTAAGGCAAGCGTCCCTTATCGGTTGACCATAATTTCTAACAGGATAATATATTCAAATGAAATTAATCCATACCTACTAATATCATAACTACGAAAATAACTGCTATCCGTCTGTTACCTTTGAGGCCTGAACGGTTGAACGGATTAGGATGTAGTACACGGATGAAAAATGCATAATGTTTGGTTATGTGGGGCTTTCACCCACTAAAAAACACCGCCGTGAGCCTACTGTCGCCTTTGCGGATGGGCTGCTAGAACTGCTACACATGACGTTTGCAACCCATGCAGTGCAGCCCGGCTCCGGGCACCAAACTCCTTTGGTGATAACCGGGCTCACCTGTGACATCGCCACCACTCGTGAGCGCCGTGAAATGCGACGACGATAGACTCCCCGATCTATTGCCCGCTGGCACTTCCTAGGGCGGCATCAGGTCGCCATGGTGCCTCCTCCACCCTGTCCCCCTGACCTAGATGGATACCTGGGTTAGCCTGGGTTAACCCGTTGGTACCACCCTATAGAATGGTTTACAACCTCCACGGGCCAAGCCGCGCGCAATAGCTAGCTCAGTTAAAATGAAATATCCAGTAGTATGGCAAAACCGCTAAAACTTGTACTACTGTAGCTACAGCCTTAAAATATCTAGCAGCAAAACGCGCTGCGGATTAGAGGCTTAAGCACAAGCTTACCGAGCAGGCAGGCGATCGGGCGATTAGAACAGTTCCAACTATCATTTACTTAACGGTTAGGGGACTCATCAATAGTTATAAATGCAAGAGGCTATTAAAAGTTCTTGAGGCTTTTTGTAGGTACGATAAAATGGATTAAATTATATAGAGGTATGATGAACAGGGTGTATAGTTCTTCATTCCCCATAGTAAAGGGAGGATCCTCCGACCAGACGGGTGTGGTGTCTGGTGGGCTGATGCCCGTCAGTTATTGTCGGGGTCTTCTATATATGCTCTTAAGTCGCGGATAACTTTAATAGCGCGATTAAAAATTTTCATCGTAGTTCTTTCTTTGTGACATAGATGGCGCTGTAGTACTTTTTGTCTTTTGTTGCTGTAGTATTTTTTATACTGTCCGCTACAAATCGGTTGTTATTATTAGAAGGGCTTTGACCACCATGCCTGGTTAATGCATTGGGCGTTCATCTAACATTGGCAAGTTTTAAGAGTGGAATTCGCCATCCGATTAAAGTCGAATGATATTTGTTTAAATTGTGTTGTAATAGGTACTCCAGGCTGACATGATTTAAAGATTTTATGTCTCCTGTTTTTACATGACCTTCTCAACCTCGATAAAACCTTGATAAGTCAAACAGCGAGTTCCCCATTCTTTATTGCCGCAGCCATACCCTCAGGTAAATTATAATTACATGCCAAAAATTCTATTCTAAATACAACGTGAAATAAAGGCACACATTTCTATCTCCCTTCGTCGTAATTTCCAGCAGTCGGGGCCGCATTTCATAGCAAAAATGTAAGCATTTCCACGGTACCAAAATTAGTTTTTGGTCTTTCACGAAACACATCAAAGGATTACTCAAAAGTTTAATTGTAAGAAATTGCGCCGACTCCGCGAGCCTTATTTTCCGTTGGAGTGAATTTCGTTAGTAATGAACAATTATTATTAACTCTACCTAAGAAATTAGTAAGAGAAGTTCAAACTCTCTCTGTCTCGTCTTTTTGAATTTTAAGTTGTTTAAAAGCTAAGTTTGTGAAGATATTATGGATCTTCCTTTTAGGAAAGTTTGGAACTGCAAGATGTTTTTTTTCTAATAAACACTATCATAACCATCGATCGATGACCATTGATAACCATTGATCTATTTTTGTTATGCGTTGTATGTTTATTGTTATTTTTTTTTGTCATTTTGTATGATGCACGTCATGTGCCTGCGACAAATAAATATTATATATTTCTCCTTTCTTTCTTTCTTTCTTTCTATTTAAACAGGGTGGAAGGCACAAACGGTGAGACTTATGCAGAACAGGTTAACATAGAAATTTTGCAAGCGTAATTTTTTTTAATCTTCCGTTCCCTACAAAAATGCAATACTACACAGATCAGCAATTTTTTTAAATTACCTTTGAAAATCCCCCGATCGGAATGTTGTACTGAATGTGTGCGTTTGTACGTCGGAGTCCTTTCCAAACTGTATACACTATCTAAACCCTGCCTCATTGGTTCACATTTTCTACTGCTGAGCATGAGATCCTGTATTCACAATTTTAGGTTGGGCAACGTGTTATTGGGGCTTTCCATCAGAAATTTGTAAGTGGCAGCCCGTAGCCCGCTTGTTCGGTGGATGGCAATAGGCTCATCTCCTATTTCATGGGATTTCAAAATAGCTAGTGGAATGTGGAGGTTCTATTGGTAAAACTCTGCCTAACCCTTCGAAAAAAACTAGCGTGATGTAATGCTATGTCCGTACTAATTACCTAGTTAAAAATTATGACTGTTTCATAATATCCTTATTTTAACTAGAATATATTCCCTAATAAGTTGCATGAATAAAATCTGTGACAAAAATCTTTACGATCTAACTCAAAATACTTAATAAAGGAAACTCCTGCTACACCTTTTATGGGACTTAAAATTATGACCGTAGTACTAACATAAGTTAATTATATTATTAACGTCATAACTTTTACTGCTTGAGTCGTAAAGTAAATATTACGATAGATCCATAATCCTACTGGCGGGAGATGATAAGTAGGATCGCCGCCATGTTGTTTTATTGCCTGATCTGGTTCAGTTTTACTCGTAAACGGGTTATACACGTGATTGAAAGAATTGCTTCGGTATGCTTAGAACGTGTTTTCAAATTATACGGGGTGTAAACGGACCCTTCACGAAGCCGTCAACCAAGCATTCTGTACATCAAACTAAGTAACTTTACGCAAAAATTTTTGCTGGGAAACAATTTTTTTTTTTTGGGGCCAAAAATCACGTTTTACGGTAGGACTCAATCTAACGCACTCAGAACATTGTCCTGGTGGATGGATTGAATAGCACGGGGGTCGTGGATGTGTTTAAAGTAAAAATCTTACTTTAAAAACATGTATTTAAAAAAAAACTTGTGAAAAAGTTGGAACTTTGACCCCCAATATCTCCGTAACTAGAAGGTTCCCAGGTATGGTCTAGAACAAAAAAATTATCGCATTGACGGGGAAAACAAGTGACTTTCGGCTTCGTTAAGGGTCTTTTTACACCCTTTATTTCGAACTAGCTGTTTCCCGACCCGCGAATTATTACATCCCTGTTTGAATCGAATTTTGTTAACAAATTCAAGGGCTTTTTTTTTGCACGGAACCCTAATTATTTTTCTAAAATAAGAGTAACCTAAATTATTCCTCATAACATCAGCTATCCGCAACTACAAGTTACAAACAGATACTTCAATTTATTTATTTGAATAGATATCTCCCGAATCAGTACTCCTAGATACAAGGTATTTATTCCTAATTGCAGCTTAAAGTTTAATAATGATTAGCGACTGTTTCTTTGTAATTTTTTTGCCGTTTGAACACCTCCCTCCGTACCCTGTTTCAATGCACCAACACCATCTGAACAGTCACTACGGCAGGTTCTGGAACTACATGAATTTTTATAAGTGTATTTTTGTATGTCATAGTTTAGCTTGTGTGTATTTGTGTATGTCATAGGAACTCGTGGGTAAATAATAACAGCCGCTCGGGTCGATCTTTAGGTTAAGCCGTGCTTGCCTAGGTTGGTCTGTGGATGGGTGACCGCCCATTACATATCGAGTTTCCTTCGTGCCTGGGAAAGCACGTTAAGCCGTTGGTCTCCGCTGTCATTTGTAGATCTTTGACAGTCTTTAGGTAGTCAGTGGCCCAAAAAGTCTGACAACCAGTCTTACCAAGGGGTATCGTATTACCCAGCACTAACTGGGTTGTGGATGTCAGATAAGCAGTCACTCCGTGTAAAATACAGGTATTCAGCTGCATCCGGTTAGACTGGAAGCCGACCCCAATATAGTTGGGAAAAGGCTAGCCAGATGATAGTTTAGCTAATGAGCTAAACTATAAAGTGTTATGTGTTGGGTGACTGTAAGTACAGGAAGCAACTGTTACATACTTAAAATAAGTTTTAGATTAATCTGTTCTCTTCTGTGAACAAAATCAAATGTAAACGGGCTCTTTTCCCAAAAAACAGATCACCAAGATTTTCCTCTGTATCGCTAAACAACCGGAAATATCAAAAACAGTTGTTCCGGGGACCAGTTTCTTTGTAACATTTGTTGCGTCCGGGCATCGAATCCGTAACCCAGCGGAGCAGAAATCCTATTGATCCGTGAGTATACCTCCCGTCCAATATTCCATATTACGAACGTCTAAATATTTTGTAACCTTAAAACTGTTCAATAATAATCCCATGGCAAGTATAAAATACATAAACATAACACCTGTTTGTGTGGAGGTATATCTATGCCTAGCACACTCAAATTTTGCCAGTTATGTCTAAGTTCGCTGGCCTTTTGCCATCAACCAGGCCCAAATACAAACTCTAGTCGGCTACTGAGAAATTCCTGGTGGAAAAACCCAAAAACACTTTGCCCGACTCGGGAAACAAACCTAGGACCGTATACTCAGCAAAAGTGCATGACAAACACGGTAGCAAAACAACAGAGAAGCAAATAAAAAAGAAACAGCGACATATTTCTCGTGGTACAAATTCCTCGGAAATATTTATCTACCGCAGTAAATTGAACAAAAAAAAAAGACATAATCAATTGCATGCAATAAACAAACGTCTGGACGCTAAAATCTCAACAATAAAACAGCATTAAGGTGAGTTTAAACTTGCCACTGGGAGGGATGAATTATAGGCAGGCAGGCAAGAAAATCCGGGCGAGCGCCGCGTAAGGCCGGCCAACTTTCCATCTAACCACTTAAAAAGTTTTTTGCAAATCTGACGTAAACGTGGGAGTAAATATGACGCATTGAACTTTGGAAAGAGACTGTCGTACAGGTATGGGTGACAGAGACGCTCTGCAGAGACGAACTTTTACGCCCACCTCATATGCTCACACCCGCACTGTTAACAATATTGTGCGGATACGTCACTGACATTGGTCGTACCATAACCGTGCGTTCATGCATTTTTGCCATACCTGCTCTTATTATTGTGGTCATATATAACAGCTCGCAACTTAGGATCCATTAATATTAATCATATTAATATTTATCCGTGGTGCTAGGCAACTGGGTTTATCCCAGTTGTAAATGTCCCTTTGTGCCTATTGGCCTTGTTTTGTTCTGTCTCCTGCTGATATGAAGGGAAGTGTAAATTATGTTGTTCCTATTCCTCCGCTATTCTTCTGTAATTAATTTCAAATTGTTTCTTTTTTTTAAATTGTTTCCTTGGGACTTTGTCGAGCTACATTGTCTCAGCGCTTTTTTGGTGGTCGCCACTGTTGATTCTGGCTTTCAGGAGTTGCAGTGGTTTGGGAATAACATGGCGGGTTTGTCCCAAAAAAAAAATAATATTGGACGTAACGTTGGCATCCACATTTGCCGACACGTCTCACACTCGTCTATTGGTGGCATCGTCGATGCGAAACAAACAAGATGTATGAGTACATGGAATTAATAGGTTTTAAACCGCAGCAGTCGCACGCAAAGTGAAGCAGTTTCAAGTTAGCTTATTAAGGCTACGTACGACTCGTAGCTCGTGAGCTTGTATGCGTGTCGGCGAACATAATTTACGTGCCGCTTATGCACACATTCGTCATGTTGTGTCTTCAACTTGCAACGGAATTTTAAATGAAACTATCACTTGTGTCTAATTTATCTAAGAATGAGTGGTCAGTAAAATCTATGCGCCACTCATCATCTTCCTGCCCTTATCCCATGTTACTTGGGGTCGGCGCAACACGTTTCTTTCTTCCATTCTCCTCTGGCAACCGTCACGCTATCATTTACTCCTTTATCTTTCATATCATTCCTCGCACAATCCATCCATCGTTTCTTTGGTCTTCCTCTCCCTCTCCATCCATCAACGTTTATATTCATCACTCTTTTAGTCACATGCGATTCTCTAAAATCTATGCGCCACTGTTACTCGAAAAACGTGCCTCAGCTACCTAGGGCCACACAAACGACACGCACGGCCATTGTCACGTTCATGCCTAAATCAACACGTAAGAACGAATTCCGCATTTGTTCGGTAGATTTTAAATGCTAACACTCTCGCGCGGCTCGTGAGGGCCAATAAGAGTCCGGTGCGGCAAGCTTTACTTAAAGTGAAGTGCCAAATGTTTACTGTCAGATACTGTTAATAAGTCCTCATGTTGCAAATTATGAATTCCTCAGGAAACAAGCATTCATAAAAAGAAGTCATAGGTGTAAAACCTTCAAAACTTCACTTAAAAAATCTTGTAAAAGTGCAAAGATCCGCGGATTTCTCTTAAGGGGAAAGCGCCATGCCCGCGAATTTCAATTTTTCTTACGTTTTTGCAATTTGCAGGGTGTCAGGTTAGATGTTGATTAAAATGTGATTCGCTTCCACCTTAAGTTGAAACTATTGCGATTTTTTTTTTGTTATGAGATGTTTCGTTAAAAAACAGGACTTAATAAATTTTTAATCTATGCAAGTCTTTTTTAATAATTATTCGAAAAACTGCTTTACAACTTCCATAATAATATTTTTGTTGCGATAGTAACTCTATCCGTCTGTTATATTTTCACACCTTAACGACTGAACAAATTTTGATGCAATTCGGCACACGGATATGTACCCACGTTTATGGTAATATACACGTTTTACGTTCTACGTACTAAATTCCTATGAAATAATTTCCTAGTTCCAAAGAATAAAGCACCGGGCAAAATAGAGTCACAAATAAAATATAGCACTTTCTTTTATGAGTAAGACCTCACAGCAGTGCTTAAAACGTATTGTGTATTTATTTTTAATCAATAAATCAAGGCTCGGGAATCGAACTTTTAACATGTCAATAGACAATAATGCGCTAATGAAACCTAGACGGTCCCCTGCCATAGACACGACAACATTTTAAATTCCATTCGGTCGAAAATGAAAGATTTTATTTGACGTTTAATTTTCCAATCACCTTGTCCAAAATATCAATATGAATAACAAAATTTATGGTGCCCTCAAAAGAATTTACACTGTTTGGTAAGTGAAATGTAGTTGTTGAATGCATATTGCAGTGGTTTAATATTCAATCACATAGTTTTTGGTATTTTATTAAGATCCGAATTTCATATTTTACATGACTTTTTGTTAATATTGGTGGCTTAATTGGTGAACCTGTTGCTACGATTTTTTGTTAGGAGTATCGTATTACCCAGTACTAACTGGGTTGTGGAAGTCAGACGCTCCATGTAAAATACTGGTATTCTGGTTAGGGTGGAATGCGACTCCAATATAGTTGGGAAAAGGCTAGCAGATGATGATGATGACCGTTGTTACGATTTCCAGGGAGGTTTACAGATTTACTATTCGATTAAGCGTCTCCAACGTTTGTGCGTGTGTATTTGTCTGTCATAGCTTAGACGCTGTAGTTGGTTATGCTATAAAATGTATAATCGACACAGGCCTAGTCTATATGAGATGGAGTGGATCCACCACGCAGGCCCAGTGCAGGTGTAGGAGGATCTCCCTGTCAAGGAATTGGTCCTGATTATTGAAAGCTCCTCGAAAGCCACTTCACCGAGAGCCATTTCATCGAAAGCTACTTCATCGAAAGGCACTTCATCGAAAGCCACTTCATCGAAAGCCATTTCTACTACGCCATCACAACTACTACGCATCAAAGAGCTTTTTTACCGAATGGTAATGCTCGAAGATCAAAATTACAAATACTTTTTTTCCAGTTTCAGAAGCCACCCCTACAGCCTCAAAAAATGCAAAGATCCAGTAGCGCCGACATCAGGCTACCCACACCAGGACACGATAAAACTGGCAACAGTTCGGATTACTCCCAGCTTGACGCTACTCTCCTTTAGAGTCTCCAAGAACTACCTTTACTTCAGCTTCGCGAGACCTGGGACTGACCTGTTAGAGTTCAATGAACTGTGCAACGAGGAAACGTAGGGGTCAATGTTGTAATGGTGATGTTATAGTGACAAGGATTTGTAAAAGATTTTTATAAGGACTGTTGTAATTTGGCCTATCTAGGTTAGGGCAAAGGCTTTTGGTAGATAAATAATTTTGGGCTGTAATTCCAAGGTAACAAAAAAACTAAACTTCAGATATTTTGGGATAATTTCTAACGGATTCTGTTGCATTAAAAGTGAATTCACGATTTTTGTGAAACCATGGATTTTATCATCATGTCACCGATCATTTTAATACTAAAACTCATATATTTATACATAACCACATACTGTTACCACCTCTAAACCTGCAATTACTTAACGCCAGTTTAAAGGCAACTTCTATGTTACTATAACATGACTAATCTTTCGTTTAACAATGGTACTCATAAGTTTAACTATGTATGTCTGTATTAAGTCCATGTTAACGTTGTTGTGTGTATTTTATGTTAATTAACAAAAATTGGGATCCCCTTTTTAAAATAATGTATTTTGTGTTCATGTATCGTCTTGTCCAATGTTCATGTCATGTCTGTGTGTAATTGTCCGTTGTGTTGTTAATGTAAGTGTATTGTAACGTCGTGAAATTAAATAATTGGAAAAAATTTGGACATCTTTTATTTGACTCTTAAACCGACAGCCGATGGATCACGGCGAGCGCCGGCGCAAGCGTTACATGTAATGCTCGTAGTGAGGTCCACTCACAGAATTCGCGTTACATTTCACGATACATTGCATTACACATTACATTCGTCTGGACCCGGCTTTAGAATTAAATAACAACATAGTATAAAAAGCCATTTTAGTCCATTATATGTACAAAATATTCTCTTTCAGATCGTCTCCGCTTTGATGGAGTCCGAGCCCAAGGGTTCTGATCGTTTTCAGTTTGATTAGTTAAATTGATCCTTAGTAGTATTCAAGATAAGTTTACAATACTGCCACAGTTACTTGTCCTCTCAATTCACATCACTGTCGAAAACACAGTGATCCTAATTTTCTGTAAGCTGTTTAGTTGCTGCCTCTGATACGCTTGCTAGCATCTTTATTCTCTGATCTTTAAACTCACAAAAAATAAGGTTTTTTTTGTCGTTTAGTAGCTGCTGTAGGAGGCAAGTGTATGTAAGTTTAAGTGTTGGTAAACACACCCACGATACAGGAGAAATGCCCAGTGAGGGGCTAGGATTAAAAAAAACATGTGATCCCTCATGAAGAGAAAGAATAATAACAGAGTTACTACTTGCCATTACCCATAACGACAATCAATACCAAAACCTACCACCCCACGCCAAACACAAATAGTTCATTAGGTACATTGTTCTCAAATCCAACCAAGTAATGCACTCAACTGTTATGCCAGCTCATTAATAACGGAACGCCGTACATTCATACAAGATATTCACATTCTGCCAGGCTTTGCACATAACAATACAATTGCATACACCCATTGTACATAAGGAAGTTAAATTCTAACTTGGGAGTAGCTGACGGGGTAAATAATAGTGCCTTTACTGCACATGCAATCTTAGGGCTGCGGCAGGCAAGTTGCTACTTTTATCATATAATATCATGCGTGTAACCCGTGGATCGTGGTATCCTATACTAGTCAAAATCGCTTAAACACCAAACAACAACACCAATACAGATCTCTGATGCTTAAAAAAGTATGTCTACTAATACCCTTAGGCTCTTTGTCGGTACTTGATTAGAAAAGAGTAACCATGGAGTTTCTTGCCGGTTCTTCTCCATAGGAAACGACCAACCCGAACCGTGCACTTTTTTGTCGACGTTTTATGAGTGCCCATCTGGGCCTATGTGAAATAAAACATTTTGATTTGATTTGATTTGAACTTATAGGTACTCGAGGGCACTCGCAGCTCGAGCCCTACGAAATACAAAACTACGTACGTGGGGCTTATGGTGAAATAATGCTAGTTTTATTTTAGAGTATTACAGCTCTGTGCTTTGTTTTTGAAATTTCCCACCTGTACGCAAAATACGCGCTTTTGACGTGGAGTTGCGGACACCAGCCCGTTATACAATACAATAGAGTTTTCAACTCTTTCTAGTTTTCCAACCGATTTGGAAAAAATACAACAGATTTCTTTCAAGCAACTCAGACGACCGAATACGAACTGTTCCATACCATTATTCTGTCAGAAAAAACCAAAGCCAGTATTTATGACAGCTGTCATCTTTGAAAGAAAGCGACAGAATTTTTAGAAATCAAAATCCGTCAAAATTATTAGTCCTGATTTTATCTAAGATAAAAGATTTGATATGTAGTAGAATAATTAGAATATTAGTGGTAAAATAAATAAATTAAAAAAAAACTGAAAAAAGTATGCCACCTATAAACAATCGTGAAGCAAAACACACCGTGTGATAAACGAGCTTGTAAAACATTCAAACAATGTTTAACCGATTTCAGAAGAACTTCTTAACGCGTGTCTTGAACAAATTCAATATTTGTGACAGTTGCAAAAGATATCGATACAGACTCCGTCGTGCGACACGACAACTTGTACAAACCAAAAAATCCTCACGACTGATCCTTCCTGGATATACCGAGGCGAGGAAAGATTTGTATTATTTTTCTATAAATAGAAATGCAGCTGAAGACAGCCCAGCAAAAGATTCAAGTAAAGAAGAAATTGAAGAAGAAAAACCAGTATGCTCAAAATCAATTAAAAAAGGAAAAAAATATAAGTGTAAGAAACCTAAAAAACCCAAGGAAAGGTTTATTGTGGACTGTGCAAATAATTATGTTATGAATTAAAATGTGTTGTAAACAAGCAAGCCTTGGTTTTCTTGGTTTTAAAGTATTATTATTTGTGACATTACAATCAGCATAATGAACATGTGCATTCTTCCCATTTTGACTTATGGATCCCAGACTTGCTCTTTGACAAATATTCAAAAGTCCAAACTCAAGGTCTGCCAACGTGCAATGGAGCGCAGCATTTTAGGCGTCAAACTAACCGACCAGGTACGCAACACCACACTGCGCTCCAAAACACAAACTGCTGACGTTGCTCAAAAAGCCGCCAAGCTGAAGTGGGACTAGACTGGTCACGTCTGCCACATGCCCAATGAGCTGTGGGCCAAAATAACCACTATCTGGAGCCCTGACACAGCCAGAAGGCGTCGCGGTAGACCTCGTAGAAAATGGCGGGACGAGCTGGACAAAACCAACGACCAGTGGCCCACATTAGCCCTGGATCGAAACAACTGGAAGTCATGGGGAGAGGCCTTTGCCCAGCAGTGGGATGACGCAGGCTAGCAGTATCAGTATCAGTACAAGCAGCACCTGGTGACCCAGTGGTAGCTATGAGTTACGGTCTTGGGTACGAACCGAGGCGCTTCGCTTTGAATAATTTATTCCATCAGTACTGCTTTCAAAACGGTAAAGAACGTCATTAAGAGACCAGCATGTCCTAGAACCAGTAATTCGAACACATGTGACATCCACCAACCTGCACTGACCCCACGTCATGAGAGGCCTGAGTCCCATCAGTGGGGACGTTACACGGCTGATTATCCTTATGTTTTGAAATCAGTTGAGCACCTAATAAACGGTGTAACAAGACCCTTAATGAAGCTGAAAGGCACTTGTTCTCCCCGTCATTGCAATTTTTTTTTTGTTCTAGACCATGCCTGAGAACCTTCTAGTTACGGAGATATTGGGGGACAAAGTTCCTCCCACTCCACCTAGAGCGGGAGGAGTTATTTGATGATTTCCCATCCGTAAAAAAAAAAAAAACAACTTTTTCACAAGTTTTTTATAAATACATGTTTTTAATGTAAACTTTTAACTTTAAACACCTCCACGACCCCCGTACTATTCAATCCATCCATCAGCACAATGTTTTGAGTGCGTTACATTGAGTCCTACCAAAAAACGTGATTTTTCACCCCAAAAAACATAGTCGTTTCCCAGCAATAATTTTTGCGTAAAGTTACTTAGTCTGATGTACAGACGCCAGCACAAGCTACTAAAATCTGTCAAATTTCTTTAATAGATTTTCAACTTTATCGCTATAGTTTTAGGTTCAAGGTTGATTGGGAAATTTGACAGTTTCGGGTAGCTTTTGGTTGACGTCTTCGCGAAGGGTCAGTTTACAAACATTGGAATATACCACAGTTCAAATAAAAAGTTTTTGATTAAATAACATCACACCTATGTTTCCCGAGTGGGTTAGCAGAAGTATGCTTGTGCACACCGCAGGTTATTTTAGTTACCTGTTCAGAGGTCGATCCTACCCTTAACCGGACACAAATCCAAGTTCCGGGATGCTTCGGAGAAATTCCTAATGGATTGACCTAATTATACTAAACCCAACTGACGTATATCATTGACGACGCTACTCAATATTAACGGGTTACTAACTCAACTCACCAATGCGTGTCGCAAGTAGTCGCAAGCGCAACTACAGAGCAGGAGGTCTGGGATTCGATTCCTAGGTCGGGCAAAGTGTTCTTGAGTTTTTCCATCAGGAATTACCCAGTAACAACCACGTTGTCTGGATTTGTGCCCGCTTGATGACAATAGGCTCGCCCCCTATTACATGAGACGTAAACATAACTAGCGAAACGGGTGTACTATTAGGTACACCTCTGCATAACCATTCAGACCGCGATGTTATGTTATGAGTAGTATTTTCAATGGCGATCCGTACATATTCGTCATCGTATTACCCAGTACTAATGAGGTTGTGGAGGTTAGATAGGCAGTCGCTCCGTGTTAAATACTGGTATACAGCTGCATTTGATCAGACTAGAAGCCGACTCCGCGACGATTAATGACATTACTGCCATGGGTGAAGCCAGTGTGAATCATGATGGCAATAGGTTCGCATCTATTACATGGTACACCTCTCTATGACTACGTAGCTTTTTATATACACGTCTTTCTGTGATCATAAAATATTTAAAAACGTCGCAGATGAAAGGCACAAAAGCCCTTAATGCCATCCTAACTGCCAACATTTTAACGAACAGATTTAAAAGGCTCATTTTCTATGAAACTAGTTACTCATTTTTTAGTTTTCGACATTAATTGCTTATGAATTATGCAAAAACCTAAGTGCGCCGACAAAGTTCGCCTTCGTTAAGGAAAGTTTCCAGTTTTCCACTGATATGTAACTTTATAGTCGTGCTATGATGGTGGCTGCAACTATGTGGGTAGACTGCATAATTTCCTCAACGAATTTGCCTAATCTCTTTTTTAATATTAGTGCTGTACTGCTTAATGGCCAGTTTTGCTTTAGGTGAGTTTGTACTGAACGATCACTTTAATCGTGGTATTCAGAGTTCCTTACCATGTTTGAGGTGTGGAGGTGACTGCCAGCCGTTGAAGATTATAAGAAATCACCGGAAAGTAAGTTTGTACTGGTGATTGGCGTTTCAATAACACTTCTGGCTTAACCCAAGGATGGCGAGGTCGTGAAAATCCGGTCTGAAATGACAGCTGCTAAACTAAAGGAACTAGTAGCTATTACATTTTATGTCAATATGGATATTACGCAAACTTAACATCACGCCTTGAAATCCCCAAAAGGTTAAGCAGAGATGTACCTAACAGTACACCCACAGCTGGCCAGTTATGTTTAAGTCCCATGTAACAGGGCGCGAGCCTGTTGGCATCAATGGGGCACAAATCCAGACTTCGTGGCTGCTACTGAGAAATTCGTGATGGAAAAACGTAATTACACTTTGCCCGACCCGGGAATCGAACCCAGGGGCTCATGCTCAGCAGCCGCGCAATGAGGCACGAAGCAACAAGTTTACTAAAAGTACATTAAACTAATAGTTTTAATTACATTATCGGCTTAATTATGTACATCCTGACAGTTGTCATTTTAATCAAGTTTTAAGTCTACTAAATCAACAGTTTTTGTTATATAAAATGGCATCACAAGAAAAGATAGCGTGAGACGTAACTGCTTATTACAACCATATTTATAATGAAACACTTTCCACACACATCCACGAAATGCATGTCATCAGCATATTACCGTTAACTCAAGTCGCAAGCTGCAAGCTTTGCTCGCTCGAGACAATTTCATAATTAAACTTGTGTTAGCAAATACATATGTATGTACACGCTAGGGAAATTATTTGCTTTTCAGCATTTTGTTTTATTTTGGAATGTATGTTTTCAGATTGAGCTGGGTGTGTTTTGAGCTATATGGTAAGTGGAGATTCAACTAATTACAGTCTGAGTAAGAGAAGAAAGATTGTACCTTTTTCAGTAAGTGTCTTTTACTCTCGTTCACGGCTATAATAGTGTCATGAATTAACTGGCATAAAGATTAACACCCGTATCCATAGTCAAGTTAAAGTAATTACTTATGCAGCCAGTTCTATGCAACAGACAACAATTTAAACGAAGTAAGAACCGTCAAAGAAAACAAAGATTAAATTCCAACTTTTGACAACTTCAAGCAATTACTAAACTATAGCAAATAAAAAACGAACCTCAAATAAAGACTTTCCCCGCTTGGGCGGAGCTCCGCCGTGTCCTCGTAGCGGCGATCGGCGGCGACGACCTCTCGCGCCCGGCCCTGGTTCAGGCCATGGTCCGAAGCGAGAGGGAATGGGAAGCCGTCACCTCCTTCTGCGAAGCAGTCATGCTAGCGAAGGAGGTGGCGGGACGTGAGAGGGAGAGAATCTCACGTCCCAGCGGCCGCGGGCGACGCACCGGGCGTCGGGGGCCACGTGGTGGCTCCCGGCCACCGTAGGCGCGGGCCTGTGGACGGTGAGTAATGGGTTAGCTCACCGTCCGTCCGTCTTATGACGACAGGCCGTGTCGACGGCGCGTTCGTGTTCCACGCGCGCCTCAAAGAGATGTCAGCAATCTGGAAGGGGCCCGCAAGGGCCGATGCCTGCCGGGGCTGCGGGACTGTCGAAAGAGATACCGTGGCCCTGGAACACAAAGGGCAATGAAGGAACATGGATGGGTTTTAGTCAGTAAGAGTCTGACACTCCCTCCCACTCCACCCAGAGCGGGAGAAGTCATTTGATGATTTCTCATCCGGAAAAAAAAAAAAAAAAAAAAACGTTTTACTCAAGTAATCACTTTGACTTGTGTTTATAGATACGGATGTAAACGTCGGAATCTCCCAATCATCGCTCTAAAAAACCAGAATAGCCAGAATATTGTATACCTGGATTATAGTAACATATAGTATGTTACTGAAAGCATATAAGGAATACTAACTTAGTACTTCCATAGGCAGATTTGTCCTTAGATATCTCATTATCTCGTCTACTAATAAGATAAATGTAAAGCATCTGTCTGTCTGTTAGTTTTTCACGTCCTTGCTGATGAACGGGTTTCAAAAACATGATCTGGGTTACGAAAGAGAATACTTTTATCACGATAGGTCCACATGGCATATTTTTTTAACTCCACGTGGGTGGAACTCTGCGTGGAAGATCTAGTACTTTAGGTATTAACATTAAAATTTCAGGCCACTTAATCCCAAACTGCCTAAAGGCCTTTCCTATGTCGCCACAACATCTCACCCTCCGTCTTCCTGCACCCGGTCATAACTCAACCATGACTCACACACAACTATACCCGGATTTCGGAATCAATTTATCAAACAGACATAGTCGACTGCCGAAACCGGTTGACTACCCGGTTGAATAATAAACCGCGGTTAACCGCACCCCCGGGTGCGTTCCGTTTATTACAAATCACCACTTTACAAGTTATGGCTGCTTTCAAAATTTTTACTTTATGACACCTTGACTTGGAGCTTGGAAAGGTAGGAGATGTGCCGTGTCTTCAATGTAAGGAAATTAAAAGAAAATATTACTGACTTCACCTCAGATAGTCAATGTTCAATAAGGCAAACGGCAGAGCTGTCCAGGTCGTTACGAACCGATCAGACTAAATAAAAATCATCGGAGAATCTACAGGGTGTAAGGGACAGTCCTCCACAAACTGACAGGGTGCATTCAATCATATTCCACCGGAATATTTCTCCAGATTTTTTTTTTCATTAACTATTCCTTTATTTCATTGTAAAATTAAATTGCCTGTACGCAGCAGTCCATTTATGTAAAAAATACGGATAAAATCAAAAATCCAGCAATGGATGTTGAAATAATGTAACGAATGACGCGTGAAATTAGTTGTTCACTTCCTGCCTAGCCACAGAGTTCATCGAACTCGTCGTCGCGCTTGTCGTCGCTACGTGCGTTTTGCCACGGTAACGATACATTGCGTAAAACAAATCTTTATTGGATTCCCATAACATTCCTGAAATAATGTCTTGTACCGGTCATCTTAGTATGATATACTGAATTCACCCCATCAGTTTGTGGAGGGCTGTCCCTTTCAACCTGTATGTAGCTCGTTCTAAATATTACCTCAGACACTCTGATATATCTAATTCCTTATATGACTTGACCAAGATCACGTATGTTGTTTAAAACACCGACCTTTGACCTTGGAGTGTGTGTTCTTCTCATTTTCGTTTAACAAATACCTACCCCATCTAACTTTATTTATATGTTGACACAGTTATACTTTTTGTTAAAGTTTTTTGGCCATGTCTGTCCCTTTCAACATTCTAGCTTTTCATAATAGCAGAGTCGATATCCTTAAAACATTTAATGTTCAGCCATAACAGTGTATTATGCTACCTTTGTAACGTCAGGCAATTACAAAAATCTTTATTAAGATCTAGAAATTATTTTTGCTATAAAAGTTAAGTTGGTATAAAACTTTAATGGTATGATGGTCCTTTTTCAGTAGTCCTTTTTTACGTAAAATAATAAATTGTAAGTTTAAGAGCTTCTTGAAACAGATTTTGTCTAGGACGTACTCCTAACAATGTTTATTTCTTCGAACACTTTTCTTTCGTTACATTCGTTTTTCTACAAGGATTAGTTTAGGCAGTGCCCATTAAATAAAACTTAATTTGTGATCTATATCGTCGTTACGAATAGTCAACAACCCAAAAGCCTGACCATCAATCTTACCAAGAAGTATCTTATTACCCAGTAACTGAGTTGTGGAGGTCAAATAGGTATGTCCATGTTGTAAAATACTGATCATCAGCTGCATCTGGTTAGACTGGAAGCCGACCCTAACATAGTTAGGAAAAAGGCTGGGCGGGTGATGATTTAATGATCTTAATCTTTACTCCTTACTAATATTATAAATGCGAAAGTAAGTTTGTTTGTTACCTTTTCACGTCTAAACTACTGAACCGATCATCCTGAAATTTTGTATATACGTTGTCAGTTGTACAGAAACAGACATAGGGTATCTTTCATCCCGAAAAAAAGTACTATTTCCGAGGAAAACAACAATAAAGTTCTTATAATAATAGATGGCGCAACATGTCTTTTGCAACATACGTTTTACAACCGTCAATAAAACAAAGATCTTAGATTTATCCATACCAAATTCGGTTTACTCACATTCTTCTATGATTCGTAAAGACAGTTAAAATCTATCAGAGCAAGCATTCCTTACAGTTCAAGAAACCTGAACTAAGCCGTGGTTTGGAAGGTAGCCAATACACCGAGTATCAATACCACTTAGCCTGAGCACCCTCTAATGACGTGGTCGTGAAGATACAGCTTAAAGACTACACAGTATACAAGTTGTTAGGTATTGTCTGGGGTTAGTTTATTGGTCTGGTTTCTATTCAGTGGTGTAACTGTAGGGTTCTTGTGTAAGGTGAATGGGGCGTAAGTATTTTATAATTGTGCCAAATTAATCGTGATAAAAGATTAAGTGAAGATATGAAAACGTCTGTAGCAAAAGATTCTACAAAAGAGTAGACAGAGAGAGGTATTTTATAGATTAGCTTTTTGCGTGTTTCTTATGTGTTACTTTGACATTCATTTTAATTATTTTTATTATTTTAAACTGTTAGTATCTAATGTAGTCAGGTAATACTTTTCTAATAGATCTTGCCGTTACAGCCGTGTTTTTGGATCTCAGTCTGTAGTTAATAACTGGGGCCAGACAAAAAGTTCTTAAACGCGTCTTCTGTCTCGTTTACTCTTACTGCTGGATTCAATTAGCTATCCTTTTCTCATTTTCAGGGGTTCCGTACCCGAAGGGTAACCAATGGGACCCTATTACTAAGCTCCGCTGTCCGTCCGTCCATCTGTCTGTCAGCAGGCTGTATCCGTAATAGTTAGACAGTTGAAATTTTTACAGAATGTAGATTTTAAAAACAACAAAAATTTTAAATTAATTAAAGGGGACTCCCCACTAAGATGGGTCGGATTCCTTCATGCGCGAGTCCGACTCGCACTTGGCCATACTCTGTCTACGACTACTTGCGTTTGTATTGAAATTGAGAGGAACGGTGAAGTGCAGAGCTATCTAAACGTTAACCAATAGGTCAGATAGCCTTTGTTGCATTGAGAACCTCTTTGACCCAAGGCGTCATAACTAAGTACGATCAACCTTACTAATTGAGTAGTGGTTACGTAACGGTAAGACATTCTCCTACAGTTCTTGCTAATATGAAGGAAAATCAGGATTTTAATTTGAGTTCAATAAAATAGTTTCTTACTCTCATACAACGCAAGAGTATGCTTAGACGGTTTCATCTTCACGGTCACATCTTGTATAACTAAAGCTATACAAGATGTGAGTGGAAATGTCGGTAGGGGACTCCCAAGAAGGACATCATCATCTGCCTAGTCTTTTCCCAACTATGTTGGGGTCGGCTTCCAGTCTAACCGGATGCAGCTAAATACCAGTATTCTACATGGCGCAACTGCCTATCTGACCTCCACAACCCAGTCAGTACTAGGTAATACGATACCCCTTGGTAATACTGGTTATCAGACTTTTTGGGCCACTGACTACCTAACAACTGTCAAAGATCTACAAATGACAGCCGAGACCAACGGCTTAACGTGCTTTCCGAGGCACGGAGGAAATTCAGTATGTAATGGGCGGTCACCCATCCACAGACCAAACTAGACAATCACGGTTTAACCTAAACATCGACCCGAGCGGCTGTTATTATTTAGCCGCGAGCTCCTCACGCCCGAGAAGGACATACGTTGAAATTATTAGTAGCGATTTACAGAAAGACCAAGGATGTACTCGCAACGGGCATGCGTGTATGACCAAATGTATGAAAGTGAACGGAGTATGCAAGTATGGTAGTAGTTTCTGCTTACTTTATTTCTCTTCTTCATAGTCGTACACCCTTGGCAGAGTGATCGTGGTCATGGGGGTCGTCCACAACTGCGGTTGCTGCCTCCGCGATCTTTTTCCGCCGGTCTTTATTGGCCGCATGGCGAGCTCATTCGATTTTATTTACGTCTCGTAATATGCATATAGGGTGACAGGTAATTAGTGACCGATACTTACACACGTGATTGTACTCATGATAATATACAACTTTCCCAAAGAACCATTTTTTTATACTTATTCATTTTTATCCCAATAACAGCCGTAAGAAACTCGCGCGCGCGCGCTTGCGGCCTATCAGCTGTTAGCCGCGTGACGCTGTTCTGTCTCATTACTATTGTACCGTGCTATAGTGGGTAGGTAGAGCACCCGCGCGGCTCGCAAACCCGCTCCGTAAGCGGCGTCTGCGGTACAGGCCGGCTGCCACAAAAGTATACGTATGCGTATAAAAAAATGTTTCTTTGGGAAAGTTGTTTGTTATCATGAGTAAAATCACATGTTTAAGTATCGGTCACTAATAACCAGTCACCCTATATACTCCTCCTATTACTGCAGTCAGTTGAAAACATTAATTCTTAGAACTAGAGTAACGTCTAATGTGTTACTAGTAAAATAACGCAGTACCCGTTTAGGTTTACATCAAACCAAACGTCTGACTAAACTAGCGTGATTACTAGCATTCTGATCAGACTATAAACTTAGTTACCGTTTCAACTAAATGAGTTTGATGCAACAAAGTCCAAATAACCGACAAAATAGACCAATGTCGGTTTGAATACACGACTTTAGTTAATGTAGATAATGCTAATTTAAATGTATCATTTGTGTTTAGTCATTCAGTTTAGTTTCCGTTTGTACAAATGATTTTCTATTGGTTTGAATCGCAATGACAAAAAACATACTGATTTAACTTTGATGTGGATATCGGATGGTTTCAAAAATAAAACAGTTCTACCTCTGACTTTTTTGTTTTTGACTGCCTCGTTGGTCTAGTGGTCGCAAGCTCGACTGCTGAGCATGAGGTCGTGGGTTCATTTCCAGATCGGGCAAAGTATGATTGGTTTTTTCCATCAGGAATTTCTCAGTAGCAGTCACGAAGTCCAGTTGATGGCAACGGGCTCGCCCTTAATACATGGGACTTAAACATAACTGGCGAAATGTGGGTGTACTATTAGGAACACCTCTGCCTAACCCTTTTGGGACTACAGCCGTGATGTTATGTTATGTTCTTCCTCTCGAGTGAAAGATTGATTATAAATAAGCTGTAATAAGGAAAATAGCAAAAAAAAAGTCGTGAAAATAAAAATAATCAGTACCTACCTTTTAGTTATCAGCACACGCGCGTATTGCTACAGCGACTGCGGAGATAAAAAAAAATAAGAAAATGTTTAGTGCACTTCACGTGTCACCACGATACGGTACTCACGAGAAGGAAACAAGTGACGAGTCACATCGCCCGAGGCTATGAACCGGGACTTACTGCTTATTTGCTTCCTTTTTTTTTTGTTTAAAAAAATAAATAAGTTTATTTCCTATCGTTTAGGCTTACATTGCATGTCAAGGGGTCTCCATTTAGGTATAGAAAATGCCTGTAGTTGAAGGCTCCGCTCTTCCCTTACATTATAAACAACTTACAAATAGGTGAATAGCAAAAAGAGAAAAAAGAAAAAGAAAATACGATCAATTGTATGAGTGTGTATGTGCATGTGTGTTTGTCTGTGTCTTTATGTGTGTGTGTGTGAATGTGTGTTTTGTGTGTATGTTTGTGTGACACTGACATCTCACTACGTTAAATATTATTAAATCACACGTTGCAACACGTAGCTTTACTTAGTAGTAGTGCTAAACAATAAGCTTTCTATATTTATAAGTGTTAGAACTTTTTACTTAATAACTTACAGCCCGGCTTACCCAAAACGACTAGAGACAAGTGCTTCATGCAATATATCAACCGGTCCAGCAGCTGCATCTGCTCTGAAATGTAGTAAAAGTTAAACTGTTGAATAAACAACAAAAACCACATTGTATATAATGATATTCTGCAGCTAAACGCCGCAAGAGTGGCGGCCATTGCTACGAATTTCAGACGATGTTGCAAGTTTTAATGTTTCTCTAGGCATGAAAGTGATGTTGCCAGATATTTTGGGCAATTTAAATGTTTAGGAAAAAGTATGTCTCTTTTTTACTGTTATTATAAAATAAAACTTTTAATACCTTGCTCATAATCGTCAGAATTAAGAAAGAAATATTATTATATAGTTTTTTTTCTTCCATTCTCCCCTGTCAATCGTCAAGCTGTCATTAATCCATTTTCCTTCATATCATTCCTCACTCAATCCATCCATCTTTTCTTTGGTTTTCCTCTCCCTCTCCATCCAGCAACATGAAGAGCTCTCGTCATGAAACGATTTAAAAAAAACTGTAGCCCTTCAAACACTGTTTTAAGCTTTCACGGTTTACAACCAAACTTATACTGGCACTTACGGGATATCTTCCGTGATTGTTCATTATTTTGAGCTCCCGATATTTCAACGCTGTTGCAAGCGCCATGATCGCGGTAGACAGATTTGTCTGTTCTTAACAATATATTTTCCATCCACCCGCATTCTCCAATCAACCCGCGATCATGGCGTTTGCAACAGCGTCGAAATATCGGATCAAAATAATGAACAATCACGGAAGATATTCCGTGAGTGACATTATAAGTTTTATTGTTTATACCCCTTATCTACCAAATTCTTACAAAAAACATTCATACCCCTCGAAGCAAGCACCACAGCCTAATAAAATACATTGTAAGAACAATATACGATGCTAATACGACGTCATAACGTTTCAATTTGCTGGCACATTTCCTAAATATTCCCCGCCGGTGAATTTATATGAGACTCTGTGACGCAGCTGTGCGCGTATGCGCGTGTATTAGACGCGATATTTGCTTTTTGACAATGTGGTTCGTTATTTTGTTATTGTGTTGTTGGAAGGTTAGTGTATTGCTTTTCTTTTAATTTCAAAAATCGTAGTTTTGTCAAAATTCCGAAAGACCCTACTGGTCTTTCGGAATTTTAATTAGTATTAAAATCTGGTTTGCTTAGCTAGCGACCCGCCCCAGTCTCGCACGATTTTTACAACTGGACTAAACATTGAAAACACCAAGATTTTTAATTAAATAAAGGCTATTCTAATGTGTCCTACTTCATTGAAAACTTTTGGAATTAATTATCTCTTAAAGACTGCCCTTTGTCGACCATAAGCGCGACTGCTGAACCAAGGATCTCATGGTCCTTGGTTCGATTCCCGGGTGGGGTCACGTGTTATGGGGTTTTTCCATCAGGAATTATACCAGTTGCAGCTACGCAGTCTGAATTCGTGCCTTATGGATGGCAATAGGCTCGCCTCCAATTACATGGGACTTAAACATAACTGGTGAAAAGTGTGTAAACTATTATTGGGTACACCTCTGCCTAACCCGTCGGGGATTACATGTGATGTTATGTTCTGTATCTCTTAAAAACGTCAACGTGTTACATAGCAATCAGTGGTATCCTAGCCGTTTTTCATTGCAATTGGACGTCTTTAGCACTTCTACTTGTGGTTGCTGTCTCACTGGGAATTGTACCACTCACACATCACTTGAACATATTCTCAAAAACTTCAACCTTAGACCCCATGAAAGCTATCTCTTACAATACTTTACAATACGCTATCCCGAAACAAACCCCACACAATTCCCGACCAGCACTGCCACTTTATCTACAGATAGCATAAAGGCGCAGATTCTCACACAATGGTATCAGTGACGGCCTTTTATATATTTTAAACTCTCCATTGTAAGCATGGGACATCTCTTTGTGCTTCTAGTTGGTATCACACTTTTTTACAGGCAGTAGTAAGCTGTTAAAATTATTGTGGTATATTTTGGACCTGGTGTTAAATTTTATTGTAGTGCATAATGGAGCAAAATAATGACATAGCATCCACCGCACCGGCACCTTTGGCCTGGCAAAGATATTCTTATGGTCCACCGAAATCTCACCAGTTTTGTTTAGGTCTTATGTAATAGGGGGGGAGTCTATTGCCATCAACCTGTCACGAATCCAGCATCCTCCGGTCTGCTACTGAGAAATTCTGATTGAAAACAACAGTCACCAAAGATTTGGTCCGACCTGATGGTCCTTGGTGAACCCAGGACTTCATATCGAGCATGCAGCCGCGTGGTGTTAGCCTTAACGCACCCATAAGCAAAAGCCTTATGCTGGGACAGGCGGATAAAAAGACATAACAATAACACATTGCATTTTGCATGTGGTGTTTGCCTGTAATTGGTTGTGCAGTTAGATTTAAGACACAATTACTTATATGTTCCTATCTGTTTAGTATCTGTAACAACTGTTGGTGAACCTTAATTAAATAAATAAAATAAAATAAGACATAATCATTTCATCTTTAGTCAGGAAAATCTTAACACACTAAGAAAGCGTTAAGCAGATTGAGAAGTCTGATACCATCCTACTAGTACACAGTTGTTCCAATAATCTTCAAGAAAATCGTATTCAGACAAGTTTTAGGCCTTTGACTGGCTCGTTGGTCTAGTGGTCGCAAGCGCGACTGCTGAGCATCAGGTCCTCGGTTCGATTCCCGGGTCAGGCAAAATGTTATTGTGTTTTTCCATCAGGAATTTCTCAATAGTAGCCACGGAATCTGGACTTGCGCCCGGTTGATGGCAATAGGCTCGCCCCCTATTACATTGATCTTAAACTTAACTGGTAAAATGTGGGTGCATTATTACATCTCTGGCTAACCCATCGGAGATTACAGGCGTGATGTTATGTTATGTTTGAGGCCTTAAAATGTTTACTACAACATTTGTTACCTGTTCCCCTAACTGTACGATTAAGACTAAGCGGTCCAGCTTATCTAAAGTTGATAAACGCAAGCGCCGCACGCGATGCTTTGTCCCTCGCTGCGATCTATCAGCGGTTCGTGAGCGTTTGTTCAGCGTCGAGTTGTATTGTTGCAAGATTCTTTTTATCGTTTTACTTGTTAGTAGACGTTTTATTTCCCTTTTCGCTTACACTAAGTAACAACTAACTGAATTACTAAAGATGAAAGCTCAATCCCAATTTTTTTTAAACTTTGCTCCCGTCCAGGAACTTCTCCGGTATCGTGAGTGCATTTACAAACATTTAAACTCACACACACAAACGCTAGACCCTAAACAACTATCTGTGGCCCATACGAATATTTGTTCCGTGCGGGGATCGAACCCGCAACATGCAGCGCATGCAGCCAGTCGCTCAGCCACTGCGCCAACCGTGCCGTAAAATAATAATCTCATTATATTTTCTTAGCCCAAAACTTCCCCAATTGCAAAGACCCCGACTGCATGTTCGATAAAATTCCAAGTTTCCGAATTTCCACAGTAGCAACAATTAACTAACAAATCAAAAATGAAAGGATACTACTTTTCAAAACTCATGTTTAACAAATAATGTAGCATAATGCCTCTTTCCCCCGAAAGGTTAGGCAGAAGCGAGCCTATTGCCAATAACTGTGCACAAATCTTGATAGCAAAACCCATCTTGAGGATCGAACAAAGAATTTCATACTCAGCAAAAACGCTGCTAGACCAACTTAGCATGAAACTCGTGCAGCAAAATAATTGAAGTATCTTAGTTTTTAACTCCAAGATATTACTTAGAACCGCCATTAAAGCCCACATACTCCCTGAGGAGCGACTTTCACGAACATGTGTAGGTAGTTAGTTAGTCTAGCCAACTCAAACTTATTATATCCCTAACTGCTTACAGAAACTATTTATTAACTAGTCAGGCTATATTGAAATTCTTAATGCATTTTCCAAGATTATTTTACAAGTTACTTACATGAAGTTCTAGTTTGCAAGTTAATACGGTTAACAGAGCGTAGTTATTGATTTTATACGGAAAACAGAAATTAATTTTCATATTTTTTCATTTATGTAAGAAACTGTTTTAGGTACTTATTTTTGTAAACAAGTAAAGACTTCTTTTAAATCGTATTAATAAAAGATTGCGCTCCCTTTGAAATTTTTTTTTTCCAAAGGAATACAATTTTTACTTGATAAACAATTATTTATTTCTTTACGTTTACATCTATAATCAGTCTTACCAAGAGGTATCGTATTACCCAGTACTAACTGGGCTGTGGTCAGATAGGCAGTCGCTCCATGTAAAATACTGGTATTCGGCTGCATCCGGTTAGACTGAAAACCCATCATAGTTGGGAAAAGGTTAGGCACTTGATGATGACATTTACATTTGCATATCAAATGTTTTGATGGTTAGTCAAGATTGATGATGTTTCAAATGCCAGTAGGCGCAACTTATACATACATCTCACTAACAGACAGAAAATTCACCTCAATACAAACTCAGCAAAAAGCTATACAATTCCTCATGTTTTCATGTTCAATATGAAAGGCTATTAATAGGCTATTACAACTGTACCTCGCTCGTGAAGGTTCTCAGATGAAAAAATAATTGAGCTTACTGCCGACAGGCTCTTCCTTCTGAGAACTGCCGACACAGCTGTTCGAGGAATAGCAGTTAATTGTTGACAAATATATGTTTTCAGGTTCAGGTTTCCTTTTACTTTGTAGGAAAAATAATTATCTTGTAAACATCTGAGGATGGTGCCTTTTGCTGTAATATTTCCAGCTCTATATTGCGCTTGATAAAACAAAAATATTTTGCCGATCCGCTTCCACCGCTTCCTTGTAGCTTAATTTTCGGATGGTAAATCATCAATCACCGCTCTGGGCGCAGTGGGAGGGAGTGTCAGACTTTTACTGACTAAAACCCATCCATGTTCTTTCTTTGCCCTTTGTGTTCCATCGCCGCGGTATCTCTTTCGAACAGTCCCGCAGCCTTGCAGCTTCAATTTCTAAAATGGGTCGATTAGTGCGTTATCCGTTTTTACGATTGATTGTGCACTTATTGGATGGTAAACTATTAATGAAGATGTTAGTTTAACAAATTACCGCCAGTCTGTGGAATTCAGTGACGGGTTCTCTGTTCCCTGGTCATTATAATCTGGATCTATTCAAAGTTCGAGTGAATCGGCAAGCCTATTTAGTATAAAAAAACTTGACTGGTATTCAACTTTTTTGAGTCCGACTCAAGGTTCGCTCAAATCGGTACGGATATCATCATCAGGTTTTTTTCAGTAGCAGCCACGGAGTCTGGATTTGCGCCCGATTGATGGCAATAGGATCGCCCCCGAGGTGGATTACAGGCGTGGTGTTATGTTATGAGGAACCGACAGATTTTGCATCGGCTGCTTACACAAGCTGTCCTTAATTTAACCGAATCTTAAGTCAACCGCAATTACCTACATAATCTTGATTGGAAAAAGTGCATTATGAAGCAGATGAAGGTCTCAATTCTCTCGAACAAGCACCTAGCAGATTATAATAAGAAGATGGGCGGCCGTGTGTGTTTCTGCGTTTTTGTCTTAAATTCCGGTCAAGGTTTGGTAGCTTTTAGGAGATTGCAATCAAGCAAGAGACACGCGGCATGTTTTCTTAACGCTACGACAGATACAAACGTATAATGGAAATAAGAACATTATATCATAACATAATATCACGCCTGTATTCCCCGAAGGGTTAGGCCTAATAGTACCCACATTTCGCCAGTTATGTTGAAGTCCTATGTAATAGGGGTGAGCCTATTGCCATCAAGCTTGGCTCAATGCTGGTCCTGCTCCACAACCATAGGGGCAAACTAATTGATTAACATGTGAAGTTAATGTGGAAGCTGCAGAAGATTGTAAAAATATCCTTGCATTGTATAGATTCAATCTCTTAGTGTTATATAATTGCATAGCACATGTGTGAGTACTATGTACTGTAAAGCTACCATTTACATTTAGTTATCATTCATTGACTTGAATTTGCCCTGGCGGTTGAGAGAATGTCATGCTCACTCAAATGTCTCGCTGATGGTGGCGGGTGTGACGGATCATTCGGTTCCCTTCAAATTGTTGAGTTGAATGGTGCTGATCCATGCGTCATGTTCGTGAACGGGCGCTGTCCGTTGGGACTGGTCATCTCTTAGCTGCCATGGTTTATTCTAGCTACTTTGTTTTTAAATTGTTGATGTAATCTTTTACTCTGGACGCTCTTAATGTGCACATCTTTCTACATCGTTCTCACATATATGTATTATCTCAACATGAATGATGTAACCAAGATCTTGTAAAAATATTTTGATTAAAAAGAGTGTCCATGGAGTTTCTTGCCCATTCTTCTCCATAGAGATCTACGCTTTGGAATGGGCAACTACAGTACTTTCACAAGTTATTATGCCTTGTGTCTGGGACTGTAGCTTCGCCTTCTTTGTTTTTCTGACATTCAAAAGTGCCTGTTATGGTCTAATTGAAATAAATGCTTTGAGTTTGAGTTTGAGTTTGAAAGCGGGCGTAAATCTATACTCCGTGGCTGCTACTGAGAAATTCGTGATGGAAAAACCCAATGACACTTTGCCCGACTCGGGAATCGAACACAAGACCTCATGCTCAGCCGTCGTGCTTACGATCACTAGACCAACGAGGCAGGTATTGTTTTAAGTATAACTTCATACTTCACACATAAGGAATTATCAACATCAAGACACACAGGGGGTTAAATTGTCTTGTAAAACAAATATCACTTACTTTTAAATAGTATGCACGACAAGATCTACAGAAAACATTTCTTTAAAACAATGATACTTGTAACCTGTCGTATTAACTTTCGGGCTTTTAAAATAAGATGGATAAGCAATAATTCTGTTTGCTTGTTTTTTATTTATGATACGCAAGCATTACGTTAATATTCATTTGTAATGTGTCGTATCCATCACCGTGAACGAATGATGGTCTTGAATGTATTTATTTTATTTACGTTTAACATCTTGCTATAAATATTATAAATTGAAGTCACTTTTCATGCCTATCTCTGTGACCATGTCTGCATATTTTTCATCTAGACTCCAAAGCGCATTTTGATGTCTGTTATCTCCTAATCACTACATAGTATAAAGCAAAGTCGCTTCTCGCTGTCTGTCCCTATGTATGCTTAGATCTTTAAAACTACGCAACGGATTTTGATGCGGTTTTTTTTAATAGATAGAGTGATTCAAGAGGAAGGTTTATATGTATATTGCAGCCGTGAGAAGCCGGGGCGGGACGCTAGTAATATTATAAATGCGAAAGTTTGTGTGGATGGATGTTTGTTACTCTTTCACGCAAAAACTACTGAACGGATTTGGATGAAATTTAGCACACATATAGCTTATAACCTGGATCAACACATAGGATTCTTTTTATCCCAGTAATATGATCCCGTAGAACAATTAGCGGACTACACGCGGGCGAAGTCGCAGGCATAAGCCAGTTGGTAATATGTGCCCCGGTGGTCTCGTGCTCTCAAGCGCGACTGCCGAGCGTCGGGTCCTGTGTTCGATTCCCAGTCGTGCAAAAAGTATTAATGTGTTTTTCCATTACGAATTTCTCATTAGCAGCCCTGAGTTTGGAAGTTAGCGATATGATACCCCCGTGCTTCGGAAAGAACGTTAAGCCGTTGGTCCAGCGCCTGATCTCTCTCCAGTTGTGGCAGATTGCCGTCTTATCCGACTATGACACTAAGAGATCAGCGAGTGCACCTGAGCCTGCGCATACACTTGTGCTCCGCTGACATTGGCCGCCGTGACCGAAAAGGCCAGCAGGACTATTATTAATGTTTACATTAATATTTAACTCAGGTACATGTTATATAAAAATCGCAATGTTGATGACTTGAGAAATCAAGTCGTAAAAACCTACGCTAGACAGGGGCAGGTCGCTAATATAACAATTACCCTTTTCATTGCGAATGCTGGTTGACCAGTAGTTGGCGACTGTGTAACTCCAAGACTCTGAAACCTTTACTTACTTATGATACGATGTACAAAGAAGCTGTTGGTAAACCTTTATTTATAAATAAATAAACCAACCATGCACACAAATGAAGCCAATGCAATTGCGAAAAACTCTAACTCTTTCAGAGCTCAAACACATGCTTACAACCAACCAACGACAGCTAACACACCTACCTATCTATCTACCTGCCTACCTACTACCACCAACCGTTTGTTTTCAATTCAGCAAGATAATGGACAGTCCTACCATTTCAGCTGAAAGCCTTCACTGAACAAGCGAGATTTGCATAACTGCTAGTAGGATTTGTTACTGAAGACTGATGGCCGTTTCCTGGTGTTTTGCGTCTGATAAATGTTACTACTGGACATCTCTAATTGCTTGTCGGATAGTGAAACTTAGGCTTAAATGGGATTAATGGAGAATTGGTTTTGGAAAAGCATAAAAAATGGCTCCGAGAATCAAATATAACGTTTCATCATCATCATCCTTTCAGCCTAAATACGTCCACTGCTGGACAGAGGCCTCCCCCACGTGTCGCCACATGGGTACCTTTGTTTTAAGATTATTCAAAGAGTAACGTTTATTTAGTAGAGTAAACAAACTATTTACATTATTAATTAAAAACTATTATATAACCTAAAATAAATAAACTAACAACAAACTATAAGAGGGCATCAAAAAACTCCTCCTCAACGCTGTCAGCTGGTAATGTGCCCAAGAGACTGACGGCGCGCTGCCATGTTGTATGGCAAAACGGCCAACAAGAGTAACGTAGTAGGTAACCAGATGAGTCCAATAACGGGGATTTTCGGGAACATCTTGCAGAATACTAGCTTTTAGCTACTTTAAATCAAAGCTTTTTGACAAGCGCAAATTACCAAATCGGCGCTGATGTTATCCTGCGTGCAACCATAGTTTCAATGAAGAATTTTCACATAACCGGCACAGTATTGTAACGCTATCCAACAGTAACAAACCACATAAAAAGAGTACATACATACTATACAAAGAGCGGGAAAGAAGAAAGAGCGGGAGTTATTTATATATAAGGATATCCTATATACATACAAGCTACTTTCCCTATCAAGATCAACCTAAAACGTTTTCCGACTGTACACATTTTTATTTAGGTTTCTCTACGATATAAGATAATGAAAAACAATACTTTTGCCGGCAATAAACAAGCAAGCCAGAAAGCGGGCGTTTATCGTCTAAAGTAGAACAAGGCACACCACGGCATAAACAGGACGTAAAGGCTGGGTGATATCGAAATGAACTTCGATGTGTCTTATGTTTTTTTTCTTTGACATCAACAGAAAAAGGCTTTGATAAAAAGTAGGATGTAACGTGATGTCCATATCGGCGCGATCTATTGAATAGGCTTTGACTGTATGGAAGATGGGTTTTATCCCACGGATACATACTACGGGTATTAAATAGTAGATTACACAACAAGTGACAAAAAGGTTAATTTAATTTGACTTAACTAAGTTAGATCCCGAGAGCAGCGAAGGATGCTAGAGTAGAATCCCGAGCGCAGCAAGGGATTCAAGATTAGAATCCTGAGAGGAGCGAGGGATACAAGTACCGAATGGTAAGAATTTTATGTCCCAGTCGTAGTCAAGGTAAGCCTAAAACGTAGGTGAACCTGTCAACCTGTACCCCTGCCTAATATTTTTGGGAAGTAATATTTTATGTGTACATTTATAATTTGCAAGTGTATACCGACATCCCAATATCACAACGATCATAATGTTACTAAAAGAAGATCAGAAACTCCCCATCCAACCATCTCTACTGTAACAAACGCGTCTAGTATCGAAACCTGTTAAAGTTAAATTACCGCTAAAAGTTCGGGATGAGTTACCGCCCGAGTGAGGAAAAACAAAAATAAAGAAGGAAAATATTCGCAAACTCTCTGGATAGAGTTGTCGGAAGCTGTTGCTATTATTTTAACACTAGTTTTTACATGTGGCTCTGCCTGCCTTTAAATGAACATTTTTGTATGTAACACCCGTGAATTATTTAATACAATTTTAAATTGTGTCTGTGAATAGAAAAATCACATAAATCGGATAATTAATAAACGCACCTTCAGACACATACAAATAAGTGTTGCTATTTTCGATGCAAGGCAATGCGTAAGATGCAAATTACATTACTGATAGCAATAAATTATAATTATCTTCTACTTGACACAAGAGAGCCTAGATATGTTATCGGCGATAAAATGATGAAAAAGTTGAAAATGTATTGGGTTGAGGTAAGTAGATCGAATAGTTTCTTGTTATTTGTGTGTCGATGGGCTTTTTTATCCGACCAGTATGTAGCCACCTACATAGTTCTATTGCACAGACAATGACAACTTCATTTGAAAGTCGTTATACAAATACAAAGTGATTTCCGCCAATTATCAAAATATTAGTTCGTAAATTTCTAAATAATTTCCCCCAATTATATTAATATCTCCTAACCAAATGTTAAAATAAGCCTTTTAACTAATAAAACCGTGGCGTAACGATCCGGCACGACCACATAATACGTCTGTAATGGTCTACAACGAAAACCACACACCATGAACTTTTGAACCTAACACTGTGTTAGAGGGAGCAAGCGCATTCCATTTGGCACCCGTCCTGCTCTAGCGGCGTAATGGCTGTGGTTTTATAACTTTACAAGCAGATATTATTATGCGTGTTATAATATTTGCAGTACAAAGCTTCCGTTAATATGAGAAAAAAACATGAATGGATTTATCTATCTAAGTACGGTAATATGTACTTGTTTACCTACTTAATGTATTATTGTGGTAGGTAACTTTTTACCCGCCTGCAAAGATAGGGTTATGTTTTTTTTGCCAGTTACCTAGGCCCTTAGGTATCTTAATATGTATCTTCTTCATGTAGGCATGATCTGATTACTTTCTTTTCTGTATTTTTTATAATTATTTTCTTATTTCTCTTTTTTAGATTTTGAGATTCTAATCTTTGGCATAAACCTTCATGTGGAACTCATCATCAAAAAACAAAACTGGAACATTTTAACAAGTTTTACAGTACTTTTCGACATAAAAATCAAACCAGTTTTCGTACTCCAGGAGAAGACAATAAATAAACAAGAATGACTTAATTAAATGTCAATCGCGGTGAACGCCCACACCCACAGTCTGGTGGAATTATTGCATATGCTTCCTGATTGCCGATAGCGTTAAATTCAATTAATTTATTATGAAATCTTACTGATTGGTATTGGTTACCGAAAATCTTGTGATTTGTGAATTTATTTTCGTTTGATCGGTTATTTTCGAGATATCTTTACATATCAATACAAATAAAAGTGTAAAAAGTGAAGTGGCTGTAATTACAAAATAACAGCTTTTTACTGAATGCGTGTACTTATAACAAAAGTTTTTTTTTGTCTGTCTTTTTGTCCCTGCTAATTTCCGAAACGGTTGGACCGATTTTGACTGGAGTTTTACTAGCAAAAAGAATAAAGGTTCCGTGCAAAAAAATTTAAGACCCTTGAAATTGTTAGCATAATCAGATTCATATAGGGAAGTAATATTTTATCATAATTTCACGCGGACGAAGGTTGCGGGGCACAGCTAGTTTTAAATAAAAATAAATGTCCTTCAATAAAAATAAAGCTACATAAACTTTATGTGACAAAAAGACAACCGACCGCAACCCATCTTTAGAATGTACAACTACTACATCCCCGATGGTAAATTTACATTAGATGCATTTTTTATTCTCGCCGCGGAAAAGGAAGACATTTCGAGTTCGACTAGAACTACAGTAGGTATCGATTCAAATCGATTATTTATTCGAGTCGCGAGCTCGATATTCGGAATTATTTACGGGTAGCCTCTAGTAAGCTTGCGTATTTAAATAATGTGATGGCGACGCCTCTGTTCGAGTAATATAATATGAAGTATCGAAGTCCATATTTATGAAGAAGTTTTGATGGCATTGTCGCACGGATTTTTCTTTTGTTTTATTTTGTGGCGTCTTAATAATAAATGTGGTTGTTTTGTAATATTTGCTCCGACTTACGAATAAGATAGATGGTGGGTTTGAACCCAGGCAGGTTACTGACTTAAAGTCAGTTTTATAAACCTGATCCTGAACCTATTAATCTGTGATTGGTTTTATATACGAGTATTTAAAGAAGCGAGTTTAAAGCCATCAGCAACCAATAATAACCGCTATTACTTGATTTAATACAGTGGCTGTTCTTAGAAAACCAATCTCATAATCATTGAATTAAAATATTCGAAATAAAAGATCAAACGCAAAATATCACTAACAATACCTTAATAAAAGTAAAACATTGAAATCAATCCGCAGCCATACCATAAAATCAATAAAAAGAGAATAACAATTCGAAAACACGACGTCACTTTTCATTGAAAACATGAAAGGTCTTGGTGTCACCTTTACATCACAATCAAAACAACATATTAGTCGTTATTTCCATAACAAAGTTACACAAAAAACTCAATCATAACTCGAGTACTCTTGCGGGGCACAATAAAACGGTATATATGTACTCACTTAGAAAATACTTCGTGCCACCGTCGTTGGAAATCCTACTTAATCTATATGGTAATAAGATTAAAATTTCTGAGGCAAGCAGGCGACTCTTGAGAGATCTCAGAGCGTTATTAACAAAATACAGCAGGTCGGTATGCTTAATACAAAAATATATTCCTTTGTCTACAGTTTTCGGTATACTTGTGAGATTATGTGGCTTCGCTTGTCTGTAGAATATTGTTTGGTTCTGAATCATACAGAACCTTGTTTACCTACCTAATGAAATTGAGATATTTTTATTTTTGATTTAATTCTTTGTGATACCACCTTTTCCCTTCAATAGATTTGGAATTGCAAACGCAAACGTGTAGTGATGGAATTTGACAGGTAAAGGCTGAACCATCAGAAATTGAACAATAATAGAGATGGAGGTCAGATATGCAGTCGCTCCATGTAAAATACTGGTATTCAGCTGCATCCGGTTAGGCTGGAAGCCGACCCCAACATAGTTTAGGAAAAAGCTATCATGATGAATATTTATACGTGAATTAAACCCCAAATATCTTCATCCTCTTGTCTCCAAAACATTTTCTCCAGTTTCTACCACAATTTGCAACAAACAAACAAACTTAATCGCACAATTCCTTTGTCTCTCGCTTCATATTATGTATTCCCCGAATAAATGTAAATGTTTCTCTACACATTTTCAAGAGTTCTTGCGAACTGTGGGTCTGCCGCCACCTCTTATAGCAGAAATGAAAAGAAAAGCATTCTCAGGGCATGCTCGTTCCACCATAGACCTCATTTATAGCTTTCCATCAGGCATATATATATAAGAGCAGGCCCATTTAGCAATAAACGAAATTGTGTGGGGAAGAGGTGGAGCTAGAATTTTCACAAAGCTAGTAAGTGGTTAGACAGCAGGCCGATCTGCCAACCAGTCTTACCAATGTGATTTGGAGATCAGATAGGCAGTCGCTCCATGTACAATACTGGTATTCAGCTTTATTCGGATTTTATTTTTCAGTAAAAAAAAAAACATTTTCGAGGTGTCAGGTACACAGTTCCATGGAAAGAGTCGTTAAAATTGTTCCACTCTGCAAAATGTTATGCCTAGTAATACTTTTTTTATAGTCATGTATGTCCCACTACTGGACTAAGACCTCCCCATATCTTTGCTGCTACTCTTTTTGTAGCCATACATTTATATATACGCGTCAGCTTCAGAACCTTGTTCTCGCTGGTTAAAAAGCTACACAAATGATTATGAAGAGGTGGTGGGTTGGTCCCTGTGATCTTTAATTCCACCGCCTTTGCTCCGCGGTATATAAAAATTTTCATATGTTAAAATAGTGCGTGGGAGTGGTGCTTTCTAAGGAAATGGGAAGCTTTGATGCTTGAATTAGAGATATAAAAAGGTGTATTTTGGCAAGAAAAGTGTGTTAAGAACTAATGGGTAGTTTCTTTTATGGCACCATAATGGCACAGTGGTGGTCAGTTTTTGCGTTTCTGTGTGAATGTATGTTCAGAATACTTCTAAAGATGCTAAATTGACCCCGTATTGTGGGAAAAGCAGGCACAAACTCGACCAGAGTGGAGACGTTATGTGCATCGGCAGATCAACGCCTTTGAAGAGAGAAGAGGGTTGCAGTCAAATTACAAAAAAAAATCCTACAAGCTTTAACCCTACAATGCTTGTCGGCCAAAGCTTGAGAGCAGCATACCAAAGCTCTCGACAACCAACCTAGAAAGCCATCGCATGCAGTCGCTGCGGCCGAAATCGGTTAGATGGCATCATCATTGCACAGTCAGTTCTGAAACTTGACAACCTGGCAAATGACTGTCATAATTTAATATATATTTTGCTGTGTTGATTTTCTGCACTTTTGCTGTGATGGTATATATCAATAGATTTTTCATAGAATAAATATTATTATGACCGACTTATTAAATAAAAAGAAAGCTGCTTCAAAATCACGACAAAACCTGGCTCTACCCAAAAATGACAAGACACCTTCAAAGCCTAAAAACATAAACACAATACTTGGGCATACTCACATTAAGCCAGCTAAGTAAGGGCGGAAGTAACTTCGCAACAGAGTACTTGCTAAGTATCTACGTTCCCTCGGGAGCGACACTGAACTACACGTGATTGTGCGAACAAAGGCGAAACCAGCTTTCGTCACTTACTTATATAACATTACGCTTATTAGAGGTAAAGGGGTGAGCTAAGTTGTAAGTGACAAAGCTTAACTACTATCCTTGCTCGTTGAAGGCTACGCCGTAGGCGTGCTACGGCGTAGGTGTGCTACAGCGTAGGTGCTCTACGATATCCGTGTTATATTTAAATGTTTTGGATGTTATCCAATATTTTTTAATAGGGTCGAATGAATTGAATTGCAGATGCAAGTTTAGCCTACTCTGCTGCATGTTGACTCAACACTTTATCCAAAAATCCTATCAAAAACCGATCAATTTTTTTTTAGTACGGGGTGTAAGGAACAGCGATCCGGTGTCCCTTACACCCTGTATCTTTGTGAAAAGTGGTCAGTTTCATAGAAAACCACTTAATCAAAACATAACACATGCCTGTAATCCCTGAAGGTTTAAGCGGAGGTGTTCCTTTACTACACCCACATTTTATCAGTTATGTGGCAGTCCCATCAACCTTTTTTTTGTCAATTTTGAAACTGTTCAGTGCTATGGGGAACCAAATAAATACCATGTTATGAAGGTCAACGAAGTCACATACGTACACACAGCTCGAAACTATCAGTTCACGACACGGTAACAGTTTCAACGTGTTAACAACTTTGATAAGTACATGTTAACTATGTACTTCGGCACAATAACTCAAGTTCTATAACTTAAATTATTGTTCAATGATCGCCTAATATCGCGGCTGTTTTATCAGACTTCTTATTATTTATTTGGTTGATTTTATCTGATTTTATATTGATACGAACATCAATCCTTACTATTATGATTAAAAATACTTGTAAATCTATACTAATATTATAAAGCTGAAGAGTTAGATTGTTTGGTTAAAAAAAAAAAATAGTGTTGGATAGCCCATTTATCGAGGAGGCTATAAGCTATATAACATCACGCTACGAGCAATAGGAACGGAGCATCAATGAAAAATATTGCAAAAACGGGAAAATTTTATTTTTATAATCATCTCACGCGTACGAAGGTCGCGGGCAATAGCTAGTAGTAAATATATATAATGGTAAGGGTTACAAAGTACTATGTAAACATACATGAAATATCTCTTATCTCAAGTTGCATAGTAATTCCACGACAAATCTGCTTTTTTTTACTTAGTATGTACATACATATTTGTGATCGTGACTGTAATTACACATATAGTGCACCCACGCCTAAGCTACCTTCGTCAGTTAATAATGTAGTAGAAATAAAATCAAAATTGCGTTTCACGGAAGATTTGTTTGTACTTTTTTTTAAATTTCACATTTGTCTTACTACGCCGTTGATGTAACATACTACGACGTAGGCATACTACGCAATGAAATACATAATTATTGCTTGTTTTTTTCCTGAACGGCGTAACAAACAACTCTTGTACGAGTACCTTTTATAGAAATAACAAGTCACATTCACTGTGTCCAATTTCACAATTTCTTAAAGGAACTTAATTAATCATTTTTATGAGCTGCTATCACTGATACCTACTCAATATTCTTTATGACTAGTAACTCGTCGTAAAATGTGATTTAAGTAAAAACATGAAGTAGGCTTCATTATTTCGCTGTAAAATTAAAACGATATGGAAGTTATTTTAAATGTTTTGTTTTTTTTTTAAGGTCAACTTTTTTGCCATATCCATTGCTTCATATGAAAACCAAAACTTATTTTTTCTTAATGTAGTCACAAATTAAACAACCAAGCTTATATTCTTATATCTTATCTCAATCTTTGCAGAAACTAACATACATGCTACTGATATTTTTATAAATCTTTAAACCTCTGTCTGCCTCTGCGTGGAATTAAGGAGTGATATTATGTGTGTGTTCACCAGTATACGACTATTTATGATCCTACTAATAAAAAACAAAAAACTCCAATGAAACATGACACAAAAAAGTGTACACGCCGATATTAAAACTTTTTACTCATTTTGTCGTTCACTGACGAGTCCCAAGTGCGTGATACGTGAACTTCAGCTCTTTATATCAACCATTACATGGATTTATATACTGTAATGAGGAAGAGAAACATACGTTGAGGACAAAAAATTACATGGAAGTAATTTTCGGGTGTACCAATAAATACTGAACACACAAACATAGTCAATCATTCAAATCCATTGATGATACATATAATATCATCACGCATATAACCTCCTGAATGGCTAAGTAGAACCTATAGTACAACCACATTTTGCTAATTATATTTAAGTTCCATGTAACAGCAGACGAGAATTTTGTCATCAACCGGGCACACCTGGAAATCAAACTCACGATCTAATCTTTTATTTAGGTTTGATTATTTAACGAATTAACGTCAAGGTCAAATCAACTGCAAGAAGTATCCGTAGAAGAAACTCTTGGGAAGATAAACATGCTTGCAATGAAGCCAAGCAAAGCAACAACAAAACGTGCCTTATCGTTATCAATAGGCACCGTCGCAAGAGGTTGAATTTCAAAAAGATTGTCGATGGATCTTGTGTAATAAGGAAACCTTCAAAAGATACTCGAGTTTCTGATGGATAGGCTGAGCACAATATAATACACAAAGATTGCATTTTTTCAAAATGGCCGCCGTGGTTTTACCCCTTGTCCACGAACTGCACGCTCATACGAAACGCGTCTAGCACCTGCGGATGAAACAAATGAAATAAATTGTTAAACGTGTGATGCGATTTACCTGCCTGACGCAAGTTGCGTCGCAAGTCGCATCACATCGCACGAGGCCGTGAATGCGTCCTTGTCGTCTCTAGAATCGAACCATCCAATAACAACGGCACTGTTATTTTACTTCAGAATGCCAAATAATGGAAAATGACCTAAAAAAATACCCTTCCTTTTAATCTAAGAAAAATAATAAAACTGCAACGAATCGTTTTTCCATTACCAAGACATTTCTTAATACAAAATCAATATCCTGCGGTGTTGAAGCAATGAGAACAAATACAAGCCACTTAACTCGGTATTACTTGATAATATCAATGTTTCCAAACAGCCAATTAGCCAGTGTAATATTTTAGAGTACATGGCTTTAATTTGAAAGGTTTATAATTGTAATGTATGGATTGTTTGTTCGTGATTTCATGTCGTTATGAAGGATTAATGTAAATGCATTGGATTCTGTTGGTTTCATCATCTGCCTAGCCTTTTCCCAACTATATTGGGGTCAGCTTCCAGTCTAACCGGATGCAGCTGAACACCAGTATTTTACATGGAGAGACTGCCTATCTGACCTCCACAGCCCAGTTAGTACTGGGTAATACGATACCCCTTGGTATGACTGGTTGTCAGACTTGTTGGGCCACTGACTACCTAACAACTGTCAAAGATCTACAGGTGACACCCGGGACCGGGCTTAACGTGCTTTCCGAGTCACGGTGCAAACTCGGTATGTAACGGGTGGTCACCCATCCACAGACCAACCTAGGCAAGCACAGCTTAACCTAAAGATCGACCCGAGCGGCTGTTAATATTAAGCCACGAGCTCCTCCTACGATTCTGTTGGTTTGTGAGTCAATTTTCGTTTCTTGTTTATTTTTTTTATTGATTCTTATGGCATGCTTATTTATAAAAAAAAAAGCCTACATTCTGTGATCGTTTGTTATATGAATGATTTATGTATGTTTTTGAATATCATTTGAAGATATTTTTTCCGCTACCCTGTATTTCTTGATCCAAATGTAGAAAAAATAAGTAAGAACGGTTTTCGTGCGTGCGATCCAGTTACATGGCAGATCCACATAGTTTTGACACAAAATTATAAATTAATACACATAATTATAAGAATCTCACTGCCTCGTTGGTCTAGTGGTCGCAGGCACGACTGCTAAGCGTGAGGTCCTGGGATCGATTCCCAGGTCGGGCAAAGTATTATCAGGAATTTCTCAGTAGCGGCCACGGAGTCTGGATTTGCGCCCGGCTGATGGCAATAGGCGCGCCCAGTATTACATGGGACTTAAAATTAACATAACTGGTGAAATGTGGGTGTACTATTAGGTTCATCTCTGCCTAACTCTGATTATATCTTCGGGGAAGATATGTTGTGTAAATTATATGAGTAAAAAAACAGGAAAGGGAACAAAAAGACTAGTCTTTACTTGGCTTTAAAAAGAAATCGCTAAAATGTTGATACAAAAATAAAATCAATAAGTTTCACGATTGCTTTCGCTTTACAAGGAAAAAACGTAAAACTCGTCGACTGCCTACTCAGTGGCATTTACCAAAAGGTATGTACCAAAAGGTCGCCACCTACGTACTGTGGTTGAGACTTAAAACAAAATTGCAGAAGACAGTAAATTATAATATTAGGTCACAAAAGAATAATAAACTTTGTATTTATAATCTTCTTCACATCTTCGTCACGTCTGGAGTATTAATTGATATACGAAATTCATCCTTATTGCTACAGGATAAGGGTTGGTTGCAAATGTATGCGTATAGCAAAAGTAGTACATATCTAATGGTAGACACTGCGCAACAGGCTTAAAGTAATTTCAATTAACGAGCTGCCAGTGACTCCCAACCTCTTTCGACCAGGACGCTTTTGTACTCTAATTCCATAATTGTTCGCAGGGGACACCACAAAAATAAAACTGTTCCAATGAAACTTTCTGCAAAAACAAAACACGACTTCCAAAAAAACACTAAAAAAGTCTTAAATAACTTTACTTTTGGAAGTCGTGAATTTGTTTGTTTCATGGATTTTTTTGCCATCGTCTTCCGAAAGTTAAGTTATTGAAGACTTTTTAGTGCTTTTTGGAAAACGGTTTTTTGGAGAAAGTATTTTATTTTACCCTTTTTAGTTGTATATACCACAAATTCTTGTCATGAATTCATTTTTACATTGTAACTAGAAGTTATAATAAGGTTAAGGGATTGGTGACCCCTTAACCTTATTAAAACTTATATAAAGAAAAAAAATACTCATAAAGGGAAAAAAAAACCCAAATTACTGAACCGATTTTTATGAAATTTCTATGCGACCAATCGGGAAGTAGATCCATTCACATGAAAAAAAATTGAAATCGGTTCATAACTGAAAGCCTCGTATGTAGAAGTAGGAAATTTAAAAGATTTCTATACCTTTTTCAGCTCTTGCGAACCACTGGTTTCGGACCGATGAGCTAGATACTTTAATCAATCTCAATACGGAATCCAACTAATGTTACACACGGGACAGTCAAAGACATTGCCTTCCAAGTCACAATATAGCGTGAATTATATTCAACAGGTTTCAATTAAAATGTGTCCCCAATTGTTAACAGACTCACCCTTTGAGATCGTACACTCGTATTAGACACTTGATCACAAAGTATTGGCATTTTTAATTATAAAGCCGGTTTCTTGACGGATTTTCTTTAAAAGACCTCTTTTAGAATTAGAAATTACGGCTTGAGAAAAGGGTGTTTTTTGTGGAATGTTAGACGATGCTTTTTTAAAAGAAATTAGATGAATCAAATTAATTACAGAGATTCTTAAAAACAAATTGCTAAATAAAGCCCCCGAAGATAATAACAACATTTAATACGATACAGGAGAAATTCCTAGCGTGGGTTAAAGTTTAAAAAAAAAAGTGAAAATGTTGACTGACTCGTTGGTTTAGCGGTCGCAATCGTGACTGTTGAGCATAAGGTCCTGGGTTTGGTTCTCGAGTCGAGAAAATTGTTATTGGGTTTTTCCATCAAGAATTTCTCAGTAGCAACCATGGAGTTTGAATTTGTGTCTGGTTGCTGGCAATAGGCTCGCTCCCATTTTACATGGGACTTAAACATAACTAGCAAAATGTGGGTGTACTATTAGGGATACCTCTACTTAATTAACCCTTTGGGATTTACAGGCGTGACGTGATGTTATTTATATGATGTTATGTTATATTTACTCGAATCGTTTTATATTTCACAAAGGTACACAAAATACTTTTTGTTTAGAATAAATTCTGTTGCATCCAAAGTTAACGCCAAAAGAGCACTGCCGGTTAAATATTCTGCAATAGTTAATTTGATCCGGCCATTGTATCCAAGTTATCTACTAAGCCAAAGCTTGCTACTAAATATTTTGATTGCTGGCTCCAGAAATACTGGGTTCAGTCAACTCAAATAAGATCGAATTCCTTGCTTTTTCTACGTTATATTGACACACATAAACAATCGAAAATTTTATATAAACCTGTTAAAAGTCAAAGTAGAAACACGAAACACTTTGAAAGCGACTGCCCACCTCGGCCATCTGGACAATCAGTCACGATATTATTCTATTTACATCCTGACTTGTGAAAAGCAGCAGGTACTTCTATTCCTAACCACTAAACTGACTGCAATTTCAGTCTGATGTAATCGACTCATCATCTGCCTAGCGTTTTCCCAACTATGTTAGGGTCGGCTTCCAGTCTAACCGTATACAGCTGAATACTAGTATATTACATGGAGCGACTGCCTATCTGATCTCCACAACCCAGTTAGTACTAGGTAATACGACACCCCTTGGAAAGACTGGTTGTCAGACTTTTTTAGGCCACTGACTACCTGTAAAGACTGTCAAAGATCTACAAATGACGGCCGGGACCAATGGCTTAACGTGCTTTCCGAGGCACGAAGGAAACTCGGTATGTAATGGGTGGTCACACATCCACAGACCAACCTAGGCAAGCACAGCATAACCTAAAGATCGATCCGAGCGACGAGCTCCTCTGATGTAATTGACTATGGGATTTAAAATTGTTTAAACAACTACTCAATAGCGTCAGACACGCACTTATCTCGCAAAAAGGTTACAAATCATTCAACAACACTTGAACTCCTTCAAGCTATTTATTCAAGCGCTGCCATCAAAGGTGTTTGACTATGCAGCGCTGTTTGGCTCAGCCTAGCTTTAAATTAAACTAGAGTCGAGCAAAAAAACACGGAATCATGAACCACCTCAAACGGACCTGAAATTGTATTGCGCGGCACAAAAATAGAGGACTTGCGGTCGTAAAATGTTTTACGACTGTTGGCTAGGAAGCGATTAAACTTGGTTCTAATAACTAGTGTTTAACAGTAGCAATTCAGTTTTGGTAAACTTAGTTCAGAAAGATTTATTTAGCCGTTGGTCCCGGCTGTCATTTGTAGATCTTTGACAGTCGTTACAGGTAGTCAGTGGCCCGAAAGCTTGACAACCAGTCTTACTAGGTATCGCATTAGCCAGTAATAACTGGGTTGTGGAGGTCAGGCAGGCAGTCACTCCATATAGGTATTTAGGTGCAGCCGGTTAGACTGAACGCCGTCGCCAACATTGGAAAAAGGCTAGGCAGATGATGGTTCAGACAGATTTATTATTTTCAGAATGGTGTGTGATCTTCCCTCAATAATATTCACATACTCTTTTTTTATAATTTGGAAGTGGTTAAAAATTCAACTCTAAAGCGATGAGAGCTGCTAAGGTATACTTAAAAAAATACTCGCAACTCCTATAGAAAAAAAACATATTCAGCCATTTAGCAATACCGAAATGTCCATTGGACACATCATGGACATTACCGTATTGGCAAACTATAACAGAAAGAAAAAATATTTATTTGTCCCAGGGACATGACGTGCATCATACAAAATGACAAAAAAATAACAATAAACATACAATGCTAAAATTCAACACCTAAAAAAAAAAGTTAACAGCAGTTAATAATCAAATAGTTAACATAAAAAACAAACAGTGGTTACCACCAAAAAATATTCATGAACTTACAAAGATACTCCCGTCTGCTCATAACATTGTAATATTCAATCGCAAAGGAGTTAGCGATACACGCGCAATAACTAGCCAGTAATAGCTGCAATCGACAGGTTAATATCGTTTAACAGACGTCCTACACTAATGCTAGGATTACAGGATGCCTGTGTGTGTTTCAGAGTGTTGCTGTCTCGCTCACTAATGTGGAAACTGATGGGTGTGAAAGTGAGAGGTAAAGAATTATGCAAGGTAAGGGTGGGTGTTTTATTTACTGTATGTACATCATTTATCTTTGTTAAAATGCAGGTCTACAAAAATCAGTGTTTCTATGTGCAGTATGCAGTTGTAGCTGAGCTAATAATTCGATAACACAATTTACTAACCATATCATAAGTTCAACAGCACCACCAACCCCAGTCCAGGGTATGCTTTGACTCCCAACTTCCCGCCATTCGTGGTGAATGACAGTTGACATTAGTGACAGCTACCTGACTACTTGTGGTTGTGACACAGTGTTTACATATCTATTAAATACATAGATACACTACACTATGAGACCTGATTTATGTTTCGCCAGGAAGTAAGGAAGTCAAAAACAGATTTAACAATATTAGTATTCCACATCAAATCATAGCTGGAATCCTTACCCGGAAAGAGACATTATTGTGACAAATCTGTCTTCTAATTACAATAAAATACTAGTTTAAGTTCCAATACCACCATGTTTTGATAGATAGATAGATAAATCATTTATTTAGTGCACACAAAAGACATAGCACAACACACAGAAGCACAGTTAAATAATAAAAATTACACGACCATAAAACTATATAAAAACAAGGCGCCAATTTACAAAAATAGTATGTCATGGTGTCACTATAATAGTAACACCATGACACAAAATCTTGATCTCACTCACATACTTGTTTCAAACAATTACAACCAAAATACGTTTATTTGTCACCACCAAGACACGACTATGCTGGTAACACTTCTGGCAAGCGTCAAATTCCAAGACCAAAAAAACAAATCATAAAACCCAGGTAAGCAACACCTTGAAAAAAGAAATCCCTCGATTCGCCATCCACTTTACACAGCTGAAACCCGGCAACCAGGTCGAGTGGCAAAACTAGCGGCACTCCGTAAAATATTAAATTTAATGACCAGCTTTTGTCACCGGCTGGAGTTATAGCAAGCCCTTACAGGCCTGTTTTACTTTTAATTATTAAAACACTAATTTTGTCGTTGGATGACCTCTACATCTTGACTCTTTGGTTACGAAGATTTTGTTTTGAAGTTTGTATAAAATTTTCGGGATGGGCTTTAGCTTGTGATTGATGCTTGAATTAAGGGATAGGAACTGTGTATTAAGTAAGTTGTTGTGGCTCTTGGTTTGTAAAGTAGCAGATTTTGAGTGTACTTATTTCCTCTTTTGTTTAGTTATTAAGTACTTTGACGTTTCTTGTGTCTTTGTTTGCCAAAAGCTAGGATGAAATTCACTATTTTAGATTCTAAAACTGTTTTGATGTGACTCATGAGTTTGTTTCGATGTTTTTTCTCAGAGTAGTCGGTTCGAAAACACAGACGACGTCTAGTTTTAAAACATTAATTCATTTATGACCTGTGATTTTTTTCTAGAAAAGAATTTAATCAATGAATCAAATTAGCAAACGAAATTTACAACGAACTCTTACAAAGAAATAATATCAGCTGATCCTATCCATAACCAGGTCTACACGAGCAACCGGAAGCTTAACACAACCACACCCATATTGATGTACTCACGTATCTTGTAAGTCAAACCCAATTCACAAGTCGTACCCCGACGTACCGCCACCCCGAGCCGGCGCTCTATAAATAATTCATACGCAAACTTTGAGAGATGTTGTAGTTTAAAGGACAACTGACTTGCAATTCATAGTATGGTTCAGGTTCTAGCGATGTACTTACTGGTCGGGGCTCAAGTTTAGTTTACAGAATATATAGGGTGACTGGTAATTAGTGACCGATACTTAAACACGTGATTGTACTCATGATAACAAACAAGTTTACCAAAGATTTTTTTTTATACTCATTCACTTTTACCACAATAACACAACAGCTGTATGCAACTCTCACGCGAGGCGCCTTTGACCTATCAGCTGTTAGCAGCGTGACGTCGTTCTGTCTCATTACAATCGTACCGTGCAACAGTGGGTGGGCAGAGCACCCACGCGGCTCGCAAGTCCGCTCCGTAAGTTTTATTGTTTCACTGAAACTATGCAACTTAACGAATGCCAATATAAAAGCTATCTGATGGATTTTGAACTCGGCTCAGCGCTGATAGTTGATATTTCAACAGTGCAATAATATTTTGGCATTAATTTGGTAGGTAGGTATATGGTAGGACAGGCAAGACAATAAACTGTGGCAAAAAAAAAACAAGGATGCAAACACATTGAATAAAATGTGGATTGTGGGGTGAACAAGGAATATCAAACGAGGGATCTTAGAGAGGTGAATCCAATATAATCATTGAATGAAACCTAGTGGTCAGAGAGAATCTGTCACTCAAGGTGCATTATGACAGCGGAGTCCCGATGTTCGAGTGAAGGGATTTGCGTGTGGTTAAAATAGAGTGTTCTGGGCAATGTACCTACGCTTTACAAATTGGACGTTTTAACCGGCCGAACGTTCGGGGATCCAGAAATTCTAGGAACTGGACATTTTGGAAATAGGGCATTGATCAATGGACATACGTGTGTAACCATCTCTCCTGAATTCCAGGTGAAAATGTCCTAATGTACTCGCACGATGTGTTTGTCCGACCATGATTTTTTCTTCGTCCCCTTGTCATATCATAGATTTTCTTAATTGTGAAAAACATTGAAGAATAACATAACAACACGTCTGTAATCCCAGAAGGGTAAGACAGAGGTGTACTTAATAGTATACCCACATTTCGCCAGTTATGTTTAGTTTCAAGTCCCATGTAATAGGGGCTGCGCCTATTGCCTTCAACCGGGCACTAATCCAGACCCCGTGGCTGCCATTGAGAAATTGCTTATGGAAAAATGCAATAATACTTTGCCCGACCTGGGAAACCAACCCAGGTCCTCATGCTCAGCAGTCGCGTTTGCGACTACTAGACCAACGTGGTAGTCAAGCTTTGAAGAATGACGTTACTCATATACGACCAAAAATAACCTACGACCAATGTAGTGCAGTCCACTACACCAATAAAATAAAATGATAACACGTAAATGGTTTCGAGATTATTCGGGTTTACTCAAAAAGACCACAGGTAGGCATAATAAACATAACGCTTTAATCTAACTACAGAACTAAATCCAGATTTGTACCCAACCAGCTCAGCTCAGACCACCACAAAAACCACTAAATTGATGCTCCAACTAAACCGTAATTGAAACGGAATGCCACTAAGAACACTATTTATTACTGAATCCAATCTTGGCATGGCTCGATTGCAAGACTTACGATCGAATCGAGTTCCAATCGAGTTGTCCTCGAGTTATGAGGTTAGACATAGCCATTCGTACCCCTTCCGGGCTATATTCCCCTAGTTCTACTTTTATAGCCTTTTTTTCGCGGCTTCAATTCGGTGGCGCGATAGGAGCAAAAAATTAGCCGGCAGTTTACTCCCGCAAACTAGCTGAAATGGAGGGTTTTTGTTGTTTTGTTTTGTCCAAAACCGACGCTAAAAAGTAAGTGGCTTCACGCTTGGTGGGTGCTTGCTCTAAATGTTTTCACGGCGGTCGTCGGCTTCATTATGGGGTTCATGAATTAAGTAACTAGACTTGTTTGGGGTTTTTTTTGGTTGGGGTGTTGAATTTATTTGAGGAAATGCTTGCAATGGATATTTGACAAGGTATTTATGAAAACACTTGGCGGGCGTCCCTCTAGAAGAACATGCACTGTTTATTGTTTTGTTTACTGGCAACCGATGGACGTGTATGAGCAGATGTATGGACATGGACGATGTTAAAGGAGTATGAAAGGTTCGTAACAGGTGGCTTTCTGTCATTTCTGTCTACCCCCTTAACAAGAAAGCGAAAGTTTATGTATGAATGTACAACTGCTTACAATAACTGCAAGTTTGCCTTTTTACGACCGTTTGAGATGAGTAATAGGAGCCTTGTTTATATCGTTTTTTAATAATGTGGTGTCGTGCTATTACGTATGGATCCTGCCTAAGACAACTACTATTTACATTCAGATGTTTTAATGTTAAGAAAGAAGAAACGATCAATCTAAGAAAGGAAGCCAAGAATTTAATCAGTTTTACACCATTTAAATAAAAAGAATACACGCTGGGAAACCCAGAAATGTGCAGTTTTGCGAGAAAATACAACGAAAAGATCAGTTCAGTTCAACAAATGGCTCAACTCTTTATTCCTAACTACAAGACCCAAGAATGAAAAATCACACAATCATCGACTCCCCATCCCAAATCTATCTTTTTACCCGAAAATTCATAACCTCATCAGCGGTCAGTACTTGAGCGTTTTTCCCCCTATTTCCCCCAAGTTATTGCCGTCGATATGTTAGAGGAACTAATGTTAGAGGAGCGGGGAGGAGAGTGGGTGTTCTTTTGAAAAATTACTAAGTTTCCATTTCGTTTCACTGAGTCATTGCAGTGGTTGCGCTTGTACAGTTATCGAATATCCAGGGCCGGAGTTGGGAATAGTGTAGACAGATTGTTGTGGTGCATTTTAATATATGAAAATAGTGATGTAGGTGGTCTTTAATATTTTCTACAGACAATGGGTAATCGTTAAGGAAGAAGCGCCAGGCTGGCCCGCGAAATTCAACTTTTCTTACGTTTTTCGCAATTTGCAGGTCTAAAATCTACCTCTAATCTATTTAATTTAACCCCATTGAATGACTTTTTCATAAAATAGTTATCGAATGGGGTTCCATAAACTTAGAGGGTTGTATTAATGATTTTAATGATTACAATTCTGTAACTACATACGTGTTACTTGCGCGACTCATTTTTCGTCAACATACAACCTGACACTTACCTGCAAATTGCAAAAAACGTAAGAAATTTTTAATTTCGCGGACTACCGTGTCGCTTCCACCTTAAACAGATTAAGTATGGTTTGTGAGTCTGTTTGTTGTCTTTTTCTAAACAAAAATAATTTTAATTAACTTCAGTAGGCTACTTGATAACTATTAAAAACCTACTGTTTTTTTTTTAAGTTAATAATTATTTGATGCACCCTCAGAATACTCCAAAGAAATAAATCAAAGACAGTTTTCTTCTTTATATCTTGAGTTAGCTGCAAGTCCACCCTTACACTTTAAGATATTTCTTGAACAAGTACATGAAATACATTCCCCAGTACATAACCACCATCACGTAATTATCCACTAAACGGATTGTCAATTAAAGTAATTAGTTGTGAGCTCAGCGGCACCTCGTTACATTATACCCGAGGGTGGAATATATACCAGACCGCACTCGACCTATCTACCTATGAATCAGAGAAACTGTTTCACGAAGTCACGGATATTATAATGGGCTACAATTGTTTCAGTGATGGTCGAAGGCCTTTCTCTGTCTTCGTATGAGGAAAGAATGAGCAATAACCACTGTGTTTGCTCACTATGTGACGAGATTTTCATTCGGTTGTGTTGTTTCTTGTATCTAACCTATCTTCTTCTGATTTATTTATTTTGTACTTGTTATGCTAAAACGATGTACGTTAAGTCGAAGTATTATTTTAATGGTAGTTTTAAGATATACATTTGTTTTTGTTTTTATCTACACTTACTGGCATATATAACATTGTTCTAATTTTTTTTTCTCTGTATGAGAATTTGTAATTCTTATGAGAAATAAATATCTTTAACCGTAGTTTTCCTTCACTGTAAGCTTAGTGATAATTTATTAAGCGACAAAAAATCCGTATCCTTTTGTTTTCAATGAAAATTATTTGAAGTAATTTCAGCCCACATCACTGTTTCACACGTGGTACACACGCTCCGTGGTGTATAAATTCATTGAGACATTATAAATAACGTAAAATAACTCATATTGATACTTCCCAAGTTATCGCTCAAAGCCTGTTAAAAGACAGTTTCGTAAACCGGGCCACAACACTTTGACTATCCAAAGGCGAACAAATATTTGTTCATGCAGGATTGAAAACGCACCTAGTATCGCAAAAAATGGGAACGTTGCAAAAATCGTGAAGCCAATATTGCTATAGCATTCACGTATAGTGGTTACATTCCACTCGTATTTTTATAGAAACGGGTAGTTGCACTAGTCACTAATAATTCCAAGACACAACTACTCTAAAACAAATCTCTCTCTACTCTAATTCAAATTAATTCTTAGTATGTCCTGTTGTTGGTGTACCAACTAAATAAATAAATAAACATTTTGTTTTAGACCTGAAACCCCGATTAATTTTCAATTGGCTGTAAAATTAGATTTTTATTTGTTTTGAAATCAATCAATAGTCGAGTTGGTAAATTACTGACGTCACAGTGCTATTCGTCATACAGATCTATGAGGAACCTCGCTTTGACAGCTTAATAAAAGTATGTCAATTGATTAGTGGTGCAACTACTGTCATATAAAGGGTGTAACAAGACCCTTAACGATGCCGAAAGGTCCTCGTCATTGCGATATTTTTTTTGTTCTAGATATACCTGGGATCTTCTAGTTACGGAGAATATTGGGGGTCAAAGTTGCAAGTTTTTCTCAAGTTTTTTTTTTAATACATGCTTTTAATGTAAGATTTTTACTTTAAACACCCCTACGACTCCTGTACTTTTCAATCCATCCATCAGCACAATGTTTTGAGTTCGTTACATTGAGTCCTACCAAAAAACGTGATTTTTCACCCCAAAAAAAAGTCATTTCCAAGCAATAATTTTTGCGTAAAGTTACTTAGTTGGATGTACAGATTGCTTGGTTGACGGCTAGTCTGGTAAATGAGTGCTCAAAAGGGGTATGTGGTTGGAAAAGTCGAAAGCAGAAAATCTGACTTATGAATTTTGTTTGGACTAGTTAGAAGATAAACATATTAAAAGTCCTGACCCCTCCGAGGTGAGCCCGAGGGATGGGTGGGCAAAGAAGGTCCCGTTTTTTGGTTTTTTGCTTATATCTCGAAAACGATGCGTCGTATAAAATTTTGTTGTACCGAAAAACGAACAATTTTTAAAAATTTCTCCAATTTTCTGTCCCGTTCGCCTTCGTTTTTGTTTTGCATCTCGAAAACGGTGTGTCGCACGAATACATATTGTACTACACAATGAAATCTGATAAAATTCTCTACAACTATGCTATATTTTTTTTTTTTTGTTTTTCGTTTTTTTTTTTTTTTTGGAGTTTGATAAAAAGTGTGACAAACAAAGTTGTAGAGAATTTTATGAGGTTTTATTATGTAGTACAACAAAATTTTATACGACGCATCGTTTTCGAGATATAAGCAAAAAACCAAAAAACGGGACCTTCTTTGCCCACCCATCCCTCGGGCTCACCTCGGAGGGGTCAGGACTTTTAATATGTTTATCTTCTAACTAGTCCAAACAAAGTTCATAAGTCAGATTTTCTGCTTTCGACTTTTCCAACCACAATCATTCATTGCCCAGGCTAGGCTTCGTAAAGGGTCCGTTTACACCCTGTATTTAGACCTTCATGTAGGTGTCGCTTAGGATTACTGAAAATACGAAATTAATACTATTAATTAAGTTCCTGTACAGTTTTCTAACAAATTGATTATCTTCTGTCAGGTACATCTTAATATCACCCCCGTGGGTAGGATCACAAAAACGCTATGACAAAGTTGTGTGAGTTCCCTGAAAGTGGAGGCTTTACCTTATTAGACCCTGGTGTACCGTTTATATTTTATGCCACTTGGCGGCCTTTTGAGAGGCGCTCAGTGACAAGAATTTGTTTATAAATAAAGGTCGAGGTGCAATGTGCGGTAACTTTTTTTTTAAGGAAATTAAGTTCAGTTAATAAAATGCGTTGTAGGAACTTTGCAACAATTTTTATATAGAAAAATAATGTAGGTATGTTAAATTGTTTGAGTGAAAAAAAAACAGCAAGAATTACCTTCTTCTTTTTCGTCGATGGCAATCTAAATTGTGTCGGCCCAGAACTGAGCTACTAGTTTGGCGCTTTCGGTAGCGTCCATCAGTACCTGTACTGAACAAACAACAGTTCACGCAGGACACGATATTAAGTGCCCATCGTTTGTGGAACAGCACCACATTCACATTCCAGGGCAGAGTCATTAATGAATCTTAATAGAATTACCTTAAAATTGCCGAAGACAACCGTTACCTGATTTTTATCTCTGTCTGGCCAAATCAACAGTTTTTTAGTTGAGAGTTTTGATGAAGTTGTTTCAGAGGCACTGTTCACTGTTCAGTTGTGTGAAGCGTTGGTCAAACCGGCAGGGACACGGCCGAGACACTGGTAGATACTTCGATACAATATTTAAGTCCGGTGCCCTGAGCCACGTCCAAGTTTGACCGAACCTTCAGATAATTTAAAACTTGACAAGGCCTCCACCACAGCTTCATCAAAACTCTCAACTCAAACATATAACAACGTACGCCTGCGGCTCAAAACCCAAAAGATAAAACACGAAACAAACAAAAGACGAACGCAACGAAACAAAAAACCATACATTATCCAAATTGGTTTAAGTTTAACAAAATAATTCTGTGGACCCATCCGAAATACAGTAGACATTATAATATTATGTCTACTATGTTTTTAATTGTTTCAAAACGAAATGTTTCTAAAATCAACCTTACTAGCAAGTTATCAAAACAATACTTTAACTCACGTAAAAGCCAAGTCTGTTAGAATCAGGACTATTAATTTTTCAGATATGCTTGTATTTGTAATATAAAGGCAAAACCAGCTAAAAGAGGGGGTTGATTTCTTTTAATTTTTTTTTTGTACATATTTAGTTTTTGTGTTTATCATACATTTGCGACTAATATAATTTTATTATATACTAAAGACTTCATTTTAATAGCAAACTTTTTACAAATTGCCCTTACGGTAAATTTTATATTGATTTTTAAGGGCAAAATAATTGGTTTTGTCTTTAACCCGGCGATATATAGGATTAACATGCAGTTTTTCAACCAGGAACAAATATTCAGAATAACACACACATGCTAAACACTTCAGGTAACAGTTCACCCGTTAGTCGCCAGGGCTGTTGTTGTATTTAAGTACAGCATTTTATGTGTGTAGTGCAACACAAGAAAAAGGTTAGTTGACAGTCCTTAAACCCTCGTTTTATTTCTCAAAAAGACCGCAGTTGGTTTACTGTTATTTTTATTCTGTGTGCGAAGTACGGCCCTGTAGTCCCAAGGAAGTCATTAAAGACTTCGCAACTAAGTGAAAAAGTTCACGACACTTGTTTTCTGAAAGTGCCCAAACATTTTTCTTGCAATGATATAACAGGACCTTTGGTACCGAACCCAGATTTTCGCCGGTACCTTTTTAAAGGTGATGTTTTCTTCTTTGGGAAGTTTAAACGGTATATGGTAACGTGTTTGTAGATAGAGAAATGGCCTTGAAATATATTTGACGTTGGTGGATAGTACGTCGAAATGTAGGAGAGCCTAGAGGGTTCAAAGAATTAACTGTCATATTAAGAAACAAGTAGTAGGCCGGCCTAGAAAGAGGTGGCGAGATGATCCGAAGCTAAAGGCTGTTCCGAGGTGACGTAGGAGAAGAATACTGTGAAGGATATAGGGGAGGCCTTTGCCCAGCAGTGGAACATTCAAGGCTATTGAGAAAAAAAATTAAGAAACATTTATGATTCTAACTTCTTTATAAAAATATGATAAAAATACCATCTACATGACTGTTACTAGCTGAATTATTTAATTTTTGCGTTTTATATCTACTAAGTACTTATCTAATTACAAGTACTTCATGAAACTGATCATGCATAATAGCTGGTTATGTGCAGTTTCATATACCAATTTATTTAAACTAGTGCAGTTTCATCAAAAACACAAAAAATAAAAGATTCCGTAAATTAAAACATACCATCAGGAAAAAAAACCGAGTATTTAGTATAGCTTCAAGTAAGAGATGAGCGCTTTACTAATTAATAAATAAATTCCTAAACATTTTCTCACCTGTTACTAACGCCTATCTTTGCACGTGTTTCAGTTAAAGGAAACTTCTTAGAAATTATAACTAGGTCAATTTGTATTACAAATCTGTTAAGAACCCGACTGTATAATATATCAAAGGTCGGCAAAGTTTCAATTAAATGGAAAGGAACAGTAACTATATTCGTTGTTAAGTGTCTGACTTATTTGCAACAATTTAGGAACGTGTAGACTGACAACTAAGGTCATCAGTCGTGTCTAAGGATCAGTATTGCATCAAGTCGAAGCATTCAGGAATATTTCTATGAAACTCTACACCGTGACTTTTTAGTCGTCTTACAAAGGTGGTCCACTCAATGTATCCGACATAAAATACCTATAGGCGCAATTTTTTTTTTTTTAGATAAAATGTACAAAGAAAAATAAATAATACATTAGAATTATGATACATCCTGTTACTAATGTTTACGTGTCAAACGGTATAACCACGAACAAACTAACCCAGCGCACCAACCGAGTAGATCATCGCTCGCAACAGGGTGTTTTAACTACGTCATGCATCATAATCTCATAAATACCTATTTTTTTAATGAATGTTTAGTAGTCATTGGATACATGAAGTGGACTGCCGTTGTAAGACGACTAAAAAGTCACAGTGTATACAGTCGTTCACTTATAAGCATTAACAGCATCTCCTCGGCTCGGAAGCAGCTAGTGAAGACCAGTCACCGAGCTTATGATGGGGAGACACCTCCTTCACCCATCCGTAAGCTTATAAGCTTGGCCCATCGCAGGTGACGTCTCGACGGAGTTGAACCATCCACATGCTTCCTTTGGGTGGACTCCTGTTTGATGACAAGCCTATGAGGTCAGGCCGATCCCACGCAGTGCTTATACGTATGTATGCTAGTTGGGTGGACACAAGTAGGATACCATTCCAAATTGCGGAATTGAAGATATTGTTCTCGTAACAAACTACTTAGCATTTAAAAATGTACAAAGTGTATGCGATGAAAATGCTTAATCATGAGTTTTGCTCACATGAGGTCTTGAACCATACATTGCATTAATTCATCACAACTTATTGATCATACAAAGCCTACAAAACTGGTGTACCTTATGGGTAAGTTATACAGGGTGTAAGTGACAGCCCTCCACAAACTGAAAGGGTGCATTCAGCTCCTTATTTCGAATAATATTACACCGGTTTTTTTTTTTTCGTCGAGTTACTATTCCTTTATTTCAATGTAAAATTACATTCCCTGTACGCAGCACTCCATTTATGTAAAAAATACGGCTAAAATTAAAAATCCAACATTGGATGTTGAAATACTCTACAAACGACACGTGAAATCAGCTGTTCACTTCCTGCCTAGTTACAAGTTCATCGAACTCGTCGACGCGCTTGCTGTTCACTACGTGTGTTTTGCCACGGTAACGGATACATCGCGTATGACGAAATAAAACAAATCAAATTTATTGAATTCCCATTACATTTCTGAAATAATTTCTTGTACCGGTTATCTTAGTATGATATACTGAATTCACCCCATCAGTTTGTGGAGGGCTGTCCCTTATACCATGTTTAGCAAACCTAGTTAAAACTTTATCAAGAGTTAACAAAACGGGTTAACTAGTAGATAATCCTCTCCTAGAATCAATCTACCTTTCATTTCTATTACCAAATCAACGCAGCAAACCTAATACCTGCAAATCCGACAAAAGTTTATTTTTCCAGTTAAAGCGAGGTCGTATTCCGAATCTAGGCCAGAATAAGCCATAGTACTTATAATCCGCTTAGCTCGTAATATCGGCAGCGCTTTTTGCTAGCTTTGCATAATTCTAACGTTGGACAAGAACGTTGCTTTCCTGGACGCCAAATTGACAGCTTGATAGCTTAATGCAGCGGTGTTTTTGCTGGATGATTTAAAATGTTTGGGTTGTTTTGTTTTGGTGTTATGCAATGGAATGCAGTAATCAGGGTGTTTTGGAAATAGAAAGTTCAAATATTCGTCCCCATAGTTTATTTTCAATGTGTAAGCACACTATTGCAAAAGCCTCGTTAGGTGGGGTTACCTCAATGATACAGCAGCGGGGTGAGGTTGTGGAGCTGTGTCGCAAACAATGCTCCACCTCCTATCCTGCCCTCTCAGCCCAAAAACATGCAGCCGAAGTGACCTTTGTGCTGCCACCGACGACGCGGTGGAAGTGGCGATGTTTTGGGCTAACAAAATATAAAATTTGTCGTGCCAGCGATATGAAGAAGAAGATTGCAAAAGTTGAATCAAAAACACCTACTTCCAGTTTTACACACAAAAGCGTTTACACCTTTCATTCATTTTTATATTTTAGCATCAAAAATTCTTTAACGGTAAAATTTTCTTTTAATACCAATAAAAAAACATTTACCGTAAACACCATTCAATTCAACCCACCAAAACCTTTTGAAACTCCCAAACAACATTTCAAATCCAAATATTTAATACACAAAAACCCGTAACATTTCAATAGACCTTTATAATTTAAACACCTGTGACAATTGAAGCCATTGGCAAAGATTTTCTAAAATGCCGTGTCATTGAGGGGTCCCCGGCCCCCTTGGGGTTCGCACCCCCCTCTCCAACCCCCGTTAAACCCCCGTCGGCTGTCAGATAAGCAATAACCTGGCACCTGTCGCCTGCCACGTCAAAAGTTGAGCAAATACTAAGAGTGTTTGAGTGTATGTGGTGGTAGAGTAAAAGGAAATTGGCTCAGTTTAGAATACTCGTAGAGAAGGTTAACTTTCAGGCGACATTTGAGGACCTTGCAGCAAAAGAGGGGCAGATCCAAATTTTAACCGTTACCTTTTTTTTCACCTACATTTTAAACAAAAAAATTAGCTATGGTTTGGTGCATTTAAGAGGCAGATCCGACGACAAACAAGCGCGCTATAACACAAATTTGGATCTGCTACCTTATTCTGAAGTTAACCTTTAATTTTTTTTTTGTTCAGCACTCATTCGTTTTTGTATTTCTTTTGATTGTTTAATTCTTTGTGGGCTGATTACTAATTCTTGAAATAAAAAAATAACCGTTTTTACCTGTTTTATTATCCTTAACACAAAATAGGGTAGTAATTTTCTTCAATCTTGGTGCAAAACGGAGGCAGATCCAAACTTTAAAAAATCGTAGTAATTCTATTACTTCTTCAATTGCCTTAAAATCTTGAATAAAATGTGTATAAATGTTCATATTATATAATGCCATATAACGATAAGACATAAGTACATCAATAAATTTTTAAAAACCTTTTTTTTTAATACCCAACAGTTTTGAAATTTGGACTTGCCTCCCTTTAGCTGCAAGGTCCTCATTTATATTTCAGAGATAGTATTTTTTTTCCGAGTTTCCTCTGTCCCTCGGAAAGCACGTTAAGCCGTTGGTCCCGGGTGTCATTTTAGATCTTTAAAATTCGTTAGGTAGTCAGTGGCCCAAAAAGTCTGACAACAGTGTTACCAAGGGGTATCGTATTACCCAGTACTAACTGGAGTGTGGAGGTTGAATAGGCAGTCGCTCCATATAAAATACTGGTATTCAGCTGCATCCGGTTAGACTGGAAGCTGACCCCAATATAGTTGGGAAAAGGCTAAGCAGATGATGAAATAGTTTTTTTTTATCTTTTTCTTGCAGTTGTGGTCTGCATAACTTTTTATCAACAATATTATGGTCGGCTTTCAAATTAACCTTTTGAACGCCATTGTCACATATACGTGACAAGCAAGCACGTGCCCGGTAAGCCAAACGACACAAATATGTGACAAAATGGAAGGTGATATTGTGGCTTGGAGTACGCACGAGCTTTTATGCCTTGGCGTTGAAAAGGTTAACTGGATACAGGTTAATACCAGTACTCTACAAGGAGCGACTGCCTAACTGACCTGCAACCCAGTTATTGAATAATACGACTATCAGGCTTCTTACTATCTGTAAAGACGTCAAAGACCTACAAACGACATCTGAGACCAAAGGCTTAAGAAGCTTTTGGAGACACGAAGGGATTCTCATTTGTATAATGGCCGGTTACCTATCCACTGACCGACCTAGACTAGCGTAGCTTAATCGTCCCATCCGATTCTTTGAGTTGCTGCAGAACGCAAAATATTAATTTGATTAAATCAATTTCATCTTCCTTTGTTGCAATACAAACAGCTTTAAAATGATGAAGCATTTTCATATTTTCAAGCCTTCTTTTATCATTTTTAAGTACCTATAAGAAGGTAACACCACAAATGAGTTTCTCAGTTCGAAAACATCAAAGGAAAATTAAAGTACCCCCCACCTGTCGTACCAATATCAATCTTATCGATTCTCGACAGATTCCCTTGTACAGATTTCTGCTTTATTATGTTGAATATAAATCCATTTAATTTATAAAGGAGCTACACAAGATATTCTGAGATTTTAGATAACTAGCTTTTCCGCGTCTTTGCTCGCGTTATGGTCGGAGATTATCCGACGGGGACGTTTTTAATAGCCTATGAAAATCGGGGATAATGTAGGTTGTCATTAGTGAAATTAATCATTTTCAGAATCAGATTGGTAGTTCCGAAGATTACCCCCTACATTCATACTTACAAAAACACAAACTGCATCTCTTTGTAATATTAGGATAGATGAAAGAAAATTAAGTTTATTTATTTATTTATTTAAACTTCATGTACAAGAGTGGTACATAGGCGGACTTAATGCCACAAGGCATTCTCTACCAGTCAATCTTTGGGTCAAATAGGACAGCATTGTGAAAGAGTACAAAAAATAAGAAAAATACCATTTATTCATTTCAATTTTTTTTTTCTTTTTTTTAGTTTACCACAGAATACTGATATTGTACTCAACATTTTACAAAACCAAAGACTGAACTGATAATGTTATTCTTGTTGTTCTTACTGCAACACCAAACCATGGTCTAGTCGTCCGATTTTTGAGTTCTGTCCCATTCATGTGCACAAACCAGAATTACTTTCACCAACATCTAGTGGTCCTTCGACCCGGATCCAAATACGGTAATTTACTATCGCAAAAAATATTACTTACCTATCCACACCCAGAAGGCCGTTATTGTCCATTCACCTGGAGCGTTGACTCTGTTTTTGTTTAGCAACTTTTCTTTAACATTTGACCCATTACAAAGTTTTGGCTATTCCAGAACAAGTTTTTCAACGTTTCAATAAAATCGCAAAGGAATCAATATCCTGTTCACGGTCTAAAACCTTAATTGAAAAAATACAATTCCATGTTTGAATTTGACTAGATTCGGAGAACGGATACTTTGATGATGTTCACAGTTATTTGAAATTCGCAACTAAATTGAAATTTTAATTGAAACAGTATTCGGAAAATTGATATTCATATTTGTTTCTCTATTGTAACTCTATGACGGTAGATTTCATTTTATCACTGGCAAAATTTTATATTATTTTCTAGGTATTAAAACGATTTCAAATAAAGGGTGATCAAATAAAACGACAAGAATATTATAAATCAGATTGCTTTAATTTATTTTAGTTTTATACAAATCGAATACTACTTACGATAGTCAATTTTAACGAATAAACATTTTACCCGTTGTATTTATTTTTACAAATTTACCTTTGTATTTTATTTTTTATTATTTTTCATCTATTATAAAAACCTCCATAGGGGCTTTTCATTATAAACTTACATTACACTCGGCTGTATTTATTCAACTTACTGCAGTCGTATTTTTTTTTATTTTAAATTTAATTAATTATTTCAACTATGGTTAAGCCACAGGAACACAATGTGGATTATGTGTGAATTAGGAAAATAAATGTCGAACTACGTATGAGAAGCTCGATAGTTGAAAATAAGTTTGGTCAATGTTTTGTTACGTGTTACTGAACGTGTGGGTTTAGCTTTTTAACCGCCATTTTGTTTTCATAAAATTATTATTTAATCAAAAAACTCTGAAAATGAACATAGTTTTTTTTTTGTTTCAGGCAAACATAGGCGATACCGTGAATCAGTATTCAAATACTTTCATTAAATTCTCTTTTATAAGTTATTCACAGAGATGTATTTTAAGAAATTAATATTAAATATGATTTTTCAATGTCTCGTTTCTTTTTCGAATTCAAGAATTTGCAAAAAATGACAAATTAATTAGATTTTAGTAAATGTGGCGTAAAAAGCTAAGCCCAGCACACAGATGAAAATGTGTGAGAAAAATGTAAAATATAAATAATTCGTACAATAACGTTGTTGCACATACATAAGTTGGTGTTTGAGTAAGCGAGCAACCACCAGGTGTAATGTTCATAGATGTAGCCTAAATAGCGAGCGAATGAGACACAGATTTACATTTGTTGGCCTAAGAACGTAAGAACCACTTTTTGAACTGAAATGTGCTTTATCCGATATTTTTGTTTAAAATTAAAAGAAAAACTGTTAACAATAAATAGAGCCTCCATGAGCATATGGAGGCAAAAAAATCTAGATTAAACATAGATACTGCCATTTAAAAGTTTATAATTGAAACGCCCCATATTAATCATTTAATTATCATAATTATTATTTAAGTAAAGTAAAACTAACAAATTCGTTTTGAAAAATTGTTGTGATCTAAAAATCCTCCGAATTTATTTCAAGTTGATTTCTTCAACCGCGCATCTACGCTATCTGCAGAGTGGAGTAGTACGAGTATACTAAGTTACAGACACGACATGTGTCAATAGCGCTCGACTCGTATCGGGTTTGAGGATCGCACCAGCACGAGTTGCGGGAATGAGGTGCGAGTAAACAAGCTGTCACTATACGCCGTCTTTCACAAGTTACGTGAAAAGGTATGCTGTATTTTTCGGTCTTAGCAAAGCGAGCAAGTTTCGTACCGTATCGAATCCTAAAATTGACTTTTCTTTGTGTATCGAAATGAGAATTTGTAACCGAAATTCGATCGAGTTTGTGTACGCGAGTTTAACAAGATGGGTCCGTAAATATTTTGGGAAATTAAAGAAGACACAGAAAATATTATAAAATTCAGTTGTTTTATTTCTCATCATTCCCTTAACTTTCATTTACAACGTAACATTCCTGGGTCGATTAAAGTATACCATAGCTTGGTAGGTTCTTAGGTCCTTGGCAACAAAATTTTGCTAAACAAGTTTTTTTTAAACCGCTGTAAATTTTTCCTTACCGCTATAACTAATAAACGACACAAGAGTAGATGAAACTCGAAATAGTTAAAATCTTAGTTTACAGCGTCAGAAGTAGAATATACATGGAAATCCAAAATACCTGTTTCACGATTAAAGCATTTTGTTTCTGTTGTGCAGTATGCAGAGCAGTCTGTATGACATATGAATAGATATTTATATTTTAATTATTATAATATAAATTATAATAAATATAATTTATAAAATAAAAACACAATATGTAAAAGTATTGCTTTCAAACGAGACAGATTTTACTTAAGAGAGTAAAAGCAATAAAATATTAGTTAATTATAAAAATTAAATTTACTTTTATAAATATGAATAAAAGTAATTTACTTAACAGTAAGGTTACAAAAGGGATAATTATAGTAAATTATAAAAATTATCGTAATAATTTTTGCCATATGCCATACAAACATTAAAATTATATATAGATGTATACATATAATAGTAGTGTAGACATAGACGATAGTGTGTAAACTGGTTCCTCAGTGTTAAGTGAAATTCGGAAATAGATTAAGAGTTAAAATTTACAAAATATTTGTGGAAACATACGCCACTGACAAGATAATTAATTTTTGATGTACCATTTTAGAGATTTTGATATTTAAAACTGCTGCAGACTGATATAATAGGTTTAAAATATTGAATCGATTATCTTAAATTCTGACTGTCCAAGTATTTCCAAATCTTAGAACAATAAAATTTAAATATTAGTTTTGGTGAAAAAATATATTTTGTCAGTTATCGTAGTTTCCCCACACAATTTTGCATTGTTTCTTGAAGTGTGAAGAAATTGCCAAAAATATCAGAAGATTAGCTATACTGACTTTGTAAAAGTGAGAGAGATTCAAACAATAAATACTGCTTGTAAAATGTGTATGCATCGCATATGAAGTGGTAACGTCAGTTCATTTGTAGGTTTATATTCTAACCCGGTCCCATGCAGGCGTTTTATTATTCGGTTTTATTAAATCGTAGATCGTTTCTACTCGTTTTTAAAATTTATCAATATTTTTATTATATTTTATCATTGAACCGCTACCACGGGCCTTACATTCGATTTCACAACCTCTCATTTATTTTTTTTAAACAAAATAAGTTTAAAATTGGCTGAACAACCCGTAGCCGCGGCCCAATACAAACATTAACCAGTTAAATTACATGTTAACAAAGACCCTAGTTCGTTTTTTTTATTTTTTCTTTACAATAATCTTCTCAACTTCATCGTTTATACCTAAAACCAACTTAACTTCAATATTTATAAACCCTATTTTTGGCACTAACAAATCTAATTAAATATATTAATTAATTTTACAAATTTTTCATTTCTTTATCATCGCTTTCGAATTGAAACATACACAATCAAATATAACAATAGGGTTTTTGAAATCTAAAATTATATATAACAATTATAAAGATGAAATATTAAAGAAACTGACACTTGATATTTTTCAGCACCACACTTGAAAATAAATTCTGCGAAACGACAACGTTTATAATCTCAGCAATGATTAACATAATTAGGTTTTAATAATACAGTTCTGGCAAATACAATTTATGAACAGGCTGTACTTTTCTCTTGAGACATAAATTTTCCTGACCCTTTTTCATTCAGAATTCTTAAGATTTCGAGAAAAAGGCAAAACTCGTAAAATAATATTTTGATGTTTATTCGTTATTGAAATAAAGAGAATGAAATAATATGCGAAAACACTCAGATTGCGTAAATTTTTATATCTAGTTTTTAGTGAGCTTCCTTATTGATAGTTATTCCATTATAAGTTTAGCTTAAATCAAGGGACACGACATTCACTAGGCTATCACGACATTTATAAGAGCGAAATTGAGGAACGGACATAGATAAAGACTTTAAATTGTTTATTTTTTAAATAATACGACTATTATATAGATGCTACAGTATGTGCTAAAAGGTTCTAATCGAGTAGACACTTGACGAATTGGAATCGATAACAACCAATTTCAATCAAAAAACTTTTTCAATTGAATATTCGTCGAAGCGACATGTTGACGTCTTATTGGGCGCGAAAAATTTCGGATCGCCTCCAATCGATCTACGTTTGAAATTAATCAGATAATACTTCACTTATCGAGATGATATCAATATAAAGACAGTATCTAGTACTTACGAGTAATAGTGTACTATTCCTGCCCAATAAGACTGGTTGTTATAATACTAGAGTGAAAAATGCGATATTTTAGTCTTTTTTCCGATTTTTTTCTAAAGTTTATATACAAATACATACACACTGCATTATTCTGTATGTACATTTTATCAATATGGTTACGTGGTGGTTAGTGATATTAACAGCATTGTAATATTTCCTCTAAGCATAACATTAACACAATCCGATCCCTAAATATTTCTAACTATTTCTGATGCTAGGGACTTACTCTCATATCGATATACTAACAGTATGTTTCATAATTTTACACTATCGATAGTTTAGTGAGCATTTATCGATACGAGAGATGAACGGTTAGGTTGTCCGTTTTATCGATTATGGTTTTAAAAACTAAAAATTCATAATTTTCCTTTTAAATCGGTCCTAATTATTTTTTTATTCAACCTCCTGATGCTAGACCTATTCTATCTTTGGTTCCATATTAATTGTTGAATTCTTATCAATTCCATAACTGTTTAACAATTCCTGGATTTAATCTTCGTAGTTCATTCATTTAATAATTACAAATTTACTTCCATACCCTTCGCTAATGTTCCGATCTATCTATATTTATACATATCGATTCAAGTCGATATGTATCGACGTAGACGCAGCGATAATCGCTAATCGAATTTTAATTTCGAATGGAATAATCTTAAATCGTTAAGCTATTCTTCACTCTACCGATATTTGATCCATTATGTACATTACTTAATACCCTAAGGTTTTATGTCATCGTCTGTGATCCCTCATTACATGTAAAAAGGATACCGATTCAAATCAAATTTTTCAAAGGACCTCCTTTGCCTTTAATTTACGAGAATTTTAATTTAAGCTTTCGCGTAGAACCGAACTTCCTGTTTTACAAACTTTTTTGATCGAACCTCACTTTTCACCCATAAAGTTTGATTTCCAGTCAAACTTTTTCGTAATTTCTTTTTCCAAATCAATGCAACTCTGTGCCAGCTAAGCATTCTTCCGTTAAATCAACCCTCATTAGTAATTCGTTTATACATAATCGTTTAGTTATAGTAATTAATATTGTTTTTTAACAAATTATACACGTCAACATTAATCTGTATAACATCCTAGTCAACATCACATTTTTTTAAATATTTGCTAATGGAAATTTCAGTCTGAGCCCAAAAGATTTTTTTTTTTTTTATTTCGAAATTTAAACCTATAAATTCGAAGAGCTAAACAGTAATCGAACAAAATACATTTACTTTGATCTGGAAAATTATTATTTAAATATTATTACAATCTACATCATTAAGAACCAAAATGATTACAAAGAACTTTACAAAAAAGTTCTTGACATCAGCTAAAATTTCCACTAACATTCGACTTAACTACAATATGTAAATTTATTATAATTTAATGTCTTAAGACTTTGTTATGGTGACGTGTGCGTTTCAACCACGTATTTAAGTTAATTACATTATCAATTATAATACAAATCGGCAATCTAATAATTAGTTCTCTCATACTTGTGCCGCTCACTGGAGGCACCTAGTAGTCGGTTCATTGCACGATGATATGCGGTGCCGATAACAGGACAGCCACTGTCGCGATGATTGTGAAAAGTGTGAACACGAACAGGCAAAACCTGGGGACAAAAGTAAGATGTCAGAACCATAAGCATTTAGAACAGAGTTGGCCACAAGACAGCCCTGGGGAACTCCAAATTTTAGAAAATCAATGTTTTTTTCACAACAATTAAATTCAGATCTACAAATAACATGTGCTGTCATTTGAACCCGCACAACGTGTATAAAGTTCATAATAAGATGTTCATGGTAAAATATTACACGTTGTACCATATTTTAATGGTGGGTTCCAATCAAATGCCTTGTACACGCATTGACACATCAAGCTATACATATCCAGTACAACTTTGTATGAGCTTGACGTACAATGTGACGTCGTGCGCACTCGAGATGCAATAACTTACCTAACAATAATACAAATCAGTACTATTTTGCCCATGCTCGGAAGTTCAGATTATACTCCTAAAAGCGCTCCTAACTTTATTTCCCTTCGCCATTTAAAGCTGCTTGTTTGAAGTTCAAAATGTATGCCGTGTGTCGGGTTTCCTAAATTTCCTTTTGCATTTTAAAATGAAGACTGTATAAAATTGAATTTCAGTTAAAAATCTCAACTGTATACAAAATGTCAGGATTTTTAAAACAACGCATGAGGCTTTGCAGCCAAGCGTTCTATCCTATCTGCCGGTTGCAGCCAGAGAGCATTAGCTGATCCTATACCACCGTACGTTGAACCTAGACATTTTGTCCGCTCAGTACGTTATCATAAAGCATACTAGACCAGGGGCTAAACAGGGGATAGCCATGTAACGTTACAGTGACATGTTTCCATTTTTCATTCTTCCTGAATAAATTGTTCCACATATGCAGCTTATATACATATAAAAGTTGTAGTTAGGTACTCAGATCGCGGAAAGGTTGTTAGTCGACCGTAAAACTGGCAGGTTACGAGCTTATTCGCTGCTAATTAAATTTTGTGCGGCTTCTGCAGCTACTTCATTTACTTTACTATTTTATGAACTTCAGTATTTATTGCAATACTGTGCGCTCAACCAATAACATAAAGTAGTTTTCTGGATTTTAATTCTAGCTCTTATGATGCACTTACTGATTTATTTCATACTTAAGTAGCTCTGTGGTGGTTTTTCTTGCTTTTTTTCAGATACATTTAAATATAACGCGACGTGAATACACTATTTTCGCTACATATACTGCGTTTTCTTCGACTTTACATAAATGCTGCGACTTTGCTGGAGGCTATAAACTCAACCGTTTTATATCTCGCCCACGACACAACACATGAATAATTTAAATGATGTTTTTGTGCCATCGAGTTATTAATAAAAAATGCGCTGAAACATTATATTCCTAAGTCCATTTTTTCATCATTCATTGTTATCATTCTCCTACAAGTTTTTAGTTTTTTAACTTTTATTGAAACACAGACCTTAGAAAACCCTAAGATAGAACCATTCACAAAAACTATCACAATGTAAATTATCTTTGTGTGCTTCCTTTTCCGTTCTTTGATCAATATTAAGCAGATTTACTGGAATTGATTACAAAACAAAAAGTTCAATTTAAAAAGATTTGCTACAAAAACGTATTGTTCCACACGGAAATGAAATACCAACATCATTCATCAAAAGCCCGGTTGCTGGTTAATCCCCCTTTATTGTGAAAACAATACATTCATAAATCAATGAATGTAGTTTTACCATGCTCATTAATCAATTCGCTGGAGCTTTTCGGATTTGGGTGAATTCCGAATTGAATCGAATATTTTTTTTATCCCCGATATTATGGTCTCTACTTGTTCTGTGGTTTCGTATATGTATGGTCACGTTCTATTTACTCTTGAAACTTTTTCCCTATGTGTCTCCTTCATATGCGGGGAATTTAAATCGTTTAACGCCACAGAAGAGTGTTTTATGGTAAAACGCTGTACTTTTAAATGGTTAACAATTCAATATATAATGCTGGAAACTTAACACTACTGAACATTTTTGGTGGGGGGACTAGGGTCTACGAGCATGAGCATAACCAGCCTCTAAAGTAATCTGCTGCGATAGGAACCTCTCTAAGAGGAAATTTGGCAAAAATCACTAAGTGCGGCCAGTGGGAGTTGGTCGGTGCATATGTTTTTTTTTTTTGGTTCTATGACTTCAATGTTTTCTTACCTGTCAACAACCATCGCCGCGAACTTCCAATCGCTGATCAGCTCAGCTTCCTCGTCTGCCTTCTTCATCCTTGCAGTGATGAACTGCAACTCCCTCAGGATGAGATGAAGTTCTCTGTGGTGGCTCCCCAGCCCGCCGCCCACGTCTTCCATAGTGGACGGACGGACAAACGACCGACGGAAATCCGACCGGAATATTGAGCACCTAAATCGATATAGTGAGATTGGAAAAAGTGTATTAGCATAGTAATGTTCGTTCAATGAGACAGAATACTTTACGGAGATTTGAAAAACTGATTCAAAAATCTAATTATTTGATGGAAGGATAAAAAAGAACGGTATCCCCAGTAGAGTAGTATTAAAGAGTTTTTAAACAGCAAAAATTTGTACAAGAATTAGTGATAGTACACAAATTCTAGTAACAACACCTGATGTTGCACTACGTCTCATTTATTCAGTTTAAATGATTTCAGTCACCTGAATATTAATTATTGTCTAATAAGCTTCACTTTTACTCACCCTGGCCCCAAATTCCCAGTCGACGCTGTACTATTTGGAGGTGGAGGGCCATGCCTGAAGTCATCATCTATGTCTAGTACATTTGCCAGCAGAGACTTGGATGACCGCTCCTTAAGCTCTAGCTCCCTCATTCTTGTATTCATCATTATAGTTTTTCTTGTTATTTTCTTCCCTGGCCTCGACATTCGAAGAATCCATGGTAACCATTGCAGGAACACTGATTTTATCTGCCAATGAAAATAATACATTAGTCCCTAAGAAATTACTAGTTTGAAAGTGGATCGGTTTTATCAATACTGCTTTATTCTTCTTCTACAAATCTTGAAATATTTTTTTAACTGTGAAGTCATGGGTTTTCACCAAATACTCACCCATTGTGGCATCTCATGTATGTCTGCAGTTCGATGATGGTAATTGAGTACGACTACTGTCAGTACCACCGACGACGCTACCATAAACATGATGCAGTTGAAGTATGTTCCTGTTACATATAACATGTAGTTTTACTCATTGCGTGATATAAGTTATGTTGATGATGTTTTACTTTACGTGTGAAGTATATATTACTTGTTTTATCTGAGATTGATTTCAAATTTGAGCAAGATTATCAATTCATACTATGCATTTTTTACTTTGAATTTGCCTAAATACTTGAGCAAAGGGATGTTGTGCAAAATCACATTTTTATTTACATCTTATATCTAAGGTGACAGACAAACACGAAAAATAAAATGAAAACGGCAAGGAGGAAATTAAGTACTGTATCTTACAGTTTTATAATTACATTTTTAATTGCAATATCACGTGGTTCAAAGCTATATGTCATATCTAATTAACAATGACACAGAAAGCCACATTCATGCATTTTAATTGTACATGCGATGTTCTAATCTACATTTAGATGAGTTTTAGCTTTTATGCGTTACATTGACGGTATCCATTTTAATGAGTGAGAAAACGTTAACGTTTTATGATATTTTGTCGTGTTTATCAACATAAATAATCTGTTTTAAATTCAGAGTGTAATAAACACGATAAATTATGGCTTCTATTTTCTTTATCACCTATTTTTATTATTTTTTGCCAAAGAAAGTGCCTGTCACTTGATTGCTTTCAGAATTATTGTCAATTATCTCTTTTGGACAAGCTCTTTCAGTTTATTATTTAGCATCACTTGTAACGACGTTGAAGTTAATCTCAAAGGCATTAACCTATTTTAAATGTAACTAACATTACACGAGAAGCAACTTTGACAAAGGAATTCGCTATTACTAATTCAATGTTGTAGAACATGTAGATGTAAAAGACAAATTGTAACTCTATTGTGAACTAATTCAGACCGAACAGACTGGTCAAAGTTTTATCTCAACAAATCTCTTTGTCAAAGGTTTCAATAAGTTTTATCATTTCGTCAATTACAGGCATAGTAACAGACCCGGCAAAGTTGAGACCCGAAGTTCACGAGATACTTGGAGGCTGGACCCTCACTACCCGCATCCACTTTGTTGCTTTAAACTGTTGTTTAACTTTAAATCCTGCTTTTAAACTACAAGCAATTAAGTATTTAGAAGCTCGTTTAGATAAGGAGAGTTGTACGGTAATGTACGCCATGTTTTTTTTTCAACCATTTCGAAATCATGCTCGAACTGACGTCTGTAGTCGCGTGTCCGTCGGCTGTCTACAGAAAGGCCAATAGAAAGTAAAACATAGAAAGTAAAATAGATTCGAAAATGAAATTTTAATGAATGGACCAAGAAGTAATGTAAGATTATTTTAATACATTACAAGAACAAGTGCCAGTATACTCAGGAAATTACCTTTAGATAGACTCAGTTTAGCTACGTATTTCAACAGCACAAATTTAAAGTGCAATAACTCTATTTCAAGTGTCGAGAGAGCCGCAAGAGCGCTGTAAAAGCATAGATCAGTCTCCAGAGACGGCGAAACTCTAAAATGCAAGTTGAAAACAGAAAAATATAAGAAACTATACGCTCTCCTTCAAAAATTCAAGCAAAAATATCTATTTAGATCTTTGTTAAGTTGGTGTTTCATGAATGAGTAGAGGGACATTTAAGGGAGAATCCCTAAAATATTCCTCAAGCTGCATTCTCTTTTAGTAAAGAAAAATCTATTCATTATTATTTTATGTTTCAGTTATTTAGGAAAAAAATAACAAACGCGTGGTACTTTTCTCACCTATTAGGGGGATCGCCTCAGAGGTTTTTGTGATGACGTGTCCCACCAATAGAGAGAAAACAGTTTGCGACAGGAGGATTGTAACACCTGCAAAGATCAATATAAACTATGAAACAAAATCAAATCAAAATGTTCTATTTACATTGGTTAAACCTATAGTACCATCCAGTCTATACGTCGTCGTTAGATCTCGTCCTGTTTGTGTGCTGAGTCGGTATCAGGGGCTCAAGTGAAATCATAAACGAAACATAAGGATAGTCATGCAAACACTAGAGGGTTTTATCACTGGCGTTTTATTATTATTATTAAATTTTTCATTTATTTGAGGAGAAGGGTTTATCAGAAGTTTTAGCTAAAGTTACACCACCCTCCAAGTATCCAGAGAACGCGGCTTTTAGCCTATGGATATAAAAATATATCGAAAAAACAGTAACATTCAAAATAAACACCCAATACAAATCGTACACCATGGAATCGATTACGTAGACAGCGAACTCACATAAATACTTGAAGATAATAAAAATACGAGTGTAAACATTTAGAATAAAAATATTGTAACTTACCTTCAGCGTCCATTATTAATTAAAAGCTCTTGACAAAGATATAATCACATGCCATGCCACTTAAATCGGAAAGTTAGTATCGTTACAGAAGTGTATCGATCAAATAAACAAAATAAATGAGTAGTCATGTCTAAGCTGAAGCGAAGAATCACGGAATCGATTCCAAGATTTTAACCGAAATCATTAAATAAGAAAATACGTAAAAAAAAACCTCCACAATTGCTCTTGTTGGACTATTGCAATGTACTCTTCTATAGAAGGAATTCTTTAATTAATTAATTTTAAGCAAAAGCATTTTAACAACGTCTAGTAAGTAATTGACGTCATTTATCGACAGACAATAAAATAAAAGCTTGAAACCACTTCATAGCAACCATATGCTCACGACAATTTAAAATTAAATTTAAACGTACATAATTTACTCCTTGTAATGTTTTAAAATAATTATTAATTATTCATTTTAATAACAAAAACAAAATGAGAACTTAAATAAAATTAAAAATAGTATGAAATATGAAATAAAAGTACCAGGACACCATGAATATGAAGAGAAAATAAATGTGGGAGACAAGCGGGATGGACAAACGGTGTGGGTTAGGTTTGGGTAGTGTACCTAACAGGGGGATAGCGTCGGAGACCTGTGGCAGGGTCTCGGCTACCAGGTTGAGGAACACCGTCAGCGAGAGAAGAATAGTGACTCCTGAAATCAAACACATGGTTAACACCCCTACAAACGTTGATAACGTATATCACTTTCCAAAGTCCTAAATCATCGTTGTCGTTGCCTAAGCCATACAGTTGTGAATGATGATAATACCGAAATGATATTTCCAACAAGAAACACTTACCGTCTTTACACGTCTGGATCTTTGCGGCAAACTAACACCGACACAAACAGTCATACCACACTCTAGACAATCTAATATTCATTTCAGTGCACGCTGCTTCCGAACGACTCTTAAAAGTTTTATTACCCCTTTGGTACGTTCAACAAGCTGTATAGCGTGAATTCTTGGCTTTTACGGTACACGTTTATTATTTCTGATTAATTCTCGCCTCCACAATGTAATATTAAATGGTTCTTGTTGCTTTTATCGTTGGTTTGGGATGAATATTAAATGCGTTTGCAATTCTTGTTACGATTTTAATATTTTGGATTGGTTTTCTTGCGGTTGTTTCCTTTGTGAGTTTGATTAATTTTCGGAATTTCAATGGGAAGAACATCTGTTACAAGATTGATGTTTGTGGTTTTCAAAGGAAACGAAACATAGGCATAGAAAATGGATACTTTTCCAGAGCTACTTCTAAAATAACAATTATAATAAATAATTATAAGTCATTTGTATGTCATCGTCAATTTTAAAGACTATAAAATTAACCCCCAATGTGTTTACAGTCCGTTAAATACAAATTCCTACGAAATTCATGCTGACGGACAAACTACTGGCATTATACTTCCTTGAGGAACCCCATTAATCTTAGTATTCAAAACAACGGTAGCAGCGTGCACTTTTCACCAGCACTATGACCTACAGTGCGGTACCTATTAATGGCACTGCATCAGACGTGGACGGCATCTTTTCTGCTACGGTTCTGAAACACGGTCAGTGACAACAAGATTGTCACACCTGTCCACCGGCCAAAGTATGGATGAGTAAGAATTTCTATCAGTAGCAAGTAAATGAAACGCTACAAGTAAGTCCAAAAACACTCGATTATCTCTAACACTAAATGCTTGATAGCATGTAATAAAAGCATCCTACTGTTTTTATGTGTGGTCATTATCTTGACTAGCTACTTCATTTTCATCGACATCATCATTAGTATTGCATTACTTGAAGTAGTTTCATGTGTTGCTATTGTTAAAGTACACGATACAACAATTTAATTTACGAAATGAAACATTTCTACCAAAGTTACAATTTCAGTGTAACTCCGTACCATCACGCAAACATAATCAAGAACTTGAACAATTTATTAAACATTCCCTAACATTTGGAAGGAAGGAACTCAACCGTCAATGATACTTCAAATCTGACTCTTCGCACAAGGCCAATTTTCTAGTCTGTGCAATAATAATTCTAACGCCTCCTTCAAACGCTCCCCCATTAAATTTAAGTACGTTCTTAGTTCCAGTAGAGCTGCTTTTAAATACTCAAGTCTCATCGCTTATAATTAAATTGTAAAACTGTCTTTTATGGACCATGAACGATCTTTAGTTACAAATTATTGAAACACGCTGTTTGTCGGATTGTTCCTTGCTTGTAATCTTTCAGTAGATGGTCCATTGATTTCGAAGCTGGAGACAGCTACATCTAGCTCTGGTTTGGTCGATTAATAATTGTCAGCTAGCACGAAAATAACTCTAAAAGAAACGTGATGTATCTCTCTCAAAACTACTTCCACCAATATAACCAGTGTAATGTTAATTATAAAACGCTAACCCACTTACAGTTCAGACTCCCTCTACTGTTGACACATATAAAATTTACTGCAAACTCGAACGTACATCAGCACTTGTGCCATATACACGACTGCGATACGAATATATGCACATTGTGGCCTTTTCAAGATAAGAAAATGGAACACGATTTCGCTCCGTTCTTCCGTACCTCTTTTGCTTACTATACGTCCCGGTTATTCACTTGTCAACAAAGCAGATTTTCTTCGGAGAATGTTGAATATTTTAATGCAAGTGAATTATCTAGTTTCGTACAAGATAGTTGGATACTTTGGTTTGGCTGACTGTCTCGTTGGTTCAGCTGAGTCTAGTTAGTAGTTGCAAGCGCGACTGCTGAATATGTTCTGTCCTAGGTTGAATCGCAGGCAGAGGAAAATCTAATTGAGTTTTCCACTAGCCCAAACTCTAGATTAATTAATTAATTTAAATATTTTCGTTCCCTATTACTAAAAGCATCTGCCTAACTGTGTTACTAAACACCTCTGCCTGGCTTTTTGAGGCTTATTTGCTAAGAAAACACAGCATACTGACCGAGAGTAAGTTTTTCTCCGGAATCCGGCGGCAGTGTGAACCCGAGGAGTGCCATCGAAGAGATGAGCACGCACGGGACGATGAGGTTGAAGAAGTAGTACAGGGTTCTTCTCCTGATCATGATGGTGAATGTCACGTCGACGTAGGGCTCCGGGCAGCACGCGTATGTTATCGTGTTCTTTTTGCCTGGCATTCCTGGGGGTTGGTAAGGCAGTAGAATTTTGGTAATTGATAAATGATAAGTTGAAATGAGGTCGAACTAAATAAAAATGTGATGTTGATGATAATTTTGTAAAAGATGAACAAAGTAATGAAGTTATCAACAGAAAAAATAATAAACGATAAAAGGTAAACAGAAAAATGCACAATGATAAGAGATCTTACTGTTTTTAACAGTACCTCGGAAATTGCCATGAAAAATTTGAATCTACCATATAACTCACCTATTAGATACCACTCCCCGTTTGTTATGAAGTCCGACAGATCACCGCCTGCCTCATCTTTTAGCACCAGATCCAACTGTCAGGGCGAAACACGGTGTAGTTTGACACATTCAACATGATGCACTAATACCCTACCTCATACAAGGAAACATGCCAATTATACCGAGATAGCAGGACCAAATGACGTCAGAATATCTTCCATTTTTCCCCTCACAATACCGACTTGTTCAAGCAATATGATTGCTGTTGAGGAAGCAATTTTGTAATGAAATGGTTCGTCATATCTCTCTCCATCGTCCTTTTCTTTTCTTCACCGTGCATACTTTATTGGATCTAAAACTTCAGTAGATTTCGTAAGTTATAAACGTCTTGAAGCCTATTATTTGATATAGGCTTAGAGTCGACTTACTTAGTTACTGTCTGGAATCTTTGATCCTGCCATCTTTAGGTATTCGAAGTTTCTCGTAAAATAATTTAAACCTTGGACCGAAAGGGAAATGTGAGAACCTCTAAATGCAAGACAAGGAAGGGGATGCAAGAGCATGCTTTAAACAATTGGAAAATATCGCCGCCATACGGAATTTTGTTAGTTAAATTCTAATAGGCTACAAGGAGACAACTAATAAATAAGCAAATAGGAATAAACATAATACTTAAGATAGGTTACAACTACTACTAAGGAAGATAACATTGACATATGTACCTACTTTTGTTTAACTATGTTTTACAAATAAAAAAAAATAATTTGAAGATAAAAGATTATAGACAATATCTATTAGATAAAAAATAAAATAAAAACAAGCTACACAGCATTTAAAAGACTAAAAACGTCTGCTTCAAAGAAGAGCAGAATTCCAAACGCGAAAGTAAGCACCGTTCAAAGCCACAATGAACGAAGCTAATCCAGTTTCCTCAAACCACGTCAGACTTCAAATTCTAAAACTACTCATTATAATGAAAGTTAAAATAATACGAGTACACAAAGGCAAAGTTAGATTAAGTCTATAACTAACACGTGGCGCGCGACTGGAGTAATGAGGTCTGAGGCGCGGCCCAACTCCGGGACACTACGGAATTATTCAAGAAGTTATCACTCAACGTACACGATATTTATGACAGCTTTTGCTTTATATTTTACGCGAGTTTTTATACTAAAGAGGACACTTGGTAAAGTAATTTTGAAAGCCAACGACGCAAAACTTTCACACACAAAATAAGAATTTTTAATATGTTGCTTTGAAACGCAAACAAAATAAAACTACGAACGCTACAATAGATTTTAAAAAGCTATTCGCTAATAAAAATGTTGTGTTTGATGGTGTTCGACAATTTACAAAAGCTTGTGATTTCGGCGCAGCGGTCATTTGTAAACAAAGCGGACATAGCCCGGTCAATCGGTTTCAAACTGTATCTACAACGCTCCAACATTTGTACCCATCAACCGAATTGCTGTCCGTGCAGAAATCAATCGGGTGACAAAAATAAAATACATTTATTTTATATAAAACGTCGTATTTTATGGTACAGACGATGTTTTTATTTGTGCAACAGAATCTGCGAAGTAAAATCACAACGAGACAACGTGAGTGAACTCTTGATCGAAAATCAATACTTACATTCTGAGACTAACATAAATTCCGATAAGAGCTACAAATGAATACATCTACAAATACTTGTGAATCTATTGCAAATTCAAGATCTAAAGAAACAAATAGAAAAACGTGCATTTAAATTGTATAAACACTTTTAAAAAGAAAAAGCTAGGTATTAAAAGAATACGACATTAATTTAAGCTACGGAATAGAAAACGGATTGAAACGTCTGAATGTATGCTAAATTATTCGAAACATTTCAATTTATTTTATTCAAACATTGCTGTATAGCTACATATTCGAATGTATTCTAGAGGTGACCGTTTTAATAGCGTCGAAAAGTATTTTCACCTTTAGAATCAAGATTATGAATGGTGTTAATAAAATGTTTCATACGCTGTATTAATTTAGCCTAATATCTTAGCTTAATGTAATCAAGTGAAGCCTATAAAATAGAAGAAGAACTCCTTTCAGTCTTCTGGATGAATGTCTTAGAAGTGTTCAGAGTAGTTCTTTGGTCTTTTTTTGAGTAGTTATAATTTGTAAAAATACTAAATAAGCCAGTTAGTCATTTACATTTCATATTATTTATATTTATAACCCGAATTTCATTACTCAAATTTTATAATCTAAATTCGCAAAATTACAATGCTTCAAAATGCATTGAATATTTTTACTACAAAGATTTTGCTGGTCACATTTCCTGTAAATGTTTAATGAAGCATTTCACGAATTTCACAATAATTATAATTATTGTTTCCGATAAACTCGAACACAATGGAATGTAATTTACAAAATAATTCACTATAGTGTTACGGTATTAATTTAATATTCATTGTCACATTACATTTAAATTAATTATGTAGTTAAAACAAAAGGTTTTGCATGAAACTGGTATTTTTAGCGTGACGAAAATTACAATTGCTATGATTTAGTTAAACCATTTACACTATTTTAATAAACTTGCCTGGCCCGATTAAATGGAGTGTGAATATCAAAATATTGACCTAAACAGAAAATTATAAGCGATGACGCTTCGAATAATTTAGCAGAACACTACAATGAAAATTTACTTCATTTTAATTAAATTAAAGATAGAATATAACTTTAAATATATACATCGTGTGTGCATTCACATGCTCACACAATGTGTATATTTGACATTTATCGCATCTACACACACACACACATTGATAACGATATACACACATAAAGAGTGCACACACTTAACAGTCTATCCTGTAAAGTATATCACGCTTCGATACATTTTGATTGAAACAAATGATTACAGCACATTCAATGCTTTTCTTTCGTGTTTGGATAAAACGAAGCCTAAATTACTAATCACAACTGCCAATCAAAATGTTAATATATAGGTTTTAATAAAATACATATATACACACAAATATTCTACAGAATTTTCCGTATGGCGGGTTCATAATCGTTTTTTTTAGTTATTAGTGACTTTCTTCCATCATTTATGTACAGTGCTAGTTTTTTGCATCATGCAAAATAGTACACACAAAACTGGATATGGAAATATCCTAGGTTTCTCACATGGTTCCCTTAGATTTCTCCCTAAACTAACTTAATCCTAAATATCTATCTAAGCTATCTTATTCTTAGCTATCTAACCTGTACTTTATCCTAATAAGATTAATTCGCGCGATCTTTTAATTTAATTATTCCAGCCACGGCTCTTATTTGTAATGTTATTGTGTAATTAAATCTCGTTAATTTAGAAGTAATTAATTGTAATGAGGCTCGAGTTATCTGCTCTGTTAATGAAAAGATGTTTGTTTTACTTTAAGACTTTTAGTAAGTAGTATTTATCTATTTAACTTTTTGCGGTTACAGATTCACCTGCCTTTCATAGACACATTATTTTATTCGGTTCATAGTATTTTAATACCGAATTTTATACCCGTGGTCATATTAAGGTCTTTTAATTAATCAGTCTAAATTATGGGACTTAAATCTTTTTGATAGACCAAAGAGTTTCTACGTTTCTATCTTTTTAAAGTAAGACTAACTTTGACCATAAGAATCTGCCAGTAATTTGAAACGTACGCTTTAAGACATGTGTGTGGTTAAGTCAGCGCAATATGGCTGTAATAGCTTTGCAAGCACAAATGTTACATCTCAAAATATACGACCTAATTTGAAATTCATAGTACAAGTCTCATGTTAATTACCCTTCCTTTAAAATAAAATAGAACTCGAGGCTAAGTCAACATTAGAAACATAAATACAGCCCGAGAGTACATGAGCTGATAAATCTTCAGTTAAAATGTAAAGCAGACAGGTGAATCCGTAACGTGTGTTTAACTAAACTTCGTTCAAGATGTTTACCTAGGAGAAACGTGAATCAAAGCTATACTACAGATCAAGTAAAGGTTCGCTCAAACCGGTGAGGATAAATTATGGACCAACTGCGGACATCGGACACTTACAGATATTTCAGAAAATTATTTGTTAGAGCCCGGTGATTGGAGCTGTGCTCACATTTTGTCCGTACCGCTCTGACCAAACCTTAATAGTTGCTTACCTAATAAAAAAAAACGTGACGATTTTTTATTTTAAATTCGCGCGTGAAAAAGAACATTATGGAATCGAAATTCAACAGTAATTTTTTTTTTTAAAGTCAAATGAACTAGTTATGAGATTAGAAAAGTTGAATAGATCTTTTAAAATCGCGCGAGAAGGAACCGTGACTGATTCGAAATTCAAAATACTTCTATCCTTTTAATTTTTTTTTGAAGAGCCAGAGAAACTAGTGAGTGAAATAATATAAGATCTTTTACGTTCTAAAGTTTCTACCTGATTGCCATCATATGTCCAGCTACCAAACTTCATATCACAGTGTTGGTCGTCGAAGGGAAACCACGTGATGTCTATCTTGCATGTGCTCTTGAATATGCCAGGAGGCACGTACAGGCAACTGCCGTTGTTTCTGACCACCACGTTGGTCTGGTATGTCCCGTCAAAACCCTCGTCAGCACTATGTATCAATACAAATTGTTTCATCAACTAACTGTATGTTTTTAAACATGTCTTTTGAATGTCTTACTGTTAGTTACACTGTTGTATAACATAAGAACATTTAGCTACCACATCTAATGGTCAGCTAGAGTATTCGTATTATAGTCACTTTTCATTTTTTTTTTTGCAAAAAATCGGAACTTTTATAGTAAATGTTGCCATACTTCAAAATTCCACGCAGCGAGCTTATGCTCTATTGCTTTTTAAAAGTTCCATTCATTCACTAATAATGAATGAAGGAACACTGATATAAATAAATGATCTATGTACAGAATTTTACAGAAATAAATTAGATGGAGCTACTGACCCTCATCAAACCCTTACAATTGAAAACGAATGCTGGGCACTAAGAGCATTCTTTGATCAGCAGTAATTTCATTAAAAAATCCTTTGAACACATTGCATATGTATTTTTTGTATTCATTAAAATGTACTTATCATTTAAATTATCTAAGGTTAAAAATATACATTTTTGTTTAAATTAACTTAGATAGAAAATGAAGTCGGCAAAGCGTCAGTGAAGTCGCGTGAAAATAAGAATCAATATCAAAGAAAACTGTTTTTGTAATGATGAAGAACGTCATGTTAATTTAATTTAAAACAGAAGTTTTAATTAGATACAGGCCATTTTATTTACTTTTTATTAAAGCTATATCTAAAGCGAAATGTGCTTTTATAATAAAGCGTTTATTTTATTAGTTATTTATTTGTCAGTGCTTCGGATTCATCTGGGACGCTATTTATTAAAAAATGTGCTGTCATTGACAAAGGTGAAATTAGAATAGATTTTATCATTGACTGCACTAACGTCATCCTCTCGCTCACCAGATTTAGAAAAAAAAAGCTCTTTTCAAAAAAGTGTTGCAAAAAGAAGAAGTTGCAAGTTACAAAAAAAAAACATCTGACAAGCGAGACAATGACAGTGGTGTCTCAAATCAGCGACTAGCGTGCCATGTACGTTTATTTTATTTTTATTTGTGGCAGCACCGAGTAGGAGCTTTCTACCGCGCGAATGATCGTTACTTTTTAAATAAAATAAAATATATATTATAAAGGGGACAAGTACCGATCATCACATTCGGGACTATCTCCTACTGTGCTGTCACAATTCTGAAAATTATGTAGTTAAATATATTAATTTTAAAAATAGGAAATTAAGGTACACGAAAAGAATATATGTTTATAAAGGTCATCTTAGAGTTAAGCAATAGAAAATAGGCAGAATGAAACAAAATGCTTGGTTGATGCATAATTTCAACTTACGTTAGCAGTTAGAATAAATGTTTGTTTTGCTTATTCTGCTGTTCAAGTTTACAACAAACCTCCCGCAGGCTTACACACGTCTCCACAAAGGCCTTTATGTGCTAAATAAAGAACACGGGCCTTATCGCCCACATTCATTTATCAACGTGGCCCACAATCTGATCATTAGTATTTTTCATTCAACTCCCCCTTAACGAACACCATTCTAATCGGATTTATTATTTGACATCAAAGTAAATGTTAGCTTTGGTGGATTTAAGCTTTCTTGTACAATATTTGGGTCAGATAAAAAGCCATCTTATGTTTTTGTTTTGGCTGATTTACAAAAAGATATAGTTTCGTGCCCGAATTTTTCAAAAGATAGCAGAAGAATGGGGCAAAAATGTGTATTACGCAAGATTGTTTAGTTCTGTTTTTATCTTCCGCAGTCATAGACAAATTTTATCATTTTACTACTAGAGACCGAGTCTGAAACCCTTACGATGCATTTTGGCGTGAAACTGGTCCTAACCTGATCGTGCAGCTTCGTCAGCTTGAAATAACATAATACTATTGCTGTTTCTCTCTTTAAACTAAGATTAGTACAACTGATAGAATTCTAATCATTAAACCACAAAGCGAAGATTCAAGATCTAGTCTGAGCTACAGTTTAACTGTAATTTGTCCACGAGTGTCCGGGGACGCGAGCCGATGAAACCAAGATACTGGTTTATGCTGGTTTACACCGGCTTGTACTGGTCGTAACTAGTTTAAACTAACTTTTGGTGTTGCCATTAATAAAGGAGCTAATTTTAATTCGCTTTTGGGATTTATTTTCGGAATTAAGTTAGAGTGTTTTATGTTTGGAAGTAATTTAATGCCTACTGTAATGTTAAAAGGTTGGAACTGAGTTTAATGTTTGGCGTTCCACATCAATGACTTTGGTACAGAATATTTAGTAAGTTAATTTCGGATTCTGACACCTTCAAAGTAGCAACATAATGGTGTCTATTTTAACAAACGTTCCTGACGCAATTATATTTTTTTTTTGTGCGAACTCATTTTGTATTCTTGACACACTCTCTAATACTAAATGCAGCTCTAAATATCATAAAAATCTTTCCGTGTTGCACTAAAAAAAATATCTCCGCAACCAAAACTGTCACCCACAAATCCTAAAAACAAACAAGATAAAATACTCAGATAGTGAAAAGCCCAAACGTCCGTAGGCGTTCACTACAACAAAAGTGCTGTCATTCTTGCATGTAGTATTCATGGAGCACGGACGTGCGGTGTAACCACTACTTCACTAGGTACGTTAGTTGGCGTCCCGCCAGCAAATCCGTATTAACGCGGACCTCGTGTCAAACAGTAGTGTAATTCAGTGGATTGAATAAAACATGCGATTGCTGCGAATGGCTGAATGGACAGTTTTCTTTTGTCATGTTTTTATTGTAGGGTTTGACTGTTTCCTTTGTGAATGGTGGTATCTCTGCAGTGTTTTGTCTGGCTAACTGAGCTATCATTTAGTTTCCGATAGCTGGTTAGATTTTTGTATACCACAATGTCGGGCTTGCTCCGTCTGTAAAAGTGTGAATGAAAACCCTCTGGGACCATCTTCTTGAGCCTTTTAGTCCTCTATTTAACCTGTATAGTTTAGCTATCAATAGTGGTTTTGATTTTAGTTTCGTGTATACAATCTTGACCTCTAAAACTCAGTTAATGTACGAACAAGACCCTCATGGGAAAGCTATTCATGTAATATTTGTGTCAAGATTGGACTACAGTATCTGACAGAAGCCTAGTTGTCATGAGATTAGACTCCAACATCTGTCAAACACCCTAGCGCAACACCTGAAATATTTCCAAATTACACTTCGGTGTGACACACGTCCTACCTTTAACAAGCCAGTCACGAAGATGGTAAACAAGGTGACACCATCATACAGCCCGTAAGTGATTTAAAAGCTTTTATAATCGAATGCTGGGCTATGGCCCACTGGCCCAGAGCCAACCGGCGCCAATATTCGCGACGTATAGCCAATATCGTAAATGGGTGAATTTTGTTGTTTTGTTAATATGTTTGAAGTGTTGGCTGATATATTGGCTCTGAGAACATTGATTGGCGAAGTGCAATGTGAGTGGTGGGCTTTTTAATTAGTGCTTGGGTGTGTTATTATTTTTGGGCTGTGTTTACGCTTTAATTGATAAGAAAAGAGATAGCTACAGTTTTGAATTTGAGTTTCTGAAACGATAAAAGCGCAGCTCCTCGGTGATAACGAAAGCTTTGAATGCTATAAGGTATTTAACTCAGAATTTCAATCCTCAAACCAGTACATAGACTGGTTCAGTAACTAAAAAAACTGGCAACAATTTTTTTTTTAAATAGTCCTTGAAAAATTTATATGGGGCCGTTCGGAATGATGTACTGAATAAGTGGTATTCGTTTGCACGTCGATGTCCCTTCCACCATGTATATTCGATACCTAAATACCAGTCAATTATCGATTAAGTTACCTATAACATCGACAAACTCTGTCTTATGCAGGTCTCTCCCAAGGTGAGGTAAACCGATTAACTAAGTTGGTAATCTAATGTGATTCCACTAACTTAGTCCGCTTTGGTTTGCGATGCAGCCACGGCGTTAAGTGTAGAGACATGGAGTTATTGAGTTTGTGTACCAGCCTTTACATGGTGTCCATAATTGATCAAAGCGACGACTTCGACGGCGCGATTGACTGCTGCGCTGCGTGTCGCGGGTTCGATTCCCGCACGGAACAAATATTTGTATGGCCTACAGGTAGTTGTTCCGGGTCTGGCTGTTTGTGTATGTGAGTTTAAATGTTTGTAAACGCACCCACGATACAGGAGAAGTTCCTAGTGTGGGGCAAAGTTTAAAAAAAAAGAGAAGTCTGTATCAGTTTTCCCTATTTTCTTTTATACCTAAACTAAAGAAAATCGTCTAATTACCTACATACATATTCCCGAATGTTTTAATGCATATCTTAACTATTAAGATATTGTATTAAGATAACACGAGCATTGTTATGCATAGTATCACTTAATATTTAAAACTGATTGCACTTAATATTTAAAATGGTTTTTAATTTGAGTAAACAGCTGATAAGTATACAATTTTCTGGCCAGCACAATGTTTATACTGTTTTGTGCCAAATATCCCTGCATCTCTCCAGTGTCAGAGTGTATGTTAATAGGTTATAAAACGTCGACTTAACAAACACTTGCAAGTCAAATTCTTTTGTGAGAGGCGAATTATATGAATTTAAAAGCTTTACAGAAAAAATATGTAATTCTTGTGAATTTGACAAATATTGCATGAACACTTTTATTTTTTTGACTTGAAAACCTTGAAGAATTATTACTTTTCATTTTTTTTTTAATTGTCTCGCCCCCTATTTCATGGGACTTAAACAACTGTGCGAAATATGGGTGTACTATTAGATACACCTCTGTCTAACCCTTCGGGGATTACAGGCGTGTTGTTATGTTGTCATCATCTGTTTTATGTATTGGTCTTGATGACTCCTAACGTGATAAACTATCTACTACATTTTTAACTCATAAATAACTGGCATAATTATCGCAAACTGCAAACACACCAACATTTCAGGTACACCCATATTTTCCTCACAGTTATTTTCCCAAGGTGTACATTTGCTCGATCTCCTCAAGGCTGTACATTAATTATGTTGCCTCCAAGTGAGATTGTGAATCACCCGCACGTTACGAATATCATACGCTCATAGCGCGTGTGACGGGGGAAAATGAGCGCGGTGAATGAGCAAATCTTTTTCGGTGTATTTTGTACACATCGCAAAAAATATGAATGGAAATGTACACGAATTTTTGCTTTGATGGAGATAAAAAATATTAGGTACGTCTATTAGCACTGTGGTTTGATTTATTCGATGTATCTTCTTTTGTTTTTAGTTAAATGCAGATACTTGATTCATGATTTACCTTTCTTTGTCTGTTGCGTATTTCACTGTTCTCGTACTCCGTACTTAATTTAACATCCCATAAATAATCCCATACCAAACAAAGTATACCATAAAAACACCCATAAATTCCTTACATTTAAAACATTCTATTAGCAGATTGCACCCCGTTTCCCCGTAATCGCATCAACAAATCACGTACAAAACTTTTATTTACAAAAAGAATAGTTGACTGGCGGACTTCCAAGCTAGTTCCCAACTCAGTTTCACCATTTAAATCTGTTTTACTCTTCAAACTTAAAAGTCTGGAAATGTTGAAAACCGGCCAGTTGCTAACACCGATGGAGCGGTTATGTCCTCATTACACGAGCCGAGTCTGCAACTCTGCAATTTGCCCGACCTTTATTTTAATTCGAATGCCTGTTCAAATCTCGCTTTAAAATCTTGGGGACTTTTGTAAAGTTAATGTTCGTGTTTAAGCATCAGATAAATTATAACGTAGCCGTAATGTATTACCGTTAATGTAATTTTGGTTAGCGTCGCAGATTTTCCTTGTATCATTAAGTGATATTTATAGACGCTTCTCTGTGTTTAAGGCCCCATTAAATCATGAAAGAACATCCAAAAGAAAATCAAATTATAGAAAGTTACAAACAAAAAAGGGAGCAGTGAACACCATTGAAAGTAGGAGAGGTCATATACCTCTCTGGAATACACATACATTCCAAGGAGCATTAGCTCAGTAAATAAAGTAGATAGCGACTAAAGAAAAAATCTAGTTGAACAGTAAATCTGCTATCTCTCGCTCTCCATAATATCTAATATTCTATGGCATCGTTAAAGTAGTATTGTTGGAGCCATAACTGCTTATCCATGGATGTTCGTAAAAGTTATCGGGCTAAGATATACGTCTATAAACGTCTGGCTTCCGGCCAGGTAAGTGCCGATAAACATGGAACACACTTAACATTAAATCATGTGACACTAGGTTTATATCATTTGCTTCTTAACGGTGTAATGAATAACATGTTTGGCGCGCCGCCAGATGGCGCCACTTTCCGCGGACGTCTGTTTGCCGAGAAAATTTGTTTAACGTTAACGACGTTTGAACGACGCGACTGCATTTGAATTTGGAAATAAATTGTATGATTATATTACTGTGTTCTGGCTCCACAAATTGCATGTTGCAGAGTCGATGTCGTGGAATGGGGCACTTATTTCGAAATTTGTCGCAGATGGCTTCATTTAAAGTGAACAAGTTTGGAAATTAGAAATCCTAAGCTCGGAATACTCGCCAGTGTTCAGCTATAATTAAAATCTTCTGGTTTTGAAATGTAAAGTAGTCTGGTAAAATATTTCTTCCCCTCAAACGTTGGGACGGACATTAAGGAAATTTATAATTATTTTGTCCGCATATTTCAGTAAGTTGAACTCTCTAGTGAGGTTTAAACCCCGTAATTACTTACAGTCACTTTAAAATAATTTTCGCCAACCTATAAAGTAATTAGAACTGAAAAATGGCAGGAACGTTTCCGTATTTTAGTTACGGTTCTACGTATAAAATACTTCGTTCACTTCGCCACTAACAATTTCTCCGTTTCTCTCTCGAAAAATAAAGTACATTTAACGAAAAAAAAACGCTATTCACTGAATTAATTTACCTTTAAAATATTTTACCAACACTTCAGCAAATCTTTTTGAATGTGGAACATAATCAAGTATCCCATTGTTTCATCCGTTGGGATAATAAAAACAAACTCTTTATTTGTCCCTTCCCTTTAAAATAATTAACACGGCTTTGTTGCCAAAAATTACACAACATTACAAAAAATTGCTACCCCCATTAAAACCCCTCAACCTTATCTCGGATGAATTTTAAATTAATTCAAAATACCAGTAGGTACCGTTACTTTGTTATTTATAGTCTGAAATTACTGTAGAAATCCACCGAAAAAAAAGCTACATAAAGTTTCTGAAATTGAAAGCTTTAAAAATGAAATTATTGGGTTAGGTATCATACCCGTTTTTTATACTCTCACCTATTGTACATAAGCACGTCCGGTTTCCACAGCTTGTTAGGCGTGATCCTGAGGTCCTTGACCCCTCCATATTCACTGTCGTTCCACCTCAGGTTGTAGTCATTCCACTCCTGCACATCAATACACAATCAGAAATATCATCGTCATCACAAATGAAGGTGCGAGCAAGAATATTGGAGCATTTCTGATTTTGAAAAATGAATACAGTAAAAATTAGGGCGAGTACAGTTTTTAAAAAAGGTAAGTGACAAACGGAAGCAATTCTGATTTCAAAAAGTGACATAAATTGGGGAATGTGTGATTGCAGGTTTCTTATTTCAAAAAGGTAATGCAATAAAGGTTGAAGTGAAAAAGTGAAGTTTTTAATTAGTCAAACGTTAAAAATGTAATAAAAGGTGCTAGACACCTTAAGAAGTTCAAGAACAACGTTTCAATGTCAACAGGGCAGTTACGAAGTGCGGTGCTGTGAATTGTGAATGATAAATTGTGTTAAAATAGCGTTCTTAAGTACTGATAGCGAGAAAATTTAGTAGTATCATAAATGTAATTTAATGTAGAGATTCTGTTGATAGTGACATTAGAGCTTGTCATTGTATATTTCAATATTAATGTCATCAGAATAACTCTGAATAATTTAAATATTTACTGTACCAAATAACATAGTCCCTATTCAAAGTTGTGATATCTCTCGTCCACAGTAACATCGCAGAAAACTACAACAATTTGAAACGTCAAAAATATAACTTTGTCACGGGGCTTCGACTCAAAGAATGGAATTTTACAATGTCATATAAAAGTACATATCAAAAATATTCCAGTCATTCTGCTCGACAGTGTACGGAGCAGTGGTGGGTGTTGTGTTTACGGCCGATCTCAACGTAAAGATTTCCTTTGACATAATTTTGTATTCTGTTTTACCTGCCTATAATAACGAACCTCCCAAAGAGTACCAAATTGACGGGACGGTTGGCGTAGTGGCTGAGCGATTGACTGCTGCGCTGCGTGTCGCGGGTTCGATCCCCGCACGGAACAGATATTTGTAAGGCCTACAGATAGTTGTTCCGGGTCTGGCTGTTTGTGTATGTGAGTTTAAATGTTTGTAAACGTACCCACGATACAGGAGAAATTCCTAGTGTGAGGCAATGTTTTAAAAAAAAAGCAAATTTTCTCTTTAAAGAAATCTCAAATATTTAACAAATACTCGTATGATTGTAGACTGGTAACAAAACTATTTCACTGTTTATTAAAAATAAATAAATAACTTAGAATTTAATTGAATCCGTTCAGTTAATACAGACTAAAAAGAATAACATGTATTCATTTATTTTCAAAGGTATTCAAGTGCAGCTACACTTAATTATATTTCAGAATTAATTAGATTCAGAGCTTATAAACCTAATTACATTACTTCGCACATGATGATTTCTTTCTGATGTATTTCTTTTACTAATTTAGACCCTGTTAAGACAAGTAAGACTTCCATAAATCAATACATGGTAAGACTGAAAGCAAACACGCGCGTCGGTCGTGTGAGATCTCGTGTTAATAATTGATAGTGTATTTCTACGGCATGTCAATATTTGTATAGAGTATATTAAGACGATACAAGGTGAATAGTATAGCTTACATCAATATCTGTATATACGTCTGAAAACAAATCTTTACATATCATATACAGCGTGTAACCAAAAGGGTGTAGTCGTATTTTAAGATATATCTTAACATAACATCACGCCTGTAGTCACCGAAGGTTTAAGCAGAGGTGTACCTAATAGTACACCCACATTTCGCCAGTTATGTTTAAGTCCCATGTACTAGGGGGCGAGCCTATTTTCATCAATCGGGCGCAAATCCAGACTCCGTGGTTGCTACTGAGAAATTCCTAATGGAAAAACCCAACAACACTTTGCCTGACCTGGGAATCGAACCCAGGACCTCATGCTTAGCAGTTGCACTTGCGACCACTAGACTAACGAGGTAGTCAATGAATTTAAAGATATATGCTACAGATTAAGAAACTGAACAATTTTCTTTACGGAACCAAGCAGCTGCCCCACACTAGATTTCAATACCTTCTCATCATCTGCCTAGCCTTTTCCCAACTAAATTGAGGTCGGCTTCCAGTCTAAACAGGGTGCAGCTGAATACCAGTATTTTACATGGAGCGACTGCCTATCTGACCTCCACAACCCAGTTAGTACTGTGTAATACGATACCCCTTGGTAAGACTGGTTGTCAGACATTTAGAAAAAAAAATTCAATACCTTCTATTCGACCCAAATGTACCAGGCAGCTGATTTTAGCTCATGGTGAAAATTGATCAGTTTGATGTTTTATAGCACATCTTTACATATGACTACAAACTTTTTGTAACACGCTGTATATATTCCCTGTTCTGTGCCCTTATCGAGTCTTTGTACGTATTGTATAGTACATATAGTATAGTACATATAAGAGGTATCTTACTCCTCTTACAAGGCTGGTTCAACTTGTTGCTACGTTCATATTTTATGTGTCTTCAGAGTACTGTATTGGCTTTTATACCGTACCCGCTATCCTATCTCGCAACACAGCTTATTACAGACGTCTGTTGTAGGTTTACTGACAAAGAATTGCCTGTATATACAAAATCTTGGCATGTTTGATATTTTTATCGCCTTGAGAAAGATTCCAAACTAAATATGTAAGATTTTTGATAGGAATTAGTCAGTTTTCATTGTTAAATTACTGATTTTCTGGCAGCACACACAGTTTTCAAAATTATGCCAATAATAAATATGATTTAAAGCATCATTGTCTTTTCATTGAAATCGCCCGAAAACGTCATAGATCAGAAATGGGATCAGTGTATTCAGTATAACATGTCTTATAAATACTTCAAGTGACAATATTGGAAACTATACACATTTTGTTACCGATACTATTTTCACTAAAGCAGCAGCTTCTTTCCCGAAATCATAACCTCCAAAATATTCACAGATTCACAATACAAACAGAATAGCCGGGAACCCTTGTACACGATTCCAATATTGTCATCTGTGCTCACAACCACAGCAGCTATAATATCATCTCGCCAGCAACGATAACAACCCGTTCAGACCCCGACAAAACAAAGCGGACCCTTCAAACTTCACCCACTCCTCTAATATTGCAAAAGTTAGACCCACAACTTAGCCATATCTACCTCTAGATACGACGTATTTGTACAGTATCATATTAGATTCCCCGCCAGACGACTACTTACAAATAGGGTCATAACTCCTAAACTACTTTACTGTTTTTCGTGAAATATATTGTTAGATGTAGCTGGGGAAATGGGGTATGTTTAAATCAAAATTGGGTTAAATAAGATTGGCAATTTTTGAAGTAATTGTGAAGATTTCGGAGGTCTACTTTGGCTTATCTAATTTGGGTCATTTGCCGGTGTGGGAGCGAGACAGATATAATAAGTAATGTTCTCTCCTGAAGGGTGTGTGTATCAATTAGATAGTTTAACGGCTTTATTGTTTTCAGGCATACGGTGTAATATGTGGCACCTCGTAACTTATGGGCAACTTAAGTGCTTAAGGGATAGGCGACTAGACGTATGTTGAAATTCCAATCGTTCAGAAATGAGAGGGGATTATCGTGCCTAGGAATTAATTTACTTGTATCTGCTACGAATATGATGTGATTGTAGAGATCATACAAAGTCAGTCAGATATTTGATAATGTTGTATAAATGCGATTGGCAGAACAAACGAAATTTTTGCTCAAGATTACAAATAAAATTTTTGTCATTTTAAATCAATGACTCCTAGAGTACCACTGTCTTTGATACCACTAAAAACATTTTAATAATTTTCTTAACAAACTCTCAAGAGAGAACACTAACTTTGAAATTGGTAAAAGAACATGGTAACTTAGTAAATTGGTCGTTAAATTCAAGAACTTTGAAATTTAAACTTTATTTCAAAGTTCTCAAAGTTTATTTTGATAGAGCAATGTACAAATGAACTATGATAAAATATAGAAAATTTTTGAAGAGATATTAAATTATAAAATGACAATGAAAACTTTGCATGTTCTCATAAAAACCTCTCGAAACTTATGTTTTAAAAAGAACACAGATTTATGTATAGAAATATATTTTTTATAAAACTTTAGAGTTGTTTGTACATTTCGCAATCATGTGATTCTGCAATTATGTATACATATGCACACGACACAACACAATCACGATATACCTACAATAAATATACACAAGAATACAATAGGTAAAAAGAGAAGTATACATCATATACATCACCTCTAGAAAGCAATAAAACGTGCAATGGGAAACATGCAGAAACGTATAAAAAATACATAATTCCATATACACAGCACATGTTGTACCTAAGAAGCTCGACTTTTCTAATTTCCTTGCAAGAATACATAGGCCTTCAGAGACCTTTCTGTTATTAACAAGACCAAGGGGTTGGGGAACACTACTGTTTCTGTATCTAAGCTGCCGTATTGGTAAATGCTAAAATAATTATAGTTTTAATAGCTTAACTACATACCTTTATTGCTGGAAAAATAAAAATAAATATACATTTTTTCTATTTGAAATACATAAATAAATGTAACCATTTCCGCAATATACCAAGACAACGCAACCAACATCAAAAGTATGTAAATTAAGCGTATTTGTTTAAAATTTTTATTAAAAAATTAATAAATTATAAAAACCAAAACTTCATCGATAAAATCGGGAACTGAAGCATAATATCTATTTTCCAAATAAAATAAAACTAAACGGGTCTATAACAATTCATTTTAAAAGTGTGTACACTTAATGTCAATTATGTACACAATATTTTAAAATTTCGCATTTTATGTCGCATACAGGTACCAAGACAAAAACATTTCAAAGAGGAAGAAAGAGTTTAAAATACTTTTTATTAGAAATATATTTTAAATAGTCGAAAACGTCGTCCCAATGAGTTTTAACTCCGCAGGCAAACTAGATTCGAGCATGGTAACCACACTTCAATTTGAACGAGGATATTATATTTCCCATAATAAACATTCCATGGCCATGCATAGTATGAAAAATACTACAATTTCTTGTAGCGAAAATAAAACAAAATCAACAGCGGGTACCCAGGATGTGCATTATCAATTTACAGTGTACATAAAACACATTTCATCTCAATAACAATATTTGTGCATATCAATATACATAAATCTTCACCAATATGTCACTTCCAATTGACCTAACGAGACCCACTTTAACACATCGTTTAAGTTATTTTTCAATTGAGAAACATGTATATTTTATGTTAGTATAATTATCACGTCACACTTAACGTCAACCATTAGTACATATTGTTAAATGCATTGCGGCTTACACGGCAGTTGTCGCTGATATACACAAATGTCTATACGTTTCTGTCACGATACTCACCAAAAGATGTATACAATTGTACAGTACCGACTATACTGACTACGTAAAGTTGAAAGTACTAAGTAGCTAACTTATGACAGTTTGTATGAAGGGATGCATGATAGGGTCTACTGGCTAGTCTACTGCACGAGCCGGGGTCAGCGATGACGAGGAACGGACATGTCAAGCAACTCCCATACAAATATCATAAACAGGTGAATACAAAAAAGACTGCCGCATATTCCACAATGCTATGCAAGTTTCATAACAGTCATAGATTAGAAGAATAACCCAAACAGATAGACAGAACGAAGGTATAATATACAAAAAAAGAAATAAATAAAAAAAGAGTAGAAACGAAAATAATGATTAGAAATTTTAGTGTTAATTTTAGGTTTGTCTTTTATTCACACTTACCAACGACAGCCATATATTGGTTATAAGTAGTTGATTCTTCTCGTCCTATTGGGTTAGACGATGTCAACAAAAACAGAAAGGGCGCAGTCAGTATGATGATCTAAACAAACTGTTCCACTCCGCCGGACACAATACTTAGGGGCTGGGGCGGCAGGCGAAAATATCACTTATCATGCGTTTGTAAAAGCTATTTTCGCACGCCGCCGGACACACAATCTAAATAGATATTATATGCGTAGTTTACAACAATTTAACACTGACTCCATGCGACAGATCTGCCGCGAAGGCGGCGCCCTCTGTCCGCGCCCGCCTCCTGTAACCTTTCCTTCGAAGTGCATTAAATGGTGAATTAAAAAAGTGCGGTAAAATAGTGCTGATTTAATGTGGAAAAGTACGGTAGTTATCGCTCGTTACCCGGTAGTGTTGGGATTGCGGGGGGCGGGGGGCGAAGGCGCCATACCCGGCTCCTACCACTTACCAAATTGAGCCAGACGTTTGTGGTCAGGATTTGATTTTTCTCATCCTTATTTTGTAAAAGGTACGCACGCCGACGCAAAAAAGGAACGAAAAAATATGGTGAACAACAGTACCGTGTAGGGGACTAAGCTTTTACCTCTAAATTTCAATTTAGCTGACTTCATGCACATTTGAAAATTATACAATATCTCGTAACTTGATGACATAATTTCAGGGCTCGACTTTTTGAACAAAAGCAACGAATTGAATTACAAATATAAAGGCAACATTGTAGAGTATTCTTTGAAGTCAGCTAAATATCAATCTAAAAACACAGATGAACCACAAAGTCGTTTTAATCTCTTGCCCTCGTTTTAAGAGTGGGATAATCCACTTTTGCTGGGCCAGTCGTTAAGAAGAAGCAATTAAATATTCCAGTGAATAACAGAGAGCAGTAGGGTGATGAGTAATGCGTTTTACGATTCCACTCGACGGTTGTTTTATACGGCCATTTGTAAAATATGACAGATTTTATTGTGACTAAGTTGAAATATTTGACGGAGACAGATTTCATTTTGGCGTTTTATGTTGTGATTCGTATTTTGTTGCTGCAGTCTAAGTTGAAATTCAAATTTCGCTTGCTTGGTGTCTTTGAGATGGATATTAGGATCGTCTTAGCGTTACGAGCCGCGTTGGCTGAGCTGCGATTTATTATGTTAGTAAATCCGCAGTACCTACTCCCTAAGTTCAGCAAAAAAGTTTCAGTTTCTAAATAAACATAAAAAGTAAACTTACTCCTAAAAAGTTACATCTCACATATCCCTTTGTTTACACGCTTAAAGCGTGGATAAAGCAGTCACATCCAACGATGTGGTAAGCAGGGATATAGAAGATTCAGCCACACTATGACAGTCAAGTTCCATGTGATAGGGGGCGAACCTTTTGCCATCAATTAGACACAAATGCAATCTCCGGGTTGCTACTGAGAAATTCCTGATGGAAGAGCTCCAACAACACTTTTTTCAACCTGGAAATCGGACCCAAGACCTCAGTCTCACTCAGCAGTAGCATTAGCTATCACTAGACAAAGCGAGACAAATCTATAAAGACGAGACCACGACTAACTGGTCTCACTACAGCTCATTCAAATAAATGTAACAGCGACCAAACCCTAAGCGGTCCAACATAACTCCCAGGACCCAAATTCCATGACATGTTTATGCCTAAGTTTCAGGAAGGATATAAACAGCGCTCTACAGAGTCCAATAAAGTTAAGACAGCTGATAAAACTTTATGACATAAAGATTTATGTACCCGGGGGACGGCCGATTGATTGATTAGGTGGATAGCTCCTTTTATGAATATACTGTAATATGTAATAACAATATTTTTGGAGATATTGCTAATTCTATTGACGAGAAAGTTTTTGGTTAAGTAATTGGGTATAACTGTTTAACTGCTAATGAGGAAATTGCTGTGAATAAAGTTAGAAGAAACATAAAGGCAGAGAAACGGAATGTGATTTTCAGGTAATATAATGTAACAATTATTTGAAGACTGGGTAAAATGAGGACGATCATTGAAGGTCTTTGGCGCAGGCGAGCCTTAAGAAATGAAAATAAAAAAGTAAATGTAAATATTCGGGTACTTACTATATCCTAAAATACTAGTCAAATATACATTTTCTGTTTATAACAGCGGGCAGACGACTATTCATCCAAACCATTTAGAACTTCAACATCTTAACACATTTAACCATAAAATGGTAGCACACGCTGCGACAGCTATATTTTATGATCCAGTAACTCGACTGTCCCCCGACACTTGCCACTCGCGGCAAGCACTCTTCTGCTCTCTCTAAACGGTGCAGATACTAGTGTTGAGTGTATGATAAATTTTGTAGTTAATTTGGTAGAGAAATTAATTAAATCAAAGTAAGCATTTACTTTGATTTAACAGATTAGAATTTAAATAGTTTAATCTAACATTTTGGTTCTGCATGTTGATTTCAGAAAGATTTGGAACTTTTTATATCTCTCTTTTTATACCAACCGATTTTGTAAAAATATTTCTAGTTTTTTGAATAAGATTTTACTATTATAAAAAAGCTAGCCAGGCGAAGACTACCCTCAGTGTTTTTCTAAATATCCAATTATTATAAATGATACTCATAATTGAATATTTCTTAAATATTCTTTGCCAAGAAAAAACCTTTCAAAAGGTATCAAGCTCCAATCTAATTTCCGTACTCCATTACGTACCCAACAATCAAGAAAAAATCCCATTTCCCTTCAATTAAGAAACGTTTAATTCTATTAGCAAGACGCAAAACTGAAACTCTTCAAGAGCTCTCACTCATAACACTACAACACTTCAATATGGAACTGCAGAATTATTCAATACAGCACTTTAAGCGACAAGGGCTTCCAAAGAACGCTTCACTACGAACTTGCGTTGCTTTAGGCGCTTAACGCTTTTGTCCTGCCTCGCTGCAGCGCTCGATTTTCGTGTCTTTTTTTTTTTCAAAGTTCGGCGGACGGGTTTTGAAGAATTGTGATGGGTGAAGTTTAATGTGTGGGAAAGTTGTGGATTCTTTATAATGATGTGAAAACCTAAGTTTGGAAAATATCGTTATTATAATACTGCCTTTATTCCTATTTTTTTTTAGTCTGTTCATCACTCTTTTTCTTTCCTATATCTCTATTTAGCCATTATCTCAAAATTCAGCTCTTTCTTCTCTATATCTTCTTTCACACGATACATTGATCTTTTGTTTGGTTTTTGTTTTTCGTATCTACAGTCATATTAAACTTCTTTATTGTCACATGCTTCTCACTAGTTTGTGTCTACCATTTTAAAATATACTTTTAAAACTCATATACTATAATTTCAGCCGAAAGACATCCACTGCTGAACATGTCCTCCCCCATGTCGCCACATTGCCCGGTCCCGTGCGACTTGCATCTAGCAGATCCCCGCAACCTTCACCAGGTCATCGGTCTACCTAATTCCAACGCAAATTCTTCCAGTTCGCGGTCGCCACTCCAGAAGTTCTCGGCCCCATCGGCCGTATATCATATACTACAAAGCACATTAAAAAAAAAATTGTTCCTCAATTGCCATACTAATCTTTCATCAGCATTATGTCTGCTGATCCATGTTCGTTCAAACTCAACATCGTTCATAAAATAAGAACATTTATTCATAAAATCATATGCAATCTCTTAGCATCCTCCTGCTTGCTTCGTAAATCGTATCCAGAGAGAAATGGTAACTCCTCTAGTAGCACAGTCTAACTGTTTATAATCTCCTAGTAACCTCTAGGGACATGGTTGTGTTATATTTAAAATTCTGAAGTATTTTGTGTGTAAAATATAACATACTAGCTGTAACATTCGCGTGAAAACTTTGACATGTGTGAGAAAAAGTAGCATCAAAATCTATTTCTTTGCCAAATTTCATCAGGATCCGTTCAGCCGTTCTGGCGTGATTGAGTAACAAACCTCCATACATCCAAACTTTTGCATTTATAGGAGCCAATTTAGCCATTTATAGGAGGCACTTTAAAATACACAAAGTGTCGTCAGTTATTTTAAAAGTAGAAGCATGCATGCAAAATAACACAGACATGTCTGTCAGGACTCAAGCTATCATTCCTCCCCTCCCATCACTCCTCTTCCTGCATTACCCAAAGTTCCTCTCCAAACAGTCAAAGGATACAGACGGACGTTTCAATTTCCGCGGTAACCATTGATTTTACCATTTTACTGAATGTTTTCAGCCGACATTTTTTAACGTAGAACACGAATTCAACGTTCAACTTACGTGACGAGATTTTTTTATAGAATTCACTTGTTGAAACCGAATTGAAATGTTTGGCCAAATAACAAGTGTTTTAAGGCTCATTGTGTTCTACAAAATAATGCCATTCTACAAAATATTTCACTAAAACTAGGTGACAGTTATATGAATGCCGAAAAAAGGCGCACTTTTTACGCTCGACTGATAAATCAAACAACAATGTCCATGAAGTATCAGTATTAAACTAAATTATACAAGTGATATATTTTTAATTTAATCTCTAATTAATTGCTTGAGGTGTACCTCTGCCGAACCTTTCCGGAATAACAGGCGTGATCTTATGACGTCATCAAGAGCTATTAAATTGATTAAATACTTATCCCAGTTATATCTTCTTTCATCATCATAATACTAATCGTATTAAGTAAGTAATTAAAATAAGCAACCCTCCGAACATATTAAAACTATCCGTACCGTATCCGTGATTAATTAGATTGCCTGCCATTGGAAAAGTCAGCCTCCCGGATTATCACCAGTTAAATACGTATTCTGCGTTCACTATTTAGTTTCCAAACATTTAAATAAATACGTAAAAACGAATTCAATACACACACTTACACACAATACATACACTACAATTTTAAATATTTATGTGACTTTCAAATCAACAAAAATCAGTCATTCTGAAGTTAACACTAAAATCGAGTTGTTATTTGTGAAAATAACATCATATGGAAACAAGGACTTGAACAGACTTTACGTACGTTGATACGCATTTAATTTGCAATAATGAAATTCATAACCATCGGTGTGTTAAAATAAGTAAATTGAACAAATGTCATTTACAAATTAATCAGATTTTCTATGATCGTGTTAATATTTTAAACAGTCATCGGGCATTTTTGTTGGAATACTAGCAGTTGCTCGTGACTCTGCCTGCGATCTAGGATGAAAAGTAGCCTAACTCCTTCTTTAGGTCCCAGGCTATCTATATAATATGTCTTTCAGTGCCATCTTTGCAGTGGTTTAGGCGTGAAAAACAAACTAACTTTATCTATCTGTCGGATTTATCTACTAATATTATAAAGCTAAAGTGAAAGAGCATTACCTTTCCTCTCAAATATGATATATTATATATTTTTATAATAGTTTAATCTTAATATTATGTATTTATTCAAGTATATATTAATATTTACTTATATGTATTTATATATAATATTTTATGTTAAGTTAGGAAAGGCACATAAACTCATTATTCTCTTCCTTTTCTCACACACTATTGTCTACATTTCTTTTTCATTTCTCCTTTTGCAGGTCTGCTGGCAGAAATTTCTTAAGAAATAAGCAGTAGCAGTACCTATGTACTCATATGTTATAATGTTATTTTCCTGTCTTGTTTACTGTGTGTACATAAATAGTAAAATACATAAATAAAGACTTTGTGTGTAGGGAGTGATCTTCGAAACGACTGATTCGATTCCAGAAATTCTTTCACTAACGGGAAGCTACATTATCCCCGAGTATCATAAGTTACATTTAAAACGTTCCCATGGGTTAATTTCCGTACATAACGGGAGCGAAGCCGCGAGTAAAAGCCAGTTTTAATAGAAAGAATGGATGACACCCTACCTAGATTTATTTACGCATAACAACTGTCACTATATCTTCTTGATGAGTTTATTGAACCCAGAACTTTCTCCACGAACAACCAAAACACTATTCCCTCATACCACAAAATAAAAGGAAATAAAGTAGGTAACAACAAGATTTACAGACACTCAACCTACATTTATAGGGTTCCGTAATAAAACAAAGAAACATTAGTAGGTACCTATTTGGTAATAACTTTGTTTGTCATTACGTAGGCGAAGTTAATCAACTGTAGTTCTTTATTAGGTAGCTTTAGGCCCGTTTTCTAATACAATCATCTGTCTAGCCTTTTCCCCAACTATATTGGGGTTGCCTTCCAGTCTAACCGGATGCAGCTGTATATCAGTATTTTACATGGAGCGACTGCCTATCTGAGCTCCACAACCCCGGTTAGTACTCGGTAATACGGCACCCTTTAGTAAGACTGGTTGTTAGACGGGCCACTGACTACTTGTTACGACTGACAAAGATCTAGAAATGACAATCGGCACCATCGGCTTAACGTGCTTTCCGACGCACGGAAGAAACAGACCAACCTAGCCAAGCGCGGCTTAACCTAAAGATCGACCCGAGCTGCTGTTTTTATTTAGCCACGTTTTCTCTAATACAATGCGACATCTACACTAATACCTTAAAAGCACGCTGTTAGATTTTCAATGCTCGGGTCAACAACGAAGGTGAAAAATCCAACGTGCCTTAATATTTAGGCATCCATTTAAGTAGCACTCTGGTGAAAACAGACAATGGATACACTACAACCCTTTACATTTATAGGCGTCTAACGACTAGTACTATAATTTAGGTTAAGCCATAATCTTTGTCTTGACAAATATCATAAAAGATCATAAACTTTGACAGCAGCAATTGAGAGCCTATCGTGTACTAAGAAAGGACCAATTCCTTTGTTCAAACTATATTCTTAATATGCCTGGTATACATTTATAGAAAATGTATCATCATCATCTTCCTGCACTTATCCTATGTTACTTGGGGTCGGCGGAAAATGTTTTTTCTTCCATTCTCCTCTGTCAACCGTCACGCTATCATTTACTCCTTTATCTTTCATATCACACACAATCTATCCATCATTTCTTTGGTCTTCCTCTCCCTCTTATAGAAAATCTATAAGGTATTCTTTACTATTATACAAAACTGTATATTTACTAATAAAGCTTTGTCAAAGAAAATCACGTTACGGGAAATATTCAGTGCCATTTCCTTTTTTTTCGTTATCCGACTTAAATATTCAACCCTTATTTTGCCATTCAAAACTATGAAAACAGAACTCGTGATAAATTCCACGTGTTTTTCTTTACGAATTCTCTTTCGCTAAAAAAACCTATTGGGATGTAAAAACTGCTGCAAAATTGGCAGCTTTGATGTTTTGAGCTTGAAAACATAAAAGAGTTTGATCAAAAGTGTAGCTGTAAATACGTAGTGGAATTCAGATAGCTACACTAGTTACTAACAGATGTGAATCTACTTGAAAATGTTCCAACATTTTCGTATCGGAACATTATTCAAATTAATACGAAAATCCGAAAATGTTTTTGAGTTTAAACATTCCACAACTGCTGCAGGGGTTTTGAAACTTTATATGGGAAGGCCGGTATTACAGCAACTAATTAACAGCCAGGCTTATTCGTATCATGAAATTGAATCTGAAAACTATTTTGATTAAATTTTTTTTTTTCTTTTTTGTTTGCCTGTTTGAGTGTCCCACTGCTGAGCAAAGGCCTCCCCTTTCTCCTTCCAAACCTCTCTGTCCTGTGCGATATCTGGCCATGTTCGCCCCGATTAAATATTAAAAAAAGTTATTTTAAATTAGGTTCAAATTCAACAGTTTTTGAACGTCACAATTTATTACATAATACAATCCTTCAAAATGTCTTTCGCCACTTCCATGTGATTCAGCTGGTAAGTAGAAGTGGCGGGACAAACTGACCAGCAACACATCTGTCTGTTAGGTTAGGAGATCCAACTGAAGAACTTTTCAGAACGTTAACAGTAAGTAGCCAGGTGAATTCAGACAATAATTTATTTTCTTTGTTTCAGTCTACTTTATGCAAATGTAGTTCGTATGATACGAATTACTATTATTATTCTGTCCTTTGTAGATCTTTGACAGTCGTTAGGTAGTCAGTGGCCCAAAAAGTCTGACAACCAGTCTTACAAATGGGGTATCGTATTACCCAGTACTAACTGGGTTGTGGAGGTCAGATATGCAGTCGCTCCATGTAGAATACTGGTATTCAGCTGCATCCCGTTAAACTGGAAGCCGACCCCAATATAGTTGGGAAAAGGCTAGGCAGATGATGTTCGTATTATGCGAAAAATTAGGTTAGTTTTCAATCATTGTCACGGAGCTGACGATTATTGCGGCTCCACCAATCTCTGTAAATGCGATCCATAGCTAATATTGATCCCACACAAGACCTAAACATACTGCCAAATATTACCTAAAACAATCTACCTTAATTACTGCGCACACATAAGCCATTATAGAAGGACATTTTCTTGAACACAAAGTACCAAATTCGAAGGACCATTAAAGCGATCGACTTAATGTAAAATGTAATCGTTCCCCCACATTACGATGTTTGCTGTACCGACGAACCGTTATTGAGAACGAGCTACAGAAATTGTTCGCAAACAAGTATCCAATTACATGGTTACCCTACTAATAAGGGTAATCGGGCATTATTTCTTGTGACGTCATTTATCAAGGTCAATGAACTTAGGTATGATTAGGTTTTCTGTGTCAGATATTTCGCTCCTATAATAAGTGCCTCTTAAAAGGTCACGCTAAAATTAGTCGGTAATTAAAAGGGGCAACTCTGAAGAACCCTTAACATAAAAGAGTTTCATTATCAATTTAACAAGAATACCAAGAGAAAAAAAGGCTTTAATAATCTAACAAAACGACTCTTTTCCCAGGGGCAGGCAAAGTAGTATCTAATTCACCTACATTTCACCATCATCTGCCTAGCCTTTTTCCAACATATTGGGGTCGGTTTCCAGTTTAACCGGATGCAGCTGAATACCAGTGTTTTACATGGAGCGATTGCCTATCTGACGTCCACAACCCAGTTAGTACTGGGTAATACGATACCCCTTGGTAAGACTAGTTGTCAGACTTTTTGGGTCACTGACTACCTAACTAACGACTGTCAAAGATCTACAAATGACACCCGGGACCAACGGCTTAGCGTGCTTTCCGAGGCACGGAGGAAACTCGGTATGTAATGGGTGGTCACCCATCCACAAACCAGCCTAGGCAAGCACGGCTTAACCTAAAGTTCGACCCGAGCGGCTATTATTATTTAGCCACGAGCTCCTCTTTTTAGTTTAATTTTCATGTGATAGGGGCAAGGCTTTTGCGATTAATTGAGATTGCTATTGATTTAACAATCAGTCATAAAATAATTTAACATATTATAAACGCCTTATAGATGAAACTTAAAAGACATTCAACAATGGGAGCATCCCCATTGAAGCCTTATCAAGTTTGAGAAATATGCTGTTATTCCTCATCTCATAAATTGACATGAGATTTGACAACAGATTAACTTGAGGGGGCTTTACCCAACGAGGGGTGAATCCAAAACAACCCCTAGCAACGAAAGTTTTGCTCTTTACAAATTCAGTATGATATTCCGTCCACTTGTAATTCAACGAATTGGAACAATGGGAAATATTATTATTTATCCAAAATTTGCAAATGTATTATAATATTATGCTTCCCAAAACTTTGGATCTACTCAAATAACGTCGGTTTACTCAAATTTTGTAAAGCAATATGGCCACTGGCTGCGTTATTCACTGGAATATTTTCACCAATAAACATTTTGACGGAACATTTTGTTACATATTCTGAGGCGGGGGACTTGTTTTTATTACAAATTGCTAGGTAAAAATGATTATTTTACTAGCCATTGGAAAGTACAAGAAAGTACAGTCAGCCTTAGAAAACCTTGACTACACGTAAAACCTTGTCATATCCTGCAAATCGCTATGTCAAACTTAATTTTTATCAATTGGCAACTAGCGAGTTTATTGTGACAGAATTCTAATGTGATCAACGTTTTCATAAGGTTAGTTTTAGTAAATAAGGTACTAAATATAAGGTTTAGGTATTAGGTCACATCAATTACGTAAGCTTCTGTTGTGGTGAGGATTCTAAGGATCGAACTTACAGCCTAAAGTTCCTAACTTAATCTACGTAATCGTGTAGGTAGCTTATACAGTTTAGAAGAACCTAAACAAACCTAAACTTACCTAAGGAAATACACGTGTTCATTCAAGTTAAACACTACCCTTTTGCTTTAGGCTTTAACATATAAAACACTTACGAATATTAACCATGTGGTATTTTTTTTTACTAAACCTAAAATGGCACAACTGCAATGTAAAGACAAGGGCAAAGAAGGAACATGGATGGGTTTTAGTCAGTAAGAGTCTTACACTCCCTGGGAGGGAGTGTAAGACTCCACCCAGAGCGGGAGGAGTCATTTGATGATTTCACATCCGTAAAAAAAAAAAAGATAGATTGCATTGCATTTATTTCACTTAGAAGCAAAGTTGCAAACTACATATAAATATCACCTGTGAGTAAACTTGTTTGACCCTATTTGTCTATCACATACATTTTTAACCCAGTTTCCTTACAAAAACTGCCACCTCTCACCGATCAAAACACATTAAATTCCCTCCAGAAATAACCCCAATATTATCCATAAACGGTCATTCAGAACCTTCAATTTGTGACACGGTAACCGAAAACTGTCGCCACCCGTCAAACGAGCGCGATGGAAATCCCTTCGACACTTTAATCCCCGTATAAAAGTGCTTTTTCACAGAGAAATAGCGTTTTTATACAAGAATTATTATAGCGAGATCGCTCAAGCGTCCTTTTATTAAAATTATGAATGAAACTACCCATTCATTTTTGTAGAGAGGAGATAAAACTGTCCTGTTCTCATACTCTGTTCTTTGTTGGAAATATTGCGAAGCGCTGTTTGTTGTCGTGTTTGTAAACATGATTTTATTTCTAGAGTGGTAAACAGATCTATAAAACTAAGAAATCTTCGGATATTTCATGATAAAATTAAAGATCACGTACTTAAATGGAGATTTTTTGAGATGCTGATCTTGAATTTTAAACAGAGGCATTTAAATATACATAGACTTATGTATTCTCGTTCTATAAATCTAGAGTTCAACAAATTCTGGGTTAAGCCCGCCTTTGTACCTGCCCTTGTCATTATTATATCATTAGCACTGGCTATATAATGTATGTATACAATAAAGAATAAACAATAATAGTATCTTGAATTTGACCTCCTAATTTGCAGATACCTTAACTTACCTACACGTGTTGCGAACTGTAAGAACCAATTTCACAATGTCCAGATATGTGCTATTTACCATATTTTAAAAAATTAACAGAAAATTACGTAACAAACTGCTAGGTAACTTAACTATATCTAATCTAAATTTTGAATTTCAATTTTGCCACCTTGAAAGACACCTTACAGATACTTATCTTTTACCTTTAAAGTTAATATCCTCAACACAACAGAAGCCATACAATCACAAACAGACTCACCACGTCAATGATCTGCTGCAGCGTGAGGCCGAACCTGACCTCCAGCGGTTCGCTTTCATTAGCCACCGGCCGCTCCAACGTGTTGTAGTTCGCCAGTAGTGCGTTCAATAGACGCTTCTCGTGGGGGCCTTGCTCCGATACTGTGGGTGAAGAAGATAGGTAGTGTGTTAGTTGGGGGGTAGTAGTTGACGACATAATGAACAAATCAAAGCAAAGAGAGGAGGAAGGAGGGTAAGGAGACCTTTGCCTAGCAGAGAAAATGTAACTGAAAGATTTAGATTAGTTTGAAAAGATCACAGGTCTCCTCTATACGAGAGGGAGCTGGCTGTAGTCCACCACGTGGGCATAGTGTAGGGTAAGTGGAGGTCACGTGTCTTCGAAAATCAGAATAATTATTAGGTAGAGAGGAGGTAGTAGAGTGGAGATGGACGTTATGAGTGAGAGAGAGGAGGTGAAAGACAGCGTGACAGTTAATATAAGGGAATGGAACAGAATTTAGAAGTTATTCTAGGTTGAAGATCTAGTATAAGTGTAAAAGATTTCACCAGAAGTTGGAGGTTAATCATAATAAGCCGAAAAAGGACATTTTGACTTCAAAGCAAATATAAACTGAAAGGAGTAATAAAGAAACATCAAAGGCGTTATAAGTTGGAATGACGGAAAGGAATTAAATGTAGAGGAAAAGAAAATGAACACAAATTATGATTGACTTGAAGTATTAAGTATTTTCAAGCCGAAACGTTTACAGAAACACGATCAAATGAAATCAAAAACATAAAATAAAGTAAGATTTCAATTTAATAACGTTTAACATTGAAGAGATCCGTCGATAGCAGAGAGCTGAGGTGTGTTGATACCGTAATTTTAAACTTAAATTTCCTTGTTTTTGAACCTATTTTTACTTACACATTCTTGGAAAAGAGTCAACATTGAAACCTAAGTCCAATAATACGGCTGAACCTTCTTATAACTGGAATACAAACATGTTTATGGAGATATATTGCGCAAATATATTCAGGGCGTGTATATATTGTCATAAATATGTATCAAGAATTCGTCGACACTTCCTACAATAGTTGTATCACAATCCCGGAAAAACTTCTTATTTCCTATCAATATACGACAGCACTGTTTCCTGTGATACAATTGTATAGAATAGAAGACGAGGAACTTTTATTTTATACGAAGAAATAATCCTATATCTCCATATTGATCTGAACAAAGCAAAGTAATAAAAAGAAACTGCAAAGCGATACCATAGATAAAGCTCATTACAATAAATCCAACGGTTAGGAGAGTTTCACAATAAAAGAAATAATTCTTAAAACCTTTGACTTTTCAACACATACATCTAGCTTTCAACTAAGTGCATAGAGGTAGAACAAATCTTTGAAACAAAGGCACCCAATAACTTACAAGACGAAAAGAATTAAGAGGAAAACAGACCATAATTTTTCACAACAAATTGGACAAATCCCTATAGTTCAGCGGCCGAGAACTACGTACATCTGCCACAAGAATAACGACTGGATAAGCCTGTCTACGCACCTGAACCTTTAGAAACCACAAAGTGACCTTAACATCGAGGGTATAAAGTCCATTTTTGCTTTACAGAAGAGACTTACAAGAGTCCGGCTCGAAGGATCAGCAATAAACACTCATTTTAGGGGCTTACAATGCTCTTATACGTGATGTATGAAAGCCAGAGTGTGACAAGTATAACGCGCTCGTACGCCCGGATTAGTGCGTTAGAAAAGGATAGATGTAAGTGCTCGGTTGCGCGCGAAATCAGGTAATTTATTTTCTTTGGTATCTCCAGGTCTCGGGAGGATTTCAGAATGGTCTAATAGTTTTTTGACCAGTATATATCTTGTTCGTTCTCACATTAGTTTGCTTTACACTGAATTGGGAATGCTCAAAGCAATAGAATTCCTTTTACTTGGTATTTAGTTTGGAAGATTACTAAAAGACAAATTATTGACAGCTTCAGTAGTGAATGGTTCGAAAATTGGAAAGTCCTACATAGTCCCGTGTCAGTTATATAGGAACTGTATGAAATATTTTATGAAAAAAATCTAAAACAACTAAGAGCGGCTATTTGATAGCAAGGATGACACCGACAACTCAAGTAAGTTACATTCAAAATTCTAGAAACGGCGCGTATTGTTAGGAGATTCCTCTCTAAAGAGCCCTGACCACCGGTAGCTCGGACCCTGTTCCCGATGCCGGTGGGCTAGTACTATTTTTTATATTTTTAAATGGTTTTTATATAATTTCTGTTAATAAAAATAGTTAAAATGTAAATAGTATGTAAGGAAATTAATAAACGGAGTAATAATGTTGCTTCAAACCATTATCAACATAGTTAACTCTAATTTCTCTACGACTAGATCCTATAGACGTTCGCTACCATTACCGCATATTCTACATGTAAGAAAATTATACTTAAACTCATACGTCTTGCCATACTCTAAGAAAATCCTGCCTCTAAATTATTCGTCTAATACGTGTTACAAACTACGATGTAACCCGCCTTACTTACATCGCTAACGGTTTGTTTGATACCAGAGAGTTATACAGTTATGGGGGTGTAAGTTGGGATTTAGAGTATCATACGAGCATCAAATTAAAGCAGTTTCGGCAAGGCGGAACTTGAGCATATGGAGGTGCAGCCTGGGCTGTCTGCCTGCCAACACTTTGCTAGTTGGCTACTATTTTAACTAAGTTGGAACATAAAGGCTATAGAGCTCTAGGCTACAAAACTGTAAGGCTATATTTAAGATAAGTCTTTAATTGATAGTCATGTATTAATCTAAAGACCACATGTTTAGCTATACAGGATCAAAAATCAATTCCAATTTGAATTGCATGCAAAATAATAATTATTAGTTAATTGTTGTTCAATGTCACATATATAAAGTCAATACAAATATACAATAATATAATAGTTTTATTTCAGCATTATCCTCAATGACATTCAATTATTATCTCACTTAACTTGACTCTTTCACTTACAGATAGAACACGCAGAGCCCAAATCGATGAGTCTACGTCTACTAGCATAAGCATGGAATGTTGCAAATAACATTAAACGAAAGAGACCACAAAAGATTTTTGAAAATCCATCCCATAATCGGGTTAAAAACGGCTGAAATTTTGTAAGGAATTTCATCATTTTTGGCGATGGATAAAACTAGACACATTCAACCAACAAACCACACAATACAGTACTTACTTCACCAAAAAGTTCCCACCAAAAAGTGTTTGCAAAAACTGAAATCCCCAGTTTAGGCTTAAAACTAGCACGTAAGCAGCTAAAATCTCTATCCACGTGCCACCCGATGTGCGGTTAGGGACGGGCCGTAATGGAGACAAGTTAAAAGGTCCACTGCAAGATGTAATATGAAGTCTATTGACTCTCTGACTAACATTTTACTAAAAACATCGTTCAATCAGAGATGGTTTGATTCAAGAATGTTCTATTGTAGAATACTTCAGTTTTTGGCTGATGAATTCTGTTTTACAGTCGCTAGAGCATCATGTTACCACAAACTGTCAAATGTTCTCATTCGATTTTGAACTTAACCTTCAACATTTTATGGTTTAAAATCATTTGGAGAAATTTGACAACTGTAACTTGATGTGCTGGCAAGAGCGAAATGGTTCAGTATACATTCAACCATAATCTTACGATCCTAAGATTGAACTTTACTTGCACGTCATAAAACAACAAGGTCTATTTAAGTTTCAATTGGCAAAAGCGATACCAAAGTGGACAGTACATCACTATCATCTGCCTAGCCTTCTCCCAACAATGTTGGGGTCAGCTTCCAGTTTTTCCAGTTTTTTCGCCATTGTACATAAGCTATGTTATTGCAATTTTTATGCATATTTTTTGTTGTTTTGTGTGCAATAAAGAATAAGAATAAGAATTTTTCATGAAAATCTGCCTATCTGACACTCACGACCCAGTGATTGGGTAAGACGTATCCCTTGGTAAGATCGACTGTCAAACTTGCACACTTGTATCTATAGTCAAGATACCCCCCACCCTCCTCTCCCTCTCCTCCTGCTGTCCCTTTTTATGCAATAGACAATAATTTGAAAGAAGTAAGAACCGTCAAAGAAAGCAAACCTAAGAATTCTAACTTTTGACAGTTCTAATTTCAAGTAATTACTAAACTACGAAATAAAAATCGTATCTTAAATCATTACCTTTAATCGAGTAATCACTTTGACTTCTTTATAGATCTATACGGATGTCACATGTCAAGAATATCTATAACATATTGACGCTTATCTCATACATCACGCGCACTATTCCTTCTGCACTCAATCTTATATAGTGACGGTAGGTACCTAATCCATTCAAGGATTAGCGCTTCTAGCCGCCCTCGTAAAGTTGTGGCGGTTTACCTCGCCAGTATCGAATGAATAGTTGCTGAATTATATCTTGGAGTGACGGCCATAATTTTGGAGAACACCTTTTGAGGTTATGAGCGATTTTGGGATGTAGATGGAGAAGATTAAAATTGGATTATGGAGATTTTAAAGATTTTTAGGGTTTTAGGTTTGGTTCACGTAGCAATTAAAATCAAAAAAGTATTATCGAGAGATAAATGAAATTAATGAAAAACGTTTTTCTATTCACTAAATATTTAGCCAACGTGGTAAGGACTTAGTATGGACTGGCTGCGCCTCCCAGACTTTTTCTGCCAGAGTCCGGTTTTAGTAACTAGTCCGCTGCTTGTCCGAAAGGTTTTCAGCAAAACTCGATGTTATGAAAAATTCACCACCATTCAGGCACCTTCATTTTGAGAAACAAAAATGGTAAACATCGTTGTGTACCATCGATCGGCACCTAATTTATATATTTTGTGTACGTTGCGCCAAATTCATTTTTTACGCTCCGTCGTATATTGTATTACGCATTTTATTATTCAATTGCCAAGTTGTGTTGGGGTTGGCAACTGACAGAGTGGTGTTAAGTACACTCGGGCCAATATAAATGTCAGCCACGAAGGCGAAATTTTTAAATAATTTCATAAATATAGCTGTAAAAAGCGGTAATGTTAATTTGCCTGCGGAAATGGAAATATGAACCTTTTTTGTCACCAATGTTTTGTTTTGTAGCTAAGTGTTTATTTTTTTATTGAGTAAAGTTGCTTTTTCTACGTCCGTTTATTTAACTAAAGACCTAGTCTGACTGAATTTATGTACTACCGCGCTCACTGATGGTCGGCCACTTTCACCCTGAGGCGCGATAGTACATTAAACATTATTAAGAATGAAAACCACTACAAGGGAAAAAAACTGTTCCTGTTATTTAAATTTTCCATTTACGTTCAATACTAGCCATTACAAACACGTGTCATACTAATAAACAGTAAAGATTTTAAATAAAAAAAGAACGTCTCATTTCATCTTTTTTAACATTGAAACCCACACATCAAACCTCATTACGCCCACACTTTTTTCTAAAAACAAGATGGCCACCTGTCAAAAAACAATTTCCCGCCAAAACTCATTATTTCCCAAATAATCACGTTACACAGCTAGTTAGCAACGGGGCTGTAACTAGAAACTCAGTTGGCAATCATCGTAATCTAATCCCTTCAGAAACAAAGGCATTGTCTGCGCAATTTATTTGTACCCGAGCACCCGACCCTCGAAATTACTTGAAATTTTGAAGACAGTAATAAGATGTGTGTACTGTCGTGTGAATGGGGGGTGTATGTCGTGAATAGTAGCGATAAAGCTTAGGAATGTAACACTGTTCAGTAATACTCGTATAGTTCATGATTTTCCTTTGTAAGCGCATGTATCCTCGTAAGCTGTTGTATGATAGTTGTTTTAGTTTATTTTTGTAGATAACTCGAATAAGTACGGTATTTTACCTAGATACATGGATATGGACTTTAGCTTTTATTGAGAAAATAATTAGGAATGTAAGGGTGTTACCACACCAATCGATCGACGGTAGAAATGACGACGATCGATAAATTGTAGTAGAAACTGTCGATCGACGTCGACTTATCCATTCTACCATCGATTGATGGCCTCGATTGGTGTGGTAAACCCTAATAGTACTCAACCATATTTGCGTTGTACTGGTTTTTTATTGTAAAAGATTTTATATTAATTTAGTTCACGTCATGGTAGTTGAATCCCAAAGGCCTAGAATAAATAACCTGATCTCAAAATACTGTGAAAAGTTCACAGAGAATTTGCAGCCACTTCTCATTCGAACAAAGGATTACTGTCACAACTTTCCGACCGTCAAAAGCGGCTATTCATCCCCTCGAATCAAAGAGTAATATAGCCTCTTAATACTGATACGGTAAGTACCTGGCACCTTGCCCACGAGTGCCATATAGCCTCGTGGCTCGTGGCTCGGTCCCTCAGTTGTCTCTTATCCCCCTCTTAGGACTCTCGCGGGTGCTTGAGCTACTCGCACGAGGTTTGTTGAGCTAAAGTGAGCTCTTTACATTCTTCTCAAGCACTTTTGGATTGAAAAATTGACGCGCAGTCGAATGAATAAAATGGTTTGCGGGATAGGTATTTTAAGAAAGTCTGGATTTTTGGTTGATGGGGTTGTCTTGATACGGATTTTATATAACATACGTAATTTAACTTAAGAATCGAGTGGGTTTGCAGACGCCCACATGTTACAAAAAACGTATTTAGTTTAATTAGATAAGGGCAGGCCCGACGTAGTTTTACTTTGTGAAATTTATATAATCTCTACTGCTCTTAAAACGGTAGGGGAAAACAAACGTTATAACATATAACAACATTATAAAGGAAACCTAAAAATAATTACGAAGGTTCTAAGACATGCCATCTTAGAACCAAAATTTGAAGTCATGCGACATTCACTAACTCGCACTGAAGCCGTACGGTGGATTACGCGGCTCTGTCTCTTTCACAAAGAAGACGCCTGTCTTACTGCAGCAAAAGGAACGTTAAAAACTTATTGGACACTGTCGTAATTTTACAGAAAACAGTTTTTCTTGCCATCTTATCAAAACTCTCAAAAACCTCATCGGATAATGTTAGGCCACTGATATTGTAAATGACCAGAAAGCCCTCTAAATTTAAATCTATGATACAAATCTATCACAAAATGCGTAACTAAAATCTATAAACCCAACGTACAGTGACCTCAAAGCCTTAAAGCAAATAACGCACTTAAAAGCCGGGCTTCGGCGCTGTAAGCCAATCTGACGTGGCTCCGATAAGTCACGGCACGTCGACTCGGCTCGAAGCCTGCCCGCGGCTGTCGCTCGCATTGTCTGCCGTAATCGATGTAGTTCCTACCACTGCGAATGGTAGTGATTCTAAGCTGAAGGCTCTTACAAACATATTTAAAACATCATTCTGTGTCTAGCATCTTCAAATGATGGATGAAAACGAAGTTTTAAATTTGTTTAATGATATACGCATATAGTTGGCGCAATTTACTTAATTTGCTAAATTATGTAGGTAGAGGATCATTTGCTGTTTTTTTCCACTTATGACGCATTTTCTTATTATTTGGATTTTGTTTTCGCTGAAAACAGACTTGTAAAAGAATTTACGACGTATCTTTATGGGACTTGTAAGCCATAGCCGTTTGAAAGCCTATTTATTGTTCATCGCTATGTTTTAACCGCTTACTTTTACAAAAAGATGAAAACATAAAAGATTGTTTACATTTTCATCTCATAAAAAGAGAGCTCGCATCTTGAATGGAGATTTCATATCCTTTTAAACGTTAAAACTCAAGGAGCTTAGAACATTTTGATGCAACGTTTTACGAAAAAGCGGGGCTTCTTCAAAGTACAATAACTTGAAGCTTACCCGCTATTGCTTACATTAGGCGCAATAAAGTAGCATCAGAACGCTAATCTACACCCGCTGTGGCGCTGCACCGCTTGCAGCGCTGATATTAATGCTACTATGGATTAATTTAAGCGCTATTTTCGCTTTATCGACGTTGTTTTTGTGTCGCGTGTGAAGTTTTTGGTTACATTTTGGCACAAAAAATATGTAGGATATTCGTTACTGGATTTTCCATTTATTTGTTTGATTTTTTATATTATCTGGCACATAAAGTTCTGAGTTAAATCCTTGCATATCACTCGATAAAAATACACAATGTTTTATGTCACGCGAGTTTTTATCATGAGACTATTGTCTTATTTGAGCACAAAGAAATAAAATGCATATTTCAACTGTCTTAAGAAAATATGAGTTTCCAGAAAATTTGTTCAGGGACGAATTCAACCTCATTCCTGCAATTGTCCCATCTTTTCAATTCACATATTAAGACAAAAGAACATTCGATTTCAGCCAAACGTAAGAGAAACACATACTCTTCGATTTGACTGCGAATGCGAAACACATAAATGTACATAATGTGTAGGAAAACACGTAAAAACATACAATTTATACCTTTGTTTACTATCACTATGTAGTTCAGAAAGTTGAGACATTTGGGTAACGCATTTTTGTATATAGTTGCTGTTACTTTGAGCAGGATAAGTAATATAGTAATGCATGTGCGTATAAAATGTTATAGGCGCATGCATGTTCGTACAAAAATAGTGTATAAGCTATAAATATATTTTATGGTTATGCCATTTCATCGTCTTCTTTTATGTTTGTATAAGCTCAAAAACTCATGGCACGCACTGCTTAGGAAAGAATAAACAAATGCAAACGATCTCAAAAACCGTATACAAAATATGTGGAATTACGGACAGCGTCCCGTTATACAATACAAATCGATCTCAAAATACTGCTGTATTAAAAATATTCAATTATTTTGTCGAATTTAAATAATCCAAATGAAGAATTCTGGTACGTATGATTAGACCTGCACTACCATAATCTAAACTGTCTAATCAGGTTTTTTTTAGAAGCAGGACCACCTAGTGTACCTAAACATTCACAGGAATTAATATTAAAAATAATTAAATGTCTTGTCAACTAAAATAAACAAGCCAATAATTCACAAAATCGACTGCGCGTCTTCCAGTACAAAACAGAAGGAACGATAATTTATTCACTCACCGATAATACAATACATAATCATAAAAAAACGGATGGCAGCAAAGGGGAAATATCGGGAAATATTGGACGCCGCTGACATTGCTAACCTTTTGTGGCAGGCGTCGAATTGACGGATTAAACCGGTTTACCATTGAATTATTTTCCTCGTGGATTGTTGCCTTAATGGGAAAAAAAATATAATCGGAAAAGAAGTTTTGTTTGAGGACATAAACGGATTGATTCTTTTTTTTATGTGTATAATTAAAAAATAACAACGAGGTACCATTTAAAGTGCTAGAATCTTTTGACATTTGAAATTGCATTGAAAACAAGATGGTGGTTTTGGTTTTAATTTTGACGGCTAAAGAGGTTGCTTTTAATGACGTTGCAACAAATGCCGACAGCATGAACAATTCTAATCCACCTCTGTCTAATCTTCACACACAAATGTTTAAACCCTTTCAGAGCACATAACACCCATTCATTAGTGACTCATCCATCTCAAAATGATCATTCAAACTCTAAAAGCTCCAGAATATGACGTCAATTATAGATTGTTCCAACACAAAATGGATTCCCTAATTTCCCTCTCCCGATCAAACAAGCAACCAATCTTAAAACCTGCTCAAATATTCGCCTAACCCCCAAACGCTTCAATATTGAGCTCCACTAAATCAACAGCACAACACGCAATAGTGGTGAACAGGGTACATTCGACCCAGCTAACATGGACTAGAAAGGGTTAATTAAAACGTCCGCCACCGCTTTCTAAACTGTTAACAGTGTTAACTGAAGCAAGGGCTGCGTACAGGGACGGCTTTTGGTTTAAGTGGGCCCCGAATTGTTCAAAAAACATGAGGTGAGAAAGTTCAGGGTATTATGGTCCAATTGTACAAAAAAACAGGTGAAAGTTCAAGCCAGTTTAAACACGTCTAAATTAATTTGGTTCCCTTTTAATTAGTACTAATTAGACTGATTTGTCAGTAGGGTTTAGTGAATTAATTTAAAAGCTTACTAAGCCAGAACTCGTAAAATGTTTGATCTGGCTAGAAATAACATTTAACACCTCTGGAATGCCTACTTTTAAGACTGACTACATAAAAACTGCTATAAAAATAAAGAAAATAGGTAGAGAAGAAGTTTATCGTTATACTGTAACGAAGGGAGATGGTCAGATGGATTATAAAATGTAACTAAAGTTACATACTATGTAGCTAGATTAACCATCACGATGATATTTTCGATTCGTTTATTGAATCTTTGCGCAAGGAGTACAAAAAACACTTTCTTTTTATTTTGCCTTACAAAACCTTTGCACTCACTTCCTTTTATCCAATTCAAGACGACAAAATGCTACCTTTTCTACAAGTACGGCCCTGTATTCCAGTTGTCAAATAAGTTGGAGACAAGTTAGTAGTGGAGTGCACCTGTACCCGCTGTGCCCCGCATGTACCCCTCGGTAAATAGTTTTTAGATTAGTTGGTATTGTTTCACGTGTAACCCTGGTATTGGATGTTCCAGAGTATTTGTTGGTAGTTTGAAAATGGTTGAGTGCGGTGGGTGTATTTTCTCTTTTAAAGAAAGTTGTTGTGTTGAGAAAGTTTAATGATGAAACGGTGTATTTAGTACAAGAGATGAGAAACTGATACATTTTATGTTAGATCACATTTTGTTTTTTAATACATCTAGCATCGAATGTTCCAAAGTATTTGTTGGTAGATTGAAAATGGTTGGGAATGGTGGGTGTATTTTCTTTTTTAGAGAAAATAGGTATGTTGGGGAACTTTAATTATGAAACGGTGTACTTAATACATGAGGTGAGACACTGATATATTTTATGTTAGATCACACTTTGCTTTTCAATACATAAACATAACGTCACGCCTGTAACGAAGTAAACCCACATTTCGCCAGTTATGTTTCAGTCCCATGTAATAGGGGGCGAGCCTATTGCCATCAACCGGGCACAAATCCAGACTCCGTGACTGCTACTGAGAAATTCCTAATAGATAAACCTTTTCAATACGTTAGTTAACATAATCCTTTTTTTCCTGAAGTGTGACGTAGATGTGTTCCAATAGTACACCAGTACTTTGGAGCTTTTCATGAAGTGCGTAGCATTTGCAATGACAAACTTTGTTATTTTCAACATTATATGATCTTTTAAATGCATTTCCAATTAAACTTTGTATATCGTTGCATCTATTGAATGAGATGTAACTAATAGCCTGATTGTCTGAAACGTTTGCAATGGTTGATACGCAAACTCAAAAACTTATTTGACTAAAATCTTTTCAGAACAGACACTGTTTTAAGCTTTTACGGTTTATAACTACATTTATACTTTCACTTACGGAATATCTTCCGTGATTATCCATTATTGTGAGCTCCCGATATTTTGACACTGTTGCATGCGTCATGTGTCATCCCGCGATCATGGCGCTTGCAACAGCGTCGAAATATCAGGAGCTCCAAATAATGGATTATTACGGAAGATATGCCGTAAATGATAGTTCAAGTGTTTTCAGAACAGGGTAGTACCAAAATGATCAAATCATTATGGATTTACCAAACCCACTACCATCCTAACACGCAATCTATCCAGCCTCCGTGACGCGCCAAACGCCGATACTTCTCCTCCATATTGAGCGCCTATCTCGATAATTACACCACACTGTTGGACTCCGTAGGCGTCGGCTTGAAACAGAGAGAGGTGGAGGGACAAGGGGGGTAGGGGGGAGGGGCGAGGGTAAAAGGGACGTGTCGCCAGACGTTTGAATGTTCGCCGGACATCCCGATTTTCGTTCTACTGAGCTCAGGGGAATATAAACGGACATGAGACAAATGTATAACGGTTTGATGTTCCTTTGCCTTTGTTTAGTGAATAGAGGTTCAAGTGGGTTTGGTTTATTTGCAGGAATGTTGAGCTGTCTTGAGTTAAATATTTTAATACAGGGTCGTCCAAACAGTGACGTCATAAAAAAAATTGATTCCTCGCGCCCAGGGGTATCCGAAAATACCCCGTATCTTAATAGTTTTCGAGTTATAGATTCTTAAAAATTGTATGCCGCTTTAAATAAATTCTATCTTTATTTTTTTACACAGCTTTATCACATTTTTTAACGCTAATTAGAGACATTTTTTTATCTCATTAGTATCAAGAGCAACAAAAACCTTGTAAAAATAAAGATCGTTTTTATTTAAAGCGATTTCCATACAATTTCCAAGAAGCTATTTATGACGTCACTATTTTGACCACCCAATATAAAACGACATATTTATGTCCATTCAGAGAAGAAAACTGGCACCTTATATTCTGCCATTATTTGTACTATCTATATTATAAAAACTAGTTTTTGGTCGCGGTTTCGCGTTTAAAAACCTTCTAGGCTAGAAAATCTCCAAAATACATATTATATGCCAACTTTTAACTTGATTGCTCAAACGGTGTCAAATTTAATCAATATCTTATTCACCAACATCCACAGATTAAAGTTTTTTCTGAACGCTTTAACATTTTATCAGTACTAAAAAAGAGGCATTATAATATAAACTGTCCCATTTAACGCTTTACACCTGGCGATATTACCGCTCTAGGTTAAGGAGAGGAGGGTAGGGCAGGGGGAGACCGGGCCATGAATGGCCTACTACCACGGGCCGGGTCGGTACAAGTCGCACGCACCGCCGCGCCAGGCCGCACCAAGCGGTTATTTTTAATGGCTGGTCTTTTAATGTAGGTTTTAGTAAAAATAACTTGAAGGTGTGGGGTTATTAGTTATGTACTTTTATGTCCATATAATGTTGGTAGGACTAGGCCGTTATTACATGGGTAACTATGGAACAAGTCTATAGAAAGAATTTTCTCAAATCTACTGACCTCGAGAATAAAAATATTCGATTTTACATTCTTATCACAAAGTTGTAATGACCCTTCTAAAAACGAATTACCCTTATAAGCTTAAAGGATTTTCTTTGAATAAGCAAATTCTAGAAATACCGAAATACAATTTTAAAAAACTCTGCTGTAGAGTGAAACTGCAAAGTAACAATGTGAGAGGATTTATTTGATTTTCAATACGAATATTGCAGAAATTCTTTGATACAGCTTCTATTTTGTAAGAGGATGACAGTCCCTTTTCTTTACTGGCTATATTGAAAGTATCATCCAACTAGATAAGAATCCAAGTGACTTTGAAAATAGATTCTGTTGCATAAATTCTATTCAGCGCCACTCAATGTTAAAAAATGCGCATATTCTCGCTTCGCCTCGCAAATCGATGCCCAAGCAAATAGAATTACGGTTGGGGATTTTTTAAAGATTTTTGTGAATTTCAGCGCTGTCGCAATGTTGTTCAAAATTCATAGTGATAAATTTTGTTTACTTAATAATTCTGAACAACTGCTACACTATTTGTTGGCGAAATGAGGGCGTAATAATATCGGTAAACCTCTGCCAAACCCTTCGGGAATTTCTAGCATGTTACTTTAAAAAACATCAATATAGCTCTCGAAATTGTATTGGAGGAGGGAAATCATGTGTTCCTGAAATTTTCCTTTTAAATAGAAATAGAAAGTTCACCGGTAAACAGATTCACAGATTAAACACTAATTGAGATATCACAAGTGAATTAAAGTGTCCCATACAGGTAGGTTTCTTACGTTAAATTAGTGACCAAGGAAAGAGTATAGAAAATTCTAGAGCTGTATTCTCAACTTTTACGGTTCCCATCATCATACTTGACGAACCTCTCTAAGTTCAAAATTCAACCTTCTGTACTTTATGTATATTGCCAACATTAACTCGTGGTGTGGTCACTTGTTAACTTAGGACCTTTCGATCGATGGGCAATATAATTAAGTCGTAAATTGGGTAGCCGATAAATATTGGGACGACGCCATAAATTAACAACGTTGTGGAGTTTGTTACCGACTGTGTGTCGATGTGAATTGTTTAGTTTAATTATTGTTGTTTAGGAGTGATATTCCTGGGTTGAGAGCAAAAAGCTGGATACTGTTAATTATTTAGTAGTATTGTGGATCTGTAGAGTATCTAGTAAGAGCCTTTTAGATACTGACATAGTTTTCCAATAATATCTAGAATAATATAGAGTAGATAGGATAACGCTGATGCTAAAAATAAAATATTGGTTATATCCCAGGGCTGAGAAAAAAACTTCAACACATAATTTTGTTGAAATATTTTGTTCACTTTTTACTGAAATTACTAAAACTTACGAAAATTTTAAATGAAAAAATTTTAGCTATCGGAAAATTTCATCTTTGTGGGTCTACCATATATCAAAACAATGGCAAAAGTTTTCACTATGATGTCCCTTCCACTATGTATAGAAACTTAACTCACAGTCACATACACTGTCACGTCATTCACAAAACAAGCCCTCCATCCTGCCGTCAAACCAAATCTCCTACACTACTATACCTACTAAACTAAAGACAAAATCTGTCGGCTGAAGCAACAGCCAAGGGGGGCGTTGTCATGACAACCGCTCGGGCGAGCCACCTCAATTTTTGCCCTAGTTACTGCCCTGCGAACGATTTTGATACAAAGGTTGGTAAAGCGAAGGGCACGCCAGTCAGACTGCATCGATTGGATGTCTTTATGATTGTGTTGTCTGTCGGATTTTGAAAGAGGTTTGTTTTAGAAAAAGGTTTTGTTTTTTAAGTTAATTTCGTTCAGAATTGAATATAATCTGTGGATGTTTCTAGACATTTGTTGGGTTGACTTAGTGATGTGTTTATTAACATGAATTATCGAATGTAAAAGTAATCCTACTTAATTTTTTTTTATATTGTGGATCAATGGTAATGTTCTTTACCAACCCACATTCGGCCCGCTTGGTGAATTATGGCCCATTCCCTCTTTAAGACAGGTCTGCATTGTACCCAACGTAACACAAACAGCAACCACACATATTTTTTTTAAATGGGGATGATGAAGATATCCCAGGTTTCTAATCCTTGAGAGACTCTTCAGTTATGATATTTAAAAACAAAATTATTATGACTAGCTTATCAAAAGAATGACCTACATATTCCCGCCTCGGTTCACTGAGCCGAAATACAGAATATCTTCTTCAAAATTAATGTATAAAAGAAAGTAATTAATCTAATTACCGATGGAGCCAGAGATTCGTCCATTAAGAAGAATGAAAACGACTAAGTGCCAAGGATTTACCAATAACTTGGTAAGGAATTAATTATGGCCAATTACATGCTGGAACTTTTTAACAGAACGTTCTGGATAATGTTAGCTTTAAGATTCATTATGAATTTTAAAATCATCTAATGTTTGGAATGTTTTCTAAAAACATAACGGGTTTTTTTCTATATTTTGCCCTGGAACCAAATGTGTTCATTTATAAAATGTCAACCTGAAAGTTACAGAAATAAATTTTCGTATCCACGATATATGTAAAAACCTAATCACTTAACTAAGCAGATTCGGTCCTGTTCTTAAATAAAAGATTATGCTTCTCATTTCCCTTTCAAAACATGACATCTTGAAAAAAAAAAGCAACACAAGGAAATGATTCCAAAATTAAAAGAAAACAACCCTACAAATTCTTAATATCAACTTCACAAAACCGTTCAAAATTCACAGCTAATTTTAGAAACTACTGCTCTCGCACAGTAAAAAGGATCATGGCGTTATAACAGCAAAGCCTTGCTTAAGGAAACGACCTGAACTCTGCAGAATATGACTCAAAGTAATCCTCCATACGGTTACCTCCCCCCTTTCTACTATTAACATGTCTTTCAAACGATTATCGCACTATTAACGTTCCATTGCTGCACAAGTACAGTTGAAAGTTCAAATATTCGTAGAAAACCCGCAATGTACACCCATCTCTTCTACCAAATCGCGTTTGGTAGAAGCGAAGCTTAGTGGTAGAAATAAAATTTAATTAGTAAAACCTCGTTTTCGTGTTCAGTTCAGATTTTGATGTCGTTAGTAGTGTGTATAAGTTGATACCGGTAGTTCAACAAACTCGTTCGGATTATTCTGGAAAGTTTGGCAGCGCACCAATCAAGGTTTAATATGTGTTTTACTCGATGTTAGTATTTGCTTTGCTTTTAGAACTAAATGGATTGTGGATGTGCTGTTTGACTTATTAAATTGAGCTTTAAATAGTAAGTAATATTCAAAGTCCGCAATGGTTCTAATTTCTTTCAGTTCGTCAAAAAGTTACGCACTAAGAACATGCATTTTACAGTAGTTTTAAATATTGTGGTCCTTTTTGCATTTATGTGTGCAATAATGTAATCAACCAATAAAAGTTGATTCAATTTTTGTAATCCTTTAAATCTACGTCTTTAATAAAATAAATACAAACAAAAACACAAATCACTTATTCACCCCACAAGCTACTGCTTACTACGAGATGCTACGGCGTAGCATTGACAGCTACGCCGTAGCTGCTACGAGCTCTCGACAATCATTGAACGTCAAGAATTCATTTAGATTAAACAGAACATCTGTGTTGCTAACGATGGGGAGTGGGGGGATGAAGTGAGGAACGAGGGGGAGGAGTTTAATTAATTATTTTTACTATGGCGCTGATGCACGGCTGTGCTTAATGAAACTCTGTGTTATTTTATAGGGATTTGTTGAGATAAGAGACAAAGTGGCTTCATCTAATGTAATAAAATTAAGCTAAAGTCACTTATACTTGTAGATCTTTGTCAAAGGTAGGAAAATGCAAACGTAAATGTTTGAGCTCGAAAACATATTGTATGAGTAAACGTAAAAAATAGAACAACTGAATGAAAAATTCAGCCTTTTGACACAATCCTCACGTTACTTACAAAACACGAGCCACGAAGCACACGAAAGCAAAACTAACAAACACAATTATAAATCCTCAAAGCGAAAAAACTTCAAACAATCCGAAACAGAACAATAGGAACTAAATCCTACAGAACACTGAAATCGCTTGCTACGAACGCAATCAACAAAATAGTGGGAACACGCAGGGCTGTCAGTTTCCACCAACATTCGCAAAAACTAATCAACGTTAAAAGGCAATGTTGACAACCCTGACCGCGCTTGAAAAATGTAGCGATTATACCTGCCCACGTAGGCCGTAGCGTATTGCTACGCCGTAGCGGAGTGTTACGCCGTAGCTACGTAGACGCTACGCCGTAGCAATTTGAGTGTCAGTATTGGATTTTGTAGAGTAAATGCTTTTATGAAGTAAATAGAGGTACAATGTAATGGAAAGAGTGTTATCTTACATGGTAGTGGCTAGTACATTGACTATCCTTTGGAGCTTTATATATTACTGGTATTAATTCTGTTGGTGGTAAATGAACAAATTCTGTGAAATAACATATTTTGTAATAAAATTACGTTTTCAATTAAAAAGCGTAAATAAAACCGATAATGAAGCTCTTAATCCCAGCGTCACCAAGTCGTCGAGTCAGCCAAGTCACATTACATGAAAATAACTCAGAAAAACAAAAATTTACAGACAAAGTTAACTATCGCATATTCACTTTGCTTCGAACAAAGCTTCGGAAATACGACGTAGGTTAAACTAAAAATGCTACAAAACTTCCGACGAACTCCTTATTGAAATGTAATCTAAACAGGAAAATAGAAAATTATTCACGTATAAGTGGATACCGTTGTCTTTAGTTGAGTAATTTATAGGTTGCGATCATTTTTTTGTTCTAGACCATACCTGGAACCTTCTAGTTACGGAGATATTGTGGGTCAAAGTTTTTCACAAGTTTTTTTTAATACTTGTTTTAATGAAAGTTTTTTACTTTATATACCTCGATGTCCCCCGTACTATTTAATCCATTCATCAGCACAATGTTTTGCGTGCATTACATTGAGCCCTACCGTAAAACGTGATTTTTCACCCAAAAAAAAAGTCATTTAACAGCAATAATTTTTGCATAAAGTTACTTAGTTAGATGTACTTAATGCTTGGTTGCCGGCTTCGTGAAGGGTCCGTTTATATTTGTATGTTTCATAAAATCTTGATCATAATATAAACTGTTCTTATATTTATGTCTTATGTCACCTTCACAAATATTTTCTTGTTTGTCCTAAAGCTCATCAAAATAGATACAATACCAAGTAAAATAATACTTTACAAAGTACTAATGATTTATGCAAAGTTTGTATTAAAATGCAAATACTTTGTTAATGGAAAATAGTGGGGGTAAACTAAGGTCACATAATATTGTGACCAACGAGACTGGTGGACTTCGGACTGCTAACTGTCCTGTGTGGGATAAATCATTTGTTTCATGACGATATAGCACTTCATAAGTTTTATCGTCTCTCAGGAATAAACCACTAAAACCTCAAACATCACACGGTCCAATTAATCTTTTGAGTCTCAAACCCCGCTATCGACATGTTCCCACAGCGTGACAAGTAACAAACGCGACGTGACGGGACGCGCTCGCGTCAGCGTGCTCGCCAGAACACGTTAGAACATGTTAGAACTTGTCTCTTTTTCGCACGGCCCGCTAAACACGCTGTATAATAAAAGATAAAAATAGAGATAGCTGCGTTCTTTGTTGTGGTAGAATGTATGGTGAGTGTGCAGAGGTGTACATTCGCAAACTGATGCTTTTGTGTAAGTAAACGTCATGTTACGATCCAACAATCTGACTCTTAAAGATATTTTTAGTAAATACTATCGATTGGAAGACCCCAGCTTCGCACGTTTTTTTGTAACTTGGCATATCATGAAGATTTATATATATGTATTTATTAACGCATTACACTTATGAACCATCCGGATTAAACTCTTGAATCTGTCTTGCATGAAAATCCGTTACAATATGGGTAAAACAAGTCAGTTCGACAGAGACGAAAAGTGACTACAGTTTATAGGGTATAGACATGGATAAATAAAGATAATTTAGGAACTTCTTAACATTTCTTTTATACCAATATAGTACAACAAAAGACCACTAAATCATAGTCTTCAGACATGAGAAATAACATTAAATTACACGAGAAAAACATAGTTTAACGCGTCAATAGCTCTCTTTTGTGGCGGTTCTTTTATATCCATTCTCATTCATCGCTAACTAAGATTAATGTGGTGCAATCTGTCTCGCCGATAACTATCTATGACACAGATTATAATCGTAAAGGATGGGTGGTTCGCCGCCATTTTTCATAGAATATAGAGGCGAGAAATATTACAGAACATTGGAGAAAATTAAGACTGAAAAATGATCGAGGTTGTGGGTAAATTCATCTTTAAGTAGTGTTATTTTTTCTGTGATATAAATTGCTGGTGGAAAGGAGACGGTTTACCTCTTGCCCAATAGCTACACGTTCAAACAACACACGACTTTCGATTGAGACGAGGCGGAAAACAAATAAAAGAAGTTGTTAAAAGCATGCCTCGTTTCACCACGACTTACAGTGCGACGAAAACCAGTGACGTAACAACGTGTCCCTTGAAGCATGTCGCATAACCCCAAGCTTAAACTTAAAAGCAACGCAATATAGCTGGGAATAATAATTAAATGCAGTGAGTTTCCAGCAAAGAAAATGACAACTTTAGCTTCAAGCGTTTTCCTTATCTAATAAAACACTGGCAACAACAAAGCTACAAATTAAATCTTGGCAACATTCAAGAATAAAGATAAAATAAAAGTTTAAGAGAAAACGCAATTCATATTTCTATTATACTTCTCATAATTATTATCACTGAATAAACCACTTCGGAATCTCATCATAAGAAACTGTCTATTAAATTAATATTATGAAAGGAAATAAACTTCTATTGAAAGTTACCCATTCAGAACATGCTTCAATAATGTGCCAAGAGATTCAATATCTTTGGTTATTGGGATAAGTATCCAACATTGGAATAAGTATCCAACATTTGAATTCAATCTCGCATCTATCTCGCTTACGATTACGTAAACAGTTTTCTTTATTTGCCTCTTTGCATATTCATGTTATGTCACCGAATTTCATGGTTGTTAAATATCCGATTGTATTATGCTTCTTTGATTTTATTTTTGGGAAATCCACATTTTTCTTTATCGTCGTTAAGAATCGATTATAATATAAAGGACATGATGGCAGATTACAGGACTCATTATGGTAGTGAACATATCACTCAACTTTTTTGGTTCATGTACGCTAGCCAATTAATCAGAAACAAAAACAAAAAAGAGGTAAAGTTTAATGTTAATACATTATACTTTTTCCCTTTCTATACTTTTTTTTTAACCCATGGAGGTTACATAGCATAAGTATAAACAGCCTTTAATTTTACCACTGCTGGGACAGAGGCCTCCTCTCTATGAGAGGTAATGGGCTATATTCCACCACGCGGGCCCAGTGTGATTTGGTAAATGTCACATATCTTCGAATTTTTGGTTCTAGGACATGCCGGTTCCCTCACGATGTTTTCCTTCACCGATGATTACATACTATGTATTAATAGCAGTAATCTCTCCCCTACTTCCAACCTAATCCAGACCAAAAAGCACTCCACATTTCTCTATTTAAAACTCGCTACAAAACACATGTATATCAAAACATGACAACCCAAAACACTCAAACATTTGATCCTTCCAAAAATTCATTTTCCAAAGCCATTTGTGTAGGAGCCATACATCACTCGTGACATTAATTATTTCGCAATATCCTTAAGAGCCCAGCCTTAGAGGCTCACGTCAAATATGGCGCAAGTCCGACAAATTTTACAATTAGGTCTTTAAATAAGTACATGATTAATGACTTTCGGGCCTTATAATGAAAAGGGGTTCGCAAATCCTGGGATAAAATAGGTTTCTTTGGACGTGTAGTATATGGGTGTGTTGTGTTCAGTAAGTTGTGCCTTGGATTTGGCAAGATGAGTTTTGGGTATGATTTCAAGTTAATCCTTTGTTAAATGGATACTGTTTCCTGGAAGGCTTGGTGCGTTTTTGTTTTGGCTAAACGACTAAATCCGTACGAAAGGACGGAAAACTACAAAATAGTTTATCACAATTTGCATAACCAGTACATTTAAACGTGTTTGGAGCCTCCTTTTAAGCCAAACAGTGCTTATATTAGGAGACTCCGCCCTTCCATACATTGCCGTATAACTTACTAGATACTAACACTAACTGTGTGGATACCAACTGTGAGTTACAAAAATAGTGTACTGTTACATTAGGGGTACACTTATGAGTATGTATGATGTTGGTACACTTTTTATTCGTTTAAAATTAACTTTGGGAAAAAAATAACAAGAAAAATGTAAGTAAGTGAAGTTAAAAAAGAGGTATATATGTTATGGTGTGGTGTGGTGTGGTGTAGTGTGTAGTGCGGTGTTACATGTTAAAAATACATAAAATTTGTTTGATATGTTAGACTAACACTTTGCCCGCGACTTCGTCCGCGTGGGTTACGTACTTTCCTCTAAAAAATTCGAAGGCTGATTTTTCAATCGATAGATAATTTTTATTGACAACTGACAGTTTTGACTGTAATTTTATGTAGATATGTATTCGTTAGTACCATTCTGGCCCAATAGATGTCGTTGCATGTATCTAAATTCTTCTATACAAATTTTCACACCCCCTCAAACCCTCTCAGGAGGTAATTTGGAAAAACAAAAAATGCCAAACTTCATAATTTACTTAGATAGATGTTCGTGCCAAGTTTCATGTTTATTAACACAAGTAATAAGATTTTCCATACAAACAAGATTCTCCCTTTTCACCCCCTTAAAGGTTAAATTTCCAAAAAACCCTTCTTAGTGCTCCCCTACATTATAATAGGAAGCCGTGTATAAAATTTCACATTCCTAGCCCCAGTAGTTTCGGCTGTACGTTGATATGTCAGTCAGTCAGTTCTCCTTTTATATATATAGATATAGGTTTAAAAGTCCGGTTATTATTCTTTAGCGCAAATTATAACTAAGGAAGATCTGTTGACTTCTACTATTCAACCACTCTCATGTTTATTTAAAATACTTACTACATTATCTAGCTCCGTTTATAAAAAATATTATAAAAATCCTCTACTTTTACAACCAACAAACACACAAAATATGTCTTTTAATAAAGTGAGTAATAATATAATAGAGAGAGGTACCCACACGTGTGAGGTGGCGCCACCTACCGCAATTCTCGTTTCATTACACGCTTAGAATTTATTATAAGACGTGTTAGTTTCCTTGGTATTTTCTTCAGCATTTCTAGGTAATAAAGTGCGAATGGAAAAGTTGAAAAATGCATCGGTACATTGAGAAACGTGGAGGGAGTTGGAAAGATGATTATTGCGACTAGCCGAGATGAAATTGAGAGAGAGGGAGAAAGAAAGAGTGAATGAAAAGGTTTTGTTTGAAATACTTGGTATGTTACAAGACAGACACATGGAAGGATATTTAGGTAGCAGTTCCAAGGCCAAAAAAAATTTTTTGAAAAGGTTTTGTCTGCTACACTTGTGACTTGATACGAGGGGCTCGTGGCTAAATATTAACAGCCGCTCGGGGTCGATCTTCAGGCTAAGCCGTGCTTGCCTAGGTTGGTCCGTGGATGGGTGACCGTGCATTACATAGCGAGTTTCGTCCATGCCTCGGAAAACACGTTAAGCCGTCGGTCTCGCTGTCATTTGTAGATCTTTGACAGTTGTTACAGGTAGTCAGTGACCCGAAAGTCTGGCAACAAGTCTTACATGGCATGGTCTTACAGGCAGAACATTTCACTATATCTGTGACCAAAACCTCGTAGACGACCACGACTGTGTATAAGAATATGAAGGAATTGGCACATTCGTCATAGTATCGATCCGTAAGTGGCACTTGAATACAGGCTTTCGAAATAAGCTCAGGATTTATTTGTAAAGTACGAGTAAGATCAATAAAACAATTAAGTTAAACCCGGGACAAGCCTCAATGGCGACGGGATTTCAGAGTTTTTGAACAATAGAAGGGAATGGGTTTTATGTTGCTGTTATAAGATATCGATTCGTGTATTTTCCAAAAGGGAAATTAGATTTGTAACTATAATGGCGGCTTTATTTTTATCTAAAAGACATACCTGGCATTTTTTGAGTCAGAATTGTTACAAAATAGAACATTTACAAATATCAACGCACCAAGAAAATATTATATTCAATAGAATGAGGTAGTACTTCAAAGGCGGAGAAACAAATATAATATTAACAATGTTACTTATCAGATTTGACATATCCAAAAAGGCATAAACATAAGAAGTAACCTTTCACCCCGTTTCAATATAATATCACAACCTTTATTCACGTCAAATCCATTCGTAATAAACCAAAAACAAAACACACATTAACAACAATATCCTACTCACAAAGTAATAAAAAATAACATAGGCCGTAACATGAAAGACCTTTGCCCGTTTACCTCAGACGTACGACCATAGACACGGGACATTTTATGACCAATAACTGCCAAGATGGCGGCCGGCGGGAAAATATTTTTCGGGCGACGAATTTGCGAGTTGAAGTGGCCGAGATTTATCGTGTAGTGTTTGTCTTCAAGGAAATCGGCGACGCTTGTCCCCGATGTAAGTTGGGGGAAGTATTTATTTATGTTTCGCGAAGTTTCCTGGCGACGAAAGCAATATTCGTACTTAACCTCACTTTTGTCGCGGCTGGGCGTGTGTCTGCGTCCTTGTGATAATGTTTTCGCCTTTATTGCTTGTTTTTGATGTTATTACAACATTGCTGTTGGAAATAACAAGAGGCTGAATATTTAGTGAAAAGTTTTCGTCGGATTTTTACAATATTTGAATGTCGATTTTCAGTCGTGTATTCAAAATAAGAATCAATGATGAGATATTATTCCTCAATTCAACAAAAAAAAATAAGGCAAAGATAGCACTGACAAAAGTATTCCGGAATCAATTCAAAAGAAATAAGAAACAGTTTTAAAAGTTATGTTACATAAACAGCCAGTCCCAAGAATACAGCGAATAGATCGCTTAAAATAACCAAACTTTCAACAAGAATACGACTTCTTAAAATAAACTTCCGATCGGACGGAGGCAAGAGACGTCAATGCTAAATAATAAAGAATCACTAACTTGGCCGATATTCTAGACAGTGAAAAGGCCAAGTCTATTGTAAAAGATTTCGAACCTTTTTTAGCTGGATCTCATTTACGTCTATTCAGGATATAAATGGGTTTAAACTGTATTAAGGCAGCGATTCGACTACGTTAATGAATATATTAGTTTTTGAATTACAGCCATCTATTTCTCAATCCATTTTAAAACAACAGAGTTCTCAACTAACGTTGCTTGTGACTTAGAAGCGTAGGATAAATCATTCTAGCGCACACAAGGAGGCTCGACCATAAATAAATTGGGAACAGCGCAGCATGAAGAGTACATGATGATGCATATCACGCAGTTCACTTCCACGGAGCTCCATCATGACATTAACGAACCATGAATGCCGAAGCAAACAATAACTTCAATCTATTTACATATTATATCATGCCCCGAAGACTATACACTGGCGAAATTAAGCTATAATTTGATCTAACATTTACTATACATACATGTATAGTGGGCGTATCCCTTTCTAATTCGATCGAGAGTAATTAGAGCAGCCCAGCTCGACCTTCCGCTCCTTTCGATTCCGCTTTGCATGGCTGTTTGTGGGCATAATCCAAAGATGGATTCCGTGTGTAAACTGACTTTTTAGTACTTGATAATTTTCTTGGAAAAATCCAAACAGTATCATTGGTTTAAGTTGATGTCAAACTAAACAACATCGTCATCTGCCTAGCCCTTTTCCAACTATACGTTTGCCGGTGTCGGCTTCCATTCTAACTGGATAGTATTTTACATGGAGCGACAGCGTATCTGACAGCAGTCTAGTTTTTGGGTTACACGATACTCTTTGGTAACACAAAAAAAAAACTTTGTGACAGGCCGCCAAAAATAAAATTGTTTATAGCCATTTAATTCTTCTTTGGTTAACAGCAAGCGCTGACATCAAAAACAATACCAGCCCTACTCACCCTTTAACAAAAGCCCCTCAAAATACATACACACAATAAAATTATGCATCGCCTCAACGCAATTGCCAGGCAAGCATACAGAATCACTTTCCCCATACCTCCCCTCATATACATACATATTTGTTGAACCAAAGGCCCTTTATAAGAGCGAAGTCGACAAAAGACGGTGTTTCGGATAAGAGGGGGAATTTTTCCGGGGATATTCCGGAGGTCATATCTTAAGATACGAGGCTCTGTGGTCCTTGGGTCATATCTGCAGGTGATCTTGCGAAGGCGTTGGAACGGGTGTTGATGGGCATTAGGTTTTAGATGTACCGGACAGATGTTGTTAAAACGGACAGGCGTTTTGAAATGAGGCGGTGAGCAGAAAGTTTTGGTGGAGGAAGTGATGATGTAATAACAGTGAATATTATAATTTTCTAACTGTTTGAACATGATTGGCATTTTAAACAGGAAACTTGCTTTATCCGAATTTCACGCGATTTATTTCAAGCAAAATTAACGTTACCTAAATGTTGAGAAAATATCTAAGTTCTGTAGGTATAATAAAATGTTTTATCCTTACACAGAATCTTAATTTAAAATCAAATTAAAAACATAAATCGATCGCTCAAAGCCCGTCGGCGAGAAACACAAAAATATTACACATTTTACCAGAAAAACTCATCCACAATAAAAACAAGCACTTTTATGAACTTAAAAAATAATTCAATGAAGTCTTTAACAACGAAGTCGTGATTACCCCCGAGGGTGGCTCGTCACGGTTACTTGCGATTTTACACGATTCAGCCCCAATTTATTAAAGTTCCGACGTTCAGGTAAAAGGAATTGGCTTAGACTTGACAGGAAACCCCTTTTTGCCCTTTTTCCTGGTTCACGGTTTTAATTAAGCGAAGGAACGTTGTTGTGTTTTTGTATGCATTTTAATAAAGTGCGATACGGAACGAAAGCGCAGAGAAAATTCATTTTGAATATGAAAATTTCTTAGAACTATGCAGCAGCGACATGGGTTAATTTACTTTTCTCTATTTATTTTGTCTCACGTACAGACGCCAGCAACGTTAAATTATAATATCTAGCTACTGACAACTCGAATAGGTATCATTCTTTTTTACCATGGCTGATAAAAGTCGGTCAAACCCAAGCATGAATTAAATCGCGAACAACCAATACAACCAAACCACAATTCACAACCATTAACACTCCAGCCTTCCGATACACACAATTATTCACCTCCGCCATCTTATAAACAAGCCGAGACATCGGAGCTGGGCATATAATAAACAAAAGCACGTCATGCAAGATGCATGCCTTCCTCAAATGAATTATTTATACAGGTTAGCAGTCGCTGCATTTCTGTACCCTAGATTTATTTAACAGTGCATATCTCGGCTGGGTCTATTTATTTGCACTGCAGTGCATCGGATTGCTGTGTCATGTCGCATAAACAAGTCCTTGCAGTTTCCTTTTTGCTATCGCGGCCGTTTATTTTACACTTTCGTGCATAATTATGGAGTTTGATAAGGTTCAGCTTTGTAATTTCCTTTGCCTGGCTTTTAGTGGCAGTTTAGTTTTATGTTGCTGGTATTCGTGTTCATGATTAGAAAGACGTTGATTACGCTTTACTTGAGGTTAATAAGAAATGTTGGGAATTACTATTTTTAATGTTGTGTTTGATTTGCAATCAATATCAATATTAATAAAGCTCTGGAACGCGCTTCCCCTTGGTATTAAAAAAGCTGAAAGCAAAATGGCTTTCAAAAGAACAGTACGGAAGTACTATTTGAAATCAGACTAAATTGCTCATAAGCTTGTCATTAGTAGTCATAGTAATTATTAGAATGTTTCTCGTATTTTGGACTATTTGTATGTATTATAATATATATTAGTTTATTTCATTTTATTTGTATATATATGTATTAGTATGTGCCTATTTATGTATTTCAATTTATGTTAACAAAATGATATTTTTCTTATTTATTTTTTTGTACTCTATCACTATGCTGTCCTATTTGACCCCAAGGTTGACTGGTAGAGAATGCCTTGTGGCATTAAGTCCGCCTATGTACCACTTTTGTACATGAAGTTTAAATAAATAATAAATAAATAAATAATATTTATAATTTCAAATTTTTCTTTTTCTTTTGTTCAAGAATACTTCTCTATTTTCCATTGAAGAAAAATGATTTTTCTAAATACTGTCTGAACGTGATATATTATTTTGTACTGCATTCTGAAAAACGATATCCTACCACTTTGAGAAAAGAAAACAGACTACTATTTTTGCTATAAAGCAGCTTGAAGAAGCTTTAAATGTAAACATTTAAAGCTTCTTCAAGCTGCTTCAAAAAGGAAAATTCATCTCCAACCGAAAATAATTCCGACAATATTTTGGAAAACTTTGCGAATAGTTTCAAAAATACTGTCAGAAAATACTTTACCCCGGAAAGGTGAAATTCTAGATTTAAGTGCGTAGAAGGAAAACCTGAGAAAAATTCAGGTGCTAAATAAACCTCGTAGTATATTTCCAACCTGTTGTTCGTAAAGTCTACGTAGGGATGTATGTATATAAAATACAGTATTTCTTTTATTTTTGAGAGTCTAACTTGTCTGTACTTAACTGTACAAGGTATTCTAACTTCTAACTTTAGTAGAACTCTGAGAACCCAGTTGATTAATAGTACTGCTTCACTTTTACTCTAGAACGTGTGTGAGGCCGCGTTGTAACCAAAGTGATCGTCGCGTGCGTTTTTTTTTTGACGCAAACGAACGCGTGGTCCCGCCATTTTAAAGATTTGTGTACCAGTATTCTCATCACGGGGAGTTGAGATAAAATATTTAGCATTTTAAAAATTCAACAATGAAGAACTTCTGCAAAACAACAGGTGTACATTGTATCTGTTTTTGAAGTTACCCTCTGTCTATTTGTATCTATCTGAATAATATCATAGTTAAATGAATCAATATTGACTACCTGGCTTTACATAACCTTAATTTACATGTTAGAACACGAACTAAAATAGTACATCCTTATTTTCAAAAAACCGCTACTTTAGCAATTCAAATTAATCTCCCATTTACACTACAAAAACCTCTCAACAATAAACTTTCCAGCACATCATTGTACATTCAAATTCGCTATCATTCTTTCCACTTGCAAAGCAAATTGGCCCACAATATCCCAGCACTTGCTACGTAGCTCGTAGGGCCAATGGGTTCCATCGCCCCCTTAACATCTCACCACAGTGAGAGCTATTGTGTCGCGATCGATTCTATCACCCCCTACCTCCCCCCAGGGGCGGGGGGTGCTTACAATGTTTTTAAATTGAAAATAGTTGTTCAGAGATTATTTATGCTTGAGACAATACTGTCCGGTCGAGATACCCTTTATTTAGCTTGGAGTTTATTAATTTGAGTTGCCAATCATTTTGAATAGAGATTTGTGTTCGATAGGTCGGTATTGTGAGGGATATAGTGTATTTATGGGATTCGTTTTTAAAATTGGAATTCGTTTTATCTGGTGGTCTGATGGAAAAGGTTTAATAAAATTGATCCCCCTTTATACGTAGATGTAGATAAAACAACACTTCAGTGCAGCTTTGTTCATACAATCTTTGATGGATCATCATCATCTGCCTAGCCTCTTCCCAACTATGTTGTGGTCGGCTTCTAGTCTTACCGGATTCACCTAAATACCAGTATTTTACATGGAGCGACTGAACCTTTGAAGGGTCATAAAATTAAATAAGACAGGTTCTTAGTCCAAATTTCCAATCACATACTTTTTTATCGTAAGGCAGGATGCCATCCTGGTTCAGGCCATGGTCCGGAGCGAGAGGGAATGGGAAGCCGTCACCTCCTTCTGCGAAGCAGTCATGCTAGCGAAGGAGGTGGCGGGACGTGAGAGGGAGAGAATCTCTCGTCCCAGCCGCCGCGTGCGACGCACCGGGCGTCGGGGGCCACGTGGTGGCTCCCGGCCACCGTAGGCGCGGGCCTGTGGACGGTGAGTAATGGGTTAGCTCACCGTCCGTCCGTCTTATGACGACAGGCCGTGTCGACGGCGCGTTCGTGTTCCACGCGCGCCTCAAAGAGATGTCAGCAACCAGGAAGGGGCCCGCAAGGGCCGATGCCTGCCGGGGCTGCGGGACTGTTCGAAAGAGATACCGTGGCCCTGGAACACAAAGGGCAATGAAGGAACATGGATGGGTTTTAGTCAGTAAGAGTCTGACACTCCCTCCCACTCCACCCAGAGCGGGAGAAGTCATTTGATGATTTCCCATCGGTAAAAAAAAAAAAAAAAAAAAAAGGCAGGATGCCATTAGGCTATCCGGAGGGACGACAACTGGTAGCAGCGTGATAAGAGCTGCCAACACTTGAATTGAATGGCGTGCAATTGGAGAGGCCTATAACGATCAATATTCCATATTAATAAAGCTTGAACATCTTAAAGTCAAACAAAAATCTAACAGACTCGTTAAACTCAAATCAAAACGAGTAAAGCGAGTAGGTACCTAGAAAATGCAAACTGAAGTACCATCATGCTACGTTCAACAAAGGATGTTCCCTGTTCGAATCAAACTCATATGTAAACTGCGCAGTGAAAAGTTGAACTTACATAAATTCATTTCCATATTTGTTTGTGAAAGCTTTAGTTTCCGTTCATGAGCGGCAGGATAAAGACTGTGATTTCAAGAAAAATAGATTTTCATTTGGATGTTGTAACTGGTTTGAATTTTAATTGGTAGTTATTATTTTGGTGAGGTAAAGTATTTTTGGGATTTATCAATCAAAGTTTATTGGGTTTTTCCATCAGGAATTTGTCAGTAGCAGCCGCGGAGTCTGGAGTCCCAGTTGATGGAAATAGGCTCGCTCACTATTAATTTGAAATATTGATGCATTTTTCTTGACAAGCAGCGCTACCTCGAACTGCAAATTTAAACTGGTCGTACTGTACCGGTGGGAGCAAGCCTTACCTCACAGGAAAATTCGCAACCACGAAAGGAAAATATGAGCAAAATAATATGGATTTTTAAACAAACCTTAAACGTGATTATCAAGCTAACCATAAAAGATCTTGTTAATAATTATTAACTAAGCTTTTCCGTTTAAACTCGGAGTTAATCACCCATAAAAATAGTTAACGGAGCCCGATAAAATTTTATTTATTATGCGAGTAAATGGCGTAAAAATGTTATAATACTTCCTTTATTTTTACAAAATATTGAAGGCAGTGGATAGGAAATCATGAGCGGCCATTTTTATTAAGAACTTTAAAGTTTACCTAAGGAGATGCCGTAAATATCGTAAGTTTGTTATAGCTATCGTGGTGCCACTAGAGCATACAATTTCCAATATTCCGGGATTTTAAAGTCAGCGGTGTCTCGAGAGTGCTATAGAATCTTTTTACTAATAAAATTAACTATGATAGATATGGATTGAAGTCAAAGTGCTAAAACTTTGGACATAGTAACGAACAAATTAGACTTTAAATCCTTATTAATTAATATTATAAATGCGAAAGTAAGTTTGTTTGTTTGTTACCTTTTCACGCCTAAACCACTGAACCGATCATCCTGAAATTTTGCATATACATTGTCAGGTGTACAGAAATGGACATAGGGTACCTTTCATCCCCAAAAAAGGCACTGTTCCCGAAAAAAAACCACAATAACGTTCTTATGACAACGAATGGCGCCACGTGTCTTTCGAAACATGATCGAATTATATTATAACAAGCAGAGTACAACCCGAATTGATTGCCAAATTATAAATTAACGTTATAAAGTAATAAGTTATAACGTTATAAGTTATCTATAAACTAGTCCTCAACCGAGCGAAAGTGAAGTCCTAACCCAGTTGGTCTATCCATATACCTTTTATCGAAATCCGCTCAGTCGTTATGGAGTGGCAAAAAAACAAACAAACTCACTTTGGCATTTATAATATTAGTTAGGATATCATCGAACTACTCAGTTTAATACATTTTTCGGGAAAACTTTAACCGTACATACGTTACATGGTTATTTTCCCTGAACTTTCAGCGCCAATAAATTCAAGTGTATAAAGAGGTCTCACAACCAAGTGATGTATGGCGTAAATAAAAACATGACGGTTTTATAAAATACATCAACGGGTGACAGTTTATGAGGACATCGCTCACGACCACCATAGCCGGCCATTTTATTCACCCGCCTTTACACCACATGATGAGGGATAGTTATATTGATGCAGCTATTTATGAAGTGAAGATGACAGATGTAGGTTCAACATAGATGTTTGACACAATTACTAAAACTAAATTGCGAGATATCAAACTTTAAATATCCTTTTTTTTTCTAGCCTGCTCTGTCCCACTCTTGGGCGAAGGCCTCCCTCCACTCCTTCCAATTCTCGCGGACCAGCGCGTCCTCCTTCCAGTTCGGACGGAACTTGTCCAGTTAGTCCCGCCATCTCCTTCGTGGCCTGCCGCGACCCCTCCTCACTGTGTCAGGGCATCAGTTTTCTGATATTTTGTTATTTTGTTAGTGTGTCTGGCCATGCGGCAAGCATGATCTGCCCAGTCCGATTTGAGTTGGGCAGCCTTTTGAGCCACGTCAGCTATATTTGTTTTGGAGCGTAGTATTGTGTTTCGAACACGATCCGTTAATTTAACACCTAGTATGCTGCGTTCCATTGCTCGTTGGCAAACCTTGAGTTTAGACTTCTGGAAATATACTTGGATTTTATAAAAAAAAAACAATGTAACGAGAGAAAGGCAGGGCCGTAAAAAAGGCGTTCTATTTTTTCTGCCCACCCCCATTAGGGAAAAGGCCTGTCTGCGTAAATGTATGAATGTGGTTTATCCTAACATCATCGGCAAACATCGATGTGTGAAGGGTTCCAAAAAGATAAAATCTTCTAAAATATTTGTTTTAATAAAAAATATGTACCCTTCCATACCAGTTTGGAGCCCATAAAATTCCGGAATAGGATCAGATAGCAGCAAAAAATCTCGCCAATATCGGGAAAATTCCGGGACCGGGATTATAGAATACGGGATTAATTGAAACCTTTTGTTACATAACACCGAAAACAGCCTTTTTTATATCAATGCGTTCTTTTCTCTGTTGTTATTACAAAGATATTACTCGTTTTCGGAATAAAAGGATGAGACAATAATTTATCGGCAATTTGGCTTCTCAATTTCGGGAATAGTTTGTCGCACGATTGGATTAGCCGTTATTGTTATATTTGTTTAAGCCTAATAGACATCGTATTACTGTAGAGCTCGAGGCTAATTAATAACAGCCGCTCGGGTCGATCTTCAGGTTGAGCCGCGCTTGCCCAGGTTGGTCCGTGGGTAGGTGGCCATCATAAAGTACGTTAAACCGTTGGGCCTGGCTTTCATTTATAGACCTTTGACAGTCGTTACAGGCAGTCAGGGGCCTGAAAGTTTGACAACCAGTCTTACCAAGGAGTATTTTATTACCCAGTACTAACTGGGTTGTGGAGGTCAGATAAGCAGTCGCTCCATTTAAAACACGGGTATTCAACTGCATCCGATTAGACTGGAAGCCGACCCCAACATAGTTGGGAAAAGGCTAGACAAATGATGATACATAGTATTACTAAGAATACTGATTCAAAGAGTTCACTTCCAATTCAACTAAAGGTCTGTAACGTCAAGCGATTCAACAAGGTGAACTGCGAAGTACCTTTGATTTATTGTTAACGACGTTTTCTGTCTTTCTAGCTATTTGGAAAAAGTATTGCAGAATCGTGAAGGATGGAAAACAGAAAAGGATGTAGTAATGGTTTAGCCCAGCACTAGGACAGTACGGGCTAATAATAACATACTTTTTAGTATAAAAGTGCCACGCAATAGTACCAATTGGACGGCTTGGTTGGCGCAGTGGCTGAGCGATTGACTGCTGCGCTGTGTCGCAGTTTCGATTCCCGCACGGAACAAATATTTGTAAGGCCTACAGGTAGTTGTTCCGGGTCTGGCTGTTTGTTTATGTGAGTTTAAATGTTTGTAAAACGCACCCACGATACAGGAGAAATTCCTAGAGTGGGACAAAGTATTGTTAAAAAAAAAAAATTACTGCTCTCGGTCTTTTGTATTACAATCGAAATTAGTTACTGAATAATCAAACTGTAGTCGTCTGTGATTTCTTTTACCTAACAACTTATATTGCTCTCAGAAACTGCTAGTACACCGAAATTGTTTCTATTTCAAACACTACAAGGTAATCTAACACACAAAAGCCATAAACCAAGCAATTTTTCTCTGGCAACACCAAATAAATTGAATTTCACCCTATCTACTCTTGGAACGAGCCAGAGACAAACAACCAACTTTGAACCATAAACAATAAGGAAATCCCGGTAAAAATTATTATTTTGTGCCAAAATTGTGTCATCTCGGGTGTTTTTGGTCTATGGTGGAGGATAGGGCTGTCAAAAGAAAGTTTTTAAATGGTGATGATTTATAGACATATAAACTAATCCTAGAAACGGGATATTTACCATGTTTACTGTTTGTACAACAACAGACAACAGTTAACATGGTAAATATCCCGTTTCTAGTGTTAATGATAATGTTAGTGGCCATGACAGTTTAAAAACTTATATGAAAACTAATCCGTTTGTCCTGGCTGTCATTTCTAGATATTTGAAAGTAACGGATAGTCCCGAAGTCTTAGAATCAGTCTTACCAAGGGTATAGGTATACTTCCTCTATGGTATAATGTTATCTACTAACTTGGAGGTCAGATAGGCCGTCGAGTTTAATACCATGTAATGTAAAATTCAGAGCTGCGTTCGGTAAGATTGGAAACCGACCCCAACAAAGTTGGGAAAAGGCAATGTAGATAATGACATGGCTCTGTAAAGTAAGTACAGATACTGTGTAAAAGACGAAATTGTACCTATTGGAAAGCTATTTGATAATAACTAACAACTTTCTTAAATTCACTGACTGACGTCCGCACAGCCAAAACAGCTGGAAAGTCTAGAAGTATGAAACGCAAAAGACTTTCTTATATAACGAAGGCGACCTGTATGGGGAAGGACTTTTAAAATTTCACCCCTTAAAGGGGTAACAAAGGAATAACAGTTTGTATTTTACGTTTACCATTTTCACCAATAGGAATTTCCATCGAGCACACGGCTTATATCATTCTAACATTTTTGTACTCTGCCAACCCTATTACATACCTCAGCGTCACCACCATAAAATGCACGTGGCAGAGTCAACGGTAATATAAACCTTACATTATGACTTTATACGGTACATTATTACATTTCTTTATTTTACTACCCCCATTGTGTAACGAATAAAATGTTTCAATGAATATTTTTACGTAATATTTTTTTTTTCTGTGAACGTCAAAAAATATTACGGAGTGTATAATTTATTTCGTATCTTTTTTTTTATTTCAGTATCCTTTGATGTATGCCTTTATATGGTAATCCTTTTCAACATATAGTAGTAATAATATTCAATCTACTTCTTCTTAAGATCCCCAAAACGTGATCAGCCATTAACCGCGTTCAAAAGTTGTCAATATCACCATTGTTATAGAACTAGCTTTTGCTCACGGCTTCGCTCGCGTCAATTCAGACTTTGACAATTAAACTCTTAACACACTACTAAAATTTTATATATATATAAATAATAATATAATTCTATCATGATTCGAAAGACACGTGGCGCCATCTATTATCATAAGAACATTATTATCGTTTTCCTCGGGAACAGTACTTTTTTTCGGAATGAAAGGTACCTTAAGTCCATTTCTGTACACCTGACAACGTATATTCAAAATTTCAGGATGATCGGTTCAGTGGTTTGGGCGCTTACTTTCGCATTTATAATATTAGGACGATTGACTCTGCTCACAGCTCTTCAACCCAGTTTCAATGATACAAATCGCCCTTACAAACTAAACACATAACTAGACGAGTGTTGTCGCGAACACAATTGAATTTAACACATTCACATTGCATACGTCTGGCGTCAAAGTTCGAATCATCTCCTTAAACTATATGCAAATATTAATGCTGTTGATAAACTTGTGCACGCGAACAATTCCGAAGTTTCCATCCTCTTCGATTCAATACATACAATGACACATATTCACTCTGTAATACCGATTTGCGCGATTCCGAACCGTTCACACTTCAATACGTTTCCTCCTAGAGCGAAACAATTGCATTTATATGAAAATTTATATATATGCATTTGTCTATCCTACATAGTATTAAGTATATGAGATAGTATTAAGAGGCTGTCTGACTGTGTCGTTCTTCTAAAACGCGATTTTCGCAATAATTTTGAGAATCTATTTCAGAAAGTTAGATAGAAACGAGAAGATAGATAGATACACCATTTATTTAGTGCACACAAAAGACATACACAACACACAGAAGCACTTACATTAAATTAAATGATACAAATTACACGACTATATACCTACATAAATAATAATATTATTGTCTTTGTGTTTCTATAATAATATTATTGTCTTTGTGTTTCTTAAATGTTTTTTAAATTTTTAACTAGGTACCTACGAGTACATTGTGTTAAGTATTTTAATTTTATTTTAAGTTTGCATGCTGAAAGAAGTCAGCGAAATATGAGAAACCTTTTTATTTATAAGACCATCATGTACATACCATATTTCACGCAAATAAACAATCTTATCTTATCTTACATAAAAACAAGGTGCCAATATACAAAAATAAAAACATATTTACGAAAGTAGTATAGTAACACCATGACATACTTCAAATAAAATAACGAGTATACATGTTGCGGTGTGCATCTCAAGGTTGCACCAAATGGGAGTCCAGCTCAGCATGTGCAGTTTATTTGTATAATATCTACATGAAATCCTGGTGTTTTATTAAGTCTTAGAACCGTGCGAATCGGGAAAAATGCACTCATAACGATTTAAATCTTAGATGTTAGAAAATAAAGACTACTTTTCTTTGCAGGTTCATCTGCAGTCCTTACATAAATATTTGTGTATTGTGTCTAAAACTTTTGTATTAGAAGCAAGATTATAATGTGTACTTGATAAGGTCGTGTCGAGCAATATTAATGTGTACCCTATAACCAGTAACCTTAACCGAAAATATATTCGAGAACTTTCTTTTTATGTCGAAAATACCAACAAACAAATCGGTTTATCGTCCATATATTTCTTTAATGCTACATTAAATAGAATATCCCATTACACATTTCATGTAAAAAAGCTTGGGCAATATATTTTATGTGGATATACATCATCAACATAAAGAAACCTAGAGAGCTCTATTAAGTTTTATTGTGCAGAGAGAATTGACTATTTTCAATGACAAAGACAAAATGATATTGCGTTGCCAGTCATTGAAAAGGTTTAGGGGCAATTCAAGTTTATAATCATTGCCACTCTTTAGCTGACAGTATCCCGGATAATGTGCAATGACAACATTTAATTTAAATGAACGAAAAGAAGGAAAAACTTCTGAAAATGAAGCATTAACTTCTTTTTATCTACACACGGATGCAATTTCGTCTACATTTATTGTTTATGCCCCATAAAGTCCTCTTCTCATAGTTTAAGCCTTAAGTTCTCTTTATTTACCATAATGCATCTTAACGTTATACTCTCCAAAGAACCTAATTACACGCTAGTACAAAAATCCAGCAACAAAGCTGGCACCCGGGGCAGCGCCTTCGCTATTATCTACCGACAGTCCCGACTAACGACCGAGAGGATCCCGCCGAAGTGTTCAACAATATCCCGGATCCCGGGGCTAAAGTATCCCGCTATACTACAACACTAGCTACAGAGACGATGTAGTACTTTGGCCTATCTAGCTCAGCTTATAATAAAAAATAATGTTCCATTCTCGATTCTTCAAGACCAATGGCGATTTACGGCCGACCCTTGTATACAGGTGGTCAGGTTTCGGAACTTATCATAAAATATATTTTACGAGCGCCTGGAGTCCTTTGAGGTAAGTATGGTGAGCGGTTTTGTTTGGTCGAGACACAAATGTTTTGGGACAAAAATGACTGGTAAAGATTGTGTAGTGTATCGTTCGTGGTTTTCGTTTTGGGCATTGGGGCCCAGTTCATGTGAAACGTTTCGGATCTTGTAGCTATCAATGGTTAAGTCCTTATTCTACTGTAAATGTATTAGTGTTTAGAGATATTAGAAGGTGCTTGCGTCATCCTGCATTCTCTGATCTCGCTTTAATACTTACCAGAGACGTGTTGGTACAGTTTTACGTGCTTAAAACATGACCTACGACGTTTATCGTATTTTAAATAAATTGAAAATAATACAACAAAGTAGCCAATCAAAGCCACGTGTCGGAATTGTCACACTAAAACTGAAGATATCCTAATGCCGGCCACACACGTTCCAGTATACTTGCGCAAGTCCAGACTTGCGCAAGTATACTGGAACGTGTGTTGGAAGATAATTGCGCAAATTTCCGACTTGCACAAGTTCTTTAAAAAGTTCAAAATTTCAATTCCCGACTTGTGCAAACTTGCGTTTGTGCAAGTTTACTTGAACGTGTGTGGGAGCATTTCGCGCAAGTTTCAGTATTGTTTTAGCCACCTACATGTACGCACGTCATTTTCGCGCCAAAATGAACGAGACTACCGAGACGCAAGGAGTTCGCGATATTATAGAAGAATTAATAAATATGTACAGAAATGAGCCAAGTCTTTGGCAAATAAAAAGTAAAGACTATCACCACAGGGACAAAAAAAAATGCTGCTTATAATAAAACAATTGAGCAATACCGAAAATTCGAACCAAACGTAATTTATAAATATAATATGTAATATATATCCATAGCATAAGTAGCTCGCTGCATGTACGCACACTTGTACAAATATCATTGAAATGATACTTGTGCAAGCATGCTTGAGCCGTCTGTGGTCACCTCCGAAATTCGTGTATTTGTGCAAGTCTGGACTTGCGCAAGTATACTGGAACGTGTGTGGCCGGCATAACAGACTGCTGCTTAAAAGTTGTGACGTCGACACAACAAAAATATAATCCACATTCAAATAAAAAACTCTAAACAAACATAACCTCACTTCGTTATGAAACCTACAAACAAAAACAATAAAGAGAACAAAATTCTAACTTTAAATTGTTCGATACTACTCTTAAACAGTTGGTAGCAAGACAAATGGCCAACAAAAAGTACGGGAGAATTGTTACAATCGTCGACGTAAAAAAAACGGATCCCAAACGACCAATATTGAAACAAGAAGTAGGATCTTTGGAAGAAATAAGTATGGAAGTCGCAATTGCTGTGTTATGGCTTGGAGTTGGCAAGGTACGTAAATTTAGGCAATCCTTAGTCTATGACTGTTAGTTTTCCATTGTGTGTACGTTGTACTAATATTGTAGAGAGGCAAGTTTTGTTTGTTTGTTTCGTAGAGACACGAAAGTAGTAAGAAGTCGTTTGATTGTCTCTGATTGATAGAAAAGTTTTTGTATCAGTCTATTAATAGGCTTATATGTATGAATGGGCAAAAGAAAAGTATAATTACCGTTTATTAGGCATCCACTTAAGGTTAAGTAATGCATAGGTATAATATCCCACAGCCGGTTGCGATGAATTGAGCTGATTAATACCTTTACTACTATCTACTGAAGCAAAGAATATAGGTATTGTTATATTAACCTTCAGCAACTGTATTTCTTACAAAAAAAGAAAACCTTACTAAGTAAAATAATAATCTACCAACATCGAGTGTCTAACGTTGTTTTCCTTACAAATATACACCCATTATGATCTATTATAGCACATAATACAACACCCAATTATGGTGATTCAACACGCTAAACAAGCAACTACTCAATTTACGAGATTATTTAAACAACAAACATGTATGTGGCAGTGTTTCAGAACGGAATCTAACTTTAATTGAACCAATAACTAAACATCTAAATAGTACTTAATAATTCCATGCTCTACATACAGAATAGATAATGTTACGATGTAGAACACGGCTTATGGGATTTGAAAATCTCGTTCGATTTTCGAACTGTCATTTGTTTACAAATTCTATGTTATGTCAATATTGTAAGAGGTTTTACTCTGTGTCCCAACATGGCCTCCTTTTCAAGCGTATTTATGTTTAAAACCTATGCGAAGTGGGTTAGATCGACCTTTTTTGAGAATTTAATTTTCGGTAAAAGATAAGCTACTTTTTTGCTTAGAGTCTACAGTATTGTTTGACGTTAAAGCTCCCTCAAAATATTATAGTCTTGAGTTCGTTTGACAAAAGTGGTGATTATAGGCCATTAAATAATGTACCCAGTCTATAAGAAAGGCCATGTTCTGTACTAAACATTTATGAGCTGATGTGCTGAACTCAATCCCAATAATGTAATGAATATGAGCTCCAACGCTACATCCCACGCAAGTTACAAGAGTGAACTTAAGTAAATGGGTCAAAGTAGGTCTTAAGTGTCGACTCAGTAAAGTGCGACAATTTATGTGTGCTATGTTCTTTATAGGAACGGTTTGTGACTCTTGTTAGGGACCCCGGATGTTTGGTAACTGTCAAGTTAAAACTTTGTCCAAAATGAATTTGTGGACGACGACTTACGGGCAAATTTTACAAATAAAACTGACCGCGATCATCACATTTAAATCGCGTTCAAGCGCTATCAGTGTCATATTTGTTGTGGAATACACTGACAGCACTTGAACACAGTTTAGATACGTTGATCGGCATAGCTATTCACAAATGCTTCGATTCGATTTCGATTCGACAAGTCATATGTCTATCTTTTTTGGCATTACGAAAGCGAGCGAGATAGACATACGACTTTACGAATAGCTATGCGGGTTTGATTTATTGGTGAAATTCCCTGAAATTTTAACAAAAGATTAGCCAATAACTGACCTCTGAGAAACTTGATGTTAAAAGCCAAAAGTCTGCATAATAGAAACAAAATCTATAAAATATTAATAACATCTAATGGCTCGACGAAAAACCTTCGTCAATTTTACATTACTTACATCCAAAACCAAATCACTTATTCAAACCGAAAAACAAGATGGCGACCAACACAAATCCATAATATTCCACTTTTAAAAAATGTTTTCAAATATACCACAATTTCGTAAGCATACTTAATTTAATAGGGACGTCCCTTAGAAAACCCATCTCATCCGACTGTCAGCCCTTGGAAGATAGGGCAGAATTTGCATGAAACACTCAATATAACACGAATAGGTACGAATACCGTATATTTCATATTCTATTAATGTTGCCGACTTCAAAGCGATCTTCGTGTACATAGGATGGGTGATGAGCATATATTGTAAGTTGTCTTAGATATCCCTGAGGGGAATTGAGTGAATTAGGAAGTAAGCGTTGCAATATGTTTGCTCTCCGAACTAATATCACAGATTCGATTGGTTTAGTTTAGTGTTACCAAGGCAATAATATCGTCTAGATTCCGGCTGAATGTGTAACTTATATGATGATCAAATACCAGTTCAAACTTTCGATATTTGAACTACTCATTATTAAAAGAGCCTTCAAGTCAGACGTCTCTCTACATACCTTATTGACTGGCTAGTAATTTCAACATAAAAATGAATAATTGAATGAGCGAACCGTCGTCTTGATATTGAGCATAAGAAAATAAATTAAAAGCACTCTCGTTACAATACAGCGCAACATCACGCATGTTATCCCCGAATGGTTGGCAGAAGTGTACGTAATTACGTATAGTACACCCACATTTCGCCCGATATGTTTAAGTCCCATATAATAGAGGGGTCTGGCCCTTTCTTTTTCTCTTATTGACATAAATCAGGCACAAGTCCTAACCCAAGGCGGCTACTAAGAAAGTCTTGTCCTTACAATACTTTGTATTAAGTACCTAACGAGCCCTGCTCGGGTGAAAATAGATAAAATGAATTTTCCCAGGTAAGAGACCTAGCTAGATCGATTTTTCGCACCCGTAAACGACACTGCAACTTTTATGAAATCGTTAGAGCTTTCGAGAACGTGATTACATATACCAATATTGCTAATTTAATAGTAAGATATAAAAAAAACGGATAGACTGTGTGACAAACGATATGCCTGGAAAGGTAACCACTGAGATGTCAAGTGATAGAGAAGTATGGAAGAAAAAATCTTGCCGAGCAACAAAAAAAATGACACTTAAAAATAGAAAGCACACGAGCGTATTGCCACAAATCAAACTAGGCCTGGACTTGTATTTTAGGGGTACAATACAAATAAATTGGAAAAGGACATGAGAATGATGAAGAAAAACAATAATAAACAAATATTTCCTACCTTTTCTATCCCTAATTCCATGATGAAATTACATTCATACACGTGACGACACAGCGGTTAATCCGTCAGAGGATAAATTCGTGTCCACGGAGAGCAGCGGCAATTTATTCCTCGCTAAGTAATTCGGCTCTCTCTGTTTTTCTTAATTAATCTGTCGCGTCTTCAACGTGTGCTCTGACAGGACTGTTTATGTTATTATTAGGTACTCTGGTTTATTAGATAAAGTGCTTTTCAGTTATTTTTTCATTAAAAAGTAAAGGGACACACACATTAATTTTCCGCCCCAGAGTCAGAATTTGCGAACAAAAAAAAATATTTGTAGATATTTATACCAATAAATCAACGGCGGAACTGGTTGATTTACAAATTGAATCCGATACCCAGTATTATATAAATACATACATATGTTGTTAGATACTATATCGTGCTTGTATGCGTAACGAAAGCATACTGTACATAACCCTATGGACTCCGGTCTGAAATAAAAAAAATCTATTCTATTCTATTCTATAATAGTCTTTTTTCATTCATTCTCGGTGCCTTGTTTAAACCTTCATAAACCAATCTCTCTGTGTTACAGATACGCATTTTTCTGCTTAACTAAATAGGGCATGAAAAGAGCGAACCCGTAGCTATGCGGGTACTTATATACCCAATCCTTGTACCGCCTACACAAAGAACAATCCTACGCCCACCGAGGCCGTATCTAGAAAAAATACGTCCGTTTTAAAGATGGAGTGCCGCCTCGTTCGTCTTGTAGAATTATTTCGAACCTATTTGATTTATTGTACGGGATGGTTTACTGTCTAAAAAGTAATCATTTCATGAGAAATTCGTGAATGAATGAATTTATTTTGCTCAATATTTTGTTGTTATGGTAAAACATGAGCGTTTTTACTTTGTACACATACATAATCGGTTCAGTTCGCTAACTGAAAATTCTACCATGGACTGATTGAATGAAAATAGATTTTCCACTGTGGACCAATCTATTCTTTAACTCAATCAAAAGCCAAACCGACTTCAGCGGGTGGAAAATCGAAACTATTGTCGGAACTAAACGACCAACAGCAACAATTTCACGAAACGAAGGTTTGATGAAAACTCACGGAATGTTCCACCAGAACCAGTCACGATTGAAACAAAAGAAAGAAACAAAAACGTAGGACCGCCGACGGAATATTAAACTTAGTGGCTTTACTCATTCGGTCCGAAGGGAACCATTCATTCACTCACTCTTTACTGTGAATGCCGAGCTAAATTCAAAATTAACAATTCACTTTGTCGTTCCTCTTTTGTTTTAATTTGTTATTACAATCTTGATACCAGAAATGGATGTTAGAATAAGTTATCGCTTGTACCAACAAGATGGTCGCTGGATAGCTTTGAGTGAGTCAGTTCAGGGAAATGTACCCAATATTGAACGTCATTTTGAAATCGACGCAATAAGTACTTGAAACTCTTGCCTGATACAAATATTGAAAAAAACTGCTACGTACTTCACTTTTGCACCTGTACTTAAAGCGAGATTATGACTAAGATAATGCAAATGTTTGTTTAGTTCGGAAATAAATATTGTAGGGCTAGCTTACTTGTAACAACAAAAAATACGTTTAATATGTTTTATTCCAAAATGTGCGTCTTTTTTGCACCGTATCTGCCACATATCTCACACTAAAAAACACAAACATAACTATAACATTTTATAATTAATATTTTTCCCTTCGCCAAGCCCAACCTTTTTAAAAGCTCATTATATTTACACGTGTTACCCTATACATATATACTAGGTACACAACTACACACCTATATATACATTCTCCTCTCACAATAGCCGGTCCGCACCCCTATGACCTAATAACAGCCTACGCCACAAGACCCTAGCTAACACTAATCAGGGCTGTTTTAAAGTTACTCGGAGACCAGTCAAACGAAACTGCTTAACTTTGAGGGGACCTGCATGTTCACTAATGATTACTTAGAGGGAAAAACTGGGGGAGGCTGGCACGGGGACGTGGAGATTGGCAAGAAACGAGAGGCCTATGGGCAGTAGTTGTTGAAATCAGACTGAGTTTGATGAAAGAAAGAAAGAAAGAAAAAATATTTATTTGTCGCAGGGACATGACGTGCATCATACAAAATAACAAAAAAAAAATACAATAAACATAGGTAGGTACAACGCATATCAAATATTTATAATTTGAACAGGACGGGACAAAAAAAAAAAAGAAATACGTTAACATCTTGCACGTCGTGACTGCGACAAGCAGGTTACCACTCAGCATGATGCTGTAATATGGGGAGCCCACAGCACAGCGCTGGTTTTCAGTGGTCACCCGTGAAAAAAAAAAGAACACGTACGGAAGCCAATGACGATATTTTTATTTATTTATTTAAACTTCATGTACAAGTGTGGTATATAGGCGGACTTAATGCCACAAGGCACTCTCTGACAGTCAACCTTTGGGACAAATAGAAAGCATTGTGATAGAGTACAAAAAATAAGAAAAATACCATTTTGTTAACATAAATTGATATACATAAATAGGTACATACTAATACACATATTTACAAATAAAATGAAATGAACTAATATATATTATAAGACATACAAATAGTCCAAAGAAAGAGAATCCTGAACCTTTAACCTTTTTCGTAATTAAAGATTCACAGACACAATCAAAATAGTAATGGAAGCCTCTCTAGTGTCTTCCTGTTGTATGTTGTACTGTATAATCTTTTGAAAGTAAAAGAACACTTTTCGATATAAACTGTACAGCAAAGATATCAGCCCCAGAGAATCATAAAATTCCTAGAAAGGGTAAGGGTTTTATATTCGAAGATGGATACACGATCGCGATACGGGCTTCTATTTCAAAATATTCAATATCTTTACAAAAACAATACGTAACATAGAACGCATTATCTTGATTTAACATTTTTATGTCGACCTTATTTATATTAGAAGAGGTCGAAATCTGCTTGTCATTTTTATAAGTATCGACAAAAATTAATTGATAAGCGAATTTTTCACCCTTCGTCAATTAGCCGTGTTATAACCCTTACATATAACTGTCAAATAATGACAGTTGATTTGCAATACGGACTATTTAAGTTGTATAACAATAAATTTCCCCGGCTTCACATACGATGTAACACCATTCTATAAACTGCCAAGGAGTACTGTGCGTACTGTGTTCCATCAGTCTTCTTTGATTTATTTTTATGAGGCCTTATTTTACCCTTTGATTACAAACAGTACTGTATCGCCCTTTATTGCCCATAAAAGCAATAAATTCTAAAGCATAGTTCCCCTCTTAATATAAAATAGCTAAACGACATATTAACCTAATTTCCCTCTCCCTCTCCCCTCCTCTCGTACACTTATGAACGAGCCTCTAATTCTCACTTTAATTAATTTAGAAGCTGGCCTTTCTGAACCAACATGTTTACCTGTGTCGTGTGCTAATTTATTATGAAATTTAGTCATTGTTATTGTTTATAAGAGAAATATGGAGGATGTGTGGCTTGAAATAGAATATTATGAAGAGTATGTACTTCATCTACAGTCAAGTTTAGGCATTATTTATGCAGGATGGTAATTTGGAACGCAACATAATTTTTTTAAAGTAATTGAGCATGAATGCAGCGATAAGTGAATGAGAGAGTATATGTGGGAGCGAGAAGGGGACTATGGCGAGCTAACTAAGACGATTAAGACGATTCCAATATATAAAGTATTTTTAAATATTAAAAGAAGTTTTCAAGACGTGAAGATTATTTATTTTGGCCATCCACACCACCCTACATTTGTTTATTTATTTTATGAAAGGTAGCTTCACAGCTGCTAGTACATTAACATAAAATCATTATATCAAACATTACGCCAATTACGAACTACACAAAAGAAAAATATTAATCGAGAGTAATTCGAATTAATTAGCATTTTTTGTAGTGGTACGTTATTATGTATAGGACTTACAAAATTGTAATTCATTTTCTCGTAGAATAATGATTCTAACCAAAGTTCTCTAAAATCTCAAAATTTTCTTAAAATATCAAAAGATTAGACCTATTTCATGGGTACGGGTTCCAAAATACGTGTATTTTTAATGACGTTATTCGTAAAGACATAAAATAATAATAAAACAGTAGAGGAAAATCACTTTTAAACGTCGCTTTTTGCTAGGAGCATTAATAAACTGTAGAGACATACATGTAGACAAATGTACAGACTTAGCAAAACTCAAAACTGTTTTTTCATCTCTTGAAGTTTCCACGCTTTACGCATGAAAGGTACACGTGTTGCAAATTGGTTCCTTTTTTGTACAAAAAAACGTTTGAGGAAAAACGTATTTTGTACAGGAAAAATATTTGAAATATTTTTAAGCGATTAACTAATTGGGGTTTTCTTTTTTGGGGTAAACGTAAAAAATACTTTGATATTTAAAAAGAAAAACAAAAGGTCGCTTTACTACTTTTGTGATAGGGTAAAATACACAAAAATCAAATAAAAATTGAATCCCTTTTTATAACATCAAAACCTCAATCAAAGCACAAAAAAAAACTACAAACGAGCAGAAAAACAATCTACTACGAAGCCACCCTTCCGTGCTACGACAAAAAAACACCTCAAAAAGGGAAGAAATCCCGCTCATCATTGTACCGAGCAACTCACTGAAGTGAAAGAAAAACTTTCTCGAAGGAATCATCGAAACCGAACGTCGACACAATCTCAACAAAACAATGACGTATTTTTTCTTTTCGATATTCATAAAAAATGGTATGAAAGAGCCTTGAAAACAAACAAAAGAACGGCATGGAAACTGTTGCCATTTTTCGTAAAAGGATATACTACTTAACAAGGGCTTGTCAAATCGTGGACAAAAGGTTGGATGAAAACCTCCTCCTTTTGGAAGTCGGTTAAAAATGAGAGCTTTGATTTTCTTCTGGGCGAATAAAAAGAATAATACCTGCCTATTACTGTCCCACTGCTGAGCAAAGGCCTCTTCTCATAAAGATAAGGCAAGAGCATTGACCCCCACGATTGCTTAAGGCAGATTGGTGATTTTAGCCTTTTCTACTATATTTATCAACGTACAGCTCAAACCACTGGACGGATCGGGCAAAAATTGCCATACAAATATCTATTATGACGATTTTTTTTTAATTATTTCACTGATGCAAAGCTATTGCCGGGTGCCAGAGAATGTGTTAATGACGCGGGTGAAGTCGCCAGTAAAAGCTAGTTTAATTCTAAAAAAAAATATTTGAAGTACAGCCAACCCTGTTTCAGTCTCCAGGATACAGCTGCATGGTGCAAACAGCAATACATGCAAAAAAAACTCAGCTAAGGGAAACAGCAATGCTCAAAGGCAAAGGGCAGGCTATTATAAGTTATGCATTGCAATCCTGCTTTGTGCTCCGGCGAGCTCAACATACTTTGTTAATGAAAAGTAAGTGAAAAGACCATGTGCGTTGTGTGTACTTAGATATTAATCATGGGTAATGAAAGGACTTATGTAAAAGAGTTGGTAAGATGAACAACATGTGTTTCGATTACCGTAAAAATTGAAATATTTATGATCTTCATCTTAAATTTTGGCCACACAGTTTGAGATATGCAAAAAAACAACAGGTCATTTAGAAGTTCAAAATTATAGGGAAAAGATTTGTCTGTACTACCAAAGTGCACGCTTTTGCAAGGTTACGACGCACGCACCTTCCAAAATAGAAAAGCTCTGCTCGTGTTATTCTTCCGTCTGTTTAATATAGATAGTCACCTATTTTCCATGGTATACCCACATTCCCTCGAGCATCTAATAGGCAAAAAACCAGACTCCAAAAAACAAGATCTCTTGCTCAGCAATAACGCTTGCGAGTACTTCCCAAGAAGCAGTTGGTTACAGCAATTACAATAAGAACCCAACTAGTAACTTGCAAAAGCTTTATCAACCACGTAAACTCCTCAATAACCTAATTAAGAACCATTCAATCTTCGTCTACGCCTCACCTACTTTCTCTAAAACATTAAGCCTAACGCATATCATTGAGCCGCGCTGATTGCTTCAATCTCACGGCCCGAGGCGTTGTAAACCGCTGGTAGTTCACAGTTTGCAAATGAGGCCACATTAAGCGAACTAATCATAATAATCTGCGAACACAACTGGTTTATACTGTGTACGGAGTTTGTAACTGAAGTTGTGGAGAAAGAGGTCACGTCTATTTGTCTGGAAATCAAGGAGACATATTTAACACTCGGTGGTTTTAATTAAATAACTTACAATGTGGTTTAAATAATAACTAGTCCGCCATCTTTGAGAGTCCGCCATATTGGATTTAGAATGACGTCACTTAGCTAACCATGCATTGTCATCCAAACTTTACATGTATGCAGAATTTCAGCTCAATCGGAAACCGAAAACTTTAACTTTTAAGATTTTTTACATACTCGTAGTTACAGGTGAAACTTATAAAAGCGTGTTAATATTCTATGTAACAATATTATGATGAAGCTTGCAGTCAAACTATCTCCTTTTAAAAAGTAACTTGACGTCCTTAGAGTAATTCTGATAAATCCTTCTTATTCTTAGGTTGGCAATATAAATTGAATTGGCCTATTTGGAGACTCGTTTGGCAGTTTTGACTGGTGTCAGTCAAAATCTTCTTCTTTTCTCCATTTAATCCAGAATGTTGTAATTACCTTGTCCTAGAATTACTACAACATAATGTTTTGCAAAGGGTCACAAAAAAAACCTAACAACCTAATAAGTTTCTAAGCACCGGTGAAAACTATTTTATTAACTAACATTTAGTTATTGTTAAAATAATTTTCACCGGTAAAAAGTAGTTTTGACTGATTGACAGACTGTGCCAAATACACTTTTACATGTTTGTTTAACTTTATATTGTGGAAATAATGAACAAAGCGATTGATAACCGAAACACACACACGCCACAAAAGTTTAACAATACTTTAGATGACATATGGCACCATTCAAAAGTTGTTTTCAGATCTGTTTTCCACTAAAAGTAATGGCGGAAAATGTTTCATATAAACTTTTATTTTATGTCCTGAGTTTATATTATGTTCATTGTCAGAAACAGCAAGGGGGACTATAAAAAGTCTATATCCATAGACAATCTCTGCAAAGTTTAGATTTTAAAGCTATTACGGTTGTTAACAACTGAAAATTATTAAAGAGTAACTTTCTTTGTGCTCTTTTGGCTTATATCCAGATTTCCTTTTGGTTTAAAGATATAAGTTTTCTTAAGTGAAAAGTATTTGTTCCTAAATAGTTTAGCATCTAAATTATGAATCCTCTGGAAGTAAATTCGCCCCGTATTACATGGAAACATATTTTAAGTGAGTGTACTTTTTGTTCCACCGCTTCGAATACATTTTTGACTTCTCAATTTAGTCATCGCTTAAAGTTCTATAAGCGATGACTAAAATAGAGAACTCAAAAATTTTCATACTTTTTTAATCAATTTGTCGAGACTCTATGTATTTGAAGAACAAAGATCAGTATGGACACAGAAGATGTAAGGGAAGTTCTTCTTTTCCTGAATTCTTCATAAAACTTAAATCTAACGGCAGCACGGTATGAATAGTGCAGCCACGTCGCATACTATGTTCCACCTCATACCGTGCCCTCTGTGCTTCAAAACATGAACCTCTGTGCTGTCACAGAAGTGGCAATGTTTTGAGCCAACAAAGTTAAAATACTGTCGAACTAGCAACTCGACGAAGAAGTCCATCACTATAGACTTAGGGAAATCATCGACACGACGAAGAAGAAGAAGAACTATAGACCTTCACAAAATAAACTCGTCACCAAAACCTCACAAACAAACCTTGTTTATCTAACATAACACATTTCTGTTTTCCAATAGAAATAAAACAGAGATTTATCACTACAAACACGAGATATCTCGAACGAGATGTAAGGGGAATGCTAATAATAAATGATATTATGTTTTTTTTCTGATCACCACTAGTATTGATTGATCGAGCTTAAATATGATTGTTTACAGGTTAAGCCTCAATTTTCCTTTAGGGCCTTTTTTCTTGGTATAAAGGTGATTTGTCTTTGATTTTATACCGCCTGTGAATTTTGATTTTTAGGGCTGTTTGTGATTGATTTCTTTAATCTGTTACTATTGGTTTGTATAAATTATTTGAGCTACTGAGTCATATGCGATACATTTTTCAATAGAACAATAATTCTGATCTGAAATCTTGGTTCTATAATACCCATCCGTCTAATAAGGCATCAGATGGTTTGTCTTGAGGTCAAACCACACATTACACTAATTGGTATTATCTATATCTACTCTATTATCACCTGTCATTACACAATTAGCTAATAATGTAATAACCTACAGGAGTTCAAGTATTTGTAACTTATGTTATTTTACTTCAAACCCCACTCAAGTGACTGGCCACAATTAAAAAACGAACACATTTGTTTTTAAAATAAATCATCATGGTTCAACCCTCGACACTTCGAATTTCAAAGTGATGTTTACAGAATAACACCGCCTTCGGTAATACTGGCAGACAAGAAAATCTTTCTTTCATAAAACTTCGTCTATAGAAATCGACCCGTCTTTATATGCCGCCATTGAAAGGGGAAGGCCTAATTTGAACATGCCTTATCGGGCATTAATGGCTTTCCTTTTGATATAATCAGACGAGATTTGTGAGTTTAGCTAATGAACTGTGTGATTTTAGTCTGGTTAACTATACCTGTGTTCAATCCATTGGTGATCAGGGTATCCCGATAAATCTTTCAATGGAAAATAGAGACAGCACTCAATGGATTTCAGTGAGAATTCTTAGGATGGTGCAATCAGAAATTTGGCAACGTCGCAAATAGCTGTCAAGTATTTCGCCGTTTTGATTAATGTGTCAAAGTAACAGAATAAATTCAATATCGCTGTGCAATGCACCATAATATGACATTGAAAAATAATCTATGCAGAAAAATATTTGACAGCTATTTGCAGTACATTTCCGAATATCAGCGTTATCAACTTCGCTTCATTGCCAATTACTTTTTATAGTGATCCTGCCGTTACTAAAGGGGAAAATTTGGCTACTTTTGCAATTTGGAATAGGTACTTATATTTGTAAGAATAATTCAGACGCTATACGTAAGATACTCAATGAACAATGTAAAAACTGAAAAAGCCCTAAAAAGTATGGAAGAAGATAAATATGGAACACTACATAATTGCAATAAGTAGTATACAACTGTATCACTGAAGTGAAGGTCAAAACCTTACAAAGCGATACTAACGCGAGTACATACAAATATCAAATACCATTTTATATACCAGATAAGGGTCATAAGGCGATTGTACCGACATCGCAGCGGAGAGAATCCTTTTTTCTATACAAAAGTAAATAAATTGCTAGTGGCCTTAATACGGGCCTTTCAAAAATAAAGAGAACCTCTGAAATATTCATAGGTACAAGCTTTCTGCTTTACCTTGTATTTCTTTACTTAGACGTGGTATCGGCGAAGTAATACTATTAGAGAGGAGGTGGATTCAGAAATGAAATGGAGTTGGGTCATAGTGGGTACTCAGATGTAGGCATCCTGATGATTGACCTAATTTCCTCTTGCATGGCACTGTTCTAGCTGTCTACGTATTTTTATTTCGTACTTTCGCCTCTCTTTGACACTATGGTTTTGTAAAAGTCTACAGGAACATAATAATCTACTTTATGATAATCTAAAGGCGTCCCCCATCGGGAGCATTCGCCTGTAATGTAACAGTTCAGATTCACTTTTTTCTGTACAAAATCAAATTGTTGTTATTAAATTAACTGAGACAACGCACACTCTAAACCGCATGTAGAAGACTTCCATAAATAACCAATGTGAGCACTTAGGAATTATTTTTCAAAATTCATCTCATACTGAGATTAACAAGCGCACGACATGAAAAAAGAACAAATATACATATGCAGGCTGATAAACACATTATCAGTCGGTTACAACTTACAAAGCAAGTGGGCTACTTATCAAAATAACGTCATAAGAAACAAGAATTTGTGTCGTATACTACAACTAAAAAACCCGACTACTGAGAAATCATGCTCTAATTAAAATCGGGGTTTACAAGGTAAAATCGACTCCTCCTATTGATGAAGTCGAGTAAAATGTAGCCTATGTTACCCGGGCCATAATAACGAATCGATATTCATCAAAATCGGATGAATTGTTTAGGCGCTACGGAGGAACATTCGTAAATACATACATTCATAGACTGCTAAAATCATAACCCTTCCTTTTGGCTTCGCCGTAGTCGGGTAAAAATAACGAGATTTTACGGAAAAACAACAGTTTCAGTGCTTTCACAGTGAGTAAGCAGGTCTTTTCTTCTAGTGAAATTCGCATATTTCCATTAACATAATAATATTGGTTTATGTTCTGTGTCAGTGCACCTGACACTTATTGCGAGTGTCTCTAGCTGTTCTCAATGCAAACGGCACGGAAATTACTGTCACCATTTTGTGTCTGTAGAACTTAGCTGTATTTCTAATCAATTGATGCAAAAAAATATGAGATTCCCAAGAGTATTTTGCCAGTATGTGACGCTCCCTAAAACTGAAATTAATAAACACTTCGTAAATTCTTAAGGCTTCTATTTTCTAGCTTGTAAGGCTTTTTAAACTCTTGTACAAAGTACCTATAAACTACTTATTTTTATTTAGAAACGTGCTGATTCCTCACTCGTATAAAAACGCATTTCTTTAATGCCAAAACTCGAATAAAACTTGTGTATCTGTTCGTAATAGATTGCCCGTGATTTATTTAAGCAATATTCTATTTAAGTTCTCCGAGACGACGCCATTATCATAAAAATCGAATACATCGGCGATACGCGAACGATACGCGATCCTAATAAGATTTTGTGGGACGGTTTATCACTTCCACTCATAACTTATGATTTAGCAATTTGATATGTTTTTTACTCTGCAGATTACTTATCCATACTAATATTATTCAGCGTACATCAGAAAGTCATGGTCATACTATACTATAGGATGTGGTACAGACTACCAAACTGAACAACTCTTCCCATCGTGATTGCCAGTATACAAAATAAAATCAGTAGCCGTTAATATTGAAGAATCGAGTTAATATTGATGTTTTTTTTTTTATATAGGCTTGCGTTTGGCCGCAACTCGCCTGATGTGAAGCGATGATGCGGCCTAGATTGAAGCATGCTTGCCTAGAAGAAACCGATTGATTCGAACTTTGAAGAGATCCAGATTGTTAATGATCGGGAATCAGGGAAGCCGGCAGTGAATTCCACAGACTGGCGGTTCGCACAATAAATGTGGAATGGTACAGCAGTTAATTTTTTTTTCGTGATACGATTTTGGTCCCATAGAGAGAGTTCACTGTGGTGTTCTGTACCATACTCTTAAATATAAGCACACCTTCTGACACACGCTGCATGTGAAAAAGTTACTCTGTTTGTCTGTTACCTTGTCAAGACTTGTTTGATGCACGTAGACGTTTATATTCGCATCTACTAAGAGAATATTTTAGTTTCAATTTACAATTCTCGTTAGGAATTAAATTAATGATAAGGTCGCTCAGCAACCGAACCGCTCATAGCACGAACGGGCTATGTTTGGAGTCTCTCTGAGGGACCGCATCCGGAACGAGGTGATCCGTCAGAGAACCAGAATTGTAAGATGAAGTGGCAATGGGCCGGTCATATTAGCCGCAGGACCGATGACCGTTGGGGCAGACGTGTTCTTGAGTGGAGACCGCGAATCGGCAAATATAAGGTCGAACGCCCTCAGGCTCGGTGGAGCGACGATCTTCTCAGGGTGGATTGTGGCGACTGGATGAGAGTTGTTGAGAATCGAGTTGAGAGGCGTGCGATTGAGGAGGCCTATGTCCAGCAGTGGACTGCTGGAGGCTGATGATGATGAACGATAAGGGCGTGAATGATAACGTGACCATTGACATGGGATAATGAAAAAGAATACATGTTGCACCGATCCCAAGTTAAGGGACAAGGGCATGATTCCCGTTTAGTTACAAAATTAGTCTTCAAACCGCAAAATAACATGCTCAAATCTTTTGTCCCTTCAACATTGCCTACCTAACATCGTTCATAGTATATATTTGGCTATTTTTTCGAGCGAACATGGCGGGCTGGCGTGGGTGGCATCATCTGCTTGACCAACCTTTCTATATTTGGAGGCAGATATTATTAACAACGGCTTTATATGGTAATAGCATTTTCCACCACAATGTGGAGCTTCCTAAACATGTTTGAGAGTAACGTACATATGATGAAACATTTTTGTAGTTTCAGTATCGATAATAGTAAATTACTATCTGTAGTGTATCTATTTAATAGATATGGAAACACTATCTCACAGCCACAAGTAGTCAGGTAGCTGTCACTAATGACAACTGTTAGTCACACGAATGGCGGGAAGTTGGAAGGTGAAGCGTACCCTGGACTGGGACTTGGTGGTGTTGGTGAGCCTGTGATACAGTTAGTAAATGTGTTATCAACCTATTAGCTCTGCTACAAGAGGATACTACAAGTGGCGACGAGGATAAAGGTCAGAAATTCAAATTATAATACTTAGTGGAAGTTTGCAAGGAGCAGTCGAAAAAAAAAAAGAAATACAAGCTTTAGGAAGTACTTACAGATACCGGACTACGCTTGATACAAAATTCATGTAAATTATTATATATGTACCTACTGGCATTTAGTATTTCAAGCTGAAGGAACAATTCTGTTATTGTTTTAACATGCAATGTACATAATTGTTGCATTGTAAATTATGGGTTGCATTAGAACTATTGGAAGAGATGGATCCCATGGATAAATTAAATAAATAAATGATAAATGGATAAATTAATGGATAAATTCTATGATGCATGGCGTTTAGATCATCTTAATAAAACTGACTAGATAGTCAATATAATGAAGAACCTACATCAATTTTATATGTCAACATGTTACATGAGTAAGTCCACATTCATAAGGTTTTATTGTAAGTACTTAATTAATTAGGCAAACTTACCTGCACATCAAACTAGAAATAGGTCCTTAGTTACTAGAATAAGGGCCAGTTGATGATTAATAATTTGTATTTATCCTATTTAATTATTGGATTCAGGATCTAAAATATTTCTATATTAAATGGTTTTGAGTTTCACTTCTCTGTAATAAGCAGATAGATGGCAACAGTGTAGAACTATAATTGCTTGTGTTGAAATAACTAGTAAGAAATCATATAACAATCATCAAGTGCTTCGCTTTAACAAGACCAGTCCAAAAAGTCATATTTACTTTTAAAATATAATTCTAGTTCCTTAAATGACATGTAATAACGACTGTATGAATTCTTGGTAACCTACTTATTCTTTTTTATTGGAATGATTATTATTTGACAATTCACCTCAAACAGTTGCTATCCAATTAAGAAATTACTGATATTTGCTGTAAAATAAGCTGAGGGATTTCATTGAATTTATTTTTTAGTCAATATGAGTAAGATTTAATTTTAATATGTATATACGTGGCCATGGTTATTTGTTACCACACAAAGGTAAAAAAAAAAAAAAGGAGTATGAAGTAATAACTTCAAGTCCTACAACTTACCAACTAATCAAAGAAATAAGTAGGTAGCTAGTATGACCCAAGTGTCTAAGGAGATGACGAGTAATAGAGAAGTATGGAAGAAAAACACATGCTGCAACCCCAAATAATTTGGGGTAAGAGTGGGCGAATGATGATACTATGACTCGTTGGTCATAAGCATGGCTGCTTGGTGTGGGGTCCTGGTTTCGATTCCCAGGTTGAGAAGAGCTTGATGGGTTTTACTCATCCGGAATTTCTCAGAAGCAACCAAGGAGACTAGATTTATGCATAGTTGATGGAAGTAGGTTTGCCCTATGTTGCATGGTATTTGGACATGGCTGGCTAGGTGTGGATGTGCTATTGTGTGCACCTCTGACTGGTACTTGGGGGAGTGCAGCCTTGATGTTGTGTTATGTGAAGTAAATACTGCGCAAGTATATTAGAATAGTGTGCCATAAATGTGTGCAATGTAAAGTGAACATTAAAATAATGATACCAGCCTATTACTGTTTAACTGATGGGCAAGAGTCTCTTCTCATACAGAGAAAAATGAAGACAATAAGTACCTAAATAATAAGAAAGATACCTAACTACTGTTCGGTAAAATTTTAATTTTTAATGGGAAAAAGTTGGACTAAGTGAAGAGGCCTGTAAATTAACGAATAAATAAATATGGTTTTATATAGACAGTTCACTAAGTACAAGTAAGTACTATGTAATTTTAATGTGGAGCAAAGGTATATTATTATATTAATATTTCCTTTATTTATTCCTATACAAATACAATTACATTTTTAAATATTCCTTAGAAAAAACAATATAAAAAACATTTAAAAATATATGTAGCCCACCGGTATCGGGAACAGGGTCCAAGCTACCGGCGGTCAGGGCTCCAGAGAGAGGAACCTCCTAACAATACGAGCCGTGTCCAGAAGTACCGCTATCTGAATCAAGCCCTTGATCCTAACGAGAGCCTCCTCAGATGTTGGTCGAAGCTCTTGGCAATTAAGCCATGGGCTGATACAACTATCGGCACAATGATCGCTGAGTCCACATCCCACAAGTCTAATAATAAGTATATTAATAATTATTATACAAATCAAAGGTAACCAAATATTGGTAAACTTAAATGTTATATGTAGCAATATGACATATGTATGTATCTCATTAATATTAAATTTATTCAGAGTGGTGATGGCCTAGCCCGACTTAGGTCGTGGGTTCGAAACCAGGCAGGTATTTTGTGTTGACACTCATCACCAAAACGCTCTGAAAATGGTGAAGGAAAACATCTCGAGGAAACCGGCATGTCCTAGAACCAATACTTCGAAGACATGTGACATTTTTACCACGCACTGTATACGCGTGAAAATGCTCTGCAAATGGTGAAGGAAAACATCTCGAGGAAACCGGCATGTCCTAGAACCAATACTTCGAAGACATGTGACATTTACCACGCACTGTATACGCGTGGTAGGTTAAGGGCATCCATTAAATTGGAAGCATGGGCATCCATTAAATTGGAAGCATGGGCATCCATTAAATTGGAAGCAATGGGCATCCATTAAATTGGAAGCATGGGCATCCATTAAATTGGAAGCAATGGGCATCCATTAAATTGGAAGCATGGGCATCCATTAAATTGGAAGCATGGGCATCCATTAAATTGGAAGCAATGGGCATCCATTAAATTGGAAGCAATGGGCATCCATTAAATTGGAAGCATTGACATCCATTCAATTGGAAGTATTGGGCATCCATTCAATTGGAAGCATTGGGCATCCATTCAATTGGAATCATTGGGCATCCATTCAATTGGAAGCATTGACATCCATTCAATTGGAAGTATTGGGCATCCATTCAATTGGAAGCATTGGGCATCCATTCAATTGGAATCATTGGGCATCCATTCAATTGGAAGCATTGGTCATCCATTAAATTGGACGAAGCATTGACAACCATTAAATTGGACTTATTAGGCATCCATTAAATTTGACTTATTGGGCATCCATTAAATTGGACGCAATTGACATTCATTAAATGAGACAGCCATTAAATTTAATGTATCTTCCTTGCACGACAAGAATATAAACAAGGAGAAAAGGCAACACAAATGACATTAATGCAGTGCAAATAAAAAATACAAGATGGAATGCTATAATATGACTATATTATTGTAAAAATAAAACTAAATCATTTTAAAAGAGTAGCCGTGGAGTTTCTTGCCGGGTCTTCTCCATGGGAAGCGACCAGCCCGAACCGTACACCTTTTCTCGACGTCTTATAAGTGCCCCTGAAGGCCTGTGTGAAATAAAATATTAAGATTTTGAAGACTAGAGAAGAATCCAGATAGCGACAAACAATGAATCAAGTGGACTAGATGTGAGAGTCGTGCACACAAACTTCAAGATTTGTCCGGCTACAGGAAAAGTTTCACAACTGTTGTAAGATAGGGAAACCAATACCAAGGACATTGTAAATGAAAAGAAATTCAAAACTAACGGAAACTCGAACAAAACAAAAATTGTAGGAACTAAATATAGTAAACGACCACGTCAAGAAAACGCAGTTATAAGTACAATATATTTAAAAACTTAACGTTGATACGGAGGTAGAATGTGATGAAGAGGAGTGAAATTAAAGATCATAATTGATTGAGGTTGTAAATTAAATTAGATATCTGATGGAGTTTGGAACTATCTAAATTGTAACAAGGAAAGTCGTTGCAAAGAAGTTAAAGAACCGAATAAACCGTTTGAAGCCTATGGCAGTAAAACTCCTTTGTAGTCCTAGGAAGTTTTGAATTTTCTATAAAGATAAATGGTAAAAAAGAACCTAGTATTGTAGAATGTAAAAAATAAAATAAAATTAGTTTGAGAAACTTATTGGGTAAGAATAAAAACACAGTGTTACAATTAGGCGTGCTAAAATTGGGCACCAGTGTCAGCCTTATGTAGAAACCTAAAAGATGATTAAGATAGAAACTCTGGGATCTTACGGACAGTATGCAAGTCATCGCTGATGCCAACCCAGTTGGGGTTGAAGCAGTACTAGTACAAACTGAGAACAATGGTTCCAGGATTCGAGCAAAGTAGCTGTACCCGCGGTTTCACCCGCCATTTCGCTTTCGGCTCTCTGGGGTCGTGGCGTGACGTTAAATGGCCTACGGCCGCCTTCAAGAATTGGGCTATCAAATTTTTAATTCAAATATTTTATTGTAGTTGTAGAACATAGACAGGTGCCTAAACAAAAAGTGCAGATGTCAAAAATAATTCAAATGAATGCTATGTCTTGCCGTCAACGGCGGCGTACAGAATATAATAATTTAATAAAATATTAAAAAAAATAAAAATAAAGGAAAGTAATATGGAAATAGGAAGACGAGATCATACAGACCCAAAGGTTAGAGTAGACGATCAAGTTTATAGAAAAGATATGAAAAGGTCTAATAAACTATTAAGCAACTTCAATCCTACTTCACAGTTAGTGGAGGCTATCGGAGGAGATGTTCAAATGGGGTAACTGAGTAAACTCTGAGAAGGTAAAGCATTTTCATTAAAACAAATATAATAAGGAAGGGATGTAGTGTATCTATTTAATAGATATGGAAACACTATCTCACAGCCACAAGTAGTCAGGTAGCTGTCACTAATGACAACTGTTAGTCACACGAATGGCGGGAAGTTGGAAGGTGAAGCGTACCCTGGACTGGGACTTGGTGGTGTTGGTGAGCCTGTGATACAGTTAGTAAATGTGTTATCAACCTATTAGCTCTGCTACAAGAGGATACTACACTATCGTTTAGGAGTTCGTAACTTATAGAAGCATTATAAGGTAATATTTATTTCCAGAGGCAAGACCAAAAGAACGATGGTCGGGGTGGCTGAATATGGTACGACTGGAAAAGGAGTGGTTACTGAGATGACAAAGAATTCAGAACTATGAGAGAAGAAGACAGGCTGCACCGACGCCAAACAAATTGGGTCAAGAGAATGATTACTTGATGTCTTAAAACAGCAAATTCTAGAATCTCACAAATGAGAGTAGGTTCATTTAATGTATCTTTTCTTTTTTTAATTCTGTAATCGATTAATCAAATCAATAATGTCGAAAACTATCTTTCTTTTCGACCTCATTTTTCTCCGCTTCCAAATTGAGAAATGATCTGATTTTTGATATTTTAAAATATGACTAATTTTTAAGACCATATCTCAACTTATTACATTACGGCCCACTGTTTTCCGTCTCCTTTCATATTACAGATATTTACTGGTAGCAGTAAATTTTCAACTGTTTTGCCGAATTGCTACAAGAAACAAGAAAGCACCACCACCACGGCCGTCCATCAAGTGGTAGGAACACAATTACTTGTACTACACGATCCGGAGATAAGCAAGGAATTTGTCTCGACTGCGAAGACTGAGCGTTGAGCAAAACTTGCGCGGAAGCTAAGTAAGTGCTGTTAGTTGTCTCACTGGATAACAAGATGTTATGCAATTGTCAAAGACAATCTGCTGCAAATTATGCGAATCGTTTCCTTGTGCGATAAGATCGACTATTGTGTTCTTAATTTAAATATGTCTGTCGTTTTTCTTTCTTTGTGGTCTACAGAGGCCTAGACGCTTTAAACAAGTGAATGTACATTGTTGTTTCATATCATGTTCACACGACACCGGAAAAATAGCAAAGGAATATCATCGTTCATATGCTCATTTCGTTTTTCGAATATTCGAAACGCGAGTGAAAGATGGCCGGAATGCCAAAATTCAATATCATTGGATAGATTCGATAATGAATGCAATTTTCACTTTTGATTCGTTTTGTGTTCAGATGTTTCACTTCCAGTGAAGGATTCCTAATGAAAGACCAAAACCATAAAAAATAAGCATCTGACATCAGCTTAAAAATCACAAATGCGCATGATGTTTTCTTTTTAACCGACTTCCAAAAGGAGGAGGTTATCAATTCGCCTGAATGTTTTTTTTTTTTTCACGAAGCACAAAGAATATGTGAAAAAAATCCAAACAGTATGCTAGGTATTTGAACATTGGTATCTTACCCGCTGAGTTTCGATTACTAAAATTCAAGGTAGAAAGTACCCACACACCAGTCACACCCTTTTGTAATAAACCAGCCGCATGTCAAACGACGATTTGTAGCCATTGAGGCGCGATAGCAGAACAAACAAAAAATACACTCGTGTTTATAATATTTATCTACATGATAATAGGAAGGATTGAAATTCACACTACGGAACATCACGTATACATATTTGCTTGACTCAAGGTTTGTGAAAGCCAGATCAAGTCTCAGATCTCAGCCTTGTGGTTGGTTGGTAGAAAAACACAACTGCCAACCTTATCATGTAAAAAAACAAAAATAATAAAAAAGAACGAAATTTTAAAAATCAAGAATTACGCACTTTCGTCACTGGTTTTTAAAGCGAATCACAAGTGTGATTTAAGAAAGGAACATTGCAATGCTTCTCAAGCAAAATGATTTAAAAATAATAATTCAAACCAAAATAGACCTAGAGTATTAATGTTTGTGGAAAGGGCTCTTAAAAACACATTTCGTGCAAATTATCTTTTGTCGTTTTTACGAACTCCTAAGATATTTAAACGGGTCCATATTGGCTCACCTAAAGTTCTTTTCCCGAAATTGTTCTTCCTAACGATTTGTAATCCGAATGATCACTCTTCCTAAAATTTTTCATCCTAAAGTTTTCATTCATACTATTTGTAGTGCTACCGGCGATGTTCATAACACTCATGTTTCCGAAAATTGTAATTAATAATATCATTAATGTAAATATATTTAAACTCCTACTGTTTTTTATCATAACGCTTTTATTCCATAACATAAGTACAGGTCAGAGTGTCGTCTTGGGGGCACTATGAAAAAAAAACATAGAAAAATTTCGCCACCAATTTCGAAGTAGCGCTCGCCGGCCGCTGCCGCGGCACCGCTCGCTACGCTCGCTCGGCTCGCGCGTAGTTGGTCACAGTTCTAACCTAACCTAACCTATGGATCCGTTCCACAACGTTTTTACGATAAACGGTTAGTCGGAGACAAAAACACCAAGAAACTTTTATTCTTACATTTAGGTGTTTTATACGTTAGAATCGAGAAAATAAACGGTTTGCAAAAATAACACTTTTTTGGCTAAATTTTTCTAAGTCTAAACAAAGAAATCTAAACAAAAAATATATGACTTTGAATAATAGTGTAAAAGATGGTTATGTTGAGAAAATATAGGAAAACAAATAAAAGTATAACAGATGTTTATTGCTACTGACATTATGAAGTTGAATGCTTCGGAATTATAAAATTAGAGACAGAGTAGTTAGGAATTGTGATTGTTAGGATGAAAAATGTTAGTAAGAACATTTTCGGATTTCCAATTATCGGAGTTGAAAATTAAGGTGAACTTTGGCGTACCCTATTTAAACAAATGAACATCCCCAATTGTCCTATAGTAAAAAAGAAAAAGTGCTTAATTAATTATTTTTGCACAACCAGGTCCACATCATAAAATAAACATAGAATATCCTAGCGCGTGACTTTAAGCGGAGCGCCGCCATCTTGTTTTTTCAAAATAATTTCCACAGACAATTTCAGCAATGTTTACCAAAAGCGCTCTTCTGACAATGTAATTCAAGAGCCAAAGAACCATGCGGCAGTATATTTACTTGATACACACCGTTTAAACGTTGCTTAATCAATCGCATGCCAGCTTTACCTACTGATGTGTAGTACCTACTTATAATAACAATGGCCGCCGCTCTTAGAGACGCCCTTCATGCCCTGAAGCCTGTCTGCGCCACGTCGCAAGGACAGCGCGGCCCTGCGTTGTGTTATGGCACATATTCTGTGGTGCATTGTAGTTTTGTATTTGTAGTGCGGTTTATAACGAGATTTTGAGATGGAAATGCTACTACTGCCGAGTAAAATGCAAATAAAATGTACACCAGTTATTTGAAGAAAGTACCTACGTTGAGTCCCAACTCGAAGTTAAATGATGAATTTATTGCTTTGTCGTTCAAACTGGAGGCAATCCTAATTAAAGGCAAAAGAACAAATACACGTCCATAAATAAAGTTCCTTTTTCACCAAAGTAGAACACAACCGAAACGTCAATTTATAAAGCAGAAACGTCACGTCCGCAACTAAGCCACTCGAACAAAGCGCCAAATTAAAACGTTCCCCCACAAATTAATTCAAAGCACATTACTTAAACAAGCGTCTTAATTCACCGTAAATATCAATTAAAATTTAAACAACAACCGACATTTGTAACAAGACCACGGTCACTGGAATGTTCCTCGAAACAATCGTCGAACAAAACGACTGTAATTACAACAACCCAAAGCCTACAATTCGGTAGTCGGCATTTCCACATGAGAGGAAACTTTTGTGGGTAATGGCTGAAAACTGACGAGCATTATTAGCTCTGAACCTTATGCGGGCGCTTCACTCGTGCTAGAAGAATACAACTCATGAATAATTCGGTTCTTGAACAGGGAACGTCTTAAAGGAGTATGGAATATTTTTGTGGCTCGAAGCGGTATACGGGTTTGCTTTGGACTTAATTTTTAATAATGTATAAGAGATGGGCACGTGTTCACAGCTACATTAATAATTCATTGCCTACAAAGGATTAAAGTCAGTACCAGATATAAAATTATTTAATCATCCACGCGTGACCCATTTTTGCGAAAACTACGCGTCCATTTTACATCAGCAGGACATACTTGTCGTATTGTAAACCAAGCTTAATTGCGAAATGTGGGAAAGCCCGTATTTTGGCGCGAATCTCGGTGAAAAGTGAATCCGCGCTAATTGAAATTCTCACACCACGAAACCTCGGACGATGCCAAAGGCCTCTGGTTCGTTGCCGAAAACTTGTATCGGGGAATGAGATTTTTTTTAAACTATATGGACTAATTGGCGGGCTTATGCTAGTGTGGAAGTTGATTTGAAAAAGGAACGATTTATAAACAAATTAATCTTCTTTTTTTAATACGATTGGTTGCAATTTGCTCGCTATACTTTATTTGAAATAACCTACATGGAATATATAATAGCCACAGTGGTAAGGGGATATAGTTTTTAATCAATACTGAATAATGTTTGAGCTTGTTTGCGTAAACATCATAAAAGAGAATGAAGCGGAAAATAATTCCGCAACTTTCCTCTGTTTTATATTCATTAATTGATTCCTACGCTTCGCCGTTTATAATTTATTCGAGTGTTTATATTTGTGACGCTTTCACCGTTTACATTGTCCGGAACTTCATGAAATTTTAACGTTATTCTATAAACTCCGTTTGTAAAAACGCGACGGATTAATAGACAAACCCTTTTAGGCTTTTATTTATCGTCCATGTTTGATAAAAGCTGTACGTAAATGAAAACTATCGAATATTTCTTGCGCATTTTTTGTTAAACGTGTAGTATAGGTATCGGTGTCGAATTTTATCCAGATCCGTTTAACCGTGCGTGATTGAGTAATAAACATCCATACAAACACAAGCTTATGCCCGCGGATTCGCCCATGTGGTGTTCGGTAATGTCCCACGGGATCTTAGTACCGGGATGAATTTTATATTCATTAATTGATTCCTACGCTTCGCCGTTTATAATTTATTCGAGTGTTTATATTTGTGACGCTTTCACCGTTTACATTGTCCGGAACTTCATGAAATTTTAACGTTATTCTATAAACTCCGTTTGTAAAAACGCGACGGATTAATAGACAAACCCTTTTAGGCTTTTATTTATCGTCCATGTTTGATAAAAGCTGTACGTAAATGAAAACTATCGAATATTTCTTGCGCATTTTTTGTTAAACGTGTAGTATAGGTATCGGTGTCGAATTTTATCCAGATCCGTTTAACCGTGCGTGATTGAGTAATAAACATCCATACAAACACAAGCTTATGCCCGCGGATTCGCCCATGTGGTGTTCGGTAATGTCCCACGGGATCTTAGTACCGGGATGAAGAGTATTCTGGCTAATCCAGGTTATAAACCATCTGTGTGCTTAATTTCATCCCAATCCTTTCAGTAGTTTTTGCATGTAGGAGTAAGAGTAACAAAAATCCATCCATCCATCCTCACTAACTTTGCAGTCATAATATTAGTAGGATAGATTCAAATATGTTCCAAAAAGGAAATTGTAATGGAGAAATAAGATGATGAAACCAATGCGAGGTGCAACTATGGCCACACGCCAAAACATCCCTGTAGCGCTGTAACAACAATATTTTATTCAGGTAACTTAGTTCTGAGCACAATACTGTTTATGATTGAAAAGGAAAGTGCAATAAAGAGGCTATTAACTTAACTGCGCTTTTCAAACAAGCATTTTCTCTAGAAACGAACTCAAAGGAAATGACTAACTCCTGTCTACAGAACTAGCGAAGCAACTATCTCGATAAGTGATGCTTGTTATTATGTAGTAGGTGCCTACAATATAATTTGAATCGTATTCGCTAAGTGTAAACGCAAAACCGTCTGGAGATAGTATCGCAAAGTAAAAGAAATTCGCAAAACAACTGTCAAATTTTTAAGTCGTCGTAGTCTAATCTCCATAAAGCCAAATTCGTAAGGAAATTAGAGTTCCTTACGTATTTGGCACGTTTTTTGACATTGATGGTCGATGATACCTCATCGGGTCGTTTCTAAAATTATAAAGAGGCTTGAATTATAAGAAGAAAATCGAATCTAAAATATAAACAAATAATAATAATAATCTAATCTGAGATCTCACATGTAACTGACGTCTTAAAGCAAAATGACATATGCCAAGTTTGACATTAGGTACACTTGTATCGTTAGAACCGTCTCATACAAACAGATTACGATGTGATTCGTGTGTACTTGCATTTAAATGTCTTTAGTGTTCTTAAATAATAATCAGAATCTGTCCTCATGTTCCGTAATCAATGTCACGCCACACAGAAAGGCCGAATCAGAACCTACAGTCTCACAAATAAAAAAAACGCCACAAAATATTTGTCGTAACCGTCCGTCGCAGTGACGGCCAACCCCTTAGGTGCTTGTTACTTGGCAACAACTGGCAACGCCTGGCAACAAGGCACCACGTTGTACACAATTCAACAAGCCACGATTTTCCCTGCGGTCCCCAATGACCACTCTTTGAGTTCATTCAAATTGCCCAAGGTTACTTGTTTGTTTGTATTTAAATTTTCGCGCCACCATAAGCCGATTTTCGTATTTGCTGATTTAACTTTTTGGAGTTAGCGTCTGGTTGAGTTGGCTATTGAATTTGTTTACGAGTAAGTTGTTTAAGATCTCGTTTTGGGTACAAAGGTGGAAATGGATCCTTATTTTCAAGTAAAACATTGGAGTACTTAGATAGATATGTGCCTTTGAACACGTCATCGTCTCTAATGACTAATATAATTTATACTACCTATTTCTTATCACCACTCACGCCTGTATGTTTTATTAAGTAACCCACAAAGTTTTTATGTCCATCTTATAGGGAGCGAGCCTATCACAATCAACTGGATATAAATTTAGACTCCGGGAAACTGCTTCGAAATTTGTGACGGAAAACCCCAATTATAATCAGCCCGGCCTGGAAATCCAAGTAAGGACCTCGTGCTCAGCAGAAGCGCTAGACCAAAGTAATACAAACAACAATACATTTAATAAAACTATCAGGAACATAAGTAAATAATGAATACCGATAAAAGTCACACCTCAAACTCACAGCCTCAAGCTATAATATCTATCTCCTAGCACACCACCAAGATATAAAGTAACAACCGGTCTCAGAACAGGACATGATAATCCAGAATATTCGAGAACTACAAACTACCTGAGAAACTTGCTCTCTACATCACTTCAAAAGGAACCGCTGCGGTTACCAACTACTAATAACCATTTAGACTGCAATGTACAAGATGAAGTTTTCCGCCATTTTCACTGGGACGCTTTTCATTCGTTTCATGTTAGAAAGAGAAAAGAAATGTGGTGTTCTTGTCATCTCACGTAGGAAATAAATGATTGAGGTTCAATTAATAGAAATGAGTAAATGTATATGTAGTTGTTGCGCTGCCTTATATTTGTCAAAACAACAGCGTATGACTGATGCAGACAAACGAGAATGCTTTGACTTACACGTTGGCTCGTCATAACAAAAGAAAATAACATTGTATCACCGTGAACACAATCAAGCCACAAAGCAGCCAAACTACAACTACGAAAAAAAAGACGTACTTTTTTTCGTTAACGATCGCAGGAACAAATTAAAGCCAGACACGACAAATCAAGCCAACAAGGATCAAAATCTTAAAAAGAAATATAGACTTATACTGTCACTGACGGGATATCTTCCGTGATTGTTCATCATTTTGAGCTCCCGATATTTCGACGCTGTTGCAAGCGCCATGATCACGGAAGATATCTCGTAATTGGCAGTATACGTTTAGTTGTAAACCGTGAAAGCTTAAACAGTGTTAAGAAATGTAGATTTCCACGTGCTAACCCTAAAGCCGTCGACCCACAAGGGGGTCGTTACCATAGTTCGTAATTTAGCAGGTTTCAATAAACCAATACTTCGGGCACATACATGTATAATAGATTAGAACCCTCACATTAATTTGATAGGCTCAAAACTTTGCTAATTACTAAACGAGAAGAATTTACTGTTTATTCTTTCTTTTTTGAGTGTAGCGATTCAATATATAAGTACTTAGATTCAGCTAAAGCGACGTAGGTCATAATAAGAAACACTAAAGTCGATCGAGAGGCATTTCCTACATTTTCTGATTGACAGTATAGTTAGCTAAACGTATAGCGATCTATCAAACCCCTGTTCAGCGAAAATTTTCTATAGAAATAAGTGATAAAACAACAAAACACCGTTCCCCTCTCAACATCCAAATTAACACAAAAAGAAAGAAAAGAGAATAATGATAATTAAAATCATTTACCCAGCTCAGAATACACAGCCGTCCTAATGGCGTACACATTAAACGTATACTGACATAGCAATATATTCTGCGAACCGCTCTACCCACAGAGTTGCCATATTGCAAAAATGTGATTCTCCGGCCGAATTGCTTTAATAGCAAGCCCTGATCCCAAGTCTGGGTAAATTTAAATAATAAATATGGTAATTATTTGTTAGGATAATTAAGTAACTCCGCTCTTTTTGCGTCACATCAAAGGGTTTTTTGAATGCCGGAGTTTTTAAGGTGTCAAAGTGTTTCAAAGTAAAGGGTAAATATTTGCTCTTCAGGTAAAGTTCAAGTCTCGTTTTAGAACGGGTTTTCATTAGTGAATCAACATCTTATTTACTAAAAACTAAGAATTTGAAACCTAACTTTACTGAAAACACAGCAAAGTAAGAATGTAACGTCTAAATAAATTACATCTGCTCATTAGACACGATGGTAAATATACATGACATGGTAAAAAATTTGAATAACACGTACAATCAATAGCTAAAATACAACCGTATTTTTCGTTCTCAAATCAAATAATCCGTTTTGCTTATAAATCACCTTAAAAAAAACAGCGCAAAGATACAATCACTCATTCTTTTCACGAACTGTCGAACTCACGCCACACAATCGGGCAATTTCGAACTGGCAACACTCGCGAAAATGCTTAACAAAACAGAAAACATAAATCTGTGTCAATACCAATTAACTGTGGGCCACAGAGAGAACACAAAAACACTGGGAACTGAGAATAAATCAACTGACGTACACAAAATGTTATTTTATTTTAATGCTGTTAATTCTGTGGTTCTTGTGGTGTAGTCAAAATAATGTAGTTTGACAAGCGATTGTAGGGGGATAATACCTACTTGTAAGTGCTTGATGGAAGGTTTGCTAAATCTTCCTAGTTAGTTTCTGTATTATCTCGTGAAGCTTTATCTCTGTATTCTTTTGCAAGATATAATAGTTGGCTAGACAAAAACGTTCATAAAACGTAATAAAGACCAGAGAGCACGAAAATATGCCACCGCTCTAATAGTTTGGAAAGGTTGAACATAAACCATCAGAATATTACTAACTTAGCCAATAGTGCTGAAGTTCTAACACCACGTATGTCAATAATAACAACTTTACATGTGAGTGTAAAACCCGATAGTACAAAACAAAAGTGTTTTGTGTTCACTTCAAATTAGATGAGACGTTGCTTTTTTCTGATTGGCTGAAAAAACGCGTCTTCCGATTCCCTAGCAAACGCCATCAAAATGTCAAACCGCCAAAAATTTACTTACATGGGTTAGAACTTCAACGATGTAACGTCAATTTCAATCTCAGAATTACTTCAGTCATTTTAAGATAATTTTATAAGTAAAGGCATGTAGCAAGCAATTGTTTTACTATAAAAAACCAGCCTATAACAAAGAACATACAATAAATTTTGACACACTTTTTTGCCCAAGTTTTCTAACCGACTAAACCGATACAGCATTATCAGGATAAATGACATAACGTCATCGCAACGTTGCGAAATGCTGGGAACAGCCACGAGCCACGAGCCACTGAGCTCGCGATCTCAGCCCGCGACGGTAATGGCATGAAAATGATAGATCGACACACTGCACTACACTACACTGTAAATCTTGCCGGGTAACGGGGTAAGCAGAGTTTGAAGCTACAGCGAAGTTATCAGACGGACTTGATTCAGAGGTTCTTTAAAGCAATGTTTATTTTGAAGGCGTTGGGTTGGCGATTGGGAATCGAAGAATCATTACACTGGCAGTGAAGTGGTGTGACCTACAATTACTCGGATTCATGTGCGTATTGTGTAATTATCAGTTGCTTCGGTGAAGGAAAACATCGTGAGGAAACCAGCATGCCAGAGATATATTTCTGACAGCATATAAAGCCAAGTCAGAGGCCCATGGGTGGCATAGAACTCAGACACACGATACAGAAATAATTACCCTGTTTTATCTGCATCAACTTATCGGTTAATCTGTCGTCTATTCTTATGTTATTTTCACCAGCCAATTTCAAAAGTTGTTATGATATTTGACTTGAAATTCACTGATAAGAGACTTAATCAACCCTCAAGGAACCATTACAACTTAGCGTACCTATGCTAAGTATTCCCAGTTTCCTAACATAGATTAAGTAGCGTAATTTAGATGTAGCGGTTCGCGTAATATAGATGTTATAACTTCTGAACGAGGAAATGGTGTGTAAATACACACGGTAATGTCATAAAATGTTATATCAACGGAGAGCATTGCACATTCCACAACCATACTATAAATCTAATTACCACTTATTTCCTAACGAAACAACTATAACCTATTTCCAACTGAAAACTTTATTTCTCTCATTTCGTTTTTTCCTCTTTCTGAACGCGACCGTAATGGCATGAAAATGATAGATCGTCACACGCTGCACTACAGTACTCGCTGTAAATCTCCTTTTCATTTGTTCTGAGAGTAAAGTAAGCAGTATCGACACGTTCTAGACATTTCAGGCTTAACGTTTCAATAACAGTTTTTCTTGGTTGGGTTTTAAAAATGGTGTTTGTAAAAAAAGTATTGGAATTTGGAATTGAAAACTTAAGACTCCATTTTCAGACACATTTTTGTTAGGTAAACTTCACAGTACCGACTCGACTATATTTTGGTTGATATAAAAATATTTTATTAAATTGTGTTTTCACGTAAGTTCACTTTCTAAATTACGTAGTTTTTAAACTCTTTCTCTAGTCTAAAATAAACATTTCAGGAATACAAGCTTTTCTTTTTTCAATTATTTTCAGAAACAAAAACCATCGACACAATTCTAAAACCTCCACTTTGTACTGAAAGGAACAAAGTGGTCCTTTCGTGGCCACCTCTGAAATATTATCAGAATAAATGGCGCCACTTTAACAGAACGTTTGGGAACACAGCTCGTGATTGTAATGGCGTCAACTGATATATACCCACATGTTGCACTCAACGGACAAGCCAAAAATCTGCTTGTGGCTGTTACTAGTTTACTGCCAATTTTAGTTTTTACGTCTGAAACCGTTTTTGTTTAAATGTAGATTCAATACTCAATTGATATTTAGTGACATCTGGGTAGACTGGAACCCGACAGGCTAGGCTAGATCTTAATACATGAGCCAATACCTGCTTGACAATGACTTCCTCTACAAAAAAAAGATTCGTAAAGAATTTCTGCCCCAACTTAACATTACTTTAATAATAATCTCTCCGAAATTGCGAGAATAGCCATGTCGATCCAGAGATAAGACAAAACAAATTAAAACTTGAGACCTTAATTTCGTTCATAGAGCCAGAAACAGATTCCGTCGACGAAGAAAAAGTTTTAAAACTACTTAAATCCGACCATAAGCAATTAGGTAGTCTGTAGCCAGTTTTAAGCGGCAATCGTTTACCGAAATGAGTTTTCTATTTGTTTAATTAAAAGGTTCCCTCACACACAAACTAGGTCTCTACTCTACCCGATCCGAACAAACCAATTCGCTTTGTGTCCTTTGTCTAGCAAGCAGAAAACACGTAATTTTAGTCTATAGATTCATTTGTTTTATCTGTGGGAATGAATTTACTCTTACTTTGTCTCTGGCCAACAAAATTTGTGGAGTCATGAGAAAGATTTTTGCTTGTGACTGTAATGTCTATGACATTATCACGATAATATTGAGTTCAATAATAGAACTAAATTCTCATTGAAATCAGTTGAAAGGGAGAATCACACGTAAAAATCAATAGACCAACGACAAGAGCATTGGCTGCCAATTTAAGGGCCGTAGAACAATACTTTGACAGCATCAAATCAGAACCTATTGAGCTATTCAAAGACTGTCTATAGAACTGAGCGAGTACCTAATATTAATAGTATAGCTAATTTACACAGGGACACGAGAAGAAACCTTATAAAACAACCAGAAGGTCAATTTTTGTATTAAAACATTCAAATTCAATTATTGCATTAAACGCAATGCACATCTCGGCGAAAATCAATGTCAAAAATGTAGGAAAAGAGATTTTTTTAACAGATTGCGACAGATTTTAGAATGCAAACGTTCGTTTGTTCGTTCAGGAATTTCCCCTCTAATCTTGGTCAATAATCATGGTTTTGATAATGTCATTAACCTCTTCGCATGGGTGCTATGTTCGGCGCCTAGCCAATTACATTCCCCGAAAACGCTGTTACGTTTACCTTTACCCAAATCACATTATCCTGCCAACCTGATGGTCTCAGGGGAGACCAAATCTTCCGAGCCAAACACCCTAATTTCATGCCGTTTAACCTGACTGTAAAGCAAGGCATTATGTTTGTTTCTATTAAGCTTTATTTCCGATGTCCTTTTTTCTCCCTCATCTGTAATAAGCATCTTTTCCTCCCCTCCTTTATTTGCTTCACAAAACAATGAATCACTAATTATTGCTTTAGATTTATCTCTGTCTCTGAGCGTTCATCAAATTCTTTTGAATTTAAATCTTTCATCAACTTTTTCGTGCAATCAAGCGAAACTCGAAATGAAAATGAAAGAAGATTAGACGAAAAAGGTGTGCAGGTAGAAAATGTTGCCAGAGTAAAATATATGGTTATCTTTGAGAGAGATAACGTAATATACCCTTTCGAGCTGTCCGTCGGGCGGGTCTACGTTGTGTGCATATTTTATCGAGAAAAATGAACGAGCGCCATTCTTTCGTTTTCATAGAATTTGATCTTCATTACGGGTATATTGTGTGAATCTAGGTTGTGGGGTAAACAAGAATAAATTATCGCTTACTGGAGCTTTGCTACGTTTTATGAGGTTAACTAGATTGATTTTTTATACCAATTAAAGACACGTGTACCTTTATCAATATCATCTGGCCTACCTCTTTCACGTCACTTTAGTGCGTTCTTTTTTACTTATTCTCCCTTTTACCAATTGAGAAAGTAAATCTATTGCACCTATTTTCTTCTATATTGAGGCAAACCCCTATTAAAACGGTTTATGATTTAATCGAAAGCCTGTGAAGTTACTAGAATGATTTCAACCCTACGTTACGTCTATTCTTTTCAAGACGTCTTCGAGAATCTGTCTAGACTTTCAAGACTTAGTGTGAATACCTTTGGGATGCTATGTTTGCTTGGCTTTCTTAATTATCACCCAATGATATGCTAACGATGCTCCAGTGATGCTTCAGTCTCCAAGAAGTATCATGTTACCCAGTAACTGGAATGTGGAGGTCAGATTAGCAGTCACGCCATGTGAATTCTGATATTCTGCTGCATCCGCTTACACTAGCAGCTAACCCCAACATAGTTGGGAAAAGGCTAGGCAGTAGATGATGTGCCAACGATGCTGTGCAGATAAAACCAATAGGTATGGTTATACACCATTCACCCCATTTGCGAGTTCAAAGAGATTCGGAAGCGGTCCAGGGACCCTTCCCGAATCAACAACTGACCCTTTTATTTATTCCACACCCACGTGCTTAACTTCAAACTCGTAACTAGCTCAACCTTATTCTCTTTGTCTGGTACAGACCTTACTTTGTCTTAAACATTAGCTAAAACATTGGAATCCTGATTCTGGCATTAATCGTTAAAGCCAGAACCAGGACCCTCAAAATCAAAAGAAGTTTATAGACATAACGATTTACGTCCATTTTCTTTCGAGTCAAAAGTAGTCTTTGTCTCTCTATATTACGTTTTGAGCAAATCTGCAAAATAGCCTACAGTAAAAAATACTGCTAATTTTTACGTGAACTTTCAGCTTCGTCAGCCCCTAATTTAGGATGCTACGTAACGCTCCTACACGATAATGTACTAAGATGTTAACTGAGTTACAGGGGCGAGAGAGAGGCGAGATTGTAACCTGTTGGCAAGTCAACAGGGACTGTAGTCCCGGGAGACTTCCCAAGTGCTCATGAATTTATTCATCGCGATACCTGCCTCTGGGGCGACTTCTGCTTTTTAGGACTTAATTAACTTTAGACGCGAGATGTGATTTTTTACTTTAGACTTTTCATGTGCGTAGTTTTAAGGGGAAATGAGATTTTCAGGTTGCCTGCGTTTTTCCTAAAACTGCCTTGAGCCTCAGAGGGAAACATTTTGCCGTAGAAGAAAAATTTATGAAGTTTTTGACTTGCAAATATCTCAATGTAGAAGTATATACGCCTCACGTTGAGCAGAACGACTTCAGAACATAAAACACGAAAACCTACTCCCATAAAAACCATTCCCCCAAACGAAGTGCTGGCGAAAAACAGAGTCTTATAAAGGAAAGACCTCAAATTCACAGACGAGAACCATAAAGTTGGCACCTCGGCTACGAGCCGCGGTAACCAAATCATTACCATCACTGTAACTACGTACAGATTCACTCGTAAAACCTGAATTTTTGCGTTTTATTACCTCGTATACAGGGCCGACCTGCGGAATGGAAACTTAGCACAACACGTGCCCCGGCCGACTTATAAACATAAAACAGACCAATCGTCTGCGAATGAGTTCCGAATGTCTTCCAAATTCGGAATTTTCCCGCGGAGACCTATTTTACCTGGCCGAATTTTCAACCTGATATTCCGGACGGCATCCGAGCCGCGCTACCTCCGTCAGCCGTGATCCCGGCTCAGCTCATGGTATCTATCACACACAACACCTCAGCTCTCACCATCACGCCAATCGATCCCCACAGGGGTAAACAAACGCGGGGGCGCGGCGGACGCCTGTTGCGTCGTTCGCGAGGCGGACACTCACCGGGCAGCAAAGCCAGCAGCGCCAAGGCCACCAACATAGGGGCCATAGCGGCGACGCGCGGGCATACCACACCCGCGCACGCTGCGCTAGCACGCCGGCGCGCTCATGCGGCCTGAGAAAACGTGCGGCCGGCCCGAGCAGCGCCCGGCGCGGGACTGGGCGCGCCCGCCCCCGGAGCCCCGCTCCCCGCCCCCCGCACGCCGCGCACCCCCGCGCCCGCGCCCCGCTGCGCAGCCGCCAGGACAGGTGCGCGCGGCACCCCGCCGACCTGAGCCCTACCCCATGAAAAGCCTCTATTATCATCTCGAGAGTAAAATAATCACTGTATAGTAAGCGCCATCTGAAGTTTGTGTAAACGTACGACGTACCCTGAAAATCATAAGGGTGATAAAAATGAAGGGCGTTAAGTAGGGCAAGGGCCCAAGGTCGCTGCAGCCCGGGCGGGTGACGCTCCGGCGACTCGCGCCCAATCTTTATGCGCCCTTGGAGCGTTTAGGGCACATCCCTACGTGCCAATAAAATATTAAAGAGGAGCGCGCCGCAAGATAGACTATTCATTAACAATTCGTTAAATCTCCTTCAAGTTTGATGTGTGGTACCGTACGGGGCTCAAGATAACGAGCTGAGAAAGGAGGTGAGATCATAAACAGCAGCCATTCAATCTCATATGTTAAAAAGATCTAAGTGTAAGTACGATACCGCACGTAATAGTTTCCGTTTTAGTTATTATACAGAGAAAAAATATAGAATTTATCCGAAATCCATTTTATTTCTTCTGTCTATTGAGTTATTTCACTTGTATCAATACTACACCTTCCTTTAAACGGCAAAATGCCTTCATTAGCTAGATTAACGCCGTCGTCGTTTCTGCGAAAATATCAAATGAGGATAATCAAAAAGCAAAACTACGGAAGTACTATTTGAAATCAGACTAAATTGCTCATAAGCTTGTCATTAGTAGTCATAGTAATTATTAGAATGTTTCTCGTATTTTGGACTATTTGTATGTATTATAATATATATTAGTTTATTTCATTTATTTGTATATATATGTATTAGTATGTGCCTATTTATGTATTTCAATTTATGTTAACAAAACGATATTTTTCTTATTTATTTTTTTGTACTCTATCACTATACTGTCCTATTTGACCCCAAGGTTGACTGGTAGAGAATGCCTTGTGGCATTAAGTCCGCCTATGTACCACTTTTGTACATGAAGTTTAAATAAATAAATAAATAAATAAATAAAACTCAGCATAAAATTACGACTATAGCACTTCTTTGTCACAATTCTGTTTATTTTCCCCGAAGATTAAGATTATGGGGTAGGATGGCCATGGAAGGATATCCGTAGAGATGTGAGAGGGGAAATTGTAACTACTGAGCTATTGAGGCAATCCGGCTGTGAAATGGGTACTGTATTGCCAATAAATAGGGGCAGCAGCATCGATTGTCTTGTAATAAAAAGCAGAACACGCGATTGGTTCACGCATTTTACAAACCGTCTTGATCTTTCAGAGTAAGTAGGTAGTGATCGTATTCTTGTGGATAGCAATTATGAGGTAATTGGAGTTATAAGGAAAATGTCGAGAGGAAATTATTTGAGTATGAATGTGGAATTTATAAGACATTTTTAAGAGTAGGGGAAGCCCATAGAAATGTTGGACCGATTAGTGAAAGATGAAAGGAAGAAGTTAACTTCTGAGAGAAGGATGAAAGAAGAGGACACACTGAGAGCAGGAGAATGCTGAATATTCTGCTATACTAAATTGCTGAACATACATATCATCGGAAGACCTTGCGAGAAGCTTCTAAAAGGATATAGAGCCTACTGTGAACGAACAACTTTGAACAGAAAGTAACTTCAAAATTAAATATCGAAAACATAGCACTTTCTGAACATGTACTTAATATCGTCCAAAGTTACCTTCAACTGGTTGGGGTTACTCCGCATGACTCCTTTATTCGGCAGGTCAACTTGAAACATTGCGTCACCTTTTGTTATTGCATTTTTTCTTAATAAAAACTGTTTTAATAACAAAACTATTTTACGAAACTTATCTCTTTAAAATACTCGAGTCTGAAATTGATATTATACATTGTATAAACAATAAAGAAAAAACGATACTTTAATTTTCGTCTGCAGACTTGATCCCCGAACAACATTTATTTATATGTGTTGGAAAATCGATAGCCCTGATTAATATTTTAGTGGTCAGTTGCAAAGTCAATCACTCCTTTCAGATTTACCGAAACCCGTCAGTTAATAGATTAAATGCTGGCCGAATTTCACCGTTCTATAATAATCCTCTAAGCTCAAAACTCGTTATATTTCCATGGAATAGTTCACAGTCCAAACGATCCGAGTATTATCTATTTAAACAGAACCTTTTGAAAGTCCCAAAATCTATATTTGTAGAGCACATTACGTTCGACAGAGCCTGCTTAATATTCTTCGCGGAGAATGCTCGTTTTTCAACCCTGCCTCGCCCATAAATATGACTAAGATCGCCGACGAAAATTGATAAAAATCGACACTCTGCCACGCCTTTACTGAGATTAATATTTTGAAAGCGAACTTTTTAGATTTTTTTGTAAGATATCTGTGCTTACTCTGAACGCTTTGTGTGCCAAAAAAAGTTAAGATGAAAAATGAAAAATGTGGGTAAGTGGCTTTTAGAGAAATTAGGTTCTCTGCGTGCTTTTTTTGTTTGCTTAACCGATATTTACCAGTAAGTCATTGTTCAATTCATTAGACAATGCATTCATGAAAATATTTAACAATTCGTGAAGATCTTTGTCGAAAACTGAGTAAGATATTTTTGTCTCTGACTTACTAGATATAGACGTCCACAAATCTAGTTGTTTGTTCCTCAATCACACCTCGAGTCTCGACCAAGTCAATGAACCTCGATAAATGTTTTGCACGAAGAAAATATTAGGTCAAGGAAAAATAGACTACATTCTATCTTGACTGGCCACATAGAGATAGTGTCTCTGCTCCGGTAGTGAAGATCGAGCATCGCTGTTCAGTTTATTTTTACGTAAAGAAAATATATTACGGCAACTCTGGACAAAAGGAAAAAGACACGGTTGGTAAAAAACAATTACTGTTACCAGAAACAAAGTAAATTCAAAACAAGAACGGGGTAAATGACCGTCTGCCCTCTATGACAAAATTTAAGCTTGAGCCGTGGACTTTGTTCGAAATGCGAATTGTGCCCATGGCGAGTTTATAGCGATCAGGCTTTCATTGATGCCACATAAAAATTATATCTCAATCGAGCCATATCGCACGTTTAGAGGTAAGCATTGGAAACGTGTAATGGAAAATTGGCACGTTTAGATATTCGTTTTTATAGTAATCTGATTAATTTACGATCCGTCAGTTTATTAGATTAAAAGATTTATTTGAAATAGCTCATCCAATGAATAGTGTAATTCTCAGAATACATTTCATTAATTAAATGTAAATATGTACATTACTTTATGTTAGTTTTAGGCATTACAGTTTCTTTTATACATTTGCTTAATCTCATCTTGCTATACGCATAAAAAAACGTGAAATTCAAATTACATGAATAAATAATGCTAAATGTAGTCTCAAACTAAGATGATTTTAGATTTAGGTACCGACTTTTATACGACTGTCTGGTTTCATTTGAAGATATTTCAATGAAACTAAAAATAGATGTACGATTGTTTTGACATCGATTATACTTGTAAGCGTTAAATATTCCTCATACAGGGTTACAGGGCAAGGGTTATAATGGTTACTATGACAACATAACTGAAAAGAACAGTCGAAAGGCAGGAAATGATCGACCTATATTCCACACAAAAGTAAACAGATATGGCCATGGCTGGGTGTAAAAACAAAACGCTTAATTCTCAATTTAAAAACAAGATTCCATTTTAAAACGCAACCATTAATAAAGAAAAAAAAAGCTCAAACTTATAACGGCGGGACTAAAGCCTGCACATTATGCCTACCAAGGCACACTGCTGCACAAATCCTACACATTTCCATACTCGTCGGCGAGGCCCCGCCGCGTCTGTGCCTCATATAAAACGCAGGTAAACTATCCAGATGGATTTTCATGATGCGCGCTCAAGCAGTTACGTGTGGCATCTACTAAAGTGAAAAATTGCGTCTTCAACATGTAAAATGCAATAAAACTAGATGAAATTTTGTGAACAGACTAGCTAGCTTTGTTTGTTTGTTCTTGTGGGTTTCTCGTGTAATTTTAAAGTATTAGCACTTTATCTTATTCGCAAGAGCTCAATTACTGCATCGGTTTTCATAATTACTAATGAGATAAGTATATTAAATCTTGTTCGTAACCACAATACTTAAATACCACTGTCAAGTCAACAACATGAGATGCAAGTCATGTTACGTGGGAGCTACGACGTAGCTGGTCTGTGCTACGCCGTAGCATATCGCTACGTGAGAATGACTTGTTTTGAATTTTGATATTATAATTCATTTGTGGCTCTGCATTTCTACCGAACGACTCATCTCAAGCCAATCAACGAATTTACCTTGTTAACCCGATAATCAATAACACCCATCGAAAACCCGTTCCCATCAGCCACTCAGTAAAATAATCATACCAATACTCAGTTTACAAATACGATCACTGCATACGCTGCGTATCGTAAAAGACGACTAAGGGATTAACCTAAAGAATGGGCAACGTGTGATCGCTAACTGCCAATTAACCGAGATGGTTATTGCCTTATAGCGCACTCGTAAGGAGAGAATGTGTTACGTAGTTCAGGTTTGTAGGTCGATATGGCATTAAGTATTATGGGCTTGTAATGTTCCCACTGCTGGGACTCAGGTCTTCTCTCTTCAGGTTGGTGAATGACACGTCAATTTTGAGTTTTATGACGTTACGGTTTCTTCACGATGCTTTCCTTTGCCGTTTTGAAAGCAGTGGAAGCGCGTGCTGGGCAGAACAACATCGTAAAGAACAAATAAAATATCATAGTTATAAAAAACAGTTTAGAGTGACATCATTTTATTTCTCGTATTCTTCTCAGCAAAACCTTTCATTTGATACGCATATCATGGAAATGCATAAAAAATAATTAGTCCGCCATCTTTGGGAGTCCGCCATATTGGATTTTGAATGACGTCCGTTGGTTAACCATGCATTGTCATTCAAACTAAACATGTGCGAAAATTTTTTTCATAGTTAGTTATAGGTGAAGCTAATAAAATGAAGCGTGTTAAAAATCAAATGCATCTGAAATCGAAGAAGGTGACATGTATCCCCCATTAGGAACATTATACGTTAATTCTGCTTCAAATAATAAGAATTTTATGGCGGTCTTTTCAAAGCACAATCTATGTTCACACTCAATAATACATTGCCATAACGTTCATTTTGCTTTTCTTTTTTGATATCCCAACGACTAGGGTCGATGTAGCCCCATGTAACCCCATGTCAGAACCTGTCCGTCTGTCTGTCGCACGATTGTTACGTGTTACTCGGGTAATATTTCCCTAACATATACATACCTACATTAAGTAAGGGTTATTATTTAGAGAGTCGTGCAGGATCATAATAAGTATGTCTCGTTTAAAATTGATTCCATTATGGATGAGGAATCTGTCTGTTGTTTCTGAAATTAGTCTGGACTTGGACACACTTGTATAATGAATGTTTGATAATTGACCATCAAATGCCTACATTCTTAGGGCATAGCAGCAATTATATTTATACATATAAATCTTCAGAAAATCGCGTTTTTTCTATGCAACTATAGAACGCCACCGCCGCCGTATGGTCCTTACATACTTCTCTTGCCTTATTCACGGTCATTGTATAGTCTTTGTTCACGGTCCATATTTAACCTAAAAAAAATTAAGGGCCTGCTGTATTGGTAATTTTGTTGTTACGTTTGGGGCTGGCTGGGTTCTGGTGGAGGCGAACAGGGTTCCTGAAATAAGACGAATTCTTGACTTTAATTATATTTTATTGAGACCAGCGTCCATTAGGTTAGAAGAACCAAACGGAAGAGACCATAGACATTTATTAGTTTTACATTCATACATCCATAGACTAATATCTTACATTCGTGATTTCCTCTTATTTCCAAAAGCAGCACGGTGTTTATGGGCGAAAAAATCAGTTGTCCCAATCCAATTTGTGTTTACGTAAATCTTCAAAATTTAAGGAACTAAAAAATGAAAATGAATTTATTTTTCCCAATTTCAGTGTTCGTCTTGTAGTAAAAATGGTTCAAAATTATGAGTACTGTGACCACCTACAACGGTAATCAAAAACTAAGATTGTATTTTGGTAGGTTTCCCAATTCATCATCATCATTCTCCTGCCTTATCCTAATTTATTTAGAGTCAGTCATCTTCTTCCATACCCTGTTGATATGTCAATTCAACATGGTATAAAGTTTTCCGATATCCATTTGAAAATAAAGTGGGCAGGTATCTATACCATGAACGATCGTGGAAAATAGAGCGGAAAATATAATATTTTTCACTTTCATTCGATGCTTTTATTTGCATCGAGCAGCGCTGGTATGGAATATAACTCCACAGCAGGTGTACATTTGTTTTTATCTATTTCATATTGGAAACTAATACAAGGTTATGTAGCTGCAGTACTGGCTCAAAAACTGGTTATTTATTAATTGCACGATTTACACATTACATGGCTACCTTAAAACTAATGAGCACATGACTCTGTTAAGTTAGCTTAAAACTAGTAAATATTTTAACATTAATATTGCATGGGATTACGTCGCTTAGGAACTTTAAATTACATCACATAACACGCCTGTAATCCCCGAAGGGTTAGGCAGAGGTGTACCTAATAGTACACCCACATTTCGCCAGTCATGTTAAATTACATCAATTAAACTTATATATCTACCTTTTACGTATATTTTATATTACAACTAGCTTGTGCCCGCGGCTTCGCCCGCGTGAAGTTCGGTAACTGTCCCACGAGGTCATCTACGGGGATAAAAAGTTTTTTATGTGTTATTCCAGGTTATAAACTATCTATAGTAGTTTTTGCGTGAAAGAGTAACAAACATCCATCCACACAAACTTTCACATTTATAGTATTAGTAAGAAGTAAGATTTACATATATGCGAGCTCTACTTTAACTTCTTTTCCTCCGTTAATTCTTGAATACTAGAATAAATTTCTAATAGCAGTGACTTAAAACTAGCTTTTTTTTCGTGAACCGTATCGGTCGGTACTTTCAGCTAATCTATACCTGGATACTTCGGTATTCTGGGCTAACTGTAATGCTTTTGCAACGATGAATACTAACTGGCAATAAGGATATTACGAGCTGGTTTGTTGTATTAAAGTTAACTGACGAGGAAATTAACTTTATGAATAGGTAAATAAACGGCCAATCCTATCGCCAAGATGGCTAGCAAACGGTCATTGCCTACCTACTTACTAATAGGTATGAAAGCCTGCTTTAGAAAAGGGATATAATATGTATGAGCACACGATCATCGATAGAACAAGTTAGTATTACATACTGTATTTCTACCTATGATGGATAGGTGCTTGGTAAAGGTAAGCTAAATATATAGCAAGTTATGATTAAGAGCGGTTTCAGACTAGCGTATGTTATGGCGCATATAAAACTCGTATCGGTCGGTACGCGCAAACACGCGCGCCACATTACGCGCTTCAAAAAATCGAACATACCGCGCATATCGACGTGTTCGCGTGGGGCATGCGCGCGCGCGCACGGAGGCGTCCCTCGTGGCTCACGCTTATGTGAGCTGATAAGCGCGTCAACGCTCGTACTCGTGAAACAAAAGCTGTGCGTACATGTGCTTCCAAAAACGAGGGTATAACCTCGTTTTTGGAAGCGCGTGTACGCACAGCTTGGCTAGAAAATACGCTAATCTTGCACCGCCCTATAGTGCGTCATATGTTCTTGGCATGGTTCTTTTGACGCTTGAATGACATTGTCAGGAGGTGGCATGAATTCCCACTGGGGCCACGCGCCAAAATAACCATGATGAACTCTATAAGTGGTGACATTTAAAAAAAAATCCTGTCTGCACTTTTTTAACCCTACAAGAGTACCAGCAAGCCATCAATGTTGAATATAATTCCCGGATCCTGTCAAAAAAGTTGTAATTCAAATCAAAAGCGAATCTAAACTTTTGGGCGACAGCAAACGTTAATAAAACCGGCTGACAATCCTCATAACTTTTACAATACGCATTTGTCGTTATTGTGAGCGAGTTAGCCTAGAATTTTAAATGCGCTTGATGAAATACAACGTTCAGGCTTGGGAGAAATTGAAAAGACAGTTCTCGATAAAGTTTAAGTGGGTAAATTAACATGACAAACAAAAGGAAGATGGCCTTAACGCTACAGACTACCTATAGTATTATTATAGATGCGATAAAACCGAGCTGACGAGACTCCGAAGTGTCCGCAGTCCGGCTGCGGACACCGGACTATGGCAGATACTGAAATATCTGTCAAAGTTTAGTGTCCGCGGGACACCCTACTAACACTCTCACAACAACCTCTTTAAAAACCATTAATTGTGCATTAATAAATGTTGTTAACGTAAATGTTAACAATCTCTGTAAATATTCGAAAGCAAAATATTTAAAAAGAATAAAGGCACACTCCAAACATGAATTCGTAATTACAAACGCAAGCATAGCCTCAAATGTGAATTTAATGCAAAAGTAAAGCTCCTCACCACACGTCCACACTCGAAAAAAGAAAAAAACAAACTGTTACCCAACGTTATCAAAACAGTATAATCTTTTTATTAAATATAGCCATTTTGAACACCTAAAAAGCTTAACGTTAATTTGGGAAGATGGCTGCTGTGAAACTGCTCACATTTGCATACAAAATTCGGAGTTGAGTCGCACAGTAATGGAAGAACGCATCGGTAGGTAGGCGGGGGCGTCAGAATGTACACACATTTTTCCGCAAAAGATAGTTAGGTAGGTACCCAGTTTACCAGACAAAATATCCAATAACAATTTTATAACGATGATTACTGGTGCCAACTTTGCAAAAAAATAAATGTACATACCTACTTACGATATTGAAGTCTTCTACATACATTTTTTAGACTATTCCAGAGTTATGCTGTTTGCCTCAGTGGCATTTGGTTTAAGTAGGTACTTACCTACCTGCCTAAATAAACCTTCCTCGCTCTAGCTACTTTGGCACTCGCAAAGCAACTAGAAAAGTTAAGAAGAAGGCTTGATAAATTCATATAGGTACAATGACAACATTCAAGAGCTTAGATTTGATAGATTTACATACCTACTTATCACAAAAACGGATGATTTAAATCTAGGTACCTACTTCTTGGAGCGTTGACTCCGTTTCCGTGACCTGTCTCGGTGTCCGTATGGTGCTGCTTTCTCGTTTCAAATGTCCAAACTAAGTAAGTGGCAAATAGTAACAAACATTGAAGAGTAACCCGATAAGAGATGTCGCTTACCTATGAGTTCGCGTAAACTTAGCATGCGCATGACAAAAGGAAAAACAAATATTAATCGTGGATTTAGAGAAGTACCAAGGGTTGTAGAAAAAAACTGTCTTAAATCATGCATGAAATGAGATTAACCTAGCCACCTACTCTCATACTTTAGACAATTTTTTCTTACTCTTTAATTCAATTATGGTAACACCGATGCGAAATTGTCAAATTGAAAATGAAGAATGTTGTGCTGTCAGTGTCACCAAAATAAATTAATTTTGGCTTTGTGATTTCGACCTGTTTATACTTATTTTCTATAGCGCGAGAAGCATTCAACACTTCTCAAGATGAATAACACCACGATAAATGTGGATCAATTGAACTCTGCGCTAGGCTCACTTCGAGTACTGCGATCCAGCGTCAGTCACGTCTTCGAAACACTTTCCAATGGATTGCGCGCCGACCACGGCGAAGATGGCAAAGATAAGTTCCTTTTAGAGCTTCAAGAACTGCTAAACAACGTGAATATTAACCTGCGAGACTTGGAACAGACTGTAAATGGCCTCCCGATACCCACAGCACCTTTTAACTTGGGCACAACGACATACCTGAGCCAGGAGACTACACAAGACCGGCAAGCGCTTTATACTCAACTAGTAAATAGCTACAAATGGACTGATAAGATTCACGAGTACAGCTCATTTGCACACACACTCCTGAGCCAAAACTCGCTCAAACGCTCGTACATAAACTCAGGGAGTACGAAGCGACGCGGGAAACTGCAGAGTAACCACAACGTCGCGCCTCTACAAGTAGACAATGTCATTAACAACATTGACAGGTCATACAGTGACATGAAGATAACTATATCAAGACCATTTGCAAGTAATGCAGTTGTACAGATCAACTTGAGCCATGTACTAAAAGCTGTAGTCGCCTTCAAAGGGCTGCTCATGGAGTGGGTCATGGTCAAAGGATATGGTGAATCATTGGATCTATGGACAGAGTCCCGACATCACGTCTTCAGAAAAGTAACAGAGAATGCTCACGCTGCTATGTTACACTTCTATTCTCCGACATTACCAGAACTGGCTGTGCGTTCATTCATGACATGGTTGCATAGCTACGTAAATCTCTTTAGTGAGAAATGCAAGAGATGTAATACCCATCTTCATCACACATCTCTACTGCCTCCTGCATGGCGAGACTTCCGTACCTTGGACCCATTTCACGATGAATGTAAACAATAGTCAATGTGGTATTGATCGGGGGAGCCCTCCAATTATTTTGAGGACTCTTCCTTTCAATAACAATTCAAATATAATGGACTATGGAAAAGTGTATTACCCTGGTGACAACACAATTTGATGTGTATCATATTCTCTAAGTTTTAGTTATAAGCAGCTCTAGTATATTTACTGAATAAAGTTGTGTTGTATTCCTAAATCAACCATAATGAATCTGCCATGTCTCACATCCTCATAAACAAAATATGATGCCTTAATGAAATATTCCCCACCAGTAATACCTATCATGTCTGCCTCATTGGTTCGTGGTTGCAAGAGCTACTGCTGAACATGATGTCCTGAGTTCAATTTTCAGGTTAAACAGTTTTATTGATTTTATAATTTTGGTGGAATGGGCCTGCCCTGCCTAAATTTTCTGCTTCGTCAAATATTTATTTATTTATTATTTTTATTTATTTATTTATTTACAACTAATTATAGCAACAGGCTTGGTGTTATGTAGTGTTACCACGTAGATCTATAATACCATACTATTCAGGAAATTATCATAACCATGTAAAAAATTGTATCATAATTTTATTATAGCCTAAAATAATACATCCCTCCACCACATCTAAGCATATTTTGCTTTTACAAATCTGTGCATAAATGTGATGGAAGGAGGCATCATTTTAGTTAATACATCATGTTAGTAATAGACTTAGTTCTGCCAACATAAGCCAACCAACAATCTCTTATTATTTAAAATGTGCCCCGCGACCTTCATTCGTGTGAAATTATTATTAAAAACTTACTTTTTTCTTAACAAATTCAAGGGTTTTAATACTTTTGCACAGAACCCTAACTATTTTTCTAAAATAACGTAGTAGCCTCAGTTAGACATTATAACATCAGCTATGTGCCAGTAAAAGTCCCGTCAAAATGGGTTCAGCCGTTTCGGAGATTAGCCGGAACAAACAGACAGACAGTTTTTTTTTTTAAATGTGTTTTTGTAATAAGTGTAGTATATATTTTCATATGCATTCAGTAAAAAGCTGTTGTTTTGATGTTACAACAGACTTAAATTTTATTTATTTGTATAGATATGTATGTTAAACATAACCAAAATTCGAATTGTATGTGTAAGTATATTATTACGGACATTACGGTTCAGTAAAATTATTCTTAAACATCCAAAACATAAATGCTTGAAACAAATTTACAATGAATCAGTGGAGTGTTAGCTAAAAATTATTATTGGGAAAATGGGAGAAATTTTAATGTGGGTTGGTTCACTTGGGCACGACTAAAGCTCTATAAATAGATACAAAGTGAAGCTATTTAATTTCAATTCTAGTTTGTAATAACTTTTGCTAGCATTTCTGTAATCACTTCAAAATAAAACGACATAGGATAACTAGAAATACATTTATTAACTAACAGTCTTAAAATATTAATAAATTACGTGAATGGTCTGCAAACAGCCACAGAATGGTCAACACTACATATAACATTTAATACATGTCCAGCAATGGATACTTTTAATGGGAAGTGCTGGTCTTTACCAGAACCTATACCGAGGCAGCCTTGTCTATTCCTGCCCCACATAAACAAGTGTCCATCATTGGTTATTGCTGCTAAATGACCTATGCCACAGGCTACTTTTTCTACCCGAGCCTCTGTGTTGAATTCATTGCGTCCAAAAAAGGGAGCTGGTATCTGTTTTGGTCTTTTTGAGTGCTCCACATTGGGGCCAAGCCCCAGCAAGCCGTAGCCCCAAACGAACACGTCACCTGCCTCTGTGGAACAAACAGTTATCAGTGAAAATCTTATAATTTTGACTGACTTCAAACATTCAATCTGTAAATTAAAGCCATTTTAGTGGTCTAATTCAGTGATCTTAGACTGAATAATTATGAACCCATATTCTTATAAGCTTCTTCTCTTTGATCAAAATTTTCATACTTCTAATGTTCATTCTCGTATGCTTACCGTGCATGTTTAAAGTTATACACGCTACTCACCATTGACAATCAAACAGAATGATCCACCGGCCGCTATGTCGATGATCTTGCCCAAGCCACGAGTAAATTCCCGCAGAGAGTACGACACGTTGACTTGCTGTGCGCCGCACGTCATCGGGATCTGACCGTACTCAGAGTTGCCCCAGGCAAACAGTTCACCAGCATCTGTGGAAGGAAAAACAGAAACTTTCACTGTATGATTGTTGTGTGTGATAGGAGCTAGATTCAGTTATTCAAGTCTGTGTAGAGCAGAGCAGGCCCTGCAGTCTCGTCATTAGATAGCGACAAAAATCGGTCGCTAAGTCGTATCGTTGTCAAATTCCTTTAATAGATTTTTTACTTTATTTCGAAAGCATAAGGTTGAAAATCTATTAAAGAAATTTGACATCGATTACACTTAACGACCCATTTTTGTCGCTATCTAATGTCGAGACTGCAGGGCCAGAGCAGTGGTATTGGCTCCGAGTTAACGAATTCAACCCCATCACTTTGTGAATCTATTTCATCACCACTGATGTCAAAATGGGGAAACTAAACAAGAACAAGTTCCAAGACATGTGACATCCATCAACCCGCACTGGGCCCGCGTGGATTATGGCCCACACCCTCTCCCAGAGAGCAGGCCTGTGTCCCAACAGTGGGAACGCTATAGGCTGATTATCCTAAGTCGGAATACCCACCATTTAAAGCCAGCACACAATCGCCAGTAGATGCGACTTTCACAATATTCTCTGAAGTAATGTCGCCCTTCACTGGAGCAGGTATTGCCTGGTTGTCGAATGTACCGACTCCAGTCTGACCGTCCGCGCCCCAGCCGCAAGCGTACACCTTGCCGCTCACTGTTATAAACAAACTGCAACATAATTTTACACAATATATTATTGTCAGGATTACATTGGTGTTAATAAATTAGAAGGGTTTAAAAATCGCTTATATAGAACTACAATACAAGTCTTTATTGGTGCTCTTCTTTTTTTATGTTAGCCTGTTTTCTCTCGGTGCTGGGCAAAGGCCTTCCTCTTGCATTGCCAATCTTTCGAGGCAGGTAAAAAACTCTGGCGTGATTTTTTGGCCTCGTTACCAAGTGATTGGCCTGAGAAGGCAATCAGACAAGGAATACGGGAAAAGTGACTTCAAGTTTTTTTTTAAATAATTTATTATCTAGTACTTATAATATTTTTTCTAAAAAATGGAATCGTGGAAAAAAATCGTGTTGCGGGGCAAAGACATGATTATATACAACATGTTAAAAAAAAACCTGTCCTATCCGTGGGGTATTATTAGGAATCGAGATTAGCTTCAATTTATGTGATCCTTTCTGGAGAACAAGTAAAAAAAATACCCCGATGAAAATTAAACAAAATTGACTAAAATGAGGAAACTTATTTTATTATGGCAACACACGGGCGCGAGCGGTGGCTTTTCGGGTAGTGATGTCATAAAAAACAATTATTGACGATCGAACACACCGAAGATGTTGTCACGTTTTGAAAGTTTGTTAGAATTTAGGGAAACAGTGTTAATTTGGGACAAAAATCATGCATTTTAAAATTCATTAATACTTTTACTTTCATGAATATTTTGTTTCTTATTTTATTTGGAAATGTCATTGGTATACCATAATTATTGTATATGATAATATATATGCGCATCATTTAAATTAAAATTACAAACTTTGCAACTTTCAACATAATGGCAAATGGAAAAATGGTGATTATGTACAAACAACGTACTTACGTATGATCCTGCCCGCAGCACACGCTGGCTATCTTCTCCTTGCCCACCCGCTTGATATTGTAAGACACCATGCTTCCTTTGTACTCCTCGTTCGAGATTATCTTACGTCCGCACTGGCCGTATGCATTGTTTCCTAATGTGAACACTCCTTCGTTGTCTGTAAGTATTGCCGTGTGGGCGCGACCCGCGTCTATGCCGATGATCTGTGTAATTTAAGGATTTGAATTGATTTGTAGAATGTTGATAATTGAGGGAATATGAAATATTGTAAAAAAACGGTTGTTACACGGTTAGGTCCGATGGGGATCCCCTGCGTATTAAGTTACTTTAAACCCTGCAACAGAAATAGGACCCCGCGTAGTGGAGCTTCGTCGACTACGCCTTATTACAAAATATTGATATTTGGCCAAACTCCGATTTAATTGTATCCTAGGATTAGATATAAATTCGTTAGTCAAAGGCCGAAACATGCTATTGATTTGGACTTTGCCTAAGAGTTCATGTCAAACTTGGGGTTTGGCTAGCCAAACATAGGAGCGCCAGAGCTTCGAAGTTTGACTATAACAGATACACTTGCTAGTCAGCAGTTGTGCATTTTCCTTGAGCTTATAATATCTTTAATTGGTGTAAAAATTACCTTAGTCTCTAAGGACTTGTAAGGCAGGAATATTGGTGCTGGACTGAGCAACAGCTCAAGTGGGTGACCGATGCGTGGAGCATGATAGCCAATCTGTGAGTCTGTGTTGATGCCCATGCCAAAAACTTTGTGTTGCTCTTTTGTCTTTATAGAAGCCACTGTGAAGCCATACCCAGCAGCTATGTGTTCAACCTGTAATAATTAGAAACTGTAATCATTAATAACAAAATTTGTACTGCACTTGTTTTTCCATTAAAATAGGAATTTTGCACAAGTGAATCAGATTTATGTCTAATAGGCTCATCCCTACTGTATGTGACTCAAACATAAATGTTGATATGTGTACACCTACTGTAAAGTTACACCTCTGCCTAACCCTTTTAGGAATTACAGGCAAGGTGTTACATTTCATGTAACTTGTGTATCTCAGTTAAATTCTCAATTTCTTTGAACTAATAAGTTTTTAAAGTGACATGGTCACTAACACTACCAATAGCACTTAAAATGGGAAATTTACCATGTTTATCATTTGATTCTATATTTCGGCACTGTTGCAAGCAACATGAACTTGAAACAAAAATAATGAACGTGGTATGTAAATATCCTGTTTTAAGTGCTAATCTAAGTGATCATGGAACTTACATCAAATCTCTCTGCAAAGGTAGACCGCATAGGGTACCAACAGAGTGAGAAGTTATTCCTGTACTGCTTCCTACCCTTAGTGCCGCGTGGCATATGAATGCCTAGTGCACCAGTCTCCGCAAGCCCCCATGTGTACATGTTCCGGTCTGAGGACTTGCTTGTGGGGTACTGGAAAACTAAAATAGAAAGGCAGAATTAATAATATTGAGTAATTATATGGAACGAAGTATACTAGGAGTCAAAATTTCTGACCATATATGCAACATTATACTTCGATCCAAGACTCAAATCGCAGATGTTTGCAACAAAGCCACCAAATTAAAATGGAACTGGGCAGGCCACATCTGCAGCATGTCGCATCAAAATTGGGCCAAAGTGGCAACAGATTTGATTCCGAACAACAGAACCCGGCGATGTGGTAGGCCCAGAAGGAGATGGCGTGACAAGCTGGACTCTTGTCAAAAGGATTGGGCTCAAATAGCCAAAGACAGAGACAAATGGAAAGAGGGAAGGGAGGCCTTTGCCTAGCAGTGGGACACAACAGGCTCATAATAAAATTAAAATAAATAAATAATTATCTGCAGGATTTAGTTTTGCTGTGTATACCACTGCATAGTCATACACCACTGGTGAATATGTGTTCTAAATTCCAACTTTATTATGGTTTTGAGAACATCAATCAGGCTATCGACAGGCTAAGTAAAAGAATATGGTTTTCGAGGTTACAAAACATTAGATGAGAAAACACGACAAATAGATTTTAAATACTTTCTTTTAAGCTTTACATACATTTCTTCAATAACTAAATAATACGGATTTAATAGAGTAATTACTTGGAAGTGATTCCTCTTCATCAGGGTCCGGAATTTTCTTCTTTGTAGTTGCATAGTAGCGGTGTGCAAATACAGTTGGACTCCTGTTACGTAACAACACTTTAACGGTGTTCATTATAGTTATAATTTAGAACATTTTCAAACAGAAACTCTTTTTTTAGGTTATATTGCGGAAAATAACAATCGACTTTTATTTTGTTGAAGGTGTTGATTGGCTGACCAGTTTTGACGTTTCTTTCTTTTGACGTTTACGTTCTTTTTTAAGCATATTTGTGCATAGTGTTGCCAACTCCATATCAGGTTTTCGGGCTAAACAGTATTTCAAAAAAGGCTAGATTTATATTTTTTTTTTCAAATAAAGGCTAAATTGCCATTTTACTAAGAAATAAAGTTTTGTGTAGGTGACTGTTTTTGTTACTAAAATATCTCTATTAAAATACTGAATTCTGGGTACATTTTTTAATGAAATGACAAATATTTTCACACTTTCCGTTACGTGTCTATGGTTTTGACAGACGATGGTTTTGTGCTACAAAATTAGCTAGGGGCTAAATCATTATTCTTGGGGCTGTGTAAGCAAAAAAAGGGCTAGATCTAGCCCCGAAGGGGCTAAATTGGCAACACTGTTTGTGCAAGAAAAGGTCTGTCTGATAGAATCGGCCCTAAAAATTACAATGTTTACTTTTGCTCTTATGGTGTAGACACACACTTTTTCCCTGACTGCGCGCGACATAAAGAAGGGAATGGTGTTTATTATCTTTGAATTTATTGTATGACTTAACTTATTTGCAGTTTCGCCGGTGCAGAAATTATCCACGGGAACTTACCCTGTGCTAACATACAAATACGTTCAGCGGTTCAGCCTAGGTGTGAGAAGGTGGCGGACAGACCTAGTTACAGTTTATAATAATAGTATGGAATTATAATTAAACTAATTAGTGTACAACAGACACGATAGCGACAGTGACCGTACATTCAACAGTATTGCCATCACATGAGCGGACCCTGTTTTTCACCCTATTTGATAGGCGTTTCCGATATGTACTACTGCTCCGAGAGATGTAGCACATCTGTTTCTCCTCTCGTCTTGACTCCGCTTTAGTGGAGTCCGGGCCTTTTGCAGTCAATTCGTAGGAGGCCCAAATAAAGTCTTATTAAAATTCGACAAATGAAAGAGTGGGAAAATAAAAAACAGACAAAAAAAACTTAAAAATCATTTGTTTGCCAAAACATCGAAACAACTGAGTACAGACTTGTTCTGCTATGCATCTGTAAACATTTATTGGGATAATTAATGTTTTACAATTTAAATTATTCAAGTATTTTGTGAGTAACATCGAATCTTACACAAATGTTTAAAATCGTAAATTAAATTAAATGACACATTTGAACGATTAAACACCATATTATGATAGAGATACTGACGTCAACACTGAGAATTGTTTTTATTTCTATTTTACTTTATTTTGGATAATAGGTTGGCACGCATTTGCGTATTTTGAAAGAGGGCTTTGATCAAGCTTCGGAGTTCTTCGTTTCTGAAGTGTATGGCTAAGGGGCCGGTGCCGTCTTTCCAGTGGTTCTCTATGTCCTTGAGGGAGCCGCCTAGTATGAAGATCAGCTCTTGGAGCTTGATCCAGGATTGGACGTGCTGTTCTATTTCTTCTGGGGCCTGGAATGACAAAATATAATACATTAGATACAGATTTGTGGCTGAACCTGAGAACTATATCAGACATAGGTCCCTCTGAAGTATTTTGATGAAATCGATTCAACCGATAATGTGTGACAGACAGGCAAAGTTACCTATGCATTTATAATAGTAGTATGGATATCGCAGTCAATAAAATCGGTCAATATTTACAAGTCCAGAAGGTGTATTTATGAAAAAAAAAAATACCTGGAAGAGCTGTGGAGCCTTGTGCACAACTATGGAGTACATGTCGGTGAGCTGTGTTGCCATCTCCATGGAGATATCCTCCACGGTGCAAACGCGGTGAATCAACTCGTCCAAGAACATATTGACTAGGGTTGCCATAAGTCTGAAAAAAAAAACCCATGTTAAATGAAAAAAATAATAATAATAATTTAGGTTGAGTTCATGCAATTGTTTAAGAGCAACATAGCTCTAAAAGAGTGGCGAATATAAATGTTGATGGAAGGAGAGAGAGAGGAAGACCAAGAAAACGATGGATCGATTGTGTGAGGAATGATATGAAAGAAAAAGTAGTAAATGATTGCGTGACGGTTGACAGGGGAGAATGGAAGAAAAAACCGTTTTGCGCCGACCCCAAGTAACATGGGACAATAGCAGGATGATGATGATGGCAATAGGCTCGCTGTTTGTTAGCACTAAGCGTGATGTCATGAGTTTACCTTGTAAAGACATTCTTCGGGAATACTCCAATCCAGACGTTCTTCAATAAATGCAGCTGTCGCAGGCACTGTCGGATGGCCGACTCTGCGTTTTCGCTTAACACGTCTTTCACGACAATGCAGTTGAGATCTGAAAAAGTAATGGGGTTGGCTCATTTTCTTGCGTATGAAAAGCTCATCGGCAATGATTTAAATAGGTAGATTAGCCCTACTCTATCAAAAAAAAAATATTCTTGTGTTCAGGGGCCAATATTTTCATTCTTTAAATATTTTCTATAATAATAGATCCTATCGAAACCATAAAGAGGGAAGTTAATTAATATGTTTAATCTACATTAGATTTTATAACATAAAGCAATGCCAGCGATGCGATAAGTCGACGTTAAATAAATCACGTGTTTGAAAGCCACATTTTACAGTGAAAATTTTAAATTGTTTTCTTTCATCCACATTTTCCTCGTACATACATTACGGGTGCTTTAGAAGCATCCACGAGAGTTGATACGATACCCTCTGAAAAACGGGTTTGGCCAGTCAATCCTGTTCACCATCTCTGCAGACTTTTTACTGCAGCTTAAGCTATTAAAGAATAACTCATGCCGATATGGGAATAGCCCCTTTTTTTCGTTGCATGAACCCAAGTTGAGGATTTGAAAGATGACAATTTGCATGGTAGTTCAATTAAGCTGAGATCCTGCCATTCAGGTAACTATTCCATAAAACTCCTACTGACTGCCTCTTTGGTCTAGTGACCGCAGGGACTGCTGAGCAAGGGGTTCTGAGTTCGACTCCCGGGCCGGGCAAAGGTTTATAGGATTTTTCCATCAAGAATTTCTCAGTAGCAGCCACGGAGTCTGGATTTGTGCCCAGTTGATGGCAATAGGCTCGCCCCCAGCTATCTAATCGCCTCTACTTACATAGGACTTAAAAACATAACTGGCGAAATGTGGGTGTACTATAAGCTACACCTTCGGGGGTTACAGGTATGACATTTATAATAAGATACTAGCGGCCCGTCCCAGCTTCGCACGGGTGCTCATTTATTTTCCCCCAATTCCCCCCCCCCCCCCCCTCTTAATTTTTTCTAGCAATAAATATAGCCTATGTTACTCAGGGTGAATGTAGCTTTCTAATGATGAAAACATTTTTGAAATCGGCACAGTAGTTTTTGAGTTTATTCATTACAAACATACACACAAAAATACAAATCTTTCCTCTTTATAATATTAGTGTAGATTTAGCTTTAGCATTTGCTTCATTCTTTTTCATTTGCTGAAGCTGTAGCCAAACAAAGCCTATAAGGGCTAATTTGAAGCAAAACCATTGCATAGCAAAATGCAGTCAAGACAGTTTGTAAACCAGGATTTGTGTGGAAAAAGGAGAGTGACGTCATTATCAGCCCAGCTAAGGGATATTACAGGCAAGATAGACGCAGACCAGGACAACAATTGAACTCGTAATAATTAGCCATACGCTCAAATACCTAAATTCATTCATTCATGCTAGATTTTAGAGATTTACCGACTAATAACTCACTAGTCAGGAAAACCGACTATCTGGTATCCGGCCATATTTATAGTCGGCGATAAGTCGGTAAAAAGCGCAGACTAGTGATTGAAATTAAATTTTAATATAATTTTTATTTTATAATCTGACTTACAGTTTTTTGAGTCTATCGACACGCAAAGAAAAAGAAGTAAACATAACAAAAAAAAAAATGGAGTTTCTATGACCATACGGCAGGTGCGCGATTGCTTTGTATAATATATTTAACGCGAGCGACTCAGGTATACATGAAATGGCATGGACATTGAATATGGCCCCATGGTTGGCTAGTTGGTCAAAGTCGTAGTTAGCCTAACTCTACTAGATGCAGATATTTCACTCACCTGAAGACCTAATATTATCCAGTATCTGCTTCCTTTGTTGCTGCATATGAATAGTGAGGTGCTTGTAACCTAGATCGCGGATTTTCTGCACCAAATCCACGAAACCGATGGGATAGTCCAATCCTCGGCCATCCATGAGGCTAAGCCACTTGTCCCCAAATATCTGCAGGTTGTGTGCTAGGTACATACAGTTGTTGTGGAACAGGGCTGCAAATAGAGAGAAAATGATCAAGTGAAGTAGAGGATTTGTATATTGAACAAGTTGGGAATGTGTTATGCCGGGTACACATTGGTGTAACGTAACGTGAAATGTAACATGAATGAGCCGTCCAGACTTATGCAATGCAGGATGAAATGTAACCCAACAACAGACGAATTTGTTACAGCTCGTGTTACGTAACATGTTACGTTTAATCAATGTGTACCCGGCATTAGGTGTGTGGTTAGCTGCAATTATTATTATACCAGCAAAGGTTAGAAACATTCTTAATTTTATCTTAATATCATATCATATTAATATCATATTTTTACTTTTACACCAAAGTTAGTATCGTAATTGATACTGTGGATATTCAATAAATTAAGATGTTTTTATTACTTAATTTACCAAGCAGTGCTAACAATGGTTCTATATCTTTAACAATTATTTACCTTTTTAAGAATGTTCTTAAACTTACCAACATAGTGTGGAATGGTTTGCAAATAGTTTTCATGATGATATGGTACCACAGCATCATACATCTCGAACACCAGCCGAGTAGTATTGTACATTTTCTTACACACCACATCCCCACACTGCACTGCTTGCTCCATAATCCCATAGGACAAGTCCAACAGCTCCTGAGCCGTCTTCGAGATCATGCACCTCGGAAAGAAGTACATACTCTTAGGGATAGTTTTATCAAGAATACCTATTGCCTCTGCAGCTTCTTGGTCAGGTTTTAATGGAAGTGCCTTATTCGGCATATGCTCCACCCCAATAGACATGGTAACACTCAAATCTTTCAGCATAATAGCCCTCGCTGACTCCAAAAAGTGCATGCTTGACTTATTAGCAAACAATACATCAAGATCGTTTAGGTAATCCAATATTGAGAAGTTCTCAGTAGCGAACTTGTGTAACAGTAGGAACCTCTGGAAATTACTAATTTCTGCTGTTATTTTTCCATAGGTCTGCAAATCATTTAAATTATTTGGTATAGTATCAATGAGACAATCTTTTATCAATATCTCTTTGAATGTTTCGCAGATCTCTTTGCCAACCATTCTCATTATAGTGGTGTCTCGCTTAAAGTCAATATTTAGTGTATTACTCAAAAAATGTATGACTGCTCTCAAGTTACCTATAACGGTATCAAACTTTGGCTTAAAATTCTTCTTCTGCATCTTAGTAATAGTCATTAATTGTTCAGTTTCAGCATACACAGACACATCACCATGTATTATGGGCATAAGAACATCTTTTAGTACAAATAGAGAAAACTCTGAAACTTTGCCGGCCAACTTGCCACTCCTATCAAGAGCATTGAGGACATCTACCGCACTGAGGGGTTCATCAAATTTTAATTTTATAGTGATTATAGTTTTTCGAGTTCCAGCCTGTATACTCCAATTAATCATTGTGTTCCAATCCTTGTACATATCAAAGTGTAATCTATCTGAGATGGCTGTAGCTGTCTGTTTAATATTGTTGTATAAGTCTAAACTCTGGAATCCTTCGGCTGCAGTGTCAGCATGATGCATCAGATCATATACAGCTTCCACAGACCTTGAATAGCTCATGGCTTCCCTACCATCATCAAACTCGTTAACATACTCCCCACAGAGCACTACATCATCTACTATTTTGCTAGTAAACATGACTTTAAGACACTCGTGTTGTAGTAGTTCTCGATCGGCTAAAGATTTGAGCACGTCCGCCATAGTCTCCTGCTCTATCTCCAGCTTACACAGTTCCATGTCTGCAGCTAGGTTCTGTGTTTCATTGCATAAATCTACACTCTCCTGCAGTATTGCTGCCATATCATATTCGGTAGAGATCAAAAATGACTTGAAGTCATTTTTTAATTGTTCTATTTCTTTGGATATAAGAGGAATCTTCTCAGAAGGTTTCCAGTTTGTTTCATTGACATCAAAGATTGTTTTCAATACATTTTCTACACTATATTCCTCCATTTTAATGTTTTCTTTTGGATCTGTCTTTTTTAATGGAAGGTTCTGGTTGTTTCTCACGGTTAGGAGATTTGTGCGAATGTCGGCGCTGCCTTGAGTGATACTTATTGGAGGTTACAGCATTCCGTAATGTGTTCACTAAAAAACGCTTATTGGTTTTGTTCTGGGGAGCTTTGATCCAGCCAGAGGGTCCCACTATTTCAGCTCTTGCAGCTCCTTGAACAGCTTCTCGTAATAACTCTTCAACGGCTAGTCTAAAAGATAAGATTTTATTTTATAAATACAAAAAATTTACACCAGGACAGCTTGTAAGTTAAGAAGACATTCGCACAGCACATTTGATTTGAAACAAATAATATTTTCCTTACATCAAATAAATAATCATTCATAACTTACACAATTTACTGAAAGTAGAAGGATTGTATGTAAATATAAATTACATGTACAGGGTTCTGCTTAGCACAATTTCAATCACATAATTTAAGGAATTCATGTAAGTCTTAACACAATAGCATATTTGGAAATAGCATTTAAATAGTTTTCGGCATCTAAATAAGACGGAACCGTGGAAAACTCACTTTTCTAGGGCTTCGTCATCTAATGGTTCTTTTTCGGGTTGATTGGTAACATCTTCTTTCTCTGTCATAGTTTAAATGACCACAAGTTTGTATAATACTACTACACTAATGTATAAATATGCAATACTAATAATCTATTTCGAATTTCCGCAGAAATCCATTTTCAATAAAATCCTCAACCTGAGAAAACAAACACGTATTTTTTGACAGTTGTTGCATAAAATGCGTTCATGTTTTATTAGGTCTCATTTTCCTAACATTGTTATAAAATATTTTATCCACTGAATTTCATGATGAGATTACTGCAACTTTAATTTCGCGTGTTAAATGCAAAGCCTTTTAAGTGTTTAAATCACTTTGAATTTAACAGTCAAAGATTAAATTTCAAACAATGAACGCAACAATAACTGTATTTTGAATTTTATTCCTGGCAAGAATTTTGACTGCGTGGAGTGAAACGTCAGCCACGTACGAACGACTGTCACCGATCGTCTTTGCAGCAGTAACCAAATTTGCCTTTAGTTGTTTAATAATAAGCGTAAAATAAGGTAAGTAAAAGCTATTTCGCTTTAAAAATGAGAAACATTATAATTTCCATCCATTCCTGACCAATGTAAACAAATATCAAGCGATTTTCATTCAAAATAATCGAGTTGAATACCGTCAATCTGCAACCTATTTTAGTGCCAAGATTAAAATCTTTATTTTCATTTTCCAGACAAAATGAGTGCCAAGCTGTTATCCCTGATCCTCATCATCGCCACTGCGGTGACCGCAGAAGATGAGCCAGCGATTGCGAAGTTGCTTATTTCGAAGCAAGTGCTGAACAAATACTTGGTAGAAAATATGGATATTCTAGTGAAATACACGCTGTTTAACGTCGGTACTGCTCCCGCTGTGGACGTGAAGCTTGTTGACAATGGTTTCCACCCAGAAGTGTTCCAAGTAGTTGGTGGGCAGTTGACGGCACACATCGACAGGATACCCCCGCAGACCAACGTGTCCCACGTCGTGACGGTCAGGTCCAGCAGATACGGCTACTTCAACTTCTCATCTGCTGAAGTTTCCTACAAGGCTAGTGAAGACGCCACTGAGGTGAGACACTTTGTTTACTTTCACTTTGCAATATGTTCTATTTTATCAATCTGTAACAAGCTATCAGCATCTGGTTATGGGTAAATTAACAGTACTGTAACTGAGCAAAACTAATGTACTTTCTCTTTTTAATATGTACTGCAATCTGAACACATTTTGGGTTCATTGACATAATATTCTATTTGATGGTATGATGCTTCATTTTAAGTTGAATTAAAAGAAAACCAGTTTATAAAACAGTTTGTGGCTGTTCATTCAACATTTGTTTAGTGTACAACTGATTAATAAGATGCACCTTTTGATACTGCTTGAAATGGTTTAAATTGAATGTTTATTTAAGACAACTAACTGTAGATTTCCCTCGTAATTATAAACTTGAGTGATTAATTGGAGTGCTTAGCCTTTTGTTGACTATTTTGGGGCAGATTCCTGGTCTAATGGGATCCAGCGGAATACCTAGTAATTATGTCCTTGATACTAGGTCCTTGTATACAGTATGGAAAGGACACCGATGCACAAACGGTTATCACATATTCAGTACATCATTCTAAACCCCCCACATAGAAATATCTATTTCTTGTTAAACTTAATTACTTGCACAGAACATCTATCCATAAGTTTTCTCATTTAGTTTTCATATTATTTGTCACTATTAATAGATAGAAGAGAAAAAGTTTGTTTACTGTGACACAAATATTATATTTTGCAACCCATACTATTACGCAATAAGTTTTATCTCAAAGTTGCAGTGGCTATTCAGTGAGAAAATTGCTTTCTAACATTGCTAAGTGAGTGCATAGTGCATACGTATATTACTTATAGTATGTATCACAAGGAATAAATATCAATATAAATCAATAAATTATTCGTATCAAACAAAAAGGCCTTCTATGTAAAAAGTCAACCAATCGTTTTTATCCAAATTAATTCCCTGTTTACAGATTTGTCTCCATAATCATGAAATAGCCTGTATAAAACCCTTCTTATAAACTTAAACAATGTTTCATGTAGCTTTGATCGTGCTTGGCTGCCTGATAACAATAACTCAGTTAATATTTGAAATGGGATATTCGAATTTCTGGGTAACAAACAGTCATACAGATACAGCAGAGTATTTAGAAGGAACTTTATTGTTCTGAAGTTTTAAACATTGCAACCAAAAATGTACCACAGAAAATTAAAATTACAAGAATTATACAGTAAATTATCTTTTATAAATTACAAGCCATGTCTGCAATAGGATTTCTCAATTACGAACTTTCATAGTCTTTTCAAACCCCTCCATTAAGGGGTTGTCATGGTTTATATAATATATCCTTTTTGAGTTTAATGAATGATTCTACAAAATATGTTTCTCGACCCAGAAGAATAGGTTATGTTGTCTGTCAGTATATTAATAAATTGTATGTTTCTGCCATGTAAACTGTTGATAAAATATACTAACAACAAAACTATCTCATTTCAGCTACAGCAGTCAATCAGCAGCTCCCCTGGTGAGGGTGCCATCGTCGCCTTCAAAGACTACGACCGCAAGTTCTCCTCGCACATCCTGGACTGGGCCGCCTTCGCAGTCATGACCCTCCCCTCCCTGGCCATCCCCTTCGGTCTCTGGTACACCTCCAAGAGCAAATATGAGAAACTAGCCAAGCCGAAGAAGGCCCATTAGTTTGTAGTTAGGTAATTAGGTGACTGCTAATGTTTTGTGGGTAGTTTGAATAGAATGTGACATGACTGATTCCTTTTTTTATATTGCATCCATCTTTTTTGTGGTAGTCATTGGTTGTGAGCTCCTGAAAATACTTAGAAATGAAAGAAAGAATGATCCTAACTATTTAATTTCATTTATTATTGTCGCTCGAATTAGATTTGAGAGTAAAAAAAGTCAATTTATTTGTTGAATTTGTTCTGCAGTTGAATGGTTTAGTTAATTTAATTGAATAATTATGCATTTAACATTAGCAGTGATCTATCTCACTCCATTAGTTATTTACATCAACATCTTGTTAATATTAATTTATATGAACAATAAAAAGTTTTTTATAAGTCCAATAAAATTTCTGTATTGACCTAAACATAGAGACCAAGACATCTTTGCTGATATTGTATAAGTAACTTTATGTGAAGCGTCATAAAGTACAAAGTTGTTTAGACACGGGCATCAAACTGCTTCGCACTAAGTTTTTGTTGGAGCGGTTTACACTATAAATCACTCAATATAAAGTTGATTATTCAATGTCATCAAGAATCCTTAAGTTCTGCGCTAAGTCTAACCCATTACTCGGAAGAACTATCTACTTAATGGCTACAGTTATTTTGATCGATTGATAAGCGACGTAATTGCATAACATACACAATGTCATAGCAATTAAGACAGTTCATTGACATTCATTGCGATAATCACATCGAGCAGACGAAATATTCAAGAAAGTGCCTTATATTGACTGAAAGTTTTATGCAATTGGTGTGCTAAACAAAGAAGCAACAATAGCGCTCGTAGTTGCAACTGTAGGTACTATAAAAGCTGTGAAATTATCGAGATTTCAAAGTCGTTTTTCAGACCACTTTCTCAGCGATGCTACGTTTTGCTATTTTAATCCTTCAATTAATCATCTCAGGTTAATTTTAACATGATGAAATACTACGTGAATATACATTTGCAAATCGTGAGTTTCCGAACTCGACTTCTCTCTTTGTATATTCTCAACAGGGCTGCCAGATTGTATAATTGGATACAAAAACTGTATAATTTGGTTACTGATTGTATCCTCTTTGTATCCTGGACCCTCATGTATAATTGGATACGGAAAGCCTAAATTTTATTACCTGAGTTTTCCATGGTGATATTCTTTGAGTTGCCATATGGATGTGCTTTAAGCCTGTGAGTACATAATAAATAAAAATAATAACGTAGGTAAAAGTAAGTTAAAGTTGTAAGTTTACGTGATTAATCATTATTGTGTATGTTTAAAAAAATTTAAGCCCTGTTTGTATCCTGACATTCAATTTTGTATAATTTCAAAAATATTGCCGAATAATTTAAAAATATCTACTGGCAGCCCTGATTCTCAATCTACTCAACCTATCACAGTCCACAAATGGACATGGTTCATATAGCAGCCGTAGGGGGCACACGACCCTTCGCTTGCCGTTATACAAATGTATTAATTTGCTAATATGTAATAAAGCTAAAGAGTTTTTTTGTTTGAACGCGCTGATCTCTGAAACTACCAGTCTGATTTGAAAACAAGTGCGAGTCGTACTCACGCACACGGTACCGTAGCACCAAACAATATAATTAAAATATTTTGAGGCTTCATTCATATGTTGTATTGTATTACAAGTATATCAAAACTCAAAAAACTCAAAACTCAAAGCATTTATTTCAATTAGACCATAACAGGCACTTTTGAATGTCAGAAAAACAAAGAAGGCGAAGCTACAGTCCCAGACACAAGGCATAATAACTTGTGAAAGTACTGTAGTTGCCCATTCCAAAGCGTAGATCTCTATGGAGAAGAATGGGCAAGAAACTCCATGGACACTCTTTTCAATCAAAATATTTTTACAAGGTCTTGGTTACATCATTCATGTTGAGATAATACATATATGTGAGAACAATGTAGAAAGATGTGCACATTAAGAGCGTCCAGAGTAAAAGATTAGATCAACACTTTAAAAACAAAGAAGTATATATGTTAATGAAAAACAAAGTTACTGCTGCAGTTTGAGGAAAAAGTCCCATATCTCAAAAACAAAACATCAAGTCTTATTCAAACCAATTTTCGTTGAAAGTTTTCTTTTACGTTCTACAATCCAACATTTTTTCAGAATTTTCCTCTTTAAAGATAAGAGAAGGGGACAGACATTTTACCACTTTGGAAGTGTCTATCTTTCAAACGATTGACTTTGAGAAAAAAATGATTTTAGGAGCTCAATGTCATTTTTAAAGACCTATCTATAGGCACCCCACACGTACAGGTTTGAAAAAAAAAAATTAGTCTCAGTTCCATGTATGGGGAGCCCCCCTTAATATTTTATTTTTGTATAAAAATCGTAAAGCGGTTCACAGAATAAATCTACCTACTAACCTACCAAGTTTCAACTGTATAGTCCTAATAGTTTCGGAATAAAGTGACATGACGAAACTATAAAGGTTCCGTTTTTTGCCATTCGGCTATGGAACTCTAAAAAGCCATTGACCAAAAAGCCATTTGATTGCCCAATTCTTGAGGAAAGCCATACATCATCACCCTACGACTTTTACGTCTTGACCACAGCACAGAGTCCACAGATAATATAACCTGACTTTTAGCAGTTTTCCCGAAAGGTTCACTTGGCTTTGTGTGTGATAGAATTTCCTATAGGTACACGTAGTATGTAGCAGTGTTCTATTTTATCAAAACAATGGAATCTAAAATCGTGGCTTGTTATTTTAACACCTGATAGCTAACTCATAAACAACAAGTGGTAATCTACATTAAGGCGACGACAATAGTGTCGACATCAAAAACAATAGTGTCGCCACTATTGTTTTTGATGTAATGTCGTCGGTCGGTGTCGCGTCAGCGCAACACTACAACGAGGACGTTGTGCTCGAAGAGTTGTGTCCACATACCGCTAGATGGCGCTGGCATGAATAGTTTAATATAAACTTCATGGTAGAGGAGTTAGCGCCCAAGGCCGAATAGCAATTATGAATTACAAACATTGGTTTTAATAGTGAAACCTTACGGTACAAGCCGGAAATGTTTATCGAATCAAATTCAAAGTAATTGAGAGTCTTATCTCGAGGGATTTAGTTGCTAAATTCTTTGCGCACTTCCTTGGTGCACTGGCCTCGTCATTCATTTATCTGTACCAAAAGAATCGACAGTGACACACTGCAAGCAACGTCCTTTTAATTCCATTGAAGTGGGGGCAAGTTATGAATAAGCCAGTATGAGTCATTGAAAGTGCAACAACTTTATATAACAAGCTTCTTGCACGATTTGAAGCCTAGCGTATCTAGGTAAATTATTATCTACTCAACACGTCGGCAAAAAGTACCTAACCACTTCAGGCTGCATCATATTCAAAACTAGGTATTTACCACTTGGATAAATATCACGCGAGAAAGTAAAACAAGGCCGCTCACTGAATTGTTTCAATTCACAGGTAGGGTAGGTACCTATACAAAATAACACCAACCAACATTCTTATGTAATTCTTAGCTGGAATTGTCTAATAGGTAAGGTACTTGTCCTACTACCAGCGATTAGCGAGTAGAGCTAGCAGTTAAAAACGAGTAGTTTTTTGAACGTTTTCATTGGCGATGTGAACAAAACAGTCATTATACTGAGGTATCTTTCTATTAACACGGGCCACGGGACGTCGGGCGGGCCCTAGAATCTTTGGTGCGTTTCTTGAGCGATGAAATAGTCGAAGGGTTCCTCGACACCAGAACCGGTGCGATGGGACAGATGTCTCAGCTCAGTTAGTAGGTGACACATCATTTTACATAACACGCATTCCTAATTATGTATGTATAATTCTCTAGGCGACGCATTGCTTATAAACATTGTCACGTGTAAGTAGCATCTAGGTATCTTTTCGACTCGTTGGACACAAGTAATGACGATGTCCGTTTGATAATCATCACTGCATCGTCCAATCACCTGTTTCCATTAGATACATAGCTTAGAATAATAATTATTCTAAGATACTTAGTTAACTTCGTCTCTACAATATTTACTGACTACCTAAACAAGCAGTGTTTAGCTAAAAAAGGTGAGCCTTAGTTATGAGAAGGTAGGAAATATTATCTATGGCAAGCCTTCCTGGGGCACACCGCACAAATCTAAACACAAAACTTATATTGTCACTTACGGGATATCTTCCGAGATTGTTCATTATTTTGAGCTCCCGATATTTCGACGCTGCCGCGCTGTTGCAAGCGCCATGATCGCCGTAAGTGACAGCATAAGTTTAGTTGTAAACCGTGAAAGCTTAAAACAGTGTTTAAATTTAAACACTGCGTTATTATACAATTTATTACAATTTCTGGGAATCGAACTCAGGGCAGGACCTCATTCTATCAAGACAACGCTGACCACTAGCTATAGCTAGCTAACTAGCTAGTATAATTTATCAAACTAGGCAATTGTTGTGATAGATTTTCCTTATTGATGTGGAAAAGTGGAACGCAGCTCTCGTGCAAGTTTAAACTGTACAGATGATGAAAAAGGACTAGGTATAGCGATGGTAATGAAGGGTATGTTGCACCGACCCCAAGTAACATGGGCAGGCAGATTGATGAGCTGATGATACCTATTCCTTTCTCTTCTACTTCAGATGGATCAATCATTAAAATAAAAACACAAACATGATAAAACAATAAAAGTAGGTATTATAATTAAAAGATTAAAATATAAATTACAATTCTATACAATAAACATTTTAATAAAACTAACGTTATTATTATAATAATAACGTTTAATGCGAAGTTAATTAATAATTATGTTAGGCCGCTTGGTCAGTGCAGAATAAAGCGTTGGTTTTCAAGACAAAATATTCACAAAAATGTTGCATAGATTATCTTAATGGCATAGGTATTACAGTATACATGTTTATTTATTATCACATCCGTGATAAATATCATGAATTAATTTAAGATTCTTAAAGATAGCTAACGTATGTATGAACATAACACTCGCTGCGACACAACAAAAATACCAAATTGAAATAACAATGTCTTTTACTTTTAACTAATGTTCTTGTTCTTTTTGATAGTTTTCAGTGAATCATTTAGGTTATTGAGCATATCAAACATGATTAAACAATGGAATAAGAATCCCTTTCAAAATAAACAGGATTGTGATGCGTGTGTGTTACGCAATCGTACTGTAAATATTTATAAAGATCTAAGTAGTATGAATAGGCAAAAATAAATAACAATCTGCAATTTTATTCTGCACCCAGTGTAACTAAGTAGGTAACTTACAGTTTTCCACAACGCTTTTTCCATTTGAATACCAGCTTAGCTGTTTATCTCCTTGTGGATTATGATAAAAATAAGTACCTAGGTAATTTAACGAATTTGTTTATCAACTAAAAAGATAAAAGAAAACAAAAGACACCACCACGACACCACAATGTTCTCGGAAGAAAAAGCCCGCTGAGGAAAAGTCATGTCCCCAGGTTTGAAAATATCGACTTGTCTGAAGAGATTTATTTGGAAAATGGTGATGATGATGAAACAAAGTAGTGGATAGGAAAGTGCATTTTTCACGGATTCGTGGCATTCTTGAAAAACTGTAAAGCTCTCGGTAGACTGCGGCGAATCACACACTGTACTGGACGAGAGAGGCAACTGCGCGCTTCGATAATTTCTACGCTACGATTAGAATAAGTTGTAAAAGTTTCAGGTCAGTTTGTATACCTACACCTGGTACCAAATTAGGTAGGTATATAGGTACTTATAGTTGACAAAATATTCGCTTGGGATTATCTCCAGTTTAGCCAGAGCTTTAGTTGTCCTTTGTATTATATTTAGTAGAAAAGGACAATCCTATTAGGTAGGTATAAAGAAAATTATATTAATAATACCTCGGAGGACCTCTTGGCTAAATAATAACAGCCGTTCGATCTTCAGGTTAAGCCGCGCTTGCCTAGGCTGGTCCTTGTACCTATTACATACCGAGTTTCTTCCGTGCCTCGCGCGCTCTAGCGCGTTAAGTTGTTGGTCCCGGCTGTCATTTTGTGGATTTTTGACAGTCTTTACAAGTCAGTGGCCCGAAAGTCTGACAACCAGACTTTATTAAAGGGTATCGTATTACTGGGTTGTGGGGGTAAAGATAGGCAGTCGCTCGATTTAAAATAGTGGTAGGTATTCAGCTGCAGCCGGTTAGACTGGAAGCCGACCCCAACGTTGTTGGGAGAGGCTAGGCAAATGATGATACCTCTGCACTCTGGCCGCCTCTAGTTAGTCATTTAACCACATTTAAATAATAAAGTAGGTAATAAGGATGAATAATAATTATGGTACCTACACAAACAAGTTCTATTCAAAAACAAAGACAAACTGAATACACATTTACAAACTTAAATCATTTTAAATTAATAGGTAAGTATTAATTGGTAAGAATTAATTGCTAATATTTATTTATCAGTAAACAAAAACACACAATTATATTATTATACATAGGTACACAATGTAGGCTATCAAACTCGGACGTAGCTGTTTATCTATTTAGTAAACAATTTGAATAACTTGTTCTATGTTTATGTATGGCATATAGGTGAACAGTTTTAATTTATGCAATTTGATACATAGGTAGGTACCTACCGTGCGTGTTACGTTATATGCAGTCGAGGTTATTAGGTACCTACGGTATAGTTCACCATCCATTGATACTTTTGTTTAGATGATTATATCCGATATCTAAAAACCACGAAAGTCAAAAATAGCAACTTTACAGGACTTTACTTTATGCAAAAACTGCATAATGGTAGGTACTTACAATACCATTTTATAGTTTGTGATCACTTCAAATAGAGATAAGAGATAGAGACGGTGCTTGTTTCTTGATTGGCTGAAACGCTTCTTCCGATTCTCTAGCAAACGGCATCAAAAATCAAAATGTCAAAACCTCCAAAAATTAACTTACGTGGTGTTAGAACTTCAACGACGACATTGTACCTATAATCTGTACGTGGATAATCTGCCATCATTGGCAAGATGCCCAACCCAATAAACTAATGACCTCAGCAAAGATGTAGGTATGTCATATTATTGTACCTACTATGACGCCATTTACAGCTGCGGAGATTACCGGAACAAAATACGTAGCATAAATAAACAATAAAGACAAGTATAGGTAAGGCGATATAAAATAAGCATTCAGTAAAATATCTCCGCTTTTGTTAACTTCATTATCATTTAAACACGCAATCTTCTCGCACTGGAGTTTCATTTTTTCAGGTGCACTTGTTCAATTCATTTTAAACGGTCTGAATTGCGCTAGAAACTGAATTCCAATGTTTCACAATCAAATTGTTTTGTTTCTTTGTTTAAAAAAAGCATAATGTGGTGCAACGTCGTAAAGAAAACGCTACTTTGTTTGTTGGGTCTGTCTTGGCAAAGACACTGATCTTTAGCGGCCAATGACCTGACTTAGATTATAGTCTAGCCATGAGTCCTGCTAGCTGTTCGGAGGATCTCGCCTTTGAGGCATTAAAAGTTGTAGACTAAACATTGTCTACCACTTTAAATGCCCATAAAGAACAAAGTTGACTGTAACGGATGATAGGAATGAGAAAAAACAAAGGATGTTATTATAAAATCTTCAAAACATTAGGCATCAATCGAAACTTTGCTGATACTTGTGAATCTGGCAAATAATAAGTATGGAGTTACACGTAACACCAAAATTATGAAGAAAACAACTACATAGGTAGGTGCGCCAAAGTCTGGTATAGGTACTTCAGCGTTGCTAATGGACGCAAAGATGCAGGTATAGGTAAGCGAGTCTGTTTGACGCATTGGTGCTAATACTTGTTGTTGATGAATGGACGAATGGCCTCACACAGAATACTTCCATACCAATTCACCAATAGTTGTGACGCTTCTGAAAACGTCAGTTACTCTTTATGGTCCGCGCATTATCGCTACAACACCAGAATATGCGATAATGATAATAACAACTAGCGTGATAATTTTAATACTCACAGGACCCGATTTTAACATTAATGTTTGACGTAAAAACCCATTGTTATCGTACATAATAGGAGAGGAAATTTTGCCAACTCTTATCTCTGTAAGTATTTCGATAAATATATTTAGCTGAGCGTGTACCTTTCGTTCATTCTAATCGTTGGTTTAATCAATGTGATTACAAAAAAGGTTTCTAAAGAGCTAAGCTATTTGTAATTCTTGACCGAATCGACCAAACCAATGCTCTGGTTGAAGGTAACAAAAAGTAAAGTCAACGTTTCGCTGGTCGTTGATTCATAATCCGAAGGTCGGTGCCTGATTAGGTGCAGCGTAGGCAGTAGCGATCTGAAACGTCACTTAGTACCTCTTTCAGACTATTTTCGAGACAAGAACTCGATAAATAATGACGTGTCGGCACAAATAGCTGTGTTTGATCAACTGTTATGATAAGTAATTCGTTTGGGGCAGGTGAGAAAACGTGACTTGTTAGTAACGATAACGAATTGCTAGCAATTCCGAGAGCTTGATAATTATTATAATTAGTCTGATAAGCTTGGCTAAAACACAAAAAAAAAACCCTCCAGGCAAAAAAGAAAACCGAACAAAAATAATACTTAAAAAGCAAAAAATAATACTTATTGTTGAGCAATCAAATTCGATCGAGAAACACCTATATTTTAATTATAGAAATAGATGGATGGCACTTTAACATTTGCTCGTTAAAATGGTGCTATAATGTCGAGGCAGGGTACCGCTGAACTAAACTTTTTGTTGCAAATCTAGTATAACATAACGCTTCGTATGTTTTATGTGTTCACCATCGCCAAGAAACTAGCTTTCAAATGAAAAAAACCGCATCCAAATCGGTTCATTCGTTTAAGAGCTACGAAGCCACAGACAGACACACATAGCGGCCAAATTTATAACACCCCTCTTTTTGCGTCGGGGGTTACAAAGCCTTTTTAAGCCATTTGTGGGAAATCTACTTTCGCTTAATTCCAGTGCGCGCAGCGGCAATATAATTTTATTTAGTAGATTATGACGTAGAGCGGCTTTTTATTGAGAAATTCACTAATCTCAAGTTCAATAACTCGCTTCTGTTGGCTAGCTTTAGCAGACTGCCATTACACTTGATTACACTGTCCACAAGTTCCACAACCCCCAGACATGTCGATCTTGCCCTAATTGTCCTTCAAATGTTCAGTAAAGGTGAAGCCACATTTAGACTAAATGTTTCTATAGGTAGCATTTCACACTAAAAGAAATTGAAGACAAAATAATGTATTTCAATCGTTTCGACATCAATATGGGTAACGAATAGAACAAGTTTCGTTAATATAAAACCAAACCCATCGAGTAAAAACTTACCTTTTAAATGTCATTCCAACTATGCATATTAGGCAATCGAGTTGGATTGGAATTTCTGGCATTGTCGTTGAAATTGAAACCATAGAGGTGTTCAAAAATTTTATCAGTTTAAAAAACGGCCATTTTCCGGAGTTAATAAACGCTAATCCGAGTACAATCTTGGTACACGACTTACTTACAAATAAGTAACACTAATGTAGGTAATTGATAAGATATAAAAAAAACAATTGCCTTAGGAATTGATGACGTAATAGATATTGTTACGGTTGGTTCGCATATTTTAGCATTTATAAGTTACTTAAGTAGTGGTCAGATTACCAGTGGACTTGGTATAATCGAAGCGTTATTTGTCAGTTCAGAATAATATTAGCTCAACTTATCAGCAGGTTTAACTAGGTTACCTGTTACCTATGTTTATGAAGGGTCACGAGTTCACGAACTCGCAGATCGATACTGCCGTGTCGCACTATCCCTAAAGCCATTAGTCACTGAATCTATTTTACCAGTCATAACTACGTGGGTGTGTTGTATTAGTTTTACTCTGAAATTGCTTTAGTCAAAGCTTGAATAGTTTTTGGACTTTGCTGGACTCTTTAATCCCGTAGTCTTAGGTAGCATCATTAGGCGATGATCGCCAGATATTGCAAAATAATGTCTTTTGTTTTCTTTAGAATGACGCCGCTCAGGAAGCCATATTGCCTGGCGGATGTATCAACACTTGCCCTTGTAAAATAAACTCACGAGTTCATGACATAAAACAACGCGCCTCATCTATGAATAGACTCGTCTAATTCTCACAGTAATGTGAAAACTGCCGCAGGTTCATAGTTCACAGCTAAATAGCAGATAACAATATGTGCTTACGATAAGCCGACACAGAGATTTACTTTCAGGAAAATATGCAAGGAGATTAAAGATATTTCATAATTCACACGATCAACAAACCAAGCGACAAGTGAACAATGAGAGTTATGAACTGAATGGTGTTACTACGCACTGTCCTAAATGTTCCGCAAAGGTCTTAAGTAATTTGGATCATTCGCAGCGTGACTAATGTCGAAGGATCGTTATCATCGAACCGTTAATGACAGTCGCAAGGCTTCAATACAGCCAATTAGTATGTAATGTGTGTTCACGTGCACTTGGTATGAGTGGCCCTGTTTTGATTCAAACGTGTCTGTCACGCACAATTACAATCATGGGCCATTCATGGATTACATCGGATACTTTTGTGATAGAAAATCGATTAAGGCTTTTGTTTAGCAGCCGTTGATGCAAATTATTATCCCGTCTACTAAACCATAGAGGTGAATATTCGTGTTAGGGAAATTTAAAGGATCGACAAAGCTACGATGGAATTGAGAAACTACAACAATAATGGACGATCCATTGGTCATTGTGTCTGAATAGAGAACGGTAACAAAAACAAGACGGAGTTGGTTTTTCCGAGCTGCCCATCATAGGCATCTAATCCAAGGTGGTTACAACACCTAACCTAGTAAGTAAGGGAAAAACGACAATAAAAGGTACTACCTATCGCAGCGTGCGAATCGGAATTATCCTATAGGTACGTATGGTCGAAAACAGGCTAGTTAGTTAAACAGTTTCCAATTCGCACGTGGGACAGTACTGCTGGATAAAATACATACCTAGCTTATTAGATAATTATTTGAATAAACGCCTAAGAACAAGATCTGACCAAAAAACCTTGACACACCGAATCTGTTCGAGACCGCGTTATATCGCATTACAGACTGGTGCTGTCTTGGTAGACTACGAACCGGTTCCTATTTCAAAATCAGTGTAATAAACTCGTACTTCTTCATTACTGATTTTTAATGAGCGTTTATTTGAATTAGCGCGAGCAACACACGAAAATAAAAATGAACTAGTCTACAGTATTTGAGTAATTTTCAAGGCGTAAAAATTAATTTTCCAAATGTGGAATAAATGTTTTCTTGGCACGATTCTTACATGCGGTCGTGAACATTTGGGTGTCATTGTCCAAGGACTTTGAAATGTTAGTCAACATTTACACGAAACAGTTAAACTATGGACAAATAAAAGCTGACTAAGTTGATAATAAGAAGCAAATTACGTCAGCAAGAAGTCCAATTAGATCAGCTCTATTTTTTGCGCCTGTTCGGGAAATCGAACATTCGAATTTTTCGTTCATTTTCAGAACTTAACGATACAAGCAGCTACACTTTATATTTGGTTACTCAAGATGTATCTAGTTACGAAACAAAATTACATCCATTAATTGTTTTGGCAAAGATGTCGTAATATGCAATTACAAGAATTTCCATTTGCAAATCATAAAAACTTATACTACTAACGCAAATCAATTTTAGATTCTTGGTTTTGTTACTGATATAAGTGTGACAGGGCAGACTGGTTTAAAGGAAAATCAAAAATAGGAGTTACTTCAGTATTTATTTGACATGAGGATGTTAATGTATTTACCTAAACATAACACGAAAGATCTCGTTACATTATGTACAAAAAATAAAGCATAATAATTAACGTCTAATAAGTTACTAAGAATTAGGAAATATAAAAATGACAGCCATAAAACAATCACAAAATTAAAGAGAGTTCTGATATCTTATGTTCTGGGTTCTGGACTGTTGTCTTAGGCATAGGGGAAGAAGATTACGACAAATCTAAGACGTGATCGTTATACTTGCCTCTAAAGGGCATATCCAATTATTCATAGGATCAAAATTATAATCCTGAAACGACATAATTCAATCATAACTCTAGCTAATCCTAACAACAATACAGTGCTTGTAGAAGCGTGATCAACACTCAAATCGTTTATATACGAAAAATATCTTGTTGTAAAAAGTGATTCGTGTAAAGCTGTACAAGGTATACAATATTTTATCATAATCGCTTGTGGTCAACGGACTAACTTTAGTTAACAAAACAAAATTATGAAAACTAAATTAAAAATCTGAACATAAGATTTCAGGTGACTACCTCTATAACTAGGTACTTCATTATACATATATAAAAAATATTGCATTAGTTATTTACATTGATATAAAACTCTAATCCTGCGCCCTCAAGAACGATACCCAAGCCCAACCAAGTGTTTCGTTTATCACTGATATGAACGGACCGCAATTTAAGGCAATTACTTGATAAGTGGAAATTCGTTAATTATCAAATTATATATTTATTGGACCTGGGCTATAAGAGTGCGTCGTTACAGGTGACGAAGCCCCGTAATCCGGGGTCGTAGGTGTCGAACTAGGAGGGGAATCTATGGGCTTCGTGAGGGCTGGAGCTACGTACTCTGGGAATCGAATACTAGACTCCACCTGCAGAGGAGCCGGGGGCGTGCAGCTCGGGAACGGACTTAACAACAAAAACGTACCGAAGGCCACGATTGATGCCATAATCAGAATAATAGTTCTAGCTTCGAACCCTGCTCTTAGACCAGCCCAAGCTGCCATGTTAATGAGTAGCAGTAGGACCGAAACACGAATAAGTCTGACGGCTGTCGAGTGGATCCTCCCACCGCCGACGCCGCTCATGTCGCTCGGACCGTACGCGAAAAATAGATTATGTTTATCGCCCACGTGTTTGAGCATCATGTACATCAAGCCGAACGGCGCTATCAATGGACAAGCGAGGCTGTAAACCATTGTTATTGAGAAAATTGCTATGCTCCAAGCATAATGAACTCCAAACGGAAACTCGTAAAGAATGGCTCGCTTTACGTAGCTCTTCTCCGCCTTCGATTTCGACTGCAGCAAGTACCATACATAGAGGAACAGTTCGGGAAAGCGGATCAGTTCTAACGCTGTACCGATTAGGCCGGAAGTGATAACGTAATTGACGAAAAATGCGCCTTTATCAGGCAAAAACACACAATCCCAACGCATGCTATTGTCGTGATCGATGGTCCACCTCAAAAATGCTTCAGCACTAACAAGTCCCAAAGAAGGTAGGATAAGAGTCATTAATAATAAAAATGATACAGTTTTAGTCATAATGGAGTAATTCTGCTGGGACTTGGTCCAATGAGAGAGGAACTTATCGGAGAAGGCTACAATAGCAGGCATGACCGCAGCCATGGTCCAAAGAAGTAGAGTGGGGAGGAATTCAAAGATCACGGTACTAATTTTTCCTAGGGAATCTGGTTTAGCTACAGTTGTATTAAAAAGATTGACAATAATTGCAGGGGTTGTTAAAAAGAATAACACAATAAATAAGAAAAAGTTGACAACAATAGCCTTGAGGTACCATACACCAGGTTGTACACTCAGGTTATCCCAAATAATGTCAGAGGGATTCGTTGCGTGAGACAACACCCAACCATAATGTAGACTAAAGTTACTAATGACATGTTCAGCAAGCTGGTAAGATGGTAAAGTCAAGAACGCAATGCCTAGAGGATCATTCAGTACCATAGCTCGGCATCTCTTCGCTTCATCTTTCAACCGCTTCTCTTCATTGCTGTAGAACTCCAGTGCATCAAGTTCAGGCCCACACAGTGTTGGCTTCACAGTAATCCGCTTCCCAGTTTTCTTAAAGTATGTGTCAGTGTAAATGAGAGCTTCAGTCACCATATCCTTACTCTCTTGAACTTCATTGAGCGTGTTGATGTTGTAGGCGAGGCGGAGATCCACAATTTGAATGTGAGGGAAGTTGTTGGCAAAATAAGCTCTTATTGTAGATTCATTTCTATCAGCTTTTGATATGTTAGTGATCATAATAGTGCCAGTCATGGATGTTGGCACTGGTTTACGTCCCGTGCACCTCCTCATTATCAGCACAGATACTGGTAGGAAGGCAATACTTATCAGAGTGTGCACCCATAGCCAGTTTGACCTTCCAGTAAGGTTTGACAAAGTAGTTCTACTAAATGTACTGGAATCAACATTTAAATTAGTGCCTTGGAAGTTGATAGGCAGAATAATGCCAATAGACACTAGTGTCACAATGAACATCAATGTTATTGCATGTCTTTGGAAGGAGAGGTAGTGGACAGCGTCTGGGCCGCACTTGGCTAATATTTGCTCTCGGGTTAGACGAAATACAGCTGGTAGCCACGTAAAGAACCCTTCATCTATGTTGAGAACGTCTTCGGCGCTGCGTCTCCGGTTCACTAGGGCATCGCCATCTCCACCACGGTAGAACAGGTTGGTCCACCGACTCTTCGTGCGCTGCACGAGCGCCATTCGGCCGTAGTTCCATGCCGACCGCCGCAGCACAGTGAACAAAGCGATGAGGAATGTCCACGACACCAAATTCAATATTAAAGTTTGTGGAATTCCGTTGTACGCGCCTGTTATTATCACATTTTGTGTAGTGTTCAATATCATACAACCCTCATCATCGGTACCGTTCGAGCTGTTCGAAATTAAACTATATGCTATGTTTGTAAAACTACTCATTTTCGATGTCGCAACACGGGCAGTCAAGCGTTAAAAGAGAAAGTATTTACATAATTATAGTTCCACAAATCCACGAAATGCACTGACACTTCACTAAAACCTTGGTACACCGTTGCACTCGAATTTCAATACCATCTGGAAATTCTATTGTTGTCTGATAAATTGGATCAAAAGATATCAAAATAAATGACGTTTCTCCGTTACACTGCTGTGCCGTTGCTGAAGTCACAGTAAAATCAGTAAATGACAGTTAGGTGACAGAAATTCCACAGATAAGACAAACGAAATTATTGTCAAGTCAATGCTTTGAAACGTTCCAACTAATACCGACACTTTTATGTCTTTGCTCCTTTACACACTGCGCGGTACTCATGAGAAAAAAAGAGATAAGAATAAAATGTTCTGGAACTGTCATGGATTAGAGTAGTGACAGCTCTTAGATATACGCTTATTTTGATAGGAATAACGTTATAGCAGTTATTGGATGTAACACGTTTAAAAAAAAAACAATGCCTTTTATTCATGTCTTACTAAGTGACTTCCAATTCGGAAATTTGAACTAAAAGATATCCCATACAGAAGTGCAAGCAAAGTTTTTTTTTAAGTTATTCATATTATTTATACGTACCTACCTACGTATAAGTCACAGCAGGTAGTCTGCAAAAGTTTACCAAGATTCCTCTTAGAACGACCATCTACCCATATATTTCTCTCTCCCTTATGAAAGAATATACAGGTTGTAACATAATAACCGCAAGACCTGTCGTGTGACTGTGGTGTGATATTTCAGACCATGAAAGTGAACTTTTGTTTTAGGACTTTTGGAAATTATTTTTTTTTTAATTTACCATTCATGCTGATCGCGTCAGTTCTTAAAGAAAGTCTAATATTTTTTGCGAATATCGAAAACTCGTAGAACAAAAGTTGTTCAGTTTTATGGTCCAAGAGACCACACGGCAGATCTTGCGTTAATTACACCTTGTATACCTAGATGGTTCTATTATCATTTATCAGACAAAAAAATATAAGTTATTTTTGCCACCGACAACTGCTTATCACCTTCGATCAACAATACAAGCTTTTAAAGAGCTTTCATTAAAATAAATTAATTGTTAGCGTGGGCTACCTAAGTATATTTTTACCTTAAAACAAAAGTATTTACAAATTCGTAACACGAAGGATTCTCTTTGTTTATCGTATGGTTACTGCCTAAACTGGTGTCAGAGTTTTTATACCGTCCTCTGACTTGGGTTTTCATGCCGTGAAAAATATCTCTCAGGCATAGCATGCCTGAGAGATATTTTTCACGGTGTTTTCCTTCACCGAAGCAAGTGATAATTATACAATACGCACATGAATCCGAAAAATAACAAACAAAGTAACACGAAGTGTTTCTATCTGTCTATTAATAGTTTTCTTTACCATAATTATCTGAAGATCAACCAAACTGATTATCCTTTCATTTGTATTGTAGGATCAATAAAAAATCTTCTGTCTTCTATCTATAATCACTTAAATAACATTATTTTAACTAGGACTGTGCCAAAAAGAATAGGAAAAAAGTTTGAAACAAGCCAAACCGTTACCGCTATTTCTGTCGTTGTTTTAGTTAGCATGCGCTCTAGCCGCTCTACCAATCAATCGGAAGTCGCAACTCTAGAACTAATGTCAGTTTTGAAAATATTCAATTTTACGTTTCGTTTTATGATGTATAAAATAGGTAATATTTTATTAAAATTAGGCAATTATTTGAAGTTTTCTAGTTTTGTAAAATAACATTTAATCGTTTTTTATTATTTTACTGTATTTCGCATGACTGTTCAATGCCATGCAGATATTTTTTATCTACAATTTGCAATGATTTATTTCTTCCAACAGTTATTTCAATCAAATATTACTTTCTGTAATGAAAAGCCCTAAGAAAGAGACAACAATAAACAATGTATCGAATAGATGAGACAGATGCACCATACTTGAAATGTGGATAGAAAGAGAATGAATTTCTGAAATTCGTAACAAGTTCGACCGTTCGATTAACTTGTTTTGTGATAATTATTTTAATTTGATGACTTCTAACTTAACAATAAACAAAAAAATATGGCAGACTTCGACTGGAATAATTATTTGGAAGTGAATAAAACTGTCGCTGTTCCTGAAGAATTATTTTCTCATGTAAGTTTCAATTATTTGTTACATGTTGTATAATATTTTTTTTATGATTGTTCTTTTATTTACTTAGTTGTTTTACTACTGCTAAGAAACAATTCTGCTGTTTCTCCATCGAATTTTGTTAAGAAAACTATCATTGAAACTGAGAAACATAAATTCTTGCAGCAAAATATAAAAATGATGTGTACCATCTCAATTATATTCTATAAATAAACCATGAATATTTTTGCAATAATGCTGTTGTGTTTAGATAGTCAATGTACTTTATAATCGTAAAAGATTTTATCTTGAAACCATATTTAAAGGTTCATGTTGCAAAACATTATAAATAAATATGAAACCATATGGCATGAAGTTCTTCACCAAAGTGTTTTACTTATTAATATATTAAACATTATATGTTAGTAATACAAAACAATCTTTTGATGTAATTTATAGAAAGATAACAAGAAAGTGTTAAAATGTGGTCTCAATTTATTTTTAGACTCAAATGAAATTCAAGGAAAAAGTAATAATTTACAGTTAACAATGAGTAGATGATCATGTAGTAACTGGTGACTGGTCACATAATAATTATTGTATATCTGTGTTAGTTCAGTGTGATGTTGTTGAACTCAATTTAATGAAAGCAAATAAATTGCACAATTAGATTAATTTTATTGCAACTATAAAGCTACACACAAAAGTAATTACAAAAATATGTAAAAAGTAAATCTCTGCAAGTGCTTTTTTATCTTTTCCCTTTAACTGATTGGGTCCTAAAAACACCATTTTAACTTTCTTGAAAAATATTAATTATCTTGATAAAGAAATATCCCTCATAAATTCATAACAAACTCATTGAAGTGTTTGTGGGCAGTTATTCTGAAATCTGAAAATCTCATGTTATTTTTTACGTTACAACATGGTCTTTTTCCTCTATGTTTTGTATTTCCTCAACTTCATTATGAATCAAAGACATGTAAAAATACTCTTTAATCTCTTTGTCTCACACTAATTTATTCTTTTTTTGGCTTGTTTAAATATTCTTTATTTACTTAGACCATCCTGTTCAAAATTTAAAAAATATTTTCTGCCTGTTGTTCTTAAAAGTATGTTCTCATGAACACGCTCCAAAAATCGGGGCTTTTGTGAACTTTTGAATAAATACTATTTCTGTTGTCTCAGGTGGAAACTAGTCTCTACAATGGCATCAAACAGGGAATGCTGCTGGAAGTCTGTCACAAGAACAACCCAGACATCTACTGGATTGCAGAGATCACCATGGTCTGCGGGCACCTCCTCCGGATCAAGTTCATCGGTGCAGACAACGACTTCTGGTGCGACATATCCACTACAAAGGTCCACCCCCTAGGCTGGTGTGGGAAATACGACGAGCTTATAGAACCTCCTGATGAGATTAACGAAAAATATGGAGATACAATCATAGAAATTATGAAAAAGGCCTTATTAGATGGTCAGTCAGTCTCCATAGAGGCTTTAAATAATAAGGGATTGTCCCCAATAGATAGAATCAAAGTTGGAATGAAAGTGGAGGTGCAGAATGTTATTGATCCGTACAGATATTGGATTGCTACGGTAAGTTAATGATTTATCTTCTCTATGTTATATGTATTGCGATTGTTCTCACATATTTTCAATTTCAACAATAGGGTGTTATTATTATATGGCTGTTAAGCTTGACTGTCCTTAGTATAATTAATCATTGTTTAAATGGAAACCTTTTGGAATTAACGCAATAAACCAGAAGACCAGGATAGGATATTTTATTTTCCATAGCGTAAAACTTTTACCACACTGCGCTCTAGAACTCAAATTGCCGACGTGGCTCAAAAAGCTAAACTGAAATGGGACTGGGCAGGCCATGTCTGCCGGATATCATAAAAGCTGTGGGCCCGCATATCATAAAACTGGAGCCCTGAGACAGTTAGACGGGGTCGCGGCAGACCGAGGAGAAGATGGCGGGACGCCTTGGATAACTTTCTCGTTAATTGGCGAGAAGAGGCGCAACATCGAGAAAAGTGGAAGGAATGGGGGGAGGCCTTTGCCCAGGAGTGGGACAGTTCAGGTTGACTAAAAAAAAAAAAAAAAACTTTAAATAATATCCTTACTCTTGTAAAAAAATGAACTACTAGTCTGGAAAATCTGTTGTGTTTTGAGCGATAAGAGAGTTTCTGTTGACACTGAATACAAGAAACTAATGATGCGATATGTCCCCGCATGCGGCCGACCATCCGCAAAATCTGCGAAACGAGATATTCGTTTTTAAATTGTAAAGTAAAAGAGCGGTCATTCATGGTGGGCATCCCCATGCAGTTACAGTTCTGACGCAAACTGCGAGAATCAATTTTGAAATCTATCAAGCTATAAACCCATGGCTTAGGTACGGGATTGAGAAAATCCTAGCCACGTGTACAGTTACTTACGCTATTTGTTCAGCTGCCTCCAGATTGTTGTTTACCTATATTATATTGTTGTGTGTTTTATTTCGGCAAAATAAACAAGTTTTCTTTATTTCTTTCTGTCTAAAAATAACTTTAAATAAAGTTCGTGTCAAATTATTACCCGGGATCTCTACTCACATGATTTACAGTTGAGAATATAAAACGTGACGATTGCTTTTCTACCAAGTTATCAAATCAAAAGACCATTTTACTTAGTCTTAACGAACGGAAATCGCTCTTTTTTAGAAACCAAGGCTTTGTTTGTTGTAAAGAGAGATCGACAACGAACCTGGATTTCTACGAACCCTACCTGAATGAAACTTCTCGTGAAAACTTGAATTATTGCTAAATGATTTTCCTTCCCTTCTGCAAAGTACTGAGAAGGCAGCCTTCGCAACAGCTAAGAATAGATTGACCTATCACTTACGGTGTGTGGGTGGTGATGCTAAAGGCGATAAAGGAATGATCAGACGGGAACCTGAACCTCTACTCTCAGGCTAAGTCAAAGTGTCCTTCTAAAATGAATAAACTAAGTTACCTAGTTCGAAATTAGGCAGTGTGCGAACACGGCCAGATATCGCACAGGACAGAGAGGTTTGGAAGGAGAAAGGGCAGGCCTTTGCCCAGCAGTGGGACACTCAAACAGGCTAACAAAAAAAAAGTTAGTTCGGATTTGGATATGTACCAGCACAGGCATACGAATTTTAATGATAGAACGGGAATCTTTTTCGGGAGGAATAGAGCAGGCTTTATGTAATGTTGTAGGTACACTCATACCTTCATATTTCATTACTACTCATAAAAAGGCCCTTGTAACGCTGCGCGACAACTTCATATTGAGGTACAAATATATTATGACATTGTTTAATTACGTGACTTTTGTTCAATACTCTCTATTCATGTCGTAAAAAAAATCCAAACTAACCACATTATGCGTCTATTCTTTTGTGTAATAATTTGTAACGATCTGTAGGCATGATGTTTCTGGGCTTTAAATGATAAGAGCTTTCCGGAAAGTCGGGCTTGTATTGTTGGGTTATTACTCGGATAACTCAAAAGCCGGATAATTATACAAATAAAACTAGCTGTTGCCCGCGATAAAATAATTATAAAAATACAATTTTCCCCGTTTTTGTAACGTTTTTCATTGATGCTCCGCTTCATTGGTCGTAGCGTGGCGTTGTATTGCCTATAGCCTTACTCGATAAATGGGCTATCCAGCACTAAAAGATTTTTTCAATTCGAACCAGTAATTCCTGAGATTAGCGCGTTCAACCAAACAAACTCTTCAGTTTTATAATATTTGTTGATGATGATGATGATGATGATTTGATGATGCTCCGCTTTATTGGTCGTAGCTTGGTGTTAAATAGCCTATAGCCTTCCACGATAAATGGGCTATCCAACACTAAAAGGTTTTTTCAATTTGAATCAGTACTTTCTGAGATTAGCGCGTTCAACCAAAGAAACTCTTCAGCTTTATAATTTTAAGTATAGGTAGATGTCCCTTAACCTCCATAATACGGGACAAGACCTAGGTATGTAGGTTAGGAGTGGACTCAGGGATGAAGGGTCCCTAGATTCACCACACACGAAGGCTATTTAAATACCAGGTTCTAACAGCAACAACTTTTCTCAGGTATGTGAGAACGTCGGCGGTCGTCTTCTAGTCCGATACGACGGCGCTGATGAAGACCTCACCCAGTTCTGGATCTTCTTCTCGAACCCTCGACTGAGTAGCTTCGGCTTCGTTACCAATAAGGTAAGTCAATTTCATTGCGACCAGTATTTCGTTCTCCCATGATTTTAAAAGAGAATGTTGTGTTGTCTGTGGTTTCTCTTAGGACTTTTTTTTCATAGAAGGTGAAAGAGGAGTCCTGATGTTAATCCAAATCTGGGTTTGCATGTGTTTGGCCCACTCCCTCCCACAGAGACGAGGCCTAGAAGTGGGGACCTTATTGGCAGTTTAATTGTTTGAAGTTTACCTGTGTGCCAAATTTCATCCAAATCCGTCCACCTGTTGCAAGTCGTGATTGAGTATAAAACATCCTAACTTAAACTTTCTCATTTAAACGGTAGGAATGCGTCATACTGCCTTGCTCTGCTGACCCATTTAGAAGTCGATTATATTTGTAGTTTAAGGTTTTTTGCAATTTGCAGGTCAGTATCAGTTGTATGTTGATGAAAAATGAGTCGTACTAGTAACACGTATGTAATTACAGAATTGCAATCATTAAAAAGAATTAATATACAGTCGTATCAGCCCATGGCTTAATTGCCAAGAGCCTCGACCAATACCTGAGGTGAGGAGGCTCTCGTTAGGCAGCTGGTTCAAGGGCTTGATTCAGAAAGCAGTACTCCTGGTCACGGCTCGTTTTGTTAGGAGGTTCCTCTCTCTGGAGCCCGTTTAACGAGCCCTTTTAAATGTTTTTTATATTGTTTTCATTTTAAGGAATATTTAAAAATCTGTTAGATTTGTATCGAAATAAATAAAGCAATTAATATACTACCTGACACTGACCTGCAAATAGCAAAAAACGTAAGATAATTTGAATTTCACGGGCCACTCTGGCCGTTTCCACCTTAATACGAACTCGTCCTCAGAAGCTTAAAATAGCGAGAAGTGGAAACTGCTAAAAAGTAAAGGGCTCTTTTGCCTGCCGGGGCTGCGGGACCGCGGCCCTGGAACACAAAGGGCAAAGAAGGAACTTGGATGGGTTTTAGTCAGTAAAAGTCTGACCCTCGCTTCCACTCCGCCCAGAGCGGAGGGGGTTATTTGATGATTTCCCATCCGAAAAAAAGGGCGCTTTCTCCTGCAGTGGAACATCACAGGCTTTTTAGTTGAGTTATAGGTACATATTAAATTGCACTATTTTAATTTGGACTCTTTTTACAAAAACTCAAGGTCACTTGATAAGATTGTGTTATGACGTAGTTTGATTAGGAGTCGTGACCTGGAACTGTAATGTCTAGAGGTCATCTCTGACATAACTTATGATAAACAATCTGCCTGTAAGATGTATTTGGCGATTAAGTTCTTTTAAGACTATCTCGGATAATCTGCATGGTGTTCATTGCCTTTACCAAGTTTACCAAGATTCTGACTTTAAAAGAGACTGTGGCCTTTGTTTCGGTGTTTCTTCTCAAAGTAGTCGAACAGGAGACACCGAATCTATCTAAGTAGTTTTAAAACATAATGTATTTTAGACGTGGAAAAAAACAACCACATAAGGGGCCATCCATTAATCACGTGATGTTTTTTTTGGCATTTTTTGACCCCCCCCTCCCCCTTGGTGATACGTGGTGAGGTTTAAGACTACCCCTCCCCCCTATATCACGTGTATTTTTTCGTACCTGCAAAGAATCTATTTTTTTATTTATAAAAAAATACTGGTATAAGTATCATCTAATTTTATTATAGAAAACTAGCTTATGCCCGCGGCTTCGCCCGCGTGGAGTTCGGGAATTGCCCACGGGATCTTACTTCTGGGATAATAAGTAATCTATGTATGTATAGTACATACATAGATTTACATATACTTGCTTATAACTTGCAAACATTCGTTCATAGTAATATAAATTAAATTACATTTGAACGTGAAATATGATACCTTGGTTTGAGATTGGACACCGGTGACAACAATCAAATGATTAATTAGGAATCTATTCCACTTTCCACTTCCATTAAACTTTTACATAACATTTAATATCAATGTCGCGTATCACGAGCCAACGCAAAAATCTGTGGAATAAACCATATTTACAGACGTCTACGTCAGAAAAATCCTACCTACTTACTTAATAGGTAAATACTCCCGTGCCCCGCACGCCCTGCGCGCCATGCGCCCGTCTACGTGAGCTTCGAAGCCCTATTTGACTTGTTGGGGGATGATTTTTTGATTTTGGAAAAAACTGTCATACACGTATCTCACAATTTTAACTGAAAAGTATGTATACAAATTGTCAAGTCGATCGACTGAGAGAATATAAAGTTTCATAGAAAATTCAACACCCCATTTCACCCTCTTAGGGGTGGAATTTCGAAAAACCCTTTTTAGTGGATACCTAATCTTCACAAAGAATACACCCTTCAAATTTCATGTCTCTAGGACCTATGGTTTGGGCAGTGCGTTGATATATTAGTCAGCCATACAGGACATTGAATTTTAAATTGGGGGATGATTTTGGAAAAAACTGTGATACACATATCTCATAATTTTAACTGAAAAGTATGTATACAAATTTACAAGTCAATCGACTCGGAGAATAAAAAGTTTCACAGAATATTCAACACCCCATTTCACCCTCTTAAGGGTAAAAATTTGAAAAACCCTTTCTGAATGAATATTTACTCTTATGCTTATGCCCGCGGCTTCGCCCGCGTGGAATTCGGGAATTGCCCACGGGATCTCACTTCTGGGATAATAAGTAATCTATGTATGTATAGTAGATACATGGTTTTTATATACTTGCTTATAACTTGCAAATATTAGTTCATAGTAATATCAATTAGGTACTTTACATATTATTATGTGAAATATTGATAGGTACCTTGGTTTGAGATTGGACACCGGTGACGAAAATCAAATGATTAATTAGGAATCTATTTATAGACATAAAACTTTTACATAATATTTAATATCAATGGCACGTATCACGAGCCAACACGAAAATCGGTGCAATAAACCATATTTACAGACGTCTACCTCAGAAAAATCCTACCTACTTATTTAATAGGTAAATACTCCCGCGCCCCGCACGCCCCGCGTAACACTGCACGCCATGCGCCCGTGTACGTGAGCTTCGAAGCCCTATTGGACTCTGTTGGGGGATGATTTTGATTTTGGAAAAAACTGTGATACACGTTTCTCATAATTTTAATTGAAAAGTATGTATGCAAATTTTCAAGTCAATCAACTCAGAGAATAAAAAGTTTCACAGAATATTAAACACCCCATTTCACCCTCTTAGGGGTGGAATTAAAAAAAACTGTTTCGTAGCGGATACTTAATCTTCACAAAGAATGCACTCTCCAAACTTTATGTCTCTAGAACCAGCCGATTGGGTTGTGCGTTGATATATCAGTCAGCCAGTCAAGACATTGAATTTTTAAATTGGGGGATGATTTTGGAAAAACTGTGATCCACGTATCTCATAATTTTATCTAAATAGTATGTACACAAATTGTCAAGTCAATCGACTGCGAGAATAAAAAGTTTCATAGAAAATTCAACGCCCCATTTCACCCTCTTAGGGGTGGAATTACGAAAAACCCTTTCTTAGTGGATACTTACTCTTCACAAAGAATACACCCTCCAAATTTCATGTCTCTAGGACCAGCGGTTTGGGCTGTGCGTTGATATATCAGTCAGTCAGTCAGGACTTTGAATTATATATATATAAGGTCTAACTTTTTAAACACGAAATATTTCAAGAGTAACTTCTATAGGTCGTAAAGTCACCATAGCAACGAAAAATTTTTTTTTTGTCTAATTTTATTTTAATAAAAAAAAAAAAAAAATTACTAGACCCACAAAATAAATACTGTCTAAAGGTTTAAAAAGTAAAAAAAAGTTTAAAAAAGTAAAAGTAAGTAAGTAAGTTTAAAGTTTAAAGTTTGTAAAGGTTTTATGCAAAATGTCGCAAGAATATTTAGAACTATAATAATTTCGTAAAAATAAAAACATTCAGAAAAAATTTTTTTTTTCGTTGCTGTGGCGACTTTACGACTTGTAGAAGTTACTCTTGAAATATTTCGTGTTTAGAAAGTTAGACCCTATAAAGATTAAAGACTACATAATAAACGTTCAGAGGTAGAAAGAAAGGTTGCAGTTTGTTTTTGACTGACATAAAAATAATGAAAGAAATGCGAAAAAGTTTTTTGTACTAGTACATGAACATTATTTAATGTACAATATTTTCGGACCACGGATTAGCAAGACTTTCTTCAACACCTTAACAACAACATTTTGTACGCGTTTGACTAAAAATAAATACATGTAACGCCGCTTTTCGGTTGAGTATCGCGAGCTTGCCGAAAAAATAAGTACACGTGATATAATACTTTACCCCCCCTCCCCCCTTGTGATATTTCGTGATTTTTTATGGACCCCTCCCCCCCCCCCTTTCGAGCCTCACATGATTAATGGACTGCCCCTAACATAAGATCACGCCTATAGTCTCCGAAGGGTTGGGCAGAGGTGTACCTAATACCGGATACAAATGGTGTAACGTAACTTGAAATGTAACATGAATGAGCCGTCCAGACTTAAGCAATGCAACATGAAACCCACCCAACAACAAGGCGAATTTGTTTCAGCGTGTGTTACATTTCATGTTACGTTTCACCAATGTGTACTCGGCATTGTTTTTAAGTCCCATGTAATAGGGGGCGAGCCTATTGCCATCAACCAGGCACAAATCCAGACTCCGTGGATGCTAATGCGAAATTCCTGATGGAAAACCCAATCACACTTTGCCCGACCCGGGAATCGAACCCAGGACCTCATGCTCAGCAGTCGCAGCAAAAAAACAAGTATCATTTAAGTAAACGTTCCTCGATAAAACCAACCTGCTTCACTGTTTTATTCTTAGAAAGCGATCATTAAATTACCTTCCCAGTTCGCCCCTGCCTGCGTCTGGTCTGATTTACAAGTATTTTGGTCCAATATGGAAGCTCGTGCATTATTGATTGACTCGTTCAACTATCCATATTTACTTGTCTTGAAATAGTAGGGATTTTGCAAAGCTGTAGTTCATTTCTTACTGATACGAAAGCTGTTTCAGCGGCCCAGATTTAATTTCGGTGAATGTGCAATAATAAACTCGTAAGGGGTGACCCGAACATGGTATTATGTTCGAGTCGGTATGATTGCATAGCCGGGTGACAAATACGAATACTTATAAGTTTAGGAAAAAGCTCAGTGTCGATCAGCACGAGTCCAATGAAAGCCGTAAGGGTGAGGCCAAACGAGCGTATTTTTTTGAGCTGTGAGTCGCGTAAAATGAGTTGTACAAACAGGACTTTAGTATGGAACCGAAGGCAGCGTAAACTACGCGACTCATTTTACGCGACTCACAGCTCAAAAAAATATGCTCGTTTGGCCTGTTTCAGGGTCTGTTTCGGATCGGCTTTATTATCCAACAAATGCTGCTACATGGAACATGCCGGAAAAATGCCACTACGCTTAAAATGGTTTGTTTTGCCCTTTTATGAAACTCCACCTACAAAACCTTTGACACTTGCCCTATGATATTATAATTCAAATCATCCCCCTCGGGCATCCACCCTCCAGTAATGAAGTTAGTATAGCTCCAATCAAAGGTCATTCAATGTTTAATTAACTGGTTTGCTTCTCTTCAAACACAGGGAAAGCATAAATTACATCATGACTATGCGTTATGCTAAAAGGGCGGGTTCGGGATTTCCTATTTGGGAATTTCAAATTAAAATTTCGTCACTCAGTCTCAGTTTTATTAGAGAAATCTAATGCTATAAAACCACAAACTAAGGAAACTTCATCAGCAAGTCAAAATATAGCTTTGTGAAATTTATCTTTTAATAATTACAAAATTTTAGTACGAAAGGATTAAAAATTAAAATTATTTAATTAAAATTAAATCTTTTTAATAAAATCCAGCTAAAAAAGGAATCCCACATAAAGCCACATTAGAAATATTTATACATAAAGAAGTTAAAGGAATATATAAGCTAATAAAACGATATGTCGATCGAGTACGAACGAAAAGAGCAAACCATGTAAATTCTAATTAACGTGCTTCATATAAAAGCGCTATCGACTTTCAACGCCATCCCGTCGCTCCGTCTAGCCTAGATTCGAAGTAATTTTAGCTCCAATCAAAGCTCCATTGTTACTTTATTTATCAATATTCCGTGCTACAAGTATGTAGGTCGGCAAACATGAGAAACCGTAATTCTCGTCACTTGAACCGATCGTTTGATTGACCTCGATACTAATAGCAGTCTTTAACCGGTAATGTGTTAAATGATTTGGTGCAGCGCAATCGGAAATAAGAATTTTTTAGGTATGTTGTTAGATAAATCCTTGTATTTGTACATCTTTGACAGACGTCAAGGGTACTCAGAAGTCCAAAAATCTGATAAGTGAGTCTTACCAAAAGGTATCGTGTTAATTCGTATTGCCCAGTAACTGGGTTCGGGAGGGCAGATAGAGACCTCATGTGGTATTCAGACACATCCGATGAGGTTGGAAGCCAACCACCCTAACATAGTTGGGAAAAGGCTAGATACTAGGCAGATAATGATACGTTCTTGGAATGTATGAAAATTACCGAAATTTTCTCCTCAACTTGCGGCAAACCTGTATCTGTACACTGTAATTGTTGCCTTCGCGGCCTGAACCTGGCTGAGATTGGCACAAGGTTGTGGAAACTTGTACAATTAAGAGGCAGTCTTCAGTAGTGGCTGAAGTCGGCCTGTGGATGATTGTCGAACAATTTATAACTTATCAGATGTATGTGTTGCTGGGGAGTTTGTTCCACCACTTCTTCCCCCAGCACGTGGTTTCTGACTGTCTTATGCAATTTTGATGCTCAAAAAGTGCTGATTTGAATATATGACGTTTCATGTGACTAAAAGACTGATGATAATAAATGTTGATGAACGGAGAGGGAGAGGAAGGCCAAAGATATTGCAACTACCAGAGTTTATCTCTGCATTACCCAAACAACACCAACATCATTACCAAAGATTGACTGGTAGAGAATGCCTTTGGCATTAAGCCCGCCTCTGTACAAAGTAATAATAAAGAAAAGTTGGTTGGTTTGTTTGTGAGGAATGATGTGTTAGAAAAATTAGTTTCTAACACATCATTCCGTTACGGCTGACAGGGGATGATGGAACAAACAGAAGTGTTGCGCCGACTCCAAGTAACATGTGACTAGTTCAGGAAGATGATGATTTGAATCCCTGACTCTTGATTTTGATTATGATGGTATAAGTATGTAAAGGTGTCCAAACATTGAGCAACACGCGGGGTTTGCAGGACACATTTCTGCCGCGCTCTTGTTAGGACTAAACCGACGCATGTTTGTGCGGCAGTACTGCGTGGCATGTCCGTGACACGCCGCGCTCTTCAGTTGGAATCAGAACTAAAATGATTTCTGCCTCATGTTTGGACACACCTTAACGTTAATATTTCTCCACAGGGTTCTCCGTGGCAGTTCAAGTACCCCGGCAAAGTGAATAAGTTCTCATGCAAGAACAAATTGAGCACACAACTGCGGCAGAGCGCTGAAGAGGCTATCTCGGAGCCCACGCCCGCAGACCTGTTCCAGGTGAGTTTTACTATATGAAAAATGTACCTATTATTTAGGTAAAAGCCGTGTACCCGATGGTATTTCGTAACGGCAAAAATGACGTACTTCCATAAAAAAAATATTATTAGGCCGTGCGTTGTCTATCAATAAGAACCCAGTAAACGTTTCAACAGTCAAGTTTGATTCACAGCTTGTGTAGCTGATATAATTTAAAAAAAACCGTACCCTTGCGAACTTTTACAAAATAGTATCCAGATTTTTTCCTGTACTTGTAGTATAAGACGATATTACCTACTTGCCAAATTTCATAGTTCTAGGTCAACGGGAAGTACCCTATACGTTTTGATTCCCTAGTGTCGAAATATAAGTTTTTTGCGGCATAAACGGCCGTATCTTTTTTTTACGTTAACTTAGAAGTTTGATTTTTCACAGCTTTAAGGGTCTGTACACTTATAAAGTTTAATTTCCCGAGGTAAAGGGTCTTGACAGACACACGGAGAACAAAGATCCTATAAGGGTTCCATTTTTTCCTTTTGAGGTACGGAACCCAGACCAACAGGCACAAAAAAACTTAACCAGTGATTTGAACTATAGAAAGACTAAAAATAAATGAATTTTCCAAACCTGAACGTCAAATAACTCTTATACAGTGTGTTTGGCTACCGGTTACCGCTACTTTAAGGGCATATTATAATAATTATACTCATTTCTTGCTGCCATCTTGTTTTCTTAATCGCTTGAGCTAGGGTATGTTCAATGAAATGCTAATATCTTTGAATTTAAGAGACCTAGAGACGCGCAAATGATCTTATTGCAAAGGTAAACGCTGAGGCTATCGAATTAGATTTTTTTTTTTCTAATGAATGTGCAAAAAGCGGCTAAAAAAGTAAGAAAATACGAAATTTTACACAACATTAACTATTTTTTTTACATTTTCTACTCTAGTGCCAAATTAACCCTGGAATGTTGCATATGTTTTTATGTTTAATTAGAAGTATTTGCGTCAACCTACGAAATGATATCAAAATATAGACTCAACACCAATTATTTTAAGAGTTATAGCCATTTGAACATAGCCCTGTACCAGCGCATTTACTCCACAATGTTGCAGTTACCCTGTTCTTTGTTTGAGCAGGTAGCAGTAGCGAAGGGTCAATTTTGTAAGACGTAAGCCGGAGTACATAGCTTGAATGTTATTATATTATTTGTCTATAGAATACTGACTGTGCCGTTTTTCAAAGTGAAGCCAGGAGAAATCGAGTTGTATGGTACCTTTGCCATTGGCAGGTAGATAAGGCACCAAATTTACGAGTGGGAGTGAGACGGCAGAAAGGTAAGTTAGTGAGTGAAGTGGCTAAGTAATAACAGCCGGGTCGATCTTCAAGGTTAAGCTGTGATTGTTTGGTCAGTCCGTGGATAGGTGACTATCTATTATAAAGGGTGTAAAAAGACCCTTAACGAAGCCGAAAGGTACTTGTTCTCCCCGTAATTGCGATCATTTTTTTGTTCTAGACCATACCTGGGAACCCCCTAGTTACGGAGATATGTGGTGGTCAAAGTTCCAACTTTTTCACAATTGTTTAATTTATTTTTTCAGTACATGTTTCTAATGTAAGATTTTTACTTTAAACACCTTCAAGACCCCCGTACTATTCAATCCATCCATCAGCACTATGTTTTGAGTGCGTTACATTGAGTTTTACCGTAAAACGTGATTTTCCACCTCAAAAAAAAAAGTCGTTTCCCAGCAATAATTTTTGCGTAAAGTTACTTAGTTTGATGTACAGAATGCTTGGTCGACGGCTTCGTGAAGGGTCTGTTTACACCCTGTATATATACCGAGTTTCCTCCGTGCCGTCCACTCACTTACTTACCTTACTGGTATCTCACTCCCATCTAACTGTGTTGGGGTACCTGCGACAATGTGGATTCTTATGTGCTGGGGTAGGGCTATATTCAAATGGCAAAAACTCTTAAAATAATTGGTGTAGAGTCAATATTTTGATATTATTTTGTAGGTTGACTCAAATACTTTTGATTTAATATAAAAACATATGCAACACATTCAGGGGTAAATCTAGCACTAGAGTAGAAAATGTAAAAAAAAGTATTTTTTGTGTGAAATTACATAATTTCTTATTTTTATATAGGCTCTTTTTGTTTATTTTTCAGGAAAAAATATTTAATAATTAGATAGCCTCGGCGTTTAACTTTGCAATAAGATCATTAGCACGTCTCTAGGTCTCATAGATTCAAAGATATTAGCATTTCAATAAACATACCCTAGATCAGCCGACTAAAAAAACAAAACAGCTGCCACTCGCGAGGTGTGGTGATAGGAGTATTTATAAACGTGTATTTGCCGATAGAAATGAGTATAATATGCCCTTAAAGTATCGGTAACTGGTAGCCAAACAATGTATAATATTCATGTGAGGGATACATTCTGGATACGGGAAAATACCGTGACTCCATCTGCTCTACCTTTTTTGTATTTTGGCTTTATCCTCGCTGGTGTTGTTTCTGTAAACATCGTGTGTTATTTTCCAGTTTGTGATGAGAATCGACAGGGAAAGTATTCTTTAACACGCGGCTTTTGTTTGTTCTCAATAAATCAACAAATATTGCCACATTTATAGCTGTAACTTTTTGATTAGGAATGAATTATCAAATGTAGCAGGCCATTAATATAGTTTAGGGTGTGCAACTCTGTTTATAAAATTAGCCCATAAGTATATTTTGGTCTCACTTCGAACAAGAAGAAGACAGCCATTAAAATGTTTTATCCCTCTTTTCCACAGCCAAACCAAAACTTGGAATCTCACAATTTCGTGAGCGGCATGAAGGTAGAAGCTTTAAGTCCCCAAGACATGCGCACCGTCCGTCCGGCGACCGTCACCAAAGTGTTCAACAATCTACACTTCCTCGTAGTCATCGACGACCACGTGGAGGACTATGAGGACTCCAAGATGGCGTGGCTCTGCGACTCCATGCACCCGTACATATACCCTATAGGATGGGCTCAGAAAAACGGCCTAGTCTTCAAAACTCCCAAAATCTGGAAAGAAGGCCCATTCGATTGGGACGAGTATCTCACATTGACGTCATCAGTACCAGCCCCTGATTACTGCTTCGGTAACAAAATACCACTGAAAGGCGTCGAAGTCAATATGAAATTAGAAGCCGTTAATCCGCAAAATCATGAAGAAATACACGTCGCGAATGTAGATTGTATCGTCGAACACATGTTACTTGTGGAGCTCCTGCCCATAGGAGAGAAGTACTGGTACGCACAAGACAGTGACTTGCTATTCCCTGTCGGTTGGTGCGACAGCAATGACTACGCTTTACACATTCCCGATACTACGATCGAGAGGGAGCAACTGAAGCCGGTTGAAGATAAGACTGTCAAAGAAGACGTGAAGTGTTCAGACGAATGGTGCGATAGGATCTTCTTTAACTACAAGTGTTACGCGGGACCATCGATAAGTAAGAACAAATTGTCTCAGTTGCCAAAGCACGTGGGTCCGGGGCCGCTGTCGCTGGTGCTGAAGGAGGTGCTCAACAAGATCATCTCGGCGTCGTACAAGCCTGCAAAGCTGCTCAAGGATTGGGAGACTGAGGGACCTCCGGAAGACGGCATGAGGCTCGAGATGTTGAGGGCAAAGTGAGTATTCGATGATGTTTTTATTTCAATTTTCTGAAACCGAAACATTATTGTGTTTTACAAAAATCGAGTCAGTTCTTTTAGGTACTAATAACAAAAGCATCAGTATGATCTATTGTGAAGGATGGCATATGTCTAGATGTTCTAAAAAAACTGTTTCGGAAATAGGTTTCGCAATTCTAAGTTCTGAAAAAAATCTTAAACCTTACATAAGTGATCCTACATTCTGACACTACTACTATACTTTGAAGGATTCCATACAAATATAAGTAAACTTGCATATTTTCCAATGAGGATGCACAGAAACTACAGCAGGTCACCTTACTGATTCATACATCTTGAAATATTTTATAAACTTGAATTCAATGTACCTATTCGTGATTCTTGACCAAAGACATTTAAATATACTTAAGATAAACGGAACAACGCGACAAAAATCATAATCTGCTTTTCGGAGCAAAATGGCAATTTTGCGATTTTGCTTCAGCATACGCTAAAACTCGCACGGGACATGGATCACACCCTTTCTGACATTTATTCTGATAGCCTCTGTATATTAGTTAATCTCTCAATTCCAGACTAAAGTCCAGCACATACCACGCGTACGTGCCGATAGCGCGGTCGGCGCCGCAGGTGGCGTCGTTCTGCCGCGACGTGTGCGTCAAGCTGCAGGCGTGCCCGTGCCTGTTCGGGCCCGACGAGACCGTCACCTGCCCCAACGACTGCCAGCAAGTCGACAAGTCTACCTTCCGTAAGTAATGTTCAAGGATCTTTTGGCGCGTGGCCAAACTTGGTACTAAACCAACCAGCTTGTTTCTATAATGCAGTCCACCGACGACGCCGTGGCTGAGGCGAAGTTTTGAGGCAACACCGTCTTACGAACTACACAAAAAGGAATATAATGTCACGAAGCGAGTTTCCAAATGTTTACCAACAACGTCCCCCCGTCATTATCATTCAAGCGCCAAAAATCATATTAGCACTGTACAAGTACATGCTGAGTCACATGCGATGTGAGCACATTGGCTCCGTGATCAAATTCTAACTAATTTAATTAAGAATTTAATTTTGTGTTTTTAATACTGTTGATATGGATACACCATGTGTAAAGTTTTGCTATTAATTTAAAATGCCATGTAAAAATTGGGCCATCAATATCGACACAACTATTTCTAAAATCCAACTTGATAGTGCACTAAAGACTTTCATCATGGTTAAAGATATGATTATTAATGAAAATTACAAATTCCAGATCACAACACCGAACGCCGTGGAAGACCAAAAGGCAGCCTCAACGGTCGAAGGAAAAAGAAAAAGGCTGCTCCAGAAAAGAAAGAAAAGGAGCTGCAGCCATCCCAAGAGAGCGAGAGCAACAAGGACGTGGAGTCCGTGGAGAGCTCGCACAGCGCGGGCTCCACGCCGCCCTCCGAGCCCGGCACGCGGCCCGGCTCGCCCGACTCCGCGCCGCGCCGCGCCAAGCGACCCAAGCACCACTACCCCAAGCTGGAGATGAAGACCCGCGGCGCCAAACTACCCAACTTCGCCCTCCAGATGAAAGAAGCCCACTGGAACAAAAAAGACGTCCAAACAATGTACAGCAACAGCTGCGTCAAGAAACAAAACTCGCAGGACAGCGACACAGAGAACGAGACGAGTTCCAACTCTAGAGATGCCAAAAATATTTCCGACGTGTCCGACTCCGAGGAACCAGAACTGAAAAAGTTGAAATTCAACACTTATGATCCTCTCCCGTCCGATAACAAAATGTTCGAGAAGGACATGGCGATGTCTTGGATGAAGGGGAAACTGAAGCTGTCTCCGAACCCGCTAGACTGGTCGGTCGATGACGTATACGCGTACTTAAGAAGCACTGACGACTGCAAACTTATTGCAGAGAAGATGAAGCAAGAGGAGATAGACGGCCAAGCCTTCGTGATGCTAGATCTGCCCGTCATTAGGGAATTTTTGCACATGAAGAAGGAATTTGCGCTCCAACTTAGTAAACATATAGCTATGATGAGGTGGTATATAATCAATTTTGAAGAATGTGGTGAATCGTGATTTTGTTCCTTGTTCTATTCTTTGTCTAGTCCACAATAAAGTATTTGTTGAATAATTATAAACGCATTTTTAAATTCAAAAAGGTAAATAACATCAACCCTCAAAATCTTGTATAAAATTACCTGCATAAAAACTTACAAAGGGGGTACAAAACATACGGTAAGTATTTTGTTGCCGAGATATTTGATGGTAGACATAGACAAATGAGAAAAATAACGATGATTTAAAAAAAAAAAACAGTAATGGCCACAGATATATCACACACTCAACTGATTTTTTTTGCGAAATGGTGATTTCAAACTTGATGTAGGAACTGAATATCAACAGCTGGTTCGCGCTTCTGCGTCGATTACGATCACGGCCGCTGTGGTCGCGGCTGCGTAGTCCACGACTTCGAGGTAATCAGCTGTTTTCTGATGGTGTAGGCTGTATAGGAATCACAGCGATACAATGGTACTCTTAGTTCACTTTCACTTGACAGATAAACTTGGATATTGGCTTACTTCTTATGTATGCAGGGTGTAAACGGACCCTTCACGAAGGCGTCAACTAAGGTTTCTGTACAACAAACTAAGTAACACTGCGGGAAGAATAAGTAGATCTCGGCTTCGCTAAGGGTGATTTTACACCCTTTTTAACCTTTTGACCGCCAGAGCATAAACACACGCGCGTGCTCCACTCTAATCCACAACTTCTCCTACCTTTTTGTCACATATTTGTGTCGTTTGGCGTACAGGGCTAGCGCTTGCTTGTCACTACATACGGGGTGGAAGGGATACCTACGAGAAAATGGTTACCACGTATTCAGTACATCATTCTGAGCCTACATTTACATTTTTTATGGGTTATTTAAAAAAAAAACCGTGTTGGTATTTCACTTTTGTAGGAAACAACAGTTTATTTTTAAATAACCGTAGAAAATTTCTATGTGTGGGGGCAGAAAATGATGTACTGAATACGTGGTAACCGTTTTGGCGTCGGTGTCCCTTCCACCACGTATTCGTGGGCCAAGTTTTTGAATCGTAGACCCTGATACTTCCACTCGTTTAAAAACGTTCTTTCACATAAAACAGTGGCGTATGAAGGCGTGGGCGAAGCGGCTCCACGTCCACGACTTTGCACCTAGTGGGACCTCGCGCGAGGCCCCGTCTTGGTTGGGGCAAAGTGGGGCACCCTGGTCACATAACAAAATTATTATTTTGGATAATTGGCTGTGTCAGGGCTAAAAAAGGCGTTGCGGCAGACCTCGTAGAAGATGGCGGGACGAGCTGGACAGAACCAACGACCAGTGGCCCACATTAGCCCTGGATCGAAACAACTGGAAGTCATGGGGCCTTTGCCAGCAGTGGGATGGCGCAGGCTAGCAGTATCAGTATCAGTAAAAAATAGCGGCCACGCATTAAACTGGTATTTATCAATAGCTGGCATCAATACAAACAAGTATTGAATGAGGAAAAACTTTCTTAAGCGTCACGTTTCCGAGATATAAGCCATTAAAGTTACAATCTTCGCCTTAAGCACTACTTTGATAGCTAAAAACTGTAACTTAGAAACGTGATGCTTTGGAAAATTTTGCCTCATACACACAGCTTATTTGTATGAGGCAATGTGTATACCAACTATTGATTTATACAGGTTTAGGCAGGCCATGCTTCATACAAAAATCTTACAACCCCTTTCCTTACATTCTAACCGTATCCTATCCGTTTAGTGCGTCGGTGTCCCGTCCACCTTGTATAAATATGGTAGATCCCATGTATGGTTTTGGTTGGGAATAGGAAAGGGGTCTCGCCAATGCCACTTCGCCCTCGTCTGATTAGTCCTCACTACGTCACTACGGTCAACCGTCCATTAACACTACGAGGTACCTACTACTGGATAGATAATATTTAATACATTTTACTAGTTACATTATGAATAACAGGAAAATAATGTAACAATATAAAATATTTAGTGGGCTGACTTCAAAAACTCCATTCTGTTATTATAGAGACTCAGTGCTTTCTGCCACGCGTTTTGGTGTGGCTGCGTGCTTTTCACTGCTAAACAGGCAAATTGTGAATATTTATTAGTTTTAAAGTTATTTAATTTCTTGTTATGTACCTGAGTTCTATTAACAAAGACCTGTAAAGATGGGTACAACAAGAATATTGTATTTCATCGCGTTAATATCATGTACGGCGTTATGTGAATGTGAGTATTACATGGTTTTTTTTTTAACAACGGACAGACAGATAGACAGACGGACATAATTAATCTATTAGAACCCTAATAGATTAATTATGTCCGTCTGTCTTTCTGTCTGCCCGTCCATATGTCACAGCCATTTTACTCCGAGACTGTTGGCACCGCGCAGTTGAATTTAGGTGCAAGAGTAGAGAGGTCTTTCATGAACCGCTACATAAAAGTGATGTGAAATTATGAGAAAAAATAGTCCGGGAAAATTTGGGACAAAATTTCGGAGACGAAAATTTCGCAATTTCATTGTTGTTCACCGTTTCCGAATTATGGGCCTTCGTTTTTATTTTTATTCTACATAAATCGCTCTATATTTCCAAAATGGCACCTCGGATGAAAAACTTTTCGGGTAAGAAATTATTGCTCTAGTCCCAAACCATAAGATGATGTAAAAAACCCGCGAAATATTGCCAAAAAAGACATGTTTTTTTTTTAAGTCGATCTTTTACCTTGGGAATGCTTAGAGGACTTAGCCAAATTTTCGGATATTTTTTATTCGTTGAAGACGGCCATTTTGATTGCAGCACCTTATTAACCTTGTCCATAGAAACCATTTAGGTTAGGCTGCGACGCACTGTTTTTCATTAAAGTATGTTAATGAAAAAAGGGGGTGCATGAAAGTAGCCTCCCCAAATGACGTTAAAAATCGATACCCAAACCCTCAAACGTCCGGCACACTCTGGATCCCTCAACAGCAAAACTAAATTTGTTTTTCATGCTACTCGGTATCTACACTAATATTATAAAGAGGAAAACTTTGTTTGTTTGTTTGTTTGTTTGTAATGAATAGGCTCAAAAACTACTGGACCGATTTTAAAAATTCTTTCACCATTCGAAAGCTACATTATCCACGAGTAACATAGGCTAAATTTTATTTTGGAAAAAAATAGGGTTCCGTAAGATATTTGGGTTTTTCGGACACAAGGTGTAAAAAATCAACCAGAAAAGTTACTTATTTTTCGTACGCTGCCTAAACTATAAAAGATAGAACCATAAAATGTTCTAATTAATTGTAGATCTTATAAATATCTACAAAAAAGTCCGCGACACACTATCCCTACCTATGTCGAGTGAGGCACAACAACCATTTTTTTTATCTTGAATTTTTTTGGACTATTTATTTTACTCATGCTATAATCCTTATCAAAATAAATTATTTCATCACTAAGTACAGTTTATGTAGATAATATTTGGTCTTTGAATGATTAAAATTGGACGTTTGGTTTTGAAGTTATGGCGAAATTAATGTGTTATAAAACAGGTAGATTATTTTATAACAAACACGACGGTATAAGTTTTTTTTTGTTTTTTAATTATTCTATTCTATCCCACTGCTGGGCAAAAGCTTCCCCCGTTCCTTTCCAACTTTCCCAGTGATTCGCCTTCTCTGGCCAATCAGGCAGGAAAAAGTCTAAATGTATGATGCACGTCATGTCCCTGCGACAAATAAATATTTTTCTTTCTTTCTTTCTTTCTTAAATCTTTACGCAGAGTTTCTTCGGTCTGCCTCGGTGACGACGACCGTTTTCAGGCACCCACTGTGTGACGATTCTGGCCCATCTGTCCTGACCCATCCTGGAAAAGTGACCCACCCAGTCGCATTTGAACCTCGCACACTTATCGCCAACATCGCCGATGCCGGTCTTGGAGCGTATTGTGGTATTCGATCGGTGATTTAGATGTTTAAGATGATACGTTCCATCGCTCTTTGGCAAAGGTATAACGTTGTCTTTTGGGGGTATAGAGAATAGGGTGTAAAGTTTCTCATCCTCCATAGAAAAGGGAGGATCCTGCAACCAGACGGGTGTTATGTCTGGTGGGCTGCTGCCCGACAGTTGTTGTCGGGTTTTTTCTATATACTTATTCTGAAGTTTACTTGAGCGATGTAGGATTTATCTGTATTTCGATGTTTAGTTCATCATTGGTGTCATAGGTGGCGCTGTAGTACTTTTTGTTCTATTTTGCTTAGCTATTTAGCTTTGTAGTGCCACTGCAGTCTAAATAAAATCGGTCAAGCCTCTCGGCTGTCGCAATTTTAAATATTCTTAACTTAATGTAATAACATGTCTAATAAGGCAATCCATTCGTTGTTTTTTATGTATATATATATGGCGAGCAGAGAGATTATATCCTAGGGAAGGACATAGGCTACCTTTTTTTTTCAAACTCAAAATTACCACGCGAACGAAGTCGCGGGCAACAGCTAGTGAAAAATAAATTTAGTTTTGCTTGTTGAGTGTAAATTGACACATTGAAAATATTGTTACAATCTTGTTTGTGCTACGGAACACAAGCGCGTGCGCAAGGCTAGTGCACATCTGCTTGGCGCCATTTTTGCGACTTCAAAAATATTCATGTATTATCTAAATTATGGTGAAAACCGTATAAAAATTCATTGCGTATTTAAGAAGCAAAGCTCGGTCACACAGATAGATATGAAAAATGATTTCATTTTATAACATAGGTAAGTACTTCTGCCCGCGACTTCGTCGAAGAAACATATCGTATGGCATTTGCCAGGTATACCTAAAGGTTCATCTTTCTCCCCTATCCCTAAAACACTAATTTCTAAAAATATATTAGTTCAGTTGGGTACTAAAAAATTGTTCGCAGCGACGTCACCGCCGAAGATCGTGAAGCAGCCGACACAAGAGGAGATCCTGTTCCAAGTGGCGCAGCCCGGCGAGGTGGACAAGCCGTTCATCATCGAGTGCGAGGCTGAAGGCGAACCGGCTCCTAAGTACGTCACCTTGTTTCAATAAATTAAAAGTGTCTGTTATGGCCAGTGCACACCAGGGACGGCAGGGTAGAGCATTTTATCTTCACCCAACGTAAATTCAGACGTGTAGAAGTGGTAACAAGATACAGATTTCGTAGCGATGGTTTAAAAAAACATACTTCCAGGTTTTAAATTCATAGCACTCATATGCATAGCAAAAAATTGTTACAAAATAATATGTTTATGATATATTTATTTCTCTTTTGCAAGGATTTTGAAAGTCGTCGTCTCATAAGGGCTAAATGGAGATGGAGCCGAGACACTTTCATCAAAATATTCTATTTCTTAACTAAAGTACCAACGGAACCCTCGTCGAGTCCGAAAAAATCTTTGCGGTTTTTTCAAATTTTAATTATTGCCCTGTAGAGAAAATGATCCTTATATGCCAACATTGCCAACTGAAACGTGAGAGTTACCACCATACCTCCGTATCATACGGAGGTTTTCGGTAATGGAAACTTTTTGCTAAATTCGCAATACGACGCCCAACATTCCATTTATAAACACCTCATTTTATCCAAACAGATACAGATGGGTTAGAAACGGTAAAACGGTGCGAACCCAGGAGCCTGGGCGCGGTACACTCGTGGTCAGACAGCCGCGAGACGAGGACCTCGGACAGTACCAGTGCTTCGCCTACAACAAGTGGGGTACCGCCGCATCCAACAGTGTCTTCGTACGGCGCGCTGAACTCAACTCATTCAAGGAGACGGATACCCAACTTATCGTCGATGCAGAGGAAGGAAAACCTTTCAAACTCACTTGTGAACCGCCCGACGGTCACCCCAAACCCAAAGTCTACTGGATGTTGCAAAGCGACCAGGGAGACCTCAAGACAATCAACAACTCACGCATGACTTTAGACCCCGAAGGAAACCTTTGGTTTTCGAACGTAACTCGTTACGACGCGAGTGTAGACTTGGCATACATTTGCACAGCTAAATCCATCTTCAGAAATGAGTACAAGTTCGGTAACAAGATATATTTGAATGTGACGCAGTCGGGTATCGCGCCTACCTTGAACAGACAAGAGCCGGTGCATCAATACACTACAAGGACGGTCAAGAAAGCTCTAAAAGGGAAAATGGTGGAACTCCACTGCATTTATGGTGGAACGTGAGTATACATACTCGTAAAAGCAGAAACTTTGATTTTAAGGTCCCAAACTTCAAAGAAAAAATGGAATCTTGACAATCTTACTTTTTTGTCCATCTATCACGCAGGCTTTTCTTAGTGCATTGAGCACGTGTAACTTCGCCTCAGCTTACAATACAATTTTCACCAGGCCCCTACCTCAAGTTATTTGGAAAAAGGACGGACAAAGCATTCTGATGTACCAACACATAATTCAGGAAAACTATGGGAAGTCTTTGAAAATCAGGGACCCGACGTACGGAGACCAAGGCAATTATACCTGTGAAATCAGAAACGGTGTCGGAACTGGTCAATCTCATTCAATACAGCTCATTATTGAAGGTGAGTTTTTTGTTTTCCATCGTAACCTCTTTAGGTTAGAACCATAGTGCAATAGCCAAACGTCGTCGTCACTTTTTTTTAAGTTTGTGTTTATAGGAGAATAAACAAACAAAAAGCGCATTTGCCCTAACATGTCACGTATGGAACTAACATGCCGAGATATGGAGAGGCAAAGGATACTCGACGACGTAACGATTGTCATAACTTGCCGCTTTTTTCTGGGTGCGGTCACCTTTGGATGGGAACCTTAAAGTAAAGTAAAGAAGTAGTAAGTAGTATACGGAGTGGAAGGGACACCGACGCCCGAAAACGGTTACCACCTATTCAGTCGGTAATTAAAAAAATACGCTGTGGTAACCGTTTTCGCGTTTGGTGTCCATTCCACCCTGTATTATTATTAAAGTTATCATATTATATTGCAATCTTTACTTCTGCAATGTCTCGGCAAAGTGACACTTCAGGGTTATAATGCAAATACATTCAAATATAACTAGCTATAGACGGGACAAGACCAAGAAACTGACAATTCCAAAACCTGTTACAAATTAGTAACAAGTCGATCAGTCCAGTGCGATACGTCGCCTTGTCAGGTCGCATTTATATGACACAAAGACATTTAAATAATTCCAAGCTATAAACGGGTCATGACGAAGAAAATCGTAATCCAAAACTTATTACTACTTAGTAACAATTCGTTCTGTCTAGTGTCATCTGTGTCATACGCCTGCTTGTCAGGTAGCATTCGTGTGTCAAAATCGAAAATATTCAGGATGAAAATGATTGTATGACAATATTCCCAATGTCCTCTCTATATGTGTTTTAAATCTCTTTGTTATAATGTCTTCTTTAGGTACTTCTTTTAAATAAAAGGGCTTGCAGAGAAAGCTAGCCAAGTTAAATAATGGCCCACACTTCTACATGACTCAGACAGAACTGACATCACCATGAAAAAACCACCATCTATTATTTTTCTAAATTTTCATAATTCTAAATCATTTGAGAGTCCGAACGCAGCCACGCCTGTAAAATAGACAGTTTGAAAAGACCATGATCAAAACTGTGACGTCACTTAAATATCAAATCATCTGGTAATTCTCTTTTAACTACTCCTGTTTGGTTCATGGTTTTATTCATGTATAAAACAACAGATTCAACAAGGACAAACAAAGCATCTAAAACTAGTGTAACCACAACGGGTGCCCTAAGCGCACAAGGTGAGCTCGAGGCGAGGCAAGGCGAAATTGTCTGAGCTGAATTCATAATTGATTGTCCCCTAGCCGCGCCATTCTTCACGGTGGAGCCAGAAATCCAAAACCTCGCAGAAGGCGAGTCAGTTGAAATCAAATGCGAAGCCGACGGTATTCCTATGCCCAAGATCACCTGGATCCACAACGGCAAGCCCATCGAACAGGCTGAGCCCAACCCTAGGAGACAAGTGTCTGCCAACACCATTACCATCACCAATCTGGTGAATAAGGATACTGGAAACTACGGTTGTAACGCAACCAACTCCTTCGGATACGTATATAAGGATGTCTACGTCAATGTTCCATGTGAGTAGTTTTTAGTTTCTGCTGATGATTATTCTATCCTTCTAATATTATTAATGCGAAAGGTTGTGAGGATGGATGGATGTTTGTTACTCTTTCACACAAAAACTACTGAAAGGATTTAGATGAAATTTAGCACACAGATAGTTCATAACCTGGATTAACATATAGGATACTTTTATCCCGGTACTACGATCCCGTGCATAAGCTAGTAGTTTAGAGTTTTAATTGTAATAAAGTAAAGGAGAATGGGCCTCTAAGTATGGGTATTTGCTGAAATTGCAAAGTCAAAGTCATTTACTGGACGTTTACTTACCGTTTTAAAATATCCAGTAAATGACTTTGAAGGGTGTAAACAAAAAAAAAGAACCAAACAAAGTAACTTCCTACATTATAGTCTCCATGTAGGAGAAAACAGGAGAATATCGATTTGCCCTTTTTTTACGTGGGCAAATTAGTTCGAGCTGCAATGCACTCTTTTCGGAAGCACGAGAACGACAGTTCCGTCAAATACATATTCTTCAAACCTGAAGTTTGCGTTCGTTGAACTCGCGTATCCTCTTAATGGTGTTTTTTACACCCTTTATATCAAAACGCTATTGAACCCTGGTGTCCCTGGTGCAAATCTGCCCATTCTTGTTCATTTGTGGTTATGACACATTATAATTATTATAATTATGTTGTTCCAGATACAAAAGAGACCACTAACTACATTAATTACATAATTTGGACAATTTCATTAATATCTGGAGCGGCGCTGATCCTATTACTTTTTTGTAAAATCGAAACTCTGAAACGCTATTGGCTTAAATACAGCAAACCTCAATTACCAACTTTAGTAAGTATTTTGCCATCTACACATGATACATAAATTGATACATACAAATAAATAAAATTGAAGTGTCTGTTCGTAATTTCAAAAGGGAAATTATAAATCAAGTCACGATTTTTTTTTTATATGTCCACGGAACCCTACCTCTGATTTTATATGTTAGCAACAGAGGAGAATAAGAAAGCTTCTAATAAATTAAACTTGTCTTTTTTACAACGCCAACTAAATATTTCAAAGAAAGCGTTACTAGCAACAAAATGTATCCCATATTTTATAACTGGATTTTTCGTATTCTTTTGGCATTATCAAGGAACATTACATGGGAACGTGAAGTTGTAGTATATTCCTAACACTTTCTACAAATTAATAACCTAAATAAACTGACTTAACTACTACACGACATACATCTTTGTTTTATTAAAGGAACTCGTAGTCAATTTCTGGGGGGAATCAATTTAGATGGCCATCGGCACGCTAAGTAGAAGTTTATGAACGAAAGCATATAGATGCAATTCATGATCTATCATAGGTACCGACGGTTAAAATCCTTAAAAAAAAAAAAAAATATAAGTGAGAATAGGTACCTATGTGAAAAATCTGTTGATGAAAAATACTGCAAACGCTTGAATTTAATGTATTTACTGATAGAACCAGAAAGAGTATGCGCTTCGGTATTCTTCATGCTTTCGAATTAACACGAAAATATAAATATTTTGTTCATGTATATTATATTTGTAAATGAGGCTTTGATTAAAATGATGTTCATTTGTACGCTTATATTCAAGAACAACAAATTAAAATACATAGCTCCATGAATGAGTAAAAGTTGAACGCAAGTGTCCAAAATTCGCGAGCAAAGAGCTATTAGGTAGGTACATACTACTATACTTACTTTGTTTATATTTTTCAGCCAAGTAGTCCTTTCTACCTGTAATTAAATCTTCTCTTTGGACGAGAATCCGATGCCGAAATAAATTAAATTGAACAACACCATTAAAGGAAAAATAAGATCGACGTTGTGAAGAAATAGACAAAAAAACGAAGGAGTCCTATAAGAAATGAAACCCGAAGAAATTGCTACTTGAGTGTGTAGTTAATAAGTAAATCAAAACACTTTTTTTTGCTTTTTTTTATTCTCGTCACCACTGTCACTGTGTTGTAGTTGACAACAGTTTCGGACACCCCCGGCCTGTTATGTAGCCAAAGTGCGGGTCGTTTTGCGCGGCAGACGATTTTAAACATCACCCGACGAACTCTAGTCACCGTCAGCGTTCCAACTGTATTATACAGGGTGTAAACAGACCCTTCACGAAGCCGTCAACCAAGCATTCTGTACATCAAACTAAGTAACTTTACGCAAAAATTATTGCTGGGAAACGACTTTTTTTTTTGGGGTGAAAAATCACGTTTTATGGTAAAACTCAATGTAACGCACTCAAAACATTGTGCTGATGGATGGATTGAATAGTACGGGGGTCGTGAAGGTGTTTAAAGTAAAAATCTTACATTAGAAACATGTATTTTAAAAAAAACTTGTGAAAAAGTTGGTACTTTGACCCCCAATATCTCCGTAACTAGAAGGTTCCCAGGTATGGTCTAGAACAAAAAAATTATCGCAATGACGGGGAGAACAAGTGCCTTTCGGCTTCGTTAAGGGTCTTTTTACACCCTTTATTAGAACGACAACCCAGTTCGTGATGATGGCAAAAGACCCAACGGCATGTCTTTGTTTCTATAGAAGATGGATAGGCCTTTAGTGTAGGACGCAACATGTGTTGATACTCTTGCACCGTCCCATCTTCGTAGCTCATCGTGCTGTGCTGGTGCTGCCGTGGCGGTTGCGGAAAACCTTAAACGACGTATTGTATTGTATCCTATTGTTCGGGGTTGGAATCGTCGGACGCTTCCCTTGACCCAAGGGCCAGACGCTTAGCATTTCCATACAACGTGGCACATCTTGGGCACATCGTGACGCACGGTTGACAGCGTTGAGGAGGATTTTTTTGACGCTGTATTTAAGTTTTAGGTTACTTTAGGTTATTTACTAGTTTATATTAATGTATTAGTTAGTTATTGTAATAGATTCGTTTATAACTTTTATACCTAAGTATTAAATAAAGAAAAGTAACATAAAACACTAACTTATTTTGTCCATTCCGTCCCCCTAATAATGTTATTAAACTAATGTTGCCTTCTGCGTGACTTAACTACACGTGTTGCTAGTGTTGCTACCAATGCTACTACCTACGAGTAGTAATTCGGATTATTCCATTGCCTTTGTTACTACTGCAGTAACCCAACAAACATTTTGGCGCTAAGGGCAAGCTTTTTTTAGCTCTCACAGTTTTTAAAATGATATTTATGAGCTTCGATAATAACATTCGATTCTACTGTAGTGTTAAGGATAAATAATTAAACCTTCAAGAGGAATCACAGTTACAAAGAAAAATGTAACAATAATTTAAGGCCGTAGCATGGAGTTGGTGGGAACCATTGTATAGCTCACACTTATAACTTTAAGAAACGTAAAACATTGAAAGCAATTGTACACGTTTAAAACAAAATAAAAAAGAATAAATGCGTGTTTAAATAAGTTTCGTTGTGGCCGAACCTAAGACCGGGGCCGAAGGTTTGGTTTGGTTTCGGTTTCGGCCGAAAATCTTGAACGCATGAGAACGGATGCTTGCGCATCCCCTTCGGACCTAATCTGTCGGGTCGGTTGCCCCAAGTCCCGAGCTCACTAAGCTCGCTCTTGCTTCCTAAGTTCTCCTTGCCACATTTTTTTTTTTTTTACTATTATTGGTTGAGGAGTGTTCGTTTTTATTTTCATATAATGTCATCAACAAGGGTCAAAAGATATACTCATTACATTTGTGTAGTTGTATGAAAAAAGTAACTGACTATTTGAAAACTCTTTCCTGAGGACACCGATAGGTTGCTCCACCCAATTACATAATACTTGGACTCAAATAATTACCTACACATTTACCAATTTATATAGTTCAAAACTGAAAAAAAATTGCGAGAGGGGACAAAAAAAAATTGTAACTTCGTTTAACTTAATAAAATATCTACAATTTGGACTAAGTATTATTTTTCTGACTTTGAGCAATTCGACATTTAGATAGTTAGACATTTTTAATTTCCAAAATTGTTAGTTGCTTAATATTTTACTTTTAATTTTACCTTAAATAACCATTAGCTATTTTAATTTCAGGGATTTTGAGCTTAGGCATTGTAGTTTTCGTTATTTTAGTTTTAGATATTCTAATACGTACACCAACACCATACTAAAGGCGTAATCGGACCCTTCACGAAGCCGTTAATCAAGCATTCTGTGCATCAAAGTAAGTAATACTGCGCACAAATTATTGGTGGGAAATAATTTTTTTAAGGTATGAAAAAGCACCTTTTCCAGTATCGCTCAATGTGTACTCAAAACGTATGAATGAATCAATGAAAGTTAAAACTTGTGTTTATAAAAAAAAATACAAGTTTGACCTTCAATATCTCCATAAATAAGGTCCCATTAAAATAGATGGACAAATTTTAACACAGTCTAACCAAAGATATCCAAGCAAAAAAAAATTGCCGGCACTCTAGAATAAACACTCCATCATGGGTAGATACTTGCACTCGCACAGTCTATAGCAACTTTCAGTTGACTAACATTTTTAGTGTATTTTCGTTAGCAGATTTTGTTTTTGTAAGTATCTAATGCGTTTTCTTAGTTATTTTTTACCATTGTCCTTATTTTGGTGGTCTAAAAGATTTCTTAAAGTTTGTCCATCTATTTTAATGGGTCCTTATATTTATGGTCCACAGGGTGGTTCCCAGGTATGGTCAGAACAAAAAAGTTATCGCTATGATGGGAAGAACAAGTACATTTCGGCTTCTTTAAGGGTATTTTTACCCCTTTTATAGCTGTTATTAATTCTTTGTCAAGTCCATAATAAAGTATTTGTTGAATAATTACAAACGCATTTATTTATTCAAAATTAAACATAACATCGATCTCAAGTAGTTTTACGGAACTTCCTGCACAAAAAATTACAAAGTTTAGCTATAAATGATTTTTCAGTTTCACGCTCGTGGGAAAAGTCCTCATTGAGATATATATTCTTCTTCGCGTAGGAAACTTTTACAGGTATATCTCTATCAGGCACGTTGACATCCTGTTCTTGTTCGACATACTTTTCTAACTCCTTCTTCTTGGCAGCCAGCCTCTCCATGTTATCTGCAGATGCAACGTGTTTACCGCGGTCTGGACTTTTAACCGGCTCCTTTATATTAATTTCAGATAACAGGTTACGCTCATTTATTTTAATATGCACGCATGGATTTCCACTTAAAAGGTAAATGTTCAAGATTTCGTCCTTACTAACAGTTTTGACTTTTGGTGGATTATCGTCTAAAGTAGAGTCCGTCAGATAATTATCGTTTCTGTAAGCTTCGATTACAGAGTGTAAATTTTCGGCTCCTGAAGTATTTGTAGCATAACTTGATTCGTCGTCAAAATTGCTAACATTTGTTTGCTTATCTTTGACATGATCTGACACTCTGCATGACAAAGATGCTAAATCAATGGATTTCCCACCGTCAATGTCGTTTGAAATGTCCTTATCTTTGCATGACAATGATGCACCATCATTGGTTTTTCTGCCCTCACTAGAAATTAAAGTCTCAGAAGACATTATATGCTGTATCATATCTTTTATAAAGTCTTCCATGTCAGCAACAGCTTCCTCTTTATTTTTTTCCAGAATCTCGTTAAATCTTTTTTTATAAAGCTCAAAGTCACGCATGCTCGCATAAAAGTTATCAAATATCTCTAGAACAGTCGTTTTGAAAAATTTTAGATTTGATTCCAAACTACTTTTCGAATTATCGTCATTAGTTTGAAGTTCTTGCGACATGTTTTTAAATATTTTGGACTCTAATTTATCGAGTTCTGAATTAGTTAAAGATCCTTTCTTTCGTATACATGAAATATCATCTAGATTTGAATCTTTTACAGGCACTTCATCGTGTTCATATTTCTTGTAATACTCACCTAGGCCTTTCAGTTGAGCTGAGCTGTGTACTTCATGGAAGTCACGTTTTCGAGTGTTGTTCGTGTCTACGTGTTCTTTTGGGGGGACCACATGTACTTGTGATTTGAAAAAGATTTTAGCGTCTCCTGCATGTTTGGATGTTTGCACGCTGAGACACTGTCTCGATCTTAGACTGTGGTTGGCTTGATCAACTGTAAATATCAAAGGCAATTTAGGTCGTTATTGATCGGAGTTTTTAAAATAGTGTGTAATGGCTTCTGATCGTGATGTTCCGGGTTCGGATTCCAACTCGGGCCAAAAATACCTAGGGATTTTCTGTCAAGAAAATCAAGTAACAAACAGAAGTTATAGTGTAACGCATCAATGCATCATCAATAGTAAGAAAAATATTTACCCATGATTATTATGCTCCGGAAATGCGGTCAGGAATTCAGTACGCGAAGATAAACTTGTAGGATGCAACTTTAATAAAATTGTTGCCTACACAAAAGTAAAAAAAGACTATAATTTTTAAAATTTCTGCAAAAAATTGCTCATGGTTTGATGGAACGTCAGATTTTATTCAACAAAACTAATCAAAATCATAGGTTGGCACTGACACTAGCATTGTTTTACTGTTCTAATCCCTTTGATAATATTTGCGAAGAAAAAAAATATATTGATCCATATTCAAAATTCGCGGATTATTTAAGTTTAGGAACGGTGTGGTCCAATCCGATAATATTATTAAAGAGTCGAACTAGTTAACAACAGGGTATTTTAACTACGTCATGCGTCATAATCTTATTAATATTATAAAGAGGAAAGATTTGTATTTTTGTGTGTGTGTATGTTTGTAAAGAATAAACTCAAAAACTACTGTGCCTTATTTTTTGCATGTCGAGAAGAAGTATAAACAGATAAATACAAAATCATAAGACCGTAATCTTCCATTTTTTGAAAAAATATATTCATCTATAAACTCACGCTTTTTTCCCATGGAGTAAGGAAGGAACCTCAGAATGCCATCTGTTACGAGCCTTAAGTACTCAGACAAACTCGCCGGCACCAGTTGCGAGTGATTCTCTAAAAATAAAACGATTATTATTTTATTTTATAGTTATTATTTATTACCACAGATTTTTTAGAATGAGATTAATGTAAATGCCTTATCAAAAAATAATTTTCCAATGGACCTAGCCAATATTTTACAACGATGTTGTTTCTGAACGTTGAACAAAACTTCCATTGTCTATGATAGCTTAACAGAAGAAAGAGAAGTATACCTACGTTCCAAGTGCAAAAGAGATAGCAATTAAAACGGTCATGGACGTAAAAAAGAAACTATGTCTATGCCAAGCCAGTCATTGAACCGTCAATTGCTGAACGAACGAACGACAGCGAATCTCAGAGGCCCCGCCTTTAAATCCGTAATTTTATTATTTCAGTTGGTTTTCGCGATGATAATATTATAAAAACGAGCATTTAGGTAATTACTTTCACTACTTCAAATGTATAAATGTAATCTATGCCGAGGCATAATCGAGTTAGCATTATCGGAATGCAATTATTGATTTGCCGTGTACGGCAACAAATAGTGAGTTTGTGCGGGTTTTCTAGCGTTAGCCTGTTGTGAAACCGTGTAACTTTAAGGGCTAAGGGAGAAGCGGTACTTTTTAAGTTTTCGTAACAAGTTTTTGTGTCTTAAGAGGTCTTCAATTTAGTGTATTTGATGTTGCTATTTTTAGTGGGTGTTGTCATTGTGGTCCAAGCTTTATTCGGATTAGGTCATCGAGTGCGGTGAACATGTGTGCCAGAGAAATGTGTTTTTATTAAGTTTTAAAGTGGTTTATTTGATTTCTTGTTAGATACACGAGTACTACGAAGTAGGAGACCTGTAAAGATGGGTACAACAAGAATAGTGTGTTTCATCGCGTTATTATCATGTGCGGCGGCGTTATGTGAGTATTATTTTATATTTTATTCATGTTTATTACCCTGTCTCTTTTAATATCAGTAGTTTATCGCATTGTAAGCCATAGTTCATTCAACTTTTTCTCAGTTGCAACAGCCCCAGAGAAATAATTAAGTTATGAGACAGACTTGTTGATATGTATAACTCTCACTTCTAACTGTTATAATTATCACCTTTCTGCTTGTATTTAACTAAGTGACAAAGTTTTGCATTATAATTTCGATTTTTACCACTTCACTGATGAGTTTGTGACAACCAAATTTCCTAATGCTTTTCTTTTCAAGATAATCTGGTTCACATTCTTATATTTTTTAAATCATGTGTGCCCCCAAGCCATTATCAATCAAGCTATGCCATCCCATTTCCATTAGTAAAACACTTGAAAAAATAACAAAAGCATTGTGACTCCTTTGATGACTTAAATGGTGGTATTACTCACTGCATCATATCATATCTTAATTTAGTAGCCTACATGCCAGATTTGTAATTGACAACATTGTTTTGTCCTTGCTCATGCCGTGATCATGATTTTGATGTCATAGATTGAAATTAACTCTGGGCTACCCACCTTCGCCTATATGTACTAAAATAGATTTTATCTGCCATTGTTAAAAAGGTCTTGAATTTAAATTGTTGATTTTACCACTTGAATAATATTTCACTTAACATAAGGAACAATTACCCATTACATTACTATTAAAACCTTTGACTGAACTGGGATGGAAGAATAAAAATATGTTTTCTAGCTTCATTAATTAAATGAACTCAAAAATTATTTCCTGAAAAAAATTATCTCTGCATGTCTAGTTAGTATCAATCGATGGTATATAGGTTCTTACTGTTGTCCCAAATATGCTTATTTAATGGTAAGGAAGTAAAAACAGAAACAGCAAATGATGACTGTTACAGAAAACATCAATAATGATGAAATGATTTTTTGATTCTACAATTAAAGTAATTCAAAACCACCCAGAAAATCTAATAAGAAATACTCCTCCCTACGTTCTATGTTCCATAGATAATCTGAAGATAGCACAGTAACCATATTCATGTATACTCGGCAGAAAGGACAATGTAACAATAACTTTTATCATGAATTTAGTAGTAATCATTAAAATGATGCTAGACCCTTTTTTTATGGGAAATCATCAAATAACCCCCCACCCCCCCCGCTCTGGGCGGAGTGGGAGGGAGTGGCAGACTTTTGCTGACTAAAACCCATCCATGTTCCGTGTATCTCTTTCGAACAGTCCCGCAGCCAGACCCTTCATCAATGAAATCTTTCTTTTAATGAAAACAAAGCCAAGTTTGTGTTACAATTTCCCTTCTGTCATGTGTTGTAAAAAATATTTCATATAATATTTCAGTCAAGTTCTGAACATATTGATCCTTTTAAGTCACCTTGTCAGTGATGTTCATATTATATTATACATTTGAAGCATACAAAACAAAGAAGACATGTTATTGTATGCAAAACTTGACTTGATCATTAGCATAATTTGTCATTTTGTATGTTTTGTTGACATATTGTTCTCATCACTATTGGCAGCCGAAGCATGGAGCCACTATCAGAGATTGGCAGGTAGTGTGTAGGGCTCTGATTGGAGTATCTACCAGTGCCAAGTAGATTATAATGCAATCTACATACCTTTGCTATACCAATTGACCAATACATTCTTGTAACTCTCTTAACTTTTGTTTTTAGAAGACATTATTGCAACACAACAATTTTCTTTCTTGTTTTCATTCATTTTAATTTTAAGTTTAAAATACTAAAAAATCGATTTCAATAATTTAATGACAGTTCTCAAAGAGAAAAACTTTAAATTGCCAAAAAATAATTAACAACACTCATAAATATCACTCTCCTAGTACCTACTTCTGCCATGTCAATTAAGTTTTCGTGAATTTATCAACAAACAGATTTTTATTGGATTAGAAGAGCTCATTACATTTCTCTTATCTTCTAAATGATAGTTTTAAAACATTGAAAAACAACTTTAAAAAAAACAACTCCAAAAGAGGAAAATAACTTTACTGTCGGAAGTCAATGTGACCCTTTTTAGTTAAGGTATCTCACACAAATCCCTGTAAAGTATCAATTTTTAATATAGAGGATAACTCAAAATGCCCATGCAAATTAATAAAATTTATATGGGACCAAGGCACAAACTTCTTTTACCAAATAATCAAATAACCAATTTAATCAGACCAGTAATCACATGAACAAAACGGTGAACATTCAAGAAGCAAAAATAGATGCTGGTGGAATATATATCTAACTTTCTCCTTTTTTAGAAGTCAGGTAAAAAATAATGCACACTGACTGAACCTTGTCAAGTTAACTTATATGCCAAATATAGCTGTATGATATCATAGGGACTCAACAGTAGGAGTAAACTGACACTGAAACGCTGACCTAACCCAATGCCTTGACATTTGAGAACAGCTGAGAAAGGTATTTACTGTTTTCAAAGGTTAACTGTTGGACAATATAGTTGTTTTTTGCATTTAACTATACATAAAGTAAAGCAGACTGATAGAAAATGCCCAAGGCATTAATTCCACCGTTTTATGGTTATTTTAAGTTGTGCATAAAGTTTTACTAAATAAAGATACAAAATGTTGTAATATGGTTTAAAAAGTTCAAAAGGTATTCATTGTTTTAAAAAAAGAAGATATTTTTTAGATAAATAGGTCAGGGCTGGGATCTGAAAGAAAAAATATTCTAAAAATAGATTTTATGCAATGTAAAAACATAAGCAATGAGACAATCTGACAAGCAGTTTACATTTATTCAAACTTAATTGAGTCAGAGTAATAAAATAATTTGCCTAGAACTCTATAATAAAAGATATCATCATCATTCACCTGGCCTTGTCACAATTTATATGAAGGTGTCACAGCATGTTGCCATACTTCTCTAGTAGTCGTCATCTCAGTAGTCACCCCCTATAAAAAAGTCAGTTTAACTTATCCAGAAAAAGTATAAGTTGCATATACACATGGTGACACATAAAGCTATAATTCCCAGTATAACATGACCTCGCTTTGTATAGATTTCCTATACAATGAGAGATTTGCATAAACTGGTTCTGTAAAGCTTGATTGGTCGTCGTGCGTACTACCGACTTCACTGACGGTCTGCCAGTTTTCACCCTTATAACCTAAGTAATAAGTCCCATAATTTTGAACACGTCATAACAAGAACAATTTTCCCCAGTGACGTCACCGCCGAAGATCGTGAAGCAGCCAACACAAGAGGAGATCCTGTTCCAAGTGGCGCAGCCCGGCGAGGTGGACAAGCCGTTCATCATCGAGTGCGAGGCTGAAGGCGAACCGGCTCCTAAGTACGTCACCTTGTTTTGTTAGAATTGTTTTACGAGTGCAATGTCAGATGTTCTTAGTGTTAGATCACCCGACGTTGCTTTGGGACCCTATTGGAGACGTTTGATGCACATAGGGCATTCACTTCCTCTGCTATCATTTCGGACTGGCTAGAAGCCATCGGTAGCCTAATTAGCCAAATTGCTCCTTATGGCAGACTGGATAGGGATACAATTAAAAAATCCAAGTTACTTAATTATTTTTTGTCGGCTGCGACAGCGCCCATCCTTCTAAAGGATTCTTCAAATAAATACAGATATATTTGCGATGATTCACACATTTATTGTATTTTGTTGTTTCACAACGAGCAATTGAGTTCTGTGAAATGCGTTTAAAATTATCTTGGGGCAACATTTAAACATAAGATCACGCCTGTAATCCCCGAAGCACCCACATTTCATCAGTTATGTTTTATTTTGGAACAAGTTCGGCTATATTTTTGTAATATCAGTTCACGCTTGTTTCTAATTTCTACTAGAAAACCCTACTGTTCCGTAGGTTTTTCCACTTGCATAACTTCAAGTTGAGCATTTTTATCTCATTCGTTCATTCTCGTTTCTTCCGAAGAATTCAACATTCAATCAACTTTTCTAAGTAGTAAATAAAAAACCCAATCAAAAGTCATTTATTCAAATTAGGCCTAGAATCACAACTTTTTGATCGTCAGAATTACATTAGACAGTCTCCTAAAACGCCCCTTCAGACTTCACCACTTCCTGGTATTTGAGTTCAGGAACAGAAGTGGCGGAACAAACTGACCAGCAAAGCTTCTCCGCAGAGAAGATTTAATAGGCATGACTGACAAACATCTTGTATACATTATGTCCCCGAAAATACGCAGCTAAAAGTGTTTCAGACAAAACACATACGTAAATGAATATGATTATAATTAACGGCGTTGTGAATGAAAATATGGCGGCTGACACTAAACATTTTTATTAATTCCTCAATGGAAGTGAGCACGCTAACAAAAAATTCATCATGCTGTTTATAAAACCGTGTCGTAGTTTAGCTGCTTGTTTAGTCAGTAAACAGAGGTTAAATGGCTTGTGAAATGTTTTGATACCTATATTTTATTTGCTGTATTTCTTTGGAGCTTAGACAAAAGGCGATTCTATTTGTCATAACGATTATTTGTAAGGTCAACAATGTATTGGATTGACCTAAGCTAACGTTATGTCAACCCTGTTGAAAAATATTGGAGGAATACGACAGAAACGCTTTTATTTCTACATGGCCAGAACTGTCGATCTTCTTTGGTTTCTGAGCTACGAATTAAGGAAAGGATTAAAACCTAGCGAAATATTCTTCTAATATGGTACATCGGTGTCTCCGCACGTGTTGAAATTACCGGAGAAAATATAATGAAATGGTCATCATTGATATCACTCGACCCGGCAGAGGCTTCACGGCTATACGCGCAAAACAAATTGGCTACCTTTCCTAAGCTGGGTGGAAAATAACCCCCGGAATGCCTGTGAAACATTCTCGCTGAATCCGGGGGATTACACAACACACCAGCCCTTACAAGGGGTTTGTCGATCATGGTAAGATGCTATCAGTAAGCATATGGTTAGCAAACATTCCTAAGAGGTTCCTAAACCGCTTTGGATAATAGGGACTTGCTTCCCCCAACCCAACGACAAGTACTACTAGCCTAGATTTCCCGGGGGAACTACGGTTTCATTCGAGATAGCATCTAGTGCATATACTTACCGTGACGACAGCTTCCTGTGTGTTTCAAACCTCATCCGCTGCACTGTGATTGAGTGACAAACAAATTGACTCACGGTTTTATTAATAGTTAGATTTATCATACCGTTTTATGGACATCACTTCATAGCTAAACTATTTAGCCTTTGGCCTTTATAATGTTCTTCATTATCTGAAACTTGAGTCTACTGTTGTTCATGGGTATTATTTTCTTGGTTGTAACTTTGTTGCACAATTCTGGCGTTATCATTGGACGACCTATTTCGTTTTCTTTATTTGAAGTTCCGATAAATCTCTCATCTTCAATGTTACGGTAGTATTCGATCCTATTTCTCAGAACTTGGTCGATGTTGCCAATTTTGTCTTTAATCAGTATTGACGCCGCCATCTGGCTTTTCAATACAATATTCCAATCAACAATGGCGCCACCCTGATAGTGTCATTCAAGCGTGCCAAAAGAACTATACTGCACTATACGTTTGATTTAAAAATAAAACAATCAACCATAGACAGCTCAGCAGGTTTCAAATTGTTGCGTTAGTGACGAAGTTTTTATTAACGAGAATGAAAGTAAATACTCGTTAATTATTCGCACGGCTTATGTAAATTGAGAAAGTAGACGCCAAATCCTTTTAAATGCTCAGCAAGGCTTAAATCACTTCCTTGTCTTCAACACTATAGTCGTGCCATGACTAAGAAGCACTAAGTAACTAAGTTGTTACTAAGCTCTGAAGGGTGACTCCATCTTTTGTTGAAATTCAATATTTAGTATCAAAAAAACAATTAATTACAGAAAAAAATATACAAAAATACTTCTGTTCACATCGAAATGTTATCTGTCAGTGGCATCTACGAAACTACTGAACCAATTGTTGTGTTGTTTTTGCTGCTTCGATAACACACTATATGCCGATGACCTAGCATTTCTATGCACGTACGTTTAATCTCGTACAATATCATAGTTCTGTGACTGTTACTATAAATGCCGTACTCTGAAGGTCCAAGCTATATTATACATATGAAATAATGATAATGAAGATAGTTACTATGATTTGTGTCCGATGAAATCAATGACCTGCGGCAGATAACGGTCTCGTAATGATTATAGTGTTCATATCAATTAACTTGAGTTAAACTTGAAGTGATTTGGCCTCAAAAGCTTTTTCTTATGACTCTTCTCAAATAAATATTTTAAAGAATTCATATAAATGAATAAATAACAACGTTATCTTTTTCAATTTTTTTTATACTGTACTGATTTTATAGGGATTAAGTATTATTTATCAGTGTTAATTTCACAGCAGTAAGATACTGAAGCTTCTTTCGAAGTTTTTTTATTCAATCAGTATTTTGCGGTTTCATCCTGAAAATAATGAATTACGTATTGTAAAAAGCCTTTTATGAAACATGGCAAAAGTAGGTAATTGATAATAATTACTTGAAAAAACAACAATAGCATGTTACTCAGTACCAGTAATTATAATTAACAAATAGCAATAAAAAAAAAAATGACCAATTACAAACAGTTATAATTGAAAGCTTTTAATATTAAATGACAAACAAACATACAAAACCACAATAAACAGGGCTCATTCATCGAAGTATAGACAGATTAGTAGTAAATAAATGCGGGACATGAATAATGTATGGCGTGAGTCAGCCTTGGTTCGAATGCAGTCATCTCGAGGCGACGACACACTCGGAAATATTATGTCATGTATGAATAACGCTTATTCGCTAATAATAATAAATGTAATATGACGGTTAGAACCTGTTTTTCTCTTTTAGTAAAGTTATTGTTGGTGTTGATCTCATTGCCCTAGCACTAAATCGTATAACGACAGCTTTGGTTTTAGTAGCAGGGAAATTTAAGTAAATAAGTAATCTTGATATGCGTTACAAAATGCTCTAATAGGAAATCCTCATTGGTGTCTCTCTTTTGTTCCGATCCAGCCTGTCCCTTTGCTACCCTCCTCCAGCGTCGTCCTAAGCCGAGGCTCGTACCCCACATGGGGTGCCCTTAGCGTGCAGTCGCTTAGTTTCTAAGTTTTGCGCCCTTGGCTGGAGGCCTTACACTCAAGGCACCCTCAGGATAGCCCGGTAAAGCAGACGACAGCCTCATAGGTTGACCTGCGAGATGCCACACAAAAAAAAGGTGTCTTTCATCCAATTATTAATCAACTCAGCCTATCAAAGTCCACTATTGGAGATAAGGCTCCATAACACCCGATCTCCCCGCCTTCTGCATCCAGTCCGCCTCAGACACCTTTTTAAGGTCGCCTGTCCACCTAGCTCAAACCAAGATAATAAACCTTTTGTAGAAACCAGTGATTCCATGGGAGCATTTTCTTTCCAGTGATTTTGGGTATACAAATCAGATCAGTAGCCTAAACTTGCAGTTAACTCACCCAACGACGACACCTAAACTTAAAGTTCCAAACATTGATTTCAATTAAACCATTTACAAGCACTTGTTAGGGACTCAAAAGAGTTAGTCAGTTATTCACATTGCTGAAGGCAGTGGTCCGTTCCAAAACGTAGATTTATATGGAGATCAGAAGAAACAACATCTCCAGAGTTCCTACACCTGCACGCGTAGCATGACCACCGTAAAAACGTGTTTCTTTGACGGAAGAATCGACAAAATGACAAATTGTGTCGACAAAATGACAGATTTCTTTTCACAATCTGTCATTTTGTCGATTCTTCCGTCAAAGAAACCCGTTTCTACGGTGGTCATGCTACGCGTGCTGAGTATCGTCTTTTTCCACTTCTTGCCATCACAGTCTGCTCCAATAAATCTACATTAAAGTCTAGTCATTTCCCATTGTGGGCTACCTAATAAAGCCATCCTACATTACCTGGGCTCTTGCCCGGTGTGTTATATCCCCACTAAGCTAATGTGTTTACCACAAGTGGGTTAACTGCTATACCTAGTACCCTTTTATGACTTGCAAACAGGTCAGGTCGTTGAACTTGCTATATATCTGGAAAATCAGTCGAATCTTGCCTCCTACTTTATGAAAATCGCCTTTATATGAGACTAGCTACTGACTGCGACTTCGTCCGCGTTGAAGAGACATAATTAGGCCTAGGGCACTCGGTACTAGAGGGTAACTTTCCATCATTGAAAGAATTTTTTAAATCGGATGAGTAGTTTAAAAGATTACTACATCCAGGCATTACCGCTCGCGGTTTCTCCTGCAAAGAAAAGAGGTCGAATATTATCCTATCCTAGGTTATGCTGTAACTGTGTACCAATTTGTACACAGTTTCAGCATGTTGCATTTATAATATTACATTATGGATGAATAAAAGAGGAAAACTTTCAGAAATCAAATGTAAACGAGTTTTAATAACATTATTTCAGCGGTAAAACATACTATGACTAAGTAAGGGAAAGTCATTATTGAAAGGCTAATTAATAATATCGTTGTAAACTGTGTATTGTTTTAATAATATATTGTTTAATATTATGGCAGGAAAACCACGAATTTATTGTTAAATAATACCAAAATATAATTACTTACTGCTTGTTATTACAATTCACGACTCTGTGGCTTTAAATTCAATGCATTCATTACATGAAAGTGCTTTGATATATTTATAAACATAATATTTCGCAAGCAGAAGTGACGCAAAAGGAGGGTCCTTTTGCGTCACTTCTGCGATTTCAGATGCCTATACCAGTTTTCACTAACCCTAAGCGACATTGAATGCCTAAATATTATTACACTGTTGGAATCTCAACTTAAAGCGCCGAGCCGAGCGTACAAAATCCAATAGCGAGCTTTTATTTGCACATTCAAATAGTGTTTGTGAAAACGAGCATTAAAGTCGTAAATAGTACTAGGTTTAAGCTCGAACCTACGGCCAGACGAACGCCTTCCGCCACTTAACTTTATAATTTGTCGCATCAAAGTCTTGGAACTCAGAAAAGGGGGATTTTGAAAGCGTTTGAGTTGGCTTTCAGAAAGATTTTACGATGAAGTTTCAGTTGACACCTAGGGATTAATTTTCAGTTAACTAAGTTTTGTTGCAAGCACCTTTGTGTTATTTATTTTATCAGCACTGCTCTCAAAACGGTGAAGGCAAACACCGTGAGGAAACCGCCATGTCCTAAAACCAAATATTCGATGATATGTGCCATCCATTGACCAGCGCTGAGCCCGCGAGGTAGATTATAGTCTATTGTCCCTATCACAGAAACACAGGTCTTTCTGTTCCCAGCAGTGGGAACGTTATAGGCTATTTATTATAAACCAAGTTTGCAGGGTTTTATATACTGTAGGTCGTAATTTAACAAAACAGGCTTTAAATATTCTTACTCATACCGATAAATTGTTATCATACTCATATGTCTCTAAGGACATGAAACCGCACATGCGCATGATCCATTAAATTATTAATTTATATTATGAGTTTTACGTCTTTATTTAATTTATCAAATAATAATGAGTAGGTATGTAATTCATTGTATTATTACATTGTATATTGTTGTATTGAATGGATTGGTTCAGTTGCAAAATATATCCTTATAATCAGTTCATCCTTAACCCATTATACGATAAATAAATATGAATGGCATGATTTCACAATAATGAGGAAAATTATTCTTTTTATCAATATTTTACGCTGACGTAATTTAAAAGATTACCTACTTCGATGTAGTAAAATCTTTCTGCCTGGAGGTATCTACTTATTTATCCTTAAGACCAGCGATAATATCAAGGTTTCTTGACTTTACTCGTCAGCATCAAGATTCGTGACCCCAATGGCATACTACGGTACCTATAACTGCGAAGTTTATTCCTACGCAAAGCCACTCCCAAGATTTCACTTATTAACACCATCCTTTTGTCCAAACAGGTACAGATGGATCAAAAACGGCAAGCCCTTCGAGTACACGAGTTACGATAACCGTATCTCCCAACAATCTGGACGCGGTACACTCGTGGTCAGTCAGCCGCGCGACGAGGACCTCGGACAGTACCAGTGCTTCGCCTACAACGAGTGGGGTACCGCCGCATCCAACAGTGTCTTCGTACGGCGCGCTGAACTGAACTCCTTCAAGGAGACGGACAGCCAACAAGTCGTCGGGGCAGAGGAAGGGAAACCTTTCAAACTCACTTGCGAACCGCCAGACGGTCATCCCAAACCCAAAGTCTACTGGATGTTGCAAGGCGACCAGGGACAGCTCAAGACAATCAACAACTCACGCATGACTTTAGACCCCGAAGGAAACCTTTGGTTCTCGAACGTAACTCGTTACGATGCGAGTGTTGACTTCGCATACATTTGCACAGCTAATTCCATCTTCAGGAATGAGTACAAGTTTGGCAACAAGATATATTTGGAAGTGACGCAGACGGGTATCGCGCCTACCTTGAACAGACATGAGCCAGTACGTCAGTACACTACCAGGAAGGTCGAGAAGGCATTGAAGGGGAAGAAAGTGGAACTCTACTGCATCTATGGTGGAACGTGAGTATTTTTGATTCCTTTGTTCAGTCGTTTGAAGGAAATACTAGAACAATGTTGAACTTGTCGTGTTGTGTCTGCTAGAAATCGATAACCATGTCGTTCGTGGATGGAAGACACGCAAACTTTAGGGTTACGCATTTTGCGAATTTCGAACTCGGTTTATGAAATCCAGTTCATCGTGTTGATGGGTGTTATACCTCAAGCGTCCATTCAGCGTCAAAGCTTCTAGGTATGGTTTGCTTATTTAACTTGGAAATAGTGAATATACCCGTGGTGACTTTATAGGATTATCGAGCGCTACATAATATACATTCAGTACATTGCCCTGTGTTCTGCGAAAGAGTTCTATATTCTACATAGGTGCGCGTAATTGACGGAAACACTAAAGGGGTGACCAGACTTCTAACTAGTTCATATAGGGAACCAACTTTGGAACTGAATTGATTAAAACAGTCTTTCAAGTATGGTCAAATAGCACGTTACATAGCTATCTGTAATTCGCCAGCTGTTTATAAGATGATACGTGTAATGATTTCATTCATGCCCAAACCAGTGGGAGTGTAGCATTCTAGATGTGTAACCCGAGATTTTAGGTTAGACCCGTCGAATCTGCGCTTGCGGCGCTGTAGTTAAGGTTGCTAGACATCATCAACCGGCTATGCTAGTTTTTTTTGCTAGTTCCGGTTTAATTAATGCAGTTTGGTCTTGTCAGATAATAACTTGGCTTAGTTAAAAAAATACCGTGTTTCAAGCTCGCATTAATATCAAAAGTAACGGAAATGCTGAGAAGCTCGAACTTTTTTTGTCTGTATTGGTAGTTTCAGGTATATTTTTCAAACCAAAATCTATAAAATAGTCCAGCTAAAATAACTTTATCCGCGTTACATTTTCGCACTGGTAACCCTACCGTATCCAGTGCAGGTACTGACCTATTGCGCCCCCGCTACGCGTGCATGAGTGGCCGCGAGTGGGCTTTTCTCTCCGCTATCGGGTTTCATACATGCCGCTAATTCACCGCATGTTCTCTGGCCTAGCTACGGTCTTTACTAAAAGATTGGGGCTATATTTAGAACTATGAAAATGGTAATATTGGATAGATCTAAAAAAGGGTTTTTGCTGTATTAAGAACTATGAAAATGGTACTAATAGCTCGATCTTTAGAGTAGCTTTTCCAGCAGGCATGACTATCCTTTCATTCATAAAAATCGGTGAAAAAAGGCGGGTTAATATCCATCCTTAGCGTGATTTTCGTCTTGTTAATAGATCGAACTGTTTTTTTTTGTCTTTCCTTTGAACACCCTTTTCGCTAGGTAATGGCATCTGCCTTTTCTTTACAGTAAACCATGAAAAATTTATCCAGTTAAATGTTAGTTTTTAACCCCCGACGCAGAAAGAGGGATGTTATAAGTTTGACCGCAATGTGAGTGTGTGTCTGTCTCTGGCACCATAGCTCTTAAACGAGTGAACCGATTTGAATGCAGTTTTTTTTTATTTGAAAGCTAGTTTCTTGACAATGGTTCTTAGATTAGTTTGTATCAAAATCGGTGCAGCCATTTGTTAGATATGGGGGATGAAACTGGGTTTTATCTTTCATCTTTTATTTTTTTCGTTGGGGGTTTTTTAAATTTCAAATTTAATTTTAATTATACCTTCCACTGTTTTATATAAAAATGTGAAGAGTATCTTTCAAATCTTCCCGATTCCCCCAGGCCTTTACCGCAAATCGTTTGGAAGAAGAACGGGAGAAGCATCATTTCCTCTCAAGGCATCACTCAGGACAACTACGGCAAGACGTTGGTGATCAAGTACCCGACCTACGAAGACCAGGGCACGTACACCTGTGAAGTCAGCAACGGTGTCGGAACTGCTCAATCTTACTCCATACTGCTCAATATTGAAGGTGAGCTCCATTTTTTTTAACTAGAAAAGTAGATTTTACAGTCCTTTCATATTTATTTTACTTTGAATTTGCATCACTCTCTTCATTATCTTTATCTTTGTTTAAATAATGTTTACTGTTGGTTTGCTGCCACTGACAAGTGTGTAATAATCTTTATTGAAATACTAATAAGGTTCATATTGTATTGTTTCTTTCGGAGATAAGGTAAAATCACTGTGAAAGGGCCCATAGAATCTAATTGATTATTCTACCAAGCAACAATGACAGTAAAAATATAATCCAAACTACTGAAGATCAAAAGTAACGAAATTCATCTGATCCAGCTTAGAACTTCATATCACTGGATAATTAACCACTGGTTCTACGTCATATTATTATTCTAACGCAACAAATCTTATAAAATATACTATTACTTGTTTTTGCTATAATCACTAGAGCCACAGTTAGTGACTGCAAAATCATCTAGATTGAAAGTTATTGCTGTCGACTTAAATATGTTAAATCTTACTATTTCTATTTCTTTTGTTTAATCTTTCTTATTTTTTTTTTTTTTTCTCTTTTTTTTTATCTGTTAATAATTCAGTTGTAATATTTCTGTATCCGTATTCCGTAAGGTACAATCCAATATTACAGAATATACCGTCTAAGACGGGACCTAAGAACGTTTCAGAGTGGTGCCTGCTTGGTTTGATTAAATTTCGTCCGAGCTGAATCAGATTGTATAAGTCATAAGTTGCTACATTGTACAGTACTCTAACATAGAAATCGATATACAGTATAGAAAGTAGGGTTTATTTAGCTTTTTCGCGCAAAATACAAACGGATATTTTAGTAGGGTGGTACAAAATGATTAGGGACGGCTGTACGCGTAAATAATTCCAAGCAAACAAATAAACTTGCCGTGCCGCTATAAAAGTTACATACACATTTTTATGGGCACGTGGTCACTATTTTCGCCATAAAGGAAATGCCCTAAATCTTCTATTTTAATGTTCTTTTCTTGCCAAACCGCGTTATTTCGAACAAAAACTGCTTATTCTAGAAAACGCTTTCTTGAATTACGGTAAAGATAGATACTAAAATTTGCTCCCGTCTTAGAAATATTTAAAGCGACAACACAAAAGACAGCTGGTTATACAACGTCGTGTCTCCCTAAAACCTGAATATCCACATTCACCCCCGGAAGTGAGAAAACCAGCACCCCAGATCTCTTTACAAGGCGCGACATTAAAGATGGTGTCATAGAGGCCGCCTCCTAATTATTCTGCTGTCGTCCAGCAAACAATAAGACGGTTTGCCAAATAAAGCCGTCCCTACAAACTGGCTACGCCATTTCCGCAATGCTGATTGTAAATGTAACTTTGCAAGGGCTCGGTGCCATAATGATGCTAATAATCGTGCCACCGTCATTTCCGCTTTCCTCTATAAAGTTTGGCTGCGTTCGTAATTAAAATGTAATTGTTTATGGTTCGACTTAAATGGACGTCATTATAGCCGTGTTTGGAGGTTTTGCGACGAATTATGCAAATGTCAAATTGTCAAAAGTAATCTAAATAAATTATGAGGTGTTTGAAAGGATCGGTTGATGCTATTCATGTTCTTTGATCACCAAAAGCTCGGTTCGAGGTGTTATGATCTTCATTATAAAAAGATTCAAATACTTATTCAACTATACACCACTTAACATAGTTCGCCGACGTTCATTTTTTATTTTCACAATATGGCATCTGGTGGTTGCCATGTCATGTCTTTAGTGACACTCGCAAGATTTAGACAAATCGATTGACGTAAGGATCATCAAAATCGGCCCACGCGTTTGGTCTCTATAGTGCCACAAAGGAACAAACATACATACGTATAGGCTGATAAACACATTACCCTCCTCCAGTCGGGTAAATGCCATTTAAAAATTCAAATACTCATTTTCTACTTTTGGTCCGGTAATTGGTAGCTTTCAAAGCTAAAGGGACCTTTTCAAATTTACAGATGATAAATTCATTTGGTAATTTCTGTTCGGCGACGTTTTTACGCGAATACGAAACGAAATTCACGGCACGAATTTATGAAATTCTTTTTTGTATAAAATAGGGACATGATAAAGGTTGACATTTTCCTTTTCTAATATTCTATTGGATTATTCAAAATGACTTGTTCCCATCTCATGTGACATTCACATACACGCGGGTTACTTTTCTTTTTTATCAGTTGAGAGCGACCTCCCGTCTATCGCTTTTCATAAAACTTGGATTTTGATGGAAATAATCTTTTGTCATCGGTAACAGAAGCAGACAAAAATATTCATAAGTATTTGTCAAACCTTTGTTCATGTGTCAAACTCGTACTTGACATAATTCCGAATACTTGCTGAGTGACATCATCTTTGAAACCATTACATGGGAAAGCATATGGCACACACATGATATTAGCCGAAAATATTTTAATGCCTCGCATAGCGTCTCTTAAGGGAGCTATTAAAATACAACGACTGCGCAAACATGGCCGCAAATGTTGACTACATCAGAGACAATCAATGTGATTGTGACCTTTGGCTTCCTTCCGTTGGACTTGTGTCGAGGAAGGCGGGAATCGAAGGCTTCCTTTTGAAGGAACCTTGTGAGTTTCCTGAGTATGAGTTGCTATAATAATACAAGAATTTTCTCACTGATGAGCAAAGGCATTTTCTCATAAAGAGATTGCAAGAGAATAGATTCACTTGCCCATTGGGTATTGGCGATTTCAGTCATCACCGCTTTAAGATTGGGTTGCCTCACGATGTTTTCTTTCACTGTGTCAGTGATGTTCAGCATTGTAAACTTAAAAGCCAGATAAGTACTTTCCACGTATCAAATTGGTGCTCCACATGGTTAAAAAGTTATATCCTTCACAGCATCACGACAGGTTCATATAAATTCCAAATAATGGATCCCCATATTTTACTTCAACAAGCGATGGGGGACCTAACACCGCTCTGTACCATGAATAACTGATACCCATATTAAGTTATTAGGTAACAGGTGGCCCTCCACCTATTTCCTCAGTAATCCCTCAACCGCCTCTTACGACACGTTCGTGGCATACGATAGGGTGATAAATTCCAAGTTCACACAGTCATCCGTAGCCAATCTCTTTCCACCCTACGGGGCTTTCCACTCAATAGCTGAGTCAACTTTTCTTTGGATAGATAAGTACATTTATTTCGTTTTCATTTGTAGTTTTCATTCTTAATTTTTTTGTACATTTTTGATTCTTTATTCTTCTTAAGTCGTGTGAGGGATGATATGAAAGAAAGAGGAGTTAAAGATACAGGGACGGTGGGCAGGGGTAAACGGATAAAAAAACGCATTGCGCCGACCCCAATTAACACGTGACACGGATAGGAAGATGATGATGTACCCGACTACACATTTTTGGTGTTCCAGCTAAAATTGCGAAACAGACAGAGCAGATCGCGGTTTTTTTTCTCAATTTCTTAAAAGGTCTATAAATTCACCAGCCAGTACATTTTGATTATATCTGATGTCCACGCATGTCGATGACGTAATCACTTGTCATGCACGCAAATAACTCGGTAACCCGGTTCCCGTGCTGCTGGATAAACGTCCGGCCCTTTTTATTACGTGAGGTTTAGAGGCCGGCCTTATAATAGAACTGTTTGTTATTCTTAGTATAATCTGTCTTCATAGATTTTGATATGATTTGCAACTTCTTTCATCAGCATCATTAACCAAAGTCAGAATGCTGAGTGTAGGCGTTTCTTATTTGTGCCATTTTCACGTTCCATTGCCTCATCCTGGTTACAAGCTTCCATTGAACTTGCAATGTTAGTTTAGGTCAAATCTTGTAATTGAATTTTAAAACAGTTATCCCCAACCGATTGAGGTGAATATTTGCATACAAGTTTAGTTTGGATGACAATGCACGGTTAGCTAAGTGACGTCATTCCAATATGGCGGACTAGTTATTTTTTATGCAGCCCCTATCAATTAAAAGGGTTTGCTGAGATAAATACGAAAACAAAATTACGCCATCAGACGAATATTTAAAGCTTGTTTTTTTTTTACTCTTAGATTGTTTTTCTAATGGCAATGTCTTCTGCCAAACTCGCTACCGATCACATCTTTACTCAACCTGTCATCACCGCGTTAAAGATGTCCAACTCCAATCGAGTTCCATAAAGCGATTTCGAATATCAATGCAACTTTTTTACTGAGAGGAATGTTGTACTTGAAGCACCATTTCAAGAAGATTACGTTAAAGCAATTTCAGTTTTAATCTAGTCTACAAAAAGTGCAAACAGCAATAAAGTAATTTCCATGTTAATTTCTGGGCGACAGAATACGATAAGAAAATCGATAGCGCCCCACGCCAGCCTTGCTTATTAATAAAGTTTATTGGATAAAAAGGTTATATCCGGGAACTCGTCTAGTCGGACTACCTCGGACATAGTTTCCTGATTTGATTTCTGGAACGAGCATCCGCAGTGCTGGGCAGATCCGCCGGAATTTCGGATTTATCAGTTGCATATAGCCTATCAATCTTTTGATTAATCAAGGCGACATGACGACTTCAGGGCAGTTGATTATTGTATCATCCATGTAAAAACTTGAATGGGTGAATAGACTGAATAGAAATCTTATTTTTCTTTGGTTACCATTTCTTTAAAGTAGAAACCACTACCCATATTTCGTTTATGCAAAATAAAGCAGCAACATTTTCTTTCTTAAAAAGTCTCGTGTAAGGAGAACATATATGAAAGCCCGAGGCTTGCTTACGGGCGTAGTTCTTCTCCATTTTGTTCCGTCAACAATTCGTCTAGATTGCGAGCACTTGAGTGTGGCATGCAGTCTGCCGTAATCGCCGCGGGCATTGTTGTACTACCGTCGTTCGACTACTGCAATTTAAAATACGATACACAATAGAAAATGGAGGAAAATTCTGTTGACAGTTGAATACGTCTGTTCGTTTTGCTTGTTTGTCTGTAGTTTATTGAATTGTTATGAAGGATAGGTGAACGTGGAAGAATATCTTGCTACTTCGTAAGATATTCAAGCATATATGATATTATTATAGTCTTTGAATGACTAAAGATTGTTGTCAGTTATTGCGAAGTCGTAAACTTAGCGAGTTATGAAGTCAACATCGGAATCAGCGCTTAGTGCAGGGCTCAAACTGACGGGATAAAACTGTATTTTAAACTCATATTATTCAAGTTACTAGAATTAATAATCATTAATTTAGTTAAACTCACCATTGGCATTAAATGTCAGTAAATATACCTAAAAGGCCATACACTTGGCCTCTGACATCATCTATTCTCCATTCTATTAACCTACAATGTACTATAATACGTAATATGGAACTCTATACATTCGACCATGTTAAGCTTGACCCGTTTGTATGAGAAATGAACCATTTATGGCACCGACCCAAGATACCATTTAGAAGATCCTATAAAGTTAATTTGTAAAAGATGAATAGTTACATATTTTATGCGATAAATCTGTAAATAATTACCAGTATAACGTCTGCGTATCATCAAAATCACATAAGGTTGGTATTAGAATCATGGACAAAGTTCGGGTATAAGGGGAATAGAGGATCAAGAGGCATCAATACGACATTATGCCATTGTAATTTATGCTAATGAAGCGCCTCTTAAACGTGCAGGCTTATTTGTTGGTGTATACTTTGTTACACACATTAAAGATGGCGCCCGATACCTCAAACAAAATTATGTTGTGATTTACTGTTTGTGCCCCAAGACTTCATTCTATTAATAAACTTGTACTAAAACTTTGTTTCTCGTCTTGTAGCCGCGCCATTCTTCACGGTGGAGCCAGAGGTCCAAAACTTCGCGGAAGGCGAGTCAGCTGAGATCAAGTGCGAAGCCGGCGGTACTCCCGTGCCAAAGATCACCTGGATCCACAACGGCAAGCCCATCGAACAGGCTGAGCCCAACCCTAGGAGACAAGTGTCCGCCAACACCATTACCATCACTAATCTGGTGAAGAAGGACACTGGAAACTACGGTTGTAACGCAACCAGCTCCATCGGTTACGTTTATAAGGATGTCTACATCAATGTTCAATGTGAGTACATATTTTGATATAATATCTTTTTTTGTGAATTTTTTATGTAAGTTTTCAGGAAATGATTAGTTAATATGAGAGATTTACATTGGTCGTTAGGAGATTTAACAATAGTTACTTTGGTTATTTGAGAGATTGGCCAGAAAAACCGCACGGAGAGAAGAATGGAAGGCTATGGGGGAGGCCTTTGCCCAGCAGTGGGACAATAGTGGCTAAGAAAAAAAATAAAAATAAAACTAGTTTATCAATAGTTCGCCTTCAGCACACTGCAGCGAAAGCGAACCGAAATGTTCAATTGTTTCTGGTATATCTTTGTTACATTCAAACTTGGAATTTCGCTTCACACAGCACGGGAAACGGACGTCAACCAAAGACAGAGTTTAGTTTCGATTCGCTTTTGTTTTGGTTGTGCTAAATACGTAACTTAGCTGGTCTCAGTCCTTTGCTAACCAGCTTCTATTCAAAGAAGTAGTTTTACCCATACTCGACGCGTCTATTCCTATGGTTGTCTTGTCAGCAATAAAACTACTACAAGAGAAACTTGTTAATCTATGGAACTACGTGACATATCGAAAGCTAATCCCCTAACTGTAACTCTCTCTCTCACATTACTAGTTATCACACTTGTAGCGTCCCACTTGCAGTGTTCCACTTTACTAAAGTCTACATGGAGAAAAATCATTTTAAATGTATGTATTATGTATGTGCTTTCTTCCTGAGCCCGGCGCCTTGCGGAGGCGCCACGACGCCCCAGATTTTATATTTCAAGCATTGTTTTAATGTTCTTTGTATTAAGTGAAGCCATTAGAATGTTTTCAAAGTCGCATAAAATAATAATAATCAGCTGGGCGGCAGTTTTTTTTTTTTTCGATAACATGCGAATATAAAATGGTAAGCAACACTTTATACGGGGTGGAAAAGACACCGACGTGAAAACGGTTACCACGTATTCAGTACATCATTCTGGGTATGAATGGGGGGGGCCATATAGAAATTAGTCATCGGTTATTTAAAAAAAAAATTCCATCCATTTCTAATTCATGTAGTAACTGTAAAACTTGAAAGTTTCACGCCTGCCACATTTCTGTTGCCAACTTAATATTCGTTGTGCAGTTTCCAACTACCCAACATCAGTTCATACAACTTGAAGAAACAAGTTCAATAAAGACTCCAATTTTATTGCGTTCCGTTTCCTTTCTAACAAGTTCTGTTCTCTAACTTTTATAAGGAAACGACAAAGCGTCAGCCACCATATACTGTCACTCATAATTAATTATGACTCTAATGTAACTACATAAATTGTTACACACAACCCAAATTCTTATGAAACAAAAAATATAGTTGAGATTTATTGTGCCGCTTGGCATGCGCCCCAGTCATTTCTAGATGAACTCATAAATAGTGGGAATAAATCTTTATTATGTGAATAAAAAGTTGCTCTCGAGACGTCACACTTCGTCTGCGATGTATAATGTGGCGGGATCGATATCCCCATTGAAATGGGTATATTTATTTACCGATCCGACCACTCAGCCTCGCAGTTCCCAGTCGGCTGCTTCTATAGAATTAAGGAAATATAAATACAATAATGAATGAGGGTCTGAAAGTTTTTCTTCTCGGAATGTTGTATTATTTATTTCTTCAGGTTCCGTGGGCGGATGTATCCCTGTCAGTTTTATATCTAGCTGTAATGTAACTATACCGCGAATTCGTTATCGATTCGCTAGACAAGCAAGTTTGCGTAGGGGAGAGCTAAATCGATTCCCATTTGCAATAGTTGTTTAGGGTCCTGTTTCTGTCCTTATTTTGGGGTTCCTAACTCAATAGATTGGGAGTTTGGGTCAAAGCAGATCTCAGGATTGGTTTTGCATTGAAAATGTTTGATGATGGCAGAACATTGGAGTTTCAAAACGTTTAGATTTTAAACCAACCTAATAATGGTAGTAGTCAAATTAAGGACATAAAAGGTTAATGTTCTGTCCCAAAAGTTTCTATTGTTTGTTTATGTCAAACAAACTATTTCCACCAAACATTAATTGCACACAGAGGCCACTTTAATTACTAGACTCTCGCAGATAGCAAAAGAATGAGCATGAGTCGTACAATTTCTTAATTATTATCTCAGCTTATAACGTGATGTCACGGCTCAGGTCATTCATTTGAGTCCCAAGTATAATGATGGCACTCGATAAAGAAACCTAAGTAGGTACCTACGCGTCGCCGTTAAGTGTAAAATTTCAACTTGAGCGTTAACGTGACCCTGACCGTGATCAGAGTAATCTTGATAGGCCTATTGTAGTCTTTATGAAACGTCCCTATGGACATTTCAGACACTTTCATTTCGAAATTTTCGAAATTCGTTCGGCCGTATTACATACTAATATTATAACTGCGAAAATAAGTCTGTCTGTCCATTACGGTCGAACGAATTTCGATAAACCTTTTGCTGAACCTTAGCATTAGGGTATTATTTTACGGGAAAGTACTACCCACTTTCCCGTAAAATAATATCTGAAATTCAAATTCAAGAAAAGCTAATATTACATAATACCCCATCCTGATACTGTGCCACTGCAGAGGAAACGCCTCTATTCATACAAAGAAGGCACGAAAATTAATCATCACGCTTGCTCTTGGGCTGGATTGTCGATTTCAGACTTATACATTGTAAGTCCATGTTGCCTCACAATTCACCTTTACTAAAGTCAGTGATGTCTAAAATAAATTTAAAAGGGACGAATTACTTCGTGACTATTTCATTTAGCAATTTCGTCCTTACCAGGTTGTGCCAATTTGGCGCTGGACTAGTTTATCAGAAAATTATATTGTCTTGGAACAGCTCAGTTAACAAAAATCTAGCCTACATTATAGTGAAAAAATAAGTGAGTTAAAACACAATATTTCAAAATGAAATATTCTATTACACTGAAAGGTTGAAATACTTGGACATTTGGTTGCGTGACTGGCCAGCGAGTAATAGTAAAAGGGCCTAATTAATTAGATTTACATATTAATCTTATCGGTGAATTATTTTATACTACATATTTATACAACGAGGCTTATTTAATTCATAATGTTGGCGAGCTGTTTACGATCTGCGTGTTATGCAGAACGTGGATTATTTTGTAATATAACACCACGACTGTAATCCCCTAAAGGTAAGGCAGAGGGGTATAACGATACCTATAGTATTTCCGCATTTCGCCAGTTATGTAGTAGTCCCAAGCGGCCTAGATTATTTTTCCCATCTTTCGCCGATTTAAATGTTTTTGTCACGTGTTACCTAAATTCTTATTTTCCCCTTGTTCAGTTTGTTTTTATTAAAAAAAAAAATACAAAAAAAAACTGGGGAATCAATTGCCTAAAGATCTTTCGTTTCCCATTTGAGATAGTCTAGTGTTGACCTCAGTAAAAACTCTCATATCAAGGCTCGCAGTCACAGTAAGATAGAGCACGCCATTTGATAAGATCTCTATTCAATGCTCAACCTTGGAGGCTTCAAGCCAAGACGACTTTTTGCTTTCCATAAAAACGACAACGAATCGATGTTCTTGTTGCGAGTTTCTTGTCTTAGCCAGCCTGTAATGTTACCACTGCTGGGACATAGACCCCTCTCCAAGAGTGGGAAAGGGGCTATACTAAATCCCACTGTACGGGTGGGATGGTGGGTGTACCAACGCCTTACTGAAAAGAAAAAGAAACCGTCTACGTCTGTATTTCATCTGCAGTGTGATATTTATACCACTGCCATAGAATTTCTATGACTGAATTTCATTCATTAACACATTGTTGTTCGTACAAGTAAGCCTGATTGCTATCAACACGTATTTCAAACAGCCATTTGAATGCGCTCACCACAGAAATTACTATAATATGAATAAACCATCTCTGCATACAAAATATAGGGAGTGATGCGGTGCACGATCCCGGGATTACGCAGGCCCCAGCCATGACCTAGATCCCGGGATGCGTCGACCCAACCGCGCTGTATTGACATTGTAGAGAACTAGACAACCGACGCCGGGCAATGGCTGCGTAATTAAGAGAAATGGCTGCAATTTTTAATTGTTTTAACGATCTCAAGCCCATTCTGTTGTTATTTTTTGAGTACTCGCTCTTAGCTACATTTGCTATCTTTTTTATTTCGAGAGCTAGATTATTTTTAACCCAAACTGACCTGTTTAATCACGACTGATAGGAATAGGTCATCTTGCTTGCATCCAGCGCGTGGAAATTGCCATTGCAAAATTCATTACGACGGTTTGAAGCGCTGAAGAAGAGGGCGTAGGGCGTAGCGTGAGCGTGTATGTATGACTTGCAAAAAAAGTCGAAAGTTTGCACAGCGATTTTATCGGCTTTGACAGGTCGACTTTGGCTGCCTAACTACTTGATATAAGGGCTTATGTCCTTAGTCACCGGGAAAGGAGTGGCCCTTCGTTAGCGGGAGACCACAAGACATGATTTATTTAAAAAAAAAAAATTCGCTATACTTAAATTCGTGACAACAGATTGTAATGCATTCAGTAAGGATCGAGCAATGATTTAAACTGCGTGAGATCGGTTTTCAGAAGGTATTCATGTCCCGTTTTTGTGTAATGGCGTGAGCTCATCTCTAAACGGTAGGACAGGTTTCGCAAGTTGGCCTTTAAAGATGCAATTCGTATTGTTTTATGAGACAAACGGAATTTATTATACAATTTGTACATTTCGCCGAAATATTCCCAAGCTCTTGAAACAAATCTTTGAATTTAACTTTCTGCTTTAGGTGAGCCTGAAGCGACTTTTTGTCGTAATGCAGTCAGCATTTAGATAGTGGACTCCATTGATTCTCCTGACGTCTAAGTCCGGACTGTTAGCTTCATAATTGCTACGGAATATTGGCTTCTTGGACGCCGCTTAGATATACTGATCACGTCCAGTTTCAGTGGTGGAATTCGCCCTAATTGCACCGATTCGGATGGGGACGATTTTGCTCGTCATTCCCATCTCTAAGGCATAGATTCCGAACTCCCAACTTATCTAACTTGATACGAAACGTGTCGAGCATCCCAGACGGTACCTGAATTATCTGCAATGCGATTTAATGTCAAGAGGTACAAATTAACGAGCGAACTGTTTAAAACATCGGAAAGTCACGTCCGACCTCATGTTTAATCGGAGCGAACCAAATATGTGACGGATTTGCAACCTATGTTTGTAGGTACAAAGAATATGTAACCACGATCTTGTCTATAATAGAGAGACGGTATATTATGCAGGATTTAACGCAAGCCCAAAAGTTTAGCACATAAATATAGCCAAGAACTGAATTCGTATGTTCTCTATTATGCAGGACTTAGCATAATAAGCCTTAGAGTATTTCAGCGCATTAACATAGCCAAGAACAGAATTTCTAAGTGCTATTTTGGCATTTTGTAGCTTAAATGCTCTATATTTGATTTTGAATCGCTTTCAAAATTACGGTGCTTTTTCCTCTGGCAGTAACAATCTAATAACAACGTAAAATTACTGCTGTCAGATGCAAAACGTGAAAGGACTAATCCGTCGCTGAATTGGTGTAAATTGAGTCGGGTTCATTTCTCCGACTCGTGTTCACTCAACATTACTGATTGAAGTCCCCATAGCTCACCGTTGAAGTCTGTCTGCCATACCTTCGCACTTTACGGCTGTATGCAGCTGCACCCCATTAATTGCTAAATAGCGTGAGCGTATGACGTAACTCATGCCCCTTGGGGTTGAAAAAAATGTCTGCCTCGGTTTTACTTGATAAACTGTTTGGTTTAATCTTATTTGTCGGATTTATTCTGCTAGTATTGTGAACGATTGGTTAAGCTTTGTTTATGCTGAAATGCGATTAAATTTTTAATCGATGACCTTAAAATATTATTGAGTAGATATTGTTCATATTTGTACCGTATGGAATTGTGTCATCGGTTATGGGTTTCGTATCCCTACGCGAAAATATCGCTCAAAGATTTTTTATTCGTCCAAAATGGCCCCATATAGTAGCAGCTGTCAGTCCAAAATCCATCATAATACAACAATAACCTATTCTTTATTCGATACGAATCAAAAAGTTGTAAAGAAACGGTAAAAAGTGCAATTTTTCTCGAGCCTTTATCGCGATCGTTATCTACCATCCATTCACGCGTAATACGGTGTTGTAAATTACAGTAGAACCCCAGTTTACCTGTGAACGTTTGAGTTTAACCCCTAACTACAAAGATGGGTGCGTCAGAGGGTGTGGATGGATTAATATCCGATTTTTTTCCTCCAACCGAGTTCGATAACCTACCTATTGTGTCTGAGTCATCCCCAAAATCCACAATAATGAATACAGAGGATTGTGGCATCGGAAATTCCTATTACGTCGTATTGTCCGCCCTCATTCCCTCCTTTATTGTATTCTGTAGGTCTATTAAATAATTCCACGGTAAAGTTATGCGATTCGATCATTTTTGATGGTATGGGAAATGACTTAACTTGACACTAATGCGTGTTACGAGTTATATTTGGATGTTTGAGAAAACAATTCACGAATACGCAACCGATCTCTCAGAGTTTTTCGGCACGACTTTTGTCAAGGATCCATAATTCTTTTCTTTGTTAACGTCAAAAATACTTGAATTTATAATTTTTTCAAGACATTTTGGAGCTATTCGATCCGGAGACTTAACATTGGACGAAAGAAAATTTGGCGCAAGGCTTACGATTTCATTTCAAATTCAATTATTTAGGGTTTTAGGCTCATACTAAAGTATCATCTTGTAAGAAGATGTTGCTAAGCACCTCACGTATTCGTCAAATCAAACGGTTAATAGAATGAATGAAACGAATAAAGAGCACAAAGTAGGAAGTACAGTCCTTTGAGATTAAGATGGACAGTTGCAAAGTACGGGGAATACTATGTTATGTCACCACCGGTATTTGCCTGGCGCGTCCATTCGGATAAGCCGGCCGGTAAGGTTGGTCAGACAAAGCCAATGCTGTTCACAATGTTTGTCCAACATACGTTTCTAAAAAGGTGTGTCGCCAATGTTTGCTCAAATATTTTTACCGGTAAGGACGTCTAGGTCGTAGTAATCATTGCGTCAACATTGAATGCCACATTTATAGAATTTTTAAATGAACTGTTTGGTGTTATGGCGCGTTTGAATATTCATACGCTATGTGATATTCATATTGATGATGTTAAAACATATCAGGTGTACTTACAAACAATTCGTGGCCTCAGGCCCTCAATGAATAACACACACACTCCACCCAGAGCGGGAGGAGTTATTTGATGATTTCCCATCCGTAAAAAAAAGGCACTCAATGAATATTTTTAATGTCGAATTATTGCTATCTATAAGTTTCAATGTATCCCATTTCGAATATTTACCTATATGCATGAGCCCAATCTTCAATGTTACTGCAACACGGAAGTAAAATTATCTTTCGACGAAATAATAGTTGCACAAACAGACAAAGCTTCAAAGATAATTTTAGATGTTAAAACAACGCTTCTGTTTTCACCATAATTCTAGTGGTGCTAATGCGGATATCATAACATAACATCATCGTTGTAACCTGATTTACCCGATGAAACGTTCCGGTATCAAAATAACAGATTTATTTCGGTAATACAATGTTCGTAACGATAATTTGGGTACTCAACCTGAATTCCCTTTTCATAATATTGGGCTTATTTATACTTGAAGATTATATTTTATCGTCTCCATTCTCCCCCTATTTTGTTTTGAGGGCTTCGAAGCTGTATTAGAAGCTTCAAAATACGATTTGCATACCATACTGATTGTTTCAGCGTTTTTAGTTTTTTCTTGCATTGGCGAATACCAATGTATCGATTTTCCGAGTTCCGTTATGTCAACATCACACAGAAGGCAATATTCGGCGAATTCTGGCTCGTCGGTGAATTTGTCGAACTACATTTATTTGATAGCCGAAAGTTTCACTGTACCTACATATTTGTAAAGCAATTATTTTAATTGGGTTTGTTCGTGTTGTTTTTTGGGAAATTGTTTAGACTATTTGTTTTATTTGAATGGAATTACTTTACTGTCTAGCAGCATGTCTGTTGTATGTTGTACGTTCGTATCTATAATATTATACATATGTTTATTTTATCAGTTATTTAGAACTGTTGGTACAACCATATTTCCATTTCGATGAAGTCAAATAAGACCAACTCGTGTGATGTTTCCTAAATACGGGCGAAGCGTACAACACACTTACCTATTCATCAGGAGCCCCAAATAATACAGTCTGTACTCACAATTTACGAATTCATGTGTGTATAACGACACGAGATCGTGTCTAGTAGCGTCTATTGGACACATCCTCACGACACACATTCACACGCCCACCCGCGAACCGCGAGAAATATTGCCCACGGATATTATTATGCACTTAGCATCTTGTATATTGTGATTTATGTACCTGTTTGTTAGTCCAAGTTGCGAAGAAAACTGCTAGTTTATACACTCTTTTAACGAAAATAGACGAGAATTTTGGTGCATTACCGTACCAACCTATCTATCTACATTTTCAACGTTTAGACAAGAAAAACATTTTTCATTTGCGCATTTGGAGACTTTGGGGAGATCTTGATAGCACAATTTTGACTAATAGCACAAAAACGAGAGGCGGGACGTGACCAATTAATCAAAAGAGGGATCTCAAAATTACCGACCGATGATTTGCTGAATATTCCAGCCTCCGACGTTCGTGTAATTGATCCTTTAAGTACTAAAGCTCTCAGTTACGCCGTAAATGAATTCAAATGAAGCTTAAATTTTCCTTCGCTATTAAAATATTTCTGACAATACGAAGTGGAACACTGCAATGGAACCATCATTATAAGCTTTTGAATTATGATATAAGACTCTAATCTTTGTGTCCCTGTGCAGCAATCCCGCCAGAAATCAAGGAAGGTCCAGAGAACCTCACCCGGGTGGACGGTTCCGAGGCTGTGCTCAAGTGCAGAGTGTTCGGAGCGCCGAAGCCCATCGTCAAATGGATGAAGGATGATGTTGACGTGACTGGTGGAAAGTAAGTATTCAGAGGCCATTCTACTTCTTTTCTATTTTTCACAATAGATACCGCTCTTAGTTATGTTTTTTGCAATAGGGTATACCTCTTGGGTTAGGTAAAGAAACATAATGCACACTTGCACAAATATCTAGCGGAATATAGTTTTAGGTGTCCCATGTGCGTCATGTCATCTTTTAATGATTTTTTTTCACAGTTTATTACCGAGTTATATTACTAATCATACTGAACAGCGACCTACTCAAATACTCTTTGATGCACAGTTGTGTGAGATAGTAATCGTAGGGAATAAGAAATTGATTTTTGATTAGATTTGGTAGGTTCTGTAACTTACTAATCGGTACCGATTTGTAACTCATGACATTGACAGCACATAATTATCGACCTTTTATGGCTGTCGAAGTTTGAATTATTATGGGTGAGAAATGGTTTATATTATAATGTCGATCAATCGACCACCAGGCTTATAAAGCAGAAAAAAGCCACCCATTTGGAAAAAAACATTCAATTCTATTTTATAGATCTTCGCTATAACAGACATAGTGAGTTCTATGTGACATATTTTCGTAAGGACTTCCTTAAGCTTTTATGCGATATACTTTTATATTATATTTTGCATATTCCTTTTCCCGTGACAAAAATACTCGCACCAGTTGCAAAATTTCTCACACTGCACAAACACTGGAGATTACAAGCTCTTAAGAATCGAATATCAAAACATCCCTAAGACGTGCTTGCTAAGGAAAATATTATCGGATTTCATCTCCCCCGGCGAGACATGAAAAGGGGTTTTACAGTTCATTGGACTACTTTAACATCATCAGTCAATGTATAGATCGATCAAGTTTTCTTCGAGCGTATTTTTATACGAGTAAGCAAGGAAATAAATTGCTTATACAAGTACTGATCGATCGCCAGTAGTCTGATTAGTTTCCAATAAGTTTTCTTTATCTTGTTAGGAAACCAATGTTTTATGTTTCGGAGCCTAATGCTAGCCGTACACCTAATTGGTCATCGGTCGAATTATGCTCGTACGTCATCGGCCGAGCGAACCAAGACAGAAGGCGTACCCGTAGTAGGTACTTCAACCAACATCGTCTGATCATAAGATGGATGCTATGGATGATGGATTTTCTCGTGAAATATTGACTGAAACTTTGAGATCAGATTGCGTAATGGAATGTGTTCTAAAATACAATTTTGGTAAGAACATCAAATTACTTTCAATTCAGTAGGAGACAATTTCTTTAAAAAAAATCTACGTCTAAAACTTTAGACATATTCGTGAGCATAGTTCGCATACTTCGCATACGGATTTAGTGCACACGACCCCTTAAGGGGTCTGTAAATAAATATATCATTTTCAGATATATAAGGTAGGTTTATTTATAAATAAGTGAAGCTCTGAAAGGTCGACACGTGTAACGCCAAATCATATCTTCCTTCGTGTCATGTTGTGTTACATGCAGCTTATAAATAGATCGTGTTATTTATTTATTGTTCGTCTGCCTGTTTGCTAAATATGGGTCTTCCAATATCTTGGGTTTTGTACTTATTAAAGTGAATTGTTTATATCTTTTGCTTTATATTTATGGCACTCAAGATAATTTGAAAACCCGACCCTCCCTGTTGGGTTTTTCGAATAAATCTTACGAGCTGTTTAACAGACCCTGATGATAGTTTATTCGATAGTTTATTCAAACACGAGAATAATATATCTACTCTCAAGGTACATTCATATTTTTCACAACTTAGGTAAACAAATCAAGGCTAAAGTACGCCCGTACTTTCATTGCGTACCGGACTCGAACCCCGAATTTTAACAGATAATGTGCTGAAGTATCTGTTGAAGTCCCGTGTCCGCAGCTAGTCCGCAATCTATCCATACCGGTTTGATAGAATATTAAATTCTCTAACAACATTAAGTATTTACTTTTGCTTCACCCAGGTACAACATAACTCCGGAAGGCGACCTGGTGATTCGGGACGTGTCGTACACGGACGTGGGAACGTACCAGTGCTACGCCAAGAACAAGTTCGGAGAGAAGTCCGCTTTCGGCTCCCTTGATGTTAAGAGTAAGTATCTTATGTAGTAGCAATTACCCTCTGTTTTTTATGAATCTATACCGACGGGCAATACTCGTATTTTTAAGAATGATTGAAACCCACTATCAACCACAATCTAATTTACCAAATTTTTTGAGATTGAATTTCTCCGAGATGAGATTGCAACTCGAGTTTGAACGTTTTTTACGTTATTATGAGGATCGCTCATCTGTAGTCCTAGTCAATATTTGGTTAAACAATGTCACCAGAGTATAAAACCTTCATACCCTGGGGACATTGTTTAATCAAATCTAGTTCCAAGTTGAAACTTTTGTCGAGCGCGAGCATATGGATACTCCTATTCATTATTTCCATTTAATTCAAACAGTAAATACAACTAACTAAAAACAAGATAAAATGAACAATTTCATCTATTCAGGTTAAGTAACTCAGCAAATACCTAACACCCTTACCTCCCCCACAGAACGCACAGTGATCACCGACAAGCCGGAGCACTACGAGGTAGCCGCCGGCTCCTCGGCAACGTTCCGCTGTAACGCGAACGCTGACGACGACCTCAAGCTCCAGATCATCTGGCTCAACGACGGCCAACAGATAGACTTTGAGAACCAGCCGCGCTTCCGCATGACCAATGATTACTCGCTGCTTATATCGGATACTACGGAGCTGGATTCTGGAGAGTATACCTGTATTGCAAGGACGGCCATTGACGAGGCGAGGGCGCAGGCTACGCTCACTGTTCAAGGTAAGATTAACAAATTATAAAGATTTTTAGATCAGTATAAAATATTTTACACCCTACACGAGTCGCAGTACAGACATAAATGTGCGCCGGCGCAGCTTGGGTTGTGAATTCAGCTCTGCTGCACAAAGGTCTGATAGGCTCATATCTTTTAACAGCATTCATTACATGAGCTATTCTTATTTTGTTATTGCCGATGCGAGGCATAAATGAGTCGTTACATAGTTATACTATATAAGACTACACATTCTCGAAATCATATAAGACAACACATTCTCTTAAGTGGCTTCAACTCTGAAGTCAGGATGATGATATTAAAACCCCGACGGGCACACAAAAGTTTATGATGTGTCGTAATGTGAACTGCACAATTCCGGACTCCACTGAACTATTTGGAGAATTGCCAGAACTAACTCTGTTATGATTGCTGTAATATGTTCAGTGCAACTTTGTAGTTTATTTATGTGTTTGTTTAGAGCTACTAGTTAAAAGACATATTTAACCTCAGCATATTAATCGTATATAAAGACTTCTTAAGTATTGAAACAGTCTTCTACAGTGTAAATGAGTTTGGATACCACCTAACTGATTGGCTAACATTTTTGCCGATTAGATCATGCTGTATAAAACTGTTTTGAGCCAGTGAGTTTTACCCGCCTACTAAACTAGATCAATGAGTTTATTCCACCCTTCAACTTTCAATTTCATAAATCTTCTTCCGTAAACTTCTCTCTTAACTTATGCCCTTTTCTCTTCCAGACAAACCGAACCCGCCTGCCCTGGACAGCATCGAATGCCACGAGAAGACGGCCACCCTCCGCTGGCACTCCATGGGAGACAACCGCGCACCCATCCTGCGCTACTCCTTACAGTACAACACAACCTTCACGCCTGACGCTTGGGACCTCGCCAGTGACACTGTGCCAGCTATTGATACGTCCTGGACAGTCCAGCTCAGTCCTTGGGCCAACTACACCTTCAGGTAACTATCCCCGGGACTATCCTGCGACACGCATGCACCTGTCACCCATTTGGGATAAAACTACCAATGTGCAAAAAAGGGATGCTGATAACTCCTACATAACTCTCTCTTTTTACACTGGAATGATGATAGCTCTAAAACTGCCCCGGGCCAGTGACACCAGCTGTTTGTGCGTCTGTCGATGTGTTATAGTAAACAAACCTCAAGGTATAAAATAATGTTATTTGACAGGGGAGATTTATAGGACTGGTGGTGTGATGGCCCTGCGAGGGTTGACAGGTTCTTTTTCAGACACTTTATAATTTTATCAGGAAACATATTCTAGTTTTATGGAGTAAAGAGTATGATAAAATCACTTAATTTTTCAGGGTGGCCGCTTGGAATAAGATCGGACCTTCAACTCCATCTTCTCATTCCGAAGTGTGCACGACGCAGCCCGATGTGCCTTACAAGAACCCCGACAACGTGTTGGGTGAGGGATCCGACCCTACCAACATGGTCATCTCTTGGTCGGTCAGTATCCACACTTCTCATTTGTGAACTTAGAGGTTTCTCGAGGTCGAAAGAACAGTAACTGCTGTGATTGGGTGAAATATTAAACCTCTTTACGTGTGTTAGACAGTTTTTTATCTAACTGTTGTGTTACAATAACATTTTTATGTTTGTAATATTATGTAATCCTAACCATATAGATATTCAATCACAAAAGAAAAATTTAAAGACTCAGATTATCATAAACAAAAAAATATTCTTATCGAGATTTTGTTTTAAATGAACCTAAAATCTCATTGCCTTTACAGAAAATGCCTCAAATCGAGCACAACGGCCCCGGGTTCTACTACCTGGTGGCGTGGCGCCGCAACATCACGGGGCAGCCCTGGAGCGAGGAGCAGGTGCGCGACTGGCAGCTGCAGGACCACGTCGTGCCTAACACGCCCACCTTCGTGCCATATAAAATCAAGGTAACTTTAAGGTTTACAGATGCAAAAGATTCGTGAATCTCGTATACGAGATTCACGAATCTTTTGCATCTCCAAGCACCTTTTTTTCTGGAGTTTGCGACGGAGACACCACCGATGCGGCTTCCTAGAACTGGTTTTAGTTACAGCATTCAAAGCGCTTCTTATATCTACAAGGACCTTTATGACATAAACTTTGCAGTAGCTCATATGTAAATCCAACACTTTTCTGACTTGTATTTGTGTGCACGTGACCATCAATGTCACTATGTGTAAGCATCAGCTGGTGGTTGACCAGTCTTCTAATCTAAATGACGTCAGTGTGTGGCGTTTATTGATTCTTTTGATACTGATAAGAGTCCTCGGATATTTCCATTTTTCTTTTTGAAAGAATGAAAGAAAAAATATTTATTTGTTGTAGGAAAAGACAATTGATGCACGTCATGCAGGGACATGACGTGCATCAATTGTCTTTTCCTAAAATGCATAAATGAGGTCTCCAATACTCCCACCGTTATTTAACGTTCACTAACCAAATAATTGCACATTACTATGACAACAGGTAATCGCAGTGAACTACAAGGGAACATCCAACGTGGCTCCCGTGGAAGTCATCGGCTACTCAGGGGAAGACATTCCCCTGCTGGCCCCGCAGAACTTCACGCTCGTACAGGTCACCACCGGCACCACTGCGCTGCTCAACTGGAGCCCGGTGCCAGCAGACTCCGTGCGAGGGCACTTCAAGGGATACAAGATCCAAACCTGGGTAGATGGCGAAGAAGACAGGCTAAAAGAAATCCTAGTCAAAGCCGACGCGTCCAGTGCTTTAGTCAGTAAATTCAAGCCTTACAAGAAGAACAATGCTAGAATCTTAGTTTACAACGGCCGTTTCAACGGACCACCCAGCGATACCCTCAGCTTCCACACCCCTGAAGGCAAACCCGGTACCGTCAAATCCTTCGAAGTGTACCCCATCGGATCCTCAGCCATGCTCCTGAAATGGGACAAACCCATCGACGAGAACGGAGTCCTCACCGGCTACAAAATCTACTACCAGAAGGTCACCGGAACATCTCTAGGACCTCTCCAAGAAAGGAAGAAGGAGATCGATCCTAAATTCGACCGCGCAAAGTTGGCTGGGCTTGAACCTAACACGAAGTACCGCATTGTGATCAGGGCGAAGACAAAGGCTGGCGAAGGAGACCAGTATTACGTGGAACAGTCTACCAAGACAGTTGTGATAGCCAAGCCTGACGTACCGCTATTTGAAACGAGTACATTGCCGGCTAAGGAAGGAACAGCTCATATTCTTGTTCGTTGGATTCCGTCGTTGGACGGGCATGCGGGAACGCACTTCGTCGCATGGTACAAGTTGAAGGGCCACCCTGATTGGTCGAAGACAAATGAAGTGACTGACGATGACTACGTGATCCTGACAGGCTTGGAGCCGGGTCAGGTGTACGAGGTGAAGCTGACGGCGCATGACGGTGACTACTTCAGTGCTAGCGAGATCAAGGATGTTGATACTACCATTGGTAAGTGTTGGTACGATTTTGACCCTAAAAGCTGTGTGTAGATGAGATAGTCCTGTTATATCCTTCTTCTAACTTTCTTTTTTTAACTTCCAAAAAGCTTGTTAACCCTTTTCTATTACTGATAAACTAACTGTACTGATAGGGAAGGGATTTTATGTTTTTTTTTTTGTCCTGTATCGTGAGTGCTAACAAACATTTTAACTCACATACACAAACAGCCAGACCCGCACACACACAACTACCAGTAGGTCAGACAAATATTTGTTCTGTGCGGGAATCGAACCCATGCACCAACTGTGCCGTTAATTTAGTTTTTTTTTTTATGTTTGGGGGTGTGGAGAACAGCGTGTAAAGTTCTTCATCCCCCATAAAAAAGGGGGGATCCTCCGCCCAGACGGGTGCTATGTCTGGTGGGCTATTGCCCAACAGGTGTTGTCGGGTTCTTCTATATATATAGTCTTTAGTCGCAGAGAACATTATTTGTTGATGTGGGATTTAGGTGTATTTCGATGTTTAGTTCATCGTCTGCGTCTTAGGCGCGAATTACACAGAAACGGCGTAAGGCGTAAGGTACGGCGCAGGCGTGGAATTTATAAGGAAACTTAGGAACGGCGTGCCTGCGCCGCGCCGCTTTAGTGTAATTCACGACATGTCGCCTATGTACACTTTGTATGAAAACGTTTTGAAGCGGCATCATGCCTGCATCGCGCCTTCACCTTATGCCGTTTCTGTGTAATTCGCGCCTTAGATGGCGCTGTAGTACTTTTTGGGCTATTTTGCTGTAGTACTTTTTGTAGTGCCGCTACAATGTATTGTTGATGACTAAAATAAAAATTGCAGTTTTAAATGGTTGTTTTATTGCAAGAGTTAAATGTAAATAATAAACAAATCGTCTGATAGCAAAACCTGTTTGAGACAAACAACTAACTTTTTTCACAATCGTGCGAAGTTGGCCGATAACCTGGACTCCTGTTTTTTTGTGTGGTTCGAGGTTATCACTAAACTTAATCAAAAGGTCAAAGGTTATAATAACAAAAATATTTGCTATCATCGAATATGGCGATTACGTATTTTTACCTCTTGCAATAATGAAAGTACTGAATGTAAATAGGTGTTGGTATCTCAAAAAATCGTAGAATCAAATATTTCAATAGTAACAATATTCTTTAATATTGTGTACTATTTATTAGTTTACAAGTAATGTTTAGGCATCTTTACTTTTATGTCTTGGGTGTTGGTATTAGTTCGATCAATTGTCTATGAATATATATGTGTCAATGATTGCTGATTGATTGATTCCTTGTATGACATCAATGGCCTTATAAACAAATAATATGCAAATAATATTTATTTTGCAGTTTGATGCAAAATGTATGTTCACATTTAAGGAAGTTAGTCATTTTACGTTGGTATAGTTATCATAAATACATAAGCGAGAGTGTTTTTGAGATCCTGGGTTTGATCCCCGGCGTTGGTAGTGTCATTATTTAGTTAGTCACTAGGAAATGATTAACCTGAACCCGTTTGCTTCGACAGGACGTGATATTGTGATGTATTTTTTTACTTTTGACTAAGCATTAAAAAAAATGAAATCGCGCCATTTCTCCACAGACGGCCCAATAGTGAAGCCAGACGAAGACAAGACAGCGACCGCCGGCTGGTTCATCGGCGTGATGCTGGCGCTGGCCTTCCTGCTGCTGGTGCTGGTGCTGGTGTGCGTCGTGCGCCGCAACCGGGGCGGCAAGTACGACGTGCACGACCGCGAGCTGGCGCACGGCCGCAGGGACTACGCCGAGGGAGGCTTCCATGAGTACACGCATCCGTGAGTACATTTCTTGTTCTACCTTCTTACTCAATTCAAGCAGTCCTTTAAGGTAAGCAGAAACCCGAATGTCAACCAGCCTTACCTAGGCGTATCGCGCATGGCAGGGGGGAGTATGCCGAGGGAAACTTCCATGAGAATACGTATCCTTGTGAATTAAGTTGTTATTGACGAACATTTTCTAATTCCTATCCTGCCTTCATACAGTGTTGAAGTGAAAATTTTAAATACAGGCGTGCCAGCAGTGTTCGGATCAGCCCATTTGTAAAACATTAAAGCCAAATCTAATTTCTAAATTTTTCGGCCCACGTCAATCGGATGCGGCTAAGCCGAACAGACTTTTTGAAAGTAAGGCAAAGACCCTGTATGTTTTATTTTGTTGTGACGTTAGAATACAAAAAGACTCAGGTATTTCAATCACTGAAGTGGTTGACCAGATGTAAGATACTTAGTAAGTAAGTACTTACTTAATGCCACTACTTAGATCTCACGACAATCATCAAAACCTACTTTTGGACAACTTGTTCTAACCAAAAATCTTATTAATTCCAGTCTTGACAACAAGTCCCGCCACTCAATGAGCAGCGGCACGAAGCCCGGCCCTGAAAGTGATACCGACTCCATGGCAGAGTACGGCGAAGGAGAAACAGGTACATTTGTTAAATAGTTTCTAATGTGTGGCTCTTCTTTACTGGCCCTTTACACGATGGCTGGCCAACGCTGAAAAATACATATAGTATAGTAAAAAGTCCTTTCAGTTATTTTCTCCTTTATTCATTTTTCTACACATTTTAATTTTTTTTAAATATTTCTTTAAAAATAAAACATTTAAAAATATAAAAAATAGTGGTCCGCCGGTGTCGGGAGCAGGGTCCAAGCTACCGGTGGTTAGGGCTCCAGAGACAGGAACCTCCTCACAATGCGAGCCGTATCGAGGAGTACTGCCTTCTGAATCAAGCCCTTAATCCAACCGCCAGTCGTCGAGACTCTTGGCCATAAGACCATTGGCCGTATTCAGTTATTGTTTTATTATGAAAACTTACAAATATTTTTATGTTGGGAGGTTTCATTACTTCTACTTCCCAGTTAAACACTCTCTTGTATAATTTGACGTTGAAAAAGTGTTGATTATAGACTAATTTGAATAAATGATTTTGGATAAAACATGAATCACAAACCTTGGAAACTCTTTCAATTACCACTTTTTAAAGGAATGTAGCTAAATTTTTCATCAATGATAGGTGAACTATTACTGAATGTTAGGCCCACTTGCACCACAAATCACTAAACGGGTTTAGCTCCAAATGAATTTAAAACATCGTTCTATTTCTGTTAATTGTTTGAATCTTCAATCGATTGACAGAAATGAAACAAAGACAGTTACAGAATGAAGTTTTAAATATGTCTAGCGTTAATTGCTCATAATATTTACGGTGTATATGGGTCTGAGTGTTGATCAGTCAGCGTGTGCAAGAATCTTTGCCCAACTTTTACTTCTTGCTTTGATTTTGACTAGAACCAAGCTTGTGTCATTGAAAAAAATAGTTTTTTTTTTGTAATAATTTTGATTTTATTTTAATTTCACTAGATAAATGGTCCTCATTAAACTGCACGCATTTTTAACGTTTTACTTTGATTGCACGTTAGCTACCATTTTTATTTTACTGACCAAAAAAGATGTCAACACACTTATACAGCAATAGATAATTATGATATTGAGAGGAAAAAATACCTTTCACATTTCAATAGAAACTTTTGTGTCAAAGAAAAATAATTCTAATACAAGAATATATTGGCGCTTGAATGACATTGACATGTTAAAAAATAATCATTTAAAAACAGAATAGCGGCGTTATTTACGATTTTGGCCGCGCACCAACCGCTCCGTGTTCATCTTTTATCTTACAATACTTTTTTTGATCAGTATAGAACCCATTTTTGTTCCCCATTTTGACTACGCATGTGTGTCGTCGTGGCTGTAAGCATAAAGCATGTGTTTCCAGCGGGTATGAACGAGGACGGGTCCTTCATCGGCCAGTACGGCCGCAAGCGACGCCCTCCGCCCTCAGGACAGACTGATTCCGCCTCGCAGGCCTTCGCCACCCTCGTCTAAACCCTACCCCTCCCCCTTGCACCCTTTAATTCAAGCTTGTGTATACTGAGATAACGATATTGTATAGATTGTAGGTCACAGGAATTTTATTAAAAAATAAGACTAATTTGCAATGCAATTAGCTTTTAATCCGCCATCCGCTTTAGATTTTTTTTTTCAAATAATATTGTCGTGTCTCAGTAAACAAAGCCAGTCCTTTGCAAAATAAGTGCGCTCCAAATATAGCTACGTTCTTGTAAGCTTGTAATGTAACGTAGTGCCATTGCATCACAAAAATGCAACATAAAACAGTCCGGTACTGACAGCCAATCACCGTAAGCAACTCATTTGTAATTCGTTTTGATTGGTCGACAATTGACGGTGACGTCGCCCGCCAAAATTTTGTTCTTTATTACGTTTTGATCTGAGAATTGTTGTGAATCTTTTTTATATTGATCTGACCAGTATACTGCTATTTGTATTTAGGCGCAATTTTCATGTACTCGAATAAAATAGAAGTTTTGTCTTGTACATGAAAATAGTAGTTTTAAAATTAAAATCAAGGGCGTCCAGTCTTTATTGCACTATTTCAGAAATAGTTTAAAATAAAGGCTTTATCACTGAGTATTTCATTACCCTTCGCAAGTAAGGACCGCAGCTTAGGTTAGTTTATAAGTACAGAATAATTTGTATGTAAGTAACTTTAGGTTGTAAAGAAACAAATGATATTACTTGGAGTGAATATTTCCTACTTAAATGTTTATTAGCGTGCTTTGTTATAAGTTTTGCATTTGTTTTAATGTTATTATTTCCTCGTTCCGTCCCTTCCCTCTTTTTCTTTGCCTGCACGAGCGCCGTTTTTGTTTCGTTTTGTAAGGTATGATTTTATTTTTGCTTTTTTTTTTGCGTTTTATTTTGCAAATATGTTTTTGGGATTTATTTTACTACTCAAGAATTTTAAGGTTTTTTTCTGTGATTGTATATTTGAATTCATAGACGTCAAATGTATTGTAATTGCAATCGAGATGTCTTTGCGATATAGACAATGAAGATCGTGACGAATTTCAGCAATAATCTGACTTCCTATTTTAAGGAGGGGCCTATACCCAGTTGTGTCTCTTCAAACCATATTTTGGTCAATTATTTTAGTTCATTCAATGAAGGATCTCAAAAAGTGTTATCCAAATCCCAAAAGTGTATCAAATAGTTTCACTTATATTAACAGTGTTCATTGCACAGGTCGTTTCACGGAGGACGGATCATTCATCGGTCAGTACGTGCCCGGCGCGCGGGTACTGCCCCCGCCGCCCGCGCCGCCCGCGCCTCCCGGGGGGGCGGGGCCACCCGGCGCGCCGCCCACCTACGTGTAGGCGCCGCCTGCTGCTGCTGCGGACGGGTATCGCGGTACTACAATCTTTGTCGTATGATTCTTTTCACAGTAATTCTACCTCTGACGTTGCAACTTTATTTCGATATTTATCTTCATCAACATAAGATTGTCCACAAAATCAAAGTGACCTTTAGTCTCGATATAATAAGTTGCTCATGGGATGCAGCTTGGGTTGCAGTCAGAAGTAAAATAGCTGTGAAAGGACTATGTATGTGCATACAGCGCAGGATAAGGGTGACGGGAAATGTACTAAAATTGAAAATTGTCAGGCACATCTAGAAATGATGAAAAATGAGCACCTTTTTCTCCGCGCTGTTGCATATTAGAAGTCTAACTATAACGGCGTTATGTTGCTATTTCTTTCACACTTGTTCTTGATAAGCAAGTGTGAAAGAGATAAGCAACTTTTTGTCGCTTTAGACTAAAATGACATCACGATTCCTCAGTGTCCCGCACGCGTCGAAAGTTTTATTTAGGATTCTAATTTCGCAATACTGTGTTGTAAAAAGAATTAACATACTTGATTTCAAGATGTCATTATGTGACGTTTGTTGAAATGTCGAAAATGTATAATATCGAAGTCACGACCATCTCGATGTCACAAGCTTAACGGCTTATTTAATATTGTTTTGAGACGCGAAGGTAATATCTATGATCTAATAATGCACTGCCATTCTTCTTACGTGTATTAGATGGTCGGAAAGTAGATGGACTCACTCGAGTGAATTCACTAAAGGAAAAAGGGTCAATTATTACTATCTTGCGTGAAAAAGTGAACATCTGTGCCTAAAAGTATTGTCGGTAAAAAAAAATCTTACAGTGAAATTGCGTATGAGTTCCAACTATTTTCCCAAACGCTTGAAAATTATTCAGTGAACTATCGGCAGTATAATTTGACAGTGACTGTATTTAGTTGAAATTTATTAGCGTGTAAGCATTAGTGTAAGCTGATAACGAAGCCTACCTTTCTGTTTCGGCCGGCTGTTAGTGTCAATAGACAAGGCTATAACGTTTTATTGACTATCTCCCCTGAGATCGTAGATCATCTCTAAGTCTGTTGAACATTTCGTTATTTATGAGACTGATTTTAAGTAATGAGAAATAGTCAAACTGACACTAACGTTCGGGTTTTGGGGCTGTTATAGTCGCTCAATACTTTCAGAGCACTTTACGATCATAAACAGCCCTTGTAGGCACTTACTGATTAGATCTTATAGTTAATGTAGTCTCACTGCCATGATCTGAAATTCCCTATCTTCGTAGTTACCCAGGGACATAGAATTTTCAACTATCGAATGAAGGATTTTGAATGCCGCAGTTGAAGAAAGAATCTAACTTCTGTCTGGCCTAAACAAAAGATCTCTTAAACTCCTGATCATAAGCTATCTGTGCACTAGGCTTTCAAAACCTGAACGTTAATATCTCGGCTTGTGTTAGTAAGTAGGCGATGTTACGGCTCGATATCAATTACGTGTAGTTTACCATACGGTAGCTGGTCAAGATTTGAGATAAGAAAAGCTATTTTTGTCACAAAAATAAGGTAATTAGCTCTGGACTCCGGTGGTCATGTGCGCTCGATGCGAACTTATCAGGCTTCGTAGATTTGGCTTAAGGATTTAAAGTTAAGTAAGGATTAAGGTTGGGTTAACATGCAGCGGGTCGGAGTATACGCGACGTAGCGTGGCAGCCAATGGTCAGTTCGCAAGCCAAAATTATTCAAGTATCACTTATTTTTATATCAAATGCATATCTTTCTTAATAACTATTTGAAACACGCTATGGACCATAAAGATTTTTATTTTACTAATCGAACCTTTGACTGTTATTAAAATTCAAATATATCTTTGTCATTCTAAAATGTAGATACATTTAAGCGTTGACCAAGCTTGTTCAATTAATAGATGTTGTCTTCCATTGCAATGTCGTTCAATATTGCAGATGTGCTTAGGAAATCTATTTAATATTTTAGTTAAACCATTAAGAACTCTTCTTTACGTTGTCCTTCTAAGACTTATATTCTCTTATGTATTGGGTGTATCTGCAAAATTTTAGAACATACAAGTAATGGAAACGGCAAATGAGTATCTAAAAAAATCTATATTTTATTAAGAAAAATTAAATATAATATTTTTATATAAATGCGCAGTTTGACCACCGGGGCATATCGTGGTGCTTTGCAGAGTTAAAGAGAAGTGGTTCGGTGTTGTGATCGTCTGTTGTAGCGCGGAGACGTCGATGGTTTCCTGTCCCCTCCCCCCCCTCCCCCACACACTGCCCTGTCTATGCTCCTAACGTCACTTTATCCCACCTTTGTGTCAGTTCACGCAACTAAACGCCTTGTGGTCTTCGTGAATGAAAACATTCGCTAATAAAATGCTAGTAAGAAGTTGTAACAAAGCTAAGATTGAGAGATGACTTTAGAATGGCGTCCAATTGAATGTCATCAAAGAGACGTAGTTCAAATCATCCACTTAACATTTTACCAGTAATATCACTTATATAAACACATATAGATGTAGATCATCAATATTATCAACTTGTATAAGAGCCGCTTGAAATGTGTGCGTGTTGTGTGCTGACATGTCTGACTGTAACATAGTAGGCGTAATGATATTCGGAAAGAATCTCGATTATTAGGAGTTACAAAAATCTCAATTTATCCCTCAACACTTCGAATTTTATCCATCGATCATCGGTACACTAGTATCGTTTGTAATCGATAAAGTTTATTGTATAGAACGTTTATCAATCTGATATTATAGTTATCCGTGATCATCCACTATGGTACATCTCGCAAATCTCGAATGAATTTAAAGTACGGGGCGACCCGTCAGTAAAATGTCTCTCTTGCGTAGTCATAAGTCCTCTTTATAGGCTTTTTTCGTATTTGAATTTTTCATATTTGACTATTATTGAAGTTTGCACCGATCACATTGAAGTTAATGCCCAAGTTAATGTTTCTGATTTTGGACAATTGCGGCTCGCGACCGTTGCTTTCCGATACCAGTGTTGCATAACGCCGAAAAGTACGATTCGACGTAATCATGTTCGCGAGCAATCGTCTCGAGCCGCAAGACACAATATCTCATTGTATCGTGGCTAGATTAAGGCTAGGGATTCGTGTTAACTAATGTTAGGTAGCTAACGCGTTCGCTTACTGCATCTGTACATGTATATTTATTCTTTGCCTTATCTGTACCTATTATTGTATCCGGTTTTATTTGTACACTGGCGGACATACTGTGCACACGTGCGCTGAGAACCGTCGATTTATTTTATTATAATTTATTATTTGTGTATACTTATTTCTCCGCCTGAAAGGTGTCGGGTCTTAATTGAGTACATTCCAGACGGTCTAACCATGTTGATTTTTCAAATCGTTTTATTTAGTCTCCCCATTGATGCGTCGCCGTCGGTCAGATGTAATCTGAACTATGTTTTTAAAACTTTGGACCGGCAACTGAGACAAGCAACGTAATTTATTAATTATTTAAATAGTTAACCTGCCACATATTTATTTCCCTCGTTATTATGTCAAGTTTGTCAAAGGTAACATGCGCGAATGCCCACATTTTGATCGTTCTCATTTAGAGCTTATACTGTAACTATTGGTACCTTATACATTGCATATTTATATTTGATGGCACTGTTATTGTAACCCCTTTAAGTTATTTGTTAAGGAGTCTTTATCATGTCTATTGTCTAGTAAGAATTTAATATATATCTATTAATATTAATTGATTATAGTAGGAGCCTTGTTCTATTCGCGTCTGTTTTTGTCGCTTTTTATACCCGTTAACGATTTGAAAATTCTTTGTCTTGATGAAAAAAAAATACTTGTTACGGTTCGAAATGACAATTTTGATATTAGATTGTTAGTCACCGGTTTACGGTGGATATTTACTGCCTTCCCTACTAAATTACACTGTGTTCATTTTATTTTACACGTACATAGTAAAGAATACTTGCCTTAAGTAAAATTATGAATGAAAATGTGATTTTCATTGATCCATATTCACCCTGACAGCACAATGTCTGCATTTATTTAGTGTCACAATATTAACCGTGAATTGTATCAATGTAGGTCCCAATATAATCTTACATCGCCGTACCCAGAATAGTTGATGTTAGCAGTTGAATGTATTGTTGTGTAACTCTATTCGGTCGCAAGTGTAACGAACTTCTGAAACATTTGGATATAATTATAATTTATGGAAATGTAATAGACCTAATGTTAATAGAAGCTGGTTATATTGAAAGCATTACTCGCTACTTAGATGAAATAGTTGAAACATGAGAGAAAACTGTGTTCATAGTCAGTTGTATTAAATCTTCGAGCCTTTGTCATTACACTCCCCCAGCCTATTGGCAGGGCGCGTTTCAAGGGAACAGTATTATAAAAATCATGCTTTCAGTATGTCCGGCTCCCTGAATATTTAGTAATAGCCGAAGTATTCGCTAAATACGAACTGGTAGATTCTAATTGTTGTGAGGTACATGCAGTGTTATCTATAATGTTGACGATGCTTGGTTTTCACCATTGTTTGACAGCAGGTTGCATTCAGCTTGGGAATATTATGTTAAAGGCGTTATCGCCGTCCCATTGTTAATGGGAAAATGAAAGCATCAGGAACAATTTAATTATATTTGCTAAGCAAGCTTTTTTATCTACATTGGACTATTTTGTTGGTTAGATAATAGTTTGCATTTATTATATAAAAAAAATGTTTAAAAATCATGACAAAAGTGTAGGTAAAGACTTGTGAAAAAATTCTGATCTGACCCGTACGATTCTGTTCACGAATTATCGTAAATTACATTTTAGTTCGCATTAAGTAACTGTAATTTATTGTAACTATGATGAATATTTTTTTATGTTGCATAGAAAATAAATATTAAGAAATTAGTTTTGGTGTTTTTTATTTACTTACATACCTATACTATTTCCTTACGAAATAATCTAAAACTCTTTTGATTGGAAACACACGTACATTTTCATGGCAATAATGAACCTCCAATGGACTATTAATTTCTTCATGAACTGAAGGAGGTTCAGTAATTCAGAAGCCTAATAAAAAAGAAGTAAGTAATAAAGCTGCACGTTGACTGCCTCATTGGTCTAGAGGTGGCAAGCACGACTCTTGAGCATGAGGTCTTGGATTCGATTCCCAGGTCGGGCAGTGTTATTGAGTTTTCCATCAGGAATTTCTCAGTAGCATCCACGGAGTCTGGATTTATACCCGGTTGACAGCAATGGGATCGCCTCCAATTACATGGAATAAACTCCTCTGCCTAACCCTTCTGGGATTTCAGGCGTGATATTATGTTATGTAATAAAGCTGCGTTTACAGGACTGCAGATTTATGATTGTCGTAAAGACAACTTAAACCCAATTAACGAATAGCGGTCGCGAAAACTTAAGTTGCAAACAAAGATTACGGAATCTCCGAACCGTCAGCATCAAAAGACTAAGGAAATTTGTAGGGCAGTGCCGAAAATGCGTTGAGCGTACAAGTTCAGCTGTCAGTTACTTTACTATACGTCACCAGTGTAGTAGTGCGAGCAAACGGTGACACGCTTTCTTTCTTTTTTTTTTATAAAAACTTTGTCCCACATTACGAATTTCTCCTGTATAGTGGGTGCGTTTACAAACATTTAAACTCACATACACAAACAACCAGACCCGGAGCAACTATCTGTAGGCCATACAAATATTTGTTCCGTGCGGGAATCGAACCCGCGACACGTAGTGCGGTAGCCAATCGCTCGGCCACTGCGGCAACCGTGCAACGCTGTGTTTGTATTGGAGCTTCGAAGTTCTCACGGTAGGTAAGGATCGATCCGATTGGTGCGGGTAACATACTCGCTCGCACATCAAGAAACAAGTGCATAAAATCAGTAAAAAAGACAAGTTTTCCTCAAAATGGAAGAATGTGTCTTTTTGCAAGCACCATATAGAAAGTCACGGAAAGTGTAGCCAATGTGGCCTTTAACAACGGACGGGAACCGTCTCCGTACTTCGTGGTTGAATCATATCATAGGGAATAGAAGTGGAAGATGCTCCATTACCAAAAACGTAAACTAAAAGTATAACCAACTCTTTTTTTTTCAGCTTCTCTTACTAACGCAATGAAAGTACTAAGAAGAGACTAATACTTAATTAGGCTCCGCATCCTGTCAAGATAGTCAAGATAATTATGAGCTATTCCTTGCCTCGGTGAGCATCGACGACGGTGCAGTTACACAGGAACATTTATCAGCGCTAACACGAAACTCGTCTTTACTGCTACGACATAAAGCGCTGTCCATGAGCGCTAACTGGACGACTCTCATAGGATCCTTGGTATTAAATCAATTTATTAGTAAAGTAGAACTATATTGGGGAGTTCGTGGCTAAATAATAACAGCCGCACGAGTCGACCTTTCAGGTGAAGCCGCGTTTGCTAAGGTAAGGTCGATCAGTGGATGGGCCGAGTTTCCTCCGTGCCTCGGATAGCGCATTAAGCCGTTGGTCCCGGCTCTCATTTGTAGATCTGATAGTCGTTACAGCCATACAGTCGGCCACTGACTAGTGGCCCGAAAGTCTGACAAACGGTCTTACCAAAATGGGTATCGTACTACGCAGTGCTAACGCTTCATGTTAAAATACTGGTATTCAGCTGTATCCGGATTCTGGTTAGACTGGAAGCCGCTCCCAACGTAATTTGGAAACGGCTAGACAGATGATTATGATGGACGGTAATGTAAGGTAGACTATAAAAGGTAGAATAGACTGGTATGTAGTTTTGAATAGTTTATCCTCATCATAGTCCGTCAATTTAAATTTTATTGATCTGAGGGGTTTCCCCTTAGACATCCATCCTAATATTTTGAAAGGGAAATTAACTCGATTTATGTTTTACCTATTCAGACATTTACGGCTTAACGACTGATGACTTGGCTAGATGTTACCGTGGTATAAAGGGTGTAAATAGACTTTTAATGACGCCGAAAGGCACTTGTTCTCCCCGTTATGCGATCATTTTTTTGTTCTAGACCATACCTGGGAACCTTCTACTTACGGAGATATTGGGGGTCAAAGTTCCTTTTTCAAAGACTTTTTCACACACTTTTTGACTTTTTTTTTAAAACACAAGTTTTTACTGTAAACACCTCCACGACCCCCGAACTATTCAATCCATCCATCAGCACAATATTTTGAGTGCGTTACATTGAGTCGTACCGTAAAACGTGATTTTTCATCCCCAAAAAAAAAGTCGCTTCTCTGCAATAATTATTGCGTAAAGTTATTTACTTTGATGTACATAATGCTTGGTTAACGGCTTCGTGAAGGGTCTGTTTACACCCTGTAGTAGTCCACATCCAACCCAACTGTTGCGTCCCTAATTATGACTTTCGTAAAAAATATTAATATGAGCTCCTTGTTAATGTTAGAAATATGTTTAAAAGAAGTCAATCAGGTTCAATACCAATGAATCATTTCCAAAACAGAGGTTGCATTATTTTAATCCCGAAAACTCGATATCCCGTCGACCATACTGGCTCAGTCGGGAACCTTGTTTAACATAATGTGGTGTACTGATTTCGCTAGTAGTAAATTACATTGCGTTTAGACTAAACAATGCTTCAATGGCAGGTAAAATATAAACCTCAATAATACGCGCCATTCATTCATAACGTGCTAACAATACTTACAAAAACAACCTGCGGTTTATGAACGCAAATCCTTTTGACTTGTAAAAGGAGCTTACGAATATACGTCAGCCAAGAATTATGATGAATATTATATTCATACAGGCGATGAAACTTTTTGCTTCTGGACCCTTCAACCATAATTTACAGTCGCATGATTCCTTTTGCACGTGCTGCTAATCCAGTCAGCCACGAAGATTTATTGATAAAACGACGCCATTAACTTTGAACAGCAGTTAATCTAATCAGCAGATGCTAAATTTGACCGGCCATAACATTGTATGTAAGCTGATTGTAAAGCATCCCACGTCTCCCGGATGATTTGCTATCAATGGAAACATGCAAAATGTTGTCCGTAAATTATATCGACGAAATATATATCAGACGAACCATATGGGGTTGTCTGCGTCACCTCTATTTTTTCAAAAGTTAAGTCCAAAATCCTTTGTGGTGGAACTTTTTGAAGCGCAAAACAAAGCTGTGTATTGAGTAAAGAGCCAGTATGTAGGCAGTCTGTGTCCGACCGTCGACAGAGCGGGACATCATCGAGCGATTTGTATTTGTTGTCAAACGAGACGACCGAGTTCGCGAGGTGTGAAGTGACTTTTAAATAAATTATGAACGTGCGTGCTGCAAGTTTATTTTAATAGGAACACGCCGTTAATTACAGGTAAGATAAGACCGTTTTCATAAATCGTATCATATCGCGAAATCAATCCAGGATGACAGAGGTCGGTAAATAAAAGATCGTTGATCCCACTTAAAACTTAATTGTTTAATCGATTTGGAATTCGAGTGGCGATCGTCTTGATTAATTACCCACATATATACTAATGTTGACTGATTACTGTAATTCTAATTACTTAGTTAATTGAATTTGAGATGAGTTTAATTACTGAATAACTAAAATTTTAACTCCCGAACATTATTAAAAAGGTGCGTTGAAAAAACGGGAGATTAAAGAAAGCATAAAAAAGTAAACATTGCTATCTGGCAAATGTAAACATCACGGGGTGTTATTAATAGAGCCCTAACTATGGGATCATATGTTAGGAGTACATGCACATGCACGGTGCACCGTGAGCCGAGCTAAGGCTGTCTGTAAACTTGCTACTCCAGCAAGTCGAGAGTGATTTGTGACGATAAAATTGTAAAACCGGCTTTTATGATCTATCTGACAACGTTGTAATCGTTAAATGGAATGGATAGGTACACGATTTTAATAGTCCTGCCACTTACTCGACAAGTAAATGCGATTTATTTCTTCGGTCTTTTTGCATAAGCTTGGGATGACAGGTTCGGAGTTAACGATGTTTTAATCGTTATGTAGTTTTTACGATTTATCACTACCAGATAACAGGTGGAGCTTTTACTGAGGATGTTAATTGCATGATTAAGATCCATGGCAGAGCGGCGAAATTTTTTGAATTTGCATTTGTAGAACGGGTGCAAAGCGATGGCGAAATAGACCGGAGGGTTAAGCACAGAATTAACACTGGATAAATGAAATGGCGGCAGGTCACGGGAACAATATGCTACTCCCGCATTCCCCTTAAACTGGAGGGGATGATTTATAAAACCATGGTTAGACCTGCTGTCTTGTATGGATCAGAATGTTGGGCCACAAAAGGAATGAATGAAAGGCAATTGCATTGGCTGAGATGAGAATGCTAAGGGTGCTGTGTGGTGTTACGCGAATTGATAAAATAAGGCATGAGTACATATGAGGAAGTCTGAAAGTAGCGCCGGTGACTGAAAAGTTGTGTGGTAATCGGTTATCGTGGTATTGTGATGTGATGCAGATGAATGAGGAAAATGTAGACGACTATAAGAGTAGAGGAAGACCAAAGAAATGATGGATGGACTGTGTAAAGGATGATATGGCTAGAAAGGAGGTGACTGCTGAGTTTACGAGTAGTAGAAAAGTATGCAAGAAGAAGACATGCTGCGCCAACCCCAAATAAATTGGGATAAGGGCAGGAGAATGATCAATAATGATGATAATCTGTAGAACGGGTGCTCAAAATTGCGTAGGTATGATTCAAAATCAAGAATCTCCACAAGTCAAGTTAGAATTATCTTTCTTATTATGATGACGGTGGTGATAATTATCACGATTTACCTAATTTGTGTAAAGTAAAAATTAACACAACAAATCTACGTCAATGAGACTTTATGAAACATGGATTATGATTTTATAAAAGTGTCTAGATATACATTACCTTTGCTTAATTGAAGATTATAATTTACACCGGATGGGATCGTCCTCCGGTAAAAATATAGAACGCAAACTACCACTACTGGTTCCCTATTAAAAAACCTCCTTTAGGGCATGAATTTTCAAAAATCCTTTCTGCTTGCTCACTTTCGTTGTAAAAGGTTGTTCGTGTAAAATTGCTGTTAGATTTAAGCAGTGCGTTTAATTTAATTATTTTACTAAGTAGATGCGTTTTTAAAGCCGCAACGTCTCAGTCGCACCATGAACAGCCGGCCTTAGCCCGCGGCCGGACGGGGGCGGCCGCGGACCGACAGCCGGACTTTATTTTTTTACTTTTTACACTGTTACCTGTTCCCTGAACGGGTATCGTATCGACTGGCCCGCTGCCCGCTGGTTAACTTAACAAGTGCACCCGCCAGAGGTGCCCTATCTTTGGACAACACTCTTTTATTATATCACTTCTGATTTATTAATGAGATCGGGTGCTTGTTTATTTTTCGAAAACACTTTTTATAGTCAATTAGCAGTAACTTACAGGCTGAAACCCCAAGGTAAGTACATAATTAATTAAATATGCCCCAAAAAATCGCTCTACCGCTATCAAAATAGTCTCTTTGTGAAGGCTTTTTGGAACTCTAAAATTAGAAGGTATATCAGTCTTGATTATTTAAACGTTTTATGTTCCATTCTGCAAAAAAATCCACGCCACATTCGGGTGTTTCGCGAACATCCACGGTCATTCGCACGTCTTATCACAGGATGCAACCGACTCACTCACTCAAACTGTCTGTCGGAACTAAAATATTACCCTTTTAGCGTTATTTTTATTCCAATTTGAGGACCCAAGCTGAATATTAAAACTTTAAATTAAAATGGACTTCATCACTTGTCAATGACCTTTTTTATTATTATCTGTTATAGTTACTAATTGCTATCATTTCGCCTCAACGAACAACAGATTTCATTTCAGATGAAACGCATACAGACAGATAGACCATGATCTGGGCTAGGACATGGATACTTTAAACTTATACGGTCACTTACGGCATATCTTCCGTGACTGTTAATTATTTTGAGCTCCCGATATTTGGACGCTGTTGCAAGCGCGATGATCGCGGGTTGACTGGGGAATGCGGGTGGATAGAAAATAAATTGTTAAGAGCAGACAAATCTGTCTACCCTCTTTCTTTGTCTTTTGCTACGCGGACTACTGGAACTCGACACTAAGTCACGACAAAACACACTCACAGTATCACCACGTTTTGAGGAGTCCTTATTAAGATGCCGGCTGCTACTTTTGAGCTTACTCAAAACTGGATTCCACGTACTCGACAACATCGGCAGCTCAAAATAATGAACAATCACGGAAGATATCCCGTAAGTGACAGTATAAGTTTAGTTGTAAACCGTGAAAGCTTAAAACAGTGTATGGATACGTTATATATATCCCGGTAGTACATTCCTGTGGGCTGTGGGATAATTTGCCAAAATAATTTACCTTCAGAATTGCTTGTACAAAATATAGGCTTTGTATATCGTCATAGTTTGTTCAGTAACTAAGTGTTATATCTTGGTACGTTTTACTCTATGAGCTAGTCATCGCCGAGTCGAGATGATGAGGAACAATAACAGTAACTTGCAGTTACGTTAATCAATAAATTAAAATCTTGACAATAATGGTCAATTCACAAGCGTACAGACACGCTCTAGTCTAAAATGACCTAAATGACTGTCAATTTGTTAGTCAGTCGAGCCACTAATAAATTCCTACTTGTAGTTAATAATATATCTGCTTATATGGTACACCGCAAAAAGGTACATCTATTCACTGGCTTGCGGTAAGGTATTACCCAGAATGTGTTTCATTTCATTTGATGACAAGTAACATTTTATGTACCTAACTACACACACATAAGATTCCTACAAAGGATTGTTCCTAACATAACTTTTTTCAAAATCACAGCGAGCCATTTAATTGTTTATCAAGTTAGAAAATTATTCTGTATGAACAATTTTAATTTTCAAAATAACGTTTTGCTGCTGTGCTTATATGTTTGGTCATAGATTAACTGTTCTCTTTATGCGTAGACATGCACTGGGAGTCTAGCCGGACAAATATTTGAAGTGCTCTTGCTTTGTCGTTAAGTGTACTGTTATTCCTAAAGGCCGTGGGAAAGAGCAGATATAATTCACAATATTTGGATCAATTTAAAGTTAAGACTTGCTTCAATTACATTTAAATTAAATAAATAAAACGTTGCATCTAAAAAAGTTAGAAAATGATTTAGCGGAATTAACGTTGCTACCTTGACTGTAAATCCCAGTTTTTTCTAATCCAAACCTAATTTTCTGATATACTCGTAAAACCAGATTTATGAATTGGGTGAGTCCCTTAACAAGAGATCAACTGTATCGTAAATAGATAATTCTAAATACAACGTACCTAATAGATAAGGCAAGTGTAGTGCTTTCTGTGTGTAGATGTATTCAGATGAGTAGCTATCATCTGTGTCAGATGACATCTACGTCATATAACTGACCTGCATTATGCCAAGCACGTGGCAGATCATACTGCGAACTATAATTAGAAACTCTGCCTGACTGTTGTATTCAACATAACATCACGTGACGTCTGTTCTCACTAAAGGGTTGGACAGAGGAGTACCTTTTTTTTCGGAGGGATACCTTCAAAAGGCGACCGGTATTTGGGGATAAGACCCGAATTTTACCTCACTAAAACCACCCCGGTGGTGACATACCGCTCATAGAAGGAGGTACCGTTTCCTCTTACACCTCGGAGCCTTCTCTGTGCAACGCCTGTTAGGGCACATTCCTGGGGAGAATATATTGAGGTCTTCCCCGAGCCTAGCTGTGCAAGTGTGCACGGCAGCACGTGACCACTGTGCCGCTGTCATCTCTGAGGACACTCGGTGAGCGCACAGAGTCCCCAATCTGAACGCCCGCGACCCAAAGTCCCGCCGGCTTTAAGTTAAGCAGTGTTTCGACGTGTTAGGCGTCGTCGAGGCGGTTGTCTCCCTGACGCCTTCTACCAGGATCGGCTCTCTCACGGGTCCGCTCAGCAGCCTCCTTCTGGACCATCACGGTCTCACAGAACACTTGAGGTCACTTCCCTCCAATTGTCAGACTCCACTAGCATAGCCCCAACGACGACTGGCAGAGACAGTCTTGCCCGACCCTGGTGCCCAGGACCGGTTTTTCAGACTCCCACGCAGGGCACTCCTCGAGCGTGTGTTGTGCTGAGTCCAGGCCGCCTTCACAATGGTGGCAATTTGCAGTGACCTCTTGCCCAATCTTATTCAGGTATTCGCCGAGAGAGAGAGTAAGAAATTCCGGATGGAAAAATCCATTAACACTGCCCGACCTGCAAATCTAAATGCTTGCAGTTTGCAAGCATTTAGATTTGCAGCCAATTAGGTAATCAATTAAGTTTAATGATTAATTATAATTATTATGTTTTATCTAAGGTACCGGACCGCGCTAATTTGGGGTTATCACGCAACTAAATATTGTGATTTCGTTACAACATATTTAGATAAATGGCGCCCGAAATATTAGATTTTTTTATTACTTATTATAATTTGTAAACATTACTCGACCTTATGATAAAGATGCTCTATTTAACGAAATGTAAATACGCACTTTTTCTAGAACACGAAACTTGTAGGTTTGTTTGGTAAACTTTGTACTATTTAATTGGGCGATAAAAATAAAATATCTAATCAAAATCACAATGGGTCAAAGTGTGACCCCCCTTAGTCACTCCGAAGATTAGGTGTGGGAAGGTTAACGACGTTCAAAACAACAACATGAAAAGAATTGAAACAAAAATTTCAGCGATCATATAAGATGACCTTTACTTAAAAAAAAACAGATTTTAAAAGGGTACCTACAGAAACAAAAGCATCGTAATTGCATATTTTCCAGGGTAATTTTGTAGCCATTTCTTTTTCCTTGATAGTGTGCATCTTGATTAATTTAAACACAGCGGATACCAATTTCTTCTGTATTTAAATCTAGTGCAAGTTGCATAGATAGTCAACCCTTTCAATGCGACCGGGGTAAGTAACTAGTCGTGTCCGTTATCTTTTGTGCCTATTAAATCTTGATAATATCATGGCATTAAATAGTTACCTGGAGTGGAATGTAATCTATTAATGATTGAGTACGAGCGCTATTTGCAGCAGTAAATTTACTATCAGATTTTATAGTCAACAGTAATTTACAGAGGCACCATTTGGTACCTATGACTTTTAATCTAGAATAGCTCTTGGTGTATACCAAGGGACATAGGGAGGGTTACTACTGTCAGCTGTAATAACACTCTCTATGGATTTTTTGGATAAGTCTTACAAGTTTAATAGCTCCACAAATTGTAACATAACATAGACAAAATTGTTGTGCACCCCTACTCCTAGAGCTATTGGACTCTTCTTTTTTGTTAACACCTTTTGTACGTATAATTTGACACCGGGAGCGAGTAAAAAAAACTAGTAGACATTACTTTTTGACAGGGGATATTTAATGAAGTTGTAGCTTTTTTAGTTTCAACGGGCGGTTCTCACGATAATACCATTGTAGGAGCACGTCCCAAACGGTCTCAATCAATTATGTTAACTGTGATAATTTTGTTTTTCTTTGCTTTTTTTCTTTGTGGCCGAGGAGAGGTTTTGTATGGTCGACAAACAAATTATACGCCACTTACACGCTTATTATTGGTCCGCGTTGGACCGCTTTAATGGAATTATGACATATTTTAGGTGATAGCCGTCGGACTGTTAATTGGACACTCGGGAATGATGCGGTTTTAACGTTGGAACCGGACTCATCCAGAGTTTACGACTCGACATTTTTTATTGAGTTTTAATCGAGATGATGAAATACGATAACTCGTTGAGTTCATCTCTTAAATTATTTTATTCGAGTTTGTGTAAATCAGGATTTGGAACTTTTAAAGATGGACATTATAGGGTTAACAACCTAACAGTATTAGATCTTGAAAAGGTGCGACACAATACAGCTTCAGTTATTGCGGTGTCGGTCCTAATGTATTTGTTTACTTCAGCACAGAAGCTATTGAGATAAATCCCACGACTGCTAATATAAGCGCTATACACAAATTAGCATGGGCAAATTCCAAACGGAATTCCCGATTAATATTACACGACATACCTATCTTTTATTTACACATTCGTATATAAAACATCAGAATCTTATCGAAGAAGTAATAGTCTCTTTTTATTGCGGTGGAGGACCAACCGATCAAGGATGCAAGCTCTCCTGACTGGAACAAAACTTGCTACTTGGACAAGAAGCGTTAACCAAGTCGCAAAAAAAGCAGGTCTCCAGACATTAGCAGGCACCAGAGGCATAATCACTGGTAAAAAAAATTGGGTCTGAGAACACAGGTGTAAGAAGAAAGTTTCAAAATATTGCCGAACAGGCCTTCAGGTCACCTAGCAGGAAGTAAAACTTTGCCTGTCCCAAGAATCCTGATTTTTTTTTCATTTAGTCTTAGTCCAGTAATATTATAATGATATTACTGAAATACCGTGTGTAAACAGACCCTTCACGAAGCCGTCAACCTAGCATTCTGTACATCAAACAAAGTAACTTTACGCAAAAATTATTGCTGGGAAACGACTTTTTTTTTTGGGGTGAAAAATCACGTTTTACGGTAAAACTCAATGTAACACACTCAAAACATTGTGTTAATGGATGGATTGAATAGTACGGGGGTCGTGAAGGTGTTTAAAGTAAAAATCTTTCATTGGAAACATGTGTTTAAAAAAAAACTTGTGAAAAAGTTGGAACTTTGACCCCCAATATCTCCGTAACTAGAAGGTTCCCAGGTATGGTGTAGAACAAAAAAATGATCGCAATGACGGGGAAAACCAGTACCTTTCGGCTTCGTTAAGGGTCTTTTTACACCCTTTATTTCATAAAAAGTTCAACTTATCGACGTTGTTGTGAAATCTTTGATGGGACATTGAGGGTGCCGATGGATTTTCAAGGTTCAGCGCTGACCCAAACGTTGCAATCTCAAGACCTCATACTGAACTAAGTAGTTCATCCAACTTCTACCACACCTAAAAGCTTAGTTTACGATCCTCAGCATGTGGCGATCGGCTTCGATGGGCGCTCGACTGTGTGCCGGGCTGGCGCTGGCGATGTCGCTGGCACTCGGCGCCGGTCGTCGCGACTACAGGGACCCCGAGGCGAGGCATCACTCCGACCTGTCGCTGTGGATCGACGAGCGACAAGTGCGGATGTTTAGCGGTAAGACTTTTGAACAGGAGGTGATTCCTGATCTTCTTCTCCTATCAATGCTAAATTTTTTGTCCGACCAAAACGTACTGATCTGAACAGCTCTGTGGTTTGCTTCAGGGACAGACACTGAGCCCTCTATTACAACGAACTCATAGCACAACATCACGCCTGCTATCTCCGACGAGTTAAGTAGGCATTGCACCAATTATGTTTGATACCCATGTAGTAGGGGGCGACAGGGCCGACAGGGTGAGCCTAATGCCATAAACCGGGCACAAATTTAGACCCCGGGCTACTACAAGACCCAGAGAAATTCCTGATGGAAATATAACATAACTGGTCAAATATTCTCGAGCTTCACGCGTGTGAGTAGATTGTTAAGAGTTGCGTTACAATTAGTATAATAATTAACTGTTTAAATGGTAATTTAGATGTCTGTAAAAATATCAGTAAAAAAATTAGGCGAAGGTGTCCTGTTTAACTTAATATCCCCAAAACATTTAGTATCCTTAAAGTTTATTACCTACCCTACTATTCGGTATTTCATATCGTTTTCATATTAGGTAAGCGTAAATGAGATCATATGAGCAATAGAAAATTCCCACAAAGTGAAATAAACAATGTTAACTACCTAAACTCAGTCAGTCGGTCAGCAATTTTCTCCTAGTTTGTTTACCTACGAACCAGATCAACATGTGGATTCAATTCGCCATCAACCGCCTAGCCTTATCCACACTATTGGGGTCGGCTTCCAGTCTTAACCAGATGCAGCTGCATACGAGTATTTTACATGGAGCGTCTGCCTATCAGACCTCCACAAGCGTTAAGACTGGTTGCCAGAACTTATCTATGGAACTAACCAATTTAAATATGTCATTCCAGGAATATCAATGCAAGTATTCGCAATAATCAACGGGCACGTATCCCCATACGTGTTAGACCCGAACTTCTCCAACAAACTGCCGGTCATACCTTCAGAAGTCGGCTATGTAAACTTCACGTGGAAGTCCAAGAAGAGATACTACTACGACTTCGATATTCTGACGTCATCAGACCTGACTATACTGAAGCCGCCTGTGCTGTCAATAAAGACAAGGGGACGGGTGCCTAAAACATCAAAAGGTAAATAAATCCTAACTAATATTATAAATGCGAAAATAAGTTTGTTTGTTTGTTACCTTTTCACGCCCAAACCACAGAACCGATCATCCTGAAATTTTGATACGTTGTCAGGTGTACAGAATCGGACATAGGGTACCTCTCATCCCGAAAAAAACGAAAGTTCCCGAGGAAAACGACAATAACGTTCTTATGGTAATAGATGGCGCCACGTGTCTTTCGAATCACGATTGAATTATATTGTTATAAAAAACTTTAGTAGTGTGTTAAGAGTTTAACTTCCAAATTCTAAATTAAACGAGCGAAGCCGCGGGCAAAAGCTAGTAAATTATAAAATGATCACGATCATGTGTACTGTTTTTATTATGGTTTATAGTCTTTTCACAGGTCACTATTAAAATAACAGTAATAATTTTTGTTACAATAAGGTTCCTGTTGTGTTACTACTGCCTCTGGCAGGTCTTTCAAAATCACAGTGATTTTTATTTCCGTTACAATAAGGACGATATTGGGTTGTTGCTGTAGGAGGAAATAATATTGTAAGAGGACTGTAGTTAGGTTTTACTTTCCGATTCAAAGTCAAATGATGGCATCATGGCATTAGGTCATACTAATATATTTGTCCGCGACAAATAATTTGGCCAGGAAATATATCGTTTACCTTTTTAGCAACAACCACTATCCGGTCCATAAATAGGCAAATATAGTCCAAAAATAAATAACAAGTTTGTTCCACAGAATTCAGTATAATATTGCCATGTGTGGGCAATAACAGCGGTGTGGCCACATTTGAAATAGGGCTAGTGCTTAAAAATGGCCGCGGATTGCCGCTAAAAGGCACCCCACTAAGGTTACACCTAAAGAAGGAATGCGCACAGAGAGGTGTGTATTTAGAAAGGACAGGTATTGTATCGCCAACGCATTTTTAACACTTACACGCCTGTGTTTTTGTAGCTGTCTTGCATTTCCGCATGTATTTTTTCATACTAGTAACTAATTAATTTAACTTGCCTTTAAATACATTTAACGGCTCCAAAAACACAGGCGTAACGCTTTAAACTTGATTTTAAAATAACTTATAATTACTTCTTCTATGCAAACACTGCGAAGAATCTATTAGAGTCCCTCAGCTTATTAATTTAATTTCTCATGCTTAGCGTTTGGTAAAACGAAGTATAGCGAACTTGAGTACCAGAACCAAACCACTAAACATTGCATTTCATCTATTTCGAGCTCATATTGTTATGCTTAGGTACCCGTCCTATTGCTGGCGATCGGCGGGAAGCGAGTAGAGCTTGCCGACTGTGTGAACAGTCAGCGATCAACTGTTATATGTATCTCTTTTACTGACACGAGACTTGCAATCGTTTGCAGGTTTCTTGAGCGAAAATGTAGTCGAAAGTTAGCCGCTTACTCGTCAGCGGTGGGACGGGTGCCTTACGCTACTAATAATACATTTATGGGCATTCGGTATGAGCGAACGCTTTACCTATTGCCGTACTGTTCACAGCATACGTCACCTCAGTGTTTGTGCTCATACGTTCGGTCAGAACAATACAGCGATTGACATTTTTATTAGAGTTTGGTATTGTGATTTTATGATGAATTATTTGAGAAACAATCGATAATTTAGAGGAAACGGTTTGAGGTTGCTGCCTAGCCGAAGTCCTATGAGTAAACTATGAGTTAAGTTTCCGCTGAAAAAATAAACACTATTTTTAGTAAGTTATTATTCGTGCAAAAGTACAAACCTATGCTCTCGATAAATTCTTTAAAATCCCGTCGGGACAATGACTTGCTGCACTGCTTCTAGTTCCTTATTCTTAATTACATAATATGTAGGTATTACTATAATATTACAGCGTATGTACAAAGCGAGCTTAACGCTGAACTACACAGAGGGAGAGAGAGACTAGAGAATTCCTCCTATCTAATCAAGATGTAGATAAATAAGTTATTTTTAAAATATTTTCAAAATAAAATAATAACTTTTCAATCGCTGTATTTTCTCCTAGCATAGCTCATTCATTAGTACTAATGTCAGTGTGTTTGCGCGTGAAGCCTGCGATGAGCGCCAGGCCATATTAACCGAACGCATTATTTTCCGGGTCCCCCGAGTGCGCTGGTTGGCTGAATACGGTGCCTCTGCTCACGCCATTTGCGTTTTTTAGGTTCGTATCATATGCTTGCTTTCTAACTAATAATTATTTTAAGGTAATTCATATTTTATTGCAAAATGTGCATTAGCAATTCATTACCATTGTACGCATTATTCTGTTGCCTTTCATTAACTTAAAATGCCCATTTAACATTATGTTTTCAGTAATTCGGTTTAGATACACACTAAAATTTTACATCTCAAGCCTATATAAAAACTATGTTTACAACAAAGCAACGCTTAACTAAAACGAAACGTGTAATGGGCATCCCATCTACATTAGAAATTCATAACTTTAGCCAGAATCTGTATAGTGCTTACTCTATCTTTAAAATTAAAATTAGATAAAAATTATACTCCGTACTTTTTAAAGATTATGTTTCATTATCAATTTTCCCTACACCACAGGGCCAGACCCAGAATGCGACAAAAAATGTGCGAACCAAGGATGGTGCAATAACGAGAAGATTTGTCAATGTCCGGAAGGGTATATGGGACAGGACTGTAGGACTGCACTGTGTTACCCGCAGTGCATGAACGGAGGGAACTGTACCGCGCCTGGAGTGTGTTCCTGTCCGCCTGGGTACCAGGGACGGAACTGTGAAGGAGGTGGGTCCCCATTCTTTAACTATTTTGGCCCTTGGGAAAGCACAGTACTGTCGATCCAGCTCAACGTGGACCCCTGGTCGTTGGTTTTGTCCAGCTCGTCCCGCCATCTTTGAAGCCGAGATGGTCGACAGTTGGGGTGATACTCTTTATTCTTTTAGTCTGTATTGATCTTTGGACGCCAGAGCATAAACACACGCGCGTGCCCTCCACGCCAACCCACAGTTTAACCGCAAATACCTACAAAAAGAATATTGGGATTCCAAAACTATTTAACTGTTTATTTCGTGTTATAGTGCACTGCATTTTTGTCACATATTTGTGTCGTTGGAGTACAGGGCACTCGCTTGCTTGTCACGTATATGTGACAATGCCGTTCAAAAGGTTAATAAAACCATACACCAATGACCTTACAGAAGTGTAAGAAAATCTTAGTTATTTATCTGTTTCTGTATGTACTAGTTTCAATGACACAATTTAGAAGTAGGTGAGTATAGCCATTATATTTCTAACTAGCGGCCCGTCCCGGCTTCGCACGGGTATAACATGCACCATGCGACAGCATTTATTTTTTCTATTACTATGACTAAAATTCTAAATTCGTAATATCTATTGATTGGAATAGCCGATTTGATCAATTCAAAAAGTAATCTACATGAATTGAAACAGTCTTGAAAACAATATGATATTTGGATCAGGATTTAAACAGAAGTATGAATAACATGGTCTAATTTTGGTCGGTATTTCTATCAACTTTTAAAATGTAAAAAGTGGTTATTGTGACATAACGATAATTGTTGGACGTATAGTATTGCGAAGTTTTTTGTATTTATTGATATGTTCTTTAATATTGTAGAACATAACTTTTGTTCTATCATCAATAGTTTCCGCAGCGCATGCGACGTAAGATGCTTTATGGCATTATTTTTACACCTTGGGTTACGTTACTAAAGTTTTAGTAAGGATTCCTTATCTTTTCTAGCAATAAATATAGCCCATGTTACTCAGCGTGAATGTAGCTTTCTAATGGTGAATGAATGAATGAAAAGAAATGTTTTTTTTTTTAAATCGGCACAGTAGTTTTTCATTTTATTCATTACAAACATACACACACACAAATACAAATCTGTCCTCTTTATAATATTAGTAAGAAAATAATCTACTATATCTGTGATGAAAATAAACTAGAAAAGGTTTCATGCCGCGAAATGTGTTAGCGCAATGAGTAATGATGATTGAATAATAGTTAGATATAGAAGACCAGAAATATATGTTTGACATAATTTATTCATTTAACAAAAATATACAATGGTAGAGGGGGATTAAAGTTGTCTAGATCAACAAAAAATAATCCTAGACTCCTTCACAGTATTATTGTTCGGTAAAAAATACTATAGTAAAAACTTAGGAAATAATACTTTTCGTTACTATGTTCATTCTATTGCAGTCGATGTTTTATAAATGCTACACAAAACACGTTTTCCCGTAACTCCGAATATTTAGTAGTTTTTTTTTAATGTCTTTGCTCTGATTTACACAGTAGAGGTTACTGGCCTACTTTGTACGAAAATAACTACTACGCCTATCAGGACATTTGCTTTCTAGTGCACAGACATTAATGTAAGTAAAGAAAGTGATCACATTGTACGTTTCACATAACATAAATAATAATATTCGATATTCAGCTTTTCAGTTTAAGGACGAGAATTCCTAAAAAAACAATTGCACTGTTGTTATTTGAAAAATTAAAGCACTAGGTACCTACTCTATTTGCTGACTATACCTTTATTCGGTAACTAAACGACATTATTAACTAAGTTCTGTTGAACTAGTAAAAGTCATGATTGTTTTTATGTAGTTACTAATAATCTAAACTCGAACTATCTAACAGTTTTTGGCTCTGAGCAAACATTTAAAGACTCCTGTCAAAAATGAAAATTTGCTCGAATGAATTCTTTCAGAACTTCATTTTGTGAGTAACATTAATTTTATCGAGTGTTAGTACTCACGTGTATTATTTTCGAAGATATTAGGTTCTCTCTCTTAATTCAGTTAGTTAAACAGGAGCCAATACTTCACCAATCTTCTTTTTGTTTTTCATCTATAAAATCCTCTTTTAATCTAAACCTTTTTCGAAATAGCGATAGCTACTTTGCATCCAGCCTTAATAACTTCAGTCATGGCTTTATAAAACGGTGCCTGTTCAGCCCCATGGTTTATCCCTGTGTCATGATGTTCCTGCTCCTCATTTCTGAAGTTGGTAATGGTTTCTAGAATCTCCTTGTCGATGTTGGGGTCCTCCATGAGGATTCGGAGCTGGTCGTTGTAGTGGTCGACTATGACGGTTTCTACGGCCACTGTGCAAGCCATTGCTGCTTCTTTGCCTAGGAGAGCTGAGCCTGTAATTGATAAAAGATAAGATAAGTCTTGTGTGGATAGTAGTGGCGAAGTGAGAACATTTTTACATGGAATGAAGGATTTTTTTTTAAGAATCTGCAGAAATAGTTGTGAGTAATAGCTAGTTTAAGAATGACAATAAAAACAATTGTATTTAAATGTAGATCTTGTTCAACTGGTAAATTTAAATAAATCACATTATATTTATTCTGGAAACCGACCCCAATATACTTAAAAAGTAAAGTATGTGATACTTTCAGATCTTACAATCGAGGCTTGTAATATCTTGCTAAATAGTAATTCAAACCTACGTATTTTAGCAAACCCCCCTTGTAAAATCAAACTTACAGAGATACATAGTGAGTTCTTGGTGGCACTTCAAAGCTTTTTAGGTAAGTTCTACAATTACTGGATGACTGAACCTTGGCTATAACATCATCAGCAACCTACAGCAGACCACAGTTGGACATACGCCTCTCCAATAAGACGCCTCTCAACTCGATTCTCGGCTATAACATCGCCTTTACCAATCTTCTTTTTCTCTTACCAATCTATACAAATAAATAAAACTGAAGTGTATGTTTTTAATATCAAAATATCAGCTTTTTACTGAATGCATATGAAAATATATTCGGCATTTATAACAAAAACACTTTTTTATTCAATTTTTGTCTGTCTGTTTGTTCCGGCTAATCTCCGAAACGGCTGGACCGATTTTGACGGGACTTTTACTGACAGATAGCTGATGTTATAACATTACATCAGCTATCTGTCAGTAAAAGTCCCGTCAGTGTTAGACATTACAATATTAGGTCTAACATAGGCTACTTTTATTTTAGAAAAATAATTAGGGTTCCGTGCAAAAAAAAAATGAAATTGGTAACAAAATTCGATTAAAAAAGGGAAGTGCCTGTAATAATAGGGATTTATTATAATAACTAGCTGACCCGCGCAACTTCGTCTGCGTCACTTAGGGGTATGAAAAATAGATGTTGGCCGATTCTCATAGATACCGGATAAGCACAAAAAATTTCATCAAAATCGGTCAAGCCGTTTCGGAGGAGTATGGCAACGAAAACTGTGACACGAGAATTTTATATATTAGACTAGCTGACCCGCGCAACTTCGTCTGCGTCACTTAGGGGTATGAAAAATAGATGTTGGCTGATTCTCAGACCTACTCAATATGCTCACAAAATTTCATGACAATCGGTTAAGCCGTTTCGGAGGAGTTCGGGAACGAAAACTGTGACACGAGAATTTTATATATTAGATTTCACGCGAAAGAAGGTCGCGGGCAACAGCTAGTATAAAATAAAAAATAAAGCCAACACTCACCAGCGCCCAACATAAATCCAGCAACATTCCATATCGGCGTCATCGCCGTCGGTCTAACCCTGTACTCGTTGATGAGCTCCTCGAACTTGGCGCGATGCTTCTTCTCCTGGTCCCACATGTGCTTAATGAGCGGACCCTCAGCCGTGCTGCCCAGCACGGCCATCTGGCCGGCGTAGATACGGTCTGCGCCTAACTCCCCGGCATGGTCCACGCGGATGATCGTGTCTAGCTGGAATGGGAAAAGAATTGGGTTAAATTAGTGTTTGTAATAAAACAAGTTTTTAGTTTACTATAACATAATAATTCTATCTTAAAGTATTGTCCTAGTTTTGAGATATACGAAATTACAAAGGAATCTATTGTTGTACCTTTTCAATAAGAGATCTGCTGGCTGTACATTTTTAATATCATAAAGCTAGTGTGGGCCTTACTTATGTCAATTTCGTGGTACTCTTGCGCCATCCCATCTTCCTAGCTCGTCGTGCTGTGCTGGGGTTGCCGCCGCGGCTGCAGAGAACCTCAAGCGGCGTAAATATAGTAACCTTATTGGAAACTATATTTTCGAGCCGATTGGGGTTGAAACTCTAGGACCGTGGGATCCGAGTGCTCACAGCCTTGTCAAGGAAATTTCAAAACGCTTAGTTGACACTTCCCGTGACCCAAGAGCTAGCTTTTACCTTGGCCAAAGGCTGACCTTTGCCATACAACGTGGCAACGCTATCAGTCTCTTGGGTACATTACCAGTTGGCATCACTAAGGAGGAGTTTTTTGACGCCATTTTTTAAGTTTATTGTTAAGTTACTACTTTTAATTTATAAATGTATATAATATTTATCTAATAAACTTCGATTTCAACCATTTCGTGGTACGAATATTTTATCAAGTAAAAAAATAACTTACTGCAAGTGTTTCCACAGTGCAAGCAAAGTTACTAAGGAGAGAAAGGTTATTTCAAAAACATGCTATCTACGTTTTTTCTACTTACATGAGGATTCTTCTTCCAATACGGCCTGCTACTAGAGGACACTGTACTGTGTGCGCAGCGTATCTGCTGCAGTAATGGCGTTCGCAGCATCTTGCTTCTCTTCTGAAACCAGTACATAAAAGACTGTTTAACAAGAGTTTTTGTTACAGGTATATGTGCACAAAAATGTTTGAATGGAGGCAAGTGTATACAGAAGGACACCTGTGAATGTCCTAAAGGGTATTATGGATTGCGCTGTGAATTTTGTAAGTATCTTAAATGACCAATCGCTCTTAGCTTCTACAGAATTAAAGGCATTACTATGGCCCGATGCTATTACTGGCAAAGTAATCTGATCCAAAACACAAAATTTTCAAGTTGAGGGTTCTTGAAGCCTCTGTCGAGAATTCCTAATTTTGTCCCATGATAACTTTTAAAAGATATGAAAGAAAAAGGAGTAAATGAAAGCGTGACAGTTGACAGGGGTGAAATGAAGAAAAAAAGGGTTGCGCCGACCCCAAGTAACAAGGGACAACGGCAGGAAGATGATGATAACTTTTAAAAGATGACTGGGTAAGACTGGATGCGCAAGGCGGCCAGCGTGTTCTGGCGCAACTAGGGAGCAGTCTAAACCCGTGAACTGCCATAGGCCGAGTTGATTGATTGGCAACTTAGCAGTCACACAGGTTTTCCTGATGAACTTGTGCATATACAAGGCATTTAATATAACATGTGTTTCCAGCAAAATGCGTAATCCCGTGCCTGAACGGCGGGCGTTGTAAAGGCGTGAACAAGTGCCGGTGTCCAGTAGGACTCGGCGGCAACCACTGCGAGGTGGGGCGGCGCGTCGGCGACTGCACGTGCCGGGGCGAGTCGTGCTCCGGCCCGCACACGTGCCGCCACGGCCGCTGTGTCAACGGCGGCTGTGTGTGCGAGGCGGGCTGGAGGGGACGGTGGTGCCATCGGTCCACAGGTATGGGAGGAATAGAGAACTATAAAACACATGACTTAGGCCGAAGTGAACATCCTCCTTGCAATTGCGTTGATGGAAAAAGTCAATACCACTTTGCCCTTTCCCAGGCTCCAGTTAAAGTTTGTGTGTTTCCTGGCATACAGTACATACTGACTGATTAACTGATGGATCTGGGGGGTTACTATGTCTAAAAGCAGAAGTAATTCCAGTGTGGGCCACCTAGCTGTCCTTAATCTTGTGTGTAATACTAGGTGATGTAGGTAATGCGAAGGCCTGGCGTTTTAGGAAGTCTTATGTCATATTGATGTTCAAAAAGTGCTCAATTCCAGCTTAAGCTTAATAAATGACTAGCTGATTTTAAATAATAGGATTAAAAGCGAATACTTTGATTAATATTATTGGCAAGCAAGTCCCCAATCATTAACTTAATTTAAGACATTGAAGAACTTAACTATTACTTTTGTTTCTCTTTTGCAGGATCATCTGAAGAGTCTGGTGAATACAAGAGGCCACGATGAAACAAAAACAGACAGTTGACGAAACTACTTAATAATGATGTGATTTCTTTAATTTTATGAAAAATAAAATATACATATTTTGTAACATTGATAAATTAGTCATTTAGATGATAAGTTCTACGCCACCTAGTTTATGTATCTAGATTTAGTATTATGAAATAATATAAAATATTAGAGATATATTAAACTTGTTTTATTTTCGAATTTTCGTAATGAAATAGGTCAGCTTTTATTTTGCAATTAATTAAGCATCACTGTAAAAATCAGGGTGAGCTTTATTTTCATTACAGTAATGTGTGTTAGGTTGCTGCCACTGACAATTTGTCTGTAATTCATAACTAGCGGCCCGCCCCAGTTTCGCACGGGTGGACATTTATTTCCCCACCCAATATAGCCTATGTTACTCAGGGATAATGTAGCATTCTAATATTGAAAGAATTTATTAAAAAATCGGTCCAGTTGTTTTTGAGTTTATTTGTTACAAACATACTAAAATACAAATCTTTCCTCTTTATGATATTAGTGTAGACTAACATAAATGTAAGGTTGCTGCTGTTAGAGGTAATGGTAATGTAAATGTGTATCTATACCCAATCACTATCTACCATGTCAGAGAGGAAAGGAAATATCTTGATTGCACATGCAATAGGTTTGCACAGTAATCATTTGTGCAAAGTTTTGGGCAAGGGACTCAAGGGATATCATTTAATTACATAAATCTAGCTCAAAGTTTGAAATTGAAAAAAGCTTATGATGTCTAAGATGATGTAATATACATAATCACATTAGTCATGGTTTAATCGCCTACATCAAACGAAAATTTTCAAATTTGCTATAAAAGAAGAGAAATTTTGATTTTAGGTATATAGCTTGCTTAGTTAGCCTTTGCCCAGCAGTGGGATGACGCAGGCTAACAGTATCAGAAAGTTATGATACTACTTATCATAACAGTTAAATATTAGTTAAATGCAAAACCAGATAGGTGCAGGTGGGATGGGTTTTTGTTAGGCTTACAGAGCCGACTTGGCCAGACATCGCAAAAACACCCCCTAAGACGACCCACTGACCGATTTGGATGAAGAGGGGAGGCCTAACCTCAACACCAAAACAAAAACCAATTTAATCAAAGTACATTTTTTAAACCTGTATTGAACTTCATGGCAATGTTTGGTAAACAAAGGAAAGAAGGATTTATTTTAGAACCCAAATGAGCCAAACCACAATTTGTTTGCGTTACTGACGGAAACATACCAAATAGTTTTTGATCCATTAATAGTTTTAACTTTTTATAATACCAGTGGTGGACATAATGTCAAGGAACCTCCAACATTAAAATTTTATATAATTATAGTAAGAAATAGACAAACTCACCGTTTTTCTTTTATAAATATACGGAGAAATGTTACGCAATCTTCAAATATTATGAAAATAACAAAATCAACACGCGAATTCACAAAACTTGTTTACAATCATGAAACGTCAAATAAAGTTACTGAAAAACTCACTAGATGGCACTACAGTATGACGTGAAATGATCAATTTCTAAAATAAACTAGTGATTTTTCCTGAACATCACACAACTTGGGACGTCAGAATAAATAAATAGCATTATTTGGCTGCCAAAATCGGTGAGTATCTTTCACAAAATAAGCTTTTATTTACTTACAAAGCTACGAATCCTTTCCCCCCTCAGGCAGAGGGGCGATTTCCCTTTCCATGCGAAAACCATACCGCGCAGACTCGTACAAAATGGCGACCCCTAGAAACGAAGTTTATACGGTCCACATACCGCGCTTACCGATCGATACTAATGGAGGACTCGAATTTTTCGGGGACTCTCGTGCACTCCGTAAATTTTGTGAATTCAGTGTCTGGCCGAGTGCAAATGTCTTAAAAAGTGTTGTTTTGGACGGGTTACATCACAGCAAGTTCGCAAGACTTCTAATTGGATTGCAAAATGTGCTTCAAATCACGCAGGTGCGTACGCAGCCGTAGTTTCACCATTCTGTCTGAGCCTGCTCGAACGCGCGGCTCCCCTTCATGATGGCCATTCATTTTGGCTTATCCTTTACGCCGCCGCAAAGAGCTTGCGCCATGTCATGCGTCTTCGAAACTGACCCGTCGCGGGGCACCATGCACCGTATAAACAAAACATCAAACAAAATGCGTCATTGGTGTATGCGACTGCATTTATTCGCGCGTAAAAGGCAGAAAAATTTAAGTTGCAGTTAAAATTATGCACATGTAAATAAAGATGGATCCCTGAAAACATAAATTGGAATTGTATTCCGGGACTTCTATGATATTTTTTCTAGTTAGAAATTCGGTGGATGTGGGAAGCTCGAGTATTGATTTTTCTCAGCTAGGTGCCTACACAATAGAATAGTCCAACATTTTGTATTCGGCTTCGCTATCTGAGTATATCTGGAGTCGCCAAACGATAATTCCGCTATAAATTGTGGGCGAATAAGCAGTTTTCCGAGCTTATTTGACTATCTCCTGCTGAGCTATCATAATTTCCAATAAGAAAATTCGTTCTGACATACTCTATTCTGAAAAGTTGAGGAATAGGAAAGGCGACATTTTCTTGAGGTTTTGCTATACACTAACCTTAGCCAAAATCAATACAGATTAACGATGTAGGCAGAATAGTTGACAATTTCTATTCCTACAAAAATGTTGGTTCCAAAATCAATAAAGCTTGACTATTGAACAGTAACATTATTTTCTCAGACAGACATTCTAAGCTACACTCATAAGGTCAGAGTTGGCTTATGAAATATTGAGGTCAGATTTTAGGCTACCTAATTGGTCTACTAGAAATTGGGGATGTGAGATTGGTGTCAGGAGGGGAGTCATTGACCTCTATTGATTTTTCAAACCAAGCATTAGTTATGTGTCCATTGATAATGGTGTTACTAAAATATTATATGAGCAGTCATGCACTGCTAGAGAAGACAAATAATGCATTACATGACATATTAATAAAATTATTCACAGATGAAATGGTATAAAGCCAACTTTACCAAAATATGAACAGTGTTTATTTATCTGACCTAGTTTTGGGAATAAATCAATAAAATGCTAGTCATATCAACTGGACATTCTGATTTAATTAGTTCTATATTTTGTACATATCTTATATTCTTGCTAATGAAACATGAGCTTATTCAATAGAGGAAAATAATTCCAACATTTTTCTATGCTACCTAGAGAAATACAAAGATAGATTAACCAACCATCCAAATCCCCTCTCATGTTCACTATTGATGCCAAATCATGCTAAGTAGAATTTGGACTCTGTTCCTTATTCTGTAAAAATGTAATGCATCTTTCCACACATCTGATTATAGTCAGGGATGACTGATAGCACATAAGAATACAAAAAAAAAAACTTTTCTATGAACAAAATAGTTTCAATATAATTCTAAAGGCCATTTACACATTCAAAAGCCTGTTACAAATCTTCCTAATTCAAAATTGTATTTGTTTTTGTTATAAAATGGAAGCAACCAAATCACTAAGCAATCCTACTAGAATACAAAGTTATGTAAACTCTTGAAAATAAACAACAAGCTAAGTATTGATCTTGTTAGAGGCAGCTACAACTTACAAGGCCATGCCCTTTAGTATTTATGTAAACAGAGAATTGTTGGACATTTAAATACCTATGTGCACAAATGTACAGCGTCAGTCTTCATGCCATAGACATTATTTTCTACCAGTTTATCGGTAGATTATGCAGGAAAAAAAAGCTTTAAAATTCCCAATCTAATGTTACACAAAATATTCTTAACTTTAATTCAATTAATTACTATTCATTAATGCTTACATAGACAATGCTTTTCTTAAATCCTAAGCTAAGGTTTCTAAGCTTTAATAAAAAATATGTGTGATCGACATTATATTTAAATATGGTGAAGACAAAAGGTTGAACTGGCAGTGCATTTCTTTGTAATATAAATGCATCAGCAATCTCTTATCTTCATCATTTATTTTCAAGGTAAAGACAAAAATTAAAACAATAATAACATTGGGAATGGATATTTTTGTTTTTTTTAAACATAAATGAAGCCAGAATGCAGATTCTAGTTCATATTAGATGATGACTCCCTCTTTGGGTGTTGTCATCCAGTTTTTCCTGAATGATGATGAGCACAGAAAATAACAAATTATTATTAAAAATTTTGAATGCCAAAAGTGTTACTAAACTATGAGGAAAAATATCAGTACTAAACAGGATTAAGTGCTATCTCTTTCATTTATCATGGACCTACAGACCTAACTACCGACGAGCAAGAGGCGATTCGCAGGTCGCGTAAAGCGTTCTTCGTCATCGGTCTGGTCGTAACCTGGCCGGAAGTCTGGTCTATTACCAGTAAATTACATAAAAATAACTTTGTCCCTCAGGTCATAAAACTCAGTTGAAGAGCGCAGATCGTGTGGCTGTAGCACGCCGCGACAAAGGTGCACAATCCAATGGTTCGGCATCTGAGCGGGCAAGACGAAGACCCTGACTACGTCATGAATTCAGCCGTCAGCACTGAGTCCATGGATATGGAGGGAGAGGTAAGATATTAGCCATAAGACAGTGGCGAATCTATCATACAAGCCGGAAAGCCGGGCTTGCCTAAAAATCAAACTCAAGAAATAAAAAAAACATTTTTCGAAAAACATAAATTTTTGTCAAACAAGAACAAAATTCGGTATCTCCACAACTGTATCCTCTATGTCAGAAATTATTTTAAATTCGCGCGCTTATTCTCCGATGCCGGCCGCGATACCCTGGCTCGCTCTAACACTATACAAAAAAAGAGTTAAACGTAGAATTTTAGTACGCAATCGTACCTACGGTCAGCGCTAGCTAATGCTTTCTCTTTCTCACCCACTGGCTTGCATTTGGCTTCTCTGACCTTTCAGTTTTCCTAACAAAATGTCTCTGTTATTGATAACATTGGTAGATACTGATTTGAGAATTTGTATAGAGTTTAAAGCTGGGCTTTTCTTTGAATGTGTGCGTGTAAGTCTGTGTAAGTTTGAGAGAGAAGTGTGTTCGCACCAAGGATGCGCGCAATTTATATGCGCTTCGCGCGAATTTTGATAGGTACAAAGTACGATTTCATGATAGTTCGTATTTTAGTTAGTTTTGAGCGATTAGGAACTGGTGCATTTGTTTTTTGTGGTTTTATTTTTTCGATTTCTTGGGATTTAAAGTTTTTTGATTAGTTATTGCCGTAATTAACTTTGTTTTGAAGTGAACACTAAAATTAATTCGAAAAAGCAATTTTTCCTTGTGAAGGATTAAAGTGTCTGTAATCGGTTCCTACTTAGCAAGATAAATACTTTGAGTTTTACAGAAAAATATAATCTCGTTACTTCACCTAAATAAACCTACCCCTGATTTGAACATTCTCAGAAAACTAAAACCCATAATGTGCATTTTAGTCGATCAGCGTAGGTTAGCGTGTTCAATGGCTGTTCGGCTGCTCTCATTCAAACAATTTGTAAATCTATCTAGTAATAAATACGTGGTGACTTCTGTGTACTTTGTTGTTTGTCATCTGTCCGGGGTAAAGAAGCGAATAATGAAGAGTTGTGGCTGTTTACATTGTGAGTAATTACAAACATTTTCAATAATGTGTAGTTAGAAAACAATTTATTGTTCGTGCGCCATCTCTAACAAAGCGAGGGAAACAATTACGAATTGACTCGAAGAGTTGAGTTGCTACATTTAAGTCAATAGATGGCTCTTATATCATTTACTTGATACTGACAACTTAATTGAATTAGTTGTAATTTTGTGACGGTATATAAAATATGAAAAGTTAATAACCACTATTTGTATTTTATATTTAGGCATATTTAAATAATAGGAAAATAAAACCGGCGTTATTAAATACCAATGTCAGAACTCGGAACAGATTTTCTCGGTCAATCCCCCCCCCCCCCCTAAATATTTTCAGTTGTTTATTCAAGGCTTTCACTCGATTTCATGCCGAGCACGCCGCTGCCATAAGACGACGATTCTTAATTTAGTCGTTGCCTGTTGAATCATCGCTGCGTAAACGGACGTGACCAACGCAGACCCTTTCGATGTCCTCGACGCACAAGCAGTAGATAAAGGATTATTCCGATTTAGTGTAATTAAGTAAGAGGATAAGTGGTCTAGGACTCGATGAATTTTGTTGTCTAGGCGTTTTTCTAGTTTTTTTCGGCTTTTCGTTCTGGTGTAGAGATAAAATAACTTAATATAGTATGAAAGCTGGCCAAGTCTTGATTATTGTGTCGATAATCTGAACCGAAATAGCTGAATACCATGCAGGCGGCTTTTGTCCATTTGGATGACACTTACAGTAATACCAGTAGAAGATGACGATTTTCAACTAAGTACATTTTGGATCGAGTCGCCTTCAGAAGAGCACCTTGAACCTTCCGCGGTACAAGGCCAAATCAACTAGACGCGTCTTATAAGTACGTCCTTGGAAGTCTGCTAGCTCGCTCTCTTGCGTATGTATAGTAAGAAAATCAATAGCAAAGATTACACTGCCGCTGTCGGAACTACTGGCTGACTATCTACTTCTAAAATCGGATTCAAATATGGCTTCAGGTCTCATCAACTCCATCTGAAGGTGAAAGGTTGCGAGTTGCGAAATATTGTTGTCACTTCGCAATTAAATTATGACAAACTCTACCAACATTATATGTATTAGTCGTAGTACAGCGGTAGTTCAGCATTACGTAATATCACTGGTACCTATTGATTATGACTCGGGAGCAGAAAGGAACGACTCCTGCTACACTCGCTTCTGTATTTCAATAATACTGAAATGGTGCGTGCATGTATGACTAATGTATGTTAACGTGATCGAAGCAAAAGGGAGTATGAGGACTGATGGTGTTCTATAGTTTCTGCCTAGTCCCTTGGGAAACAGATATGACGATACATGCTTGTCCTGTGTGAAGTCCTATGTTCTCTGTTAATGGTCATATTTATCCAAAGACCAGTTATACTTATTCAGATCTCAAGCGGTAGCAACACATCTACAGTAACCTAATTTATCGTTGTTTCGAATCCCGAGCGGCCTAGACTTGCCACAGACAGACTCACGTAACAGACAGCTACTGTTCAACAAACATAGTAAACATTAATTATAGAACGAATGCACGGAAATACAATTTCCATGAATTTGTATACCTGTTTGTACACTATGAGAAGTATTTTCTAAACATAACTGAAATGCAACACCAAGATGATTTAAGGCTGCACAAGCTGATTATTCTCCCATATAAACGAAGAAAGCTGATAACTTCACTATTAGGTGTAAAACTAAGCATGATATAGATTTATCTCGTCATTGTTTAGTATTATTTCAATAAATTAAATTAAATTTCAACTTTGGGCATTAGGATTATGAAAACTCCAAAATAATTTACCAATAGACATAGTTTATTTATTAATTAGTTGAAATGTCCGAAAGACTGCAATATTTTTTTCGGCAGGTATAATAATTGCATGTCACTTTCTCACACGGCGTTTGGTGACATAGCAAGCATTTTTGGGCGAGTTTGACTGAGCGGCATGTGCACTCTTAAGTTTGACCTTCCTGGGATACATCACATGTCATGTCTAATCAAGTAACATGTTACTTGAGGTTAACGCAAAGCGGATGTCTTTTCTTCCTTTCTCCGCGTTCAATGGTCACTGTATCGTGAATGATCCTACAGAAATATATCTGTTATATTTATTATTTATGGAAATTGGTGCCGAGCATCCAGAAATACAGCCGTTCGATAACTTGACGGCGCGGTTAGCGTAGTCATTGAGATATTGTTTAGATGTCGCGGTGCGATCCCGCACGGTAAAGCGAAGACAGAAGCGGCTTACAGAAGAAATTCAAATGGTGCCAATCCACAAACTATCAAAATACTGTTTTTGCTCGTTTTCCTCTTGGGTGTTAACAGTGCAAATAATTCGCAGGACATGTCACAAGTAGACGGATGCGGGCTGAGCGGGGCGTCGGACGACGATGACGACTGCGCGTCGTCGCCCGCAGGCTCCAACTACGACGACAGTGCCGATCTCATCAAGAATGCCATGAGCGATGAAGTTACCAAACAATTGGCTGCCGCTGGTGAGTTTCGTTCATGGTATCATGCTTACAGGCTCAGCTCGTAGCTACGAACTGCTTGATGGAAAATGCAGATGTCAGGTGAAAATGTAATGTGTGAAATGTAGGAGCGTGCCTCACTATGCTCATGTAGTCATGTGCACTCTATGGGGTATTTAAGAGTTAATTGAGTATAGATCGTTCAAACTACGAAGACGCGCCCCTTTCCTCAAACACTTATAACACGTAGTTACTTAAATAATAAAACAAACTACGAAATTAGCGAATTTCACTTCGACAGAAAACTCTATCTGGCTATATGTCGTATATGTAAAGTCTTATGCGCATAAAGTTACCGAAGTGTCCGCCGCGCCGCCCCTGATGAATCATACTTAATTCGTATTAAGTTTAGGTCAAACGTTGTCGTCCAATTAAGCGATCGATCGAAGTACTAAAATAAACAGCAAAGATAAAATTCGAGTAGCGTGGCTAACATAATAATTATCGTCAGCTAGCATCTTTATTAGTTGAAAACCAGATATTATGTGACTTTTATTTTCAAATGTGAGGTCCAACTATTGGGACTTCCACGCCATCTACAACAAGCTTTGACAGATTTTCCTCACTCAGTCCGTATTTTCCGCTGGGCTTGCATTGTGTCTTCCATGATATGCAAATGTCATCAACCAACAGGTCCGGTCGGCATGGCCGCTGCTGCCGCTATAGCGTCCTCCAAGAAACGCAAGCGGCCGCACTCCTTCGAGACCAACCCCTCCGTCAGGAAGAGACATCAAAATAGGTTGCTTAGGAAACTCAGAGTAAGTTACTTTTACTATCTCAATAATTGTGAGGTTTACTTGTATTTTCAGTGTCCTTGCCCAGCAGTGGGACACTTTTGTATCCATGGCCAGTTTTATATTCGAGATTCGCCTTGAGAGCTCTTATTCAAACAATCAACTTCCCCCAAACAGCAAACCATCGAAGAATTCGCAACCCGGGTAGGCCAGCAAGCCGTGGTCCTAGTAGCGACGCCGGGCAAGCCCAACACGTCGTACCGCGTGTTCGGCGCCAAGCCGCTGGAGGACGTGGTGCGCAACCTGCGCTGCATGATTATGGAGGAGCTGGAGAACGCGCTCGCCCAACAGGTAAGTCGCGTTCCTGAATATGTGGGGGGTTTGATGGTGTAGGAGTGGTCTACTACTCTTGTATGATTGAGGACTGAAAAAAAACATAGCTGATGCTGTCAAAATAATGTGTTATGTTGTACAAACCTGTGTCATCAATTCATCTTATTAAAAGAATTCGTCGACGAATTCATAACCTCCCCTTTTTTTTTAAAGTCAGCTAAAAATCTATTAATGTTGTAAAAGGTATTTGGAATCATTGAGGAACCGACATCAAATCCTTCAACATATTTATTTTTCTCTTTACTGCTTATTTTGCTAACTTTTAACAATATATTTATGATTGAATGGATGGTGAAAGCTATGATATAAAATTAAAGATCTATGTTACAACATGTTTTTAGCTAAGAATTTACAAAAGTATTTACCACATGTGGGGTACATTAAACTGTTAACACGACATCCTAGCCATAAGCACTAATAACATGATCTTTTTTGGCTTCAGTGAGTTAAGATTATCACACCACCTGTGACAGGGTAGACAAGCAAGTTATGCTACACAATTCATCTAAAGCAAACTCGTGTTTTTGTTAAATATAAAATATCCATTCAATATAAAAAAGATCCCTTATTGAAAATCCACTGAAGCATTTTAATTATTTTTTTCAACCAAAAGCTTGCTATCAATGTTGTTTTTCGTTCGCTAAAGCCTCATTTAGAACATCGCAAAGTAAAACGTAGCACTACATAAACATTTAAAATGAAGTAGACTGCCTAATAAAATCTCTTATTGGCGTGGTAAGAACCTCGCGAACCGGGTCTGAAAACCATTTGCTATCCGCTCAAACGGTCTTGGTTCAAACGATTGCTAACGATATTGCAAATGAATCAAAATCATGCGATAAAGTTTTTAGCAAAAATATTATTCGTCAAGTCACGCGAAAAACTAAATGGGGCTTAAACATACACGTCGACTGTTAAGTTTTTAAACAAACGGCGTGAGCTAACTCATACAAAATACAGTTGAACGAAATGAACTTGGAAAAGGGCGGGATTCCACCAAAACAGCCTTGAGAGATATCTTGGAAAACCATTGAGTTTTCCATGTCTCCGCGCCGCTTTGTTTGGTAGAAACCGGTTCTAAATGTAAATCATAATTGGATGACAATATACATGTCGCAAGATACTCATAAAATTAATATCAGGAAAAATCCTAGGATTTTCGCAAAAGACGAAAACGTTTTTTCCTATTATCCTGCGATATACATAAAGTCTCTACGATTAAGCTCAAACGCTAGCACTAAACAGTGAACGTGGATGTTGCACAATAGTTGCTGAATATCACGAGCGCTCGCCAATCACAACCTCTCTAAAGAGTCAAGCTGACAAAGGTAGACAGATGCACAGCTTTAGGGTGAGTGACTACACTCATCGACGTGGAATCAGCTTAAAAGAACAAGATGAGCTTTATTTATGATAAATCGAAAAAGACGCCCTTCGTGTTTCACAACGCGGGTTGACCGGCTCAAGGTGACTCCACATCGATAAGCATCGTCAATGCCTTATCATCCCATTTCTTTGGGGCTCGATCTCGTCTTCCTGTGCCAGATGTGTTTTGTTTTGTGTCATCGAGACCTCCAGGGTCGTTGTTGATGAAATGATGACAGACGAAATTAAAGTCTTTATTGTAACTTAAACCTTACGTTAGGCCCGGACTTCCAACCAAAGCAGAAACGAGCAGAGCGGAGAGGAGACGTGCGGGAATCAACCAATCACATTCGTTGAAATCTCCATCTCGACTCTCGCCTCCCCTGTGATTAGTTGAATCTTGCACGTTTCCACACCGTTCCACTCGTGTCCGATTTGGTGGAATTCGGACCTAATGTGTATAAAGTGAGAATGGTGTTGCGCTTGTGAGTGGCACTAGGCCGTAGTGAGTAGTGTGTGTCGTATGGGTACGAAGTATATAACGAGTCAGTTCGGGCTGGGCGGCGGCCCGCAGGCGCCGGCTCCGCCGCAAGACGACCCCTCGCTGTTCGAGCTGCCGCCGCTCATCATCGACGGCATCCCCACGCCCGTCGAGAAGATGACGCAGGCGCAGCTGCGGGCCTTCATACCGCTCATGCTCAAGTATTCGATGGGTGAGTTACACTAATACTTTCATCAATATATTTACCCTATCTTAAGCAGAATCTGGAACCAGATAGTAAAATACTGAGAAAGACGGAAGGGAGACCTTGGCCCTGTTGTTGCTCTTAAAAATTCTAACAAGAAGTTGCAGTTCGTATAAAAAGTCCCTTAAAAATCCAATAAAACCAAACAGTTCCTGATGTTGCTGCGATTATTATTAATCCAAAGAAATCAATTACGGCATACTATGTATGTACAGTGCGCGGCAAGCCGGGCTGGGGTCGCGAGTCAACTCGACCCCCGTGGTGGCCCAAGGACCTGCCGTGGGCCAACGTTCGCATGGACGCTCGCACCGAGGACGAGAAGCAAAAGGTAAAGGTAAACATACTCTTGATCACCATCATTCAGCCAAAAGACGTCCACTGCTGGACATAGGCCTCCGCAAAGCATCGCCAGATCGACCGGTCCTATGCTTCTCGCATCCAGTGAGTACACGGTTCACCTTATGGAAAAGTGAAGGTAAATAGTCACCACTCCAGAACTTTTCGGCTTGCAACTAAGGCCTGCCACTGTCAGGATTCAACGCAAAAAATTGGTCTTTTACAAAACATTATGCTACTACAAAGGACACGGTATTTTACGGCTGTGTTACCATCAAACGTCAATTTGCATATGCAAAGTGATTAGGAAGATATCATAGTTTTTCCACCTGATTTGGCAACTCACAGGTAAACCAAGATATAAGTAAAGAATTAACATTCTCATTTTGTCTTTGGTAGGGTACCGGAGACGAAATATAACTATTTACTCTTTTTAGCCTCTCTGAGTTACACTAGCCCTGGGAAAATTAGTTGTGAGGCTAAAGTAAATGACTTAAAATACAGAGGTTAATATTTTCAGATGTCGTGGACGCACGCCCTGCGTCAGATCGTGATAAACTGCTACAAGTACCACGGCCGAGAAGATCTGCTTCCCGCATTCACTGAAGAGGATGAAAAGGGACCTCCTACACAGCCCGTAAGTCGCTTTATTAACATACTTGTTGATACAGGGCTGTGATGTACTCACGAGCCCTAGTTTGTGCTAGGCTAGAGCTCACAAAAACACGATCATAGAACCTGCCGACTGGGTAAGATTGTTCCAAGTTGGTAGCAGTGCAGCATTGTTAATGCTTTATTTCGGTTAGTACATCTTGATACGATGAACCGGTTTTCTAAAGACTATTTCTATGGTGTACCATAAAGCTGATTTTACTCATTCGTTTGTTCTGAATGTTGCCTTGAGAATAGGGCGTCAAAAACGAAGTCTAGACTTTAATAGCGTTAGCGTTTAATAGTCCTTCATTTTAATAGCGCCGTAACAACCATCCGATTTAACGACGATAGCTACTGAATACGAATATTGAGTCAACAAAGGTTCTTTAAAATTGTGTGTTATAGAGTAATAACAGCCATAATCGTTAAACTGCCCTAAAAAGCAATAAACATACAAACAATACAATAAATTAAGTTATCGCAACAATCAAACAAATTAACACTATCGTATGCGTCAACTAGATTGTATAATTTGACAATACCAGGAATTGAATTGACAACCTCATGTTTGTCCGATACTAGATCAGTCAAGGCTATTTACTACTTAATTAACTTAAGTTTATCTACTTAGCCTTTAGCTTCTAAATCATAACTTTATCCTTGAGTATTATGCCAGAATAAGTTATGATAACGTTTCGCAAAACCGATATAAGACGCTTCCATTTTTGCTTTTCATTCGTCATATTTCACTCAAAGTGAAATGTCGCAGCACAAAATGGATCAAAAATAATTTTTTTATTAGGAAACAGATTTGGATTTCGGCAATTCTATCATTCGGTAGACGAGTAAAATATGCCGATATTTCACTCGCCTACCGAATGATCGAAAAGTGAAATGAAAAGCCTCGTCAAAGTTCTCCTTTCATTATGAACTTCTCGTTCTTCACTAGGAGCGAAGAGTGGGCGTTTTGGGGTGTCTTGTGTAATTTTGACTGATTCTCACCTTAATTTGAATAAATGATATTCAATTCATTCATTCCTTTGTAATTGTGAACGTGGAATAAACAAAAATTATGCTCCTGATATCGGCTACACAAAAATTCCAAGGTTATAACTTATGTAGGTCATACAATAATTTGTTTCCATAAGGGAATAAAAATATTTGTCGTGGCTCCCCGGAGGCGTAAAGTGCGTCATAGCTACATTCAGGTCGTCAAACAATAAGTTACGCCCACGCTACTTATTTGTCACTAACTTATTAGTGGATTGTTACGTCATACAATTTTTGTTACACGTAATGGCTAGTCGAATATAAACTTATTAGTCGAGCTGTTCCATTGAGGAAAATAGTATTTAGGTTAGGTTTTAGTTGTAGGTAAAAATTGGAAACAATAGATGATTTCATTGTGAGATAAAAGTATTTGAATCATACCCTTAGTAAATCAAATTACGACTATGAAATTTAGGCAGATACGGGTCTTTATGTGTTAATTACAATATTTTAGCAAAATTAAAGCAGGACAAATAGATTCCAATGGTCGTTTCCACAAACACTAGACGACACAAAATAACAGTATACTGTGAAATTCCAACACTACCAATATTTAGGCCTTTATTTAGGGTGGTGTTAAAGCAGCCACAACACTTATTTTGTCTTTCCTTATTCCTATATTGCTAGAGGTATGTTTTCTATTTTTGGAATTGTATCTAAATTATATTTACTGTTTATTAATGCTATCTCACATGGAATGCTGCCTGGATATGGTAACCCTTTTCATTTTATATTTACAACGGATTTTCTACTATAAATTAACTTCACATCTCGCATTTCGCATGCTATTCTTATGCAACTACAAAAATGTGTAACGAACTTGCATCGCAACGAAAAATACGCGTAACAACACATCCATTTCTCCTTCCCTTCGCGTCACCTATGTGCCCACTACATAGATATCGGCTTGCATGCCGAACGCGGGCAACAACTCGTCCAGCGGCTCGTCGTCGGGCGCCGGCCGCAGCAACCAGCAGCAGCAGGCGGTGCTCACGTCACAGCAAGTCTGCATCGACCAGATGACGCTCGCTGATGTCGATGTACGGATTTGTGTGACAGTCGTTTAAACCAGACCTCTGGCTTGACTGAAAGAACTATATTTTATTTAAAGAGTTTCCGTGTTTAAAAAAAAATGTCTAAGAATCAGCTAATTGACGCAATTATTGCGATATTGGCAGGGGTCACGTTATAATAGTGCTTGAAAACATTACCATGATGAATGCAATATCTTGTTAACACATTACAACTACCACAGTTTGACACTGCATCACCCAAAGGTTGACTGGTATTCAATGCCTTTGGCATGAAGTCTGCTTCTGTACATGCACAATTATATCCATCCTACTTTAGTGATACACTGAAACAACTTCACTCAGTGAATTAATATAGAAAAACTATATACCTGTCATCTCGTCTTATAATATTGCACAAATCGATGTGAATGCTCTTATGAAAGCTATATCCTCCTTATTAAGAGATATAAAAAAAACAATTGCGTAGGTTCATCTTCTTAAAAACCAAGCTAGAAAATGCTGTCTTTGACTTTTGGAATGATAACTAAGAATACTATCTACTACCCCACACAGATGTCACAGTACGCGCCAGCAGTACTCCAGACCATCACGAACCCGGACGGCAGCGTGTCTCTCATCCAGATGGATCCCAACAACCCCATCATCACACTACCAGACGGCACCACTGCCCAAGTGGTACGTAACATGGTAATATTGCATTTTGTTATAATATTGGCACCCGGTCATGACCGAGACCGTAATTAAAGTCTACCCTGGACACCAGACTTGGATGTTGGTTGGGCGTAAGTTTAAGGCCGGTACAGTGCTTCACCGACGGACTGTTTTCGCACACAGTGCATAGCAATGCAAGTACGTACGTTCAGTGTAACGTTTAACAAATTTCCATATAAATGACGAGCGCAACCGACGTACGCACCGACGGTCGGTGACACGCTGTAACAGGCCTAAGTATTGGTCATTCATGTAGACTATGTTGCTTACATTAATGTCTTATGATCATTCGATCACTTGATGTTCTGAAATGCATGACGCAGTTGAAATACTTGCAACAATGGTCCATCATGGTGATTTTTGTAAGTTAGTCATTTACATCAGTAAATCCCATATGTCAATCATCCTAGTTGCTGTTTTTATTTTACTAAAAGACCGTGTTTTCTATTTCTTCAAGTTGATTGGATTGTCAAAACAACGTTATTATGTAATACTGTATATTCTTCTCGTGCACAGATTCACTCCGGCGAGGGCGGCGCTCACCTGCAGGCGCTGGAGGGCGACGGCTCGGTGTCGGTGGATCTCAACGCCGTCGCCGAGGCCACGCTCAACCACGACGGGCAGATCATACTAACTGGAGAGGATGGACACGGTACGAACACATTATAATAATATCCTTCTGATCTAATTTCGGTGAATGCGGCCGAGCTCAACACAGACCGATGCAGGAGATATAATAGTGCACAAGTGTGAGCGCAAACACACTCCTTGCGTCATAACCTGATGGGACGGCAATCTGACACGACCGTGAAGAGATTAGGAGCAGGACCAGCCCCGTTTTCACAAATGCTTCGATTCGATTCAGCAAATCGTATGTCTATCTCGCTTGCTTTTGTTATGCCAAAAAAAGATAGACATATGATTTCCCGAATCGAAATCGACTCAGTACAAAGTAATGATGATGGCATTATGGCACTTACAGATTTTAACTATACAAACAAACGTTTTTCGTTCACTGTGCGTACAGCTAAAAAGTAGAACTCAATGCTGGAGTTTGTATGTCCCTATAGCTATAACCTAGCTTTTAGGTCTCGGCTCTTCAAGACGAAAATGAAAAGGTTACTATAGCATTTACAGCGACTGTAACTTATCATTCTGTATTGTCACATTCCAGCGTACCCGGTGTCAGTGTCAGGAGTGATCACAGTTCCAGTCTCCGCGTCAGTGTACCAGTCCATGATCTCGTCGATGCAGACGCAAGATGGCGGCGTGTGCGTCACCCCTCTGGTACAGGTGCGGCCCAAGCTCGAACCGATCGATCTCGACGATGTCACCGCTTAGCCGCTCATGCTAGCCTAGTACACTCACGAACACCAATATGTACACACTTGCCTAAATTCAGTATCGATTATCTTGTAGAATAACAATTCAAAATACTTTGTTTGTAACAACATGAAATTGCAAAAAGCACTTTAAAGGTGCTAAGTGTATACCTATTGGTACTTGTAACACGCCCTAGCGCTATGAGACACGTTTTAGTTTGCGTATACCGCCTACATTTGCTTGCTACGCTAGAATACATCGTGGTGGAGATAAGGATCGTAGCAGTGGCGTTCTGTATAGTTTATTTACAAGCTATGATGACAATTTTTAGTTTGTGTACCCCTCAAAAACCATGTATGCACTTCATTACCCTGGTTTTTTGCGAAGTGAAGAGTGCAGTAAAGAATGAACTTCCGTGTTGATAGCAATAAGTTTGCCGCAACCCAAGTAGATTATTCCTAAAAGCTTGTTAGTGTCCATGAGTAAGCACATTTTTTCAATTTGCTGTAGGAGTTTTTGTAAAACATAGACATAAAATATGTAAAACAACCAAATAATTTATTTACATAGTTCCAACTTTTAGGTAGAAAACTTCAGTTCCTCATATGAACTCCAAAGAACCGTTAGCTTAATTTAGGTATTCTAAGGTTCAAGGCATATAAGGCTTAATTTATGAATATGTAGTCTAAAGGTAAATATACCCCAATATGTTAAATGACTTGAACCTGACGATACTTTTTCAACAAGTCGCAACATTTAAAATACTGATATTCAGCTGCAACCAGTTAGACTGGAAGCCAAACCCAATATAGTTGGGAAAGGGCTAAGCAGATAGAGAATAATATTCAGTATTCATAAGACAATTTTGTCAAAAAAACACTAGATACAAAAATAATAAATTAATATATATAGTATAACTTCGTCCAATAGTGCAATATAATAAAACATGCTGCCAAAAGTAATATTCACCCAAAGAAAGAGTATAAATAAAATAGATAGGTAAATTATTAATAAAGAAATAGCGGAACTTAGTTCAAGATGGCGTGCCATTAGGAGTTAATAAATAAAATGTCCTAGTGACTTGTGATATTTTTGTATATAGAGGATAAACAAGTACGTTTGTCGATCTCTGAGTGCTTAATAAGCTTTTATTGTTTATAGGTTAGTCCAATTATTTACATGGAAATAGGCCTTATCAGTAGTAACATACTGTCAATGATGTGGTTTTTAGTTCTACCTGTAACAGACAATTCTGGTTAGTTTTCTGCGGGTTTGTTAGATGATACGATTGCGTAGTGACAAATGCACTGTACAATATATTCTTTTAAATGTTCTATATAGTATGCTGACCATTTTCTGACGAATTATGATGGACTAAATAAAATTGCTTGTTTTTTATGCCAATACTTGATGAAATTGAAAGTATTATTTTGCGAGGGTCTTATGAGATCTTGCTTATTTTAAAACGTTTTTTTGTGTTAATGTGACAAAAAGAAAATTATTTGCCAAAGTGTAATGTTTAGTGAGCTAGCTACTGCCAAATTTGCATGGTTTTCGTGTAATTGTGTATCTTATTTATTGCCTCATTGTGGGTAAAAATGCTTTCAAAATATAATGATCGTTTTCAGAAACACTACACAACACTAAATTGAATGCGCGCTATAGGATATTCAACGCTTAGTTAAGCGCTGGGAGTTGAAAATTTAACAGTACAATAATATTTGGGCATTAAGTGTCACTTAGTGACAAAACGGGAAAAATTAATGTTACCTTGTTTTTATCATTAAAAGCTTACGAAATGAGTCCCACTCTTGCATTTTCCCACAGAGTACGCAGTTGTGTATTAATCCCATTAAACGGGGAGCAGATATGCTATTATAAAAATATATAAAACCCAGTGAATTTTGAAAGCGTATTTACAAACTGAAACCAGACCTAGTATTAATTTAGTCACATGTTTTTTTCTTTGCACATAGTGCTTGTTTTATGCCACATTATATTTCGTTGCCTATGATTTATACTGACATTGTAAATTTGTCAAGAATTTAAAATGTGTGTGTGTGTGAGAGAGATTCGTCAAGTTGCCAATTAGTGTTAAGTTAAAGCCGCGTTGACACGGTCAGAGTATGCTCGGACCGAGTGGACTCGTATGAGTAAGCTTCATTCGAGTGTACTAGATATCTGTTGATATTGAAATAGTTCACTCGGATCATTTTCTTCATTCTACAATTATTTTTCACAGTCAACATCGAAAAATGTCGCATTTTGTGCTAAATAGTATCGGAATTGTCGCAGACATGTTAATCGAAGAGCTAAAACGGGAAAAATATTAATATTTTTGTTAAACGCCATTTTTTTCCCTACTCGTACGAGCTAGCTCGGGAAAGTAGGTCGCGATCCGAGTCTACACGGATCGGACGCCGGCGTCCGAGTGCGCTCGGATTATGGATTGCCACAATACACGAATTGCGTCAGAGTAGGTATCTAAGTGCACTTGGTCCGAGCATACTGTGATCGTGTCAACGCGACGTAAGCTAAAAGGGCTGTTCTTTTATGCTAGTAAAATTGTGTAAAAACATTATTACGTCAATTTAGGATAACCAGGTAATTTGTTTTGTTTTGGTCCAATCATGGACAAGACTAAAACACCCTTTCTTTCGTGGGAATTTATTGCCTTATAATAAAATTTAAAAAGTAATTTCCTCTCAAGTGGTACAGATATTTTGTGTTTTTTTCTGGTAAACAGAGTCTGAAAATTGACAAAGTCGCAAGTAGTTACAGCTGTCAAATATTTCTAAGTTTTAATGAATTCATCAACATTAAGTAAGACTCAATTCAATTATTAAATATAGCTCTATACTATAGAGTACATAGTACACTAAAATGTTGATTATGAATTGCAATAATTATTATTGTATTTAGTTTTAATAATAAATATTTGACAGCTATTGACGACTTTACCATCTTTCAGAATGCAAAACCATAAATTGTCGTAAATGTTCATTAGACACTACATTTGTTTTATTTTTATAAAAATTAAGGAGTTTTTTATTTTATGTTGCGCATGATTTTAAAAAGATAAATATAAAATAGTTTATGATTTTGACTGCCTTTAAAAAGTTTGACTCTACTATATGACTGAAAATATTTCTTGTAGCCTTATTGAATGTGTATTTGTTGCAATTTGCCATAATAATAGCGTGCCAAAGACTATGCAATTTTAGTACATCACATAATGAAATTACACATTACTTTCAGTTCAAATATTATTTTGTTATGTTTTGTGCCTCAGAATATATTTACATCGTCTTTTACTTTGTGTAAATTATTGTATAGGGTTATATTTTATTATACATACCTTTTTATGAAAAAAGTACAATTTCCGAGGCTTGGCTTGTACATTTTATTTTAAACGTTTTATTTCCAGTTGAAGCTCGTTATGTTTTGTGTTGTAGTATTTATAGTTTACTCTAATGCAACACCGTTTAAGTCATAATTTATTCCTTCCAGTATTACACTATAGTAAAAACCAATACTCGTAGCAGTGGCGGTCATAAAACGTGTGAGTGATTTAAGGGGATGCACTAGGGCAACTCGCGAAACTCAAATTGTGACCGTGATAAATATTTGTTTACAGAATTTGTTATAATCATCAATACAATTTGCTTAGCTAGAATCGGCCTCAAGTTGTACAGAATGACTTTTTCCTAAATCCTATTCAATAGTAATATGAACTTGAAAATCATTATACTATCGCGAGTTATAGTTAGGTCAACATGCAAACTGATACTGAGGTGCCAATTGTGAAAAAACGTAATAACATTGAATATCGCGGGCTAGCGCCCTCGCCTAAAAAATGTTATACCTAGTTGAATTTCGTCCTGCTCCCACGTTCTGTGACCGCGGCTGCCATGAACTATGACGTTCAGTATTCTCGGTGTTGCTTATGAGTAGGAATGGTTTTATCTTTTGTTTACGTGTGCGAGTGCCGCCGTAATAAATACGTGAATGTATCGTGTTGTTTTATTTGCATGAGCCGACGCTTGGTCACTGTGTGTGATGTACTCATGTGTGTCTGCATGACAGGTGTGTATATTGAGTTTTTATTTGAGTTGCTGCTTGATTTATAGATTGTTCAGTTCTGTCACAGTTATTTTATCTGTGATTTTGCATTACGTCACAGTCATATGTGGTCATAATCAGTGCTTCGGTTGCTACCACTGACATGTCTATTCAAATACAATTATCACAAGGTTGCTGTTGTCACAGGTAAATTAACCGTGAAAGGACTACTCGTTTCGCAATGGAAGTCCAAAACTGACTACGTAACGAACATAGCGTCCTTCTGATTCGCAAAACCACGGTCAGCTATGTATCGTGTTTTTTACACTGTTGTTTGCCTGCCAATGTGTACGGAAAATTTTGTTTTGGTCTAGTTAATTATAGTTTATTTGAACCTTTTTCTTAAATCAAAAGACATTATTAGATGAGAATAGTGTAAAGCTAGATGTGTTATAAATGTTCTTTCTCTTCTATTTCCTTACTGACAGCGGGTAATGTCTAAAGACGAGGCCTCTTTATTTTGTCTGTTCATGGATAATCTGGTTAATCCGCAGGGCCAGACGCTAATCCGGCAACGCGATTTCACTACCTAAGCAATATCAACATTGTGTTAGTTGCAATAAAGTCAAAAACAAATAAACTCACCATGCGAAATTTGGCGTTTAGTAGAACCAGATTCACGCCGGCCCTCACGAACAAACAATTTAATTTCAACATTTTCATCAAAACAATTCCCAGTAACCACGGTGTGAAACAATCCACGAATTCGAAGCGCTGTGTCACGTATGCTAAAGTTTCAACACCAGGTGGAGCAGAATGGCGAGGGGTTGGAGGCGATCTCCATGGGCGGCGGCGTCGCGCAGGTCATGCTGCAGGGCGGCGGCGAGGCGCAGGTGCTGCAGGTGCTCAGTCTCAAGGACGCCACCGTGCTTAGCAAGGCTATGGTCAGTACACTCCTGCTTACTTATGCCTACTGACTACAGTCAGCGTTAGGGACTACGCAGACGCAAGTAGGGTGCCCAAAAAACTTGTAGACGACAAGAGATTTGTGAATTGTGCCCTGAACTAACGGAAAACCGAACGATTAGGCTTCAAAAATTTACAGATCAATTATGACAGTTAACAGTTTTGCTGTTAAACGGATTTTTTGACACCCCACAGACTAATGTACGTCAGGCTGGCCCGGCCCCATGGAATTTAATAATGAGATTGTTATCAATCCAATGTACCCGGGTATACTAATATATGTAACACCTTCATTTTCAATGTAACTCTTTTTAAAAGAAATTACGTGCACTTCTTAGTGGCCGGGCCAGCCTGACGTTTTCAGCCCGGCCACCTTGTTTCCCACTAATCTACAAAAAATACTGGCAATATTGTGCTACAGATGAAATGTACCCTATAATTTATGCATATGTAACACAAAATCGAATCCTAAAATGCAATAGCATACGAAATATTAGCGGTTGCAGGTGGCCGGGCTGAAATTATTTCGTTAATATAAAACAGTAAAACTGCAACACCTACCAAAAACTAATACCAGTACATAATGAGATATAGAGATATAGAATACATGTAACGCTTTCATTTTAAATTATAATACATATTTAGAAAGAATAATCACTTGAAATTATATTTCAGCCCGGCCACCTAAAAGCGGTAATATTCCCTAAAATCTTATGCCAATTTGTACAGTAAAACCTGATACAGCTATGAAATGAAAGTTACATTCGTTTCGTTTTAGTCGTATACCTTTAAGCCTTCTGTTTGACTAGATTATCAAAATCTGAGAAACTTGCCGAAGAGTGACTATCATTTATTAACTAATTTCAGGACATTTGGTTTGTTGAGTGAAACAAAATGCGTTACTATGATATTTTTATTAATAAACTAAGTAGTATAAATCACACATAATAATTGTTGGATACATAATACCTAAACCTATATATATTTTCTCCGTTTTTGGCTTCACAACATAACCATACAAAGATAATAGTTCACAGACGCTACCACCGATTTTTAGACGGCGCCTGTGTCGCGTCCCAACCTAAGTCGTAAGATATTTTCCCCGAGTAGACAGAATAGATGCGCAAGAGCCGTGTAGTTATCAACACTTCTGACATAATATTTTACGTTTTAATATTACTGTGAGTGTAAAATTTGATCAGTTGTTGCAGTGTAGTTGTTTGTGATGTGATGTTTTTAAGGTAAGTCATAGTTTTGATAAATTAAAATATATCGACAAACAATGTTAATGGGTAGCTAAGTAATTATTTAAAAAAATATACAGGTAAAGTAAAGTAAATCTAAACACTCATTTACTTAATAATAAAACTCCATACAATTTTTTACCAAGGTATAATAAGTATTTAACCAAAAATTATCTTCTAATATTCTGAATGAATGAATGTTCGATGTTAAGGTAATATTGATATTACTATAATTTTTTGATAACTGTGTTATTATCAATGTGTAACCTTTTTTTACATTATTTATAATTAACAATTGTTATAGTACCTAATTAATATAAGTACAAATGTTGTCTAACTAATTTCAAAAATGATTATTAAAAAAATATGACAATTACCAATTTTGTTTCACTCAACAAACCAAATGTCCTGAAATTAGTTAATAAATGATAGTCACTCTTCGGAAAGTTTCTCAGATTTTGATAATCTAGTCAAACAGAAGGCTTAAAGGTATACGACTAAAACAAAACGAATGTAACTTTCATTTCATAGCTGTATCAGGTTTTACTGTACAAATTAGCATAAGATTTTAGGGAATATTACCGCTTTTAGGTGGCCGGGCTGAAATATAATTTCAAGTGATTATTCTTTCTAAATATGTATTATAATTTAAAATGAAAGCGTTACATGTATTCTATATCTCTATATCTCATTATGTACTGGTATTAGTTTTTGGTAGGTGTTGCAGTTTTACTGTTTTATATTAACGAAATAATTTCAGCCCGGCCACCTGCAACCGCTAATATTTCGTATGCTATTGCATTTTAGGATTCGATTTTGTGTTACATATGCATAAATTATAGGGTACATTTCATCTGTAGCACAATATTGCCAGTATTTTTTGTAGATTAGTGGGAAACAAGGTGGCCGGGCTGAAAACGTCAGGCTGGCCCGGCCACTAAGAAGTGCACGTAATTTCTTTTAAAAAGAGTTACATTGAAAATGAAGGTGTTACATATATTAGTATACCCGGGTACATTGGATTGATAACAATCTCATTATTAAATTCCATGGGGCCGGGCCAGCCTGACGTACATACAGACTACTATATAATACTAGACACCCTTTAGTCTCATTGATTTGTTGCATCATGGATAACTTTACTTGTCGATAAACTCTTTTGTCCAATTGTGTATTCTTGATTTCTAGCTTATCTTTATATACTTGTCTAGTGAATAATCGTAATTTATTATCACTTATCCAGGCCATGCTAATGCTATACGGTACTCAATATTTCAGTACTGTCCCTACATAATCATTATGGTTATCTTCACTGATAAGTACTTATCTGGAGTATTTGTGCGACCTTATTCTGTCGCTTATAATTGTGTTGTTGTTACAGCAGGTTAAAGCCGAGCGTGATGCGGTCGTGACGGACTCCTAGCTACTAACCCTGGTGGCGCCCAGCTCGCCGCCTGACGCAGCGCCCGACTGCCCCGACCTCATGGGCGACGTAGCATAACTCCGCCAACACACTCCACTATCGAACTAACACGATCGTTACTAATATTTGACATCACACGCTAATCCAAATGCGTTATAATAGTTCCAAAATTAATAAGCACTAAAGGTGACTCGATTGCACCACCCGACTCGGAAGACGAGTGCTCAGCTGTTATTGTTATTCTAGAATTTATGAACTCTAGTGTTACCGTCAGTGAAGTCGAAAGAAACAATAAACTAAAGACGCCCTTGGCGCAAGTACCGCGCATTACTGCGCTTCCAATTGGACGCTGAGTGAGCGCATCGGCAGAAACACCATGTTAACGCATAGCAATCATGTCCAGTGATTTTGGATTGACTTTGAATTCTAGAAATAAATTTACCATTATTAGGCTTAAAATTTTGCCATGAAATGGGATTAAATTATTTTAATTTCGATGTATGTAACTTATTTATTTATTGATATGAAAAATAAGACTAATTTATTTTAGATGCAAATCTACTGTAGGTGGGGAACAGATTTGTGCAATATATACCAGCCGCGTTTATTTTGTATAGATAATTTCTTGTGCGGTAGAAGTATTCAAGGCGAACGTGCAAGGAGTTTCATATAAATATACGAAACGTAATAATCATATACATTCCTGTAATTTTATTGATGCGAGTTTGTTGTGTACATTTGTTATGTTTAATTTATCTTATGTTTGTTACCTACAACCTATTTATTTATTCTAGTCTAAACCAAGTCAAAGGAAACCTATTCTAGTCCGAGTGAAATATATTTAAGAACTTTACCGAAACTTTTCTAAATGTAAGTTTTGTAAAATAAATGTAATTTAACTTGTCCTCTGTAATGTAAATTCGTTAAAAGAACAATATTATAATTCCTGCGCAGGGTCACTACATAGATGACATTAGTACTTATGGGTGTTTAAAATTAGAAATGTAAAGACTTATTTCAGTTTAGTGATGTCGGTACGAATCTAGCACTTGGGGCCTACCACCACCTCGTATAGCAGTGTTATTCTAATCTTATTTCAGGACTTATAGCTCCATCCACTGAACTAAGATTGACAAAATACTGCTTTAAGAGGTGGTGGTTTGGTCACAGCCCCTAGTTTCTGAAAGGCTATATTAACACAAAAATTAGCTTCTTGACAGGTCAACTTAGGTCATTCAGTCAGCGCATCGCAGCATGGATTTGAAATACAAAGCATGAGTGAGTGGAGCGGCCGCTACGCCCGCATATATTCAGCAGCGATTCAACAGAAAAGCGGTCTACCCGTATACGCGTTAAAATACATACCATCTTGAACTCGTGAAGATTCATGAGCCTGACAGTGTTTTAGCTAATTTTTTGGTTCATAACATCCTTTCAGGAACTTTGTGTCAACGTAGTGTTCCTAGTCAATATTGTCCAAAATTCAACATCAGGATTTATTTTCAATATGCCTATGCATCTTAGGCTTTCCAATGTAATTCAAGTAAATGTTAAGATTTATAGTCGGGACTAATAAGTAAGGTAGAGGTCATAGAAAAGTACAAAGAGGTAAATTATGATGTGCGGAAAAATACTTTGTTTTTTAAGACACGAGCGAGAGAATAGTATTTACTTTTATAGATTTGTTTGATTCTGTCCATATTTTATTTTTGTTTATTTTACCAAAGAACGTTCATGTTTTGTCCTCTATTCTATGATAGCATGATATAGCACAATTTTGTTGTTAAGTACAATTTGTGATTGTAAATAATGGTATGACTGTGTGAATATGGCAATCATTAAAGTATTTACGTACATTTTCTTGTTTTTTTTTCTTTGGCAAAATTCTTAGATTGTACTTTGACTTTACTCGTAGCAAAGTCAGAAGACTGGGTGCGGTGAATACCAATGTAAACCTTATTCTGATCCAATCAATGTGCGATCTGTGAATCTCATATGCCTATTTTGTAGTTCAAAGTATTTCCTCAGACCTGCAGTTGCCATTCCATGATAACTCACAAGGATGACAAACTGAATCGAATAGCTAACTTATCTTTAAACTACACAAGATAATAACGTTTATATTTCTTCAAATTCTATCCTATTCTAGATCTATGCTTTCCATAAAGGTGCCAATGTAGATAAGCAACTATTCAATCTTTAGGATAAAATCGGATCATCCACCCGGACTGTTGGGCATTGTGGCAGAGAACACACACTATCGAAATGTGGATTATCGATTAAATTGTTTACCGATTAGCCATTTACAGACTTCCAGTAGCGACGGCGCTGAATTAAGAAGACCGCCATCACCAGTCAAGTTGCTGGACAGCGTTCATGGCGTTATAGTTACCAGCCAGCATTGGATTGGATCGCAGGGCTCCAAATGCACCATAACAATATCCTCCTCCCGACCAAAGTATCGAGACGAAATTTAGCGGCGACTACAAGTGCGTAAGCGATTCCATAGTACTCAAGTGCGATGCGCACGCACTTGAGTACTATCTATTCCATCCTTTCATGGATGGAAATGCGACACGATCGATGAGAAGTCGAGTACAGAACTGATACGACGTGGCCTTGAGACGTTGACAAAGGGTCACCCATCCAGCAAGAGTAAATCTATCGATCCGCGTAGCTGCTATACTTGTTATTTACATTTAGTTATGAGGACATTATTACTGATGGTTGTAAAGGGAGTGGAAGACCAAAGAAAAGATGAGAAATAATAATGCGACGACAGAATGGAGGTAAAAAAAACGTGTTGCGCCGACCCGACAAGTAATTCTATAAGGGACACCGACAAGGGGCAGGAAGATGATGATTCTAGGTGTTATTTTAATTATGTAAAGGTCTAGTTTACGATAAGCTAGCTGCAATGTGCGTCAGCAAGATTATTATGAGACATCATTAGGCCATTTGACAATATCATTGTTCTTACTAAAATGTTTACACATTTTTAATCAATACAAAAGCATTGTCTACTTATACTGTGGTTGTAACTTTAATCACAGGGACATATTATTTCTCTTGCTGTTTAACCAAATTTATTTTGTTTTTCAATAATAAATGTAACTGATACAAGTAAACAAGTTTCTTTAAAAAAAATCCTCATCTACTTTATTCATAAAATACTATGCACTTACAAAAAGAAAGTGATGTAATGCTATAATATTTTTATTGATAATACTAATAAGTACATTGCTACGAATGGACAAGGAATTGTATAAAAGGAAAGAACAGATAACATAGAAAAATGAAACAACGTTCATAATTATATCATATCATATTCTTGTAATGTTTGCACATTAGATAAGCATAACGATTTTTTGAATGGTTAACCAAGAATAGTACTAACTGAAGACGCAGCTTCCCACAGTTCAATGTAAATAAAAACTCGACAACAAAACTATTATACAAATTTTCTACAGCTTAATTTGATATTTAACGGTGACCTTACATGTCATAAACATTCTCTAAAGCTAGTTCTGGTTTGTCGTAGCCAAGCTCCTCTGGTGTTTCAATGCCAAGTTCACATAATGTGGGCTTAATTTCCTGGATGATGTAGGGGTAAATTTCGTTGACTTTAGGGCCGCACTTGTCTTTGCAGGCCTCAATGAACCTGACAGCGAGCGCATAGTCATTGACTCTCCTGCACGCATGCAATGCTGCCTTGATGATCCTTGGGTCGGGTACAAGGTCCATACCGCACAGGTCGTTCATGCCCTTGCGGATTTCCCATCCATCAATGTCGGTCCTGTTGAAGAAGCACTCGTATCTGGAAACAAGATAAAAGCATGTTAAGTGTTTTTCAAGATTTAATAATTATGATTGGAAAGCTATGGGCAGGCCTTTGCCTAGCAGTGAGACAAAATCAGAAGATCTTATTCTGTATTGGTCCCTGTGTGGGAGGGAGGGTTTCAAAAAACATTCAAGGATCCTCCGTCCATCTAAATTCGAATAACCTTAAGATTTTAGAAATAGTAGTAGGCACTTTTTGGATAGACACATAAACCAATGAGACTTTCCTAACAGGAAAAATACTTGATCTCATGACAACCATGCTAGTTTATAGCTGGATATTAGTTCAAATAGATCATTATTATAATATGTGCAGAAGTGACATAACTTTTCCAATTCATTTTTTTCTTAGTTCATTTTACATTCTAATGTGAAGTAATACAATACTGGCAGATGCAGATTAACAGTGCTTTTTGTGTGCAAGTGGGGAAAACTGCTCATTCTCGCCAGTTTTCACTTACTTTTTTTTGGTACTCATAATTTAAAATTTGTAATGAAAAAATATTGTTATGATAATCATGTTTACAATATGTGTATTTTCCAAAATAGATTGCAAAGAGAAAACCTGTTCAATAAAAAAAAACAAATATTATTTCAATTATCATCTAAAAAGATAATTTGTTATCTACCACTAAATCTGGGACTACAATTGTGAAGATTTTTGTCAATTTTGTTATTGGAACATATGGGATTTATACTACTTTATCAACTAATAAGACAGGGTGAATATTATTCTTTATTCATAACTATTTACTGAATGGATCACAATAGAAACAGCAGTGGTGATGTGGCCTAGATAGCAAAAATCAATATTCAGTTATTATTTCCAATCTCATCAAGTAAATTACCGAAATGTTAAGCAAAGCAACACTTGAACCAAAAACAAGGAAAACGATGATTTAATCGAGGTTATAAAAATTACTCATATTCATTTCAGATCACACCCAATATAAAAATCTATCGGGATTTTCTATTATGGGTACAGAAAATTCCACCAAGCCAGACGTACAATAGAATATCACTCAAACATGCTGAAAGCTATAAATCACCGAGAAGAGTACCACAATTTTCAGTTACATAACGTCAAAAGTTCCGACAAGGGACTTACTTTGTATCAAATTCCTCATCGGATTCGACAACCGCATGCGACCGCCGGAGCGGCACAGCGGTGACCTTGGCCGCCGGCACCAGGGACCTTCTCAAGATATTGACCAGTGCACCAGAAGTTGATTTCAGCATTTTGATCAGACGTTACACGGGAACTTTGGCAAGGATAACAAATGGCTGCTCAACTATAGACTAAACAACCTGAGTGCCAGTTGCGACGCGGAATGTGACGTTTTTAGTGATGCGCATAAGTATTGATTTTAGTATGGTTCATAGATATTTCATAGGCTAACTATTTGAATCGATTGAAATTCATTTATTCAGAGTTATTTAATTTCGTTTCGAAAGAATTTATTTTTAAATAGTTGGTATCTTCTGAATATTATTTAATTATTTGATGTGGTCGTGTAATTCCTTTTGTGTGGTTAAGTTTATTCCTCAATGACGAGGAATCGTGAACTGAATGCATTCGTGCTCTTATAGAATTGTGTTTACTCACAATAAGAACATGATACCTTCATCATCATCATCACTCTCTTGCCCTTATCCCAATTAATTTGGGGTCGGCGCAGTATTTCTTCTTCTTCTATACTTCTCTATTACTCGTCATCTCATTAGACACCTCCTTTCTTGCCATATCATCCTTTTCACAGTCCATCTATCATTTCTTTGGTCTTCCTCTACTCACGACAATTTCCTCATCACATGTCCATACACGACAACCGATTATCACGCAACTTTTCAGTCACCAGCGCCACTTTCAGACTTCCCCTTATGTACTCATTTTTTATTTTATCTATTCTCGTAACAAAACACATCCCCCTCAGCATTCTCATCTCATGAAGAACATGATACCCTGAGACATTTAGGCACAAACGAAGAAAACTTGTGCACCTCGAATGAAATCAGTTGTAGAGAGAGATCGACGTACACTTGTAAAGAGAGATCGACGTACATTTGTAGAGAGAGATCGACGTGCACTTTTTGAGAGATCGACGTGCACTTGTAGAGAGTTCGACGTACACTTGTAGAGATCGACGTTCTCTTGTAGAGATCGACGTTCTCTTGTAGAGATCGACGTACATTTGTAGAGAGAGATCGACGTACACTTGTAGAGAGAGATCGACGTACACTTGTAGAGTCTTATGTGCACTTGTAAATAAATGAAATAAATAGAACACTCTCGACCGAGAGCTCTCTGTCTCTCCCGAGAGGTCTCACAAACCAACACAGGCCGTATAGCAAGTGAGGAACACAGAGACGAGCGCTACCACTAGCAAACTCTAGCAATTTTGTACCTGACTAGGCAGCATTAGAGAAAGCTATGTAGTACACTGACAGATTTTATTACAGGGTACATATTTTCGACATAATAAATTAAACGATGCAAATATATGATAATACTTTATTCATACAGAATGTGTTGCCAGTTAACAAAAGAAATATACTGTTTACTATGAAAACAACAAGTAAAAAATTATTAGTTATTATGTCTAGTAATACAAAACAGGCTTATACTTATGATATAAATTTCTATTTGATATTACCTCTTTATCAATCTTGGTATTCACGATTACCTATGTAAGATATAAGGCGCTTTGGTCCTTTACATTTTTCTTCTTCTCTTTTTCTTGTGGGCAGTAATGCTTTCTTGTCCACTATCTTCTTCTGAGCTGTTGGAAGAACTGCTATCACTATCGCTACTAGAAGAACTACTATTAGATGAGCTGTCCGAAGCTACACCAGTGCCTTGGCTTAGGTCCATGCTACTAGCCATCTTGTACAGCTCAGGTTCTTTGGTCTCCAACACTTTGATCCACTTTTTGGAGAGTTTGGGGCGGCCGCGCACGGTCTTGTGCCAGACCACCGGGAAGTTGGTGCGGCTGCAGAAGTTTTGAGTGACAGCCACTGTGTCGTCCAAGTTGAGGACGACATGCCACCAGCCTCCTGGTACGAATACGGTTTCACCCGGTTTCTGCAGAATCTCCACCTGTAAGAGAGATTAAGATAAATTATGATTTCAAAGTGTATCTCTCTAAACTAAGACATAGGAAATCTGTCTTTTCCAAGTAAAGTCTGAATACAATTAAGTGTGGAAATCCAACCTTACAATATGGTAACAGAATAGGCATTTAATGAAAAAACTAATAATACATACTGGTTTAAATTCTTTGGGCCATGTATCTAATTGAGTCTTAGGATAAATAAGTTTGAACCAGGTGACAGCTTCGTCTCTTTGTTTCCCGCCCATAGCTCCAGTCACCTTGATCAGTTCTCTAGGAGTCTGGGTCGGGAATAAGCACCATCTTTTATGACCAAAAACCAAAGCATTCCAAGCACTTGTTCCCAGGGGGTCTATATGGATGCCCGTCCCAGAACGCTGTGGTCCCATCACAAACCAGCGGTAAGGTGGCCTCCTTTCTTCACCGCAATACTTAAACAAATCATCCCTAAAATACAAAGGGGCTTCATAGTCTTCCAAAATTTTCTTTCTCCTCACATGCTCACCAAAACTGCTATCAAAAATATAAAGCGGACTGTCATCAGTCGTTGTCCTCATGTATTCTACATAATACTTCATTTTCATCTTAACACTGTAACCCTCATTGTCTTCACCACACTTGAATTTCTGGTTCCTATACTTTTTGGCAAGTCTCTCTGATGTCCATTTATGATTAGCCTTCCAATTTGTCTGTACATTAGTTATAACTACAGGTTTGTATATTTTTTCATATTTCTCTATAAATTCTTCGGGTGTCACTTCATTTTCACTTATTCTGTCAACATTATCTTTACATTTGAGAAATTCATCGAAGCTTGTTGCATACTTCAAGGCAGTCCATTGATACTTGTCTGCTAATTCTGGAACAGATAAGGAATTATGTTGTAGCTGTTGTGTTATGTACCACTGTTGGGCAAAGGTCTCATCTCTAGGTCATTTTCTCCATGAGACATGACATTTTAATTTAACAAAAAATAAAACCGACTTCAAAAACACAAAAAAGTGAAAAATAACTTTAGCTTCAGAAATAGGTGACTTTTGTTTGTTTGATTTAGTTTTTTTGTCACCAGTCTCACGTCGGTTTTATTTTTTGTTTTAATTTTTTTATTTTTCCATTTTCCCCCCATAAAATCGAACTAAACATATTTAATGTGTGGGACTAGTGGGTGATTCTGATATATTGAATACATCTGCGTAACCCTTTCAAGTGTACAGGCGTGATGTTATATTTTGTGATTGTAAACAATGCATATTTATGTGATAGCAAAAATTGCAGTATAAATGATATTTATAGCATGCGTATTAGCTGAGCTATCACAATTTTGCAGACGAAGTAAAGGGCGAAGTGCTAGTATTAGATATACCTACAACAGTAACTAAATGGAAATTTTATATTTAAGTGGTTTGTGCAGTGTAAACTTTAGTTATCATTAAGTTTTACATTCATAACTTAAGTATTTTTGTTTCTTCTTTTTATTATAGATTTGTAGTTTGTATATAATGTAAATATTCACTTGTAGTAGATATATATGTATATAAAAAGTAAAATTAAATTGAAGAACAAATAAAAACAAAGTATTATTGGTGTGGCCAAAATAATGACTATATCATAAGGCGCCCTGTCACAGCCAGAAGGCCCCACGGCAGACTCGTAGAAAATGGCAGGACAAGCTGAGCAAAACCAATGGCCTGTATTAGCCCTGGATCGAAAGAAATTAAAGTCATGGGGACATCGCTTTGCCCAGCAGTGGGATGATCTTCTTCTTAGCGTGTCAATGGCAATCTAAGTTGTATCGGCCCAGGACTGAGCTACTACATAGTTTGGCGCTTTCGGTAGCATTCATCACTTCCTGTAGTGAACAAACAACGGGACATGCAGGACACAATATAAAGTGCCCCATTGTTTGTGGAACAGCACCGCATTTACATTCCAGGGCAGAGTCATTAATCTCCACCTGAGCAGGTTTTCTTTGCTGCGGCTAACCTGGGTCCGAACTCTATTTAGGCTAACAGTAACTTCAGATGTTATTGTATCTCTTTTTAGATACAAAATCAAAACAATACACTAACATACTTAAGTTCTCATTAAAAGAGAGAAATTCGTATCCTTAAATTGTGAACCCAAAGATGAAAGTATAAGCAATCATTTATTTTATGCAAATTTAATAGAAAACTTATCTAAACTTATGTTTTGTAAAACTTAGACCTATTATTATTTTATTCATCATTGCTATGGAAGATGCATATATAACAGTTTGATTTACCAGAACTCATAAATAAATTATTAGTCATGCATGCATGCATGCAACTTCATTCCTAGCACTACATAAGGTTTTTTGGCAATGATGATGTTGAACTAGTACTAAATTATTAGCCGATTCTTGATATTTCATTCTGTAAAAGATGATGCTATGTGAGATAGCAATAATTAGCATCAAGGCTACAAGCTCGAAAGCCATCGTGATAACCGAATGCCACGCTAACGCAAATCATTCTAGAATCTGTCGGCTTTGATACCGATAGACTTAACGGGCTTGCAAGATGATTCATTGAGGTAAAGAGTCTTTCATCAATATAAATATTTTAACTAAAAATGCTGCTTTCCGAAAGTGTGCCAATTACCATGAAGCTTTGGGTACCGTTCACTTACCGGGTCTCGCTTTCCTTTTAACTTCCTTGATACGCTTTTTGGCTTTATGAGACAATTTGTGCTCACTGTCCATTCTATAAATAATAAACTGTAATAAATCTAATAGATGCGATAAGTATACCTAAATTGATAAAATAAACTATTGAACAGCGTTGAATCAAATTGACAAATTGATTGACAGGCAGCTGATGCGAAGGCAGCCTTTTCCTGTTGTCTATGTTTCTAGTGATGTGGTCACGTAGTCAATTTTATAGTCAATATTTTGATCACCTGGATTTCCTTTATATTTGGTGTTTCAGTCCTACTGAGTTATTTAACTAACTGAAATAAGTGTGTGATGCAAGCCTCAAAATTCTATGAATAAATTCCTGAAATTTAGTTTTTTTTTAAATTCAGTAAACCAAAGTGTTTAGTAACAATTTTTTACAGCTGGCAATGAAATATTTTCGTTTCGACGCATTGGCAAACTCACAAACTGATAATTTTAGAATTTCGCGTTTATAACCGAAATAATTTGAACAATTCTGGTTTTTTCAGTTTTTATTTACTTTATACCTTTACAATTTTCAAATCAATTGCGTTCTTTTCGAAACTAATAATTTAAAGTGATTGATTTGACTCTTGTAGTGAAACAAATTTCAAACGTTCCAGTCTGAAGTGTGTAGCTAGCTCGATATAACTGTCAATCTGGGTGTAGAAATTTATTTTGTAATTTTCACCGGTTCTCATGTGTAATTTCTCAATGTGTTAGACTATTTTTGAACAAAGGTTCTTTGAGAAATAATGTTATTTAGTGTATGTGGTGTCTAAATTTGTGCGAAAATGGATGACGGTACAGTGAAGATTCAGTCCGGAATTAACATCAACATAAAAAGAACAGATGGTAAGTGTTAAAGTACTTAGACTATCTACAATTCGTGTGTATTTTCACCTATTTCGTTGGTGAAGTTGTATTTGTCGGCGGTGCTTTATGCTGCGGTCGATGACTTGAGGGTATATTATGAATCATTTTCTGGTCTTGAGAGATGCTTTTTCCTGAAGGCATTGGCACTAAAATGATTTGGTATATCCGTTAGCCAATTGCCTGGTACAATATTACTCATGAAAGTGAAAATGCATTGTTTGGTTTGTTCCTAACCAATTTTGGGAACATAAGTTTATTCTACAATAAGAATTTCATTAATTCGTAACTTCTAATAGGAGCAATATGAAGAAAAATATGAATCATCAACACTTGCAGTAGCCATAATCCGACAGAATATTTTAAAATGACATCCCTGACCTAGTCTTGTTATCAAATGTTTGAAAAGTTTTTTAAAACTGTTGTTGAGAAGAAATTCTGTTTATGAATGTTATTGGGTTTATCCTGAGCACTTCAATTTGAATTTTCTCTTATAAAACCTCTTTACACATCTTTTAACAAAGTAAAACTACAATAGTGAAATGCGACTAACCTAATCACTTTGTTATTACTCAGTCATTCATGTAGCAACTTGTTTTATCAGCAGTATTAATTCAAATTCAAAATACATGAACAATTTGATGTCAAAAACTTGGAACACGGTTCCAATTGGTTGTTACATGGAGAAGAGCTAGTAAGGAACTCCTTGTTTTGTTTTTTATAATAATAAATAATACCTGCCTAGTACTGTCCCACTGCTGGGCAAAGGTCTTTTCTCATACAGAGGAGTAATAAGCATTGATCACCGTTCTCAAGAAAACTTGGTAATTTCTGACTCATACTAATATCTAGCTGTGTCCCGTGATCTTCGTCCGTCACTTCCCTACTTGAATCAGATTTTGTTAACAATTTCAGAGGATATTTTTTTTGCATGGAACCCTGTTTCTTTTTCTAAAATAATAGTAGCCTAAGTTACTCCTTATAATCTATCTTAAGCTATCTGCCAGTAAAAGTCCCATTAAAATTGGTCCAGTCATTTCGGAAATTAGACAGAACAAACGAAAAGATTTTTTTTTATTACAAAGAGACACTTAAATTTTACTTATTTGTGTAAATAAGTTCTGAATTCCTCGCAATGTTTTCCTAACTTATGTCTGTGATATCCTAGATAAATTTGGAAAAGTCACATTGACATTTGCCTTAATTTGAACCCACAACCTTTTGCGTGAGAGGCGAGGTCTTAACCGCTTGACCACAATCTTGTCACTGACAGGATAAGGCAGATTAATATTTGTTTGCCCGTCAAAGAAACCAAGAAGCTATCAGTTTCTATTTGAAAATCTAGCCTTATTGGTTCTTAAAAAACAAAATTCACAGAAAATGATAAAATAAAGAAATAAATAAGAATTTTCTCCTTTTTTAAGACTGGAAAACATGTCGAAAACAAGTGCTCTTTGGTTCACTGCATACATGTACACTGTTCGGAAATGTGATAAATGAAGCAGCAACCATACTTATAATTTGAAATTTCTTACATGACATAGGCAACAAAATAAATTTTAACCCAATTATCCCACTGCTTGGCAAAAGGCTCTCTCCATCCTCATGGCTCTCAGAGAGAGCTAGAATTTTGTCTCAGAATAATACTAATAGTTTCAGCGACTAGGGACTAAAAGCTAGGCTTCCACAGTGTGCGTTACTTCTTTCCTTTATTTCTCAATAATTGGCATTGAAATACTTGCATTCTTAATTCTGCACTTTTAAGAAGTTCAACAAGGTAAAAAAATAATAATCAACAGCTTTCTTGTAATAACCACATTACAATACTATGTTTTATAAATAACACTAACCATTCTATGAATAAATTCTCAATGTGTATTGCAGTGATGCAATAAATAGTTATTCATAGTGACCATTTCAGTAATAAAACCTTATTTTAAATGTTGATGTGATTTTTTAGATTGTTTTAGTTAGTCATGATTACTCTATTGATCAACCCAATAAAGGTATTAGTCAACTTTTGTTGATCATAAAGAGTAAAAAAATCTACAGTATCTTATCATTAACTTCAAAACTGAAAAAAAAAAGATTTTTGAATTCAACTCTCATGCCTGGCGCCTGAAATCGCCTTGACATTACCATTATCCACTCATAAAACAATTTCCGCATTTTCATCCCAAATTCCTTTGAAAAACTTCATTCTTAAAAACCATAGCTGGCTGAGGAGTTTAAAATAATTTTAAATACAATGATGGCGTTGGGGCGGCGACTGCGCGGCCTTGTTGCGTACCGCCAGCGCCATATACGGCGACCAGCGCACGCGCCGACCGCAACGACAGCGCGGGACGATTGGCTAGCCATTAATTGCTGATCACGAGTTCACTAAAAATAGCTGTTACTGAGCTTTCTTTCAAATTCAATGAAATTATAAAGAGATAAAAGGAATTTAGTTTTGTCCCTGTCATCAATTTGGACTGTGACAAAACTAATCGATTTTCATGGCCTTACTAAAATACTTTTGGCAAACTTATCTCTCAATTTGCTGCCGGTCAAAGGTCACGTAATCCCTAACGTGCGTCTAGCAAACTCTTAGAAAAAATCTTACTCACAATGTGGGTTAAATAAATGTTGTTATTCAATGACCAAACCTAAATGTGGGCGTAAGCGCCAACCGCCACTTCTTGGTTGGTTTAGAACCGATTTATGGGATTAATTTATGTCTTTGACACACAGAATAATTTAGGTACTTAATTGTGGTTGAATTTTGGCCCACACAGAATAATCATCTCCTTAACAATAATTTTTCAAAGAATGATGATTACTCCAAAGGATCTTAATCTTTCGGATTCATTTACAAGTCAAGAGAAGTCATCTGTTGAACATATCTACATAGGTCGCTCCAATCGCTTGTTTTATAAATAAATCGGAAGTCGGGGGACTTCATCCAGTTACTACCAGCCACGCTGCAAAAATCATTTCTCAACCAAACCTGAAGGCGTTCAACTCGTAAGTCCTACACTTCGTTTACAGATATTGCGGCTTAGCAAATCCAAAATTATATCACGTATTAGCGATACTGTCGAGTCCAATGCGGTGAACATACTGCACCACAGGAAGCCATCAATATTGCCCGTGTGCCACGCATGGCAATAAATAGGCAAGGTTACGACCAACTAGTCCAACTGGCACGAATTTCTGATGGTGGATTTTGCAGGCTTCAGGTTGAAATTGCGAATTGTGGCGTCTCAGTTTTAGATAAGGTTTGCAGTGGCTAGCATAATCTGCGGGATACTGAGATAAGAAGTACTTACAATATAATCAGACAAACAGACAATCGGTCTACAGATATCTTTATGATGCATTCGGTCTTCGGAACTTCGATTCAGTTACGAATTACTTTGACTTACAACGGGCTTTCGCATTCCAAGATTTATTAGAAAGCTGTTTTGCCACGACAAAATTTTCATCCAAAATACTAGACCGTTTCATAATTGATATTGTAGGAAACAAATTTCATACAGTAACAATTCATGACAGAACATGCTCATTTTATGCTCACGTTCGTGTCAGGCCATTTCCTGGTCGCCCACTAGCCTATCCAAGGTTGCGCCATCGATCTGAGGGCCTCTGTCCTCTACAAATAAAAATGACTGTCTGTGTTGTTTGTCTGATTTTGGCATTTTTGGGGTCTTACGTGAAAATTAAGTACGGATCCTCAAAATTTGTCAAAGGGTATACAGGGTGGGTGTTTAAAAACGTTGTTTTGTGTGTTGTGAGGCTTTCTAGCCGAATAAACCCCTGACATTTTTAGTTTAGTAGCTGCTTCTTTAGGTCCATTAAAAACATAAAGGACTGGAGAAAACGTAGTTCATTAATATTCCTCTCTGTTAAGGATTTCAATCTCGCCGAGAAAGCAACCGTCTGTGTTAATTACTAGAGCGTCGTAAAGGTTTCTTTGAAACGGTAAGCTTTACTTGAAGATCAAAGTGAAAAGACTGTTACTGAAATTCTGGGCTGTGCTTTTACAGCCTTCTTTTAAAAAGGTTTCGATTATGTCGACTGTGAAGACCAGAGTCTAAATACTCGGAATTTTCTTTCAGAAACTTGTGATGCGAAACTTCCAAATTCCCTTTTTTATCCAAAAAAGCTTTCGTGTTATACCGATTACATAATGTAATATTATGCCGTGTTTTTATTATCATATATCGGCAACAAAATAACGCATCAAGGTCCCCGATTGGTACGCGTGGCAACGTTGCGAACAAGTAGTGAGTCACTGCACAACGGCTTCCCTCGCTCGGCGGCTGACCGACATACGAAACGAGAAACCCGACGTAACAGTACTATCAACGTTTTTATACTTTAATCATAGACATTGATATTATAAATCTCTATTGAACTTGTACCATGTCTCGTCGTGTTGCAAAGTTTATCTCCCACCTCTTCTCCCCTTCTAAACAAGGAATTGATGAAGAGCAGATGTTTTAGAGAACAGTCTAGAGTAATTTAAAAAATTTGACTCTGACTGTTAGATTTCTTGTTTGGCACCGATCTTGACAGCTCGCCTCATCTTGGGAGTTTTTCGCTTATACGAGCTTTCGCTTTTTTCTATTCTGCCAGAAATATGTCGTGTTTTCTTCATCTCCTTGGCAAATATTTATAAAAGCCTTCAGTCTTTCGTATCAACAGAGCTTCAGATCAAGTTGAATAACACAGTATAAACTGCTATTCACTACAATAATATATTCGCTTTGTTTTATACGTGGGTGTCGTAAGTTTCATAGTCTGTCTTGTTGTTATAATGCTATGCGCCGACGCTATTCAATCTATTCTAACTACTAACTTCACGAATCATATTTTATGCGAGGGTCACCTCGCATAAAATATGATTGTGAATGCGTTTAATATTGCTTCACTACTTGTGAAGGATTAGGAGAATAATTCTTGTGGCTGTCAACAAGCGTGCTGTAGTCAATTAAATGTGATAGTGAATGTCTGATATTCTCGCGAGTAAGACTTTTTGAGTAATTTGTGGCATAATCTACATACGAAGCCGTATTAGCTTGGTTGATCTTACTTACTAGGATCTCTTTGATCTTGCTACATATCAAATAAAGATGATACATTTGTTAACTAAGACAGGAATATTTACCGGCGAAATGTCAGGATATGCATAATTATGTCATTTCACGATTTTGCATTTGAATTCGCAGATAGCTCTGATTGCTTTTCCTGCTTGACTGGCATACGGTCTACGTATCTCCCAAACGTGTGGATCACGGCAATATTTCATTTCTTCCCCCCATGTTTAATACTCGCGTTTGTTGAAATTTCTCAGTAGCAGCCCGGAGTCTGTATTTGTGCCCGTTTGATGGCAATAGGCTTAGCCCTTATTACATGGGACTTAAACGTAACTGGCGATAGGTGGGTGTACTATAGGTACACCTTTGCTTAATCCTTCTGGATAAAACAGGCGTGACTGTGTGTCTGTTGAAATGTCTGCTGAATTGAACACACTCGTTGACAAGTTCATCTGAACTATTTAGATGAATTACTCAATGAGTTGCATCAAGAAGTAGCTGGTCCAGTAACCTTACACGTGTTGCGTCAATACAATACGTGGGTGATATTGTCCTGTGCTCCAATCAGCTGCCCGCAGCGAACCAAACGAATTGATTCCGCACGGTAATTCACGAATTGGACGTAACTCAGCGAAGTTCGGCTGATGATGTTGACCTCATTGGTAATAGACTTTTTATTCGTTAATCATCTCTCTAATTACTAGATTCTAGAATAACAACGGTAATTTATTTATAGGGTCATTGTTTCCATTTGGTCTTGAAATAGTGACGAATATTTTTTTCTCGTTGATGAAAAAGTCAACAAAAAGTGTACGCTCGGAATGGTCGATTTATCTTCGCAGACTGTTAACTTATTACGGCAATTATGATCATTCATTGAACAAGCATTGGGTTTCCAGGGACGGGGGGCTTGCTCAAGTCGCATGTTAGCCGATCAGCTGATAATTGCCGCGGCGTTTCATTCCGTTAATTGCAACCACTGATTCAAATAGAGATAAAAACCCACTTTCGATTGTGCTGATGTCATCAGTAACTCATGTAGGCGTAGTTACTATTAACGGATAGTTTTAATAAGCGGTAGTCTTGCACCTAGTGGCCTAGAGACGTCCAAAGTTATTATAAATTACTAAAAAAACAAGACCAAACATTGTCTGTTTTTTAGTCCATTAAAAACGAAGTACAATCTATCTTGATAGATCTTTGAAGATCTTAATTTGTCACGAAAGCGTTGGAGCCAATTAGAAGAGTCTAATTAAGGAAGCGATGTCAGAGACAGATAGTAAAAATAACGAGATTGCCAAACAAATCTGAAGCTCTTTAGAAAGTAGCCCAACCAACACTTTTCCTGTAATCGATAAGCAATTGGGGGGTGGGCAATTCAGGGCGAGTCTATTTCAGGTCAATAGGAAACCAACTTAGAAATGAAGCTAGTGTGTAATGAACTAATGATGTACTGGTTTTTACCAAATTACATTTATTTGATGAATGCGAACCAGTTCATCAGCCATCAAATGTTATTGTTCCTTTTTTGGGACAGGCCAAACATTATTCTACTGAAACTTCGTAAAACACTTTTGTAAATGTTTGAGAGTAGTTTTAGTTCTTGACAGTCTGTGGCCTGGGATATTTTTATCGTGAATAACTTCGGCAAAGTCTTCGATCTTCAGCAGCACTTGACTAAAGTGACACAATACTTAGCTAACAAAAGATGGAGCCTAGACGCTCGTCGACAATAGAAAGACTGCTGTGCTTCTTTTAACTTTCTCTAACACTGTCATAATGCTATTTAGTATATTGAATAAAAAATATCCAACACGTAGAGCGGTTTGCGGTAATAACTCCGTATTTATTAGATCTGCTGTTTGTAACTTGCGGCTTTCTTCATCGTGTGTTATTCGATATCTTGGTCCTGTTCAAGTATCAGAGGTTGTATTGGTAATGTTATTTGTAGTCTGTAGGATATCGACCAAATAATCTGCTCTAATTTCGTCTTATAAACAGATGTTCAGATTCTCATGTTCTAGGTTACTAAAATGGATACTCTTGGCTATGTTTTACGTCTTTGTAACTAGCCTTCGACACCCACGTTTTAAGATGGACGTCGGTTGTTTTATGGTCACCGAAGAGCAGTACTTGGCTGGCATTACGTTAATATGGTCCCAAATTTTCGATTATTTCTTGTGGTGCAACGATTTTTTCTATCAATTTTCGCATTTCTATGGAGATTTGGTAAGATAATCCAATTTGTTTCTGGAAGTTTATTCAAATCTTTATTTATGTCATCAAAATTATTATTAAAGAATTGTATGTACCGTATGAATAACGTAACTGACCTACAAGGTCGAGAAGACCGATCGGTATGACGATGTATAAATGGCATTCAGTCATTTGCTCACTGCCTTTATCTTAAATGGCAGTCTTCATATTCAAATATTTGTCGATGAACTCATGCGTTTGAACGATTAATTCTACGTAATGGGCGAAGATTACTTTTCTATAATCATTTGTTACTTGATTAAGGATCTAGCATGATTTGTGAATCTACCTTTACAGCAGCTCCATTTTGCCTGAACGGCATCCCATTTAAAAGTAATTCGAAACCGCCTAACCATGAGTCGCTTTTACATATTTTAAACCTCATTATTACTCATTCTTATTTATATTCCTAGTCTAGATTTGCTTGAGAATAAGCTTGTTTCAATCATGCTCTAATATTAAGTCTTCGTTCCTAACACGTGTGTGTGACGTATCTCGACTTCAGTTCATCGACACAAGTCGTTATCCTCAATTGGCTGAAGCCGTTTGCAGGAACAATTATCAGCTTGTGGATTTTTGTCGTCCTATTTATTGGCGTTGAATCATCGTTTTTCGTGTTGTTAGCAAGATTTATTTGTCTCTTAGTACATTCTGGCTCTACGACTTCGCGTGTTTCATTTTTGTCACATTGCGATGATATGTTACACGACTATTCGAGATATAAAATCTCTTTAGAAACGTTTGCTATGGCTTTGGATTTTCCAACGAGATATCTTACGATTTATCTGCACAATAACACCTATGTTAGCTGATTAAAGTGTAATGAATGGCGTTGGATTTATCAATCGATTGATTAACGATCAAGTTTATTGCAATTCTCAGTCAATTGGCGTCAGTTTCCTTTCTAACTGCACAGTTTGTGTTCACTGAGCTGTTGTTGGACAGTCAAATTAATCACAATTAGGAATCAGTTTTCTGATCGTAATTGATGGTGTTTGAATTCAAAGAAACTCTTTGTAACAGACATTAATAGTGTTATTGCAATTCTCCATTAAATTGTATCTTATTCAAAGTTCTTTCTTCTTAATGAATATGAGCAGTCTTTCTTCAAAACTGTTGTTCATCTTTCGGCACAACACCGCAAGACGTGGCTGCGTTTTCTTCGAGTAGATAATCCTACTGGATTGTATTCCTAGGCTACTTCTCTTGTATTACTCAAAGCTCACGCCATCTTTCAAGCCAGTCGACCATCTGAGCCAGGGTTTCGCAAGGCTCTTACGTCGTCGTGGGCGGCGTGTGGGTCGCGAAGTGGTTCCGTCTACTGATGTCATCGTGCGGCCTCTCGGTCGCAGGACTTGATGCCCATAACTCGCGGTTGACGTTTAATTTAAACCTCTTTCAATTTCGTTTCAGATAATTGTATTATATTGGTACTTGTAGCCTATGGTTCAATTTTGGCGCGATTCGGAACACAACCAGTATTGTTCAGCACCATTTAAACAGTATTGATCGTGATTTTTAGTTTAGTAACCTATAACTATTGTTTTTTGTTATGAAATGGTTCAATGAATAATTTATCTTATGAATCATGAACTATCTGAGTGTTTACGCAATTTATCTCATCTTCGAAGGAGTAAACTCGCTGAAAATCAAACAGCTCTTTGGATTCGGTCCAATATTCGCTCCATTGCTTTTAAAGCGGGATTTTGTGTACGATCCAGGACAAAATGGAGAAAAACCATTGGCACTTTGGTGCGGTTAATTTGACTTTAAGGCTTCAATAAAATTACTCTCATTAGAAAATGTTATTTTTCACCATGATGAAGGCTGCATAGGGATTCAGGGATTCTTCATAGAAATTGTACGAGTTCTATTTATATCGATGATGCTAACCAAAACGGGCAAAGAAAGCGTACATAATAAAATTGAACTATTGAAACCTATGAATGAACCTAGTTGTTTCGAAAGGCACAAGATCTTTAGGTTTCGTCATGTTGCGAACGATTTGTTTCGGCTTATTCGGATAAATGTGTTGTCTCCAACAAAATTGGTGTGATTGCCAAATTAACATATTGTTGACTACGATTTACTGTGACATCTATTGTATATGTATTAGCTCATTATTTTGGTAAGATCCGTATTTTTGGTTTTCCGTCGAATTAATCTGGATATCTCGTAATACTTGATTTGTTCATTGCTATTGAAGATAGTTCAAGGTGCTTGCTGAATTCTTTGTCCACTAAACTATTCAATCGAACTGCCTGCTTCTACAGCACTTTCTTGGACTATTATAATTATACAATATTCACATCTATTTTCCCCATATCCAGTGCCACCAGTTCCCATTCCGTTTCTATTTCCGTGCCTACTGTATGACGTGGGCTATAACCCGCTTGATATGTTGAGCTGTTTGTTTTATTCCTTTTTAAAGGTTCCGATACCTGAGCCTTTACGATGTTATTGAAATTTCAACCTTGTGTTACTATTTCATATTTATTACCTACATTTTGCTTATCTAGTCCATCATTTCAATCTTTGTTGTTATCTCTCATGTATATCATATGTTTGTTGTAAATTAATGTGCATAATATTGTGTGTCATGGTCAGCAGAAAAAATGATACGTTATTAACTATTTACCTAGTCTGTAATTGCAGATCTTTTTACACTGTTTGTTTATCCTCATGGCTCATTTTATTGCGAGTAAGATCTCCGAGTGTCAATACGAGATTACCGTTACTTGATGTGACTAGAATTATTAATGTGCTAAGTTTAGTTGGGCATTGGGTCTTGTATAAACTACATAACGGAACGCTACCTACCGTTGGTAGCATTTCTAGTTAACTATTGATTAATTGATGGACTTCTGTCTACTTTGAGACAACTATTCCTCCATTCAGTAAAGGAAAACAAGGTTGAGGTATTGTCTGCGATAGACACAACAAGGAACTGTTTGCAGTGTTTACTGTTTGTCTCAACACTTGCGTGAGAAATAAAACAGTTGATCCATTTCTCTGCAGTTCCCAAAACATTGGAAACAATGCAATCTTTAACCCAATTGTACACAATTTGAATAATGATGCTCCCTCTTAACTTGTAATGCGCTCGTATTATGAAAATGGCCAAGAAAATGATGATAATCTTATGATTTATGGACTGTTGAGCCAGTTACCATTAAAATATGCGACCTTCAGACGCAAATACACTTTTCGGGACCGTACGCTTGAAGAACTTCTAAGTTGGTACAATTATGTGCCCAAATAAGTGTTACGTGATTTAGTAGATGATATTTTATATGGTCACTCACTAATCTTCGGGAGACTTCATCGTTGTAATAAAAATCTAAGTTATTTACAGATTTGATGCAATGTTGCCACCTTTTTTGCTGTTGTGGGAATTTTATGAGGAATTACATTGTTTTCGAATACCGTAGCGTATTTATGATTGATGCCTCTAATTCCATGTCTTGTTGGGCTTCTATGATGTCCATCTTGAGATTGTGTCAGAAATAAGTACTGCTGTGTTGCCTTACCTTTAAAATGAGACTCACACAATTAATCAGAAGTGAAGTTATGTAAACTAAGTAATTTTGGATTATGCTTAAAATTTAAAGTGATTATTAATCATCTCATAATCTCAGTAATATTAAAACTGTCGTCCCAAATATCATATTGTGTTGACCGAATTAAATAAGACGAAACATTTAGATCAAATAAGTGTTCGGAATGTGGTCTTCATTTTGTTTCTTCAGCGATTTATTTATTCTAGTTCAATGAGCTTGCTCTAGTTACACTAATCCGAATGTTGCGGTCTGTCATTCATTATCATTTCTGAGAAATTAAATCAGCAATTTGTTTTTTTTTTTTTAAATGGACCTCTTTGAGAATGATTTATATTTTGAAGTCTTTGTACGAGTACATCTATTGGTTTTAAAATCATTATTTTTTAATTCGGACAATTCTGGTCTTGTTCTTCTTTCGTATCGATGTTACGTCTTATTAAATTACTTGGCCCAGAATTAGAGTTTACTTAAAAAGCTCCTTCTGGGCCCTCTAAAGTGCAGGTCTTGGGACACACTAGATACTCCAGCAAATGTCATCGTTCCTCATCATGATGTAAGAGGTAGAACGATACCGTCTGGAGGCAAAACCGTGAATAACAACCTTCAGATAAATCATACCAGCTTCACTTTTAGAACACTCCACCAGATCTCCAATTTCCAGGAATCCTTATCAAGATCGATCATGATGTCTAAACTAAATTAACCTATAAAAGTGACGTGTTTATGCATAGTCTTGAGTTTTATTTATTAGCTGCTCCACAACATCAACAATCTGTGCAGTCAGTGGGTATGCGCGGGCGCCGGCCGTCTAGCCGGTTTGCACCGGATCGTCTGACTCACAATATAGTCACTATGCAATTGAAAGGAGACAGAAGGTGCAGTAGTGGCCAATAAAAATTGCGGAAACGAGCACTAAGACGTTTTTGAAACATCATTGGTTCTGAGTGAGGCAGAGAGGGAGAACCCTGCGACCTGCGAATATCAGCATCCCTTCTTCGTAACGGATTAATGGAGACGGCCTTCAAGATCACTGTGAAGTGTGCTTGTAATCTTGAATCGCGTTTTGGTTAGACCTCATGTAGACCTTCTCTAACTTCTCTTATTGTGAAGTAACCTTCTAACGAGCACTGCAAAATAATAACTAAAATATGTGCCATTGATTTGCGACAGGTTTCCGTTGCATTTATGAATAGTTCATGTAAGAATGGATAAACAATGGCTTTGGTTCTACTTGTTAACATCGACTGCACCGTCTCTATGCGGTATGAAGGCATGATTAATTACTAATGACGTGTTAAAGCTAAGGACTTGAAGCGGTAAATGTTCTGTAACGTTTATCTTACTGATTAGTTATGCTAATTGAAGTGTAAACGGGCTTCTAATTGGATTATCTTCGTGCGGAAACCAGTGTTTAACGACCAAGAGACCAACTTGAAAATTTTAAACTTAGCTGTTGCAATAGTTTTTGTATCTACATATTACTATATTTACGTCGTAAATAAATAAACTTTAGTACGTACTCCTTACAATTTGCTTAATATGAAAATTGAGCTGTTCCATTCTTGCGTATAATTTAATCCTGTGTAACACGGGTCTTCCGAGTTCCACCCACCCTCGGCTCATATAGCAGTCGGACTGGCCACGACTCCAAGAGGTCTTTGAACCGTCTGGCATTTGTCAGGGAAACTATAGAACAGCTATGGTCTTACGCGGTTAGACTGAGTACCAGTTTATGGGAATCCTACGTCTGTTTACATATTTGTAATTGTTTTAAGGAAGTTTTAGTTGCTTGCCTTGGAGATATATTAGATTGCATATTATGCATTTGTTATGTATTAGTCACGTTGTGTGCGTTTGTCAAGACTCGTTTATCTGATGTTTGTTTCAGGATTATCTGCTGTGCATGTATTCGTAAGTTGTTCGAAGATTGTAATCTTATTTTGTCATTTCTTCTTGAAGTAAACCTGAATTTCACCACAAAGTCAGCCTAGTGCACAAGAAGGCCAGGTCTGGTCAAACGAGAAAATCAAGCAACCAAAAATTCACAGCTTCATGCTTACCCATCTACTGTTTATAAAAAGGCGAAAAAAATATCGTGGCGTTTAATGAAGCATCCAAGATTTATATTGTTCACTCTAGAGCGAAAGTTTATAGCATAGCGGAACGTTTGTCTGTAAATAATGATGTATTAAACATCGTCTTCACTATGTGGGCCACGGTCGACTCGCGAAATTACCGCTGAACTCATTACCGGTAGCCGTGATTGTACTTTTACTTGTGTTTAACATACTTGGGTGCAGACTGGTGACTTTCAAAGTATTTTATGTTACGATCCTTTTAAATATTTTCGAGCACCCAAAGGTGTCTAGTACTTCATCTCTTGCAAGGACGAAGAGGGAAAAATGAAGAGTAGAAACCGCTCATTGTTCCTTGGATATTATACTCTCAAGTCTACTTCTACCCGTCTACTTTCTGCATTCCTTCGCGTTCGGCCTACTGAACGAATCACTACTTAAAATATTTGTTCACACAAATAATCTGCCTTTGTTTGAATAACCGAATCTCGTTAAATACTTCTACTTTTTGAATAAATACTCCTACTAATTACGTAAAACAAGAAGCTCTAAGCACCGAATAAATTCGTTAATTAGACACTGAAGGATCGCCTTGGAATCCATTCAAGAATAGACTTGACTAGAGGATGTTCTGAGGCAATCACCAACTTGGTGAAACTGGATTCAATCTTAACTTAGCCACTAAGTAAGGGTAGCTCTATCAAGTTTTGAAGCACTCTGTTGTTACTTGTTGTTTTGCTACACAGAGGCAACTCTTCGATTCGCTGTTCCGAATGTATTTGATACCATATAGTTATGTGTACACAAGGGTAACGGTATTGGCTTGCCGCCATAACTTGTGATCAAACAGTCCGGCTTAACAAAGTAAACTTTGTTTCTTTGCTTTTGATACAATCGGATGTTTTAAATAGTTTTCGTTCGTGACAATAACCATAGTAATTTTCATCGCACTGATAAATTATTTATGAAGCGGCCTGTGTAGTGAGTTATGTGCGTTATGTTGCGGAAAAAGAACTGACCAATAAGGAAAAAAAAATCATGCTCACATTTAGGACGGAAACATAGACGATATCTTCGTGGATAATCCCTCTCTTTTCCTTAAACTTGAATAGCCTCCCAGGCTATTCATGTTGCAGTGTTGGCTATGAAGCGGCCCTGATTGCAATGTTCTGTAATTTCTTGAACTCATTTCCTTGTATCAGGTTTCGATGCCCCAATTCTGTCTTTCAGTAACATAAACCGAAACCACTCTAATGTTTTAATCTCCTATCTAAAGTAGAGCTTTACTGAAGCTTCAACTTTGACCTCGTTTTAATTCTTATGATGAAACCGACCCTAAGCCATCTAGATTCTGGTTTAATTTCGTGGAATTATATTCGAACGTAGTATGGCATACTAATGTCCTATTTCGATAAAGAATAGTTCCTAAAAGTTCGACTTTGTTTACTTCGCAGCAATACTAAAAATCCCTGCTCCAGAAATTCTGATGCGGAAGTTTTGCGGCAAGAGTCGCTATTGACCCCAGGACTAGCTGTTTGTAGTCGGCCCATATACGGAGTAGCTTCGCCTACTGTCGCCAAGATCTTTGACCTGTGTCGTCGCTTCGTCGCTAGTTTGTCGCTAATACCTCGTTTGTTCAGATTGTTAGATCTTGTTAGTGAAGTATTTGCTGGTTTGCATGTAAATTATTGGTTAGAAAGTTTTTTTGAGACTAAGATGAGAATCTTCTTGATTGTTGTGAGAGATAACAATATTTTGGGACCTCTCTAATCGATCCAAGATTCCACACCAAGTTTGGACTTTAAAGTATCGCAAAACAGACCTCTCGTTTAATGTCTGTTTTATTCAAAGCTTCAGCTTGACAAGTTTATTTATTTATTTATTAATATAGGTTCACCAACAGCTTGTGTGTACAACATATCATAATTATACATAGGTTTTAGTCTTAGACTTACACAGTCGCCAATTATAGGTTAACCAACATTCACAAAAGTAAGTGATAACATAAGAAAGAAAAAAAAAACAGAAACAAGTTAATAAAAGTTTAAGTGAAATTACTCTTCTTTCGCAAAGAAAATTAGATAAAAGTAAAATACTTGTAAAAGCGATGAAACTCAACACTAAAGTCACGACTGCCGACTAAAGTTTCATTACACGAAGAAATTTCTTTGCCTTCCAAGTAAAGGCACCACAATTGTTCATTGAAACTCAATCTATTAAAATTATACGTATATGAATGATTGCATTCACGCTTCTCTAGTAATTGCACGCCGCTTCGCCGTCTCTCCCTTGTTGCGATCTTGACCGTGGGAATAAGTACTGTGAGCTGGTTTCTTTTCTACTTTTACCTGTCATGTAATTATAGGTTAGAATGTTACATCGTGCTGCTTTGCGGCTTTGATTGTGGCTGTTTGTGTTTAAATTAAGTTATTGTTTTGGGTTTTTAACTTCTGGCTTGATTGTGCGAGAAATTTGTTCATTTGTGGAATTCCTTTCTAAACTTTCGTCTCCTCATCTGCCTAGCCTTTTCCCAACTATGTTGGGGTCTGGACTGGTACTGGATAATACGATACCCTTGGTAAGACTGGTTGGTTGTCAGACTTTTTGGGCCACCGACTACCTGTAACGACTGTCAAAGATCTACAAATGACAGCCGGGGCAACGGCTTAACGTGCTTTTCGAGGCACGGAGGAACCTCGGTATGTAATGGGTGGTCACCCATCCACAGACCCACCTAGGCAAGCACGGCTTAACCTAAAGATCGAGCCGAGCGGCTGCTATTATTTAGCCACGTGCTCTTCTATTGGTCTACAATTCTAGCGACTCGACAGTGTTCCCCTTTAGGATAAAAGTGACTGTTTCCCACTTCCTTATTCTGAGATCATTCGCTTACCATTATTATTCAAATAACAGGAACTAAAAATGCAATGCATTCGTTTTCAAGTATGTGACGCTTCTTTGTTGGATTAGTCACAGTTTTAGTCTCGCGATAAGCATATTTACCACATGCTTTTTTTTTTTTTACGGATTGGAAATCATGATTCTTTTGAATTCACTCTGAGCAGCCAAATATTTAACTGCGGAAATCTTTGGTCATAAATGCTCTATTGACTTTCAAACCATACTCAACAATTTCTTTCGCTTTATCCATTTTGATTTTAATTGCTTTTCATAATATTAATGAATTTATTCTTATGCTCATGAGTCAGTCTTCAAGAAATTCTTTCACTTGAAAGCAAATTCATAACATGCTACATCAAATACTCCTCTAATTTTATTTTCCATAAAATCTAATCCTGGCTCGGATTTTACGAGCATGTTAATAACCCGGAATGGGCTAAGTAGAAAACCAGAAACTAAAACGAAATAAGCTCACATAAGGAAACCCACCCGATTTAAAATTAGCTAAGCGATGTGTTAACGGGTCAATGACACGGCGGCCTGATGCCATACGAAATCGTCGCTGGCCATGCGACCAGCACATAATGATCTCTCATTTCCTCCAATATACAAACAAAAAAAGTTTTTCGGAATTTGGTCACAGCTACGCTTTTGGCATTACGCCACGTATTCCATGGTTCAGCTGGTGTTTCCTAGGATTTATTTAAGGATCGATCGCTGATCATCGATCTTCGACTACCGTTAGACACTTGAGTATTCAGTGCGTAAGGTAATGTTATGCTACCGTGTGAACGGGAACAGTATACTTACTAACCGGAACTTCGTTTTCCATGAAAATGTCGATACGGACAATTTTGGCTCTACGATGGTGGTTTCCATTCAATATTTAGATGTCAACCTAAGAAATGAATTCATTCTTATCGGGCGTGTCCTTATTAACTTATTAATTAGCATGATTAGTAACATCACCTACGTCATGTAAAACGTCACGCGTTTTGCAATTGATGCGATAAACTGTACTGAACACATGATACTCGTAAAATATACAGCTTTTTTCGGCTCTCGTTTTACAGTCCACTGCTCCTCTATCATTCTAATTAGCTATTAAATGCTTGTTGCCTCTATTACACCTGTAAAAGTAACGACTGTTGAGTTGTTTCTATTGTGAGATGATCACTTAATTTTTATTGTTACTTCTTATCTGATTCTTCTTAATGCGATATATTATTCTCACTATTTTCATTTATTATGGGTACGAATTGTAGTCTAAATTATCTCTCAGTTTCGAATCAAAGCTGGCGTTTGCAGTAAAAAGGTCAACCGATGCCTCAAATCATTGATTTTTGAATTTTTTTCCTCGTGGAGTATTTTGTACGTGTGTTTCCTACCCAAACAAACACGAATCATCGCTATGACGCGGATACAACGCAAATCTTCGCGTGACTCATAATCTTCAACAGCTATCACAATTTCTATAACGTCAGACCCAGAAACGGCAGAGCTTATTTTGTCTGAACACGGCACAGCGTTAACGATTTCTTCTTCAATAGTTTATGCGACAGGTGAAGAAGGAACAATGGCGATGTATTAATTACTGTCATCCTCGCACCGAATGCTTTCAGTTAGTGACGTATTGCGTGCACCGTCTCATGCGATGTAGTCATAATATCTAGTTTTTGCAATTTCTTGCGTCTGTGATTTAAGTATGTGGTTAATAGATTTTTGTAGTACCTGTTTATTATAGATCAGGTTAACATCTGGATTCAAAGCTCGTTTGCATGTGGAGTTTGTAACCTTTTTGTTTGCTTGCGTTATTTTGGCTGTTCACATAATCTACATCACCAATTCTTTGTATTGTATCTGTCTAGTCTTCTTCTAAAGAAGTAGCAACGACTTGTCGAAATCAGCTGATGGATAGGTACAGAGAAAGCAAAATCCATTATCAGTAGAGGCACGTCCAGATGCCATCCATCAAAGTTCAAATAAAGGGTGTAAAAAGACCCTTAACGAAGCCAAACGATACTTGTTCTCCCCATCATTGCGATCATTTTTTTGTTCTAGACCTTACCTGGGAACCTTCTAGTTACGGAGATATTGGGGGTCAAAGTTCCAACTTTTTCACAAGTTTTTTTTTAAATACAAGTTTCTAATGTAAGATTTTTACTTTAAATACCTCCACGACCCCCGTACTATTCAACCCATCCATCAGCACAATGTTTTGAGTGCGTTACATTGAGTTTTACCGTAAAACGTGATTTTTCACCCCAAAAAAAAAGTCGTTTCCCAGCAATAATTTTTGCGTAAAGTTACTTAGTTTGATGTACAGAATGCTTGGTTGACGGCTTCGTGAAGGGTCTGTTTACACCCCGTATAAACCAATTGACCTTGACACAGTAATCGCGTAACTGCCGTACCTCAATTGGGTCAGATGCAAGCCAGTGATAAATTGAAACTACACGCCCTACACCACTTGACTATTAAATTGATTACGTATTAATTAGCAACTTTAGTCCATTCCCGGACATTAATTCTCAGAGCAATAAGTAAATGTTTATTACATGAGACCAAGTTGTATTTATTTATCGCTGTGGGAAGTGAAAATCGATTAATGATGCGTATTATATGATGCGTACTGGTTCTTCGATATTATAAAGACCATTTATATTCATGCCTTGTCTTATCGCGTTTAGATAAACTTCAGTTATAATAGCTATGCATTAAATTACGTGAATTTCTTATACTAAATGTGTAGTGTACTGATTTGTTGCCAAAAGTACAGAGAAGAAACTTTACGAAGTTCTTTATTGCAATAGGTCCTCGCTTTTTCGACTTATCGTGATTCCCATACACGAAATAAATGGGAATTTTGGCGACATCCCGAAAATTCTCTGCTCTACTAATAGTAGTCTGGCCCAGGAGTATGAAATTGCTAGTGTTTCTCCCCAAGCGTTTCCTGGCACCTTGCCAGATTCTCTTTTGCTAAGCAAAGAGGATGCAAGCTTACAACCACTTCCTTAATTAAAGATATGGCCAGTTTCACGCGAAATTGTTAACGGTTCTAATTAGTGTCTTTAGTTATTTGCAATTTTTAAGCTATTGTTTGGTTTTTTGCACCGGCTATCAATATCCTGTCTTGTACGACAACAACATTCTCATGGTATTAACTGTTTGATATGTTTATTGATAGTTTTTTTTAATACGATACTCCGTTGTTGAAACACACTTACCAAAGGAATACCTTTCATATTGATAGATCAACCACATCCACAACACATTCATTTCGTTATTTACTTTGTATAAAAGAGCAGACGAATTTATCAAGCAAATGAAGCAATAGAATTAAGCAATTAGAGCTATGCCGTTATGTCATTCCCTAGTCTTTAATTACTCTCTTTTCTTTATCAAATTTACAATTCAGATCAACAAAACAGGAAAAACCGTATCATACCGTATACCGTATATTTTCGCCAGTAGACCCCAGAGACAGACTACACAGCAAACATCGCAGTTTTTTCTTAACGCGGAATAAAAGACGTGATAAACATTTATCTCAAGATGAAACGTCACTTTATACCATCGATAGCATTTAAACGTTTTGATTTATAGACAGCCATTGTTTATTTCTTTTCTCATATCTAAGTCCTGTCATTGCATTGCGATATCACGTCGCGACGCCGCCACCGCCGCCGGTATGAAAGCCACTGATATCCGGATGTTCGCACTTTCGCAGTTACTCCAATGAGCTACGATGCGAACTAGTTTTTACTGTTGCCCTTTTTTATTGCTAACGTTTAAGATTAAGCCAATTAGGCTTCAGAAACACTCACCTAGTTTTTTTACTTGATTATTTTTAGTTTTGGCGCGCGAGGTTTCAATCGGCGTGGATTCATCTTTTCATCACGATGTGAAACCAATCGTTTTGGTCGTTCTAATGCCTCATTAATTTTGGTTCTATTATTTTGGGAAGTCGCCCACAGTTAGAATAATTATTCAAATCGCCTTTGGGTACTCCAATGTTTGTCCCCACGGCTATTTAATTAGTGTCCTTAGATGTTTCGTGTTTGTTTCCAACAATTAAATACCTTTATTTCCGTGTACTACAGTCCTTTGATCCTATTCCTTTGAAGTAAACACTTGTATACCTTACATTAGCGTGCACAAGGCACAAGACAGTAATTTGGAGCTCCATTCTCGAGGCCAATTTTCGCAAGGCACCCCAAAGTTGTTAGCCGTTTTGCAACGTAACCCATTTGTGCATAAACGAAGGTGTTGGCTAATATTTGCATATAATTACACCCACTTAATGCGATACTTGTGAATTAATGTCTATATCCCGATGTGTTGTTTAGGAACTTGTGTATTATTAAGTTTGCTTGGGCGCCCAGTTGATGGCAATAGGCTCGCCCCTCCCTATTTCATGGGACTTCTATAGGTACCTCTGTCTGCCTAACCCTTCCGGGATTAGGAGCGTGATTTAATATGTGTTATTTGTATATTGGACAGCACGTTTTCCAGGTGTCGTGACAATATCCTTTAAAGCGTGTCTATGATTAAAATTAATCATGGTCTAACGGTATAGGAAACATGACTGCGGCAATTCAAAATGACAATGCTAGTAATATTGCTAATTGTGATAGGTGGCGCCATCTCTGACAGACGGAGTGAAGTTTTAAAATATTTTTGAACTTAGGATCTTCGATAGCATAACATATTAGCTCTGTTATCCCCGACGGGTTCGGGGTAGTATTTATGGTACACCCATATTTCACTAGATTTGATTAAGTCCCATGTAATAGCGGGTGAGCCGAAGCCTGTCGTTGACAGCACGGAAGCCACACATTAAAATATCAAAAATATACAGCGTCAAGCGCTGTGTGCTGTATTTTGATCTGTATGAAACAAAGAGAGCCATCATAATATTTTACGTTAATTAGTGGAATTGAAAAAGTCATCCTATTCGTTACAAGACTAATCAGCGTTTAACACACAAATCAAGCTGTATATCAGATTGGACATCGCACAAATCTCTCCACACTAATAAAATATTGATTGATTTAACGCAACAAATGAAAATATCAGGTGAGAGTGAAACCGATGGTTGTTCGAAGTTCGGGCGGCCTTGGTAACTGCGGTTATCACTAGTCACGTTTTATGAGAAATACGAACACCATAAGCAGTTAATAGGGGTCGTATTTTGAACAACATAGGGGGCTGAACTGTATTGCGTACCCGAGCTTTTCGTACTTTAGTAGTTAGAATATTCTAACAATACCATTTAGGTACCTAATAGTACACCCACATTTCGCCAGTTACGTTTAAGTCCCATGTTATAGGGCGCGAGCCTATTGCCATCAACCGGTGCTAAAGTACCTGTAGTGAATGGTTATACAAAATTGAAGCGTTACTCTGATCTTAGAAGCATTACAGGAAGCACTAACGGATTTTGACTGAGGAATACAATACTCAAGCTACAAAACCTAGCTCTAATTTTGAGTTGCGTCAGTATAGGAATTGAAAGTAGAAATTGCGGGACTGTTGGGCTGCGGGACTGGTCGAAAGAGATACCGTGGCCCTGGAACACAAAGGGCAAAGAAGGAACATGGATGGGTTTTAGTCAGTACGAGTCTGACACTCCCTTGCACTCCGCCCAGAGCGGGTGGAATCATTTGATGATTTACCGTTAGAAAAAAAAAAAAACTTCTACTTGTAGACAGTACCTTAAACCCTTTGAAGGGCAACCATTTCTGAGGATAATTATTGAATAAAAATGAACGACGGGATTTATGGGATCCCTGCAAAGTTAAGCAGGCTAGCATACTAGCTTATATGTAGCTTACTGTTAAAACCATAATTGAATTCGCTGAACAGTAAATCCAATGCACAGTCAACGTTTGTTCACAAACGTGACCGATGGACGTATCGCAAAGCATATTTCCAATAACGGTGTTTTTTGCTTGCTTTATTTCGGCGATTCGTTCCACTTTCGTTGGGTCCACCGAGCGTAACCATGGTGACGGTAGTGTGTTCAATATTAGAAGCTACGTACTGCGAAATGGGGAGTGAATGAAGAATGTTTTTTTAAGTATCTGGAGTTGAATTTACTTGTACGAGTCGGTTCGGTGTTGCTTTAGACGTGGCAGCTGTCAGTCAACTCCTGATAATAATCTTTTTCTCTGACAGTCTTGAAAAGTTACTTGATTTGTTCTTTTCACTGACATTTTTATTTTGGAAATTTTTTGTTTTAGCATTTGTTGCTAAAAAACAATAAACCGACCCCAAGATAGTTTGGAAAAGGCTAGGCAGATGATTATGCTAAAAAAATAGATGGGCAGTTTCATTTTTATTTGCAGAATGGAAGTTCATCATTTACAAAACTGTCTAGATACATAATATTGAACTTTTCATAAGAGCAGAACAGGTTTGTCACATCTGTACCACGTGCTTTTTGTTTATTGTCTTAATTTACATAACCTGTCGCGTTATTGGTTTGCGTAATAATGAATAGATATTGTATACAAAAATATTTGGGATATTACTTATTCTTTGTTATTCATAGAAACATAGTCATCATCATCATTATCATCTGCCTAGCCTTTTCCCAACTATGTTGGGGTCGGCTTCCAGTCTAACCGGAGCTGAATACCAGTATTTTACATGGAGGGACTGCTTATCTGACCTCCACAACCCAGTTAGTACAGGGTAATACGATATCCCTTGGTAAGACTGGTTGTCAGACTTAACATAATATGAATCTAAAAAAATATCATTCACCTTGAAAACCCTAAAATATTTGTTAGATCCTCATAACTACACCTTCATTTTTAGTTAGCAGTTCATGAACCTTGCCCTGCAAAGCCTAATTTCATTGCTGTCATCATAATTATTAATAACTTTGTTCCATTCGTTGCTGTGTATAAACTCCCTTTGACCCTTTCGTCTGGTCGTTGCTAGTCATTGAGTTCGTTTTACCTGATTATCACTAGCTTACAGCAGGTCACTGCCCTTCATCTCAACTCTCGGTAACTCTCATCCAGCTTCTACCAGCCACTCTCCGAAGATCGTCGCTCCACCTAACCCAGCCACCTAGCAAGGTGTTACCTCTACCACATTGGGACCTAAATGCAAAAATCCAATTCCAGTGCAGTCGACACAATCGGCACTAAAAACGTTATGTCTATATTGCCTACACATGTGAAAGCATGAATTCTTTAAATGACAGTGTAGTGTGTAGTAGTGTACGTCTGCGGTATTCCGCTCGGATAATTTATTACTGGCTCAGTTGATGCGGACGACCTTATCACAATGCTCTGTGAACACAATGTAAGCATAATCTGTTCTGCGTACATGGCTTTTGTTCGGTTTTTGTACAAAAACGCGCTTTCTAGGTATCTACGTTTAGAGGTGACGATTGGTTTTTGTGATCGTTATAGGTACAGGACTAGTGAATCACGCAAAATTTTGGCTAGTTACAAATAAAGTCATGATATAAAACCTTATTATATTGATGATCAATTATCGCGTCAAGGTGCTAGAGTTATTGACACTCGTCAAACCACTCGGACTCTATTGGCAAATTGGCAATTTTTGTGTTTGGATTCCGCAAATGTATGAAAATTCAACTCAATTAATCTGTGGTTAAGCTTTTCGACTGGATTTATCTCACCATCTGTGGCTCTTATATATCTGACTGTTATGGTATGTTCTTCGTATTCTTTTTCATTAACACCTTTTTCTTTCATCAAACTTCTGCTTTATCTGTATCTGTTTTTTGTCTGTATCATTCAGATGCTCAATATTCTATAAATTATAACTATCTACGTCCTCACTTCAATGCAACGTACGATACATGTTGATTATGTCGGTCGTCACAGGTCGATAGCCTTGACCCGATAATATTTCAGCGTTTACATCATACTGGTCGTTGGCCTATTATTCAATAATACTTACCTTGTTTACTTATGATTATGAGCTAACTGTTTTTTTCAACATTTTCTTTTTGATATTTCTTCCTAGTTATTTTATTGTCTCTCAGTCCATCCTTAGGTTCTATGATAGAAATCGCTCCGGGGTTGAACCCTGGTTATCAATTACATTCTTGTGAAATATTTTGTTAAAATGTTGGTATTCCATAAAGCATATTGTATCTATCTCTAAATTTTCCAATCGTCATGTCTTATGTCCTATGTATGTATGTATTCAGCTATTTCTATTGGATCTCTTTTTCTCTTGGTTTTGAACAGCTCAATGTTACCACAGGTCTTAATACTTCATGCAACTGTCTGCTGCTAGGTCTTCAACTACCACTTGTCTTATCCTTATTACCCGTTGAGGCTATGACTCACAGCAATCGAATATGGCAATAACTCGATGCAAAGCGCTTTTAAATTACCATAAACGATCTGATCGATAAGAACTAGCTAGACAAATCTCAACAATCATGTAGATGTAAGCACTTGTGTACCTAAAACGTTAACATAGACTACATGAGAAGGTTAATTTTCTTTATTAAAACTGTTAAAAATCTAGGCGACAATCAATGTCAATAACTTTTCAAAAGCGTGAAGTATTTTTGACAGACTGGGTCTGATATTAGTATGCCAATATTCGTAAATATACGGGAATCGCTCCCGTGATTTAAGTACCATCATAAGGTGGTTGTTGCTGCCACTATAAACCTGATAAAAAGTTAAAAATCTTCGTATTGCAGCAATTAAACACAACCAGACACCTAACAAAGAACCACTCGATTCTGAACAAGGTCGGAAAACGAAATTAAAACTCCCTATTGTTTACATGATACGTTTTGAAATTGTTGGTCGTTTTGTTTATACTCACGCAAATAAAGGGGCGCGTCGGGACCACAGGGAACTGGGGAAGGTCGGTAACCTTGTCCCGACTCTATAATTAGCTCTTTGTTTGCTTTGACTTTTCACTGTCATCCATTATTGGCCGTGGAACTGATGAGGATGCTGGGAGGACTCTTTAATAACAACAAGCTCTATTCTCTTCGTCTATTTTTCCGAAAAATACCAGTTTTCCTAGCCGTCTTCAATATTAGGCACGCAAAATCTCTACCTCCTATAGCAACAACTTAAAAAAAAACACTCAGTTGTGAATATGTCGAGGGTTCTTTTATTAAATTTTGTACGTTCATTCGCGTTTTATGTTCAGCTATGTATGCCAAAAATCAGCAGCGGTGACTGACAGTCACGCCAATATTAACTTTCCTTGCTTATATTTTATCCGCGAGTAAAGTGATATCTTTGATATTTCATGTGGTGTTCTAGTAGGGGAGCCCTAGAAGGGATTTCGGGATTTACTAAAGCGCGGCAGATTAATATACAGGGGGATACCTTGTACCCGGTTAAGTACCTCCACCAAACATGAGGCCCATATATAAGGCCGCCCGTGAAGGATACAGGATCAGATTAGAAAAAAAAATTGACCATCAGAAATTCTCGAGCGCGTCAGATTAAGGTAGGGTGAGTTAATTACATCCTAAAAAGTGTATATTCCACTAATCTGACAATTTGAGAGTGACGTAAAGAAAGGGGAGGGCAGCAAAGTTGTAAAAAAAAAACGTCATCTCGACATTCTCGAGCGTAGCTAAATTTTTTTTTATTTTAAAGGAAATAATTCAAGAATAATGAAAAATATATAATCTGACGATTTCCGCAAGCCGAAATAACAAAAATTCGTCGATAAAGTTAAATGCGTGCAGCTGCGTGGTGCCTACATTTCCTTCTCCGCGTTTCTATTCCTCTCTCACTCTTTCTCTATCTATTACTCTCTCACTCCGTCCCATGCTCTCTGGTTTCTGCTGCCATGACGCCATCACAACTGATCATAAAGACTCGTTCGTGGCATACTGTTTACAAAGTGTTTCCAACGTTTTGGCTTTTTTTGCTATTTTAATATTATTTATGTGAATTAAAGTTTATAAATATTTAATATGAGTGATATTCATTTAAAATGTGTATTTTGTGGTGAAAGTACCTTACAAAAAACAATTAAATTTACAGTAGAAACATTAAAAAAATGTGTAAATATTTTGGAATATCGTCGGAGCAAGCCGGTTATCCGAAAGTCTCGAGGAACATATGATAACCTCGAATTGTCGATGGAATCATCATTAAATGATTTATATCACGCACAGTGCTATAAATTATTTACTGCAATTAAAATACCGCGAGACTTTCAGTATTTACAAGATCAAAGTGTAGTAGAACATGACAATGCACCGGAAGTTTCGGGAAATAGCTCCGAAACACATGTCACATGTCATAAGTACAATTTTAAGCGCCCAGGAATGAAATTACCGGGAAGTTATAGGGATGGCCTTTAGGGTGAACCGTTTTTCAAATTTTTTTTGTCAGATCAGGCGAATACCTCTAGATAATCGTCAGATTATGAGACAGTACGTTTAGAACATAAAGATGAACCATATATATCTTAATCTGACGCGCTTGAGTATTTCAAAATGGCGAATTTTTTTTGCACATTATGAAAATGGCCGCGAGTTTGCGTCCCATCGAAATCGTCAGATTAGTGAATGAGAGCTTTTTTTTTGGTGCACTTAACACTCAGAAAATCTGACGCGCTCGATTAAATATTTTTTTTCTTCATTTTCAACCTTTACATACAACCACTCTCATCATGCAAACGATCAGATTAACATACGTACATTATTAAAAATACGTAGGGCATTGATGCTATCAATATCTGACGCGCTCGAGGATGTCCATGCAACAGTTTTTTTTTACATATTTAAAAATCTATAGCCGCTTCCCCCACCGATGAAAAGGTATATATCATATAACATTTTTTTCTTCTTATCATCTAAGCTTTGCAACCCAATAGGTCTCTACGACGCTCGAGTAAATCCCCATTTAGCATCGTGGGCTCCCCTACTATTCCTAAAGAAAATGTTTTTGGGTTCATTGCAATTAATATTTCATTCGTACAAACTTGAAACATTTTATGATTTTAATGAACTAACTGTGTTTAAAATGGGAAGTCCAAATATTTTGAAAAGATACAGTTGAGCTGGTGAACGGATATTTATTCAGTGAACATAGACTGAAATCATATTAGAAAAACACCAACTTCCTACATTTTTATAAACAGCGCAGCCACACAAGGCAGTTTGTTTAATGCGTCTAGTCACCCCCCCTTTGTCGCAGACGACCCTGCCCCTCTGTGGACGTACCTATACACAGATGTACTGTCGATGAATTCAATTAGTCTGTGACTAAACAGTTGCCTTATAATGTAGCCGTGGTACATGCTGTGTAATAGACTCCCTTGTTCTATGACCCTGATTTTTACTATTTTTTATTGGTATGCGAGGGTTAGTCAGAAGCCCAAGTCAAGCGGCGGCAGCGGTGGTAAGTCAGACAAGTAAGGGGTACTGTGTTACCCAGTGGGTTGTGAATGTGGAGGTCTGACAGTCTGTCGCTCCATGTAAAATACTGGTATTTAGCTGCATCTGGTTAAACTGGAACACTAGTCCAACATAGTTGGGGGTGAGGACGGCTATCTTCCTGAAACGTTAATTCATATTTCAATTAAAGACTAGACATTAAGAAAGTGTAAATTGCAAGATAGTCTATCCTTGCATGACCAAAACTGATTACAAACTTCCCAAGCGGGATGCTCATAATTTATCGTCGGACTTCGCACCAGAATTGTGGCGCTTGCAATTTAGCATAACGGTTTTGGCATCATATTTTGGATAGTCATGGCTGATGAATCCATATTTCACCCTGATAATAAAACCATTCTTTGAAGAACTTGTTTTTGCCAATTTTTCCAATCTACATGTCTATGAAAAATCTATTCATGGTTTTATAATACATATAGCAACTGATTAAACTTTACAAAGGTTTTGCGCTCTTATGCATTTTGTTTGCACAGCCTTTCCAAGAGGTCGTTACTATGCTGCCCTTTGTCTTTATTATTCTTCAGAATGACTCATGAATGTTTCGACTTTCAGGTGTATAGAGTTCATTAAGGTTTATATTTACTTTAGCCTATATTTATTTACTGTTGCCAAATTGCCCCTGTTAAAGTTAATAAAAAAAATGTTAGAGTACCTTTTTTTACCGAAACCTTTCCGACGTCCTTGAAAACAGTGACTGCTCCTAGAAGGACCTTGCAATAATTGTTTATTTTCACCATTTCCAGGTCGGGTCCATTCGGCGATCGTCTCCGGGGTCAACTTGGAGACGAGGTCGGTCACCGTGGAATGGTACGAGCGTGGCGAGACCAAGGGCAAGGAGGTGGAGATCGACGCTATCCTGGCCCTCAACCCGGAGCTCGCAGTCGGCCCCCCCAGGCACCATACACCACACCTACAGCCGATGCCCAACAAACTCGCCAGGGTAAGAGAACACCTCTTCAGAACTTCTGCGCGCCTGGTACTTCTATAAGAAGTAGGTCTATGTTAGAGTTCGTTTTATTGTTTCCATTTTCGTCAAGCGTGATCGGTTACACGAAAACATATTTATAATGCTTGCATTAGAAGGTTTTAGTAACATCTCTTGGGAATTCATATGCGCCTAGTACAAAGTAAGACGTGTTACATAGTCTTTTAGTATACATTTTTCGTCAAACGTGATCGGTTAGTAAATCATATTTATGAATATTAATATGCTTGCACATGAATGAAAGTTAGAAACAACTCTACTTAGTTTAGAAACTGAAACAAACGTTATAGTCGTTTTTCATTCAACTCATGTACGCAAATCGTGATGGATTAGTTGCATGCTGAATTAGTTATGTGTTACTAATATCATCATCTAAGTCGGTGATATAACAAAATGATTTCATTCATTCATACACCCAACCGTGTACTAATCTGTAATTAACACATTGCATCATGGCTGTTTTGAAATTAATATTTATAGCAATGAGTACATTATTATACATGTAGGTAATGCAGGAACGTGGCAGCCTTGCTTTCATTACAGTCCAATTTATTTTAGCCCCGTTAACTCTATTATAAACTTCAGTGCAATAAATTCTAGTTGTTAAGGTCTGCTCATATTGCTTGGCACGGATCGGCGACTTCAGGTTGCAACACATAACGTAGCCTATTTCATGTGAAGGTGATTCTGATTACTAATCTTCCGAACCGCAGTACATTCATATCGATATCGTGAAAATTATTATCCAAGTTTGTTGTATACTTACTGTTAATTTTTGGGTGCAGAGACAGTAAACTTCTATTCTAGCTTAGAGTAAGTGGAAAGTAGAAACTTGCCTTAACAAAGCGTAAAAGAAAAGCAACGTGTAAAATTGCGATGTGACCAGACCTTAAAGCATTTCCTCACGGCAACTACAAAGGTCAAATCGACCTAATTTTTGCTGAAAGCCTGCAGTCGCCATTTGCTTGCTTTCGCCTACAGTTTGTGCCTCTAATCGATTGTTAACTTTAGCGATAAAGCTAAATGAAAGCTTTAGTTAGTTTTATCGATTAGTAAGGGCGTCCGAATCGCGTACCAAGCCGCGATCACTCTCATTGTTTGGGTGTTTGAGAACAGTTGCTAATAGACGCCACGCCACAGTTGTGCCGACATATCCGCGTAAGGCGAATGTGCCCTCTGCCCATGGCGCCACGACACCTGTCACATCTTATCATTATAATATTCATCATGAACTTTTCTAAATCACTCATTTAGCAAAGCCGGCTTTTGTAGAGTGTGCAGTGACGAAATTTTTTCGAAATCCTGTCGATGCGTGACAAAAATTGCATCGGTATGGCTGTCGCACAACCACTGGAGAAAATGTAGACATGTTCCCATACATCTACAGCTGGCAGGTGACTATTTGTAGCTAGCACGGTAGCGATCATAGCTTGACGAAATGTTTTTTTTTCTGTAAAATGCACCGTTGCCATGGCAACGCAGTTTGTTAGAGCACGCCGCTGTGTAATCACGATAAAGCTCGTACACTGTTTAGAAATAGGTAAACACAGAACAGTGGTAGTTATGTGACATACCTAGATAATTTCTATGTTCATGAAAACACCGGCTGATGGTCGCGTGTCAAGTAGTGGCCGGCTCTCGGTCTCACGATGATTGATGGTTAGACGTATACGACGACCTTCCAACCAGTATGGGTACATTCGACGCATGCCGGACACCGGCCGCATCGATTTTCCACAAGCCGTGCAAGCATTTCAGTTTCACTTTCAACTCGAAGTCCATTAGGGACGCACCTCGTTTGTGACTCTTGTTTATAATAAGCAGGCGAAAGGCGAAGCGCCGGAACGTTGAGTAAGTTGTTGCACCGTGTTTTGTCATGTATCATTGGCACGTGTATGTTTGACATGGCCGCGAAGGACCCGTCCGGCTCGTCGTCGGACGACGGCGGCTTCCTGCGGGAGAGCGCCGAGGGCGACGCCGCGGCCGACTCCGGACACACGCTGCCCGTGCGCAATTCACGATCGGTACAGTCTACGCACTTACTAAACGCATCATTCGCACGCCGGAGTCCGACGCGCACGCACCTCTTGCTGCGACGCGCCGCTCCGATACCACCTTATTTTTTATTTTCACACTTTTTTCGATTACGTTGCTCCACGATCTATGATTTGCACACGAACGGCTTGTTATGGTGTTTTGTTTGACTGTAATGGATTGTGCTTTTGTCACGCCTGTTATAACTCAGTCGATAATGCGATACGGTTTGCGCAGTGGCTTCGGCGTAACAAAAACTCAGTCCAATGGTTATTATAATGTAGTAGTTTGTATAATGTTAATGTACTGTATATTTGTTGCACTCATTCATTGGACTTTTTGGCCGACTCGGATTTTCTAAAAGTTGAACTAGAAATCCAATTCTCAATCTGTGTTGCAGAGATGCAAATATAGTGTTTATGGCTCATTTATCAGGTGTTTACAATAAGTCTAATTTGGTCATCGTCAATGACATCAACTGATGATTCATCTTCCCACGCCGCGCGCCGCTTTGACTTGTGTTATCGGCTCTTAACGGAAATTTTCTTAAGTAATTTTGTAAATAATGACCAATTGCATTCGCCTGTTTCGGCGTAATTAAATCAGCTCAAGCTTTTTGAATTTTATGTTTGAGAGCTACTATAAAAACTAAATGGTTTGGAGTTGCGAAATACTCTAAATTTTGTGGATTGAATGTTTTTTATTTTGCCTTACTTGATTTAATCTTTCTTAAGGATTTGTGTTGAAATTTTATTATTATGTATGAAAACAGTTTTATTTTGAGTGTACTGTATATTTTTAAGCTTCATTCCTCAATTAGCAATGACATTAAAATTAGACTACTGAAACACGAAATACTAGATGTACCTGGTAGTTATTTTAACAAAACCCTGTGTAGAAACTTATCTACTATCACAACTACGCAATATAATAGAAATCTTCCACTTGCACTTTTCAAATTAAACCTTATGAATGATAGAAAAAAATAATAAGGGCACCCACATAACGCTACTGACATCGAAGAAAGTCATACCTTGCAAAGAGAATACATAATGACCACCCAAGCTAACACACACAACGAATTCATTGCAAGGTTGACGCAGATGGAAAACACAACGATTAATAATAAATATTAATAAGGAATCTTCCATAGTTGATGCCTACGTATTTAGAAGTTATATTTAACTTCTAACACATACATACACAAGATTTATACTTATTAGTATAAATAAATAAAATAAGTTAAGAAAGTGTTTGAAGATGTCTTTGCGATTTCACTCTCAACTGCATCCCTGTTTATTTGAACCCCACTGATCTGACTGTATATTATGAGGATATGTCAAGTCCTTAATCTCTAGAGAAGGTGAAGGTTGCTACAATTTATGCCTATTTCTTAGTGAATGAATAATAAAATTGGTTAGTGCGTGAATAATAAAATTGGAACTTTCCCCTTAGCTTCTTGCTGGACTAGTTGTTCCAGATGACGGCTCGAAAATTGATACGAATTGAAATAGTATAGTGTTCTGTTCTCACAACTTATTTCAGCCTTAGTAAATTACCAGTTATCAATTCAGGAAGCTAGAATTAATTTGTGTCACATTAATAAATTGAATCGACGTCGATGTTAATAGAGGGATCATTCAGGGTAGTGACGTAGGTAATAAAGAAGTAGTACAAAGTGAGCTGAATAAGGTTTACTGAAAAATCAATAGTCAATCGAGTGGCGTGTTTAATGGACTCTTTGGTTTCTGGTGAGCCACATTACACCTGTAGGCATTTTATATTGTCAAATCACAAGTATAAGGATTACTGTTTGGCGTTTGTAGCAAGATTTTGAGACAAGTTGACGAAGAAAGATAACAACCATGAAATACTGACAGATATGATAAGAAATACCATATTTGAATAACATCTCTATACAAACAATTATCAGTTAATCACACATACACAAAATGAGACAATAGCATCCATTAATAAACTTTAATACTAGGATTAAAGATATAAAACTGTCCACGCGCAGCTACTACACGTGGAGCCATTACTATTCATTGTTCGTAACAATTGTAACAGGCATCCCGTTGTTACGGTAATCAGCTTGCGTCCTAGTACTCGAGAAATACGGATAAGACGACACCGGATTTTGTACATAGATCCCACTTGATCTCCTTTGTGGTTTGATGAGTGTCGTATTATTGTTTGTTTAATCTAAGAGTGGAGCAAATGCGACGTTATTTCTCAAACGATAAGTCATCATCATCATATCAGCTCGGAATCAGCCACCGCTAGGTACAGGCCTCCCCTTTCTTCTGCCACACTTCCCGGTACTCGTGAGTTCCTTCCTTATCCAGGTTTTTCTTTGGCCTAACGTTGGTCACCGCTCGGTCAAAGCCTTGCTCCATCGGTTATCTCCGCGTCTAGCCAGATGTCCTGCCCAGGTCCACTTGAGGCACACAGCCCGGTCCCCGACGTCGTAGACCTTCGTCCGACGACGGATGAGTAATATATATTATTATCAAGAGTTGGGCGAATCTCAACTCTCAAATCTCAGAGAGCTTATTAAAAATATTGACGGTATGAATTAAACATTCGCACTGGAAGTAAGGCAGACATAATATCCATTGATGCCACTTCTAAAGACGAAACCAACGACGCTAACTATAAACATGATCCTCTTGTCAGAAATGAAACGTTTATAGTCCATGTCGTATCCAAAGAATGCAGACAAAGTAGTGTTTATATGTGAATGTCCGTGCGTCTCCTCTGAATACCTAGTTTTATGATAGCTATGACTGTTCAAAGTTGATGTGGCTATACTATTTGATAGATTTACGAACATTCCGAATCCATGTTGCAGTCTGGCTGGAATCCTCTTATGGGCCATTAAACAAATTTTGATCAATTGGATGACAATGTAAGTCAGGATAGAAGGTCGAAAAAATATAGAAACAAAATGTTTTATTAAATTTTGAATGTTATGAAATAATTTACATTAATGAATATCTTATCAAGAAGCGTATTACATTTAGATATGATAATGTGTGTTCCGGTATGAATCAATTCCAGAGATTGTCAGGTATTTTACTTGAAAACATCCAAGTCACATGGTATGGTACATAATTAATCTGAATACTCTCACCACATGCTGAAAGATAATAATGATTTGAAGGGTAGAAATGATTTAAATACCAGAAGATATTTGGAAAGCATATTTGAATGATGATGACGACTTGGCAGGACACCAAATTCCGGCGAATATCAAAATACACACTTGGATCGCATCACAACAGAAAACCGGTATGGAGTTAACCAAAGAGCCGTAAAGCAAAAAGCAATTGAAACTTATCTCACAAACTGTGCTCTTAAATTCGGATGAAAACGTTTGTGAATATCTCCAAACTTAGGAAGTCATTAAATGAAATATATGGGCATTCTCGCTGTTGTCAGAAATGTTAGAACATGTTATGACAAGACACGCTAAAAAATGTTATATTAAGCCAAGGATGCTCAGCTTAAGGAAACTTTTCTACTCAAATATGAAAATTTGTGAAGGTTAAAGACGAAAAGTCGAAACTTTCTTCTTTTGATAGGTTAATCTCAAGATTTTTCTTCAAGATTAAATAAAAACCTTGTTCCCGCTTCCATCAGAGTTTTTACTTAACAGTTTAACGATTTAGTGGTCTACCGTCGCCTGGGAAATTGCCTGTGCGGTACCCACTCCGCTGGAAGAGATTAGAGTCCTGGCGTTACCGCGGGACCCAGTCGGGCGCCATTCATTGCCTCGCCTTCCGACCGTGATAAATTGCTTCCCGCTACTCGCTAATTGCTTCGTACTTATTTCCGAAATGGAAATAAGTTATCTGTGTTCGAAGACGTTTTGTAGGAGTAATCGTTGAGTAGGTTTGACAAGCAAGGTACGACTTAATTTGGAAGGAAGTAAAGAATTACCTGTATTACCTTGGATACGCAGACGCGAGTCTCTAAGAGAATTGTTTAAACAGATTAACATCATGACGGTACCTTGTCAATATATTTATGAAAACATTATGTTTGTTCGGAAAAACATTCATCTTTTTAGTAAAATAAGCGACAGGCATAATATTAATACTAGAAATAAGGACAAATTAGATCAACCACGTTTCAGATTGTCAAAAGTACGCACATCTTTTATGGGGTACTGTGTAAAATGTTATAATAAAATACCACTTGACATTTTACAACTTAATGAGAAGAAATTTAAAAAATGCATAAAACAAACACTATGTAAGCGAGCATATTATAAGTTAGAAGAGTATATCGTAGATAAAAATGCTTGGCTCAATGCTGGTCCTGCTCCACTGCCACTTGGGTTCACATACTAAGATTTTAATGTTTGGAAGAGATGCTCCCCCTTTAGTTCTTTCATCATTTCTTTTATTTTTTTTCTCGTTTGGAAACTTAGTTACTTTGATAACTATTGTTTTATATAAATTAGAAGCATTATTTGAGTTTTTGTAAGTGTGAGTACCATGTAGACTTTCTATTATGGTTAGTAGGGCTTATCCTAATCTAAAATCTTAGTAAAAGAGGTGACAGACACCACTATAGTACTAGAAACAGGGACCAACTAGTACAGCCAGGTTTCAGGCTAGCTAAAGTAGACTCATCTTTCATGGGGTACTGTTTAAAATGTTACAATAAAATACCTCCCCACATTCTACAACTGAATGAGACGAAATTTAAATCTTGTATTAAACGCACACTATGTGGGCAAGCATATTATAAATTGGGGGATTACATTGATGATAGAAATGCTTGGCTCAATGCTGGTCCTGCTCCACAACCATAGGGGCAAACTAATTGATTAACATGTGAAGTTAATGTTGAAGCTGCAGAAGATTGTAAAAATATCCTTGCATTGTATAGATTCAATCTCTTAGTATTATATAATTGCATAGCACATGTGTGAGTACTATGTACTGTAAAGCTACCATTTACATTTAGTTATCATTCTTTGACTCGAGTTTGCCCTGGCGGTTGAGAGAATGTCATGCTCACTCAAATGTCTCGCTGATGGTGGCGGGTGTGTCGGATCATTTAGTTCCCTTCAAAATGGTTGAGTTGAATGGTGCTGATCCATGCGCCATGTTCGTGAACGGGCGCTGTCAGTTGGGACTGGTCATCTCTTAGCTGCCATGGTTTATTCTAACTACTTTGTTTTTAAAGTGTTGATCTAATCTTTTACTCTGGACGCTCTTAATGTGCACATCTTTCTACATCGTTCTCACATATATGTATTATCTCAACATGAATGATGTAACCAAGATCTTGTAAAAATATTTTGATTGAAAAGAGTGTCCATGGAGTTTCTTGCCCATTCTTCTCCATAGAGATCTACGCTTTGGAATGGGCAACTACAGTACTTTCACAAGTTATTATGCCTTGTGTCTGGGACTGTAGCTTCGCCTTCTTTGTTTTTCTGACATTCAAAAGTGCCTGTTATGGTCTAATTGAAATAAATGGTTTGAGTTTGAGTTTGAGTTTGTAGGTAGCTTATTTTTGACTATGCAAAAGTGCCTGTCATGGGTCTATTTGAAATAAATGCTTTGATTTTGATTTTGATAATTTTCGCTGTAATCGAAAAAGAGTTTCTAATTTTATGACTGATTCTAAAGTCTTTTATTGAAGTTTTTTATTATCATTCTGTATTCTATGTCCTATCTGAGATTCATTATGTTTATTGCTCAGATGAAAATCTTTATCGACACCCGAGAGTGATGTCGTTACTTTTTTATCTGTCCTGGTTTACGTTGGTTTGTTTTTATTTATCTTGAACGGAGCGACCGTTTTCGATTCCCAAATCCGACCCAATTCAACATTTGATGCGCTACAAATATTTGTTTTCAATTTAGATAGTTTTACTACCCAAAACGTGATTCGGAAGTTGAACTGAAAACAGATTTGCTGTTATTAATTTACAGAAATAAATGACAGGATTCAGCTTATTTGATTCGTAGAACTACTGGTTTATGTCATCCACTCTGTCATACTTCTCAGAAGTCTAAACTCATAAATAAGAGCAAATAAAGATACAAATCTGCGCTGCAGTCAGATAGGCAGGAAGAGCGCCATCAAAGTGGGTTTATACTGCATTTCGCGAAGGAAACGCCCGTCAGGTGCCGTGAATAAGGAAGTACGGAGCATCGTACCATTGGCCTCAATACATTTCTAGGCCCGGCTTGGATGTGCCTCGATAGTACGAAGTGCTGAAGATAAAAATGTCCTTTGAGATAAAGAAAGATAGGGGAAGTTGCGGTTTGAACTTCCTTGATAAGACCGCTAAACCCTTGTATTGCCTTGCAACCTTAAAATATTAAGAAGATGAATATAATTATGAATTGGTCTTCACCAAATTGAAGAATATATGAGTCGTCTTGCTTAACTGGACAGGAAAAGAAGTCTTTTTCATAGGTTTACCCCATTATTTATTTTGAGGGCAAGAGGATATTCCCGAAACCTTGGTAAAAAAGGTTACACTGTTACACATTATACAACTACAATTAAATAAATCGTTAGTCCAATTGCTGGCATGTGGGTGGGTAATCATGACAAAAGCATTTATTAATGTTTGCTTTTGCCGTATCACCATAGTATCCCTTTCAGTAGGTAATGGTGTAGGTCGATACTCATAATCACAAAGTTAGACACTTTGCTCGGTTAAGTAAAAACTCGGTTAGTGGGCCACGGATTAGCATTAATCAAGGGTAGTTTGAGCTATTAACTGAAGGAGAAATGTGTAAAGTACCTTTGAATAATTTGGCGAACTACCTTGAAAGACAGTGCTTAAATGTTTTTAAATATAGCTTATTACTATTCTTGATTTTGTGTAAAACCTTTTAGTTGCCAGAACGTTTAATCTGCTGTTAGTCTGAATCATCCCACTGCTGGGCAAAGATCTCTCCCCTGATTTCTAGGTCTTTCGATCCAGGGCTATTGTAAACCTCAAGACGTTTGTTTTGTTCTTCTGCTAGCATTTGCGTTATGTAGTCCTTGATGAATCTTTTTACAAGAAATGGTTATGAACCTCGAGGTTCACCACAAGGTTCACTGTGCCTTTACTGGAAGTAATGGAAATGTGTCTAAATTGATGCCAACATTGTATATTCTTCGGAATAGCAATTATTTTTTGTATGCCATGCTATCAGAATACCCATCACAGTTCAATATAATTTCCTATCGATTCTTGGGTTTCATGTGTAACAACAAATTTTATAAGGACCATTTATAAATATGTCAGTAACAAAACCTGGAGGGAGGGGCAACGTCCTCTTATACCAAAAACACGTTAATACTCTTCTGTCACAACAAACATTGAAAGATGGGACCGAATTATAGAATAACAGAATTGCCCGCATAACCGAACACTTTTCCAGATTACGAGAACGCTTTTCGAAAGCTGCTTTTTTGTTTTGCCAAATGAAAATGTTCTGTCGATGCGGGTGTACGAAACTATAATACTATCTTGAAAGTCGATTGTTACTGCTGTTGTGTTATTTTTAAAGCTTTAAAATATTTTGGAATGGAATGCAGTTTCTTGATTTTTTTGTTGGAAGATTCACTCGAAGACAATAAATAAATTATGGTTACTCATTTTGGAGAAAAGGAAGACAATAGTTGACATAATTTTCTTACCGATTTTGATATGTGAATATTTCCTCAAATCTTTCACACTCTTTGGATTGAGGGCTGCAAATTACTTTGTAAATATACAGTACCTTTTTCTTTTATTTATCCCTGTCCTGCAGCTTTTTACGATTATTTTGCAAGTAAAAACAATTTAGTGCGAAGATGATTAATGTGTGGTTTCTGTTTTAGGATATGACGCGGCAATCCATACCGGTGGCTACAAAAGGTGAGTCTTACTTATTTTCTTGATAATGTCAACACCGACAAAGTTTTTACCGGATGGAATGACAATTATGCATTTGACTACTATTATAATTTGTTGTTGCAATGAATTTGTTTGAACCTAAAATAATGATACTAAATCACTTAAATTACTTCGCTTACCAGGAATACCATACGATTCCATTGCATTATCAGTTTAAGAAATGACATCATCTAAAAGGATATTATTATCTTATCTTCCAAATAACTCTAATTTCAAAACAAACAGTGAGTCTTTATTAAAACGGTGTTGATAATAACTAATCCGTGTTTACTGGTTTCGCAACACCTTCTCCAAAAGGACGAACATATCTTACTTATATTTAGTCATACAACTGTTTTGATGTCTGTGAATCATACTGCAATATGTGCAATATCCTGTATTCTATGTATCATGTTACAAATATACATAAGCCACGTGTTGCCTAAGGATTTCACCCAATTAGAACAAAGGACTTACAAAATGTCTCAACTGTCAAAAAGATTGAATCTTACTCATCCGTTGTAATAAATGCTGATGAATGCTTGACATGGAACTTTGACGTCACTGAATATTGATATTTTATGTCAATATTTATTCTACTATTTCGCAAAGCAGTTCAAAGTTAACTGACCTTGAAGTAACGGAAAAATAATTAAAGCAATTAATTCGCCCAAAGAAGGATTCCCCAAAACAGTTCATGACATCACACTTGCGTGAACCTCCTTTTAAAGTGTTCTAACAAAAATAATGTCTCCACAGAGAAGTAAAGACGTTCTAATGAGGCGAGCGTTGCCCTAACGGTCGGTCTCAATCTTAATAGCGATCTTGAACTGGCATGACGTGTGTCTCGCAAGACTTTATCACATATTTCAGTACCTACCATTTTAGCTGATGATTCGTATTGTTCGTGATTTTCTTTGTGACGGCTTCTAAATTTGGGATTATTTTTGGATCAAGTGTTGAGTTCCCGCATGGTGTGTGATTAGGTGTAGGCATTTTGTGTCGTTTCCGTTTTGAAGTTTCTGAGGTTTTTAAATTGTAATGATGTTATTTTGGCCAGGTTTAACTTTGCTTTTGTGAGAAGCATTAAAGCTACCAAATTATGTTACGGTCCCTTCTAAATGACGATTATAAAGGACATGATGTGCTTGAAAATATGTAAAACTTTCTGAATGTTGCTCTACATACATTTTACCTTTAAATTGTCCTCATAAAATTCCGTGAACTTAACAATAATGTGTCAACAAATATTGGTAATGCATTGTAATGAGGTCAAAACACCGGCTTCGTTCACGACACGCGATGATTCATTAGGTCGTTATCTACTGCATTATGTTAACCCAGAGAATGCCTGACTGCTGCCTAAATCATAGGTCTAGTATTAGGTCCTATTTAGGTTCCTGCCTGCATTTTTATAAATACAATGGAATATATTTTTGGTCAAAACAAAGTTGTTGTATGAAGAGTGTTGACAAAGAAAAGCAGTTTTACTTGTCTTGGAAATAAACGTGTTGACATGAGTGATCTTTGATAGCTTATCTTTGTCTGCGGCTGCGTTGAGGCTAAAGTGTCTTCTAACAAACGAATTCTTTATTTTAGTTTACAACCTGGCTTTGACCTTCTGCTCTTGTCGCCTATCCTCTATTGACACACTCGCCTGATCCTACTTTGACATGACGACATCCTATCTACAATCCTTGGGATTTGGGGTTTACTAAAAACGATTTCTTTGTGGCGTTGTGACCAATACACTTAGAAAAGTATTACTACACGCAAACTCTATGTCAAATTGAGAATTTATTGTATGGCTTTCATTCATCATGAATTCATCATCATCATCGTTATTTCAGCCAGGAATCACCCAGATAATCCATCGCTCATCTCCGCCATTACTTCAAAAGAAGAATGAGTAAACAATAAGTGATCGTTATATCTGCACACATCCTTATCACGTTAGAGTGAGACACAGCTAGTTTGACGTTGACGTTTGATTCGTTGTGCATGAGCGTCGCTGCGTCTGGCTGGCGGGTTCAACGGTCGTGGGTCATTTGTTACAGGTGGGGCACGCGGAATTATTGTCACAAAGGTTCTATTTGTTTTCGATGTTAAATTTGAATTCCAGACGATGTATCCAAGTGGTTTTGTTATCCTAAATGAACATTATCTTCCATGTGCTTTTAGGAGAACACAAACGCGAAGAATGGAATTTTAAAATATTTTTTTTTAAATAAATAAATAAAATAAATAATAATAATAGAAAATATAGAAAATTTCTATTGCTGAAGAAAATCTTACTATTGTATAACATCACACCTGTAATCCACGTAGGGTTAGGTAGAGAAGCGCCTATTATTACTTCCACATTTTGCTAGTTTTTGTCATGGTGGCCTGTTTGCCATCAACTGGGTACGAATCCACACTACTGGCTGCTACTGAAAAATTCCTTATGTAAAAACCAAATAACTGAAAAAAAAACTTGGTAGGATAATAGAACCCAGGTCCTTAAACACACACCGTACACCAGCTCTTTAACAAAAGTTTTCTTTCTGCCACTTCAAATGCCTATAGTGTAATTTCACCCCAGTTGACGCTTCTGATCCCTGCAGGTGTAGATACTTACCTATAGAAAAGTTATACTGAGACACAACCTCGGTTAAATCCTTATGGGCCGCTGTCCCAAGCTTATCACTATTTATTGGTTACGGCTCTAAGCCCAACCTTCTCTAGTATTGCGCTTTTGCAATTTATAGACCCCGAGAGGGCTGTATCTTAGGGTTCCCATCCAGTCGTGGAAACATCAGGAATTCAGTATGGAGTTACACATACATGCAACTTGCTACGATCCTTCCTTAGATACTCAAAATCAAAATCAAAAGCCCAGATGGGCACTTATGAAACGTCGACAAAAAGGTGCACGGTTCGGTTTGGTCGTTTCCTATGGAGAAGAACCTGCAAAAAACTCCATGTTACTCTTTTCAAATCATTTGGTGTTACAATATTATCGTGGTTACAGCATTTGTACTTAAGTATGGGGGGACATCGTAGGCCCGACAATAAGTCGTTGTTTACTACTCCTTTTACTCCTTTACTCGTCCACATTCATACATTTTTATAAAATACCTTTCTGAAGAGCATCACCAATAAGGTCAGTGACGTCAGTGACGAGTGCGTAGAAACATCACTAATTCAGCATGATGGAGCTAATAAAAATAAATAGATCGTTGAACCCACAAATTACTCTAACTAATTAATGAACTGGCACAGGAAAGAGATGCTTGTAAAATTCAGGAGCAAATTCCGGCAGAGTTGTAAACTTTCATGTACGTGACTTCTCGTCCGCACGTATTCTGTTTGATTCTGTTTGGAGTAATTTTCCAGTCTTTTGGAAGAGTTTAACGCCTAAAGGAAAAATCAGCAAAAAACTTTTATCTCAAAACATTATAAACTGAGGTAGCCTGGGGCTTGCTCTTCCCTTAGGTGGTATCTTAGCTATGATATTATTGAGCTACTGAACAGGAAAAAAAATAGTTAAGTATTATTAGTAATATATTGTCGTTAAGTGGACCGAAAGTCTGACAGCCAGTCTTACCAAGGGGTATCGTATTACCCAGTACTAACTGGGTTGTGGAGGTCGGCAGCCGCTCCATGTAAAATACTGGATCATCATATTTGAGGAAAAGAAGGCAGATGATGATGAGATGATGATATTGTCGTTTTTAAACGGTATTGTAACGGATCTTTTATTAAATCTTGACACTGAGGTAGGCGATGACCAGGCAGACCTATCAAAAAGATAGTATTTTTTTATCTGCGTCCCAGATCTAGATTAATTTCAGCGGTTCTATCAAAATTTCCCCAATCTCCTTTGTTCCTAATAGTCACGCGGGCATTGAACTGATAATAATTGTGTCACCTGCGGCGCGGGGCGTTTATTTTTGTTATTAAACAATAATAGCGGCTTTAGTAGAACAAAGTGTTTATTTTAACTGATATGTCTGCTTTGTTTTTATTTCTTCTGAAATAATAATAACTACGTGAAAGTATGTCTGTTATTTACAGAAATGATACTATAGTAGTACTATTAGCCCTTACTGTCTCACCTGTGAGCATAGGCCTCTCTCCAATGGTTGCATCGATCACAATTCTGCGTAGTTTTTATCCAATTCTCACGGAAGACACCCAGGTCGTCCCGCCGTCTCCTTATGGCCAGGACAGAAGTTTTTTTTAAATATTACTACTACTCTTGACCTTAATCTAGTCCCTGAGTCCCTGATGAATTTATTATCGTTGGTAGATCCGTAAACTGGCTGTCAAGTGCTATCTGTTTATGAAAATAAGACTCCTAAATGACAAACATGTTCTTTAGTCACCTGTGTCAATATTAATCCCTTTCACATAAGTGTCAAAAGCCTTATATACTAAACGTACCTCTAATCATCATCATCAGTCTCCTGCCCAACGGACGACATGCTGTGCCGACCCTCAAATATTGGGATAGCCATTATTGGGGGTTGGCGCAGCATGGCTTCTTCTTCCACACTTCTCTATAATTCGTGATCTCAGCAGTCTTGGAGGTGACAACTGACATTACGAGTACTCACCCCATATAATCATTGATAAATAAATGACGCATCTCCACCTATATCAATATTTTCATAATCAAACATTATCCAGATACCTTTCACTACATTGACGTAATGTATGTTATCTGTTTGAAACCAATCGTGCTCATGGCTCATGCTCTTAATGTTTTCAGTAATCTGAGTAGGAAGCGAAGTATGAATTGTTTAGTACCAGATATGCGGTTGGTGCAACGATGAACGAATTTACGGCTTGCCAATTATTGCCTTGTACTAAATATATAGAGGCAGTACCCATACTATGTAATATTATAAATACGAAAGTGATTCTGTCAGTATTGTCAGTTACCTTTTCCCGTCAAAGCGACTCTACGGATTTCGATATTTGGCATACAGGGAGATAGAGCATGACCTACGACCTTTTTTAGGATTTTGTATCCCATTACAAGGTTCTCGTAGGATAATTTCTGGCCTCCACGCTTGTGAAGCAAGAAAGAAGCTTGTAGTGAGGTTTGGGGTGACTATATTTATTTTCCTAATGAGACCCGTCTAACTTCGAATTTCGGTTCCGAGATTTTCGTATTCCAGTCTCGTTCAAAATTCACTTGTCCTTTGAGACCCCCCCGAGGGTTGGTTGGATCCCCTCAGCTTGAGAAGTGCCCTTTAGTCTCCCCTAGGCCCCAGGATGCTGACATTTGCTTGCTGCATTTTGATGAACTGAAAGATACTTTAGCAGATCGCTAAGTTTAGTTAGATTAGATTTAGGGACTAACCACGTTCCGAACTAAATGTTGCATGCCTAGTGCAGAATATGGTGACACTAACAATTTTCCTGTTCTTCAAAAACCCACCTGTATAACTACCCATATTTCCAATAAATGAATTTGAATTAGATATACTATTATTAATTAGCTCTAATGACACCCGATCCGAACATTTTGATCGCACTGAGTTTAAACAATGAATAGTAGAATATTCCAAACCTGGCTTCGCGATTAATGAAACGTAAAATAAAATAATTAACGAATGACGCACGACGGAATTCGATCTTCATTACACTCCATTCCATATTCGGCGCGTCCTTGTCTTCGGACACTCCTGACCTACACTCACCTGTAAATCTATCACCACAGCATAAAATATTAAGTTCATTGGCCGTCTAATAAGTAGAAAATAATGGCCACCCCAATCGCGTGCCAGCTCACATATCCCCGAGTTGCGTCAATCGATTGCGCAAGATTTATTTGGCAGCCAACGCGATCTAAAATGTCTCAATTGACTGTCACACTTGAGAAGAGTTCATGCAGTTTTGTCAATTGGTTCATTTCGTTTGTTTGGAGATAGATTATTTTCCCACAAATCTTCAAAGGGAATGGTTTGTCTACATAACGTTTGTCTAGGCAACATCTTCACTATCTTCAATGGCACAATTTTCGCCAGCACACTAAGCTACTACAAACTATCATGTTTCTTTAATAGATTTTAAACTTTATCGCCAAAGCATTAGGTCCAAGGTTGATTAGGGAATTTTTACAGTTTTGGGTGGCTTGATGTGCTGGCGTCTGTACATAACACATCCAAAGAATTCTCTACCTAGTACAAAGCTTGGTACAAGAAGTTGGTTATTATAATTTTCAAGCTAATCGAATCACCTGCTGTGTATCACAAATAATGGTTTTCTAACCGTTAAAAGTATCTGCAACATCTGAATTACTTTGCTGACGGCAGAAGTCATAAACATGAACTAGAATTTTCAGTTTCTGCTTAATTTGTTATTGTAGTTATCCTTATTATTGTGCCGTAGCTGGGCAAAGGTCTCCCCCATAGCCATCCACTCTCCCCTATGTGCGTTTTCCTCCGGCCAACCTCCCAAAATTACTCATACCGTAATTTATCCTCATACATTAATGAATTTAAACAGTAACACTTCAGCCAAGGTAGGGTCATTGTCAAAACGTTACCGCTCTTGACATTGTGCTCCCGCGAAGGTCGTTAGTGTAATTGTAAGGCGTTGCTGACCGACTTAGTGAACCAGCCTCGTAATCATGCAGATTGGATCATTCCCATTCAGCTTTGATTGAAGTTTGCCATTAAAAACTACTTTGGTATTCATGATTGTGTGAATGATAAGAAAACGAACTTTTTGGGCGTTGGTTCACGTTTATTTATAACATTATCAGCGTAAAAAACCCCCACTGCCGGGACACCGGCCTCCTCTGTTAGTGGGCTGAGCCCTAATCCACCACGCAGACCTATTGCGGGTTCGTGGATGTCACATATCTGCAATTGGTTAGGACATACCTTTTTTTTTCACCGTTTTGAGACGTTGAGCATTATCTTCTCAAGGGAACGACAAAATTCAACTTCCTAAATCTAGAAAAACTAATCCAGGCAGAATAACGTCCCAACTTTGTATCCTGACTTGGGTAATGCATAATTCACAAAAGTGACACACATTGCTAGGCCTGTAGTCCTTCCGCTGTTAACGACATGAATTGCTACATAAGACAGCAATAAAGATGGCTGCCGCCACAGTTGATTCTTAGAGGTTTTGTCTTTGGTTTATAGGCCTGCCAGCAGTAACGCATAGATCGATTCTTTTTTTAAATATCCTTGAATCATGGGACCTTACTAGAACCCTACTCGTCCGTAAGTTTTCGATGTTAAACATAACTATAAATCTATTAATGCTTTCTCTCGTATTTAGTCTAGTGTTGTCGTTAGCCAAATCTTGGCCATCTCCATATGGCAAAATGCATTACTTTCTTCCGATACAAATGAAAACAAGATTTCATTCATCCGATACACCATCAATCATAGCGACTATCGTGTGTTGGATCTCGGAAGAAAATCTCTAGAGCCAATTTGCATGCAAATGCTCCATTATTGACGTACATTTACTGGTAGCAATTTATCTGCAAAATGTTCGAAATCGTCACGATTTCGTGACCGTTTATAAAAGTCTAGTAAAATAAAGCCGTCATTCATCAAAATCCGAGAATTGTTCGTTAATTAATTTCACAATTAACGTCAGCCGGGACAATGGCGTGCTATGCCTATGCAATTGTGCAGCTATGTCGGGCGCCGGTGGTGGTTCACACAATTAGTGGACGTGTTATAATATATTTATCGTTCCCACCCCGCATGAGAATGCCACTGACAAGTGCATTGCACCGGCTTTTAATGATTTTGTAGATACGGTCCGGTGTCATTGTACGACTCGTTTGTTCAGGCTTAGTATGCCATACATTTATATCTATGTAGAGTTGACTAAAGCTATTTGATTCCAACTAACTACCCCTTCAGAAATTCATCGTCAGCAAAATAGGGTTAGAAAAAGATCATGATACGTTCCTAAAAGGACCCAGCTATTCAAAATCGAGTTTAAGAAATGCTGAACGTGGGAAAATCCCATTTTTGGTAAGGCAAAAACTGAATGTAGCAAACTTACTTGACAAATCGTATTTTTGGACACAAAGTAAAAGTTTACATCCGGCCTGATCAATGTAAGCATTAATAAGAAAGAAAAATATGAATTTAAAACTTTCTAATCTTCATAATTTTCCACACTGATTACCAAAGGCTGAACTTGTATTAAGAGGGCTCTCAGAATTCGACGCGCACAAAATAGCTGCCTGATGAAATTTGAGGCACGTCTCGAACCTTATGTAAACCCTTTTATAGCGGAAAGCTTTCTATATGACGGATTGAGAGCATCTAGATATCACCCTAGAACGTGAGGTTATTGTTGCAAAGGTCGTCTTAACTTTATGTCATACAGTGCTATTCTGGACTTGACCTTTGCCTTTATCAAGTGCTATTTCCCCAGTTTCTTCCGCCGCAGGAAGTTCAGACCTAACATATGGCTTCCTAAAGCGACGTATATAGCATTTTTCTTTGTTTATCTTCATAATAACACATGGTGGTGGCGTGTCGCTATTAAGCCGCTGTATTTCGGGGTTGTATGAATTTTACATGGGGCGGTCAACGTGACTCCGTTAGTTCCATCGCTATAAGTGTGGGCCGGAGCAGTGGCGCGCGGGCAGTGCGCGACCGGCCGTGTACCACAACACTGGCTGGCACCGGTGTTTCAAATTCAAATTTAACCAATCACACAAATGGATTACACACAATAGTGTTGTTAACCTGACCTTGGGTTGGAAATTCTACTATTTTTGTTATATTTTCATCGATATGCCAGTGCGATGCGTTCAGCCAAATCTTCAGGCGCGGCGGGCGACCGTAGGCCGTAAGTTCAACCCCCTTGTCTGTCTGTGATGGTGTTTGTGCAATACTAACCCTAAATGCATTGTGTTAAGGTCGGATTTCGTTGTGAATTGTGGGGGTGTCCAGGGAATTGATTCCGAGGTGCAAGTGTCGCATACTGATGCTACTGTAGATGGAAAAGTTTCCCTTTTCGGAAAGTCGCGACTGGAGGTTTATCATGCTAATTGTTGAAGCTGCTGACATTACCAAGTTTGGTTTCTGTACGACCTTCTGGGGGATAAAGGCTGAGCTATAAATAAACTTTGTCTTTGTCATGTCGATCGATTTAAGTAAATAAGCTGATTAATAAATGGGTGTTCAGTTCACCGACTTCCGATTTATTGTTCGAAAAACTTCGTTACATTTTTTATCGGCAGCCTAATAATTTACGGATCAATAACTCAAAGTAACTTTGTTTTGAACTGATCCAATAAAAAACTTGGTATCTTTTGACATCTTCCAAGATTCGTTCTTTAAAGTTGGAATTTCCTTAAACTTTCTGAATTCTAATACCCTGAGGCTTTTTGTGTAGATACAGCCCATCCTGCTCATTTAAACTCATTAGGGAGTCAATTAAATATTCGAAAACGTCAATGCTGGAATTTTTATTTATGTTATCAAATGCTGAAATCCTATGCACACGATGTAAAATTTTCTGAATGTGGGTTTCAAGCCTCAGATTCGTTCATGAATGATTGAAGCTATCGACCATTTTGCCAAAAGATTTGAACTCTGCAGTGTAACTACAACTGAAACTATTTGAAAAGTTTTCAATAGTAGTATTTACTTCAAAAACTACAGAAGCACACGCTATAAACCAAAAAGTTTTATCCAAATTCTTTTGTTCGGCAAATCAAAACTTCCTAATTGCATCTACAAACGCGATAGACAATAAGGTTCATTGATCACTGAATCTTTTTATTCCCCATCCCACGTGCAATGAGTTTTGGTACAAGACTTTGTTTATGAATTTATGATATTATTATAAAGTAAAGGATAACGCACCGTGAATCATTTGCGTAGGCGCTGGGTAACGACCCGCGAGACGTGTCGCGACCCCTTATGTCCATTAGTATTTTATCGACTTTGAATTACACGTGGTGGTCTTACTGGTCAACTAGGTGTTTTACTGCTTCAATTGATAAAAAATTAATCGCTTTAGTTCCAGTGTCTTGGATAACTTTATACGAGTGGCGTCTGGGCACACTGTTAGGCGTGATTTTATTTAGATGAGATCTTGATTTACCATCACATGAAAAATGCGCTTGGAAAGTAGTACTTAATTCTAATCCTGAATTTGTATATTTTTTTACGTTTAGGTGTTCTACCATTCCCAACACTGTTTTCATGAAGTCACCGATGTTTCATTGAAAGCTTGCGAATTTGGCCTGTCCAAATGGGGACCCCAAATGAAGTTTTCATGAGCTTTTAAGAAGACGAGAAAGCTCAGACTGTATTGCCTAATTTACCTCTTACCTACTGCTAACTTAGGTCAAGTGAAAAATCTTAGTACGGTCACAAATGTCGTGTGATCCATCATTGGGTTAATCAGAATTTTGCATGCTCGGTCATTCTCTAATGCGATTCGTTGCACCCCGTCTTCATGTCGCCGGGTCATTAGAATTATGTCGTTTATTACTCGTTTAGGAGCAATTGAATAATGAGGCTTGACTTGACAGTAATTGGCAAATATTTATTATATTGCAAGTGGCCTGTTAGCGTCTCCGGACACTTCAACTTTTCTTTATAATCTGCGTCCATGTAGTATGGTCGTTCGGCCAGGGTGGATGACTTCAAAGAAGTATCGTTTCAAAATCGATCCTTTTGGGACTACCTAGACGCTAAGGGTAGGGCTTAACGATACAAAGGTCTACTAAGACCCGGGAAAAAGTAATATTCTATTGGAGATAACGAAGACGGCAAAGACTAAAAAGGTTTGACTTAAGCTACGGAAAAGTTAATAGCTTTTCTGTTGTAAGTCGTTGTTGAAATATGGAACGCTTTGATGGCAATTGCTAGATGCACCAGCCAGCTAAAGATAGGGTCGTGATCTGGGATTGGACATCACTATACTTAGTGTAATCTTCAAATTGAGCTCATCGATCACTATGAACTCAGCTGATCACTTAACCTATGATCTAAATAGCGTATTGGCACCGCTTCCCGTTCTAATTAACGCATGAGAGATAAGTGTCAAGCGTGGGTGATCCTTTTGAAAATCTAGAGAACTAAATCTATCTGGATTTTGTGTTGGCTACAGATTATTATGTGAACTACGATATGAGCCAGACATAAGTTTTATGTCCGAAAAGTGTAACTAGACTAACTAGTATTGAGGGTCGTGAGAATCTGGCTATTGATCTATTCAAACAATTTCAATTTGACACAGCGGTATGGCCTAGACCTATCTCCCTAATTTCTCACGCACCTGGTCTTCCAGGCATCTTCGCCCCTCTCTGGTGGAAAGTCTAATAGCTTTCGAGCTGAAACAAATATCTAGTTTAGTCTAGTCCTAGATAAGTCTAGTCCTATTGGATGTATAAACATTGGTATCTTAGAAAATGATCATTCCTAGTGCTGTTATGATGGCATTACCCAACAAATACTCCAGTAGCGGTTTCTTCATTTCTCTGCGGCCATTGACAGTTGTCATGTTACAAAGCAGTTTCCACTAACGACGTCTACTTACTTCCGTTCTTCCGCAAGTCATTACATAAGTCCTCTTCGCGTTTCATGTAGAAAAACATTACATACATACGATGCTTGGTTATCGAACGTAGTATCAAGCACGCGTTGCCGATGGACTCGGCTGATAACGTAAACTACGCTGTAGACTAGGAAATCCCGATTATTTAAAGGGAAAGGAACGCTGTCAGGACGTGAGGGTTGTTTTCGTGTTCAAGAAGAATTAAATACTGGCACTGAAACGATTGTGCTATGAAGCAATCATACTGGATCTGGATATGTAAAACTTACGTCAACCGTCGACGTGCCATGTACAGACACCAGCACATCAGCTACTGTCAAATTTCTTTTCAACTCTAAAGCATTAGGTTCGAGGATGATTGGGAAAATTGGCAGTATCGGGTAGCTTAATGTGCTGGCGTCTGAATTTCAGGTTGTGGGAAACCCCCTAAGACCCAACATGACTTGGCTGGACCAGTGCTCTTTGTATTTCCTTGAGAAACGTTTAGAATACGATGCAGGTATCGTTTCCGAACTTTCAGAAGCAGTCTCGATGGTACTTATGCTCTCATAGATAGTTTTATCTTTTAATATCATGTTTGGGTTTGAAAGAAGCGTTAAACATCTATGTATATTAGGTACTGATTACAAAACTGTTAGAGTTTCCATATCAAAACAAACATACAGTTCTGGATGAAAATTACTATAATTGTAAAAGTTCGTGTTGATAGCAACTTTTATGGTCAGCTACCATGAACATTACGCGTGTTGGCTCGTAAATTAATAACCGCTGGTTATATCGTCTGACATTAGTATGTTTAATGTTTGTAAACATTACATTAAAGAATAATAGAGATTGAATGAAGCTTTCCTTCACTGCAATGTTGGTTCCTGGAAGTTTTTAGGTGATAAAGATAGTATTTTGGTTACAAAGCCAAAAACTCTGTTGCTTCTTTGTATAAAAGAGGTAAATAACAGACTTTTTGAGTAATTAAATTCCCCATTTCCTTATCACGATTTTCTCTCGTCATGTTGTCCAGAACCCTTTGGAATCTCACTATCCGAGTCCCTTATAAATCCATGTGTTGTCTATGCTGTTAATCTTATTGGAATAATGTTTTCCTCAGAGTTTCGAGGTTTAAATACAACCAAAATAGCTGATCTTGATATACTTTACAAAATGTCACATTGCAAATTTGCGATCTGGCCGCGAAGCACAGTCCCAAAATCCTCGCAGGTGAATTCGTTGGCAACAGCTGGCTTCAAAATATGCAACGTGGAAGCAAACCCCAATTGATCAATGCATCGGCGCGTTGTCAAGAGAACCGTTGTTATGCGCCTGTGTTTTTTTGTCTGCCCCATATTCAGGCAAAGGCACAATGTTCTACAGGTTAAGCCATGTGACAGTTGACGTCATATCGTTGTTAGGCGACCGTATTGTTATATTAACAGCTGTGGAACTACAAAATTTTGGAGCCTTTGAAATAATTTAAGGAAATCGTATGTGTGTGCGGAAAACGTGGATGTAAAACTGAGCGAAGGTAACAAAAATGATGCACAGGGCACGTGCAGTACGGAGGTTGATGAAGTTCCTAGCAATGAGGTAATAACCTGCCAAGAGGTTATGCGAATCGATGACCCAGATCATAATATTGATGTACGAAATTTTCGTGAATCAGTTGAGTTTCAGAACGTTGCAAGAGTGCATGAGAGTTTCACAGTGTTTAGCCCAGAATAGAAAAGTTAATTTGTGTGCAATAAAAACAAAAATTCCATTCTATGAAATTTTAATTAACAAAGCTGCATTTTTGAACAACATATAACATAGGCCGAGGTCATAACAATATTTTAGTCAAAAGTAAATTTTCTTTAAAATGTTTTAAATAATCCGTTTCATATGCAAAATGCGAAGTTTATGCGAACGTGTAAGGAGTTACCTCGTGTTTTGTAGCCTATTTTAATTCGCGTGTCCTTAAGTTGAGCAAAAACAGTATTTTAGTGAAATACCCAGGTGGGCTTTTTAGATTGGATTGGCTCATTCAGTTTTTTCGGTTAATAACAGTCGTTTTGCTAAATTATTGTTCATAGTTAGGCGTTACTTTCAAGTAATTGGTAGCGTGGGTGACTGATATATGAATTAGAAAACATGTAATGGAATATAAAAGACTGTAGTGCAGTGCACAAGCTTTTTATTAAAGTTAAAGCTCATCATTTTTATCGGTCGACTACAGATTATTTTTACTTGTCACGCCTTTGGCGCCCAACTTATGGGATTTTCCCATAAGTTGGGCGCCAAAGGCGCACAGCTGATGCAAACAGAATGTCAAGTTCAACCCCAAAATTTTCGTCATTACGGAACTTATTCACCCTTCCTAACACCCCACTGCCAAGTTCACAACCCTAAACTGTCACAAGTCACAACTATCGATTAGACACGTAGAAGCTCATGACGTCATTTCGCAGTAAATGTTTCATTAGACGTGGGGACAATAATGGGCCCTTATTTTCCAATTTTAGTCGATGTCCAATGGATTGATAAACGTAATCGATCTGGCGGTATCGAGTAGTTTTTAATGCCAGTACACCGTAAGCCGTTGGCTGGCTTAGGTTTTCTACCATATTAGGTGGCTGATCGCCTAGTTCTTTTATTAACTGTATTTTGGTTTTTGTTGTGGCTGTTTAATAGAATTCGTAGGTTTATTATAATGTCCAACAGCTTTGTTTGGTAGTTGACCTGAGATTCTTCGTTCGCATTGAGATTTGCAGTTTTGTGTTTAAGAGTCTTCTTTGTGAGATTACGTCAAAAGTTCGTGTTGAAGCTTTCTAAGCTATTGTGCTGTGTGTGACGTTTGTTGTTAACAAGACTGATTGGACAATACCTCGGAAATAAAAAGATTTTTCAGTGTCAAATACCATATTTATTGAAAATTGAAATCGAATCGTTTTCGAATGGCAATTCGTAAACTCTGCACTCAAATGAAACGAGTCAGTGCGCCCTTTAAACCTTACCGGGTCACCGATTACGACCACTTTTGATGCAAATGTCGATTTAAATAGTATGTGAACTATTTCGGTTTACCAATTAGGTGGATATGTGTTTTCACCTTCACACTCGGCCGTGCCTGGCGCGTGCGTCACGGTTCATTGCCTTGACTACGGAAAGAGATCCTAATATGGCGAGCGGCGCAGGATTGCCTTGCGCCGACGCAAACTGAACTCATTCCGAACAATCAGTCTATCAGAGCAGTACATATCATGTAATGGATAAATAAACGAATGAGATAAACAAACAAACACTGCAAAAATGTGCTGTTCGTGGTTGAGATGTCGAAGGCGCGTCGCCGATTCGACGGAAAACAATGAATCGATGGAAGCTTTTGAGAAATCCGAAACGCCCGCCGAAGAGGCGACGAAAGAGGAACAAAAGACGAAGTCACGTAAGGCCTGTTCATATCGCACTTCTATTGCGTTCCTACATCTCATAAGTTACGCTTTTTGCACATTTTTGGACATTTTCTTTTCCGTCTAGATTTAAGTATTACGTCAGTATGATTCACAGACACGTTAGGCATTGTATGGACGAATATAGACAAAGTAATGTCTTTGCATGACGAGTGTTCTGCTTGCGACGTTTTAGTCGAAAATTGCGTGAATTCAAATGTTTATGAGCTACTTTTAAGGCTTGAGATATTGCCTGTTAATAACGTTGTTAAGCTTAAGCGTATCCGAAATAGTTTTGGACCAAATTCTGATTTGTTTAGTTACCTTGTAAAATATTAAGACACAAGGACTTCTTACGAATAATCCTTTAGTAAACATCGAAACGGGCTAACGATTAACACACATTTTAATAGTTTTGCATACCATAAGCCATTTGTATTGTATGCGAAATATCTGCATGCCATTTATGATGACGTGGGCGATAATGCTTTTAACGCAATATTTCAAGCTACAGCAAGGCTTTCTTTTAAGGATTAATCAACCTGCAATATTATAAACAACAAGCATTGTTTTTAAGCTTGCTGAGAAAACATAAGTATTATTGTGTAGTAATTTTTTGATGTCAAGGTAGAAAAACGTATTATGCTCGATTTCTTTGTGTGATAGCAGCCTGTCAGCAATACATCAGAGATGTCTGTTTGACGACGGATTCTAAAATTACGATAATTTAAATATAGCTATGTTTTTTATACCTACCAGTAGCTCTTGGTAGAATCTTTATAGTAAGTAGTACGCGTGTGCATTAGTCAATGTTTTTTTCGTTGCTGCAGTTCGCTTGCTCTGGTTCTAAATCAAAGAGCCTCGTCCAATTTCAAGACCACCTCTTTTGTTCCATATTTAACAAGTTTGTCATTGCCAACAGCGCCGTCCCGAGTGACACGCAACAACCAGATGCGGCTGTCGAACGCGGCCGGCGCGTACACGAACGGGCACGGCGGCGACACGACAGGCCGGCGCGGCGCCGAGAACGTGCCGCCGCCGATGCAGCCGGCACAGGCCACGGTTACCAATACTAGGATTACGCAGCAGGTAAGGGGAACCTCTCAAAACTGAAGAAAACGCTAAAATCCGGCATGTCCTAGACTTGTGACATCCGTCAACCCGCTTTGGACCCTCTTACCGAGAGAAGACCTGTGTTCTGGCTATGGTAACATTATAGGCTTAATATGCTAAAGGGGGGGACACAGGTTCATAAACCACTGGAAATCAACCCGGAAAGGTGCATCACATCTGCCTCGCACCTAAGAAACAAAGGTCATATAGTGAGACCAACATTGGAAAAGAGCAAAGTTTTCTTTCTGCTCGATTCCAATACTGGTTCTACTGGAGACCATTGACGGAATATTCAGGGAAGATTATTTCGCCAGGATTCCTCTTGAGTTTGGATCGGTCTGGTGGAACCAACGAAAGTATAAAGTAGTAAGACGCACGCTGTATAATGTTTGTATGATTTAAACGATCTCGATTTGAATCAATCAAAGGCTCACACCCTCATCCATTGTTTATTCAAATCCATCCCAATTAACCCGCATCTCTGTCTTAACCCCTTGCCTTCTGCTGATCTAACACACAAAAGAACCAATACGTAGATGAAGACGAACCCTTCTCCCTGTCCTAACCCCTCTCCTACCTATATCCTGATCGTTTCTCAGCCGCCCCCATCGGGCGGTCGGTCCCGCGCCGGCAGTACGCCGAGCGCCGCGTCAGTGCCGCAGGGGCTGCAACAGAATTCGCCCTATATGCCGCATCTGCAACGGAGAATGCATAATGTTAAAGAGGTTCCTGTTTTCCTTTCCAATATCCCACATAGTTAACCTTGCTTAGGGCGGATTTTATCAATAAAATTGAGCGCGATCTAAAACTGTGTTCAAGAGCTGTCAGTGTGATAATTGTTATGGAATTTTGATATTGACAGCTCTTGTACGCCGTTTAGATGAGCTGATCGCGTTTAGAGTCTAATTGGTAAAATCCGCTCTTAATCCTTCCTTCACCTTAGTTTGGGCACTATCCAACAAGTGTATGAAGGAAAGCTGGATTTAAAGCTTTCAAGCAAACTTCAGAAAGGAACAGGATGTTTCACAAAGGACATAGAAAATTGCTTAAAAAAATGCTTATTTCACCACAAGACACCCATTGGTTTTTTTTCAGTAGCGTTGCATGATGCAACTGGAATATGGGTACAGGATCTTAGACAAAAAAAGAAACCCAAAAAAATCCAGAACTTTTTTGGTTAAGATGTCGAAACCGCTAGCTAATTTAATTTGAACCTGTATAAGCCACAATTTTCATATTCTTTAACATAATCAACAGCAGCAAACTCTTGTGACTCCTCAATTCCCCCGCAGTTCACAGCAACGAGCGTGGCCGGCAGCGGCGGCACGGCGCGGCCGGCGGGCGTGTCGTCCACGGTGTCGGTGCCGCACGCCGTGGCGTCGGGCGCCGTGCGACGCTCCAACGTCGTCAAGGAGGTGGAGCGGCTCAAGGAGAACCGCGAGAAGCGGCGCCAGAGGCAGGCTGAGCTTAAGGAGGAGAAGGTATGAAGGAAAAAGCTTTAAAAATTGTATAGGTATTCAATATTTCCTCGAAATCGATTTTACACGATTTTTTAAAAATATTTGCTGCCTACACCTGAACCCCTGACTTTTTTCAGATTTTTTGTGAGGTCAGATAAAATTGTTGACTCCTTCCAGCTAATAACAAAACATGACGTAAAAGTAATTCTTATAGAGTTTTATATTTACAAAATAAATAATTAAATTGAATTTGAAAAAAAAAATTACACAAAAATTTAAGGTTATTAGAAAAATGAAGATGCTGAAACTCGATGGCATAATAAACCAGCACTCTGTGAAACAGTGCTGTTGTCCCAAGCTAAGACAGTACAACTTGGGACATGAAATGAAATCTATCTAGGCTGCTTTGGATTAGATGCGCTTCCATAAATTTGAGATGAATTAAAAAGACAGACATTTGTCATCATCACCAAACAAACACCTAACTTTTGTATGAATTTTCAAACTAAACAGTATTTAATTTTTTTTCATTCCCAGGAAGCCCTAATGAACATGGACCCCGGCAACCCCAACTGGGAGTTCCTAGCCATGATCCGCGAGTACCAGAACAGCATCGAGTTCCGGCCGCTGACCGGTAACGAGCCCGTGGAAGACCACCAGATCACCGTGTGCGTCAGGAAGAGGCCGCTTAATAAGAAGGAGAATGTGAAAAAGGAGGTACTTATGTGATAAAAACTGATTATTTATGACTCAAAGAGTTTTCTGTGGAAAAAGCCAGTCTAGAAAATGCTGAAAGAATTCGAATGCACAGAAATACAATCAGTTCTTGGCAATGATGAATGTCATTTACATTTATTTGCGTTTTACAGTGTAAATAGTTCCGTTCAAACTTCAGACCGTCACTTGCAGCTAACTTCTGAGCCGCCATAAGGTTTGAACTAGTGTTACACAAGGCTTAAAGCTAAGACTAATTTTCGACCCCGGTGGGACACAAACATACTGGTCTAAAAGACTCGATAGTTTCAGGCCGTACCACCCAAATTGCAGATTAGCGGAATTGGAATCCTGCCTCGTCCAGTCGCGACATACCACGAAAGTGCGTCAAAGTTTATAAAACATTTATTTTACCCTCTTTATTGAAATATTCGTGTTGTATATTCCAGGTGGACGTAATCAGCGTGCCGACAAAGGACCAGATGATCGTGCACGAGCCCAAGAACAAAGTGGACCTCACTAAGTACCTTGAGAACCAGAAGTTCCGCTTCGACTACGCTTTCGACGACACCTGCACCAATGAAGTTGTTTACAAGTTAGTATTCCAGCTACGTGTGACTACACAGGTTTTAAAACTCTACGGAGCCTTATTAGTACGGAACGACCTGGAAAGCTGGAAAAAAGTGTAGGTAGGTTTATACAATATTATAGGTTAGTTAGAAGTGGATTACTTAGAAGAATGAAAGCCTGTCTCAAGAATGGTGTTAATGCCAGTAGATCAGTAGTTTACGGATTGGCGGTTCCTTCATACAAGCCTAAAAGCCCTTGCACTGACCACCATATCGTATAACAGTGCGGGCTGTTGTGCCCTGGAAAATGTAACAATGTTGTTAATGATATTTGCAGATATACGGCAAAGCCATTAGTGCAGACGATATTCGAGGGCGGCATGGCGACGTGCTTCGCGTACGGACAGACCGGCTCCGGCAAGACGCATACCATGGGTGGCGACTTCCAGGTAACATATCATCATTGCATTCCTTTCGAAACTTCTCCGTTTCTTGTTCGATGGCAAAAGTTATACCAGAATAGCGCTTTGTGGCAAGGTTAGCCGGTCGTCCGTGTTGGTAGCGAGGCTGACTGCTAGCATTCGCGTCAGGGGCAGTACCGTTGCTTATGGAGCTTTATGAAAATGAGAATTTAAATGCATGTTCGTGTTACACTCATAGTATGAGTACGAAAAAGTATGAGTATCATACTCATGCCTTTTGGGGTCACCCATTGGGGTTGACAGAAATTACAGAACACGTTTTTACACATTCTACTGAGGAAACAAGATTCCTTCAGAGCTGAAACGCTGTTGAACTTTATCAATTAATTACTCTTTCGTTCCCACTACTTGCTGTATTTTCCTAGTATTATTCTGATCGTTCATTTTAAAGCTATACAACTGATGCATAATGTTGTGTTCCAGGGCAAAACTCAAGACTGCAAGAAGGGTATCTACGCGATGGCGGCGCGCGACGTGTTCGCGTACCTCAAGTCGCCCAAGTACAAGCCGCTCAACCTCATCGTGTCAGCGTCCTTCTTCGAAATATACTCCGGCAAGGTAACCAACTTTAAATGGGTCTCTAAACCTAAAAAATCAGCGTTCTAACTTAGCTAAGTAAGGTAAGGATTGTTTTCACCTGTGCGACGGACTTGTAGCGCAATTTGGTACGTAAAAAAAAAAAAATCCTTTCCATTTCCGCAAAGTAACGCATGATTCTGTAATTTATCTTTTTTTACTTTGGTATGTATAAATTGAAAAACACCCTGTGATCCATCATGGGACGTATTGTATTGACAGCTCCATAGTCAGATATAATTAATACAATTCTACATAGTCTGTATTTGTCTGGTACGGGCTTCCAACTGTTTAAACAGGAAAAATTAATTGGGGCAACTTTAAAAAAGTAAAAAGACTGCTGGAAGAATTTCATCTCTCGATCTTGAAAGTAAGTACATATATATTATATATAATCAGATCCTTGCAGATTTAATATCTTGGAAATTGGCTGAATAATCTAACGTACTAACAAAATTATTGATTGTACAAAATAATTATACAGGTTGGAAGGGATTTTTTTTTTTTAATTACCGATGAACAATTTCTCTGTAGAGGGGTTCAGAATGATGTACTTAACACATGGTAACCGTTTGTGTGTCTTTCTCCCTCACACCCTGCACGTTTGTGAAACACGTTACCATAAATATCCAAGACTTTCCCAAGTTTTATAATAGGGGTGACACTCTTACACAGTTCTAACAGTTATTCAACCAAAACCCAACACTGTGGCTGACCAATAAAACCCCTTTATCTCGAAAACGATTACCAGAAAATATAACCCTTCAATGCAATAGGTTCAGATTTTATACTGCACTGTAAAACATAATTTCTTAAAATACCACTAGTACAGTATAAAATTTGGCCACGGTCCCGCTAGGCCCTTTCTCCCCTTTTATTCTTGATTTACGGTATAATAGCCTCCTTGCTTTTACAAGGGTACGCACGATATATTTCAATGTTTTAATTCTCTCTTTCATGATAGAATAAAGTGTTTGTGAAAGACTATTCTAATCTTTCTGAAGTATCATCTAGTAACCTGCCCTCCTTCATTGCAGGTGTTCGACCTGCTAGCGGATAAGGCGAAGCTGCGAGTGCTGGAGGACGGCAAGCAGCAGGTGCAGATCGTGGGGCTCACGGAGAAGGTCGTGGACAACGTGGACGAGGTGCTCAAGCTCATACAGCACGGGAACGCGGCCCGGACCTCAGGACAGGTACCAACAAAATACTGATAGCTAAAACCAAAAGACATTTTTTCAGAAGTCGACTGAGATTCAGCACTTTTTAACCTCAACATAAGACAATTAGCGGAGGGAGAATTCGCGCATGAAACTCGACAACACATTTGTTTGATAAGTTAGCCATGGTTCTCATGATTGATTTTATTTTCCCCTGTGGATCAGATGAATCTTGCATGGCCTTACTAGTTAGCGGATAGTTCAAAACGGATATCTTGAAATAGTAAAGTACTCGTGACCGCAGAATTTAAATGCTAGCGCCATTATACTAGTTTGGAATTCCGGCCTTCGTTGTAATGTAGACAATACCCATCGTCCACTTCGTCATTTATTAGTTGTTGCAATCTTGGTCATTTCCTATCGAATCCAATTTAATTTACCTTGTGTGATGTTTACCAACGTTTTCTTATGATATGTAGTAACATTAAACTTGTTTATTGTGTTCCAGACGTCAGCGAACTCGAACTCGTCCCGGTCGCACGCCGTGTTCCAGATCGTGGTCCGCTCGCCCGGCATGCACCGCGTGCACGGCAAGTTCTCGCTCATCGACCTGGCGGGCAACGAGCGCGGAGCCGACACCTCCTCCGCCAACCGGCAAACACGTATGTACTTCGACTGTTAAACAAGTTTTAACAACGGTATATTGTTCTTCATACATTGGCAAGGCTATACAGTACTTCCTTGTAGATTTAGCACACCTGTTCTCATTCATTCTTGGCTGTACCCATATGCCTCAATAAAACCATGAAATTTCAATAGACTTTTAGTTTTCAGCGTGGAGCTGCGCAGTGCGCACGTCGCTTATTTTTTTGCGAAAACGAGATTTTTTATAGAAAAAGATTATATTTATTATTCAAATTCATACATTTGTAACAGTAGGTATTTCTAAATACCATGTGCCAAATTATCAGCCATATAACAAACAATCTACAATAAATCATCCCAGTTGGTCAGTGATCTATAAAACTGTTTAACCATTACTGATTTTTATACAACATTAGTTTTAGTATATGCGAAACCCGAAACACGTGTCTAGTATTATTATGTAAAGAATCTACGAATAAAATTTCAAAACAGTATCATGAAAACTCACAAAGTTATAAGCTTGGTCTGTTACCTAGTTGTTTTTGTAGGGAAAAACATGGTCACCGCGCGGCAGGCGCCCCGGCGCCGCTCGCGCCTCCAGTTCAAAGTGGATGAAAAGTGCTAAACATCACATAATCACATTTCTGAACCACAGCAGGCTGTAGGTACAAATAGTAACTTCGTCGCGATCCGGGAGCGTAATACCTGCGCATTAACCTGTAGCACCCGGCGGCTGGAGGGGGTGTCTCACTCCCGCGCGGACGCACAGTCGGTGCGCCCGCGCCGTATGATTGCGGATAGGTACTTAGTGTCGCTCGGTGTCCAACTTGCAACCTGTTTTAAATATTTTTGGGACAAAATATAACATGGTTTAAAAATTATGGGAATCGATTCAGTTACTTATTCTGAAAAAAGTATATTCAGGTTTCGCATATACTAAAAATAATGTTGTATAACAAAACTTACGTAATTCTTAAAAATGTTAGTTCAAATCTAAAATAGTAGAAAAAATAAACCTAATAATATCATGTTTTTTCTCTCTCCCACAGGCATGGAAAGCGCAGAAATAAACAAATCCCTACTCGCACTCAAAGAATGTATCCGAGCGCTCGGCATGAAGGGCCAGAACCACCTGCCGTTCCGCGTGTCGAAGCTGACGCAGGTGCTGCGCGACAGCTTCATCGGCGACAAGTCGCGCACGTGCATGATCGCCATGATCTCGCCCGCCATGTCGTCGTGCGAGCACTCGCTCAACACGCTGCGCTACGCCGACCGCGTCAAGGAGCTGGGCACGGCCGACCCGGCGCGCCGCGCGGGCGACGCGCCGCCCGACGTGGATATGGAGCCCGCGCATGACCTGGCGCAGCTCCGCTCGCTCAATGTACGTAGCTTTGTCCTCACTCTTAAACTTCCTTTCCCCTTCTCTTCTCTTCGTAAAATTCTTCTGTCTCTTCGTAAAATAAAAAGAAACTAGAAACACCATCTACTCCTCGGTAGACTCATCGGTCTCGCATCACGTGGGGTTCAGTGAACCTACTGAGCGAACAGTATCGGTTCTCTCGCCTATCATCCTTATACCTCTCTCTTTGATTTAACTCACATAAGGGAAAAAGAATATTATAAATTTTCAACTTGTTTCATAGGAGGGCGACATGTCCGCTGAAATGTACACGTTCCACGAGGCAATCGATGAGATGCAGCGAGCCGAGGAAGAAGTACTAGATAATCACAAAGCCATCTCCGACTACCTGCAACACGCGCTGCAACGCTGCAACCAACTACTCGGCATCACGCGCGACGTGGACTACGACCAGGACGGTGAGTTATTGCATGTCTACTGAACTGCTGTAACGTTGCATCTCAGACTACCTGCAACACTGCAACGCTGCAGTCAGAGTAATATAAGGTAGCTCAAGGAAATGCCAACATTGTCAAGGCGGGACAAAATAAGATGACTTGATTGTTATCGTCATTTGTCCTGCGTCCCTGTAGTGTTTAGTATATGTGCCTTACGAGCGTTACATTTTCACAGTACAGTGTCGTCTTTTGCCTGTCACTACGAATCGCCATTTATCAGATGTATTTTATGTTCATAAGGTGTAACCAAGTTAATTTTAGCGTAAGCACATTCATATTGCTTGTGCGCTACCGCGTGCTTGCATGTCTGTCTGTTCGCATGCAAGCGTGTAACATTACATGTTTGTCCGTATCTGCATATGCATGCGTGTTACAGGCGTGCACGTTCGCATCAAGCGGCTCCGCTTCCTGCCGTGCGCCAGCGTTGGTATGCGACGATCGCGCCGACAGTTAGGTTTGACTTACTGTTGCGACACACGTTGCTGCATCATTGTTTTGTTACTGTAACACTGGTAGAGGTCGCGTTGCATTCTAAATTACGACATTGGGTCCGTCCACTATTCTTGTACACCGTGACTAAGATCACGTATGACTAAAGTAAAAAAAAAAAACCTTTAAAAACATGATTGAATTAAAAAAAAAACACAATATTCGCACAAAACACGCAGTCACGAGTTAGATTTTTGAGAGCACCATGTTTTTTGATACACATTTTGTGCAAAATCATTCACTGTTAAAGGATCATGACCACGACAATATGGACCACGGTACAGATTTGCGTCAATTCCAAAGTTGTTTTAGATGGTTTATAAATTAACCAAATAACCATCTACAATTGCCATTTTGGAATCAAAACCCGCATTTCCAAGTTTTTTTAGAAAACGTAACTTAACCTCAAAATAGAAATATCCGTCGTGTATAGAGAGGTAAGTAAGGTCGTAGTTTGGAGAGCAGATTAATTAGCATATCTGATGGGATAGAGACTTAAATAAATCAGTACCTTGCCTTTATATTTCCTGTTAAAACAGTTACAAATACAAAAAAAAAGAGAGCTGTAAAAAAAAAAACAATAGAATTCAAAGAGATCTTTAATTTGATCCAGTGACACTGGTAGCACTTTAAATATGTAGGTAGGTATATAATCAATCATAGTATATCTAACCCTTACAGTAAGTAGGTAGGTACCTATTCATATAGGAACAGCGAATGACTTCATTCATCATTTTCATTAAAAAAATCATCTAAATAAGATGCTGGAGCAGTGATATCATTGTATCGAGCCCAACTCAAAAACCACACCACTGTCATTATGTGAGCACAGCAGCCAACAGTTCGCTTACCAACAAGGCAGTTGCAACAATAACCTACTATGGCTTGCAATGTATTTGCTACAGCATCGTCTCTGCTTATTAATAAATACGTGTAATATGTACGACTGTTCACATGCCTGGATTTAATCCTACCTCTTAACAAATAATTATTTAGGCCTAAAATCAGAGGAATATCCTCATCAATTTCAGTATTCACTTCCACTGAATATATTCCAGACTGACGAACATGTTCCCCGAAGTAAGATCTGGCCTGTTTTAATTGATATGTACCTAGAGCAAACCGCTTAAGGTCAGTAATTGTGAGTCGTGGGAATCTATCCAAATGAGGATGATTGCCATCGATTGTTTGGAAGCTAGCTCTCCTTCTGTTAAGATTTTCTTGCTCTACATATGTTGCCAGATAGTTTACTAGAAAAAGTCTACTTTTAGCTATTGTAACATATTCCAAAGCCTCCGGTGGGTCATCTATGGCAACATGAAACTTATTTAATAAGGCACAACAAATCCTAAAATCATCACTGAGGTGCATAGCAGCTCTATTATTGAATACATGACGGAATAGTCTATAGTCTCTTTTTATCCTACCATTGACTACTTCTACAACCCAGCGACACATGGTTACTAGACGAGACCGATTTGCCTGCTGGGTTGTTAATTGGTGTTCATTTTCGAGGAGAGACTCTGGCATGTGGGTGACAAAACCGTGTTCTTGGAGTTCATTTATAACATCTCGAAATCCTCTATCAAGAAGAAAAATATCACCTCTTCTAAAAAATGAACTTATACAAGATCCCTCATTATTTAAGTTTAAACTTGTGATTGTAGCATCATTAAGAGTGGCTTTGTATGGACCAAGACATTCCACAATGTGGCCATCGCAACACACAATCAAAAATGGTTTAACTAGGTTGTCTAGTTTTTGCAAACTGTAGGTTTGTTTCTGAAACAAATAATTTGAACTACTTTGCACAAAAATATAGGTAGCATCACATATAACTATTGCAGGTTTAACATCTGTTGGCAAATCAGGATTACTAAACAGTCCTTCTGGTATAATCTTATTTCGAGAAGCAACATCTTGTACAGTAAGATGATTAAATCCTAAGTGCAAGGGGACAAAATCACTCATTAAACAATTTCTTGCTTTTGACATCCACCGTTCTAAAGTGGTTCGAGGTTTATTAAAAAGAGTAGCCAACCTTTCATTACTGTCACCAGTTCTTACCTTAACTAAATATATGCACAAGGCTATAGAAGCATTTGGTACCTGTTCTGCTAGATTTGGGATACTGTTAAGTAAATCATAAAACTGGTCAGCATTGAATCCAAGCCAATAATGACATAAATATGGAGGCATCATCCTAATATTAGAAAAATCAAATCTGTTATTAGCTGCTCGCTGCATCATAGTCATAATATTATCAAATTGACTACCAGTAAAATCCCTCAATTGGGAGGTTAATTCATTCCAAGAACCGTGATCCAAGTGGTGACGACAAACACGTGCACCAGATGGTACATAGAATTTATAATGATACAATAATAAATCTTTTATAGCACATGGTACAAGTAGACGTTCATTTTCAAAACAATTAACGAATATGCAGTGGCCAGATGTGTTTGCAGCACGTCTATATAAAGATGATGTAATTTTTGGTGCCGCTAATTGAACTGCTATTGGTCTTGAAGATGGAAGTGGAGGTGGCTCAGGAATATTGAAATCATCACTTGACACAGCATGTGCTACAGTAGGACGATTTGAATCATGCTGCTGTTGCCTCTGTACTTCTCTCATAGCTGATCTCCAACATGCAGCACATACACGTTCCATTCTGGAAACCTAAAAAAAATGAGGTGCTTAAATATTTTTTCTGTTAGCCCAAGTAGACAGATTCTGTATTAGACACTCCATATTTTCAATAAGATACTAATAAATATTTACCAAGTGCAGTGGAACCAGTCTCATTAAAATGTTTCTTTCTTGTCGATCATGTCGCACAGGGTATGTTCTTGGTGCTCGTAAGATAGAATTTCCACAAGGAAAGCAGATTCTTCTATGTCCAAGAGCAGGCAAAGGCATAGCACTTCCTTCGCTCATTGTGTTAACTCGATTTTGAAGCAGTCCAAAACACTCGGAACAAATTATACTTCCTGGAGACAGCTACAATCAAAAAAATATATTTGAAAAGAAATATAAAAAAAGGTCATTAGAATATAGTATAATAGAATGAGCAAAGGAATGTCACAATCACCGCCTTCAAGTCTAACTGAATGGGCCGCACATCATAATTATATTTTGTGCTTAAAGCATGGAGTGCTTCCAACGTCAGAATTGTGACATTGATTTTATGCTTTCATTTGTCTATGTTTTTAATATGTGATTTATAAAAAGCAAAAATTAAAATATAAAATCGAGAGAATGACTGGGTAGGTTTAAACTGTCTGAGAAATCAAGAAATAGACTGATAGGTATGAAAACGTCAAAAGAATGTGCTTACCTGAGTAGGAGTTATCCATGACTGTAACACATTGATCATCTGAGTAGTAGCTTGTTCCAAAGAATACCTGCGTTGGTTTCTTAGGATTGCAAAAGAACAGTTGATACACCGGTTTCGCCGGCCGATTGTTCTTGTTGTCGGTACCTCACGCGAAGTGGTCGACATTTTCAGTAGTCGCTAAGTAGTACAGTACAGTACAACAAAATACGAATCACACACAAACTTCAAACAAAGTGAAAACTTCCTGGCGTAAAACGTCCTGGCGTAAGATTCACAATTTCACATTAAAGTTAGCGATAGTGATTGAAAACAAGAAATAAACAAATAGTTACAATGAATATCACAATTACTGTGGAGAGTAGGACTCGATCAACACAAAACAACTGTAATACTTAAATCGCAATGAACAAACTTAGCATGCAGTATGCACCACGCGCAATTGACATTGGACTTTTTGACAATGACAATTCGATTTGAGACACCAACACCAATGTTGCCACTTTAGATTTTAAATGAAAATCGATTACTCGAATAAATACACTCGACACATAATTATTTCAAATGACTGATTTAGTTCTATAATCATTAATTTATTAAAAAGGTTCGATTTATATCAAACCGAAGCAAGATAATTAAAAAAAATCTATGCAATCATTCATATATTATGTATCGTTAGCCAACAAAGTGAAATTGCTTTAAAAAGTTTTGAAAGCAAAATAATAAGACTACTGTGAGACTGTGTGTGTGAAATACTAATTATTTCACACCACAGTAGTATCATCTCGCTTTATTATGTATAAAAACCCCGCGATTTACCTTTCCAATGACTTTACATTTATATTAATTTGTAATCGTATGCAAAAAAAATCGATTAGAGTTGTCAATATATTTACTTATTTTGATTTTGGCAACACTTTAACGTAAGAATAGCCGGCAGTAGGTAATTCATTTTATCAAAACAATTTCATAACTTATTAAGTTTACAAAATAAACCCCTATACAAAATTGACATTCTAATTGCAGAATGACTTCAAAAATAAAGAAAATAATTGTAATATAATTTTTATCTTGATGCATGAGAAAAACCAGTACCGTTGATGGTCATGATCCTTTCAGGTGTCCTTTTTTTTCGAATGGTGTTCGTTTCTCATCATCTCATCCAGTTTATTGTAAAGAATACTTCATGTAGTTTGGACGATACCATAATCAAAAGGGATTCATTGTTAACCGCGCCGATCATCACGCTGCCAATGCTGACGCTCATAGGGCTAATTGGTTTAATTTAACTGCTTTAAAATTCTATCATAAGAATCCGTGTGGCGATGGGACTTCCCATCGCCTTCTTCTTCTTCGTATCTTTGGCAAGACAAATTGTATAATCATCGACAATAATTACGAAATTTCGTACAAACTATCTTCTATATGACAGCTTTAGGGGATGAATTTTCAAAAATCATCCCCTAAAGCGGATTTTACTAAATTCTCACTAAATAAATATTCTTGCAAAAAAAAAAAAAAAAATTACATTTTGAGTTCAACGAATCTTCATAATTATACTAACCTGTTTCTAAACAAAAATATTTCATACTTACCTTGTAAAAACCTATTCGTAATATTAATTTGCTTCATGCTGATTTCATATTGATCTTAACGTCTAACTCTCAAATGGTATGTTCACCCATATTTAAACCCATCTTCTGTTCGCAGCCTACGCGACGCAATGGGAGGAGCTCCTCAACGAGCAGCTGGCAGTGCTGGCACAGTCGCGCGACCTGGTGGCAGAGTTCCGCTCTAAGATGCAGCAGGAGGAGCACATCTCGCGCCACATCCAGCCTCCCCGGCACCACTAGCTGCCTGCTCCCGCACTGCCGTAGCGTCGATATTGTACCCTCGGAACGTGGTTAGACACCATCCTTTACCTTTTAAATGGACGACAAGTATAGAGAAACATGTCTGTTTGTCCAAAAGTATGTTTTAATAGTGACTTGGTTCGGAACTTTTTAACGTCGTCTCTTGATAATATTGTACGTCACATGACAACCTAATAAAATACAAAATAAGTATGACCCCTAGCACGGACATTCGAACCTGACCTACGTATTTTTCGCTAAAGAACTTTTGTAATACCCTTAATATTGCTCGCCAGGTGCTGCTACTATTTCTTAATTTAGTCCATGACGATATGATAACTATGACTTGTTAGATCGTGCTAGGGTTACTGGCTTAGTTAGACAAAAGAAAATGGAAGGTACCGTTTCGTATTAGTAGGATTTCACCAAAAGAAAGTTTACCAACAATTGCTTATTCAAAGTACCTTCTTTTGTTAGCGCATGAACGAACAATATAACAGACTGACCACTAGTCGTTTCAGTGTTCACCTTAATTACGATAAAACATTAATTGTATAAAGATGCATGTCTTGCAAGTGTATCGAAGAGTAGAAGTCTTGCACGCTCCGGTTAGAAATGTACAAAAATGGATCATTTTTTTATGATTATAAAAATGAGATATTTTGAGGGCGGAGCTTAGAGACAAATGTAATGTAACAATTTTAAACTTTGATAAATAATTAAGATAATAAGAATCTCGATGTTCGGTTGTTAGAAACTGAATTGTATCCCCTTCTTATCGACGCTGCGTGTAGTGCGCGCTGCTGCCGTGTGACGCGGCGAGATATCGCCCGAACACGTCACAACACGCTGACACAGAAATTACAGTGTATAAAGAATCAGTATTGAGACAAATTCAATGTTTGGTGACCGTGTGTAGCTGGCCTACTGTATAATCGCTTCTGTTTTGATTTGCCCGCGTCTCGGAAAAGTGAGCGAGTTTTGACAACTTTGTTCGATATTATTGTAAAGCTTAGTATACCGAGGTATGTGCCGTCGTGTTGAAAACGAGAGACTGTTTATTAGTAGTGTATGAAGCACAAAGGATGGCCGTGCGGCCGGCAACTGTCCCACATGACTCGTTGACGCGCTATTTTGACGTGTATTTTTAACTCAATAACGTCCAAAACGGCTGCGATGCGGTGTTAGACAAACGTGCTATTACGAGTATCGATAGTAGAGATGTATTAGTTTCTGTAATAGTTTATACAGTACTAAAGTCTATGAAGGCCCGAGTTCACTTGTTGGCATTATATGTCATTTGTTTTGAGATTTTGCCCTAATACTTAGCTGATACTGTCCACACGATTGCCAGCGAGTGAATTCCCTCCTTAACTAATGAAACATGATGAAACTACGTGTTAGACATCGGTAGATACGTTTATCGATCGATACCTAACATGTAATCGAATCATGTAATTGTAAGGTGCGTGACATTACCCTATTAACGTTAAGTCACTTATTCTGGATGCATTTAACTTTCGCTAAAGGCCTATCGTCGAACTGTAGATATTTTTATATACCGGGAGATGGAAGTACAAACGTAGCAGTGGGGCGGACCCAGTGATGTGAAGTAGTTCCTCATTGGCGCGACTAGCTGGCGTAGCGGGAGTGTGCCGGATCTGAGGCTAGCTTGACTAATAAACGCTTCAATTTATCCGCTTGAATGTTTCTAGCCTTGATTTTAAACTAGAGTTGTGAATCTAACTTCAATTTATTGTGTTAGGGGTCGTTTTTTAGACCAAAGCCACACTTGTCCTGTAAAACTGTTATAGTACGTGTCGAAAGGCGCAACCCTAGTTCATTTTATTCAATGCCCTAGTTGCGCCAATGTCTATATACATGAATGTATCTGTCAAAATCCTATCCTTTGTTATACCTAGGTACATTCATCCACATACTTTGCCATGCTTGGACAAGTATTGCTATCATATTTCGAGCTTTTTAGGATGGTTTCAGTTTAACTTGACCTCTTGCCCAATAAGCCAAGATTAACGGTTTTGACGGATAACTACTGTGTTGCTGTGATTCGTTTTCATGACAAAATTGTTTAGAATAATATGTTTGGCATAACGAAGTACTCGGAATGTTGTGAAATAGTTGTTTTAAAATTAGATATTTTGAATGTAAAAGGAGTTTTAAAATAATTTTGCGCCCCGAAAGAAGATTGCTTTTGTCTTGATCTTTAAATAAATAATAGTACCTATGTGTTTTCTGTTGTAAAAATATATCTTCTTAATTTGACTTTACTTTCTTTAAACTCTTCTATTAAAATAAAAGTTAAAAAGCGATCAAGACAAAATCAATATTTTAAAATAATAAACTAAAAAGTAAGTAGTGATTGAGAATGTATAAATGTTGAGTATCATGTGATTGATTAACATATCTGTTGCATATAAAATCGCTTGTTATTCGCTCGTTGTAAACGTAACTATTGACGCGATTTCCTGTTCTGTGACAATACAAGTGCTTCAAGTGTGCGTATTTACGGTGGAAAATGTACGTTCACTCACAAAACTACGTATTTTTAGAAGTAAACTAAAATCAATTACCAATTTAAATGACTTTTTTTTCTATGTTCCTCCCACCTCTTGGTTTGTGCTTCGTCTTTTTAACAGCTCTTTCTGACACTTCTTTTTAAATTTTGTAACTGATTTCTGATACGACTGCAGCTCTGCACAATCATCTATTCTGTGGTGGCTAAGTAACAGCCAGACAGGTCGATCGATCAAGATCGGCACGGTTATTCTGTGGATGGGTGATCATTCCATTTCGAACAGTTCGCGGTGCCGGCTGCCATTCGTAGATCTTTGACAGCCGTTACGGGTAGCCAATCCCCGAAACTCTGGCCAGTGCCTTAGCCTGAGGTATCATGTCGCCCAGTAGCTCCATGTAACTTATTGGTATTCAGCTATATCTGGTTAGGCTAGAAGCCGACCCCAACGCAGCTGGGCCCTGACATTGGTGAAGGTGTAAATATTTATTTTCTTATCATATAAAAAGGGGAAAAACTACATTTCCGCAGTAAATGGTCACACATGAAACACGAATTATTTTTCATTGTAGTGTTATAGTTCGGCTAGAAATGTAAAAGGTTCTTTGAGTCGTCATATGGACATCTGTAGAGGCAATATCGAGAGCTGTAAAACATTCCATGTCTTTAGATTATAATCACATTCGTGTCCACCCCGCGTTTCATGTCGCACATGTGCCATCCCACCATACATATTGCAAGTGAGTAGTGGACCCTCCAGGTGGGTTCCCGGCACTGAAGGTGACCTTCAACTCCTTTGACAAGAGAAATGATTAAGTTTAGTCTTAATTTTGAGAACTGGATGGACTGGAAAAAAAAGTTACAAGCAGTTTTAATTACCGTTGGCATTTATCATCTCTTGATACCTATATCCTTACAGCTGTCCATTATTTTTCAATATTTAAGAAGGCAGCGCCAAAGTTATAATGTAGATTTTTTTACTTCAAACCTTGGCCTGATAACAGTGCTATTTTGTGAAAAAATATCAAGTTATATCATGTCTTGACAAACACTTAAAATTTATTTTATATTTTTAAAATCAGTATTTCACCTTTTTTTTTACATTAATCACTGATAATTCCTACCTATGGTGCTTGAATACGTTAGGCCTTTACAACTTTGGCATGGTATAACTCGATAGATGATTGTCTATGGTTTGTTGTTCAGTTGTACTTGTAGTGCCACACATCTTTGTATCGCCTATCTGATACTTATTGTGATCGGAGATGGAAATATCTCTGCTATTTATTTTATAACTCAGGACTGTAACATAGGCAGTGACTTGACTTTTATTAAATTGAGCGGGAGCAAAGCTCTTTGCCAATTTTAAACTCGAGTTTTAGTCTTTTTCTCACATTTTCCTGCGTTTCTACGGGAAATTAGTACTAACACGGCTTATATTGTAATTTAAGGTAACTTGTGATGATTTGTTTAGTTTAGTTTGCCGCAGGAATGCAGATTTGTGATTTTAATAATGACGACTGCCAGTCGCACCCAGGGCTGGTGAGATAAATTTCTATACACAGATAGTTACTGCTACCACAAATATTGTAATTTATTTTAAATAAAATAAAAACCATTGTCATCTCTTAAAAATCGTATAAAAACTCATTTTTATGTATTGTTAATTAATAAAAATAGAAAAACTACTTAAAGACTATGTAACTATGTAAGTTTTGCAAGTCAGTACATTATAATATTTTTTTCATTTCTTTTGTATGGGATTTTATTTATTATGTTGTGATAGAATGTGCTTATACCTAGTGTTTGTGTTCTTGTGACGCACGGCTAGACGCCAGACGCCTCACAGCTTGAGTGAAACGACACACGTCACCTATGTACCATTCTGGAATGGAACATGGAACGCTGTCCGCTCTTAATATGCGTAAATTTTTCGTTTTTAACTTAATAACCACGACATAACGTTTGCGAAATAATAAATAAACGTAACCTGAATCCGTTTTGTGGTTTAATATCTGCTCATCTGGTGCTAGGTTCAGACTTGTTTTTAATCTTAACCCTTAGGACCTGAAGGATTGACAAATATTCGCTTTTATTTCAAGTTAATTACGTTAATATTGATTTCTTTGTGTCGTAAATCGTGGGAAATGTCGTGGGTTGTTATCAACTACTGGACGAAATCACTCGAATATTTGCACAAAGATCAAAATCTTAACAGTTATGTAATTAGGAGCTAGTTACACTTACGTAAGAAAATTGTAGACTTTATTGTTTGAAATTACAAGAGATATTTGGGTTCATATTTGTTTATGTCGATGCTTGTGTGAATATTCGAGTGCATAGTGACGACGCTCCTACGCCTCGGCGACTGCGACTCTCCCGAGGTAACTATGTATACTGTAGCTTACAACATTATTAGATAGCGCTTATTAATAAATAATTAAAACAAAACGAATCGGCCCTCTGTATCAGAGTGGCTGCTGCGCCGATGTTTGATCGTACTGAACAAAATCTCTCTTACTATAATTATTATTATACGTTTTTTGAATAATTGTATTATCGTCGAGATTGTAACCGCGTTGGAATGAATTAGTTATTGTATAGAAGCGTTGAGTAAATGAACAAGTGCTGAATGCTGGTGCGGCGCATTCCCGCTCTAGTTGTCTAGTTAAATGCTTTATTATAAACTTTATTTTAACATCGCACATTATAATAAATTAATCAAAATTGTTCTTATGTTTTATTTTTGGTTGACCCGATCGAAATTACCCTTTTGATGAGTTAGGTACTCAATATTAAGATTTAGAAAATCTGCGTCGTTACTTAGTCAAACATCAGCGAGGAGTATTTTTGTTAAAAAAATCAACAATTATAGCTCTTTGAAAAGGTAAATAAGACAACAAATACTGAAAGTACTTAGGTATATTTAAGAGTAAGTTTGTACTGGTATCATGGAAATGCAAATAAATAGTCGCACATAAATACTGGAAGACAACACAAAATACTTCCTAAGTACATAGCATACACAAATTATATTACATAAAAGACGAGGTTTTTCGCAAATTGAATCCAGTTAATTTGCTTATTTTTCCAGATGGTGTTAAAAATATGGTCTTTATTTACAAGTAGGGAAGCCGTGTCGTTCCATAGGCAACCCCTGATCACAGGATAATACATTTATATGGAATAACAATTCATAAGAAAATAAAACAATTTCGACATCATTTTTAGTAGATAAGTAAATGTTCAATTTATAATTATGGCAAAGAACAATAATTTAATTTAATTTTCAGAATCACTGAAAATCGAAAATAGCACGCTTGCGTCTCAACTTAGAGTTGAAATTTTTAATGATTTACTAAAATTATGCTATATCTATACAAAACAAACTAACAATTTCTAGGTCAACTTGCACTACGAATCACGAAGCAAGTTTAACGTTAAACGAATTTCAAACATCGTTCGAAGATGACAGAGACCGAATGATACGTTTAGTATTGAATGTGTTGGACGATTTGTGGTGCAATTGGGCCTTAATCAGTCTACCTCCACACCCGAAAATTTGTGCATCCTAATCAGAAATAATAAATAAATAAGTTATCAAATATCACAGCACAATTCTAGTGATTGTCTTAGTACCGCTTCCACCGCAAATCGCGTTTAGCACTAAACACATTTTAATCTAATTTAACTTGTTTTATCTTTAATGTTCAAACGATTAACAGGAACCGAGGAAATAATGTTCTGTTTCTGTTAATCCTCGAACGATCAGAGTCAGAACGATTTTCTAAATTTGTGTAGCGCTAAACGTATGTGGTGCAAACGGGCTTTAATGTGAAGAAAATATAATACAATTTTGTCAAGAACTAATTAGTATTTTAGGTACCTATTTTTAAATAATTTTACAAAACTGGTTTTCCTGTAAATGCCTTACCGTGTTATGTATATGTTTTTTTGAGTTGAGGTTATTAAGTTATTACGTAAATAAAATATGCGAGTGAAAGAAACGAATCGATTTTTAACACTATTGAACTAATCACGAAAATACAGTAATTGATTTAATGGACGATTTATTGTGGTATAGTTCCAAGCCGATGTTATTATTTATAATTAAAGACAGTTTATGTTTTACTGAGGTTCGTCGATACCTGGAAGCGCCAGTGTGTTCTCTTGGTAATGTAATCTTAACTCTCAATACATCATGTCAAGTTCTGTAATCATAAATCTCATTAAAGTCCTGCACGTTTCTGTTGGCCCGTGGCCACAGTCGGAATTACCACCGCCATTTTGTTTTGACAATCTCAAAAATTTTTACTCAAGCGCGAAAAGAATCATGGTAAACTTTTTCGTACATATAAACTCAATAGCATAAGTTGTTGTCTTTGGTTTATTTAATTTACATATACACATTATCTTGGCCCTTTAACTATTCAGATACATGATATCTTATGGCTCCCACATATACAATGTCTCGTTAGACGTTTATCTCTCAGCAAGTCGCCTGAGGAACTCATGATTAAAGGCTACGGTTAGATCCGAAACCAGTCGGCTACCCCGATGAAATAGACTGGTGTATAAAGCCAAATAAACTCTTAAAAAAACAATAATAAAACGCGCAACTATTACTAAACATCGTCTAATAAGCCACTGTATTTAGGCACCTGCTCCACCAGGCAATATGGCATTATAATACAGGGTGTAAGCAGACCCTTCACGAAGCCGTCAACCAAGCATTCTGTACATCAAACTAAGTAACTCTACGCAAAAATTATAATTGCTGGGAAACGACTTTTTTTTTGGGGTGAAAAATCACGTTTTACGTTAAAACTCAATGTTACGCACTGAAACCTTAGTGCTGATGGATGCTTTGAAAAGTAAACGGGTCATGGAGTTAATTAAAGTAAAGCTAAAACCATAAAACGTGGTTTTTATAAAAAAACTTGTGAAAAAATTGGAACTTTGACCTTCAATATCTCCAGAACCTGTGGTTTCCCAGGTAGTGTCTAGAAGAAAAAAATGATCCCAATGATGGGTAGAATATGTGGTTAAGGGTCTTTTTACACCCTTTATGTATTTGTTTTTCTTGAGCGAGAAAATATTCGATAGCTAGTCGCTTCTTCGCCGGCCGGTTGGGCAGATGTTTGAGGGCGGTTTCGGATTAGCGTATTTTCATCGAGTAAGCTCGTTTTTAGAAGCGCGAGAGACGCCTCCCCGCGCGCCACGTACCTCGCCAAACACGCCGAAATAAGCGCGTAAACGTGCGTTCGAAAATTCTGAAGTGCAAAATGTAGCGCGCGTGTACGCGCGTTACGAGGTTATACGAGTATGCGCAGCAGAAACACGCTAGTCTGAAACTGCTCTCAGGAGTCCCAAAATTCACAAAATTCACCTCGAAACCCAAGAATTTACATAATTTATTTCTGTACAAACTGCTGTTTCCGAGAGTGTATAGGGCCACTGGTAACCGCCTGCCAGCAGGCGTGTACAAACAATTGGAAGAAAACATTCCTATAACAACATTATTTACAATTTGAAATGCACCACGACATATACATATTTACACTAAATTCTATAATACAGGGTGAAACAGGCATCGACGCGGTCTAAACAGACTGGTGTAGAAATTTTTCGTCCCTACTACCGACGTTCACGCTCAAAATGTATGGGACAGGTGTTTTCTCATGATAGCACGCTTTGATGTCCCCTACACAGTGTATAATTAAGACTATATTCTGGATCCAAATTCCAGCCCAATCTGCATAGCCAATTCCAACTCCGAAACCCAAATTAGGCCTTGATTAGGTACAAAAATGACCTTTATGTCACTGTTACTGTCTACGGCTGTAAGGTGAGAGTCGTCATCACAACATGTCGTCCTCAAATCCTTCTCCAGTAAGTATGTGCGGGTCGCCGATGGCGGGGACCATGTGGGAATACTCGCTAGTTGCCCAGAGGTATAGGTTTAGCGTTCGTTCCGTACACTGGGCTATGAACCTGAAAGGGAGAGGTATAAAATGTAGTTTTTGTTGGAATTATGAGGTAACTAGTAGAGAGGCAGTATCTAGCCTAGCTACACGATAACACGACGAGCCGGAAATTATTTTTAATTCGTTTTGCCGCTACGGCACTGCACACAACGATTTTAGCTTCGTTTATACACCGTGACTTTTTAGTCGTCTTACAACGGCAGCCCACTTCATGTATCCAATGTCTACTAAACATTCATAAAAAAATAGGTATTTATGAGATTTTAATAATTTAAAAATAAAACATATTATTCAGTATTATGATGCATGACGTAGTTAAAACACCCTGTTGTTAGCGATGATCTACTGGACTCGAGCATTGAGTGGACCAACTTTGTAAGACGACTAAAAAGTCACGGTGTATATTTGCACAACATGACTTGGCAAGAGTTCCTGGAAGGCCTTAGGGGAGACCTTTGTCCAGCAGTGGGACAGTATAGGCTAAATAAGAATAAAGTACAGGTAATTAAACAGTGGTCGAGTATTTATGTATGGATGACTTAAGAATGCAAACCCCAAACACATTAGAAATTCATCCCCAGGTATTGCGACGAGGATAATAAAAGGCCGAAAAGTCGTCAACGCCCATATGATCCCGATGAATAGGTTGACGCATTCGATCTAGATTCAATCATGTGCCTATGAGTAGCCAGCAACTGTAATAAAATATTATCATAGTGCTGCTAACAATACAGTTATTGTGATCTCGATAAGAAATAGAACCAGTCATACAATCATGTTATATAAATATAGGAGAGTCAGCTGACTTCAAACGGTGAGCATGAATCTTCCTACGTATTTTCTTGAGCATATAAAAGATGATAGATAGATTGGCTTAGCGAATTACGATGCACGTGTTACACGTGTTTGTAATATATTCTGAATTGCCATTCATTGAATGAAGCTGTATAGCTTTATGACTTATTATTTTGCTTTACCTTTGATATACCGTCAGATATAATTATGTAGTTGAGCTGTTTTTAAGTAAATGATTGATCAAATTTCAAATGGATAATTTATCCAGGGTTGTAATTTGAAATGGGGCAGGTACCTAAACAGCTACAGAAAAACTTTCTTAGCAGACCAAGCATTCAGAGATTGAATGCTACACACCAGTAGCGAAGGTTCAATTTTTGTGAGAGGTAAGCTGGAGTACATATTATTAATGTGATTATATTATTTGTCTATAGAATACTGACTGAGGCATTTTTCAAAGGGAAGCCGGTAGGAATCGAGTTCTATGGAACCTTCGCCACTACTACTACACTCATACATACACGGGTCAACACATTCGATTTAGCACCGGCAGCGCTAGGCATATATAATCGGGTTAGATTCGGTTCGTGCCGATCGGTAAACTCCACTAGCTTTTTCCGCCAGGCAACATCAACCAATAATCTTAAAAATACCAATAATCTTAATAATGACCAATGAACAAATTTGTAGCACCCGAAACGATTAAGAGAAGGCTGGACTAGCTCAGGCTAAGAGTACAAATTACGAGAAACTTGTTAGTTTTGTAGAATATCATCACCATCACCATAATCATTTCAGGCCGAAATCACGCACTGTTGGGTAGGCCTAGTACATAGTGACTTAAAATCCATCTCACCTGACAAAAGGTCTGACATCGCCCTCATTAGCAGTCTGCAGATGTTGGTAGTACAGATGGCGATGCTGCTTAGCTATGATCACTGGAGGGTAGCCGGCCTGCATCAGTAGTAAGTTCATCAGCAACCGGGAGGTGCGGCCATTGCCGTCTACGAACGGGTGGATGTGGACCAGTTTGTAGTGGGCTAGCGCTGCGTATCTGAAATTGGAATTAGATGCTAGAGATGGTTCATTCAGAAAGGTCAGGTGCGTAGTACTCGCCACTAGCGTGCGTATAAGAGCGTGGACTAAGTGAAAAAAAAGACCATGTTAAGATTGTATGTAAAGAATGTATCAGGGGGTGATCTGTATTGAGTACAAGTACAATAAAATTAGCTATTGCCTTATAGATCTTCACGTCTTAGAAGCCCATGGACATTGTCACGTATATGTATGTTTGTTAAGTTTTTGCCATTCAACGTAATTCGTTCGGCGCAGTGTCGAGCCATGTTGGTCCGAACCTAAGCGCGGCGAAAGGCGACTTTGTCACTTTGATTGCATGGACATGAAGCCCTTTCTGATTAACTCAAGCCAATTCCGACGACTTAGTAACTAGGAGGAAACATACCAAAAGTGGCGTAAAAAAAGGAGACGCCGGGAAGATATAGAGGAGGCCTTTGCCCAGAAGTGGGTCATCCAGGCCTACTAAAAAAACCTTTTTTTATTTGTGTTATTGTTAAGTCAAAAACAGTATTCCACTGAAATAAATCGACTTTAGTTATTTACTTTTATACCCATTTCATAACAACAACTACACAGCTGTTAGAAGCAATTTTATTAAAAAAAATATTGTATGATTATACTGACAGGCTGTTACTATAATAGTAAATAAACTAGAGAGCATGTAAAACATAATATTTATGCTGACTTGGAAAAGAAAGTCATACCATGCAAGTTCAGTAACTCATATAACTTTTACTTTCTATTTGTTCACTGATCACTGGGTTATGTTTATAAATTAACTATAAAAAAAATGACTGCCTTGTCTAGTGGTTGCAAATACTACCATGAGATCTAGGCTTTGATTCCCAGGTTTGTTGAACGTGATTTGCGGTTTTTTCATCAGGAATATTTCAGTAGCATGCCTTGCCATCAGGGAAAACCTGAATGAGGCTGGCGCAGGAATGTGGAGATTGGCATGTTATACTCAGCAGTGGGTGAATTCAGGTTTTGGATGATGATGATGAGTGTTGCTTGATTTGAACCAATTGATGGCAATAGGCTTGCAACATTTTACTTGGAACATAATTAAACTGGCAAATGTGAGGGTACTATAAGTAGGCTGTGCAGGTACACCCTTGCCTGAGCCTTCAGAGATTACAGGTGTAATGTTATCTTATACACAAAATTGCTTACCTTACAGGATGCAGGTCTAGAGCATCTTCAGAATTCAACCATTCTAGAAACTGAATCATTAGCCTATGTATTTCAGATGGTCCCGGTGGGATGTGACCACCAACATAAACTTGTGTTCTACGAAACTGACCTCCCTCGATGGGATCTACATGACCCAACACTCGTTTGTGAATCTCTAGTATATCAGCCATTGTGATGGCCCGCAGACGGTACAATAATGTGGAGTTAATGTACTTCATTGCTGCATCTAGACCTAAGATTTCATTATGCTCATCTATACTTTTTCCTGAAACTGCTATTCTAGTTTCTAAGACACTTCTTGTCTGTTGTAATGTCATGGTGTTTCCTTCGATAGCAACAGTGTGGTAGATATGTTGGAAATAGGCTTCTTTCTTCGCTCTTCTTAGAGCTGAGTTACTTTCAGGTATTGATGATAGTGCATCCCTCTTATCGTCTATCTTTCTCAACATCTCTCGGTCTAAGTTCTCTACTATGCTGGCAGTGCGTTGTCTATTCTCTAAGGCACCACTGTGCTCTGGATAGTTAGTTAAAGCTAAGGTATACAGCTGGTCAGCCTTGACCACATCCTTTTTGGTGTCTTCCAAAAACTCTCCGTAGTGGTTGAGAATGTCAGCGTGTTTCGGTGACAACGCGAATGCATGTTGAAACAATTTGAGTGCTTTCTCATCTTTGCCTACCTTTTTCATTTCCAACGCAGCGTTTAGGGAAACGACTGCTTCTGCATCGCGAGTTTTGTCGAGCGGTCTGAGCGGGGGCGGATCTGGATTTTGCTCAGAAATAGGTTCTAAATAGTTACCGTACAAACCATCTGGTATGGGCGAAAATGGCTTCGCGAATTTCACTTCGTAATTTACCAATTTGTGCAATGATATCACAACAGCGAACGTACACACTACGCTTGATAATATTAGCACGGTTTTACATCGATCTACGATCATTTTTGTGTTAATTTTCCATTTACAATTGCACTTCATGTTTTCAGTTTGGTTCGTCCTACCTATAAGCAACATGATTGCGACGTTCACTGAAGCATATGTTCTCCGATAAAATCTTTATAATGACTGAAAATGATTTAGATTTCATCGTGTATTGCAATAATATTTCTAAACTCTAATAAAATGTAACCACGTAAGGTCACTACTGACATTTTAGCTTCGTATTTTGGCAGAATGTGTCAAAGTCAAACTGTCAAATTATTTGGTGTTGCACTATTAGAACCACAATTTAGTAAATTGTGGTAGAATGCCAGAACCTACAAAATAAATTTTGACATGACGATAATAGTTGAATAAACTTGAAGAAGTAGCAACAGTAAATTCTGCTCAATTAAATAATATTCGTGTTGAAATACCTATTGCATGAAATGTATTTCAGATTTAGAATTTTGTTTAGGGCCACACAAATATTAATGTCATTTTGACAGTGACAGTTTTAAGAAATGCGTTTTGTTCTACGCATTAAAAGGATTACGGTCAGCAGGTTAAATATTCGACGATCTCAACCATTTATAAAGATACACCCTTATTTTTATTATTGTAGAAATATGCTGTACTTTATTGATGGCCTACAGTTTATTTCCTAAAAAACGCGGTAGTTGAGGGTTATTTTATTTACTTACCCACGCAAGGGCAAAAGCGGATGATATTTGCTAGCAGATTTGCAGAATAATTCTTTAATGGCTGCTGTATACTTAAATGGTTGTATCGTTTATCTATTCAAATTGTTGGGCCCTTGTGCATCTTGTCTTTGGTTTTCTTACAACTGGCTACTAGAAGTTAGTGTTATATTTATTTACTACTAGCCACTAGCACATAGCTTTGTAAATCATAATTATTATGTGCCCAGGTATGTAACTTTATGATGAATAATTATTTTGCAATCCTCGGCTAAAGCTCAGCCTTGGATATTTCTTAGCCCTTCATTAATTCGAGTGTAAACGCACTGGTGTTGGAGATGCCCCTTAGACAGAATGTGAATCAACTGTTTAGCCTCCAGCCTTAGGAAATAGCCTCCGTGATGCGGGAAATCGAGTAGATGCCTACTTCATCATCTTCAGCCTAAATTCATCCACTGCTGGGTATTACCTATGTATCTCTTGTCTTGTGCCAATCTCCACGTTCCTGTGCCAGCCTCATCATAAATTTCTTCTGCTCATCTCCAAATCGAGTAGGTAGGTAATTAACTTAATATTCTGGCTTAGTAGACCTGGACTAGCAGGACTGGGTGTCTGCCTAATAAGATTAAGTAGGTAGGTGTTAAGGTAGGTTTACCACGTACCACCTTGGCTTGAAGGAAGCCTAATTTCGTTTGAAGTAGGTCCGTGTAGGTACGTGTCTCTCAAAGGATGTAGGTAGTGGTATTGGTAGCTAGCGTCGATCATTTCCACTAATTTATGAGGCTACCTCATGGTTAAGCTAGTGTCCAGTTATTGACAATCTTTTAAGTTGTTCGTGATACCTATAACTGGACACCTATATTCAAATGAGGGAGCTAAGGAAGGGGAGGGACCAACATATCTACAACCTGTATCCACAGGTAAATAAGTCCAAGTAAATAACAAGGCAAGTTTTCATAATAGTCATTTATTTTTAATTTTAATACTTTTTTCGTTTTCTCACGTCTCAAATAAATAATAATCCCACGTAGACACTCAGATCATTTACGAATAATAAGTAAACAGTAATCACTAACTCGTATTCACATTAATTGATTAAATAAATTTGATTACTAACTAAACTTAGTAATTATAAAATTATATTACTTAAAATTAGCTAAACAAACCCTCTGCCATTAAGGCATAAGCTGCTTGACGGTTAAAAGTAGTCATTTAAACAGGTTCAATAACAATCAACTTGGTTAAATGCAATACTTTTAAGCCCAGGTTTCATGAACGCGCAATCCAGTAAAATGGCGATTTTACGATCGCAGCGTCTGTTGCTGACTAGACAATCGAGTCGTCACAACGATAAAACTTAGCGAGCATCGTCGCTAATGGCAAGTTCTGAAGACACTTCAAACATTCTTAGAACGTACCTACGTAGCGCTCTGCTACAAGCTACAATCGAATTTGATTCAACACCAAAAACATCGTAAAAGTTGCGTGCTCGTAACTTCCTGCGTTCAAGGAGCATTTTAACGATTACTTGCGACAAAATGCTTGGCGAGAGCCTATACTACTTATTACTACACTTAGCGCTATACTATGGCAGTATTGCAGGAAATTAGAGAGCATACAACATGAGTTTCATAATATCAAGCAGCTTAGAGATGGGCTCGCTGCCTCAGACGGGTAACCGATGGAACAACACTGCTAACGTTTGGCAAGATTAATTTGATTAGGTACTGAAATCTATACTGTTAGTTGCTGGCAAGTTAGTGTTAATTTTCCTATAAATTCGATGTTACAATTTCAACTAACAACCTTGAAAAAGTTTCGTGTTAATTATCTTAATACTATAATCGTTGCGTTTAGTCACGTTCTCTACCGTCACTTAAACTAAATACAATTTGGAACGATTCTCTCACAACGTTTCTCTAGGAAACAATTCGTGCGACCAGCGCCTCACACACCTAAATCCTTGTCGAGTCACTCTTTCCGAATTAATACTATGTTTTTTAATAGAAGCTTACAATCGTACATTGTGAAAACAGACTTCACAGCCTGAATGGAACTAGGACAGTAATGCATTTATGAAATGGAACCTTAATTTTTATCGGTGGTATCATGCTATGTAAACTCGTTTTAGATTTAAACTAATCACTAAATACTACATTCGTGACTGCTGAAGCAATTCTTTCAGTTTTCAGATAGACAACAACCACATTTTCATATCAATTGATTAGTATTGAGAAATAAATCATTCTATTACAAAATCTTTACAAATCCAACTACATAAAACAGACGTTAACATTTCAATATTTTTTTAAATAAAAAAAACTTCTGAAATTCAAGACTTTCTTAGTGGAAGTTTAAAATTTACACAGCATGCCAACGGAACTTCTTAGTGTATTTGTTTCTCCAATAGTTCCTGATGTTTCGATTAACGGCACATGGAGTCGACGATGATCATGGTTGAGTATAATGAGCAGCCCAGGCATATCATAGTGCCCATGGCTATACTGGAGTGGTATGTCCTGAAGGTCTTCAGGATACGAAGGTAGCGGGGACAGTGTGCGAGTTCACCTAGGATTAGGCGACCGACCTGTAACAAGAGAAACACATGATTTAGTAAAGAATCATTACGAAAACAATGTAATTGGAGTATTTTGAAAGTCGATTGGGGAATTTCTTTCAGTAATCGATGACAAATGCAATAAACACTTTGCATTCACGTGGGAATACTGAGTAAGTAGTACCTAGGAACCAAAGATAAGACAAAGTTTTCGAAGAGCTAGAAGAGTCTTTGGCATTGTAATTCAAGAGCTAGCAATTGTCAAAGTCACGGGTAGACACATGAGTTCTTTTAAGACAAGGTCATTACTAGAATTTCCCAACGAATTAGAAGAAACCAAAGTTCCAAGAACGCCAAACCATTGCAAAATCGGCTTATTGCATCACAGTCAATCAATAAAATTGTTTACTTTTTACGTCGTGTGCATATAATCACTTACTGCGAACTAAATAATTTCTGCATCAATGCAAAAAGCACGTGCGGTGATTCACAGGTCATCTTGCAATGGCGTCGGGTTTCCGTTGTCAAGTGGATTGTTTTCTATTTTTAAGCAATTCTCAGTATTGTTTCGTGAACGTATGTCAGATAGTCGCAGGTGAAGCAGTGTCGTTGTTATGGGCATCCATGAACTTTGATTTCTGGCTTTGTCTCATACTCATTAGAAAGCACTTTGTGTAAAGAGGTTCTATAATTTATGACAATGACATGTCGTGTCTTTTTTTTTTGTTTATGTTCGTCGTCACTTTACTATTGTATGTAAAATAGTAGTATTATTCTCATTGATACTCATTCATCTTGTCTATGAAAAGAAGGTTCACAGGACAGATATGTCCTGATTAAATTGACTATTTAAATCATGACTAGCATAGAACCTCGTTTAGTCATTGGGAGGATAGAGTAAGACACAACGTTTCTTTGGCTTGGGAGTCTTTGGTCATATGCTCTAGAATTAGATTATTGGCATTGGACTGTCCTGCTCCTGGGCAATGACTTCACTCCTAATTTTATCTTCACTCCTTATTTTTTTTTTTATAATGCTTCAGATATCAGGTGATATCATGCTAAAATAACAGTAGTATTCTATACTCACTTCTTGTCCGCCACCGGCTGCCTCCTCCATCTGTGTCTTGACATGCTTGGCGCGCAGCATGGGGCGCACGAGTCGCAGGCGTACGTACGACTCGATGCTGAATACGGCTAGCAGCAGCGCTAGCTGGAACAAACAGAATAAGGACGTTTAGCTGTGGTTGAATTTGGAACTTAGAAATAGTTGCCAGTTTCTATAAATGTATAAACATCGCCCCCTCCCCCCTATCCTTGTTTCTGTTTTTTTTTGGTATGACTACAAGCAAACAAATTGCATTACCTACTTGACCTAACCTGTCACGTTATCAATTAAATGATTAACAATCTCTTTTATAACAGTTATTTCCTTGCATCCGGTTCCGACATAATAAAAATGGCTGTTAATTTTTAATCTGCGCTTTATCCAGAATGAGTTCAAGCGAGTTAATCCGACCTTTTGATACAACCTTGCGTTTACTTAAGATTACATAGTATCTTGTATGGAATAAAAAAAATAAAGTAAGTATTGGTTTGATACGCAGAATCAAGGTTTTTACCGTCTCCATGCAATTTATTCATACGTATCTAATATGTTCTATATTGCAATTTTAATCTAATAGTCTCATGTTGAAATGATTTCTAAATAATACTTATTTGCAACTAATTACATTTTTTATTCGAATACGGATAATTTCATTCATCATTTCAAATCATCTATCATTGTGTGCAATAATATTTTTTTGTAAGGCCTTAATAATCTCTGTGCATTCTTAATTTAAATACCCTTCTATCGCTAATCAGGTACATGTCTAAATCAAAATTGGCCAATGAGAACCATCATTAATCATTACGTATCTGACAATTGGCGAAGGCCATATCATAGGAATACAAAATATGCTTTATGATTTGTTTGCTCAAACACCCTGACATTTTGAATAACAATAAATGTATTTATTAAACATAGCACTTAAGTTAAGTGGAAGGACACGCTTGTTTAATTTCGTACATTTTTTATTTCCTTGGCCACTGTTTATAATCTTAATCATCATTAATCAAAGTTATTCGGTCAATTAAGTAGTAATTAGGTAGTTTATTTTAGATAAGGCAGGTCATTAACTGTCTACGAATAATGCCGAAAAATAACGCTGTAGGAATAATTACCTACATTGAAAAATAATACATTCCATTGACGTATATAAAGAAAATGTAGTTATATTTTTTCAGCTTGTAATAGAACTGAAACAGACTTGCTACATATGGCTTGCTAGTAACTAAGGCCCAATTTCACCAATGAAATTGAGCGAGATCAGCGGAACCGAAACGCGTTCAAGAGCTGTCATTGTCAATATTCCGCAAAAATGATGACAATGGCAAGTCCAGTTTAGATGTAACTGATCACGATTAGTTTTATTTGTGAAAGCCCTTATAACTAAAAATACCAGTATTTACATTCGGGACACCAATATGCCAACTCCGTTAATTAAAATAGCCCATACATTAATTTCAGAGCTCAATAAATCGACGTTATTGATCCAAAGTGTGAAGAGTTGAAGACCCCAGATAACGGGTCGTATCGTATTGTGTCTTGAACATTTAAACATTTGATTTATCTTCCAAGCCGAAGGACATAACTCCTTATGTAGCTGATTGAGTTCGTTATAAAGTTAATTGTAATGGTCAATGGGGAATAAATTCCTTAGTTAAGTGCTAGTAAAACAAGTGACCGGTTAAGCAGAAGTAGCATTTGTTTATAAGAAGCTGAAATTGCTTTTTATAGCTTTGATTGGACCCTATCCAAGATTTTTTCCTTTACCACACTCACTGTGGACCAGTTACCAGTTATCTATACTAATATTATAAAGCTGAAGAGTTTGTTTGGTTGAACGCGCTAATCTCAAAAGCTACTGGTTCGAATTGAAAAATTCTTTTAAAGTTGGATAGCCCATTTATCGAGGAAGGCTATAGGCTATATAACACCACGCTACGATCAATAGGAAATGAGCGTCAATGAAAAAATATGCAAAAACAGGGAAAAGAGCATTTTTATAATAATTTTACGCGGACAAGGTCGCGGGCAACAGCTAGTCTTGAATAAATGAATAATAGTTTCTTCATGTCTAAGGATGTTCAGGAGAGGATAACAAACTTCTAGTCACCCTACTTAGCAAGAATTTTGAACAGTGCCAACTTTCGATTTTGTGTTTGATGTTTTTCGTCAGTAGGTAGTATTATACTTCACGTCACAGCAAAAGTAAAAGCGAATCAGTTTTACTCAGTCACTACAAGATGTCTACTTTTACTCCTTAAGTGTGCAAATATTCAACAATATTTAATCAGAACATAATAATTTCAATTAATGTCAATGACAGTCACTCAAGCATATACTGCTCTTTACGTATTGGCGCCATTTAATATATACCCACGTGTTATTTACTTTATTATTATTATATGCTTGTTGTTTATTGCAGACCTGCGACCTTTTGGTTATGTACTTATGTTTACAGCACTTGGTTGTAACTCAGTCAAGTATGTGCTAATTTTGTTTGCACAGGCTGGTATGTGATGGAGTGCCGTTTATCATGTATTGCTTTATACCTGTGTGAGGGAAGCGTCTGTCTTTGTTAGCAAGTGTTTTGTAACCCTATGGTTCACTGACCTACATATGTGTCAGTTAGGGCTCAAATTAACTTAACAGCTTTCAGCAGCTAGTCCTATATATCTGGCGCAAACGTGGCTAGAATAGACGAAACCACGCTCTCAGTCGCGAATTTTGGTCTATTAGTAAAGAAACGAAGTGAATAAATTAGTGCTGTCATTACCCACTTTCCTCGGGCGAATTTAACCAATCAAACTGATCGCGATCAGCCCTTAAAACTGTGTCCCAGATCTTGACAGCTCTTAATCGCGATCTAGCTGTCCCGGTTGCGATCAATTTCACTCTTAAAGTTCTAAACTCAAAATAAGCTCAGGTTTCGATGCTTACCTGTACCCAGGAGGTATGCTCGAACTGTGTGAGGCACTGCGTCCTGTAGTAGGCGAGCAGGGCCAGTAGACTGATGACAGCGTTGAAGGCGTAGTACACAGGGAACAGGACTGTCTGAACGCGGCCGAACTCGTGCCGGGGCAGGTTGAAGTACAGCACAATACCTGGGAGAGAAGAGAGTCTTTTGTTAGTTATTGTTGTGCACAAAAGGTACGGTATATGTCAGTTCAAGAAGGCGTCTTACCAAAGAAGCTTTCAATTACTAGTGAAACTGCAGCGTGCGAACCAAATGCGGCAAGGAAAAACGCGATATTCCGGAATTTGAAGCCATATTGAAGATTGCAGGAAATATACGTACCTAAGCTGTAAAATATTCCAGTCGACCAATAAACGTGTGACTTATATGTTTGACGTAGCACGCGTGAAAGTACTCGTAAACAATCCCCCACCCACTCGATCTATTAACGTCAATTTATATGGAGTACCTTTACACGTTGTATACGCATGTCATGGTCCTGAGTCCCTATTATATAACGACACGACCAGACATTGTACAAACGTCTGACGGCCCCACAAATATTTGCTCCCATGTGGTTGAACCTTTGTGCGCGACCCTGACTGAGGTTGACGATCCCCTACATTATTATGGTACCCTAGTAGCTGATGAAGCTTGATGGATTCATGACTTGTGACATTGTAACGGTGAATGATCGTTTCAGGGCCCTCTCTGTGACTCTTATCTACCTAAAAGTGCTGATTAGTAGTCTAATTATTTTGTCACGGTTTTATTTGTGGTGCTGTTTAGATTTCTTCAAGTTTCTATAGCTTTTTCGCGTTCTTAATATTAAAAAGGATGTGGTGATGATGAAAATTGTCTACTTAGGTAGTATTATTTTAATGTTCTCTTTACTTTAAATTGATTTTACGCAACATTTCTAGCTAGGTACTTATACGTGTAAAAATATATTCTCCATTAATAATAATTTAATCTTAGACAGGAACACATCACTAAGGCCATTTCAATGGCCGTGCGTGTTACCCGGAACGCGCTGTGTCCGCAAATCGTACACCCGGTCGATTACCGCTCCAAATTGTTCTACCACAATTCACAAAGGATGTTGATGGTTTCGTTATAATACAGCTGAACTGTATGCAAAACTGTTTGGTGAATCATTTGATCAAATATCGCCTGACTCTCTATGATTATTTATGAATGATATAATTATGATACGATTGAATATGCCTCGTGATTACAATTTTTAAAGGGAACGAAAAATTCAATTTATTTTTTAATTGATAGATTCATTCTAGATGCGGCCTTTACTTGTCCTTTATTTACTTACGAAAAAGGAGGAAATTCTCAAGGAGTTTTATATTCAACATGAAAAATAGATCTATTTACAAATTATGTCGAGAATATTGACTTGTCATCTACATAAGCTATGCATGGCTTAAAATTATCCAGTCAATGTTTATGGTTTAACTAAAACCAGAAAAAATGGCCAATAAATAAAGATTTGTTCTGCGTAATTAAAAATACGTCACATTACTTTAGGTGTTTTTAATGATCAAAACATAAATGTAAATTACATTTTTATATTCCTTCGTGTTAAAAGCCTTGGAATATACTTTGTAGCCGGTTTGTGAATGAAAATAAATGCCATTGTGCAACGGTAAGTATGCATTATGCCTGTTTTTATTTCTGGCGTTAAGCATGGCGGTAAAAATAAAATCTTATTAAAGAAATCTTGGAATTCTGTTCCGAAAACCGCTCGAATTTTGTTATCAACGTAACAATCTTTTACTAACTTGTTTAATGGTAAAAAGTGGTTCCGTAAGAAAGGATTTACGATTAAAAGCAAGGCATTCATCATAAATCACGGTACCTACTTTAAGACTCAAGTCATGCGATTCCCAATTAGTTCTCATTACGCAATTATTTAATTAAATATATACTCAGCAAAGAATGTTTCTCGTAACAAAAACTAATTTCATGAACGTAAAAACTGAAAATCAATATCAACTTTAACACTACACAAGAAGGTTTTAAATTATTTGCTTATTGTGTGGTTTCGTCGATTAAAATTCCTGTATTCGGGCCATTAAACACATCATTTGGTCCCTGAATGAACCGTGTAGACTTGACAGGTGACTCCGCCCACCGGTTCAGTGATTTTCTAACTTCTAAAGGCGGTGTATCTTCGTAATGGTTTACTAAGTTTTGAGTAAGTTCTGATATATTGCTTGGTTTTACAAATAATTTAATTCAAAGACTTAAAAGCTTTTGAAGCTCTAACGTTCTCTATAACACTTCGTAAAGCTAACGCCATAACGTATAGTTATTATATGACGATGACAGCTATTTTCACAAAGAGATATTGGATGGTCGTGTTATTTTTTTTTAATCGTGGAAAGAGCTTATTGTTCATTTTCTAGCGGTTCCCCAAGGTACCTAAGTACCGGGTCAGGAAATCCCAAATAGGACAAAGAATGAGAAGGCATCCGTCTCTGTCTGTCAATATATTTTTCTGAAGACGGTGTATAATTAAATTAATTATAAGCATAACTCGTTCTCGGCAATTTATTTAATTAAAACTCAGGGAATCATTATTACAATAATGATTCTAATTGCATTTGTTTTATTGTGATCCCATTATATTTGTCCTTGTTTCCACCTTACAAACTTTGGGTCAGACGCTGGTTTTATGGTAAAAAACAAACGTACCTATTATTATTTGGGGTCTTAAAGAAAAAACAAGAAAAGAAGATTAAAAATAAATGTAATTTAAGTGCTCATATTTTATGCAGATTTGGATTTGGGATGCAGCTAATTCGATGATTATTATAGTTAGTCAACTGATAATTGACCATTTACCAAATGTATGCGTTTGACAAAGTAGTGCTAAATAAAAGACTAAATATTTATAAAGATGAAACATCAATCAATCAATTATCAATCAGGATCCTATGAAGCCCGATCATATTGATCGATAAATATTCGCTGATGTAATATTAAGAAACAAAGGTATGAAAACAATGCTAAACATGAAACAATAAACTCAGCTGACACGTGTGAGTACGTAACTGTGGACGGTGGAATGGCCGATGGGAATAGCGACAGTTTACGACACTCGTGCTCTGCTATTTTATGTGTTTGTTACTACATAGTAGTTACTTAGTCGTGTAAACTGTAAACATTTATAATGCTTAATAATTTTAAGAATTTTATATTTCAATTAAAAAAATCTATGGACTACAATAATGGACTGTAATCTTAATTAAGTTAATCAAGAGTTGTGAAAAACGCATTACCCTTTAAATTCTTTCATCAAGATACTAAACGATAAAAAAATCTTGAAACTTCAACAAAACTTCTTTCCAATAATTACAGTGTTCCGCCTTCTTCAAATCCTACCTTATTTCATAAAAAACTAGTGTTTCTCAACGACAAGACGGTAGCTTTTTTATTGGAACCTCGTTCCTTCACGTACGTAATACGCATGCCCGGCAACGTGATAGAGTTCTTCGAAATTTGAACGAACAGGTTCGAGATGCTGATATTGAAATAAAAGAAAGTAAAAAACGTTAATTTGATTTGTGAGAACAATTTGCGATTTTGTAATGGACAATTTTTTCTGCTTCTTATTATTTATCTAGACTCTGTTTGAGACCTAGACCTAGAGACTAATATAACAACAGATAACAACAGATAATGACAGACATATCTTGGCACTCTTCGCCTTTTTTCAGCTTCAAATGAGTAAGGGCATATTTTTAGAAAACCTAAAATAATGACAAAAGTTAAGTAACTTTTGGCAATCGTTACAGTGTTGCCATTTTCCTCGGTTATATATGTCAGTTCGCTCGTCATATTTAATCCAGCATGTTCCAGAAAACTGCTTTATTGGTTTGTGGTCGCAACGCTACTGCTGAATAAAGAGATTTCCAGATAGGGCCAAATGTTATTGGGTTTTTCAATCAGATATTTCTCGTATGCAGCCCAGAGTCTGGATGTGTGCTCGGCTAATGCCAATAGACTCGCTCCATATTACACGGGACTTAAACATAACTGGTGAAATGTAACTACACTATAAGTACTCCTCTTCCTAACCTGTTGAGGATTACATACATGATGTTATATCGACGATGTTCCAGAACTAAATCTTACCAGAGACAAGAGTCATCCAGACTTGTGCTCCGAAGTGCGTGGCGACGGCGCCGACGTACAATGCCCTCCATCCGCGGAGATTACTGCTGGACCCGGGGCGGCTCAGCCAGGCCAAGAGGACGACCACGGCCAGGGCCACGTGAAGAGGCTGCGAGGTCTTGGTGGCGATTCTGTGGACAAGAGAAGGAGGAAATATAGAATACTGTTTCATAGCTCCACTACCACTCAACTTTTATGATGAGTGTGTGAGATGCGACTGTTATACAAAGCTTCTAATACTGAGATATGATTTGACTACCTACAAAAATTATACGTGCGTGCACAAAATGAGTGCAAAATGTGCAACAACCGTCTAATCAAACCGTTGTGTTTCATAATCAACCAAGGTTGTTGCCAACTGCCGATAAATGCATACTTGTAGACTAGAGGCTATGTATATTGCCACTATTGTTGAACAAATGATTGTCTTTACATGCAACGTTTTAAGAAGGTGCGATGTAGTTTATTTTATTTGTAACTTTTAGCGCGTGGTCTTAATCGGAACTAACGCCGCCATCTTATTTTTTAATACAATTTCATAAAATTGCAATTTTTCTAACGAAAAATAAAGAGCCACGTGAAAAATTATCAAAAACCAATACACTGCGCAAGGTTACCGACGGAATGTAATCGATTTTGACACGTGACACTAGTCATAACAAATGGCAGCATGGAAATTTAATTTGCGTAGGTGGTCGGTCCGAATAATTAAAAAAAAATACAATTTGCGTGTCATTTGATACTCGTGCCGAAAAAAAAAGATAATAATGACGTCCAATGACGTCCATTTAAAAAACAAGTGAGTTCATAGGTATTGCATTTTGATTTTAAGTATACTTTCAAAAGTTTGGGAAACGTTCTTAACCTTTTAATATAAATCGTTTAGTAAGTTAACGGATATACCATTAAATTGAAACTGACAGTTGATCCAAATTCACCACTTCCACACGCTATGTACTTGCACCATACAAATTTATTTAGTACGTGTCATTTATTGCCCTCAAGCTCATTTAGTTCTACTTTTACATTCTACAATGCGAACGGTAGGTACTTAAGTTTTTTTTTTTGAATCTCATACTGGGACATGAAAGGAGGTTAGGGCTAATCTAAAAACAGATTCGAGTTGCAAATCGTGCTAAGTCCTATTATGTTTTTTTCTGCTTTTTTTTTTAATTTTGCTCATAGCCAATGTGTGAACGTTTTTCATTACAGTATCATATTTGCGATATCACTTTCGCATGTATAATCAAACAAACATGAGCGCAAAATTCGCGGTTCGTGTAAAAAATGTTTACTTTGCAAATAAGAAAGTGGAGTAGCCTGTGACTTTTAAGTTTAACCAAATAAATAAATATTGGTTAATCATAAAAACCGCAGATGTTAACAAGTCTTATAAATACATGTGCTTCAGATTTAAGAACCAGCCTAATTTGTAACTTGTGAAATGTAAAACATTGTTGACGGAAAACCGCCACAGTAGAGCACCTGATTGAATTATTATGATAATAGTGACTTTGTAGGTGATAACAAAAATCACAACAAATAACACTTGTTTTAGTATTAATTATCATGCAGTAGGTAGGTACACTTGTACTATAGACGAAAATATTTGAAACAGAAACAAATTCTACAAGCATCTTATTTGTCAAAGCAAGCTGCACGTTTCAAGTGATCATATAACTGATAATTATTCCATTTTCTATAACCCCAGCCGTATAGGAAACAATACTATCTCTCAATCACGTGACATTCTTTAACCTAGTGTTTTGTATAATATATTTATTATTGTAAGACCTAGATTAAAATAATGCAATATGGAAATCACTTTTCCTCAGTGTGTAAATCGGCTTATTATTCATACTTTTTTCTTTCTTCTTTGATTAAAACAGGATTTTTCGAACGGATGTTGATAAAATTGTTGGTAATAAGATTATTTTATTTGTCTTTAGGTGCTTGTTCTTTAATAAAATACTTTTAAAGTTTTACAGCTATCTATAAAATACTTTATGTTGTTGCAAATGTCTTTGGCACAAGAGTTTAATTGCAAACATTAAATAAACAGCAATGAACAAATGATTGTTGACATTTATCAGCAGGTACATTTAATAAGAAAATCTTGTTCAGATTTATTACATTTTAAAACGAATAAATAAACTAAAATAACTAAACTAACAACAAACTATAAAAGCCTTTCTTTTTTTAGATTTAATTATGTTTGTTATTTTATGAGTTATGACTTATGATTTTCGATTATCTGGGACGTCAGTACTGTAATTGTTCTTTATAATATATATAATAACTTGCGTTTAGTATCTCTTTAGTCATAATGTGGTTTAAATAAAGAAAATTTATTGACCGGTCTATATTGATTTATTTTTCGTAAAAATATCTACGTAATAGATTAAAGGAAATGTTGATGAAAAGGTTTATTTTCCAACCTATCAAAATATTTTCCCTTTTGAATTAGATAGGCTGAAAAATATAAATCTGTCTGACTTGTGACAGAATTATTTATACTTCATTGTTTATCGTGCCAATATTCTACGAAAATACCTATATTTTGTTTGTTATTCGTTCCCTTTAGAGATAAGATAAACCCAAATATTTATTTGGGATGGCAAAACAAAAATATTTATGAGATAAATGTGTGCAGAAAACGCGTGATTTTGGCGATACGCCACGTCACGAGCTGGCTGCGTTATTTTTACCGGAAAACATACGTAACAAAGTAAATAATAATTGTTTTTGTTTATTTTGTATATTACCTTTTAAAACAACAATATAATAATTTTTCTTTGTGATTTTTTTTGTTAAAAGCACTAAAAAGATCGAAGGTAAATACAAACGGTTTTCTTTTTCAGAATATTTAAAATAGAATAAATGAGTAAGAAGAGGTTAATTTTAGGACACAGTGCAACACTTACATCCGTTGCCAAGATCTTTCACGTGGTTTGCCCACAAAATGAAGAGATAAGACACTTTTACGAATAGATACACATTTGGAAAATATTATAATGTGATTCACGGAAGCAATCACTTAGGTACAAAAAAATATTAATAACATAATATAAGCAATAATGAGGACATAAATTCGAATAAACCATAATTGGTTTTTTCAGTAAATATTTTCGTTTTTTTACGGACATTTACCTGTTTCTAAATATCACGTAGCAAAAATAGGTTCCTTCAACTCTATCGCATCTAAATTACACATTGTAGTATCAGCATGACGTTTATTGCTAATTTATCTCTTATCGATTAGGAATTAACGGTTGCCGACGTGCCTCCACCCACGTGCGTACTTTTAATTAGTTCGGCCATATGTAGAACTCCTCATTAAGTCAATTGATCAGTGTCATCGGCATATTTTGAATGATTTCGAGGTTAGTCTGGTTTCCTTGACGGGTGATTGTATTTGGCGCGTGAAAGAAAATCATATTTAGATTCCGAAATCAAAACCAGAGACAGGATTCTTCAGAATATGTTTATTTTATACTTTCGAATTATTGATTTCAGGTAAACCAATAATAATTACATAATAATCTTAGAAGATATAATAAGTCAATCGACGTTTTTTCAGTGTAGAAAAAATTAGTAAAAGGGCTGATGAACCTAACAAAAGTAGATTTCTGCTACTCATTGATGTTTCTTCTAATTTACATTTTTACATTATATAAACGTCGTCAGACGTAAAACACTTCACTGTTTTGTTTGAAAACTAATTTACGTCACCTTGGAGTGACTTGTGACAATCTTTTTAAATATATCTAATTATAATATAATTCCACTAGGCAACACGCTGTACAACGTCTTAAAGCCGTTAGATATTTATTTTACGACGATAATCGCCGAGATTTCAGACTTGTCACGATGTTTTAGTGTTGTAGCGACAAATTAATGATATAAGAAAAAAAACTTTTGTCGTAAATAAACACTTTTTCTCCGCGTTTAATGAACCTTTGAAATTAGATTTATGTCAAGTACTTAGATATCATTAACTTTTTCAAAAGATCAAACATGTCGTTTAAGAATTTACTTTGTGAATTATGATTTTGTAACGAGACACCAAAAGGATACTTGTGTTTAGAAAATATTGTTGCAATTTCCTATGTTTGAAGTCTAAAGTCGAGACAATATGAAATGGGAAAAGTCCAATATTAGTTCAAATGAAGAGCATTTTTTATTCTCTACAGACCTTTTACATGGCAAACATAATAAAAAAATAATTATCAAATTAACTCTAATTTCCTCAAGATAAGCTCAGATAAATCAAATCGGCACGAAAAATTGCAGGCAAATTCATATTCAGGTTCCACGAACCTCGAAACCAATTTCGAATTAAATTAATTGGACTGGGTATCGATTCAAAATAAAGTTACGGTCAATCGTTGGTCAGTTTGCATACAAACAAAAGAAAAGAAAAAAAAAAGAAGAAAAAAAATAAGAGAAAAAAATCAAAAAAAGAACTCGCAGCAATCTGTCATCATTGTGAACAAAATGGCTTTTTGTGCGGCCTTTCTGTTTGTTTCGGAAGAAATCGATTTGCAATGCAATTTTGAACTTGAACTTGCGAAATCGGACGACGATGGTCAGACCGGACCGGAAGGTTTAAATTTAAAACCACATTTCATGAATGTATTAAATAATTTGTTCTACTTTTTCACTGGTTTTGCAGTCGCATTGCTTTTTTTTCTTTCTGATGTGAGCGGGCTGATGGGTCATATATCATTCGGTATCACCTAGAAAGATGTGTCTGAACTGGGATTCGGAAGTCATCAATATTTACTCTGTACATATTTTTATTTCAGAAATCTCTTTCAAGACACAGAAACGTTTGTGTGTTAACAAATTAAACAAAATCTTTATTTTTGAATACACAAGATTTCATGCTAGAACCGTTGGTTACGCTTTTTGCTAAGATTCAATCATCAATATTGATGTTCGATCGCTTATTACCAATTACAGATTTATTTCCGCATAACGGCATGCCATTCGGCAGATTAGCCAATACAGACATTAAAATTGATGATTATACGATTTTGCATGGCACTATTAGATACTAAAGCAGATTTCTCTCTGGTCAGTCAGAGTTTCAGTATATTTTTTTGTATGCTAAGATCTTTACAGGTTACTGTTATGTAGCAGTCTCAGTCAAGCCTTATGTTCTTACTGAAAATAAAACAAAAACATAAAAATAGTAGTCTCTCTAGTCTATGTCATTGAACTACAAGACGGTAGGTAGCACGAAAGTCTGAGTACATTCATTAAATACAGTAAATCAATCTTTATTGCTAACTTAAGTAATTACTTAAATTAAAAACCTATCTGCAAATTAAATCCTGTCTTTGCAGTCATAAAATGTAATCAAGGTATTGGTTTTTAATGCTGTGCGCGTTTGAAAGGCTCAGAAGTGAAGGGAACCTTTAAAGGTGGCTTTGCAGTTTCCAGTATTAATCTGTTTGAAAGCTTATCCAAATAGGTTTCTGAGAATCGGGTCAAATAAATTAGACCCGTTTTCTTAGAGCACAAGGGGATAAAATAACGAATGGCCTACAATTCGTGTTAAAATCACAGCGTCTGCCCGACTGTCGAAAATAAAATTGAGAGTAGGCGCCGTGACTCAGATTTTAATCGACGATTTTTTATTTCAAAACTTAGCCTAATTTTTGGTTTACTTTTTCAACAAACTCGCCCTTAAGTCGTCAAGATATAACCTTGTACGGACGTAAGACCAAGTAAAGGAAAAATACTTAGAAAATATTAAGTCACCTACCTACACCTATTAAAATATCTCTAATGATAGTCAGTCATCCGTGGTTGGATGTTACCGGTTAATCAATTACTGGCGCTAAATCGACCACAAGATTATGGAGAGATCTATTTTATGGTCTGGTTCTACCGGATGTGGTCACCAGCGCTAATTAAATATTTATTAGTTAGTTAGCCATATTTATCATTTCCATACAGTAATATTGTCAAATTAATCGAACAGCGAAATATTTGACAGCTATTGCGACATTGCCCACTTTCTGTATTTAATAAACGCTCTTAAAGGTTAACGAAATACCATAGACTTTCGCCATGACCATTTGATATGGCGCTGTCATTTTGACATTTTCATGTGTCATGATGCGACTTTGAAATGGAGCTCGAAAAGTAGTGCCGTTTTTTATTTCACACATCTTTTTGCGTTCTAAATATAAAATGGACGAAATTAGCCACTTATACACACATGTTGCTAATTGAAGATAAAACAAACTGCGGTGGCTAATCTGACAGGGTCAATTTTAATAAGTGGTATAGAGATAAACGAGTAATGATAAATTATAACATTTTAAGGGGTTAAAAGTTTATCGTATTTATATGGATCAATGAGTCCTGATTAATTTTATTAAGTTAGGTAAGACTCAAGTAAAAAATATGTGTTTGAAAATATGTGTCATTTGCGATAAAAAATGTTTTTTATTAAATATCTTCTATGAAAACATTTAGTTCTGTTATCGGAAAATCAATAATACCCAGTTTAATTACACCCATGTGCGTCAGTCGCGTTTCCACGTCTTCATACTTATTTGCGCACAGTCTGATTCCGTATTAATTTAACTTTATTGAATAAACGACGTAAATGAACCTCACATGATTCGAACATGTGTTTTTTTAATCTAGCGAAGATTGGCAATAAAACTCTTGTCAAAGGCGGTTGTTAAATCAGAAATATAATGCAGGGGTAACTCGCAGTTTGATGTTGTTGCAAATAGTAAATCAAATAATATCCAGCATCAGATAATCAAGACAAATATAGATACCTACAAATAAAACGATAAATGCAGGGAAAAACTAAAGGAAAAAATCAACAATTTCAGATTCTGTGTCATCTTGACAGAATATGGGCATCAAATAAAAATAACTACGCCAAACATAGAAGTCGCCGATCGATGTACTGACATAATTATATGTATAGTTGACTGCAGCTTGTACAGTGTGCACTGGTTCAAGAATAAGCAGCCACGTGACGTAGACGCTACGTCACTGCCACAGTCGTAACTCGTTCGAAGCCGCGAAGCGTAGTCGTGAGCGAGCGACTTTCAAAGGTCACTTCGTCATGAAACTTTTGCAGCAGATTCTGAGATTAATGCAAATTGAAGCATTTATCTGGTGACCTTTTTAAATCGGAATCAAATAAAAAGTAAACCGTAAAGTCTGCTCTTGTTTTTCAGACATAAACTGTAGTTATTTCTAGAAATAATATGGCACAGTTCAATGACATTTCGACTTCATAACTAAGTATAGAATGTGAGAATTGATCATCATAAGTACCTAATAGTTATGTAAAGAAGATTAACGTCAATCAATTAGTTGCTAGGCGATCCCCTCACACAACTTTATATGTGCTGTTTAAATATTAGTTTTTCATACGTTTATTTGCATTTACTGTCATTTTACTCCATATAGTGTAGAGTAAAACTTACGTAGTGTGTCGTAAGCGTTACTATTGGCTGTTGTCAAGAGGTAGTGTCGTGATTCATCTTACGGTAGTCCTTGAAGTTAACCCTGACATTAACCAATGATTTGTCAAATGAAATAGGAAGTAAAGTATCTGTTTTGGGAGGTAGGCTTTGAAAATTGCAGCGATATTTTTAGTTTTGTACCATTGTGATAGTATTTAGTATCTATCTTGAAACTGTATTGTGTAATTACAAAATGACATTCTTATATAAATTAATTTAATGTTGCAACATACGATACAACTGATTAATTAACGTGTCATGTCAATTGTGACTTGAATTTCAATATCGTATATTAAAATAAAGTAACGTAAGTAAGCGGATCTCTCAAAGAACACAGCCTTATACGAAAACTTGTATACTTCACACGGATTGTCTTACAAGGCGCCTCTGACATTTTTAATTGCACACTGCATATAATTATCCAGACAATTATAGCTCTTATAACGACCCTGTAATGGCTAATATCGCAAATATAATTAAAACCTTAACGGGTGGGCCATGCCATATAAATTTAACCAATATGATATCAGGAATCGATATTTCATTTTTCGTATGCCATTTAAAACCTGCGTTCGGATTCACATCCAATCCATAAACAAGAACTAGGCCGTTGCATGCGTGTTCCATGCGCTTATCGTAACTGCATCGTTAAGATCTGTAACATATGGCCATTTTTTACCAAATACACCAGTTATCGGAACCTACTTGCGTTTCGAACAGTAGCGTTTCAGTCAATTGACTGCACATTAGCGCTTACAACTACCAATTACGACTAATAACTCATTTAGTACGACACTGGAGCAATGTTTTTAATTAAGTCCATTACAAAACACCATATAAAAAGTACCTTGATGCGTTTCCGATCGCATTAAAAAACTATAAATTATAGAGTGAGCAAATAACTCTTTTTTAATTTATGTAAGGAATGGCAGAACTATTTCAACTGCTTCATTTTCCACGGTGTACATACGATGGTATAGATTTCTTGATTATGTAACAAGTTATTACAGTTGAATATTGAAATGTTTGTTGCTTCAAAACTTGTTTCGGAGAGATTGAGATCTCGTCATGAGAGATCTTATACCGTCTAATTAACTATAATTAAAACATAAATAGTTTCGTTCTTAGAATGAAATGTAAAGCATTTACTTCGTCTGAAGACCGTCTAAATGTAGCCATGGCGCCGTCACTTAGTCACCTGCAGCCGCTGCAGCGCTTAAAATATCGGAAAAGAGCTCGTCTTTTATGGCGTTCAGAGAAAATGCATTCCTGATAAAAATAACTGCTCGTATTGAATCTGTACGGACCGGTCAGTAATCACGAGTTGCGCAAGCAGCAAATTATTGCTTTTTTGCGATAATTTATGTGGAATACAAGTTTCTTATTGCGTACTGTATCAAATTCTCAATGGTTTTGGATGAATGGAATTTCAGAGATGTTTTTGGGGCAGAGCCCGCTCGTCAAATCATGTAGAGGAAAATGCTATCCCGCTGTCAGTAGGCTTGTACATACGTACCTTTGTATGTATTCTGTGGTAGAAGCGCTTCAGCAATAATGTAAAGACCGTAGAAAAGAGCATAACAACTGATGTTCTCATTCAATATCAAAGAAGTTCGCGCCAAATTACGTTCTGCTCATGTTCTGCTTTTTTTTTTCTTTTGCAATTTTGTGAGAAGTGGTTTTTTAGCGCAGAGACATTCACTCAAATGTGTCAACTGGATTTCTAGACGACTCTTTTGAACTTTTCATAAATTTTCTGCCAATTTTATGATTTTAGAATTACTCAAAATAAAAAGAACACGTATTTTGGTACCCTTGTCTTTTATATAATTTGTTTCTTAAAATAATAGTGTCGGTTGCGGAGAATTCTCGTATCTTCTACAATTCATCGTGGTTACACAGCTACACCACACGACCTCGTTTTAAATTGTACTACTAACGAGCTGCCAGGGATGTTGCAGTTACTTGCGAAGTATTTACAGTTTGTATTGACGCTGTAAATCAGAGAAAGCAACATAAAGATTGGTAAAAGTTGCTTTCAGACTGCTAAGACGATGACTATCCTCCGAACCAGAAATGATTTAGAAACTTTCAACCTAATCAAATAAAGACCGGAGGAAGCCTAGATACGTTGCAATTGCTTCCAAAACATTGCCTGTTTCTACAGAGACTTTCAACAGGATCGAGATGCTTTTCAATAGCTTATGCCAGTGCAATACATTTTAAATTTCTCCATCATCGTTTTTACTGGTAGATTGCCACTATGCGCCCTCAGGCACCAGAAAGGTGACGCTTAAGAGCTAACAAAGGAGAATGATGACACACCAGTAACTAAACCAACGATAACACATTCATTAGCAGATGAGGAAGACCAAGTTCAGCGTCCACATCTTAGGACAGATGGCCTAAACGAATCCTTCGACAACAAGTCTAGAGCACGTTAACCAACTAATAGGGATGCAGAGAACCGTGCAATTTTATCAGGTTATCGCGTAGTACTAGCAAAATAATGGCAAGTTCGCACACTCGATACAACGTGACTTCCGAGACTTCACGAGGTTGAGACGTGGATACAGACTGATTGTCACTACCTATACTGTAGGTTGATCTTTCATCGTGTACTGCAACAATCTTTGTCTCTTGAATGAAAGTTTAAACATCTTTTCCTTGCTTTGTATGTTTAAGAAACTTCGTTTTATCTTCAATTAGACTGGGTATTGGGATTGGCTTTGTTTTAATAATAATCATTGGACTTATTTCTACTTTTTAAGAATGTACATTGTACATCAGATGTAGTTTCTTTTCAGTATGAGCCTTTGTTGCGTTCTAGGTAAGTTATTGGTTCATATTACAATGTGCATTATGATTTTAGAATATCGTGGTGACCAAGAAATACTGAGGGATTTGCGTATGTTTGTTTGTTATTTCATATGTTTTAACATTCACAGGTATAGCTGTCTTAGCGTCTATGATTACCTAGTAGTCCTTAGCTCTTTTGAATTTGTATTTAAAGATTTATCTTCAATTAATACTTTATGTACTTTCTTGTCTTATTTTCTGTTCTTCTTATTGTCTTTGTCTATCCTTGAATCTATCACTTCTTGAGACTTACACGGGCCGTCAACTGACTCATCCCTAATGAGTGTTACCGTCAGATAAAAGAAATGGCGATCGTTTTGACCGATTGATGTGCATACATATTTATAGCACTATCAGTCAGCATATTCAATATCGATTCATAGGTAAACACCTATGAATCGATATTGAATACGTCGGTGTAGGATTGATTAACGAATCGTTAAGTCGACGAACTTACGATTGTGAGTTTGTAACTCACATGTTGGTACATGCGGCTATTCGTCATCCGTTTATCTTTTAGTGATGTCTTTCGATATCTATAGCGGTATCTAGATTGGTGTTTTTACGTTGTTTCTAATAGATATGCTTGATAGATGGAAAACAGTCTTCGTTCTGTAGTTCTAAATTAGTTGTTCTCATTTCATTTTTGCTTTGAACTCCTATTGCTGGGTATGAGCCACTAACAGCATATATTATACTTAGATGTTTGAAATAATTATGTATGCCGAGTTTTCTTTGATTTATTTCTAACAATAGGCACAGCCCTACACCACAATTACATGTAAATCCTACAGAGAACATACTTCACAGCCACGCAGTCTTATTCTGGTGCCAACTGACAAGAGTGGGCTGAAATCGCTGCGTTCACATTATACAAGTCGTTTGATACATAGCAATTTAAAACAATTAGCTACTCGATATCGCTTGATAAATGTATTGCATGTATTTAGGCTATCGGAAATCAGTGGATATTGCAACAGATTAAATTCTTGGAAAAAAAAAAGTTTACTTGTGCATCGGCACGTTTGCATGGCGGTTATTCCTAAATTATTTTAAATAATCAGCCGATAACGTTTCCACTGTGGGCCATAACTCACGATGGGTGCCCAGTACGGGTTGGTAGATGCCACATGTCCTCGATTTTTGGTTTTAAGGTGTCCCGGTTTCCTCAAGATTCGCCTGAACCGATTTTCTAAAGATACGTATTTGAAGGAACACTGATATTTAAATACGATCTTGCAAAGACTAGATAATGAGTTTTTTTATGTTTGATAGCCTTGTTTTTGACCACTATCTGTCCTGATTAAATCTATCATTTTGTCGTGTGAACTAGATAAATACTTAATTAATTAGGTGCACTTCGATAAGAATAGTTCTTATCAAAGGGTTTTTTTTCAATTGTCTGACTAATATAATCACAAACTGGGTTTTTTTTTGGACCAATATCCTGCGATTATGTATTATAGAACAAACATTTTTTTTTTTCTAATATTGTCATGATATGGACAACATTCGAGGTCGAATTTACTGTCAAGAGCACTTTTCATGCGAGTATACTTGAGATATACCTGATGGGCCAGTATTTTTGAATGTTGGTAGTTTTAGTGGAGCAAGAAATTAAAGTTAAAGGTACTGTAAAACTTCGTGTTTGCCAGTAATTGATTGAAAAGCAATGAAGGTTGTTCGTGAGAGAAGGGGCGGGTTTTTGCTGTTTAAATAAGCGTTTGAAATGATTGATGATTGCAATGATTTGGTCTGATTAGCATATGATTAGCTGCTTGAAGGCAAACTTTAATAATAAACTGTTCCAGTTGTACTATAATTTGAGAAGGAATTAAAGTAGGACTTTTTTTGTAGTTTTCACAATCTTTGCTGGAAAATGTAAAAAAAAGTGTGTATTTATGTTACATTATAAAAATTGTGTAATTCGCAATACCGCGTGGCGCACTTTGAAGTGGGATCATAAGATTTAAATACTTACAAAATCTAGCGTATCTACATTATACCTCAGATATGCCATTGTTTTAAAATTATAATATAAAATTATCGATTACGTTTCTATTTTCAAGATACGATAAGATCATGATAATCTTCGATACGGAAAATATCGTCAAATAATAAATAACGAATATATCTTTTGTCGTTACAGTAATTAAAGTACACTTGTACCTACTCAAGAAGTTTTTTTTTTTTGCGAGAAAAGTACTATGTTTAAAGTGAATGTAGCACGATGCGTTTGAAGAAAGCATGAGATTTGAATTTAGAACTTTACGTTCCGAAACGTATTTTGACAACTCAAACATCTGTGCATTGATAAACATCGTGTGACTGAACTTGTCCGTATGCTTGCCAAATGCAATGCAAGAATCTACAGTTTTATAGTTTTTACGATTTATTATAAGAATTATAGCATTATTAGCCATTTAACACTGACATTTCAAGTATCTTCTTTTTTTAAATAATGTACGAAGCTTACATTAAAAGACTCGTTTCTAAGCTGAAAATGATTCTTAATGTCATTTATCAAGAACTTATGACCTACTTATGACTTTGTTATTTATTTGATCTTAATTATTGTCTACTTCAAAGAGTGAAGAGTTTATAAAGACAATGGCTGATTGCTAGCTTATCTATCATGTAAAATATGAATGTGAAACATTTTACAAGTGTTTGTCTGGAAAAGCTTAACAAGCAAAGGAACAACTTGCATACTGCCTGAAATGAAACTTTTTGTTTGATGGAATGTTTTTTTTTTTCATTTTATTGTAGAGGAGTTTATTCTCACATTGTCATTAGTACAATGAACTTCAAAAATGATAAGTTACATAACTCTGACTGACTTATCGATAAGAGCACAAGAGCTTAGTTTTTATAGTCTCAATGCACTTTGATTCAATTTTCTTTATCAAGGATTTCGTTTTTCTTTAAGTTTATTGATGTTTGCTGATAGTATCAATCACAAATTGATGTCAACATGAGACAAGGAAAGCAGATAAAAAGAAAATCCGAAAAACCTAAGAGTGAAAGAGATGAAAAATAAAGTGATTGCGTAAAACCTAAATCTTGACAAAGCACTGGTTTTTCTCCTTCGTATTTATTTGTCAAAAAGAGGTAAGTAACACGATAAGATAATTAATTCAACAATATTATTGGTGATCCTATTCGTGTCCGGGATGAAAATCTGATCCGTCATTGTAGATTAGATACGGGTCAAAAGTTTTTGCTGTATCATATTTTCTTTCATTTTAGGTGAGAGGTTTTTGACTTGTATTATGAGGTAAATCAGATCCATAACATCACGCCTGTAATTCCTAGATACCTAGTAGAGACACGCATAATACCGAAAGGCCTTTTTATGTTAGACTGGGAATGTTTTTAAACTCATCACTAAAAATATAATATTCATACATAATGCCTTCTTAAAGACACCGTCTGTCATTTGAAACCGCAAAAATTATAACTCATTATCTAGATTATTTTTTCCATGAAAAGCCTTCGATAATAAAACAATACAATTGTCGTATATGCAAATATCTTCCATTGTTTAGTAATCGTTACGTAATGGTGATTTTGCTGTCTTTACACATACTGAAACCACCTTTATATGTCTTGGAATAACTCACGATTTATACAGGGTGACTTTGAATTCTACATCGGCAATATACTGAGATATGAGATAAATTAATCATTTTACGGTTACATTGTATGATCTGGGTATGGTTTAGTGTTTCTGTAATCCCGAAAGAGATAGGCTGACATACTGATAGCAATCTACCCGACCGGGAATCGAACCTAGGACCCCTTGCTCAGCAGTCTTGCGACTATTATACCAAAGAGTCAGTTGTAGGTTTGTTCAGTCAAATCTCTTTGGTAACGAAAGTTGGACTATTTCCCAGTTCATGCGCTCAAATGTCAACGCTCAAAGCATTCTGCACCTTCCGTCCATCATTGCATAAGGAGTGTCAAATATCTTCCATTCCAAACGATGACACCATAGCAACGGTTTATCAAGCAATCATAATAAAAGATTAACCCTGATAATCGAATAAGGTAATACAAACAATCGATTAAAACGCAATGTCTGTCTGTGATAACGTTATCAATGCAGGTTAGGACGCCCTCGTTCTTTTTATGAACTTACGATTAACGGTGACATAGACAACAAATTATAGTCTTTGGTTGCCCAAAGAGTATTTAATATCTGAATATTAAAAAGTAATAAAAAACAGCCAGTATTTATTTTTCAAAGAAAAAACAGATACAACCTCATTCTTCCGTCTAGAGCTCTAGATAAACAGTATACATAAGCTAATCAAATGCAAAATAAACGAACAATATACTCAGGTAAATAAAATCGAGAAATTTCCCCCTTGGGAAAGTCTCCTACATATACAATTGTTCTTTACTGTCAACAACAAATAAGATAAGGCTATCACGAACATAGAAAATGATGTTTTATCTTTAGGAACACAAAAGTATTAGTATTGAGGATAATTGCATAATATTACATACGTATGCTCTGTAATAATCACAGTGATTGGCGCTTACAAGATAATAAATCGTTATCGAATGCGAGAAAACGGCCAAAATCTTATTTGGTAGCCGATAAGATAATCTCATTATGATCCTGCCTTAATTAATAGAATTTCCTCTTTACTTATCACTACAGCCTTCAAGCTACAGTCTATTTTAAATCAATATAAAACATTACACCTCCATCTTCATTATGCAGTACTTTTTGCACCAATTCGGTAAGGTTTTTGCTACACAAATAATTTGGCGAACGGATTATCGGTAAATGACCATCGGTTATTGTGAAGAACGACCTCAAAATCAAAGTCAAAGCGATGAAGGTTGTAGCAGATAATTTTTAGTCTTGATCATTTACAAAGATGTTTAAATTAGGATGTAAGGCAATGTTAATATTAGCTAGGTACAAGTGACGTTGTACAAGTTAGGAAAACAACACTCGTCACTAGATAAGATTGATTGATTACTTTTGTAACAGAGTGTCGCATTGTTGCGAAATACTTGTTTTCAGTCTCAATTTATCTTGTTAAAGATCTTATATCTAATTTAAATAGTCATAACTTATTTAAATAAAATTCCCAGTCAGTGAAAACTGTGGTAAGATGTTTTTCAAGCTGATCTATAAGTTAGTCTATTTTTTCACAGGTGGTGTAAAAAGCAAAGAATCAAATTCGTTTAAGTATCCGATAGAATAACAGCATCACATAGTTTGATAAGATTAAAAGAGATTGGTAATGGCGTATGGGTAGAGGTATCAACTGTGATACCTATCTAGATTTTCGAATGTGATAGAAAACCGTATGGATAATATACTCCAGCTAGATGGATCGACGACCTTAAGAAGTGGCTAGGGCAGACTGGAAGCGAAAGGTGGAGGCCAGGGTGGGGTGGAAGAGGCAGTCCAGCAGTGGACTTAGGATAGGCCAAGTTGATTAAATGAAAATTATAACTATATTTAGAGTGACATTAGACTAAAATAAGTGTAAGAAATATCACTAAAGACCAATGAACTTAAAACATGATCGCTAGGTGCGATTATCATGAATCATATCGTTATGCAACGATAATATGACGTCACCTGCATGTGGCTGGCCACGAGGCCTATGACATGATTAAATCATATTATGTTTTACCTACACAATGCCTACGTATTCCACAAATTAAGCCACCGCGTAATGGTAAGGGATGTAGAAGCCAATTTTATTAAAATATTGAGCAGTGTAACGCCCAACAAGGTATAATTCAGTGTGGCGGTATTTGCAGAAAATAAACACTTAATGTAAAAGAAGTCATTTGCTTATAGCAATAGGTAATCTATACGTAAACCAGTTTAGAAATCCTTTCACTTAATAGAAATTAATGAAGAGCCCATTCTTGCCATTGCGACGATTTTTTGAAGAATCTGTTATGTTTCACAGTGCGTTCACCATTTGACTCTCGTAGATAACACTTATTATCATAATTATCTACTAAAATAAATTAATTGTAAGTATAATTTTGACTCACAAGGTGATTCTATTTATATCCTTATCGTTTAGAGTGCTGATTCAGCATGTATATTTAGTTTTATTACTATTAACTTTCAGTAAAGTCCCGTCACAGATAATGCGGGCTTTCTTGTAAATACAAACAAGTTTATGCGTGAAAATTAAAACGAAAAAACTTGTTATTTTTACGGGAAAACTAGAACGCATTAACTTCGTAGATTTTTATTGTAATTTTATATGTTTTACAGTTCTGTTTTATTTTATAGGTCGCGTTTCCGGATTTTTCAGGAACTGTATCATTTTAATCTCAAAACCTACACACAGTTTTTGTTTTGACTAAGTATTTGAATTAAGAACTAGTTAACGTGACTTCTACAATGTAATATAGCACTTAAAATTCTTTAAAACTTAAATACATTTTGACAAGTATTAAGCTTTAATTTGTTAATCCAGAAACCGACTATAAAAGTTTTAAGTCCTGAAAAACTTCATGAACAGACACCACTGTTGAGACATCCGTGAGAACATCGGCACGAGCCGCTATTCATTGGGAACAGCCAAGCAAACAATGCGTTCTATACCATTCTTACTGAATGAGTGCAGAGACGATTTTTCTCTGCAGTTTTGATGGCAATAAGTGCAGAATGCAATAACACGATCACGAGGGGCATAAACACTGCAGTGGACAGTCTTACGTGCCCGCAGACACGTTTTCAGACCACGTATCAGCATGATGTTATGAGTAAATGAGATCAGTTTCATCCGTCACAATCGCTATTAGGAAATGAGTAGAAAATGGCGCACGCCGTAAAACATTGTATTCTTACTTATGGCCTGTTTCAATGCTCTAGTTTGTGTTTTACGATTTTGTTGCTAATTCCGTAGTAAATTATAGTGTCTGTGGATGATTTTACGACTATACGATGGCCCATTTACCGTTTTGCTACATATAATATTGCAAACAGTATACGGGACTTATTAAATTGGCGTTGTTCCCGAAAGTAATACTAGTTTCCTTTTTGTTTTATGTATGAAATCAGAATATTTATTTTTTAAAGTAAACTAACTATATACATTATTAATTAAAAACGATTAAATAAATAAACTAACAACAAAATAAAAACTCCTCCTCAACGCTGTCAGCTGGTAATGTGCCCAAGAGACTGGCGGCGTTGCCTCGTTGTATGGCAACACTGAGCCTGATGACATCTGAGTGACAGTTGATCTAGGAGTATAGTTTTCTACCCACAATATCACGGCATTTTTGACTAAACTATTTCCGCAACATAATGGTCGTCGTTTGTCGTCCCTGGGCACAGTCCAATAGTTTCTTCCGTGTTATCGTTTGAACGAGCCGGAACACAATGTTTTGTTTTCCTGTTTGTCTTACTATTATTACTACAGAATAAATAATGGTTACTATTCTATTATGTTACTGTAAATTGTTTGCATGTTTAGTGTAAATAAATATTTAATTAATGTTTGTGGTTATAGTTGGCGTTGTCTAGTCGTTACAGAAATAGATCAAAAACTATTGTTTTATATTTATTTGTTTTTAACATTTACTAGGAAACAATAATTGTTATTCTATGTATCTTCCATCAGCACAATGTTCTGAGTGCGTTACATTGAGTCCTACCGTAAAACGTGATTTTTCACCCCAAAAAAAAAAGTCGTTTCCCAGCAATAATTTTTACTTAGTTTGATTGAAAAGAGTGTCCATGGAGTTTCTTGCCCATTCTTCTCCATAGAGATCTACGCTTTGGAATCGGCAACTACAGTACTTTCACAAGTTATTATGCCTTGTGTCTGGGACTGTAGGTGCGCCTTCTTTGTTTTTCTGACATTCAAAAGTGCCTGTTATGGTCTAATTGAAATAAATGCTTTGAGTTTTGAGTTTGAGTTTGTACTTACATAATATTTGGTTGACGGCTTCGTGAAGGGTCTTGTTACACCCTGTATAGCACAAGGTTCATTTTCAATTGACACTAACACATACGCCCTCCGTCCGTGGCTATCAATTACTCATGTTTAACGGCTATCGTTGCTATGAGCCTAGAATGGAAGTCCGAACCGTTGCATCATACAGTTGCATTCCTGAGTAATTAGCTTTGTATGTTACATTTAGTATAATTCGTTCAGTACCTCTACCTAGAAAATATCGAGGATGTTAGCTCGATTCGAGTCTAATTTTATTTCAGAAGGTTCTAACTACATTATGGTTTAGCTCACGATCGTTTTAGTAGCCAATTTAGGTAGCAGTTCGAAAACTTAATGTATTTAGTCATGTTGAGAATCTAACTTAGTCATTACGAACATATTAGGTACAGTAATAGGTTGTTATATAAGTCATTGGAATAATTTGTTCAATATTGTTATTTATTTCTAATAGAGTATTGGAAAAGTGTGTACGATTTAATTAAGTTTATGTAACAAGACATTTTGATTATTCAATCTCTGGTATATGTAAGTATGCAATCTTTTAATGATTTCTATTGTTTAAGTAAATGATTGAATAAATAGTAATAGTTATAAAATAATAGGTACCTACCCAATTTAATGTCCTAGGTAAATTAGCGGTTATTTTAATCTTTTCGCTATTTTAGTAAAGAATAGCCAATTTGTCGCCATATTTATTTGAACACGTGCCGTGGCCAATTATAAGTTTCAAGGTTGAAGGTAGTCAAAATAAAACTTGGTAAAAGAGAAACTAGGGCTGACTGTATCAGAAAAACAAATTTGATAAAAAAAAACAGTCGACCGTATTAATTTCTGTCATGGCGGCTGATTAGCCGTCGCCGCAAGTAAAATTTTACATACAGCTTGCTACCGCCAAAGGTGATGTTGTAATATAATAATATTCAGGGAATAAAAACTCTTAATAAGTAACGGATTTCAAAAATATTATAATGTTTTATGTTTAAATAGGAACCGTTAAAGGTGAAGTAGTCTATTAAAATTATCATAATCATTATTAATTACTATTTTATAGCTCTTTTTGATACCCTAAAAGATATCCACATTCAAAAACAAGGACTCTAAACTCCAAAATACTGATCTTATCTCATTCTACGCATAATTCATACAAAACTACCTCAAAAACGAACCAATCCATTATACTCTTAAAAATATAATCGCCTAATAATGATCTCGCTAAGCCTTTTGGCTCAGAAACAGCCCTGTAGTATCCGTGCCACTGACTATCTGGCCTCGGCTTTAGGCTGCACATTTAGATATCTAGATCCATTCTATTCGAAACCTTTTACAAGAAAGGAACCTCGAGAGAATAATTTAAAGTAGAGAGACTTATGGCAGTCGTTTTTTTCATGAAAACAAAAAAGAGATCGCTCTAAATTCGTAAAATGTGCGAATCATTCCTTGATTTTTCTTCGAGTTCTTTAGTTCCAATTTTAAATGAGGTGTTCAATTGTTTTTTTTTCTAATGGTCCACAGGACATTTTAGAATTCCTTCCTACAATAGATCGACCATACTTGCAGAAGTATAGCTTTTTAGTCTAACTATTAACATAGTCTTTGTTTATAGTGATACACATGTCTTGTGATCTAAAGTGTGATAAGGACTATTCTAAGTATCTATCAAGCACGAGTCAAGTTAAGATAATATTATCGTCATTAGATGCCCGTTATTTTTGTGAAGTCACATCAGATAATTTATTTTGACCCTTATGGTGTTGATGCTTACAATTATAGTTCTTTTAAGTCGTGGAAGAAGTGACGTTTGTGACAAACGTTTTAGTTCATATGTATTCATTCAAACTTTTTGTCTATTCACACCTACAATACAAGCAATGAACACCAGTCTGAAACTACCGCTTAAATCCTATTTTTGGAAGTCCACTGACCTCATATACCTAGCTGAACTGGGTAAATACTATCACACGGTTGCCAACTTAGGGGTTTTCCCCCCAGATTTAGGGGGTAAAAAAGTGAAATGGGATTTTTTTAGGGGTCTGAAATTTTTAGGGGTATTTTTAGGGATTTTTTCACTCTTTAATATTTTTAAATTGAAAATATTACTATTTTTTTCTTGACCTAGCGACTTATAACGACATCTAGTACGTAATTCTACAACCACTCTGTGGTGACTGGCGGCAATACTAGCGCCACTGGCGGTCATTTTATTGTCTGTGCATTGGCGGTTATCGTTGTGTTCATGTTTATATTTTTTAAATTTGAACGTATGTTTGACATTAGCTTATGTCAGATAGGATACCGCCAAAAAAGTAGGTTAAGAATATTCTTACGACGATTGGTATTTCGATTTTGGTTTGTACTGTGTAATTTATAATTTTTTTAGGGGGATAACTCTATAATTAAGGCGATTTTAGGGGTTTTTGACACAAACTTTAGGGGTAAATATTTTTGAGAGTTGGTAACACTGTACTATCAATATCTATCGATCAAAGTCTAGTCTGTGGAACACTTTCTTTTCACTTGACATACTGATAAGGGTGCTTATAGCATTATGACGTTATCAGTTAACATCTGAACACTTCGTACTTTGATCCTTATCACAAATAGTTGATACTTTGGTCCACTTCCCTGTTTTGTGGTCTTTGGTTTATATTGTCGCCACTAGATCACGTTCATAAGTAAATGAAATATTTAATTCCGCTTTGAATCGAAGATAATAAGAGTGAACGGTGATAATGATGATTTTCGTTATAAATAAATTAATATAGCAGTAATGTACTTCGATCTTAATTAAATAATTATGTTAATATTCTGTTTAAATGCCTCCGTATACAACTTCCCACCTTATGATAAATTCCTAATTTATCTTCATTCCAAGGTAAGTTTGCTAGCAAGACGCCATTAGACGTAAGATATAATTTAAAATTACAATCAATAGGCTCATTGTTCTCAAGTCTTAAATTATCTGAGACGGTAGTTGGGTAAATCCTGATCTAAATTGGACTAGGTAGAGCTTCAAGTGGCTAAAGATCCGAATCTAGGAAATTTTAGACATGATTATCTATCATAACTGTCAATTTGACATATATACCTAGGTGATGTTAGATGTTTTATCGTCTAAACTGATACGTAGTTTTAAGTCCTATCTTTGATTAACACAGCATTTTTTTTGGATAGGTATTGCGCCGTTAGGTTTTTGCTACAAAATTGAAGATAAATACAATTTTATCGTTCGATTTTCCTTCAGGTGAAGATTTCTAGAGAACATTGTTTGGCTTACAGCAGAAACACATAGAAACAAAATTGAAAGCTACATTCCGTTTGCGGTTAAGTTAACTTCGTTTAGTTCCCCAGGTTTTCTTTAACCCAAAACACAGACGGTTTATGCTTATTGTGCGTTTAGATTGAATACTTCATAAATATCCGACATTTGTAAGCAGAATGTAGTTATTATTAAGGCAATCATGTGACCGTCGTGAAAGTCTATTAAAATAATAATCAAAAATATTGAATAGGTCACAGAAGTCTTGTGTTGGTAGGTAACAGAATGCTTTGGTAGGATTTATTGAAACTTGAGGCAAAAAAGCAATTTTAATAATTATTTATTGATTTCTTCATATTGATTCCTAGATTCAATCGTTAGTTATTATTTGGGCTATTCATCAAGATCAGCATCATTACAAAAACAAGCAAGTTCCATGACTAAAAAGGCAGGTCCAACAGATAAGGACTTTGCACCGATCACGTCGTTTAAGATTAAGAAGATCAAGTCAACCTGAAATCCTTTGTGATAGCATCACGAGTTACTGATAACGTCTGAAACGTAGCGCTGAAGGGTCACTCTTATCACTAGGATAGCATGCCGTGAGTGAATGAACGGTACCCAAGTTTAATTGAGAAAGTCATTTCCAATTAAGATAAGGTGATTGGTATTGAATCATTCATGATTGGTTTCTGCTGGTTTAGCATGATCACCGATTCACGGTAGAATCGGAAGAAATTAAGATAATGACAGATTGTAAAAAGATTTTCACGGTGTGATGTCAAATACGTAGAAAAAAATAGCTTGATACGTTTAAAAAAAAATTAAGATATCAATGATTGGTATATAAAGATATATGATTAAATGTACTTCGTGAAGCAGACGTAGAAGTGATTAAGCATACGCGTGCTGAAATATGGCCTTGATAGCGATTTGAATAATTTCAGTCTAAAACATTTCTAAATATGGACTGCCAGGGTCATTTAGATATACTAGATAAACTGAAAAATTCCATCACTTAATCGGAAGTAACGAAATAAAATTTTCACACTCGGAAAATCGTATCGACAGTCGTTAACGCGAGTCAGTCACGGCAATCGGAAACTCTGCAGCTACACGTAATCATTTTCCACCCGCTGTCACATACGACACAGAATTTGGCGAACTTGGCCAGATTTGAGCATTGCCACTACCATGAAGACTAACGATGCACTTCTTGGTTAAAAGGTATTTAGCATTTTTGCTGCCGCAAAAGCCTAGAAGAGAATGTTCCCAACATAACCAAACAAAAATGAAAGTCCGTACTCACACGTAAGCTTTCGTCTCCTGCAGATGGACGAGGCCCTGCTTGAACATGTCGTAGGCAACCTTGGAGTACTTCGTGGACACAGCCAGAAGGTCTGGCTGGTACTCCACCTCCTTCTGCATCTCCGAGTTGTTGGGATCGGTGACAATGTTGTGCTTCTTCTTCATTCGTTCTAAGGTACGCGAAGGTTTCGGCGGCGCCGGCACCACCGGGGCCGTTTCGATCACGTCACGGGTACACATATTACACATCTTTCTCTACAAACACGCTCTACGGTCACTGACGGTTTGGCCTGCGCGAGCGCTGTTCGAGTATATAAGACGATGAAATCGCATGCCCCCACCACGCCGCGCCGCTTGTGACGCAAGCTGGAGGTGTGCAGCGCGGATGCCCCTGATAACGTCGTTTCGGTGAATAAAGACGCGAGGATGTTGCATGGCGAATAAAAATAGTATTCCGCTTATTATTAATTTTTTTTTTGCGGATTCCGGTGAACAGAATAATAAACAAGTCCAATAAATAAAATATTTGATGGCTTTCTGGGTAATAGTCAAAATATGTACCTACCTACCGCCCTAACTGTAATGAAAGTTTGTCTTGTTTTATATTTCAGCGCCATCCGTGTTTGGGTGTTCTTAGTTTTTTTTAATTACTAGTTTTTTACCTTTTTTATAATTATTTTTCTTATGAATTCAAATACGTAGAAATAACTTGGGGCTTTCAGCAGTTTTTGAAATATCTTCCATGTTTAAAATAGTTTTATTTTTATTGACACTATTGATCCATGCGTCATGTTCGTGAACGAGCGTTGTCAGTAGGGACTGGTCATCTCTAAGTTGCCATGGTTTATTTTAACTACTTTGTTTTTAAATTGTTGATCTAATCTTTTACTCTGGACGCTGTTAATGTGCACGCCTTTTTACATCGTTCTCACATATATGTATCTGTAAAAATATTTGATTGAAAAGAGTGTCCATGGAGTTTCTTGCCCATTCTTCTCCATAGAGATCTACGCTTTGGAATGGCCAACTACAGTACTTTCACAAGTTATTATGCCTTGTGTCTGGGACTGTAGCTTCGCCTTCTTTGTTTTTCTGACATTCAAAAGTGCCTGTTATGGTGTAATTGAAATAAATGCTTTGAGTTTGAGTTTGACGATAATCAATAAATGGGTAACGTCGGCAAAAAAAAAACTTAACTCGAAGGAAAATAATTTTCACAGGACTGATGTAAAAGAAAATTGGCATGCAAAGAATTTGTGAAGAGATCTGGCTAAAAATGGGAGGAAGAAAAGGTAAACTTTATACCCATGACGTAGTTTTGGACCAGGATTAATGGTCCAAAAACTACGTCATGGGCATAAAATTAAATAAACACAACAGTGTTGTTGGCTGCAACACCGTATTCTTTTATGATCGATTTACGTACATAATGCATATAAAATATAGGTACACTTACTTGTGGAATGTCCTTTTGTATCTCTTCATGTCAAAAGCCGTCATTTCGAATAATTCCTCACGAGCTGTTATTGCCAGGCCGTGACATTGAGCACTGACGGTTCTTTTAGGGTACATAGCCATATTTATTTAGATTTAGCAAGTAAAGTCAGAAGGCTCAGGTCTGTGCTAGGCCGAGACTTAAAGGTGGACAGACGCAATCAAGGAAGATTTTGGAAATAATATGTATGGAGCGATCGGCAGTTCGGAATGACTGCATGGCTTGAAGACGCCCCATAATTATGCCGTTATTATCATAAGCGAGGGAATGATGATTAATAAAGACAATTATAGATTAGATTGTAAGTGGAGATGCCCTGACGTATTTAGGTACTCGTATATGTACTGAACTTAGAATCGATTTAACATAGAGCTCAATAAAAATTACGAAATCTAATTATTTTTCGATCAATCGCCTCGTTAGTCTAGTGGAGGCAAGCGCGACTGCTGAGCATGAGGTTCTGGATTCGATTCCCGGGTCGGGCAAAGTGTTATTGGATTTTTTCATCAGGAATTTCTCAGTAGAGTGCAATAGGCTCGCTCCCTATTACATGGGACTTAAAAATAACTGACGAAATGTGGGTGTACTTAGGTAAACCTCTACCTAACACTTCGGGGATTACAGGGCGTGATGTTATGTTTTGTTTTCGATCAATCTAAAAAAAGAATACATACTCGTAATCTAGGAACGCTGCACAAATTATCAATTAATAATTTAAGATTAGCTTAATGCGTTAATGTTTTATTTATATATTTTTAGAAATTAATACAAAAATTACATCATTCTGTACGCTTTTGCGACGGTAACCAATAACATGTAATCACTTCCTTAAAAATCGATGATGTTTACGAGAAGATTTCCTTTGAAAAACTGACAATTTTATCGCAACAGTTTACAAGAAATTGTTAAAGAAGATTTGTCGTTTATTAATTAAAGTATTAGTAGGTAATATAAGAAATAGGCATGTGTTGCGGAGGAATAAGGAAAATGTCGTGAGGAAAGTTTTGAGGATGAATGTGGAAGAGTAGAGGAAAACCGAAGAAACGATGGATGGACTGTATGAACGATGATATGGCAAAAGGAGGTGCCTGATGACATGACGAGTAATAGAGAAGTATGGAAGAAGAAGACATGCTGCACCGACCCCATATAAATTGGGATAAGGGCTGGAGAATGATGATGATGATGTAATATAAAACCTATTAGATACTAATATTGCTTTTCCTTTAAGTCTGGCTTCGGAGAATTTTATATATATGGCGTTATGGAATTCAAAGTATAAATTTTAATATCTGTATAACGTTACCCGTTTATTTCAAATAACAGTAATGTTGTTGGTAATGTAATGAGGTAAAATCTCGTGATATATTTAGAGACTTTTTTACAGCTATAAGGCGCGAATTACACAGAAACGGCGTACGGTGAAGGCGCGGCGCAGGCACGATGCCGCTTCAAAACGTTTTCATACAAAATGTACGTAAGCTACGTGTCGTGAATTACACTCAAGCGGCGCGTCGCAGGCGCGCCGTTCTTTCGTTTCCTTATAAATTCCACGCCTGCGCCGCACTTTACGCCTTACGCCGTTTCTGTGAAATTTGCGCCTTATATTTTCCTACAAAAACATGCAAAACCCTGTATCACCCTTTATGGGACAATTTTCATGAAAATCTTCCCGAATCTATGTATTACCATTCTTGGACCGTGTTTCTATGTTCAGTGGTTTATTCTGTTGTTTTGCAGTCACATAGTCACTGTTTTTTGTTTTTTTTAGATTAGTCTACGGATAGGTACGCAAGTTTTTGTTTGTCAGTCACCGAACTGTTTTTTAAGATCAGTCTACGGATACGTAAGTTTGTTGTTTCGTGTTTTGTGGTACACCCACAGTTCCCGGTGACGTATGCGTCATGTGACGACAGAAATGTAAACATATAGGTTTTGTTTGGATCTCAGTGATGCATGTGACTTATTACTAGATCTCTATTTGTGGCGGATGAATGGTGTAGTGGTAATGTGTGTTGGGTAACGTTTGACTGATGTAAATGGAGATCGGTCTTAGGCTGAGTTTCCACCAGATATGAGCGAGGATGCGTAGCGAGGGATGTGTGTGGAACTTTCTTGCCCATTCTTCTCCATAGAGATCTACTCTTTGGAATGGGCAACTACAGTACTTTCACAAGTTATTATGCCTTGTGTCTGGGACTGTAGCTTCGCCTTCTTTGTTTTTCTGACATTCAAAAGTGCCTGTTATACCCTTATGGTCTACTTGAAATAAATGCTTTGAGTTTGAGTTTAACTAACCAATAATATCGCTTCTTTTTCATAGCTTGAGCCATTCTAGGTATGTGATTGGTTAGTTCCACATACATTCCTCGCTACGCATCCTCGCTCATCTCTGAGGGTTTGTCTAGGGAAGTGCTGTTGCCGTAGGTCCGTGTCTACGGTTTTTTAGCTTCAGCTCTACCGCTGGTACTGGGTGCGGTCCCCAGATCAGCTAAAGTGCCATTGGGTTTTTCCCCGGAGCTTGAATTTGTGGCCTGTTGACGGCAAAATACTCGCTCTCTATTTCATAGGATTTAAATGTATCTGTCTGACGAAATGTTGCTGTACTCTGCTATCAGTTAAATTACGTGAGTCCATTAATTACGTGAAGCAATTTTTGGTGACATGTCGTGAGATTGGACCCCCTCACCCCTCCCCCCTCCTGAACGTACGTGAGATTTATCATAATTTGGGATTAAGTGTAAATACGTTAATCTGGGCTTGATTGCGTTGGATTTATTTAAAAAAAAACATAATTTTCTTTTCTTTGAATATCCAGTTTTCACACAATGTTTCACCGTTAATTATTTTAATTAATTAAAGTCCCCTTTTGTAGATTGACTGAGATTTAAAGAGATTCTAATATTCGAAGAATATGAAGTCAATCCTTTGTGTTGTAGTTGTCCAAAAGCAGACTTTTCCATGTTTCATAAGTAGAGAATTTCATAGGACCATTCTTATTTCGCAAAATATCTTAAAAGTGACAATAACAATACCAAAGATGGGTCAAAAGATAAGTCTTTGGAATTTATATTAATTTGAAACATTCTTAACGTCTTCCAAGACAGTTTAACGCTTGTAATCTCGAATAACATTAACAAAAGGAGCATTTTATCAGTATCGAGACCTTTGAAGTAAGTGGCGCGTTGTCTTACCATGCATTGTTGCGAAGGAAACTGTGGTTTATCATCCATTATCACCATGTCTGGAGATAAGTGCTTCTTACTCTTTCAAAGACTCGATTTTTCTTTACTTTGGTACATTAAGTCATGTTTGGTTAATAATAGTTGTGTGTATTTCGGCGCCTAGTTTGATAACAACAACTAATTAGCTAATGAAAGGGTGGAAAATTTAGTCTAGTAGTTTAAGAACGCCTCGTTTATAAATCCTCTTCTTAGGGATTCGATGGCAAAAAAAAAAAAAAAATCAGTTGAGAACTAAAATCCAGCTACGCAAACTTTGGTGTCTGATGCAGTCAAAAAGTCATCAAGGGCATAATCACAACGCCCTTTCATCATCTACCCAGTCTTCTCCCAATCTTCTTGAGGTCGGCTTCATTTGTAACCGGGAGCAGTTGAATACCTGTATTCTATGTCCCATGTTTAAATCGAGATTGGTTTCCGCACTTAGCCCTCAATTAGACCATTTTACGTGAGCCATGGCGGCCATCGTTGGTGAATATCAGTATTTTTACCTCCACGAGTCAGTGGATATCCATTGGTAAGACTGGCTGATCCTTTTAATTCTTTCAATTTAAGTGTTCCTTACTCCAGAAGCTACTGATTTTTGATTTCCCAGATCACAGAAACCTGGATAGGTTGTGTTTGAAGCTTTTAGTCTGACCTAAAGATTTCTCGTTTATGATATCACCGGTAGCTGGTAAGAACCTACGTTGGTAATAAAGGAGTTTTGTATCAGTTTTCTTAGTAATCATATTTACCTGAGACCAAATCTTGACGTCATTATATTGAAGGCATTGGCCATTGGACTAGGGATTCACATAATTTCTCAATACATTTCATAAGATAACATTGAATCATTACTGTTTGTTTGTTAGATTATCAGAAAAAGTATTGATTATAGAGCGTCATCTTGATGGTTATAAATCATTGGTTTTATAACCTTTATTTCAGAGATAATGTACTTATATTAAATATATCTTACACTATGATTAGTGTAAGATACGCGAAGTGTTACGCTATGCTAATCATATCGTAGCGTAACCACACTGGATGTGAGGACCCTTGGTATATTATACTAAGGTACTTCCATTGGTATACCTGTCTCGACATACACGTGGATGTGAGATTCCGTAACCATGCTTTTAGAGAATAGAATACTGCAGGTATCATTATTTCGATATCATAGTTTGTTAAGCCATCGTGAAACATTTTTTTTTTAAATACTCTATTGGCTTGCGACTGGCCGCAACTCGCCTGATGTGAACTGATGATGCGGTCTAGGGTGGAACTCGCTAGAAGAAACTGATTCACTCGAACTTTGAAGAGATCCAGATTAGGATCAGGGAACAGAGAAGCCGGCAGTTCGGTATGGGCAAATTGTCAGCAAGACAAGATTTTCTGGTTGTCTTTATCCTGTAATGATGTAACAGGGCACTCCAGATTCTAGTAGGTAAAACGGCAAATCTGTATTACCTTATGTGTGCTATCCGTTCTGTTCTGTGTATAGGTTTTGACTGTGACCGAAGAAAGCAACACGTAACACAGTCGCCTGACAAAATGATTAAGGTGCTGAAAATTACAAAGTACACCCATTTTTTTTTTGGATGGGAAATCATCAAATAACCCCCCCCCCCCCTCGCTCTAGGCGGACTAGGAGGGAGTGACGGTACACCCTAGACGAGAGGTACTAAAGATAAAGTTCTACCAAGGGCGGCCCTGTCCGCAGTCAGTGTGTAAATGTTTCCTAGGAAACTTTTGAACTACCTATTTCTAAGAAGAGCTACGTCGTAAGGTAAGGCAGCGCAAATCATGGAAAACTTGACCTGCGAGGCCTCTGAAGTATCTCAGTTATCTTATCTACAAGATATATTATCGGAAAAAAATCGTCGGCGAATATGAAGGGTTTGGCGAAACGGTTTATGTAACACAAGGTTACGGTTTTTCATGAAATATCGATGACTATATATGCTGTGTTTTCACTGTGTTACGCCTACTTACTGCGCAGTACATATTATTGATAACCAACAAATAAAATGTTAGTCAACTAGAATCGTCATCTGTTTATGTGCAAAACATCTATGACGGTGAAAATATTGACGTAGAGTTGGAAACAAGATACTAGTTAATCTGAGAGATACCTCGTTACTCAATTTAAAAAGTAAATGATTAATAAATCTTTTATCAAACTTTTCTTAGATCCCAATACAATAATTACTTAAAACAGAATTGTAGAAAAGAACTTTCATGCACCTACAAGTTTGTCAAATGTATAATAACCTGGGATTAGATCTGGGGCAATAGGCTCACCCCTATTACAATACCTGACGAAATGTGGGTGTAATATAGATATACTTCTGCCTTACTTTTCGGGGATTGAAGGCGTGATGTCATATAATGTTTTGTTAGATTAAATGATTATGACGTCAAGCAATTGAGTAGCAAAAATTAACAATGGTACGAGTATAAGTCCCGTCACGTAAAATAATTCTTTAAATCCCAGCCTATTCCAAAGTACTAAGTAGCTAGTAAAGCATAATATTAAGATTCTACAATAAAACAATTCTACTTATACTATAAAACAATAGCCTAGTACTTCATTCAGGACGCGACTGTATAACGTGCGCAGACACATCCCCTCTACTGTCACCGAGCGTCCTTTTTACGTGACGGGACCTATACCTACTTAGAGCTCATCTTGATGATCAAAGACTTGACAACAACCCTGACAGCATAACAGACAAAGATGAAAAATAAACAAACATTCTCTCAGAGTCTCAGTCAACGTTAGAACGTAAGATTTAAAGATGTGGCAAGATAGAGGATGCACAGCATGTGTTGGTGGAATGTGTCCGATACTAATAAGAAAAACGCAATTATCAATGTGATGAAATTGTCGGTAATGGATGTTGGACTGTTCCATGGTAGTTTAGCTAAGCCTAACTCTGAAGCGGCAAAAATATTATATACTTTTTTATTAGATAAGGAATTCGATTAAGTTCATTGGGTTTGGGATTTTTTATAAGCTAAATTAGTTTAGGAAGTAAGTTAATATTTGTAAAAGTACGATGGGATTGACATGTCGCAATTGTGTGCAAAAATCCCTTAAATAAAGAAGATAAAAAAGATTTAAAGTGCTCACAAGTTTATCCAAAGGTATTCACAACTTAAGAGGTAGCATCGTTATCCCAGCTATAAAGGACACATGTTAAGTACACTCTATTTTTATAATGTCCGGTCTTTAAGTGATATACATTATAGCATTATGACGCTGTAGGTGGCCGCAGGTTACTGCATTAGTGTAGTCGGTTTTTATTTGTAGTGCTGACGATGTAAACATGCAAGAGAGAAGCTGACTACATGTGTGTCTGTTATTTTGGAACAGTGGTTCCATTCGATTCTGGAGTTTTAGATGTTGGTATAGGTAACCTTTTAAATCTCAAACTGAGAATCATTAATTCGTCACCAGCATTAGCACCATCATTCAAATGCTGGGCTTGGGCCACCGTGTACACTACATGGCATAACTTTTTTTTGGGTCTCCCTTGTTTGACCGAAACGAATTTGACAAATTTTTACTTCCCAAAAAATTTTTCGAATAATTTCATTTGCCAAATTATTACTTAGCAAAAAATCTATTCACAAAAAATTGTAACGCAAACCTAATGTTTGGGAAGTGAACGTTTAAACTATAACTTGTTTACCAACAAGTACTTTTAACATTTTTTATTTAGTCAAATATTTCAGTTGGAATAACAGTTTTTACGCAAAATCAAATAAGACAAATTCTAAACAGGTTATAATAATATGAATATTAACTATTCTTTTTTTTTAGTTAGTAGCGTTTTTTTCCATATTTTTGTTTTCTATATAATGTAGTCGTTCCTGGAGGTCACAGTTTTAACCTAACCTAACCATTTTTTTTTAAATAAGTAATTATCCTAATCTAAATAGTTCAGTTCCGGGTAACCTACTAAAAACAATCTCTTTTTTCTATTAATGCAAGTCGTTTCTGGTCACAGTTTTAACCTAACCTAACCTAGCCTATTTTTGCATTAATATTTTTTGTCTTAACAAATCATTTCACCAAACGTTTATTGTCTGAAGATTGTTTGCTGTAATAAATCATTTGAGTAAAGACCAAATGCCATAATGACATTATACTTGGTAATATTTTGCCAAGTAAAAATTTGACCAAATAAAAATATGCGTACTAAAATCATTCGAAATATTGCAATGGTATAAAAAAAAGTTGCTAATATTTGTTTGGGTAATGAAATTTGGTCAAAATCTTTTCGGCAAAACGGCAGGCTCCCCTTTTTTTTAGCTTCCTATTCTTCTCTGTCCCACCCCTGGGCAAAGGCCTCCCTCCACTCTTTTCATTTCTCGCGAACCCGCGCGTCCTCCTTACAGTTCTGGCGGAACCTGATATATAACCGAGAATTCGAAGCCATGTGACATCCATCAACCCTCGTGGTGGATGTATCCCAGCAATGGGGTACGACCGGTCTACCTTGTACCTTGCCTTTTTTTCTCTGGCCATTTTGAAGATCGTCATTTGTTTATATTCTCGGAAACATAAATATAAGAGTGAGGTTATAACGTGATTCTTCGGCAACTGTAGTTGGCGTGAAAACCGGTATTTCACACGACAATCAAGCTACAGTTCAGTGGTTATTAGTTACTGTGACGACGATACAGTAAGACAAGCTGTTTACCCGATTGTGGTTTAGAGAGAAAATGTTCTTTAGCACTTTTTGAAATTTTACGGTTACATGATCTCATTCAAAGTATATAATGTAACGAAACCCAGATGACATTACTGTTATGTAAATAAATTGGCAGTGTTAATAGAAGTGTTGCTTTTTCGCCATCCCAACATTCTCAACTTTAATGGGGACGACCGACAATAATAATTTTGACACCTTTCGAGTAATTGAGATCAAGAGTCTGAATCTAAAACAATTAGTATAGTTTGATCTGGAAAGGCAAACATTCAGGGTAAAAACCATTATCAGTTTATTATTTTAAAAAAAACACTTCATTATAACATGCTCTTAATCAGCTAACCGCACTCTACGGTAATCAAAGCAAAATCGTAGAAGCCGCTGTTACTAACTTATATTGCCCACAAAATGCAAACATGGGTTTCTCTAAATCTTTCGAATTCCACAAGCACAATAAGTCCCCTATTTCTGACTTGCCACCAACTCTATGGAATGTCCAGCATCTACATTCTAAGAACAGACCTGTAAATATTATGCTACCGCAGGTGACTCACAAACGATACGTAGATAAACGTTTAAGAGTAATCAATTTGTTATCAGTTCACTAATGAGTCACGTACTGATAATACTTTCTACTATCTACGACTGCCCTATTGCCCTACATGACACATGGCTGGAGTCCTTCGTTTTAAGCCAAGGCCAGACATTGTTGTGGTCTGTAAAGGCCGACTGATTACTATAATCTCACCATTTATGCTTTTTTTTTCGGATTAGATATCATCAAATGACCGGGAATACACCCCCCTCCCCCCGCTCTGGGCGAAGTGGCAGGGAGTGTGAGACTTTTACTGACTAAAACCCATCCACGTTCCTTCCAATGCTTCTAGTCGTCAATAGCAAGAAAAAGAACCTACAGTTCAACCCTTTATAAGTATAGCATGTATCAGAAAGGGGGGTGTGATACAGGGCATCAAACTGAGCCACTTTCTGTATGAGACCTACGTAAAAAGCTCTCTCATACAATACTTCGTTGCCTAGTCTCTCCTCCTCCGTCCACTCCTCGGATGCTATTGCAGTCAGGAGAAGAGTCTTCTTGCGGATTTAAGGTTTTTGTAAAACTCTTTGAGCATCAAAGCGTTAAAATATTATCTTGTCATCAGTAAACAGGGACATAGCACGTGTTAAGGATGATTTCCATCAAACGGATTAAATTTAATTACTTAATTACTTTATAGTAGTTGAGTGACCTTTAACATAGTGAACGATTTACAAACAGACTGACACTTCTTGAAGTTATGCAAATGATAACCTTACGGGTTATAGATAAAGACCCTCCTATGCGTTTGGCACTATATTCAATTAATTTATTGCAGCAATTAATCGAGATGGATCAATTACGAATTGACCAGTATCAAACTACAACTGAGTTTAGTTGATGCGAAGTTTCGTCCATACCATCTTTGATTTTCAATTTTAAAGACTTCGCTAACTATTGTGAATGGAAGAAAAAAACGTGTTAGGCTGATCCCAAGTAAAATGGGAAGAGGACATGATGATGATGTCTATTGAATAGAATCAAGTTCTTCTAAATTGATCATCATCTGCCTAGCCTTTTCCCAACTATGCTGGGGTCGGCTCCGATCTAACCGGATGCAGCTGAATACCAGTACGTGGAGCGACTGTCTGACCTCTACATCCCAGTTTTTCTAATTTAACAGACATAATATGTGCTGCTCCAGAGTTCATTCCGTTAGGTTCTCCTATGCGGAGGGAGGGGGCGGTTTAGGGTCTGTCTCATGTGTGTGTCCAAAAATTACAAATCCCCACTCAAACTACCATAACTTGGTAAAAAACAGGTACTGCTGTTTGTTATTTTTATTTGCAGAGGCCAAACAACAATGCCGTTGCCGACTATCCAAGATAATATTAAGATTGTATCAAAACTAAAAAACAAAGTGCACATGATCTCTTGTAATATCCAATAATATCTTGGGAAATCTGCAGAACATGCGTGACGTCACGATAATTTATCTGATAGTTATGTTAGTGTCATGATATCGACAATGGATTGAGAGATAAATTTAGAGAATTGTACTGTCTGTCTATCTGGCCAATACCTACGGGGGGCCTACGAACTACGAAGGTTTCTGTCAAGGAGGCCATGTGAGGCTATTAACTCGCCTGTGGACGGTGAGTAATGGGCTAGCTCACCGTCCGTCCGTCTTATGAAGACAGGCCGTGTCTGATAAACCGTAATCCGCCCAGAGAAGGAGGAGTCATTTGTTGATTTCCCATCCCAAAAAAAAGGCTAGTAACTCCGATTTTTGAAAGTGAAGTCTTTTCATAAATAAAGTTGCTATCGAATTTCATCCTTTTGTTTATAAGCATTGTTTGAGTAACGAAACAACATCCAAATTCCCTTCATGAAGGTGACACAATAAATGCATGATTAGCTTTATAATGTTTCCAATGCTGGTATAACATGAAAAACTGTGGCATACTGGATGGGGGTGGCTGAGGACAGGGTGCTGTAGCGCGGTTTGTGAAGGGTCTTTTTCCAGTTGTAGTCTTCGATAGTGAAATAAGTGTCCGCTATCATAACGAGCGGTTCACCAGATGAAGGCAATGTAAACACAGATGATGCATAGGGATGGCACGTGCACCATTACTAATGTATTTGTATCTCTTCGGTCACGTCGCTTCTGATTGCAATTGTTTTGCTAATAGCCAGGGTAACATAACATGATTTAAAAGAGTTCAATTGAAATCACCTTCTAGATGGCTCTTTTAAGTACAAGATGATTTCATTGGTTCACAAGATCTATTCAATTCTATCTATCCGTCTATCCGGCAGAACAGATGATGATGAAATTTGGGACACAGGTGTGTACCTGTGTCCCAAATTTCAGCAAAATCTGTCACGACCTAGGTACAACTGTACTACCTAAGTAACTGTACCTAGGTCGTGGTGTACCTGTCGTATGAAAAGTATCCTTTGTAACAAAGTATATTTTGTGGGTGGGATGATTTCCGACCTCCACGCGAAACCTGTAAGAACTTGAAAAAAACGTCTATTCTATAATCAACATGTTTTTAAAACAATAGGTACAATAACAATTACCAATTGGCAAATAAAACATACGTCAGACTTCAGGTAACAAACACACAAGATTTGTATTAATTTACAGGAACCAAATAAATATGAATACCAATAATACAGATCTTAGAACAGTATCTCCAACTTGACCTACCGCCTGCCTCTCCACTGCGTCATCATCGTCACTCTAATCCGAACCGCACACGTTCCCAGAAGCTGTCGCACTCGTTATCTCAGTAGGTATTTGGGAAGTACTCGCATCATCTGCGCTTGCGCCGATAGCAATGATCATTGAAATGCATGTGAGGTTTGGTTTCTCCGAAAGATTTCTATTTTTATTTGAATGTTGGTGACGTGATGATGATGTTTTAGGACATTTGTGGTGTTAATGGATCGTTAGTGGTTCTTTTAAGATTTTCTCATGGTGGTAACTTGGTAGGGGAAATCTAAATGAAGGGGTAAATAGAAGGGGCTGGTGGTGGTAGCAGTAAAAGTGTTATGTAGAGATGGGGATACTGCAACCCTGATATCGTCCTCAAATTCCAACACTTTTTCAAAATCAAAATTATTTTATTCAAATTAAGCAAAAGCATATTGGCGAGAATCAGCACTGTAAACGTCAACATAACAAAGACAGTCCCCCGAAACCGTCCTTCATCACGGCCTAGTGTTTTAGCTGAGATAAAGAAGTAGTACAGAAGTAGAAGTACCTAGCGCTCGTGGCTCAATAATAACAGCCGCTCGGATCAGTCTTTAGGTTAAGCCGTGCTTGCCTAGGTTGGTCTGAGGATGGGTGACCGCTCATTACATACCGAGATTCCTCCGCGCCTCGGAAAGCACGTTAGGCCGATGATTAAGTACTAGCTGGGTTGTGGAGGTGGTTAGACTGGAAGCCGTCCCCAATATAGTTGGGAAAAGGCTAGGCAGATGATGAAAGAAGTAGCACAACGAATTCCCCACAGTACCACATCTGTATGTTAAGTTCTTGTGATCTCTCCGTTCAAGGTAATTCCAGGACACATCTCCAAGAACCAAATGTTTTGACCGAATATCGAAGCCAAGTACACCTAATCACGTGTTCCATATAAATGTGCGCCAGTCAACCGCAGACTTTGTAGATGACGAATATTACCGATTCGATGCAACACATATGTATGTAGTCTGCCATTTAGATCATATCTCTTTATGACTGCATAGAAATGATGTCTCATCTTAATGAGCAAGTACGAAGTTTTTGAATTGAATAGTTATAGAGTTATAGGTCCCGTCACGTAAAAAGAACGCTGACCGCTCAAATAAATTTTCTCATTTTATTTATTCCAGCCTTTTTCAAAGCACTAAGTAGCTAGTAAAGTACCAATTATGATTCTACAATGAAACAAATTATACTTCATTACATAGTATAAAGCAAAGTCGCTTCCCACTGTCTGTCCCTATGTATGCTTAGATCTTTAAAACTACGCAATGGATTTTGATGCGGTTTTTTTTAATAGATAGAGTGATTCAAGAGGAAGGTTTATATGTATATTGCAGCCGTGCGAGGCCTATTTTTCCTAAAGGAAGGTCCTAAAGGACTAAGCTATTGTTTTATATTATATTATAAAACAATAGCTTAGTCCTTTAGGACGCGAATGTATAACGTGCGCAAACACATCCCCTCCACTGTCGCTCAGCGTTCTTTTTGCGACTTATACCACACATATTGACACAAATGGACACAAAGTACTTTCTGACCAGCTTATGCCGATTCCCCGTCGATAAGTGCTGTCACACCCATAATCTACAATAGCCTAGCAAAAAAATCTAGCATGACTTCTGAAACTACGGTATATACAGATACAAATCAGCAGAATTAATCTTTTTCATCATAGTATTCTTGCCATTTCACGATTGGCTTCATCTATAGATAACGAATTACCAATTTTGCGCAATACATATGTGATCTCCCACATCAAACCTATATCTTTATGACTGCATAGAAATTGTGTGACATCTCAATAAGAAAGTACAAAGTTTTCTCCCACAACTAAATACAGAGGACGAGACAGATCAGTCTTATTTTAAACACGTTTTCATGCACGTGTTGACTAGTAGACCAATTTAATACAAATAATGAGGGTACTTCACCGAAATGTCAATTAATGAGGCACCTGTCAATCGATTTGTCATAAAAAACTTGCGTGGGCCTCAAATTCATAGTCCGGTTTAATCTTTAAATCTCGTTCTATTAATTAGGATTATTTGTACGACTTTTATAGTAATAATCGGCCTATAAACATAAATTATAATTATGAAAACTAGTCCTCTTACTTACTTAAAAGCTTCCCAAATATGTGTGGATGACAGCATCTTCTAAGATTATGTCGCACATCCTCGTAATGATAACAAAAGACTTTTGAACTTTGCTTCATAAATTAACAGTGGATCGAAAAACTAATTTATTTTTAGAAGACTGTCCATGGAGTTTCATGCTCGTTCTTCTCCATAGCAACCTTTACATAAAAGAATTTAAAACTACTTTTAATATTGGTTTAATTGAAATAAAATTCTTTGTTTTATGTCTCTTCATCAGATAGGCCATCTGCCCTGCAGGAAGGCAAACCTTCCTATAAAAAGAAATATCCATAACAGAACACATCTTCTACGTAGTTTCCCACTTACTGTCTAAGCATACTTTCCCCTTGTAACATACCTAAGTGCTACATAACTTGAAGGTAAGAAACTGCATCAGGGCTTATCCATGTCCAGGCCTTCGCCTTTCCTCTTACGCACAGGTATAAGGTATTAATTGGGTCAATAAAATCTCGTACTTGTGCGCTTTGTGGTTTTGGACCAATTCATTGTACTGTGTCCATGATTTATCTGGTTATAATCCTTAGAACTTAATTTCACATAATTAATTCAGGTTTTTACAGGATCTCTTATCTAGCGCGAATCATTCAAAGAACCTTCTCCTCCTGAAGACTGCAGCGTCAGACTTTTGTCATTATCACTTTTCAGCCAGTGGACGATAGAGTGTACGACGTGCTAGAGATAGGCCTCCCTCAAGCATCGCCGTCGTCACACTGGCCACACGACTGGTCTTGTCCTTCTGGCATCCAGCTGATTCTTGCGGCCTGCAGTAATTTATTATGAAAAAAAAAAGCTTTAGATTTGTTGCAAATTAAATCAAATTACAGTTTAAGTTTTATCTTCTTTCTTTGTCGAGTGGTTAGTGCCTAACCTGGTGTCAGAGTTTTTATGCCACACAGGGCCTCTTACTTGACTTTACATGCCGTCGAAAAATATCTCTCAGGCATGCTGGTTTGGTTCCTTCACGATGTTTTCCTTCACCGAAGCAAGTGATATTTATACAATACGCACATGAATCTGAAAAATAAGAGGTGCGTGTGTTGTCGAGTCCTACTACGACTCGGCATTCGACTTGGCAGTTGAAAATTTTATAACGTAGAATGAATATATACATAATAATCTACAGGAACCCCTCCGCAGGTCTCCTCCAGCCAGTAGCCAGTGAGGGCCAGCCATTTTAGTAACATCGTCATCCCATCTCATGTGGGGTCTTTCTTTATGTCGTTTACCTTTTTTAGTAATCTACCAAAGGCAAATCATCAGACGTTCTAAGTAAATTATATAAATAGTCATGTTTAATTTAAAGATGTTGACAACGCTGCAAAATCACCGAACATGACTTAAGATTACCTAGAAACTGCACCTATATAATTTTCACTTTAAAAACTGATAACAATTTAATCAAAATGTTATCACAATGGATTCTTAAAAGTTGATGTAAAATCATCTGAAAGTAATAAAGTAAGTCGTATAATAAGTAATGGTTTATTTGTCCATAAAGCACGCAAGTTCATGGTCAATGTGATCAGTGACGTCAATGTGAACCCCAGTACAGTTACGAGCACAAATACAATGAAGAACGATGACCGCGTGGAATAAGGAATATAAGGATTGCAACTTTGAGATAAGACCGATAAACAAAAAAAAAAACAAAAAAAAAGAACCAAAAAAACACAAAAAAAAAGAAAAACACTAAACTAAACCGTACGACATCAAAATCATTTCCTGAATAAAAGCGGTTGGTTGGATTTTCATCACTCAGCTCGACGTCAACATCATCACCTGCCTTTTCCCAACTATGTTGGAGTCGGCTTCCAGTCTAACCGGTTGCAGCTGCTCAGCTCAGCACAAACAGAGCGATGGTATTTCGGTGTTCATTTATGTGGCGCTAATATAATTATTGTAAGTGAAAGTGGCATATAAGTATTTTATAATAAGTAGTACGCTATACAAAACCAGTTTATGTGGATCTCTCATTATATAGGAAATCTATACAAAGCGAGGCCAAGTTATACTGGAAATGTACAGCTTCATGTGCCGCCGTGTGTACAACATACAAACATAAATTTACAATCAATACAGTAGGAGAAAATCACTACATATTTGTGCTTGTGAGTGTACATACTAAGGTTCTGGTTTTGAATCCGGATGTGACGTACTTTCCAACATCTTAAGATTAGTCATGTGCCAACGGGGTCTGGGATTTTCAAGACCCCAAATACTGCGGTTGCATTTAATGACGCACTATTCTATTCAAAAACACTTCGGAGAAAATTTTCGGTTCTATTTCTGACTAACTATTACAGTGATTTGGAAGTTCAACAAATTAGAAATCGTCCAAATAAACAGAGCACATACTTCGTAAGAGATCGTTTTTTTCCTTATTTACATTTCTCCTGTAATATGGTATAAGTAGGTATTGCTTCCTCATGTTGAACTGTTGTGTAATAAAGGCCATACAAATATTAGATGCGCAAACTAGTGAAGGGCAGGTCTTTTGGGGGTCTGTGTTATGTAAGCTTGACGTTCATAAACGTACATGAGCAAACTCAGCCTGTAAAGTTCCCAATACTGGACCACTGATCACCTCACTGTATAGGGAGCAGTAGCGAAGGCTCCATAAAACTCGATTTCTACTGGCTTCCCTTTGAAAAATGGCACAGTCAGTATTCTATAGACAAATAATATAATCACATGAAACATATGTACTCCGGCTTACCTCTTACAAAAATTGACCCTTCGCTACTGATAGGGAGTGAGCTGTAAATGGTGTAATCCACCACGCGGGCCCAGTGCTGGAAGGCAAAAGTTGGGTGATTCTTTGAAATTTTTTTTTTTTCGGTTTTTGAGATGACTGTGTCCACTTACTCATCAGGTGCCACTTGTTTGTCTACTATTAACACAAGAAATCATCCATTAGCATCACTCATTTTCTCCTTAATTTGTTGTGAAAGCAATATTTCCTTAAAATTACTCGTAGCATATTAATTTACTTTTACCATATTCCAATGGTGTCCCAGTAGATACACATACCACACTTATAACTAGGCGTGTATTTGCTCATTCATTAATAAATTTCTCCAAAGTTAAATATAAAAAGGTGAATCCCCTAAGAACGTTGTACGATAATTACAAATTATCTTGTCAATAACAACATCTAGCGATCGTTTGATTACTGTATCATCGGGGATATCAATAATATCTACTTAACACACATGTGGGTGTACTATTAGGTACACCTCAGCCTAACCCTTCGTGGACGACAGGCCTGATAGTATGTTAGCACACTTGTCAGTTTTTCGTGCCCACCACAAATTTTTGTAGCGACACACATACGACAATGATGCCATATTATAGCCGCTATGCTGACGCTGGCTGTGTTCCTTCGCCCACGTAACCACTATTCCGTCGCAATACAAACGTGATGCTGTGGCGATTCAGCATCGCTAAAGAAATGCCAGTGAACGCTACAGTTGCAAGATGGATGGATCGTCAAAAACAGCATGCATTTGCATCGATACGGTAGCGATGCTGACGAGCGCAAAGACCAGAGCACACCGGGGACGGGCGCGGACCGGCAACGCGGCGTGTCGTGGGATTCCAATATTCGATGCCGCGAAGGGAAATCCTCTTTGATACCTCGAGGTCGATCTCTAAACATTGGAATTTGTATCTTGTTACCACTAGCGACGTATGAATATAAAGGGTGGAAATAGACCCTTAACGAAGCCGAAAGGCACTTGTTCTCCCCGCTATTGCGATCATTTTTTTGTTCTAGACCATACCTGGGAACCTTCTAGTTACGGAGTTATTGGGGGTCAAAGTTCCAACTTTTTCACAAGTTTTACAGAATGGTTGATTATCGGCGTGAAGGGTCTGTTTATACCCTGTATGTTGGGTAAAAGATAAAATGCCCTGCCGCAGCCGCTCCGCTGTAAGTGCGATGCAGAAGCGCGTTTACAAAACGCGCGACGGACCTTAGTAATTTATTACAGCTGTCAAAGAATGGCTTATTGTGATTTAAAAATAAAGTCTGATTAGGTAATCTGATTTTTATAGATTTTCTTATTTATATGTGTTTACAGTCGAATCTGATGAAATTCATGTCATGATGATTAAATATTTATATCAAATTGTGTTTATTTATGTTGCATCATGCCGTATCCATGCGTAGTTAATGATTGATTGTTATTTTTTACATGAGAAATATTAATACAAATAGCCGAACACTCTTTTTCTTGAATATTGGCGAGACGCAGACATATAAATGTCATCTCATTACCACCATTTCTTCGCATTTTCTTTTTATTTGTTATGATTTTATCCGACTACAGTACAGACCAAAGTTTACCTAATATTATTGTTTGCCTTGTTGCTATATTTCGAGTACTCCACATCAATTTTTTTTCTTCTCTATGCTACACACACTCCTAGTATCCAAAGGAAGCAGGGCGGACGTGTCCATTTCCATGTTTCAAAATCGTTCTGGATTACAAATTGGTGTCACCAAACCATTCCTACAGACCTGAGGCTCACTAATGAAGGCTATATATGGCTAATGAAGTATACGCGTTTGAAAACATATAAGAGCATATTTTAGCGTTACTGTTGAATTGGGAGCGGTTTATGTTGGAATGCTTTATGTAACTAGAATTTCACCGGTATTTACTTATTATAAGGATAGGATTTCACACTACGTCATTCCTCGTATATCTATCATTTTAATTCTTATACTAAAACAATATATTTTTTGTATTGTTTTATTCTTTAAACAAATAAAGCATTGTATGTATTACCTTTAAAATCATATCAATCTTCATTAAAACATTAGTTGTCAATATGCTGAGAGACATTGTTTTTAATGTTTATGTTTTGTTAATGACAAAACATTCTGTTAATGGGTTGTATGCTTATTCCGTGTCATTTAATTTAGTGACATTTTTATCTTTAATTGTTATTGCAAATTAATTGTCATTATTTTAAATTTAATTTGTTGACATTTGTAATAGAATTTTCTGACATTTGAAACTTAATTTGTTGACATTTGTAGTTTAATTTATTGAGATTTTTTACTTCAATTTATTGACATTTGTTATTGAATTTTCTGCCATATCTTAATTTAATTGATTGACATTCGTAGTTTATGATATTGTCATTTTTTAATTTAAATTATTGGCATTGTGCTTAATTCCGAGTGTTTTTGAATAATAATGAATGATTTTTTTTTTCTCTTTTTTAATGCTGATAATAATGTTGCTTAGTGAATGGAATGCTTTTTCTATGTTTTATTTTTTGTGTACCTATTATTTTATTATTTTTTATAATTTTCATGCCGTAAGGCAAAATGTATCGGGACGCTCATCCAAAAAATAACCATCATATCTGTATACCTACATTATTGGCAAAAATGATTTCTGATTTCTGAAGCTAGTTTTTCAATCAATCACAATCGCAACTGCTAACATAAGAATTGAAAGCAGGTTTTGATCTGCATCTGAGTGTTGGCAACAAGTGGAGATATTTTGAGCAAGTAAGAATTTTATTTTAGATTATAGAGACGTGACTTATTTCGAACGGGCTCCCGACTGGCTGCGGACGGTGGACACTGACTGACAGATACCTCAGTACATTATCTGTCCTAGTCTGGTTTCCACCGTCCGTGTCCAGAATTTGTCCGCACCGGTTTGACCGAACCTATATCCGGTGCGGACAAGTATAAGAAAGGTAGAAGTAACATAGGTTACTTGTTCTTCTTTTCGACTCGACTCAGTTTTAGTCCGACCAGTACGTAGCGACCTGGACAGCTGTCGTTTGCCTCATGCAAGTCCTCTAGGGTGCAGTTAGTTGTGCACGACAGGCACTCTGCTATGTTATTTATTGGTTACGTCATTCTACGTAAAATGAATTTCTGATAAAATTTATCATTGAATTGCATAATACACAATCTCAGAGACCATCGTGTAAAATAACGTGTGTTGTTTATGAATATAATGGAAATCAACGTGATTTCGGCCGATATCTTGATTGATACAATTTATTCCGATTTTAGTATATTTCTCACAAATATATTGTAAACACTTATAATATCGCCTTGTGACTGCGTTCAGACAACATTGAGATTGTATTGTTCAATGGAATATGCTACTCAGTATGACATGGCATCGTAAGGCAATACTGGCATTATCAAAGATTAAATCGTTAGATGCGCTACTGAAGTCGCGTGAAAATTTGTTTACACTGAGAACAGTGACTTGCACTGTGTCTCAAATGAAACGATATGAGTGAGCGAGACAATAAATCAAATGTCATTGTCCAAAAACAGGAAACACATTTTAATTTCCGTAGAGCGAATCAGACGAGCTAATCTGAGGAGCTCGTGGCTAAATAATAACAGCCGCTCGGGTCGATCTTTAGGTTAAGCCGTGCTTGCCTAGGTTGTTGGTCTGTGGATGGGACACCCCTTCCTCCGTGCCTCGGAAAACATGTTAAGCCGTTGGTCCCGAGTATTATTTGTAGATCTTTGACAGTCGTTACAGGTGGCCCAAAAAGTCTGACAACCAGTCTTACCAAGGGGTATCGTATTACCTATACTAACGGCAGTCGCTCCATGTAAAATACAGGTATTCAGCTGCATCCGGTAAGACTGGAAGCCGACCCCAACATAGTTGGGAAAAGGCTAGGCAAATGATGATGAGAGCGAATCTAATCTTTAGTTGTAACCATATTAGTTGCCAAACAGACCAACAACCCATTAGCGCGTGATAGAAGTTGATCCCCATATAAAGGTTTATTAACACAGGATCAACATGCAATTTTATTACTTACCAACTACCGATTTCTAAATGTAACTTTAACGACCCATTAGCATATTGATTTGGCTTCTAATTCTTTAGAGATATCGGCAGTAACAGTATAATTCCTTTCTAAAATCGCTATTAGAAACTGCATACATACTAGTATAATTTAATTAATCTTTAGGTCAACAATGCTATTCGTTTTGCAGTTAAACTTTACTGTGTACAATACGGTTTATGATGGTCATAAAACTTTCGATTTCCATCGTGTCGGTCGGCATGTTTTGCTTAGTACATTCCACTCGATCGTTGTAACCTTAGATGTTTTAGAACTATTTATACAATTTCAGCTTTTATTACCTGGGTTAAAGACTCATTGTTCAATCTGCATTTACCTACAACGACAACCTAATGTCTGTTTTTTAATCCCTGAGACTAAATTGACAAGTAAAAATGTCAAAACTGACAAAAATCCTATTGAAATCTATGTCAGTTTGCCATTTTTACTTGTCAATTTAGTCTCAGGGATTAAAAAACAGACAGTAGATAACATCTCGCTTGTAATGCCCGAAGGGTTAAGCAGAGGTGTATCTAATGGTACATCTATATTTTGTCAGTTATGTGTAAGTCCCATGAAATAGGGGACGAGGCTATTGTCATCAATGGGCATAAACCCAAACCCCGTGGCTGCTACTGAGAAAGACCTGTTCGAAAAGCTCAATAAAACTTTGCCCGACCTAGGAATCGAACCCGGGACCTCATGCTCATGCGAGGCAGTACCTAGATCTTTTATTTTTTAATGGACAGTCGGCTTTCTTGCCAAAGCAGAGATACAATAAGCATTGATTATGAAGACAGAGCACGGAACCGGGCCACCAACAGTGTCTAGTAATGGCGGTACTCATCAGTACATACAAATGGTGGCGCTGAAAGGACAATTTCTGTCACGGACCGTTTAAATACAAAGCCGGCAGTTTCTATACGTCCTTTGTGGACTAGTGTAAGTAAACGATAACACGGTTTTTGATGAGGAAAGTGTTGACAATGTGGCCTCTAACAGCGGCCATCAAGGAGTCTCTGGGCTCTGCGATCATGAGCATGACAATTTCTCAATCCATGTTAGCAATTCCAAAACTCAGACAACCGGTCTTACCAAGGGATATCGTTTTATCAGTACTAACTGGGTTGTGGAGGTCGGATAGGCAGTCGGTCCATGTAAAATACTGGTATTCAGCTGCAGGCGGTAAGACTGCAAGCCAACCCCATCATAGTTTGGTAAAGACTAGGCAGATGTTGGTGAGTTGTCAGATGAGTGAGCTTTAAATAGCATGTTTAATTTCAATACCAAGCGCTTAGTAACAGCACTTACTGGGTCAATTCTTGGCATAGCGATTATACGACATACAAATAAGTCTTAAAATAGATATCATACATAATACTTATACTTGCCTTATCTCTCTACAAAAGTTGTTTTTATTATTTCATAGTTCGTATAATTCATATTAAATTAGTATTTCGCGATACACTTGGATTTACCGCGTCAGTTAAGCTTATCGACTTATCAAGCTACATTTTTTTTTTTTTTTTTAAATTTAATTCACAAAACTGATGTACAATCACGAATGTAATAAAAGTTACAAAGCAATTCATCTGATTGACATCTACTAGATGTGAATCTAGCATGCATATTATAAAGGGTGTAAAAAGACCCTTAACGAAGCCGAAAGGTATTTGTTCTCCCCGTCAATGCGATCATTTTTTTGTTCTAGACCATACCTGGGAACCTTCTAGTTACGGAGATATTGGGGGTCAAAGTTCCAATTTTTTCACAAGTTTTTTTTTAAATACTACTTTTTAAGGTTCTAACTTTACTCCAATTACCTTCATGGTCCGTTTACTATTCAAAGCAACCATCAGCAATAAGTTTTGAGCGCATTATATTGAGTTTTACCGTAAAATGAGATTTTTGACCCCAAAAAAAAATTTCATTTCCCAGCAAAAAAATTTGCGTAAAGTTACTTAGTTTGATGTACAGAATGCTTGGTTGACGGCTTGGTGAAGGGTCTGTTTACACCCCGTATGTAAAACACTTACTATTTAACAAAAAAAAAACAACAATAATAATTAAACAAAACTTACAAATTGTGAACTTTTCCAAAAATAATGAACAAGTTTTGGGAAAGAAAGATTAAATATAAAAAAAAAACATAAAAACATATTATACTATTAAGATAACATAATATAGAAGAGAACCAGCAAAGACATCTATTTCACTACGAATGGAGTTGGCAAGAGAAATCATGCGGTAAATGGGTGAAAAATTACCTATATTAGTTCGACTATGAGGCAGGACGAAAGTCTATATACCCGGTCTTACATCCCGTAAGACTGGAAGCCAACCTCAACGTAGTTGGGAAAAGGCTAGGCTGATGATGATGTTAGCTATTTCAGACATCTTTTGTCCAGATTTGCTTTTCTTCATCGAAAATTACCAAAACAGATGAAAAACTGAAGTTGGCTACAGGTTGCCAGCAACAACCATTCAGTAGCGGGTTCAGAAACCCCTGAACTAAAACGGTGAATTTCAAGGATGATTTCTGACAAATGTTTACCGTATAAATTTGTCAAAACCTTGTGTATTCTAAACAGAATTAGTTAAACATCCACGAATACGCTTGTATAAATAATATTGTAGGTCAAAGTCACGCGTGTTTCCTCTCAAAGGCTTGTCTATGGTTAATTCATTAGAACTGCAATGGCTCATGGTATGGCTGAGATATTTGTAGTAGGTTCGTGTAAAGTGTTTCACTGGGATTCATGGATTTAATGTCGATTTTAGGCAATGTATTTATTGAGTCATCAACCAAACACACCGCATCAAATGATTTATCATTTCTTGCTGAAATAACAGGATGACGAGGTGAACACGACGAAAGCATTCTATGGCATCGTTCGCAGTGGTCAGTACTGTGCTTGCATCCCTTTTGGTGTCTCCCCAATTACTGAAGGCTGGCCATCAGCTCCGAGCATTTCTTTTCTCCTTTACGTGGTGGAACAGCTCGTGCTTTCGTGACTCCGGTTCATTCGCGAATGTTTCTCAACCAAGACTTTGTTCTTTAGACAGCTTCACGGCATGTTATCCTATGAGAAGAGCCCCTCATGTTTCCTCTGCTGGGACCTGGGTATTCCCTATATCCCTGGCTATAATCCACCACGCTGGATCACCCAGCGCATATACCAGTTTAATGACGCAACAAACAATGAAACAAACTCTAAAGTTGAAATCTTCGGAGAATAATCGCACGATGATTTGTTTATTATTTGTTTATAAATCAATAATATTGACCTATAATTAAGAATTTGCGGTTTCAAACCAACTTTATATTTTGCTTGGAACTTGGTGCTTCCTTCTAACTCTAAGAATAGACTGATTCATGTAAACGGGGAATTGAGGAAAACCATGAATATAATATATGATCGAATGAGCTTTGTATTTAGTTTAGGTTCAATGGAGTTTATTGTGAATGGAATAATACATACACACTTATGATTAAGTTAATGTGAAGCAGGGGCGGCCCCTTCGGCCTGGTCTTTGTGGCAGTGGTCTGAAAATGACTCAGAGTTACCCAGAATCGCCATAAAGTTTATGGGATTTGCATTTCCAGGTTTTGTTTATTGATAATAATTGTGTAAACATAACATGACATGACATCATGCCTGATTGTCCTATCCCCAAAGTTTTAGGCAGAGGCAAGGTACAATTACATTTTGCCAGTTCCTATGTTTAAGTCCCTTGTGATAGGGGTCGGGCTTATTGCCTTTTGTTGTCTATATAATATGTAGTACCGCATATCTCAGGTAGGCAAATACTGAAACAGTGTAATGTCTGGTAAAAATAGGTCACCCAGATTGAAGTTGGTTGTGTATTCATACGTATTATCTGCTAATGTCAACAAATCTATCTGTCATCGCAAATCTATCTGCTAACCATGAATCTTACTACCTACTAATAAAAATGTGAAAGTTGTGATGGATATTTGTTACTCTTTCACTCAAAAACTACTGAACGGATTTCGACGAGAATTGGTACACAAATAGTTTATAACCTTTATTAACACATAGGATACTTTTTATATCGAGAAAAAGTTTAAATATGTCCTATTTGTTGAAAGTTCAAGCAACCCAAACGGCAAAAAAACTGACGCAACCTTTGGACTCCTCGGTAACCAAAGTCTCCTTCAATTGACCGTGCATACAATCAACCAATCAAACGGAGAATGCAACCAAAATCTATACAACGCCTACTTGTCTAGCTAACAAGGCGCCAATTGTGGAAAATAGGTCAATGTACGTTCGAAGACAATTTACTGATCCACCTGCTTACTATTTAGACCATGGTAATATCGTAATAGTTATTTATTGGTTAGGAAAAGTAAACATTTCGAGAACTTGGTATTGTTACGTGTTCATTGATATTTGGAGAGAGACATACGTGACTACAAAATGTGGTCTCCTTAATGAGAATTTCCTTTGGAAACGTAAATGTGATTTATAATCGTACGGAAATAATGGAAAAGCTAAATCCGCCCGCAGAAAAAGACCAAGTACCTATTGTTTCAAAGACATTGTTGGATAATCCAATTGGGTTTTTGGGTCTTTTCATAATTAATTTCGCGAGATCTGCGGTGAGATACCCGTTGTTTCCAAGATTGTTTTATTGTTAAATCCCAGCCCCAATTCTGATAATCAGAAAGGTTTAGAGAAGTCAACATCGTGACGTCACGTTGCACCCAATTCTACATAAGTAGGTGTGGTGACTTAGTGACTAGTTGATCAACAATTCACGAAATAACGGGTGAAAGCCTTCCTGCACCTCAAATATTCCGAGAAGTCAGAAATAGGATGATGTTTTGTTAAGTACTAAATGCTTTTATTGATTTCACACATCAAACAATGAGCCTTAGTTTCGTATCTGTATACGACGAACAAATAATTACTATACTAGTATTTTAATAGAGAAAAAAATAGAAAAAAGAAAAGAAAAGAAAATTCCTTAAAAAAAATTAAGTACATAATTTTTTTGTTGCTTATCCCAAGAAATAAAATACATCTGATGTACCTACTAGGATTTTAAAATCACCGTTTTTTGTCTTGGCTGCAGCTGTTACTGGACCGTATGTTTCCAAACTTTGAACCTACGCACTCACTCGCACGTACACATAAAAATAACTCTAAATATAATACCTATGTGCTATGTGAAAGTGGTTCACTTATCATGGTTAACTATTGGTTTAGCGATAAACTAGCTAAGTACCAATTAACTGTTGAAAGGTTTTGATAACACGTAGTCCTGGTTAACTACATACATATGATGAAATATGACGTGGCCTAGTTATCTAAGCTGTAAAAATGAGGAATTTATGGATTACTACAAGATTAGTAAAAGAAACGAGAAAGCTTTTAAAGAATAAAGTGAAACTACTGACCCAATTCTATTGAAATTTGTTTTTTTTTTCTTGGTTAAACCGTATGGTTTTTAACTGTGGACTTACTAGAGAACCTACATTAGTATCAATCGCTTTTATATTATTCCCATAGTACAGCATCATGCTGAGTGGTAACCTGCTTGTCGCAGTCACGACGTGCAAGATGTTAACGTATTTTATTTTCTTTTTTTTTGTTCCGTCCTGTTGAAATTATAAATATTTGTTATGCGTTGTTCCTACCTATGTTTATTGTATTTTTTTTTTCTTATTTTGTATGATGCACATCATGTCCCTGCGACAAAATAAATATCTCTTCTTCTTCTTCTTTCTTCTTCTTCTTTCAAAGTGTTTCGTATTTCTACAGCAACTTTGAACAGGATTCACCGAAGCTTTTTGAAAGTTTACTCGTATGATTGCCTCATTGGCCAAGTAGCCGCAAGCGCGACTGCTGAGAATGAGGGCCTGGCGGTTCCCGGATCGGGCAAAGTATTATTGGATTTTTCCATCAGGAATTTCTCAATAGCAACCACGGAGTCTGGATTTGTCCCCAATTACATGGGACTTTAAACATAATTGGCGAAATGTGGGTGTACTATTAGGTACAACTCTGCCTACCCTTCGGGGACTATCGGCCAATTTTTTACTTTTATGATAGAATGTTACTTTGTATAGACCCCATCAGGAAAGCAAAAATTAAATAAAGGAATTACTGGGCAGGTCGCCAGGGTTATTGTATTAAGAAATATTCAGCTGATCCGATGTATGCTGTTCCTATTGATGTCACATGTTTGTTTACTAGCCTACCTAGAAAAGATTGCAAATCTTGATGTGTACCGAGAGTTATGTAAATTGGTGGTGTGCCAGTTAGAGAGCAGGTTTAAAGAAGATATTAAAGAGCTTCATTTTAAAATTAAGTATATCGTCTTTTTTGAATTTCTCTGCTAGTTCATCAACGTCACTTATGAACTCTATGGCCGTCGGATCAAGGTTGGTTTTGTGGTCAGTTTCCTTGAGTTTCCTATCAAGTCTTTTAGTTACTATTAGTGAGCTTAGGTAGTTAGAAGCCTGACAACCAATCTTACCAAAGAGTATCGTATTACCCAGTAACTGTCCTGTGGAGGTCAGATAGGCAACCCCTACATAGTTTGGTAAAGACTAGGTAGATGTTGGTGAGTGAGATTAAAATAGCATGTATAATATTTAGCGCTTAGTAACAGCGCTTACTGGGTCAATTCTTAGCATAGCGATTATACGACATACAAATAAGTCTTAAAATAGATATCATACGTGATAATTATTCTTGACTTATCTCTCTACAAAACTTGGTATTATTATATCATAGTTCGTATAATTTATATTAGTATTTTGCGATAGCCTTGGATTTTCGATTTACCGTATCAGTTCTCAAGACACAGGTTTCTTAAAAAAAAAAAGAAAGTATATAAGTCAAATAAAACGTCATATTACAAACGTTTACGTCATGATCGCCGTGTGAATGACATGTGTGATACATGTTTAGGTATCACGTGTGCCTGTGAAGACACTGCTCCGTTTTCAAGATAAACAATTGCCAGTTACTCATTTTTTCATTTGGAGTGGCTTGCGAAACTGGTGGTCTATCGATGGTCATAGAAAATTTTGTTGCTCTAGATCTTTTTTTTTCACTTTCGTTTTCTTCTCCACTCCTCTAGGAACTCAATAAAAAAAGTCCCATGAAAATCCGGCCACTTTGTTCTGCCTTATTGTCCAATTGCACTAGACACTAAACTTCATATATTTTCAAATAGTGTTAAGCTAGCCATACACGCTAAGGTGTACCTGACAGGTACCTGCATAGTTTAGCAATATACATGCTCCGGTTTACCTTTACAGTCCAACTGTCTTCTACGCTGCTCAAGCTTACCTGACAGTGGTGTCCCTATACAAGTACACCCTAGCGTGAATGGCTTATCTTTAAGGATCCGGTGGCATGTAGGAACTCCAGTCCAACCGGGTGACTCAAATTAAGGTCCAACCAACTCCACATCTTAATTCAAGCTACCCAGTTCCAACTGAACGGACTGGATTCCGGACCAGTCAGCAGACACATCACACAAGACTTTGACAGATAATGTATTGAAATATCTGTCAAAATATGATCTGCTCGGTCTTACTGCACCTATCCAGTGTTAACCAACTGATTTTTAGAAGAACTAGACAGATAAGACTGGATAAGGGTGTCAAAATCAATACATTTCAATTCATAAAGAAATAACTGTTAAGCTCGGATAAATCAGACACATGTCACTTCCTTGTTTAAAAAAATAAATCACCCCAAGGTCATCATTATCAATGAGGAAAATCAATTGTTGGCCGACACCGACAGGTATACTACCTATAACTAATACAAAACAATACGGTTCAACTGATAACACATACCTACTTAAATAACTTACCTACAAGATTTTACAAAGATGTAGGGTCACCTACTAACCATCCGGATTTTGCGGACATGTCTGGCATTTTGTCTCACTGCACCGCACTCCGTCGCGTAGTGCGGAAAATTCATTGTACGCCGACGCGTTTTCAGTGTGTTGTACTAAGCGTGTTGTCTATACAAATTCAGATGCTTTCTTACAATGTCACAATCTACGGCCCTACGCTACGCGACGGAGCGCGGTGCAGTGGGAGAATCGCCTTAGTCCGGCGTTACTGTTTGTCCGATTTTTTCGACATAGGGGATTCTTTCGTATATAGAAAAATCTATATAACTACTATAAAGAAAGATTAAAAAGTAAAATTCAAACTTTTTTAAAGTTCGAAATGGTTACACTACTAGGAAGTATATTTGAATTATGTAACTACGTATCTCGTTAGGATTATCATAAAGGAAGGAGTTAGAATCGCTGATATGAATGCTTCTTTAACAAAGTTTTATCTAAACCGGAGTCAGGAAATGGGCTCCTAACGTTGTTGTTATTATGGTAACCTTGAGCAAAAAATAAGATTTTAGTAAATAGTTTCTGCTGCTTCATAATCAGCCTATAATGTTCCCACAGCTGGGACACAGTCTTCCTACATGTGAGAGGGAGTGGGCCGTCATCTACGATGCAGGACCATTGCGAGCTGATGAATACTGCTGCCTACGAACATCTGCAGTACCTAGATACTAGAGCAGTTGCAGCAAAGATTCCTTCTTAAGATTAGCTAAGTAGCTAAAATCAACAATCAACAACAATTTAAATGGTTTTCCTACTCCTTCTCTATACTTTTCTAATTAATTTCGTTTCGGGATCCAAGACACTTAAATTGTTTCTCTGGAACTTGTTATTGGAAAAAAAAATAGTTACCACTATCAACGACCACTGGTCGTTGGATTTTTCCCGCTCACCCAGCCAAAAAAAAACATATCCTGTTGATAGAAACCCGTAGGTATTTAAGATAGCCTTATAACAAGTTAATAAGGAAATAGGTCACAACTTCAGAATCAATGGGAATTGCCTACGCTTAAAATGAAATATTAAATAATCAGCTACTTGAGTTAATCAGTCGTTATCAGTTCAAGTACTAACCCTGTTGCTAGGTAATCTAGTTATAGTCAGTATTGTTGTTAACATAGCGGAAACTGGCTGATAAAAGATTAAGTAACTACAGTGATAAGAAAAAGACTAACAGCGTAACATGTGTAATTAATAACAAATAATGATAGTAATATTACATCATGTAAACAAATTACATTCGAATGTTTTCGTTAATTTACACTAAGATATCTAATGGCTGAAAATACATTGATCAATAAAGTATTGCGCCACTTACATAATGTTATGCAATGGCAGTCGGCTAGTTTACTCGTATGTATTAAAGAAACCACAAAAATGGGGAATCAAATACCTAAATATACAAGAAACAACTTACTAGCCATAATGCTACGCTGTTTAGAGAAGGACACTATTAAGGCAGTATTATGGGCCCTCTATTTCTTTCCAATTTTCTATTTGAATACTTTTCAGTCTGAAATTTACTATAACGTAGACTTCTTTCATCATTCATAATATGTTTCAGAAAGAATAAGTAAAGATTGCCACTTCTCATAACAAGAAATTGCGGTTTGTTATCTATTGCTAATTAAACTGTTGTAGTATTCGGAGTATTTAGTTTAGCAGTCAATTGTTCTGGTGGCATTCTTGAAACCTTGCGTCTATATTGTGTTGTTGCCTAAAAATCGGGGTCTCAAGTTCAATAATTATGTCTCAGAGGCATTCAAACGATGTCCTGTTGCACACTCCGTTGCTGACCAACCTCGTGGCACCCTTCCACCACCTTACATCATAAAGGAACAGGTCACAAGCCGGGCGTCCATTATAAATACTATCTATATATAAACAATTATTTCTGTCCGTCAGTTGGTCACGTCGGCTTGCCGGTCATGTGAGGTGGTCACGTGGGTATTCAGGACGGCCACAATGGAAATAAACTTCTTGACTCTTGTGCTGTTATAATAAACGACGTAGGTATGCGCGTGTCAGCTGGGACTGGCTTATTGTGTTGTGAAAGTGGAGAAAACTCGAGATTTTTTAGGATTTGCAAACAGCAGTAGACAGCATGCCATGTGGTGTGTAGAGTGAGAGGCCTCAACAGCTAGATGGATGGACGACCTTAAAAAGGTGGCTGAGTCAGACTGGAAGCAGAAGGGAGGACATGGTGTTGTGGTGGAGCTTGGGAGTGGAATGTTGTTAGCATTCAGTTGATTGAATGCTGACCGATATTTTAGATTCGCAATTCTTCATCAACTATGTCTCTAGAGTTGGATTATTTTGAAATGCAATTGTAATAGACGGGCGAAATCCACGTTAGGATTGCGCCTCATCTAGCAGAGCGGTAATGCTATCGCACGCGGCAGCATCGACGATGCGCTCGGCAGCACGCCTGTTTGTACTAGGTGGGCTATCAGCTTTTCCAATCACAAATGTATCATATAGAATGATACATTTTTGACTTATTAATTAGTTCCGATTCATTGTTATATGAAACACCGCGTAGTATTACTGAAAACGGGCAAAAGACGTCCTCATGAAATACAAAACCTTAAATATTGTAACGATTTCTGCCACACCACTTTACTTTTTTTTAGTACAAAAAAAAAACAAAGAAACGAAGGATGGACTGTGTGAAGGATGATATGGCTAGAAAGGAGTTGACTGCTGAGATGACGACGAGTATAGAAGAAGAAGACATGCTGCGCCGACCACAAATAAATTGAGATAAGGGCAGAATAATGATCAGTCTAAAATACCACAAAGTTCGATGACATAAACGTCTCGTAAACTGGACAAAGCCATCAGACGAGTAAAAGATGTAGTTTCTCACATAATGGGTGTCGCGTGCCAAAACCGGTTTCTTTTACAAATCATGTGAGTTTTATAAAAAAACGAAATTTTTGGCGTTCCGTATGTAAACATGAATGGCGTGCACTTTTCATGTCCGATTCCTATTACATAGTGAGTGAATTACTAATTAACTTTAGAGTGAAGTTCCACCAATTAAACTGAAGGTGATCGGCACATTTAAACTGCGTTCAGTTTGGTAAGTGAAATCTGCTCCTAGTCTGAATAATCTTTTTCAGCTAGGGATTTTCATCAATAAAAAAATGGCTGAAAGATTTTTTTATTTTTATTAAATATTTATTAATAGCATAATATTATATCATAATATTAGTATAAATTAAGTGTCGGCATTTATTAAAATTAGTAACCTACCGTTTGTTCCGTTCCCACGGGCACACCGTGAAAACGCTTTTGTTCCAATTAAAAGAATTTCCTAGTTGTTGCCTCGTTGGTCTAGTGGTCGAATGCTAAGCATGAGGTCCTGTATTCGATTCCCGGGTCGGGCAAAGTGTAATTTATTTAAAAATACATACACTAACATCAGAGGATGGTCATGTCATACTGCTCGCCACGTTCAATCAGGACAATCATACATCTATGGTGGGTATCATCATACTGCAATCACGTTCATCAATCTTGATTACGGCGGTATCCCTTTACCTTGATCGCGATCATAGCGGTTATTGGGACGCCTATTACAGCTCAAGACGAGCGTACGTGCACATGACGTACATGCCTTTAGTAGCAGACATTTCAATGTTGTTACGTGTCCATAAATAAAATGACATGACATCAGATATACAGTCAGTAGAGTAGTTGTACAGTAATCGATTCATAACCTCACCTACAAGAAAAACGATAAACCTACAGAGGATTCATTTTGTTTACCCTAAACATGTTTATGAGTGATTAAAATCAGGAAACGTCGAACGCTGATAAGGTATTTGGCGAAACCGTATCTGTTGCAACAGATCAAAAGACTCAAATTCAAAATTAAGATTAGCAGCCAAAGTCATTTATACTGAGTGCGTTTAAAGTGAGTTTAAAGGGCGCAGATGAAGTCACATATAGTTCTGTATGTCTGCGCAGGTATAACGGTTCAATCTTTATGATACCTCGGAACATCTAACGAAAGCGAACACAATTTGAGGTATCAGTGGGGCACAGACGTGTCTCTTTAGGCCACCAAAAAACTTACGTCAATCCGGTTGAAAATCGTATCAGAAATAGGCAAAACTAAAATTAAGTGTTTATGTTTTTATTTTATTAGATACTGAACTTGATATTACTTGACAGGCCATTGCAAGTTTCTGCAATATCCTTAAGGAAGCTAAGCTATACAGGGTGGAAGGGACATTGACGCACAAACGGTTACCATGTCTTCAGTACATCATACCAAACCCCCCACATTTTTCATTAGTTTTTAATGTGTAGGTTTGCACTTTTGTAGGCAACAGCTGTTTTGTTTTTGTTCATCACCCTGTATGTAAAGTAGCCAATTTAAAAGCTACTACGGACCCTCTGGTAGATGGAAACAACTCGCACATTACTTTTACTTAAGGTAATTATGTACTAAAAATTCGGCGGTTCGGAAGTAATTACATGTTGTCCTGGATGTAAACTCGATAATTTGCAGTCCCTCACGACTCAGCCCAGATTATATGTCCCAATTAATTTTTCCCACGAATACTTGTATGAAGGCTTTAGGCCATAAAAAGGCATCATATTGGCCATTTACAGGCCCAAAAAGTAGTTAAACCATTGACTCGGCAAGATGATTGTATTTTGAAAAGAATTAATGCACCAGGAATGCACCTGGTGGAAAATCCCCGGGGTCTCCTTTGTAAAATTACAAAATTTTGTAAGATGACACGATTTGATTAAAGACTCCAGAAAGACATCAAATTGGTCACTTACAGGCCCAAAGTATTAAAACCAAGTAGTAAGTATTAACCCTAAAGAAATTTAGAGGTTGGACATATATGGATGCACCAGGAAAACTTATCCTGAAATTCCTGGTCAATACCCCCGTTGTTGTAAAGTTACAAAATTCCTTATTTATTTCCTTGTTTATTTTCCCGTGCAGGTATTCCAAAACTGCATACCGTTACACATTGTGTACCTTAATTGAAATACACATAATTTTCCTGTACCTACACATTCTGAGAAAATTAATACAAACAATCATACTACGACAAACAATCTTGAGCAAGTAAGTAGGAAATAAACAGTTCTAAAAATATTTGTGACTCACTGATGTGTAAATATAGGTGTAAGTTATGACTAAATTTAGAAGCTATCGTAACGTCATAATCTTTGATCGTAAATACCTACTTTTGAGCCTTGAATTCTGAAGTTCGATTTCTGGGTAGCTAAAAGTGTTATGTTTCATTGTCAAAACAATTCTTAGTAATCGTATCTAAATGGTGTTTGTGGCTTGACCTCCTTACGTGGTGTTAATTCTGTTGAAAATGTTATGACCTCGACTCGTTGTTTCAGGCATCCTGAAACTTGCTGAGTATTCAGTTTCAGGAGACTTGAAACAACCTGAAAAAATATATTTTCCTTATGCTGAAGGGTCTTAGGGGACCTGTATTTTGTCATTTTTGACTTTGAAAAGGGCTGATTCTCAGCTTAATTTTAAACTTTTGAATTTGATTTAATTTTGCTTTCCAAATATCTGTTCCATTTGCTTCTTAGTTGAATGTTCCTAGATTATTGAACTTTAGAAATTGAAAACTAGTAAGAGTTGATAGAAGATTCATTAATTGATATATTTTTTTCAAAACAGACATTTTCTTTTTATTACATTAAAAAATATCTAACCGTCTAGAAAGGTCGTCATGTCAGGTCTAGTCATCTTATTTAGAATTGGTGCTGAACTTTGAACCTTATTTCGACTTCCTATCTCCATGGTTTTAGCAATATCGCAGAAAACACAAAAAGACAGGCCCAAATCACACCTAAAACTTAACGATTTAACTAATCTTAGCGTCTAGAACTATGCTGGTTAATGACCTACAAACACCGTTCTAATAATATTAGCTAGACCGACCTTCCATTCATACCTATAAACATACGTCTGTTTGTTTCTACGTCACCGCAGTGCCTACGTGATCGACAGAGGTCGGTGCACCCACTGCAAATATCAAATCTATGCCGTCGTAGTATCATCCTAACTCACTCACACTGCCATGCAAAAACTAACCCTATCTTCATATGGCAAAGTTGTTTTTTGGGTGTAATGGTGGTTTTTTCAGCTGTTTTGGTATGTAAAGAGTTTTGCATCATTGTAATGGGAGTCTTCCCGGATCGCAGTATGTCATCTGATCACATTTCTTAACTGGCAACTGTTAGGGTGCCTCTGTGAGCCGACTATTCTGATTGTTATGACTAACCGGAATGAGATTAATGTTGTTTTGTTACTCATAGATATGCAGGTTTAAGGGATCTTCAACACTGCTGGCGTTTCTGTACCAAATTCGTCATCAGAGATCAACTTGTCTTGACAATAATACATCAAAACAGAATGCAGACATGATAACTCAATCCTGTATTTACCAGTGTTGTTACGTTTCACTCTTTACATAACATTATTTACTTAAATGTACACCTACCGAATAAACCGTTGTGAGCGCAATACGATGGTTGCTTTTTCACAGTTGATGGCTTCATCTAATCCACTTAACATATATTTACGTAATATAGCAAAATTTCAAAACAAGTCGATAGAAAAAAAAACGCGATATCAGGGCCCCCTAGGAACAAGTGTTCATAATTATGAGGACAATGATACCTTGAGCGGTTTTCAGTAGTGAACATTTTGTGCTGAAACCGTCCTGGACCTTTAATCCGTGAGTCTGCCTTCCATGTTATATGATATCTCCTTCTTTATCGTGTGGTTAGTGCCTAACCTGGTGTCAGACTTGTTATGCCGCCCATTGGCCTCTGACTTGACTTTACATGCCGCCAAGAAATATCTCTGTTTCGTCACGATGTTTTCCTTCATCGAAGCAAGTGATAAATTATACAGTTAATGCGCACATGAATCCGAAAAATCAGAGGTGCGCGCTTTGGGGTCGAACACAAGACGTGTGACTTGGCAGTACGACGGTCACACCACTAGGCTATCACTATAACACTGCTATCACTGTTATATGAAGTAAAGGTGATAAAACTACTACTCTCATTGCAGGAATTGGCACACAGCCACTGAGCCAATCAGGGCGTCCTACTAGGCAACGAATTCGCGACCATTATACTATAGGTACTATTACTGTGGGACTGCGACCACAACCGCAGTGATTTAACATTTGAGTAACTGCAAACAATTTGTTTGTTCCTACGACTTACCTGCCAAGAATTGTTGCTACAGGGAAACAGTTGTGAGGGATTCCTTGACACACCCACCTGATACTCCGCTCCGATACTAACATTTTAATGGGGTTAAGATGTAGCTGTCCTAGATGTCCCTCTAATAGAGAGGTCGTCTGTGTCCCAGCACTGCATGCAGCACATTATAGGGTAGGTACACTGCTGTGTGAATGCTGAAAAAATATATATTGTTCGTTTACTTGTAACTAGCTTCTGCCCGCGACTTCGTACGCGGATCCTGTTGCTTATGCCAGCGACAACGGGATCGTCAAAATCGAAGATCTGAAACGTCTGATGTCGAATTCTAAGAGCCCGGGGACGGGAAAACAACGGGATGCGTGAGACGATTCGAGACGTTCCATATCTTTCATTTTTGTAAGTCAGAAGTCGATGCGTAGATACGCTTGGAACTCAAGCGTAATTCTCTATCCGTGAACGTCTCCGACTCGCGAGACAATGCGTGACGTTCACGATCAGTGATCAGTCGCGCATTACGTTCCCCACTTCTCTCTAGAGACCTAGAAGTCGATGCGTAGATACGCTTGGAACTCAAGCGTAATTCTCTATCCGTGAACGTCTCCGATTCGCGAGACAATGCATGACGTTCACGATCAGCGGTCAGTCGCGCATCATATTCTTCACAGTTATCTAGAGACCTGGATGTAGATGCGTAAATACGCTGAGAACGCAGGCGTGCTTCGTTATCCAAGAGGAAGAGAAGAGAAGAGAGGAAGAGGTTTCCACGGAGCGAGTTGCAGCCTGATGTTCTCGAACAGCATCAAGTCTCTCCTGACGTTCTTCGGTAGATTCTTGGGATCTCATGATCCTCAATCTTTTAGCTCCTTTGGAACATTGGGAAAGATTTGACCTCTTTCTAGGCATGGTTATAGTTTTATTGTGAAGATACCTGATCAATTAAAATCCAAGTGACTGCTCCCCTGCGTTACCGGGTAGGCTAACGTGTCACGAAGATAAGTGGAAAAAGTCTAAAACACTCAAATAACATAAGCCTGAAGGCATATTTATTCGAAAAAATAAAAAAATAAATAGGAGATTTCTCCAGTAGAATCAAATTTTCAATGATATACCGTCGTCATCGAATATCAGTCACCGCGTGGAGGTACTCCCAGCTTATGTTATTTTATAATTATACATTGAAATTAGTGATAGTTTTGATTTCCACATCAGATGTTTCTGATCTTCGATTTTTATAAGTCAACAGGAAAAGCCCATCAGACCGAACAACTTTTGCTAAGACGTCATTCCTATATGTGTTATGGTGTAGCTGGGCTCTTGTAGTTCCACAATAGGTGTTCCAGAACTTCGATTTTTATAAGTCAACAGAGAGTGCTCATCAGATTGAACAATGTTTGCTAAGACGTCATTCCTATATGTATTATGGTGTAGCTGGGCTCTTGGAGTTCCACAACAGGTGTTCCAGATCTTCGATTTTTATAAATCAACAGAGAGTGGTCATCAGATTGAACAATTTTTGCTAAGAAGTCATTCCTATATATGTTATGGTGTAGCTGGGCTCTTGGAGTTCCACAACAGGTGTTCCAGATCTTCGATTTTATAAGTCAACAGAGAGTGCTCATCAGATTGAACAATGTTTGCTAAGAAGTCATTCCTATATGTGTTATGGTGTAGCTGGGCTCTTGGAGTTCCACAACAGGTGTTCCAGATCTTCGATTTTATAAGTCAACAGAGAGTGTTCATCAGATTGAACAATGTTTGCTAAGACGTCATTCCTATATGTGTTATGGTGTAGCTGGGCTCTTGGAGTTCCACAACAGGTGTTCCAGATCTTCGATTTTTATAAATCAACAGAGAGTGGTCATCAGATTGAACAATTTTTGCTCAGACGTCATTCCTATATAAGTTATAGTGTAGCTGGACTCTTGGAGTTCCACATCAGGTGTTCCAGATCTTCAAATTTATTCTCTCAGCAGAAAATGCTCATCACGTGGAACAATTTTTGCTATGGTACCATTTTTGTATCTCTTATAGTTTAGCTATTCTATTGCGGTTCTGCATCAGGTGTTCAAGTTTCCAAGATAAATTATAGCCTATATGTTGCCCAGACTTAATACCTATACAACAAAAAAAAAATCTTTCAAATCCGTCTAGTAGTTCCGAAGATTAGCGTGTACAAACAAACAGACAAACAGACAAACAGACAAACAGATAAACAGACAAACAGACAGAATTTTTTTTTTGGATTCGTGCTCTATTGCTGTTTCTAAATACCCCTCAATTTTTTTTTTTTTAATATTTTCAATGTACAGACACAGTTTTTTTACTGTCTTATTATATGTATAGATATAGATGTGTAATTAATAATTTTCGTGTGAACACTGTTATCAACGCGTCTTGCGAGGATCTAAGTGAAGATCTATTCAGAACTGTTGGTTAGCTTAAGTTAGTAGGTGTACCTAACCTACCGATGGTTCCCATGTTAAACATGACAATTCCGTGTACAAGTTTTATGTATAAGAGAGAAATCGAAATCTCGACCATCTTCCGCATTCCATATATTTAATGGCAATGAGAAATGGCTGCCATTTATTTCAGACATCGAAGAAATGCGTGCAATATACTATGTCAAAAGGTGCAATATAATAAAATATTATTTCCAAAACTCTTTTTGTAAATAAATGGCGCCGTAATTAAAGGGTTCTGTCGGTATTACGTGTCGATACGATCTTCAAGAGTTTTTTAATGTGACTAGTGTTCTTTATGTAGTGCTTTTTCTGGCAATCGCTTATATGGGTAGATTCAGAAATCCTTACTAATATTATAAATGCGAAAGTAAGTTTGTTTGTTTGTTACGTTTTCACGACTAAACCACTGAACCGATCATCCTGAGATTTTGCACACACGTTGTCAGGTGTATAGAAACGGACATAGGGTAACTTTAATCCCGAAAAAAAGTACAGTATCCCAAAGAAAACAACAATAACGTTCTTATGATAATACATGGCGCCACGTGTCTTTACAAGCAGAGTACAATAGTAATTCGGGTGAATTGATTGTCAAATTCAAAATTAACGGGAGCGAAGCCGCGGGCAAATGCTAGTATAAAATAAGGACTTTAGTAAAAAAAATTCAGTTTTATTTCTATAGTATTATCTTCTTTAATTATGTTGTAGGTAGTCAAGCAACGGACTTCCGTGGAACCCTTGGTGAGGAAGGTAAGTAACGCAAATACCGTTACAAACAAGAAAAATAAAATTAAAAACACTTTTCGAGACCCATCACTTTATTTTGTACCTGTAAATAATATGTGTATGTTGCTACTGTCAAAACATCAAACACTCCCCTAACTGTTCAAACAATAACATGTTTTTATAATGTCATCAATATAAAGGTACATAGAAAATACTGCAACACGCCTATTTATTGCACGCGACACGAGACGCGATAATTGTGATAACATCATAATGATGATAATATAATCATCACAGCGTGAACAATATTGACTGACCATACTATTAGTAGTATCACCGTGATGATAATGGCAACATGTGCTGTGACGTCACGCACGAGTGATAGGTCTGATGTTGTTTGTGTGTGCATCATTATTCCATTAAGTACGAACATATTTGTATCTTTTATAATTCACTTGCTTACTCTTGTGACCGCAGATTCGCCCAAGTGGAGGTCGGAAATTATCCCACGGGAGCGTACTACATAACCAAGGGTCATTGTCTACCTGTCCGCCATATCTAAGCTAAATCCGTTCAGCCATTAAAGTGTAAATAGGTAAGTCTCATAGGCCTCAAGTTCGAGCCTAAGACACGCACCTCTGATTTTTCGGATTCATGTGCGTATTGTATAATTTTCTCTTGCTTCGGTGAAGGAAAACATCGTGAGTAAACCAGCATGCCTGAGAGATATTTCTCGACGGTATGTATAGCCAAGTCCAGAGGCCCATGGGATGCATAAAAAGTCTGACACCAAGTCAGAGTTATTTTCGAATTTTTAATATTATCATTTTCATTTTTATGTCGGTTGCTTGCGAAAGTCTAAAAGAAGGAGGACTGTTTCTGAAAGAGTTCGTCCCACGAAGTAAGTTTAAGTACTAAGACTTGTTCTGGAGTCTGCGAAACAGCCATACTATGTTTCTGGGTAGGGTACAAACCAAACGGTCATTGGAGAAATGATATATAAAACATGGCATTCATACAAAGCATACAAAGCATGGCATGGTATGATGCTTTTGATTCCGCCGTCCAGATACATAGACAATAATATGCTAAGCTACATATAGATATCCAAGCCTAATTTCTGGAAGATATAAAGCAAAATAATGACATAATTGTCAATGTGAAATCAATTTCCAGGTAATTCTTCAAACAGCTTACACCGAACAATCTCGACGATCTACTGTAGAAATCTGCCCTTGACCTCAATGCGTCCTATCGTAACCGTACGATCTGACATCATTCGCGATTGTCGTCACGGAGTCAACGAGTATCAATCAGCCCCGGGTCTACGTGACATATCTCTACTAGGTGCCTGTAGTGACGTGCTAGTTAGGAGTATAGGAAGACAGATATTAGGGGTACTAGGGACCGATAGGACTTAGGAAGTTAGTTATTACTTCTGAGAAGAGATTTGTTTTTGTTCTAGAAATGTGGGTAACTGTCCATTGAACTAACTTGGAGCAGGAAAATGGGAGTGCAATTTCTACCAAGGTGGCATACCTTGGTAGAAATTGTTGTTGTAGAAAGTGTTTTTGTTCAATACCATACCGGGGAACCCTCTAGTTACGGAGATATTGGGGGTCAAAGTTCCAACCTTTTTTTCAAAGTAACAAGTTTTTTTTTAAATACATGTTTTTAATATATGATTTTTACTTAAAATACCTCCACGACCCCCGTACTATTCAATCCATCCATCAGCACAATGTTTTGTGTGCGTTACATTGAGTTTTACCGTAAAACGTGATTGTTCACCCCAAAAAAAAAAAGTCGTTTCCCAGCAATATTTTTTGCGAAAAGTTACTTAGTTTGATGTACATAATGCTTGGTTGACAGCTTCGTGAAGAGTCTGTTTACACCCTGTATAAGTACTTTTTACTTCGGTAATACCGTTCCGTATTCATTCATATGCCTGCTCCAATAACAACTCTCGCAACTCTCGCTCGCAGACAGTCTGAAGTGCCCTCCTGAATCGAATCACGTACTCCTCCAGCGATTCAGTGACCAACAGTTTATATTTACGATGTGCTGGAATTCTTTCGACACGTTCGGACGACTGGAGACAAAACATTGAGGTTGTTTACAAGTCGGTTGTAAACATGACTGCGGCACCACTTATGCATGTGGAATTGGTAGAGCGGATCACTTTTGTTTATGTGTTTTGGGAAAATTGTTTTTGCAGTACTTAAATGAGACTGGATAGAATGGCGAATATGAAGTAGAGAACATCTGCGTTAATCATTCGGATTTTTATATGGGAATATTAGGGATATTGATAGGTTCTTTTGAGGTTTTCGGTTCTCTTTAAGTTGATCAAAATATCTAGATTGATTTTAGGGGGAGGTATACCTACTGATGACCTGAAAAGAATTCTACTAACTGCATACTGCGGTATATTTGTTATAGTTTAGTATGTAAGGCTTATTATAAACCTGTAATATGTTACGTTTGTTTTTTTTTTTTTAATAAATAGATAAAACATCTAAGTGTCATATAGAAAAATAGACCTTGCCGTTTATGAGTCTTCCAAGTGTCATTTATTTAACCATAGACAGAAAAATCTATTACGAGGTTCACTTTGCAAAACAACAAACAATTCCATTTTAATAATTGTAAAAACCCCCCATCAACAACCATGCAATATTTCCTGAGATAATACACAAATAGTTACCTACACGTGCAAGAGAACGTTGTTAGAGCATGCTTGAACGTAATGATGATGTTATTAGATGCTGCACTATCAGAGATTGAGATAAATCTGTTTCACATGTGTTTGCGCAGGATTTACTGCTACATGCTAGTTTGACGTGGGTATGACGTAGATAGATCACAACCAAACATATGATAAGTCCTACTAATACATCTGCATACTGCACGAGCTATGAGAATTTCACTAGTGTGCTAAAAAGATTTGGCAGTCCGCAAGGAGCCAAGATTGACAGCGTAGTTGGTACTGAAACATGGAAATCTTCATTCGAAGAGGCTTTTTTATGCATCCCAAATAAAACGTGACACACTAAGCTGATGATTTAAAAAGCCAGGGTAGTTAGTAGTAGTCTTACAGCTTTTTGGGAATGGTTATTTGAGGTTAGTAGACGAGTATTTTCATGCATTTTAGTCGTTACGCACATTGTATTTTGGAACCCTTACTAGTATGAAGTTCTTAACGTTACAGTCGATACTCGCTGAGAAAATCCCTTTAGAATTTTGTCGCTCGACAAGACTGAAGATCTTATAGAGTAATCTCGATCGAGTACATATAATATAGAAGGCAAAACCTGCTTGTAATTTGGAATTAAGAGTACTAAGCCTAATTAGAAAAGGTCTAATATCCGGCAGAGTATTACGATACTTTACTTATGTGATAGAATTAATGTAAACCATCACAGGATATCATTTCTGTCTCATTCCAATATTCATTATAAAACCAAACGTTTCCGCAAGGTGTGTGAGTCTCGACCTTTGCTTATCTATAGCATTTAATAACGCTTGCATAATCAAATCGGCTGGTCTCCGCTAAATGCCTGTCTGACTCCTTTATATACCAGTCGATACATAAACAATTATAAGCTGTTACTTCAGTCAGAGCCAATGGTTTTTAATAAGCGCCTGATAGCGTTGGCTTGAAGAATAACGGAAGATTACTAGTGGGTGTAGGGTGAGATGGACAATTATCGGCCTATGACGCTTTGTTATAAAAATTATAATCATCGTCTTTGGTGGTCTTGTGGTTGTAAGCGCTATTGCTGAACTAGGGGGTTTGATTCCCGGGTCGGGCAAAGTTTTATTGATTTTTTCTACAAGAAATTCTCAGTAAAAGGACGGAGTCTGGATTCATGCCCTGTATGAGGGATAGGTACTGCCGAAAAGTGGGTATACTGTGTGAGTACACCTCTGCCTAACCCTCCAAGGTCTACAGGAGTGATCTAAATTGAGTCGAGCCAGAATGCGGCAACAAGTTTAACGCCGTCAGCAGCGTCACAATATTTTTTCACACATAAGCATAATTGATGATAATTTAGGAGCTCTAAATATACTGACGGCAAAAATTAATACTGTTACTGATTTCCTAGTAATCTAAATATAGCGAAATGTATTTCGTTTGCATTTCGTCTTAGCCTTGAACTACGAGGTAAAGCGTTATGTTAATTGACAGCTAGACGAACGTATTGCTCATCGTTTGAGGAAACACCATATACACATACCTACTATGTATATTAGCGTCGTGTTGTGACCAATGTATCTTGGTCCTTAACAACAGCTGTTATACGTAAAGATTGAGAATAATAATTAAATTAGAGAGCGTTTAAAGTGGCACCACTTTCTTATCACTACGAGGTGTTCGAAGAGCCTAATGTTATTAAGACCATTGGAATTTGATGGGCAGGATATGTTACAAGAATGGACGAGATAAGAGCACCCAAACTTTTACTTGATAGTAAACCAGATGGTCGGAGAAGGAGAGGTTGGCCCAAGCTCAGATGGTTGGCTGGCGTTAACCAAGATTCAAGAAGTAAAATATTAGAGAGAAAAGTCAGAAATAGGTCACAGTCGAAAAACATACTCGACCAGGCTAAGGCCCATCCGCGGCTGCAAAACCTCAGATGATGATGACTTGCTTATCTCAGTTAGGTACTTCCTACCACGAAGTCTTTAATGCAAGCCGACACATGAATGAATTCAACTCAGCCTACCGCAGTGTCACGTGGTTTTAAGCTAAACGGGTACAACTCCTTCATTGATGCTTCGTAAGGAAACAAGGAATATAATAAAATTATTTTGAAGGATTTTTTAAATATTATTGTTCCCTGGTTTCCTTTTAGAGCAAAGATCAATTAGACAAAATCACTACCAACTCAAATGGCATATCTTCCTTCTAATTCCTTATTCAGCAATGTCATGTTACACTGGTCATAAAACGGTATGTTCTTGGCATAACACATCGGTACTGGGAATTCGGTGATTCCTGGGAACAACACGTGCATGTGTTTGTAGACACGTTCACTCTGCAGGATGGTGATGGGGGAACCTATGTGTTTTGCACAACTTTGGAAGGTAATTGAAGCAACCAATCTAGTACCGCTTAGAATAAAGGTTGCCATTTCTGGCTTGGTTCATCTGTGGTTATTGTGGAGCTCATAGCTAGAAGATACCACGAATAACCAACAGCATCGAGATTCAAGATTCCCCTCAGTGAGGAAATGCATTTCTCAGAATGTTATTCTGTGAGAGGGGAGGAACCTCCATGTTCAAATGTACAGTTCTTTTATTAATTCAAACTCTGAAATGAACCTTATACCAACGAGGATAAAGGTCACAATGATTCATAATCGAGGCAAAATAACTATAAAAATACACAATAAAAATAACATTAAAAAACTGTAGGAACAAGGTAAGCAAGAGATTTGTCTTAGTTTACAACAAGGTAAATTTAAACAAATTAAATACCTGTTGCATGTTAGGAAAGCCAGTGACTGAGGATGTTACACATTTGTTACACAATAATAAATTGTTTAGGTATACACAGCATGTCATCTTGAATACCCCAGGGTATTCTGACTAGTACCACGTCCACTTCCCTGACTTCTGTACCTAAATCTAAGCATTATAAGGCACTCAAAACATTGTGCTGATGGATACATTGAATTGTACGGGGCTCGTGGAGGTATGTAAAGTAAAGTTACAACATTAAAAATTTGAATTAAAAAAAAATACTTGTGAAAAAGTTGGAACTTTGACCCCCGACATCTCCGTAACTAGAAAGCTCCAAGGTATGGTCTAGAACAAAAAAATATTGCAATGAAGTGAAAAACAAGTGCCTATCGGCTTCGTTAAGAGTACTTTTACACCTATTATTATGCCGGGCGATCTAAAGGTATGCTTAGCAACATGTTTGGAATGCTGTGTAGTTGAAGTACCTGTCTTATTTTTCTATAGATACCGGTAATGTTATCTTTAGAGGTGCACAGATGCTATAACATTCCCACAGACATAATGATAGATTTAGTTGACATAATCGTAATAATGGAATAGATACCTACTGAAATCAGAAGTCACGAGGTTTAAAGTACTTTTATTTTATAACAGTTATGAACGTAGTAATTGTAAAAACAAATAGCACTACTGAATTCCTTCATAAGAAAGAAAGAAATAAGAAATTTTTAATTTATAAGTAAATAGCAATTTAAAAAAATAAACCCTCGACGTACAACTGGTGCTCCCACCTTACCTCCTATAAACGATCTGATAGGCGTGAAATTGTCACCTTGTTATTAAAGAAAATGATTTAGATTGAAGCGCCTATTACGAAGGCTTGGAAATGGATGGGTTACCGCCTCCTTCCGTGCTTTAGGTATTACACTGTCAATTCTATTTGATGTTCATCTGTAGCATTTGTTTTGCAAATGAGGACTGATTGCGATTGGTCGGAGACCTTATATGGTGGGCAGGTAATGATGGAGTCGGGTTATCAAAATGTTGTATGATTTTATCTTGAGATTTATGGTGTGTATCGCCTTTTTGGTTTCATGGCAGCTTCGTGTAGGTCTACGCGTTGATCAAGAGCAGAGGTGACAGGCTTAAGATATTTTGTTGTTTGCAGTTTTCTTTTGATTTTCCATTTAATTAGCATCTTTAGACCGTAAAACCGGTCAAGTGCGAGTCGTACTCACACGCACACAGGGTTCCGTAGCATAAACAATATAATAAAAATATTTTGAAGGCTCATTCATATGTTGTATTGTATTACATTCAACAGCAAAACTGAATTTGTTTTTCATAGCATGTTAATGAAAAACAAAGTTATTGCTGCAGTTTGATGAAAAATCCCGACTTCGCGCTGATAGTGAGAAGTTCTTAATGGAAAACCCAAACCCAGAACCTCGTGACCAGCTGTAGCACATGCGATCACTAGTCCTACACAGCAGGGGGCCTGGGGGTCTAAAATGGCCGCTTAAGCAGCAATTTTAGACCCCCAGATCTAGTTATACAATTACTATCATGCCATAAACAGAGGTGTGGACAAACCTGACGACTTTTATTAGAAACGAATTTCACAAACTCCGCCATTTGTTATGAGAATCGCTCAATTATGAAAATTAGAAACATGAAAATATTAAGTCTGAAATCATTAGAGCAGAGTTCTGTACTGTTAAATATAATTATGTAGGTAGGACTTAGCAACGAACAAACACAAATCGCCATCCCATAAACAATATTAGTTTCGAATATAATGACAGCCGAGTCGACGTGCCAACCTCTATGGTTGGCACATGCACCACGATGTGGGTTTTAAGCTACGCACGTGGTTGTCTGCTGACCCTCATAATTTAGAGATATTTCAATGGTTAACAGTACTGAGTGGGCGTTTGTGTTTGAGAGATTTGTGACCCTAAAGGCAGCCCACGATAGAATTTCAGATCAGAGAATCCAGATAATATTGGCCAGAGGTCAAATAATTTGGTTTGATATTCATCACCTTCCTGCCTTTACCCTAATTTTTTGGGAAATTGGAATTGCATGTTATTAAGGTAGGTTTAATAATTGATTAATGAGCTAGGAAAGTTATGCGATTACACGGCGACATTTGAACCCTGACATGTACCATATGAGTAAAAAATAAGAGAAAATCTGAATCTAGTAGGTAAATAGTCGCAGTCTACAAGACTGGTATAGAGGTCTATTATTTCGGGTATGGACACGGATTCTGACGGATAATTCAATACATTATTAAATAATGTCCAAATTTTTTCAGCTGCGTAGTAGTAGTCGTATTTTTCCTTTAAAGAGAAAATATCTCTACATAAAAAATATATTTAAAGAAATTAATAATACGGAACTTTATGTATATACTTATATTCCCACACTACAGCCCAGTTAGTTTACTTATTTACTCAACGGCTTACTTTCAATGCGCAACGAAAGTAAAATCCTTACGACGTCATATGTTTGTTAATATAAACCGAGAGTCAACTAACGAAGCCAAGTAAATATTATGAAGTGTACGTCTACTATTTTCCACACTCACCGTTATTTAATTATTACCATGACTGTTATCTGTATCTGATTCTTGCGATAACTACTACTGATACTGTTAGCCTGTGTCATCCCACTGCTGGGCAAAGGCCTCTCTCCATGACTTCCAAATTCTTCGATCCAGGGCCAACTTCCAGGAGGTCGTTAGTTTTGTCCAGCTCGTCCCGCCATCTCCAGCGAGGTCTACCGCGTCGCCTTCTGCCTGTGTCAGGGCTCCACATCGTGGTTATTTTGGCCCACAGCTCATCGGGCATTCGTGCGATTGTAATTACTAATCTATTGAAGTCTACAGACAGTCCAGAACTCTGGATTTGTTAAGGTTAAAATAATTTATAAAAATAATAAATCCAATTAGATCTTTAAAAGTGAAAAATGGATGGAAAGGAATTTAATATAAGTTTAACTGCGTAACAAACTTTATATCAGTAAAACCAAGGATTCATTCGAAGACAAGAATCCATTGCTCCATCATTGATTGACAACGTAAATAGCAAAATGAAAGACATTGCCATTGCAAGTAGTATGCAGATTTGTACACCGGCCTATTAGTAAAAACTATACAACTACAGCATCTATACAACTCAAGCATCATATCATAACGAACCGTATGAAAGAACAGGAGTCACCCACACAGCTTGGAAAAACAAGCTGACCCAACAGCGCCAGGAGTGTCGTATGTAAGATCAATGACCAGACGGAGCAGGCAGGGCCGGCCTGATTTACAAACAGTATTCTGAAAGAAACTAAAACATAATTCAGTTATCTATATGAATTTTGAGCGCAGCAGGTCTCTGTCTACACAATTCCAGTTTCATTAGTAGAGGACTATTCCATTTATTCTTATAATCATTAATTTAAAAGATAAACCCCATTCATAAAACTGTAATGTCAATTAAGGCCCCAACAATATCTGCTATCATTAAATCTTCACTTGCCTTTCACAAAACATAGCAATATTTTCAGTAACACGACCTCAGGTTATACCAGTCGGTAATTGCGAACTTTCACCTCTAGGTACTCTAGCTAGCTGGTCATGTAGTATTTAGAAACTATTTGCAGTCCATAATGAAGCACTATTAGCGTATTTTCTAAACTCATACTAAAAAGGAACGAGTGGAAAAGTAACAACAATCTAATTATCCTAAACGCCTCATTTGACTATCAAATTCATGAAAAAGGTATTCTAAAAATAGTTCCATCCTTCTCTTTCTTTTATTTAGAATTAGAAAAGGACAGTAAACATCTCAATAGATTGCAAAACAAGCCTATAAATACACTTAATTAATTTCAAGAATATTTTGCGATTTCAACATAAAACGCGTTGAAGTCTTTTCTTAGACACACGCAATCGTTGTAAGTTCTCAAGCAAATTGTATTTTTAGTCTTCGGCTATCGATCTTCTATATGATTCGTCGTTATAATCGCAAATTTTATTGCGAATCATCGACTAATCGAGTCGTCCGGCCCGGCTAGAATGGGAACGAGCTCATTTCGCGTTGTATACGAGATAAACGTACGTTTCCATTGTTTGTCGCGGTCCGGAAAATTGCAAGGTTGGTTTGTGAAAGTGAGTTTGGCTGTTTGTTGGGTAATATTTTTAGCTTACGTCGGAGGTGTTGGTGTAGCGTGCGCCCTTAATTTGATTTGTGTGTCAGAATCCTAAATACTTTTAAATTGTGTTTGACTCGAAACTATGAGGACGCAGTTACTGATTTTCCCTACGGTTTAGAAATAATGAAAATTCACTAAACGAATATTTTTTTAAAGTCGCAAAGCATGTTATTTATACGTGCGTTTCTTTCGAACTATTTAACCAAGCCCGCATCCTTATTTTATAACACTTACATTTACAATTCTATTCATTTTGTCAATTTACTCATTATTCTCATTGCGTTATTTGTAATATCGAGTAGATGATTTTTACAAACACAGTATGAGTCAGAATTAAAGGAAATTCTGAGTGTGACTGAATTACGCAACCAGATTGCGAGTGGAACAACAAGTAGATGTAACAAGTTCCCACACATCCACACTTCTCAAACATCTGCCAAAATTCTCGTACCGTACAACAACGCACACGCACACCGAGGGTGGCGTACGTGCTCTCGCGCACGTCGCGTAGCGCCAGCTCCTATTCCACAGCGCACGGCTCCGACCGCCGGGAGTTAAGGCGATGTTATCTGACACCACCAAGTATTGCTATGATGCCCTCAGATACCAGCTATCTGAACACTAGTTAAGAAATTAATATGTGTGACGGAAGAGTTTGCGTGGTACTAATTGGCAATCAACTGGAAGAATTTGTTGTTTTTGTGACATTTGACTTGTTGCTAACGGCTCCTCCTCACTCGATTTCATCGCGTCTCGTGTCTGTATAATAATATTATGTGCTCGCGTTTTTCTTCTTAACATCGCAACAGATTGCGGTGTTATTTTCACCAAAAATTTGAGAATTAACATACACACAATAATGGAATCTCGATGTTTTGTCAAATCATCAAAACCGTGCAAATCAGGGGCGCGTTACTAGTCTATGTTTATAAACTGTTTGAAAGGGGACACTCACTGTAGAGAACGGGGTAAGGGATCGAGTTGATTGCCATGACGGGAATTCGAGCACAGATTGATTAACAGATTACTACACTGTTGCTATGCAAACGGTTGCGGGAATCAAGTGGCGCTTTTGACGATTACTGTGTTACTACTTAATTCTAAATGATATGCAAGTTTATACATGACTATAACAGAGCTCTACTATCTTTATTCAGATTACAGTAGATACCCAGATTGTAGATAGATAGATAGTAAAGTTACGAGCATTAATATGTATACATTTAGCATTTTTTAAAGGGATTTTCTCTTATTGTCCATGTACAATCCTATTTTGAACTCAGTCTTATTTTGGAAAATTATGGTTCACTTTTGAATTTTACCAAGTTTATACATCGTAATGCTGTAACTGTACTGTATATAGGTAGATAGTAAAAAAACTAAGAAACAATATGATGCTAAATTATTTGATGCTACATCATTAATCAAGATGATGAATCTAGACACGAAATGGTTTAATTGTGTACTTGTCGTGTAATTTGTACTATGTTATTGCAATGTATGCTTATGTACATAATACATACTAGATGCAGGTTGTTACCAAGGAGTGAGTGCCCGGAGCACGAATCCAATTTTTCATTAATCTGGGTGTAGAACATAATGTCTTGGGAGTATGGTTACAAAAACGGGATCAATATAACTAGTGCTTATACTCTCTTGTTCGGTACTCCCAAGTAGTGAAGATCAAATGGTGATCCAGGATGGAGGAAGGTTATACTGGTTAAGGGGATCCAGGTTCAGAGGACCTCTCAAGATATTCGCTCTGAATCGTTGTCCAAAAGGTACTAAAATATACAGAGTACCTATTGTGTTATTGGGTTTTTCCATCAGGAATTTCTCAGTAGCAGCCACGGAGGCTGAATTTGTGCCCGGTTGATGGCAATAGGCTCGCCCCCTATTACATGGGACTTAAACATAGCTTACGAAATGTGGGTGTAATAGTAGGTACACCTCTGCCTAACCTTTCGGGGACTACAGGCGTGTTGTTATGTTATGGTGTACCTTCCGGAAATAGTCCATATTTTCAATACATGTATCCTTATCCTCACAGCGACGCTCCCGAACTGTTACGTTTGAAGTCGGGTTATTGACCGACTAATTGAAATTATGCAATGTCATGCAACATCATTCTATTGTCATACGACTGTTGACAGAATGTTAAAGATAACTGTAAAACTGAGGCAGCATACTAAAAACATGATGTTGTAATTTTTCATCATCAGAAATCGTAGGTCTGAGAGAACTGTAAATAATTATTGTAGTAAAAATAAGCACGACTATGATCTATCCGCTGTATTTTCATGTTTAACTATGCATCACAATACATATTTTCAGTTGAAATGGGATTATAGAACCTTTTTGTACCTTATTAGATTTTCCCGCGGCTCCGCTCGCTATATCGTCGGAAATTAAATTAAATATAGCCTATGGCACTTGGGTATAATGTTGCCTCCCATTAGTGTTTTTTTTTAAATCTGATCGGGTTGCTTAAATAATAATATGAATTATGTTACAATTCGTAAAATAGTCACAAAAGGACGGAACTGCGCCTGGGACCATTTTAAGAATTTTAACGTGATTTATATTATTATCCTATTAAGATTCTGCAAAAAGCGGCCATTTTTGGGCCCCACTAGTTCCGAAGCTTACTATTATGTGTTTGTGTTTTTGTATTTTAAATTTTTGTTACCTAATGTAAGTTGGAGGTGTCCTCCAATGTGGTAGTAACATCACATTGGCGTTATAGCTGCTAAGGTGTTATTTAAGTAATCTTACTATAATATTATAAAGTGGAAAGATTTGTATTTTTGTATGTGTGTATGTTTTTAATGAATAAACTCAAAAACTATTACGCCGATTTCAAAAATTTTTTCACCATTTGAAAGCTACATTATCCCTGATAGGCTACATTTTATCCCAAAATGTTTAAAAAATAAATATCCACCCGTGCAAAGCCGGGACGGGTCGCTAGTTTTAAATAAATAAATAAATAATTCGCTTTCCTGGCAGGTAAGTTACCCTTTACCTTCACCTGTTTTTACTTAAACTTACAGTCAAGACTATTTCTATACATACCTGATTAATCTTTATTAACTTGCTAATTATATTACACAAGTCAAGTTATGTTCTGAGATAAAATTAATCGTTTATTGCTTTTAAGATTTTATGTTCAGTGGTGCTTAAATATCTTGTAGCTATGGCGGCTTGAAATAGCTTTATTTGCTCGTGAGTTGTTGATTACAGAGATTGCTAGGCTAAGTTACTTTTACTGCATTTAAAAGCTCTGACGATTGGTGATTTTCCAGCTTAATACTATTTGCTGATTGGCTAGTACTTTTTAACACGCCTTTTGGCCAAAGAACGTGCATTCTAAGTCGCAGCTTCGAATGCACGTTCTTTGGCCAAAGAATTAGCATTTGCATACAAAATGACAATGTTGCCAGCCTTTTGGTCACTTTTTCGGATGAAAGCGATGTGGATGAGTATAGGACTCATGACGCCTTTTTCGCTGGTTATGACATAAGACTTAAAGCGAGCCTATACAGAGGTACGCTGGATTGCAACTGCGAATCTTGATGGGAAGATCAAATAAATAAAACTTTAACCGACTTAAAACTCAAACCCAAGACCTCGGAGCACCTGCGACCTGGTCTTTGGTTGTTAATTAAATCTACATCTCAATTAACAGATTTTTTTTTATTTAATTTAATTAAGCATTTCCATAAAGAGTATAATTAATAGAAAATGTCTCTAGGCTTCAACAATTTTATGGCAATGCAGATGCCCCTGCGCAATTACTGAGGCTTGTGAGAGCAATATAGTTAATATTTTAATTAAACATGTTATACATGCATGTCAAAACTGTGATTATTCTATAGTTAGTAGTTAGTTAGGTAAAGAGCCAAAAGGGGGTCATTTACGAAATTTCGATGTTACTTTGGAACTTCATTAAGTTACTTTTCAATAGATATAATTTTGAATTTCATGGACTATATCCAACCATGAAGACAGCCATAGTATGGCAGAAAGAAGGGGAGGCCTATCTATACTGTGATTATTTCTGAACTGAAATTATGATGATGATGATAGGGTTTATGTGGCCACTTACTATGCTCAAACACTATGAGTGAGATGGACCCAACATCATCGGCCTAGGCCTTTTCCCAACCAGCCTAACCAGATGCAGCTGAATACCAGTATTTATATAGAGCGGCTGACTATTTGACCTCATCAACTCATTTAGTACGGTGCAATACGATACTCTTTGGTAAAACTGGTTGGCAAACTTTTGGGCCATTGACTACCTTTAACGGCTTAACGTGCTCGAGGCACGAATGAAACTCGGTATGTAATGGGTGGTCACCCATCCACGGACCAACCTAGGCAAGCGCGGCTTCACATAAAGATTGACCCAAGCGGCTGTTATAGTGAGATGGACCCCTCGACACGAAAAGGTTCTCCTATCCTTGACGAGTGACGAACTAGTATAAGACTTGAGAGTAAGACTTGTCGCCAAATTATTACAATACTTACATAGATTCACTTGATTATGCCGTGGTATGACATAGTTTGCTTTTACGTCAACCATTCAAAATGATAGCAGTTCTCACAAATCTATCTTTAGACCAGTCAAAGACTTGTCTAATATAATTGGCATAATATAAATATATATTCCAGTTAAATATCCCGAAATAGAACTCAAATTGACAATTTTGTTTGACAGAACGAGTTCATGAAATTCTGAGTACGCATTAAGATAACTGGTATCTGCCAAATTAATTGTAACGGAACGAAGTAAATATTGAATGGTGATAACAGTTGTCTGTCGCTATCAGCACGTTATTCCCCTTCACTTAACGAGGTATTGGCCGAATTAAGATATGTGTCTGGCGTTATAGCTGATAGCTACACGTATAAGGCATCTTCCTCTCAATGGCTGCATCTCAAGGGGACATCGTCAATTCCCCTGTAATACAGGCTGTGATTTTGCGCGCCTATATAACAGATCCATTTCTCAAAGATGAGTGATACAAATAAGTCCGGCGCACCCTGGGAACTCAGCCTCATTTCCACCTAGGTTCATGGCGATATGACAAAAACGATCGTCTTCTATCCTGCATGGTTATTGTACCCCACATGTTGTACCCTAAATGTGCACCCCACATGTGCTCCTCCACATCTCCCCCAGATATGGTCCACCGAAGCGGAGGCAATAGAATTTCATTATTTACACTTCTCGTCTCCGTTTAGCTTTAGTGGAAACAGTGGAGCAGAGAGAAGAGGAGATGTCTTGTAATTGCTTAGGTCAGCGGAGACGAGAAGAGACGTGAGCGGGGTGTAGTGAGCTGTGAGCGCCGTGCGGTGAGCGGTGTGCTGTGTGCGGCGTGCGGTGAGCTGTGTGCTGTTTGCGGCGTGCGGTGAGCGCTGTGCTGTTAGCGCCGTGCGCCGAGCGGTATGCTGTGTGCGGCGTTGAGTAACTAACTAACGTAAAGTGTCACAGAAATTAAACAAAATATTTTTTTATATGTGCTTACTCTCTTAAATAAAAACATTTAATGTCCTGACAAGCTGCCACTCGAAATTCTTATACGCGATATCAAAATCGCCTGTTATCGGTTTATTTATGTTTGGGCCAGATTCCGTGCCGCTGAGTGTACATGTTATACCTAAGAGATAGGTCAGAGATGTAACCTACTGTTTCTCTTGAACAGTCATGTACCGTGAGTCTGACGTCTGCAGCCGCGGCCGGCAAATAGTTCCCAAAATGGCAGTAGATGGCGCTGTACGCTGACGCCACGTTTCTGAATCGCGGTGTTAAGATTCTCCGCGAGTGAATGACTACCCCGGTTTTATATTATCACGTTATCGCTTCTCGGCCTTTTGGCTAAGATCAAAGTGTAGTATCTGTTCTTTTCAGCTTAATATCTGAAAGTTCCCTCACTGAGGGACCAGTATATTAATCTGATTTTTGTAAGCTGACGGGATGTTCGGGGCTCGCTCCACTCCCGTCGCGGGTCGGCCCGGCATTGCAGTGCCGCCGGGATCGGCCCACATAATACCTTGAAACTAGGGAAATAAATCTCGAGGCAAGATTGTCAACTCGAGCTCTGTGGCTCGGCCGAGACATCTTGATTCTGTAGTCCGGAACCGAGATTTCGCTAATTCATGCGAAATACATAGTACTACATCAGCATCAAAAACTGGACGTAAGACATGTTCGTTTTCAACCTTGTGGTTTGTCGTCGAGCCAGCTTTCAAGATTTCAATCTCGTCAAAGCAATATTTGTAAAAAAACAACATTTCTGTAAAAAAAAAAACCGACACCCAAAAAAAGTGATTAATTCCGGTAGACGGAGACTTTGTTTGTTTCATTGCCTTGATTGCCACCGACTTCCGAAAGTAATGTTTTTTTTCACGTTTTTTTGGAAGTCGGTTATTTTTTTTGTTAATGTTTTTTATTCATGAAAACGGATCTTGTTAATCCATCAATATCAAGGTAAGATGAATCATTAGGTACGATTTAAAACTAATTGAATTGGTTCCCAATTCAGTGCTCAAAATGAAAGTTTTTTTTGATGAACATACAATTATTAAATAAATATAGAAATGTACTTACTGCGGTTTTGTCTCTAATAGCAATGACCTTTTGTTATTAGAAATACATTGCGGTTTTTGGAGGACATTGGCAATTAACTGTTGGCTTATCTACTTGTAAATATGATGATTCTTGATGAGGGATTATATGAATTATCATAGAAAATGCAGACACACATCCATAACAACACATCCATGTTCAGAGCAGTACACACGGCGGCACATGAAGCTGTACATTTCCATTATAACTTGGCCTCGCTTTGTATAGATTTCCTATACCATGAGAGATCCGCATAAACTGGTTTTGTATAGCTTGATTGGCCGTCGTGCGTACCTATACATAATACGATTTTAAGTACAATTTTCTTCTTTGGTCCATAGTTTCACAGGCTTAAAGATTATCTGATTTCCTTGGGTTCTATGCGTGCTTTTAAGAAGGTGGATAAGGTGAAAAGGTATTGCAAACCTGTAAATAAATTGTGCCGGCAATATTTATTCGGGATAGCTCAGCAGGCATCAACGTATCTGGCCATCCACTGGGGCGGTTCTATCCTTTGATATTTTACGGAAATGCGTTAGGATCACACGTAGTAAGAAGCTGCCATCGCAATCAGCATAATAACGTTCCCACAGCTGGGACATAGCATAGGCCTCCTCTCTGTGGGAGAGAATGGGCATCAATCCGCTTATCCACCACGTGAGCAGAATGTCTGTCACATGACTTCGAAATTTTGGTTCTAGGACATTTTGATTTCCTTCGCCATTTTGAGAGCAGTAATGATCAACAAAACACATATTTTATTAATATTTTTTTATAAACGTTTTTTTGTACGCTTTTGTTTTTAAAATATTTAAAACTGAAAAATTATATGCAAGAAGAATATCATCATCTTCCTAGCCTTTTCCCAACTATGTTGGGGTCGGCTTCCAGTCTAACCGGATGCAGCTGAATACCAGTATTTTACATGGAGCGACTGCCTATCGGACCTCCACAACCCAGTTAATACTGGGTAATACGATACCCCTTGGTAAGACTGGTTGTCAGACTTTTTGGGCTACTGACTTCCTAACGACTGTCAAAGATCTACAAATGACACCCGGGACCAACGGCTTAACGTGCTTTCCGAGGCACGGAGGAAACTCGGTATGTAATGGGTGGTCACCCATCCACAGACCAACCTAGGCAAGCACGGCTTAACCTAAAGATCGACCCGAGCGGCTGTTATAATTTAGCCACGAGCTCCTCCATCCTCCATATGCAAGAAGAATAAAGAAACTAAATACAAATCCAGGCATTTTCTTCTGTGCAATTCGTCTGGATTCGAAGCCACACATATCTTTCCACTAAATCAAGCGTAACGCAAAGGAAACACTTGGATGGAAAGGAAACAAATAAAATAGAAGATCATCGTTCATTGCCCATTTAGTATCTGCTATGCAAACACAGACAGCATTGCAGTGTCATTGATAAGCGATTGATAGTAATCGTCAAACTGTCGTCATCACACTATCTTGTATGTTCAACCATCATTTGTAACGTTACCTTGTGCGTCTGTAAGTGATAATACTGTTTGATCTATTAATTGATAAACCTCTGTCTTGTAATCTCTTCGAGGAGTTAACTGCTCATTACTCAAGTGGGAACGTAATTTAGTACTTTTTTTAAGTCACTGTTTGCTATTTGAAATTCAACTTACACGTTTATGGTGGAGCATGCTTCTTTTGGCGTTTTGAAATTATACAGAAAAAACAATATGGCAACGTTGGTTCCGAATATGACCACGCGATACAAGAACCGTGTAGTGAAGTTTTCAATATAATTGCCGCAAACAATTTCGAAAAAGTTTCCCAACAACGCCGTCTAGATATGCCATTCAAGCGCCAAAGAAAAGGCCTTTCTTCTCCTAAAATTGTTTGTCCGAAAATCATTATCCATAACACGTTTACTATAAACCTCTGTAACCATAATGTTCAAAAATTCTAAATTTTATTTTACATAATTATCTTTACATCTAAAACAATTTTTTTATAATATCGAGTACTATAATAATTGAGTCTCCTAATTTTGCATGAAATAAAGTCATATGTCCTAAGTATTTTTTTATATAATAATGTGTAGTATACTAAAAAATATCCTAAAAAACTTGCTAGCTGACGTGAGGAGCGTAGGCCGAAAGCCGGCGGAGCGACGACGATATTTGTGGCAGACAAATTGTGTGTAATGCAAAATGCGAGCATACATAGTCGTTAATATTTATGACAAACGGCTTTAGGCTTTATTTGATATTGTGCGATATTAAGTTCGGATAAGTTATCATTCGGACAAATGATGATTAGGACAAAAAAATGGCACTTTAGATTATGGATAAAAAAGTTAGGGAACACAATAGAAAACCGCCAAAGAACTATCAAAGAACCATGACTTTTATTGAATACGAAGAGGTCATAATTCTATCCATAGATTCTGCAGATTTAACTAACGACATTTACGTCAAGTCTAACTGTCATCTCATCCTACAAGAAAATACCAGTGTAACAATAAAAATAAGTACACTCGCGGGTTCCTAATGGTCAAGAAGCTCGGCTTTGGCGGTAAAAATAGTATACAGGCCGACGTCATCGTCCTAGGATGTACTCTCCCAGGGTTGGTGGCCGCACACAAACTGTTGAAGAAATTCGGTAACACCATAGATATCGTGCTCTTAGACTTACACTCACCTATCTCCAGAACACGTTCTAAAGTCAACGTAGCTTTTATGGACGTCGCTCATGATGAACCTGAGTCAGAAGCCGAACCTCAGATTATTCAACGTGAGCAGACCTCAGCCAGGCAGATTCTTGACAACGTAGCCAGAAGGTACCTTCTTCAGTACTCCAAAGAACTCAGAGTACACCTACCAGACTCAATCATTTATCCAGAAGGAAAACCAGATGACGAATTAAGAACATTATCTGAAGACGATAAGGATTCAACACTATCATCAACCGAGATATTATCGAGGATCCTCCCTTTACAAAAAGTCTTCCAATATCCTGACGGAAGTACGGTTGACTTTCAGAACAATGTACACGACTTCGAGTACTTGAACTTATTCGAGAAATTTGAATTAAATCAATATCAATCGTATTTGGATTGTAGCATGGCAGATCTGTTCCAAATTAGCAACGTAGACATGGAGGCGGAGAAAAAGACGTTGTTGTACTACGATCAGACGAGCATGGAAGCAAATATTTGTTCGAATCTTCTCTTCTCTACTTCGAGGGAAATCATGAGGATTATCGTAAGACTAGTCTGTGGGGCTCCAGCTCACAGTGTGTCACTCCTATTTTATCTTCACCAATGTAATAGAGCGAGCAGTGCAAAGAACCACCTCAGCGGATTGAATACAAGGTTTCGCGAAAAACTTTTGGGACACTGTAGGAAACGTCTTATCAGCAAACTTAATAAAAGCGTAGCTGATATCACACTCAAAACTTTATCCATTAAAGGTATTCGCAAATATTCTGAGAAGGTTATATTAGAACCAATAAAGGGAGAGACTATTTACATTTGCAATTTGCTAGCGATGGCTCTGAGACCAGACCAGATACCCGAAATCGACGTAGAGGCAAAATTAATATCAGAAGAAACTAGAAAAATAACTAAAGACCTTAAACCTGGTCTATCAAAAAAATTTTGCATACAATACGAGGTGAACTTTTGGAGCAAACAGGGATATACTGGTGATATATTCAGTATGCGTGGCCCCATCATTTGGGCGATGGAGAGACCTAGATTGTCGACTACAGGCAGCTTGGAGAAATACTCAGGGTTGATTGGCTATCTGAAGGTGCGAGATGATGACAAAGATTGCAGAGCAGATGTGTTGGAGCAACTGGTGAACTTGTTTGGTAGTGAAGCGGCTGAACCCGTCAGCTACAGAGAGTCATTTATAGCTGATGTGTTCGTGCCGCGCTGCGGGGATTACGTTGGTCTGCGAGCTTTGATGAGTAGAGGGAGCCCTAAGTCTTTAGATTGGGGAGCTTTAGATGTTTTTGCTGAGGGGGACGTGGCTGCTGCATTGGAAGCCGGACATGTTGCGTACTTACATCTGATTGGCTGTTTGCGACCTCAGGCTCAAACGTTCGATGATGTTACCGCGTGTATGTGGCCGACGTTCCTGAGGCAAGGGCCGATGACCAGGTGGATGTCGCTGGTCAACGTGTACAGTACTATTAAAATATCCGTGTTTGCTGCTACACTGTGCATGGGTATCCATCTTCTGCGCTTATACATGAAGAAGTAAGGAAAACAGTTTTTTGTCGTAACTTTTGTAACATTTTTACTTTTACAGTCACTCGTTGTTTTTCTTCGAATAAATGAGTTCGGATGTAATTAATTTGCAGTGCTTTCTTGTTGATTTCATTACAATATGAAAACTGTTTGTTTCTAAATACTTAAAAAGACTGTAATAGGAGATAAAACGACTTTTTTTTTTGGGGTGAAAAATCACGTTTTACGGTAAGACTCAATGTAACGTACTCAGAACATTGTGCTAATGGATGGATTGAATAGTATGGGGGTCATGGAGGTGTTTAAAGTAACAACCTTACATTAAAAAAGTATTAAAAAAAATCTTGTGAAAATGTTGGAACTTTGACCCCCAATATCTCCGTAAGTAGAATGTTCCCAGGTATGGTCTAGAACAAAATCGTCGTCAAATCGTCTATCGCATTGACGGGGACAACAAGCCTCTTTCGGCTTCGTTAAGGGTCAAAAACCTTTATAAAGATATGTGATAAATTATACTTTATAGTTTGTTAATAAGTATAGTATGATCAACATGATCGAAGGCCTTCGTCATATCCATTGGGTGTTAACTACGCTTTTTTTTTTTTTTTTTACGGATGGGAAATCATCAAATGACTTCTCCCGCTCTGGGTGGAGTGGGAGGGAGTGTCAGACTCTTACTGACTAAAACCCATCCATGTTCCTTCATTGCCCTTTGTGTTCCAGGGCCACGGTATCTCTTTCGAACAGTCCCGCAGCCCCGGCAGGCATCGGCCCTTGCGGGCCCCTTCCTGGTTGCTGACATCTCTTTGAGGCGCGCGTGGAACACGAACGCGCCGTCGACACGGCCTATCGTCAGAAGACGGACGGACGGTGAGCTAACCCATTACTCACCGTCCACAGGCCCGTGTTAACTACGCTTGACATAATTTTATTGAGAAAATCATAAATAGCAACATTTATTGACTTGTTTTTTCTAAAACCTTTTTGTTCATCAACAAGTACATTCTTACCTGGTTGATAAATAATTTTTAATTGAAGTCTTCTCCCCTTTCTTTAAATTTATATCGATATTATTGTCATTCTCTTCTCTAGAAATATCGCTTTTTCAAAACATTAAGCCAAGAGTAGAGTAGAGACACTATAATTGTTTTGGCTTATCACATAATTCTAATGGAACTCATTATGATTATGCATTTTGTAGAAACTAAGTAAGTTCTACTACTTCTGCCCACCGCGTGGAGTTCAGAATTTTCGTGGTTATCCCACATTAACATACTATGTGATAAAAAGGAGGTCATGGTCTACCTACATACATATGTACCAATTCTTACCGAAATTCGTTAAGTCGTTATGGCGAGAAAAGTTAACAGTCAGACAGATAAACTAACTAAGTGACTTTCGCATTTAGCATATTATTGAGAATAAATAAGTATGGGTTTATCACAACCATTCAAAAAACAACACATACAACAATACATACTTAGCGATCAATTTGTATCCCATCTTGTCTACCTAATTGAGGCTAATTGTCAGTATGTCAACTGCACCTTAGTACCTACAAAATTACTTTTAACACATCTAATTAATTCCTCCAGTCACCATCTTAAACACATTCACAGTCGCGATCTGTTTTCCTGTGCCCGTGGTCCATATAAGGGACTGTATAAAGAATACTATGACCTTTTGATTATAGACAAGGGCATGGCCAGTCAATCAGGTCAAGTTCGATTATGGTGTGAGTCAAAACCGACACTTTTCCTTACTGATTTGATAAAATTGGCTATTGAAATACTACGTGTGGAAACACGAGGAAGACCTTTGTTTGCCCAGCTGTGGGTCTGCACTTTTTTGTTTATTTGACTTTTATTATCTTCGTAATTTTAGTGAGCAAGGTGTTGTCAATGTGTAATGTGTTGCTATCTTTAAAACTTTAGGCGCTTTAATATTTTGTAGAACTTGATTTCATTCACTTGTGCAAGACGTTAAACTTTCGGTATATACGTATAGGCGAAGCGATTGAAAATAGCCATCCTACCATCTTATTTCCCCTCTGTCCTCTATCTCTGTAGAAATCATCCAAAACTCAGTAGGTTGTGATTGTGATCACACGCGTGTTTTCTCATGAACATACATAACATTATTATGTAGCAGTAGTGATTAAAAACGCCAATATAGATACCGATTGACGATGCGCCTGCAAGAAAAAGTGCTACCACTAAGCGAGTGAATACTTTTTGCTATAAGGTTTTCCTCAGGCGCTTCATAGGCAGAAAAAAATATTTATCCAATTAATCAAAGTTTAGGCTTAGTAGGCTTCTGGGTCGTTTCTTTATGTGATAAGACTTTCATTTAGCTTAATGTGGAAAACAACACCTCTACGTGTCTCTTCCTGGAATTAATTGTGATGATATGCCAACAATTTGTCAAAGCACATTGTTTTGATTCCGTAATAGCGTTTTTTTTTTAAAGTTCCGACTCTTCAATTAATCTTCTACTATATAAAAATAAGTCGGGTTTTCCTTCCTGACGCTATAACTCCAGAACGCACGAACCGATTTGGCCAATTTTTTTTTTTATGTCCGTTTGAGTTCAAGGATGGTTTTTACGGCGAGAAAAATTCAAGGTAGGGTAGGTAGGATAGGTAGGGTAGGTAGGTAGGGTAGGTAGGGTAGGTAGGGTAGGTAGGGTAGGTAGGTAGGGTAGGTAGGGTAGGTAGGGTAGGTAGGGTAGGTAGGGTAGGTAGGGTAGGTAGGGTAGGTAGGGTAGGTAGGGTAGGTAGGGTAGGTAGGGTAGGTAGGTAGGGTAGGTAGGGTAGGTAGGGTAGGTAGGGTAGGTAGGGTAGGTAGGGTAGGTAGGGTAGGTAGGGTAGGTAGGGTAGGTAGGGTAGGTAGGGTAGGTAGAGTAGGTAGGGTAGGTAGGGTAGGTAGGGTAGGTAGGGTAGGTAGGGTAGGTAAGTAGGTAAGTAGGTAGGTAGGTAGAGAAGGGTAGGTAAGTAGGTAGGTAGGATAGGTAGGATAGGTAGGTAGGATAGGAAAAAGGTGCATTGCAACGCATGCCGGGAACAGCTAGTTTATTATAACATTTACATAGGAGCATGTTCATTTCAACTTTATTAGTCTTTTTTTCAATCATTTGTCAACTTCTAAGTACCGGAAGTACTTCCGCGATAAAAACACAAAATGGCGGAGTCGGAAGAGGAAATGTTTTGTTTTTATTTATTAGACACGCTTCGACGATCTCTAATCGCGACAAATATAGAAGAATAGTTCTTAGAACTTGTACTATTTTACGTGTTGTGGCTTGCGAGGGTCATACGTCTTGTGGAGTCGGAAATGTACAGACGCCAGCAAATCAAGCTACTACATTCTGTCAAATTTCTTTAATAGATTTTCAACTTTATCGCTAAAGCATTAGGTTCAAGGTTGATTGGGAAAATTTTACAGTTTCGGGTAGCTTGATGTTCTGGTGTCTGTACCTAAATTGTACAAAGTAAAGTGCCTACTTGGGTGGCACTTTGTATAATTTACAAGGCAGTCACACAGACAGACGAGAAAAGCGGCTAATTTTGATGTATAACCTATATAAGTACATAAAAAAGACATAGAACACCTACTTTGTGAAACAGCTCGTCCGAGGAAATATAGTCGATCTCGTGATTTTTACTACCAATGTTGAAAATGACTTGACAGTAATAAATATAAGTAATAGGTACATGACCCATCTTTAGTTAAATGATAATGATAAATAATATTCGTTTTGGAAAATCGCTAAAAATAAAAGACAAAAATAAACTTTATGACTAAACCTAACCCACCCCGCATCGTTTTCGTTGAGTTCGACAGATGGCGTTGTACTATCCGGTCGGAATCCTGAATCGCGCTATAGTTTGTTGCATCAGCCAGTACATACATTACTTAATCTACTACCACGTCAGCTACTAATACTTAAAAGTTGTTAGAGAAACATATTTTTGAAAAATCAGCCTTAATATTTTGTATAAAACTGAACTTGATTTATTATGTCACAAGCCCGGTGCGCTCGCTGAGATTTCTCATTGACTAAATGACTATCATCATCATCATTTCAGCCCAGAATCACTCACTGTTGGGCCTATAGCCGAGAAGTATGACAGAAGAAAGGTCTTCTGCCATACTTCTCGGTTCTGTGCGTCACTCATCCACCTGTCTCCCGCGACTATGACGATATCGTATTGTTTTTAAATGACTAACTTCCATACAAACTTTCATCACCTATTTACTCCTTTTCGGGGATGAATCTTCGAAAATCCTTCCTTAGTGCTTACTTTCATCGTCCTTGCTATCCCTGCTGTCTTAAGTGCTGCATCAAACTGAACTTGGCATTTACATAATATTTTTTTCATTTATACTGCTCCGTATTAAGTCAATAAATGCAGGTTTGAAATGTTATTTACTTCAAAAGTAGAACGAGTCTATTCTATTGCTATTGTGCCATTGATACTACATAACCACCATTTCAATCCTCAATATCGATCACCCACATGTCAAATTAACACATGACTTCTACCAATCAACAACATATTTCATCCATCTCATAAAACAGCCACAAAATAAACTGAAATAAATAAATGGCGACATTCCATCACGGAACTATATAGACTGACCATATTAACTTGACACTTAGAAGTGGCGCTACTAACTACGGGAACTGTCAAACAAACGTCCGATTGCATACTTTTTTTTAGTTCCAAGTTGCACCACGGTTCCAGTTGTCTTTGATCCATAAAATGTAACACAATCAGTGGGTCAGTATCAACACGCGATCCACAATAGGCCAGGCATTACAATTAGGCACACTGACCGAAGTTGCGTAATTACTTTCCTTTCGACACAGCCAAATAGATCATATTGTATAACAATTAAATATGGCGTAGGTATGTAATAATTGTTGTGTGTATTATTTAATTACATGTGTGGTTTCTCTTCCAGTGTGGTCCCTGCGAAATGGTGGATGTAGGACTCTGTCTTTGCAGCAAACGACGAGTTAGAGATTGTCGTTTGCAAAAAAAAAAACTTATTTTCTCTAAACACATTCCGAGTTCTAACGTGGTTTAACCCGGATCCCGAGCAGGTTGATACCTAAATGTTAAATGTCTTCGAATTTTTTGATTGTAGGACTTGCCAGTTTCCTCAAGATATATTTTTTGCACCGTTTTGAGAGCAGTGATGAAATAAATAAACACCTGATGATGATGTCGCCTGACCTGTCTCTCGATTGTTTGCCCCATTATTATTGACCTTCGCCCTGCTTTATTACGCACATGACTCAGTGACACCAAGGCTCTTTGACTTAGACCTTCAATATCTTCACTGTGGGCTATCAGCCCTGTGTTCTATTTTCCTGCGGACATGATGACAATGACGGAAGCTATGGTAGTGGCCATGTTCTAATTATAACATGACGATTGTCATGATAGTCATACATATAATACATTTATTATGTATTCGTTCATTATTAAACAATCTACGTACGATAGAACGTAGGCCTATGCAGTAAATTGTCGTAACAATTGTCATCAGGATGGCATAATTGCCAACTGCTGCGGTTGCCATGTGCATACTAGCCGGTCTTCCGGGTAGAATCATACTGAATACAATTATACTTAGTAATAACTACTGGTTACTATACTTAAGCATACGCAAAGAAGTATTCACAGCAAGATTACTGCTTTACCGAAGGGTTTGGAAGAAATGCACATGGACATTTTACCAGTTAGAGTATTCCTCCATCTTGCGAAGAACCTCTTGTACTCCTCCTATTTTGCTCTTCTATACTTTATAGATCTTCAAGTCTTGTCAAATATGTAACAGTTTTTTAAGATAACCTCTCCCTAGAACCTGAAAGTACCCACAAATTCACTTTAAACCAACTCCAAGTAGGTGTAAAAGGAACGTTAGTATGTATTCATTCCGCGTAATACACTTGTCTTGTACGATGTATAATTAGTACGCGTCTCATAAACAATTTCGAGACAAGACCAAGTGTCATGCTTATATTTCAGGGAAATCGCTATACGCAGGCGCCGCTGGCAACAATAGCCAACAAACGGGTAACAGTCAACAATACTGTGGAATGATAACATTATTCGCGTTGCGTAATGTTCGTACGTGTGAGTAGTATGTACCTGGGGACAGGACGAGGTAGATGACGGTCGTGGGGTCCATCCTCATCTACCTAAACTTTTCCATGTTTCGTAAGTTCCAATCAAAATATTCAATTTCACGTAGGCCCACATGGGCACTTAAACGTTTGAAAAATAGGTGCACGGTCCCGAACCCTCACAGCAAACGACTCGTTTCTCATGCAAAAGAACCAGCAAGAAACATGGATAACTTATTGAATTTTGATTGGGCACGCGGCATGATTTGTTCTCATTTTAGTACCTGTTTAGAGGACAGGAATATCTCTCGTCATTACCAATAGTTTATGTCCTCACCCTGTTTAGTAAATATGCATATGAAATTTATAGAACCAACTACAAAAATAGTGTAGAGACACGATTTTCTTCATTCACAACAACTGAAAAAAAAACAAGTCTATATATTTTTCACGTGACTGCACCTAACCTAATAACACTAGCAATCAAGTTTTGAGACTGTTATTCAATTCATTGTTACGAATAATTATCTAGTTGCGCGTGCGGCGACGGTGCAGCTACACGAGCGGCACGCGGTGGTCAAGAAAAGAACGATGAAAATTTTTCAGAAGAACAACTGCGTACAATCAATTTGTTAAGAAATGCAAAATTTTAAAGATATGCGCGCAAGGGCAATCGGAAAATTTTGATAAAATAATGGACCGTACTGGCCTGGCAGGATCATTTAAAATTGCAGTCGAACCTAACTTCAGTCTCGTTGTGACTCTAAAAAGGCCGGTACTCCTCATTGGTCAACATCCTAGTTCACCATTACCACCAGTAGTTCACTGCTTAAGCCATTCTTGCTTGCTTGAGACGTTTGCTACCCTGTATCACACGCTCTGTGTGACGACCATCACGTAACACAGAGACGATGGTGGTCCTTCTGTTCTAGATATCGATGTATATGCACTTAAGTATGGACTAGATGTGTGAGGACGTGCGCTTCATATAGAGGTCGTGGGCGTGACGATGACGGGACAGGACTGGACCGATTTGGTAACAAGGACGGAACTAGGAATTGACAATATTGATGCAAGTACTTGATTTAACACACGGACCAGCGCCAACCAGTAAGAGAACAAACAATTTATTTTTTCTTTTGAAAAGTTTCCAGAAAATGAACTTGCTAATTAAAAAATTATAAACAAATTAGGAGCAGAGGCTGGCCCAGGAAAAGTTGAGGAGACTGAAAAGGCCAGATCACGAAGGCTGGCTCGAGGTGACTCAGGAAAAGAGTTCCTGTAAGGATATGCGGAAGGCCTTTGACCAGTGTGACATTATGGGCTATTTAAAAAAAACAATATTGCAAGGTGCTTACTTCAGAACTAGTAAAATGAATGAAGCAGCATAGCGTTGGAAATAACTTAAACTATAACCACAATGACCCGCCATTTAAACCGTGACAGGGACATGTGGGCTAAGCGTTAGACGTTTTCGTTAAAGGAAAAGCATTGACCACCGTCGATGGAACACAACGTGTAAGTAAAGAAGGAAAAGGTTATGGTCTGTTGACCGTGGCCTCGACACTCCAAAACAGCTGACAGTCGACAGTGCTGCAGTGAATGAATAGCGAAAGATCTAGAAAATCGAGAAGTGTGGAAAAGTTAACAATTGTTGGAAGGTTTTCGGAGTCACCGGCCCCCTTACGTGACTATTATTGACAAATTGTTCACTGAATAATAATTTCTATAGCCCATAGATGATTGTCAAGGGTACCTACCCAATAGGTGAATAATAATTATGTAAGAATTTGGATATCATGAAACATGAAAATGATTTGATTTTATTTCATTAATTTCTTGGTGTGTTCTTGGACGATAAGGGTCACGAGTGCTCACGGTCAAAGTGCCCTGTTCATTTTTAATTAATAATCATTCTATACGTCTTTGTTGAAATAAACTATTAAACAAAATACGTACAATGTGGTGTTCTATGTTAATAACGAAATATGGTGAGTTACGTAGTTACGGAAATGCACGGAAACTATATATTTTCACAGCGTGATGTTATCAACGGATGCTGCTATCATCTAAGCGATTTATTGCTAGCCAACGAGAAGCTTATTGCCTGCGATTACAGCTCTAATAAGGATCTAATAAAGATGTGACTAGATAACTAGTAACACGGGAACGAGGAAAGTGAAATTCCCAATAAAAGGCAATTTATTGAAACTACAAAAGATTTAAGATACTACAGCGAGGCTATTAGAAGAAAAGTTGTAGAAAAACTGTGATCCTTTGTCTCAGCGGCCTTTGGCATAGCAGTGGGAAAAATCATCATCATCTTCCAGTCCTTGTCACATTCTACTTGGGGTCGGCGCAACACGTTTTCTTCTTCCATTCTCCCCTGTCAGACGGCACGGCAACATTTACTCCTTTCTCTTTCATATCATTCGGTAGCAGTGTGAACATTATAAGCTGATACTTCTTATGGCTTTATGCTTATGAAGTCAAGACTTAATATTGTACTTAGCAGTAGTAGCAGCCGTAATAAATACCTATTGTAATTTCATTTACAACAGCAACGTGAAGTTGTCGCCGCATAAAAACTACACTTCATCCCTGATGTCACGCAAAAGCAGTTTTCCGCGAGATAAGGATATACACAAGACACAACAGCCCGACAGCAGTCGTAGAAGTAACCCACCAGACTCCACACCCGTCTAGTCGAAGGATCCTCCCCTTAAAATGGAGAATGAGTAGCGTTCCACCGTGTTCCTCATTCACTCAGTTACCAGCCACGATTCCGTGTGAGGCTTCTTTCCAAACTGTTTACAAACTTCTGTAAGGACTTCATACCTGTTTTTTTTTAATATAGTCTTGGTGTTGTCAAATCTCGTCCCACCTACACAGCTGTCAAGTTTTCGTACTGTTATGGTTGCTGAAAAACCCTCTTAAGCTCCCCTTCGGTAACCTTTTGTTACAATACTCCACTAGAGCACAGAGTATCATTTGTCCTAATTAATTCGTTCTATTAACTTTTATAGTGACCACAGATGATAAAAACTTTGCCGGCCACTAAAAACGTCACCTTGCCTTGACCATGGTTTTTACGGACAATCTGTGGTTCACCAATCAACTGAAACTATGGGACTACCTATACAGATAACAATACGGTTGATTTTATTGTAGCATTATTAGGTACCTAGTGTTTATGAGATATCTCAACCAGTGATTTATATGGGGAGGAAGGGACACCGACGCGAAACGGTTACCAAATTGTTGTCAGTCAATTGTTACCGGCTGTTAAAATTTCATCGGTTATTAAAAAAAAAAACAGCTGTTCCATACATTTTGACCGTGTAGGTATTGCACTTTTGTAGGACGCACCAGGTTTTTTTTTTAATAATCAATGAAAAATTTCTATGTAGGGGGCCTCAGAATGATGTACTGAATACGTGGTAACCGTTTTCGCGTCGGTGTCCATTCCACCCCGTATTTCTCAATGGTCTCAACGGGAAACAACCAACTTCGGGTTCCAAAACAATCAATTGATTAGATCGTTTCCTGGTTGGTGATGAGTTCTCATGTCACAGAACGCTTCGTTGCCATTAATTGTGTCGCCCGGTACAAGCTAAACAATTATCATTCTTTAAAGTTCCTAGCAATGGGAATAATATAGCCAGATTATTTGTTATCTTTATTTATTTATTTATTTATTTATTTATTTATTTATCAACTTACATCTACCATTACAGCTAACCAATGCGGTAAATGTGCCTTAATATATACTTAGGTTAACTTAATTGCTACTTATAACTAATTACAAATAAAGCATTCCTTGTGAATTCACTCAGAGAACAACAGAATAAGTCCGTCTCGCTGGCTATGAGGTTGAGCGTGCGGAGTGCACGCGTCAGCGGCGCCTCTTTTAAAAGGTTGGTCCGAGCACGCGGTTCCACTAGCAGTCGTGGCTGTCGGCGTCGCCACACATACCGGTCCGGAACACATAGACTCACCTGGCCTAAAATAACTGCATTGTGCACCTTCCCTCTGAGTAATTTAAATATATATAAGGCGAGTGCAAGATCCCTCCTAACCCTTAGCTCATTGTATCCTACCATACCTAAAATAAATAGGGTTGGATACATTAACGGGTAAAAGGGATAGACTCCGTAATACCGCAAATATAAATATCTTATAAATTTATTTTGTACCCTCTCCAGCATGAGACTATATTTAGCTTTTTTATATTTTATTTTTATGACATACCCAGTATAATAAAACAAATAATAAGTTTGTCAGTCAAGGTTATCCTACCTACACGGAAACCCGTGTTGGTGATATAGCCAAAAAACCCATAACATATAGATAACCATAAATTACCAAATTCATTAAAAAACGGGGGCACACCAACACGTACCTATACATATGTGTATAACTAGGATATTGGTAATAGAGAAACCATTGCAAAACAATTTTCGGAATTGCGTAGTGTTCATATCTTAATGTAGGAATTTTTATCATAGTATTTGATCCCCTTTTCTGACTTTTGAGACTCTTATTGTGATGTGTCCTAACTCTTTTGTGATAGCCTAGCAACTGCGATTATATAAGAAAAAGTTTCTTTAGATGTAAAAGACAGTTTTGAAATAGACCATAAAGTGAACATGCGCTCATAATTATTAGAAGGGGAGGATCTATAAAATATTCCCCAAAATTTGCTTAATCCAGGTTTAACCTTCGCCCATCTTTTAGAATTATTAAAAATATGTTACATATATGTAGGGCAAAGCCTTTTAATAAATATGTAAAAACGTAGGGACTCTAACACCATCCGATAAATTATATCCTACCATAACACACAATTCTGGAACTCGTGTGGGAAATGTAAAAACACGTTCGATATTTTACATTTGTTATTATTGAGTGTCAACAAAATAGCTTTAGTATGATATAACAATTTTTATAATGTTTTATTGTAAAATAGCACGCAATGGCTTCGTGTTGTGTTTTATTTCATGCGTTCTAAGATATGAATAGATTTGTAAACGATATAAAAAAATATTAACTAGACTAGAAGCACATTTTGATTTCAGTAAAAAAAAAAAACTGTGAATATTAAGTGGATAGGCAGTAAAAGTGTTCTCTGATAACTTTTTAGACCCATGTATCTTGCTTATGCGTATGAAATTTCATTAAAACCGGTTCAGTCATTTCGAAAAAAAGGACTTGAAAGTTTGGATGAAATGCGAAAAGTCGTAAATGCTCTTAATACTTTCCTTTATCACATTTCTCTTAGTAAACATTATTTAACCGTGTGGACCTACCTACATTTACTTTATTCACCTTGCGCTCTATCTAGGTTGTGCAATACTTCTACTGATAGGGAAACATAGAACTAGATCAATAGTAAATAAAATATACCTATTTTTACCTATACGTTACGTTACGTTTAAGTTTTATGTCGTAAAATTTACCTTAATCAACGAGAAAAATGAAATATCTGGTAAAGATACATCCAATGCAGACGGTTTTTCTTTAAGTTTAGTAGCGGTACAGTCAGCGCCCTAAGCTGCTTTACCTGACTCCTCTTCCCCTATTCTTCTTTGTAGGACGGGTCAAGTAATGCAGGGCATTGACAGCCATGGTCTACCTGAAAATCTCTTAACTAGGGATGCAATCCCGATGAAAATGACACGAGATCAATCCCAGAGCATAATATACGAGATCTCGCTCAAAATTGGCGTGATTGGGCGGCAGTATCCAGCGACGGTATAGGTCCCGCCACGTAAAAAGAACGCTGAGCGACAGTGGAGGGGATGTGTTTGCGCACGTTATACAGCCGCGTCCTTCCGTCCTCCGCGGCTAAGAAGCCAGGTAGGTTATTGCAGGTACAGTTTAGCCCGATTGAGGTAGGTATTCCGAAGAAGCAAGTGTGACTGTGGATTCTCACAAACGATGTCCCGGCTACTGAGGACCCTGTCCGAAGCCATTGATTAAGCCGTTGAAGTGACAGAGTTCTGATCGAAGTCCATTTAAGGTGGAAGCGCCAGGGTAGCCGTGAAATTCAAATTTTCTTAGATTTCAAATAGAAGAAAATTTGAATTTTAGCGCAATCGATACGAGAGAGAGAGAGAGTGACGAAGATGAAGAAAGGAGGCCAGTGCTGTTTTTGACATAGATGGCGTTCACGAATAAGTAATACGTAATGGTCAGAATCCTGGTGATTAGGCATCGTGGATTGTCAGACTCGCTCCTACCTCCCTGCCTGGATAATATTATACTTCTATGCATGAGCAAGGTACGCCCATAGTTTCTGCCGATACCAAAGAAGACAATCCAGGAGACCAATTTGATGTAAAGGTCGGAGCGTATGCGTATGGAATTAAATTAAAATGAAAAAGCACGCTTATGTTGTTTTCTTTTATTACTTTTTCATCTGCATAATTACCTAGGTAGTTACTCCAGCGTGCGTTAATCCAGCTATGACGATTTCATTAAAACATAATAGGAGTAACGTATAGGCAAGAGTAGATTTTGTCAAAGCGTAATAATGAATTAGCGATGCTTTAATAGCGTTCAATAGCGTCAGCAGCGTGAATTGCGCCCCGGCTGCAATGGCAATGATTACCCACTTGTATCAAAATCTATTATTTATTTTTTACCGCAAATTATACCTACAGTCTACAGTCCTTCAAGGATATTAATTATGTTTCTACTTAATTGGTTACCATAACTAGGGAAAATATATTTTTGTCCTTGTTTAAAACATACCATAGGCAAATTAGGTAAAAGATATCCCGCCACATCTGATAAGACCATTAAAACCCATGAGTCCAGTGAAAATAATCCAAACCATCATTAATGAATAAATTACAGGACATTTTTCAGGGGCACAAATTCGGACTGTAATGAATCCTTTGACATTTTGCTTTGTATCCGGTTAATGGTAATAGGCCTCGCCCCTATTATTTTAGACTCAAACATAACTAGCGAAATGTGGGTGTCCGTGTATGTACAGACGCCAGCACATCAAGCTACTACAATCTGTCAGATTTCTGTAATACATTTTCATTAATGCACTTTATCGCTAAAGTATTAGGTTCAAGGTTGATTGGGAAAATTTGACAGTTTCGGGTAGCTTGATCTGTACCTAGGTAGTCCAAATAGGTACACTCTGCCTAACCTTTCGGGGAAAATAGTTCTTCTAGTTTTTTCCCCCCCTGTGATTGTCACTGTCAAAAGCCAGAAAAGGGGCGAGCATTACCTACTTTTTAGATAATTATGGAAATTATACTTTTAGAAAAACTACTGAGCTGGAAATACAACTGCCGTTCTACATAATGTGCCTTATAGAATTTTTAATTAGTGACTTATAGAAAACGTGTACCTACGTAGACGATAAGAAACGAATGTTTTGAACTAGTTCTGAAAAATGTTTAGATATTGTTAGACACATTTTTAATTAACTTTACAGCAATTTAGGTTTTCAAATTAATATGGAGTCATCCCAAATAAAAATGTGACCTAGACAGACGTATAAAAGGCGTTAACGAAGGAATTTTGTTTTTATTTCACTGTATCTAAATAATGAAGTTTAATAAATTTTAAAGAGTTCAGTCCGATAAAATTTTGTTTGATAGCTGTAAAATACTAGGAAAATTGGTGATAATATAGTCAGAGTTATACAAGTGTTTGAAAGCAGTGCACGTATTTTTGAGGTCAAGTGTCCAGCCTCGGAACAACGTGTTACAGCATTTCAATTCAGGCGACGTAATGTAAAAAATCATTGCCAGACAGACTTTTAAAAATAAATTGAACAAACCCTTATTATTTCACAGTCACATTGAGATTGACTGTAAATACCTATACACAGGACTCAGGAGCATGTAAGTTTGATTTTATTTTTTTCAGCTTAGTTTATGTATTAGATATTACAAAAAAATTAAAATGTAGTAAGTGAAAAACATCTGGAAAAATATTTCATATGATTTTCGACGTTTATGATTTAGTTTTTTTTATTAAAATATGTTATGATATAATTAATAGAGAAAACGGCCATTACATAACCTATTTAAAATACATTTCCCTTTTTATTTCCAACACTGACCGGAAATAGTTCCGTTCCCGCCTCTAAAAAACGTTCCTTTTCATAGTCATCCGGAGATAGCCTATTTTTTGGTTCTAAAATTATCATTTGTCTTCCTTATTTCTTCTTTTCACAAGAAATAAACTTCCTATTTAGTATTTATTGTCATATTGTTTAAGATGAGCTCTGGTAATTGTGCGGTGGATCGCACAATGCACCTCGCCTTCACCCCGGCTTACGTTCCGATTCCGACATTGAAACAAAACGTTTTTTCACATTACGGATCTGTCGCTATAATTCGACCAATTTATATATTCCACTTGCAGTTCCAAGTACAATAAAGTGCAATGTACTCTCGGAGTGGGCCGTATGCCATTGTCTTGTCCGGCAAAACGTTAGGTTTACTTCGCGGATCGTCAGTCGTGTATCGCCGCAGCTGAGATTGACAACCAGTGTTGACTTGACGTGCGCGCATATTTACGACCACGAAATGTCATCTAATATAATTAGCGAGAAATATGCAAACGATACGAAGTTGAATAGTTTTAGTGCGTTTACTGATAAGAATTTGGCGCCAATAAACGGGAGGTATAGATCGAAAAGTTTGTCGAGTGATAAGTTGAATAAAACGAATGCGGATCGAGCGGCGATATTGGAAGACATTGAGGACCATCATGTTTCAGAGCAGTCTGAGACTCCAGGCTGCCTAGTCACTAGCAGAGTCTCGGTGCAAGGAGGTCACAACAATATGAACGGGTGAGTTTATTGTTTACGAAATACTGGTGACATAAATTACATTCATTCGAATTTCAAACAATCACCGTGACGACCTCTGACAAAAATTTGACGTGCGACTGTTGTTTGTTTACTTCTAAACTAAACTTTCTGTCAGTTCTTCATGTTATTCGTTTGTTTAAATTTACTAATGTAATATTCACAACTAGAATATTTGGGATAATCATAGTATCCCAAAACACAAACAAACAAAATGATAGTCCAATTATTTATTTCATACATATATGTAAGTACCTACCTAAGTTCTTTATTATATAAAGTTTTAAATCGATCACAAGTTAATTTATTCTAATAAAACTCACTGTGTTTGATGTGTTTGAAATGTCATTGTAAACAATACTAACTAGGTAAGTACCTACTAGCTTTTCATAGTAAGTAAATAAAATTTGTTACACAAATACATTAAAGTAATTACCTTTTTCTGAATAACCAATAAGTACTTCTAAGTATTTGTTTAATTTGTATTTTATTGTAAAATGGGTCAGACTTTCACATTATCCATTTTCATGTTAGTAAGTTTATTCAACTATGAAGAAGTTTATTCAACCCATTAATTATGAGAAAACAATGCATAATTAAGAGAAGTACTTACCTATTATTAATAATTTCATAAACTACCACAAGAATGGCAATTTTAAGAATAAGAATAGTAAGCAACAATATGAATAAATTATGTTTTTTCAATATATTTAAATTTGATTTTACCTGACGTGAAACTATTTCAGCCATATACATTTTTTTTTTAAATTAAAACTATTTCGTCCCACTGCTGGCTACTTTCCACTTCTTCCAACGTGTGATCTCAAGCCAGTCTAACACAAATGCCTCTAAGTCATCACATAGTTTGATAAATGTAGACTTAGATTTGAAATTTCTTACTGTTTGAATGAGTTTACATAAACAATCAAAAAGTTAAATATATTAGTAGTATGTTAAAAGACAACAGATATGCCGCTGAGATTAACATTCAGTTTTTTTTTAAATTTATTTGGTACACTAACAGCAATACTAAGAATTAATTTGAAACAATAAAAATAACATAAAGTGCCTGTTATAGGTATACGCAGCATTCACCATGGGACAACAACATAATGTTCTGTTAACTTTATCTTGGCAAAGCTGCATCTTGCACGTAGTGCATATTATCTATACCCATCAAAAAATATCAGTAGGTGCTTGAAATAATGACATGATCATTTTTGTATTACCTACATAAACAGTCTTGTACTTCCATCTGTCAATCACTATTATATCATTGAAGATTGATTTTAAATACCAAAAGCATTACTGAAACTTTTTTTTGAAAGAATATAGATTTGTTTACTAGACAGTAAAATCAATCATTATATTTAGGTCATGGCAGGTATTGTATTGTATTGTATTGAATAACGGGCTGGTGTCCGCAACTCCACATCAAAGCGTGTATTTTGGCAGGTAATTAAAATAAATATGCATAATGAAAAAATGTTTTCTTAATCACTATGAATCATACATACATACGTTTCAACATATTTAAAAAAACATAGCAGTACACAATACTTAGTGCTACATATAGCATTCATTTATTTTCTTATGAAAAGGAATATGGTATAGGTGACCTTAAAAATAACAGACCTATTGTGAAACATGCTTTTGAGTAGTGCCAATGGCCCTTGCATTGACATAAGCGACTTCACTTCGCCTTAGCTAGCAATTTATCATAAAAAAATAATCTGACATTCACGGTAAGCCTTCTCATCAAATAGATAGTGCACTTTACGCTAGTAGCGATGCACTTATACCTTCAAATTCATCATTGAAGTAAAGTGATGGTGTTATCAGACAATTCAATTCAATAACATTTGATTGACAGATAATCAATTACTATTTATGTTATCTTTTACCGACAAGTGTTATAGTTGCTTTGATTTAAGTACTTCAATTGACCTCTGGATGATAGGCCTTCACTATGGGATTTTTTTTCGTATGTTTAATTTTTTTTAAATTCATGTTACTATAGATGCTTAAAAATTATTTAAAATCTTAGGGGCTTATTCATAAATGCTGCTAATAGTTATGAGACGGTGAAATGTAAGAAAATGTATAATTAAGCAGACATTAATTATTACTACTTACTTAACTTTAACCGGAGGTCTGAGAACCAGTCTTACCAAGGGGTATCATATTACCCAGTAGTAACTGGGTTGTGGAGGTCAAATAGGCAGTCGCTCCATGTAAAATACTGGTATTGACTGGAAGCCGAACCCAACATAGTTGGGAAAAGGCCTGGCAGATGATGACTTAGCTTTAACCATAGTTGGTATAAACCCGTCATTCTAATTCCTTTCTTTTTCTGTTTATAACAGCCAATAATATTCCTAATTATTGCATCATAAAAATTGCTATGGCTAGTGGAAATTGGCAATTGTATTATTAATTAGTCAAGGCAAGAAAAAATAAATACTTCACTAATGCAAGTTATGGATCACTAAATTGTATAAACACAGTATTTATAAGTGTTTGGGGCAATGTTTAATAATAGACTATAGGGCTTGAAGAAACTAATTATTGCAAATCAATAACTGCAAGGATATTGCTCATTTAAAGTATATTGGCCAATTTCCGTCAAGTATAAAGGTACTGTCCTGGATGAGGCTGCCACAAGAACGTGGAGCTTGGCACAAGTAAAGAGATGCCTATAACCAGAAGTGGGTGAAGTTGGGCCGTGGATGACGATGATGATGATGATTATTCACATGAGGAACTCAATCAATTTTATTCTTATTTTTTTCAAGGTAAATTTTTTCATTTACTAAATTAGTTGGCATGACCTTGTTTATGTATAAACTGATAAAAGCAGTCACTTACAAAATGAATGGGGCAAGTAGCTTGTAAACTTTAATTCAAGATTTCTTTCCATAAAACTATTTATGATTATAATGGTGGGCTGTACTGGGGCGGCTGCTGCAGGTGCTGAAAACCTCAAACGGCGAGAAGACAATAACCTAATTATGTGTTTGAGCTTTTTGGGGTTGAAACACTAGGGCCATGGAGTCCGAGTCTTTCGGGATATCACCCAGCGGTTGGTCAATTCCTTTTTTTTGGCCAAATAATCAGCATTGATTGCCATCCAACCTGGCAATGCTGGCAGCTTTATGTGCCCTTATCCCGTTGACAGCGATGCAGACGAATTTATTGACGCCCTGGATTTTTTCCCCTTTTTATACTTGTCTTGTACGTACCTATATTTTTATTATTATTTTAAGTCTATGTATAGTTTGTAAATAATTAACATACGCAAAGAAAATTATAAATAAGTATCATACAACTTTCATAATAAGTAAGATTACGAAAAAACATCTTAAACCTACTTATCACAAAAACGGTACTTACTTAAATTTATTGTCATCTTGTTTCAATGGCAAAAAATAATAAGGACAGTCCTTAAATAAACATAAGCTAGATTTTTATTATAAGGCTTAAATCTTGTAAAACCACTGTTTAATGTCTATTTTCCGATAAGTTATGACACTCTTGTTTAATTTAGGTTTCCATGTCAATGTTATGTGTCAATTACCTATGTATCTAACAAAAGTGTTCGAAGCCATTAAAGTATCAAATTTTCAGAACAAAATAGTAAATTATATATGCTTATCTCTGACCCAGTTTTAGAATTGTTCATTTGCTTGTTTTATAATGTTAATAATCAAATAGAAAAGGCAATTGCAACAGAAGTTAACCCAACCTAAGACATATACGAAGGACCGGTCCTATGAACGATCTGAGGACCAGATTCGTTTTCAGGATTCGTTAAGCTGAAAATTTAGTTAGTTAGTTAGTAATAGAATTCTCTTATCGTCTGCCAATTGTTATAAGGAAAAAAAGCGTAATGCAGTCAAATCGAAGTACGTGCGGCAAGTACGTATTGATAACATGTTACTTCAATACTACGGTACTAAGATTTTATACAATGTTATTGCAGAAATATCAGCAAGCTAAACAGGGTGAAACTGGAGTAAAACAGACCTACAAATTATCATGTAAGAGACTTTCTGACTGTTAGTTATCGTAGGACCCAATATAATACCCTGAGAAAGTACACAAAGCACTCTTCTTGTTCATCCTTATTATTTATTCTTATTCTTTATTGCACACAAAATAACAAATATTTATATACAAATTGCAATAATTTAGCTTATGTAAAAAGGCGAGCTTAACCCAGAATTGGGTTTTGTTACAGCAAACCTAATTTCGATTGCGAGAATTCTTATTCATATGTCTGATATAGGTAGCTCCTTCATATAACTTCTAAGATTTTTCAGCTGTTTTTAGTTCGGCAAACTGAACTTATAAATTATTTATTCAATAGACAAATCCAATCACTCGATTACTTAATTTCAAACTAAATCCAGGCATTTCAATATTTGCCACCACTCTTTACTTTCGTAATCTTGTATTAAACCTCGAATCCTCCGAAAATTCACATAATATTTAAGAATCCAGTCCAGTATGTCATTGAACGATAATATTGATATAATTTACGGTTTGATATAATTATGAATCATCGTTTGAACCGCTTGCGTACCAGATTGAATAATAATTGAATGTACTGATCTTGGACCGCTCGAATATAATAAGATGTCATGGTCAGGGCTATTTAAAAGGGGTTTGACGCAGAATGTGCACTTTGAAATCACGGCTAGTGTACCATGTCTTTTTGTTCGACTGCTCTGCACTACTAACCGCTACGTCAGTAGGATCAATAGAAATCTTTTGGCGATAAGCGATAATCCTGACCACTACCAAGAATAAAAACTTTTGAATGTGGATGCTATCATAGTTGATCGTACTCTCTCTATAGTTTCTGATTTTCATGAGAAGGACATGACGCTAGTCTAGAAGAACCCATTCAATTATTTAGAGAACAGTGTTTTAAACTATTCGGATAGGCAGTCGCTCCATGTTCGGACACTCGACAGTAATTTTGAGGATCTGAGAGTCTTGAATTTTTTCAATGAGACCTAATCTGTAATTGCCAGCATACTGTGGGTGGCTATCATTAACCAAACATGCAGCTAGCCAAGGGTCATAGCGAGACGATCCTATAATGTCAATATTTTCATCTGAGCAACGTTCGGTTTGCGTGCTACCTATTGTACACGCCACAACAGTTTCAATTATGATAGATCTATCGCCTCTATGTTGATCGTTCTATTGTTTTGCCACACAGAGTTATCATAACAGTATATTGTTTTCCAATTCAGATTTGATGCGCCCAAGAACATTCTGGATAGTGAATTGTTTTCCAGAGGACCAACTAAATTAGGTTATTTCTTGATTCTCTTCGCAGATATGTTGAAAGATGATAAAAACCTTAGGCGAAACGTAATTCTTTTTTTTTCTTATGGAAACTCATCTAGAGGATATAAAAAGTTATTATGATTCTCGATTTCTATGTGAAGTAGAAAGTTTACCATCGGAAGTAAGTAATACTGCTCATGCTCATTCTATATGTGTATGGGGCGTGAATTGTGCCGGTATGAGTACATGTGTGGTTGGTCCGACCGCAATGCTCGATGTCGTAAATATCTGCACTTTATTGGCTAGATAGAGTTACCAGGAACTACCATGCACCGTTTTACCGTGTTAGTATCAAGCTTCAAATGTACTGATTGATGTACCATTCATGATATTGCTATAGAAAAGTAAAAAATCGGGAATCATTTGCAAAGAAGCTCTGTTGATTGTCATTAGAATGATGTACAGTTTCGTTTAAATTATCATCATTCATTCCCTCTTTTATGTTCTATTATTTGAATGGTCTTTGTCTTATTTAGTATCTTAACAGAATCCCATGCAAGATAATTATTTAATCGACTTATTATTATGTACGGTGACAGACGGATTCTCACATGTTTTACGCACGTACTAACATGAGATCATAAGACAGCTGTTTACTCGTCTTCTTTTGTTTTTCAAAAATGACACAAACCGTCTCCATTAAGGCTTGTTTTTTTAAAAACTTTTAGATAATAATAATACTACTAAATGGTATGTTTTGGACGGTGATAATGATCGTGAACATAGAATTTTCACGCGAATACATCATAGGTGTTAAAAATATTGTCCATTTAAGCAGTTTTGAATATTACCACCTACAGTCTAAACAGCTGAACTAATGTTCAAATAATACGTAACCCGATTCATCTGAAATGGAAATCCAAAATGGTGGAACGCCTTTTTCGGCAATGTAAAAATCTTGCATCAATCGCAAAATAATTTTCTTAAAGTTGACATGTGAGTTTTGACTCAATGTCGCACCTCATCCAAAAAGCCTTTCCAGCGTGCAACTTTTTTACTGTACTATGGTAGCCGTCTTCAGCTCATAGGGAGGATTTCAACACATAGTTTAGGATATCTAGAGGCTCTTCTGTTCAGCAACTAGCTTGTCCTGGAGACACTAAGTCGTTTCTTTCAATATTTACGCCGTATCGCGCTGTAACTTACCAATCCTGTATGCTATAGATCTTCTCAGGGCCGGAGTTCTGAATACTGCCATCACAATATTACACCTAATCAATATTGCATTTGTTTTTCTTACTTCTTCACGGCAAGCTAGCACATTAGCTAGTTCTTAAGTTGTCCAACGAGGTCAACAACAGACCCTTAAATTATCAGGTCTAATGTCATAAGTATGAGGTTAATTAAATACTTGGCTATCGCGATGGGTACTTTGTACTTCATTGAGGACACTACTATTCTATGTGACACGAATATGATAGTGTATATTTACATAGACATCGGCCTATATGTCATCTAGTTGTATGACATGTTTGGTACTTCTGAAGAAGCCAGTTCAAACAGGGATGCCCGATTTTTTGCTTTGAATCGATCTTCTGGATCGTAATGGATAGTAGACCTCGTGAATCGATTTACGATCGATACGATCTTAATCGTATTGAATTGAATCGATCTTACTCGATCTCGGAAGATCGTATCGTAATTTTATAAAAATAATGAAAAGCACAGTATGCATGTAAAATTATTTATTTTAACTTATTCTACTATTTGTGGAAGCGCCAGGGTAGCCCGCCAAATTCAAATTTTCTTACGTTTTATTGCAATTTGCAGATAAGTATCAGGTTGTATGTTGAAACATGAAACTATGATTTATGCAAGTTACACGTATGCATGTAAATTATAGTCACAGCATGAAAATCAAAATCATCAATACGGGTTGTATTGATGATTTTAATAATTGTTCAAATTCATTTAACCCCGTTCAATGACTTTTTCATGAAATGTTATTGAACGAGGTTAATTGAATAGTTATTGAAAGGGGTAGTAATCTTAATTTGTTGGAGTTCGTACGGTACGTTTCGGTTGACGTTTAGGTTTTAGTTGATACGATTTTTTTCATACAATCTTATAGGCGCATAAGATTCGATATGAGCGAAGATCCTGTTGAATCGATCTTCTGGAAGATCGATTCATACATATCATAATTCCAGTGCCTACATTGTCCGTTGTCATTGATTCCTCCATCTATTCGTTCATTGTTCTTTAATTCTGTAGAATACGGTCAAATTGTACATTGTTTCAGAATCTTTAATTCTATGGAATACGGTCACACAAATATTTTTTAAATAATTTTTTTCATTGGTATGAAATGGGATATCAATTAAGCCTAATGAATGTTGAAGAGTTACAACATGGTCACGATCACGCCTCGTCAATTAAAATAGCATACGTTTCACACAATTAGTTATATAAACGTGCGAAGTGTGATAGGCGCTAATTATACACTGATTACGTCTCCACACGATTACTGTCAGCACCTTGAAGAAACATTTGAATTTGATGTTTTTATGCATGGAAGAGAGTAACCTAGACCTAGTAAGTTACTGCGGCCTCGCAGTCCTCACTAGGTACGTTTTGTATATCCCGATGTTTCGACTACACATTTGGATGTGGTAAAAAGCAATTCCGAAAATACAACTTTTATAATTATTTCTGGTTTGCTTTTCTCGGCATTATTGTTCTTAATTGCTTTTCATGTCTGAGGGGTGACTACGTCGGGCAATTCTTGCCGAATGCGAACACAGCATGTGACCACTTGATTGAGTTTTAATCCAAGTTGCCGTAGACGTAGGTTGGCCACTGAACACTGCACGTGTCCTCCACTGTCTCGAGGACACGGCGCGGCATACGCTGGCCGAGCGTGCCGCGTGGGATGAGCCGCGGCGTCACCGATCGATAGTGTTACCGTTACTGCAATGTAAAAATCGATCCCCCTCGACCCTGAACGTACAAGACATATGTTATGCATTATATTCAAGTTTTCTTTATCAGTGTCTTAGATTTTTTCTTTCCGCTACGCCAAGCGGTGGACAAACAAGTCTCCCCTTCGTAACCTGTCCGAAAGTCGATAGATAAATAATAATCGACGATTATTTGTATAATCCGGGCAGTTGAATGATAAGATAGGCAATATTGTGAAAATATGGTTCTGTATGCTGAAGACCAGAGCGTTGCTCAGTTTAAGGTCCCTGCTATTATAATTTAAAGGGTGAAATACTAAGTAGAGAACTTTTAGTAGAAAGTATGAGATTTCAGGAAGAGAAGAAATGCTGGACAGCCTCATCTAGACGAATTGGCAGCCAAACTAGATAATGAAGCCATAGCCAGCTACGTAATGTTGTTCTGCCTGGCCAATCTTTACAATTCTTTTTGGTGTTAGTGGGTTGGTGCTTAAGCGATTATTTTATACATGGCCCATGGGTGCACGGAACCATGGAACTGTGGGATAATAAAACAATAATTAGGTACATTACATAAAGTGTTACTTTCACATTTCACGCTACTGTTACATAAATAATTAGGTATTACAACGTTTTACTATCAATACTACATAATCCGTACGATAAATGATAAAAAAGATATCGAAATTGTAAATTAATTTTGGCAATGCAATCTTTTGAAAAACACTTCTAAAATTGCCTATATCATCATTCATCATTAATCACTGTGTCACCTAAAAAAAAGAATCTAACCCTGATTTTGCTTGGTCAAATATTTTTGTGACAAATCAGCGTCATTTCATACCATAATTTAAGTGCACGTGTTCTCAAATCATTTGATTCCATTGTAACTATACCCTCAACTCTAAAATCAGTTTGAATACGACAATATTTACATAGCCACGGTTCCCGCCGTATTATTACTATTATCAGTTGGTAGTTGCACTTATCTACCTACAATTTGTGCAGGGAGTGGCTCATTCGATGTTCCGCGATAACGATAGCAGCAATAGCTATTAGATTTAAATTAGTAGTCACCCGAGAACGCTACTAATATGACAGCTTGACGTTACATTTACTCTCTTTCGTAAAATATTTGGATTTTGTGATTCTAAGTGCTGTGTAGTGATTTATTTGGAGCAAAATGACTGACACGAAGCCTTTACTGCAGTAAGTTTTGATTCTTAAGTTAATTATTGGGTTTATATGATAGGATCGTGTTATAATTGGTGTTTAAACATGAAATATAATCTGCACCTTAGTACATTTTTATGGTGGTCTTTCAATCTCCAACCTACAGCGTGGAATTTTGCCATAAAGAAAAATATAAAATTGTTCTGCAGTACACTGCATGCTTTGTATCGATGCCATCATCAATGAATTGTTTGTTTCTTGGTATCTCTCTATTGAATTTGTAACTCAGTTGTACGTTATTGCTGCTCAAGACTAGTGTGACCACTGTCTTGCTTCCTTCTGTTTCTGGAATACCATTTACAATAGCCCAAGCTACCTTGTCATCACCGTCCATCATTCCTTTTGAATGAAGCCTGAAAATCGTCATTGCAATAGCAATGGATGTTATTCATTTCGTTGTTTACCCGTTTAATGACCTCGCCTCGTTTACTTTTCAATCCTTGTATGTAATGTCTATTAGATAAGTGTCGTATTTACACTACACAATATCTGAATGTTACCTTTGAAATTATTGTAGTTGTTAGCTCCGTAATTCAACTTCAGAATTGATTTTGGGTAGTTTGCCATGTTAACACGTAGTTTGTTCTTGATTGGATGTATTTTGTCTTATTATAATATCTAACTGACTAGCCATTACTGCCCCACTGCTGGGCAATGACCACCTTCTCTGATTTACACACAATTCTGTGTCAGCCAGTCCATTATAAGATTCAAGCTTGTCCCGCCATCTTCGCCTTGGTCTTCTGCTATGCCGTCTAATATACCTAGTTCCTATGTAATATTTCTAGGTTAATATGAATGAGTAAACAGCATTTTAATTAAGTGAATAACAACACGTGGCCTTAGTTTAAGCTTAGTTTTTGATAAGAAGAACTTCTTATCTTATGTTAGGATTAGTGCTGTTTAGCTAATTTTATTTCCGTGATACCTACTTGTCACTTGGTCAAGAGCAACAAACGTAACCATGTCTGTGACTAAAAAATTAATGTAAAGGCTACATATTTATTAATTCCGCTACCGTTACCGGTATCTTTATATTGGAAAAGTTGGTCTTCATTAATGTTATACAAATTAAAAGCAAAAAAATAAGGTTGTAATTTGTAAACAAGTTCCGCATTACCACAAAAAACTCATTATTGTTAATAGTTTTCATCATCTTGCTTGCTTCATCATTATCACCATAATTTTACTCTGTTTTATTTGGAGTCGGCGTAGCTTGCATTTTCTTCTACCATGCTTCTCTAGTAGTCGTCATCTCAATAGTTACCCCCTTTATAGCCATGTCGTCTTTCACACTGTCCACCCATCGTTTCTCTGGTCTTCCAAACTAAACTTCACATTCAGTTCATACTGAAAACTTTCCTCACGTAGACGCAACCGTATCATCTCGTAACAATAATTTGGAATCTATCATCTCGACCACGATGAATGGTACGCATTAATGATTGTTCTGTCAAATAACCATTGTCAATACCTACCGTACTATTGTCATTGGTAACCAATGCCTGACAGGTGGTGTTTCCAGTAAAGTAAGTTGAAGAGACATTAACATGATGTCCATTCATCAGAATATGAGGCAATGGCCTCAATGACTTCATTGACAGGTATCGCAGTTGCAGCTTGCTGCCTAACAGACGTCAAAGATTTTACAAAAGAACGTCTCTTTGCTAAATACGTTCATTTGCATATTATTGTGTGAATTGATGGTTATTTAAGAAGTTTGTTAACACGTCCACTTTAGACCCGTCAGTCAAAATTTGGTAAAACATCTCCGAAATTGGTAGACTGGTTCTCATAGGGAACCTTGAGAAGGTCACTGATGCAGCAATAAGCGTGGCCACCTACTGGGCTCAAACAATATGTATAAAGTTCTGAAATCAATGTAGGTTTTCATCTTCACCACGGAGAGAAGAATGGAGAAATCGACCCAGCCTGACCCTCAAACGCACTAAGCCTAGTCGCGAACCCCAGAGGGGGTGCCCTTAGTGATGTAATATCCTAGTTTGTAAGCCCTGGCCTTAGAGTGATTTTTGGCTACCACAGGATAGTCCGGTTAAGCAGTTATAACCTTCTAGAGTTTTTGATATGGGAGTGGTAATTAAAAAAAAAAAATATAGAAGTATGGGGATTTTTTGAACATTCAGCCGCGTTTGTGGTAGGCTGGCAGGCAGGTTCTCATCCCATATACTTCGCACTAGAAGTGCGGTAATCAAGATCTTTAATATTGAATGGACGGAACAATATAGGCATTATGTCCGCCTTTGTACATTATGTGCATAAAGTTTTAATAAATAAATATAAAACCAGTAACTCAGCCTTAGCCTAAAACATTGACATTCCCGTTAAATTTTACTACCAATCGTATAATTATTTTTGTACGGAAAGCCGTTGGTCCTGGTTTGATCTTTCTTCGGTCTTGTCGGGTCTTCGGATTGCTGATTGTATGTGCGCACAATATCGATGGCTAATCTCCGCTACAATGACCGCCATGACCGCAAACGGTCAGGAGGACCACAACCAATCGTAAACAACACAAGGTTGTTACAGCAACATTCCTTCAGTCTTCACAAAGTCCCATTACTCAGAAAATACTACAAAAAAAATATCTCCATTATTATGATAACAGCACAAATACGTCTATTGTGTTCTAAATGGTACAATTTGTTGCCACGTATGCGGTATTAAGGCGCAAATACACCGCGGTGCACGCTATGCACGGGCACGCGGCGCATTTTAGCTGCGTGGATTCATTTGTTTGACAACGTGGGTCTACGTTTCTACTGCAGTACACACTACACACCCACAACTATGTACAACTGTAGTCATGGGTTAATATTCGTCGTGTATAGCGTGTACCGCATACACAGTGCATTGCGATGACAGCGTTGAGCTATATGAGCGCCGTATTCGAGCAAGCCACGCATGTACTAATGCCGTCATTGGATGCATGACGTGTCCGTGGTTTGCAGTGGACACAATCACATACATTTTCTTGCAAAGCGAAGCTTAACACACGTGCGTAGCCTATCCGTGCGCCGCGGTGGGTTTGCACCTTTACTCACATGTTACAGATCTATAGTCAACCGCATGTCATAAACACAACATCATGCCTGTAATACCCGAAGGGTTCTGCAGAGGTGTAGAGAAGGTGCCTATAGTAGGCGGTGAGCTTATGGCCATCAACCGGACACAAATCCAGACTCTTTTCTAGCAGCTACTGAGAGAAGCTTGATGGTAGACTCCAGGTATATTTTGCCTTACTCCTCGTGTTCAGCAGTAGCGCTGGCCACCGCTAGACCAACAAAGCATATATCTGTGGTGACAACGTCATTGTGTCGTTGCAATAAGGCTGGTTTTGGTATGGCTACTATTAATCACCTGTCACTGAGGTATGTAGTACATACAATATACGATCCCACGATGCGCGAGAAACAGTAAAGACAATATTATACACGTCTTCCTACAATAATAATATTATTATGTAATACGGATGTGACTTCATGTGAGTTACATTTTGTTATATGTTTTGCCACATGGTTTCATCTGAAATTCTTGTCTTTGAGTTTGTAAATAATGATCTTTTGGCTTGCATTTGTGGGCTTTCTTTAGACTTTTACCTGTCATCTTTTCAGTTGCCTGTTAACGTAATTTGCATATTATTGTTTATGCCATCAGCAAGTCAACGCTTGTATGACAAGAAAATTATAGATGTGTCTAAAACAGTGGTGATTCACCACCAGGCTTTTAGACACGTACATTTGATATGTTGATGGATGGAGGGAGCGAAAGACCAACAGAAAATATGGAAGATGAAGAATGAGGATGGATTCTGAGAAAAATGATATTTTTTTGAAAAAAAAAAAATAGGTAAATGTTAGCGTGACGTCAGCAGGGAAGAATGGAAAATAAAAACGTGCTGCACTAACCCCAAGTAAAATGGGACAAGGGCAGTAAGATGAAGACAAAATGCACATCCAATCACGACAAACATTCTTTACCACAAAATTCTTTATCAAAATCACGTGAACGAAACGTTTCCACTTTTTGCCCTGAACAAGGTCGTAAGTGGCACTTTATTAATAGGTCGTTAAACCTTACTGTATGCCCTTAAAAAACTATTATCTGTCGATAACCAACATTAGCGCCGATAACGATAAGTGATTGATAAAAAATGTGAAATACGACGAATTGAACAGGTAGTAGCTATAATTTTAAATTGATTTTAAATTGCTAGTTTATACTTTATATCTATGAAGAGAAAAAAAATGTAGGGTTTTTGTTTTTTCTCTTGTAATTATAGTATATCGGACTGGTGTGCAACTCCACAGACCAATCGCGCATTTGTCTTTCAGGTTTGCTATCCTATGCGCATCCAGAATTTTCTTTGCACCTGCCGGTGTCACCCTGTTCTTCTCAGCATTTTTCCACCATGCTGCTGAAATTGGTTCTGAATTTATCACAAACACTCTTGGCTCCAGTTGAATCTGCGCTTATTACGTGTCCATATTTAAATGTAACTCTATTGTTCGTTCAAATATCATTACATTATATTTTATGAGAAATCGTAACAAATGGAAAACGTGGTTATCTTCTTATCAACGAAAGTCGTAAACACACACGAGGAAATTGGTCATAAGAATAACACGTACTGCTACACTTTACTGTGTGTTTCAGAACAAAGTTCTTGATCGTGATTGTTTTGTGAATTCAAAGGCCACAGAGAGGCCACACCGCCAACTAGCGAGCGAGCCAGCGACCCGGGCGAGCCTCTTTTCATACTTCGTTTCGGCTCTTTCGGTAGTTCGCGGTGTGAACCAAAGTATGAAACGATGCCTCGCCCGGCTCGCTCGCTCGCTAGCTGGCAGTGTGGCCTGCGCTTTGACAAGGAATCTTGCTAGGGCTATTTATTCTCTCTTGAATCTTTTGCCCAATACAAGTGTACATTAATTTTTAATGCACGATTTGCGGAGTCTTATCATACTACCTAGTTTCCAACTTATTACCTACATCTGTGGATTTTCCTTTGAAGTTAAAGTTAGATTCCAATAAAAAATTAAGTAGATATAGATACTAGTGCTTCAGTTGCCACCTTGAATGGAACAGCTACTTAAATATTGAAATCTTCTTTCTGTAAAACTTAATAAAAAAAAAAAATGATAACAGTCTTTGAATTTAGTGACGCTGGTGTCTGAAAAAATGTGAGATAATTGGTTGTCTAGTCGTAGTGAGTAGTTTAGTAGTCTATGGACATGTAATGGGGAGGAATGAGGAACATGTTGTGGAGATAGTTTTAAGTATAAATGTAGTAGTGATGACTATAAGAGTAGAGGAAGACCAAAGAAACGATGGATGGACTGTGTGAAAGATGATATGACTAGAAAGAAGGTGACTGATTGGAGGTCGAGTAATAGAAAGTTATGGAAGAAGAAGACATGCTGCCTCAAATAAATTAAAACAAGGGCAGGCGAATGATGCGTCTTAATTAACCAATCTGCAGACACCGCTAAGCTTCACAGAAATGAACTCAAAGGCTCGTGTAATCTCACGATAGCTCTGTTAGATAAGGTGTATTGTTTATAATACTATATCTTGTATTATAATATTAGCCACGATAACAATTCATGATTTGCATGTAAATACATCGCTTTACATTGACAATTAATACTAATTATCTAAAGATATACAAATAGATAGGAATATGTGAGGAGGTTTATACAAAGAGAATCGCTGTTTGCTCCAGTAACCTAGATTAAGCGAATTGTTTAAGTTTAATAAGGTCCACTTGCACTTTAACTCACTTATGGCGCGAATTACACAAAAACGGCGTAAGGCGTAAGGTGCGGCGCAGGCGTGGAATTTATAAGGAAACGAAAGAACGGCGTGCCTGCGCCGTGCCGCTTGAGTGTAATTTAAGACACGTCGCCACGTACATTTTGTATGAAAATGATTTGAAGCGGCATCATGCCTGCGTCGCGCCTTCACCTCACACCGTTTCTATGTAATTCGCGCCTAAGTTTGCTAAACGTCGTTTTGTCAATAGTTTGAAGATGATAGGGATATAACTATGTTATTTAATGTTTTTTGTTGCAAGTGGTCCTAAATATTCTAATGCTCTTAGTAGTGGTCGCTTGAATGGTAATGTTACATTAATGATAGGAACATGCTTCAGCATTGTACATATCTCATTAGAATATGTCTCGTCGGGGACCTAGGTTTCATACGATCATACAGTTTCTATGCATATGTATATCTCTTCAAGGTTTCTATTATCTAATGGGTATTCTTTCTCTTGATTGAAAATGAAGTCTATCCAATTCAGAAACAGTTTTAACATTTTGAACGCCATTGTCACATATACGTGACAAACAAGCGCGGGCCCTATACGCCAAACGACACAAATATGTGACAAAATGGTAGGTGAAATTGTGGCTTGGCGTGGCGTTTAAATCAACTAAGTACAAGAACTCCAAAGTTAGGAACGTTCTAGGTCAAAGCACAAACAGGAACAAGCAATACCACTTCCGTTCGATAAAAAAAAACCGAAGACGGATATCATACCAAACCTACCACAGCTATCACAATAGGTATCACCAGTACCAAACAAAACAACAGTTGGCCTGATGACTTGATAGCCAACAATGATAGTAAACGCGTTGTTATGCGGTGATTGGTCAGCTGCAATGGGATAATCTACTTGTTTGTCATCACTGATTCACTATTGTCTGTGAATGTACTCAAAATTGGACACTTGTGGAAATATTCCACCACGTGGAGGTGAACGTGAAACTAGGAATTATGCATTGGGAGTAATTATATGAAATGCATGGAAAAATGTTTGGAATGCGTCACAAAGTAGTTTATGCTGTGTGGATTACGTTGATGCAATTTCATACCGTGAATTAGCTTCATTAAGTGGATTTATCGCAGTTTTAGGCTGCGTTTCCACCAGAGCTGAGCGAGGATGCGTATTGTGGGATGTGTGTGAAACTAACCAATACTATCGCTTCTTTTTCACACCTTGAGCAATTCTAGCTATGTCATTGGTTAATTTCAAACACATCCCTCGCTCCGCATCCTCGCTCATCTCTGGTGGATACGCAGCCTTATTCGGGTTGAATTTCCAAAAGGATAACAGAGCCATTTTCATTATTAGGTTCATTGTCTACCTCTTCTTATGCGTATCGATGACAGTCTAACCTGAGTCGGTCTAGAATTAGGCTACGAGTCTTCAGTAGCTTCCTTCAGTTCCTTTAACGTGCAGACAACAGGGCACGATATTAAATGTTTCATGGTTTTCAGAACAACACTACATTTAGTCTCCAGGGCAGTCATCTACTTAAATATAATTTTCCACCAGAGCATGGTTTTCTTATCTTGTTCTATCTAATGGCCCTCGGGCAATATTCAGATTGTTTTTCTCAGTGTAAAACAGAGTATGTTATGGTTGCAGAAATAAGATAATATAATTGTTTACACTCGACTCCAATTTACCGTAACTACGATAATTTGGTCTGTTAATCATGTTTACGTTATCATTGCACTCGATCGCTTGTTTGGTCTAGTAGCACTCGTCATGACTGTTTCTCATTCGGTATGGAACTCAAAATTGTGTCAATAAACTCATTGCATTTCTTTTATTGGTACTACCTTTCTTTTTCCTTACCTTAGTAACCCTAGTTTCGAATCTTCATTGCGATCGGATCGTCGTTAGTGACATCGTCAAATTGGTGTGGTTTCTGAATTAACTAGGTCCTCGAACTTCTCTTATAAATTGTCCACTTTGCAGAGGCGGTAAAACAAACGTCGGTTCTATCTTAAAATTGGTAATAGCTTCAAAATTGAAACTTGACTAAACTGAAGACAAAAGGTGGAATTCACAAATTGATACGACTACTCCGTAATTAGAGAACTTGAATTAAAACATGCTGAAACTAACATAGAATTATCCAAACCTTACTGATATTATAAATGCGAAAGCAATTTTGGCTTTAACAAATTTCGATGAAAGGCATACAGGAAGACCAAGACCTGAATTAGGACATAGGACTTTTTATCAGAGTAGTACGATCCCGTGGGATAATTGCCGAACACGTGGGTGAAGCCGTGGGCAATAGCTAGTTTCACATAAAAGCAGTAATAGACATAATATACATTGATTGTTGCTGACAATTTGCTCCAAAATGACAATTGATTTAAAATGCTTTACGGGTCAAAGCATATAATATCAACAATGCAAAAAAGCGTGAAGCGGAACTAATGAATTCCGTATTTACCGCACAGCTGTCTATACTATAGTTCCCGGGTTTTTCAATTAAATGCTCCTCACCTTCGGACAATTGACCTTAAGTCCCACGTCCTATATCAGATGTAATTGAATTTGAAATTGTAAGCCATAGGTGTGATATACCATAGATTTATGTATAGCGATGCAATTTAGAATCTTAGTTTTACCAGTCTTTATTATTCTTTGTTGAAGAATATCAGAGCATTTAATACATCATCTTCTATCTTATAATTTTACTAGCGACCCGCCCCTGCTCGGCACGACGCTACCTATCGGGTCCAAAATATCCTGGTTTTGAAGCTAAAACCAACCATACACATTCACAAATATTCATTGAAATTGTTTGGTGGCTTCGGAAATTATTGTGCGAACACAGTGACACTTGATTTTAATAAATTCAGAAGATGAGATACTACGATACTCGTAAAGTCTCCTGGTATGATTGTAGCACAGATTGTCAGTATCCGCAATGCTTGCAAGGAAGTCATCTACATTACCAATTGCAGAAACAGTTAGCTCATTGCAGACACGGCAAATTCCTTCATCTTTACGAGCCTTGCAAAACTCCTCGTCTCTTAGATATTCTTATGATCGACATTCACTATTGAAAACAACGACTGCACTTGGTAAAGTTTTCTTATTTGAAAGTCGAATTAAAATGAAAGATTTTAGCAGTCAAACTAAAAGACAGATTCGTTGCTCAGGCTGGACATAGTAGAAAAACACGTCTACGTCTTCAATGCAGAGACGTGACTTTTAGTATACCCTCTCACACACTCGATATCTATTCTCATAGTCTTCTCGTTTTTTCCAGGTTCAAAGAAGGCAAAGTATCGTACGGCACAGACAGCCCCGCGAAGGGTCGCCGGGTCATCTTCTGTGTGCACGGCAACCCATCTACAGGATGCTGCGCGGTCATAGAAACCAGTACCGATGGAGACAACGGGGACGGACACAATGGAAGCATATCAGAAGTTGAAAGTGAGTATGGGACTATGGTTGATAAAATTGGAACCTTAAATTGTAAAGCAGAGATTGTAGATTTGATTGGTGAAGCCATTGAACTGATTGGTTCGAGCTACGATGAAGTTATGCAATAGGTAATATATTATTTGGTGCCAAAGTAAAGAATCTTCTTCGTGTCGCTACATGGCACGACAGGATTTCGAATTTTGTTGCCATAAAGCTTCGCCACTTGGTGGAGTAGCGATTTTTGGGCCATTTTTTCATCTAGTAATCTATGAATTATGGTAAGCCGAATGTTTACTGTAGCTGCATCAGCTTCTTATCTACCGTAAACTAAGTATACCTAATAAACTCAGATCAACTGCTATCAAACAGTGTCATTGCTGGGAAAATATTGTAAGATAAAAAAAAAGTACATGACATTATACATGATAAGTGAAAAATCAGTACATGACATTTACAGCTTAATTTTGTTCGATAATACGAAGGATATTATAGGGTATATTTTTGTTTTAAGTTCTAATTGAAATTTTCCTGTTTTGTCTTTTCTACACACTGTCTACATTTTTCATCCAACTTTTCTGTCGCAGGTCTGCTGGAAGAAATTTCTTATGAAATAAGCAGTACCTTTGTGCCCTTCTATCTTAATGTCCTGTTAAGTATTTTGTGTCTACATAAATAAATAAGTATTTATTTGTTTCGATAAATTATAAGTCTCACTCAAATGAGATACTTTAAATCCTAGTAGATATTGTACTTTGGTATAGCTAATAGTAGTATTTTTTTCTAATAAGGAATCTTAGTGTCTTTCAATTAACGCTATTGGGTCAATCATGTTGGGAGTTGGTGCTGAATACTTGCTTACAGTTCGTTTTTCAATGACAATGTGTATCTTTCCTTAAATATGGTTTATTCCTTCCCAGTCTGTTACCCGTATTCTGGATTCCTCCACTTCACTTGATATTGTAAATCAAAGATCGGATTACTTCTCTTCAGTATCAGTTTTCTTGGCATCTGGCAACCCTAAGGCCACCCAAGTTTTCTCCTTCTTAATTTGAACCTTGGGTAGCTTGTTTACTTACAATGTAACATACTTACTACAATTCATTAGCAGTGGTTTCATTGTATGAGTTTTGTCATATGTGTTTAACCTAACTTACTTCTACATTCAGTATGATCAAATAGAAATTATTGACTCGATCTTTGTTACTCTGAAAGTTATTGTTCGTAATACTATTTTCATTTTTCAGTCTTCTAATTAAAAAATTCTTAAATTATTTCATTCACTGTGCAGTGTTCCTCTGCATTTAAGCCTCTTTGCTTGGAACCTTAAAGCTTTATGATTTCTTTTTAAATGTCAAATTAGAAATTGGAAGAGGAAAAAGAAGTTTGACATTTGAGACTTGAGATTGTCAATCGTGAAAATTTTACTTAGCTGCAAATATGAATACTTTTAAGAGAAAAATAATTAAAATTTACAAGATTAGTTATAACCTGCTATGCAGTGAAATATTTTGTGAATGCTATCAGCTTAAATAAGTTCCTGAATACTTTTAAAACAAGTCGCTTAGATGGCAGTGTTTTCTTGACATATTTATTCGTTTTTCCTGGTACGTATTGATAATTTATGAATTTTCTATTTCTAACATACTTCAATGTAGTTTTTATCGTATCTCCCCTGAAGATAGGATTGTCCTCGAAACTGGATTTTTAAACGAATTTTTCCATTTGTCATAGGTTTAAAACCAGTAGACAGGGCCGTATTTTTGGCCCTTTCTCTTTCCCTTTCTCATAGTACAAGAACAATGGGACACTTAACGGAGAGTAGTATGACGGTATACGGAGAAGCAACTCATCAAGACACCGAGCGTGAGGTTTGCTATGTGATTCGCTTGGCAGACGCAGCTTGACCTTGGAGGACAACCCGTGTGGCTGCATTGACACGTTTCACGTGCCGTCTGATTTTGCAGTATTGTGACCTTTATTCTTGGCGACATAGGGTTCATATCAGAGGTAAACTGTACTCGCTTTTCATTAATTGCCAGCGGCGGTACACACAAATCAAATTCATACTAAATAAAAATAATATTATATTATAAATGCGAAAGTAACTCTGTTTGTCTGTCTGTTTGCTTTGCTACCTTTTGACGACTAAACGGCTGATCGGATCGTAATGGAATTTGGCAAGGAGATAGATTTCAACCTAAAGAAGACCATGGGCTATATATTATCACGCTAACAACTTAGGGGGGTGAGCAATATTGCATTATGTCCAAATTCCTCAACTGTTTGACAACTGACAACTGTCATGAAATGCATTATAGTTGCTGCCAGTTAAAATGGCAATAGCGGTCATTGCTCTTTCCATAATATCTCTTCGTACGAACCAAAACAAATGAACCATGTATCGTTTTTCATTAGAAAAGATGTTGAAGATTCAAGACATGAACTGGCTTATTTGTGGATTTCAAAGTTAAGAACTTTAATAAATGTAGGTGGGTCAATGACCGCCATTGCCATCTTAACTGACAGCAACTATAGAATAGCATTTTTTTTTTTTTTTTTTCTTAAATTAACAAATGTTATTTAGGTATGTTTATATTGGAATTGTATTTTTTAAATTATCTAATCAATTTTTTGAGTTCAAGTCGTCCAATATCTTAAGATTCTTAATAATTTAAATCTGAAAAGTTATTTTATACCAGAAGCTTCTCGTTTTAAATTTCTTTCGTCTCATCATCTGCCTAGCCTTTTCCCAGCTATGTTGGGGTCGGTTTCCAGTCTAACCGGATGCAGCTGAATACCAGTATTTTACATGGAGCGACTGCCTATATGACTTCCACAACCCAGTTTCTGGGTAATACGATGCCTCTTGATAAGACTGGTTGTCAGACTTTTAGGGACACTGACTATCTGTAATGACTGTCAAAAATAACAAATGACAGCCGGGACCATCTGCTTAACGTGCTATCCGAGGCACGGAGAAACTCTGTATGTAATGGGGGTCACCCATCCACAGACCACTGCTTAACCTAAATATCGACCCGAGCGGCTGTTATTATTATAAACCAACGCAGAAATTCGCGAATGTATTTTTTTTTAATCTACATCAGTATTCTTTCATTTTAATGTTATTTATTAAAATTTGAAATTATAGGGATTTACAAGTAGCGGTTTGCATTTTGGCAGACAAAGCACACATCATAAAAAAATTGCGCAAGAGTTGAAGATTTCCTTATAAAAGTACGAAAAAAAGTTTAAAAAAAATCATCCTCTGAAGGTTTTTATATAGAGGTTGAAAGTTATTGTTGTGACCTTTTTTATAGATTCGATTCCCGCACGGAACAAATACATGTATGGCCCACAGGTAGTTGATCCGGGTCCAGCTGTTTGTAAGTTTAAATATTTGTAAACGCACCCACGATACAGGAGAAATTCCTAGAGTGGGGTAAAGTAAAAAAAAAGTTGTGTGTTTGATTATGATTTTTTTCATTCTATGGTTTTATTTCTTTTTTTCCCTTACAGTTCCTTACATATTATTGCACGTGTATTATTGCACACTCACACACACACACACACACACACTCACACACTCACTCATTCACTCACTCACACACACACACCCTCTCACTCACACACTCACTCACTCTCTCACACACATACATACACACTCACGTACACATACACACACTCCACAGTAAACAGTATTGTACAAACAGTGTTAGTACAATACTGTTTAGATACTTGCAATAATATTTGAGTATGCATAGTTTGCTATTCTAATATATAGTTTGATGAGTGTTTGTGTTGATTGTTTCAGGACATTGCCACAGATCTAGGAACGAAGAGATAGACAAGCGGGCGCGAAGAAAGTTGATCATAGCCAGCATACTATGTGTTGTATTTATGATAGGTGAAATTGTAGGTGAGTAAGAACCCCTTGTATATAAACACCCAATTGGATGAAATGTTTAGACGAATTACCGGGGCTGCGGGACTGTTTGAAAGAGATACCGCCTGGGGGGGGGGGTCATTTGATGATTTGAAAAAAAAAATTCAAGACGAATAAGACTTGCCACTCCAATATTTTTACTTATTTTTAGACTGCCTCATTGGTCTAGAGCGTGAGGTGTCCGGTACGATTTCCGGGTCAGGGAAACAAGGGAACGATTGCCGATTTCAGCAATGTATCGTAATCTCCTTGGTAGCAATTGTCCTACTTATTTCCAAACCTACATTGTAACGCAAACTCATTACCATTTCAGTGAGTCTAGCTCATGAGATACGATAAAAAATAAAAACTATTTTGTTATGGGTCTAGCTCATGTGCTACTATATACTTAAATCCAACACACAGCGACGATACGGTACATTCAATATATTGCAATAAAAAAAAAACGTTTTCGAAAACAATGGCTTGTAGGTAGTTACGTTAAAAGAATTTTAAATAGCCTGTAGTGGCCGTGTAATCGGTAAGTGGGTTGTAATCGAAAATGGCACGTGTCCAATTTTTCTTATTATTTACATGAGACTTGGAGACTTGATTACAATATCAAAGGGCCTTATGTCATTTGTACATTGTGTCGAATACTAATAGTTATATATCGGTCATGGTTAAATATAAAAATAGAACAAGAAAAAAAATACATGGAGTCAAAAAATACGAAATACGTAGCTAATTTATAACTCTGAAACAAACTAGCCTTTCTCCAACTAAGTTGGGGTCGGCTTACATTGGCACATGATAAAGCAGAGCAACTGCCTAAATGACCTCTACAACCCAGTACCCACAATGCCCCTTGGTTAGACTGACTGTCAGACTTTCGGGAAAACGAAGTTTTAATTTCCTCATACAGTAAATCTTTCGAAAAGAACATAGCAATACTCCAGTTATGTATTTTAACATGCCTCTTTCATTTTGCAGGTGGTTACTTATCAAACAGTTTAGCGATAGCCACAGACGCCGCCCATCTCCTCACAGACTTCGCTAGCTTTATGATATCGCTGTTCTCACTATGGGTGTCGAGCAGGCCTGCTACGAGACGGTAAGAATGACTGCTAAACCATACTTGATTTTATAACGAGCGTTTTTTGTCTGGTGACTTTATTCTGCTGTCTAAACAATGATATTATGGCTCGTAATACAAGTTGTCACGCTAATGCCTACACAGGTTAGAACCTAGCTATAATATGCAAGCAGCTTGCATGTCACGGTGACATTTACTGATCAGAAGTTGTGATGGTATGATGTCATGCACGCTGCTTGCAAACTTCAGTGCATGTTACAGGCGTGTTTATTGTATCGGGCATTACGTAGCATATCGCCCCAGAATCGCAATATCGTGATTTCCAGGAGGAAAGATAACCATAAGCATAACCAGACCATAATGTTCCCACTGCTGGGCACAGGCCTCCACTCCAAGAGAGTGAGTTTGCCGTATAAAACGCGGCCCCAGTGTGGGTTGATAAGAGACACATTGGTAGAGACAGATTGGTTGGCTTCTGTCCAGTACTCTAAATATGGTCCATGTGACCAAGTTATACTCCAAATTTTACACAAGCCTCTTCTATCTTCCAGCATGCCGTTCGGCTGGTACCGTGCAGAAGTAATAGGCGCTCTAACATCCGTGCTCCTGATCTGGGTGGTGACGGGCATACTGGTGTACATGGCGGTGCAGAGGGTCATCTACAAGGAGTTCGAGATCAACGCGTTAGTCATGTTGATAACATCCGCTGTGGGGGTCGCTGTCAACCTAGTGTGAGTATTTAGTGTGAAGTAGCTGCTTCAGCCCAGTGTAATTGCTATTTAGTATCCAAGCTGTAAACCCTAATCGCAGCTATGGAGGTAACTAAACAAAGTGTAGTCGTTGGAACTTGTGGCGACATCTATGCGGGCCACGTAGGAACTAAACTGACATATATCCTACATCTCTTAACGAACGATTAACTCGCATTTAGGCATACAGAAACCCGACAATAACCACTGGGTCACAAGAAACAATACTTAGAAGACGACATAATACCTATAACAAAAGAGATAAGGCCCACTTTCCTTTGTATGAAACTAACACTATTATATCTGTTACATTTGTATTACAGTATGGGTCTGACGCTGCACCAGCACGGACACAGCCACGGAGGAGGCGGTGGACATGGACACTCGCATGGAGGCAGCAATCCGGTGCTTAATAACAAGGTAACTTTCATAAACAGGATATTAATTTTCGCAATAACTTAGGTCTTTTGAGATTGAGCAATGAAATGAAATATTTAATTTCCAGATATAAATCCATGTACAACATTCACAAACATACACTACCATAAATAAAACACATTGTCATTACACACATACACGAGGCGAGGCGAGGTAACATATTAGATTTTTTTTCGTGTAAAACTTCGTACCTATGTTGTGGCTGTTGCGTAGAATATGGATTAGGCTCCACCTAAGTGGAGTTAATTCAAAATTATTGACTTTAATTGCGCTCATGACTTTTTTCAGTCACCGAGAAAAATAATCTACAACCAATTTATTACCTACATCAAACTAAGTAACTTTACGCAAAAAATATTTCTGGGAAACGACTTTTTTTTTGGGATGAAAAACATTGTGCTGATGGATGGATTGAATAGTAAGGGGTTTGTGAAGGTTTTTAAATTAAAAATCTTACATCAAAAACATGTATTTAAAAAAAAACTTGTGAAAAAGTTTGAACTGGAAGGCTCTTGAACAAAAAATATATTGCATTGACGGGCAGAACAAGTGCCTTTCGGCTTCGTTAAGGGTCTTGTTACACCCTTTATATCGCACACTGGTCTCAAAATTATAAAAAGTAATGATTATTTTCCACTTTCAGAAGGAACGCGGAGACTCAGACGCAGAAAGCTCAACATCGCACTCGCACGAACATCACCAAGAGAACATCAACGTCAGGGCAGCGTTCATACACGTGCTCGGAGACTTCCTGCAGAGCTTCGGAGTGCTGATAGCGGCCATTGTTATTTACTTTGAGGTGAGACAACTTCTATAACCCAGTAACTGGGTAATACGATACCCCTTAGCAAGGCTGGCTGGCAGACTTCAGGCTGACTACCAGCACGCGTAGCATGACCACCGTAGAAACGGGTTTCTTTGACGGAAGAATCGACAAAATGACAGATTGTGTCGACAAAATGACAGATTTCTTTTCACAATCTGTTGTTTCAAGAAACCCGTTTCTACGGTGGTCATGCTACGCGTGCTGGAAAGACTGAAAGATCTTCGAATGACAGCGGGATCAACGTCACGACACGCACGGAGGGGCTTGTTATGTCATGGGTACCGCATCCAGCCGTCTTTCTAAGGACATCTGTCCAATCTGTCCCTTCAAAATTTCAGACCAAATATCACTCATATTTCTTGTAAAGATGGGGACAGTTTACTATCAATATCTAAAAGATAGCAGGACAATATGTCCAACTAAAATAAAACACGTGTTTACTAATTATTTTCTCTCCACAGCCGAGTTGGAGCCTAGTGGACCCGATCTGCACGTTCCTGTTCTCTGTGCTGGTGCTGATCACGACATTCAACATCATCAAGGATACCCTACTAGTGCTGATGGAGGGATCTCCCAGAGGCGTTGATTTCCAGGTAATTTTATTCCTTACTTATCATACATTTCTTCCTGTCCTGATTCCATGAGACTTTTCTTCTAGTTTGCTAAGATTGTACGCGTTACATATGAATATAAAGCTTATTTTAAAAGAAAAACTGTTTATATTCGTGTGTTCAGATTCGCTTATAGGAATATGAATCTGTACTTTCTTATTGTATTCGAATGAATCACCAGTAAAGTCAGTGTGATCTATGAATCTTACCGTTACTATAAATATCAACGAACGACGAATTTCAAAAAAAGCCTTTCGTCGTGCTTACCTTCATTATATGTAACTGAGCAAAATTGTACTAAGTAAATCGAGTTATTTGACTGTAACTGTGTGAAACAATAGCTAATACTAGTTGTTATGGTGTGCAGGAGGTAGCCAACACGTTCCTGTCGCTGGCGGGCGTGGTGCGCGTGCACAACCTGCGCATGTGGGCGCTGTCGCTCGACAAGACCGCGCTCTCCGCGCATCTCGCTATACGTGAGTACAGTCTTATACCTGTTGCTGGATTCATTGCCTGAAGGAAAGAGGCAGGAAATAGGTGGCGAGAAGACTCGGAGCTGGTTGGTTTATTGGTAACTGGTATGGCTTATTGGTAGGGGCCATCCATAAATTACGTCACACGTTAAGGGGTGGGGGGAGGGGTTCGACGAAGTGTGACAAGGAGTGGGAGGGCTCCTAAATTTTTTGACGTCACATTTCAAAATCTAACATACGTAAGTATTAAAACACGAAATTTGTACTACTAACGAAAAACAAAATATTTCCTACTTCATCTGTATTAACATGTAAAATTGCAAAATATCTGACGTCACACTAGGGAGGGGGCAGTCTTATAAATGTGACCAGCTGTGACAAGGAGAGGGGGCTGGTAAAAACATGAAATTCGTGTGACGTAATTTATGGATGACCCCTTACCCAGAGGTGGGTCCTCTAATTTCATTTTCTAAAGCTCTATTGGATGGTACAATGATCCTCATAGTTATCAATTAATATACAAGTGCATTTATTAGACACCAACTCAGCTTTACTGAAGAATTAGCTTAAACAAGCTCTAAACAAAATCCACAGGTACCGGAGTAAGTCCCCAAAAAGTTCTAGAAGAAGCAACCCGCCTAGTCCACGACAAATACAACTTCTTCGAAATGACGCTACAGATCGAAGAGTTCAACGACGGCATGGAAGACTGCAGCCAGTGCAAGATGCCGCAAGCTTGAGTGTTGGTACACTGCTCCTCTTTGAACATAGATCGTGTTCGTTGGCGTGGTTAGGTTGGTAGAGGAATTGTGGAGCAAGGCGGTTCAATGCAAAAAGTTTTTGGTGCTAAAATGGTGCTATATTAGAAATTGAGTAAGTAAAATTTAAGGCTCATTATTCCAAAAAAAAATCGCTTTTTATAAATTATGAAAGTTGTTAAAATATCTCCGTGACTGTACGCTGTTATCAAAATAGCTCTAGACTTTTAAAGACTATAAATATGGAAGCCTATATTTTGATATTAAGATATTATTATAAGAGAGATATTAAGATGAACCTTTTCCTTTAACCACGCCAACTTCGTATAAAGTTCCATCTAGTTGATATTAAGGCCGAGATCTATTGGAACAAACTTAGAATTTACTCAAACCAAGTACAGTAGCGTTGTATACGAAAATATCTCTTATTGACATGAAGTTGGGAGTTTCATTATGAACATTAACTACTAACGCTACTGGACTTTGCTTGAACAACGTGAACATTCGCTCTATAGATGTCAGCCCAAGCGCCCGCGCACACTGCGCGACAGTATTTATTATAGTTAGAACACAACCACCTCGAGCGTAGTATCTTAGATGTAGCTGTAGAATTGTTGAAAATATATAAGAATATCAAGTATTTTTGTAAATTTTACGCCTTGTCTAACTAAGCGTTTTGGTGCATACATTTTGCACAAAAAAGCGCCACAATTTTGTGAACGAATAGTGTGCCTTAGACCTTTATTGTATTTGCGTTTTATTTGTATTGCATTCATATTTAGTTGCACACAATTTACGCAATTATATGACCGTACGCTGTGCTTTTAGCCTTAAATAAGAGCTAAAATCGTTTAACAGAATTTGTTTTTACATAGTGAATTAAAATAAAATGGTATTTTGTTAACTTTAAACAGTAAAGCAATGTAAAGTGTTACTATTATGTAAGTTTATTAACATTTGTGAGGCTACAGCCAAAAATATATTTAAAAAGAGGCTATGTGTAACTTTAAAAACATTTAAATTGTTCAAAGATTAAATTAACGATGATATTAAGATTGGATATTATCACTTTATTACCTGAAGACAATAAAATGTTAATCATCAAGAATTGGGTATTATAGCATTTTAATAATGTAACTGTAAAAAAATATATGCCTAGATATAAAAAAGGTTTAGTTCAACCAATGGAAATCGATATTTTTGCTTTTATAATCAACATACCAAAAATTTTTTTTTATTTCATAGGAACGTGTTCCAATGAGTTTCAACTCATGTTCAATAAAATCCGAATTTATAAGTAAAAGTTTATTAAACAATAGATATTTGTAGTAAACAATGTCATTTGTATATAGCGTAATATTTATTAGTAAGTAAACTATAGCTTAATTGTCGTGGTCCAGACCATCCTATCTGGTGCAAACATGTATACAGTTAAATAATTTTAAGTTATTGCAGTACGGATAAAGAAAAAATCAATAAATGAATACATTTTATGAACTTGTAATTTTTTGTAGCTTACCTTGAGATATGTTATCGAATGTTTATTTGAACTATAAATATTATATACCTTTTAGAATGCACTGGCCCCCCAGATATAGATATACCTAGAGCACCTACTTCGCGTGCCCGGCTTAAGCATTTTATTAACCCCCGACGCAAAAAGAGGGGTGTTATAAGCTTGACGGCAATGTGTGTGTCTGTCTCTGGCACCGTAGCTCTTAAACGAGTGAACCAATTTGGATGCAGTTTTTTTTATTTGTAAGCTAGTTTCTTGGCGATGAAGAATGAAAAATCGAATATTTTCAAATACACCCAAGTGGGGTATCAAATGAAAACGCATGATGTGTATATTAAAATTAGACATGTTTTATCAAAATCGGTACAGCCATTTACTAGGTATGGGGGGATGGAAGTGGGTATTTATCTTTTATTTTTTCGTTGGGGGTCTTTTTAAATGTAATTTTAATTATGTTTAACGTGGCTACTGTCACAACAAGCTAGTTTGTTTAAAACAAGGTTACAGCAATACAACTCAAGAACTTAGTTCTAGGCATTTAAAGAACAAAAACGTAGTCTATTTTGTATGGTTTTGTTTTTATAGCAACTAAATAGTGCGTTTGATGTCATAGTAGGTAATCAAAATGGCGCTCTTGGTTTTCATACGGATCGTGATACTTGCGTTATCTAGGTATATCTTTATCTGTGAGTGGCCTCTTGTGGTTGTGAAAATACAAGGTGGGAGGGAGACCGACGCGAAAACGGTTATCACGTATTCAGTACATCATCCTATTCACACATATACAACGTGGAAGGGACACCAACGTGAAAACGGTTACTACGTATTCAGTACATCATTCTGAGCCCCCCCCACATAGAAAGTTTTCATCGATTAAAAAAAAATCTGCTGTCCCATAGATTTTGACTAGGTATAGCACTTTTTTAGGAAATAGCTGTTTTTTTTTTAAATAGTAACTGATGAAACATTTCTGTGCGGGGGCTCAGAATAAAGGGTGTAAAAATACCCTTAACGAAGCCGAAGGGTACTTGTTCTCCCCGTTATTGCGATCATTTTTTTGTTCTAGACCATACCTGGGAACCTTCCAGTTACGGAGATATTGGGGGTCAAAGTTCCAACTTTTTCACAAGTTTTTTTTTAAATCCATGTTTCTAATGTATTTTTTTACTTAAAACACCTTCACGACCCCCGTATTATTCAATCCGTCCATCAGCACAATGTTTTGAGTCCGTTACATTGAGTTTTACCGTAAAACGTAATTTTTCACCCCAAAAAAAAAAGTCGTTTCCCAGCAATAATTTTTGCGTAAAGTTACTTAGTTTGATGTACAGAATGCTTGGTTGACGGCTTCGTGAAGGGTCTGTTTACACCCCGTATGAGTGTAAACATTCCGGGGGATTCCGAATGATGTACCTACTGAATACGTGGCAACTGTTCCACATAGAAAATTTTCATCGATTATTAAAAACAAACTGCTGCTCCATACATGTTTACCGTGTAGGTTTGCACTTTTGTAGGAAACAGCATTTTTTTTTTTTATAACCGATGAAAATTTTTTGTGGGGGGCTCAGAACATCTGTGTGGGGTTCAAAATGATGTACCTACTGAATACGTGGTAACCGTTTTAGAGTCGGTGTCCCTTCTAACTTGTATAATTATAGTGAAGCATGGTCTTTTCGGTGCTTTAATGACATTGTTAGGAGAGCGGGCGCTGTTGGTGAGTATTTGTGGAATCGTCCGTAGAACTTGCATTGATAAAAACAAGATGGTGGCGTCGGAACTAATTCAGACTACGGCCATGCGCCAAGGTTAAATATCAGTCAGGTTAAAGACTCCCTTTACTGCAACAAGTGAGATTTACCACCTGGTTTCTGTGAGAATTTTAAGTCTTCGCTCTTCTTTCTCCTTCAAGCAATGTCCACAGAATTTAACTTTCGTTTTTTGCGTTTTAAAAGAATGTAATGAATTTTCTTACTAATTTAATTCAGAAACCAGGTAAAAGACATTCAAATTTGCTTAATTAAACAACTAGACAATAAGGTGGAACGAAGTTTATAGTGGTCGGATTTTCCTTTTTCCACCTTAGTATTTTTTGTCTAATTGCACTCGGCTTAACTAAAAACACTGGTTAACACAACTAATCAGTACTATAAGTATAGTCTGCAAAGTTATTCGGCAAGCATCCGGTCCTGGCCACATTGGTGAAGTATCTGGCGGAGAGGCGGGGTGTTCTTGTCAGGTTCGGTGACGTGTAATCCACTTCGTGCAGGCCGAAACGCTCGCTGAAAAATTAAACCAAAATCAATAGGGAATATGCATGTAATTTTTTTTTCACTTAAATCAATAAAATACAGTACTATCAACCCAAGAAAATAATTAAAACTTAAGTTCAACTACTGCTTGTCGCTCAAAAAATAAATTAAACTCCTACAATTTTCTACGACAGTTCAAACGTCCGTGACTGTCGCGGCCATTCATGTCATGTTGTGTGACGTCACTTACCTCTATCTGCCATGTTTACATCTAAGTTTTTACCCTTAATATATAAATTTTATTAATTGTATATTCTTTATTCAATCAAACATTGCAATAACAATATTATAATAAAATCTTAGAGAAACTTTAAGTACTTTTCAATTAAAAGTGTTTCTTTGACACATGGTATTTGACGTCACTACCGGCGTTATCGAGGGGCGATGCGTTTTGAGTTTGCGTTCCGTTTCACCAAAAACACGCTACATAAAATATTAAATTGTAAAATAAGTGTTGTATTAGAAAGTTAAACATGTGTACCACAATGTTTTTATGGGCCAATACAAGGCATTTTTAAGAAATAAAAACAGTTTTGTATTTCTTGCATATTCCCTATTGTGACGCTAATTTCACGTAGGTAGGTTTATAGATAAGATAAGCTGAAGTGGGACTGGACTGGCCACGTCTGCTACTTGCCCAATGAGCTGTGGGCCAAAATAACCACTTTCTGGAGTCCTGACACAGAGCGTCGCGGCAGACCTCGTAGAAGATGGCGGGGCAAGCTGGACAAAACCAAATGTGCATGTGATGTGAGGGCCACTTTGTTAAAACTCTTTGAAAATGTGCTTAGGATTTAGTGAGAAAGTCAAATAAGCGATGGACTGTAAAGTTGGGCCCTCAGTTCTCACATAGAGGATTGTTCTCACTATAGTGTCCATAGTTTATCAGGTACAGGTGGGCCCTAAATCCTGTCTGAGAACTGAGGGCTACTTTACAGTCCATAACTCGCTTACTTGACTTTCACAAAATCTGATTCCAACTTTCACAACTCTTCAATTCTTTGGGAATGTTTTTTTTATACAGTCAGGTTTGAACCACGCACTAAATATCGATTAACTCTGCCTAAGGAAATCCGCTGCTGACCATAGACTTTTCCGAAGATGCACCACAACACATCCAGCCTGTCCTAGTCATATTTTAAAGGTTTCCGGGGCTTCTCGATACGCGATAGAACCAGATTAACTGTCTTTTTGGACTTATTGTAATGCTGGGGCTACATTAGCGGGTGAAGATTCGTGTCGCGTTGGCGCGACAAAAACATCGTGTTCGGGCATAGGCGATGTTCTTGTCTACATTAAGGCGGGCGAACATTCGTGTCGAGTTGACGCGATGCATCGTGCCGGATTGTGTTGTTCAGTTCCCAACTGTGCGGCCGAGACGTAGGCGTAGCTTATTTTGTAATTCGAATCCACGCATCATGTACCAAGTGTTTCTTTTTATGGTCGGGGTCACTAGGATTCCATATGATACTCTCCGTATCATAAAATTGAATGAACTCTAACACTTTCGTTACTCCACTCCATAGTGTACAAAAAATACAGGCACGTCCGTCTTGCTTGAAAGTCTGGAAGACACTGTCTGAGTATTGACGTAGGTGTAGCCACCCAAGCGAATATTGTCGCGACAAATCCCTTTGATCCGTGCTAGTTTACCGACAGCTCCCCGATACTACATCGTCTTCGCCCGAATACTACGCGATGACACGATGTACCCGGCCACATTTATCGCGTTAACACGAACATTCGCCGTAGCCCGCTAATGTAGCCCCAGCATAATTGACGGTATCAGAACACACAACTTAGTCTTAAAAAAGAGCTCCTTATTTTAAAACTCCTTAGCTTACAATGCAGTTTTCTCTAAACTCATTAATAATATTCCACAACTTACGAGAATCCTCTAGTCCATTCAAAGTTGTCCATCAGAGACCAGTACGTATACCCTATGACGGGACAGCCGTCCTTATATTTAGCAGTGTGCAGCGACCTCAGATACGAGTCTATATAGTTCACCCTCTTCGTGTCATGAAGACCTGGCTCAGAGGACACGCCGTTCTCAGTCACCAGGATCGTGGGGTTCTTGTAGTTTAGTCTCACGTAGTTCAGGGCTTTCCTGAAACCCCAGGGTACTACCTGTGAACAGGGAGGGTATTTTTTTTAAGCTTTTATTTAGCTTGCCTCATTAGTAGTTAGTATACATTGGTCAAATCTTGCAACTGAATTTCAAACCAGTTCCCACCAATCGATTGAGCTGAGCACACACCTTAAACCTTTTCATTTTAAAAAAAAGTTTTTTTTTATAGTATAGTTCCCAAAGCGACTGCAGTTGTAAATGGGGATGGAAACTATAAAAATAATGGTTAATTTTTCATTGGTGAAACTGGCTCTAAGATTATGAAAGCCTTACCCTTAACCAAGTCGAATTAGTCTTCGGCCAATCCTCCTTCTGATGAATTCTAACATTCACATCATCATTGTACGACGGCTGACTCTTGATCTTCTTGGATCGTTGCTCAACGAGGTACGTAGTATAGTGGTTAAAGCCCAGAAAGTCGTAGGCACCTCTCATCATCTTCACTTCTTGGGGAGTGAAATAGGGCAGTCTTGAACGGGAGAACCCTTGCCTCTTGGAGTTTGCATCAATGACGCTTCTCATTATAGGAGGGTAATCGCCAGCTTTCGAGAATATTGGGTTCGCGAACCAACCGAACTGTAAAAATAATGGGCAAGTTAGATGAAATTGGCTCGGTACCCAATACTAGAGTATACGGGGTGTAAACAGACCCTTCACGAAGCCGTCAACCAAGCATTCTGTACATCAAACTAAGTAACTTTACGCAATAGTACATTGTTACCCTAGGGGTGAAAGTAACTTATTTAGTCCCGAGACGAGGTTTGGCACCCGAGCGTAGCGAGGGCGCCAATAGTTCGAGGGACTAAATAAGTCTTTAACCCGAGGTAAACACTGTGCTTTTCATTACGAATACAAGGAAAGTAAAAATAAAAACATGAATTACCTAAAGAAAAAATGAGTGAATTTTAATTTACATAAATCAACAACTTTGGTGAGATATTTATTTAAAGTTTATGGTAAAATTAGAACAATTAGTTATAGTTAGTGAAAGGTTTAGTCCGGGTATGTTGATATTTGATATTTTCTGGGAAACTTGAGTTTCTACTGTATCCTGGGATTCTTGGGTGAATGTTGGGGACATTGATATTTGTCTATTTTCTTCAGCTGTCACAGCAATGTTTTTGGATTGCACCAGATAATCTTTTCTTATGAAATCAGGCGTTAAATCCATATCTGAATCAGATGAACTCATTGTGTTAATACAAATCTCTGCTATACGGAAGTATAAACAAAACTCTACAACTCGAAAAAACAAACTAAGATCGGATTGCCGCTTTCCCGCCTATTTTGTTTTTTTTCTGTGGCCGGCCAGCTATTCAGCCATTAATTTTCAATTTCATCATGGAAAAAATGGTAAATATTTTGCCCAAATCTATGTTATTTTAAAGAAATAGTTGAAACTAAATTATAATAAAGTCATTTAAAAATATTTTCTTTAATTAATACTTTATTTTATTTCAATTTTACATCGCGCTGTAATTGAGTGGCTGTATAGAAAGTTGGAACATGGTTCAATAGAAATGTGAAAACAGAACTAGTTTTTTTTATAATTTGGCAGCTGTCAGTTGAAAGCGATTCTCCCTAGGGCTGAAAGTATCACTTTCAACCCGCTCCTCAGACAACTTCAGACCTACTTTCCGAGTATGAGTAATGAAAAAATTATTGCTGGGAAACGACTTTTTTTTTGGGGTGAAAAATTACGTTTTACGGTAAAACTCAATGTAACGGACTCAAAACATTGTGCTGATGGATGGATTGAATAATACGGGGGTCGTGAAGGTGTTTAAAGTAAAAAAAATACATTAGAAACATGTATTTAAAAAAAACTTGTGAAAAAGTTGGAACTTTGAACCTCAATATCTCCGTAACTAGAAGGTTCCCAGGTATGGTCTAGAACAAAAAAATGATCGCAATAACGGGGAGAACAAGTACCCTTCGGCTTCGTTAAGGGTCTTTTTACACCCTTTATATATAATAATGCAACAAAACGTCTGAAAATCAAACATACATCCATAGACCGCTAAAATCATAACCCTTTTTATGTCCGTAAGGATTGAGGAGCCACTTTTCACTTTTTTTTTTTGCTTTACCGCAATAATAAATGACAGCTGCGACAGAGACCAAGTAGTAAATAATATGATACAACATTATACTCACCGAGAACTGCCTGGCAGTTTCAGCTGCCTTCTGATCTTCTGCAGACGTCGTGGCAGGCTCTAACCAGCTAAACGATATCGTGATGCCCATATGACCTGAAACACGTAAAGGATATTTTTCATTTTTTCCTCTGTAGACTCTGAGGCCTAAGCATTAGAATAAGCAAATACAAACTCTAATTTTTGCTGATCGACTACGTTGGATTGACAAGGTCACAAGCGCGAACGTGGCGTATACTGGCGTTCATTATACAACTTTCAGAGGCTGGATTTGTGCTCGGGTTATGGTCTGGCCACTTATTTCTTGAGAATTTTAAAAACGACTAGCGAAACGAGTTCTTCCCATTCGGCAAATATATTTAATTTCAGGTGACCACTAGATGGGAATTTTAAATATATCTAATTGGTAGATACTGTTTTAGGGAATAACAACGGGCGTATTACGTCATCTTACCTCCAATTTTCTTCCGAAATTCCTTATCGAACATTCTATAGACCATCCCATGAGCCCTGAGCACATTATGACCACACATGTAGTCCTCTAAGCCACTGGACCTGGCCCCGGGCGCGTCGTCACCGCCGTACCCGCCTTGGCAGAAGGAAAACGGCTCGTTGAAGGTGAGCCAGATCTTGACCTGGTCGCCGAAGTTGTTGAGAAGAACCTGAGGGAAAATGGACTAAGGATAAAGTTTCATTGTATACGTACTTTAAAAATAACTGTTTCGTCGGGATCGCGTGGTATGCAGTAGAGTAGCATACCTACTGTTAAAATGCTACTGCACACATACCATCAGTTAGTATGCTACTGCATACCATATATTATTTTGCACAACTACAGTGGATATTTGTCTGCATATTTACTTGGTACCTATTGAAGTTAAAATTGTACTTAGGTTACAAATTAATACCTAATCTAATGATAAACTTTAAACAGCATAAATATATTTTGTACCAGGCCAAACCCGATATCAGGCCAAACGACGGCTCATCACAAAATGAAGATCTTAGGACAACCCGACTAAATGCGTAAGGTACAAATGTGACCAACCACGCGCGAAGCGAGCGAGCTTAGTGGCACCGGCCGGCGAGCGCTACGTCTATGTTGGTCGCAGTATAAATTTGCTTTGTTTGGGTACGTATATGGGATTGGGTGAGTGTGGGATTCCCTAATCCTCACACGATAAACCAGTAAACCGGTTGGGCCTAGGACAACCTAGTTTGGTTTGAAGCCGGGTTTGCCTGTAACATACACATTAGTAATGTACATACTAATGTGTACTTGTTTTTTTTTGTCATTCTAGCCTTTTTTTGCCAAGTAAAACTTAGCACTTACTCTGGCGTAGTCGGTGAAGTAATCAGCCATGATCGGGTTGGTCCATCCGCCGAGGTCCTGCATACTTTGCGGCAGGTCCCAGTGGTACATCGTCGCCACGGGAGTGATGTGGTTGCGTTTCAGCTCGTCTAGCAACTCCTTGTAGTATCTGATGCCGTCCTCATTCACATTGCTGGGGAGAAGAAGGTGAAGGATTTGCAACCATCGTGCAGCTAGAACTGCCCCTGGGTAACAGGCCCATGTAGGCTTATACGAATACAATAAAAGATCTCTTGTGCACCAAACACTTTAAAAGACAAATGTTTACCGTAAAATATAACGTCATAGACCATTGTAATAGGGAAAAACTCTTTTACCGTACCCTTCAGGCCTTCAGGAACTAGGCTAGGAGCCTCATGTTATCTGTTATGTAGGTACCTGGTTAGATACAAAAACTAAAGCCAACCATTTCTTTTTTTCTCATTTTTATCTTAATCTGTAGTAATCAAAGTTTCTGGAAAAAGGGAGTAACTAGACGTAGCCCAATGTGTCAAATAAGAGAAGGTATTCCAACTACTCACTTGCTCAACCCATCAGGCAGTATCCTCGGCCACGAAATGGAGAATCGGTAGAAGCTGATTCCCAGCTGCGTCATCAGCCTGACATCTTCCTTCACCTTGTAGTAGGATCCAACAGCGATGTCTCCAGTTTGGTGGTCGAATATTCGTTCCGGGTGTTCGTGGGTATATCTGTCCCATATGCTCTCGCCTTTACCTGGAAAATCAAGCATCATATCAGCTGAAAGAAGTCTTCTATTGGGCAAAAGCCTCCCCTTAATGGCACCACATCGGTCAGTTCTATGCCTCTCGGTTCCAGTTTGTTCCCGCGGCTTTCACCAATTCATCGTTCTGTGGGAAGCCTTACACCCTGTGCCTTTCGGTACCTACGAAATCGCTACTCCAGAACTTTTAGCCCATCGTTCTGCGAGCAATATACCTACTCACTGCAACAATTCTTCGGGCTACCTCGGTTATCTTGGTTCTCTTCATTTCTGATTCGCGAAGGGAAACTAGCTCACTCCATTGCCATTTGGGTGACTTTCAGCCTTATAATGAGGCCCATTGTTAGCGAATAGATACCTCTTTAGTCCAATCGAATTACCTGACACATTCCAAGCCCCTTCGATCTGGTAAGAAGCTGTTGCCACTCCAAACGCGAACCCATTGCTGAAGCACACTTGCGAATCTAATACATTGTGGGGATCGCTGGAACTCACGCTGAAAAGAAAAAATGCAATGAGAATCTGTGAGTCATGCATGCATGTGGGATATCCACCGACCCGCACTGGACGTGCTGGATTGCGGCTCACTCCTCAAAGAGAGTAGGCCTGCCTCCCAGCTGCGGGGACATTACCTACTGATCATGCTTATGCTCTTGAAAATTATTTTTGTACACATTTTTGGAACATTTTATGACAAGCATGAATTGATCCTGCAGGCAGGATCCTATTCCTACGAGACAACTCCTCAACGCGGAACCAAAACTTGTGCCTATATTTACGCGTTCAATGTTGATAGATACCTAAACCAAATTTTCTTGTTTTCATTTTAACAAAGGATTTTTTTAAAGTTTTTATAGTTACTTGAGTTGGTCTAGTGGACTGTTGAACGTGGTTAGAAATTTTCCCAGACACGGCCCAGAGCCATCAAATTTCCTTCTATTACATGGGACTTAATATAGGTAACTGGTGAAATGTGGGTGTACTATTACTATTACTACTATTACCTCTGCCTTTTGGGGCCATACATGCATTATGTTATGTTTATTATTGACATGTGTTTGTTTTCTTTAGATAAAACTGACTGAATGTTTTGTAAACAATCTTCAAATTGTCTAAAGGTGAGTCAGTGTTTTGATCCAATGCTAGATTGGTTTATATGTACATCCTCTAGCTAGCTGAACCATTTAGTAGGTACCTAGGTACCGCTAAGTATCTAGGTTTTAATTAGTGATCATAAGTATACAGGGTGTAAACAGACCCTTCACGAAGCCGTCAACCAAGCATTATGTACATCAAACTAAGTCACCCTACGCAAAAATTATTGCTGGGAAACGACTTTTTTCTGGGGTGAAAAATCACGTTTTACGGTAAAACTCAATGTAACGCACTCAAAACTTGGTGCTGATGGATGCTTTCAATAGAAAAGGGGTCATGAAGGTAATTAAAGTAAAGTTAAAACCTTAAAAAGTAGTATTTTTTAAAAAACTTGTGAAAAAGTTGGAACTTTGATCCCCAATATCTCCGTAACGGAAGGTTCCCAGGTATGGTCTAGAACAAAAAAGTGATCGCAATGACGGGGAGAACAAGTGCCTTTCGGCTTCGTTAAGGGTGTGTTTACACCCTTTAGGTAACAATAATGGAAACTATATATAGACCTGCAAGCATAGCAAATCTCTGTGAATGTTCATGAAACAATTAAACAGACATTTTCACATGCAAGGGAGATGACGACGATGAAGAAGAAGAAGAAAATTAATACTTTTGTTCTTTAAATAATTAAAGATTTATAAGAAATATATAGCTACAGAATAAAAATAAATTTATAATGTATTTACTTACTCGTGTTATTTTTACTTAAAATCTACTTTAAATACATTAATATAAAAATTAGGATATACAATAAGTATTTTATCTAATGAGTTTTTAATCATCTACACAAAGTAGGTAAGTATTATTAAATGAATATAATTATTAGATTTATGCAAAATGTTACAATTACTAAAATAACTAATAAATTATACAAATGATTTATTGTTAATGACATTTCAATGATTTAAGAACTTTATACAAGGTATTATTCACTGCGATTCACGGTTGACCTCGCATTACAGTGACTATGGCTGAGCGCTGCGGGCTCTCTGCCTTCTATCTCAAAAACGGTTGAGCGTATGAAAAATTTTTCAAAACAAAATTAGTCGCAAAGTTTATGCTCTACAATTTTATAATAAATCTTAATATCATTGGAGCTATAGAAAGCGAGATAATCTCAAAAAACTGATTTTTGTGACGTTTGACCTTGAATAACTTACGACGCAGACAAGATGAAGAGATTTTATGAGACTAGATTTTATGAGACTTTTGAGACAACTTCTAGAACACCAACATGAAGGTGTATACGAGTTTACAGCTTATTATCTCACATTCCGAGGTTGACCCTTTTTTTCCTTAAGTACTACTGGACTACGACTGGACGGGTATGTCTCCACCGATCACGTTATTGGACTTGGTTGTCAAGTGCGTCGGTGTCCCTCCACCCTGTATAGACATCAACGGTCGCTGTATCTAAACATGGTCATTTTATTCGACCTGTATTCTAGGTAAGTTAAGTTTACTTTAACAAATAAAACACACAAACACTCAAAATATAAATCTAGGTACATACCCATAAAGTAAAACGAGGTATACAAAACAGTGCAACAAACACATAGAAGTCATTATTCCGTTATCACAATAGCCCGGTCGGAGGCGTACTATTGTCCGGCGAATAGATAGCACGTTGCCATTGCACTAATTATAAACACATAACATACTTACAGGGTGCTCTAAAACGCTAGGATAGAAGTGGATACGCTATTCAGCACGCGACAGTACTAAGAGGCAGGATGGCTATTTACAACAAGCGACAGATACCCAGGTAGCGTACTATGACATCTTAAAACTGTATCTGTTTCATTCCACAGTGGGAAAGAGATGCAGCAAGACGTCCTGTATAGCTCCATCTCTTTCGCACTCTAGTATAAGATTATAACAATACTGCTTTAATATTTCCCTACCCTAAGTAGACTATTCACAATAAGCGATAGCCGCCAAAACTGTACAAATGCACACTGTACGGCGTCTTGCCAGTCCTGTTTAACAATGGGGCAGGTATCTCGGCACATAGTCGGTTTCTATAGCAACGCTGCGCTGTATTGTTTTGGGATACATGTGTATTTGGAAAAGCATCAAAGTAAATACCTAGGTATCTTTTTCCTATGATGCTTTAGGTAATTTACAAAAACTACCTAGGTAGAGAGATAGATATCCCTAGACAGTATTGTATCAGAATGGTGAACTCATAATTATTACGGATGTGGTACCTACTATAGATCATTAAACTGAACAACTTCGAGCAACATAGTAATAGCGAAAAAAACAGCTTTCCCATACATGTGGTTTGACTAGGTTGGTATTGTGATTTTGTATGGGACAGCTGCTCTTTTCTTCCGTGAAAGTAACTTTAACTAACCGAGTGGTCACGTGGTTTACTTGGAACTAGCTTCTGCCCGCGACTTCGTACGCGGATCCTGTTGCTTATGCCAGCGACAACGGGGTCGTCAAAATCCAAGATCTGAAACGTCTGATGTCGAATTCTAAGAGCCCGGGGACGGGAAAACAACGGGATGCGCGAGACGATTCGAGACGTTCCATATCTTTCATTTTTGTAAGTCAGAAGTCGATGCGTAGATACGCTTGGAACTCAAGCGTAATTCTCTATCTGTGAACGTCTCCGACTCACGAGACAATGCGTGACGTTCACGATCAGCGGTCAGTCGCGCATCACGTTCCCCACTTGTCTCTAGAGACCTAGAAGTCGATGCGTAGATACGCTTGGAACTCGAGCGTAATTCTCTATCCGTGAACGTTTCCGATTCCCGAGACAATGCATGACGTTCACGATCAGCGGTCAGTCGCGCATCATATTCTTCACAGTTCTCTAGAGACCTGGATGTAGATGCGTAAATACGCTGAGAACGCAGGCGTGCTTCGTTATCCAAGAGGAAGAGAAGAGAAGAGAGGAAGAGGTTTCCACGGAGCGAGTTGCAGCCTGATGTTCTCGAACAGCATCAAGTCTCTCCTGACGTTCTTCGGTAGATTCTTGGGATCTTATGATCCTCAATCTTTTAGCTCCTTTGGAACATTGGGAAAGATTTGACCTCTTTCTAGGCATGGTTATAGTTTTATTGTGAAGATACCTGATCAATTAAAATTTAAGTGACTGCTCCCCTGCGTTACCGGGTAGGCTACGGTGTCACGAAGATAAGTGGAAAAAGTCTAAAACACTCAAATAGCATAAGCCCGAAGGCATATTTATTCGATAAAATAAAAAAATAAATAGGAGTTTTGTTCAGTAGAGTCAAATTTTCAATGATATACCGTCGTCATCGAATATCAGTCCTAAACTGTTACCGCCTTCACCGCGTGGAGGTACTCCCAGCTTATGTTATTATATAATTATACAGTGAAATTAGTGATAGCTTTGATTTCCACATCAGATGTTTCTGATCTTCGATTTTTATAAGTCAAGAGGAAATGCCCATCAGACCGAACAACTTTTGCTAAGACGTCATTCCTATATGTGTTATGGTGTAGCTGGGCTCTTGGAGTTCCACAACAGGTGTTCCAGATCTTCGATTTTTATAAGTCAACAGAGAGTGCTCATCAGATTGAACAATTTATGCTAAGACTTCATTCCTATATGTGTTATGGTGTAGCTGGGCTCTTGGAGTTCCACAATAGGTGTTCTAGAACTTCGATTTTTATAAATTAATAGAGAGTGCTCATCAGATTGAACAATGTTTGCTAAGACGTCATTCCTATATGTGTTATGGTGTAGCTGGGCTCTTGGAGTTCCTCAACAGGTGTTCCAGATCTTCGATTTTTATAAATCAACAGAGAGTGGTCATCAGATTGAACAATTTTTGCTAAGACGTCATTCCTATACGTGTTATGGTGTAGCTGGGCTCTTGGAGTTCCACAACAGGTGTTCCAGATCTTCGATTTTATAAGTCAACAGAGAGTGCTCATCAGATTGAACAATTTTTGCTAAGACGTCATTCCTATATATGTTATAGTGTAGCTGGACTCTTGGAGTTCCACATCAGGTGTTCCAGATCTTCAAATTTATTCTCTCAGCAGAAAATGCTCATCACGTGGAACAATTTTTGCTATGGTACCATTTTTGTATCTCTTATAGTTTAGCTATTCTATTGCGGTTCTGCATCAGGTGTTCAAGTTTCCAAGATAAATTATAGCCTATATGTTGCCCAGACTTAATACCTATACAACAAAAAAAAAATCTTTCAAATCCGTCTAGTAGTTCCGAAGATTAGCGTGTACAAACAAACAGACAAACAGACAAACAGACAAACAGATAAACAGACAAACAGACAGAATTTTTTTTTTGGATTCGTGGTCTATTACTGTTTCTAAACCCCCCTCAATTTTTTTTTTTTAAATATATTCAATGTACAGACACAGTTTTTTTACTGTCTTATTATATGTATAGATTAGGTAGGTAATGTAGGTCCTGAACCGTCTCTGAATCCAAATGTAATCTCTCTGTGACCCAAAACATTCAAAACTAAAGTGACCTCCGCGCTGCCACTGCCACCGATGACGCCGTAGAGAAGTGGTGACGTTTTAGGCCAGCAACATTTGAAACCCCAACGTGCTACAACTAAGAAATAGAAGTACCTACGAAGATAGATTCCGGTTATGTAACCATTCATTTAATTTACTGACATTAGTAGGTACCTACCTACTCCTACTTTTCATTGAAACGCCAATGTTGCTTGGCAGCAGGTATAGTGGAACAACATAATTATGTTAATGCATATTATATAATTATATATAAACCACCAAACAAAATGTATGTACCTACTCCCTATTATTCAAGAACGATAACAGAGCATCCTGTATAAAATTATCAGTAGCCGCAAAGTCAACGACTGTTTTAATTTCATACCTAAATGGATATTATTGCCACCACTTTATGAATGCATTTAATCATGCAATACCTATCATGCCATTTTTTAATAACTTAGCAGTAACAAACCCTGAAAATATTCCACCTTGGCATTAGGTATCTAACTCGTAAATTGTAACTTAACATCAATCAATCACCGGGGCTGCGGGACTGTTCGAAAGAGATACCGCTGGAACACAAAGGGGAAAGAATGATTGTGACATGGATGGGTTTTAGTCAGTAAAAGTCTGACACTCCCTTCCACTCCGCCCAGAGCGGGAGGGGTCATTTGATGATTTCCCATCCGAAAAAAAAGACAATCAATCATTTATTTTGTTAAACATAGGTACAGATGGTATGTTGTCTTAAATATGTGCACTATGTTTTGAATAACATTTACTGTATTACGGTGGCATATTTTAACAATTTATTACATTAAGAAAAAAATAGCTCAATAAAAAAAAAAAATGTTTTATTTCTATTTACCATTTAAAATATGTCAGTTAGTTAAAACATGTCATTACATAAATAAACTTTACTTAATCCAGTTTGATTTTTAACAAAGAGTGATACTTACTTTCCTAAAAGGGAAACAGTGGTCATAAAAAACTTAAATAGGTCATAGAAGCAGTTAAATGCTTCCTCAGGATTGTCGTGTCGATAGAGTTCACTAAAACCAAGATTATGAAGAGAATCAAAGAATTTAGTTCTTGGCAATAGTCGCGCTTTAGAGCATACCACTGCTTAATGGAACAAGTTTTTTTCACAAGACATTTATTTGATCACTTGGGCAGTATGATCAGATAGCGCAAGATCAAGTACTGCACACTTACTACCACTGAATCCTCTGATATTATGAAACTAGCTAATCGTGCAGGCTGATGAATTCCAATTTTTAAGCTATAGTTAAAAAGGATTGTCAGAGTTAGAAAAATCTAGCATGCGCATCAGCCGAAATGGGTGTGATGGGTTCCTGCTACCCTGGGGAGACCGTTTAGTACGAAATACGTTAAGATGAGGTTCACAATATTATAGTTCTGTGCAGACAGCAGTAAATATACACCGTGACTTTATAGTCGTCTTACAAAAGTGGTCCAGTCAATGTACCCGACATAAAATAGCTTTTGGCGCGATTTTTTTTTTTACCTACAATAATAGGTTTTTAGAAATAAAACATCCTGTTATTGATGTTTACGTGTCAAACGGGAGAACATACCTACCCAGCGCTCGAGTCGAGTAGATCATCACTCGCAACAGGGTGTTTTAACTACGTCATGCGTCATAATACTGAATAATATTTTTATTTTTAAATGATTAAAATCTCATACATACCTATTTTTTTAATGAATGTTTAGTAGTCATTGGATACATGAAGTGGGCTGCCGTTGTACGACTAAAAAGTCACGGTGTATGTGCAACGTACGTACCTTAGACTAAGACCTGCACTCGTTGACCTTCCAGCTGCCGTTCCTGATGACGATGGTGTTGGATGACGATGAATCTAATGGCTTAATCAAAGTTCACTCGAGGTGCGCGCTGGTCGGAGGTAGGACATAATGGAGGAGGAGGAGTTTGAAAATAATTAGATGGATTTATTGTGTCAAATGTTTACATATATATTTTTTTTTCGAGTCTGTAATCCCTAAAGGGTTAGGCAGAGCTGCACCTAAAGTGCACTTACATTTCGCCAGGTGTGACGGGCGACCCTATTGCCATCAACTGGGCACAAATCCAAACTGATGGAAAACCCAATAAGTAAGTAACACAGAGCCTGATCTGGGAATCGAAACGGGGAACTCATGCCCTGCAGTGTAGCGCTTGCGACCGCTACACGTGACTAGGTAGCGTATCTACCCCTTCTTAAAACCACGTGCTTTACCTTCGAGGTACTAAAAGTATGAAAAATGAAAAGTAGGTAATGGTACTTAATTCATTTTTTCAAAGATAATATCATGTTTTCCGAAACACGCTTCAGATAGAATATTCCCTTAAATAAAGGGAACTGAAAACAAATACAAAATTTTCAGTGTTTTCCCTATATTATGGTTTTCTCTTCGATGCGATTTGCGGGACATGCATACCATCACTTATTTCAAAACATCCTATTGCACTGCAAGAACCTGCGATGCATACAGAAGCCAAACGCTCAGTCACTGTGCAAGAGTGCGTTTATACAACTTCTATAAAGGGTGTAAAAAGACCCTTAACGAAGCCGAAAGGGACTTGTTCTCCTCGTCATTGTGATCATTTTTTTGTTCTGGACCATACCTGGGAACCTTCTAGTTACGGAGATATTGGGGGTCGAAGTTCCAATTTTTTCACAAGTTTTTTTTTAAATACTACTTTTTAAGGTTCTACCTTTACTTCAATTACCTCCATGGTCCGTTTACTATTCAAAGCATCCATCAGCAATAAGTTTTGAGCGCATTATATTGAGTTTTACCGTAAAATGTGATTTCAGACCCCAAAAAAAAATTTCGTTTCCCAGCAAAAATTTTTGCGTAAAGTTACTTAGTTTGATGTACAGAATGCTTGGTTGACGGCTTGGTGAAGGGTCTATTTACACCCCGTATAACTTACATCTATAAGGTACCTACCTACTGTGACAGTATTTAATCAGCACATTACCTATTTATTAATGACAATTATTATGAAAATATCTTAGCAGCAATAACATATCATTATCCTCTTGCCTTTATCCCAAATTACTGTGTTTGGACTATTAATACTTATCTACTAAACAAATAAGAAACACTCTTACTTTTTAGAATTTTTAGTTTTGCTACTCACTACAAGATGGCGCTGTCCTAAATAACAACGATACCGAACATTCTACTACTCGGTTATTTTCTAGAACCAACAACCAACGAGATGCGCCTCGTGCTTTCTACAACGTTTGCTTTGAAGTCCCGGTTTCTCGAAAGATCACGCCCCACCAATAACAGATGGCGTTAGCGTCGCCCGGATATAAATACGAGGAACGGACGGGAACCCGGCAGTTGTTTTATTTATTTTTTTTTTATTTTTTTTTTTTATTTTTTATTTTTTTTTTTTTTATTGTTTTTTTTATTTTTTTTTATTTACGAAGACAGTGAACTGTTCGAACTAAAACGAACAAATAAACAAACAAACCATTACCAAAAACAAACGAATTCTCAAAAATGTCGGTGATTCCTTACTTCTACGATTTTGAGAGGCCGTTCCGCATGATGGAGAGGGATTTCTACAGACCTGAAAATTTCTTCGGCTACTCACCCATCAATCAGCTAATGCCTCGTGATTTCTTCGGTCCATCGTTCCTCAAACAATGGGAAAGCGCCTTCCGACCATGGGAAAACTTCATGCAGCCAATGGAACAGCTCTCATCAGCGATGAACCAGCTTGCGCTAAACAGCTTCGGCAAAATCACATCAGACAATGAAAAGTTCCAGGTTAACGTTGATGTCCAGCATTTCAAACCTGAAGAAATAAACGTTAAAGTGATTAATGAACAGGTGATCGTCGAAGGAAAGCACGAGGAGAAGCAAGATGAGCATGGTTATATTTCCAGACAGTTTGTGAGGCGGTATACGCTTCCACAAGGATGCTTGCCTGACACTGTGGAATCAAAATTGTCGTCAGACGGTGTCTTAACCGTCACAGCACCCAAAGTCCTGGCCATGCCTTCGACTGGAGAGAAGATCGTGCCTATCACTCATACAGGACCCATCAAGAAGCTGCTAGGGTCTCCAGAACCTATTGCTGAGGAGTGAATTTGTAAATAATCATTGTATTATTTTCCTTGTAAGACTGATTCGAATCTGTGCTATATTTCGCCTATTTTTTTATTTTAATTTTGAAATAAACGTACCTGTTATGTATAGATATCCCTTTTGTTTTATTTCAATATATTATAATTGCGAAAGCGTATTAATTCCACTACTGAACTCCATATTACCTACGTCTGGAGTTCAAATGATTAAATAAATATTACACTTAATTTTGGTACATTTTATTTTGACTGCACAACATAGCACACAATCTTTTACATTTTCAAAGCACACACGTCTTTTGCTATTGTTAAATAATTTTCATATAAGTGACTACTCTGTCGCAAAAAAACACCTATGTAGTTAAAAAATTGTACCTGAAGAAGCTTTGTTTACTTCTGTGTCCTGGACACGATTTAGTTTTACTGTTATTTAGTAATGAAACAAAATTCATACACAAAAATAAATTTATTTAGAATTTTCCGTACATAAGACCATCAAGTTATTTTTGGAATGCATATAAATATATCAGGAATATTGCACTGTTTCGCAAACGATGGGTGAGTTACATCACACACACAATTTGTTTTCTATTGAGGGTCATGATCAAACGAGGGAGCTATTCTGGGATTATTGGCATAGCGCCCATCACAACAGCTGCAACTGCATTTACTGCCCGTTTTCCTCCTTTAACGGACTTTCACCGTCTCCTAATTCTTCAGCCTTTGATCCATCAGGCTGGGTCCTCACTGGTCCCGTCTGAACGATTGGAACTACGCGTTCATTCGTAGCTTGGGAGCGCACGAGAGGCGCGGTGACAGTTAGAACTCCATCCGATGACAGACGCGACTGCACGGCGTTAATGCTGCAGCCCTCAGGTAAGGCGTACCGTCTCCTAAACTGACGGGACACCCATCCATGTTCATCTCTCTTCTCACCGTGACAAGCTTCAATAACGACAAAGCCGTCAGCAGTTTTCACCGTAATGTCATCAGGCGCGAAGTGCTGCACATCCAAATTGATCTGGAACTTCGCCCTATCAGATTTTATTGTTGATCCAGAGTCTCGCAGCATGGTTGACAGTTGTCTCCAGGGTCGATAGTACTCGTTCGACACCTGGGGTTGCGGAGCTATCATCGTCAAAATATCTTCAGGTGTTAGTGCCAACGCAAATTGTTGGTCCGATAAGCGCCTGGGGCGATCCATATCGAAAAGCAATGGGAACATCGACATATTTTCAGATTATTTTCAAAGCGAAAAAGAAATGCCGGTCAGCTTTTTCTGAAGTTTCCGAGTCAATTTGCACTGCGCATGGTATTTTGCGCAGGCTATGGCTGTCGTCTGTCTGGCCAGTCTTTGCAAGCATTCGTCTGCAAAAAGTTTGTATGCTACTGTGATTTTGATTTCTGACTTTTCAAACTATTCAACTTTATCCGAATATACTTTGAAATATGCACATAATTATGCAGATACCTATTTAATAGCAAAATCGGCATAATCCTCATATAACAAAGCATAACTATTTGTTGAAAGTTGAAAAAGGAATGCAACTATAAACTTGGTCACGTTTAATTATGAATATTTTAACTATAGCTATATATATTTTTACGGGGTGTGATTGTTGCTATAATTAGTTGTAAATAAATAAATATTTTAGGTTGCCTTCACACGAAACGTATTATTTTCTGCCAGCGGCTACGACTGTGAGCGTAAGTTTTTTCTATCCGTATTCCAACTTTTCATTCACACCAGACCGACAATACGCTATATTAGCCTGCAATCATCGACTTACTATAAAACTGTTTATTTTTCTTTTTCTGTTCGTGTTCAGTTAGAAGTTATTCAATAAATACCACCGAGAATAAAAAAAAGCATTTATTTCAGGTCATTGACCCACATTAGATACAATCAAACCCTTTTGCCAATTTTACAGGCAGATTAACTACTTTGACTAAATAAATAAAGTTAATTAAAAGATGTAAAAATATGAGGAATAAGTAAATGTCAGATGCAATTACCTAATTAATGTCAAAGGCACACAACAAAAAAAATATGACAATGAATTAAATTAAGGAATAACAAGCAAAAATTATAAGATACATAAGACATGAAAGCTATATAAAATGACAAATCAAGCGCCAGCAATATGCCTACTACAACAATGTCCAACGTATGGGGAATCCAGTCGCTGAGGAATAATCGCCAGGACAGTGTTGGAGATAGCTCGCACCGTGGGCAGGGCACCAAGGACGCGCACCGCTTCCGCTTGGTGGCGTGGAAACAGTCGGTGCGCGCTTCCGTAAATGTGCCCGAGGCGCTGCAGAAGCGGGGCTGCCCCCACGCTGCCCTGACCGCATTGTTGTTTTGGACAGGAAGGGCACTGTAAGCAGCTTGTGAGTAAGATGCCCATAGGTTGCAAGTGTACTGACTGTCAGTGTCAGCAGAAAGCTTTGAAAAGTATGATTTTAAACTTGATTTGAACAACGTGCAAACCTACGGGTATATTATGTATATTTGCTCTCTTAGACAGTGCCCTCCGCTCCCGCTCAAAGTCGATATGGTCTTTCAGATCGGCTGTTACCCAGTGCCCCAAGTGTTTAAATTGGTCCACCCGTTCTAACGGTACACAATTCCGCTCCATCGCGTAACGCGGGGTCGCAGATTTCAACATTGAAAGAAAGTATCTGAATTTGTATAGAAAACACGCCTAGGACAACACACTGAAAACGCGTCGACACGCATCGGCGTACAATGAACTTTCCGCGCTACGCGACGGAGCGCGGTGCAGTGGGAGAATCGCCTTAGTGTTTAACCCCTTGATCACCCGACCTCCGTGCGTGAAAAAATGACTATTTTCTATCTGACTTTTTGATTTTTTGGTAGGTCTTCAGAAAACGGATAATTCAAACTCAAACTCAAAGTGTTTATTGCATTCATGTGTACATTTAGTTGTTACATATATTTCATTAAGTTCCAACAAGAAATCCGGTTAGGGCACGGCAACATAATATTGGACAAAACAAGCATCCAGTGAGTAGGTACACTGAATTGCACGTTTTTATTAAGCCATTAACACGATATGGATTATACATACCTGGCTTAGTTATGAGTTTCCCTAATTTGTTATACCACTCTAAAAAACTTAAATTAACCTTATCTCGCAATGATGTGATATCTTTTCATTTTGACGAAGTTTTCATCGAGTTTTGACCACGTTTACTAAGTATGGCGTCGCTGCGTGACACAACCATCTGTGCAAACACAGATGCATTGTTTTTTTCGTTCGTTTTCGCGGCGGACGCTGCTTCCGTATGTGTTTCGAGAAATTAGGTACTTAACCAGTTTTCCCCTTTCCCCTAAATACAAATCCTAGATAGTAAAATTGACTTGTGTTTGAAAAGAAAAATGGCTATAAAATTTCATTTCAAAACCACGCCGCTACGAAAAAATTTCTTCTTAAAAATGTCCCCTACTTCTATTACAAATGTCCCGGTCGGTGTTCCATCATAATGTGGCAGGCAGCCATATAAGGATGATGCAACGACTTCAACACCCACGCTTTGAAGCATTATTTTTGGTTAATTGATGAATGCTACAGTACGGCAACACTCTACATACGGGGTGTAAACAGACCCTTCACCAAGCCGTCAACCAGGCATTCTGTACATCAAACTAAGTAACTTTACGCAAAAATTATTGCTGGGAAACGACTTTTTTTTTTTGGGTGAAAAATCACGTTTTACGGTAAAACTCAATGTAACGTACTCAAAACATTGTGCTGATGGATGGATTGAAAAGTACGAGGGTCGTGAAGGTGTTTAAAGTAAAAATCTTACATTAGAAGAAGGTATTTAAAAAAAAACTTGTGAAAAAGTTGGAACTTTGACCCCCAATATCTCCGAAACTAGAAGGTATGGTCTAGAACAAAAAAAATGATCGCAATGACGGGGAGAACAAGTACCTTTCGGCTTCGTTAAGGGTCTTTTTACACCCTTTATAATATACCTACCAGGGAATAATATATTTTGTTGGTTTTACGAATTTTATATTTGAACATAGTTAGTATCTTATATCTCAATCACTAAGTACATCATGATAAACTGGAAGTGCTTATGACTTATCAATTAGGAAAATAATAATACTTTTTGATATAAGTGGGGAAACTTTGTTAGTGCAATCGAGACAGAAGTCATTCATTGTTATGGAGCCGATAAATGCAGTAACAAATGCCCACGTGTATCAAACGACGTTTTTCAATACAGTTTCGAAGAAATAAAATAATAGAACGAAAATAACTGAAGCACTGGGAGCAACAAGGGCGTTCGGCACCCAAAGCCCGTTTTGATATTATTGCATCAAATTAAGCATTGTGCCGTCTAGTTACATATGGCAAAAACTCATTTTGATTCATTGATTCTTGATGGCGTGATAGATATTTATTGAGAGGGTTTCGCTACGCCGCCGCGCCGTTGTTGCATGGATTACGATATGCGTTTGAATTTCAAATATATTACGACCTGCAGCCTGCGAAAGTTTATTTTAATGTAAACAAATGTCCAAAATCAGTGAAATCAGTGATTTTAGTGCAGGTGATGATCAGACTGACTATGTTCCCCCAAAAAATGAAGGAAAAAAGAAGTTGAAGAACATACACACAAATCTGTTTAAACTTTTAAATAATGAAACCAAATGAGTGCTGTGATTTACTTTTAATTAGAAATTATTCTTTTAAGCTCCCAAAGCCTTCAAAAAGTCATAAAACATGAACGCCCAATTAATTTACGGGTTGGATGCAACAAGGGCGGATAACATGTCTTAAAAAAATATGTTGTATTGAAGTTTCTAATTATCTTAAAATAATATTAATGCTAGAATCTTATAACTTACTCATGGTACCCTTAATTTTAAAAGTGCTAGTGATTTATCTTAATTTAATTAGAATTTATAATACATCTTAAACTTCTACTTCAATTATTTCAAAACACACTTTTTTGTGTAACGCCCTTGTTGCACCCAATGCTTCAACTTTTGTCATGAATCACTAGGTAACTATGATTTAATTGTAGTTTTTCTCCGCGCTTTGCTTTCGCCAGGTTGGAGAAGAAGCAAAGGTATAAAGCCGCTAAACAGCTTAATATGAAAAATAGATAATTTAAATATTTTTGAATTTAGAGCACAAATAAATGTTATTTTGCTCATATAAGTAAATATGTTAAAATAATCATGTTTATTTATGATGTTCTATTTATAAACACAATTTAAATATTCAAAAATATGCATGTTTAAGTATGTTTTCTGATAATACCTGGTTGTTTATATTTGAAGAGGTTAGCTAGATACCTACACTACAGTGATAGCAAAATCTAGATAAGAATATATTGTGCCGATAGCTTGAAATAGCTCGTAAGTATTTTAAGTACTCACTACTCCAAGAAAACTTGATAAATAGCAGGCTGTTCTAGAAACAAATCAATGAACATTCAACCAAAATTTATGAAGGAAAGGGAACGGATGTTTTCTTTCGTCTAAATAACCGAGTTCAAACCATGGGGATGTTAAAATTTTATCGGAATGTAGGGTGCTTTCAAAACTATTATTCTTTGTGTTCATTTGTTTACTCTCGCATTAATATTTTTTTTATTTCGCATGCAACCATACGGGGTGTAAACAGACCCTTCACGAAGCCGTCAACCAAGCATTCTGTACATCAAACTAAGTTACTTTACGCAAAAATTATTGCTGGGAAACGACTTTTTTTTTTTTGGGGTGAAAAATCACGTTTTACGGTAAAACTCAATGTAACGCACTCAAAACATTGTGCTGATGGATGGGTTGAATAGTACGGGGGTCCTGGAGGTATTTAAAGTAAAAATCTTACATTAGAAACATGTATTTAAAAAAAAACTTGTGAAAAAGTTGGAACTTTGACCCCCAATATCTCCGTAACTAGAAGGTTCCCAGGTATGGTCTAGAACAAAAAAATGATCGCAATGACGGGGAGAACAAGTATTTTTCGGCTTCGTTAAGGGTCTTTTTACACCCTTTATATTTGTATGTAGGTACGCCTCTTGGCATAAATAGCGCCCTATGATCTTTAATTTCAGAACTGTGTTCACTACCTATGTTACACAAATAAAATTGATTTTGTAGGTTTTTAATTTTTTTTTATAATGTTGACAATTATACGAGTGAACAGGCGCGGATACAGAGGGGGCCAACTGCCCCCACACCTTGAAACCGACCAAATACGTCATTATAACCATCGTAAACTACTTGGAATTGTACTGGTTTTGAACTAGTTTTGCGGGATTTAAACTAAACAATCTAGCATAAGTATCATAAATTTCCGCAAAGTAAAACCTGGTCTCATTAATTATCAAAAGTTTATAATTTTTTGTTTTGTTTAAAATGAACTCCCTAAACAAAATACTGTATCCGCGCCTGCGAGTGAATGGAATTAGGGTTGACGAGTTCGCTTTAGTTAGACTCTAGTTAAAGCGAACTCGCTAAGTAACTAGTTGTGAGAGTGCTCGATAACTAGTTTGAGAGAGTGTTTTTTCAGTGTCGATGTCATCTATGTAGGTATATTCGACTAGCTTGCGCGCTAGTTCAATGTTGCAATACCTATAACGTCAAAAAATAGTAATATTGAAGGGACCTGACTAAAGGTAACTATCTCGTTTACTAAAACTGAACGAAAATCTCACAGAGGAGAATCCCTTGTGAACAGTAGGAACGTTACTGGATTACTAGGTGCATAAATTCAGCGACTTTAAACTCTTGTTTGGAAATTAGGGATTTTACTACCTACACCTATAATGTTAGTAAAGCAGGCATTTTTAACACTTAATACATTTAAATACGGCATTCAATAAAAAAGAGGAGATTCTCTAGTTAAATAGTGAGGATTGCTTGTCTTCATAAAAAAATTAAAAAATAACATTATTTTCAGATATTCATAAAACAATGTCTCTACTTGGCACGAAATGTACCCATATTATTCAGATCATTCGAATGAGATCATAATTCCGACATTACTTATACTTAATTCAGATCAAAAGCATAAAGAAATAGAAGTGCAGTGAACACCAGTAAGTAACGCTAAAAAACATTGAAGAAAAAAACACCTCCGATATAATTTGCTTGTTTTTAATTCCCTATCTTTCTATGTACATAATCATCTATTTTACGCCATCTACTTATTTCCTTTAAAATCTCTTTATTTTAATAATAAGGTTACGGTAGTTTTCATTTTCAAGAATATTTCTTTTTTTATGTAGGTAGTTAGTCATATTGTAAGAGAAGTATCTATTCTACTGCTATCTAGAGAAATAATTTTCGAGAAATATCCCGAACGAAATGGTTCTCAGTGAAAACTTCCAGAATTCAGTTTTACGCTACTCGGCACCAGGCGGCGCTTCACAGCCAGGCGTCAAGAACATTCGGTTTTATTTACGTTGAGGTGACACAATAACGCAAATGTTTTCTTTATCTTGTCCGACGACATTATGACACAAATTCTTTTGATTTAGGTGTTTAAATATCAGATTGTTTTCACATTATTATGAAATTGATAAGGTATGTTTAAATGTATTCCATGAGTTTATTACACTTTACTTGTATGTTTTAATATATAGGTGGTGAGTAAAAATTGAGTAAACAATTATCAAATAATGCAGGGATAAAATGAACAGTTATAAAAAGTGAAAAAGAAATTAACTAACTAGACTAGAAATGAGTCACGACAAAATGTTTCAAACATCTGCAAACAAAACGCATGCGCGAGTCATTCGTGCATATTCTAGAATCACGTTCCAGAAAATTCCATTCGCTACTAGATGGCGCTGCTTTCAATATAAATATTGAGCCGGCATTTGACCGGCATTCATTCAGACAACAACATTGAAGCGAGCTAAAGCTAAAGAAAGTATCGGAGTGTTTTGAAGAGTTTCTACGCGATTTTCAAGTGAATTATCTATCAGAGAAGTTAACTATTGAACTAGTGAAGACAACAAAACCAGTAAAAATGTCGCTGTATCCGTTCTTCTTCGACTACGAGCGTCCAAGGCAGTGCCCTCGTCGCTTACACGACCAGCATTTCGGATTGGGATTAACCCCTAAAGATCAACTAACCATCATCGCAGTTCCTCAACCCAGTCGAGACTACTATAGGCCCTGGAGAAACCTACAAGCCGCGGCACGAGACACCGGTTCCACAATCAAGGAAGACAAGGACAAATTCCAGGTGAATTTAGACGTACAGCACTTCGCTCCGGAAGAAATATCAGTGAAAACAGTTGATGGTTTCTTAGTGGTTGAAGCTAAGCATGAAGAGAGGCAGGATGAACATGGATTCATTTCTCGAAGCTTCAGCCGGCGGTATGCTTTACCAGAAGGTATTGATGCAGACTCGGTCATGTCAAGATTGTCTTCCGACGGTGTTTTGTCAATCACGGCGCCTTTGAAACCGAAACCAAAGGAATCTAATGAGAGGGTGGTGCAAATCGTTCACACTGGACCCGTGAGGAAGCAAGAAGGCAGCAAGGAGGAACAAGGAGAATAGGTTCTTGAAGTGTTTAGTGTTTACCTTTAATAAAAATTAATCATTCCGTGCTCTGCTGATATTGTGTGTGATTGTTGTGAATCTGCGATTATTTTTGTACCTAAGTATATAATTAAGTAATTTAATTAAATGACGTACTAGTCATTAAACGCTATTTATTTGTTTGATTTCCCTGATGTAATCTGAACCAAATCTAGGCAATAGGAACATACAAGACTATTCCACAAAGACATTGGCGTAGGTAAACTCAACTCAAAAACTCAAAACTCAAAGCATTTATTTCAAATAGACCCATGACAGGCACTTTTGCATAGTCAAAAATAAGCTACCTACAGTCCCGCCACAGGCATAATAACTGTGAATGGACTGTAGTTGCCCATTCGAAAATAGTAGATCTCATGGAGAAGAATGGGCAAGAAACTCCATGGACACTCTTTTCAAATCAAGTTATATATTACATAGTCCTGGGTACAATATTGTTGCTTCTATATGTGAGCACAGTGTAGAGATAGGAAAATAAAACAAAGCTACAGTTAAAACCATAAAGATTAGGATAAGCCCTACTAACCATAATAGAAAGTCTACATGGTACTCACACTTACAAAAACTCAAATAATGCTTCTAATTTATATAAAACAATAGTTATCAAAGTAACTAAGTTTCCAAACGAGAAAAAAATAAAAGAAATGATGAAAGAACTAAAGGGGGAGCATCTCTTCCAAACATTAAAATCTTAGTATGTGAACCCAAGTGGCAGTGGAGCAGGACCAGCATTGAGCCAAGCATTTTTATCTACGATATAGGTACTCTTCTAACTTATAATATGCTCGCTTACATAGTGTTTGTTTTATGCATTTTTTTAATTTCTTCTCATTAAGTTGTAAAATGTCAAGTGGTATTTTATTGTAACATTTTACACAGTACCCCATAAAACTGTCCAACTGTCCATACCATAGCTATAGCTAACTTACACATAACACAGTACATGATAATACAGTACTACACCATACCACCTACATCATACTACGTATACGTACATGATGTAGCTAGAAATGTAGGCTAGCAAAGTACACCTTGCCTGCCTGACCTAGGTTAACAAAATTTAATAAGGGCTTCGATTGTTACCTAGGTATACTCAAAGGGCCGTAGATTCATTGACTTTTTTTTGTCACCTCATAATAGTTGGACTTGGATCAATAATTATAATTTTCAAATGAAATAGGTATTTCTTAACACTCTCACCGCCACGCATGTATACAGTTTGCCAAAGCAGCAGGCCATGTGGGCGGCGCGCCGCCCATCCCATTTCTTTAGCGACCCGCACGGCCTGCCGCAACAAATAAAAAAATCAGTAATAGCTTGCTGCACTAGAATTTACGTGGGCGGCCGGCGTACCACATGGCGGTGAGAGTGTTAATTTTTACTTACATCCAGTTTTCAAGAACTTTTAATATAATTTGAGATCAGCGCCATCTCTTGAAGTCTCGAGTAACCACGTTGGAATGGCATATTAGTTAGAATGTAATGTGTTCGCCTTTCCAGGTACAGATGGCGTTGAATTAAAGCCATGAATACGTGGACAGAACAAAACGCAAAACTAAGCGAGAAGCGAGACTGTTGGGATATGAGTTCGATTCCGAAGTCGGGTAAAATGTTGCGTTTTCTGTCAGGATTTTTTCTGCGGCAGACCGGAGTTTAGACGTGGTCTGTATGACCCCCGTGCCTATAAAATCACGGAGTGCTAAATAAAGGTTTATCTACACATACCATCAGGATCGTGGACGGGACGGGAAGCTCCGTGCTCCGTCAGGGGTTACAAAAATATAGATGCGTATATTTTATCCCAACATACACGTTCACTCATGTCCGTGTGTGTCAGACCGAGCTTCAGTGCTGCCGATGCTTCAGGCCATGGCGTTGTCACATCCAGGTGCCAGTCCTGGTATGATGTGTGGATTGACCTGTATGTATCGAACTATGGGATTGAGAGTGAGAGAAGAGAGAGTGCATTTGTTAAGTTGTTGAACTATTTTAGACACTAATTACTGACTTAGAGTACCTATGTCAAATTCATCATCATCTGAGTAGCCTCTACCCAACTATGTTGAGGTCGGCTTCTAGTCTAAATGGATGTAGCTGAATACCAGTATTTTACATGTAGCGACTGCCTGTCTGACCTCTACAACCCAGTTGTAAACTATCAGTCTATTGGGCCACTGACTACCTGTAACGACTGTCAAAGATCTACAAATGACAGCCGGGACCAACGGCTTAACGTGCATTCCGAGACACGGAGGAAACTGTGTGTGAAATGGTCACCCATCCACAGACCGACCTTGCAACAATTTGTTAGGTTGTGAAACCTGGGTTTTCCCCCCAAGCAATCAGTTAGGCAGCTATCGCTCCGGTCACTACCTACAGTGCTGACCTTTCGAACTAAACTAATGTATCAATACCTATTTTAAAAGCATCGGAAAGTCCCTAATCAGTATTGTAATTGGTCATGCCTATCTCGACTTAATGTCCTTATACTCTTATCCGCTTTCACGAACACTAAACGATACCTAAAGTAGGTAATGCATTACAACCGAAGACCTACTTATTAGGCTTTCCTTTAGGAATCACTTAATGTTAGTGAAAACTGGCATTCATTTATCTGTTAGCTTGGAATTGCTTTGACCATGCCCTTGTATGGGGCATTATCGCATCGAGAAACCATGGTATCGCCAGTTTACATAACTACAGGGGGTGAGCCTACTGTCATGAAACGGGGCACCAAGAGAACCTGAAGGTACCTAATTGGCTGTGAGAAGTGGACCTACCTTACTCGTGGTAGGTCGTGTAACAAGCACCGAGGATCTGGCACAGATCTGTCTCATGGGTAGGTCCTCGATGTAAAGAGATATCGCAGGAAGAAACTGTTGAGGAAATGTGCTCGATCTACTTATTGAAAATCGAACAAGAAGTTTCGCAATGGACATCAGGTCATTCCAGGTAGTCTACGTAGGTTATAAGCACAGACTGCCCCGTTGGTTTCATGACCACTAGGCGTGGGCTCCTAAGCACTAGGTGTCGGGCAAGGAGTTTGTAAATTGGCCGGACACCATGAACCAGCACGTTAAGGCGCTGGTCTTGCGCCCGAACGGTCTGTTCATCGAACTGAAAGAATGAGCGAAGAGAGAGTACACCTGTGTCTGCGCACACACTTGTGCGCTATATTGTCTCCGGTATAGCATCGATGGCTAGTGTCCACCAAGATTGGCTGAAACTGCCGTAATCCAGTCAGGAGAACTATTAGTAGCAAAATTTTTACAATCCCAGAAACTGTGGTCGTACTCGTAGTATACAGCTTTTTTGAGATACATACAAGTGGGTATAATACTTTACCTAGAATATAAATAGTTATCACATTTCATTTGATATCCAAGAAAACAAATGTCTAGAACAAGATGGAAGCATTAGGTAGGATGTGACTATAATTATTCTAGAAAATAAAATGTGTCACTATTTAATGATCTCATTGCAACAATATGATTCATTGTAAGAAACAGATGTCTTTAATTAAATAATGGAAAACAAGTAAACAATTCATTTTGTTTTGTAGACCATGGAGTTTAAAGCTGGGTGCACACTATTTTTGTTGGCTACTTAAGTATAATTTATAAACGATCTCGTGTTGGCTCGATATCTGATTCTTACGCCCCAAGTTGCGAGTTCAAACCCAGCAAGTACTAATGAGACTTCAAAGGGGAATTCAAAGTTATACGTACTTTCTAAAAAGTTTATTTTTAAACAAAAGTAAGCGACGATGACGTGAAACATCGTGAGGGGGACCCTGGACCTAGGCCTGAAAGCATAAACCCGCATTGAGCAAGCGTGATGATCAAGCTCTAGAAGTGGAATACAATAAGCAAAACTTATTAACGCTTGACATTTATTGATACTGAAAGCTAAGCACTGACACCCATATGTGATGCTCAGTGATGTCAACGTGTAGCTGCACAAACAAAAATACAAAACCACTAGAAACCTGCCAAGATAGAATGGAAAGAAGCATACTTAACATAAAATTAAAAGACATTGCATACTAAAATTTACTATAGATGTAAAATACTAAGTGGAAAATAAGAAGTAAAAAAATACAGAGAAACGGGCTAAATCATCAATTGACCCCTCCCGCTCTGGGCGGAGTGGAAGGGATTGTCAGACTCGTATTGACAAAAACCCATCCATGTTCCTTCTTTGCCCTTTGTGTTCCAGGGCCGCGGTATCTCTTTCGAACAGTCCCGCAGCCAGGATCGGTGCTTGTAGAAAACACCTATGGGAAGGCCTATCTGAAAAGCAAAGTACCGGTCGAATAATAAAAAGAAAACGCACATTATATCTAAACATTCCAGCAGTAATAAGTGAAAATAAGATGAAACGAAACTTGTTAAATTGTTAATACAGGCATTCATTATTAAAGCTAAACGCACATTGCACGCGCATCGGGCTGCAGCGCAAAGCATTTCAATCAGATATTTTCTTATATCTCTAATTAAAAAGAGTGATGTAAGAGGATATTTGGAATGTGGTGCAGCCCTCCTTAATCTGTGTCAGCATTTATGGCTAATCTGTATAAGATGGCAGTACGGGGTGCCACATGTTTACGGAGATCCCAAAACAGACAGAAAGGTTTCTGAAAAGAATAAAAGATGACTGTAATTGAATATTACTGCGTAATAATGTTGTGTTAATATAACCGGCTGTGTGCATTTAACCTAATACATTACCGATACCGAATAAAACACCTAACTAATCAAGCGAAAATATACATTAACTCATAGAACATACAGTCGTAAACGAGTAGACAAAGCAATTGTATTTCTTAGAAACCACGACCTCTTGTTCAGCGTAGACAAAATTGTTTGCACAGTCCAGAAGTGGCGATAAGGAAGATAACCTATGAACCTAACGTCCGGGCATATAAGAGGCAGTGATCAGCCCCGCGCACCAGTGATTCACGAACCTTGAGACAACATGATCGCCCTACTACTGTGCGGACTCCTCGCAGGGGCGTACGCAGCCCCGCAGTTCGAATTCTCGTTCGGGCCCCCGAGAAGCAGATCACCATTCTTCTCAAACTACAACATGAGAAGTCCTCCCTACGTCGATGACGATATCTTCGACACTGGAAAGTTCTGGTCTGACCTCTCCAAAGAACTGAAGGGGCTGGACGACATGCTAGCTGACTTCTCCCATCGCTTCCCCACCAGCGTGTCCCAAGAAGGAATCGAAGGTAACGAGTACAAGATAACTGTTCCTCTGCCAGAGTTCAACGACAAAGACATCGTCGTGAAGGCCCGCCAAGGATTGTTGATGATTCAAGCGACCCACAAGTACACGGAAAGCAGTGAGAGGACCTATTTGGATGTGAGGACTCTGCCCGTCTCTGTGAACGTGACTGGCAACTGGATCTTCGAGAATGGACTTTTGAAGATTACGTTCCCGTTGAAGGATGGAGCGGTCGTGAAACCGACAGAAGTTGTTCCAACAACGACGGAAGAACAGTATGATACCACTGCTCGGCCATACTTCGCAGGAAGTCGGGAAGACATTGAACCAAATGCTAGTGAAGGAGTTCAAGACGTTGATGTCGGCTTAGGGCGAGGAGATTTGAACAAAGAAAATGAGCTGAAAACCAATGAAATTCCCGACAGGAACACTGTGGAAGCCACTACTTACGCTGTAGATCTGAAAGACGAGGTTGAGTTTGTTCCCGTTAGATATTAGAAAGTGTTTGTAAATAAATTTTTAAACCTTATTCTTGTTTTTTTACTGAATAGTGATAACAAAACAAATTGGTCTTTGTGTTGTTTATATTATTAGATAGCGAGACATATATAGAACTATAAATAAGTATGCTATAAGTGTAGTGTATTTTCTGTAATATAATAAGTATAATCTTCGCACTTAGTACTTAGTATGATAACCTAATCACATTTGTAGCGCTTCACTTATGTTTTAAATTCTTTATTCCTCTTGTTTGACAAATATGCCTACGACAAAAGATTTGCTCTTTGTTGTGATTCTTGGATTTTACTAAAAAGTACCTATTCAGTTAACAAAGTACTTTGTCAAAGTCTTTAAGATATTATCTGCAGAATTAAGAGAACAAAACGAGGGTATACAAAAGTAGGTGTCGTGTGAATAATTCTCAAATGGTTCTCAAAAAAGTTTATATCTTATAAACTTTTCAAACTCTCACTTAGTGGTCATTTACGGAGACGCGGCGCGTCGGGCGGCGCGTTGTGCGGCGCGGCCCGCTTTCAATTCAAACATGTGGCGATGTATGAGAGCGTTTAAGGAGAAGCGTTTTCTACACGCGTTTGCTTGAAGTGCAGCGTTGCCCGCCGCGGCGAACGCGGCGGTGCACGCGGCGTCAAACGCGCAAACGCGCAAATACGAACATATGGCAGATGAAACCGCCGCGTCGCCCGCGGAGTTCGCCGCGGCGGCGCACGCCCCGCGTCTCCGTAAACAACATCGTACATTGCCATATGTTTGTGTTTGGGCGTGTGATAACGTTGGCCGCTGCACGCGCCGCCTCTCCGTAAACGGAAAAAACGCGCACCGCGCCGCGTGACGCCCCGCACAACGCGCCGCCCGACGCGCCGCGTCTCCGTAAATGGGCACTTAGTAGTCAGTTGACCAAATTGTTGCAAAATTCTCACATTCATCATCTGCTTAGCTTTTTACCAACTAAGTTGTGGTCGGCTTCCAGTCTAACTGGATGCAGCTGAATACCAGTATTTTACACGGATCGACTGCCTATCTGAACTCCACAACCCAGTGAGTACGATAGTGGATAATAAGATATGCGCAGGATTCGCTCTTTCTTAACATAAAATAACATGACGCCCTTATTACCTGAAGGGATTGGCAGATATGAACCCTTACTCCCATAGTTTACCCACATTTCGCCAGTTACATTTGAGTCCTATGTGATAGGGGCGAGCTTATTGCTCATAAACACTCTTTTGTCTATTGGACTTTGTGTAGACTAGAAGAGGTCACAGGTCTGCTGCGGGACTGTTCGAAAGAGATACCGCGGCCCTGGAACACAAAGGGCAAAGAAGGAACATGGATGGGTTTTAGTCAGTAAGAGTCTGACACTCCCTCCCACCCCACCTAGAGCGGGAGGAGTCATTTGATGATTTCACATCCGTAGAAAAAAAGAGGTCACAGGTCAACAATGTGTACGTACTTTGTTATTAAACATATTATGGTTTTGTGACGTCACATCGGCTCTAGTTGGAAAGCCAGATATTTCTGCTGATTGATCTTTACTTTGTTTTGTTGTTATTGACCCAATATTGATACCATATCAATATTGGGTTTTTAATTGCTTTCACCGTCAGAATCTTCATATTTCCAGGTATATGAAGGGTCTGCTTACCCTTCCCAAAATATCTTTATTTTGCTTGGGTTTTAGTTACATAAACACGGTTTTTTATAAACAAAGTAAAGACATCCATCTATTCGAACAAAATTTTGTGATGGATGGATACTTCATTACGGCACCGTAAGTACCTACTTATATAAAAGGTGTAATATAATCAACGAACAACCTTTCGTGTGAAATTGAACAACTATTGTTTTATGAGTTCTTGAAATTCTAAAAAAAGTTATGAATTTACAGAAGTCAGGTTATGCGTTTATTATATTACACCTTGTATACGTTGCTTTTAACCCTTAATCCGGCACGAGGAAAAATGTATTAAAATATTGAATTCTGTGTATCTCTTTTTTGTATCGTTAGATGTTCCTAAAACCAGGAAAAATAATCAAAAAAGTCTAGTATATTTACATTTTTAGAAATTGCATGTCCTGTATACTGGACATTGCCAAGTTCTCCAGAAAATAACGGAAAATATCGATGTACAGTATAATGGACATTGTCGAATTAAGGGTTAATATGTTATTTTTTAAAGACTTCAAAAAAGAAGGAGCTTCTCAATTCGTTTTTTTTTTAATGTTTGTTACCTCATAACTCCGTCATTTATGAAACGATTTTAATAAATTTTTTTTGTGTGAAAGGATATACTTTTCAATTGGTGGTACACTACAACTAAAAAGCGTAAAATAAAAAACTTTATGCAAAAAAAAAGAAACAGTCGGTGGCAAAAAAGTCAATGAAACAAACAAAGCCACCGAATTCCAAGAATAAGGTTATTTTAGACTATTTTAGTGATTAATTATATACGGGGTGTAAACAGACCCTTCACGAAGCCGTCAACCAAGCATTCTGTACATCAAACTAAGTAACTTTACGCAAAAATTTTTGCTGGGAAACGATTTTTTTTTGGGGTGTAAAATCACGTTTTACGATAAAACTCAAAGTAACGCACTCAAAACATTGTGCTGATGGCTGGATTGAATAGTACGGGGGTCGTGGAGGTGTTTAAAGTAAAGTTACAACATTCAACCTTGTATTAAAAAAAAAACTTGTGAATAAGTTGGAACTTTGACCCCCAATATCTCCGTAACTAGAAGGTTCCCAGGTATGGTCTATAACAAAAAAATGATCGCCATGACGGGGAGAATAAGTGCCTTTCGGCTTAGTTAAGGGTCTTTTTACACCCTTTATGTCAAAATAATGGTTAAACCTTCAGGAAGACCAAGACAGGACACTTTCCATAGAAAGCAGAATAGAAATGAGGTCATCTCGAATGGGCCCTCTCATCTCATCATATCATTATCATCATCAGACGCAGGATAAATTGTCTCTTAATTACGCAGCAAACAGTATTTATTTAGTTTTGCTTAATTCTGAGAAATGATAAGCCAAAAATTTGGTATAATTACTTATTTTCGTGTTATCATGTTTTGACATTTAAGTCGGGCTTTTTAGGATCTCATCTACATAAACTCACGCCTTTTTCTCAATGGGGGTACGCAGAAACCACAGAACCGCCACCTGCAACGATCCTTACATACTCCTTTCGCCTCGTCCTCGTTCATACATGTGGCCATACACGCACGCCGGTTGCGAGTACTTCACACCCTGACCTTTCTGAAGAGCCTCACCAATAAGATCCTTCTAGGGCGTCCCCTCCCGGCGTTTTATGATATCATTGAATCCATACGAGGAAAAAGAGATATGATCCGTTAATGTGGTAGTTCAAAATTGAGTCAGCTACCTTCTGTGATGTCGGATGTATAAGTATAGGACCGGCAAGAATACCAATAGATCACCAGTACCATCGACGAATGGCATTTTTTCACTGGTATGTGGTATATGCACGTGACCAAACCGGCAGGTCTAGAATGAAAAACGAAGATAAGTGACATCCAATAGACTGCACTGAGCCCGCGGGGGGAGGGGGGAGCTCAGCCCACTAGCTCCCACAGAGAGGAGGCCTGAACCTAATAGTATATCTACATTTCGCCAGTTATGTTAAAGTCCCGTGTAATAGAGGGCGAGCCTATTGCCACCGGCCGGGCACAAATCCAGACTCCGTGGCAGCTACTGAGGAATTCCTGATCGAAAAACCCAATAACACTTTGCCCGCCAGTTACTACTAAATCAATTTGAACATTACAAACCAAACATATACTAAATAATCTTTAGCTAACAAGTATTTACTTAACTAACAGTGTAACATGAGTTAGATAACGTATAATGCTTGATGTCGGACCGTTAATTAGCCACATTAGCTGTAATTATGATAACCTGATATATTGCCCCGATCTGTTCGCTGAGACGACTAACTGTCTGAGTAAGCTTGTTGTAATGACATATTATTAGGTATTATGTTTGTCTTTGTGTTGGGCCCAGTGGTTAAAGCTTCGTCTTTCATGCACGAAGTTGTACCTTCAAATCGTGTAAGTACCTATTCTTTACATTTATTTATTTTTAGGAAACTTTGGCCCGACCTTAAATACTAACAAACATATCGTAAAAACACATTTTCTTTAGTAAATACAACCTCAAAACTATGTTAGTCTAAATCTAAGCGTTTATTTAAAGTAGGCCAGTTAAAGGCCTTTTCAATTGTCGAAAAAAGGACATCAATGAAATGAAGCTACAGTCCCAGTGTGGCATAATAACCGTGAAAGTACTGTAGTTGCTCATTCCAAAGCTTAGATATCTATGGAGAAGAACAGGCAAGAACTTCCATGGACACTCTTTTAAATCAGAATATATTGTTAATTTTGTAACATTTTTCCTGTTGAGATGGTACTTCCACTTCACTAGTGCACTATGTTACTGTGCTTTCATGTGGCACTTGCCCGTGGAAGCGACGGCACTCCTGCGGCCAAAGTCTTAAATTTCGATGGCTTAAATGACACGAGGAGAAGAAGTATTCATACCTAAACGGTAATGCCATCTATTGAATTTCGCTATTTTTTTTATTATTTTTTTTTATTATTCTACACATTTTTTAATATTTCTTAAAAAGAACATTTAAAAATACAAAAAATAGTGGTCTGCCGGTGTCGGGAGCAGGGTCCAAGCTACCGGTGATGAGGGCTCCAGAGACAGGAATAAAATTATAAATTTATTATTATTATTATTCTCAGGTTCTCACTTAATTTCAGCAACATTTTACTAGATGCAGCAGTTCTTTACATTTGCTTAAGTGTTTAACGTTAGGGTGAAAGCTCCAGGGTAGCCCACGGAATTCCTTAGGTGATTTGCAATTTGCCGATCAGTGTCATGCTGTATGTTGAACAAATATATGATTCGCGGCCGTAATACGTTTGTATTTACTTAGAGTTTTTATTTAGAGCGTAACTTCATTTAATCATTCAATCATTTCATCATACAATCAGAGTTCATTTAATCTCATTGAATGACTATTTCATGAAAAAGTCATTCAAATTGAGAATTTGAATTTCGCGGGGTATCCTAGCGCTTCCACCTTAATAATATGAACCTTTTTAAAGCTATTTAGGCAATACTGTCTTCTTCTCGGCTTATCAAATTTGAATTGTGTCCAGTTTGTTTTGATGTGAAAACATTTATTTGGTACAGATGACTTGCCGTTGCTTTACAAGACCGTCATCATCATTGCATTTTGATAATATTTATTTCTGTAATTAAGTTCACTCATTTTTTTACTGTATGAGGTCGGAGTCGGCGCTATCCGAATCGATTTTGAGAAGAACAATCGCAGAGGTCTCTTTTAGGTCCAGACATTGTCATGGACATGTGAGATTTTTAAGCTTCTTTCTCTTTTTATTGTAATTGATTTTTTATCAAACAGTTAAAGTTACTATCAATAACACTCAAAACGGGATATTTACCATGTTTACTATTTATGTCGAGTTCTCGATATTTCGGCAATGTTACAAGCACTTTGATCACGGATAAATTGAAGTTATTGCGGGCGGGTGTTAAACTTAACACCCAAATATCGGGAACTCAAAATAAATAAATAGTAAGTAAACATGGTAAATATCCTATTTTTAGTGTTAATGGTACTTTTAGTGACCATTTCAGTTTAAAAACTTATAGATAAAAATACGTTTACCAATACAGCCATAATAAATTAATGTCTTAAACAAACGAGTTCCTATAGTATGGCCAAATGTAATCGAGCTTTGATCATTAGCTACTAATGTGCTCTGATTTACTGCGATTGCGAAAGCTGACTGCGTTAGCACTATAAATTAGATTGGCACGAGTTATTAGCCGCGGTTGCGGTTACAAATACACTAAGTAACCATAATACGTCACCAAGTATATCAAGTTTCAGTTTTAGGATGCAGATAAGGGAGCTAATGTAGCATGAAAACCCCAACTTAGTCTTAAACCAGCCTTCCACAGGCCGCTTCTGCCTACAGCCACCATTTTAAGGTCGTCCGTCCAAGCTTGGTGGGCTTCCATCATTACGCTAGCCGCGATTGATGAGATTCGCGGACTCCAGTTCAGGAGTTGTTAACTCTCTCGGCCATTGCTCCTTCGTCAGGTCACGGATACTTCATCATTTTTACTTTACAAGCACTGGCACTTTTTTCCGGATAATTTCATTTTGGAAATTATTCTTCAATGTGAAGAAGTCATGAAGACCTGCCTGCCTTGTAAAGAAAGATGCGTTCTTTGAATGCAAAATGCGTAAAAGCAATGCATCTTTTTAACATGTAATCTGAATAGGTAGTAGGTTCGTAATTTATTATCGGACACATTTTTGATATAGCAGTATAAGGGCTTATTTTGCGACGTCCGAATAGCCGCTATTTCCCGAATTAATTATAAAAAGGATAAAAGATTTGAATGAAATTATCTGCCAGCGGGACCTAGAGTGCTTATAAATACTCAGAATGTATGTGCTGTCCACCTGGATTTTGCTTTAATTTTTACTTTAATTTTGCTTTGGAGTTGAAATTGGCTACCGATAATATTGGCACTCTATATACTTTGTACGAAAACATACGACATAAAAGTAACTTTATAACTTGTTTAAGTTGCCTGATCTAGCACACAAACAATATAAACTGAAAACTTACTTAATTTTAACTTAGATGGCACGAAAACCCGAATTAAGTTCATGTCTGAATTAACATAAGGTTACGACTGAGGATTAAGTTACGTTTAAGTTACCACTAACTTGGAGAGTCTGCAGGTTTCTGTTAATTACTTAATTTGCCTAACTTTAAACTAAGTTTAACTACCTGATCCGAGGAGGATATATGTTACAAAGTTAGCTTACTTTTGCATTGAATATAGGTGATGCACTAGCTAGAACAAATTCTAGAACTGTGAATTTGGGTGTAACTTGGGTACACCTCTGCCTCTAAGCCTTAGGGGGAAAAGGCGTTAAGCTATGTTAAGTTATGTGGTTATGTGTCTATTTTACTTCATAGTCTATACATTATTTAACTATAGTTGCTGCCAGTTAAGATGGCAATAGCGGTCATTGCTCTTTCCATAATATCTCTTCGTACGAACCAAAACAAATGAACCATGTATCGTTTTTCATTAGAAAAGATGTTGAAGATCACGATAGATGACGATTCAAGACATGAACAGGCTTATTTGTGGATTTCAAAGTTAAGAACTTTAATAAATGTAGGTGGGTCAATGACCGCCATTGCCATCTTAACTGGCAGCAACTATAGTTGATGGATTTTGAAGGAGATTTCTAATCCAAACTTAAACTGTCACTTACGGGATATCTTCCGTGATTGTTCATTATTTTGAACTCTCGATATTTCGACGCTGTTGCAAGCTCCAAGATCGCGGGTTGACTGGAGAATGCGGGTGGATGGAAAATAAATTGTTAAGAGCAGACAAACCTGTCTACCCTCTTTCTTTGTATTTTGCTACGCGCACTACTGGAACTCGACACTAAGCAATAACGTCGAAATATCGGGAGCTCAAAATAATGAACAATCACGGAAGATATCACGTAAGTGACAGTATAAGTTTAGTTGTAAACCGTGAAAGCTTAAAACAGTATTCCTAATCCATTACCCCATATGTTTGAAAAAATCGTCGGCTCGACAGTGTAAATAACGCAATGAATGATGCTGAAGTGCCAAAATAAATGGCATTGGCTATTACCTCGCTGGTAGTATTTTTTTATTTGAAAACACGCATATACCAAGTTTCATGTCATGTCATTTAGATTTTTAAATGTTGTAAGATTACTGATTGCAAAATGTCTGTCTCAGGCGCTAAGATTTTTTTGTTACGTTTCTTCAAAACCTAGTGCGAATAAGAGTACTTTATCATCTACTAGCTTATGCCCGCGGCTTCGCCCGCGTTGAGTTCGGGAATTGCCCACGGGATCTTACTTCTGGGATAATAAGTAATCTATGTATGTATAGTAGATACATGGTTTTTATATAGTTGCTTATAACTTGCAAATATTAGTTCATAGTAATATCAATTAGGTACTTTGCATATTGTTATGTGAATATTGATACCTTGGTTTGAGATTGGACACCATCAAATGATTAATTAGGAATCTATTTATAGACATAAAACTTTTACATAATATTTAATATCAATGTCGCGTATCACGAGCCAACGCGAAAATCGGTGGAATAAACCATATTTACAGACGTCTACCTCAGAAAAATCCTACCTACTTACTTAATAGGTAAATACTCCCGCGCCCCGCACGCCCAGCGCAACACTGCGTGCCATGCGCCGGTCTACGTGAGCTTCGAAGCCCTATTTGACTCTGCTGGGGGATGATTTTGATTTTTGAAAAAACTGTGATACACGTATCTCATAATTTTAATTGAAAAGTATGTATACAAATTTTCAAGTCAATCGACTCAGAGAATAAAAAGTTTCACAGAATATTAAACACCCCATTTCACCCTCTTAGGGGTGGAATTAAAAAAAACTGTTTCTTAGCGGATACTTACTCTTCACAAAGAACGCACCCTCCAAATTTTATGTCTCTAGAACCAGCCGATTGGGCTGTGCGTTGATGTATCAGTCAGCCAGTCGACAGTGAATTCTTAAATTGGGGGATGATTTTGGAAAAACTGTGATACATGTACCTCATAATTTTATCTGAAAAGTATGTACACTAATTTTCAAGTCAATCGACTGCGAGAATAAAAAGTTTCATAGAAAATTCAACACCCCATTTTACTCTCTTAGGGGTGGAATTTCGAAAAACCCTTTCTTAGTGAATACCTACTCTTTACAAAAAATACACGCTCCAAATTTCATGTCTCTAGAACCAGTGGATTGGGCTTTGCGTTGATATATCAGTCAGCCAATCACGACATTGAATTTTTAAATTGGGGGATGATTTTGGAAAAACTGTGATACACGTATCTCATAATTTTATCTTAATAGTATATACACAAATTGTCAAGTTAATCGACTGCGAGAATAAAAAGTTTCATAGAAAATTCAACTCCCCATTTCACCCTCTTAGGGGTGGAATTTCGAAAAACCCTTTCTTAGTGAATACCTACCCTTCACAAAGAATACACTCTCCAAATTTCATGTCTCTAGGACCAGCGGTTTGGGCTGTGCGTTGATATCTCAGTCAGTCAGTCAGTCAGTCAGGACTTTGAATTTTATATGTATAGATTATTCAAACAAATGTTCCTCATATGACCTGCTAGCTTGTTTTTTCTTAAAAAACTTGGAAGGACTTAAGTTATTAATTTATAGCTTGATCCTTCGGCCTTTAGCCGTTCCTTACGACACCCTCGGGACAGATTACATTGGCACGTTTTTTACCGAACTGTTTTATTATTAATTTGGTTATCATTTTTCGAGCAGGAAGTGAATTTGTTAATATAAAAATGGGAGTTCCGGAATCCTTACTCGGATTAATCTCGTCATCGAATTTAATTTCGGCTTTTCCGGTTTTAGTTATTTTGGTGATTTAATCAGAACAGCTTACCTATTCGGCACAAGCTTTCCGACAATTTTACTTATAAATTAAGGTTTTTTCAAGGTTTCCTGAATTGAGTTTGGAGGTAACTAGGAAGTAATATATAGAATCTATATATCTACAAGTAAAGACAAGGAAATTAATTGTTTAAAAAGTTGACTCATCATCATCATCATCATTATTCTCTTGCCCTTATCCCAATTCATTTGGGGTCGGCACCATGTCTTCGTAAGCAAGTTAAATTGTCAGTTTCCGTTAATTAATTAATTTCCGTGAAACAAAAAGCTCCTCTACTAAAAAGGTTTGAACCTCTTTCCTAAAAATCGAGTTCAAAAATCGAATTTCGAATGAAGTCACTTAAAAAAAAAACAAACAAAGTCATTGTGTGAATTCGACAAAGATGTTTATCTCTATCGACTGTTCATCGAAGAGAATGTCGCTATTCAGGATGCTTGCGTATCTTTTTTCAGCGAATACACAATTTCAGATATCCGTTTCCGTCAGAGTATGTCCCAGGTGGAAACGATACGATTGAATGTGTTTAATAATGTATGTTGATTTACTTTACCTACATTTCAAATTATGGGATTAAATAACCTTTTTGTTTTCTATGTTTACAATATTTAAGAGGAAAAGTTTGTAGGATGTATTTAGAAAAAAAAAGATCGACGGTTGGGATAATAGCAGACACAAGTGGCTATTATTAAATTAATTTTAGTCACACAGATATCTCATGATAATCATGGTAATTATAGCATAAACTATTCTCGTGTAGTTCGAGATTTTTTAGATTTAAAGCATAATTATACAGGGTGTAAACAGACCCTTCACGAAGCCGTTAACCAAGCATTCTGTACGTCAAACTAAGTAACCCTACACAAACATTATTGCTGGGAAACTACTTTTTTTTGGGGTGAAAAGTAACCTTTTAAGGTAAAACTCAATGTAACGCATTCAAAACATTGTGCTTATGGATGCATTGAATAGTAAATGGGTCATGGAGGAATTTAAACTAAAGTTATAACCTTAAAAATTTGTATTAAAAAAAAAACTTGTGAAAAAGTTGTAACTTTGACCCCCAATAACTCCGTAATTAGAAGGTTCCCAGGTATGGTCTAGAACAAAAAAACTATCGCAATAGCGGGGAGAACAGGTGCCTTTCGGCTTCGTTAAGGGTCTATTTACACCCTTTATTAAAGGCTACTTCCCCGCATAGCGTAGGAAGGCGCGCAGCATTTGTCCACATAGTGAAACTTAGCGTAGCATCACATCGCCTCTGGCCATCGTGGAGAGAACGTGAAGTTATTATTAGTCAATCGGCAAATGTTTGTTCAGTGTTCCGTTTCATCTGTGATGTGTAAAACGGCACGTGCGAAGGTACAGTGAGTTGTATAACAATGTTCATATTCAAACTATTTCGTGCTCATGGAGCATTCAGTATTTTACTAGATAAGCATTTATATGTGATGTCTTCCGTTTGTTTGGAAACGTATCGCTTAATCTCACTTGTGTCTAATTCTGGCAGTAACTTTTCTATCGTAAAAAGGTATGAAAGCACTTCCCGCTGGAACAACTGCTCCCGTTATACCAAGCACAATTTCGATCATGCATCGAGTACTATTCGCATCTATGCGATGGATAGTCAAGTACCAGAAGCAAGCGTCAGAAGCTTTTGAGCAACGTGCCACGAGGTTCATTGACAACGATTCCCTTGTCAAAGCTAAGCTCCAAAACCTTGGAGCATCTCATCACTGCAACGTTGCCAGCCTATCAGTTTTATATCGGTTACATTTCGGAGACTGTGCTTTGGAATTGGACAATCTAACTCCCCCATCCCCAGTCTATCATCGGACGAGAAAAGATCGACGAAGCGTCACTATTATATGGTTGAACTTCCACGGACCCGAACAAACCGCTATGCTTCCAGATTTACGGCTTCTCTATTTCCCGATCATCATAATCTGGATCTTTTCAAAGTTCGAGTGAATCGATATCTTTTAGGCAAGCGTGCTCCACCCTAGGCCACGCGAGTTGCGGCCAGATGCAAGCCTATTTGGTATGGTATAAAAAAAGTTTAAGCTGTCAACTGACTGAGTTGACAGCTTAAACTTTTTTTTAGATAAGTAGGAAATCGCTTTAAAAGCGTTTCGTATTTTTGCAATGACTTTCAATAAGATTCAGATCAAGTTTTGGTTACTTATGATTGCATTTTTAAGTTATACATAATTGTTATCGCTTGTCATTGTCACCTTGTCTACGCCCTTTGGGTTTCCAATACATGCAACTAGGTAAAAACAAATCTAGTCTAGTTTTCCTATTTGTAAGCAATTTACCTGTTTCCTATGTAAACTGCTTCTAGATTTCCAGTGTTTTGCAATTCTCATAGTTGCTTTAGACTGCATATGGGCCATAATGCCGTGAAACACTTTACCAGATTAAATTCATGTTGTATTTAAAATAAAAGAAACACAGGGTGCGACAGCTGGTCGTTTTGGAACTCCGAGAAGGAGAAGTTTGAGGCCAGGGCATAAGCTGTGTCCAAGTCAGAGCTTTGCTGTTTGCATGAGGTTTGACAAACGAGTTACGTTACGTTACTGTTAGCATAATAATATTGTGCTGTTTCATTGGTGCTGACTGCCTCATTCCAGGGTTCGTTTCTCAGGTCGGGCTGTGTTGTTGGTTTTATCTCCCAGGAATTTTGGAAGCAGGTCCCAAAAAGGTAAGGAGGATACAAGACATATATGATATGATATGAAATCGCTAATAGCTACCTCTGAGTTTGTTTCGGCTATTTCTTCCCAGAATTAGAGATGGGTAACTAGCCGAAATTTCAATAGCTTAGCTAGCCGGTTATTTGTGGTGGAATAGCCAGCTAGCTAGCCAGCTATTTTGGCTACTTGGCTATTGAACAATAACGACTAGCGCTCGCTAGCGGCGCAGCGGCGTAGCTAGGTGGACTAGGGAATTGAATGAATAACGATCTACTGTCCTGCGACTAGAGTTCGATCCTCGCCGCGGCAACAAGTCTAAATGTGAATAATACGTTAGGTAATGTCTTGATTTCGTATTTCATTTACTTTTTATTTTATTTTATAATCTTTTGAAAAGAAATGACTTCCCCTCGTAGGTCGTACGTATTATTATTGTAAGAAAACGAAAATCAACAGTGCACACAGTTAAGTCAGCTATCGGCTACTCCGGCTAGCCGGCTACCGAAAACCGGGACGGCTGCAAAACGAGGTAGTTATATTATACTCTGTGGCTACTATCCGCTATGCCGTATTCTAGCTAGCCAGTAGCCAATAGCTAGTTAAAGTTTTGACGGATATCGTAACCATGGCTATTTTGTTAATAGCTGTTATTTAGTTAGTTATGGCTATAGCTACCCATCACTACCCAGAATAGTCAGTTACGAAACACCGGCCTCATCTATGTAGTTTAAAAAAATATATTTATTTTGACTTGTAAAAAACTAAATTACAATATAAACATCAGATGGGGGTTCATGGACAGGTCACACATCAAGAGTGTATGCAGCATCTCCCCTCAGACAATGCCCCACCTTCCATCTTGCACCGCATGCCCTATCACCTGCGCACCTGATGACCTACTAACTGCATCGGTGAGCGGGGTTCGCGTGTCTGAGTTTTGGGCTCAACACATATGAAATTTTTACCATCGATACGCTAAGAGAAATTTACTCATACACAATTTACACGAAGGTCTCAAATTCAAATTCAAAATTCAAATTTATTTATTGGTGTGATTTTTGGTACATTTTACATGAGATCTTAATAATAAATAATTAGTTCCTCAAAAATCTACCTTAAAGGTGTACACTCTTTCACATAATTAGTAGGTAATTATTATAAAAAAGAAGAATAATCAACATTTTAAAATAAAATAATTGCAACAAATCACGTCATAACTTAAAACAGAAAAAAAGCAAGCAAAACAAAACATTAACAATTGAGTATACTTATAAATAATGAATGGAATAAAGACTAATCGCTCGTAGTCACTATCTGTTACTTTTCTTGACAAGGGGATACACATATATCAAGACTTGGCTTAGGCTACGATTCCCAGTTACATCCCGGTAAAGCAGCGGGCGAAAGCTAGTATTAACTAATATTATAAATGCGAAAGTAAGTAAGAAAGTTTGTTTCTTAGTTACCTTTTTACGCCTAAACTACTGAACCGATCATCCTGAAATTTGGATTTACGTCACCAGGTGTATAAAAACGGACATAGCGTACCAAGCATCCCGGAAAAAAGTACTGTTCCCGAGGAAAAGAACAATAACGTTCTTATGATAATAGATGGCGCCACGTGTCTTTCGAATCATGATTGATTATTATATTATTACTAGCGGCCCGTCCCGGCTTCGCACGGGTGGAAATTTATTTTCCCCTAATTCCCCCCTCCCCCGTAATTTTTTTTAGTAATAAATATAGCCTTTGTTACTCAGGGTGAATGTGGCTTTCTAATGGTGAAACATTTTTTGAAATCGGCGCAGTAATTTTTGAGTTTATTCATTATTATAAGACTTCGCGCACGGCCACTGCGTAGGGAGCCGCGCGGGTACCTTTTCTTTTTTTTTTTTACGGATGGGCAATCATCAAATGACTTCTCCCGCTCTGGGTGGAGTGGGAGGGAGTGTCAGACTCTTACTGACTAAAACCCATCCATGTTCCTTCATTGCCCTTTGTGTTCCAGGGCCACGGTATCTCTTTCGAACAGTCTTGCAGCCCCGGCAGGCATCGGCCCTTGCGGGCCCCTTAGATCTAAACTCCCCTCGCGCACGCGCACCCCGCCTTGGTGACGCCCACTTCGCAACGGGCCGTGCAGCAGAAATCGTAATATTTTAATTTCGCCATAACTTCAAAACCAAACGTCCAATTTTAATCATTCAAAGACCAAATATAATCTACATAAACTGTACTTAGTGATGAAATAATTTATTTTGATAAGGATTATAGCATGATTAAAATAAATGCGTTTAAATGTAGTCCAAAAATTTTTCAAGATAAAAAAATGGTTGTTGTGCTTCACTCGACATAGATAGGTATAGTGTGTCGCGAACTTTTTTGTAGATATTTATAAGATCTACAATTAATTAGAACATTTTATGGTTCTATCTTTTATAGTTTAGGCAGCGTACGCAAAATAAGTAACTTTTCTGGTTGATTTTTTACACCTTGTGTCCGAAAAACCCAAATATCTTACGGAACCCTATTTTTTTCCAAAATAAAATTTAGCCTATGTTACTCGTGGATAATGTAGCTTTCGAATGGTGAAAGAATTTTTAAAATCGGTCCAGTAGTTTTTGAGCCTATTCATTACAAACAAACAAACAAACAAACAAAGTTTTCCTCTTTATAATATTAGTGTAGACAAGCAGAGTACAACCCGAATTGATTGCCAAATTCGAAATTAAGGCGCGCGAAGTCGCGGGCAAAAGCTAGTATTAAATAAAACAGCATCCCCATAATTTAAAGAAACACCTTCAATTGTAACTTTTTTATCACACCTTGTATATCTCTCGGAGCAACATAAAATATTTTTTACACAAAGGTCGAAAACTTCTGGTAATGCCTCACTAAGTTTCAGCAATAAACTTGATTTATTGTGTGCGCTCTTTTACTTGCTTGTTTTATGGGGACAAGCAGAATTGGAGCTCTGTCTAGTAGTAACGCGAATCATTGGGTGAGATATCTATAGATATATATATACAATGTCGCCCATGCGCATGTGACCGCCCGTAATTTTCTGAATATTCATGAAGAAATGTCGAAAATAAAATTTAAAAGGGGGGGTCTATCTACAACATTTTTCATGTTATTCAATTTTTAACTTTTTAAGTTTGTTTGTTTGTTTTTTTTTGTGTTTGTGTTTTTTTTTAGTTTGTAGATTTGCTTTCTATTTTTTGACACATCTCCGAAGTTTATGGGTCGATTTGGATTCTGTTTATTATTTCTAAAAGCTTATGAGTTATTTTAACAGGTTAATTAACATTTTTACTAAAAATTATCGACGACGAAAAAAAAAATGGAATCGAAGTCATTTTTTCGGTGAAAAATTGTGTATTTATTTAAAAAAAACTAGTGTAACTCCATAAATTATCCCGATAGGACGACTTTTTTAATCATTATTTGTAATCTACTACATAACAGCTACAAATTCACAGAACATTGTTGATACCTAACTGTAACTAAATCCTAGGTAAAACTCTTAAAACTCTGATGAGTCAAATTTAGGAAAAGATAACGTGAAAGTCAATTGAATGTTGCTCTTAGCAGTGAGTACTAAAAGGTTAAACTAAGTTAAACTAATAATGAGGATGATAATGGAATTAAAAACAAACAGGCAATAGCCACATTTTTACTAAAAAAATAAAAAATACAAGAATTTTAATTAATAATAAATTGAATAACATGAAAAATGTTGTAGATAGACCCCCCCTTTTAAATTTTATTTTCGACATTTCTTCATGAATATTCAGAAAATTACGGGCGGTCACATGCGCATGGGCGACATTGTATATATATATAAATTACTTGTTGTTGGTTGCAAGTGGCAAGAAGTCTTCTAATTAATAAAAGTCCTGCCTCGTTGGTCTAGTGGTCGTAAGCGCGACTACTGAGCGTGAGGTCCTGGGTTCGATTCCCGGGTCAGGAAAAGTGCTATTGGGTTTCTCCATCAGAAATTTTTCACTAGCAGCCATGGAGTCTGGACGTGTGCCCCGGTTGATGGCAAAAGGCTCGCCCCCTGCTACATGGGACTTAAACATAACTGGCGACATTTGGGTATACTGTTAGCTGCATCTCTGCCCTACCATTCGGGGATTGCAGGCGTGATGTTGTGTTAAAAGTCATCAATTCATCCTGTCATTTACAAATTATGCACAGTCACTGGGTGTTGAAGCTATTCCTTGTAATTCTATCAAAAGTGAGCACTAAGGATGGATTTTTGAATATTCGTCTCCAAAAGGAATCAAATAAGGAAGGAAAATTCGTCATGGTTTTTTACTGGAAATTCCACCAGGGCAAATGACTTGTAAGAGGTCCGAAAGATATGATTGAAACCATCTTCTTCTTTATCGTGTGGTTAGTGCCTAACCTGGTGTCAGAGTTATTTATGCCGCCCATGGGCCTCTGACTTGGCTTTACATGCCGTCGAGAAATATCTCTCAGGCTTGCTGGTTTCCTCATGATGTTTTCCTTCACTGCAGCGAGTGATAATTATACAATCCGCACGTAAATCAGAGGTGCGTGTCTTGGGTTCGAACTTGAAACCTATGGCTTGGCAGTGCGACAGTCACACCACTAGGCTAAGCTACTTCATAATTATTATCAAAAAATCAGCACTCACCTTTGCGCAGACCAACATACATCATTTAAGTAGGTACTCCACATCACACGATCAAACTAAAACCTCAGCAGCATGGTTCCACAATGAAATTCCACGTTTTTTCCGCGAAATCCGTTTAAAACGTGGCGGCTTTGAAATCGGATTCAGTTATGGAATTCCGGCGGCGGATTGTAACAAACGAATTCCGGTAGTTGTACGTGGTTCAAGTTAGGATGCGGTTTCTGGGCCGCAGTTAGCGAGTTTCCTAGAATCCCTTGTGCTCCACGAGGCGGGGACTATGAATATTATTGTCAAGTCTGAGCTGTGTGTCCGTTTTTTTGACAGACTGCCTCGTTGGTCTAGTGCTCTAGTGTCTGCTGATCATGAGGTCCTGGGGTCGATTCCCAGGTCGGGCAAAATGTTATTGGGTTTTGCCATCAGTAATTTCTCAATAGCAGCTACGTAGTCGGACGGTTGATGGATATAGGCTCGCCCGTTACATATAATTGGCGAAATGTGGGTGTACTATTAGGTACACCTCTGCCTAACCCTTCGGGGATTAAAACATGATTTTTCACCCCAAAAAAGTTTTTTCTCAGAAATAATATTTGCATATTTTACTTAATTTGATGTACAGAATGCTTAGTTGACGGCTTCGGTACCTAAGTTTCCATAAGATATTTTCTTTTAGCTGTGTCTTTTAAGGTACATTACATGTATCCCACATGTTGTGTCTACCAAGTTCGTTTCTCGCTAACACGGACATCACAAACAAATTGACAAAAATATAGAGAAAGAGTGAACTACTGTAAGAAAAAAGCTTTATACAATTATTTTATAGCACTTTTTGTTAACAAGTTGATACTGCAACTTAATGTGTGTAAACTCGGGGTAGACTAACTGAAAAATTACATATTCTAGATTGACACAATTGGATTTGATGAAGTGAACTGTTATTTAAGATTCTGATGAGTATGACAATGATGCATTATAATGAAACGACGAAATATAACAAGTATAAAATAAAATCTTTCATTAAAAACGGGAACAATTAATGAACGGTTAACATTTTAATGAGTGTTTACTTCATTAAAATGTTAACCGAAAATAAATGAGAACAAACTTTAATATTGAATTAATAGGAAAACAAAATGGAAGCGGTGAGGAATCGTGTTTCTGGCCGTAACAACATAATTGACGAAACTGATTTAAAGTCGAGTAAATTCATTTTGGATGTAACGAGGTGATTTATTTGGAACTCGGATTATTGAGGAAAATTTTAGAGGGGAATTGAATAATTACGATTTTTTATCATAAAAATAAAATAAAATTTTCATATAAAAAAAAACATTTGAATAAATTATGGAAAAAAAAAGTGGCGAGAAAAATATTGAGTATGAATGTAAATGACTAGAAGAGTAGAGGAAGACCAAAGAAACGATGGATGGACTGTGTGAAGGATGATATGGCTAGAAAGGAGGTGACTGCTGAGATGACAAGTAATAGAGAAGTATGGAAGAAGAAGACATGCCGCGCCGACCCCAAATGAATTGGGATAAGTGTAGGAGAATGATGATGAGACGTTGATGTTCTTAATGTTTGATCGACTGTCATGCTAAATGACGGCTGTTTCTTGTCAAAGTGGTCAGATAGGAAACATGACCCCATCGATTTTGTAAAAAAATACTTGTACATAATGTGTTTTTAATGACCTTACAGTAATAAATATAACTACATTGAATAATTTGGAAGGATTAGTTACTTTTATGTGAAAAACTTGAATAGCACTATCTACTGTCTATTCTCCTATACTAATCCTAATCCTAACTAATATTATAAATGCGAAAGTATGTTTGTTTGTTTGTTACCTTTTCACGCCTAAACAACTGAACCGATCATCCTGAAATTTTCCATATACGTTGTCAGGTGTACAGAAACGGAGATAGGGTACCTTTTATCTCGAAAAAAAGTACTGTACAACAACAATAATTTTCTTATGATAAAAGATGGCACCACGTGTCTTTTGAATCATGATTGCCGCGAAGCCGCGGCAAAAGCTAGTATTTACAATAAATTACTGCCACCTACTACAGATTTTGGAGTAGCGTCCACGTACCAGGAAATGTTGGAAGGCCTCCAGGCCACAAGGTGGACCGGTCATCTGATGAAAACCCCGGAAATACCGCTGGCAGCGAGAACCGCAGTAGCTAGGTCCCTAAAAAGGCTGCTTTAGCAGAATAATAGGATAATATCAATCACATTGTGAGCCCTCCTCGTCAACAAGGCTACGCTTGGGAAGCCCCCAAGCATTACTTATGTCCAACAGTGAACTTCTTGCGCCCGATATGACGATGGTGATCCAGCAGCATTGTGCAGTGTATTAGGGCCGGCGAAATAATGAGCTCTCTCTCTTTTCAAGTGTAAAGTTGAACCCATCGACCATTGTGCCATGAAAACTAAACACTACCTTCAAGACAAAGAGAAAATACTTAGATAACTTCTTCTATCCACAACAGTTCAAACTTGAACGTTGCTCTTTATTTAATCCTATAAATATTCAAGATTTTAAAACATCAAGTTGTGAAGTATTTCTGGGAGAGTGGATTTGAAACGGTTGCTCTTCATAATTGTATATTTTAGATCATTCGTCTGGCTTCATTGTTTTATTTTCTTTGGAAAGTTTTATTGGTAGACGGGTCAGGCGGGAATGTTTATGCGTTGTTGGTTCAGTCTGGGAGAACTTTGGATTCTTTTTGTTGGCACAGTTTGCTTTGCTTCAGAGTTTTTTCTTTGAATGTATAGTGCTATTGAAAGGCCATCATGCGAAATGACGCTTAAATTGCATTGTTTAGATAGCGCAGTGGTGGGTATAGGTCCCGTCACGTAAAAAGAACGCTAACAGCTCAAATAAACTTTCAATTTTTTTTCAATTTCAGCCTTTTCCAAAGTACTAAGTAGCTAGTAAAGTACCTATTACAATTCTGCAATGAAACAGTTATACTTATATTATAAAACAATAGCTTAGTACTTTAGGACGAGACTTTATAAAGTGCGTAAACACATCTCCTCCACTGTCGCTCAGCGTTCTTTTTACGTGACGGGACTTATACGCGAATCTTAAGATCGTGATAGTGATGTAATAGTGCATCATTCATTATTCAACTTTGTGGAAATGAAGATGTCAAATGTATTTTTATACAGGGCGTTTGTAGAGTAAACATAATTCTAAGAAAGCCAAGCTCCGCAATTGTCAGGGGAGCTGTTGATTGCAGGATTCTCACACGTTACAATCCCATAAAAAGATGTGAATAACCAGATAAGTTCGTTATACAAAGACCTCAAATTACTGATCGAATCAGAAAAAAATACTGTATATTTAATCAACCTGCCTAAAAATGCTGCGAAGGGGTTATTTACCGCATCAAGTTAACCCTAAAAATAATCCTCGGTCCTTCTACAATTAACATAAAATCCCCAACGCTTTCATCGACACCTCCTCCTCTGCTTTATGGCTCAAAAAAAATAAACTCAAGCATTTCGTTAATTTCACTTTTGTCTACGCGAATTTTTCCAGCATTCTCGTTAAAATTATTAAATATTACGAAGCAAGGGAAAGAGATGTACCTATTAATGTTTTAGCTTTGAAACAAAGGGTGGATTTTTGCTCTTTTTAGTGCTGTATTGTTAGTGAGATTGGGTTCTTCTTAGTTATTTTGGTTAGGTACATTGGAGAAATGAAAAGGCTAAGCAGGTTTGCGCTTACTTTTTTGGACGACGCAGTGCCAAAATTTACTAATGAAAGTGACAGTTCGAAAAGGTGAGAAATATGCACGTTAATGGTAAAAGAACTTTTTAAAAATATTGGTTAAACACCATTTACACGTCCACCAAATATTTTGTTTTAACCTGATCTATATGAACGTTTTATTTTTTGTAATTTCTATTTTTTTTAACTTAGTTTGCATGTAAGCCTAAGTTAAAATGAAACGGTTATTATTATTAAACTTTGATGCAAGGTCGGTAGATATAAGTTTATGGTCCATTTAAGTAAGTCATCCATCCACTCGAATCAAACGTTTGTATGTAACTGTGCGAACCGTATGTTTTCTGTTTGTATCGCGAATGAGTTCCATTACTATTATTTAGTGTCACACCGCAGGGTAATACCTTCCTTTTCGTTTTTACTTCTCCCCTTCCTTCCTCTCCTTCTTAGTATTTTTTGATTAATTTATCTTTATTCAGAATGCAAGAAAATACGTACATTGATAAAGATAGATCCCGTCATTGGTATCCATAACAACAGCACATAATATGCGCGCATGACGTTTTCACCATCGTATGCGGCAGCGGGGACCCTGTAGGGGCCGGTGGAAACACTACTTCTACGACTAATCCAACCACCGCCCGTCTAAACCATAACTGGACAGTTCAACGTAAAACTTGGTTCAACAACCCCAGGCTATTCCCAGCAACTTGTCGGTTACATCACGTACTTCTAGAGTATCTCCCAAAGAGTAGAGACAAATACAATTACGGGAAACCACCCTATCACCCGAAGACACGTACGCCCATAAGTCATGGGGTTTAAAGATTGAAGTAAAGCTTCTCTAGTTACTGCTTGGACACGAACTGTGCGCTCAAGCGTCACGCGTGTTGTGACCCCAACTGAGGAGGAAGTAAATGAAAGTAGAACTGGTTTTGAGCATGCTGTTGGGAGTCTATACAAATGGCAATAGTTTTCAAAGCGTTTGGTATTTCTACAATGGCTTTGAACAGTATTGGCATAAGTTTTTCGGTTATGTCAATCCAATACATTTTTAGGGTTCCCTATGTCCGAAAGATAAAAACTGAACCCTTATAGAACCACTGTTGTGTCTGTCTGTTTATCTGTATGTCAGTCAATCTGCTCCAAATAATACGGTACCATAATCGGTCTGGGCCCGCGTGGTATATTCCCAGTTCCTCTCATAGAGAGGAGGCCGTGTGTCCCAGTAGTGGGAACATTATAGGCTGATTATGCTTATGCTATACGTAATCTGCACCGTGGTTAACTTTCCCACTATAGTTGTTGCTGATAGAATATCATTTTGTTTACGCCCTATGAAACTCTGCGACACGACGATACTTACAAGAAGTGAAACACGTGTATGTCGCTAACGTAAGTCGTATCGCCTGAGGTCGTGTAAGGGGCATTAAAGGTTGAAGTATAGCTCCTCTAGTTAAACGTTGCTGGCTGCATTCCAAGCGCCATCTTGTTTTACGGTGGTAAACTTTTGTTATTCGCGAGGGAACACCTTTTGTAAAGATTTTGGGATGTGACACCTGTGTGCTATCAGCTTGATTAAGCTGGTCTGGTGGTTTTGGATTTATATTCTAAGCTAGCTTACTATAACTTCGTTTGAAACAAGTAAACCTTTTTTCAAACATTCTTAGGTCAGACTGCTTAGGAGCCGATGAGGTGTCTTAACAACATAAAATAGCATCAGACCTCCTTTCGGGAATTTCGAAGTGTTACGCAGAAGTACGGCAGAAGTGTATCTGTGTACATTTACATCACCAGTTACTTATGTTCCGATGTTGGCCTCTGATATTGTTTTACGTAGTATTTTAACAGCAGACGATAAATCTAATATTTTTTAACTCGTTGCCCCGCACTAGGAATTTCTCCTGTATCGTGGGTGCGTTTACAAACATTTAAACTCACATGCAGAAACAGCCAGACCCGGAACAATTACCTGTAGGCCATACAAATATTTTTTCCGTGCGCGAATCGAACCCGCGACACGAAGCGCAGCAGTCGCTCAGCCACTGCGCCAACTGTGCAGTCAATTGATAACCCCAGTGACTAAGCTTTTGTAAGTTTCAGCTCTTAAAGCTCTTAACGTTCTGGTAAGATTTAATGAACCAATTTCCTCCACCCGCAAAAATAAACAAAAAGTGGGAAACCACTTAAAATTCAACGCGCTTCGGTAGCAGGAACGTGAAGATGCACACACCAGTGGACCGTGAGGACAATAAACCACCGCAGACATCCCATGAGCCACAAATCACGGCATGCAATGTGCTGAGAAATGTAAGAGAAAGAGCAGAAGGTCCACTAGTTAATGTAACACAAGCCGCGTCTTCGCCTGAGTAGAGATCGGAAATTGTCCTCAGGGAATGTTCTACAGGAAATAAAAGTACACTGTTCTAAGCTTTCACGGTTTGTACCTAAACTTACACTGTCACTTAAAGGATATGTTTCGTGATTTTCAATTATTGTGAGCTTCCGAGCCTCCCCCTACCTCCTGCCTGTCCAACAGCTGGGGAGCTCAGAATAATTGAAAATCACGGAAGATATCCCGTAAATGACAGTGTAAGTATAAAAAGGTACACTATACGCTAACCCAGGTTTTATATAATTTGATATTCCGGTCATTGGTACTGTTCAGTCATAAAATCTGAACATGAAACTCTGTGACAATAAAATACCGTCGTACTATGTATTCACAAGTTGAGCAAGAGATGGCATAACCATCTTCAGCTGGTTCCTTCCAAAACTGTGATTTGTGATCCGTGCATTATAGTTTTTGTAAGAACTGGCAACTGGAACTGAAACCCAGCGTATGAGCCAATGACTGGGCTGTGGAGGGATGATAGGCAGCTCTCAGTATTCTCTCCATGTAAAATACTGGTGTTGAGCTCCTCTGCGTCTGGTTAGTCTGGAAGCCGACCCCAACATGATTTCTTGTGAGGAGTTAAACTTCTGCAACTCCCTTTTAGGTTTCAGGAAAAATAAAGTGCAGCAATGGTGTGAAAGTAAATTGAGATCGGGCAAGCGCCGTACGGAGGCCATTAGTCAGCATCGAATGGGACAGTCCGGGATCCGTTTTTATTGAAGCTGCGAAAATGTAGCCTTCGGCTCTACTGGACTTCGTGAACTCCAAGTTTTAGGTCGGACAGACCCGTCGTAAAATGCGACATGGGATCATTTGAAGATGGTAAAGTAAAGTGCGGAGTAATGTTTTTGATGAAAGGAAAAGATTGTATGTCGCGTTGTTCTAGGTCTTTGACAGAGGGGCGTTTTAGTGAAATTGCTTTGAGAAATTGGAAGAGGTCGTGGCTAAATAATAACAGCCGCACGGGTCGATTTTCAATGTTAAGCCAGGCTTGTCTAGGCCGGTCGGTGGATGGGTGACCGTCATTTACATACAGAGTTTTGTTTGCCTCGGAAATCACGTTAAGCCGTTGGTCCCGACTGCATTTGTAGATCTTTGACAGTTTTTACGGGTAGGCCCGGAAGTCTAACAGCCAGTCTTATCAAGGGATATCGTATTTGCCAGTACTAACTGGGTTGTAGAGGTTAGATAGGCAGTCGCTCCATGTCAAGACACCGGTATTCAGCTGCATCCGGTTAGACTGGAAGCCGACCCCTACACAGTTAGGAAAAAGGTTATGCAGATTATGGATGTTTTGAGAAATTGAAAAACAAAGATGGTGCTTGAGCTATGGTGATTAGTTCCAATTTTCGCAATACGCCAAAAGATCCTGATTAAACTTTACCGTAAAATTTTGTTTGTTAAATATTAGTTTTATATCCTATCTAACAAAACAATCATTGCTTAAGTTTAAATTCGTGATGCTCAGCAGAATTAAGCCTAATTTAACTTTCAACGTCATCAAAGTATCTGTCGAACTAATTCTGGTTTGCGCTGCCATATCCGTCGAATGGTTGAGTCTTATAATTGTAATTTTGTTAATATTGATATTTTTGTATGCTCAAAGTCAAAATTTAAATCCAATGTTATGAAAATTATTATTAACCAATAATGTTATTAGGCATGTAAGCTAATCTAGATTTTATTATTTATTTGTTTTAGTGTTAAATATTACTCTGTTGCCAACCAATCAAATCAATTGGAATTTCTATTTTGCATGATATAATTAATATTTCGGTTATTTAATAATTGCTCATTGATATTTCTATAATTATTTATTATTCATGTGATGTAATTATTTATTACCTATCTAGTGGCACTCATTACCATATTTTCTTTTGTTAATATGCGAATAATGTAGTGGGCTGCAATATTGTTAATATTTTGTATTATGTTTCCTTTGTTCCAACACATATTGTAGCTGTTTATTGTCCCTGAATAAATAAAATGAAATAAAAATAAAAGTACATAATTAAATAATTGTATTATGGAAGTAAAAACAGAATATAATAAAACTCCAAGCGAAACACTGACAAAAAAATAAATGATGAAATACAACTGTTTCACGGCACAACTATGAATATTTATTTACTTAAAATCTGCATTGTTTACTGAATAATTTAACCGAAAACATTTTGTTTTACATTTTATTTACCACATTTAATTAATTACGAGTAACGTTCGTCTGATGGATAAAGCGAAATAAATGATGTTTGACGTTGTAATCATTCACACTCTGTCGAATTTCACATGTCATTTTATTATTGAAATGCTGGTTTTCCCAAATAGTTTTGTTTATGTTATTTTCACAGGTTGTTATTGAATTAATTGTAAGCATACAACATTTTAATTAAGGCCTGTTTTTCCGAATAGTAAGCAAAAGCTTTTCTCTCATACAGAGAGAGATAGTAAAACTCTTCTTTTTTATTCTAGAGAACGACATAATAAATTTCTTTATGACAATACAGTGAAAAAGGAGCTCGTGGATAAATAAAAACAGCCGCTCGGATCGATCTTTAGATTAAGCCGTGCTTGCCTAGGTTGGTCTGTGGATGGGTGACCGCCCATTACATACCGAGTTTCCTCCGTGCCTCGGAAAGCACGTTAAGCCGTTGGTCCCGGGTGTGATTTGTAGATCTTTGACAGTTAGGTAGTTAGTGCCCCAAAAAAAGCCTGACAACCAGTCTTACCAAGGGGTATCGTATTACCCAGTACTAACTGGGTTGTGGAGGTCTGATACGCAGTCGCTCCATGTAACAAAATACTGGTATTCAGCTGCATCCGGTTAAGACTGGAAGCCGACCCCAATATAGTTGGGAAAAGGCTAGGCAGATGATGATGACAATACAGTGACGACATTGTTACAGACATCTTAAGATATAACATACAGACATAATGTCCCACAGATAGGTCTCCTGGCTCCCAGTCTAGGTTTTTCACCTGTGACTTGGGATACAGTCATCATCTGCCTAGCCTTTTCGCAACTATATTGGGGTCGGCTTCCAGTCTAACCGGCTGCAGCTGAATACCAGTATTTTACATGGAGCGACTGCCTATCTGACCTCCACAACCCAGTTAGTACTGGGTAATACGATAAGGCTGACAATGATCTAAAATCTTAAATGACAATGATCTTAATTCTGATTACACTTTAAGGTTGCTTTTTAATTGGATTGTCTCCTTATAAACGGCCAAGGGACTGCAAGCGAATACCCATAATGATGTTTATTTATTTTTAAAGGTATTAATTTTCCTCTGCCAATCATGGTCACACTAGTGCCTACATCTGAGCCCAGCAAGACTGGAGCGTTCGTTTTAGAGTGCGCAGAAAAAAGCCGTCGTATTGGATGTCTGCCGATGGCTGTTAAGTTTTAGATAACAGTTTAAACCAACGACAATGGCTGGTTCTACTCTTTTCATTTCATTTATTTCATAAAAAAATCTTACATTGTATCTTAAATTATTCTTAAATTTATTAAACACGAACATAACACGGCTTATAAGGTTTACAGTTCAAAAATAAAATAAAATTCAATTATACAATTACAATTCGGTACATTAACAAAGAAAACAAATTGTTAGTAAAAAAGAATCATTTCAATTTAAATAAATCATGTTAATAAACAATAAATCATGTCAATTAAAGTTAAATCACGTAAATGAAATATGAAGTATGTCAGTAAAAAATAATCACGTAAATAAAAAATCTTCTTCTTAGTTTGCTTAATGTTTTTTTGAAGACAATGATTGGTTAAAAACAATTTATTGGTAGATTCAATATGAATCGGTTTATTATATTTTGGCAATTGAATTACTTTGCATGTAAACTTGGTTGGCTAGAAAAGTAATATATATATACAGGGTTCCTGGTAACTCGACGCATTCCTTGCAGGACGTCATAGTAGGGCTAAAATGCAACAAATTAGAAGCAAAGAATAAGCAATAGAAGAGAGATTCTTAATTATTTAAGATTTTGTTATTAGGGAGGAGCTGACTCCAGCAGTGGAAAAGTATAAAGAAATGCGTGGCTCTCTGGGTTACAAAAACTAAAGATATGGAAGAAATTCTATTAAGAGACGAAGCTAAAACGATCACTAGTTTCTTGTTTACAAAGATATTTAAATATACTTCAGTAAATAAGTATCTCAAATCTCTTTACTTGTTTTAAATAAGGACTTCACCCCTACTTATACCCGATGCAATCTTGAAGTCGTCTCCTCGGACGGAAATAGCCCAGATAGCCTATTAATAGCCCGGGGCTATTATCTTTGAATTACGGGGCAAAGTGAGGCAATGAAGCGTGAGTTAGTAACTATCTAGTAAAACTGTTTTACTGCCTACTAAACGGCAACTATTTACTGTTACTTGATGCTGTTATACAAGTTTCAATTGATATTTATACCTGTTTATTTAAATTACTTGAAGATGTTGATTTATAGAGATGAGTTACTAGTATGTACTATTTGTGTGCAAATAAAATTAACGAAAATCTGCAATTGGAAAAATTTGTATGGTATTTTATTTTTAACCTTTTCCTGCACTAGGATTTCTCATGTATTGTGGGTGTGTTTACATTCAAACTCACATAAAAAAAAAACAGCCGGAACAACTACCTGTAGGCCAAACAATTGTTCCGTGCGGGAATCGAGCCCGCGACACGCAGCGCAGCAGGCGATCGCTCACTGCGCCAAACGTGTTTATTATTTTATGTAAACTAACAATTTTACAGTACCTAAGTATATCCTACATTACTTACAACGACTGTCATCCATTTGAATTGTGGGCGTAGAACTTAATTTTACAAAGTAATATTGTGTAATAAGCTAACTTTGACGGCAAGAAGATTGCCACATGTAGGCTTTTGCTGCTCACCTCGACTCGCGAACAAAAAACGCAACGAAATGAAATGAAATCCATTAAAAATGATACCATTATCAGTTTCAACTCATAAAATTGGTGCCCTACAAAGCAGAAAGCATCAAGAAAAATGTGAAAATATACTTTTTAAAATACTCTTTCAAGAAATAAAAATGGCAGCGTTCCTGTATTCCATTTTCTTTCGTATTTTCCGAGCCAGTTGTTACGTATATTTAACATCGTACGTGTAAAACGTATTACCTCCTTTACCTCCAGCGCAGTCGAGTAAATTTTTAAGGTGTCAGCAAACAAAGGAACTGTGATTTTGTTTAGTGAAAAATTCTTTAGAAATCGCAAGATATTTTAACGTAAAGTTTTCCGTTTTAGTTTTGTGCTATCAAATGTTCTTGATTTCTTTTATTATATATGATTCTGAACTAACAAAGGGTTCTTTCTAAATTTGAATTTTTGTTGTACTTTTACGGAACGAAGTTTTTTACTTTTATATTTCGGAGTTTTATGCGTTATTTCACGGAACTTAGTTTTAATAGTTTCTTCTGGTTTGGAAATTGGTTTATTACTCTTTTTCTTTACGAGCCAACAACCAAGATCATTCAAGATTATTTATTAAAATTGTGAAAAAGTATCTATATACTGCCGAACATACAACCACCTCCTTTTTTGAAGTCGGTTACTAAAACAAACCATATGTAAGTAATTATTCGGAAGATGGTACTTTTTATGCCATAATAGCTCCTGCTCGCGTCATCGCCCGTGTGGAGGTCAGATATTATCTCAAGGGAACGTACTACCGGTATAAAAAGTATATTATGTCCCAATCCTAGTTGGTGTCTATCCGTTTTCTAAATCCGTGCAGTCATTATGGTATGAAAAGGTTATATACAAACATAAAGTTTCTTTCGCATATTACAAAGGCAACGAGTTTTTTTTTTCGCTTTCATACATACTTGCTCCCATGCTAAGAGTTGTTATAAATGAAGGTTTTATTTGTAAGGCCACCAAAGAGTCACAATGTTGAATTACCTATATCCAATAAGGACGGATATTTGTTGGTTTATCTCGGTCTATTGTACGCGATCCCGTTATTGTGTCACTGGGTTCACAATAGTGTCTGTAGTGTATGGTTTCCTAATTTTTCACCTGGCTGACTCTGTACAAATCTTATTGTGAGATGATATTATTATACATTATGTAAGGGTCTCTACAAACTGATGGGGTGAATTCAGTATATCATACTAAGCTAACCGGTACCAGAAATTATTTCAGGAATGTTATGGGAAGCCAATAAAATTGATTTGTTTTATTTCCTCATACGCAATGTATCGTTACCATGGCAAATCGCACGTAGCGAACGGCAAGCGCGACGACGACTTCGATGAACTCTGTAGCTAGGCAGGAAGTGAACAGCTGATTTCACGCGTCGTTCGTTAGAGTATTTCAACATCCATTGTTGGATTTTTGATTTTAGCCGTATTATTTACATAAATGGAGTGTGGCGTACAGGGAATGTAATTTTACATTGAAATAAAGGAATAGTAACAGAAAGAAAATTAAATCCGGAGAAAAATTCCGGTGGAATATGATTCAAAATAACGAGCTGAATGCACCCTGTCAGTTTGTGGAGGGCTGTCCCTTACACCTTGTATGTGTAGATACCACATTCATCATCATCTGCCTAGCCTTTTCCCAACTATGTTGGGGTCGACTTCCAGTCTTACCGGATGTAGCTCAATACCAGTATGTTACATGGAGCGACTGCATACCTGACCTCCACAACCCCAAAAAGGTTAGGTTTGTGTAAGTACAGACGCCAGCACATCAAGCAACCACAACCTGTCAAATTTCTTTAATAGATTTTTTACTAAAGCATTAGATTCAAGCAGTGGCGTAGCGTGGGATTTTGCCGCCCGGGGCCGAATGTAATTTTGGCCGCCCCCTCTAATTTCATAATTAGTTAAGAAACGTAGGAAACAGTCAAAATACAAAGCATTTTTTTAAAATTATTTAAAAAAAATCTATAAATTTATTTTTCAAAGTAAAATCTTTTTTATACACAATTTCATTCAAGAAAGGAGGTTTCTAATGAGATGACGAGTAATAAAGAGTTAGAGAGGTATGGAAGAGGAAGATATTCTGCGCTTATCCCTAATGAATTGGGATAAGAAGGGCAAGAGAATAATGATGATGATGATGATGATCATTTGTTCGTATGTATGTAGGTTTGTCAAGTTCAATTGCTAATATAGCTAATACCTAGTGTATAAGGTTTGCCGTTCGGGAAATTAACAAAAACAGCGAGCTCAATTTTTTTAGCACTAAAATAATATGTAATTTATCAGAATAAATTACATTTTATTTTAACTATTCATATAGATAAATTAGCTTTTTTATCGAATTGATTTGAGAGTAAGTAGGATGCAAGAGCGAGCGAAGCGAGCTCGAAAATTTTAGCACCCCGCCTCGGATAGGTAACAGATTTTCTTTTCACGATTCAAACAAATGGAATTTAACATACTTTTTCTACGAATGTATTAAAGATATGGAACGATTAAGAAAACTTAGCTGTAAGAGCGAGCGAAGCGAGCTAGAAAATTTTAGCATCCCAGATAGGTTCGATTTTCTTTTTACCATAAATACAGGTATAAAAAGGGAGGCGGCAGGCTAGAAGAATGAAGTGCTTGTATCTAGAAAATACGGGGCGGCAGACCGGAATAGACGTGAGGCATATATGAAAAGCCGCCCCGTGCCAGCGGCATATATTAAGGAAAATGCTCCACTTCTTGGTTGTCCTTGTTTTTGCAACGTAGTCCCGATGACTTTAGTAATTACCTGATCTGATAAGTATGACCTGACGCTACCGCCTGGTTCCGCTTGCCGCGGCCTGGCTCTTGCTCTCTGCCGCCCCCTGAAATGTGCCGCCCGGGGCCATGGCCCCCCCGGCACCCCCCACGCTACGCCACTGGATTCAAGGTTGATTGGGAAAATTTGACAGGTTCGGGTAGCTTGATGTGTTGGTGTCTGTACTACATTGATCATGGAAAATATAACTTAGTTATCATGATTCTATGAATTATCCTTAATATTTAAGGAACAGGAAGGAATATACTCGTAATAAGGTAGGTTGACTGAACCATTGGATTTTTTAAAATACCTTGATGTAAAAAAATCCAATGTAAATCCAACCTTATCTACAACTCAACAACAATTAACTACAATTAACTATACCGAGTCTGGGGATTAAATTAGCTAGCGAATTTCCAAAGATGTGATGAGATGAGCATAGCGATATACAAGACAAAACAAAAAATATTCGACCTTCTTTACCAGTGAAGACTTGTAATTGGCTGTTAGTTACTTACTACTACACACACACACATACACACATACACACACACACACACACACACACACTACACACGCACACACTGCATACACACACACTACTACTTGTTACTCACTATTTTTATCCTGTTTTGTTTAGTTGTCAGTCTTCCATATTTTCATAAATAATTAATATCTTCACGACTGTGGAGTTAATATGACCTTGTATTATTATCTACTCCTGGAGCTTTAGTCCTGAAAGTTTGTGTATCCACCTGTAAAATGATTGAATACGATGTGCACAAAAAGGGTTGTGTCCATCAACTGACTGTATTATGTAATGTGAAGCCATATGTTAGAAGTTTGCTGTCAATTGGCTGTTCCTTACTGGTCGGCAAGGTGGTTTTTAATGGACCGTTTTAGACTTTATAACGATATTTTGTTTTACTTACTCGGTTGTCATGACAACTGTTCAAAACGCCCATCAAATCGTATTCTTAGCCTAATTGGCGGATTCTCAAATTTCACAGATGGTCTCTTATGAAAATTGTCCATTCGCGGACGTTTATGTCAATTTACAATTAATAAACTATAGCTGTTAATGTGTCTAATGGGGTGGATTTAGGCCATGTCGAGCTTGACTTGAGCCGAGTAAACGAGTAATACGGTCTCAATGATTTGTGGACAAGTGGTGACCGATGCAGAGCTGACAAATGGTAAACCACGTAAAGATCTGAGATTGGTCGAATGAATTTAGAAAAGCCAATTGCATCTCTTGATTTGTATGTAATTTTAACACGTCGATGATTTGTTTCCCGGAACTTAGTTAAATTAGTTGTTGGTCGAACTAGTAATGTACTACCATATCCCGAGCTAACTCATGCCCATCGCTTAATACACTTTTCCTTACGTAATACACGAGCCTCAAACAAGTTAGCGCAGTAGGAATCCCCTTAAGCGAGCTTATAACAAATGGATTCACATTTCACGATACAATAAATATGCTTATTGCGACCTTTTATCCGCTCTCTCACAAAAGCGTCTCGAGGCATCCCGGATGCTGGAGGGACTGAGTGTCTTCACGCTTCTGCGACACAATGAGGGCGAGCAGAATGGGCGTCGAACGTATTTGAAGTTGTTGTGCTGTTTAGGAGTGGAAATTGTGAGGTTGAATTTAAATAGACTTAGGTACTTTACTGTATGTATAAAGTGAAATTCTGTCAGCGCTAATTTGCAGTAAGCTACCGAATAAGTTATGTCAATCCACTCACAAATAACGGTTTTGTAAGGGGCCCATGAGGTGGGCAATGCAGTTAAACCTGGTTATCGCAAGTTGCCTCACATGGCATCAAAAACAAAAAAAAAAATGGTTTTCTAAAATATAAGGGTAGAAGGTTTGGTTAACCGTATTTTTGTACGACCTTGTGAAAAGGAAACAAAAGGGAAACCAGGGTATCGTACACGTGCTCATACACGTGTTTGTACGCAATTAAAAGTTTCTTTTTGTTCTGATAAATCATTATAATGAAACAACAAACACTTTCAAGGTTACCATTTCGATGTGGAGTTTTTCTTTTCAATACGTAAAAGTTTCCTGAAAACTCTTGCGGGGAGGGAACTTCTCTGAACGATGTTTTTGCCGTCATAAAGAAGTAGGGCTTCTAACTTCAATAATAAACCAAGAAGAATTCCCAGGTCGGACAAAGTGTTATTGGGTTTTTCAATCAGGAATTTCTCAGTAGCGGCCACGGAGTCCAGATTTGCGACCGGTCGATGGCAATAGGATTGCCCCCTCTTACATGGGACTTAAACTTTAATGGCGAAATGTTGGTGTACTATTGGGTACACCTCTGCCTAACCATTCGGGGATAACAGGCGTGATGTTATGTTAATACATTGATTAGCCATTGTTGCAGCAATATTTTGCAGTTAGCTGGGCCAATATTAAAAACGCAGATACAAAAAATAATTATCCTTACAAACAAAATATATGGGGTGATTTTCTTAGACAGGGACAAATGTTGTCAGCCCCTGGATATTAGTAACATCATGGACCAAAATACGATGCTGCTGTCATCACTCATTCCTGCCAGTGTTGCCATATCTATTTATCATAGCACCATAGTATAAGGGATAATTCATTTTCTTGCTGACAATTCTTTCGAATATTATGTATAGAAAGGGTAAAAAATTGGGATGAGGTATTTGTAAAAGTATATTTTGACTGAAACCAAGTCAGTTTCCAGTCCGACCGGATGCAACCAAACACCAGTATTTTACATGGAGCGACTGCCTATCTAACCTCACAACCCAATTAGTACTGGCTGATACGATACCACTTGGTAAGACTGGTTCTCAGACTTTCGGGCCAATGACTAACTGTAACGACTGTCAAAGATCTACAAATGACAGCCGGGGCACGGAGGAAACTCGGTATGTAATGGGTGGTCACCCATCCACGGACCAACCTAGGCCACAGACACGAGTGCCTGTTATTGTTTAGCCTCCTATCAGCTGTATTATCAGTAAACCAACATAATACAAAGTACATAATATTATTTATATGTAAGATTGTAGCAAGAAGCTCGAGTTGCTCTAGTTTTATTAGTAATTGACCTGAAAAACTGATAATAATATTTGTACCACATTTTCCTCAAGGAAGAGTATTGTGTCGTGTAACTAACTCATGTAGGTATAACTTTTGGGAAACAACAATATAATGTTGTAGGAACAGGTGAAAATAATTCAGTTTGCCAAATATTTGTATAGTCGGTAGGTGCCTACTTCTAAAAAAAACGTTTCATGATCACATCTATTTACATATAATAAAATTATAACAGGCCGATGTCTGTACATTGAAGATATTGAAAAAAAAAAATTAGGGGGTCTTTATTAGTACAACAGAAGCCAAAACAACAGTTTTTAGAATGTTTGTCTGTCTTTCTGTCTGTATATTTGTACGCGCATCACGCAAAAACTACTGCATGGATTTCACCGCTCTACTGCTAGATGCTTAATTCAAAATATAGGCTACATTAGATATAGTTTTGGACCCGATAGGTGGCGCTGTGCGAAGCAAGGGGGGGTCGCTAGTTTATAATATTTTATTAACGTTACTTTAGAAGTTAATATTTCGAGAAATTTTACTCAGATACATTATAAGTAATTATGTACTACATAATTATAATCAAGTTATCAAGAAACATTATTTTAGAAGCGATTTGATTGCCGGAAAACAAATAATGTATCGCGATAATTTGCTTTTCGATTATTTCCTCCATAATTGCATTTGTTCACAACTTTCCCAAAATAATTTCCCGCATTGCCTAACCATCGATCAATGTTGTTACAAGTTATACCATTAGCTGTATCAAGGAAAACGTCCATTTCCTTCAATTCCCCCACTTTCCTATGGGAACGTAAACCCATGGGGGCGAAGTTGTATTTCCGTCAAAATCTGTTACTTGTTTATTTGTTTGTTTGAGAAACAAGTCCGCAAAACAGATCAGCAAAATCCTTCCAGCTTGGTTTGTTTATTATTCTTAATATTTTTTCTAACTTAATAAAAACAATAAACCACGAAATGCCGGGATTTAAATTATTGTAGCACTTTAGAAAAGGAGAAGCTCGTGGCTAAATAATAACAGCCGCTCGGATCGATCTTTAGGTTAAGCCGTGCTCGCCTAGGATGGGTGACCACCCATTATATACCGAGTTTCCTCCGTGCCTCGGAAAGCACTTTAAGCCGTTGGTCCCGGCTGTCATTTGTAGATCTTTGACAGTCGTTATAGGTAGTCAGTGGCCCAAAAAGTCTGATAACCAGTCTTACTAAGGGGTATCGTATTACCCAGTACTAACTGGGTTGTGGAAGTCGCTCCATGTAAAATACTGGTATCCAGATGTATCCGGTTAGACTGGAGGCCGACCCTAACATAGTTGGGAAAAAGCTAGGCAGATGCTGCAGCACTTAAAAAAAAAAAAACAATATGGATGGTGGCACAATGATGCATGGTAGCGATCATAATTAATATTCGGCTGAACTGAAGATAGAATATTATTATGATCATTCCCTAAAGAGATAGATAATATCGAACAAGTAGACTAAAAACATAATTAGTCTCTCAATATACTTGCCAACCAGCGATTCTCTTTTTACAGTTTTAGTTATCCATTTTAGCATTCCTTTTCCTATCCGCGAAAGTCATGTAAAACTCAACTTCACAGTTTTGCTACGCGTACAGCATAAGTAATGTACAAATGAGTTTGTGTAAAAATCCTCAAAAACAATAACTTCCTTCTTTTTAGAAGCCGGCTACAAAGATACGCGTGCTGTCATGCGCAGACTGTTTTGTAAGTGAGACGCGATTAGGGCGAGTGTATCATCGGGAGCGGTTAAGTGTGAGTCGCGTCGCGTGTGATTATTGTACCGTAGCACATAGTTGTCGGTGTAAGGTTATGTTGAAATAAGACCTTCGTGGTCAGGATGCTTCAAACTGAACGTTATTTATTGGTGACTAGCTTTTTCCCGCGGCTTCGCTCGCGTTAATTTAGAATTTGAAAATCAATTCGGGTTAGGACTGGTCATTTCTTAGCTGCCACGGTTTATTTTAACTACTTTGTTTTAAATTTTTAAATTGTTGATCTAATCTTTTACTCTGGATGCTCTTAATGTGCACATCTTTCTACATCTGTCTCACATATTATGTATTATCTCAACATAAATGATGTAACCAAGATCTTGTAAAAATATTTTGATTGAAAAGAATATCCATGGAGTTTCTTGCCCATTCTTCTCCATAGAGATCTACGCTTTGAAAAGGTAACAAACAAACAAACATACTTTCGCATTTAGAATATTAGTAAGGATAAGGATTAAAGTTGGTCATTAGAAAATTACGTAAAGCGTTAATGTTATATTCTCTAATAATTGTATCGATGTATCTTTATATGTTTTCAGATTGCACTGATAGACACGATGTAACCTACATTTATGTTGGCTATTAGGTTAGATGTTCCACATACGGCGCTGCGCCGAGATTTGAAAATACTTCATTCAGATGTCGAACAGGCACAGGAACAGGAATAGATGTTATACTAAGTTTCCTTCCAGCCGGTACGAAGCAATGTTCAACAATGTATATCTTTGTACATATTCATAGTACTTTTTGAAGAATAATATTAAACATCAAACACTGTTTTAAGCTTTCACGGTTTAAAACTAAACTTATTTAGTCACTTACGGGATATCTTCCGTGATTGTTCATTATTTTCAAATATCGGGAGCTCTAAATAATGAACAATCACGGTAGATATCCCGTAAGTGACAGTATAAGTTTAAATATTAAACATGTTCAAATACTAAGATTTAAAAGCTTTCTCAACACACTAAGGAAGGACTAGCACATTCTGCATAAGATTCCATTCTTATGAAAACTTAATCAAAGTCTCGACCGCATCCCAAACTTGAAGATGTGGTTGAGATTATAATTGAGAACTCTAAAATTTTGAAACACTTCGTTCCGAAAACATTTAAGAAGTTATTAGAAAGGCTTGAAGTCTGTTATAACGTTCTATTAACGAACCCTGGACCTTTTGATCGCTTTTCAACTGTTATTTTTGCTGTCCATCTTGTCATTTTATAAACATTATATTTTGCCCGCGGCTTCACTCGCGTTAATTTGGAATTTGACAATGAATTCGGGTCGAAGCGAAAGAAACGTGGCGCCATCTATTATCATACGAACGTTATTGTTGTTTGCCTGGGGAACAGCACTTTTTTTCGGGATGAAAAGTACCCTATGTCTGTTTCTGTACAGCTGGTAACGTATATGCAAAATTTCAGGCTACTCGGTTCAGTGATTTAGACGTGAAAAGGTAACAAACAAACAAACTTACTTACTTTCGTATTTATAATATTATAGTAAGGATTATCAAAATGCCTGAGCCTGTTCCCAACTACCAATGTTGGGGTGGCGTTTTTCAGGATACCAGTACTTTACATGGCTGAAGAGACTGTCTGATGTCATTTGCCGCTACCTGTCACCCGCGACCATCGTCCACGTGAACTTATTAAAAAAAAATTACGTCATTATTTGAATCGGATTTTGTTAACAATTTAATTTTTATTTTTAAGGTTTTAATTTTTTTGCACGGATCCCTAATCCTTTTTCTAAAATAAAAGTCGCCTTAGGCGCGTCGCTCACTGGTACGTCGAGGCGACGTCGCGTCAGCGGCGGTGCGGCGTCGCACCACGGGCGAATATAGGTCTCTGCGTAGAGTCGAGGCGCAGGCGGCTATGCTTGGCGGCTATATTTTAGCTACAAAATGGCGGTGGAGTCGTGGCTTGGGCACACTTGAGCGCCCCTCCTGCGCCTGCACCTCGCCTCCGCCCCGCCTTCACCTCGCCTCCGCCCCGCCTTCACCTCGCCCGCGCCGCAACTCTTGTATATGAGCGCACTGCCATTCATTTGTAAAGAAAACTTTGTTGCGGCGTGCCTCTTAACCGCCCGCGCCTCAACTGCACCTCGACTGTTAATCGTGTGAGCGACGCTCCTAAGTTACTTCTTGTAACATAAGCTATTTGATAGTAAAAGTCCCGTCAGAATCCCGTTTCGTAGATTAGCCTGAACAAACCGCTCCGTATCAGAAGGACAATCTAGTAAAATGCCCTTGTGGGATAAATGACGTTAAAGTAAAACGACCTACTAGTAAAACGTCTGAAATTTAAAATCGTCATACTAGTAGAACGTCTGAAATGTATAAACGGCATGTTGGGCAAAAGGACTGGTACATTGACGCAGAAAATAAACCAAAGATAATTGGTAAATTATTTTAATTTTAAGATTTTTTTTTTAAATAATATAACAAATATACCACCTTCTGTACATGGATGATCTGAACTCTTTGCCCCCAACAAATTGCGACTGATGGAGCTACTTAAAGTAACTGAAAGTTTTAGTAGCGCCATCAGGATGGAATTTGGTGTGGACAAATGTGTAGTCATGTATGTAAAGCGAGGGGAGTTCTTCAGCTCTCGGATTCCAAACACCTAAGATCACTCTCCTCATCCAAAAGCTATTTGGGTATGTCGAAGAGTTAGGCATTAATGTAACTGATATGAAGCAATCTTTGAAGGAGCGCTTCTTCGGTCGCAAAAAAATATAATGAATTTTTATTTTGTGCACTTGACTGTACATTATAGCATATGCAAGTCTTTTTACCCAACATGCCGTTTATTAATTTCAGACGTTCTACTAGTATGACGATTTTTAATTTCAGACGTTTTACTAGTAGGTCGTTTTACTTTAACGTCATTTATCTCACAAGGGCATTTTACTAGATTGTCCTTCTGATACGGAGCGGAACAAACGTGCAGAAAGACAAAATTAAAAAATAATAATTTTGTTTTAAGTGCCGCATATAGTTTCATATGCATTCAGTAAAAAGCTATTATTTGGAAATTACAAATATACACTTTTTTATTTATTTGTATATACATATAGATGATTTTCCAAAATTGCGTTAATTTACTACTCAAACCGGGTTTCCCTACATTGGTTTCATCTTACAGTTTTCTCTCAAAAACCCTGGAAACGGTGACCATTATTGTAAAAGTTATAGCGTCGAACTTTGAGTAACATGTGAAAAGAATTTCCCAAATAAAGGGAATAAGGGCTTGGAAACTGTACCAAGTATTTGAGGTCGTCGCATATTAAATTCTATGGCGTAATTAAAATGTACGCCAATAAGACGACGTTCAAATCTTGCTAGTAATGAGAGTGTAATATTAATTTTGTGGAATTATTATTTGAGAAGGGGGAAATGGTCGGTTGAATAGAGTGACATAGTTTGTAGGAAGTTATTTTCATATGAAAAGCCAAGTGAAGTAGAATTTTTGAGTCAAAAGTCAGGGAATTTATAATTATTTCTCTTAAAGAAGAAGGATCAAAATTCACCCACGTCCTACAGCAAAGAAAAGTATCTAAAAAAAAGATAAAAATGGCTATAAAATGAAGGCATACTTCCAAACTCCATGCTTGCAGTCTAACATAAAAAAAAATTGCTATGAAAATTCGTTCAGGGGTCGTAATATCTACAATCAGTATACAGTGAAATCCGCCTAATACTACTTCGTTTCTAACGACTAACCATTTTTTAGAGACGAACATGCAAACACAATTTTAGTTTTATACAGTTGTACTATGAAAACATATCCTTTTAGTACGACTCCAGTTTGTGCGACCAACTGCTTAAAACGACATATTTTGACAATAATTCTTCCGGTTTGAACGACGCGCTGAATCAATCTATAGCAATAACTTGAGCAATCTGCAGCAATTTCAATAAAATTATATTATAACATTGTTTTGGCAAGTACAGTTCTGTTAAAACTACAATGATTTTAAATATTTTTCCGCACACGTGCGGAAATAATTTTTTTCTTAGATAACTAAAGTTACACTAAGTCCAAATGGGTTTAATGACTATAGTCGGCGGTGATTGTTTTTGTTTTTAATCTCTCTTTCTGGTGACTTTGGTTTCCTTTTTTGTTTGTTTTTATTAGCTGTAAGTCCTCCATGTACTAAAATAAATAAATAAATATTTTTTGAGCATTTGAATTTATAAATAGAATATTAAAGATAAACATGATTATTTAAAACAAATATTTACTTTTATGAACAAATTAACATTTATTTGTGTTCTAAATTCAAAAATATTTGAATTTTCTATTTTTCATATTAGGCTGTTTAGCGGCATCATACCTTTGCTTCTTCTTCAACCTGGCGAAAGCAAAGCGCGGAAAAAAGTAAATGAAATCATAGTTTCATAATAACAAAACTGACAAAAATACTTTCCGTTCTCATATTTTATTTCTTCGAAAGTGTATAGAAAATGGTTGTTTGATACGCATGGGGATTTGTTACTGCATTTCACGGCTCCCTAACAACCTCGCCTGTGGCTCGGGTGTTAATTCGCGTCGAATGCAATAACAAAGTTTCCCCACTTATGACTAAATGTACTATTTTACTATAATAGCTTGGGAAGGAAATGTGTTAACACTTGCAATCTATATGTGTCCAATATATATGTCAGTGTCCTTTTAGGACTAAATATTATTTAGGATAGATTTGATTTATTATTGGTATTTATCACACAATTAAAATAATTTGTGTGTGTTTGACATACTAACACAAACGGTAATGATGCCGCTGCCAAAGTTAGTAGTGGTCGCCAAAATTAATTACATAGCCAACGTAATTAATCGGTCCATTGTATAACCGGACACGGCCAGTTAAAACCGGTTATGATCGCCTGAAACTGGATAGTAATTGATTTATTATGGAGCAGCGGTTTTGGTATTTGGCATTCGATTTTTAAAGGGTTGAAGATCGGTTTCTAGGACGCAAATGGTTAAAAAGTACAATTAAATTGTTGCATGGGTGTTTTGGCACCTGAGTGACATTGACAACGGATATTTTTTGTAAACATCAATGTATGTGTGTCATAGAATTGTTTTAAACAAGAATTTGTGTGGTATACTACAACTAAAAATCGTACTACTGAAAAATCACGCTCTAATTAAAATCGATGTTTGTAAGGTAAAATCGACTCCTCCTATTGATGAAGTCGGTTAAAATGTAGCGTATGTCCATTCCTGGCCATAATAACGAATCGATTGACACCTTATGCATCAAAATTGGAGGAATAGTTTAGGCGCTACGGAAGAACGTACGTAAATATAAACATACATACATAGACTGCTAAAATCATAACCCTTCTTTTTGGCTTCGCCGTACTCAGGTAAAAACAAGTGTTCTGAAAATGTTTTGTAAAGAAAAGATGGCGTCTTTAGTTCCGACTTTGCCACGTGCCAACATTCTTGTAAAGATGTATAGTTTCTTGATACATTTGATTGTCAAACCATTCATTCGGTAAGCACCACAAGAAATGTTATTCTAGCAATTACTAGAATAATATTTCATGTAACAATAAATAAAAACCCGATTTTCGGTTAGGCTAATATTACCAACAATCTAACCAATACTTTTCCAGGATGTCGACCAAAAAATGGATTTCATCGGACGGTGTTCAAAATCTCTCTAAAATAACAAACATTTTTACCGTATCTCCATTTTGCATGCGTAATGGAATAGGACCGACCCTAGGATAGCTTTAAATCCCTTTTGTACCTGAAAAAAAAGTTTTGTGTGCCTTTTATCGATTCGGCGAAATAGCACGTTTCGTATGCGGCGTATTTGTTACCCACGCTATGAAATATTGAAGAGGTGCCGCACAGAATAAATAGTACAGAAGGTTTAAGTCTGCTGCGAATGGGAACGACTGCGAATAGGACCAACTGCGAATGGGATGATTTGTGAACGTGGGACGAGTAACCATGGAGTTTCTTGCCGGTTCTTCTCCATAGGAAACGACCAACCCGAGCCGTGCACCTTTTTGTCAACGATTTATAAGTGCCCATTTGGGCCTATGTGAAATAAAACATTTTGATTTTGACGAAGTGCGAATAGGACGAAGTGATGACCCCGTACAACTTGCGAGAACACAGACTCACATAGACATGCTTCGCATAAAGCAATGGTCCCGAAATGAATTTGTTGAATTGTGAACAAATCCTGTTCCTAATTTGAAAGAAAAATGAGTAAATGATAGCGTGTCGGCTGATTAGATTGGAAGTAAAAAAACATGTTGCCCCGAACTCAAGCAAGCGACAAGGTCAGGAAGATGATGGGGTTTAAGTATTTAAATAGCGAAATCAAAGAACTCGTTTATAATAGCCTCCGATAAAATTTAAGAAGTTTTTCCATCAGGAATTTCTCAGTAGCAGCCTCGGAGTCTGGATTTGCGCCCGGTTGATGGTAATAGCCTCGCCTCCTATTACATGGGACTTAAACATAACTGGCGAAATGTGGGTGAACTATTAGGAACACCTCTGCCTAACCGTTCGGGGATTACAGGCGTGATGTTATTATGTTAAAATTTAAGAATAAAAAAAACTTATTAATTATCAGTGGCACTTCAAAATTGTCATGAATGTTTTCTGATTCATTTGTTTACCTTTTTACCAAATAGTTATGGAACAGTTACAGAATGCTGACGAGAGACGGTAGAAGAAGTATTGGCAGGACGGATGGGTTGATGATACTCAAATAATCGCGGGCAAAACCTGGTAACCTTTCGAACGCCATTGTCACATATACGTGACAAGCAAGCGCGTGCCCTGAACGCCAAACGACACAAATATGTGACGAAATGGTAGGTGAAATTGTGGCTTGGCGCGAAGGGCACGCGCGTGCGTTTATGCTCTGGCTTTCAAAACGTTAAGACTCGCACAGTCCAGAGAAGCTTGGTACAAAAGGGAAGAGGTCCCTATTCTCAACAGTGGATGGAACAAAGCTGCCAATGTTTGTTCCATCCACTGTTGAGAATAGGGACCTCTTCCTAAGTTCCTAATTATTATTAAGAATAATGTATGGCTATGTATAGCTTATGGCAACGCATACCTTTAAAAAAAAAATATTGTATGCCTTTGACGGTGAAACATAGCGATCTCTCTCTTTATACATCTTTTACACCTATGTAAAATCTTTGACTTTGACTTTGAATTCCTTTTTGTACTAAGCTTCTCTGGACTGTGCGAGTCTTAACCTTTTGCCGCATGTACTATTTTCACACGTTGTTTAGAGTGGAACTTCTGAACTTTAACTTGACTGGTGGTGAGTGATTTAAATTCAATGCGTGATGCTGCATCGGCAAAACGTTAGTGTTCGTTTAATAATGTATTGTTTAATTATGAAACTGTTAGGGACACATAATTTATTAGGCTCATCCTAATACTGATGGTTATCGCTATCGGGCGAATAGATAATTAAATTAAAGTAGTATTAGTAATAATTAAATTAATTTGTTTTATTAGGTCAATGAAGAATGCTTAGTCTTATTTGTATGCCGTAGGTGAGTTATCAAAAATTATGAAGAGAGTGTGCGATTTTTGTAAGTCTGTATGTATGCGGAGGGTAATCTCCAGAACCACGGCACTTATTTGACAAATTCTTTCATATTTGAAAGGTAGGTACATTATTTCAGATGTACAGTCGCCAGCAGTTAAATTTCTCCAAATGATTTTAAACCATAAAATGTTGATGTTTAAGGTCGAAATCGAATTAGAAAATTTGACAGTTTGTGGTAACTTGATGTTCTAGCGACTGTACATAGGCTACTTTTTGTTCGGTTACCATCAAGTACACACGGCGGCACATGAAGCTGTACTTTTCCAGTAAAACTTGGCCTCGCTTTGTATAGATTTCTTATATAATGAGAATTCCGCTAGTTATGTAAAGCTTGATTGGCCGTCGTGTGTACAACACGGGCGAAGCCGGTTATTGAAGTTATTTATTCTAGTTATGTATTACAAAACACAATTACAAGCTCAAAGGGTGTGTCGGAAGCAGGAATATTCGAATACCTGTCTATTATTAATTAAAATGATAAGCGCTAAACGAAAACTATTTCCCATTTAAATAACAATTAGGAAACATAATTCAATTACATTGGTTCTAGTAATCAAGCGTGGTGGTAATTTTGATTGAAATATAATTCAATTAATTGATTAACTGGTTCGTGGTTTCCGTGTGTTTAGTTTAGCAAGTGGGTGGATAAGCCACTTAAAGCTTTGTGTAGGTAGAACCTACGCAAAGTAGTAAGTACAAAAGAAAATTTTATTGTAAAGAAAATAGCTCCCACAAAAAAATGAAATTTTCAAATCCCAAAGGTAAATTGAAAGTAGATTCACAAATTATAAAAAAGTTTTTTCTGTAGAAGGACTACGTATTTTTCCATTTTTAAAGAATATACTTGGAAGGAATTTGACGTTTTTTTAGGGTTCCGTACCAGAAGGGTAACGAACAGGACCCTATTACTAAGCCTCCGCTGTCCGTCCGTCTGTCTGTCAGCGGGCTGTATCTCATGATCCGTAATATTTTGACAGTTCAAATTTTCATAGAATGTGTATTTCTGTTGCCGCTATAACAACCAATAATAAAACTTAATTAAAAGTTAAAGGGGCTCCCCTACTGCAATGGTACGGAAGCCTTCATGTGCGAGGCCAACTCGCACTTGACCGGTTTTCATTTACCGTTCACAGCTGTCATACTTTTACCACTAATTTCGTCTTCTTCTTAGCGTCTCGATGGCAATCTAAATTGTTTCAGCCCAGAAGTGAGTCACTAGTTTGGCGTACTGAAAAAACAACAGGACACGCAGGACACGATATTAAGTGCCCCATTGTTGGTGGAACAACACCACATTTACACTCCAGGGTAGAGTAATAGGTGGTGGGACGTGAGAGGGAAAGGATCTCACGTACCAGTCGCCGCGGGAGACGCCCCGCGCGTCGGGGGCCACGTGGTGGCTCCCGGCTGCCGTAGGCGCTGGCCTGTGGACGGTCATTGATGATTTCCCATCGGAAAAAAAAGGGTAGAGTCATTGATGAAACTTCATAAGTTACTAATTTTTTTTCCTTGTTTTCTCACAGTTGCAGTCAAACCTGCTCGTGCTCGTTTACTTTGACGGAACAAATGTACCCGATCACATCGACTTGATAGCACACTACACATAGTGCACAAGTGCACAACGCGGTCGTGTTGTGTACAAATTGAACTTGCGCTGACACAAAGTGCATTCGAACGCTAGCCTTCCCGACATCGTTCTCAAAAAGCAGAAAGTAACTGATCGAGCATCTGTCAAATATCACGACGGTAAACAATTGAAAAGCAACTTTAAAAACACGTTGTCTCGGTTCATTTTTAGATAAAAGTGTTCTTTCAACGGCTGTTACAGGGGGTGTGTCAAATCGTTTGATGCTTGGTGTTGACGAAACCTTGTAGTGTCTTTTTGTGCATTCGGTTGAAATAACTTTTAGCTCTTTTCTTGAACCTAAATGTTTTATGGGTGTCTTTCGACATACGCGCGAGGGGCGGGCGTTTTGGTTGTAAACTTTGACGGTCAAAAAGTGCTGATTTAAATGAATGATTTTGATGCATGGTGTTAAATTATTTAAGGGATTGAACAGTTACTTCTAGACTTGGTTTAGTAGTCAATGTTCAAAAAACGCACAATAAAAATTAATCACCATTCTCGTGACTAAATAAAAACAACCACGCAGGTCAACCGAAGGTTAAGCTACGCTTGCTAAGGTAGGTACGCGGTCCGTGGATGGGAGACCGTTCATTACGTATCAACAACTTTCCACCTCTGTGTCTCGAAAAGAAGAAAGCTCGTTAAGCCGATCTCGGTTATTACGCACTTACTGCAATTGCATCCAGCTTAGATACTCATGAATACCTTATGTGGTCCATTACGACTTTTAAAAGACCGAATGGGGACTGGCTCTATTCACTCCAAAACATTCGAATGCACTCGCCGATACATTTCATTCCCATTCACCCTCACGTCGTACTAAAACGATGAAAATACGTAAATCGTACTCAATACAATGCGAGCTTTATTTGAAGTAAAAAGTCTTATAATTGCCCCAGCAAGACAATTGCTGGGAAACAAAAGACTGCTAGTAATTTGGGCTCAACTCTGAAAAGGTGCTGAAAATTTTCCGTATATAAATTAGGAAATGAGAAGGAGCTCGTGGCTAAATAATAACAGCAGCTCGGGTCGATCTTAAGGTTAAGCCGCGCTTGCCTAGGTTGGTCCGTGGATGGGTGACCGCCCATTACATTCCGAGTTTCCTCCGTGCCCCGAAAAGCACGTTAAGCTGTCGGTCCCGGATGTCATTTGTAGATCTTTGACAGTCGTTACAGTAGGTAAGTCAATGGCCTAAAAGACTGACAACCAGTCTTACCAAGGAGTATCGTATTACCTAGTACTAACTGGGTTGTGAAGGCCAGATAGGCAGTCGCTCCATGTAAAATACTGATATTCAGCTGCTTCCGGTTAGACTGGAAGGCGACCCCAACAAAGTTGGGAAAAGGCTAGGCAGATGATGATAAACCAGGAAGTAAAACTGCATAAATAGACTTATCAGAATTCAGTGTATTAAGTTATTTACCTTTCCATTGAGAACAATGTAGATAGTGGTCGATCGATGACAATGGTAATGATTATTTGAGGCGAAATCAGTTTAAGGTGATCAATAACAAGAATTTGTGTGGTATACTACAACTAAAAGACCCGACTAAAATGAAATAAAATGTAGGCTACGTTATCCGGCCTTTAACGAATCGATTGACATCTTATTCATCAAAAACGGATGAATAGTTTAGGCGCTACGGAGGAACATAATGTAAATACGTAGACACATAGTAAAAAAGAGATCTTAACAATTTTTCCCCGTTTTTCTGGGACTTACCATTAACAATCACAACTCAGCCCTCCCTTCAAGCATAACAGGCGTGTGTTATGTATTTATTTAATTAATTATGGCACTCCAACGACTTATTCATTAATTTGGAGTAATGTAACAATTAAACTTAAAATCTAGGGTGAATATGTCACTTACAGGTGTGCACAGCACTTACATAGATATTTCAAGTTTATAATATTACAATATAGGCTAAAAAAAAGCTAAAATACATGAAAACTAAATTAAAAATAAAGAAAAGAAATAACTAAATTTGTACATACGTAGACTGCTAAAATCATAACTCCTCCCTTTTGGCTTCGCCGTAGTCGGGTAAAAAGAACATAAAATATTACCACACCTGTTTCTTCGAAGGGTTAGGCACAGTGCTCCTTCATTTCGGCAGTTATCTTTATGCCCCAAGTAATGTACGGTGAGCCTATATGTAATAGAATGCCATACATACATAACATCACGCCTGTAATCCCCGAAGTGTTAGGCAGAGGTGTACCTAATAGTACACCCACATTTCGCCAGTTATGTTTTTAAGTCCCTTGTAATCGGTGTTGAACCTACCGATTTTGAGCTTAGAGCATTTGGTACTCGAGGAAATGTACAATCGTTGAAATGGGAGTTCGTAGTTTCGTGACCCGTCGATCAAATGACCATTCGATAAAATGGCTTTCGGTAATCAGGACCAATCCCTCTCGCCACGAATCGAGCACAAATCCAGACTTACAGGATCCTACTGAAGAATTTCCTGATGAAAAAACCTAATAACACTTGTCCGACCTGGGAAGCAATCCCAAGTCTTCCCGCTCAGCAGTAGCACTTGCCTTACGACCATTGGACCAGTGGGGCAGTCAAATGAACAATTTGTAATGACAAAGTAACTGACCTTTCGGAAACTATGTAACAATAGAAATCAATTAACTAAGGGCCAGACAGCCAACCTCCTCAGATAAATCGTCACCCATGACATACCGTAATGAAAGCAAAGAGCTGTTTTTATGATCTCATTCAATTAACTGCTAAAGTGATCGGTTATACGTCTGAAAGAAAAGGCTTAGAACCCCTTATTGAAAAAGTCTTATCTGCCAAAAGTGAGACAGCCGAAATCTATCCCTAAAATTGAGTGTTTCGGTTGAAATTCGATTGGGGGGTTATCGCTGTGGGGTGAAAGAAACAATAGTCGTCTTTCGCAGGGAATTCGAAAGGCTTGTCTCTCTCCAGGACGATTGTGTTCATTAGGCTCAAAATACAAGCTTTTTCGCTTCTCATTTTGGTACTTTTACCTTATTACGTTCGGAATAGGGTTGGGAAATTCCGGGAAAAACTCCCGGAACGATTTACTTATACTCATTGTACCGGAAATCAATAAGAAAGGAATTGTAGATCTTCTTTAAGGAGTGTTTATTCTAATCTTTCGTTGATAGAATGTTGATGCTCAGTAAATGTTTGTTTTGTTGGTGTCACGTTTTAAACGGATACCAATTGTTTTTATAATAATACATTCTTTGATCAATTAAGGACAGGAGGTCGTTGTGTGGCGGTCAACATTGACAATGACAATAGTGACCTGTGGGAATGGCCGACAACAGACACCGTTAGTGATGTCTCAAACTCGTCGATATCGATAAACCGTTTATAATTATACTCAGTGAGTCAGCATCTTAGTAGGCTAAAAGGTTAAAACAGCCTGTATTAACTACTCGAAGTATTCCAAATCCATTAATTCATTTAATTAATATTGAATAAAAATGAAACGGAATGACGAATCTGATTTTTTTTTTAAAATTTTTGTCTGTGTTTTGTCTGTTGTGTTGTTGTCTATTTTCTGCTATCTGTCTGTTGTACTTAAATTAAGACCTTTTTTGCATGGAGGTAGGCAGAAATTACAGACCCCACTACGATCTTTACTTACACCTCTAGTTCGTCCACTTTCATCTGGTCATAAATGCACGCCGATTGCGTGTTCTACGCACCTGACCTTTCTGAAGATCATCACCAACAAATGCTGGAAAAGTTGTTTTCATTAAAAAAAATCAACACCTACCTAACCTTTTCCCAACTATGTTGGGGTGGGCTTCCAGTCTAACCGGATGCAGGTGAATACCAGTATTTTATATGGAGCGATTGCCTATCTGACCTCCACAACCCAGTACTGGGTAATACGATACCCCCTTGGTAAGACTGGTTGTCAGATTTTAGGCCACTGACTACCTGTAACGACTGTCAAAGATCTACAGCCAGGCACGGACGGAACTCGGGTATGTAATAGGTGGACCTCCACCCACGGACCAACCTAGGCAAGCACGGCTTAACCTAAAGGTCGATCCGGGCGGCTATTACTATTAACTCACTCATTAAAAAATATATCCAAATAAAGTAATCTCCTAAATACTCTTTTACTAACTTAAACAAGATCATCATTGCCCTGCCTTTATCCCAATTTACTTGGGGTCGGCGCAGCATATTTTCTTCTTCTATACTTTTCATTTACACAAGATAAAAAGAAGCAATACTCAAAGCTCTGCTCAATTTGTAAAGAAAAGTATAAAGCTAAATGAAAACTGCCAGTAATACCATCACAGACCGGATCTGTCTCGTTCAAATGTGCAACTGAACGTATTTAAAGATTGCAATAACAGTTTTCTAGTACATTGGCTCCGCCATTATGGTGGACCGTTGGTTACAGTTTATTTTTACGATGGGATTTTTTTTGCAACAAGCTGCGAGGAGTATGGTCGTGTGGTGTACTTTGTAGATACATAACATTCTTTTACGGGAGAGAATGAGTCTGTCTAAAGACATAAAATACATTCTATTGTTTGTGTGTCTAAAATCTACCTTTTTTTGTCAAATTCCGGAAATTGATTCTGAAATAAATCAGATGGTGTTAAGCTATGAATATTTTTATTTGGTTATGTATTATTTTATATTTTTATTTGGACGCCTGTCGGAGGAAATCGCCATCGAGGTAGACCGCGGCGAAGGTGGTGTGATGATCTGATCTCGTTTGCGGGGCGAACATGGTCAGATATCGCACAGGACAGAGAGGTTTGGAAGGAGAAAGGGGAAGCCTTTCCTCAGCAGTGGGACACTCAAACAAGCTAATAAAAAAGAAAAATTATTTACAACTGTGGGCCTGAGGAGTCGAATTAACATGCAAGCTTTCACCACTATTGGACCACTTTCGGGGGTATATTTTTCAAAATCCTTTCTTGGTGTTCACCTATTTTCTAAAAGGAGGAGTTCCTGTTATCAGTGAGCAAAATGTATTGGTATTCTGTCAGTTGTATCGTCTCAGTCAACATGGATTGAAGAATTTAAATAGAAGATCAGCATACTCATACCAAATTAAAAATACTTCATATTTTTCTCACAAGAATATTTTGGGAACATCACTACTCCCGCAGACAATGCGGGAGTACTGATGTTGAAAAATAGTGAGGCGCGGGCGCGGGCGCGGGCGCGGGCGCGGGACGCGTCAGCGCCGCACGCGCACCGGCCGACAACAACACGGTCAACACAAACGTCATTAGGTCGTTCGGCACACGCCCTTCTGTACTAGCTCTCAATAGGTACTTGTTGTTTACTCGATAACGTTATTGAATACAGTTCACCTTTTTGTTCTGCACTTGTCAACAGTTGATAACCTGAAATCAATCAATAAAAACAATTTAAGAAAGTTTTTATAATCTTGTTTTTATTTTTGTAAAGGTTATTTTGATAAAGTAAAAGATATATTATTATTTTAATTAATCACTGAATTTCACCCTGTAACTAATATTTTTTACTGATAATATAAGTTTAATTTCAGTTAAGATGAAATATAATATAAATATATATAAATATAAGTAGGTATGTGTTATCTGTTTCAGTGTGAGTGACAACTGATAAGAGAGAGAGATCAATGTGTGATAATAGTGAAGTGCAATAAATAGAGGTTTCGATATCGGAGGCGGTTCATTTGGTATTGTAGTTCAAGCCCTAGTGGTGTAGTATTAAAATTTTATTGAAATCGGGAATTAAAGGTGAGTTTACATTATATGTAATTTTAATTTGTTTACATTTCATCTTGTATCAATAAGTTTACAAGGATATTTATTGGTCTCGTGTTATTGTTTTGACGTTAATCTTGAGAGTATTTAGGATTTTTTTATTTTATTTTTTGTGTCTAGTTAATACCGGTGTTTGTGTCGAATTACCATTTTGCGGGCTTTTGTCCAATACCACAAGTACTTCACTTATTTTATGGAATTCATTAACTAATACAGTTATTTAGAAAGTGTTTTCTTATTTACTTTTTGTATTATGATATGTACTTGCTTGTTTTATAGTAGGTACCTACGTATGGAATATATAGCGCAAAGTATGATTTCATGTTTCTCGTAATACTTTTAGGTGCTATTTTATTTTTCACATAACATAATGCCTGTAATCCCCGAAGGGTTAGTTAGAGGTGTGCCTTCCTAAGAGTGCACCCACATTTAGCCAGTTATGGACAAGCCTATTGTCATCAACGGGGTACAAATCCAGACTCCATGGCTGCTGCTGAGAAATTCCTGATGGAAAATTCCAATAACAATATGCTCGACCCGGGAATTGAATCCATTTACTTTTCAATTGAAGTCAATTGTTGACGATTTAAAATATAACGTTGTTTTTTCCCTTTTAAGATTCGTTTAGAAATCCATAACGTCTGCATAGTTTTGCTAGCTAATTTTACTAAACCTTTTAGATGGAGAATAAAGGATTTTTGGTGCAAAAGCCGGGCTTTGCCACTGTTGCCGTCCATGCCGGCCAGGACCCTGACAAATGGAAGTCCGGTGCGGTTGTGCCACCCATCACCTTATCTACTATGTTCAAACAAGCTCCTGAAGGACACACTGTATGATTTATTTATTTTGCAATGTTTTAAATATTGACAGAACTTTTCTAAATGCTAGTAACAAATCACGCCCTGTTTTACCTGAACGATTACGCAGGGTTATAGTACACCCACGTTTCGACGGTTATACAAATTTCAAGTTCCTTGTTATAAAAACGATCTTATTGTTATTAATCAGACATAAATCTAAAGAAGCTCAACTCAGAATTTCCACATGGGAATCCTTAATATGTTTGGCAGTAGCGCTTACGGTTATTAGACCAATGATGCAATCTGCAGACGAGTTTTAGTTCATCTCAAGCTCATAGGTCCTTTGGCCACTTCGTTCGATTTTGAGAAGTTTTTCATATTGACTAGAACCAAACTTATCATCTTCATCTGCCTAGCCTAGTCTAGCATCGGCTTCCAATCTTAACTGGATGCAGCTGAATACCAGTATTTTACATAGAGCGACTGAGTCTGATCTCCACAAAACAGTTTGTAGAAAAAAACTAATCATACCTACTAATTATTTTAAGGGTTATAAATACGCAAGATCAGGGAACCCAACGAGGTATACTTTGGAAGAATGCCTTGCAGCGTTAGAGGGTGCCAAGTACGCCTATGCCTACGCGTCAGGTCTTGGTGCGACCACGACAATTGCTTCTCTACTAAACAAAGGAGATCACATCGTTTCCATGGACGACGTCTATGGCGGTACAGATCGTCTTTTGAGGTAAGGAATGTCTTAGAAAAATAAATAATATGCTGAGTTTAGAAGCGCGTGAACTGTTCATAGTATATTACCGAAACAAAAACATATCAGCCTGTTCTTAAAGTTCCGAACTGCTGTGACTAGGGCTTTTTGTGTCAGGCAGAGGGCCGTAACGTAATCCACCATGCAAACCCAGCGCGAGTTGTAACATGTTTCTAGAAAGTACTATAGGTAACGTCCCAAAATTGCAGGGACACTGTAGTTCCGGGACTGCATATAATACGTGATTAAGAGCGAGTTCAAAAAAAGAATTGCGCCTCTATGCTAAGTTCCTACTTCTTTATTTTTCAAAATAGGAACATTAATCATATTTTCATGTAATAGTCTGTCAATGGAATGAATGTGACAGGAAATTAAAGCTATCATTTGAATTTCAGGCAAGTGCTAACGAGACTGGGAATCGATGTGACATTCACTGATCTTACAAAACCTGAAAATGTAGAAAAGGCGATCCAAGACAATACGAAGGTTGGTTAATTTGGTTTTTGTTTTTTATTTGTGATACTAAATCATTTTAAATAAAGATTTTACTTTGGGGAGTTCTTTTTGTAATCGTTTTGTAACTACGTCCAAAAAAGTTGATTGTTAACGAATTATTTACAAAGTACCTAATAAGTACTAAAAGATATGTAACACTATATCTAGAGAGAACGATAAGTCGACTAAAAATCACAACATTATTATTTTCGAATACTATCATGATTAACGAGAAAGTAAACAATATTATATATTACAAGATAAGGTGTTCAATTAAATCGATAACTTACCTATAGATAAAGGCCTAATAATACCTACATAGTTACTATAGCAAGTATTATTGAATAACATATCAATGTCATGCAAACACCTAAAGGATGACATGGCTAAAGGAGGTGACTGCTGAGATGACGAGCAATAGAGATGTATGGAAGAAGACATGCTGAGAGACTAAATCATTTGGGATACATGCAGGAGAATGATGATGTGATGAGTTTATGTATCATGCTCTAATCGCAGCTCAAAAACCACTGATTCGATTTTAGCAAATTAGGTGACTGACTAACTTGTCAATTTTGTAAAAGATAATGACAAGGATTTTGACGAGAAATCATAATTATAATTAGGGGAAACTGGTTTCGGTACCATAGTAAAACCGGTTTTTCCCAGGTCTTACTACAGGACCGAAAGCGGGGTTCTCATGCTCTAATTATAATGTACTAGCTGTTCCCCGCGACTTTCGTCCGCGTAGAATTATTAAAAATACAATTTTCCCCGTTTTTACAACATTTTTCATTACTGCTCCGCTCCTATTAGTTGTAGCGTGATGTTATATAGCCTATAGCCTTCCTCGCTAAATGCGCTATCCAACACTAAAAGAATTTTTCAATTCGAACCAGTAGTTCCCGAGTTTAGCGCGTTCAACCAAACAAACAAACTCTTCACCTTTATATATTAGTCTAGATAGATTAACATTTCAAACTGCAAAGACTAAATTATCAATTTCAGATGGTCTGGATGGAGACACCAACAAATCCGAACTTAAAAGTAGTAGATATTGCTGAAATAGTCAAAATAGCGAAGAAACGCAGCAGTGATATCCTCGTTGTGGTGGACAACACATTCCTCACGTGTTACCTGCAGAGACCTCTGGACTTTGGCGCAGACATAACAATGTACTCTATGACCAAGTACATGAATGGACACTCGGATGTCGTCATGGGAGCAGCGGTGACTAACAGCGAAGATTTAGCGAAAAGGCTTAAGTTTTTACAAACTGGTAAGATGCGATATAGTCTTCGAAGTCATTACCATAATCTTCCTTCTCATTCAGCGCAGCAAATGTTTTATTCTGTACCAATCTTCTACTGCTGCCGGAGATATGGGCAGGTAGAACCGTATTACGGAAATCCTCTTTCTTTCTTTTCTTCTGGTTAGTGCCTAACCTGGTTTCAGAGTTTTTATGCCGCCCTTGGCTTTATACGTCGCCGTCGTTGAGAAATATCTCTCAGCCATGATGATTTGGTTTCCTCACGAGGTATTCAGTTACTGTCAAGGCCACATCATCTTTTTTAGTGAAAGATCCATCCAGCGTTTCTTTCATCTTCCTCTACTCTTGTACTGTCCACATTTAATTCTCAAGTCTATTCTCACGATTTGTCCTTGATCTTGCGTTTACCACTGAATTTACTATAATATCTAAGACTATTGAGTGATGACCTTAGACTAACCTTATTGATCGCTCCGTAGGATTGTATAGATCTGATAAGGATGTAAAAATAACTTTATCCCGATTAGATTCTGATAGTGGATATATATTTGATTTGTTATTCACATGTAATCTAATCTTTCAGCAATGGGGATCGTGCCCTCGCCGTTCGACTGTTACCTGGTCAACAGGAGTCTGAAGACATTGTCCTTGCGTATGGAACGGCATAGGGAGACTTCTTTGAAAATTGCTCAGTGGCTGGAAAAGCATCCCAATATTATTGAAGTTATGCATCCAGGTATTGTGTCTCAACATTTACTATTTTTCTGCTTTTCTTTACATTGACTAAGTACTTACATAAACACCTACAAACAAACACATACAGGAATTTACACTCTTTTTCTATGGGATTAGTACAGTGGGACCATCGTCATATACTCTTTTTGATTAAGCAATCAGCGTAAAAACGTTCCTAGAATTTTGCCTTCTCTTCTTTATAGGAGCTAAGTGCGGCTTGCTTTGATTATTATTTACATTATTACTACTAGTTCCTTCTTAGTCTAATAACAGAAAGGGTGACTACTGTGTCGGTCCTGGGTTTGATCTCTGAGGGGAGTAATATTTTTCCATGAGTAAATTCTCAGTTGCAAATCCGTGTCTGGATTTATACCCAGTTCTAGAGCTGTATTTAAATGTATTTTTTTTACAATAATTTAAATTTACTTAACTTTGCAAGTAAAATGCCTGGGCCTGCAGTCTCGACATGCGTAACGACGCTGACGCAAACTAGCGATCGCTAAATTTTAACGAAAAAAATCGGTTGCCACAACGAGGCTTTCGAGAAACGCAAGTCTCTACATCCAAGATAACGAGCAAAGTCGTACATTATCTTGACATAACAATGTCGGTACGCTAACGAAAAACGTATTCATAGTGCGGCTTTTTCAAAGACAATTTTTAGCCTTTACAATATCTCCTTGAATATCGGGAAAAATGGAGAACATGGTTCAATGAAAATAATTGGTTTTCTTGTAACTTAAACTGAGACTATACAACGTGCAACAGATTAAGCGCAATACCTCAGACACCCCAATTAGAATATTAAATTATAAGTCTAAAACAACATCCGTAATTAAATAAATTTAAACCAAACCTAGTCTTTTTTATAATATAGTTATCCTTACTAAACGCAAAACGTATGTGTAACAACATCCCTAGACACACACTCATGCAATGTTAACGGCCGACGCGCCACGCACACTCGAGAACCCGCCAGCTGAGCATAGCTGTAGTAAATAGATGTGCGTTAGTTCAATGAATGAATTTTACGTACCTAAAATGTCATAGGCTGGTATTATGAATAACTTTTGGTAGGTACTTCATTGAGTTTACCGAGTAATGATTGATAATTTTATAGCAAGTGAAATTATCAACACGAATCTAAGACTTTAGGCTTAGTTACGGGGATGCATATAAAACAGCGACTTTTTACCCGAACTATGAAACTAACGAAGAGCGAAGCGCCCGGACTTCGTGCGGCAAACGCGGGTAAAAAATTTATCTCAGATGCGTAACTTTCGCGATATCAACTACCCCCTGATAAGTCGTGTTTCCTGCTTATTACGTGAAAAAAAAACAGTGTTTAAAAGATTTTAATCATAATATTTAAGTACAGTGATAATAATACAATCGTATTGATAGGAAGAAGTAGTACTTACAGATCTGGATTATTTACACTTACTGGGTTATTAATTTGCACTATTTCTGCGATCCACTTTCATTAAAGTTTCAAAATTACCACCGCCTTCTTTTATGCACTTATTTGCACGATTTCTTAAATTGTAATTCAATTTTGTAAGCACTTCAGTATCACTTTTTACCGTCACAAATGCTTGTTCAATTTTCCTCGACACTTGTAGATTGATTGACGTACACGAGCGATTTTATGCGACCCCACAAATAAAAGTCTAATGGTGTTAAGTCAGGCGATCTGGGAGGCCACGGCACAGGTCCTCCGCGACCTATCCAGCGACTGCCATACTCCGCATCCAGATGCCGTCTAACGGACCACGTGAAATGCGCGGGAGCACCGTCCTGCTGGTAAAACATGTCACGTGAAAGACCGACAGGGACGTCAGCCTCGTCCTGGCGCTCACACTGCAGCCAGAACGGTCATTGAACTCTCGTCTAACCCGACATTATCAAGACAGCGAGCCAGGGTCCTCACCATCTCCGTGTATTGTATGTTGGTATACCGGAAAGCCATCGCGCTCAGAGCCTCGGAAACAAAAATGTCACGGAAGTAAATAAAATAACAACTACACTAGATTGCTACCGGGAAGACTAGCTTTTGTGCTTTTGAGGTTAGGTACTTATGTCATTTATGTCATTTGGCGGCTTGTGTTATGGCGTTTTGCATAAACGTCAAAGAGGTTGCCGACAAACGTCGGCAACCTCTTTGACGTTAATGCTTTATGTCTGTGCAATAAGTTCTAAATTTCTTCAAATTAAATAACTTTATTTTGTAAAAAATGTTTGTTATTGTGTAGGGCTACTCTGATGACCAACTAAGTTTGGTCGTGCATTCAAATAAGCCTTACTCATTGGAGATAAATTTGGAATTCCTTTAAATTACCTATTTATTTGACGCACGCTACTTTTAATGTAAAATGCATTGATATTATTTACGTGTGTATTACGAGCTATGAGCGAACTACAAATAATGTCGTGCGTTTTAGTAGCCTTTATTGCACTGAATTAAGGTTTCAATTTCCTTGAATTAAGGATTGTATAAGGAGAATGCCCACGGCGCTATGGACAAATGTACTCAATTCAACATTGCTGTGTCTTCATCAAATCATCTTTAAAATACTCGATGACATGTCTTAATACTACCTCAAAAGATTTAATACAAACCACAATGGCATTTCCGAGATATTTACAAAAATGAAATCACTAGTTTGAGGTTATGTTCGACCAAAAATTAGTTGGAAAAAGCTATTTGAAACGGTCTGAATTGATTTACGGGTGAGCTTTGTGCCTTTGAAGCACATTTGTGTAAAATCTGTAACGGTTTAGCTATGTCAGGAGGCCAGTTACTGGTGACCACCTGTGACTACCTCACCAAGTCTCACTGATTTAGATTTTGAGCATCTTCGTGCTTTAAAATCTTATTCGCGCGTTTCATGAAATTGCAAAGCATGAAAGAAATCATTACTAAGATAGTTAATCGCTCAGTGTTATATCTAGATCCTACTAAAATCATAGATTGTATAATTCATTACATATTTAAATAATCATAATTCTGTGCAACTCTAGTCTTAAATGAAACAACATACAAGTAATATTGAGAGGTATCTCAGAATACACTTAACTGATCGAAATCAACCATCCTAGTTTATCGTTTGTTTATTACCAACACATAAGTAGGAGGTTCCTACCTACATAAGTAATTATTTTAAAATTCGGTAATTCAACTGGTGAGGTGAGGAACAAACACACAGACGTGGAATGTACTATTGTGCTCTAAGATTTGTTAATGGTACACAAACATAAAAGCGCAGTTCCTAAGTAAAAAAATCATACTACCTACGTTAAAAAGACAACGTTTATTCTTACCGGCGTTGGTGAGATCCAGACTCGTAAAATATTCATGATGTTATTGGAAATCTCCGACAACATGAGTCTGCGCACAAGTGGAGTTAATCTCAAAGAGCCGTTGAGATATCGCACCAAAGTCACACTCGCAATGATTACAACACAAAAAGTCCTTTCTTTAGTAATAAACCATACCACTTGGCGTCCATGCCGCCATTGACAACCACTGGTATTAGAAATACCAGCAACTACATGTGATTTAGAACTCTGTTATTATTTTACAATAATACATTGAACAATCAAAACGAAATCGTTATCATTTTATTTTATGTGGGTAGGTAGGCACTTTACCCGTAATAGAATAAATTGACATCCCTAGAATGACAGGTGGTAGTAAAAAATGGCGTACTTTATAGTCTGAAACTTAAAAGTACTAATTATTATTCAAAAAACTATGCCATTATAAATAATCATTAAGTCTTATTTAAAAAATATATTTTTATTTTAGATAAATCAAAATATATTTTGAATATATATTTTTTTTTTTTTTTTTTTTTTTGGAATATATTTTGGATTTTTAATTTTTTGGATTTTTTCTCGAGTTCGAACCCAAGGCACGCACCTCTGATTTTTCGGATTCATGTGCGTATAGTATAATTATCACTTGCTTTTCGGTGAACGAAAACATCGTGAGGAAACCAGCATGCCTGAGAGATATTTCTTGACGGCATGTAAAGCCAAGTCAGAGGCCCATGGGCGGCATAAAAACTCTGACACCAGGTTACGAACTAACCACACGATAAAGAAGAAGAAGATTTTAGATATTTCATGCCGTTTAAGGTTTTGAGACACAAGTCATTTATCAAGAGTACTGTCCATGGGCAATCTCTTTTGTCATGACACTGTGTTTCTAATTTAAGTTATTTAAAAGATTTTTCCGTCAAAATTTAACCCCTATTTTTTATGACGGAAATCGATTCAGAAGCCGATTCTGAACCAACTACTTTCAGGAATTGCGTTTATTCTGTTACACGTTGTATAAACGTTATTTTTAAGGCACCATTTTTCATGAAAACTTGTAAGTAGAGCTAAAAACGTTTTATTTTTTTTAAATAAATTATTAAATATTTAAGGAAATTAGAATTTGCCTTCTTGCAACATTGAGTTAGTGTCAAACTTGTCAAATGTCAAGTCAATAGGGAATATGCAAGAAATACAAAACTTTTATTATTTCTTAAAAATGCCTTGTATTGGTCCATAAAAACATTGTGGTACACTTGTTTAATTTTCTAATACAACACTTACTTTACAATTTAATATTTCATGTAGCGTGTTTTTGGTGAAACGGAACGCAAACTCAAAACGCATCGCCCCTCGATAACGCCGGTAGTGACGTCAAATACCATGTGTCAAAGAAACACTTTTATTTGAAAAGTACTTAAAGTTTCACTAAGATTTTATTATAATATTGTTATTGCAATGTTTACTTGAATAAAGGACATGCAATTTGCCAAATTAATATATTAAGGGTAAAAAATTCGATGTAAACAAGGCAGATAGAGGTAAATGACGTCACTTAACATGACATGAATGGCCGCGACAGTCACGGACGTTTGAACTGTCGTAGAAAATTGTAGGAGTTTAATTTATTTTTTGAGCGACAAGCAGTAGTTGAACTTAACTTTTAATTATTTTCTTGGGTTGATAGTATTGTATTTTATTGATTTAAGTGAAGAAAAAATTACATGCATATTCCCTATTGGTCTTGTTTATTTGTTGTCATTGAAGGAAACCAATACATTTTGTTGTGCTTCTGTTTTCAATGGTATTTCTCAAGCATTTTTCATTAATTGCCAAGAGTACAGTACCTCTGCTAACCTCTTTCTGGCTAAACCTGCGACTCCACCGGATATAATTCTACATTCACGTATATGTAGCTACGAAATGATACTGGATTTCGACAAAAAGCCCGTATGGTCGCTGTATTTGAAGAGATGGCTGAAATTCATATAGGAGCTCCGTGAACAATTCTCTTGTTATTCCGTCAGGATACGGAAATAAGCATATTCAAGGGATTTTTCATTTCTACGCTGATTTCGTGTGATGTGTCGCACCATACCAAAGCTATCGGAGGCAGCATGTATCGAGCTGTTCACACTACAGCAAACCTCCGCGGGGTTGGGGAGTACGGTAAAGGAATGACGAAGAACAAACAGAAAATCAAACTGAGTGAAATAGTGTAGTGTGTGTAATATTGATCAGATTTTTTCAATACCATATGTGTGTATTTGCTGTGTTCCAATATTCGATATAACCATATCATAGTTGTAGGGAATACATAGCAGAGCTATCACGAGTTTAAATGGCACAAAAGAAATGCTTGTGTACAAGATAATTCCAAAATATTCAATATAAAACCGTTTGAATCTTGTCAACCTATCTTCAAATCACAGAACCATTTAACTAAAAGGAATTGAAGAGGCCTTCTACTAAATTTATGTATTATCAAAACCTGATTATATGCTAAATGAAACATTTTCAAAATAAAAACAACTCAAACATGTGTGAAGCCACTCGTAGAATTACCCGTACACAGAATCTTAATATTTAGAACTAGTACCATTAATTATTTATAATGCTCTGCCTAAGAAAGTAGCTGACCTATCCAATATTTTTTTATACCATGACAAGTTCCTGAAAAACACTCATCTCATTCTTCCCATTTTAAAAATGCATTGTGAAATTTAATTTAATTGTTGATGTTCATGTTGGTATTTCAAAATTTACCGTGTTCAGTTGAATTAAATGTAAAATATTTTGGTGATTTTGATTGTATGTACCCATATTTAAGTCTTCAGTATTATTTTGTTTTAAAAAGTTGATGTTTGTGTATTAGTTATTGTGTCTTGTTTGAAATGTTGACATAGGAAAGTATTCCTATGATGTATTTTTGATGTTTTTGTAATTTTCATGCCATTGTATTATGAGTATGACGGAAAGTGTTTTGTACTGAAATAACTGTAGGTAATGCCCATTTTACTTCACATTTTATGCAATTAAAGATAAATTGATTATAGTTGTGTTATTTTTATTTAAATGAATCTTCTTCCTACCAATGAAATGAATATCAGCGACGCCTGTTCACACATACGTCCAACACATATTTATAGGTTAGGTACGGCTTACGGGCACGGCATTATAAGGCCGTAATCATAGCATACTTCGCTGCAGACAATAGACCTTCGAGTAATAAGCCCGTCCGGTACAATTTTTGTCAATAATGTAGTAAAAACCATCAATAAATTAGCTTACGATGCAACCGAATCACTTTGCGGGCTGTCAAAAATGGTCGCTAAATATATTCGTAAACTTTACGAAAATCGTTAAGTTTGCGTCCAAGTTCGTTATTATATCAAGGACAATCGCAAACTTCGAGTGTAGAGACTACCAAATATCGTAAAATCCGGGTCGTTATGACTTAACGACAAAAATCGCTTGTTTTACGATCGCTATCTATGTCGAGACTGCAGGCCCTGGTATCCTTAATTTGATACATTATCAAATCAATAATCAGGACTATTTACTAATGCTTATTTTTTCATTTCAGGACTTCCATCTCACAAGCAAATCGCAATATCCAAAAAGCAAACATACGGTCACTCAGGCGTGTTCAGTTTCAAACACACGGGTGGACTCAAGGAGTCGAGACAACTCCTGAGTTCACTGCAAGTATTCATTCTGGCTGAGAGTTTGGGCGGGTTCGAAAGTTTGGCCGAAGTACCGTAAGTAATACTTTTATGATCACATAGAAATTTTTTGTCAGTTATTAAAAAAAAAAACAGCTTTTTTCTACAAAACTGCAATACCTTCATGGTCAAAAGTTCAAAACATATGGAACAGCTGGTTTAAAATGCAACTACCAATGAAAAATTTCTGTGTGTGGGGGGGGGGTCAGAATGGTCGGTTTCCGGTTTCCCTTCCACCTTGTATTTTGTTGGGATGGTGGTGGTGAAATAGAAGTATTATTTGGAATCGTGACCAAACTCTAAGTCATTATTGACTACTCAAAAAGACCCACCTTCAAAAAGAACATAAGTTTCAAGATTGAGTGGTATTGCTGCAGCATTGTTCCTTAAGGCTTTGAACCAACGCGCCAAACAGACAGACATTACTCAAATGTTTACCAACGGCGTCTTGACAATGTCATTCAATCCCCAAGAGAACCATACAGCAAGTATCAACATTAATAATATGTTCTTTTTAGAGGTAGTTTCCTTTTGGAACTTGTATAGTTGATGTTTTAGGCTCGATAGGAGGTACACCTCTGCCTTAACCTTCGGGGACTACAGGGGTTGAATCGTCGACGTTCATAAAGGAAATAGCTGGAACAGCCTGAAATCGGTTTTTTGTCTATGTTTGGTGTCTGTAAATTACAAAACATGTGCCTCTTTTGGCCAAAATAGGAAAAATTACACTATAGAATCTTCGACGCACGGGGTCGAGAGCTGAAATTCCAATAGTTTAGTAATACTTAGGCATTCATTTAGATGTCACTTAGTGTTACAACAGACAATAATTCACCATAATAACATTTCTAGATCGATTATGACACATGCGTCGGTCCCCGAGCAACAGCGAGCTGCACTTGGCATCACGGATTCCCTTGTGAGGCTTTCTATTGGCTTAGAAGATGTTGAAGACCTCATTCAAGACTTGGAGCAGGCGTTAACATCAACATTTAATTAATATGAGCACTAGTTTATACCAAAACTATCACCTTTTATGCACATTTTTTAATGTTTAATTAAAATGCATTTAATTTTTGTAACCAGTTTTATTTATTTCAGATGTTGTGCCCTTTGTTTTTTTTTGCAGTTTAACTAGCAAATGGATTCTATGAACAGTCAGAAGCTTTTGCATAGGCCTTGACATCTCTGAGGGATTTTGTTATTACTTCTAATTGAGTTTGTAAATAAATCCCGCAACTGTTTCCCCCAACCATGTTTTCTCAACGACACCAAAATATAAAAACGGAAAATGTCAAACTAAAATGAAGTTAAGAGAACCCATAAAGCGAAACAGACATTTCATAATTCGTTCCTTTGGTACGATGCGATGGTACGTACAAATCCTTTGTAACTCTCTAACGCGTGAATAACTCGCTTATTAATCCTTGTTTTTCTTTCCCCCATCTGCGGAACAAACTTCATAAAACAATTTATTTGCCGGGACAGAGCGCTTTCCGGGATTCCGGGTAACATCCCGGTATTGCCCGCCCCTAGTTCCTTGTTTATGTCTATCAGTCTTATTACTATTTACTGAAGCATGTGGAGTTTCTGTCAACAGTTTTCTCTCAATATATACCTTCTTTCTTTTTACTTTGAACCTCTGCATTATGTGGGCTTTTTAGCTACAGATATAAGGGAGGTTGGTTAAAAATGTTTCAAAGTCAGTTTCGTAGACATGAATTGCGATTTGCACTCTGCTCTGGAAACCTGAAAGGAAATAATTCTTTTCTTTTTCTGGTTGAAAAATTACAAGCGAAGTCGCAAATATATTTTGTATTTCTACATTCTACATTATTCCGGTAGTTAAATTACTTGCTTGTTTAGTTTCGGTCCCAGTAAATTCGAATCGGGCCATTTATTTGTTAAGTGAATTGAAAAGCCTTTTATTTCATCCGCTTCCTTGAAACTCCTTGTTATTTTCGCTCATTAGCGGGGGTATTACACAAGTTGCAATTCTTTGACTTACCTAAGGGGCATGTTTACAAGGGCTTGATTTTTTCGGCACGACACTGCATGCGTAGTTCTCTTCTCAGAGTCTTTGGAATTCATACTTTGTGCCTTTTGTCATAAAAATTAACGACCTACGCTCAGTACCCGAATAGCAACCGCGTCAAACACGCGTTGGCAACTTTATGAAGAGGTAAAATAACTGGTTTTCACCAAACTGAAGACGAGCGAAGTGGAGAAGAGACGTGAGGGTATCGATGAATCACTGTGGTTGAGATCCACATCGCAACTCTCGTCTCTGTTCTGATTGGTCGAAACTTGCAAGTCTCCTCTCGTCTCTGGTTTGGTGAAAACCCCGACATGAGTATGAATTTTTAAGTAGAGTATGGCCGCTCGAATGCGATATGCGCTTGATGAAATTCGCATCAAATGAACGCGCCCCAACCAAGCTACAATATTTCAGTGCCCCGAGGTCTTGCTCCCGCGCTATTACTAATTTAATTTCGCCTTATTTACTGTGTGGGAGTCTCAGCGATCCTCGACGTTGCAACTACTTATACCAATACTCCGGCCACCTAATGCAGTCTCTTTGTGGTCCTTAAATTAATTGAATTTGGTTTCACCACGATAATGAAAACAGAAAGCCGGTCGTAATGAAGCATTCAGCTAGTTTCGTTTTATTTTGAGGAGAATGCAGTTTTATGACACCTTGGATCGTCTTGATAAGTCCTTTATGAGGTCAAGTGAATCAATTGACCTAATTTAGAAGATTGGGTGTTGAGTGAATCATGATGTCTTAAGATGTATTGGGTTGATTGCTTGGTTACGTGAGTTCTTTGGTACATAGGTACGTTGCTTTTGATGTATGAAGAATTAGGCTCCGTTCACGGCCTCGGGCGGTACAACTTGTGTCAAGCGACACGTGGCATGCTATAAACAAGTTCTTTCATTTATTTCTTTGTAGTCAAAGTCGCAACACGCGTGTTGTTAGGGCTTGTAGCTCGTGGTCAGGAGGTTTGGTGTTGTGTCGTAATCGGGCAGGGACATGTATTCAGTCATGATTTTTTCGATTCTTGGATACTCTTTTCTACATTGCCTAGGTACATTTTACAAACTTCATTATTTCACACTAAAAAAATTCACCCTAACAAACAAAGCCATTGAAACAAGAGTTATATATAGCGTCTAATTAACGCTCAAATGCTATTCACGGACTAAGAGCCATTAAACTTCTAAATAAAGTATTGTTCTTCGAGCCAGGCTTTAAAAACTTTGACCCTAAATCATCTGCGAATGTCCAATGCTTGTTGTAAAGTATTCCGGGGCTTTAGTTTATGGTTTATTCCGTGTGGAAGCTGAAGTTTTCACTGTGGGTTAATACTGGAGTCTAAATAGTTCTGATATTTTACGGTGACCCGGAAATTGGAAAAAGATCTAACATTTTTTTGGTACATCCAGGTTTTATAGACCGACTACAATTTTTTTCATTTTTTTAAACTTCTTTTTTTTAAGGTATTTTTGTACTTTCACTATTGCGACGATGTCAATTCCATCGTACTTTTACAAATATTTAGTTACTTTTTAGCTTATAAAAAAACCCCAAACCGAATGAACTTAATCTAATTCCTTCTCTAATAAAAAAGTATATAATATTTTTGCTGCTTCAGAGGTAGGCTTAGCTAAAATACCATGGAACACTCCAACATCCACCGACCACTTTTAAGAGTCCTCCGCCTTGCCCCATCAAAGGCACATTAAGCGTCCACAAAGTCCAAACAATGTCCTACAGGTTATTTGCTTTAAAATAACCTTAATCCACGTAGGTATTACGATTCAAATTGAACTAATACGTGATCAACCTTCAGAATATTCCATTAAAATTGATACCTTCGCGAGGACTCATTAAGGCGGTCGGTCTATAGATGGTCATCATCTGCCTAGCCTTTTCCCAACTATGTTGGGGTCGGCTTCCAGTCTTACCGGATTCAGCTGAATACCATTATTTTACAGGTTTTAGATGGTATGATTCGAAAATGTATTGGAGAGGTGGATTATAAGGTTATGCAATGGTTCTTTGAAGAGTTCATGCGAGACTGTGGTAGTCTTCTAAGTGTAAGTGTGCTGGCCGTAGAATATCACGGATCATCACAGTAAGACACAACAATCGTGAACGGAAACCTGGTTTCCCGAACTTAATTAGTCTTCAAAGACTTAGTTCAAGGTATGGTATCAGGAATCACTTCCCTTAATAATATGCCTCTTTAACAAACAGATGAATCGGTTTGTAAATTCTACCAACACCTTATATCATACAGGACCCAAAAATAAATGGCGCAAAGATGTAGCCGTAAAAAAAGTCTGAGAGCGTTTTTCTTTGCGGCTTTTCAGTTGGTGATGATATTATTAGGGTTTCGTACCTCAAAAGGAATAAGGAACCCTTTTAGGATTACTTTGTTGTCCGTCTGTCTGTCCGTCAAGACCCCTTTTTCTCAGGAACGCGTTACGGTATTAAGTTGAACTGTATATCAAATACTCTGGTCTACGGTCTCTTTCACCTGTGAAAAAAATATTAAAACTTGTAAGTCAATGCGATCAAAGTTTATGTCGCATATTTTGGAAGGGAATCAAAACCTATAGGGAACTTCCCGTTGGCCTAGAATCAAGTTTGGCAAGAAGCAATGTCTTAAAGCACATGTAAAGAAAAAGAATCTGAAAACCGTAAATAATGAAGTAGTTTAATAACAAAATACCCACAAGTTTGTACGGAACCCACGGTGCGCGAGTCCAACTCGCACTTGACCGGTATTTTTTATTCTCTCTATACTTTTACACATCGTCTACATTCTACAACATTAAAGTTTGATGTTCGGGAAGCTACAAACAAAACACGGAATACATACCTTGTGTAGATTATGTTTTAGTTGTTTGTGCTTATACTTTGTTCGTGGCGTTAGTAGAATGGATGATACTGAAATTAATTGATATCACTTTTCCTTTTCGGATCGATGATAGTTTTGGTTAATCTATACAGGGTGTAAACGGACCCTTCACGAAGCCGTCAACCAAGCATTTTGCACATCAAACTAAGTAACTTTACGCAAAAATTATTGCTTGGAAATAACTTGTTTTTTCGGGGTGAATAATCATGTTTTACGGTAGGACTCAATGTGGCGCACTGAACTACATTGCAATAGTACGGGGGTCGTTGAGGTGTTTAAAGTAAAGTAATAACAAAAAACTTGTGAAAAAGTTGCAACTTTGATCCCCAATATCTCAGGTGTGGTCTAGAACAAAAAAAATAGCAATGACGAGGAGAACAAGTGCCTTTCAGCTTCGTTAAGGGCCTTGCTATACCCTTTATTATATTGTTTAAGCTCAGTAGATGGCCACGCTGTTGATTGTGGCATTTGGCAACATAGTTGAGAACGGACACCTGATATAAGTTGCATAAATATTATGTTTGTTATCAGACAGATAAAAATATGTGATAAGAAATGTGTATGCTTCCATCGAAAAGGTGTATGACCTCTATCATATTCTCAATACCTCCTACTTTAAAACTAAATTTCCATAACACAAAAATGGTAAGACAAGTCTGGTATCCTCCGGTCGTCTATCGATAACTTAACGGTTCGAAACACAGTCTACAACGTCAATATACCTTGCCAAATGACTTGGAAATCTTACGAACATGTTGCCATGGAATTTATGAGGTCACATACCAAGATATGGTTATGGTTCTGCCGCAAAGGGTAAAGAATAGGGGGGGTAAGCGGAACGCTGTACCAAAAAAGGTTGGGCAGGATTTGTTTGTTTTTTATTTAGTTACTAATAAGCTGTCTGGTTGCGCGGACACATAGACAATTAGTTTGTTGATTGGCACAGGTAATCCCCACCTCTAAATCATTCCCGCACAAACCCTCCGTTGTCGATGTAAACCGCAATGGCTGACTATAATTCATCGCGATAACACACGCTCTCGAAACATTAATAAAAGGTGGTGAAATTGGTGTGATCTTCTCGCTTTCGCTGTCTCCATGTTACGTGCCATGCTCCAGGAAGCTGCTTGGGAAATCGAGGTATGTGCAATCCTTCCTTATAAGCGTACTGCTCGTTTTTTCCACGTGTTCCGTATCAGTACGTAATCCCGCCATTTAGCTGTGCCAATTTATAGTTGTTTAAATTATTAGCAAAAAACCAGCGCAAACACTGTCAGTATAATCTATTCAGCCTCTCATGTTCCCACTGTTGGGAAACACGTCTCTGCGAGACGGGCGAACGGTTAGAAATTTACCATGAAGCCCCTGTGCGGGTTGGTAGATGACAACGCTTGTTTGTGACAACAATGTCATAACTCGGAAAAACAAGAAATACAGGACTGCGTTTTTTAAAATTAAACTAAAAATATTTTTATTATGTTGCCAATATTTTTTTTTGCATCGAGACGTTTTATCAAAAGATGAAAGGTTTATTTTATGTATTTCGTTACCTAATTTAATACTTACTTTCGTTAATTTTATATCAAGCTACAAACAAAACCGAAAAAATATAATTTTTCAGTTATGTCGTTCTTGTCGCAAACGAGCGAAATGTCTTCGAATTTTTCGGCTCTGAGACATTTTATTTCCTAAAGATGTTTTCTGTCTCCGTTTTGAGACAAGAAGTGATGAAATAATTTACAAAAAGTCAAGTGCCTATCTGCATTTGAACCCACGTCCTTACAACTCGACCATCACTTCTTACAGCTGCAATAAAGGGCAACCTCCCTCAAAGCGCAACTATTTTTGAGCGCAACCAACTAAGTGCAACTAAATTATTACTCAAAGTGCAACCATGATGAAAAATATCGTTAATGAATCCATCATACCCATCTCTATTTTTCATCATGGTTGCGCTTCGAGGAATAATTTAGTTGCGCTTAGTTGGTTGCGCTTAAAAATAGTTGCGCTTTGAGGAATACCCCGCAATAAACTATAATCCTTAGTCTTGATATGATTTCTCCGATGTTTGACTCAGTGGCTACGAAATTGATTAAGTAAATCTCTCTACGGTTTCCGAGTTCATTAACTTCTGTGGTATCGTCGCGAGTTTAATCCCGGGATGAACAAATATTTGTATGGCTTACACCTGGAAATTATTCCGGATTTGGCTGTTTATGTGCTTACATAATGTAAGACGTATGCTTGAAAACGTGCCTACAGTATTGTGGGCATGTTTCGTGGGGGAGCTCAGCTATACAGCTAAGATTTCTATGTGGATCCTCTTAATGTTTAGAAACTACTTTAAAAGTAAAGAAGAAAAATGTAGAAGACAGAACATGTTAGTTTGTTCAACTTTGAGACTTTTCCCAACATTTTTATACATAGGTCAGCACTTTGCACTTTGCAAGATGTGTGATCGCGCTGACTAGAACGATCACGTTTCAGCGTTACGACACTCGTGTTACAGCAACGTTAGCACGCGTAGCATGTACACCGTGGCCACATGTTATCATAGGATTCGTAGAATATCTACATCACTATCTACTTCCCCGTTATATGGAAATAATTTCTATGTCTTTGTCTTCTTAGATACTCGAGTATACGGGTCACCGCAAGCTCAGGCAAGAAGACGAGTCGAGTTGTATAGAAAGAGATTTGTCGATTCTTGGAAGAATAGAGATAGAATTGGTCATGCTACGAGTGCAGGTGTTGCATTCGGTGCACTTTACAAGTGTGCACCACCGTACCACTACGCAAGTTTTTCCAAGATTGTGCCGCAATTCCATAGAGCGTTGTTTTAGAAAACTTGCTTGAAGTTTCGCGGGGGTAACAGTTGCACCCGACGTAGTGCAAACTTAGGTACTTACACGAATAAAATTATAGCTACAAAGTAAAACGCCTTTTGTTGCAGTAACATCTGGGGTTGAAAATCTAAAACTCAAAATGGGGTGTAATTGAAATAATTAAAAATATCTAAAGGGCTCACTGAATTTATCATTGTGCATTCATAATGTTAAATTCAATGAGCCTTTTTACAATAGGACAGTTCCTGAAATCAGGAATAATTTCAGTTGTTCATCATTTTGTCGAGTTAGGCAAACATAAATGTATTGAGCGGCAATTTTTCTTTCGTATACGTAGGTAGTGGAATAATGATTCTCTAAATTCTCACTGAAGAGTAGTAAAACACGGTGGGCTGCTGCACGTGCTGAAAACCTCAAACGGCCCAAAAACAATTACTTTTCCCATTTTGATATATATATAATTTACATGTTTAAATATTCCTATACAAAATAATATAAAAAAAAATCAAAATATAAAAAATAGTAGCCCACCGGCATCGGGAACAGAGTCCGAGCTACCGGTGGTCAGGGCTCTTGAGAGAGGAACCTCCTAACGATACGAGCCGTGTCCAGAAGTACTGCTTTATACATTATTTTAGATATATTTATAATTTGTAAATAATGTACACACTGAATTGAAATAAAAGTAAAACTACAATTAAATACTATCCATGCTTCATGGTTTTTGCATTCTATAGAGTACCGAAATATCTATCTATTACCCAAGTAGTGCAAAATAGATTTCATTGGACCTCCAATCTTGTAAACAAAACAGACCCTTAAACTGCTTTACAATAAAGTTCAAAGTTCATTCCAACCAATAACAGTAGCATAACGTGTCGATTTCCATATTTCAATACAAATATTTACGTTGCCACACTAGTGTGCTCTCCGTTACTATTCCGACCGTATTCAATATTATCCTCGAACGGATACATCAATTTATGCTACGACTGCATTTGTGTCTGTGAAACACTATATTTGATACTTTATGTGTTTTAGAAATGTGTTTATTTAAACCCCTTCGTATACTGAGCGGGATAAATTTGAGTTTTATTGGGAAAGAAATTGATTTACGGGAACGTTATATTTAGTTGAGAAAAGGTCGAAGTTAGTTCATCATCTGCCTAGCCTTTTCCCAACTATATTGGGGTCGGCTTCAAGTCTAACCAGATGCAGCTGAATACCAGTATTTTACATGGAGCGAATGTATATCTGACCTCCACAACCCAGTTAGTACTGGGTAATACGATACCCCTTGGTAAGACTGGTTGTCAGACTTTTTGGGCCACTCACTTCCTTAACGACTGTCAAAGATCTATAAATGACACCCGGGACCTTCCGAGGCACGGAGGAAACTCGGTATGTAATGGGTGGTCACCCATCCACAGACCAACCTAGGCAAGCATGGCTCAACCTAATACATTAATGTATTCTTCGCAGAATAGCGAGTTTGTGGTTAGTGGTGAAGCTAAACAGGGTCTGTCCTTACATGCTTGATTCCTCGTGATGTTTTCCGTGGTGTTGAAATAAATTACACAAAGTAAATAACCCGTCTGGGGTCGTAAGACCTACCTCTCTGCCTACTCCTTGTTGGAGAAAGAAGCCCACTGTCCCCGCAGTATGTTGGTTGCGTGTGCGACGCATGGTGTGCGATGTTCCTTAGCAATAAAAGTGCCTGCTCGATTCACTTACTGACATTTCATTATGTTTGACATCTTCTAAAGTTCGCATTTTTATTATTGAAATAACTGCCTATGCGACAACATTCATTTAAGTTAATAAAATGGTAAAATATATTATTCTGTTTGTGAGCATTCGAAATGTCGAAACAAAAAGGGTTAAACTAACTTAGTTATTAAATCTAAAATTGACAAGTAAGTTGGAAAAACTTCAGTTTGAATTAGGAAACTGCTTACAAAACTGTTTATTCGATTTTGTAAACTTGCAACACTTCAGTTTGTTTCTTTTTTTAGAATAAATAAGTTGTTGGAAAAGGTTGAGGCGAAGTTTTTGGTGACCAAAGGGTCATGAAAGGAAAATAACAAAATCGTAGCGATACGCATGAGTTTTAGCTGAATGTTTTTAAAAACGGCATTTACTATTCGTTACGTCAACCATTACTTTACTTTAGCAATTACCTATTTACTCGAGTTCTTAAAAACTGCGACTTAGTTAAAATCCCACAAGCGATACCTTATTTAGATTCCTATACTTTCCAAAAAGCTTATTCTACATTAAATCGATATTTTCATGTAGTCGGAAAGGAAACACCGATCCCAGCTAGGACAGAATTTATTTCTAACGTGTTTTTTACAACCATTTTACAAATGAATTATCATAACTTTAAAAGTATGATATTATGACAAAAAAAAACATGCAGTAATGAACCGTAAAGGAGGATTTCCAGGTAAGTAAAACAAATCAAAGAAAATGGCTGGACTTTTCTTGGATCTGCTTGTTACGAAAAATACATAAAAATATGAAAACAAAATTCATTGCAGTTGACGCTTTAACAAACACAGTTATTAATACTGCACGAGTTCTGCATCACCACAGCTCGAGTCGTTCGGAATTCTTTCTAAGAAACTAAACTGCAACACACAGGTGCCTCGTATCTGGATAACCTAGTAAAAATGTGAAGAGCAATGCTCATAAGTGTGTGTTTAAGTGTGAGCTTGAAGTTAACCGTCAACTACTAGGTACATAGTGCACGGAAATATTTGCCAAATTAGCCGCGCGGTTCATTTGCGAGACCGTGGGTTCAGGCCAGAAACGTTTAAATATACTTCCAGTAGATAGAACAATGCAAACAGGATTGTAATCTACTTGCAAGAGACCAAATACAGCTACCAGACTGTATGTACAAGTGTAACGTGTCAATATTGTATTGTAAATTTTCTTTCAGGGGTCACAGATGATCAAAATTTTTTCGTAACATTTTGTCTGATATGATAGCCTCTCTATTTTGTTTTAGACCCCTCTGGTTGGTGCGAACCTATATACTTATGCGTATCTTACCTGTGGGCTGTAGCTGTAGAGCAGCGCCTTTATTTCGTTTCTTACATTTTTGTTAATTTCTGAAAACTTTTCGCATTGTACTGCCAGTTATCAAAAGGAGTAAATAGAGAGTTTTTGGCACTCAACTTTTTGAATAGGGATCTTATTTCCTTTGTTGTGAGCTGGAGAGGAAGCTATTCATATTATTTTGGTGTGTTAGCAGTAGTCTAGCATTGTGTCTTTCTGAATTTTGGACAAAAAATACTCTTAGGCTGATTTTTCGAAAACGTAATGGGTTTACTATAGTGAACCCATTTTATACATTTCGTTGCTGGCGATTCTTGGTTTTTTGTCTATGAACTTTTAGCCATGTCCTTTCATAAATATATTGGATGTTGAAAGTTGCCGAGAAATACAAAATCATTTGAAGACGATTGCTCCATTGAAACATGAGTTTGCCAGTTTTAAGGAACATACTACTATGATGAACAAGTACTCCCTTACCTTACCCCACACCCACACCGTATCATTTTCGTGGAAACCTCAAACACATTCTAAAGCTTTCTAATTGCACTCGACGTTAAGGTTCGGTGTTTTACAAAGGCCGAAAGCCACTTCTAAGTTCGGCTAAGTTCGCACTTTCGTCCGCTCTACACTGAAAACTACATTCTACACTGGAGAAATACCTTTTTTGGACACACTAAATGAACATTTTGCAAAGAATTTCTGGAGACACTTGAAATTCTTTTCTCTGTTTGATAGCCTGAAGTTTGAATGGCTTGAAGTAAGGCCCCGTTATCGACCTCAGGCGATACGACTTGTAACTTGGTTCCAACGCATGAGTACCGTCTGTCCCGGTGACTGGTAGCATACATTTTAGGAACGGAACCCTTATATATTCGTCCTGACCGTCTGGGGTCGCCCTCCATACATGTAACTGAAGTTTGAGAAACAAATTCTACGTATACCGGGTGAATTTTTCAAGTGGGCGTGTTTGGCCAAATCCGAAAATATGAGGAATAGCGAAAAATACTTAATGGAGCCCCGAGCCCGATTTTGACGAAAACTAAAACTGCATCATTAGATTTTTGAAAAATCAATATTCCTAGCCAGGTATCGACCCATGATTTCGGAAAAAAATACACACTGTATTATTAGTTACACCATTTTTTTTTTTTTTTTTTTACGGATGGGAAATCATCAAATGACTTCTCCCGCTCTGGGTGGAGTGGGAGGGAGTGTCAGACTCTTACTGACTAAAACCCATCCATGTTCCTTCATTGCCCTTTGTGTTCCAGGGCCACGGTATCTCTTTCGAACAGTCCCGCAGCCCCGGCAGGCATCGGCCCTTGCGGGCCCCTTCCTGGTTGCTGACATCTCTTTGAGGCGCGCGTGGAACACGAACGCGCCGTCGACACGGCCTGTCGTCATAAGACGGACGGACGGTGAGCTAACCCATTACTCACCGTCCACAGGCCCGTAGTTACACCATTCGATAGTGTCGCTAATAAGGATAAAATTGTGGGTGCCCGGCTTTTTTTTAAATTTGATTTCGCCGCACTCGCTGCCAATACGAGTCGTTTAAGCGTGTAGGTTGTGGCCAGGCAGTAATACGTGTTGGTGTGTTCTCGAGCCAAAGGTACGTTTTCTCAGAATTTATGTTCTTCATTCATTTTATGCGCTGGAAAATCACTTATAAATGTTTTCAGTAGCTTTTAGAGGGTTAAGAGTAAACATTTCTCTTTGAGTGTTCCTTCCGCATTTGCAATGAAAGGGGGACTAATGAAATGGGGTTATTATGTCAAATAAAGTTTTGTACGTGAATACAGGCTAACGGCTTGAATAGTGAAAATATAATCTTTGATCGTTTTTAAGATAGATTACTGGACTACTAGGTACTGAAGATGTGGTAGAGCTGATTTCTAGATCCTCGCAATGTAAGTAAAATGTTCAAATGTAATATTTTATACAGGTTCTAAGGGACAGCCCTCTGCAGACTGATAGGATGAATTCAGTATATCAAACTAAGATGACCGGTATAAGAAATTATTTCAGGAACGTTATGGGAACCCAATAAATAGAATTTGTTTTATTTCCTCATACGCAATGTATCGTTACCGTAGCAAAAAGCACATAGCGAACGGCAAGCGCGACGACGAGTTCGATGAACTCTGCAGCAAGGCAGGAAGTGAACAGAACAACTGATTTCACGCGTCGTCGTTCGTTAAAGTATTTTAACATCGATTGTTGGTTTTTTTATTAGTCGCATTATTTACATAAATGGAGTGCTGCGTACAGACAATGTAAATTTACATTGAAATAAAGGAATAGTAACTGAAAAACGATAAAAAAAAATCCTGAGGAAAATTCTGGTGGAATTTGATTGTTGTTGTATGTCAGTTTTCGGAGGGCTGTTCCTTACACCCTGTATTTTAGAATAGTTTCAAATAAAGTGTTTAAAGGAGGGCGAGGAAAGTAAAGAAAATGTGTTATCTAACATTAAAACTGGAAATTAATTTCTGAAAACAATAAACGTATCTTCCACAGTATCTTGTAGAAATAAAATGAAAGTCTTACAATGTAATATTTGTTGCCCTCTAGTCTGTTCAAATAACAAGACATTGTTATAGCAATTATTTTTCTAACATTTGTTTTGAAATCCTTTCACCCATTTATTGTTTCTTTGTTGATTTTTTTTTTGATAGGTGTATAACTACCTATCTATACGAGGTGGAAAGTACACCGAAGACAAAAACGTTACCACGTATTCGGTACATTATTCTGAACCCCGCTATATTTTTTTTTTTCACAGGTAATTTAAAAAAAAATCAGCTTTTCCGTACACACCTTTGCCTATTCCTTTTGGAAAAGACACGCGTGATGTTATTTTTATTGCTCCTCTGCTTGTGTGTCTAGATGACATGTTTTTTTTGGTAAATTATGTAATGAGATACGATCCCCAATCTCAACTCCTTGCCTTATCAGCTATTCATGTATTGCTTACTTAACAAATCCTGATTTTGATCGTAAACAAAATGTAATTGCGAGTATCAGGAAAAGTTTACTTTGGTACCTAATTTAAAAAATCCTCGGTAATATTTCGTAGGAGATCGAATGTGCTCACAAAATTGTTCTATTTTCGGCAAGCGCCTTGTTTCCATGCAAAACACGACCCTTGTCGTGATTAGGCTCATGCGTTGTTACCATAAAGGCAATGTCATAACACAGTGGGGCGTGGTGAAAATGTCATCTCTTTTGGCTGCCAATTGAGCTGTATGATGACGATGCTCTGCATGCTATGGTGAACTTCAATTATGGTCATCCTGAAAACAATTCTGCCAAGGTATTCATCGCCTGCTACTCGAAAATTTTTTTTAGGATGAGCTGTTCATAAATTTTCTATCAGATGTCTGATTTAATAATTTAGTAATACAAGTCAATCTTGAAAATATTAATTTATTTATCTAGACTAGGATTATGACAGTTCTATGCTAACACTGTATCCTTGGTTATGGATTCATCCGTTTAGGAACTATTTATCATTTAAGTTTATTTAGAACTTCATTCTGCTAATAAATCCTAGTCTTTTTAAATTTTAACTGACTTCTGCACTCAGCTTCACCCGCGTGGATTGCTGAAAGAATTTCTCAAATAAATATGTGCGAGTTCCAGAGATTACCTTCCGCATACATAATAACTCACGAAAAATGCTTTTCTCTATATTAGAAGAGATTATATATAGATTTAGTCTATAGAGACAGTCCTTATTAACTTTTTAACAAAACCTACTATAATACCCGAAGCGACCTATTTTTGAGCAAGTAGCTTATTAAGCGAGATTACTTCGATGGGATCCTATGTAGATAATAGCTACGCACCCTTATGAAAATGTTCACATTATTATTTAAAAGAAATCTGGTTACAAGAGAAGCAATCACTCGATTTCACGGAGAACTGATTGATTCAATTTTGTTAAGAAGTCTGTAGAGTATGTAGATTAAAATTTGTAAAATATACACTTTTTAACTTATTTAAATGGCTCTGTCTAATACGTCAGTGAAATCCGTAAATTTCATAATTTTGGGATGGAATTAATTTTTGAAAGAGGTTTAGAAACAGGTCGGTCATATCAGGCATCATTCTAATCAAGACTCAAATAATTTTTTTACGTCAACGATTGAAAATATCAGATAAATATCAGTTTTCGACTGCTGAGCAATGCTGAGCAATGCTGCTGAAAAATTCCTGATGGAAAAACCCAATACAACAACACTTTGACCGACCCGGGAATCGAACCCAGAACCTCAGCAGTCGTGCTTGTAACCACTACACCATCAAGGCAGTCAACAACAAACAATTTTAATTTACCACTTTTCTCACCTTTTCAAAAACCAACTCCATCTTGTTTATCGCTGAGACGGCTAAGATAAAACGGCTCACAGACAAGAGCCTGTCTACACCTCGACAACCTAATATAAGCGTCATTATGTCACTCGAGAAAGTTCAAGGCTCAAGGGGGCTAGGTGGCTAGGGTGCTAGGGGGCTAAGGGGCTAAAAATAGGACGCTAAGGATGGCGGAGATAAAGGGCTTGTTGTAGCTGAACTGACGGTTTTTCTTGTGGTATAATGAGGTGAGGTAGGGAGGCCATTTTGTTTTTGTGTAAAAGGTTATTGACTTTTGTAAAATTGACGTTTGGTAGAGTTTAGGTAAAATGTTTGTGAGACTGTGTGTGATTTTTGCATTGCAAACACAGTAGCATATATTGCCAAAGGCATCAGTTAGATATAGGTATTAAAAATACTAACATATTTTTAGTTACATTTTTGTGATACTAGCACACTAATATTTTATGATTTTTATGTTTTTATGATGTATAATAATGTAACTTATATGGAGATTCTCTGTAATAAATGCATAATAATAATATGCATTATCAGTCTATAATGTTCCCACTGCTGGGACACACGGCCTCCTCTCAATGAGAGGGAATGGGCTATCCACCACGTGGGACCAGTGCGGGTCGGTAGATGTCACACGTCTTCGAATTTTTGGTTCTAGGACATGCCGTTTTCCTCACGATTTCCTTCACCGTTTTGAGAGCAGTAGTGATGAAATAAATTACACAAAGTTATGCGCCTGCCTGGGTTCGAACCCACAAGTTACTGTTCGTAAGTCGAGGCCGCCACCACTGGGCCACCGCTGCTCACACATTATAAGTTGTTTAATATGATTATGGTGACCAGTATAGAGGTGTTGTCGAGTGTGTAGGTTGGCAGGAGTGTAAATAAAAGTCACTACCTAGGGTACTCGCAGATCTATTGGGGTATGAAGGACTTTACACCTTGGTCGGCATAGCCCTTCCTCAAATATTTTTAGGTCATCTTTCAGTCGAACCGAATACATCTACATGCCGATATCGCGGTCAATGTGTCGATTGAAAAATAATAACAATCAATTCGATGAAATTCATACGCCAAAAGTCTATGAAGTAGAATTAAGTTTCAACCATTTAAAGGAAACATGAAAACCTCTAGATTGTCCACCAGATACAACCATAATATCTAATTGATGACGTTTCAGCGGGACCGTACGAAATATCCACATTTACCACCTGGAACTCGTAATCAATCATTCATTGGTACTTCCCTGCTTACCCCGAATACGGAACTCCCTCATAATATTCATCTGTCACATTTTATCAAGGCGAACTGACATGTAGAGGGAAGTATGGGGGAAAATGAGAGAAATCAATGATTGATTCCATTTGTATGTATCAAATGTAATTTTCGCTGAGATTTCCTTGAGAATTCTGATTACTGGAGTTGACTTGATTGTGAGCATTCATGAAGTATTATGTATTAGGGTGACATGGGGAATATATGAGAACTTTTCAAGTGTTTTGTGATTATAGTTCGGTGCTTTTAATTTTTAAATCTTGAAAATTATGCATTTCCCTACCGAGGGTGTCTCCACTTTGCCTTGCGTGTTTCAATGATATTGGAGCTTTCCCACTCCAAGTGAGAGACCAGACTTATGCATTTTTGCATGACGGAGATAGATTGAGGGTCAGAAGGCAAGGTCGGTTCGTGAGTCGGAAAGTAAGCGTTGACCTCAGCTGTCGTTCGTAAATCTTTGACAGGCTTCACAGGAGAAGCCCGAAAACACTGGCAACCAGTTTTTCCAAGTTAAATCACGGTAAGCAGTAACTGGGTTGTGGAGGTCAGATTGGCAGTCACTCCACGTAAAATAGTGGTATATAACTCTATCCGATTAGATAAGAACCGTTTACTTTCATGTTCTTTATATACTATGGCTTTTATCGATGTCATGTTAAATTGATGTATGATGGTAGATCCTTCTTAAAAGATGTTTGGATTTTGAAATACCCTTAGCCTGATATTTGTGAAAATACGTTGAGGTTAGCAGTATTACACGTTTTATAAAACTTTAGATTACTGAACAAATTCTTCTTCTTTCTCGTTTCCTCATGACTGAGAGTTGTGACCACATGAGGTGCGTTGCCTTCTCCACCAACGCTCTCCATGCTGGACGGTTTTCGGCCATGTAGACAGATGCCTGGAAATTTCCTCTGGACACTTCCTTCACCACATCTGTCCATCGGGTTGGAGATCTTCCACGGCTCCTTTTTCCTTCCACGTTACCAGCCACAATAATCTTCTCCAAACTATCAGGCTCCTTCCTTGCCACGATTTCGAAGTACTGTAGGAGTCGTTACATGCAGCTGGTCGATAGGCGAGATTTAACTTTCAGTTGGTTCAGAATCTGAACAAATACGAAGGTATTTATTTGTTCAGTTCCACCAATATCTAACAAACGTCAGCAATACCCAGCAAGCAGTATTTGCAACACAGCGTTAACACTATTTTCCACGGTTCTGTTCCCAAATTGGAATATTTTCTGCATCCAATATCGTTGGCAGTGTAATGTGATTGTGTGCAGGAAATGGAATTTATTATTTATAGTTCTGTACACGGCTCGTTTAATTCTGTGTTAGGATATAAACACGGTGATTGTGAACATGTTCCAAGCCTATTAAAGAAATTAATAGGTGCTTTTATGTATTGGATTTTGATGTCGGAAATTATACTACAAAAATGAACTACCGGAATACAAAACGTATCGTTTTAAGTCGAGTCATGGTCTACTCGCATGCCAAAATTTGTCGCGAAATGACAGAGAAAATAAAGACGGAAATTACTTTCGTTACTTACTTTATACTTTATTTTGCATTTAAAACATAGGTAAATGTTTTTTTATCTCTTTTTACCTAAAACTGGTCAGTTATTTAAACAATGCCACATAACATCCGTTATGTGCCTGCTTGTGATTCATCACTACATAGTATAAAGCAAAGTCGCTTCCCGCTGTCTGTCTGTCTGTCCCTATGTATGCTTAGATCCTTAAAACTACGCAACGGATTTTGATGCGGTTTTTTTTAATAGATAGAGTGATTCAAGAGGAAGGTTTATATGTATAATACATGCATAATATAGTAGAGAAACACTGATAATTTTAGAGGTTTTTAATGTAAGGTCGTAAATAAACACATTTTTTTGCGCTTACATTGCAAACGCTGGCTGAACCCCACGAGATAGATCAAAATAATGTACTACAGTATTGTACACCTTAAAAAGGTCCGCGATGGTATATGTCTATCTCTTAGGGATAACCCACAATAACCATTTTTTATCCTTTACTTATTACGAGAAAATAATGGCTTATTTACGAAAAAGCGATTTTAAGCAATTCAGCATTAATCCTTATCCAATTAAGTACCTTGAATACATTGTGCATGTAATATAGAGCAATATGGCCCTTTACAGCATGTAATTTAAATGCAGGGTCAAACTTTCAACGTTGCAGGCTTAGATTTGAGGGTTGAGTGTTTTTCACATGGCCAATTATATGTCGCTTTTTCAAGAGTTACCTCTAAAGGTAACATGTTTGTATTGTCTTATGACAAAAAAGCTGTGAACGTTGTATATAAAGACATTCTGTAGTATATTTAGTATGAGCATTGCACCCGTGCAAAGCCGGGGCGGGTCGCTAGTTAAGTCATAAATAAATGTCTAAAGTATTTTTTATGGGAACCGCCATACAAGCGTATTGCTTACTGACTACTATAACACAAGGTATTTTCCATTACCTGCAGACTGGTGTAATAAGGTGATCCTTCTTTCACATTATGACTGCCAGAACCCCATCTAAGACTTGTGCGAGAATACATACCTATCTGGTAATAGCCGGAATACAGTCATTACCTTTTACACCACGCTTGGATTAAAAGATTTCGCTCTACAGTAGCAAAATCTGTTTCTGAACATCACGTCAGAAGCAGGCTGTTCGTGCGAGCGCCATTTTAAATAAAATAAGAGGCAATAGTGTTAATACGAGTCGCATGTGCGCCGGAGTAATTAAACCTCCGTATCTCGTTAGTAACGCGCGGAGGGGGCGGGTGTCCATTGTAAAACGGTATTATTTTGATGCTGTAACAAGAGTACGTATCCGTCGATATGGTATTTCACGAGCATGGCATTTCAGCTGCATTCAATTAGACTGGAATCAAAATTCAACATAGTTGGGAAAACGATAGACAGATGATTATGATCAGATGCGGTGTACAAGTGAAAAGATAGAAAATCTGTTTAGCTTTTCTCTGTGGTGTAATTAGGTGACCCTTAATTAGCCAGTGAGTTAATTGAATGCAAGTGATTCTTACTCACTCTCCTGCTCCATTTCACTGGCCCGACAGTACTTGAAGTGAATGCAGAATGTCTGTAACATGACTAGCTATATCTAAGAATTTGATCATGTGTTTCATCGAGAGAATAACATAATCAGCCTATAATATTCCCAGTGCTGGGCCACAGACCTCCTCTCTATGAGAGGGAATGGGCTATAATCCACCACACGGGCCCAGTGCGGTTTGGTGTATGTCACATCGAGAGTATATTATGTTGAAATGTGTCATGTGGTAAAGTAATTTAATTCTATCTGCACTGTACATACGGTTATATTGACACCAATAAGAATTGGCTTAAAGGCTTTTTTTACAGAAGTTACTAGAAAGCTGTGCTACAAAGTTACAGAGACTAAAAGTAAATAATTGAACATTAATACTCGTATCTTAGAATTAATGTTTGTTAGCTTAACAAATAGCCAACTGTTAATGATCAATTGAAAATACAAAGTTTTTCGACAAGTTGAGCCCATTGCTTTGAGTATGGGCACGTTTTCTCAGAATGTGCTGTTAGTGCCAATAACTAAATTTCTTAGGTCAATAAAAAGTACTGAGGCTTACAGCGAAAAGCCCACATTTTCAAACAAATTATGTTTAGTATCGAAATACATAACATCACGCCTATAATCCCCGAAAGATTAGCCAGAGGTATGCCTAATAGTACACCCACATATGGCCAGTCATGTTTAAGTCCGTTGTAATATGGGGCGAGCCTATTGGAATAGGCTTCTAATCCGGACTCCATGGTTACGAAAGGTGTTATTAAGTAATAACACTTTGACCGACCTGGGAAGTGAAGACTCCATGAAATAACGTATTAGGAATACGTTATTTCATGGAGTGTAATCGACAAACAATCGTATCCGATATTCGTAGACAATGGAAACGCGGGCCAGGAGTCACGCATCTCAAGGTATAAGTTAAAATCCAATTATGTTTTCTCAAAACGCTCTTATGTTATTACCAACAAACTTGTGTTTTGCTTGCGCGCTTTTTGACTCTCAATTAGTTTCGAGCTAATTCGCGAATAAGCTTGTTTATTTCAGCTTTTTCGGACAACAAAATAAAAAGGAAAATAAAGTTTAGTTTCGCTGTCGTTTAGAGCGTTTACGTAAATTAGTATTTTTCGCCTTTGGATCTTGTGAATTTAAGAGTTAGAGGTATAATCTCTTTGACGTCTATACGAGGTGTAGTTTTGCATCCTCGTAAAAATTCAGGAGGTTGTCATAAAATAATCAATTTAAATTACGGGATCGATCAATAATTAATAAACGCTACTTTTTTAGTTCTTCAAATTTGACAGTATTTCAGAATAATCACCTTCAAAACAGAAAAAAACAGAATAGGCGGGGGAAAGTGGTTTAAGGAATAAGAAATTATCGAATAAACGTTTGAGTTTGTTTATGAGTGTGAACGTGTACAGCGTGTATTCATATTTGCATGGAGATTCGTGGCTGTCTCAGCTTTTAGTGTAAGAGATTCCCGGTTCTCCCGGGACGGTGGCGTTTAAATATTTGACGTGACTTGTATAAAGTAATTTGGTTGTCCCGTTTACTTACGATTACGGTGTCAGCAAGACTCCTGGTTTGGCAGCTGGAAACTATCGGGAGCCTCTCGTATTTGATTTAAGTAAAGTTAAAGAAGCCCTTTAACTTTTTGTTTGTTTTTTTCCTTGAGAATGGGTTTAAATAAATAGAGGACCATTAATATATCGTGTGGCTGGCTTATAAATGGTACTTATTTAAAGATTTCTATTAATTTTACAGCTATTGCTGCCTTTATGAAAAAAAAAAACATGTTTTCGATAAAATTATGATACCACCTACTTTCTTGGTGATTTTCAATTTAAGGCCATAGTTCTTTTATTCCAAGAAAGATAAGGACCTTTAAAACATCCCAAGGTGTTTGTGTGTAGACACAACTCCCTTGAGATTATTGTGTAGACAATAATAGGCAATTACTCTGAAATCTCAACAAAAACTGCGCTATTAGATTTCGTAATTCATCCAATTATATTAATCTGTCAGAAGTTAGTTATCAAGACGCAAACTTACCGGTTTTCTTGTTTGTCTTTGGTACATTAATTAATCTAGCTTCATAGAATCAAGAGGATGCTGCGAGGTTTCAAAGATATCGGATTTTGGAGATTCTCTTAAAACACATTTCGGTTAGAGCAATATTACAAGGTTTCTTCGTAATTTCTTGTCATATCAGTTGCCAATAATTATTATGGTAATGAATTTTGTAATTGATCAGTCAATGCCAACGGTTTCTGAGGGACTTTCGTTCCTAAGACAACCCGTTAGGCCGCTCTTACACGACACCGCTAGTCCGAGCGGTCGGGCGGAGGCGGCGAAGCGAATGTATGGGCACCGCGCGGAGAGGCGGTGAGTGCCGCTCGTCCGCCGGATTTCATACAAGCAATTGCGACCTGAGATCTTCTTCACCGGGCCGCAAAGACGAGCGGTGTCGTGAGATAACCGCCTAATGGTCCAAAATGTCAATCGTAAATCTTTGAAAGTCTTTAAGGATGACCGGTGACCACTCGTCCTGCCAAGGAGTATCTTGGTACGCGTACGCAATAACTGGGTTTTGGGTGTGTATAAATTGACGTTCAAAAAGTGCAGATCTTCAACTTAGTTTGAATAAATGACTTTTGATTTCGATTCTTACCGGGAATTGGTTTAGTATAAAAGATTAAATAGTTCTTTTTGTGTCTGTTAAAGTAATTCAGGCATACTTTTTGATCTTATTTAAAGCCCAAATCATTTAGTTTAAAACACGGTTGATGGCCACCAAAAGGTTGTTTAAATTCACCCGTGCTCTTACTCCATCAAGTATCTCACCTTTTTGTACACAACCTTTTTAAACAAGACCCAGTCCCTAACCCCGGCAGTACACGCGGACTCCCAACCTTCGTGTGTATATTTCTATTAAACGGCCATCACTAAGCTGGCCAGTAGTAAAACACACTCGGTGTACGCAATATCACTATTCTATGGCCGATCTATAGCCGTACAGCTGACAACCGATATTAGGAAATATGTGCCGCATTGACCGGCGAACAGAAGAAAAATAGGCCCCATTTCAGATGTAAGATGGATTTATTTTTATGGGTGTGTACTGTTTTGCGTTTATAGAGAAGGATTTGAAGGCTTATTTTTAAAACAAATCATAACTAATATCCTAATTTTAACTAATATAAATGCGAAAGTAAGTTTGTTTGTTACCTTTTCACGCCTAAACCACTGAACCGATCATCCTGTTTTGCAATTACGTTGTCGGGTGTACAGAAACAAACAAACGAAAAAAAGTACTGTGCCCGAGGAAAATAACAATAACGTTGTTATGATAATAGATGGCGCCACGTGTCTTTTGAATCATGATTGAATTATATAATTACAAGCAGAGTACTACCCCAATTGATTGTCAAATTCTAAATTAACGCAAGTGAAGCCACGGGCAAAGGCTAGTCTATGATAAAACAAGCATTATTATGTTACCAAGAGACAACAAATACCTATGTAGGATAAAAGACCCTTTAAGGACGAATCTTGATAAGAGAGATCCGTCAAGTTAGAAACGTGAAATCGTCGAATCGTCGTCAGAATGTCTTACATTTTTTTGGAAATTGCGGTGCTGTTTTCCGTTGTATGTTGATTGGTATTCAATTCGTACCTATCTGAGTGCCCACACGTACCTTTGTCACTCACCCTCTATTGTACGGCACTTTAATAACTAGCGCAGTGTGCGCACCTTTGCACCAATAGGGATTACATGCGTGGTGTTAAGGCATGTTATATGTTTATAAATATATTTCATTCATTCATTCATTCATTATGTACAGTTTACAAAATTATTCAGCCACATTCATTGTGAATGCAACCATATGATATATATAGTTGTGATATTTATCGAAATATCGTATAATTTTCTGTTCATTTTCACGCGGCTATTCAGTTCACAATCAGTGCTACAGAAAATGACATAAATTGCAGAGTTTTATATACTCTAGGTAAAGGCCACGAGCTGTTGAAATAAATATTTACTTAAACTACACGTGGTTCTAAAGTTGGACGTTCAAATGCTTTTAAATACACAGTGATTGTGTGCACTAAGTGGTGTTGTTTACTTAGACGAATGAAAGAGAGAAAGAATTGTTTATTTCTGTTCTAAAATGACACAGAAACATTATTGTACAAGGTGGGAGGGAACACCAAATGGTAACCATGTATTCGGTGCATCATTCTGAACCCCCCACATAGAAAGGGGTTCAGCATGACACAGTACCGAATACGTGGTAACCGTTTGAGCTTTGGTCCTTCCACCCTGTATGTTGATGATTTGAATGTGTGTGTGTGTCTTTGAATGAAATAATGACGCAATAGATTTTGATAAGTTCTTCAACATCATTTAAAGTTTTATGCATAAAATATTAATACTTTCTTTTTTTTTTTTGGGATGGAAAATCATCAAATAATCGCCACCCCGCTCTGGGTGGAGTGGGAAAGAGTGTCAGACTTTTACTGACTAAAACCCATCCATGTTCCTTCTTTGCCCTTTGTGTTCCAGGACCGCGGTATCTCTTTCGAACAGTCCCGCAGCCTCAAACAGTCCTGCCCCGATATATTAATACTTACATGTAATAAAGAAATCTCATCTCAGTATATAGCTAGTATTTTTACTATTGAAGTTGTGAAGCCAGCACAACTAACCATGTATTTTTAAAGTGTCTCATAAAAGCCTCGTTTAAGTGCGTGAAGCCTCGTTCAAAAGTACAGTAGCACGCGCTCGTTACTCACGTCAGGGACAAGTGCGATGTTTTATGCAAACCGCACCATTTGCGTACTAAATGCCTGTACGGAACCACTAGCTGTAATGCTGGGTTTGGGTTATCGGGGGGTAACGAAATATTGCCTGGTTCAACTGGACAATTTAGAAAATTCGGTAAAACTCAAATGGCTGAAATAAATTAATGTTCGATTTCTATAGAACAGTATGCATAATTTGATGCATAGATTTGATTTTCTTCATGCACGCCTAGAAAAATTAACATTCTGTCAGTGATAAATTATTTCCCTTTATTTATTTCTACACTTATACATTATTTATTAAATATTCCTCTAAAAAAAACAATTTAAAATGCATTGAAAAATATAAAAAAAATGTAGCACACCGGTATCGGGAACAGGGTCCAAGCTAGCGGCGGTCAGGGCACCAGAGAAAAGAACCTCCTAACAATACGCCGAGAGCCGTATCCAGGAGTACCGCCTTCTGAATCAAGTCCTTGATCCAGCTGCCTAACGCGAGCCTCCTCAGGTATTGATCGAGGCTCTTGGCAATTAAGCCTTGGGCTGATACGACTATCGGCACAATGATCAGTGATAATTATTATTAAGCATTTATTTCAGATAAAATCTATAAATTGTTAGTAATGACTTTCAACTCTGTTACTAAAACATATCTAAAATTAAAAACTGTTAGCCTGGAACCTGTGTGAAAACGGTTCCATTACCGCACAAGAGGGCAATCAACCCGTTCCATAATGGTGTTTAAGATTCTGCTGCTGTCGTTTGATGGTGCTGTATACTACTGATACTGCTGCTGATAATGATGATGGAGTAGTCACAAAAACACGATAAGCTACCGAAAAGCTTGTGCCAGTCTTGTTGAAACTCGTAGAAATACGAAACCTTTTGTAAACAATTGCCACTTTTTATGCCCGCAGGTTTTGAATCCCCTGGTTTTTTCTGCTATTTTTTTTTTTTTTAATACCTTTCCCCACACTATTAATTTCTCCTGTATCGTGGGTGCGTTTACAAACATTTAAACTCACATACATAAACAGCCAGACCCGGAACAACTACCTGTAGGTCATACAAATATTTGTTCCGTGCGGGAATCGAACCAGCGACGCGAAGCAGTCAATCGCTCAGCCACTGCGCCAACAGCGCAGTCAAAAAAAAAATTAACAATGTCGTCTACTAAACACGGTTTCGAGTAGCCCGTAGACAGAACAGCAGCATCATCATCTGCCTAACCTTTTCCCAACTATGTTGGGGTCGGCTTCCAGTTTTACCGGATGCAACTGAATAGCAGTATTTTACATGGACTGCCCGTTGGCAGACAGCAAAATAATAAAATACTAGCTATTCGGCTGGCTGCTGGCTTCGCTCGCGGCTTCGCTCGCGGCTTTGCTCGCGTTAATTTAGAATTTTACAATTAATTCGGGCTGTATTCTGCTTGTAGTAATATAATTAATTCAATCAGGATTCAAAGGGCACGTGGCGCCATTTATTATCATAAGAACGTTATTTTTGTTTTCCTCGGGAATAGTACTTTTTCTCAGGATAAAAGTTAGCCTATGTGCGTTTCTGCACACCTGACAACGTATATGCAAAATTTCAGGATGATCGGTTCAGTGGTTTAGGCGTGAAAAGGAAACAAACAATCTTATTTTCGCCTTCATAATATTAGTAAGGATAGGATTATATTGTTCAGCGTGTTGTGATGTACCTAATATTCAAAACTTATAACCAACATTTGAAACATACAAATGTTTACGAACATACATAATTACAAAGTCAAACAGCACTTAAATTTTACTATATAGAGTTGCCTAAACAATACTAAGTTAGAAGTAGAAACTTGTAACTACTTACAGTGATAGCTTTATTTAGGGTGTGTGTAGTAAGTACTTCTTAAGAGTTTAGTGTTCTGAAGACTTGCTGGCTGATATTACGGAACATATTTGTCTTAATTATTAAGTTGAGATCAGCTTAAAGGCATCCTGCCTGTCCCATCGCCGACGAGAAAGCGACTAGCTGTTGAATATTTTCCGGTTCAAGACGTATGTACCAAAGACGTCTAGTTCATAACATAACGTCTGTAATTACTACACTACACAATAAACGCCCTTAGCCTTTCGCGAGCCTATTGCCATTAAATAATTAATAAAAAGGGCCACACTTTTTTGAAGAGAAGAAGGGGAACAGGTCCCAGCAGAACGTTATAGGTTGATTTTGTTATAACAAAACATCATGCCTGTAATCCCCGAAGGGTTAGGTTACCCATTAGAATACCCACATTTTGCCAGTTATGTTTACGTTCCATGTAATAGGGGGCAAGCCTATTAACCGGGCACAAATCCAGATCTGTGGCTTCTACTGAGAAATTCCTGATGGAAAAACTCAAAAACATTTTGCTCAAACTTGGAATCGAATCCTGACCAATGAGGCACTCTAGTTGTAGTAGTTATTTGATGATTTCCCATCTGAAAAAAAAGCATGGTAACAAAATCACCCATTACATTCTCAAAGACTCCAACTCCAAAAATCAGGCAATTTACTGTTCTGGTTTATAAAATCCGCCACATAAAGGACATTCTCATTCATAACCCTGCCCACCCGACGGTAATAACCGAGGCCGAGATAAAAGGTAAAACATCTTTTGTTTTGTTACCCCCACAACTGGCGGGATTTAGCTGAAAGTTACCGGCTTATGCAGCCGAGCGCAAATCCCGCGAGGAACAAAGTAAAAACGTATGAAAGTTGCGGATAAAATGTATGTAATGCCTATTTATTTGTTGGAGTTTGACGGATGAGGTTCGGAAGTAGTTGAGGGAATTTGGCTCTTAGAATTTGTGTATTACTTTTGGAACGAAGGATTTTACAAAGTTGCAAGCTTAACCACACAATTACATACAATATTATGTAAATCATTGACATGTGTTATCCCTGATCCCGCATTGGGCCCGCACATGTAATAATTACTGTAAGTCTTATCATAACTTTGTTAATAATTTAGGTATAAAAAAGAAAAATGTTCCTTACAGGACTTGATTTAAGGATCACAGTATAATATAATAATATTATACTGTGATAATAATACCAGCCTATTACTGTCCCACTGCTGGGCAAAGGCCTCTTCTCATACAGAGAAGGCACAAGCATTGATCACCACGCTTGCTCAAGACGGGTTGGCGATTTCAGACTTATATTAATTATAAGTCCAGGTTTCCTCACGATGTTTTCCTTCACCGATGTCTGTGATGTCCAAGATAAACTTAGAAAGTACATATGAATTGAAAAAGTCACATTGGTACTTGCCCGGATTTGAACCCACAACCTCATGCATGAGAGGCGAGGCCTTAACCTCTGGGCCATCACAACACGGATCACAACAAGGATCACAGTACTGTAAAAAAAATCATAACAGCAGTAACACGACTTACTATAATTATGACATCGGGGGCAGAACTTACCTGTGCATGCGCGGGCAACACAGAACTAAAATAAATGTGCCAAGTTTGACATATCGATGCAAATTTTCTTGACAAGCAACTCTATCTTGAACTGCACACTTAAAGTGGTCATACTATAGTGAATAGTGTTTCTGTCCCACTCACTGAGACGAGGCCTGCGTCCCAACAGTGGAAACTTTATTGACTAATTAAGTAAGGGGAGTCAACCGTGTGGTAAAACCTGATGGATCCCTTCGGAAAATGCTCCAAAGTATGACTATGAACCTGGTCATATCGAAAAGCTTAGCAAGACGTTCACTGCTGAACGTAGGTATCAAACGTAACCATATCGACTGATCGATCGATCGATCGATCTGTGCTTCTTGCTTCCGGCAGATTTTTCCAGCCTTTATCAGATCATCGGCCAAACTTGTGCGAGGCCCACTTACGCTGGTGATCCTAAAATATTAATATTATATTCGCTTAATATTCGCTTTATTGCTTCCAGGTATTTTGAAACAACTCCAAACCACATACAGCTTTCGAGAGTCATATTTACAGTTTACAGGCCCCTTTACTCATATTTGTGCTGAAATAATTCAGGCGTTGTTATACATTCTGCACGAGTAAGTACTCGAGCGCGGCTAAAAGTCATATACAGTTGCAATAATGTACCGATAATTTTCCACAGGGAGAATTCTGGGAATGCCTTTCAGCACATCTTGCAGAAGCTGCAGGGAACTTTGCTAAAAGGTTAAAGGCACATCGTGAGGTCTTGGTTTCGATTAATTACAGTTACTTACTGAAATAGACAACACAAATCGTTGACGTGGCTCAAAAACTGCCCAACTTAAATGGGGATGGGCAGGTCATGTCTGCGGTATCCCGAACGAGCTGTGGGTAAAGCGTACCGTAAAGCTCAGGATTGGTACTCTGAAACAACGACGGCGACGGCGGGTGGCGGTAGACTGTGGAGGTCATGACGGGTCGAACTGGATGCGTTCCTTGAGAATTGGAAAGAAATAGTTGGAAGGAACGGAGGGAGGCCTTTGCCCAGTTGTGGGACAATATGAGCTAGCAACAAAACAACTGAAATAGATATACGAAGCAATTCGGCGAAGGAAATATCGTAAGGAAATCAGCATGTCCTATAACCAGAACTTCGAACATCTGGGTCAGCGTGGTGCATTACGGCTAATCAGTTTCGCAGTGATAAATCCCGTGTTCCAAAATTGTACGCAGCCTACCCAAAATCAGTTTATGATAGTGCTAATAAAAGAGAAAGAACTGCTTCAACCCGCAATAAGCCACTGAGTAGAACAGTAAAGACAATTTCAGTTAGTTTGGAGAACTAAAACATTTACTTGAAACATTTAACTAGCTAAGCTTCGTATGAATTTTATTTTAGACTAGCGGCGGTCCCGGCTTTGCACGGGTGGACATTTATTTTTTTAACATTTTGGGATAAAATATAGCCTATGTTACTCAGGAATAATGTAGCTTTTAAGCTTTTTTGAGTTTATTCATTACAAACATACACACACACAAAAATACAAATCTTTCGTCTTTATAATATTAGTAAGATGACTGATCGGGAATAATAAAATTACAATGTGCAACAGTGTGTGTGACTCGTTGGGAACACTCCTGGAAAAAAAGATTGCTGCGAGTCACACTGTGACTCGTGTGTGACTCGATGGAAAAAATAATCCCAACGAGTCACACTGTGACACCATTGGATATGACTCGCTGGTAACCATATAAGTTCCCAAAAAATTAAATAAATATATCTCGTGTATGATGCACTCTCATAGATGACAGATTACCCAATTCAATTTAACAATAAGTAATTAATGTGTAATGCAAAATCTTGCTCAAAATTACTCTAACAAAATAAGATCAAGCAAGGCTTGTTACGATACCGTTAAAGCTCTTAACAACTTAAAGTCAATATGGCGTGTGTTTCGCAGAAGGTATAAGCCAGTCAAAGTTGATTTAGGGATTACTGTAAGGGTAGCAGCCTTATCCTATTTGTGAATAACAACAAATTATTCCATAATTATAGCGAAATCAACGCATAACGTTATAACGTAGCACGGTTGGTGCAGTGGCTGAGCGATCTGCTGCAGCGCTGTGTATCGCTGGTTCAATTTCCGCACGGAACAAATATTGGTATGGCCTTCAGTAGTTGTTCCGTGGGTGGCTGACTGTATATGCGAGTTCGAATGTTTAACCGCACCCACGTTATAGAAGAAATTCCCAAGTTTTGTAAAAAAATATATGCACGGACCTGTTCTATAGCTGGAACATAAATGCTTCCTCTTTCTAAGAAAGTCTGGCCTTAAATCCAGAACACCGATTGGGGGATGGCTCATAACTTCGTGATGAAATTAAAGTGCCAAAAAAAACGTTGCCCCACACTAGGAATTTATCTTGTATCATGGGTGCGTTTATAAACATTTAAACCCACATAGACAAAAAGCCAGACCCGGAACAACTATCTTTAGGCCATACAAATATTTGTTCCGTGCGGGGATCGAACCCGCGACACGCAGCGCAGCAGCCAATCGCCGATGACGATGACGGCATGGTTGGCGCAGTGGCTGACACTGCGCTAACCATGCCATCAATTCAATTCGTCAAGGATCTACTTCTTTGACTTACAGACCGAGGTGAACTCATAACATCCATGGTATAATCATACCTTATTTTCGCGATTGCATCTGGTCATAATGAATGTTTTACTTTCCAATTATTTTTAAATTATTAATAAACTCGTAAGACAAGTTATCATAAAGACAACTTTAACACCGATATCAATAAAATTGTTGAAGTTCTATCGATAACTTTAAAATATGAACATTGTTGCGTTATACATTGCTGGCGGGGCATGGAAGCTCGTAAAATTCTCAGCAATAATCGTGTATTACGACGGTTACAAATTGTAGAGGCCGTTAATATTTTGTGTAATATTACGTGGTAGGCTGCTGCGATCGATACTTAAAGCGAGGAGTTTTGTAGTTTTAGTGGATGGGGTTGTTTTGAGTCATCACCTTTCTGCCCTCGTTACTTTGAATTGGCGAAAAACGTTTTCTTCTTCCATTCTCCCCTGTCAACTGTCACAATTTCGTTCTTTCCATTTTAGTTTATATCGTTTTTCACACAATCCATCCATATTTTTTTAAACTTTATGTACAAGTAAAAATTGTACAAAGGCGGACTTAATGCCTTGGACATTTTCTACCAGTCTACCTTTGGGTGATGCAGATACAATACACAGAAAACAGATTAGAAAATATTTATAACTAAAATATAAGAATAAATACATATATACATACATAAAACAAAATATTTTCTATGGCTTTCTTCTTCCTCTCCATCCATAAAAAAGTATTCATGATTCTTTTAGTCACATGCGTCTTTTAGACTATTCAGTTTAAGGTCTTGCGGCCCTGGGATCTTGGACCATAGTGATGTGACCGTCGAGCTGCCAAGTCATAGATCTCAAGTTCGAACCCAAGACCCGCACCTCTGATTTTTCGTATTCATGTGCGTATTGTATAATTATCACTTGCTTCGGCGAAGGAAAACATCGTGAGGGAACCAGCATTCTTGAGATATGTAAAGCCAGTCAGAGACCCATGGGCGGCATAAAAACTCTGATACCAGGTTAGGCACTGGGTTCTGTCTACATCGTTCTCACATATATGTATTAGGTATCTCAACACGAATGATGTAACCAAGATCTTGTAAAAATGTTTGATTGAAAAGAGTGTCCATGGAGTTTCTTGCCCATTCTTCTCCATAGAGATCTACGCCTTGGAATGGGCAACTACAGTACTTTCATAAGTTATTATGTCTTATGTCTGGGACTGTAGCTTCGCCTTCTTTGCTTTTCATGACATTCAAAAGTGCCTGTAATGGTCTAATTGAAATAAATACTTTGAGTTTGAGTTTGAGTTTGCACTAACCTCATGATAAAGAAGAACAACTTCTTTGTTTTCTCTTCCAGTCGCTGTAACAAGAAGCGTCGTGCCCAAGAGGTTAGAGTAATCACTGATAAAGCCACATATTTTTTACTGATAACACAACTACCCTTGAAACTTCCCACCAAGTAGACAAACTACCCAAAAACTTTTTCTCAAGAACGTTATCGCTGACGGAAAGTCCCCTTTGTCCTTCGAACTAGAGATTCATATCAACAACTTACAAGATAAGGAGTCGAACCCAAACTTGTGCGCATTACGGCTGGATTACTGCTCTTTGATTTACTGAGCCAAACTTCGACATTGGGATATTAACTAAGTAGTTTGAACCTGGTTTACGAGATAACTGGGAATGTGTTATACTTCTGATCTTATGTTGATGTATAATCATGGTCTTTGGGTTTCCTAGTTAAGTTTAGGGTCAGATTTATTAGGATAGCCGTGGTTGTCCTATTCAAAGTACTAATTTATATGTTTTTTTTTTTTCGGAAATTTTCTGTCCTATTGCACCTACTGTTTTGTCTCTGCATTACCCTAAGGGAGACTGGTAGAAAATGCCCAAGGCATTAAGTCCGCCTTTGTACATTATGTGCATAAAGTTTAATAAATATAAAAATAATTTGTTTGAGGTAACTGTATTAAGTCGAATCAGTGCTCTTTTTAAGGCTTTTGGATCGCTGATCTCGATTGCTGGGGAGTTTAGTCCGCTACTTCATCTTCTCAGCTAAAATTAGGAAGTCACGAAGGTAGGGTGTTTAGGGGACCGTCTCTTGTAAACTTAGACATTCATAAAGTGCTGATTATCAGCCTAATTTTAATAAATGACTTATGATTTTGATCAGTATACATAAAGACCGACCGCTTTAATGAGTCCTCCGCCTTGCCCCATCAAAGGCACATAAAACGTCCACAAAGTCCTAACAATATCCCACAGGTTATTTGTTTTAAAATAACCATAATCCACGTAGGTATTACGATACTAATTGAACCAATACGTTATCAACCTTTATAATATTCCATTTAAATGGATACCTTCGCGAGGACTCATTAAAGCGGTTGGTCTATAGTAGTAACTATGTATAACTGATTTTTGCAGCTAAGCAGCGATAATTACTGGATTAAAGTAAATAGTTGATATTCTGACAGAGCAATAATATTTAGGTGTCTATTAGGGTTAGTGCAAATAGGTAATTGCCGCCACTAGACAATATTTCTGTTGCTGGATGTTTTTTAAGTTACCAGCTTATTATTAGCAGCTAATCAAGCAATTACATCCAATTCAAAGATAATCAACGTAACCTCATTGTCGAGGTTTGACGACCTCATTGTTGAGGTACATTTTCAACTTTAGGACAAGATCACACGGTACCTTTTCAATTAAACAAATAAATTATACTAATTTCGCCAAGTCTGTTAACGCTGCATTTAATCACAGGCCAATCCACCACGAGTTCAATGAAGTCCAGTGCTGTACACTGTACTAATAGTTAAACAAAACTAGTTACACAACACATCATTAGGAAATTACAGTGGCTTTTCGACTCTGTAACCGGTTTTGGCTGGTTCAGTGCTGGTTTTATCCGGATTAATAGGGGTCGGCAGCGAAGTTTGGCAAGCCAGGCTGGCAGCTCGCTAATCTTGCTCGGATTATTCTAGCCATTGCGGTTTGGCTTTTCGAGTTGAGTTCGGCTCGACAATTTTATGAAGTGAGAATGGGTGAGATTTTTAGGAGGGGTGATTGGAGAAGGTGATAGAGGGTTCTGGTTAATGTAGTGTGAGTGACGTATACAGGTGATGAAAGTTTTTAAACTGACATGATACTAACATTATTACTGGATTACTGGGTTTGGAGGTCAGACAGGCAGTCGCTCCATGTAAAATACTGGTATTCAGCTGCATCCGGTTAGACCGGAAGCCGACCCCAATATAGTTGGGAAAAAGCTAGGCAGATGATGATGATGATGGCCACTAACATTATTAACACTGAAAACGGGATATGTACCATGTTTACTGTTTGTTTCGAGATCCCGATATTGATGAACAAGAAAGAGAGAGAGAGACCGATTTGTCTGCTCATAAAGACCCACTCGCAATAACTTCAGTTTATCCGTGATCATGGCGCTTGCAACAGCGCCGAAATATCGGGAACTCGAAACAAATAGTAAACATGGTATGTCATACGGGGTGAATAGAGACAAAACTTTGAAAAGGATTTTAACATGTTAATTAATATGTTATGTTGAAAACAAGGTCTCTAATTTAATAAGTATAACTAAGAAAATAAAATAGAGTACTTTTTTTTTACTTTACTCTTTTCACCCCAAAAAACGAGGTGAATAGGAACGCGATTCACCTCGTTTTTTACCCGGTAAATATGCCGTTTTCAGTGTTAATGATAAGGTGTTGATGATGTAAAATCTGTACAATGTTCGTTATTTCTTTTTAATTTCAAGTTCGGATAGAAACCCTGTGGATATTCAGTCCAACTGTGCTGTGCTGCTAATGTTTGCGGCTGCGGTTGCCTCCGGAATATTTCTAATTTTCTGTTGTAAATGTTCCCATTGCTGGGAATCTTTCTCCTCTCTATGAGAGGGAATGGGCTGTAATCTATTACGCGGGCCCAGTGCGGGTTGACTGATGTCACATATCTTCAAATTTTTAGGTCTTAGACATACCGATTATCACACGACTAGTTTTTGCCCATGGCTTCGCTCGCCTTTTGGTCATAAATTATTCCACGGAAACTTTTTAGGAGGGAATAATTTAGCTTCCCATTATTGATAGAATCTTCGGATTCTGATCAGTAGTTCCGAAGATAACCCCTACATACAAACAAATTTTACCTCTTTATTTAACTAGTATAGATTGTTTTGATTTCAAAGGAGATTGAGCCTTAATCGTGTTTTTGTCTCGTCTTTTATTAGTCATACCTCTCTCTACAATTATTATAATGTTGAACCAAAGGTCATCTTTATGCAGAACTAGCTCCGGTCTAATTGACGTAGTTAGCCCAAATTCAGCGGTGTTCCAGCGCTTAGTTTAAGCTGAGCTATATATTATACAGCTGCTTTATTATTCAAATCGTGGCTATGATCCGTGACGGGGCAAAGGGGCGTCAAGATTAATGTCAAAGGCTCCAATTGAAATTATCTTAGGTATTAAGGAAAGGATAGGAGGTTGTGTAGATCAGATTGAAACTGGTTCATAGCCCAGATTAGGTGCAGAATAGTACAATGATACAGCTGGGCTGTCAATTGTAGACCTTTCACAATAATAGTTATTCAGTGGTCCGAAAGTCCGACAACCAGTCTTACCAAGGGGTATCGTATTACCCATTACTAACTGGTTTGTGGAGGTCAGATCACTCCATGTAAAATACTTGTATTCAGCTGCATCAGGTTAGACTGGAAGCCGACCCCAACATAGTTGGGAAAAGGCTAGGCAGATGATAATAGGAGGTTGTGTAGATCAGATTTAAGCAGGTTCATATCCCGGATTAGGAGCTGAATATTTTGAAAGTGCAATTATGCGGTTAGAGTTTGGGATCAGCAAGATAGAGCAGTGAGAATAGGTTGCGGGTTAACTCAGGCAGGCGTTGTTCTTTGTGTAATTTACTTAATTTCTACTGCATTTAAATCATTATCTGCCAAGCCTTTTCCCAATTATGTTGTGGTCAGCTTCCAGTTTAAGTGGATACATCTGAATTCCCGTCTACTGCTCTTAAATGTTGAATGGAAAACATCATGAGGAAACTGGCATCACCTATAACCAAAGTTCAAAGGCAGTTGGCAGTTGTAACATTTACCAACCCACATTGAGCCTTTGTGGTAGATTTACCCACTCTCTCTCCTGGAAAGGAGGCCTACTTCTCAGCAGTGTAGGCTAATTTATATGGTTCGGTTCACAATAAAAATGTACTAAATAACTATTTCTGACATTCCAAAGGGCTCAGCCCATTTCCCAATACCTTGTATTATATTAGTTGAATTAACACGTTAAAACCAAATAACTTCAAAAGATTGATCAGACACACTGCATAAAAAGATTGCTTGTTTGATAACCCTGAAACAAAGAATCTTCCCGCATGAAAAATAAGACTTTTTTTTAAGCATACTTTGACAGATTGCGGTGAAAAAGAACAGTCATAACATAATTATCTCACCCATAGCTCCAACAAATCGGCTATGATGATAAATATTTACAGAAATGAGTCTTCTTCAAAACAAAGGATCTTTAAGAAATGAAGGTAAGTGCTAAGAAAACGCGATAATGGTAACTTCGGGCAGGGAATGACACTCATGGGGAAAATGAGGTATTATCGTTGTAAAAAAGACTGTAGAGAAAGGAGCAGAAGGACCAGCCTCAAAGTAACTCGAAAAATGTAAAAATCTAGAACTTATTCTGTAGTTGGTTTGGGCTGCCCCGTTCACATGACATTTATAACGCTAGCTAGCTTTTGATATCGGACTGGTGTCTGGAACTCGTCGTGTGTTTTTAACAAAAGTGTTTTTTTTTTAATAAAAAGTTTAACAGAATAAAACTGAACCTTCAACTATTCTTACTATGGTGGTTTTCACACGACACCGCGCGTCCGCGCTGCTCACCGCCCACCGCCACAAAGCCCGCTTCGACTACGCGGATTAGCGGTGTTGTGAGAACCTCGCCTATCTCATTTCAGCTGCGGAGTCAACAAGAGCCATTAAAACTATATAGGACCTGACATTTACTAGCAAAATCGCAGATGACACGCAATTTTTCCTCGTCATAAGAAGAAGGTTCAAACAAGAGTGTTTTATCCATACACGTCTTAATTCAGTATTTCCAGACGCAGTGTGTGTCGATTTAATCAAAATGTTTTTTGGAACTGCGATATATTTTCACCTGTAACTGTGGTCCTTCGGCTGCTTCCTTACATCACGACAAAAACTTCATAATGAGTCCCATAACGTTGCCGCCTGTGTTCCGATCACGCCCCGGAGAGGCTCTTCACAAATTTTATGGCTCTTTCATATTGTTGGGAACAAAAATGTAGGTACACGCCAGGGGACAACGATTACTTACAATGAATACTAAGATGTAGTGCCGGGGGAGTTCAAAAACTATGGTTCCGATAGTTGACATGACAAACACTTTTTTTCCGGTAGTTTAGGACCAACTTTGACTAATGTTAATGGATGGAGAGGGAGAGGAAGACCGTGAGGAATGATATGAAAGAAAAAGGAGTAAATGATAGCGTAACGGTTGACAGAGGAGAAAGGATGAAAAAACGTGTTGCGCCGACCCCAAGTAATATTGGACAAGGGCAAGAAGATAATAATGATTATAGGACAAACTTTGAATTCGGGTGAAAAACTTATAATCTTTACTGTGACAGTTTGGCAAACACATTGTTTAGTACATCTGTTAAAAAGTGGAACTGCAGTACCAAACCATTTGTCAACCCTTGAACGTTATAGATATGGCTGTGTTTTGAACACCCTTTGAAATTCAAAATTTATTACGCCAGAAACTTCGGAGAATTTTAAATTTCAGGTTATATTGGAGGAACTGCCGCCAAAAATAATAATTACACCGTTAAAATTAAGTAACGCTTAAGTACAGTTTGACAAGTTTTCAAATTCATATTCTCAGTTCAGAAACAGGGTTTTAGCTTCAGCATAATTAAATTTAAATAAATATGTGAAGGTATCTTCCCTACCCAGTTACCCAGTACCATAAAAGGTAACCCTCTATTTTAGATACAATTTATCTTTGTTTTAGTAGCAGAATTGTTAAATCCATGATTAATACATTACTGTGGTCATTCCGGCAGGCTCAAAACTAGAATTTAATTGTACATTGTAGTCTGCTCCTGTAAAATATTAAACAGTATCCACAGCTTCTATAAATCTCTATTATCCCCATTAATATTAGGATTGTTGAAATGGGTCTATCTGGCTGTCTATTTGGTTGTATGGTGCATTTCCGTGGCTTAACAACACAATAGATGATGTTTGATAGTTTGTTTTCACGGAATAATAACATTATTGAAAGTAGGTCGTGGTCTCAGTTTTTTTTCTGCTGAGTTATTTCTAGTTCAGTCAAGGAATTATTTTCCAATTGTACATGAGCATTGTATATTAACTTATTCTAGATAAACTTAAGATTCTTCACTAAGTTGAAGAATTCTCAACTTGCTCAACACTACAATTTTATGTTTCTCAATAAACCAAAATAAATTAAGTAGTTTTCATTATGATACTTTTTCACAACTCATCGCGAATTTTCATTAAAAATAATAATGAAACAATCCCACATCCGTTTTCCAGATGTGACCACACTGCAAGCGAGTGTTAAACTGCCAAAGTAATGGAAAAACTTTATCGGGCGGGTAGTTTGATAGCTAGTATCAGCTGCAGTGAGGGATAGCGCTGTTTTTACCGCAAAACTTTGATAGTAAGACCAGAATGATGGCTGTTTACCTCTTAACAACTGAGGTTTATTAATAATAAATTGGATTGAAGAATAAAATGGGAGAAAGTTTTAGGGCCGGTGCAATAATCAGTTGCGTTTGAAGAAATAATATTCTTCAAATTAGTATTGAGACATTTTATATATCAGAAGTGGAATGAGTGGAGGGAGGCCTTTGAGCAAGAGTGGGACAGAACATGCAAGGAAAAAAACGAGATGTTATAACATGTATCAGTCTGAAATAGACTCACAGTTTCTGACAAAGTTTTTCATAAAAGGGTTCCTTAGGTAGGACTGATTTATATGTGTCCATTATGCCTTTTCTTTCTATATGAGAAAATATCGTCTAGTGAAATGTGAAAACTACCATTTTAGAAGTTATCATGTTACATGAAAATTGTTTTTTTTTTATCTCCTATTTACAGTAACTATTTATTTTCTTTTATGTAACAAATAAAATGTAACAAATGGTTAGCTAATTTAGCTGTACACCTGGTTCTCACTAGAAACACTAGCATTCCTAGTACTATACTTGTGTTTGATGTTCACCGCACTAATTACTCTATTTCAGGTGCAGAGTTACGTAACCAATTATCTCTGTCTGCTCGAATACACCCTGTGAATGTGTTTTAAATAGCTCTACTAATTAACACTGAAATATCTCTAGACACCATTCAGCGTTATAGCACAAAAAAAGAAAGATTCAGAAGGCCAGCTTTATGCAACGAGTGAAAACCGGCGCACGCATATATACCGTGACTTTTTAGTCGTCTTACAAAGGTCCACTCAATGTGCCCGACATAAAATAGTCCTAGGCGCGATTTTTTTTTTTCCTACCATAATAGGTACAAAGAAAAATAAATAAACATTAGAAAAAAATATGAAACATCCTGTTAATGATGTTTACGTGTCAAACGGGAGAATATACCTACCCAGCGCTCGAGTCCAGTAGATTATCGCTCACAACAGGGTGTTCTAACTACGTCATGCGTCATAATATTGAATAATATTTTTATTTTTAAAATATCATAAATACCAATTTTTTTTTATGAATGCTTAATAGTCATTGGATACATGAAGTGGGCTGCCGTTGTTACACAACTAAAAAGTCACGGTGTGTATATACGCCGTCTTACGGTGATCCCCAAACAAAGTAATGCTGGTCACGAAAACCTGGGTATGCCTCGTTCGCGTCCTCGGGGAATGCAACTAGCGTCACATGATTCACGCGTCACTTTATTGACCAGTGGCTTACTATAAGGGTAGGTATGTACTGACAGGTGGCTTACTTATGGCGTAGTGGCTAGCAGGGGTCGATATATGCTAAGCGACTAGCGAGATGCCAATCTCACAGTGCGAACGTTTATTTCACTTCGCTACTTGCTAGGCGATTCTCTACGCGCGTCTAGGTGCTAAGCAAGCCACCTGTCAGTGCGTTCGTAGCCTAAGCAATTTCTTTAATTTGTTTTCTCCAAATTCACTATCGTAACTCGCTTGTAACTTTTGAAAGTGAAGCTTGTGGCCAAGCAGTAAGTGAAGCATGTTTATTTGTGCGTGCCTTTTGTTTATTGTGTGGAGTATACCTTCTATTGCTATCTTCTTTATGTAAAGGATATTCAATGTAGCGAAATCTGTGTAAATTGTTTTGAAATTAAATGAGCCGGGATGGGACAAATAGGTAAGTTTAGTATTTAGTGTTATAGTAGCATCATTAGGTAGTCTTTATTCGAACAGTTGGGTTTAATTGGTAACCGAAGTATATTAGATTCGTGGTATTGGGACCAATTTGAGTTTCAGATCATTTGAGTATTAAAATGAACTAGTTGAAGTGAGAAGTGGTTTTCGTTGTCTTTTGTGTGTAATGTGAGCAGCGTTAACGGTTTAAATTTACTGTGTGTGATCAACATCGTGGTCCCATGCACTTTTCTTTGTTTAATTCATTTCATCACTAATGAATGCTCTTAAATAAGTGAAGGAAAACATCGTGAGGCAACCGGCATATTCCAGAACCAAAAATACGTAAACATGTGACATCCACAAAATATGCGGGCCCAGTATGAATGAGGTCTACTCCCTCTCGCTATTTAGGCGGTCATCACAACATAACGCTCATCCGCACGGCGGTAAAGCGGATCTCGTGTCGTATTGGCTTGTATGCAATCTGTCGATGCCTAACCCACGTACTCCGCCCGCCCGCGCGGATGCGCGGTGCTCACCGCCTCTCCGCGCGGCGCACATATATGTAAATCTTCGCCGCCTCCGGCCGATCGCGTGGACGACCGGTGTTGAGTGAGAATCGCCTTACGAAGATTAAGTAAAAACCTAAAACAACATAAATTATTCTTTGCGATAGCTGACGAAGAAAGTACCTAGAAGGCCGTACATGCTGTTTACTATCTTGTAGGTGGTAATTTTTTCAAAGAGTTACACCCACAGTTATGCTGAAACAACGCCTACTACCGTTACTTTAACGGTAGTAGGCGTTGTTTTTGAATGATATGGAATTTTTGTTAGAAAGAAGAATCAAATTGAGCACTCGGTTTGTAAACTAAATTAATTAAATCTACAACTACTTTCATTTATAATAAAAAAATACCTATTCTGGAAACTTGTGAATACTTATAACAAATATTTTAGCGAAAAAGCCGTTGTCCTCCATATTTTACAATATGAAAAAAAAATCAGATACTTCGTATCTTTGTAAGATTTAGGCTTGTCCTAATCCCCATCGAAGCATGCAAAACGCAAATTCGAATCCAATACTTTACCAAGCTTTATCCACCTGACTTATAAAGAGGCTTTGAAGGCCAAGGGCCTTAAATCTGGGCCGTTTAGCGTGTCGTGGACTGGGTCAGTCCCTCGAGAGTGGTCGAATTGCCACTTCCATGCACGCGGGCTACTTGCGCTAAGTGGGCCGCGAAAATAGCGGGGATGGAGCGGGTATAATGTAAAAAAAACTTTCGGCCAAGGTCACTATGTATTGCTATTTTTTACGCAGTCAGCATGTTGATAATTATTTTATGAAATAAAAATAAATCTTTTTTTTTCCCTTAAAGGAATATCAATATTTTATTAGATCTTATTAATTGAATGGTAGTCTTGTGTTTAGTCTATTTGTTTCAGATTTACATACGATATACAATACTTTCTACTAATTATATTGAATTTGTACATAAATTTTGAATTTCAAGTCGAGTAACTAATCAAATCTCTAATACTAATTTTTGAGATTTCTATTAGTTGTTTCGGATTGAATGTGTTGTACAAAAACGCATTATGAAGAATTACGTATCTAAATCGCTGGTCCTCTAGCCCAAAGAGTAATGTCTGAATCTACCCAAAAAGACATTAGGATTTTATTTAGTGTGAAATATAAATGGTTGTCGGAGGCCTTCCATATGGTGGACCCACGGATATGGAGGCCTGGTCGTAACTAGGATCAAGATAATAATATGAGCTCCAATAACTTGGTGAAAAGATTTGAAAGGCACCGATTTTTATTCTTATGTATAAGGAAATGGATTTTGGCTTTGCTATGTAAGGTGGAAAAAGGGCAGTTCTTACCTATTGTAATGCCGAAGTGAAAAGTTATCTTTGAGTGATGAAAGGTCACTTCTTATCTATACCTACAACTACATACCTACTCTTGGTGGTACCGTGTTCTTGCCGTACCAGGTCAATAAAAGGTGAATTTGAAATCAAGATAGGAGTTCAGGACTGGGGCTGAAATCTATTTGTGCTGACCGTCTATTCCGTTGTTTTTTTTACACTTTGTGTTTATTTCAAACTATTCAGTTATTAAACATTCGAGGAAGTCATAGACATTGATACAGAATTTTCACAGTACTAAAGGCGTACTCATATTGCAAGGGTAATGGCAGTTAAGAACGGTGCCTGAGGGCCTACCACCACATCTTATAGCCGTATTATTAATTTGATAGGGTAAGAAGTATAGGGTGTAAGGATCTTCATCCGCCATAGAATAGGGAGGATCATCCAACCAGACGGGTGTTGTGTCTGGTGGACTACTGCCCGGTAATCGTGATCGGGTTTTTTCTATATAGTCTTAAGTCGTGGATAACTTTAACTGTGTGATTTGGAAATTTGATGTTAGTTCTTCATTTGATATAGATGGCGCTGTAATGCTTTTTGTTCCATGTTGCTATAGTACTTTTTGTAGTGCCGCTCAAAGCTTTCATGAAAGAGAAGTTATACAAGTGCGTATATTGATACTGTTAGCCCGCGTCATCCCACTGCTGGGCAAAGACCTCTCCCCATGACTTCCAGTTTTTTTGATCCAGCGGTAATGTGGACAACATGTCACACAAAGATTAAAGTAATACAGCTATAAGAGGTTTCCCTGTACTTTTATTTATTTTAATTTCATTTACAATAGTGGTACATAGACGGAGTTAATGCCACAAGGCATTCTCTACCAGCCAACCTTTGGGTTAAATAAGAAAACATTGTGATAGGGTACAAAAAATAAATAAAAAAAAAACTTCTATATAATTATATTGATACTAATACACATGTACAAATAAAATAAACTAATCAAACTTAACAAATACCAAAATGAAAAACGAGAAACCTAATAATAATTACTATGACTCGACTTCTAAATAGAGAGAGCTATTTATTCCGACCTAAATAGTGGTTACGCACTTTTCTTTTAAAAGTGAATTTTCAGTCTAGAGTTAGCTACTGATATTTCAACTTGTATCCAAGTAATGGAGACACAACTATTACAGTTAGAATGAGCAGCAGGGTCGATCTCCAGAGGCATTTTTTTGCGTGTCGGACGGGATAAACCCATTTTAAAATCGAAAAACGTTTTCATAATATTTTTTTATAGACAGTTCGGTGTCTAATCTACGTGGTACAAGGCTAATATTATGAATAAGTTTATTATAAATATTTATAAAAAAATCTTAAACCCTAAAATCCTGATCGCTCTGGGTTGACCCAACTCCCGATTGAATGAAAAAAATATTCTTTAACTTTTTAATGAGAAGGATCTTATGAAACAACTTATTTAGATTACATAACAAATAGTTAATCTTCATAGTAATAATTTTTTTTTTGTTATATTAGCAATAATTTTGCCACAATTTGAATTTAAAATCGTGACCGGGCATTTTATCTCATCGCTCTGCGCTGAGGTAAAACATCGCCCTCATCCATAGTTACGCATTATAGACACTCTATTCCCCTCCCGCGGGGCAGCGTCGGTAGTGGTCTAACCGCTGAGGACGATACCTGTGTGCCACGTTCCCGCATTCCAACATTACGAAAGTAAGTTTCTGATTGCTCTGGATTTGGTTCTCGAATTTTATGATTGCTGTGGCACGTAATTTAAATTCAATAGTAAGCTTGCGAATGTGTTTGTTATGTGAATTAACTGATCGTTATGATGTTGTTTATGAGACGTAATCACAACTTTCTACTGCTTTTAAATTTGGCTATATTTATGATTTGGTGACTTTTTCTGATCGCTATGGCTCTGACTGCTCTGTCCAAAAAGACCAGAGCGATGATATTTTGCATTAATTGTACGTTATAAATCTATTTAAAGTAGTAGTACCGGACTGTAATAATGACAAACGATGAGCTATGCATTTTTTTTTTCAATAACCTTGAAAGTCCCACTGCTGGGCAAAGGCCTGCCTCATATCCTTCCAGGTACTCTTCTCCTGCGCCACCTCAAACCAGCCTTCGTGATGCGCGTCTAGATCATCTCGCCACCTCTTTCTAGGCCGGCCTTGGCGGCGCCGTCCATCGTCAGGCATCAATCGTGCTGAAACCTTTGCCCAGCGGTCGTTATGCATGCGGCTCACGTGACCCGCCCAATCCCATTTGAGCCTGGCAGCCTTTTTGCCTACGTCTGCAATTCCGGTTTTTGAGCGCAGCGTAGTGTTTCGTATTTTATCTGCTCTCTGTACACCCAGAATGCTGCGCTCCATTGCTCTTTGGCAGACTCCAAGGCGAGACTTTTACGATTCGGTGAGTGACCAGGTCTGAGCACCGTAGGTTAGGACGGGCAGGATACACATGTCGATGAGTTTGCACTTAAGGAACATCGGCAAATCTCCCTTCATTAGCGTTTACAGGCGTTGTCGATTCGGCGATCGATTTCCTTTTCCTGTCTGTTTTCGAAAGAAACTAACTGGCCCAAGTAGATGTACTCATCGACATAGTGAACTATGCATATAAACTTTAATTTATAACCTTTCCTGGGTTTCTTCGGATAACCTAAACCCATAAACAGATTTTGACGTATTTTACCTTGATGATACCTTGCATTTAGCTACCACAACTGTAACCCCTTCTCTAAAATTTAATCGCAACTATTGTTGCAGATTGAAATCATGCCTCGAAATAAATTATCTATTGAAGAAAAACGTCTTAGGAAGAAATAGGCTGAGCGTCGTAGAATGGCCAAGATAAAAATAATCCAGATCTATACGCACAATGGCTTGTAAAGTTAATAATACATTTCTCTTACATATAATCTTGTACACGTACACTGAATATGATAGAAAACGGCTAAATAAATAATATTTTATCAATTTTTATTTTTTTGTTTCACTGATTTCACCATTTATGATCACTCTGGCACCAATTATGATTGCTCTGGTCGCGAAATTTTTTGAACTTAAATATTTCCATAACTGTTTGTGTAAATTGAAGGCCACTAGTAAAAATATACCATTTGAATATCATTATTTTTAATGAGATACGTAATTACCATTAAATATCAATATCTGAAAAGCACCAGAGCGATCACACGAATACGCCCGTTTTGGAGATTGACCCAGCAGTATCTCAGCATTAACGCTTCTCCTGTCACTTACAAAAACAAACGAAACTTATGTTACACGAAACTTTCCTAATAAAGCTAAGTGGTCCTCGCTTCAGGTTTGATACTGCTTATCATTCTGCCCACACCACAAGGAAAAGCGAGCGTTTAATTTCAGTGTCGTGGAAGTGAAACAAGGGTGTAAGGATAATAATTCCTTCTCACGTTTTCATTCCACTTTGGGGTCTGTTTTCTTTCGTATAATGAACGTCCTCGACTTTTTTGATATCTAAAGGTACACTCTTGGCAATAAGAGGTAATGTTGCCATCTATGAAAGGTCATTAGCTACATCCATATTTCGCCAGTTATGTTGAAGTCCCATGTTATAAGGGGCGAGAGTATTGCCATCAATGGGCACAAATTCAGATTACGTGGCTGCTACTGAGAAATTCCTGATGGAAAAACCCGATAACACTTAGCCCAACCTGTGAGTTGAACCCAAGACCTCATGCTCAGACCAACGAGGCATTCATTTTCATAGAGTTACACAGTAACTAGTCGTTTAGCTGCGGCCTCGTATTGGGATTATATATATTTTATTGGTTTTACTGCTACCGCTGTGGTTTGCAGCTGCCTTCAGAATTGTACCTTTACTTATTCGTCAAAACTCAGGAGAAGAAATGTGTAGTGGTACATTACCCCTTTTAAGGTTGAGGCAGTGTAGTTGCCGCCAACAAAATTATGTTTTATACAGAAATAACACCACACAGTGGCACAGATACTGTTATCAAAATTTCCACATATTTTCAGGCAATTAAAAAAAAAAAGATAAGTAGATACTTACTTGTTTAATATTTTTAGAAATTAAAAATTAACAAAAAAAAAAATCTTGAAACACATACAACATTAGTTTTAGTATATGCGAAACCCGAAACACGTGTCTAGTATTTTTATGTAAAGAATCTATGTACAAAATTTAAAAACCGTATCATGAACAATCACAAAGTTATAAGCTTGTTCTGTTACCTATTAGTTGTTCCTACAAAAACATACTCACTGCATGCGCGGGCCCACAGGCGGTGCGCCCGCGCCGTATGATTGCGGATACGGTACTTAGTGTCGCTCGGTATCCAACTTGCAACCTATTTAAAATATTTTTGGGACAAATAATAAAAAAAAAATAAAAAAAATAACAATGGAACCGATTCAGTTGCTTATTCTGAACAAACTATATTCAGGTTTCGCATATACTAAAAATAATGTTGAATAAAAATATCCTTATTAACATACATCAATTTCGTTTTCCTACCACTTCCGGTTTTCTCTGCCTTATAAAGGGTTAAGGACGTGCTCTGACCTCATTAGTGATGTCCTCAAAAAGGTCAACACTTGTAACTGGCGCGCATCAAATAAGAAGATGCATGAATAATAAAAGACATCCAAAGCATTGTATACTATATATATTCTTCTTGCTACTACATATTTTCATTTTGTCCACAGAAACTTTCTCAGCTTTTAGTATAGGTACCTAAGAGAGTGATGTAAAATAAACGACTTATCATTAACAATAAAAACGGGATAATTACCATGTTTACTGTTTGTTTTGAGTTCCTGATATTTCGGCGCTGTTGCAAGCACCATGATCGCGGATGAACTAAAGTTATTGCGGGTGTTTATGAGCTGACAAATCGATCGACCCTCTTTCTTGTTCGTTTTTTGCACTCAGTACCGTTACCACTGTCACTCACAACTCGATTCTGTTCCCGACTCACAAAACTCACTGTGGCCGCTCGCGAACTTTTCGGTTTTTACACAGTTGAACCACTGGATTCCAGGCTCTCGGCGTTGAAATCCATCCTCCCGATTGAAGTTCTTATGCAGGGTGTAAATAGACCCTTCACGAAGTCGTTAACCAAGCATTCTGTTCATCAAACTAAGTAACTTTACGCAAAAATTATTGCTGGGAATCGACTTTTTTTTTGGGGTGAAAAATCACATTTTACGGTAAAACTCAATGTAACGCACTCAAAACATTGTGCTGGTGGATGTTTTGAATAGTACGGGGGTCGTGAAGGTGTTTAAATTAAAAATCTAACATTAGAAACATGTATTTAAAAAAAAACTTGTGAAATAGTTTTGAACTTTGACCCCCAGTATCTCCGTAACTAGAAGGTTCCCAGGTATGGTCTAGAACAAAAAAATTATCGCAATGACGGGGAGAACAAGTAACTTCCGGCTTCGTTAAGGGTCTTTTTACACCTTTTATATGGTAATCTCAATAGCTTCTCTCACCAGTCTAGGAATATAGTGGCATTCTGTCGAGATCACCTGAGGGTTCCCGTTTTTAGTGTTAATAATAATGTTAGTGACCATGTAATTTAAAAATAAATGACTGCTCAGCACACTCAAACCATACTGTGAAAGTTACAAGATAGCTAGTGTGTTTATCAAATTACTTGTTTACGTAGAATAGTATAGTCTCTGTCCCAAGAAAACAGTAAGCAGAATCAGGTCAAATAATCAGACGCTCCGTGTAAAATACTTGTACACTTATGGTTATCTGAATGGAAGCCGAGTCCAAGATAGTTGGGAAAAGTCAAGGTAGATGATGAGTTGGAAAAATCGGTTATAATTATGGTAAACTAGCTGTTGCCCGCGACTTCGTTCGCGTGGAAATTTTGATGAGTACCTATGTGTGAGAAAAAAAAGCCTATGTTCTGCCCCAGGATATAATTTATCTCCTTGCCAAATTTCTTTACGATCAGTCATTAGATCAGTCGTGAAAAGGTAACAAACAAACAAACATAATTTTACAGTTATAATATTAATCTGGATGGAGACCATTACTGTAATTCTGTAGGGTCTTTATCTAATCAATTACAAGACCCTATAGATCTGCGGTTAATGTGCAAAAAGTCGACAAAAAGCAGTGACCCATTGTTTAGAAACCCGCCTCCTAGCACCTTCAGCAAATGATGACGAAAATGATCTCTTAAGCACAGTCCATAAGCAAACACGAAGTAAATTACAGTGGAATTATAATAAATTGGGGCATTAGCTGCTGGGCGACGGATGACGCGGACGTGGAACACGGTCTAGGGCTGGACCAGATCCCGGTAAGGTGTGTCCCAAGGATGAATGGGACAAGTTGCCTTTAAGGTGTATCCCAAGGATATATAGACTCGTTAGATTAGATTAAGTTTGTAATTATTCCGGTACTTGATGCAAGTGTAGTATGTGATGAGAAGTAATATTTAACTATGTAATTTGGTTTCAAAAACACTTTTACCTCGTAAAAACAAATATGCTGTGTACGTCCCCGGCCAGAGCACGCATTTGTTAGTAGTCTTGTAGCTTGACGCAGAACTTAAGGAGCTCTTCAACTCGACGAGCAATAACAAAAGGACATTTGGGTAGCGCGCATAAAGTACTCAAACTGCCAGATAATCGTTAAAATAATGATGTTTTATTATGTTAGTCATCTAAGGTAACTTCTTTGGAGTAAATAGGAGAAGCTTGAAACTTTGTTATTTGTACAAATTTTGCCAATCAGAACATTTTGATTGGCTGGTTCTTTCTATGATCACAGTTTTATCATTTAAAATTTCCCACCTCCAACAACATTTACCCCGAAAATCCAGCTTTTGCCAACCCTACTCCCATGGCCGACGGGCGCGAGCGCGGGAAAATCCACCATTACTGAAATGGGGACGTAATAGTTCTGTCCCGGGGAGTTTATGTGACAACAGATTATGTTCGTTTTTCCGCCTCTCGCCGTTTATCCTCCCGGCCACGAGTATCACGCCCAAGCAACACGCGTGTTGTGACAACGACTGCGAAGAAATCTAATGCAAGAAGTTTTGGAGTATGCAAAGAGACAAGAGTTAAAATCGAAGGGCGGGCACTGTCATGGAGCTTCCATGGCCTCGTGTAATATTCACGTTCAAAAAGTGCTGATTATCAGCTTGTTTGAACAAATGAGATTTGATTTTGACATCGAGTCGTGACTTGCGGAGTAACGATTATCACGAGAACGCGATATGTGTGTTGCAACAACGTCTGCGGAGCAAGCAAAGTCTTAGTGTGTCTAGCACCAGTTTCTTCAGATCTTTTTAACACCAAAACTTCGCCACTTTCACGGTGTCACCAGTGGCAGCTCAGAGGTCATTGACTGCATGGTTTGCCTTATCCACCCTGCTCCCTTTCCGTAAAAACAATCCCACTTTACGAGCACGGGAAGTGCGGAGCGACGGTAACCACTCGAAGGGATAAACTGACGCTCGCGTGTCTCTCTTGACGCATGTTGCATCGCATGAGGGCGTGATCAAGGCCTATAGGGTTGGCAGTAAACTATAGTCTCTATAGTTCTGGACTTATAGACAGCCCTTGTTTTGATGGCGTGTCTGTGAAGGGCAACTGAAAACCTTGTGGGCAAGGTTGCACCCTTGCGGAGGCATAATTTGGTGATAACGATAATGAGGTGGGCTTTGTTTTTTTTTAAGGTGCGTTCTTCTGACCGCAGCTTTTTAACAGTTTTTCTCCCTGCTGGCCAATTTAATATTAAATTAGTACCCACTACAAGAAAGTCAAAAGTCAAAGTCAAAATTATTCATTTGCAGTAAACCTGGTATAAAAGATAGTAAAATAATAATGTAGTGCAATGACACATTTCGCCATAAAATCAATAATCAAATATTTAATCACTCAACTTTGTGACGCAATACTCAATACAAACGAATCATTTTAAAACAAAATGGAACCAGAAAACGAAAAATTTCCAAGGGAATTCACGCCAACAATGTTTCAGTTTTTCCCCGTACATATCTACCGTACAAATATTTTTTGAGTTGTTAAATTCTTTTTTGCAGACAAAACTTTTTATTGTCTCTGACAAACTGGTCTGAAATAACTGGTAGAAATGTGTAACAGTGAAAATAAAATAGAAAAAAGCAAAAAATATATATTTTATAATCACATTGCGTTGTTTTATTATTATTTTCGTTTCGTATTGTATTCCGACTTGCAAGAATACCCACTAAGGGTGAATTTCATCAATGAAGCTGAACACGGTTTTGACTGCGTTCAAGAGCCGTCTGCGTCATAATTGCTGAGGAATATTGACCTTTATTGACCTTTTTCTTATTGGTCTTTTGCTGATCACGTTTCAATAGCGAAATCCGCTCTTAACAGTAGTTTGGGTACAGTAAAAATTAAGTTGCACCCTTTGTAATTTACATAATGAAACAAACAACTTATCAGAAGTAGAAACCGCCGACGCAACTACATAAAAACAAACCAAAAAACTATAGTTTAAAAACCTCCCAACAAACCACATCAACAAGTAAATCTCTTCAGCGGTTTCAAAACAAAAAAAAAACGCACTAGAGTTAAAATCGCATCCCCATTTACTAGTCTTAAGTGTGATAAAAAGGACTTCCTAAATGAGTCTGAGAGTTAGAAACTTTAGCATAATGCACCGCCTCATTAGGAGCCAGGGAAATGGAAAATAAGTGTGCAAATAAATATTACTGTTTAGTGTATAATGCTTCGTTGGTTTTACACGTCTTCTCACAAGTTTCAAAGTTATATAAAATTTTACGAGCGGGTGTTAGTGTGGGGATCATGGCTGCAAAGGTTGGAAAGCTTGTTGGACTATTTAGCAAGACTGGATATAGATTTTTCGGATCCGGTCATTAGTACAGACATAAAATGGATCGCAAGCCCGGCAGTGGTGATATGACATGACTTACTTTGAAGTCTACTTCTAGAGTCGGGCTGTTTTGAGATCACGGTGAGGAAGACATGCAGTGTCTGATCGTCTGATCGCAGCGGAGTTAAAACGTCCCGGGACCAGGTAAATTATGTATAATATCAAGTAATTTCTTAGTATAATAAAAGCAGTGTACCTAGTGTGTTTTCGTTGCACGAAATCCATCTTCTGCCCACATGATGTACAAGTCTAAATAAATAAATTCTGACTCTCCGACAGACTCTTTTTTAAGCCTTCAAAAGTAGAGTCATACACCGTTCCTGTTACTATGAGCCTACATCATCCTCATCAGGGCAAAAGCCTTACCCCATGACTTCCATTTCTATCGATTCAGTGTGTCCAGACGGACGGTCATAAAAGTGAGTTTGTAAAAGGTTTTATTTTGCCTGAAAAGAGGTTAGTTCGTCTCATTCACACAGAAAGACTTAACTTTGAATAAGTAAATAATGTTAGAATCAAGGCCTGTCTCATAAACTTTCTCTTGGGACTTAACATAAAACAGGCTAAATGTGGGTGTACCGTGTAGGCAATAGGGTGCACCTATGCCTAATTCTTCGAGGATAATAGATCTGTGTGATATGCAACGTAAAAACCAAGTTTATTATATGATACGATATAATTCACATCCTCATAAGATATGCAAAACACATCAATAAAATAAATACGCTATAACATTTACCGATTGTCGTCGTCACTCGCTCGTCCCGAATAAAGTCGAAAAGGAAAAACCGACCCTTCAAGATATACGAGATCAATTTACTTGAAGCTCTTGTCATGTAATTACGTCACGCTCCCGGGAAGTCGCGAGATGTGCGCGTTTTCCATTAGTCGTGTTATCTGCGTCGTGTACAAATGCGTTTAGCGACGCATTTCTGTTTATCGCAAGGATAACAGGAGAAACGATGTCATCTGGCGTTCTGGGTAAAAAGGACACGTTTTGTTGTTTTTTGGTAGCAGTGTTTTGTAGTTGCTCCTTTTTGCACGTCGACAGAGTAATCGTGAGTTTTTAATTGTAGTCTCGCAATATTCGAGAACTGTTTGCATGCCTAAATGTTGCGTTTTAGCATGACCATAGCGGTCATCGCCCATTCCCTAATAACACATGAACTAAAAGTACTAAACCACAAAATATGTATCGCTTTACATTGGTGAAAATGTTGAGGATCGCGTTAGTTAATTCAGGACGCTAGAAGGATTTGTTTCCATTTTCGAACTGAAGAACTTCAATAAAAATAGGTAAATGTTGGTTGGTTAATGACCGATATTCATCATCATCTTTCTGCCCCTCTTCAATATTAATGGGGTCAGCCCTCACGCTGCCTGTCTAGCCTTTTCCCAACTATGTTGGGGTCGGCTTCCAGTCTAACCTGATGCAGCTGAATACCAGTATTTTACATGGAGTTAGCCCTCACACTATTATTATTTTATTCTTGGTGGTGCTGGTGATACAAATTTTTGTTGGTACAGAAGTTCGCCATCCTCAACACCCGTATATCCTACGAAAAACTTAGCGGTAATCACGTTATTACTTCAATATTGTAGATTTTAGTCCCGCCATCTTCTAACATAAGATTATTGGCTGCGACTGTAACGTGCCCCGAAGTCGTGTCCGAGGCTTTTAGCTTGATGCCTTTGTTTGTTGTTATTATTATTGTTATTCTTGTTTTGTTTTTAAAAGGTCTGTAACGAGCTTAATGTCGTGTGTGCATTAGGTGATGTAGTGGCTGGAAAAGGTCTTACGGCCTTACTAAAACTAAGTGAAATCGAAATGAATATAAAAGACTTTTGGGTTTCTAACGAACTGTGACTGTCAAGGATCTACTAATGCTAATAGGGATCAACTGAATCACACACAACAGAACAAAGAACAGGGTCTAAGTTGATTATTTTTAAGTTTCTATTTTGAGCCAGCTGGGACCCTTCACGAAGCCGGCAACCAAGCATTTTGTACATCAAACTAAAAGTAATTGGTAAGTAATTCTACTGAAAAAATATTGCTGGGAATTGCTTTTTTTTTGGGGTTAAAAATCACGGTTTATCATAGGTCTCAATGTAACGCACTGATAATTATGATGGGTGTCAAAGGAACAGGGGTCATGGAGGTATTTAAAGTAAAGTTAAAACATTAAAAATTTGCATTAAAAAAAAATTGCTAAAGTTAGAACTGTGACCTCTAATATCTCCGTAACTACATGGTCCTCCCCTCCTCAGGTATGGTCCAGAACAAAAAAAGGGAGAACAACGAACAGCACAGAACGGTGGAACAAGTGCCTTTCAGCTGTGTTAAGGTTTAAAACGGCCAGCTATTAGAAGTTATTGAGGAACAAGTATGCATCCACTGAACTTACAACAAACATAAATAGAACATTCAATAGAGCGGGACATCTGGTGCCGCTAGCAGAACAGATGTACAAACTGATTAAACAAGCTTTAGCCCGGGACGTCGGCCTTGTGTTTATCGGATATTATTCCACGGGAACGTACTACAGGGATAATTATCCACTTTCCAGCTTCTTATGTCCAGCATCAGGAAATCCATTTATACGGTAAGGAGGGTGGCGCCGGCGGCGTGACAAACACTTACTTTAACATTTATAATATTGTAGTTACTGCCTCGTTGGTCTCGTGATTGCAATCGCTACTGCTGGTCTTGGGTTCGATTTCCAGGCAAAGTTTTATTGGGTTCTTCATTATGAATATAACTGGCGAAATATGGGTACGTACTATTGGTACACCTCTATCTAACTCCCGATTCCACGTGGTGTTATAAATTACAAAAAAAAGGAAATAATTTTCTCGAAAAAACACAGATTTAACGATAATCGTCGACTTGATTAAGTGGAGAAAATCTCTTGTAGCAGATTTTGCGGTGTAATCTTGTTAAGCGTATAAAAACTTCGTCAGCAGTTCTTAAGCTAGGCTTAAAATGGTCGACCCTGACTGTCAGTTTTAAGCTTATGAAGTTAGTATTTTCTAGATAATTACAAGTTTCTAATCCAAGTGACTTTTTCGTTACCGCGATCACTTTCTGCTTAGACAGATTTATACGATGCGATGCGAAGATTGATATTTATTGAAGCAACAATAAAAGTTTGCGTACAACAGGGAATAGACTTCCATCTTGTAAATGTGGCTTTGGGTGCTTGTATTAACATAAACTCACTGTACCTCTCTTTCTTTGATTTTTCGGATTCACGTGCGTATTGTATAAGTATCACTTGCTTCGGTGAAGGATAACATCGTGAGAAAACCAGCGTGCCTGAGAGATATTTCACGACGGCATGTAAAGCCAAGTCAGAGGCCCATGGGCGGCATAAAAACTCTGACGCGAGGTTAGGCACTAACCACACGATAAAGAGCAGAAGAAGATTAAGATACATACCTGTATCTTACGGTACCCGGTACGAATGAATTGGAATGGATTGGTACCGGTCGGTGCAGGTATTTTCTGTATCCTCCTGCAGGTAAAAAAGCAGGTGCAGTGTGCACTCTTTGTTATTATCGCCATTGTCTTAAAATCAAAACAATTATGATTGAGAAAACATGTACAACATAACAGACGTAAGTCCAAGCTATATATAAAACAGCAACCAGGAAGGCAAGGGCCGATGCCTGCCGCGGCTGCGGGACTGTTCGAAAGAGATACCGCGGCTCTGGAACACAAAGGGCAAAGAAGGAACATGGATTGGTTTTAGTCAGTAAAAGTCTGACACTCCCTCCCACTCCACCCAGAGCGGGAGGATTTATTTGATGATTTCCCATCCGTAAAAAAAAAAGCTATATATAAAAAGAAACATACTTATTTACAGTAAGGAATCATACAAAATATAAAATTAAATATTTAAAACTAAATCTATGGCTCACCCCTATTACATGGAACTTTAAACTGGCGAACTTTAACTGGCGAAATATGGGTATACTATTAAGTATACCTCTGCCTAATCCTTCAGACATTACAGTTGTGATGTTACGTTTATGCCAAAACTATGTATTCCTACTTTAATTTACATCCACATTGACGTAACACTGTAATCGAACTCTTTATTTATTCTAATAAAAAATCTAAGCTCATTTTTTCCAGCTGTCCTTACAAGAGCACACACAACACAATATTAACGAAGCGCTCTGACATTACGTGTGAAAGTTTAGGCAATGTTTAACTACCACTCGAACGTTTGGATCAAAGGTTACATACTGTACAAGTATATACATACGGTTCCGCAGTTTTGAATGCGATTTCAATGGTTGTGTGTCGCTAGTGCTTTAGCTTAGTGATTTGAAAATCTGAATTTGTGGTGAGTTTTATTTTGGTCTAATTTCTTAATAAGTTTTTTTTTGGGTGAAAATGTATCATGATTGCGGGATAATACAGCGTTATGCCTATAACAGTCAAACTTTAAGAGCAATTTGGTAGACGGGAAACTGTCTAAGTAAAAGTGTGCTAAGTAACGTTTAGAGATTGCCTTTGCCTTGATTATTTGTCTTATAGTCAAACTACACAGACAGATTCCTGTTTGATAGGTCAAACTCAAATCTTCTTATAAATAGGGTAATCTTTGCAATGTCATAGATTTCTCTTAAACTGACTTCCCATACGAATGATTTTGGTGCTTGACACTATGTTTTGTCAAAAAAAAAAAAAAATGCAAATCCGTCTTTATGTGACGGAGTTATGCTCGAACATATATAAAAAATATCATACAATAACATCCGAATTGATAACCTCCTCCTTTTTAAAGTCGGTTAAAAATAGCAAATCATGTTTAAATTAATGTATCTAAATCGATAGACTAAACACTTCCACACCCCAAGTATCACTGACTGCTTGTGGTCGAAGCAGTCGTCTCAACACTTAAGTTCAAATCACGTCCACTTCTCTCGTCGCTCCGTCCGTAGCTACCGTTTCCTCCGCCTCCGTGCACGCTCTGAACAGGGGTCTGTCAGTGATACTTGGGGTGTGGAAGTGTTTGTTCAGTGAGCAGTGTCTAGTGATGGTCCCCGCCGCCAGACGTAGGCTTGCTCTGTCCAGGCGTAGAAGGCACTTGGTCAGCTTCCTATCCAGGGATGGCATAGCTTACTTGGATTTTCTACACCCTGGTGTCGAGGTCCACCATTTCTCCGCTTGTGTTTGAATGTGGTCCTTTAACCAATTTCTTAGCTGCTTGAAAGGAATGCTTCTGAGCTGGATCTTAACAAGCAGTTAAACAAAGTAAACGCGCGTCATGCGGGCGTTCTGTCTGAGCTCACTTTAACTTGTTTTATGAATATTTTTGGTGAAGTTCTACATAAAAGTAAGTAGAGCAGGTGCTTAAAGTTTTTACGTATATAAGTAATAAACACACATTTACACATACATTTGGCTTAAAAGTACTTTGAGTACTTTTTGAATAAGTTAGTACCTATTTGTGAAAGTGAATAAAATATTATGCTAAAGAGGTGTTTTTGTATATTTTAAGGCTTATTCCATTTTCGTGGAGTTCATAACTCCTTCATTTACAGTTTTGTGGTCGGGTTTAAGTCACCTTGCTTATTTTATACGGGGATACCTACTCAATAGATATGCAGTAAGTATATAGTAGTCATGAGTTTTTTTTATTTGCCTTTCTTTCACCAAAGCTTTGATTTCCAAGAACATTTCTGAAGAAATCCCCCATGCAAAAACATTATTGGTTCCCACAATTATGCAGTTATGTATAACAGGGGGCTACCCTTTCGAAACACCAGGCTTCTGCTGAGCTGATGGAACAATAGCACTTGCAACCACCAGAACAACGAGGCAGACAATGACAGCAACTAGGATTTATTTTATTTTCAAGCATGAGTTATTTTCAACCACTCTTGCCGGGAGATTCATCGCGTTACTTAGTACGCACGGGGCCAGTCAATCTTTGCAAAACCAAATTAAGCTAATCTCTCATATTGTACAGGAAGGTCATACAATGCGAAGTCAGGTTATACTGGTTATGTAGAGCTTGATGTGCCGTCGTGTGTACATCGGGTTATGGAGGTCAGAAAGGCACTCGCTCTAATAAAAAAAACTAGTATTCAGTTGCATCTTGTTAGATTGGAAGTCGAACCTAACAGAGTTGGAAAAAGGCTACGCAGAAGATGATGATGACTGTACTCTTCATTTTTGAAAGATATTAATCCATGTCTCTATACATCAAGCCTTAAAGAGAACACAAAGACTTTCGCTCGTCATATTTTCAGAGATAAGCTTGAAATAACTTTTTCCTTTAGTCCTAAAAACCTTTGATTTAATGATAACATCATCCCGCCGCACAGTGGTCCTTTTCTCGGCAACCCCAGTGCTCTAAAATCATAAATCACTCCGACTAAATTCAACGAAGTTAATTTTCCTCTCATTTGCCTCCGAAAAAGTCAAAGCATTAAAAAAAGTTTCGTAATCGCAACAATTTTTAAAAGTCGTGACGAGTTTAGGGAAATATTAAGTTACTGAGTGTCTTCACGGTTTAATTCCCCTTTTTAGGGTTCCGTAGCCATACGGCAAAAATCGGAACCCTTATAGATTCGTCTGTCTGTCTGTTTGTCCGTCTGTATGTCACAGCCGCTTTATTCCGAAACTATTAAGATTACACAGTTGAAACTTAGTAGGTAGATGTATTCTGTGAACCGCTTTGCGATTTTTACACAAAAAAAGGGGGGCTCCCGATACATGGAACTGAAACAACTTTTTTTTTATTCGACAAGTTTATTTTCGACATTTCATCATGAATATTCAGAAAATTACGGGCGGTCACATGCGCATGGGCGACATTGTATGTGCGGGGTGTCTTTAAAAATAACATGTAGCTTCCTAAAGTCATTTTTCTCAAAGTCAATCGTTTTAAAGATAGACAAACAGGTAAAGAAAGAGGAGGAAAATTTTGAAAAATTTAGGATTGTAGAACGTAAAAAAACTTTCAACGAAAATTGGTTTGAATAAGATTTGATGTTTAGTTTTTGAGATATGGGACTTTTTCATCAAACTGCAGTAGTAACTTAGTTTTTCATTTACATACTATTAAAAACAAATTAAGTTTTGCTGTTGAATGTAATACAATCCAACAAATGAATAAGCCTTCAAAATATTTTTATTATATTGTTTGGTGCTACGGAACCCTGTGTGTGTGAGTACGACTCGCAATTGGCCGGTTTTTTCAAGGCAGAGACAATTATGTCTTGCTTTGACATTTCGAGGTTTTCTAATTTTAAATGATATTTTGTTTGTATTAAATATCATGTTCAAGACATGAATGAAATGAGAGCAAAATACTTATTTTAAACTGTCTCCAATGTAAAGCTTCTTTTGAAAGGATTTAGATGGAGAAGGGTGTCTTCACAAGTATTTTGTAATGGCAACACATTAGGAAATGTAGTATTGCAGTTAGAGAAAACTCAAACTAAGTTGAAATATATACGTAAGTATTTACAGCGCATATTCAAACGCTCAGTATCAAACAACTTGTGAGGGTGACACCCCTTTTCCTCACAAAACAGGTCACCGTGCTGTCGCTTTAAAGAAATATTAATCGCACGAGAAAAAACCTCAGTTGCAGTGAATTTACAAATGTCCTCAGCAGAAAACAGTTGACATAGCGCTGAATGGTAAGCGCTTTATTATTTTCAGAGATAAGTATGTGTTTTGTGATTTTTCTCTTGCAAATTTTGTGTCAGTGATGGATGCGCTTTTTTATCCACAATGATGTTGTGTTTTGAGCAGTGGGGTGGAGGACCACAGAAGTATTTTTAGGAAAAAGAAATGTTTTAAAATGATTCAATATAGGGAGCCACACATTGTTGCTATGAGTTCAGTATAATCATGATTCTAGACTCACCAGCATTGTTCAATAAATTTAGACCACGAGTGTAGGTATTGCACTTATTTTTGTATGTAACTGTCGATTTTTTTCAATATCAGATATTTTCTTTTTGTTGCAAGTGTTATAAGTCTGCATCGTGGGTCGACGCAAGCGCGACTGCTAAGCATGAGGTCCTGTGTTCGATTCCTGGGTCGGGCAAAGTGTTATCTGGTTTTTCCGTCAGATTTTTTTCAGTAGCAGCCACGGAGCCTGGATTTGTGCCCTGTTGATGGCAACAGGCTCTCCCTCTATTACATGGGACTTAATCATAACTGGCGAATGTGGGTGTGCTAATTAGGTACACCTCTGCCTAACCCTTCGGGGATTATATTATACTTCGTTTTCATATCTTCTTTACATAGTATAAAACAAAGTCGCTCCCACTGTCTGTACGCTTAGATCTTTTAAACTACGCAACGGATTTTAATGCAGTTTTCAGCAATAGATAGAGTGATTCAAGAGGAAAATTCATATGTATACTACACCCGTGCGAAGCCGGGGTCGGTCACTAGTTGTGTATAAGGCAGTGATTTTATGTTTTTTTTCCCAAAGCTACCGACTAGACAGCCAACCTCACAAATTACCAATGCAAAACCACTTTTGTTATTCACTCTAGTTTCCATACCCACTAACGACCATCAGCAAAAAGTTCCTGCACAACGAGGCGTCATCAAAAAACCCTTTCGCACATTTAAAATGTAAAACACAACCAGGAGCTTGACAAAGTCTAGATAGAGTTTAAATATTCAGTCTTTCTGGGCTGCTAAGAATTTGTACAGGAATGAAATTAGGGCAAAAGGTTAATTTTTATATTCCTAGGTTCTTGGTGGGAATATTCTGCTCACCTGATTGGGAAACTAAATTTGCGTATGTACAAAGATTTAAATCCTTTAAAGTGTTCACCTAGGCTCAGGTAAAAGCTTTTAGAGCCTTCTCTTAATAGGCCTGGTAACGAAAAGGTACAGAGGGAAATGTTTGGAACACAATTTTAGACTTCGTAACTTTGTTTGGGCTATTAGGAGGTGAACATATCAAAAGTCCCCGCCCGTAGCCCTTGAGCCGGGGGAAAGGGGTTGAAAATTCTATTTTTGGTTTTTCGCTCATATCTCGGAAACTATGCGTCTTAGTGGCATGACTATTCCGAGCAAAATGAAAGCTGATTAAATTTACTACAAGTTTTATTCGGTTAAGTTTTTCGATGGCTTGTATAGTTTTCGAGATATCCACTCTTGAAAGTCTGTAATTTTGGAAAAAAAAAAACAGTTTTGCCTCATATTTTTTTGCTCTTTTTGATCGGATAACTCTTCAATGATGCACCTTAAAAATAAATGCCGGCAAAAGGGCTAAATACCATTTAGAATATTAAATAAAATAAAAATAAACGGTAAAATAGAATTGTCTCAAAAAGACATGACTGACTATCCATGTTTCTGCCCTCTGGTTACGATTACTGTTCAAGATTGAAGTTTTGCAAGTTTTGCAGTATGTATAAAAATTAAGATCTACATTACCATTACATTTCCTATTCAGTAATCGACCTAGATTACCTACTAACTAAAACAGTAAACCTTCTGTCTTCCTACTCATGTTATAATAGCGCGAACATTTATTTTACAAGGCTTTAGTCTAAAACTGTGTATGTTGAAATTACTCGGCACTTCATTTAGAGCGAGTTACAAGCGTGTCACTGTTTACACGTATCTGATTCTGTGAGGAGAGTGCTGTCACGACGTGTGAACGTACTGTTTACTCTGCTAATTACTTACTACACGCTCTGATTTGTTCTTTTTGACTTTCTTCAATGATAAAAGGTTTTGTATAGGGATTGAGAAACTACGTAGTTGTTTACTATGTGTATGTTATTGGCATAATCGTACATAATTCAATATTTTAGTGAGGAGCTTGTGGCTAAATAATAACAGCCACTCGGGTCGATCTTTAGGTTAAGCCACGTTTGCCTAGGTTGTTCTGTGAATGAGTGACCATCCCATGCATACCGAGTTTCCTCCGTACCTCGGAAAGCACGTTAAGCCGTTGGACCCGTCTGAAATTTTTAGATCTTTGACAGTCGTTACAGGTAGTCAGTGGCCCGAAAGTCTGACAACCAGTCTTGCCAAGGGGAATCGTATTACCCAGTACTAACTGGTTTGTGGAGGTCAGATAGGCAGTCCCTACATGTAAAAATACATGTATTGAGCTGCATTCGCTACTGGAAGCCGTCCCCAACATAGTTAGGAAAAGGCTAGGCAGATGATGACAATATCTATTCTAATGTAGATAATTAAGCGAGTAAAGTGCAGTACGGGTAAATCTTTAATGTTATCGTCTAATAAATAGACAGTCTACACATATCCTAATTAGAGGTAAGCTACCACGTTGTTGACACATTCATTAAAGCAGAACAGTAAAAAAAGTATAGGATATGGGGCAATCCATGTAAAATACTGGTATTCAGTTTCATAATGGTTAGACTGGAAGCTGACCTCAATAAAGTTGGGAAAAGATGATATTGTTATATGGTTTGGAGATATGGATCATGTTAAAAAATATTTCCTCTTTATATTCAACTAGCTGTTGCCCGCGACTTCGTTTGCGTGGTAATTTTGATGAGTATAAGTGAGAAAAAAATAGCCTATGTCCTTCCCCAGGGTATAATCTATCTGCTCGCCAAATTTCATTGCGATCCGATCAGCTGTTTAGTCGTGAAAAGGTAGCAAACAAACAAACAAACAGAGTTACTTTCGCATTTATAATATTAGTATGGATTATTATCTAAGTCCTGGGTGAAAACTGATATAGCAGTCGCCTGCTGCGCAACAAAAATAGGCCTCCGTCTGCAATATTTTTCCACTACTCCCTGGCAATATATCAAGAAAAAAGAACCCGAAAAAAATAACAAAACATTTAATCTTAATGAAATGGTGTCTGGTCAGCAGAGACAGAACATAATCCAAGTCTTAATGTCTGGCAGGCGACGCGACAGGCGCGTTCTAGTCTAAATAAAAAGATGGCGGCCGCAGCAGATGTCACGACCATGCTAAGCTTTAATTTATCACTTCGCTTAGAGTAGGGGGGCAAGGTTCAAGATTTTGTGAGGTTTTTTTTTAAATTAAGTTATGGTAAATTATGAAGGGAAGGAGGCTTTTGCCCTGCTGTGATATAGGCTTAATAATATTTATAATATGTTTTTTTTTTCTTTAAACATGGTTACATCGTGTATGATGTTACGGACAGTGGTTTTAATCAGCAGTATGAAAATCTAGTTTAAGTAAGTAAAAACGAGTTTTCTGAAACATTCCGATGAAAAACAAATAATACAGAATTTTATAGCTCAACGAACCTATACTGCCTACTTCGAAGTTACAACACCCTCTCATTATAACAAAATAAAAACGGCTCAAAAATAATATCCAACGTGGTTACCATACCTTGCACTACATTGTGTGTCAGAACATAATATCATGACAAAATTTAGTGCAACCCGCGGCCCGTTGATTTAATCTTCAAAAAATACTCTTTTCACCCCACTGGGTTTTTGTAAAAATAAATATTAGGAGGGCCTCACACCGAGTGTATAGTTATTGAGACTTTGATATCGCTTCTGACTCGAAGGAATTTCTTGTAAAATACTTTTTGAGCTTGTAGTGGAAAATGATAAAGTAGGAATTTAATTAATGGAAAAATTGCTTTTTTTCTTGTACCCTGCGGAGCAGACGAGGTTGGGAGGAAAGGCGTGAGATTTTTGTGAACTTAGTTATGAAATAGTTTCACATCGAACGAGGAGAATATTCGATGGGATTTTTTTAAACTGTTGTTACATACTTACATAAACACGCATCTTTTCCAAAATTACGGTGGAGCTAGAACGATAAACGTGCAGACGTTTTACTTAAGTAAGTAACAGCCAAAATTTGAAGGGATAAAAAGGATCATTTTCTATACATCACCTTTTCTACTGTACACTTTAAGACTCAATAAAACTTTTTCTCTTTTCTTTATATGACCAGTTTGACCATGCCACCCTTATAGGGGCATTCTATGTCTATCTACTCGTAATACCTAAGTTTACAATTTTGAATATTTTTTTTGCTCTCTTGGATAAGGGGGCAGCCACTCAATAAAACTTACTTAATTTTCTTTCTATAATTTCGTTTGATTTTCGTGACATGCGCAGACAAATCAAGAGCATCTAATGGCTACATTCATCTTAAATGAAAAGATACAATATTTAATTAGGAAAATTTAAACCTACCTTTCTAAATTAATTCTGTAATTCCAAACTCCTGTCTAACAGAATTTTGATTTACGTAGTAGGTAAATGAAACAATAAATATTATGATGCCGACGTCGCTTCACGCGACGTCAACGTTGACATTGTGACGGTAATCCCAACAAAGTAACTTTATGTGGTGATTGCGCGATATGGGATATTAAAATGTAAAAGTTAAGGAAACTAAATAGCTTGAATATATTGTTTATTTTGATGAATCGGAGCCAGATTGTAGTAAGAAAATGGAGGTTATTTTTTATTACTTAGTGGACCTAACTCTTGTATTATATAGTGTATCATCTGTGGACCTAACGTGGAAGTGTATAATAAATTTATAGTTGAACATGGATCTATTGCGCGCGGCTTTACTCGGAACTAATGCCTCATCTTGTTTATTCAATACTATTTCCACGAACAATATTTCACAAATGTTTACCAACAGCAACTTTCTGGCGTTGAAAGACGAACATTTCGCACACACATTTTCCAAAATTTTACAGAATAGCTGTGGTTAATTGCAATCGTTCGAATTTAAATTAGGAACGTTTCCTGGCCCGTGATGGCGCAAAAAAGAGTGCCTGGAAGGATATCGGGGAGACCTTTGCTTAGTCGTGGGACATTCAAGGATAACAAAAAAAAAACACGTTTGCGCCGTGCAAAAACAACACAACAAAACAGGACCCCCTCTAGTCCTGTTTTGACAAAAAAATCTATTAGCATTTGGCTTAGACGGAAGTGAAACCTTATAAAACGTCTAATGAAGATGGATGGAAGAATGGCGTTGACCTTAAAATTAGGGTAATGTTGATTATTATTTGGGTAAACTCTAATTAACTTTGGCCTCCTTTCTCGGTCGTCGTCTTCAAAGAAACCACTTGTGTGCGCCTTGTTCGTCACTGAAACGGCAGCTACGGTGCAGAACGAAGGCTGATAAAATGTTTGAATTTTTTCATAGTTCCCTCGTTGGTCTAAAGTTCGCAAGCACAATTGCTGAGCAAAAGTTCTGGGTTCGATTCTCAGGTCGGGCAAAGTTTTATTGAGTGTTTCCATCAGGTATTTCTCAGTAGCAGCGACTCTGGATTGGGGCCCGGTTGATGGCGATAGGCTCAACCCCTGGAACATCGGACTTAAAACATAACTGGCGAAATATGGGTGTTAGGGTATGGGGGTTGCCTAATCCTTCGGGGATAACAGACGTGATGTTATGTTACTTTATAAACATTTTTCATAGCGAACGTACAGATTTAAGCTTAGAGGTTATGTCGTTGTTCCACAAATTGGGTGCATAATATCGAATCCTGCTTATCCTATTGTCGTTACAGGAACTGAATACGCTACAATAACTGAAGACACTAAATTCGTAGACAAATTCTAACTAATGAAAATGCTGAACCCGTATCGTGTATTAATAGTACAACATAAATACTTTTTGCTCACGCCCATTTTTACGTCGAGAAGAAAAAAATCTAAACTTTCACAATTGTCAAAAAAAAAACGTCATGGCTTAGAGCTAAAATTAAACTTGTTCAAAAATATCATTTTTATAAAAGCAATCATGTTTTAACAATTAAACACAAGTTCTGTGTATTTATATAAACATTTTTGTTACTGAAAATGTGTGATAAATATTATTATAAATGGTCGCCAGTGATTCGAGAGTTGGTGAGTCGGATTTTTACTTTTTTTCCTTTGAAATCTTTACCAACGAGAGTATTCTTGATCACGTAGTTTTTTTATGGATCCGTACCTCAAGAGGATAAAACGGAACCATCATAGGATCACTCGCGTGTCGTGTCTGTTTGTCCGTCTGTCACAGCCAATTTACTCCGAAACTACTGGACCGATTGAGTTGAAATTTGCTACACATATGTTAGTCGGTGACCCAAAGACGGACGTGTAACGTAAATGAATGAATTTCAAACATGGAGGCCACTTTTGGGGGGCAAACTATATCGTGTTACATATCAAATGAAAGGGCTCCCTGTGAGAATCTCAACTTTTTTGTATAATTTTGAGATAAATAGTTTTGAATTTATTAGGCGAAATTTTACCATTTCCACCCCCCCCCCCTTAACTCCGAAACAACTGGTCCGAAAATTTTGAAAAAAATACAAAAAAAAAATCCTGTGCGTACAAATTACAGGTAAAGCTATAACAACAAGTTATTTTTTTTTAAATTAAAAGGGGCTCGCCTACTACGATGGTAAGGAACCTTTCATGCGCGAGTCCAACTCGTACTTGTTAATAAAATTGATAAAATGTCTTTTGATTTATGACAAATCTTGCTCTATTAAATCTCAGCATAGCATAGCTCAGCGTAGATAGTGTATACAGAAGGTTCACTTTTGCTAAGCTTGGTTAAAAAGAATTACCGAAAAATGAATACAAAATTAAACGGCAAAAAATATTGTATTTACCTAACCAACAAACATGAGCTTATTCAAATTACAATTCTACGAAAAATATTAAACTAAATTTCCAAAAAAAGTTCCAAACTTCCGAAAAAAAATACTAAGTTTGCGAAAAAAATACTAAGTTTTCGAAAACTTTTTCTGAAGCTCTATAACCCTTAAACGGGCATCCAGGAATCGCAAAATAATGCCAAATTAGCACAAGTATAATAGAAGATTTTTTTTTTTTTTTCATGTTTTTTGAATATTTAATGAGTGATTGATAAGTCTTTAAATGACCTTTGTACAACAATAGAATACCTTCCAGGAACACTTTATTTAATTAATGAGCTGAAAAATATGGTGGGAAAACTATTCCCTTTGCCTTATTAAGGGATTACTTAGGATGCAAGAGCGAGCGAAGCGAGCTCGGGACTTGGGGCACCCCGACGTTAGGTTAGGTTGCTTTAAACCCTATAGACAAAAATAGGAGCCCCGCGTGGCGGGGCTTCGTCGACTACGCATTATTACATTTTGATATTTATCTTGATGTTGATTTTATTCCTGTTTTATTTATTTTATAGGTTAAAAGGCAATTTAAGCTGGTGGAAAATATTACGCTAGCAAATGCTGTTTTTATCCTCGCAATTTTCAGTATGTTATTTGGTCGTTTCTTTGTCCTTTCAGTTGTCGCTTAGTATTTCAAGCAGTACATTTCATATTTTGAGTATGCTCTTTTTTTTTGGGAGCTTTTTTTACTACCCCACTTTTACGACGAGATAATAATGGATACACTTAGCACAATTGAAAAGCGATTCTTCTCGTGAAATAACGGTTTCTACATTGAGGTAAGATCTATTTCGTAACACTATGGCTTCCAAAACACCAAGTTCATGAAAACGTTAAACATTAATCAATACAGTAGATGAAAATCACCTTTTAAAAGTTGTTGCGTGTATATGTCACCGTAAAATTGTAAATACCGTTAGATTATAATCCATCTCGCGAGATTGTAAACTGTCGAAAGATTGTGAACCGTAACATACTGCTTACAATTTAACGCATTATTTTTCGGTAGAATAAATTTATAATTATAATATATCGCAGTGAAACCGTCAAATTATGCGCGCTGATTATTTGTTTGTTAATTCGTTTGTTGTCGAATGTAAACAAAGTGTTGTGGTGATTGTAAATTGATTTCGCGCTGTAAATAACTCCAAGCTTTAGAATTATTTATATGAAATTGTTGTGGAAGTAAAATGAATCTGTGATTAATCAAAGAAGTGCAGTCTTCAAACGTAGCCTGCCTGTAGTGTAAGACCGACCAATCAGGTAGAGCGAATAGTAGACAATTTAACGCGCGACAGATTGTGATTTGACAGTTTCACTACGATAGATTATAATCTACTGAAAAATAATGCGTAAAATTATAAGCAGTATGTTGCGGTTCACAACCTTTCGACAGTTTACAATCCCACGAGATGGATTATAATCTAAAGGTGAGTATAGACTACAACATTTACTTGTAACAGAACAACGAGCCGCTCTATGATATGCTCTAGTGTATCATCCTTTTACGAACTAAACGTCGAGCACGCTCGCCTCTTTGTTACAAACCAACGAGCGTATTGGTGTAACATTTCGTCGAGCGTATTGGTGTAACATTTCGTCGAGCCACGAACGAACGAAGAATGAACGCAAGGTACAACGAAATGTTGGTAAATGCACACTCGCTGTGAGCATTTACCTGTAACATAACGCCGAGCATTCGCAGGAACGTTACATTACATGGAAATGCTTTGGAACCTGAGCTTTTGCCTGTATTGTACCATTCGTAAGAACGTTACATTACACAGAAATGCTCCAGAAAATGTTGTAGTCTATACTCACCTTAACGGTATTTACAATTTTACGGTGACATAATAACAAAATACATAAATTTAAGAGAGACGAACAAGAAAAACTACTAGGTCCACACGACGGCCAATCAAGCTTTACAAAACCAGTTTATGCGTAGCTCTCATTGTATTGGAAATCTATACAAAGCGAGGCCAAGTTATACTGTAAATGTACAGCTTCATGTGCCGCCGTGTGTACAACTTTTATTCTGTCTCCAACAAAAAGTGGACCTTCTGTGTTTATTTTACTTCGTGAACGTTAAATAATGTGGTATGTGACAAAGATCGGTATGTAAGGAAATTACAGGGGCACGTTAATGAGGCGTTTTTCCTCTGGAAGGAGGTAGATGGTGCGTTGTGTAGTAAATTGTGTTTTCGTGCGAAACGGTACGGTGACGCTTTGTAGGATTTAAGCCCTTAATTGCTTATATTAGGCTTGTTTTGAGTTTTAGAATGGGAACATGTTTTGTTTTGTTATATTAGGGAATTTGTAGCAGGTATCTAGGTTGAATTTTATTCAAAGAAAATTCTTGGCGATTTATTTTATTACGTTTTAAAGGTTGTTATGGAATTTGTAAACATGTATTGTTATAAACAGGAAGATTTTGCCTTTGCTCGTTTTTAGGGTTCCGTAGTAAACAAGGAACCCTTATACATAGTTGCGCCATGTCCGTCCATCTGTCTACCCGCAGCTTAGCTCAAAGACTCTTAGTCTTAGACTAGAAAGCTGTAATTTGGCATGAATATACAAATTAGTTACGCCGACAAAGTCATTACCTAAAATATGTAATGCCTGCAATGTTTCGTTAAGCGCTGAGACTTGAAAATCCAACAGTGCAGTTTTACTTAAACGGGCGTAACTCACTAGACTGCCAGAATTAAAGTATTTTAGAAGATTCTAAGCTTGTTTTTTACAAGTTTTTATGTAACTTGCAACAAAATTTTAAAACAATTATCGAACCAAGCCCGATAGAGCTGAAATTTTGCATACACGTTTAGTTTGATGACAATGCATAGTTAGCTAAGTGATGTCATTTTAAATGCAATATGACGGACTCCCAAAGATCGCGGACTAGTTAATTTGTATTCATATGATATCGGTAGCATAATGTTTCCTGAGAAGAATAAGTGTGAAAAAAAATGACGCCATACCAATACTATAAGCTTGTTTATTGATTACTTTATGATTAATGGATAGTTACAATATAGCTCGTTGCCCTTTTTAGTCCTTAAATACAAATTTAGATTACCTTAAATAAACGAACTCACAAATTGATCTACTTAATAAAACGGAACAGTGTATTTTCTACATAAATCTTACTACAACATTTATAGCCACGGTTATAATATGTTTATCATACGGAAGAAGTATTTTTTATGAAGATAAGCAACATAAAGTAAATGCACGGTTTCTGTGGTTGATGGCTGTTTCTGCAGTCGTTCCTTATGTTATCTTTATGAAGAATGAGCGTTTATGCTCCCTTGAGCGTCGTACTCAATTATATAGGAGGATACGACAGTTTTATATGACTTCATAATATGTATTAAGACGTTTACGGTGAATATTCTCAAACGCGGAAGGATAAATTCCTTTATTGTTTGTGGGTAGATTTTTTGCCTGTTTTGATTATTGTATTAGGACTACAAATTCTTGGAGTTTGGGAATTTGGAACTTAAAAACTGAGTATTATGTTCACAAAAGTTGATTCATGGAAATTCAGTTGGAGCCGCACATAGCTCTCCTCTGTCTGAAATGTTGAAACAAACTCATTAGTTGGGTTTGAAAAAAAATGTACCGAAAAAGCAATAAATAAACAGCAACAGCAGTTTTCGTCTAACTACTGAACTTTACGTTCCATTCTCACGTAAATAAAACTTTATATTCTTTAAAATTTTCCTTGTAAGTATAGTAATTCAACCAAAAAAGTTTTTTTATTTTTTCAGTTTTATTTGTAATATCCTATACTTACAGATATTTGCTATGCATTTATTTTATATTGTTAACATTACATTTCTTGGTAACAGGCTTATCCCCAATAGAATGGAACTTAACATACCTAACTGTCGAAATTGGGTGTACTGCGTACCCCCCTCAGAGCATTCAGGCGTGATGTTATGTTATGATGTTGTGTAAACAATACACTTCCAACCGGTTGCAGCAATCACGACAGATTTGTCTATTATTGAAGAGTTCCATTGTATATCTCTGAAGATCAGCATCAGATCTTCACCAAATTTAAACGGGACTACCGCAAATTAATATTCTTCCAAACAAAACAAGAATCATTAAAATCGGTGTACAGGCGACGATATCACTGAAAATAAACACAAAAAAAACAGAGGCATTGATAACCTCCTTCTTTTGGAAGTCGGTTAAAAATACAAGCAAACCAAACTAAAGTCCTTAATTCATGCATTTATTCTGTAAAACGCAAGAAAAAAAAAATTCACAGTACTTAGGGTTGATCGAACGCTTGCCGAGGTTGGTACGTGGATGGGCGAGCAACTGATGATTCATTTCATATCAAAACATTACCACGCCTCGGAAAGCACGATGATCCGTTGGCCTCGGCTGTCGTTCTAATAGCTTGTAATCTAAAACATGCAGAGATTAGTGACATTGCAGAGTTGTGCCCAAAGTCTGCAAACTGACACCTACTATATTTTGTTTGCAGACTGCCGCCTTGACAGAAGTCTGCATACGTTGCTGACAAACGCCACTGATGTCATAGGACTCGTGGCCAACAACATGTACCCAAGCCACCGCCAGTGGCAGGGTGATATGTTTGGCAATTCTGTATGTAAAATAGTTCACATTTTTTATATGTCAAACGCTCTGAATGAGTGAAACTCTGCAATGTCACTTATAGTCTGAAATTTATTTCACAACTCTGCAGAACTACTAACAGTAAGGCTCTGTTTCTACCGGAGATATGCGAACATGTGTAGAGAGCGGTGTGTGTAAAGTTAACCAATAATATCGCTTCTTTTTTACAGCCTTCTTTTTTCGGCCTCGTCTCTGTCCTTACGACTAGATTGAGGTCAAGAGTAGGCCCATTCATTACGAAAAAAGCCTGAAACTTACATTTTAGGGAAAAAAACTTATTCAAGTTAAATTGATTATATATTTAGTGGGCGCAAGCGCTACTGCGGAGCATGACGTTTTGGGTTCGATCCCAGGTCGGGCAAAATGTCATTGTGTTTTCATCCAGGAATTTCCCAGTAGTAGCCACGGAGTCTAGATATGTACCCGGTTGATGGCAATAGGCTTGCCCCTTATTACATGAATGTGGGTAGACTATACATGTACACCTCTACCTAACCCAAGCCTAAGTTATGTTGTTATTATCCTCTCATGTTCCAGTTCTGTGTTTCACGGGCATCATGTGCGGTAGGACACGAAGGAGAGAGCCGCACCGTCGTGCATTCTGTCAGGAACTGGCTGCAAACACATGAAGAGGCTCAGGTGGGCAAAATTACAGGTGATATAGTAAGCACTAACTCTAGTCGCGGCTGCACCTGTGTAGAAGTCAGAATTGATGTGATTGTATTACCAGGAAAAAATGTTCTAAATTAGGTCTTGGTCTACAAGTGTGCCAAAGAGGTTTGAATTATTTGGCCTGTCTAATTTCTGTCATCTTAATTTATTTTCAAAGTTGTGGACACACATGACCTGTATTAAACGATGGCTGGTATCAATACAAATAAGTATATTATTAAAAATCTTCTAAAGCGTCACGTTTCCGAGAAGTGAGCTACCAAAGTCTATTCACTGATGGCATCTTCAGTACAGCTTCGACTGGTATTCAGCTGCATCCGGTTAGACTGGAAGCCGACCCCAACATAGTTGGGAAAAGGCTAGGCAGATTATGATCCTCAGCTTTGATTTTAATAGCCACGAATAAAACCTGTGTGATTATATTTTAGAAGATTTTTTTCCTATTCACCACTTGTTTGTATTGATACCAGCTATCGATTTACAAAGGGAATACGCGTAGCCGCAACTTAAAAAAAAATTAAAATGGCAGAACTTAGGCAGGCGAGGCTTCTTACAATAATATTCCAATCTTTTTATCGAAATCTGTACAGCCGTCGGTTTAAAAAGGTTATATATGAAATTTTCTGTCAGGGAAGTTGTCAATCAAAAGTTGTGAAATTCACATGGCGTTTGACGAACAATGATTTTTGTCTCATATTTTTTTTAAAACTATTCTGTCTAACTTCTGGACAAAGATAGACCGCCATTTGTTTCTTCATTTCTGAATCTGTTCAGTTTTGTGGGTCATGTCAGCCTACGCACGATGACCGCTGGGCAGAAGTCTCCACACAATGGATGCCTACAGATGGACGGCGCCGCAGAGATTGGCCCAGAAAGAGGTGGTGTGACAACCTGGACGCATACCGCGAGGGTTGGGTCGAGGTAGCGCGGTACAAGAACTCTTGGAAAGACTTAGGGAAGGCCTTCGCCCAGCAGTGGGTCAGTTTATGCTCTCCAGTTCGTCTAACCACGTCCTTCGTGTTCTATCACGAGCCCGTCTTAGTACCTTCTTATTATGTTTCAGGTAATGGTAGCCAGTATCCTGGTGGTGGTAAGTCTATGGTGGCTGGTGCGAGTCGTTCTAACACTGCTTATAAACTTGATCTGTCCGTTATTGGTCGTCATTCTAGCAGTGGTTCGTATATATATCAGTTAATTGTCAATTTGATTATTTTAACTTTAAGCTAGTATAAATCTTTTAAAAATTGAATTATCTTACTAATATTATAAAGAGGAAAGATTTGTATTTTTGTGTGTGTGTATGTTTGTAATGAATAAACTCAAAAACTACTGTGCCGATTTCAAAAATTTTTTCATCATTAGAAAGCTACATTATCCCTGAGTAACATAGGCTATATTTTATCCCAAAATGTTTAAAAAATAAATGTCCACCCGTGCAAAGCCGGGACGGGCCGCTAGTCTTAAATAAATATTTGTGGTAAATATGTTTAACATAATGCAGAGATATCTAAGATTTCTCTGAATTGTTTTGCATCCACTACATTCTGAACTGCATGAACCAAACAAATAATGTTGGTTAATTTCCACAGGTATGCGTGCCCCAGCTACGAGCGCCCCTATTAGGTCAAAACTACCCTCTACTAGCAAACTTACTGAGAAGCATATTACTGAAAATGGCAGACAACATACGAAATTTTTAAAAATCAAAGTTATATTGAAAGTGAAAAGTCTGGAGTCCAAATTATAGCATTTGATTTTTGCAATTTATTCTTTTATTTTTGAGTTGGTTGTCGCTTGACTTGGGTAAGTATGTCAAACAGCTAGTCGACGTTGGACCTTTTTGTCAGTTAGCGCCGGTAGCCTGAGTTACCCAAGATAGGCACATTTTCGGCTTCCCATAGATGGCTTGAAAACTCCGTCTATTTCGCTAGCAAATCTTCGGTCCTCGCAAGGTAATGAGGTATTTGGTTGATTAACAGCAATAAACATAACATCACGACTATATTTTCCCGAAGGGTTAGGCATAACTGTACGACAGTACATTCACATTTGAACTGTTATGTTTTCATGTTCCTTGTAATAGGGCGAGCCTATTACCATCAACCAGGCACGAATTCAAATTCAAACTACTGAGAAATTCATAATGGAGAAACCCAATAACACTTTTCCCGACCTGGATATCGAATGCAGGGCCCCAAGTTTATGGCCGCAGCAATAATCAGCAGTTACACCTCCAGTAGATATCTCAGATCCTCATGAAATAAAGCAACAGTCTACTTTATATTTTATTTGAGACAATAAAAAATAAACTATGCCACTTACCTGAAAATAATGTAAAACTCCAAGATCTCTACTGCCTCAATGAAATAAAAGCAGTAAGTAGTGAGCTATACATTTTTCAGTACCAGTAGTAAAACGTCACCTCGCAAAAATAAAACTCAAATAAGACGCCTTGAGGTTAGTTTTATTAGAAAATTTAGAATCATTTGCAGTTTTATGTACTTGTACTGTTGGAGTAATGGGATGGGTTAAAAGTACTGATTAAGTACCTGAGAAGTAGTTGTTTCACTAGTTTAATTATTTCTAATACTTTTCACAAGTTTAAAACATGCGAGGAGCACAAGAAAGTAGTCTGTCAAATAAGATAAAGTACAAATACATTTAGTATCATCATCATCTGCCTAGCCTTTTCCCAACTATATTGGGGTCGGCTACCAGTCTATCCGGATGACGCTGAATACCAGTATTTTACATGGAGTGACTGCCTATCTGATATCCACAACCCAGTTAAATGAGACTGGTTGTCGAGACTTTAAATACGTTTCGTCGCGCGTTGTCGCGCGCTCCATATTTTTTTCAAAATGTAATGTATTGGTAATTGGATAGATTAGTTTCATAGTAATTCCATTCTCCAACAGAGTCCTGCGTGCAATGGTTACTACCAGTCTTATTGACTGATAACAAAGAAAGAAAGATAATTTATTTGTTAAACATGCGTTTACATAAACTGACTAATCAAACATGCAAGGTATTAAATTAATATGTTGTGAGCGTCCATGTTTTGCCAATAACGGCGTACAAATTTTGTAGGTATAAAATTACATTTACTTAAAGTCATTTTAAATGTCATTACAAAATACACAAGAAATCAGTAATAAAGCCAAAAGAGACTTGCTCTTGGCTTTAACAATTTTATTTATTGCTGATATAAAAGTGGAATTGTTCCCCTAGTTCATGACCTGTTGTTAATTTTGTACCGGTGTTACTTTTGAACCAATACTGTTATTTTGCAACGATTCGCAGGAAATAAACCGTCGGTGTTGACAGAAGTTAATCCAGCAGTGCCTCGCGAGACATCTCTACGATCGCGACTGTAACTGTGCGTCGTAAACTGGGATTTTGTAATAGGGTTGGCAAGGGAGTAGATAGCTAATGTTTTCTTTGGTATTCCTGGTAGGTAAAGAAACTTTGGCTTAAAGGTACAATTCCCAAGGGCCTGCAAAAGCAAACCGCAGCTGCAAACTCGCCCAACCACTCTGCGTACGTTACTGGTTTTGAAATAGCTGTATTAAATAGCTGCTGTAAATAGTGACAGTACCGCCTTTCACCGTTTTCATAAAATTCCATTATTTAAAAACACATGTTCAATAATTTTCACAAAATAACCCATTTTTCAAAAAGAATGACCTTATGGCCCAAACCCAAGCTCTGCACGGGCCCTAGACAAAATAAAATAATTCGTAATGTAGTACTTACTAGAAAATAAAATACACAGAATACGTTTAGGAGCACTTATGTTTGAAGATACTTTGCCATCTGTCACACAGTCCGGGGCACGTGACGAGGGTTCCTAGATCTCTTGGATATTGTAAACACGGTTCGATTAAAGAACATGCCTACATAACTTAGGTACTAGCTCCACCGTCAACGAGGAAGGGACTATCTACTATCTCGCTCAAGTAATGTACGATAGATGTAGGCCCCGGGTCAGGAAAAGTGAGACACATACTCGTATTTATCAATCGTTGATCGCTGCTTCACACTGCTGAGAACTATCTCCATTCTTTTGTCACAGAGTCAAGAGGTATCAAATATAAAACTCACTCATCGACGCTTGTATGATGGCAGTAAACTCGCTGGGAGACTAGTTTTATACTGGGTAGAAGTAATCGCCTGTCAGATTGGAGCACTCGCTCAAAGCCAGCGTGAAAACTATCCAGTGAAGTGACTAAAAGAGTTGGTGAGCACCGAGCAGCGAGTGTGTACATAACACTCGCTGCTCGTTGCTCACCAACGCTTTTCTAGTTGCTAGCTCGCTGCACGCTTTACGCCAATCCTCGGCGTTGGGACAGGTCGCTTAGGCTAGTGACAGCATAAGGCCCGTACCAAGCATTATTACAGTTAGGTTGTATCCACCTTCTCCCTCTCACTCTCCTGTGCAGAGATTTGCAAAGCGAAGAGTAGAAAGTATGTGAAAAGCGGTGAGGGGAGGGGATGTACAAAGCGCTTCGCCGCTCACAGCACATCGCTCACCGCAAACCGCTCCCCGCATGCTGCTCATAGCACGCCGCTCAAGTCTCTTCTCATCTCTACTATGCGCTTGACCGCCGAATTAATTACGAGACATCTCTCCTTTTTCCGTTCCACTAAAGCTACGCGGACACGAGAAGTGTAAATAGCGAAATTCCATTGGTGGTTTACAACACATCTCTTCTCTCGTCTGATCTCGCCTTCGGTTCGGTGGAGTCCAGGCCTAAGGCTGCACGGTACTTAGTTGGGGTCACTGAGACAGATTTTGTCACGTCATATCGCACGTGTTACTGGGGCGTATTGAAGGTCTTTAGTAACACCTGTTTATACAAAGTGTGTCATAGTTGCTGTGAATCACAGATGTGGGTGCTACAGGGGATGACACGCTCGAGTATCTCCGACATTCTAATTCCTACCGTCCGTCCTAGTTTGATTCATCTCCGTGCAGCGAGATAACTTTGAAACTAGTCAAGCATATCTTAATAAAGTTGTGTGAAGATGGATGGATGAATGAATGTTAGTTACTCTTTCACACATAAGTTACTGAACGGATTTGGATGAAATTTTGCACACACATAGTTTATAACCTGGAATAACACAGGACTCATTTTATGCAGATAGTACGATCCCGTGGGAGAACGCGGGCGAAGCCGCGGAAAAAAGCTAGTTCGATATAAAATTTGGATGAGATCGTGCACTGTGACATGGGCCACGCTTCGCACGGACGTGTGGCTGACAAAAAAATAAACCGCTCAGCTAAACATACTTAGAACATCTAAAGTACTTAACCACACATCAAAAACAATTCTCACAAGAACACTTTAACCGGGCAAACAAACAAAAGTGCGACACCTCAAGTTTCAAGTGCAGTTCACAATGCTTGGCAGCCGACGACGAGCACAGACGAGCACTCGAGAACCTGTACACAAGAGCGATTGGCTCGAGCACCTGCATTAAGCTCGTATTTGCTCTGTTTGTGCTCGCAAATATGGAAATTCTTTCGTACGAGATGCGGTATGAATGCGTGCTGTATGCTTGATGTCTTGACTTTTAAAACTTTGTCTTTGCCTCCTATGGATGGTGATCAGCCTAAAACGGTACACATGATTCCAAAGATACGGTAAGACCCTCTCACGACCTCAGGAGAAGCTTTTATTGTGTGTCTACCCTTTGTTTCCTTCGCGTGAGCACCGTCGCGTCACGCTGACTCATATCCAATTCTCAATGTCAGTCTTAGCAATTTCTTTTATCAGATCTCTCCGCAGTCGGTGTCGCATAACTTGTCATTTTAGCGCGTAGATCGTGGCCAAGAAGTAAATGTTAGCTCCAAAACAATTGCCACCATTTTATAAGCTTTTCCCACTTGTCGTGTTTGTGCCAACCTTAGGGACCAATATCATATCTATAGCCTCGACAGATGCTTCCAAAAGTGATGTGATTTTGATGGCACACTTTTGTACTAACATGACGTCAGAGTATTTCGTCTAGAACGCCTGGGAAATCACACGTGTGTCATTGTTGGAAAACGTTTTGTGTGACTTTGAAAAGGTCAGAGAAAGTAATTGTGTGGAAGAGCTGGCGGTAGTTGTGGTTTTAATTCGTTTTAGAGATAGGGTTTTTGATGTGCCCTTTGAGAGGATTTTAAAGCTTTAGCGTATTTGGCAATTGATTTGAAGAAAGATTTTGTTATTTTTAAGTTTAATTGAAGCAAATACTACTAGCCAAAAGATGAACGAAAATATGTGTGATAGGTACAATTCCAAAGACGACCGGAACTGCTAACCTTAGAGGAAGAGCCACCCAATCGCCACAATAACAGAAAAATGGCAACAGATAGCAATGTTGCCATTTTTTCATAGTTACATAGAAACAGTGACGTTGCGGTGTGTCAAGCGGATCGGACGGCTATGTCGCTGCGGTATGCGGTTATGGTCGCTTTCGTAATTGAACTTTGGGTAACTTATTTAACATTTTTACCAAAATTTTACTTAATCAGTTACAATTATGTTTCTATTTAATTATTTGACAGCGGTAACTGAAGATTGTCTTGCTGTCCAGCATAGGCCTCCCCCAGAGCTTTCCACTGTATATGGCTTAGCGCTTGTGTCTTCTAAGTAGTACCTGCTATTCTTATAACTTCATCATCCCATCTACGACAGCTTTCTTTCTTTTGTATTGTCACTCATATGGCACTCTATTACGTTCTTTTCAAACCATATGGCCGGCTCACCTCCATTTAAGTTTCTTAATACAGTAACGTCACCTTGAGTAATTGGAGAGGAAACCGACACCAATACTAATATTTACATGATTTGGAAAAGCGAAAATTTTATCAGCCTAGGGTAAGCTGATAAAATTTTAGTTTTTCCTAAACCGACATTATTAAGACAATGCACATAATATCATATCTCTAACAGAGAAAGCGCATTAAAATCCCTTCCTACCTAGGTATTGATTTGTTTATTTAAAAGAAAATGCTTTAACCCTTTCACTGACTAACATTTTTTGAGAATAAGACAACAGTACTTTATCACTCTAGTGTCGTAACAGCGGTTGGGTAAGTTTATAGTTGACAATATCATTACTGCAGGATAGCACGTAATGAAATACTAAACTTGATCGTAAACTGTTAAATTGTTGCCTTTAAACCTGGCACTGTTCGGTTTGTCATACAGTGGCAGATATACTATCTATGTATATATATGTATGTATACAGGTAATAATACCCTTAACGAAGCCGTCAACCAAGGATTCTGTACATCAAACTAAGTAACTTTGCGCAAAAATGATTGCTAGAAAATGACTTTTTTTTTTGGGGTGAGCAATCAAGTTTACCGAATAACTTGATTGCTCACCCAATTCATTGTAACTTACTCAAAATATTGTGATGATGGATGGATTAAATAGAACAGGGGTCGTGGAGGTGTTTAAAGTATTTTTTTTACATTAAAACAACTATTTAAAACAAAACACTTGTGAAAAAGTTGGAACTTTGACCCCCAACATCTCCGTAACTAGAAGGTTCCCAGGTATGGTCTAGAACAAAAAAAATATCGCAATGACGGGGAAAACAAGTGACTTTCGGCTCTGTTAAGGGTCTTGTTACACCCTTTATTTAATTCTGACTGCCTCGTTTATCCTGTGATTGCAAGAGTTACTTCTGAATACGAAGCTCTTGGGTTAGATTCCCACATAGGTAAACATGCTAGTGGATTTTTCCATCGTGAATTTCTTAATTTGATGGTTGGACAGTGGTTGCTCAGTTGGACTGCCTCTTTGTTGTAGTGGTCTAGAGGTCCTGGGTTCGATTCCCGGGTCGGGCAAATTGTTATTGGGTTTTTCTATCAGGAATTTCTCAGTAGCAGCCACTGGGACTGGATTCGTGCCCGGTTGATGGCAATAGACTCGCACCCTACTACATGAGACTTAAACATTACTGGCGACATGTAGATGGAGTATTAGGTACACCTCTGTCTAAAACTTCGGGTATTACAGCCGTGATGTTATGTAATTCCTCAGTGGCCACCCGGAGTCTGAAGTTGCGAGTGAGGTGACAATAAGCTCGTACCTTATTGCATGGGACTCAAACATAACTGGTGAAATGTGGAGTACTATAAGTACACCTTTACTTAATCCTTCTGGGATTACAGGGTTGTATGTGAAACCACAAACATGAACATGTAGTCAGCCACGTGCCAGTTAATTATAGACTCCAATCATATGCAGGCCACTGCTAAAAATAGGCCTCCCTGTTTAAGGGGAGGTTATGTACTAGGCACCATGCTGACATCCAAGCGGCTCGGTGACTAAGCCTTAATTCTCTCGCATCATTGACTCGGCTGTTTGTGACAGTTTATTTAACGCCAGTCTTAAAATAGACGAGCAAAAGAAATGTTTAGATTTTTGAAATCTGTTATTTTTAACCCCCGGCACAAAAAGAAGGGTTTATAAGTTTGACCGCAATGTGTGTGTGTGTCTGTCTCTGGCACCGTAGCTCTTAAACGAGTGAACCGATTTGGATGCAGTTTTTTTTATTTGAAAAGTAGCTTCTTGGCAATGGTTCTTAGATATGTTTTATCAAAATCGGTGCAGTCATTTACTACCTATGGGGGATGAAATTGGGTGTGAAAAATCGAATATTTTCAAATATATCCAATTGGGGTATCAAATAAAGAGCATGATGTGTAGATTAAAATTAGACATGTTATATCAAAATTAGTGAAGCCATTTACTAGATATGGGGGATGAAAGTAGGTATTTATCTTTCAAATTTTATTTTGTCGTTGGTGGTTTTTAAAATTTTAATTATTACAAGCTTTTATTTAGTTTCACCTGTCCCGTTGTCTGTAATCAAATCTTGCAAATTAAATTTGACACGCTTCCCGGTTTCCGATTGAGCTGAAATTTTGCACGCATGTGTATATCGCGTGACAATGCAATATAAAGGGTGTAAAAAGACCCTTAACGAAAACGAAAACCACATATTCTGCCCATCATTGGGATCATTTTTTTGTTCTGGACCATACCTGGGAACCTTCTAGTTACGGAGATATTGGGGGTCAAAGTTCCAATTTTTTCACAAGTTTTTTTTTAAATACTACTTTTTAAGGTTCTAACTTTACTCCAATTACCTCCATGGTTCGTTTACTATTCAAAGCATCCATCAGCAATAAGTTTTGAGCGCATTATATTGAGTTTTAACGTAAAATGTGATTTTTGACCCCAAAAAAAAATTTCGTTTCCCAGCAAAAATTTTTGCGTAAAGTTACTTAGTTTGATGTACAGAATGCTTGGTTGACGGCTTGGTGAAGGGTCTGTTTACACCCCGTAGATACTGTGTGGCATTTACTTTTGAAATTGTACCTTAAGTATCACACTACGTTCTACTCATATTAGTTAATCCTTTAAATACTTATCCATCTAAACATCTCTGAATACTTTAAAAATAGTTAATATTTACTTTTATTATCATGCGGTGCAATTTATCTGAATAAGTATTATTATTATAGGACGGTGTTGGGGTTTCTGCGTAGGTCGTTGTTGAAATTAGGCACCAAGCTCCTTGCACAGGACACAACAACAACCGGTATTTTGCAAAGGTTGATAATTACTTTTCTTAATAACGAGCGGTTATATAGATCGCGTGAGATGGTCGATGTCGTGTCGCACAGTGCAGTGAAGTGCCGGCGTCGCTCGCGTCGCATCGGTGTTCACGCCGTCGCCGTGCGCCGCGCGCCATCATCACCTTGCGTCTATTGTTGCGTCGCTGGTAGATGGCGTTGCGGTCGTCAACAGACGGCAACAACGATGATTTTGGTATTTACTACTAAATCCCATTTCTTTTCGAGAATATCTGTCTTATCTCATAGTTATCATCATCCAACTCCCACGTCAATTCCCAAACCCCAGTCCACCAAGTCTTCTCAGAATCAGAACTTCGCTAACTTCGTAACCTGACCAATTCAAACCACAATCACCAGAGTCGCTCCACGACAAATCCATCTCACATAACGAGACTGTATCACCAACTGCTAAACAGAATTATATCATCAGAACTCCATTCCTTACAATCGTTCTCTCCCACGAGGATGCAAACTATTACCACGGAATAGATATATGCAGAAGGTTAGCTTCATACCATGAACAAAAATGCACTCACGAGTGCAAGTGCGTTTGTGACTAGCATTTGTTTGAGATCGCCGTACGTAGTCTTCTTTGTGGATTCACCGACAGAGCTTGCAGGATTGGTAAACTAGAGCGGCCGGCAGCAATCGTAATGGGCCGGCCAAGTTTGTCGGCTGGGTTGGACTTATATCGGTGTAGCAAACGATTGTTATTAGTTTGTTGTGTTTTATAATTTTCATGGAAACTCTCCATCTTGAGAGAACGAAGGGCTATGTCTGACGCCTACTGAATAAATCCCATTGTTCCTACTACTACAAGGAGTCGGGAGCCCAAGAGATACTGTTACATTCGCGCGCACTCGTGGTCTTACCGACCGCGCATCGGTTAGTGTAGTGTAGGACGTCTCCTAGCAATTTAGACGACCTTAAAAGGAGGCTGAGTCAAACTGGATGTAGGAGGAAAACCGTGTGTTATGGCGCAGCTTAGAAAAGGCATGTCGAGCAGCGGACTGTGATAGGTTGAGTTGATTGAGGCGAATACGTGCGTGCGCCTGTTTCCTAAAACGTTGGCCTTCTGTACCATTCTTATTCTGTGTTATCGAACAGCGGCAAACCGATCCGGATTTCGATTGGGAAGCAATTGAATCGGTCGCTGCGTTAGTTCCGGCTATTACCTATTCATAGCTTCGCACTGGACGACGGACCTAAAACATTGGTTTTATAGCCGAAGTAATGTCTTGCAGCCTCAGCAATTTTAGATGGGCGATAGATGGAATTTTTGAAATGGTTTTGAAGGAGTTATGGGTTCCAAGTATATTTTAATTGTAGTTTAAAACATTGATGGTATTTGATTTTTCAGGATGTTCAAACATTGTGAATACATTGTACAAGTGGGATTTATGTGAAAGTAATGTTCCGCAATGACATTGTTCAGCTTTCTAAAATTAAGAATTTTCATACTTATAATCTCCTATTTAATTCATTAGGGGTCGGATTTTAAACATCTCTCTATGGTGCTTCTATGTGGTCGCTATACAAGGATATCTTGTGTAAAATTAAACGCTTCTAGCTCTAAAAGTAGCAGTTTAAGCTGCACGTGGTCTGTGACTGAGTGAATTTGAGAATTTTGTTATCTAAGTAGATTTTATGTTATCTGGATAAAATGCTATCTCCTTTTATAAGCAATACTTTGTGGGTGCTAAAAAAACTCTTTGGAAAATAAAAGAAAAAATCACACTTTCGTTTACGCGTTTTGCTCAATCTCTAAAGTGCGTATATAAGATTTTATTATATAAGGCGGCAGTCGTAAATAAGAATAATATAGAATATCGTACATCTTTACAAGTTAGTGTTGAGACATAAATATTTACGCGGGATGCCTATCTTCTGCTTAGTCAACGGAATTTCATATAGGGATGGTGTTATGTTGACGGATATCATGAATTCAAATTCATTGATTCATTTTGTGAACATAATGTAAAAATATAATGTTGGTCCATACTATGTCCGGCCAGAAGGCATACAAAATAGCGTAGGTAAGCGAATGTCAATTAACAAAATAAAAACCAAAAAAATAAGTTAAAAGGTAAGTAGATGTCACAATTTCATGACAAACACTAAACGCTAATAAATAACACAGGGTACAGTGATGTTTTATAAAATGTTTAGTCCATCCTATGTTCCGCCGAAAGGCATACAAAACAGTGTCACTGGTAAAATCAAAAATTAAATTAATTATAAAACTACAATATCTCACAAAATACAATGTCAGCAATATTACAGTTGTCAAAATTAAATTAATTTAAATATAGTGCAAAATGTCATGAAAAAATACAATGTCAGCAAAATTAAAATTATCAAAATTAAATTCATTCATTCATTTATTACTTTTGTAAACACAGGTATAGTGATGTTTTATAAAATGTTTGGTCCATCCTATGACAATTTTACTATAATTGAAAAACTTTACCCTGCGATAAAATTTTCCGCATCATTTTTAATATAGGAATAACTATGCCGAAAAGATTTACATGGCGTGGAGTCCTAAGTTAAATTCGCAGGTTAGACTAAGTATTTTTGTTTTTATTTAATTTCTCTTTTTCAGTGCAAAAAGAAATGGGAATCTAAAGTGCCCCCTCTATTACATGGGACCTAAATATAACTTGTGAAATGTAGGTAAACTTTAAGCACACCTAAGCCTAACCCTTAGCCTAACCCATCGAAGATATAGGCATAATGTTTATGTCTGAAGGACTGTGTTCAATTAATTTACTGTGTCTTTCTAGCCCAACACCATCCAAATATCTCCGCGCCCAATATTACTCGCCGAACTTCGGGGCGGTCTAAGTTTTTCAACTACAACCCGTATTAGAACCCTTGCTTGTCCCATTGTGCATACCAACCCGTCCCACCGTGTCTAGTGTTTTGTCATTCAGTGACTCGGTCCTTTGGCGTCGCTTTATTATTGGTCCTTTTGCCGGAGCTGCTGACAGTCATGATATGTGAGGGTATGTTACTTAACATTTTTGTTGTAAAAAGAAGGTTTTACTAGAGTTATTTGATGATGGGTTATATATTCTGTCGTTGAACCCACGACGCGCGACGGCCAATCAAGCTTAACAAAACCAGTTTATGCGGATCTCTCATTTTATAGGAAATCTATACAAAGCGAGGCCAAGTTATACAGGAAATGTACAGCTTCATGTGCCGCCGTGTGTACATGTAAAAAGTTGGTGTACATATATTAAGATTTCATTAATAATGTAGCTTAATAGTGTAGCTTTTTCATCAGTAAAAGATTTTCTGAAATCAGATACACGTAGTTTTCGAAGAATACCAACTACGTTGTAATCTACCTATGTGTACCTAAGTGTAAATATCTTATCTAACCTTATAAAACCTATGTTTTTATAAGATTTTTGTGTAATTGTGTAGTTGAGATTGTGTCAATTTTTACATGCTCAATCAACCCTAGACGAATCAAAACCTAGACTGAACAAAAGATAGAATACATACAGCAATAACGGTAAACATATTAGTTTACACACACTTGCGTATGTATCGTGGTTCCGGAAATCAATCGCTCAACCATGATTGAAAACATCAAAAGGCGTCCCATTCTCGGTACACCTCCTCCGATGCCCCCCATCTCCCAGTCATTAAATAAATTGAAATCACAATAGCCCCCCTAACCTGTTGTTACCTACGTCGTCTTAATTTCGGCCACGTTTGTCCCGCAACCGCAAAGCAATTCGGGGAGGCCACGTTCGATTTATCGGCCATGTCTGTTCTGCCCTTGAAGGCCAAAAAGCGGTAACTCAAAAAATCTAAATTCCTGTTTTTTTTTGTATCTGACAGCTTGAAACCTCTCGCACCAGATAGACTCATCAAAGTAACCGTATATTTTTTGGATATTTAAAATACATAATATAAAATCACGCTTGTAATCCCCGAAGCATTAGCCATTGGTGTACCTAGTAGTACACCCACGTACACAGACACAAATCCAGACTGCGTGGCTGCTGCTTAAAAATCCTGATAAAAAAACCCAATAATATTTTCTTCTGAAATTATGGTCGACCTGGAAATCGATCCCAAGGCCGAATGCTCGAAGAATATTAAAATAAAAAGAAGAATAAGATACATGATTTTCTCATTTTTGTACTGAATAAACAGATTAGCTTTAATAATTATTCCCTGTTTTTTCTGAACATAGACTTGTTGAGTTACCGTTGTTTGGCTTACGGGGGCAGTGTTGGTATGTATTTACATCTTTGGTTCTGACATATAGCCAGATATACTAAACGCTTTGACATGTTAGCAGACCTCGATGTGTGTGGAATGTATCTCAAGAAGAAACCACGTGGTCATGTTGTTTCGATATAAGGTCTAGAATAACCCATTTTCCAGAATTAGAGGAGGTTGGAATTTGAATAATTGCCTCCTGAATAATTTCATGGTTTGGTGAGATCTTTAATAAACCACATTTTAGGATGCTTTGATATTGTAATTTTAATTTTGGTAAAAATATAATTAATTGAAGTCAAGGATTGCAAGGAAATTTAAAAAACAAGAAGTGTTCGTCTTGAAGGACTAAAACCTATCCGTTATCATTTTGTTGTAAGGACCAGTTTAAAAAAAATTAAATACCGACCTTGCAAACAAAGATAGAGTACAATGTCGGGGTATTCCTTAAAGTGCAACTATTTTTAAGCGCAACCAACTAAGCGCAACTAAATTATTCCTCGAAGCGCAACCGTGATGAAAAATATCGTTAATGAATCCATCATACCCATCTTTATTTTTCATCATGGTTGCGCTTTGAGGAATAATTTAGTTGCGCTTAAAAATTGTTGCGCTTTGAGGAATACCCCACAATGTCAAGATTATTTTTTAAATCTTTCAAAGATGTGTTAGTATTCTCTTAAATACAAAAAAGGTAGGCAAAACAGGATTGACTTTGAAACTCCAATATTAACTCGTGTAAGATTAAACGATTCCGGATATTAATATTAATAGCATAATCTTCTAGCAAAACTTGTTCCAAATATAGTTTCATGTCTATTTTCATCAGAAAAAGTTATAATTACTTATGTTGTACCAAGACCGATGCCCTACGAAGTTTGCCGAAGTTTTCCGAACAAATTAATATTCTTTCTGCATAGATTCGAGAGTCGTCTTGTATTTTTTTTCGAGACTCCTGTTTTTTATTTTCCGGAGATCAGAGCTTGTTATTGTCTTTGGTAATTTACGATAAGATAGCTGTTTTTTTTTCAATAATGAAGATTTTTTTTCTGAAGTAATTTACAAATTTCAGTAAGTATAATAGTTATAATTAGGAAAGTTTCTTCAATGGCCGATTTTTATTGAAATACAGAATTTATAAGAATCTGTAAGTTTTAATTTCGCCTTCAGAGTTTTCTTGAAGGATTTTTTCAGCGAATCCTTTCCTCTCCGTTTTTATGATATGAAATAAATCGTAATGGTCTCATAACAATATATGACCTTTTTCCCGAAGCTTTTTATTTCGTCGAGAACTTCTCTCATTGAAATGTACAATACATTTGAAATCAATTAAAAGTTATGTTTGAAAGGTTAATTAAAAGTTGTATTCTTGACCTTTACGTTATTATGCTGAAGAGCCTATATAATATTTTTTTTTTGAAATATTTATTATTATTAACGATTTAACATTACGCCTGTATTCTTTGTTAGGTGAGGCTGACAAGCAAAGCACAACTACATTATTTTCTCCAACTGTATTTCAGTTCAAATAAATTGAGCCTCCTTTCGACTGCTACTAAACTAATGAAAAAACATTTAAAAACTAGTGATGAAACACTTGGGGATCAAACACAGGTCCATATGCTTTTAACCGCTAGAGATATCAGAGAGGCAGTCATATCAGACTCAGGCCTCGTACATACAGTGCAATTTTGGTATGCCATGGCAGTTTCATATTTCATTTATTAAAAAAAACATTATGAACAGTGGAATGTTGGTATGTAATTCCAAATTTTACCGTAACGTAAAAAAACTTTCAACAAAAATTGGTTTGAATATGATGTTTAGTTTTTGAGATATGGGACTTTTTCATCAATATGCAACAGTAACTTCATTTTTCATTAAAATACTATGAAAAACAGATTTGGTTTTGCTGTTGAATGTACAACATGAATGAGTCTTCAAAATATTTTAATTAAATTGTTTGGTGCTACGGAACCCTATGTGCGTGTGAGTACGACTCGTACTTGGCCGGTTTTTTGTTAGCTTACTGACCTGACCTGAATCCAAGCGAGTCGTTTTTGATTAAAGGGGATCATAGTGGTCTAACCCCATAAGGGGCAAACAGGAAAAGACCCACAAATCATGCCCCCGGCCTTTTCTCGTACGTGACTAAAAAAAATCAATTTTTATCCCATCTCCTGAGGGTGTAAGCTGACATGGAGGCGCTCTTACGTATCGTACGGAACAGGGATGAGTTCATAAATGGAGAACTAACGAGTAGTGTTGTTTTTTCTCAGTAAGTTATGCAGCGTTTAAGTTTAAGGTCACCAACCTGCACTAACAATGTAAGACATGTATTTGCTTAAGCAGAGCAACATCGGTACATAGTTCACTAGGAATCATTTTCTTCGTCTTCAAGTAAGGGGTCAAAACCGCATATTTAAAAAGATATCCTGTCCTGTCTACACCTGCCCAAACCGTGCACGTTACGCGCTTCGAATGGCTATGGACGCGTCACATTCAATGCGTGTCAAAAATCATGTGAACATGTCCAATGGTGTCTTAAGTGTATGTTCCGTAAATCAGATGCACGCAAACCGCACTTTTCCTGCAAGTGTGAACGTGCCTTTTAGTTGAAATCACTCCACTTTCTCTTATTTTCTTTCTTCTTATTGTCGTTCATTTGGCATCGCAATAAGAACGAGGAATGAAAAAACAATCAATTGAATTATCGAGTGATATCAGTTTAAATACCAATTTAATTTACATTTTTGTTGATACAATCGTTACTCCAGTGACTAAACTCTCTACTCTATGTTTTAAACAAGATGGGTTCACTTCGTCGTATCTTATGCTATACGTGTAGTATCGCCGCGCGTTGACAGAGGGTCCGAGAACACTTTGATTTGGGCAAACACGGCTTTGATATAAGTTGTTTCCACACTGTTTTACTGGAAAAGGAAGCTCAGAATTTATTGTAAACAAGCGTAAGCGGTTTATTTTTTGGGTGTATAGGTTTATAAGTTTTGTGTTTTTAAGATGATACAAGATTTTTCCATAAAAACCTTTTTCGATTTAGTAACTTTGTTTTTAGTACTGCCTCGTTGGTCTAGTGGTTGTAAGCTCAACTGCTGAGCATGAGGTACTGGATTTGATTCCCAGTTCGGAGAAAATGTTATTGGGTTTTTCCAACAGGAATTTCTCAGTAGCAGCCAAGGACTTTGGATTTGTACCCAATTGATAGCAATAGGCTCGCCCTCTATTACATGGGACTTAAACATAACTGGCGAAATGTGGGTGTACTATTTAAACCTAACCTAACCTCATCTAACCTTTCGGGGATTATAAGCGTGATGTTAAGTAAGGTTATGTAACTTTATTTTTATGTCCTACTTCCTTTACTAGTATTACAGTCATACCTATTCAATATTTATTTCTTTGACGATTTTAGTAAAACTAGAATTTGGTCCTGCCGTACGACAGCGTAGCTCTGCCATCGATCTAACAGATGTCAGCTACGCCGTAGCCAATTAATACCGGGGACTCATCAATAACATTTAATGCTCTTTCATATTCATATTTCGACACAATTTCATAGAAAATCATGATGATTCCAAAAATAGCCAATTAATTCAAAACGTACAAGTAATATAAAATTCACCGCAAGCCGCATCGTCCATTAAATCATTTCTCATCTGAATTCATTTTGCTCGCAACACTGGACATGAAAAGGCTATTCGGTTTAATTTATAAAAAGCATGGAGGAACCATGGAGATATTGCGTTTAAAATTAATGTTTCCTATAAATATGAATTATAGAGGAGGCTTTTGAGCAAAACTGTCATAAATTGGACTTTTATATGTAAAGGCTTATTTGATAATAGCGATGTACAAATAAGATTCTGACACACAGACTTTCAGAGTTTTTCTTTCTCCCCAAAGGGCTAAATATAATAAATATCTGATTTAATTTGCTTAGTCGCCACTTAGGACCACTTATATAAAAAAGCTTTTATTTCGAACAAGCTTATAAATTATGTTAGTTACAATTAATTATTGAGCCACAAGCTTGCTGTCCCAGATGCATCTTCGAAAATAGTCCAAAATATAGGGGAGTCGGAATTTGCTGCTATAGTCTTCAGGATGGAGTTGAAGTTGGCTTGTACTCTGCAGAGCAATGATGCAGACTTAGAAAGTCGTCGACGTGTGCTTGCGTGAACATTTCAGATGCACTACAGAAACGGGGCAGCCTTACAACATCCTGAATCCATTATTATACTGGACCCGTAAGGTGCTGATGGTCCTCAGAGTAGAATTGGTCCACACTTCCACAGGCTGCACGTATAAAAGCTTCGGCAATAAGCTTTGAAAAGCGTTATTTTCACTTGCTCACTACAACGGGTGGATCAAAATGTGTGCGGACTGCCAGTACCCAGATAATTTTGAAATCCAAACTGTGCATCATTTAGGTGCAATAAGCCATCTAACTGCTGTCCAATAGTCTGTCAAGTATCTTTGTGATAATAGTAGCCAGGAAAGTAAAGATATGGTTATAGATAGACCCATTCTGTCTAGAACTACACCACTTCATCTCAATGTTTGCCAAGATACAGCTTCTAACCCTTAAGACCAGATTTTATAACTAAATTACCACCCGCTTAACTCCTAAAAAGTTTTAAGACAACACCCTGAAAAGCTTATGAAAAATAAATCCCAGTAATCACCTATAAGTATTTTCATTTCACCAGAATTATTCGCTCCGGCCCGGAAAATGTTCGACACTCTCAAAACTCGATTTAACTCCCAAACTTTCCACGAAGTATGAAATTATTTTATACCCCGTCATGCTTCGGTCCTCTGTGCTTCACCCCGCCGTGCTTCGATTTTTTATGCTTCGTTCCCGTGAAATGTTTTGTATTAAAACTCTTATTGCCTGTGACGAACTCAAAGGACGTATTAATTTTCCGTCGTGTGTGTTTTAATGCGTTAAAAGATGTAGTATAAATATTTTCATTGCATAAAGTACTATGAAAGGCAAGTATGATATGAGAAGATTGCATTGGTTTTCTATAGAGAAATGCATAATGTATGAGTGAACTCAATTCAATATGTTTTAAATTGGCGTGTTTTTTTTTAGCAAAATAGAACCGTTTTAATCCGAAAAGTAAGATTTGGAGAAAGTTATTACTTGATCTAAAATTAAATAGAGATATACCAGAAATCATGGGCACTATTGATATCAGATATGCCACTTTTGCAATTGTCTCCTCAAAATTAACACTTTTATCATACATATACAGAGGCTTATCATGTCCGGAGCCCTAAATAAACCCTTGCTACGGCGCTAATATATCACGAAACCCGTTCTCGAACGATGTGATACGGTGATTACCCTTATTTATTGTTTTTTACGGGGCCGGCTTATTGTTAATATACAAACAAAGACATGTTTTGATTTAATTTGTATAGCGAGAAAGAAAGAAAGAAAAAGTATTTATTAGGCTCGCACAGTATAAACAACAAAATGGTTGTTATGATAATTACAAAGTCGCTCTCGCTGTTTGTACGCTTAGATCTTTTAAGCTTCGCAACGGATTTTAATGAAATTTTCAGCAATAGAAAGAGTGATTCAAGAGGAAGGTGTATATGTATATATATAAGGTGTATGTGCATATGTATATGTGTATCTATATTGCATCCGTGCGAGAAGAGTGAGAAAGACATAATCGCATGAATAAGAAGGGTTTAATCGTAAATCGAAGTTTGAGTTTTCCCAGTGCCAGTTTTACTTACTTTTATTGGAAACATAACTTTGAATACCTTATTTTGAGAAAATTTGTATTACGAGGTCATAGTTTATTGGTAACAATAATAAAAATATCAGCATCAAACAATATCCCCTGTAACTGAATTTACTATTTTATATTTGAAATTTTTACCGATGCGACGATTGCAGTCGTGGAATTTAATAATATGAAACTGTATGTCGCTTTCTATCGATATACCTTTTTTCGATTTTGTTCTGCCTCTCTGTTAAATGGTTTTATTAGATAAAGTGCGAAATGTTTATTGTGAAAACATCCCATGCTACTAATATATTAAATGCGAAAGTTTGTGAGGATGGATAGATGGATTTATGTTACTCTTTCACGCAAAGACTACTGAACAAATTTGGATGAAATTTAGCACACAGATAGTTTATAACCTGAATTATCACATAGGATACTTTTTATCCCGGTAGTTTGACCCCGTGGGACATCGAACTCCACGCGGGCGAAACCGCGGGTATAGGCTAGTGATAAATAAATATAAAATAGTCTTATGTGCCTACAGAATGCGATTTGATAACGGCTATGTTATGGGTATTTTTGCACGCTGTCTCTATCTATTGTGTTGAGGAGCTCGCGGCTAAATAATAACAGCCGCTCAGGTCGATCTTTAGGTTACGCCGTGCTTGCCTAGGTTGGTCTGTGGATGGGTGACCACTCATTACATACCGAGTTTCCTCCGTGCCTTGGAAAGCACGTTAAGTTGTTGGTCCCGGCAGTCATTTGTAGATCTTTGACAGTCGTTAGGTAGTCAGGGGCCCAAAAAGTCTGACAACCAGTCTTACCAAGGGGTATCGTATTACCCAGTACTAACTGGAGGAGGACTGTGGAGGACTGTGGAGGTCAGATAGGCAGTCGCTCCATGTAAAATACTGGTATCCAGCAGCATCCGGTTAGACTGGAAGCCGACCCCAATATAGTTGGGAAAAGGCTAGGCAGATGATGATGTCTCTATCTATTGTGTCTCCCTCACAGACCCAAGCGGTGTCCGATTAATTTCTAAGGACCATACGATGTTATTCATGTTATCTTGTCTAAGTTATGTCGTCGGCGATAGCTCCTTTGTTACAGGTGAATTCTGTTACTAACGACGCGACGTTCCGATCGGCAGCTGCATAGCTGTGGTCCATTGTATCTACCAATTTATTGGGCACGTTGACAGGGGAGCGTTAGTATGCTGTTTCTGGTGTTACTGATGTTTATCGAGCATGCATAGCCAAGCTTTGGATAACACGTTAAATATTCAGTTAAATCGGTTGGGACAAATTGTTCAAACAAATATGTACTTTTTGTCAGTGTCCAAAGCTTGTCTTACCTTTAAATCGCTGGTCTCATCTGTCTTTTATTTTAGGTATCTAGAAGCATGAACATCAGCTGTCCACCAAGGGGTACCCAGTATCGTGGGGGTCAGATGGGCAGTCACTCCACGCCAAACACTCCAAGCCGAACCGACCTTGGGAAAAGGAATGAAGTGGGATATTTTGTTAAAGTTTCCAAATTCAGTCACAACCGAGAAGGGATCCTGTAACTAAACTCAACGCGCTTCGTATTTCATTTCACCTTTGTCGTAATGTTCAAATCTCACAAGTTTACGACCCCGGCCGAACATTAACGGGATGATATCTTATTATTCTCTCTCATAATAACCAAAGACGTGATTTTATATTCAGCCGAGTTCATCTTAAGGGCTGAAATACATTGAGGGTTCAGGATTCTTTTGTCAGTTTTTCTTTTACACTGACTGGTCTTTCGTCTGGTCGTAACTCATCTGGTGTGAAGCGAGAATGCGGCATGTTTGGAACACGCTTGCCTAAAAGAAACCGATTCACTCGAACTTAGAAGAGATCCAGATTATAATGATAGGGAAACAGAGAAGTGAATGTGGAACCAGCAACCAGTTACATACTCTTACACCTTAATAAAAGTGTGTATAATTCCTAAGACGACTACCGTTCCGTTTTCACAGTGTTATGTAGACATCAGTCGTCTCACTGCGGCCTGTCATGTAGATTGGGTGGTTATGGTTGTGGTCTCCTTCGGAGTTAGACCTTCACATTCCATACAGCTTTCATATTGCAATTTGCTAGCACGTTAAATCCAGCAGTTTACTAAATAATAGGCTGTGTTTGTTTTTATTACCATTCGAATATTGCAAAAAAGTCAATCGACACCAAAAATAATGCAAGTGTAGTCTGGTCCTAAGTTCCGCGGTAAATATTCCTAGTTATACGAGGTTAAAGAATTGTAAAGTACCTTTCATTGTTACTTCGTCTTAAAACCTTAGGCAAGGTTTACCTTTTTGAAAAGATGAAAAGACCCGTCAGAACTGTCGTTTCGTTAAAGTATTACAAATTGTAATTAACTGTTTTGTTAAAAGTACGTTGGTGTGAGCCAACATTTTGTTTACAAACGGTCGCCTAAACGGTCTTATCATTTATTTTTCTCTGCAACATTTAAGAGCGTTTATACAAAAAGTGGGCAACGTCGTAAATAGCTGTCAAATATTTGGCTGTTTTAATTAATTTGACAATATGACTGTAGGGTAAAAAAAAGAAAAAATATGGCTAAGTAGTGAACTAAAATATTGATTATGAAATGCAATAATTAATATCTGTTTGGTACTGGATTGAATGTTCTAGCGAGGAGGGCGGGAGCTCTTCAATGAGTGATTTTATTGTTAGTTTTACAACATTTTTATATTGAAAAAAAGAAATAATTATACATGTTAATTCGGTGCTCGCAAAATACGTAGTGTCCGTCGTCCGCGCCGAGTTCCCGAGCGGCCCTCGCACAGGCGGGGGCCCGCGCCGCGCGGGTGCCGGGGGGAGTGCCTCTTCTCCGAAGATATAGATGGCACCGCCGCGACGTTCGCTTCTTAATAATAAATTTGCCCTGCTGCCCAGAGATGGCGTTGCTTGCCCAAACATGCCGGCCGCCTTGGAAGATCTATGCGTCTTCCAACAGGAACGTTATTTTTCACTTGTGGAGACTGGCAGCGGGCAGATTTTCGAGGCAGGACGCCTGATTGTGCCTGCAGATGTCCTGATCTCCGCAACTCTGGAAACTCCACTTTAATGGTGGCAGGTTGTCTTCCTTGATGACGACGAGACTGTCTTTAATGATGTCATCTTTCTTGTGTGCCCACTTCGTTCTGCGTTGTAGCTCAGAGACATATTCTTTGGACCATCTTTCCCAAAAATGTTGTCGCAGCTGTTCTACTCGCCGGTAGCGACAGGCAGGCGTAGATGTCGTCGTGATGTCATCACCGGCAGGCGCAGTCAACGGCCGGCCGATCAGGAAGTGAGCGGGTGTGAGTGGAAGGTAATCATTTGGATCTGCGAACATAGGTGACATCGGACGGGAGTTCAGGACGGCCTCAACCTGTGTCAATACCGTACTAAACTCCTCGTAGGTTAACCTAGCATTACCAACGATACGTCTCAAGTGATACTTACACGACTTTACACCCGCCTCCCATAAACCACCAAAATGGGGAGAGTAAGGCGGAATGAAACTGAATTTTATATTGTGATTACTCGCAAAGTCAATGATTTCATTGGAATTTTTAAATATATTAGAAAGCTCTCTTTCAGCTCCTACAAAATTCCTACCGTTATCAGAATAAATTTGACACGGTTTGCCGCGTCGTGATATGAATCGTTTGAATGCCAGTAAATAGTCCTGAGTAGACAATGAACCAACTAATTCTAAATGCACAGCTCTAGTAGTGAAACAAACAAATAAACAAATATATCCTTTAATTAACTGTGAACCTCTGCCTTTGCGATTCAATATTGATATTGGTCCAGCATAATCAACACCACACCGCATGAATGGAAATCCCGCTTCTAAGCGCTCACCAGGGAGATCACCCATGTATGGAGTTAGCGTATTTCCCTTCATGCGAGTGCAGGTCACACATGCATGAACTACTTGCCTTGCTAAATTACGTGCTCTCAGCACCCACCACCTATCACGCATGGCAGCTACGAGAAGCTGAGGTGCGGCATGAAGCAAACGTTTGTGTTCATAAGAAAACAATAATCTTGTAAAACGATGTTTATGGCAAAATAACACCGGGTGTTTCTTATCAAAATCAAAATTTGAATTACTAAGTCTACCACCAACACGAATTATATCATCCTTATCTAAGAATATACCTAAACCTAATGTTTTATTACTACACTTATTATTCAATGGTAAAGGATCATGACCATCAACGGTACTGGTTTTTCTCATGCATCAAGATAAAAATTATATTACAATTATTTTCTTTATTTTTGAAGTCATTCTGCAATTAGAATGCCAATTTTGTATAGGGGTTTATTTTGTAAACTTAATAAGTTATGAAATTGTTTTGATAAAATGAATTACCTACTGCCGGCTATTCTTACGTTAAAGTGTTGCCATAATCAAAATAAGTAAATATATTGACAACTCTAATCGATTTTTTTTGCATACGATTACAAATTAATATAAATGTAAAGTCATTGGAAAGGTAAATCGCGGGGTTTTTATAAATAATAAAGCGAGATGATACTACTGTGGTGTGAAATAATTAGTATTTCACACACACAGTCTCACAGTAGTCTTATTATTTTGCTTTCAAAACTTTTTAAAGCAATTTCACTTTGTTGGCTAACGATACATAATATATGAATGATTGCATAGATTTTTTTTAATTATCTTGCTTCGGTTTGATATAAATCGAACCTTTTTAATAAATTAATGATTATAGAACTAAATCAGTCATTTGAAATAATTATGTGTCGAGTGTATTTATTCGAGTAATCGATTTTCATTTAAAATCTAAAGTGGCAACATTGGTGTTGGTGTCTCAAATCGAATTGTCATTGTCAAAAAGTCCAATGTCAATTGCGCGTGGTGCATACTGCATGCTAAGTTTGTTCATTGCGATTTAAGTATTACAGTTTTTTTGTGTTGATCGAGTCCTACTCTCCACAGTAATTGTGATATTCATTGTAACTATTTGTTTATTTCTTGTTTTCAATCACTATCGCTAACTTTAATGTGAAATTGTGAATCTTACGCCAGGACGTTTTTACGCCAGGAAGTTTTCACTTTGTTTGAAGTTTGTGTGTGATTCGTATTTTGTTGTACTGTACTGTACTACTTAGCGACTACTGAAAATGTCGACCACTTCGCGTGAGGTACCGACAACAAGAACAATCGACCGGCGAAACCGGTGTATCAACTGTTTTTTTGCAATCCTAAGAAACCAACGCAGGTATTCTTTGGAACAAGCTACTACTCAGATGATCAATGTGTTACAGTCATGGATAACTCCTACTCAGGTAAGCACATTCTTTTGACGTTTTCATACCTATCAGTCTATTTCTTGATTTCTCAGACAGTTTAAACCTACCCAGTCATTCTCTCGTTTTTATATTTTAATTTTTGCTTTTTATAAATCACATATTAAAAACATAGACAAATGATAGCATAAAATCAATGTCACAATTCTGAAATTGGAAGCACTCCATGCTGTAAGCACAAAATATAATTATGATGTGCGGCCCATTCAATTAGACTTGAAGGCGGTGATTGTGACATTCCTTTGCTCATTCTATTATACTATATTCTAATGACCTTTTTTATATTTCTTTTCAAATATATTTTTTTGATTGCAGCTGTCTCCAGGAAGTATAATTTGTTCCGAGTGTTTTGGACTGCTTCAAAATCGAGTTAACACAATGAGCGAAGGAAGTGCTATGCCTTTGCCTGCTCTTGGACATAGAAGAATCTGCTTTCCTTGTGGAAATTCTATCTTACGAGCACCAAGAACATACCCTGTGCGACATGATCGACAAGAAAGAAACATTTTAATGAGACTGGTTCCACTGCACTTGGTAAATATTTATTAGTATCTTATTGAAAATATGGAGTGTCTAATACAGAATCTGTCTACTTGGGCTAACAGAAAAAATATTTAAGCCCCTCATTTTTTTTAGGTTTCCAGAATGGAACGTGTATGTGCTGCATGTTGGAGATCAGCTATGAGAGAAGTGCAGAGGCAACAGCAGCATGATTCAAATCGTCCTACTGTAGCACATGCTGTGTCAAGTGATGATTTCAATATTCCTGAGCCACCTCCTCTTCCATCTTCAAGACCAATAGCAGTTCAATTAGCGGCACCAAAAATCACATCATCTTTATATAGACGTGCTGCAAACACATCTGGCCACTGCATATTCGTTAATTGTTTTGAAAATGAACGTCTACTTGTACCATGTGCTATAAAAGATTTATTATTGTATCATTATAAATTCTATGTACCATCTGGTGCACGTGTTTGTCGTCACCACTTGGATCACGGTTCTTGGAATGAATTAACCTCCCAATTGAGGGATTTTACTGGTAGTCAATTTGATAATATTATGACTATGATGCAGCGAGCAGCTGATAACAGATTTGATTTTTCAAATATTAGGATGATGCCTCCATATTTATGTCATTATTGGCTTGGATTCAATGCTGACCAGTTTTATGATTTACTTAACAGTATCCCAAATCTAGCAGAACAGGTACCAAATGCTTCTATAGCCTTGTGCATATATTTAGTTAAGGTAAGAACTGGTGACAGTAATGAAAGGTTGGCTACTCTTTTTAATAAACCTCGAACCACTTTAGTACGGTGGATGTCAAAAGCAAGAAATTGTTTAATGAGTGATTTTGTCCCCTTGCACTTAGGATTTAATCATCTTACTGTACAAGATGTTGCTTCTCGAAATAAGATTATACCAGAAGGACTGTTTAGTAATCCTGATTTGCCAACAGATGTTAAACCTGCAATAGTTATATGTGATGCTACCTATATTTTTGTGCAAAGTAGTTCAAATTATTTGTTTCAGAAACAAACCTACAGTTTGCAAAAACTAGACAACCTAGTTAAACCATTTTTGATTGTGTGTTGCGATGGCCACATTGTGGAATGTCTTGGTCCATACAAAGCCACTCTTAATGATGCTACAATCACAAGTTTAAACTTAAATAATGAGGGATCTTGTATAAGTTCATTTTTTAGAAGAGGTGATATTTTTCTTCTTGATAGAGGATTTCGAGATGTTATAAATGAACTCCAAGAACACGGTTTTGTCACCCACATGCCAGAGTCTCTCCTCGAAAATGAACACCAATTAACAACCCAGCAGGCAAATCGGTCTCGTCTAGTAACCATGTGTCGCTGGGTTGTAGAAGTAGTCAATGGTAGGATAAAAAGAGACTATAGACTATTCCGTCATGTATTCAATAATAGAGCTGCTATGCACCTCAGTGTTGATTTTAGGATTTGTTGTGCCTTATTAAATAAGTTTCATGTTGCCATAGATGACCCACCGGAGGCTTTGGAATATGTTACAATAGCTAAAAGTAGACTTTTTCTAGTAAACTATCTGGCAACATATGTAGAGCAAGAAAATCTTAACAGAAGGAGAGCTAGCTTCCAAACAATTGATGGCAATCATCCTCATTTGGATAGATTCCCACGACTCACAATTACTGACCTTAAGCGGTTTGCTCTAGGTACATATCAATTAAAACAGGCCAGATCTTACTTCGGGGAACATGTTCGTCAGTCTGGAATATATTCAGTGGAAGTGAATACTGAAATTGATGAGGATATTCCTCTGATTTTAGGCCTAAATAATTATTTGTTAAGAGGTAGGATTAAATCCAGGCATGTGAACAGTCGTACATATTACACGTATTTATTAATAAGCAGAGACGATGCTGTAGCAAATACATTGCAAGCCATAGTAGGTTATTGTTGCAACTGCCTTGTTGGTAAGCGAACTGTTGGCTGCTGTGCTCACATAATGACAGTGGTGTGGTTTTTGAGTTGGGCTCGATACAATGATATCACTGCTCCAGCATCTTATTTAGATGATTTTTTTAATGAAAATGATGAATGAAGTCATTCGCTGTTCCTATATGAATAGGTACCTACCTACTTACTGTAAGGGTTAGATATACTATGCTTGATTATATACCTACCTACATGTTTAAAGTGCTACCAGTGTCACTGGATCAAATTAAAGATCTCTTTGAATTCTATTGTTTTTTTTTTACAGCTCTCTTTTTTTTGTATTTGTAACTGTTTTAACAGGAAATATAAAGGCAAGGTACTGATTTATTTAAGTCTCTATCCCATCAGATATGCTAATTAATCTGCTCTCCAAACTACGACCTTACTTACCTCTCTATACACGACGGATATTTCTATTTTGAGGTTAAGTTACGTTTTCTAAAAAAACTTGGAAATGCGGGTTTTGATTCCAAAATGGCAATTGTAGATGGTTATTTGGTTAATTTATAAACCATCTAAAACAACTTTGGAATTGACGCAACTCTGTACCGTGGTCCATATTGTCGTGGTCATGATCCTTTTCCTTAAGTCTACTGTATTCCTTACTGAATGATTGTGATTGAACTAAACGTGTCAACACAACTAAGGAATTATTAAGTTCGTTCACGGCCAATGACCCGGTCTCGCGACCTTGACCGACGCGCGATGCACGTATATTAAAAATGAACCTCAAAACATACGCGACTGTTCTTTGTAAACGATTAAAACAGGAAAACCTTTCAAAATCAACAATAATATTATTACTTTCTACATTTAGTAAGTTTATGGTTTTAGAACATTTCAATTCCGGTAACTCAGTCAAATCAATCTCATTATAATTAGCTGTCAACCAATGTGAAGTTGGTTCACGAAGGAAGGTTGGACCACACCACCACAAACTAGTGTTGTCTCCCTTCAATGAGTCAAAGAGAACGCCTCGTGATAGGATATCAGCAGGATTCTCCTTACCTTTAACGTGTAACCAAATAGTGTTGCTTGTTAATTCGTTGATTTGAACAACCCTATTCTGGACAAAAGTTTTTAATAAATGCGGTGATGTCCGCAGCCAGCCCTGAACTATAGTGGAATCTGTCCAGAAATATACCTTATCGAATTGTAGTCTAAGGGAATTTGTAATTTTATTATATAGTTTAGCTCCAACTAAAGCTCCGCACAGTTCGAGTCTTGGGATACTTAACGACTTAATTGGCGCGACCTTACTCTTAGCACATAATAATCGGCTAGTAACATGTGACTCGTCTATGTTATTATGTGAACGTATATATGCACACGCGCCGTATGCAGACTGAGAGGCATCGGTAAAAATATGTAACTCTTTATTTACAGCATTAGTACACATGACACAGCGCGGCACTAATATTTCGGACAAATATTGTAATCTATACATATAAAATTCAAAGTCCTGACTGACTGACTGACTGACTGAGATATCAACGCACAGCCCAAACCGCTGGTCCTAGAGACATGAAATTTGGAGGGTGTATTTTTTGTAAAGGGTAGGTATCCACTAAGAAAGGGTTTTTCGAAATTCCACCCCTAAGAGGGTGAAATGGGTTGTTGAATTTTCTATGAAACTTTTTATTCTCGCAGTCGATTGACTTGACAATTTGTGACCATACTATTCAGATAAAATTATGAGATACGTGTATCACAGTTTTTCCAAAATCATCCCCCAATTTAAAAATTCAATGTCGTGATTGGCTGACTGATATATCAACGCAAAGCCCAATCCGCTGGTTCTAGAGACATGAAATTTGGAGGGTGTATTTTTTGTGAAAGGTAGGTATCCACTAAGAAAGGATTTTTCGAAATTCCACCCCTAAGAGTGTGAAATGGGGTGTTGAATTTTCTATGAAACTTTTTACTCTCGCAGTCGATTGACTTGACAATTTGTGTACATACTATTCAGATAAAATTATGAGATACGTGTATCACAGTTTTTTCAAAATCATCCCCCAATTCAAAAATTCAATGTCGTGATTGGCTGACTGATATATCAACGCACAGCCCAAACCGCTGGTCCTAGAGGCATGAAATTTGGAGGGTGTATTCTTTGTGAAGAGTAAGTATCCACTAAGAAAGGATTTTTCGAAATTTCACCACTAAGAGCGTGAAATGGGGTGTTGAATTTTCTATGAAACTTTTTATTCTCGCAGTCGATTGACTTGATAATTTGTGTACATACTCTTTAGATAAAATTATGAGATACGTGTATCACAGTTTTTCCAAAATCATCCCCCAATTCAAAAATTCAATGTCTTGATGGCTGACTGATATATCAACGCACAGCCCAAACCGCTGGTCCTAGAGGCATGAAATTTGGAGGGTGTATTCTTTGTGAAGAGTAAGTATCCACTAAGAAAGGGTTTTTCGAAATTCTACCCCTAAGAGGGTGAAATGGGGTGTTGAATTTTCTATGAAACCTTTTCTTCTCGCAGTCCATTGACTTGACAATTTGTGTACATACTTTTCAGATAAAATTATGAGATACGTGTATCACAGTTTTTCCAAAATCATCCCCCAATTTAAAAATTCAATGACTTGACTGGCTGACTGATATATCAACGCACAGCCCAATCCGTTGGTTCAAGAGACATGAAATTTGGAACGTGTATTCTTTGTAAAGAGTAGATATACACTAAGAAAGGGTTTTTCGAAATTCCACCTCTAAGAGGGTGAAATGGAGTGTTGAATTTTCTATGAAACTTTTTATTCTCTGAGTCGATTGACTTGACAATTTGTGTACATACTCTTCAAATAAAATTATGAGATACGTGTATCACAGTTTTTCCAAAATCATCCCCCAATTTAAAAATTCAATGTCTTGATTGGCTGACTGATATATCAACGCACAGCCCAACCGGCTGGTTCTAGAGACATGAAATTTGGAGAGTGCATTCTTTTTGAAGAGTAAGTATCCGCTAAGAAACAGTTTTTTTTTATTCCACCCCTAAGAGGGTGAAATGGGTGTGGAATATTCTGTGAAACTTTTTATTCTCTGATCGAAAATTTTCAAATTTTCAAGTCAATCAATGACTTGAAAATTTGTATAAATACTTTTCAATTAAGTTTTTGCCAAATCAAAATCATCCCCCAACAGAGTCAAATAGGGCTTTCAAGCTCACGTTACGCTCACGGGCGCATGGCGTGCAGTGTTGCACGGGGCGTGCGGGGCGCGGGAGTATTTACCTATTAAGTAAGTAGGTAGGATTTTACTGAGGTAGACGTCTGTAAATATAGTCCACCGATTTTCGCGTTGGCTCGTGATGCGCGACATTGATATTCAATATTATGTAATGCAAATTGATATTACTATGAACTAATATTAGCAATTTTTTTTTTTTTTTTTTTAAAACGTTTCCCCACTCTAGGAATTTCTCCTGTACTGTGGGTGCGTTTACAAACATTTAAACTCACATACACAAACAGCCAGACCAGGAACAACTACCTGTAGGCCATACAAATATTTGTTCCGTGCGGGAATCGAACCCGCGACACGCAGCGCAGCAGTCAATCGCTCAGCCAATGCGCCAACCATGCCGTCAAAATAATAATTATAAGCAAGTATATAAAAAACATGTATCTACTAATACATACATAGATTACTTATTATCCCAGAAGTAAGATCCCGTGGGCAATTGCCGAACTCCACGCGGGCGAAGCCGCGGGCATAAGCTAGTGAATTTATAAAATTATACCAAACACACGCAATGTCACCTGGGACTTCATCATCCCAACTTATTTTTGCAAGCCATAATTTTTGTAATAAGACCTTAGCTGTGGTAATAGCTGGTGCTAATAATCCTAATGGGTCGTAAATCTGTGCAATGACTGACATAACTAAACGTTTGGTTATTTTCGTATTCATAATTTTATCTACGCTAGATGAAAAATTAAATAAATCATTCTTGTTAGACCAACCAACACCGAGAGTTTTAGACTGACAATATTCACCAATACATAAATCTTTATTACTTTCTGACGTTACATCAAAATTAAAGGTCCATTTCCTTAAGGGAAAACAACCGGTTTGTAACATGGCAGAAGTTTTATTACAAATCTCTAACAGCATTTCACGCTGATCGTGACCTGTCAAAAGATCATCAACATAAAATCACTCATTGAAGAGCTCCCGCCCTCCTCGCTAGAACATTCAATCCAGTACCAAACAATATCGTAACACCGAATATTTAGTTTTAGATGTAAAAAAAGTCATTTGGAAACTTTCCAAATGCCTTTTTACACCTGAAACGGTTACAACATCAAATTCAGTGTTTTAATTGGAATTCATTATTAATAATCTAGTTCACTAGTTAGCCATATTTCTTATTTCCATACAGTAATATTGCCAAATTAATTAAAACAGGTAAATATTTGACAGCTATTTGCGACGTTTCCAACTTTTTGGATGAACGCTCAAGATCTTCTATATTGAGAAAAATAAATGGGTAATCTAAATCATCATCAACCTTGCCTTTTCCTATTAGGCCCGGCTTCTAGTTTAACCGGATACAGCTAAATATCAGTATTAGACGAGATATTACTCATTCAACCAGTAACTAGATTCCAGAATCTATGTCTAGCACAGAATATCGATTAAGTCTCTACATACACCCTCATGTCAGCTGTAAAAGTTTAATTATTTATCAATGATAGTTTGTAAGAAAAATATCATCAAACAAAGTTCTTTATTCCATCCCTAATTGATCTTCAACAAGTCACCCCGTTAACCCACATGTCACCCTGTCACTAACAAACGAACTTGTCTGACCAAGTTAAATTAACTGTCGGTCGTGCAACCGCACTGATAATCAAGTTAACGTAAACGTTAATAAGCTTCCTTTGATGTGAGTCAGTCACTCATATTAATATTAGAAAGGGGCCTCCCTTGCTTGGGGTAAAAGGGCCGATAATTTATATATACATGATTTATTACCATAATTATAATTATTGTACACGGTGTAAAGGACGAGGCGCAAACTAGTACAGAATGAGTTTAGCACGTCATGATTCTAGACCCAACTGCGTGGAATTTTCAAAATAAAAATCAGTTGATTAAAAGTACAATACCTGGTTCCTTCACAATAAACTGTATAATAAAGTTTTCTTTTTTAATAACCGCTGAAAAATATCAATTCTAGAGGGGTCAGCACCATCATCTGCCTAGATTTTTCCAACTATGTTGGGGTCGGTTCAGTCTAATTGGATGTGGCTGAATACCAGTATATTACATGGAGCAACAGCCTATCTGACCTTCATGACCCAGTTATTACTGGTTAATACGATTGGGAAGACTGGTAGTCAGACTTGCGGGCTACTGACTACGTGAAACGACTGTCAGAAATATATAAATGACGGGATCAACGGTTTTACGTGCTTTCTGAGGCATGGGGGAAAGTCGGTATGAAATGGGTGGTCACCCAGCTACGGACCAACCTAGACAAGCGCGGCTTAACCTGAAGACCGACCTGCGCGGCTGTTATTATTTTGCCATGAGCTAGAAGGTCTAGCATCATGTGTTGAATTTATGGTTGCGCATTGATGTACATTGCACCGTGCATGTATCTTATAACGTAGTATAACGGAAAGGACTTAAATAACTAAAATTAAGAAACATTTATTTGACGAATACGAGTAAATTACTAATAATTGTAGAGACTTCAGATGTCTGCTTACACAATCATGTGGCATGTGATTGAATGTCTATATTTTTCATTTTGTTTTTAGTGAACAAATTCACCATTAATTTGTTGTAACACATAAGACTACCAAAAAATCTTGCCATTTCATTAAATATTTAAAAGATGATGATGGATGACTAAATTGCTAAGCTCGTAGCAACATCGTGATGCGCCCCGTGCAAAAGGCATTATATGTCGTAGAATAATAAAGTCCTACATTTATATTTTTTCAAGACATTACGTATCCATGAAAATTAACATTTTCCCCGTGGTTTTCCTTTTAAAATACTTATACGATGTGAGGAATGAATACTAATATAATATCATTAGGGGACGTTCTACGAATACTAAAGGTATTCGAGACGGCCGGGAACGAGACCGTATTGTACCAGTGAAAATACTCTGCTTTACTTCAGAAACTTCGAATTTCTTTATTTAATTAAACAGTATTAAAAGTAGGTTTTTCGAGATTTGGCAAGGAGGTTGTATCACTTGATAATCTTGCTAGAAAAGTTAAGTGAACTTTCTGATTTGGTTAAAAGTTTAATCAGGACAGGCTGAATGTGTCGCATTGAGGATTTCGTCATGGCGGCTTAATTATGTTATTAATAAATCGTTTTACTCAAAAAGTTACAAACATTTTCCTTTATCATCCTTACAAATTCAATTACATTTTTAAATATTTTTTGGAAAAAACAATATCAAAAACATTTAAAAATTAAAAATAACTTGAAGCCCACCGGTATCAGGAACAGGGTCCAAGCTACCGGCGGTCAGGGCTCCAGAGAGAGGAACCTCCTGACTATACGAGCCGTGTCCAGGAGTACCGCTTTCTGAATCAAGCCCTTGATCCAGCTGCCTAACGAGAACCTCCTCAGGTATTGATCGAGGCTCTTGGCAATTAAGCCATGCGCTGATACGACTATTGGCACAATGATCGCTGAGTACACATCCCACATGTCGACAACCTCGCGAGCCAAGTCAAGATACTTGATTTACAAACATTATTATTATCTTTTTCTAGCAGTACACATCAAGCAAAAAGACACCCACAGCTACAAAGGTACGGCTGTATTTTGCACCGGTTGCCATGGCCAAAATGATACTTCTCTAATCTGGTGCAAAGACCCCAGAATATCCTACCGCAGTTAAAAGAACAAGGCATTTAAACGCCCCTCCCTTACCAGCAACAAAGGCAAAGCGGCTCAATCTCCCTAGTAACTTAATAATAAAAAAGTAAATACATTTTTAAGATTTCTGCCTACGAATAGCCGAGAGATGATCTACTGGCTGATATTATTCATACCGCTTTGGTCCTTTTCTACAAAACGTCGAACAAAAGGACCAGCGAAAAGGAATGTATTTTGACTTTTAATAATATCCTACAATAAGTACTGGTGGGGTTTCATGGAGATATTTTGAACAAAAGATATCGTTCAGCTGTCTTAAGGTTATGTTGCTATGGTAAGGCTATGGTTCGTTTTTACTTTGATTGGCCATTTTTTTATTGTGATGGCTGTTTGATGGGCACGTGGAAAAATAATGGGTACTTTATTTTTTGTAGGTATTTAGTTGTAAAATGACGCCCACTGTAAATGGTGTGGCCTATACAGGGTGTAAACGGACCCTTCACGAAGCCGTCAACCAAGCATTCTGTACATCCTACTAAGTAACTCTACGCAAAAATTATTGCTGGGAAACGATTTTTTTTTTGGGGTCAAAAATCACATTTTACGGTATAACTCAATATAATGCGCTCAAAACTTATTGCTGATGGATGCTTTGAAAAGTAAACGGGCCATGGAGGTAATTGAAGTAAAGATAGAACCTTAAAAAGTAGTATTTAAAAAAAAACTTGTGATAAAATTGGAACTTTGACCCCCAATATCTCCGTAACTAGAAGAATCCCAGGTATGGTCCAGAACAAAAAAATGATCACAATGACGAGGAGAACAAGTGCCTTTCGGCTTCGTTAAGGGTCTTTTTACACCCTTTATTTATAATCCTACGTGTGATGAATGTCTACTAATAAAAATATGGCATTAGGTTCGGCCCTTACTAGACTGGAATTGGACGTTACCGGCAAAATATGGGTGTACGTAAATGTATTCGTACACCTGCTAAATGCACGTACTTTACGTGGAGCGACTGAATTTCTGACCTCCACACCCAACCCAATTATTGGGTAACACAATGCCGCTTAGCAACTCTCGTTGTCAGACTTCCCGTAACGACTATCAAAAGATCGTGATGGTATAATGTACAGTTACCAGAAACTGTCAAATTTTCTCATTCGATTTTGAACTTAACCTTCAACATTTTATGGTTTTAAAACATTTGGAGTAATTTGACAGTTTGTGGTAACTTGATATGCTTACGACTGTACTATCGCGCTCTGACGGTCGACCGCTCTTCAACCTTATGAACTCAATAATAAGGTTCAAAAGTGATCGACCGTCAGTGAGCGCGATAGTATGTGTGTTATGTGAAAAGTATGTGGAAAACTATTACAAAAATAGCGCATTTATCAGTACATGCGACACTAATCTGGAACTCGTTGCAATGCAATTGTAACGATTTGAGGAACGTGCTCGAAACTGGGTCGCTAACTTTTATGTGACATGAATATTTCAGATTCGTACTACCTTCACGACTGCCGTTTCCTCATACCGTAATGTAAAGATGAATGGATCAAAGACAGCTACTGCATTTCTTATTTAACTCTGCTTTAAAATGTTTAAGACTGAAGTTACTACATGTGTACCTAACATTAAAGATTAAAAAAAAAGTCTACTGCTGGACATAGGCCTCAATCGCACCCCACTCAACTCGATTCTCAGCAACTCTCATCCAATTGCTACCAGCCACCCTGTGAAGATCGTCGCTCCACCGAGCTTGAGGGCGTCCCACCTTACGCTTACTGATTTGTGGACTCCAGTCAAGAACACGTTTACCCCAACGGTCATCGGTTGTACGGTTAATATGTCCGGCCCATTGCCACTTCAGCTTACTTATTCTGTAAGCAATGTCGACAGCTCTGGTTCTGGTGGTTTAGTCTAAATAAACGTATTTAATCACACCAATCACCAGCCTCCCAACTGGAGTCCACTGTTAGACATAGGGCTCATCTCGCTGCTGAGTCATCTTGCGAAGATCTTCGCTTCGCCTAGCCTGAGGGCGTCCTACACTGCGATTGCCGTTTCGTGGTCTTCTCTCAAGAACACCTACACAGTAAAATATTTTGAATAATTTTCCGGATTGAAGTCATAATTTTCTTTTTCAGGTATAAGTCCCAATCTTACTTTTTCAAATGAAATAGTTTCGCTACCCAGCTGTGAATAGGAAACCAATAGACATACTCATTTTATGTGGTCTATTGAAAAGGGATTTTTCATCATTCAATTGGTATTGGGAAGGTATCGTGTCGTTTGTCTATAGATATGTTCCAAAGTAGCGTTGGTAGTATTCAACAGATAGTGTGTATAAGTGTTGAACAAAGTTAAACGAGACTAAGAAGGAAACATCTGTTTCATCATTATCTGCCTAGCCTTGTTCCAACTATATTGGGGTCGGCTTCCAGTCTAACCGGTATTTCCACCTCCATAACCCAGTTAGTACTGGGTAATCCCTTTGGTAAGTACACTGCCATACGCGGTCGCAACAACATCAGCTCCACGTAAAAAAATCGTAAAAATCGCAATTTTTGAGCTGCGCGTGTTTTAAAGTTGTAGTGCAGTTAGTTAGTGTCTGATTCACCAGGATTCATGTGGGCAACGTCATAGGTCACCAGGATCGGCTGCAGCAGGACATCAACTTTGAAGATCTTTCCACATCCAGAGGTTAGTGCGTCTTAGAAACCGTTTATATTGATGGTGAGACATCAAAATTCCCCGTTCAACGACACCAAGATTGCCAAGATCTGATCACCAGCAGCGAAGTTATTAGGCATCCAAATCTGCCAAAATAACCTTTAAAAACACGTGGTTCTAACCTAAAACCTCCACGCCGGTGACGATATCGACAAACAAACACGAGGAAAAACGTCACAGACGTCAGATCGGACCTACGTGAAGCCTTCGAAGCCGACCCGAGGACTTTGCCTTGCAGCGCTGAGGACCACATCCCAAGCCATCAGGTACCCTATAGGGAACTCCTCATCCCGCAGCCCTAGAACACCCGTGTTTGGGTTCGCCTTGACCGGAAAACAAGGGCCTTCCCCCCCATCCCCTTCAAAACCAAACCTTTCCTGTACCCCCTCCCCCCTCAACGAGACCCTACCCCCCTTGGAATCCCAAGGGATCTTCGTAACCCGTTGTCATCGGATAGCCGTGTTTGGGCTCCTCCGAATTGGGAAATCGAGACCGACCACCCACCCCCTCCCCCTCCTTAAAAACTAACCAACATAATTATAACCCCTTTATTCTCCCCCCTCACCAATCCCCCCCCTCTCCATATATCCCGCTTCCATAAATAAGCTCTACACGAGAACACCCCCCCCCCCTCCCCCTCTTGGGTACCTCACCCCCCCGAAGCCTATCTCAGGAACCGTTAGAGATAACCATATCGAGATTAGGCTCATTCGATTTGGGAGAAAAAACTGAACAACTTGGCCCTGCCAGAATTGCGAGGTGAAGCATAACTAAGGAGGCACTGTCTCGAATCCATTGGGATCGACCTAGGTTGCTGCACTGCAACAAATCAGACGCAAAGTGCATTTGTGTCTGTCGCGCAGCGGCGTGTACTCCGGATCACAACACAGACGCAGTCCATCAAGCGTCGGTACGCCGCAACATCGCGTCAACAACACCGAGAGGACAGCATCATCACTGCTTGCTAAGCTGTCAGAACTTATTTAGGGTGAGTCCATCACACAAATAAAAAAAAAAAAAAAAAAAAAAAAAAAAATATATAAGACCAAGAAATTAGTTGTCTATAACATTTACTTATTATATAGTGTAAGTGTTACTTGTAAGTCTAAAATAAAGATGTCTTCCGTTCCCACAACCCGTAAGTCAGCTGCGGAGGTCGCACCGAAGGCACGAACGCTGCGGACGAAAGTCCTTAAAAACGTAGCAAAGTCCTCTACGTCGGAGAGGCTTACCCAACAGTCCTCTCCACGAGATCTGCCTATAGTGTCTAAAGCAGCGTCGGAACCAGCTGCCGAGGAGGGTAGCCTCGCGTCGTCAGCCGACAACCTCTCCCTACCGGAGAAATGCGATGCAACAGCGATGGCGGAGTCAAACGTAGTCAACTGGGAGCAACTGGGCATATCTCCACCACACCGCATCCTGTCAGACGAAGAGAGCTCGGTTGCATCTTCCATCACTGACCATCAGGCACGAAAAAGGGCCAGTCTTCTTTATAGCACACCGAGAAGAGGGACTGGCGTGGAAATGGACATGGCGACGAGAGAGGCCAACACTCTACTGCAGAATGGGAAGGGTGCGCTGGAGGCATCGGGAAACATGAAGAAGGAGTACAGGACGACTTGCCACGATAGCCTGCAAGGGCTTTACGAGATCGTCCTGTCCCTGTCCGACTCTCGAGCGAGGCACAAATACAACCTCGAGAAGGAGCGCTCTCGACACGCACGAGAACTTGTGAAAGTGGAGCGCTCCCACAGAGAAGAGGTGATGAAATACAATCAAAAACTCATCACCGAGCTGGGCCTCGCTCGAAACGACATCTCCGGAACTCTGAAGGAGGCGAAAGATATCCGAAACTGGCTCGGGTACGAGACAGAACAGCCGTTCAGGGAAATCAAGGAAGCCAGGAAGTCGATCGAGTCGTTGACAGCACTAATAAAGACTGGGCACGAGAAAGCCAAGGATCTGGACACGCCCGCAAACGTGGACTCAAAATGGGAGACCGTAGCAGCGGGCCTCTCAAAGCTTGGAAACCACATTGGGAGCGTATCAAACCAGCTGGATACGCTACGGCAAGCTGTCGAAAAGATCCGGCAGGAGCTCCAAGCACCCGCGGAGCCTCTTGTTGCCCCTCTTCTACCTCCCGAGGCCTCCATGGAACCCAAACTCGACAGATTGGCTGAGGAAATAGGAACCATGGTAAAGATGACCAGAACCCTGCTAGAGAAGCCCGAAATTCCTCCCCCCCAACAACTACCACCGTTGGATCTGACTAAACACCTCCGGCCCTTGTCAGAGAGACTAGACATCGTGTCCTCCGAACTCAGAGTGCTGAGGGATAAGGAACCCCAGTTCCCGGCCCAACCAGCACCGAGCCTTGACACAGCCCGTCCGAACTCTGTGGCGACCATCAATGAAGAGATGTCCTGTACGCATCGGAACCCGATGGATGTCGCGTACGCCCTAGCAGAAGTCTATCCTGGCATTTACTCGTCGAAGAACCAAGTCCACTCCCTGCAGCTGAAGAGGTTCACAGGAGCCGATATACCAAGCACCCTCTCCAACACGCTTTTCCTGGTCCATACGCAGGAGGAGAAAAAGTCCCTCATTGACCAAAGATATGGTTCGGGTACTGGATCGAGCGTTCTGACCATCCACGAAGCTCAGGGACTCACTTGCGAGACAGTCTTCATCCTGAAGACAAAGTCCAAAAACATAGTGATCCACAGCAGCGTCCCCCATGCGGTAGTGGCCGTATCAAGACACACAGCCAGCTGTGTGTACTACGCCGACAACGCAGACGACGCCATTGGACGATTTGTGAGACGAGCACAGGAAGCCGCAACGAACGACATCATAAACACCAACATGATGAATGCTATGCGACATCGGGACATGAAAGTCGTCGACGCGCTGATACGCCTCCAAAGCAATGACCGACGATGCTTTTCGACACAGGGTGGACACCCTTATTGACTCAGCTTATTTTGATATTTTGATATTTTGATATTGACCTTGCAAAAGCCGGCTGCAGCAGCCGTTCTACGGTGGGAAATCTGCAGCTGACAAATAACCTAAAACCAACCCTACCTTAAATAATTTCTAAGCTAATAACTAACACGTCAAGAATAGTTTGTAAAGGAGGTGGGGCACGGCTGGCATCATGAACCTCGTCATAAGGTTCCGGCTGTCAGCTGTGCAACAATCCTAATAATAATATCTTCATGTTCCTACTGACTCTAGTACATAAGTTAAATACAAAACGTCTATAGTGTACGGTTTTTAAGAATAGTTTGTAAAGGAGGTGAGGCACAGCTGGCATCAAGAACCCTGTCATACTCACTCAAACGACCCGCTGATGGTGGCGAGTGTGTTGGATCGTTCGACTCCCTCAAATATGGTTGAGTAGGGCGGTGCTAATGCAGGCGTCAGTTTTCGTGAACGAACGCTGTCAGTAGAGTCCGGTCAGGTTCCGGTTTGCCAGCTGTGCAACACAGCCTAATCTCTGCATGTAATAGCATTAGCATAAAAAAAAAAAAAAAAAAAAAAAAAACAACTATCAATATTGAATTGAAAAGGCGAAAAAAAAAAAAAAAAAAAAAAAAAAAAAAAAAATATGTGTGATGGACTCATTAGTAGTAAGTAGTAGTAAGTTGTACTCCGGAGTCACCACTTGCACGTGGAGCTCAGAGTCACAAAGAAAATTGTAATTAAACAAGGGCACGGACGCTTATGTCTGTGGATATTATTGTAAGGCAGGAGGTGGTTTTAGCCGGTTGGAGCCCGGCACTACTCAGACTGGCTCGTCTGTGAGGCAGCTTGAGTGTCCGACCGGATTTCCCCTCCTGCCAAAAAAAAAAAAAAAAAAAAAAAAAAAAAAAAAAATCCCTTTGGTAAGACTGGTTGTCAGATTTTTTGGGCCGCTGACTACCTAACGACTGTCAAAAATCTACAAATGACACCCGGGACCAACGGCTTAATATTAATATCTGTTTAGCGAGTACAAATAAATAATAAACTGTTTAAAAGCCTCCAATTACCCACTGTGGCACAAAGGCCTCTCCCATATTTTGGCTGGTACACATTTCTTTCGCCAGCTCGAACTAGCCTTCCCGGTGTGCCTCCTGGTCATCACACTATCTCTTTCTGTGCCGGCTTCGGTAGTGACGTCCGCAGCCATCCATTGCGCGGAGACTATTACCTAGAGGTCTTTTTTTGTCTACGTCTATAATTTCTGTTTTGTAGCGCACGCACAGCAAGTTATAGTCAAATTAATTCAGCAAAATCAACTGTATTTCCAAAGCAAGAAGTCAGCTTTAAATACATTAAAATATGATAATATCACGTCACATCTCATCATTACACATAACATACTTCTTATTTTACGTAATAATATAAGTATCGCATAACAATCTAAAAGAGAACATAAAGGTTCACCACGTAACACGCTTACGTCCCGTAAACGTACGCTTGAGGAGCCATCAAAAGAACCTTTTAAGATATAATGCCACCCTTTTTATATAATATCAAAGAGTCCCCTGAACTAAACGTAATGATACGAAGAATACACCTGTTAATGTCATGTGTTAAAAAAGCAGTGATAGTCTAGAGGTGTGACCGTCGGACTGCCTAGTTATACGTTTCGAGTTCGAACCCAAGATACGTACCTCTGATTTTTCTGATTGTGCGTATTGTATAATTATCATTAGCTTCGGTGAATGATAATATCGTGAGGAAACCAGCATGCCTGAGAGATGTTTCTCGACGGCATGTAAAGCCAAGTCAAAGGCTCATGGGCGGCATAAAAACTCTGACACCAGGTTAGCCACTAACCACACGATAAAGAAAGAAATGGCATGTACATTATATTTCTTTCTCTATCGTGTGAAAACACACAAAACAAAACTCACAAAACTTATTTGCGGTCAATGGATTACTTATATAATTACTATCACAATATTCTTTTTGAACACAAAAATATATTTGAAAACTATTTTGCAATGGGTACTAAGGCGGTATTATCAAAAAAAAACGATATCAACCAAAAACAACAAATCTTAGGATAGACAGAACGTACTTCAAAATAAACAATAAGGGTTTTTGGTGGTGTACCGGTAACAAATACAATTCTACACACAATATATAATAATTAGTTTGAAGGAGCTTGAAGGAAATTTCTTATTTATTGCTTCATAATGTTTGAAAAATTCATACAATGTAAATAACGCAACGAATATTGTTCAATCGTAAATATCTGCATGTGTCGTATACTACTGTAGGTACTGACTGTTGACAGTGCACAAAAAAAATTCTTTCGATCAAATTTTTAAATCAATACTAGCTGACCCGCGCAACTTTGTCTGCGTCACTTAGGGGGATGAAAAATAGATGTTGGCCGATTCTCATAGATACCGGATAAGCACAAAAAATTTCATCAAAATCGGTCAAGCCGTTTCGGAGGAGTATGGCAACGAAAACTGTGACACGAGAATTTTATATATTAGATATTCATCATCTGCCTAGCTGTTTCCCTACTATGTTAGGGTCGGCCTAAAGTCTAACCGGATGCAGCTGAATACCAGTATTTTACATGGAGCGACTGCCTATCTGACTTCTACAACCCAGTTACTACTAGTACTAGGTAATACGATACCCCTTGGTAAGACTGGTTGTCAGACTTTTTGGGCCACTGACTACCTGTAACGATTGTTAAAGATCTACAAACGACACCCGGTACCAACGGAGGAAACTCGGAATGTAATGGGTGGTCACCCATCCGCAGACTAACCTAGGCAAGCACGGCTTAACCTAAAGATGTTAAATCAATATTTATTATTGGCTCTTAATTTTTACCATACCTACAAACCTTATTTTCACAATTTTTTAATTCAGACCTCAAAATTAACGACAAAGAAACTCCGAAAATCAATTGTCCTAGCTCAGAAACTAATTTTCATTGGATCTGTAAATTAATCAACAAGACTTCTAAGGAATTTCTTCGAAAGCGAGTCAATTAAAAAAGTTTTGACTAATGGTGGGCCTAAGGAACTGTACTTAATGGCAAAAAGTATCGGACTTTATGACTTGTGAGAGCGCCTTTTGTTTTAGTTTAAATTGAATTTTGAAATAAGTAAATTAATATGGCCGGCGGAAGTTATGAGAAATAGTTCACATTGTTGAATCGGACTGTTTAACATTTTTTTTCGGGGTATTCCTCAAAGCGCAACTATTTTTAAGCGCACCATGATGAAATAACATGGTTGCGCTTCGAGGAATAATTTAGTTGCGCTTAGATGGTTAGTTGCGCTTTGAGGAATACCCCTTTTTTCTGCATCTTACAACTGGTACGTACATTTTATTGTATTTCCAAATTATGGTGGCAGACAGTGGTGATGACAAGGATTCTAGTTCAATAGAAGCTTACAAATAGCTAATTAAAAAACCTTTTTAAAGACAAGCTTTTATAAAAAAATCACTGAGCGAAGACAATAAACATTGGAGTAAAAGAAAACGAAATAGAATACTTTCCATAAAACCTTGTCGCGTGAATAGAAAAGGCAAAAAAAAACTGTACTTAATAAATAAACATAAAATGACTAACAAAAAATACTGGAAGAATTAGGTACCCAGAGTTATAAAATTATCTAATAATGTCTCGCAATGCTCATACAATGAAATTGCAAAAGATCGACTCGTGAAGGATTTGAACCTCCGACCTCCGATGGATTGTTTGGGTGTATATCGGCGCTCTACCTACTGAGCTAACGAGTCTTGTTATATTGACGCGAAAATGTCGACCGCTTAGCTGGATGTGACGTCAGGATTTTTAATTTCTATATAATATGGCGCAATACCAAAAACATTGAAATATTACGTGTACATAGTGCATAGCGATGATCTGAATCACAAAATGTTATCTTAAGAACCATCTAATAAGAATCTCCCAAACGGGCACAGGTTATCAAAATAAAAATATTTTATTTCACATAGAAGTGCCCACTTATATCGACTAAAAGGCGCACGGTTCAGGTTGGTCGTTTCCTATGGAGAAGAACCGGCAAGCCTCCATGGTTACTCTTTTCAAATCATTTGGTATTACAATATTATCATAGTTACAGCATTTGTACTTAAGTATGGGGGGACAGCGTAGGCCCGACAATAAGTCGTTGTTTACTACAAAAGATGTAGAAAAGAGATACAAAGTTAACAAAAGTTAACAAGCAGGTGGAAACCTACAAAGCCTTTGGCTGAGTTGGAACTCACAAAATAGGCTTCGAACCAAGTCGGACGGTGAAAAGACAATCTCCTCAGACGGAGGTTCATGGCTCAGATCTCAAATGAGTATGAGGCGTCTTCCCACAGACAATGGCCCAACTAATTTTACGCCGCCTGGTCCTGAGAACCCGATGACTTTATGACCGAGTCACTGACACGGTCAAAAAGTCATCGGGCAAAAGTAGAATTTGGGTAAAATATATTTGAGCTTTTGACCCTCGATAAGCTAAGACGAACAGAGGAGTTCCTGTTTAGGAAGTCAAGATTATTTTCATACGGAATAAAATTACGTACAGCAAGAATTAGGTAGCCAGAGGTATAATCATACGGTGACCACAAAAATAATGTTATCAAAATGAAACTAAAAAAAAAATCGACTCGTGAAGGATTTGAACCTCCGACCTCCGATGGATTGCTTGGATTGTATATCGGCGCTCTACCTACTGAGCTAACGAGTCTTGTTATATTGACGCGAAAACGTCGACCGTATTACCCTTAAACCGTTACTGCATAATATGGCGCAATACCAAAACCATTGACATATTACGTCTACATAGTGCATAGCGTCCACACTATTATTTACTACCTAAGTGATGATCTGAATAACATAATGTTATCTTAGGAACCATCTAATAAGAGTCTCCCACTCGGGCACATGCTAACGTGGCTGAGTAGGAACTCACAAAATAGGCTTCGTACCAAGTCGGCCGGTGCAAAGACAACCTCCTCAGACGGAGGTTCATGGCCCAGATCTCAAGTGGGAATGCGGCGTCTCCCCACAGACAATGGCCCAACTAATATTACGCCGCCTGGGCTTGAGAACCCGATGACTTTATTACCGAGTCACTGACTCGGTCACAAAGTCATCGGACAAAAGTAGAATTTGGGTAAAATATATTTGAACTTTTTACCATCGATAAGCTAAGACGGTCGTCGTCACCGAGGCAGGCCCAAGAAACGGTGGCGTGACGATTTGGACTAGTTCCTGACTGATTGGCCAGAGGAGGCAAAACACCGGGATAGCTGGAAAGAAATGGGGAGGCCTTTGCCCAGCAGTGGGACAGGATAGGGATAAAAAAAAAGCTAGGTGACAAAACGAAACTGCAAAAAAAGGTCGACTCGTGAAGGATTTGAACCTCCGACCTCCGATGGATTGCTTGGGTTGTATATCGGCGCTCTACCTACTGAGCTAACGAGTCTTGTTATATTGACGCGAAAATGTCGACCGCTTAGCTACATGTGACGTCAGGATTTCTCATTTCTATATATGGCGCAATACCAAAAACATTGCAATATTACGTCTACATAGTGCATAGCGTCCAGACTATATATTTACTACACATCACTCACACGGAAGGAAAGTACCTTAAATATAGTATATAGGAAGTTTTACTGAAAGAAGACTTTATGATGATTTTAAAAATAATTAGAATTACGTTCAAAGATTTTGAAATAATCGCCTGTCAAAAACGGGAATCGGACCTGCAAAGAAAAAAACTTTATGATAATGGTCGAAAAGGCTTCTTCTTCTTTTCGTGTCGATGAACTCAAATTGTGTTAGACCAGTATGTAGCCACCTGCACAGCTCCAACATTTGCTTTTTTTTTTTGCATTTGCATTTTTTTTTTGTTTGGCGAAAAGGCTAACGAAATTTTTTTCCTTAATAACAAATCATCTTAAATAAAAGGAAGACCGTGAAAAACATTTTATTTAAAGTTTTGTTCACTTGTATAGCCACTTCACAATAACATTCACGATTAGGCAGCTGGATCAAGGGCTTGATTCAGAGAGCGGTACTCCTGGACACGGCTCCTATTGTTAGGAGGTTCCTCTCTCTGGAGCCCTGACCGTCGGTAGCTCGGATCCTGTTCCCGATACCGGTGGGTTACAATTTTTTTTTTTTTTAAATGTTTTTTATATTGTTTTTCCTAAGGAATATTTAAAAATGTAATTGAATTTGTAAAGATATGAATAAAGGAAATAACATTAACGAAAATAACGGTTCAAAGTCAGAAAAAATACTCACTTTTTAAACAAGAAAACGTTTCAACCAGGAACACAAGTAGATAATGTTAACCAACACCACATTACTTCGCAAAGCATATTTCTTCTCAAACATCTCTACTAATATAAACTCTACATACAATACTAAAGTCAAGGACTCTATCATAAAGTGCTCTCAGCGAAGCATTACTTTTATTTACTTGTTTACTCTATGTATTGTGTATTTAGTCAATATAGAGCAACTGCTCTATGTTGAGATAAGTTTGTTTTATCTTGTTTCTGAATGTCAGAGGAAATAAAAGAAGTTATGTCAATAGTATAAGTAACTATGAAATTAATTGAAATGTTTTATAAGCATCTTAACTTTGGGTCCTTTCAAGGTTCAGTCAAACTGGTTCGGACAAATTGCGGACTCGGCGATGGATACTGAACTCTGAGTGGTCGGTCGGTCGGTGCGTTGCGCGGGGCGTCGCGTTAACGGAGAAGCGGCGCGTGCAGCGCCGCGCCGAACGCCGCGGGCGACGCGGCGGGTGTCATCTGCCATATGTTCGTATTTGAGCGTTTGCGCGTGTGACGCCGCGTGCACCGCCGCGTTCACCGCCGCGTTCGCCGTGGCGGTTTCATCTGCGGGGAACGCATTTCAAGCAAACGCGCGTAAAAACGCTTCTCCGTAAACGCTCTCATATATCGCCATATGTTTGAATTGAAAGCGGGCCGCGCCGCACAACGCGCCGCGTCTCCGTAAATGACCACTGACAGAAAATGTACACACGGCGACATACAAGTTATACATATCAAGTGAGGTCTTAGGCTTCCGGAACAATGAGAGAACAGCTTAATTTGGTTTAGCATAGCATTATTGGTCTGTGTCCGGAGCCCGAAGCCGGTGCACAATCAAACCTTAACAAGAATACACTCAACGAAATCACTATCATTATCAGTTGCATCTCAGATATTTAAAAAAACATCTACACATCTGAACTCACTTTCAAATATATGGATACCAGCTGTTGCCCGCGACTTGGCCCGCGATAATTACCCCCTTGCCAAATTTCAAGTTTGTAGCACAAAAAAATGAAGGACGTTCATACAAACTTGCGAGAGCCCTTAGACCTCCTTAATCCGGCCCTGTAGCAAAATCCGTTCTTAGCAGACGTCTACTAACTATAAACTACCTCCCTGCCTAATTTCATCTTAATACGTCAAGCGGTTTTCGATATTTCGTGATGAGTGAGTGAGCGACCTTTCACTTTAATATATTTAGATAGATAGATTAGATGGGGTATCAACCCCACGTTCAACAATTGCGGTTCTAACTACTACCTCCCACTACAATAAAAATAAATATAAAGGGTGTAAAAAGACCCATAACGAAGCCGAAAGGTACTTGTTTTCCCCGTCAATGCGATCATTTTTTTGTTCTAGACTATACCTGGGAACCTTCTAGTTACGGAGATATTGGGGGTCAAACTTCCAACTTTTTCACAAGAGTTTTTTTTTAAATACATGTTTTTAAAGTAAGATTTTTACTTTAAACACCTCGACGACCCCCGTGCTATTCAATTCATCCATCAGCACAATGTTCTGAGTGCGTTAGATTGAGTTCTACAGTAAAACGTGATTCTTGACCCCAAAAAAAAAATTGTTTCCCAGCAAAAATTTTTGCGTAAAGTTACTTAGTTTGATGTACAGAATGCTTGGTTGACGGCTTAGTGAAGGGTCCGTTTACACCCTGTATATATGAATTGCCCAAATGCCTTGAAAAACGCTACACTTTCCGCTCTTTCCCAAAATCGCACCCTTATCCCTTTGCGGTTGCAGGTTAAGTTCAGGTAAGTACTCAGGTTCAGTGCTCGGTGCTTGTAAGTTAGCACTCAACAACTTGAGGACTTAACTTCAACGGATCGAGTACTTGAGACAACAATTTTGGTTTTCCTCGATTGTATCCGTAAAACAAAAAGTCTGAAGAAATGCTGGTTGCACTTTAGGAGCGGGCTGACTTTAGGTCAGCATACATTTATAAGCAGTGCAGAAGATCAGCATCGCCTCGGCTCATAGGCTCGTCGTCAACCAAGCGTCTTGCTAACTTGAAGGTGGCGATAATTCGCCCTAAGCGGGTGATTGGCTCGTCGCGGCGCAAGCGGGTGGTTGTCTCGCGGTAAGCGGTATTTTATGCGAGTCTACAATTAATTGTTTACATGGGTTTTGATGACAGTACCTTTCAGAATACTATTAACTTAATTTCTATTTTAACACGTATGAAGAAAAATATCGTAAGGAAACCGGCAAGTCCCAGAACCAAAATTTCAAAGACATCTGACATCCATCAACACGCACTTGGTCTGCGTGGTCAACCTACTACCTCTCACAACGAGAAAACCCGTTTCCCGGCTGAGGGGACGTTACAAGCCTATTATCTGTGCCCAATATGCACCAAAAAAAAACTGAAAAAAAACACACTTACTTTGAACACATAACAACCAAAATCAATGAGGATTTTAAACGTTTTAAACCATTTGGTTTTAAACCGTTTTTTTTGGTTTAAAACGATTTAAAACCACAATTAGTGGTTTAATATGGTTTAAAATGTTTTTTTCGTGAACTTGTGGCATGTGCCAAATAAATGTATTTTCTTCTTCTTCTTTCTTCTACTCTCTCCTCATACCTACGTTACGATTCGTGGTTTTAAACCGTTTTAAACAAATTTAAAACGGGTTTTAAACCAAGGATTATGGTTTAAAACGGTTTATTTACAACTAGAGTGCCAACGATAAACAGTATCAAAACTAGTTGATCCGCGACAAACTGAAGCTCGCTGTTACTATTTTCAACGAGTTCAGTGGATACTGTTCTCAATTAGGATGCTGTGCTTTTACCTGGATTGTGCGACCGAATAAAAGTCACATGGCTCGATCTTCAAGGAATTGCTTGCTAATAACGATAACCCTCCGCGAGTGATTAAGGAAAGTTTCTGGTTGTCATTTGTTGATCTTTGACAATCGGTATGCGTAGTTTGGGAGTACGAAATCTGAGAACCAGTTCCGCCAAGGGGTTTCGTATTACGTAGTAATGTAATTGTGGATTTCAAATAGACAGTCGCTCCATGGAAAACAATTGTATTCACTGACCGACTCCAACATATTATATGTAGTTGGAAAAAGGCTAGGCAGGACTAGTTAGGGAGTAAGTTTTATGTAGCCAACAATATGAAATTCGGATTTGATTTAGATTTATTGGGTATTCGGGCCCAAAAGTAACATTTTCTACCGTGTAGCTACATACGTATTCCATCCATATTACGTTAGTAGCACGTAATATTTCACAAATACATTTTTATTACTTTTATTGCCTCACGCACGGAGCCTTTTATTTGTTGAGAGGTCAAGATTGTTGTTTTATGTTGTACTTCACACTAAGACTTAATATCAGCCAGGTACGCAGCAAAGTCGTTTGGCCCGTCATTTAGCACACATTAATGAACACTTGGCAACCTATTTTCGGAAATAATGTTGTTCTCTGTTCTTTCAACATTATAGTTGACTTATGTAGAAGAAAAATGTCTGAGCAATTTCGGTCCTTATAGCTTTTTTTTCTTTAGGGAACTGCTCATGGATTTCCTTTGTCTGGGGAGAACAGAGTATTCTTTCGTATTCTTATAAATTCACAGGCAGTCCTGACAGCTGGTATCACCGCCTTGTCTATACTGGGTGTAAGGAACCCTTCACGAAGCCGTCTACCAAAAATTCTGCGCATCAAATTAAGTAACACTGCAAAAAAATTTTTGCTGAGAAAAGACTTTTGTGTGAAAAATCACGTTTTATGATAGGGCTCAATGTTACGCACTTAAAACATTGTGTTAATTGATGCATTCCATAGTACCGAGGACTGGAGGTATTTAAAAAATAAAGTAAGAGAGTACAAGATTTAAAACTTGTATTAAAAAAAAATAGGAACTTTGTCCTTCAATATCTCCGTAACTAGCAAAATTCCCAAGTATGGTCGAGAACAAAAAAAAATATCGCAATAACGGGAAAAACACGTGCGTTTCGGTTTTGTCAAGGGTCTTTTTCCCCTGGCCCTTGGCCCTATCACCAAGTACGGCAAATCCCATGACTACACGTCCTCCCAAAAAGGTGCGCACCATCTTTGTGACTCAGTATTCCCTTCGACGCTCGGTCTTCTACGACCCTTATAGACTAAAGTCAAATCAATCAATAACTCAAACTTTTGTATTTCTGTTCCAGTAAAGTAGTCGACGCTGTGTATAAAAACTAGTATCTATCATATTGTCAATGAAAAATAGACACACTTAGACCTGCCTTTAGCCTCTGGACCCTCTTCTTCGTTCAAAAGATAAGAAATCGACGCCTCGAATCTGACACGGCCATGATAAAAAGTATCCTAGAAATCTGTAGGTCCTTTAATATCATATAATGTGGATATATATCAAAAATATTTATAATATTATATAAATCATTGATGTATCGACAGGGAGGAAGGGTCACGGAGCCAGAGGGCCGGAGCTATTTATGTAACAATATGTTGGTCCGTTTTTCTTAGGGTTCCAAAGGTCAGACAAGTTGGTGTGCGGGAAATCGGATAGAGTGTTATGATGCTGATAAAGGAATTGATCGAGTCTGGCTTTTTGGTGCTAGACAAAAAACTTCTGCTGATTCGGCCACTCCACGAGAGATGGTTTTGATATTGAGAGAGGTTTTGTCAGGGTTATTGCTGAGCATGAGGTCCTGGTTTGAGTCCCTGGTTGGGTGCTGTGTTGTTATTGGGTTTTTCATCAGAAATTTCTCAGTAGCAACATGGAGTCTGCATCTGTGCCAATAGGCTCGCCCATATTATATGGAACTTGAATATTATTGGCGAAATGTGGGTGTACTATAGATTAAACTTTGGGAAAACACAGGCGTCATATTGTTATGTTATTATTTTTCGCTGGCCAAAGATCCTCCCCATATTAAGCCACTACTCGGGAGATAGTCTTAATATTTCGAGATGTTTTGCTGTCTTTAGCAATAAAATGCTTAGTGTTTAAGTATTGTGCCACTAATAAATGGAACTGTATTTACTAAGTGTGATGAAAAATATAATACCAGTAAAAAGCTGAAAGTATTTATTTCATCCTTGAAAGTAACAACACAGTAAGTGCAAAGAGCTGAAACATGAAGCTAATTCAGCACAAACTTAGTTGTTAGTGTTGTCGCAGACAAAGTTGTGCTCTAGAGATTTTTGAAATACGACTAGTATTTTAGACGAATTGCCAAACTTAAGCTGTAGTGGGCAGGGCACATTGCTCGCAGAACGGATGGCCGAGTGGCGAACTGTCGACCGCGAACCGGAAGACGTTGCGTTGGAAGGCTTCCCACTAGGTAGACCGATGACCTGGTGAAGGTTGCGGGGATCCGCTGGAAGCCGCCGCATGGAACCGGTCAAAGTGGTGATATTTGGGGGATGCCTATGTCCAGTAGCTGGACGTCTTTCGGCTGAAACGATGATGATGACTAGTTTTTGGGCTTTTGTCCTCTTTTCAATGTCTTCTCACCTACTTCATAAAAATCTTTCAGTCACTGATTCACAACGTATAGTTGATGACAATTATAGGCTCGCTTCCAATAACTTGGCAATTTAACATAACTGACGAAGTGTGGGTGTACTATACGTACATCACTAAACCTTTAACTAATACTTCGGAGAAGCAGGCGCTATCTTATGAATATATTTACACACATGAAAATATGATAACCTCTAAAAATTTTATGCTACCTACTACATTCACCAGTAAAACTATTTACTGCACAGTGTTATTTTTCAATTCAGCGCAACTAAATTTACCTCGTAACTTTATTGCAAAACTAGACATTGTTCAAAATGACAAACCTTGCAACATCCCACAACAGAGTTATGTCTTCCATATATCTGTCCTGCTTTCAATCTGGGTTATGGACGTGATGTAATTCAGTAAGCCCTCGTACGAATGGGCGGTTTTTAACGGACCGCTTTTTCATATTGCACGTTGTCTTTTTTTTGGGACACCCTGCCACTCCGTTCCAAACACTGCAACTCCTGAAAGCTAGAGATCATCACAAAATATATAATAACGGAAGAATAGAAAAAACATAATTTCCGCTTTCCTCCATATAATCAGCAGGAGACAGAAAAAAATAAGACCAATATGCACAAAGGGACGTTTACAACTGGGATAAGCCCAGTTGCCTAGCACCACGGATAAAAATGATCAGTAATATTAGTGGGTCCTAAATTGTGAGTTTTTGATATTTGATTCCAATAATAAGTACGGCAAAAACGCGTGAACGCTCGGAAATTCGTTATATTTTCCGCAAGGTACGTATCCTATATCCTGTGTCACTGAGGATGCAGTTCATGGCTAACTAATCGTCAGGAGTTTTTAATTCAACAGACTACTTGCTAAATACGGTAGGATGATCCGCCGAAACAAAAACGTTGCGTTAGTAAAAACGTCCGTGTGTACACAGGCCAAGAGGAATTACTGAAACTGATTGCGTATCTTTACGTCCAGAATCAGTTGTGTTTATGTTGTGTACTTGGCCAAATATCCTGATTCCAGTAGTTGTGTTAGTATTTTAGTACTCGTAATAAATCTTGTTTTTGTACAGGCTTTTTAAGATTTCTTGTGTCTGGTAAGTACTTAGAAAAATAGGAAACTTTTGTTATTCTTCGTCTTTCGATTCAGAAATAACTCGTGCTGGAAGAAACATTTTGCAACTTCATTGTAAACAAATATTTTGGAGATTAATGCAAACCCGAAACTGAATGATCGAGACGTGAAGTATTTTTCTGTACAATGAATCAATTTGTAGGTAGATGCAACCCACAATACACAGAAGTAGAAAAAGATAAAAGCCCAGCAAGCGTAGCATGACCACCGTAGAAACGGGTTTTGTCGACGGAAGAGTAGAAAAAATGGCTGATTTCTTTTGTTGATCTGTCATTTTGTCGACAAAACCCATTTCTAGGGTGGTCATGCTACGCGTGATACTAGGGCATAACACTGTTGCATTTCTGAAAAAAAATGGTCTTGAGATACGAAACCCTCACAACTTAAATCCTAACTCACAAATTACCCACTTTAACTAACGTATAGTTTATCTCTTCTTAACACAGTGGGCTTTTACGTTTTACCTTAATTATACTATACAGCGTGTTTTTATTATAATTTGAATTTCAATTGGAATTTTCACTAATAATTCAAGGTAGTATTAGTTATAATATATTTTCAACAAAAATGTAAATTGTTTTTGAAGGTGACCAGTCAGTTCACCAAACATTAATTCAAAAATTTTTACTTGACAAGCAACGATTGACAAAAACATTATTTGTCATTTCATCATTCTACAACAACAAGTTTACCAAATATTTGACCTATAGTAGGGGAGCCCACGTTGCTAAATGGGGATTTACTCGAGCGTCGTAGAGACCTATTGGGTTGCAAAGCTTAGATGATAAGAAGAAAAAAATGTTATATGATAATACCTTTTCATCGGTGGGGGAAGCGGCTATAGATTTTTAAATATGTAAAAAAAAACTGTTGCATGGACATCCTCGAGCGCGTCAGATATTGATAGCATCAATGCCCTACGTATTTTTAATAACGTACGTATGTTAATCTGATCGTTTGCATGATGCGGGTGGTTGTATGTAAAGGTTGAAAATGAAAAAAAAATAAAAAAATCGAGCGCGTCAGATTTTCTAAGGGAGTGTTAAGTGCACCAAAAAAAAGCTCTCATTCACTAATCTGATGATTTCGATGGGACGCAAACTCGCGGCCATTTTCATAATGTGCAAAAAAAATTCGCCATTTTGAAATACTCAAGCCCGTCAGATTAAGATATATATGGTTCATCTTTATGTTCTAAACGTACTGTCTCATAATCTGACGATTATCTAGAGGGATTCGCCTGATCTGACAAAAAAAAAATAGAAAAACGGTTCACCCTAAAGGTCATCCCTGTAACTTCCCGCTAATTTCATTCCAGGGCGCTTAAAATTGTACTTATGACATGTGACATGTGTTTCGGAGCTATTTCCCGAAACTTCCGGTGCATTGTCATGTTCCACTACACTTTGATCTTGTAAATACTGAAAGTCTCGCGGTATTTTAATTGCAGTAAATAATTTATAGCACTGTGCATGATATAAATCATTTAATGGTGATTCCATCGACAATTCGAGGTTATCATATGTTCCTCGAGACTTTCGGATAACCGGCTTGCTCCGACGATATTCCAAAATATTTACACAATTTTTAAATGTTTCTACTGTAAAGGACATGGCCAAAAGTTCATAGACAAAAAACCCAGAATCGCCAGCAACGAAATGTATAAAAATGGGTTCACTATAGTAAACACATTACGTTTTGAAAAAATCAGCCTCCTAAACCATGTAGTATAGAAGTTATTATACTATATGAGAATCACACTTCATTGATTTTTCTTGACTTTTATTTTGTCACTATCACTTTATTATACTATTTTGTAAAAAATAAAATTAATGATCTTTATCATCATCTGCCTAGCCTTTTCCCAACTATTTTGGAGTCGGCTTCCAGTGTAACCGGATGCAGCTGAATACCAGTATTTTACATGGAGCGACTGCCTACCTGACCTCCACAACCGAGTTAGTACTGGGTAATACGATACCCCTTGGTGGTACTGGTTGTCAGACTTTTTGGGCCACTGACTACCTAACGACTGTCAAAGATCTACAAATGACAGCCGGGACCAACGGCTTAACGTGCTTTCCGAGGCACGGAGGAAACTAGGTATGTAATGGGTGGTCACCCATCCACAGACCAACCTAGGCAAGCACGGCTTAACCTAAAGATTGACCCCGAGCGGCTGTTATTATTTAGCCACGAGCTACTCTCTTAATAATCTTTATGTATATGTATGTTATTTTTCTGTATGTGACTGAACTAAACGGCTGGGCCCATTAAAATGTTTTTTTTTTATGGCTTCTCGCAGGCCAACCAAGAAGATTGTCTTCTGCTTAACCGGACTATCCTGAGTTTTGAGATTGATCACGATGTTTGATGTATACATATTATATTACATAATTATATGATCTTTTCGTAGAATATTATATAATAATCCGTAATAACAACATTTTATACAATTCATAGATCACAGCTTCAATAGATTTTTCTGAATCTAAAAAATATTTATTATTGTTTCATTGATTAATAAATATCTAGTATACTACATCGTTTTTGCAGTAAATTATTATACAGGGTGTTTGGTAGATGGGTGCAAAGCCTGAAGGGGGTGATAACTTAGACCATTTAGAACTTATTAAGCTAAACTTGTCTTAGACGAAGTCTGTTCCTTGTATTTTTTTTTGAAACTCTAAGGTTTTTAACAATAATATCCATTTTTTTTCAATTAATTGTTAATAGTGTCGGGTAAAAGCTGTTATGTTATTATTTTTTATTTATGTAATGTGTGATTACTCAAACAAAATAATTCCCAAGCATCTGTGTCATCACAGAAACATTCTACGCCATATTCAGGTTTAAGAAACTTTTAAAAATCAAGGAAATGTTTTGTTTACGGCATAATAAAAAAATTAGAAAAATAGCCCCAGTTGTTCAAACCTTTTTAAAAACATGCTTGGTTATTGCCCTTTCTTTTGAGGTACTATTTACGCAGATGTCTCATCAACTCTTGGAATTAGGATGTACAAAGCAAATTGAGGTCGAATATTTAATTTTTAAACAGACCAAAATAATGCAACATTTTTGTTAAAATAACTTATTGTTCATGTTCAAAACGTTGACCGCAGTTTCTTATACAAGCGCGGACCCGTCTTCTCACTTCTGTAGTCGTGATTTTTAATTTCATCTCCTGCTTCATGACTTAAAAAGCCGTTTGATTCTTTCTATTAATTCTTCTCTAGTTGAAATTTCAACGTGCGTGTAGACGAGCTCCTTGGCCCGTCCCCAAACGAAAAAATCCACAGGAGTTAAATCAGGTGATCGAGGTGGCCAAGGGATGGGCCCGTCTCTGTCAATCCAGCTCTCTGGGAAACAGTTATTTAAATGTTCTCTCACGTTTAGGGTCCAGTGTGCTGGACAACCATCTTGTTGAAAAATCATTGGTCTTCTCATTGCCAATATTGGTATTTCGGTCTCGTCCAGAAGCTCTGGGAGATAGTTTTGAAGGAATTCCAGGTAATTTTCTCCATTTAAATTATCTGGCAGGAAGTGGGGACCAATCAACGTTCGGCCGCCCTAAACGTGAGAGAACATTTTAATAATTGTTTCCCAGAGAGCTGGATTGGCAGCGACGGGCCCATCCCTTGGCCACCTCGATCACCCGATTTAACTCCTGTGGATTTTTTCGTTTGGGGACGGGCCAAGGAGCTCGTCTACACGCACGTTGAAATTTCAACTAGAGAAGAATTAATAGAAAGAATCAAACGGCTTTTTAAGTCATGAAGCAGGAGATGAAATTAAAAATCACGACTACAGAAGTGAGAAGACGGGCCCGCGCTTGTATAAGAAACCGCGGGCAACATTTTGAACATGAACAATAAATTATTTTAACAAAAATGTTGCATTATTTTGGTCTGTTTAAAAATTAAATATTCGACTTCAATTTGCTTTGTACATCCTAATTCCAAGAGTTGATGAGACATCTGCGTAAATAGTACCTCAAAAGAAAGGGCAATAACCAAGCATGTTTTTAAAAAGGTTTGAACAACTGAGGCTATTTTTCTAATTTTTTTATTATGCCGTAAACAAAACATTTCCTTGATTTTTAAAAGTTTCTTAAACTTGAATATGGCGTAGAATGTTTCTGTGATGACACAGATGCTTGGGAATTATTTTGTTTGAGTAATCACACATTACATAAATAAAAAATAATAACATAACACCTTTTACTGGATACTATTAAAAATTAATTGAAAAAAAATGGATATTATTGTTAAAAACCTTAGAGTTTATAAAAAAAATACAAGGAACAGACTTCGTCTAAGACAAGTGTAGCTTAATAAGTTCTAAATGGTCTAAGATATCACCCCCTTCAGGCTTTGCACCCATCTACCAAACACCCTGTATATTTTTGATGTACATATTATGCCTATAAAAACGGCACATATGAAGTTTCTGGCGATTCTGGGTTTTTTTTTGGCCAACTCCTTTAACTGTTTTTTGTAAGGTACTTTCACCACAAAATACACATTTTAAATTAATATCACTCATATTAAATACTAGCTTATGCCCGCGGCTTCGCCCGCGTGGAGTTCGGGAATTGCCCACGGGATCTTACTTCTGGGATAATAAGTAATCTATGTATGTATAGTACATACACAGTGGAATATACACTTTTTAGGATGTAATTAACTGACTCTACCTTAATCTGACGCGCTCGAGAATTTCTGATGGTCAATTTTTTTTTACTAATCTGATCCTGTATCCTTCACGGGTGGCATTATATATGGGCCTCATGTTTGGTGGAGGTACTTAACCGGGTACAAGGTATCCCCCTGTATATTAATCTGCCGCGCTTTAGTAAATCCCGAAATCCCTTCTAGGGCTCCCCTACTACTAGCAAAATAATTATCCGATAAACTTTTATTTAATAACGTATTATTTGACAAACAATTCATTATTTTTTAATTTTATTCTATAAATAACGTTTGGAATAAATACATTACACAAATTGACTTAATATAACGTAATTTAAAAAAAACCCACATTAGCATAATTGCTCTGGACTTTTCTAAAAAAAGAGAAAATAAATGAATTTTGTTTTCTATAAGCACAAACCCCCCAAACTAACACAGATGCTGACAGAAACTCTAACCCTAGACGGTCGACGTCAGGGGCACCCCGAGGTTCGGTTAGTTAGGTTCCTTTAAACCCTGCAGACAGAAATAGGAGCCCCGCGCAGCGGGGCTCCGTCGACTGTATTGTAATTAAATGATATTTAGTAGAAACGTGATTTATCCTAATGAATCTAAATGATAAATGAAAAATGTATAGATGATTAAATATCATCTGATGCATTTGTAAAAAGAATTGTTTGCCAAATAAATGTATGTAAAACGAGTGTTTATAAAATAATACATTTGCGGAATAAGTTGTTTTCGAAATAAATAGTATACGAAACGTTGGTTGTAAAATGAAAATTTGTCAATGGAGTTTTGGTGAAACTTTAGTGAACCGTTTTTGAATAAATGAAACTAGCTCATGAGTTGCATCTATATTTTGCTTTCGTTCATAAACTTTGATACTGACAAAAGAATGCGCGGTCACGTGAGCGAAGCCACGGGCACAACTAGTAAATGAAATAAAATGACATGTCTCGAAGTGTGGTCATATTAAAAGGTGTGTCACAGACCATCAAACTGAAAAACTTTTTCCATGGGACCACCATCGTAATCGCGAAAAAAAATCTGCTGACCCATACATTTGATTTTTTTTCGGCTGTAACGGCTGTCAAAGCTCTACAAATGACAGCCGAGAACAACGGGTTAACGTGCTTTCGGAAGACGGAAACTCGGTATGAAATAGTTGCTCACCCATCCACGGACCGACCTAGGCAAGCGCAGCTTCCTAAAGATCGACCCGAATTGCTGTCATTATTTAGCCACAACCTTCTCCTATCTGATACATGCTGTATAAGAAATAGTATATAGTTCGGCATACAACGTCGTATGAAGCAATTAGTGTGAAAGCATTGGTCTCATTACGCCGATCGCTCTGATGGTCTGAGATCGTAAAATTTCGGGCTCGAAGTGTGTCGCTTATGCTTTTTGGCGTAAGGGTACGGAAAGTAGCTTTCTACGTTTTTATTTCTGCGAGGTTAAGGGCAGTTGTAGGGTGTTATTGATATTGAGTGACCTTGAGAGTTCTGATATAGAAATTGGATAAGATGGGGGCTGGTCACTCTGACCTTCATTCATACATTTAATATACATTTATGATAAAAAGTAAGACAACATTTTTTTCGGACACTTTAGGTGTGGTATTTTTTTTAACTAATAAAAATGATATTCTGTGATTTGCCCGTCTGTTTTTGTTGTGATATATAAAGGGTGTAAATAGACCCTTACCGAAGCCAAAGGGCACTTGTTCTCCCCGTTATTGCGATATTTTTTTTGTTCTAGACCATACCTGGGAACCTTCTAGTTACGG